>AP028159.1:466882-10466882 GCA_014132275.2 Samia ricini
TGTCACACTCCCGATTAAAAACTCTTTCACATACACACAAAAAATCTAAAGGGGTCAGATCAGGTGACCGAGGTGATCAAGCGTATGGCTCTAATCTGCCGATCCAGCGATCACCGAATAGCTCGGTAAGGCGCTCACGTACGAATCTCACGACGTGGCCACGATATTCAGCCAAAGATAGGTCGTCTAAAATGTCTATTAACTTTTCATTTATAAAGTTTAAGTATCGCTGTCCGTTAAGTCGCTGTGGCAGCAACACTGATCCTAGTACGCGATTCTTAAATAAGCCTGCCCATCGGGTTTGGTGCCTGGTTTGCCGAACAGCGTGCGGGTTCCTCTCAGAATTCACGTGTGTATTTCTTCTGTCCATAGGCCGTTTCTGGTAAATGTTGCCTCATCCGTCCAGACGACATGCTCGGTAAAACCAAGAACACGTTGTTGCTGCTTTAATAACCAACGACAGAAAACTCGCCGGCGGTCATGATCGCCGGGTACTAAAGCTTGCACTTTATACACTTTGTGTGGGCGCATTCGGTTACGCTTTAACACTTTGTGAACTGTCCAATGTGACACACTTGTTCCATCTCGACGCCTTAACAATTTAGAGATACTTCGTGTACCTAAGTTCGGATTCCGGCGAACGACAGCTTATATGCGCTCCTCGGACCGTTATAAACGTACGCGTTTGGCATTATTAAAAGAAAAACGTAATAAAAACAACATAAACTTAACAAGAAAAAAAAAAAAACAAAAAAAGTAACAATAGAATAATAACAACAAGAACGAACGATTAATCGAATATCGTTTAGCTCACACGCCGATGAAGGTCAAAACAGAACTGTCTCAAAACTAAAAATCAAACCGACCAAAACGCGCGCGTCCTCGTGATGGGAGTTATGATCATTTCCACAGATCAATAAACCGTTAAGACATTCGCAACTATTATTTTATAAGTTTGATTATCCCTACTGACTAGTCATCTAATGGAATTTAGAAGTTATAATTACCATTGTAGAATACAGTGAGACAATTAATAGTACCCTGACGTAACAAGAAGCCGGTTACTACAAAAATGATATTGAAATTAATAAATGTATCTAATTGGGTACTCGCGTACACAATTATACAAATAACATCATCGTTATCTTCGATTTTGTACAAGAAATTATTATTTCAAAGTTCTTAATTGCAATCACGATAGACAGTTAATTAATCTATCCATATTAAATTTTAAAAATCTTTTACTTTATTTTAATTATTATGATTGCCGCCTCTATTTCTTAACATATCTTAGTAGGTAAATTGCGTCAGCGCGCAATGGCGGGACATCAAAAGTACCGCCAAAAGTTTCGGGTCCGTTTACCAAACACACGCGCCCGCCGCCGCTCACACTTGAGCAAAAGTAAAACTAGGGAGGCGATTTAAAAAAAAAAATTGATTATTTAATTGAAAATTGAGGTCCTAAAGATCGATCTCTAGGTAATTGATCATTTTTCGACTTGCTTTTTTATTCATAACTAGTATTCTTCTATTGGTTAAAAACTAGATCATAATCATCATTTTATAAAAATTTGAGTAAAAATCTTGCCGAAAATATTTAGTTGATAACATTAAAGGTCGTTAATGGAAAAAAAAGGACCAATTTTTTATAATTTTATAATATTTAGCCCTGTTTTTACAAGAATATCAAATTAAAAGTTATAAAATGAAGAGATTTTAGGATTGGCAATACACTTGAAATACCCAGATGTAGTGAGCGTCCAATTAACACTATGTTTACTTATCATCAGGCAAGATATATTTCTCTTCCATCTTATTAGTTATAAAAAGACATTTTTAATCTCACAAAGAGCCACAAAGCCAACTCTTAATTTTTTTAATTAAAGTGAAAAACTTTCTTACATTTGGAGGTACATTCTGAATTGTAAACAATTTTATGGTTCTAATCTAATCCCGATTGCCTAGTTTCAATTATAAATTTAATTTCAAATTGCTAGATCTCGATTATTAAAAAAAAATCGATTTAATGGTCTTTAAGACCTCGATGTTTTGTAAATCAATTAAAAAATATCGATTTTTTGGTAAAATTTGTTTCCCTATCCATAATTTGGCGACTGCGACCCCGGCCCCCCGCCGCACGATGTCCGCAAGCTGGTCCGTACACGTATTAACAGGTTAACTGTACAGTCATATTTAATGCAGTGTTTTGTACCGAGCTAGATAAAAAAATTAAATAGCGGGGCGGTGCGAGTCGCGCGACCGTTGACCTGAGCGTCAGCTGTTTTTGATTTTGTATTACATTGCTGGTTTTTTTTTAGTGAAACAATTAATTATGTTATGAAATTATCGTTTAATTTAGCTGCACTAACATGATGAAAAGTGAATAATCATAATATAACGATGTGTTTTTGAAAGAAAAAAAAAAAAACATCAGATTTTGAGTTTTTTCCTAACCCATAACGAAAGGTGTCAGCAGTACTATCGCCTGTCTCCGTTTTCAGGAGCGACCCCTACCACCCTGTATATATTGAAAACAAAAACGGCGGCAATATACTGTCTTATGATAATAGTTGATGAAATGATAATTTTAACTCAAATGTAAATTGAAAGAGATTTTAATATTCAATATATTAATATGTTAAAGGTGTAAAAAAACATCTCTTTTAATGAGGTTTCCGATAAACAAATATTTTTACATAACAATATTTCTGATGACAAGTCTGTATTTTATTTAACTCGTAAACGTGTAACAGAATATCGAATAAATAACTTATTTTCAATGTCACCTCTATAAAATATGCTACACTGGAAATGCATTTATAAGAAGCGCATGTAAATTTCATACCAATGAATTATGTAATATTATTCCTTTCCTTCTCAGTAATTAAAAAAAAAAAAAAAAATTAATATAAATAAATATAATAAATATTCTTAATTTGATATTATTATTATGTGTATAATTGTTATGTGTCACAATATTGGTGTCGCAATCATATAAGTGTTGCTAGTGCTAGCGTTTCATCTTCTCTAATCTGTGTACAAATAGCGAACAGAAAGTTGTTCTTTAGGTAGACACTTAGCGGTGTTAGTAACGATTTTGATGTAATATTAGAACACGCGAGCGTACGCGAACGTTTGCGACGAACGGAGTAATAGGACGGTGCAAATAATTACACGGTTTACTGATCGATTATCGTGGCTGATTAGATAGTGCAGAAATAAAACGGATGGCCGCGACTCCGATCATCCATTCTACACGACTAGCATCATGCCATCTTTAGTTTTGGTGTTGCTCACAGTCGCGCTGTCCCAATGCCGATCGTTACCATCCCTCTGATTCCACCGTGGTTTCAAGAAACGATCCGCTCAGGAATGCGGCTGAAGCCACGGCGAAATACTGGGTGAACGATGCGCAAGACCATCTCGAGCGTTTGGTGAGAGACCACTCGGCGGGCCAGTCCGCTGGGCTCGCACGTAACGTGGTCATGTTCCTCGGTGACGGCATGTCAGTACCCACACTGGCTGCTGCGCGGGCACTTCTAGGTCAACGCAGGGGCCAGACTGGAGAAGAGGCAAAGCTCAGTTTCGAAAAGTTCCCATCCGTTGGTCTTAGCAAAGTTGGTTTGCTTTTCGTGTACACATTTCTTCATGTATATACGTGTTTATTTAACTTATGCTTATTTCATTCTTTGCTCGTAGACATATTGTGTAAACGCACAAGTCGCAGATTCAGCATGTTCGGCCACCGCGTACCTGTGCGGTGTAAAAGCCAACGAGGGGACATTGGGTGTGACAGCGTCTGTCTCGCGGCGCGCAACTGTGAAGCTTCCCTGGTTGCATCTAACCGCGTCCAGTCAATCGCAGAATGGGCGCTCGCTGACGGACGGGATGCAGGTCAGGACTGAGCTTCTCCAAGTTACATCTCAATATGAAGTCTGATCTTAACTCGTGTTCTAAATTACGCAGGTATTGTGACTACAACGCGCGTAACTCACGCATCGCCGGGCGGCGCATTTGCGAAAAGCGCCGAAAGGAACTGGGAAAACGACGCAAGTGTTTTGTTAAGTGGACAGAACCCTACACGCTGTCCAGACATCGCATACCAGCTGGTGCACTCACACCCCGGCAAAGATTTTAAGGTTTGAGCGTTTTTTTTCTTCATTAGATAGTTATATTGTTGCTTCTCTTGTACTTAGAAGTAGTGTAGGTCGCTTGATATTACCATTAGATAAAGAGAATTCCTGTTAACTGTAATGTCTTTATTCATTAACAACAAACACGTAGGATTATTTCTACTGTCAATAATAATCTGCTTATAAACCCCTTGTACTAGTTTATCTTGACAATTCCTGAAATTCAAGTATAAAATATAAGGAATAGAAATTGATTTTCACTTAAGTTTAAACTTTTTGCAATGGTTCAGGTTATTCTTGGAGGAGGCAGGCGTGAATTTTTACCATTAAATATTCGCGATGAGGAGGGAACTGCTGGAAGAAGAACAGATGGCCGTAATCTCATCAAGGAGTGGCAAGCTGACAAGGCGGCCCGTAACGTCACTTATAAATATATTTGGAATAGACAAGAGTTAGCAGAACTGACTGCGTCTCCACCGGAGTATCTTCTGGGTCTGTTCGAAGGAAACCATTTGCAATATCACATGGAAGCAAATATGACGACAGAGCCAACCCTCGCGGAACTGACGGAGGTTGCCATCAGATCGCTCAGCCGAAACGAGAAAGGATTCTTCCTGTTCGTGGAGAGCGGGGCCGCATCGACCACGCGCATCACGGCAACACTCCGGAGCTTGCGTTAGACGAGACTATAGAGATGGACCTCGCGGTGCAGCGCGCGGCCCGCTCTGCTCTCAGACGAGGACTCCTTGATAGTTGTAACAGCCGATCACGCACACGTCATGAGCTACAATGGATACTCGCCTCGCGGTCAAGATGTACTTGGATCTTCCCGTTCCCTGGACTGGCACGGAGTGCCCTACATGACGCTTTCCTATACTAATGGACCGGGTTTCCGTCAGCATCAGAACGGCATTCGACCTGATGTAACCACCGATTCCAATTTCCGTGAGTATGTTATATATTCTAGACTAATAAGTACAATTGAAGTGTCTGTTTGTAATATTAAAATACGAATTTCCCACTAAATAGATATGAATGTGTATACGATACCTATAACAAAAATACATTTTCTAAAATTCTTGTCTGTCTGTTTGTTCCGGCTAATCTTCGGAACGGCTGGAACAGTTATGATGGGACTTTTTTGGTAAATACCTGATCTTACTCCGCGTAACGCAAGTCTTAATTCTTTGAAAATATGTAATTGGGGTTCTGCGTAAATTATTTAAAACTCAGAAAATTGTGAAATAAATCCGTTTCAATGCACAGTTTTACTGGTAGGTATTTGAATTTGTAAAACATATCTTTGCTTTTTGTTAGTACCAAAGGTAATTTCAAAAAATTGTCGCATTAAAAAAAAATTGGAAAAAAGCGATTTAATGGTCAGGTTTATAGGCAAACGCTTGAATTTATGAGAAACATTTTTATCTTAGCACCAATAAAAACTGTAGGAAAATAATTAAAGAAACGTGTAAACAAAGTTAATATCATAAGATCAATAAGAAATAATGAGTATAAAAGTCGTCTGTAGTGTAAATTGGCTAAAAAACTAGGCAGCCATGGGGACTGTTGACGGAAGTGAAAACTAGAAACTTTGGAAAACTGTTTTGATCCATGTTGGTAACGCGTAACGTAACCTATAAGTTTTTCATTTTCATATAGTCGCTCAACTTCGCTAAAGAAGTTTTCCATTTCAAAAAAGGGTAATTTGATTAGACACCTGGAACTGTGGTAACTTCAGAACATTCGGTTACAGGTTCTCCGAGCTGGAAGACGCACGCGGATGCCCCTCTGGTATCGGAGACGCACGGCGGAGACGACGTGGCGGTGTTCGCGCGCGGGCCGCACCACGAGCTGTTCACGGGCCTGTACGAGCAGAGCCACATCCCGCACCGCATGGCGTACGCGGCCTGCATCGGTCCCGGGCTGCACGCCTGCAGCAGCTCAGATCAGCTCGAGGGCAAAGCAGCCGACGTCCTGTGAGCGATCCCGCTCGTACTCGCGTTGCTTGTACCTATCTTGAAGTATTGTGACCCCCCCCGATTTCCCCTTGATATCCAATAATATTACATTAATGAGGAACAGAACAAAATGTGGTTTTATTGCATTTTTATTTTCTATCAATGATACAATTACCCTGTTTATCTCATTTTTTTTTTTTTCCATGCAGTATGAAAATTTTTCAAGTCGATAAAATAATTTTATCATATATCAATAAAACTTTTGCAAATATAATACTATTTTCAAAATTATGTAATGTTTTAATATTTTCCCGCTCAAAAATCCCGTGCTTGCGCACCTCTTGTGTTTTGATAATTAAAAGCACCATAGAAAAATTAAATTCTTGTTCATAGTGGCTATAGATTTAATCAGATGTGACAGATCTGTTCTTAGCATATTAAATAAAAAGGAATAATTATCACTATTTAGGTGGGATAAGGGGATTATAGCCATTTTTTAATATTTTGACACATGTAAAAATTTAATAGAATCTGTCTATACTAATAAATAAAATACAAGTGTTTGTAATGTCCAAATTATTATTTTTTACTAACGGATCGGCTAGGCCAATTTTGACGGGACTTTTCTTGGTAGGTAGTAACTCCGAATAACTTAGGGTAAGTTTAATGTTCGAAAATAATTATGGTTCCGCGTAAAAAAAAAAAAACTCATAAAAGATTGGATAAAATTCAATTCAATACACAGTTTTACCTGCAAGTGCTATAATTTATGAGCAATATTATTACTTTATCTTAGTACTCAATTTTTGTAAAGTTAATAATTAAGGTTACGTATAAAAAATTAAAACACTGGGAAGAATATATGAAACGTTAGCTCAGCCGCGGGCACACAGCTAGTCATCATTCTTCTGCCTTTTCCCAACTCAATTGGGGTCGGCGCAGTACGTTTTCTTCTTCCATACGTCCCTATCAGCCGTCATCTCTTCATTCACTCCTTTTTCTTTCATATAATTTCTTACACACTCCATACACACTTTCTTTGGCCTTCCTCTACTTTTCCATCCTTCCATATTCATATTACAAACATGCGCGTTCTCTCTTCTCATAACATATCCATATCACGACAAAAGGGAACCTTTCAACTTCTCTACCACTGGTGCTTTCAAACTCCCTCTAATATATTCATTTCTTATTTTATCCATTCTTGTGACACCATACATCCATCTCAACGTTCGCATCTCAGCTACATGCAGTCGCTTCTCATCCATCTTCTTACTAGTCCAGCATTCTGATCCATACAATTTAAGAAGCATCATGGAGTCACAAATCCCAACAGAGACCCGTCGCCATTTCATCCAACCTGAGTTGATTCTATGCCTTATTTCGCGGTCGATTTCTCCGTCACACTGCAAGAGTGCCCCGAGGTAGCGGAATTCAGAACAGACTGGTTCTGGTGTTCCTCCGAGTGATATTGGAGCTAGTAAAGAAATAAATTCTGTAGCAAATATACCCCTGAAGAGTTTGAAAATACAATTCGTAACGATAATAACCGATTTTATGCAAATGAGGTTGCGCAGGTAAGCTAGTAATAAACGGCTCACGAGACGATCTGTACGAATTTTTAAAAAATGATTTTTTAATTAATGTTGAAATTATCTCGGTGTTTTGAGAACATGTTTGTTGTAAAATCCTTCAAGTTAACAAAAAAAAAAAAAAATCTTATTACGAATTTAAGTAATTACGAAAAGATTTTTTAATTGACGAACGCTAATAGCGTTCAAAGTTGCTCAAAGGGCAATGCAGAGGCTATGCTTGGAGTACACTGCGTGATCGAATCAGGAATGAAGAGATCCGCAAAAGTTCCAAAGAAATTGCCCGAAGAGTTGATAAACTTAAGTAGCAGTGGGCTGGGCACATTGCTCGCAGAAACCGATGCTCGATGGGGGTTTTCGAATGGCTACCACGTACCGAAAGACGTTCGTCGTGGAGATCATTAGGGGAAACATATGTGCACCAGTAGACGTCTTTTGGTTGAACGGATGGGATGGATGGATGGATTCTTTTTAAATAAAAACTATAATATAAAAGTCATAGGTACAAACATTGTTAACGGTTACACAGAGAGGGGTGTAAATTGTACAAATCACTATTGTTCACGTATTTATCCACCCTGTAATAACCTATTGAAATTAAGACATGCTTGACATGGTGCTGTGTCGACAACAATTAAATTAAATTTAGATTAAAAAATAAATTTAAAAAATACAATGAAAATATGAAAATAATAAAATATATATATAAAAACCGTAGGTTGCTTTACATAAAATTTATAGAAAAAAAACACAACTGGCCAGCGAAGAAACTCGTCCTATATAGCACTGCAAAACTTTTTACCAGAATTTGTTGAACAGGACGCCTGTATCGGTCATATAATCATTTATCTATGGTCATAGTAATTTTCCGATCGTCTATGATCTTCGCTAGGCTCATTTAAAAATATGAACGGTATAATGTTATTTTTCTGTAGCTAAGCAATCATATAATTTTGTAATTTTCAGCAGTAAAACTTTCATTTATTGATATAATAATGTGACAAAACGCATCATCAACATATGTGTCTTTGTTTATTTGATAAAAGTTTTCAGACGAACACACAAAAATTAAAAGTTGCATTTTTGGTGTAGATTTCGTGTATATGTATTTAGTAAAAAAACAGACATTTCAATTATATACTAACGAAAACAAAAGCTTATTTTGTTCTGTTGTTTTCCTTTTTACATATTTATATAATAATAATAGTTTATTTCCCAAATATATTTTCACAAAAACATAAGGTTAGGTTAGGTTAGTGTGCATGTGCATGTGTTGAGTATATGTGTGTTCGTGTGTGTAAATGAATATGTGTCTGTGTATTTATTGGCTGACATAAGATATGGGTAATGTAACTTGGAACTACAGTAATACCCCGCTTTACGCGAGGGATACGTTCCGAAAAAAATCGCGTTAACTGAAATTCGCGTATATCGAGGTTTATGATTAAACATAGTCACAATTTAATACAAAAAAATACAAATCATTTTAATCAATCACTTTTATTCTAAGAACACTTTATGCAATACATACTCTTATTTTTTTTTTGACGGAAAAATACATCTATTGTCTTTACATTATGTTTATACGCACTCTTTCGCGTAATGCGAGGCATTTGAGCGCTAAATTTGAAATTCGCGTTACAGTGAAACCTCGCGTAACGGGGTCGCGCTAAGCGGGGTATTACTGTACTTTATTGCTCTTAGTAGATTCTCTATCCTATTATAATCATATTCAAACAACATTTTTTGTAATTCATTTTTTAATCTATAGTTATTCAAAATTCTAAATGTATTTTTATATATTAAAAAAATTATATAGATGCGTCCCTAGACATCGTCATACATATAAGTCATACGAGCGCGCGTAGTTTTAATCATGGGAACAGGGAAGCGATCAATTCGTTTTTGACTGGTGGTTTTTGATATTAAAGAAATCGCAGTTTCATGATATCGTATACTCGAATACTCTGATACACGAATAATTTTCGAACTGACATTAATCTGTTTGTATAATAGTGTTGTAGGGTGTCTGTAGGGAAATCGCATCATGACTTCGAGAACTGCCCTCTGCGCTCTTTCAATACTAATTAATTCTGAGCTAGAAGCAACCCATATGAGCAAATGTAGTACCTGATTATAGATTCACAAAGATCTTATAAGTTTGGATAACTTACTTTCGAAACAGTCTGCGCGCCCGTGTGTAAGTTATCTATTGTGACGAATGCCTTCAGCACTCGCCCACAAAGTTACGGTGAAGCTTTTAAGGCCCTTCCGGTGAACAGCATTAGCTAGGTTTAAACAAAAGTTAGCTGGGTTTAAAGTTAGGTCTGCGTTTTAATTTAATTTATTAGTCTTGGCATAGATTATCTTCTTGTTTACTTAACACGCTGTAAAAACCAAACTTTATCTCTAAGAAATTTCTGAGTCTGATTAAATCTAATTTGGAATCTATAATTGCCAGTCGGGAGGATCGTGAAATTCATAGCCTTATCAGTAAAACGACAATTGTAGAATCAATGCGTGTCGAATTCCTTAAATAGCAGATAAAATTAATCGGCTTAATTTAAAGATTGATCTCAACTACCTACAAAATCATCAGGCGATGTTGGCATTGAACATAATTATTTTGAAATATAATAATAATCCAATACTCATCACGACAAATCAAACTAAATCTTACTCAAAACATAATACAAAATAGTTCAAATTTTTGTGTAATACTTTACGTTTCGTTTATGAAAATTATATAAAGTGTTGATTCGTATTATTAATATTACAATATTATGAATTATTGCTTTTTACGCTTGAAAGCGTACATCGTAACCATTTAAACGTCAATCATGAAATTTTACTAACTCATCTCTGAATTTATTGAAGAAATCTACACATTTATGCGGACAAAATATAATCCAATTATAACTGAATTTTAATATTAGATATTTAGGGTAATGCATATTCGCAAAAATATATTACAACAACTTATAGATAGAAAAATACACTGATAATCGGGGAATAGTTACTATCTGCGTAGAAAAAATATTATATTTAAAATCACTTTATAACACGACGCCTAATCAATTTTATTAATCAGTCTATCAGCTTGTTTATTGACTAATGTTTCACGTCTGTACTGTCTATATCCGCTTTGAAAGAACTAATCATAGAAAAAATCTAATATTACACGTATGTTTATTTCGTTTTACGTAAGTAGTACGTCTATGTCATGAAACGGTTTAAAACTATACGTCGGAAACAATCAAATATACAAAGTACGAATAGTTTTTCTCATTTTAATGAAGACAGTCATGACATTATTCTAATTGTAACAAAAACCCTGCATGGTCCAGGTGATACACATTGACACTGAGTTCCATGCACTTGCAGTGTTAATGGCGTCATCTTGCTAGATGTTGGTAGTTCTTAGTAAATAATGTTTGTTTCACAGTGAAGATCTATATATATATAAATATATAATTGCGAGAAATTCCTTCAGTGATTGATAGTTATAAAACTATAATGAAAGGAAGTGGTTGATTTAATTATTTATGTTTCTTACAAACAAGTTGCTTTCCCGTAAAAAATCTATAGGCTCAGTTAATAGTATTGTGTTCTTGGGTGTTGCAGTTCATGATAGTTACAGTGAGGTCCACACATAAAAAACTTTAGCAAGAAGGTTAAGTTCCGCTGTATTTTCAGTGCGTAAGATATGTTAGTTAACTGATATTACCACTGTTAGATTAATCTACTTTGGTTACTTTCATAGCTCGATGTCTTATGGTATATTGCTGCGGGGAACAGCAGTCCAAGTAGATACTTTATTTATTCAAGTAATTTTTTTTAGCGGCGATAAGCGATTCTCGGTAATGGAAAAACTTGTGGATTCGCGTTACTAATAGAATATGACATTAGATGTCAACAACATGCACAGGAATGTTAAGTATGATGGCAGATTCCTAAACTTTTGTGTTGCCACATATAAAATCTGTAGAGTGTAGACACTTTACTGAGAGCTAATGATAACTGTTAACATAAGTTAATGTTTTTAAATGGTAGGCGTCCACATAGCGTAACGGATCGAGTTTTTTTTTTTATAGGAAGTCATACAAGAGCGTCCTCTGATCGCACGAATATACGCGCCGGGAGTCCCGATACCCACGCGTCGAGACGCTTCGATGCGTACCACTGACGTCATACGGAATGCCGACCAGTGGATGGACTCCACGTGCTCGGTCTGTCCGCGTCGTCCTCCATTTACCTTCGATTATCGTCTTGTAAACTTATAAACAAGGATATTATATTTAGAAATGTCAGTGAGGCACAGTATGGAGCATAGTTTTTAGATTCTGTTAAACAACAACGAGCAAAACGTTTCTGAAGAGCTTGTATAAAAATACAAGCTTAAAAAAAAGACTTACTATTTCTAAATGCAAAGCTCAACGTTTTTCATGTAGTAGTACAAATAAAGTCAATGTGTTTGTCAAATTAGCCACAATATAAGCAATATTTCATATTTCTATGCTTCTTTAAAAAAAAAAGAGTCCATAGCTAGGTTTTAAACTGACGTTTATAGCTCGTGTAGTTCCTAAACGTTACAACTTAGCTAAAGCAACTTAGCATTATATAGCGAAATTATCAATCAAACTAACTACGTCTAAATATCAATATAAACGTCTAAATCCTATTGATGTATGTGTCTGTTTCATTGTCATGAAGCATTTCCGTTTCATCGAGTTTCAAACCACCAATGATTCTAAAGTTCACTTCAATAATAAAAACCATGTCGAGAAAGTTGAAAAATAGGTGTAAAATTATACGAGACTGTCCCTAATATGTTGTTACCTTTATTGTATAAAAAATCCTTATATATTATCAAATACTACACTATACTATATAATATACTAGACCGATAATACCCATAAAAAATTGTAATACGATAAATTATTACCCATTAAAATAAAAGGTGTCAAATGAGTGGTTCAAATTCAATAGAAGTCTATTTATAACGAGTCTTAATAATGCGCAAACAATAATTAGATGGCGCTATTCCACAATTTCCATATTGAGCTAAATTATAACAGCCACGTTGCCAGCTCACGGTTCGTTGCACGCGACGTTGCCGCTCTTCGTTTTCGACTCTCTATATGGATTTTAAAATATTTATGCAAATGTTTATACATAAATACATTTTTATTATGCGTAAATAGCGTTGATCTATATTTATATTGTAATAATATATATATGTTTGCTTAAATGAATCGTGAAGTGAGTAGAAATAAAACAAATTCAAACCAATATAAATTATTTATAATTAGAGGGTCTCTACGTACAAAGCGACATGTCTAAAAAACAAAGTTCACAGTAGGGCTTTAATGCATATTCAAATCACTCTAGAAATTAATCTATTTACGTTTTAATATTTATTTTTCTGTAATGTTTTATTCGATTTTTGAAGTTTATGGCGCTATTCACATTATTAGTACTAATAATAAAATTGTAAATTTCGTTTGTCTGTACAT
This sequence comes from Samia ricini, assembly GCA_014132275.2. Lineage (NCBI taxonomy): Eukaryota > Metazoa > Arthropoda > Insecta > Lepidoptera > Saturniidae > Samia > Samia ricini. The sequence goes on from AP028159.1 coordinate 480,082, forward strand.
TTCCAATTTTTGTGAAAAGAATTATTGCAAGGGGCTAAAATATTATAGGTGATTAAAACATTTATAGAAATGTCAGTCTGTCTGTTTGTTTGTCTGTGCACGCATGAATTAAAAAGTACTAAGTACTAATCTTTCCACTTAGATTAAGAATATTATTATACTGACACAAGTTATTCTCAAATACAAAGTCAACAAGGGGAATAGAACATTTATTAAAGTTACGACAGCTTATACCATCATCATTGGATGACCAATCAATTCCGGTTATATTAAAGTCTTCTAATAGTAAAATGTTTGTTAATTTCAAAAACCCTGCTCGTACTATCAAAAAAAAGTCTCAAGAATATTTATGTCCACCGGTGGAGGGAGGTATACAGAACATATGAAGAGAGGTTCACATTTCTTATATAAATCAACATCGACTGTAACCCAAAGGTCTTCGCACATACTTTCCTATTCAACCACACGCCTTGATGTAAATTTATTAGACACTGCTATGAGAACACTTCGTCCATCTTTAGAAGAGTGGAAGCCACTAGTTGTGCGATCGCGGCTAAACATTATATAACGACTATCAAAAATTTCACTATCAAAAACGCTACTAGTGAATCACGTTTCAGTTAAAACATAAATATCGTAATTGTTATTTATTATATTAAGTTTCGTTGCTGTGGTTTTACTCCAAAGCCCTGACGTTCTGGTAATAGATACTTAAGTTACTGAATCCTATAGAACTATTTGCCATAACCTCACAAGGATAACCTTGTGATTAACTATAGTTATATGTATACAATATATCCCTTACAGACCAACAGGAGTCCCCAAATATCGTGTAAAAATTTGTTCCGAGGATTCAGTCTTACGAATAAAAATATGACCATTTTTGCCGTGCTTTGGAGGATCTGCTAGGAGGCAGCGGCATGTATAGCTTTCATAGATGGTGTCAAGTGATCAATGACGTAGATGGGTCTTTATCCCCTCCAATACCTATATGAGTGGTGATTAATTTGTTCATCGCGTTTATTTTGTTAGATTTAATTACACCGATTAGAAGGTATCGGGTAACCGTGGACTGGAGAAATTCACAACTGTTGATCGCGGTCTGGTATTGCTGGGATTTATTTTAGCAACCCGAGTACATCTAAGAATGCTTTCTTTCTTTATACTGCTGCCAGTGACTTTGCTGACTTGTATTACTGTACATATTATATTTTCAGTCTTATGCTCAGGTGTGGAATGTGTTTACTAATTCGGTCATTTTGTTCAATAAGTGAAATGCGTTTCTGAAGATCAGATACCGTTGACACGAAAAAATTGTTTTCTTCTTGTAGTAATTTTAAGATGCCGAATTTATTTCATATTCCGCTCGTCAAATCTTCATATTGCTTGTTTATGAATAACATCGATTCTCTGATATTACTGATCTGTGTAGATATTTCTTTTTTTTTTTCATAATAACAGCGTTCAAAACGTCAAAATCAGCAAGTTCATTCTGTAATATATTTGTTTATGTTATCTAATGTAACTTCTGTGTTTACATATATATAACAACAATTGTCTTTCTTCGTAACGCTATATTTGACGTCCTGTCATCATTCTGAGGCAAATTATCGTTTATTTGGCTACATGTTAATGCAGAACAATATATAGGAGTGTAATTATTTCCTAATATATGTAGATACCTTACTGATGGAAGTGGGACACAGTCAGGCGATTTTGTCATCCTGACTTAAGTTATCTAAAACATCAGAATAGTTGGAGTAGTAATGATTACATAATTACTTCAGTTGTAATTACGTAACTAATTAATTATTTAATTTACTAATGTAATGATTACTTTTAATCTAATTTGTTTTTGTAGTATTTATTATATTTTTATTTATTATATATCATCTTTATATTTATTTATTGAATTCATTAATAAAACCCGAAGGTTTTCTGTTAGTTTATTCATGTCAACTGTCGGTATACATTACGCGTGCGCTCTGCTAATGTAACATGAGTTTTAATGAATTCATTGAGGAGGCCATTTAATACGGGAAATTTAAAATTTGAAATTACGAACGTCGCGAAGGAATAGAATTATAATGTCATTAAGAAACGGGATCGAGAGTCACTATTGATTGGAATGGAGCAATTAATAAGTGATTTGCAATTTTATAACTTATTTATATTGAATGTAACAATGGATAACAAAACAATCTTTCAATCAATTTTTATATAATTATATAAAGTAATGTAATCAGACACTATGGGCGATGAAGAACAGGGGACACTTGACCGGTTATTTATTGGATATAATCAATTGATGGAGAGTAAAAGATCCGGCAACCTAATAAAATTATTTATTTATTTATTTATTATACCGTTACATTTATACCGTTCAGATTTTCAGATGAGGCAAGCGAAGATCATAGACGACGATCATAACTCACATCTCTGTGCTTCCGCTAACATTATTAAGTAGTTTGTATAGTTTTTTATATGAAAAAAAAATATATATGTATTATATTTATTAAAACAAAGAACCAGATCGAGTTTCTCGCCTGCGCTCTTCTCGAGTGGGTTGTTTTCCGAACCGGTGGTAGTGTTTTAGACGTTCATAAGCGCCTTCTTAGGGCCTAAAATGAATAAAGATGTTTTTGATTTTGATTTTGATCGGAAAACTATTCTGACTGGTACAGACGTGCTGTTCAACAAATTCTGGTATTAGTATTGCAGTGCTATATAGGACGAGTTCCTTTGCTGGACAGGTTTTTATTCGTTGTATTTTTATGTACATTATATTGTTTTCATATTTTCATTCCGTTATATTATTTACTTATTAATCTAAATTTAATTCATTTGTCCACAAGATAATTTGGCGCCCAACGTTAAAATACCACTAAGCTATTCTTCAAAATAAAAAATAACAAACACACTAACGGAAACTATATTATCATAAAAATTTTTGGCATAAGCATTTGGATTTCATTTAATTTATATATAAATTATCATTCCATCCTACCATCCAATATTTGTTTATCATAGTATTATATTATTTTAATTAGTTTAATATATGTTTATTTTATTTAAATAATTTGCTTATTTTTTAATCTACTTATTTGGCTTACCATTATATTATAATTTATTTGTTTATTTTTATAGAGCGGGTAATTATTCTCTAAATAAGCATAGAATTCGAGCGGAGGACAACTCGTTAAATAAACCCTAAGTCAAAATATTTATTTATTGTTATGGAGTGGTTAATTACTCTTTAAATAAGCCTAAAGGTCATTATAATGAGAAACTTCTGGAGCAGGCGTCTTTGAATGTGAACCCTATCCCCCCTATTGAACGATTGGTGATGGTTTGAGAATATGTATGACAGGCTGTATGATAAGGTTCTGTATCTGTGTGAGATATGTATGAAACATAAGATAAATATAAGCTCACGCCTGTTATCCCCGAAGGGTTAGGCAGAGGTGAAATAGCGAACTACAGCCACATTTCGCCGAGCTTAGTTCCGTCCCAGATGTGACAGGGGGCGAGCCTGTATATATATATATATTTATCAATGTTCCAAATTCTTCTCTGGGTCGAGACTTTTTATTTACATTGAATGTAACAATGGATAACGAAACAATCTTTCAAGCAATTTTTAAAGTCGAGAGAGTAGAATAAAGAATGAGCAATTTATTGAAAAAAATATATCCATATATAAATAAACATTAAATAAATAAATAAAACGATGATATATAAATAATAATAATAATATAATAAATATTACAAAAACAAATTATATTAAAATTAATCATTACAGTTAGCACACATTCGCTATAGTACATATGACTACATTTCGAACACTTCAATTTCGACATGATAAGTAAGTAATATTAATTTCAGTAATAATGACTTCAGTTATATTTTCTTTACCAATACATATTTATATTAAGGACAAGTGGTTGGGTCTATCAGTGCCATCTAGCGGTCCACAGAGCAATTATGACGATAACTTACGCTTGATAATTTAATACGATCACAATGTTAGTAGAGGCTCAAGAGTTCATTCAATACTCATAGATGGCGTAAGCAACAATATTAATTTTGTTGTCAGAAACATGGAACTGTTAATTTATGTTTATTCATTGTATTAAAATTATGTTGAGCGTTTACAAGTATATTATCATATTTAAGGTTTATTAATCTTTCTGAATTTAAAAACATTTAATGACTTCATTGTGTTTATTTTCATATTAAAATTACACCAGCCGATAAAGCTCGTCTTCAGTCCTTTAAATCTTTAGATTACCAAAGACGTATTGGGAGGGCAGCGTTAATATACTGTGACAGTGATTGCACGTGGAGTGGACTCTCTTATAATGGCCTGGAAAGGCCGTTGCGTGCTGGTAATTACGTAAGTTGGTATTGAAAGAAAGAAAGAAGAAGGAGAAAATTGTTTATTTCCACCATATACACAACACATATTTTATTAGTATATATATTTTTATTAAATTACAATCATAATTTTAACTGCAAGTGCTGTATTACGCTGGAAAAAAGACCCCAGACTCAGCTAATTGCTCCCGCAACGAAGGTTGCAAAAGCGCTGGTTTTCAGCCTGGGAACAATGATGTCACGGAGTGTGATACGTCATATATGGATTATTACAGATCACACAATAGTACATACATATAGATGTAGGAGATAAATATTAAAATTATTATCACATGTACACGAATGTATATATATACACATATAAACACATAGCTAAAAAGGAAAGTTGTTTTTATGAAGTATGTTATGTGTAAAAACGCATGAATGCGTAAATAAATAATAATAGGCTATTTATATAAGAGAGAGAGAGATCCCTGTCAATATCACTATATTTTCGTTGTGCATCCAAAAGAAATATTCGCAGTCGTGTTCTGAAAGTAGCTGTAACGGCTTAGATCCCGGCTAGCTGGGTTCTGCTAGTAAGAGTCTTCTTCCGCCCACTACAGTTCTATCGGTGCAGTATGAGGAAGAACAGTGGCCTGCAAAAGATTTCCTTCCGCCCTCGGTGTTCCTCTAGGGGTCTTAAGGTGGCAGCCAGAGTCTTCCTTCCACCCTCGGTGTTCAGTTGTTGGTAGCCGGTAGGTGATCCTGGAAGCCCAAGACGTAGGCAAGCAATATAACTGGCTAGACAACCCTCAACAAGCTCAGTGCCTCCCTAACTACACTCTAATACTTCCTACGCTAAGCAACTCAGCATTTACATAGGAAAGAACATAATAAAAATATAAAGTTTACTCACCCTTTTTTTTTTTTTTTTGACGGGGGGAAATGCATTTACGCACTACCCTTACCCATTGTATTAGTGAGACCGAAGTCCCCCAATGCAATGGATAAGGGGGGGGCACGGAGGGACGTCTCCGTGCCAGTGTGGGACTCACCCGGGCGAGAGTCGCACGGAAATACCCACTAAAACCCCCCGGGGCCGTCCGCCGCATTTGGGATGGGGGCGACACGGGGTGGCTTTCGCAGTCACCGCGTCGCCCCCTGCGGCGAACCCACCGGGCCTCGTCCGTGCAATGGCCCAATGGGGATGAGAGAGGAATACTTCCCCCCCCCCCACCTCTTCGCCCACCCCCCCGAAGGGAAGCATGACCTATGGTCAAAAGCCCGGGGGGGCAGGATATACTTCCTGCCCCCCATAAAAAGAAAAAGGAAGAAGGGACAGAGCGGAGGCGGGCACAGAGAAAAGAGGAAGGAACCCGCCTCCGCTATAGAAGAAAGAGAGATAGGTCCCTCTCCTGTACTCGTCTTGTTTGACTAACAAGACGTAGCAAGGAGAGGGATACCCAGAAGAAGAGTATAACCCCCTTACCCTCACAAAACCTCTCCCCATCACTAAAAACACCCCCCAATAAAAGCCCCCCAATTACCCCCCTGCCTCCATCTTCACCGCCGCGACACCTCCGCCAGCCCCCAGCACCTCTCGCCTCACGGGAGGTCGGCAGAAGGCCCCCCCCCATCTGATGGCCTGCCTCCCCTCCTCCGCACAAAGCGCACACTTTGAACGCTCCGCTGTGCAATCCATTACCCTTGTGGCCATCGACTCCACAGCGGTAGCACTGCGTCCCGCCTATCCACCAAAAAGGTTACTCACCCTAGCGAAATATAGATGTTCAAGTTTTTATTTAGACAGTACAATTAAAATAGGAGGTAGTAGGTAATTTTAACTTATATAATAATAACGCGACCGTCTTGTTATAGCGATCGGATGCGTCTGCCGCGAGGGCTGAACCAATCCCGTTATGCGCGCGAAGTTACAACGTTACATAGCTTCCGTGTTTAGCACTTTCAAAGGCGGTGGTATATTGTACCAAACCGTGGAAGCAGCATAACGAAAGCTTCCTCTAAACGTTGCTGACTTGTGTTTTGGTATTAACAATTTCCTACTTGCACATTCCCTCTTACTCGACACCCAAGTTAGTTTCCTATACAAGTAGGAGTTCTTGATATTTGATGATACCAAACAAAAGACAAGTCAGATGTAATTTACGACGAGACCTCATTTTAGGAATGGCATTCTGGTTTAAGAAAGGGGTTATGTGATTGCGAGAGGGAATCGAGAAGCAAAAACGAGCTGTAGCATTTTGCACTCTCTGGATAAGTCGTTTGTTCGAGCGAATAGCTGTGGTTCATATACAGTGTCCGCATAGTTGAGTTTAGAAAGAACTAATGACTCAACAAAATTGTGTACGTATTTCTTCCGATAAGTATGATCTTATCTTATACAATATCCTTAAACAGTAGAAACAATTTTGGACCGCAGAGATTATATGATTTTCAAAACGCAAATTTGCGTCCATAATAAGTCCAAGATTCCGAGCCTCTTTAACTCTCTCCAATGGCATCCCCAATAGCGAAACATTTAAAACTGTTGGTAATCTATTGAGTTGTTTTGATCAGTGCCGAAAACTAAGTATTTAGTTTTACTTGGATTTTTTGAGCTTCAATGTCAAGCGATATTTTGTCTGTAACTATCGCTCTTAGCGTTATTATTTTATTATGGTATTAATATTATATAATGAGAGCAGCGTTAATAATATGTTATAATCGATTAGTTGTGGTCACGCCAGCGCACGTGGTGACTGAAACACCGGGACAGTGTTACTGATTACATGGCCTACCGACAGATTAACACGGCAGATTAGATACTGAAGAAATAAAATAAAGCACCGTGACACCGAATCGCCATTGTACACGACTAGCAATATGTCACCGTTGTTATTGGTGCTGTTTGCGAGCGCGCTGTCTCGCGCTGACCGATACCACCCCTCCGAGGAACCGAGAAACGTTCCACTGAGAAACGCGGCTGAAGCCACAGCCGAATATTGGGTGAACGATGCACAAGCGCATCTCGAGCGCGTAGTGAGAAAGCGCTTTACAGGCCCATCGGTTGGACATGCGCGCAACGTGGTTATGTTCCTCGGAGACGGCATGTCAGTACCCACAATGGCAGCTGCGCGTACGCTTTTGGGTCAGCGAAAGGGCCAGACTGGAGAGGAGGCAATGCTCAGCTTCGAAGAGTTCCCTACCGTTGGTCTAAGCAAGGTTGGTTTAGCCTCAGCGTACTTATTTTATTATTGTGCTTAATCAACTTATGCTTGTGCCACTCTATGATCCCAGACGTATTGTGTAAACGCACAAGTCCCGGATTCGGCATGCACGGCCACCGCGTACCTGTGCGGTGTAAAAGCTAATCAGGGTACGCTGGGCGTGACGGCGTCGGTCCCGCGGCGCAACTGTGAAGCGTCCCTGGTCGCATCAAGCCGCGTGCAGTCCATCGCAGAGTGGGCGCTCGCTGACGGTCGGGATGCAGGTTAGCACTCAGCTTCACCAAGCTATACCTCAACAATGAACTCTGATCTGAACTCGTGTTCCACATTGCGCAGGTATTGTGACTACGACGCGCATAACGCACGCGTCACCTGCCGGTGCATTCGCAAAAGCTGCCAACAGAAATTGGGAGAATGACGCAAGAGTTGTGGAGGATGGACAGGACCCTTTAGTTTGTCCAGACATCGCGTACCAGCTGGTGCATTCGTACCCTGGCAAAGATTTCAAGGTACTTCAGCTTGTGTATGCCGACTGGTGTTTTTATTATTATTATTTTTTGGGACATCATTATGAGGAGTATATTTATTTAAATGGGTAAGAGAAATATTTGAGATAAAATTTTTAGTGGTCTTTATAGGTTTTTCACTGTGATAAAGGATTATATTTATAATTGAATTTAATTATAATTGGTATTGTTACTGCTTTGTAATTAAACGTTGTGGAAGTTATATGATTACCACAGATCACCGTGTACTATTTACTTTATTATTTTTATTTATTTATTTATTTATCAGTACATTACATCTAATGTGTATTTCCTAGTCCCACAAAACCGTATTATCGTTTTGACTAACCACGGTTTAATGATGTTAATTATTTATTTATTTATGTGAACACTAAAAAGATTTACATTTTGATTTAGATACTATGAACAATTTGAGGACACGTTATAAATGCAACCTTCATTATAAGTGATTACGTTGAATTACATATCGAGAACAAGCTTGTACGAACCAAAAAGATACAAAATAAATTTGAATTTGTTGAAATAAAGTTGAATTATATATTGAGAACAAATAAATCTGGTGAATACAAGAAATGAAAGAGTTTAAATTATACAAAAAAAAAACGACTCTAAATTAAAATAATTATTAATAATTTTAAAAACTTTTAAATACTTCCCGTGATAACACGGGAAACTTAAAAGTTTCACTGAAATTGGTTAAGCCGTTTCTGAGTTATATCTGGACATACACACAGGTAGCCAGAAAACAAATTTTTAAATATCAATCGCGAGATAAGTAACGGCTAAAATAGACATATAACAAAAGTATAAAAATAATTAATAGCACAGAGAAAACTTTAGTTTAATTATTAGTACTGACTACTTATGCGATTTATATAGAAACTAATTATGTGGACTGTTTCTTGAATTATGGTTGTTAATGTTTTCTTCGTTTGATAATATTTTTTTATGTTAAAACTCTATTTTGTTATACAGGTTATTCTTGGAGGAGGAAGACGTGAATTTTTACCAAATAATACTCGCGATGAGGAGGGTACGCGTGGGAGAAGAACAGACGATCGCAATCTCATAGAGGAGTGGCAAGCTGACAAGGCGGCACGTAATGTTACATACAAATATATTTGGAATAGACAGGAGTTGGCGGATTTGGCTACATCTCCACCGGAGTATCTACTGGGCTTGTTTGAAGGTACTCATCTACAGTATCACATGGAAGCAAATCTGACGACAGAGCCAACCCTCGCGGAACTGACAGAGGTTGCCATCAGATCGCTCAGCCGAAACGAGAAAGGATTCTTCCTGTTCGTGGAGAGCGGCCGCATCGACCACGCGCATCACGACAACTACCCGGAGCTTGCGTTAGACGAGACTATAGAGATGGACCTCGCGGTGCAGCGCGCGGCCGCTCTGCTCTCAGACGAGGACTCCTTGATAGTAGTAACAGCTGACCACGCACACGTCATGTCCTTCAACGGGTACTCAGCTCGCGGGCGAGACGTTCTGGGATCTTCCCGCGACTTGGACTGGGACGGCGTGCCCTACATGACGCTCTCCTATACTAATGGGCCAGGTTTTCGTCAGCACCGGAACGGTCTTCGCCCCGATGTCACCGCCGATTCTGATTTTCGTAAGTATCTTAGATCATTTTTCCATTGTTAGTATCAGATGAGTATTCAGAATATGTATGCCAAAATCGTGTAAACAGTATAGTAACCTTAAAACCATGTTAATATCAGAACCATTGGTCACAGGTGGTCTGCGCTGGATGACGCATGTGGACGTCCCACTAGAGTCGGAGACGCACGGCGGCGACGACGTGGCGGTGTTCGCGCGCGGGCCGCACCACGAGCTGTTCACGGGCCTGTACGAGCAGAGTCACATCCCGCACCGCATGGCGTACGCGGCCTGCATCGGTCCCGGGCTGCACGCCTGCAGTTCGGCCGCGCTGTTGGCCCCCGGGGCATCTCTCTCGCTGCTAATAGCGGTCACTCTGTTCGTGTGTCGGGCAGCGCTGTAGCATTGATAATCTCATAACATTATTATTTATGTCACAAAACATATTTTTATTTATATGATTGATCTGTTACTGAAATAACACTATCGAAAAGGCGAAAAAAAAATTGTTGCACACATTTAAAAACTGGAAATCTGGAAATAATGGTTGGTATAAAATTGTAAATTATGGCTGTGACATGAAGACTATGTACCAACTATGCGCTGCAATTACGATGTGTTGTGTACCTGTATTAGGTTATTCATTTTTCTGATCTGTTGTACCCGGGGGTTGACCCCTTGTACTATTTTCTTGTTTTTTATTTTCTATTAAATATATTTATAACACAATTGTATTATATTATTAATGTTCCAATTATCCTGACACGACTTGACATTTTACAAGAAACAATATTAATAATTTTCCAGTGTTTCTGAACATTCAGCCCCATATTATAAATCGTTACATGCACACACTTGGAAGGTTGCCAGGGAAAACGGGTATAAGTATATTTGGATTCGACACGTAAGAATCTTTGTAAGAAAAGACGATCAATTTCCTGTAAAACAAATTAAGTAACAATTAAGTGTAAGGAATCCCTTAATAACCTAAAATAAATAATTAAAACCAGTAGTACATAATCGTAAGTTAAATTAAAAGTTTATAATTCAAAATATATTACTAGAACTTTAGAGGACACAAAACTAGAACAGAAGAATTTAAGCTGGCAACTATAGCATCAGATTACTACACAATAGTAGGCGCTGAATCGTGGCTTGATAAAGGCGTACACGATAACGAACTATTGCACGAAACATTGAACGATCACTACATTGCAAACGGGTGGAACACTTTGAAACTTTGTATGAAGACCTTTGGATATCCGTCAAAACCAATTCTAATGATTCCAAAGAGATCCTATTATGAGCTTTTTATCTACCCGCGGCAGTCTCCCCGGTCGCCTTAGAATCTCTGTAGTCTTGTCATGCAGACTCATACCGCTGATTTTATGATAGTTGGTGACTTCAATTTGAGATGGGATATCTTTTAAAAGATTTCTTATCACTTAATAATTTGACTCAGTCAAATAATGTGAGTAATCATAATCAAAGAATCTTGGACCTAGTTTTAAGTAATTTTACGAATATTACGGTTCGAAATTGTCCTACCCCAATAAGCAAACTCGATTTACACCACCCTGCACTAGAAATATTGATGTAGATCCACCTTCTTATACTGCTAGTAAACAATTTGCTAAGTATAACTTTCGTAAAGCAGACTACGGTAATGTTAATTGTAAGTTAAGCCAGATTGAACTGGTTAACAGAACTGTATTATGAGGAGGATGTCAATATCGCGGTCTCAAAATTTTGTAACCTTCTTCCCGCAGTTATAGAGAGTACTATTCCTCGTATAAGACAACGCAGTGTAAAATACCCTTAATGGTTTACTCGGAATTTAATTAAAATGATATCTGAAAAAGAAAAATATCTTATCTTACACAGAAGATACGGAAATCCAAGAGACAAAATTGAACTATATTTATGTATTATAATAAACGAGTTAACTTAACGATTGCCGCGTATTACTCCGAATGTCTTAAAAAATATAATCCAAAAAGCCTTAGGTCCTTTGTAAACAAAAAAAAACGTGGATCTCCCGATCTACCTGTTTTTTTTCATTTTTTTTTTGATGAGTGGAATGCATTTACGCACTACCCCTACTAAATTCATTAGGAGAATGAAAATCCGCCCAATGAAAATGGTAAAGGAATGTGGAGGGACGTCTCCACACCAGTGTGGGACTCACCCGGCGAGAAGTGCCGGAAATACCCACTAAATACTCCGGAGCCGCCCGCCGCATTAATGGGGACGATACGGGATCGTGGTGACAAGCACCGCGTCGTCCCCTGCGGCAGGATTAATAGGCGGCGTCCTTATCCCTTGCTACGGGACAGGAGAGGGGTCGCGAGTCCTGATGATCCACCAGTCGCAGGGGTTGACATTCAAATCGGTGGTGATCCTCCAGCTCAAGGGGAGGAAGTTACTGATCCACGATAGTGTATCCCACGCTATTGTGGCCATCTCGAGGCACACGGGGACCTGTGTTTATTATACCGACGTGACTGACAACGCAATAGGCCGCTTCATCCACCGAAAGCGGTGGATTAATTTCAAGATGGCCATAAAACATGGAGACCAAAAGGTCATACAAGCAATAATTGCCCAAACCCAAACCATGAGGTAACTATGCGGACACGGACATAGTTCTGCTTGGCTTGTTACGACGAAAAAAAAATTGAAGTAATAATTAAGTAATTAATTAAGTAAGTAATTGTTTAGAGTTATGAAATAAAAATGACACAAAAAGAAAATACCTAGCAAAAGAACAAGCAACAAAAAAAAACAAAAAAGAGCACAAAAAATGAGACGTAATAAAAAGGTCTTTGGTTATGCCAGGGGATATATAAAAAAAAAGTAATTAATTAATAATAACAAAATAAGTGTCTACACAATAATTTAACATATAACATATAGTTTAGATGTAAAATATAAGTAGATTTAAGCTCACTTAAATAATTATAAAAGAAGGTATAGCTGCATGAAATATTATAGGCAATTTTTTCTGACGCAAGTCGAATTAAGCCTCCAACATAAAAAAGGTGTGGACCCAGAGTCCGCAGAATATGTTCTATTTTAATTAAAAAAAAAAAAAAATAACACGTCCTTCTACGTGACTCCCTTGCCACCACGTCCGGCTTCAGTGTGACAACCACCGCCGCCGACCGCGGCGGTGACTGGAGTCTCACCCTCTGCCTCGGCCCTTTCACAACTGGCTGCGCAGTCCTGGGCTATGTGGGAGCCACAACCTCACCCGTTCTCAACACCTTTCTTCCCCTTCCTTCTCACCGCCGTCGCCAACTGCTCGCCCATCAGCTGCTTTCCCTCCTCCACTGGGGTTGATTCCGGCAGTGGCTCCCAGTCCATACAGGGACAGGACAGCTCTGCTCCTGCAGACCCACATACTCCGTGTTACGGATTAGCTCAGTTTTAGGTGAAGATTGGGCAAATATTATGATGGAAAAAAGGCGATATTCCGTGTATCTTGTATTAGTGTATTTTACTATCTGGTATTGACAATACATCGAATTCTTAAATTAATATACATTTGTTTATTATCAGTAAAAACTAAACAGAATAAAAAAGGTTATTTACTGAGACAAAAATGGTATAAAGGTTGGATTCTCAACACTCCGCATCATCCATAAGTGATTTTAAAGCCGCCCACCCGTCACCATCCGTACCCTTCTTCATCCCCCCAGCATCCGCCATATCTCCCAATCTACCAAACGAATTGTACCAGGTATGCGCCTATGAAACCGGTAACAACATTAGCGGTTAAAGGTCGAGTACATATGAACTTGAAAACTGTACTGAATGTCATGTTTACTTCTATCATCTGTCAACAATATTCAGCTCACAATTTGTCTAGTTTCATACGACAACGTATTCCTTTTCGCTCGTAAGAATGTCAAATTTCGTACCTACAAACACGATTTGCGGACATCATTGATTTTCTGCTATCATTTGAAGTTATATGCTTCTGAATCGCATCGAATGCTGGTGGAAGGTTACGGCGAGCATGCTCTTGGTCGCACACAGTGCAATGAGTGGTTCAAGAAATTTAAAAGTGGCGGTTTTGATGTGAGAAACGAAGATCGTGAATGATCACCGAAAAAAGTTTGAAGACGCCGAATTGGAAGCATTATTGAACGAAGATGATGGTTAAAACGCAATAAACTCGCAGAACAATTGAATGTTGATCGTCGGACCATAGGAAAACGCTTAAACCCATAGGAATGATTTTCTACAATCAGGTCAAACCGTTAATAGTGACCGCTACCAATAACAATTGGCCGATTTGAACGGTGCTATACGCCAAAAACGCCCAGAATATGAAGTCAGGCAACACAAGGTGATTTTCCTTCATGAGAACATACCACCACATCGCACTAGAGCCACCAAAGATTTGGTTGAGTCGTACAACGGCAAGCTCTTGTTCATGCGGTTTACTCACCGATTATCACTTATTTGCATCGATGGGCCACGCATTAACGGAAAGGCGATTCAATTGTCACTAAGAAGCCAAAAAATGGCTTGATTACTGGTTTGAGGCCAAAGACGACCAATTTTTTTGGCGCGGTATCCATAAATTGCCTGAGAGATGGGAAAAAATGTGTAGCTAGCAATGGTAATTACTTTGAAGAATAAATTTGTAACCGTTTTCTAAAAATAAACGTGTTTAAAATAAAAAAAAAGAGTAAAAAAAGAATAAAGGTTTCATAGGCGCATACCTAGGTATTTAAATGACAAAATTGCATGATCCGGAGAGGATATATGCAATCTTTTTGCTTCTTAATTCTCTTCGGTATATACTCGTACGTCGAATTTTGTTATCATTGAACCTTCTTTAATAGACTCCTTCCCACAATTTGCTCTAGGTAACATATAAATAAATAAAAAACCTTATATTCCATGAAATTTACAAAATAATTTTATAATATTAAATTTATTTATATGGACCCCTCTCACGTGAAGACCTCCTCAAACGATTTTCATTTGTCTCTGTCTCTGGCGACACACATCCAGTGCGGTCCAGCGACTTTTCTAATATCGTCCTTCCAGCGCGTGTACGGTCATCCGACGCGCCGCTTGCCCTGCGGATCGTCCCATATAGTCCATCTCTTATCGTGAAGTCGTACTACGTGGCTAGCCCACTTGAATTGAATCTTTGAGCGCATCTACTGTTTTGGTTATGCTTTTTATCTTTGTATGACGGATTCTGTGTGTTTTTTTTTATATCGAGGATGCTACGTTCCATTTCTCTCTGGCACGTTATTATTCTATTCTCGATGTTATTCGTAAATTTTTACATCTGGCAGGCATATGTAAGACATGGTAAAATGCAAGAGTTCATCATTTTCTTTTTCACTTCTATCGGCAAGTTACTTTTAATTACTTCTCTGTAATTCCAGAACTTATTTCACGTAATTCTTGTTCTGCGCTGCACATCTAGTTCTTTGCTATTGCTGTCCAATGTTATCTGCTTTCCTAAGTAGATATATTGTTCCACATATCGTAATGGTTTATCTCCTATTAAGATGTTTCTTTTATAACTGTTTGTCATGATGTTTGTTTTTGTCAAGTTACTTATAGTCCGACTTGTCTGCTAGCTTCGTGTAATGACTGTATCATGCGCTCTAAGTTGCCACCGGTTTCAGATAGCAGTACCAAGTCATCTGCGAACCTTAAATGACTCCTTTTTATATACAATCTGTACTTTTTCCAGTCTAATTCTAAATTAATTCTATTTAAATGACAAAATTGCACAATCCGGAGAGAATATATCCAATTTTTTTTTGCTTCTCAATTCTACTTGGTATGTCCGTCAAATGATGTTATCTTTGAACCTTCTTCAATAGACTCGTTGCCACAATTTGCTCTACGTAACATACATATAAGCGAAGACCAAATATTGAGAACTTTAAGAACAATTGATAGTAAGGGAGCTGGACCAGACGGTATTCCTGCAATGTTTATTAAAATGACTTACAAATACCTTTTTTTTTTTTTGACGGGTGGAAATGCATTTACGCACTACCCTTACCTATTGCATTAGTGAGACCGGAGTCTCCCTATGCAATAGGTAAGGGGGCACGGAGGGACGAGCTCCGTGCCAGTGGGGGACGACGACTTACAAATACCTAGCATACACACTAAAATTATATTCGAAAAATCCTTGGAATTTGCTACATTTCCTAGTGTTTGGAAAATTATTAATGTATGTAGTGTATGTAATGTAATTGCTATAAGTATTGACCTTTCTTAAATATAGGTATTTATTAAATATTTTTATTTATAATTATCATCTATCAAAATACATTTCTAATCATCAACATGGCTTTAGCAGAAATAAACCCACAATTAGCATTCTCCTGAAATACGTTTCAGATCTATTTAACCCCTTGAGCACTAACCTGGCGTTTACGCCAGCTTTCCATTGTTTACTATTGTTTAATTTTTGTAGGTAATCGACATATTAAAAATGTTGATAGTAAAACGCAAATTTATTCAATATACTCGTATACTGACTTCAGCAGTGGATTTGAAAAAGTTAGTCATAATATATTATTAAAGAAACGAAATCAATACGGAATTCATGGTAATATCTTAAATTGGATTAGATCATATTTAGAAAATACACACGGTTTCAAGTCCCTGGCTTTTATCACCTCTTCTGGGGTTCCCCAAGGATCACATCCGGTTCAATTCTATTTCTAGCCTTTATTAAAGACATCTGTGATTCGATCAAAGATAGTAAGGGTTCCATTTTTGCGGATGACATGAAATTATACAGACCCATTAAAGACCAAGAAGAGGTTAAACTCCTTCTGTCTGATATTGATTTTATTACCAAATGGTGCAACAAACGCAAAACGAATTTAAATACAATAAAGTGTCACCGAATAAAGTTTTTTTAGGAACAAAAACCTTGTACCACCAATTTATCCACTGAAGCTGAACCACTCAATAAAGTTCTAGCAATAAGTGACCTTGGAATCACAATTGATAGTACCCTAAGATTTGTTGGACATATCGATCAAATTATCTCAAACGCCTAGAGGATGATCGGTTTTGTGAAGCGCACCTGAAAGGATATCAAAAACTATACTCTATTCTTATATTATATAACTCTCTCATGCGTAGTATACTGGAGTATATTTGTTGTGTCTGGAATCCTTGCTATAGTGTCCAGGCAATAAGAATTAAGTGTCTACAACAACATTTTACTAAATTTCTTTCTTATAAAGACCATAGTTGTTCATACCGAGTTAATTATACTACAGTATTATTTTGACCTCCGTTGGAGCCTCGCATTTACTCATATAGATCGGTTAGTTCGGGTCGGTAGTTTTAGTTTTTTTTGTTAAATTTAATCAGGGTAGTGGGTCATTTAGTCGTGGCCGCCATCGACACCTCGCACCCGCTACCCCAGAGAGAGTCTCGTCGCACAGGCCTCGGCGTACAGACGTGTGGACTATCACGTGAAATAATTGTATCGGAGTGACACGCGTATAGATAATTTGGGCATACGCTTCGTTTCATGGTGTATATTGTCGTTTGCAACCGATAACAAATACGTCAGCGCCAACCAGCGGCTTCACAGCGGTGGTAAAGGTGAGTGGTCTCGTCTTGGAAACAATACTAGATACTCACTAGATACTCTTGTCGTAGAATTTCGTAATTTTCGCAAATTGCAAACAATGGTCGTTCCCCATTTTGAACGGGAGTGACCAACCTCTCTGGAAGGAAGGCGTTAAGATTGTGATTTCCTGACACTGCATGAGATAACATTTTTTGCACACGGGAACATTTTTTCATCAGATCTTCTTACTCAGATAAACTTAACTGTTCCGCGGAAAGTACCGCAATAACCCATTGAAAATATATTCTCGCTACAACGAATCAGAACTAACTTGGTATTACACGCGTCAATCAACAGATTTGTCAGTTTGTATAACGAGTTAACAGCAGACAACGACTTAGACATATTCCATAGCAGTTATTGTAGTTTTAAGAAAAATCTAGAAAATATTATATTACCATTCATATGTTATTGCAATATAGATAAATATTTTGTTTTTATAATTAACTATTGGTAGAAAATACCAAATGCGAGCTGACCGACCTTCAAACGTCCTATTTCTTACCGACAGGCTGGTGACAACACTGGGTCGCTCAAGGTGAAAATATAAGCAATATGTCCACTTGCCGAGCAATCTGTCTTGAACTAGCAATCCCAAGGATCCTGGACCTTGCGTAGTTGTGTGGAAGTGGTGTAAGTCACGTGATGCGGCGATATTGTAAATTCTAAAAAATGCGATTTGCGCTGCGGAGCGGTTGCGCGTATAAATACGAACGAAGTGTCAAATGTAACGACGAGTGGCGCGGGTTGCCAGGCACGAGAAAATCACTCGGTAAGAATGAGTGATTCCCGACATTCTCACCGCAGCAACGGAATGATTTACCATAACCCCTGACCTTAGGAGAGAAGCATCTCATAAGCTCAAAATATTAGAGAGGAGGTGAAAGAAAATTAGAAGGATGAGTAGAAATGCGGAAGTGGAATTATCGGGTAGGTAAAGGACAGGACCTTTACAATCGGACGCGTATAAGTACCGCTTTGAGTGCGGACAGTAACCACACGGACTATTCCGTCAGCACCAGGATGGCAGGATGGATACCAAGTGGCCAACTTAATCGAGGAGCGTTATCAGATTTAAGTATAACAACAGTAGGATTCGCGGTAAGTGTATTCCTTTTTTGTCTAGTATGGAGCGTTGACAAGTATTTATTCCTCCAGCGTTTCCAATAAGTATTTGCGTTTTAACAAAGATTGCGGTTGCGAAGTAGTATCAACAAAATTAAAAGAATTGAGAGGTTCATAATTAAGATAATGTGGAGTTAGAGCTTTAGGTTCGGCTAGATCCGAATTAAAAACAAAAAGCGGTCGCGAGTTTAGTTTACATTCAATTTATGTAAGAAGAGTGGTAAACTCTACATAGGTAAGTAGCGTGTCGCCTAAATTTTTTTTGGCTGCTACGACTTGAACATAATTTTCCTTTCTAGCGACCGGCAACATCGGTAGGAGCATATTTTAAATTAATTAGGCTATTACTCGTATCTGTTGAAACACTCACTGGACAAACATCTTGAAATACTGAAGAATGAATGCATTCAAATCAAAAGCATTAGCAAGATGTTTGACGTCATCCGGCACGGCTGCGACACTTCTCTCACTCACTCACTCACTCACTCACTCACTCACTGTAGCTTTAAACACGCATAATCTTTTTTTTGTTGTTAATAATAGATAAAGTAATTATTTTAATGTTTAATCTCATGGAAATTAGTTATTGGGCTATTGAGTAATAAAACGATAAGATAACGCGAATATACTATTATTTATCATGACGGGTGATTCCGCCGCGGCGACTACACAGTACTACTATGCTAAAGTGTTCTGCATGTCATTATTGTTACAGACAATAATAGATAGATGTTACAGAAGTCATCATGTCATTTTGTAAACGCTTACTGATATTTCACAATATCAAATGAGAAGTTGTTACGTGGACGAGGTATACGAGTATTATTACATTTGCGTACTTGAGATTACACCTGAGATTATAATTATTTTATTGATGTAATGCTTTCTGCTATGTTAAACAGAATATTGTGACGCAGCTGGCGGCGAGTACTAGTTTTTTTTTAAATAATATAATATGTATTTATTTATTTATAGTGTGTTTTTACAAAACTCATATCAGCCTCATATATTCAATAATATATTAATATTATTGAAATTAAAAACTTTTACATACATAATTTTTCATAAAATCATCTTTCAATCAATTCACATAGCAATCTCACTAGTAGGATTTTCTAAAATGCTATGGAATAAAAATATATGTATTCTGTTAAAATATTTCGTTCGAGAATTGTGGTGATTTAGAATAATGTTTAATGTAAAATGTTAGTACTAACCCGTAGCCCGTCACAGATTTGTCGTGAGCACGAGTGAGTCGCGCAGCTGCTACTCTGCGGAGCTATCGGGAGGGCGATTTAATCACTTCTTATCGATCAATTACAATAAAATGATTAGATACAACAGAAATAAAAAGAAACTCTACGACTATAACGCGCCATTGTGTATGAGCAACGTCATGTGGATTTCTCTTGTTACGTTGTTCGTGGTCGCGGTCGTTCGTGCGGACCGGTACCACCCCTCGGCCCCTGTCGGTACTACGAGTAAACTCAGGAATGCAGCAGAAACAACAGCCGAGTATTGGACGAGTGATGCGCAGGCGCACTTGGAGCGTTTAGTGAGGGACCAAAGAGCGAGCGATACCGCTGGACATGCGCGCAATGTTGTCATGTTTCTAGGAGACGGCATGTCCGTGCCAACAGTGACCGCGGCGCGTACGCTGCTGGGCCAACGACGAGGGCAATCCGGAGAAGAGGCCGCGCTGTCATTCGAGGAGTTCCCCACTATTGGTCTCACCAAGGTGAGCTCTCATATTATTGTCATCCGGTAAGATTTCTTACCGAGTCGTCGGAGTGCTCGATTCACTAGTATTAATTTCATCTTCGTAGACGTACTGTGTGGACGCACAAGTCCCGGACTCGGCGTGCACGGCCACCGCGTACCTGTGCGGTGTAAAGAACAACTATGGTACCCTGGGTGTGACGGCAGCCGTCCCGCGGCGCACCTGTGACGCCTCTCTGATAGCCTCGAGCCGCGTACAATCCATCGCGGAGTGGGCACTCGCTGACGGACGGGATACAGGTTCGTAATTTGTTTCATCGAGTTGCAGCTTAACAATGAACTTTGATCGTAATTAGTGTCTTACGTCAGGTATCGTGACGACTACGCGAATAACACACGCGTCCCCGGGAGGAGCGTTTGCAAAATCCGCTAATAGGGACTGGGAAAACGACGCTGCCGTTCTGGGGGCGGGACATGATCCCGCATTGTGCCCGGACATAGCGTATCAGCTGGTGCACTCACACCCTGGAAAAGATTTTAAGGTGACTTTTGTAAATTGTCTTAATATTTTCAAATATATCCGAGAAAACACTTAAAAGCAAAACCGACTTCAAAAGAATAATCTATAAAAATGCACTAAAAAGTCAATAAGTAATTACTTTAGGTCGCGGAAATCCGCCGTGCGGGTGGTGCAAGGCCAATCGTCGTGGATATCTTTGGGGGAGACCTATGTCCAGCAGTGGACGTGTTTTCGTTGAATGGATGGCTGGATGAATTCTTTTGAAGCCCGTTTTGTTTTTAATTGAAAAGTTTTTTAAATACTGTTTAGTTTAAGTGTGAACTGTTAGGTATGGCTGTGAAGCCTACTTCATAGCTTTGGAAATGAATATATGAAATGTGTAAGTGTCTATAATATTCGAGGGTTTTTCTCAATTTCCCTGAGTAATCACTGATCAGATCCTGGTTTGGAAATGTGATTGTACTTCTTCGATTAATAAAATTTTTCCTATATATTTAAAAATAATGATAATTTTTATAAGATATCAATCGCTAAATAATAATTTTAAAAACCTTTAATGCCTAACTATTGTTCCTTGATAAATTCTTCCCGTGATAATACGGGAAACTTATAAAAGTTTCACTGAAATTGGTTAAGCCGTTTCTGAGTTATATCTGGACATACACAACCTGTGCCAGACAACAAAATTTGAAATATCAGTCGCGAGATAAGTAACGACTAAAATAGACATATAACAAAAGTATAAAAAAGATTAACAAGTACATAGAAAACTTCAGTTTAATTAACATTAATTAATTAATTAACAAAATTTAATTAACAATACTAATGTATTGACTACTTATGCGATGTATATAGAAACTAATTATGTGGACTGTTTCTTGAATTATGGTTGTTAATGTTTTCTTCGTTTGATAATATTTTTTATATATTAAAACTCTATTCTGTTATACAGGTTATTCTTGGAGGAGGAAGACGTGAATTTTTACCAAATAATACTCACGACGAAGAGGGAACTATTGGGAGAAGAGCAGATGGCCGTAATCTCATCGAGGAGTGGCAAGCTGACAAGGCGGCCCGTAACCTCACTTATAAATATATTTGGAATAGGCAAGAGTTAGCGGAACTGACTGCGTCTCCACCGGAGTATCTTCTGGGTCTGTTCGAAGGAAACCATTTGCAATATCACATGGAAGCAAATCTGACGACGGAGCCAACCCTCGCGGAATTGACGGAGGTTGCTATCAGATCGCTCAGTCGAAACGAGAAAGGATTCTTCCTGTTCGTGGAGAGCGGCCGCATCGACCACGCGCATCACGACAACTACCCGGAGCTTGCGTTAGACGAGACTATAGAGATGGACCTCGCAGTACAGCGCGCGGCCGCTCTGCTCTCAGACGAGGACTCCTTGATAGTAGTAACAGCTGACCACGCACACGTCATGGCCTTCAACGGGTACTCAGCTCGCGGGCGAGACGTACTGGGATCTTCCCGCGACTTGGACTGGGACGGCGTGCCCTACATGACGCTCTCCTATACTAATGGGCCAGGTTTTCGTCAGCACCAGAACGGCCTTCGACCAGATGTCACTGTCGATTCTGATTTTCGTGAGTATCTTTGATATTTTTTATCGGTGGCCAATTAAAAATAGGAAATAAGAAAACGCCATTATAAATATACGCTTACAGACTAATCAGGATCAGATGTCTGGTGTTGTATTAATTAAGATTGATGGTTGCAGGTACTTTGCGTTGGATGACACACGTGGATGCCCCACTAGAGTCGGAGACGCACGGCGGCGACGACGTGGCGGTGTTCGCGCGCGGGCCGCACCACGAGCTGTTCACGGGCCTGTACGAGCAGAGTCACATCCCGCACCGCATGGCGTACGCGGCCTGCATCGGTCCCGGGCTGCACGCCTGCAGTGCGGCCGCGCTGTTGGCCCCCGGGGCATCTCTCTCGCTGCTACTAGCGGTTACTCTGCTCGTGTCCCGGGCAGCGCTGTAGTATCATTATTGTGATTACAAATGGATTTGTATTATAAATGTATGCCTGATCTGTTACTATAATAACCAGATGACTATAAAATATTAACCCTTAACTAGATGTAGCTGAAGTTGACGTTAGTTAAGTTGTTCGAGTGATATAATGTAATTTTTATGACTTAATAAATATTAATAAAAAAATTAGAATATTATTGTATTTATAATGAAAATAAATATTTTACTCGATTGGAGACTTTTCAGCGCCCACTCACCGTTGTAAGACGCAATCGACTTCGAATAGAGTTTGTTTGTAGATTCTTAACTCCTCTTTGATTTCTAATTCTATACTTAAACTAAAAGACTAATACGATTAAATCTGCGCATTGAAGATATTTGGGAAAAAACCCTTATTTTGCAAAATAAATTAACATGTATTAATAAGTTAATGTACTTGTAGACATTTCACATTTGATTTCAAAGATTCTTTATTTCTTCTACTAGTTATTGAAGCGGGAAGTGACATCATAAAGCGAAGCGAAGTTTGAAGCGATCATGGACCAGCGGGTAATGCGGCCGGATTCCGTGTCAATCGATGCGGGTTCGATCCCCACCTATTCGACTCTAAAATCGGCCTCAGCTTTCGGTGAAAGAAAACATCGTGAAAACATAGCATGGTGGGAGGGCATTTTCTGATAATGCCCGCCTAGTTTGCTACCACCCTCTAGTTTGAAAACCTGTCGCCAAATAACAACAGGTGTGTTCCGGCAGCATCATTTGAGAACCATTACCTAGGTTTAATGTGTTTACCATCCTAGACCACATCGTCACTTAAAAGCAGGTGAGATTGTGGTCAACGCACTGAGCCTATATCGTGTAAAAAATAAAATAAAAAAAATAAAAGAGAAAACGTCACCGTAGAGATGGCCTTTCCTCTCTAATGAATTAATGAATTTTATTTATGTAATTTACAAAAAAAATTGAAGTCTGAAACATCTGTTTCTCAATAATCAGTTTCTTCGAGATATTTTGAGTTTTTATTAGTAGCGAGTCTTCTTACACTTGTCGGTATCATGTAATAATCATCAGATTAAAGGTTTGAAGGGAAAAAGTTTATTTTTTTACAGCTAATTAAAGCTATCAAAACCAATTAAACAAAAAATAAAATAAAATAAGAGATTCTAAAATTGGCAGCACGCTCCAAATACCCCTGATGCACTCTGATGTGTCCGCCGGTTACAGAGACTTTTTATCATTGATCAATAATTAGACATATTTGTCAATCATCTTAGTGGCATGAAAAGGTATTTGAAATCTTCTAAAACATGAAAAAAAAACTGATAGCAAAGTCATTTAATAAATTAATTAAATGAAAATTAACCAATCCGATCTTTTGTTGTGTTTGAGCGCTTTCTTAAATGTAAATAATTTTATGTTTAAATATCGATTAACTGCATCGATATTATACAAGATTATATTACGTTCGTAGTATGAAATGTACACTTGAAATAAAAAAATAACATGAAATGTTCTCAATAATTTGAGGAATAATATTAAAAGCAGCATTTTATCTATTTTTCTATTTTTAATTTTTTTTTTTGCCGTGTGGTGCCGGTTAAGAATAGTACCACCCCACATCTTCCTGTGGGTGTTGTGAAAGGCGACAAAGATTAACCCATGGGATGGGGAGCAGCGTCCTCTGAATACTACAAATACTTGACTGCGATCGCCAACCTGCCTGCAGAGCGTGGCGCTTATGGCAATCACGTCTCCAATGAACGAAACACCAAAAAACCGGCCCTTAGTCCCCGGCGGCACAGCTATTCTTGGTCATAGTGGTAGCGGCCAGGGTAATGGTGGGGCAAGGGGTGCTAATAATCTCCGGTAGAGATCCGGATACCACAACCAACGATGGGTCGACCTGGCAACATATAACACGCGAACACTGAGGACTGACGAGAATATTGCTGAGCTAGAGGCAGAAATAATTAAGTTACGATGGGATCTAGAGGGATTATCTGAGGTCTGAAGAGAGAGGGAGGACTCGATAATCCTCAAATCCGGTAACTTGCTGTATTTCCGGAAGGGCGAACAATAGTCCCAAGATGGTGTCGGTTTCCTTGTCCGGGTGGCGATCTCAAGATACTCAGAATAACCAAACGGTATTCCTTGAAGGTTATCCAGGTATACGCTCCGACCTCGGGACACTCCGAGAAGTGGAGACTGTGTATGAGGTAATTACACAGGCCATACATAGTGGCAAAACCCACTATACTATTGTTATGGAGGACTTCAATGCAAAACTAGGAAAGCGAAGTGGTGAGGAGCTGCGAGTGGGGCAATTTGTAGTTGAACGGCGAAACCACTGGAGTCACCGACTGATCAGCTTTTTGGAGAAGGAAAAACTCTTTATGATGAATGAACTCCTTCTTCAGAAAGCGGGAACACAGGAAGAGAAAAACAAAAAAACAGGCAGGCTGAAAATCAGCGCTATGTGGTAATTCCGCCTAGCAACAGCTGAGCTTGTCCCATTGCCAAAATTATTATATATCACGCCATGATTATTTTTAAGCTCATGTATTATGTTTTGGCAATAAATCGTTTATATTATTATTAAGTGGACCTGGATGAGTCCCAACAGTTCATCATGTCGACAAGGAACCAAATATTCAATGATTCTCTGTGATCAGTTCGGTTAAAACCGGTAGCGATCATCTTATGGTCAGAGGCACATTGAATCTGAATATCAAGCTTGAGAGATCCCGTCTGATGTTGTCTACGCTCCGTCCGTTGCCCGTCTTAATATAAAACCCCCGAGAGCTTTCAGCTCGAACTCAAAAACAGCTTCGATTGCCTTGAGAGCGAAGTGGACGAGTACAATGATGGTTTTGTGGAAGCTGTCCGTACGGTTGGGTCTAAGTATGTTAAGACCTATCGTATACGTAGAACCAGCAAGCTCTCTGACTTTACCCTCAGGCTCATGGAGGAAAGACATGAGATGGTCTTGCAGTCGTCAGTCGATGCTACTAGATATCGGCAGCTCAATACACAGATTTCCAAGTCTCTTAAACGCTACCTACGACTGTATAATACCGAACGTATTTAAGAGGCTATATAGCGAAACACAGGCTCCAAAGTTTTCGCTAGAGATCTGGCGATAAACACTAAATTTTAGACAAATTATTACACTTTATCTGTGCAATCTATGTGATATCTTCAGAGAGAGATTTGTTTTTAGATTTAAACTACACACTATATTTATTTCGCTCTGTTTGTCTATTGAGAATTATGTCTATGATATAACCAATTATTGTTGTTATTTTATTTTACTTTTTAATGTGAGTGAATTAAAAACAAATAACCGTCCTGGTATTACACTTTTTCCCGTTGTTTACTGGTGTTAAGTTGTTAGGTAGGTAATCTTAGTGCTTTACTTGGTTATGATGAATTGCAATTATAGATCACTAATTTCACAGAACAGTACCATAATTCCGATTATGGCGAACTTTTATGAATATTTTTGGCTTCGGGAACTGGGTCCTGCAGCAGACCCGCTACGCAGACGTCGGCGGCGCACTAGGCTGCGGAGGTGCCCGTATATTCGGGACTGACGGACGACGGGGTTGTAGCACCCTCTCCCAATAAATAAAATGTACACAATCAATTTGAATAATTTTATGCGTATTACAGCTGACGTAAGTAACCGCTGTGACGTGATGTAAGTATTATATTGACGGGTATATTAAAGGTAATAAATCTTTTCTTTGTTCAATTATTTTAGAGCATTATAATCGAACACATAACTGATAAGCGATAAGATAAACGAATCCCTGGTAAATATTAAACAATTGATAATATAGGAAGTTATTGAGGATTTACAAGCGTAAGAATGGCCACAAGGCTTTGAGATGTTGACTTTTAAATGATCTAAGCTAATTCATAAAATAAATACATTGTAAAGATAAAATATGATCGTAAACCTATTTTTTGGAACTCAATTCTTATCTCAATCGATTTATTTAGAATAGATTCGCATCGATCTTTTTTGGAAATGATGACATCCTTAGGTTTTTTGATTAATACGTGACGTCACGAACTAAAACAGCATGGAGGCTAGCGTTTTCGCGCGGGAATTAATAGTTAAAATTTTATACCCTACTGGTACCTGTACTGAAAGTACATTTAATAGTAAAAAAAAATTATACCCTAACTGTCCTTAATAGAGTAGATGAAACCCGAAAGCAGGTCCCTATTCTCCCGGCACAATAGGTGATGGGATGATAACGTTGTTGTCAACGTTAATAGTTATCTTTTACTTATGGAAATATCTTTATTATTACTATTCGCTATCCATCCCATTGCTGAATCAATAACAGTTTGTCGGAGCTCGACCCAAAGTTATACTTTAAACTACTTTAGTTAAACTTTTTACTAAATATGCATATTAAATGTATAAAAACCAAACAGGCTGCTCAACTTTTTCAACACTCGAGCCAATGGGACGAATCATGTCATTTTTAGTGGGATACTGACGGTCACTATTTTCGATACATTTTGGACTTGAGCAATAAAAAAGCGATATTATGTACTGTAATTGTTATTGATTAAAATAATTACACAAAAAGCAACCTATGTCAAGATCATAATAATAAAAACTGTGAGTCGATCATTTGTGTATCAGTTCAAAATCTAAACAAAAACGAAGTTATGTGACCAGTACATAATCAATTTGATTTTTGACATTGCTTTTAATATAATCATTTGTTTTTTTTTACCTATGTTAAGCATAATATCAGACGGATAAGTCACAAACATATTGGTTAGTTAGTTTTTTACACAGTTAATATCTCAAATTTTTTTTACACAAACAATATGTTGATCCGAAATTACTTAAGCATTGTAAAGCCAAGTAGAAATGATTATTAAAGCATCATTAAAAGAAATCAATAAAATAAAAACATTTATAATGTATCACTTGTAAGTAATAGTTTGAAATTTTACAATTAGTGCTGGATTAATCTCGATTTATTCCTATATATGCGTATACTGTAGGTCTAGGCAGTGAGCTTTAATAATGTGGGGCGATCACAATAGATCTTCTTAAGTACGGAGTGATACAGGTCTGTTCTAGCCTGCATAGCCTCTCCCAGAATAATAATAATGATACATATGCGTATTGTCAAAATTCTTAAGTACTAAGGTGTATTTTAAATATTGGATTGGAAAAAAAAACACGAGCCGAGACGGTTAGTGTTGATTGGTCGGACAGAGGCTTCTAAAACTTAAGCCCGAGTCATAAATCTCGGGATCTGCTCGAAGTTTACCTATCATCATACATTAGATTACTTATTTGGTAAATCGATAGAATGCTAAGAAATTCGTCTATTATTTTAATAATGTTCTATAATAAATCCGTTACTGAGTCAACATTAAAAGAAGTGTACATATAAAACTGTCAAAACACACTAAATAACATATAGGTTACGAGACGAGACAAACAAGGATTAAAACTAATTAATTAAACTGATGTCACTGGAATGACACACGGGTTTTTATCATCTGTGTTTTATGAAGTCCCAATAGACCGTGAACTAGAGTTAATACCGAGAGCATTAAACATCAGATCGAACTTGAATTCGTTTCTACTGGGTATACGTCTTCTGCACTGTGGCAATGATTCAGGATAGCTGAGATAGTTATTGGCAGTTACGCGCCTGATAGCCGTAGTTTAGGACTTGGCACGACTCTAATTTTGACATCCTCTTGTGTTTATAACCAAAAGTAAGTGTCCTGGAATAAACTGAAAGTTATGTGCTTTGCTTCTGTAATATCACTACATAACTCTAAACTTATGAACAAAAACTAATTTATATAATATTTTGGAAGTTCAATATGTTTTACATCTAACATTATTTACATTTGCATAACTTCATGACAGTCATCTATTAGATGTTGTTCGAGTTAGTCACGACTGTAATCAAACGAATCGCGCTGGGCCCTAGTCTAAACGATTCGGGGTCGTAATTAACCCTGGCCGACCTGCGATTCGCAGTAGACCAAAATAATGTAAGATCGACACTTACCTCTCGAGTAACGCCGGTGTCCTGCTTCACCTTCCGTAGCCCGTGTGTAGTAACTAGTGTATAGTGTGAATGTGTGAACTGAGTAATAGCTAGGAAGGCTTAACAATCAACAAACACTCAATTTAACGTTTAACGCTAATCACAAAAAACTTTCATCTATAACAACGTGTATGCTCGCGTCTAGTTATTACCAGACTGAACCCTGCGACAATTCTCGCGGGTACTACGATAGAATTCAAGTGCCCCCTTTTTTTAATTATGATCAATAATTAACAGATGTTATATTATTTCTGTTGCTAAGATCTCGCAATTCTATCCTCACTCACTAAACAATGTCTCTAACATGAACTGTAAATAAACAAAAGGATTGAGAAGGGCGTTAAGTGTTTTGGCCCTACAATTGGACAAACAGTGTCATTTACGCCTAATATTCACTTGCCTTCAAGTATTGCAAAACGTATATGGAACAGAGTCAATTCTGCTTTATTTATTGCTGCATTTTGGGTACACTACAAATCTGATGAAAACTCTGTGTTGGTGTTAGTTCATTTCAACAATGGTGTCTATGCAGAATTTTACAAACCAAGCAAAATTCATATTTCATAATGTAATTGTGTAACACTCTAACCTGATTAAGTTCTTCTCACATAATCTTCTAATAACAATACATAGTGTATATATGTACCTTCTGGGAACCAGTGTGGTTGTACTTCAATTTATTGATTGTTGCCTACCAATTTGAAGGCTACAAAATATTTAATCTGAAGGGTGTTTTAGCGCGGACTGAGTATAGGTTGCCTTGGCTTTTTACCACCATATAATTCGGTTATTTTTTTGTTTTTTTTTTTTAATTTTATACCGAGTTCCTCTGACGTAGTCAGAGATGATGAGTCAAGTTACTATTATGGGCTTTTTAGTTTTTATTTCTGTTATTTATTTTTTTAACTAGTGTTATCACATATTCAATACATTTTTGTCTATAGTCCGAATTTTCCATGATAGTTTTAATATTTTGCTGTGTTATATGTGTGTTTATTTCTTTGCTGCGGGGTATACCTTTCTAATGCGTGTATGGGGCAATCCAGGAGAATGTGCATGATAGTTTCTTCGTTGTCAGGTTGACAGGCGCACGACGGGTTGTCCTTATATTTAAACTTTACCATTTTTAAATTTAATTTCCCTATTTTTAATTTTTAGTGATAATCATGACTGTCGTTTCATGTGGTGCGAATTTTAATTTTTGCGATATCCTCCATTCCAATTTTATTTCCAAAACATTATTTGCATATTGTACCAGCTCATTGATTTTGTGCTCAGAGAAGACCAGGACGATGTCGTCGGCAAAAACCTGGCAATACGTACCTCTGGCCGTCAGGATCTTTAGCAATGGGTCGATTACTATGTTCCAAAAAGCAGGACCGCCTATCAAGCCCTGCACACATGGAAGAATCATGGAACACATGGAAGAAGTCATAGAGGGAGTCCTCCGTGTAGCGCTGTGGTGTAAACCTGTACTGCCTGGGGCTAAGTTTTGCAGCTGTATGCCATCTAATCCTTCTTATCATAATTTTTTCCAAGAACTTTCCAAGGATGGGCAGTAGCCCGATCGGCCGGTACGCTCCGGGGTTCCCGTAATCCAGCTTATTCGGTTTCCTCAGTGTGAGGACGTGTGCGTTTTTCCATTGAGATGAGAACCAGGGGAGGTCATACATTTGTTGACTATTGCAAGGAAGACTACTCTCTGCACTGTTAGGAAGGGAGAGGTTACTGGAAGAATAAAAAACAACTTTGTAGTAATTTTAAAAATATTTAATTAAATTTATTTTAACCAACTGCCGCATAAGGAGGAGGTTATCAATTCGTCGGTATGTTTTTTTTTGTCAATTCATTTGAATGTCTAATACAGTTAAATTTGCAATGATTGTCCACGTATTACAAACGAACCAAACCAAGTGCGTCTTTGATAGCGATGTGACACTACGCCAATATAATCTTTAATTATTTGTGTTAAGGTAGATGTCATGTAGAAACTTCGTCGTATTTTTGTAGGTGTCCATGTGCGCTGCACACTTTAGAAGTCTAGACTATAGCTAAAGTCGGCTCTGTCCAACGGATTAGATTATCCGCAACTGCCCTGGGAACCCATACATCTGCAGCGGATGAAGTACGGTCGTACTACCGCTACTACGCTATCAGTCGCATGTGTCCGGTCAGTGGCGGTGCCTTTGCTTGTCGGTGACGCGATTTTGGTTTTTTACTCAACAGAAACGCGCCTAGGAATTTTTCATTGCAATAAAATGTGTTATTATGAATCCATTATTCATTATATCAATTTACTTATTCTATTTATTATAAAATTATCTGTTTAGATTTTAGTAACATTACGTAATATTAAAGACTATTTTGTATATTTTATCTATGCTAATATATCAGAAAAATGTATGTGGCTTAGTGAATTAAAATGAGTATCAGTACGTTTATTCGTAGTATTTTATCTAAACAATTGTACAATTAAGGCGATGCGCTGAATAATTGTGGTGTAAGTATATAGGTTTTTTATATGTAAGCGGAGCCGCGGAGCAAAAATAATTTTATCTTATAATGCAACTGCTTTCAAAAATTACA
This sequence comes from Samia ricini, assembly GCA_014132275.2. Taxonomy (NCBI): domain Eukaryota; kingdom Metazoa; phylum Arthropoda; class Insecta; order Lepidoptera; family Saturniidae; genus Samia; species Samia ricini. Next base: position 511,505 of record AP028159.1, read on the forward strand.
TAAAGATTCAGTTCGGCCTATGATTCGGCCTTTCAAACGTTATGTAAGGAAAAATATTCAAACGCTATTAAAAACAAAACCTGTAAAAAAACCAAGTCTCGGAACTGAGTTCTGCTACCGTAAAAATTTGTGAGATCCATGTCCAAGTTGGTTACTTTATTAAATCCGTACTTAAGGGACCTCCTGTGCTGTCCCCGCGACTTCGCACGTGTGAAATTCAGACATTTATATTCTAATAGACAACCTATATATTTTCCCCCGTCAGGTTCCCGTCCACAACGTATCACCAACGAGATTTTATTATAAAATGTATTAAACAGTAAATTACATGTCATAAATACTCTCACGAAACATATCATTATATATACAAATAAACATCAATCAATGTTTACATGAAGAACAAGTGAATAATTCTCGCAATTATCTGTTCTAAAATAGGAACTGAAAAATGATAAAAGAAGTTCACAGATACATGTTTACACACATTTCAATATTTACCGATATATTCACTGTCATCCGCGAACTCACTGTCCAGCTTTAGAGTACTACTGTCAACAGCATTAAACGCTATAGATGTAGCGCTCTCCGACACACGAGCAGAGTGACCGCTAGTAGCAGCGAGAGAGATGCCCCGGGAGCCAACAGGGCGGCCGCACTGCAGGCGTGCAGCCCGGGACCGATGCAAGCCGCGTACGCCATGCGGTGCGGAATGTGGCTCTGCTCATACAGGCCTGTGAATAGCTCGTGGTGCGGCCCGCGCGCGAACACCGCCACGTCGTCGCCGCCGTGCGTCTCCGACTCTAGTGGCACGTCCACATGCGTCATCCAGCGCAGACCACCTGCGATGAAGCTAAGTGTTAGGTGAGAAATATCGGCAAATCCTTAGCTTGCTTAAATTTTTAACGTGCAATTGTTTATACTCATTTTATAGGTTATACTATGCTAACAATGGAAAAAATGTTAATGAAGGGGCTCACGGTAATTAGATTCGGAAGTGACATCAGGGCGGAAACCATTCTGATGCGGCCGAGCTCCAGGGCCATTAGTATAGGAGAGCGTCATGTAGGGCACGCCGTCCCAGTCCAAGTCGCGAGAAGATCCTAGTACATCTCGCCCGCGGGCTGAATAGCCGTTGAAGGCCATGACGTGTGCGTGGTCAGCTGTTACTACTATCAAGGAGTCCTCGTCTGAGAGCAGAGCGGCCGCGCGCTGTACTGCGAGGTCCATCTCTATAGTCTCGTCTAACGCAAGCTCCGGGTAGTTGTCGTGATGCGCGTGATCGATGCGGCCGCTCTCCACGAACAGGAAGAATCCTTTCTCGTTTCGGCTGAGCGATCTGATGGCAACCTCCGTTAGTTCCGCGAGGGTTGGCTCCATCGTTAGATTCGCTTCCATATGATACTGTAAATGATTATTCTCGAAGAGACCGAGCAAATATTCAGGGGGCGACTCTGACATAGCCGAAAGCTGTTCCCGGTTCCACACATATGCATAAGTTGAGTTTCGTATTCGTTTATCATTTTGCCAATCATCGATAAGATTACGACCGTCTGTCCTCAGTCCGTAGCCTCCTTCCTCGTCGATGGCGGAGGTTGGTATGAATTCACGTCGACCTCCTCCCAGAATGATCTAAAAATATAAGACAAATATGAATTGAGATTTGACTCGTGGCTAATAAAGATCATATGAGAACATTGATCAAGCTAACTTTAAACTGTGAGCCTGGGTGTGAGTGCACGAGCTGATACGCTACGTCCGGGCAGCGCGCCGGGTCCACGCCAGCTTCCACCACACTCGCGTCGTTCTCCCAGTGTCGGTTGGCGACCTTTGCGAACACGCCGCCCGGTGAGGCGTGCGTCACGCGTGTCGTCGTCACAATACCTGCACAAACCGAACAAAATTAATACCGTGAAGTATCGGACATGTATCTATGGAATTTAATGAAACCCTGTAAATAATTGAATGAAATGTTAAGGATTAAGGGGATGTGGATTTTTTTACACTATATTTTACAATTGAAACTTATATCCTTAAACGTAGATTCCAGCAGTCTTTTATAACTAATATAAATTGTTTCATAAAACAGTTAAAGGACGATAAGGCCGTTTGATTATAAGGAAATCGAGTACCTGCATCCCGTCCGTCTGCGAGAGCCCACTCCGCGATGGACTGTACACGATTCGAGGCGATCAGGGACGCATCACAGTCGTGTCGTGGAACAGCCGCCGTCACACCTAGTGTACCTTGATTAGCCTTAACGCCGCAGAGAGATACGCAGTAGCTGTACATGCAGAGTCTGGAACTTGCGAGTTCACGCAGTAAGTCTATGACCAGAAAACGGCTTGAATATTACCAGTTCCAGTAGAAACGTGATTCAGTGGTAGGATGCCATTGGGCGTTTGTTTCGAACGAACTAACCTTAGAGAGACCAACAGTAGGGAACTCTTCGAAGGTGAGTGCAGCTTCCTCCCCGGACTGGCCTCGACGCTGACCCAGCAGAGTGCGCGCCGCTGCAAGCGTGGGTACTGACATACCATCTCCTAGGAACATGACAATGTTGCGCGCGTGTCCTCCGGACCGATCCGGACTATGTTTCCTCGCGACGCGCTCAAGATGCGCCTGTGCATCGCTCACCCAGTACTCGGCCGTGATCTCAGCCGCATTTCTAAGCGGAACAGGAGGTTCGGAACGTGGAGAGGGGTGGTATCGGTCGAGGGCGAGGCTGCAGCCTGCAAGTGCGAGCAGCAGCACTAGTGATGCGGGTCTCATGTCTGATGTCTGTGGAGTGTTTGTCGCTCAGACATCAGCTCTGTGTTTATATGACACGTAGATATCTAATCGTTAGAGTTGAAATGTTTATTGTATAGTTGTAAAATAACGTGGCGGTGCCGTGGCGGTGCCGTGGCGGTGCCGTGGCGTTGCGTACCCGTCACGCTTCCATTGTTATCGGGATGTTGTCTCGAAACTACTATAATCTATACCTCGATTAAATATAGTTTGTCTTTGAGTAAAATAAATAAAATTTCGAGAATTAGGAGACAAGGCGTATTAAATACATGTTTCTAGTCTCGTTATTACAATATAGACTGACTAAAAAAAAATGACGAATTCTAAAGATTACAGATACACATAGATGGAATACATGTGACATTATTAGCTCCTGTTTAGATTAGCACATTCACATTGCCGAATTTTAACAATATAGATTCTATTATTTACAATTTACTCTTCTTTTTGGATTTCAAATCCAATCAATCCAAGTGGAATTGTAATTAATGGAATTAAAAGAAAGGATATATTGAAGTTGGTAGAATAAGATTAATAAAGTAATTGTTTCTTAATTTTTTGGTGCATTTTATAGCATGTTTTTTTGAAGTCAGTTTTGTTATAATTTTAAACAATTTTGTTTTCTACTTTTTATTTAAGTAAGTACTTTTAGGTGTATTTTTGAAGCCAGTCTTTGTTTGTTTCTTCATATGAATTTTTTCTATTTTCTCTTTTTTATTCACTATTAGTGCACATAAGTAATGTACATCATTAAAAAAAATCCTTGTTAAAATGTTGTGCCTTCCATTATCTACAATGGAGACTGGAATACGCAAATACTTGATTAGCTTCAGAAATAACTATAGAAAACACGCGTTAATGTCTGTAATATTCGAGGGCTTCTCTCGATTTTCCTTAGATCCATTGATCAAATCCTTACTTGGTGACAATAGGATTGATTACCTTGGGAGTGTACGTACAGTCATTTAAATAAAATTTTAAAAATCCGGTTCGCAATTGATGGAAAATTCGCGTAACAAAATACAAAAAATATACACAAAAATTGAGAATCTCCTTCCTCCTTTTTGAAGTCGATTAAAAAAGAAACTCTGTCAGTTATGAGTTATTCAGTAAGCGATATATGAGTAATAAAAATAAACTTACCCATGGCCCTGATAAACGGGCAGCAAGATCCATCTCACGTAGGAGCTGGTAATGTGGGGGGGTGATATCGGCCCTAGCACTCTAGTTTGTCGGGATCGTGTTGGACGTGATTACGAAAATTAAATTATTATCGAGAGGAGCCTGCGGGTATTTTATTTCTGATGTTACCATAATAAACTTAATTTTTTTCTTTAACTGTCAGATCGATAGCATTATGAACGACACTTTATCTAAATGCAGGGTAGGAAATAAATATATTTTTCGCGATGCTGTAAACTTAGATTATTCGATATTCTCTTCTGATTGACGTATCTATGATCTGCGATGACATTATCTCTGACAACCCCGATAAGATCTCCGCCACATTGATTATCATATATTAGCATACAAACAGACATTTAAGACTGATCAGTGAAGCTAGCAGTTAGCAAGGTGTAACGTGTCGATCATGGTGTCGGTCTGGTTGCTGGTTGCGGGGCTGGTGATGTCGACGCACGGCTTCCCGGAGCCTGGTCAGTGTTCCAGGCGCTCATTTTCCGTGTTCGATCCCGGTGATCTAGGGTTTAACGACTCAGTCGTCCAGCAGAGCGTGCGGAGTACCACGGACGGGGGTCGGCGCGCGCTCACCGGGACCTCGAGCTCGATGCGGAGTACTGGACGCGAGACGCACAGGAGGCGGTGCGGGAGCGCATGCGGCTCACCGGCTCGACTGGTTTCGCACGCAACCTGGTTATGTTTCTGGGTGACGGCATGTCGGTGCCTACAGTGACGGCGGCGCGCACGCTGCTCGGTCAGCGTCGGGGACAGTTCGGAGAGGAGGCGACGCTTGCCTTCGACAATTTCCCATCTGTCGGTCTATCGAAGGTGAGTGTACGTGTGACCACTACAGTACTGAGCCGGGTATTCCCCTCACTGATCGGATGTTCTTCCCAGACGTACTGCGTGGACGCGCAAGTGGCTGACTCGGCGTGCTCCGCGTCCGCGTATCTGTGCGGGGCGAAGGCAAACGTCGGTACGGCGGGCGTGACGGGCCGAGTGCCGCGCGGGGACTGCTCCGCCGCGTGGGAGCCAACACATCACCTGCACTCCATAGCGGAGTGGGCGCTTTCCGCCGGCCGGGACGCAGGTGCATCAACACGAATAACTTTATATCACATAGTACTACATATTAGTGATAGTTTTTAACGTATTAATATAGAAATTATGAAGTTACGATTTATAAGAAAAAAATATTATAAATATACTAATGAATTTTCTGTTCATAAAGGGAGACCGAAGAAGAAATGGATGAACATACATATGTACATATATAGCTCGGAGCGCCAGTAAATATAAAAACCAGACACATATCAATAATTTCATTTAACATTTTATGTAATTTTAATTGAAACATTCACTTTTTTTAGCAGTGCCCGTGGCTGCCTAGTTTTTTTCTCTTTATAAGGTTCGCCAACAGTTGAACAATATTTCTATATCTAAAACATAAAACAATAAAATATGCTAATAGTACAAACTAATTAAAGACAATCACAACATGCTTTAATTTGATGGGTTACCTGCGTGATTCACAAAATATTTCTAAACTAAATTAATTAATAATAATTTTATTAGTAATCATTTTTGTAACAGTGAAGCAGCAATACATTATCTATATTTTGGTGTAAAATTGACGTGAATATTTGTTGTTACGTTTACACTATTGTACTATGCACACATTCTAGATATGGTAAGTTAACACATGCTAGTAAAAGTGTGCATTCAATAGGGTTTTATTCGGAATTTCATGAGTTTTACGCAGAACGCTAATTATTTTCGAGAAATAAAAGTATCCTAAGTTACGCGGAGAGTAACTTCAGGTATCTGTTAGAAATACCCGTTGTTATAGGTTCAGTCTTTCCGGAAATTAGGAGAAACAAACAGACATATAAACAAAAAAACTTCAAGATTGTATTTTTGTGATGTGTTGTTTATAGGTACCGTATACACGAGTACGAGTGTATTTAGTAAGAAGATGTTTTGATAGTACAAACGGTCACTTCAATTTTAATTGTATACCACCTGTTATTAAATAGCATAATCATGTAAAAACGTATGTATGTGTATTTCCACAGGCATAGTGACGACAACGCGCGTGACGCACGCGTCCCCTAGCGGTGCGTATGCACACACCGCCGAGCGGGACTGGGAGAGCGACGCCGACATGCCGACGGAGTGCGGCCGCGACCGCCAGCCGGACATCGCGCGACAACTACTCACCTCATATCCCGGGAACATGTTCAAGGTGAGACCCGCAGCCCCGAATTTAGGTAGAAGTGGTTCGGTTAGGCAGGCGTTCAGGGCGACAGTCGCCAAAAAATTTGTTCCACAAAGCGCCTAGTCCACAAATAAAGGGTACAAATTTGTTAAAGAGCTCTTGTTTCTATTATTGAAAAAAAGTGAAATATCCTAAGTGAAGAGAAAATAATCAGAGATTAGTCAAGTCAACTGTACCTTAGCCAGTATTTCGAAATGGTTTACTGTCAATAATTTACTATTGAATACTAATTGTTAACGCCATCTATTATCATATATATTTTCTTCTTATTCTAAGTTATTTCTTGTCTATATTGTCTACACGCCCCCGCTCTATTTAGTCTATGTATTCATTATCCCTTCCTCTTCCTATTCAAAAACGGAACGCCAACACGCAACCGCCGCCGCTGTCTCTCGTATGTTTAAAAGTGCACATTAGTTATCAAATTATATAGAACATTCATAAAGTGAAGTGAGATGGAAAATAATATCTGAACCAGCTTAATCGAAGGCTAATAATAAAGGTAAGTTCCGTTTGCTCCTTTCAACATCATACTTTCTAAATATTTCCACACCACTAATAAAACAAACTGTGTGAAAGTTCCCTTGCCAGACGTGCAACATGTTGATAGTAATATTAAGATAGAGGGTAACCTAGTTGTCTTGATTAATAGTACTGTGTTCTTGGGTATATCACACTCGATGATACACTACAATGGGGTTTACACATAAAAACTTTGGCGTATGGTATTTTGCCGTAGGGAACAGCGGCCGAAGTAGATACTTTATTTACTTTACAAAAACGAACAGTTCGAGTAATTTATATTATGAGACCTCGCGAATTACTTAAAAACAAGTTTTCGGAATATCGTATCTTAACTTTGCTCTCCCAATATATACTCGATAATTTATTGTATGTCCGCAAACATTTATAGAAGCTCGAACTTGTAAATGACCAGTATAATATTAATATTAGAAATAAACATAAATTAAAAGTTCCTTGTTTCGGATTTAGTTAAACTAATAAGAGTTTTCTAGGTAATAGTGTTAGATTTTTACGATAAAGTCCCAAAGCACATTACCGATTTACCGGACAATAAGTTTAGACACCATGTCAAGCAAGTTTTAATTTGCAAGGTTATTCCTAGGGTAGATCATTATTAATTTATAAGGCGAGGGTGAATGGGCAAGTCGGTAAGGGTCGACCTAGGCGAATGTATCTAGACCAAATCAATCATGTCTTAAATAAAGGACAGGTAAAAAGTACCCATAACCGACGAGCATGTATGAAAGCGCTCATGAAAGTAGAGGAAGCGAAAGAGGTGTGCCAAGATCGTAGCAAGTGCAAGGACGTAATCTCTGCCTACCCCCACGGGAGAAAGGCGTGATGATATGTATGTATGTATGTAGATCGCTATGTGAATGATGGTGATGTTTAGCAGTGACAACTTTCTCTGTGCATCTACTAATAACTTTGTAAGTATTAGATGTAAAGTACCAAAAAAACATGCAGAAAAACAACCATATCGAGTTTCTTTCCGGTTCTTCTCGATGACTGGATTGTTTCCCGAACCGGTGGTAGTGTTTTGACGTTCATAAGCGCCTTATTAGAGACTAAATTATATAAAAAATTTTTGAATTTGAATATTCACGAAAAATGCCAAGTATTATTATATATTACTGAGTTTTTAAGGTAATTTATCTTAAACGCTGGAGAGAAGGGCAGCACTATCAAGTTTCTGGCCCGGTTCGAAAAAAATCGTAGACCATACCATATAATGAGTCGCAACTCGCAAGCTAATTTATTTATTTATTCAAAGAGAAAACAACAGCATTTTTTAAATTATACATAGATAATACAGGTTACACAATACTATAGCCAGTTACAGTTTTCTACTATATTATGTACTTTATAAAATTGAAATGGTTTAGATATCCACTGTTTATTTGTGTGTGAATGTATAATTTTGCATGTAAATTTGAATGAAAAAGTGTTTATTTTTCTGACGGTACTTTAAATACAATTATACTGCCTATGATTAGGTGAACTCTGTACAAAACTCTGTACACTTGTTTTGATGCTTTATGTAATCAAATTTATGGGAACACAAATGTAATATATTGATTCACTTAAAAATTAGGTGATACTTGGCGGTGGGCGGCGCGAGTTCCTACCAAACGATACCGTCGACGAGGAGAACCGGCTCGGACGGAGGCGAGACGGACGCGACCTGATCGCGGAGTGGAGTGCGGACAAGGCAGCGCGTAATGTCTCGCACCGCTATTTGTGGAACAGAGCGCAGCTACTGGAGGCGGCCGCCGACCCGCCCGACTACATGCTCGGCCTCTTCGAGAGCAGCCACATGCAGTACCACGCGGAGGCCGACACCGAGACTGAACCGACACTCGCCGACATGACGGAAGCGGCCATCCGGTCACTCGGGCGGAACCAGAACGGGTTCTTTCTGTTCGTGGAGGGCGGGCGCATCGACCACGCGCACCACGACAACCTAGCGCGGCTCGCGCTCGACGAGACCATCGAGCTGAGCGCGGCGGTGCAGCGCGCGCGGCCGACATGCTCTCGCCGGAAGACTCGCTGCTGGTGGTGACAGCGGACCACGCTCACGTCATGGCGTTCAACGGGTATTCGCACCGCGGCGCTGACGTGCTTGGACCCTCCGACGACCTCGGCGACGACGGAGTACCTTACATGACACTCTCCTATACTAACGGACCTGGCTACCGGCCGCACAGCGCCGAGGGTGTCCGCGAGGACCTCACGCTGCAAGACTACAGTGAGTATACCGGCAGAACCAAGAATCAGAGTGGGAGAGTTCTCCCACATGATTGACCTGTACATATCTTTGCGCAGAGGACCCGTGGTTCGTGTTTCCGGCGAGTGTTCCACTAGAGTCGGAGACGCACGGCGGCGACGACGTGGCGGTGTTCGCGCGCGGGCCGCACCACGAGTTGTTCACGGGCCTATACGAGCAAAGCCACATCCCGCACCGCATGGCGTACGCGGCCTGCATCGGTCCCGGGCTGCACGCCTGCAGTGCGCCCTGACTACTCATCTCCCGAGAACGTTACAGCGGTAACGATAATATCTGTTTACTTAAACTGTTTAAATAAAAAGGGCAAATGTATATATGTAGATTTAAAAATATATAATAAAAATGATTGAGTTTATTCCTCGCAGGAACTGTTTTGTAGATAAGTGTTATCAGAATGGATCCAGTGCGAATGTCTAATGAAGCAGGTGAGTGGCACGCGCCAGACTCGAAGCCGGTACGCGCACTGATAAAGCACGCTAGAAGCACGCGGCGCGTCGGTACAATAAGTCGGTCGGCGCGACGTGACGTCACCACATCTCACTATCCACTTGTGATTTTTTATTATTACGACCACTAAATGCAATAGGACCACTAATTTAAACCGGATTTCAACAGTGTTCAACATGTTGGATTACATGTTCGAGGATGGTATGTATGTATGGAATGTAGATTCTATGTTTTAATGTTATCCTAAATAATAAAAAACTAATTAATTTTTTAAACATATAGTTAGTAATACAAATTTATATCAACATCATACTTTTAATAGTTTTAAATACCCCTGTACGAGCTGAACTGTTATTTTTCAAGACATGTAAAAATTGTATAGTATAATACGGTGTATCGAGACTATCATAACATTCATATAAGCGCACAATATTAAAGTTGGTTCTTGTCGATACTGATTTTTGGGTGCTCGGTATAATGAAAAACGCCAACAACGTCAGTCGTCAGTCAACAAAACTACGTCAGGGTACTTTGTGTAGCAGTGGCGGGTTTCTTCACCTGTTTTCTTTGCCCGTCACTGTCTGTCCCATTTTTTCCTGTTTCATTGGGGGGCAGGAAGTATATCCTGGATGCTTGACCAATCTTGGTCATGCCTCTTTCGAGAGGCGGGCGAAGAGGTGGGGTGGAGAAGTATTCTACGAGTATACGACGAGGCCCGGCGGGTTCGCTGCAGGGGGCGACGCGGTGCTTGCGAAAGCCACCCCGTGTCGCCCCCATCCCAAATGCAGCGGACGGCCCCGGGGGGTTTTAGTGGGTATTTCCGGGCGCTTCACGCCCGGGTGAGTCCCACACTGGCACAGAGCTCGTCACTCCGTGCCCCTTATCTATTGTATTGGGGGACTTTGATCCCCTAAATACAATAGATAAGGGTAGTGCGTAAATGCATTTCCCCCCGTCAAAAAAAAAAAGGGTACTTTGTGTACGTCACGTAAGGGATGTAGACTTGATAGACTGGGTTGGGTTCACTTCAAACAGGCTGTGCAACAACAGAGTCCCGGTAAACCTGGAACTAATTGTTCTCTGTTCAGAGAACATCTTTACTTCAATCGAGTCGCTGATAACTTTATTTCCATAGAAAGATAGATAGAAAGAACGTATTTATTTGTGTTACACAACACAATACGGAAACAAAGACAAAAAGATAATATTACTGTACTAAAAACTATACACAAAAAACGAAATCTTAACGGAACAAACAAGCCAAGCCTCAGCATTATTGCCGCACTGAAAACCATGAGTTTACCGCTCAGTGCTATTTATTATTCTAGCTGTACCTCCTAACCAGACTTCACGGACAAAAATAAATAATAACACATTCAAATTTATATATCCATATAAACGTAACCATATATCAACATATTTATATGCAAACACATATGCATGTAGCATCCAAACAATACACTTACATATGATATTTGTTACAAACGAGCAAATACTTTGTGGGGGTAATACACACTTTAAAGATACATTAAAATGGGAATGACAAATACATTTAAGGACGAGAAGGGAGACTACGAGGATGAGAAACTAAGAGTTGGGTTGAAAAAATCCGGATAAGTAAAGATTGCGGGATATCAAATAATTTATTCAGATCAATGATAGTCATTTTAAACTAACTGTATATCTGATTTAGTAGTAACAACTTTTTAAGAGTGGTTTAAGTTTGCATCATTTTCACCGAACTCACCGGTGGAGGTAGATCCTTGCAGTAATTCGATACTGCGATTTAAAATGACTCTCGTAAAGGCATAGATCGGTGCTTTGGAGTTCAAAGCTTTGAATGATTCAAAAATGCTTTCAATGATTCAATCAATTAGACGTCCACTACTGGGCATGGGCCTTCACCAGTAATGCATGTAAGGTGTTTTTGGTACCCACAAAATGCTGCTGCCCATCCCCTGATTAATATCCCTTAGTCAGCTTTTACGACACCCACAGGAAGATATGGGTGGTACTGTTTTTAGCCGTTATTACACGGCCTTGGAGTTCTTAGTACATTAATAAACATTCTTCTAGGAAACCTTGATGTGGATTCAGTCCAAGCAAGCTTCATCTACAGATAATTTGGTGTTTGTGTATTTATAATACCAAACAAAAGTACTGTAAGATGAAGCTTCCTACGGGTCGCCATTTTATGGAATTTTAACATTTTAATTAACATGATGGATTATATGTTGAATTCTAGTAAGTAAGATACAACATCGCAATAGTTAAGTCTGGAAAGGATTAAGGACACACATAGTTTGCTCCTAATTTCTGTATTTCTGAAAAATCCTAATTTGTATAAAAATTTGAGGCCATATAACCAATTTCGGACACTTTCTGGTATTTGTTTCTCAACACGTAAGTGACAATCCATGATTAGGCCCAAGATTTTAGCCTCTAACCATCAGTTGGTAGTCTTTGCAATTAACTAGTGTGGTTTGCTTCGACACAATATCAAAAAAGAGTGCTACGTACAGGTGGTCAGGCGTAAACAGTACGCGCGTGCGCGGGGAACGCAAGCTAAAGAATCATTTGAAAATAATTTTACAGACGGGCCTGTAATAAATTAAGTTACGATATAAAATACAGTAGAATGTTAAGCTGTTGTGGGTCTCGTGTGACTATCGCGCCTAGTGCCGTGCCACACGTCGCGCCACACGTCGCGTCACACGTCGCGTCACACGTCTCGCCACACGTATTGCACGCGACTCGTGTTATCATGACGTGCGTGATATATCAATTATCGTCAGTGACTGTTGCACAGTCAATGCATACAGTGGTCTCCAGCAGTCGGCCGCGTCGCTTAGCATTTCTTTATTACAGTTATTATTTACTTTTTATTTATATAAAAGTTAACTCGTCAGTAAAATATCTGGTATAAGATTTCTGGAGACAGGAAATGGTATTTTCAGTTAATGGTAAACTTGCTGATGTCTCTGGTTTAATATGAAAATTAATTTACATTAATGAAACACCATCTGTGTAGTGTACGTAAGTAAACAAACTTTCAATATTCTCTGTTCGTGTGTTTTATAGTGAAACGATTCACTTTCGTGCTTTCTGCACTCTGTACCCCGCGTTTCTCAATGCGCCATGTTTTCTCACAGTGGAGAGAGTGCGTGTGCGGCAGAGGGTAGTGCGTTCCGGTAGTAGAGCGAAGGGTCGTAACTCAATAAATCTAAACGCAAATGTAGTGAACAGTGAGTGCCCTCAAAGCTGGCACTGCGGCTCGTCGTTACTGCGTTCAAATAAGGGTCCGACAGTTGTGTTATCAAACACGACGCGTGCGACGCGTTAACAGATCTGTGACCAATCGATACGTACTTAATTTTATCATTGATTTGTAACACAGTTCATAATGTGAGTCTCAATAACTCAAATAGTGATCTGATATAATATGTATGTCGGACACTAGTCTCAACTAGAGCAGACAACTCGAACTAACATTAGTTTACCACCTGAGACTGGCATCCTCCGCATATACACGTATACACGTAAAAGTTTAAATAAAAATAATCCTGTCCTATGTTCTTAGATACTGCACGAAATACTGGAATATAATCAACAAAAACAAGAAATGTTTTTTAGGCATAAGTTATTCGAAATATGAGTAAAACACGTGTAATTTTATTTAATTATCTTTCATTAACTGCTCTCTGCAACATCAACAAGAGCGTTGCGATAAACGACAGCCATGTTTACATTAAATAATACAGTTGGTATACCGATATGACTTTCATAGATTTGTATTATATTATGTTTTCATTGTAACTGAAGTAATCTGTTCATGTTTATTTTGGGTCAAAGGATGTGTTTTTTTTTGTATACGCATACAAATGTCTGTCAAATGTCATACAAAAATCTTTATGTCTGTACGTATCAATGTATTATTTATTAGACTACCTACTATATAGAAATTATAATTTTATAAACCTTTATAAAGGTTTTATAGATTAGCAATTGGTATAAACATACATAAACTTGTTTAAAGGTAGATAATAAAGTGAAAGAAAGAAACCACTCAAGCTTAGTACTGATTGACCATAAATTAAATAATAAATAAAAATAAAATACGCAATGCACGTACGCAAAATATCTGAAATTGTTTTACTTCTTATCTTTTTTTTTTTTCGAACCTAGCTAACGCTGTTGACCGGAAGGGCCTTTACAGCTTCACCGTGACTTTGGGGGCGAGTGCTGAAGGCACTCAGCCGCAAAAGGTGACTAGCACAAGGGCTACCAAAGTGGTACGAACCTCGGCTTGGCCGTCACCTGAGTGTAGAACTCTGTCGCGAGTTTGAACCTATTAGCTATTCCCTACATTTTTTATTTAATAATAATAAAAAAAAAAGGTTCCTTACAGGACCTATGTACCTGCGTGTTATGTGCAGGAGTGTGTATGCAGTGTTGTGCGTGTAATGCTCAATGCATGGGCAGTGTCACTGTATCGCGCTGGCGGCGACGTCAAGAGCCTCCCCAGTTGGGGAACGAGACACCTCTTCGGTCGCCGCTTGAGGCGGACCCGAAGAGTGCGGGAGCAAAAATAGCCGCCTGTCCCCGGCGGCGGGAACTGCGGTTACGCGGGCTTGGGCGCTGGCACGCATACTGGATCGGTTGAAAAGGAAAGATCCTATTTTCGCACGTGATATCATCATCCGGATCGGTGAGAACGTTACGCGGTCTCCGAAACGATTTCGGAGCTAGCGGGTCGGAGGAGTACGCGACGGCTTTCTCTATGAGCGGATTCGGGTGTGTCTCTGCGCAGTCGAAAAATGCGCGACACTGGGACTTGATCACGGAGTGAATGGATGGTAGGTTGAGGTCTCTGTGGACGTCCACATTCCTCTTGTATCATCGGACACCTATGGCTCTCCTGGTGAAGCGGTTCTGAACCACTTGGAAGGAGGCCAGATCTGTGTAAGCGAAGGCAGGGGCGCAATAGCTGAGAATGGGCTTAACTACCGTTTTATATAAAGTAAATGTTACTACAATAATACCAAATTCATCCAATTCGATCCAATTGTTTTTGCGTGATTGGCAACAAATTAATAAACAGACAGACAGACATTTTTTAAAACCATCGAAATGTACTCTGCTTCGATTATGAATCCCCTCATGGTATTTTTTCTAAAATATCTTCAATGTACAGTTTTCGTCTCGTTAGCCTTTTACAAGTACAGACTGAAATGCCAGTTAATCGTTTCACTCAAGAATTCATTAATACAGTATTCTAAAACTCATCTATGCGTTGTATATAAAACTAAAAACTTATTTGGGGTAATATTAAAATAAAGTAAGTATTATTGAAAACAAAACTTCAGTTTAGTCACAAAAGTTTATTTAAAAAAGGCAATATAATTCTGAACATATATGAACAATATGCATGGATATATAGTAACGTTAATAAGTTTAATAAAATTATTAAAATAAATCTCACCCTCGCGTGGACCACATATACCCCGGTCTTACAATTCTAGTTACAGTTCCGCTGCATCAGTATTCATTAAAAGCGCAATTAGCGGAGTGCGGCGATCACCCCCACACCCCACCCTCCCTGCGACCCCCTCTAGTCCCGCGTGTACCGGGACTCCTCTCGAACTGAAATATTACGAAAATGTCATTCGTCAAAATTTCCCCGAAGACTGCGTCAGCTCCGGGTGAGGTCGCGAGTCCCTCCTCCCTCCGTGCACCTCGACCCTCGCCGGGCCCATGTGCGCGCGTGCGGTCCGAGCGGCGGCAGTCCCGTGCCGAGCGCCGCCGGTCCTCCCCGACAGTGAGGGCGCGCTACCGCCTTCGGGAACATCGCGGAAACTTTTCTAGGAAGCGCGCGCTCGGAACTGTTGTGACAAGTGCCAGAGGAAACAGTTTAGTGCTGTGACAGTAGAGTGCTCGTCCTCGGACCTGACATGTGTAAGTTTGTACTTAGTGGAAGTGTAACTTGATCCGGTGCTTGCTGATTTCTAGTGTCGCATATTGATGTGTTTCCGTTAGTTCAATCCGTGAGATGTAGCGATCACAAAACTGTCTTGATACTTTATAATTGTAATGTCCACATCATGAGGAATGCGATTACTAAAAATGTGTACGTGTGTGCAGTGAACGTCAAAAACTATCTTGTAAATTTAAATGTTTCACGAGCAAGCGGTCCCGTAATTCTAATGTAAAAGTTGAATTATCCTGTGATCAGTGGCGTACTGCATATTGCCTCCTGTAGGCTGCATACTTATATAATAGATTTAGTCATAACAAACTTCCCATACTATAATGAAAACTCTTTATTGTCAAATTTGTCAAAAGTGATTTTAAAACGACTAGAAAACAACAAATAATACTAATTATATAAAAGGTGAGAAATTTCTATTTTAAGATTGTAAAAGGTTTAAGAAAAAAAATCTTATTCAGAGTAATTTGAGTAGTTATCATAAATAACTTATAGTAAGCTTGCAACAAATTTAATTTCTTCAAGAAAAACTACTTTGCACGTATTTATTTAATTGTTCCAAAGTTTAATATTCTTCATATTAATAAAATATTCTGTTTAAAATTACACTCATAACAACAAAATCACATTTTAACTGTGAAAGATAACGTAGGCGGTACCGTCGTGGGCGTCACTATAATGATATAGTAAAAAATAATCTTGACATATATTGTTTAGGCTCAGTCTTTGGATCAATTCATAATTGTACCGATAAATGTAAATGTACCGATCATACCGTTAATAAGTCAAAGCTTACTCTTACGTACTTCAAGGTCACGCCTTTTTACCATAAGGGTAAGCAGAGAGCTCCGTTAATCCTGACACAAACACTAGAACTCTAGTAGAGAGTGACCTCAGTGTTCGTATCAAATGGCCAGTCACTCCATACGTAGACAACGTCGTGCACAAGTCATTCCTCTTCTAATACTTACTTGTTAATTGATTATGCGAGTCTGTTCAAATATAAATGGAAAGTTGTGTCTGTACATTTACTTTTTTTACAAATCTTGTGGCAAAATGTCTTTTATTTATTGTATTTCAGCAAAGTGCCGTCATTATGCCTGATGGTAAGCACAATGCAATTCAGAAATAGTGACGTCCGTTGAGAGATCGGTTATCCATCGTCAGTCGTCCCTGTCATGCCGGCCTACAAAGATATCACGCTAAATCGGAAGGACGTGATGGTATAGGAAGGAAGGAATACATCGATTAAAGCTATGACTCCGAAGCTAAGCGCGTGTAGTTCAACTATGGAAGGGCGAGGAAGGGATCAGGTTATACAGTTCCTCAGAACATTCCCCATGATACAGATGATAGAATACGGAGCGCGGCTAGATTCATTTCCATGCATCGCCGAACTTGCTCCTTATATAGAAAGTAAAGCTGACCGGGCGTGAAAGATAGTCGCACTCTGTTTAGGATTCCTAGTCTCCTAGATTTTATGTACTGGCGATGTAATCACTGGAATTCAGGTCGCTGCGCATATCTATGCCTATGATATTGTGGTTGTCTCTCATAGTAAGCGATACGCTCTGACGAGTAGGAAAGGGGGAAAATGAGTATTTTTGCCTTGCAGACGCGCATACCGGAGTTTTTTGGCATTGAACTTAATCACGTTACTTGCTTCCCACAAAGATATGCGGTTACAAGGATTGGTTAAGCTCAGTGAGAAGTTTCTCCCCTCTCTGTTTCTTGCCGACCGCAAGTATGCTTACTAAAATAAGTCCCACGAATGTTGCTGTGATGATCACTATACAGATTTAGCAATGAATAGCTTTGTGGAACTCATGCATTTACAGTCACGAACTACGAATCGCAGCCATCAACAAGGAAACCTATATACATATGTATCGCAACTAACCTCGAATCTGAAATTTAAAAATATTTAAGGATATAAAAATAATTAATATAATTTTTAGAAATTATAAAAAAATCTATTTAAAAAAGCAATTTTTCGCGCGTTAAAAATAAAAATAATGTAAAATTTGACGTTTTTTTTTTTTTTTGTTCATCTACATAAACATATGTTTGAATAAATCTCAAAGGACTTGATCGATTTGAATTAAATTAAAAGTGTACGGGTTGCATGTGTCATTCGGTAACTGAATTCGGCTATGAAAAAAAATCTGAATCAAGATAAAGTACATAGACAAAGTCGCGGGACCCGTTAAGTTATAACAAGTTTACGCACTTGTTTTGCATTGCAAAACGATAGATGGCGTTAAATGTCCTTGGTCAGTTTTCGATGTAATGGATTTCGCGTCAATACATGCGCGTTCGTTCCCTACCTATCCAACTCTAAAATCGGCCTGAGCTTTCGGGGAAGGAAATCATAGTATGGTAGTAGGGGATTTTCTAATGATGCCCGCCTGGGTAGCTACCACCCTCAAGTTTGAGAACTTGTCCCCAAATATCAATAGGTGTGTTCCGGCAGCAGCACTTGAGAACCAGTACCTCTAGGCTTAGTGTGTTTACCATCCTGGACCACATTGTCACTTATAACATCAGGTGAGATTATGGTCAAAGCACTGAGCATATATACCATGTAAAAATAGAACGGAAAAATTACGTATGAAATAATGTAAACACTTATTCCCAAAGTAGCATAACTATAAGAAAAAATATGTCTGTGTGTGTAATTAAGGTGTAATGTATGTAAATTTAGTTAAGAGCGATAAATGTCTATTTTAGATGTCCTAGAATCTGACATAAAAGTTTTGTCCGTCTGTCTGCACGTATGCACCTATTTAATTTAAAAAAAAAAAACTGGCGAAGTAATTTGAATGAAATTTTAATCTATGTCAATGAGTTAATTACTCAAAAAAGATGGCGGCCAGTACATGATACGCTGCATTACATTAATTTAATACATACAAACAATTATCAGTCCATTTACCTTTTAAGGGCACCGCCGCATCCATATTATTTCTTATTACCTTAACAATTCTTAAAAAATTTAAATTTAACAAAGCAAAACAAAAATTTATTGAAATTTTTTTGTGGATAAGATTAATGAAAATAATGAAAAAATAATGTCAAAAAATAATAATAAAATAACAATAAAATTAAAATTGCAAGTTTATTTAAAGTCTTGGTATGTTCAACAGAACAATTTATTTTCTACTAAGATCGCAGACGTCCCAGGTAAATGGAAGGACAGAATGTACAGATAAGTCCATCATAAGATCTGTCATATTGTAGACAAGGTCTGGCACACATGCCTTGACTACAAACTCACTCTGCTAGGCATCCCCGACACTCTAGTCCACATAATACACATCTATGTAATGTATGTCTGTGACCGTACGAACGCTCTCTCTATAGCCCATCCGATACATGCAGGAGTCCCTCAAGGTTCCATTCTGGCGCCTGCCTTCATCAATCTCTACCTAGCAGACCTCCCTGCACTCGAAAGAGTTCAGTTAGGTCTTTACGCGGATGACACAGTTATTCTTTCACAGTTAGATCTTATACGCAACGTAAGAGATCTCTCCTCCGAAAATACGTCCAAAGATCCGTTGACGATCTCAGCTCTTGGTACTTCAAGTGGCGTATCGCGATAAACCCGAGTAAGAGTACCGCGATCGTATTCAATAGAGACCGTGGGATTTAAAAAAATCAGAACCGAAGTTAGGTACTTCGGTGTTCAACTAGACGCCAAACTGATTTTCAAAGCTCACTTCCAGAAAGTCAAGCGTCAATCCGCCATTGTGCTAGTCTGTCTCTACCCGCTCTATAACTCGAAGAGCAAAATCGCACTCCGCCATAAAATTAACCTGTGGAAAATGGTGGTTAGACCCATCATCATGTACTGCGCACCCGCGTTCGATTACATTAGGACATCTCAGATGCGTACCTTGCAAAGGATTTACAATCGCATTGTAAGGAAAGCCGCAGGCTCTCAATGATATCAGAGAAATGTGGATTTACACAGGGATCTGAAGGTGATGATGAGCACTAGACTTGAAGAATCGCTAAGGAATAGAGCCTACGTCCCAAATACAGAAAAATAAAGATTATACAAAATAAATACGATACAGTTATTGTGAAGAAAGTGACAGTAATAAACTGTAATTGTCGTTTCCTGGTTTTATATTATGTGTGTTTTATCACCCTACATAATAAAAGTCTTATATGTGTCTACAGTTTCATTATTATGTACTAATGAACCGCTTGAATACAAGGCGCTTGACAGTAGAAACTGATAATTGCATGACTGACAATGCTTTAGATATACATATGTACTGTGCAGTTATAAATTACCTGTGAAAAAAACCGAATTTACATATAGAATATACGACACTACAAAATCAGTGAATGCTACGTAATGTATTCGTATGTATGTACGTGCGTATGTATCTTAAACTTCCTCTATAAACTCCAATAGTTGGGTGTCTTTTATGTGTAACAAATTAAGTGATGTACTTATTCAACCTTAATATAGTGAAAACGGCGCTTCCTCTTCAGATAATACAATATAATAATAGTATGAATAAGTGACACATGTAACGCACATAGTATACGGATAGCGTGGTATATGTTTATTTATATATTAGTAATAGGTAATAGTATTCGGTTTTACAATAAGATCCCATAAGATTACAACATTACCGATTTACCTTTTTTTTTTTTTTTTTTTTTTTTTGACGGGGGGAAATGCATTTACGCACTCACCCTACCTGTTGTATTAGTGGGACCGACTGTCCCTCCAATACAACAGGCAGAGGGGCACGGAGTGACGAGCTCCGCACCAGTGTGGGACTCAAACCCGGGCGAGAAGCGCCCGGGAATACCCACTAAAACCCCCCGGGGCCGTCCGCCGCATTTGGGGTGGGGGCGATACGGGGTTGCTAGGCATGTCGCCGCGTCGCCCCCTGCGGAAGACCCACCAGGCCCGTCAGTGCAATGGCCTAGCGGGGATGGGGGGGGAGAATGAACTTCTGCCCCCCCACCTCTTAGCCCGCCCCCCCCCAGAAGGGGGGGGGGAGCATGACCAGTTGGTCAACAAACCCGGGGGGAGGATGTACTTCCTGCCCCCCTATGAAAAGGGAAAGAAGACGGACAGAACGGAGGCGGGCAAAGCAACAGATGAAGGAACCCGCCTCCGCTGTGGAAGAGAAAGAAAAACGGGTCCCTCCTCTGAACTCACCCTGCTACAAAACAAGGCATAGCCAGAGAAGGGATACCCAGAAGAAAAGAGAGAGAACCCTCAGCACTAACCCCCCTCCTGCAGATACCCCTCCTGCAACTACTACCCCCCCCCCCCCCCCCACCTCAACCCTTGACCCCTGCCACCCCCCCGCACCATCCCTAAACACCCTCTTAACCGGTGATTACCGATTTACCTGACAATAAGTTCAAGTATTATGTCAAGCAAGTTTTAATCTCAAAAGGTTATTACAGGGTGGATCATTACGTGAACAATAGTGATGTCTGGAATTAACCCACATCTCTGTGCTTCCACTAAAAACTACGATTTGTATAGTTTTTTATATGACAAAAAAAAAATGATATATATTATATTTATGAAAAAAAAGAACCAGATCGAGTTTCTCGCCTGCGCTCTTCTCGACTGGGTTGTTTTCCGAACCGGTGGTAGTGTACCGTTCATAAGCGCCTTCTTAGGGCCTAAATTGAATAAATAAATTTTGATTTTGATTTTGATTTTATGTAGACGATTTAATAATTGTTCTGTGTTCTACCACACCAAGATAATTTACAACATCTGATTTCTTGATGTATTCACCGCCACGGTATTATTATCACAAGAATAAATGTTAATATCTGAGTTGATATAAAGAAAAACTGTCCCAAAATGCTGCCTTGTGGAATACCGAATGAAACATTTTAAAGTTTACTAAGATATTGGCCAACATTTATACATTGATTCCGTTCTACTAAGTAGCGGGCAAATTGAATCGGAGCAATTCTTGTAACTCCCTACGATTTAAACTTTTTCCGAATATTCGGATTGGAAAAGGTTTCAAGTGCTTTGGCTAAGTTCAGGAAAATGTATAAAATACACTTTTTTTTTTATCTAAATGAGATATAACAGTAGACGCCAAAAGTATACTACTTCTTCTATTGGTGAAAGACAAATTTATTTGGTGAAATGGACTTCGAGATTTGGGTAAATAATATTTCCAAGATAACGAGGCGAATATTAGAAATTCTACTCTCAAACGGTTTTTTTATTATTCTCATTTTATTATGATGCTTTTCATAATAGAATAGAATGCGAATAGATCATTGCGAGATTAATACACAAATTAGACTGATTCATAAGCATTAATTTGTAGCTATAGCATAACAATAAAAAACACCTGAAAAGATAGCCTGCTGTACAATGTCACAGTCGAGGCAACCACTCGAACCAGATTACACATGACCATTGATCCAACAAACACGTACCGATTAGATTAAATTTATCATATCAATAGAGTCAACCTCGGCCTCGACCACGGTCGCGGACAATACAGAAGAGAGTGAATATTTTTATAACTTCATAGACACGGAATTTTTTTCTACAAACTCACCTGATATTATGTGACGATGTGAGGTTTGTTTCTATTCTGACTACCATAAACCGCGATCGACCTGACTCTCGTAATATTGTTCGTTTCGTTAATTGCGACGTGTCTCGAGTTTTGTTTACCTGGTATCCATGGTTACAAGTTTTAATTTCAAAAGGTTATTACAGGGTGAATCATTACGTGAATGATAGTGATGTCTGGAATTAACCCATATCTCTGTGCTTCCACTAACATTATTAAAACTACGATTTGTATAGTTTTTTATATGACAAAAAAAAATGAAATATATTATATTTATAAAAAAAAGAACCAGATCGAGTTTCTCGCCTGCGCTCTTCTCGACTGGGTTGTTTTCCGAACCGGTGGTAGTGTTTTAGACGTTCATAAGCGCCTTCTTAGGACCTAAATTGAATAAATAAATTTTGATTTTGATTTTACAAATACTGGAAGGAAGGAATCAAAAGACAAATATTTATTGCTTTCAAATATGAAAAATCGTTTCAAGAAAACATCATTGACACACATGGACAAACATGAATACATCACAAATATTATAAAAGGGTTGAAGCCATTGAGAATTAGTGCTAGACGCGTTTACTGAGGATACGATGGCTTGCTTACTGCATGAACGTTTCTAGCCTGAAAGAGCTTCTCATTAAACGAAGTATTTCGTCAACTGTAAGAGTACGAATCCTTATTACAACATTTTTAACTCGAGCATGGCGATTGGCGAACATTCCCTGAGGTCTGATTTGACATTCGGCCGCGAGTAATACTATTAATTACTAAGTAATAATTACATTAAACTGAAACAACTATTGACATATACATAGTGAGACTAGGAATGCCCGCAACTCTCCTTGCGTACTATGTTTAAAAAATTATTCACACAGTTTTTTACTATGGCTTGGCTATAAAATATTTGCCAAATTATTTTTACTATACAATTTATCTTTATAATTTAGTCAGGTTATACTATAGCTTAAAATTAGAATTAAATAAAACGGTTCAGTGATTCTTTATTTATAAACCAATCAACGTTTAGACATACAGACAGAGAGGCGTTGCCTTTTATATAATCTTAATTTGTTGGGAAAAAACTCTATTATAACGCAAATTTTGACACAGCTTAATCCTTAAGACGAGCTAGTTGCGAGTCCTACAAACACTCCTTTTTTTCGTGGGAAATGCATTTACGCTTGCCCCCTGCCAACTCTAATTCGGGAGTATAATCTCACCGGATTAGAGGTGCCAGGGGAATATGTGAAACTCGCCTGGCATGAAGCGCCGGGAATACCCACTAAAACCCACGATACAACCCGCTGCTTGGGAGAGGTGATACGGGATTGAGCAACATGTTCCGCGTCGCCCCAGCGGCAGGCCCCACCAAATGGCATAGCAGCCATAATCTGCCAGGGCGGGTCAAGCCCTTGTTTTTCTTCCGTTCAGGGTGGCTTACATACGCCCCTGGTAACCTAATCCGGCAAGCTCTACTTCCGGATTAGATTTGACTAGAAGACGCGTAAAGCACTTTCCCACGGGACAATAAAAAGTAACGGTGACGTTTCGTTTAAAAATCTGCTTAACAAATAAACTACCTTTGTTATTGTTTAGTTTTATTATAGTTGCATTTTATTGTTTCAGATAGAAGTTAAGTGAAAACAAACGACATGTGTGACCGGCGCGGAGTGCGGCGGCGGATGACGCCTCGCCCGTGACGTTATGACGCGACACTACAGGACGCTGTACGGCACGACGTGATGGCGGACGACAACACAATCATCGAGGGTACTGTGAAGTTCCGAGACGGGAAGAAGGTCAGCTAGTCAGCAAGTTCTTATATATTGTACTTGGCATATACAATAAAAACTGCAGTTAAACAAACTACTGTATTACATTACATTAAATTGAGTGTCCCGCGCGCTGCAGTTGCACCACTTTTAAGGAATTCACATATTTAATACAAATCTCAGAAAATGATAATTTCATTAACATAACACTTAATTATTCTAAACATATGTTTTACTAGGTACCTCATATCTCATAGATTTGTCAAGTAGTTCAACGAACTTAATAAAACATGAGTTTGCCTGCCTGGGAACGTCTCTCACGATATCACTACAATCTGTCCTAAAACGTCACGTTCAATAAATTAAAATATTAAATACAAATTAGCTGTGTGCCCGACCACGGCTGCGCCCGCCTTTCATATATTCTTCATTGGGTGGTAGTTATTTTATGTTAGTTTTAAGTAGTATCCGCGAGGGCAACTCCTTTTCCTCTTGTGCCTAACTTCCGCCCCTAAACATGTGCATTGAAATCGCAACGCCGCGAAGCTGATTCGTGGTCAGTCCGTGTCTGGAGTCGGCTACAGCTCGCCGCCGCGATTGCCGTGTCCTTTGGACTATAAAATATTTGTACCCGCTAATTATCTAAACCGCAAAAGTGTTTCGCCTGTAAACTAATATAGAAGAAATCACCACCGCAGCAGTGCTGGTAATACAACCACAGCCACCGGAACCACTCGAGCGCCCGCGCATCATTCATCGCCAAGCCAGTGTGCATGTTTTCTTTCCTCACAGCTCAACTGATTCTATATATTTTCTTCCCGCGGTTGAGCAGATCCGTATACCGTTGCCCTCACATTTAAACCAGCATACAGTTCACTTATCTACCTTTTATAACCCGCTGACAATCAAGGTGAAGAAGCCATAAGCTTCGAGCCGGACACCACTATTGGGTAATATATAGTTTTTAAAAATAAATTTTAAATGAAATAATCTCCGGAAAAGCTGGACCGATTATGACGGAACGCTTTTTCGCTGAACTTCTTCCGCGTAACTTAGGCTTTTTAATTTTTAGAAAATAATTGGGATTCCGCGTTAAGAACTGAAAATTCATGAAATTGTAAATAAAACCCCATCCAATGCACAATTTTGCTGGCAGCTATTTGAATTTGTGAGAACTATCTTTACTTTCTGTTAGTTATTAATATAATCTTATCAATATTGCATGTTATATATATATATTGGTTGTGAGGCGGCGGCGGAACGTGCGCGGGACATTCTCTGTATAATTTTAGAATTTTATTGCCAATTAACCAATTAACCTCATTGATATAAATTTTATCTTAAATGTTATTCTGATATTATATAGTTCCATATATTTTAAGCTCTTTGACCACATTCCCACTTGGTGTGGAGTGCAGATGTGGTCCAGGATGTTCTCGGAATACGCTTTTTTGGTGCTTACAAATTATCGAATTTGAGGGTGGTATCTATACACCCGAGCATTATTAGAAAATGCCCTACCACGATGCCGTGGTTTCCTCACGATCATTTCTTTCACCGAAAGCCCAGGCTTATTATAGAATTGGATAGACAGATCAGGTACTACGTTGCATGTCTACTAAGCATAACATTTGTTCGCAGTGGAAGTCGCGGTGGTGCGTGATGCGCAGGCTGTCTCCGGTCGCAGGTCAGTCAGTCAGTATACATAATATCGAGAAATACTGAGATAACCTTCCCTTATCCTTCTCATTTTGGAGGGTGTGCACAATGTGTAGGGCAGCGATGTGGTTCAGTTAATCTCTTCAAATATAAACTCATTGATGCCTCTGTTTTAGAATTTATGAACAGAATTGTAAGAGGTTATAATCGAAAACATTAAGATCAACAATAAAAAGAAAGTTTGACTACATGAAGTTTACGTAATTTAAAGAGTATCTGTTTTGCGATGTGTCCAGGGCACTAATGTTGGAGAGACATCTTGATTTAGAAAACTCGAGTACGTATCAGCATCGTTATTCCAACTCTCTGAATTTGTATGAAATTCTCGTGGGTTCATCATAGAGTCCCAAGGGGCTTATTTTAACTCATTTTCCGTTTGTAAGATGGTTCCTCTACCTCCTGCGAGTCCAACCAATGATAAACATATTTTCTCGATTGTATAATAGAATTAAACATAATATAAATTTCATAAAAGAATATGAATCGTAGAATGTTCACATTTATATGACGAAATAATAATTGAATTGATTTTTGTTGACTTTCATTAGGTTCACAAAACTTTTTGAGATAATAATATTGCTTTGTGAGTAACTTCGTGACAATGAAAGCGTAATGGACGACTATAGTTGGATCGACCTTCGACCTTCACGTGTTTCCTGTACACACGCACATCAATATAACACATTAAGGTTACGTATTAGGAATGTTTGTGTTGTTATATTAAATTATACAGAATATCTATTTTTTTAATGTATTTCCTTTAAAAATATATCTGACGGACGTAATGATAACGTTTAACTTTCTTTCGATGTGTTACTTTTCAATATAAATTGAAATAGGTGATTGAAGCTCGTATACGATACGCGCTGCCATCTGTCGATCTGTGGTCGTTTAGTTCGTTTCTCTGTAATTATGTATTTTGTATATTAACACATAAAACATGATTTATTATATTCATACAGTCATGTACTATTTAGTGGCTTGACGACAAACATTACAAATACACGCAGAGATAAAACATTCGATATTTTTAACTATTTAATTAACAATCTCAAAAAAAAACTAGGCAGCCGCGCGGGACTGTCGACAGAAGTGAAAACTCGATACTTTAGAAATACTGCTTTTTTAAATTCAAATTAAATTAAATTAATTCATTAAATTAAATTAAATTTTATTATTTATTTCTGTGCGCCAGATCTCAAGAGAATGTGCGGTCAATGACAAATCTGAAAAGTAGATATTTATAAAAACTATTCGTAACGCACTGGGTCCCAAAGAAAGAGTTATAAAACACGAAAGAAACAACTGCAACGAGGGCTGTTTTTACCTTATGCAAAAAAGACGAAAATATCACTTCGTATTTGTTAGAATGTTATAGAATAAGCAGAGTAATAATAAAGTTTTTATATCCTATCTCTTTATTTCGAACAGTCTCAATATTCAAATATATGTTATCTCGTAATATATTATACATGCTGATATCATAGTAGTAACATGCAACTTCACAGACCTAAAGGTCCGTTAAATCAACTGTCTTAAAATCAATTTCATTATTTTGGTAGTAACATTTTTATTTTCGATTGTACTCAGCGACCAAAAGTTAAACTAACAGTAATTATAAAACTTGGAAAAAGTTTATAAATCTTAAATATCAAATAAAATATTCGCTTTAGTAACATCTATACTAATAAATAAAAAATTGAAGTGTCTGTTTGTAATGTCAAAATATTTTTTTACTAAATAAAATGAATACGATACCTATGCCAAAAATTCAATTTTAAATTTATTTTTCTTTTCTCCCTGTTTGTACTGGATAATCTCCGGAATGGGTAGACTGACTTTGATGGGTCTTTTTTTATAGATAACTGAAGTTACTCCGCGTAACTTAGGGTCCGAAAATAATTAGGGTTTCGCAAAAAAAAAAAAGAAGTAAAGTCATGAAACATATCTGAAACGCGGGCGCTGCCACGGGCACACAGTTAGTGAAACAATAAAAAGGTTTGATTACAAAAATAATAACTTATAATAATATATATTAGATAGTATCCTATCAAGTTGTATCTACTCTTATTTTAACGTGAGGTATCACTCGGATTTGAGATGCCAGACTCTCGCGGGATGAAGCCCCGGGAATACCGACTAAAAACCCACGGTACCCTCCCCGCCTTTATGGAGGCGACACGGGCTTAATCTGGCACAGACTGTGTCGCCCCTGCGGCAGGCCCAAAAAGTTATATCTATCCTAGCAATAGTTAATTTGGCTAAAGCTAATTTATTTAAGGACCTCATAAACATCTAGTTAACAAGTCAGGCACTAACTCCTGTGAAGGCACATCAGTTGCTCCCGTTTATAAAGTCTCAGGAACAAAATGATATCTAATGTCGATGTGTTTGGTTCTGTTATCATTCATTTCATTCTGTGTGCCGACGGATTATCATTGATAAGGATTAAATAAGAACTGACTTATCATGTTCACTACAAATGATGTCAACTACCAAATTTCTAAAATAAACAGCCTCTTTTGCAGCTAAGCTGAGACCTATATGTTCGCCATCCTTTGACGAAAGTGATACGCATTTCTGCTTTCGACTTTCCCAACTAATAATACTTCCACCCAAAGTAAGAACTGAACCGGTAAAAGATTTCCTGTTATATGACCCACACCAATCTGTATCTACTTAACCACAAAGCTTTCAATTCCTCTACTTACGTAATACTAAGGCAGAGTCAGATGTCCCTTTCAAATATCTAAGAACCTGCTTTGCACATTTAAGTGTAATTCATCTTAACACGAGTTAAACTGTGATAAGACACTAATGTCGAGTCTACTATTTTGAGCTAAATAGTTAGTTAATACATTCTATGAGCTTCGATATGGCATCCTACAATCAGAATCAGGTGATTTATCTAATTTAAGACTTACCTTTATCGAGGTATTGAAAGGCTTACAATCCGTCTTATCAAATTCTTTTAAAACAGCAATATATTGTTCTTGATCAAGATATAAACCATTAATATCTCTTCTAAGAGCCAATTTTTGATCCGTAGTCAAAGTTACTATATCCATTTGTCAATTTTACTATTACTATTACACAAACCAATGGTTATAATCACAATGCGTTTTTTGATGACAAATTCTACTATGGTTAAATTTAGCAATAGTTATTTATGTTGCCAGTAAAATGAACTGTATAATAGAATACTTTTGATTCCGGTTTTTTTTTTTGTATGATCATTCCGAGTAAATGTGTCATGGTCCATAATTCGAGTTGTCGAACAAACATTACAAAAAACAAAGGGTCGAGCTACTCTCGAACATCTGTGTCCATTATTATTCCTTGTGATAGTTTTGTAATGATATTACCTTTTTTTTTTATTTCGTCTTGTCTAAAATATTCTTTGATTTTATAATTTAATTCTTGGATTTAATATATTTTACAAGCCAAATAAATATTTGTACGAACTTGATATACTATACATAATGGAATACTGAATTCTTATGAAAAACAAAATTCATAAACAAATATATTACGAAAAAGATAATAAATAGCAATTTATTAATACGTTGTAATTATTTAACAAATTATTTTGTATAAATTAATGTTACATAATGAAACTTCAAATTATCTACTTCAAATGTTACACAAAAGCAATGAAACAGCTGTTCGCACTAGCGTTAACCATCCGCCATCTTGCTAACCCGACTGGGCTGAATGGTTAAATTTTGTAACAAATAGTCACATTTTTGACAAATGGTTAGCTTAACTATGTTTCAAAAAACGCATCAGGGCATTATTTTAGCCATTTGTTACAAATCTAACCATTTCTCGAGTTGACTACGGATCAAAAAATTGGCCCTAAGTCTCATGTTCAATACATGTCTAACCTGACCTAAATCCTTAACTTTAAACTTGTTAAGTAAGTTCGTTTTATGTTTTATGTATCGTGTGATCGAGAGAGAAGTCGGATGTGTGTGGGGGATGTAGTTTGCAACAACTTGTCAGCCGGCGTACTAATAACTTTAATACGCATACAATTACTTGAACAAATTAATTGGACTATGTATGCTGCAACGATCCCGCTAATTTGCATTGAATAATGTATGTTTACGTGTGCTAATTAACATGTTTCCATGACTACTGGGGGGCATGGCGAGGCGGTTTACTGTAGTTGCTTCGTCTCGTACGTGGTAACCATTCGAGAACCCGTTGGCTAGATTTGAGCTTCGGTTCTACAAGGAATGTGCACAGTCCATCGCTACTTTCGTTTGACAGTTATTCGGTTAATGTCGGTTACTTTGGTTCTGCTTCAATCACACAGTAAAACTACGAGCATAGCTCTCTCCACTGCCCCTTTGAGTAAATTAGAGGTTTGTTTTGAGAGTTGATATTGAAATGTAATTGACAATGAAAAAGTATTGATAAATCTGATCGACTTTGTTGCAGACTCTTCTTTTTGGTTCTGTTTTCTCCGAACCAGAAGTAACATTAAAATGTGTCAGGTCATCTTAAATTTAATCAATTGAATAACGTACTATTTGTTTTCATATTTGCTCATTTAAATAATTAAAAAAAAAAAACTATTTAAAACATGTTATTTTTAGAAAACTATTGAATTAATAATTTAAAATGATAAAAAATTACGGAATGATAATATCAGACAAACCCGAGTGATTCCTTTGTATTTCGATATGTATGTAATTGGTGGTATAGGGAATGCCACCCAACGTTAACTATTAACTGTAAGTACTCTGTTAAATTTAATAGATAGATAATAAACATCCATCAATTAACAGAGAGTTAGTTGCTGAGCGACGGGACGCGCGTCTCTCTGTGCGGTCGAATCCATTGGCTCTACTGAGCGGCACAGTACGAGAACACACACACACACCACACGCGACACACAGTATCTCTCAACGAACTCTTATTTTATATATTAATTAGCTGGAGCTCGCGGTTCCGCCCGCATTTTATATGTTCTTTAGGTGTGAGTGAAAAACTAATGAATGAATACAAAAAAGAATCTTTTGTTTTTATTAACGGAAAAAATATACAGAAGTGTAAATCAAAAACTAATTGAGAAAATGTCGTTAGTATCCAAAAAATAAATAGCCTATAACCGCTATAACTGTAACGCTCACCTATAACATCTCGATACATTCAGTAGTTTTGAGATGATGGTGCGTTAAAGGACACCCATTTTCCTTTTAGGTATACACATTAATTCAAGTAAAATTACATTAACAACTCACATTTATAGCTTGAGATACAATAAAACGAGTGCATAAACACAATTAAATATTTATAATAATAATAATAATAAATCTTTAGGGTTTATCTCCACTCGAAATGTTTTTGCAAATTATGTAATAGATGTCTATTTTAAAAGGCACTCATGATCAAAATCAAAAAATTATTTATACAATTTAATCCCTATTTTTTTTTTTGACGGGGGGAAATGCATTTACGCACTAC
Source organism: Samia ricini (assembly GCA_014132275.2). Taxonomy (NCBI): domain Eukaryota; kingdom Metazoa; phylum Arthropoda; class Insecta; order Lepidoptera; family Saturniidae; genus Samia; species Samia ricini. The sequence continues at coordinate 542,550 of AP028159.1, forward strand.
CCTTAGCTATTGTATTTAGGGGATCAAAATCCCCCAATACAATAGATAAGGGGGCACGGAATGACGAGCTCCGTGCCAGTGTGGGACTCACCCGGGCGAGAGTCGCCCGGAAATACCCACTAAAACCCCCAGGGGCCGTCCGCTGCATTTGGGATGGGGGCGATACGGGGTTGCCAGGCATGTCGCCGCGTCGCCCCCTGCAGCGAACCCACCGGGCCTCGTCGTGCAATGGCCCAATGGGGATGGGGGAGAATATTCTCAACCCCACCTCTTCGCCCGCCCCCCCGACGGGAGGCATGACCCGTCAGTCATCACTCCGGGGCAGGATATTTCCTGCCCCCATAAACGGAAAAGAGAAGAAAGGGACAGAACGGAGGCGGGCAACGAGAAAAGAGAGGAAAGAACCCGCCTCCGTTGTAGAGGAAGGAATACAATTTAATCCCTGAGAAGGCGCTTATGAACGTCAAAAAAACTAACCACCGGTTCGGGAAACAACCCAGTCGATAAGAGCAGGCAAGAAACTCGATCTGGTTTTTTTTATATGTTTTTTTTAAAGTTATTAAAATTATACAATTTATAATAACAATAAACGGTTTTAGCGGAAGCACAAAGAGCGGAAGTGATGCCCTTCCACATGCTATGACGTCAGCCCTCAACATACTACAGTATGTCTAATATGAGATAGCGTTGAGTGCCAATAGATTTTGCCAAATGTAAGAGTGGCATTAGATGTAAATATTAGATAAATGTGGTTAAGTAACTTATCTTAGGTTATGTTAATAATTTAAATTAACATATAAAATTTTAATGACTCATACTAAAATTTAAATACAAAAAAAAAAAACTGTTTTTATAAACTTTCTAGTTGACACTTCTGTCGGCAGTTCCGATGGCTGCCTATTTATTTTTAATTTTTAGTCTATCTGTGCGTACCTGTGATTACAATCAGCTTGAGTGATTTTAATGAAATTAGATTTAGACTCACTAAATATGTTTATCACGCAGTTAACAAGCTATAATAATCATAAATTATACTTTAAGCAACCATAAAAAAACATTCGTAAAATAAAAATAAAATATCGAATAATGTGCCGTAATTTTATATGGGACTCAGTTATCTTATAAAACAAACAATTTCACACACGTAAATGTTATTTAATTTCATTATATACGATTAAATACAAATTGAATTTAGTTATAATTATATAGTGAATTAGAAGTAGAACCGGCGCGGATTGAGCATGGATGAGAGCTGGTTGAGTGGTTGACTGGGAGGCAGGGCGCTTTAAGTAACGGGATCATATTGCTGATTTAGGGATTTATAGATGAAATAGGATGAGTAAGGATTGTGAGGAAGGGTTGCATGGTATAACAGTACGTAGGTCATATTAGATGTTTAAAAAATAATTAAATTTTGACATTTTTATATATGTGATGGAAAGAAAATGTCTATAATCATTTGAGGGTGAGATTTCGGGACTTCAGTACATAGGACTAGAGTTAGAAAACTCGTGGATATAAGCGAGAAAGAACACCTCGTTAAAAGTACAATAGAGGCTGCGACTGTGGAACGTGTTTGGTGCCTCGGTGTGGGGTTTTTTTTTTTTATGTAGACAGCGTTCATCGGGCAGCCATCAGCTGAAATGATTTGCCAGACGCCACGAGCTATTGTCATGTGACTGCTTACCGGGGCGCTCTCAAATTACAAAACATCTAATACGAATTTATTTTTGAATAAACAAAGTACTCGATAAGCAACGCAACGCAATACTCCCCTCCCCCCTCACGGCGCGATCATCACTATTTCTTAAACGTGAACAATACTAATTGCCCCGCGGTACTTACACCGCTCACCTTGAGAGACTGTTCCAATTTAACAATACATTTGGTTTCAATATCGTAGGCAATTATTTTCCGCTGGATTGAATTTTATGGAGGAGCTATTAATCTTTTTATATTCTACTTGAAAACCAATTCCAGATATATAACTAAACTTCTTCTTCTAAAATATTCTTTCTTTTCATCTTGCCGAGAGTTGTCTCTCAAGCTAACGAGACTTCGTAGATCAGTATAATGCTGTATATCACGTCTTAACTTCATCTGGAATAATGTAATGACTTGTTAGATTTTACTAGTTAGAACTCCCAGTAGAGCATCCATTTAGCACATTTTGAAGCCCAAGAACTAGATCGCAAAGGTTGTTGTAACAATATCGTGCAGATTGCGTGCACCTGCAGCTGTACCGGGACTCGAAGGCGCGGTGGAGTGGCGCCACCAGCAGCAAGGCCTCGCTCTCGCTGCAGCACTACCTCGGCTGCGAGTCCGGGTTCACACTAGACAAGCATTCCAACACGCTGGCGCTCATCTGCCGGGATTTCGTTGCCGTGCTCGCCTTCGAGACCAGAGAACGACTCATCCAGTGGCAGGTGAGGCACTCGAATCCATCCACTGTTAGGACAGTAGCAACTTTGCAAATTAGAGATTAAACTAAAAAAGTTTCCTAAAGACTGGTGAAGGTTTATTAAAACAGGTGAAAGTGTGTGCGCAACTGGGTTCGGCTCGGCAGTACATGGTGCTGGTAGGTGCTGGCAGTGGCGGCGGCACGCGAGGACTGCGCGCGGGGCCGGCGCGACTACTGCTCCTTGGGCAGCGCGCGGCGCTCACGGCAGGAGTACCACCGCGTCTGCTTGGCCTCTGGGAACTGCCGCATCTAAGGTCCGTGTTCCTCTTCAGTGCACTTACTACTAGCATCAAGAACTATCTTTGCTTCATTTTATCAAGAAATTACATTGTTCTGTTTTAAAACAAGGTATTAAATTGTCTAGGTCTCGTTAGAATATTTAATTATAAGGTAAAGTTACCTCTCTTAAACTTGAGTTTTATTTGGGTTTCAAGAAATGGGTTGTGGAGTAGCTGAGCACCTCCATGGAGACTTTTGTCCGGCTCGCAGGATCATTGTATGACCCATTTCTATTCAACCGAAAGGGGTTTACTGCTGGACATAGGTCTCCTCCATAGATTTCCAAAGACCTTCACCAGGTCGTCGGCCTACCTTGTAGGGAAAATATCTACGCAGCTTCGATATGCGGCAGCCATTCGAGAATATGTTGGTCCGATCGGGCATCGGTTCTACAATCAATGTGGCCAGCCTATTCCCACTTAAGTTTGATAATTCTTCGGGTAATAGCGTTTCTTTAATGCAATATGATTCGTTATATTTGTTCCTGTCAGGAGGTTCGGCGTGGTGGAGGGCCGATTCTGTTTCGAGGGCGGTTCTCTCTGCGGTAAGGGTGAGGGTCTGCACGTGCTCATCACGGACCAGGCCAAAGAGTTGGCGCACGATTTCGGCCTCGCGTCACAGGGACGACTTTCCCCGAACAGGAGGCCATTCAACACCAAGAACAATGACGGTTAATTTGTTTATTTATTTATTCAAACAGAAAACATTCTTCATATAAAACATCTAAAACAAATTACACTATCTGGTAACGCCACCTAGTGTGGCTTCCTAAAACTCCCACCCATTTCCCTGTCGTGCACTTCTGCGTCAACCGCAATACAGACTTGGTCTCCTAGCCGCGCCCGCGCGCCATCACGAAACCGCGGTGGATAGATATATACTAATTCGCTATACCGCTTATGAAATAAACTATAACCGCAAACTGTGGTGACGTCGAGTGTTGGACGAAGTGTGTGAGGTGTCGGAGGCCCTCGTGTGTAATTCGAGGGTGCTTTCGGGCGGCTGCGAGTGGATCAACACGTAGAAAGCGCTTGCTGCTGCTGAGGAACAGGTCAGTGCTCGAGTTCCTTGTTCCCGCACCTACCACGCTTCCCTTGCCATCTTGGCCTACTGCGCCAGCTCGAGGCGTCTACACTATCTATAGACAATTAGAGTTTTCTACTATATTTAAAGCATAAATAATTATAACTTAATAGTCAATTAATTTATATTACATAATAAATATAAAAATTATTATCTATTAGATTATATATTTATAATTTTGTAAAAACGTTTTTCTTATTTAAAGGCCCGAACTTAATTCCATTTAATACCAGTAATTACTTATAATTCGTTTGTTTTTGTGACTTTAAGAAATATAGTCCGTATCACAGCAACATAGGTAATGTCTTCTTTACAAATGTTAATGAAATCAAATTATACTTTTTAGTTTCGAGTTTTCTTTACTGTCGGTACAGTTTCCATGGTTACATTTTTTTAATAATCTTTAGTTGAAAAAGTACATAAGTTTATACAATACTTTATAAATAAAATAAAAAAATTAAAATAAAAAGAACTATAAGTAATGAATGTCGTCCAGCTCGCCGCCAGACGGGAAGGTTTCGAAAAGGCTGGCCATATTGCCACGTTGGATGGCGATGCTAATTCGCTGTGCCAAATATTGGCCAGCGCGAGATGTGTCGACTAGACGACCCGCAAGGTCCTTAAGAAGGCTATGAGCACTCGGACCCCACGACGCCAGAGTCCTCACCTCATGTAAACCTCACCAAGAGTAGCATATTTGCGCCGCTTGAGATCCTCCGCTGACGTAGCTGCTGCGCCGGCCTTCAAAGAGGAAACTGAAAGATGTGCCGGTGCTAAAGTATCGACACCAGTAGCATCCCATCCCAAGAGCCGCCCCATCTCCCAAGGCATAAGTGTAATCCCATCAGCTCTTTTACCATCGTCACGCACCATATAAAATACAATAAGTAACGTTTTTAAATTCTATATTAGTAATTAATAATGTTGCCTGCAGGAGCTGACAGTTCGACAATGCAAAAAGCATATCGACCAGACACAAGACTCTCAGAACTGAACACTATCGACCGATCCTTACCTCATATAGATTTTCAATTGTACGAGCATCCGTGTGTCGGTGCGGACACACCAGCTGCATCTCCGCACTGGCCTTCGACTGAGCGAATACATTTGCAAGACATGGGTCTGGGAGACACCGCTTCGGTTAACGAGACTACTGAAGGAATAGACGCGTTTCCTTGGAACAGCGCAGGAAAAGTTACGCTAGAGAGATGTATGAGCTGTATGTCAAAACTCGGTGCCCTGTCTAGATCTTCAACTGCTGCTCTGACGCCCGGGGCTAAACATTTTAACCCGGCCTGGACTATGGAGTCGGTTCAAGAATCTTCTTTCAAAAATGCATATAGTAGTAATACAGTGCCCGTTGTCGAGAGCCCTGCAGAGATCGGCCAGGATTTTTGTAGTCCTCCAGACAGACCTCCTAAACCCACCAGTTTAGGATTAAGTCTAAATAGAAATTTTCCAGTACAAACCTGTAATTGCAGTAGACTGAACAAAATGGAAAACTCGAATAAACTAGATCCTTATGAAAATTATGATGTGCCAAAACTGCCTCTGACGGAAGTAAGTATTATATAGTAAGTAGAATGGTACAGTAATAAGTGTGTCACTTTTCATGAAATCAAACAAGTGTTTAATAACTGTTCATAGGTCGACGGCGAGTACTACGACACGCCAAAAAGACTGAAGGAATGTCTCAATAACGATCTGTTTCAAATGACAAAAAGCTCATCGTCCAGCGCTGTAATACTGAAGAAGCCGTGCGGCTGCTTGCTCAAGTTCGGAAAGAGACGGAAACCCCCGCCCGTCATAGAAACCGAGGAAACAATCCGATCGACCGGCTGCCCGTGTCGCCGCGTCACCGACTGGGCCAACAACTGGATCAAACTCCCGTACTGCAAGAGAACTGCTGCCTCGACAGACGATTTAGCGCTAAATAAAGAAAACCTCACGCCAGACAACCGCGCGGCGAGCGCTCTCTATGCGACGATAGACCTTTCCCGGAAAACCAAGAGAAAAATCCTATTCGATGACGTGAGAGCGAAGGAAGGAGCCGATGACGGGACCACGTGTGCAGATGTCGACTCTCGGACTGCAGAGATCGACGAGGGTCCGCTAGCAAATTACGAAAATTTAAACTTTGCATTGTCTCTCGAGCATTACGAAAATGCCAAAGATTTACTTTTGAGTGCGGGGGTTACTCGTTCGGAACTCAATGCCCTCCGTAACAACTTGAAACTATGTGAGGCTCCATCGCGAACTACCCCCACCCCCGCTCCCGTCCTTGCCCCCACCTGTCACACGTGCGGCGGTGCAGTCATCTGCGTACCCTCCCGCGTGCGTCGCGCACCCTGCGCCGATGATTACCTCACTATGGAACCGAATTCCATAGAGGGCAATAAACTGGAGCGGAGTCAGGTCCCGCCCGCCGGCTATACCCCTATGTCGCCTCTCAGTGGGTTCGCACTGCAGGTAAAGAGTCCTCTAGTGGGGCGCCTGCTCGACGAGAAATCTGCTAGTAATCCTGCACTGGGAACACCCGAACCCGGAATCGCCGACAGACGGCAGACTCTTGAAACTCGCACACGCGCAGAGCAAAGAAAGCGTTCGAGTTCAGTAGACTCGGCCCGGTTCCTGGAAGACAATGGTGACTCTGATGGAGGACACTCTTCAGCCGAGACATTACGCGGAGTGACGGCGGACGACGCCCGAACAGCAGAGGAGTGCGGCTGTGCGCCAGATAAGCATTCGGATGCGGATAGTTCTGAGGCGTCGAAAGGCTGCACCGGCACTAGTGTGCCCGGCAACAGGGACTCGTCTAGTTCGAATGATTCGGGAGTCTCGAGCTGCTCGGCGCGGCGCGGCTCTCACCACCCGGAGTTCGAGCTGCCGGCGACGACGTGCGCCGCGCGCCGACACTACCGCAGCGCGAGGCGAGCCGCCGGCCGACGCACGCTCCCGACGCGGCGCTCTCGCTCGACGGACCCACTCGAGGCGGAGCGCGGGGAAGCGGCCCCCGGCAAGTCCTCCTCGGCGGAGGCGGAGGTACCTGTGCTGCCTTGTAGGACGCTGCGAGGTGAGTTTATTACCCTTCAACGAGTCACCACCCGTACGCCTGCTTCGACAACTGTACCTGGTCCTATATTGCAGGCGTGGTGGACACACACAGCACCTCGAGCGGCACGTCCGACATGTCTGACTACATCGAGACGCTGTCGATCTGCTCGTCGCACTCCTCGACGGACACTCCCATCACAATGAGGTAAGCTCTACTTAGCTCCGTGTGTTGCGAGTAGTGCAGTAATGACGTAGCGGTTTGTTCCCCGGCAGAGTGGTGCGCCACACGACGAGCAGACTGCGGCCGCGCTCCGGCAACGAGTACCAGAACGTGGACGCGCGACTGACGGCGGCCGCTTGCCAAGCTCCCCCGCCCCCGGCCTCACATCCGCAGCCCCGCCACCGGCCCCGCACCCCCGCGCTCTGCCCCGACCGAGGCTGAGCGGTCACTGGTTTCATATTGCGCGTCATTCTTTAATTTTCCTTACTTCTATTTCTACATTATTTATTCACAACGCCCTAATGGAGAAGAGAGCCTCATCGTGAATCGTCCAGAAGTAACGAAAAGGTCAGGTTTATTTGGTCTTCACCGATCGAAAACGATAGCGATAATAAGCATTCTGATGTTTTTATGAAGTAAAATATTCTGTTTAATTTGTAACGTGCCGTTGTTTAGTTAAGTACGATCCGTCCATTGTCATCCGCGACATTCACGTGTTTTATTATTTCAATGAATTTCCCTGAACTCGAATGTTTTGACGTCGCACCGCATTACACTGCGCAGTGCTGTGGAGTAACCAGTAATTTATAACAACTTTTATAAAAATTGTATTGCGAAAAAGGCACGAGGCGGTGTCTTTTAATTTGGTTCCAGTTCTCAACGTGTTTGTTGTAACACAAATATTATGTTCTTAGGTAAATGAATCGAAAAAGATGACAAAAGAAGCGTTGTGAGAGTTTATAAATAGAAATGAGCCTACAGGTATGAAGGCGGAACATTGTGGAATTGATAAAACCGTGTAATGCGACTAGAGGTAGAGAACTGATATGCCTCAGCGCAGTGCGGTGCGGTACAGTACAGTGCAGTGCGCTACAGTACGGTACAGTACGGTACAGTACCGTACAGTGCGGTACAGTGCGGTACAGTGCGGTACAGTGCGGTACAGTGCGGTACAGTGCGGTACAGTGCGGTACAGTACGGTGCAGTACGGTACAGTACGGTGCGCCTATCAAACTGTATTTGCGTATAATATGAAAATAAACAAATTACAACACAGGGGAAATGGGGTGTAGGTGAGACGAGGACAAATGGCGACACATTACATTCAGCCAAATATTATTACGTTTCTAGTCATACTGAAAATAATACGCTAAACATAATTTTGTATAAATATATATTGCAATGTTATAGTTTACTTCGTACGCGTACGCGTATGTGCATATGGTATGTTTATGTATTTTAATGTGTAAGACGAGTCTCGTGAGGCGCGTGACGCCGTGACGCGTGACGGCGTGACACGTGATGGCGTGACGCGTCACGTGAGAAATCACTACAGCAATAAACACGGGAACTAATCGTGATTCTCAGTAATATTAACTGTGTAATTATTATGTAAAATGTATAATTGAAGTGTGAGTATGTAGACAGGTGCCGGGCTTGCGGGCGCCGCGCCTAGTGTTACGCGATATGAGAAGTTTCCAAATTGAGCATAGAAAAATATGCGATATGTTTAATGTTAAGTATATATCTCTCTTTTTCGGTACTTTTCCTATGGTGGGCTCAGAGTTCCGCATATTTCTTTTCGCTTCGCTATTGTTAATCTGCTGTTAGCGTACTCCTTTGAAGGCTTGGTATAAATTTATGTTCTTCCGGACGCGAACAAATGCCTATTCTATGTTTATAAATGTTACATACAATTGTCGGTTTAAAGTGTGATGTTATTCGGCAGCCGTGCTTACAGCGAACATTGAATCGGTACTCGATAAGCCAGGTTTGAATCCATAGTGATTTTGAGACAATAAGCACTCAGGTCTTAAGCGGTTATCAATGACTTTGCAGTTCTAAGCATTTCCAAAGTTTCACGTGCATATCTTCTGGTCTTATGTATGACGTTCTTAACTTCCTTTAAGTTTATTTAGTCTTAAGTTTTCATCTGAAAGTTGTGATCCAGCTGGATTAGGGTTTAGTTGTTGTTCGTAATATTAATGTCAGGCGACATGTCTCAGTTTCAATATAATATATCTTTAATAGTTTTCCACATACTCCAACTACTTTATAACGTTATTTAGATCGAAAATTTACTTCGATGTCGTCTAAAAACATGTTCTGTTCGAATTTCCGTTAGTGATTCTGTTACGATTTTATGTGCACATTATTGCGGATCAAACAACCAAAAATATTTGGATAAAGAAAGTGGAAATAAAAGGCCGGTAACACTGGGCGCGACGCATCGTTACGTGTGACTCCCGCGCTTCGCTGCCTCGAGTATTACCCGAGACGTGTCCGAGACATAAGGCACGTCTCGTTATAAGTTTACTCAAAATATCTTATTTCGTTTTTATTATATTACTTTAATTATTCCATAAATATAAGTAAGAAGAAGCGTATTCTGAATTATAAAAACCTATAAATTAACTATATTATTTGTTTGTGTTGATATAATACGTCGGGAGAAAAGTTTTTTCGCATATAGAATGTATAAACTTGTAATAAACTCTCTTTTGCTGGACTATTAATATCTGGCTGGTTTTGAACGAACGAAGAACGTTATATTTAAAAAAAGAAACAAATTAGTAAAATGTTGTTTCCAACTATTTTTCATTTGTTTTTTATTGTGTCAAAATGATTGAATGTTTATTCTTATGTGCAAAAAATTCGATAGCTATTAACCCCTTATCCACTAACCTGGCATTACGCCAGCTTTCCATTGTTTCCATTATTGTCTCATTTTTATGGGTAATTGTAGTGGGTTGTAAACGACGACATACACCATAAAACTAAGCGTATAATAATATCCCTTCACGTGTCACCCCTATACAACAATTTCAAACAATATTTACAACAACGAACAAAAAATAAACTAAAAATACCTATCCGAACTATTTACAAATTCGCGGCTGCAACACAAATGAAGAAATTCGATAATGTTTGAATTTTATTACAAAAAAAAATGGAAAAAAGCCGCGAAAAAAGAATGTAACGTTTATGAGCATAATGCAGTGTCAGAAAGAGTAGAACAAAGTTAGTTTAAGCGTTTTCAATTCGAGAATTTTAATGTCTAAGATGTACGTCGTTCTGGTCACTCTATTAAGGATAAAGTGGACGCCATTTTTGAAAAATTTGAGCATGGTTGACATAACAGTAGTTACGATAAAGCTGAAGAACTGGGAATAGACCAGAAAACAGTTTTTACCCCATTCGAAAAAAGCTGAATGCACAAAAATACTCGACATTTGGGTGCTACACGAGCTCTCAGAAAGAAAACGAATGAACCGTGTACTCATTTGCGGTTCTTTCATCATTCTCCTGCCTTTTCCCAACTCACTTGGGGTCAGCACAGTATTTTTTTATTCTTCCATTCGTCCCTATCAGCCTCCATCTCTTCATTCACTCCTTTTTCTTTCAAATCATTTCTTACAAACTCCATCCACACTTTCTTTGACCTTCCTCTACTTTTCCATCCTTCCACATTCATATTCCATACATCCATATCAACATTCGCATCTCAGCTACATACAATCGCTTCTCATCCATCTTCCTAGCCCAGCATTCTGATCTATACAATATGACAGGTCTTATGATGATATATCCTTCCCTTCAATTTAAGGGGCATCCTGAACTCACAAATCACACCAGAGACCCGTCGCCATGTCATCCAACCTGAGTTGATTCTTTGCCTTATTTCGCGGTCGTCGATTTCTCCGTCACACTGCAAGAGTGACCCGAGGTAGCGTAATTCAGAACAGACTGGTACTGGTGTTCCTCCGAAGGATATTGGCTTCAGACTGGACATACCGCCATTATCGCAGAACACGTATTCTGTTTTTGTTCTGCTAACTTTTAGGCCTAAATTCTCCAGTCTTTGCCGCCACTCATCCAATCTGTTTTGCGCCTCTTGGCCACTCTCACCCACCAGCACGATGTCATCAGCGAATATCATGTACCAGGGTACCTCTTCCTGTATGTCCGATGTAATAGCGTCAATTACTAACAGGAAGAGGTACGGGCTATGATCAGAAGTCCTAAAATTTCTACAGCAACAGGATCACGGCGCGACCTACAAGATAACAGGAAGTCATCGAACAAAATTACACATATATAATATAATGACATTTGTATATTTATTTTTTTTTTTTAATTTATTGTAAATGTAAATAAAGTTTGGAAAAAAATCTCTTGCAGCTTCGTATAAAATGCAAAGATACTTTTATCCCGACGTAATATGTATAATATGTATGTTAAGTAAATAAATATGAGCAGAACGAGGCAGGGAGTGGGGGGTGGCTGACCCGAGGGTGGGGATGTGTCGGAAGACTGGAATTGTAAGCAGGTTGTTTAGAACTAACGCTAGAATGAATTTATATAAGACTACGTAATGTTAATACACTTGGAATTTCTCAATAAAAAACTTGAATAAGCGATATCGTTTTATTCTCAGTCTTAATTAAAATGACGAAGAGACAGATGCTGATGACAGATGGGACGAGGAGGTGAGGGGAGGAGGAGTGGGGGGGTGCCGGCATTCTGCTAGTATTTTTCTTATTTTTTTGATGACAATGAGAAATCGGGCTCCGGAAATAATGAGCCGGCGTGTCGCGTGTCACGATGTACAGAAGTTCTTAATTATCGTCAAGAATACTCTGTGTATCGTGGCGCCGCGCTGTGTCACATTCATTGCGTAAATACGACGTTGAAAACTCTTTTTAGTTCATTATATGCTCAGAACTTGGAGCATAATGCTACCTGATGTTAACTGAAAATGTGGTTCAAAATTATACATACACTAAGCCTAGAAGTACTGGTTCTCAAATGATGCTGCGATCGTGGCGGGATGGTTTCATCACAGTATTTTCTTTCAACGTAAGCTCAGGTTTATTGAAAAATAGGTGTTTTCTGCACGACAATCAATCTAATATCATTTAAATGACTCCAATACAAGACAATGTCTATCTGAATGTCTGTCTGTTAATTGTCTTTATAAGTCGAGAATCACTAAGCCGATTTATTTTTCTATTTTATTTTAATACTTAGTCCCATTACGTGGCCAAATTATGAATACAGAAGTAAAGAGAAAAATGCCACCAGCATATTATGTGGCAGTAATTTAACTTAACTATTAAATATTTAAAATATGCTTTTTAGCATATTGAAGCATTTGAATAATTTTTAAAGAATAGAAATATTAAATGTGACCGGAACTGCGAACGCAGCTGAAATATCTTTAATTCATCCCTCTAGGCTTTTATTATAAGTATAAATTTAATGACGAACAACTAAGAAATTCACAAAAAAATGCTTGTAAAGGAAACTAATTTTATCATACAGATAATATAACGCTTGTTTGGTGATATCTCGCGAACGGATTCACTAATAAATAAATTAACAACTCGATTCAAAGAATGATAATAATCGCGCAAATATTTATTAAATACTGTTATCTAATAAACATGATTTTCCTCGTTATTCTAACGTGTATATAAAGGGTAATAATATGTATCCTTGTCTGTCTGTTACTATTCTTATAACTTGAAACCAATTGAACTGATTTTTACACTACTGGATGCTCACAGTCATCGTCTAGTTTCTCAACCTTGTTTTGCTCACCGCCCACTTTGAGAATATGTTTGTTTCTAGAGTCCTCCAATTTTTTGTATATTTTAGACTATATTTTTAATCTCTCTAAGGCCCCCTCTGCGCTATCTCAATGCTCCCTAATTTACTTAGGATCTTCCAATGCCTTTGAGGGGCGTTATCGCCCACGTATGTATAGTATAGTTAATAATTTATTTATATAGTGTAGGGTTAGTATTATCTTCAATATATATGAGACGATTTTTGTAGCCTACCTGTTACCGAAACGAAACATGCTTTATGTACACCAAATCAGTTACAAATAATTGAGTTAAAGGCGGACAGATTTCTTTTTACGATTTTTATGAAAAATATTAATGGTTAATCAATTACTCCATGGCATATATTTCCCCTTAGCAAAGATTCATCAAAACCGGTCATGCAGTTTTCGAGTTACATTCGGACGTACATACAGACAAAAAAATATAAACACGTAAAGTTTGAATTCATATCATCTAAGTTTTACATTGTAAGTTATTTCTCTAGGATTAAATTAAAGTACTTACAAGATATTTTATAAAACGTTTAAGTATAGTATACAGTAATACCCCGCTTAGCGCGACCCCGTTACGCGCGGTTTCACTATAACGCGAATGTCAAATTTCGCGCTCAAATGCCTCGCATTACGTGAAAGAGTGCGTATAAACATAATATGAAGACAATAGATGTATTTTTCCGTAAAAATTAAGAGTATATATTGCATAAAGTGTTCTTAGAATTAAAGTGATTGATTGAAATGATTTGTATTTTTTTGTATTAAATTTTGACTATGTTTAATCATAAACCTCGATATACGCGATTTTCAGTTAACGCGATTTTTTTCGGAACGCATCCCTCGCGTAAAGCGGGGTATGTACTGTACATGAAATACTGAAACGATGACATCCGAATGGCATTCTCAGTGTTATTTGTGAAGTTCCTCTTCTAACAATAAGTGTTGCGCAATATTTTATAATCGACCTTGTAGACACTATCTGATAACGAGTAATACCGCGGAGGCGACGCGCGCTCGCGACTCTTGCTCAGGGAGAGGCGCTACACTAGTGGGTGCTTTACTAAATATGCTTTTTTTCGCTTTGGAATCACCTATAGATATTATTAACTACATGCGTGCCCGCGGCTGAACCCGCGTTTAATCTAAAAATTTTATACGGAAGCCTATTATTTATCTAAAATTTTTAAGTGCTAAAATATAGTAAACATATTTCTCATGCAATACTCACTTGCCCGTAAAACTGTGCAATGAATCGGATTTTTTTCAAATTCAAATTTTTATGAGTTTTAATTTTTTTTACGCGGGAGTCTAATTCTTTTCGAAAATGAAAAGTAACCTCAGTCACGCAGAGTAACATCAGCTATCTGCCAAAAAAGCCCCGTCAAAATACGTTCAGCCGTTCCGGAGATTAGCCAGAACAAACACACAAAATTTAAAAAAAAATATATTTTTGGTATAGTTATTGTATATTTAGTAAAAAGAAATTATTTTGACATTACAAACAGACACTATTTTATTTATTAGTAAAGATTGTTTCACCTCTAAAGATAATTTTTCAAATAAAAAATTCGTTCTCTCTATTACGCTAGTAAAATGACGACACTTTTCTCGTCTATTTAAAATTAAGCTTTTGAATTTTCTGTAAAAAAACAAAATTCAATTCTATAACTTGGGAAATATTGTTGATTTTATTAATGTTGTGTTTTCGTGGTCAAATAGTAATTAATATACGTGCGCAAGTGTAAAGAATATTGAGTCCTTTTAACTTATTTGAATTTCTAAAGTTATAATTTAAATGTTACTGACGAAAGTAAAAGGAAGTGAACAAAGGCCTCCGTGTACACGCACTGTGCACACGTAGTGTACACACGGGCGGGTACGAGACGGTGCACACGTAGTGTACACACGGGCGGGTACGAAACGGTGCGCGATCACCCGATGGTAGTCTCAATAACATCTGAGATAAGTTTTTTGGAACTTTCTTAGAGTCGATAATAACAATAACATGTAGTTGCCTAGGTGTTGAGCGGCGCGCTGCACACGGTACGAACGCGATCGGTTACGTCGTAGAACAACAGCGCGTATCGCTTCTCTATCAATCATAATTGTTAATCGCTTGATAATACAATCAACTTGTACAGGCGAAGAGGATAGATAAAATCTCAGGAGAGGTCGGTTCACACCAACAGACACGACCTCCTCGCGGCATCATTTTTTTTTAACCTAGCTAATGCTGTTGACCGGAAGGGCCTTTACAGCTTCACCGAACTTTGAGGGCGAGTGCTGAAGGCACTCAGCCGCAAAAGGTAGCTAGCACAAGGGTTTGGACCTCGGCTTGGCCGCTACTTGGGTGTGAAAACTCCCGCGGAATTTTTATCCTAGCTAATCCCTACATTTTTTTAATTTAACATAAAAAAGGGTTCCTTACAGGACCTATGTACCTTTTTTTTTTTTTTTTGACGGGGGGAAATGCATTTACGCACTGCCCTTATCTATTGTACTTAGGGGATCGAAGTCCCCCAGTACAATAGATAAGGGGCACGGAGTGACGAGCTCCGTGCAGTGTGGGGCTCACCCGGGCGAGAGTCGCCCGGAAATACCCACTAAAACCCCCCGGGGCCGTCCGCTGCATTTGGGATGGGGGCGATACGGGGTTGCTAGGCATGTCGCCGCGTCGCCCCCTGCAGCGAACCCACCGGGCCTCGTCGTGCAATGGCCCAATGGGGGTGGGGGAGGATATTTCCTCAACCCCACCTCTTCACCCGCCCCCCCGAAGGGAGGCCTGACCCAACGGTCACATTCCGGGACAGGATATACTCCTGCCCCAATAAGGAGAAATGAGAAGAGAGGGACAGAGCGGAGACGGGCCAAGAAGAAAGAAGAAGGAACCCGCCTCCGCTGAAGAAGAAGGAGAGCTAGGTCCCTCTCCTTTACTCGCCTTGTTTAAGCAACAAGACGTAGTAAGGAGAGGGATACCTAGGAAGAGGAAGATGCCCTCACCATATTAGGACCTATGTACCTGCGTGTTGTGTGCAGGAGTGCGTATGCAGTGTTGTGCGTGTAATGCTCAATGCATGGGCAGTGTTACTGTATCGCGCTGGCGGCGAAGTCAAGAGCCTCCCCAGTTGGGGAACGAGGCAACACACATCACACAGAGTATACATATGTGGGATCATACGTGAAATAATACAATCTCTCACAGTTACACTAACTTATTCAACCAATACGATTTCTTTAAAACAATCTTTCGTAAAATCTCTATCTATCGCTTTAATGAGCGATTTTAATTTGCATGCTTTAATATGCACACAAAAATGTATTCAAACCAGTCTATCTATTTTTGAGTTAAAACTGAACATACACTCAAACAGACAGACAGATAAAAAAATTTAATGTTGATTCGAGATTAGTAATCACTAAAAATACATCTGTTACAAAAATAGTTTTTACGAATTCAAGCCCTTGCCAGTAAAAATAAATAGAATTATTGAATAGTAATTTAACAATTTCATGAGTTTGAGTTTCTTAAGGGGACTCTCAATTATTTTCCTTAAATATCTGGCCGAAAAGTCATGTCAAAAATAGTCCAACCGTTTCGTGGATAAGCTAGAACAAACAGACGGACAAAAACCGTCAAACATTGTTTTTTTTT
The DNA here is from genome assembly GCA_014132275.2 of Samia ricini. NCBI lineage: Eukaryota > Metazoa > Arthropoda > Insecta > Lepidoptera > Saturniidae > Samia > Samia ricini. The sequence goes on from AP028159.1 coordinate 558,925, forward strand.
TTTGCTATAAGTGCCATATACACTCGTACAGTGAAAAATTGTTATTTTGAGATTACAAACAGATACTTCAACTTATTTGTATAGATTTATTGAACAGTAGTCGAGTGTGAATGATACGAGGCGGCTCGGAGATAGCCCGACCTGTGTCGCAAGGATGTCGGCGATATAACCTTGTAGCAAGTTCCGGCATAACGTGACGTGCCGTGGTGTGGCGTGGCGTGGCGTGGCATTGTGCGAATTGGTGCAGCGTGATGTTGCGTCACGTGGTGCGAGTAATCAGTTCCCGGGTAACAACATACTCTACCTCGTGCTTATGACTTTCTCAAATAATAACCGGTATATTAATTTTACAGGCAAAGGCGTGATGCCGTAACGCTATGTTGCCAGCGTTGTCGGGTACAACACTTCAGTGTTTGGTAGAATCAATATTAGAAAAAACGTTTTGAACAACACAAAACTTATGTAAAACGTTTTGTAAACACATTCATGTGATAAAAGGTAATCTTAGATTTCTATCTTAGAATCTTAGTATTCTAGATATATGAGCAAACCTAGTAAGGGCAATGTACCTCATGTAGTGCGGTAACGGCAGAGGGACCAGTGTGACCACTTATTTTTTCTACGATTCTACTAAAAGTATCCCCGAAAACTATTAAAATCTACTAAACACATTTTATAAATAAAGCTCCTACCTATCAAACAGCATTTTATATAAAATAAAAGTCACAGTTCGCAAACAAAATGATTTTCTTTATTAATATTTTTACATTGTATTATTAATGTACATTTTTACATTGTAGTGAAATTTCAATGATGAGAGTAAAATTTCAAGGTGATCAGCGTCAGCCTCACGAATATAAATATTAAAGGATGGAGTGAGACAAAGAGACAAAACAGGATATACTTTTTAACTTTAGAATTATTATTATTATCTCTTCTTTGTGGTATATTCGTTGTTGAAGCGTGCGCATAACTTTATTTTAGAGAATGATCATACAATTTTTTTATATCTTCCGCGGTCTCTGATATCTATAATTTACTCATAATTTGCCCCACAAATAACGAAACTAAAGATTTCACGTGTACGTACTCTTCACACATGATCTGTTTAAATGTATTTATAATATGTTTTCATTTTCCATCTTTTCCTACGTTACGTATCGTTACATACGTTTTTATCTAACTGCTTGATGAACCAATTCTATCATTTCATGCATTGGATACAGAAAGACATTATTTTAGTTTGGCAAATTAACACATGTTCTTAAATTTTGAGTAATTGTATGACATAATTTATCGATCGATGCCCTAAACTTTCAAAGCTTGTTCAATAGATTTGTCACTGTTCATTGAACGCAATAGATTTCCGATGAGTATTTACGATTTTATAATTATATTGCTATCATCCAAATTATCAGAACTACTAATTAATTCTAAAAAACCATTTCAACCTTTTTTTTTTTTTTTTTTTTTTTGACGGGGAGAAATGCATTTACGCACTACCCTTATCTATTGTATTTGAGGGATCGGAGTCCCCCAATACAATAGATAAGGGGGCACGGAGTGATGAGCTCCGTGCCAGTGTGGGACTCACCCGGGCGAGAGTCGTCCGGAAATACCCACTAAAACCCCCCGGGGCCGTCCGCTGCATTTGGGATGGGGGCGATACGGGGTTGAGGAAACCATTTCAACCTACTAAAGAAGTAAGAATATTTTAATGTGCTGGATGTGTCGCCATCGCGTCGGTGTAGGGACTACACGAAGTCATGGTGTCCCTTGAGCGTTCTTTAGGCGCCTTAACACTACGTTTGGTTCATCCCACAGCGCCAGTTCTGCTTACCAAAATTGGCCCACTTGGCACCGTCATCAGATCTCCGGCTTCATCGTTCGAGTAAGCCGGGGTTCTCACCCATTTAAAGTTTGAGAATAGGTTGAGGTCGTTTCGGCCCCAATGCCTCTAATCATTCGCTTTACCGGATGAGACTGTTCAAACATCGACGCCAGCTATCCTGAGGGAAACTTCGGACGGAACCAGCTACTAGATGGTTCGATTAGTCTTTCGCCCCTATACCCAGTTCCGATATAGTTGTTGAGTCGTTACAGTATGAGTGTAGAAACCTTTGTGTAACATTGTTCAATTTATTTCACCATCACCGTCACCGCGTCGACGTCACTAGAGACATGCGCTTTGCAATAAACAATATCCACTATATTATAACAACGATGAAGCATCAAAATTAATTACATTTCAATCCGCTGACAACTCGTTTATTATCAGATTATTGACAATATTAAATATAATTATAACGGTATCAGCTAGTAAACGTATGTAATCAGTAAGTGATTACACGGCTGTAGGGAGTTATGTAAATTGTTTGATAGCGTCGCGCATCGAGTCGCGTCGCTTATCAGTACAATAGTACTACTACAGTGAATACATCTAGTGATTAAATCGAAGTAGTGAATTATAAATATGAACGTTGTATTAGTATGTATGGGGTGTCTGTCTCACCGGATCGGTTACTTGAGTTCGTGGACGGACCGTGCTTTCTTTATTTGCCATAAAGTTTTATTGATCTGTGGGATTTCCGAGTTGGGGATTAAATAAAGTTATAAATACAGTGAAGGTCATACCGGCCGTATTAAAATACCACCGGCCGTATCTAAATTACATGTATTATAAAATCGATCGTAATCATATAATCAGACCAATTTAGTCGTTATCTAAATGAGTTATAAATATTATCATATTGTTGTTGGGCATAATATTGTGGTGTGACAACCAACACGCGACACTTTGGGTCTAGTTCCGTCTTAATGCTAACATTTTTCAAAACGAAACAAAATACAAAAAGGAAAAAAAAAACGGTGCGGTCGAGACGCACCCGTCCGGAACGTAACTCTATAGCTACGAATATAATACGAAATAAAATCACTATATTTTATTTTTTTAGCACTTTCTACGTAACTTTACGTATGTCAAAATGTTGATTAAATAATAAATATTGGAAAAGTCTTAATATTTTCTCTCGTAGCACTATGCATTATTCTCGCATTGTTGGCTGGAGAAGAATGCATTAGAGTACGAGTAAGTTACGTACTAGTTGTATATTCATACAGAATTTAGTGTAGTCGCATAATATCACGTGTCACGATACGTACGATTGAAAGGTAAGCGCGATAGCTTCCAGACCATACGACCTTACAATCACAACAACATTAGTATCGTGTTTATAGACCGTGCTTATCAATGATATTTTATTATCATCTTAACATGCATACTGGAGTATTTTTTTAATTAATTACCTATACGGCTTAACAAATAAGTCATTATTTATTAATAAAAGATCCGGTTTTATGATAAAACATCTATATGTGACGTCATGTAGTGCGAGCGAGCAGGTACACTGTCGTGCAGTATGCACTGTGCACGCTCATACAGGGACTAGCAACCGCGTTGTGTCCTGCTTCGTAATATTATTAAACATTCATGGAGGTATGAGTTCTGCTTTTTAAATAAACAACATTAAGCCTAACAAGTAATAAATATCAACATCGTAATAATACGTGATAATTTTAATTTATTGACTAAATATTCACAGAGCGACACACGTCACAGTGTTATCGCATAATATTTAGTGATTGGGAAATACAGCGAACAGGTGTGCAGATGCAACAAAATCGTTTACATTTTAAAACGCGAAAAATTATTATAACCTATTAGAGCAGGTAATGTCCCAGTAAAGTGGAAAATGCAAATAACATCTAACAGTTATACAGAGGTTGCTCCTGGTTTTTGATTTCTTCAGGTAATATTTAGTAATCGGTTACGGATGTAAGTAATGTAGGTACCTATTAACAGGAAAATGAGTTTATTGAGATTGCGGTCGAGTGATAAACGACATGCTTCGGTACGTTTGATGTCGGCGGACGGTGTCGAGCGATGCCGGATGGCCCGCTAGTGCGTCAGAACAAATACGATTATAGACATATTTCACGTTTTAATCCGTACGGATTAAGTTGTCGAATGATTGACGCCATATAACGGTATTATTGCAACTTAAACAATCAAACGATTGTAGGTATCTACTCGCAGCTAACGCCATCCGCTTTCTGATCGAAGTTCCATGCGTGCTACCAGCGGAGGGTGGCGCGGGGGAGGCGAGTGCGTGCTCGTTGAATGACGTCTATATCTTATATACCGATCTGGCTTATGCTTCACTGTTACTGTCCACTACGTATCTAATAACAAGTAACGCTATCTAATTTTAAGATTTTCCAACTAATAATCGTATCCCGTACACAATTTAATTTCGTGGTAATCTATTAAGATGTTAGTAGCACAAAGCGGGAATGACCCTGAGACCGCTGAACTGATTCACCTCTCAATCGTACTTCAGAGTATATTCCCTCTTCCCCACGCACCCCTATACTCTCCTGACACCGAGCACACATCAGGATATCCGTGTTACTGATTAAAGAGGTCACGTTCAGGTCAGTCAAATATGATTTTATAACGCCTTAGTTTATTAATGTGGACACCTAAATATGTACCTCACAGCACTATTTAACCAACTGTAATACAATTAAATGTCCGTGAAATAGCATTTCTCATATCGCGCGGGTTTCATTTAAAACTATGATAAAAAACAACCTTTGCATTTCTAGCAGCCATTGTTAATTCCGAGGCGGAAGCACGAGATATAACTAGTGGACGTTTAAGTGACATATTTTTACTTTATCTGAGTACCAAAAATTTTTGTATAAAATAATATACATGAAATGCGGGCGCAGCCCCAGGCACACATCTAGTTTCATAATAAATCTATTTTCGATAACTTTAAAATGGCCTTGAATGTTGTACGTTTTTTTTTATCTTATCGTTTTAGCAATCCTTAAGTAATCCTGAGCTTGTAGGCAAATAGGGAAAGATAAAACAGTTTTGCGACTTTTTTGCTCTTTTGTTAACCGATTTTTTTTATTTTATACTTTACTGTTATTGATACCACAACTATTATAGTTAGATGAAATGCATTCAAATTCACATTTTGCTGAGTTAGAATAAAGAACTTGTAACTCTGTAGTTACTGCAAACTGTATTCACTAGTATCAGTTGCACTGTGGCGCACGACACGAGTGCCAGATTGTTTTAGCGTTATATAAACAAGCAGCGGGACGCGCGCAGCTAATCTGTGTGTCTCGCAAAGCGAAACTCATTAAAAACTCCAAACTCCATGTGAATGTACTGAGTGCCGAAGGGATAGAGGGATTAATTTTTTAATATGAGCCGCGATGCACCGCGCTCGTATGTAACATCTCGCGTGAAATGAAGTGAAGCTTGCCGCACTGTGAGAGTTGAATGAAATGTCGAGGGGGGTCAGGGGAGAGAAGAGTGAGTCCCGCTCTTCAATGAACTATGAAATGCGTTTTACTAGAGCGATGAAGTAGGTAGTCATAAAACAAAAAAAATATTTATTCAATTTAGGCACTTATGAACGTCAAAACACTACTACCGATTCGGAAAATAACCCCGTCGGAGTGAGTGTTATTAAATTCGGCACAGCGAACCGAACTTCTGCAATTTCGTGTTCTGAAAACATTCCACAAAATACACAAGGTCATTATCAAATGTAATTAATAATAAATCAAAAGATAACAGTCGACGTTTCGCGATACATGGTAATTCAAAAATAACGAAACGAGTTACAGAAACTGGAATATTATTAATCGCAAATAGCTATGATAAGACATCATGTACTTGCACTCGTGTTCACTCGGTACAGTGATTGAAACGCCGCTATATATTATAATATAAAATACTTGTTTGTTATTTATCAATTAATTGCATCCATTATGTTAAATTATTTAGCTGATTCACTTTATTCAATATGACATATTATAATCGGTACCGTTTCGTTAAAAAATTTTAGCTCCACAACTAGAATATATTAGAGGGAGTTTGAAAGTTGCGTCAATGGTAGTAAAGTTGAAAGGTTCTCGTTTGTCGTGGTATGGACATGTTATGAGAAGAGAGGAAGCGCATGTGGGTAAAATAGTAATGAATATGAATGTGGAAGGATGGAAAAGTAGAGGAAGGCCAAAGAAAGTGTGGATGAAGTGTGTAAGAAATGACATGAAAGAAAAAGGAGTGAATGAAGAGATGACGGCTGATAGGGACGTATGTAAGAAGAAAACATACTGCGCCGACCCCAAGTGAGTTGGGAAAAGGCAGGAGAATGATGATGAACTAGTGAATCAGTTTATATTACTCGTATCATAGATATGTATATACTTTATCGTAGTTCAAGTACTATGTGTCATTGGTCGATGTTACTAGGTACCTATATAAAGGAATAGTAGTATTTATAGATATCGTAAGAAGTTACGGTGAGTGTATTGCTTCGACTGTGTCGGCTATGTCGACTGTATCGGCTGTGTCAGCTATGTCGGATAGAAGCGAATTCCTCTCATACAAATGTAATTATTAACAATCACTGAAAAAATGTACTGCCTGATCTGTGGATACACTGGGATCCACTCGACGTAGTGACTGCAGTGTTCCACGTTCAGCGATCTTCGTGATGTCGTTAGCAAGGAGATACGCATTGCCGTTTACTTTGAACTAATGATAATTTTTGGTTATTATTATTTTACAAAAGTTAAAGAATATGTATTAAACTAGCCATGTATCCGCGGCTGCGCTCGCGTTTCATATATTCTTCATTGAGTTTTAATTTTTTTAAACAGAACCTTAATTGTTTTCGAAATTTAAAAATCCCCTAAGTTACTCGGAGTAACTTCAGCTATCTACTAAAAAAAATTGAAAATTTCCAATAACGAGGAATGTGAGGATGGGACGTACCGATCTCTAACTGGTGACGTAAACAGTCAGACATTTGATATTCACGGCGTGTGCGTGCGTTTGCGCGCGGCGAACATCTTCTGAAGGTTCGGGAAGGACTTGCTTCGAACTGTTCTATCTGAGCTTGATCAAGTGCAGTTCATAGTAAATCTCGATAAATGAGAATATGTCAAGAGAGAGCATCATCGCGCCTCGCCGGTCTGCGAATGTACTACGGGTATAGTCTAGGCAGCTCTGCGATCTCAATGATCCTGAACGTGACGAGTTTTGCTCCACATAAATTTTGTTATAAAAGATGTATAATGAATAGGAAAATGTATTATTATTATTATTAATCGTATATTGTAATATCTTTAAAAGTTATTTTATAGAATACTTGAGGCAGTAAAGAAGGACACGAGAGGAGTGCGTGCTGGGTTATTACATTCATTTTAGACTAACGATTATTTTGTATTACTGTGTCCTTTATAAATATCCTTATGAATATAAAAAATACTATGTTAGTTACGTATGTCACGTGTTAGTTTGTTTCGAACTGATCTCGTACGTCGATAGATTCGAATTTGATTCATGTTTAGAGTCAAACATTAGTTTTCACGAGAGTATTTGTGTTGCGTGTGAATGCGGGTGTTTACTCCTCGACTCCTCGACCTCTGGATCAGGAGTGGGTTTGGCTACTATGCTGTTAGCGTTGTGTCGTTTCGCTTCGTTTATATAATGTTATTCAATACGTTATCGTTCACATTATGACGGTTGAGTAGAGAGGAGGAGAGAGGAGGGGGAGTTGAGGTGAGGAAGGTATAACGCGGGATGTCGTATCTCCGCAGACTTGGCCTGCTCTACGGATGCACTGTAATGATAATGTACAGTATTATAACATATATAACGATATTAATTAAATAATATATAATAAATTATGCATTTATATTATTCACGCATAAAGTCGCGTCGGATCGAGCGGAGACTTTTATGTCTCCATGAATGTTAAGTTCAGTGACACTGTTTAGACTTTGTTTGGATAGCAATACAAATGAAAACAATTTTTTTTTATGATTTAAGAATAGTAAAGACTAAATAAATTTATAATACTTTATTGTGTATAGTATATTCCGATAGTCAAGCGTAAGTGCGTCACCAAAAATAGGCCAAAAAAAATTTTTCTTATTAAATTTTTTTGTTAAACCTAATTAGGTAGAAAATACCAAATGCGGGCTGGCCGGCCTCCAAATCTCCTATTTATTGCCACACACTGGGCACACTGACACACTGGGCCGCTCAGGGCGAAAATATAAGGAATATGTCCACTTACCGAGCAATCTCTCGTGCACATCCAATCCCGAGGATCCTGCAGCTTGCGTAGTGGCTTGGAAGCGATGTAAGGCGTGATGCGGCGATATTGTGAAATTATTATAAAAATATGGGGTTTGTGCTGCGGAGCGATTGCGCGTAAATTTTTGAACCAACTTTCAAATGTAAAAACGAGCGGCGCGGGTTGCCAGGCACGAGAAAATCACTCGGCAAGAATGATAGTGATTCCTGACATTCTCACCCCAGCAACCGAATGATTCACCATAATTAATTATTATATTTTTGAGGGATTAGAGCCAGCGTTCGTAAAATAAATAAATAGGACAAGAGTGTAAAAATAGTTCCACTCATAGTCAACATACTTTCTTCATAAATTTAATCCTATCTTAATATGATAAAAGCAAGTGCGAGTTTGTTTATTGCTTATATTTATTATTAACACCTTTATTACTTAGCAGATAAATATGAAGTTTTACATATATATTATTAGAAGTACATAAAATTATATAGAATCGTAAACACTCGTAGTGTGTTTTCTGAATCGTTGTATAAATTCTATATTAACACCAGCATATCCGCGTGTAAAGGCTAAGGTTTAAATAAGAAATTTTCATAGATTTAAAATTACATACAGTTTTATTTTAATTATTAGTCGCTACTTGTTGGTCGAAGCGAAGCAGTCGTATTTCAGTACATCGAGTTGCGTTACGTAAACGGCTAATTGTTTGTATGCATGTGATAACATCTCTATGTAGTTGTTAGCGCTTCACAGCACTGGCTTCTGTTAAGATGAATTTGGCGACTGGTATACAAAATATAATCATGTTTCTCTCAACACCGTATTGGATAGTTTGATGGAATTTCATTACCATACCTCTAGGCAAGCCTTTAGTCGTGGACAACACGAAATCAATTCGTAAAGAGAAGGAAGACTTAATGAGTTGACTCGGTTGAGGATCTTGAAAAGGAATCCTTTAAGATACATAGAGTAGTGATGTCATGTACCTCAATGGGTTACAATGTAACATTTAGAATACCATATTGTTGTATCACTACGTATGTATTCAAATCACGCGCGCTGAATCAATGAAAACGTTTGTTTTTGTGGTTCGAGTAGATGCAGAATGATTAGCAGAAGCAATATCAAATTATTATTATCAAAAGTGCTGATCGATTTATTAATACATTTAATTCCATGTCATTAACATAAGGAAAACAATAAAAAGTAAACGATTTAATAATGATAAACATAATTTGTAATCGTTTTTTACACGGAATAGGCTTATGCTTTGATCACAATCTCACTTGATGTTAAGTGACGATGTAGTCCAGAATGGTAAACACACACAAGTGATGCTGGCGGAACACACCTGGTCACTCCCGCTCGAAATGGGGAGAGACCTTTGCTTCTAATTTGCGAAAATTACGAAATTATACGACAAAACGATCTAGTGAGAGTATTGTTTCCAAGAGGAGACCACTCACCTTTACCACCGCTGCGAAGTCGCTGATCGACGCTGACGTATTTCTTATGGGTTGCAAACGACAATATACACCATGAAACGCAGCGTATGTCCAAATTATCCATACACGTGTCACTAAGATACAATTATTTCACATGATAGTCCACACGTCTGTATGACGAGACTCTCCGGGTAGTGGGTACAAGGTGCCGGTGGTGGTCACGACGAACTTTCCCCCTACCTTCACTAGATTTATTTACGATATCAAACAAAAAAAAACTAAAACTACCCGATCTATATGAGTAAATGCGCTGCTCCAACACACCTATTGGAATTTGGCGATAGATTTTCAAACTTAAGGGTGGTAGCTATCCAGGCGGCCATCGGTAGAAAATCCCCTACCACCATGCTATGGTTTCCTCACGGTGTTTTCCTTCAGCGAAAGCTTAAGCCGTTTATAGAGTCGGATAGCAGGAGATCGAATCCGCGTTAATTGACGCCGAATCCGGCCTCACTACCCGCTGCGCTATCATCGCTTCTATCCACGAGTAATACAAGCAAGAAAGAAGAGCGGGCTCGTATCATTGGACTATGGTTAGTACTTATATTCTTATTTTAAATGTAAGGTGTAATATCAAACAGCGGATACTGCTAGATAACTTTGGTTGTGAATTCTTAAAGTCAAGCAAAGATAAATTGAAACATTACTGTTAATTATTGATCATAAGTGAAAAAAAGGGGGCACTTGAATTCTATCGTAGTACCCGCGAGAATTGTCGCAGGATTCAGTTTGGTAATAACTTGACGCGAGCATACACGTTGTTATAGATGTAAGTTATTTGTGATTAGCGTTAAATGTTAAATTGATTGTTTGTTGATTGTTAAGCCTTCCTAGCTATTACTCAGTTCACACATTCACACTATACACCGGTTACTACACACGGGCTACGGAAGGTGAAGCAGGACACCGGCCTTACTCGAGAGGTAAGTGTCGATCTTACATTATTTTGGTCTACTGCGAACCGCAGGTCGGCCAGGGTTAATCACGACCCCGAATCGTTTAGACTAGAGCCCAGCGCGATTCGTTTGATTACAGTCGTGACTAACTCGAACAATTATAATCATGACAAATACAAGCAAAGTTTATCTTTGAAAAATCCATGAATACTTTGTGAGCTGTAAAATAACATTTATACAACTACGACTGGGAATTTAACATTCTGCGCGTGCGACCACCAGAGGGCGCGCCGTCCGACCCCACACGTAACGACATCCGGTTCCGGCGACGGCGGCGGCGGTCACCGCGCTACGCACGTACTCTCGCCCCTACGCCGTAGTCACACTACGGCGTCACTACGGCGTAGCGACGTCGGCTCCGAGTGTACTCACATGAAATAAGAGCGTTTTTATTACGTAGCCGATTTTACTGTTCATATTAAATGCGAGTCGACATGATGCGAGGGACGGAACGTGTTATTCTGCAAAAATAAAACATGCAAATATAGTTAACGAGTATATACTTGGTCGTGTATCAAGAGTTACGTTACATTGAAATAATAAAAGCAAATAATCACGTCGACTTCTATTATTTATGTAATCACAACGTCACAAATTAATAATAATGTTAAAATAGTATTATATTATTACTACATAAATATCGTATATTACATAATATTGAGTATCGTAAGTCGTTAATTAAATTAAATCTCATGAAACTGATTACATTAATATGCACGGTACTTTACGAGTGTAATATGTCGTGTTTCACTTAATGTTGAAGCCTCATTTAGAGTATCGAATGATTGAACTAGATAATAAGCTATAGAGTTTAGTGTTTATACTGCTGCTGCCCTAAATTTGTTTTTGGATTTTAAATGATTTTAAATTTTGAGTTTAATTTTGAATTCAGTTTTAGCTTTTAACTTAAATTGAATCTATATGAATTGATTTTATTTGTAATTTAGTTTTTAATTTTGACTTTAAATTGATTTAAGTATTTTAATTATATGAATTGATTAATTGTTTAAATTGTTGATATGACTACTGTAACCATAAGACTGGACTTTATTTTATTAATTTAGACGAACAGACTGTATTGTTAGATTTAAGAGAAATAAAAAGTTTTATAAAAAGAAAACATTAGATCACAAATAAAAGGACAGTAATAACAAGGTCTCTGGTCATGACAGAGGAAAAAATTGACGGGGATTTAAATTAAAAAAAAAAAAATATGTCGTGAAAGACAAGCAAGTTACAGCGGCCCGCACCATGTAATGCTTACAGTTTGTAATGGCCATAACAGAGGGAGGGGTGACAGTTCGACTGCATTGAATATTTATAGAGAGCGAGTGATGTTCCGAGCTTATTCGTGCCGTGAATAAGACAATTGAAATCACGTCAGGAATGATAATAATGTTTTCACACAAAACAGATCGCGGCCGCTTCCTGTTTACAATACAATGCGGTGAACAACTCCATAACTTTAACATTGTCCAGTTATAATATTTAGTTACACACTAGTTACGTATCTCTGTTTGTCTGTATGTTTATAACATAAGAGCTACGGTCCTGGTATACATAATTAATACTTGTATATGGCTTGAGGATATTTTAGTGTACATTTAATTGAATAATATAACGAGCCTGAGCTTTCAGTGATGGAAAAGACTATGAAAAACCATAGCATGGTTGTAGGGTAACAATGCAACAAGTTTGAAAGTCTGTCTTCAAGCACCAATAGTCGTGTTCTGACAGTATCACTTGGGAGCCAGTACATCTAGGCTTAGTGTGTTTACCATTTTGAGCCACGTCATCACTTAACATCACAGACTCAATACTCAACAATCAACATCAGATTGTGGTCAAAGCAAAAAATTTCAAGTTATTGGAATATTGTTAAGGTCACAAAAATATCCCTAAATACCAGAAAATAATACTATAAAATTTATTGCAACCATGGAACGAGTTCTTTCATTGTAGATAAAGCGGAGACACGAGGCAACGTTAGCTGTGTATAAAATAAAACACGTAATGAATTTGAAAACAACCGCAGAGTCCGAGAGAGAATGGCTACCGAACTCGTCGCGGATTCGTCTTCAAACAGGGGCTGGTTTCGAAATGTTATCTATGTTTCTTTTGAGGAACACCTCGACGCAATCCCTTCGTTTGAACGGAGTATCGGTTGTAATCACGGACGGGGCTCCCTCCCCTCGCACCCCCCCGGCGCTTATCGGGGCAGGCAGGGCCCGCGGCTAGCGGTGCGGTCGAGGATAACAATCGACTTCAAATAAAGAGTGAGCTTTGTTTTTTATCCAAGCTCCAGAGAGAGCTGTGTAGGTCGCACAACAAACTCATAATAACAGCAGGTATGGTTATAATCGATATTTACTTTTAAAGAGTGTTATTTATGTGTATTTTTTTTAATAAACCAACATTCTGAAATAATATAACAATCACTGTGTAAGATTGTCAGCTCAACGAAAGGCGAAGACTTACATTACATTGTTCTACATAATATTATGCAGCCGCAAGCACACAGCTAGTATAACATAAAATAACATGCGATATATATGTTAGAGTGCACTCTCCGCACTGATATGGGCTGTGACGACACGGGGTATGTGCGGGGTGCGGGGGGCGGACGGGTGGTTGCCTTTACCAAACGAATAAAACAATAGTGTAAGACATAATCAATACACTTTAGGTGGTAAAGTTATTTCTATGTACTATTCGTTTGTTACAGCTGGCATTCGAGTTCTGCTACCGTTTGTTAAAGAACGTACATGTTACGTTAAGTTACGTATAAATTTGTTTAAATGTCGCGTAATTTGTGCAGAGTGCGTAGAGGTCACGGCTTGGTTCACCGCTGGTCTCTGCCTGTTCTAATTGCCGCAATTGCCAGGCGGGTGTGCGGCCGGTCGGGCGCGCGGGCGTGCGGGCGCGCGGCGTGCGGGCGCGCGGGCGTGCGGCGTGCGGGCGGGCGCGCGGGGTGCGGGCGCGCGGGGTACTGCATGGATAAACCCTTGCAGTTCATTTTACATTAGAGTTTAAATTAATCTATTCATTGGAATTCACTACCTGATCTCAGGTTTGTCAGAAACTGATTACGATGAGACGTTTGTTTTATGTTATTTTAAAAATACGTTTTTTTTAAATACTACACTAATTAATAAAATTGAAGTGTATGTTTGTAATATCAAAATAATAACTTTTTACTAAATACATATGAATGTATATGTACCGTACATGTACCAAAACCAATTTGAAAATGTTTTGTCTGTCTGTTTGCTCCGCCTAATCTCTAGAAGCACTGAACTGATTATGTATATTATGATTATGTATGTATGATTATATATATATATATATATAATAATATATAACATTAGTATCACTTTCGTAAGTAGTTAGATTTATACATTTTAAGGCTGTTTTGAAAAATGTCTATATTTTTAGTTTTAGATTTTTTGTTATATAGTGAGATTATTCTATTTAAAGGAGAGTAAAGACCTAAATTTGTCCGACAATAATTTGTGCTAAATAGATTAAATCGTGTTGCTCGAGGTAGTTTCCTTGGGACGTTAAATTTGACCCTGGTTAACAGTTCAGGTGTGTTCGAAATGCCGTTTACTAACTTATATAAGAATGTAAGATCCAGTAATTCTCTACGGTCTTCCAAAGAGTGCAAATTAAAGTGATCAAGTATATCATGGTATGTACGAAGTGTTTTTCCCTAGGTGAAATCTATATGTCAGATGCAACAGAAAGCGCTTTTGCACTCTCTCTAATTTGTTCTTAAAAATATCATAGTGAGGGTTCCATACGATACTACAATATTCTAAACAACTGCGTACTAGTGCGTTAAATAATATAATTGTTGTGTCTGCATTTTTAAAATCTTTACTATTGCGTAAAATGAAACCTAGAATTCTGAACCCCTTATGAACAATATTATCAATGTGAATATTAAATCGTAGCTTAGTATCCAGAATAACACCCAAATCGCGAATACTGTTCGATTTTGTTACTATATTAGAGTTTATGAAATAATGGCGATTGAAACAAGTTTTTTTTCGGCAATAATGAGTAACATAGCACTTCTCATTGTTAAGGACCATACGATAGACTTAAGTCCTGCGTCACAAAAATAACGACATTCACTAAAATCATGTCGCGTAAATGTAAAGATCAATGATGAGAATACTTTAGAGTTGTAATTTCGTAAATTAACTTAGATAATAAGTTTCCGAGTAAAATTCCTTTTAAACAGGTAATTTGGTCCGTAATTAGTCATTTCTGCGAGCCCTCCTCGACGAGACTCACCGAGACCAACCGAGACGATGCGTGACTCACCGAGACCAGACGAGATGAGACGTAGCGCTGCTCGTAGAAAAAATTTTACTATTGCTGTTATATTTCAAGACTAGCTGTGTGCCAGCGGCTCCGCCCGCATTAACAATACAATAATAAAATTATATTTTGTTCACAATTTCATGAGGTTTAAATTTTTTACCCGTGTAAACCCTAACCATAATTTTCCTTTTTTTTATATTAAGGAGAAGCAAAGAAAATTCAAGCACTTTCCAGCAAAATTGGACATTGAATATTTTTTTACATTTCTTGTGTTTTATTTTATTCATGCAAAACCCTGATAATTTTCCTGAAACTATATTTAATACTAACAGAGAGTAATGATAATTCACATAAATTCAAACACCTGCCAGTAAAACTGTTTCTTAAATCGGGTTTTATTCGCAATTACGTGAGTTCTGATTTTTTTACGCAGACAACTAATTATTGTCTAAAAATAAAAGTTACTTCAGTTATCTGCCAAAAAAATCCCGACAAAATCGGTTCAGTCAGTCGTAGCCGGAGAATAGCTGAAACAATCAGACATATAAATATTTAAAAAAATCTTTTAGTATTTTTATTTATTAGTATAGAAGATATACGAACAAGCATACTATTTATACAAAAATATGATAACAGAGAGTTGTAGTATGCAGTATGACCAGTGCGTAAAACCTTAGACGTGTTTCTTTTCAGTTTTTTTTAAATATTATATTACACTAAATATCACATGACAAAACTTCTGAGGATAATACTGAATTAAACCGATTAAAATTTACCAATACCTATTTTTCCTAAATAGTTTCTACAACATAAAATACAGAGAATTATAATTAATACTAAAGATTGTTTTATTCAAATAGCAACGCGAGACACAACTTAATCCTGTTCCTGTGTCCTGATTGCATCACTGCTTCTTAATCGAGTGATTTGACTAAAGTCATAGACCAGGTTTTTTTTACATGTATTCATTATATGTATTCAGTAAATAATAAGTTATTAGTATAATTATTTACAGAGGACAAGTTCCCAGCTTGTGCTTACATTTTGGATTATAAATTCATGAGAAACAAGAAGCCGTCCGGAGCGCAGGTACCTGAACCCAGCCCGTAGTTAATGCTGGAGGCAGCCGCGTCGCTCAGGGACTCTTACATTCGTATGTATTTACATTTGGACACCGAGAGGTATGGTAATCACGGAGCCCCACACCAACTCTGATGCAGAATACATAAGCAATAATCGACTTTAAACATATTAGTAGTAAAGGCCTCATAAATATATAAAGGCGATATGTCCGCTCTTTCAGATGGGATGGATCGATTACCGTCACGAGTTATGTAAACACATTTTATTTCTGGTTTCGTCTGATTGTTGCTCTATAAATTGGATCATATATTCCGTAAAAAATAATAAATCTCTATTAAGAGGACATGTGGTCGGCAACAGATTTGAAAAGTAGGTATTTCAGAAATATATTGCTATCGCGTTGTGCCCCAAAGAAATAGTTATAAAATACTACAGGGACAACAGCAGCTTAGGCTAATTTTACCGTATGCAAAATAGACAAAAACATTACTTGTTTCCTCCTCCAAAACTGAACCGATTTTTCAGTTATACAATAAGAAAGACTTCGGCTATACTCTACGTTTTCCTTTTTAAAATTTTATTCATCAAATTTGTTTGACTGACATCTAAAAATCACGGTAAAAATTGAATATCTTTTTCATTTTCAAAGACTCCTAGTTTCTCCAATAACTAATTTCTTGAAAAAATCAAAACGTACGGACATGGCCATATATATATATATATATATATATATATATATATATATATATATATATATATATATATATATATATATATATATATATTTGGTAAAAAAATACTTACAATACTGTAATTATCCAGGGAGGAAACAGGAATAAATGTCATTAGCATATCCTCTTAACTATCGAAGTGACAACTAAGTTTTCACCACTGAAGTGATTAAGATAACCAACTAAAAACTTTCATAGGCTTCTAATTAACGGTGTAGGAAACAAGTAAAACAAGGTTGAGTCTATTCTGTTGGTGTGCTCCGCTACTGCACGCGCATTCTTCTCGATTAGAGTGCTTTATTAAATAAAATTATTGATATGTGCTTATAAGTGAAATAAAATGTAATTAATAAACAATTTTGTTATAATTTAGTCAATCACTTTGTCACTAATTATTACGTATACAGCCTATAAGATTAAGTAATTCACACTAAACGATTATAGAATACACTATTTCTCGAATGACATATTAAAAGTCCAACCCGGGGAAGTCTATCTAAAAATGTTTAACAATGTTATGGAACAGAGCTCGTTTATGGAAACTCAAACTAAATCAACGGAATGATCAAGAAATGTGCCCCCGGAGATGCCCCGACCTCTCTGTCTACATTAAACGGGGATGCCAAGAGGAACGATGGCTGAACGAACGGTTCCAGTGGAATTACGATACTATATTGTTATACAAGTGTTTGGTGAATATATTCCAGGTAATGCAATACCTTATTTTTTTTTAAATTATTAATGCCATGGATGCAAATTGTTTAGGTGCAACTATGTATATTTTTCAAATCTATAGTCCCCGGTTAAAATATTTTAGCAATTTCAATTAAGTTTTTGTAACATTTTAGAAATCACAATTTTTACCATTGTTTTATATTTTAGCATAATAGGCAAACCATATCACCCTATATGCTATCAAAATAAAAGAATAGAGGGACAAATACTGAAAATTATTGCAGAGCATACAAGGACAGAAATCTTAATATTATTAATTGTATGATTAAGAAGTTTAGATAAAATATGAATGTAATGTCAATCTACTGGAGGGTTATGTTTGAACAAAGTATAAATGTCAGTTTGTGTGGAGGCAGAGTGTGGACGCGAGAGCAATACGGTGAAAAGTGACTAAAACAAAAAAAAAAAAACCGATAGGAAAGCTCTCCTCTGTTCATTCATCCGGTTCAGAGGCACTTTAAACAATTTGAAGTTGGTTAAAGTTTACGGAAACGTGCGCCGAACGAAAAGACTAATTCTACGGAGCTCTATCAAATGTAAATTCGGACAAAAAGCCCGGGCTCCGGTCCCGGCCCCGACAACGCGGTAACAAATAAAACTCAGAGCAATGAATAGATTAACTCGACGGGTCAGCATTTGATTTGGATAATTGAGAAAGTTTGCGGACGTCTCGATAGATACTGTGGTCTGTGTGATTTCTTCAAATTTGAATAAACAAAAATTTAGCATTATATAGAGGATAATTCATAGGCTACTGAGATTTGAAATAAAAAAAATAATCATTCTGGAAGAGTAATCAATGCAAAACCTACTCCAGATATGTTTCCAGACACATGTGAAGTATTTATCATGTAAAATTATAATTTTAAACAAAATAACGAAGCAAATAGTAGACGCCTGTCGACAAGGTAATGTTAATTATTCAAAATCAATCACCAAAGGTGATAATTAGTGGTGCATTCACGTTAGGCGCTGGACAAATTATGACCTGATAGTATACAGACAGAACGACGTTAAGTTATCTGCGTTCGCCTATTAATGAAGTTCGTGGCAAGAGGCGGGGTAGAGTACAGTCCTTTTAATATTATTTGGAGGCAGGAATATGTCGCATTGCTCGTCGAGCCGCTCGCGAACCGTTCATCAAGTCGTTAACCGTTATGTTATATTCAACTACTACTGAATCTGTATTTACCAATGCTAATAAAATGGGTACAAAGCTTCTTTATTGTAATTAAGCAATATTATGCTATAAAAATGAGAATTTATTTCAATAAATTCATTTTTCTTAATGGATAATATTTATGTATTAAGGTAATAAACAGTCATATAAAAAAGTTATTATAATACAAAAATGCCTAGAGTACTGTAAATTAAACAGTGGTTTTGTTAAATTAAATAAACATGTGGAGAATAATACTATCGCTTCGCTAGAATCAAATTAGCTAAATATTAAACTAAGTACTCGTATTTTACTCTTAAATGTGTGTTCATCCGGTTCAGTTGCATAAGTCCCCCTCAACCTTCTCCTACGACCGAGGCTCTCGGGCTACACTTACAAAGTACTTATTATCGTAAATAATACACTCTGTTATAGCTTTGTTTACAAAATTAATAATAATTTGAAAGTGCTAGTCATATTATAAAACGGCGCTTCATATTAAACACGAGCGGCGGCGGCGGGCCGGCGGCAGGACAGCGACGGGGCGGCAGAGCGTTGCGCCCAGGGCCGGCTCCGGCCAAAATAATTTGTACGCCGACTTGTTAATCCACAGACAAAAGCCTTTGATCTGGAGCACAAACTTCGTCACACCTAACCACCCCACTCTCCCCCTTAACTTACCTTCAGACAGCCCCTACCCTCTTCCCAAGCGCGTACGTGCGACTTCACACTTGCAAGCAGAAGCGTGTACACCCTAAGATGTTGGATACGTACGTAAAATATTGTATAATAGTAATTTCAAAACTGTCATTGTATACTACTTGCTTTCTCTCATGAACATATTAAATTTAGTGGCTGAGTCTATTACACTTTATGATTAAATTATTGAATAATTTATTCATATATACACACATATATATCATCACGCCTTTCTCCCGTGGGCAGTGGTAGGCAGAGAACACATCCTTCCACTTGCTACGATCTTGACACACTTTTTTCGCTTCATCTACTTTCATGAGCGCTTTCATACATGCTCGTCGGTTATGAGTACTTTTCACCTGGCCTTTATTTAACACGTGATCGATATGGTCTAGATACGTTCGTCTAAGTCGACCCTTACTGACTTGCCGATTCACCCTCGCCTTATAAATTCGTTTCGTTAATTTTCTCTCATCATTCCTCTCTACATGCCCTAACCAACTAAGCATACCTTCCTCTATTTTGATCACTACATCCTCTACCACAGCGTTCCCTTATCATACTATTCCTGACTTTGTCAATCATCTTAACTCCAGTAAATTAATTATTTTCACTAGAAAACAGTGCTAGCTCTCACAATTACATAGTCACATCGGATAAAGTAGAAGTGAATCCTAAAGCTTACAGTCGCACGTCTCTCCGCTCAGCTAATGTGAAGACAGTCGAACACAGCGCCGAGATCGAAACGAATGCGAACGGTTTTATCGTCGAGAAGCGAACACTTTGCGGACTTTTTGATTTTCTTTTAGTTTTGAATTCGGATCCCGGTCTAGTGCCGCCGCGACTGATTCCTTGACCTCTGATCAACTATAATTTCTTCACTATATATATTCGAATACTACAATAAATAACCTCCTTAATACAAGTTACAATTTGCTGTTATGTGTTTCCACCAACTCCAATTCTTCAACGTAATTTTTCCTTCATTACCTCGATTTCCTTTGTTTAGACGATAAGCTCGTCGTTGAATACTGAAGGAAGCGCCACTTAACTTTGTACAAATATTGATAAATAACAATAAAACGTAGAGGTTAAATGGGACATTACGAGGGCGGTTTGAACAAAAGTGAAAATGTTTTATCTGTTGTTTATATTAAAGGAAATAGCGTCGAGCTGACAGAGGGAGAGGGCTGCGCACTTATTAAGAGGTTAACTATTAGGATCCGCTTTAGAAATAGGCAACATTGGGAGTAATTTAAAAAGGCGATATTTGTCTTAAACACTTCCCGATGTGTATATATAAGTAGCGATTAGTTCCATGCATATGGCGGTTCGCTAATCCATGGCTGACTTCTTTACGATTCTGTATATATTCCATAGAAATTAATGAATTCAATAATCTCAAACTCGGTGAATATAAAAAAAATGTATTCATCAACTATTTATTTATTTATTCAAAGAGAAAAAACAACAACATTTTTTAAATGTTACATAAATAAAACAGGTTACTGTATACTAGATAAAGATAAAGCTTTCTACTACATGTACTTAATAACATGAAATGTTTTTGTATGCACAAATTTGCGCGCTGTGTGTGTGTGTGTGTGCGTGTGTTTATGTATTGATGTGTATTAACTGTTATATGTGATTAAGTATTGTAGTTTGGCTTTTGGTTAATTAATTAATTGTAAAATGTCCTATTTGTAGATGAAATATGTCAGACAAATATATCAGAACAATAGAGTTGTAAGAGTAACAATTGCGGGTGTGTGGCGCGCGGAACAGTCTGGTGGGAGTAGTCGGTGCGTTCAGACAGAGAGCCTCCAGGAGCTGAGGACTGAGTTCGATGCGACTGTTGATCAGTCCGTGAAGCAGCATCATGTCGTGCATCTCGCGTCGACCCACTAATAGGACCAGTTCGTAAAGTTCACAGCACTTTTCGTAAATGTTTTACTAATTTTCTTTGGATGGATTCTATTTCTTGAATTTAGACCGCGTACTGCGGGTACCACGAACAGCAAGGAGTACTCCAAGAGGCTTTTTACGTATCCATTGTATATAGATTTGATGCAATTTAGATTCTGAAATGTTTTGTAAATCTTTATACAGAAACATAATTCACAAGCTATATATGTATATAACTAATAAGCCTTATATTGACGAGCTCTGAATCGTTTGTCTCGGTTTTCTTTATGGTATCTTGTTTACCCTGCACCACGTGGTGTAGGCTAAGAATAGTTCTATTCCATATATTTCTACGGGTATCGTAAAGGGAGACGGGTAAATCAGATAGTGGGCACTAACATCCTCTGAACACGACTAATACACAACTTCGATCGCCAATACGCAAGCGTGGTAATTATGACAATTATTTCCAATAGTTAATGTAAAAAAAACACAGGCGCTTAGTATCTGGCAGGCACCCGTACTGTTCTCATAGTGGTAGCGGGCAAGTTTTTCGAGCATATTACTCGTATAACCGATGCCCGATGAGGTCGCGTATCGGAAGACACAGCGTGTGTAGACCCCGACAACATAGACTGACGAATTGGTAAAGGTTGCGGATTCCAGCTGGATGTGGGTAGCAGAAGACGAGTAATGAAAGTCTTCCGGCTAATAACGACTCAGAACGAACAGTAGCTCGTCGACCTTACTATAATAACTAGAACAATGTTTCATTATTTAATGATGAAGTACCTCGTAAACTCGGTTTACTTATTGAAAACAAGATTTGTTTCCTGAAGCTAATTAAATATGTTTTGAAACAATTAAGTCCGCTGGAGGTAACTTAGATCGCTCTGAGTTCAACTCCCGAATTAACTTTTAAGTCAAATTCTTGGAGACAAACTTTGTGCTTTGATATTTATTAGAGTAAACTCTGGAGTCGGATGTGAAGAACGTTTCATTTTGAACATTAATATGTAAAATTTGGATCTGTAAAGTCTACATTTTGATATCGTTTTAATAGTTTAGAGTCTGATATTGTTTACTAATAGGATGAAATTGTATGTTGCTCCAGTGACCAAAGCAAATGTAATTTAGGTCATTTACAGCTGTATATGTTATACTGAGGGAGTGTTCTTTTAATTTATAATGAGATATTTAATTGAATTGAAGAGATCAACTGCATATCGCCGTGTTATGTCTATATATTTATTCTACGTACAGAGATGAACATTTTAAACATTACTAAAACATTAGATTTGATTATCCGTAAGCTTATCTTTGATTTCAATTAGAATATAGAATTCTATCTATTTGCTTTCCAAAAAGTATTCGTAAACGAAAACTAGTTTATTCAAATCAAACAGTATATTAAGTAAATAAAATAATATTAATTATTACTATTACCATAGATAAAATAAGACTATTATATAAAAAAAACTATAAATAATGAATGCCGTCAAGCTCGCCGCCCCCTGTAAGGAACCTTTTTTTTTTTTTTTTTTTTTTTTTTTTTTTTTTTTTTTTTTTTTTTTTTTTTTTTTTTTTTTTTTTTTTTTTTTTTTTTTTTTTTTTTTTTTTTTTTTTTTTTTTGTAAATAAAGAATAAAATAAAAAATGTAGGGTTTAGCTAGGATAAAAATTCCGCGGGAGTTTTCATACTCAGGTAGCGGCCAAGCCGAGGTTCGAACCCTTGAGCTAGCTACCTTTTGCGGCTGAGTGCCTTCAGCACTCGCCCACAAAGTTCGGTGAAGCTGTAAAGGCCCTTCCGGTCAACAGCATTAGCTAGGTAGGAAAAAAAAAAAAAAAAAAAAAGCTCGCCGCCCGACGAACGTTTCTAGAAGGCTGGCCACACTGCCACGTTGGATGGCAATGCTCATGCGAAAACTTGTATATTCCACGTTGAATTTGTAAATGAAACTGTCATATATTAAAAATTCAGTATAAATAAAATGACTTTACCGAGTTACTGTAATTATGAATAATGCATATGAATTGGTTTTTGCTTCGGTTCCACTCGATAAAAACAACAAAATACGAATAATTCAGTATGAAGTGAGACCGCGAGCCGTGTTCAATTAGTTCATTATACAATATCATTAATGTATTCGCAATTAAAATGCGCAGCAACACGGCCTGTAGTTACCGCCAGTAATTTCATTATTCCACTGTAAGTGTAATTCAGATGACAAGTAAACCACATTGCATTTATTGTCGAGTGCGGGGTGAGGGGAGCGAGATCACACCAGTAACTATATACCAATCAAAATTTTTAATATAAATACAAAATCCATATTCATTTGCCGATATGGTCTCGTGGGTACACTAGCCACACTCGACGAGACGCAGCCGCTTTGTCTCCTTTATATCCAAATTAATTGAACAATTGCAAACAATTTTCAATTCAAAATGTAATCCTATATTAACTATTCTATGAGGTTGAGCTAAACACGGTAAATAAATTTGAAAGCTAAAAAAGCGGTATTTAAGTACCACTAGAAAATTACATGCCTTTGGAAATAAAAATTAAGTTGTTAGATGAGGAGTTTGTGAGAATCACGGCGGTCGGAGCTACTGCGTGGATGACGCGGAAACTACAGTCGCCAGACACTACCCACTACATCTACTACATCTACTCACGACATGCCTTCTCTACCGCCAATGGGGATGACACGGTATCAATCTAGCAAGATCCACGTCGCCCCCAGCGGGTGGCCTAGTGACTGAACCCAACCTAATACCTTCTCACGTTTCTTCACCCCCCACTCTTTCTCCGTTCATACAAAGTCTAGCTATTTTCAAATAATAACCGCTTGGAGAGCTGCCACCTTCGAGTTTAAAAAACTTTCGACAAGACTCAACAGGTGTGTTGTGACAACACCGTTTGTACCTGTAGGCTTCGTGGTCAGAAAACTAAGCCTGTAAAACAATACGAGTTCGTATTATAACGCGTCGTGTGCAGAGTGTGCTCGTGGCGGGAAGAGTGCAGCTCGACAAGGCTCTCGAGCCGGACTAGCGCTCTGCGACTCTGTGTATCAATCGGAATCAATTGGCGTGCGAGTACTCGACTGCCCATCTGCATTGCGATGCGATAAATCAGCTAGCGCGATGCAATCTCTGCGCAACTGACGCGCCGACCACAGTGTCTCGCGACGAACAGTAGCCGCGTTACAATACCTACACTAATAAATAAAATTGAAGATATCGAATTGAATATCAAAATAACAACTTATTACTAAATACACTTTTTAAATTTTTTGTCTGTTTGTTCCGGCTAATCTCCTGGATCAATTCGGACGGGACTATTTTTGGTAGGTAGCTGATGTTACTCCGCGTTAATTAGGATACTTTTATTTTTCAATATTATAGGGTTCCGCGTAAAAAAAATTAGATGGAATTCGATTCAGCCCACAGTTTTACGGGCAAGTACTTCAATTTTATGATAATTATTTTTAGTTTGTCTTAGTAATAAAAAAATGTAAAGAAAAATTATAGAGGTGGGTTCGAACCTCTATCCCTCGATGTGGAATCCGACCGCACTGCCAACTGTGCCATTATCTCTTCTTATTTTTATTTAATGAAAGTTATATAGCAATTCTTCTCGTCTCCTCCTTATGTTCGAGCAGTCTAGCAGCGGCGTGTCGTGTGTGTCTTTCCCTAACCGTATTTTTTTTTTTTTTTTTTTTATCTTTATTTAAAAAAAATTATTACATTATGTAACTTAACCTAAATTACATACTATAATAACAATTACAAAATAAAAAACAAAACAAAACAAAGAAAACACAATCAGAAAACTACACACGCTACACTTACTAACTAAACTACAAACTAATAGGGGACACGGGGAAACCGCATCAGGGCTATTCCCTTCGACGGTGGCCTCTCCTTTGTCCGCGCCTACGGACAAGTCAACTGGGTGAGGCACACAGGTGCGTCCCTCGTGGAGTAATCTTCTGAGTTCTGGGAGCTAATCCTGCTGTCGATCGGACTCTGAGGGGTCAGGGAGATGCACCCGATCTATACGGGTCATAGACACGGTCCTCCTTCAACTACCTACTCAGCTAGGCGAGGACCGGCGTATGAGATCGCGCGCCTGAGGCCTATATATTAATGACAAGCGATCACCTCTTCCTCTCCGACTGTCGGGAGGTCTGGCGTGCAACGGCGCGATGTTCTGAAGGTGAACGTGCGCCGACGTGTCCGCTCTTCGGAACATGTTGGTTGCAAGGCTGCTTATGAACGCATCCAGGCTCTCTACACGTAAGTCACGCGCAAGTACGTGGTTGCTAACGTATCGCGGTGCCCCCGCGATCATGCGAAGCGTGATGCTCTGTTGGGCTCTAAGCCGTCTCTTGTTCGTTTCCGATAAGCGACTGAACCATGCAGGGGCGGCATAGGTAAATCGTGACCTCAAATAAGTTTTATATAAACCAAGCCTCGTTCTCAAGGGTAGCCTTGAGGTGAGCACTGGACGCAGCATTTTCCTCGCCGCTCTTGTCCGCGCGATCACATCTCCTACATGACTTGAAAAAGTCAGGTTTCGATCTATAGTGACTCCCAGGTATTGGACTTCATCCTTCCACGGTATAGTCTTTCCCTGGAGCGTCAAGCAAGGTGGTAATCTACTCATCATCACTCTAGTCATGAGTGCCTGTGTCTTCCCTACGTTGGCCCGCAGCCTCCATCTCCGTAGCCATTCAGGAAGGATATCTAGTAGTTTTTGGACCTCAATTTGTGCGTCTTGTGGCGTATTGTCGACGTGGAAGTATGCGGCGTCATCCGCGAATAACGCCAGCTCTGTCCATCCGAGAACTGGTAGATCGTTCGTATAAACAGCGTAGAGGCTAGGAGAGAGGCAGCTACCCTGCGGGACTCCGGCTCTCATAGGGAACTCCCGAGACACTTGGCCTTCGACCACTACTTGTGCGCGGCGGTCTTCCAGGAAAGACTTCAGGACATGGAGAATCTTCCTAGGGATCGTGGTGGTCGTTAACAGTTTGTATAGCATCCCCTGGTGCCATACTTTGTCAAACGCCTTCTCCATGTCCAGTAGTACAACTGCGACGTATTGTTTATTCTTTCTTGCGGTATCTATTATATCAATGACTCTCGTGAGTTGGAGAACAGTAGAGTGATGCTCTCTAAACCCGAACTGTTCGGCTCTCAAGTTCATGTGCGGCAGCATTTTGGCCAGTACGAGCCTCTCGAACACCTTAGACAGCGTGCTGAGCAAAGTAATTGGCCTGTAGTTTTCTGGTCTTTGCAGGTTCTTTCTGGGCTTCGGTAACATGCGGACCAGTCCGAACTTCCAGTCATTCGGGAAGTGCCCCGATCGGATAATACCGTTGAATAACCGCGTCACCGCCGCGAGTGTTCTCAGCGGCAGGTGTCGCAGCATTGCAGCGGTAATGTTATCCGCGCCGGGGACCTTCCTGGGCTTCAGTTTCCCGATCGCGCGATTTACTTCGGCCGGGTCAAAGAACAGGGCGTCTGCCGGGCTGCCGCCGACTACAGGCTCAGCCCAGTATCTGTCTAGGTGTTGGTTTACATTGAAGACGTGCTGAAGGTCCGCTTCGTCGTTCGGGGAGAACTGTTTCACCAAACACGTAGCAAAGATCTCTGCCCGATCAGTTGCTGTGAAGCGTGGGAAGCCATCTTCGCCCAGTAAGGACCGGCTCCGGTGTGCTCGATAGCTGCTTACATAGACGGTGTACTGAGGGGACCGAGCTGTCCGTGATAATCTCGTCTATATGGTTCTCCCACGCTTCGGCTGCATGGTCATCATAGGGCAATTTTAACTCGTGTCACCATCGAGTTAAGTCTAGTCTTCGTGAAGGGGCAACGGGTATTCTGCCACTCCCTCCGCAGCGCTCGTTTCTCTTTTATGAGATCCTGAATCCGCCGGGGAAGAGGTTTGAGCCTCGACCCCGTCGGAATGGTGCGAGTAGATTTTTCTCGGGCGCTGCGGATGCAATGGGTGAGTTCACCCGTCATCCGTTCCACATCTTCCGGCGTGGACATCTTTCGCGTCGGTGTGGTGCTCTCTAGTTCCTTCACGAATATTGCCCAATCAATCCGCGTACGTGATGCTGGGAATAATACTCGCGTAGGTGACTCGGAGACTTCGAGAAGGACAGGTCTATGGTCCGAGAGTAGATTCGGCAGTACTGTCTGCCTCGGTGGATTCAAACGCCCTTTCGTTAACGTTATGTCCAAAACGTCTTGCGACCTCGGGCTATGATGTGTTGGCTCATCTGGGCCGTGGATATCAAAGCTATAGTCTTCTGCAAGCTTCAAGAGTTGTCGACCAGGTTGCGAATTACATGAGGAGTTCCAGGAGGTGTGCTTCGCGTTAAAATCTCCTGCCAAGATCGTTGGCGTACCTCCTGCCATCAGTTCCTCAAGATCTCTTTCCAGCGTCTGCGTGGAATGTGAACAGAATATAGCTCGAGGTACTTCCTTGCATTGAACTGTGGACGTCGAAGGTATGACCGTAAAGCGGTTACTTCAGAATACCTGAAGGACCTGTGCCATTCGAAAGGTTACGGTGCCCCATCTCCTCTTACACCACCTTTCCAGCACCGGCCTAGTTGCCTCAATGGTTCTGCGCCTATTACGAGCCTCGGCCTAATCTTCCACTGTTCTGTTACCCTGTTCGCCCTGTTACCCTTCCTTCTAGCACGCACGCCGCGAGCTATACCTCAGACTCAAACGCTCTGCAAAAGAAACTACGTCCGCATAATATATTAACTGATCTAGAATACAAGATAATACTTGCGAACAGAAACCTTGCTCCTCAACCGAGACATAAAGCGTGGTTACAGCCACGGCCGCGTAATCACTGTTCCTGCCGCCGGACACATGAGTTCTTTGCTCCCACACACATTCCGAGTTCCTCTCGAGCAGCGGTTCGGAACATCGTTACCAGATAGGATTATAGCCAAGGCACTGAGACTAAACAATAATAACACGAATTTACACAAATATATTTAAAAATAAAATTAAATGGCTTTTGTTTAAAAAGAAAAAAGGACAACGGAATAAACTGCATGAGATTCATCAAATGACACTGTGCACAAGTGAGGAAATGAACTCGACAGAGAAAACGTGCAAGAGTTCAAGTGTTGTAGCCGCGGCGGGATACCGACGACCCGCCATTTATCATAATCCCAGTATTTAAAAAGCTCGTCAAGAAGTACCACGTTATGCGACTTCACATGAACCAGACTGCGCGGAGCTACACGCGTTTCAAGCGACCGACATCAGCAGTACACTCGAATATCTTCCGAACTCTTGTGATGATTATCCTAAATGAATAGTATTATTCCATAATCGTATATGAATTATAATATAATTTCTCATAAAGTGTAAAGATGTTGCTAGGAAACAGGACACATCGTAAGAAACAAAAACATTTTGAATTTTTTTAACTTATTATATAGGAATAGTTTAAAAAATCTAATACATATCAGAAAATCAAAAATTATATACATTTAATGATATCGGAACAAATAAGGGTGATAAAATTACAAAATGCTTTTATATTTGTAACTAGCTGTGTGTCCGCGGCTTCGCCCGCGTTTTAGTTGCATTTCACAGCGTTTTAATTGTTTTATACGGATCCCTAATCATTTTTAGTACTAAGATAAAGTAAAAATATTTCACATAAATTAAAACGCTTGCCCGTAAATCAGTGCATTAAATCGTATTTTATTCAGTTTTAATTTTTGTACGCGGATCCCTATTTTCGAATATACAAAGTACCGTAAGTTACGTGGAATAACTTCAGCTATTTACCAATAAAAATTCCTGTTAATATAGGTCTAGCCGTTTCAGAGATTATCCGGAACAAAGAGACAAAGATTGTAAAAATTGTATTTTTGGTATGTGTGTCGTCATACCCATGTCATGTATGTATTTAATAAAAAAATGTTATTTTGACATTACAAACAGACACTTTAATTTTATTTATAACTAGCTGTGTCCGCGGCTTGGCTCGCGTGGAATTCAGGCGTCCCGTCCCATAAAAAGTACCACATATAAATGGCATTCTAACTCTTCTTTAATACTAAAGACGCCCCTTGTCATTCAAATTACTATAACTTTTGATAGAGTAGACCTATTTTAATTAACTAAAGTTTTGATGTTACTCTGGAATATGCATTATAATTATTTTTTTGATTTTTTTAAATAAACCTAGTACTTTCTAATTGATACCTGCACAAGCAAACAGACAGACGGATAGACAGACATTTTTAAAAATAATAGAAATGTGTTTAATTACCTATTTTTAGCCCCTTGCAATAATTATTTTCACAAAAAATCGAAAATGTACAGACTTGTGAATTTTACAATTTTATTATTAGTATAGCTCATACGGGATTTACGTTCGGAATGTGAATGCGCTTTTGTTTCAGTAGTCAGTGCTATAAAACGCCTTGCGTGGTTCGGGGCACGGAGTGGGGGGCGTGAGTCGCGGGAAAGCGGTGCAAGTTTTTTGAATACATTCACCGCGTGTAATTACAGAGTTTTGAGTTTTATGCACTCCTGGTAACCCGCTCGTATACACAGATTCATAGGGTTGAGGTACAGCGAGCTTTGTACCTGATCCGACGATGAAGGGTCCCCTTACAACAAAAAAGTTAGTAGTTAATCATAAGAATTTATAGGAAAATTTACCTTTCACTGGTGCATCCTGCTCCCGAACGACTTATAAGAACAACACGATTAATATTGTTTTGATGTGTCACTTAAGAATTGAAGAGTTAAGGCGATAAGTACAGATAAAATAAAGTCTACTAATTTTAAATTTCTAAATTTGTTATGGTAGTAGCTTATACTCTATAGTGACATCTATGTTTTTATACAATGTATGAATAGCGTTTATCTAGATTCATTAAAACCCCATAACAATAAAGTGTATGCATAATAACATCCATACTAATATTATAAACATGTACAGTTTGTACGTTTGGATTTTCTTTTTAATTTCCGGTGCTACTGATCCAATTTTGAAATTTTTTCACTGTTGGAAAAGTAAGCTTATATTATATACTAGCTGTACCCGCGACTTCGCTCGAGTAGACTTAAGATAATTATATTCTAATAGATAACATATACATACTCTACCATCCCGTCTGGTCCGTTCTACCCACCACTACACCCTACAAAAAGTCCATCCAGGCCAGATCAGGTTACCTCTCAAACGACCTACCATCCCCTTGGTTCGGCTATACGGCAAAGTCCAGCACCCGCCAAAATCATCCACCCAGCCATTCTTGCCCTAATAGGCCTGAATGGCGGCTTGCACAGCATACTACCCATATGGTGATGAGTGTCACCTCACGACTGATCCAGTCAACGGTCTTATAGCCTTGTTCCCCATACATAAAACATTGGCCCTTTTTTATGTGGGAAATGCATTTACACATCCTCCCTCTCATCTCTAATCCGGAGATTTTACTCCCGGATAATCACAATAATCACAGTAAATGTAGTTGAAACCAGCGAAAATTCTATAATATGGCGTGCGCTGTTTTAGGTCTGGAGAATAGGACTATCACACAATCATCATCACATGGGTAGTATGCTGTGTAGGCAGCCATACAGGCCTATTAGGACAAGAATAGTTGGGTGTATATTTTCGGCGGGGTCTGGACTCTGCTGTATTGCCAAACTTAGGGGGAAAAGGGCAAAGTCGAGGGCCTAGATCTTCCATTACACTGGGAAGGCTACCTGCGAGGTGAACTGGTCTGACCATCTCCGGGGGTAGGGGCCTGGATAGTACGAGACGGCACGTAATAAGAGTATATATATATAAAGAATATCAGTAATGACATAGATTGCATCTCGATAGGCAATACAGGCTGTATTTTATTAGAATATAATTATCTAAATTCTACGTGAGCAAAGTAGCGAGCACAGCTAGTATTAAATATATTAATAAATAACATGTACATTTTCAACCCAGTGTAACACGACCTTTAGGCCACATGGCCGCTCTAGGCGTTTCCACGCAACGTTGTAAAAAACTTTGCATTCTTTATTTTAAAACAATATAATGGCTGTGTTTCTGTTGCAATTACACTTTAATTGATTGATTTAATAATAACTACGTTGATTGTTTGCTAATTTTACACAATTTTATAAATCAGAAAATATTCTTTTTTGTCGTAGGAGTGTGGTCTGAATATTAAAATATGTACAGTAAAACAAATAGGAGTAGAGGCAAAAGGTGAGACCTTAAATTTCACTAACTTTCTTGACTGGAATAGGCTCCCTGCTAGCAGATTCCTTCCTGTCTATGACTGGGGTGAATACACTTAAGTACGGCCGTGAGTGCTGGGAGAAGATAAATGAAAGTAAGATTACTGCTGAGTTTGAGGATTATAGCTGGAGTAAGGATGATAGTCAAAGTAAGCAATAGTATGAATAGGGTATAGTGTGCTAGATAAAGCAGAAGTAAAGATATGGAAAGGAGTGCTTGGTTGGTTCGGTCAGGTGAAGAGGATGGATGACAGAAGATTGATAAAAAAATTATGTGACTTGGCGAACTAGGCGAAATCATCTCAACCAGGTTGAATACGTCTTAAAGAAACCCAGGTAAACGTACTTATAACAGATGAACATAAGTCAAAGAGCTCAAAAAAGTAGAAGTAAAAGAGTTATATCAAGATCGTAGCCAGTGTAAGGACGTAGTCTTTTCCTAACTCCATGGGCGAGATGGCATCTATGTATGGGGTAACCAACAAGTGAACTGGTATAAAAAAATATGAACCTTGATTTTGCAAATCAACTCCTACAGCTTTTTGTAAACAACAACCCATTGGGACTGACAGTGGGTGCTGACAGTTCATTTAATGATTTTGTTTTGAATTTCGAACAACAGCATTTTAACATTATTCATTATCATATGAAGTAAAACTATAATAGAACTTGTAAACATCTGCCATAAATAGATATGTGCTTGTCCACCCCGGACATGTGAAGTGCTGAAGTTTCTCGAGGTAGTTGGTTCCTGCATAAATTATACACAAGTATCTTGAGTCGAGGCGGAATAGAATTAAACTTGACTAAACAGTACCTTTGACGAAACACAAATAGTTATTGTTCTATTGAGTCAAAGACTTTTAGTTACTTTAAAATATATTGTTTCAGTGTTAAAAAATAAATTGATTTTGTGTGGTGGACATATTGTGTTTATGATTCGCATGAAACAGTGTTAGAACTAATGTTAGAGACGTTGGAGTGACAGCCATGTAAGTGAAATGAGCTTGGACAGTGCATGTGGCCAGGCAGGTGGATAAAACATCCAATCAATAGTGTACTCGGAATAATAAATGAGAAGTCAGATGCCTGCCAGCTCGTTGGGTGGACGATCTTGTGAAGTCTATTTTATAAACGCAACGAGTAACGTATAAGAAAAGAGGTTTAAACTGAGCTGCAGTGGGTGATAATTAGCTGAAGATTATGATAATGAAATTTGGAGCTACCGTTTGGAGCTACAGTTTGACTACTTCTGCAACTGGCATCTCAAAGTGTTTAAAAACTATAGTTGTAATCAGGAGATATTATTGACATCCCAGTACATTAAGAGAGAATCGGTTCAGCGTTATATATAAGAGCGGGCAGCGAACTGCCATTTGCGAGAATGGGAACAAGCGGGAAGCGAGTCGGTTCTCGACTCCCGGTGAATACATATTTAATGCGAACCCATCAGCAGTACGAATCGTGCACATTACTACAACAATACTAACTAAATGCACAGTATGACAACTGAATCGAAATTAATTATATTTTAACTATTCATTAAATATTTTGGGTAAAGTACTGCCGTACTCAGGTAAAAGGCAATAAAATTCACCAACTGCCTTTTTTTTAATATTTATGCCTATATGTTTATGTTTTGTGATTATAATTACTAGTAATATTCAAAGAATATTACTTTTATCCTTTGTATTATATAAGTACTGGCTTCTCACCCTGTATGACTTATTATGATTTTATTAACGACTGAGAAAAAATGCGGTGCTTTTACTGTTTTCATATATACTAACAAAACATTGTAAATTTCACGAGTCTGTACATTTTTTATTTCTGTGAAAAGAATTATTGCAAGGGGTTAAAAATAGATAATTAAACACATTTTATCATTTTTAGAAATGTCTGTCTATTTGTATGAGCAGGTTTCAATTAAAAAGTACTTAAAAGTAAAAAGTAATTAAGTATATTTAAAAAAAATCCAAAACATTTATAGAACCTTTTCCGGGGTAAAATGAAAACTTTATTTTATTGAAATCGGTCCACTCTATCCAATGTTATAGTAATTTAAATTACACGCGGCGAAACTTTAGTATGACAGAAGAGTTTGTAAATAAATGCGTTTTAGTCTTTCTTATTCGGGAACAAAAAATTGACTGATTGATTGAAATTGAACAAAATGACATCATATAAAATGTATAGTATATAATAATAAATATACGAGATATAGTAAAATGAGAAAACAACATTTTGATATTTTTAGCCGTTGTATTGAGTAGTCATTTTATAGAAGTAGTGAACTGTAACGTGAGTGTGAGCGAAGTCGCGGGCACAGCTGGTCAACAATATGAGTAAATATGTATTTCTAAGAAAAAAAGTATGTTATAACCCGTGTCGTTTAGGTCGAAATTATCTATTATTAACACCATATATATTCACTCGAACTATATTACGCTAATGTTTTATAGATGTGGTTGATAGATTTTGACAAGAGCCAAGGATTGAAATTTAGACGAACGAATTTGCTAATACGATGTCAGTGCTGTCGTTACGTTTTATATCTTCGTGTGTTTTTAAGAATAATAACACATAATATTAGTATCGGCTGTAAAATGGTTGCGACGTAGCTAAACAAGATGTTATCATAAGGCTCGCTCAAAATAATGATAGTATAATTATGCTAGGCTGAGAAATCAAATACTTTGTACTACAACACTAAACCATTCTGTAAATACGTGACTAACACAATATTAACGCATGATTATATGATATTAGAATGGTTTTGCATACATACTTTGCATACAACCTTCAAATACATATGTTTATTTTTTCTAAGAGTATTTAAATCATATCTTGTTATTAAAAACCCTTCCATACTTTTGTCACGGAGTAATAATAATTGTTTATTAACATTTAACTCTCAGTCGGTATCGGATTTGTTGTAATACAATATTACATTATAGGAAAAACTACAGGAATTGAGAACTAGTTTTAAATAATGAATAACTAAAGAAAATGAAGCCCGCAATAAATCCTAACTTTGTTACAAGTCTTTTCTCAAATATTATATTTTTGGAAACAGTGCAAAGAGCAGATCAGTACGGTGATTTAGTTAAGATGATAATTGCGTTTAGTTATACTGTCAAAGTCCATTACTGGTTGATTTACCATACTGTACATTTCATTACTGCAATGTCGTAATGTTCATCGCTTGCCTACAAAATATTTTTTTTTATCCCTCATGCCGGAAGCGACAGATTTCCTACGATTTTTGCGAGACAATTTTCGGGTCTCGCCTTAATTGAAACGATTCTCTGGGCGGAGGATAAAATTATATTTTTTCTTTAGTTCGCTACGGAAATAGTTTCGTACGTACATTGACCAACACTTTTGTTGCGCCCGTGACTATTCACGCACTAATTCGAGCATATCCTGAATCATTTGGATCTATTCAGTTATATGAAATCTTGGAGTTAAGTTACCTGGAATTATCCAACGGCCTAAAAACTACAATTAGGCAGCCTCAAAGGAGTTGGCTCTGGTGTTATACGGGAGGGATTTGTGAGGTAGTGATCCTACTTCGAAAACAGTTTAATAAGTCCAAGACATAAATAGAAACCGACGCTACTGCGCTAAGGAATTTACTCTCGTTAATAAAACATTTAAATCCGATGGCTGGTTTTAATATAGATATTAAACCACGTCCCCCGAGCTCCTCTCCGCTGGGTTGTAGAGGCGAAGGTCGGTGAGGGGAGAAAGGGATTGGCTAAGACGTCATCCTACTTAATATGGACTAAATAATAAATCAGCTTTGTTTGTCTTTGTATCCATTATTCATAGGGTTTCGGATGATCCCGTCGACATTACGCTCGTACACATACTGTGGCCGGTAATCGGGTAGGTAGGTGTGTCTACACATGTAACTGATACTGAACGATGAATCTTCTAGTGAATTATTCATAACAATTATATTGCGAATCTTTAAGCTTTTATTGTTATTCTAATATGTGATATTAATGTAAACATGATCTTTTACTTCTGTTGTTGGATTTGTGAGAGATTAGAATCATCATGGATGATGTTAATGCATCATCTATAAAAAATTCTAACAAAAATGCAAAGGCCAAGATTTTGATAATCCCCTCTAATACAATATACTATTTAATTTCGCATATCATAGCTCAAGGTTTAGATTACATACATACAAGTAAGCCAAGGGCAATGCTATACAATGCCGGAACAATACGCGCTGAACATGTGTTCAAATATCCTAAATGAGGTACGTATTAAGGCTAACAATACGAGAAACGAAACGGTGAGTTGTACAAAAAGGTAGTTATCTTTTATAGTACAGGCAGACATTAGCGCGCGCCTTGTCTCGTTACTGCGTGAAGTCGTAGCCTTTGTCTGTCGAGTACATTCTTATATATCTTTTATTTCTATATTTAATTTATAAAGAACTGCGTTATTTGTTTATTTCTACGTTTGTTTTAATTCAAAAAATATTTGTACAATATGTCGATTAGAAATTAAAAAATCATAGATATAATCTATCGAACATGTTCGATGTAGAATATTAATTTGAACACGTTGAAGACACATGTTAGATATTTTCTGATAAATGTTATGTTACTAAGTATTAATTGAGTTCAAGAACATAACTATATTTGAAAGATTTAAAACATATACTTCCATCAATGTCTTCAATTAAAATACATATTTCGGGTGTTGATAAAATTGTATTAATTTGTAACTCTGATACTTTCATGTACGTTGAATAATACCAATACATACTTAAAATAAACTCCTCTAGTTTCAAGCTTAGGACTATTGTATATTTGTCTTCGATTACCTACAAACCTATATTAAATATGTAAAAGGTCAAATTAATTTAATTTTCTTTCACAATAGATCCTTCCGGCATAAACAGACTTCAGACATAAAAAAGGTTTTAAATTGTTTTTTTCCCAATTTTTTTTTTTTCATTAGAAGTGTATCTCTATACACAATGTGAATAGTTATGAGTTATTAGAATGGCTTTGTTACATCTACCAATAACACCGGGATCGTCCGTCCGTCCGTCTCCCGGCAATATGTAATCCCATCGAGCCCAGTATTGCTGATTACAATGATTTCGCAGTTCTTTTAGATCCCTTTTCTATACAGAGAGGTTATTACAGTTACCATTCATAGCACATCATTACATCCTTAAGAGATATTTAATTATTTTTATATCCGTGATTCTTAGGGACTTCTCGGATCAAAGTTTTTAGGAGAGAAATGCCGCTATAATGGTTTTTATTGTAATTCACTCTATGAAGAGTGATGTAGATTGAACTATTGTATGGTAGATATATGAGGTTCGGTTTTAGAATATAGTTTCTTAGCGTTTGTCTGTTTGAACGCAATAAACTCTAAAGCAATTGACCGGGTTTTCATAAGATTTTATTTATTCCTTTATGTAA
The DNA here is from genome assembly GCA_014132275.2 of Samia ricini. Taxonomy (NCBI): domain Eukaryota; kingdom Metazoa; phylum Arthropoda; class Insecta; order Lepidoptera; family Saturniidae; genus Samia; species Samia ricini. Next base: position 595,985 of record AP028159.1, read on the forward strand.
AACAAAATTAACAACATGTATAAATAAATGTAAAATAAATAAAATCTTTTATTTCAGACAAATGTCCATTTGGTTAGTGTACATACAACTTAGAAACTAGTATTAGTTACTTAGATCTACATTTACATCAATTAATTGTTTTTATTTTTATAACGCCACAGTGGTACGTGGGCGTCTGCTACAGTATTCAGGATACTGTTGGGGCTGGTGCGTACCCTGCTCATGATGGTGTGAAAGCCATCAATTTAAGCCTCCGCGAACATGCCCGAAGCACCGCAGTAGCGTGGCAACTTTGAATGCATTGTTCTATTGTAAGCGCAGAGCGCTGTATGCCCGCTGCGTGTAGTTGACCCACAGACTGCATATGTAAAACTACTGACAGTACGCTCTAAACAGAGTAGCCTTGGCTTCAGTAGAGCATTTAGCAAATCTGTGAGCCAACATATTACAATGGACAGCCAACGCTCTGCACTGCCGTTCCATGTCCAGGCCATATTTTAAGTCATCAGGTACCTAGTGGCCCAGATACTTGCAACTAGTGACTTGCTTGAAGAGACATCCGCACAGACTCAACTGTTGTGCAATTGGGTAGGTTTTAGTACCTGCCTTAAAGACTAGTAGCTCACTCTTCTTAAAATTGTATCTGAGCCCATGTCTCGTCTCTCACATATTGCGGTCTCTCATCATAGCGGTAATCTAAGAAATAAATTTATATAAAAAATCGATGCATGAATTATAAAGCCAATAACGAATGTATAAATCTTTAAAAAATGATGTTTGCATAAGCGTGTGTGCAACATTTCACTTCACAACTGGCCACTATTGTTATTACGTAAAATATTATTTTATCAGAAAAACAGGGTAATTCACGCCCAAAGTGACATGATTACGTACATGATTTTTGAAGTTTTTATTTTTTTATCTGATGTATCCTTGTGAAGTCGGGGCAGAACACTACTGAATGTATTTAGTAGAATGGTATATTCATATAAAAAGTGTATGTATTATTATCCAAATTATTATCGGCTTTAAAATGAAACATATGTAGTGCACGTTACCGTCCCTACATATAGTCAGGTGATCTGGCAGACGACTGTGTAGTGGCGGTCTCGAGCCGCTCAATTGCCCTGAGCTGAGGGATTTACTGAGTCTTCTGATCGACACATTCGCTGCAATCTATTGATCCTTAATATCAACAGCACACGTGATTTGTTCGGTTAGTACCTTCTCTAACACCAGTGTCTCTGTTATATTATGTGGTTGTATTAGACAATGTTAATACAATACTGTTTCTGAACTAAATATCTACTTAGGTAACAGGAATCTAACCGAAGAGGTCATATCCGGTTAAAACAGGTTTAATTAAGGATGTATCGGGGTGAGACGGAATATTTATAATTGATTGTAATTTTTATTAAATATTTCCAATCGATTAATTGTATTGTTTAATCGTCTTTATTATTAAAATGTATGTGCGAAAGTGTAAAAATTGATTATCACTGAATAACACAGAATATTTTTCTTTTTTAAAGGTTTTCTACAGATTAGCGCGAAGCCGGTGCGGGTCGCTAGTGTTAGTGTGACAGATATCTAATAAAGAAAAAAAGAAATTCTGTCATATTTTGATGTTTACTTTCTTTTAAAATTGACGTATAAAATCATTGGATTATATCTATTGGTTTGTATTTGATTTAATACTGTGATGCACTGTAAGGAAGAAAAGAAAGGGGAGAGAAAGGGCACGTCGTTTATGCAATCGACCCTCATAAAAAACTTTATTAATGCAAATATGGTCATTAAACTTTGACTCGTCGTTTTGGAACTCCTTTGTACCAATACATAAGGATACCGCAGGTCGACCCAGTCAGTTCAGAGAGAATTATATAACGAAGCGAAGAAGAAGAAAATAACTGTAAGCGACCCGAAACTAAGTGTAAGTATATAGTGTACAGTACTGTTTATTGAAAGAGTATTGTTGTGTATACACACGTGGTTATTTATTATGTTTTCAATTGGTGTTGTGACGAATAAATTATTTTATCGTGCCGTGTCGACATTTTCAGTTACCTACGAGGGAAATAATAAATTAAGTAAGTAATAGCAAGTTAGCTGTGTCTCGAGGCATCACAAAGTAATGATGTACCTGTGTGTATATTCTCTGTACTTATAAATACAATTTACAATTCTATATGAGAATGCTACAAGCGTCGCGATCTATTTCAAGAGCAAGATGTTCCCGAGACATCGTTAAATAATTCTGTGTGTTGCTTGTTAGTCTGAACGCCTAGCTTCCGCTCCCTCTCCGCCTCCGCCTACGCCTCCCCCGCTCCCCCTCACATCACTGGACGTCGTCAGCAATCACACAACAGTTTTCAAGTCTGAAAACTAAATAATTATCAATGTTAAACTAAACTTTAATATCAATATTTTTATATGATGTTTTGCAAAGTATATAATAGTAATCGTTTTGAAATATATATTATAAATAGAGAGGCTTCGTTCACTCATAGCTTGTTATATTTAAGTAAAAGCTATTGTTAGACACGAAGTGAGATTTAAATTAAAAAAATAAACAAATAAGCATTAGATCATTTTAGGACAACACAGACTAATCGATAAGTAATTAAAATCAACTCTTCCAAATGACGCTTCGTTCTCCCATGAGCGACTTTAGAATTCCGATTCACCCTCGACGACAACGTGGCCTTCAACCTCCTTCTTGAGGAATTCGAGGTAACCATACCAGGGCTGAGCCCTCTTCGGTGGATGCTTCGCTATATATTTATACTAATAGAAATACAGTGCAACATAGTTGTCTGTTAAAATATGTAATTACTGTGGAAAATTTGTTAACAGTTTGAAAAGAATAAACAACAGGAAACGTATACACTTAAAATGATTAAATAGTTAACTTTTTTTTTGTTGTATAATACTACTATTTTCTTCAGATTCAGCGGCGGATACCGGGTTTCAGTTGGTGGCAGTGCGGCATGAGATCTCTCTCCACGTGTTATAGTGATAATTACATATTACATACAGGTTCTGGGAACAAACCGAGGACAAGCGCCACGGCTCACAACAACAATAAACTGAGATAATATCGTTCATACGTGATACTAAACTATAATAAAATTCTTATTGTTTGGTTGAAGTCGTTAATTATCTCTCGTACATTGTATGATAAGAGTATGGATTTCCAGAGACAGAATCTAGAAAAAAGATCATATAGAGTCCATTTGTTTAAGTGAATAAGGGGAAATTAAAATGAAGATTAAAAGCATATCACTTATATAGATTTTTGATTGATAAATCAGTATTTTACATTACTGTTAAATATTAGCGGCGTGGTAGTGGATTGTGACCACCGTACACTTGTGAGAACCCCGTCATTTGAGTTAAAGAGCGTCGCATTTAGGGATCAGTGGGTGCACGAATACACCCAGAGCTACTCAAAATTTACCCGTCGTGGTGTAGTCTGGTTAGGTTATGGGATGTCGTCATTGATCTTGGACTATACTTTATTTAATATCAGACGAAGTGTCATATTGCTGAGTTTGAAAAAAGGATGTTGCTTTTACAGTAGCCGTCATTAAATAAATTTTAATGTATTTACATTTATTACACTTATTTAAGTAATAGATGAAGACTTCTTCATTTGATTGCACTCAATCGTTTTTGTTTTGTACAATCAATAAACAAGTGGAATTGTTTTAGGATAAAAGCCGTTTGATGTCCGGAGTAATCGAATCAAGTCGAGTGTCGCTCGAGTCATTGTTCCGGACGCGGAGTCGAACAACTCTCGGCAGGTGAAAACTTCGCACCTATTTACAGTTTACTTTGAACAGGAACGATTTTGACGGTGCTCCCACGGTGATGATAAAACACCTCGGTAAACAGTTGTACCGGTTAACAAGATTCTTCCATGTCTCGGTAACACGATCTTCTAATGGCGGATGTATTCTAGGTGTAACGAATATGATCGTATTTTGATAAAGGATTTGCATTTCTATTTTTTTTTTTTTTAACGGACATTACGCTAAATACATAAACTATTATTTTACACGGAATTGGCTCAGTGCTTTGACCACAATTTTACCTGATGATGTGGTTCAGTATGGTAAGCATACTAAGCCTAGAGGTACTGGTTCTCAAGTGATGCTTGACACACCTATTAGTATTTGGCGATAGGTTTTCAAACTTGAGAGTGGTAGCTACACAGACGGGCATCATTAGAAAGTCCCTACCACCATGCTATGGTTTTCTCATGATATTATCTTCACCGAAAGCTCAGGCCGATTTTAGAGTCGGATAAGTGCGGATCGAACTCCCGTCGTTTGACGCGGAATCCGGCCGTACTAGCCGCTGCACCATCATCGCAATAATTAAATATCAATATTTGACGTTTTGACAATACAAACTGTTCAAAATCAAAATAAAAATAATCTTTATTCAATTTAGTCCCTAAGAAGGCGCTTATGAACGTCTAAAACACTATCACCGGTTCGGAAAACAACCCAGTCGAGAAGAGCCGGCAAAAAACTTGATCTGTTTTTTTCTATAAATATATCATTTAATTTAATATAAAAAAAAATTTTACATAAAAAAAAACTATACAAATCATAGTCTTAACTAATGTTAGCGAAAGCACAGAGATGTGGGTTAATTCCAGACATCACTATTGTTCACGTAATGATCCACCCTGTAATAACCTTTTGAGATTAAAACTTGCTTGACATAATACTTGAACTTATTGTCAGGTAAATCGGTAATGTTACTTTCGTAATCGGTAATGAACTAAACCCGTTTCCACTGATAATTTATATTGAATTTGTGAATATGTTTTTACTTTTATGCTTAATTATGCTTTCGATAAGTAAAATTACAGTAACTTTCATCCTACCTTTACAGTATTGTAAAGCTGTGGAATAGTCTTCCGGCCGATGTCCTCCCCTCTTCCTATAACATCACGTCCTACATGAAGATACATCTATGCAGGCCGGTATCACACGGACAACTGACGGTGGAGATCCGATCACTCGACGGTCGCCACTACTTTTGGATTGCACTTACCATCTCTCATTTTTTGCTATTATAAAAAAAAAAAACAATCTGATTTAAAACTAAAATAGTAAAATAAAAGATAAAGTAGATAGTGATTTAAAACTTAATAAAACTAGCAAGTACGGTACACGTTTAACTCGTTTTCGATATATCGGAGCTAAGCGAACGTCTCTCTCTATAGTTCGTATAGTCACGTGGTACGACGAGTATTATAAAGTGATGAGACGCAACGCTTAAAGTATATTAATACATTTAGTTGTTTGGTTAACGTGTCGTTATTGCCGAGCATATCCTCACTTAGGATCAACCATAATTGCAATTAAACTCTATGTTTTAACTACGATAATAAAATTCCAAAAATGAAACTACCGTGTTTATCCTTATAAAATTAACCTGATATTTTAGTACAGTTGTTAGTGTAAAATAGCTAAACATCCAAACTGATGGATTAGACGTTATAGAAATGTAAAAAATATGGTTAAAGTATATCTAGTCAGTTTAGGTACACAGAATATATAAATTCATTGAAAACATGACTAAGAGAGTCGCGTGGGCGCTACGACGTTATAATAGCTGCCGACATTTCTCAAATGGATTAGAAAATAATATCATTAGTAACTTTAGAACTATAATTTAAAAATGAACTAAAACAACCGGAAAACGTTAAAACTATGCTTGAAAATGTATCCATAGAGTATTTTAAAACAACTTTATACATAAAAAAAATTCTGCTGTCAGTGCTTTAAATGTCAATCCTAAGTAAATATGTAACTTTCCGGTTTCCATGCGGATATATCCGCATCCAGTGAATATATTTCAGTATGCTTCAAAGTGAAGTCAAATAAGTATGTTAAAGTAAGGAGATATATTATCTGTGGATTGTGTGCCGCACCACACCTCGTTTATTCAGTGCTTAGTGCGCGCTGCACCACTGCAGTTTATTCGGAAAACGCTCACCTTAAAGCTCATTGAATCAGTTCGAATCAATTTTAAAATTATAATATTTTGTAGCCATAACAAAAATGGAAGATATCTTTACGTTTAAAAAAAAAATATTAACCGTGATACTTGTCACGACGACTTCAATCTCTGAACATCATTAGAGCTCGACGGTGATCCACGTTTTAATGACTACTGTTGCTCCGAGATCATAGTTATTTGTTAGGTTAAAAAATATGTAAAGAGTACAAAGCATTGGCAACGGATACCTATCCCGGCGTGACTCGTTTTGACATGCAGATATGTCCCGTGTGTGAGTCATAGAGTCGCACATTTGTACGGTGAACACCATGAAACCCTTTATGCCATTAACATACGAGATTAAAAGTGAATAAGTACGCCTATAGTGGTCGCTCGTGCAGCGAACGCAGTTACTGGATCTTTAATCATATTTTTAAAGCTGATATTTGCTACAGAGGAAGCTTACTTCTAATTACTCTAGTCTGGTGGAGTAAGTTATTGTATCATTTGTATGAGGGAACTATATATTATAATTGAGTAATTTCTAAATGCAATTACTGCAAATGTATGTCCGATGTATAAATACATTGTTATAAGTAGGCTATGAAGAGAACGATTACTTCTAAATGTACATCCCTTTTCATTATATATTTTTTATCAGGTGCGAAAGAAATAGACTAATCATTTATGATCGCTCGTCTGATAGTCGTCAGTCCGTTTGATCGCTTTGCATCACATAAACCCCGTCTGGTTTGATATTCCTCAGAATGGGTAAACGAGCCCTCGCGCGTCCTTTTGCCATGCAAATCTGTACCGACGTGCGTCAAGCGGCACGGACGTGACGCGGGGATGGGAGGCCCGGGAGGGAAGGGGTGGGTAGACGTCGCGGCTCGAACGTGTTTTTTTCTTCCGACATGTTTATTTCAGTTCTTTATTGCCTGTCGATAAACAGAATAAGGACGTGGGTGTGACTGTTCGCACTGTCGCCAGTACGAGATGGAAATGTGACTTTGATGTGTTCACGGACGAGGTTGTTTTGATTATCCTTGTCTCAAAATTATTGTTGATGGTAAATAATCAAATGAGAATGTACCACCATGTTAAGTTCTAGATAGACTGGTTCTAGATTCTTTGTTAGTAAATTACTATTGGATTAAAAGGTTTTAGCGAAGAGTTTTGTTATGAAATAGAGTGAATGGGGCCCTGCGTAACTTCATGTGAAGCCAGGAAGTAACTGAAGAGGTGCGTTTAGCTGTGCATCGAGGAGTCCTGGTCCCTACACTTAGATATGGTAGTAAGCGCTGGGTTTGGCAGAAGAAGCATGAAAGTGACATTAACGCTGTAGAAATGAGAACTCTGAGAAGTATAGCTGAAGTGAAGATGATTGATAAAGTCAGAAATAGTATGATAAGAGAACGCTGTGGTGTGGTAGAGGATGTGGTGACCAAAATAGAGAAAGGTATGCTTAGTTTGTTTGGGTATATAGAGAGGATGGATTACAGAAGCTTAACGAAACGAATTTATAAGGCGAGGGTGAATGGGCAAGGCAGTAAGGGTCGACCTAGGCGAACGTATCTAGACCAAATCGATCATGTGTTAAATAAAGACTGCGGTGAAAAGTACTCATAACCCACGAGCATGTATGAAAGCGCTCATGAAAGTAGAAGAAGCGTAAGAGGTGTGTCAAGATCGTAGCAAGTGGAAGGACGTAATCTCTGCCTACCCCCAAGGGAGAGAAGCGTAATGATATGTATGTATAAGGTTTTGGTGTATAATTAGACATGTAAAAATTGTATATTATCTTTGGTTCAAGCTCAGTTACGTAAGTATATCTATGCTAATAAATAAAATTGGCGTGTCTGTTTGTAATGTCACAATATTTTTTTACTGAGTAGATAGATATGAGTGTATATTGTGATACCTAAATACCAAAAATACAATTGTTATAATATTTTCCTTCTGTTCGTCTGTCTGCCTGTCTGTGTCTTTGTTCCGGGTAATCTTCGGAACGGCTCTACAGTTTTTGGCGGGACTTTTTTTTCGTAGATAGCCGAAGTTACTCCGGGAAACTTAGAGTACTTTTAATTTTCGAAAATAATTAGGGTTCCGCGTAAAAAAAAAATTAAAACTCATAAAAAAAAGAATAAAATCTGATTCAATGCACAGTTTTACGCACAAGTGCTTAAATTTATTACAAATATTTTTATTTTATCTTTAAACTAAATCCTTTGAGACGTACTCCAAGCGACGTCTTATTATCATTTTCTCTCATGTATCTTTCTAACCGATTGCTATGATGGGTTTGTGTTTTTTCTTTTTATATGGAAAAAATGGACTCGACATTTAAAAGCTCAATGACATATTTGAATAATTTTTCCGTCGCGTACTCCTCCGACCCGCTAGCTCCGAAACCGCTTCGGAGACCGCGTAACGTTCTCACCGATCCCGATGATAAAATCACGTGCGAAAATAGGATCTTTCCTTTCCAACCGATCCAGTATGCGTGCCAGCGCCCACGCCCGCGTAACCGCCGTTCCCGCCGCCGGGGACAGGCGGCTAATTTTGCTCCCGCACACTCTCCGGGTCCCCCTCAGGCGGCGGCCCAGGACGTGCTTCGTTCCCCAACTGGGGAGGCTCTTGACGTCGCCGCCAGCGCGATACAGTGACACTGCCCATGCATTGAGCATTACACGCACAACACTGCAAAACACACTCTTGCACATAACATGCAGGTACATAGGTCCTGTAAGGAACCTTTTTTTTTTTTATTATTAATAAAAAATGTAGGGAATAGCTAGGTTCAAACTCGCGAGAGAGTTTTACACTCAGGTGACGGCCAAGCCGAGGTTCGTACCACTTTGGTAACCCTTGAGCTAGTCACCTTATTGCGGCTGAGTGCCTTCAGCACTCGCCCCCAAAGTTCGGTGAAGCTGTAAAGGCCCTTCCGGTCAACAGCGTTAGCTAGGTTCGAAAAAAAAAAAAAAAAAAAAAAAAAAAAAAAAAAAAAAAAAAAAAAAAAAAAAAAAAAAAAAAAAAAAAAAAAAAAAAAAAAAAAAAAAAAAAATGAATAATTTTAGTTGGTGGTGCGGTCGGGATCCGAGTCGATGGTGTAAGTTCAAGCCTACCTATCCAACTCTATAATGAGCCTGAGTTTTAGATGAAGGAAAACATTGAGGACCATGGCGGTAAGACATTTTTTAATAGTGTCAGCCTAGGAGCTACCATCCTTGTCTTACAGGATGGTGTAGATACTGACCAATCATGGATGCTTTGGTTGGTACCTGCACCGTAATGTAAGGAAGGAGGGTGACGCCTCATGCCGTGAGTGCGGAGCAGAAATGGATGACGCTCGTCATACCCTGGTAGACTGCCCTAAATGGGACGAGTAGCGGAGAGTATTGGCTCGGGTGGTAGGCAATGACCTTCCACTGCCAAGCGTAATTGCTGCCATTATTGGCAGTGAGAGGGCGTGGGATGCCTTTAAGGAGTTTTGCGAAAAGGTTTAGCAAAAGAAGAGGCTGAAAGGGGTAGAGAGGATGATCCAGAGGCACCTGCAAGAAGGAGAAGAAGGACAGGAGAAAGGCGTCGTCGACGATATGATGGGATGACGATGCATTTATGATGATGTTTTCCACGCCACGGAGATTGAGTATAAGAGAAGAGGTACCTCAATCTGAAGGGCGGATATTCGGGCGTGGAGGAATTGGGCTCGCTAAGCTAGCCGTCGTCGAGTGCCGCGGTCAATGCCAGCTCGGTACCGGGGCATTCAAAGAAAGCGGTGGAGGGAATAAAAAAAGAAAAAAGGAGCTCACGTCCTCAAGTTGGATAATCTGTCGCCAACACCAATAGCTCTATTGTGTGCAGCATCTCTTGAGAGCGAATACGAATAGGCTTAGTGTGTTTACTATCCTGAAGTACATCGTCACTTAATATCAATTCAGATTGAGGTCAAAGCAATGAGCCTATTAAAAAAAACAATTTCTCAACGAAATAAGAAATTGTAAATAGACGTTGATTATTAAGAACGTCGGTAAACCCTAGGTCTTGTGTAATATTACCTGACCTGAATACCTGGTGTTATGTATACAACTAAGAGTATTCTATATACTCACAATACATGACACGTGCTGACGAATTACACGCATTCCTGGTACAGAACGCGTACACCCGCACATACATACGTCGGCTCCACGCATCTCCTATGATATCTTGTTTCTATGAATTACATCACCTGAACTCTAACTACTAGGGCTGCTACTCTGATAAGTATTTTATTTACGATAATAAACATCGAACATTTATTCTTTACAACTTTGCAACTGGAATTTAGATATTGTGAATAGATATGAAAAGGGCTATGGGACTGTAAATAATTAACTGTTGCGTCTGCGTTGTTGATTTGAGAAATGGGAAAAACGAACGACTCTTATATATATGCTTTTACATCAGGTATAGTGACGAGAGTTGCCTTCCTAGATTAAAAAAATACAACAACTAAATTAAGCTAAACCTTATGAACGACACAATAATGGAGCGTCCCCGGGAGCCCCAATATTCCTGGTCATAGCGGTAGCGGCTAAGCTAACGGTGGGTTAAGGGATGTTAGGAATATCCGGCAGAGGTCCGCCTAAACCTTGTGAAGGTCGCCGGAATTTACTGGAGACGTTTGGGGGAGACCTTTATTCAATTCAGATACCTAATAATAACACAATATTAACTGATTCTGAGGCGGTAGGAAGTTTGCCAAGACAACTAGTTTGTTATATTTATGACCTGTTCAATCGAAGTAATAGTGCGCAACCCTGCCGGGCCCCCCGCGGCTACCGCTAATCATTTGTCTGTTACTACACGCCTCTCTTTGTCAAAACGTCTTTGAAATGAGTTCACAACAGCTTCACGAGGGTAATATTATATCATCACGCCAATTGTTTGTTCATAAGCATAGGCAGATTAAGAATATTTAACGTTATATTATGTTCATGGTTACCCGGTTGACTGTTATCACATCTAATGTTAAATGCATACCGAAACCAAACATTTGTTAAACGTTATGTGCAAGGTCACTGATTTAATCACAATCTCATTTGATGTTATGTGACGGTGTTGTCCAGAGTGGTGACGCACACTAAGCCTTTTGGCTTTCATATAATGTTGCCGGAACATATCTATTGGAAAAATATATTCTGATAAAGTATATTGGATTAAATATACTCAACCTGAGAAGCGTAATTCTTAAGCTTAATTTTTCAACTACCGATGTATTTAAATAACTCCTTGTCGAAAGGTTTTCAATTTAAGTATGTTAGCGAATCTGCTGATTACTGGAAATTACTTTTACAATATGAATATATCGCACGTCACGCTGTAAAACGGTTAAAACAAGGTTTTAGTAAAACAGAGGAAACATAATTGCCACAGTTATGTTGTCATAATAAAGAAAAACAAGCGCTTTCACGAATAACTCAGGACTGAACGGTCCCAAGCGTCCTTGATAAGATTTCGTGTTTAGAATTTGTAATATTTCGTGATTTTCTCTGCTCAATGTAACATTAGAAGGATAGTTTACAAAAAGCTTAACGGTGTTTATTATCTTGTGTGTAGGAACCACAAGGTGGACCGACGACCTGGTGAAGGTCGCGGAAATCCGCTGGATGCGGGTGGCTCAAGACCGGTCGTTGTGGAGATCTTTGGGGTACACCTATGTCCACCAGTGGACATCTTTCGGTTGAATGGATGGATGGATGGTGAAATAGTGCCGGGTGAACGTGCGTCATCCTCACAACTTTTCCTCTAGCAAAGCAGCAGTTTAGTTCTGATTCATTGGACGACATGCAACTCTAGTTGGTTAGTTAACTCTAGTTGGGTAATTTTAAATATTTTATTAATATTGTCGGGTCTATAACGCGCACTTACTTGATTGATTTCGAGTACAAAACGCAAAAGTTTAAAAAGTGTTGATTTCGAATAAAACTACAGTTCTGTGTAATGTTGTAAATACGTACTCTGAACTATTAATTTTATTACTCCCCCTGGACATGTTGTCCCTTAAACATTTTCCTAAGTAATACACATCTGTACCAGAATGTAGCAGCAACCCTAATGCGTTTATCGTATAAATATGACACAAAGATTATTTACAACACAAAAATATGTCCCAATAGAAACAAATCAGGTTCTTAGGAAGCGTTTCATTTGTAACAAATTGTTTTGCGTGAGTTTCACGAGGGTGCACCGCGCCGCGCCGGTAATGACGGTTCGAAATAAAAGCCGCCTCGTCTCTGATTGTCGCATACTGAGCGCGGTGCACAGCGGCTTGCGTTCCACTCTGGTCGTAGCGCTATCCTATCTTATAAATTTTATTAGCACAATTGTTTCAATAAACCTCATTCTCACTCCTCTCAACTCACTTGTGTTAGCTTCATTCAAATTCACATGGCTCATTTTAAACGAATATTGCGCATTGCCCAAATATTTCCAATATTGATTTCCAATAATTATATTTATACAATATGTTATATATTTAATTAACAAAAATACATAAACTAAATATTGAAGAAAAATATATTTGATATACACAATCAAATATATTTTTCTTGAATATTTAGTTTATATATTTTGTTTTTTAGTAATTTGTTAAGTAGTCAAAAATTAAACTTTAAGAATAATTATTAAGCAGCATAATATCGCATAGGTTTCAGTGTGTGACAAGCAGAAAGGGGGACAGGGTTTATCACGTTCGGGACGCAGCGCGCAGATGGAATATAGAATTTCAGTTTTATCTTCACCTCACAATGTTTTTAGATGTAGATGACAAACAGAGAGATATATGAACTCGTATGCAATGCGCTATGTGTAGCGTGTATTATGTGCGTGCTTACCTCAAAACAATATATTATTATAGCAGTACGCATTACGGACTACGATAATATGTTTTTTTTTGGCTAAAATACATTTTAGAAAAAAATTGTATTCCATATTGTTTCCAACTATAAAATCAACTTTTATTTCTAATTTATTTGAAATCTACTCAGCTGGTCGAATACAATTGATATTAGATAAATTACAGTATTATCAAAAATCATATAGATAATTGTAGACATTTTTTTTTCTTCTAAATAACTTAGTTTTATCCCTAACCTAACCGGTTGAGGGGCTATAAAAGTAGGTAAGGCGGACTCCGGTGTACTGTACTTGGCAACACTGCAGTATTCACGTACTACCGACCAAGTAAATAGTACCTAATTATAATTACTCGAAGCAAATCTTCATAATTTTAATTATATTTAAAATGATGTAATAGTAATTCTTATAGCATATATTACTTGTTTTATTACATTTGATGACAAGTGATATTTTGTAATGTAGTACGTGGTTATTGGACGGCAGTGTAGATAGTTATTCAAATTCAGTCGATGTCCGGTGTCCGGTGTCCGGTACTCGGCGAGTGGCGGCACTAAATAACACTCACAAGCCCTAAAACGGTCTTAAAGGAAATATAAATGAATATATTTACAAGATATAACATAATTCAGTTTTTTTTTTAGAGTGCGATTTAAATAAGCAATGTTTTATTAAGTTGTGTTAATCTGATAAAATAAATATAACAGTGCATTTCGAGCGAAATTTCGTCTTGCTGGTTACCTTATGGAAGAATTCAGTTCAATTCCAGTTATTCTTGGATTAGGATCTCTACCGCATTAAGAAAATAATGTTGATTTAAGAAAAATAGGTACCTAATTTAATTCAATACTTGAATTGAACCTAATTAAAGCATGACATAATTAAAACATGCACATTAAATTTTTTTGCATTAAATCATTTTAAAGTTAAAATAAAAAGTATACTTAAAAATTAAAACATTACAAGTAAAATTTTCATTAAAAAATGAGAAAAAATTGCACGCAAATAGTTTTATGGATTACAACTGCGCACCCCGCGCTCCGCACTCCGCCACCTCTTTGTAAAATTATATTCCTCTCTTATTATAAATATTTATTCTACTACTTAAATATTAGCCATTGTATGTCAAAATGGCGGAAGTGTGTGGCGTGAAGCGCGCTGTCATTCGGCTTATCGGGGGGTCGTGGGTCCCGCGGGACTCATGCCCAACCACGGTACCGTGAAATGAACTATAAATTCTATTATGAGTGTCGACCGACGTCACTAGACCGTTACACTGTTTTATTTGTACTATTTCAAAACTATTATTAAAATATCGTGTTTTATACATACATCATGCTCTTACTATTAATAGTACTGATGTTCAGTCTTATTCTAAATGAACTAACTTATTAGAATATTACACGTGAAATACTAAATAATCAGAGCAATTATTTATAATTACTAGTTTGAAAGTAAATTTTAAGACAACAAATAACGTATATAACAATTGCGTAACATATGTATTGCGTTACTCAATAAAGCTAGACACTAAAACGTTCATAGTGACTGTATAAACTATTTTATTTATTTGTACTAAAAATCCGCCTCTAAAATTCTATAAATTCGCGCTACAAAGTAAAACACAATGTTGCGAGTTCCAGCGCGTACGAATTTTAGTTGTTGAGTTGTTCGCGCTCTCTCCTATTAGTTGATTGATCGGAGGGAACTTATTGTTGCGCAAAACTGCAGCCTCGGGGGAACAACTACCCGCATAGTTCGTGCCGGGGCCTCGGGGGTGGACTCGCCGCGATCTTATATGAAAAAACTACTCTTGAGAAATCAGTAAAAGTAAAAAAATACCTTGTACACCCTGTATATTCGTAGTGTTTAAGGTTTTTTTAATATTGATTTATTTCAAAACTGTTCATGTCGTTAGTTGTGATGGGTGGTACGACAGCTTATTAAAAAAAGGATTATTACAGTTAAAGGTATTAGACAAGACTAAATTAACATAAGATTTGATTATGGTTCAATAAACCATCAGCGGTCCCACGGTTTGTATCGACGATAACTCAGCTTACGGTGCACTAATTCCTTCCTCATTAAAAGGGAAGCGTTTCCTAGAACAGATTTCGGTAGTGTCCTCACTACCTTAGATTTTTATCTGGGGTTTCTAAGCCTGTCTCCATGTTTACACTTTCGATACGTCAAGGCTCACCAGAATACCATACAGCAATAGTGTTGTCTAGCTAGGTATCACCATCATCGTAGGCCAACTAGGAGTTTTTTAACTAAGTCACGTATGTTGTCCATTTAAATGTCTTAGACGTTCAATCTGTAATTCACAGCTTTCTCGGGACTTATCTATTTAAGTAACGGAATAACCTCGTTCACTATTATAATCCGTGTGTGTGCTTGGAGTGTTCTTTTCATAATGGTGACTGTATAGGAGATCCTAGGGCGTGTAAATAGCCCTAGGAGCGGTTTTGGGGGGCAATCTAGCCTAAGCGATGCGGTTGTGAAAGGAGTTGCAGTAATCTACTCACCGATGGTGGCGGCAACCGTTCCCTCTGCCAGCGTATAGTGTCCAGGACGGTTTTCTCGAACTCACTTTCACGTAAAGCGTATATTTTAAAAGCGTAAAAGCGTGCAGCTGCAATAGCGCGGGTTTGCGGTAAAACAATATTTGTAGCGGAGGTGTTCGAATTCAAGTACACAATTTAACTGTCACGGCTCACTAATGACTCGACCGTCGGGTCGGCGCAGTAGTCCAGCTAAGGTACTACAGCGCCACCACTCAGCGGTACAACAAATCACCAGCAACCCTACACAAACCGCCTATAGATGGCGTAACCAGTGACCTTGCATCTTTCTGTGAAATTTTCCTATATTCTCTTTTCGATTTGCAGTTACTTCGAATAATTTCTTCGTTCTACAGTATAAACAACCAGATATTTTCCTTAATCTTCTGTATTTTACTTTTAATGATGTTCATTTTGGCGTGTCTGCAACTTGCTTTTTGGTGCTGTATAAGCGATGTAATACAGTCTTCAGAATCTTGAAATCTTCTTGTATCTAGCGTCCTGCAGATGTGTAAATTGTCGCTTATAAGCGGACATTCCTCGCTTATGCAAGTAAACTCATCGTTTCTAAGTACTAAGTATTTGGATTTTGGAATAATGGTTAAGTTATTATGGTCGGGAATGGAATAGAGATGTATGTACAGCCACGCTATTAGGATGCAAATGAATGATCTTATACACACATTTAAATACTGATTTCGTTTTTTCGTTGCGTGTTGTCTTCGCCACCTCTTTATAGACGGTTTCACCTACCTTAAACATAATGTCCTGTGCCTCTTGATTGCGTTTTCTTATAACCGGCTCTTTCTTTTTGGAAATGTGTGTAGCAACACATTCTTGTACAGCTTCGGCGTTTTTTTGCGATTCTTAATAACATAATCTTGATAGAATTCCTTAGGATATATAAGTACTAAAGGATTCCTAGATGCTGTATGGTCAAATAAATAACTGATGTGGCTTATATCGTGTTGTAGAGCGAATTGAGTTAATATACGCTATTACGGGGCGTACTTCATGATAGTTTTTATGGGATCTTCTTTATTCGTTAATCTTTGTATTCTAATAATTTCACCAATAGTCGAATGGAATCGTTCTATGGGGGAATTAGAATTCGGGTTATATGTCGTTATGAAATGGATATTAATATCGTGAGATGCACATATTTCTTTTATCACGTCATTGTCAAATTTACTGTCCGAGTCAGTTGTAAATTTGGTAGGTAATCTTAACTCAGAGAAAACCTGGGTCAATGCTTCGGCTATATGGATACTACTAGACACGTTTACGTTGTTTCTGTAAACGCTAAAGGAGGTCTCAGAGGGTTTTTCTCATATTTACTTTTCACACATCTGTTACATTGATTAATGTATCTGTGTTCTGACCCATTTGGTCTATATTTTGGATGATTATTTCTAGGTAATAACGTTGGTGGGTGTGTATTTAAATGCGATGGTATTAGTTGATACAGCTGAGGTCTCATGTTATACGGTTCTAGCTTTAACTTTGCTTGTAACAATTGTTGGCGGTAGCAACGACTTAGAAGCCGTTTACTTTACCAAATATTTGATTCGACGAAAAGTGCCGCGATCATACTGACTACGCTAATCATGATAGACGGTACGACAGTTTAAGAAAAAAAAGGACTTATTTAATTTAAATTACAATATTTAGATTATTACAGTTAGATGTACTAAACGAGACTAAACTAACATAGGGATTAATTATGGTTCCCTGCGAAGTGGCGAAGTGGCATCCCATGGTATGAATCCGCACGATCAGCGGTCTTACGCTTTCTATAGACGGTGACGCAACTTACTGTGTGGTAACTCGATATGAGAGTTTATTATTTTTGGATTTTACGTATTACTTAAACAAAGTAAACAGTGAAATAATACACAATACGATCTTATATAACCTAAATTGTTTAGATGGCTTGTAGCTAGAGCTCTCCAATAAATATCTGAGTACACACCTGTAACAGTACAATAGATGAACTGAAATTGCTTTGCACTGAGTTAAATCTCGCGCCATCTTGCGCCGCGTGAACAGTGAGGAATATTAAAGGACTTTCGAATTGATCAGCCGAGGGAAATATTCTATATCTAAATAACTCACCCCTCTCGGAGGATCATTGTAATTTTTCAATTTAGCCGGAGAGCTGCAGCGGCGCCCGTGGCGACGTCCGTGGCGGCGGTGCGCGACTCTGTCTGTAGGCCGTGTGAATATTCCAATGGGAAATTCTTTATATGGGGATGTCTATTGTCAGTTGTTTTTATTATTTTAATATGAATTCACTACGAGGTAAAATAACTTGGATTATTAAATACTCGTAACTACAATTATAATGTTAAAAGCTTCTACTTGTGCCATCTGTCATGTTCACTTTAGAATGCGATTCAGAGAGACTCAGTTTCTTCAATGCTAAGATATAAAGATTTCCAACAAGAAGTTTTGCCTAGAATTTTTGAAGAACTACTATTTTCTGGTACATTATTTTGACGTAACTCTTCTATAATAACGTAAACTCAGTACATTACTTAAAATATCCTACTACCTACTCGTACGTTTGCATGAGAACGTGTAATTTTTTATTTTATTATTATCATTTTAACGTATTACATATATTATTATCTACACTAATATTATAAAGAGGAAATATTTGCATTTTTGTATGTAATGAATAAACTTAATAACTACTGGACTGATTTTGATGAAATTTTGGTGTGGAGATAGTTTGAAATCCAGAGAGTGTCTTAGGATAGTTTTTATTCCGAAAATCCAACGGGAACTACGTGGGTAAAACCGCGGAGAGCAGTTAGTACTTAATAAAATAAAGGGTAAATCGGCGAATTCATTTGACATTTAATAAAAATCATGTAAAACGGTTCTTTCTTTCTTTTGTTATAAGCAGAGAAACAAACAGCGACAACTGTTGTCTTTTGTAATAGTACTAAAGTGAAAGTAACATAACAAAAAAATGAATTATAAACAAAAACGAGACACAAGACGGGCTCAGTGGGTTTGGCGGCGTGATGTAGTGTCTGTTCCGCGGAGACGAACGCGTCTCGTTTCTCATTTTACACGCTGATAACTAAATAAGTTTTATAATATGGTTTTGTTAAAATACTGTAATTGTTAAGAAAAATGTTGGAATCTATCTATACATATATATTTAGATATTACTTTCTTATATGAAATTATAAACATACATAAGATAGACTCCGAATTTCTCTTAGAAAATGGCCTACCACCATAGTTTCTTCACGATGTTTTCCTTCCCCGAAAGCTGACGCCGAATTTAGATTCGGATAGGTGGGGATCGAACCCGCGTCGATTGACGTGGATTCCGGCCGCACTACCCGCTGCGCCAAAATCGCTTCAAATAAATTATGCTATGAAGACGTTATTTAAATGCGCTTCTCAAATTTATAATATAAAAAATTAATGAAATAAACATATTTTCAAACTCATTATATGCACTTCAAAACAAAGTAAGCAATCATTTTTTTTTTTAACATAATAATAGTTTGTAGTTTGTTGCGATTGTATTGTTCATCGCGTGAACATTTTTATATTTACACTATAATGTAATATTAATAAAATTTATGAAACTTTAGCGCTATATTTTTTTTCGTAATTTCTTAGCGTAACATATGACTGACTTTTTGGGCAGATAATTGAAGTTACTCCGTGTGAATTAGTCTATTATAAATTAGAGTTCCGCGTAAAAAATTAAAACTTATGAAAGTGTGAATAAAATAGAATTTAATGCAGAGTTGTACTGGCAGGCAAAACCCGTTTAAAACAAAACATTTAACTATGTAGCTTGGTTTTCCTTGTAACCAACCGCAGTCTAAAACAATATATATAGAAAAATAATAAATTAATTAGCCATTTAGAGACAAAATTAAATACGGTGGTGGGTTTTAAATGTAGGATAGTGTATGACGTCAATTTGCCTGGTGGGAACAGGCATATACAAATAGGCAAAGATAAAATAGTACGAGATATTCTCTCCTCTGCTTATTTTATTCTGTTTTGTTCTCTTTTGTTCACTTTTTTAATTGCTTTTGATGAGTTAGTATAGTGTTTTTAAGAAAATATGTGTGGAATTATTTTTTCAAATGGAATTTCTACTACCGGGCGAATAATAGTTATCTGAAAATAGCAGCAACTGTTCAGAAATCGACAATCCAGTCGCTACCTGGAAACGTTGCATGTCTAGATATGCACCGGTTGATTACGGAATATTCTGCAGAGCCGTAGATTTAACTCACTATACACTTTAACCCTCGACCCTCAATGAAAACTTGGCAATAGTTATCAACGATTGAAATATAACACGTGAGCCGGGATTATTGCTATTACTTATTTATCTTAGCATAATTACGTTTTTATGTTTTCTTTGGCTCATTCTGACGGGCCCGTGATACATGTTTCTGCTCTTACAGAACAACAGAAGCGCAACGAACTATTTCAATAGCCATTACAAAATTATGCTATTTGCTTAGTTTGATATATTACAATTTTATTCATTGTTTATCATTATTTCAAAATATGTACATCAATAATAAATTTCACTTATCAATTAAAGGCGGCGAACGTCGAACTACCATGTCAACAGACAACGGTAACATTTGATCGTTCTTAAAATGTCGTGGTTGTGATCATCTTGAGTATATGAAATGATAATCAAATTTAAGTTGGTTATGATGTCAATGTTATCCGGTATATATGGGTAGATATCATCAGATTTCTGGTTGTCTCTCCTTTTCACGTCTAAACACCAAAACAGAATGCGACAAAATTCGACAAAACGGGATAAATTGCATTCAGAAGATGAACATAGACCGCATATTGTCTGAAAGTCATACAGGGGAAGCCATGGGCACAGCTAGCCTAATACAAAGTCATTAAAGTTTTAACAACACAGACAAAGTCGCGGACATCAGCTAGTCGTAAATCAATATCATTCAAAGCGCGTTTATGGTGTAACTCTTGTAGTGGCTCTAGACAAGGCACGACGACCTTTACATAAAATATTATTGTCTCATAAAACATGTCATATTGTTCATCGTAGTAGGTCAACTGGAACATGACAACCAACAGTAAGTAGGCATTATTTAACATCACATGTTAATAAATAACGTAAACGGAATATTTAATATACGTCCAATTAACATTGTGCGTTTTTCTCTTATATCACGAATAATAAAAATAATATGATTCGCCTGATAATAAACAGTTACCATAGTCTGTGGACGCCTGCGCTTAGTGGACATAAGTCTCCCGCAAAGATTTCCACAACGACTGGTTATGCGTAACCCGCATCCACTGGATTCCCGTGAGCTTCACCAGGTCGTTAGTCCACATTGTTGAGGAACTAAGCACGCTGCGTCTTGTTAAATATCAAAACAGTGCGAGACTCACGTAATTATAAAATATTTCATAATTCGTAATGAGCATGAAATCCCGATAACTCTACGCTGAAACAATAACATGATATCAAACAAAACGTACATTTACCTTACAAAGGTACTATTCATGTTACTGTACTGAGTACTCCCTATATGTCGGACAATAAAACACCGCTCTAAGGCTGGCCTTATATGAATTATGATTCGACCCAAATTACTTAAGTATGAGTAATCCACTTAGAATTATAGTTCGTTGGCTGTGGCCCTCGCCTCGGTCGCTGTAATTCGTGCCGTGATCTGAACAGTTTCCTATTATCACGACTTAATTGCTAAAAATTTATGTAGTGAAGTGTAAAACATTTATAGCATAAAATAAATACGTCTATTGTATAGTATAGTGGTACGGAGGTAAATAGATGAGCTTAACTAAACTGTAGACGGTTATTTGTAACTGGTAGAGCGACGTCGCTTTAACGGGACGTTTTGTCGTTGGAATTAGATGCGATTTGTTCGCGTTGTGGCGGCGATACGGTTCGCGATGCTAATGCACGACACTTTGTTACTATGTAAATTGCTTCATTCAAGGTGATAGCGTCGTAGTGGAATTGTAAACTCACTAGTGATTCTATAGTACGAACGTCACTGTAATGTTGCAGGTTATTATTGAATGTACATATTAATAATTGAATCCGACCCAGCTGGGCCGCGAAGGCTACCCAGAATCTTCACGTCTGAAATATCGTAATACCAAGGCGAAAGTAATGGCATACAATACTGAAACTTGCTCAGTCACAATGTAAGCCTAGTAAGAAAGAAAGAATGATAGATCCGCAGAAAAACCTGGATAATCGATTTTGCCTCAAGTATTGCTAAACTTAAGTGCTAGTGGGCTGGACACATTGCTCGCAGAACCGATGCCTGATTGGGCCAATGGGTTCTCGAAAACCAAGCACCAGAAGACTCAGCGTGGGTAGGGTTCAAGGTGGACCGATAACATGGTGAAGGACGCGGGATTCCGCTGGATGCAGGTGGCGTAAGACCGGATGTTGTGGAGATCTTTAGGGGAGAACTATACCCAGCAGTGAACATATCCACGTGACTGTATTATTTGTAGTTCGTTTATTGTCTGCAATCGTAAATGAATATATAATGTCACAGAGGATGATCACACATTTGATATGTCTAAGAACAATGATAGGGTTATGTTTCTAGATCCAGGACAGTAATCGTTAGTGTCTGATAGCGTATACAGCATTATACGCGGCGTAGCAAAATGACTTTCACGACATTTATGACGATTAAAAATACTCCAGTTATTACTTCCACATTATTAGTTCCACATACATAATGGGGTTTTCTCTATTTTACTGACGATGCTTGACGTCAATACTTAATCTTGATAATGTTTTAGTTTATCGAATGTAAACAATGATATTCATAATTGTAAAAATATCAGTAGTTAGTGGTGCACATGAAAAAAAAAGAAAAAGTGTCTTAAACTATCTTGTCTTTCCTTATTTGTATACGGATAACGTACATACATATTACATTAACATATGCTCACGCCTGTTATCCCCGAAGGGTTAGGCAGAGGTGAAATAGCGAACTACACCACCCACATTTCGCCGAGCTTAGTTGCGTCCCAGATGTAACAGGGGGCAAGCTTGTCGCCATATCGGGCACAAATTCCAGACTCCGGGATGATACTGAGTAGAAAAACCCAATATCATTTGACTCGACCCGGGGATCGAACCCAAGACCTCAGAACGACATCATCATCATCTCCCTACCCTTTTATTTGGGGTCGGCGCAACATGTCTCCCTTTTTTTTTTTTTTTTTTTTCGAACCTAGCTAACGCTGTTGACCGGAAGGGCCTTTACAGCTTCACCGAACTTTGGGGGCGAGTGCTGAAGGCACTCAGCCGCAATAAGGTGACTAGCTCAAGGGTTACCAAAGTGGTACGAACCTCGGCTTGGCCGTCACCTGAGTGTAAAACTCTCTCGCGAGTTTGAACCTAGCTATTCCCTACATTTTTTATTAATAATAATAAAAAAAAAAAAAAAAAGGTTCCTTACAGGACCTATGTACCTGCATGTTATGTGCAAGAGTGTGTTTGCAGTGTTGTTGCGTGTAATGCTCAATGCATGGGCAGTGTCACTGTATCGCGCTGGCGGCGACGTCAAGAGCCTCCCCAGTTGGGGAACGAAGCACGTCCTGGGCCGCCGCCTGAGGGGGACCCGGAGAGTGTGCGGGAGCAAAATTAGCCGCCTGTCCCCGGCGGCGGGAACGGCGGTTACGCGGGCGTGGGCGCTGGCACGCATACTGGATCGGTTGAAAAGGAAAGATCCTATTTTCGCACGTGATTTTATCATCGGGATCGGTGAGAACGTTACGCGGTCTCCGAAGCGGTTTCGGAGCTAGCGGGTCGGAGGAGTACGCGACGGCTTTCGCTATGAGCGGATTCGGGTGTGTCTCTGCGCGATCGAAAAATGCGCGACACAGGGATTTGATAACTGAGTGAATGGATGGTAGATTGAGGTCACTGTGGATGTCCACATCCCTCTCGTACCACCGGGCACCTACGGCTCTCCTGGTGAAGCGGTTCTGAACCACTTGGAAGGAGGACAGATCTGTATAAGCGAAGGCAGGGGCGCAATAAGTGAGAATGGGCCTAACTACCGTTTTGTATAATGTAATTTTATGGCGGACGGCCATCTTACTACGGGCGTTGTAAAGAGGGAAAAGACGTCCCATAACCATGTTGGCACGGTTTCTGACTTTCAAAACGTGAGATTTGAAAGTCATGTGGGCGTCTAGTGTGACACCGAGGTACTTGACCTCGGTCGCCCATGGGATCTCTACTCCTAGGTAAGTGACTGGACGAGGAGGGTCAGATTTCTCTACGGAGAACATAATCGCGGTGCTCTTTCCCGGGTTAATCGCTATGCGCCACTTCAAGTACCAAAAGCTTAAGATGTTAACAGCCTTTTGGACGCGGGATCTGAGAGTGTCTCTTTGTCTGTACGAATAATAGATAACCGTGTCATCGGCATAGAGACCTAAATGAACCTTACTAGCCGCCACTCCTTCGAGCGGGTCGTCTTTCAGGTTCGGATTTAGGTCTGGTAAGTCCGCTATGTAAAGGTTGAAGAGGACAGGCGCCAGAATGGAGCCCTGGGGGACTCCTGCGCGGATCGGGCGGGCTGAAGAGAGAGCGGACTCTACTCTAAAGCGGAAACTACGATTCGAAAGGTAATCGCGTAGGATGTGTACTAATGTGTCAGGGACGCCTAACCTAACTAGTTTAAATACAAGGCCGGCATGCCAGACCTTGTCGAATGCCTTAGCGACGTCGAAGAAGACAGCGAGCGTACGCCAGGGTGTGTTTTGGGGTTCGGTGAAAATTTGACAGGATGTGCTCCGTGAGGCGTTGCACTTGGTGCGCGCAAGAGTGTCTGGCTCTGAAACCAAACTGTTCGGGAGGCAAGAGATTTTTGTCCTCTATCACTACGAGGAGTCGGTTCAGAAGGATCCGCTCGTAGAGTTTACCTATTGAGCTTAGCAAGCTGATTGGGCGGTAACTATCGGGTGACCTGGCATCTTTGCCAGACTTGTGTATACCTATCACTATCGCTACTTTCCAGGCGGCTGGAAAGTGGTGGTTTTTGATGGCCGCATTGAAGATGCAGACCAGTAGCGCGATGAGACGGGGCGGAAGAAGCTTAAGCACTTCATTCCTGATCCCGTCCGGACCGGGAGATTTTCTAGGCTTAAGGCCCTTAATGGTTGTAGTGACCTCATCACAGGTGACAGGTGTGAGGGGAACAACCGGGGAAAGAGCGTCTAGGTCCTGTACCGAGGACTCTACATCGGAGACGTGGAGGACGTCAACGTTGTCAATGACGGGGGAACATTGCTGCTCGAGGCTATCGGCTAAGCACTCGGCTTTGTCGTCATCGTCAAATGCGGGTTGAAGACCCTGAGTGTTTCTGTCCAGGGGGGGCATACTAGCGACGGAACGGTCCGTCTTCATCGATCGTGCAAGCTTCCAGTACGCGAGGTGGGAAGGTACCAGCTCCTCGAGGAGACTGTTCCACCTGTTATCACGGAGCTGATCTATGCGGTCTTTCACCGCTCTACGCAAGGAACGTAAGCGTGCACGATTTTCCTCAGTCGGATACGCGTCGTGGGCACGGGTCGCGGCGTTCTTCTGGGTGAGCAGAGCTCTCACGTCATCAGGGAGTATAAAGCGGCGATCGTTCGCCGCTTGTACCTCTTTCGAGGTCTCCCTGATTCCGGTGTTGAGATGCTCAACCAGAGAAGCGATCGCGAGATCCGTGTCCGCAGGCGTATCCAGTACGTCAGGGATCAAGTCGAGCGGGGGGGAGGACTGATGGTCCTTGAGATATCTGCCGAGTTTGAAATAGTCCGCGACCTTTACAACTGGCGGGC
Source organism: Samia ricini (assembly GCA_014132275.2). Taxonomy (NCBI): domain Eukaryota; kingdom Metazoa; phylum Arthropoda; class Insecta; order Lepidoptera; family Saturniidae; genus Samia; species Samia ricini. The sequence goes on from AP028159.1 coordinate 621,340, forward strand.
TAGAGTCGTCCGAATGACCTAACTGTAAAATGACTGGGCGGTGGTCGGAGTCGAGTTCGTGTACGACTTGTATGAGACGCACAGGAAGCCGGACCCCTTTGAAAATAGCTACGTCTAGCACTGTCGGGCGGCAGTGCGGCATGAAGTGGGTAGGCTCTAAAGGAGCGATGACCTCAAAATCGAGCTCATCCATCAGCCCAGTAAGAGCAATCCCATTACTGGTATTACTCGAACTGTTCCAAAGGGTGTGCCCGCAATTGAGATCACCCGCGATAATGACGGAGTCTCCGAGAGAGAAAAGTTTCCCTAAATCGGAAGCTAATATGCGCTTATTGGGCGAGAGATATACAGACACCAGAACGATCGACTGATGGCCGGTCATTCCGATTCTGCATATAGAAACCTCTAAGTTTTCTAGCTCAGGAGGGTCTAGCGGCGTGCAATACAGAGACCGCTTATAATAAATTAAGGTACCACCGCCCCTAGTTGGGGGCAATCTATCGTTCCGAACGATATTATAATTCGCGATCTTAGGATCGCGATCTTTGGGCTTCAGTAGGGTTTCCTGGACAAGAAACACGTCTATTTGACGATCGCGGAGGAAGTTCGCGACGAGTTCACGCTGCGGAACTAGTTTCCGCGCGTTAAAGAACGAAAGGGACAAACCGCGTGGCTTTATCTTAGCCATTGATTACGGGTGTTGGGAAGCGCGTGCCAGCCCTTGGAGGGTCATGGCGATGGCGGGAAACCGAGTTATAGCGTCTAACTCGGCGTTTCCGGCGCCGCTGTTCAACAGAGTGTTGAACGCGACGACATCCTGCACGTCGTGGACGCGCAGGAGGAAGAGAACCCGGTCTAGGCCGGTGGAGTGGGCCTGAGGGGCCTGAGGGGGGGTAGCCAGGCGCGGCTGCGCCTTGGCTTGGGGCCTAGGTGCCCACGGAGCCAGAGGGGCTGCGGGGCGGGGGGCGGCGGGACGGGTCGGCACCGCGGAAGGCGACGCCGACGTGCCTGGGAGGCACGGGAAAGACCTCAGTGTCATAGGCGGCACTTGAGGTTGGAGGAGGAGGGGAGCGGCGTTCCTCTGAGGAACATACCTACCACCCTTTTTTGGGTGATTGCGCCTTACCTTGGGTGCACAGGGGCACCCACGGTAATTTGCAGGATGACCCTCCTGCCTGCACAATACGCAGCTTGGAGGGTCGGCTGTGTCCTTAGGACGGGGGCAGTCAGGGGTCAAGTGATCTCCTAGACACTTTACGCATCTCGGAGCCATAAAGCAGCTCCGAGAGCTATGTCCGTACCCCTGGCAGCGGTGGCACTGCGAGGGGTAAGATTTCTTGTGTGGGACTTCCACACAGATGCGGGAGAGGCCGCAGAGGGTCTTCAGACCGAAGACCTTCTTGCTAACCTCGTTGGCGGGGAGTGATACAAGGACCATGTTATATGGTCTCCTGCCTCGCTGATCGTGCATCCGATGCACTTCAGCGTCGGGGAAACCCTGCTCCTTAAGGGAGGCAGCGATGTCGTTACAGGAGAGTTCCTTCGGAACTCTCTTGATCACAACGCGGAGGGACTTCTCTTCCTCCAGCGCGTGAGTGAAGTGGGCATATTTCGCCTCACGGAGAAACCGCGTGAGGTCGCGGAAGGTGTCCGTGGTCGACACCTTCACCATGATTCCATCGCGAACATTCGTCGCGCTGGAGAAATGTATTTTGCGGCTCGCTAACGCCGCAGAGATTTTTGTCCAGGACGCTTTGTCCTGGATCGTGACAGGGGGGGGGGGGGGGGACGCACTTTCCTGGGCTGCACCTGAGACGGTGCAGCTGCAGGCTTGGGGACTCTCGGTGCCGCTACTGGCACCGGAGTGGGCTGTTGGGCCGAATCCTCAGCAGCGAGGACCTTGGGATTTATCTGAGGGAGCGGCGGAGAAGCCGTCGCCTTCCTCTTTGTCTTCCGCTTGGCGGTGATAAAACCGTCACTACCAAGCGGCGGGTAATCTAGCTCCATGTCGTCCGACTCTGACCCGGACGACTGGGCGGGGGGGGTGGCAAACTTCGGCATCAGGCTCGGACGCCTGTCTGCCATATTCTGTGGGGATAGAGGGGAGAAACTATTCCCCGTGCTAACATTTATGATGTCCGCAGAATGCGGACGGTATGGGGAGCGCGACCTAGAACGCGATCGCGAGCGTGACAATGACGAGTCACGCCTCAAACTAGTCGCGGGTGGAGTACGCGCGCGGGAACGCTCCGGTGCGTTAATGTTGGCCACGGGTTTACGAACCCGTTGAGGGAGCGCGGCGGACGGACCCGGGGCTGCTTTCTTATAATTCGCGAACTCCCGAGCGAGTTCGGGGGATTTGGCTAGCAATTCCCTAACGAAATTGAGGAGCTGACGCTCCGCAAAAAGCGAATCTGTCATCCCGAGACGGCGAGAGGGCGGGGGGGGTGAACTACCTCCCTGCCTGAGGGGCAGGGGGGCGCGCCAAAAAATCTAAGAGACTACGCGAGTCTCGCAAGTGACCGTTGAGTCAAAGTGCAATGACTCAAGGTAGTTGGGAGCCTACGGAGCCTAGGGGGAAGCCCTATCAAGCCCTAGGGCCGAGGACGTGGGTCAGACGCCCAAACAGCACCCAGGGGATGGATCTGTAGCAGGAGCGGAAATCGGGTAAGAAAGAGGGAAACCCGGTGTGATCACACACCAGATTCCGGTATTTGGTGACCCCAGAAGGGGGTCCCCAGGGAACCTGCTAAACCCTTCACCACCTTACGTTGGCACCGTTAGGTCTCCGGTGATGACCACAATCAAGAGAGAGTGGGTTTTATCTAAGTCGTGAAGCGACACGTATCCTCACCTTAAGGGTGAGTATACGTAAAACGCGCGCGTACTGAAAAGTACGTTTTTCGAAAAAATACACGAAGTTATAAATGAGATTTATAAAATCGAGTATTCAACGCTCGCAAAAATACCTCAGCGCGGGAAACCCACACCGGGTACACGACGCGGCGCGCGCGCTTGCGTCACCTCAACCGTTAAATAAATTTAACGGCTGTTGCTACGCAAGCGAACGAACTTCGAAGGCGGCGATAACGAGATCGAACACGTGAAACGTATTTGTGCGAGCGACCTTAGCGTGCGTGCGCGCACACTTCGGCTTACCAAACGGGAATCTGAAATTTTTTCCAGCTATTTTCTGACTTTACATGTCTTCCTCTTCCATTCCTCTCTATTTGTTATCATCTCCGCATTCACTCCTTTCCTAATCATATCATCTTTCACACAGTCCATCCATCTTTTCTTTGGTCTTCCCCTTCCCATGTAACCGCCCACGTTCAGTCCACCGAGGCAGTACACAGATAGTACTATTAAATTAAATTAAGACAGAGTTGACTCACTCGTGGAACATTTGTCTATAACGCCGCGCGCTGAAGTGTGACGGTGATGGATGAAACTGTGGCGGTATTCATTTATACCTTGTTTCATAAAACTTGGTGTTGCGGTATACTCTAATACTCACCTAGGCAGCTGATATAGTTAAGTTTGAAGCCTGTCGCCAAGCAGCATTAGGTGTGTTCCGGCAACTTCAGCCAGTACCTTTAATCTTATCTCGCTTACCATCTTATACCACGCCATTATTTAACAAGATTAAAAAACGATGGAGTATTATTAACCTATTCAAGTAAGACCTGTGATTTGTTTTATGCCGGCTGGATTTCAACTGATAATTAACAAAGTACAATCCAAGCATACATAGCACTCATAATAGCGCATGCCTCAAATTTCGCCATGTTTTTCGAGCACTCTACAAGTATACATAAAGAGCACACTACGTTTTCTATATGATGAAAAAAAAAAAGTAGTTACAATCACTTATATTTAAAAAATAGTAAAATTTAAATAATACGCACATCATTAAAAGATATAATAAGCATTTTTATAGATATTAAAAATGTTACTAATAAAAAAGGTGGATTAAAACGTTGTTGTTATGGAGTTTGCCGTAGTGATAAACGAAATAACATAGACAAGTTTTTTTGATGGAATTGTTTTCCATAAACTAAGAAAAATCAACGAAGGACTATTTACTGGTTTACTGGTTGATGATTCCGTTGTTTGTCTTGTTCTAGGTTCAACCACTTGCCTTTATCTAGACTTGTATCTATTGGAACAAAGTTGCGAACTGCGCTCTTGACTGAAGTTAGTTACAAACGTTTTAGTTTTTTCTATTATAACGGTAAAGAAGTATAACTTCTTACGTGCGTACATAAGTACACTTTTTAAACATGAAACAATAAACTGCGTCCCCGTAATAATCACATCGGAACCAAATAATACTGACATTCTGAGCTGCTCCCCCGCCAACGCCGTGACGCGACACATTAAACGTATAACACGTCACGCTACCTATATCATTCACATTAATTATTATTTGTAAATATATTTCATATGAACACTCGAGATGATGTAATTCACGACACGTAGGTACTAAACGCGGTAAAAAATTCATAAGTTAGTCAATAAGATTGTACTTTGTAGGGTTTTTACTGTTAAACGTGTACAATCGGTTATTTAGCCTTTGTGTAGAATTTTAAGTCTTGATTATGACATGACAACTGGAACTATTTAATTTACCAACAAGAAAATTGTTTGCAATTAAATGGTTTATTATTTGAATTTAAAAGGGACTAAAATGAATGAATATATATCTAGCGCGATTCACAAGGCAATAGTATGCATGACTTGCCTTATAATCATAAGTAATATTTGAACAAGAGTGTCTTAGAAGCCTCAAGTTGTATAACGTAACATAAACCAAACAAATAAAGAATCATGTAACTCAAATGTGTCCGAATTTCATTCCGATCTATATGAAAATATTCCCCAGGAACGTAATTGGGGCTTTTGCGTCGACGCGACGTAATAAAAATTATTAATGGTAATTTTAATGAGCTATCGATTAGTGTGCAATTTATTCATTATGCGAATAATAAGTACCTATTAGAGGCACAAATTGTAGTATTTGCAGTACTTTACTGATAATAGTAATACGATAGAAAGTTGTGTGTGACTTAAGGCTCGTAAAAGATCTTGTTCCGCGAGAGATGGTCCGATGGTCGCAGGTTGAAGCACCGAACGGTGCTATTATACAGTTGTATTATGCTTAAATTCAGTTAATTTTAACGGGTTTTCACGCGTTACCTTTGCTTTTTTCTATCCCGACGTTTCGGCTGGGTCACAGGCATCGTCGATGGACACTGTTAGTGTTGTGTGTTTGTGACTATAATAAATATAAAGACCAAACGGGGGTAGTTCATCAAAATACCCCTCAACGCTGCAGGCGAAGCCGCGCACCGCCAGTCAGCCCGTGACCACGGTTGGTGCAACCCAGCCGAAACGTCGGGATAGAAAAAAGCAAAGGTAACGCGTGAAAACCCGTTAAAATTAACTGAATTTAAATATGGAACGCGAAAACTTAAAAAATTGTATTATGCTGCAAACTGTTCTAAACGGTTCACGAGGTGCGTTATTTTCTATTATTCATTGACCTTTAGATGAATTGTATGAAGGTTTATTTAACTCCGTGCTCTCACTGTGTTCTGCTTACTATCTATTAAAAGGGGCATCAGTACAGCATGTGATACAAAAAAAATTGTCATAACGCTGGTTTTTAGTTAAGCTTATACCTACATTAACATACTAATTATTCAAAATCAGGTCTATAAATATATCTAGGTATTTATGGGTATTTATGAAGGTTGTCAAATAATAAAATACGAAGTTATAGAGAAAGATATATATATTTATTACTCTAATAATTTACATACTGCTACTGTTGGGTATCAAATTTTATGTATATACTCGGAAAGTAATAATAATAATTACAAAGATAATTTATTGTGCCAACCTACTTGCAGCACCAAATAATTTAAATGTGTAAACTTAGCATCATAATTTAAAGCCACAGTCTTTTGGCTTTGAGTGCAGAGTTAATAAACGGTCGTCTGTCGGTGTACAATCTTTTATTTTATAAACTATAAACATAATAAGCTTTACTGGACAAAGGTTAGATGTACCTACATAAATAATAATGTCTGTCTGTGCACTGTATAGAAGCCGTATTGCTGATATCACAGAACACAATATACAGGTACACTTAAATACAAATGATCATAAAATTATAATTTGGAAGTTAATTGAGTAAGTGAGAGAGAGAGAGAGGTAATTTACATTAGATATATAACAATGTGCATATGTGGTAATGATATATATAGACTAAGTACTTGTATATGAGTTAAATTTTACAATTAAGTTATTTCTATTGTAATTTGTAAGTTTTGCAAAGTTTTGTTTTTTATATATACTGACGTTCCGTGATTCGCTCTGGGCTTCAGCTGAAAATCAGCGCTGAGTATCTCTTGGTACTTCAGCATATGCTGAGCCGGAAACCCTTTCATCTAATGAGATTTTGGTTGGTGGGTGACACATAGTTACCCTATTATGTGATTTCTTTTTGGTATCATTTCTTCATTATTATTATAACTATTTTCTATTTTTTCAGTATGTGTTTTGTATCTCATTTGTGAATAAAGATTTTCTTTCTTTCTTTCTAATTTTTAGTAATCATGAAAAAATCAATTTAAATAAATCTATTCGGCTTTAAGATGAAATTATGATAAATCTTAACAGCATTACCGTACATATGTTAAAATTAGTTTTCTTAAATTTGTCGTTTTTGTCTGTATTTCCATCTGTATGTATTTTATACATACGTACATATATTGATAAAATAATGTAATAAACAGAAAATATTATGAAAATAAGAAACATTAAAAATGAAATAATTTAACATATTTGCGTGGTTCAAAAGAACAACCAAGATTTTCGGCCTTACAAAAGTTAAAAAACCCTTCGTTACATAAATCGTTAATTGGCTGTTAGAAAATAATTAATTCAGTATTTACTTAAACTAACATGATCTTAAGATTACGTTTCTTTTTTTAGACAAGTTAAAACCTTTAGATACATACTTAAGAAACAAATCTAAGTGTTGTTTAGGCCTGACTATGTTCTTTATGGTGGCAACACCATACTACAAACTTTTGTTTCACGTATAAATTTAGTTTCACAGATTTGTGAAATTATATGTTGTTTTTATTATTAGTAAATTATATAAATTGGCAACTCCCATAAATAAAATATTTTACATTACATATATGTTCTAACATTAGTTATTGTATGGGAAAAGTCATGAGGATGGATATTAAATAAAGCCGATATAAAATCACTATCGCGTTCTTTACAACAATACTATTTGATATTTCATTTGTAACGTGTTTTTGCAGAATAATTGTAAAGTGGAGACATGAGAGCGAGGGATACCTTGTAAATAAATATAATACATAAGGAGCCGTACATCATGATATATAGGTGCAAACAATATTTTAGTAGATGTAGTCCAGGAAGCTTCAATTTGTACATTTTGATTTTTCTCAAAAGTGTGGTATAGCTATCAGTTGATTTTTACGTCACTATTTAGATATTTCCATAATCTAATTTTTACACTGAAGGTTTTTACTAAAATTAATTAAACGTATGTTTACTTTAATATCGCATTTGCCAAATATTTATTACATTTGTATTTTGTTACCCGACTGTACTGAGACAGCTTCCATAATAAAATGTATAACATTGGTTTTTTTAAATACTTTAAACAAGAGGGAGTAAATTTACTTGGTTTTATTTCTGCCTGTTATTCATAGTCGGTATAATTTTCATCGGGAATGCAAGAGCTTCCTATTAGTGTAGTATTATTCGGGCATCGAACTGGTCTAAATATTCCTTGTCTGTAAGCGTCAGGAGTGATAACTGGCTGCAGCACAGTGTCCAGTAGGAACAACAACGCGTCTGCTGTATCGGCGAGGTCGGGACTGTGCTGTACAGCTTGTCCGGTAACTCCTCGCATCATCAGGACTGCCACACTCAGGAGAGAGAACACAGCGCGCGCTTCCCACATCTCCGCTCACTGACCACTGTAACTAAACACCGGCTTTATTATGTATAATTGAAATTCTTAAAAATTCTGTACTCTTCCTTAAGAGTAAATGCATGTGACGCTTATTTCATACAAAGGTTTTACCCTGTTTCCGCCCTGGACAATGACATTTAAGCCTTTCGCGCTTTATACCATAGGGGTGTAACGCGATACCAATCTATTTCTAAAATATCTGGTGGTGTATACCTGTCTCTGAAGCTTATGGCTTCTTCAACTCCCTTATCAGGGGGTTAAAAAAGATAGAGCCTGAAAGGACATAGGCTACTTTTTAATGCGAAAAAAGGATTGTAAAGGCTTGAAAGGGGGCGTGAAATATTGTATGGAAGTACCGTCATTTCTAGAGCTAGAAACTTGAAACTTATTTTTTAGGCTGTTGAATTGATATGAATAAATATGACATTCAAAGTTTGTCAAAGTTTTACCCTCAAGGGTGTAAAATAACAATAGGGAATAGGAGATGGATATATGTAAGGTTTATGTGACTGTTTTATAAGTTTGCGACAAGATACAAAATATTAGAGCTATTCTGATGTAACATTTACGGGGGGGTGTGGGGCGGGGGCGGAGTGCGACGGGGGCAGCGGAACGCGGCGTGGTTCGGCGCATGCGTCACGTTCCCCAATCAGCCATTACAGATCCGACAATTTGTCTGGTGGTAAGAGAATAATCCCGTTAGGTCGCGACTACCATACATATGGTGAAGGGCCGCTATTGTGAAATAATTTGACGCGTCCCGTTCCACAATCAGCAAATATAGATCCGACAATTTGTGTGCTGTTAAGAGAATAATCCCGTTTGGGATTGCGACTACCATACACATGGTGAAATAGCGCTTTTGTAATACGTTTAATAACAAAACATAAGCTGACGCCTGTTATCTTCGAAGAGTTAGGCAGAGGTGAAATAGCGAACTACACCACCCTCATTTCGCCGAGCTTAGTTCCGTCCCAGATTCATTTTAATTTAACATCAGGTGAAGTGAAGTCATTTTGTCGAGGTCGAATAAAAATATCTAAGGATTCCGCAAGTTGTCGAATCTGACGACTTGCACTTTGCTCTGCTTAAGCTAAGCAAATGCTAAGATATAAATTTAATTTCTGGAGTAAAGTCTGAGATAAGCCTGAGTACGCTCTATAGATTTCACCTTAAACACTTACCCGAACCCTAATGGGCAAACGACTGCGTCACACGCATGCGAATATTGATGGCAAAAGATGGGAAAACAAAAAACGTAGTTTATACCTTATGTACTTAAATAATAAAGTATTCGTATACGTATGTATGTATCTTATTTGTAAAATAATTAATCTAAATAATTAAAAATGCTAACCAAAGAAACTATTTCACGCGGACGAAGTCTACACAGCTAGTCTTCTATAATAAAGTGATATTATTAGACATAATTAGACAGAATAATACTATAATTGTATGTTTATTAACTACGCAGTTTTACATGAGAAGTGTTGAGTTCATATATATTACAAACGCTACAAGCACTAGGTAAAGAAATCATATTCAACATACAGTCGGTATTAACCTAAGTAATTACCTACAGTGTAGCATGACGTAGAATTACTTGGAGAAGTTGTTTAAAGAGACTTACCCTCCTGTAACGTGAAAGGTTCCTGAAGATGTACCGGTAAGTGGTCGGTACTGCGATTTATTCTTAAAGTGCACTGTACGTAGAATCTGCGAACTGCACTCGAGTAAGATGTTCCCTCAGCGAGCAGTATTCCACGACTGGACGTCTCAATCGGCAACACTGCACTCTGACACAATGTACCTACCTATATTATGAATTTCAAATGGATTTTCCTCATATATAAATCTGGCTTCATAACTGACGACAATATATATAAAACGACTAATTAACTTCTGTTCCAGTACTGATTGTCCTTAATTTATTGATTTTTTACGTTTGCGGACGTTATTTTTTCCATACAAACGTATATCCCCAGTTTTTCTCTCTGGATAATGATATTATAGTAAATAACTAACTTTTGGACGTTTATTTTTTAAGAATACTTATTTTGCAAATAATACGCATACAAACTACTGTGATTTTTTGTAAATAGCTAATTTTTATACATTTTATGAACTACTTTTTGTTTTTCCATTTAAAACATAAAGATCTTGCGGGTTCTGATACTCGTGACCACGCTATATAGAGTTGCCTATCAGATAAACAGTTTCTTTTTCTAAATGTACACCTGCAACTTTAAGCGTCTGTCCTTGAGCTTTATTTATTGTCATTGCAAATGCTACTTTCGGCGTTAGCAATAGACTTCTGAAATATCCATGCTTCAAATTTTTGCGTTTAAGAGATATAATTTACGACAAACTTGATTCAGCAATCAATTTTCGTTTATTGAAACCGCTTTATTTGTTCACACGGTCATTAAAATTGTTAATTGTTATAGTAATAAAAAATATTTATCATCATGGAGATTCCATTCTATTGGGTTTGTTTTGTCGATGACGTGACGTGCGCTCCGTGTGTCGTGACGTCACCGCGCTCTAGGGTTCCCAACATAATTTTAGGCTAATTAAGAAATTGTCACAATTTAGTATAAAAATGTTTGGCGGTTATTCATTGTTATGAATATTTTTAATTGATTTCTTTCGTCTTTCAATGTTTTTTGTCTTTAGTAAAAAGCCTCGTGTAAGCAATATTCAAGAAAGGTCGACAGTTCATTTTATGTAAATGATATTCTACCAAAGGTTCGGCTTCGGTTTCGGCTAGTTTCGCCAAAAAATCTTGTTTTGGCATAAGTTTCGGTTTAAAAAATATACATATAAATAAATATTTTTGTTACGTAATTCAATTTAATAGTAAGTGCGGAGTGTTGTCATCGATAAGGGTTACTTATCTAAATTTGTGTAAATAATACACTAAAATTGTACAAGTCTAAAAAGTTTCAGTTTCGACGAATTCGGCTGAAAATCCAATTTCGGTCGGACACTAATTAATAACATAAAATATCTTTTTTGCCAGTATTGAAGTATGACGGATAAAATATAATTAGAAGTGTGGAAAGTGTTTTATAAAATAAGCAGCAGTTTCATTCCTGTATGTTTGATGACAGTAATATCATAATTGAATACTAAAGAGAATGTCAATTTAACGGATCTATAGATTTACGTATATAAAACCAGCTACCCCCTACCCAGCGTCGCACAGGTTACTTTATTTTATAATCAACATTTACGATTATACATACGACTGCCGTTCTGAGGTATCGGGTTCGATCCCCGGGTCGGGTCAAGTGATATTGGGTTTTTTCTACTCAGTATCATCCCGGAGTTTGGAATTTGTGCCCGATATGGCGACAGGCTCGCCCCCTGTCACATCTGGGACGGAACTAAGCTCGGCGAAATGTGGGTGGTGTAGTTCGCTACTTCACCTCTGCCTAACCCTTCGGGGATAACAGGCGTGAGCATATGTATGTATGTATGTACAACATTTAATTTGGAATAAAACAATATTTAGGTCATTAACCGGAATAAAACTGAATACAAACGAAACAGGATAAATGCAATACTATTTTTTAGGTTAAAGAGGAAAAAATAAACATATAGTTTCTCTTTCTCTTTCCGCCGAACACAACATCATAACAAGTTTGTAAATATCTATAATGAATGGTCATACGGTAATAATTATGTAAAACTTTAAAGAACACTATAGATAATCGAGATTTTGATTTTGTGTCGCCAACTTGTGAGGAAAACACACGGTCAGTCCTGCGGTTTCGAGCTGTAATTAGTAATTTCCAGTGTTTATCACGAGAACTGCTAGTATAAGGAAACTTTTAAGTATAATACAAACACACACTGGTTTGTAGCGCGTCGGTTCAGTCGTTACTACTAATACAGAACTATTACTTAGTAAGACGTTTCGATACTTCGTATATACTTATCGGATCTTCTCTTATAAAAGTATATTTGGTACACTCTTGAAGAGGTAAGTTTAATAATGATTTTTTTTGTAATTATTTTTTTTAAATAGATCAATTCTTGTTAAATTACTTGTTAATTATTTAGTACCTATTATAGATGAATCGAGCATTAATTACAATTAAATTTTATATTTAATTTAATTGTTTATAATAAAGATGTATGGGCTTTAATGTTGATAGATATGTCTGTAATATTACAGAAAACGGTGACTATGGAGATGCGTGGAACGCGCGCGATGCTTTACTTCCTGAGTGTGGTGGTCCTGATGTTACCAGAAGTTACTGGACAAGCCTCACTGAACAACGACGATGTCACAGCGACAGCTGACACACTGCTGTCCCTGCTGGACACGGTGCTCACGACAGTCATCACTCAATATGATATTAGACAAGGTGTATTCAGGCCACATAAATGTCCGAACGGTATGGTAAAGGTCGGTGACACATGCCAGGATATTAATGATTATCCTTAAATAAATAATGAGATATTTAAAACTCTTTAATTTGTGATATTTGTTATAGAGATTTCATTTACGAGTATATATTAAGCGTCACAGGTTTTATAGAGAAATTTATAATAAATTCTATACCATAGTACTTTTTAATATTCAGTGCATCTACAAGAAAGTTCATCACACACGGAGCTGTGCTATGTTTAATGGGTAATATTGTTTTTTTTTAATTTAATTCCGATGACACCAATTTAGTTAAATTTTATAAATTAATTCGAAGAAAGCGAAATCGTTTTGTTAAGTTAGTGATTTTTAAAAGTTCTTTATGTCGAATCCGTTACGATCACGAAATAAGGAGAGATGAAGGTATTAATGTTATATGAACTAGATAACGTAAATGAAATGCAATAAAATTGGCGATATCATAAACTATGGTCAGTTAATCTGGACAAGAACGGAAAAATGTTGTAAGTTATTAAATGTTTATATCTTCCAATTAAAAATCTTTTTTTTTTTTGACCGGAAGGACCTTTACAGCTCTACCGAACTTTGGGGGCGAGTGCTGAAGGTACTCAGCCTCAATAAGATGACTAGCTGAAGGGCTACCAAAGTGGTACGAACCTCGGCTTGGCCGTCACCTAAGTATTCAAAACTCTCTCGCGAGTTGTGTCCTACCTGAATCCTACATTTTTTTATGAATAAAAAAAAGGTTCCTTACAGGACCTATGTACCTCTTTTTTTTTATTTTTTTGACGGGGGGAAATGCATTTACGCACTACCCTTACCCATTGTATTAGTGAGACCAAAGTCCGCCAATACAATGGGTAAGGGGGCACGGAGGGACGAACTCCGTGCCAGTGTGAGACTCGCCCGGGCGTGAAGCGCCCTGAAATACCCACTAAAACCCCCCGGGGCCGTCCGCTGAATTTGGGATGGGGGTGACACGGGGTGGCTTTCGCAAGCACCGCGTCGCCCCCTGCAGCGAACCCACCGGGCCTCGTCCGTGCAATGGCCCAGTGGGGATGGGGGAGAATACTTCTCCACCCCACCTCTTCGCCCACCTCTCGAAAGGGGTAAGACCTAGATAGGTCTACACTCCGGCGGGCAAGATATACTTCTCGCCCCCCAATAAAATAGAAAAAGGGATAGGTCAGTGGCGGGCAAAGAAACAGGGGAAGAAGCCCGCCACCCGATACCCGGGAAGAAAAAGAGACAGAAAAAGAATAACACAAAACACCAAACACACAAACAAAAACAAACACTAATAAAACAAACACAAACAAAAACACCGACACAAAAACACACAACACCCCCCGAGGCTCCTATATTCTCAGGAAGCCCCGGACATACTGCGCCCACCGTCCTCTCGGCCTCCTTCTCCACCGAGGGTCCGCAAGCGGATCCTCCTCCCTCAGCCTCTCGTCAGCCTCCTTCTGCAACAAGACTCGTTCGCAGAAGGAGGCGACGACCCGCCAGACAGGACCTATGTACCTGCGTGTTGAGTGTAGGAGTGTGTGCGCGGTGTTGTGCGTGTAATGCTCTATGCATGGGCAGTGTCACTGTATCGCGCTGGCGGCGACGTCAAGAGCCTCCCCAGTTGAGGAACGAGACACGTCTTGAGTCGCCGCCTGAGGGGGACCCGTAGAGTGTGCGGGAGCAAAATTAGCCGCCTGTCCCCGGCGGCGGGAACGGGAACGGCGGTTTCGCAGGCGTGGGCGCTGGCACGCATTTGTACGAGAGGTTCCAAGACATTGCTGGCTCCAGTAAAGTATTACACACTATATATTATGTAGGGTATATATTAATATAGACTACAATTGTAGTGGTTATATGGTTTTATAAATATTTTGGCAAACATAAGAAACTCTGATGCAATCTCTATACGAAACTTGACATGTTGAATAGCAATATATTTTCAGCGTTCATAATATCTATCATCATCATCATCATCATCTCCCTACCCTTTTCCCATTTTTATTTGGGGTCGACGCAACATGTCTTCCTCTTCCATTCCTCTCTATTTGTTGTCATCTCCGCATTCACTCCTTTTCTAAACATATCATCTTTCACACAGTCCATCCATCTTTTCTTTGATCTTCCCCTTCCCATGTAACCGTCCACATTCATATTCAATACCTTTCTTACAACATTCTCTTTCTCCCCGCGCATCACATCCCTTTCATCTATATATACATGTTTAGTATAGGCAGGTAGTAATAGTTTTTAATATTTTGTGTCATTTCTTTCTTTGTTTTTTGATTGACGTACGACAAGCAGTCGCGTTGAGGGCGTGCGACTGTCGACGTTTTTTTGTAGAGAGATTGTGTATTTATTGTTTTTGGTTGCTTGTGACTTTAACTATAAACAAATTATAATAGTGTTGTGGATAACCATTGTATTGTATTGCCCTTTGATGTAAACGTTAATAACCGAGTGTTTGAAAGTGATCGTGCCGAGCCGCCGCCTTTGGATGTCAGGTGGTATCACACTTACACATTCCTCACATCTCCTACACACAAACCTACACACCCTACTTCCACCTGTCTCCAGAGCATCGGTGTCGACTGGTATAGGTGAGTACAATTAATTTAGCGCTGTGGTAACGCATGCCGGGTGCTCTGTTACACGGACGCATCGTTCCGCCATCCGACTATCACATAACTTGTATCACCGGGCCTAGCACGCATAGTTGGATGGTGGTTCGGGTGCGTTCGGTTATGTAACATAGTTCGTCTCGATGGTAGCAGAGCGTGGTTACCACAAGACGCCTTGATGGTAGTAGGTCACCATAAAATTTGTATGATTTGTAGGTATTGTAATTTGGTAATTTGTCAAGTCTACCTACATGTTTTGATTCAATATTTGAAATAATATTTTTGTTTCTTATTGTAACTTTGTATATTTTTTAACTTTGCTTATTTTATTACATTGTTTGCATTGATTAATTAAAACAATTGGTATTAATTTAATTTGAATTTTGTTTTGCTTTGATTTGATTTGATTTCGTTAAACAAATAGTTTGTAATTTTATTTTTGTTAAATTATGGCTCCAGATCCAAGAACTCTTATTCTTTCTGAGTTACGTTGGTGGTCAACTGCCTACGCTTTGGTGGATAGGTTAGACAGAGTCGATGCACTCTTACGCCGATATGAAACTGTTGATGATAGATTGAAAACTGTCGAGCAGTTGTATTCCGCGTTCAAGGCCGAGCGGATAGCCGCCAGCGCCGGGGTATCAGAAGATGTCCGTAACCAGGTTGCTAATGATATTGATCAGGTGTATGAAATGTATGACACAATTGTTCAGCGGGCAAGATCCCTTGTTAATATTGATCGATCGGTTGACAAGGCTGATATCACACCGACTCCCACGGCTTTGTTGAATCGACTCCCAAATTTAGATTTGCCAAAATTTGACGGTTCATTGGAAACTTGGATCGGCTATATAAATTTATTTGATAGTTTGGTTGATAGTAGGGCTGACCTCACGGCTAGTCAAAAATTGGCTTACATGCGCTCCTCCCTTTCCGGTGAGGCAGCTCAACTTGTACAACACATCGCTGTTGATAATGAGGGATACCCAATAGCACGCGACATTTTGTTTGGTCGCTACCAAAACATCCGCTGTTTAGCCGACACCCATGCGGCTATTATTTTGGGTCTCCCAAAGATAGGTAGTACTTTACGTTTAAGAAGCGACCTACTTAATCCTTTGTTGTTAGCATATAATACGCTTAATAAACTTAAAATAAACCTAGAAAAGGATTCTTTCTTGTTGCTGCATATTGTGCTAACGAAATTGTCTCCAGAACTTCGGTCGCGCTTTGAGCACAAATATGGTGGTGACAGCACTACGTACGTACCACCTTTTACAGACTTGTTGAAGTTCTTAGAAGACGAATGTCGTCTAGCAGACAATTCCACTCCTGCGGTTGCACAGGGAGGTCAGCCTCGTGACCGTCCTTCTCAGCCGTTTCGCAAGCGCTCCCCTAGGTATGCGCCAATGATACGCAACTCTGTACGTTGCATGTATTGTAATTGTGAAGGTCATCGTGTGACCTCATGCCAGGATTTTTTGGCATTGTCAGTTGATGATCGCAGGCGTTGTGCTCATAGGAGCCAATGGTGTTACGCCTGCCTTGGAGATCATTATCAACGTTCTTGTACAGCACGCATTGGTCCGTGCAAATTTTGCTCCGGTGCGCATCATGCTATTTTGTGCGCTAATCGTACCGGTAGTCGAAGCCCGCAACCACCGGAGCCTGCTTTTGGGCATATTAATGTTGGACCGAGATCTCGGGGATCCGGTCAAAGAGGTAATCGTAGGACAAAAAACGTCCCCTTCGTAATCATAGGTCAAGAGGTCAAGGTACCTCTCCTCAGGAGGAAAGAATTACATCCCCTGCAAGTGAGGGGCATGTAAATCCTCCACAACAACGCTATTATCCGCGTACATATGTACGACAGGTGCCGCATTCGGCTGGCACGGGCGGGGGGAATGAATCCCACCCGCGCGCAAATTGCAATGAGCGCACTATAGTGATGGCAACGCGAGCCACCAATCGGGACCGTGTAGCGGCTTCCTGTGATGAATTGTTGAAGCGGCCACGACTGAACTCAGGTTCAGGTCGATTTGATCGCCGCAATGATGGCTCTTATGAGCCTCCGGCAAGACGTGACAAAGCGCGTCAATCCTATGCCGATTTTGATCCATTGGCTCATTGTGAGTACCCCGATCAATCTCGGGGCTCACAATAGCTATTAAGAACACCTTCCCCAACCACCACCAAGACCCCATTTGTGTTGCTACCTACAGCTTTAGTTTGTGTACGGGGTCCTAAGCGACATTTGATTGTGCGCGCCTTATTAGATTCAGGCGCCCAAGGTTGCCTTGTCTCTAAGTGGTTGGTGCAAGAGTTAGGATTGCCCATGGAACCCTACTCAGAGGGTATTCGTGGGGTGGGTGACGCTATGATTGGTCACCCTATTGGTCAAGTGAAGATAAACTTCACATCGCTGCAGCAGTACGGAACTGCTTTGCGCAGCGTCGCTATTGTCCTGAACCGGGTAGTTGGAGATTTGCCACAGATAGCGTTGCCACCTGAAGTAACAGGTTTGACATCTGGTTTGGACTTAGCAGATCCTAAGTTCCGTATGCCTGGTCCAGTAGATTTGTTGCTTGGTGCAGATGTGTTAGGACAGCTGCTCATTGGGAACAAGAAGGTTTTGGTACCAGGCGGTCTTGTAGCCTTACCAACTTCTTTGGGATCAGTAGTTATGGGTCCAATTGTTGGAAGATCAGATTCCTTTGTTATTGAAAATTCTTTGTTGGTTGGATGCGTCGATTTATCCACAATTGTAAACACCCAAAACGAAAGATAACTGGACTTCTTTCGCCAGAAGAACGTCATAACGCTTTGTTGAATTGTGTACGCATTGTACAACAAACCCATTTTGCTAACGAGATTGAGATTATTGTCGGTGAACGTTCCCGATTGAAAGGAGCCGTCGCCAAACTCAATCCGTTCCTAGATCAGTCAGGCCTTCTTCGAGTTGGTGGTAGATTGCGGAATGCCCAACTACCTTTTGGGGCTCGTCACCCCCTCTTTTGTTGCCAAAGTCGGGGAACTTTGTACGCCTATTAGTGCATGATCGGCACATCACTAATGCTCATGCTGGGTGTAATGCATTACTAGCATTTTACTAGCAGCAGCGCGATTTTTGGATTTTGTCTGCTAGGCGTGCTATTCGTGGAGTCATCTTTAGATGTATTTCTTGCTTTAGACTTAGGGCTCCATTGATGCAGCCGATTATGGGAGATTTGCCTGCTGACCGTGTGCAGTCAGCACGACCTTTTCTCGGGGTGGGTACAGACTTTGCTGGCCCATTTATAGTAAAATCTTCGCGCCTTCGTAATGCAAAGGCCTTGAAAGCATATTTGTGTGTATTTGTCTGCTTATCAACCAAGGCCGTTCATCTTGAGCTCGTTTCTGCACTTAGCACTGAAGCCTTTGTTGCTGCCTTTTCTCGTTTCGTCTCGCGTAGAGGACTACCAACGTTGCTCAGATCAGATTGTGGAACTAATTATAAGGATGCCGATAATTATTTGAACGATGTACATAAATTTTTGATTGATAATCACTCTGAAATTGATACTGACCTCTCTCGTCGTGGCATCAAGTGGAAGTTTGACCCTCCTGGGTGCCCCCACTGGGGAGGTATTTTTGAAGCTTGTGTTAAAATTGCTAAGACACATCTACGACGGGTGATTGGAGAGAGTATTTTAACTTTTGAAGAACTGGCCACCGTATTTTGTAAAATTGAAGCTGTCCTAAACTCACGGCCATTATGTCCACTCTCTTCAGACCCGAACGACCTCGAGGTATTGACCCCAGGTCATTTTTTGATCGGACAGCCACTTAACGCGCTGCCAGAATTGCCTTTCGAAGGGATTACTTCAAATAGATTATCGCGCTTTGAATTATTACAACAGTTAACCCAGAGCTTTTGGCGTCGATGGTCTCTGGAATACCTACACATTTTGCAGCAGCGCCTTAAGTGGACTGAGAAAAGCACTCCACCTAAAGTTGGAGATTTAGTATTGTTGAAGGATGCTAACCTACCGCCTTTATGTTGGCGCAAGGGGCGCATTATTAAACTTTTCCCTGGTGCTGATGGAGTACCACGGTTTGCCGAAATCCTGACGAGGGATTCGGTTTTGAAGCGAGCTGTCGCTACTCTCTCCCGTTTCCCAATAGATTAACGTGCAGATATCTCTGCCCGGAGCGGGGGTTTGTTTAGTATAGGCAGGTAGTAATAGTTTTTAATATTTTGTGTCATTTCTTTCTTTGTTTTTTGATTGACGTACGACAAGCAGTCGCGTTGAGGGCGTGCGACTGTCGACGTTTTTTTGTAGAGAGATTGTGTATTTATTGTTTTTGGTTGCTTGTGACTTTAACTATAAACAAATTATAATAGTGTTGTGGATAACCATTGTATTGTATTGCCCTTTGATGTAAACGTTAATAACCGAGTGTTTGAAAGTGATCGTGCCGAGCCGCCGCCTTTGGATGTCAGGTGGTATCACACTTACACATTCCTCACATCTCCTACACACAACCTACACACCCTACTTCCACCTGTCTCCAGAGCATCGGTGTCGACTGGTATAGGTGAGTACAATTAATTTAGCGCTGTGGTAACGCATGCCGGGTGCTCTGTTACACGGACGCATCGTTCCGCCATCCGACTATCACATAACTTGTATCACCGGGCCTAGCACGCATAGTTGGATGGTGGTTCGGGTGCGTTCGGTTATGTAACAATACATATAATAAAACTGTTAGGCCAAATTTGTACATTAAATATTTTTGAAAATTATAATCGGGGTGGACTTTGTTATCCATATAGAAACCAAAAATATTTTATTTAGAATTTTTGCCTGTCTGTCTGTCTTTCTCTGTCATACCATATCACTCTGAAAGTACTGAACCAATTATAACAAAACTTGTCTCAGTGATAACTAATGTTATAAAGTAACATCTAGGATACTTTTTGTCTCATAAGACGCAAGGGGTTCTCCAGAATAACTGACAAAAATCAAAAATTGTAATCTCGAAAATCGGTAATCTCGGGGACGGCTGGACAGATTTTGACGGGATAGCTTTTTTTGTAGGTAGCTGAAGTTACTCCGCGTAACTTAGGTTACTTTTAATTTTCGAAAATGATTAGGGTTCCGCGTAAAATTAAAACTCATATAAAATTGAATACAATTCGATTCAATAAACGGTTTCAATGAGAGGTAATTGAATTTGTGAGAAATACATTTACTTAATGTTAGTAGCAAAAAAACATTTTTGGAAAATAATTAAAATTTTCGTATAAGAAAATTAAAAACCATATTATGCAGTGAAAATGAATATAAAACGCGGGCGCAGCCGCGGGCACCCAGCTAGTAACATATAAAACTGATAGAAAATATAAAATGAATTAAGAATGAATAAAAATATCGGTTCAAAACCTAGTGATGGGTTTTTTATTATACATTATTGTAAGAAGCATAGAGAGATGAAATATAGCTTCAATTTTTCGCTAATTTGTCTGATATAGCACAAAAAAAAAATTCATTAAAAGCTATCAAATGTAATTTATTTACTTTTGCCTTTTATCCTGGAGAGCCCCTTGCGTTTTATGACAAAAGAAAAATTATCCTATATGTTACTTGATAATATTAGTTATCACTGTGTCAAGTTTCGTCAAAAATTGTTTGAGTACTTTAGGAGTGATACGCGTTCACAGCGAAAGACAGACAGACAGACAGTAAAAAATAAATAATATGAAATAATATTTACAATTAATAATAGCTTATCAATCGCTTAATAAAACATACTTCATGCACATAAGTTTTTATCAAAATCGATCAACCTATTTTTGAGTTAAAGTCGAACACAATTCTTTTTGTTACGATTTCTACAAATAATTTAATAATCTAATATAGTGTGTCGATTACTTCTAATATATATTTTACAGTTAAATACACGCAGATACGAGGTTAGTAGCGGTTAAAATTTATGCCAAAATTGGAAAAAAAAAAAATAACAAAACATATGTACAGACAGAGCCTACATATTTATTATATATGTGTTCAGTATTGTTATGAGGAAAATTATTGAAACAACAATGTGAATATATAATGTTATTTTCGACTGCGCCTTTAGTATCGTGACGCTCATTAGAGGAGTGCGTGTCATAGAGCGTACACCGCGCCCAGCTACAGCTCGTACGCTGAGCTATAACATACTTCACTGTACGGTGGCACCTCAACCTGGACATCTCCACGAAACAAGTCACATTACCGGCAGGTAAGAGCCCATTAAAATCCTCTACTTCTACGACATGCTTCATGACGAATAACTGTAAACTGTATAGGTTTAGCGCTTTGACCACAATCTCGCCTGGTGTTAAGTAACGATGTGGTCCATGATGGTCAATACACTATGCCACAGCAGACCTGTTAGTGTTTGGCGACAGGTTTTCAAACTTGAGGCTAGTCAGGTGGGTATTATTAGAGAATGCCTACCCTACCTCCATGATTTTCTTCACCGAAAACTCAAGTTCAATATAGAGTTAAAAGTATGGATTCGAACTTGCGTCCATCGGCGCGAGACCGACCGCACAACCAACTGCGCCTGTTGGAATCTACCGCGAGATTTCTAAACATGGAATATTAAATTTGAATTCAAGCGGTCGTCTTTTACGTTGATAACGCATTAGTATAGTTATGTTTAATTACAGAGGTCAGTGAGTAGAGATGTGTAGAGCACGTTCTCTCCTCTGTCTCCTAAGTGTGGTGGTGCTGATGATGCGAGGGGTCACCGGAGAAGCCTCACAGCACAGCGTCGACCTCGCGGGTACGGCAGACGCGTTGCTGTTTCTGCTGGACACTGTGCTGACACCAGTCATCACTGTTACTAAAAGTCAAGGTGTATTTAAGTCAAACAGATGTCCGCCCGGTATGATAACCGTCGGTAATACATGTCAGATTAACGATTATTGAATAAATAAGTAATTAAACATTTAAATCTCTTTAATTTATGTTATTTGTGTCGTACATTACATTACATTTGGTAACAGGAGTTACCAGATGGCGTATGTGAACGAGTATTGTTATGCGTCAACGTGAAATTTAAGCCACGATTTTCAGTTTTCATGTTGCCATCAAAATTGAGATTAGTTCGTCTGTTTTTCATAATACCCAACCATACCATTGAAAGAAGAGAGAGAGAGGAAGAAAATCAAAACCGAGACTCAACACAAAATAAAATGTTATCCCATTGCTCGTGTCGTAAGTTTTCTACGCCTTTCAATTACAGGGATACGATTCTTATGGCGTATAGGTGGGCACCGGATTGGACGTCGTGCTCGCAGGCCGTATTCATGCGTCCACCCCGTGTCGCCCCCATCCCAAATGCGGCGGACGGCCCCGGGGGGTTTTAGTGGGTATTTCCGGGCGCTTCACGCCCGGGCGAGTCCCACACTGGCACGGAGCTCGTCTCTCTGTGCCCCCTTACCTATTGCATTGGGGATCTCCGGTCTCACTAATGCAATAGGTAAGGGTAGTGCGTAAGTGCATTTCCCCCCGTCAAAAAAAAAAAAAAAAGAAAAAAAAAAAGCCCTATTCATGCAGTTTATTTCTGACAGTTTGGGGCTAATATAAACACCTCTTGGGAATTGTAGCTTTATACTATAAAGTTTAAACCACTGCCATACGCAATTTCATCGAATGCAGTTGAGTAGTTTTTGCGTGATTGGAGCACAAATTAACAGACAGGCGGAAAAAAAGAAATGTGTTCTATAAGCGATTCTGAAGCCCTACATACGTTTTTTTTTTTCTCTGAAATATCTTCAATGTACAGATTTTAAATCACTTTAAGACTTTTATTATAAGAACTATATATTTATTTTGCCTTTTCTAGAGTAATAAAGTGTTTCTATTCTAGACAATAAATTTGATGTTTTTTAATAATCGTAGATGCTCAAATTTTTAGTTTATCAAATATTTCTTTAACGTAGCTTATTATCAATTCTCACACATAAGATATCTTCTAAATTATTACATTTGTAATAATTATTATTAAAAAGTATTTATTGTATTAAAATCATGCGCTCTTTCCGTGTCATAGTTATCGGAATTCTTCTTATCTGATATCTTATTGTCTAAACTATTAATTTTTACTTAATCGTAAGCACCCGTTAGATCAATTAGCAGAATGATTCATTATATTAGACTCGTAGACGTGATGGGGACAATTACTATATTTCATTAACCCTTTCATTTATATCAATTAACAATAACTATTTACAATCATTTGTTCTTTTTAAAATCTTCTATAATAAATTTCATTTCGATTGTTAAAATTTTATTCGTATATACATATATACATTAGAATAATACGAATATATGGATGAAGTCACTGGTAATAGTGTTATTAGTTGATAAAAATAAACCACTAGAACGTGCTTTCAAATACTTTATCTGAATTCTAAACCATTGTATATTTAGTTATATGTTATTTATTAATTAAAAAAGGATGGCCTATACACTAAACTACATTAATTTAACAACATATAAAACAATTATCAGTGTATTTGCCTTTTAAGGCCACCACCGCATGCATACGTTGTGGCCGTAACAAATATTTACAATAAATGTAACAAAATAGAAGAAAAAAAACAGTATATTACAAAGCCACAACCCGCCCACAAAGCAATAATTAAAAAAAAAGTTATGTTAGAAAATAACAATAACAAAAAAATATGCATCGATGTCAAAAAAATGTCAAAAATAATAATAATGAGTGTCAAAAAATATAACTGTTTACTATTGCATTTGCCTACATACGTCGAACATTTTGGATTTTTACCTAAAACTACCGCCCACAGACTAGTGAACATATAAACAAGAAAAATAACATTTATATTTAAGGTTAGATGTGCCCGCGGCGTCACCCGTATGACATTAATGGCAGGAACGACCGTTATCCGTAGACATGGGTAGTTCGACAGTCGCCACCATAAATTAAATTCTCTAGCCTAAGGTCCGCCTCTACCTTCTTAAACAGACATACACTGTCACTTTGTGTGTTTGTAATTAGGGGTCGTCCAAATACTTGTATTACTAAACCAACTTTTTGGACATTTTGACCCCCTCCCCTCTACTTCCTTTTGTCAGCAATTGTAAGTAAATCACGTACCTCACCCCTAAAAATAAATACGTAAACATTAGTTTCGTAATCCCCATTCACAACACTTCGTCTCCCATCTCATCAAAAGTAAACAAAACATGAACCGCCAGCCCAATGATACATGCTTGATACTTGAAGGTCCCCTTCTGTACTTTTATTAAGTTCGAAGTTACAATAATTATGTTTCGAGCTATAGTTACACCATTTATAATTGAAGTTATGTTCACTACTTCAATGAAACGACTCCTTCATACGTCTAAAATGCCTAGATGATTGTGCGAAAATTAAATAACAAAATTTTGATTTCTCATTTACTATGTCTTAGATACTTATTATTTGTAAACGCATTTACTTAAAAACTCTTCTTTCATACTAAAGACGTCGCGTATCATTCACATTACTGTGAGTTTTGATAGAGTGGGCCCATTTTAATGAAATAAACATTTGATGTCACCCTGGAATATGCTTTATAATTGTCTTTTTGAATACATTTAGTACTTTCTAATTGATGCCTGTTCAAACAAACAGACATACAGTAATTTTTAAATATATAGTACTGTATTTAATTACCTATTTGTATGCCCCTTTTCACAAATAATATATATTTAATTACATTTAACACACAAGTTTCATTCTTTTCACAGAAATCGAAAATGTACAGAAATGTGAAATTTGTAATTTCATTATTAATTTAGATGAACATTTAATGAATATTTAAATTAAATAAAACATTTCATATCAAATTGTTTACATACATATTGCTAATAGCAATGTCATTATCTCTTACCAATGCATTTTTAATCAAATGTCGTAATCATAGTATTGAGATTGATTCATTCAATAAGAACTACTTCCACAGACTTTGGTTCTCCGGCGAATCGTACTTTTCACAATTTGAGTAATCTATCTGAGAAACTCCGAGGGCAGTTCTTTCCATCGTTGGTTTTTTTTTTTTTTTTTTTTTTTTTTTCGTTTCGAACCTAGCTAACGCTGTTGACCGGAAGGGCCTTTACAGCTTCACCGAACTTTGGGGGCGAGTGCTGAAGGCACTCAGCCGCAATAAGGTGACTAGCTCAAGGGTTACCAAAGTGGTACGAACCTCGGCTTGGCCGTCACCTGAGTGTAAAACTCTCTCGCGAGTTTGAACCTAGCTATTCCCTACATTTTTTATTATTAATAATAAAAAAAAAAAAAAGGTTCCTTACAGGACCTATGTACCTGCATGTTATGTGCAAGAGTGTGTTTGCAGTGTTGTGCGTGTAATGCTCAATGCATGGGCAGTGTTACTGTATCGCGCTGGCGGCGACGTCAAGAGCCTCCCCAGTTGGGGAACGAAGCACGTCCTGGGCCGCCGCCTGAGGGGGACCCGGAGAGTGTGCGGGAGCAAAATTAGCCGCCTGTCCCCGGCGGCGGGAACGGCGGTTACGCGGGCGTGGGCGCTGGCACGCATACTGGATCGGTTGGAAAGGAAAGATCCTATTTTCGCACGTGATTTTATCATCGGGATCGGTGAGAACGTTACGCGGTCTCCGAAGCGGTTTCGGAGCTAGCGGGTCGGAGGAGTACGCGACGGCTTTCGCTATGAGCGGATTCGGGTGTGTCTCTGCGCGATCGAAAAATGCGCGACAATGGGATTTGATAACAGAGTGAATGGATGGTAGATTGAGGTCTCTGTGGATGTCCACATCCCTCTCGTACCACCGGGCACCTACGGCTCTCCTGGTGAAGCGGTTCTGAACCACTTGGAAGGAGGTCAGATCTGTATAAGCGAAGGCAGGGGCGCAATAAGTGAGAATGGGCCTAACTACCGTTTTATATAACGTAATTTTATGACGGACGGCCATCTTACTACGAGCGTTGTAAAGAGGGAAAAGACGTCCCATAACCATGTTGGCACGGTTTCTGACTTTCAAAACGTGAGATTTGAAAGTAATGTGGGCGTCTAGTGTGACACCGAGGTACTTGACCTCGGTCGCCCATGGGATCTCTACTCCTAGATAAGTGACTGGGGACGAGGAGGGTCAGATTTCTCTACGGAGAACATAATCGCGGTGCTCTTTCCCGGGTTAATCGCTATGCGCCACTTCAAGTACCAAAAGCTTAAGATGTTAACAGCCTTTTGGACGCGGGATCTGAGAGTGTCTCTATGTCTGTACGAAAAATAGATGACCGTGTCATCGGCATAGAGACCTAAATGAACCTTACTAGCCGCCACTCCTTCGAGCGGGTCGTCTTTCAGGTTCGGATTTAGGTCTGGTAAGTCCGCTATGTAAAGGTTAAAGAGGACAGGCGCCAGAATGGAGCCCTGGGGGACTCCTGCGCGGATCGGGCGGGCTGAAGAGAGAGCGGACTCTACTCTAAAGCGGAAACTACGATTCGAAAGGTAATCGCGTAGGATGTGAACTAATGTGTCAGGGACGCCTAACCTAACTAGTTTAAATACGAGGCCGGCATGCCAGACCTTGTCGAATGCCTTAGCGACGTCGAAGAAGACAGCGAGCGTACGCCAGGGTGTGTTTGGGGTTCGATGAAAATTTGACAGGATGTGCTCCGTGAGGCGTTGCACTTGGTGCGCGCAAGAGTGTCTGGCTCTGAAACCAAACTGTTCGGGAGGCAAGAGATTTTTGTCCTCTATCACTACGAGGAGTCGGTTCAGAAGGATCCGCTCGTAGAGTTTACCTATTGTGCTTAGCAAGCTGATTGGGCGGTAACTATCGGGTGACCTGGCATCTTTGCCAGACTTGTGTATACCTATCACTATCGCTTCTTTCCAGGCGGCTGGAAAGTGGTGGTTTTTGATGGCCGCATTGAAGATGCAGACCAGTAGCGCGATGAGACGGGGCGGAAGAAGCTTAAGCACTTCATTCCTGATCCCGTCCGGACCGGGAGATTTTCTAGGCTTAAGGCCCTTAATGGTTGTAACGACCTCATCACAGGTGACAGGTGTGAGGGGAACAACCGGGGAAAGAGCGTCTAGGTCCTGTACCGAGGACTCTACATCGGAGACGTGGAGGACGTCAACGTTGTCAATGACGGGGGAACATTGCTGCTCGAGGCTATCGGCTAAGCACTCGGCTTTGTCGTCATCGTCAAATGCGGGTGGAAGACCCTGAGTGTTTCTGTCCAGGGGGGGCATACTAGCGACGGAGCGGTCCGTCTTCATCGATCGTGCAAGCTTCCAGTACGCGAGGTGGGAAGGTACCAGCTCCTCTAGGAGACTGTTCCACCTGTTATCACGGAGCTGATCTATGCGGTCTTTCACCGCTCTACGCAAGGAACGTAAGCGTGCACGATTTTCCTCAGTCGGATACGCGTCGTGGGCACGGGTCGCGGCGTTCTTCTGGGTGAGCAGAGCTCTCACGTCATCAGGGAGTATAAAGCGGCGATCATTCGCCGCTTGTACCTCTTTCGAGGTCTCCCTGATTCCGGTGTTGAGATGCTCAACCAGAGAAGCGATCGCGAGATCCGTGTCCGCAGGCGTATCCAGTACGTCGGGGATCAAGTCGAGCGGGGGGGAGGACTGATGGTCCTTGAGATATCTGCCGAGTTTGAAATAGTCCGCGACCTTTACAACTGGCGGGCTAGAGTCGTCCGAATGACCTAACTGTAAAATGACTGGGCGGTGGTCGGAGTCGAGTTCGTGTACGACTTGTATGAGACGCACAGGAAGCCGGACCCCTTTAAAAATAGCTACGTCTAGCACTGTCGGGCGGCAATGCGGCATGAAGTGGGTAGGCTCTAAAGGAGCGATGACCTCAAAATCGAGCTCATCCATCAGCACAGTAAGAGCAATCCCATTACTGGTATTACTCGAACTGTTCCAAAGGGTGTGCCCGCAATTGAGATCACCCGCGATAATGACGGAGTCTCCGAGAGAGAAAAGTTTCCCTAAATCGGAAGCTAAGATGCGCTTATTGGGCGAGAGATATACAGACACCAGAACGATCGACTGATGGCCGGTCATTCCGATTCTGCATATAGAAACCTCTAAGTTTTCTAGCTCAGGAGGGTCTAGCGGCGTGCAATACAGAGACCGCTTATAATAAATTAAGGTACCACCGCCCCTAGTTGGGGGCAATCTATCGTTCCGAACGATATTATAATTCGCGATCTTAGGATCGCGATCTTTGGGCTTCAGTAGGGTTTCCTGGACAAGAAACACGTCTATTTGACGATCGCGGAGGAAATTCGCGACGAGTTCACGCTGCGGAACTAGTTTCCGCGCGTTAAAGAACGAAAGGGACAAACCGCGTGGCTTTATCTTAGCCATTGATTACGGGTGTTGGGAAGCGCGTGCCAGCCCTTGGAGGGTCATGGCGATGGCGGGAAACCGAGTTATAGCGTCTAACTCGGCGTTTCCGGCGCCGCTGTTCAACAGAGTGTTGAACGCGACGACATCCTGCACGTCGTGGACGCGCAGGAGGAAGAGAACCCGGTCTAGGCCGGTGGAGTTGGCCTGAGGGGCCTGAGGGGGGGTAGCCAGGCGCGGCTGCGCCTTGGCTTGGGGCCTAGGTGCCCACGGAGCCAGAGGGGCTGCGGGGCGGGGGGCGGCGGGACGGGTCGGCACCGCGGAAGGCGACGCCGACGTGCTTGGGAGGCACGGGAAAGACCTCAGTGTCATAGGCGGCACTTGAGGTTGGAGGAGGAGGGGAGCGGCGTTCCTCTGAGGAACATATCCATCGTTGGTCGTGCGACTTTTAACTTATAAGCCGGTCGTAACGTCTCTGACGTATGTTTCGGAACTATCGCTCATTACTGAGAGAACTGTTTTGATTTGATTTTTGATTGCTGTATGATATCGGATATTGTACAGTATTCGAACAGACGGACATAATTATAAGTAAAAGAGTAAGGCTGTGAAGATAATGCCCACAGCCTTTACTTAATAACAACAAATTGGTGGTGAGACTTTTTCTTTACTTAAAACTTATTTGCTTGAAATTTTTCTTGTTATATGTAACGTAGGTTTCTGATAGTATCTTTCAATACACAAGAACTTCCTGTTAGAACAGCACCAATCGGGAAATTTTGGTTTATGAATATAATTTCTCTTTTAACTCCAGTAGTGATGACTGGCTCCAGTACAGTGTCCAGAAAAACAACGGCGTGTCAGTTGTTGCTGCGACGTCACCGCTGTGTTGTGAGGTTTGTCCGGTGGCACCTCGCATCATCAGCATCACCACGTTCAGGAGACATAGCAGAGTGCGCGCTCCACATATCTCTACTCACTGACCTCTGTAACTATGAAGTGATGATGGCGCCGCGAGTAGTGCGGACGGATTCCACATTGATTTATGCGAGTTCGACCCCACCTATCCGACTCTAGAATCGGCCTGAGCTTTCGGTAAAGGAAAACATCATGAGGAAACCATAGCATGGTGGTAGGGCATTTTCTAATGATGCCCGCCTGGGTAGCTAACACCCTCAAGTCTGAAAACCTGTAATCAAATACCAAAAAAATACATACAGACGAATTGATAACCTCCTTCCTCCTTTTTGAAGTCGGTTAATTTATTTGTTAAAAGTTGTGAAAAATATGTTTTTGAGTAAAACAAAACATACTTTATTGTGACATGACGTACTTTTTATTTCTACCCATATTAATCAATGTACTTTATTTGCAAAAGGTGACGACCATACTTACAAGGGTCAAGTAGTAATATGAAGCTGGTAGGACCATATCTACATATAATGAATGTAAATGTTTGTATTTAAACTACAGGACCGTGTGTCCTAGCGACAGGAACAGCTGACTCATGAGTCATCGGCAACGGGTCTGTCTGTCTGTCGCGTTTTTGTCCCCGAGTGTCGGTAATTATCTGAAGCGTGACACGCCCGAGCGACCCCCCATTGTGCGAGGAGCGGGGATACACTAACCGCCTTGCACTATGTTAGCGGGTGCAAGTCATTGTTGCTTTTGCGTTTCATAAAACCGAATTCACACTGAGCCAAAAAAATTCTTCTCTTCAATAATAGAAACGATTGAGCATTCGTAATAAACGATAGTACAAAGAGTACACAATCAATTTGTTTTTTATAATACAGTTTGATACATTTTATAGCGGTTAAATATCTATTTTGATTGTTAGCGCTGCAGTAGATACAGTACGCAATAGTTAAAAACATACTCCTTAATTATTTGCGGTTTTGTTATAACAGTTTAAAGTTAGATTCTCTTTACGCGTTAACGATACGATGTTTGAAAACGTCACAGTGTAATCGCAGTATTACAAAATCTATACTTAAAAAAAAATGCTAACTAGACGAAATCTGTACAAGATATTTAATTCAAAATCGACTATAAAACTATTCAGATTCATTTAATGGGCTTTTTTGGTTAATTTTTGGATATTACCATAAAAATATTGGAAACCATCTCAATTACTGTATTTTGTGAAATTGTTTTAGTTATTAACACTAGATTTACCAGACCAGTCATTTAGACTGGTTGTGCAATTTCAATTCAAAATTCCTACAAAATAAAACTTTTTTTTTTAACAAATGAATTTATGAACTTTTGTTGCTATAATTAGAGAACACGTTTTATAAAGTAAATGTTATTTTTTATACATTAGTAACAAATATAATTTTTGTTATTGACATTTATACCAGTACCAGTCAAAATGACAGGTTGTGTTTTTTATTAAAAAATGTATGATTTTGGGAGAATCATGAGACCGTTGCAGTACATATAGCACAGAAGCGTCTTTTGTATCTTTCTTTATCGTCTTTTGTTTTCTTTCACTATCGTCATTGTGTTGATGACGTCATTTTGATAAGCATATTTAGAAAATGCAACTAACATACCTCAGGAATGTTCAGATGTAAAGAGTGAATTATGTGATAGTGATGGTGATAATAGTAGTGCTATTATCGGAAGTGACGATGAGGAAATTCCTGATGAAGACAATATAGGTCAGTCAATTTCGAAAATATTCTAAACAAACGCACACGACGATGTATGCGATTCCCTTCCAGTTCTGAAGATGAATGTGGAAGTAACATACCAAATCAGCAAACTGAAATTGCTTCCGACGGAACTATTTGGACGAGAATTGAAGAAGGAGGTATTGCTGGTAGATAACCACTTCATAGTGCTTTCAAAGATGTACACTGGCCAACAGCACATGCTAAAAGAAACATTATGAACGGGAATCTAAGTAGTGCGTTCCTATTACTGATTGACAACCACATTTTGGAACATATTCGAATTTGTACTGAGTTAGAAGCCTCTCGAGTTTTGGGGAAAAACTGGACAATTACGCAAGAAAAATTGAAGGCATTTCTAGCAATATTATATGCACGTGGAGCGTACGAAGGAAATAATTTGAGGCTTCAATATTTGTGGAATAACAAGTGGGGACCATCATTTTTCTCTAACACTATGAGTAGACGTGATTTTACAGAGATTCTGCGATGCATTCGTTTCGACAAAAAAAAATCAGAGGAGTCAACGTTTGCAGACAGACAAGTTCGCTTTAGTCTCAGCAGTTTGGGATAAATTTATTGAAAACAGTAAAAATTGCTTCAAACCGGGAGCTTATTTTACCGTGGATGAGCAACTATTTCCATCAAAGGCCAGATGCAGGTTTACTCAATATATGCCAAACAAACCTCAAAAATTTGGTATAAAATTTTGGTTAGCGTCCGATGTAGAGACGAAATATGTGGTAAATGGTTTTCCGTATTTAGGAAAAGACGAGACACGAAATGCATCAACCCCCCTAAGTGAATTTGTCGTGATGAAACTTCTTGAACCATATACCATGAAAGGTAGAACTGAAAGGTAGAAAACTACAAATATTTGCAATAAATGCAAAAAAAGTCTATGCGGAAAGTGTACACGCAGCAAAATCTACACATGTAGAAATTGTGAGCAATAAAATAACAATTAAATGTTTTGTTATTTGACAACGTCTATAAATCCATTTATCTATTATACTTAATATTGTTCAACTTTATTTTTATCCTTTTTAAGAGTAAATATAGACTGGAAACCATAATAAGCCTTATTTCTAATGCACCTGTCATTTTGACTGGTTTGGTACAAATAGGTATACGTAAACAGCTGGTATATCTAGTGTTAAAAACCCTTTTTTCTAAATGTATGTGTACGCCCAAAAATACACATGCAAATAAATTATATTGGTCTTGAGAACATGACATAATCAAATATGACTGTTAACAGAAATGTCGATTATTTTATACGTTATTATCACTTGGAATTCGTCAAACATCTGATATGACAGTATAACTTAATACGTCTATTTTATTCGTTAATAATCACATAATATGGTTTCATTTAAGAAAGGCCTTCTATAAATCACCTTACGATATCAGGGAATTAATTTCAAATTGGAACAAAAATACGTTAATTTATTTTACCTATTTATAAATAGAATATTTTTATCTTTGTGTCAGAGTACTGCATCACTGTGTTCTCAATTCCGGCGCGAACCGGAGAACAAAGCAATACCGCGGTTTCCGCTTGTCCACGGCCGGAGATTGCACTCAAAATACATTTTTCCGTCGAATGTATCTCCCTGTCTATCGCTCCGTCCCTTTAAACAAGGCAGCGCACCCGCACCTGCCCGCGTCTATTAACGACGGTCCTTTGTTATCACAATATGAAACGATGCACCACGAATAATTATTCAACTCAAATCTATTTGAAATAAAACTTCTGAAACTAAAAATATAGTATTTAGAAAACCCAAGAAGCTTTTTTAATAATAAATGGATAGAACAATGTTGCTCTTAATGTATTTCTTTAACAGAGAGAGTTAATCAGAGATAAACGTGATGATTGTAGAATCCATACTGACTAGAATATAGTTTAACAGAATCGACAAACTCGCTTCGACGACACGAGACAAATCAATTCAATGAATCCAGTTTTGATAAATGCCAAATCTATTACGCACCGAGGCGCAACTTAAATCCGTTTAGGCGGCAGAGGGCGCTGTCCTCTCTATGTCCCAACAAGTTATTTATCTCTACAAAGAATTGGTGGGACTGAAAGCTAAGCCTGTCGGGTTGGTACTCGTAGTTAAATGCGGAGCCTTTAAGCCGATTTACCAACGTTTTCTGCGTCACGGTCCAAATGAACTCTGCTGAGATTTTACACATAAAATTGTAATATTTTCGTACCTTTACTTTAGAAGTACTTTTCTGTTGAATTAAATGGTCCTATGTAGCACAAAATTTATGCGACGAGTGTCCCTGCATTGCTTGGTATGTGAAACTTTGCCGGTTGTAAATAGCGAGGAAACGCGATGGTAATTGATTGGCGGTCTAAACTTAGTAAAAATCGACTCAAAGGAACAACATAACTACATTATTGTATAAGTGGAATATATATTCGAGGAGGTCCGCGACAGTTCACCCCGAGAAGCTGAACCGAAACCAATTGCTTTCCCATCGAACCCAACAGTCGGTTACACAATTAATTAATTCCCCGAAACAAGCGCCAACAAAAAAAAACTGGACGAAATGCCCGCGGGACGTTGAATAAAAAATTATAGCCCGACGTTTTGTTTCAGCAACGTTAATGGGGATAATACCAGAGGAATAAAAAATAAAAACGAGAAACCGTTTTTGCTTGTTAATAATATATTTTGCTTCGATGAACTTTACGTCTTCGAGTCCTTTTATTTTAGCTGAATGTTGATATTTCTTTATGCAATGATTGAATCTGAATATTGTTGTTCCTGCGGGTAATTAAAACGTCATTTTATAGAAATATAACACAAATCACTTTACAAAGAATACACTTCACGTCAGAAGTCTTTAATTAAATTGTAAAAAAAACAATATTTATTACTGAGAGTTCAGTATCATTCGTTCACTTCTGCTTCGCTGCGAGGTTCAAACTCAAAATGACTCATTAAATCTGCAGTCCACGTATATAATAGGTAATCGACGATCAAAAGTGACCAAAAATGACGATTTCTTTAAGAGTTTATTTTACTGCATAGGTTCAGCGTTTTGATTTCAATCTCATTTGATATTAAATGACGATGTGATCCAGGATGGTAAACGCACTAAGCTTAGTGAATTTGCCGGAAAATACATGTAGGTGTTTGGCGATAGGTTTTCAAACTTGAGGGTGGAAGGTTCTCAGGCGGGCATTATTGAAAAATCCGCTATCACCATGTTATGGGTTCCTCACGATCTATTCCTTCATTGGAAACTGGAATAGATACCAGAAAATGTGTTATAAGAGTCGATCATTCCAGATCCTCACGACTTATGGTCTTTTCTCTTCTTTCTCTATACAGGACATTGAAATATAATTCCTGAATAAATGAAGTTGTAGGTAGATGATAGCTAGCTAACATCAGCCTTTTAAATTAGATACGTTGTAGCGTTTCGCTAAGATTTAATTGAGGAATTAGGTGCAGCAGTAGAAGCAGCAGTGCTTACCAATATAAGAGCGATTTAATGGAGTTGGTATTAGAGGTTGCCGTCAATTTGAAGACATGTAGACTCACTATGGATGACACAGCTTAATCCTTCAAAAATTATCGTCGTTTACTTTGTTGAATTTTTCAACAGTATTACAGTACACTATTTGTCGAAATAAATGTTGCCTATACTGCGTGAGAAATTCGCTATCCTTTTAGAGCTTACTGGGTACATTTAAAGAGGAAAATCTCGGTCAAGAGTTCTTTAGCCGAGAGGCAGAGAATGCGTTTTACTCTTTACGACTCGGTGCATTCGCTAAATAGGTACACATGAATGAAATTTTTTACACAGACCTATATTCAAGTTTGAAATCTCTTTATATTGACACACACACGCATACATACAAAATTTAGATGCAATTAAAATATAATAAACTAATTCAAGTAATACAGATTTCTTTTTATAGGATAGAAAAATTTAGAAACACAGATATATGAAGCGAGTCCTAATGGTCCCTGTTTAACTGAACCATTTGTGATTTCATGTACTCTCTCGTCGAGATTAAGTGCTGTCGGAAATCGCTCTCTTACCCTTAGTTTCGCTTTTAATCGTTACGCATATTGTGTTTTTTTTTTTTTTTTATTTGAGACCGATAAAACAATTACTCAACATTTCTGTTAAATAAAGTGATTTCCAATAAACGATGGCGACCGACGATATATGAGAATATATCCAGAGGCGCAGTCATGATATCGGTTATATTTACCACCACGGGTAAAGCGTCTAAGTAGATCTGGATATGAACGTGCAAAAAGCGCCACGAGTTTTACATCAATTTTTAATGTACGGTTGCCGCGACTCAGCCGGCACAAAAGACTTACCACTGCCGAAAATCTTACTTTATTCGGATGTGTGAAGAATCTAGATTGTTTTTGAATTATTGCTTACTAGCTATGTGCCCGCGGCTACTCCCGCGTTTCATATATTTTCGCCTGTGTAATATAGTTTTTTTTTTTTTTATACGGACCCTAAGTTCAAAACATTTTTTTTTTTTGCTACTAACATTAATCAAAGATATTTCTCACAGTTCAATCGCATTGAATCGGATTTTAATCTCTAATTTTTCATGACTTTTAATTTTTTATTACATGAAACTAATTATTTTAGAAAAAATAAAGTTGCCTAAGTTACGCGGAGTAACTTCAGCTATCTAACAAAAAGAGTCTCGTCCAATTCGGCCTAGCCGTTCCGGAGAATAGCTTTTACAGGTAGACAAGATTTTAAAAAATTGCAATTTTGGTATATGTATTATACATTCATATGTATTTAGTTAAAAAAAACACACTTCAATTTTATATATTAACGACAACAAAAATTGATTTTGATTTGATTGATGATTTGAACGACTCTACATCGCGCTATGGTTCTGTTGTCTTCCATTATACGTATATGTTTCGAAACAGTCTACGCTTCAATTTGGACATCTCGACAGTTTTAATTTTTTATTAATTTGTCCGCCTATCACGCAAAATCTACTGAACCCGTTTCAATGAAATTTTGTATGTTAGTAGTTTGGTTCCTCAACTGGGGAGGCTCTTGATGTCAATACCAGCGTTGCACTGAGCATCACACGCACAACACTGCACACACATCGTTCCACACAACACGCAGGTACATAGGTCCTGTAAGGAACCTTTTTTTTATTACTAAATAAAAACGGTAGGTATTAGCTCGGATTAAAATACAGCGGGAGTTTTCACACTCAGGTAACGGCCATGCCGAGGTTCGAACTCTTGTGCTTGTTACCTTTTGCGGCGAGTGCCTCCAGTACTCGCCCACAAAGTATCGGCGAAGCTGTTAAGTCCCTTCAGGTCAACAGCATTAGCTAGATTAAAGAAAACAACGCTTCAGTTTTATTTATTAGTATAAACATTCGCAGATTATGTTGTAACTGTAGCTAATCAAATTTCGTGGTTTGTAATGTCCAGTTGTCCTATCGTATTGTTATTGTTTATACGCGGGAATATAGATCTTTTTCAGTTAATATACCCTGTTAATTTAAAATTATGTATAAACGTATATTTATAGTGTGAATTGTTTGTTGAAAACTTTTAATTTTCGTGTAGTAGGTATTCCTCAAACTTAATATCGTCGAAAACTGCAAAGCAAACAAGTCTACGGGAGGTGTGCTCCACACACATACACATACATACAAGGCACACACTGAGAGCCTTTTAGATCGTCTCTTCTATGACAAGGATCAGTTCCTCCTCAAAGCGACATAATATTGTTTCAATCTGTGTATTATAAAGAGTTCATTTTTCTCAAGACAAAATTTTTACATTACCTTAGAGAGTAGACG
This sequence comes from Samia ricini, assembly GCA_014132275.2. NCBI lineage: Eukaryota > Metazoa > Arthropoda > Insecta > Lepidoptera > Saturniidae > Samia > Samia ricini. The sequence goes on from AP028159.1 coordinate 658,314, forward strand.
GTAAAAATAAGAGTAGACAGTACCGTGTGCGGGTTTCATTACATTATTAGCTGTTATGTTACGTCGTTTCTTCGACATTTAAAGCGGTGGTAAAGTGGTAGGGTTGAGTTAATAAATGCATTCGAAAAAATGTAATAAGAATGATAATGATTGTATAATTTAACTGATAGATCGCATTTATAAAGTGAGCAGATTACCTTAAACGCGATGTAAAGATTTGGCCCTAATATTTTTTTTTGTATTGTGTTTTCTTTCGTGTTTCATTCGGCTGATGAACTTTCATAAACCGTTGGTGGTATTTTGACGTCCATAAGCGGATTATCAGGGCCTAAAAAGAATTTTTTTAAAACGATAATGTATAGTATATCGCGTGCGGTAGAACGTGACCCCGAGCGTGGGTGAGGGAGTTCGGTGTAATATCCGGACCGCACGAGGGGGAACTACGGCACTGCACAGAAGCCGGCGATTAAACGCGTCAGATAATTGCTGGTTTTAAACCGCTTGCCTATTAGATTCTTCACATGGCTTCTTGTCATATTGTATGTCGAAGCTATTTTTAACTAAACTAACAAATATGAAATATGTTTCAACAGCTACTGATCTCTCTTGTGAAGAATGTATTTTTTCTATATTAATCCTAGTTTTAACAATCATGAATTCCAAAATTTATACCCATAGAATACGTAAATAATTTTTTAAATGAATGGATAAGTTTAAGCACGTAGACGTTTCATCGCATTCAAAATGATCTTGTTTTCAAAAGGCAAGGCTACAATTTGTTTCTACTTACTACTTCAAATAGATTACACTATAGAATCGTTTTTACTAAATCAGCCAGAAAAGTGTTGTAACTATTCTAAAACATTTCAATGCGGCATCCCCGGCGGGCATTGACAAATCAACTGAACCGTAAACTTGCCCGCACAAACCCACAAAGAAATATGTAACCAATATTGGAATGTACCCAGCGCGCTTTTCCTTCACACATCGCTCTATCTTCGAAACGCCGTAGTTGCAGATTGTTTTCTGGACTTCTTGATCTATTTTCTTAGTATTATATTATATGCACTGGACTAAAATAATATGCATTGCTTCAAGAAGTACAAAAATATTATCCGCAATATATTATTTATCAAATGAAACCATCAATTAATTATGTCTTTATTGTGTTCCTTTGGTGATGGTGATTGACTACATTTCCAAAGAAATGATAACTAAGAAAGCGAACAGATTTGAAATACCATGAGAATAATTATTTAATAATAACTTGGTTCTTGTTAACGAAATATGAAGTATAGGTCCAGGTAGGAAAGCCATTGAAAGGAGACTTATGATTTGCTTATTTTGGAATCTCAAAGTAAGCCAAATTAAGTATAAAGGTGGCATAATTTACAATGTACACTTAACTTATTGTAACACGTCTAAAAACGTTACGTTCGAGAAATGGAGATTCGAACACAACTGAAGATCTTGCTCCATACGTAAGTAGTTTTGGATATGCATGTGTAATTATCTAGGGATCCCTTTAAATTATCTAAGTAAAGACGAAATTCGTTAGGAGAACCGAGACTGTGGAGTCGCGACGAGAGATTTCCGATAATATTACGCATTGGCGCAAACTTTTATTTGAAGACCAAGTATTGCAATTCCTTTTGAAATTGAGGGTGTTTTGATTATTGTCACTGTCAATGATAACACAAGGAATAGTGTTTATAAAGAATGATATTTTAAAAGCAACATACAGCGTCTCTCTTCACAGCAGCATCTCAAACGAAACTTGACGCATACTCAAAAGATTTTGCGCTCCGCCTTTGAGCGTATCTCACCGTTGCCGAGGTACGGCGTTTTGTTCAAAAGCTATTCCTAGTTATATTTACAATTGAATTTTAGAGATAACATTTTATAAAAATATATTAAAATTTCTATTCGACTTTTTATCGATGTTGAACTTTTTTTACACGGTTTAGTTCCAGTGCTATGGCTACAATCTCACCTGATATTAAGTGATGTTGGGCCCAATATTGTAAACACATTAAGCCTAGATGTACAGATTCTCAAGTGATGCTGCTGGAACACACTAAGGAGAATTTATTTATAAATAGCCAAAGATGTAATTTGTCTGTTTTTTAAGAAGTTGTTGATGAGCTTTTGTTATTTAACTCACTAATTAGAATTTCGGTCTAAAAAGGCCATTCAGCGAACATTAGTTAATTTAAGTTATTTTTTCATGTGCGAGGGTTCTTTTTACATTCTATGAGTTGAACAAAGTCGACCAGTCGAAATTTATAGTTTGAGAACAGAAATTATTACCTTTAATGTTATCTTTTCGAAAATAGAAACTACACTTTAAAAAACTGAATAAAAGCGTCAAAATATCGTTAAAGGATAGGCGCCGAGTAAAGAATCCATCAAAAATGTTTGCCGCAATCCATAATTCATGTTCCCCTATCGGCTGTCATTTGAAAAGCGGTTATTTTGAATAACGTCCGTGTTGCGGTGATACGTCAATCAGTCGAGGTAATAGAAAGCCGGTGTCACGCACCGCGCTCATCCAATATGACGAATCTGGTAAAGTTTACAAAAAAACTGACTATTTTCTGAACACATACAAACTTATACGATATTGACTTTGCACTATTGACTACTGGCTGTATTATTTTACATGGAAGCTTGGTAAAGTTACTATACAGTAATGGTAAGTGGTGGTGTACAGTCCAAAAGCATCGGCGACCGTCGCTGGCAGCTTCCACCGGCAGTCGTCGTCGTTATACCAGCCTGATAAGCCTTCATGCCTCTTTGGAAGGACTTGATATTGTAGAAAGCATGGAGTCTATTCCACAAAAATAAATCGTTGTTGAAATTTTCAGGAAAGTAAAACTGTTTCTAATTTTTTTGAATAACACTCGTCAAAGGTTACAAGAAGGGAAACTCGGTTGATAAACAAAGCAGAAAAAGCACTGAATGATTCTATATGGTATAATTATTTAGGCTATCAAGGGTGAGGTAAACGTTGAATAAAAACAGTTGTAAGGTAGATGTACAAAACAAGTAGACTGAAATCTCCAAATGATGTAACTACTCGTTAAATTTAAGTAGTTTAATAAGTCTGCATTATTCGCAATTCATGAAGATATCAAGTAAAAGTGATAAACCGATTCACGAATTTCGCCATTGATGATAGAGTTAGGAAGATATTAATATCTTAAGAGAGATCTGGTAATGACTTACATTACGGCGTAATATGAATAATATTGAATAGTAACTGTTAAGTATTGATCATAAAAAAAAGGGGCACTTGAATTCTTTCGTGCCCGCGAGAATTGTCGCAGGGTACCAGTGTTTGGAAATAACTTGACGCGAGAATACACGTTGATATAGATGAAAGTTATTTGTGATTAGCGTTAAATGTTAAATTGATTGTTTGTTGATTGTTAAGCCTTCCTAGCTATTACTCAATTCACACATTCACACTATACACTGTTTACTACACACGGGCTACGGAAGGTGAAGCAGGACACCGGCGTGACTCGTGAGGTAAGTGTCGATCTTACATTATTTTGGCCTACTGCGAATCGCAGGTCGGCCAGGGTTAATCACGACCCCGAATCGTTTAGACTAGGGCCCAGCGCGATTCGTTTTGATTACAGTCGTGACTAACTCGAACATTTGGTAGCAGAGCGTGGTTATTTCGCGTTTTATTTTCATTGTAATTGGGAATTTTGTTGCTCAATAACCACTTTAGGCTTGTCGTCCACTTCATAATTATAAATGTAAACATTTTTTTTTTGTTTGGTTTTGTGTTAGTGTGATTGTTTCTAATAATTTTGTTTATGTTTCATTGTTTGTTACTTTGTAAACATTGATCAATAATTCACTCCTACCAGTCCGTAATATACAATATTTTAGAATAAGCTCACGCGGTTTGTTTCCGGGACGGGGTGCGTTTTTGTATACCTACATTTATTTCGTATGGTTGTTTGTTCATACTGAGTCGTCGAATATAATATATTCTTGCACTAGAGCTTGCAGTTGGGTTGGCTTTCCTAGATATTTTGTTTAATTTAATTGATTTTGTAGTTTAGTTAATTTAATTAATCTTGTTACTTGTTTATTCATTTTTTTTTTGTTGTTTTTCTTTATTCTTTGTTTAACTATGGCATCAATGCATACTAAGCGGATTCGAACAGAACTAGTTTGGGCGACCTCCGCTGCCGCCTTAGTGGGCAGGGTTGATAGGCAGGAGGCTCTCTTAGAGAGATTTAAAGGTATTGAAAAACGACAAGCGGCTGTAGACTCTGCCTATGAGTCATTTTTAAATTCGGCGCCGGAACAAATATTGACCGACACGGTGGAGGCTGACGTGGCCCAGTTTTACGAGTTGATCGATACAATCACACAGGGTGCACGAACTATTCTCAATGAGAAAATGGGAGCTGGTGGAAATGTATCACGACCCCCCACACATCCGGAATTGTTGGGGCAACTTCCAACTTTAGATCTCCCCAAATTTAATAGTACTATAGAGAAGTACCCAGGGTTCCTCGCGATGTTTTCGAGCTTAGTAGATGCTCGGAAGGATTTGTCGGACAGTCAAAAATTGGCGTATCTTCGAGCCTCTCTCAGTGGCGAGGCCTGGGATTTGGTAGCGCATTTGGATATGACTGACGGCAGCTACCATACCGCTATGGATTTGCTCGCCAGGCGATACCAAAACGTTCGATGCTTGGCGGATGCACATGTTACGCGACTTTTAACCTTACCTCGGGTTACTAGAGTTGACCGCTTACGAGTTGATATTTTGAATCCAGTACTCACCGCGTGCAACGCTTTGAAAGGATTAGGTTTGCCGGTGGACCAGTGGTCGTTCTTGCTCCTTCATATTATTTTGGGTTTGTTACCTTGCGAGCTCAAGGTTAGATTCGAACAGTTATACGGTGGTGATGGTGCCACATACTTGCCATCTTTCGAAAACCTATTGAAATTTTTAGAGGGTGAGTGCCGGTTGATTGACAATTCCGGTATTGCCTATTCATCTCAAACTCCTGAGCAACGACCAGAACAGCGCCGAAAGGATAAACGACTTACTGGTGATCCCCGTCGCCCGGCTAATCGCTATGCCATATGTGAGGAAGATTCACGTTGCAGTTTTTTGTCGCGAAACTGGACACCGAGTCCATATTTGCCCTAGGTTCCTAGATCGAAGTGTTAAGGATAGGCGGGCGATCGCGAATGCACGGAAGTGGTGCTATTCCTGCTTGGGGCAGCACTTTCAGAGGGACTGTAGGGGATTTCGTCCCTGCCCTCATTGTCAAGGTAGCCACCACCCAATCCTATGCATGAATATGCATGGCTCTCGACGATTGGAGAATGACTCACCTACTCCCCGCATGGGCGGGGGAGTTTACTCCGGCCAACATCCCACGGATGGTCAGCTATCATCCCCTGTGGATCGTTGTCGGTTCTCAGATGAACCTACTCAACCACATAGGGATTATTCTAAGAAAGTCCTTCCCAGGGGCGGGGGTGACTCTTCCCCTACCAATCAGCAGAGAAGCGGATATCTTGCGGTTGAACATTCACCGAAATGTTCGCAATCCCTAAAGGACTGGCCACCCTTCGAGCGGCGCTCTCCTCGGCTTGGACGCCGTACAAATAATAAAGCGAGTTCCACCCGCAATTTTCCCACACAGGCTGATCCTCAGCCTTACTACGATTGGCAGCATTAGGTAGCTGCTGCCCTCTCTCCCACCACAGCCACCCCACCTGAAACTGTTCTCCTGCCAACAGTTTCAGTTAAGGTGTGGGGCCCGAAGGGTAAGTTTGCGATAGTTCGCGCCCTTTTGGATTCGGGTTCACAAGGCTGTCTTGTTTCTTCCTATTTGGTGGGAAAGTTGGGCCTCCCATGGAAAGCTCATCATGGGCCGATATATGGTATCGGTGGAATTCAAGCCACGGATCTTAAGGGAAGGGTTGATGTTTTATTTTCACCTTTGAAGGGTGAACCCCGTATAGTGGCTAGGGCAGTAATCTTAGATGACATTTTGGGCAGACATCCCCAGATTACGATACCGGAAACTGCAATAAGAATGACTGCAGGTTTGCCTCCTGCTGATCGTAAATGGTTTGTTCCTGGGACTATAGATTTACTTTTAGGTGCTGACGTGTTGGGATTAATTTTATCCGGTAATCTTCAAATTTTGCAACCGAATGGCTTAGTAGCCATACCAACGATTTTTGGCTTTAGTTTCTTTGGTCCCGTTTTGCCTGAGGTTATTTCCTCAAACGAAAATCAATCCTTAGAAGTAGGAATCTCACTTAATGACGCAATACAGCGTTTCTGGGAAGTTGAGGAGCCTCCCCAAGCAGTTAGAATCGACCCACTTGCCCAAGAATGTGAATTATTTTACCAGAATAACACTGGTCGCCGGGTTGATGGCCGATTTGTTACTAGATTACCTTTTCTACCTTCACGGTCTCTGCTTGGTCAGTCACGACCTATAGCTGAAAGGAGGCTTTTGTCCATGGAGCGCCGTATGAGAAGAGATACGGACTTCAAAAATAAATATATTACTTTTATGCGTGAATACGAAGAGTTGGGACATATGTCGATATCTGATTTTGATTGGCGTTCCCACGAGCACTACTTTTTGCCCCATCACGCCGTTTTGAAGAACCCCGATAGTAAGATTCGAGTGGTGTTTGACGGCTCTGCCCCCACGTCGACTGGAGTTTCATTGAATCAGTGCTTGCACTCTGGCCCTAAGCTTCATCGAGATATATCGGATATTCTCACACATTTTCGCCGCCATCAAATTGTTTTCGTGGCTGACATCCGGATGATGTTCAGGCAAACCATTGTTCATAGGGACGATAGGCGATATCAATTGATTTTGTGGCGTGAACAACCTTGTGAACCAATCAAAGTTTACGAACTGAACACAACCACATATGGTTTAAGATCCAGTCCATACATTGCTATACGAACGTTGTTAGAGTTAGCTAAACGTGATCGACTGAAGTATCCCCGTGCAGCCGCTATTTTGGAAAATTCTGTCTTTGTTGACGATATTTGTACCGGAGAATCCAATGTAAAGAATGCACGAATCCTGAGAGATGAGTTGATCGCGATTTTGAAGTCGGGTGGATACGAGCTGAGGAAATGGTTATCGAATTGTCCTGAGTTATTAAGCGATCTCCCAGAGGCACATCAACAAGATCCTCATCTGTTTGAAAATCCTGATACTCCAAATTTGGTGGCAGTTCTTGGCATACAGTACCAACCTGTTCAAGATATTTTTACGTATCGTGTGAAGTTGGATTCCCCTAAAATCTGGACTAAGCGTTTAGTTTTGTCTACTGTTGCCCGCACCTTCGATCCAAATGGATGGATAGCGCCTGTCATCTTTTTGGCTAAATGTTTTCTTCAGAAACTTTGGATATCGGAAGTCACCTGGGATGAGCCTCTGCAGGGAGACTTGTTGCGAGAGTGGATTTCTATTGTGTCTTCACTACCCGAAGTCAATAACATTTCTATACCCCGATGTTTTCTTCCAGTAGGACGATGCCGAGTAAGCCTCCACGGATTTTGTGACGCATCCGAGCGAGGGTATGCGGCAGCGGTTTTTGTTCGGACTATCAGCGTCTCCGGACAAATTGCAGTACAATTGGTGATGGCAAAGAGTAAAGTAGCACCTATTCGATCCCGATTGACCATTCCAAAGTTAGAGTTATCAGGAGCGGCTCTTCTTGTTCGCCTTCTTAATCACATTCGCTCTAGTTTGGGTACTGTTATTGAAATATCTGATATCTTTGCATGGTCTGACAGCGAAATTGTGCTTTGTTGGCTTCGAGCATACGTTCATAATTTGGAAGTTTTTGTTGCAAATCGAGTTTCACAAATTCAGAATTCTGAAGCCTCTTTAATTTGGAGACATGTACCAGGAGAGATAAATCCTGCAGACTGCGCTTCACGTGGCTGTATGGCTTCTGCTCTGATAAATAACACTCTGTGGTGGAGCCCACAGTGGTTGTTACAACCTGATTATTCTTGGCCTCAAAATAAATTCTCCTCTCCAGATGTTCTACCCGGATTACGTATTGGAGTCGTAGAGAATTTGCCACCTTATAATTTGAACACTCTTTTGAATAAATACAGCTCTTTTGATAAGTTGATTGGAGTTACTGCTTGGATTCGACGATTCATACACAATGGAGGGAATCCCCAGATTAAAATACAGACTACGACTTTGTCCTCTTTTGAACGACAACAGGCTTTAGCGTTTTGGGTTCGCGTAGTACAAATAGAGCATTTTGCAGACATAATTGATACCTTGAAACGAGGTTTAGGTTTAAAGGGTTCCATTGCCCGATTAAACCCCTTCATAGATGAAGCGGGTCTGCTAAGGGTAGGAGGACGTCTTAAAAATTCCAATCTTTCTTGTGAAGCTCGTCACCCTTTATTGCTGCCTAAGGGGGGAGTTTTCGTAAATTTATTGGTGACTCAACGTCACATTCAAAACGCCCATGCCGGCCTCAACGCTCTTTTGGCTACGCTGCACCGTGAGTTTTGGATTTTATCCGCTAGGCGCGTTATTCGAAGTGTATTATTTAGATGCATGAAGTGTTACAGATTAAAAGCCAAACCAGTTCAGCCGATTATGGGTGATTTGCCTCCAGATCGAGTCACTGAAACTCGGCCTTTCGCCGGAGTGGGAACAGATTTTGCTGGACCATTCGCAATTAAATCATCACACTTACGTAATGCTAAATCACTTAAGGGATATTTGTGTGTGTTTGTATGTCTCTCCACCAAGGCGGTTCATTTGGAAATTGTAAGTGCCCTCAGCACTGAAGCGTTTGTTGCAGCGCTAGGTAGATTTGTTTCTCGCCGTGGACTACCTTCGCTGATTCGATCTGACTGCGGTACGAATTATAAGGGAGCAGATCGTTATCTTAAGGAAATTGTTGAGTTTTTGTCAAATAATAGGAATAGTATAGATCACGCAATGTCAAAAATGGGGATAACTTGGATGTTTGATCCACCGGTTTGTCCTCATTGGGGTGGAATTTTTGAAGCAGTCGTAAAGGTTGCAAAAAAAACGCATCTCCGCCGGGTTATTGGTGAAACTATTTTAACCTACGAAGAGCTTGCTAGCGTATTTTGCAAAATTGAGGCCGTTCTCAATTCACGTCCGCTCTGCCCACTCTCGTCCGATCCAAATGATTTAGAGGTTTTGACCCCCGGCCACTTCTTAATTGGCCAACCAACCACTTAACGCCCTGCCCGAGTACCCCTTCAGGGACGTGAAGCTATCACGATTGACTCGTTTCCAATTGTTACAGCAGATGTCTCAGAATTTTTGGCATCGTTGGTCTCTTGAATATCTGCACACTTTACAACAGCGCGTTAAGTGGACGGACAAGACGGATCCAGCCAAGGAGGGAGATCTTGTACTGGTCAAGGAACCAAATTCATTGCCGTTACATTGGCGTCGAGGACGTATTGTAAAATTAATTTACGGGTCGGATGGGGTCCCCAGAGTGGCCGAAGTTATGGTAGGAGATTCGGTTGTGAAGCGAGCAATTGCCACCTTAGCTCGTTTACCAATTTACTAGCGGACATAATCCTTCTGTCCGGGACGGGGGGTTGTTAAGTATTGATCATAAAAAAAAGGGGCACTTGAATTCTTTCGTGCCCGCGAGAATTGTCGCAGGGTACCAGTGTTTGGAAATAACTTGACGCGAGAATACACGTTGATATAGATGAAAGTTATTTGTGATTAGCGTTAAATGTTAAATTGATTGTTTGTTGATTGTTAAGCCTTCCTAGCTATTACTCAATTCACACATTCACACTATACACTGTTTACTACACACGGGCTACGGAAGGTGAAGCAGGACACCGGCGTGACTCGTGAGGTAAGTGTCGATCTTACATTATTTTGGCCTACTGCGAATCGCAGGTCGGCCAGGGTTAATCACGACCCCGAATCGTTTAGACTAGGGCCCAGCGCGATTCGTTTTGATTACAGTCGTGACTAACTCGAACAGTAACAGTAAACCAGAATAATTATGTTTGTCTTAAAATTATATTATAAAGTGCCACTTTGATCACAATTTTACCTGTCATTAATGAGAATGTCGTCAAAGATAGTCATTATTCTCATGTCCTGGTACCTCCTCTTCAAGTCGTTTTTTTTTGTATCTCTTTATTTTTCACAAAATTGTAATAACATATAGAATTAACAACAAAACACATTGAAGACCAAGAGTCAGCAGTCTATAAAAAAAAGGGAAGAAAGTCATTTTTTTGCAACATTATCTATAAAATACGCACTTTAGTAACTAAATGCAAAAGAGGACAGCATCATCTGTAAATGTACTGGCATTAATGTTTTTAATCATTACTAGTTTTTCACAAACTCTTGTATGGTTCCTATTACTAAATATTTAACAAATCTAACATATCGTATTATTTTATTTCAATTATTTCTCTAAAGAGAGGTAAATAAAGTGTAAGTTATTATGATATCAGTAAGATTTTACACTTCACTGAGTGGGTGTGGTTGACATTCCTTATATATTTTTCGTAGTTCCTACTGAAAAGATGATGTATTCGTTACGGTGGTTTTGACAAACATGAACGGATGTAAACCAATACAAAGCTGTACTAAGTCCTCAGTAGAACGTACGAGACAAACATCCTGAACAAACTGTCCTCAGAAAGCGGAACGACCCGCCGACCCGCTCGCTACCTTTCTCTGGATTAATCGAAGGCTTGTGTTTTTAAACGTTTCCCAAACAACGATAATGAAGATTGGATAACGTTCATGAATTAGATTTCTGTATAAAATACTGTGGCAAGTCCAATGTTTTTCAAGACAAAAAATAACACAAATTCCATAATAAATTTATATAGGTAATGATTTTAAGGTAAGGTCAGGCGATTAGTACTCATAATCGACAAACATGTATGAATAGGCTCATGAAAGTAGTGGAAGCGAAATAGGTGTATCAAAATCGTAGCAAGTGGAAGAATGTAATTTCTGCCTACCCCCACGAGAAAAAGGCGTGATGCCTTGTATGTATGTATGATTTAAGAAATAATAAAAACAAAATTCATTTCTCAGTTCGCGCTCTTCAACAATTTATTCACTGGAATATTATGTAATTTTTTTTAAATATTCAAATATTTAAAAAAAGTGGTTTCATTCAAATATTTCCAGGAAATGTGCTGGTGGATTTTTTTTTACTTACTTCACCTTTACCTTCTAAACGTGAGCAGGTAAAATATATACGATAAAAAAAAGACTATTTGTATCGGTTCAGTCGTTCTAAATGTTTGTCGGTTAAAGCGATGATGACGCAGTGGGTAGTGTGACTGGATTTCACGTCAATGGACGCGGGTTCGACCACACCTATCCAACTATAACATTAGCCTAAGCTTTCGGTGAAAGAAAACATTGCGAGGAAAACACACAGCTTGGTGGTAGGGCATTTTCTAATAATGCTCGCCTGTATAACCTGTACCACCCTCAAGTTTGAAAACCTGTCGTCAAATACCAATAGGTATGTTCCGGCAGCATCACTTGAAATCCAGTACCTCTAGGCTTAGTGTGTTTACCATCTTGGACAACATCGTCGCTTAATATCAGGTGAGATTATGACCATAGCACCAGTGCTCAGGCTTATACTATGTAAACAAAATTATAAACCTACCAAATGACAGAGAGACGTCCCATTTTATATAATGTAAGAATAACGATACATATATTTGTGTGTACCATCTTTAAAATTACATATCGCTCTTTAATCCCATCACTGTTATAATTTTATTTATTTTAGTCTGTGGTAAGATCCATTTATATTGTGTAACGTTGTAACTTCGCGCGCATAACGGGATTCTTTCAGCTCCTCGCGGCAGACGCGTCGGAACGCTATATCGAGACGGTCGCGTTATTAGTATATAATTAAATTTACCTACTACCTCCTATTTTAATTGTATTGTCTAAATATAAAATTAAAGCTTTATATCCCGCTAGGGTGAGTAACCTTAGCGACGCGGTGCTTGCGAAAGCCACCCCGTGTCGCCCCCATCCCAAATGCAGCGGACGGCCCCGGGGGGTTTTAGTGGGTATTTCCGGGCGACTCTCGCCCGGGTGAGTCCCACACTGCACGGAGCTCGTCACTCCGTGCCCCTTATCTAGTGTACTGGGGGACTTTGATCCCCTAAGTACAATAGATAAGGGTAGTGCGTAAATGCATTTCCCCCCGTCAAAAAAAAAAAAAAAAAAAAGGGTGAGTAACCTTTATCTTTTTATTGTGTTCTTTTCTATGTAAATGCTGAGTTGCTTAGCGTAGGAAGTATTACAGTGTGGTTAGGGAGGCACTGAGCTTGTTGAGGGTTGTCTAGCCAGATATAATGCTTGCCTACGTCTTGGGCTTCCAGGATCACCTACCTGCTACAAACAACTGAACACCGAGGGCGGAAGGAGGATTCTGGCTGCCATCTTAAGATCCCTAGAGGAACACCGAGGGCTGAAGGAAATCTTTTGCAGGCCAGTGTTCTTCCTCATACTACACCGATAGAACTGTAGTGGGCGGAAGAAGACTATTACTACCAGAACCCAGCTAGCCGGGATCCCAGCCGTTACAATTGTTATCTTGTTTTAGAAATGTTAATAAAATCATGTTTTATGAAAATATAAATCATATCTCAAACTATTAGAATTATAGTTCTCTTGAGAAAAATGTTAAGAAAACTAGGCTTAAAGTTTGAGCGCAGTAAGGGCAAGCTGATACGTCAAACAAACCAAAATTCACATAAAACAAAGTCGCTTAAGTAAACGTTGACAGAGAACCCAATGAAGCGAATCATGTAAACACAAATGGGACAAGACAATACTGGATTCTCTATAGGAGTACATCTCGACATCGTTGACACGAGAGACGAAGTAAATATTACCCTGAACAAACCTAACTTGGGACATTGAGCCTATAGTAGGCCTGGTAATGGAGATATTTACACTATTAAATACAAACATGGGATTTGACAGATATTTTTTAAGTTGCTTAAGTTAAGTTTGAAGAAATCCCACTAAACGTTTATCTTCGTGATGGTGTAATTTAACGCGCTGTGGCTTAAGGAACCCGTTTTAATAATTATGATGATAAACGCTTTATATAAAAAAAAATCAAACATATCTTTATACAATTTAGGCCCTAAGAAGGCGCTTATGAACGTCTAAAACACTACCACCGGTTCGGAAAACAACCCAGTCGAGAAGAGCGCAGGCGAGAAACTCGATCCTGGTTCCTTTTTTTGTTAGTAAATATAATGCATATATTTTTTTTTCATATAAAAAACTATACAAATCATATTCTCAATAATGTTAGCGGAAGCACAGAGATGTGGGTTAATTCCAGACACCACTATCGTTCACGTAATGATCCACCCTGTAATAACCTTTTGAGATTAAAACTTACTTGACATAATACTTGAACTTATTGTCAGGTAAATCGGTAATGTTACTTGGGATCTTATTGTAAAACCGAATACTATTACCTATAAAGCTTTTATTACACTTACTTAACCTAAAGCGTGGGACGGTTAACTTGTCTTTACTTCTAATATTCAAATTATGACGATCATTCACTAGATCTAGATTGTCTAAATTTTTACGAATATGCATTAAGTTATCGAAGATGTATTGGGAGGGCAAAGTTAAGATATCATATTCTTGAAACTTGTTCTTTAGAGATTCGCGAGGTCCCATATTTTATATTGCTCGAACAGCTCTCTTTTGTAACGTAAAAATGGTGTCTACCTCTGCTGCTGTACCCCACAGCAAAATACCGTAAGACATTAAGCTGTGAAAGTTAGCAAAGTAGACTAACCTAGCAGTAGCAATATCCGTCAACTGGCGAATTTTTCGAACCGCAAAAGCAGCGCAACTAAGCCTTCCTGCCAAAGTTACGTTACGTTACGTAACGTTGACAACGTTTATACGATTAGCGATAGTTCTCAAACTTTATGGGGGATGTTAAACTAAGCGGCTAAATGAAAACTTTCTACTTCTACATTACGACGTTTCTTTACAATTAATAAGTGAATCTACACGAAGTCTAAAAAAGTAATTATGATTAACAAATGATACTTAAGAATTTTTTTTACAACTTCACACTTTCTGTTTCTGCCAGATTCTTAAGCTGTAAAATTTGAAAATGTGCTATTTGTAATTATTTTATCAATAAAAAGCAATGGGCTTTCTACCTTACCTAAACCTAAACAAAGCTTAGCTTAACCTAAAAAAACAAAAACGATATCTTGGTTCAAACACTTACCTGTTGATAGAGAAATCAGTTCCTTTGTCTCGGAAATGTTTGGAAAGGCATTCGAGTAAACCGGAATATAATCGATCGTAACCTCCCTCTAGCTTTACTAATCTTCACTTTCATGTGTTCTGAATAGTTAACAGTGCGGGTATTATACCTTCTGTCATACTATACTAAGGTTATGGCATTGTGATGTCTTGTGCCAGTAAATCTATTGATATATGTTAAGCTAACTTTCATTACTCCGCTCTATCCCGACTCTATTTAGATATCAAAGAGTCTTACAATAAAAATGAACTTTCCTCAATAAGAATTTACATCTCGTAATAAGTAATTTTATTACAGAATCTCTGAAATTCGTATTTCTTTTGTACGTCAAAAGTCGAAATCAAATATTCATTACTCAAACAGGTTTCTATTACGAAGTTAGTTTTAAGCCAATTCACAAGTTCTTCAAAGGGAATCTTCTTTGAACTTCAGTTAGCCGTTTCATATTTATTTTGTCTAAACTTTACCTAAACGTTGTGTTACGAGAAAAATTTAATTAACTATTCCATTTCTTTTTTGATATTAGCTCAGTAGAATTAGAAGAACTTTAGAATTATCACAACTGGAAATATTAAAGAACAGACAACTGAAGATCACCTAAATCTGTAAATACGTTACTCTTTTCAAAGGAAAGGCACTTGACGTCTTCATATTTTACAAACGAGCCTACAGTTTTTCAAGGCGAGTGTGTATCTCTGCTTTATATGCCTTATGTTCTTTATGTAAGATTGAATATCGTATGTGTTGAGATAAACTGAGAAGGAAAAGGGAAGGACTCTTCGTTAGGTGAAGCGTTCTCGGCGTAAAATGACAGAAAAATGTCGTGAAATTGACGACTTCTACGTAAAACTAGAGATGTATGTGAATATATATTGAACTTTGTTTATTTATATATAAATTACACAAAAATGATACAAAAATTGTTTAACGTAAAAGTTTTAAAGTTATCCATTTTTGTATTTTGGTTTTTGCGGTAATGTTGTTATTGTAGTCTGAGACTGCCTCGGTGGTACAGTTGTATTACAGTACGGCTGTCGTTCTGAGATCTCGGGTTCGATCCCCGGGTCGAGCCAAGTGATATTGGGGTTTTCTACCCAGTATAATCCTGAAGTTTGGAATTTGTGCTCGATAAGGTGACCGGCTCGCTCCTTGTCACATCTGGGATGGAACTAAGCTCAGAGAAATGTGGGTGGTGTAGTTCGTTAATTCACCTCTGCCTAACCCTTCGGGGATAACAGGCGTGAGCTTATGTTATATTATTATTGTAGAATATTTGATTAGATTTTATCCTTTTCAATAAGTCATTAATACACCGATTATATTGAGCTTTATTATATTTTATTTTTACAGACAGCCGAGACACGAGTGCTTACTGACAGTCACCGATGTTTCGTCGTCAATCAAAGAGTACGATGAATTCTATTTGGCATCGGTCAATTATTCATAAAGTGTTCACAAGTACGGATGTAACACTGATAGACTGATACGTTAGTCTGTCTTCAAGTCTTTGGCGTACAACAACAAAAAACAAAAACAGTAAAAGCCTCCACTTAATAAAGTGACGATATATTTGACCACAGCTTCATAAGTTATGCACTCCCAATATTGATTGATTGATAGAAGCGTAAGAAAATAAGGCCTAAGTATTATAAAAAGTGTAACTAAAATATAGGTCATTCAATTATATAGTATTAATTTGATAACATTGCTTCAAATCAAAGATACACGTGAGTGTAATATATGAGATTACGTATCCTGGGACTGGGATCCCGCGGCCGGGACTAATCCGGGATTACAAGTCACAAGTCGCTCGACCGCACGGCTCTTATGAATTAACTCTGCTTCGATGATATTATGTCGTTTACATTACTGTTTTGTGGATTATACTGGATCCTCTCTGTTGATTATAATTTATCTATTATTATATAAAAAATCGTCAGTAAGTTTTATTTGCACCTAAAATTAAAGTAGGACATTAGCACCACATGTAAAAACCAACTAAATGTACGTTTTACGGTCTTAAGTCATTGTAATAATTAGCATCAGAATGTTGTTAGAAGTTAGAATCAAAAGTTAGTTTATATATATACCCCCTACCACCGTAAACTGTGTGAATTGTGATGCAATAATCAGCAACACAGATAACGATAGATTCCAAAAAAAATATTGTAACTGTGAGATAAAATTATAACGCCATGACATTTTACAAATAATGGCAACAACGCGAACACTTAAGTTCTATCTTTTCAACAGACAGTTTTACTGGTAAGTATTGTGAAAAATATCTTTGCTTTCTATTTGTACCAAAAATAATAACGGGTCTGTACGATAAATAGGGTTCATTATTTTCCAATAACGATTTAAAAATTGTATTATGTGAACACGCGCGATTACTGTTAGTAAATAATAAACAAAAGTGTATAGGAAGGTTGGTGCGCTGCTCTATGAGCGTTTGTTCGGTATTGTGGCGTGTGTTGACTCGGCTCTCGAAGTTTCGCCAATATTGGTGCAATTACATTAATGTGTGGACGCATCGGGATAACTCCAACAGAATAAACCTTTGTTATCGGGCGATGTTCATTCTATACGAATTATTTACCTTATAAGTTCGAGTTTTATTATTGACTTTTAAATCTTATACGATCTTTATTATAATTTTTGTAATTAAAACTTCTTTAGCGGCTCGCGGTAATGCAAAAACTTATAGATTAGCGTAACCAATGTCTATGACGTCGGCCGTCAATATGCTACTATATGTCAAGTATACGAAGGAGTTTTAGTGTTGGCGGTCAGTGATAAATAATAAAATTCGTACTTTCACAGCCTATCCTATGTTTTGATTATGAATAATCTTTAAGGAAATGTACATATTCTCTGTCTACCCTTATCCCATTTTCATTTTGGGTCGGCGCAACATGTTTTACTCTTCCGCCCCTCTATTTGCAATAATCTCCGCATCCACTCCATTCCTAAACGTTCCGTTTTTTCACATAATTCATCCATCTTTTCTTTGGTCTTTCTACATTCTTCAAACATTCTCTTCCTCCTTGCGCATCACATCCTCCATACCAGGACTTACGACTGCTTTTTACCTTCTCTGTTACTGCCGCCACTTTCAAACTTCCTCTAATATATTTATTCCTAATCCTGTCTTTTTCCGAACTTTGTGAGTTTTCGCTTCTGTCGCAGTCCCCATGGCTGCCATTTTTTTTAATGCCATTCAGGAAATGGCATTTAAGAACGCGTAGGCTCAATCGGGCATCAGTTCTGCGAGCTATGCCTTCATCCCACTACCACTTTAGTTTGGAAATTCTTCAGGCAAAGTTGATTACCTATGCGGATGTCCATATTCTTCATCCGATCACGCAGTGGAACTCTGACCACAGCCCTCTTCGAACAACGTTGAACTTTCATATTAGGCTCATTATGAACAAAGACTTCTCAGTGCCATAAGTCATCACTGGCAACACACATTGATCGAACGAAGACACCTTGAAACATTGCAGTATTTCGGACTAACATTTTGCGTAGAGATCATTAGTAGCCAATAAAATCGATAACGGCCACTCTCTTGAGAAAATAAAGCGGTGAATAAGTGTGAACAATTAATGTTAAAATCGAGCGAAGCCGCGGACTACAAATAGTTATACACAGGCACCAATTATATGTACACGTAGAATATAAATTGAATACGAAACGTACCGCGGCAAATTGTATTGCCGACTGTCTCTTTGATGTATTGGGCGAGCCTTTTGGATTCTTTTTTTTTTTTTTTTTTTTTTTTTTAATTTAATTTTTTTTTAGGGGCTTTTGACATAAGTCATATCAGCCCCATCATAACCTAATGATACTAATTTTAAAAGTTTATTTCATTACATACATCATCTTTCATAATATCATCTTTCAATCAATTCACATAGCATTTTAGCAATCTCTTTAGTAGGATTTACTAAAATACTATGGAACATTCCTACATCCAATTTATTTAACTTAAACTTATTAATAAAATCTATCCTAACATTATAATTTTTAACACATTCCGTCAGAACATGATGCACGTCATCAATAGTACCGCATGCTGTACAACATGGCGATCTAACTATCTGCATAAGAAATTTAAATTGTTCTGATGGAATGTGTCCTGATCTTAACCTATGCAATAAAACTACAGAACATCTATTTAACTCAACATCACAGAACCAAGGAGTTCTAGGCGGCTGGCTTTGTAAGGTCTTATACCAAATTCCCTTTTCTTTAGATTTTTCGTCAAAATATTCTTTCCACATATGATATACTGTTTTTTTAAATAGGCCTAACAACTCTGAATAATTATTGTAAATATATACCTCTATTCCATTCAACACTGCTAATTTTGCTAATCTGTCAGCCTCCTCATCATTACCACTTAGTTCTGTGTGTGACGGAATCCACTGCAGTTTACATTTTTTACCCTTCTGGTGCAAACTATATATATGTCTTAAGACAGTATAAGCAATCGGTATACCTCTGAATCCAGAGGTACAACGAGCTAAATGTAAAAGTGAGCTCTTGCTATCAGTCAAAATAACAATCTTATTATATGACGCTTCGATAGCATGTGCAAGAGCTTCTGCTATAGCAAACAACTCTACAGTCATTATCGATACGTTGTTTTCTATTTTGAAGAGACCCGTAGTTTGCCCATGGTTGGTATAAAATGCTGCTCCAAGACCATCTCCATTCATTGAACCATCGGTAAATATTTTTGTCCAACCATTATATTTATTTTGTAATTCGTCCATTATGCTATATTTGATAGTACTTACATTTAGATTTTTCTTAGCTTCTTGTATACAGTCTAAATTAATTTCAATAACAGTTTTAATATCGATATAATTAATCCATATATCTAACGAGAATACATTTGAAATAAGAGCCGAAAAAACTTTTAATGACTTCGTTTTGTCATATACTGTAACAAGTAATGGTTTCACTTTTTTAGTCCAATATGTACTATGAGTATAAGAACTAAGTTCTTTCAGACAATTTAAACTTAAATTATTTGAAAAAGATTTAGCTTTAATACAAAATTTATATGCCAAGTAATATCTTCTCAGATGAAGCGGTGGAATGCATAATTCGCTTTCCATCACGTGTATTGGTGAGCTTTTAATAAATCCTCCAATAATTCTTAATGCTTGATTTTGTACTCTATCTAACTTCAAAAGGTGTGTTTTAGCACAATTACCGTAGAGATAACACCCATAATCCATTCGACTTCGGATCAAAGAAGTGTATATGATACGTAAATGTTTAGGGTGAATACCCCACGAAGGACCACATAACACTTTTAGCAAATTTAAGTATTTTGTTGTTTTTTCTACTGTTTCATTTATGTGTTTGTTCCAAAGTAGAGACCTGTCAAGCCAAATACCCAAATACTTCACACAATTAACAGAGGTTATAAAATTATTGTTGACTAAAATTTGTATGTCTTGTCTTTTATGACCTCTGCTAAAAACACAAAAATTAGATTTGTTTGTAGACAATTCCAATCCAAGCTGATCAAATATATTTACTATAACATTAAGTGCAACTTGAATGATATCCGAACAAAAGTTTAGATTTTTATGACTAGTATAAAGTACATAATCATCAGCATATTGGCATATGTTTACATTCTGTATTGTTTGACTTACTTTTAAAGTAGCTATATTAAAAAGAAGGGGTGAAATAGGATCCCCCTGTGCTAATCCATTACTCGTCCATCTTTGCATAGTAGAATCTCCTAATAAAGTTTTAATAATAAGATGTCTTTCACTTAAAAATTGCCAAAAGTAATTACAAATTTTTGATCCAACATTTAATTTATCTAATGCTTTAACGGTTTCAGAAATCAAAATGTTATTATAAGCGTTTTTTTATATCTAAGAAACAAGCTAAGGTGGGGATATTTTTGGTAAAACCTAATTGTATGTGACTTATTAATCGGACTAAACAATCCAAGGATGATTGGTCCTTTCTAAAACCAATAGTACTAGGAGCTAAAATTAATTTCTTCTCTATAAACCATTCAAGCCGTTTTCCTAATAATGTATGAAAAACTTTACAAAAGCATTGCAAAAGAGAGATAGGTCTAAGTTTACTGCTGTATTGGGTATTCTCAATGGCATTGGTTGGTTTAGGAATAGGAATTATAATAATGTCACGCCATTGATGTGGAACATAACCACAGCTCAGAATATTATTGTATAACGCTAATAAATATTTTTTACCATTTTCTGGAATATTGTCTATCATAGAGTACGTTACACCATCATTACCCGGGGATGTGTCTTTCTTTTTTATAACATTTTCTAACTCTTGTATGGAAAAATCTTTTTCCAGTGACTTATTATATGATTCAAATAATGGGGGTGAATTTAATACATAATCAGGTGCCAGAGAAGATAAAAGCTCATATTTTGCATCATCATTAGCTTGGTATCCTACTTTATTATATCCTTTTATCCAGCGCATTCGACTCCACATATCCGCCACCGAAGTAGATTCACTTAACTCATTGCAAAATTTATTCCAACTTTTAGTTTTTGCCTGACTAATAAGATCCCGAGCATTCCTAACTTGTTCTTCAAGCTTCTGAAGATTATCGGGAGTTGGATTACGCCGAAATATTTTTAAAGCTAATCTACGCTTAGCTACGGCTTCAGATAATACTGCATTCCAGTAGGGTTTTGGTTTAAATTTTGTTTCCGGATTATTACAAGTTTTTATTAAAGGTATGGATTGATTGGCAGCGCTCTTAATTATACTAAGTAAATGATCATAATTATTTTGGATACTAATACTATTGCTTTCTATTAGCTCTAGATGATTACTTGCATTAAAAGATTCCAACAAGCATGCACGATATTTCAGCCAATTAGCCTTTTTAAAATTCCACTTTATAATGCTTTGTAAACGACAAGGACACTTTATGGACATAATAATAATAAGATGATCACTACCCAGGTGTTCGTTAGTTATTTTCCATTCAAAATCTACTGCTATATCTGTTGAGATAAATGAAATATCTGGAGATGACTGCTGAAGATTGTTATTCACCAGCTTCATTCTTGTAGGGCACCCACTATTAAGAGTAGTAAAACAATTTTCCAGGGCAGCATCAAGTAATTGCAAACCTCTAGTATTCGTTTTGTAAGACCAATTTGAGTGATGTGCATTAAAGTCGCCAGCTATTAGCGATTTGTTGGGAAAAAGTGCAAATATTTCATTCCAATCCCTAAATTGTGTTTGAACAGATGAAGGACAATAAAGAGATATAACGTATTCCAGTTTTTTAATATTACCTAATTTTATTGCAATTATTTCTATACCCGGATTGAAAATGTTCACATGATGTATTTGGCTTCTAAGAGATTTATGTACTAAAATTGCTACACCTCCATATGAGTCATACCTATCTTTTCTAAATATATTATATCCACTAACCTTTATTACTGTATTAGCATCAAGCCAAGTCTCACTTATTAAAGCTATATGAATTTTTTCTTGTATTAAAAGCTCACCAATACTTCCTAGCTTAGGCTTAAGACTTTGTGAATTCCACTGCATTATATTAACAACTTGGTTCCTTGTGAATGCCATTATTTAAAAAATGTACAACATATTTTCTGCAGTATTTCTCCATCATTTACAAGTTTCATTACAAATATTTTTAGTTCATCAAAAATTAATTTAACTAATAATAATAACTTTTTTTCAAAACTTTCCTCTGTCAAACATATTTTTTTAATTTTAGCCAAAATTTTTGTGAATTCAAAATTATGTTTTTTGTAACTGTTACCCTCACAATGTTGTTGCACATTCTCATTTTCTTTCTGCATAAATCCTTCTGGTTCAGATTCTACTGGATAATTTCTTCTGTTGCTATTATTCTTTTCTTGAGCATTATTTCCCTTATCTTTACCTTTAGAGTTATTTTGTGTTTCAGATGTGGGTACCTCAACTATCTCCTCATCAAATTGCATATCATTATAGTGGCTCATATTTTGTTCCTCATTTACTTGTCTTCGTTCTAATACATTTTTAAACGTTCTTTGACTTCCAACATAAGCAGAGAGGGTTCCTGATGTATTATTACGATATTCTATAATTTGCGGTGGTGAATATTCTTTCAGATATATTTCCAATGCAACCCTATAAGTTACGTTACTTTTACCCATAATGTTACGAATATTTTTTTCTTTAATGAACACTGGACATAGTCGATCAAGCGACATGTGTGCACCATTACAATTAAGGCATTTTAATTCCGTTGTCTCACAGCTCGCATGGTTATTTCCACACCTTGGGCACAAATTTTTTTTAGAAGGACACATCTTCTTTGTATGCCCAAATTTCCAGCATCCAGAACACTGAGACACTGGGAATATGTATTGGTCCACTTTAAACCGACATTCATAAGCATAGACGTAACATGGAACAGTAGGGCTTTTAAAAGCGATTCTAACCGCTTCACTTGGTACCCAACTTCCTTCTTCTGATACTCTATTCAATCTTCTAACTGATAATATTTGCTTTTCAGATTTAAGTATTTTTAATATTTTCTTCCTCGGTCATTTCTATCTCAACACCCCTGATAATGCCATAAGATATATTAATTTCATCTGCCAGTTGACTTCTGAATCCAAGCTCTAAAAATTTTTCACATTGTAAAAGCTTTTCTACATCTTGCTTGCTAACAAAGTCAATCAAAACTTTGTAAGGATTTTTGTATTTAATGTGTAAAATATTTTGTATGTTTTCACTTTTTAATAATTTCGCCATCGCCATTTGTTTTGGTAATTCTTTCAAAGAAGTTACTGTTGCTTGAAATTTGCGATTTAATATTTGTTCTTCGTGATTTTCAGAATCATTTCTAGCTAAACGCTTTGATTTTCGCTTAGAAACTGTTATAAAACTATCTTCGCTACTCTCATCACTAGGCTCATGTGGTCTTTTCTCTGCACTCGTCACAGTAGCCACACTAACTTGGTTCCGATCACCTTGACTTTTTTCACTCATTTTAAAAAATAAGTGGGTACACTTGAAAAAACACGAATATTTATTGTAGGAGAACACAACTCACGTGCGCTCACTACAAGGTCAGCCGCGCGAATGCCTTTTGGATTCGCTCCCGATGTTATTATTCAAAGGTCCAAATTTCGGGTGAAATCCCGCTTTGATGGGGAACTACCGCGCTCCTGGGAACATTTGTTCTATATACAATTTGTTGACACGTATATATGTTCGGCTACCATCGCCTATAGACAGATGCAACACTAGGAATATTACCCTTGCGCTGCCGACCTTGGAGAGTTTATATGAAATAAAAATATAAATGATAGAAATAAAGCAATTACTAATAGGAATTATTACGTTTTGTTTAATTTACAACACTGTTTCATTGTCTTAAAAACTTTCTCCGGAGTTTGTTAACTTAGCCTCTGGTAATATATTAAAGTACATAGAGTCATATAGACATTGTAATATTTTAATTTATCCAGAATGTTCGCTTCACATTGAATAAATACTTTTGTTGTAATTAAAAATAAAACAAACATGACGATTAAATCCTCTTCCAGGCGTGATACTAGACAGGGATTTATCACAGTTTAAGTTAAGCCAAGAAAACATCAACAAGTTAAAAGAAAATGAAAAAATTAATCAACAACACCCTTTAGTATATTTATTATAATTTTGTGTATTGAGAAACCAATTGAGTACCAATATTAAAATAAATACTTAGTGTTACCACGTCACCCATGCTCGAGCTATAACATTTATAAAAAAGGTCTAGCTCCCTGCTACCTCGGATCGAAAGGATACAACATTTGCATATAAAGTCAAAAACAACTCGTGAAACGTTCGATCGATCAGCCTGTGCGATTTAAAATAATAACACGATCTCTGTGGACGTAAAACACAGTCATTCTTGGGTTACGATATTATCACACTAGTTTTATCGTACTAAGAACAAACTACGCGTTAGAAAATACCATGAAGTATATTTCACAATAACAACAAAATCAAAATCAAAATGTATTTATTCAATTTAGGCCCTAAGAAGGCGCTTATGAACGTCTAAAACACTACCACCGGTTCGGAAAACAACCCAGTCGAGAAGAGCGCAGGCAAGAAACTCAATCTGGTTCTTTTTTTCATAAATATAATATATATCATTTTTTTTGTCATATAAAAAACTATACAAATCGTAGTTTTAATAATGTTAGTGGAAGCACAGAGATGTGGGTTAATTCCAGACATCACTATCGTTCACGTAATGCTCCACCCTGTAATAACCTTTTGAGATTAAAACTTGCTCGACATAATACTTGAACTTATTGTCAGGTAAATCGGTAATGTTACTTGGGATCTTATTGTAAAACCGAATACTATTACCTATAAAGCTTTTATTACACTTACTTAACCTAAAGCGTGGGACGGCCAACTTGTCTTTACTTCTAGTATTAAAATTATGACGATCATTCACTAGATCTAGATCACACTTTTATAAAACGTTAGTTCGGAATAAGGACGATGACATCCACACTACACGTGTCGCATTTGTTTCTGTTTGATGCAGGCACAGCATTAAAAGACTCCACGTGAAAACCTTTTGGATGTATTCCGATTGAGAAATGACAGTGTCGAGTTTTCACAATAACCGGCATTCATTATCGTAAGCAAAGCCACCTGCGGCCGCGACCCGCCGCCACACACGCAACGCGTCGCTCGACAAAGAACCTCCTTCTCTAGATATAGTGTAACAGTCAACTCATCAGTAGTTTTAAAATATTATATTGTAAAACTGCATATTTCTTCGCACTTGTATCGTTTAATTCAGGATAATTCATAATCATTCATGAGAAAAATAATAGCTCTGATATAGGCACTAATCGGTCAATATTGTAATCAATATCATCTGTTTAAAAAAAAGTAACTTCTAGCAAAAATATACATCAAATTCCTGTATCACTATGTAATAAAAATACTATGACATCCATTCGATATCTCGCGACAAATTAAAATATTTCATTTCAAATACTGTTTCATCACAATGGCGGAGCAATTTGAAAGATTGAAAATCTCTATCCGCTCTGTCCCTTTCACTCACCGTCTTGTTAAATGAATGTTTTCTAATTATTTTCGGTTTATTATTCCGCGTTCCGCTCGCGTTTGACAGAGACTTTTAGAATTTTGTTTTATTTACGCCGGCAAAACTTTATCAATGGGACAAAATATATTTGACGGATTTATTAAGAATTTTGCTTGAAAATTACTGATGTATTTGTTACAGTATTTATAATTTAAATAAATGTATTCCTGTTTGTTTATTGATATATAGTCCCTATAAACTTCTGTAAATAAATTAATATAAAGATACATTTGTTCTATACTATGACGCAAATGTTAGTTTCCTTGTTTAGGATTTGAAGAATGTCTGTACAATTTATAATATTAACAATGATTCACTGGATATGTGTTTATGTTATAGCTCTTAGTTTTTAGATGGTTTTAACAGAATTGTTAATTGTTTGTAACATTGATAATGTGGTGGCAATGTTTTTACGGATTCAATCTACTGCTATCTTCGTTTTTCGTTCAGTTGCTTTCTAGTAATCTGTTTTTAGAATCATTGATGCTCGTCCATATATCCCTTGATTATTTACTGACTGATGCTTTTGTAGAAGCAGAGTTTGTATGACGCTCAGGTAATTCGCAAAACAAATTCCTAAACTCTTTTCTTACATATCCTTCATAAAACCATTGATGGACTGATGGGTTGTCCTATTATTTTAACAATAGTATAATTTAATATTAGGATGCTGCTGTCCATTCTTTGGTTTTTATCTTTTAGTCACCTTTAACGATACCCGCGTGAAGATATGGGGTGGTACTATTCTTGGCCGGCACCACAGGACACCACACAGCACCACACGGCACCCTGTGCGAAGTCTTAAACCTATTTGAATATAGTTTCTACTACCTAAGACCTACGATATAAAACGATAGGTTAAATAAGGAATAGTTTTGTTCAACCTCCTTTGTCTCCTATAGTGAGAATCTTCAGAACATATAATGAATTTAATACTATATTAGATTATTTATATATATTTGCGCAGTTTATCTACTTTTTTAAATGAAATTATTTTTGTAATTAAAAATTAGTTATAAACATTTAAACGGTCGATGTGTACTTATGTTTTATATTAAATAAATACAATACATTACTGAATATAAAATTGTGGATAACGATGGTATTAGAGGCACCTGCTTGTGTTTGCCTCCTCTTATATTCAATATTATTCCATATTCCATACTATCTAGTCGTTCGTCTAGAAATAATTAAATAAATATCATTATATGTTGAAATACTTATATTCATTTGCTTCAGCAAATATACATCGCATTACTATTAAAGTAAAACCTCCCAAATACTTCCTCGTAATTCCTTAACTAAATAATTATACGTATCTAAGTATCTACCCGTCCCTAATCCCCTCAAAGTCGTATCTTTGAAACTGTACATTCAGGGGTCTGTTAAATGTTCGTTCACACAAAGAACACATTAACCACAGTTACGCAGAATTCGTTTGGAGTATAACAAAAATCTAACAGTATTTGAATGGAGCGAAAGACATATCACTAACCTGTGGCAGTACTATAACGTTGATGTGCTTGGTGTTAACGCTGTAAAAACAAGAGTAATTTTGGCCAGTCGATATGTCTAAGGTGGTCTTTAAGACAGTTTGATTAGTTGAGAAGTTCCTCGTAGGAATGTTTAGGGATGGGGGAGTGAGTTCGGATAAATCCAAGGCATTATTGCTACCGGGGGCTTTGAACGGTGTGAAGATTGCTGATTGTCATTCTTTTGAGATAAGATGTAAGCCTCTTTTGGAAAGTTTTGCTTTTTATTGTGCAGACTCGCTCCCCTTTCGGCTTTCTTAATGTTTATAAATTAATTTTAGAAGCAAGCACTTATAGTTATTACACGATTGTTTAATTTTATTATAAGGAGTTGATACAATAAATCTTTTTAAAAAGAATATTAGTAATTGCTTGTCCTTTTATAGACCAATGTTTTTAGTGAAATTAATATCTTATTGACATAAATTTCCAATTATTGTGTACATTCCATATGTGTCGAGTTCTGTCTTTCGCCGCAGCGAAAGCTCGCCTTTTACAAGAACGGTTAAAATTATTCTGAAGAAATTTTATTATTCAAATTTTTCTTTACATATTTTGTGCTACAAGTGAAAGATCCAACTTAGTTACTACATCAATAATATAACTAATACCTCAATTATTTGTTTTACTGTAACTGTTCCACGTTATTCTGCTCCGTGAATCAATGTAACCTAATAATTTCCAAATATCAATCGCTTTCTAATACTAATTTGCCTCGATCTTGTTAAGACCCTGGTCTTAACCCATCATCAATAACTCGAGCGGTGTAATCGCTCACCAGCCCGGACTAATGCAATTACCCGCGTTAAAAGCGAATCGCCGATACATATTGAGGAGTTTAGGTGAAACATTGCTTATACACTGTAGTATGGAAGAAATTAAGAATTATATATTTATGTATTTTTCTTTTCTCTTGCTTAGTGCTTGAAAATTGTACATCTAAGCAGATTTAAATTCGCAACAAAAGTTACTTACCTCCACATAACCCACAAAATAATTATTTATAAATTTGTAATTTTTGTCTGTTTTATTTTTTACAATTTTGGTATCATTTGTCTGTTCTGTCATAATCTCCATCTGATATTAACAAAAAATTATATATTTAAATGTTAATCTGTTAAATTTAGAACAGTTTGACACGGCACGGGAAAACTATATGCTAGGAAGAAATTGACTATCAACGAAGGTTTATTTAAACTACTTTAAGATCTAAAACAAGATGAAATTATTTTGCAAAATTAAAAAAAAATAGTCAACCGAAGTCGCAGGCACCCGCTAGTCTAGGATATTATTTTCTTTTCTCTTTCTCGGTGCTTCTGTGTAACTTTAATAACATTAAATTCAAAAGCAAATGCTCATCTTAGCAGAACCTACAAACATAATCCTTACATTATATAAAAGACAACGTCTATCTGTCTGTTTGTTAATTTATAACTCAATAAACACTGAATGAATGTTTTATCAAATTATAGATAACGTAACTAATAAGTTACGTGGACAACTTATGAAGATAACACTAAGTAAAAAATAAACGTTTCGGTAGTCCAACTTCTTTGGTTATCTTTTGTCTAAATCTGTGAAACAAATTAGTAAGGCTGACGCTAAGTAATCTTACGCTAATATTCTAAGGATCATATTATATTATCGTCATCATCTGACGAAATTTTACTCTTGCCTTAATAGCCTGACATTTTTTTAAATGAAATCATTGAATATTATAATTGTTGAAATGTATAAATATTCTTCTATCGTACGCGAACGGAGCCGCAACCACATAAATAGTTTACCGTAAATCTTTCGTGTAATATCGTTCTTTGAAATAAGGGGAAAGGTTTAAAACGTCGACAGTTCAAAAATTAACGTAACCCTCGCAAATGTTGACCCGGAACTATTTACGTACTATAATTTGTTAAGTGTCTAGTTCGTGTAGTACAGTTTTGGTGGCGGAGGCTCGGGTTCACGGGGGCTCATTCGTATGGAAAATGCACGTCGAAGGTTCCGCGATCCGTAAACGGCTTTGTAATTTTAAGCTTGTTAGTTAAATGAGGAAAACTCTTGACAACAAAGCTGAAAAGGCTTGACGTGCGGAGGGACTTTTGACGTAGACTATGTCAAGTGAAATTCTGTTGTGTTTTACGTATTTTAGTTCTTTTATAACAGACGAGTTTTTTTTTATTATTCATTATATCCCGTAAGTGTTTACGTTTTCACTCAGTAATATAGAGACGTGTAGAGTATCGGATGCTATAATCACAACCAAATGTCTTCGCAAACTTGCCCTCATGATCCTCTCACAATAATTCTCTTCGTTGACAAATTGTACGATGTCTATAATGTGTTATAATAATTTCCTGATACCAAAGAATTTTATGTTTATCATTATAGGACTAAAGCATATTTAGCGTTATAAGCTGAAATTGCGCTTAAAATTAAACTGTCCTTTTTTATGTTTACAAAATCTGTGTATGTTTTAATCTCGTAGGAACTTGTCTATATCGATTCACAATATTTGCAGGATGGTAGGGTTTTATTTCCGACTACCATTCACACAGTGAAAACCTCACAAACGCGATATGTTTTGGGTTCAGTCAATGTATTTTCGAATCTATCGAGAGTTGTACCCGCGTGCTCGATATAGTCCGGCGTGATGATGCCGACTCGAGATAAATTCTCATCTAAATGTGACCGTCATACTGGCTTGACTGTACTGTATTTAAAATAAGAAGCAGTTTAGTAATTTTGTCATGCTCAAAAAAATATAACTAACTGACCTGGGCTGATATTTACTTAAATGTTGATTACCCATAAAAATAAAACTATAGGTAAACAATGGAAAGCTGGCGTGAACGCCAGGTTAGTGCTCAACAGGTTTTTTTTTTATAGTCCCCGCCAATTTCCCTCTGGCATGACCAGAGACCTTTTTATTACATTTGTTTTATTGTGATCTTTTGTTATTCTCAACAGGTTAATATATTGTGACTTATATATCTATTAGTCGTATTTGTAACTATCTAAAAACTTTTCCTCTATTACGGCAGTTACCTTTAGGTTTTATCTCCACTTTCAAGGGACCGATTTTGCCGACAACTTTATAATCATATAATATTTCAATTGAAAACTACCATACGACTTAATATTACAACAATATTCTACATTGGTGTATAAAATATAGCTTAGTCTGTTAGGTATATGTGATTGTGAAATACTTAGCATGTTTTTGAAAAACATCAAAGGTTTCTAAAGTAATAACAGCGTTCGTAAAACAGTGCATAGTAGCGCGCGGTGCGCTCGCCCGACCGGAACGCGACGCGCGTCGACAATACTACGGACTGTTTTCACTGGAACCGTGATTGCTCGCTTGTTACCGCAATAATATATCGTCCATTTGTTTCTTACGCGCACTGGCGTTGATAACCGCTGCGTTTAAACTGTTATTTAACAATAAGTATTTTCTTATTACAAATCAAATCAAAACAAAATTTATTTATTTAATTTAGGCCCTAAGAAGGCGCTTATGAACGTCTAAAACACTACCACCGGTGCGGAAAACAACCCAGTCGAGAAGAGCGCAGACAAGAAACTCAATCTGGTTCTTTTTTTTTCATAAATATAATATATATCATTTTTTTGTCATATAAAAAACTATACAAATCGTAGTTTTAATAATGTTAGTGGAAGCACAGAGATGTGGGTTAATTCCAGACATCACTATCGACCAGACATTACATTTTAATAATACCTGTGAACTTTCACAAAGACACAGTGATCCATAATATCTGTATCACTCCATCGCTATAATGTTAATGTTGTTTGTTTACAACCGAATCGTTAAGAAAATGTTTTATAAATAATAGTAGATTAATATATGTCATAAATAGGATGACCTGGGTCATCCAACAATAAGAAAAATATTATGATTTTAGCCGAAAGAGGTTCACTGCTGGACATATGTCTCCCCCAAGTTTTTCTATAAGGACTGTATTTCTACGACCTTCACCAGGTCGTCGATCCACTTTGGTATCGGTTATACGGGCAATATGCTTAGCCAAGTGTCACTTTGGTTTGCCAATTCTTCAGGAAATGTCGGTTACTTTAAATTAAATTGTTTGAGAATCAAATATAAATTTAAGTTAAAAATAAATTAAAATTAGTGTTTCTACAAGCCAGTGCGTAGCGTAGAGGACCGTTAACGCATGAAACAAGTGGCGGGCACCGGCGCCGCCTGTGCAAACATACGGTTTGAATTTTACAAAGTGAACAAATTGGCTTGTTTACATTCCACCCGCCTCAATATTGTTTCGTCAAACTATTTATAATATATGTTATAAAAATAAATTAATGAATTCTTACTCACTAAAAGCAGTGTGTGTAGTGTTTTATTAATAAGATTTCATACTTTGTTCATTGAAATTAAAATACATAATCTTTGTTACTTTAAGTATTGTTAAGTTCTAAAAACGAGGTACGTCCGAACTATAAAGTTATATATCAGAATTAATTATTGAAAAAAAAAAGTGTTAAAAGAGTATAAAGATAAAAGGATTATGTATTAGGAGTATTTCTGATGTAAATAAAATAATAGTGAAAACGGCCACTAGTTTCATAATGGTGATGGACGCTGAAGAGACTACTTGGGAAAATAATAGAAGGTATAGAAATGTATTTTACTTATTTAAAAGACAAGGAAAGCAAAAAAAAAAATCATGATAACTTTTGTTTTGAAAACAATGATAACTAAAACAGCGAAATTAATATTAAAAAGTACTTATTCACTTGTGATGATTTAATTAAGGATATGAAAGATAAGTTATTAAAGCTAAAATTAGTGAATTCTATGCTTTCTCAATGAAATAATATTAGTCAAAAGGAATCGAGAATGTCTGAGTATGCAACTAAAATTGCGGAACTGTTTGTAGATCTTAAAATCTCTCAGGCAGGTACAAACTAAAAAGCTTTCGTAACTTTAAGGTCCATTAATGAAAAACTTGCAATAAAATAGTTTTCAGATGCTCTTAGGAATACGCGACTTAATAGTACAATCTCAGCGCGTGATTATTCAGACTTGAAAGGTGTGATGCGTGCAGCCGAGGACGAGGAGCTCTCACAAACTTCAACTTCAAACGTCGTTCTCAATATTCAAGGTAAGTCTCTTAATAATTGTTATATAATAAATCGAATAGGCACTTTCACCATAGAGGACGTGGCGATTTTTCCAAAAAATATGGACATTACAGGTGAAAATATAAATGTACTCCAAGTAATAATGTAACGCGACTGAATCACCAGAGGATATTTCAGATGGTTCGGTTCGAGACCGAATCGTTATAATAATCGTTATCAAAGGGATAAACGTGATGTATTCACTGCACAAACGACACAACAGTCAAACACAGCAGCAGCAGCGGCACCGGCTAACCGCGGATCAGAAGCTAACACGAATAGAAACAGTTTTTCCTTCATACTAAAGTCGCTGCGTCTCATTAAAATTACTATAACCTTTAATAGAGTGAATCGATTTTAATGACATATAATTTCTATGCTACTCCGAAACATGCTTTCTAATTACCTTTACTAACATTTCAAATATACTTAATACTTTCTAATTGATGCTCGAACAAACAAACAGACAGACAGTCATTTTTAAAAAATGTCCTTTGCACTTTTTTTTTTTCAAAAAAAATGGAAACATACAGACACTTAAAATTTACATTTTTATTATTTGTATAGACTCGTACCTAATTATAGATAAAAACTTACTTGACCTAATAATATAATTAATCTACTTAATCAAGTAAAGAATCAATGAGTTTGTATTGTAAAGATATTGAAACGTTGTATACTGTGCGAATGGGAACTCAATTGGCCACGTGATTAAGTATAGAATCACTTGAAATCATATATACATTGAAATTACGACATTATAGGTCTACGCAACTGAGTTTTACGTAATGTCTCGTTCAGACCGCGGAACTACATAGGTACACTAAGCAAGTTGGATTTTTAATGAAAATTTATTCGAAACCCAGCCGAAACGTCGGGATAGAAAAAAGCAAAGGTAACGCGTGAAACCCCGTTAAAATTAACTGAATTTAAATATGGAACGCGAAAACTTAAAAAGAAAATTAAAAAAAAAAATTACAATACAATACGTTCATTATCATTTTGCATTTAAAAAGGTGTAGAGACCTCATCAACATCTAACGGCACACTAGCGCGAGCCGCGGGCGCACGGGTTACATATATTTAATACCTCGTATGAGAGAAGTCCGTGTGTCCCGTCTCGCTCGCACTCTGCATGTTTCTGATTGACCACCGTAATCTTTGTAAGCCCTACGACTAACGATGGATCTTTTAGAATTTAAGTTTCACTATATGTCCTCAGAATAAGCATCAAATAATCAGAATAAGAATCAAATAAGAATCAGTTAATAAATAACTTTCAACGTGTACCACGACTTTCCCTCCAGTCATCCTTCAACTAGCGAGAAGCAACTAAAAAGGTAATGTTAGGTGTCCTTATGTATCCTCCTTATACTAGTAATGCTCGCAGTTCTACGCTGGAATATGTATTTTTTATTTTTCACAATTATTCTTTACATAACAAAGAAAATAATAAATTTTAATCAGTAACATACAATATAATGTAAAAATATTCATCTATATTAATAAATAAAGTTGAAGTGTCTGCTTGTAATGTCTAATACTTTTTTTTTGCTAAATAGATATGAATGTACTATATACGACACCTATACCAAAAATATAATTAATTATTTTTTGTCTGTCTGTTTGTTTGTTCCGGGTAATCTCAGAAACGATTGTACCGATTTTGATGGGACTTTTGGTAAACAGCTGAAGTTGTACTTTTTATGTTCGAAATAAATTAGGGTTCCGCATAAAAAAAAACTCATAAATTGTGAATAAAATTCGATTTAATGGTCAGTTGAGGTGCTTGAATTTATAAAAAATATTTTTGCTTTATCTTAGTACCAAAAAATTATAAGAAAATAATTAGAGTTATAAAATTAAAACGCAGTGAAGAATATATGAAACGCGAGCGCAGCTAGTTAAAACTAAAATCTACGATAGCAAAAATTAAACCTGGGCCTGGGACCAGCAGAAGGGATCGGTTTTAGCAATAACCGAAATTTAAGATTAAACATTCTACATACATAATATAAAATATAAAAGAGTGAAAATCATTCACCATTATATAAAAATACCCTCACGAGAGTTTTAAAACAAAGTTTTATTCACTCAGAAACAACTTAATTCTATTACGGACATTGAATATTCCACAGAGAGAAACGAGCGGGGAATTTACAACCTTATTACGATTACTATAAGGTTGATAGTGAATAGTAAGTGATTGAGCAAAGCTAACAACTTAGTAATAAGCAACCGAGTGCCGACTAAGCGGTGTTAATATTATTAAAGGAACGGCGTTATTAAAACATTATGGTGTTGCGAAATGGCTCATGTTTGTAATCGCAGTATGTAATTACTTTATTTTGTAATCTAAACTATTAGTAATTTACATTATTGTTTATTGTCATAATTTAGGAATTTAATTCTTTACTCATTTGCAGTGATATTAGAGCAGTTGTTATCCGATCAGATACCGCGTCGTTTGGTCTAGCCTTAAACTTTTACAATGAGTCTCAATTTATCGCTTAAGAAAAATATCCTGATGAAGCCTTAGCATTATTTTTAATAATGATAGCTTCAGTAAAATTATAACTCTGCCTGTTAGTCTAGACTGAATGTATCTGAATGTATCGAAACGCTTAATGTATGCTGATTTTTAGTTCGGTGACCTTAGAATATTTCAATTTTTTGTACAAATTAATATTAATTATTAACGAATTATTATTTCTAAATTACGCGCTGTTCTAATATCAAGATTTTGTGCGTGTAAATCGAAGTTTATAAAAATATTATTTAGTGATATGTAGATTTCATGAAATCTTAAGGAACTTGTGACAAGCGGTCTATTACCAAAGATGTATACAAATAAATCTAAGTCTAAGCATGTCCTAAAGTGTTGATCGCGATTCAATGGTAGGTCATGAGCGAATATGCTTATCTTATGTTTTGTACAGATTTCATTTACATAACGCTGGTTCTTTTTATTTGATATTCAAGTATGAAATGAATCCTGAATTCGGAAGATTTTGTTATACAGGATCGGTTTAGAGTTTTTAGAGTTTTTAGATTTTTGTAAACATTAGTTAGCTGCAAATAGTTGTTCAAAACACAAGTAAGTCTATTGAGTATTTAGTAATAAACACAAGCACTAGAGAAGTATGTTGTAGCTAGCCCAGTTAGCTCAGTTAGCTCAGTTGGCTCAGTTGGCTCGTCTGACGCAGCACATCTCGGATCCAAATGTGATTGTACTTGGCACAGAATCACGAATTCAGAACGGAACCCGACTGCGGCTCGCGGTACTTGATTGCATTTGTATTCCCTTTGTTTTCACAATTTATTACATTTCGTCCATTTAACGAGACCGTGGCACGCAGTCGTTTCGGTCGGCTAAATTAATATTTGAAATTAAATCAACAAGAATTTTCTAGAAATAATTCTTTAAATTTTAACACAATATCTATATATAAAAATACATTTTTTTTTATCTTTAACATATATAACTCGAAATCTACGAAACCGATTTACATGTTTTATTTTTTTAATGGATTTATACACATTTATAATTATATAAAAAGTAATTTCATTTATAGGAAAAAAACTTCACAAAAATATGATTGTCATGTTCCTTCTCTACATAAATCAAAGTGTTTAGACAGCGCATGCCATATTATAGAATTCTCGCCGACTTCAAGTACATTTATTGTGATTAATTATTAAAAATATATATTTACCAAAGTAAAAAGTATATAATAAATCTTTCTAACAGTTAAAAACATTTCAAAATCGGACCAGTAGCACCGGAGATTGCCGGAACATCCGAACTCACAAACTGCACATCTTTATAATATTAGTATAAATGTTATTATACGTACATTATTATGGTTTTTTAATTAATATATAGAATTACTATACATACATACATACTATAGAGTATAAGCTACTACCAAAGCAAATTTCATCGAAATCAGTTCAGTAATTTTTGAACAAATTAATAACATTTAGGCTAAACTTTTATTATTTAGTATTAATTATCTATGTCATTGTATTATCTAGTGTTTCAAAATAGTCCAAATTATTAAAAAAATGAATATAGCGCCATCTATGAATACTCGTCAGAAATACACATATAACTTTTTACTAAATTAAATGTAAATCATTTTTTTTTCATTAAAATCAGTTTTATTTGTGCTCATTTCACTATTCATTTATAACACTCTTAAGCAAACACATATCGTATTATGATGTTTTAATATGAATATAGATAAACGCTATTTACTCATTATATAAATGTATATAAATTTTTCTAAATGTCACCACAGAGTATATACTACAATCATACCAAATTTTATCCGATTCGATTCAGTAGTTTTTGCGTGATTGGCGAACAAATTAATGAACAAATAGATAGACGAGACAGGCTGACAAAATTTTTAAAAATCATCGTTTTTTTTTTTAAATATCTCCAACGTACAGATTTCGTCCCTCTAGCCTTTTAACTTCAACAAATATCAAAATTCACTTTATACTTCATACAAATAACGTAATACTAACTATCCCTCCAGTGTTAACTTACATTACTCAGCGTAGTTTATTATTAAACACACTGCAAAGGTAAACATTTCACTCTAATTAAGGCTTTATTAAAGTAAGCCAAAATTACAAGGCGCGTTCCACACTGTGCCACCGTCGCGTCGCGCCGCGCCGTGTCATTCCGTGTAAATGTAAATGAGGAACTCGTACGTGTGTACTAAGCCTTAACCATCGGTACATTTCACCGACACCACAATAAGCCACTTGACAATATGTTACTCTGAAAATACAGATGTTGATGTTCGTTTATATTTAAAGGTAAATTATTTTTTTCGTGATTAAGACTAATCGTTTCTTGTTTATTACATTTTTTATTAAGTATTCATGTGATATCTATTAATACGCCTTGGCAAGTAAATCGACTCTTATTTAAATTGAAGATGTAACGATTTTTTTAATTATTACCCTTTAAATAAGTATGTAATCATGAAGCTGGATGAAATAAAATATGAAAGTATTTAGAATTTAAAAACTGTTTTTATCTCCTATTAATAACCAAAATTTCAATTACAGTATTGCTTGTATTATAAAAAGAGTATCTCGTGTGTTGTGTATTTCCGTAACATATGTCCACTGTACCCTGCATTTATAAATAACGGGGACATGAGGGTCTCGTCTTATGGCCCCTACATCTAATTTTAGGTGCCCTACGACGCACCTGAGCCCTGATTAATGGCAGCTCCTGTACATTTCTTGGGAATGTTTTAAACGGATAACACGGTGTGAGCCTTGTTCGGTGAACATAATAAGTACACACAGGTATAGAACTCCATATTATCCTTGTCGAGCTGTCTACATATAATGTTTATAATATGGTTGTTTTATTCCCATATGTATTTCACATTTAACTTAAACAAAATTGGGTTCCTATTATGTAATAAAACAATTAATAATTCTTATAATTTGTTACGTTATGCTATTAGGTATTCGTTTAGGTGAATTTTATTGAAATTTGGAATCAGATCATAAAAAGAAATGTTGGTTTAATTATTAGTTCAGTGAATTTTAGTATCCAACTATCTGCGAACGTGGTTCTGCTTGCGTCAGTTTTTTGTAAATAAATTTCTATGTGTAAATTCTAATCAGAGATAATAAAAAAATACGATAAAACTGGTCTCGGGTCTCTAGAGTAAAAAAAGTATAAGCGTTCAGAATCAGACAATGTGTACCAAAAAGTCCTTCATGTGACGTCATGTTTTTATCAAGGAATAATTAGTCACAGACCATTAGCATTGCAAAAAAGAAATATAATCTTAAAAAGAAATCAGGACAAAAAACGTAATTTTGCCAGATCTTCCCGAATATTGTTATAATCATTCACATATGAATAGTGTATTGTTGATTTAAAGATGTTTTTGTAACTTATTGTAGCAGTAATTAGTTCGCAAGTAACGTCGCATGCGTATGAAGGATATAATAACATGAAAGAATTATAGCACACAAATCTGTAATAGTATGTCACGCGAAACGGTTCACATTATATGTGACGTGCGCGACAATAAGACGCGTAATCGCGACAACAAAGCGCACGCTCGATGATTTATGTCCTGTGTGCTGCGTGATTAAACCGCACGCGTTGCCTCCGTCGCTTCATGTAGTGACCGCGCAATGTACCGCGATCAGACCCCTCCTTAGTAATAATTGATACGTCATTGTAACATATTAATTGTGTGTCATAAATGTTTTTCTGATCTATTCCTACAGACTAATTGCAATTCGGAATATCAAGGGGAATTTATAATAGATAGTGTTACATACTAACTTGTACTTGCGACATCGTCTGTGTTAATTTATTATGCTAATATGCTAAAATAGTAGGAAATCTCATATAGGTACTAGGAGAGCTGTTGAGTGTCTGGTAGGTAAATATTATTTCGTAAAAGCTTACTATTACTTTTGTCATTTGAGTGATTTTGTAGATATTTAAAGCTCTATATTGGACTTTATTTTATTAATTTAGACGAACAGACTGTATTGTTAGATTTAAGAGAATTAAAAAGTTTTATAAAAAGAAAACATAAGCAAAAGAACATGCTATAAAAAACGAAAAAACAATAAAAGATCACAAATAAAAGGACAGTAATAACAAGGTCTCTGGTCATGCCAGAGGAAAAAATTGGCGGGGATTTATAAAAAAAAAGAAAAAAAAAGCTCTATATTTTAATACCTAAGTGACTGCTATTTATTGTTTCACATATTTTATTTCTTTGTTATAATTATTCTTGTATCTACTTTTGTTATTTTCAATTTTAAAAACTGTTCAATATTAGCGCGCTGAATTAAGAAATATGTTATAATTTTAAGTTTCCTAAACTGATATTAATTTGTATTATCGAGTATCCGTCGAAAGCTCAAATTGCCTCAAAACGTACATACCAAATGATTTCATACAGAATAGTGTTATATATAATAGTTAGTTAATATAAAGTATGTCATCAGTAAATCCTTTATGAGTTAGTCTAAAATACGTAATAAATAAATAGCCTTAAATAAAGTAATAACTGAAATTATATTTTTGGTTAAGATCAAAGTTTGTACATAAAGATAAGAGATGAGCAGCGAACGAACCAACTTGTAATCTCTGAGAGTTACGGGAGGATGGGAGGACAGGAGGACAGGAGGTCGGCGTTGCCTCTGAGGGAGGTGCACGCACTTTTATCTTAATTAAAATTTAGATTAATGAACTAGCTGAGTGTTCATTATGTACATGAACCATGTACTTCTATGAGTTCTATTTATTGCCGTAAATTATTACAATTACTTAAATAAAAACCCTGATTTTTTAATGAAAATAATATTAATATGATTTTTATTATTCACTTTGTTAGTTGTACTCCTTAGAGTTATAATGGTTTTATCCTCAGTTGGACACGAAATATATGAGGTCAGTGCAGATATGCTATGGAAATTACATTTCAAGACCATTTTCACTTTAAACATAAAGTGAGGTTGGCACCACAATTTAACCTGTAATATAACAAAGGAAGTTGATGATATATTTTTATTAATTAAATTCCATGTTTATACGAAAACTTTATCGTTTATTGGCCTCGGTATAACCGCTAATCCTAACAGAGGAGACGCCGCACGTCGTCACCGCACGCCGACGCCGACGCTTTGCGCAGATATTAATTACCGGCGGTTATCTTTAATCAAACAATTAATTAATATTTATATTACTTTTATTAAATATTTTGAAGAACATCTCGAGAGTGGCTGAGTTTAATATATTACACGTCGTGCGCAAATTGTAAAGGTTTTGTCAACATGGGCGCCTTTTGTTCGTTTCATATCTCTTGATACAAAATTATTATAAGAATTTGTATTTAAATCATTATTTAAAATGATACGGATCGACTCGACAGACACATAAAGTTCAGCGGCTATCTCTCTCTAACTTGAATGAGGATTTTTAGTCACTATTTCCTTCATTTTTGCGATGTTAACTTCAGTTGAAGACGTTGATAGTCTACCAGGGTGAGGCAAGTCTTCCAGCATATCTCGATCGTTTTTAAACGCTTTGTATTCATAAGCACATTAATATTTTTTTAAGTCGATTCACCGTAAGCCTTCTGTAACATTTTCAGTGTCTCTTAACACGACATTCCATTGGCGAAGTAAAATTTAAGACAAAACTTTGTTCGATATTTTTGTCCATTATGAAAATCGCACACTAGATATGAAACAGCACTGTATATAATCTAAATGACAGGTGGAACACTAACTCCGCCCCAAAATGAAAAACAGTTGTGTCAATTTAACATAAAAATAAAATTAAATAAATTTGGAACCATAAAAAAAATCGTCCATTCCCAATATTTTTTAGACTTTTTCATACTGTGACGCATCCGCTTCGCTTGGCGCAAATGAAGGGTTAATGTAATTTTTCAACCTATTTAGAGTTAGAAGTGTTATATTATTTATATAGGTATTGGTTTACAATAATCGTTGCATCGTCACATGCTATGTTGTTTAAATATTAAGAGGATATGCTAGCGGCATTTATTCCATACAAACGTAGTCCCCTGTAACTTCCCTGCATAGTCCCTGGATTATGCAGTATTATGGTAAATATTTTAATACCAAAGAATATATATCCACCACCCCCATGCTTGTACGTTTTGATTTTTTCATAAATTTGTTATTGTAGAAACTTTGATTTTTTTTACACTATATAGGCTCTGTGCTTTGGACACAATCTCACCTAATGTTAAGTGACGATGTAGTCCAGGATGGTAAACTAAACCTAGGTACTGGTTCTCAGGTGATGCTGCCGGAACACACCTATTGTTATTTGGCGACATGTTTTCAAACATGAGGGTGGTAGCTACCCAGGCGGGAATCATTAGAAAACGTCCTACCACCATGCTATGGTTTCCACACGATGTCTTCCTTCATCGAAAGCTCAGGCCGATTTTAGAGTTGGATAGGTGGGATGAAACCCGCTTCGATTGACGCGAAATCCGGCCGCCGCAACTAACCACTGCGCTATCATCGCTTCGAAATGAAAAAAATGCTCGATTTTTACAGTCATTTTCAGACGTTAGTCAAATAAATTAGATGAAGAAAATTTAAAAAAGCAAATCGTAGAAGTATAGCCAAAGTCTTTCTTATTTTGCAACTGTCAGTCTATAAAAATCGGTTTAATTTTAGAGGAGAAAAAAGGGTAGGACGTTTTAATGTTTTCATCTATTTTGGATAGGTAAAATCAGCCCGCGCTGCAGTTGTCCCTTCCGGGTTTTATAACTTTTTCTTTGGGGCGCAACGCGATACCAATAAATAAAGTAGCTACTTTTCAAATCCGTTGTCGCTGCATGTTCTCTTAATAAAACCTCACATCCATCTTTATATAATATATAAATCTTCTGTGCGTGTGTATGTGACTAAACTCCTCCTAAACGGCTGAACCAATTTTAATGAAATTTTTTGTGTCTATTTTCTGAGGTTTCGAGAATGGTTTTGATTCACAATTTGGTCCAATTATTTTTGTTATATATGAAACGCGAACGAAGAGTATACACAGCTAGTATATGTATAATTAAACTCTAAATAAATAGAATACACCATCCAGCCATGAATAACGGTATGCATGTTTATATGAAACTAAATTATTTATACTATATACGTTTGGATTAATAACAAAACTATGCATATTTGCCACGTGGATGGAGTCGGGGGTACAACTAGTTCAAAATATTGTTATAGAGATATTATATTGTGGCGTTAATGAAATATTTCACATTCTGGTACCGCGTGACTAGGCAGCCGCGCGCCCGCGTCGCGCGTTGTGTCTGAACAAACAACCGTAAACGTTACACCGGTAATCCGTTACGTAATCACGTTAATAGTTTGCTTTGTTCCCGTTTCACTGCTCCGATGATTAAACAAACGCATCGGATTACAAATTACTCATTATTTAATCGCCTGGTTATCATTTTCAGGTATAGTATGATCTCGTATAGTTTACTTAGTGACAATTGTACTCCACACCTGTAGGAGGTACTAGTGACAAGTTTATGACAGGACAAGGGTTGTTGATGAGCTCAGCAAACAAACAGACACCGATGGCGCAGTTGGTAGTCCGGCTGGGTTTGGCCCCAATGGGTTCAAGCTGATCTATCCAACTCTAAAACTAGCCTGAGCTTTCGGTAAAGAAAAACATCGTGAGGAAACCATAAGATGGTGGTAGGGCATCTAAGAATGCCCGCGGGAGTAGCTACCACCCTCAAGTTTGATGACCTGTCGCAAATACCAACACGTATGTTCCAGCAACATCACTTGAGAACCAGTACCACCAGACTTAGAGTGTTTACCACCCAGGACCACATCATTATGTAACGTCAGGGGAGATTTTGGTCAAAGCATTGAGCAAAGAGTAAAAAAAAATGTTTCATATTGACAACGATTTAAGTTTTAAGAAAAGTTCTCATTAATTGTATCAAATCGTATTTCGAACAATCCTGATAATAAGATCGCTACAGCTTTTTAAGAGTTGAAAAAATATTATTGGAAGGTAGAAGAAATTAGCGTTCGATTCGGTCCCAATCACTATATACATAGTGAAAAACTATGCTATATAGATTATCCAAAATGGTCTTGAATATTCTTTCTCGATGTTAACTACATGATGTGGGTCAAAGGTATGATAACTATGCCTAGAATTGCCTACTATTCATTCCGAGAAGAAAATGTAAAATGACTAACTAGAAAACTAACACATCTGTATGGATAATCCACCTTTTTTTTTCTTTTTTGACGGGGGGAAATGCATTTACGCACTACCTTACCTATTGCATTAGTGAGACTCAAGTCCCTCCAATGCAATTGGTAAGGGGGCACGAAGGGACGAGCTCTGTGCATGGATAATCCACCTAATAATAATAGTCGGTCTCCAAATAATATAAAATGCCCGATCACTATGCGGGCCACTTTAGTTATTTGTATGACACATACAGAGTATAAAACAAACGAAAATACAGAATAAAACAACAAAAAAAACGTACAACAACAACGTACAATATTTTTAATAATTATATTTTTTATGGATTACTTAAATTACATTAGTGCCTAAATGTAATTTACTTTATTTTAAGAAAGATTTGAAAAAGGTGAAAGAACTAGAGAAAATATCCGGACTTTGATAGTAAATGCTATTCAATGTATTACACATACGCCAAAAGGGAGAGAGATTTCTTTGTGCTATTTCAATAAGAAAGTTTTGTAAAATTTTCGGGCTGTCAGTCACATTGTTTAGTAACTTATATAAAAACATTACCTCAAACAATAATCGTCTGGCTTGAAGTTAGTGACAATTAGCATCTTAAGCGTTCCTCACAGCTGCTATCAAGTGGGACTGCATGATGTTTAGCACATATTTGTATTTTTTTCTAGATTGACGGGTTGCTTTCAACTCTATTGTTTTTCAAATTAACTTTCCCCACTATCTGGCCAATAAAAGGATATGTTTAAAAATAATATCATTAATGTTCTTAACACGTCTGGCTACAGTTAAGCGACTTTTTTGTCCTAAACTCAAATACAGGACTGAAGGAGCCATTAGTGAGAAATGTTCAAGGGATACATTAAAATTCATCTCTCTCGCTTTGCAGACAGAGAGTAAGAGATAAGGGGGGAAGCGGACCGTTGTTAAGCTGTACTAGTTAATAGCATCTCTTTGCCTGTATCTCGTCTAGCTCTTTTAAATCATTTTACAATCCTTATATTAAAGTCAACGTCTACCAGTTTGTCCGTTTGTTAGATTGTAACTCGAGAATCACTGAACCGATTTAAATGTTTATTCTTTTAAAATATAATTTAATGTAAATAGTTTCTATAGGAATACAAACAAAGTGATCTGATTCATAATAAAAATTTTCATAAAATGACCTTATCATATTTATTCTTTACATGCTTACCTTTATAATTATATAAAAGATATTTAACAAATAAAAACGTTGTAAACTGAACGTAAAACAATGTATTTAAGTATATATCTGAAAGCGAAGTCTCACGTATTTCCTATGAAACGATCTGAACAGAAACATGCATTGTTGATTATAAAGCCGTCTACATCCACTTATATTT
Organism: Samia ricini; assembly: GCA_014132275.2. NCBI lineage: Eukaryota > Metazoa > Arthropoda > Insecta > Lepidoptera > Saturniidae > Samia > Samia ricini. Next base: position 702,726 of record AP028159.1, read on the forward strand.
ATTTTAAAAATGAGCGTAGTGGATATTGACAATGTTGTGCGTTATAAGCTAATACCTTAATAAAATGCTATAAATTCGGCCACAGTATATCACAAGGGTTAATTAATTACATTGTCTTGAAAATTAAAAGAGAAAATCAGGGTATTAATAATTAGCGGACAGCCCCGGGGCGTTTTAGTGGGTATTTCCGGGTCCGTCACGCCCGGGCGAGTCCCACACTGGCACGGAGCTCGTTCCTCCGTGCCTCCTTACCTATTGCATTGGGGGACTCCGGTCTCACTAATGCAATAGGTAAGGGTAGTGCGTAAATGCATTTCCCTCCGTCAAAAAAAAAAATGGGTATTAATAATTAAATGGTACTTTGATAAAGTAATAACCATTCCTGATCTTTAAAAGTATAGTAATTATAATTTAAAAATTATGATTTTATTCAATTAAGTTCATATATATATATATATATTTTAATTTAGGTTACAGATTTATAATGTTAAATTTGAACATAATTTTCTCTAAAGCCTGTGTCATGAAAGCCAGAATATGTTTGCACAAAAACATTTTAACATAACATAGCCATCTGAATTGGCCACAGAAATTTCACAAATTTAATCTAAGCTAATATTCTTTATTAGCTTTAATTCTCTATATATAAGTACACACATAACCATAATATTATAAATACATTTATAAAAATATAGTAGATACACATGTAATTACAAAAAATATTTTCAATTCGTTAAAAAATCTCACCTGTATTAACAACAGCATTGCTCCCGCAACAAACACACGGATGTGTACTCATTACTTGTTATTATTGTACATAGATATATAAATTCTTCGGAGGAGCCTGATGAGTTATTAAAAATGTAAATAAATAAATACTATGATAATTTTACTATTAACAGAATCACTTTTGTCAATCTCCAATTCGATGGCTCGTTCTCATCATAGGAAAACGTCCACACCGAGAACATGTCCCAAATCTGTTATACTGTTCTTGAATAATTTATAAGTTACGTCCGGAGCCTACAGTACATAATACCAGAAGTCGGTGCCAACGTAATAATGTCGGCAACATGAAACCGTTCCAAATTGTTATGGGTTTCTTTTAAACATTATGGCTTTGGGCGTCGTCGCCTTCCACACAGTTTCGGAGCGACACGAATTCCAAACAGGCTTACTTCGAAATTAAAATATTTAGACATATTTTACAACAGATATAAAGGATTTAGATTTCATTAATTTTAGTTTTTAATAATTACTGTATTTAAAGATAATATGATTTGCAGTGCATTTTTATTGTAGATTTATACTGATTTGAAATAAAGTAAAATGTTATAATGAAGACACGGCCGATTTGTATCAGAGGTAAATAAAATGTAAATAGTCATTATAAAGGTGACTCATAATAAAAATTAATTAGTGAAATAAAATAATTTATAAATGAAAATAAAATTTTGAAATGTAAGCATTATTCTAACGCTGACAAAACCTTTCTTTTTTTTTTTTTGACGGGGGGAAATGCATTTACGCACTACCCTTACCTATTGCATTAGTGAGACCGAAGTCCCCCAATACAATAGGTAAGGGGGCACGTAGGGACGAGTTCCGTGCCAGTGTGGGAGTCACCCGGGCGTGAAGCGCCCGGAAATACCCACTAAAACCCCCCGGGGCCGTCCGCTGCATTTGGGATGGGGGCGACACGGGGTGGCTTTCGCAGGCACCGCGTCGCCCCCCCTGCAGCGAACCCACCGGGCCTCGTCGTGCAATGGCCCAATGGGATGGGGGAGAATATTTCTCAACCCCACCTTTTCGCCCGCCCCCCCCCCTGAAGGGAGGCATGACCCTACGGTCAGCATTCCGAGGGGCAGAATATAACGCTGACAAAACCTAAAAGTTTCTTTTAATTTTTGCTTAATTCCATTTGCAATCTCCGAAACGATTGAAGTGATTTTAATAGTATTTTGGTTGTTAATAAAAGGACTGCTCAGATAATAATTTGGGTTACTTTTTTAAGTGATTCGATAATCTGGAATTCTTTATGTTCAGTAAACCACGATGTTTAGCAAGAGAATAATAAGGCACGAAACTAATAAGTCAAATCTGTTTTTATAAACTGCCTTGGTGGCGCAGTTGTATTACGGTGCGACTGCCGTTCTGAGGTCTCGGGTTCGATCCCCGGGTCGGGTCAAGTGGTATTGGGTTTTTCTACTCAGTATCATCCCGAAGTTTGGAATTTGTGCCCGATATGGCGACAGGCTCGCCCCCTGTCACACCTGGGACGGAACTAAGCTCGGCGAAACGTTGGTGGTGTAGTTCGCTATTTCACCTCTGCCTAACCCTTCGGAGATAACAGGCGTGAGCTTATGTTTATGTGGTTTTTATAAAGTTACAATAATTCCATATTTATAATAAATAAATTGGTACATAAGTAGATTATAAAATATTACATAATAAAACTGATTTTATTAATAACAAAAACTTTATAGAATTGATTTATTTCTTCCAGCAAAATTATCAAACAATCAAAAATTAACCTATAAAAATATGAAGATAACCTGCAAAGTATTACGCTATAAAACCCTACGGAGTAAGCGAAGACATATTGCTTGAATCTATTGTATCCCTTTTATGGCTATATATCACATCCGAAAAGATAAATAGTTTAGCGGAAATCATCGCCTTTTGCAGTGTATTTCACGAGTCATATTTTGCTAACTTGCTGTAAGCTTTCGTCGTTTTTCCAGGAAAACCTTTTAGATTTATCATAACAACTATAGCTAGTCTTTTTGTATATTCACTGCGATTATTTATGAACGTCAATAGTAATGTATTTACATAGATAGATAGTTGAATCCAATTACAGAAAACGGAACTTTCCACGTAAATTTTCATGAATTTAAAAACCGTTTTAACAACTCCCTTGATTCTCAACGTAAATTTCCAGCTCCATTTTCACTTATTTTGTGAGAAATTCTCCGTAATTTATAAATACTATATGTTACTCAAAAATAAAAATCAAAATTTATTTATTCAATTTAGGCCCTAAGAAGGCGCTTATGAACGTCTAAAACACTACCACCGGTTCGGAAAACAACCCAGCCGAGAAGAAACCGGCAAGAAACTCAATCTGGTTCTTTTTTTATAAATATAATATATATCATTTTTTTGTCATATAAAAAACTACACAAATCGTAGTCTTAATAATGTTAGTGAAAGCACAGAGATGTGGGTTAATTCCAGACATCACTATCGTTTACGTAATGATCCACCCTGTAATAACCTTTTGAGATTAAAACTTGCTTGACATAATACTTGAACTTATTGTCAGGTAAATCGGTAATGTTACTTGGGATCTTATTGTAAAACTGAATACTATTACCTATAAAGCTTTTATTACACTTACTTAACCGTGGGACGGACAACTTGACGGACCATTCACTAGATCTAGCTTGTCTAAATTTTTACGAATATGCATTAAGTTATCGAAGATGTATTGTACTACGAGTTTAGTCTAGAATGGATATCGAATTTTGTTAAAATCAGTCTGATAATTTTTACGTGATAAAATGATGATAAAAAATGATTTTCAAAGTGACACGAGTTTTTTATCTAAAATAACAATAAAAATTAGATGATTTTGTTTCTTTACAGTCTTATTATGAGTGTAGATATTGAGGCCGCATCTAGTAATGCTTATAAACACTGTAATATATGCAGGTGCAGTGAGACAGCAATACAAACACTTGATACAACTCCGGTACTAACAACACGAGCCCACTCCGCACTATTACATTGTTATACTTTATTCTATTGTTCATTACCTAGATTTATCTTTATTCAAACTAAACAATATTTTTCTCATTTAATACGAACTAATTAATTACCGTAATATTTCTGTTCGTTTTATTCATTACTTTTCATGCCATTACGAGTCAAACCCAATGTTTTATTTCAAATAAATCATAATCATTTTTTTAGTATTTTGTACTAGCATTTTGTTAACGTTTCTTATTGTAACAAATTTCTATAACCAACAAACGAGACCTAATGCAATTTTGTTCTTTTTTAATCACTCGTTTTTATTATTCAAGATCTATTTTATTTCCCTTTTTCAATTTTTTTTAAACCCCTAGCAATAATAATTAAATTGATAAGACGTTAAAATTATTTGAAATAGTGCATAAACTTCCTTTAATACTTATGTTATTAATTTACATTCGACAAACGTTAATATTTACTACAATAATTAATAGTTACGAAAAAAAAAATTCTTTGCAAACAAGTCTGTAGTCAATTGCTTAAACTATAATATAATATATATCATGCTCAAACAAGAATTATGATTAGTTAAAAATATACCTTAACTCCATATGCATAAAATTGAATATCCAGCGAAGTTAATTATAAAGCGATGTGCACACAGCTCGTTTTCCGTTCAAACAGTTTGTCATCCAATTACCGGGGAATCGCGACTAGTGTCGATTTAATAGCGTCGACTCAAACACGTCACAGCGAAGTTTCAACTATCTCGCTTTGCATAATTCATACGTATTCATCATACTAGCTTTTGGAACCGGGTTTACTGTCGTTTTAATTATACGTAACATATTGTTTAATCAGCGTAGTTTTAAATTGCCGCTGCTAACTGTGAAATTTTGTATCTAAATGTTAAGAGAATTGCGTAAATCCATTTATCCTAAAACAGGTGTCAAAGAGTTGCATTGCTTGTCATACTGAGTAGAAAATTGAAAGAGAATACCAGGCTGTAACTAATTAAATTTTACTTTGATTAAGTAATAACCATATTAAAAACTGTTGTACGCATTCTTTGATGGCAGTGGTTCAAGACGTGATCCAACTCTTAACAGGAGAAACTCTTGTCTTGTTGGACACATGAGTTAAGTTCCTTAAGCCGAGGTTCGTACAAATACTTTTAAGCTAGTTACCACTGTGCTCAAAGCTCTCATCATAAAACCCGGGAGAAACTCCCAAGGTACATCAGGTTAAAAGTGATAGTAGTAATTTCGAAAAAAAGATTCTATGTCGCTTGTCAAAGTAAAAACATATCACAAAAAAATCGTTGGATGCTTCTTCGATTTTTTTACTATAACAAAATTCTAAAGCCTTTATGATTCTACCGAATTCTATGAATTATTTATAAGGATTAGTTATCATGATAGTTCTGAAAACATATAAATAAACCAAAAAAAAAAAAAATTAATATACTTAAATCTAAATAAAGCAGAGAAGCTTAATGTGTCGATTACCCATAAAAATGAAACGATAGAAAGACAATAGGAAAACAATCGAAAGCTGGCGTAAACGCCGGGTAGGTGCTCAAGGAGTTAATTACTCCCAGTAAACTTTTTTCACCTACATCTGCCAACTTGCATATGCATAAGTAAATATTACAGGTAACAAAATTTACCCAATATTTCACTTGTACAGTAAGCAGCTAATAGCTGTAATAATAATAGCATATTTAAAAACATAACAGTTCAAATCATTTTTCAAATATATCACGTATCTTGATCCACACAGTAACCGGTTATCCGGTTGACGGATAACCGGGTCCAGATGTGACACTATCCTATCGAGTAACATTTTAACTTTCGGTATCAATTTTATTGCAAAGGCATGAGATACAAATTTGTAAGTTTATAGTGAAAATAAACATCTCCGACTTGATGAAGACTGAATAACACTGGTGAGACCAGAGTTTACCTGATAAATATATTATTTGAGGTGCTTTACAGTTATATAATATTTCACACATGATTACTGAACGTTGATTAGAGTCAAAAATAGTTCTATTTTGCCTATCGTTCTGTTTCGAATTGTTATATTTTTTGTAATATTAGCGGACTAAGAGGATCTAATCTCATTTGATTCCTAACTAATTTCAACTTTATACGGTATTGATCAAACAACTGATTAATTATATTTGTTTAGAATCAGTCGTATAACTATCTAAGTGGTGTTGTAGAAGGCCTTAAGTGTCACATTGCAGTGCGAGAAACAATGCATTGCAATTAGATCGAGTCCTCATAGATACGTCTTAATATTCGGAAATCATCAGTGGCATGACCAGTCAGATTATGTAAAAATGAAAATACTCTGCCGATAAGCGGTCGTAAGGGAGTGGAGGACGCGGAGGGGAGAGACAGTGCCATCAAAAACACATGTCGTTTGAGCGACACGAGGCAACGCGGTGGTATCGACTTCATGGAATCTTTCAATCGTTATCTTTGACGGCGCGTCGCGTCGGGGTTCCCGCTGTGATCTCAGCCGGTTTAAGTCAGAAGAGTCTCAAAATTTAAAACAATCTCTGAAATTAAGCATTCTAAGCGCAGTCGTACGTGTTTCTTAAATGTTTTGTATGTTTGTTCTATTGCTAACGTATTAAGATTAAGACAAATTAAATTCACTTTTTAATCTAACGAACAAGTATGTGGTAACACTTTTCAAACTTTCGCGTATTATATACAGAATTTTAGTAATTTCACGTCTAAATCACTGGATCGAACTACATCAGCTTAAAAATACTATCTACAGATTATTGGTTAGTAGGGTGATTAATGAAGCTATAGCAATGAAAAACAAAATAAAATCAATTTCATTCGGAAAGACGTACTTACTATCTTCGGTATGGAATCAAGTGATTGAAACAGAGTTTAAAATGAATATAGTGCCTGCAGTATGTCGGAACATCTCTAATGACCATGATCAGATCAGTGTAGTTACAAAAAAGTATCCTACTGACGAAGGCATCGAAATAGCTTAGTTGACTAAGCGATAATAAAACTGTGTGCTCGCGTTTCAAGCCTGAAACTGTGAAGATTAAGCAAATTTGTTTTGCGTAAATATATATTTTTTATAGTCATAATAAGATCTGTTTTTTTCAGTCGGCGACGCTGGTAGTTCGCTAACGCTCGTGGCAAGCGCGGGTCGTCCGCAATGCTCAGTGTGTCGCTTTGCGAATTTATAGCGGTTACCTAACACATCTGCGCGAGATTTATGAAATGACGGTCCTCGGCTCTCGGCTCTCGGCGACACTCCAAACTTACACTTTTTGCGAGAATTCCACCGGCCTACTTCACACTACCTAGCGGATGTGACGTGAGTACGCACACTTTTCAATACTGTTCTTATGTCTAAAATATATAAGCTTTTTAATCTGACTGAATGAGCTACCTTTAATCCATATAAGACACGCGGTCTCCATATAACTTAAAAACATTACTATATCTTCGTCAAAACAAATTAGTACCTTTTTGTTTTTTTTTTTTTTTTTTGACGGGGCGAAATGCATTTACGCACTGCCCTTACCTATTGTATTAGTGAGACCGAAGTCCCCCAATACAATAGGTAAGGGGGGCACGGAGGGACGAGCTCCGTGCCAGTGTGGGACTCACCCGGGCGTGAAGCGCCCGGAAATACCCACTAAAACCCCCCGGGGCCGTCCGCTGCATTTGGGATGGGGGCGACACGGGGTGGCTTTCGCAAGCACCGCGTCGCGACAACAAATTAGTACCTAACAATTTTGAAACTGGCAAATATTTCTATGCCGTAAATTGAAAAAAAAAAAAGTTTCATTCAAATCATTTATCAAATTTAAATAATGTCTATTGCATTTGTTACAAAAACCATTACAAAAGCAATTTGTGACGTTGGGTCTAGGATATACTAGAGCGGATAAGAACCAACATATAAATATAAAAAAAAGAAAAAACAATAATTTTCAGTTTTTCTATGTTATTGATATGCTTTTGATTCTCAACAGTCGTCATTATTGTCCACTATCTAGGAATATTTTAGGCAGGAAATATACATATGTTCTTACTGTAGGCAGTCACTGTGGGTACACATACAACGAGTGTGACAGTGATAAAACGGCCCTTTGATAGAGGGCCGCCGTCACGGGAGTGAAGAGGGACCGCGGGGGCTGTAGCGGCGGGTGACGGCGGGCGGCGGAGGGGCGCGGGGCGCGGGAAACTAGTGCAGGTTATGACTCTGAAGATAAATGGTATCTGAGGAGGTTTTTGTCGACGAGCATTGTTGCACTACGTACCGCTAGAGATCCTTTCGGGCTTATATACTTACACGTCTTTCCGTTTTGCTTTTGACGTCTTGTCAATAACGAAATATGAAAATAAATCATCATTTGTATAGAAATTAGAGACTCTGTTTATTGAAACTATAATGGTAGTCCAGTCTGATTCCGCATCGATGGACACAGGTTCGAACCCACCTATCCAACGTTATAATGAGCCTGAGAGCTTTCGATGAAAGAAAACATCATCAGGAAATCATTTGAGAGTCTCTAGGGTTAGTGTATTTACAATTACTAATCGCATCCTCATTTAATATCAGGTGGTATTGTGGTAAAAGCGCTGAGTCTATAAAAAAGAAATAATAATAATATATATTTATTTCAGACAAAAGTCCATTTGGTTAGTGTACATAGAACTTAGAAACTAGTGTTAGTATTTACGTCTACATTTCCATCAAATAAAACAGTACAAAAATTTAAACAGTTAGGTACACAACGTTGTTAAACAAAAGAAATTAACTTAATCATTTGCTTCTTTTCTCAAATATGACAATAGTATCCGACTTTAGAGACTTTTGATATTTTATAGGACCATGGAATAATTCTAGTTTAATATTTCCGTTTGATCCAGGTAAGTATATAGATGTATCTTATTTGATCAAAATTAGTAGTTATGCAGAAAAGAGACGCAATCACGAAATTAAAGATATTTGAGAAAATTACCACACTGGACTTTAGAATCAATAGGAGAATATATTTCACTGGTTTTGTTTTTTTAGCAGCGTATTTCCTCCTTCCTATTTATCTTGGTTACCTTACCATGACGGCATGACATCGATGACTCCAAGCGGATATAATCAGCAAGGGCCATTGTTGGTTTTAGAATTATAACATACTTAGCATTTACTCTGACGTTTTTGATCAGTTAAACAAACTATCAGTAGTTATAAAATCACTTTTCAGAGATAATTAAAAAGCATTTAAAGTTTTGCTCCCTAACGAACTGTTGAAGCGGTTTCCGTGAAAATAATTAAGGAAATTATAATACCGGTGTAAATATATAATCTCGAGTGCGCGGCATCTCACTCAGATTTAAAATTCAAGACATCCTCAGTCGGTTAATCTTAGATGATTGCGGGTGCGGCGTGGCGGGTGGGGGGAAGGGTGAGTGGTAGGGGACCTCACAGGGCTTTGTCTAGTGAATTTTTAATTGCTTCCCGGAAAGGAAATGAGTGCGATTAGCACCAGTAAATATACTGTTTTAGATGGATCCTTCTTTCAAGTACTTTGTGAATTAAAAAAGAAAAATATTTCCTATCTTATTCATCTTACCGGATGTCGTGCGGCAATCCTGTCTAAGTAGACTAAACCTTATAAATATCTCTAACTAAAAATAGCTAACAGAATTTTATACAAAATTGTAACCAAAATGCTAAATGTTCAGCAATATTCGCACCATACTTGCTTTTTTTTTTTTAGATATAACAGAGAATCTGATACAGTTTCTATTTCACCAAATAAGTTGATGTCGTAGCGTTAAAACATGTAAAGATATAGTGTATAACTCAGAAATGGGACTACGCTTAACGTTCTGAAAGTTGGCAGTCATGAATGTTAATGTTTTCGTTTTATACAGTATCGGCAACTTAAAAACGGACTGAGCGCTATAGTCTGCCAAGTTTTGTCGACGACTACAATGCATTTAATATATTTTTCAAGTTACATTAAATACTATTTTCACGTTGGCACGAAGTTTTTAAGACATTATTTTGAATACATTTATTTGTACGAGGAGCTCATATTATTTTGAATGTAGAAACTAAATGTTATTTGTTAAATATTAATATAATAATATTGTTATTTTATTATAGGTATGTTATATTTTTAGACTCATTGCCTGATAGTACTTAATGTACAGAAAGGTAACAGTACTGGTTCGCAAGTATCAAGGACTTCGTTTCTGTTGTATTATCAGCCTGTTAAGCTACCGTGGTCAAAATTTCAAGGAGCCTAATAAATAATGTCAATAAATGAGTCATTGTGACAGTGTTTTACAAATATATAGCGGGATTTATATTTATTGTACACAATGACTGGACTAAGTAGCTATTGTTCGAGAATCAAGGTTTTACTTTACACTCGTATTTTTGTTTATGCTTCAAAAAAGATAAATACCTACTTTGATAGTGTTTTCAAATATTACCTAATCTAATAATAGACAGACAGATATAAGTTGCTTTTATATAAGGATTAGGATGTAAGAAGGAGGAAAAGGATACTTTGTGAAGTCTTTTTTAAATTAATTTGATTACTTTTAATTTATACTCATTTATATTATTTGACGTAATCAAATATCTAAAATTGATCAATTACATATTTATAATTTAAAAAAAAGCAATAATATAAATCGATTCACTGTGTTGGGTAAATCACAATCACTTACCACGTTTTGATCAGGTAAGGCAATCAGGATACTGGGATCCACCATCAGCATATACACAAATTTTATATTAATTTCGTATGCAAACCGTAACTGGTGTCGATGTGCGTGAGAGTGTAACAACAAGTGACAAGGAAAGGGGTTGGGGGAGGCACGGAATCAAAATGGCTGTTGACTGTGACCGTCCAATCAAAGGAGGCCGTTCCATGCCGTTTCGTTCATCACAGAACTTTACTAAACACACTGGTTCTCGAGTCGTGAGCCAACTAACAGTCAGACAGTTACAAATACAGATAGAGAATGCCTTATATTACCTTATACGTATAAAAGTCTATTATCTTCCTTGTAATATATACCTAGCTTCCTAGAAAAGATTAATACTGTTTCGAGGAACTATTGACATTAAGGCAGGCGAGAAATATCCGAACAAGTCGTTAGTCGGCCTGTATCGCATCCCCCGGCCCCTTCGCACCGCACCCCCGCCTCATCCTCCGCTGTACTCAGTTACACCGCTTCCCCGACAAGATTCAATCTCGGGGAAACGTTGCACGGTTTTGTAATAATTTGTTACCCATTAGAGCCCAACTAGACGCCACTAGATATAATAAATTCACTGTTTTCTGATATCTAAATAACACCAAGTTACTTATACAGCTCGCAAAAAGTAACATAGATTCTGGAAACCGTTTCTTAGATTCTAATAAAAGTGTCAGAAAAAAAATAGCCAAATAGCTCGTTACCAATTTACGCGTTTACCAACTTTCTTGTATACCCTATTGAAGGAAGAATGGAATTACATTATAATTTAACATTTAAAATGAGCAGTACCAGTTATTACGCAGGAAGTGTTCGTAGATAACGGACGTCCACAACTTAATTTCTTATAATTTAAAATAAAATTAATTCTATGGATTTTTATCAAGAAATCTTTTTACTAGATAGATTGTTATGTCGAGTGTTACTCCATCTTCCCTGTCACTAACTTATAAGGATAAAAGGTATGAAGTTAAATTACTCTTCGGAACAGCCTGTATCAATTACTGAAATGGAAGCCTCATTTTATGACTACCCTCAGCGCGGCGGGAGAAAATGATGAATACATATTCATGACTACTTTCAAAGGCAAATACTGAATGTCGCGAGTAAATGTGGTCGCCCCTTAATATCCATTAGCGAGAGATTGTATCTAGACTAGGACTCGGTTAATTAATACCGGCACTGGATTCGAACTGCACACCCATCTGATAGGTAGGTGCGGGTTAATTTATGATAAGAGATTGTGGTACATGTATGGATGAAGATGAATCTTTTGAAATACTGATTTGAAGAAATGTGTTTAGTTTCGCAGTTGGCCATCCCACACTGCTAATAACTTAATGATTACTTATATATAACTTATATAATAATGACAACAAGAGTATCGTGTTAATATTTCGTACATGAGTGTTCAGGGTTTCCTAAAATATGTCACGTATTTCAGAATCCCTTTTTTACACGATATAGGCTCAGTCCTTTGACCACAATCTCACCTAAAGTTAAGTGACGATGTAGTCCAGGAAAGTAAACACACTAAGCGTAGAGGTACTGGTTCTCAAGTGATGCTGCCGGAACTCACCTATTGATATTTGGCGACAGGTTTTCAAACTTGAGGGTGGTAGCTACCCAGGCGGACATCATTAGGAAATACCTTTCCACCATGTTATGGTTCCATCACGATGTTTCCTTCAGCGAAAGCTCAGGCCGATTTTAGAGTCGGATAGGTGGGGTCGTACCTGTGTCGACTGACGCAGAATCAGGCAGCACTACCCGCTGCGCCATCATCGCTTCGCCTCCTGGCATAGAGTTCCTCTAGCAGCTTCCCTTAAGTTCTGTCCCATTAAGAAAATTTTATACAAGAATCTACTTCGGATGATGAAAATTTGATAGCCGTAAAAAAACTAAGCCGAATCTCAATCTATACTAATAAATACAATTTAAGTGTCTGTTTGTAATGTCAAAATTATTTTTTTTAGTAAACAGATATGAATGTATATAAGACTACTACTCTCCACGATTTTACCCGCGTAATCCCCGTTCCGTTGGATTTTCAGAATAAAAATTATCACGCTATCTCTACACCAAATTTCATCCAAATCGGTCAAGTAGTTTTTACTGTAATCGTTACATACAAAAGTACAAATCTTTCCTCTTTATAATATTAGTGTAGAAACATATACCGAAAATACCATTTTTAAAATTTTTGTATGTATGTCTGTTTGTAATGGATAATCTCCGGAAAGGCTTGTCCGATTTTGACGGGACTTTTTTTGGTAGATATGTAGTTACTACGGGTAACTGAAGATGTTCTTTATTTTCGAAAATAATTAGGGTTCCGCGTAAATAAAATAAAACTCATAAATATTGGAATAAAATCTGATTCAATGCATAGTTTTACGGACAAGTACTATAAATTATTTTTATCTTAGCAATTTTTAGGAAACTAATTAGGGTTCCGTATAAAACAATTAAAACGCATTGACGATTATATGAAACGCGGGCGCAGGCGCGGGCACACAGCTAGTTCAAAATATTTATGATGTAATATCTGAATATTGAAAAAAACATACAAAATTGTGAGTGTGGAGAGGAGATCGAGTAGAGTGGGAAAAGAAAACATTGCACCGATCCCACTTAGTTTAGGATAAGAATACAGACTTTTGAAATTTTATGCAATATTCAACTGTGGAGTCGCCACTGCCTCAGTATAGTAAAGCTTGAACTGCTTCATCCTGCCTGCCAAGTAGCTGAATAATGCGCTGTTGTTGGATTAACTCGTGAATATTTGTAATTTATCCAACAAAAAAATTTCTCCTTTCTCTTTTTCTTAAAACTTGTGCACGTGTTAGGAACAATACTACTGGATTTCAACTGAGCTCAAATTAAAACCTCGTTAGACTGGAATACTGGGTTTTATTGCAAGAATTTTATTAATTTTAACATTTCTTCAACTTTTATTTAAACATTGGGGCTGTTATTACATTATATCTACAGCTGTAAAGTAATATGAGAAACAGTAATTTTAGCGGCTCGTAAATTAGTGTGGGAATGAAACATGGACAGTAATTAAAAACAGTTTACTTGATTGATTACTACTACGTTACCCAATATACTTTAGGGTAAGTGGCTAATAGGTCGAATACAATTCGGCTGGGCCGCGTTTGGGAAGCTATGCAGAATGTCTTCGTCCGAGATACCGTAGTATTTCAAGACAAAAGTATTTGACCAGTGTGTGTTCCCAGTGATGACTTATGGCACTGAGATATGGTCGCTTACAATGGGCCTAATTAGGAAGCTTAAAATTATTTAAAGGCCAACAAAGAGGGCTATGCTCGGAGTTTCCATGTGTGATCGAATCAGAAATGACGAGATCAAAATTCAAATTCAATTTAGTCTCTGATAAGGCGCTTATGAACGTCAAAACACTACCACCGGTTCGGGAAACAATGCAGTCATCGAGAAGAACCGGCAAGAAAATCCATCTGTAAAATCTGTCCGACTCTGTAAAATGTAGCTTAACTCTATAAGGTCGCTATTTTCAATTTAGTTTACTGTACATTTATTATGGGAGTTTTGTTTTTTTTTTTTATTTAATTTAAATTACACATGTGTATTTTCATTTTTCTTTTTAATAACCATTGTATATTCAGAAAGCTGGCTGGCTCGTTGCTGGATATACAATATAAAATAGTGCGATAGTTTTGGCTTATGGTAAAATTATACCTGAGTTGGCAAATACGAAAATAGTGCCATAGTTTTGGCTTGTGATAAAATCTGAATGATTCATTAATAGTCAAGAGTACCTTACCTTAGTCGAATTGCCATATTAGGCTCGTCCACGGGTGAAGTTAGGATGGAGTTTTGATCTTGAATAAAATTGTACGAACAAATTCTAATTTTACAACGGACAATGAGGGGTCTCAGTCAGTCCATATTTCTTACTATAGTATTTTTATTGCTTAGTTTCTATTACATAATTTGTTAATGAAAATACCATTTGTAACCGTATTGATCGAAAGTACAAATTACAAAAAACCACTCCCATTTATTTTTATGATCGTATTAATATGCATTTGATGCGCGTGTAACGAACGCTTCGTCCTAGTTCTGCGATGTCAACTTTTATATGGAAAATACGTTAGTATTTGTTATGTAATGAATAGTGATGGGAGAAATGGGAGAATCTCATGTAATTTAAGGCACCAAGAGTAATAGACAAAGCTTGAAATTAATACTAATTCTAAACTGATAAATATTTAGAGTAGGTTTTTCTATTGTTGTGGAAACATCCATGCGAAGTATTCGTAAACATGAATTATAACTCGCTTTTCTATAAAAAAACTTTGCAAATATCGTAACTTCACTAGACCGTAATTCTATTACCCAAATAGAAGCTGAAAGCCGTGACCGCAATTAAAGTCAAGTTTCAACCGCAACACGAAGTAATAACTCCGAACAACCAACACTAGACTAATGTAATTAATTAGCGACAAATTGACGACAAGTCTGACTAAATTAATTAATAGTTTATTATTGACGGATTAAAATCCATTTATATTGACACAGATGGTTCGGTTATAGAGTATTTAGAGTAATTTAGAAAACATGTCAATCTTGAGTAAAACCGATGAAAACCAGTAAGTGTCACAATATCTTTGTTTTTAACTACACATTCATTATCAGTTATTATGTTCGTTGAATAATATCAAGTAATTAAGCGATATAAATCAACGTCATTCAAATAATGTTCTATACTTTACTAACATTTTAAAAGTAAAAGTAACTTTAAATGTTTGTTGAAATTATTTTCTGGACAATCGGCAAAAACAACTGTAGTCTCTTTTGCAAACTCAAATACACGGATGCCTATTTAATAAATTATAAGGAATTTTATAGAAAGATACCTTGTTATTTAACATCGCTTATTTAAAAACTTTCGTCAATTGAAGAACTAATATTCTATTATGCTTCTATTTTAAGGTGCATCATCATCACTCTTGTTTCAAACTGTATCAATGTCATTTATAATAATATATAGTTTTTTTAAAGTCGATATCGCCAATAAATTCAAGTGCATCACTAACCTATGTATTTATTATACGGATCGCAATTATAGTAATGACATAGGAGGCTGGTACGTCGTCCGGCGTCGCGTGACGTCACACGGCGCGCCGTCGTACTGCGACGTCGCGTACTGACGTGAAAAGTTACCAATTGGAGCGTAAATTTTTAATTAATAGTGACTGTAAGTCCGTCTCTTTTGCTCGTTATTCTTTATTAATGACTTTTACATGGGGTACGTGTATGTTATTTCGCATGTTTTCATTATAATTTTGATAGTTTTATAAATTACATTTATGTATAAATTTTACAAACTTTTTAAATAGGTTTTGCATTACATTGCGATTTCAAAATAAGTGTAAAATCAAATCAATCAAAATCAAAATTTATTTATTCAATTTAGGCCCAAAGAAAGCGCTTATGAACGTTTAAAACACTACCACCGGTTCGGAAAACAACCCAGTCGAGAAGAGCGCAGGCGAGAAACTCGATCTGGTTCTTTTTTTTTATAAATATATATAACTTTTTTTGTCATATAAAAAAACTATACAAATCATAGTCTTAACTAATGTTAGCGGGTGCGCACATAGATGTGGGTTAATTCCAGACATCACTATCGTTCACGTAATGATCCACCCTGTAATAACCTTTTGAGATTAAAACTTGCTTGACATAATACTTGAACGTTATTGTCAGGTAAATCGGTAATGTTACTTGGGATCTTATTGTAAAACCGAATACTATTACCTATAAAGCTTTTATTACACTTACTTAACCTAAAGCGTGGTTCCGAACAACTTGTCTTTGCTTCTAATATTAAAATTATGACGATTATTCACTAGATCTAGCTTGTCTAAATTTTAACGAATATGCATTAAGTTATCGAAGATGTATTGGGAGGGCAAAGTTAAGATATCATATTCTTGAAACTTGTTCTTTAGAGATTCGCGAGGTCCCATATTATATATTGCTCGAACAGCTCTCTTTTGTAACGTAAAAATGGTGTCTACCTCTGCTGCTGTACCCTACAGCAAAATACCGTAAGACATTAAAAATGTAATTAAACTAAGTTCGATGTAGGAAGTTATAACCTTAACCCCACTTAATAGTCGATAATTCAGTTTTTAACAGTCAAGTCATGTTTAGAGACAAGTTGATTGCCCACCTTTTTTTGTCGAGGGGAATGCATTTACGCACTTCCTTTATCGACCCCACCGAAGAGTGAAGTCTCCCCGGTGGGGTCGATAGAGGTGTGTGTGGGACTCGCCCGGCGTTGAGGGCGCCGGAAAATCCATTAAGTCCCCGGGCCCACCCGCTGCATTAAAGTAGGTGATACGGGTTCGGAGACGCAAGCGCCGCCTCGCCTCCTGCGGTAGGCCCAACTGAGCTTCGTCCACTTAACTTGCCCAGTTAGGGTGAGGGAAACTGCTGCCTGATCCACAGCCTTTCTCCCGCGACCTGGCGCCTTATTCTCGTTAGAGAATTTTCGCCCGGGGGAAAGGAGCGGTTATAGCCTGACACACAGACTCTCCACTCCGCCCCCTCTCTTGGAAAAGATACGTCCGTTACAAGAAGATAGGTCCCTCTCATCTTATTATTATTATTTGAAAAAGGGGCTATGCAGGCTTAAACAGTCCTGTATCACTGCGACCTAGTCAGATCTATTGTGATCGCCCCTATATTGCTAAACCTCACTGCCTAGACCTACAACCTGAATATACTGTAGTATATTTTTGGCAGAGAGCGTCTGTACCTCCTCCGGGAGCAACACATGCTTACCCAGAATTCGGTTACGTATGGGTATTAATGGATCACATTCACACAAGATGTGCTTTGGTGTTTCGTCTGCTATTTCACAGAACCTGCACTCTCTTGTGTTCTGGACACCGATGTTGTGCATATGCTTGCCCAAACAACAGTGCCCAGTTAGTGCTCTCACTAATACTCGTAGCTGATTCCTATTGAGCATCAGGGCTTCTTCAGCTTTGCGCTGAGTGAATGCTCTGATGAGCTCTTTGGAATGAATTTGTCCTGGCAATTTACTCCAGAATTCTATAGCCTTATAGGTTTATTGGTCCCTTATGGTCAGTCGAACTAGGCTTTTTGGAATGCCACAAAATGGTTCAGGCCCAATTTCCATGTTTCCATAGCCCCTGCTCTTGCAAGCGCATCCCCAGCTTCATTGCCGGGAACCCTCTTATCTTACTCATCTTGTAAAAGCAAGGCGTAATGAGGAGAGGGCCTTACAGCAAGAGAGAGAAAGAGAGAACAAGAAAAACAAAAAAAAATTTAGAGGGGAAAAATGGAGTTGACTGACCACCTTACTTAACAGATCGCTAATCATTACTTCAAAGAGCTTTTTATTCTGGTGTTGAGTTTGAGTACATTGGTACTTATAGCGTAAATGCAGATTTATTACTCGGTTAGTTAAGTTTTATCCCAACTACCACTGAACCGATTTTTATTACTCTTTGTTATGTCGATTACCCATAAAAATGAGACAATAGGAATACAATAGGAAAACAATGGAAAGCTGGCGTAAATGTCAGATTAGTGCTCAAGTGGTTAAATCGAATTTTGTTTTTGTAATATTAAACGCAGTTGTATAAAAAATTATGAAAATCATTTCGAATGAAGTGGACATAAAATAACTTCCAATATTAAAAACCATTTGTGCATTTATATCATTTGATGGTAATTTCGCATAGTTTAAAAGGAATGGTGACTATGGACACGTACTATATGTCGATAGGTAATGGAATTAAAAGATAAGGTAATGGAAAACAATATTAATAAAAAAAGTTCTCTTTGGGATCTACTGTAAATGGACAAAGGAAACTCTTACAAAATATAAAAGCGGACACAATCGAACCGGGAAGATTCTGTAACTCTATCTACATCTAGGCCGAACATAAAAACTAGGAGATAGTGTTCCCCGCTCACCCCCTCTCCTCCTCCCCTATCTGTCGCCGTAAATCTTAGAGCCTCCATTATCGTGAGTCGGAAGCTGCCCGCCTTCTCACTTGATGTAGATCGGTTCCCGGTACGTTTGCAGGACGGTTTAGTTAAGTACCGTAACCGCTTACATAACCTCTTCCTATAGATTATTTACATTTAAAACTTATATCTATCTATCTACATACATTCATATATAAGGAAAATGGGGTTTTTTTGACTCACCATCACCTCAAAACTACTGAATATATCGGGATGGGAGAACTACCACAGCGCGACGCAAGGGCGAATCGACACCTAATTTCTCGAAGGTGGTTATAGGCTAGTTATTTTTTGGATCCCATCGACCCTTTATCATTTTTCCATTTTAATCGTATCTACATTTTTTCCTTCAATTTACTGTTATGCAGATTTATTTTCCGCTAATAAAAGGAAAATACTCTCATTTTTCTTCATTTGTTTGTTTCTAAAGACCATATAAAACGCGAGCGGAGCCGCGGGCACCAGCTAGTCTCCTAAAAAGTAATCCCAATTATTATGTACTAAAACCTTTCTAACAATCTATAGTAACAATAAAGCTGAAGTTTTATCTGTATGATTTAATGTTTGTTGAAATGAAAACTTTTTAAGCGGTATTGACCAATTCTCGGTAGGGCAAAAAATTACAAGTTCGCGTTACCAATGCTATAAAGTCAACTGTGAACATGCTGCAGTATGTCATGTATAAGATGGCGTTTAAGTTTAAGAAATGTATGCAAGATAGATTAATAGATAAAAGTACAATTTGTTTTAAAACAACGCTATCTATGGTTCCGATTTTAGATATTTTCTGTTGAACAACTTTGGTTTGTTGTTTTCATTATACATTGCTTTGACCACAATCTCACCTGATGGTAAGTGACGATGTGGTACAGGACGGTAAATTCACTAAGCTTGGAGTTACTGGTTCTCAAGTCATGCTGCTGGAACACATCTATTGGTGTTTGGTGACAGGTTTTCAAACTTGAAAGTGGTAGCCTGGGTATGGCGGGTATTATAAAGGAATGCCCTACCTCCATGCCATGGATTCCTCATGGTGTTTTCCTTTACCAAAAGCTTAGTCTGATTTTAGAGTTAGGAGAGTGGCAATACCAACTGCGTCATCATCGCTTAAACAAACTATTTATTAAATTAATCAATTTATACTCATCTCAAAGTGCGGTAGAAGTTAAACCTTTAAATAAGTAAACCTTTCCTCGGTATACAAGAGTGAGGAGGCCACGAGGCAACGCACAAAGGGGACATCGCGAATATTAGAAACACTACATAATATATTTTATCTTATTCTCTCGCACATTGAATTCTATAGATGTATGTGTTTGTCTCTTTTTAATGTAGCTTATTCGTTTCATCGAGTTACAAGTCACAACGGGGAACAAGAGGTTTTCACTTCGAAAACAAAACGGAATACATTAAAAACACGTTTCTACCTCCTATTGTAAAAACAAACGCAACGAATGAATCTCCCTGATCCTTGGAAATATGAAAACTTTCCAACTGGTTACAAATCCAACTTAGTTTTTATTCAACGTAGCGACGATCGAGCTCAGAGGCTTGCATCAAAATGTGTATACAATAAAGTTTCCATTGAGGTTGCATTCATTACATGAAAAGTGGAGCAGAGCGGAGGCGCGCGACGCGGTGTTCCCTGTGTGCCCCCACCGGGACGATGTTGCCATGTTTCATATTATACAATTACTGTATAATCATATTTATTTTGTACAGGCGTGATATAATTACTGCAATTTGTATTCATAGTTAGTTTTTGCTCTTTGTTCGTTGTATTTCTTTTTATATTTTAGTTTTAGTTTAATTTTGGTTTGTTTTTGTTTTATTTAATATTTTATAACATATTAGAGTAGATTAGACCAGATTAGATCTACAAAAAAACTAAAGTTCATTGTCGCATAAAAAACTTTTGCTCAAATAAATAATGCCGTACTCACCTATAATTAAGGTTACGTTAAGATATATTGTAATAATAATTTAACTTTTAATAAGCTAAACACATTGTGTACCTTGTTGGTGATTGAAATAAATAAATAAATAGTTTAAAACAAACTCGCTCTCCACACCTGTCTGTTTATCCGTTAAATCCTCTATAGATTTTAATGCGATTTAAACCTCAGTTAGATATTTTTTCAAAGTATGCTTATATATATAATATATCTCCATTAAACTTTTTTGTAATTAGAAAAACTCAATCGTTTTTAAATTCAATATCATATATCTTTATTTCTTATGATTGCTAACTATTGCTATAAATAACATGGACTAAATTGAAACGTCAACGTGGATTGGACGTGTGTGGAATAATTTGACACTAAAATATTATCTGCACATACATTTCTGATGCTAAGCGCTAAATAATGTAATAATTTATTCCAACTTAGTCACTTTAAGAATTAACTTATTATTTACTAGTCTCAAGCTAAGATCGATTTATAAGCTGGAGTGTTTACTTAACATCAAGTGAATTGCTTACCCTTTTTACTATAAATAAAAATATATATTTTTTCTGAATAATTTATTGACACCTTCAAATTTATTCGCAAAGAGCATTACAAAATTCTCCGTGTTGTACAGTACAACAATGTGTGTGGGGATCACTATTTACTCGATTACACTCGTCTTTCCACAAATTTGAAAGATAAAACGTACCATTCTGGACCACATCGTCACTTAACATAAGACGAGATTGTGGTCATAGCGCTGATCCTATACAGTAAAAATTCACTGTGACCGTCTTCTTACGTTAATAAATTCCGAAAACTTTACATAATTTTCCATTTACTGGTATCCCCAGGGAAAGCGGTAACGACCGAGTTTCATCGTTTTTAACACACATAACTAAACATTCTGACTTATTCAATAATACGAACTCTACCGCACGTTAGAGAGAATGCACTTACTGGAGTATTTAAAGTTCCTTTTAATATGGTTGTCTCGCTAGAATGTATGTCCTAGTTACCTACCATAAAGTGCATTTGTAATGTTCAGAACGCATTGTTTTCATCTTTCTTCATCTTATACTTATAAAACGGAAAATTGATTGAACTGAAGTATTTTGTTTTTTATTGTAACTATGTAATTAAAACCACTTAAATATATATTGTATTAATCCATTTGGGACACTTGCGACACATTCCACAGCGTAATCAATTACTGTTACTTGGTATTTGAATGATCTGCCGCGACACAGGAATGATTTCCTAGTGCGGGGATGTATAGACATGTATTTGTGTGTTTAATTTTTAAACGATAAAAATGTTTTTTTTATTTTCTTTTGTTTGCAAACAATGTTTTATGATCTCAAAAATATTTCCCTTAGACAATGTCTCCTTACTGGCTGCTCTGCAAAAAGAGATTCAAAAATCTTTAATACAGTATTGCATGCAAATATTAACTGCCCGCGCTTGGAAATAAAAAAAAATGTAAATCTCTATTCTAATTAAATTCTAAAATAAGCAAAAATTACCAGGAATTTATATTAAATCTGTTAATTAATAATTACATCAAACTGTTTAGTATCTAAAGATACGGCACGTCATAGAAACAACAATAACACCCTCCGAGAACGTCTCACAAAGGGTGTCTGATATTCCGTTTAATTCCTTCCAACGACTATTTGTCAACTCTTGCTCTACGGTACAGATATTTGTGAAATACATTCTTTATTCAATTACATGAAACTTAAATAATCATCGTCAGTATCTTTACTCGTCAATGAAGTCTTATTTCTCTTCCATCTTACGTTATTCTTTCCTTTACTTTCAGGGGTTCAATTTTATGTATTCAATATAAAAAAATATAATAAAAGATAAGAAATTTGTGTACCGCGTCACACCGATATTAACTATTCATTCCATAGCGGTGGAAGTGAAAAGATATCTGGCTCGAAGCCACCCCACTAGCTATGATCGACGCGATGAATGTGCTCTATTGTAGAGCGATCAACAATAAAATCATCTATATTTCCATCAACTATATAAATATTGACTTATAATAAATATTCCAGTTACAAAAGCGATATTACGTTTACTCATATTGGCTATGAAAGCTTAGATTATTCGGAAAACTTGATATTTAGTGCAGGTTTTTGAAACGAAGTTCCTTACGCGTTGCGGACGGGTAGCATATAGCCGGCAATAAACGTCCGTAACGTTAAAAAAAAAAGCGTAAGATTATTGAAGCTGTAATTAAATTTCAGCAAAGAAGATATCGCCTCCGTGGCGCAACTGTTTAGCGCGTTCGCCTGTTAACCGAAAGGTTGGTGGTTCGAGCCCACCCGGTGGTGGCATAATTTTGTAATTATAATTTTACGATACATACGTTTTTTTTTCATAACTCAATATAAAAATGTCAGTTTAATGTTTATTTTACACAAGATTTATACAGATATAAAAAAGTCAATCATATAACATTTCAGTATATTTATCTTCTCTGTATGTTTTTTATTCAATATTGACGTGCTTTAAAGTTATTTAGATAACATATTTAGAAATAGATTATTTCAGTCACTACGCAAGTACTAGTTATACTTGACACATATTTTTTTTTTTTTTTTTTTTATTTTATGTATAGTCTGTGTATGATGGCTATACAGCATCTAATGTATAGTCTACGTGATGACTGTTATTATTATTGCAGTTTGTTCATGTTCTTTTCTATTTCTCAGCTATTTCTTTGTATATTATTACTGTAGTAGAAATAAAAGATGGCGCTTTATTTTATAACATTAAATCGGATTCTCACTGAAGTAATTTGTTTAACGTTCAAAGTTTGAACACTAGATGGCGCCGCACGATGTTTGATTTTAGTGAACAAGGTATAATAATAATTTAAGATATTTTCTTCACAACGAGTTATTTTCAAATTATTTCATGTAGGCCTTATATAGTTTCTTTTTCTATTTCTGTTTTAACTAAGCACTTTGTTCCTGACGGTGGTCCCTCGACAGCAAACTTGTTTTTTTTACACGGAATAGGCTTTGACCACTTTTTCACTTGATGTTAAGTAACGATGTGATCCAGAATGGTAAACACTCTAAGCCTAGAGGCACTGGTTCTCAAGTGATGCTGCCGGAACACATCTATTGGTATTTGGATAACAGGTAACAGGTTTTCAAACTTGAGGGTGGTAACTACCCAAGCGGGTATGATTAGAAAATGTCCTACCAACATGCTGTGGTTTCCTTACGATGTTTTGTTTCACCGAAAGCTCCGGCTGGTTTGAGGTCGGATAGGTGGTGACCGAACCCGCGTTGATTGACGCGTAATCCGGACGCACTGCCCGCTGCGCCATCATCGCTTCTTAAGTTTATCTTCGATGTGTTGAAATTCGTTAATTTCCATTATAACTGATTTGTAACTGTCAGCAACGCATGTCATGGGAAGTTACTTGGTCTTGGTCTTACTT
Organism: Samia ricini; assembly: GCA_014132275.2. Taxonomy (NCBI): domain Eukaryota; kingdom Metazoa; phylum Arthropoda; class Insecta; order Lepidoptera; family Saturniidae; genus Samia; species Samia ricini. Next base: position 726,728 of record AP028159.1, read on the forward strand.
CTTACTTCTTGGTCAAAGTACTTGGTCAGCTGTGTTTCAATGTCATAGTGAAACTTAGTATCAAGCGGTAGCAGGACACAACAGACCCCGATTTGATTTACCATCTTGGTTTACATTATTAGCGCCTCTATAAATTTTATTATCAAGACCGTTATAAAAATAAATACTACATATTTGTTGGGCTTCTTAGATACAATAAGTATGTGAAGAATCTTTAACTATGTTACTTATGACAATTAGAAAAAATATAACTTTAATTTTAGTGTTAAAAAAATACGGTCACAATCCTAAATTCTAAAGAACAAATCCCGCTAGAATGTTGGTTAAATGAAAACTAATTAAAACGGCAGTCGAGAAATGCATTAGCGGAACTGTCGGAACTGGAAATATTCATAGCTCAGAGTAGTCCCGGAGATAATGAGCGACTGAGAGGACTCGCGGGAGGGAGAACCAATTAAAATTATTGCGGCTACTCGGCGTAACTTCCAAAATGTTGCTTGAAATCTTCTAGATAAGGTAATTATCAAAGTATACTATACAGTCTTCACTTTGTCAAGAAGAAATGAAGTAATTTAACATTAATCATGGTATCAAAATTAATGATGAGTCTTTTATTAAAATGAATATTTTTTATCTTGATATAGTCTAACCTTATTATCCTAATATAGGTGTAGCTTTGTCTTGCTGTAAGTAGCTGAGAGAGAATTTTGTTTTACACTGCTATAGATTAATTCTGTGCCAAATATGTATATTATTGACACAACCAATCAATTTTTTGAGTTATCAAATTCTATTCTAGGAAAACCACTCTAAAGAAAATAAATTGTAGTAAATAGTAAAAAGTCAAATTTATTACATTGCAAGTAACATTTGAATGCTTTGATGAGCGTCTGAATGATTTATTCTGGACTCAGGTGAATGCGAAAGCCGAGTTTTTGGCAACAAGTCAAAATGTTGAGTGGAGTTGCTCTTTACCTTATCAGTCTTATCGAGATCCGTTCGCGCGTAGAAAAATTTTTCTACGCTGATTATTGAAGTTACTTTTCGCTTAAGGAATTGCGGATAATTAATTATTACTTTAATATATATTTATTTACTTTATGTGAAGTATTTCATTTACTAGCTTTTACTTGCGGCTTCACTCGCGTTAATGTGGATTTCGTCATTCAATTGAGTCGATATATAATGACTTCTTAGATCAAATTATTGATATTAAGGGTTTCATTGTTGTATTTTTCATAGAGATCTCTAATTTAAAAAAGGAACATAGCTATGTAACTCACTGAAAAAATCGGTTAAGGTGTTTTTTCTTATTATCTATATATATAAACAATCTATTTTACTTATTTATATAATAATAATAAATTATATAAATGAGAAAAGGAAATCATTATCATCATCATAGTTAGTTTCTTTCTTCTACCAAGTGAAATATAGTCATTATTAGTATAAAAAAATTGTAAGCACATAGTACTTGGATTATTTGTATAATGTAACACGACAATTCTCAAAACTAGTTAAACGACACTAGTTAGTATTCGTAAGTGTAAATGCGGCCTCGCGGTCGAACGTACACGCTTCGGGTTCAGCTCGGCTGCCAGTGCGGTTGAATCAGCACACTTAAGCTTTTAGCGCTGACTGCGCTCCATCTAAATATACTTTAAAGTTGTTGCATTGAATTTTTTAACAGAGAATGTATTTTTTGGTATTTTTGGTGGGCAAAAATGGATATTTCAGAAATCTATTTCGCCCCAGTGAAAGAGTTACGATGGGCTCAAAGGACAACTACACCTCAGGCTGATTATACCCGTATAAATAAGATGAAATCATCACATCGTATTCCCGTGATTCCTCCTTCAAAATTGGACCGATTTTAATTATTCTTAAATGTTAATAAAATAAGAAAAATAATGCCTTTATACTTTTTTACATTTATTCGTCTAATTTATTTGATAGACGACTGAAAACGTAGTTAAAATCAGGCATTCTGCTCATTTTTCAAAGCTAATTGTTGAATAATTATTAATTTATGGCAAAAAAACTATTTATAAGGTATAAAAATAATAAATGATTACTATATTACTTATCCAGGGTGGACACAGAGGAATACATTTGTATGAAATAAACATCGCCCGCATCCTCTTTAGTGTAGTGAGACTCGCACCTATATACGAGTACATTCAACGTACGTGTGTACAGTTATGGAACACATTACAAGTCTAACATGATTGAGTAATGATTAAAAACAATAGAAACTCTTAATGAAGCTATTAGTGTTCAAAGTAAACAAGGCGGGCGGAATAGCTGCTAAATTGGTTAATAATTGAGACAAGCTGGTTTCATGTCGTCCGTTCGGTGATGAAGCAATCAGACGCGTATCGCCGCGAGGCAGCCCACGCCCGGCACCTACTCACAATCCATGAACTAAATTCAACTATCAGCTTTGTACAACTAAGCAAACCCTATAGTCGAATTGATAACTGCGTTTGATATATGAATTACAAAGGCAGTATTTTGAGGAAATCCATTTTATAAAAGTTCTTTATTATTCTACATGAGACATAAATTAATATCAACGTATTTCGATTGTTGAAGGCGATACATTAAAATATATAAATATACCAAAATAAAAAGTAGCCCATATATATATATGCCTTTCTAACAATTTTTTTTTAAAATCAAATCACAGTAGTACCGAGGTTAACCCGAACAACCAAACTTTATACTTTACCTCTTTATAATATTAGTACAGATTGTATGAAAATAGAATATCAAAATATTGTTTTCTAATTTAGATAGTCTTAGATATTTTTAATTTATATACGACAAACCTATTTTCAAATTCAATCAATCCATCAATTTTTTGTTCTCGAATAAGACCAAACACATTTACTTACGTTGGTAAGGAAAAAAGTTCCGCCGCGTGTCATTCAAATTACTATAACATTCGATAGAGTGAACCGATTTTAATGAAATTACGTTTTGATGTTACTCCAGAAAATGTTTTATAATTATCATTTAGAATTTTTAAAATACACTTTGTATTTTCTAATTGATCTCTGCACAACCAAATAGACTGACAGACATTTCTAAAAACTGAAACATGTATTTGATTATTTGTTTTAAGTCCCTTGTAATGATTCTTTTCACAACAATTGGTAATGTACAGACACGTGAAATTTACAATTTTATTAGTAGTACCGTGAAATCTGACAACTTTGCCACTTTAAAATGTCTCTTTAAAAATCACAGTCCATTTTCATCCAAAAATCAAATGTGTATAAGCATTGAAGTATACATGCCAGACAGAATATTTATCAAAGAGTGCACAGACATAAATATTTTAAAAATTGATGAAGATTATTATAGAAAACGTCTAAAAAAATGGCAAAATACCTACCTATACCATCGGGTAACTTTGCCATTTCATTTTTTTTCTACTACTAAATGTAAGTTATACTTACAATATTAGTGAAGAATCTTCAATAGTTAAGAGACTTTGAATTTGATCCATACAATATATTTATTATGAAGTAAACCACAGAAAAATTGGAAAGGTTGATCACCCATTTGTGAAAATTTCATAGAAAGTCAGTGAATACGCTCAGGATTGACACAAATATGAAAAAAAATATTACGTAAAGATTTATTATATTACTTACGAGTAATAAGGTACATAGGTACTCAGAATAAACATACAAAACACCAGTATTATCAAAAAAGAAACATAGAAAACTCTGTAACAAAAACTATAGCTTTATATCTTATAAAAATATACTTTAGAGCAATTATTCGGAACAAGTAAGCATCAAAACTTGTTTTTTTTTTTTAATATTTATATGCAAAAATGTTTTAAAAAAAACATTATAAAAGAACTAAAAAAATCTAGTAATAATTAGAGTTAAAAAGATAACTTGCTTTTACCGTCACGAACGTCAACAAAATATTTGGTTTGGTTAAGCTTAAAAATAATATTCATTACATTTTTCACCAAGTACTCACTCTCGGTTTACCTTCAATGAATATAATTTTACAGCTTTAACAATAATTGAAGACGGTTGATCTCTTTTGCAAACGATAATTATTAAATTAGACTTTTTAACAGTCTTTAAAAAATTAATCGCAAATATGTTTCTATTTGTTGTACGTCTACTTTTTCCAGTACATAATATTTCCAGTTGTTGCGATTATAGTATCTAACTAAAACGCTTTGTTTTTCGTCAAATGTGTTTTCTTTTTTGTTTTCGTATATTTCTGAGCTCACATTTTTTCTCATGTGATCGCCTCACATTATTAAAGCTCACTGCTTAGACCTACACTCTGAATATATCGTAGGATCTTTTTGACAGAGAGCATATGTACCTCCTCCGACAGCAACACATGCTTACCCAGAATTCGGTTGCGTATGCCTTTCGTCTATAATTTCACAGAACCTGCACTCTCTTGTGCACTGGACTCCAATGATTTGCATGTGTTTGCTCAAACAACGGTGTTCATTTAGTGCTCTCACTAACACTCTTAGTTGATTCCTACTGAGCTTCAAGGCTTCTTCAGCTTTGCGTTGAGTAAATCCCCTGATGCTCTTTGGAACAATTTTGTCCTGGCAATTCCTTCAAGAACTCCGTAGTTAAATTATGATGATTCATCAAAGACAACTTCAAAACTATTTGTTATATAACCAACAAAATCAGTCGTCAGTCAGTATTAAACTAACAAGCACGAAAACACTTGAAAAGTATCTAATTAAAAAAAAAAAAATTTTTGCTTGTGTACAACCCTAGGTCGCCACAAAGTATGGCAAAGTTACCATCCCATACTGGCCGACGTAGTCTGGTAATATTACCAACCAAGTTATGAGACGCAATTCAAACACTACGTCATTTTTAAGATAATAAATCCATTTCTTACCATCAACAATATTATTATATCTGAAATGTACATAACAGGATCCGATGTTTGCTCTCGAAAAGGTTACAAATTCTAAGCACTTAGTTTTGCAGTTAGGTGACTGATGCATTTTGAATTTTTAAATGGCAAAAATGGCTACCGTAGTTTTGCCACAATCAAAGTAGTTTTACCAACCGATAATCATATTTTCTCCTAAAAATAGTCACACTACTAAAAAATATACGTAGTCTGTATAATGAAGTAATTATTACTTATACACTCTGCTAGTGGCGAAGTCAGTAACCGTTGGTAAAGTTGCCAAAATTGACGGTTAGAAGAAAATAGAGTATATTATTTTCATTTATTCCTTTCATTTTAATTTATTTCTTAAAATATTTCAGATCTTCGAGTAAAAGTTTAATTTAATTGTCTTCGTGGCAATTTCATTTGTGAAAAGGGAGCAGGCAGACAGACTGACAAAGCTAGTGAGTGCCAGTGATTTCGCCCGTGTAGAATTCGTACTTCAAATAACCTATATTTTACTCTCAGCTTTCATTATTCGCCACGATAATTTAAACAAAAATGTTACCTGATTTAGATATGACAAGACATTTTGCCGAGCTCAGGTTAAAACAAACTGCTATAGTTTTTGTCAGTATGTAAAGTTATGTATAGTAAAACATGACTAGACGCATCCTAAGTATAAAAATGCGAAATCGTTTAAATCTCAATAAAAATATCATAAATATCAAAATCAAAATCAAAATTTATTTATTCAATTTAGGCCCTAAGAAGGCGCTTATGAACGTCTAAAACACTATCACCGGTTCGGAAAACAACTCAGTCGAGAAGAGCGCAGGCAAGAAACTCGATTTGGTTCTTTTTTTATAAATATAATATATATCATTTTTATATTTCATATAAAAAAACTATATAAATCATAGTATTAATAATGTTAGTGGAAGCACAGAGATGTGGGTTAATTCCAGACATCACTATCGTTCACGTAATGATCCACCCTGTAATAACCTTTTGCGATTAAAACTTGCTTGACATAATACTTGAACTTATTGTCAGGTAAATCGGTAATGTTACTTGGGATCTTATTGTAAAACCGAATACTATTACCTATAAAGCTTTTATTACACTTACTTAACCTAAAGCGTGGGACGGCCAACTTGTCTTTACTTCTAATATTAAAATTATGACGATCATTCACTAGATCTAGCTTGTCTAACATCTCTATAAACCTGTTACAGCGGGCAGATACTATCAAGTGGAGCAACTAAACGAGATAAAATTATGCGAAATATTTCAGTATTTATGCGGGCGGCGCGCGGGGGTAGCTCTGACCGCGGGGCTTAAAAAAATGAATTTTAATGGTCACTTACACCCGGATAATGAACACAGCATGGCGCGCCGGCTGCGACCGCCCCGGGCTCTTCTCCCCCGCTGTTTGACGATGCCGAGACCCTGCCATTGTACTGTTTTTTCACATTGTACGAACCGCTCGCGCCTCTGTAAACTCTCTAATAATCTTTTGGCTCAGTTCCCTTTTGTTCTAGTTTCCAATTCTATCCGCGCATGTTTGACGACGCCGAAACCAACACACTTGAATCTTATGTAAAACTTAATATCAAATATTAACTGATATTTAGTTAGGATTTAATATAATCTAAGTAAACAGTTCAAATTAAGATACGAAAATTATTCAGTATGCATTAATATAATTATGTACACAGGTTTATCAAGCTCTGCAAAATAATTTCTATTTCTAAAGATTAACTTTTGTTGAACAAGTTTATGTTTAAATTACATGATTAGGTTCAATTTTGATCTCCATACAATAAAGATCAATTTAAATGAACTGTACTGGTGATATAGGTATATAAGATCATAATTATATTAAAAAAGCTAATGTGAAAAAATTTTTTCACCTTCTTTGTGTAAGAATTTATGTAATTCCAGAACAATTTATTGAATAAAATACGCAAACTGAGCAAGAAAATTGTTATATTAAACAACGGTAAAAAGCGGTTATAGATCAACAAATAACGTTAATAATTATGTCAAGTATAGGCCGTTTAACAGTTCACATAATCGAAGGTACGTTGCGTATTGAGTCCCAGTGTTGCAATTAATTAATTTCATCATTTCTTAGGTACCTATATCTAATCTAAACCAATGAAAATATGACGAAGACCGAGATGATAAATACACGGGTGATTATTAAAGTCATTTGCTTATAATAAAAATGCAGCAAAATATGTTTCTCCAATTCTTACTTTGTACCATGACCATTCTAGAATTCATGAATCGAGAACCACTGAAGGGGTTTAAAAGATTTTCATTAATCGTAGACATATTAGCTGGTAATGTTTTAGTTCGTATGTTATTACGTTAAATAGTCTGTCATATGTATACATAGGAAAAACAATCAGAACAATAAAAAAAAATCACAAAAACCTCGATTGTCGTGTTCCTGCCTTACATCTATCTGTCTTTTATTATACACGAGCGAAGCCGCGAGCTCACAGCTAGTTGAAAAAATCATATCTGAATAATTATCCTTTTTACTCTAACGATGGGCGGATTCTATTGACATTTGTTATAAAATCTGATTGTGATGTGAAAAAGGACGTAAATAATGACATGTAATCTAGCCGGATAAGAGTTTGTTACATAGATGATCTGATGAGTGTTATATATAATGAAGAGAGAGAGTTGATATGAACGAAGTTGTCGAGGCGGTACTCAAGTCCGCGACGCGCGTCTCTACGTCAATAAAGCGGTCCGATGATAAATTCGGTGTGTCAACTGGCGGGACGTGACGCGCGACCCGTGTCACTGCGCTGTCATATTGACAGAGCGCGCGTGACAGCCCTCGCCTCTCGTCCCGTCGCGTGCGGCGTCCACTACCACTGAAGGGTTAGCTGGATATTTTGAATTTTCTATTTGTTCGAATAGTTTGTTTAACATGACATTATTTGTAGTATGTACATTTATATTTTTGCCAGGTTAAAAATGGAACTAAATTTTTTGCTATACACACATACGTGTATTTTATAAGGTTTTATAACCATAAACAGATTTATCTATGAATAAATTGGAACTCTTCAAAATGTTTGCCTTTGGTACATTTGTAGTAGTAATTTCTAGGTACTTTTATATAACTTTACAGAATTTTTTATATACAGTACGTTTTGGCTACATATACAATTGTGAGCTTTTAAATTAATATTAACACTACTACATAAGTGGTCATACACAATTTTCTGTGCGTGATGTGTGTGCGTGGGTAATACATACAAATCAAACGATCCCTATATATATATATATATAACTCTTACAATGTTTAAAAATGTATATAATAAAAATTTACACAATGGCAGCGAAGTTCTCCCAAAGGGCAAATCCAGATGGCGACAAACTTGTCAGGTGGTATGGCGATTTGAATTTTTAACCGGCCGCCCACGTTTTTCGCATTAAATGGCAAGCACTCCCCCCCCCCCCATCCTCCTCCTCTAGCCTCTCCCCTTCACCGGCCAACGCTAAATACTTGGAAGTCTAATTGAATAAACGTGTCGTGAATCCGGTATAATCGGCACCGATGAAGCGGAAGCGTGGTTTAGGGATGACTAGGTACGTAACAGTAGAACCTTTGGATCAGTCGATTTTTTAGGCTTAGTTTTTTTTATATTTGGGCTATACAAGTAGCAGAGCTTAAGTGATCTTTACTGCTTGAAAAGACGTCAGAAAGAACAGCCGTTGTATCAGAAATCGATCATTAAAAATATATCGTTTCTCTTGAGGACTAAGTTGAAATGAAACCACAACCTTCATATTGGTATACAATTGAAAGCACTTTAGCCGCAAATAGTAGCTACTCCGAGGGTAACTGTTGCGGAATAGCCCAGGTTTAGCGAAATATTAGGGAATATTCTGTTATAGAAAACTGCAAAATAAGCAATATTTGGTGTATTTTACAATGACTTAATTGAAGAATGGCAATAACCTAAATTCGTATTTTAAAATATAAAGATAAAACTGATATAAATAACGATAAAAATATATATTAACTATTACCTATAAAATAATTCTGAAAATACAATAAAACAAGATTATACTCTCAACAGTACCAAAAAGGATACAAGATTGGTTTGAACTTTGAACAAAAGTTTTCCGGAATTTTACAAACAATACATTTAAAGCTTACATAAATAAACAATAACATAAACAAGGTATAGACGGATATAGCAGTCAGTTTGATCTTTTTGGTTTGAATACTTCATTTCCAAAGACTTAAATAGTATTTTCAGACTATTTATTTATCTGTGTAAATAAGCAATAGTAGAAATATATAAATGAAGTATTTTATAAATCGCTATGTTTAGAAGTCAATCGTGAATATTCCTAGAGAGTACACACAATAAACCCATTAGAACCTCTCTAATCGGTCCTGATAACTGTAATCTTGAAGAGCGCATCACTAGTCGCGGTAATCGGATTGTCCGTTGAGTTTTAAATATATTTAGATTCGCGGAAGGGTTTGCCGTCAATATTCCGAACGCTTCGCCCGTAATAAGCCCATTGTTTCCGACTAACTTTTTGGGAACATCAAAATATACATTTTCTTCCATCTTCCCGTTTATTTCTTCCATGTTTCAAAGGGTGGAACAGATTTTATGTAAAACTCATCTCGAGTTTCAATAATTTTTACAGTTAAAACACATTTAATGTAATTCGTGAGTTTTCTCAATCGAATACAGTCTCTCTTGATTCCTCTACTCCAGTTTTCTCTAGTCCAGGCAAACATAATGCACTCGAAAAATTTTTATTTCAGAAATTAGAATAAAATCTATATTTCATTTGAGTAAACGCTGTGGAATATTTCTTATAAACTTTCTTTCATAAATCCATTCAATGCAAAGAGGTTTTACTCAGTTTTTATTCTGAATGTGTACTATTATTAGTGTACCTACACCTGATTTCTAATTTTAAGCACGAACATGATATTTTATGATATGTGAAATTTATATTTGTTTTATTTTTTAAAAATTTCCTAAGAAGGCAGTAATTTCAAATAACAATAAAGTTTAATAAAGTAAAGAAATTCAATAAAACAGATTTTTACCTAATTTTTGCGGTAAAGTGGACGCGGGTTTTTTAAATCCACCTATCCAACTCTAAAATCAGCCTGAGCTTTCGGTAAAGGGAAACATCGTGAGGGAAGCTTAGCATGGTGGTAAGGCATTTAAAAAAAAAACCATCCTTAAGTTCAGCTGAAACCCCAATTCGATATATGAACTCAGTTAAACTATATCAATTCGTTTTCCGAATTTAAAAACATTTTATTCATAGCAAAGAGGTGCTAAATAAAAAAAAAATCATTGCACAATTTAATCTATAAACGGCTTTGCACTTTGTGGAGCGGTTCGAGCCACCGCGTTGCACCCTGCACCATCCGGTCGAGACAAAGTAAATGCGCTGATAACGATGCCTTTGCGTCTATGCATTTCGATCCTTCGCTTTTAAGAAATTCCTTTTTTATCTACGACATTTCAATTACATTAATGACTCACAGTTTTCTTCAATTAAAATCCTGACATAATATTTGCCCAGGGTTTCCTTATGATTAAACGAATATTTAAACAGGAAGAGAAAAGTATGCTAAAGTGTCCAAACTTTTCAATTGTAAATTAATGAACCCTTTGTAAAAGTTTTAATTTTTCAATTTAGTTTAAATTTCAGTTTTTCGCAGTGGAAACTTCTTTAACGTCGTAGAGCGATTCTCGGTTCTTATAGATTAGCGTAACTAATGCTATGACGTCAGCCGTCAGCATGCGTCAAGATGGCGTTTAAGTGCTGACCCTCAGAAACAAATAATAAAATGCATACTTACGCAGCCTATCGTATATTTTGATTACGAATAAATTATACGAAAATGGACACAATAATTGATTGGAACACCAAAAGATGTAAAATTTAGACAAATGTTACAGGAATGTTAAAAATTTCAATTAACAATTGTGAAATACAAACGTATATTACGATTTATAAGTATTATATGAGGTTACATTATTCGACTTGTTAGTTAATGTATTTTAATTTAATATTATGATTGTTTTCAAAAGGATCAAAGTGACCAGTAGAAAGTTTCTTTAAATTTGTTCACAGTTGTCTTCCTTCACGATTATGCGACATTTTTAAAACTTTCAACTATATTTCAATTTAATTTTGTGTGTACATTTCTAATATATGTGTAATATAATATATTAAAAGGAACAAATACTCTCAGTCGTAAATCTTTTCCGGCATCTGGCGATAAAATTAACTCCCTATATAATATCATTTGCTTAGAAACGAGAAAACGAATAAAAGGAACTAACTCATTGACGCGTGATGTAAGGGAGTGTTGGGGATTATGAGTGTTTGGTGCAAGTGTAAATTACTAGCGACTTTATAAAAACTATTTTAAATGTACATGTAACTATTGATACATAGTGTAAAATATAGATGCTTGAATTCTAAACTAAAAACTTGAAAAAAATCATATTAAAAAAGTAGCACATATTTCGATAATAACTGTGATAAATTTTCCATTGTCATTAATACAATGCTTGTGCTAACGCTGATCTCATCTCACTTACAACCCTCGTAAATGCTCGAAATACAAGGCAAGGGTGAAATAACGAGCTTACAGCTAAACAAAGGGAATCGAGGTTAGATAAAGGGATTTTTTTTACGCCACCATTCCTCTGGCCCTTTGCGTTGAGGGCAGATGTTCAGGAATATTTCTTTGTGACACAGACATCTTCTTAGATCTCAATTTTTTTTTATTTAAATTATCCGTTTCTTTGTAACATTTGCTGTAACAATTTAAGAAATATTGTATTTCACATTTTTTTTTTCGTCATAAGACGGGGGTGGCCATTTTTTTTAACCCCATACGCACTAACATTGCGTTTCGCCAACTTTCCATTGTTTTCCTATTGTCTCATTTTTATGGGTAATCTATATATTAATCTGTTGAGATGTGTCATTGTATTCAGCAGGTTCGCAAGACCTTTATAGATTCAAATAATCTTAAAATTCTATTTATAGAGGCGATAGTGAATACTGTATAACAGGAATGACAGAAATTGTGCATCGTTCATCTGACGCAGCGTTAATATCTAATTTTCTGCTGCATGTCAAAGGAACTTGCATTGTTCCGAAGATGATGACTGACAACTCATTGATACACAAGTCGTTCTAATTTCTTGGAGGAATTTATAATTGACTAGCTTCAGGTATGATGACTGATGTTATTTTTCAGTTTCGTTATTAATGTTCCTGTTCAATGAACCCCTGCATAATATGGTGAACATTTATGATTTCTCGCCAAACCACAAAAAGAGACTGGATTTAAAGTGAGATTCATAGGTGTGTTGTGTTTAAATGTTAAAATATAAACTGAAATTCTGTTAAGTGAATTTACTCTGTAACAACTTAATGATAAATTAATATAACATGCAACAGTAAATTAACACAAAATACAAACGTCAGTGTTTAATTTATCAAAGAATGTTAGTCGAGAATACGTAGGTAGAGAGTCGCACACAGAGTCTCTCTGTTCACTTATTTTACACGGACCACACATGTGAAATAGTTAATTAACCCATTTCAAGCGAAAGGAAGCGGCTAGGGGCTAGGACTGAGCACACAAACAAAAGATAATATATCTTTTGTAGCTTCTTAATTCTTGTTATTTGAATACTTACTAATTTATATCGTGTGTATTTCTTGCAATAGATAGCAAACAGAATATTCTATACCTACTTATGTATATGAAATAAAAATAATAACAGAGATTAACATTAGAAATTTTAATAAGTGTGATAAATATTATCATCATAGCTCCCGAAAGACGTCTACTGCTGTACATAGGTCTCTTCTAAAAATCAGCACAATGGCCGCTGTTGTGCCACCCACGACCTTCACCAGGTCATCACGTCGACCCACTATGTTGGCGGATTCTCCACGCTGAGTCTTCCAGTACGTAGTCGCCATTCGAGAACCCGTTGGCACCATCGTGCATCGGTCCTACCAGCAAAATACCCAGCCTCACTCCCACTTTCGTTTGGCATTTCTTCGGGCAATATCAGTTGCTGTGGTTATTCTGCTGGTGATAAAAAAAAAGTATAAAGCATGTAAATAGCGTAAATATGTAAAATAAAACATGCGATCAGTCTTTACTTGAGAGTCCACACAAACCAGTACTGTCTGTTTATTTTGAGACAACGCCAGTTAGAAGAGGATGCGACGCCTCCGGGGCCATGTACTTTAACATAAATACGAACATAGATTAGTTAGCAGTGCCTAAGGTGACTTACCCCCTACGGCTAAGTTACACGATAAATTATATAAGAGGTAATGAAGTAGAGTTCATTGTTGGCACTTATTACGTTACGAGGAAAACCCACACGATTTATAAATGAGTTTGCTAATGTTACGAGAATGTCGGTTGCGGTCGTCATTTATTATATACTACATATACGTACATGTGAGTATATTTAGCAAATAGGGTACAAATATAATGTAAAGGCTGATTGAAACGTAACAACATAAGTAGCACTTAACGGGAGACCGGTTGAGTGATCATTAGACTTCAAAAGCTTTTAAATATAGACTTTAATATGCAAAATTTGTAATGTGGAAGAACTTGTTTAAGAATCATTAGATGGCTTATCTATCTCTGTCCTCCTTGCTACATTACATTTATAGTGTTGGAGTCAGCTTATTGTATAATCTATCCATCAACATCGTCTTTAGAAGTTTTTCACTATTAGATATCCTTCACTCTCAGCCTGCGTGGCGGCCAGAAATGTAAAGCTGTAGTGTTATTACTAACTTGTTAAAAAGTAGCTTTTTTTGAGTAATTCTAATATCGTAAAATCGAAATAGTCAACATGAATAATGACGTTAACAAACTCACTTCACAATCACTAAAAATGAAAACAGATTTGTTCAGTCGATGTAAACATATTCAGATCTAGCTAAATTTTATACGATAGAGAAACGGGTTCTCCTAAATATAAACAACATTTTTCTTTTCCATAAATCAAGGTTACCTCACTTATGTGTACACCTTCATATTTATTCATTCATGATAAAACATGTGACATTGGTTATATCTGAGGCTAGTTTTGTCAGTCGCTTTATTTGCATCGGCAGGAAATAAAGTGCTAGAATAAATCTGATCTTATTATCATATTTTATAGGATCGTTAGATATAATAACAAGGTTAATAAATTTAAGCAAATCGTTCAATAATAAAAGCAAATAGTGAAATAATGGAGTTTAAAATCACAACGTGAGATGCGCAAATTGCTTTCAAATCAGAGTAAAGGGAAGATTTGCCTCGCACGGGCAACCAATCATTACGTTTGGTAAATATAGATAGATCGTAGAATGCGATGTTTGTTATCTACGAGCCGGTAACACAGTATTTCACAGACGATTCAATCGTGTGAAAGCAGTCGATCATTCACAGTTTATAGCTGACAGTTTCCGATAGTCGTAACCCGGGATTTTACTGTTCATTTATATACCGACTCCAAGATAACTTTTCATGTATGTTTATAGGAACTTTTATATCTTTTTAATAGATTTCCTAAAGAGTGCTTCTTTGACATTTAACTCTCGTTATGATATAATATCGTTGTTTTTATTATCTGCAGTAAAATTCTGTATAGTCCTTCTTTTTCTACTTTTATACATTTGCCTTTCATTATGCTGAATCGTATAACCAATGATCTCGCATAGTAAGATTTATTATTGCAAGCGATGATATTATATCGAAAAAAAGATGATATGTCTTTTATAAGTTAAATCATCATGTTGTGTTGAATGCAATGAAGCATATTCCAAGAGTTTATTGGTTGGATCGTCTTTGATATTCATTAAGCGTTATTTATAGAGAATTAGAATCTATTTATATCGTGCTAAAATTAGTTTTTTGGTCTCAAGCTGTTGGAAAATACATTGCAAAGTGGCTAAAGATGTGAAATTTATATAAATAATGCGATTCAGTGTTTTCTGGTTATCAGCAAAGTGAATTGTGAAGTGATCACGGATCCCGACAACTTGTAAATAAACGATAGGAGGGTAATAGTGAAAGTGATCGTTAGTTCAGTCGCGTGCTGAGAGGAATTCAGTTATATTGTGATTTATGCGCGTCTCGCAGCGCAGCGCGGGCTGGCGCGGGGCGGGGGGATGGGATCCGGCGCTGCGATATTACTCGTTTCGGTACATTTATTTCATTATTTTCACAAATACACAACGTATTATCATGTTGACGACATGTCCAATGTAATAACACACATCGTTTATAATATTTATAGCAACTTCTTATGTGATGAGATATGAATCAGACGCGTATTAAATATCCAAATTATTATTATTAACAAAGGGTGTATTTACCCTAACTCACGATGTTATCGCGCCCAATTAACAAAGACAAGGGGCGTTTTTGAATATAATACTAATTATAAACTAATATTTTATATTAGATTTTCTCAGAAGATTGAGCATATCATATATTTATAAGGATAACAGTCGAATCTGTTAATATAGTGAATTCATATTTAAAGTTAAGTTAAATTTCATAATTAATTAAGAAAAAGTAAGGCTTTCTAAAATTAGTTTGCTAAAATCACTGATTAGTCTTCTTGATGATGAATATTTGCAAAAATGGCGTCAATTGATATTTCTTATTGTCTCCTCAAAAATACAAGCTAAATAAGCTAAATAACTTTCCAGCCTTTTAATTTTTTCCTAGAGAAAATGCATAGTATACTCACATACGAGACTTTTATTGACACGAATATACATAGACTGCCTCGGTGGCGCAGTTGTATTATGGTACAACTCTCGTTCTGACGTTTCGGGTTTGATCCCCGGGTCGAGTCAAGTGATATTGGGTTTTTCTACTCAGTACCATCGCGGAGTCTGGAATTTGTGCCCGATATGGCGACAGGCTCGCCCCCTGTCACATCTAGGACGGAATTAAGCTCGGCGGAATGCGAGTGGTGTAGTTCGCTATTTCACCTCTGCCTAACCCATAGGGGATAACAGGCGTGAGCTTATGTCTATGATAATATACATAAATTTATTAGACGATATACGTACGTCTGTATATTTTTCATCATTCGTATTATGTCTAGTTTTATTACTCATTTAGTATATTTATTTGAACAACTTAAGCGCCATTAAAACTAACTTTTTAAATAATACACCGTCCAAGTGACTGTTTAATTGAAGTCAAAACTCCTCACTTTCCTAATTGTCTTGTTCCGTTCTGTATTTAGCATCGTTAAGTCTGAGTGTTAGTGAAGATACGCAAGCAGCATTTTCAAAGACATTTACGTGTTTCGGGTAGAAAAACGAAGCTATAAATGAATTACCGAGACTCTTTTTGGTTTTAGACCTTGGTGAAAATAGATTAAGATAGGTTAAGATTAACCATACGCCATTTGTTAATTACTGTGAGAATAGGATTTAAAGATTTTTTTTTTTGAAAAAAAAGTAATTTATTTACTTATTTATTTGTTGGAAGACCAACAGCTATATCTTACATTAGTTAGTTAACAGCCACATTAGAAACAAAAAGCCATTTACAGGTCCTCGCCGTTAAGTAACACATTAAAAAATCAAGTGGTTTGCTATTACATTACAACATATTAATACATGAACCTAAAATTAAAAACTAAAAAAAAAAATAATAATAATAATAAACTGAAAGATTATAATTAATTACAACTACTTACAACCGCCATCATTAAAGAAGAGGCTACTTAAGGATGTTGACGCCTTATTTGTGTTAGTATTCAATAAATCTAAATCACTAATCTCACTCAGACTATTGAAGGAGTGACCAGATCGCCATAAAAATGAATTTTGTCGGTAATTAGTAGGAATAGTGGGAAGCGATAGGGGGACATTCGTACGTAAATACTTGGTTGGAACGGTTAACCGTAAGTTGGAAAGTAGTTCGGGACAATCAACGTTTTCAATCCACCTTATATATACCTTTATTTGGTAATTTACGGGATCTCAACACTGTTAAGCCCCTCATCGCCAACATAATCGCTTGATCTACAAAAATCTCGAAGTGGATTACCTTCAGCTACTGTTTCTTAATATTTGTTTCTACGGTAAGCGACTTCTCTCAATTAACCAGTTATTTATTAATCATTTTTGTAGTCACTTTTTTATCTGTAACTATAGTAGAGATACATTTTGAGGCGATGATGGCGCAGTGTGTATTTCTGTCGGATTCCACGTCAATGGACGTGGGTTCAAGACCACCCATGTAACTTTAAAATCAGCCTGAGCTTTAGGTGAAGGAAAACATTGTAAGGAAACCATATCATGGTGGTAGGGCATTTTATGATAATGTTCGCTTGGGTAGTTACCAACCTCAAGTTTGAAAAACAGTCGCCAATTACCAATAGGTGTGTTTCGGCAGCATCGCTTGAGAACCAGTACATACAGCCTTAGTGTGTTTACCACCACCCTGGACCAAATCGTCACTTCATCAAGCGAAATTATTGTAAATGCAATGAGCCGTATCACATATAAAAAAATTGAAGACGTCACGTAAAAATAACATTAAAAAAATTGTTGCGCACGAGAGGAACTTATCATTCGATCGACGTGCCCAATATATTGTTGTGAACACAAACAATACGAACGAAAATCACAAAGTCGATTGATTTATAGAGAATTACTATCAAGCAATCCGACGTGAACTATTGTAGTGATGTGCAATGCAACGGAATGAACCGCTCACTGTGTTGAGCTGAAACCAATCTTCTAGTTCAGGTTTTTGTGAGAATTGATTATAAAATATTATAATAAATTTCTACTCGTAAATAACTGAGATAGACGTGTGAAAGTCTAAATCGATGACTAAACATATCAAATAACACACTTCCGAGACGACAAATCAGTTTAGTAATTGGAATTTTGAACGTTCTGAGCATGTATGAAGGTGTTTATGAAAGTAGAAGATGCGAAAGATGTTTGTTAGAAACGTAGCAAGTGGAAGGATGAGGTTTCTGCCTACCCTTATGGGAGAGAGGTATGACGTTATGTATATTGTAATATTGATTTTGTTAAATTTATTCTTATTATTGCGTAATCGCTTCAAAATCGAGTTACTCAAAAAACATTGCTGATAGTATAACTAGCTACAGCTGTTGCTAAATCGTTTCTGTTTTGTTTAACTTCTCCTTATTTTTATAAATAGCTTTAGAAGAAGAGAGTATTTTTATTACAGCGCAGGACTTACGCGAGCTGTTGTAGTATTTAAATGTAAAAATAAATCTAATATAATAAAGTTAAGGTACTTCCCTACCTCAGTACTCATAACGCGTTCACGGTTACCCTGCGGGTTTCCCCTTTAAGCTGGGGGCCCTCCCGGGGGACCACCGAGATTAGGGTCCCGACAATACTTCCAATTGAACTTCGCGAAAAATTTACATAATCCGCCTTGGACTATTATGGGGAATTTTGTAAATCGTTTTATAAAATATCGGGGATCGCCTCCGTGGGATTCAAAAATACCTATATCAGACCTTTCCTAGCTGATTCAGACGAAATCAAATTATATATTTATAAATATTAAGTTTCATTTGTTAAGGGGTCGGTTCACCCGAGCCGACATTTTGTCCACACTGGCTGGGAAGTCATGTAGAATTTACAATTTTCTGAATACGTTACTAATTTTCTGATCCATTGTTGTAACTGATTTAATTTTTTTCTATCATAATATCTGCTGAAAATGAGCCACAACAATCGAACAACTTATCTGACATATACTAAAAGCGATACTCGATTTCACCAGAACCTTACTTCAGTTTTAAATAAATGACTATTTTTTTAATAACATTTATTTTGATTATTACCGTAATTTATAAGGTATTAATAAACAATCTTGAAAATAATCACTGTCGTAACTGAAACTCCTCAATTTACTTTAGAGAATTTAGTTACAACGGCTCATACGCGAGTGCATGTTGCATTTTTAAGGCCGCCATTACGAACACATGCTTTGCAACAGAAATAGATATGGTTATGATTTCTTCATAATCGAAAAGTTTCAACCTATCTTAAAAACGTTATACATTTAACAAATAAACCTCTCCATCAATAATCCAAATACAATGAAAGAAAATTACAAATGAAAGTAAATACATATTTACAAATATCTCAAACTATATTTAGAACTTTTCACGTTGAAGAGACTGTATAAAAAAAAACATAGCAAATGAAACATTTAATGAAATGAAATATAGGTATAAGAGCACTCTCTGAGAATACTTTGAAGTGATGCCAATGGTTAAGCTGGACCGTCGCGTCGTGCCCTCCAGACACACACTTGTATAAATTCATAAATAGTAAGTTACTTTAAATAAGGTTTTTTTATATTAAGAGGAGACAACAGTCGTCAATCTAATGGTGGAACAATTATTAACAGTTAACGATGAATTGGTTCCAGTTTACGGACGCTAAACTAGAATTCAAGGAACTATCGTGTCACGTTCCTACTGTGCTTGTTAAAGAGACTAGAATACAATAGAAAGCCATTTCTCCGATTCCTGTACATTATTATTATTCCGACTCCATCGTCGTTTCTTTAATTAATCCTTTGTCTTCACGTTGTTTTATTGCGGTTTTTTCTAGTAGTACAATCTTTTTGTTTTAAGTATTAACTACAAGTCGTTGTTCCATCAGATAAAATGGAATTGTTGTTTTTCTAGGCATTGTTGACACATTTATCTGTTTCTATTATGTAATTTAGGCATAACGATCCTTGAAAATGTTTAGGTGTGTGGATGCAAGTGTAAATGAGAAACACTATCCAGCGGTATGTTGTAGAGACGTATTGATCCTGTGAACTACTATGAGAGAGGGACCTTTTCGACCCCATGCAACACTATTTTTTTTAACTTTGTTGTATTATAAGATAATGCTAATGATTAATGATGTGTTGTACGTATGTCGATCATATTTATTTTTCTTTCTTTCTATTGTAAATAATGGATTAGATCTCAGCTGATTTTTATGTTTCCTTGCACTAATGTGTAAGGATATCAGACAAATAGAGAGAAACCCGAATAAGAGTAATTAAAAATTGTTTACAATTTTTATCTTTAATGAGAGAGATTGAAGTTACCTTTAGTCTTAACTATTAAACGTCCACTGCTACGCATAGATCCCAGTAAGGGAGAAACTGGCATAATCGCCATGCTTAGCAGGCGGGTTGGCGATCGCAGTAGGTGTTTGTGGTGCTCAGAGGATGCTGCTGCCCATCCGCTGGTTTATTCCTTAGTCGCCTTTTTCAAAGGCTAATAAGAGTGTTTAATTATTATTTTCACTACAATAGACTGTGATAAACATCAATAAAATCAGACATAAACTGATTTGTGGCACTAGCGATGTGTATTTTCTTAAAATTTCAATGTTACAGGTGTAGCATTTATAACCAGTTTAGTATACTAATTTTAACATAAAACGCTTATTCGAAATGTTAACTTCTGAAGTAGAAAAAGGAACGTGAGGCCCATTGTGTGGTTAATAATCGTGCGTATAATTGAAAGAAAATGAATACGTATAACATAAAAAAAAAAACGCAATTTAAACCTTTGGGGAATATCAAATAAGCACAATTAAACTGTTTCGAGGGTATTTTTCAAGAGTCCTGTTTGTTTAGGACTTGTTTTTTTGTTTAAACTCTCCACTCAATTACATTGGTGTCTTCGTTTTCTGGTTGTTCATATGAAAAGCTTTTGTGGGCTTAATTATTTTTACAGGCTTAACTGTTCGGCCACTAGATGTTTTATTTAGAGTACTGGAAATTATCCACGGTCGCTGTGGAATAACTCTTTATTAAAATCTGCACGTCTCTCAAAGTCACTAGATTCCTTTAGCTTTTCTTTAATTTATCCCTAGGAATGTAATACATAAAATAAAGGAATATTTTAAGTGTTTTTTTTTCAACAACATCTAATGTTTTAAACTACGAAGTTACATAAACTGATCTACATGCTAAGCCTAAAGAAACTGGTTGTTGAGTGATGCTCTCGGTACTAAGCAATAAAGCATATCCAGCAAATTCAAATCATTATGTTATCATAATTATTGCAACTTATTATAATTCCCTTGTAATTTATTAAGCTTATGTCTTATATTAAAGTATTCTACTATTACCCTTCAGTTACTTGTTTTAAACTTAGCGGTGATTTTCAACGCTTAAACGTTTCAGAGA
Organism: Samia ricini; assembly: GCA_014132275.2. Classification (NCBI taxonomy): domain Eukaryota; kingdom Metazoa; phylum Arthropoda; class Insecta; order Lepidoptera; family Saturniidae; genus Samia; species Samia ricini. The sequence goes on from AP028159.1 coordinate 747,930, forward strand.
TTTTTTACACAGTGACGATGTAGTCTAGGATGGTAAACGAACCTAGCCTAGATGTATTGGTTTTCTAGCGATGCTGCCGAGACACACTAATTGGTATTTGGCGACAGGTTTTCTAACTTGAGGGAGCTAATCAGTCAGGCATTATTAGAAAATGTCCTATCACTACTATGATTTGATCGCGATATTTTCCTTCACCGAAAGCTCAGGCTGATTTTAGAACTGGATAGGTGGGTTTGAACCCGTTTTGACACGCAATCTGACCACACTACGAACTAAGCCATCATCTCCATTCCCCCGAAGATTTTTCCTCAAATTCATTTATTTATTTACCCTTATTGCACACCCGAAATAGTACAGAGCCTTTGGTACTTTCTTTCACAAGCAACCTCAGATGGTAGGAGGCAGAATATAATATGCAGATTTTGATTCATCCCAGATTTTATATTTACGTTATAATTTACAATACAATAATTATTCCATATATATAGGTAACATAAAAGGATACATAACCTAGAACAATTAAATGATACAATAATTTTATTTAGTACTATTCTCTCAGTAACCTGTAACGTCTGGAAAAAATATTTATTGTGTTGAGTTTGTAACAGATTTTATTGTGAAGGAATACAATAAAGTTTAGAAGTCAGTCTATAATGATAATCAATTTTATATTTGGAAGGTTATACGTTTTCCTTACAAGACGAGGCGGCCGTGTACTAACTAACCTTATTGGTTTTACTTTGCCGATGTCAAAATTGAATATTGGTTTATTTCAACTCGCCGCATTTAGAATTTGGAATATGCCCCAATATAAAATGGCTTTGTCCCAGTATTTGCAAATATTGCAAGTATTGAAGAAATTGGAGAACTCCTACTCTCTGTTTTACACTGCAGCAAAGGCAAAGTTGCAATGCAATATTTCGCTTACCCTTAGGCGGGACGAAGTCACGATCCTAAATTCTCATCAAGAATCCGATTAACTTGATAGCTCTTTCCTTTGGGTACTGAGGTCGATTCCGTAATGGGATTAAACGGTGACCCACATTTGGGTCCTAATAAGAGTCCGTAACACATGGCTTTCAGAACCTTACCCTTGCCTCTACATACGTGGTAAGGTTGCTCCGCCTCGGAATGAATATGATCTCAATGCGTAGGCCTGAGACGGGATTATAATGAATATAATATTTGATTACAAGATTAATACCAGTACAAACATTTTGTTTGTTTGTAAAGGTTTGTATTATTTTGTTATTGTAACTATTGCCGTTTTTCAGCAATGATGAATAATTTTTTTTTTTTATTTATAAAGTTGTTCAAATTATATAAATTGTGAGCTATTACTATTTTTGTCTACCACATCTACTACTCTATTGAAGTATTAAGAATTTGTGTGGTAATAATTGTTTTTAAAACGTATGTACATTGTTTGACTTCTTTATGGTTCTTATTCTAGGCATAATCTTGCAAGAAATAGACTAATTTTGTTTTCATTGTTATATAATAATTTATTTATTTCATACTTGTTATTTCTTTAACTTTAACTGCCTCGGTGGCGCTGTTGTATTACATACGACTGTCGTTCTGAGGTCTCGGGTTCGATCTCCGGGTCGGGTCAAGTGATATTGGGTTATTCTATTCAGTATCATCCCGGAGTTTGGAATTAGTGCCCGATATGGCGACAGGCTCGCCCCCTGTCACATCTGGGACGGAACTAAGCTCGGCGAAATGTGGGTAGTGTAGCACGCTATTTCACCTCTGCCTAACCCTTCGGGGATAACAGGCGTGAGCATATGTACGTATTTCTTTAAATATATATTCATCTTACAAGTTCATTAAATTTAATATTTTGTTTAAATGTATTACCGGTCTGTTTAGATTTAGACCAAAAACTACTTAAGTATAGTCCATTTGGAAATTAGAGAGCAATAAAAAAACGAGTTTTATGTTATGGCGAAAAGTTTTGGCTTTACTGAATTTATGTGTTAGGAAGAACGAAATAAGTAAAGTGAACGAAGCGGAACACTCGTCTGAGTGAGAAAGTGCGTCGATCGCAAATCTCACGATAGTTAGTACCGGCTCGACCCACTTACCAGTGCTAAAATTATTGTCATCCTAACTCGTTACATGGATTCAATCAACTTTCGATAGACATTTTACTATTGAATAATACAGGCTTTAGTACCTTCTTTAGCTGTACTAAATTATTTTTGAGTAAATTAATTCAGCAAACTAGTACACGCTTGATTCACAATTACGTTAGGGAATTTATAATGATTATGTATTAACCTACACCATAACGATATTACGTGAATATTTCTCCAATTTAATGTGCTTTTCTTTATACGTTAGACGAAGGTCTTGCTAATTAACTGGGTATTCTTGATTAATTCAATCTAAAAAAGTTAAATAAATACTAAAAAATATTTCCATAATTAAATTATTGTTTAATGTACGCAGTTAAATTAAACCAATTATTTCATAGTTTATGTAATTAATCTACTTAACATCTCTCTGGCCTGTATGCAAATACGACTATATTTAGGCGTTCATGAATATTTTGTACTAATTTAGTTGTCAATAAAGTATAATTCGGATATTCACACATACAGATAGATAATTTACTAACGAATATGAATTATTATTCGATATTAGTGACTAAAATAGAAATATGACATAAAATTCCTAAATTAGGTACTTGTAAAGCCTACAGATTTATTATTTTTATAGATGATATAAATTAAATGTTAATACAATCGTTTATTTTTTAATAAATAAGAAAAATCTAAAAATTTGCCTTGTCCAAAATTGTCGGATCCGTGCGCACGGGCGGGAAGTACGTCAGAGCTGCGTCTGATTAATGTGCCTTTCGCGGTTCCCAACTTCTTTCTTACTTGATTTTTATACTTTTCTGCGCTACTCGGTAACTTCGATATACGTATATATTGGTGTACTAGAAGCGTTTATAATAATTTCAGGTAATAAAATACCAGGCAAATAACAAAACAAATTAAATTAAATTGACTAAAATACATAGAAACAGTTATTAGCGTGTTACTCTCAATTTTAAGTTATTTGGGGTCGGCGCAGTATGTCTACTTTTTCCATAGATCTATATCAGCCAATATGTTTTCATTTACCCCTTTTGCTTTAAAATATAACAGCTAACACACTCCACCCATCTTTTCTTTGGCCGTCCTCTCCCCCTCCATACCTCAACCTACATAGTCATCACCTTTTTGGTATTTTATAATTATCTTAATTCGTACCAGGGGAGTAGCTATCGCCGTATCAATGATATGATGCTCGGGTTTACATATGGAAGTCGAAATTCTAAAAATATTTTCTATAATATCACTTAATTTTGTAGGCCACACGTTAAATTCTAAAGCTTATAATAAAATAGTATTCAACTATATTATAAGTATACAATCATATATTGGACTTGTTTAGTTAACTTGGTTATTACTAGCATTAATTGCAACTAATTACCTATTTATTTTTTTATTTATTCATCAATAAATATTTATTTTATTCAATGCCAATGCTTTCCTCTTTCTTTTGTAGAACTTTTTTACCCTGCTCTTGGCTTTCAGCACAATTGGGTACAAGGGCCCCTCGACAAAGTTCAAGGCCGGTCTAGGACAAGCTACGCCACTGCCTGGCACGGTTATTAAAGTTAATCCAACGGACAATGGAGCTAAGATTGTTAATATCTTCTTTTTGTGTACCTACGCTCTGTCGCATCCAGTACTTCTATATAAGTAAGTTCTCTCCCTCCCAGGGTAAGTATTCACGTTGAGTTATACCCATATTCTTTTGCCATTAACTTCATAAACGTTACACTGACTTATTTTCTGTTTTTCACAAGATACCATTTCTGTTTGTGGCAGTTAATTGTGTGGTATAATAAGGCAGATCGAAAGTTATCTGCTTTGTAATTTAATGGTAATCAGAAACTCATAGGTAACTCCTCTTACACCAAGTAATGTATTTTCACCGGCAGACATTTTTTCAAGGAAGTTTTATATATACATAATACACACATATTTTAATTAACCTTTTGTGTAAGTAGAAAGAAATCTAATATTCTTTAAAACAAATCCCCAATAAATCTACTTTCATAGCAACACTAAATCTTAAGGGATACTTGAACATTAAATCAGAGAATAGTTGCTTTTCAGAAATTCTAGAGAAAATCTTGCCGTAGCATTTCTCTATCTTCTACGATTGACTTGATTCAGTGTCTCTCTGGATATAATTCTAAAGTAAACACGGTCGCTGGAAAACCGGATTTGAAACTAATCACAAAAACTTTAGAGAAAGTGGGTAAAACCTTACGTGCTTGTTAGTGTTGCTATTTATTTATTTTAAGTAGAATTCAATTTCTGTCATTATTTCTGGCCTTTATTCAAAGGGCTTAAACACACATAAGAGCCATCTGATAGTAAATAATCACCGACGCCTACGCTCAACTCTAACTGCAGGAGCAAGACTGTTATGTCTCTTCCTCTTTAAAGAGATCCATGTCATAGTCTTGAAAAAAAAAAAATCCCTACTGAATAATACATTCCACGAAGCTAGCGTGCACGCGAGAGAGGCTCTTTACACGGATTAAAGAGGACAAGCTAATAAGTACGAGCACCAGCTCTGAAAGGTGACTTGTACTTGAGGTTTCAATTTCACAACTGAAATCTCGAATTATTTTAAGTAAAAAAAACCAGGAGCGTCGGCATATTTAAAGCAATATTTAAAAAACTGAAGTACTAAAAGTCCGTAAAACTATCTCGAACTTAATAAAGCTGGGACTCTGTTTAAACTCAGAAATAGTTCGCTCGAGGGACTCGCACTCGGAAAACAGTTTTTCAGTTTTCATTTCCAATATCAAACTACTTGAGGTAGAAACTTTCTCTTAAACATAACTAACTCTTTTTGTTTAAGGACCATAATATTGCTATCTTGTTTTCTAGTAACTATAGCATTAAGATTTGTTCACGATGAAACATTTGGCATTACACAAGAATTATTTATCTTGTATGAAATTAAAACAGTCTTCATCAAATGGTCGTCTTTTATTCTGTCTACTTCGGACAGTTATCGAGAGTTAATCGTTGTGAACTTTAAATATGTCTGCTTATCTCCCTGCGTTAAGTTGTACTCTGTATAATACACAAAATACATAAATGAGGTTTTATTTAGGTAATATAATAAATAATGGCGTCTGTTAACACAGAATAAAGCAAGAAGTGATTTATTAACATTTCCGTTTGTTTCGCGGCTCCGCGCACCGGCTCTTTGTTTAACAAACGTAATTGTCATGTAAATTCTCATGCAAAAACTCATCGTAACCGGACATCGTCATTGAGATTTGTAGAATCAAACATTTTATTTAACCTTTAGATTATAACTTTATAATGATCATGAAATATCTCACTATCTATATAATCGTCTAGATTTTTAGTTATAGTTATAGTTCGTAATGCATTTTATGTGACATATACAAAAGTTTGTTGCGCCAAAAACTTAGCTAAAATTCTTAAAATACCTAATATAGGTTAGCTATTACTATATATTATTGAAAAGCTTCTAATTGAAGATAATAACTAAAGATATCACTTTACAAAAACATGTTTACAGTCACACTCGGTATAAGTGAAAGCTTAAAAGTAAAAAAAAATTCCCTCTGAGCTCTGTTGGATGTACCCTATAGATGTATGAATTTGTCTCTTTTGTATGTCGTTTTTTGTTTCATCGAGTTTGAAATCACAACGGAGTTAAAGAATATATGTGAACAATAAAAGAGATTTAATTCAAACTAGATATTTTTTGTCTTTTTAAGACTGTGCAATATTTGACGATAACTACGTTGCGAAATAAAAAGTCGTGGTGATCATTACAAGCTAATAAGCCAAGTATATTAACCATTGTGGTTTAGCAAATACATCAAAAGTTGACGATACTGCTATATTAAGGAGTATTGAATTTTACTATCTTTATTTATAGTAATAAATAAACTTGAAGTGTCTGTTTGTAATGTCAAAATTATTTTTTGTTACTAAATAGATGTGAATGTATATATGATACTGTGGCGTTCCGCCTTTCTTGTATTAATATTATTAAGTTTCATATTTTAACTCTTTAACGTTAATAGTGTATTAGATACTCTTTGCTGCAGGACGCTATGATAGACGCCGAAAAAACATTATGCTTAAAAAAACAATACGTCTTGTCATTACATTGTATTATATTGTAAACTATTACTCATTCTGTAATTTTGGTAATAATTAAAAGCAGTGAGTCAATCTACGGTGTTCTATTTTAACTTCTCCGTCGACAAACTACACGGTACCTCCGGGTAATAAATCGCCAAAGTGGTGACTCTCAACTTACGACACCTAAGTCAACGCATCGAAGAAGGCATCTATCCCTGCACCGCACCTGGATTCTTCTCTTCCTGCAGCGTGCATTGAGTGCATATCACTCATCTCCGATTGCGGTTTCGGTATCTGGCGGCCGATAAACACCTCGAGGTCAACGTGTTCATTCGACCGGCATTTCAACACCACGTTAAAAACAGCATTGTGTTAAGAGATATCTTGTCATATGTGTGTGTTTTTTTTTCTAAGTGCGGTCATAATAACTTCGAATATAATTCTGTTTCATGATTTTCTCATCGAACTTTTAGATTAGGTTTTTGTTTTTTGTTCAAAAACCAGCGTACGTCATCAATCGACAACTCGCCTAAATGTCGATTAGATACACTATGAGCAGAAACATTTTAATTAATTCGAACTCTTGTATATTAATTTTGTATATTACGACAGGAATTTCTGAACACAAGTAAAAATTTTTTTTTGCATTGGAGTTTGGAACATTAAGTTACGAACTAAACATAATTTGTTAAATGTAATCTTTTTAGGTAGCTGAACAAAATCTTATATTTTATTTTATTTTTTGTGTTTCTCAAAACATTTTTGACCATTAGTTAATTTTAAGTGTGCATAGAACTTGCAAACTATTTAATAACCACCTTTATTTTATTTTGAGTAACAATAATTATTATTTACATTAATTGTTTGGTTTTGTGCATTTAACAGTTTCAATTGCTATTATTTTTTGTTTGTCTTCTTTTATTCTCCTGTGTACGAGTGTAAATTGTATTATTTGTGTATTTATATTATTATAATTAAGTATTGCTTTATATAATTATTCACAACTCACGGAAAAGGGTAAGCCTACCAATATATTGTGAGCACATCTAAGGTTGTCATAATGAACGAAGACCTGCGTGCAGAGCTCGAACACCTGCGGACACAAAATGCCGCACTCGAGGCACGCCTTCAGACACAGCCAGTACAGCACCAGGTTAATTCAGTATCCGTCAAGCTTCCTCCCTTCTGGGCAGACAGACCTGCAGTCTGGTTTGCCCAGGCGGAGGCTCAATTTCACCTAGCAGGAATTAAAAATGATACCACAATGTTCAGCCACGTTATCAGCACAATAGGCCAAAGGTTAATTGGGGAAATTGAGGATATTGTCTTGGATCCGCCACCTGAAAACAAATATCATATATTAAAACAGGAACTCATACGCAGACTATCGGCATCAGAACAACAGCGGGTGCAACGCTTGGTCAGTGATGAAGAACTAGGAGACCGGAAGCCTACAGCTTTTCTTCGGCATCTGCAGTCACTTGCCGGCAAATCTAAAGATGACTGTATTATTAGACAGCTTTGGATGCGTCGATTGCCCACCCAGGTCCAAGCAATTCTGGCTGCACAGGGGGATCTCAGCTTACAAAAACTAGCTGAACTAGCAGATAAAATTATTGAAGTGACCGTACCTAGTTCTTCAAAGGTATACGCTGTAAACAGCGAACCTAACGAAGATCCATCAATCAAAGACCTCCTGATTCAATTAAATAAACATTTCAAGGATTATACTGCTTTGCAGCCACGTGGTAGACTTAGGAATCGACCTGCCTCACGGAACAACAGCCGAAGTGGCACTCCGGTAACCAAACGATGTTGGTATCATAAAAAGTATGGTACCAATGCTACCAAGTGCACAAAGCCCTGCGATTGGAAGCCGGAAAACCCGACCAGCAATCAGTAAGGGCGGAAACTGATTGCTGCTTAGTGGATCACGGCCGCCGTCTATTTGTTACAGACAAGGAGACCAAACACCAGTTCTTAGTTGATACCGGGTCTGACTTATGCTGCTACCCTTATCGCTGGGTTCGAGATCAGAGGAAAACCTTCTGACTGGGAACTCAGTGCTGCCAACGGTAGCACTATCAAGACCTTTGGAACTGTGAACCTTAAACTTAATCTTGGACTGCGCCGTAACTTTGTTTGGCAGTTTGTGGTTGCTGACGTCAGCACTGCCATTATAGGATCAGATTTCCTAGCATACTACCACCTCCTGCCAGACTGCCGTACCAAGAGATTAGTTGACGGCACTACTGGTATAGCCATCATTGCTTCTGATGCCACCAGCAAACAGTCCAGCATCAAGACTATTAATATTCAGAGCTCTGTTTTTGCACAAGTGCTGGCCGAGTTCCCTGACGTCACTAAACCACCTGGACTACCACGGGAAATAAAGCATAACACTGTGCATCATATTCGGACCACAGATGGACCTCCAACTTCCTCCCGTCCTCGACGTTTGGCGCCACATAAATTGACTGCTGCCAGAAAGGAATTCGAGGATATGCTGCGGAATGGCACAGCGCGACCTTCGCAAAGTGCTTGGTCCTCTCCGTTGCACATGACCCGTAAAAAAGACCAGTCATGGCGTCCATGCGGCGACTTTCGTGCCCTGAACGCCAGGACCATACCAGACCGTTACCCGGTACGACACATCAATGATTTTACCCATAATCTTTCTGGGGCTAAAATATTTAGTACTGTTGACCTTGTGAAGGCCTATCATCAGATACCTGTTGCTGAGGAGGATATCCCTAAGACCGCCATCATTACCCCGTTTGGCCTTTTCGAATTCCCTTACATGACTTTTGGGTTGCGAAATGCAGGGCAAACTTTTCAACGGTTCATCGATGAGGTCACTCGGGGTTTTTGATTTTGTTTTTCCTTACATCGATGACATCCTCATATATTCAGCAAATGAGGCTCTTCACAAGGAACATTTAAGAATCCTTTTTAAGCGCTTGAATGATTATGGGGTTGTAATTAATCTGTCAAAGTGTGTATTCGGAGCCACAGAGGTTGTGTTCCTGGGCTTTAATATTAGCGGGGAAGGCACGCGTCCTCCTCAAGATCGCATTCAAGCCCTTCTGGATTTTCCCCCTCCGAAGACTGTTCAAGGTGTGCGTCGTTTTCTCGGTATGTTAAATTACTACCGCCGTTTTGTGCCCCACGCTGCTCAGTTTCAGGCTCCCCTAATAGAAGCTGTTGTCGCTACCTATGGCAAAGGTGCTAAGCCATTTGTATGGTCACCTGAGCTTCTGGTACAGTTTGAAAATTGCAAATCGAGCTTATCTAACGCGACTCTGTTGCAGCACCCAGTCAACGGCGTACCCCTTGGCCTGTATACGGACGCATCAAGTGTCCATATTGGATCCTGTCTTCAGCAGCAAGTGAACGGCCAATGGTGCCCGCTGGCCTTCTTCAGCAAAAAGCTGACTCCTCAACAGACACAGTGGCCAGCTTATTATCGGGAATTATTGGCGGTGTACGAGAGCGTTCAACATTTCCGACACATACTCGAAGTCCAGCACGTTACGATTTACACAGATCACAAACCGTTGCTGTACGCTTTCGTACAGCGCCGAGAAAAACTTCCGCCTGCGCAGTTGAACCAGTTATCGTTCATAGGCCAGTTTACGACAGACATCCGCTATATCAAAGGTGAGGACAACATTGTCGCTGATGCAATGTCCCGGATAGAGGCCATTTCTTTAGAAGAAGATTACGAGGCCCTCTCAAAATCACAGGAGGAGGATCAAGAACTCGCAAGCCTACGTCAAGGAAATTGTAGCCTTAAATTTGATCAGGTTATCATTCCAGGGACTAAGGTTTCTGTCCTATGTGACTTGTCCACAGGCAAGCCTCGTCCTTACTTGACCCCTTCATTTCGCCGTGCGGTGTTTCGACAAGATTCATAACTTGAGCCACCCTGGCGTGCGAGCAACCACTCGCCTTCTGGTCGAACGCTACGTTTGGCCCTCGATCAGAAAGGACTCTCGCCAATGGGCTCAGGCTTGTATGGCTTGTCAACGCGCTAAAGTATCCAGACACATTTCTGCTCCTCTCGGTACCATCGATCAACCATCTGGTCGTTTCATGCATATCCATATCGACATCGTGGGACCTCTGCCAGTCTGCAACGACTATCGTTATTGCCTAACCGCGGTTGACAGAGTTTCACGATGGCCTGAGGCGTGGCCCATGAGATCCATTACAGCTGAAGAAGTGGCTGACACTCTCATTCGAGAATGGATATCGCGTTTTGGCGTACCCGCAGTAATTACAACAGACCAAGGCACTCAATTTGAGTCTGATCTGTTTCGTCGACTCATGGCAACGTTCGCCATAAAACGTACTAGGACGACCGCCTATCACCCCTGCGCAAACGGGATGATCGAGCGAGTACATCGCCAAATGAAGGCAGCTCTTATGTGCCACACAGAATCATGGGTTCGGGCTCTTCCGCTCGTACTTCTCGGAATGCGAACGGCATACAAAGAAGACCTTAAGTCTACAGCAGCAGAGATGCTGTATGGTGAAACGCTGCGTTTGCCAGGAGAAATGTTGGCTCATCCACCTGGCGCAGACCGTCCATACGACCCTGTTGATTTTGTAGGTCAACTACGACGTAAGATGGCAGCTTTACGGCCAATACCTGCCTCACGTCACGCAAATCCAGCTGCTTTTGTATTTCAATCATTATCTTCGGCCTCCCACGTTTTCCTACGAGACGACACAGTACGACACCCACTACAACCTCCTTACACCGGTCCGTTCGCTATATTAGAGCATTCTACTGATGGAAAGACCCTGACCTTGGATATCAAGGGCAGACAGATTGTGGTGAGCGTAAACCGCGTCAAACCAGCTTTTTCTGAGTCTGACAACTGGAAACGTCCTACGACTGAAGACGCAACTGCAGCTAACTTACCTCCTTCAGACCTATCTCAGGATCCTGAACCCTCAACCGCAGATTCCGTCACCCCTAACTCACAACCTAGTGCAACAAGATCAGGTCGTCGTGTAAAATTTCGGAAAGCTGAGGATTATTTCTATTATTAGGCATTTATCCTTCTCCGTGGGGGGGTGGTGTGGCGTTCCGCCTTTCTTGTATTAATATTATTAAGTTTCATATTTTAACTCTTTAACGTTAATAGTGTATTAGATACTCTTTGCTGCAGGACGCTATGATAGACGCCGAAAAAACATTATGCTTAAAAAAACAATACGTCTTGTCATTACATTGTATTATATTGTAAACTATTACTCATTCTGTAATTTTGGTAATAATTAAAAGCAGTGAGTCAATCTACGGTGTTCTATTTTAACTTCTCCGTCGACAAACTACACGGTACCTCCGGGTAATAAATCGCCAAAATACCTATACCAAAATACACTTTTTTAAAAGTTTCTGTCTGTCTGTTTGTTCCGGATAATCACCGGAAAGGCTGGACGGACTTTGATGGTACTTTTTTTGGCAGATAGCTGAAGTTACTCCGGGTAGCTTAAGGTACTTTTAATTTTCGAAAATAATAAGGGGTCCGCGTAAAAAAATTAAATAAAATCTGATTCAATGCATGGTTTTATGGGCAAGTGCTTGAATTTATTAGAAATATTTTACATTATCTTAGTGCCAAAAATAAATTAGGGGTCTGTATAAAAAAAATTAAAACGAAGTGAAGAATATACGAAACGTGGGTGCAGCCCCGGATACACAGCTAGTTTCTTAATAAATATTCTCATAAGACGTATGCGAAATTCTTTTAAGTTACTTCATCACTGAAAAGATTACCATTAAATCTGTTAAGGTGTACCAATATGCCAATCGCTTTTGAAATAGTATTCTCAGAGTTCTCGATCTGCTAACTGAATACAACTGAGAAACATATAAGGCGGATCTGTTCTTATTAAAGTAAGATTAAATAAATTAGTAGTTCTGTATTCCGCCGTCAGTAACGTTACGACAAAGAAATCTGATATTTTCTTATGTCTCACGTTATTTATTGTTATAAACAAGAACTGTATGTTTCGTGTTAGTTTTTCTCCACTTGATGCTTGTAACGGTCCTGTATCACTGCGTCACGTACGCGTTATTATTTCGTTCACGATTTTTGCGAGACATTTGATCTAAATTTTTACGAGTATTAATTACACTACCTCAGATATTTCACTTCAATTCGGGCTAAACAATCTTGAATTTATCCTTGTTATATTAGCATTAATTTCATGTTAAAAAATAGGGATTCGTAACACTTATGTTATAATTCTTATAGGGGTTCATAATACTTAGATAAAATATATGCTAGATATAATTTAACGGACTGATCGTTATCAATATTAACTTTATTTGGAGTATTTCCTCTACAATCTGTCTTCATCACCATTCACCTACAAGTAAGATAATGTATCGATTAGGATATATATAGATAAACATCGATAAATACTTGACAAACTTGTACAGAAAATATTAGTCTAATTTTATGTTTTGTTTTTATTATTTTGCGTTTTAATTTCATTTAATTACCTTTAGTGAGACATCGTGAACTATTGTTATTGTTTCAATCCTTTTAAATTATAGAATTTATGTACTATGTTTTCGAAAGCGAAGTGCGTTTTTCTATATAAGAATATTTTCTCCAACCAAAACAATGGTCTAGGAATGGATTTATGAATCATTGTATAAGCTAGTATTTCTGAAGACGTACTTTACAAGCCAAAGCGAACTGATCTGTCAATAGCTGCTTACACTGTACGCTAGATACCAGTGTTGTAACAATTTATAGAATTAACGAACAAAGGTGATTCTAAATAATTACGACTTTCTGCAATATATGACGATAACATAAAATATTTTGGTAAAAGGTATTGTGCATTAGGGAATTAAACTTAGACTTGAAAATAAGTAAAATTGTAGGATGTGTGGATAGGCTGTACGCTATAATAAATGCTTTATATTACATATTTTAGTTTTGTACATTTTTTACTTTTCAGTTTAACCAATATTGTTAGAACTGTTTCTCAGTCGCCGAGCGTGTACAGCAGGTTATAGAATAAATTTATTAGACGTTTAAATGGAATAATTTTGATAGCACCCTTTGTAGCATCCAGCAAACTACATAATCCTTTCGATAGAATCCATTCAACCATAAGACGTCCACTGTTGGATATATATCTCCCCCAATAAGAAAGGGATTGCCACAATCGTCACGCTTGGGAGGCGGGTTGGCAATCGCAGTAGATGGTTGTGATACTCAAAGGATGCTGCTGCCCATCCTCTGGTTTTTAACCCTTAGTCACCTTATTTATTTATTTATTTGTTGGAAGACCAACAGCTATATCTTACATTAGTTAGTTAACAACTACATTAGAAACAAAAAGCCATTTACAGGTCCTCGCAGTTAAGTAACAAATTAAAAAATCAAGTGGTTTGCAACATTACAACATATTAATACATGAACCTAAAATTAAAAACTAAAAAATAATAATAATAATAATAAAAAACTGAAAGATTATAGTTAATTACAACTACTTACAACCGCCACCATTAAAGAAGAGGCTACTTAAGGATGTTGACGCCGTATTTGTGGTGATATTAAATAAATCTAAATACGACACCCACGGTAAGACGGAGTGGTATTATTCTTTGCCGGCACCACACGGCTATTGGATTGAGTAATTGGAATGTGGTATCAAATATATCTAATGCATTTATAAATTCTTGCATTAATATATCGAAACATTTTAAGAGCATTGCACTGGCAACACTTTGCACGCTGACAAATGCAACTTAAAACGCATCTTAAGGCTTTGAAACTTCTAAGTGCAGTGCCGACAGCCGCAAATCCGCCTCATGTATTTAAATCTGGGTAACCATGTATAATAAATAGGTGGTAATTATAGAAGATCTGATATGTTACATGTGTTCATTATTACTTTTAAATTAAATCAAAATTGTCTTTACTAGTTTCAGGTATTAAGTACTCTTTAATTATTATGATAAATTTATAAAACAATATTATTTATATTAGCATTTAAACTTAAATTGTATGCGATAAACGGATTTTAACATGTCTCAACCAAATCCAGGAGGTTCTGGAGAAAGGCCGGGTCAAAAATACCCGTAACCGAAGAGCATGTATGAAAGCGCTTATGAAATTAGAAGAAGCTAAAGCAGGTCTGTCAGGATTGTAGAATATGGAAGGATGCAGTCTATGCCTAATCTAATGGAAAGGAGGGGTGTTGTTATGCATGTATGTAAATGGATTTTAGTGCTTACAAAATAATGGGTATTGTCATAGGAATGTATAATCGAGACTAAGAGAGTCCATCGTAAATCGATCTATGGGCAATGATTATATTTGTTCAAATTACATAAATAATATTAAATAGTTGCATATTAAGTAAGTCTTATTTTACTTTCGCATTACGAGAACTCAATTTGACTAAAGGAGTAAATCAAACAACAAAAAGAATTTATTTTAGAAATATCTATATTCATTTAAGTGGTACAAAGTATATGGTTAATATTATAGTATATTTATGTACGAACTAGCGAGAGTACTAACGAAGTTGTTACAGTGAACTTTGTAGATATTTCTCTTCTAACGTACTTTTCCATATTCTAATGTTTATAGTATACTCTGCTATCGATTGATAATTGTAAATATTGTTTGCCAGTATAAAAATGTTTTTCAAAAAATAGTCAATGTTTAAAGTATGGAGAACGGTTACAATGATTTAATTAGGCAACAGTCTGATATGCTTTTGCATTTCAACCAAAATTGCAATATACCTCATCAGTAACATGCAAATAGATTTACTAACTTTTATTTACCCCACAACTGATTTAAACATATTGATGTTAAGCAATTGTTAAATTGTTAAAATGCAGTTCAGTATATTGCCCCAGATGTTTTTTTTAAATAACTATAATTTTAATGTTTCGTGTAATAAAGAAATAGTCCAACGTGGAAGAGTATTAGTAGAGAGCGTTGTTACCCCGGTGGTCTAATCCACGCGTCTCAGAGACAGTACGACTGAAAGGTCGTAG
Organism: Samia ricini; assembly: GCA_014132275.2. Taxonomy (NCBI): domain Eukaryota; kingdom Metazoa; phylum Arthropoda; class Insecta; order Lepidoptera; family Saturniidae; genus Samia; species Samia ricini. The sequence continues at coordinate 763,188 of AP028159.1, forward strand.
CTTCGAACCCAGGGAGGGAAAGAAATTTTTTGGCCCGGCGGGTTCGCTGCAGGGGGCGACGCGGTGCTTGCGAAAGCCACCCCGTGTCGCCCCCATCCCAAGTGCAGCGGACGGCCCCGGGGGGTTTTAGTGGGTATTTCCGGGCGACTCTCGCCCGGGTGAGTCCCACACTGCACGGAGCTCGTCACTCCGTGCCCCTTATCTAGTGTATTGGGGGACCTTGATCCCCTAAGTACAATAGATAAGGGTACTGCGTAAATGCATTTCCCCCCGTCAAAAAAAAAAAAAAAGAGTATTAGTAGGAATGATACAGAAAATATGACTTAAAATAATTATGACAGTTATAGAGAAATATAAAGTATTCTAATAGTAGTTTGGTTGCTGCCAGCCAGTTGAACGATGACTGGAGGGAAAGTCGTAGTACACGTTGAAAGTTATTTATTAACTGATTCTTATATGATTAATTAATTGATTATGATTCTGATTCTGATTAATTCTGAGGACATATAGTGAAACTTAAATTCTAAAAGATCCCCTCGTTAGTCGTAGGGCTTACAAAGATTACGGTGGTCAATCAGAAACATGCAGAGTGCGAGCGAGACGGGACACACAGACTTCTCTCATACGAGGTATTAAATATATGTAACCCGTGCGCCCGCGGCTCGCGCTAGTGTGCCGTTAGATGTTGATGAGGTCTCTACAGTAGTTTTTAAATTATGTACTGAAGTTATTATGGTTATTTACCAATCGAGAGCAGATATCTATTCCCTTCCTAAATGGCATGTCTTACTTATACAAATCAATCACATCGAATAATGCGTCGAAAAATTGATGATAATGTGATTATGGCATATTTGAAACATTTCTCAGCAGTGAAACATTACAAACTGGTAACGATTATTAAAATATTGCACAGTAATTCTTATCTGGTTATAAAAAGTTGAAGTACTGATGTGGACATTCGAAATATGTGTTTGATAATACTTGCTTTATTAAGGTTTGATAAATTAAGGATAGGAAACTACATTTAAAAGTGATTTCTTTAAAACAAATAGTTACGTACTTGTAATAAATACAAGATTCTATTCGTTTAAACACGTTACTCTTTTTGCTGCATTTAGTGATTATCCACATCAGCATTTTAATATGAGACACGCACTTAAATACTACCGACTATAAAACGCTAGCATTAATCGTTGTTTATTTAAAAACTGCTACACTATTTTTTACAATTTTACATTTTGAATAAGGAATGATCCAATATTAAGAGAATCGTAATTGGTTGTAGTGTATTTTTTAAAATTCTATATTGTTAATTTTATAACTCTTATAAATATTTTGGAGCTAATGCTTGTAATGCTTTTTTTATATGAACACAGTATTCGTTAAACCCGTTCAAAGTAAATCTCAGATTCTGGTGTCATGTTTTAAATGCATGTTAAAAAGAAATTGTTAGAAAAAGAACACGACTTTTTAACAACGAGTCTGATAGTAATAGGTAGTAATAAAAAATTACAAGTTTGAAATTTTTTATTTTACCGATAAGTATATCGGTCATCCATAGCAACTTGGTTTTAAATAACAAATATACTAGTAACACTGGATCATCCCTCAGCCCGTATACATTATATATACATTTTAGAAAAAAAATCCCTTGCATTAATGACTAGATCACTTTAAATTTAATAAAAGTATATTGTAAAATAATATAAATATCAGTCTTATATGTAATGAGTAATTAAATGATAAAATTATTTTCACTGGAATAACATGAACTTACGTCGGCGGCCTACTTTTAGAGTAAATGGGAAAATGAGAATCATATTATTCAGTTATGATTTACAAATATAATAATTAATTGAATTATTATTTCGACTTAAACAGCATAGATAATGGTATATCCAGTAACATTTAATTGTAATAACTATAGAACGCTTAGAGAAATTTCATGGTATTCCATTTTGTATATTTTACAATTATTACAGTACCTAGAGTATGGAGGTACATTTACTTTGTAATTTACTCTCTGTTTCAACCTAATTACACAAGCTGTAGTCACAAGCCGTTTAATTGTGGAGCCGAAAAAGTAGGTCAAAAACAACGAAGTTGGTCATCGTCGACCATTAACTAGAAGAGGAAATAAATGTATGTAAACAAACTACATGAGCCAAAGATTTTCAACTCAGATTATATTATTTACTGATCAAGTACAATACGAAAAGCGATTGAAATCAAAAACCATCAATTCGGGTCACGAACTAAAGCTCTTACTTTGGTCATAATTACTTCGATGGAAAATATAAACTTGAGATATGATTGGTAGATACTAATGAATGTGGAGTGTGTCGATATATCTCTAATAATAATGACCAAAGAAGGATAATTACAAAAAAAAAAAAAACTAGTCACGTTAACGAGGATTGTACAACACCTCAGCAAGCTTCTAAGAACAAAGACTGTGTAACTGGTTGAAAAGTTAAACGTTTGAAAAAGTCATAATTTTATTACTTTTCTTCATATTCTCTAAGAAACATTAAAATCAAAAGTCCTTTCCTAATTAGTTGACATTAATATATTGAGCACATTTTCAAATTTTGAAGATATATTATTTAGGTATATTGAATAATCGACAAAGTTATATGAAAATCACATCATATGAAATAAAAGAAAGTAAGATTTATATTTAATCACTTGTTTATTTGTGTTTAGTTTATATCTCGCCATCATTCTCTTGTTATGTTCCCAACTCACTTGGGGTTGGCGCAATATATTTTTTACTTCCATACGTCTCTATCAGCCATCATATCTTCATTTACTCCTTTTTCTTTCGTATTATTTCTACATACTCCATCCAGTCTTTCTCTGGCTTTCTTCTACATTTGCATCCTTCGAATTTCATATTAATTACTATTTTACTCACATGCGCTTTCTCTCTTCTCATAACATGTTTAAACCGCAAAGGATTTTCTTTCAATTATTCTACCACTGGCGTAACTTCAATCTCCCTCCAATATATTAATTCCTAACATTATCCATTCTTCCGACATCAAACATCCAGCTCAATATTCACATCTCAGCTAAACGCAATCGTTTCCCATCCATCTGCTTACCCGCACAGTATTTTTATATATATAATATACTTAATGTAAGCTTTCTTACTAAGTCGTTATCTAGGATGATTGTTTTGATGAATTTCATAAAGTTTGCTTTCTGTATACTTGGCTGACCATATTAAACATATTTAAGAAACCGGTCAGTCTGACCTTAGTAAATGGAAAAAACTGACTATAGATTTATAAATAGATTATCGAATCGTAACATGTTTCACTATGGAACCCAAAATCATTTCATAGTAAAAGAATGTTGTTTTGAGAATCTTGCAAATATTTAATATTTTAAATAGATTTCTTAAACTATTGTACTTCTTAATTGTATATGACTAAACATTTACTCAGATGTTTTATGGTAAGTTTGAATAATTAGTGAGGTCTTTGTTGTTTTTATACATAGATGTGATGATGGGGTCGATGTTGTGGTACTCTTTGCCGGAACGTGGTCGGAGCGTTGTTGTTGGTTGCCGATTTATTCTGGAAATTAAATATTTTATAAATATACTTCCTGCGTTAGGGTTTTTGCATCCATCTGAGTCGCGACCATCGTACATTTATGATAAATCCATTATAGTGAAACCTTAAGGCAAATCGAAATCAGCAAGTAATCAGGAAATTTGAACCTGCTTAGAGGATTGGGTAGTTCCGGTAAATGATGCTGACTCTCGTTAGATTCTCACCCATTAGGTGTTCTCATTATTCTTGGAATATACTTTACAGAAAAGTCATTTTGCTAAGCTTGGATAAAAAATCTTAGATTTAATGAACTTATATAAATAGCTAAGAATATATGTTCATACCTAATTCCTGTTGTTGTGTCCGATGAAGAATGTGAAGACGTCAACGATAGAGTTTCAATATAATCTGACATATCAGATGTACCACTAGAAGTACTGTGTGTGTCTATAATACCTGGAATTATAAATATATTTTTTAATAACATACACAATGAGAATGTGTCGTCGACCACAGTTGCGGGAATCCTTGATGTGGATGATGCAACATTGGTCACGGATGCGAATAATTTTTTTATTAATATTAATAAATAAATCTTAATTAGGATACATTACTAAAACATGCATTTATTTCATATACAATATTCCATTCTATATAAGAAATTTGTCAAGATACCTTTAAATTGCTTCGGAGGAAGGACTGGAACTTCGGCTTCCGCAGACGAAGATTTTGCTGGAACATTTGTTTTATGCAACTGCATGGACCGATCTCTTAATGGATCTGATGACTTAGACTTTCTTGGTAATGAGGAGTGAACACAGCCAGATAGATTGCCTCTCATCCTTTTATGGATAATGCAGTGATACCGAGGCTGAGCTGTAGCTAGAGGCATTTCATATTCGTTCATGTCAGCGCCATGTTTTAAAGAGCAACTCGATACTCCAGAGTCGTTGGAACTTGAAGAATCTCTGTTACCCCCTTTGCAAGGTACGCTGGAGGATCTCTTGATATGAGCATTATCCATGTGTTTATTTCTTAAATGAGGTACTTCTTTTGCAGAGGCTTCTTCAGTTTTATTATCAGACCCTGAAGATTTACAACAGTCATAACATTCCCTATCGTTACCACAAGGAGATGACGATCTTCTGTTTTCAATAGCTAAGTTCCTTAAAGTTTCTAAGGATGATGATATAGCGTGGCTGCTTATACTACTATCAAATTCTTTTAAATCTTCAAGAAGTCTGGCAGAATCTACTGAGCTTGATCTTTTTTGCAATGGCTCTCTATTATTATTAGTTTGTGAATGAGTTCTATCAGCCACACTTAATGTAGGAATGCTAAGTGACTTTTCTATTTCTATACGATGAACTTTGTGCATAGGATGTTTCAAACTCTGAGACCAATTTGGATTAGGTGACATCGGGGTATAGCCAGGGTTTGGACCAATTGTTTTGTAATTTTCCTTTTGGATATCATTACTTGGCTCCATCAATAAATATTCATCATTTTTTAGTTTTTTAATTTCATGTTGTGTTGAAAAACTTGCGAATGTCCACATTTATTACATATTTTTGTTTTTTTTTTGTAAAGTAGTTACAGATAAATCAATGTTAGCACTCAAAGCATCCAGTTCACCTTGAGTTACACCAGCTCTTTTCAATAAATCTTTGGCATTTTCGTAATACTCTAAAGAGAGTGCGAATTCTAAATTCTCATAATTAGCATATGGACCTTCAAATTGTTCGTCTTTATGCTCTATGTTTTGATAATCAGTAAATAATGTTTCGTTTCTCGGATCATGTGTACTTTTATCGGTCATTGTATTCTGTCTATTTGTTTTACGAGACACATCTACAGTAGCATAAAGTGCCGTATCGTCTTGCTGTTTTGAATTTCTTTCAATATTTATTGCTTCTGTATTTCGTTTACAATATGGACGACTTATTAAATCATTAGCCCAATTTGTAACCTTTTGGCAAGGACACTCTACTGGTTGCAAATTCTCTTCGCATTCGACTATTACTGGTTTTTTTCTAGATCCAAATTTGAGTATGCATCCACAGTTCTTTTTGAGAACAAGTGAACCAGGGGATGAACTTCTTGTAACTTGAAATAAATCATCGGATAGTGCTTGTTTTATTCGTTTTGGTGTGTCATAGTGTTCAGTGTTATCTCCCTAAAACAAAAAATATAAATATAAAAAAAAATTCTTAATAGTAAAACTTGATCTACAACTTTGATAATTTAATGTATGTTCGAAAAAAATTCAACAAATTTAATATAGGAAACGGCTAGCATAGTTTTACAATACAATACAAATTAGCCGCCCCATACTTTAGGGTTAGTATGTTTAATAAATCTTTTTAGGTAATAGTGTCAGGTTTATTCCAAAGCACATTACTGATTTACCTGACAATAAGTTCAACCACTATGTCAAGCAGCTTTTTATGTCCAAGGTAAATATAAGGTAGATTATGAACGATAATGTTGTCTGGAAAGTGATACCTTTCTGTGCTTCCGCTAAAACCGTTTGTAACTATGAATTGCATAATTTATATAAAAAAAAAAAAAAATTTAACCGACTTTAAACAGGAGAAGGTTATCAATTCGTCTGTATGTTTTTTTTTTGTACGATTTCTCCGTCATTTGTGAACCGTTTTGCAAAATTTTGCAAGAAAAGAATTAAAAAAGCAATTTAATAAAAAAAAAATACTATTCACTTATTAATGCATTTTTATATTTTTATTCTTTTGAAGGCGGGTTTGTTTTTAATTAAAAAAGTTTTTTTTTACAAACCATGTCGACGTTTTTTTTTTTGACGGTTTTTTGACTGGGTTGTTTCCGAAGCGGTGGTATATTTATGTTCACACACGCATCCTTAGGGTTCAAATTGAATAAAGACTTTTTGACACAAATATGTGTATAGTATATACGTACCTCATTATAAGTAGCTTTAGGAACATCATAATTTTCATAAGGTCCGACCTTAGAGCTACTAGCGGGAGAATTGTCATTTCCATAGTTGCATGGTTGTGAAGGTAATGACGCTGGCGGCTTCTTCTGGTCTAAACGAAGTGGTTTCGGTGGTCTTCGCGGTGGTTTTTGAGGACATTGGCATGCATCAATTGCCTGTCTTATTGCCCTTGGTGTTAAATATTCTGTACTATTGGATGAATTATCTGAGCTATTCTCTGGTACTGCTTCCATAGTCCATGCGGGATTAAATTGATTGCCAGGAGTAAGTGCCACCGTTGATGAACGAGATATAGCACCAAGTTTTGTCAAGCAGTTACTACAGCGCTCCAATGTGACGTGATCAGCCCCATTCCATGGAGGTTTACCCAATTCTTTGTCATTTTGGCAACGGGAATCATGATCTTCATAGTTTTTCCTCTCGTCGGAAAGCCAATAGGGTGAAAATCTATCGGAATCTTCTCCATAAAAATTCTCTTCATATAAGCCGCTGGATGTGTCAGGTATTGATGGATCAAATGTGTTGAAGTCTGACTGGCGTGTGCTCGATCGAGTTCTATGTCCTATTATGAAAAAAAAAATTGTTATTTTCTAATAAGCTTAAGTGTTCAAGTTAAATCTTATTTTGTTTTTTATTTCTTGATGCTTTTTAGCTGCTTATATACGTCATTGGGGGACTTCGGTCTCACTAATGCAATAGGTAAGGGGTAGTGCGTAAATGCGTTTCCCCCCGTAAAAAAAAGGTGCTCATACACGTCGATGAATGTAGGTTCGAACCCTCCTATCCAACTGAGTTTTTGGTGAAGGAATTCATAGAATGGTGGTAGCATTTTCTAAAAATGTACGATTAGTATACATAATAAAGAGTTATCAATTCGCCTGTATGTCTTTTTTGTTTGTTACTACTACTACTCGATTTTTCCTTCATTTGTGGACTGATTTGCAAAATTTTGTTTTTAATCTAAGGAGTATTCTCCCGAGGTGGTCCTATTTTCACCAGGTCAGGATCTGATCAGTGGAATTCTGTCAAGTTGAGAAAAGCCATCGAATCGAAAACATGTTTCATATATTCGTATGACACCGATTTCAAAATTAAGGAAGCAGATTAATAAAGTAATTATTTATTGACTTTTTAGTACATTTTTATTGTGGTATTCTTTTGAAGTCGGTTTTTTTTTGTTAAAAAAAGATTTTTAAAACAATCGTGTTTATTATAAAATAGAATGCGGCTTTTTATGTAAGTACGATATGAATGAAAATTTTAATCGTCTGAATTAAGTGTCAAGTTTTCGGGTGATTTCTTATTCATATTTTATTTAACCTACGTGATTTACCCACAAATTGTCATACATTTTTTTCTCATAGTCAGTTGATTGTGAAACTATAACTAACAACGATTGACATCATTGTTTAAAGTGCATTGTTTATGATTAAAGTGCTTTACCAGTGCTGTTCCTTGAGACCGGTGTTTGTTGTACAGATAATTTCCCCTGAGCGGCTCGGTCGAATGCGTCTGTTATGTCCTGCGCTTGATCTGTTATCAGCAAATGTAATCCTTCACCTTTTCCGCAATATGAACCACCTTCGAAGCAGAATCGACCTTCGACCACTCCGTAACGTCTATAAAAAAATTCTCAATTTATACATAAAGTTACCTAATCAGCAAATGTTAGTACCTCATATAATAGATTTCAGTATTTTAGTTTGATTTTACTTAATATCTATAGAATATCTAAGATTTGCCCCATATAAAAACGAAACTTTTTACTTAGACTATAATATAAGAATAAAAAAAATACATGTGAAAATATTAACTACTTAGCGCTTAGAATTTACTACAGGTTTAACGAAATTGATATGATGTAAATACAAAACGTTTTGAATAAATTAAGTACATATATGCCTATATAAATAAATTAACGTTACTAAAATAACTTACATCTTTGTTTAAATATTTGCAACAAAAAAAAAACAGATGCACTATTTACAAGAGATTTCGAAATGCATATAAAATGTCGCCATTAAGTCTTCGTCGGAATACGCTCGTTAGGCTGCGGTGGTGTGTTTCAAAGCTGCGGTTTAAACTGAATGCAGCCGAAATTCCGTGTTCAAAGTAAAACTTTGTTTAAGTAAATCTTACAGCATTTCAGCAATAATTTTTCATTTATTTAATACTATGTGTAAATAACTAATATGATAATGAAATGTATGCAATGAACGCACAATTACAATTTACTGTAAAATTCCATTGAGAGTTATCTGTGCTCAAAAAGAAATCTCTTCATTTTGTACATTACACATAATAAAATGTTATTTATTAGATAACATATTTTACTTTATTTCGGCAACGACACCAAGAAGTGTACTCAATTAACAAATGAGGTGTTATACAATCGAATGCTCGAATTGTTTTCCCCGTGGTTTTATATTCACAAGAGTGATCACCTCGTACAGATAGAGTATTACAATGCCAAATTTCGTTTTAATAAACGAAATGTACGTACACAGAAATTGAAGTCATTATCGTTGGTTCGTCGACGTGTTGATTCTGGTAATTTATAAAAGCGAATAGGCATTGCACAAATTTTATAGTGTATAAAATATTTATTATCTTCTAGTTTAAAATAATAAAAAAATCAAATTGTTTTCATTGGAGTTATATGTCTTTATTATAAAACAGAACTTATAAAATAAATTGAATATTGAATATAAAAAATATTTATGGAACTTAAAAGTGAACCCGAAATAATTAATCTTTTTTTTTTTAAGTTTTGATACGAAGTTCTTAACTATAGGGATTAGAACACTGTTACAGAATGCTACAATTCGACGCTAAATCCATCCACGAAAAACAAAACTTGAAAACATTCGCTACAAAATTTTTCATTAATTTTACAATAACCTCCAAAATTTAACGCATTGTGAGTGTAACGTGAATGTTTTTTATTTCGTATTCCCAAGCTGAATTTAAAACCGTACGGCTTTGGACATGCGAGTGTACGTTGGCTTAATTTAATCAATATAATTATAAATTAATAAAAAATCTTTACAGTATATTTCACCGCTCACGAGTAAATGAATAGTAATATTTAAATAACCTTTATCGAGATACATTACTTACCTGAGATGAGCAAGCTCCCATATCCCTAGCAAACGCGGCGGCACCCCGCTGGTCAAAGCAAACCTTCTACCTTGAACATGCATCCTCGCGGGACCGGCTGGTAGTTTCCTGCTTCCTCCGCTACCAATCATTACTAAAAATTCTTTGGAACATCCCAGTTGACCCCCGACTTTCACTTGCCACGAGATTAAACGCTCCCTTGTTTCAAAAGCCAGTACTACTGTGACATCTTGGCAGATAATTGCGATAGTGTTTGACTCCTTGTCAAGAGTGAAACCAGATTCGAATCCGAGGAAGTGTTGAAGCGAGAGCGATGCTTTTGTTTGTCCTTTTTTATACCGATCCTTTTGGTCTCGATAAAGTTGAAGGTGGAGGCAATCTGAAACAAAAAATATATTTAAAATAACCTTCAAGAAAATATTATTATACATTTTGAGTATCCTACAACAGACAAGGCTACGTCTCGGAATTATACCAGTGCTAATTTATCTTCATGGTTAAATAAACTTAGGATAATATAATAGATTGGATAGAAGTCATTTAGAGAAGAACACGCAGACTGAGCGTACAGTCCAGGTAAATATTGTGAGTTTTTTTTACTAAATACTCTACAAAACCAAATGTTATCTAACAAAACTGAATACTTTTATATTTTAGTGGTCGTAAGCTTCGTAATAACTCTTTATTGGGCAGACAAGGAGAGTACCCTTCTTTTACGTACTCAATAAAATCCAAGTTAATCCGGGACTACTTTCATTTGAACCGTTTTGGCTTAACTTGGCTTCGTTTGACTTTTAAAGTGCACTGTTAAGTCCGGGGTTTTTAAGTTATTTTCGTTTAGGTGTTAAGAAAATAACTTTATAAAGAGTATAGTATGGAATCGGTTGACAACGGAGTAATTCCTCAGGTGTTGATTTAGAAGAATTGAGCGATACATAAACATGTTAGCCTTGAATAAATGAAGGATAATGAAGAAAATTGTGGTCTTATGAAGTATTCTTTTATTACTTTTAAGTCTTATTTTATGAAGTATCCTCCAAACCTTGAGTAAACGTCCAAAATACCAGAAAAATGTGTCATGAGAGACTATCCACTGTAATTAACCAGTTTTTGCTAAAAACATCTTTTAATAATAAAGGGAAGCAGCAAAGGGATTCATTGCAGTTAGAGGGTTGAAGATATACTGTTTACAAGAATGAAATCTTTTACAACAAATCCATAAGTATGTTTAGTATAGAATTCTAGTAACATCTAGTTCCTTTTCTATTCTTAGTCGTGATTAAAACTACAACCGGTCACAATAAAGATATATATGTTTCCTCAGCATATTTTATAAAATTACGGCCCATGAAACATACCTTCGAAGTCGAAGGTTCGCTGCTTGAGGTCGAGTCGCAGAGGGATATGTCATAAAAACACGGCACATAAGGTTGCTTTTATTAAATTATTGGAATTCCTTTCAAAGATAACACACCGTGGTTTATTGGAACGGTTTCTCGTATTAAGAGTTGCAATTTTTTTATTTGCAATTGTAACATAAATTTTGTCTTTATTGAACGAACAACTTTCTTTAATTCAATTTTTACTTATTTCATTCAGTTAGACTTGTACTTTCGCTAAAGATGAGAACTTAAAAAATACAGGCTGATATTATAATACTTATTATATTTGGCCGGAGCATCCGCCTCTCTAAAATATGATATTAATCATAAATCTAAGGAAAGTAACAATTTTAACTTTATTTACATTTTATTATAGGATCCGGCGCGGAGCGGCGCCGCGCCGCCTCTCGTAACAAAAATTTTACGGGGCCCTGCGTGCAAACGGTTTCCCATCCTGTAAATGTTTATTTTATATTTACGCTACAAGATGACGGATATTTCTCTCATATTTTACGTGAGCGTTTATGTTATAATTCAGCTTTGTGATCGTCAAAACGTTTCGTATTACTACTGAATATAATCGTAGACGTTTAGAACTGTAGGTGCTTTTGGTATGAAATATAAATTAACTTAAGTGTTTACGACAAAGCGGTTAGTGTGTCTTGTAGTATTTTGACTATGCGCATACTAAAAAAATATTAAGGAAAACCTGTACAAAATTCGATATACAAAGAACAAATTATCTAGCTAACTTAACTGTCTAAAATATATACAAATAAATCCCTCGATAATATAAAATATATTTCAATAAGAACGGTTCTACATATACATATAAACAAGAATAATTAATAAATGATTTAACTGAATTCGTATGAATTTCGCAAATGTAATCTGGTAAGTAATTTAGTTACAATAATTTGTGAATTCGTCGAGTAATCCGTGTACCTGCTATACGTGTCGATTGAGATGTTATTGTGCTTGAGAAATGCGTAGAGTCGCAAACTATGTGAAACAATATATCAGAGTCTAGTACATATTGTGAATGACTTAATTTTTTATTAAATCACCTTCTTCGGTCATACTGAACAGACGATGAGAGCATTCAATTCACCGCTTCTCGACCAGATCGAAAGGATAAATATAGCACGAATATCCACGAAATATCCATTTAAAAATAAACTATTTTTCTTATTATGTATCTTTAATCTAAGTTAAATTATCTATATTAAAGTATATAATAGAACTAGCCAATTTTAAAAGTTATGAATGTTACACAGTCAAACCCATACTTTCTACAGATACAAAGTAAGGTAAGCTGCGGTAGACTCTTCACCAATTACAAAATGACGCCCTATGTTTTATAACAAAATTAAACCGTAAATACTTATATTCAAGTACGATCGCAGAGAAGGAAACGAAAGAAAACTGACATCGTGTTGTAATTCCGAAATTGAATTTATTTCCCAAAGTAGCTTTATAATAAGTTTAGGTGCAAAAAAAAATTATGTATAATGTATATTTCACAGTAACTTTTATGTCGCCACGCGAACGCAGCGCTAGGAAGGAATTCGGGACTTGTATCCATTAGGTAACCACCCCTTTTCCCTTGGAGACACGAGCTTTGTCAAACTTTGAGAATACATTAGCTTTGCACGGCGAAATTGATAAATTCGACGCGACAACCGTGACATTTCGATGTCACGGCATTAAATATTGTAATGCTTTTCATTGCTCCTTTAGTTTTATACTCTCCTTTACTAGCAGTTTCATTTGTTTCCATATGATAGGAAATTTGCGTTGCGTTTTATTTAAATTTATTTATGGGTCAGTTTTTTTAATCATTCAAAATGTATTATTGCACCTTGTTAATTATTGATCATAAGTGAAAAAAAGGGGCACTTGAATTCTATCGTAGTACCCGCGAGAATTGTCGCAGGGTTCAGTTAGGAAATAACTTGACGCGAGAATACATGTTGTTATAGATGAAAGTTATTTGTGATTAGCGTTAAATGTTAAATTGATTGTTTTGTTGATTGTTAAGCCTTCCTAGCTATTACTCAGTTCACACATTCACAGTATACACTGGTTACTACACACGGGCTACGGAAGGTGAAGCAGGACACCGGCCTTACTCGAGAGGTAAGTGTCGATCTATAAGACATTATTTTGGTCTACAGCGAATCGCAGGTCGGCCAGGGTTAGTCACGACCCCGAATCGTTTAGACTAGGGCCAAGCGCGATTCGTTTGATTACAGTCGTGACTAACTCGAACACACCTGATGAGCTTTAGCTTTAGCTTAACTTCAGGTTTACCTGAAATAAAACTAACGTAGTTAAAGCACACTCACGGTAGTCCACTAGCTCTACGGTTTACAAAAAAGATAAGAAAAAAGGAAAAACGCTAATAAAAAAAAACACAATAATATAAAGTAACCCATATAGTAAAGGGTGAAAAAAAAATAATATAGTAATAATTTATTTAGCTGTAAGTCGTTTTGTTTTGTGTGTCTCTATATTTTAAGAGAAATTGTAAAATCATGTAAAATAAAGAGTGCTGACCAAGAGTCTGCAGTGAATGAAAAAAATTTAAGATTAGAAATAAATATTTTGACCTATACTGGCCGTATTAATAAACAAGGAAACATTAGCAGCTTTTTATATGATACTTAGTGTTAGTTAAAATTCAATTTTCTTTGCCTTTGCTATTAATTACAGTACAGTTGAAACTCAACGCAAGGGGCGACTATTTTCAGTGTAAAGCTAGCAGTTTAAAATTTTTCATAATGCTTCATTTGATGCGTATTAAAAGAACTAGTAAACGTAACTAGTGTTAGTAGTTAAAATGAACTCTCAAAGAGTAAAGCGGTTTAGTTCTAGTTCAAAAACTTGAACGCAAATAAACAAGTAAAATAGTGCAGCAAAGGAAGTGTGTTCTACAGCGAACCGGATTCTAAATTCCCAGCCGGTCGAAATTACCGCCGCAATGGATGTTAAACGATAATTTTCTCTCTGGAACTTTTCGATGCGGGGTTCTGCGTGGGCGGTCCGAGGCGCTTTGACACGGTACTCCGAAAGGAAACCTTTCCGCGCAGTAATTGTGAAACACAAGTCAAATTAAATAGTTCAAAGAAGGGACCGAATCATTAGGTGTTTGTGCTTATTTTTTATCCACAAACGGAAACCGTTGCGCTGTTTGACAGTTCTTTTCACTCACGAACAGTGAAACGGCTAGTATTTATCTAAGAATTAGTAGAGCGCAGATAATGAACGGTGTCGAGACATAATGAATGAATGAATGATCATTCGTTCGTGTGCAGAAAAATTAATCTTACAGTATCATATATAATAAGTTACCAAATCGAACACGAGCGTTTATAATTAAATAGCATCATGAGAAAATATCAGATCAGAAGAATAAAAACACGTTTGACCACAAAAAATGTATTTCCCTTGTGGTCCTTCATTGAATATTCATAAGCGCCTTATCGGGGCCTAAATTGAATAAAAAAATTTTGAATATTTCATTGAAATCGACAGTAAAACTAACTATCTAATCATAAGTAACTATATGAGAGAGAAGTTCGCAGAAAAGTAATTTCCGTAAAAAAATACTATTTCTTTTTATAATTTTTGATATAGCAATACTGAATGTCAAATAGATAATCGACTGTTTGTATAAATCGTCCAAATATTTACAACGATGATATAAACTCGTGTTAAACATGAGGGTTCGGAGCCGTGAACCGTGAATGAAATATCGAATTCACGACAATATTGTTTCATTGATACGTATTGTTTTGTTGATAATTTAAAATGTTATAAATGTAAAATATTTGTTTAACCCCTTGAGCACTAACCTGGCGTTTACGCCAGCTTTCCATTGTTTTCCTAGTGTCTCATTTGTATGGGTAATCGACATATTAATGTGTCGAGTACTTATAAAAATGAGACAATAGGAAAACAATGGAAAGCTGCCGTAAACGCCAGGTTAGTGCTCAAGGGGTTAAAGAAAGATTAGAGTAAAATGAAAACTTTATTTCTGCAATACATAAACTATAATATCAAGTTATCGTATGTCATAATTTATTCGCAAACTGGCGACAATGGTAATTATATATTTTATCTGAAAAGCTTTCAGTATATTTTGTATCCGATGTTTTTCCTAATTACCAAACAATTTATATATTTTCAGAAAAGCAAAGCAAAGTAACGTGTGATTGTAAAAATATTTCAAAAAATTATCCTTTTAAAGTAATTTCACATTAATTATCAGCATAATGATGTCAAAGTAGCGGAACGTGTGTGTGACAGACACAGCGCGCAAACCGCTTATCAAAGCGCTGAATTACAAATCGTGATTTCATTAAATTGAACAGCAAAATCCGTAATTTATCACACGTATGTACGATTTCAATTTCACGACTGGCAGCACTGACGGTTACGCACATAGCTAATGTGACGTTTGTTATATCCGTTAATTATTTGATAGGTTTTTTATACTTTAAATAATGGCTTCGAGTTTCAACAGGAATTTGATTGATCACTACGACAATTTAATTTTTATTTTATAACTTTCGTAGGTTTTATGATATTGGTAATTTCTTATATCATAAGTGTAATAAGTTTATTAAGACTGAGTAGATTAATGTTTAACCTGATTCGATTAATGCTTTAGACAGCATTATAGGTAAAATCTAAACACATTATCTATTGCTCTAGAATATACAGCACGTTGATACCCTCACATGTCCTTCATGGAGAACTATTTTTAGTCAGGAGATTACGTGAATTTTACCATCATCGTTTTTCTATTTTTCTCCTCGCGTTACAATTTTTTTAATAGTGATTTCAGGCAGTAACTATGGAAAGTTTCCTCGATCAAAGTTGCTTAGAATCGTTTATCTAAACAAAAACAAATGACAAAGGTGTTTTAAGTGATAATATAATATATGAGCTAAGCAAATGAATATGTCGATTACCCATAAAAATGAGACAATAGGAAAACAATGGAAAGCTGCCGTAAACGCCAGGTTAGTGCTCAAAATCACCACCACATAATGAATGCTATAGTATTGAGTAGTACTAATCAATGATCTAAATTATTTGGTTTGAACAACAAATGTAAAAAAAATATGAATCCTTTTGCTTTGTTTTCACATAGTTTCGTCTATTTTCTTGAAACTGGTAACACTAAAGCACGATACACAACTTCATCCTCACACTGATTGATTGATCGATGGTCGCAGTGTTACGCATTATTCATTATTGGCTTAGCAATGTTTGATTGATGTTTAGGCGTCACTTAAAAGGAATATTTATCATCGTTATGTGTTGCGATGGTTTTTAAGGGGGTAATCTACTATCGTGTATATTTAGTGTGGGGGATGGAAATTTTGTTGTCATGCAGTTAACCTACAAAACAACTTTACGATACAAACTAAGTGCTCCTTTGTAATAGATTACTTGTTATGAAACTATACTAACACTTTTTATTATATACGAATTAATAGAGACAGAGGCATTTTAAACGTTGGCCGTTTAACATACGTTGGTTTTGATTTTAAACAATAATCACTGTAATATCAACTCGATTATTGTTTATTACAAAACATATATAATAATTATATTTATTTATTTGGGAAACACATAGTTAATAACATACACATATGAAATTACATAACAATAATACATAAACCAGTCAAGTTTCCACTAAAATTATAATTAATGAAAGTAAATATAACAACACTAATACCTCCATCATTATAAGTTATAATATTATGGCAAACACTATAAATTTAAAACTATTTTCAGCAATTTTTTAAAGGAACTGATGGGGCATGCAAATATATCAATTTTAGTAAACATCTTATTATATATATCGCACGAACGAAATAAATATGTGTCCTTCACATACCTCGTTCGAGCAACAGGGATTTTAAAAAGTAGGTGGTTTCTGGCATTTGGTCGAGGAACCCTAAAATTAATTTCACTGACAAGAAACGGAGAATCAATAAAATTTCTAAGGAGTTTAAATAAATAAACTTGATCTCTCACTATTCGACGATTAGTAAGTGAAGGCAGATGTGGCAAAGGTTTATTTGACAATTTACATTTAAAAGTTAAGTGCCTCTTAAATCGTTTTTGTACACTTTCAATAAGGTTAATGTATTTGTTATATTGTGGATTCCATATTATTGAACCATATTTTAATAGAGAACGAACCAAAGCATTATAAAGAAGTACTAGAGTAGTATACAAGAATAATAATTAATGTGCACGGCATGTGCAGATTTTCTGATGAATATAGGTGCGTAAGTAATGATGCACCGCCGTCTGTTCAGTCGTCATACAATGCTCCCCCCGAAGCAAACATCGTCGCTCCGATATTTATATACATATAATGGAAGTGATGACTTTAATTAGGTGTTACGTGCGTTTAAAAGATGGCGCTGGTCTTTTACTGTACTGTTCATAGAAATGTTATAGCAAATACACACGTATATCTTCTATACTAATAAATACACACTTTTACTGTCAGGTATTTGAATGTGAGATAAATACCTTTGCTTTCTGTTAATGCCAGAATTGTTAAGGAAAATAATTAGGGTTTCATTTAAAGAAAATGTAAAAAAAGTTTCAATGGTTAGTTTTAGTGCTAAGTGTTTCACTTTGCTTTCTGTTAAGACCAAAAAAAAGATAGTAAAATAATAAGTGTTCGGTGTTAAAAATTAAGGTTTGAATGGACAGTACCATGAAAACATTATTTTCTAATTATACATCATATTAACTATATTACGCAGTGAAGAATATATGAAAACGGGCGGAACCGCGGTCACGCAGTTAGTACTTTCTAAAACTGCGACAAAATGAATGAACGCAACAAGTTTATGAATGCATTGGTGTTACGTTCGCGATGGATCGACTGCAAACCCTGTTAAAATAACAAAGGCTCAGTGTCGTTTCTAGTATTCACAATTAACTGGATATCGTTATCTCCCCTCGATCACGTGGCCAATGAGATCAGTACACTCAGATATCCGCTTAGATAAACTATATCGCGCTTAGATTACCGATAATCCAGTTATGATAACTGTTCCGTACTACCCCCCAACGCGCTCGTAACGAATTGATTTCCTTTAGGGCTATTAATAAAGAACGGGGTAACTCAGTAAACTTTAAGAATTACTGATCAATATTTGGATTCTTTTTCATATATGTGTGTTATTTTATTTTAAACTACTATTGCAATGCAATTTATAACTTTTACTCTAAAAATAATTTTATGTAAAATAAAAAATTGGATTCTTCGAATATTTACCGTATATACATTCAGAAAATATATGTAATTTTGACATTGCAGCGACACAGTATAGCGCGTGCGATTATTGGCCGACATATACAAATTGCAATGTACGCGCCCGACACTTACGGCACCAGTCCCCTCCGTCCGACTGTAGAATCGTACGCTTGTGTAGTTTAATAATTGGAATTATTGGCAAAAGTACGCATATATATGTTTTGCGTGTTTGATTATTAATAAATTACCCTTATAGCTAAAACATTAAAAATAGACGTTTAATTTTAATACTTACAATAGATAATAAAGGAGCCCTTATAATAATAATAAAACCATTTAATCCAGATGTCATTTTCGATATATATTACAATGTTGTTATTAAGTTGTTGCTTAAATTTAAGACAGGTTACTGATATTAATGTTAGTATTATTTATGAGATTTGAATCCCTGTTTGGGAGAAGGCCTCCTTCATCCTAGGAGCCTATATATACACGAGTAATTAGACATTCGCCCACTCAAATTAGAAATCCCACTCGAAATGTAGCTAACGACTCCAGAACTAGATTACGACAGCTTGTACGAAATTAGAATGGCTCTCAAACGTGATGACGGAATAACAGCCGAGCTGCTGAAGGCGAGTGGAAAATCGATCCTTGAGGCTCTTCAGAAGCTCTTTAATCCCACCATACTCGAACGAGGTATGACAGAAGTGTGGAGGTCCTCTTTTTCAAAAAGGCGATAAGACATTTTTGAAAAATTATAGACCCATCACACTTCTGAGTCATGTCTATAAGCTGTTTTGCGGAAGTCCACACGAACCGACTAGCGTGCAGTCTTGACGACTTCCAGCTTACCGAACAAGCCGGCTTCCAAAAAGGCTTTAGCATCGTGGACCACATACATACGCTGCGGCAGGTTATGTAGAAAACCGAGGAGTATAACTTTTATTTAGCGTTTATGGACTACGAAAAAGCCTTCGATTCGATTGAGACCGGGGACTGTATTGGAGTCTCTCCAGCGGTGTTAAGTAGACTATCAAAGCGTTGAGGGATTTGTACGAAAACGCCACCATATCAGACCGATTACAGGACCAGACATCGAAACCTATACCTTTGGAAAGGACTTTGCATCAATAAAAGTGTGAGTACATAACACACCTCCGCTTTGCCGATTATATAGTAGTTATGACTGAGACCGTAAAAGACCTAAGTACGACGCTCAATGACCTCAGTTGAGGCTCCGAACGAGTTGGTATTAAAATGAACATGGACAAGACAAAAATCAGGTTTAATGTCCATATTGTGCCTACTCCTGTAAAAATCGATAGCTCTAATTCTCACGAATTAGACATTTTGTAAAACAGCAATATATACATCTAGTTACCTAATAGCCTTGAGCAAAGCTTGCTCACCAACATATCAATGTTGTCTATCGCTAGGTCTTCATTTGCATCATTCGATGCTGTAATTGAATTTTGAGACAGGATCTAAATTGCATATTAAGACTTTAAAGTTTGAAATTTTCAAGTATTATCTTTCCTAAAGAATGCATTCAAAAATGTGTTACATTTTATATTATTCACTTACATCATTTGTATAATATGTTCAATGCTTCATTGAAAACACTCTAAGATAACACAATATCCTATTACCCAATCACGTCTTAGATGCTATGATTAACATAGTTAATGCATGAGACATCTTAATCGATGGTTCTCAAACTATTATTCAGGACTGGAAATGGAAATAATATAAATAATGTTCATAACTTATAATTAAATGCTAAAACCGGAAATGTAACCGTTTCACAGCGGGACCTTATTATGATTAATGAAGAAAATAAGTTAAGACTATGAAGAAAAATAATGGAATCAGAAAGTCATAGTTTGACAGATTTTCGTACGACTTCTAGAAAATGTGCCACCAAATTCCATGATTTTGTTAATATATTATGTTCTATCTAAAGTTGAGGGATGTCGCCGATGATAGTCTGAATTATTATCTATCCATTTTTAAATGTAAATAGTGTGTGGAAGGTGATTACTTCGGAACATAATAACCAAAGAATTTTTTAATATACTCTCACCAAATATCAAGTTTAAAACAGTTTGAGAATCTACGTTAATCATACATGCGTTAATCACTGTATCGTACATGTCAAAGAAGGAACTCTGACATATGGTTTCATTGGCTCACAGGAATGCCTTGATAATATTAATAAATAAATTGTACAAATAATAAGAACCTTCAAAGATTCTAACATATATATAGTATAATGCAAATAGTGTTTTTCATTCTCGGCTATAGTTTTTGAATACCAAGTTTATAATACATATGAAGTATCTTGAGAACACAGAAAGGGATGAAACATAATTCGTACATAGAGACGTACGGCTTCCATTTTTAAAGTTAATCATAATTTAACAATGTAACTGTGTTATTAATTCGTCTAAATATTGGATAATAAAGAGTTATATACTGCTGATTTTGGAGCCTGGATAACGACGTATCATTGAATAGTTAAATAAAATATTTATACATATCGTGGACTATTTAATGTGTGTGGATAATCTCTCTTGTGTTGGCTGACGTAGTCAGTGATGCAATTAACTTAGTATAAACAATATAAGGCTGGTGTGTTACGTGCACTGCATCGACTGTCTGTAACAATGTCCTAGCGTCGACAATGACCAGTCAATTTGCATGATAATCATCTGTTACGTTACATGTTAATAGTGTTGGATTAGTTCATATTATTGTTTGTTAAGTAATTAGTACGTAGAACTATATTGCCCTTTGTTGGATCGATTAAATACTTTAAGGTATTCTATCTTACATACTAAATGACGATACGTTTTGTGAAATATGGAATACAAGAAATTGCAAAAAATAAACATTGTTCGATACATTCCTTTTTTTTTAAATCATTTATTTAAACAGGGCTTTTACACATTAGTGTATGCCAGCCCTATCGGAGCATACCCAATATATCTTACAAAACAATTTAAAAAAAACAACTAAATTAAATTATCTCTTAACTTACTACTTGTAAAAATAAAGTTTCATAGCATGCTAGCAGAATCGGACATCGGTTCTGCTAGTGCACCATGGAACATGCCTATATCTAAATAACATAATCCTAATGACAAAACCAAAGAACTTCTAGCCCCCGCATTTCGGGTGCATTCCACCGATTCATTCCTTATATTATTTTATAATATAATTAGTGTATCAAAATATAAAAATCTGGCTATTTAGGTAGGTGTCATATAAATTAAATGCATTCCCCTCGTAAAAAAAAGGTGTCATATAAATTGGCTCAGTAGTTTTAGAATTAGATTTAAACGAGCAGACGGGAAGTCTTTAGTATATTAAAAATGAAATATATAAATACTCATAAAAGAGGACACAGAAGAATTTCTCTTTCAAATTACATTTAAAAGTAAAAAAAAAAAAAAAAAACAGAAAATAAAATTTATGAATTTCTCAATAAAATTAACTTGAAACTCGACGAGTTAAAAGAGTATCACCATTCGAAATATAATGAAATGAAGTCGTCGGAGGAAAATGTAAATTTGCTTTAACGAAGTAAATGTATATTTGTTATGTTCGCGTTCAGTTTTGTTCGCCGCAATTATTGTATTGCTATTTCGACTTTATCTTTTGAGTTATATAACCCTTTTCAGGGTAACGACATTTGTTAGGGTCGCCTCTTGCAGCATCGTATTGCACAGGGTTGCCTACTTGAATTTTTATTTGTTGTCTCTGGTCTGTCTGGGTACTCGCAAATTGATAGCTTTTGAAGTCGTGAATTGTTTTTCTTTGTATTTTCACGGTTCGTTTTATAAGACGGTAGAAGACATTTTATATTTTTATTACATCATGTTATGTCTCTATTCAATTTATTCGTAATTACAAATATGATTGATACACATCGCTTATTTTTATTCTTACAGATAAATCTGTATGCTTTTGTATGTAGTTTGTACAAGCTTGTTCTCAATATATAATTCAACGTAATCACTTATAATTACGGTTACATTTACCACGTGTCCTCAAATTGTTCATAGTTTCTAAATCAAAATGTAAATCTTCTTCGTGTTCAAATAAATAAATCTCCACCGTTACAAACATCATCTCAATCGTTCGATCACTTCGCATTTTCTACAAGGCAAGTCATTTCTTTTTATTGGCACAAGTCAATCTCGGTTGTTACCAAGTATAAACTAAGAGGTGAGATCCAAATTAGTTCCAAATTATAAAATACTAGGAAGAACAGAGTTATGGGGCATATCCTCTTTGCTAATAGAAAAAGAAAGTAGTATATTGAGTACATGCGCGTGTGAATGTTTTCAGATCGCTTAGAACTGCTTTCATCCATCCATCCATTTAACCGAAAGACGTAAACTGCTGAACATAGGTCTCCCTCAAAGATCTCCACGACGACCGATCTTGCATCACCCGCATTCAGTGGATTCCCGCGACCTTCACCAGATCCTCGGTCCACCTTGTTGGGGGCCTATCCAAGCTACGTCTTTCGGTGCGTGGCAGCCATCCGAGAACCCGTTGGCTCCATTGGGCATCGATTCTGCGAGCAATGCGTCCAGCCTACTGCCACTTAAGTTTAGCAATGCTACAGGCAATGTCGTTTTAAACCTCTATTAATTATTATCCGCGACCACGTTTATTATTTTTGGTAATAATTACTCAACTTTAGCAGAGATGGACAATATTCTAATCAGACTGAGTGCAACTAAGTTCCTATTAGCTGTGTTATTATAATTAAAAAATGTAACATGGACATGAAAATATATTTAATAATGTCATTTTTTTAAACGGTATAACAGTACCATAGACTACCCATATATTATTTTAAAACTAGAGATTATACATTTTAACATAATACACTAACTATCCTCGTCAAGCTAGCAGTCACGCAGACAGATTTTGTTTTGTGTATTGAAGTAAATGGTAATACCTACGGTACTTAAAGCCAAGGGCCAGAGACATTCGTATGTTCGTGGTCGTATGCAGAACAATTCACCAAATTCATCATTATCGGGTGAATAATATACATTGATTTTTTCTTTTATGTATGTCTGTCTTAAAAGTAATTGTCAGAATAGGTATCATAGAATTATTTTATATAAGTTACAGTATATATTTTTACATTTAGCATGTGGCGGACCAGATCGATGCGGGCAATGAGAGTTAATTGTCGTGCGCATGAAGGACGCACAGAACCGCAATGAACCGCTCAACGAAGCGAGCTGCTCAGTGTGCTCAGGCATTCGCATCCGACCGGCTCATTACCATGCTCACGAGTCTACGCGGTTACCTGCCTTTACAACATTTATTTTACAAAAAGAAAAACCAACGTTCTACGCGACTTAATATAATCATATTATAATGCACCTAATAAATACAGTTCGATAATTTTACATTGTATTATTATTTAAGCTTTCCACTATTACGTTCCGCGGTTCCGCTCATATTAAACAATATCTAAACTTCACAATTATTCGCCAATTGTTACCATCTGTTCTTTCAGTTGCATTAAGCGTCATTTAATGTTAAGTTTTCAAATCAAAATCAAAATTTATTTATTCAATTTAGGCCCTAAGCAGGCGCTTATGAAAGTCTAAAACACTACCACCGGTTCGGAAAACAACCCAGCCGAGAAGAGCCGGCAAGAAACTCGATCTGGTTCTTTTTTTTTCATAAATATAATATATATTATTTTTTTTTTTCATATAAAAAAAAACTATACAAATCGTAGTTTTTAGTGGAAGCACAGAGATGTGGGTTAATTCCAGACATCACTATCGTTCACGTAATAATCCACTCTGTAATAACCTTTTGAGATTAAAACTTGCTTGACATAATACTTGAACGTTATTGTCAGGTAAATCGGTAATGTTACTTGGGATCTTATTGTAAAACCGAATATTATTACCTATAAAGCTTTTATTAGACTTACTTAACCTAAAGCGTGGTTCCGGACAACTTGTCTTTACTTCTAATATTAAAATTATGACGATCATTCACTAGATCTAGCTTGTTTTATCATTATTATCCTCATAGCCCGTTCCATATATTATTTAATCTGAGAAAACATATGCCAAAAATAACAGTTGCAATACTTTATTCAGTATGTGTTGGCAGTTTGGCACCGATATGTAGTTGCTTTGGGTCTTTAGGACTTTGGGAACAGTGAGAATTTCTAAATTAACTCAAAGTGTAATAAAAAAATTATTCTACAATTTTCACTGCTTGGTCGAAAAAAAATGAGGAGATTCACAGAAAAACTAAAGTGAAGAATTGCAAGACTTAGCAGCAGTGAGAGACAGTAATTGTAGAACGCAGATTCGATGGTTCGAGGAATTCTCAAATAGTGTAGATGGCATATCAGTCATTGTTTTGAATATTTCAACCTACGTCTAGTAGTAAACATTTATTAATTATATTTTTTAACTGTAAATATAAAAACAACCACCTGCTTTTAACTGTAAATTGTGTTTAAAAAGGGAATAGTAATTAATTAATTTAAAATCTCTTCTTAAAATAATTTAATTTGGAACCTCTCAAAGTCGTTCGTTGCCAATTATAACATTTTTCACAAAAAATATTACTTTTTAATAATGAATATTTTACAGTAATTATGATAGACGATAATAAATTCAAGTGAAACTTAAAAAAAAAACTGAATGAAATGTTCAGACGTTTTTAAAGTCTGTAAAATGAAGGTGGAACTCACCGCGACTTACAACGATCATTCTTCTCAAGGGTACTGTCAGAAGATTTTATAATATACTCATTATTTATTTTTAAAAAGTGTATATAGATATACTTTTTTTTACATGGTATAGGCTCAGTGCTTTGACCACAATCACACCTGATGTTAAGTGATGATGTGGTCCAGGATGGTAAGCATACTAAACCTAGGTACTGGTTCTCGGGGCCCCTTATCTCGACCTCCGGTGAAGAGAGGGGCACTGGGGACTGGTGTGGGAGTTGCAGCGGTGGAGATTGAGGCAGGGGGGTAACTTGGGCTGTTGTAAGAGAGTGTTCTAGGGGTTGGGAGGGTTGTGTTGAGGGTTGCTGGGGGTTTTCTCTCTTCTTCTAAGTATCCCTCTCCTTGCTACGTCTTGTTAGCTAACAAGACGAGTACAGGAGAGGGACTTAGCTCTTCTTCTTCTATAGTGGAGGCGGGTTCCTTCCTCTTTCTTCTTGGCCCGCCTCCGCTCTGTCTCTTCTTCCCTTTTCTGTTTATGGGGGGCAGGAAGTATATCCTGCCCCCCGGAATGTTGACCGATGGGTCATGCCTCCCTTCGGGGAGACGGGCGAAGAGGTGGGGTGGAGAATTATTCTTCCCCATCCCCACTGGGACATTGCACGACGAGGCCCGGTGGGTTCGCTGCAGAGGGCGACGCGGTGCCTGCGAAAGCCACCCCGTGTCGCCCCCATCCCAAATGCAGCGGACGGCCCCGGGAGGTTTTATGTGGGTATTTCCGGGCGCTTCACGCCCGAGCGAGTCCCACACTGGCACGGAGTTCGTCACTCCGTGCCCCCCCACCCATTGCATTAAGGGACTTCGGTCTCACTAATGCAATGGGTAAGGGTAGTGCGTAAATACATTTCCCCCCGTCAAAAAATAAAAAAAAGTACTGGTTCTCAAATGATGATACCAGAACACACCTATTGGTATTTGTCACCGGTTTACAAACTTGAGGGTGGTAGCTACCCAAATGGGCATCTTTAGAAAATGCCCTACTACCACCATCCTATGGTTTCCTCACGATGTTTTACTTCACCGTAAGCTCAGGCCGATTTTAGAGTTGGATAGGTGGGATCAAACCCGCGTCGATTAATGTGGAATCCGGCCGCACTACCCACTGCGCTATTATCTATTCATATACTAGTAAACATAAAAGTAAACATTATTTTCTTTAATTTTTTTTTAGTTTATCACTTTTAAATAAAGAAACTTTATTATGTTTAGACAGATATTTTAAATCAACATTCACACCTATTTATGGTTTTATAAATTATAGTTCGATACGATATGATATTAAAAAAATATATATTAAGCTTGGAATTTCGTGATGCGTATTTTTTCATACTGGATATGATATCACAGATAACACGTTATTAATATTATTATAATATTACAACTAGTAGACTTATTCTAGACAAAGTCTGATCTCATCAGCCCACGTTGTACTAATCATGTCAAAAAATACCCTATTTTTCTTTACCAAAAGCTCTGGCTCATTTTAGAGTTTGATAAATGGGTTGGAACCTACGTCCATCGAAGCGTAACTCAAATACACCATGAACTCGTTAAAAATTAGTTGTTACATTCCAATGTTATATAATAACCTGAGGTAATCGGGTCGACTTTCTATTATAATATTGAATAAATAAAAACTAATTTATTAATTAATCAACTATCTTCGAAGTACCATAGGTTGTTTAATTATTAATTAAACTATATGGTACCGCCAGTTCATCTAATTGAAGCTTCTAAATTTTCTCTCCTAACGCTACCAAGTAGGAGTGCGCGACGGGGGGTCGGACTAGACGATAAATCGTGGCGATCCTCTGCAAACAATGTTTTTGAACGATATTAATGGCCGCTCCCGCGGGAACTCCGATACCATCTCCTGTCATTCTTATTCTTTTGATGCTCGAGAAATAATTTGCCAAGGTTTTTTATCCCTGTGAATCTCGGATCGAATCGGCTCCATTTTTTGCGCTTTGGTTGTCACAGATTTTACGGGTTTTCATTCATTGTGTACCAATTTATGAAAGAAATTTAACTTAAATTTTCATTTAACGCCAAAATATTAGTTGGCTTAGTAGTTGTTATATTTTCTTTTGGAAATCATCTTTGTAATTTTCGTCTAGTTGTGAAAATTCAACCATCACCCTTATTTCAAATTAGAGGTGAAAACAGTTTTCATAAAATAATATTTAATATATGAATTAAAAACATAATTGACTTCAATTTTCACAAAAAGTCCTATATATTACAGTAAAAAATAAAAGGCTTCAGCTCAGAGAACTGCATTTTTCTACATATTTATATTTCACAATTGAAAGTTTATGAAAGTTTTTCGTTTCTTTTTATTTCACTTTCAATAACATCGAGAACCTCTTTTTTCCTTTACATAGGTAGTAGGACATTTTCTAATAATGCCAGCCTGGGTAGCTACCATCCTCAAGTTTGAAAAACCTGTCGTCGAATACCAATAGGTGTGTTCCGGCATCATAACTTGAGAACCAATATCTCTATGCTTACTGTGTTTACCATCCTGGACCACATCGTCACTTAACATCAGGTGAGATTGTAGTCAAAGCACTGCGCCTACTCCGTGTAAAAAAAAATACCTAACCAATATGTAAATAAGTAAACATAAAACAGTTAAAGTTATTTTGTCCTTTGTTTAAAAACCAATTCTCTGGATTGTTTTGTTTTTCTAATAACTAATGAAAAAATATAGTATTAAAGTTTAAAAAAAAATTGTTATATATGTTCAGTTTATTGAAACAAAATGAAATAAAAAACATACATAAAAAGTAGGGCGAGTCTTTAAGCACACCTGTCTAAGTTACTTAAACGGTAAATATTTTATCAAAAACTACCCTCTCATCGCACAGTGAGCTGTTCCACGGGGTGCCACTCGAAAGAGAGGATCCGTCTGCCCTCTACCCTCGACCCCCGTTTATTGGATTACTGTGTTTACGTGATATTTATGTTGTGTCCACAACGCTTAATGCCCGCCTGAAGTGGACCGGGTTAATTCAGGCGTGCCTGTTACTGATCTTTTGGATCTAATATAAAAATATAAACGAAATCTTATTATATTTATTTAGTACTAAATTAATATTATATATTCGCATATCGTAAATGAAACGTTGATGTATCTCCACGGAGCTATTTAGAGTTATGAAAGGTATTCTTTATTGGAGTGTAATATTGGGAACCTGTCGGTAGCGCATCCCCGGAAATGGCGTCGACTTTTGACACAAGCTGAGACGCAATCAGGATTTCGTGACAGCCGTCTTCAAATATTGTCGTCTAGTGATACATGACATGGCAGCGCTTCTACTAGTATCTCTGTGGTTTTAAATGTGGCATGGAAGTGACCCAGGGCGGACTTGCCATGCATTCACCCTGTCATCGAGCATGTGGAATGAAACTTGTGCCTTTTGCTTGTTTATTATCCAGAGCATGTTCGTCTGATCCACCTGGGTTGCGAAGAAGACAACTTGTATAAAAAAATTACCTAAATACCTATCTCCAAATGGTTCACTAGTGGACAGCTTTCAAAATTAAAAATTGAGATAAAGAAACCTTTAAAAAATCACAGTTGTGGGCTTGGAATGAACGGAAGACATGGACGAATACAAAAGCGATTCCCGTGGACTTTGGTAATAGACGCTGAGAAAGTACGATGAGGTTTTTAGTGGGACTACCTACATAACCCGTCGACTGTCGCCCGTGCCGGCCGGGTACACAATATAGGTTTTCGCCCTCAGAAAATAAATATTGTATCGTTATTATGACTTATAACGCATCAAGACTTTGACGTTTGGACCCCAGCTAATTAGCAGTATCGAGACGCCAACTTTTTGGTTGTCATGCACGTCATTGTCGTTTCAAAACACGACCGTTTGAACTATCAATTGCGACACACATGTCAACCAAACATCGTTCCGAACATATTCATAACTAATTAATCGTCATCATCTTGTGTGTGTGTGTGTGTGCAGGTCTCCCCAGAGTAGCAGAAAGCCACCATTGCTATTTCTGCGGTGCGTATGCTACAAAGATAAAGGTATTTTTCTTAACAATATGTTTATCTGTGTTAAATTTGATTTAAATTAAAGAAATCGTTTGAGAAAAAAAAAAAAAAACCTACAAATTGTAATATGCTCTATGAGATATGTGAGAACATAAATAAATAACACCCAACCGGTTCCAACGTATGAAGTTATTAATGAATGTCGATTAAATGAAAACGGCTTATAAAGTTAAAGATAAATAGCTCTCGATTTGCCTCGTGTAATGACGCAGATCAATAAAATGTAATTTAAAATTAAGTAAAACTTTTATTATCATATTTAATTCGATATAGTAAACCCATAGTGCAACAACACAGATACTAAAACCTGACCAGATAATAATTAAATAGCTGTAATAATGATAGAGTGATGTAAATCAGTTCAGTGTTATCAGGTAACTAACGGACATACAGAACGATAGACGTTATGTAAGGATGAATCGCTTCGGTATCTTACAATAACTCTTCATAACTTTTTGGACAGTGTAAACATTTGTGACTATTTTATTTCAATAAAATTTATTTATTTTATCGTCGTTGAGATTTTTGAGAAAGACCTATGTCCAGCAGTGGATGTCTTTTGGTTGAATGGACAGATGGAATTATCTTTTTTATATTGAATTTTCTAATTGCTTCAATACTCTCCAAATATAAACACCATGAAGCTACAAATACTCGAAGGTATTGACATCTTCAATCTATTCGTAGCTTAACGACGCAAAAAAAAAATCACTTATTATTAATAAGAAAAATGAAAGCGAAATTATCTTTGAGCTAAAGTTGAGTTAAAGCGATGTAGGGGAAGAAAATTAAGAGAAAATCCGGGAACCAGCCAGTGTCAGTGGACCCGGGGGGACAGGAGAGGAGGAGGTTGTCGAGCGAGGTAATGAACGCAACCACCCCTAGACCTATTATTTTATCCACATTTTACCCTTATTTTTAAGGGTACTATGCTACTAACAATTTATAAGCGACTTGTTAAGAGAAAACAACTATAAAAAATAATGAAAAGAATATAAAGATTCATATGTATTTGAAATGTTATCTCTCTTTAATTGATAATTGTGATTCTAAAGGTAGTTAATCGTATTCTTGATAAGGATAGTTACTGGTCCACAATAGTACTTGAAATAATGGATTTAAATCGTAAGAAATAATTTAAATATGTACTAACTGGGTACGTGGTGACGTCAGCTAATTAACCTGAGGTTAACTCATGTTATCAGCATTTTTACATTTGAATATATTATCACTTTTTATGTAAATGTATTTCAAAATTACATAAAAACGTTTTACTCTACGTTATCCTTATTTTGGATTCTCCCTTTAAATTGTGTAACATTTTTTTTACATAAGTCCATGGACAGTGGTGATCACTTACCATCAGATGACCCGCTTGCATGCATATTCCATAAAAGAAAAAAAAATGAAAAGCGTTACTTGTTATACTATTTTCAATATATCTGCCGTGTGCGTTTTTTATGTGTAACGAATTCAGTTTTCGTAAAACGACGATGTCAATAAAATACATCCCCTTTTTCATATATTTTGGATTAAGTTTTTTTTTAATTCTATATATAACTCTGAAGCACACTGTACTTTTTTATAACTTAAACCTTAAGTACAAAGTTTCATAAATCTAAAACTGACTCAGTTCCAATACAAATTTGATCACTTGGACGTGAGGTTTCAAATATTTTTCCTGCTATATGTAGCTCCAAAATATAGACTACTTCCATACCGTCATTCATCAAAATCGATCCAGTAGTTTTAGTGAGATGCATGCATACAGAAAGACAAATATTCTACAAATTAGATGTGTTATCTTATAGATTTTAAACTCCTGCTGAGTGGTTTTCCTCGAATATATTCATTGTACAGTTTTGTTTACGAATTTACTACAAGAATAGATTTCGATAGTATACTCGACATGTCCGTCGATCGCTTATGCCTTGTACCGGCGGTTACGTGCGGGTCAGCTCGCGCACGGTACAAGGGCCCGCAGATTACGCTCCACGTTTCCTTCACAAGCGCTTTTTGAACCTCGTTTACGTGTAATTGATGACGCCTAATCAGATCTCTAGATTTATGTGGGACAGGTGTTCCTCTGAATTATTACTTACAATAATAAATGTACGGTCTATTTCTCACATGTAGCTCGAATTAAGTTGTCATGTATCACATTTATTTTATGTTTATTTTTTGTCCGAAGGAAATTCATGTGCAAAAAGTCCAACAAATATGTAATATTCTTACGTCTATAAGTTGAAAAGATTCTTCGCTCGTTTCCAACTTCAAATAACTTTATAATTCAAGATTTCCTTACAAATAGTTTTGAATTATTTTCTATCATTCTACTCAGTTTTATTTTAGTTTTTTTTATTGCTTAGTAATTATTCTTTTTCACTTAGTTCGTTATTAAAGATCTTATGTGTATTACTGGCAAATTTCCGAATCATTTGTATCATACATGCATACATAACGTCACGCCTCTCTCCCATAAGGGTAGACGGAGACCACATACTTCGACTTGCTACGATCCTAACACACATCTTTCACTTCTGCTTTCATAAGCACCTTCACACATGCTCTTCAGTTAAGGGTACTTTCGACCGTACTTTTACATCATATTTTTAAAATGATAAATATATTGACGGGCAATATTTTGAATTCTTTGATTTCTTTTCTTCCAGATTTGTTTCTTTACGTATGTACATAACCAAAGTTCTCACAAACAACTTAACGCGTTTAATTAACCTGAAGTCCCAAAAATCCTACAGCAAGGGAATCATACCACTACCTACAAGATGGCAGAAAGAACAAAGTGACACATATATTTAATGTAATTAAGTGTAAATAAACTTGAAAAAATGTCTCGAGTTTTCATTTAATTTTAAAATGCGAAGAATTTTTTCCCCAACCAGATAAAATAGCAGCTACAATGAAACAATACGAATCCAATTATATATTAAGTCATCGTGATTTTATTTCGTCTGGTACAAGTTTCGAACTGCTCGGATAACTTGTTTCTCGCTTACGGAGTAACTTTTATAATAACCTTTCATTAATAGTTCAGTCGTATAGAGTTGAGATGTCTTTAACCGAAGATTCGGCTTTCTTCATTATTGAGGATTTCTTAATCGAGTGCGTTTCCCAATATTATTTTAATATTATTTAATAATTAAATTTCAATCTACTTTTAATAACACATACTCCGCAATGTTTTAATACATGAGTCTAGCTATCTTTGCAATTCGGATAGTAGTTGAATGAAGTCGGGTTAATATTTATTTAAACTGCCTATCAATAGTTTATTAATATCAAATTAATCAATTTAATAAATAAGGACTATGAAATAATGAAGTAATCTGTTATGATATTATAATTTTGATGATTTTCGGCTTCGGCTACGAAAATCCGAATCGCGAAGCTAACGCAGCTCTGTTTTGAAGAAACGTAAATTCAACGAGTTCGTAGTTATGAAGTTAAATAGAGGTCCGTCACGGAACTCGACTCGGTATCTGACACTGAATTTAATTAATTATCTCAGGCCCCACGGTCTTTCACTTGTCGTACGGAGTTCCCTGTCTATTTCAAGCTACAGAGTCGCAAGAGAACTGTCGTGAACGTTATCACGTATACATCATTATTCTGCTTCGTGCATTCGATTGTTATAAAATATAACATCAATATTATGAATGAATATACTCCGAAGAATTTTATGTATTGTTTTATACTATTATGTAATAATGGATTCCTGGCAACTTTTGAAAAGTTTGAAAAACTCCTTACAAATTCAATTGAAGCTTTAAGGTTAAAATTGTACCATAATCTCATCTAATGTCAAATAACGCTGTGTATGACTATTGATGGATACATAGGTAGACTAGCTGTGTGCCCGCGGCTGCGCTCACGTTTCTAATATTCTTCACTGGTTTTTAATTTTTTTTTGTAAGGAACCCACATTTTTTGGTGCTAAGTAAGTAAGATATGTCTCATAAATTCAAGAACTTGCCCTGCCCGTAAACCCAACTATTGAATGATCTCTTTTTTCCTAATTTTTGATGTTTTTTTATGGACACTTATAATTTTTATGATTTTTATTGGTACTAACAGAAACCAATATATTTCTAACAAATTCAAGCACTGAATCATAAACCTGTGCATTGAATCGGATTTTATTACATTTTTTTGTTTTAATTTTTTAACGCGGAATTATTTTCGAAAAAGTTACCCGTAGTAACATCAGCTATGTAGCAAAAAAGTCCGATCAAAATCGGTAGAGCTATTCCGGAAAATACTCGCAACAAACAGATTGTCAAAAATTGTATTTTTGGTATAGGTTTCATATTGTTAACCTTTTTGTATGTCGAAAGTCCAGATAGCCTTCTCTATTCAACTAGTATACTTGGAGTATAGTAGAGTATAGTAGACTTGGAGACATTTAATTTCACTTATTCTAGAACCATCCCAACTCCCACTGAAACTCGATCATAACTGCATCTAGTGTTTAGTAACATAATTTTCTCACCTTCCCGGAAATAGAGCTACTTACAGATTTAAAGCAATTAAATTAATTACTAAAATACCAACCTTATAAAAAAAACCATTTAAAATTAATCGTATTACAAGTTCTTTTTCTTTTTCTTAGATAATGGCAATCTGTGTACACACAATTTGTGCCAGTGTCATGTGGGTAAGATGTATTTTCAATCTTGTACCAAGCTCCAGCAAAACGGTGGCCCATCCTGCTCGAACTTTCCATGGAGCTTTGTCGACATGGACATAAAAAATTGTATTTTCTACTACTGTTTATTGACCATTATACATTTTTTTGGTTATATTTCTTCTTAGTTAATGGCAATCTGTGTACACCCAATGTGCCAATGTCGTGTCGGTAGATGTATTTTCAATCTTGTATCAGCGTTACCAAGCTTCAGCAAAACGGTGGCCCATCCAGCTCGAACTTTCCATGGAGCTTTGTCGGCACTTCAGAATACATGTTACGCGTTATTTTCTATAACATACTTAACTTAAACATAATAAATAAAAATATCACACAAAACACCAACAAGATTACATGATGTAAAGTTAAATACACATGTTTAATGAATTAAAGAAAATAACTGCTACATGTCAGACTGAGATCCCGCCAAAAACTCCGTATTACAAGTTATATTGTACTAGTGACAATTTATTTATAATCAGTACTGAAAATATCCGGGCAACGGCCAATATGGTGAATATAAGGAACATATGAATTGTAAAGAACTTAACAATATATACATACATATGTATTTAGTATAGATTAATAGAGATTACTTTGTGAGCGTATGGTCACCCTACCGACTGCGCCATATTAAACACGTGAATCGTGAACAATATTGCGTTATAAAATACTTCTGTCTACCTTTGACCTTATCTAAGAACTATGTTAAAACGCTACGTCTAAATGAAGCTTCCAAAACACGCATATGAATTAATGTTTAAACTTAAGATTGGTGTCAAGCGATAGTTAGGCGACCAATAGAAAATTCCTTGATACTATTCTATGGTTCTTGTACCAAAAGTTCAGTGTAGACTCGAGAGCTATCCCTCACTGATTATTGCGATATCCGACCATATAATCATTATACTTGTTGAGGACAAATGAATATTTCCTTAAATCTTTAACATTAACATTCAATTACGAGAATTACATCGCGAATCACAACACACACACACTAGCTGGAAACACGAGAGAGAGAGAGAGATATATATATCATATGTACCTCATATGTGTAAATGAGATAAATCATAAGTTTGTAAACTAAGAGTAAGTATGTGCTAGTTGTAAGTATTAAAAATGTATTAGAATTCGCGCCGACCGCCGGCCAAGTTGTACCGGCAAGATATAGTTTCTAAATACATGTAATTCCAAGATTAATAAATACAGTCCACATTATATAGTGAAGTTGGGGTTTCATTGCTGGTGAAGAAAGCGTCCCCTTCAATACTATCATAACTTTGTCACATGCAGAGAAACGATCACCTCTTCACTTGAACTTAAGCATATGATCTGGTATAATTATGCCTGAGATTTTGTAAAAGGTAAACGTCACGCCCTTCCGGGGTGAAAATTGAGTAGATCTTGATACAAGGCAGTCGAGATAAGATTTATTCAACCGATTTGCAAGAAACGGGAAAACTTGATCCACAGTCAATATATGTAAGCCCATACAGAGGTGAAGCCGTGTATTATTACAGCTGTAGTATCGACGTACTGACTGACAGATACAAAATGTGTGTTGTTTGATTTGTTCGATACAAAATGTGCCTCAAATTATGTTATGTTCCTGATCAGGGTATTTTTATGTATTGTATAAGTGGACAACAAACTCACTTGATGTTAAGTGGCGATGTATTTAGAAAGCTTCTAGAACTGCCTCTCAAGTGATGCTGCAAAAGATATTCCACGCATATTTTGTTAGGTTATGTTAGTTAGTTTAATATTTTTCTATTTCCACATTACTTAGCCTATTATAATAATAAGCAATTTAATTAATGTATAAACAAAAATAATAATATTGTCAAGAGATAAGTTGAATTGAAACAAATATTAAACGTGTACATGATATATAAAAAAATCATAAGCCATGACACTCGAAAGCGTTAGGCAATACGTCGTGATTGTTTCGCGAATCCATTCGAAACTAAATAAAAATATAAGCTGACAATGCATTCAACACTCGAAAACAAATAGATAGATATTACGCCGTCAGACTTTTTCACTGGAAACAAAAGAGGACAATCGACTATCAAAAAGTTCGCTAGCAATAAAACTCTTGTGAAATCAATTTTAATATCTGACAGCGGTTATGAGCGGCGCGGCTGGCGGGCGGGGTAGCGGGTTGCTCGAGGGGGCGGACCGGTTGATGCATATTTCCGCGATTCGAATGAAAATGGGCCATTCATTTCGACATCTATGTCGTTACTAGTACAAAATTCGTTACAAATTTCTACTTTTCAGTGACGCTGGTATAAATAACAAGCGACAGCGTGTATGTAATCTATTTGACTTTTAAATTGTCACTTTTTTCATATTTAATCATCCGAAGTATATTAAATCGTTTTTTTTTTTTATTCCAATTGACGGCGAACAGGCAGACGGCCCATTTGATGGTAAATTGTTTCCATCATCTATGCACAACTGGAACAAACTGGAACTGGAATACTCCTGGTATTACTAATGCGTTGCTGACCTTAAATTCTTGATTAATAGGTAGTTTTCAGATTAATATAAGACTAAACATAAGAAAGGCTGTACATACAGCCTGTACAGTACAATAATAATTACATCATTATTATTCTTCATAAGACGTGAGCGATAAGATATATGTATTTAGTTACCGATGAATATAAAAAATGTTAACAAATGTCCATTAGTTAATAATAAAACTGTTTCAAAATTTAAGTATAAAATAAAACAATTTCATGTTTCTTGTTAATGTAGAAATGTCAACCAATTTAAAGACATAAATGTAATATTATAATTTACTAGCGATTATGTATAATAGAAAATAATCAAACGGAACAAATTTTCAAAATAGAGAATGTGAGAAACACTTGTAATCAGTGTGTATTCGTAAGGAGCTTGTAATTGTGAAGGAAGGAAATCAGAGAAGGCTTAAAGAATAAAGATTTGTTCTTCTCTTTCTGCTTACTTCAATTACAACATGGGTTGATAATAAAAAATAAAAAAAAAAACTTTTTTTGTGTAAATGAATGATACCTTATACGCTATACTCTTTAGAATTGGACCCGACAACACACTGCTCTCAGCAACGCACGCTCTTACAAATGAACATAAATTATGCACGTTCATTAGATATGTCGAAAAAGACCCCTTTCCTTTGGCACCATAACTCAGTTACCTACAGACCGATTCAAACGAACGGTTCGCCGTTTCCATTGTTAATGTAAAATTACTAGTGTTTTGATACTTCTTTTTATATTTTATAGACTTATAATACATCTATTGGGAATTGGCAACAGATTTCGAACTTTTCACTGATAGCTCAAGCTCATTATATAATTAAATAGGTGAGTTCTACCCTTCCACCCATCGATGCAGAATTCGACTACACTTTCCGACAACTGTGCTATCATCGCTTTATAGTAAAAGCGCTTTATATTGACAAGATATAAGGAACACAAGATAGCTGTATGAAACTAATGATTATAGAGAAGAATTTTAGAGAGCTAAAATATATCTGGATGAAGAAACTAGATCCGTGAATGAATACTCAAGATTATAATATCATCATAATATATGATGAAGGAACGAAGAATAAGAAATTATAAATACCGACACGAATGAGGTTTAATAAAACTCAAAAAAGGTATAGTCGTTCAAGTATGCCCTTTAAAGAATTGTTATTAAGAATTTCGTCTACGGATTACAAAGGAAAATATTCTATCAGCAATTTAATCACTATAGTTGTTTTTGAAGCTGTGTAGAAAAGTTGAAAGGTTCTCGTTTGTCGTGGTACGGACATGTTATGAGAAGGGAGGAAGCGCATGTGGGTAAAATAGTAATGAATATGAATGTGGAAGGATGGAAAAGTAGAGGAAGGCCAAAGAAAGTGTGGATGGAGTGTGTAAGAAAGGACATGAAAGAAAAAGGAGTGAATGAAGAGATGACGGCTGATAGGGACGTATGGAAGAAGAAAACATACTGCGCCGACCCCAAGTGAGTTGGGAAAAGGCAGGAGAATGATGAGCTGTTTTTGAAGCCATCGAACACTAAAAGCTGTTCAAGTGTCTAATTAATCTTACTTTTTTTATTCAAGAATATCTTGGGAAATTATGGCACTTCTACCTAATTCTAATTCCATCTACCTAATATATACTCAATGCCGTGTTAGATTACTAGTAAAACACAGTACTGTAGATCCTTGCCTTTTTTTAATGGTTAATGTTACTGAACTGTGTAACCTTTACAGGTAAATTAGAGCTAGCCTGTTGAGCTAATACCGAAGGAAAAATAAATATTAATTAAACAGAACCGAGACGAATATAAAGCTGAAACTAAAATTAAAAGTAAAATACAAAATGAAATTTAAAATTAAATCGAAGCGGGAGTGGCTAGCGATAACTGGATTTAGAGAATACCAACGAAACGTCAAACACAGAAAGCACCTGATTTGCTAGCGTTTAAGTTGAACCGCCACGTAAAGTCCAGATTTTCACGAACCCGTACAATTAGCAGGTAAAGTACAAACAGTGCACGAGGCCGTGTTCTACTCCGTACATACACGTGATTAATAACCATATATACGCTATGTTATGGACCAAGTTAAAAGCAGTAAGCGATATATAAT
The DNA here is from genome assembly GCA_014132275.2 of Samia ricini. Classification (NCBI taxonomy): domain Eukaryota; kingdom Metazoa; phylum Arthropoda; class Insecta; order Lepidoptera; family Saturniidae; genus Samia; species Samia ricini. The sequence continues at coordinate 801,739 of AP028159.1, forward strand.
TATTCATAATTAAATACAGTTATTTATTATTTATATTAGACAAAATGTTCTTTTTGTTGAATTGATATTGCATCTGCAATTTACAAGGTTGCATTAACTAGTTTCTATTCTAATAAAACACTGTCTAGATTAGTCTAGATAGCATTATATAGATAAATAAGTAAATAAAAAGCAGTTTTGTCTAAAATGTTAGTTTTTTCCTAGCTTTACAAAAAAAAAATATAAAGCATAAGACAAAATGTAATATATAAAAAGAATCATCAATCTCAATTTGTTCATTAATTTCTTTTTTTTTTCATATCAATAAACTTATAGCGGATTTTATAATTTGTTATAACTAAATAATAAAAACTAAATATCATCATCATCTCCCTACCCTTTTCCCATTTTTATTTGGGGTCGGCGCAACATGTCTTCCTCTTCCATTCCTCTCTATTTGTTGTCATCTCCGCATTCACTCCTTTCCTAAACATATCATCTTCCACACAGTCCATCCATCTTTTCTTTGGTCTTCCCCTTCCCATGTAACCGTCCAGATTCATATCCAATGCCTTTCTTACAACATCCTCTTTCTCCCTGCGCATCACATGTCCATACCAGGAAATGCAATAAAAACTAAATATATTGAATTATAATGAATTCGAAAAATATGCAGGAAAAATGTAAATTACATGTTAGTGCCTTTTAGTACCTAGTTTCTACACATGTAGCGCCTTTCCTCTCTTTCACGTCTTCATTGCCATAATTTTTTAATGATCTAATAAACTAAAAGTTATAATATTTTGACACAGCTTTTAACTTGGACCGCGGTTTGAGTATATCTAGTAGGTGAGCGCCAAGTTTACCATACCCGGATTGCAAGCGGGATGTCGACGGCGCGTCCAAAGCACGAGCAGGCTCATAACCAACATACATCATTGTATTAAATCCCGGTTTACTCATGTAACAAACATCTACCCGCGACTTCGTCCGCGTTGATTTTAAAATTTCATCTAGATAGAAACTGTATTATCTTTAGTTAATCTAAGGTTGTTTAAGGGCAATAATTATTCAGTATATAATTTTGATATATCTATAAGCCAGGAAAGAAACAGTTACACAAAAGCGTTATTAGGATATATTACACAAATAAGCATTTTTTGAAAAAATATCTATGGTCAAAACTGCACCAATATCCATTGCATGATTTAGGATAATTTTGTGGATAAATAGACAGATAGGAAGGGAAAGCGAAGTGTGGATAAAGATCGATTTTTAAACCCATAATAATAATTGCTTCTTGGTCCCGGTTCACCCACATTTCAAACAATGGGTTCCGCCTCGATTACCCTGAGGCCAGCGCTGGGTGAAGCCACTGCATCCTGCCACCTCCATTATATTACTTGCTGCAGGAGGGCTTTCCGGGTTTCTTTCCGTTTGAAGAGAGAGGCCTCCCACGAGCTATCACTAGCCAGACGTAAAGATTGAAGCTTAGCTTGACTTTGTGAAATTATATTTATAAGTCTTGTTGGCTCGTGTTCTGGCCTCAAGTAATATTTATCAGTTTGAAATTGACATTTATGATTTTTTACATAAAAAATATTATATTAAAAGCATTACTTAGGTTATTAGTGTCAACAAATCGAAAATAATGCGTTTCGTACGGCGCACTCTCGCGCTCTCTCGTTCGTGAATCAAAGCACATGGCGACTTTTGCATCAGGCATTTCAAATGTATATTTAGTACACTCCCGGGAAAAACGTACAATAATTAGATAATTGATATTTATTACAAAATCAAAATAAATCGCTCCGCTTATCACTCTGTTAGCGACGTGAATACAAATGCATCGTCAACACGCTTCCATTATCAGTCATGCGTTATGTGATTACAGACCATGTTCACAAATATTCCATGTAATGTTTCATAAATACAGAGTGAATTGTTTGTTTTTTAGATTGGTATCATTTAAATTAATTAAATCATTCGATAAATTTCGTTGGATTTGCTACAGTATATAATAATCATGTTTATTTCCAAGCTTTTTTTCAATCGTTTTAATATAAAGTGCATCAAAAATCCGAAATATAAAAAATTGAAATGTAAAAAGTTATGAATTGATATCTAAAAGAACAAAAAAGTATCAAATAATTCACAACTAAATCGATCCAATACACAATACGACTTTATTTAACTTACGCTGTTTTTGTCTTTTGTTCAAATCTAGTAATTGATTTTTTACCCACTTTCTGTTGGCCGATTGGTCTGAAACTTAGTACCTTTATTAGTAATGGCAATATAATTATGTGTTTCAGCTTTATTATAAATCCAAGATTTGCACCACTACGAAATGGAGCCATATATTTTTATACAATCCTCTAAATTAAATGTTTCTTTTTTTTTTTTTTTTTTATTATTGAAATTAAACTATCTGCTGACTCTGGGTCCGCACCTTTTTTTATATTGGAGATTTAAAGCGACTTGCGTCGGAAAAAAATGTCTATAATGGCAATTCAAGCAGCTATGCAGTTAGTAATCTTTCGCATATGTGAGCTTAAATCTACTTTTTTATATCTATATGTTAAATTATTTTGTAGACACTTATTTTGTTATTATTAATTAATTAATTACATAATTATTACTTGAAAAAAAATTTTTTTTTTTAATTAACAGTCGTAACAAGCCAAGCAGAACTAGGTCCGTGTCCGCATAGTTACCTCATAGTTTGGGTTTGGGCAATTATTGCTTGTATGACCTTTTGGTCTCCATGTTTTATGGCCATCTTGAAATTATAATCCGCAAAAAAAATGAAATTATTTGACTCAAAGCCGTCTTTTCCTATAGTGCAGGGTGTGCAGCGCACACAGGTGCAGGGTTGTAGGGGTCTCCGAGCGACGCTCACGACAACTACGAGTACAAAGATGCGTCGCTCTGGACGCCAACGCTCTCAAAGACCCTGCGCCTGTATTATAGCCACATATGTGGTTATGGCCAACACCGAGCGCGGTAATTGTTACAAATGCTTTTCGATACCGTAAATTACATCCGAATTTTTGTTTGAAAATATAACTGTAAGTATTCGATTTCGACCTACAAGAGGGCGCCAGGATATTGATCACACACGGGCGCTACAAGTGCTAGAGCCGCCTCTGATCTGACCAGTATAAGACTATGAAAAAAAAAAAAAAAACAAATTAAAGATGGTGGCCACCACATAACTGTGGTTTACATGTTTTTCTGAATAAACTCAATATAATTGTTATGTTTCTTTACAATAAAATCGTTTTAATTTTAAAAAGTTTTTTTTATTTTGCTTTTATGTATTTTTATCTTTTCATGTGTATTTTTTACATTTGTATATTATTATTAAAAAATAAGTGTGAATCTTAATATTAAATAAATATCATTAAATTCATTATGTGTGAACGTATTATTAATAGCAAATACGTACGTTATAATGTGTATTTTGTTAGAGCAATGAATACGAAACATACTAGTTACCCTCAGTTATTTGAAGTACACGAACCGTGATTACTGGTATGAAAGCAAACACATGTTTAATATTGTTAAATGTTAGTTTACGTATTCAATAACCACGTTCAACCTCAGGGACGTAACTATGCTCTAACTACCCAAGGGTAACTTTTACTTCGTTCCAGATACGCATTCGGAACATTATTGGGTCCTAATTGTTTATTTAATATCGATAAAAACTTTAACAAAGTATGAACTAGTTATTTACCATCACCGACTTTATTGTGTATCTTTTTATAGTTTAGGTAATGTATTGTTATAAAATATCCTGTTGGTCATTTTAATATTGAGTAAGGAATACATAGAATTTTGTCATATATGTATACTAAACTAAATTAGCTATCAACATAATATGATAATTTATATATTATTAATTTAACCAGGGAGTACATGTGTGATTTAAAAAAAATATTCACATAAATCACCTTTCGGGTTCTCAAAAGTAAAATTAAAATGGCGGCTGTTTTACTAGTACGCTCTAGAGAATTTTATAGCACCTCATAATTTACCTTTATTCTTATTATGTACACTTGAACTCGTACATAAAACGTAAAATACCACAAACGTAGATAATATAGGGTCAAGTAAAGCAAGTGGGAAAAAAATTACCACGTGACAGATTCAGATACCCTCACAAACTTTTTTGTATTATAATTGTACAATTACGCACAATTATGAACGATTACACTATTTTGAATGTAGTTATTTGTAGGGTTTTAAATATATTTGGACGATGTCTAGCGACCTAAACAATGTTTAATAATGCATATATTGTATCAAACAAAATAGTAGCAATTACAACAAAACGTTCCAAGTACGCTGTGGATGAAGTATTCTAGATGTTCTTCAATTTAATAAGTTCGAAGGTTATTTGCTTTTTATTACACCAAATAGGCTCAGTGCTTAAACCACAATCTCACTTGATTTTAAGAAACGATGTGGTCCAAGATGGTAAACACACAAAGCCTAGAGGTATTAGTTCTCAAGCGATACTGCCGAAACACACCAACTGGCTACAGGTTTCCAAACTTGAAAGTGGTAGTTACCCAGACAGGCATGATGTAAAAATGTCCTACCACCATGCTATGGTTTTCTCACAATGTTTTCCTTTACCGAAATCTCTGTCTGATTTTAGAGTTGGATAGGTGGGCTTAAACCCACGTCCATTGACGCTGCTAACCTAACCATAAAGACATAGAACCGCTGCATTGTAACAAAATTAAGATAACGAATTTCAGCTGCATTTAAAGAATGATTGAATGACTCATGAAAACTTTCATGTTTGTTTTTGCTAGCAATTTAACTGTAATACTTCTGAAAGGGGGTCCAGTCTCCTTCGTAGTAAACTGAATTCGACAGAAACATTCATACTAAGCCTCAAGTTTTGTTCGCTTTGTGAATGTTTTAGATTTTGGCCCCTGAGACGTCGTACTCTTTTCGTAGCTAGTTTATCGGGTACTCGAAAATGTTCTAAAAATAGCTTATTTAAAAATTCCAGTACCGTTAAGATTGCCTGTTATAGTAATAGTATAAATAAGACTATTTATCATTGTAAATTGCTGAAATTCTATACCTAAACTTCTTTTGACCTAAACCTAAATATCAAAACTGTCAATTGTTTTAGTAAAAAACAAAAACATATCCAAAATAAAATTGTAACTTTCATTTTTATTGTTCATTCTAGCGTTTAGGAGAAAACTTCATCTTTTTATTACATTCGTTTAATATCTAACAAAATCCCTGTTTTTATTAGATCCTCGTAAAATGGCGATATTTCATCTGATGTTAAATAATGTACACTCCACAGACGATGGTGACCATTTATAGATGAGAATAAATCGACAGTCATCATCATGCTGGCTAAATTCTATCTACCACCGCTAAAGTCTCTATGTACCTTTGGTTACTCACTTGTTAGTCCTGGAACAAGACGCGTATTAACGTATTAGTAAAACGGAGGTTTTCCACTATGTAGTAGCAACCCAGTCGAGCACGGAAGTATTACTACCTTCAGGTTTTCAACTTTTCACCAATTATAATGAAACCCTTTTTATAATAATTAGTAGCAAATGTCTAGTCTTAGCATTCAATATTCAAAAATTCATTAAGTGTTTGAATATTTTTATCTATGTGTAAATGATCTCAAAATGACAGCATTTTTAGGTTTGTTGAGCCTAAATTTGAAGAGTCTCACGTGTCAATCTGTGTTTATAACAATATGCTTCGGATCGGAATAAACTGTGGTAGTGATTCTTCCGCAGACAAACTTTTAGATTCAACAACTCTTAATATCCTGCGTGATTGTGGTAATCTTAGTTGAATTTTTTACAAGATATTGTTATGATTATTGTTTAGTGTACTGTAATTAACAAGGCAATGGTTGACCTATTTAAATTTATTGACCATTTAATATCAATTGGACTGCTCATCCATTTTCTACCTCGTTGTTATAAAGAGTGAGCAGGTGAGCACCTAAAAATATTAATAATTCACTGCGATGCACAATAAAACCGCAAATCAATATTCACGTCCACACTCACGTAGAGTGAAAAGTACATGGAAATGCAAATTTTGCTACATTTTTAAAAATGGAAACGCTTCGTTCAATCGGCGATGCGAACGGAAATAAAAACCCGTACGTAATGCTTCAATAAAACTTCAATATTGTTTAACGAAATCTGTGTAAACGTCGTTAATGACAATTATTATATTAATATACTGTTTTCGGAAATGAATTTTAATATTAATAAACTTTTTGAGTTACTTTATTTGCTGATTTATGTGACTGCTACAATCACTTACAAGTGTAATCAATTACAAAAAAAAAAAAAAAAAATCTGAAAAAAAGACGTAAGAAGGCAAATTCGTAGTTGCAACTTATAAAAGAAAAAATACTGTAACCATCTAATTTGATAACATACTTTAATACAGATATATAAATTAAAATACACCAACAACGGTAAGACATGACAATACAGAAGTAATATGATTATTTTTTATTATTCATCAAAACACACATAATAAAAAAAGCAAAATTAAAATCTGATCTGGAATAAGGAACTTATAAGCATTTGAAATTTGTCGTAATAAGACAGTATATTATACAAAGATAATGGTTAATGAGATAAGAAAATGCTTTTATCTCAGAATTTAATTGGCAGAATGAAAGTTGAATTTACTTCTTAACACTAAGAAAACGAAATGCATAAAATTTATGTTGCCCAATGTGCAACATATTGATTGTAAGTTAGAGATAGAAGGGAATTTAGTAGGCTTAGTTGACAAAACTCTGTTTTTAGGTATCACACTTGATAATAAGTTACAATGGGGTCCGCATAGTAAAACTTTGGCAGGAAGGCTTAGTTCCGCTGCTTTTGCGGTTCGAAAAATTCGCCAGTTGACGGATATTGCTAATGCTCGGTTAGACTACTTTGCTTACTTTCATAGCTTAATGTCTTACGGTATTTTGCTGTGGGGTACAGCAGCAGAAGTAGACACCATTTTTACGTTACAAAAGAGAGCTGTTCGAGCAATATATAATATGGGACCTCGCGAATCTCTAAAGAACAAGATTCAAGAATATGATATCTTAACTTTGCCCTCCCAATACATCTTCGATAACTTAATGCATATTCGTAAAAATTTAGACAAGCTAGATCTAGTGAATGATCGTCATAATTTTAATATTAGAAGTAAAGACAAGTTGGCCGTCCCACGCTTTAGGTTATGTAAGTGTAATAAAAGCTTTATAAGAAATAGTATTCGGTTTTACAATAAGATCCCAAGTAACATTACCGATTTACCTGACAATAAGTTCAAGTATTATGTCAAGCAAGTTTTAATCTCAAAAGGTTATTACAGGGTGGATCATTACGTGAACGATAGTGGTGTCTGGAATTAACCCACATCTCTGTGCTTCCACTAAAAACTACGATTTGTATAGTTTTTTTATATGACAAAAAAAAATGATATATATTATATTTATGAAAAAAAAAAAGAACCAGATCGAGTTTCTTGCCTGTGCTCTTCTCGACTGGGTTGTTTTCCGAACCGGTGGTAGTGTTTTAGACGTTCATAAGCGCCTTCTTAGGGCCTAAATTGAATAAATAAATTTTAATTTTGAATGAAGAATAGCTTATCCCAAAACCATACGAACCAAAGCGAGTCACTGTGACGAGGTTATCGCCATATGTGCAGTGGTCAGACGCAATAGGTTAGTTGACAAATATTTAATTTATTGGAAACAACAATGCTAATACAATAAATACTAATATAATTTAACAATAAACAAATACAACAAAAAATATCAGACATACATACGAGTATATCACTGAACTAAATTTCCAAATTGGATAAAATAACATAATAGTAGAATCCTAAATTGAAATTCAGTTAAATAAATGAAGTCTCTAGAGCACATAGTCTAAGTAATGGTGTCTTAAATGGAGCCATCGGATTAAAGCGATGCGTTCACTAGACGTAGGAATAAAGAACATCGTATCTCGGACCGAAACTAATATAAGGCGGTTTCATGGCAGTTACTACCGGAGTCCGTAACTTAAATTTAAGCTACAGGTTAACTTCTAGTTATAGAACTTTCATATAAACGTTTTTGTAAGAGACATGATAATTTAATTTGAACAAAACGAGTTTACACTTAACATAAAACGATAATATTATTAATTAAAAAATAAAATATATACTAAAATTAGCTTTACTCTTAGTTTGTTAAGATATTTCCGTTACCTCTTCATTTTCGTGTCCTTGTCTATTCTTTTCACAAGTATGTTATTTTTAAATAAGTTCAGACCATTTCTGAACTTTCTGATCTTTCTTATCCCTACAACTACCTACCTTCATAATCAAATCTCTTATAACTACGCTAACCTAACTACACCTTAAATATAGATTATCTCAGTGGCTTAGCATGAACTAGGAGAGAAAATTTGTTAATCAAAAGGGTTCTTAAATTATCAGCATATACTCACATGACTGGCATTCTATGGGTTGAAAACAAGTATGCTCAGGAAAACTTATTGAATAAAAATTTATTTAGTATATTTCATAAGTTTTTGTATAAGGCATATGCATTAAAATTGAAGTTACTAATTATGTTAATTCGAAAAATACTTATTAAAATTTAAATTTTATGTTAATACAAAATTCAAATAATTTATTTTTGCCTAAACGTTATATCCAAATATAATTTTGCTTTTAAAATAAGTTAGCAAAATGTAATCATTTGATCAAATATTAATCTGTTTTTTTAATACTTTTCTTTGTCTAACGTAATGTTTGAGTATTATTGAATGTCCTAATCATTTGCCACCCAAGCGTATTTCATCTTAATCTTAGTGAAGCGGTTGGTTATTTGAAAACTGTTTTCAGTGAACCTCACCTGAGGCGCGCCCTCACTAGTCCCCACTAATTATCTCAGTTAGTCGTCGACAAAGACGGGATTGTGCCCGATCCTTAGCCGGATGAACGTTTTACCGGCTTATACGAGATTTTACAACATACCGTAATTACGAGCGTGTCCCAAAATTGTTATATAATTTTACCATTCTCATTAAAAGATATTGTTAATACTCTTCAAAATCCACAATTCGTAGTTTTTCTACTGTGCTATTCTATATGCCAGAATGATTACTTATAAAGCTGGTGATCCAAATCGTGAATAAAGAGCTACACTATTATCAACACAAGAAGGAAATCTCCAACACACATAAACACAAAACTAGATATGGTTTATAGATATTAAGAAATTCTTCTTTTTAATAGTAATTTAGCATAGGTTTGAACTTTAACCACACCTTAAGGAAATTACAATAAGGCCTAAGATGAAATCCGCATGTAAAAAGCAATACACCCTTATTTTTACATGCTCCCAAATTGTATAAAGTCGTCAAAACAGAGACTTATGTAATCAACATTGTTTTACGTTCTAGAGAGATGTCTTAGAAAAACTCAGGTCATATCGCTTTTTGGGGTATGAAAACGTTCAAGAACGTTTGTTAATTATGAGGACCGACTTCTTAAATACACGCCAATTGTAAACTTAAGAAATAGTATATTTCTTTAGATATATAATAGTATGCATATATTTTTGTTCATTATACTACAAAATCCAATCAGGGTATTATCTGTAAACATTGGCAGGTGTCGGATATACATCTCGGAGGCGCCTTACGAGATGTGTTTTTGTTATCCAAGTTATATTGAATTTATGCTAAGACGTTTGCAAATGGATCCGTGGGAGTTGCTGATTAAAGGCACTGTTCTCAACTGGATATATATTATGTATATTTTCGGCTATATCTTCGTAATACTCGTGAAAGAATAAATCTATTTTTATACCGAGAATACTTAAACTTTAAATACGAATAATAAAATACTGAGTTTTAATTACTTTTAACAAACAAACAACAAATATTTGCGAACTGAACTCTATTAAACCTAAAATAAGTTTCTATTTCTATTTAATCGAGTTAACAGCACAAGAAATACGTCATGTGTTAGAGATTTTTCATGTGTTAGAGATTTCTTTTTTTTTTTTACCTACGAAAAGTGTATAATTCAAAATAATAGAGATGATGACGATAAAAAGGTCCCAACGATCCTCCGGATTACGATTGGTTGGTTTAATTAAAAACAAGTTAAACGAACCGCGTGCGGCTATCTGCTCTGCGAAATCAATTTGAAACTTTTTTTGAGATCGGCAAACTTTTTTTATTTCCGTTATTAAAATGTTTCAACTTGCCTTAATATCGTTATATTGTTCATTTATAGTATGAAAAGCTTGGTTCGTTGTGTTGAAATCGTACGCAGTTCGATTCTTCTCAGAGCTGATCTTAATTTATATACTATATCTTAAATTATGGTAATTGATTTTTTAACATTTCGGCAAAACCTATGGTTGTAATAAGGTAAATTTTATAATCTTTTTAACGTTCCAATGGTACAAGTGGCGCCATCTAGTACTAATTTGGGAAGTTTCCCGTAATGTTGTTCTGTTATTGTTGTTGTCTTTGCAATGCGTATAAAATGTGCCCCTAAAATAAAACTAAAATGTTAATATTTCTATCTTTTATTTAAATAAACCAACCACTTCAACACCTATGATTAAGATTTTGGTTTGAATAACGAATAATCATAAATTTTGTGAGTACGAACTTTAATATCGTCGACATGAAGCGTTCGAACTTTCGCATTTACAATTTTATTATTAAAATTTTCCTATTTAAAATTATCGAAAAATATTGTGTAAATGAATGAAAGTACAGTTATTAATAAAATAGTAAGAAATGGTGTTATGTTTTGTTTCATACCAAATTTTATGATCTGATAAAGAAAGTAAATAGACACTATCATTAATAGCTGAATCGTTTTCAATATACTTGTGTACAACTCACACTTTAATATATTATCTGTAGGTATCGGTGCAATCATTCCGACTTCAAAGCACAGTCAATTCTCAATCAATCTATTATCCACCCAGAATGGAAAGGACCCTCTCTTCATGCACGCACAATGAACACGGGGATTGTCAGAAACGGTCGAATTATCTAGAAATCGTAACCCCCTTTATACGTTGCTCGTTACACCCCAATTTTATATCCGACGCTGGATTCCTATTCGGCTTTCTCTATCCGGATTTGATTGACGGTAAGCCGAAGAATAATGGGCGCTATCGGGTTTGCGTCGTTCGAGGGCGTTGAAATTAGGGAATGACGTAGCTGTGACTGGATCATAGAACTATATTAACGAAGGTGTTTACTAGATAGCAAATGGCTAAATAATCTTTAGAAAAGTCCAACGCGAATGGTTTTTACATCTTTATATAATGATTCATGAGTAAGAATGACTATCGGCTCATAATTTAACTTACCTTTCAGGTTGCTTACCTTGCTGGTTTACTTAGAAGAATAATTTTGGTGATTTACGTAAATACGATTCCATATTTTAAGAAAGTCTTACGTAAAAGCAGTAAAAGCTAAGCTGTTTCTAAAGCGGACGGTATATTTCGTGAGGTGAATGAAGCTTACCATACAGCCGAGAAAATAGCAATTCCGTTGAACGTATACAGCGTAAGAAATAGAGAAAATATATATATATATATGTCTATCTTAAGAGAAAACGAATGGCTAAACATAAATTTACTCTATAATAAATTGATACTTAGATAAATTCTTGATAATTTAATGCTGAATTAGTCTTCAGTGATAATGAGGTTAAAATGATAACGTGCCTAAGATAACGTTCTAATATAGGTATCTAACCACATATCATAAGCCTGAGCTTTTAATATAGGAAATGTCGCGAGGAAACAATAGCATTATGGTAGGACAATTTCTAGTAATGCCCGCCTAGATAAGTACCACCATCAAGTTTGAAAACTTTTCACCGAATAAAAATAGATGTATTTCGATAGCATGACTCGAGAATCATCACTTACTAAGTTTTATGAAAACACACTAAGTGTTGTTTTTCATCATCGTGGACCACATCATCACTTAACACCAAGTGAGGATTATAGTCAAAGCCCCTGAGCAGTACATTCTAAAAGCCTTTTATAATATTTTCTTATAAAGGACTGTATTTTTATTTCATTTTGACTTTATTATAGTTTTATTTTAGTACTTGATGAAAGCTGCAAATCGAATATGATATATTTGACGAACTTTAAAATATCTTCTGATGATCCCTAGTGTATTTATTTCAATAACAGATTCTCTACATTTTTTGTAACATACCAATCTTTAGATAATATCATATATGATATAGTCAAGCTACGTTCCGAAGAGTATAATAATGAAATAACTCGTAAGTTATAAACTTATGAGGATAAATATCTTCGATGTAATCGACGAGCGCGCGCTTATAGTTTGTTAGGTTAATATAAATTCCAAACAAGATATTTGAATAGATTCTAGTTATAGGGAAAAACTATCAACTAACCCTTTTGTTCGTTAATGTACTTATTTTCCGGATCTTAGAAGTGAGATATCTATCTTATAGTATGGTTTAAGTATTTTACTTACAAATACATACATTTATATATATCATCAAGGCTCTCTTCCACAAAGGTCGACAGGGACCTTCCACCTATCCTGACACGTGTCTTTCGCTTCGTCTACTCTCATTAGAAACGCTCTTCGGTAACGGTTACTTTTGACCTGGCCTTTTTTTAGAACTTTAGATCGAAGAGATCTGGTCGAGATACTTACGCCTTATTTTATGTGGGGAAATACATTTACGCATCTCCCTACCAGCTCTAATCTGGGAGTAACGTCTCCCGGTATGAGGGACTCGGTCCGGCGTGAAGCACTGGGAATACTCACCAAAATCCCACGGTGGGGTCTGCTCCCTTTTACGGGAGCCGCGTCGCCCCGGTAGCCAGCCCGGCCGAATGGCCAGGACCAATCTCTTATCTCAGATGCAAAAAAGAGAGGCAGGCTGACACTGGCCACTTTTCGTCTATCAGCCACACCTCTTTTTCTCCCACACGTAGCTGATATTTTCGTAGGCTTGTACTACAATATAAGGCAGAGCGGGGAATGGGATCGCTGACTTATGGAAGTTGGAGAAACGCTGTCTCTTACCTCCTCAACTCTGGCACCTTATCGGCGCCAACGCGGGATCTATCTCTAGCTCTCTCTCAGTGGCCTTTTTCTTCAGTACAACATGCTTAGTGACGGAGGGCACCACTTGCCAGGTTTCTTCGCTATCGAGCATGACCTTAACCACGCTCGGCAACGAGAGATCCTGCCTCACCGTTGGCAGCACCATACGTCGTGGCTCATTCTGTGCGATTTTGTACAGGTACCATCTGAAGCATCCATGCCCGGATAGCAACTGCACAAGTCTAAATGTGATAGAGCCAAACTCTCTCACAAACCATCTTTGGACAACCGTATGAACGGCGGTGTTGTTTAAAATTGCGTGCATCCGCCAGGTCCTCCTCTCATCGCCAGAATACCAGCTTCCTCGTTCTTTGGCACTCGGCTCTTACCTCTAAAACACTGAAGTGGAGTCTGCCACCATCCTTGTAAATCGTAAATCTGTACACCGTGTCGAGTAGTCGAGTTTCCAGCTCCCACAGCAAATATCCTGAGAGAACACGGGCTGCCATCGAAGACGCAGTGCAACAATATTGCTGGTACTGAGGGAAGTACTTTTACCTAGATCAAACTTTACCTAGTCACCTTTACCTCGTAAATCTTCTTTCATCCATCCTTTCTACTTGCACGAACAAATTAAGCATTTTTTTTCTTGGTCTTTGTCACTATATCCTTTGGTACAACACAATGTTTCTTATCCATACACTATTCCTTACATTATCCATAATTCTCACTTCAGCTACTTACTTTTACGTATCTAAATATGTACAAAATATACCAATGAATGTTAAACCGTCAGTAAAATAATAAAAAAAAAAAGTGTAAAAATCAGTTAGAAACTGTCATTATTGTCCTGTAAAGGCTGGATAAAAACTATTCGGAAACACGAGTACCACAGAAACGGGCTGTCTGTTCATATTTTATTCAGTCTCGAGCGTATAAAAGTGCTCGCAGGACGAAATCCTGTTGTGAAATATTTTCGTTTCAACATTTTAGGGTACCGTGTGCAGAATACATTTTACACTGAAGCCATTAGATCCTTATTGGAATACATCTTAAATAAGTGAAAAAGAGTGCGAGTAAATGTACTTAAAAAACTTCAAGTCATAGATAGTTGGACGGGGCAGCTGGTATCAAGAGTGCACGGATGACAGACAAAGGTAGTAGTCGGGCCTGTCTTCGGGACGACACGAAGCACGCTAGATCAATTCCGTGTCTCCCCAGGAAGGCGGCGGATGGTACCATGGGATTTTAGTGGATATTCCAGGCCATCACGTCGGGCAAGTCCCATACACCCTCCTGCCAACTCTAATCCGGTAGGGGATAACTTTTAAAAATTGTCATAGGTAGTTTACAGATATATAGTTAATTAAATACTCGCTGTTAATAATATTGTAATGATTATTATGCTTATTATGTTACTAGCTACACCCTTTATATCTTTACATAACTATTTTACAGCAGAACTGTAAGAAGATATACTGCACTAGTTTAGAAGAATGTATTATTACTGTATTTATTTATTACAAGAAAAGTTTATTTTGAATTAAAATCGCCTTCTTAACTAATGTTCTGTAACTAATGTAACAAAATATTTATTTAAACCGGCCAAGAAAAAAAGTAAAAATTTGATCATCGATTCTTCAGTTTTCTAGTTAATATAGTTATAAAGTATAATAGTAGCCCAGATACATGTGATTTAAAGTCATAATTAGCATCTGCCCGCATCTTTAGAATTGTATCCAGTACCTAAACTATGCTACCATGAGTTGATCATAGGAGATTCCCTAGGATTTTTGAAGAAACAAAATTCTATACATAATTTCGATTAAGACTTTGCCTACGTAAGCTATCACAATTTTGGCAACTTGGTCACGAAACATTTAATTATTTCTACTTATACATTAGTTTGTTTAGGATATATTTTGCATGTGAATCACATCCACTTTTTGAAAAAATAGAGTGTTGTTTTAGACTTTGTTTTTCAATCTATATGAAACACAAAAAGTTCATTAACTAACTTCGCTGTCATATGGGAAATAGGAACTTAAAAACTGAACTTCGTTTTAAACTAATCAATAATACCATTATCTGCTACAGATGGTTTTTTTTAGTGATACGCCTCTTGGCGTATCCGCCGTGACCTCTATCATAAATCAGAGACTTTTTCCATCTTTTCCTGTTTTTTGCTTCTAAATTTATTAATTTACAATTATTTCTTACTTGCTGGGTTTTTTACTATTTTTCATTACTTTAGTTCAATACTTTTACTTTTTACTATTTTCGTTACTTTGGTTTTCCTAATTTCTTGTTTTGACAATTAATCCGTTCCTATATTCTGATTTTATTTATTACTTTTATTTTACTTTCTTCATTTTATAAATCCACTCTCTATTTGTCTTATTTTGTTATTTATTACTTTGTTTATTTTACATTTCTTATAGTGCCCTTCCAATTTTGCACTGTGTTGATTTGTTTAAAAACCATCGCAATTGCAGTTTTACATTCCTCGGGAGCTTGCATCGGATCATGAGCTTTATCTTTATGTAGGAATATTCTCAGAATAATCGCTATCATATGTATTATTCTTGCGAGTCTGACGCAAGCTCCTTTTTATTTCTATCCTTTCTATGAATTCCTTTTTATGTGTTTTCAGACGCTCCATATGATTATTTGTTCCTGGACCGTGCGGTCAACGCCGGTCTCCGAGCGAGGGACTCATGTGACGATCCAATCGAGTCATCGGACCATGGCGGTGGGTGAGTTTTGTCATTTTAATTCCTGAACAGTGTAACACCATGATTCAGTCCGATCCGTCTATTGTCAGGATTTTATACCCCGCTGCAGAGACCAGCATCAACCCCACGGGACGTGTTACTTGGGTGCCGGTTGTCCGGGCCTCAGCAATAGGCCACCGTTGCTCTCGCCAGGTCATCCCATTTCGCTCTTACGGAGCACTCACTACTGAAGGCGTTGTGTTCCACTTCCTTACGTTTTGCCTGTGCGTAGTTGCTACAGGACGGCGGTTTTTTTTAGCTGGCACTCCGCCTTCAGGTGGTGCCCCCCGCAGTGGCTACATCTGGGTTGGGTTGCTACAGATGGTTTGGATGTGCCACCATTTCATTTTAGACGACTAATATATAAAAAAAATCGAATTAAGAATGAAAACCATAAAAAAAAACTACCCGGTTTAGGAAGGGTAAGCAGATAAACATACAGACAGACGTGGAAATCACTTTTTTATACAGATAAGCATCTCGTAGTTATTTATTTTTAATTTTTATCATTTAAGTACAATTAATCAATTATTAACTATTTAATACCTTTTTAGAAGCTACAGAAATATTAGAACCCGTATAAACAATCTGATTTGTACAGAATCCAGTTTGTTTGTTCATCAAATTCGCGTTAACTTTTTTATAGAAAGTGGTAGTCGCATGGCTCTGGATGCGCTGCGTTGTTGCCACTAGTTCATTCACTACATGATTTCATTTTTACTTGTTTGTACTAAAACCTATCCAGGGTTTACTACTGAAAAGGATATTTTATGTGTTAGTTCCTTCATCGAAATTTTAAACCTTCCTGCAACGATTAAATAGTCCTGGCACGTCATTTGTGTATCTTAATTACCTAAGATACATTTTAAGATTTGAGTTTTTGCTTTAGTTTATGTTTAGTGGTCAATCATGGTTTCAAAATTATAGTAGGCACAGACTGTCCTATAAGCTGGTTTACCGGGAAAGCCCTTTCACACTAGCGTAAGCCTTCGCCGGCTTTACTTCCGACAGATTTAGCTGTCTGGCACCGACGTTGACTGATTCAGGTGAACGAGCGCCAGAAGTCTAATATAGCCTGAATGTTTGAAAATTCTAGTCTGAATTTAATATAGCAGTGTATACAACAATTGTGTAAATAAAGACAACATATGTTACAAGTCTTTTACAAGCCTAGAAAACATTACAATTGTTAACGGATCCCGAACAGAACGGATTAAATGTCATTTAGGGAAATAGTTTTGGAATGTCATGGAGAAGCTGTGCAAATATGTAACTTATAAATTGATATTTAAAATATTATATTTAATCAGTCGTGAAACAATCAAATCTCAGAAATCTTTTTTTTTCCTTCAACATTTTCCTTATTGCCTTTCTCCAGCAGACAAATAGCATACATCACGCTATCTGCGAACCCCTAAATGCGTTCTTACAAAGGGTTCCGTAACAATGAACTAAAGTGCCATAATACAGTTCAGTTCAGTAAGACATCTTGAAATAAATATTATAAATAAAAGGTTTACCAGAACTTTTATCAGATTTTCTTGTAATAATATAAACGCTCAACATGTTTAATTTATATCGAGATAGAGAAAAAATTATTTGTGAATTTGCTGCTCTTGGTTTGTGGTTATTTTATTGTCTATAAGTCTTGTGGTTTGAAAACCCGATGTCGATTGATATTTTTTAATGATACTACATCTAGACAAATATAATAATACACTATATCTCAAGATGCTTTTTAAGAAAGCATCTAGATATGGCCTGACTTCAAATGGAGAAGAGTGTCAGAAGATTTTTTCACTGGAAGAGCATTCTCTCTGTATTATTCATACTAATTTATATCGATGCTTTTGCGAACAAAATTCTATTAATGATCACCGCTTCAAAATTCCTAAACGCAACGAGTAATTCCTGAGTTTAGGCTAGACCAGACTACGCCAGGCCGAACTAGGTCACATATAACGCTTCTTTTCTTACTTATGACTCCATTTTGAGTTAAAACGTCGCGTTAATTTGAAATCGTTGTTTGTGGAAACAGCAAGTATAAACTTAAGCTTTATATTATAGATATTGCTTTTTTTTTTTCTTCATTAGAAAACACTTAGCATACTGAAATAACTACGCTGGGGTAAAGTTTCACGATCAAATTGTTAATAGACGCGACAAATGGCGCGTGAAGATAATTACAGCGGCGGCGGGGAGAGCGGCGGGCGGCGGCGGGCGGCGGGCGGTGCCGCACGTAATGACTAGTCGAAGCCCTCGCTTGATTTATTTCTCTTTTAGCTAATTTATTGCGCGGCCATTGATTGATCTACAATTTTGTCCCCGTCTAAATGTCATATTGCCTTCTGTTTGTGAGACGAACAAATACTTTTATTTGACTTTTGAAAGTTAACTGTCTGAAGTAATCTTGCCCGGATTATAGACTAGATGTTCAGTACACAATTCAAATCTATTTCAATGAAAATATTTCTAATATAAAAATAATATTATCTAAAATTTCTTTCGCAATATTATAAGAAACATAATTTTTAAAAATTAATTAAAACTGTTCGGTAGATCATTAAATTTGCCTACTTCACTGCACAATATAGACTTTAAATACTCATTATTGATTATTATAATAGTCAAGCCGTTCCTGAGATTACCCCGAACAAACAAACGGACAAAAATTTTAAATTGTTGTGGTTTCGATATAGGTACCGTATGTATACATTTATATGTATTTAGTCAAATGTTATGATATTACAAACAGTCAGCTCAATTTTATTTATTACTAGCTGTGTGCCTGCAGCTGCGCACGCGTTTCATATATTCTTCCCTTCGTTTTTTTTTTTATATGGAACCCTAATTTTTTTTGAGTATTAAGATAAAGTAAAAATATTTTTCATAAATTCAAGCACTTAGCCGTAAAACCGTGCGGTATAGGTTACCTACTTAGTAAAAAAAGTTAAAATTCATTTTTTATTTACATTTATACTTATTACCGTAAATAATGTTATTCCAAAATGTATATCGAACGGAATATAAAAAAAAACAAGTGTACCAGTAAGCTCGTAAGAGTCGCTCATGTATTACTTAAGCAACATTTTGGACAATTTGATTTGAATGACATTGATAATATGTAAATATTGCTTATGTAATAACCGTTCCAAAGCACATCCAACCTCGTCTCCCAAATCATCGTAAATAAGCAAAGCATAGAGCAAAAAAGTTTTGCGACGCGTAAGTTTTCATTAACAACGATATTCCAGTCGACAGTTTTAAATCAAATTTCTCGCCCATTCTGTCATCTTGGCGTCGCCTGCCGCCGCCTGCCGCTTCACAGAGCCGCACAACCTAAGCCGAAACGTAACTTAAATACGACAGTTACTTAGAACTTACACTTGGCAGACGTCCTTTAGGATTCAGTTGTGGATTTACTAAGTTGTCGTACGGTTCCTTTTGTCGCTCGCTTCTGTTCTCTACAATCTTTCACGCTGCGTGTACTACTCTGTCAAAAAGTATCGCGAAAAGATCAAATAATACACGAAATGTTAGTGTTCATCCAGATGTATTTTGTCATGTTCTAAGTATACTCCTTCAGAAACGATATACTTACGACAACGAATAATCCAATCACCAAAACATTTTTTAAACGTTTTTCCCGGAATTGAGTTTAGTTTTTTTTGTCGCGAATTCTCCTTTATGTTTTCTACCGAATGAAAACGGGCGCCACGATGTGGTAATTTGAGTTTAGGAGAAAAAAGTCAACTAGAGACATAGCCGGTTAATAAGATGGTTGCTCGATGAAATTTGTTAAGTTTTTGGTCATCAAGTCGTTCACAATAATGGCGACTAAATGTTGGAATAATCTGCCTCCTCCAACCCGAAATGCAACGTCTTTAAATATGTTTAGGTCAAAACTCAAAACTTTTCTTCTGTTCCAACAGTAATTTTTCACCTGATGTCTATTACTTATATAATAATGTACGTATGTGTATGTATATTTATGTGTATATATTATGTGTATGTATGCATATTCTACTTTATTTTTATTTTACCTTTTTTTTAATCAATAGATAACTAATATTGTCATTGTTCCCTAAATAAAGTTAAGACTAAGGACACACGCACTCGCAACGTTGCACACACAACACTCTGGGCGTCGAGTGAAAATCAACGCTGGTGGCTTCACCTCCTTCAGCATATATGCTGACTCGACACCTTTTTGTAACACACACACACACACACACTTATTTTATCTTTGTTTTCTCTGTTTTTTTTTTTCAATATTTTTTTGTGATATTCTTTGTATATTAATTGTATATTATGTGTGTAACAAATAAATGTATTTTCTTTCTTTCTTTCTTTCATTATCGCAAATCCAATTCAATAATTTTCTTTCTGCAAATCTGGCCTTTTCCTTCGAATTTGCTCTCTTAAATGCCGCATAATGATTAAGTAATATATTTTATTTACCGTTCGACCTTCTAGTAAGAATTTTGAGTGCACAATATCACTATAGTCAAATAAACCAGTCAGTCAACATGACTTTAACTTTTGATCAACTTTGGCGTAGTTTTTTCAGTTCCAAACGAGACAAGAACAATACCCATATTGTATATCATGTGTAATATCAACCATTAGTATTGAAATGATGTTAGTACAATTAATGTGACATAACATAAATTAACGTAAACCGTATATGCAATTTCCAGAGCAAACGTTCACAATGCACACTTCATTCCTCCCGAAGCTTTGTTAAGCTAATTTCAATCACAGATAACCCGCCTGAGGTATGTCGGCGGGTGCGGGGCGAGGCGGGGAGGCGAGACGGTAATCCCAGGTGACAATTGCACGGATGCACCGGGACGAGGCTACGGCATCGCGCGTCCAATTGGATCATCCCCGGAGGCGACATTGTCCTCCTTTAACACAAGCCTGGACGTAGAACACTGGGAAAACTATTGTATTTTTATTACATTCGAATCTTTGTGTTCCGTATATATTTTTATAATAAATCTATTATATTAAGCAGCTACAGTTTAAGTATATCAATCAATACTTAATTTATAAAGATCTATGTATGTATTTGTATGTGTGTGCGTATACTCGTGTATGAAGGATATTTACAATTTTGAGTTTTGTTTTAACGTGCTGTTTTTGTTTTCTAACTGAATGTGATGTACTTGGGTTGCCAACAAAGGTGTCAGCTTTATAATGTTATTCTGTAATCGTATGCTGGTTTAAAGATATAGGCTAAAACTATTATGGAAGGTATAGTTAAAATGTATAACTGTAAATCTAACTTGTTTGAATAAAAAATAATTATTAATATTGAATAAAAAAAAGTACTTCGAAAGTAAAAATAACCCCTGAATGAAAAATAACGTTTTAAACATACAGACATTATATTTATGATTACATAAAAGCTTATGTCGTATTTCATAATGCAAACTATTTTAGGGTTCTATTAATCATTTATATATTGATATTTTATGGAGGGGTTTCATAAAATATTCAATAATAGGGTGCAAAAATTAGCTACGCGCCACCCCTGTTAAAACTTTATACCAATCGATATTTTTTTTAAATAATGCAAAGATTTATTGTAGAAGCTAAGCCAGAATATTTATTTAACACAATATTTTTTTATTATTATAAATGAGTTACTAGATTTGCACCGGCTGCGCTCCACGCCCCTTGCACGCATATGTTAAAACATTTTATTATTTCTTTATTTATGGAACCATTTCATATTTTACAACGTGTTAGCAAATTTCATTTTTACTCGATTATTTCTAAATTCATACGAAAGAGGGAGCTACAATTTGTGGTATTGTTTATTGGAACACTTTATTTTCGTTTAGTATGTGCACCTGTATGTGTGGAATGTAGGAGATAATTTGCCAAGCCATATGTCAACTTGAAAAAATTGGATGCCGTATTAAGATGTTATTATTATTATTATTCGAGAGAGGGGCTATGCAGGCTAAAACAGTCCTGTGTCACTGCGACCTAGATAGATCTATTGTGATCGCCCCCATATTCCTAAAGCTCACTGCCTAGACCTACAACCTGGATATACTGTAGGATCTTTTTGGCAGAGAGCGTCTGTACCTCCTCTGGGAACAACGAATGTTTGCCCAGAACTCGGTTGCGTATGGGTATTAGTGGGTCACAATCACACACAAGATGTGCTTTGGTGTTTCATCTGCGACTTCACAGAATCTGCACTCTCTTGTGTTCTGGGCACTCATGTTGTACATATGCTTGCGCAAACAACAGTGCCCAGTTAGCGCTCTCACTAATACCCGCAACTGATTCCTACTGAGCATCAGGGCTTCCTCAGCTTTTCGCTGAGTATATCCCCTGATGAGCTCTTTGGAATGAATTTGTCCTGGCAAATTATTCCAGAATTCTTTAGCCTTATGGGTGTATTGGACCCTTATGGTCAGTCGAACTAGGCTTTTTGAAATACCACAAAATGGTTCAGGCCCAAATTGTGTTTCCATAGCCCCTGCTCGTGCAAGCGCATCCGCAGCTTCATTGCCGGGAACTCCTGCATGCCCGGGGACCCATCTTAAAATCAGCCTGTTATTCTTACCCAGGCTGTTTAGCATTGCCACACAATTGGCAACTAACTTCGAGTCAACTGTGTCCGAAGCCAGTGCCAAGAGAGCGGCTTGACTATCCGAATGAATATATATTATATGGTTAACGTAGGCTTTCTGCAGATTTATATAGGAGCATTCCAGAATGCCGTATATTTCTGCTTGGAAAATGGAGGCGAAACTACCAAGGTTAGTTGTTTTACTAAACTTGGGTCGCTCTCCATATATTCCACAGCCTACGTTGAGTCCTATTTTGGACACGTCAGTATACCATATTAAGCTGCCTTCCCTCCACGTTATCTCACTGTTTAGCCAGGAGTCCCGTGGAGGGATTTCGACATCATAAAATTTTTGAAAATTGGTTTCAGGTATCGTCATATCCGATATCATACCTAAAACTGGTGATTCTATCACTGAGTCTATGGCAGATCTCATGAACTGGGATATCCATTGTGTCCTCCCGAGGGCGTACATTCTGTGCATCGTTAACCTCGCCACCTTTTCTACGTGTAGATGATTAAGATGTTAGTAAAAACTTGCTACGTTTCGCATAATATGTTCGCGGAACTCCAAATGAGGTCCAAAGTATTTTATTGGAACAATTCCAAGGAGCGATGGAGGCGCGCCGGTACCAACTCACAAATGAATTCAAGAATATCATCACCGGAGAAAAAACTAAAGTGCGCCTTTGAATTGTACGTCGAATTCTTATTTATATTTCTAGATATCTGCAAATGATCGCTGATAGATAAACTTATTGTGAAGCAATGCTTCCGCTAACATTATTAAGACTATGATTTGTATAGTTTTTTATATGACAAAAAAAATGATATATATTATATTTATTTAAAAAAAAAGAACCAGATCGAGTTTCTCGTCTGCGCTCTTCTCCACTAGGTTGTTTTCCGATCCGGTGATAGTGTTTTAGACGTTCATAAGCGCCTTCTTAGGGCCTTAATTGAATAAATAAATTTTAATTTTGATTTTGAATGGGCCGTGAATTTCACAACCATATAAAGAGTTTCGGTAAACATTTCACAGTAGTGCACGACCGCACGCTATAAACTCAGCCGCAAAATAAATGATGAAATAGTAATAAGGTACGGTTGGTTCCTCATGAGATAACAGCAGTTACTACAATTGTGATAAGTTTCAAGTAATGGTTTATGTTATGGTGATATCAATCAATCAATTCCTATTTGATAATTAATATTATATTTTAGTTGGTATAGTTATGGGCCCAACTGAAAATCAACGCTATGACATATCTCTTATAGCACATGCTAAGGTGGTACCCTTTTCAACCTTGAATGCGGTATATGATTTAGCAACGTTTTATAGTAATATATATATTTATATATATAGTGTTATTGTATCTTGTGTGTTATAGTTATATTTCTTGTGTGTGTCTTACGTTCCGGTGTTCTAGGTCTGATGCTGATGCTGATGACGGACGGGCCCAGTGGGCTTACCGCAGGGGACGACGCGGAGATTGCCTCTGCTTACCCCGTATCGTCCCTACATATGCGGTGGGCGGCTCCGAGGGGTTGTAGTGGGTATTTCCGGGCGCTTCACGCCCGGGCGAGTCCCACACTGGTGCGGAGACGTCCCTCCGCACCCCCTTACTGATTGCATTGGGGGATTTCGGTCTCACTAATGCAATGAGTAAGGGTAGAGCGTAAATGAATTTCGCCCCGTCAAAAAAAAAAAAAAAAGGTTTAGGTCGAAAATAAAAATTGTACACTCATTAGAATAAATTATAAACAATAGACGTAATTATTACTTGCTTAGTTATTGTAAAAATATATTTCAAAAGATTAATATTAAACTGTATCGAATTTGAACCAGCTTATACAGGTTTTTGTTTTTAAACTGTATAGACCCAGCGTTTTGACCACGATTTCATTTGATGTTGTAATCCAGGATGATAAACAAATTCAGCCTAGAAACAATGGCTCTCAGGTAAGCCCGCCGGAATACGCTAGTTGGTGCTTGGATACAGGTTTTGACTATGCCGTACCACAGTGGTACAGTTGCCTCACGATTTTGTCGATGGCTGAAAGCTCAAGCTCATTTATAGAATAGGGTAGATGGGTTTAAACCAACATATATCATGGTAGAATCTGACCACACTATCAACTGAACCATCAGTACTTAAAAACCGTTGTCTAAAAAGTATATAAATCATTTAAAAGAGAGTAAAAGAGTAAACAAAACGCAAACAATATCACTTGTAAAAAACAAACAAGGTAAATCATAAACAAACAAAGGAAGTAGACGGAACTTGGCAAAATTCCGAAGCAATTCTCAAAGTGTTTACAGATTCCCTTCGAATTATAATTAATTTCCTCGCTTTAATATTAAAGTTTCGAAACAGTCCGCATCAGGTCAGAGGATTATATCGTATTTTATATCGACTATTGCAAACGAAATTTCATAAGAAGCATTACTTAATTATTTAGATCCGTCAAACTTATTTCACTGAATAGATAGTTACATAACAGATTAAAAGTTTGTTAAATCAACTATTTTCAAATCTATCATCCTTGTTAATCGTCGAACAGTGTGACATCAAATAAGTATATTCAAGTACTTCTTAGGAGACACATTGACTTTCCGTTTTTTATAAGTAACATTCATTATCAATATCTTCGACGGTATTAGGTCCACTTTTATTTTAGTATTTCTATTTCTCGAACGAGGTATGTAGCAAATTTATTTCGTTCATGCCATATATGTATATAATAACAATTTCAATAAGATTGAGAAATTTCTAAGTTTGATCAGTCATTTTAAAAAATTGGCGAGGCGAGAATTCTAGTCTTTCATTTATCGACTGTAATTTTATATAAGTGTTGCTATATTTATTTGTAATTAATTATTACAGTGGAGCAGTTGTATTAAGCTACGGCTGTCGTTCTGAGGTCTCGGGTTCGATCCCCGGATCGGGTGAAGTGATATTGGGTTTTTCTACTTAGTATCATCCCGGAATCTGGAATTTGTGCCCGATATGACGACAGGCTCACCCCCTGTCACGTATTTTATACGCATACGGATACACCTCTATTCGCTAAGGGCTATGCTGATGGCTAAGAGGCGTATTGCCAGCACTTTACTTAAAAAATTACAACTTTTATTGGGTTGCCAACAATTATTTTATACTTGTATGGTTTATGTAATATTATTACGACGTCTGTCACATGTATTTTAACTGTTTCTTGAATAAATAAATAAAAAAGGATTTTGATTACTTACTCGTTGATTTTCTAAAAAACATTGTAAAATATAACAATGTACAAGGTAACAAGGTATATTGCTCGTAAAGAACAAATTGAAAAAAATCATATTTTATTATTCATTCAGAAGCTTTATAAGAGTCCCTGTACGCTCCTTATATTCTAATCAACAATCGTTGGCAACCACAATAGAACCGGAACAATCGACCTCTGGGTCCATAGACACAATACACACTGTAATAGATCCGCCTATCGCTCCGTATTGAATACCCTTCAACCTGAACGTGGGAAATGGTCGTGACACTAGAATACTGATTATACTCCCATTTAGAAGTCAATCTCCTAGGTCAGCCCAGAAAATGCATAAAACTTTTCCTCTACAATGGTGCGATAATACACAATTTAAAAAAAAACTCAATCTGTACATTTAGTAGTAAATTTGGAGTTAAAATTAGGTACTTTAATATAATTTATTATTTGATGAAATTGCTTAACAATATCGATCGAAAAACGAGTGACTCTAAATGATTAATGTAGCAAAATATATTTCATTTTAATTAGTTTTAATTGGTCTTTAATCCTAAAGCGAAAAAGGCAATTAATAGGTAATATAACTATTGTTAAACGTAATCACAATAAAGAAAAAAGTGTACGATGTAAATTTAAATCTGGAGACAGTAACATTTAAACAATTACGTTGAAGAATTTTAACATTGCATACAATGGTTTATAGATCGCACCTGGCAAGCCTTCGAGACCACGACGGAACTATTTACTACATAGCACAATAGCATACAATGCGAAGTACAATGGAACCCGTAATCGATGTGTACTCAACAACTGAATTCTTCACTCAACATCTAGACTTCTAAAATAACATAAAGGCTTCTAAAATCTTTGATATCGTCGCAATATGATAGTATTTACTGCTGGAGAGAAGTCAAATTAGTTTATGCTAAATACCAAATCATTGTACAATGATATATTCGAATCATTAACAGTTCATACGGTAATCCGTGTGTGGGATCACCAGGGAGATAAACTAATAAGCAATATAAATATGGTATCCATTAGGACTGATTTCTATAATACATTTAAAATCGGCAAATCAGGTTTTGGATGATTATAGACTATAAAGATTTAGATAAATCGCGAACCATTTTTTTTTATATTAATGTAAAAAATGTATATACATCACAATTACATTATTTCCTATGTCTAGTACTAATACTGAGAAACTAAATTGCTTAACTTAAACACAATGTTTGGAGGATCATTTATCGATTTTAACCTTTAAATTAATAAATTTAGTAATAAAAATAATGGTATTTATTCAAAAGAAATCAATCTATTATCATTATCACACATTATTTTCTATTTATTTATTAATAATCCTCTAAAATTTTACCCCATGTTAGTGTTGCTATTACTAATTAATTACTATGAATTTAGTATGATATTTGCTTTATTTGGTAGTTTGAATTAAGCAATTATCATGTATATCTCTTTCTATGTTTTTTATTTATATTCATTTACTCATTAAGCAGTTTCCAAAAGACGTGACAACTGAAAATCTTTTAAAGCGGAATTATCAAAGTAAAATCAAGTATATTATTTACTATAAATTTCTATAAAGTTACGCCTTCATCAATCGAATATGCAAGAATTAAATTTACATCACGATTTGAAACTTCGATCACAAATTTATCCGGTCGAGAAGCGGCCGCACAGAGTCAGCGGTCTACGAGCTCCCGGGATTTTTTAATAAATCCCGATGCGGTCCGGTTATTAAATCAAGGAATCCCGGCGAACCGCGGCCCGGGACGGCTCCCTCTCTCTCTCTCTCCTAGAATTTAATTCCTACGCTGACTAAAGATATCGCTCGGAGAATTTTTTAATCTAGAATATCCCTAGGTTTTGTTTTGTTCAGTTACGTGACTATATGGACCTTGTTCATTTTTTTCCTTTAAAAACAGTTGGAAGCTTAAAGAGTAAATATTAATCACTAGTATTGTTTCTTTACCCCTTGCCTTCCTTATTAGTATCCTTAGAAAATATAACGCAACCTAAGAATAAAAAATGTCAAAGGGTAAGATATATTTATCTGATGGTTTAATCTTCGCTTAGTTTTTTTTAAATAAGGTATAGACTCAGTGCTTTGACCACAATCTCACCTGATGTTAAGTGACGATGTGGATCAGGGTGATAAACGCACTGAGATACTTGTTCTCAAGTGATGTAGTTGGAACACGTCTATGGGTATTTGGCGACAGGTTTTCGAACTTGAGGATGTTAGTTACCTAGGCGAGCATTGTTATAAAATGCCCTACCACCATGCTATGCTTTCTTCCCGATTTTTTGTTTATACGGTTTTGGCTCAGTTATTTGACTACAATCTTACCTGATGTTAAGTGACGATGTGGTCCAGGATGGTAAACTCACCAAGCCTGGAGGTACTGGTTCTCAAGTGATGCTGCCGGAATACACCTATTGGTATCTGGCGACAGGTTTTCAAATTTGACGGTGGTAGCTACCCAGACGGGCATCATTAGAAAACGCCCTACCATGATATGCTTTCCTCACGATGTTTTCTTTCATCGAAAACTCAGGCCGATTTTACCGGCCTCATTACCCGCTGCGGCATCGTCGTTTAATTTCTTCTATCACAAATGAGTAGGTAACTCAAGATCTTCAAATGTGAACTTAGATTAATAAACTCTACCAAATTTTGCATTATTTTAATCTCTTAACATTCAAATTTCACGAATATTGTTTAACTGTAAAAAAAGAAAGTGAATTGACGACGATAATATAGAGCGAGCTTTGAGTGTCGACGAAGCCAATTGTCGTTCCGAGTACCTCTCGACGTTGAAACTGTGCTCGATGGATTAACTCTACCCAATTAGCTCTGTCGACTCGAAAAGCCATAGTTTTGATATTGAAATTTAATAAAAGAAATTGACGTACGTTCTGTCGTTCAAAGGATTCGATTTCTCCAACTCGAACAAAGTGACATAGAATTTTACAAATCTGCGATTAGTTAAGCTATTTTAAACAGATTTTAGCCAAATTCTTCATGACATTTGCTTCTATATACATAGAATTTAAAACAGTTAACATCCCCAGTTTAATAATGAATGAATTATTTACTTTTGTCAGATATTTGAAACGACAATAAATTAATATTTTATTGATAGCTAGTTTAGTTTAGTACTCGTTATGATAGGACTGCACCTACCATATATATAATGAAAAACTTATCCTCGATCGAGTAGTTATATATCCACAAAAATCTACAATCAATTGTTTACAATTACAATAACAATTTGTTCACAATTGTTTACAAGTGGGTTTGCTTGTTTGGATGTTTGTTGCGATTTCAAGCCTTAATTATTGAAATAAAAAATTGCATACTTGTTGTTAGAGATACAGAAAAGGACATAGGATACCTTTCATCTGGGAAAAAAGGTGTGTTCCAGGGGAATAAAAAAACAACTTGTATTCAGTCCTCTGGCATAACAGGACGTTATGCGTTATCTGGGTGTCTTTCTCGATTCTAGGTTGCTTTTATGATACCTTAAATATCTCTGCGATTCCTTAAATATCTCTGTTACCGCTCACACAATTCCTCTGATCCTAATTGTTACAATGAACTTTGTAAGAAACATCATTTGTTGTCTCTTGTCAAACGACGAGAAATTGCTGACATATGTGCACAAAATTGCGTCCGATAACATTGATTGTCCCGAACTTCTTTCCAAATTATGGTTAACCGTTCCGATCAAGTATTTACGTACGAATGTGCCCCTATCGTTTCCCACCGTTCCTACTAATTACCGACAAAATTCATTTTTATGGTGATCTAGTCGCTCCTTCAATAGTCTGAGTGAGATTAGTGATTTAGATTTATTTAATACTAACACAAATAAGGCGTCAACATCCTTAAGTAGCCTCTTCTTTAATGATGGCGGTTGTAAGTAGTTGTAATTAATTATAATCTTTCAATTTTTAAAATTTGTATGTTAGGTTCATATAGTATGTTGTAAGCCTCTTGATTTTTAATTTGCTACTTAACGGTGAGGACCTTTAAGTGGCTTTTTGTTTCTAATGTGGCTGTTAACTAACTAATGTAAGATATAGCTGTTGGTCTTCCAACAAACAAATTAACAAATAAATAATAATTCGACATACGGACACAACATTCCGGTTTTTTTTTTTTTTGCAATCTGTACTTCCATACAATGTACTATACGGGCATGACAATTCGTGCAACATAAATAAATTCAAAATGGCGTTTTTTTTTCTCATGTGGTGCCGATTAAGAATAGTGGCATACCACATCAACCCTTGGGTGTCGTAAAGGCGACTAAGGGATAAACCAGGGGACAGGCAACAGCACCCACAAACACCTGATAGCGATCGCCAACCCGCCTGCCAAGCGTGACGATTATAGCGATCCCTCCCCCCATTGTGATCTTTCGAGAAAACCTATCTAAGACCTGTCTTTCGGCTGAACGGATGTATTTTTTGTAAAAAAGATGTCTGTTCCCAACTTCATACGGTGCCTGCAGGCACAAGATGTCGATTTATTTGTAATCCGTACTTTCATTATAGTATTATTGCGAGAGTGTGTTTATTTGTTTGTTATGCTTTCACATCTTAATCTGCTAGTACTTATATACGACGAACGTAAGAATTTATACTTCTTTGGCGTTGATCGCAAATGACAAATAATTATTCAGAAAACAATGTTTACCATTTTAGATTACAAAATAGGTGATATTTTCGTAATCACCATCTCTAAAGAGTATGATCTGTGGTATCTCGAAAGGTCAGGTACAAATCATTCAATCAGTCTTGTCCATTGACTATATTGTTAAAGTAAATATTAAAAATGTCTTAAGAACTTTGGTATTACACAGTGAAATCACATAAAAATATAGTGAATTGAATAAATTAATCATTTAGAAGGCTATACTTACCAACAAACAAAATTTAATAAGTTAATTGTTTTTGGGTTACTACTTCCTATGCTGACAGACGACAAAAAAAAAATTCCACATTAATACGAGCGAAACCGCGGGTAAAACTTAGTCCAATGTAAATTAAATTCACCGGACTCTACGTAAAGTAACCAACATATCAAACCGCATCCCGCATTGCCTGGCGCGGGTTTATTGAAATCGACCAATCGGATTTATTTAAACGACACATATTGGAACATTTTACAGTTTCACATTGAAAATAATGTATTCAGAATATATTTTATGAGTTGATAGATTTAAAAAAATGCAGAAGAATTCATTTTTAATTTTGTTATTGATGATGTTCAATGTTACTAATTGACAGAAGAAAACTATTTTATTTTTTTTGTACGACACATTACATAACATATGCTCACGCCTGTTTTCCCCGAAGGGTTAGGCAGAGGAGATGTAGCGAACTACAACACCCACATTTCGCCGAGCTTAGTTCCGTCCCAGATGTGACGGGGGGCGAGCCTGTCGCCATATCGGGCACAAATTTCAAACTCCGGGATGATACTGAGTAGAAAAACCCAATACCACTTGATCCGACCCGGGAATCGAACCCGAGACCTCAGAACGGCAGTCGCACCGTAATACGACTGCGCCACCGAGGAAGTCCAAATTGTACAACACAAATACTATCCAATAGGGGTTTGATTATATTTAGTCGAGTGAGAGAGCGTCATGTTGTTTACCGTCAGTCAGTATACAAGACGATTTTACTGCCAAGGTGTTTAAGATGCTAATAGAAATTTAAAAGAACATGTCTATCTGTTTAGCGATCCTCGATTTATAACCTTTTTTTTTTTGTCGGGGGGAAATCATTTACGCACTACCCTTACCCATTGCATTAGTGAGACCGAAGTCCCCCAATGCAATGGGTAAGGGGGCACGGAGGGACGAACTCCGTGCCAGTGTGGGACTCACCCGGGCGAAAGTCGCCCGGAAATACCCACTAAAACCCCCCGGGGCCGTCCGCCGCATTTGGGATGGGGGCGATACGGGATTGCACTGCATGCCACAGCGTCGCCCCCTGCGGCGAACCCACCGAGCCTCGTCCGTGCAATGGCCCAATGGGGATGGGGAAGAATACTTCTCCACCCCACCTCTTCGCCCCCCCCCCCCCCCCCCCGAAGGGAGGCCTGACCCAACGGTCAACATTCCGGGGGGCAGGATACTTCTTGCCCCCCATAAACAGAAAAGGGAAGAAGGGACAGAGCGGAGGCGGGCCAAGAAGAAAGAGGAAGGAACCCGCCTCCGCTATAGAAGAAGAGCTAGGTCCCTCTCCTGTACTCGTCTTGTTTAAGGAACAAGACGTAGCAAGGAGAGGGATACCTAGAAGAGAAAGGAAAACTCCCAACTACCCTCACGACAACACCGTATAGAAAGATAAAAAAAAAAAAAAAAATGTTAACAATTTACAATAAAGCTAAAATACTTTATCCAATTTTGGCCGAGAATAAGGTGCCTATGAACGTGAAAACAATGCTACCGTTTCGGAAAAGAACTCAGACGAGAAGAACCGGCAAAGGAACTCGTTCTGGTTTCTCTTTTAATGTAAACACTAT
Organism: Samia ricini; assembly: GCA_014132275.2. Taxonomy (NCBI): domain Eukaryota; kingdom Metazoa; phylum Arthropoda; class Insecta; order Lepidoptera; family Saturniidae; genus Samia; species Samia ricini. The sequence goes on from AP028159.1 coordinate 834,076, forward strand.
ACACTTCATTATAATAATAATCGGTTTTCACGAAAGCGTAATGAGGAGTGTCATTTCATAACTATTTGTTCACCCGGCTATTAATAACTTTAAAGAAAAACTCGCTTGAGCTTTTTTTCAGGTAAATTGGCAAAGTCCTTTGAAACCATATTTAGAATCTAATACTATAATAATATTCAAGTAAGAGAATACATACATGTGTGTAATCAGAAAGCTGATTTTCGTGAAAACAGATTTTAATCCTGAAATTCCGTGACATTTATTAATACATCTGCCGGAAGATTCGGAGTCAAATTTCCGTCTCTGCACACAAATATAGTATATTTCAAATATATTAAAACGGTGGTCTGCGCGGGAAGCGAGGGGAGGGGAAGGAGTAGGTGATCCTGAGGGTTTGTGGGGAGGGCGGGCGACTCATTTCCTGCATGATTCCCTGTTTAGATGCGTCAATCTGGTGAGAGTATCTTCCAGAATTACTGAAACTGAATAGTCTAAAAATTGCTTGTCTATTAATGGACGTTCTGTCACATAAACCAAAATAAAATAAATGTTTAATTATTTCAAAAAAGGAACATTCTGTGTTTCTTTAGTTTTATGCGTATGTGTGTAGATTGTTTTCTTATGGTAATTTGTATACGTATTTTGTCATTGATTTTTTTATAGGCGTGTCGAGCGATTTTTATCAAATATTACATTACATATGTACGGATTTCATTATTTTATTGGTTTATTATAAGTACACAGATATAAGAATAGTATAATTTTTAACAAAGAATATCTTAAATATTGTTTTTTTTTTATAAAGTCATAAATAACGTTTACCACGTGACCCGTGAATCTCGGATGCTACGCTATTTGCTAAGAAAATAACATGTTATTTACAAAGTAAACAGTTCAACTTGTTTTCTTGTTTATGCGTTTAATCTTTCTACAAACTGTTTGTCTATGGATGCGCTATATTTTTATTTTGCACTAAATTGTATTTACTTGAAGATAAGTTTAATTTTATAGTAATTTATGTTTATGTTAATAGATTTTACAAAATCCATAAAATAAAAATTAGAAGACATAAGACAAAAATATGAAAATTAGTTACCAGTAAAAATATATTATTAAATTACAACTACCCTCTCTAACAAAATCACTATAGAAAATGCTACAACCGATATCGTGATGAGCATTACACGCACAACACTTCTGAACATACACGCAGGTACATAGGTTCTATAAGAAACCATTTTTGTTTTTTTATTATTGAATAAGAAATGTATGGTAAAGCTAGGATCAAAATTTACACTCAGGTAAAGGGCAAGCCGAGGTTCCTTGTGCTCTGGTGCCCTTGTGTTAGTTACCGTTTGGGGCTGAGTGCCTTCAGCTCTCGTCCACAAAGTTGGGTGAAGCTTTAAGGCCCTTGGGGTCAACAGCATTACAAGCACATCATATTTATGACGACGAATCTGTGTATTTTTAATTTTTTATTGAGATTTTATAAGTTACCTAATACCGTATTATTTATATGTATAACTGTATAAAGTATTTTTTTATTGCGGTAATGTTTTCATTTGTTTTATTTTCCGTGCCATTTAATTTGCCGTTCCAGTGGACAGAGGACCTATCGTACCGTTCATCTTAATCACTTTCTGAAGTGTTTGATTTCTTCAAGAGAGTGAGTGGGAGGAGGTATTTGTCCGTTTAAGTGTTCCCGCTCCAGTTCGTTCAAAAGGAATGCCTTTTACGGCTGATAAGCATTCTTTAACTATTTAGAAATCAGAAAGTAATAAAACTCATTCAACTTTGTATTTATAATTCCTAAGTAATTAAGTTATGTAAAGACGTATATTTTGTGAAATAGGCATGATTGATGAAAAAATGTGGTTTTTTTTTATATTTGCACATTGATCGGTGTCAACCTACGCGATCACAATTTTAAATCACAATTTATAATTGTAAAATTATAAGTTACTATGGACATTTTAACTGATTTCGATATTTTATAATAGTGCCAACGGATTTGTTTAAAATATTGATAGATAAAAAAATTAAAATGTTTAGTTTTGTTATATGTTGGTACGAGAAGTCTTTGATTAGAAACTCGTTTCGTTTTAACATTTATGCTTTAAAAACACCTGGTTGGTAGTATGATCGGATTTCGTTGATGGATACAGGTTCAAGCCCATCTATCGATCTGTGTAATAAGCCTGAGTTTTTGGTGAAGGAAAAATCGTGAGGTTTGAGGTGAGAGGTGAGAGGTGAGAATTGAGGTAGATGGGTAGCTACCACCCTTAAGTTTGAAAACTCTAAGTCGCAAAACACCAATACATGTGGTTTCGACCGGATCACTTGAGAGCCAGTACCTCTGGTCTAAGTATGTTTATCATCCTGGATTATATCGTCACTTTACCGATTACCCATTACCGATTTACCTGACAATAAGTTCAAGTATTATGTCAAGGAAGTTTTAATCTCAAAAGGTTATTACAGGGTGGATCATTACGTGAACGATAGTGATGTCTGGAATTAACCCACATCTCTGTGCTTCCACTAAAAACTACGATTTGTATAGTTTTGTATATGACAAAAAAAATGATATACATTATATTTATGAAAAAAAAAGAACCAGATCGAGTTTCTCGCCTGCGCTCTTCTCGACTGGATTGTTTTCCGAACCGGTGGTAGTGTTTTAGACGTTCATAAGCGCCTTCTTAGGGCCTAAATTGAATAAATAAATTTTGATTTTGGCTTTGATTTTGACTTAACATGAGGTGAGATTATGGTCAAAGCGCTGAGCCTATACAGTTTAAAAAATCACTTCATCGTTTGTTATTCAGGAGACAAACCTTGCCTGTTGATGATCCACTGGCTTCCTAATTGCAAAGGCAAAGGGTCATTGATACCAAAATTAATTTTACAACTGAATCACAAACGAATTAAAAGCTTATTCCACAGAGCATAAAGTACAGATTTGATTCTATATTGCAATCGAAAAACTATTCCGTCAGTTTGTATAGAGGAGGGCAGGTGGTGAGCGCGGTTAGAAAGATATACACTAGGGTTGGTAAATACAAAAACAATCTCAAATATTATTTGCTAAATATTAAAAATCGTTTTTTTTTCGTATTAGCAACATATATACATTCATGTGTATTGAATAATTATTTTGGTACTAGCTGTGCCCGCGGTTTCACCTGCGTAGAATTCAGACAAGCAGCCTGTATTCTCCATGTGGATATAATCTATCTCATTACCAAAGCTTTTCGAAATCTTTTCAGCGGTTTAGATGTAAAAAGGTAAAGTTAAATAAAGCTAGCTAGTGTCCGCGATTTCGCCTGTATACAATAATATTTTTTACTCTAAGTTTTTATTAATCTCCACACTAATTTGACATTTATCATTATATTATACGTGCACTTCAATATTAATATTTTGTGGTATAAATGTAGATATACAACATTTATACGTTATATATAATAGATATTAAATACATACATGTGTGCGAAAACTATCCTATATGTTACTACATAGTATAAACTGCGATCATACTAAATTTTACTGAATTCAGTTCAGTAGTTTATGCGTGATTGGCGAATAAATATATTTCTTTTAGGCTTTTATTATAAGTATGATTACAAACATACACTTTAATCATAATTATATGTATAGATTATAAGAAGTATGTATACCGTCTACAATAATAAGAAATAAGGTTTCAAATTAATCGATAACCCTGCGAATTTCACTCCAGTTGGCAATAGAGAGGCGTTGAATTTTTGAACTATCCGGGCTCTTCGCCGGCTGACGGCGTATCGTGTGCACACAGCCTATGTATGAGCCAAATACCTTCGTTCACGTCACAATGAATGTTTCTCAAATCCACAAAGAATTTTAGATTTCCTTGCGGCCTATATATTTTCTACGAGTTTGTAGTTACAAAATAATTTATAATTACAAATGAAACAAATTAACCGACATTGCTCGAAGAATTATCAAACGAACGTGGCAATGGACTGGTACATCTGTACCGATCTTCGATGGGGCTAACGAGTTATAGAATGGCTACCCAGTACGTTGTGCGTAGGTAGGCTCCCTACAAGGTAGTCCGACAAATTGGTTACAGGAATCTACACCTCCAGCAGTGGACATTTTATTTTATTTATTTATTTCAACCACCAACAAGGTATACAATGTGTTTAGCTTATTAAAAGTTAAATTATTATTACAATATATCTTAATGTAACCTTAATTATAGGTGAGTACGGCATTATTTATTTGAGCAAAAGTTATTTATGCGACAATGAACTTTAGTTTTTTTGTAGATCTAATCTGGTCTAATCTACTCTAATATGTTATAAAAATATAAAATAAAACAAAAACAAACCAAAATTAAACTAAAACTAAAATATAAAAAGAAATACAACGAACTAAGGGCAAAAACTAAACTAATATAAAAGTTATTAATTATTCAATTTTTAATTGTAACATCGAAGATAATAATATCGAAGACGAATTAGAAGATTTATTTTTTCTTTTAATCCCTAATTTAGTATTTATTTAATTTGTTTACAGTTAGATTTATATTCACGCAAACTATTTTGGAATATATCAAGATTCGTGGTTTTGAATATTCTGTTGTATGTCGACAGTATTCTATTCATAGGAGAATAAAGTCCTAAATTCGTGCGATAATGATTTGTTGTAAAAATATTAAACTGTGAGGCTATATCTATCGATTGGTGATAAAAGGAACGATTTACCTATGTTTCCAAAAAAAAGTGCTGCCATTTCGATCACTATCCACCTCGAGCAAAAACTTTAAAAACCCTTGCATCTCAGAATTTTCTTAGTAGAATGAAATATGTTTATAGTATAGGTACGTATTATATTTCATTTCTTAATTCACTGTTGCTCTCAATCAACTAAGTAAACTGTATTATAAATCTATTAACTATAATATCCAAAGCTCACTAACTACAAGCAAAAATAGACGAAATCGAAGCGCCACAATTTCATATTTATACAATTCGAACTCATGTTTCCGACGTAGTATCGTAAAGGACCACATTACCATAAACACTTATACTATCATAAAAAACAAGTACGAGCCGCACGAGGCCAGTGTTAAGCTTAACCTCACATTTTCATCACTGTATTACCATAATCCCCTTAGATTTTATACACTCCCTAAAGTCGGAAGGGAAAAGATTTTTCCTAAGCTGTTTACCTACTGAATGGCGAAGATTATTTCCTTTGGTATTTCAAACACACACCACCGTGTTGAGATAAACAGTTATTTTAATTCTACTGCATAATGGTATATATATTTTTTAATCCAAGGAATAAACATAAATTACCAGTTCCATGTTTAAGCCTTAGGAAAACCAATAAGGGTTTTTTTAAGTTTCACAAAAAAAACACGGTAATGATTCACCGTGCAATAAGTTCAGGCACCATGTACATTATTATGAGAACGATGGCGTTGTTTGGAACTTTGAAACTATGATTATATAGTGGTATAAAACATATGAAAATTAAAACCAGATCGAATTTCTTGCCGTCTGTACTCGATGACTGGGTGGTCTCCTCTGCTGTCTGCTGTCTGTCTCTGTCTGCTGTGGGCTACAGCAGCAGAGGTAGACACCATTTTTACGTTACAAAAGAGAGCTGTTCGAGCAATATATAATATGGGACCTCGCGAATCTCTAAAGAACAAGTTTCAAGAATATGATATCTTAACTTTGCCCTCCCAATACATCTTCGATAACTTAATGCATATTCTTAAAAATTGAGACAAGCTAGATCTAGTGAATGATCGTCATAATTTTAATATTAGAAGTAAAGACAAGTTGTCCGTCCAACGCTTTAGGTTAAGTAAGTGTAATAAAAGCTTTATAGGTAATAGTATTCGGTTTTACAATAAGATCCCAAGTAACATTACCGATTTACCTGACAATAAGTTCAAGTATTATGTCGAGCAAGTTTTAATCTCAAAAGGTTATTACAGGGTGGATCATTACGTGAACGATAGTGATGTTTGGAATTAACCCACATCTCTGTGCTTCCGCTAACATTATTAAGACTATGATTTGTATACTTTTTTTATATGACAAAAAAAATTAACTATATTATATTTATAAAATAAAGAACCAGATAGAGTTTCTCGCCTGCGCTCTTCTCGACTGGGTTGTTTTCCGAACCGGTGGTAGTGTTTTAGACGTTCATAAGCGCCTTCTTAGGACCTAAATTGAATAAATAAATTTTGATTCTCCGGACCGGAAATAGTTTTATGACGTTCATCAACGACTTATCACGGCCAAAATTGAATAAAGTATTTTTGAATTTGAATTTGGATATTATTCTTTTGGCTTTCCTCAATTTGCGGAATTTACAAATGACAGTCGTGACCGAAATCCTCTGTAGTAAGTTATCATCATTAAAATCTCATTATCGTCGCCGACACGACAATCGTGAACGCCTCTGGATAATATGTCTCCCAGTCTCAAACTAAATAATTCCCGTTAAACGAATAAAAAAAATACTTCAGAGTTAGATATAAACTGCGTTAATGCGAGAGAAAGACTAGAAACAAACTTTACTTTATAAACGAGTATTTAATATAATCTCTATTCGTCTGGAAGAGATTTCTGTCAACAATAAAGGTGCTTATTTACAATACATTAGAAAAACTAAATAAATACATACATAAAAGGTGGTATTACTTAGTTCAGTGCGAGAGACCTGCAGTAAATAGGTTTATCTATACTAATAAATATAATTAAAGTGTCTGTTTGTAATGTCAAAATTATATTTTTTTTTACAAATTGTATATAATGTTTATATGAGACCTACATACCAAAAACACAATTTAAAATTTTTTTATTCTGCTGCTGTTTGTCCCTGGTAATCTCTGGAACGGCTCGACGGATTTTGACGGGACTTTTTTTGATAGATAGCTAAAGTTACATCGGGTAACACAGGTAACATTTAAATTTCGAAAGCAATTGGGGTTCCGCGTAAAAAAATAAAACACACTGAAGAACATATGAAACACGGGCGCAGCCAAGTATGATATAAAATAAAACTTTATTATCCAGAAGAAAAAAAAATACCCTACCTAGTATTCACACACGTATGCCGCTAATCAACTCGTATTCAAAGCGTGGAACGCGCAGAGCCGCGGGGTTTGGAAGTTTATTTGTGCTGTATGGTTAATTACAATCATAAATTAGGTTATATTTTAATTATTTATATGTAAAGCAAACAAAACACAGATATGTTTTTTAACCTGTGTAATTTACTGATAACGCTTACGCTTTTATAGTCGCAATAACACCTAGCTCGAATATTGAATTTTCGTCTACTGTCTACTGCTCAGAAATCAAATTAAACAAGTAGGAAATAAGTTATATTTCCAATAAAAATAAAGCTTAGACGAGTTATTAGTTGTTTTTTTGATTATTATTTTTATTTATAAGAAGAAAAAGCTAAGCACCCATGCAGACAGAAGTGAAAAGTCGAAAATTTGAAAACACTGTTTTATTATCCAACATATTTGTTTGATTTTTTAATCTATTGGCGTCCTGAGCGTATATTTTCAAATAGTTTATTAATAATTAAAATATACTATAGACTGCGTAAGTACAAGTTTTATAACTCATTTCTGAGTGCCAGCACTTATATCGCCATCTTTTTCTTGACATACTGTATCATGTTGACGGCTGACGTCATAGCATTGATAACGCAAATCTATAGTACCCCTTTTTTTGGCGAGGGCTACCCGTATTTATAAGTATCCCCTACGGAGAATCACTCAACGCCGCTAATGAAGTTTTCACTTCAAAAAACTAAAATAAACCAAATTATCAATTATCTTATTTAGACATTCGTTTTATTTATAAAATACAAGATAAAATTTCAATAAAATAAGTAATACATTTTCGCGTGACCTTAGTAATGGCTAAAGGTTGAGCCGAGAGCCGCCGCGTCGGTAATGGCTCGCGGTTCACGACAAATACGAACTTTATTCAAATCAGCACAGATTTATTTTCCTCGAAATGATTGTTCAAATATACATTTGTTTTTTTTTGTTTAGAGTCGGACTTCTCGCTTCGACTCGACGCGGTGGTAAATTACGAGGCGCCGCCCTGACTTTTTAATTTTGATTTTGTATGATATATTACAGGGAAAATTATTATTTTTTTCATTAATGGATATGAATTTGTGAGTGTGATTTGTTGTACGACAGATTTATTTAGGTTAAACGTAACGTTTAAGGATATTAGAAGCGAAAACGCGAGGGATGATTACGAATTTGTATGATTGTTTTCACGAAATCAAGATCCTTGTTATATTGTTGTAATATTTGTTATTATATTCATAGTTACTTTATAAATCTTATAAAAGGTACCGTGCATCTGTTGGTCTGCCCGTTAATTGGCTTATAAGACAAAGAACAAAAGTTTTTTTTGTTATAAATAATCATATGGGAATGACACCACGAGGCAAAGTTAATCTTACGTAAAAACACGACATCAGTTTAAAATACAAAGCGGGATAAAGATATATCATATAAGCTGAAAATAAAAAAAAGTGAAACTTACTTTATAGTAACAAGTTACAATTAAAGATGGCGTGTACCAGAAGAATTGAATGTGGAGATGAAATTTGTTTAATAAGTCGTAAATAACTAATTAAACGACTTCAAAAAGGAGGACGTTATCAATTCGTCCGTATGTTTTTTTTTGTATGTTTGTTACGCGATTTCTCCGTCAATTGTGAACCGAAATGCAAAGATAGTACATAAAATAAAAAAAAAAAAGTAGAAAAAATACATTTTCAAATAAAAAACAAAACCGACTTCAAAAGAACAAACCACAAAAATGCACCAAAATATAAATAAAGAATTACTTGTTTAATCTGATTTTGTTTACTTACATATATAATTTTTATGGCTTATTTGTTTCAACTTGGTTTTGTTTTTAATTTTAAAAGGTTCTTTTATAATTTGTAATCGAGAATTGTTCTTGAAATCTTTTACAGTAGAACATCTTTAAGCTGAACCTAGATAACTTGAAACCCTCAATAACTCGACAAAAATGTTCTGTGTTCTGCTTCCATTCAAATCCCAAAATCCTTCATAGGTCAAAATAATTAGAAAGGCCACTTACAAACTGCTTGGGTACATAATATATCCATCCATAATTTGAAAAAATAAATTGGATTTCTATCATAATAATTGCTTACAACCTTTGCAACTCGATTATTTGAAATACCTTATAACATAATGATAAATAAGTTACTGGCTTAAGAATTTGCTCAAAAAAGTACGTCATATTTTTTGTAATGTAAGAGTACCTATTTAATAATTAGGATTACCAATTCTATTACTCGAAAAGTTTATTTATTTCACCTTTCTAACTAAGAATTTTTAAGACTAAATCATAATATCTACAAATTGACTTATTTCTTAAAAAATAATTAATTTTGTAAAAACTTTTCAAGGCTTTTATTAAATTCATTTATACAAACTTGCGCCATCTATACGAATATAAAGAAAGTGAATTAGAAATATAAAAATCTAATAGAGGTTCGACTCTTACTAGATGGCGCTAATATACTAAAATATTTTTATATTAGTACATTCAATACTCAATAGATGGCAAGTTATGTAAGAGGAGTTTTGTATTTATCTTAATGTCATGTTTAAATCTTTTAACGTATGAAATAATTTAACGTCAACCTATAATTATATATTATTAAGGTTTTAATAATAGTAACACATTTTAATTTAGCAAAAGCGCCTTTGCATAAGGTAGCAAATAACTGCCATCTATCGGTTTCTTTATAAACCAGTAACAACACTCTTTTTCCAGCTTCCTCTTTCATTAAGTTTAGAAATTGTAAAACAGATGGCACTACAAGAGCACGTTTGGTTAAAAATGATTGCGGTAGATGTCGCTAATAAAATTAAAATTACATTTTCATAAACTAGCAAGTGGCCTAATTTTATAGGTATTCATATTTATGTACGTCAATTTTTAAAGTTTTACCTTCATATCAAACATAGATGTGTGTAGTTTATTATTACACAGAGTTTGTTAGTTGTTTGTTAATTTACCTGTAACAAAAGATAATAATGTATTAATCTTTAGCAAACAATGTTTTATTCTTTTCAGAAAAGAAGACCTAATAATTGAGAACAGTTTCCAAATTCCTCTAATTTGGCGACCTGGACTCAAGCCTGCTGGTAAATTCGCCACTGGTTGTAATACTACTACATATTTGCCTGATAGTCCTGTCAAGTAACTGAGATTAACTTAATCCGCGTTAATTAACTGTTAAGTATTGATCATAAAAAAAAGGGGCACTTGAATTCTTTCGTGCCCGCGAGAATTGTCGCAGGGTTCAGTGTTTGGAAATAACTTGACGCGAGAATACACGTTGATATAGATGAAAGTTATTTGTGATTAGCGGTAAATGTTAAATTGATTGTTTGTTGATTGTTAAGCCTTCCTAGCTATTACTCAGTTCACACATTCACACTATACACTGTTTACTACACACGGGCTACGGAAGGTGAAGCAGGACACCGGCGTGACTCGAGAGGTAAGTGTCGATCTTACATTATTTTGGTCTACTGCGAATCGCAGGTCGGCCAGGGTTAATCACGACCCCGAATCGTATAGACTAGGGCCCAGCGCGATTCGTTTTGATTAAAGTCGTGACTAACTCGAACATTAACTAATGCGCATATTTCTTACAATTATTACTTTCAATTAAAAACAAGCAGAACCTTCGTTCTTGTCCTAAATGAAACATTCTAATGACTAAAATTACTCTGGAAGACAAAACTAATAATTTTAAATAACCTAAGTGAACTAGAAAATACACAAAACGTATTATATACTGTATGGTACGATGGCCATCCATCATATTTGTTAAAATTATACGCCATTTGATAATAAAACTGTCGAGTTTCGAATTTCTTGTATGGTATGGTATAAATGTGAATATTTCTTAGAAAATTATGTATATCTTCATACAAACATATCCTGGTTTAGTTTGAAAACAATCAGAAACATTGTTGTTCGCGACTAGTTTGACTTTTATTGATGGCTCACCACTTTACTGGGAGAGTTTGATCGCCGGCGGCGTTCCAGAAGGTTCCACATCGCGCCGGTACTAACTACTAGTTGTTTCCCTACAAATATGTGTTACACTTTTTATCTCTCCAATTTATTTGATAAGTGCTGATGTCTGTCGGATTAACTTTCATGAGCATATTTTTTTTAAATATCAATAGACGGTAAATAAGCATACGATCTGATGGTAAATGGTTACTGTCACCATTGGACAACTGCAACACCAGGAGTATAACCGATGCGTTGCCGACCTGAAAATAAATCTGCACATAATAGTTTGATATTAAGTTATATTAAGTTATTGCATAATTGTATTTTGCACACGAGAAACCTTCTAATCAGGTTATAGTCAGTATTCAGTAATCACTCATACTTTTGTGAGACGCGTTTTTGTATGCTAGTTAAACGTTGATAACAACTATTAGGTGTTCAAATTCTTCAGATGAACAGCGTCAGTTAGCAGCCATTGCTTACAACAAGATAAACATTTCTCGTTTCATTCTAACATCATCATCATCTCCCTACCCTTTTCCCATTTTTATTTGGGGTCGGCGCAACATGTCTTCCTCTTCCATTCCTCTCTATTTGTTGTCATCTCCGCATTCACTCCTTTCCTAAGCATATCATCTTTCACACAGTCCAGCAATCTTTTCTTTGGTCTTCCCCTTTCCATGTAACCGTTCTCGTTTCATTCTAACACATTCATATATTACGTAAGAAACATTTTCGTTTTCAGAATCTTATCAAAAAGAAGCCATGCGTTATCCCCTGTTGATGCCTGGCATCCATACTATGTGAACGAGCTCTACTATCGAGTACTGTAACACGACAATAACATAACAACACAAGTTCTCGTCTCTATTTATGTTCTTGCGGTTGCCTATAAACTGTATGAACTTTGCCCGTTATGATAACAACACACACAACCCAGTTACATTATCTTTAATATGGATTAGTATTTATAACATAAAACATTTATTTTATAGGTAAAGAATATTTGCTTCCACATAACACAAATGGCATTGGGTCAGAAATAATGATAACAGATGAGAGAAAATCACTGACAGAGTGGTGGAGCTGGATCGACGACATCACGAATCTTGTCCACAAGAATTGGACAAGACTGGCACAAAATAAATGAATAGCGTAAAGGTGAGGAGTTCTATATCCTGCAGTGGGATGAGAAAAACTATGGTGATGGTGAGTAGTTTTAGCGATGAGAGTAAGTATCCATAGAAATATAAAGTACTAGGTACAAAATGTTTAATTGCATTTACAAAATCCCTATACCGAAGTACCCAAATATGGGAACGCAATAACCCAGAAAATTAACTTACCTTCATTTTGCCCGGGATGCTTTTTTATTAGACCACAAACCAAAGTAGTGGTCTATCTGATAAGGATAAGGAAATTAGTACCGATATGCAGGAGGTAGCATCGCGTGAAGGCGAAGCAGTAGTCGAAACTACATCGGGTAGAGACCCGTTATCAGCCGTAGATAGTATAATCCCGAGTAGTTCCCCAAATCGTACGGTACCAACACCAGGGCGTCGCTCACCCAGCCCGATCGTATTTACTCGACCTAAGCGAACTCATCGCCCACCTAAACGTTACGGAATCGATGGCGAATAAAAATATATATTTGTAAATTTTTATTAGTATTGTTCATGTTAAACTAATTATTGGTAAAATCGTTACTTCGCGTTATAGTTTATAAGCTTCTTTTATTATATAGTATTTAAATAGATGATGAGGTGTTGTGTAATAAATATACCGGACAAACATCTTTATATATAGCGGTAATTAATAGACGTAACAATGTAGGTATGTCGCGAATTGTGTGCGGCGCTTACCTACAACGAAATTCAGTTGGTATTTTAATAAAGAATGGATACAACTCGATCCAGTGTTTTCTTAAATATAAACCAAAAATAAGACTGAAAATTAAGCCAATTTCTGTTTACATGAATAAACCACGCTGACGTATCAAAAAGTGCTAAAAAAACTTCGATTATCAAATAGTATACCTTGCCGTAAGAAATCAATTTACATTTCCCGAACTTGACGTCCATGTTCTTTCCCTACTTTTAGTCCGTAACTTTTTATTTCGCTTTCCAAAGAAACCCAAAACAAGTTTGACGAAGGGCTTGAGTTTTGAATAAAACTTTTCAGTTGATGAACGATTTATATGCGACGCTATTTTACCGCAGATGTATGATGTTGATTATACTTCGATTTTTATCGTTTCTTTTTTGCTACGGGTTTTGATTTCTACTTTTCACGACAAAGCGGTTATATTTAAAAAAAAATAGCTACTATCATAAACAGGTCGACAGATTATAACTAATTGCCATTATCGTAGCCTTTTGGAATCTTAATATGCACGGGCTAATCCCAGGATGGGGTAACTACAGCGAGCAACTACGATATGTGTATGGTACACGTAATCCATAGCATGTGGCAAATGTGAAATTCATAGTTCATATTTAGCTGCCAATTTTCAACCATTTGCCAGAAAAATATTGTTAAAAGTGAATGTTTAGCCTTTTCAGTACGTTGTCTTACATATCAAGCACGTACAACTAAGCTAGTTTTCTATGAGAACATTTTAGATGTGAACGTCGTGTAAATATTTATTTTACAACCTAATCTTCTTACTTGATCACTTAGACATGAACCAGAGTCGGATTCTAGCGCAGGGACTGTAAGACTGTCTTACACATATTCTGTTTCCTACTTAACAGGTAGCATTTTCTGCTTCTGCTAATGTGCTAATACTACCCTGGTCTCCGGTCGTGTTGTACTCCTCGTGTGTGTGTGTGTGTGTGTGTTTTGCATACGTCACTCTTAACATCCGACGCGGTTGGAAGCTGTCGCGGCTACAGACTCTAATTACAATTCAGACTTCACTACCGATGGGGTGCGTCAAGTTTGTGAAACGCATCGGAACTAATCCGCGGTTAATACTTTTATTATGTTTTAGATGTATTTTTCCAATAATAGATTTCAGGAAAGCGTTATTTAATATAGTGCGTGTATTTTAACTGTACCACTCTGAAACATTGGCATAATAAAAACTGTTTTAAGACAAGGAGCGAATGAGATGAGAAGACACATCAAACGTTAAGAAGTGTCTGAGAAACGAAAGACATTAACAACATTGTTTTGGTCACGTATGACTGCGCAGCCATTTGCAGCATTCTTCAGACCGGCACAGTTAAATACGCGTCCTGTGTTGGAGATTCTGTCAGAGACCAACAGTTTAATATCAAACGTTAACATTTGAACATTACCGATTGTTTTACGCTAAGGATGTTTCCATCTTAGGGCATATCATCGATGGTCGTCGTTTGAGATTGTGATTACAAGTTAAATCTTATACAGTTCAGATAGTCGTTAGGTGTTTAACTACGTAAAAACTTGTGCTATGTTTGTCAGTTTCAATGTATTTTCTATTAACAGCTTTTATATTTTTTCTATATTGCTGGTTGTAATTCCTTCTAATTTTCACTATGACGTTGATACAAAAAAATGGGTGCGTGTAACCTTTATGTCGCGGTCAACCGGTAAAACTTTCACTGTTGTGATTAAACACAAGACAAATACGTCATGTTAATGTTTAGAGTTATGTTATAATTAATAGTATGAGTAAAAAAAACCATATTTACTAAATCTCATTTTCATTTAAAAACGTTACATGCGAAACAGTTACTCGTTTGAGCTATTACCCAGTTACTCGTCATAAAACATAGCATAACATAAGTTCACGCCTGTTATCCCCGAAGGCTTAGGCAGAGGTGAAATAGCGAACTACACCCACTCACACATTTCGCTGAGCTTAGTTCCATCCCAGATGTGACAGGGGGCGAGCCTGTCGCTATATCGGGCACAAATGCCAGACTCCGGGATGATACTGAGTAGAAAAACCAAATATCACTTAACTCTACTCAGGAATCGACCCCGAGACCTCAGAACGACAGTCATACCATAATACAACTGCCCCACCGAGGCCTAAATAAGTTTCACTTCAAAAATCTATTAAAATTCAAACGAGACTCGAAGTTACATTGCATCTGGTTTAAATCGAAAAAAAAATTGTTACCTTTAAAACAAACATCTGTGACTTTTAAATCCAAACATCCTACCGCCCTAAACGTTATGATATGATAACGGTGTTATGATAACGTCCATGATGATATAAACTACAACACCGGCAACAGAATACTAATTTCCTAGTAACCAGCGTATAACCTATATTCCCTCTCGATTAAAATATCAATCAATATGTAAATTATTCACAGCCTTGCAAAGGAAATCGGTCCGTATTCATCTCGCGACGAACTCATCACCGCGAGACCAGTGCTTATACATACATTATGAGTTGATCGGAGAACATAAATCAATGTTCCATTACTGGAAAAAGAGTTCTTTCTGCGCTCTATAATATTGATTATTCTCCAAGTGGCAATATCATAAAGTTCTCCATTTTGTAAAAGGTGCGGCAAAACTTATAGCTACTATAGGGACAAAATATCCCTGAATTAAAGAAGATAGAGCACATAAAGTGTTGTTGCTTTTGTAAATTCATAAAGCAGATTTATCATCAGATATCAAGCTCGTAGTAATTCTTATTTGTCATTGGGCTTCTGTTATATGACCCTATTTTATAAGGTTTTAGTGAAATTTTACTTCAGATAATTTGGAAGAAATTGTCTGTTTTTTAATTTGTTCGCCAATCATGCAAAAATTACTGAACCAATTTCGATAAAATTGGGTAATGATATATATTGCACTCAGACCGAGAAACCTAGCCAAATTGCAAATTGTCTGAATTTCAAGCGGGTAAAGCTGCGGGCACAGCTAATAAATGATAACATAAAGCATGAACTCAGCGGTACCACGACAATTTCCTGGATAGTTCTAGTAAAAATTCTATAAACATGGCATTGTCATTAATTAAGAAGAGAAGAAGAAGATATCTTAACTTGTGCAGTTCAACATCCTCATGCACTATCGCCGCCGCTCGGTGCCATCCGGACTAGACAGCGTTTGACGCATCGGCATCTAATTCCCTTTATTTATCTTTTTCATTCATATCCTTATGCATTATACACTCTTGATTTAAATTGTATAGCAAACCAATGCCACGTCTATAGTTGGGATGTTTATGAATGAAAGAGACTGGTTGAACAAAAAAACAGTGTTTATTTCATAAAAGTAAACTTTGACACGAACCGTATTCATTTAATAATCAGGACAAGAAGCCTATTGTAATAGCACTTCGTAAAATTATTGCATTCAATATTGGAAATAGTATTAAAGAACCGGTAAAAATAAATAGAAAACTCAATAAATGCATAACCTCACGGAATAACATAACCATGTCTATTGAACGTAAAAGGAAACTTCAACCATATCTCAAATAGATCGTTCACGCTCTACCAAACCCTAAATGTCTATACACTTTGCAATAGCTTAAAATTACTATAGAATAACTTAATGTCACAGCAATATATTGAGTCTGTGCGTTGGATCGTAACAAATGCTATGGAAAATGCATGCTGCGATGCCTTCTCGACCAGACTTACTGTTAGCAGCTAGGTCAAACGAAAATAGGTCTTAACGCGCCTTATAATAAGGAACTATACTGGTTTTTATCTCTCAAAATATGTTTGTTACGCTTTTACAAATTTATATAATAGTCTGGACTTTATGTCGCCGGGTGTCATCGCCTTTTGTATACTTTTCAAAGTCACTATGCAATTAAAGTAAATAAAGAGATAACGTTGTATTTTGCTTTATTATAAAATGTAATAAATTAAATGACATATAATAACATATTTTAACAATAGACATTTTAGGGGTAAATCCCACTTGGTGATGCGGTGCATGTCACCCTATCCCGTGCCACCCCCAAGAAAGGCGGCAGATGGTACTGTGGGTTTTAGTGGGTATTCCTGGCACCACACGCCGGGCGAGCCCCACATACCCCCCTGGCATCTCTAATCCGGGAGATTTTGCTTCCGGTTTAGAGATGTGAGGGAGGATGCGTAAATGCATTTCCCACAAAAAAAAAAGGGGTAAATCCCACTTAAACTAAAGGGGAAGGTGGATAAGGATAAGAGAATGATCCGGTCTGTCATCTTATATGAATCGGAATGTTGGCCCATAAAGGTGACATAGAAGGTAAAGGCTTCTGTCTTGTTATGGGCATGTGATGCGCAGAAATTAAGAGGATATTTTAAGAATAGGTGTCGGATATGAATATGGACGATTATTGGGGAAAGAGAAGACGTAACTAAAAAACTATTGGATTGTGCGAAAGATGGTATTCCTAAAAAAGGAGTGACTGCGAAGATGATTTTAAATAGAGATGAATGGAAAAGGAAAACATATTGTGCCGATCCCAAATAAAAATGGGATAAGGGGATAGAAATGATGAGACTTTTAGAGGAATTAGAGATCAAAATACTGTTCAACAGTGTCCAAGTGGCTAGATTTATATAGAAATCGGATAAAGTATCACTAACTAAATGATGATTAAAGAGATACATGAAAAATTTAAAATTTAAATTCAACTTGCTTGCTTCTCCTGTTTGCGGCAAGTTTTCAATATTTCAAAAGTTTACCGACTTCTTCAATTCAGTTAAGCGTCTCGTATATTTCATCCATGCTCGTATAAATGATATGAAATTCATTCAAATACAGCTGTCACCTTTTGAAACTTTACGAGCTAATTTTCATTTAAGTAATTGATTTTTTTTTTCAGGCGTACACATTTTATTTTATTTATTTTTATCCAAAATGTCATCAGTTGTTTATTTTTTATATTGTAAATTTATCAGTACTAGTTAGTCCCTATCAATGTGAAAGTGAGATGTTATATAGATTATTTATCAGGTTTAGTTGTATATTAATATGAAAGCTACATTCAAATTTGTTTAACAGTTTTCGAGAACCTTTTCCAAAAACCATACCATATATGCCGGCGTCAATAGTTTATATTTTTTATCATTATTCATTACATTATATCTCTAAGTAATGTAATAGCTAAAAACTTTCATGCCTATTTTGTTTTCTGATATTATTTTTTTTGCATATATTACATAAAAATTGAATAAGTGAGATGCAAATTGGTTCATTAATTATCGTGTTAAAAGTCTACTGAAGAACAGACAAACAAACAGACATACATAGATTATCATTTGCTAGTTGTAAACATGCTATGGTCACAAGTCACTAATATGCACGACATTACCTATCTAATTTCCACATATCTAAATTTTAAGCGTCGATATTTTAATCTGATATTATGTTGATTACCTCATTGACATTTTTCTAATGACTCCTTTAGTTCTGTAGCAAAAAAGTTGGCATTTAAAGGTTGAGTGACTTTTTATTAGGGTACTTGGGTTACTTTATTTATAACTTATTTTATATGATACTTAAAATATACCTAACTCCTATATAATAATATAGTTAGACACCAAAATACGTCAGTATTGCGGATTTTCACTATATTTATTACTAGATATGTCCGCAAACTCATATACGACTAAATATATATGTAAATCATTTTCAAACAAATTTACATCTCTTTTTTGATCAACTTTCGAAAATGTTCAACCTTGATCCTAAAGCCCATCTGAGCTATTTTTATATATATATTTAATACTAGCTTCGTGCCTGCAGCTACGTCTGCGTTTCATATTTTCCTCACTGCGTTTTTATTTTTTTTATACTGAACGCTAATAATTTTTTGAATACTAAAATAAAGTAAAAATAATTATAATAAATTCAAGCACTTGCCCGTAACACTGTGCATAGAATCGGATGATATTAAATTATTTAGGAGGTTTAATTTTTGTACGCGGACCCTTTATTATTTTCGTAAATTAAAAGTACCCTAAGTTATCCATAGTCATTTCAACTATCTACCAAAAAAGGTTCAGTTAAAATCCGTCCAGCCGTTTCGAATATTATCCAGAACAAACAGACAAACAGACAAAATTTTTACACACATTCATATTTATTTAGTAAGAAATTTTTTTTTTTTGACATTACAAACGGACACTTCAATTTTATTTATTAGAGTAATCTAGAGGTTATTTGTGGTAGATGTAAACCGGCACGATGATGGTGATGGCCGATAGTTTCTTATTCTTATCGTTCTTAGAACGTACTTTATTTAACATCACATAAATTGTGGTCATTTTACCGAGCTAGAATAGAACATTTATTTCTATTTACTGTACAACCTATGCTTTAGTTCAATGAGTTTGCGACAGTGAAAAAATCACTAAATTCCTTCAAGTGTTTATTACTAAATAACACCCTTGACAAATAAAATCCGACCGTAAATAAATACGGTTAAAGTTTAACTTACAATCTCTTCCAGGGTCATAAAGGGAAGCCGGTGAGTTTGTTTTCCCCTCACCTGTCAAGCCAAATGGGGTGAGATGATATGAGTATCGGTAAGTGTCATCAATTCCCTCGGGAGACGTGAAATGTAATACAATTAGATACAAGGCAACAATAACGCTGTAAGCGATGGGCTTGTTAAACGACTATTAATTAATGGTTCTACAGCGTTTTCTATATATCGTGGGGATGTATGACCGTATCGAAGGACCTTGAATTAATTCGATAGCTATGTCGCCGATCCTAGGGCTTCTTACTCCTTATCAATTGTTCTGGCTCACCAAATAACCGCACCCAGTAGTAACAGTGTCGACTTACCCGGTGTGCCGATGCAGATACTTCGCCCTGCTATGATGCACAGCTCCGTCCACTGTGTCTTCTTGATGTTGAGCGGCCGCTCTTTTCCGTAACCAATTTCACTATAGCTGCTTTTAATATCCAAGCACGCACAAACGTTGAACACGTTTTGAGCTTAAAATAAGCCAAAATAATAGCCAAATCGATTCGATTATAAAATGTTCCGAGGAGACCGTGTCGCGTGATTGAAAAACCGTTGGCGAGGGAGCGGGGCGCCACCAAGCGTCGAAACACCGAAAACCACCGGGCACAGATTACATGGTGTTGCCTGAACACATCGTCTCAGTAGTTTTTGTAATGATTTTCTTTAGGTTGACATATAATCACAATGCTATTTTATTTTAATTCATGATTTAAGATTTTAACGTTATATCTTTGACAAAAAAGACTGATTGCAATGCCCATACTCACAATTTGTCCACATGCACTGTCTTCATAGTATTTTGGTCGTTTCGTAGAGAGACAGTAACAAATAAGAGAGTTATAACAATCTGTCAGCTGCCCCACATCACTTCCTTGCTTATGCAGAAGCTAGAATACCCATACCGTATGGACCCTTCACGTTAATGGTACAATCTCTTCAGGGCAATTCAGTATACAAACTACATAGCTACAGCCAGACTTCATCTGGAGTTCAAATATAACATTAAACTCGATATGGATGATTTTTCCGTAGATTGGCGTTGTAGGTAGAAATTGGCTGTGACTATAGTGCCGGCTACAAATTCCATGACACTGACTGGTTTAAAAAGTGCTAAAGTTCGTGTTATGGAAAAACACTATTTAAATCCTAGACTTACATACGGTCTGTTTGGATGTACTAAGTATCGCCGTCGATGTCACTCAGGTATCGGTTTGGCAAGCCATTACAAAAGGTGCCACCGCGAACCTGCCTAAAGTATGTATTATAAATCATCAAAGGCTTGGTGAAATATTGTCAATTTGAAGGCGGTAGTTACCGTTGCAAAACTATAGAAAATACTTAATATAGGGAATTTGAAATTTAGCTCAAATATATCGACGCAGCATCCGAGTATATTCATCAAAAATCAATCAAATTCAAAAGATCTTTATTCAATTTGGGCCCTGGCTTATGAACGGCAAAAAACTACCTCTGGTTCTGAAAACAACCCAGTCAAGAAGAGCCGACAAGAAACTCGATCTGGTTTTTTACATGTTTTTTTTTTAAGTTCTTAAAATTATACAACTTATCACTATCACTTGTCATTTCCAGATCACTTTTTAGATTATCACTATCGTTCACGTAATTATCCCCCTGTGATTATCTTTGGATATTAAAACCTAACATAGTGCTTAAACTTATCGCTAGGTAAATCGGTAATGTACTTTGGTACCATGATGTAAAACCTGACACTATTGCCTAAAAAGCTTTTATTAGTCTTACTAAGCTTAAAGCAGGGGAAGGCTAGTTTGTGATTACTTCTAGTCTTAAAATTATGCCGGCCGTTTGCTATGTCAAACTTGTTTAAATTTTCGCGGACGTACATTTAACTATCTAAGATGTATTGGGAGGGCAATGTAAATATATTATATTCCTTAAACATATTTTTCAGTGATTCGCGAGGTACTAAACTGTAAATGGCTCGAACTGCACGTTTTTGTATAAATAATATGGTATCTTTCTCAGCTGCTGTTTTCTACAGTAAAATGCCATAAGACATCAAGTTATGAAAGTAAGCAAAAGAGACTAACCTGGCAGTAGCAACATCTGTTAATTGGCGAATTTTATGAAATCCACACTCCGCAAAGCTTTAATGTGAAGACCCCATTGTAATTTATTATCAAGTGTAATGCCTAAGAACACAGCATCATCAACAAAGCCTACTGGATTCCCTTCTATCTTAATACTCCAATTAACGTATTTTACATTTGGTAAAATGAATCTCATACATTTGGTTTTATCTAGTGAATGTGAATGTGAATCTTTTATCTAGATCTAGTGAATGATCGTCATAATTTTAATATTAGAAGTACAGACAAGTTGGCCGGAACCACGCTTTAGGTTAAGTAAGTCTAATAAAAGCTTTATAGGTAATAGTGTTCGGTTTTACAATAAGATCCCAAGTAACATTACCGATTTACCTGACAATAAGTTCAAGTATTATGTCAAGCAAGTTTTAATCTCAAAAGGTAATTACAGGGTGGAGCATTACGTGAACGATAGTGATGTCTGGAAATAACCCACATCTCTGTGCTTCCACTAAAAACTACGATTTGTATAGTTTTTTATATGACATAAAAAAATTATATATATTATATTTATGAAAAAAAAAGAACCAGATCGAGTTTCTCGCCTGCGCTCTTCTCGACTGGGTTGTTTTCCGAACCGGTGGTAGTGTTTTAGACGTTCATAAGCGCCTTCTTAGGGCCTAAATTGAATAAATAAATTTTGATTTTGATTTTGATTTTGATCGGCAATTGGCAATAAATTATTTAAGCCAAATCATTTTGAAATGTTTTCTGAAGTGTTATTTACTTGCTTAACCTCGGATTCTTGTCTTTTCACCTTGAATATAAGTGAAGTGTCATCCGTAAATAGAACCATGTCAGCACAGTCACTAACCATTAGCGGTAACCATAACCATCTACAGAGCCAATATGGTTTTAATATGGTTAACATATTTCAATGCAAAATTTGTTATATTTTTCAGTACATATTACTTCGTGTAATAGTACTTTGTAACCTTAAAGGATAAAGAGTGATTTTTATAACGAGTATATCACGTGTAACGTAAATTCAATTTAACCGCACTTTTTTGAAGTGAAAAATAAACGTTGAAAAAGCTAAAATAAAATATACGCTGTAAATGAAAGTAAACAATATGCGACAGTCTGATGCGCTCGCTTCAAGCACATTTATATAATCCGATACGACATCGGCTTAGTAGTGAAACGATACGATTTGGAACGAAAAGAGGATCTCATAATATTTGATATTTAAAATTAATTACAATCGTGAATTATAATATTTTACATAAAAATCCTTTGATCGTCCAGTTTTTGGTGTTAGTTTTCACTATGTACGCAAGAGAGAGAATGACGTTGGACATTTAATGTATTATTAAACAATATAGTTAAGGTAAGAAATCCGTGAATTATTTTTAATGATTTTGTAATTTATTTCAAATTATTTTAATATCCTTAATTATCATCTTATTTACCTTTTCCTACACTTGGTAGGGGTGCAAAACCATGTTTTCTTCTTCCACTCTCTTTTGTAATTTATCATCTCATCATATGTTCATACCACGCTAACCTTTTATTCCTACGCTTCTCTGTCGCTGGTGTTACTTACAAGCTTCCTCTAATATACTAATTTTATCCATTATATTATAGTTATGCCACACATCCATGTCAACATTAATATGGTCCTTAATTTAGCTATAAAATAAGATATAATTTCATGCCATAATCTTTCTAAATTGTTATTTGTTTTGTTCTTCTAATCTAATCTGAAACTCGTATCGGTGGATGTGATTGGGCAATACGCAATGTTTCTACGTAAAAACCGTTGGGCATAGAAATCCTGCGCTTTTATAATTAGTGACGAGTAGTATTTCGAATCACAAACTGAACTGAATCGTAACGGAACGTTATTTTTTACCGGTAAATTTATTTATTCAGGAAGTGTGATTGATTGGGAGTACGCGTTCAAATGGACTTTAAACAAATTCGTGCAGGGATGTATCACTTAAAGTTTACATTTAATTTCAAAACGTTGGCATTTTATTTGATATCAGATGATCATCATCGTCATCACCCTATTTCCAATTATTATTATTTTCGAGACAGCGTAGTACGTATTCTTTTTTCACATATCTATATCAACCACCATGTCTTCATACATCCCTTTTGCGTCCATATTCTTCCTCACACACTTCATTATTCTTTCATAACTACCTTTATCATTTTCATAGCCATCACTTTTTTTGTTACATGTGTTACATCTCTTCTCAAAACATGAACAAACCAAGACAAACGATTAACTTTCATATTCATTTCTGACCCTGTTTCTGCTTGCCACGCCACACTTCCATCTTGACAGTCGTTTATCTGCTGCAGGCAATCGTTTCTCATCCTTCTTCTTAGTAGTACAACACTCTGATCCATTCAGTATGATAGGTCTTATAACGGAATATATTCTGTCCTTCAATTTTACGGACAACCCACTTTCGCATGTTGTGCCAAAGTTCTTCCAACCTGAGTTGAGTTATTTAACATCAAACGAAGTGCAATAATTTTGCTATGACTATATAAAAAGAATATCAATTTAAAATAATAAAACCTAAAAAAGAATAACGCGTTATTTTAGGAGAAAATCTCTGAACCTACTGAAAGTGAACTATACTATACCATTTTCATGTTATCGAAACACCATCAAATAAAAAATTGATACCACAATCTCCCATCTACCATAGTGATAGCCATAAAAGCCGTTAAAGCGACTCGAAAGCCATCTAGCTGCGCATTCGCTCAATCCATCGACACGAAACGCGCTGAGAACGCTCGCCCGGCAAACATTCAAGAGTTATAAGACGGGTAAGACTACGGGCCGCATGCTAACTGCCTGGTTAAATATATTGCCCTTGGTGTTGCCAGGTTCACGTTTTACGTAAACATAATTGCTTTTCTAAGATTCTTTTCACTGTGACGAAGTTTACGTCATAATTGATAAATTGATTACTATGATCTATAATTGTAAAAACTTTGCTTTTAAACTAAATTAAGAACTGTACTAAAAGAGCTAAATGCATTGAAACATATTTTAATACCTGTTTTACTAGTAATAAATAAGTATATTACATTAACCATAAAAAATCTTTCCGTACCATAAAAATAGTGTTTGAATTTTAAGAAAATCCCTTTAATACTTGTTTTCAAGGAAATCTACCTTGTCATAAATATGATAAAAACAATCTAACAAGTTGTTTTTCTCACGTTCGGTATTTTTAGAATTTCTCAACTGGTATCATAGTTGATAACGTCTATATCGTATTTACGACAGCCTGGGTGTAATGGTGTTTGAAATCGGCCAGTGTTTTTGGACTTAGTTCAAACGAGCAAGGTAACAAATATTTATGGGTATTTGAAACTTTAGATACGTAGAATAATGGTTAGAGAAAAAATACTTAAAATTCTGAATACATTATGTATGTTTTTTTTTACCTTTTCTAAAATAAAAATAGACGTACCTTAGAAATATACTTACAAAATGTCAATGAAGTAGGTACACGTTATCGTTTTTTATAGCATTTAGTTATCCAAAGGATAATAAAAAAGTGCAGTACAATGCACTAGGCTTAAGTGATGGGGCACAATATTAGTATTTCGCAGCTTCTCGCCAGCTAAATCCCGGTCAATTAGCTAAAGAGTACATTCGAAGCGGAGAGCTCTCTACAATCCATTAAAGTCTCGATTCTCTGTTTGTCCCATTCTAATTCTGTTTGTTCCGGCTTGCTTCCAAGTAAGTCGTCACGGGCGGCTGACACAGCAATCTTATTATGGACTGTTCGGATATACGAGTTTTCTCTTTATTTCGTTTTTCATCTAGAACTGATTCTCAATCACTTTTATTTCGCCACTCAGTTTTTTTTTGTTTAACGTCTTGTTGTAAAAATATAGATTGTAAGTTCGAACAATAATTAATGAAACAATTTATAACGTGGGGTTTATTGATATGAATACAGTTTCTTGCATGCGTGTCGCCTCTCAGTGTGAGAACGCTGAGTGTTCCAAGAGATACGATCACGCACGAAGTGCGTCCCCAACAGAGGAACGTTTCTGAGCAGTTGCAGTTGCTAGGATATAGTTGAACCTTGAGAACCAGTTCCATGTCCAAAAGCTACGTAAACTGTCTTTGTTTAAACATACATTTCAAATCGAATTAGATTGTGATTGAATAATTTCTAGTATATAAAAGTTTTAAAGAACCCTTTATAAATGTCAGAAATGTATAATTAACGTCTTAATTCTAGATGTTTCCCAGCACTATTTATTGACTAGATAGAGCGATAGCGTCCCCTGGCGCTCTCTCTAAATCCATTATTGTCCCGATCGCTGTTTGTCCCGGTCTAATTATGTTTGTACCCGCGTTGGAGACGAGCCGTGACGTCACAGGCGACTGCCACCGCAGCCGTGTCGTTCGATTGCTCAATTTCGTTCGACATCTAGCGCTGTTGAATTATTTAAGGTATACTTCATTCTTTAGATCTCTCGCTTAAATCGAATATTCTGTATTTCAGATTAGACGGGTTATGGGCACTGAATTAGATTTTTTTTATTATCATTATCCGTACGTAAAAACGTAGGGTCTCTATGTCTGCATGTAATTCAAAAATCGACTTATACTCGTATGTTTATTTATGAAAATCACTTGTTACGATTTCTGTACTTAACCGATCATCAAAAAATTTGTAATAAAAGTTATCAAGTGCACAGAAAAGGACATAGGGTCCCTGAAGTGATTAACAAAATCTACATAGAGATGTAAGTGAAGCCGCGGGCTGAAGTTAGTAGTGAGTAGAATCGACAAAAACGACCACTTGAAGTACTTGAATATTTGTTAAGAACGGAAATATAAGTCGAGCCGTGAGTTTTACTGTAATAAATAGGAAATAGTTTATCCTTATTTTCGTGACAAAATGAAAATTATCAGTCTATCCGTTTAAGCTTTAATTTCCTTGCAAGAAATTCTCAAGAAACTACATCGTTGTCACCCTCCATTTAGAATAATACAAAAGTGATCATAAACTCAGTCGTACAGAAAACAAATCTAATGAACGACTCGAGAGCAAGGAGGTACAGAAATGAAGGGTGCACGTCACATAAATATTTATAAATCTGTATGATATTCAAAATGGCAGCAAATGGGTGAATTTTGTCTAGCAGGGTTGCTTAGTCAAATTCAGAAAGATTTTACGTAGACTTAAAAGTAAACAGACAGCCTTCGCGGATTAAAATTTAAATGGCCAACTAAATCCTTTGCAAGCTCCAAGGATGGATGGTATTAATTTAAAAGTTTACAGGCTGGATCATTGATCGTGAACGATAGTATGTCTGGAAGTGATATCTATCTCTGTGCTTCCGCTAAAACCATTTATTGTTATTATGAATTATTTCATTAATTAAAAAAAAAACATTTAAAAAAAAATGGGTGCGTGTACGTATGTACGCGCGTGAGAAGTTATACTTCTTTGGCATCATTAAAAAATAGTTTTTAATTGCATGCAAATAATTAATTACAATAAAATAATAGAAGGATTGGAAAAGGATAATCAACAAAGTTCATTTTAAATTTGAAAAATTTAATAAAATAATTTAATAATAATTAGTGTTAATTATATTAAATAAAAGTATTTTAATTTATATCAATAAATAATACATACGGATAGTTAACCTCAATTATATTGGAGCACTTGAAAAATATATAAGCACAATTTTTTTCACTAATATTCACAAATAGTAAGTGATATCAATCAAAATATTCAATTTAAATCACTACTGAATATAATTTATTAGCACATATATAATGTAGCACTTGTATGAAACTAAAACACGTGTTGTGAATGTATAAACTACAAACATGTTGATAAATATTATATATATGAAAACAGTGATCAGAGGTGACGAGCGTACCAACATGCGCGACTAATATCGAGGTTCAATTTCTATTTTGTTGGTAGCTTTTTTTTCGAGACTTAATGAGCGGTTAAGCAGACAGCTTCATACTGTTAATTTTGTGTCACAGATGCGCGCGCACTTCATACTGTTAATTTTGTGTCACAGATGCGCGCGCATCTTAAAATTTCACTCTCATCATTTTTTCATAACGCGCCTAAAGAAGTATAACTTCAAAAAACCAAATTGAGTTATTGGCTCTTTTCAACTGGCTTGTTTTCCGAACCGGTAGTAATTTTTTTGATGTTCATAAGCCTCTTCTCAGGGTGCTAAATGAATTAAAAAAAAGGATTTTGATTTTGTGTCGAACATTCACTTGTTTTTGTTACATGGCTAATTAAATATTACTTTGTGCGAGCTTATTCTCAAGCACTGATTTGAAGTTTATTAAATAGCATCTATTTCCCATGATTCTTTTATGAAAAAATTGTATGTAAAGTTTTGAACAGAAATGGAAATAACTTTGTTCATAATGTCGTGGTTAAGAGTGATTGTAGGAATGTGAGAAATGATCACTCACGTGGCTTTGGGTTCGTATTTTGCAGGATGAGCGTCATTTGCTTTTTACTCGTTGAACTGTTTTTTATTTTGAAACCAATGCTTTAGTTGTAGCTGATGTTTTACGATATCTTTTTCTAAATTACAAACACACACATTTGCTTCTTCCTCATTTTTTTTGTTTGGTAAACGCAAAGAACGAATCAGCGAGTGTTTTTGGACGGAAAGGATTTTGTCGTTCACTTTTAATGTCTTTCTAGTTATTATAAATGTGGGTATTTATAATTTAATCCTTTAGCTAAAATAGTACTTTGTTAGTAGAACTTTATTAAATAGTATTGGCCGGGCATGGATATTAGTAGGAACTTTCAAAAGAGAGATGTTGATTCTTATATATTTGTTATTGTACTATTGGTATTAAATAATAATAGTTCACTAGATAATATTGACATCAGATTTTTTATGAAAACAAATCATTGTACATAAAATTGGATAAAAGACATTTCTCCGACAATCTAAACTCTACCCGATGCAGTTTACAAGCGAAACACGTACTCTAAGTACCGCATCGTCCGATTATTGCTCTCTTCAAATGTTTTAACTTTAATAAAGGACAGAAGACCCTTACGGTTATGGAAATGAGATTTCCGGAGGGCGCTAGGAATTTAAAATTAGGTTCTTTCCGTATTAACTTTATCTAACACATTTAGAAATATATTTTTGTATAACCTTATATACACAGGCTCATAATTGAGGTTTTCCCTACCTGATTGGGTGGAGCCAAACAAAGGTCAAAATAGAGAAAAAAGTGTGGTTGTCACGGGATGCTCGGCAGATATGTATCATCAAACATCATCCGCAGTTACTTTTGCCATCACAGCATATGAGTCGGATTGACTAACAAAACGTGCCAATGGATAATTACATAAAATTTTATAATATTACTGACACCAGTAGCGGCTATATAGCATTTAAGTGTTACAATGTTTTTACCGTTTCTTGTTTTTTCAAGAGCGGAAGAAAATTGTTACTTTCAAAAGTCAACCCTGTTTTACTGATAGAATGAGTACAATGATAGTGATATCTAGTTAAGAAGACATTAGAAATTACCACGATATTGGGATTCACAAGAATCTTACGTGAGCTTATTGTTAGTATTTAAAATCGCATTGATGGACGAGCATGGAACCAAACTCAATTGAGCTATAATTGATTCAGGTACGAACTATAAACTGCGTATAGTCTATATCTATATTTTTAATATAAGGCTAACGAGACGATATCGAAGAGATACTATGCGGGGCTTCAGAATAGACAACAGAACACATTTCCACAGATAGTTAGTTATGCACATAGATAGATAGACAGATAGTTTTAAAAAATGTTGTCTGTATGTTTATTAATTTGTTCGCCAATCACACAAAATCTACTGAACCTAATTTGATGAGATTTGTTGAACGAATAAATAACGAATATATATTGCACCCAGAGGGATAAAATACAAATGCAAATGATAAGGCGACAAATTATCTAAATTCCAATCAGATGAAGCCGCGGGAAATGCTAGTATAATAAATAATTCATCAAGTTGGAAAAGTATATCTATGTCTAACATTGTTGTAATATAAAACGCTCGGCAAAATACAATAAAAACGCAAATATGTTAAATAAAGAAACGTGAAACAAAATAAAACAAAACAAATATAAGATATTCGTTTGATACAGGAAGCAGCGCGTCCCGTTCGTATTAAATAAAATGTTATTATTTATTTACCTAAATATATTGAATTTATGTCGACTGTATATTTAAATAAATTAGATACTGCGGTTGTGTGTAAATGCAGAGAATTCTCTCTTCTCGTATTGGATTTCTAGTTTATTTACAAACATGGCTCATGCTCGGTGGTGAAATGAACTAGTCGAAGAACCTTTTTTTTTTTCTTTTTTTTTTTTTTTTTGACGGGGGGAAATGCATTTACGCACTACCCTTATCTATTGTATTTGGAGGATCAAAGTCCCCCAAATACAATAGATGAGGGGGCACGGAGTGACGAGCTCCGCGCCAGTGTGGGACTCGCCCGGGCGAGAGTCGCCCGTAAATACCCACTAAAACCCCCCGGGGCCGTCCGCTGCATTCCCCGGGGCCGTCCGCTGCATTCGGGGCCGTCCGCTGCATTCGGGCCGTCCGCTGCATTCGGGGCCGTCCGCTGCATTCGGGGCCGTCCGCTGCATTCGGGGCCGTCCGCTGCATTCGGGGCCGTCCGCTGCATTGGGCCGTCCGCTGCATTGGGCCGTCCGCTGCATTTAGTCGAAGAACCTAGCATGTCATGTAGTAACAAGACTAAAGAGGTTATTTTTATATTAACAGAAAATTTTTAAGATTTGTTAAACTATAATATATTAAATCAAAATAAAATCTAATACGTTTTATTTTCTTTATCGACAAATGTAAAATTATCATTTTCAAAACAACTTTATCAGTACTTGAAAAAAAATAATTTCTAAGTTTATTTAGTTATGTGTATAGAATAAATAAATCAAAATTATGTTAATAAATTATATAAAAAAAATATGAAATTAAGTACCTACCTAATTTAACCTATACAAATAAATAAAATTGAAGTGTACATATATTTATAATATATACTGTACATGTTCGGAACCAAAACACGGCAACATCGGGATTTATGACATTTGGCGCCTTGCCGCGCTGTCATTTGCTTGAACCAAGTGTGTTTTTGTTGCGCATACGACTAATTGTTGATAATTTTAAGTGTGTTGGATTATTACGGTATATTTGGGCCACGCGACGAGAGATCCCCATATTGAGGATATTTGTACTATCGTAAAATCACTTGGATCTAGTATTAATAATATTAGCGTGTACTACGTGACATTGCATGCGGCGAAGTACCTATTTGCAAGAGAGGCTCTAGTAGAACTTGACCGACATTGACTTGACTACGACTTCTCCTCCCTATCCCTTTGATGATTGACACATAGGGCCTTCCTGTACACTCGGACGCCAGCAAGGTAAGTCACCGGCGCATCGCATGCGGGAGTTTCTCATTTGCCCTCATCACAAGCTCGGATGATAAAGTCTTCCACTGCACTCAAGATATATTCCCGAGGCTTTTGGTGGGGACAGAACAGCACTCATAAAAAAGTTTTTTTTATTCTCTCTGTCTGTTTGTTCGAAAGTCTTTGTAAGTTACAGTCAAAAAGTATATCAGATATTTGTTTAAATAACGTAGGTGAAGTTATATATAGTCAGGGGAGCGTGGAGCTTGTTGTAACAATTTTCTGAAAAGCGTATATATCTTGAGATATATCGGTCCAATTAATCACAGATTGATATATCAACTCTTACTCTAAAATCAAATACTAATACATAAAGAGATAGGTACTTATTTGACAATTATGATTTCAATAAAGAAACTGCAATGTTACAGCTTATCCTAAGCACGGGGTAAATTGTAAATTGTACAGTAATAGAAAACGAAAAATAGCACCTGTAATCACTTATTAAAGACTTATTTATTTGTTCCCTAGCAACAAAAACAAATTATTTATATGGCTATTGTATAACTCGAAAACAAAATATGTGCGATAGAATCAGAACTTAAATTTCGCTTTACATTATTGGCACCTTATAATTGTTATTTTATTTTATTATCAACACGACTCACATATTGAACATATGAAAGCGAAGCAAAATGTAAACTGAATATGATAAAAAATAAAAAGCAGCTTGAGAAATATCCGAAGTAAAAGCAGATGCGTGGCTGCGGTCGGACGGACTCTACACGGCGGCGCGTCGTTCAAGAACTTACTCTTCTCTATGTACAGACAACTAGAAAATTGTTAAATCAATTTAATATTTGTAAATAACTCTGTAGTCTTTATCAACTTACCGCCTCTTGATCTGTTCATACAGCAGGAGGCGTGCATGGCAGCCCTACGCCTCACCCACCTAGACTTATGGCGAAGAACAGGTGGGTCTCATACCAAAATATGGGACAGAATGGTAAGTATAAAAAAACCCTTCTCGAAGCCCCCTGCGACAAGATCCCTAAGATCTTAATATACGACACAATGTATAATATAATATGCAGCTTAGGGAAGATATAAAAGATGAACAGATTACCCTTGAACATCACATCAACACAGATGGATCCAAGATGAAATCTGGAACAGGTGCGGGAGTGTTTTCGCAAGATCTCAATATCAAGCTATCTACAGGTTTCTTCAGTATCATAGTCCAATGTGAATGTGTCGCTATAATCCAAGCAGCAAATGCAGTCTTCAAAAGGGAGATAAGGGACTTTGGTATCCGAATTTTCTCTGATAGTAAGGCCGTACTTCAAGCGCTTGAGAATATTTCCATCACCTCAGGCCTCATTTACGAATGTCACCTTGTATTGCAACGTATAGCGGCAGTTAAGAGGGTTATTCTACAATGAATAATGGGTCACAGCGAATCAATGAGTAACGACACAGCAGAGGAACTGGCATAAAGAGGATCGACGACAACAGTGGCAGGCCCTGTGCCATATCTTCCTGTTCATTAAAGTACTTTTAGATCATGGTTGCGTCAATACACCCACAGCACTCACAGTGAGAGATGGGCTAACACTCCTGGCTGTAAACAGTCTAAATAAGCTGTTCCGGAAATATCACGGAGCTTGGCCCGGAGACTGCTCAGCTTATCTCGCACTTATCTTCGTCTAGTGGTGGGTGTAATGACGGGACATTGCTCACTTAATAAACATTTATTTACTATAGGTCTGACAGATAGCCCCATGTGTAGGGGATGTCTGGAAGAAGAAGAAAACTATTACCCCCGTGATACTGGAATGCACGGGAGTAGTCAACCAACGGGCAAAATCCCTCAAGCAAATGAGGACGCTCCAGGAAGCCTACGATCGCTTCAGGAGGCTTCTGCGCTTCTGGAAGGAGCTGGGCTGGCTCGAGTAGCTAGCTGATCCTGCACCCACAATAGACCGCCAGAGTGTCTAGTTTCGGAAACAGGAGCCCACAAACAAGTAACAAGTAATAATTCTGTAACCAGTTACCATTATGTTTAAATTTCGCAATGTATAGATATAAATGTTTTAACGTAGAATAATGTGTGATTCCTCTCTCTAGCAGCGGTGTAATTATGTTTTGTCTCGAGTCAGAAAGAATTTAGTACTCGTTAACTCACTATTGGAAAATGCTTTTACAAAAGCTTAATCGAGATAGGACTCAGTATAATTTATTCTATCGTATATAAAATTTCAAACGGATACGAAGTCGGTCATACGAATGCTTAACAACGAATGTAATTGCAGATGGCGCCCAATCAGCTGCCCGACGTCCTGTAGCTGTCTTCGTACTGAACCTGGGTAATTAATTTATCGTATAAATCACTTCGAAAAACTAACTGCGTCAACACGTTACTAATAAAAATAAGTATAATTCTAATTAGTCAAACCAATACCATACAATAAATTGATAAATTAGTTACCATTACGAGAGAAACTATACGCAAAAAATTATATGTCCTATATTTAATTGAAGTGTTAAAAATATGACATATTAGTTTCACTTTTCTTACCGACTGCCTTTCACAATATTGTATAGAATAAATACACGTACAGAAGGTTCACATGCTTCGAGACCTACGTATGGGATTGATCCAGAGAAAATGCTATAAATACAATGGTATCTTGATGGTGTAAATATATACTAATTGCTATACAACTAAAATAAAATATTTAGGTACCTATATAATAAATCATAAAACATCCCGAATGCTTATATTAATAAAGTTGGGTAGTGTTATATCAATATTTCAAAAACAGTAATATTTTTTCTTTCTTATAATCCTTATCATAATTTTAATATCAGAAATAATCACAAATTAGCCGTCCTCGCTAGAAAGACATCCATATTCTATGGGGTCGTTGCAGTCCGGAAATTAGCTCGGGAGATTGAATATGTCTGGTTGCAGCTTCACACAGCTGCCCCTTAGACGAGTTATTCAACATACTTATATAAATATGCCTCATACAAATATAGGAGTTTATTTTAGATTCACATATCGAACTTTTTAATGTTCGTCCTTTAAGTCAGAAATCTATGTATGTTTACTATTGCTTTAGATCATCTTTTTAGATTGCATATTTACTTGCATTAAATTTTTTTATTGTTATTGGTAAAAATGAATCAAAGCTAATTTTTTTTTCTATCTAGGTGAAGACTTTTATTACAACTTCGTTTGATGTTAAGTGACGATATGGTTCAGAATGGTAAACACACTAAGCCTTTGAGGTAAAGCCTGTTTTCGACAGGTTTTCAAACTTGACAATGGTAATCACTCAAGCGGACATTATTAGAAAATGCCCTACTATCATGCTATGGTTTCCTCACGATGTTTTTCTTCGCCTCGCACTTCTTCATTCGAACCCGCATACGCGGAATCCTAGTGCACTACCAACTGCGCTATCATCGTTTCATACTCGCCTGCTATGGAGGACAGCAGACGGGTTTTATGGGACATCCACTAAAACTTCAAACGTGCCTCCTCGGCGCTCATTACCAAGAGCTATAGGTATCTTTTACTGTCGTCCGAGACCCTCGACAATTACCCATGAAAAGAGGCCTCCCCTGAGTTGGGCATTGCCTTCCGTAAGCTTAGCCTAAATTATTTTTTTACTTGGTTTAAGATTTTATTCCTCTGGTTCCGGGTCAAGTAGTAATTAGTAATCTTATAACCTACTAGAGAAAACCAATGTACCGTCCACTCATGATAATTTCAAATTTTTGGAACAGTTTACTACGTTATCTCTTAAATGTTCTATTTTTAAGTCTGTTACTTTCTCTAGTACTTTTTTTTCTAATATACATAGATTACATTTTTTGAGTAAAATATGTACTCAAATCTAATCAAATTGTAGACTCATGATTTAAAAAAAAAAACATTAGGTTAGTCGGTTTAACGATCGTCGAGTCACCAACTGACGTACAGAGAGTCAGAGTAAAGTTATCTTTTCTAATATACGTATATATTCAGAGTTACTATAACGCACGGTCTATTATCTGATGGCGTCTTCAGACCTAAGGAGTTAATACATTCAATGCAAATATGTATAACGCTTGTACTTTCCACATATGACAGTACGCGACGGTGCAGCCACAGTGATTCTTAAAACAGTGGTACAATTTCGAAAACGATATATTTCATGTTGTACTAAAATTGGTCTGAAGCAGTAAAACTGAAAGTAGACATCGAATTAATTGCCTGAATCCAAAATATAAATTTGGCGAAGTGACAGTGACTGTTTTACTATCACTTCGCCATAGACAATCAAGATAATCCTTTCTGTTGAATTTATCTTAGTGGCGATTTTTAGCGATTAGTAAATGTTCCATTGCTGTGCTAATTTTCAAGTGGCGTATTTTTCTTTTGATTTTATATTTTCTTCTCTAAATTATGGTATAGCAGTATATAATAGTAAAAAAATCCCTCAAGGAGTTAGATTTTCATTAGCAAATCAACTTTAAATGAATAAAAGGCTGATATTTAATTTATCTCTGCACTTAGCCAAACACGTCTTGCACACGGTTTACATTTATTTCTGAAGCTAAAACTTGTAGGTAAATCTTAATCTATAATTTCTGATACCGGATGTGTCACTATGATGCATTTTTCACCAAGTGACCGTATTTCAACCAGGCACAAAAGCCCTTCCACAATTAACGCAATAATTCTTTATTATCAACATAATTTATTTTATATATTATCAAATATAACAAAATACATGCTTGAACGTAACTAGAGGACACATATATTATTAATAAAAATATGCAAGTAATTTTGTTAAGTAGATAACTAGTTATAACTGTGCCGGTATGAAGAATGTCACAAATGGCTCCGCTGTAGGCAATTGTACGTGATAAAAACAGTATCGCGCATTTCCTTTGCTTTCTCTGTTACTCTTTTTCGTTTTATGCACGTTAACAACTCGTTAAGTGTAGACTTTAGATCTTACAATAGTTTTTGTTATTCTAACGTTTTCGTTCATGAGTATACCTGCTTTGGAACCGTTCTGCCTCGGTATCAGGGCGGCGCAGTAAAAATACGCATACTATACAGACAAAAAAACGTTTATAATAACTATTTAAAGTTGTACCACTCTCTCATTAAACTGTGTACCCCCAGTGGTTTCCGGCGCAGACGGCTTGGGTCGACAATTGAGAGGGTTTTTATTTACGCGACTCATTGTACCAAGAGTGGGCAGAGGGGCGACTGCCAGCGACACCTTATGGCGTGAAATGTTTTATTTTACCTCCATACCGAACTTAATTGATCTATTCTTATCACATAATCAAGTGTATGGGGATTGTGAAACAAGCTAGATTCCTCGGAATATTGACTTTACTGATAATCATTGTCATTATTAGTTGATATTACTCCATAAATCTTTTCTTTTCCTGTCCATAAGTCATTGGAAATCTACATTCAAATTAGTTTTGTAATTATGCACTTGCAATTCGAGAACCGCTGGATCGATTCCTGATTTTAAAAGACGTAATTATATTCTCTGAAAAGGGAGAAGTATTTTTGTTACATGTCATACAATTTATGTCAATAAATACATACAATTAAGTGGAAAAAAGTATCTACTTATTTCATTTGAATTACGAGATACAGCATAAGTATTGACATATACGGACGAAACCAAAAACAAAACTGATATGATATTAAAAGAACAGAAAGTATGTTACTTCTTTTTAATTTGCACTAGTCTAATATCTTAGTCTCAATATAAATGATTGATATTTGGAATCCATTCTATACATTTAATACCTATAGAAGATTTTTATATGTAAATGTTGTATTAGTAATTAAAAAAATCTTCGATTTCTATTACAAATCTATACCGATCATTAGTGCCACACACAGTGAAGAGAACCTATCGAATAATTCACCTAAAAGCAAATTAGGGGATAAACTGTATAGATAAAGAGCATAAATTAATCTTAAATAAGCCGCAGCATCCGAACTTAAGACATTATCGTTGAGCGAAAGAAAAAGAAGTGTGCTTCTCACGAATCGTAATAATTTCCTTTCAGGAAAAATAAGGTTGCGGTTCTATTATATTATGAGAGCGACAATTTATAAGAATACGAAAAATATTTAAGGTAACAAATAAGTTATTTGTCCATTTATATGGTATGTTTACAGTCAATACAGGTGGTACGGCTCGCGGCCTAATGGACAGTAATCCTAAGATGGCGGTGTCCCTACTTAATCGAGTTCGTTAAGGAAAAATACAATGCACAGTACCTGGAGTTGATGTCCTTTCTCCCAGCGTCGACGTGGCGATTAGGGCGAAGGTCTGGGCAATACCAAGACGAGAGAGACTTCTTCATCAGCCTGTGCTATATTTCGCGAGTGCGGTGCGCGTGCGACGCGTAAGGCGTTTTTGTTTGACTAACTCTTGCGGTTTGAAGAAAGGGGTAAGAGAAAAAAGGGGGGTAGGAGGGGTAGGGTTGCCGTGTCGAGCCAGTCAAATTTCGACCAAACTCGAGGCACAGTAACATTCCATTTTCCCCAGCGAACTCGATATTAAATTACAATTTAATAAATTAAACTGGCGTAACCAACAGGTATGGGGTTTATCTTTGGGATAAAGGAAAGAGAAAAAAGCACATTATATTATATCTATTACCCGAAATAAAAGTAAAAAGAAAATCTGTGGGGTTTTAATTGTTACGAATTTTATAACTATACCCTAAACTAATGATAAATTTAAAAGTTCTTACGTCATTTTGTTACTTAACATTAGGTGATCAAACCCTAAACTTACAAAACAGTATTTTACAAAAATTTTGCTTCGCGTACAAAAAAATCAATACAGTGTAAGACCAATATTCGATAGCCTATTAAATCGACACACACAGACTCGTTGCTGTCAAAGCGACTTTCAAATATCACCTCAAAATACAAATACTGTACAGTCAGACAATATCACTCATGTTTATTGCAGCAGTAATTTTAATTTAAATAAAACCACAAATACAAAAATATGAACAGATTTTTATAAATTAGTGTTGAATACATTTTTATTTATTTATACCATATTTAATAACTACATTAATTTAAAAATTGTCGCAATACTATTTTATTTAATGGTAGTTTTCATAATACCGCTATTCAGACTGTAATATAACCTCTATCTGAACCGGAGGGAGCGTTACCTCTAAAGTGTCGCACGGGACATTGTACTGCGATGCGGAAAATTTCTGCGCGTTCTAATGCTTAGGTTTCGTACAATCGGCGACTGAGGATTAGATACCGTTTGTGTGTAGGAATGTATAAAGAACATACTATTTATAACTATAGATTTAAATTATTAGGCATGCTCCTGTCATACTTTAACGGCATTAAAAGTTTCAATATACACGTGTCAGAGCTTTTTTACAATTCATTTTTTAGACTGTACTGACTATGCCTGCGACTCCGTCCGCGTAGATTAGTAAAATAACGATTTTTTTACAATTATTTACTGTTGTGTGATTCGATAGCTCGTTAGAAGTTTGAATTTATTTTGAAATTAATGCATCATAAAACTGACTGGCCACACAGGTACTCACCTGAATCTCCTTTAACCGTTCCTGTGTCCCGGGACGTAGCTGGCTCCAATATTGTTACACAAATCCGTATTTAATTTATATATTTATACGCGCACGATATTGCTGCTACCGGTGTAAGATGGCGACAAGGTAGATGGCGCGCAAGGTGTCTTTTTGTGAGACCGTGTTGCCAGTTTATAAACCCAACAACTGTACTAAATAGTTTAGTATTGAATTAAAGTAGTTAGATATTGCAAGAAATACAATGGAGGATAATTTTGTATTCAATATTTTCTCCATAACTTTTCTTCTAACATTCTACGTAATCCAATGAAATATATACTAAATATATATGTTTAAAAAAATAATAATGTATATCGGTCCAGTGGTTCCCGAGTTCTAGTCAACTAGCCAACTTAACGAGCCAACAAACGGACAGACAGAGAGACGTTGCCTTTTATATAATGTAAGGGATGTTCAGCAATTTGACCTAAGATACTTGATGTTAAATAATCATATGGTCAAGAATTGTTAATACACTAAGCGTGGTGATACTGGCTCTCAAGAGATGCTGCTGCGTTATTGGTGGTTGGCGAAAGGTTTTCAAACTTAAGGGTGGTTTAAACCCAGTCGGCCAGTATTAGAAAATCAGGATAAGTTTGATAAGAGAACGCTGTGGGGATAGGGGATGTAGTGAGAAAGACAGAGAAAGGTATGCTTAGTTGTTTCGAGCATGTGAAGAAATTTACAAGGCGAGGGTGACTGGTCATGTCGGTACCGAGTCGAGCTAGGCGAACCCATCTCGACCATATCGAAGACTTCTTACAGAAAGGCCGCGGTTAAATGTACTCATAACGGAGGAGCGTGTATGGAAGCGCTTATGAAAGTTGAAAAAGCGAAAGATACATGTAAAAATTGTAGTAGTTGGCAGGACGTAGGATCTGTTTATCCCTACAGGAAAGAGACGTCATGCTAAGTATGTATGTATTTCGCGTCAATTTAAAAGAAATTACTCTTATTTGCTTTTTACGTATCGTTCAAATATATCGAAACCCTTTACAATATAAAACATACTTTACTTTTAAGGTTAAGTACTAGAGATAACAACGTAGGAAACACTTCAGATAATGTTTACCATTTCCATTATCTAAATACGTTTTTTTCTAGATTTTATTAGGGAATGAAGTCGCAGGCGGTGACTTAAAATATTTCCTAGTATTATCAGTTTTTATTAGGGTACAGATGTCGTAAGGTTATAGCGACGAAGGAAACCAATACCACAAAAAGCATTTTTAAACTACATTTTCCTCGTAGCTCAACGGCTGCAATCTGATGTTAAAATGGCGCGACTTAAATACGTGTGATGTTGATACTGCCATGAAAACTAACTTACATAAACCTTTTTACTTCGACATCGAAATTACTGGATTCTGGAGAGGATACTTCCCCGATGCTTCCGCTAAAACCGATTATAATATAATAACAATTATTTGTTTAGTTTTTAATTTACCTATACTACAAAAAAAACCATGTTGTTTTCTGAACCGGGAGTAGATTTATGACGTTCGTAAGTGTCTTTATATTATAAATAGATCAGAGTATTTTCATTTGGCTTTAATAATATTTGCTTACAAAATATTTCACATCACTCGATCTGTCTATTGAACTATTTTATCTAGAAATACTAAAAATGTACGATAGTTTTTGTGTTTGTAATTTATTTAGATTTCAAATATATGAAATATTGTAGCAACATATGTAAACTAATTCCTACCCTTAAATTACCAATTTTCAAATTCTACAGAACCTCTATTTTTGTTAAATATCTTTTTTACACATTCAACGGTTATACTGGTTAAATGTCTTTGTTTTTATTTTTAAATCCAGTCCAGAGGTATTAAAATAAAATATATATGTAAAAAAACCGCATGGCATGGTCGGTTTGCCTGTCACGTGTATTGTTGCTACCGGCTGGTCGTGTTTGTTCCACGCTCGTTTCGTCTGAATTTATGTATTTTATCCTGTCTACCGATCTTGTATACGGGAACAACTTCATGCTTGTCGTTATTATTATTTTTTTTATTTATCTATTTATATAGACTAGTTTTTGAACTTGACATCGTTCGATATACAATAAGTAAATGTTTAAAAGTGATAGATATTGCATTCACGTTGTGTTGATTCACTTGACCTTAAAGCAGATTATAACCCTATTTCTCAAAAATAGTCAACAAACCCTTATAACTACAAAGTTGATTTAAAAATGTATCAAATTTTGCTTTGTTGCATTTCAATGGTTCTCCCGTAGACTGAAAAGTATTTGTCGTAGTACCTACTTTGCTTTTACTAATATTTTCTAAGTGAATCTCGATATATTTCTCGTAAAACGTAAACATTTATTTTTCGAATAAGTAATCATAGAAACCAGAAAAAATTCATTACATGCAAGTTAAACGGGAATAGGACAACATAAAACTGAACTTCCCGTGTATTCACCGTGTTACTCGATGCAAAACCTAATTAAATATTTCATC
Source organism: Samia ricini (assembly GCA_014132275.2). NCBI lineage: Eukaryota > Metazoa > Arthropoda > Insecta > Lepidoptera > Saturniidae > Samia > Samia ricini. The sequence goes on from AP028159.1 coordinate 875,342, forward strand.
AGAAAAGGTAAACGCTTGCAGGATTACCGAGTTTGAGGACTTTATCGATTTTCAGTAAACATATGGCAACCGCTATCTAATGATGGGATAATGATTTGTTACATAAATATCGATATTTTAAATTCATTGTTTTTATAAATTTCGAATATATAATTTTCATTAATGTTAATTAACCTACATTCTGGGAATAATGAATGCCATCTAGAAACTTGTGACGGCCGCTATTATCAGCTAAGAGTTCCTATGATGAGAAAAAACATGGCAGTTAGACGTACATTAATAGAATGTATAACCTTTTTTCTAACGCACTACCCTTACCTATTGCATTAGTGAGACCGGAGTCCCCCAATGAAATAGGTAAGGGGGTATGGAGGGACGACTCCGTGCCAGTGTGGGACTCGCCCGGACGTGAAGCGTCCGGAAATACCCACTAAAACCCCCCGGGGCCGTCCGCCGCATTTGGGATGAGGGCGATACGGGATGGCTTTCGCAAGCACTGCGTCGAACCCACCACCACGTAGAGTGTATAACCTATCAAACGTATAAAAAAGATCCTTGTATTCTGTAAGGTCAATCTGGTATTTAACAGAATTAGTGTGATAAATTGTCAATTAAAGTGAATTAGAATACTTTTATTTATAACACTTATTCTGTCCAACGAGCGGTTTGTTATTGAGAAAAAATAACTTTACATCGTATCAATTTCTCTTTTACATATATTTTCCGTACACGAAGTTTCATCAAGCCGTTTTCGAGTTAAATCGGGATACACAGAGAGACAAATTGTATTACAAATGTATTCAATTTACATACAGACTATATATTTCTTATAAGTACAGATTAGTTATTAGTATAGATAAGAAATTATTACCCATATTGATTCTATTACGAGAATTAAAAGTAAAAACTTTAGTACAGGTCATGATATCGAACACTGGGTACATCACTAGCGGCAACCTTCCCGCGTAATCCTGTTAGTCAGGCCCGAGTGTTCACCTCGGCTGCCGCAACCTGAGGATGATCAAAGTGAATTCACAAACCAAATCGTGCGTAGTCGTTTCATAACTTCATGGGCATTTTTACACATTATTATGAATGAAAACGTTTGTCTCTCTCTTTTTGTCCTTTAACATCGAAAATAACTAAACTGATTTAGGTGATTGTTTTTAAATCGTAAATCAGGTTTTAGTGTATATTTTGTTAAGTAATGAATATATACATATATATATATATATATATTGAACAATTTATTGATGTTATTATTTGTTTCAGACAAATATCTAGCGGCGGGTTGTTTTGCAATGCTTTACTCAAACAATTGATATTGTAATTTTATAGTCCCCCGCCGTTTCCCCTGGCATAACCAGGGACCTTATTACTACGATTCTCTTTATATGTGTGCTCTTTTGTTGTTTTTTTTATTATATAAAGCGTGTTCTTTTTTGCTTCTTAATTTTCTTTGTTTCATCACTTTATTTTCTTTATTGAACTTAGCCTACATCTTAAACCTATCATTAATTAAACATGTCAAACTTATTTATTAAAATTACAATGTTAATATATTACGTCAATTACACAACAAGACATAGACAAAGCAATAAAGACAGAGGTAGAAATAGTGACAGTTCATAGTCTTATTCAGATTGAAACGAGATTTGAAAAGAAACTTAATCTAGAACAACAAATAATGTCAACTTATTCTAGGTTAATACTGTTCAAAACAATGTCAAATTTTTTATAATTAATAGTAATAGTCAATAATAAATGTCAAATTAATCAAGTACAATTTGGAACAATGATATATTAATAATAATTCAAATTAATAAATTATTACTTAAAATCAAAATAAATAGAATTGAAAATTAAAATTAAAATTAAAATAAAGTAAAAAAATCAAAATTGAAATTTAAAATTAGATCTTTAACAATTTATAATTTAAAACAGCCTTTGTGCTCTGCTGCCTCGGTTTCATTTAATTCGTGTGTTTCATTTTAGTTTCACACTTGTCATTACCAAAATTCTAAAAATAACACATTGCAAAATTTTCCGTCCGGGGGGCAACGGCGGGCCACTACTGCCCTGACGAAACCCAATACTAATAAAATACTAAAGCGCAAGAAAATACTACAGGTAATTAAATTGCGATGGATATCGGCAGTCTTAGAAAAAACACAAAATTAAAATAAAACTTTATTGCTTTTTCGAAGGTGGTTAGTTACATGATCAATTAAATCCAGGTTAGTTCCTTAGCTGCCTTGGATTACTTGATTTTTATCTATTTACGTAGAGATAACAAATTATTAAAAATGGAACATTCTACATTCGAGTGTCGTGAATATTTTTTTTATCTAAGTCTAATACTATTATAGTTTTAGAATTTTATCAGTAAAACACAATATCCTCGTTGTGATTTCAAAAGGCAACATGTTCCTTTGTATTTCATCTTTGGCTGTCTCCGAAAAGTAAGATGTATACATTGTACCAGGTTTCTGAAGGCCCAGTTCGACTGATATCTTTACAAAAGAGCTAATGTATAATTCTTCACATCAGTACACGCCCCACGCGAAAATGTGATGCGAGATAACAAACAAATCGTTTCTCATGATATACCGGAACATTCTGTGAACAATGGCTGCCAGGGAACTGAATACCGTCCGTCACAGTTTGAAAAGTTAACATGTCCTTTTGTAGTAAGGAAATTATTCACGACCGTCGAAGTATGAAATGATCTATCGATATAAGTGAGAGAACTTTTGAGTTTGAGGTAAGGAAAATGCGAATTGTTTTTAAATAATTAATTACGAGCTTGAACACAAGTCCGTTAGGTCCAACTTCGTATTATTTTAATAATCTTCAATGCTTAAAAAATAATATGAGGCCCAGGATGAGACATACTAAGCTTAGTAACTCAAGGTAACCCTTAGGTTACTGAAACACACCTTTTGGTGCTTGGCTACAGGCGTTCAAATAAGGGTGGTAGGTAACAAAGCATCACCATGTTATGATTTCTTCGCGCTAATTACCTTCACCGAAAGGTTAGGCTTTTTTAAGAAGTGGATAGGTTTCGAACTTACGTCAGTCAACGCTGAATCCGATCGCACTTTCAACTGATCATCTTAGCTTTGTATTTTCTAATACTTCTTTATGTAGTTATTTTTAGATACATGTGAGATTACACTGAGTGTAATTTTATTTTGCTGTTTGGATGAAATGGTATCAAAAGTTAAAGAAATAAACTATAAAAAAATGTTAGTTAGCTTATATTATCTGAGTGCCAAGATCACTAAGCTTGACGTATTTACAAACTCACGTCATATCATCATTTAAAAACATATTATAGTCAAACGCTATATTTGTCTATATTTTAATTTAATCAAATTTTTATATAACATCTCTTTATCTATCTGTATGTTCATGGCTTATAACTGGAGAACCACTATACTGATTTGCGTTTTTTTTAATTCGTTTTAATCTAGTAAGGAATAATTATTACGTTAGCTAGTACATATGAAAAATTATGAGGATAATGGTAAATGAAGTCGACACCAAATTATCCGTCATTTTATTCTTTGCAATATTTTATTGTACCAATAAATATTTAAGAGATTTAATAGTATAAATAATATTATTTTGTTAACATCATTATCTTACGAACACGGAGTTCCACGCGGACGTAGTCGCGAGCACAGCTAGTTATTTTCTACATAAAGGAAGAAGGATATCACCTGGTTTTAAGTGGCGATGTCGCCAATATGGTAATATGCTAAATCTAGAGGTGATGGGTTCTCATGTTATAGTTCCGAAACACACCTTCGTTCCCCAATGGGTAGGAAACTCCGTGGGCTAAAACCCACAGGGAAACTTTGTTACTTCCGCCAGTCATCGGACAGATCAAGTTCAAGGTAGACCCGGCGGCCAGATAGGCCGCACAATAACTGATCTCATCATGGTCGCGACTCGTGAGGAGTAAGGACGAAGAACCCTGCGGTGGAAACCCATATCCGCGCAGACGGTCCTGTTTTTAAGAGCAATTGTCATAATTAAAAATTTGTTGATTGTAACAATTATTTTTTTAAATAAATGACTGCGGGAACTGCGATGCACTTATGCTGAGATGCTCAGACTGGTGGGCTCACGAGCTGATTTGCTATAACACACCTGTGCTCGATGACATATTTTTCAATGCGATAGTGGTTATTATAAAATGTATTTTCACGATGTTCGTCTAAAACGAAAATTCAAGTCAGTTTATTCTCAAATTCGAAGCGATGGCTTTTAGCACTGAATCCTGCGGATAAAATATACTAAAAAGCCATCATTGCGTACTCCTATGATGGGTCGGGACGCGTTCTGAATGGAGTTCATTGTCACGGGACTAATGGCTGCAATAATAAAAATTTATTTTTCACAAATATAAATGAATCTTCTTCTTATGAATTCTTACCGCTATATATAAATGATTAAAATCAACTTTTTCTCAGAATGAAGCATGGCTGACATACTACAAAAAAACTTTGAAAAGTAATGAAACCGTATTTATCAGTAATGAATATTTTATATATGTATGGGGTGTCAAACTTTCTGCTGCCATCACATAGTTGCAACCACAATTAATTGTTACACAGCAGGTTTATCCTGCACATGAAGATACTAGGTTTGAGTTTTTTACGTCCACATTACGGTCCTTTGATATAGACTTCATGATTTTTTGTTTAAAGATTGTGTGTTAGACCTGGCTTAAAGCTAAAAGTTCTGGTCTTTAAAAACAGAGTTAAGATTAAGTTAGGCAAGTTTGTTGTGAAAGTTAATTATCTAATCATAGTAACGGGAAAGGAGATAGAACATTCTATATTTGGAAAGTGTTCTTTCTATAGTTTTTTAAATTAAGACTTATTTATTTATCGACATTGAGTGATTCTCCGTAAGGAAAAACTTATAGATTCGTAGTGCTAGTGTTATGACATCAGCCGTCAACATGCTACAGTATGCCAAAATAAGATGGAGTTTAAGTAATGGTGTTCAAAGATAAATAATAAAATGTACATATACTTAGGCAGTCTATCATTTTTCAACACATTTTTCAAAAGTTGTGAGCTTGCAATTCTGTCGTCTGCTTATTTTTTAAAAGTCAATAAAGCTTAGAACAAGCATGCTTAGGATTGAATTATTTTGTTTTATAATATTCATTTACGTTTTAAAAAATTCATGCCTGTTGGTCTTTCTTTCTTTCTTTCATGTGTAACATACTAACATATTAGTCATAATTGTTTTCGACTTAGTTCTGTGTTATTTTATAACGTATTTTATTTATCAGCTAATGACACTAAGCCTGGTCAAAGAATACACTAGGATTTACCAAAAATCATGTAAATTGGTTCAGTCTTTCTCGAATCGTAAAATCAGTGACGGTTAGACAGATAAAAGCCTTGTATTGTCTGAAACTTACTTTTTTAAACTCATTTATAACTGTGAACCAGCTGTTATCTTCGCTTTGTGGTAGAGACTTACAAGAATAGTTTGAAACTTAACACATCGTACATCGAAAAGTATTAACATAAATCAAAGTAGGGACCGGCGGATAGGCCGCGCTCTTGAATTTGTATATAACAACCCTTCCTAAGTCGAGGGAAAAAATATGTGGCACAACAAAGACAATGAATTATATAGAGCAGTTATCAATTTGATGTAATCATTTCGGTTTTATAACAGTCGAATTAAATTCGTTGGTAGTCTCAAAAATCAACAAACAAAGCTACAGTATTGTTCTGAACAGCTGTTGTTATTTGATTATGCTTATTTGATTTTCTATACCTATCATGAAATATGTTCCAAAACAAATTATCATAGGATTTTCATGTTAGACTGGTTAACATATGGTTAAAAACCCTTCGCAATGACACTAAAATCGCGTCGCAATCTGTGATCAGCGCGTGTATAGTATATACCTAGATGCTTTAATAGTAATGGATGTAGGCTAACACCACGGTGGCAATTCGAGATTCTTATTGGTTTAAAAACAACTTTATTTAAAATCGTAAACAGATTTTACCGTGTTTCAATAAACAAAAACTACTAACGTCTTTATTTAACTAAATTTTATTCAATAAAAAGAGATATTCTATTGTAACTCAAAACTAGAATAAGAAACAATTGTCGTAGTCATTGAATACTTTTTTACTTTTTATGTTTGTCTGTACTGGGTATTACGTGAAAACTTTCATAGCCCTTTTCTCTATGAATTTTTCCCTTACGCCTCTGAGGTGGGCCGGAACGATTGTAACATTAAACTGTACCTACTGGGGGAATATTGTCGTAACTTACAGGATACGTTCTAACTAGGTACTCGATTTTTCATATCATTAACTTTATAGACAACTGATATGGGAGGACCTATTTACCTTATGTTATATTATTATGTTTAATTTATTAACGTGTTATGCCCGCGACTTTCCTTACTGAAAAATATGAATATTGTTTTCTTTTTTTTACATTTCAATTTCGATTGTTATTCAAATAAGTATATTAAAAAATGTAATACGAGTTTAAAAGTCGTAGTCGAGTCGAGTAGTATTTACTAGATAATTATAAAACAAAGTACGTATGTAGAGAATATACGTGTCTAAAGTGACACTTAGTTTAAATCTGTAAGTCAAATCGTTTATTAGTGAATTCCTTTTCAACCGACTTTCCTCATTGCCCACGCCCGCGTAACCGCCGTTCCCGCCGCCGGGGACAGGCGGCTAATTTTGCTCCCGCACACTCTCCGGGTCCCCCTCAGGCGACGACTCAAGACGTGCCTCGTTCCCCAACTGGGGAGGCTCTTGACATCGCCGCCAGCGCGATACAGTGACACTGCCCATGCATTGAGCAATACACGCACAACACCGCGCACACACTCCTGCACACTACACGCTTTGCACACACTCCTGCACACTACACGCAGGTACATAGGTCCTATTGCACTGACGGGCCTGGTGGGTCTGCCGCAGGGGGCGACGCGGCGACATGCCTAGCAACCCCGTATCGCCCCCATCCCAAATGCGGCGGGCGGCCCCGGGGGGTTTTAGTGGGTATTCCCGGGCGCTTCTCGCCCGGATTTGAGTCCCACACTGGCACGGAGCTCGTCACTCCGTGCCCCCCTGCTTATTGTATTGGTGGGGCACTCGGCCCCACTAGTACAATGGGTAGGGTGAGTGCGTAAATGCATTTCCCCCGTCAAAAAAAAAAAAAAAAAAAGAAGGTACATAGGTCCTGTAAGGAACTTTTTTTTATGTTAATAAAAATGTAGGGAATAGCTAGGTTCAAACTCGCGAGAGAGTTTTACACTCAGGTGACGGCCAAGCCGAGGTTTGTACCATTTTGGTAGCCCTTGTGCTAGTCACCTTTTGCGGCTGAGTGCCTTCAGCACTCGCCCCCAAAGTCACGGTGAAGCTGTAAAAGCACTTCCGGTCAACAGCGTTAGCTAGGTTCGAAAAAAAAATTAGTGAACGATAGACTGAGAAAGGGGTATAAGGTATGTGAATTAAACTTTGTAAAATCGTATGATTCATCAATAACGATTATAACATAAACAGGAGAAAATAATAATTCTACAGTTAATTAACGTGCTTATAAACTCTCTCTCTCTCTCTTTTAATGTACTTTTCTATGTATCTATGTATACTCTGTTCAAAATCGTGACACTGTTATTATTATCGTATGACACGACCTTCTTTTTAGACTGCGCCCAAAGAAGTTTACTATAAAAATGTACCCCTAAAGTCAAGAAAATTCTGCAATTTTTTTTTTTAAATTCACAAACAAATTATAATATATTTTTCCCTGATGGCTGTAAACGCGACAGGCAGTTCATATTTCTGAGTTACGGCTCGATACATCCCTTCCATAACTGTGCATAGGAGAAATATCTTGTTTAGTAATATTCTTTTAATATCGAATCTCATGGTCTCGAATTTAAGGTCGATTATCATTTGCTTCGTAGCGTGTGGATTATTCTAAGGTAGCCAATTTTTCAGTTATCATCTCACTGGTTTTATGTCCAGAGAAATCGTGTGGAAATAATGTTATATTATATTTTGTATTGACTTAACATTGGAGATATAGTTTGTGTATGATTTATAGGCATTATCTATACGGATTCATCCAAAGTATTATAGGGAAGACTTTTCTTTATAGTGTGTATTAGAAGACAGACATGCAAGCAACCGAAAGTTAAATAGTTTTCCAACCCAATCTTAGGAGTGCAGATCTGTCTAAGACTAGACAGATATCTGTTTTTACATCATTTGTCAGTATGTCTTACCAAACCTTTGGAATGAAACACAGTTTTGATTTGCGGCAAATATAGGTTTTGCGATAATACTTTCATCAACGAGTTTCATTCATCTTCTAGTACTATCTCTCCGAATCTAGTATTTATAAGAACTCATACCGGATAACATTTTTATGACTTTTAATTTGTTACAAATCTCTCCATCCCAAATAGCTAAATAATTATAAAAACAATATTTTTTCTATGAAGGGCCTTTTTTATTATTATTTGATTTCGATAAACTTTTTTCTTTCGTCTTGGACTCGAAAAGTTTCCACGCGCATCAGTAGAAAAACTAAATTCAATTCAGATAATAATTCAACAAGATACGGGAAAAAACTTCACCGGGACAGCTAGTGTAAAATATATAATAGTAGGTGTATCCAGAAATATCATACTTATGTTTCTCGGAATAAGTTCATGTTTAAACAAAATTATTAGAAAATTTTGCAAAATTGCCCTTACAAGGCGTTCATTAAAGTTGCTTTTACTTTAGTTCGTTTATAAAATACACTCGTCGCATCGATATTTCACAAGGAATATTAAAATACAGTACGTATAAATTGGATTAATGAGCTTTTCCTCTAGTTGTTTCGCTTTAAACGGCACATTCAGGAGCAATTAGCACCAGCGCATTTAAAGTGGACGTTAAAAATGCTGACCAAAATGAACATTGTGTTAGTAAAATAGATAAACGGTGTACTATTTATACTCTTAAAACACTTTATAAAGTGCTTTTCGATTCCCAGAATTCAACGATTCACAGAATTGAGATGTAAAAAAGGTTCAGAGGATACAATACAAAGTCAAATGCATGAAAGACTTGAAGGGATCAAACCGTTGTGATGAGATATCGCTATTTTACGTTGAGAGAACCCTTCGCACACGACAATAACACCGGGACGATCGCTTTGTACCGATTTACGGGTTACTGAAGCATGTCACCGACCACAATAACCATTTCAATAATGCAGACGAGTGGATTTTCAACCCGAAGATGTAAGCAATGAATCTTTAACTCAAAAGCTAGGCTGTTTATTTTCAGATAATAATCACCAAACAGCAGCTATTATTGTCGCAAGTTCAAATAGATATTGACGTGTAAATAAAACAAGGGTTCTTTGACTTGAGTCTTTTTTTGAGCAAATACGTAATTTTATAATAAGTAAGTGTATAAATAAATTTTGTAATTATGTTATTAAAATAGAATGAAAAGGATAATGCGATTGGAACAAGTTGAAGGCTTTCGTTTTTTCTAAATGCTTTCAAATCTATTTATATTACTTAATTTAATACAAGAGCAGTGGGTTGTTGCAAAAAAAATCAAATAATTTCTACATTTTTATTATTATTCTGGCAGGCTAGAACAGACCTGTATTACTGCGACCTAAGAAGATCTATTGTGATCGCCCCACATGATTAAAGCTCACTGCCTAGACCTACAGCAAATATACTGTAGGATCTTTTTGACAGAAAGCGTCTGTACCTCCTCCGGGAGTAACATATACTTAACCAGAATTTGGTTGCGGTATTAGTGGATAATATTCACACAAGATGTGCTTTGGGGTTTCGTCTGTAATTTCACAGAACCTAGACTCTCTTGTGCTCTGTAAACCAATGTTGTGCATATGTTTGCTCAAACAACAATGACTAGTTAGTGCTCTCACTAATCTGTCACTAGTTGATTTCTACTGAGCATCAAAGCTTCTTCTGCTTTGCGTCGAATAAATGCCCTGATAAGCTCTTTGAAATGATTTTGCCCTGGCAATTTCTTCCAGAAGCTATAAAAGCTTTACAGGTGTATTGGTCCCTTATTATGTATGGTCCCATTTGTATGGTTCTGTCCCAATTTATGTTCCCATAGCTCCTGTTCTTGCAAGTTCATCCGCAGCTGCATTGCCGAGAATATTTGCATGCCCTGGGACCCATCTCAGAATCAGTCTGTTATTTTTACCCAGACTGTTCAACATTGCCACACAATTTGCGACTAGCTTCAACTCAATTATGTCCGAAGCCAGCGCTAAGAGAGCAGCTGGACTATTTGAATGAATGTAAATTGTATGGTTAACGTAGGCTTTCTGCAGATTTATACAGGAGCATTCTAAAATAGAGGCGAAACTACCAAGATTAGTTGATTAACTAAACTTAGGTTTCTCTCTATATATCTCCACAGCCTACGTTAAGTCCTATTTTGGATCCGCCAGTAAACCATAGTAAGCTGCCTTCCCTCCACGTTATCTCAATATTTAACCTGGAGACCCGTGGAGGGTTTCGACATCAATTAATACAATTTTTTAAGACTAGTTTTAGGAATCATCATATCTGATATCATCCTAACTGGTGTTTCTATCACTGAGTCTAAAAAAGATCTCATGGAATGGGATATTTATTATCTCCTCCCAAGGACGTACATTCTTTGCAGCGTTAACCTCGCCACTTTCTCTACATGTAGATGAAGGGGCGTCAGATTTAACGGAACATCCAGAGCTGCTCCAGGGACGGTCGATATGGTTCTTGTCACTAAGATAGAAGCCATTCTTTGTACTGAAGCTGATCAGGTACAAACTGACTGCTGTTGTGCCTTTTTGGCCCAAAATTTCTATATTCAATTTTAATAAATTTTTAAATTATTCCTTACTTCTTGCATACAAAGTTTCATCAAAATAGATTCAGCCCTTTCGAGTTTATTAGTATTCAATATACCACACTATATATACATAAACATTGTTATTAAATAATTGTACAAGATATAAAACAAATGACGCAAATCGGTTCAGTTGTTCTCGAGTATTAATGGGCCTTCATTAAAAGATACACAGATGGACAGAACGGTATCGCTTTTTATAATTAAACGAAAACATATTTTACACCACATACTGGATCATGTGATAAAACACCAATTAATTCAAGCTATAAAACATAATTTACATGAAAATATAACTTCATTAATATCAAGACTTACTAATATGTTTTTATTATTTTTCAAACAGTTATAAAAACCAACAAATATGTTGTTACATAGAAATACACTTAAGTCCAGCCATAGGGTGTGCTGACAATATTTTAGAAATATTATACTTTACGACATGATAAAAAATCAAAAATTGTGACGATAAATTTAATACATTTTTTTTATTTATACCTGAACAACAATTTGTTTTTTTTTTAATACTAATTGAAGCTCGTTACTTCATCTGAAATCATTTCACTACCAATAGTTATACAATCCTTACGGAAACATTTAATTACTTAAAACGAACGTGTTTCCTTAGTAAAGTAGTTTGTATTAGTATATAGTAACGATAAAGAACTAACAAATAGTGAGAAATTTCTAAATATAACTAGGAAGGAAAGGAAAAGACGACTGAAAATTGATTGAACATAGATTAACGAATGATGTTTTTTCTCTCTATTGGCAAATTCGGATAACTGTGTCATCTGTAAATAAGACTTTTAAATTGTTTCTAAGAACTAAATAAACTTTTTATAAACGAATAAGTTTGATGAAATAATATTCTCCACATATACGAAGATACAAAATTGTTTCTTAAATAAGAAATATTTAGTTTATTTAGAGTGATTTATACAATTTTAGTGCATTTAAATGATAATTTTAGTGATTAATGACACCTATTTCGCTTAAACATCACTACTGCTACTACTGTGTTTAAACTTTATTAGGATTATTATATTTCTGTTTCCTAAAATCTTCCTCATATGTCATCAATTAATCCTAGATTTTTGATCGTACGACCCGATTTATCGTTTTAAAATCGTTACGTGTAAACGTTCCAACCCTTTACGAGCATCATCAGTCATTCTTACTATTGAAAGAAGCCTTTGTGGTCGGATTAAGGATTACGAAAAGGCAATAGCGAGCTTGTAAGTGACCCTTTACGTCTAGCTTAACAATACCACATTTACAATATCAATATAATAGTAAAAATATTATTATTATTCATTCATAGATATTTTAGTTAATAAATATAGGTTCATAAAAGTATGCCGCTTGTTTTTTTCCAGATAGGCAAAAAATCTCATATTAAAAAGTCCAACCCAAGAACTATTACTACCAACAGGCAAATTAGGACTTGCAGACAGACGTCACCATCAAACCGGTCTATATCTACCACACTAAGGCATCTAGGCAGGATTTTTCACTATATGTATGTTGGGACTGATTTTTCACTAGTTTACGATAGTCCAGTCGCACTTAATTGCCATAGCAACCCGCTAACAGCTGAATTTACAGTTTTAGAAGAACCAGATGTTATGACCAGTGCTATAATAATACATTTTAAATTACATTTTGATCGCCACATTACATAATGGTGATATGGATAGTGGGGCCGGATTCTACGTCAAGGGACGCGGGTAAGACCCCACCTATCCAACTCTAAAATCAGCCTGAGCACGGTGGTAGGATATTTTCTAATACTGCCGGCCTGGGTAGCTTGAAGCAACCTCAAGTTGAAAACCTGTCACCAAATACCAATCAATAGGTGTGTTTCGGCAGCATCATTTGATAACCAGTGCCTCTAGGCTTAGTATGTTTGCCACCCTGGACCCCATCGTCACTTAACATCAGGTGAGATTGTGGTCAAAGCACTAAACCTATACCATGTAAAAAAAACTAATTTCGACGCTCTGTATTATTTCGTTGCTTTATTACGTTAACCTTTATGTGTGTGACTTTTTTTTTCTAACTAACTAATGCTGTTGATCGGAAAGCCCTTTACAGATTCACTGTGGCCTTGTGGGCGATTACTGAAAGCCCTCAGCTGCAAAAAGGTAACTAGCGCAAGGGTTATCAAAGTGGTATAAATCTCGGCTTAGCCCTTGCCCTCAGGTACTCATGTGACTGTTACCTGAGTGGTCCATTATTTGGTAAATTCAATAAATATTTATTCATAGAGATATCGTTGTGTAATTTCTATACTACCAAATACAATCTGTATCGTACTTCTTCTTAATTCCGACCACCACGATCATTATCATCTTCAGACTGTAACAACGTACTTTAAATTTTGTCTTTTGTATAAGAGTAGAAAAAATATTTACATCATTTTAATTTTTTTTTATAATAATTGTAAAATGTTCTACAAAAAAAATAATTGATAAGACAATAAATATATAATAACATATTGGTATGAAAAAATGTATTTCATGATACATCGGGGCGCCAAGTTAGAGCGTGACAAAAAAAGGCCATATTCATAACGAATGGATTTCCCATCGAAATCGCAATAAATAATCGTTGCCCTTTTCCTACAGATGTCCCGGAGGAAAAGTTGCTCATTCCCTCGACGAATTTGAATATTCCAACTTTCTCTGGAGCACTAAAAATATGAATACCTTTTGTGCTTTGGGACTCGATGCTGTTGACTGGATATGAAATCGGGATTGTGTTTTCATAGTAACATTGAACGCATATAAGGCCCTTGTTATTCTCTTTAGATTATATTTTACGCTGATAGCTCTTTTAACAGTCAATTTGAGTCTGTTAACCGAGTTATAATACTAAACTAACCACGTTTAAATTATCGAGATGATTTGAAAATACAAAAAAGATACAGGACCGAAAAGACCCGTAAATTATTTGTGTAGGAAAGCGTTTTACGAGAGCTTCGTACATAAGAAAAACCGATGCATATGACGATATTCGACTGGGAAACAGCAATGAAATGCATTTACGCACTACCCTTACCTATTGCATTAGTAAAATCAGAGTCCCCCAATGTAATAGGTATGGGATGAATTCCGTGCCAGTTGGGACTCACCCGGGCGTAAAGTGCCCGGAAATACCTACTAAAACCCCCCGGAGCCGTCCGCCGCATTTGGGATGGGCGGGTCTAATTTACCCTAAGGTGATAAAAGGATACACACCTGTTATTCCTTAAATCGAGGTATGTGCTACTACAGTTTGCTCCATACCTGACTCGTGTAAGGTAAGTTAAGTCTGGATAAAGGAAATTATTAAATAGCACATCTACCGGTAGACCGACAATAGATTATTGATTAATTTTAAATTTACTACTATTTTCTAAACTTTATGATTTACGACTACGCCATTATTTCAAGGCTGCAAAAAAAGGATGTAGTTGTCACACGAGATGTAATATCCGACGTAATCGTCCATCAGATCAGTTTGTCACGAACTTAAGCAAAAAACTCTTCAATTTGGTTTATGACTTCACCATCGCTAGGTATCCTCTGGGAACATGACACGCAAAATGTACAGTAAATGACGGCAATGCGAACGGAAAATTTACTGAGAGCCCCGTCCGCGGTGTCATGACGTATCGTAGTGCAGAAGCTTGGGTATATATGCTTAATGTTTTTCCTTGTGGCACGTAACACGTAACATCCCCTTCATAATATATTAGGCTAAATGTAAAAAAAATCGGTGTTGAATTGAGACTTTATAAACTCGTTATTAATTTAAAACATTTTTCTAAATGTACCTTGTATTTGGCCTTTGTCTAGATAATATTTTGTAGAGTATTGTAAAAAGTAAATATTATATTTTACTTGTTTGAATATCTAAGACCGGTGAAAGCGTAATAAAAAAACATCATAACACACGCCGACATCGAGTCCAGACTATATATAAATTTGTAACCTATAACAAACATATTCTGCGGTTCTTTTTAACAACACACTTCTTTATAATTATATAAATTAAGATCTATTTTCCATTGCCAAAGTTGTAATCATACATTTGGACAAAAAGCTATGGGTCCATGCATATTTCATAGAGTTTGTTACGATCCAATACACAGACATAATATTTTAGATCGCTGTGACACATAACTTATTCTGTGGTAAATTTAAACACATGAAAAATGTATAGACCTTAAAGATCGGTAAACTGTGAAAATGCTGTATGTTATTTCGTTGAAATTGGATATTACTACTGCATTTATGATGCAGTGTATATTTAGAAAGGTTAGTAATTTATTTGTTTTTGTATACCAAGTAGAATTATTAGAAATGAAAAAAAAAAAAACAAAAAAGCCAAAAAGAGTAATAAAATTTACGCAACTCAAATGTATTCAGAGAAGGTTATCTGTGGTATGAAATAGATTTATTAAAAAAAAAATAAGCATAAATCTTACCGCTTCATTTCTACATAACAGTATATTATTAGTGTGGGTTACTATCCTACAACTACCCTCCTAAAAATATTAAACACCCACAAAAGAAATCCCTATAAAAGTGCACTGCAACTGTGAAGTTGAATCGGCCGTCCTCGTGTCCAGACCTGGGTTTACTATTGTCTCATGCCTAGCCGTCCATCCAGGGAGATATGACTGTGCATCATCGCGTTTGGGTGTAAGATACTCCGTACGGTTTGGTGTACTAGTTCTGATGATTGGTCCGTGTTTTTATTTCAAGTGCTGTAACTTTGATTTATTTATTTTCATATAGTGAATTTCACTTCGTATCTTACAATAAAATAATTTACGTAATCTTTAAATTTAGCAAGATCCATTATAAAGGAGTGAGTTTGAGTGCAAAAATCCTTCTCTGAATTTCCTTCGTAACCTGAAAAGCAATATTGTACATACTAGCTCCTAGAGCATATTTCTTTCCCTGTAAAAGGGCACACGGCACGATACTTAAGAGGGTTTTGTCTCACAAATTGAAGAAGGTAAATTTAGAGAAACATCTCTTAAGGCCCGAGTCGTGTCTAAAAATGACAGAAATAATGAGAGCGTTCCATTCGGGAGGCTTAACTTGGGAGATAATTTTTCTGGTGTTTTTTTGTTTAATAAATTATGATATAATGGTTTACTTTCGTGCTATTAAATCGTTAGAAGAACATTTGTTTTATAATATTTTAATAACAACTTTTTAATAACTTTTTTTTATATGTATGTTACGCGCTTTCTCCGTCATTTATGTGCATTTGGATTTTTTTTAATCGAAGTAGTACTCTCTCCGAGTTGGTTCCATTTCCACCAAATCAGTATCTGATTAGAGGAACTCAAGAAAATTGAGAAAACCTCTAATATTATAAACACTTACAGGTGTTTGATATATTCGTTTCCAAAGCTATGAAGTAAGCTTCACATCTATACCTAAAAGTAAATACATAAATTAAAAAGTAAGAAAAAAAAAACTTTTATAGTTAAAAACAAAAACCGACTTTATAAGAATAAACTGTATAAAATGAACTAAAAAGCCAATAAATAATTACTTCATTAATCTGCTTCATTAATATTGGAGTCGGAGCCAAGTAGAGTTAACCAATGCACTCATTTACAAATGGAAATAACTGCCTAAACTTTTTCACAATTACATATAAGCTAAATTTTAGGACTAGGGTGATTTTAAAAAAAAAAACAAATAATCAAAATCGGATATAATTTGGTGACTATATTTACATCACTTTTTTATTCGTAAGCTGACAGCGAATTCAAAATTAACGAAGCAGATTAATACAGTAATTATTTATTGACTTTTTAGTGCATTTTTATATTTTATTCTTTTTTGAGGTCTGTTTTGTTATAATTAAAAATAATTACACATCAATTATATGAATCTCTAACTTGATTTATCAGAAGTGACATTACAATTTATTTTATTTCAAATATTAGGGGTAGAAAAGTATTTACATTCTTAGAAAAACATTCTACAATTATTATATAGTTCGCACAGACTTAATTGTCATGTTTTAAAATAGAAGCACCGCCTCTTGGCGAGATTATATTTTGTATTTAATCTAAAAACTTGGTAATATTTAAGACTGGGATATTTTAGAAGCTGAGACATTATTATAGTTAGGAAACACATAAACCGATGAAGATAGCGATCATGGCGCAGTTGGTAGTGCGGCCGGATTTCGCGGTATTGTACCGCGGGTTCGAGTCCACTTACCAACTCTAAAATCAGCCTGAGCATTTGGTGAAGGAAAACATTGTGAGGAATCAATGCACGCATGGTGGTAGGACATGTCTAATGTCTGCCTGTGTTAGCATCACCATCAAATTTGAGAACCTGTTGCAAACTTCAATAGGTGCATTCCGGCAGCACCACTTGAGAACTCTAGGCTTGGTGTGTTTACTACGTTGTCACTTAACATCAGGTGAAATTGTGGTCAAAGCACTGAGTAAATATATTGCAAATAATGATTAATAAAAAAACATTTTCTTTTACTGGAATTAAATAAGGCTAAAGGAAAACGAAGAAACAACTCGATACCTTTTTTTGTAAAAAAAAAAACATGTTATGCTTCATTATAGGAAACACGCCGACCGACCTAAACTATTTCTATATGCTGGTTGTTTTTATTATGCAAGAAAACTACCTATCTCTCCGTTAGTATGTTTATAAATCGTGAACCGTTTAGCTGATTATAGAAATTTTTTTTAAAATGGCAAACGTATTCTCTGGCGAAGGTGTGGTATTTTATATCATGAATTAGAATAACTGTGAATTCAATGAAAAAAACTTGCCTGCTACAATTTGCCCCTAATAAATGAAAATATATCATAATGTTGGTGTGGAAATATCTAGAAGGGATGGTGTTGAAAGGAGCAAACGGAACTTACCTTTATTATTATCCTTCGATTAAGCTGGTTCAGATATTATTTTCCACCTCACTTCACTTTATGAATTTTTATTTTTCCTACCTAGCTAATGCTGTTGACCGGAAGGGCCTTTACAGCTTCACCGAACTTTGTGGGCGAGTGCTGAAGGCACTCAGCCGCAAAAGGTAGCTAGCTCAAGGGTTCGAACCTCGGCTTGGCCGCTACCTGAGTATGAAAACTCCCGCGGAATTTTTATCCTAGCTAAACCCTACATTTTTTATTTTATTCTTTATTTACATAAAAAAGAAAAAAGAAAAAAAAAAAAAAAAAGTTCCTTACAGGACCTATGTACCTGCATGTTATGCATGTGTGTGTATGGAGTGTTGTGCGTGTAATTGCTCAATGCGTGGGCAGTGTTACTGTATCGTGCTGGCGGCGACGTCAAGAGCCTCCCCAGTTGGGGAACGAGACACGTCTTGGGTCGCCGCCTGAGGGGGACCCGGAGTGTGTGCGGGAGCAAAGTTAGCCGCCTGTCCCCGGCGGCGGGAACGGCGGTTACGCGGGCGTGGGCGCTGACACGCAAATGTGCGAGGAACATGAGGAAACCGCCTATTCGCGCGCGTGATGCTATCATCGCGGTCGGTTAGTATATTACGCGGACGTCGCAGGTTTCGGTCGGCGGAACTGACTGACGTGTGCGACGGACGTTGCCGCTTTCGGGCGGCGGGACTGACTGACGTGTGCGACGGACGTTGCCGCTTACGGACGGCGGAACTGACTGGCGTTTGCGACGGACGTTGCCGCTTTCGGACGGAGGAACGGACTGGTGTGTACGAGACGGCTCGTACTATGAGTGGGTTCGGGTGTGTCTCTGCGCGTTCGAAGAAGGCACGACACTGGGTTTTAAAGACGGACTTAATAGAGGGCAGGTTCAGATCTCTGTGTAAGTCCACATTTCTCTGAAACCGATAGACATCTGCTGCTATCCTTATAAAACGATTCTGAATCTTTTGTAAGGTTAGCATCTGTTCGTTAGAGATGTGACCGAAGACAGGTGCGCAGTACGTGATGATGGGTCTGATCACCATCTTGTACAGGGTAACTTTATGGCGGAGAGCCATTTTGCTCTTGGTGTTGTAGAGCGGGTAGAGACGGCCTAGCACCAAGGAGGTCTGGCGCCTGATTTTCTCTATGTGGGCTTTGAAATAGAGTTGGTCGTCTAATTGGACTCCTAAGTACCTGACTTCGGTGCTGTAGGGGATGACAGTGCCTGAATACTGGACGGGCCTGGGGGGATTTTTCCTAACCTTACGGTCTCTGGTAAATAGTATCGCGGTGCTCTTGCTCGGGTTGATCGCGATACGCCACTTGGAGTACCAAGAGCTGAGGTCGTCGACCGCTCTTTGGACGTGTTCCCGTATGAGATATGTCATACGGTGGGCGTAATAGATGACGGTGTCGTCCGCGTATAGACCTAGTTGAACTCTTCCGAGATCAGGGAGGTCTGCTAAGTAGAGATTGAAGAGGACAGGTGCCAGAATGGAACCTTGGGGGACTCCTGCGCGTATAGGATGCGCCACAGAGAGAGCGTTCTCTACTCTATAGCGGAAACTACGATCGGTGAGGTATTCTTGTAAGATTCTAACTAGAGTGTCCGGGATACCTAATCTAGTGAGTTTGTAGACGAGGCCTGCGTGCCAGACCTTGTCGAATGCTTTGGCCACGTCGAAGAAGACTGCGAGCGTGTGCCAGGGTTTATTATACTTGGGGTGATTGAAATTTGAGAGTACGTACTCCGTGAGGCGGTGTACTTGGTGCGCACAGGAGTGTCTGGCTCGGAAACCAAACTGCTGGGGCGGCAAGAGATTTTTGTCCTCTATCACCTGTATGAGACGGTTCATAAGGATCCGCTCGTAGAGTTTTCCCAACGTGTTGAGAAGGCTGATGGGACGGTAACTATCTGGTAGCCTGGCGTCTTTGCCAGGTTTGTGTATCCCTATTACTATTGCTGCTTTCCAGGCGGCTGGAAAGTGGAGGTTCTTGATGGCCGCATTGAAGATGCAGACCAGCAACGCGATCAGAGACGGAGGAAGAAGTTTGATAACTTCGTTCCTGATTCCGTCAGGACCTGGGGACTTTCTGGGCTTAAGGCCCTTGATGGCGATCGCAACCTCATCACAGGTGACAGGTGAGAGGGGGACAACCGGAGTAAGAGCGACTAGATCCTTCACTGAGGATTCTACAACAGAGATGTGTGCGACATCAATGTTGTCGGTTACAGGGGCGCATTGTTGCTCGAGGCTATCGGCTAAGCACTCGGCTTTTTCGATATCGTCAAATGCGGGTTGAAGACCCTGCGTATTTCTGTCCAGGGGGGGCATGCTAGAGATGGTACGGTCCATCTTCATGGATCGTGCGAGCTTCCAGTACGCGAGGTGGGAAGGTTTCAGCTCTCCTAGGAGTCTGTCCCACCTATCATTTCGGATCTGATCTATGCGGTCTTTCACCGCTCTACGCAAAGAACGTAAGCGCGCACGATTTTCCTCAGTCGGATACGTGTCGTGGGCGCGGGTCGCGGCGTTTTTCTGAGTGAGCAGAGCTCTCACGTCATCGGGGAGTACGAAGCGGCGATCGTTCGCCGCTTGCACCTCTTTCGAGGTCTCCTCGATGCCGATCTTGAGGTGCTCGACCAGAGCATCGATCGCGAGGTCCGCGTCCGCAGACGTATCCAGAACATCTGGGATCCTAGCGAGAGAGGGGGTGGACTGATGGTCCTTTAGGTAACGGCCGAGTTTGTAATAGTCAGCGACTTTTACAACTGGCGGGCTAGAATTAGAGTCATCCGTGTGACCTAACAATAATACTACTGGGCTGGGCGGTGGTCGGAGTCCAGTTCGTGTACGACTTGTATGAGACGCACAGGAAGTGAGACTCCTTTTAACAGGGCGACGTCTAGAACTGACGGGCGGCAGTTCGGTTGAAAGTGGGTGGGCTCTGAGGGCGCGATGACCTCAAAGTCGAGCTTCTGTACTAAGCGCATGAGTTTCACCCCGTGGGGGGTGTCACATGAGCTGTTCCAGAATGTGTGCCCGCAATTGAGATCACCGGCGATAATAACTGAGTCACCTAAGGCGAAAAGTTTCCTTAGGTCTGCCTTTAGAGGCTTTTTGTTGGGGGAGAGGTATGCAGACACGAGTATGATTGGCGGATGGCCAGTCATACCTATTCTACATACCGAAACTTCCATATTGGTAAGCTCCGGAGCTTGTAACGGCGAGCAATAAAGAGACCGTTTATAATAAATAAGGGTACCACCGCCCCTTTGAGGGGTCCTATCGTTCCTGACTATTTTGTAATTCGCAATCCCGGGATTGCGATCAGCTGGTTTCAAAAGGGTCTCCTGGACGAGAAATACGTCTATTTGACGATCGCGGAGAAAGTTAGCTACTAAATCACGCTGCGGAGCTAGTTTCCGAGCGTTAAAAAAGGAAAGAGAGAGTCCGTACGGCTTGGTCTTATCCATCGCTTACGGGTGTTGGGAAGCGCGTGCCAGCCCTTGGAGGGTCATGGCGATGGCGGGAAACCGAGTTATAGCGTCTAACTCGGCGTTTCCGGCGCCGCTGTTCAACAGAGTGTTGAACGCGACGACATCCTGCACGTCGTGGACGCGCAGGAGGAAGAGAACCCGGTCTAGGCCGGTGGAGTGGGCCTGAGGGGCCTGAGAGGTAGCCAGGCGCGGCTGCGTCTTAGCTTGGGGCCTGGGGGCCCACGGAGCCAGAGGAGCAGCGGGCCGGGAGGCAGGTTGACCTGTTGGCACCGCGGAAAGCGTTGCCGACTTGCCTGGAAGGCACGGGAACGTCCTCGGTGTCATAGGTGGCACTTGAGGCTGGAGGAGGAGGGGGGCGGTGTTTCCTCTGAGGAACGTACCTACCGCCCTGCCTGGGGTGGTTGCGCTTAATCTTGGGTGCGCACGGGCACCCGCGATAGTTGGCGGGGTGACCCTCTTGTCTGCATAGAACGCAGCTGGGGGGGTCGGTGGTGTCCTTTGGACGGGGACAGTCGGGGGTCAGGTGATCCCCGAGGCACTTGACACATCTCGGAGCCATAAAGCAGCTCCGAGAACTGTGCCCGTACCCCTGGCAGCGGTGACACTGCGTGGGGTAAGACTTTTTGTGGGGGATCTCTACAGAGATCCGGGACAGGCCACAGAGGGTCTCCAGGCCGAAGACCTTCTTACCCTCTTCAGTGGCGGAGAGGGAGACGAGAACCATGCTGAATGGTTTCTGCCTGTCGTTCTGAGAGTACATGCGATGTACCTCAATGACAGGCAGGTTTTGTTCCCTAAGGGAGGCGGTTATCTCGTCGCACGAGAGTTCCTTCGGAACTCTTCGCATGACGACGCGCAGGGATTTCTCCTCCTCGAGAGCGTACGTGTAAAACGCGTACTTTGCTTCGCGGAGGAACTTGGTCAGGGCGCGGAAGGTGTCCACGGTCTGGACCTTGACTAGAATACCATCGCGAACGCTTGTCGCGGTGGTGAAGTGGATGTGGCGGCTCGCGAGAGCCGCCGAGATCTTAGTCCAGGACGCTTTGTCCTGGATCGTGACGGGAGGAGGCGGGCGAACCTTCTTAGGCTGAGCCTGAGAGTGTTCGGTTGCGGGTTTGGGCGGCGCCGGTGTTGTCGGCGCGACGACGGGCAGCGGCGTAGGCTGCCGGGGTGTGTCCTCTACCGCGAGGATCTTGGGGGTGGAGGTTGGCGGCGAAAGCGGCGGAGAAGCCGCCGCCTTCCGCTTGTTTTTTTTTCGCCTTGGGGTGATGAACTCATCACCCCCCAGCGGGGGAAACTCGACGTCCATATCGTCAGAGTCTGACCCGGACGACAGGACGGAAGGCTCGGCGAACCTAGGCATGAGGCTCGGACGCCTGTCTGCCTGGTTTATGGGCGATAGCGGGGAGAAACTGTTCCCCGTCGGAACATTAATAATGTCCGCTGAAGGCGGACGGTATGGGGATCTCGAACGCGACCTACAGTCCGAGTTAACGGACTCCCTATCTGCGAACGACGCGGGCGGAGAGCGCGGACGCGGACGCTCCGGAGCGTTAATATTCGCGACCGGCTTGCGGACGCGTTGGGAAAGCGCGACGGATGGTTGCGGGAGCGCGGCGGACGGCTGCGGGAGCGCGACGGACGGGGCCTGCGAACTATTTCTAAAACTCGCGAATTCCCGAGCGAGTTCGGGAGACTTCGCGAGTAGCGATTTTACAAAGCTAAGGAGCTGACGCTCCACAAACAAAGGGTCTGCCATCCCGGGACGGCGAGAGGGCGGGGGGGGGGGGGTGTACTACCGCCCTGCCGGAGGGGCAGGGGGGCGCGCCAAAAAATCTAAGAGACTACGCGAGTCTCGCAAGGGACCTTTGAGTCAAGGTGCAATGACCCAAAGGAGATTGGAACCTACTAGGCCTAGGGGGAAGCCCTATCAAGCCCTAGGGCCGAGGACGTGGGTCAGACGCCCAAACAGCACCCAGGGGATGGATGTGTAGCAGGATCGGACAATCGGGTGAGACAGAAGGAAACTCGGCGTGATTACGCGCCAAGTTCCGGTATGCGGCGACCCCAGAAGGGGGTCACCAGGGAACCTGCTGAACCCTGTGCACCACCTTTAGTTGGCACCGTTAGGTTTCCAGTGGCGACCACATCCAAAGGGAGTGGATTGTTTGGTTTGACCACGATTCCTCACCCTAAGGTGAGCGAACGTATGCACAGTTAAATATACTTCGTACTGAAAAGTACGGTTGTCTTCTATAATATACGGAGTACCGAATATTATAACAAGTCTTCACTCGTAGTCGCGGCGCGATGCGTATCTTCGTGACCCTTTCCGAGAAACGGCGCGTTCCAGGTAGTCGGCTTCACAATAGATGACGACCGCGGGACGAAGCGGGTGGGGCGCAGGGGCGATCTGTCTCGGCGAGCGAGCGGACCGGCATGCGTGTGCACGCCTCGGCTGACCAAGAGCGAATCACTTTATGAATGTTCTATATAATTAATTAATAACTAATGTGCACTTTTAAACATATGAGAGACAGCGGCGGCGGTTGCGTGTTGGCGTTCCGTTTTTGAATAGGAAGAGGAAGGGATAATGAATACATAGACTAAATAGAGCGGGGGCGTATAGATAATATAGATAAGAAATAACTTAGAATAAGAAGAGAATATATACGATAATAGATGGCGTTAATAATGTACTAAATAAATATAAAGTATCAGTTACAGTTAAGCGGAACCGCAGGCACAGCTAAGCTCTTATATTGAGATAATTAGCTGTTGTTAAAACTTAACGACTTAATCAAATAAACGAGATCTGGTCTGTGAAATAAAAATAGCGATTGTATTCAGTAGGATTCCGTTTAAATATATCAAAACAGTACATTTTCATTAGCTAATTGAGTTGCGCCCTCCGCTCCTCATCTATAAAACTGTAATACTGCCTGCAGAAATCAACAGGGCTGTCGCGTCTTATTTCTAAATAAAATATTATTAGATATTTTACATGACAATCAGGAAAATCAGTTTGTTGTGAAGAACAGACGAGCAATAAACGTACGACATAATATAATAGTCATTTTCACTGTAGGATGTCCTGAATTTGTTTTGTATTTCACAGCCTATCAGTTACCGAGCGACACATGCTTCTAGTAAATAATTTTTTTTAAGATTTCTTAATTTTATAACATATTTTAATAGTTAATTAACATATACCTATACACGAAATTTTATTAAAATCGGTCAAGTCGTTTTAGAGTTAATTCCGGACATACACAGAGACACACAAACAAAAAAAAATTAGCAGTATTTAGATGCTAAAGTATGCACTTGTCACAAACTTTCTAAAAAATAATGTGCAAACAAAACTTCCGCTTTATTAATTAGTATAGCTTTAGTGGGATCTATATAAGTTTGAAAATGATAGCTTAAAAAGTTTATTAAAATTATGGCAACCCTATACTTATTTACCGAATGCTGCAAACGGAGATTACTGTATAGTCTTTTATTGCCTCCCAGTTTCCACTGAGGCTTTATGTTAATTTGGATACCATATCTGGATGTGCTTTTGGATATACGAGCGAACAAACTGTTTTATGTCTGTTCTTTAAGGTTAATCCACTTTTATGTGTATATTATTACGGAGAATCATCATAACTTTTATAATCCCATATCTGATCTTCACTGAATTATTTTTATGAAGGATTTTTGTGATTTTAAAAAGGAAATTTTACGGTCAATACTTCAATTTTAAGAGTTACATTTACGTATATATGTAACGTAACCAATTGTTGAAATAAATAATATTAATAGTATACATTTTTAGAACAGTATTTATATGATATAATACATACAGTATTTATATAATTGTAGCAGCGACCACTAAAATATAAAATTATACGATCACTGCTACTGGGAATGGAAACGATGTCTCTTCTGGCATAATGGGCTAGGCTGCAAACAACCAGGGACAAACTGGGCTTATACCGCTGAATCCTCCTTCACCAATACCAGAGAACGATGAAAACTCCACTGACCTGGTGGTGACTTTGGTCCCAGACTTGAAAGTCGCATGTCATCTATCCAGCGCAGCGCCGTCCACCGACACACAAAAAGTTTTAAAGCAACGTTCACAAACACACACAGTATATTTATTGCGAATTTAATGGACGTTATTAAACAATCAAATTTATTCGGTACGATGCGAGTTCAAAATCCCAAACTGTCATGTTCAATATGCGCTATATAATCGTATATTGCTCGGTAAAGTCCTTTTTTCACTACGATGAGGCGATTGGTCGAGATCCTATTGCTTTTCATTGGTCGCAGCGCATTCAAAAAGCGCGCGCGTTCCAAATGAGAAAATTCCCGTCCCCGATATTGATAAGACAAGGAATTCAGCAGTGATCGGCCCAAACAATAATATAACCGGATATAAAACATAACATTCTAGATGATAATGGATAACAAAATTTGGAAAGCTCAATAAATTTCAAAAAGATAAACATTAAAAAATAAACATAGTAAGATATGGTTTAAAGCAAGAGTCTTATACTCGCTTTTTAAGAACTGAGAATTCTTCATCTGTTCTAATAAGTGTTTGATGTAATGACAAATTATTATTTTTATTATGCAGATCATTCATAATTCTAATGCCTTTTCCCAACTCACTTGGGATCGGTGCAGTGTGTTTTCTTCTTCCGTACGTCCCCTATCAGTCATCGCCTCTTCATTTACTCCTTTTTCTTTCATATACGTTCTTACATATTTATGAAAAAAAAAAGAACCAGATCGAGTTTCTCGCCTGCGCTCTTCTCGACTGGGTTGTTTTCCGAACCGGTGGTAGTGTTTTAGACGTTCATAAGCGCCTTCTTAGGGCCTAAATTGAATAAATAAATTTTGATTTTGATTTTGATTTTACACACTCCATTAACACTTTTTGTGGCCTTTCTCTACATTTTCGTCCTTCCACATTCACATTCATTACTATTTAACCCACATGCTCCTCTCTTCTCATAACATGTCCATACCACGACAAATGGGAACCTTTCAACTTTTCTATCACTGACGCAACTTTCAAACTAATACTAAACGAACTAACAAACCAATATATTAATTTCTTATTTTATCCATTCTTCTGATACCATACATTCATCTCAACATTCGCATCTTAGCTACATGCAATCGTTTCTCATCCATCTTCTTACTAGTCCAGCATTCTGATCCATACAATATGACAGGTCTTATGATGGACTTAAACATCCTTTTTTTTTTTTTTTTTTTTTTTTCGAGAGGAATGCATTTACGCACTAGCCGTCCAGCCAGATCTGATAGGGACCCCCCCCTTCCAGATCTGGTTGAAACGAAACGAAGATGTGTGACAGTCTCTCGCACGAAAGCGCGGGAGGCTGTCACACAGGATTAGTGTGGGACTCGCAGCGATAAGCGCCGTTGGTCACTACCCACTAAACCCCCCGGTACCTCCCGCCACCTAATTGGAGCAAACACGGGATCGCTTATGCATGCACCGCGGGACTTAAACATCCTGCCCTTCAGTTTAAAAGGCATCCTGGAGTCACAAATCACACCAGTATAATCACACTATTGGCAATGACTAAACAGATATGAACGTATATACACCACATATACAAAAAATTCAATTTTTAAAATTTTTGTCTTTCTTTTTGTTCCGGCTAATCTCCAGAGCGGCTGGATGGATTTTGGCGGGACTTTTTTTTATTAGATAGCTGAAGTTACGCCGCGTAACTTTATTTTTTCGATTTTAGGGTTCCGTGTGAATAAATTAAAACTCGAGAAATTGTGGATAAAATACGATTCAATGCACAGTTTTGCAGACGTAATTTGTGAGAAATATCTTTGCTTAATGTTAGTATATAAAAAACCTTTTAAAATTCAAAACCAACTTCAAATAATAAACCATAAAAATGCACTAAAAGTCAATAAATAATTACTTTATTAATCTGCTTCGTTAATTTTTAAATAGGAGCCAGTGTCATGGATAACGAAGTGCTGTAAATGTACGTCACGTCGTCTTTCTCGTTTACTTATTCTTTAAAATCACCCTAGTCTTTTATTTAGCTAATATGTAATTGTGATAAAATTTGGACAGGTAAATCCATTTGTAAATGACTACATTAGTTAACTCTACCTGGACCGGAACACCAAAATTAACGAGACAGATTAATGAAGTAACTATTTATTGACTTTTTAGTGCATTTTTGACGTCGGTTTTGTTTTAATTATAAAAGCCTTTTAAGGCCTTTTAAGCCTTTTAAGGATCAAGTACACACTTTAAGGGATAGTTGTGAAGCCTGCTTCATAGCTTTGGAAACGAATATATGAAACAAGTGTAAGTGTTTATAATATTCAAGGGTTTTTTCTTAACTTCCCTGAGTTCCACTGATCAGATCCTGAAATCCTGTTCAACCTATCCTGTCCAATCCTGGAAATGGGACTACCTCGGCAGTGTACTCTCCTACGATTAAAAAAAATTGCAAATCTGTTCACAAATGACAGAGAAATCGCGTAACAAACCTACAAAAAATAAGAACATGCAGATGAATTGATAACTTCCTTCTTTTTGAAGTTGGATAAAAAGGAATTAATTAGGGACCTGTATAAACAAATTAAAGTATAGTAAAACTTATATGAAAACCACGCGCAGCCGCGGGAACACAGCTAGTATGATATAAATAATAAACTCACATCAATGGTAGCATTAATCTATGGCATCACTTGTTTAAGGTTCCAATGCTGAACATTGAGAATGATATTGCGAAATGCATATACTAATGATTTCTAAGTAACACTAGACAGAAAGTTTTAATCTAACATGGTCGTAAAACTTAACTGATTTGAATGAAATGCGCGAGAAACGAAAACTTTGATTTGTAACAGTACTTTTCATATCAAATACGTAGTTGATGACATTCTTACTTCTGAATTTTTATTTAAATTACTAGAGTTATTTAAATGTATCTTTCATATTAATATCGAAGTAAGCCAAGAAGGAAACGATCTAGGCTATATAGCACTACCTACAAATTTTCATTTGGATTAACTAGTAATGTTAGAATTATATTAAGTACCGTTTATTTCTGTAATAAAATACGAAGCAAAGAAGCTATCTTTTTGCGGCTGATAGTAAATTGGGAGCAGCACATCTAGCTTAAAATGAAATGGATTCGCTTATTTCGCAAATCAAATCGCGTGTTGTATGGAGTACACAAGCTCATCAGGGGATATACTCAGCGAAAAGCTGAGGAAGCCCTGATGCTCAGTAGGAATCAGTTGCGGGTATTAGTGAGAGCGCTAACTGGGCACTGTTGTTTGCGCAAGCATATGCACAACATGAGTGCCCAGAACACAAGAGAGTGCAGATTCTGTGAAGTCGCAGATGAAACACCAAAGCACATCTTGTGTGATTGTGACCCACTAATACCCATACGCAACCGAGTTCTGGGCAGACATGCGTTGTTCCCAGAGGAGGTACAGACGCTCTCTGCCAAAAAGGTCCTACAGTATATCCAGGTTGTAGGTCTAGGAATATGGGGGCGATCACAATAGATCTATCTAGGTCGCAGTGACACAGGACTGTTTTAGTCTGCATAGCCCCTCTCTCGAATAATAATAATAATGGAGTACACAAACTGGATTTGAAGCATGTAGTTATGTACAGTCACAGATAAGAGTGTTCAAACTTGTTTGAGTTCATCGTGAGTGCGCGTGGTCACTGAAGCGTTCCTCAACTGCAGATCTGATGCGGCGTATTTTGTTTAACTTATTCGCTTCGCTGTCGGATCGTAATTCTACCCGTCAGTATCAATACATTTAACTACGTGTTAGTATTAGTATTGGGTTTCAATTTCTACCATTAATTTATACCAATTTATCTAAGGGTTATATTTTACACGTTTCATGTATTCTGTTGATTTATAATATGCATCTCTATCTTCGCCGCTTTTGATTGTATACATAATACACGTTTTAAACAGTTTTAGACACAAAATAAAAATAAATTACTGGTTTTGTCATTAGGATTATGTTACTTAGATATAGGCATGTTCCATGGTGTACTAGCAGAACCGATGTCCGATTCTGGTAGTATGCTATGGAACTTTATTTTTACAAGTAGTAAGTTAAGAGATAATTTAATTTAGTTGTATTTTTTTTTATTGTGATGTAAGATACATTGGGAATGCTCCGATAGGGCTGGCATACACTAATGTGTAAAAGCCCTGTGTAAATAAATAATTAAAAAAAAAAAAAAAAAAAAAATAAATTACATTCATTATTTTTACTCAGTATAAGCTCAATACTTTGACCACAATCTCATCTGATATTAAGTGTCAGTGTGGTCCAGGATGGTAAACACACTAAGCCTAGAGGTAATGGTTCTCAAGTGATGCTGACGGAACACACCTATTGGTATTTGGCGACAGGTTTTCAACCTTGAGGGTGGAAGCTACCCAGGTGGGCACCAATAAAATATGCCCTATCACCATGCAGATAAATAAATAAACGCACCAATAAATAAGATGTTGTTTTAATCAATGTCTACATCTACAAAATACTATTTTAAAATGCTGTAGAAATATATTATCTTAACCTGTACGAAATTTTGAACGCTTCTATATATAATTCCACACGTAATATTTCGAAGTGTGGTGATAAATATAAATTATTACAAGTCATAACATAAGTTATAGCTAAGCACATAACGTATTTGTGTAGTACATTACATACAGTTTCCAGTAACATTGAGGCAGTGCTCCACGACCGGTAAGTTTGACAACACATTCGGTTTCGCACGGAGACGAGGAAATTAGATGACGCGGCAAGAGAACCACTAGTGATGTACAAACGTCGATAAAATAACCTATCGATTAGTCGACTATTATCCAAGAAATACTTTCTTAGTCCGCGTTTTTAATGGCCCAAAATCATGATGTTCTCCAAGACCATCCATTATCGATCTTCACTGTCTTCGTTAGGCAGATAATGTAGGGCTGTACCTCAAGTTCTTCGATTTCAATGTCCACTTCAGTGTGTTCATAAGGATCACTTTATTTCCAGCTACTAAAAATTTAGTCTCTTCATTAAATGCCATAATCGGAGCTTTGTAGCGATATGACTAAATAACACTTTTTTATTAGAAGTATTTAACTAACTAATCCGTAAATATGAATTGCTCAAAATAAAAAGAAAAAAAGCAACCTTTCTGTTTCTTTCAAGAATTTAAAGGGGTGGTTCATAAAATATACTAGAAGTTACATTTGTCGATAGTTGTAGTATTGTCCCTACGACATGCACCAGGCAGCCTATCGTGCGAGCACAAGTCAGCAATTTCCCGGAACGAGAGGTGATTTATTCCATAACTCCAGTATCGCATCAAAGTTGCGAGTGCTCTTTACAATCAGCACACCTCGATGAATACACCAAGAGCTCTAAACGTCGATATTCCCATGATCTATATTGTTAATAATAAAAAATATATATTTGAAGCAATAATGGGTGTAGGTTCCAACCCACATATTAATTCTTAATTTTCGGTGAAAGAAAACAGCGTAAGTTAATCATTGTATGGTTCTAAGGCATTTTCTAATGCCCGCCTGACCATTAGCTAACATTATCAAGTTTGAAAATCTGTCACCGAGCAACAATAGATGAGTTCCAGCAGCATTACTTGAGCGCCAGTATCTTAGGCTTAGTGTATTCACTGTCCTGAATCTCATCGTCACATAACAACAGGTAATGTGATTAATTGAGCCTATACAGTAAACAACTCTACGAATTAGGCACTGCACCAGGGAGAAGAAGTAAGTGGAAGTACGTAAAGATAATATAGACATGATCTATTATGCAAAGTTTTGCATATGGAACACAACTTAAGAGATTTAATTTTTTTAAAGCTTAAAAAGTTTTTTTCGTCTTTCTTCAAGAAAAGTTTTTACACAATAGTATGTTTATGCTGATTTATTGTAAATACTTCTCGTTATTACATGTATGTAATTAGGTAAATATAATTTATTATTAAAATAAAACAAATAGAAAGGTTCCTTTCTCTTCGTTTATACGTCATTCGTGTCTGCGAACTACTAGAGGGTGTGTGATTTGTAAGCGACATGCAATTGTTAGGAAAATACATGTACGTTGATATATTATAAACACAGATTATACTGTATCTAAATTATGACGGTTTTTTTTTTTAATTATTTATTTTCCTCGGACGTTTATATTATAAAATTTATGATTAGCACAATTTGTGTTTTTAATTACTTGTTACAAGTAATTTCATCCTATTATGTTGATTTTTATAGACTGTATAGTTTGCGCTGTGATAAGAATTTAATCTGATTTTAATGTGGTCCAGGATAGTAAACACAAATAATGTGACCGGAATAGACATATCGTCGACAAGTTTTCAAGCTTGAGGAAACCTTCACAGATTCATCGAATTTTGAGGCGACCGCTTAAACCGCTCTGCCTTGAGCTGCTACCCGTAATAAAAATTCCGCGGAATTTGCCCTAGCTATCCGAACGGTTATTAAACCTGTAAATTAATAAGGGTCCCTTACAGAACCTATGTAGTGTACAAGTATCGCGTTAACAGCGGCTACAAGAGCTTCCCCAGATGGGGGTCGAAGCACGTATTGTGCACCTGCCGGAAGGAGACCCAGGGACCATATTGTTTCGAACATACGTCATTAACACAGTATCAAACTGCACTACGAACTGAGGCATCATCATTTCAATAAATGTAACTCATATTAGAAAAAACATTACGATTATTAGATAAATCTTTAGAGCGTCATATAAACCGGCTTTGTAACGACAAGTTGTCTCAGGTGAAGTAATCAAATTCAAACTGTTATTACTGACAATTCTCCGGAGAGAAAGATTCCAGACAGATGAGATGGCGTGTCTGCATTCTGTTGTCTAGAACTAAAGTACGATTATAGAAGTTGAGAATATTTTACCTTTGCGATTTAGTCACGTGCAGAATTCCGCTAATTTAATATAAAACTGTAGATTAGTTGTTAATATCTTAAAACTATACAATAGTAATTTTCGAAATAAGATGATTTTTAACGACAGTTCTATCAGAAACCGCGGTATACTATTTATATCATATATATATGAGGGGCCGGGAACTGGGATATATATACACGTTACAAACCATGCCATCAGTAATTTTTGCCAACTCTAGTTTTAGTACAACTCAATTAGTGATGTCCTAATGGGTTACTGATTCGATTTTTTAAAACAATTGATTTTATTTATGAGTTTAATCGATTCAACGCATTGATATGTATTTTATTTTTGCTCAACACTTTTGTTTTATAAACATACCCAGGCGTTTTTAAAATGAAAAATATTTTATGTATTAAAATAAATAATTTATACTACAGTAAATGTATTTAATATTTGACAACATAAATAAGCAGATCATAAAGAACATTAATAATTACATACATAACAAGTAAATTTAATATAAATCTCATTAAATAAAAATATTGACTTAATCTCTGGGACTCGATAAATATTCGATTAGAATATCGGACCTAAAAAGCATGTCGCTTCTCTATTAAAAAACAAAACAACGTCCATGAACTGTTACATTTTTGTGTCCATGGTTGCCTGTTAATAATTATAAAACTTCATAGCCATGCTTATGTCAAAAAAAAAATGGTTAGAAGTGGTACAGTAATTAGTTAATTCTTAACTTACGCATTAGTTGCCAGATATCTATTGATTTATTTAGTCTAATATAACCTTTAGATGCTTTATTACATTTAGTTCACTATCTACTCTAGTAAGATTATAATTAAAGGTAAAATGATCTTGTTCGGCTTAAAGTTGATCTCAGTAAGCCAAAATAAAATGTTACTAGAACATAAAAATATCTATAACCTATACGCAAAATAGCACAGAGATAACATGGATTCCGTGCTATTACTAGTAGATAAATAATAACTTAATCATGTAAGATTAGTAACTAATATAAGCACTGCTTTATGCGACACGGTAGTGCTTCAAAGCGCATCTACGAGGCTTAATCCCACGGGAGCCGCGACGTTCAACATCGAATTAATTAAACTTCATAATTAAATTCAGCATTATGTAGTCATTATTTTAAAAGTAATTTAATGTTAAGTTTCACTTTCTTTAATGTATAAAGTCAAATATTTGCAGACACCAATTTAGCACACATTATCATTTTTGAGTTTCATTTCCCTCGTTATCTTTTCCAGCTTCCGTTTTGGGATTGACCATCTCCTTTATGTACTAATGGTAGATAATTTGGCTCAAAAGCTCGTAGATTTTTTTCTTGTACCTTTATAAATGATTATAGTTTTATTAAGAAATTGCGTTTGCAGACTACCAGTGTAAACTCCTCTTATATAGAAAAATCAAGAATTTTATTACAAACTACACAATTTCACTTCGTAGCTCAATCGCGACTGGAATCCTAAACATTGTAAAAGGGACTGTAAAACTAAACAGGAGTATTACAGCTGTAATAAAGTAACCAGTTGGGAGCGAAATATTTTTTCATGGATTATAAGCACACAAATATTAATACCATTGTATTCTTAATTATCTATTTATATATTCTTATTTATATATATATATATAAATCCCAGATCCCGGTCCCCTCCGATAACAGGCCAGGACGTATAGCGATCCCCAGCTGATGAAGCTTCTGTACCCTCCGCCAGCGCGATACAGTGGCAACTTCATTTACAAGCATAACATATATTATCCCACACTCCTGCACATCACACGCTGGGTTCTGTAAGAGACCTTGAGATTCCTTTAACTTAGGTATAGCGAGGGTGAATTCTCCGAAATCAAACTCGAACTCCGTATCACTTTGGTGCCCTTGCGCTAATTACCACTCTTTCTAAACAGAGGGTCGTACCACTTTGGTAACCCTTGTGCTAGTTACGTTTTTGCGGCTGAGTGCCTTCAGCACTCGCCCACAAAGCCACGGTAAGGCTGTAAAGGTTCTTTCCCGTCAACAACATTAGCTAGTTAGAAAAAAAAGCACTCTTCCGGGTGAGGGTCATAAGTGCTCGCCCCAAATGTTCTATGAAGTTCTTAAGGTACCCTTCGAGTCAACAGTATTTAGTAAAAAGTAAAAAAGACAAATGTATGACGATATAAATTTCCAAAAACATCCCTATATATCAGACGGTAATACTTGCATTTTAAGTACATAACTTCCCTTATCAAAAATTTAATTTGTCCGTTGGCCAGATGATATATTAGATCCTTTATTAATATTCGGGGACCACGGACCCCGTTGCCCGGTGCGGTGCGGCCTGGTCTACGGGCACGTGTCATAGATAATTTCCTACTGAGCATTCCCCTTTATTTTATACATAGTATCAAATAATGCAGATGGTACAATCATATTTTTAATTTTCATACAATCAACAATCATAAATAAATAAAATTGAAGTGTCTATTTATAACATCAAAATAATACTTTTTACTAAATTCATATTAATGCATGTATGTATATACAACTATTTACTGACGAACAACTGTTTGTGAATGTGTAAGAAATATGTTCGGTTTCGAAACAATTTAGGGCAAAATAAATTTTGACCGTTGTAACATTATATGTCAATGATTATTTTAAAACTATATTACCCAGTGAAAAATATATAAACGCTAGTCTAAATATGGTAAGTAACTTTTGTATATCAACACTATTCCTATCTATTTAACTGATTATCAGAGCTGCCGTGACATCGTAATACGTTTTTTGAACATCGCATTCCGCGACCAGTTCTTCGTTTTATCTCTTTTTTCCACTAAATTTGTCTTATAGTTTAGATCCAGCAGTTAGACGAATAGTAGCGCTATTGGGCCTGACTGGAACACGTTAATGTCGTGCCCCGGAATCAGGACATCGATATATTCTCACCCATCGAGGGTTGTCATCTTTCTTAGACTGTACGTACTTCATTTAACGTCGGACGAAGTGTAGTCATTTAGCCTAATTCAAATTAAAATAAAATCACGAAAAGTAATCCTTCTGTTTCATTATTTCCTGTGTCTCTCCCATGAGGTTCGGTCTCGTGCAGAGTGCGCCTAATGATAGAAGCTACGTGACATTATAATATTTTTTAATAATACGTGCGATATACTTTTACTACATCGGTAGTGAAATTTTAAAAACAAACTCTCAACTAAGCAGCTCAGTTATCCGTATTGTTCTCCACGCTTGTTAATAAATCACACATGAACATTTTATGATTAATTCTTAAATTGCCAAAAAAGGCAACGCATGTCTGGCTGTTTAAATGTTGTTTTTTTTTAAAATCGTAGATCTATTATCTAGCCAGGTTTTAGTATATATTTTGTAAAATTAAATAACATATAGGAGTACATATAATAGTATAAGAAAATTTATCAGAATAATAGAAAAGAACTTCACAAAAATAACCATCGTCGTGTAAATAAAGGGCAAAGTCTGTCTATCCGTTAGTGTACACGAGCGGCGATGCGGGCACACAGCTAGTTTTAATATAATTCGACAAGCAAATATAGTTAGAATCGGGGTTATTTTGCAGTCCATCCCTATATCGTATAGTGGAATCAACTAGTCCACTCTATGTCCGTCAAAGTGTGTGTGTGTGTATAGAATTTTTCAATTTTTGAAAACTCTCTCTCGGAGCGTACAGCTTGGCTCTTTGTGAGAACAAATTGGTTTCGGAGATTTCTCTTCGGTATTACTCTGCAGAGATTCCGCTCGGAAAAATGTTTCTATTCCAATGCCTTTCTTATACAAAATGTAATTTTAAATTCATTGTGTATGATTTTTATATTTTATCGATTCTTAATCACAGTTCGATCCACCTTAAGCAATTAGGCAAAAGCATATTGGGTCCTTCAAAAGAAGCATGAAGAGGTACCTAAGTAGGTCAGCATCAAAAATATATCAGCATCAATCATATAAAAAAAAAAAGAACCAGATCGAGTTTCTTGCCGGCTCTTCTCGACTGGGTTGTTTTCCGAACCGGTGGTAGTGTTTTAGACGTTCATAAGCGCCTTCTTAGGGCCTAAATTGAATAAATAAATTTTGATTTTTGATTTTGATCACAGCGGTGACTGGCAGTGAATTCTGTTCAGTGTCAGTCGCCGCTGTTTTGTATTGTACTGTATACTTAACATCATGTCTAGTGCAATTACTTTGCTGCGCAATAAAATAAAAGCCACTATTGAGTAAGGCTTCCTTGGGTGATGGTGATCAACAAATAGACAGAATTTACAACTGTAAATTCATTACCGTTGAATAGTAGGGCACAGCCGCGCTTACTGACGATTTTTTATATAAGGTAAGACAATATATGGAGCTTACCCTCTACATAACGATAGCTTAAAGAAACTCGATGCTTTGAAATCTTGAATGTTTTGATCTGAAAAAAAAATTCTAAAACAGATAGAATCAATGAATTTGATCTCGCAACATTCGACTGGCGAGCTGCTATTTTATTTTAAAATGTAGCATTACTAAAACACCACATGAAGCATCGCACGGGCTAAAGCTAGTCATAAACGTAAATTCACGGAGGAACACCTAAACGAACGTATCTGAACGTATGTAAATTCAACTCGAAATGCATTTGCATATGAATGGTGGACTTTTCACCGTTTTCCCTCGCCGCAATACTTCACAATGGCCGCCGCTGCACCACCGGCTCGGGTACACCTCTGCCCTTAGATACTGCTTTCTCGTATACTCGTGCCCGATTTCTCGCTATGAATATACAGGCTGCACTTTATTTGTTATTTTAGTATTGTATGTAAGTAATTATAATATGTTTCTGTTAAATTGTGTACATAAATTCAGAATTCTGGCAGGATTACCAGAAACTGGAAGAGGCAAGATGGATAGCCACCCAATAACGACAACCTGATGAAAGCCACGGGAATCCAATGAATGTGGGTGGCGTAAGAGCAGTCGTTGTGAAGATCTTGGAGAGAGACCATTGTCCTGCAGTGGAATCAGTCTATAGTCAGTAGGTTTTCAAAATCTATTCTTATTTGATTGAAGTCATTCCCTCCATCCATTCAACTAAAAGAGGTCCATTGCTGGACATAGTTCTCCCACAAAGATCTCCATGGTCGTCTTGCGCCACCCGCATTCAACGGAATCCTATTAGATAGCGTCTAATAGCTCTAGAGATATACTGAGAATAGCTTCTGATTTTAGCAGAAAGTATGTAGATAAACCACAAAAATCAATAAAATGAAGCCAATTATTGCAGCAAATTAGCAGTGCTCACGCTGATGTCTTCCGATTGCGAATGATATGCGATTAGTTGGTAACATTCAGTTGGAATATGATCTATTTTACCTCAGTATTTATGTGAAAAACTTCCTGTAGATGACATCAACAAGTCTTCTTCAGTTTAAGCTTGATTATTTATCTTAATACTACAATGACCAAATGAACTAAACTGCTTAAATATATCACTTTTAATGGTATTTATAAATTCTAACATCCTGTATATTAGTCTACGTCTGTATTAATAATTATTTACTTAATAAGTGCATATAAGGAAGTATGTAAAAGGAATTTATTCAAGTGCGACTCTTTGAGAGGCAACGGTTGCATTCGTGCATCTCGCAGTACTTGGATTAGCGAGACTCGTCTTCTGAATTTTTACATTGAGTACTTTACCTACTCTTAAAAGTATCCGTATTGTATACATCAGCTCTACGCGGCATTTTGAGTTTATTCCAAAGCATTGTAAGATGCAAACAATTGTAGAATGTTAAAGTTAAAAGGTTTCTGTAGCACTACTGAATACATTAAAAATGGATAAAATATGAAAATAACATTAAGATTTATTCTCAAAACGAAAAGGCATTTAATGTCACTACTGGAGAAAGAGGGATTACTCATCACTTTCGAGTGAATAAAATATTTACTCTAATAAAATATACTTAGTTATATAATCACATTTTCTATGGTAAATCCAGGAACCGCTATCCATCTAATAACGCTTCACTGATGGCAGTTTGTCATGACTACAGACTACAAACTCGCTTCTTAGCTCAATCATGACTGACATCACAAGAGTACCGAACGCTCTTCTTATAACTATAGTCAATAAACACAGACGAAGAGTCAACGAATACCCAACTGATAAAATCAAAGCACTAACTACGAGTACAACAAATTACAAAAACTGATTCCCATTGTATTCAACAAGTTTCACTACTATTCATTGATTAAAGATGAAAATATGTCCATTCAACCGAAAGAGGTCCACTGCTGGACATACGCTCGTAGGTCTCTACAACGACGGGTCTTACGCTACATGAATCCAGCGGATTCCTGCACCTTTCACCTGGTCGTCAGGCCGATACGCGGCAACTCTTCGAGAACCCGTCGACCCTATTGGGGATTGATTCTACGAACAATGTGCCCAGCCCATTGCCATATGAGTTTGACAATTTTTCGGGCAAGCTTTAGTTCTTCGGAGCTCTTCCTTTCTGCATCGATCACGCAGTGAAACATCCTTTCCATTAAATATATTTATTTGAACATCATTAAATTATATTTTAACAAAAAGTTCATTACCATTTGTGACAAACCTTTTATACTTGTAAATAGGGGGATTGTTAATAGTCTCTAAACGTATGATTTAACAAAATAAGTAATAAAACAATTTTAAGTTATACAGTTTTAAAACTTTAAGTTGATGAGGTACTTTAATTTGATTAGGTACCTATATTTCAGTATTGTGTCTAAACTCTGTGATCCACCATTTCGTTTCGGACGCCATTTTGGCTTGGAATTTTCATAGTGTACTGTTTTCTACTAGTCAAATCATAGCTATCTACAGCGTAAGCAAAATAATACCGTTCAGTAATAAAATAACAATCATTGTGACAGTTAAGGCGTAAGAATTCATTTGAATCCTTATAGAAAAATAAAATAGAAAACAAACTTCTTATCTTCCAATGAAACAATTAAGGCGTGAAAAGGTACACTTCGAAACATTTCCCGTAGTTTACAAAGTCGAAGAGCTCTCGAGGGAGTCGCAGCGTCTTCAGATGATATTAAATGTGATTCGAAATGTTTCAACGTAGATAAGTGCCGGAGGACTATCGAAGAATCTTCGGAAAATTAGATAGTAAAGTGGAAGAAAATTTGCGTGGGTAACGTTGCTTCAATTTTTTATATTTCTGATGATAACTTGATTTCTGTTTTATATATTCTGAAAAATGTTTGATTCTACTAATAAAAAAAGACAAAATATTGAGTATAAAACCTAATGTTGAAACGTAGAAATAATTATGAAAACAATATTTAATGTAAAGTGATATTTCTAGTTTTTGTATGTTTTTCTTTACAATTAACCTACGAGGTTATATAAAAGAGCTTTACAACACTTAATTAGAAGTTAGCTGCGAACATCAATAACTTCTTTATAGAAACCCTTTCTTGAAATAATGTAAACAATAATATTAGAAAATGCTAAACGGTTTTTGATTAAGCTTCTTGTTTGTTTGCTGATTTTAATACTTTAAGATGGCTTTCGAAAATCCATATCTAAATGCACTAATAGGTGGCTCTTGATGATGGGTTTCCAATTAAAAACATACTACTATCAATACAAAAATGTATTGTTTCTTGTTATAATTTGGAGAAACATGACAATTGTATTTGAGTTATAATTGATTTTGTTATTTAAAAAAAATCTACCAAATATGAATTAATTTATAAGTTTGTTTAAAAATTGCAAAGCCTCATTAAACGACATCAACAAGCGAATGATAGCGTTCAACAAACTCTAAAAATCTCATCAGCTAGCTTCTGCATAAGATAAATAAATTTATTTCATCCTCCATTACTCTATTTAATTGTAATTACAAGATCATTTTAATCTTTGTTCAATTTTAGAGTCGAGCGGACGCCACGGCTTTAGAATCGATTATAATTGAAAAGTTGCACCAAACAGTTTCCTTAGAAAAATGGTTTGAATAAAAATTAAATAACAAGCGACTAAACCTAATGAAAACTGAATTTTTCTAATAATCGTTTTTACAATCACGTGACATTTATTACTTAAGTATGAACTAATTACTATTCATAAAACATCCGGGCAAAGTTTCACGAACACCGAAAGATGTTACTGATGACGCGCCTCGGCCATAAATCTTACTTTGGGGAGGATGCAAACAAATTTCTTCACTCAAAAGATAGAATATTGTTGTTGGAATTATGTTAATATATATTTATATAAAATATGGATTTCGTAAGTTGTAGTATTTTCTAATTTTGCATTTTTGTTCATCTAAAGGAACGTTCGTATGATTTATAAGGCGAAAAACGGTTTCTAATAAATAGGTTGTCAATGAATTCTGACATCTGAACTTAAGGACCTGTCCTTTCCTTCGGTTATTTTTGAGTACGTACTTGAGATCAGACACATAACCAAAAATTCTTTAACTATACGGTCAAAGCATTAAGTATATCAACACGGGCCTCTCTCATAAGGGAAGCGTGACACGATTCTTCTACTTTCATGAGCGCCTTCATACACGAACGTCAGTTATGGGTACTTTTGACCGTCCTCTTTTTTAGAACGTCTTCTATCTGGTCGAAATGTGTTCCTCTAGGTCGACTCTTAGCGATTTGCCCATTTGCCGATACACACAAGTATAGCACAAAATACGTCTGAATAACTTGAACTGTATGTCAGTAACTATTAAGCGTTCCAACGCTGTCTATAATTAGTGCTCTTACTGTTCTGCGTACTCTGCGAGTTCCTAAAGTTAGTTAATATCGCTGTAGACACATGAGCCTCGTTAGTGTGACCGACGCTGCGTCAACAATCTTGTAATTCCTTATGGTATGTTTACGTTGAAAATATACGCTCCTATATAACGGTATACCGTTCAAATTCAAATTAGAGTTCTATAGAACTCTACGTGTTTCTTTAATTCGTATTTGAATGTTATACAATATTATAGGGTCACCTAATCTTAACGAAACCAATTACGGAGCATATGACAACAGAAAAGGAAAAAAAAAAAACTAGGATAAATCATTGTAATCTATCGGTTAAGGATACTATAAAACCTAACTAACCAGGTATTTCAACCAG
Organism: Samia ricini; assembly: GCA_014132275.2. Lineage (NCBI taxonomy): Eukaryota > Metazoa > Arthropoda > Insecta > Lepidoptera > Saturniidae > Samia > Samia ricini. The sequence continues at coordinate 916,895 of AP028159.1, forward strand.
GTAATTCAATTAAGTCAACAAATTATCCAAGTACTAATTTTTTTATCGCAGTAAAACTATCACTTTGAGATTATTTCAGCTAACGAAGAGAAAAATATTTGTAAAAAACCTTAGTCTTAATAAATTTTAACACTTACATGAACGAGACAAATAATTGTTTATTGACTTTACGCTACTAAAAACGCCCATAAGTCCTACCGTGGCGCTTGCTGTACTTTCCCTCTAAGCTAAGTCTATGTCCAGCATTATGATATTAATAGACCGATGTTATTATTATGTTATTTAATGTACTACAATATTTGTATAGTAGACGTTCAATATAGAATCGCTGCGTGTCCGACGCTTTTTCTTATCCTTATGTTTTGGCGCATGCAAGTCGTAAGCTCCACGGCACGAACGTATGCATAAGTACCAAACTGAAAACTAACAATAAGACAAGTCACTCGCCCTTACGTCTACTGTGTTTACACAGCAAATATAACCGAAACTTGGTATTAATTAATATATATATATATATATATATATATAAGTAAAAAGTAAAAAAATAGCAAACGAACTATAGATGAAAGCGATTATTAACCCTATTAATATCTAAAAATTATTTCAAATTTCTAATATAGCTGTGGAGATTTTTGGAGGAGACCTATGCCCAGCAATGGGCGTCTTGCGGTTGAATGAATGCATGAATTGAAACAATCTATCTATCATTTTCAGTCTCCCTCTATATCCATCCAGCTTCATACTTAGCATTCGTCTAGTTACGTGACTTACATCTCTCCTCGTCTCAAAGACCAGCTTATTACTTCTTAATTTCTTAGTAACTTAGGCTATTTTCAACCATCCTCTGATATAAGTATTTAAAATGTAATGCATTTTAGTTACACCGCACATCCATCTTTATAAATAGCATCTCTGCTACATGCACTCTTCTTTCGTCCGTCTCTTTAGTTGCCCAATGGAGCAAAGTATTCTATAGTAATCATTTACGCCGATGGCACGACAAACAGAACTCAAATAAAATGCTATATATTTTTGAAAAAAAAAAACTTAGTAGTTACTTAATGCATGCATCATCACAATTTTATGAAATAAAAGTTATTTTTTCAGAATTAAACCCATATTTGTATAGGGTAACAAAACTTTTTAAGATTACAATAAAACCAAATTGTACAAACAATCAATCAGTATTAAAAATATAGCACAATTCATTTACTAATAATATATAGCGCATTTGTAAACCTAAAAATTATATACAATTTCTGAAGTGTGGTGTATATTACGTTAAATGGAAATTTATGTGACGCCATAAATTTTGTTTCTTGCAAAATTAACTGTCTCTCAAACTACGTGATGCGGCAGAATGAGGAGCGGTGTATAGTTATCTCTTTCTATTCCGATGCATAAGAATGAAAGCGCGAATGAATTTGCTTATAAACAAGTTAATTAATGCTCAAGCATGTGAATGAGTGAGACAGACTTAATAACTCTTCTACCTATTAGATAAAAAAAGGTTTATTTTACATACGTTTTTTATGTATTTTTATGTTTATGTACACATAGCAATCATGGCTGTTACCGCGATAACCCGTCCGCGTTACCACAAATCACAATTCACAAAATATATTCAGATTGCATGGGGCTAATGAGAACTAGTGTGAAGTGGTTGAAATGCGGCCGAAATTATTATTGAAAATTAGACGACAAAAATACTATGTCTAATTTTATTTACTTACTAACATACTATAACTTTTTTTTTTTTGACGGGGGAAAATGCATTTACGCACTACCCTTACCTATTGCATTAGTGAGACCGAAGTCCTCCAATACAATAGGTAAGGGGGCACGGAAGGACGAGCTCCGTGCCAGTGTGGGACTCGCCCGGGCGTGAAGCGCCTGGAAATACCCACTAAAACCCCCGGGGCCGTCCGCTGTATTTGGGATGGGGGCGACACAGGGTGGCTTTCGCAAGCACCGCGTCGCCCCTGCAGCGAACCCACCAGGCCTCGTCCGTGCAATGGCCCGGTAGGGATGGAGGAGAATACTTCCCCTCCACCTCTTAGCCCGCCTCAGAAAGAGGCACGACCGTACTGGTCGACAGTCCGGGGGGCAGGATATACTTCCTGCCCCCCATAAATAGAAAAGGGAAGAGTTGGACAGAGCAGTGGCGGGCAAAGAGAAAGGGATGAAGAAACCCGCCACTGTTTTAAGAAAAGTAGGTCCCTCCCCTTCACTCGTCTTGTCTTAGTCGACAAGACGTAGGAAGGAGAGGGATACCTGAAGATGGGATACCTCCCACGCGGCGCACTCCGCGAGGGTATGGTGCGCCGTGTCTTCCGCCGCGTCGCCCAACATACTATAACCTAACAATTAACATTTATCTGGTTTTTACATCTATTGGCGCTCCGAGCAATATACATTTTCACAATTATAGTTTATTTATAATGAAAACATATGATAGCTTAAGTATGCATTTCATTATTAATCTCTGAGCGACAACCCTTAAACGTCTTCTTTATCTAACACTTGAAATACTTAAGCATGTTGACGGCTGACGTGAAATTATAAGGTTTTTCTCCTGCCGAGAATCGCTCAACGTCGCTTATTAGGTTTTCACTTTAAAAACAACTTTTATTAAAGTGAGTGTCTGAATTCAAAGTGGAATTTTAAGTAATAAAACTAATATAATATTATTAATGTGTTTTAAAGCATTACTCACGCAAAACTTTACCGATTGGGATGTCTCATCTCTGACATTTATATTTTTAACTTCTAATTCCCCTTTTATCTCAATTTCCATTTGCTTTTTCCCCCTTCATTATAATATCTACCAACTTGAAAAGACCTTCAGCTGGAGATTTTTCTAGATCTTTTCTTACATCAACCTCGTGTAATTTCAACCTGTCTAATAATGGGCTAAATAATGTCCAATAAATTATCTCAGGAACTCGTTCTTTCAACGGTCCTGTTACAACTATAACAAATGTCTAAATGAAGTTGACGTATTCTCAAATACTTTGTCTTCTTATAAAAAAATTTGGCTAATATTTATTATAAAAAATAACTATAACATACAATATTATGATACTAATGTTTATCTTAAAAAAAATATTTATTGTTTTATTTATTATTATTTTTATTACGATTCCTTTGTAAATAACTATTAATTATTAGATTTAAGTTGTGGTACTGTATGCCTTTTAGTGTTTCTTCTTATCAGTAATACATTTATGTAATGGCTGTATGTTACCTGAATTAATAAGTAATATAAACCTGAAGCCTGAAACCGTCTGAAGCCGCGGGCGATAGCGAGTATATTATAATAAATAATATCAGTAATATTATCACGTCATTTGAGTAATACAGTACGCAGTTAACGTGCATTAAGCTTGTTAGTATTACGCGTGAATTAATTTCACAGTCGGGAGAGCGGTCGCCCGCAACCACAGTACCACGCCGGCCGTAACAATCGCCCAAAAATGTGTCATTCAATTTTATAATCTCATTGTGTTAGGTAGCTTCTTTAAAACTCATATGCTCATTTTAAGTGAATATTGGCCATTGCCCAGGTGTTTTCTTTGCTGATTATAAGTAATTTGTTTGTAAAAACAATATAAATTGTTAATTGTATCAAATAAAGTAATAAATAATTTGCAACCTGTCATAAAATATGATTAATTTTAAATTGTATTTTTATAATAAGTTTTGATTATTAGTAATTAGCGATGATAGTACAGCGGGTAGTGTGGACGGATTCGGCGTCAATCGACGTGGGTTCGATCCCCACCTATCCGAGTCTAAAATCGGTCTGAGCTTTCGGTGAAGGAAAACGTCGTGAGGAAACCATAGCATGGTGGTAGGGCATTTTCTAATGATGCCCGCCTGGGTAGCTACTAACCTCAAGTTTGAAAACCTGTCGCCAAGTACCAACAGTTATGTTCCGGCAGTATCACTTGAGAGCCAGTACCTCTAGGCTGAGTGTGTTTACTATACTGGACCAAATCGTCACTTAACGTCAGGTGAGATTTTGGTCAAAGCATTGAGCTTATTCCGTGTAAAAAAACATATATTCATTTAAATGTGTAAGTCGCTTTAAACTCGATTTACGGCAATGTGAGTTTTATTTCGATTTAGCCGGTTTATTCTTTGGAGCGTTCCATTTAAGATTATTATAAAAAATAAATATTTTAAATTAAATATATTAATTTCACGGGTTTGTTTCCGTTTCTATATGGATATCTGAGCAAAGCTATAAGTAAAACCTAGTTTCAAACATATTAATTTAATTAAATTCGCATTTCGTCCCTAGAGAAATCGTACCCTCTAAAACTATGCGTTTATTACACCCGCTAGATCCTAAATTCTCTTGTAAGGAATTAACAAAATGTCATTTAGTTCTTGGCATACATAATTAAGTAATGAACGAGTCGTCTAATCTACAGAGACCTTTATTATTTAATTCATTAATTAGATATAACAATCCCCTTGCATAAAGTCAGAGTAATAAAGCCTTTATTTAATTTGCGCCTTCTGGATATCAACGCTAAAAACTTTTACATACTACTGAAAATCGATGACATTTCTACGTTTTCTCTTTTGGAAAAATTACTATGTAAAAGTATTCGTAAGTAAATTTTAAACAATTCTGACCTCACCATCCTCTTGTTAGAACTAGTAAGCAAGGCTCTTACTTCCCCTCATCGTTATGAAACTATTTAAAAAAAAAAGGTAAAAGTAAATATTTTAGACCAATGTGTGTTGCCATTGATGAATTCGGCACTGAGGCGTGTCCACTCATAATGGACCTAATAGCAGAGCTCAAAGTTGCTCAAACGGCAATGGAGAGGGCTATCCTTGTAGTTTCACTGCGTGATCGAATCGGCAATGAGGAGATTTGCAGAAGAACCTAAGTAACCGAGCTTGTCCAAAGAATTGCGAAACTTTAGTGACAGTAATGGGCGCATTGCTCGCAGAAACGATGCCCGATGGAGCCAACGTGTTCTCGAATGGCTACCACTTACTGAAAGACGGAGCATGGATAGGCCCCCCACTCGGTGAATCGACGACCTGGTGTAGGTCGCGGGGATCTACTGGATGCGGGGAACGATGGATGGATGGAAATATTACTTACGTAGCCATCATTCAGAACCCCCATTGATGCTTCATCGTCCCTAAAGCTATGATATGTGATATTTAGTTAGACATTTCTGAAACGCTTACTCCTGTGCGTTACATTACTATATGAACAAGGATTATGTATAAAGATTCGAGATCCAATCAATCAGTGGATCGGTAAGCAAGCGCGAGATCCCAACTCCGAGGTTACGTTAAGTGCTATACGATGTCGAACATTCACATCGAGGGGTGATGTACTCCTAGTGAATAATTGAGCAACAAACATTGAAACCTGTATCGGGTTTGTTAAGGGGTTAATCCTGTAACGGCTTTCTTATATGTAAAAAAATTTTGAACACATTTTTCATTCGACTAAATTGAAGTTTAAATAGAAAATACATATCTAAAGAGACGCTGAGTCTACGTTACTTTGTTTATAAAGTTCTTATTAATTAAAAATTATACATTGTTCGAAGAAAAAAACATATTATTATATCACAAAAAATACGATTTAAAAAGCAGTCAGAGAATGGAATTTGACACATATTTACGTAATGTTTCTTTCGTGGAAACTTATTATAAGGAATATTACTAGATAAAGTTTATCAAAATGTTGTTTTATTTTGACTTTAAATATTTAAGGCATAAAAATTAACAGTAAAAATTTAAAAGGTTACAAGAAGTACCTATAGTGTCATTTAGAGTGACTGACAACACTATTATATGAAATTAATAATATTTAAGAGTAAACATACGTACTGATGCATCTGTATATAGTTATTTATGATAAATAATATGTTATTTGGATATATAAGTAAATAAATAAGATTCAAATAAATTATTATTACTTTTCATAATTTTGTCATAACCTAGTAATACCTTCTAATTTCCTTAAAGCGTAAGTTATTGTTAGAAATAATATAAACGCAGACGGTTATGTGTTACCTCACCAAAGCTTTGGAATAACTACTTTTTATGTGCTTAAGAGCAAAATATATCACGTGACATTTCCACCCCAAAAGTCACGAATCTTTATGTATATCCATTGAAAATTTATTCAAATTAAATTACGATTCGAACTTCATTAAAAGCTGCGTGCGCAACTTGCATATATTGGTTATTGGTCTCACTCACGTGAGCGACACAGTACCTGGCCAATGTGCAACGGTGCAAGGTCCATTCATGACGCTTCACTCTTTTCGAGGTTGGTCCATATTTCAGATGTACATTAAGAAACTCCACTTCTCTTGGCATGATACAATAAAATGAGGTTAGCCAATTATTACTTTTGCATAAAAGCCTTAGTAATATCAAATAGAGAATATCAAAAGCTATAAAACAAACAATACATTCAAAACAACAAACGGAAGGGAGTTAATAACGAACCGGCGATGATCGCGAGATGTGATAATGTACAACAAAACGTTGCTAACACGCTCGTTGGTTCCACACTTTTTGTCTGAACTCATAGAAACGCGTTAAGGTGCGAGGCACACCGAGGAAACAAACAGAGGCGACTGCATTTAACATATAGGCCATTTCATGTGAAGCGGACAGCAAGCGAGCGTGGTTTCGGAATTCGGCTTATAACTCGGTCTAATTGAACTCGTACTAGATTTGAATTGATTTTTGTTTCTTTGATGTTTTTTTTTATCAAAATATGGACTTCAGAAAATTGTCCTAAATAAAATTTAGCTTTTTCGGAAGCAGTTTTCCATACTAAACTAATTTTAAATAAAAAACGAAACAGCGATTTATATCTTTTATACTAATAATAAAATTGTAAATTTCACGTGTCTGTACATTTTTGATTTTTACAGAGAATTATTGCAAGGGACTAAAATAGATATTATAATTAAACACAATTCTATCATTTTTATAAATGCCCATCTGTCTGTATGTTTGTCTTTGCAGGTATCAATTATAAAGTACTAGGTATATTTTAAAAGCATATTCCGGAGTAGCATCAAAACTTTATTTAATATGTCGATTACCCATAAAAATGAGACAATAGGAAAACAATGGAAAGCAGGCGTAAACGCCAGGTTATTACTCAAGCGGTTAATTAAAATCGGCCCACTCAATCAAAAGTTATAATCATTTGAATTCAACGCGGTGACAGATTTGTAAGTTCTAGTCTTTTTTGAGAAAAAAAAATATTTATTGGCAAAATGACGTATATATATATATACGTATGTGTGTATATATAGGCTAACTAATATAACTAGTATAGAATATGTATGTCCTAATGTCCCTGTAATGTTTCAGAACTGTCCAAATTAAAATAAGTATTCCGCCATCTTTGATTAATCGTCAGAAACACAAATATAATTTCCTTATGTAATCACCATTCTCAACACTTCGACTCCATGTCACCAAAACAAACAAAACATGAACCGTCCACTTGTATAATAGTATATATATTTATGCTCCGTCAGTTCACTGTTTCCATAAAATGACTCCTTAATACAACGCCTAAAATGCCGAGAAGATTGTGTGAAAATTGAATATCATAATGTTGTTTACGTTCTTCCTAAAAAATAAATAAAAGTAATAATTTTTCCATTCGTTTAACCGCATTGGTGTAGCGATACTTTTGAACAATTATCTTTACAGACAAATACTTATGTTTTGAAAGAATTACGTACATTTACGGGACCTTAATATACAGGACAATAAGTGAGATTGTGTTAAAGCTGTATAAAAAAAAATGTACAGGTGTACCACAGACGTATTAACAAAACACGCGAGCATTTCCTGAAGGCCCGAACGGTTTCCGTTTCCCGTTGTAAAAAGCGACCTCGCGAGGATATCATCGAGGCTATGGAATAAATATTATGGAAGTATGTTCTTTTTTTTCTTTATTCTTAGGCCATTTTTCATGGTACGCCTTAGTGGAGAAATCGAAATACAATGAGGTCAAATTAGGACTTAAGTGTTAACTTCTGATTGTTCATCGAGTTACTTAAAACAGACCCTGATTTAAACATCTAATCACTATAGTCTGTAAAAGATAGCATGATTAAAATGACAGTTATAAGCAAAAAGATCGACGAAACTTTGCTGGAACGTCTGACGATTGATTTATATTACCACTTGAAAATTCATTCATATATAGCAAGTTAATCGTTTTTTTTTTAAATCTAGTGCTTCATATATAAAATTAGTTTTAAAACTACAGCAATTCACATTAAAAAAATAAAAATAAGCTACGACGTTACAAAGGTAAGACTATAGATGAAGTCGATTGAATAAAATATTATTGAATTACGTTCGCCAGTTTATTGCAACTCTAGTTGCCATTTTCAGAAAGTACTTTTTCTTTCCATGAAAAAAATCATTAACTCGGCTTTTTACACGGGCAACACTGAACGCATCAACCTGGCATTTTTTTAAATATTGCAATTTGATACTTGTTATTAATTTTTTGTATTCGTTATATTATTTTCGTTACGTTCCATTGTTGATATTTTATTGCTAAAATGCTAAAAAAGTTCAGAAAAACTGTTCTGTATAGTGAAACTCACAGGAAGTTTTTGGTTCGTTTACGTGAATATTTCGAACACGAACATCAATAATACGATGGACCTTTGTTACCGTTGTCACAAGCATGAGGCCGAGTTGTGAACGCGCTTGGTATTAGAGTTATTTTGACAAGAATCATTACGTATAACATAAGCTCACGCTTATTATCTCCGAAGGGTTAGGCAGAGATGAAATAGCGAACTACACTAGTCACGTTCGTTTGAGAGCTGTCATTTTAATCAAGCTATTATATATTTTACTATGATCACTTCTTGTTGTTGTAAACATGTCTTTTTCAATTTATTTATTTTTTGCCCACAGAATCATTTTTTTATATTAGCTCTGTAAAATTACAGCACTTAATTTGATATTATATAGGATACAGTTCAAGAAGAAAATCTATCGGTTGTCAGCATCACCATACCCAAACTATATCTACCACGGCTAAAGCCTGTAAGACTTAAGTCGCTCTGGATACACACCTGCTGATTCTGGATATACGACATGCTTTAATTTGTCACATGTTTTTCACAAGTGTACAATAGTAGTGATCTAGTAAAACTCAATTGCCCTACCATCTCGTACATGATGATAATTGGTGATTTGACCTAAGCAACTGATTTGACGGGATGGTGCCGGGACTTAACTATAGATGTTTGGTGGTAGAATTACAACTTGAAAATGGTTATCCAAATGACCATTAGTAAAATGGCCTACCACTATTATGTGAATTTGTGACGACGTTTTTCTTCATATTGTCACTCAAGCTCATATTAGGACTTGAACCCACGTCGTTGTCGTTCGTTTGATTCGTTCCACATTTCCCCCCGGGGTATCCTCCGGTAGTGGACCAGGAAATATTACGATCCCCAACTGGAAAGGCTTCTGTATCCGCCGCCAGCACGATCCAATAATACTTTCATACACGAACCGGTACATAAGTTTTGTAACAAACCTTGTGATCTATAGTTTTTCTTTATTCAGGTATAGATAGGGAAATTTCACTGAATTTACATCTACGTTAGCCGAGCCGAGGTCCGTGCTGCTTGGTGCCTTCGCGCTAACTACCACTCTCTCGGCTAAGCGACCTAAGCGCTCACCTCAAAAGTCCGGTGAAGCTATCAAGGCCTTTCTGGTCAACAGAATTTAGTCAAATCGAAAAAAATAAATTTCTTAAACAGTGATTAAATATTTCCGAGTAAAGTCGCTGGTGTAGGTGTTAGTACACGCGTGTAATTTCACACGCGTTTGGATGGGCGATCATATGAGTGATTTAGGGTAATTTGTAGACGCAACTCTCCCTCCCTCCCAAGGCACGCACCCCCTTTACGAGAGCGAACGGTGTGTTTTATGACGACAATATTTATCATATGTAAAGGGGAAATGTGTTTTTTATCTTTATGATAAAAGGGGTTGTGGAGATCAACGATCCTGGTAGCGAATTAGCGTGGATGTCATAAGGACAGCCGAGGTATGATAAATAAATATATGAATGACATAAAATTATTTAGTAAAGGGACTAAACGTTTCAAGTTAATTTTCTTGTACGCACACCGAAAGATGTAACCCCGTACCAAACATAAGGTGACTATAAAACAGATTTCAGTTACGGTAGTTCCTATATTGGGCAGACTAAGCCTACTATCACACAAACAGTCAGGAACCGTATTGCGACTGTAAAGAATCGTCTGACGACGAAATCAGTGATAGCAGTATGTCTGCTCAACTCAAACACCAACCACTGGATTTAGTTCTACAAGTCTAGATTTCTCACCCAGTATTCTCACCGAACGGCTCGTCAAATGATCATGAAATTAAAAAACCTAAAAACTTCAATCCCAACGTCATATGAGTTGACAACTAAAATCGCTGAAAATAGTTTTTAACTATTTCACATAGTAAGATGAAGAAGAAAAGACGAAGTAAATTATTACCTTGTGATCATATCTGCTGTGAAATGGTGTTTTTGTTGTAAATAACAGTTGAAAACTATCTTATAACGAAAGAGAAAGAGTAATGGTAGAATATTCAAATGCAGACAGTTATAAAAACTGAACAATGGGAAAAATGTAAGTATATCTATAAAAACTTTTAAAAGGAAATGTTCTCAAAAGCTTATGTAACTTGCCTTAACTACAGGTGGTATCCAGACGTAACGAAGCGAAAGTGAAAGACTGGAAGGCGCTGTAATTCCTTATCTAACACCGTTTAATGCTAAACGAGAAATAATACAAAATGAAATCATGTGTCGTTACAATGTACAAACAATTGTCTAAACGTCAAATAGTTACAGTCTGTATACGACACTAAAGTTTATTTGTGTTATAATTTTTTTTTTTATACCACTAAAGTGGCAAATCGGCATACGATCCGCCTGATGGTAAATGATCACCGTAGCCTATAGACCCGTTATTATGTGTAACTTAATGATTTATTTGGTGTTTTGCTCATGTAAAACATCAGTTAATATCTCCTGTTTCGCTCTATTTGAATAAAATTTTTATTAGTGAGATTAGTGACGCTAAAAGTTCAATAACGAACGCAACATAGATTAACGGTAGTTCAGAATTAATTGAATGAAACGCATCTATGACACAGTTTTTGCTCTAAATTACACATAACGCAAAGTAAAAAAGTTTCGAGTGTATTATCGTGTGATTTTGAGTCTGTATATGGTGTAACAGTCGGCCGGAAAGACAGAGTCAGCTGCGGGTTGAGTGCATTGCGATGTCATTAGCCGGGAACATTGAGCAGTCGCAAAAGAAACCGGAATTACGAACCGTGTCTGATGCAAACGAACTTTTCAAAGTGTTATTAGTATAGATAATAAAAACGAACAGACAGACAGAGATCAAATTCTTAAAACTAAGCTCATGACCAATTAATTTAAAAACTAAAAAAAGTCGACAAAGTTTTAATTAAAATGTGTTAATTCTAGCCAAAAAAAAACTGTTTTTAGAAGCAAAACAACGAACAAGAAATCAATAAAAGGAACATGAAATTTTTTTGTAGTTTTGGTTTGTGGTTCTCAAGTCATAAGCTAATTAACAAAAACAAAGAAATGTTTTTATATGTTCTTATACCAGAAATTCCTGTATTAATGACGTGATTTCTTACTCCGTCCATACTCTTATGTTATGAAGCTTATTTTTACATAGCAAAAATTAAAAATAATCTTTTTGTGTTTAATATAACCATAGACCCCAAGTAGCTTGCGTTAAAAGAAATATGTAAATCAAGGTAAAATTCTAATGAAAGGAACCGTCGCTCGTAAAGAAGTCAACTAATTAACTGGCAGACCTTATCTTTCAACTTGATGTTTTTGTATAACTTTCATCTTAGTACAGTACAGTAAAAAAAAAAAAATAGATTACCCTTCGTTATGAATGGTAGTAAGAGTTTATAAGTTATCCAGATTATATGAGTCTATTTATAGATTGAAATAAATTTAATTTTTAAGCCATTATTTTTTACTTTGCATTATACGTTTGTTATACGAATTACAAACAAATAATTAAAATCAAAATCAAAATTCATTTATTCAATTTAGGCCCTAAGAAGGCGCTTATGAACGTCTAAAACACTACCACCGGTTCGGAAAACAACCCAGTTGAGAAGAGCCGGCAAGAAACTCGATCTGGTTCCTTCTTTTTTTTTCATAAATATATTATATATAATTTTTTTATGTCATATAAAAAACTATACAAATCGTAGTTTTTAGTGGAAGCACAGAGATGTGGGTTATTTCCAGACATCACTATCGTTCACGTAATGATCCACCCTGTAATAACCTTTTGAGATTAAAACTTGCTTGACATAATACTTGAACTTATTGTCAGGTAAATCGGTAATGTTACTTGGGATCTTATTGTAAAACCGAATACTATTACCTATAAAGCTTTTATTAGACTTACTTAACCTAAAGCGTGGGACGGACAACTTGTCTTTACTTCTAATATTAAAATTATGACGATCATTCACTAGATCTAGCTTGTCTAAATTTTTACGAATATATAATTGTAATAGGTTAGATTAGAAAATTGTTTTATTTGATTAACACTAAACTGATATTTGTGTAAAGACAGATTTTCAACCAGCAACATGGTAGCCAGCAAGGTAAAAACGGAATATTAGCTCACGACTGTGCTACGGAGCCATGACATTTTTATATTATATAACATGGAGTGTATAACATTAAACAATTAATTTCAGATATTTTAAATTCGTAACAATACATTGCAAGAATATTATCTAACCCTTTTTTTTTGGCCAACTCTTAATTTTTTTAATGTATTATAGTTATTTTAAAATAAGTGTCTAATTACTCTACATATCTAATATTATAATAATGTCACAAAAATAATTGTATTTATCAGTAGTTGATTTTTTAGTGTTATTCGGTGGATAAAAGTATCTTTTTTCCTAAAGGATTACACATAAAATTATTTACTTTTACATATCATTTTCATAATTTATATTTATTTAACATGTCGATTACCCATAAAAATGAGGCAATAGGAAAACAATGGATAGCTGGCGTAAATGCCAGGTTATTGCTCAAACATTTATTTTTCGAAAAAGCTATTGAACTTTTTAGAAAACTTCATAGAAATTTCTGGTGTTTAAATTAAAATGTCGAAAGGAACTATAGACCAGGATCCGGCAATGATAACTCTATCCTAGAAGCTACCCTAGTTTCTAAATTACGTACACAAATATGAAATTAAACCGTAAATATATTTTAACTAGTCCATTGTTATATCATTGTGAGGGTTGACACGCATAAATTACGATATAAGCGGGTTTAAAAGTGCATGTTAACTAATAATTTACGATTTTGAACCCTACGCGTCAGAACGCGTATTATTAAAAATCATAGATTAAAATCATCGGTTTAAAGATATAACCCTTTCACCCAATCAACTTATTACGGGGATGAAATTAAATAAATTCTTCTTGTACAATTAATGTAATAAAAATATTTTTAAATCGATTAATAATTTGCAAGTTTTTCTTACGTTGACTTATTAAATTTTAAAATCTATTGGAGCATAATATTCAAAATGTAATTAATACAATTAAAACTTATTCGATTAATTTCAACTCTTTGTTTTAAAGTGACTATTATTGACTATAATAATATAGTTCATTTTTAAAAGGATTTGCTTTTTATATGTGGTTTGCTGGCTTTTTCTTCACCCAGAATAGCACAAACATACAAATTCACACATAAAGGAAAATCATTCTTTTTTTTCATCAATTTCCGGGGAACGGCTTTTTTATTACACCTCGAGGTGGGATTGGAATTTTGACTATACTTTTTTGTTCGATTCTCAGACTTGAATAGTTACTTAAGAACTGAAAGGAAAACTAAATTAAATTCTGATAATAACACAAAATTAATTCTGGGGCTGTAAGAAGTTTGTCGGTACAGCTAGTTTTAAAAATTTTAAAGTTATAATCAAAATATGACAAACCAACAAAATTATATCTGTTGTCAGAAATAAAAGACCGCCGCTCACATGCACGACTAGTCTCATCTGTTATTCGAATCTATGCTTTACCCTTTCGATACCGCACACCCCATTCGGTTAATTTATGCGTCCGATGTCTAGCCATCCCCTAACTCGATGGCGCAATGGTATCTCGTATATTCACCCGTGTGCAATTGAAAGCGCTCCTACTGTATTTGAATTTTGTCCCACGCGTTACTAACGATATATCTATCAATTTCTCTTAAACTCTTATTTACAGTTATGATTGGATTTTTATCCCAATCTCTCTTAAATGTTTATGTTTTCTCTCGTAACCAAAATTCTCCTATATACTTTGGATTATAATCTCTTCGTTCAAAAATTTCATGTGTCTATGATAATGAATGTTTAGCTTAAAAGTACTATAGCGTCGCTGCATTATAGTATAGCATTGTTTCTCTCAGGTAGTGCACACATCTATGAGTTTTTAACAGGAAGCGATGACGTACGCCTAATTTTATTTATGGCATTGGAATGGCATGTGCGCCTTTGTTTGCGGAGAGAATCTATGGTTGTTTATTTTAGTAACCACAGATTTGAGGATTACTAGCGCAACATTTATTTACACGCAATTTTTTAAATGCCTAGGAAGCATGATTCAAATTCTCTTTAGTATTATTTTACGTAGGAAATATTGTGGTGCCTGAAGGTAAAGGTTTAGTTTCCACTTCAATCAAAAGACTGGACCAACGGTTGTGCTACTAGCAATTCTTCTCGTGCACTCCCTTAGCTCGAGTAGTCTAGCAGCGGCGTGTCGTGTGTTTTTCCCTATCTATTTTTTTTTTTTTTTTTTTTTTTTTTAATTCTTTATTTATAAAAATCATTACATCATGTAATTTAACTAATTAATTTACATTCTATAATAAAATTAACAAATAACAAAATAAAAAAAAAAAATAAAAACAAAAACAGTCAGAAAAAAAACTACACAAACTACGCTTACAAACTAAACTACGAACTAATAGGGGACACGGGGAAACCGCATCAGGGCTATTCCCTTCGACGGTGGCCTCTCCTTTGTCCGCGCCTACGGACAAGTCTGCTGGGTGAGGCACACAGGTGCGTCCCTCGTGGAGTAATCTTCTGAGTTCTGGGAGCTAATCCTGCTATCGATCGGACTCTGAGGGGTCAGGGAGATGCACCCGATCTATACGGGTCATAGACACGGTCCTCCTTCAACTACCTACTCAGCTAGGCGAGGACCGGCGTATGAGATCGCGCGCCTGAGGCCTATATACTAATGACAAGTGTTCACCTCTCCCTCTCCGGTTGTCGGGAGGTCTAGCGTGCAACGGCGCGATGTTCTGGAGGTGAACGTGCGCCGACGTGTCCGCTCTTCGGAACATGTTGGTTGCAAGGCTGCTTATGAACGCATCCAGGCTCTCTACACGTAAGTCACGCGCAAGTACGTGGTTGCTAACGTATCGCGGTGCCCCCGCGATCATGCGAAGCGTGATGCTCTGTTGGGCTCTAAGCCGTCTCTTGTTCGTTTCCGATAAGCGACTGAACCATGCAGGGGCGGCATAGGTAAATCGTGACCTCAAATAGGTTTTATATAAACCAAGCCTCGTTCTCAAGGGTAGCCTTGAGGTGAGCACTGGACGCAGCATTCTCCTCGCCGCTCTTGTCCGCGCGATCACATCTCCTACATGACTTGAAAAAGTCAGGTTTCGATCTATAGTGACTCCCAGGTATTTGACTTTTCTCTTCCACGGTATAGTCTTTCCCTGGAGCGTCAAGCAAGGTGGTAATCTACTCATCATCACTCTAGTCATGAGTGCCTGTGTCTTCCCTACGTTGGCCCGCAGCCTCCATCTCCGTAGCCAATCAGGAAGGGTGTCAAGTAAACGCTGGGTTTCTATTTGCGCATCTAGTGGCGTATTATCTACATGGAAGTAGGCGGCATCATCGGCTAATAATGCGAGTTCTGTCCACCCGCGCACGGGCATGTCGTTGGTGTAGACGGCGTAGAGGCTAGGAGAGAGGCAGCTACCCTGCGGGACTCCGGCTCTCATAGGGAACTCCCGAGACACTTGGCCTTCGACCACTACTTGGACGCGGCGGTCTTCCAGGAAAGACTTTAGGACATGGAGAATCTTCCTAGGGATCGTGGTGGTCGTTAACAGTTTGTATAGCATCCCCTGGTGCCATACTTTGTCAAACGCCTTCTCCATGTCCAGTAGTACAACTGCGACGTATTGTTTGTTTCTTCTTGCGGTATCTATTATATCAATGACCCTCGTGAGTTGGAGAACAGTAGAGTGATGCTCTCTAAACCCGAACTGTTCGGCTCTCAGGTTCATGTGCGGCAGCATCTTGGCCAGCACGAGCCTCTCGAACACCTTAGACAGCGTGCTGAGCAAAGTGATTGGCCTGTAGTTTTCTGGTCTTTGCAGGTTCTTCCTGGGCTTCGGTAACATGCGGACCAGTCCGAGCTTCCAGTCATTCGGGAAGTGCCCCGAGCGGATAATACCATTGAATAACCGCGTCACCGCCGCGAGTGTTCTCAGCGGCAGGTGACGCAGCATTACAGTGGTAATGTTATCCGCGCCGGGGGCCTTCCTGGGCTTCAGTTTCCCGATCACGCGATTTACTTCGGCCGGGGTGAAGAACAGGGCGTCTGCCGGGCTGCCGCCGACTACAGGCTCAGCCCAGTATCTGTCTAGGTGTCGGTTCACATTGAAGACGTGCTGAAGGTCCGCTTCGTCGTTCGGGGAGAACTGTTCCTCCAAACACGTAGCAAAGATCTCCGCCCGATCAGTTGCTGTGAAAGCGTGGGTAGCCATCTTCGCCCAATAAGGGGCGGACCGGCTCCGGTGTGCTCGATAGCTGCTTGCATAGACGGTGTACTGAGGGGACCGGGCTGTCCGTGATAATCTCGTCTATATGGTTCTCCCACGCTTCGGCTGCATGGTCATCTAGGGCAATTTTAACTCGTGTCACCATCGAGTTAAGTCTAGTCTTCGTGAAGGGGCAACGGGTATTCTGCCACTCCCTCCGCAGCGCTCGTTTCTCTTTAATGAGATCCTGAATCCGCCGGGGAAGAGGTTTGAGCCTCGACTCCGTCGGAATGGTGCGAGTAGATTTTTCTCGGGCGCTGCGGATGCAATGGGTGAGTTCACCCGTCATCCGTTCCACATCTTCCGGCGTGGACATCTTTCGCGTCGGTGTGGTGCTCTCTAGTTCCTTCACGAATATTGCCCAATCAATCCGCGTACGTGATGCTGGGAATAGTACTCGCGTAGGTGACTCGGAGACTTCGAGAAGGACAGGTCTATGGTCCGAGGGTAGATCCGGCAGTACTGTCTGCCTCGGTGGATTCAAGCGCCCTTTCATTAACGTTATGTCCAAAACGTCTTGCGACCTCGGGCTATGATGTGTTGGCTCACCTGGGCCGTGGATATATCAAAGCCATAGTCTTCAGCAAGCTTCAAGAGTTGTCGACCAGGTTGCGTATTACATGAGGAGTTTCAGGAGGTGTGCTTCGCGTTAAAATCTCCTGCCATGATCGTTGGCGTACCTCCCGCCATTAATTCCTCAAGTTCTCTTTCCAGCATCTGAGTGGGCTGGTAATTTGGTCGGTATATGGCGTAAGCCTTCAGGTCCCGACCATCGACGTGCAACAATACCCCCAGAGCGTAGAGTGACTGGTACTCTTTAAAGGGTATTGGCTGATGTACGACATTCCTCTTGACGAGGACTAAAAGTCCTCGGTACGGGCGGCCACTCGTCGGACTCCTCTCGTCTTTCCTGTATGCGAAGTAGTTAGGGACCCGAAACTCTTCGCCTTGACGCAGGAAAGTCTCCGATATCAGCATCACGTCAATCTTCTGCTCACGGAGGAAGGCTATCAGTAGCCTTCTCTTCCCCGTGAGCGCCTGGGCATTCCAATGGCACACCCTTAACTCAAGCATTGGGATTTAGGAGCTTCAGTAATCCCAATAGGGTGGCCTTCTGACCTTTCTCACCCTCCTTAACGGCCGACAAGATCTCCTGCAGGACACCGAGGGTCGCAGTCAAAGTGTCCAGCTGCCCAACGGTTGTGGTTGATATAGGCCCGTTCAATAGCCTCTCAGCGCTGCGGTATGAAATGCAAATCGGCTTCGTGTCTGACTAATTCATTCGTTCGTTAATTTGCATCGTTCAGTGTAACCGAGCGGAACGACTCAGGGCCGAGGCACTCGTGTTAATGATATCGTATTAGATTTTTAGTAGTATGTCGACATTGAACTTTTCAAATGACTTTTAATTTATAGATACGGCAGTAAGCAGGACGATAGGGTAATTAATCCAGGCTGCATGGATATCACAGTTGTAAATAATCTCTCATAGTAACGTATTAAAGCACGTTGCATACCGAAATCACCAAGTGTATATACAGAGTTACTTAAAGGCTTTATATGTGGTTAGATGTGGACAGATATTTTGATGGCGACTGTCGATAGACTCTCATCAATTAAATGAAGTTCAGACATTTCATCCGATAAAAAAAAACGTTATTCACATAATAATACTATTCATATGACATCGTGTTTTTCAAAACAGCCATAAAGTAACATTTTAGTAGGTCAACATGACGGCGATGAATGTCGATGAAAATTGTTACTGACCGTTGTTTTTGGACTGACTTACCGTCTGATGAAATAGAGTCAACTTCCCGAGTTAAAAAATATAATCATGTAAGGTTATAATAACAGTATTTAGTTATATTAAAAAGATTGCTTTGTTATTTTTAAATTAATAAATGTATTTTACTATAGGGGTTTTAGAGAGCACATAATTTGCTACATTAAAACAACTAAATAGATAAAAAATTATAATTTCTTATAAATTGGTTCAAAGAAGATATTATAATTATTAACTGAAAATGTAAAGTTATAGCCAGGATTAGTTACCGCCGATGTCTTTTTTTTAGGGATGTCGGATTCTCCCAAAACTCCTTCAATTAATAAAAATACCAAAAATTCGTAATCGTAAATCGCATTGTTGTCCGAACGAATGACGACCGACTGTCTGTGGATTTCAAAATCTCTAGATTATCGAAAAAAAAGTTTACTAAATATCAAGCCAATTTATAGCACGAACAATAGAGCCTTAAATGTCAAATACGGTGTCCTTAACTAGCGCGTTGAGCACCCGTTATAATACTCATCGTACGGAACGGACGTACGTACGTACGGACGGGAAATTCAGTTGTTAATGAAATTTCGGTATCAAGTGAACACATGCGATATGTAGAGAGACTCACGTATCGCTTACTGTGATAGCGGTTCATTTGAACTATTCCTATGAGTTAAGTTTATTTATTTTTCGCCTTTCCTCGAATTTCAAAAAAATTAAACCTTTGAAAATACTTTACTGTGCGTTTGTTCGCAGCCACCTTGAATATGCATCACAGGTATGGAATCCGAATTACAATATATATATATATAGATAGGATCGAAGGTATTCAAAAAAGATTTTTACGTCACCTACAGTACAAAAGTAACCGTTATTTTTCTTCTTATCCTTTCTTTTAAATATAACAAGTGGAGTCGTGGACTGTTCTGAATTACTGAGTAGTATTTATCTGCGAACTCCTACTGCTAACCTCAGAAATCCACAGCTCCTCTACGTGCCTTCTGTAAACGCTACTTACCGACGCAATAGTTATATTTTAAGAGTATGTAGCCAATTCAATGCACTCGACCAAAGTTATGATATATTTAATATTACTTCTTCTTTATTTAAGCATAGATTTAAATCATCATTCTTCCTGTAATCTATCCGTTACACGCTTTCTTAATCAACCGACTTTAATTTTCTTACTATAGTTTGTTTTGTACTCGTGAAAACTTTAAAATGGCCTTCAGTATTATTCATTGTATTTACTCTAGTGTTTAGCTGCAAGTTTTCCTGTAAGAAATAAAAAAAAAATAAAATAAAATAAAATAACCGTTCTATGGCAAACAAACTCTGGAATTAGTCGCAGCTGTGCACATAAACGAACATTTTTGACATTAGAATTGAGTCCAGAAGGAACTGTATTATTCGACTTCAACATATGAAAAGGATGTATGCCTTTGAGACGATTTTTCTGGCATTTTTAAAGAACTACATTTCTCCAGAAGATGCATCATTTTGTTGTATCTCACAAGATTTAATTTATTATGCTTGTAATAATTAACAAATTATAAATATTTCTACTTAAATACCCAAAGCGATGATGGACTAGTTGATAGTGCTTACGGATTCCACGTCGATAAACACAGAAACCCTAGGTGGGTTTCCTGTAATCAGTATGAGCGTTCAGTGAGGGAAAACATAATGTCGTTGTATGGCATTTTCTAATAATATCAGCCTGGGTACCTGTCTCAAGTTTGGAAAAACTGTTCTTAAATGCCAATAGGTGTATTCTGTAGCATCACTTGGAAAAACCAGTACCACTAAGCTTTGTATTTTTACCATCTTGGACCATATCGTCACTTAACATCAAGTGATATTGTGAAAGCACTGAGCATGTACAGTATATAGAAAAGAATAAATTATGTATGTATAAACCTTTTTCGAAAATATCTAACTGACGAGAAAACCGTATTAAAATCCGCTGCGTGCTTTAGGATAAGTTAGAGGATACCAAGCATATTTATAGAATACTTCTAACGAAGAAAAAGCATAATAAATAATAAAATAATTATAACAATCGAAGCTTGAATATCAAGAAGCGAGTAACAAATTGCCCTGAAACAATTAACTTTGTTACAAACGGCCAGTGTCATAAAATTACCATATTCAGTCCGTGCGGGACCGGCGATGGGGGCGCTCGCAACGCCCTCTATTGTTTCGAATTCTAACACACACATATATCCAGGAAGGTACGCGAATTAAGCGAAGCCAAATTGTTGAACGATATTTATCTAATATACGTCTATCTGCGACAGAAAATAAAAGATGTCAGAAAATAAAATTTAAAGCGAAAAAGTTTGACCACAAACTCACATGATATTAAGACATCATGTTGTCCAAAGTTATAAACACCCTATACTTAGGGGTACTGGATTTCAAAATCAAAATCATAATTTATTTATTCAATTTAGGCCCTAAGAAGGCGCTTATGAACGTCTAAAAACACTACCCCCGGTTCGGAAAACAACCCAGTCGAGAAGAGCCGGCAAGAAACTCGATCTGGTTCTTTTTTTTTTTCCATAAATATAATGTTTATCATTTTTTTTGTCATATAAAAAACTATACAAATCGTAGTTTTAATAATGTTAGTGGAAGCACAGAGATGTGGGTTAATTCCAGACATCACCATCGTTCACGTAATGATCCACCCTGTAATAACCTTTTGAGATTAAAACTTGCTTGACATAATACTTGTACTTATTGTCAGGTAAATCGGTAATGTTACTTGGGATCTTATTGTAAAACCGAATACGAATTTGAACTGTTGATGCGAAAACACATATATTAATCATTAGCGACAGATTTTTAAACTTAACAATGGTAGCAAGCCATGCGCTAGCCTTAAAACGCCCTAACACCATACTATGAATATATCACAGTGTTTTCAATCACCGAAAGCTCAGGATGTTTATATAATAAAATAGAATGAATTGAATCCACGTTCTTCGACGCTGTATCCGATCAATATACCTTATTACATTCATTTTTGAAATAGTTTCCCCAAACTACATAAAGCTTTCATATAAGAAATATAACATTAAATTTCCATACAAATGAAACGTTCGGAAGCTATAAATTACAAGTAAATACGATAAGACGTCCCTCTACCCGGGGAGAGGTGAAATTTTATTGCATTAAAGATTACTACCGAGTTCCCGGGGGAAAAATTAAACGAATATTCAATTAATATACTCACTACAATTATACGAGAGAATTACACCGTGAATATAAATTCATTAATTATCTTTTATTTATGGAAATATACTACAATTTTTCTGAAGTAATTTTATCATAAAGATTTTACATTTATTATATTGGACTATCTCATAGCTAGATAAAGCTATATATAAGTCACATTAGTCTTTATATATTTTCTCAAGTGGTTAGATTACAGTTAACTGATTAGGCGACTCATAGACAAACGACTAACTTTATTTGGTTGTGTTTTTCAATTATTTACCATAACCGTAAAGTCATTTCATGCACAGTTTGTATAATTACGATTCTGATATAATTAAGTTTGCTTCTATCAAAAGCCACAAATAGGTAGACGACAATCGAATTGTAACTATAATAGCAGATATTCATACCACGCAAATACTTAGTCGTATTTTAAAGAGGCTCAAGTCATAACGTTGAAAAAATATCGTGCTTAATTAATTACACAAACCCGGAATTCGAAGTAGGTAGAGTTAAAACTTTAAGTGTATGACGATGCTGCCACTCAGCGACGATAGTTGTACGTTTTTTAATGGCTATTAAGACACTATTTTGAGTAGTTCTTTAGAATACTCCACATTACACTACCAATGTCTCTAAAAAGTTTCAAAGGGGAAGTTTAAAACACTTTTTGTTAAATCAAATACATATACTAGTTCCTTTTAAATTATATGACAGCATTATTCTATAACTAATTTCATGTAAGATACCTTGTAAAAGAGCGTAAAGGATAGAGAAAAAGACTCAAGTTTCTTTTATGTCGAGTTGTAAACCTTACTTACAGATTATCCTATTACTGATATCGGATTGACCTAAATAGCAAACACCTCACCAACTCAGAACCGTTCAGAACTTTCACTAATAAGCAAGTTTTTCTCTCAGTCACTATAGTGACATATTAAGCTGAGATGGCGATGTCCCAGTATAAACGAGTAACGATTTCATTCCCTTATCTGTACAGAATATTAGGCCTCACTTTTCGATGAAGGAAACATTATTAGAAAACCATAGCATGATTGTAGAAGATTTCCTAATATCTACAATATAATATAACTAGCGACTCTCGAGTTGGAAAATTGGCATCTATAAGTCAGAATCAGTTCCTCAATCTTTACTCTATTTATGATATTAGACTACATCGTTACTCAACATCCGGTGAGGTTTTGGTCATAACGCTGAGTCCATTCAATCAAAGAAATTAAATTAATTAATTAAATTAGATAGAGATTAATTAGTAACTCCTAAAAAGTAATATATTATGCCAGAGGATCTTATGGATAAAGATTTTTTTGGAGAAAATAATTATTATTTAATTATATAATAAGTCAGTCCAATTAATTTTCTAACCAATACAAGTACATAAACCGTCTTTATTATATTTAATGTGTACTTTATGATTTCAAATAACTGTATGGGTAAAGTTGATACATTAAACTAAGGAATATATTTTTAGCTCAATACAAAAAAAAACGGATAAAAAAACTTGATGTACAAAATAAAAAACTTAAAGCTAAAAGTGAACCAATTTAAAAAAAAACCTGTATTTGAAAGTAGATCTTTAGTAGAATGATAGCATAAAAATTATCGCTATCAGTACGACAGAAATCATTAATAAAATCCGTATAGGTCGTTCATGACCCGAGCGATTTGTCTCCATGACTAGTTAGTTACACTGGATCCACGTGTAACCTGATCCGTCCGGCTTTAATAACAAGTTTCAGCGGTCAAACTACACAACGAATTACACTCACTTATGACGTTGACAATTTATTTACGTAGTCTGTAGATATTTGGTGAATAAAATAATCGAAATAAACGTCTTGAATAGCAAATTGTTTCATACTTTACTCTACAACCGTTGATCTCAATTTTATGTCTGATTTATTTGCAGCTGGCACTTCTTTTGATATTTATATGACAAAGACGTTATAGAGTTGCACAAAGGGGATTTGAAATAACTATGCTCGGAGTTTCACTGCGTGTTCGAATCAAGAATGGAAAGATCCGCAGAAGAATCAAAATGACCGATATTATCTGGAATTTGCCAAACTAAACTGACCTACAAGGTAAAGGTGGATGCCTAGTTTGTGGGACAAAACCTTTTGATAAAAGAAATACATTATTATTACTATTATTTCTTTGTAACTGTTCTAAGAACTTTTTTTCAATAAATTTTATCTATGTTTAATAAATGTAACTTTCAACTTTAAAATAGTGGGTTAGGCATGTTGCTCGTAGATGCCTAATGGAATGGTTAATGGTTTTCGAATGACGACCACGTACTGGAAGATGCAGCGAAGATAGGCCCCCAACAAGGTGGACCGACGACCTGGTGAAGGTCGCGCGAATCCTTTGGATGCGGGTGGCGCAAGACCGGTCATTGTGGAGAATCTTTGGGGGGGACATAATGTGTCTATCAGTGGACATCTTTCGGTTTAAATAATAAGGTGGATGAAAGGCATGACAACTGAAAATAGTAATTGAATTATCTATCACTCAACTACCTGGAAAATTATGGTCCAGTTTCGCAAAATAACATTTTATTTATCGAATATTCCAACGGTTTGTTTTAAACACGGTTAATTAGAAGCTAAGAAATAGAATCAGATGTCTTCTAAGAAATAGAATCATTAAATTGTGCCAATATCATGTATACAAAGTACCTCGTATAAGGACAAAGGACAATTATTTATTAAGAAATGTAATTGTTATAGCATACTAGTCTTAGGAACCAGAACAAACAAAGAAAAATAACGTAAACTTTGTTTTAACCCTTACGGTTTTCAGAGTCGAGTTATTTAAGACATAAAGTCTAGATTTTTCTCATTTACTACATTCATTTTTCTTGTTTAGTACGATGTCACAGAACGAACAACAGTAAATAATATAAAATATCTATTACCGTGGACAGTAAAACAGAACGTGTGTTCCGTGTAATGGATATTTGGTCTTACATGAAAAATGCATTGGATACGGTAAAGGTGTTTGACGAATGTTGGTTCAAATGTTTGTATAAAGCCAGGTGTACCTGTAAATAAAATAAATAAAATACTCGTCTCTATATATTAACATTTGAGACAGGTTAAACTTAATTTAGATATCCAAGATCAATATTTTTTTAAATGAATTATTAATTTATAGAGAAAACTGAGAAGTTGTATGCTAATAATTATGGTTGTAATATTATTTGTGATAAGGTTATTGATAGCCCTTAAATAAATATATATATATATATACTGTTTTTCACTTAATATAATAATCTTAATAACAATTATATTTAACCGGAAAGTGTACCAAAACTAAAAGTAAATACTATTAGCGAATAAAGTTTACGAATGGGTTACTTTTGAATATATTAGCGAAAAAATTCTAACATAAAATACGTCGAGGTTTGGCCAACGTTTGTACCAACAATTCAGTTAGCAAAATAGATCGCTAATTGATATTTGCTTCTTCCTGCCCGTGGGCATACGTTATCGTTAGCTTGTTTTTCGTTTTGGACGGGTGAAGGGGCGAGGGGGGAATTGGCAACGCCCGTGTTTCATACTAATACTGGTTTTTGACACTAATGGGTGTCTGCTTAACCTGTCCGGCGGGTTAAGTGATAGAGTCACAGATTCGATTTGTACATGATGGATTTGGAAAGATATAGTAGCGATATTAGAATTTTATTTATTTATATTATATAGGTTCAGCGCTTTGACTACATTCTCCTCTGATTTTAAGTGACGATATGGTCCAGGATGGTAAGCAAGTAAGTTTAGGGGTACTAGCTCTCAAGTGTTGTTGTCGGAAGACAAACGTCGTAAGGAAACCATAGCATTGTGGTTGGGCATTTTCTAATACCGTGTGGTGCCGGCTGAGAATAGTACCATCCCAATATATTCCCGTGCGTTTTGTAAAAGCCGACTAAGGGATATAAACCAGAGGATGGGCAGCAGTATCCTCTGAGTACCACAAATACCTTCTTTTTTTTTTTACTTGGGGAAATGCATTTACGCACTACCCTTACCTATTGTATTAGTGAGGCCGAAGTCCCCCAATACAATAGGTAAGGGGGCACGGAGTGACGAGTTCCGTGCCAATGTGGGACTCGCCCGGGCGTGAAGCGCCCTGAAATACCCACTAAAACCCCCCGGGGCCGTCCGCTGCATTTGGGGTGGGGGCGACACGGGGTGGCTTTCGCAAGCACCGCGTCGCACCACAAACACCTGACTGCGAACACTAACTCGCTTGCCAAGCATGGGGATTATCGTAACACTCCCCATATTCGCGAAGACCTATGTCCAGCAGAGGACGTTTTATGGTTGAATTAATGATTTTTCTAATAATGCCCGCCTGGGTTGCTACCACACTAAACTTTGAAATCTGTCGCCAAGGATCTATAAGTATTTCGATAGCAACACTTGAGAACTAGCACCTCTAAATTCAGTGTCATGATCGTCGCTTAGGTGAGTTTGTGGTCAAAGCACTGAGCTTATGCTTTACAAACACAAAAAAAACAATTTACAATCTATATCATAGACTGGAACAAATAAAATTAAAAAAGAATCTACGTAAAACTTTTACCGTTGTTCAGATCAATAGCTCTAGGAAGCCATTAAGCAGTATACTTCAACTCGAATGGGCCTATTATTAAAACAGGCTTGATGAATAGGCTGGTTTAGCTTCCATTCAATCGACTTACTATTCAAAAGTTCGGTAAGCGTATCGTTAGAACGCTAGCGTTGCGTGAACCAATACTCAGTCTGGAAATGTTTAAATAATATTTACCATTTCCTTTGTAAATTTGAAAAACATGGTTGTACAAAATCGGACGGTAAAGCATAGAATTAACGCAGCATGGATGAAATGGCGGCAGGTTTCGGCTACTATGTGTGATCCGCAAATCCCCTTTAAATTAAAGGGGAAGATTTACAAGAACATAATACGACCTGTCGTCTTGTATGGATCAGAATGTTACCCCCTAAAGGTGACGGACGAAAGAAGATTACATGCAGCTGAGATGCGAATGTTGAGGGGGATGTGTGGGGGAACAAGAATGGACAGGATTAGGAATGAATATATTAGAGGAAGTTTGAAAGTGGCGCCAATAACAGACAAGTTAAGAGGCGGTCGTTTATCCTGGTATGGACATGTGATGCGCAGGGAGAAAGAGAATGTTGTAAGAAAGGTATTGGATATGAATGTGGACGGTTACATGGGAAGGGGAAGACCAAAGAAAAGATGGATGGACTGTGTGAAAGATGATATGTTTAGAAAAGGAGTGAATGCGGAGATGACAACAAATAGAGAGGAATGGAAGAGGAAGACATGTTGCGCCGACCCCAAATAAAAATAGGAAAAGGGTAGGGAGATGATGATGATGATGGTTGTACAAAATCTATAATATAACAATGAGTGTATGATGGAACGTTACGATTTACTTCGATTTGAGTCGAACGACCCAAGCAAAAGCTCGAGCTTTCGGTGCAAATTAGCATCGTGATCATTTTTTTTTTCTCTTTTTTGTTGTATACTCTCAACGCACATTTGGTGTGTTGAGTTTCCCAACATCACAGAGACTTATTAGGGAGAGCCCATCTAAGGAAAATCGGTATACAAAACGTTGGGCCATAGAAGTGAAGTTGACAGTTTCAGAAAAAGCAATAATCATAAGTAAATATTGTTTTTAGGTAGAAATTTAGCTACAATATATACGAATTTAGAGTGGGCAATTGTTAGGAGGAAATTAATATTCACAAGGCGAGGTCACTAATGAGGACTAATAAAAAATATGTATTTATTTTAAGACAAATAAAGAAGTTATACTCAAGGACATTTTATTGCGATAAAACCATCCTGACACGTAACAGTATCATTTAAGAGCTAGTCTATAAGTTTAGCGTGTAGTTCTCCTATTTTATATCGTTACTTAACATCAAGTGAGATTTTCAAATATTATTGATTATACTACAAGGTCTAAAAGGGATGGGATCCATGAACTGTGTTTAGGTTAAGAAATCATTTTTTTTACACGGTATAGGCTCAGTGATTGACCACAATCTCACCATATGTTAAGTGACTATGTGATCTAGGATGGTAAACATGCTAAACCTAGAGGTACTGGTTCTCAAGTGATGCTGCCGGAACACACCTATTGGTATTTGGCGAGCGGTTTTCTAACTTGACGGTGGTAGTTACCCAGGCGGACATTATTTTAAAATTCCTTACCACCATGCTATGGTTTCCTCGCGACGTTTTCATTCACCGAAAGCTCATAAAATAAGTAAAGGATGTGGAGAGGAATAAAGGTACTGGATATACTGATCTCCTAACATTCTGAATGTTTTTGGGCTTATAATATTTATTTATAAACCTTAGGCGAGGTATACAGAAGTTTACTATAGTACGATCTGACCACATTTAATATCCATAACCGTTCATTTATTTGCAGAAAAACCATGGCAGCTAGTTTAACAGTACGGGGATTAAAATTCTCGTGCTATATTTTCAATACCCTTGTGTATATTTGGTACCTAGTGCTGTGGGGTACAGCAGCAGAGGTAGACACCATTTTTACGTTACAAAAGAGAGCTGTTCGAGCAATATATAATATGGGACCTCGCGAATCTCTAAAGAACAAGTTTCAAGAATATGATATCTTAATTTTGCCCTCCCAATACATCTTCGATAACTTAATGCATATTCTTAAAAATTTAGACAAGCTGGATCTAGTGAATGATCGTCATAATTTTAATATTAGAAGTAAAGACAAGTTGTCCGTCCCACGCTTTAGATTAAGTAAGTGTAATAAAAGCTTTATAGGTAATAGTATTCGGTTTTACAATAAGATCCCAAGTAACATTACCGATTTACCTGACAATAAGTTTAAGTATTATGTCAAGCAAGTTTTAATCTCAAAAGGTTATTACAGGGTGGATCATTACGTGAACCATAGTGATGTCTGGAATTAACCCACATCTCTGTGCCTCCACTAACATTATTAAAACTACGATTTGTATAATTTTTTATATGACAAAAAAATGATATATATTATATTTATGAAAAAAAAAGAACCAGATCGAGTTTCTCGCCTGCGCTCTTCTCGACTGGGTTGTTTTCCGAACCGGTGGTAGTGTTTAGACGTTCATAAGCGCCTTCTTAGGGCCTAAATTGAATAAATAAATTTTGATTTTGATTTTGAAAACTTAAAAATAGTAATTTTGATGTAGTGAATTATTATTATAACTATACGATAAAAACGACATTTCATTAAACTTCACGGCTGTATCAAGGTGTATGTTCTGAAGAGTTTTTTAACCTTATCTCTTCAACTGCTTTCTACTACAGAACCAAGCAGACTGGTTTATTGAGGCGCGGTAGATTCCATCTTGGTACGAAAAAAGAATATTTTATTTATTTATTTATTGTATATTACTTAACAGTACATTGACTATAATACAGTTTATTATTTTAACATTTAAGTAGTACCAATTACAAAGTAATTATAATTAAATTTTGTTATGCAGTATAATGTCTTGATGTTATAATTTTATTGTATGTATGTGTGTGTGTATGGCTGAGTGTGAATAGAAGTCACAACTTTTGTCTTAGCTTTAATTTTTCTGATCCACTCCGGATCGGCGTGTTGTAATAAAAACTTAGTTTTTTTTTAGCAGGCTGTCAATTCGGAATGGGTCTCATCGATGGTTGCCGGATTTTTTGCACTAAACCGCACTTATTATTAGCTACTGTAACTTTACTGAGCTAACAAAAATAAATCTGTCACAGGAAAATTCTTCTGTGGTGTAAAATAAAGACAAAAAATAACTGTTCCCAGCCACGTGAACATTTCGAGTTCGATTCTAGCAATTATAATCCAATCCGTGTAATGGGTAAGGCTCGGAGCCCGGGTAACCCGATCATTTATTATCCGGGTTCTCTGTACAACCGTATCGTGTCTTCGAATCCTTTACGTATAATGCCAAAGAGATTAAAGTATCTATATTAATAATATTATTTTTTCGCTTTCAAATGAAATGAATATTTTTACCTTTTTTTGGTATTGAAGAAGAGCTGGCAAGAAACTCGATCGGATCTTTTTCTATATTCATAGGTACAAAGTTTTTAATAGTTGTACAAAGGCACAAAGAAGGGTGTCAGGACCTCAGCATCGTTCGCATAATGACAACCTTTGCTAATTAAAACTTTCTTGACATAGAGCCAAATATATATAATAAACCACAGTGACATATTTTCTAATGGAAAATATACAAGCGGGTATTGATTAATAACTTACCACCATGCTATCTTTATTCACGTCATTTTCTTTCGACAAAAGCTCAACGATTCGAACATATGTTAATCGACATATTCATACACTAACCACCGTTGCCTATAAAATTAGATATTACATACTTAGTGATTACACTTAACAGAAGGTAATTTTTGAGCGTATATCACGTAACTAATGTCCTACGATGCTACGCGTACAATGAATATTAAGTAGTACGCTCGCGTAGAAAGAGACGTAGCAGCGTAGCATGTCGTAGATGCAATGCAATGAAACTTACACGCCAGTTAAAATGATAAAAATAAAGACTTGTGTTCGTTTATAAATTATGTGAGTTGTCTAAAGTTAACAGTTAACTTATTTACTGTTTCTCTTTCAGTTGTGTCTTATACTATATGGGCTCATATCTTTGACCACGATCACACCGTATGTTAAGTGACGAAGTTGTACAGATCTATTGGTGCTTGGCGACAGGTTTTCAAACTTGAGAGTGATAGCTACCAAAGTGGGCATTATTAGAAAATTGCCTACCACCATCTTGCGGTTTCTTCACGATCTCCTGCTTCAGCGAATGCTCAGGCTCACTATAGAATTGGATAAATGGGTTCAGGACTACGTCCATCGATGCGGAATCCAGTCGTATTACCAACTGAACCATCATCGGTTAAAATTTAGAAACTTGAAATCAAATTTAGAAAGTTTTAATAATTGTCGATCTTAATTGAATTGATAATGGAAATTATAAATTTTAAATAATTAATGAAGTTTTTCTCTAGAATATGACAAAAATACATATTTATAATGCTTCTAATTATTGAAACGTTACGATTAGAAATTTCATTGGAGTTAGTGGAATTTTTGTTATTTGTATGAGTGAACAAGAGAGATTCTACGAGTGGGACGGGACGCACACACTAGTTTTCACTATTTTTTACATGGAGAACGAAAGACGTAAACAATATATCATTCATTTTAGGTTTATTTTTCAAAATTATACCATTAGTTACATAACCATAGGGAAAGGTATAAGACAGGGAGGGATCCAAAATATTCAATACTTTACTCACGTAATATTTGAGCGACCCCTAAGATTACTATTTAAACTAGTTTATTTACAGATTAAACTTAAAACGCAGTACGGTACTTCTGCGGAAAAATATTTTCAGATCGCTCCGCGTGTGTTGCCCGAGCAACTGCAAACCAACTGTTGAGAACTTTCCAGAAAGAACACACGTTTTACCGGGTCCCCGGTGAGTCGAAGAGAACTTCGCATAGCATAGCACGAAGTAAATACACACGTCACACGGTCGCTCTTATAAAATTATATATTGTATGTATTTTCAAAGTTATTACAAAATTGCAAATGGTATTTTACACAAGAATCTTTTCTCTAGACATTAATATACAGTACACTTTATTGTCTAATCCGAACTGTTCCTTTTAATTTAATTTATAAAGCCACACTTATACGAGTATGCATTTATTTATTTGAATATTGGTTAATAGTTTTTTTAAACATTTATTTTTCCCGTGTATTTAGCAATGTGTTATCTGTTCCTGTATATTGTATGTACTCGGATTAAATGTATTAGAAAGAAACATATGTTGTTTTTATTTGCTATTTGAGTGATGTTTTTTATATTATACGATTTGATCCATGATAGTAACCAAGCCTAGTCTAGAATAAATGGATAGTGGTGGAATACAACTAGTACATGTTCAAACTGGAACATGATGGCCAACCGAAAGATGTTGGCAGAAGGTGATAAACGCAAATTCTTCTTTAGGTGAAGCTAAACATCGTGAGGAAAGCATAGTATGCGCGTTTTCTAATAAAGCTCGCCTACTAAGGCGGTAAGGCGATAGCCACTAAGCTGCCAAGAACCAAGAGATGTGTTCCAGCAGCTTTACTTGAGAACCAGTAGGTTTTAGCCTCTCCAGGGGACGACGCGGTGCTCAGGGGGCGACGCGGTGCTCAGGGGGCGACGCGGTGCTCAGGGGGCGACGCGGTGCTCAGGGGGCGACGCGGTGCTCAGAGGGCAACGCGGTGCTCAGGGGGCGACGCGGTGCTCAGGCGGCGACGCGGTGCTTGCGAAAGCCACCCCGTGTCGCCCCCATCCCAAATGCAGCGGACGGCCCCGGGGGGTTTTAGTGGGTACTTCCGGGCGACTCTCGCCCGGGTGAGTCCCACACTGGCACGGAGCTCGTCACTCCGTGCCCCCTTATCTATTGTATTTGGGGGACTTGGATCCTCCAAATACAATAGATAAGGGTAGTGCGTAAATGCATTTCCCCCCGTCAAAAAAAAAATAAAAGGTTTTAGCCTCTGCATTTATCACCCCGGACTGCATCGTCATTTAACATCAGGTGAGAATGTGACCAGAACACTGAGCCTATACTGTGTAAAACAAGGTAATTAGAAAGTGTACTATCAATATACCGAATTATTCGAGGACTTACATTTCTACAATATATTACAATATCTGCAATTTTGTCTATTTTCCTGCATAACTTGACCGTCAGTTCAAACAGTACCAAAAGTGAATACACAAAGACATATTTACATACCAAACAAAGCTTATTCCATCTCAATACGCTTACAATAGTCAAACTCGACGTATACAAATCACTGCCGCACACGGAGTAATGGGCAAATATTTAAATAAAATAATTAGTCTTTGCAAACTATCCGAATTGAACTCTATCGTTTGGTAACATTAAAGTTTAATATTGAATGGAATAAATTATAACTCGTTAAGCCGAACTAATATTGAAACGGTAGGCAGCGAGTCAAATGTAGCATTGTCGAATGTTTGAACCTTTCAATAATTGTTGACATCAATTTTTTTGTCTAGTTTTGTTATATCTTTTTATGTGATATCAATATATCGCATTGTGGCGATAATTACTCAGTTGGTAGTGTTGTCGTATCCCGCGTTAATGGACGTAGGTTCGAACTAACCTATACAATTCTAAAAAAAAACTGAGCCAGAGCTTTTGTTGAGGGAAAATATCATGAGGAAATAATATACCATGGGATCATTAAATATATCAGGAGACCGTGGGTCGACCCAGTCAGTTCAGTTTGAATTGAACATCGGAGCGAAGAACAAAATAAGAATGGAAAGAGATTTACAAAAGCTACGAGTAAATAGTTAAAATTAATGTCTTTAAAATAGAAGAATGTTTTGAATACTTGTTAGCATAATGTGTGCTATATTCGTGTTTAACATACTTTACATCACAGCGACGGGTAAATCCTGTAAGATATACATAATATTTGGTATAAAACTAACTATACATCAATAATATGAATACTAATCTTTTAGAATTCTTCAACGCATTATATTTCTTAAATATTCAATAGTTAGGTAAAATAGCTAGCAAATATCCTTGTGGATGTTTTTATCCATTATATGTTAAATTTTAACTTACCAATATCATTTAAATTAAACCATTTCTGCAGAGTACAGTGACGAGCAGTCAGACAGATAGACAAACATTACGTCTCATAATGTTAATAGGTATTGTATAGGAGATCCTAGGGCGTGTAAATAGCCCTAGGAGCGGTTTTGGGGGGCAATCTAGCCTAAGCGATGCGGTTGTGAAAGGAGTTGCAGTAATCTACTCACCGATGATGGCGGCAACCGTTCCCTCTGCCAGCGTATAGTGTCCAGGACGGTTTTCTCGAACTCACTTTCACGTAAAGCGTATATTTTAAAAGCGTGCAGCTGCAATAGCGCGGGTTTGCGGTAAAACAATATTTGTAGCGGAGGTGTTCGAATTCAAGTACACAATTTAACTGTCACGGCTCGCTAA
The DNA here is from genome assembly GCA_014132275.2 of Samia ricini. NCBI lineage: Eukaryota > Metazoa > Arthropoda > Insecta > Lepidoptera > Saturniidae > Samia > Samia ricini. Next base: position 951,044 of record AP028159.1, read on the forward strand.
TGACTCGACCGTCGGGTCGGCGCAGTAGTCCAGCTAAGGTACTACAGCGCCACCACTCAACGGTACAGCAAATCACCAGCAACCCTACACAAACCGCCTATAGATGGCGTAACCATCCTCCCCCCCTTGAAAGAACCCAGGACTTTCAACAAAGGAATAAGGGAGAGTAGGAACAGAGGACTAATTTTAAAGCGGGAACTTATTATGGAAAGCGGATGAAAGATGAGTTATTTGATGTTCCTAATAAGTTTAATTAAAGTGGTAGCGTAAATTGAAATGAAGCGGTTGAAAAATAATCTCTTTAATTAGCGGTATTTTATTTAAGCGGTAGCGGATATAGTTTTAGCACGGGTCGTTTTAAAATGCCTGATTGTGTTTTAACAAGCGCAACTCGTACGACACCATCGGCCCCAGGATAAACTTCGGTTATAACGCCTGTGGGCCAACGAAGCGGGGGAATATCATCCTGGTGAACTAATACTATCGTTCCAACCGTAACAGGATTTTCGGGCGTACACCACTTCTGTCTAACTTGCAGAGTATGCAAGTACTCTAACCTCCATTTTTTCCAATACGAGTTAACTAAGTTATCTAACAGTTTTTTGCGGTTGGTTAGGGTTATGCGGTCGTCAGGCAACTCCGAAGCGGGTAAGAATCGTAAAGGAGTTGACATCAGAAAATACGCGGGTGTAAGTATTTCAGAATTTGGATCAGATGATAAGACGCACAAAGGTCTTGAATTCATGAGGCATTCAATTTGGTTTAATACCGTTAAACATCTCCTCATACGTAAGAATTTGTGTGCCTATCACTCTATACAAATGCGTTTTAATACTTTTAATATTCGATTCCCACAATCCTCCAAAATGTGGGGCGCGGGGTGGAATCATTTTCCAAATAATTCGATGTTTAGTCAATTCATTATTCCAAGAGGATCGAAAATCTTTTGATATTAAAAATTTGTAAAGTTCATCTAATTTGGCCTTTGCGCCAACAAAATTAGTACCGTTGTCTGAGTATATATATGAAACTGGGCCGCGGCGAGAAATAAAACGTTGAAAAGCGGCGAGAAAGGAATCTGAAGTCAGATCCGACACCAACTCGATATGGACAGCTTTTGTTGTTAAACACACGAAAAGACAAATATATGCCTTTTGAGAATGCTGACCACGTCTGCGTGAGAGTGTTATTTTCAGCGGACCAGCATAGTCTACGCCGGTATGTACGAAGGCTTTGGCTTCCATGACACGGCTAGAAGGGAGATCAGCCATTTTTGGCGTTGGATGAGAGGGTGATACGCGAAAACATGCCTTACACATATGTACTCTTCTCCTGATTACATTTCTAGCGGATAAAATCCAAAAGCGTTGCCGAATAATCGACATTAACAGGTCTGAACCCGCATGTAAGTTTGTAATGTGATAATAATCCACAATTAGATTTATTATGTGATCACTTTTTGGGAGTAAAGCGGGATGTTGCGCTTCAAAAGGTAAATCTGAATTTGACAGCCTACCTTGTATACGTAAAATTCCATTTTCGTCTAAAAATGGACTAAGTTTACGAAGGTTTTTACAAGGCAAGTCGCCTTTTTTAATTATTGCAATGTCTTGCGTAAAATATTTTGCTTGAAGAGCACAGATAATAACCTTTTCAGCTTGATTTAAATCATATGTTGTAATAAATGGAGATCGCGGGAGTTTCTTCATGAAGCGAAGAACATAAACAATACATCGAAGCAATTTCGACCATGATGAAACTTTTAGAGCAAGTTCGTATAAAGGAGAATCTTCAACGACTGTTAGAGCGGTAAGTGTAACTGATTTTTTAATTTCCGGTAACTCATCATATTGTGAGGGAACAAAAGGAGTAATAGGCCACTGCGAAATAGGGGAACAAGCCCAAGAAGGACCTTGCCACCAGAGCGGGTGATTAATTATTTGGGACGGTAAAAGACCCCGCGCGAAACACAATCACTAGGGTTTTCTATGCCGTTGATGTGAAAAAAGCGGTCAGGCAATATATTTTCCTGAATTTGAGCAACGCGGTTACCTACAAATATTGACCATCTGTGTGGTGAAGAATGAATCCATGACAGAGCAACTGTCGAATCAGAAAAGGCGTATATAGCATTTATAGGATGAAGAGAATTATAAGCGTTGTAAACAGTTTTTACTAATTTAGATAAAACTAAAGCGGCACAAAGCTCAAGACGAGCTAAGGTGGTAATTTTTACAGGAGAAACTTTAGATTTTGAACACAACAATCTGAAGGTAATATTTCCTATGGAATCTGTGATGTGTAAGTAAACAACACAACCGTAGGCATTTAAACTCGCATCACAGAATGCAACAATGTTTACTTCACAGTCTTTAGTAACACCAATATGACGCGGTATACTTATAGTTGAAAGTAGCGGAAGTTCTTTCACTAAAGATGAATAACGGTAAATTATACTATCTGGAGGTGAGGTGGATCATCCCATTCTATTTTAGAATGCCAGAGTTCTTTAATTAACAATTTAGCAAACAATATAACTGGAGCTATTAACCCAAGTACATCAAACAAGCGGGCAATAAAAGACAAAATCGTCCGCTTCGTACATTTGTCATTAGCGTCCGAATTTGTAATAATAAATAAATCGTTAGCGGGAAGCCAGGAAAGACCTAAAACTTTCATTGCGTTATAATTATCGTTATTATCAGAAAAACTAACAGAAGAACGGTGAGAATCTGGTATAGTTTCCATAAATGCGTTAGAGTTACTTGCCCATTTAACTAAATCAAAACCTCCAACTTTAAATAGTTCAATTAACTCCTTTGATAAGATGAATGCTGAACCCTCTTCAGGAACTGAGGTGACTAAATCATCCATATATAATTGGGATTCAGCGATACGAGCGGCCTCTGGAAACTGATGACCTTCGTCAGATGCTAACTGCCGTACAGTACGCATGGCTAAGTAAGGTGAAGATTTTAAGCCGAAAGGAAGGCAATTGAATGCAAAAGTACGCAGTTTCTCGTTATTATGATAGCGGTAAAATATTTTTAAGTATTTTTGGTGATTAGGTGTTACTCTAATGCGTAAGTACATCTGTTTCACGTCGGCGCATAGTGCAACAGGAAATAAGCGAAAACGGAGTAATAACAAAAATAAATCCGCTTGTAAATTAGGACCGGTGTGAAGAACGTCATTAAGTGACAATCCACTAGAAGTTTTAGCGCTTGCATCAAGAACTACGCGTAACTTTGTTGTAGCCTTGTCTGTGCGGACTACTGCGTGGTGCGGTATATAATAACCATCGTCGGTTTCATTGGAAGCGGTGTTAAGTTCGGTTAAATAACCATTGTTAATATATTCAGTTATTACATTATTATAATCATCTCGAAGCGATGGAAACCTATTAAACTTGCGTTCGAGTGCAAGGAAGCGGCGGTGAGCAACGGCACGAGAGTTGCCCAGATCAATAGGGTTTTTACAAAAAGGTAAATCAACCATATATCGACCATCACTACTGCGGGTAGTCGTAGAAATATATTTATTTTCGCATTCCGTTTCCTCAGGACTAAGTAAACGTACTGCGGGAATTTCCTCCAATTCCCAAAATTTATGGAGGCACGACTCAATATCTTTATGTCCCATAGAAATGAAGGATTTATTTAAAGTCAAAGCGGATTGAAGAATTTTAATATCAGAATTGCACGAATTAATGTTTTCTGTATTTACAATAAGCGGGTGAATATTTTCTATGTTTGAAGCAATCGGGAGAATATTTTTTGTATTTGAAGTAAGCGGGTGAACATTTTTGGTATTTAAAGTATGCGGGTGAATATAGGTTGTACTCGATAGTCACAAACTAGAGTTATTATTATTTATAATAAAAGAAGTGCCACTATAACGCACATTATCTGATGTGCCACTATAACGCACACTATCTGATGTGCCACTGTAACGCACATCATCCGATATGCCGTCATAACGCACATCACCTAGTAAAATGATTCCTAATGTACTTTCGACCGCGATAGGACCGTGTGTACCAACATCTAATCGGTTACCTAAATAAATGTACGGAAAAAGTTGAACGCCTATCACTAGGTCAATTCCACCTGGTACGTTCCAGTTGGAATCTGCAAGCGGTAGTTTACTTATATGATGCAAATCACTCGAATTTATAAAATTAGCGGGCAATTGATCAGTAATGCGATCGACCACCAGAGCGTGAATATGATACTTATTTGGCGAAACTCGAGACTCAATGTCTAAATAAACATATCCATGGACTGGTCGCGACGTTAATCCAACTCCTTTGATAAACGAATTACTCAATGGGATAATCGGAATGTTAAGTAATTTACAACATTCCGTGGTTATTAAATTATTTTGTGAACCGTTATCAATTAAACATCGAACTACCTTTCGTTCACCATTATCGCAATGCGCATATACTTGAGCGGTGGCTAATAATATATTATTACTAGATTTTATTTCGGCGTTATGCGATAACGTGGTACGGGAAACATCAAGACGCGTGGTAGGGGACGCAGGCGACGTGACTTGCGCTCGCGCTTGCGTATCGTCGGTATTAGGGATATTTTTATTTTCAATTTGTTCATTGATGTGAGGTAATTTTCTAAAACATAGCAAACTATGATGAGTTTTTATTACAATGTTTGCATTTAAAGCGCGATTTACATGCCGCCACAGAATGTGTTAGGCTTAAACAATTTACACAACCATTATGAGACTTAATAAATTGAAACTTCTCTTGCGGTGAAATAATATTTTTAAATTGTACACAGTTGTACAATTGCGAATGGTTTGTTTGTTTGCATAGAAAACACTTAGTATGGGGAGATGAAATATTGTACTTAGCGGATAATACATTATTTATTTTATTATTATTAATTGCGGGACGGGTCGATTCGTATGAATTACTGTTTGTTATAAATGATTTATAATTATTTTGTGATCGCGGCATATTGCGCGGTCCTGGTGTTAAGGGCATTTTATTAATGTTAGAATTAGCCCGGTTCAAGACTTTCACTTGTTCTTGAATAAAAGTTATCAATTTTTTTGTAGAAGTAATATTTTCTCCTCTTACTGACATTTCGAAGGCCTGTGCCGTTTGAATGTCCAATTTACGTAATGCACAATGTAAAAGTATAAAATATGTTAAATCCGTAATTTTTAATGATTTTAATGCAGCGACCGATGAAGAATATTTCTCCACGAAAGAATCAAGGCTAGCGGCGGTATGTGTACAGGCCTTTATATCAAGAATATTATTTAAATAATGGGTACCTAAGGCGCGTGTATCTTGATATTTATTGACAAGATTTTCCCATATTATTTTATAGGTATCGCCGTTTGGTAATATTCCCGCGGTTGACCTTAAGGCGTTATGCGTTAGTTTACCCATGAGGTACTGTACCTTTTGGGAGTCAGAAAGTGACTCATTATCGTGTATATTTTGTTTTAAAAGATTCATAAAACGCAGTCCAGTTTTCCATGGAACCATCAAATTCTTTTAATTGGATAGGCGGTATTGAAATCTGACAAGGATTAGCGTTAATTGCTTGTCGCGCTGATAAACTTTTTGGGTTATTAATTTTATTTCTAACGCGAATAACCTGAGAAAATAATTCCTCATACGCATCCAGGCTTCTGTAATCTGGCAGACTATCAGCGTTCCGTGCTAAAGCTATATCATTGATACTGTCCAATATTGATTCGAAATTTTGACGATCACTGTCAACCGTTTCCGAATCTGTCATAAAGTTTTCATTGACTCTAGAATCAAAGTTGGATATATTTTTTGATTTCTCAAACAACACATTTAGTTTAGCAAATAACCTCTCTTTCTTCGCTATTAACTTTTTAAGAGTATTTTCCATTATAGATATGACAATTATAATTAAATTAGGAAAAAGCGGCAATAATTAGGATTGTAAACAAATGGCGGGTATGTGTAGGAAAAATGTTGCACAATAACTCGGCAACAAAAATGCGTAAAAAAATAGTAAATTTGCTGGAAATGCAAGCTCGTAAGGACCAAAAATTTATGTATAGGAGATCCTAGGGCGTGTAAATAGCCCTAGGAGCGGTTTTGGGGGGCAATCTAGCCTAAGCGATGCGGTTGTGAAAGGAGTTGCAGTAATCTACTCACCGATGATGGCGGCAACCGTTCCCTCTGCCAGCGTATAGTGTCCAGGACGGTTTTCTCGAACTCACTTTCACGTAAAGCGTATATTTTAAAAGCGTGCAGCTGCAATAGCGCGGGTTTGCGGTAAAACAATATTTGTAGCGGAGGTGTTCGAATTCAAGTACACAATTTAACTGTCACGGCTCGCTAATGACTCGACCGTCGGGTCGGCGCAGTAGTCCAGCTAAGGTACTACAGCGCCACCACTCAACGGTACAGCAAATCACCAGCAACCCTACACAAACCGCCTATAGATGGCGTAACCAGGTATAGTATATAGTAATTATATGAATACATTTCTGCTTACTTCTAGAGGGGTTTGACGTGTGGTCGTGTAATGATCACTAAATTGATAAGTTTCGACTATAGCGACCACGGATTAGAAGATCTGACCAAAATAACCAATAGTATAATCTAATTCGGTTTGTTTGACAAGTCAGTTTGTCCACTACTGGGTTTGTGTAAACAATTAAACGTTACCCGCATAAATGTCAAACGACCCTTGTAATCGCCCTTTGAGATTCAATATGGCTGCGTGTATACGTCACTGGTACGACTATCAGCGATTTATAATTTTAAAATCCATACGAATTAAATAAAATTGGAGTATCTGTGTGTACTGTCAAAATATGTTTTTTATATGAATGTATACGATACCTATACCAAAAACACAATTTTTAAAATCCTTGCTTGTCTGGCTGTTTGTTCAGGGAAATCTGGGTGTTTAAGCACATGGTCCATGATCTAATATAACCTGATCTAACGACTAAGATACCATATGTTACTTGAATTTTATTAAAATACTACTGCGACCGCGTTTCATATGTTCTTCAGTGCGGTTTAATATTTTTATACGGACCCCTAATTAGTCTTTCACATTTAATTACTACTAAGGTAAAGAAAAAAAAATTCTCAAAAATTAAAAAACACTTGTCCGTAAAACTGTGCATTGAATCGGTTCTTTTTTAATTTTTATGAGTTTTAATTGTTTTCCATGGAACCCCAATTATTTTCACAAAGTACCCTCAGTTGCCCGGAGTACTTCAGCTATCAAACAAAAAACAACCCGTCAAAATTGGTCCAGCAGTTGTGGAGATTACCCGGAATAAACAGACCGACAGACAAATGTTTAAAAAATTGTATTATCGATATAGGTGTCATATATACATTAATATTAGTATTTAGTAAAAAATTGTTGTTTTGACATAGCAAACAGACAATTCAACTTTATTTATTAGTATTTATAGGAAAACAAAATAATAGACATTTATTGTCAAAAGTGTTTAGTTATTTTTTTTACAGTCTAAGTAAATTGCTGACATTTATTTTTAGTTTATTACTATATATTACTTGCTGTAAACACAAATGCACTCTTTTCAAACTATTTAATTTTCGAAAATAACTAGGGTTCCGTATGAAAAATTAAAATGCAGTGAAGAATATATGAAACGCGGACACAGCCGCGGGCACACAGCTAGTCATTCTATAAAAGCCTTTCAAATTGTGACAGAGAGTGACAGCAAGCACAAGAAAAATTTGGAATGATTATCGTCGCTTACAATAAAGCCACGTCCTTAGTAGACCGCTATATAGCCGGAACACTATATTAATTGTTTGGACTAATAACAATCAATAATTAGGCAATATTAACCGACATAGATTATCTAATATAATACGAGTGAACTTCAGTTTATACGAGTCACGGAACAGGAGTGGTTTTTTTAAAAGGCATTACTTTATAAGGTGTACTGCATAAATTAATTTTACAAATTATTTTTGTCACAATACGTCACTATGTTATATTCCGTTAAATATTCTAGAGTTTTATTAAAATACTAGCTGTGTGCCCGCGCCTGCGCTTGGTTGTCATAGATTTTTCACTTATACAAACCCTAATTTTTTAAATAAGATAAAGTAATAATATTTCTCATGAATTCAAGCACTTGCCCGTAAAACTGTGAATTGAATTAAATTTTATTCTATGTTATATGAGTTTTTTTTTTTTTACGCGGAACTCGTTATTTTTGAAAATTAAAAGTTACTCGGAGTAACTTCAGCTATCGACCAAAAAAAGTCCCGTCAAAATCCGTCCTGCCGTTCTGAAGATTACCCGGAACAAACTGTCAGACAGACAAATAGACGAAATTTTTAAAAATTGCATTTTTGGTTTATGTCTCGTGTCGTGTATAAATTCATATCTAATTAGTAAAAAAAATATTTTTTACATTACAAACAAACACTTCAATTTTATTCAGTAGTATAGATATAGGTAACAAAATATGCCGGTGGATTTTTTTTTCAACCAAATGTAGTCTTCGTTGTAATGTTTTATATATTATACTATAATTAATTATCAAAAATCTAGATAATTCTTATAAATGACAGTTTTTTATTGTTTATTATATATTTTATTAGGAGACACGACACCATCTTTATAGAGGATACTCTTGAAAGCCATTGTCAGTACAATGTTGCCAGATCATTATCATAAACACATATATACAACAATAATACATTTATGAACTAAAGAGGATTTCTATAAACTCTTTACTTTTGCACCTGTCGCCAAAAATCATTAGGTGTGTTCGGGCAGCATCACTTAAGAACCAGCACTTCTAGGCTTGATGTGTTTACCATCATGAACCACATCGCTACTTAACATCAGGTGAAATTGTAGTCAAAACGCTGAATCACAGTATAAAAAAAAAACTATAGAAAATAAAAAAGTGCACTAACAGATAGACTAGACAGGTAAAGACGTCGCCTATTACGATATGTAAGGCTATCGTCGAAATAAGGAATTAGCAAACTATAATCTGTTTTTGTACTGGTCTATAGTTATTTTGATTAAATTCTGGAACGTTCATTATATTATGGCATTGTATCAACTATCAACGACTTCAATCGTATCATAACAGAAGCGAACATTGTGTCGTCTTCTGTCGTCTTTAGTCTTCTGTAAAGTAGTACATTCTGCTTCGATTTAGACTTCAAGACTCTCTAACACAATTATTTGTAAACAGAACTTGAATAGATTGTAATCTTGTTAGACCTTTTGAATATATAGTCACGAATAACAAAACAAACGCAATACCAAATGTTACTCATATTCATATACGACTATTGTCAAATCAGTCATTATAGTTATACTTTAAGGTAAAGCATTTTAGCAATACTATGTGCAGGTTTTTTATCATTTATCAAGCTTGGGATCAGCTTCAAGAACCCGTCCTCAATTCTCTTACGTAGCACGTTTAAATTTCATTGTGGTTGTAAAAGTTAGCTCAGTCGACTTGGTTTATATCCACATATATTCTTATATTACGGCCTATTAACCAATAACGACTCTTAAACCAAGAAAGTGTGAAAGAGAAAAGAATTAAAATATACAAGAAGTGTAAAGAGTTGAGGAAACAAAACGTGCTTTTCTGTGACACGTCTACGATTACTAAATACTAAACATTTAGACAGTTTATATCTTAAATGTAATTATTAGAAATTAATAGAATCTTTTATATTTTAGAGGAAAATAATTTATGTGCCATGGTTGGATCATGATAAATATACACCATATTTCATGTAAGGCTAGGTATGACCTTTTTTAACCTAAACCTAGTTGACTTGAAGAGGCCGCAAAAAATAACTAGTACGAGGGTTAGAACCTCGGCTTGGCCGCTACATGTTTTTCAAAATTCCCGCGGAATTTAATCCTAATTATACCCTACATTTTTTATCTTTAATAAAAAAAAAAAAAAAATAGGTATGTACCTGCGTGTTATGTGCAGGAGTATGTATGCAGTGTTGTGCGTGTAATGCTTGATGCATGGTCAGTGTCACTGTATCGCGCTGGTAACGACGTCAAGAGCCTCTCCAGTTGGGGAAATGAACACGTCGTGGGTCGCCACCGGAGAGGGATCCGAAGAGTGTGCGGGTGCAAAGTTTGCCATCTGTCCCCGGCGGTGGGAACGGCGGTTTTGCGGGCGTGGGCGCTGATACGTAAGTAAATGCGCTTTATGCGGGAAGATCCTGTTCCTGCGAATAATTTTATAGTCACGGTCGAACAAAATATTACGCTGACGTCGCGTTTTGTAGACGGCGCGCCTGAAGGGCGGGTACGAGGCGGCTTGTACTATGAGGAGATTCGGATTTATCTCTTTGCGTTCAAAGAAGGTGCGACACAGGAATTTAAAAACGGATCTAATGGTGGGCAGGTTCAGATCCCTGTTTAAATCCACATTTCTCTGAATTTCTCCTTTGTAATGTGCGTATCTGAGATATCGTAATGTAACCGAGCGCGGGTGCGCGGTACGTGATGATGGGTCTAACTACCATCTTTTACATGTTTATTTTATGGCGGAGGGCTATTTTGCTCTGAAAGTTATAGAGCGAGTAGAGACGGACTAGCATCATGTAGGAGTGGCGCTTGACTTTCTGGAGGTGAACTTTGAAAGTCAGTTGGGCGTCTATTTGAACACCTAAGTACCTCACTTCGGTGATATAGGGGATAACAGTACCTGAGTACTCGATGGGTCTGGGAGGGTAATTCTTAATATTACGGTCTCCATTGAATATGATTGCCTAAGTGCCTTTGTGCCAGACCTTGTCGAATGCTTTGGCAACGTCGATAAGATTGCGAGCGTATGTCAAAGTTTTTGAAACTTCTTATGGTTGAAGTAAGAGAGGATGTACACCGTGAAGCAATGTACTTGATGTGTACAGGAGTGTCTGGATGGGACACCAAACTGATGGGGAGGCAAGAGATTTTTGTCCTCTAAGACGGTTCATAAGGACCCACTCATAGAGTTTTCCCAACGTGTTGAGAAAGCTAATGGGACGGTAACTATCGGGTAGCCTGGCATCTTTGCCATGTTTGTGTATGCCTATCACTATTGCTGCTTTCCCGGCGGTTGGAAAGTGGCGATCCTTGATGGCCGCATTGAACATGCAGACTAGCAACGCGATCAGAGGCGGAGAAAGAAGCTTCATCACTTCCTTCCGTCTGGATCTGAGAGGTATGACCGTTCCAGGAAAGTTGTTTATAAATACAGTAATCAAGTTTCCCAGTAAGGTTCCCGTATCCGATGGGCTTAATACAATCATGAGCAAAGTGATAACCTCCCATAGTAACTCGTCCTACTTGAAATTTCGGAACATTAGTGAACCAGGAATGACAAGTTTCGCAGAAAAATCAAAGAAACCGAGACTGCCTGAAGAATTACCAAGTTAAAGTAGCATTGTGCACATTGCTCGTATAACCGATGTTCGATAGGACCAACGGGTTTTATAAAATGCAACCACGTACGAGAACACGTAGCATAGGTAGGCCCACAAAGGGAAGACTTGTGTTAGAAAGTGGAAGTCTTTCGGTGGAAATAATAATAATAATGAGTGACTTGTTGAGGTTTGTCGTGTTTTAGGACTGTGTCGTTACTATGCTTCAAGATAAAAAAAGATAAGATCGAAGGATCATTAACCCAATGTTCACAGGTGCTTAAACTTGTTTCTGTATGTCTCAACAAATTTATTTTAATTCACATATATATAATAACTATCCTTCAATTTTAGGTTAAAAATAAACTCATGTGTTGCTTCTGAAAACGAAGTTTTATTTCGTTAGTTTCTTACAAATACGATAACTTATTTAACTACACTATTATTACCACTTTACCTGAAAACGAAGAAAAACGACAATTAAAGTCTATTCTTCTACCAATTATTCTTATTTATCTATTTTAATTAACAAATCTGTCACAATAAATCTCTTTTACAATGCTATTTTTTTCATAACCTCTCAACTGACCATAGACCTCAGACCAAGGATGTCACAGACTCTAGCGCTTGTCAGTTGTCAATGTCATTGGTAATGTAGTAAGCGCGGCCAAATTCAAAATTAAAGAAATATTGTTTCTTTACATATATTTAATAATATTTGTGATTCAATTACTAATAAATTACTTTGCAGTAATTTGTTGGGCTGTAGTTTTGTTTCAATTTGTTTACCTACTGTTTAATGCACTTAAGAGTTTAACCAATTTTATTTAACGTGAAATATATTTTATGCGCTTTAACAACTCCCATTAAATACCAGAACAATTATTTTCACAATAAGCTCTGTAAACAAATACATTACACCGCATTCTCTACCACTAATAACAAGGTAACCCTATTCCATCTATTCATGAAAATACGAACTATTGTAGATAATGTTTTAACACAATTTGTGTTCTACGCTGTACAGTTCAATGTAATTATTTGCGGCGGTCCCTCACACCGCAGCATTAATTTGTAACACGCTACTACAGCCAGGAAACTCTGTTAAGGCGGGAGACTTAACCATACATATAGACATATTAACTAAATTTATTATGTTTGTATGTTCTTTATTCTATGAAAATATATTGAAATAATCTCTTATTATTATCTTCATAGATGGCGGTAGTTACTGTAATATCTAAAGCAATTATTCAAACTACATACAATGTTCAGATCGCGCTAACGAAACAAATTAACTTGTAACGATTCCAGTACAGTCTCCGCTATAGCAATATAAATCTAGTTAAGAATAGGTACGAAATCTCTGTATAATTTGTAAGCTGGCTCTGAATGCAATCAGTTGCGGTGAGTCTTGAAAGCCGCAACATTTGTATGGTGCCAGTTCTAGCTGGAAGCTTTGTTAAGAACCACTATAATAGATAAGGGTTAGCTTGCTATGTAGGGTGCTTTTTAGGATGCTTTCTAATGTACAGTTATCTTTTGGGATCGGTTCGCTATTGTCGACAACTCCTAATTTAATCATAATCTGTAAAGTAACGTCTCTGTGTCTATTAATCCAATTCTGAATGGATTTACGTGACTATATTTTAAAGTTATAGACGTATTCTTTTGAAACATTTTAGTAAGTATGTATTAGGTTCCATCATCATTTTTAATGATGATAATGAAATAATTATACAAAAAAGTCCACCAGCAATTATCCTTCCTTCCCTTAATAATTGATTATTTAAAAACACAGAATAAGAATTATATTTAATGAAAAAAGTCGGGTAAACAGATATGCTTTATACGCTTGACATTGATTGACTGGTGTGAAGATAGATACATACTATACGATATCATCAAGGGATTTTAACAAGAATTAAAGCAATCCTGAATTGCTCGATAAGGGGACTTGTTGAAGTATTTTGTGAAATCCCTGATCAAACACTGTTTTCGGATCGTATCTACCCGGCCATTAAGAGAAGGTGTTTTAAGGGATATTTTTTCTAAAATATAGGTCTTTACTCGGGCCTATATTTGGTATGAACTGAAGTGAACGAATTGTGAACCTTTCCAAAAGTGCTGTTATAAGCGTAATTCCATTAGGAATATTGTTGGCCGAACTGCTTCTTACACGTAAAGTCGGTTACCTAGAAAAAGCTAGTAACGTACCTAAAATGTGCCTTTATAAATAACATTCGAATTTCAGTTGAGAATCTTCGAAAACAAAGATACAACAATGCTGCGGATAAATTAACCGCCGCCCGACGGATTTGTTTGGGAACAAAACGAATTAATTATCATAGCTCGTTCCGCTAACAAGCGAAATAGACAGAAATGGACGTTCCCAGATGTTGTACTGAGAAATACTAACATAATACCTACTGACTTTGTCAAATTGAAAATTTATTTTGAATAGAGTTTAAACAGACTCGATAGAATAAAGACTAACAGTCCGTATTATCAGAAATATTACATCCGTCAATATAAGGAATGATAAGCTGTCCATCTGAATTATAATAACCATACACACTGTGAATACTGTGAAATGATTAGTTAATCCGGTGCATTTAACTCAATTATCACAGTATAGTTTATTAACTAAAATTTATATATTTATACTAATAAAATGGAATCCGTTTAAGACAAATCCATTCATTTCTAAAGCTAAACCTCGGATCAACGTTTTCAATACAAAATTCAATATCAACCGCTTTGAGCCTTTGCAGCGAAGCGTGCCGTATTCTGGAGCGCATCTTAGAAGTTTTCCACTTTTCCGAAACCGAGAATATCGCGGCTCGACGATGCGAAATCGTATCGGTGAGATTCCTACTCTAACTAATGTTACCCTAAAACAGGAATTCCTAGATTTATTGTATTTTTTTACCTTAATATCAACATAAAATATCTAATCAACTGATCACTCCTACGAGATTAAATGAACTAAGGTATGTAGTTTTACATTTTTAAATAGATTTGTTGTTGTAGTGTTACTTCATCATCATCATCCTCATGCCCTTATATATGATTTTATTTGAACTTCATGAAGTAATTTGTTCGAGTTAGTCACGACTGTAATCAAACGAATCGCGCTAGGCCCTAGTCTAAACGATTCGGGGTCGTGATTAACCCTGGCCGATCTGCGATTCGCAGTAGACCAAAATAATGTAAGATCGACACTTACCTCTCGAGTAAGGCCGGTGTCCTGCTTCACCTTCCGTAGCCCGTGTGTAGTAACCAGTGTATAGTGTGAATGTGTGAACTGAGTAATAGCTAGGAAGGCTTAACAATCAACAAACAATCAATTTAACATTTAACGCTAATCACAAATAACTTTCATCTATAACAACGTGTATGCTCGCGTCAAGTTATTTCCAAACTGAACCCTGCGACAATTCTCGCGGGTACTACGATAGAATTCAAGTGCCCCTTTTTTCAGTTATGATCAATACTTAACATAATTCAATAAATTTCTTTCTCGCTATTAATATGTGTCACATTCCAAAAATGTTATTGTTTATCCAATAATTACGTCAAATTTATTAATGGCGCAAAACATTATTAAACTCAGGGAACCAGTAATCTGTTATTATTACAGCAGATCTCACTGATCAATAAAAATTAAATACCGCATCGAATTTTATTCGAGTGTCGACATTTTATATCGGATAGGTCAGAATGCTGGGATATAGTCTGTAAAATGTAACTTGATTAAAATGATAATTATCTGTAAAAATAGAAACATAACTTTGCTGGAACCCCTTTGTTTTTTTTTTGACGGGGGAAAATGCATTTACGCACTACCCTTACCCATTGCATTAGTGAGACCGAAGTCCCCCAATGCAATGGGTAAGGGGGTGCGGAGGGACGTCTCCGCACCAGTGCGGGACTCGCCCGGGCGTAAAGCGCCCGGAAATATCCACTAAAACCCCCCAGGGCCGTCCTCCGCATTTGGCCGTCCGCCGCATTTGGTTGCTGGAACCCCCGGCGATTAATTTAGATTACCACCAGAAAATTCATTCATATCTGGACAAGTTAATCGTTTTTTTTTTTTTTTTAAATATGGTACTTCATATATAAATCAACATACTATATGAAATGAGTTTTAAAACCACAGCAATTCACAATAATTGTTTTTCATAAAAAAAAATTATATAATATTAATCTACGAGGTTCTTACAAGATCACGTCATGTTGCACAAATGTTAGAGACGGGTCAAATCGATAGATGAAGTCGATTGAATAAATTATTATTGCAGTTCTTCTATGTTATTACCACGTAGTAAAACGGTGTGCCGGGTCTTGAATTACGTTCACCAGCCATTGTAACTCTAGTTCATTGTCAAGTTTCATGGACAGTCCTGTTATTTTATACAAATACAAGAGACTTTTTGTACAACAAAAAATGCTTTTGCCTCTTGGAGTTGAGATACCGATGTTGAGATGGATGGATGTGTGTCACAAAAATGGATAAAGCCAGAAATTCATATACTAGAGAGAGTTTTAAAGTTGTGCCATTGGTAGAAAAGTTAAAATGGTATCGTTGGTTATGTTATGAGAATGAACATGTTATGAGAAGAGAGGATGTGCACGTGAATAAAATATTAATTAATATGAATGTGGAAAGATGAAAATTAAAGTAACGCTAAAGAAAAGTGGGGATGGAGTGTGTGTGTAAAATAAAATAGCATGAAAGTAAAAGTAATGAATGAAGAGATGACGGCTGATGGGGATATAACGGAATAAGAAAACATATTGCGAGGACCCAAAGTGAGTTTAGAATAGGGCATGAGAATCCAGTCTAAATAAAACCTATTAAATAACTATCGTACATTTAAAAAGAATTATAACTGGTAACACACCGTATGCGTAAGTTTCCGGAGGTATTGGAAAATATTCTGTGGTCGAAACACGGTCGGTTGAGTCGGTACTATTTTCCTATTTTCCCGCAACACGTTTTCTGCTCTACCCTCGGGTATGCATGCATACTAGTGCCAGAAGTATTAAGTTTCATATAAAAAGAAAACTTTTAAAAAAAACTCCGTAAAAATATTTCCGCGTTCAACTTCGAGAATATGATACTCGTTGCAGTAAAAATTATTTGCACGGTTTGTTACTGTTCGTGTTTTTTTTATATTCATAGGAATACAGTAAGGTATTAATTTTATTTTACTATACTAAGTCTGTGCCCGCGTCTCCACTTGCGTAAGGGGCAACCAGACAGACGTTGCTTTTTAAGCCTTTGGTGAATCATTCGGTTGCTGGGGTGAGAATGTCAGGAATCACTGTCATTCTTGCCGAGTGATTTTCTCTTGCCTGGCAACCCGCGCCGCGAGTTAAACTTGACAGTTGGTTTTAAAAGTATACGCGCAACCGCTTCGCAACGCAAACCGCAATTCTTTATAATAATTTATCATTTCGCCGCATCACGCCTTACACCGCTTCCACGCCATTACGTAAGCTGCAGGATCCTCGGGATTGGATGTGCACGAGAGATTGCTCGGTAAGTGGACATATTCCTTATATTTTCGCCCTGAGCGACCCAGTGTATCACCCGACCCTTGGCAAGAAATAGGAGATTTGGAGGCCGGCCAGCCCGCAGTTGGTATTTTCTACCATCTTTTAATGGTCCTTCGTTCCTGGATTGTGCCCTAAATTCCCTATTTTTACATCCTAAGACTTTAAAAAAAAACCGCATACGCAATTTCATAAATTTATTATTTACCCTCGCATTTTTGATATTTTATATTACCGTTGAGACGAATACTATTCAATTGTATTTGTTTTTAATTACATTGTTTAATATTATTAACTTTAAAAATGGAGCATAGGTCCAAAAAGGGAGAAGTAGCTGAAGGTTCAGTAGGTATCGGAGAAATATCTCTACTCGAAAGTAAAAAACAATCTTATTATTTACGCATTAAATCTATTTACGAATCTATACCTACGAGTCAGGAGGATCGCCAAACTCCTCTCTTTATTAGTCAAGCGACAAACATAGATTCGATGCGCGAAGAATTTCAAAATATAGTCGATAATATTAACCGACTTAATTTGAAATTAGATCCTAAGTACCTACCAAATTATGAGGCAATATGGGCATTCGAAGATTATTATTGTGGAGTAAAAAATGCCTTAACACGCTTCAATATATCGCAAAATGTTAATACCGCTGAACACAATGAACAATATTTAAATTTTCAATTAGAGAAATTATCAATACCGGAATTCTATGGTGACTATGAAAAATTTCCTATGTTCATTGAATGTTATAACTCAATGGTTCACAATAATCCGAGTCTAAATGACTCACTACGTGTAAGGTACTTAATTAGTAAACTTAAAGGGAAGGCTGAGTCAATATGGCTAAGTTTAAGTCCGACCGCAGAAAATTATAATATAATTTATAACGCACTGGTTGATAAATACACGGACGACCGTGAGATAGCTACTACCTATATAGAAAAAATATTAAATCTAAAATCGCTTCACAATGCTACGCCGAGTCAATTAGACGCATTCATTGACGAATATTCTACGTCTGTAGCCGCTTTGAAACAATTAAAGATCGATAATTTGTTAGATTACATGTTTGTTCATTTAGGTTTACGCAAACTAGATACGGACACAGTGCAACAATTCGAAAATATTAATAGAAAACAATCATATCCCAATTACGAAGAATTTGTAATATTTCTCAGGGAACAATATAAAATATTAAAAAGAATTACGCCAGATATTAAAATCAACGCAAGCGCCGGTAGTAAGTATAAGCACTGCGCCGCTGGAGACGCGAGGAGCGGTCGCTCGACACAGCGAGCTCCACGCGCATTAATTGCAAATGACGTCACCGCGCGTCTTAATAAACACTGTTCATTTTGTAAATCGAATGAACATGAACAAATATATAATTGCGCGAAATTTAAAACTCTTTCACCGCTAGATAGATACAAATATATAAAGAATGTGAACGGTTGTATAAATTGTTTGAGTTTGTTGCATACTAGTCGATTTTGTCAGTCTGTATCATCGTGTAAATTTTGTAAAGGAAACAAGAGGCACCATTCCTTGTTACACTTTCCTGAGAACAGTTTAGATGGCATGGTCGGGGGTAATTCAAGGTCATTGACCTCTGATAATCAACTACATAATAACGATACATCTAAAAGTACCCAAGACAAAACTGTATCTCTTTGTAGTCAGATGAATTCTGAATCCACGCGTCATAAAAATAAAATTATTTTGTTTAGGTTCCGCAGTCATTTTAGTAAAAGATAAAAATTCTATATTACACCCAGTTAGAGTACTTATCGATATGGGTTCTCAGAGACATTTTATTACCAAACAATGTTGTAAGAAACTTGGATTAAATATATTTAACTCCGCCAATTCCATTCAAGTAAATGGTATTGGTGACAATCCGCAACCGATACAGGGTATAGCCAATGTAACAGTATTTTCGCGACATAATGATTTCCGCTTGAACATACAATGTTTAGTTATTAATAAGATTTCGGGTGATTTACCGCAAGTTAATGTAGATTGTACATCGCTCGATTATTTATTTAATTTACCGCTCGCAGACCAATCGTTTCATACGAAGGGTCCAATAGACATGCTAATTGGTTCAGAAGTTTTTGCCCACATATTGAAGGGAAATAAAATCATAGGTTCGAATGGGAATCCCGACGCTCTTGAATCCGAATTTGGTTATATTATTATAGGCTCCGCACGTGTTTTACAATCCGCGTCCGCTAACGCTACCGCTTGTCTCAGTGACACATACTCATATATTTGTAGTGAGGATACTTCAATGGAAGGTTTAATGAATCGTTTTTTGAACGTTGAAGATGTACCGGACAAAAAACATTTTTCACCCGTGGATAAACAATGTGAGTTGTTATATTCAAATAATATTTCTCGCGATAAATCAGGCCGCTTCACTACTATTTTACCCTTTAACCAAGACCCGTCGCAGTTAGGGGATTCATTTAAAATCGCATCTAAGAGATATACGCATTTAGAACGCAAGTTTAAACTCAATAATAATTTAAAATTACAGTATGACGAAATTATTAGAGAGTACTTAAATAAAAATTATATTACCCGCATAGATAATTATAATTCCAGTGAGAGGCAATATATTATTCCTCACCACGCAGTTTCACGCAATGATAAAATTAGTACGAAATTACGAATAGTTCTAGATGCAAGTGCAAAAACAACTTCCGGGTTGTCGTTAAACGACTGTCTGCATACCGGGCCAAACTTACAAAATGATTTACTTGCGATCTTAATTCAATTTCGTTTATTTCCTATTGCTATAAGTGCCGATATTAAGCAGATGTATTTACAAATATTGGTACATAATAATTATCGTAAATTTTTACGAATTCTATATCGCTTTGAAGATGAGGATAGCGCTAATTTATATGAGTTCAATCGCGTTTGTTTCGGTCTGTCTTGCAGCCCATATTTAGCAATGCGGACAATCCGCGAACTAGCTGAACAAGAGAGACAGGAATATCCATACGCAGCAGATGTAGCTCAAAGTAATTTATTCATGGACGATTTGGCAATATCCGTATGTACACCGCAAGAAGGTATAAACCTATCTAACCAATTAATAAACATGTTTAAAAAAGGTGGTTTTGATTTAGTAAAATTTATAAGTAATTGCCCCGCATTATTAGAATCAATTCCTGAAAATCATAACCTTTCACATGTTCATTTTGATCAAAATGACAATTTAAAATTATTAGGCTTAAAATGGATTCCGGAAAAAGATCAATTCGTAATCTCGGTAAAGGAAACTTCGCAAATAATTACTAAACGCATTATCTTAGCAACTATCGCTCGCTTGTGGGATATCAATGGGTTCTGTGCACCCGTAATATTAAAGGCTAAGTTAATTATGAAATCGCTTTGGTTACAACATGTAGATTGGGATGAATGCCCACCGCAAGATATTTGCGACGCATGGTGCATCCTTCGAAATGAGCTACCACTTTTATCTAGTGTAAAAATTCCTCGTTTCTTAGGAGTGCCATCTTACAGTTCTGAGTTGATAGTAGTAGGTTTTTCAGACGCAAGTGAAAGTGGATACGGCGCCAACGTTTATTTGTGCATTAAGGGTTCTCCCAACACGGTCAATCTAGTATGCGCTAAAAGCAAGGTGTCGCCAACTGCTAATAAAATGCAAACTCTAGCACGCCTCGAATTATGTGCATTGTTATTATTATCGAAGCTTATTCACTTTGTTATCACCACTATTTCACCGCGTTGCAATATTACAAATATATTCGCCTTAACCGATTCCACAGTAGCCTTATATTGGGCACATTCTTCTCCGCATAGATTTCAAGTATACGTAGCAAACCGCATCGCTCGCATTCAAGAGTATTTATCACCCAAACACATTTTTCACGTAGCGGGAAAGGATAATCCGAGTGATTGCTTATCGAGAGGTTTATTGCCTTCCCAATTATTAGACCATCCGACATGGATGCATGGCCCCACTTGGCTTCAAAATCCAGTGACAGAATGGCCTATTCGACGCTTTTTATTTGAGGATCAAATATTCCCACCTGATAAACAATATGAACATAAAAATGATCGCGCTTTAGTCACGACGATAAATGAACAACCCTTTTTCCATACAGTCGCAGCTCGACTATCTTCGTGGTCGAAACTTTTGCGAGTTGCGACTTATGTTTTAATATTTATTAGGAAAATTCCTAGATCTAATACTGTAACGGTAAATCAGTTAAAAATAGCTGAGTTGTACATTTTGCGCAGCGTTCAGCAAGTTCATTTTGCAACCGAACTAACTTCTTTAAAAGAAAATCGTCCACTTACAAAATCATTTAGAACACTGTCACCCTTTATAGATAGCGATGGCTTGATCAGGGTTGGGGGCAGATTACAGCACAGTAGCTTACGGTTCGAGCGAAACACCCTATTCTGCTTCCTAAACGCGATCACATCACAAATATACTTATCGATTATTATCATAAAAAATATTTACACGCAGGTCCTCACCAATTACTCTCGATGTTACGCTTAAATTACTGGATTATTTCAGGCAGGACAGTAGTTCGAAAGCGTTTTCAAGCTTGTAACAGCTGTTTTAAAGTTTCGCCTAAACCCATGTTTCCATATATGTCCGCTCTTCCCTCCTTTCGAGTTAATGAAGCTAAGCCTTTTCTAAAAACCGGGACCGATTATGCAGGCCCAATTCCTATATTAATAAGTAGATATCGAGGTGCGCGCCAAGAAAAGGCTTTTATTTGTTTATTTACTTGTTTAGTAACAAGAGCTGTGCACATTGAATTCGCGGTTGATTTAAGTACTGAGTCATTTATCAAAGCTTTCAAGCGATTTATATCACGTAGAGGAAATTGCTTAGAGTTATTTTCGGACAATGGCACTAACTTTGTAGGTGCAAAAGCGCATTATAATGATTTACATAATTTTATTAAATCTAAAACTTATTCGGAGGCATTTTTGAATGAAGCTGTAGAGCACGGTATTACCTGGAAAACGATCACTCCCAACGCTCCTCATTTTGGTGGTGCTTGGGAATCTAATATAAAAAGCATTAAGTCGCATTTAAAACGCGTTATAGGCGACACGCTACTTACCTATGAAGAGTTTACAACACTTCTTACACAAATCGAATGTATACTAAACTCACGACCACTTTCTGTTTTGAGTTCGGATCCGGCCGAACCTACAGCTCTAACTCCCGCACATTTTCTTAACTATGAACCGCTCAATTCTTTTAATTTAGTTGACACTGCTTCGCAACCGCAATCTTTGTTGAAGCGCAAATACTTATTGGATAAGCTCGTGGAATCCTATTGGAAACGCTGGAGGAATGAATATTTGTCAACGCTCCAAACTAGACAAAAATGGAATGCACGTACCGCAAATCCTACTGTAGGTTCTGTTGTTCTACTTAAATCTGATAACGCTCCTCCATTAAGGTGGCCACTTGGTATTATTGAAACCTGCCACCCTGGTGCTGACGGAATAGTCCGTGTGGTTACTGTCCGCACTCAAAGCGGTACTTATACGCGCCCGGTTGTAAAGGTCTGTCCTTTACCTACCCAATAATCCTTCTAATAGTTCCTTTCCTTTGTATATTATTATCCTTTTTCTACTTTAATATTAGTTTATCCTTCAGTTAAATTTGTAATTCCGCTTCCGCATTTCCGCTCATCCATCTAATTTTCTTTCACCTCCTCTCCAATATTTTGAGCTTAGGAGACGCTTCTCTCCTAAGGTCGGGGGTTATGGTGAATCATTCGGTTGCTGGGGTGAGAATGTCAGGAATCACTGTCATTCTTGCCGAGTGATTTTCTCTTGCCTGGCAACCCGCGCCGCGAGTTAAACTTGACAGTTGGTTTTAAAAGTATACGCGCAACCGCTTCGCAACGCAAACCGCAATTCTTTATAATAATTTATCATTTCGCCGCATCACGCCTTACACCGCTTCCACGCCATTACGTAAGCTGCAGGATCCTCGGGATTGGATGTGCACGAGAGATTGCTCGGTAAGTGGACATATTCCTTATATTTTCGCCCTGAGCGACCCAGTGTATCACCCGACCCTTGGCAAGAAATAGGAGATTTGGAGGCCGGCCAGCCCGCAGTTGGTATTTTCTACCAGCCTTTAAGGATAAGGATGTAAGTTATAGCACGATAATAGTAATTATTATGCGGTTTTTTTTTCTATAATTCAGAATAATTTTGTTTTATATGGATACACATTTTATTTATCCCCTACTACTTCTCAGACGTAACCTTGTCAAATATTAGGTTAATTTATAAATTTGTACACCCCAACAATTTATTTTATACAGTTTTCCTCTTTCTGTATTATTTTGTTTTTCTTTTATATCATTCTTTTCTCTCTCTTTTCTTCTCAATGTTTTCTTAATTTATTACAATTTTTATTTCTTATATGTTTTCAGTTTTTCTAAACAATTAGTTCTGTAAATTTATTGCATTTTTTTTTTATTTTCTTCTATTCTATTAACTCTACAGCTTTTTATTTCGGAAAACGGGTTTTTCGGCAATTTCAACTAGAATCAAGAATACACATTATTGAACCATTTTCTTAACGTAGGGAGATACATTTACGCAGAGAGAGCGAGGCTCTCCCGGGTTAGAGCTGGTCACATACCCCCTGTAGTATGTGAACTTGCCCGGCATGAAGCGCGGAATACCCACTAAAATCCCATGGTACCATCCGGCACCTTCCTGGAGCTACACGGGATTGATCCAGCATGCTCCACTTCGACCCGGTGGATACTATTGAATCTAACAAAATATATATACTATAATCTAAATAGATTATACATGTCTATGATTTAAAAAAATAATAATGAACAGGCAAATAGACAGATGATAGAAGTTGCGTTTGATACAATGTAAAGATAGGCTTAGCGCTTTGACCATAATCTCACACGATGTTAAGTGAGGCTGTGGTCCAGTAAGGTAAACATATATTAAGCCTAGAGTTATGGATCTCTAGTGCCGGAACACACCTATTGTGTTTGACGTATTATTTGATGCTACGAAAATCTATAATTACAACGGGTAACATCTCTCTCTCTCTCTCTCTCTCTGGTTAATAATGTGCTTATAACTGGAAAATCACTGAATCGAATTACATTACACATAAAAAATAACAAAATTATTGCATACACAGATACGTTAAAGTAAATTTAATACTCTAAAACAACATTGTCAATGTTATGGTTGACGCGAGTGAAGCCGCAAGTACATGTAGTATACATGTAGACCTACGTCCGTGATGGATAATAACGCGTCAGTTTCTGTATTAAGTAAGCCACAGCACATGTCGGCATACAGCTGGTTCACTTAACAGAAACACATATATGTAGTTTCATTAACAGTCAAATTCACATAATTTGTTACCGACTTTATAAATAATGGTAATGACTATGAAGTGAGATAATATTACAGCAGTGACTATTATAATCGCTGGCAACTAGAAAGTATGAACATCAACCACATCATCGCTTAATATCAAGTGGGATTGTGGTCAAATCACTGAGCCTATACGGAGTAAAAAAAACTAATTAGATTAAACAAAATATGATGTACCCAACGTGCGGCTACAATCATTCCTTAAACACAGAAAGTTTTTAGAAAAGTAAAAACAAACATAAACAACAAATAGTATTAAACAATAAATAAAGTAATTAAAAAATATAAATAAAAACGTATGTGTATATATAAAGTAAGCATAGTTATTAAGCCTTTTTTTTTTTTTTTTTCGAGGGGAATGCATTTACGCACTAGTTGTCCAGCCAGATCTGATAGGGACCCCCCCCTTCCAGATCTGGTTGAAACACGTCTGAAGATGTGTGACAGTCTCTCGCACTAAAGCGCGAGAGGCTGTCACACAGGATTAGTGTGGGACTCGCGGCGAGAAGCGCCGTTGACCACTACCCACTAAACCCCCCGGTACCTCCCGCCACCTAGTTGGAGCAAACACGGGATCGCTTATGCATGCACCGCGAATAGTTATTAAGCCTAACAAAGTATAGTCGTAAAACTGTAATATTTTTAAAGCATTATAATAATAAAACACACAATTAAAAAAGAGTGTGGACCAAGAGCCTGCAGCGACAAAAAAATATGCGAGCGGAGTCACAAGCACAACTAGTTTAGAAAAGCTTAGACATGTTAAAATATGATGGCCTTTATGTTTCAACAAATTTCAACAGAAACTCAACTACACGGGCAAATAAATAAAGTAGTTTCAATCGACACTTTATAATGTATTTGTGAACGAGCTGTATTGAATTTTCTGTGAATACCGCTATCGGAGGATGCCACAATAATTGAGGCTAGCGGCCAAGCTAATATAACCTAACCAATAATGCACTAACGACATCTGTGAAACGAGTTAATAACTAATATATATGATGAAACCTCTTACACTTCATCGACAATATATCGACAAATTTATAACTTACGATTGACGTCATAGCTGCAGTTTTTGATGTAAATATTTACTAAGAAATTGGGCAAATAATGGAGCCTATTTACAAATAAAAGTGTACGAGCAATTTCATTTATGTAAATAATATTTTTTATTTTTATTAAATGTCCTGTATTTTAAATTATACCATGATTAGGTTAAGATATTACAAGTAATTATGATGGTTATTTTTGTCTAGCTCACTATTATTAAAAAAAAAAACTTAATACACTTAATCATGTAATGTCATACAAGTTAGCGAAAATCAGATCGGAGATTAATTTCTATATGTACAGAGTAATTTTGCGAGTTATAGCTGACTGAGATATATGTTGCCTTTTATAATCCTAATCGTAACTAAAGCGTGTAAAAACATAAGATGCTTTTCACACCTTAAATTATTGGTAAACTTTACGTTAATGCGAACGAAGCCGTGAGCAAAAAACTAATATAATACGTAGAGATTACTGCTTAGTATATTTAGTATAGGATACAGACACGTCAAGCACTTACTCTATAGAAGTTGATATACATACGTCCGCAATTCCATATTAATATGCATTAATAATCGATACATACCACACATCACCGTGTGGTTATTATTACATACTTGAGCGGTTGATATCACTGTTAAGAGGGTATCCTAGCAGCATTTATTCCATACAAACGTAGTCCCCTGTTTCCTCCTTGGATAATAGCGTTATGGTAATTATTTTTATACCAAAATAATATATATCCACCACTGCCAAGTCCGAACGTTTTGATTTTTTCCATAAATTGTAGAAACTAGAAGCCTTTGAAAATAGTCAATTTAAAAAAAACCAAAGTTGTCTCTTTCGTGTTTTATAATACTGTCTTTGGTGTGCAACGCGATAGCAATATATTTTTCAAATACCTACTTTTCCGGCCGCATATCCTCTTAATTAACCTCGCGAATCTCTAAAGAACAAGTTTCAAGAATATGATATCTTAACTTTGCCCTCCCAATACATCTTCGATAACTTAATGCATATTCGTAAAAATTTAGACAAGCTAGATCTAGTGAATGATCGTCATAATTTTAATACTAGAAGTAAAGACAAGTTGGCCGTCCCACGCTTTAGGTTAAGTAAGTGTAATAAAAGCTTTATAGGTAATAGTATTCAGTTTTACAATAAGATCCCAAGTAACATTACTGATTTACCTGACAATAAGTTCAAGTAGTATTATGTCAAGCAAGTTTTAATCTCAAAAGGTTATTACAGGGTGGATTATTCCGTGAACGATAGTGATGTCTGGAATTAACCCACATCTCTGTGCTTCCACTAAAAACTACGATTTGTATAGTTTTTATATGACAAAAAAAAATGATATATATTATATTTATGAAAAAAAAAAGAACCAGATCGAGTTTCTTGCCCTCGGTCTTCTCGACTGGGTTGTTTTCCGAACCGGTGGCAGTGTTTTAGACGTTCATAAGCGCCTTCTTAGGACCTAAATTGAATAAATAAATTTTGATTTTGATTTTTTGATTTTGAATGAATCAATGACGGCCATAATATGTCTTAGGATTGCTTGAATAATGTACAGTTTCAATATGTTTTAATTATTTTTACTTTTAACTACAGACACTACGACATAAACATTACCGTATTGTATTTGTGATAGATGTCAATTTATTTCTACGTCACTTTTTTATTGTTTTTGTAATAGATACCGTGATAGCTTAATACAGGATCAGAAGATGGTACATCCGGCTTAAAACAAAACCCGGTGTAATATAAGTAATAATTAGCAATGATGGCATATGGGCATGTGATGCGCAGGGAGAAAGAGGATGTTGTAAGGAAGGTATTGGATATGAATGTGGACGGTTACATGGGAAGGGGAAGACCAAAGAAAAGATGGATGGACTGTGTGAAAGACGATATGTTTAGAAAAGGAGTGAATGCGGAGATGACAACAAATAGAGAGGAATGGAAGAGGAAGACATGTTGCGCCGACACCAAATAAAAATGGGAAAAGGGTAGGGAGATGATGATGATGGCATAGTGGATAGTGCGACTGGATTCCGCGCAATGGACGCGGGTTCAAACCCACCTATCCAACTCTAAAATCAGGCGGAACTTTCGGTGAAGGAAAACATCGCGAGGAAACCATAGCATAGTGGTAGGGCTTTTTCTAATAATGTCCACCTGGATAGCTACCACCCTCAAGTTTGAAAAATCTGACGCCAAATAAAAATCGGTGTGTTCCGGCAGCATCACTTGAGAACCAGTATCTCTAGGTATAGTTTATTTACCACCCTGGACCACATCGTCACTTAACATCTGTTAAGATTGTGGTCAAAGCTCTAAGCCTATACCGTGTAAAAAAATTGATTTTTAATCGACATCTAAAAAATTCTAGGCGTTACTTAAAACTTATCCAGGATATCCTAAAATACAGTATAAGAAATTTTGGAAAAACAGGATAAGTAGGAATTTTAACGTATCACAATTCTACTAATGTTTCTCTGATCTTAATACAACGGTCTAGGAATATTGTCATAATTGTGCTGAAATCAGAAATTAATCTCTTCATTATTATATTTTACTAACTAATCTAATTTGTTCGGACATATTAACTTTTTTATTTTACGCTAAATCCCACTAATATTACAGAATAATATCATAATATTTTTGTCAAGCAAACTAAGATAGTAGATTAAACGCAAAAAATACTAGATCATAGATTAAAATCCTGCAAAAAAAAACTCGTGTTACTTTTGACTGTACCTGCATCTCATAGACCAAAATATACCAACTACGAACTTGTATATATTAAGTCACAATTCAATTAGTATTAAAAGCATCGTGCGGAAGAAAGAAACAGACAGACAAAGTAAACTCATTGAAATAATAAAACCAGAAACCGTTAAAGCAACTCATAGCTTCGTTTTTACAACCCGCAGAATCCTAACAGCGAAAATATATTTTTTTCTAATATTTACGATTTAATTTCCTACAGAGGTTCATATTCCGACGCTACCGCCGCCGCCACCGCCGCTCGTAAATAACGTAAGGTCCGGCTTTAATTAATTTTTTATTCATTATTAAATATTAAATTGAATGGAATAATAATTTTTAATTAGTTTGAAATTAATTTTAATTGAAATATTCATACGTTAAACGTAAATAACTATGTATGTGTTAAACAAGCCTTAAGCTTTGCAGGAATTTGTGACTTACATATCGCCATGTTGAAGTTGTCCTGTTACTAACATCTCTTTAATGTCACCATCCTTTTGAATCAATAAACTGAGGTACCAAAACCAGAGTAAACTATTTTTTGGTTTTTATGAACTAACACGATGTTGTTGATCTGAATAGCCTTGGCAGAACTTTGAGGGAAGCAAGCTTATAGGATTCAACAAAAAAAAGGTTGCTAACGCAAGATCACCAAAATTTGTACTAACCTTGGTTTGAACTACTCATCATCTCCCTACCCTTTTCCCATTTTTATTTGGGGGTCGGCGCAACATGTCTTTCTCTTCCATTCCTCTCTATTTGTTGTCATCTCCGCATTCACTCCTTTTCTAAACATAGCATCTTTTACACAGTCCATCCATCTTTTCTTTGGTCTTCCCCTTCCCATGTAACCGTCCACATTCATATCCAATACCTTTCTTACAACATTCTCTTCCTCCCTGCGCATCACATGTCCATACCAGGATAAACGACCGCCTCTTAACTTGTCTGTTATTGGCGCCACTTTCAAACTTCCTCTAATATACTCATTCCTAATCCTGTCCATTCTTGTTACCCCACACGGCACACATCCATCTCAACATTCGCATCTCAGCTGCATGTAATCTTCTTTCGTCCGTCACCTTTATGGGGTAACATTCTGATCCATACAAGACGACAGGTCGTATTATGTTCTATTAGGTTTGAACTACTGTCTGCGTAAAAATTCAAAGAAAAAAAGATCCCTTACAGAACTCCTTAGGTACAGTCCTCCTTACCTTAGGTAAAGTTAAGAAACATATGCAATGTCACTGTATCGCCCTGATGACGGCTAGAGTTTCTTCTGTTGAGGAACGGAGCATGACTTGAATCGCTGCCAAAGGAGAACGCCTAAAAAAGGGCGAAATATTCTGGAAGAAAATGTAAATAGACCAATGACTAAAATACAAATATCCAGTTTTTTATACAGATCTCTGATTTTCCAGGCTTTCTCGCTATTTTCCCAGCCTTCTATCAGGACCTCAGTTACATTTTCTCTAACAAGAATAATGTCATCAGCAAATAGAATATACACAATACACCGTGATGCATCAATCTTGTATGTAAAATGTCATTGTGTTAATAACAAGTAGGAACAAATATCGGCTTAAAGTCGATTCCTTGGAGTAAGCCTACAGTCATATTGACAAAGCGATAACTCCGGCCGCGTCGCTGAACTCAACTCTACAAAACTAAATTGTAAGCGAATTAATTGTTTGTTTATTTGAATGCTTTCAATTAATGATCTATATATTTTTTTCTGAGATTAGATAAATAACTTGTGTCGTCAAATACGGTAAATTATAATAACATGCAAACTTTTTAATCAACATTGATAACATTGCGCTTGTTCATGCTTCTATTAATAAATAATCTCAGAGAGAAGTAATCTTGCTAATTTACTGTGAATTGAAAAGAGTACTCATTCTGATCATGGAGTAGATTAAATTTCGAAGAAAAACGGCCATTTAAAATTAAAGTAGAAATATCCATATCTTGCGGAAAAAATTTGCTCGGAATAATATCATTTGAAGGATCATAACCCCACATAATTACGCGCAAAGTACATAAGGCTCCATCCGAGAGACAAGTCGAGTGATAATGGGCTGTCTGGTGCGATAGCCCATGATCATAATGTTTATTCATTATTTATGGCATCTTATGGTGTGAGTCAGCTACGAGCCGTGAAGTTAGCGATAAAAGAAACTGTTATAAGCCATAAATTCTGTCATATTATAAAATACAATGTCTCTCTGGCTATCTGTCTGACTGTTGTTTTGTTGTTGTCGTTTGGTTTATAACTCGAAAAATCAGTGAATCTATTTATATAACTCTAAACATCAAAGATTCTCTGGCAGGGTTTTTGTATATCCGTTGTATGTCCGCAAAAAATTAGACAAACTTAAACTTGTAAACGACCAGCTTTAATTTTAATTAAAATTAACAGTTTCATGTTTTAGACTTAGCAAAACTAATAAGAGTTTTGTAGGTAATAGTGTTAGGTTTTACAATAAAATTCCAAAGAACATTACCGATTTCTCAGACAATAAGTTCGGGTACCATGCTAAGCAAGTTTTAATTTGAAAAGGTTATTATAGGGTGGATCAGTATATGAACGATGGTGATGTCTGGAAGTGACAGCCATCTCTGTGCATCTACTAAAAAATGTTGTAACTTTTATTTTGTAAACTTCCAAAACATAACGTGCAGAAAAAACCAGATCGAGTTTCTTGCCAGTCTTTCTCGATGACTGAATTATTTTCCGAACCAGTGATAGTATTTTGACGTTTATAAGCAACTTATTAGAGTCTACATTTAATGAAGTATCTTTGATTTTGACTGTATTATTTGTTGCGTTATGTAAAGAAAAAGTTATGAATCTAATACAGAACTAAATAGACATAAAAATAACGTTTACATTTTTCTATATACCTAACGAAATATATAGTAACTGTTTAAACCTAGAGATGAATATGTAATTCTATCAATAATGATTTCGAATTGTCAACGTTTAACGCTATTTCTAAAACTACTAGTACAAATATTCAAAGGCTACCTTTCAACAATAAAATTATACTTCATGAAAAAGATAAAACATATAATTAAAATTAAATTATTTCCTTGTTTGATCAAAATAAATCCAAGTCATAGGCGCCATATTTTTATTTTTGAAATTGCACGTTCTATTTTTTTAAAACTTTTAAATTAAGGATAAACTATTTCGCTGTTTTTATGGGCACGAGTCACATGGGCGGATTGATGGCGCCTACGCTTTACAAATGTCGCGCAATGTTGACTCGGATCTCGTCTCGAGCACGATGACGTCATCAGTGACATCACATTCACATTAGAACCAAGTACGTTCCGAGTAGTTGCTACTGTAGAATATTTGATATATTGGCTCTAAGAGAATTGCCACATCATTCTTATTACGTTTATTATGAAACGTCTACTTGGCGTGACTATGAGACGTTTTTGGTGACTAGCGAAATTCTCTTTGACTAAATATCTCCGCCAATATTTAGAACAATATTGACGTACATGGTCTACACTCTTCTAAATATAAAACAACCAAAATCAAAAATCAAAACAAAATTTATTTATTCAATTTAGGCCCTAAGAAGGCGCTTATGAACGTCTAAAACACTACCACCGGTTCGGAAAACAACCCAGTCGATAAGAGCCGGCAAGAAACTCGATCTGGTTCTTTTTTTTCATAAATATAATATATATCATTTTTTTTGTCATATAAAAAACTATACAAATCGTAGTTTTTAGTGGAAGCACAAAGATGTGGGTTATTTCCAGACATCACTATCGTTCATGTAATGCTCCACCCTGTAATAACCTTTTGAGATTAAAACTTGCTTGACATAATACTTGAACTTATTGTCAGGTAAATCGGTAATGTTACTTGGGATCTTATTGTAAAACCGAATACTATTACCTCTAAAGTTTTTATACACTTACTTAACCTAAAGCGTGGGACGGCAAACTTGTCTTTACTTCTAGTATTAAAATTATGACGATCATTCACTAGATCTAGCTTGTCTAAATTTTTACGAATATGCATTAAGTTATCGAAGCTGTATTGGGAGGGCAAAGTTAAGATATCATATTCTTGAAACTTGTTCTTTAGAGATTCGCGAGGTCCCATATTATATATTGCTCGACAACACAGATAAACATTATACAAACTTTAAAAAGGAATAAGGATCAGTGAAGGTTTTTATTTTTGTCATTGGTCGTTGCTCGTTTTCGAATACAAAGCAAATCTGACCATTTCTTCATCACGATATGGTCGAGACTATCTCAATAAATAGTTTTAATATTAGCTTTACCCGAATTGAATTTCATAACCACATGGATCTCGCCCTAAGATTTTATCATAACGTTCTACCACCCTGGCGCTCCCAAACATATTCCTAGTTCTTTATTCATATTTCATTCAATTTAAAAAAAAATTGTGTTAAAAATATTTGATTTATTTGTACTTGGTCTGATTTTCTAATATCATTGCTGCAATTTTCATTCAAAACTAGCCTTTATTCTTTACACAAATTATAATTATACTCATTTTTAGTTTACGTCATGAGTAGCCTAATTTTTGTTTGTCAGACTGTGTTCGGATAAATCCATCTTTTACTATCTTTCATAACCTCTATCTCTCAATCTATATTTTTATATATATAATAACCTTTTTGTTGGTCTTCTTTGTTTTTCATTGTGAACATAATCAGAACGTTTTAGTAAATAAATGAGGCAGAGCAAAGAAAATAAATTTAGAATCGTAAAAATTTCGAGAAACAATTACTCAGAAGCATCACAATTCGTTGAAGCACTAAAACACATACTATACTATTTAAATCACACGCGGCCCACTGGTTACGGATCCGAGCATGCTTGCCATAAATATCCGACGGTATCCGCACTAACGAAGGTGTACGCAGTGGCTTGCTTCAATGTACGAGGTACAACAGTATTGTAACTGTATTTAATTATTTCTATATTAAAATAGATTTA
Organism: Samia ricini; assembly: GCA_014132275.2. Classification (NCBI taxonomy): domain Eukaryota; kingdom Metazoa; phylum Arthropoda; class Insecta; order Lepidoptera; family Saturniidae; genus Samia; species Samia ricini. The sequence continues at coordinate 984,294 of AP028159.1, forward strand.
TTTAAGTGACTAAGCGCTATTGACAGATCAAACCCTATCAGATGGTAAATACATAATAATCGACAGTTTGGATTGTTACACCGGTCTGGATAGATATATCTATAAAGTCTTCTGTATCTACTTGGAACCAGTAAAAGATGCTGGACTGCTAGATAAAGGTCTCCACAACGACCGATCTTGCGCTAAACGCATTCAGCGGACTCCACAACCTCCACCAGGTCGTCGGTCCGGCCATGTGGGGGCCGCCTTTTTTCTTTATTTTTTTTTTTTGCGGGGGGAAATGCATTTACGCACTACCCTTACCTATTGTATTAGTGAGACCGAAGTCCCCCAATACAATAGGTAAGGGGGCACAGAGGGACGAACTCCGTGCCAGTGCGGGACTCGCCCGGGCGTGAAGCGCCCGGAAATACCCACTAAAACCCCCTGGGGCCGTCCACTGCATTTGGGATGGGGGCGACACGGGGTGGCTTTCGCAAGCACCGCGTCGCGGCCATGTGGAGGCCTACCCATACTGCATCTTACGGTATGTGGTAACCATTCGAGAACCCACTGGCCCCATCGGGAATCGTTTCTACGAGCTTTACAATTGAAACAAAAAATCATCATTAATATTTAATCGACTTTACTATTCTAGAGAACATCGAATTTCCGAAACAAAGTAGACCTATTATTACTACTTTGAAGAAATTTAATACATATAACCTTATAAGGATACCAGCGATATATAATGTTTATAGGTCGTATTTCCAGCACTGAATTGAGAAATGCCAAGCGGTTTAAAACTTGCTATACTGGTCAGTTCTGTACAGTGAATATACGCAGTGCGACGATGCATTGTAAACATTCCCGGGCGGTGTTTCGCGTCGGGTGCAACGATCATTGCACTAAGAATTCATGTTCGTGGTAAGTTATTCCTGTAGATTATACGCATAGGTATTTCTCTTTCTTACACCAAAGATCATTTTCAATTAAATACAGTTTGAAGTCTTGAATTTTTCTAGATTAAGATAAAAACTATTAGAAAACGCAAAAGAATATCATAATGAAACCTAAAATTTCTTCATATATGCTTTAAGAGGAAAAAAATGATCTTATATCTAGGAAATACGAACGATTATTATTGCCTATCATAAATAATTATTTTCAGCTAAAGTATAGGTACTTTACGATTAATTGTTACTGACGGATTTTGTTGATTGAGTATTTTCAAAACAAAATTTATTTTTACTTCATCAGTTATACCTAACGAAAGTTTAACTTACTAGTGTATATAAATAATCGGATATTATATCGATTTTCAAATACGCCTCGTCTATTTGAGTGTAAAGTAATAAATTATTCTCGAAATTACTAGGCCAACGGGAGTCAACCGACGTCCATGATATTAACAGGGAATAATTCATAAGCTTCGTTCGATACCACAAATTATTATCGTCCATATCTACGATTCTAACATATCCACCAAAATATAGGGAGGGTAAAGACACGTAGATACTAACATCTGTAAAATTATTATTATAATAACACAAGAATAATCAACAAGAATGGACAGGATTAGAAATGAGTATATTAGAGGAAGTTTGAAAGTGGCGCCAATAACAGACAAGTTAAGAGGCGGTCGTTTGTCCTGGTGTGGACATGTAATGCGCAGGGAGAAAGAGGATTTTGTAAGAAAGGTATTGGATATGAATGTGGACGGTTACATGGGAAGGAGAAGATCAAAGAAAAGATGGATGGACTGTGTGAAAGATGATATGATTAGCAAAGGAGTGAATGCGGAGATGATAACAAATAGATAGGAATGAAAGAGGAAGACATGTTGCGCCGACCCCAAATAAAAATGGGAAAAGGGTAGGGAGATGATGATGACAAAAATAATGAACATAAGAAGCCGTATACAGCGTTCGCTTGATATCCAACAATTTTAAAATTATTATTACCATTGTAAATGATTCTATCAATTTTTAAATATATAAACTAATGAATAGTCTAAGAAACAAAACAGTCATGCTGGTGAAGCCGCTGCCACAGCTAGTCTAGGCTACAATCCTGAACATGCTGAATTTAGAAGTACTGGTTCTCAAGTGATGCTGCCGGATCACGCGTATTGGTGCGTAGCGAAAGATTTTCAAACTTGAGGGTAATAGCTACAGAGGCGGATATCATTGGAAAATGCCCTACTACCATGCTATATTTTCCTTACGATGCTTTCCTTCAACGAAAGCTCAAGCTTATTATAGCGTTCAATATAGCAAACACTGATGAATTTATATTCAAAAATCTTCATCATAATTAATAATAGAATCACCAACTAGTTCTTACAAATAGCTATTAGTTAAATTTTTGATTCGTAACATCAAAATTATTGATAAGGCGAACAAAATCCTCCTCCTTTTTTTAAGTCGGTTAACAAAATATTCCCTTAACGATAAATACATACGTTGTGTGACTTTCTCTTTGTTCTAGTTATAAATTAATTTTTTTCTGTATAATTTACATTGTATTATTATAAAGCCTCTTGTTGAAACAAAGTAGTAATGAATAGTAATCTAACAGTATATGAACCTTTTTTTTTTTTTTGACGGGGGGAAATGCATTTACGCACTACCCTTACCCATTGCATTAGTGAGACCGAAGTCCCCCAATGCAACGGGTAAGGGGGCACGGAGTGACGAGTTCCGTGCCAGTGTGGGACTCGCCCGGGCGTGAAGCGCCCGGAAATACCCACTAAAACCCCCCGGGGCCGTCCGCTGCATTTGGGATGGGGGGCGACACGGAGTGGCTTTCGCAGGCACCGCGTCGCCTCAACAGTATATGAACCTAACATGAATAGTAACAACCACCAAAGCTGAAAAAGGTCAATAAAATAGCTAATTTATTTTCAGTTTATTGTATTAATATAATATTCAATAAATAAGTTATTCATACATATATTATCAAAAGAGAACAGAAATAGCTCCTACATGATATAAAAACAAATTGTATCTTAAATTAATTTCAATTGTTATCTAGATAAAAATGTAGATATTTAAATAATTTTAGGAACATAAATTATCCTATTCGAAATGATAAAACTTAATCATCCGACTAATTTAAAGGACTTATTGTCTGAAACTACACAATGCTAACTGCACGGACGTGCGCAGAAGCGCTACACCGTTAGGGTAAACAGTCACAGATCTCATAAACACACAGCTTTCAATACTATCACACAATAAACTTAATGCACAGTAGTATAATTTAATTTGCTAACGTTTTATTTTAGTTGTTTGCATACAGTATTATATATTTAACACTAGGGGTAGATAATATCGTCATCCGCACAATAACTCAACCGCTGTGTGAGTACACACCTCTCCGTGCCACCGCACCGAGGCATTGCGTAAATGTATAAAAAAGGGGATGTTATGCTTTTTCTGTAGCAAAGATTAAATCGGTATTTAAACTTCTAAGCATCAGAAATAAGTTAGAGTATACTACTTTAACTGTACTAAAGAAACAAAGGAATGCACGTTTGTAAAGTAATTTCTACGATTCTCTGTCACAATACAAAATACTTGAATAACTAGTTATAGTGGTTCAGGTCATCCAGTGTGAAGTTGTTACTTAAAATTTCATCGAATAGAAAATACAGAGCTTGGATTGTTACGTTACTGTTCTCACTATATCATGACAAAGGTAAACAGCAGGGCGGCTCATACGCTAACAGATTAGAGAATCCGTCGATCGTATAGCATCCTTTTGTGTACCGCAAACTCCTTTATTTACTAGTCCGTTACAATACTGACATCTGCTAGCGATTATGTTGTAGTTTCTAATAGAATTTTTTATGAGTCAATTTTTTAGCAATCTATTCGAAAATCACTTGTCGCCAAAAACTATTGTTTAAATTACAGAGCTAAACAATTACTACAGATTGTCGAAATGACCAATGACTTTAAGAACGATTGAATAGACTCTAGAGTTTTTGGCGGGATCTCAGTCTGACATGTAGCAATTGTTTTCTTTAATTCATTAAACTTGTGTACTTGACTCTATATCATGTAATCTTGGTGGCGTTTGTGTGAAATAGTTTAGTTAACTTGTGTTCAAGTTAAGTTTATTATAGAAGACAACGCGTAGCATACATTCTGAGGTGCCGACAAAGCTCCATGGAAAGTTTGAGCAGGATAGGCCACCGTTCTGTTGGAGCTTGGTAACGCTGATACAAGATTGAAAATCTTACCTACATGACATTGGCACAAATTGTGTATACACACAGATTGCCATTAACTAAGAATAATAAGAATAGACTCTATAATATGTTATTTATAGAAAAAATGACGCAAGAAGACATAATAATATGTAAGAAAGGGAGAAGATGAATTTTCGTTGCTCCGTGAATTATACTACTGCGGCGGCCATGATTGTTATTGTAGTATATGCGAAAATTTACAAATATTGTAATCCGTTTTCTATCATATAATTATCTTTATTATAATAAATATTACAATTAATTAGAAAATACATGAAAATCATAAACTAATAAAAGTTTAATATTACTACGCCAAAAAAGTATAGAAACATTTTTTTACACGGTATAGGCTCAGTGCTTTGACCACAATTTCACCTGATGTTAAGCGATGATGTGGTCCAGTCCATTCACCGAAAGCTCAGGTCGATTTTAGAGCCGGATAGGTGGGGATCGTACCCGCGTCTAAATTCAAAAAATCACACTCAATAATAGTCCCTCTTATATTGTGAAATTATGTTCTACAGAATCAAATTTATGGCAAAATATAATCACTTTTAATGAGATTACTTTTAGTACAAATCTAAATAGATCCTTCAACCAGTGAAAATAAAATGTAAATAAATCAAGCTTGAGTTATATAGAACATTTTTTATTCAAAATTATAAATGTATTTTTATTAAATTATTGTGAAATCAATCAAATCAGAAAAATCTATGACTAGCTCTGACCAAATGATTTATCTTTTGTCCTAAAAGTATATAAATATACTGCCTCGGTGGCGCAGTTGTATTACGGTACGACTGTCGTTCTGAGGTCTCGGGTTCGATCCCCGGGTCGGGTCAAGTGATTTTGGGTTTTTTTACTCAGTATCATCCCGAAGTCTGGAATTTGTGCCCGATATGGCGACAGGCTCGCCCCCTCTCACATAATGGACGGAACTAAGCTCGGCGAAATGCGGGTGGTGTAGTTCGCTATTTCACCTCTGCCCAACCCTTCGGGGATAACAGGCGTGAGCTTATGTTTATAAATAATCCTTTTACCTCCTCTTTTTTCTAAAATAAATTGTTCGAAAACTTATTTATATTAATCGAATTCTATAGAAATAGAATATTTCTATAGCTATACCGATCCTGTTTAGCTGCCTCGGTGAATTTCACATATACAATAATGCGTAATGTAATCATTCGCAGGCGGGCGCAAGATGACTTACAAGGCGTAATTTTCGTTATGATTACAACCCGACCGCATCTGCGCCGTCATGTATATGAAGGCACGCCTACTTATATTTATGTTGCAGATGTATTCAACCGCGAAGTCATTATCATAACCTGCGAGTTCAAATATGTTGTAGATATATTATTATTTATTAATCTACTTGAAAAAAAAAACTTGATCGATTTGTTTTTGAAGTTCGTGACTAAGTGATAATTTTAGTACGTGATAGGTGTTTGCAAAGGAAAACCAAAAAGCATAAAAAAATAATGACAGACAATGAAGTCCAGTTAAAAATTCAGTACTATAAGTAATTTATTATACTCGTATTGTATTTTTAAACGACTTCATTGTGAATTATTTATAACTTTACTTTATTTTCGTATGTTGAGTTGAGTTCTCTATTGAAAAGCATGTTTTCCGCAATGAAGTAAATTAATGATATAATCAAAAAATCAAGAAATCTACAAAAAATTTACTAAAAGAACATATTGATCGCTTCTATTCTAATTGTGTCGTGAACGCGGTAAAACCCAAAGTAACATAAAAAGAAAGGACCTCGTAAAGAAGTCGGTGGTAGAAAGAAAACAATATACGTAAACTATTTATAGTGAATAAAACAAAATTTACAAGGCAAACTCAATCTCGTCCGTCTTGTCGAATATAAAACTGCAGTTCCGCGTTGCACAGATCGTCCCCCGCAAAATGGCGGACGGAACGCATTCCGCGTTATGGCCCGTGAAACGAGCTCAAGAAACTTGTGCTGCACTTGAGGACACTATCCACGGAAACGGACGTAAACTTACCCAGAGCATATTAAACTTTCTCGTTTTAATACATTGTTGTTAAATAAATCAAGTTCTTTATTTCGGAGAAAAGGTGGAACATAATAGTTGAAAATGAATTAATGAAATAAAAAGAACCAATGAAACCTATTGATGTGTAATCGATGACAGAATACTGGAAGCATAACAATTATATAGTGAGATTTTTAATTAGGGCCATACAACGAATGGGTATCAAGTTAAATTAAGCGTGCTTTAAATAGTATTAGAATATTGTAATTTTTTAAAACTCGGCAATATGTAATTTGTAAATTGAATATACCATTAGGTGACAAGAAGTCGAGATACATTTTGAATTTACCGTATTTAAGGGTTGAATATTAGCTACTGATTAGAAATTATAATTTGGTCATTCATTCCCTCCGGATTTTTTTTTTTTTACACATGTGGGCATATTTTACACAAAAATATAGTCTTGAAATGTTTTATAGATTTTATTAATGTCGAATCGTTAACTATAGGTATTGTTGAAATCGGTTAATAAAGTAACTATTAACTTTATACCAATTCATTGTAACTAAGTTAGTCTAACTGGTTAAACGTTAGACTAATTTTATTTATTAACCCCTTGAGCACTAACCTGGCGTTTACGCGAGCTTTCCATTGTTTTCCTATTGTCTTCCTATTGTCTCATTTTTATGGGTAATCGACATATTAATATATATGATGAAAAATATTTTGTTCATTGTAATAACAAATTATACTTGAAAAAAAAAACCACTTTAATAAAATACACAACCGTTTAAGAGATACAATGTATTCAATAATTATGAGGATTAGACATTGTACGTGCCGGCTGTGCCTCTGATATAACTAGTATGCAACAAAAACTTAAATTTCCATCTTCGACCGTCCTCGCTTCCAAACTACTAAACAGATTTAAATATCGTTATCGGATTAATACAGAAATTTAAATAATACTTCCTCATAGAGACTAAGTAGTAGTAATCATAGACTTATTTAAATAAACGTAGCAGTAATATAAGTTTATTCTATATCAATATTTCAGTTTCGGGTAGAATATCCTCGGCCGACAGTGCACGTCTTCGGCTTACATTGCGTTTGATAAATTATTATCGTCTGTAAGAAAACAATACGGTCACGTCGTTATATGATTATCTACTAGTAATTATAATTATATTATTTTTCTTATATTCTTGAATATTTGAAAGTATTATATAACAAAGATTCGATATTTTGATAAAAGATGGAAGTCATCATCATCATCATCTCCCTACCCTTTTCCCATTTTTATTTGGTGTCGGCGCAACATGTCTTCCTATTCCATTCCTCTCTATTTGTTGTCATCTCCGCATTCACTCCTTTTCTAAACATAGCATCTTTCACACAGTCCATTCATCTTTTCTTTGGTCTTCCCTCTTCCCATGTAACCGTCCACATTCATATCCAATACCTTTCTTACAACATCCTCTTTCTCCCTGCGCATCACATGTCCATACCAGGATAAACGACCGCCTCTTAACTTGTCTGTTATTGGCGCCACTTTCAAACTTCCAAAATTCATTCCTAATCCTGTCCATTCTTGTTACCCCACACATCCATCTCAACATTCGCATCTCAGCTGCATGTAATCTTCTTTCGTCCGTCACCTTTATGGAGTAACATTCTGATCTATACAAGACGACAGGTCATATTATGTTCTTGTAAATCTTGTAAAAAATGGAAGTAAAAAAAATAAAATACAAATGAAGGTTCCAAAAAATTTATTCCGTATACATCATCGTTAGAAGAATATCTACTACTACTACTCTTAATATACAGTTTTAAACGTTTTATATTTTAAATTATTTTCTTCTCAGTTTATCAAACCAGTTTTCTATTTCTCTCTTTATTAGTAGTACAAAATTAAGTACAAATAAGCATGTCACTATCGCATTTTACAATGATTGCATCTCTCTCTCTCTCTCTCTAATTTGAAAATCTGTCGTCAAAGACCTATAGTATACTGAGAGTATCAATTGAGCACATCCGGAGATAGCATGTTATTATTTTATATTACATCAACACTTAATAATAAATGAAACTATGACAAAATGTAAACAAATCTTATCAGAAATATTCTTTACTTTTGGTGTGGAAATATCTAGAAAGTATGATGTTGAAAGGAGCAAACGGAACTTACCTTTATTATTATCCTTCGATTAAGCTGGTTCAGATATTATTTTCCACCTCACTTCACTTTATGAATGTTCTATATAATTTGATAATTAATGTGCACTTTTAAACATATGAGAGACAGCGGCGGCGGTTGCGTGTTGCCGTTCCGTTTTTGAAGAGGAAGGGATAATGCATACATAGACTAAATAGAGCGGGGGCGTATAGATAATATAGACAAGAAATAACTTAGAATAAGAAGAGAATATATACGATAATAGATGGCGTTAACAACTTTTAAATACCAAATTAAACAGAAGTAAAATATATAATGTTTAACTTTTACAACTACTTTTACTTGAACTCTATTTTAGTAAAATGTATATGAAAATTTAATACAAAACAACGGTTAATAAATGAAAGGAAATTGATGTGCGCATTAATTGTAAATTAACCGCTTACAGGTGTAATTTGTTCAGCGGGGAACAAACACGAAATACATAAAATGGGTAAAGTTGAACACGGATGTTCTTGCTTACTAGAAGTGTATTTGAATATTAAATTGAATATTTTATTATTCATTCGAAAATCAAATTTCCAATGTAATAAATATATTCTTTTCTGTTCTCATGCGTTATCCCGTCCGATTACATTTTTCTTTTTTATGTCCTTTACGCTATGTGTATACGGTATCCGACATAACTATAAATATGTTTCTAAAGTCATAAGTTTCTATGAATTTTATCTGAAGTAATGTGGTTACATTTCTGAAACATAATATTTCTTTTTCCATTGGACAATCAATTTATGTATATATTTTTACTAAATATTGATATTAGTGGATCAGTAAATTTCTAGTTTTTCCGTAGTTACGGATACTTTTTTTCCTATTTGCTATACAAATAGTTAGGACTCTGTATAAATAAATATTGAATCACGTATGCACGATACTGTTATAATATATTATGACTGAAACTTGAAATATTAACAAAAAGTATGATTCATAATAAAATTCGAACTTCACATACTACACAGCAACGTCCAGGCTTATCATTATTGAGACGTCTAATAAAACACAAGCATACAATAAGTTCACGCCTGTTATCCACAAAGGGTTAGACAGAGGTGAAATAGCGAACTATACCACCCACATTTCGCCGAGTTTAGTTCCGTCCTAGATGTGACAGGGGGCGAGCCTGTCGCCATATCGGGCACAATTTCCAGACTCCGGTATGATACTGAGTAGAAAACCACTTTACCCGACTCGGGGATCGAACCCGAGACCTCAGAACGACAGTCGTACAACTACGCCACCGAGGCAGTTAATAAAACGTGAGATAACAATTTATTTAACAGAAACCGTTTCGAACATGAGACTTTAAGATAGTGTGATTAAAGTATTACAAACAACAGGGTAACCGCATCACAACATGGCGTATGTCGTGTTCACATCCGAGGAGGCATCTCGTAGATATCTTACAAACAAAGTATTTGACAGTCGACCCTTACACATTATACGTTAAATGAAAATGCGTCTTTATGCATAAATAAAAACCAACCATCGCTAGAGAATGTTCGAGAAATAATATTTAAAACAAAAGTGTTTATTTTTTGTCTCTTCAGACCATTTATATTGTATTATGCAACTATCTAACCCAGCGAACTTTTTACTACCACAGAATCAATAAATCCGTTCCATACAGAAATGTAAAATAATGATTTTTTTAGCTTCTCGGTCGGGCATTATTAGAAAACACCCTACCACCATACTGTGGTTTTCTCACGATATTTTCCTTCACATAAAGCTCACGCTGATTTTAGAGTTGGACAGGTGGGCTCGAACCCGCGTCCATTGACGTGGAATTCAGCCGCACTACCAACTGCGCCATTATCGCTTATGATTTTCTTCTTCTAGTTCTGATTTATTATCATATTTTATTATCTGTACTTAATTTGTTCATAAACACACAGTAGATAATACATTAAAAAACATAATCGTTATTGGTGATATATCTTATCTATTTAATCAGCCGTAATCAAGTAAGCAAAGTTTCTATCAGTAATAAGCTTAAACTAATGAGGAATCACTATTAGATACTCTAAAATAGAATTTATAAAGTAATCGACAAAAATATTTAAATCCAAAATAAAACATAACACTATTATTCCGCGTACGAATTGTAATATTCTTAATAAAATTTACATTGCATCTCACAAAGACACTCGATGTTTTTACATCTACCCTCGGCTATGTCGCTATGCGTTTAAAATGTTTACTATGGGGGCGCGACAACTTTGAGAAAATTTCGCCTCGGGTTGTGTGTTTGTTCCTTTATGACATCAAAAGAATGAATTACGCATTTGTATAAATGTTTTATGATAATATAACCAGCCTGTGAATCTACAATTTCTGGGCAAAGACTTATTTGGCTACTACGTATTGTGCGATTTTAAGTAACGATAAATATAAGTCCTGTATTTCAATTATAAATAACACTCTAAAACACAATACAATACGATTCATAAACATAATTTTTCATGAATTTTATAATCCGTATGGTGCCGGCCAAAAATAGTACCACCCCCATATCTTCCAGTGGGTGTCGTAATAGGCAACTAAGGGAGAAAAGACTGAGAATGGGAAGCAGCATCTTCTGCCAACCCGCCTGCCAAGCGTGGCAATCTGACAATCCTTATTGGAGGAGACCTATGTGAACATAAAAAATACATATAAAAAAAGAGTTATTACACACATTGTATCATCAATATAAACAAATAACTGCACCCAAAGCAGATTCAAAAAAATGTTCACCATTTCTGTTAGAGGATAAAAATTATCGCATTAACAAGACGTAACGAACGATTCATTATTATTTACCGAGACGTTAATTACATTGTTTATTATCTATCGGGTGAATAAACAGCCGAACGTCGCGATCTATCTTCATTTGTTCGGCCTACGGGTCGAGATGGGGTTGACGCGTTAGTTACGAGGAAGTGTGGAGGACGCTTGTTCTAAACAAATGTATTCCCCTGTTTCTTCCCTAGGTTTTATACCATATATGATTACATTTAAACCATGGTAATGCCATTATAATATTGATTTTTTCTATAGATTGATGATTATAAACATTAGAAGCAGTCGAATATAACGAAAGTTAGCAAATGTTACCGTCATTTTCAGTTATCTGTCAAACATATTTGACGAATAAAAAAATGTTTATTAAAACGTTTAGTATAGTCAAAGTCTTTCTTAATTTGAAGTAAAATTAACATCAGTCTAGATTTTGGAGGAGAAAACAGGGGAATACCAATTGATGATTTCGTGTATTTCGCAAATAAATGTAATAGATTTCTGACATACCCATTCTTTAAATTTATTGCCGACCGCGTTTCCTCTTAAGACAAACCCACCATTCACTGTCAACTAGCCACTGTTAATATTCAGTCCTATCCTGTTTATAAGAAAAAAAAAATATACATACGAGTATTTAGTATTTTTAAACAAAAATAAATATAACTTAATATTTGAGATATATCTATATTAAAAATAGAACGATTTAGGTAATTAAATATATCTACGACTTCTTGAAAAGTGTTTGCACTTTAAATTGATAGAATGGTAAAAAAATTACATAAATAAATTAGTAAAAAAATATTCAAATAAATAAAAAGAATACAGAAAATTTTTGTATTAGCTAATATTTCTAAAGTCTCTATATACGATATTTGTAAAATCAAATGTACCGGTTATCTTAAAATGTGTATACAATAAAACTCAAAATTGTTAGTTGGTAAACGTGTATAATTTGAAAATGAATGACTTCATTTATATATTTTTTCCTAATTTGAAGAGTGTTAAATATGAAAGTGGATGATTTCTGTATTCATTCCGTAAAGAACTGATGGATAGTAAACGTGTAAAACCTAAAAGACTACCGTCATTCAGGTGATGATGCCGGAACAAATCTATTGATGCTTGTTGTTAGGTTTTCAAATTTGCAGGTAGCTAGCTAACTAATCGGGCTAATGCCCAATAAAATACCCAACATGCTTTCCTGTTTTGCTTCACCGAAAGAGATAGCTAGGTGAGTCCATCGACGTGGAATCTGATCACTTCACCGACTGAGCTGTCATCGCTAATTTGGATAGGACATGGATTATTTAACTTGAATTATAAAACATGCATACATAACGTCAGCCTCTATCACATATGCAGAGACCACATCCTTCCACCTGCTACGATCCTGCACACGCCTTTCTCTTCTTCTACTTCTATATGCGCTTTCATTGCTCTTCGGTTACGAAAACTTTTGACCGCGGTCTTTCCCCAGAACGTTTTTGAACTGATCGCCTAGGACGACTCTTACCGACTTGCCCAGTCACACTCGCCTTATAAATTTGTTTCGTCAATCTACTTGCATTCATCCTACCTACGTGCCCAAAGCAATTAAAAATTCCTTTCTCTATCGTTGTCACTACATCCTCTACTACACACACAACGTTCCCTTCTCACCCAATTACTTTACCTATCATCTAATAAAATGTAAGTATGTAAATATTGAATAGGTATGTAACTTATTCTCCTCTTCTTTAATATTAAATTATTCCAGCAATAAGAGTGGGAATCTATTCAAGATTATCGCTTCGATTCTTTGCGTCGAGTCGCGCATCGCGACGCACGAAGAAGCATAATCCGTATTCGAACTCCCCTATAAAGGATTTGAGAGCGACTGAGAAAACATTGTTAAGGCATCCAGTCGGGCTATGAAATTTGCGAACTGTTTAACATTACTATTACAAATGCGTTTGAGCTCTTAACAACATACATGTATATTTTAAATATTACTATAACGGGATATATAATATTTTTATCTCTATTTGTAACTTTTATTATTCGAAGACTAAATATCAAAGCGGGCTGCAGCCAAGAAAAAACCGCGGCCGACTATGATCGGTATCCGCTATCATACGCAAAGCGCATAATACGCGGGGACACAGTGCGAGCCTGGCAGGAGCGCTATGAAGCCTCTGTCACGGGGGAGGTGACGCGAGCATTCTTCCCAAGGATTGAGGATGCTCACCGCATCCTGGGGAAGACTCGCTTTGCCCCCTCTTACGTGCAGGCGATAACTGGTCACAGGGGCTTCGCGGCGTACCTGCACAGGTTCAAGTTGAAGGATAGCCCCGCGTGCGTCTGTGATGCGGATACCGCCAAGGCAGTTTACCACCTCCTTACAGACTGTCCGAGATTCGGCTCGTCCCGTAGCGACCTGGAGGTCAGGACCGGGTTGAGGCTAAGCGTTAGTAACCTCCCCACCCTGATAGGAAACGAGGAGTTTCGAGTCCCCTTCGTCGACTTTATTCAGAAGGTGGTCAAGATTGCATCCGCCAGAAACAAGTAAACTAGAAAGTAAGCAAGGAAAACGAAAGAAAGAAGAAACAGAACTGGAGTAACATGTCGAAGAGGGAAAGAGGGATAGAAAGATTGATAAATAAAATAAAATAATTACAATTAATTTATTAAATTAAAATGAGATTTATATTATCCAAATTACTTGACTTCAGAATTAACGAATTGGTAAACAAAACAATTGATAAAAAAAAAGTGAACAAAAACTCGGATTATGTCTGAGATCTAGGGGGACTATATAAAAAAAAAGACTAAATATCATAATATTCATCGGAATTTTATGGTTCATTAAATTCACTGGACTTTGGTAATATTAATTTCATGGCTGTTTAAAATGTATACAATAAATTACATTTCCCAGAAGTTTTCCTACAAGACGGTCTTCAATATCACACAAAAACATTAAAACATTTATTATACATAAGTTGTTTTTCTATTATAATATCGCTTTTTTTTCAATTTTAATATAAGCTTTTATTTCTGGATCTGTTTATTTAAATTTAAACGTTTTACTAACGTAGTATATTAACGTAAGTCCTACATGAAATTAATTTCTTCGATCAATGTAGGTATGAGGATAAAATTACTATTTTGTGATGTACTGCGGATGGAAATTATTATAATATATAATACGGACGCAATGTACATAATAATCTAATAAAAAGATTCGCCAATAACTTATCGAGAGCCGTAGAGAAGAATTATATTTTATACAGTCCTACATAATATCCGAGCTCTATCTTTTTTATATTTTACTATAAAACAAACAGAAAATCAGTAATAAAGATATAAAAACAAATGTAAACGTTCCTCAATGATAAAAAATGATACATATTTCTAATATATGGTGGGATGGATACATATTACATGATCGATAGTGATGTATAAATTTAGTAATAATAGACTAATAAGCTTGATGTCTTCAATATACAGATTATTCTCACCAATATTAGAAAAAAAGAATCAGAAGCACTTTTGAAATGCACCTTCCCGTGGAACAGGCAGGGTTCAGGAGAGGTCTTTCGACTCTGAACCATATCAACTCTATCGAAATGCTGACAGATAAATATCAAGAATTCCACAGGCCGCTCTACCTAATATATATTGACTATCAAAAACCTTTTCATTAATTAGACCATTAATGGCAGTGTCTAGAATGATAACATATAGAATCGACAAAACTGAAGGTTCTACAAAACCTATATTAAAATTGCAACAGTAGAATTAGACTGGACACGATACCCTATACCTATTTTTTTTAATTTTTTATTATTATTGAAATTAAACTATCTGCAGACTCTGGGTCCGCACCTTTTTTATATTGGAGATTTAAATCGACTTGCGTCGGAAAAAATTGCCTATAATAGCAATTCAAGCAGCTATGAAGTTAGTAATCTTTCGCACATGTGAGCTTAAATCTACTTCTATTAAATTTTTTATATCTATATGTTAAATTATTTTGTAGACACTTCTTTTGTTATTATTAATTAATTCATTACATAATTATTACTTGATTTTTTTTTATTATTATTATTTTTTTATTAACGGTCGTAACAAGCCAAGCAGAACTAGGTCCGTGTCTGCATAGTTACCTCATAGTTTGGGTTTGGGCAATTATTTCTTGTATGACCTTTTGGTCTCCCCTATACCTATTGGAAGAGGAGTAAGGCAGGGAGATCCCATCTCTTCAATAACATTTATAGTTGTGTCACAACAGGTCTTTGGGCAGTTAAGTTGGAAAAAGGTTGGTCTAAATATAAACAATCAACACATAAGTCATTTAATATTTGCAGATGACATCGTCTTACTGTATGAGAATAGAACTGAGCTGCAATCAATGATAAATGCCCCAGACGTTGCAGGTCAGAGAGTAGGACTTGAAATTAATCGTAGTAAAACCAACATTATGTCGAACTCCATTGAATATTCAGTATACTCAGAAATTGAAGCGTTAGATTATGTTGACTCCTATAGATATAATTAAGTAAGCTAATTTCGTTTAAGAAAGAAAGAAATGAACACGAAGTAGATGTGAGAAATGAAAGAAGTCATGAAAAGCGACATGCCAATCATTATTAAGCAAAAAGTTATGGATACATGGATACTTTCTTCATTATTTACACCAGCCAAACATGGAAGCTTCCACATCGAATGAAATCCAAAGTCAGATTATTTCAAAAAAGTATGGAGAGAAGTACACTAAATATTAAAACAAAAACAGATATAAATATGAGAAAAAAAATTAACGATCCGCTATCTCAGTGTAAAAATCTCAAGTGGCGCTGGGCTGTTCGCATAGCCAGATTAATAGACATTAGGTGGTCTCACTTAATAACATCCTGGAAGGGTCCACCGGGAACTGGAGAGAGAGGCAGACCAGCTGCCCAGTGGGCAGACGATATCTTTAAAGTGGCCGGGAAACAATGGATGGAGAAAGCAAAGAATAGGGAAACTTGGAAATCTCTAGCCTTCACCTTTGAGAACGAGGGATTCTTACTAGAAGAAAGGAAAAGTTATTAAATTAAATTATTAGTTTTATATAGTTAAAAAAATAATAGTTTGTACAGTTTATTGTAATTAGTAAGAAATATAAGACTTTTTTATTTTATTTATTAGTAATGTCTAGAAATGACGCCTCTGTCTGTGATTCCGATAAAAGCGGTTATAACTATAAATTGTAGGTATAGATTTTACTTTTAAATAACGCCTATACAAAAAAACTCGATCGAGTGCCGGCTCTTTTCGACTGCGTTGTTTGCTGAACCTGTGGTAATTTTTTTGACATTCATGAACGGCTTATCAGGATCTAAATTGAATAAAGTATTTTTTTTGCGCCGTGTGGTTCCGGCTAAGAATAGTACCACCCTATATCTTCCCGCGGGTGTCGTAAAAGGCGACTAAGGGATAAAAACCAGCTAATGGGCAGTAACATCATTTGAGTATCACAAACACTTACTGCGATCGCCAATCTACCTGCCAGACGTGGCGAATATGACAATGCCCCTCTCATTGAGGGAGGCCAATGTCCAACTGTGGACGTCATATGGTTGATTGGATGGATGGGATTAATTTTTTGATTTAGACCATGTTATAAAACACACCTCCTAATTCTTCTCTTTGTCTATTAGTTTACTTATAATTTGAAAACTGCTGAGTGAATTTACATGATTCCTTTTTAGATCATATAAATATTTTTGGGTCAAGTTTTAGTATATATTAGATATTGTATTGAATAATGCGCTGGGTATTGTTCGAGTTGTTCTAAAGCACGGACCTTTAATTTAGTGTTGGACCCTACAATACTAAAATTACAGGTCGTGACCAGCAATATACAATAGACCTCGATATTAGCAGGGACACTGGTGCGTCTCCCGTATGGCATGTCTAATGTAAATAATGTACTCGTATGTAAAATGAGTGTAAGTGGCGGGGCTGTTGTCATATTCATAATCACTGATCTAATAAAATTCATAACGTCAATTACAAAAAGGTAATAAGAGCCTGGTCGAACCATTTACACAGAGTTAGTACAACGGATTCTAAACGTTCAAAGCGAATAATTCTAGTCAGGCGCGAATCATAAACTCATATACACGGTTCAGTATGAAATGCCGTCGGATATAACGAGTTTAGTGCCCCGATTTTATTACATTTACACAGGGGCAGTGGCGGTTCAATTTATTAAATGGGGGATTTTCATTGAAAAAAGTGTTGTTCAATAAGTTACATGTTTGTTCTGAGAGTTATCTACAGTGGCCTTCATATCTGTTATGCTCAAATCTTCTCTTTTGCAGGAAAATGAGGTTATGCCATTAATTAAGCAATATAAGCAACTTAAAAAACGTTCTATAAAAGAAAAAAGACCAAAAATCTTGTTCTTAATCTACACTAAGTAGTGCCAGCAAATTTTTCCTTCATCTCTAAATCCATACGCATTCATACTTAACACTCCTCTAGTTAAATCCATTTCGAAACTTAGATTTCTTATAACAACAATCTATATATCTAAGAAATGTATAAAATATAACAAAAAAAAATCCATTCTCTGAATGCATAAATGTTTCACAATCCGCTCGCTCTTTTAAAATGCAAGCTAATTACAGTGTATAAATATTTGGTAATTATTTGATTGAGTAAAGCCTACACAGAGTCAATATAGCCCCCTCTTGCGTTTTGGAGTTGTTTACAATGTCACGATCCGAGCACGATACGATTTAAATATAGCGATTATTAGGCGAGCGCTGCGATAGGTCTTTAACGAAACTTAATATAACATCACAAGCGTGACGTCCTTTTAATAAAAAAATCACAAATTATATTTTGTGCGATATCTCGGTTTTATTTGCATGTAATTCTTCTGCGCTTCGCAAATGTCAACGGTTAAGTGGCATTTTTAAAATGGAAATAAATTACTTCTGGGAAAACAAAAATGCACTTGGGCACTTTAATATGCTTGAGAATCAGATCTATTACTTAATTCGTATTAGCTATAATATTAATGCGTATAATATAGGGATGTAACAGAATGAAATGTGTAGTCACCGGGAAAAATATTCTTTGAAATAATATTAATTATACACGTATTAAAAATAAGTGGTATTAATCAGTAATTGTTGATTTATAGTTTAAATAAATAGGGTTTCCGTTGTTTTTGCTTTATTTTCATTATCATTAACATTTTAATAAGATTATTGTTAAGATCAGTTAAATATTTATTCTAAGTGCTTGATAAAACTGTTTACAACAAAAATAATGTTTTTTACACCGGCAAATTGCAATTAATTCACGTACTCGCGACGGTGAATTTTAATTGTTTATTTTTTTCTTGATATTTAAGTTGTTACACGATTTAAAAAATGAGAATTACATACATATTATTTATCAAATCAAAAACGTCTGATATTATTTCAATAATATAATCATTTTTGTTTTGAAAGTAACCATTCCAGGAACTCGTGTCGGTTCATGTAAAAGACCTCGGTGAGTATATATTTGCTTTGTTTGTCGAGGGCTGTGAAAATTTTCCGACAATGTTATCAAACTTTGTTGTTAGGTTTGAAGTGTTCTTGATGTAAATTAACCAACACTTTATGTAATTTATTCAGTCGCGATTTAAATTATTAGGCAACATTATTTAATCGTTAAATTATGGTATAAAACTCAACTTGTTATTATTATATAAACTAAATGTGAATCGTTCATTGTGACACGACCTAGGAGGTTGAAACGACCTCTTTCATACATATTACGAAATGTTTTATACGGTGCAAACTATAGCAGTATTTAACAATGTAATGAAGCTATTTTGTATATTTAGCTCACTTTCGATGTCAATAATTTGTCGGTTTTGAACTATACCGTAATATTTGGTGCTTTATGAACAATATAAGCATCTAAATGCATCTCTTTCAACTGGCCTTCTATCGTGATCTATTGCAACAGACATGTAGAACTTATTATATAAGGCAAGTTTCAAACCTCGGGGTAATAATCCCCGCGAGGATAAAATAGCTATTCTATGGGGTAACATATTTGGTAACAAAAAATTATGATCAGTAAAAAAATATGAATTCGAATTCTAAACAAAATTGAAAACTAACTAGATCCAGACATCAGCTCGTAGATGACTGAAAATTAAATCTAGTCTATTCAATTATTTTCAAGTCAACAGCTGTTCATGTTTTGAAGCGATGACGATGCATATGGTAAAGCGTTCGAATTCCGCATCGATGGACGTAGGTTCGAGTCCACCTGTCTTCTTCTTCTTCGGCTTTCCTTCTTTCTTTCTTCTACGTATCCCTCTCCTTCCTACGTCTTGTCGACTAAGACAAGACGAGTGAAGGAGAGGGACCTAAATTCCCTTTGAAAGCAGTGGCGGGCTACTTCATCTTTTCCTTTGCCCGCCACTGTTCTGTCCACTCTATATTCTTCCTTTTTATGGGGGGCAGGAAGCATATCCTGCTCCCCGGACTGACGACTAGACGGTCGTGCCTCTTCTTTGAGAGGCGGGCTAAGAGGTGGAGGGTAAGTATTCTCCTCCATCCCTACCGGGCTATTGCACGGACGAGGCCTGGTGGCTTCGCCGCAGGGGGCGACGCGGTGCCTGCGAAAACCACTCCGTGTCGCCCCCATCCCAAATCCAGCGGACGGTCCCGGGGGGTTTTAGTGGGTATTTCCGAGCGCTTCACGCCCGGGTGAGTCCAACACTGGCACGGAGCTCGTCCCTCCGTGCCCCCTTACCTATTGCATTGGGGGACTCCGGTCTCACTAATGCAATATGCAATAGGTAAGTATAGTGCGTAAATGCATTTTCTCCCGTCAAAAAAAAAAAAAAAAAAAAAAAAGTTCGAGTGCACCTATCTAACTTTATAATGAAACTGAGCTTTTAGTGAAGGAAAATATCGTGAACAAGTCATAGCATGAGTTTGATTTCTAGGGCATTTTCTAATTATCTGCCTGCGTAGCTATCACACTCAATTATAAAATCCTATCGCCAAACTCCAATAGATGTGTTCCGGCAGAATCACTTGAAAGCCAGCACCTCTAGGCTTAGTGTGTTTACCTAGACAATATCGTCATTTAACACCAGGTGAGATCAAAGCGTATAAAGTAAAAAAAAACACATAAGTAACTTACCAAATTTAACATTACATATGAGGTCTTTTCGACCACCCATTAGGAATTGCCAACGTAGTAATCGTTTAGGCAACTTACTAATATTATCGTGATGTATGGGATCTTTTCGGTTACCTGTTTTACTCGATATCGCCAAAGGAATTAGCCAGTTTAAAGGCTTAAGCTACAAATAATTAAAAAACAACAGATTAAAATTTTAAACCCGCTAAAGTTTTAATGTCTCAATCGTTTCGAGTTAAATATACGTTTAACTCGTAATTGTTAAGTTTTAACGTAACCGTCATTAAGAATCTCGAGGGAACTCGCAAACTTGTTTGACGGAGGATTGCTAAATTTGAGGGCTCGCAACTCCGTTGTACTGAGTTTTGAGATAATTATAATTTATCATGACGATCCCATATTTTTGGTGCAGATTACGTCTGTCTATTTGTCTGTCCTTTAGGAGCTTTATAACTCGAGAATTGCTTAACGTATTTAGACGATTTAAAACAAAATCATAAATTAATTCTCTGGTCAGCTTTTAATCTTATTTATTACATTATATAATATTTATAGAAAAAGTTACTACAATTATAAATGGTAAAAGAAGTCGATAAGAAATTAACACCAACTCCTAATTTACTTAGCCATTGAAAATATAAGAGATATAGAGTATATACAGAGATATAGAGAGATATATAAATTCTGTGACACAGCAGAGTTATTATTTTGTTTTGAAGAAAACGATAAACATAGACAAGATTAATGTTCACAAGTGAAACCTGCAAGAAAGAATCTTTACTCATCTATACCCAGGGCGCCAGAAATACTCACTAAAACCCTACGGTACTGTCTGCTTCCCATTCACTGGGCGATACGGGATTATATAGATGCTTTGCTCCGCCACTGCAGCCGCCCCGCCCCGTCTCTTATCTCAGGCACAAATAGTGGGGCAGCTTGGCACTCCCCGCCCCCTTCACCTGTCAGCTACAACTCACATCCCTCCCCCACATAGCTTCTATTTCCGTACAACTGTACTATATAGAAGCCGAATGGGGAAAGGGCATCGCTTACTCAATGGGAGAAGAAGGTCGAACCGCGCTTTACTACCTCCTCGCTTCTAGCACCACATCGAGGTCGCCACAGGGTTTTTTTATATATTACTAAAGTGGCAAACAAGCATACGATCCGCCTGATGGTACACGGTCACTGTAGCCTATGGACGCCTGCAACACCAGTTGTATCACGTGCGCGTTGCCAAGTTTTTGTCTGCCTCTCGCTCTCTCTGTAGCATAAAATGCTCGCAGAAGGAGACCAATACCTGTCGAGCACAGCCTTATTCACGTGACTGAATATTCAACGTTCCACGGAAACTGCTTGTCTTTCTGAAGTATATGTGGAATGTAATTTAATCTGGGTTCACCACAATGAAAAAGCGTAAGCTCAGATGATATATATGAATAACTATGTATATACCTATATACTGCGTGAGCAATAAACTTTGCAACCAATCAGTTGTTTCAGCCATTAATTAAGAATATTCTACTAGAACTTTAGTTGGTTTTTCTAGATTAATTTGGAAACTACAATCAAAAGTTATGATTGAGAGTACATGCAAAATTTTGGTTTTTGCAATTTGTTGAAATCGAAGCATGTTCTTTCGATTTATGTTCTTTATCTAGTGAATGATCGTCATAATTTTAATATTAGAAGTAAAGACAAGTTGTCCGGAACCACGCTTTAGGTTAAGTAAGTCTAATAAAAGCTTTATAGGTAATAGTATTCGGTTTTACAATAAGATTCCAAGTAACATTACCGATTTACCTGACAATAAGTTCAAGTATTATGTCAAGCAAGTTTAATCTCAAAAGGTATTTACAGGATGGATCATTACGTGAACAGACTATGATTTGTATAGTTTTTATATATGACAAAAAAAATTAACTACATTTTTTTTATTATAAAAAAAGAACCAGATCGAGTTTCTTGCCTGCGCTCTTCTCGACTGGGTTGATTTCCGAACCGGCGGTAGTGTTTTAGACGTTCATAAACGCCTTCTTAGGGACTAAATTGAATAAATAAATTTTGCTTTGATTTGATTTGATTATATTTCGATTGCTCATATTTACTTATATAATGTATTTCATATCATAATCAAGAAAACATTATGTACATACATATATTTAATTTTAATTTATTTACAGGTCAAAATAAAATTAATCCTAAATAATAATAGCGAAACATTCCAGTTACACCTTGAAAATGATATTAGAGCGAGTAGTTCAAATAATTTATATGTCTGACGTATGACAATGAGAGCGCTTGCCACATAGCTTACTAATCCTGCACCGAGCCCTTTGAAATTGTACCCTAGTTTTATTTTCGATAATCATTTATACATAGAAATCAATCTACGGAACCAAACAAGAGTCTCTCTAACCCTAGTTTAATAATCTACATCTTGTAACGATACGGTATTCATAAAACACAAATAATATCCTCTCGAATGTTTGAGCCATTACAAATTTATGAGTCCAGCCTGAGGCTGTACCGGGGCTTGATAAAATGTCTTATGTACACAGGGAAATTGTTTTGACAAATGTTATATTAGATGCCGGTAGGGTGGTGGAATTCAATTTGGTTTAATATGATCTTGTATTTGATGTGATGAAAGGAGCAGTTAATATGGTTAGGGGCCGCGTTTATAGACTCACTTTTTGAATCATACATTCTAGACTTTCCGATAATGAATTCTTGGTATTTTTTAACGCTGGCTTGATTAGATAATCTACATAACATACTCTCAACATAATTACATAATCTTGTAGATTCAAGATTCTAAGTTGGAAGACTCTGTTAATGTTATTCTTAATAGTTTCAATGTTAAGTTAGTTTCTTGTTGTAGTATTGCGACTAATGAATTGTTTATTGTTCAACTTTCTTGGCGAACATTGGCTACATCTCTTTCAAGCGCAGTACAAACTCACCCAGAATCCAAGAAGTGGGTTCTCAGTGGATCAGTATATTCACATACATGTGTTATTCTTTTTACCGTAAAATCTGCAATATCTTGACAAGTCAAATCAAATCAAATCAAAATTTATTTATTCAATTTAGGCCCTAAGAAGGCGCTTATGAACGTCTAAACACTACCACCGGTTCGGAAAACAACCCAGTCGAGAAGAGCGCAGGCAAAAAACTCGATCTGGTTCTATTTTTTTTATAAATATAACATTTTTTTTTGTCATATAAAAAACTATACAATCGTTGTCTTAATAATGTTAGTGGAAGCACAGAGATGTGGGTTAATTCCAGACATCACTATCGTTCACGTAATGATCCACCCTGTAATAACCTTTTGAGATTAAAACTTGCTTGACATAATACTTGAACTTATTGTCAAGTAAATCGGTAATGTTACTTGGGATCTTATTGTAAAACCGAATACTATTACCTATAAAGCTTTTATTAGACTTACTTAACCTAAAGCGTGGGACGGACAACTTGTCTTTACTTCTAATATTAAAATTATGACGATCATTCACTAGATCTAGCTTGTCTAAATTTTTACGAATATGCATTAAGTTATCGAAGATGTATTGGGAGGGCAAAGTTAAGATATCATATTCTTGAAACTTGTTCTTTAGAGATTCGCGAGCTCCCATATTATATATTGCTCGAACAGCTCTCTTTTGAACTTCTTTCATGTTGATAGCCACATTAACCATTCCATCATAGTCTACAGCAGCCGCATCACTGTCTAAGATTAATTGGTAACCACGCTTAAATGATTTTGTTACACAAAAAAGACAATGATTATTAATAGTAAAATAGAACCCACCCCCCACACAGGTATGTTTGTTGCAGTGCAATATTAATGTTACCCCTTGAGGGCTCGCCGTAGTTAATATTTTATTTGGCACGTACAGGGGTCTCTGTTTATACGCTCAACGTCGTCTAGGGGATGTATATACTTTTCTTCACAACTCACAAGTTACATTTTATATTTATTTGTGTGTTATACGTCTTTATCACTACATTGTATTGGAAATAAAGGTTGTGTTCGAATTAATTACAGTAGAGCTACCTTATATTACTGCAGAGATAAGGACGCAGCGAGCAATGTGCCTCACAAGAAATACGTCATAATAACTCACTTCAATTTAAAATAATCGCATAGTAGTTTTGGTCGTACGATGGCAAAGATGCCGTGTTACCAAAAACCTTCGGGAAATGGACTTATGATAAAAAAATTATTTTTATCAGTACATCCTAGTACGGTATAAGGTACTAACCTTACATGTATTGTAATTTTTTTTATTTTTCTTAATTTAGCATTACAATAAACATTAATATGTTTAATTTTATCTTTTTAATTCAAGCATTTCATTGAGACTATTCTTCGGTTGTAACAATTTTCAATTTCTAATTAGCTACATTTTTTAATAATTTATTAGACATATATTACCGTATCCTCATACGTTATGTAATTTTATAGTCAAGTAATATTAGTCATTTTTTTTATAATTACATTAAATATATTCCGACTGATAAATGTAAAAAAAAAAGTTAATCTACGTAACCGACACTGGCAATATTTCAAACAATTGATTATCTAGACTTATTCGATAAATACGAAAACAACGGCAACATATATTCGAAGGCTATTGAAATTGTCACAAAATGAAACACAAACAAACTTTATAACTATTATATCTTTACGACACTGAATTCTAGGTCCTTTGATAACACGGTATGCAATTGTACTATCGTCCTACATGTTTTAGTGCAGTTGGCAAGCCGGGCCATATCTAGTGCACACGGTATGTAAAGCTAAGAGAGATAAGAGCAGACCGCGACTGGTTTAAGATA
This sequence comes from Samia ricini, assembly GCA_014132275.2. Taxonomy (NCBI): domain Eukaryota; kingdom Metazoa; phylum Arthropoda; class Insecta; order Lepidoptera; family Saturniidae; genus Samia; species Samia ricini. Next base: position 1,009,603 of record AP028159.1, read on the forward strand.
TCCTTTGTGCTACGTCGAGGAGAATCGCACACGACTACACGTGTGTCGTGAGGACGATGTTTGGTCGGAGTGAGGAGTGAAGTGATAAGGTAAACCTTTTGACGTAAACTTCTAATAACGGGCCGTTAATTTTGCTACCCTATGCACTCTCTCTCCGGTAGCAGCTCAAGACGTGATTCGATCCCCAACTGGGGAAGATATTGTAGCTGCGACCAGTTCAATACAGAAACTGGGTGCACTAGTATCCACCACGTGCATTATACCCCACACACATTTGCAAACTATATACATTCTGGTCGGTTTTGTGTGTCCCCGGCTGCGCCCGCGTTTCATATGTTCACTGCATTTTAATTTTTTTATACGGAACCCTCATTTTTATTTAGTATTAGTATGGCACCGGCTGCGTCCGCGTTTTTTACATTCTTCGCTGGATTTTAGTTTTAATACGGAACTCTAATATTTTGTAGTACTAAGATAAAGTAAAAGTATTTAAACTGTGCATTGAATCGAATTTTATTTAATTTTTTATTCTGTTTCATCTTTTACGCGGAAACTTAATTATTTTCGCAAAATTAAAAGTACTCTAAGTTACCCGGAGGAACTTCAGCTATCTACCAAAAAAAGTTTCGTCGAAATCCATATAGCCGTTCCGGAGATTTCCCGGATCAAACAGACAGACGGACAGACAGACAAAAAAAAAATTTAATTATATTTTTGCTATAGGTATCGTGTATACATTCAAACCTATTTAGTAAAAATAAGATTAATTTTAACAGTACAAACAGACACTCCAATTTTTATTTATTAGTATAGAGTATAAATAGAAGTATAGATTAGAAATTAATATTAATAAAAAAATTGTTATCATATAAAGTCACAATATAAAATCTTTTGAAATATCTAAGTTAAAAACACAGAAAGAATGAAAATTCATAAAAGTCATAAAGAAAATTCCGGTTGGTTAATATTAATTTCATACTAGTTTGAAAATATCCAGATATTATTTTAACTTGTACGTTTATTATTAGGTATCCAAAACAGCGTAATATACTGCACGACAAAAGTTTCGCTGTTAGCTTATAACTTGTATAGTTCGAAACCAAAGGTTTACGAGCAGGCAGCCAAGTAGCTCACTTGCTTCACTTGGAAGTAATTTAATATATCTCTAGATCGTTAACCGGTGGAGTTTCAACAAGAACCAGTAATTTTATCAACACTTAGTAACACTGAATGTTTGCGATTCTTGTAATTTCAAATGTATCATAAAAGAGACAAACAATATTCAAAGATAAATGTTTGTTTAGTTTTTGGTCAAGTCCACTATCTACATACATACATATGCTCACGCCTGTTTTCCCCGAAGGGTTAGGCAGAGGTGAAGTAGCGAACTACACCACCCACATTTCGCCAAGCTTAGTTCCGTCCCAGATGTGACAGGGGGCGAGCCTGTCGCCATATCGGGCACAAATTCCAAACTCCGGGATGATACTGAGTAGAAAAAAACCCAATATCACTTGACCCGACCCGGGGATCGAACCCGAGACCTCAGAACGGCAGTCGTACGTAATACAACTGCGCTACCGAGGCAGTTGTATTACGAGGCAGGCAGTCCACTATCTATATATGAATAATCATAGTTAAAAGGGTTCAAGAGAAATGCTCTTCGGAGTATTAACTGATCTCTTTATTTTAATAATTATTGATGAATTACATGGTGAATTACATAGGCCAATAAAGTGTTATGTGCAAACGGAGCCGCGGGATACGATTAGTAGTAAATATAAAATTACTTTAACAAATTTCAATTGGCACAAAAAGAGCCGACGAACTGGTGAAGGTCACGGGTATCCGTGCGGATGGCGCAAGACCAGTCGTTGTAAATGTCCTTGGAGGAGAACTATATCCAGGAGTGCACTTTTGGTTGAATGGATGAATGACAAAAAGAGAAAATATCACTTCTAATAAGCAATCGCGCCAGTAACTATCACTGAGATTAAAGGCAAAACATCGAACATTCACGGCAACCGCACACATCGAATAAAAATATTTTTTACAACAAAAATGGAATTCAATAAAGCAAACGAGCAAAGCGTCGTACAAATTCGATTATAATATTCGGCTACGAGATAATTTAGAAGCGATGAAAGAAAAAATAGATTGGCGTAAAATTGGAATAACAAGATAGGCACAAGGAATAATTCCCATTGTCAGGGGACTCGACTCAACTTATTGGCGGAAACCAATTTTCTCCAGAGAGATTTGGTTCTTTTTTCGCTTTCTGCGCCGTCTCGAGCGAGCCCGTCGAAGGTTTCAACTCAATCTGCTAATACTACAAATATTTCAAAACTATGAAAACCCATACTCAAATGATTTTTTAGAACTTTTCATATTAACTAATTGGCACTCATATGAATTAATTCAAAATTCATTAACTGGGATGCAATGAATTAATAGGATAAATGGAAGCAGAGGAAATAGCGAAAAACTTAAGCTTGGAGAAGCTTAAGGTCCTCGAGATCTGAAGTGATATTATATGGATCTGAGTAGATAATCTAAAGAAACGGACAGAAGAGTCCTCTGCCAGAGATGCGAACGTTGAGTTGATATAACTATAATGGATAATGTTAAGAATGAGTTTGAACTGAAAGCAGTTACAGATAAATATAGCATTAAAAGGTTGGCGTGGTATGGAGATTTCATAAGGAGAGATAAATGTCATGTAATTGAATAAGTGTTTAAAAATGAATGTAGATAAATATAAAGGTTGAAGGATCACGAAGGAAATATAAATGGATTGTTTAAAAAATAACTTGCATATAAAGGTGTATGTTGATTCAGCTTAGAGCTAAATCAAAGAAAAAATACGTGTGCTGTGTCGACCATCTGCTTAAGGTAGAGCAAATGAAAGGGTAGGATTATCCCATTCTATGTTTTATAAGTATTGAAGCGTTAATGGATCTATGACACTGCGCAGTTCCCGCTTTAAACAACTTATATCCTCAGGCTAATTTATATATGACATTTTAATGAAGAATGATACTTGTAGAAGGTATAAATTTTATAATTTATTTCTGGGTGCATACATTAATCATTTTAAAGTATTTCACGAAGTATCTGCCGATTAATCGTCTGAGGTTGTCCTAATGAAGGTAGCAAGAATCCGCTGGATGAGGGTGGAGCAAGACCGGTTTGTTATGGAGACCTATGAGGAAAACCTATGTCCAGCAGTGGGCGTTTTCCGGTTGACATGATTGTGATTTTTTAATCCTATTTTTAATCTTCAGATTGTGTTAATTTTTAAAATATATACACGATTATTCGATTGCAAATTTTACAGACATGGGTAGTGAAAGAGTTAATATACACATATATCCTACAAAGAATCTTTATTTGTCTATTGTCTCATTTATAACCACTTCAACAATTTACGCGATCCTTTTTTAAATCGTACATTTGGATATAGAGTTAGACACACTAAGTATTATAAAGTATTTATTATCATTTACTAGAGTGTTCCACCAGGGAGAAGAAAACGTGTTAAAAATTTAAAAATAAACCGATATAAAGCTATCCATTCACCCGCCCGGGAGCACGGAGCGTGTGCGCCTTATAAACTACAATTTTAACATTCACTATATATTGAAGAACAGTATGGTGTTATTGAGACTAATTTACATCAACTAAGTAATGTAACAAAATATAGACTAAAACTGTAATATAAATTGGTTCAGTGTTAGAGTGTGAAAGTCAAATAGTTCAGTGTCAGATTCACAAGACAACTAATGAGCCGTTTAACCATAAATAAGTGATTAACTAAATTTTAACTAAGACGAAGCGCGCAAGCAACCACTAAAAAGCTCTTTTGTTATAAATTGCAAGTTGACTAATTTGTGATTTATTGAACACCTTGTGGTAACTATAGCATGGTGGTAGATAGGCATTTTCTAATGATGCCCGCCTGGGTAGCTACCACTCTCAAGTTTGAAAACCTGTCGTCCAAAACTAATAGGCATGATCCGGCAGCATCGCTTGAGAACCAGTACCTCTAAACTTAGTGTGTTTACCATCCTGGATCACATCGTCCCTTAACATCACGTGAGATTTAGTTCAAAGCACTAAGCCATGTAAAAAAAGAAGCACCATGTAAAAAAAGAACAAATAGAATAGGATTGAGTCTATTTTTCATTAAGTGACTTCCATTTTCACACCGCGCGAAATCACCTCGGTAAACTTGGCTTATGAATTAAACATTCTGACAGATAATTTAGTTAAATACATACACTTAAGAAAAACTATATTTTAAGTCAAAATGAATTTCATCGCTTGTCACTTATTTATGTGTAAACGGCCCATAACGGACAGCCAGCTAAATAGACGTTATAATTGTAACAAAATAACTACTAAAATCTGACCTAAAAACAACAGAAAAATAGTACACATAGAAACTTTTAACGTACTTTTTTCACCTTTTACTACTCGCTGTTTAACTTATTTGCTTATCAGAAGTATGACCAATATAATCAAGAACATATTATGACATGGATTTTTCAACATTTTCCGTGTATTTGAGATGAATACTAAGAATTATCCAGTGCTAAAAGTGGTAAAACTTTGAAACGACCTTCAACTCACCTCAGATTTGTTCGGATTTTTTACCAATAAATTATTAGTATATCTTAACTTTTATTTGTAACTTTTAAGATTTATCCATACTTCAAACTTTTACAATAACATGTATATATAAAAATATATTCAGAGTGCACTACTGTTCACTATAGTATATCACAATCGTGCAAAGCTCCCCACTGCTGAAATTTTAATTAGCCAACGCCATAGAGCACATTCGCCAGCGTTCCTAGTGACCCGAGACAAAACTAAATGAAAATTATCACTTACGGAGTCACAGAACATACGAGAGTTTAAAACTTTTACAGATTGAAATTTATTTAGACCAGGGAATTTTATCGCAGCGACAGTTTTTGTCCGAGTTCCTTACTAATTCTTTTTTATATAGTATAAGCTCGACAAAGTGACTAAACTTTAACGTTTCATAAGTGTAATAAAAAGTTTCAAAATAACGGTGACCGTTTTTTCAAATATTATTATTATTTTCGCTTAGAGAAATCCACTTGAGGAATTTCTTTCTTAAATTACACCGATGACTTCACTTTATCATCATCAGTCATCATCATTCCAGCTCTGGATCTATTCCTTCTGGATAGAATCTTCGGTCTTTCAACCGCATATCTCTATTCATCACTTTATTCACGTTTGCTAAGTTTCGTGAAATACTAAGACCGTGATAATTTGCGGTGTTTATATATGTAAAAAGTAATTAATTTGTCTTCAATCTAACTCGGACTATCCGCTGGATATTTAATTCCACTCGGTAAATCGCAGTTCTTTTCTCTTTCGTTTTGATGTTCAAACTAAACTGTCTCTGTTGATCTGTGACCCGCTTAAATAGTAAATTTTATGAGTTAGATCATTATGAAGAAAGTTACAACTCTAGTTACTTTATTCTAAACTGCCTGTGTGTCTGCGGCTACGCTCGCATTTCATATGTTACGCATTAATTTTTTTATACGAAACCATATTATTTTCCTTAATTTTGTCAGTACTAAGATAAAGTAAAACAAATTGAAACACTTACCAGTGAAACTATGCGTTTACGCGAACGGTAATTATTTTAGAAAAACAAAAGTTACGCGGAGTAACTTGAGCTATCTACGAAAAAAAGTCCCGTCCAAATCAATTCAAACGTACCAGAGATAACCCTGAATAAACAGGCTTAATAAACGGACAGACGAACAAAAATTACAAAAAAAATATTTTTGGTATAGATATCGTGGATACATTCAGATGTATTTAGTAAAAAAATCGTTATTTTGACATTACAAACATACACGTGAATTGTATTTATTAGTATAGACAGCTAAATAATATAAAAAAGATCTAAATTTGAATAAAGATTTCAAAAATACACATTTTAAATTAAATTTCTTAGTATCAAAAAAAATTAGGGTTCCGTATAACAAAATTAAAACGCAGTGATGCCTATATGAAACGCAGGCACACCCACGAGCACACAGCTAGTTTAAAATAAAATAACTAAAGTTGCTGGACCTTTATTCATAATTACCGAACTCATGCAATTTACTATACAAGCAGGTCACAGATCAACAGAGACAGTTTAGTTCAAGTCTAAATTTTTAGTTTATAAAATACAGTAAATATATATACAAAAAAAAAACTAAAAATAAGTATGTATATTTCTTGTGCATTCCTAAACTATTCATTCAATTATGGTAAAACTTCAGTTATTTTTCTGCGTAGAAGGATCCTTACATTAAAGAAATAATTGTAGCATTGCAACTCGTGCATCTAGTAATTTATAGTCTAGAAGAGAAATTATATAACACAAGTGACTCCGCGTGTTAATTACTTTCACCTAAATAACATTTTCTTTTACAGAAATCTCAAGCTCGAAAAACTGAAATTCAAAAGGACCTTCCGATCTACAAACTCACTATAAACGAGCCACGACCGCTTTAAACATGCAAACCTCCATCATAAAATAAATGCACCCTGCCCACCCTCAAACTAGGAGACATTAAACAGATTTCCCGCTCGTAAAATCTGTAATTTGAATTCCTTAAGAACATGCAGCCGAGGGGTCCCTATGACTCCCTCCATTAAAATATTTAACGTGTACAGACAAAATCTGTTTTGAATTTCTGCCAAAACTCCCGATGATACATAAGGCCCGTTGAAGTATTTGAAGTGAGCAATATTTTAGACATTTTTATCAGCCTTTTTGCCCTCCTTAATAGTTAACAAAGCTCTTATCCAATGGCTACTAATTTACGTAAACGGTGCTTATGTAATTACCGTTCAGATCCCTGTCTCTCACATCATCATAAACAAACAAAGCAGAGAACCACACTCGGCCGCACTCCATTGAATTTTATTTGAAATAAGTGCCTTAATTAATTTTCTCTTTTTTTCAGGAGTTTCATAGCCAGCGCCCAGGACACGATATAATACGAAGCTTAACTTAGATTATTACCGGTATGCAAATTCGGCTGAATTAGCTATTTAGAGCTTTAAAATATCCCTTACAGAATCTATTTACCTTCTGTGCAGTGTGCAACTTATGGTATGTGTCCTTAACGTATGAAATGCCACTATATCGCACTAACAACGGATATAAGAGCTTCCAGCTTCTCCAGTTGTGGAACAAAGCATGTCCTAGACCTCTACTCGTGGGACTTACTTGAATGTGTTCGATCATACTGAAGCGATGTTGGCTCCGTGATTGTATGATCGAATATTCTCGCAATCAATTATCGAAGTGTTAAATTATCGTGAACTTTTGGTGAAGAAGTAAATAAAACCAAGACAAGAAAATCATACATACATTTTAACCTGATGAACTTAAAGTGGAAATATGTCTACGTCGCACATGTAACTATGTTATGGTAATATTATTTTTTTCTTAGTTAGTCTTAACTTCGACAAATATAAAGTGAATGCAGAAACCTGACATGAATGTTTTGAATAATTTAAAAAAAAAATATCCCCGCAATCTTTTACGAGAACATGAGTTTGTTTTGTGCTTCAAAATAGTATGCTTTTGTTTTTTTTTTTTTTGAATTTATATAAAAGCGCGATAAATCTCTGGTTCACTGAAAATATCATTGAAATCGCTTCAGCCGTTTTAATTGATACATTGCAAATACATAAAATTATGTTTTAAATGTGTGCATTTATGTGCGAGCATACAAATGTCACTATTTCTTGCAGAATTCATGAGAATCCAGGTATCGAAAATAATATGCCACGTGATAGGAAACAAGCGGGAAGCGACACGATATAGAGAGGGTGAAATTTTATTTATGACGTCATCAAACGCGATGTAGCGAAAGTGACTTGAGATTTAAAGGAATTTTTACGATGACACACTATTGTATAGTAATCTGAAAATATTACGTTCGTTCCTATTTTAAATGTAGTAACAAAATGTGCAGGAAAAAGAAAATGTTCACTGTTATTGTTGAATAACTAAACAGGGAAAAAATGTGAAGATAAAAATAACCAAAGAACAAACCTAAAGATACACATATCTATTTTTAAATAACGAAACATAAAAAAATTGAAGACATTTTTAATCTCTATTTGAACGCCAATTCTCTTTATATGTAGTAGTTATTTATAAGCATTAGTATTGACAATAAATAACCAATGGAAACAACACTAGTTCATATAATAAAGTTCAATAAAGAATTCTTAGCAGGAAAAGAAATTAGAAATAATATTATAATACGGCTCACGCGGTATAACTAAATTGTTCAAATAAATAATATGAACAATAGATAAAAAATCTTTCAATAACTAAGTAATAATGTTTGCTTATTAAATAAATCTTCATTTAGTGATACTCGTATTTTACTAATTTCATTTAAAAAATCTCTTTCTTCGACCGCTGTCGAAAATAATAAAAGTAAATTAAATAAAAAATAAAAATCCCAAAACTATGTCGACTCTTCTGAATCTGTCGGGTGGCGCCGGGATGTTTTATTTATACCTCTCCATGATAAATAGTATCCAGGCAAGTAATAATGAATACATTTATTTCAACCAATAGATATTAAACAATTACATGTGGAACCTGCAAACATATTCTTAGATATACCCGGCAGTACCAAATCACCAAGCGACACACACCGTGTTCTGATTCCCCCTCATATAATTCAGGAAAGCATCCACCCAGGACGTCAGCGGTAACACCCGCGGAGAGTTTTTAATTCGGTCCCGTTATTTATGACCGTACCTATATGGGCCCAGCCCCAACGAAACCGAATTAAAATTCATCAGAATGTCTTGGCGTGTTTCCATCTAATCTCGGTAAAGTTTGAGGGAGAATAAATGGGTTCTCTTACATCGAAACTTCATATCCATCCATATGCTGCATATGCCTCTTTCGTGAGTTTAGACACGGCAGCCTGTGCAGTGTTATTATGATTGCCCGCGGTACACAACTATGAATTACTTTTAATTATTTAATTTAAATTTGGTGAAAATTATGAGTCACATCTAGAGGAACAATATGATTGTACTCGCCAGTTTATATAACGCAATAACGTCATAGCAATCAACCAGCAACTGGATATATGTACCTACGAAACTTAAAACTTTATACGCTGATGTGAAAATTTTCATAAATTTTCGCAACATATTTGGTAATCGTAATAAAAGTTGATGTTGGGGTTTTGTTGTAATACCATCTTCCAATGACTTACCACAACTTCAGTAAGGTATTTTAATCACCATCACCATCACACCATCGCTGTTTGCCCGGCATGGAGCCAGAACCGGCGCGACCTGGTAGCCTCAATAGGTCCCGAACTCTCGCTCCCGTCGCTTATACGAGCGATGGTCGAGCTCGAGGGTGTTTGGGCAGCAGTTGCCTTTTTCTGTGAGGACATCATGCTCGCGAAAAAAGCCGCGGAGAGGGAGATAGAGCTCACGGCCGTGCTTCCTTCTCGCGCCCGGCGAATCGGTGGCCGCAGGCCTAGGAATGACCTCCGACCGTCATAACCTCTCGAAGCCAGCGCCGGAATAGGACAAATCCGGCGCGATGCAAACAAGTCCGAGTGGAGCGCGCTGGTTCTACATGCGTGCCCTGAAGTTGTCCCAGAGCCAATAATGACTCTGGCCGAGATGGGGCTTTATAAGCCAATCCTTACTGGGGGGTGGTGTTGACGAATGCGGTTACGCGCCCCCACACTCCCCGGAATAAGGCGCCGAGTATCGTGGGGTTTTAGTCGGTAAGAGTCGGACACTGTTCCCCTCTCCCGGACACAGGATGTATTTTTCCCTGTGCCCGGGAGAGGGGTTCGTCCATGAGGATTTCCCCACGGAAAAGAAAAAGGTATTTTAATAGTAAAAGTTAAATTATCTAAAAGAAGCGAATATGGTCTTTATAAAGAATAAGAAGCAAATAGGTTCGAAATCATAAATAAGGTTACTTCAAAATAGATTGTTACTGATTTAAAACGAATTGTGCGCCAATACGTCATAATGTAAACAGATCGCTTTATTTATTTAATAATTATGATTAAGAAAATCATTATTAAAAAAGCTTCCACATTTACATTAATTTGTACGAAAATTAGTAAAACTTTAAGGAAAAAACAATAACGCAACTGCAGACTTACTTGTTGTTACTTGAGAAACGCTTTGGGAACTTTAGCACGTGTGGTCTAAGCTATGACAAGATAGTGATTATTTTATTATGTGATTATTATGAGGTAACTATGCGGACACGGACCTAGTTCTGCTTGGCTTGTTACGACCGATAATAAAAATAAAAAAAATATAAAAAAAAAATATGTAATAATTATGTAATTAATAATAACAAAATACTAACTGCATAGCTGCTTGAATTGCTATTATAGGCAATTTTTTCCGACGCAAGTCGATTTAAATCTCCAATCTAAAAAAAGGTGCGGACCCAGAGTCTGCAGATAGTTTTTAATTTAAATAATAAAAAAAAAAAGATAGTGATTAAAGATAAATTTAAACTAAGCCAATTCTTTTTGTCAAATAAAATTTGGAGATCATAATTATCATTCCAAGTTACGTCTTTTGTAATAATTAAAAAGTACGATAATTTTGTGGTATTATGCAGCCCCGAATAGCGAGCTGTGTGACACAGTTAGATACAGTAAATTTGCACATATATATATTATAAAATGTAAAATATATATATCAGCTAATGTGTATTTAACTCGAGAATCAATTGGACGGATTTTCAAAAAGTTTTTGTTAAATCACAAAATATAAACTCTGGAAATCTATTTGTACATTAAGTTATCGAACTATGGACGTAACGATGAATAACGTGTGCAAAAACATATATTGTCTCTTCCGTTATTATTTTTTATTTATTTTTTTTCAGTACTAAGATAAAATAAAACTATTTTTCACAAATTGTTTAAGCACTTACCATTGAAGTCGTGCGTTCGATCGAATTTTATTCGAAACTTCATGAGTTTTATTTTTTTTTTTCTGCGGAACTCTAATTATTTTCGAAAACAAATGTACCCTAAGTTACGATTCATAGTTTCAGCCATCTAATAAAAAAAAAAATCCCGTCAAAATCAGTTTAGCCGTTCCGGATATTACCCGGGACAAACAGACATAAAGACAAAAAAAATAAATTATAAATTATTTTTTGGTATAGATATCGTATATTTACAAACATACACTTCAATATTATTAGTATACATTAATATGTGTAATTTATATAATTAAACGTGGTTAGTTTATAACTTGGAGCATACCTCATAGCCTTGCTGCTGCTTCGGACCTTATCTACCCTCAATCTCGCCTTTCTACTTAACACGAAAGACTTAATGTTGTTGCTTAAACGCGGAACACGAATTAAGCGGTCATTCAAGTAACTCGGAACACTTCCCCCACTCTCACAATTATTATATATACCTACAAACACATAAACACATTCTAATTTCTAAAATTATTTCCTTAATCCAAAAGTTTGTTAAATGTGGGTTCTATTTTCATGAACAGTACACATTTAGTGATTGACTACAATCTCTATTCGTTTTAAATGACTATGTGACGTAAGGTGGTTAAAAACCTAGTGAAAATTAGCTTTCAAATGCATATACCGGAACATACCTGTAGATTTCAACAATTTTACTTTTTTTTTTTTGTAATACATGACGTCACTACGAATAATATAAGAATATAAACGAAAACCAGCGGCAAACATGAAGAGATCAACTGTACGTGTTCCATCGCCATTATCACTCCAGCAAATTGAGTCACTGTGACGGATGCATCGCCGTGCGACCCAACTAAGCACAGGAGGTTTGACAAAGCGATAAGCCTAAACGAGTCAATATGCCTGATGTTACTCTGGGTGTATGGTGGTCGTAATCTATCTTTATAACATTATCGTATCCTGCGACCTACACTTGACCTACACTTGCTACCCAGTAGTAATAAACAGTGCCCATAAAGAGGCTGATATCACTGGCAAACATAAGCTAGTATAATAAGCAAGAGGTGCATTTGCGATGGAGCTACGGATCAAACATCTATGCATGTTTTGGTAGATTGCCCGATGTTTCATACACTAAGATTCGAATTTGAAATGAAAACAGGACATGTAATAAATATAAAAACTTTAAGCTATTTTTTAGGAAGCAATAGTCAGATTAACGAAAAAACAGATTTCCTGAATCTATGTACTAGCATTGTGAAGAGATGTCAGACAATAAACGGAAGCAAAACTAAGTAACCTTAACACCAGAATAAAATTTTATAATAAAAAGCAAAAGAAAAAACAAACAAAAATATAAAGAAACAAAAGATAGACAGTGAGGAATCTAGGATAAAAGAAAACTCAACTTTACGGAAAACTACTAAAAAAAAGGAATAAACTATCGCCCACTGCAATAACAAAGTCCCTGACTCGAGTTAGGGGAACTTGAAATAGGTAAAAAAAAAAATAAGCATGAGGATATTAAAAACCAAATAAGCTATACATATAATTCAGGTCGTATCTAAAAACTTCGGTTTGGTTATTATTATTGAAACACGTCATTTAAAAAAGAAACACCTATAAAGTATAAATAAATGAACGCTATTTACAATATTTTAATTCATCTTATTCAACTTTTTTTAATTTGTAAGCCGACAAAGACAAATTTTTGCCATTTCACAATCAATAAACGTAGCGAATACTTAATAATTTGTAACTCTATATTGATCGGGACGGGTCTTCTCGTTTACGTCTCTTCACCTTTAATGGGCGTACATAGTAAGTTAAAAGTATTTTATTAAAACTTAACGCTGTATAAATTTTCAATAACGGAATGAACCAATTAAACTCTTCCTAGTAAAAACAAACTTTTAATAGAGTTCGCATACAAAGTTAATAAATTTGATTAATTCTAAGACTAACCTGCTGCCGGAGAAAGCTTCGTGACGACGCCCCATAGCGACTTCCACTGTAACAAAATGTATAAAATAAAACTTAATTGCATTTTATTTAAAATTCAAATGAAAACATATTTTTTTATATTTCACATTTTAAAAGGCATATTTTTTTTAATGATATGGAACATCTATTCGCGCATTTTGGCAGTTAAGCCACTTCGTATACCATGACGGCATATGACATTTATCTTAGATAATATATCTTATTTTCTTTCACTATGGTGCATTTTAGGTATCGTGCACTTATTGGGCCATTGCACGACGAGGCCCGGTGGGTTCGCTGCAGGGGGCGACGCGGTGCTTGCGATAGCCACCCCGTGTCGCCCCCATCCCAAATGCAGCAGACGGCCCCGGGGGGTTTTAGTGGGTATTTCCGGGCGTTTCACGCCCGGGTGAGTCCCACACTGGCACGGAACTCGTCACTCCGTGCCCCCTTATCTATTGTATTGGGGGATTTTGATCCCCTAAATACAATAGATAAGGGTAGTGCGTAAATGCATTTCCGCCCGTCAAAAAAAAAAATAAAAGGTATCGTGCACTTGAGAAATTCATTAGTAAGACCTACTACAAAATATATTTTAGGAAAGTGAAATTAAAGAAAATAAAAACAATTTTGTATTTTTGAAATAAATATCGACACTGGCAAATCTACAAATTGATCTTTGTCGAACAAGTGAAAAAATATGCTATACTCCAATATCAACCTTCTTCGGGGATTTGTAATTTATTTCTATATCGCATTGAAGTATCCCCAACTGATCACAAGTACTGGAAAAAGTTTTTCATAACAATTCTAAGAGATATTTCAAAATAGATACATTACAACAGATAATAAAACAGTTTAGTGCCCATCCGTAAACACGTAAAATGGAAATAAACTACCGGAAATGGAAACTCATGATTTTTTTATTACATTCAATTCCAATACTTATTTACTTTTAACTTTATTTCTTTTTTGATATGTTTCGGTTATTTAGTTGATAAACTTTCAATCGGCTATTTGAAGAGATTTTTAGAAATAAAAAAGTTATTAATTAGCCGGTGTAGTTCAAATCTAATGAAATTTAAAAAAAAAAATGATAAAAAGGTAAGTACGCTTCCCAGAACCACAACTATTATATTATTTATTATTAAATTATATTATCTATATTATAGATTACATATAAAACGCAAATGCTTAAAAAGTGTTGTCGAATCGAGTTGAGATTGCACCTTTAATACGTGCACTTTTAGATAATTGACGTAGATTGGCGTAGCGCCATCTTTTTTAGATAATTGTCATGCTTGACTACATTCCAACTTAAGGTCAGGTGAAATAGTGGCTGCCCCCGGACTTTTGACCAATTGGTCATACCTCTCTTGGAGAGGTGGACTAAGAGGTGGGTGGGGAAGTATTCCTCCCCATCCCCATTGGGCCATTGCACGGACGAGGCCCGGTGGGTTCGCTGCAGGGGGCGACGCGGTGCTTGCGAAAGCCACTCCGTGTCGCCCCCATCCCAAATGCGGCGGACGGCCCCGGGGGGTTTTAGTGGGTATTTCCGGGCGCTTCACGCCCGGGTGAGGCTCACACTGGCACGGAGTTCGTCCCTCCGTGCCCCCTTACCTATTGCATTGGGGGACTCCGGTCTCACTAATGCAATAGGTAAGGGTAGTGCGTAAATGCATTTCATGCTAAACGCTAAATATATATGAAATAAGTATTATAAAATTAAATACGTTCCTTAAGATTCATTCTATTATTTATAGCAGTGGGTTACAGTGGGCCAAAGAAATGTAATTTACGGAAATAATAAAAAAAAACGCGTTGACTCTTGCGCATTTAACGCGAAACTGCCTGATTCCATCACTCCACATTCCTCCGTACCTGAACCTCGCAAATGCGTTTGTGTGTAAGTTGTCAGATAATTAATTTTGTGTCGACGTGTGAAACAAAACACACTTTTATATATATCCGAATGCAGCGTAAATAACGCGTAAAATGCGCTACTCACAGCTCACAAAATTAAGTTTGCCTTCACCATTACTAGCAATGTAGAATTTGCCAGTCGAGTATAAGGTGACTATTTTTTTCTATTTTAAACGCTTTGGCTAATTGACTATTATACCTTGATTTTTTTTGAAATCACACATTAACATCTCAATATTCAGCGCAATTATAGTTACGGAAATGAATATCTATAAGACCATAGAGTAGTATTTATTACTTAGTGCTCGACCTAGATGCTTCATCTGATCTGACATCAGACATACTGACTTATCATTTTTATGTCCTGCCAGTTAGCTCAGGATTTTACGACCCTGAACCAACGAGGACAGTGTTTTATGTCATCTGAGATAGATGCATTTAGTCTGTGACAATGATGATGTTATTTGGATAGCAAACAATACCTTGAATGAAACAGAATGATTGTTATTTTATTTATAAGGTGTCTCGCATATAATGTATTTCAAAACGAATGAATACAACACATACCAATAACAAATTTGGACTCAATTAAAAATAATTGTGTGTATTGATTTAGACGCCTTATATTAAATAGCATAAGCCACCCACCCATCCGCAACTAATCGTACTACGCGTTATTTCATTCAAATTAGCCAGAGATACGAAAATATGAAAGAAGTTATATTAAAGAAGAATTCGTATTTTTTTAGTTTGACATTCTAGTTGGTAGATTACAAAGATAGACTATGCACAATGATGTTTATTCTCTTTTATTTATCATGACAAAAGCGATTTTCATATTTCTTATCATAAACATGACGCGAGATCCTCCCCACAGCTTCTGACGATAATAAAAGAACTGATGAAGCGTCCTCGTATATATTGCGGTGAACGATCCAGTGAAGTACGAGGATTTTAAATTGCACATAAGATTTTTAACTATACTCATTTCGGAATAGAGTTTATAATAGTTTGTTGAGAGCATACCCCTTCCATTGAACTGTAAAATAATCAATTTCATGTACGTCAAACTCGCCTTTTCGTAATGGCCATCAGTCTGTACACCCAAGTCAGTGCAAATGGATGTTTTTGTATATCAAATTATTGTGTACAATGTAACAAATCATAACTACAAATTTTATGAATTAACTTTAACACACAAATAGTTAAAAATGGCTTATCATAATAGAATAATTCATGTCCTTCACAGACTATATTAGATGTAGAAATATTATCTGGATTGTTTAAGTCGTTAACCATAATTATGAAGCCGGTTCTGGACTACATAGTTGTAAGTTATAATTCTAAAGAACAGAATAGAAAACATAAACACCAATCAACCTGGCAAGCAAGTAACCCAAAATAAAAACACCAATAGATTGACTTGGCTTAGCGCTGTGCCGGCTGCTCCTAATATAAAGAAAACAAGCATAATGCAGGTGCATTGGGCTTCCATACATTTAGATAATGTTTATATATAAAAAAAAAGGAAATGCACAAATATTTTAATGTATGCAACGACATTCCTCCTAACATCAATTTCGCTTAACTTATTACTTTTAAAATTAAAAACAAAACTACATAATCTCAATTTATATATTTACATTAAAAAAAATTAACAAACATCATTAGTCACTGCGAAAAATATGCATTCAAATGTCATAAAAACGCCTTAGTTGAAATGTTTGAAAAAGATCCTGGTCGTGTTAGCCGGGACACTGCCGGTGACATCTTTACAGATAAACCTCTGTCAACACTGTGAGGGTTGATACAGTAAGGCAACTTCGATTGCAGCAGCTGTATTTGATTTCTTATTCTCATATTTATTTCATTTAATATTATAATATTAATATAATATTAAAAAAATGATTTTTAAGATACTTTGAATGCAAGTTACAATATTTTTAAAACTGTCTTTCTATCTAATTATAGTTACATTTATAGATGTAATTATTTTTATCTTTCTGTAAATTTTAATGAAAGCCAATATATAAGTATATGTGTATATAGGTGATCTGATTAAGGTTATGAATAAGTTTAAGCACTATGACAAGCCGGTTTTAATGTCCAAAGCTTATAGGGTGGATCATTACGTGAACGACAGTGATTTCTATGAATTACACCTCTCTCTCTATGTTCTGCTAAAACCGTTTATTGATATATATATATATATATATATATATATATATATATATATATATATATATATATATATATATATATGATATATATATATATATATATATTGTGTAATTTGTATTGTGATCGAATCAGGAATGAGGAAATCCGCAGAAGAAACAAATTAATTGACATTGCTGGGAACATTGCTCGCAAAACCGATGCCCGAAGGGGCCAACGGGTTCTCGAATGGGTACCACGCACAGGAAGATGTAGCGTAAGTAGGCCTCCCACAAGGTGGGCCGACGACCTGGCGAAGGTCGCGGGAATCCGCTGGATGCGGGTGGCGCAAGACCGTTCGTCGTGGAGATCTTTGGGGGAGACCTATGCCCAGCAGTGGACGTCTTTCAGTTGAATAGATGGACAATTTATATCATACTTTAAAAATCATTTAAAAAAACCTGATCGGTTTCTTGCCTGCACTTTTCAACTGAGTCGTTTTCTGAACCGGTGGTAGCTATTTCACGTTCCTAAGGGCCTTCTCAAGGACCAAATTGAATTAAGAATATTTTAATTTGGTTTTTTATTTTAATTATTTAACCCAATAATTAAAGCCTATTTTTCAATATACACATTAAACTAAAACGTAAGAATCTCAAATTACTTTCATATAACAGGTAGTTAAATCAAATATTAAGGTAACACGATAATATATTGAACATTACTTACTTAAATTAATCAATGTGGGTTACTGAATATATTTTTAACAATAAAGAGCATGCGAGTCGTGTTGAAAATTATGTTGCTTATGGTACAGTTTAGTGTCAGTTTGTGGTTGTAATTTGAAGACTACACTACTTAAAGGAACTTGGATATAAGAGATAGTATTATCAAAAATAATACTGCAGAATAAACAAAACTGTAGACTAAATTATCCAAGTTGCATACTGTACATTTACGTATCGTGGGCGCTCAATACAACAAAGGCTTTGTCGGCCGCAACACCGAGAAATACTAGAGCGTCATTTGTTGAGTTGTCGACGAAAGGGTTCTGTATCCACTTAAGTAGCCATCTTTTTACTTTTAGGTAAGGAGTTAGTTAGTTAGTTAGTGCATAGTTTTTCTAATTCTATAAAAAACTGGGAAGCCACGGTGACTGCCGATAGAAGTGAAAACTCGAAACCTTGGAAAACCGGTTTAAATAAGAGTAGAATAAAATAGAATGAAATAAAATAAAACACATTTAAAATGGATGTCAAAAAAATTTCAAATTTCACTAAGTTTCACTTCAATATTTTGTACAAAAAATATAGTGTACTACCTGTAACATGGTATTTAAGCTATTTTTCCGAGAAACATACATTACTTAAATTACTATTTTTTTAATATACAAGACATAAACGATTTATTTGAAAAATATACAACATTTTATTTCCAAATTAACAATTGTCTAAACAATGCATCCTTGACAGAACTGTCCTTAGCATATTAAATAAAATGCATTATTATCCCCATCTGGTAAAAATTAAAGAAATTCAGCCATTTTTAAATATTTTCAAATATGTAAAAGTTACGTATAAATAGTTATTTATTATTAAAGCATTATTAAAAGAAAGTAATAAAACAGATAATAATAAAAATATTTATAATGTATTACTTTTAGAAAATTATTAATTTTGATAATAAAAAGATATAAGGGATGAAATCTTTTTTCTATAAGTTTTATAATGACATCGACAACTACGAGTAATAAAAAAAAAGTTGTAAAATGCAAATGGAAATAGCAAAATACAAAAGAGGGTTTTCGAAATAAAAGAAGGTGGGAGATAGTTAGGGTTCGGACGGAAGTCTGAGGAAAAAAATAGGGCTCTGGTCGGATGTATCGTTCTTGGTGAAAATTAGAATAGGGAACTAGATGGGCATTTCATAATATAAAATTGAATTTCGGTTTCGCGAAGTCAGGGAGATCCCATAGAAATTAGCTAGGCAGTTCTAACTAAGAAGTAGATAGATACAATTGAGTATAGAGGATCAGACTTGAGGCGGATTATATATATATGTATATAGAAACTGTAAGTAATAGATTGCGAGTTTATAATAGTTTATAATACATACATACATATGCTCACGCCTGTATCCCCGAAGGGTTAGGCAGAGGTGAAGTAGCGAACTACACCACCCACATTTCGCCGAGCTTAGTTCCGTTCCAGATGTGACAGGAGGCGAGCCTGTCGCCATATCGGGCACAAATTCCAAACTCCGGGATGATACTGAGTAGAAAAAAACCCAATAACACTTGACCCGACCCGGGGATCGAACCCGAGACCTCAGAACGGCAGTCGTACGTAATACAACTGCGCTACTGAGGCAGTTGTTATAGTTTATAATAATAACTAGTTTACTTTGAAAACTCTCATAATGTCAATTTATAGAACTCAAACATAGATTGATTTCGATATTTATTTATATAAGAACTATACATACAACTTACTATACACACAATTATAGTTTTAATCCTATACGATAATAATGCGTATTAATATGAATCCTCTGAAACACTGAAACGTCATACTGGTTTTGATACACAGGTAAACTAGAGCCATAGAAACTGACGTGATTCCATCGCACAGGCATTTATTATCTGTTTTATTTTAGGAACTCCCAATAGGCGTTGAATTAGAGTTAGTACCGATAGCATTGAACGTCAGACCGAGATTGAATTCGTTTCTACTTGGTAGAGACCTTCTGCACTTTAGCGATAGTTCACTCACAATGCCTCAGAAAACCGAGTTAGTTGTTGGCATTTACAAATCTGTCAGCAGTAAATGTTAATATCATCTACTCAGAAAACTGTGACTGGTAGTCGGCACGACTCTAAGTTTGACATCTTCTCGTGTTTATAACCAAAAGAATCTATCTTAGATTACACCGAAAGTTATCCATTTTGCTTTTGAAACGTCACGACTTCACACTATACTTAATGACGAAAATTATTATTATTATTAAATTTTAATTATTTTATAATTTTGTGTTCACTACATCAAACATTATATTATATTTTCAAAACTTCATGACAATGATTTATAAGAATTTTATGTTATTTCTGTTACTAAGCAACCACAATTTTATTATGAAGGTTTGAATTCTATATAAACGAATAATTTGGAATGCATTCATCTTCTGCGTGCAATTGCTTTTACAAGTTTCTTTTAATAATTTTATCTAATAAAATTATTAAACTGTTTATGTAGATAAACCTGAGCTGTAGAAAGATTATTTGACTGTTATATGCAATACGATACTTATAGGGTTTTATATTATTATGCTTTGCAAATATCGCATTTTATTGTGTAAGTTTTTAGGAATTATAATTATAGAGGAATAATAATTTGAAGCTAGGAACTCGTTATAAAATATTTATATTACAGAAATGATAAAGGAAAGAATGAGTTGTAAATTTAATTTTAATAATCTCATGAGAATCACACTCAATAATCACTAACACCAAAACTAAATTCTAAACAAATTTATTACACTTTATCTGTGCAGTCTAAATGATCTCTTCAGTGAGAGATTTTTGTTCAAGTTTAAACTACACACTTTATTTATTTATGTAACACTATTCGTATGTAGTGTGTCAAAAGTAGGAGGGGGAATTTTCAAAATGTTTTGACTAGCTAATGGGCAAACAGTGCCATTTTTACCTAAATGTTCGCTTGCCATCGAGCATTGCTAAATGTGTGCTGAATAGTCAATACTGCTTTGCTTATTTTACTAGTTTGGATATTTAACAAATCTAATGAATGTACTGTACATCTAGTACACTAGTACAGTAGTGATGCCTAGAACCTTGCATATGTATGTAATATATATAATCTATCAAACTAAATTTAATATTTTAATGTTAAAATTATAACATCTGTTTTGTGAGAATAAGTTCTTCACGCATAACCTCACAAAACCTATCCACTACAATTCTGGGAACCAGTGTAATTTATTTTGATGCGTGTTTTAACGCGGAATGAGTTCAAGCTGCCTTGGCTAATCACCTATTCATCATTTGTTGGTCGTTGCTTACCAATTTAAAGGCTACATAATATTTAATCTGATGCGCGGACTGTGTACAGGTTGCCTTGCCTATTCACCATCTCATAATACTGGTTAGGGAGTGACTAGTCTTCATAATATCTATATCCGTCGATCCGTATAGAGGTAGCGGCTCTGACAAAGGGATAGAGTTTCGGGCTGAGTCCCTCCTCCACCTGTCCCGAAGTCTTTAAAGCTTAGCTCTTTTGCGGGCAGGTCTGGATTAAAGCAAGTTACATTTATTTCCTCGGCTGACTTTTTCTCCTTGGAATTTTCGACAACTCAGTCATGGTTAAGATTATCCTGTACTATGTCTCCTATTTCTATTCATTAATTTGAATCAATAGATTCAAATCTTTAATGAATTTAGGGACTGGTTCTGGTTACCTTATATCTTTCATCTTATTCCTACTTCCTCATGCATTGCTGATGGTTGATGACTATTTATTCTCACAGTCAAAATATGTGCTGAGCCGGGAATTATGAGCACAGTGGGGCTTCTAGCCTTCTTCTTTATAATATCCAGTGGTCACTCCCGCTCGAAATGGGAAGCGACCTTTGGTTTTCTATTTGCGAAAATCTACGAAGACGACGATCTAGTGAGTGCACTGTTTCACTAAGGCTAGACCACTCACCTTTACCACCGCTGCGGAGTCGTAGGTCAGCGCTGACGTCCTTGTTATGTGGTTGCGGACTTATGCCACATATACTATCAAACGAAGTTGTATGTCCAATAATATGCATCCACTTGTCACTATGATACAATGATTTCACATCACAGTCCACACGTGTGCTCGCAAAGGATTGTACGGCGAGAATCCCGGGTAGCGGGTGCGAGGTGCCGGTGGCGGCCACGACCAAAATGTCCCACTACCCTCACTAGATTTAACGATATCAAAAAAAACAAAAAAAAAACAAAACTACCTACCCGTTTAACTACATGTGTAAATGCGCGGCTCCAACATCCAGTATAAACAATAATATTTTTTTAAGTTTGATATTTTTGGTTATTAATTTATTATTTACTTTTCTTATTTACTTAAGATTCATTTTAGATTTAATCCATGTATTGTTTTCTGAGCACCAATTTAAATGTTTCTAAAACTTTCTTTCATTTACAAAGTATAAGGGTTTTAACTACTAGACGATTACATAATTAGTCAAATCTGTTGTTAAAATTCTATGTTAATAATAGTTAATGTCTTGTTTATAATGAGTAAGCATTCGATTCTCTATATTTATGTATATATATTCTATATGGGTAAGGGGTGTTTTCTTCCAACCCGCAAGAGAACAACATAATATAAATTTACATTAATACATTTTTTAACAAGGTAAGAAATTAAAAATAAAAGAAAAAACATTTCCTTAACCAACTATATTTTTGAACAAATGAGCCCTAACTAGTTAGGATATCAGTTATATCCATGAAAGGGTCCAATCCAGAGGGATTGCCAGCTTTTTGCTCTTCGATCCACAATCGTTGATTTACTGATTTATTTATTATAAAAATTATAAAAATATATCAAGATTTTAGTTCAGTAATAACAAATCAGAAGTGGACTTGACCTGGAAGTGAAAAATATAGCCATACCGGTTATATCAGATTTTTAAAACGATATTAAAACTTTTACAGAAACGGGTTGCAAAGACAGGTTTGTGAAAAAGAGATTATTTAAACAAAGAAAGAATCTAGTTAGTAAAGATACGCTTTAAATGTGGAAGTTAGTTAAATTTATGTAATCCCTCCACCTTTGGTACGGGGTTCGATCTATTACGTGGTAATTTAGGAGAGTTTTCCGCTATAAATCTTATCTCGCCGTACTATGTTATATTAACAACGTACGTCCTGCAATTATCTCGTATTTATTTAACATTTTCAGAATAGATATCTATTACAGAATAAGTATCTAAATCACGACCACTCTACATACCGTGGGAAATATTAAGGTTACAAAACTCTATATATACGAGTAAATAGGCAAAGATCAAACAGTTCAAGATATTTTACATCGTTTGATAATTATATATTTTAAATTGCAATAAAATATAAACTAACATTTTAAACAACTTATTTACACTGATATAATAATTATAATTTTTGGATCGGGTTTAATTTTTACAACATGGAATTTTATAAATACTTTGCTTTAATTTTTAAGTGCTGAAACGAACTTTAATTATAAGAAGATAATACAACATATCACATGATTTCACGTATGTCAAAACTGATTGTCACGTTATTTAATAATTATTATTATCGAAGTCACTTTTCAAACTAACACTACTGGTGGTGAATTCGTCTCGGAAGCTTATGGCTTCCTTACCTCCATTGTCAGCGGGTTATAAAAAGGTAGATAAGTGGACTATATGCAGGTTTAAATACGAGGACAACGGTATTCGGATTCGATTAACCGCGAGAAGAAAATATATAGAATCAGTTGAATTGTGAGGCAAGAAAACACGCACACTTACTTGGCGACGAATGGTACGCGGGCGCTCGAGTGGTTCCGGTGGCTGTGGTTGTATTACCAGCGCTGCTGCGGTGAAGATTTCTCCTATATTAGTTTACAGGCGAAACACTTTTGCGGTTTAGATAACTAGAGGGTAACGGGTACAAATATTTTATAGTCCAAAGGACACGGCAATCGCGGCGGCGAGCTGTAGCCGACTCCAGACGTGGACTGACCACGAATCAACTTCGCGGCGTTGCGGTTTCAATGCACATGTTTAGGGGCGGAAGTTAGGCACAAGAGGAAAAGGAGTTGCCCTCTCCGACACCACTTAAAACTTACATAAAATAACTACCAACAACTAAATACTAATTCAAAATCAAAATCAAAATCAAAATCAAAATTCATTTATTCAATTTAGGCCCTAAGAAGGCGCTTATGAACGTCTAAAACACTACCACCGGTTCGGAAAACAACCCAGTCGAGAAGAGCCGGCAAGAAACTCGATCTGGTTCCTTCTTTTTTTTTTCATAAATATAATATATATATATAAATATAATTATCTATCTATACTAATATTATAACTGAAGGTTTATCTGTACTTTGTGTAACAGATCTTTATTTTACCCGTAAATAATCATGACCCTGATATTTAAAAAAAAATGGAGTTATGGGAGGCATATGTCGATCGAAAACAAATACACTATGAAACAAAACAAAAGCAGGACATCCCACATTTAATAAAGATAAAACACGTAAACGAAGTCGCGGGCGCCTGATAGTTTATAATATATTTACTACTAACTAACGTTTTCAACATAACCTTGCAAGCATCGATTCCCTTACAAGGTCTGAAGCGAAGATAATCTTCGTTTAATCCTCTCAGTCCTCAATTTGATGCCGACTTATTTATCGGGGACCTCCTGGGAGGGCTTTTGAAATGGAATTAACAATAAGAAGTGTTCGGCTTAATTGAATATATATGGACCTTTAAGACGATTATAGGGAGTGGACGTTGGTTTGTTTTGATTTAGGTTGCTGTATGAGTTTCATAAGAATTACGTGCGGTGTGACAGGGCATTTAGAATCGACTAAAATCTGACTACTAGGTATATAGTAAAAGCTCGCTTCTAGAATATTTCGTCTTATTTCTAAAGTATAAATCTATAAGGAGATTTCAAAACTGGTATAATCATTTGTAATCTGACCACAAATCTATACTTAGAATAAAAATATACCTATTTGAGAGAAACCACTACGGAGATTTAAAAATGAATAATGAAACACATTTATAAATAATATTCGAAAGTATTTAAGTGTAAAAGGGGATTATATTTGTATGAAAATAAGTTATTTCATCCAAGCGTAGACGCGATCATAGCTACTTAGAAATTACTAAAGGATATAATACACATTATAATGTAATAACTCAAAACTACAAAACGACTTGCGAGCTCCTTGAGAAGACTATGAGTACTGGATATGACTATGACCCTACGGCCCCAGAGTCTCGACCCCAGACGGGACAAATGTGTAATCTTTTAAAGAGTTTTAAAGGTTTTAAATAGTCCGAGAGACGTCCGCGATTAATCGTGGACGAGGCTCTTATGAATCATTTCGGGGCTATCCTGACCGCCGCCCGGCTGGCGGGAGCAAACGAAATCCTCCTTATTGGGAACTTCAATCAGCTGCCCTACATCGACCGAGAGAACCTCTTCGAGATGTCTTACTGCCGACCAACTGCAGTCGCCGGTATCACAAAACCCGATGGACGTGGCCTATGCATTCAGCGAGGTCTACGACGGTATATACTCATCCAAACCGATAGTGAGGTCCCTGAGACTCGAGGGTTACTCGGGAGCGCAGATACCCCCACACTCCACCGATACTCTCTACCTAGTACATACTCAGGTAGAGAAGAAAGCCCTTATAAACAAGGGCTACGGAACAGGCACACGGAGACCTGTGTCTATTATACCGACGTGGCCGACGACGCAATAGGCCGCTTCATCCACCGAGTGGTGAGCGCACCGGCGAAGGACATAGCGGATTATAATTTCAAGATGGCCATAAAACATGGAGACCAAAAGGTCATACAAGCAATAATTGCCTAAACCCAAACTATGAGGTAACTATGCAGACACGGACCTAGTTCTGCTTGGCTTGTTACGACCGTTAATAAAAAAAAACAAATAAAAATAATTATGTAATTAATAATAACAAAATAAGTGTTTACAAAATAATTTAATATATAGATATAAAAAATTTAATAGAAGTAGATTTAAGCTCACATATGCGAAAGAAGATTACGAACTGCATAGCTGCTTGAATTGCTATTATAGGCAATTTTTTCCGACGCAAGTCGATTTAAATCTCCAATCTAAAAAAAGGTGCGGACCCAGAGTCTGCAAATAGTTTAATTTAAATTTAAAAAAAAAAATATGTGTAATCTACACCAGGGGCAGCATTTTTGCGCCGCTTGAGATCCTCCGCTGATGTAGCTGCTGCGCCAGCCTTCAAAGAGGTAACTGGAACATTTGAAGGTGCTAAAATATCAACGCAAGTAGCATCCCATACAAAGGACCTAATTACTAAGTACAAATTACTTCAAATTAATTCTTGTGTTATATTTTTACTGAACTTATATAAGATAATGTATGTTATAATAGTGATAACAATAAAAGTAACGCATCTATAAAACCATTTCCGCTAATATTACCAAAAAAAAACAACTCTTAACGGATAACAAAACTTTCTATAATTCTACACAAACTTTATCCTAAACGGGCAAATAAAACAAACTACTACTACAACAGACACTGAACCCTGAATAAATATTTCAAAAGTATAATAAAAGAAATATATATAAAAAAAAAAATAAAACTCAACTTAGACCGTTTTTGGCCCCGAATAAATCCCTTGGAACTATGTGCAAAACTGTCGTAGCGCTCGTAGATAACTTCTATCACATCCGGGTCGTACAATAAGGAAACTATATCAGAATGTTCATATCGTACAATAAGATAAATATTCCATTCGTAAAATAGCAAATGACGTTGCAGAAGTGATATTTTTTTAGCAATCTTTAATTTAAATCTGTAAGTCAAAATATTAGTAAGGGATAGATACCGGGAAAAAAATGACAAAAATATTTATGGTCACAAAATGCGCAAGTTCTTCAAAAATAAATATAGCAAAAGCAGGAGAAAATTATAATAATAGTTCTATAATCCAAAAAGTATTTATTATTTTTGTTTCTTACACAATACGTACTTCTATTCTAACCTAGGTCTTAAATATTTAAAGACATGGAGCGACCCTAATTACTATAATTGCGCGCCAAGAAGTTTCTTTTCAATAGACCCGTATTTATCCTGTGTAGTAATCCGTAAAGTCTTTCTGTCCAGATTTCTCAGTGAAACAACCACATTATAATAAAAGACGTATAGCTGTAAGGACTGATAAATAATAAATAGAAAAATCAGCTACTGGTGGTCAAAGATAACGCGCTCCAGAAGATTCTGGAACCTCTCGAGGATAATAATAACACATGAAAAAAAATAGATTGTATAGTTTATAATGCTTCGGGTTCTTTGGAAAAAGTAAGTGTAATCTAAGCTATAAGAAATTATACACATAAAAATTCAGCCATTTTGTCCAAGCCAAACGTTACGTGACATGGAACTAAACTATCTGTTGATATTTTGCTTTGATGCGACGAGTGACAAAATAAAACTTGTCGTTCGCTGTGAGATCTACAGAATTTAGTACACGAGGGTCGAAGATGGTTCGCGATACCTACGAGGAATTTCCCGCTAGTTTGTCTAAAGCTCTGCCACTTAGGCTAATACATTCCTAGGTGCGGCGCTTCAGACAAGTTGCTATAAATACCTAAATGTTTTTGACGGGATTTCAGTCTGACATGTAGCAGTTGTTTTTTCTTTAATTCATTAAACTTGTGTGTTTGACACTATACCATGTAATCTTGGTAGTGTTTTGTGTGATATAGTTTTAGTTATTGTATTCAAGTTAAGTCTATTATAGAAGATAACGCGTAGCATATATTCCGAGGTACCGACAAAGTTCCATGGAAATTCCGAGCAGAATGGGCCATAGTTTTGCTGGAGCTTGGTAACGCTGATACAAGATTGAAAATACATCTTACCCACATGACACTGGCACAAATGAAGTGTAAACAGATTGCCAATATCTATGAAGAATAAGAATAAAAAATATCTAAATATGTTAAAGCATTTCACATTTAAATGCTGGTAACACTGTTTACTCAAAAATATATAAAACATAAGAGGTATGTTACAGAGGAGTATGTACATTCCAATGTGCGTTAGTTAATTAGATTGCTATAATATTTTTACAATTATGACTTTTTTGTTAATAATTAAATACAAGTTATTCCATAAATTGTTCATTTAGGTAAATCTTAATTTCTGCACATATTATGTTATAAATAAAAAAATACTCTTATCTACAATCTGGAATTGTAATAACAAACTTAAGTTTGAAATATTTCATATTCCAATGTCTGTTACCTACCAAAATCCTGTTTTACAAGTTCTACCTACATCAGAACCTATTTGCTAAGCCTTAAAAATTTTATTCAATGTGCATGCTAAAATGCGCTAAATGAACAGGAATTTTATTCGACCAATATTCAGGAGAATTCATATTTTTGCAAGCTTTTATCAGAAATTCACATTTTGAAGAGTGGTACCTAGAACCTATTTTTGAAGCAACATAGCAGTCTCCTACTTCTATTCCAGTCCCCATTGGCAAATGAGCCATACCACCTCAGCCCTCGGAAGCATCTCAAAACTAACACAAGAGTTTAATTTCCTAAACAATTTTTATTCAGTAAAGTAATTGGTCATGACAAACTAAAATAAAGGTTGACAGAACATCTGAAAATCTGCAGATATATACTGTATTTATGACGAAGTATAAGCAACGAGGTAACAGGAAATAAATGCACTAGAAGCGAAACACCACAGAAAGACAATGCGACTGATTTTTAGCGTAGTATCCATTCGATGCAATTACCTTACCGACTGGTAGTAACCGTTTCATTGGTTATTGATAAGTTTTTACAACAGAAATCGTAAATGCAAACAAAAATCCAAAATAAACTTTAGAGCTGGAACTCTTGGTACCTTTTATACTTATTTTCCATGATAAATTTCGATGTTATCTTTCGCCGTAAAAAAAAATTAGATGGTCGATATCGAAGCGTTCGGTCCGTGATTCATTCTGATAATAGCTTTATATAGCAATAAACAAGCCGAGCACCAGGATAAGTGGGAGTTTGAGTGCGTCAGTCCGACCTTACGAAGCGGTAAGACGATGCTGGAGTGACCGATCTTATATGTATCTATATAGAGATGTTTATATCATACAAATATTTTTAAACTTTTAATCATAAAGATAATGCGATAAATATATTTGATTTGACCGCGGTCACCATATATTACATGTAACATACGCTATATTGAATCGCTCCAGCTTATCGCGTTCGGAATTTAGCTTATTGTGTGGATTCGACAAATATGTACATATATTCAGATACGGCATAATAACTTTCTATCGTTGATCTCCGCACATGTTGTTCACGATTAGGTGTTTTTTTTTTTTGCTTCGAAAGAATATTTTGGATAAACTCTTCGTAAAAATAGATTACGATTACGACATGAAGACTTCCCTAAAGCTAATTTATAGCACAGTTATCTTTACAGGACTTTTCTGTCAATGTATGTTCGTGAAAGAAAACCAACTCACGAAAAAAGGATAATACATCCATAAAATTGTATCTAGACAAGGATTATCAACTCTACAGAATTCCCGAACATTTCAAATTGCCGGTGAGATCTAAAGGAAGCGACCCCTTTTAGGGAACAAGACGGCCGAGTCGAATAAATTGGAGGGGTCTCCACATAGAAGGTCCGGTCCGTGAAGCGCTAAATTGTTCCCTACAACGCGATAGTAAATATCTTCACCGGCAAAACCTTAGTTTGGCTTATGTAAGCTCGATTCCTGAGCCCGTAATTAGCGCTTTTAAGGAAAATCACGTTTTTATATCAGAAAGTTGTTATTTAATGTCCAGATTACGAGTATGCAACATAAATATCTTCTGTAATGTTCCATGGGAATGATATATTATGTCCAAAGGCAAAACGTGTAGTCAAATAAACTGTGACTTTAGATTTTATTTGAGAGAGTATATTGGTTAAGAACCCACGTATCTTACATTACACTTATAGTAAAGTTATCGAATTGTTACTTAATATATGGATTTCCAATGAACATAAAAAACAACTAGTTTTTTTTAAATTCTATATAGGTTCAGTGCTTTGACCACAATGTCACCGGATGTTAAGTGAAGATGTGGTCAGAATATGATGTAAATATACCAAGTCTAGAGGTACTAGTCGTCAAGTGATACTTCCAGAACACACGTATTAGTATTAGGCGGCAGGTTTTCAAACTGAAGAGAAGTAGCTACCTAGGTTACCATTGCTAGAAAATGCTCTACAACCATGCTATGTTTTCCTTACGAAGTTTACACCGACAGCTTAGGCTCATTTTTAGACTTTGGTAAGTGGGTTCGAACCTATGGGGGGCGGAAGTATGTTCCGCCCCCTGGATGTCTGACCTTAAGGTCATGCCTCTCATCAAGAGGCGGGCTAAGAAGTGGAGGGGAACTATTTTCCTCCATCCCCACTGGGCCATTGCACGACGAGGTCTGGTGGGTTCGCTGCAGGGGGCGACGCAGTGCTTGCGAAAGCCACCCCGTGTCGCCCCCATCCCAAATGCAGCGGACGGCCCCGGGGGGTTTTAGTGAGTATTTCCGGGCGCTTCACGCCCGGGTGAGTCCCACACTGGCACGGAACTCATCACTCCATGCCCCCTTACCTATTGTATTGGGGGACTTCGGTCTCACTAATACAATAGGTAAGGATAGTGCGTAAATGCATTTCCCCCCGTCAAAAAAAAAAAAAAAAAGGTGGGTTCGAACCTGCATCCAATAACGTGAACTGCGGCCGCACTACCAACTGCGCCATTACCACTTCAGAAAACTTGGATTACTAATAAATCAAATTAACATCACGAACACGTAAAATATCAAAAATATTGTGTGCAAATAATATGGCTTCGGTAACGTCATCAAAAATGGTACCACCCTTATTTAAAGGCCTTACGTATAAATCTCAAGTAATTCGTGTGCTCGCATCACTCGACGCAATCTGAGCTTACATGCAGTGGGCAGGACATTTCAACATTACTCACTGTCTGTGACAATACTCCTTCGTAGCTCTCACATGCGCTGATTTATAAAGAAAACGTTTTTGATAGAACCGTGTTGTTTTAGTAATACAAGGGTAAAATTGTGGTAAAACAAGGTCTCACGTTTGTGCCATCCATCTCATTTATTATGGCACCTACACTAAATATCAACTTCGCGGCTCAAGATAAATATTGTCCCACTTTCGTTTCTTGACTTGCATTAATCATAATAGATATTCTCTCTTACCGGGTAACTCAGTAAGCTCCCGTGAAACTCCCACTCAATAAGCCCACATGGTGCTGTTGACCTTTGGCAGACTTTGAAAGAGCGCTTTCTCGTTAGTCCTGAACCGTCAGTAAAGACAGGCCTATCCCTGAACTATTTCGTAGTTTAGCTAACCCAAGTAAACTTCGTATATTACCCATTACTGTCTCTTTTATTTTTTAGCAATAAAAAAGTCGTCATTGTGACGATTATGAATTTTATCTTCTCACCCTTTTTTATTTCGAGTAACAACCCTCTCGATTAATGATGATTGTTATTGGTGAATCATTTCTTATGATCGATCATGTCATAGTGCAATTACTAAAATGTCAATATACAGTTGATTGACTTTACGATGCTGAGCAGAAAAATAAAATCTGAAAATTCTGTTTCAGCGTGAATGCTCATTTTTGTAATTCACCAATTTTAAAAATTGATACGCTCCAGTCTTTAGATACCCACAATCGACCTCAAAACGGGCCACAGTTATCATTCAATAATAAGTTTCATCCTTGAGAATGAGTTACTAACGCCTCTCATTTTTGTGGAGACTGTCATCAACAACGTTACGATTAATTCAAAGTTTTAAGGTAGAAATAGTCGTGGTAATTGTTTTCTGTAGTTAAACCTTGCATAGATTCTATTACTCTTAAAATATTTCAAGCTCGAAAACCTTTAAAGAAAATTGGCACTTTTCTTCGCATTTGGATATCCATATTTATATATTTTAAAGCAGATATGAATAACAGAAAGTGTAGTTTATATAAAATAAACCTACTTGTTATTTCGAAGACCGAAAATGTTATGTAAAAATACATCAAAGATAAATTGTAATTATATTATTTTACATACAACATGATAAATGAAATTAGAACGAAAATCAACTTGATTAAATTAACACGTACTTCACATCCTATTATTTTTCCACAACAAGGCCACGAGCCAAACATCCTCCAATGCCTCCCGAGCCCACTTCCCTCCCCGCTCGTGTCAGGAACATGAAATTCCTCTCGTTCCGTTGCGTTGATAATTTCTCCGGAACATTTTTAGATCATTATTGTGTTCCGTATTCGGTTTGTCAACCATTTCGGGTATTTTATGGTAATGCTCGGATCAATTTCACTTTTTTTTTTTTTTTTTGTTTGGAGGCATTATGAATGTTCATCGTCCCTATGTTTTTGTATTTAATGTTTTTCTTTTATTTGGATTACTGTTATACAAAAGTTGCCATTTGAATGCTAGAATTTATGCACAGTTATCACACAGTAGTTAGCATTAATAGTAAATTCTTACAACTTACTATTCAATGTAATGTAACCTTACCGGATTAGTACAAGTCAAAAGAAACACATTAATTATCCCTAAATTAATGAAATTAATTTCATAAAGTGCACAAAAAAAACACCTTCGATATTTCAAATATTAGATACTCAACAAAATTAATATTTTCAAATTAAATTTATAAAAATCATGGAATAGCAAACATCGATAAAACTAATTTAAATACAAAAGACTTACGATTTATCTCTAAACATTGTTCCGAGACATCCCTGATACTCTTAATTTGTCAATGTGAGACACAATCAATAAAGCTGACTTCCCTTTCAATCGTTAAAAAAATAAACACGCCTAAACCAAACAGGGGACAGCGCAGCCTTTGGAGATACAAAATGAAACTTAATTAATCACTGTCCGATCGATGATTCTTCTTCATTAATACGTTACATACATTAAATACTAAAAGTTGTAGAATATTTTTCTTAGAGCACTTACAAATCTAATATGTCAATACGGAATACGCGTCACTATCACAAGCTCAAAAGAATAAATATGAAGAACCTATCAGTCCATTTATTATAAAGTCCAAATTTGTTAAGAGCACCATCATTTCATGCATGTATGATGGTTATAAGGTCAATCAAGGCAGAAATAATAACGTAATTCATTAATTACAAAGTTATTATTTATTATCATTACTTTCTGTCACCTCTTTCATTTTATTTATTGTTATCTTCAATATCATTAATTTTCTACGTGACATAGATTCAATAAAGGCGAGCGCCCTTAAAAACAACCCTTAAAAATCAAACAAACGTGAGGGTAAACAGAGAATGCGGGAGTTATCTAACACGGGGGTTTCTGGTTTAGTCACTAAGCCTCAAGTTTGCAAACACTGTCGATGGTTGATAAAATTATTCCAGTATTTTTT
Organism: Samia ricini; assembly: GCA_014132275.2. Classification (NCBI taxonomy): domain Eukaryota; kingdom Metazoa; phylum Arthropoda; class Insecta; order Lepidoptera; family Saturniidae; genus Samia; species Samia ricini. The sequence goes on from AP028159.1 coordinate 1,043,007, forward strand.
TTCTCTTTCCGAGATACTTTACATTATACCATTCAAGTTATACCTCCACAATTATTTTTTAAATTGTGAATAATATGTGAATTCTGTATTTTCGTATTTAATTTTATATATCGGAACAGATCTTCGATGGCATATTTTCACCTTAAGGAGGGTGGTTAGGATATTACGTTGCCATGAGTTCCATTACAGTAAATGCAAGTCAGTCATTGTAAAGGCCGAAATGTGTAACCATCAAAGAATACTCCTTCTTCAAAGCTAAACATGCCCTAAATCAAATAAAGAAGAAAATCTGTAAATAAAAACAAACGCGTGAGACCACACACCATAATCCGGGATAGGCAGTAAGCCGCATCTGCAGGCGGTTTGATAACATTTTTATTTCTCCTCTCTCAAGTCCCCAGAAATAAGGGTGATGCTTACGATTGTTTTATAAATAAATACTTCTAACATATAAGAAACGAATAATTATTATGAAGCGGTGATGCCTTATTACTAAAATATTTGGACACTAACAATCGATGTAGATTTAAACCAGTATATTCATGTTTTTACTAAAAATTTGTTATTTAATATTACAAACATACACTTTAATTTTATTTATTTGTGTTGAACCTATGTAATATACTATACAAAAATAGGTGTAGATACTCCATATTCCTAATACGAGCTCTTTAAAAAGATACCTCATTCCTATTGGGTGTAAGGTCAGATTTGATTGTAATTAAAGAAAAGCGCCGAGTTGCATTAATGATATTCAAATCCCTGTTCACATTTATACACATTAAATTTACGACAACTACCTTTAGACCGATTACCGATTTACCTGACAATAAGTTCAAGTATTATGTCAAGCAAGTTTTAATCTCAAAAGGTTATTACAGGGTGGATCATTACGTGAACGATAGTGATGTCTGGAATTAACCCACATCTCTGTGCTTCCACTAAAAACTACGATTTGTATAGTTTTTTATGACATAAAAAAATTATATATATTATATTTTATGAAAAAAAACAAGAACCAGATCGAGTTTCTTGCCGGCTCTTCTCGACTGGGTTGTTTTCCGAACCGGTGGTAGTGTTTTAGACGTTCATAAGCGCCTTCTTAGGGCCTAAATTGAATAAATAAATTTTGATTTTGATTTTGATTTTGAGACCCTGCGACGATTTAGAACGAGGAGAGTCATTAGCATTTTCCACAATGTCTCTGGTGCTTAGAGCTCTATAGTGATGTGAAAAATTCTATTGAAAAGATCGTCAGTGTAAATCTCTAATGTATACAAACAACCTTCGCATGTATTTCTCAACCAATATATATAGAAACCAAGTGCCAATGGCCAGGTCATTTGCTTGTAGGTGCTTAGGTTATTAGCTATATTCATACAAAATTTACAGATTATTTCTAAAGTGAAATTTCTTTGGACCCGATATAGAAAAATAATTGTAACAGAAATGGTACGCGTTGCGTTACGGAAGTCTACGGAAGCGCCATCTCTTATTTCTAGTACAATAATTTAAACAAACAAACAGCTTTACATGAATAATAATAATATGATACAATAATAATAACAGTCATCACGTACACTATACATTAGACACTGTATAACCATCAGAATTCAGAATGATATAACGACTCTAAAATTAAAATTTTATTTTTTTCCAATTTCTGTGTAATTTATAGAAAGGTTTTGAAAAACTGTCGACATAAGCACCAAATCCTATCACTAAATCTATACCTCCATACAGCCTGTAATTGCGCTTCCAAATTTCGGGGGTTGAAAGAAATAAATTAAACGTTTAATTCATTCTCGATAGCAAGTGTCATTGCTATCATTAACAACCCTGAAAGATAGTGTTGTAATCTGTAGTCATGTACCTTTTCACTTTTACCACATTCTTTTATTACTGTCCAATATTCAGCATTCTATTTAATGGACCTAAAATGGTCTTCCACGTCTCAAGTAGTTTGGAGTATATACATACTTGGCTTTTTTATGTTGCGCAGCAAAGTGACTCCACTGGATCTGATTAAGTTAAGTGCAGTACAATCCAAATCAGCGGCGACAGATACTGAACAGAATTAACTGCCAGTCACCGCTGTCATCCTGGCCAGCTTAGTTACCTCTTGACGCCTCTTTAAAAGACCCAATATCATAGGAAGGAGGGAAAACGCTGACAGGAAGACGGTTCCACAACTTCACGGTGCGACAAAAGTAAGTGTCAACAAACATTTTGGTTTTGGAAGTCTAACGAGTTTACATTATTTACATCACTCGATAAGTAAGAATCCTTCGCTACCTTAATTATTATTTTATCAAAGACAGTCGTACTCATACATTCTACATCGAACTGCCGTTGAGGATGGACGCTCCAATAGAATTGTATTTAAATACGTTACTGTTATTTCATTTTAATTAACTCTGTAATATCTCTAATAAAGTAAACTCACAATATTTATCACGAATATATTTTTAAAAACCATTTTATTTGACGCAATTTCCGTGTCCCAATACCGCATTGGCATCGTTGCGGGCAAATAGATCGCAATCTGTACTCACAACAACGCCCCACGCCCGCCGCAACTAACAACAATATTGAACTACTGCCAGATAGTCCATAATAAAACATACGTTTATACTACATGAATGAGGATGTACGTATATTTTTATAAGTTCATTTATTTCATTCCGAAATCAAAACAAAATAAAAGAGCGTTAAAATGATTTAACAAAAACATACACCAACCATCTTGACGTGTGATTCTGGTCAATGATATTACATAAAATGATAAAATGCCTTATTTCCAATCTTTTACCGACTCGAATAACCTACCAGATCGAATTTGCAATAAAACGGTAGAAATGTATTGGAAAAAAGAGCCTTTCAGTATAATATATTAACAAAAAAAACCGTGATAAATGAAATGACGTATATAGATAGACGGGAGATACTTCAGGAACACCGCTTCCCAAATTACCCGTATAACTGAATATTCAATGGACTGCAATCAATTATCAACTCTCTGCAAATGATTTATAGTTTAAATTTAATTGACGTGAGCTATGAAGATGTTATAGCTCACAATTAATTTGCAACGTCTGCGGTTAACAGCGTATTATCCGTGATGGAGTTTAAGCTGTAATGGTCTGTAATAAGAGTTATTTTACACTGATGAAAGGGTAATTTATGTTGACATAGTTATCTGTTTCAAACAATGACTGTTAGAAGACACAGATTTCAGACGAGAGCTCGTCTACGAAAATAAGAAAACATGATAAACCTACTATTGTTTAGACGGAATAAATAAAAAAAATACATTAACAAATTTAGTACAGCCTTTAAATTTGCGATGTGCAATTCTGCAACATACCGATAATTCGAATGATTTCGCAGATATAGTTACGCCGAGGCAAATGCAATCTACCATAGATTATGGATAATTGATTATAACCTATTATTATCTATCTATAATAATTATTAATGTTATGCTCTCCTTGGCACGATTTTAGTTTGTCTTGAAGTTGTCCTCATTTTTAATTCAGTAACTTGCAGTATTTGACCATTTATTGTGTAATTTTGTTTGCATTTTACGTGACACAGTTTAGTAACAATACACAAGTCTAGTTAATTCGAAATGATGACACGGAACATGAATTCTGAGATCTTTGAACCACCATTCAGGTCACCATTTTTTTACCGCGATTGTAATTGATGTTTCTAAAATCAGAATTGGCAGCATAGTTTAGATTTTTTAAAGCCTTTGCTTTTGCCTTTTTTAAAAGTGGAATAATTCGAACCAATTAACATCTATGGCTATTTCTAATCAATCTAAAATATACTTTAAATCAATAAAAAAAATCATTTATTTAAGGGTTAAACACCCGACTAACTGTACTTGAAGCCACACATTACTAAAATTTACGCTTATAATAAAACGCACGGTCTTTGTGACGTCACTGCGTCCATAGAGGCATTTATTGGGGACGTATACAGAAAGACTGCCTTATTGTTTATACACAGAAATGGATCGCTTGAGAATACGGTTACAGTAATTAGTCACGTGTGCCTAATAAACATGTATTTCTATGTTTACGAAGTGGACAATCTGAATTCAATTAGTTGTGGCAACTAAGTGATACCATGAGGAATCGATTATTAACAGTGTCTGTGGTGTATGAAGGTATAATCAGGTGTTACTTTTATCTTTAGAACGCGTATTTGCATAATAAAACCGTTATTAAGGCTGGTGGTGTTTGGTGCTTTATTAAGTAGATATTCGCGGGTTATTTACGCATTTTAAAGCGATGATGTTTTAGTTGGATTCTGCCTCGATGGACGTAAGTTCGAAGCCATCTATCAAACTCTATAATGAGTCTGAAATGTCCGTGAAAGAAAACATCTTTCCGGGAGCATACCTTGAAAGACAATACCACTAGGCTTTGTTTACCATCCTGATACATGTACATATTTAGTAAAAAAAATTATCTGTCTGTTTGTTTGAATTAATCTCAGGAACGGCTGAAACGATTTTAACACGACGACTTCGTTTGGCATATAGCTAAGCTAAGGGGCGTAACATTTACATACATAACGTCACGCCTCTTCCATAAGGGTAGGCAGAGACCACATCCTTGCACTCGCTATAATCCTAAAACACGTCTTTCGTTTCTTTAAGTTTCATAAGCGACTTCATACATACTTACATTCATACGGGTACTTTTAACCTGGTCTTTCTCCAGAACGTTCTCGATTTGGTTGAGATACTTTCGCCTAGGACGACCCTTACCAGCTTGTCCAGTCACACTCGCCTTGTATATTTGTTTCGTCAATCTTCTCTCATCCATCCTCTTTACATGTCCATACTAACTATGCATCTCTTTCTCAATCTGTATCAATACATCCTCTACCACACCACAACGTTCCCTTATCACACTATTCCTTTTTAAATCTATCATTCTCGTGCAAGCTTTTGTTTTTGGAAAATAGAGTTTTATGTAAAAAAAAAATGAAACTCATAAAATTTAGAATAAAACCCTATACAATAGTCAGTTTTATTGGCAAGCGTTTGAATTTGTGAGAAATATCTTTGCCTTTTATTAATACCAAAAACAATTTAGAGCCTATAAAAAAAATGGGTCCATTTTTTTCAATGATTGTTTAATGGCTATATTATGTAGTAAATCATATTGTGCTAAAATAGAAAAAAGTACACGATAACTAGTTCATAATATTCTCTTCGCTAAACCAAACATATATAACATTATTCACCCTGATAGGTATGTTCCGAAAGCTACACTTAATAACTAGTTTCTCTAATCGTAGTCATCATATTACACTACCCTCATCACTTAAAATTAGGTAAGATTATAAACAAACACAAATCTTACACAATACTAATATAAATAGGTAATAAAATTAATAATAAGATGAAGGAATTCAAGATAAGTCTTCGCAAAATATGGAAATTCAAACTTGCAGCAATCGGATCCTTAATCACTGGACTATTATAATATATGTGCCACATCAAAATTTGCTAATTAATTAAAATTAAAATTTGTATATGGCCTTTTATATTACCATCAGAGTAGGATTTCGTGAAGGATATGAAGCCCCATACGATAGTGATATGAATTTTGGAAAGTTATAAAATGACAAAAAATATATATAACTATTTAGTCTCCTTCGTCACCATAGGGACCCCAAAGTCTAAATTGATCCCACGACCACCATTTTAGATAACATCAACCGGTTTCTATTCGAAAAGTTCGTATAAAAAGATTCCGGTTAGCCGGATTGTCCGGATGAGACGCAAAAAAGAATCCTAAGCACTGTAGGGGCTCTGAGCTGGCCATTTTTCCTGCCTCAGGGCCCTTTTTTGTTGAACCCGTAGTGAGGTCTGAAGGTAAATTGTAGTTTTTGTTGAATTTGTAGGGATTAATCTTTTGAGGTAACGGAGCGAAAAGAAAAATTTTCTTACCTTCATTTATAGTAAATTTACTTTGGGGAATTAAATGGTTTTGTTCAATTCGACTTTAAATATTTAGCTAGATATATCTGGTGTGTAGTATAAGGCATCAGATGATAATAAACACAGAAGTATAGCCACCATATACGTAGCGGAAGTCATATTATTGAAAATAGTTTTTGGGACTTGCGTAATTAATAATCTGCCGGTGTAAATCTAGTATTATTTTAGTTCAATTACTTATGTTGTAGTCATTTCGTCACGAGTACTGTCATGGACATAAACTATCATTTGATAAAAAGAAAAGAATAGAGAACATAAATAGAGTGTCTAAACCAACATAATTTTATCAATTATTCATCCCCTAAAAAAATTGCCACTCAAAATCAAATCGGAGCCCGCATGTCGTCCTGCCGCCCGCCGCTTGCCATCGCTTCGTCGCTAATCAGTTTATCTACGCACCGACATTGTCGTTCATGATCAAATCAGACGTTACAGCACGGAGCTAGGAGTATTTATACACACGGAATAAGCGAGTAAAACAATACCACATTAATTTCAAATCACTACTAACACATCAGAAAGGATAATTTACGGTAAATCTATTTTAAAAAGTAAGAAAAATGAAATGTTGAAACAAATGAATATCGATATACAGTAACCGATCATGGAAAATAGTCGACCATAAAATTCCAACCTCTTTACTAACTTACTAATTAGAGAAATGAACACAGATATCTCTTTATATCCTTCTTACTTTTCTACAGCGGTATTAAGTTCTGTTAATTACTACACATTACGAAAATCACTTGTGCTTTTTAACCAACCTCCTTCCAGATTCCACATTTGCTTTATTTCTAAAGAGATACTTGTTTAATAAAAACGTTTTTTTTTTTTTTTATTTATCAATCAACTCATTTGGCATTATCTTTGACTAGGTGCGAAATCTATATGTAGTTAATTTTGGGCTACAAATGATTATAATAATTACTATAGTAAACATCGATACGACATTAGCTACTAAGTAGTTCTAACGACGGATTGAATATTTCTGATTCAACAGCAGTAGCAGAAAAGCAGATTCAGTAAACAGTTTGAGATATCCTAAAGATACATTAAATTTAGTTTTGAGAATATGTTTCAATGTTGTATTTCAACGAAATACAACTCCGGGAAAATCGATGTTAGAATAACACAACGGAGGAAATAATTAAATAACTCGACGTATTATCGAATTATTTTTGTGTTCTTTGCGGTCTTTGAGACCCTCTATTGAGTTATGCATATTAGGGGTTGTTGGGGATCAACCCTTTGTATGCAGCTACGAACAACTTAAATTCATTTATTTGATATATTATGTACATTACTCGTAATTTATGTAATGCTGAGAATATACCAAATTGCAGCATTCTCTCAGTACACAACGCATCGACACCGGTTGGAATATGAGCAAATTTGCGGACAATATTGACTAAAACCTATAAAGAACTTTATAAAATCAATGATAAGATCAGATAGCAAAATATTGCAAATCTATTTTTTTTTATTATTCTAAACTCTTCGCTTCTATGAACTGTTTTAGGCTACATTATTTTAAAATAACGTTTCAGCTAAGATTCTATGTAACGTTTAAAAACAATATTGGTACTAAAATGAATATCATTGTACTTGTTCGTTTAACCATTTAAGAGCAACATAATTCTCAGAGGAAACAAACAAACATTTGCCCTAAGCACAGGTTGGACCAACAAACCGAAGCGACACAATACAGCAATCAAGGGCCACGGCAGCCAATTTGTGGCCGATATTGCTTACTAAAGCCTCAGTATGTCCGCTACGCATGAATTCCTGAGAGAGCAGGAACTTTGTTGCTACAGAAAAATGTTTATTACATGCTTGTTTATTTTACTGATATGTACTCGTTTTGTACAACAAAAATTATCAAAGATTTGTGATTTTTGCATAAATAAGAAACGAAATATTATCGATGTGGTGTTTTAAAGAACGTGACGGGCGTGGGTAGATAGGTAGGGTTGGTAGGTGGACCGACGACCTGGTGAAGATCGAGGGAATCTGGTGCATTCGGGTGGCGCAAGGCCAGTCGCCGTGGAGATCTTTGGGGGACGCAGCAGTCGACGTCTTTCGGTTGCATGGAGGGATGGATTGATGGTTTTAAAGAAGATGCATATTTGTAGAGATGCTGTGCCCGTTCCATACTAACACCTTTATTTGTAAATGAAACTAATCAACAGTATATCTGTTTTCAGATAACCTCTGGAAAAAGATACTATATCATTGTTACATAAACTTAGTAATTTGACTAGATTTTATTAAAATAACGAACATATTTTTTTCTGAAAAGCTAATCCATTGTCTGAGAAAACTCATACAAATACAAAATACTCTTTAGACGTCTGGACTTGTAACTTTGTAACATATTCCAGAAGTGATTAACGACTTCCAATAATAATGATAAATTTCGATATTGACGATGATTTAAATCTATTCCTCAACAAGATTCCTCTTGTTGAACATTCTCACATTAAATTAAAAAAAATTACATTCGAACTAGACAAAATATTTTCTGTGGCAAATGATAACCCTATGTTTATTCTCCATAATGATCGCGAAAACTTTACAAAAATTAAGGCACAATAGCACAAAACAACTGAAAAGTGAGACGGGATAACAAAAAGGATAAAATACGATAGAGATCTTAACAACTTTAAAATACAAAGTAATCTCAACTCGGAGTTAGCGACCGTCCGTTTGTTGATATTCAAATATAAAGTCGTAAACATAATGACAGCTATTCTAGTATTTATTTATGAACTCTACTGAGTCACGTGAATGAAATACTACATTATACCAACATTTTGCGATAATCAAAAGTAACTTTTACGGACAAAACATGAATATTTATAGAGACATTAATTATTTTCCGATTAAATTCACGAACAGTTTAAACATTATTTACAAAATTAGTAATTTAGAAAGTAATCCAGATAAAAGTTTACCTAAAAAGACGTAACAGACAAAAACTAGATTACACGCAATAGAATAAAACGATTTTTGCTACAGAGCAAATTGCCCAACTCTGGACAGTTGTAATAAGATTAATTATACCCACATCATCTGAGTACGTGAATATGTCTCTTAAATGAGTTTTTTTGCTTTTAACTTGTAACAATAATACACAGTCCCAATGTCTCTGTTTGTCTGCTCTTTAGTGAATTTAAAATTCGAGAACCCTTAACAGTTATTTTATTTATACCATAAATCACTTTATAGTTTTAATATATTTTTTGTTACATTGGACTTATAAAGTAACAGGAAAAATGATAAAAGTGAATAAACTAAGTTTAATGCATTATTTAAATTACTGCCAAGAATACAGTCACATAGAATTAATCAATTATAATTGCATCTAAATGGAATATACAATGTATACTCAGCTTAAAACTCAGCTGCGTACCCGTGAATAAAGTTAAAACTTATACAATAAGACTCGCGTCGCTTTGTCCGTCGCGTTCGAACTTCCTCACCAAATAATTGGTGATGCTTAGTTGTAATTCTCATCTTTAGTTAAAACTATACGACAAAACAAGGAATTTAATGATGTTTACAATTATCAATAGTTTAGTTTTATGGTAAATTAAGTATATGGTGCTATTAGATACAGAATATACTCTTAGCAAAAATGTTTAATTTTTTGCCAAAAAACTGAGTAAGTTTACTAGCAGAGCTTTTGGCGGTATCTTGTTCTTTATTGCAGTAGTAATTACTTGTTGTTGTTTATAATCTTGTAGTTTTAGATTAGAAGGGATGGATATCAGACATCGAGAAAGAGATAACAATATGTAAGTCCACATACTAACGAACGAATATATCTAGTAATCCTATATGAATGTAACACAAAGAAAAGAAAAAATATGGTTATTATTGTTGTCTCTCTCTCACTCACTGGGTAATTACATCTTTCAGTACTTTAATATTCCAATTCGAGTCAGAGTATCTAAAGCTCGTCGCGTCCAAAGAAGTTTATCTTTAAAAAAAGATAACATATCTACAATAGTTTTTAAAACAAGTGAAATATAACTAGTCAAGAATGTAATCAGTCAAGACAAGTAAGTAAAAAGTTATTAATTCGTAATATTTATTCGAAACATGTGGTTTTCTGCTTGCGAATGTATTATTTTTTGCCGCGCAAAATATCACGCATTAAATCATCGGCCTTCGAGTACCGAGGTCGCCGCTACCACCGACAAAAAAACCTTGCGACCATAATTAATTTTTTTTCCCACCACACACTGTGCAATATATTAACTTATTGCTGGCAAACGAAAAAAAAGATCAAATATAAAATTGAAAATTCTACTTATTTTCATATAAATAAATTCGTTGTGAATTCCTGTTTTTATTTGTTGCTACTTTGAAATGATGATGATTCGGTGGTAGGTAGTGTGGTCGGTTCCGGGTTAGTAGACGTAGCTATTCTATTCTATAATGAGTCAGAGATTTTGGTGAAGGAAAACGTCGTGAGGAAACCATAGCATGGTGGTACGACATTTTCTAATAATGCCCGGCCGTATAGCTACATACGTACATTTTAATAGGTTAACACGGCAATGGAAACTGTCAGCGGTGGTCGCCGTTGCTGTTAATCTCTACGGAACTTACTATTTAACCAAATTCACTACAACTAAGAAAAGTTATTTTGGTGAATTTAGGTGTTGGGTTTTACAATGAGGTCTCAAAGTATATTACCGATTTGCCGGACAATAAGTTCAGGCACTAATTAATATATCGATTAGCCATAAAAATGAGACAATAGGAAAATAATGGGAAGCTGGCGTAAACGCCAGGTTAGTTCTGAAGAGGTTAAAGCAAGTTTTAATTTTAAATTGTTATTATAGGCTAGTTCATCAGTTGAGCGATAGTGATATCTGAAAAGTACTATATATAATGTTTATATAAAAAAAGATAAACCAAATGGAGTTTCTCGCCTGGTTCTTCTCGACTGGGTTTTTCGAACCAGCGGTAGTGTTTTTGACATGCATAAGCGTGTTCTCAGATCCTAAATCGAATAACGTATTTGATTTTAATTTTGATTTTACTTAATCCAAGTTACAGTATTATTAAAATTCATTACTTACTATTAGTTTGAGTTATATATAGAATAAAACCTTGGGAGTCACTTAAGTCTTCTAACTTATATGAGCGTGTAAAAACGACATATATCTCGTGCGGGATAGAACTTAAACGGCAGAGTACTCCTTGACAAATTGCCTTATATCCACCCACCGGCAGTCAAGTTACTCAGTTTTTTCTTTTATTTCTTTCTATTTAGTTAACAACGTACAATATTTGATATTATATAAAAAAATACATAAACACTTACTTTATGTCAATGTTCATACAAACATCCATTTTTAAATATAAAGATTGTAAATTATAAATAATATTAGTATATAATGTGATGATTATTCAGTAGGATTAACATTAATCATCGCCATTATCAAATTTTATCATCCCGCTATATATTTATTTTTTTACATTAAAAATTCACTGCTCGTATAAAATAGACATATAAACTAAACCGATATATACAAAATGAATTTATCACTATTTAAAAACTAATTATAAGACTTAGTTTACATGTGTGTATGTGTGTGTGTGTGTGTGTGTGTGTGTGTGTGTGTGTGTGTGTATGTAAGGATATATGGCTGTGTTATTTTCTTACTAGAGAGATTTTTCATTTGGTTTGTAAAACTGTTTTTAAGATATATTTTTGTTATGAAGTCCGAAGTTAAATAGATCTATATCACTGAATTGTTTATTATACTTTTACTTCATTCTACCCTGTTAGGCGCCAGTCTTGTCCTTGTCTTAACATTGATAGACATATTAATTCTAAAATATTAAAAAAAACCTACATATTGTTTTCCTCAGTTTGATCCATTTCAAAATTACTAACCATTTCTGGCAGAAGTGGTCGATAAGATTTCATCCCTGTCTTAACGATGATCCCTTCCTTGTTGATGGTCTTTGCGACTAACACAAAAATATGTTTATTTTTAGAAATTCAATTCGAGAGAGAGAGAGAACTTTTAGACGATCTTAAATACGCTCTACATATCGTAAAAAATAAAGTATTTTTGAGAGCATACAACTCAATATCTATGTATGAGGTTGTTCCAACCTCTTATCCCTATGAGCATGCAATAAAATATCTACTAATTACCTTTCATGAAACTAAAAATACCATGCGTATAAGATATAAAATCTCCACAACAACCGGTCTTGTGCGACCCGCATCCAGCAGATTCCCTTCATCAGGCCAATGGTCCACCTTGTGGGAGGCCTACTGACACTGCGTCTTCCGGTGGGTAGTAACCATTCGAGAACCAGTTAGCCTTATGAGATTTCAGTTCTGCAAGCAATATACCCGCTTTAGTTTGGGAATTCTTCAGCCAACATCTGTTACTTGGATTCTTCTGTGGATCTCATCTTGCTGATTCAATCACGCAGTGAAGCCCTCTCTATTGCTCTTTGATTAACTTTTAGCTTTCTTATTAGGCCGATTGTGAGTTACCACGCCTTAGTGTCATATGTCAACCATCAGTGATAACACATACTGATCGAAGTCTTTCGTCTTGATCTTCGACATTTAAATAAAAATCATTTCAAATTATGGATTGTTTTTTTTGTGAGGAATTGTATAACGCTTTCTATGGTCTACATATTTGTACGTTTGCGGCATTCATATAACTTCTAGAATCAGCATAAAAATAATAAAAACAATTTGTTTTAAATTAATAACATTTTAAAAGGTCGACAGTATATTTTATTTAAAATAAACATACAACGTAAGAAACAAGTCGAGTGTGCGACATACCTTCTCTCTCTCTCTCATAACTTACGCCTCATAACTTATCTTAAAACGACTTAATTTAAGTATTAAAGTAATTCGGAGAATTTCAGCGATAAATCCCAGACGTTCGGCGTTCATAAAGCGACTGACAGATCGAGATGAATTGTAAGAAGGAAATGTTGGAATAAATTTCACTGTAACGATCTCATGAAAGCTCGGTTTGTTTGCTTTTTTGGTTCTGAATATTAAAAAAAAAATTAAGTATATATTTTACATCGACGACTTAATATAGCTTATTTTAATATCTTCAGATTATTTTAGTAGACTTTTTATATTTTTAAGGTTCCGTAATTAATACTGAAAATTCTGATTCTTTATAAGATTAGTTTTTGTCTGTCTTTGATTATGTCAATATACTTTTTCTCGAAAACAGCTCGATGTATAAGGTTGAAATTAATGCCCAATATTATGAATTTACGTCCTGATAATAGTGTAAAATTAATTAAGGTAATAAATTAACACACAAGTCATCTCACTGCTTAACAATCACAACCTATAGCAGACTTCCTAGGGAACAGCATCCCTGAAATCAAGCACAGGTTTTAGGGAAAAATTAAGTGATGAATTAAAATATACCGGTAACTAAAACCTTAAAAGTTTTATTTGCTAATGAGTTCATTCTGTGTACTGGAAAGCACCCGTAAAATAAAAAAAAATTAGACAAATGCGGGTATTTCGATTTTCCAATACTATGAGGTATTAAGTAAAACATTTAATTACTACAATTACTGTAACCATCTGTGTCGAGATATATTTATTAATGACATACAAAGTTTATATTCTTATGAATTCTTCGAAATATAATTTTACCCGAACAGGTAATCCAATATACGACTGGTAACTAACATAAAGCAAAACTAAACGTCAACGGATATCTTGTCTTAGATAAATCACCATGGCAGAGCACCGGCCGCGGGCATTCCAGTAATTTCCAATTAAGTCGAAAACTTTTGACGGGCACGGTCTAAGCGAGGGAACCTCGATGTAGCGCGGTAAGCGAAGAGATTCCACAGCTGGAGCTTGTTTGCCTGAAGTTTGAAAGTTTGTTCCTATTATTATTTCAGAAGAATACTATTCAGGCTAGAACAGTCCGGCATCGCTTTGATCTAGAATGATCTACTGTGATCGACTCACACTGCTAAGGGTTACGGATATATATAATTTTAATAATATTAATTATTTTTTTACGTAATCGCCGTTTAGACCCCCTTTCCATTGTCCTATGTTATTAAAAATAAGCAAAGCATAGACACCCCACCGATCTACATATGTATAAAAAAAACGATTTTATTTAAATAAAACAGTTATTTGACGGAAATTAACAATAACCTTATTAGTAGTTAAGTCGATAATATTCTTCATGATTGTTATGAACCAGCGTATAAAAGGAGTTAATTTAGATTTGTCATCTGAATTTGGATTACAATTTTGTCTTCTTACTGATATATTTAAATTAAAGAAAGTGGTAAACAAGACATTTACAGGAGCATATAATATAATGACGAAATTCAACCACAGCATCGTTCGTGAATTATTGACAGCTATATTGAATGACAAGTTACAGAATTCACAATCAAACATTAAGTGCTAGACATACCTGAGCCGCGAGAGAAAGCGTTCCGATGTATCCCTTGCATATTTAATGGATCCTTGAAGATTACAGAAAAAGTCACTTCGACTACCTAAAGATGCTGTGGGAAAGTGTGCAATACGTGTTACGCGTCAGTCTTGTATATTTGTCTCTGACGACTACCATCAACCGCTGTAGTCAATAAAGACAAGAATTAACAGATATTTAATTAATTTTGGCGATACGATTAGAATTTCAACTACGTTGATTTAGCGTGCAATTTTTGGGTAAACGTAAATACAATGAAACATTGTTGAAAAATTATTCTGAGTTAGTATGTAATGTACGTTAAAAAACGGACGGAGGAATGAACTCATAAAAATCTAGGCACAAGACTCTTAAATGTTTAAATATTTCTGGTAGCTAAAACTATATTGTTAAGTATTGATCATAACTGAAAAAACGGGGCACTTGAATTCTAACGTAGTACCCGCCAGAGTTGTCGCGGGATTCAGTTTGGAAATAACTTGACGCGAGAATACACCTTGTTATAGATGAAAGTTATTTGTGATTAGCGTTAAATGTTAAATTGATTGTTTGTTGATTGTTAAGCCTTCCTAGCTATTACTCAATTCACACATTCACACTATACACTGTTTACTACACACGGGCTACGGAAGGTGAAGCAGGACACCGGCGTTACTGGAGAGGTAAGTGTCGATCTTACATTATTTTGGTCTACTGCGAATCGCAGGTCGGCCAGGGTTAATCACGACCCCGAATCGTTTAGACTAGGGCCCAGCGCGATTCGTTTGATTACAGTCGTGACTAACTCGAACATATATCAAAACAAATAAAACACTGAACGCCATGTTTTTTTTATTTTATTTTTACGTGGTATAGGCTCAGTGCTTTGACCATAATCACACCTGATATTAAGTGACGAAATAGTCTAGGATGGTAAGCACACTAAGCCTAGAATTACTGGTTCTCAAGGGATGTTGCCGGAACCCATCTATTGGTATTTGGCGAAAGATTTTCAAACAGGAGGGCTGTAGCTACCCAGGTCATATTAGACCCATTTCTACCCATATTAGAAAATACCCTACCACCATGTTATTGCTTTCTTCACTATGTTTTTTCTTCACCGAAAGCTCAGACTGATTTTAGAGTCGGATAGGTGGGTTCGAACTCGTGTCCATTGATGCGGAATCCGGCCGCGCTACCCAGAGCGCCATCATCGCTTCAGGATACATTCATCATTGTGTACGTAACATATAATAAAAGAATATAATATTGTGTTGAATTTATTTTAAAATATGATGGTTAAGTTTTGCCAAATGTTTTTCTAGCTAAATATTAAAATTTAAAATAAATACTAGTGCCGCAAAATACGGTAATGTTAACTATTTGGATCTTGATTACCATACACAAAATGTTAACACCATCTATTATAATATATATTTTCTTCTCATTCTAAGTTATTTCTTATCTATGCTGTCTATACGCCCCCCGCTCTATTTAGTCTATGTATTCATTATTAAGTATAAAGGTAAGTTCCGTTTGCTCCTTTCAACATTATCCTTCTAGATATTTCCACCACAAAATGATGGTTCCTTATTGTAATGACTGGCTTGGGCCAAAAAGCTTCGTATGTCATCCGGTATGAAAGGTGACACCTTCATATCAATCATCATAATGATATTATAGTGAATAATACAAATGGGATTGTCTAAGAAACGCGACAGTAACATTTCGTCCAAACAAGTTATTCCTTACGAATTCCATGTAAAAAAAGGGAAATAAAGTAATTATTATTCCGTGGTAACATTTCTCACTGTTACGGGGAAAGATAAATCACAGGCAACGCCGCGCAGCGCCGCGCCGCGGGAATCTAATCGCGGCGCTAATTTCGGATTTTAACCGTGAAAAGATTTATTATAGGCGCTACGGTCATAACCAGGGCTTTCTTATATTGTTAGTAGGGTTGGCGTTTTACCTTCGGTTTCATTTTATATTCCTCTTGCAATGAATTTCGACTAGCGGTAGGTCAATTCGAGAATCCGTCATTTTTAATAATGCAAATAATAGCAAATTACTCCTTCAAGTTTTAGAAGTTAGGGTTTCGAACGTCCCTAACAGAACCAAGGAGGGTGAATTCTAGGGGACGCCTTTTAGTGCAGTAGATTGGCAAACAGGCTATCCCAGCCACCGAAGCGACACGTTATGTCATGCTCCCACGACACTGCGTAGTCCCGAACGGTATATAGTAGTATTTATTGTGTAGGAGCTTGACAAAACCCTACTATAACTGTACCTTAAAATGTCCCATCGATATAAACTCCCGAGAACAATGACATAGACAAAGACGCTCTGCCTTTTATACGAAGAGTTTTTGGTCGATGGGCAATCGACAAACTTCATTCTTACAGGGCCGCAATTTCTGCGGCCAAGAGGATCCTCCTCTCACTCCCTCTCTGCGCCCTCCTATTATAGCAAGACTTGCTCAAAGAAGGAGTCCACAGTGTTCCAGACCCTCTCGCTGCCGTGCATGGCCCTCACCACGCTCGGTAACGAGAGGTCAGGTTCCATCTCTGCCACCACACTGCGACACAGTTCGAGCCACGCAGCACACCAAAATTAAGGTAACTTACAAAGTGTAAAATATCCCAGAGAAACTAATCACCGTTGCTAATTTACGTAACGCATTTCTCTATCACAGCTTAAAATCACAGAACACTCAGGTGAAAAGTTTCAATGACAGAAAGTTTTATATGAAATATTTAACGATATAAACTTTCAGTACTTTGTCGAAGATCGCTTCTATCCATTTGTATTTAGACGACTTCAAAGAAATTTTTCGATGTCAAAGAAATAACGAGACACAGGAAGCGGATGACGCAGACTTTCTGCTTTGAGGAATCGAGAAAAATCTTAATAAGAGAATATAAGCTAAGCACATGTCGGGACCTATTCTTTTTATAACTTAAAATGATCATTGCGATTTTTATTTCTGAGTATGTTATTATGATTATGATCTAGTGAATGATCGTCATAATTTTAATACTAGAAGTAAAGACAAGTTGGCCGGAACCACGCTTCAGGTTAAGTAAGTGTAATAAAAGCTTTATAGGTAATAGTATTCGGTTTTACAATAAGATCCCAAGTAACATTACCGATTTACCTGACAATAAGTTCAAGTATTATGTCAAGCAAGTTTTAATCTCAAAAGGTTATTACAGGGTGGATCATTACGTGAACGATAGTGATGTCTGGAAATAACCCACATCTCTGTGCTTCCACTAAAAACTACGATTTGTATAGTTTTTTATATGACATAAAAAAATTATATATATTATATTTATGAAAAAAAAAAGAACCAGATCGAGTTTCCTGCCGGCTCTTCTCGACTGGGTTGTTTTCCGAACCGGTGGTAGTGTTTAGACGTTCATAAGCGCCTTCTTAGGGCCTAAATTGAATAAATAAATTTTGATTTTGATTTTGATACTTAGTAGGTGGTTTGGATTTCATTTCACTATGTTACGTTGTTAGGTGTTTATGACCACTTGATGGGTAAATAAATAACAGTAATTATTAATTTTTAAAAGACTTATTACGTTAAATAATTAGTTAAACGATTTACTAATAATAAGTGTAATAAGAGATAGACATACATACTTTATAATATTATGCATTTTTAGACTAAACAATTTTATTGTTAGACGTAGACGTAACAATGAGTTAGCGAAGCGAGAAACTTCAGATATTAGCGTTTCCAGGAAAAAAGCTTTAACGGTTTTGTTAATGGACGATTGTTAGAATAAAAACAGTCTAATGAACTTCATTACATTTTTTTTTTCGAACTTATGAACTCAAATGTATTTTAATTCGAATAAAGAATTTATAAGTGTATTTTTTACTTAATGTATAAATTCCCTATCTCTTTTTCTATTATTTCGACAATAAAATGTATATACTTTTGATTTATCAATGTTTTCACAACGTTCACTACATAATGTCAGTTGGTTTGTAAATAAGAATCTTAGATATTACCATGTTGAATAAGTACACTTATAGAATGAATTATCAAAATCAAAATATATTTATTCAATTTAGGCCCTAAGAAGGCGCTTATGAACGTCTAAAATACTACCACCGGTTCGGAAAACAACCCAGTCGAGAAGAGCGCAGGCAAGTAACTCGATCTGGTTCTTTTTTTTCATAAATATAATATATATCATTTTTTTTTTGTCATAAAAAAAACTATACAAATCGTAGTTTTAATAATGTTAGTGGAAGCACAGAGATGTGGGTTAATTCCAGACATCACTATCGTTCACGTAATGATCCACCCTGTAATAACCTTTTGAGATTAAAACTTGCTTCACATAATACTTGAACTTATTGTCAGGTAAATCGGTAATGATACTCGGGATCTTATTGTAAAACTGAATACTATTACCTATAAAGCTTTTATTACACTTACTTAACCTAAAGCGTGGGACGGACAACTTGTCTTTACTTCTAATATTAAAATTATGACGATCATTCACTAGATCTAGCTTGTCTAAATTTTTACGAATATGCATTAAGTTATCGAAGATGTATCAAAAGACTTACTTCTAGCAATTTTGTCAAAATGTTTTATTTGATTTACTTATCCATCTATAATTCTTTAAACATACAATGACATTACTATTGGAGTAGGCAAGAAAAAAAACGATATTTTTTCTTTGCAGATTCTCAAACTACTTCCTTTAATCTCACTATATTTTAAGGTTGCGTGGTCAATTATATGACGGAGTATGTTTATGGATTAATTGTTTTTTTTTAAAGGAAGTATTTTGTTTGTAGTTGTACTTATATAGTTCAGTGATTTTAATTTTAATTAATAAACATAAGCTTTCAAGATAATTAATATACTTTCAGGCAAAAGACATCCTCTTCTGTACATGATCTCTGCACATCTCGCATCTTATAGTGTCTGTATGAGCGAAATATGTTTTTGATATTTGGTATTATGCAAACGATATGCTAATGGGGACGACAAATTTAGGATAGCAAAGATGGGTATTTACGCGAGATGATGCCGATGAAGGGTTCTTCCACGGATCCAGATTAATCGTGTTCACGATCAAGATTAGGTACACATAATACACTTATTACTAGGTGGTATGTACGTGCGCACGAGTTTACGAGAACCATCAACGAAAGCGAATTAACGACGAGTGAGTGACACGTACATCTCACAGGAATGATATTGGAGCGGGAAGGTCGGGGGGTGGATTTAGGGATGGGACATTAGCATATCTATTTGTAATCACCAATCGACAATTACGCGTAACCAGTGTCATTGTTATCTTATGAAGTTTTTGCCCTCACTTCGTCGTCACTCGTAAGCTTCTCAGCTCTATCAACTTGTCATTCTTTAAGTAATGTATCTGCTTTTTTTTTTTTGACGGGGGGAAATGCGTTTACGCACTACCCTTACCTATTGTATTAGTGAGACCGAAGTCCCCCAATACAATAGGTAAGGGGGCACGGAGGGACGAACTCCATGCCAGTGTGGGACACGCCCGGGCGTGAAGCGCCCGGAAATACCCACTAAAACCCCCCGGGGCCGTCCGCTGCATTTGGGATGGGGGCGACACGGGGCTTGTACCTCTTTATCAGTATGGCTAAGTCAGTAGTTTAGCAAAGTTTGGTAACCTTGGTCTATTCACTTTTCATTGCGCTAAAGCATTCTTGTAATGGTCATAGTTACCGATCTCCTGGATGTTGCATTACTAGGTTTGATTTCAGATAAATGCATTTACAAAATTAACTTCTATATACGTATTATATACACATATGTTAGTATGTTAGTACAATATTGATGAGTACGCAGGCAGGGCGCGTTAATACCCCCTATCAATGCGTTATCCGGAGATTACTAAGAGATTTACGGCCGTCTCGCAAATTCGATATTCATAGTTCAAATGTACTATCCCTGCTGTATATGTAGACACGTTCAAACCTAAATGCAATGCTATTTACCACCTGTCATCTAATCTTCTTACTTTCATTACAATTTATTTACTGATTCTATGAGCTTAATTAGCAAAAGCTAAACACACTAAAACACACTAAAATTAAAAGACATAAAAAGCTAATAAAAGCGATGATAGCCCAGTGGGAAACGCGGCTAGATTCCGCGCCAATCGAAGCGGATTCGATCCCACTTATACAACTCTAAAATCGGTCTGAGCTTTCGGTAAAGGAAAACATCGTGAGGAAACCACAACATGGCATGTAAGGTTGCTAGCTATCCTCAGTGTTAACGCCATCTATTATCATATATATTTTCTTCTTATTCTAAGTTATTTCTTGTCTATATTTTTTATACGCCTCCGCTCTATTTAGTCTATGTATGCATTATCCCTTCCTCTTCCTATTCAAAAACGGAACGCCAACACGCAACCGCCGCCGCGATCCCTCATATGTTTAAAAGTGTACATTAATTGTCAAATTATATAGAACATTCATACAGTGAAGTGAGGTGGAAAATAAAATCTGAACCAGCTTAATCGAAGGCTAATAATAAAGGTAAGTTCCGTTTGCTCCATACAACATCATCCTTTTAGATATTTCCACACCACTTAGGATCAATAGATAATATTATTATTATAAGTGGACAGAATCCACGCGTTGACGCAGAATCTGATCACACTACTCCGGAACCGAACAACGCTTCAAAACGCTCTACATTTGGATTGGCTTATGCGCCAAAACGTATTTTTAACCACATTCTCTAGGATGAAATATAGCGTAAAAGAAGTACTCTACTCTGCAAAATAAATCAATATGATTATAGCGATAAAACTCATTATTTCTACTACTAAATTTTTCTTATATTTTAACTTTACTGCATAATCATCATGGATGCAAATCTAAAATATATTTTAGCATATTTTTATATATTTATTCTTACAGAAATTATTCTGGACAAATAAATTTCATGATGTAGATATTATCAAAACCATAATCTTCAGATCTCATAAAAGATATGAAATGGACTTTTACGAAACGATTAACGATAGTCTCTCTTCTATTGAAAACTTTCACATATAAAGTTGTATGTACGTTAGCACTACCATATGGCGTAGGAAACAAAAACAGATTAAGTTATGACAGAAAAGCGAATCGCTCAGATTTGAAAGATTGTTTAAAGCAGCGTTATTGTCCTGTGAACGTTCATTTATTTAGACATATTCGATATAGCAAATTAGTTTTTTTTTTTCGGTCTACCTTTAATTTTAGATACTATATTATTAAGAATAAATTGATTCTTCTCGTTGATCCTACCGATTGCTATCATAAAAGTACAGAGTGTTATTCTCCTGTATATATCCTAAACATCTAACATTTCAACTGCCTCGGTAGCGCATTACATACGACTGCCGTTCTGAGGTCTCGGGTTCGATCCCCGGGTCGGGTCAGTGATATTGGGTTTTATTTTCTACTCAGTATCATCCCGGAGTTTGGAATTTGTGCCCGATATGGCGACAGGCTCGCCCCCTGTCACATCTCGGACGGAACTAAGCTCGGCGAAATGTGGGTGGGTGTAGTTCGCTACTTCACATCTGCCTAACCCTTCGGGGATAACAGGCGTGAGCATATGTATTTATGTATGTATCTAACATTTCCGCAAAGTATCGCCTTCATCAATCGAATGCATAATTGTTTAAACACAATTGCAATTCAATTCACAGTTCTTAATTCACAATAGATGAAATAAATTCATCACCACCCTGTCCTTTTTCCATTTTTATGTTGGGTATGTGCAATATGTCTTCCTCTTACAATCATCTCTGTTTGAGATCATATTGTTTTCTAAGCCATCTTTCAAACAATCCATCCATCTTTTCTTTGTTCTTTCCCTTGCGCCCACATTCGTATCCAATACCCTTCTTACAATATCCTCTTACACCCTGCGCTTCAAATCCCCATACTACCAGGGACAGGCGACATGTTGGGATAAAATAAGAATTTATGAAATATCGGTAGGTAGGTAGGTTAGGTAGATTTACATGAGGGCGCATCACGCCCGGGCGAGTCCTACACTGGCACGGAGACGTCCCTCCGTGCCCCCTTACCTATTACATTGGGGGACTTCGTCAAAAAAAAAAGGTAGATTTACATGAACGACAGTCTTTTAATGTCGGACCACTTATCCTTCGTACAAATGATACATACATACATACATATCATCACGCCTTTCTCCACTGGGGGTAGGCAGAGATTACGTCCTTCAACTTGCTACGATCTTGACACACCTCTTTCACTTCCTCTACTTTCATACGTGCTCGTCGGTTATGAGTATTTTTCACCTGGCCTTTATTTAACACATGATTGATTTGGTCCAGATACATTCGCCTAGGTCGACCCTTACCGGCTTGCCCATTTACCCTCGCCTTATAATTTAATTTCGTTAATCTTCTCTCATACATCATCTCTACATGCCCAAACCAACTAAGCATACCTTTCTTTATTTTGGTCACCACATCCTCTACCACTGCATCATCTCTAAAAATGATTTGTAAAAATATTTTTATATTATTTTAAGGTAGTTGTTATTTGTCATTATTTTAGTAGTTTGACTTATGGAACCTAATTCTCTTCAATTGAAATTAAATAAAACAGACCAAAATTAATCTTTTCTTACAAATCGCCCATCACTTTCATTTTGGACCGATCTAAATGGATTATTCAATTGGCAGTGCACTTTTTGCCTCTGCTCCCTCTCTCTCCTACCCCCCACCACTATCTGGACTTTACGTACTGCGCTTCAAGCTCCATCGGAGTGTATATTTGAATTGGGAGTGGCCGTATGAATGCAATCGCTTTTTTTGTAAAAGTTTTATTTTGACCAAAGTTGTAGAATCGGTTTCGGGAATGATTGGATTCTTTGACAGTTAACTGAGTATACCTTAAAGTAAATTAATCAACACCACATGTTGTGTAATTTTTTCCTTTTATAGAAATACAAGAGAGCAGCAAATTTAAAACAATATTTTTGAACGACAGACTATTTTAAAATAAATTACATTATGGAAACAATTTTCAGAGAAGTAGCCGTGTGCATGGTGTCGGCTAAGAATAGTACCAGCTGGATCCTCTGAGAATCAGAAGCGATCGCCAACCCGCCTGCCAAGTGTGGCGATTATGGAAAATCCCGCCTTTTTGGGGAAGATCTATGTCCAGCAGTGGGTGTCTTTCGGTTGAATCAATCAATCTATGTGACAGTACATAAGTCATTAGATCCTTTCGAAGAAGTTGACTTTACAACATTTAAATCGTTGTTCAAAAAAAATAAATTACTTTTAGAATTTATTGACCAAGTTAAAATGAGAGTTTTGAAACACAACCACCATATAGATAATAAATATACATAATAAACCAACGTATATTAATGGTTATCTTCCTCGTTTTATATTTCGGGTGCAACCATTATGTTCTGTATCAATTCATTTTTAACCCCTTGAGCACTTACCTGGCGTTTACGCCAGCTTTGCATTCTTTTCCTATTGTCTTATTTTGATGGGTACTCGACACATTAACTTTTACTGTGGTGTTATGATAATGAAAAAGAATTATTTTTATTACTTATAATCGTTCGATAAAATATTTCAACACATTTACAGCACCGGCAATTACTCAATATTATTGAACTATGAGAGGCTGAAAGAACCTCGTTCCCTCACATTTATTACAGTACTTTGTTCGCTATTTATGAAATATTGTCTTGAAAAATAATAATTTACAAGATTTTAAGTGATAAATATACTATACACTGTTGTGTACACATTTTGCTGAGCTCAAAAAAAAAAAAACATTATTAAAATAGTTCCACTAGTAAAGTCTTTCATTTAAAAACACCGCTTCGACTGCATGAAGTGCATTAAATAAATAAACAAACATGTACAATACTCGGCGAATATTCTCACATCTGTGCCAAATCGGATTAAATGTGCGACTGCTTAGGGTGTTTTCACTTTCCGGGCGGATAATGAACACGGGTGTATTGTTAAAACTGATTTGATTTAACCAAACAATTGTGTTAAGTAAGAAATCCCGTATCGAAACAATATTCGCCGACATTTATCGCTTTTGTTTAAGTACCTACTTTCTTTAATATTTTTCATCACAATGCAAGCTATAACAGTTTATTTAAATATTCACTTGTATTGTAGTACTTATCAGACCCAAATCTTCTATAATTGACTCGTAATAAAACCGTTTCAAGTACCGTAAGCGAGTACGTAACAACATATAATCAACAGGAACATTAGTCGCAAAAGGTGCTGAAAATTCGATTCTGTTGCAATTTCTGAAACATATATCCAATCATCCATAATTACTATTGCCATAAAACAAAACGTCACTATCATTACGTATATATGAATAAGTTACTACCATAAACGACGTATATCTATTACTTAGGATCAAGTTCCACAATGCAGAACAATGCGTCTAGTGTAACTATAAGTCATTGATGAAAATAAAGGCAATTGTAAGTTTCCAAAGGACCCTTTGTTATTGGAGTTCAGATAAAAACCATTTTGTAAGGAGTATCAGCGGAATTTTTCACAAACAAGCGACTCCAATTAACAAGGTTGGCCTTTTTTAAAATCTGAAAGGCTGAAACGGCTCAGTGGCGGGTCAGCAGAAAGCCTGGACGAAGTTTTTGCTCTTTGAAAAAACGTATTTAAAGGGTTGCTTTGATACGTGGTACAAAAGATAAAATGTAGCGGAAATACGTAATACCTAAGACTGTACAATCGTACTTAAATTAGATTAAATTTAGCTAATAATTCAGAAAGTAAGCGCTAGGTTTAGTGGGTTCACTATCCTGGACCACATCATCACTTAACATCAGGTGAGATTCTGGTCAAAGCATTGATTATATAAAGTTTAATCTTCTTTAAAAAGTCTTTCACTATTAAATAGTACTAGCATAAAAAAAGGTTGATTAACCTCTTCCTCAAAGGTGGACCTAACTAACTCGACAGTTTATCCCAGGTTTAAAAATAACTATTAACTGCTTCGAGCGTAGAGTCACCGATTTTTATAGGAGTAGGTACAACATGGACATTAGACATGATTTTCGTCTTGTCCACGTTCATTTTAGGGCCAACTTGTTCCAAGGCTCCACTGAGGTGATCGGGTATCGTACTTAGGTCTTCTGCACTCTAACTCATGGCTACGATGTCACCAGCTAAGCTGAGCTGTGTTATATACTCGCCGTTTATGTCAATACCAAGTTCCTTCCAATCCAGAACCTTGAATCCATCCTCGAGCGCGGAGTTGAAAAATTTCGGAGAATGGCATCTCCCTGTCGAGAGCTACGCCGCAAAGATTTGAGGTCTGCTTCTGTAAGCAGACCGACATTATGGCGTGACCGTCTAAACCTTTCAGCGCTTTAATATATTTATAGTTTATTTGGCACAGCTGGAAAGACTGGAGATAAATTTAGGTTTAAATTAAATCCAAGGCTTTTTCGTACTCCACAAACACTAATTACAAGGGTAATTCTTCTGTATAATCTGCCACAGCGTATAAATGTGGTATAATGTGCTAAAGCTTTTTTGGAAGCCGGCTTGCTTGTGAGGCTGGAAGTCGTCAAGCCTGTGCACTAGTCTGCTCGTGTTGATTCTCGAAAATAGCATATATTATACGCACGGGGTCTTCTATTATTGTTGAACGATGTTATATTAATAACAAAAAAAAAAAAAAAAATTGTGTTAAATGATTTTTAACTTGGAGCACAACCGAATCGTTAATTCTCCTTGACTTTTTTTTTTAAACACCGTACTGTAGGCCCGTCGGCCACGTTGCGGATAATTTCAACGAATTTTTTTATGTATTTTACTTGCAAAACGTTTTTTTTTCTTTATGAAATGTGACTACGGTATCGTTTGTGTACTTTTTCTTTTGAACACACAATATTCCGACTGATTTTAAAATGTATTCATTTGACTTTTACTTATTATCTTATACTATACTATAATAATAACATCGGCAAACAAAATAAAAAACAAAAATTGTTTGTGCATTTGACCGGACACACATGTATTTCAACCTCCTGAATCAAAACTTGAGGTCCGATTGCCCCCCGTCACGTCCTCGATTTGAATGAAATACAAAAAACCCCAAAAAAAAAGGAAAAAAAAAAATGCGAAGAACTGCAATTACAGCGATAAAAAAAGATTGTGGAATAGGAACAAGTATGCTTTTTATGTATTTGAATCCACGGAATATGAAAAATTTGCGATAAACCGAATTTATGATGACAAAAGTTTTGTGAATCCAGATCGAGCATAATTTTTAATTATAGATTCTGAATCTGAATTCTGAATTCTGAATCTGAAGTTTATTTGGCCTATTAACATTATAAAACTTAAAAAATATCTCAAAAAAAAACGAATAAATTGGGCAAGCTACAGTCATAAATATTGAAAAAAAAATTATTAAAAGGATATGCTAGCGGTATTTATTCCATAAAACGGAGTTTCCTGTTTCTTCCTTGGATAATGGCATTATGGTAAAAAAAATTATACCAAATAATATATATCCATCACCGCCATGCCCGTACTTTTTTTATTTACCATTACTTATTGTAGAAACTAAGAGCCTTTACAAATGTAAAAAATGCTCGATTTTTACAGTCATTTTCAGAATTTTACTCAATTCGAGGACGTAACCGGGCCAAACAGACCTCAAATTCGGATTAAGCAGATCGAAATACATGTCCGTAGATGGGTCTGGTCAAGTGTACAAACAACTTTTTTTTGTGTGTGTCGGTGTACTAAGGGCCAATTTTTTGATCCGTAGTCAACTCGAGAAATGGTCAGATTTGTAACAAATGGTTAAAATAATGCCCTAAAGCGTTTTTTGAAACATAGTTAAGCTAACCATTTGTCAAAAATGTGACTATTTGTTACAAAATTTAACCATTCAACTCAGTCGGGTTAGCAAGATGGCGGATGGTTAACTCCAGTGCGAACAGCTGTTTCATTGCTTTTGTGTAACATTTGAAGTAGATAATTTGAAGTTTCATTATGTAACATTAATTTATATAAAATAATTTGTTAAATAAATACAACGTATTAATAAATTGCTATTTATTATCTTTTTCGTAATATATTTGTTTATGAATTTTGTTTTTCATAAGAATTCAGTATTCCATTATGTATAGTATATCAAGTTCGTACAAATATTTATTTGGCTTGTAAAATAAATTATATTTAATTAATTTATTATATTATAAGAATTAAATTATAAAATCAAAGAATATTTTAGACAAGGCGAAATAAAAAAAAGGTAATATCATTACAAAACTATCACAAGAAATAATAATGGATACAGATGTTCGAGAGTAGCTCGACCCTTTGTTTTTTGTAATGTTTGTTCGACAACTCGAATTATGGACCATGACACATTTTACTCGGAATGATCATACAAAAAAAATTACCGGAATCAAAAGTATTCTATTATACAGTTCATTTTACTGGCCACATAAATAACTATTGCTAAATTTATCCATAGTAGATTTTGTCATCAAAAAACGCATTGTGATTATAACCATTGGTTTGTGTAATAGTAATAGTAAAATTGACAAATGGATATAGTAACTTTGACTACGGATCAAAAAATTGGCTCTTAGTCAATGACTTATGGGTTATCCTACTATACATCCTATATTATTATAAAAGTCAATCTCGTTATATATCTTTCGTTAGTTGACTTTAAACTTAAAACCGATTTACATCATTATTTTCATATTGAAATGAGACATATTTAGATAATAGTGAATAAAAAAAAACATTTTGTTGTAATTTAACCTAACCTACTGAATATTAAATAAATAAAATAGAGTAAATAAGTTTAAACTGCAAAATGCTGGCGGAAACACTAGGATATTTATTTGTATATATTTTTTTTAAATAATGCATAATAACACCGATAAGTCACGTGGCTCCCGAAAAACAGGAAATATATTTTCAAGCGAATAAAACCACATCGACGGATCGATTAAATTCTGTTAATTATTTTTTTTACAATTTTACAGCCTAAATTTCACATTTTTAAAAATATACACTACACTAATAATAGCATTTTTTGTTCAGACTAAAATAAAATGTAACTACTGCTCAAGGATAAAAGGTTTCTTTAACAACGAACATAATTTAGGCGTGTTTACTTACCCCCGGAGACTCATATACTAATCGGAATTATGTTTTTAAAAAACCGTTTAGTGTTAGCAGTACCATATATTAGTGTATATCTATATAGTTATCTGAACAGACTAATGTATTATAAAAAACCCATATATTATAAAGTGATTAAGTTATTTATTTATATCAATAGGTATTAGTTGCACCCGCAGTTCTGTTTGCATGAGCTGTAATTTTGAATTAACTGTTTATTTTACATCATTACAAACTGTACATGTTTTTTTATTCATATTTAATGTTTTTAATCCCTCAAAATACAGTTAACTTT
The DNA here is from genome assembly GCA_014132275.2 of Samia ricini. Lineage (NCBI taxonomy): Eukaryota > Metazoa > Arthropoda > Insecta > Lepidoptera > Saturniidae > Samia > Samia ricini. Next base: position 1,072,017 of record AP028159.1, read on the forward strand.
GACAATGGGAAAACAATTGTAAGCTGGCGTAAACGCCAGGTTAGTTTTTGACCGGTTAATGGTTGTATAACTAAAGGATTGCACATTTCTTGTTTTATTCAGTGTTAATTTCACGAATTATTCTATGTGTACCATCAAATCGGTTCAGTATTCCCCCACACATTAAACCCAACCCCACACAGAGATTTTTTTATAAAATATGAAAACTTGCTTTTTATGGTAGAATAACCAGCAAGTTATAAAAACAAACAAATCAAACTTTTGACAAAAGTTACATGAGCCCCGTCATAATTTAATGTTACTAAAAATTGTATTCGATTTTAATTAATTGTCTTTAAAATCACCCTAGTCCTTTATTTAACTTATACGTAATTGTGATAAAGTTAAGACAGTTATTACCATTTCTAAATGAGTACATTGGTTAACTTTAGCTGGCACCGACTTCAAAATTAACGAAGCAGATTAATAAAGTAATAATTAATTGACTTTTAGTGCATTTTTATAGTTTATTCTTTTGAAGTCGGTTTTGTTATTATTTTGAAAACATAAATTGTTTTTTCACTTTCTAGTTTAAGTGTGTACTTTTAGATATAGCTGTGAAGCCTACTTCATAGCTCTGGAAAGCTTAAAAAATAAAAAAATTAATAATAAATTCACATAGCATTTTAGCAATCATTCAAATCATTAGTGGGATTTACTAAAATGCTCCCACATTTATTTAGAGATTCGAGTTATTTTAGTACGTAGATATTGAGTTTGTCAACGGTTACTACAGCGCTTTCTATCGTGTCTTACCATAAGTAAGAACCATTGCGTTAATTACACTATTATTATGATAGTAAACTGAATTGGTTAAGTTGTTCAAAAGTTATTTGATCATAAACAGATAAAATCTAAAAAAAACTCTTAAGAACTAAATACTCCTAGTTGCCAAGGCCCTTGTGGTTAAAAGCATTTTGTCAGTTCGGAAAAAAGGTTTCTGATATCGAGACTAAAATAATATATTAAGCAAAAATAACAACGACTTATTATATATTTAGGGTTTAAGTAATTGTTTAAGATAAACATAGTTAAGCTGACTGCATATAATTAAATATTTCTTTTAAATATAATAAGTTTTATATTGAAAATTTAAATAGCAGCGTGTGTAGGCCCCCACAAGGTGGATCGATGGCCTGCTGAAGGTAGCAGGAATCTGTTGGATGCGGGTGGCGCAAGAGATCTTTGGAAGAGACCTATGTCCAGCAGTGGAAGTATTTCAGTTAATTGGATACATGGATAAGTTTTAAATATAATATAAAAAGTGGAGTCGTGAACTGTTTTGGATTCCTGAGCAGCATTTACCTGTGAAATCCGACTGCTCACCTCAGAAGTCCACAACTCTTTTACGTGCCGTCTATAAGCGCTACCAACCGAACCGAAAGTTATATTTTAAGAGCATGTGTAGGCAATTTAATGCACTCGACCAAAGTTATGGGTTATTTAACACTATTGCTTTACTTTATTTTAGTTACGGAGCAATGTACCATTCATTCCTCATCATCATTCTTCCTATAAACAATCCGTTTTAAATTTTATCAATCAATCGACCTTATTTTTTCATACTATGCTATGTATTGTACTTGTGAATACTTTTAAATGGGATTTAGTTTTGTTCATTGTATTCATTCTATTGGCTTAACTGTAAGTTGTCCTGAAATAAATAAAAATTAAAAATAAATAGAATTTTATATTATAAATTTCTATCTATCAATAAAAAAATTATCGTAGTATTACTATACAACTGGATTTCCTCTCGATAAGAATTATGATTGACTGTCGAATCGTAAAACTGATATAACACATCATAAATTGTACTATTGAAGAGTATATAAGCAAGCAACTTTTGGCAAGACATTATAGTTTCCACTCACCGATCACAAAAACAAGGTAAGAAGTTACAATAAAATATCTCTTATAACAACTGACTTCCCTCAGCAATGAAATGGCTAAGTAGATTATCTCATTTAAATTATAAAGCTTAGTTTATTTGTTATAATAAATTATTTCTTACCTATGGTACTTTAAATATTATTTTTATCTACTAATTACAGCGTTTTGACCACAATTTCCTACTTTATGTTAAGTGACGATGTGGCCTAGGATGGTATCCACAATAAGCCTAGAAATACTAGCTCTCAAACAAAGCTGCCGGAACAAATCTATTGTTTTTAAATTTGAGAGGGGTAGTTATCCAGGCGGGCATTATTAGAAAACGCCTTACCTCCATGCTATAGTTCCCTCATGAAATATCCTTCAACAAAACCTTAGGCTCATTACAGAATTGGATAGATGAGTTAAAATCTACATCCACTGACGTACAATCCAACCATAATACCATCTGACCCATCATCACTTCAGATGCGGTATACAAATTGTCTTGTTTGCTTTGCTACCTTAAAACATGTCCAAAAACACATCCACTTTATGTTTATTATGCTGTCACCAGAAACATGTTATTTCTTTCACAGGTAATCAAAAATGAAGGTCGTGCTTGCCTTATTTGCTTTGGCGACTGTTGTCGTTGCTAGACCTCCACCATTACCTCTCGTTCAGATCATCTTGAATATCGATGCATCTGGCCATCCAAATCCCGTCGTCATCGACCAGCCACCTACACCAGCTCCCATCCCCATTCTTCCAGAACCTATCGTTCCTGAACCTGAATTACCAGAGCCTGAACTACCTGTTCCCGAAGAGCCTGTTATTGTAGAGCCTATCGTTCCCGAACCTGAATTACCAGAGCCTGAACTGCCTGTTCCCGAAGAGCCTGTAATTGTAGAGCCTATCGTTCCCGAACCTGAATTACCAGAGCCTGAAGTGCCTGTTCCCGAAGAGCCTGTAGTTGTAGAGCCAAGCATTCCTGAACCTGAGATTCCAGAACCGGAGGTACCTGCACCTGAACAGCCTGAACCTGAGGTACCCGAATCTGAGACTCCTGTGCCTGTGGTTCCCATACCTGAGCCTGAACCGGAAAGCCCAGAGCCAGAAATTCTTGAACCTGAATTGATTCCTGAACCCATCGAAGTGCCTGAGGAAAACGAAACACCTGAAGCTGTAGATAATCCCGAAGTAGAGGTTGACCCTGAGACAGTTGACATCCCTGAAGCTGTTGAAGTTGAACCAGAAACAGTTGAAATTCCTGAAATCGTTGACATTCCTGAAGTGATCGAATCTGATCCAGCTGTTCTGCCTGAAGAATATAAGTAATTGGATTGTATAAAATGGTTTCAGGTCTAAATCCTAATGAAAACGTATACTATTTTGGCAATGCTTCAATTTAATAAAACTCTTGCATTATACATTTTTGTTTGCAAATAAAGTCAGCATCAATTTATTTTTTATTTTATTTAAAATACGGAAACCCCTTTATTTATTATTGTCGAAATCAAATATTATAGTTTTACTTGTATATACTACAAATATATATTAATATATAAAATATACTGTAAAATTGTGTAAATTTGGAACACTGTTCCACATCTTTAATATTATAGTTTTTAAGTTATCATTGGAGAATAATATTGTTTGCAAAGACATTGCTCACATATTCAAACACTTGTCAGTAAAGCTGTTCACATGAATTGTATTTTATTTACAATTTGATTAGTTTTCATTTTTTTTACGCGGACCCCTAGTTAAATCCGATAAAAAGTATCCCAAGTTACGTAAGGCGTAAACCTTCTAACTCCAGCTATTTGCCGTCAAAATTGGTTCAACGATTCCGGAACAAAAAGACAAATATTCTAAAAATTGTATTTTTGTTAGTTCATATACATTCATATGTGTTTAATAAAAAGCCATTATTTTGGTATTATAAACAGGCACTTCAATTTTATTTATTTTTATAGATACATCGTGTATTGTTTTTTTATTAATAGTTGGTTAACTTAGAACAATAACTAGAAAAATAAAAGCTGCTCTTAAAAAAAACGCAAGCATTTCTAGTTTATGGCAAAAGAATTTAAAAGTTCTATCTTTTGCTACAGGTAAACCAGTTTTTTTAACGTAGGGAAATGTATTAACGCATCCCCCAACCAACTTTCGTGGAGTGTCAGCGCTTCCCAGTGTAACGATTGAAACTCCAGGATGGCTACACGGGATTGTTCCTGCATTTTCTTAGTCGCCTCGGCGCCAGGTTCATAGTCAAACCCTGCTTAAGTTCTGGCATCAATAAATTAATAGCATTTTATAAGCCTTCCAAATGACATTCTAAAATCATGACCATCAACCATTTACATTGCATACTACATATGTGGGGGTGACTATTCCAGCCGAAAGATACATTAACACCATGCCTCTCTCCCTTAAGGGTAGACAGAGATTACTATGACCTTGACAAGCGTCTTACGCTTCTTCTACTTTCTTGAACGCCTTTATATAAGATGTTCGGTTGCAAGTACTTTTTACCTGGTCTTTCTTCAGAACGTCAGCGATATGTTCATCTAGGTCGACCTTCACCTCTAAAAAATAATTTTATTTCCGTATTAATTTCTTCTTTTTCCTCTTTTTTTTATTCGCTAAAAGTGCATATAAATAAAGTACAACAAAAAAAATCTGCACCCACTCGTTACAGTGTTGCTCTTTCCATCATCAGATCAGCAAATAAAATGGTGACTGCAATACGTAAATACTTTAATAGCTGTGGAAACAAATATATAGGTATATGTTTAAGTACCTATAGAATTTGAGGGTTTATTTTGATTTCCCTGAGATTCACTGATCAGATCCTAACTTGGTGATAATGGAGCCACCTCGGGAGTGTATTCCTCCGAATAAAATAACAAAATTTTAGTAATTGGTCCACAATCGATGAAAAAGTTGCGTAACATACACACAAAAAAAAACATACGGACGAATTGATAACCTCGTCCTATTTGAAATCAGTTAAAAATTACCTTTATTAATTTACATTTATTCCATTATCCATACTTCATAGTTTATCATTTTTATTTATAACTTATCCTACTTCCATTAAAACCAATGACCGGCATTCCTTTACTCTTATTGTACTGATTTCGTACAAGCTGTTACTTTTTCTTTATCGTAAAATAAAATCTTTAAATTTAATATTTAAGTCGAGTCAAAATTAATTTATATTTAAAATATAAATTTTTATAATCATTATAGTTGTCTATAGAAAATGTCTCAATATTTCTCCATTATCGTGTTACAATACTTTGGGGCCATATTCAAATCGTCTCGCAAATATTTCAGAATGTGGTCTGAGAAAAAAGCATACATTTTAGGTACTATTAAAGAGTATATTATTTATTACAATAAAAAATAGAAACAAAGGAAAGGCATAATTACTAAGATACAATATAAATGGATTTCCTGCTGATAAAAGTTGTGAATGAAAATTAGATAAGGTTAATAAATGACGCGATGTAATTTTTATTCATGTCATATCAATGACAAATAATTAATGCTAATTTACTACATCAGTTGAAAAACAAATGAGTGTACTTTAGTAGTGTCAAATACAAGTAAATCTTATCATGAAATATCTATTTGGGCATAAATATAAAATACGCAATGGCCAATGTTGGGCCAATTAATAAATCTTCTGTACAGTCAAGTTGAATTTAACAAGAACCTTTTGTACATGAGAAGACTTACAAACAGAGGATATGAGACTAAAATAATTATTGTAAATGTATTACATGTTAATAAAGTACATGAAATAAAGATAATAATTTTAAATGGTTAAAATATTTATGAAGGTACATCTGGAACGAATGCTGGGTCGTTACTGGTTCGTATGGAGTAGAGCGAAATATTAAGTTACAATCAGGTCTATGATTATAATGTGTGTGTTTTTGTGTGTGTGTGTGTATGTTTTTGTTGTTTTCTTTTGTTCTTCTAGGTATACCTCTCCTTCTTACGTCTTGTCGATTAAGACAAGATGACTGAAGGGGAGGGACCTATTCTCTTCTTACAGCAGTGGCGGGTTACTTCTTCTTTCTCTTTACCCGCCACTGCTCTGTCCCACGCTTCTGTTTTCCTTTTTATGGGGGGCAGGAAATATATCCTGCCCCTGGACTGTTGACTTATGGTCAAGCTTCTCTTGAGAGAGGTGGGCTAAGAGGTGGGTGGGGAAGTATTCCCCTCCATCCCTACTGGGCCATTGCACGGACGAGGCCTGGTGGGTCTGCCGCAGGGGGCGATGCGGTACTTGCGAAAGCCATCCCGTATCGCCCCCATCCCAAATGCGGCGGACGGCCCCGGGGGGTTTAGTGGGTATTTCCAGGCGCTTCACGTCCGGGCGAGTCCCACACTGGCACGGAGTCGTCCCTTGGGACTCCGGTCTCACTAATGCAATAGGTAAGGGTAGTGCGTAAATGCATTCCCCTAGTCAAAAAAAAAAAAGACTATGATTATAAGCCAGATTATACACATGTATTACTTACACATTTCTATTGACAAGTGGCGTCCAAAGCCTATTTGAGCATGCACTTAGTCAAATACAAAATGTATAATCAAATGGGCAGGAGGTATTTAGAACAAAGATTCATTAGGTACAGAATCTACATCAGTACATACGACGTACAAATATGTTGCTAGAAGAAGAAAAAAAATTATCAATATGTAAGTTACTATTCGTGCTATTAATCGATGAAATGAGCACAATGATATTCATAAATAACCAGCTATGTGCCAGCGGCTCCGCCCGCATAAAACTGTAAATTAAATTGAAAATTTATTGTGTCATAATTTTTTAATAAATTTAATTATTTTCCAAACATTTTTTTGGTACTATAACAAAAAGTAAAGATATTTCTCACAAATTCAAACACCTGCCAGTAAAACTGCAATGAATAGGGTTTTATTCACAATTTTATGAGTTCTAATTTCTTACACGGAACCCTAATAATTATGTTCGAAGAACGTCGAAATCGGTTCAGCAGTTCCGAAAATTAGCCAAAACAAACAGACAGACAGACGAAAAGTTTTTTTTACATTGTGCAATCACAATTTCACGCACACAAATACCAATATTTTGGTATATGTGCCGTATATAAATTCATATCTATTTAATAAAAAAATAATATTTTTATATAACAAACAGATACTTCAATTATATTTATTCATATATATTAACATAACATGACATATGCTCACGCCTGTTATCCCCGAAGGGTCAGGCAGAGGTGAAATAGCGAACTACACCACCCACATTCTGGCGAGCTTAGTTCCGTCCCAGATATGACAAGGGGCGAGCCTGTCGTCATATCGGGCGCAAATTCTAAACTCCTGGATGATACTGAGTAGAAAAACCCAATACCACTTGACCCGACCCGGGGATCGAACCCAAGACCTCAGAACATATATATATATATATATATATATATATGCATAGTATTATTTATGGAAGGATATAATACTTGTTTCCTCAAGCAGCTTGAATTGAAAAAAATTTAAATCAAGAAAATTCTCGAAATCTGTTCTAGATGACTAAGCTTAAACATGATTTAATAAATTTATAACAATAAAAAAACCCATTATCACAGGAAACAACAAATTAATTTAGGAGGCAATTATAAAATTATACTTACTTTCGATAAAACTTATGAATGGTTTATGTGATAAAGCGATAAGGGACTTAATGTAATTGCTACTACATCGTATATAAACAGTGTGACATGTGATCAGACATCATAGTTTGCTGTTGTGTTATTGGTAAACACTAGGTGAGTTAAAAAAAAAATATTATTACCGGGAAAAAAAAAACAAAAATTGTGAAAGTCATTTCTGTATCTTCATTCGTTCAACTATTATTTTTTCGATCGGGAGTTATGTTATATTATAATTCACTATCCACTGACAATTATTACTAATACACATATCATTCTATATTTGGTCATGTTATTTAAAAATATAAATATCGACGATCATTGCCTTGCATTGTGAATTTTCGTAAAGTAAATTAGAATATCTTAAACTGTTTTCGACAAGCCAATACGGATTTTAACTTTTACGAAATCTCTTGAAAGATGCGACACTTCCAATCTTGTGAATAGAGCTAATATTTTACATTTTCCATTAAATTAACAACGTGTTACAATTTCAGGTAATTAAAAATGAAAACCATCGTCTTCTTCTTCGCTGTGGTAGCCGTGGTCACACAGCCAAACCTCTGCCACGACCCTTGGTACAAATTCTTATAAATGTTAACGCTCCCGGAATATCCTTACCTGGTCCAACTCCAATAATTCCTATGCCTCCGGTCGTTATACCCCCAGCCTATATTACCTGCACCTGAAATTCCTGATGTTGTTCCTGATGTGCCCATTATTGTAGAACCTGAACTACCTATTATAGTGGAACCTGAAGTTCCTATAGAACCAGTAGTGCCCATCATTCCTGAACCAGACGTATCTATTCCTGAGCCCGAACCTGAAGTACCAGAACCAATCGAGGTGCCTGAAATAGAAACACCTGAAGCGATAGATGAACCAGAAACTATTGAAATAGAGCCCGAAGTTATCGAAACGCCTGAAGCTGTCGATGTTCCCGAAGAAATCGATGTCGAACCTGCAGTTATTCTTCCAGAAGAGCTAAACTAAATCTAATTATAATAAATTGTTAAAAATAAAGTTACGAAAAATCTCTGTATTGTTGGAAATAGTTTTTACTCTGTGATAATATATAATAAAGAATTATTAAATAGTTATTTGGAGTTTTTTAATGTTAAGTATATTAATAGTAAATATGCCCGTATATAGTAAATCATCAATGAATTAAAGGCTTTTAGTAAACTTGATAGACACATGTGAATAATAACTAAGAATATTGATTTATTAACTTGCTTTCAACACAATTAACGTATAATTTTATTACGTTTACAAATATTCGAATTTTCTATAGAACAAGTGAAAGTATTTCAAGTTTAGTAAATACTTCTTTTTATAAGCAAATATTCAGAAACGAGGTTAATTGACGATAGACAAAACATAAACTTTTTGTTGAGTAAACAAAATAAATATCCACCAAGACATCTATCTATTTACATTTATTTTTTTACGAGACATTTTTATTTTCTGTAAAATTGTTTATTATGGTTATATACTTAAACGGATTTCAAATGATGTAAACAAAAGGTCTAAATAAATTAAGTTTCTGATTAAAAAGAATGAGTAATATTTCTTTTTGACATCTGTTGTGACATTATCATAACCCAAATAACTTATTATTGAGTAAAAAACATCGTAAAATTCGATGTTATTTTTAAAAGAACGCCTAATATAAAAGCCAAACTAAATACTTGAAACTAATTTGGTTGAAAACAAAATATGATAAGTGCTGTTTACGTTAATTCTGTTTCCGAAGAAGACACACTTTTATTCAAATCCTATGAATCATAAAAGTCTATATAAAAATATTGGATATCATTTATTTCTCTCTTAAGGCGAACGTTTCCTTGAGTGTCCGTTAAAGCAATCAATCTTTGCATAGTGCATTCGTGTTAGTAATGTGAGACCCCAAAGAGAGGGAGCCAAAAGCTTTCCTCACTATACACATTGTGATCAACAGAATAATATTTGATTAAAATGACAACGTTTTCTGTAATCCCCAAATAGCGTCTATGGAATCGGAGAACGTATTGCCAAAATTCCTTTTGCGCCTTAATCGAATACTATTAAGTGAGCAATACAAATTTATCGATTTGAATGAAATTTTATAGATTCAACTGATTTACTTTGTGGGTATTTTATTTTTTTAGTGATCAGAAATATATAATCGAACTTTTAAATTAATTTAGCTATTATATATTATGTATCAATAACTTATACAAAATATTATTATTTTTTAAGGTATTTACGCACCACAAAGTTAATCTAAAGCATGCTAAATGAAAAAATAATTTTATTAAAAACAATATGTAGGCACTCCATAGGAGGGATAATGATGGTCGAGAATGTCACAAGAAATGTGAAAGAATAGAGAAACGATCTTCGTGAATTCTGTTCAGTGTCAGTCGTTGCTGTTTTAGATTGTAATGCACTTACCATCAGGTCCAGTGCAGTCACTGTGCTGTGCATTATAAAAAAAATGAATAATAATCCATTAACTTGTAGTTGCCTGATGCAAATTTCATCAGAAGCGAACAGAAACGTAGAGATTTGAGAAACGTAGAAACGTAGATTCGACTACGAACAATTAACTAAAATGTTTCAAATTATTCACTAATAAGTCGGTTAAAATGTAACTATAAAAATATTTATGTAGGCAAGTGAAACAAATATTTAAAATACTAAACTCCTAATCAAATTCCTCACAGTTTAAAGCTTTTAACTAAAACCGTTATAAAGAGTAGATAATAAATTATTTTTTGAGTAATATTATAAAATCCATACTTATTACAATATGCAACATCTCCCTTTCGGTATTTCCGTTTGTCTTCTTCTAATTCGAGCAAAAGGATAAGTAAAATTGAAATCAAACTTTGAAAATATTATTCAATATTGGAATCCGGCCTAAATACATGTCCCAGTGAATATAATAGAACTGAAAGTAATTATTATTTCAACGATGATAAAAAAAATAGGTTAAAACTGAAATAATAGTGACGAAACTAAATATGTTTTCGTAAATTTCAATCAATCTTTGACCGTCTCGCCGCAGTTGTAAAGATATAATAATGTTATCCGTTTAATCTATCTAGAAGCACATCGAAATGTCGGTTATTGCTAGTAAATAATTATCAATGGAAATAAAACAATAATTTAAGGTATATAATTGGATTTCCGCCACAGATAAATATGGTTATTTTTATCTATACGATTATTAATTAATTTCTTGTATATACCTATACCAGTTGTGATTAGTGGCTGTTATCGAAAATAACAACTAATATTTATCGTACATTACGTATTCAAAAAATATTAGCCCTTTTTTCACAAGAGTTCATCAACATGACTGCCTTTCATCTAAGTAAAACCTCTGAGTAGGTCGGAATATTTACTTACGGATACGGGAACGCGACGTGCCTTAATATGTCACTATGATGAATTTTTAACAAGTGTACGGTATTCGCAATCGGGTTGATCCGAGTAACTGTTGTTCATATTCTATATGTTAGCTAATATCTTAAAACATGTATTAATATGAGTTTGCTTATAATTTGAGAAGTATGACAATTTAATTAAATTAAATATTTCGCATAGAATGATTCTTTTTTTTACATGAATGTAATTCAAAACTGTAAACTGTTAATACTTCAATGAATTGTAGTCTAATTTTGACTACTGGGCGATGACTATTATTTTTTAAACTTTTAAATCTTAACGTATTTACTTTGGCCGAATTTTCGTGTTTAGGAAATTTAATACAAGGAACATTATATATTAATAGTTTATACGGTGTGAGACGGTCGATAGAGCCCAAGTTGGTTACACGCTAAGTCTATAAATACTGGTTATAAAGTGATGCTACCGGAACTCACTTAATTGGTACAAACACCAAAAATTTCTCAACAGTTTGACCGGTCTGTCACTGATCCACAGTAACTTCACGAGTAATTAATATGAAGAATAGAAGAGTGGAGTGACGGGCGTAGCTAGTTTCGTATATAGTGAACACTTTTATAATCTGCGAATAAAACCTACACAAAATATGTATTCGACAATTCGAACTCCCCTTGTGACGAGTGTATACAGATTTACTTGGAGCATTCGCGCCCGTCGAAAAATATCTCGAGAGTTGAAGGGTGGGTCATTGAAATCCGTTATTAAATTTGGAGACAATCAGAACCTTTTTTTTGTGATCGGCGTTTCCCTCCCCCCCCCCTCCGACCCCAAAGAGTGCGGTCGACGAATTCGTGTGCCTTCCCATTTCTATTAATATTAATTCTACTCCTCATCACAAATTGAAGAGGGAACGTTTTTTTTTTAAGTACAGAAAACTTGGATATACCTCTTAATGACTTTTAATTTTAATTTAGACAAGCTACATCTAGTGAATGATCGTTATAATTTTAATATTAGAAGTAAAGACAAGTTGTCCGTCCCACGCTTTAGGTTAAGTAAGTGTAATAAAAGCTTTATAGGTAATAGTATTCGGTTTTACAATAAGATCCCAAGTAACATTACCGATTTACCTGACAATAAGTTCAAGTATTATGTCAAGCAAGTTTTAATCTCAAAAGATTATTACAGGGTGGATCATTACGTGAACGATAGTGATGTCTGGAATTAACCCACATCTCTGTGCTTCCACTAACGTTATTAAGACTACGATTTGTATAGTTTTAAATATGACAAAAAAAATGATATTTATAAAAAAAAAAAGAACCAGATCGAGTTTCTCGCCTGCACTCTTCTCGACTGGGTTGTTTTCCGAACCGGTGGTAGTGTTTTAGACGTTCATAAGCGCCTTCTTAGGGCCTAAATTGAATAAATAAATTTTGATTTTGATTTTGATTTTGAATGCTACTTTCGAATAATCAGCTGAGAACTGTAAGACTTAGTACATGTGTAATACGTTCGTGGTGGAATTGATAGTATATTCGTAGTATAATAGTGGGAAGAGTAAGTTAGAAGTTATAACTAAAAAGAAATACTCGATGTAAATTTTAGGGTTAAATCTGAGGAGTACTAGAAGCTACCACCTCGCAGTTTCGACATCTCAATAATTCACTCTCCTAAACGCAAAAGCTCTGGTTAGTAAAAATTAGAAGTAATAACGCACGTACCACTTACACTTAGCAAATAAATAAATATTTAGCATTTATTTTGAACTATGAATACAGCCTTCAAAAATCTGTTTACATTCAGATAATAGTTTCAAAACTATATATACAAACCGCATAGGAACGATTTTTTTTTTTTCATTCGAGCTCAACAAACTGGTCCCACACTTCATTTAACATTAAATACAGTAGAGTCCACCAACCTCAGCATGGTCTATATCAAAGACTATTTAAATCCTGTCGAGCTCGATTTCACATACCGCCTGGTGAACTTTTAGTGTGAAATACCATTATTACAAAACCTGTTAATATTTAATATCTAACTAACTTAAAATTGGAGAACTACCTATAAATATGTTTCTGCAACATAACTTAAGAGATTGTTCCTCCCAATAAAGCTTAGTCTGTATGGTATATAGTATAACCATATCAGCAATCAAAATAGATGACGTTGCGATCCAACGCTGAACCTATGAAATTATTAAATAGGCTACTTACATAGCTAGGAATGTTAACAAGGGATTCTACGTGTGTTAAATTCTCTCCGACAATGTAATACAAATAACTTATGTAAACATCAATCTGTTGTTTGAATATTCATGAAACAACATCTCCCCATACGGACACTTGCATTTGAATCAACCGATGGCTTACTAACGGACAGTAAACTATTGGGTTAAATTCCCGCAGTGCGTGTTTTCGTAAACTAACTTAACCACCCGAAAACGTATGTAATAAATTGAACATTTTCAGATTTTTATTCAATATATTAATTTCTAGTAATAAACATACACAGTAAGCACAAAGTAATCCATAAACACTGATGACTGTAAAAAGATCGACTTACCGTCGTAGATCGTCCTTATCATGCCGTGCTATAAATACAATAAACTTTAAAAAGATACTGCAAAATAGATAATGTTTTTTTTATCTATCTCTCCTGTAACATAAACCAATAAATAATAATTGTGAGGTATTTCAACATTGTGTTTAATAATTTAATTATTTTCAAAGTTTATTAACAGATATTAAAACCTAAAACACACACAATACAGACAGGACGCCCTAAATTCGTTATCGACACAATTTTTGCCGCGATCCGATCACGTATGGAAACAAACAAACAACATTACCTATTTAAACTCACCGAGCCGTACGTAAACATGAAATGTCGAATATCAAAGGAAAAGATAATGCTTAAAACCTAAAACACATACGAGTTTTAAATAATGTTATAATGATGAAATAATATTTGTCAGCGAATTATGTGGGACGCGCCCGAGAGCCGTAAAAACAATGTCAATTAATATTTGTTAATTGCGTATTACAGTTATATTTTTAACTAAGCTTAATAATACACATGACCGTTGGTAGATTGAATAGTCATGAAAACTAAAAGAGGTGATCACTGGTTTTGGAGTTCTTGTTGAAAGTCTATGTCCAATAGTGGACATCTTTCTGCTGAAATGATGATTTGTCACGGCTCTTAATGGTGTTTATAAATAAAAGCTGAAATTTAATCGTTTTTTTTTTCACTGCTTTTAAAATCATAAATGTATTCTTTACAGGATTTTAGAGAACATACTCATCTAACAATTCTCTGAAAGAAAAATATATAGCCGTTCGTTATATTTACAAACAAATTTTCATCTACACACTGTATCAATTCTATACAATAATTATGAAAATAAATAAACCAAATACATATCTGCTAACCCCATGAAGAAACACCGTGATGTGTTAATATTAACGTATATAGAATAATAACATAAAATATTCTGTAACATCAATTAGTGCGGTAATGTATTAGCGGGACCCTTGTCAATGGATGTGGCTATTTATTTACCGTCGGAGGTGATTGATCTTAATCTAAACGGGTGCCCCTCGGCCGAGGGAGAATCAGTTATCGACACGTCAATGTCACTTCGAATAGAGAAGTAAATGATTACCTCTCGCACAAAATAAACGAATCTACATAAAACTCGACATATTGAGGGATTTTAAATGTGTTATTATACAATTACTTCTTCTACTTTAACCATATTAAAAAAGGGAGGTTATATATTTTCGTTTTTTTTTTTAATATTCGACTTTAAGGAATATTATTGTAATGGAGTAGTCTACATAAAGGTTTAAATTTATAATAACTGTGTTCTCTGTAAAAAAAATTGAAGGCTATAATTTCTTTTATAAGTATGGAACATTATTAAGGCAAGAAACGAAATTAAGCTTTTAAAAAGGACAAAAGAGTTCGCATTGAAGTCGGCTAAAAATATAAAAACAACATAACGTACATAAGTCACACAAATAGTTAAACGTAATATTTAACATGTAAATAGCCAACTGCTGAGCTAAGTAGTTACCTGCTACTTATATATTTTTTAAACCGACATAGTTGTTAATTCTTTTTTAGGTTTTTGGTTCGTTTTTGACGTTGTCCATTATAATTGTAAAATTATAGTACATGCAAGTAATGGCATCTTTTTGTTATCCGCAATTCCGCCTACGTGCAATTTATATCTCTTATCTTATTTCAAATTGCTTTTCTAATAAAATACATCATTGATTATAAGCTCACGAACCGTTTTAGTTAAAACGCGAACAGTTTAAAAAGTTTCTGTATAAAAAAAAAACGAAGAAATGTACTACGACAAAAGAACACACACCAGATCTATGTAGCACTCAGAGTCTATCAGAATTACAGAGTGAAATATTTAAAGGTTGTGTTTATTGTGAAAATATTGCCGCGTCGTTGGCCGGGCGCGAATTCAGCCAATTCGCTTTGTCGCCGAGAGCATTGTCAATATTGGCGTTTGCCCTTCTTGTAGAGTATCGTGGGACAATGCATAGGATTGCGGCGATTTCCTTTAAAAATAGGAAATGTAACTTAATAAATCTAATCATTTCTCTTTTATATATGTATTAATATATTAAACATAGGCTGCAATTTTTTTTTTGTCGGGGGGAAATGCATTACGGGTAAGGGGGCACGGAGGGACGAACTCCGTGCCAGAGTGGGACTCACCCGGGCAAGAGTCGCCCGGAAATACCCACTAAAGCCCCCCGGGGCCGTCCGCCGCATTTGGGATGGGGGCGATACGAGATTGCAATGCATGCCACCGCGTCGTCCCCTGCGGCGAACCCACCGGGCCTCATCCGTGCAATGGCCCAATGGGGATGGGGGGGGGGGAGAATTACCCCCCACCTATTCGCCCACCCCAGGGAGGCATGACCCAACGGTCAACAGTCCGGGGGGCACTATATACTTCCTGCCCTCCTTAAAAAGGAAGGAAGAAAGGATAGTGCAGTGATGGGCAAAAAAAAATAGAGGAAGAAACCCGCCACTGCATAGAAGAGAGAAAGCAAGTTCCCCAGATCACAGGCACGCCTCCACCCTTGCAGAAGGCAGCCCCGCAGCCAGGGTCCCCCCTCCTCTTCTCATCCTGTAAGGACAGGACGTAGTGAGGACAAAACACACACCGCGCTTTCACCGCCACACATTCAACGCTATGTTACCTAGATTTTTTGCCAAGTTTAATTTGAAAAAGTATATTTCAATGAATTTAATAATGTTCAATTAACACGGAAAGTATACGATTTTATCAAACATACAAATACAGATAATATATACGAAGTATTATACAAATCAATAACTAACAGATATCCTATTAAGATATCGATAAAATAATTCGGACACAATAAGAATGATATAAAAATCCATACTCACGTATTGATAACTACGTACTGATTAGTACAATTTTTGTAAAAAATTAAAAACACCAATTACTGGAACTGGCTCGAACATGTTGTTACAAAACTTATGGAGAAAAGGAAATATTCTAATTCTATTTTAGTATTTTATGAGGTTATATAAAATGGACAGGATTAGGAATGAGTATATTAGAGGAAGTTTGAAAGTGGCGACAATAACAGACAAGTTAAGAGGCGGTCGTTTGTCCTGGTATGGGCATGTGATGCGCAGGGAGAAAGAGGATGTTATAAGAAAGGTATTGGATACGAATGTGGACGGTTACATGGGAAGGGGAAGACCAAAGAAAAGATTGCTGGACTGTGTGAAAGATGATATGCTTAGGAAAGGAGTGAATGCGGAGATGACAACAAATAGAGAGGAATGGAAGAGGAAGACATGTTGCGCCGACCCCAAATAAAAATGGGAAAAGGGTAGGGAGATGATGATATAAATTTCGACATCTCCTATTTAAAAATAATACTATTAGTTATCTGATATATGTATTCGTTTGTAAATACTTTATTTTTTAGTCATAATAGCATTCTTGATCAATATAAGTTTTTTTATGTAGAGTAAAATTGTATTGTTATAAAATAGCTTGACAATACTATACACGTGATATTGAATTGTTATCCAATAAAACACAACATCACAAACATCTACCAGAAAAACCATGAAATTAAAATACCATTAATTACATTACCAATTTTATCGCCGCTCTCGTTCGTGTTTTAAACCGAAAAAAACCTTCTACAGACATTGGAATTCCGAAGCATCTTCGTTAAAGACTTATTTAAAGTTAAAATTGCTAAAAAGTTTGTTTGAAACCCAGAATTGGAAAATAGACTCCACTCAGACTCGCCCCGAGGAAATTCTCAATCGATCACTTTGTTGTCCGAGGGATAAATACGGCATCATATTGGCAATCGTTACCTTAATGTGGATTCTACTACTTTTTTTATTCTCTAAATTGGCTACACGAGGAGTTCACAGACAGGATTATCTTCCATAAATAAGATCGTTTATGAACGTTTACTTTTTCACTTTTTAACTGCTTATCTCATTGCGCAACTTGCTTTAAATACGCTAGACCAAAGTGTTGTGTTCATGATCATTCTATTTCTTATCATAGCTTCATACCTTAGTGATCTACTGCAACAATAAACTGTATGACTAATTGGCTATATTATTGACTACAAATATAATTATATCACAAAGTCAATTGTAATATCAAACCTTCGTTTCACGTCCTAAGAAATTGATAGTACAAAAAAAAATATAAACATAATCAGTACAATTAAAATACTAGTTTAAAAATAAATAAGAAACAGTCGTCATGTATTTTAAACATACAGATTAAAATCTAACTGGATAATAATATTCCAAATACTACAACAAATTTCTAAAACCAGAAACCTGTTTGCTGTATTATAAGTTTAAAGACCATTCAGCCAAATCAATTTCTACTATCGAAGTTTTTCACAGACTGCTACAGAAAAAGTACAGAATGAATTATTTCTTGAATGATGATGTATATAAATTACCCTCTCTCTCTCACACTCAACCTTTATCTAAAATATATGTAAAAACACGGTTTATGAAAAATAATCAATCCATCCATTCAACCGAAATACGTCCACTGCTGGACATAGGTCTCCCCTTAAGATCTCCACGATGACTGGTCTTGCACCACCCGCATCCTACGGAATCCCGCGACCTTCACCAGGTCGTAGGTCCACCTTGAGGGGCCTACCCACGTTACGTCTTCCGGTGCGTGATAACCATTCGAGAACCCGCTGGTGCCATCGGGCATCGGTTCTGCGAGCAATGTGCCCAGCCCACTCAAAATCAAAATCAAAAAAATCTTTATTCAATTTAGTCCCTAAGAAGGCGCTTATGAAAAATGAAAAAACTAAAACGTTGACAGCTAACTTCAGGATGTTGGTTTTTCGTGACGGTGTGCGCGCGTATCGTATGTTGACTAGCTAACTTCAGGTTTTTGTTTATTTGCAGGGGGCGACGCGGTGCCTGCGAAAGCCACCCCGTGTCGCCCCCATCCCAAATGCAGCGGACGGCCCCGGGGGGTTTTAGTGGGTATTTCCGGGTGCTTCACGCCCGGGTGAGTCCCACACTGGGACGGAGCTCGTCACTCCGTGCTCCCTTATCTATTGTATTGGGGGACTCTGATCCCACAAATACAATAAATAAGGGTAGTGCGTAAATGCATTTCCCCCCGTCAAAAAAAAAAAAAGGTTTTTGTTTATTCGTGACGGTTGCGCGCGCATCTTAAAAATTTACTCTCATCATTTTTCTCTAACGACCCAAAATAAGCATAATTTAAAAAAAAAAGAATTACTTTTTAGTGTAAGTACGTACTTTTTTCGGTATAGATGTGAACCCTACTTCATAGCTTTGGAAACGAATACATGAAATACGTGTACGTGTCTATAATATTTGAGAGGTTTTCTCAATTTCCCTGAATTCCTCTTATCAGATCCTGATTTGCTGGAAATGGGACCAGGTCGGAAGTGTGCTCCTTCGATTAAAAAAAAATTCACTAATCGATCCACAAAAGACGGAGAAAGCGCGTAACAAACATTCAAATAAAAAAAAAAGCATTCAGACGAAACCTCCTTCTTTTTGAAGTCGCTTGAAAATTATTAAATATAAGAGTCTGTAAACACTCTGTGTCTAAACTAATGTGGGTGGGCTGGGCACATTCCTCGTAGAGCCGCTGCCTAAGGCTAAGGGATTCTGGAATGGCTATCACGTACCAGAAGACGCAGCGTGGGTAAGTCCCCAAAAAGGTGGATCGACGATCTGGTGAAGGTTAAGGAATTCCACTGGATGCTGATGATGTAAGCCTATTTCAAGTAGAGACATATTTCTAGCAGTGTTCGTCATTTGGGTAAATAAAATATAAACTTAAAACTCATAGAACCTATTCGGCGAAAGATCATGCCTAAGGAGACACAACTGAAATTTTGCATTACCTTGATATACAAATTACCCTCGGCTTATAAGGAAAAAACCTACTCAAAAATAATATCGCTAGGATCAGTTAATTCAGCAACACAGGACACCCCTTCCACAGAGCGGAGGGTTGCGGAATCATTTATTTGTGACGTCACGGTCCATTCCCGACGCACCTGGCGCAATCAGCCCCGTGTCACCCTGACGGAGGTTTAGTTTTGGGTAAAAATATAATTCTCGTTGTTTTCCCTTGTCTTTTTATTTAATTAAACGTAAACATAGTCTGTCATTGATTTCGTAAAATATATATCGATAAAAACTCCATTATAATGTATTTTAAAATAGTTTACACCGATTGACAAAAGTGGCAACATTTACTGGATTATTAGCACGCAAGCCCCAAAACGTATTATATTAATAAGTACGTATTTTGAAACATCCAATGTTACACGAAATATTTCATAGCCATCTTTTAAGAGTTGCAATATTTTTAACTTATTTATTTCAGGTTATAGGTTTTGAAATATTGTATCTATGATTTCGATGAATTCGTATTCTACGATTTACGGTAAAGGGAAAAAAACGTAATAAAACTAGGATAGGATCCAGTGGTGGGCATTTTTTAAAGCCTGTTTATCAATTAGCCTGTTTTTGGAAACCTATCTCCACGCACTTTATAATGACGGTTAAGCAGACCAGTTCGTCATTTATCATGAGACTATCACTTGTTGTAAGACGTTAAATATAAAAAGATACACTACTGACTTACCATTAAAACCAAATAATAAAAACAAACTCTATGGCCAGGTGAAACAAGTTTCATTAACCTGCCCATTATAATCATAACGCGTTCGAGAAACATGATATTAACATCCATAGTAAAGCATTACCGTGTAAGAATGGGGTCCGATCAAAGCTTACTGTCGCGTGACTTTCCGCCGTTAGCGTCCGAAGCACCACTTAAACGTGGCAATTTCACCGTTGATTAGATAATGTACTATGTTTTAATGCATTTTATCAAAAAACATAATAATATCACTGCCTGACATGTCCTTTTCAAGTGATAACACGCTATCGTGTAAATAACTATTATTTCCACGCAAAGTACGAAAAAAATTACAAAATAAAAATGTAAATTTACAACAACTTTCGATATTCTCTCTCTACAGCAAATGTTAACTATTACTACAGTTGAAGGATTTGAAAGAAAACTTGAAGAATAATTACCTAAAAATTTAAAAATAAATTAAAATCGAAACTAATTATTTTTACAAGCCTAGTTTTATACTAATGTGAGACTTAAATTCAAACTGTTTCAGCGTTATACTATTCAACTATATGGATTATAGAACATGGAGAAACTTCTGCTAGCGAGACTGTTTGTGTCTATGACATAAAAGAATTTAATTCCCAAATAACTAATATTTTTCGAATTACGTTAACAATTTCAAATGGATCAACAAAGGTTTAATTATAAAAAAATGGTTTCTATCGCTTAGGTCGAAAAAATACGCAGTAGAAAATAAATTAAGTAGGAAAAATCCTGGTCAGAATTAGTTTACTTATATTACGCAATCCAAGTTTAAAGATATAAAAAAAACCAATTAAATAACCTAATATTTATAACCCAACTTATTACTGATTATTTTGTGTCAATAATTTAATATTCACCTTAACAAGTTTCACAGATTTATTATTTTTTTTTGGAAAGTTGACATAGAAATGCTTAAGAATTAAGTAAATACGTAAGTATTTTCAAGATTAAAGTCAAACTATTATAACACAGACTATAGACGACGAGGGACGTAATAGTCAAATATTTGTCTTTAGGGCCCCATCTCTATAGAATCAAGGGCCCTTCTAATAACCCTCTAACTCCGATAGACTTAAGATCATTTGCTTAAGACGCTTCTGTTTTCCGAAGAATTTCGTTGATTTATAACTCACGCCAGTTGTAGGGTTAGCAAAATATATGAGATTTAAATAAACGTGATTCCAATTTATAATAATGAAGATTCTAGTAAGCGATCTAAGAACAGAAGTTTCAAGACCTTTTTCAAAGAATTAATTAATTAATTTGACAGTGGGATGGCAACATTTTTAACAATAAAAGATGGTTTTAACTGCATTCCACATTGAAAACTTCCTCTTGGAGCCAAACTGCAAACTAGTACACCGGAGTTATCAATACTATATGTATTACATAGGTAAATCCAATACCTGATCATGTGGATGGAGTAATTTGTTATATCATTATTATGGATATCTGTTTATTGACCAGCGCAAGTTTGGTATTGGTAACATAGCAGGATGTAAATGTAGAGGAAAGTAAAAAAACAAATCTGAACCACTTGTGTAAGGGAAATACAAAAAAATACAGTAAATGAAGAGATAACGACTGCTAGAGACGTTTGGAAGAAGAAAACCTACTTTTTATTTCTTTATTTACACGTTATAGGCTCAGTGCTTTGACTACGATCTCACCTGATGTTATGTGACGATATATTCTAGGATGGTAAACACACTAAGCCTAAATACTGGTTCTCAGGTGATGCTGTCGGAACACACCTATTGGTATTTGGCGACAGGTTTTGGAACTTGAGGGTGGTAGCTATCCAGGCGGGCATCACTAGAAAATGCCCTACCACCATGCGTGGTTTCCTCATGGTGTTTTCCTTCACCGAAAGCTCAGGCCGATTTCAGAATCGGATAGGTGGGAATCCATGCAGCCGCGAGTACCCGCTGGACCATCATCGCTTCCATCACTGTGCCAATCTTAAGAGAATTTTGCCAGAAATCGGAAATTGAGTTCCATTTTTGTATATACTTTTTTAAACAATCGTGAAAGAGATGTCAAAGTATTTATCTTTAGACCTGGTTGAAGAAATTATATAGGAGTGAACACGACATATGCGCGTTCACGTATGAACAACGATACAGCGAGATACCGAGACACTAATGTCGTTCAGTGGGGTTTTATTAGAAAGGGTCTTAGGGAAATCCTTTTATCCACTTTCCATAGTTCTGTTGAAAAAATATATTTCCGCAGAATATAGCTACTATTTTCCTTTCTTACGTTAGCTTGATAGATACATATATGGTATGGATTTTTTTCGTTTTTTAATTTTATGATTCAGAAAACCATATTGATTTACATATTTTACAAAAATGAGAGTTCAAAATCAAAAATTTTTTTTGAAGAATTCTTTTTTTTTTTTTTTGTTTTTTGCATCAAAACAAATTATTTTACGAGTAGTTTTCATTATATTCTGAATTTGCCTTATCTTTAGATATGATAAAAAATAACAATTCCATGCCGATCTATTAGATGTTTTATAGCTCGAGAACGAATCGGTTTATATGATTATTTTTAAATGCTAATTACCTGGTCTGATTTTACTATATATTTTATTATGTCCATTAATATTTAGAAACAAATTATTTGAATAATAGTAATTAACCAAAAATTTCTTTCAAATACTTTATCATAACTATTGGTTATATAGAAGACATATTGAAATAAATAATAATGGTTAAATTCGAGCGAAATGCTGCCCATAATTATTATCACTTGAGTATTTTATAAAAACGTAAAAGCGATTGTCTACCACTCGTTAAATCAAAGAATATAAATTAATTGTTAGTAAAATAAGATGTTCAGTTAGACGGTTAGGGTCCCGGCCGAAAAGTGCAGCCGTCAGTGGTGGGTATTAGCGTTAACGAAGCGAAGGCCCGGGCCTCGCGGAGGGACCCTCTCTGTCCACCGAACTGCAATAAGAGGATTGTGCACCCTTCGTGCTGTTTGGAACAAGTCATAAACTACTATAAAATGTTATCTATTGAAATTCACTATTCTGAGTTGGAAATTTATTATTTCATTAACTTAACATGCTCGGTACCTAGGATGTAAGTTCCTCAATTTTAATTAAATTTTATTTATTATTTCTGTTTCAACGTGTTCGTTTTCTTTTAAACAAAAAATAATCAGTTAAGTCAGAGAGAAACAAATTTATACAAATTTAACTCATTGAATAAATAAATTGTAGTGAAATGACCATACATATCTCTTAGAAAACCTAAAAGTATTGTCGAATGATAAGATCAAATAAAGATAAACGTGCTGTTGGGAACCAAGCGAAGTGAAGAGTTGCGAAATGATGGCACCGGATGCATGAAACCATTCAAGTAAACCCTAATACTTATGCTCAGTACTGATCTGATATAAATTTATGATGACATATATTTATTTATAAGGCGAGGGTGAATGGGCAAGTCGGTAAGGGTCGACCTAGGCGAACGTATCTAGACCAAATCAATCATGTGTTAAATAAAGGCCAGGTGAAAAGTACTCATAACCGACGAGCATGTATGAAAGTAGAGGAAGCGAAAGAGGTATGCCAAGATCGTAGCAAGTGAAAGGACGTAATCTCTGCCTACCCCCACGAGAGAAAGGCGTGATGATATGTGTGTATGTATGTATATTTATTCATAATTTATGACTGATATAATTTATGTCTACTAAGGGTGAGTCCTTAATATAACTGCGTTTTTTAAAACCATACCACAATGCAAATTAGATGGACCTAACTGATCGCGGAGTGAATTTTAATGGAGTATCCCTAACTTTAACAAATTTTCATTCATTTACAACAATTTTATAAGAAAGTCGTAACTATGAAGTGATTTGGAAGAAAGGTCTTGGAAAGGTCTTAAGGTGCGTAGAGGTTACTTAGTAAAAATCTAAAACAAAAAAACTATGAAGTGATAAGGTTTCCGTACTCGAATTAGTTGCGATCATCGTCCACATGATGATAAATCCATCATAAGAAGTCGGTATAGCTTAACGCAATTCAGTTTGTGAATATTGAGATGCCGTTTGCTAATTGAGATCCATTATAGGACAACCTGGTGGTAGATTATGGATAATGCTACCTACACCATCAAACCCCAGCATATTGCTCTTTTGCAATTAAAACATCTCAAACAACTGTAATATAGATAAAGGAATAAATATATTAGAGGGAGTTTGAAAGTTGCGTCAATGGTAGAAAAGTTGAAAGGTTCTCGTTTGTCGTGGTATGGACATGTTATGAGAAGAGAGGAAGCGCATGTGGGTGAAATAGTAATGAATATGAATGTGGAAGGATGGAAAAGTAGAGGAAGGCCAAAGTAAGTGTGGATGGAGTGTGTAAGAAATGACATGAAAGAAAAAGGAGTGAATGAAGAGATGACGGCTGATAGGGACGTATGGAAGAAGAAAACATACTGCGCCGACCCCAAGTGAGTTGGAAAAAGGCAGGAGAATGATGAAACAACTGTAATATAGAAGCAAATGGTATTACATTCGAATAAGTATCGTCTTAATGATATTCTTAAAGGGAATTGTTAAAGTTAAACCGTCGAACTCTTAATTGATTTATACAAAGTCCAAGTTCCGATGAAACAAAGTTATATTGTTCCGAGTCATTCAATTTATCTACTTTAGACATCTAGAACTTTCTTTTCACTCCGTTTAAAAATTATCTTAAGGAACTCTTATTTCCATTAAATTAGCATTAAATCTAACAACTCTGGAAACTGCATAACGTTTATTTGGATTTGGACAAGTTTGGAATAAACTTATAAGGAAATTTCAAAATTTATAGATGACATTATCAGTTTACCATCATTCTATTTATTCCTTTATTGAAAAATTAGATTATTTATTGCATTTGAAAGTACCTCGATCTATGGCTGCATATATCACTAATTGTCGATTCTGTAATCATTATTAAGGTAAGATTCTAGCCTTTAGTTATATATCTTTTCGTATAATGAAACACAAATTATAATGTATTATAAATCATCGTATTATTACCAAGAAAAGACATGTACATTTATAATACTACAGATGAACGACAAGAAAACGAAGAATCCTTTGTAATTTCATAGAAAGTATTCAAAATGGTAATTTTGTTTATCGTTCAACCATTTTTTACAAGGCACAAATTGTATGATAAACCCGCTCCCGCTTACGCTTATAATTTTAACCGAATAATAAAAGAAGAAATTGCATTAAATTATAAGTCGGCGAGAAATCAACTTTTGTTTCCCCGCTCGTGGATTTAACGGTTTGAATAGAACCCCTCTACCCCCACACCCCCGCCCTCCTACATTTCCAAACCGTACTCTTAATTAGTGAAATTTAAAAGCTTATTCAAATAAACGGCGGATGTCAGTTGTAACTAAAGCGATGACGGCCACTCGAGTGCTCACTCCATTTGACATGTGCTTGTCCTGATCCTTTCAGTTTAAATTATAGAATATAAAAACCTGTTACCTCCCGATAATTTTCCATAGAACAACTTGTATTGTTTTACCAATTTAGTTAATACGCTATTATGTAATTATTTAAAAGATCAAGGAATGTCTATAATTCGACTTCGTAGTATAAAAAGACTGAGCTAGTATTTGTTCTTGTTACTAAAATAGAATGTACAACTTTATTTAGAATTTGATTTCGATCAAATACTTGAAATTAATCACGATAAAGAATAACTAATCACACGTCTATATTTGAACCTAATTTTCTGTTTATAATTCTTGGTTATAAAATCTTTAACAAACAATGAGTTGATGTTGTTTTATAGTTAAAGCGACTATAGAAAATATAAATAGCATATGTTAAATTTCTCTTATTTTAAATTCATTAAAAAACGTAACTCACGTTACAGACATGCATTGATGGAATGTGTCCGGAACAAAACAGAGACGGAAGGACTTACACCTTGGTGTCAAAATGCGGAATCAGGATACGTTTCACGTAATCATTTTAGAGCCCAACAGTGCGGTATACAACTTAGCTGCCAAATACTTTACATAACATTTGAATGTATAATTAAGCCGGCGTAAGCGAAAGGGTTAAAGGCCACAACATATTGATATAAATAAATTAAAAAAAGAACTTGTCCATCAATGCACTTTACAAGGACAGTCAGATAGAATCAATATCTTCCTTATCCTTAATTAAATAAAACAGGGTTATAACTTCTAGACTATTTTACTTTACTTCTTAAATATCTTAATATTAATTTATGCAAATTTTAAATACCACGACGGTCATTGTCTAGAAAAATCTCGACTATGTGATACTGTCATAACTAGTAACCGAATGAAAAGTATAAACATAAATCGTTTAACTAATAGTTGTTATCTCCTTTTAGGAAGTCCTGACAAAGAAATCAAACAACTATTCTATAATATAATATACTGTATTGTGTGGAAGTTTTTAGTAAAGTTGGCAAGTTCACCCCTCTTATGGGTAAAGTTGGTTACGTTATTAAACACGTTAAATATATACTTGTTAACAGTTTCTCTATACCTTAGAGCCGAATGGAGTATTTATTAGTATTTTCTTTACCATTTCTTGTATTCTATATCTTAATGATTTAGCGAGCTAAAAGTCTTCGATAGTGCTAATGTTTTTTTCAGTTTCAACACAGATATACCTTGTTCTGTTCAAAAAGAAATACACAACGGTGTAATCTTCATGGTACAGCACAATATGAGTTTTGAAGAAATGATTATTTGTGTACGATAGTCCAGCTAAGACATTGTGTCATACCTGATTGTAAGTACGATAAATTCCGAAAATAATGGCGACCGCTTGTTACAGTTCTCACTGGCAATCGTCATCATACAGACCATCTAAAACCTGATTCCATTTATACATATTTTAAACGTAATAAATAAAATTTAATCTATGTATTAATAAAGTTTTTTTTTTGTGAAAAATAGATGAAATAATTACAATGATGTATCAAATAACTTTTTAACCATACAAAATTACTCATCAGAAATGTTCTTTGATTGATCTTAGTTAGAATGTACTCTATTAAGATGCCAAATGGACAAGATTTCAATAGCAGTCTTGCCAAACGCCCAGACATTCTAACCATAACCAAAGCAAACCAAACACAAATAAGTCAGTTATTTTACAGTGCTATTCAAGCGTAGCGTTAGCTGGTCTTTAAGCGTATAAATTATTGTAAACTCTGCTAAAGAGACTCGAGTTAATATCATGTAAAATATCGGTAGAAGCGAATTAATGCCAAATATCAGGCGAGTTTGCCTAGACATGGAAACTTTCGCTATAAATTTAATACTCCGCATCGAGTAACCCGAACTAAGTTTAGTAGACGTTATGTTTCATAAGGAAACCTTACATAGTACAAATGATATATCAATTTACAAGATAAACAATATTTCTTTTTGTTATCATCTGTTAAATGACGTCAGAGTTAAAGATATTGGTGAATACTCGTATAATGAATAATCATTATTTTCATTCCCTGTTCCCTACTCATTTAAAGTCGGCGCAGTACGTGATCTTCTCCCACACGTTCCTATCAGCCGTCACCTCTTCATTTACTCCTTTTTCTTTCATATTATTCTTTATACACTCCCTCGACTATCTCTTGGAAAGTTCTTCCAAATTCTTAGGAATCTCTTCGTCTACTTTTCACACTTTCTCTGCACATTTTTATTTATTACGGTTTTATTATTACACTTTAATATAATTGAATTAATGAAAATGAATATAAACTATTGTTTATTGGAATTTACTATTGTTTATTTACTTGTTGGAAAGAATGATAGTTAGCCAATAACTACGTTACCAGAAAGTTCGCAAATGCTTACCTTAACCGTACTGTATAGATGTTGAATAGTCTGCTTGGCTCCGTTTGTCCTCTTACTCACATCGAGTTCTTCAAAAGAGGAGTAAAGAAGCATTTTTGCAAGCCGACATGACTGCTAAGACTAATCAATGGAGTCTATCACTGTAAATAGTCGTTATCTTTGGACTAAACCGAAAATGCCTCAAATTATCACATAACAAAACCAACAGTGTATTATACAGACCCTTATAATGTAAAGAAACCAGCTCCATAAATTTGTAAGTTAAATGAGTTCGTCTCTGCAACTGACACGAAGAAATGTTGCATGGAAACTTTAATGTAGGTCGCCTGAACTTCCGACTCCGTTTCACTTGTCAAAACTTTTCTCGAATCTTTCTTCCGATGGTTGCTTTATCTCGTTGAAGGGTAGTTATCACCAAAGCTTCTTATCACTTCTTCGTTAAATTAAAATACATTAGTTGTTTATCTAGAATTGGTGTCACCTGCAAGCTAATTCACGCTTGGGCTTTTCTTAACCGTTTTAAACATACCCCTTGAGTTTGGAGCAATAGTAAATTAGATCGAATTGAGTTAAATCGACTCAAAACATAACAGAATTCAATAAATTTTCTCTTAGTCTTGCAAAATTAAACATACAATACCTTAACCATGAATTACACCAAAAAATTAAAAATATAAAAGACCGCACGTGTGATTTGTTTACATGTTCGCATTATCGTATCGTACGGGAGATTTAATGATTGTGAACTCCTTGACCAACATCGATCATAGTGCTGTTTCAACTCCGATTTTCATGTTTTTAAGTTTTGGATTATGAAGTCAACGTTTTGTATTGAATTTTTGCATGTGAGAGCAACATTGAGAAAAATATAACTGTTGCCGCAGGTGGTCGTCCGTTCAGTAAATCGCGTCTAGATGCTCAATGCTAGCATTAATTAAGCGTAGTACAACAACGGTCTTCAAAGTTTTGTATTCGGGTTCGAATCAGACCGCTTTACTCCGGATGTTTAGCTGCCAATTTTTCCCATTAGATAGAATAATTTGTAATTTTTCTATACTAAAAATTTGTATGAATTTTTTCACAAAGTATAGTCAATTTTCGATTTTTTTTTTTTTTTTTATAATGGACAGCACAGTGACTGCACTGAACCTGATGGTAAGCACAGTGCAATCCAAAACAGCGATGACTGACTTCAGCGATGACAGAGTTCACTGCCAGTCACCGCTGTCATGCTGGCCTGCTTAAATACCTCTTCACGCCTCTTTTGAAGGACCCAATATTATATGAAGGAGGGAACACGCTGACAGGAAGACGGTTCCATAACCTCATAGTGCGACAAAAGTAGGAGTCAGCAAACTTTTTGGTTCTTGAAGTTATGGGTGTCACCGTGAAACCGTGACACCGAAGTCCTGCCCGCGTGGTTCTGTTATGGAATGGAAAGGAGGGGATCAGATCGAAGAGCTCTTCAGAACACTCGCCATGATACAAACGGTAGAAAATGCTTAGAGAGGCTATGTCCCTGCGTAATTGAAGCGGTTCTATGGAATTGGTGATACCTGCATCATTTACTATGCGGACAGCACGCCTCTGCAACCTGTCTAAGGCATCGATAAGATATTTATACGTCTACTAAACATTTATGCCAAATTCTCACAAAACAATAAATGTAAGGTTTTATAATCATCATATATACACAAGCACAACGCGCCAATAATATTAAATAATTGATAGTTACTGGTACAGCTTGCCTTTTAAGTCACTATTGTTTATTATTGTTTTACTTTATAGAGTATATGTTACTCATACTTGTAAAATACTATCATGGCCTTATGTGTTATTTAAATATGCATCCTAGTTACATAAGTATGATGTTGGATTATATAATTCGAGTAAATAAAATTTGCAATACCTTTTTCCTCGTTACATTTTTCATGTATTCAGTAAATGTTTCAAAAATACTGTTGTTATTATATACGTGATATCTAGAATGTTCAACTCGAGTTTGCTAAGTTTATTTTCCATTAATAACGACAGACATACAAACGATTCATATTCGATTTCATTGGTTTGACTTACCGTTAAAGTTTGCAAAACTTCATTTAGTTAAACTAAAATAAGATTTAGACTCATGACAACTGATAACTTATTCGGCTAGTGGACAGTTGTTAACTGGATTACTGATCACGGTTTTATGATCAATATAGCTTAATTTCTGATGCACAAACACTTGAAAAGGTGACCTAACGCACATAATGATAACGCTGTATTGTACGACATGTCTATTAAATTACAGATTTGTGGCGTAAAATAGTTTTAAAATATCGAAACTTTCCTAAATTACTTAAAAACAGCTTATTTGATAACTGTTATAGACTCAGCTGATCTGATGTTAAGTGACAATCTGATCCAGGACGATAAGGCTATTCATTAACCCCCCCCCCCCTCCCCCAGGTAAGGGCATGTATAGATTTCCTCAACCCCCTCCCCCTGGAGACCGTTACGTAATTAATTAATGGCTCCTAAGTACACAAAGACTAAAGGTACTAGCTCTATAGAGATGCTGCCGAAATACACCTTCTGTACTTGGCTTGGTGATATTTCACGATGTTTTCTTTCACCGAAAGTTTTGTCAAGCTCATTATGGAAGTTGATAAGTGGGCCCGAACCTGCGTCTATCAACGCAGAATCAGACCGGACTACCAACTAATCTATTAATGTGTAAAAGATTTATATTATATCAATATAACATTAGGTGTCATATAATTCAACAAATAAATGTGTAACACTCAAAACTCAATTACGGAATTGACAAGTGTGCCAATAAAATAAAACAGTGCTTTGTATAGAAATTCCACTAAAGGCTTATGAAAATAAATTATGACCATTACGAAATGTACATACGGTATATAATTATGTCACAGAATAGCTATTTAATACCAAGAGCATAAATAAAATATAAAGTCGCTCTCGAGTTGGGTACTTTTTTCTTCTATTCTTAAACCATTTCCAGCCACCTCACTTAGGTATTAACACCCTCATAATAAACGTCTGTTGATTTTAAACAGCAAACAACAAAACAAACATTCCATTCGAAACATCGTCCAGAGCTCAAAAAGCCCTAGTTGGGAATTTCACTGTGACACAATGTGGGAAGTAGGCGAGAACTGGTGTCTGCCAGTAATCAGACGGCCGGCCAAACAATAGGCTGTCGACGCCGGATTAAAAGTTTTACATCCTCCGCTCACAAGTTACAAGGGATAAGCGATTGGAACACTCTGTCATAATTACTATTTATAACTAGCTTCGTTCCACCTCTGTATCAATAAATGGTTGTCTCTTTAAGAGAATTAAATCATCAATGACTCGACACCTTTTTGTAACACACACACACACTTATTTTATCTTTGTTTCTCTGTTTTTATTTTAATTTTTTTTTTTTGTGATATTCTTTGTCCTGTTATTGATTGTGTATTATGTGTGTAACAAATACATTTATTTTCTTTCTTTCTTTCTTTCAATCAATTCATTTCATATAATACATCTTTTGCTTTTTTTCCCTATTTAACTACCATATACACATACTCATAGCCTTCAGAATTTTACAATGTACTGTAAGAGTGTCCTGGGCTTTTGCTCTGGCCGCGGCTACGGCTTTCTTGACTTTTTTCTATAGAACGCTTAGATACTTATAACATGATATAAGATCATTTGACATGGAGTAGAGTGTGTAAATGAAAATACAGCAACATAAATATGGATTACTAGAGACAGATGGCGTCTTATAGAATAAAAGATTTAAGATTTATTTGTGTCACTAGGCAGATAATTAGGCGTTTTGACTTAGCCTGTGTTATCCCTCAGAAACAAGTATTTTTATATATATTTTAACACACTTAACTAACACACAACATTTAGTTAAGACAATACAGATGACAAAACACAACCTGTACATATATATGTATAAGATATAGAAAATTTAGATGTAAAATAGAAGTAGATTTAACATAACATAACATAAGCTCACGCCTGTTATCCCCGACGGGTTAGGCAGAGGTGAAATAGCGAACTACACCACCCACATTTCGCCGAGCTTAGTTCCGTCCCAGATGTGACAGAGGGCGAGCCTGTTGCCATATCGGGCACTAATTCCACACTCCGGGATGATCTTGAGTAGAAAAACCCAATACCATTTGACCCGACCCGGGGATCGAACCCGAGACCTCAAAACGGCAGTCGCACCGTAATACAACTGTGCCACCGAGGCAGTTTAAGTAGATTTAAGCTCACATATGCGAAAGATTACTAACTGCATAGCTGCTTGAATTGCTATTATAGGCAATTTTTTTTTCCGACGCAAGTCGAATTAAACCTCCACTATAAAAAAGTTGTGGACCTAGAGTACGAAGAATGTTTGATTTTAATAAAAAAAAAAAAACTTGTACACATATATTCTTTAATGCAATCATAGAATATTCGAAAAGTAAATAAATATACCCATTATTTTAAATATTTTCAACATACTTGAACTAAATTTAAAATCTTCAATGAATTTAATGTAAAATGTATTCAAACAAACCCGACATTATTTCGCTTCTTCGTTTTATGATCTACGAGTTTTATAAATTACGAGGAAACCTATGAACGCTTTTAATCAGTTAGAGAAGAAAAGTACATAATTTGAATTTGAAACCACCAAAACTCGGGCTTGCAAAGTTTTAGGCACGTGCGCTATTTTAGAAAGACCTATTTGCCCTGTAGTGGGAAATGTATTAATAGAACCAATACGGACTCACGGTTTTTTTAAATGATAGAAACGCATTTTCTTATAAATTACAACACACACCACTCACTGATCTCAACTTTGAAATTTTCGTGACTTGTCCACGAAGGGTTTATTGTGATCTGTCGTTATGTATGTATTATATTATATATATTTAATTTTATTGAAATTCAATAGAATTAGCACTCTATGTAAGATAAATAAATGTTTTTATTTCAAGAATTAATTACCTAGTGAAATACATAGAACTGCAAAAATAAAAAATAAATTATTCTTGTTTAAAAAACAATGTATATAAATATAATCAAAAACAAAGTCTCATTTAATAAATACAAAATGATTTTTGATGATCATATTTTAAAAAGCTTACAGTATTTAAAGTAAAATATATGTAAAATAGACAAGAGCTGTCATAAAAAACAGTTTAAAAAGGTATCAATAGATACTTATATTTTATAAACAAAATTATAGTCATCAGTGATACAATTAAATTTAAAAAAAAAATTGTAAATTACAAAGCACCGTCAGCTTCAACTTAAATCATTCTCATTCCGTAATGCACAGCTATTAGGAGGCAAAGATAAAAGTTTCATCAATAGACAAAAACAAAGGGGAACGAATAAGTCATTGAGGGCCGTACCTCCGAGCACCGAGCCTCACAATGGTTCCGATTTTCTTAATTAAAAATTGTCTCACAACTAAAACACTAGGGTTCGCGTAAAAACATTGTTCAAAATAAACTTTTACAGTTTACGATTGTTGTGTTCCGTCTTAAAGTTTTTCTTATATGGTCTTGTAAAAAAATATTAACTTTCTTCTACAGGAAATACTTTTAAAAATGTATAAAAAGCCGTGATGAAAGTGTCTCTGTAACAGTTGATTTTTTTTATTATAATATGCAAGATTATTTATTTTATTTACATTTTTTTTTTTCATAATATGAAATAGTGAACAGGCGTACATGTAATATACAGATGTATATCCATAATTGAACAATTTCAGAATTTCATTTTCAAATAGACGAAATAAAAATATTACATGAAAAGCTTCCTTTTATATTTAAGAAACCGATTGAACGATATTTTTCAAAATCTATGGTTTTCATATTTAATTGAAGATGAAACCATTCAAATAAATATGTTTTTTCAAATAAAAAAGTGATAAATAATTTAAAAGTGCACGCTCGTACTTTTTCTTTATGCTCATAAGTACTTTCTCTCAATAAACCCCAAATATAGTCTCCCATCATGTTTGCATTGTATTGGCGTTTATAACATTGTTTGAAGCTCATAATGTGCAGATGAAAACATTCTCCTTGCTTTTCTAAATACGCTCCCATGTTGTTTTTAAATGTATCTAAATGAGCATGCAGCATATTTACTTTTAATGACACCCTCAGCCCATGGCCTTAAAATGTTTTAGTATATCCTCAACTAACTATTATCACAAAAGTAAACTTTATACCAAAAAGTAATTTCCTTTTCGTTTTTATGCATAATTAACCAAAAAATCATAATATAAACTTTAAAAGAAATATGGATTTTTTTAGAATCGTGTAATTTATGTGCTTTTGAATTTTCATATTAATTCACTTAATAATTTGCAATCACCTCCTTACAGACTGTCCCAGTTTCGTCCCGTAGCGACCTGGAGGTCAGGACCGGGTTGAAACGCCCTGATAGGAAACGAGGAGTTTCGAGCCCCCTTTCTCGACTTTATTCAGGAGTTGGTCAAGATTGCATGCGCCAGAAACAAATAAACTAGAAAGGAAGAAAGGAAAACGAAAGAAAGTAGAAACAGAACTGGAGTAACTTTTCGAAGAGGGAAAGAGGGATAGAAAGATTGACTACTAAAATAAAATAATTAATTACAATGAATTTATTAAATTAAAATGGTATTATATATATTATAGAAATTATTTAAGTTTAGAATTATCGAACTGACTGAAACAATTGATAAAATGATGAATAATGAAGGTGTATTATATGTTGTGTGTGTAAAATGCTAAAGAAATTAGAAATAGGATTTTTTTAGACGTTCATAAGCGCCATCTTATGGCCTAAATTGAATAACGATTTTTTGATTTTGATTTTGAATAAAGCCACAAAAAAAAGTTAACAAAACTCGGATTATGTCTGAGATGGAAGGGGACTTAATATTAAAAAAATAATAATTTGCAACTACTTAATAATCTTTGATATTATATATAATTTACCTACTTATATGCTTAACACATAAGTATAGCTTGTAAAAAGTAAATTGTTCATAGATATGTGTTTTAATAAATCATTATATAGCATAGTAATAAAAGTTTATACCGTAGAAGTTTAAACTCAATTTTATTGACCCCCCATTTAACGTTTTACTTCTTTATAGCGGATCTTTACAACATCGATAAAGTTAGCTTATATGATTCTTTGGATATACTTTTGTAGGTTCAGCGTTCTGAATAAACCCTTTATTTCACAAACATATATTTGATATTAACATTGTGTCAATTAATGAGTTATATTGCGAATTTTAGTTTTATATGTATGTTTATTTATACTATCTGTATGTTCGCACCTCCGAGCGCGCGCGTATTTTATTTTCTACTAAAATAAATTTTAGTCCTAAGATAAAGTAAAAATATTTCTAATAAATTGTGACAATTGCCCGTAAAACTGTGCATTGAATTGGATTTTATTTAGTTTTTATGAGTTTTCAATTTTTTACGCGGAACCATAATTATTTTTGTATACATAAGTGTACCTTATGTTACCCGGAGTAATATCAGCTATCTACAAAAAAAGTCTCGTCAAAATCCGTCCAGTCGTTCCGGAGATTACCCGAAACAAACAGGAAGACAGACAAAAATTTTAAAGATTGTGTTTTTGGTATAGGTCTCATATATACATTCATATATATTTAGTAAATAAAATCAATTTGTCATTACAAACAGACACTTCAATTTTATTTATTAGCAAAAATTCTGTACAATTCTTCGCTGCGAAATTTAGTTTTAATAATTTAATTGCAAAATAATTTTTTGATTATTATTTTCGAAATATAAAAGTATCCTAAGTTACACCATTTAAATTTAGCTATCTGACAGAAAAAGTCCCGTCAAATTGGTCCATCCGTTCCGGAAATAATCTGTATGCGTGGCAAAACACATGATTATTTCCTTTCGTTATTTCAAAAACATTTAAAAGATTTTTATTATCTGCATCATTATAGCTCTGATTGATGAACGATGGAATATGCTTTAATTTGCGAACTTTATAGACATCTTAGTAGTTACACTTATTATTTTATTATAACTTTAGAAATAGCATATTAAAAAACCAGATCGTGTTTCTTGCCGAATCTTTTCGATCAGGGTCTAAATTAAACAAAGTATTTAACAATCGTCTCGGATAGATATCGTGTCGTTACTTATAAGTAAATTTAGAAAATGGTTTTTAATTAAAATGCAACTGTTATTACAACATAATATTCAAAGCTGGTGGTATTTTTTCCAATGGATGTTTAGCTCCATGGAAATCTCTCGGGCATAATATGTACACATTACCTAAATAAGCACTATAATGATGAAAAAAAAGTTATGTGAAATTAAATGTAGCCGTATTATATTAAATATAGTATTAGATCATTTGTAAAATCTACACGGATCAATTATTAAATCATACAAAGTAATGTTTGATATCAGGCCACACGAAAGGTTTCATCGAGGCTTCTTTAGTGCGGGTAATAATCATTTCATAATAGTTTACTCGTACATTTTGATTTAATTTACTAATTTAAAACGTGTCGCCGTCTGTTTACTGGTTCCAAGAAATTAAATGAACAGAAATTCTATAGTTACAGTTCACATACATTCCATCGTGAAGTGTAGATTGATCTAATATTAAACTAATAGGTTCATCATATCTAGATTCTCTACATATAGAACCTAAGTCTACATAGAACTAAGTCCTAGTCGCTTAAATGTTTTTTTTTTGTAAATATGTATATATATTTTAATGACACAATTATTACAATGCTCTCTAACTAAACTGGAAACAATTACTGAGTGATGTTAAATTCATTATCCATTTTGTACAAAACCTATTTTAGTTTATGGCTTGATAAACATTCTGTAACATACGTATTTACTTTATATCTCGAAACGTTGGACGCAGGTTCGAACCCAACTACCCAACTCTATAATGAGCCCGAGTTTTTGTTGAATACAAATATCGTAAAGAAACCCTAAGACGGTGATTGGGATATTTTCTAATGATGCTTGCCCGGGTAGCTACCACCCTCAAATTTAAAAATCTGTCGCCAAGCACCAATAGGTTTGTTCCGCCAGTATCACTTGAAATCCAGTACCTCTATGCTTAATCTGTTTACTATCTTAGACCACATCGTCATTTTACATCAGATGTGATTATCGGCAAATTACTGAGTACAATATTAAACATATATTTACACAGTTCTTTTGCTTCCGAAATCAGTAGTAAAATACCAAAATTACACGATTTTTTATCCAGTAGAAAGTCTAAAAAATAACTCCTATAAAACAAACAAGAAAGATAGCGACAGATTAAAAATTGTCTCACAGTGTTACCTACGGTATGGGGGTGTCGCAGAGAGCGCGCGAAATTGGAAAATTCCCCAAGTGTCTGCCGTCCCATCGATCCTTGACAATAGTAGTTCGGCGCACTAATCTTTTCATTAAAAAGCGATTATACGATGCACGGCCGGCAGCACTAATAGGAATAAATGGAAGGCAAATTCTCAACACCTTCCCCGAGCATCTATTTCGCAGTGTTAAGGTTGAAAATCGTTCGACACGCTGGTAAATGAATAAAGAAATTACCTCTGCAATATGCCACGTAGCCTCTGAAAGCTGTGACATTATTATTTGAATTCTTTTAGCGAAGCGGTGATGTTATTCATTTTTTTTTATCTCCTTTTACGGCCAGATGGGGCTCAATTCGATGAGGGCTAAACTGTGGAATTCTTCAATAATATTACCTCCATAAGGTAATTTATATATTATGGTATACGAATTTATAATCATTTCACACAAAAGAAAAATTAAGGGTGATCTAAGTCGTTAAGGAACGAGTATGTCATAGCACTAAACTGGCAATGACTTGCCTGTTACTGTACTGGTACTGAACTCCTGCCATCTGCTAAATAACTGGATGTGGAAGCAATAATGACGCATTTAGTAGTGCGGTCGGGTTTCTCGTCGATGGGTGCAGATTCGAACCTACTTATACTAAATCTATGATGAGCCCGATCTTTCGTTATAGCAAAACATCGTAAAGAAGACATAGCATTATTCTACAATAATAACATAACATAAGCTCACGGCAGTTATCCCCGAAGGCTTAGGCAGAGGTGAAATAGCGAACTACACCGCCCACATTTCGCCGAGGTTAGTTCCGTCCCAGATGTGACAAGAGCCTGACGCCATATCGGGCACAAATTCCAGAGTCCGGGATGATACTGAGTAGAAAAACCTAATCTCACTTGACTCGACCCGGGAATCGAACCCTAGACCTCAGAACGACAGTCGTACCGTAATACAACTCCGCCACCGAGGCAGTTCTAAAATAATGCCTGCATGTATAACTTTCACCCTCAAGAAAATCTGTCGCCAAGCAGTAGGTGTGTTCTTCCAGCATCACTTGTAAACCAGTACTTTTAGAGTTAACTATGTTTACAATCCTGGACCAAATCGTCGCATAACATCAGGTAAGATTGTGGGTGAAGCGCCTAACCTATACAGTATTACAAAAAAAACACGGCTCCAGCTGATACAAAAATGCGAAACACTATGTAAGTCACTATACCGTTGCGCGATCTATTAAGAAACTATCGTTATGTTCAACCACTTACAAATACAATAGTTTAAATGACCATTTTAAAAGCAACTTTTTTTCATATAATAACTGTCCGTATCTACCCTCGGAACGTTTACCGCCACCGGCCGAGGAGTGGCGCGATAACAATCGGTGGAAATTGTCGCCGCAAATTGTCAAATAATTGCCGAAGAACGTTTACACACCGAGAGAGCACAAAAACATTTTTAAAAATCCATTATCTTTCATACTATTTATTTATAGTACCGAATGTATTTTTATACAATTTTAATGCGTGTGCCGCGTCGACAGTTCTTAGTGATATCTGGTAGAAAGAAACGTCATTGTTTTATTAGGCCTTGATGTAAAAAAAACTCGAATATATTAAAAACTGTCAAAGGAAAAATATAACTTTAAGACTTGTGAGTTAACTACAAAATCCTGTCAATTTTAATTGTATTTGATACTTGGACGCTTTAGTCTTTTAAAATTCTAACATCTTCCTATAACTTTCAAGTGAGTTTTTGTGACGCTCCAAAATTAATTTTCCGATTTATTATTCTCAATACACTTTTGCATTCATTCAAAATACCATTAACACAATTTATGCTAATGTAGCGCTATTAAATAATAAAAAAGAAACATACATAACAAACTGAGATCCCGTCCAAAAACTGGTATTTTATAAAACATAAACAGTGTGCAGAAAAATCTTACTATCCCTTTCACACTCATAATATAACCAGAGCCATGATATTCATTACATGTGAGACAATGATATCTTTAATAGCACACATAATATTAAACATACAGAAAAACAAGGTATTGGTAATTTAAAAATCCTACAAGTTTCCAGCCCCACTACAAAAGAATAAATCTCTTCTCTTAGTCGTATCAATAAAATTAAATCGTAAAAACCTTATAACATTAACACAAAATCGATTCATTTGTTATGGAACACATCATAACACGACGGTGAAATAGAAAGCTCTCGAAGCGATTCTGAACCGATAAATTCACCGAAGTTCAGCCCTATATTCACTCTACAGGCTGCTTTATTCAAACATCAAAAAATCATTTGTATTTTGCTTACTGGTACTCTTCCGGTACTCTCTTTACCAGTCACTCTAAAAAGGTCTCACAAGCAAGTTAATAAATTTTAAATATACTACACCTTTTTTTGTTTTTTTTTTTTTTTTTTTTTTGACGGGGGGAAATGCATTTACGCACTACCCTTATCTATTGTACTTAGGGGATCAAAGTCCCCCAGTACACTAGATAAGGGGCACGGAGTGACGAGCTCCGTGCAGTGTGGGACTCACCCGGGCGAGAGTCGCCCGGAAATACCCACTAAAACCCCCCGGGGCCGTCCGCTGGGGTGGCTTTCGCAAGCACCGCGTCGCCCCCTGCAGCGAACCCGCCGGGTCTCGTCGTGCAATGGCCCAGTGGGGATGGGGGAGTGTACGCACTCTCAACCCCACCTCTTCGCCCGCCTCCCGAAGGAAGCATGACCTAGATGGTCAACCAGCCGGGGGACAGGATGAGTTTCCTGCCTCCCATAAAGATGAAGAAATTGGGACAGATCAGTGGCGGGCACAGAGAAAGAAGGAAGAAACCCGCCACTGAGGAAGAGAATTGGGTCCCTCCCCTTCACTCACCTTGTCATACATGACAAGGCGTAGAAAGGAGAGGGATACCCAGAAGAGAAAGGGAAGACAAGGTAAGACAAAAACCACACGCACACACACAAACACACACTCACACAACGGACAAAGTCCACGACGATGAGGAGGGGGGAGCTCCTACATTCTCAGGAACCCCCTCACATAGCGGGCCCACCGCCCTCTCGGCAAATACACCTAGCGTCATGAATTAACCAGAAACTTTCTCTTAGCATGTATTAGCTTACTGCATCTGGCTTCATCTGTTAAATAATAATGATTAATTGCTTCTTTTTAATATTAGTACAACGAAAAAAAGATCGTGCATGCAATATAATCTTGAATATGAGTATCCTTGAGTGTGTAAATAGCCCAAGGAGCGGCTTTGGGGGGCAATCTTAGACTAAGCGATGCGGTTGTGAAAGGAGTTGCAGTAATCTACTCACCGATGGTGGCGGCAACCGTTGCCTCTGCCAGTGTATAGTATCCAGGACGGCCTTCTCGAATACACTTCCACAATAATTACTTGTATATGATAGTTATAAAAAGCGTGCAGCTGCAATAGCGCGGATTTGCGGTAAAATCAAAATATTCGTAGCGAATTCGTGTATGCAATTTCACCGCAATAGCACTCTGATAACTAGACCGTCGGGTCGGCGCTGTAATCCAGCAAAGGTACCACAGAGCCACCACTCAATGGCACAGTAAACCACCAGCAATCCTTCACAAACCGCCTATAGACGGAGTTACCAAATACAATAAGCTTTAAATGAAATAAATCCGCCTGTACATGACCGCCATAACTAAAGGACGGACAAACGTGAGATTGACCAGACTAGAACACTTCAAATAATAACGGAAAGGTGTAACCATAACCAGTTTCACGCTGACCCTTCCGTTAACATATTATTACGGCGATCTCATCAATTCTGAAGTAGAGGGGTGTGTCAATTTATATTGGTGGTTGCTTTTTGATTTATTTTGTTTGTGACACACATGTGTTACTGTTTCATAAGTGATGAAACCAGATGGCACTGTTAATGAGCGAAAGTCATCACACGAAGAAGTGTAAAATGGTAATTTTCTTTTGTTGTGGCAGATTTTCTTTTTTTTTAATGAGTTTCACGTAGGTATATCTTTCTGTAATTGGAGAGTAATTCTGTCTGAAATTTGCGATTGCGTTTTCTACAGTTATCTCTATTTGCATTACTATACATATATAAAAAAACCGAAGGTTCTCCCTTACATAAAACATGTATAAAAAATAATAAACCTGGCTAGTGAAGCAACTCGTCCCATATAAGAACTGCAATACTTATATCAGTCAGTAAGTATCGGAACAGTAAGTATCGGTCATAGTAATTTTCAGATCGTCTATGATCTTCGCTTGCCTTATCCAAGTCTGCTCGGTATAATGTAATAGTGTTGCCAGATCTTTTATTGTCCATTCATTTACTATATCCAATAAATTATCATTCGAGTGTCGCTTGTTCTTCATCACCCATAGTCAGACGATTACATTACTTTATATAATAATGTAGAAATTGGTCTAAAGATCGCTCCGTTATTCATTACCTCACGTCCTCTCCCACTGCATCGTGTTATATATATTTATTATATTTTATAATATTTTTACATGAAATTTTGATGCTGACTTTATATTATCATTTTCTTTGTTTAATCCATTTATCTATTGTTTCTCGACGTTCCAAATTTTCAAATTTTAAATATTTTTCTTATACGGCCTCCTTAATGAAACCATTAAAACTCATGTTACATTAGCAGAGCGCATGTCGAAGATATACCGACAGTTGACATGAATAAACTAATGGAAAACCTGCGGGTTTTCTTAATAAATAAATAAAATGAAGATATATAAATAATAATAATATTACAAATATTACTAAAACAAATAATTTATAACCAATCATTACAGTATGGTGGAAAGTTCGGATAGACTCCACTAAGGTAATTTTAATGAAGGATGAACGGGATATAAGAACTATCAACACTATAAATTTATAATAAGGCGAATTAGCACGATTTCGTCGTGGCACAAAACATTTCTCATCAATTACGTGACTTATTTATTTTATCTAAACATTATTATTTCCGTAAACACAATATGTCTTATAATCTGCAATATAGTAACACGCAGGTCCACACG
The DNA here is from genome assembly GCA_014132275.2 of Samia ricini. Lineage (NCBI taxonomy): Eukaryota > Metazoa > Arthropoda > Insecta > Lepidoptera > Saturniidae > Samia > Samia ricini. The sequence continues at coordinate 1,114,601 of AP028159.1, forward strand.
TATCAAGGGTAACGTAAAAGGAATCACAATTTAACATTACTGTACAGTCTGAGCATTCTTAAAGCCACAACATTACTTACTTACCCCTTGAGCACTATCCTGGCGTTAACGCCAGCTTTCGATTGTTTTCCTATTCTCTCATTATAATGCGTAATCGACATATTAACTAACCTAACTATTATTATTATAAGCAATAACTTAGACCAAAAGCTTAATTATATTATCTTTCTTCGAATCTAGAATAATTATTGGTCGATTGTCATGTTCTCGTCAAATTTTTGAGAAAACTCTTTTTTATCATATCTGTAATTTCCCCTAATTTCCTAAGATAAATCCATCCAAAAGTTGCTTGGAAGAATTTGCTGGCTGCAATAAGGCCGCCCTCTGTACTCTACATGCAATATTTATATTAAGAATTCAAGTGGTGCACAATAATGAATTAAATAATAAATAATAATTAAAACACAATTAGTACACTAAAAACTACAATACAGCCCATTTTCGAGATAAATACTTAAGTAACATACGAACTAATGGCAATACGTACTAAGTATTTCCATCAAGTTGGCAGTTAAGTTCGCGTGCGTTCGCAAGAAATGTTTTCTCTTTAATGGAATATTTATACGTTTTTATTTTTTCTCCACACGACACGGAAAAATGTACTCCAAGGCGACTTACATATAACCATCTGCTAATACATTACGCACCACTTTAGTGGTTGGAAGCTCTGATGACTCGACAGCAGTACATCTGGATGCCTTTTTTAAATCAGCATCTTCAAATAAAGGCACCTGTAGGTGCCTGAGTACGACACAAAAACAGTGACGCCTGTCGAAAGAAAAAAGGTTACCGCCATCATGGTTCCAGTGTTATAAGTAAAAATAGCTCAGTTGAATTCCGCGTCTATGGATGGATGAATAAACCCTGCTATAATCAGCCTGGGCTTTCTATTAAAGAAAATATCATAAGGAAACCATAACATGGTGATAAGGCATTTTGTCATATACCATACTCAAGTTTGAAAATCTGTCGCCAAATACAATAGACGTGTTCCGGCAGTTCCACTTAAGAGCCAGTACTTCTAGGTGTTGTGTGTTTACACTGTTTAACATGCTCGACCTTATCGCACTTATAGTCAGGTATGATTGTGGTCAATCGTGGTCATGCCTCTTTCGAGAGGCGGGCGAAGAGGTGGGGTGGAGAAATATTCTCCCCCATCCCCACTGGGCCATTGCACGGACGAGGCCCGGTGGGTTCGCTGCAGGGGGCAACGCGGTGCTTGCGAAAGCCACCCCGTGTCGCCCCCATCCCAAATGCAGTGGACGGCCCCGGGGGGTTTTAGTGGGTATTTCCGGGCGCTTTACGCCCGGGTGAGTCCCACACTGGCACGGAACTCGTCCCTCCGTGCCCCCTTACCCACTGTATTGGGGGACTTCGGTCTCACTAATACAATGGGTAAGGGTAGTGCGTAAATGCATTTCCCCCCGTCAAAAAAAATAATAATTGTGGTCAATACAATAATAAACGGTATTAAATAAAAAAAGTAACCGAGTGTCCACACACTCCCGGTACTTGGAATATCTAATCAAGTACTAGGTGTACTAATCAAGTTAATATCAATTTATCTACTCTCTTCATTACACTATATTTTATTTTATCGTAGCTAAAACTATTTTACTAAGAATTCATAACAGAAAAAAAAAATCCTTTAGAGTACCTTCCAAGTAGTTTTCTAGTAAGCTATCTTTAGTTCAATGTTAGTCCACAAAGTGTCATAGTGTTACGCTGGCAGTGGGTGGAAGAACTTCCGCTATTGGTAATCAGAGGACATCTTGGGCATTCAAAAGATCCTTCAGTTTTTGTACTGTTGACATTAGGGTCTTGTGATTAAAGTTTGTAGATAATTATCCTAATCATAAAACATAGACAAGTATTAATTGCGTGTTCCAGCAACACGTAAAGTTTCTAATGAAGTAGAAAACGCTCTACTAGTAATAATTGATTGGTGAATTTGCAATAACTATTCGAGGTTATTGTAACGGACAATTTTCTATAGCTCTCACCTCTATAACTTTAGTGAGTATTTGTTAACGTCGGTGCAAGTTATAAGCGAACGGATGACCTTTCTGTTGAAAGTTGATCATATTGGACAAAACTCTGTTTTATGCGATATATTCAAACATTATGACAAACGATAATTTAGTTTATAATGTACGTTACAACCATAATTTATATTTACAAACCACATTATTTATTTACATTACATATACTTATTACAATATAAATCTATTAATACATACATTTTGAATTAATTTTAAGTTATGCTGATGGATTTTTTAAATGAATTAACAAATTGTAATATAATTTTAAAAAAACTAGGCAGCCAAAGGAACTGTCGACAGAAGCAAAAATTTAAAACTTAGGACAACGGTTTTTTTGATGTTTACATTTCAAAATATAAATTGAATTTAATAGCCTAACGTAAAATTTAACATATAACATTTAATCTTTTGTTGGGTTTTCAATTTTATACGAACAAACTCTATTTTTTAACGCAGACACTTATATAAATACGAACAACAGCTAAGAAAAGAAATAATATCAAATCCGATGAAATAGAAATAGAAAACAGCTTTGTGGTAAAACTTTCAGTCAATTCGAAAAAATAAAGATAATACATTAAATATTCAAGCTACGAATTTCGATATGATTTTAGAGCATCGGACAATTACATTCTGTATTCAGTATATTATATTGTTTAAACTCAATAAAAGTTTGTATCCTTTCAGTATCAATTTAATCCTGAATTTCATCATCTCTTCTACATAATGCATTTTTACATAACCAGAACTTTTGCCCCTGACTTCATCCGTATTGACTTTAAAATTAAGTCCAAATATAAACCGTATTATTATGAGAGTCAAACGTAGGAGACAGAGCATCAATAAGTTTTCTGTAGATTTTTTTTTAAATTATTAATTTTTTATTACATTATCTTAATCTTAATATTAAGCCTAACAGCTTAGCCAATTTAGGCTGACGTAAGCCACATAAATTGTTTTTCGATGGCTTAGTTACAACAGTGAAAACTGTGTTATCACTGAAACTAAACTGAAACATATTTATTGCGTTGTCTAGGAGCTGATAAATAGACAGATAGACGAGGAAGCGACTTCCTTGTATAAATAGTAGATGTGCGCGAGTAGAAAACGCTTGATGTTTTAAACACAAATATGTGAAAAAAGTATCAAGCCTGCGTTAGTGTTTAAAAATTTGAAAAGAGAAAAACGAATAAACCTCGCCTTAGGTTAGAAAACTTATTATATCTTGTGATCCGCTCATAACTTAGACCAGCGTGTAAGCTATTAAATTATGTTACTGTTAGACGATACCCGTTGAACTCTAGAGTCACGGTTGGTTCAAGTTCGGGAGTTGTTAACCCGACCGGTTGCAGTTACCGACACCGTCGCCTTCTCGCTGTTCCGATCAACTACCCTTCAGGTTATACGGCTGTCGCTATCGCTTCTGTTCACATATAATTTACACACGTATAAATGTATATTATAATATCAATCGTATAACTTAGACAAACAATTGTATAAGTTAGATATGTAATTGTATCGTACGCGGATTACATAATTAAGTCCACTGGAGAGTTTTTGGCGGGATCTCAGTCTGACATGTAGCAATTGTTTTCTTTAATTCATTAAACTTGTGTACTTGACTCTATATCATGTAATCTTGGTGGCGTTTTGTGTGAAATAGTTTAGTTATTGTGTTCAAGTTAAGTTTATTATAGAAGACAACGCGTAGCATACATTCTGAGGTGCCGACAAAGCTCCATGGAAAGTTTGAGCAGGATAGGCCACCGTTCTGTTGGAGCTTGGTAACGCTGATACAAGATTGAAAATCTTACCTACTTGACATTGGCACAAATTGTGTGTACACACAGATTGCCATTAACTAAGAAGAAGAAGAAGTCCACTGGTTTCAAAAATATGAAAGTCTACGTTTTAAGAAAAATTAGATATCTTCGCTCTGAAATTCTATAGACAAAAACAATGTTTTATTACTACTTGTATTAAAATAAAACCCGCTTAGTCCCACACATAGTAATTAAAGGAAATCAAATGATTGAAAAAAAAACAAGCATTATTATAACAGAGTATTTAAAATAATCGAGATGCTCCGTAACAAGCGATCAGTGCCGCTACGGATTACGCTCATTATTCAAAAGCAGATCTAGCTGTATTTGAAACTAGTATACTCAATTATTCTCTTTTATTCCATATACTTATTGTTTTATATTACGAAACACAATAATTGACAATCTAGGCGGACTAGTTAATATGTTAAATCTAAACAGATGTCCATAAAAGTAATATTTTAAAAATACTGAAATATGTTTTAGCTAAGACAAAGACTACGATAAAAAAAATTTTTATAAGACAGAGAAACGTATACAAAATAATAATAAATCATAAATTAACTATTTGCACGATACAACTGTATCCCAAATAATAATTAATCGTAGATTTGTTGGAAAAAAAATAACAAATTATTTAGTCACTGTAGTGAAGGGTTTCAGTACACAGATACACTTTATAGAACTGTGATACAGTGTGTAACATTGTGGAGAAGGTATGAGTTGCAGACGGGAGTTTAAAAATGTTACGCTGTCAGACGTAAAAAAAAACGTAGTTTATTCGAAACGCTTAACAAACTAAGTCTCGTTGAATCAATTTCTTACAGATCATGATAATAATTATGACTTTATGAATGAGTACAGAATCAACTTGCTAAGCCGACGGATTTGTTTGCGTGCTATTTAATTAAGTTCATGTATAATTTGCAATTAGCATCGTTGCTTTTTGTAGGCAGCTTAAAACAATTTCTTAAAATCTTACTGTGTAAACTAAAACGATGATACCCAAATAGTTATCCAAAATAAAAACAATATAGAAATAAAATGTTTGATCTATTTTAGAATTATTTTTTTTATTATCTTTAGGATACTCAGTGTTTTAACTCGTTTGAACATACATGAAATAAAAAGGAAAATATATATTAGAACAAAAAAAAAATACGTCATTCTTATAACTAACTAAACCTGTTAATAAATATGTTACGTTGATGGAGCAAATGATAATATCAGTAGTGAAATATATCTTAAAAATACTTTTTTATAAATGTCAAATACAATCAGTTCGAATGTGTATTTAAAAAGCAAAGCCAAGAATCTTTTGTACGGTTTCGCATTATTTTTTACTAAATTATATGTTTATTCTCTGGTTCCGTTTTTGTGGAAATTTTGCGACATTATGTAAAAAGTATTAGGATAATAGTTGATGAATTCGTTACAATGTTATACTTTAACTAAAGTGATGAATATTTTACACTGAATAACTAGAGTAAATAAAGCAAAAACACTGCTACGTCTAGTATATTTGTGACTGTTAATTTAATTGACGCCATTAACAAAACGCTACTAATTTCTGAGACCTTTTACTTGGCGGTAATTTCACCGTTATTATATAAACCGCTCGTCTGCGCAGACAGGACACACGGCGATACTCGCGGCGTGCCTCGTTTGTTTTACTGCTCGCAATTAAGCCGGCTGAGTGAAGGGATTGTCGCCTCGCGAGGGGAGATGTGAAAAAAAAGTTTTTGTCCCCGAAAAGCACTTTACATACACATTACCTGATGCGTGTAGTGTTTCTCATTTTTAATACTACACTCTGTTCTTTGTATAAATAAAATTTACTAGGATGCGGGATTTTTGTACCGTATTTTATTTAGCATTTGTACCTCACCTGATTGATGTGATGTGGTCGAAAATTGGTGGAGTGGTAGAGTTCATGACTGACAGGGTTGCAACTACCAGACACATGGTGAAAAAATCCGCATAATTTTTTCTACACTTAGTATCAGATAGAGTGCAGTAATTTAACTGTGCCGTATAAAGAAAACAGGCTTGGTCTAGAGAACTGGCTCTATTAGGATCGAAACACACTTGATAGGACTAGTGAAGTGACGATGTGGTCCAGAATGGTAGACAGTTTAATACACTAAGCCTAGAGGTACAGGCTCTCTAGTGACGCTGCTGGAACTCACCAATTGGTATTGGTGAGAGGTTTTCAAACTTAAGGGTGGGTGGTACCTACCTAAACGGGCATTGATAGGGTTATGGTTTTCTCACGTTGTTTTTTTTTTCAACGAATGCTCAGGCTGATTTTAGAGCTGGATAGGTGAGCTCGATCCCACATCCATTGACACGGAATACTTAAACATACTATAAAACTACCCTCTCTAACAGAATCTCTGTAAAAATCTCTGTTAAAGTTCGCCAGTTTTCCAACAATATCTTTTTATTTATTTTCAGGCCACAGCCTCGATATAACATCGATATTGGCGATAACTTCACCCAACTTCAAATGAAATAGTCAATCGACGTATCTATAAAGTGAAATAACAAATATTAATATTTTTTTAGTATCAAATATTTCGCTAATCAATCAGTAAAATTCATGTTGAACTGTTAGACCGACCACGATACTTTCATTACTCTCTTTTATTACATACTCGTGCCAATATTAATGTACGATTGGATCACTTCAGAGATTATATAATAAACTAACACGGATCCGAAGGTAACCTAATTCAAAAGTTGTTCATTTAATTTACCCGGTTCTTAACGGTATTTGATTCAGTACAGACCGTATAGTTCGGTTCGATTCGAGTCACGTTTACGAATGAATTGAACGAAATCGATCTCTCGTTCGTTATAACTGGGCAAAATTCAAATTGGTATTAAAAATTCATTGAATTTAAATTGCTAAAGTGTATCCCTTTGCTAATAAAATAGGGTGTTATTTTAATATTAATGTTCTATTTATTACATTCTACAGTAGCCTACTCGTTGTAGAGTCAAACATGTGGTTAGAACTTTAAAATTATATTTCTGTGCAGACGATACGATCATGGTGCAGTTGGTAGTGTGGTTAAATTCAGCGTCAATGGACGCGGGTAGGAACCCACCTGTTCAATTCTATACTGAGTCTGAACTTTTGATGAAGGAAAACATTGTAAAGAAAACTATAATATCTTATCATGGTGATAGGGTATTTACCAATAATTCCCACCTTGGTAGCAACCGTTCTCAAATCTGAAAACCTTTCGCCAAACACTAATAGTTATGTTCCGACAGCAGCACTTAAGAACCAGGATTAGTGTGGTTACCAGAATGGTTGCACCCTGGACCACATCTCAATATAAGTATAAAAAAACGAAGCTTAGAAAGGACCTAAAATTCTACAATGCTGCAACTAAATTTCATTAACAGATTTTACTGAAACATTTTAAACTTGAGTGTTATCTATACTAATAAATTAAATTGAAATGTCTGTGTTTTTTACTAAATTCATATGAATGTATATACGTACGATACCTATATCAAAAATACATTTTTTTTAATTTTTTCTCTGTATGACAGTTTGTTCCGGGTAAACTGCGGAACAATTTTTTTTTTCTAACTTAAATAGTTAGCTTCGACCATATTAGAGCTGTAAAATTTGTACGCTCATTAAAAAAAATAGCAAGATTATGTCTAACAAGAAAATGGTGGTGGTAGAGGATATGATGGCCAAAATAGAGAAAGGTATGCTTAGTTAGTTTGAGCATGTAGAGAGGATGAATGACAGAAGATTAACGAAACAAATTTATAAGGCGAAGGTAAATGGGCAAGGCAGTAAGGTTCGACCTAAACAAACGTATCTAGACCTTATCGATCACGTGTTAAATAAAGGCCAGGTGAAAAGTACTCATAACCGAAGAGCATATATAAAAGCGCTCATGAAAGTAGAGGAAGCGAAAGAGGTGTGTCAAGATCGTAGCAATTGGAAGGACATAATCTCTGCCTATTCCCACGAGAGAAAACACATTATGATAGGTATGTATGTATGTAAGAAAAGAAATTATTACAAAATTGTAAGATAAATTCATTAAGCAGGCTTTTATCAGGATAAGCTATACCGCCTTATGTAAGCATATTGATAAATGACAGAGAAAGAATTGGTTAAACCAAAATCAATTAAATCAGTACGTTAGTAAACAGAATCGTCCGATGTATGAGTTTTAATTATTTTGAACATAAAAAAGGAACAGAAGCGACTGGTCGCACACGACCCCCGCCTTTGATTTTGCAACAAGAAATTACTACTGTACAAACAGTTAGGTTGTCAAGTCTCAATCCGTCGTAATTCAAAAGAAGGCTGTAATGAAGCGTCGTTAAGTAAACTAAAATGATTAATCTTTATTGAGAACTACTACGCAATAATTATGTAAACTCCTTCTATATAGAGAATACAGAAACCGGTCTCTATCACAAAATGTTCTTAATTGTGACCACAGTTTAACATGATTTTACTACAGACACACGCCGTCACAAGCGTTTGAAAATATATTTCCGTAGTAAACAAAAAAAAATCATATTAATTATAATAAAAATTTGTTTCACAATTACATATCACACAAAATACTAAAACGAAAAGGCGACAGTATCGTAAACTTTATAGGACGCAAATAGAAGAAAAGCAATACAAAAAGTTATATCCCGTTCTCGTCGGTGAATCAAAAACAGCGTTATTAATACGTTGGTACAAAAAGCGGCAAGTCATAATTTTCGACAAACAAAGTCTTCGTCGAAGCGTGTTCAGTGTTGGGTGATCCCAGTGCCGCGGCGCACAGAGGCCCAACCACTCTTTGTTGCCGATGTCATCGGACCTCGCTGGCTTTATCCATTGTCCGAACGTGAACCGACGTTTGCGACAGACATAACCTTTAAAATTTCAACACTAGAGGTTGTTTTCGATAAAAATAAACGTTTTTATAAAGGTAAAACGGTGAAAAGTTACGGGGATGAAGCATTTTCGAGCGTTTGATGCATTGCTCCGGTTCCCTGAAATATTTTCCTTGTATTGTTAGGTGTTATATTAATTTCGTGTGTTTTTGATGTGGGTCGACCGATTTCTGTTGACTTTCGCTTCGTATGTTTTGTAAGGAATAGTAAAGGTTACTTGGATTTATTTGAATAATAATAATTTATAATAGCTCTTAGTAATAGACATTTAAAAATAGTGTTATCATAGACAATAAATATATCTGTTTGTTGTTTAAATGTAATATGAGAAAGCTTCGGTAAGTCAGTAACTGAAATGTTGATTCACGCACAATTAAAATTTTATTATATTGTAATATGAATTATTAATTACAGTTTTTATTAACTACTAAAGAAATCAATTGAATACAATCCAAAAAACAATCAATACATAACTTAGTTACTTAGTACAACCAACACACCTATAAGGCTATAGAGTTCTGGAAAAGATTGCCAGGGCAAATTCATTCCAAAGAGCTCATCAGGGAATTTACTCAGCACAAAGCTGAAGAATCTCTGATCCTCAGAAGGAATCAGCTGCGAGTATTAGTGAGAGCACTAACTGGGCACTGTTGTTTGGGCAAGCATATGCACAACATTGGTGCCCAGAACACAAGAGAGTACAAATTCTGTGAAATTCCAAACGAAACATCAACACACATCTTGTGTGAATGTGACCCACTAATACCCATACGCAAACGAGTTCTGGGTAAACATGCGTTGTTCCCGGAGTAGGTATAGACGCTCTCTCCCATAAAGATCCTACAGTATATCCAGGTTGTAGGTCTAGGTAGTGAGCTTTAAAAATATGGGGGGCGATCACAATAGACCCTGTTAGGTCGCAGTGACACAGGACTGTCCTAACCTGCATAGCCCATTTCTCGAATAATAAAATACTTAGTAACTTACTTAGTTGTTCATCAAATTAGAAGTATCTGAAATGTCTTACGTGCTCAAAAAAAGTGTGTACTTACAAATTACAAAGCTTACTTACATAATGGCGGTCAATTTGAATACATTAAATGGCCCTTTTATATTGGATATTCACCGAAAATTACACCTGATTACATAATTCATGAGGTTCTGCTACGTACAGCGTAAGTTTCGATTCCCCGGACACGCGATCGTTAAGACTATTCTTTTTCTTGAATTTAGGTCTTTCTTGCCAAATTTCTTGCAACGTATGTTTGGCAAAATATAGTAAGACTAAGTTCCGACTAACTGCCGATTCCAGTATCGAATCAACTTTTATATTGATATGAAATTAAAATTAAGTCGATTTTTTTAACTAACCATTGAGGCAAAAAGATTAAAATTTCGGATAACATTTGGTAAAAACAGATTGAAATCGCAAATTGAAACCTGCCGTAAGTAACTACACGAGTAAGTACTAAACAAGGTAAGATTAATCTTTAAAAATTGTCTATTGCCAAATATATTTCTAAAATATAGCTCAAACAAAAAACTCCTAATTTACAGTAGAATGATACAGATGGGTTTTTAAGGTTACATTGTAATATTTTGCAACACAGTGATCAATTCCTTATCAATTACGCGCCGAGTGCGAAATCTTCTTGTCCCCGAAAAGAAAGATTTCTTCATATAAATGTAAATGCCAAAGGGGATGCACTCACCCCTCTCGGAATCACAATAGGGACTGATTCCACACTGCGGGCGTTCCTTGGAATTTTGTAGGGTTTTTTATTTTCTTCATCTCCGTGAAGAAAAGTCAACCGATTTTGTGAGTCTGTCATCCTAACTCTCACTTTGAAGTGTGAAGAGTATGAACTCTTTATGTTATACTTATTTTATCTTAATTTTTATTTCCTAAGCATTTACAAGACGTAGTTATTTTGAAATTAGTGACACAAACAATAAATTGAAGATATTCATCTTAGAATGATTTAATAATCCTCTGTCAAACTTTCGAGTGTTATAATTTTTTTTTTCTAAAACTTATTTATACTTTAAATGGAAGATCCCTTTATCTATATGTAGGTTTGTGTTTTTATAACTTGAGAATATGTGCTCCAATTTACTTTACCATTTTTTATTGTTTTGTAACGTTTTATTTTTGATAATATAATTAATAGGCTACGATTATAATATCAAGTGGGAAGACAGTTTGGCTACGGGATGATCTTTAGTAACATGAAAACCAAAAAAACGGTAAGTTTGAGATCCTCTAATCCAGTGATTCTCAACCACTGTGCCGCGGCACTTTGTGTACCGCCAAATTTCAAAAGTGTGTCGCCAAATTTTGCAAATATATAATAATGTAAATATTATCATATTATATCATTTAAAAAGAAAAATATTTTTAACAACATCAATTCAAGTATGCAAGGGCCTAATGAAAATATCTTAAACTCAACAGATAAGCTGGTGGTATTCAAAAAACAAATAACTATATGGAAAAATAAATCTCAGGAAGGCAATTTAGAAAAGTCTGAGTCAGTCCCTAAAGACAGTTATAAAACTATTAAATTAATTTTTGTTGATCATTTGACAACATTAGAGAAGAGAATTATTAATTATTTCCCAAAATTAGAAATTAAGAAATTTGATTGGGTTCGTAATCCATTTCTCATAACGGATACTTCTGTATTTGACTTAACTTTGAATGAAGAGGAAGAACTCATTTTGCTTTCCAATAATCCAGATTTAATTTTAAAACATTTAGAAGAGTCAATTAATTCCTTTTGGATTAACATCACATGCGATTGTCCACTGGTAGCCAAAAAAGCTTTAAACATATTATTACAATTTTCCACAGCTTATTTGTGTGAATTCGGATTTTCAGCATTAGCCAACATTAAAACTAAAAAAAGATCAAGATTGTTAAATGTAGAAGACGATATGAGAGTAGCATTGTCATTTTTACGACCAAATATAAATGAAATTATCAAAAAACATCAAGCTCAAATTTCGCATTAAAAATATTTTTAAATTTAGTAAGTAAATAATTTTTATCTTTTTCTTTGTGTACCGCCAAATTTTGAAATCGTTAAATATGTGCCGCAACAAAAAAAGGTTGAGAATCACTGCTCTAATCAAATATAAAAGTAACGCAAAAATTGCATACAGAATTACAAAATACAAAAGTAACAACTCGCAAATTTTTACTAACAGCATCTCAGCTATATTTAACATCAACGGCTATCCAATAACCTCTGTCTCATATGAATAAACGTTATGATAAAATTATCAAACGCATCTTGCATCTTGCACAAGCCAAACAGACCCTACATCAATCAAAACGTTTAATATAGAACCCCGACGCTCTAAATCGTCATTACTCCGACATAGGGTCGGATGAACCACCCCACACGAGCTCCTGGCGGATAGTGGAAGTAATTCGATTGGAAATTACTAGTTTTTAATGTTGCAATTGTCTGATGAATACGATGATGAACACTTATTGATGGTCATTCGAGCGTAACTTTAATCACAATCATTTTCATTATCTTCTATACGAGGTATTAAACTGAGGCATATAATAGGCACTTTGAATTAATAACGGTGTATATTATATAACTTTATAATACGTATAATTTGCTTTCTTATGGCATAAAATAATTAAAACCAACTCTACAAAGGTCGAGCAAAAAGAGATTTCTGAAAATTGTTATTTTGTCGTAGGATACCAGTACCCCAACGGCACAAACATAGACGTAGTAGTGGATCTCCCCCTCATGATTACCTTAAGAACCATAATATCAGAAATAAGATATTCTGCCATGAACCTTAATTAGTTTCCATAAGAAATAACTTACATCTACCAAACGTATAAAAACTTTAAAACCTCGCAACAATTGGAAATCATTTCAATGTTAGCCATTAGTTATTATTATTTTTATTAGGACCTATTGAGTTATGAATTTAATTTATTGTATTTGGTTTTAACATATATTTTAATTACAGAACACAAAATAACGGTACAATAATCGTGTGTAATTAAATCATACAACCGAGTTAGCTTAAAAACAAAAGAATTGATGGCGGGAGCAAAAAAAAACTGATAACTAATTTATATGGCAAAGATTTAGTATTGTATTGAGTTTAAAGAAGCAATTGTCGTAGCAAATTATTGGATTTAATAGATCTTTACCAGATTGCGTCTTCTAAAAAGAAATAGTTACAAGTAGAATCTCACGTCACTATTTATGACATAGACTCGTCTAAGTTAATAAATAAAACTCTCTATTTATTTTTCGTTCTTACATAATCTTGTTCTAGAAAAAAATAAGTATTCAGCTTCATAATCCCGTTTATCTCAAAGATCATTTGAGAACTCCTGTGAATTTGGATGTGAATTCTGAGAAAATAGAGTATAAACACACAAATACAAATGGTATGTTAATACCATTGTGTGAATAAAGCGAGACGAACGGGTCTGAACGACAATTTTCAATTTGGGATCCGCCCTAGACGAGCCGAGATTAGCTGCCGGTGCCGCGCTTGTGGAGAAACGAATGCATTCACCGGCAGTATTTACTACAACACTAAACCAATTTCTGGAATAAATTTAAATAATCTAAATTGGTAATTAGAAAATAAAAAAACTTATGTCGATAATGAATTTAATCATCTATTTTTAGAGACCACTTGTTTTGTAAAGTGCACTCCAAGATCAATGACTCCCGATAAATGAGACTTTGTAGACAGTAGCCATAATCAAGCCGGCCTACATATTAGGTTAACTACGATTAGAGCTTCTATCTCTGGATATACTCTTGCTGATTCCACGAAGCGCATTAACTACTATGACAGATTTTGTTACAAGTGTATGGTGATCGCTGCTAGATCTATTCGATTTGATCCCAAAATGAAGGAAGGAACGCGATGCGCCATAACGTGTTATTATGGTACGAAAGCTTTATCACCCCACAAAACTATTGCATTCTTTAGACAATTAGAAGTAATTAAATGTGGATGTTAGTCTTTATATCTCTATATGTAGTTTGAAAGATAATATAGACATACAAAATACTTATCATATCACATGTCACTTTTATGATTTTCAATCATGAATATTATGGCATGCTTCTGTGTTGAAAGTGCCATAAATTTACGTACCTTACCTATCACATTCAATTCCTCACATTCTCTCATCCTGTTGATATGTTAATTTCTTCACTGAATAAACAATTCATCTGTTAAGAGGTATCATTGCTATCGTACTGAATCGAGTCACGCACAATTCAGAATACACCCTGTTTGTGACATCTCAAAGTTCACTTTTCTCTGGTGAGAACTGTACAATAATTTAAATCAACAGTGATTTATTTAAGTCCCTTGTTTTTGCATCATTTGGTTTGCGTTTTGTTACCCCATACTGTTGAGTGATAAATTATGCGTGGTAAGCTGTAAGCGTGGCCCACGTAGCTACATATAACATAATTTTATTATTAACAGTAAAGAGAAACTGAGTGTAGTTCACGAATCCACGAAATTCACAGAATAGTTTTATTAAAGCAATAGATCATCTACATTTGAAAATAAGTTCTGGAGAGAGAGAGAGTTTTTCTTTCTCAAAAGGTGAGGTTCCTTATATAATAAGGTAGGTGGACTCGATTCTACATCAATCGATGTTCTAACCGACCACGTTGTCTCTGAGCCATGATCGCCTCATCATCCAACAACGATTAAGTTCTCCAATTCATATGAAACGATGATAGCTCAGTGGGCTATGTAGACGGTTCCGCATTGATGGATGTAAATTCAAACTCATCTATTATATTCTATAATAGACCTGAGCTTTCGGTGAAGGAAACATCGCGCGAAAACAATCGCATGGTGGTAGGGCATTTCCCAGTGATTCCCGCCTGGGTAGCTACCACCATCAAGTTTGAAAACCTGTTGCCAACCCCAAAAGATGTGTGTTCAAAAGATGAAAGCCTGCAAGTATTGTAAGCATAGTTTACCACCCTGGACCACTTTGTCATTTAACTTCAGCTATGATTGTGGATACAACGCTGAGCATATATATTATTAAAAAATCCTATTCTTGCGCTTCCTCTGTCGTGCCAAGTCGAGCAAAAGCAAAAAAAAAAGCGGCACGGCTGTACCATCCCTTTCTCGAAGCAGTTCAGACTATATTCGACCACCTATAACTTAATTGTGGATAAAACTAGAGCCTGAATTTTCAGTAACCAAGCAGGAATTGTATAAAACACACTGTATTTCAAATTTCATTCAATTTGAACCAGTAGTTTAATTATTACTCGGATAACTAGTCAACATTTCTTAATTTTGTCACTCACTGACTGACTGAGCGATCATCAAAACTTTAGAATTTTGCACTTCTGCACTTCTAGCAGACATGGAAGCTTCAAATTTAGAATACAATTCGTGTTTAGCGTATAAATCAAGGAAAAACTAATGTATTTTTTTTGTATATCGGTCTAGTTTTCTAGGTACACCATATACATAGGATTACAAAGTTCCTAATGTAACCTAATCTAATGAATAATGTAAAGTTTATGAATCAGTGTACCTATAATGTTTTAATAAGTACTTTAAACTCACGTTTACTGTTAATCATATTCCTGCACAAAAAAAACTCTTGCGTACCAGTACTAGTGATCGCAATGGATTGGGAGATACTGTATGTGAATGACCATCCTTGACCACACTGAGTTGTCACTATTATACCTGGCGTCGGTTCGTGTTTATTTCATTCTTTGTCATTCTTTACGTATGGGAATATTGAGTCGTCCTACGAGATTAGACTACTGTAGTCGAGTATGTGGGTACCGGAAATAGAAAAAGTAGGGCTATCTACAAAAAAGAAATAAGATACCATCAAAAACAAAGTCTCGGAACTCAGCTCTTCTACCGTAAAAACTTGGAGATTTAAGTAATACCAAGTCGGTTACTTTATTCAGTCTCTTCTTAAGGGACTTTCTGTCTTAAGTTATTACGTAATTAGTTAACCTATTATAACAATATCTTATATTAACAATCTTTTAAGTTTTAAATTAAATAGGTTGACTTGGCAATCGCACTAAATCATCTTATTTAATATAATATGTATTAATATATTTAAAATATAAATGCAAAACGTGCAAATTGTAAATAAAATATATTTAATATTTAATATAATATAGGGATTCCGCTTTTCGCTAGAGCTAGGGTAGAACAAGAAGGGTATGGTAAAAAGCCCATACGATGGTGCAACGGAATCTGTATTATTGAATATTGAATAGTGATTACAATGAGAATTGACAGAAATATACAAGAACTGTAAAAATATGTAATACATAATGTCTAGGTTAAGTAAGTTAAGTTTAAGTTAAATATAAGTTTTGTATAAGAAAGACAGGAAAAACAAAAGACAAGATAAAAAGAAAGACAAAAAAAAGAGACAAAAGAAATAAAGAAAAAAAAAGGAAAGACATGAGAGGCAAAAGAACCAGCCTAACAAAGAAAAAAGGGGAATTGGGGGAAACTGTTGTATTTTATTTATAACCCGTTTATGCCAAAGTCCTTGATTGTCAGGGGGCCATTTAAAAAAAAAATCAATAAAAAATATAATATGTATACTAAATCATCTTATTTAATATAATATGTATTACTTGTGAGATACATTGTGTTTTCATGTTAGTTAATTCTTCTTAAAAAGGATATGGACTCGAAGGATTTGAAGCGCAAATAACCTGACAAATTACCAAAATTAACCGAAATCTCTGCCGGCCTGAATGCATCGTTTTATCTAAAGTTTCACATGTTTAGTACGCGATCGAGCGTTGAAGGCCGCTCGCGTACGGCGCTATGTCACTGTCTACCCGAAACGTTTGTCAATATATCTAATGTTTTTGGTAATTCTCCTAGAATGTGTTGATTTACACTTGTATAACAAACAGCAAAATATAGTAACATCTAAGAAGAAATCCCGCACCGAGACATTAGAAAACTGTAAATATATATATAATACCGAAACACTGCATATCCGAAAATTTCATTGATATATTTTCTATTACGTGGATGATTGTTCCCATCTTTGTTTGTTTTTCAATAGTATTCATAATTAGTATCAACTTTGATCTATCGTATATTTTACCCTTTACATTTACATAGTTCAGGAAATATGAACTAAGTGGATATTATGATAACGGCTGAGAGATTTGAAATATTAATTTAAAATCTATCGGTGTTCAATTGTCATTTTATAAACTTATATGACATTTTGTCTTCAGGATAAAAATTGTACGGGTCGTATCTGCTTACTTCTCAAATTGGATTAGTGAAACTGTTTGGGGCGTTAAGGTGTTGAATGCTTTGCACTGGGTTCTTACAAATTAAAGACGAGTTTTCTTCTTGAGGTTTAATTGACAACTGACAGTTAAAACTAAGTTCACGTTAATATACGGGTTTCACATGAATATAGAAACATATGAGTATGAGTGCACGTATGTATGTATACTATTAGACAGAAACCTTTTTAAAAATACTTATGCTAAAATTAACATTTTATTTTGTAGTTATCGTTTGGCCAGTGATAATGGAAATAAACAAACCATAAAGTTTTATACAGTTTGTAACTCGTAGTTAAGCGTTGAGTTCAGGTCGCGTACCACCGCTATATCACTGTCGACCCCAAGCGTCTATCAATATGTCCCGGGCTCAAAGGAATGCGTTTCGAAGCGTTTACACGTATATTTTTAAGTAGGTCACCTGAGATTTTTATGTGTACTAACTAGTATTGTTTTCACAGAATAATAATCATAATAATAATTTATTAGACCAAAAAATCACACAATCTTATACATTATCAAAATAAACACAGAAGTTTTGGGGGCATAACTTAATGATTTTACACATCTGCCTGCCAAACTAGGATTCCCTGTATCTTAGTAGTGCTTAATAGAGAACTTTAGTTTTATATAAAACTACTTACCTCCGAATAATTACTCGGTCATTATGCGTATTTTGCCGTGTCAATACTCCTTATGTATTTTTATTATTATAAAAGTGTTTGTATTTTAAGATTCATATTTTTAAAGGGAGCTGTCTGTCTGTATTTTCGAAGGACTGTCATCCTTTTATTTGTATATTGTATTAGTCATCTTTTTACTACATTCTAGATATAAGAAAAAGACAACTCTTTTGTAAAAAAAATTATAGGTGATTTCTTAAAAACAATTTTATTATTTTTACCGAAAACAATTCTTGTATATATCTAACAATGTGTTTCAACCCCACTTTAAGTTGAATCTATCTTTATAATCTTTTCCTAGCGCATTCATTCTTAGTTCTATATTGAAAACAACTATCAGCTCAAATATTTAGTCACTCTTATACTATGCATCGTTTTCTTTCGAAGAGAAGACTCTTCGATGTATTTTTCATCCACAACTAGGTTCTAACGCATGTTTTAATGCTCGTTTGCTTGAAGCGATGATCACGCAGAGGGTAGTGTGGCCGGATTCCGCGTCAATCGACGCGGGTACGATCCCCACCTATCCGACTCTAAAATCGGCCTGAGCTGTCGGTGAAGGAAAACATCGTGAGGAAACCATAGCATGGTGGTAGGGCATTTTCTAAAGATGCCCGCCTAGGTAGCTACCACCCTCAGGTTTGAAAACCTATCGCCAAATACCAATGGGTGAGTTCCGGTAGCATCACTTATGAACCAGTACCTCAAGGTTTAGTGTGTTTACCATCATGGACCATATCGTCACTTAACATCAGGTGAGATTTTTGGTTAAAGCTATACCGTGTAAAAAAAAAAAAGCTTTCGTTGTGATTTTCCAATTATTTTTGTCATTTCTATTTTACCTTTTCAGTGGAGTCAAAATTTTACTTGTTACTTAAACTTTCCATTTAATTTAATTTAATGTGTGTAGTAACTTATTTAAAAAGATACAATTTTAACATTCTGCCGACCGTTTCTCACCAGATGTCGAGGGGGAATGTAGATAGAAGTTCGGGATCGACTTTGAGGAAGTATCCGCACGCGACTTCCTTAAGTTCTCGATTGGGTATTCAGTAATACAACGTGTGACTGAGACAGCTGTAAGCCTTTAGCACAGTGAGAAGAACACAGCACATAAGTTTAAAAAGTATTAAGAAGCGAACATTTCACAAATAAACACATCATTATTTTGCTTACCATGCAAAGGTGATGTGAATGTTTGTTTAAGAAAAAAATTTATCTAACTCGCTTCTGGGAAACTTCGCTTGTTAATGTCCTTTAATCCTCAAAAGAAAAATGGAAAACATATAGCAATTAATTAAACATTTATCTTATAACTACAATAATCATGAACGGCTGGATCGATTTTTATTGTATTTGCTTTATTTTGTCTCGATACAGTACGCAGAATAACAGTATTAAAACGATTAAAAAAAAAATCACGGAAAAACATTTATGAAGAATTCATTATTTCAAACCATTTGTATGGAACGGGTTTTTTTGATGCTACCTAGGAGTTGAGAAGTTTCCTTGCGTAGTGAAAAAAAAACTGCATTTAATTTAGTTAATAACACAACGTTTATTATTAATGTTAAAATGGTCGTATCTATATTTTTACCAACACGTAAATATAACGAAATATTGTTCGGTTGAGTTATCTGACAGCAATCAGTCAAACAAAGAGCTTAAGAGACAACACAGTAAACGAGGGGTGAAGTGAGACCAAATTACCTTTCTATTCGTACGTAACTACTCACTACGACTACTGTATGACAATTGGCGTTCGATTGATGTTAAATACGTAGGAGAATTTAATATTTTATTCCTTTCAGGCGTTTAAACAGGATTTTGATGCAGTCATAGTTATTATTGAATCGAGAGGTTATTATAGAAATCACAGATTTAACCCAGATCAAATGTCGTAGCCCAGAACGTACTGAAATCAAATGTCCAACATGTGAGATTGCTCCAAAAATGTTGTCACTAACCCTTTCTTAGTTTTCTGTGATATTACATTTTGTTTGAAAATTAAAACGTACCTCTTAATAAAGAACTCCAGGGGTCTAACTATGCTATCACTATATGACAGTAGTATAGATGAATTTAAGAGAAATGAAGCAACGTATTGTAATAAACGCCTTATTTTATACAATTTTTAATTATCTTCCGAACCATATTGCAATTAAGGCCTTTTTTGTTTAGTTCACATGACGTTCTATTCAATTCGAGAAGATATGATCATAATCATCGTGCTCGTAAAATGAATATAACGAGAATAGGATTTCGATTGCAACCCGAAGCTGCTGCGATCTGTTTAAATAATCACCGAACATTTACAAAACCGGGGACAAATGCGGTACAATTTGCCCTGTCGTCCGCCACGACAGACTGTTGTCCGGGAGCACGTAATAAATCATGTGCGCGCCAATAAACAGAATCATCGACGTATATCATCCAATTCTGTGTTCAAGTATTGAATGGTCCAATTCGGGCTTCGGGTTATGTGCTACAATTTAGCTGTTAGATTAATGAAACGGCAATCATCGTCTCCTGATATGTGCTCGATGCTTGCGTCATAGAACTAATAAGAACTCATATAGACTTAGTAATTTTTAAGCGAACGAAAATTTTGTACATTGTAAATGTAAACACAAACTGTTTTTTAGAACAGTAAATAGACTGTGTTTTTACACAATGTTATAGGAGATTATCCTCATGTACTCTGTAGGTACTAAAACTTAAATTCCTTCATTTGGCTAGCTTATTAATGGAAATTGTTTTCTCGCACAGACGTTTTTACATAATAATGAGATATTTACAGACTGACATTATTAAAAATGTCAACAGCGGGAGCGTTACCTTTATCAAGTAAAAAAAGGGATGTAAAAACTTTCTACTTGGAGAAAATCTTTCACCAAAAATTAGTTTTTCTAGGCATGATAATAACCATTTAAATAGACATGGGTGTACTCAACAAAGTCCATTTCACTCGGGTCATTCCGTTTAAAATGCTTGATCTGGCTAAGTTCAAGCTTCGTAAATTGATTTTCTGCATACGTATAATACATAAAACCTCCAACAATAACGACCTACTACGGTCTTTCAACTCAAAAATAGAAAACAAAAATATTTACGAAAAGAACTTTATTTCTAAATTTAAAAAAAAATTGTATGCAAACATAATCATGATGCTTTTGTTGAAAGAGATTGGACTGTACAGTGTGGAAGCTTATATAAAGCGTAGCCTAGTAGAGACCTCCTAAGGTAGTATCAAGGACTCAGCCGGAGAGGCATAAACTTGGGAGGGAGGGCGCGACAAGAGCCTGCCGCAACTGGGCTAAGGGTTTTCCACGATAATAGTTACGAGACGAATATCGTTAATATATTGTCTAACTGAAAAATTCAACACTATTTCAAGAGTATTTTGAATCTGGATAATGAGTACTGTTCTATGTATATAAAAACAAAATTTTATTAAAAATGAAAAATAAACTAATAAGTACATGTACTGAATTTTATATATATAAATTTTAATGAATAGTTCTTATTATTTCATAAAAGATGGTTTTATTTTCATTGTATTTTTAGTAACATTGATATAAAATTATGAATAAACATAGTGTTTGCCGATAACTTTAAAATATGATTCAATAGTAAATTTGTTAGTACCTGAAAAATATTAACAATAAATTTTCGTAACTTAAAATCTTCATCAATAAAACACTTCCTACTAAATTTTATGTCATTAATCGTTAACTATAACATTTATTCTAGAGTCGATATTTTAAATTACCATCAACAAAACTCCCATCACTACTAACACATCAAAGTAATGTGAACAAGAGTTTCCTGCTCAACGCTTATACCTCGTCGAGAACTGGGTAACTAAATTACGCAATTATTTTTTATATTCACGCCTACTTTCTTAAAGAGGGATGAGCAACTTTTAGTCTGTAAACTGAACGGGTATTGGTAAAAATAATTTTATTTATTTATTTATTACTATGGACGATTAACAGTAAAGAAATTCAACAGTAACATTTGAAAGTATAATAACATATTTACCAATAACAAGTCGTCGCATATATAAATCCGTTACATTATAAAGAAAATGTGGGGATGTGTGACGTTGCTAACACTACTACAAAAATCAATGCGGACTCAAAAATTCACTATAGAATAAGAAATAGAACAATTTAAGTATTAAAAAAGGTAAGACTTAAGCACCTTCTAGCCGAAGTAACACTTATTCGAAAAGGATAAAGGTTATACCGCTCACACAAATCATTGAAACTTTTACTAGCCCGAATTAGATAAGAGTTTTTCCTATAATTAAATGAAGCAAATGTGACTTTCAATAGGCAACTATGACGAGTTAGCTTACACGGAACATTAAAATAAATTTTGGAAAGGAGATCCGCCCTATTAATATCATTACTCAATATTTTAAATAACAATACGTAGTCATAAATTTCACGCCGAGTTGACAATGGTAATAGATGGTTTCTTTTACAAAGTTCAAGGTAGTTATTAGATTGGTAAGGTACTTTCTGATGAAAACATAGATATTTGATCAATCTTTTCTGGATGCTCTCAATTCGCTCAATATACTTTTGATAAGACGGATTCCATGTTTGAGATGCGTATTCTAAATGACTTCGTACAAATGTACAATACAGTACCTTTTTTCTAATGGAGATAAAAATAAAATACAGGATCGTCTACAATTCTTTACAGAGCAGTTGTCTTGAAAAATTACTCCAAACTGCTTTTTAAAAATTAATTACTAATTAAATAATAATAATAACAACAATAATCAATAAGAACAATAAAAAATGCAAATAATTTATCCAATACCACATCTCTTATTAATCTGTGATAGATATGTTATAATTAAAACTCACCCGTTTGTTGTCTCGAAACTTTAACCAGCCACTGATGACACTATTGTCCAAACCACACTCATCCTCTTCTTCTTCTAATCTCCTCGATAAAAGCGGTGAACCTCCAGGGCTGTCAGTAACATCTCGCCTCCTCATAACAGGCGTGCATTGTTGGGACAATCGTCCTTCTTTCACAGCATCACTTTTCCTCCCTAGAACAGGTGTGGCATGAGCAGAAACACCGCCTACAACACCTCGCCTGCCAAGGAAAGGGCTGCCTTCCCATTGTCGTTTTGGGCTGCCTTTGCATTCTGCGTGGAAGCATAAAGCGTCGAAATTGGCAAGCTCCACTGACACTCTAGTTTGCAGACCGCTTGGGTGTGTAGTCAGGATGGTCTGCTTAGCGATGCTACAGCCATGCCTATGGAGCTCTTCCCGCCTCTCCATATTTGTTGTTATTTCTTTTTAATGCTCTTTTGGAGAGTACACCTCATTGGTTGATGGATCATCTGTAATAAAAACATAATTTTCATGAATTTTTAAAAACAACTTAAAGTTATCTTTAATGTTTTTCAAATTTAATTTGGTCAATTAGTCATTGGACCAAATCTTGAGTTTTCATTCTGTTTAATATAGCAAATTTTAAAGATTTCAGTATAGTATTTTTTGGCTATAGAATAATTCACAGTTTAAACTATTTCAAATAAAGCAGAAGTTCCAAAAATTCAAATAAAGCAGATGCTTTACAGACATAGATGAAATATAAAACAAATAATAATAATTCAAGTCCATTTACAAAATCCCGCCTGTTTACATTGTTCATTGATTACGTCAAGCTGAAAGCTCATCTTGCTTGTCGAATAACTGAGTTATGTCTATGAGTCTCATGTATTTTGACGAGCATCTAAAACATCTGAATGCAGATTCGCCTTTATTTTGTAACCATGTATTTAGGAAATTAATCGTTTATTAAACAAAGATTAGAGTTTAATCGTCTATATCATAGTACAATGAGAATTTGTGTGTCTTATAATTAGTAGTAATTATTTCAGTCAAATAAAAAATACTATATTCAATTTAAGTCATGAGAATGCGCTTATGAAATTGAAAGTATTAGCAGCAGAGTAAATCGTTGGCGTAACTAAAATAATTATCCAAACATTTCATCGTTCCTGACAGCGGCCTCTTTAATTCAGATTTGAACGCATTTAATTGACCAATTAAAGATGTTTCAACTTTATTACACTGAGTTAAGAGGTCCCCTTTGACCCTTTCATTGTTGCGATACGAAACGCAATAGATCCAATGTCATTTATCTGAGTTACCCGTCTCCTTAATTTCAAGAATATCAGAATGGTAATGCCATTCTCGGGGAATTGAGTTCTTTAATGAACTTAGGGGCCCCGTTCATAATTCTTGAGAGTTGGAAAATTTGAAGTGTCATCCACGGTTATTAAGTGTGATAATGGGATTAATATTTTTCATCTTAAACCATTATGGTTTTACTCTCAAAACAGTAGAGTCTAAATTTCATTTGCAATTGCTTAATCTTACTCTATAGGATTCATTCTTTATTAAGACATAAAAGAACTTTAAACAAGTGATGAAATTAATTCCTATTAGGAGTCATAGAATTGTTAGTGATGTCTAGGTGACGAAAACATCGTACCTGTCAAATACAAGAGCTGAAATATTGATAGAAGAACCTTGGACGTAATTTATTATAATGTATTCGACTGGTAACTGCCTCGGTAGCGCAGTTGTATTACATACGACTGCCGTTCTGAGGTCTCGGGTTCGATCCCCGGGTCGGGTAAAGTGATATTGGTTTTTTCTACTCAGTATCATCCCGGAGTTTGGAATTTGTGCCCGATATGGCGACAGGCTCGCCCCCTGTCACATCTGGGACGGAACTAAGCTCGGCGAAATGTGGGTGGTGTAGTTCGCTACTTCACCTCTGCCTAACCCTTCGGGGATAACAGGCGTGAGCATATGTATGTATGTATGTATTCGACTGGTCATAATCAAAGTTCAGTACAGTTATCAGCTTAAATAACCGAAGCTTGAAGAACAGTACGTAAAAACTATTGTATGAAATTTCAAGTTAATAAAAATACAAGTGTTAAAGCTTTGAGAAGCATAGAAAGGTGCTTTCTTCATGGGGAAAATATAAATTGTTTGTAAAATTTAACATTGGACTAACAATTATTTTTATCACACAAATTCAGTTTTATATGGGAATTTCAACCCAAAACCTCTTACCACAACATCACTAGCAATTGAAAATAGAAATTTTATTGACAATTACGTCTTTTATTATAGAGACAGGGGTCGTTAGTAAAATTGTCCCATTTGACTAAGAATGAAACTAAATTGACGTCAAAAGGGGGACGTCTAAGCAATCATTATTGAAAGTCATTACTGACATGTAATGACTCCTTGCTCGTCGCTGTACAAACTGTGTACATTTAAAGAGAAAATCACTTATAAATAACTGTTAAAGAAGGACAAAATGATATAAAATGCTTTTGAGGTTTCGCTTCTGTTGATAGTGAAGGGCTTTTAACATTGTCATCAATTTACTTACCATCGGCCCTTAAGAGGATATGCGAGTGGCGTTTATTCCATACAAACGTAGTCCCTTGTTTTTTCCTTAGTATGGTAAATATGTTTATACCAAATGCCATGCCCGTACGTTTTGATTGTTTCCATAAATTAGTTATTCTAGAAACTGTAGCCTTTGAAAATGAAAAAAATACTCGACTTTTACCGTCATTTTCAGACATTCGTCAAACAAATTGGATGAATAAAAAACCAACGTAGAGACATAGCCATTCTTTCTTATTCTATGACTGAAAGAATATTAAAAATCGGTTCAATTTTGGAGGAGGAAACAGGGTACTAGGAAATAATATTTTCGTCTGTTGCATAGGTAAAATCACCCCGAGCTGCAGTTATCCTTTCGTGTTTTATAACTATTTCTTTGGGGCGCAACGCAATAGCAATATATTTCTAAAATTCCTACTATTTCAATTTCTCGCCTACACATATCCTCTTAAGAAAAAATCTAAATTATTAACATACGAACATTGATTTCAGAAGGGCGAATGACCATAGTTAGTATTTCGAAGTTATAATCGTATTAAATTAACTAATATTCGTGTCAAAAGTATGTGGAAAATGCTTCACTCTACATTGATAACGTCTTTAATGTGAATTATGAACACTGTTAACGCCATCTATTATCATATATATTTTCTTCTTCTTATTCCAAGTTATTTATTCTCTATATTGTCTACACGCCCGCGCTCTATTTAGTCTATGTATGCATTATCCCTTCCTCTTCCTATTAAAAACGGAACGCCAACACGCAACCGCCGCCGCTGTCTCACGTAATTATATTTAAAAGTGCACATTAATAATCCGATTATATTACTAAACTACGAGAATATAGACCAATCATAAAGTGAAGTGAGGTGGGAAGTTAACTCTGAACCAGCTAGATCGAAGGTTTACTAATAAGGTTAAGATCCGTTTGCTCCTTTCAACATCATCCTTCTTGTTGATATTTAGTTGATTAATATTGAAAAATAGAACACAATAAATGCATAAAACGTATATTACTGCACACTTGACACAATGACATTCATATATTATACAGAGAGATAAAGTTGCCAACATAAGACATTAAATTATATCAAAAGACAATAAATATTAGGTTGCGTTCCTATTTTTCAACACTTCTAGATATTTCCACACCAAACACTTATACGTAAGAAAAAACGTAATTAATATACTGTAATCTTCCGTGAAGCAAGATTGCTTAGCTGTAATCGTTTTTTAGCAAATAAAATCGATCGCAAGAATGTACAATTTTAACTTGAAAGATTTCATTTAAATCCAATTACAGTATTATAGTATTATCAACACTGCAAAGTTGCATAATGAATGCATCATTAATCCACAAGTACGGTTCAAACAGTGGCGCAGAACCGAACTCGAATGAGTTGCAGCGTAATCCTATCACGAATCCATTATCGATTCGTAAGTTGAAATTTTAAATGAACTCGTTTTGTTTGTACTGTGATCGTTTTAATTTATAGAAAACGGTAATCTCTCAGCGCTAATGCATGTCGAAGTTGCATCTAAATATATAGATATGTTATTTACATAAACTTCACAATACAACATAAGCTTTCATTGAAAAAAATACATAATTTTTTTTTTTGTTATTTAGGCCCTAAGAAGGCGCTTATGAACGTCTAAAACACTACCACCGGTTCGGAACAACAACCCAGTCGAGAAGAGCCGGCAAGAAACTCGATCTGGTTCTTTTTTTTTCATAAATATAATATATATAATTTTTTTTGTCATATAAAAAACTATACAAATCGTAGTTTTTAGTGGAAGCACAGAGATGTGGGTTAATTCCAGACATCACTATCGTTCACGTAATGATCCACCCTGTAATAACCTTTTGAGATTAAAACTTGCTCGACATAATACTTGAACTTATTGTCAGGTAAATCGGTAATGTTACTTGGGATCTTATTGTAAAACCGAATACTATTACCTATAAAGCTTTTATTACACTTACTTAACCTAAAGCGCGGGACGGACAACTTGTCTTTACTTCTAGTATTAAAATTATGACGATCATTCACTAGATCTAGCTTGTCATATCATGCATAAATGCCATAAATTTCATAAATGTCATAAATGCAGCCATATCATGATGAAGCATTCTGTACTGCTCTAATTGAGTACTAATTAAAAGACGAATATGTTTCTTCAAATACATTTCACCACATCACATACACTTAACAACTATTAATGAATATTTGAAATATTTTTAATAATTTCGAGTACTCTGCTTTTTTTAAATTACTAAAAAAAATTCTCTACTAAAAAAAAAATTTACATTTGACGTTTCTGACAACAATTGCTTCTTGCGTCCTTCACTTCATCGTACCTCTGCTGCTTATTACAATTATTAATTTATATTATTTATAAAGTAAACAATACGCTTACTAACCTGCATGTAATCGATGACAAGAACAAACTGGCGTTGTATTATGGTGCAAGTGTTAATTAAACCATTAGTTCACATCAAATCTGAGTGGATTGGCATGTAATCTCATCGGGGATAAATCATCGACACGGATTTACCCTGAAAGCCCCGTTTTATTCAACCATAATTAACATAACTAGTGTTCGATCAGCGATAGAAATTCGACTACATTCATTTTTGAAAAGTTGGAGGGAAAGCTATCGCTTAAAGTTTTACTGCCTACGCTTGTTATTTCCCACAAAAAAAAAAGAAAATAGGTTTGTAAATGGTCTGAACTACCTAACCTTATGAAAGATAAATTTATAAAATTCAAATCTCTCACTTTCTCCTATTCAAAATGGACAACAAACATATCTACTCTAAACACAATCGAGCTAACAGATAATGACCGAAAAATTTCTCAATACAACCAATAAATTCATTCCAATCAGGCATTGGGAGATAATTGAAAAGATAAGAAAAGAATTATGTTTCTTTCTCTCTCTCTCTCTCTCTATGAATATAGTATGTACGCAGAGATTGTCCGAATTACATTGGCGAGAGAAAAAAAATGGCATACTTAGCGAGGGTTTCGCTGGATTACAGAGTTATTAGAATTGTCTGTGGCAATTCTTTTTCTTTTGAATTTATTTCGGGACAATCTTCTTGTCAGCATTTAGAATAAAAACCGTTTTTTTTTTTGGTTTTAATCATATTGTTCTTCTACTAGGATTTCGAACATTAAGAAACCTATCATTCATTTAGTTGGTTTGGTAGGTTTTATGAAAAATTTCAAGCAATTTTACATAGAATTTTTTCGCTAAAACTTCAAAAATCGTTGGACACTACAGTGATAATGAAAGAAACAGTTTGAAGATACTTGGTCAGTAGAACATGCACCTAAATAATTCAATTTCCTTGTTGCTATTAAAACGCAAAATGCTATGTAGTTAAATCCAGCAGAGAACTCTTTGTCTTCCTTACATACGAATAAGAAATTTTTTTTTAAAAGGGAAGTTCAAAGAATATTTTTCTTCAATCGATATTACTAACGGCCCTTAACGAATCTTTTTTTCATATCCTATTAATGAAAGAAGCTCTCATTCAATCGGTCCCAGAGACTTTACCAAATGGAAAATCCAATCGGACCCTTTTTCAATTCAGCAATTTTTTGTAATACCTATAATTATTTTTAATCCTATTCAAGCTTTAAATGAAGTAATACATAAGATTAAACGTATATACATAACGTCTTAAAAACTTAATTACATACAATTACCTGAAACTTTCGTTAAATCATATACTAATATAAATCGGTGTGAATCTAGCTTACTATTACTTTTACCCCTTTAGGGTCTAATGTGAACACAAACCAATTAATCTACTATTAGACTATTTTTTTGAAACTGTTACAGACTTTGGCTTTTGGGATGTACAACTGACCTTTTTTTTTTTTTTTTTTTTTTTTTCGAGGGGAATGCATTTACGCACTAGTTGTCCAGCCAGATCTGATAGGGACCCCCCCTTCCAGATCTGGTTGAAACACGTCTGAAGATGTGTGACAGTCTCTCGCACGAAAGCGCGAGAGGCTGTCACACAGGATTAGTGTGGGACTCGCGGCGAGAAGCGCCGTTGAACCACTACCCACTAAACCCCCCGGTACCTCCCGCCACCTAGTAGGAGCAAACACGGGATCGCTATGCATGCACCGCGAGTGCTCCAGTGGCCGCCAAGAAGTCACAAACCTAATCGCGTCCGGGAGCGGGTAGAGAGTATCCCTCTCACCCCTACTCCCCAAGTTCCCTCAACCCCCGGCACCTGTGGCGCGGGCCCCCCCCTCATCTCATCCTGTTATAACCAACAGGATGTAGCGAGAAAGGGGACCCAAGCCACAGCTGCCTAAGACAACGCTGGCTGTATACCAGCCAAACTCCCTCCTCCCCCCTCCAGCCGAGAGCCGGCTAACCCCCTCGCCCCCGTGGGCGACCGCGCACGAGAAGAGGGGAAGCAGTATGCTCCCCCCATCTGGTGGTCATCCTGCCTCCCCTCCTCCGCGCAGCGCACACACCTCGGCTTTTCAGCCGCACATTCTACCGCCTTATGCCCCACAACGGAAGCACTGGGCCGCCCTGTCCACTTTCTCCAAACACCTCGCCCGGATATGGACCTGCTTCTTGGAAAAGTCACAGAAATCACTATATATACTACTTAAGGTTCTTGTATGGAGCGATCACAATCAATCCAATTAGGTCGGAATGATACAGGACTGTTTTAGCCTGCATAGCCCCTTTTCAAATAATAATAATAACGTTTTTGTATTATATGCAGCCGCATGCGGTCTGCTAAAATTTTAGTGGTCCATCTGGTATAGTGGTTATATTAGATATATAAATAATACCATTTTAAATCTCGCATAGAACCAGAGTCTATGTGTGCGGGGACGTATATAAATTTTGTTAAAAGAGGAAAAGATCTCTACGAGCTATCGTACTATGGATTGTCGATCATATAAAACCGTTAAAAAAAACGGTGAAAATTCTATTGACATTGTTTTTGGATCTACTTACGTTTATGAATCAAAATCAAAATCAAAATTTATTTATTCAATTTAGGCCCTAAGAAGGCGCTTATGAACGTCTAAAACACTACCACCGGTTCGGAAAACAACCCAGTCGAGAAGAGCCGGCAAGAAACTCGATCTGGTTCTTTTTTTTTCATAAATATAATATATATAATTTTTTTATGTCATATAAAAAACTATACAAATCGTAGTTTTTAGTGGAAGCACAGAGATGTGGGTTATTTCCAGACATCACTATCGTTCACGTAATGATCCACCCTGTAATAACCTTTTGAGATTAAAACTTGCTTGACATAACACTTGAACTTATTGTCAGGTAAAATCGGTAATGTTACTTGGGATCTTATTGTAAAACCGAATACTATTACCTATAAAGCTTTTATTACACTTACTTAACCTAAAGCGTGGGACGGCCAACTTGTCTTTACTTCTAGTATTAAAATTATGACGATCATTCACTAGATCTAGCTTGTCTAAATTTTTACGAATATGCATTAAGTTATCGAAGATGTATTGGGAGGGCAAAGTTAAGATATCATATTCTTGAAACTTGTTCTTTAGAGATTCAAATCAAATCATAAATATTGTTAATAAAATATACAAAAATAAAATAAGAATAAGCATGACTGATGTAATTCGTAAATATGCGGACCGCAATGACGCCTCACATTGTCCTAAGTAGCCTTTGAGTAG
This sequence comes from Samia ricini, assembly GCA_014132275.2. Taxonomy (NCBI): domain Eukaryota; kingdom Metazoa; phylum Arthropoda; class Insecta; order Lepidoptera; family Saturniidae; genus Samia; species Samia ricini. Next base: position 1,145,663 of record AP028159.1, read on the forward strand.
AGAAGTATGGCGACCATCGGTTTAGCTGCTATAACTAAGTCGAAACTGAATTATTATTGTTACAATATATATTAACTTTCACAATACATTTATATATTTATACATTCAATAGAAAAGGCAACGAACCAACCTCACTTATCAAATGAAGCGGAAGCAATCTTGTATTGGTTTAGTTGATGAGGCGCGAGAGAGACCCGTATTATTACCCGTTACGCTCACCCGAACAGCCGTCTACGGGTTATTTGTATTTGTTTTTATTTTACCGCTCAGGATCGAAGCAGTCTATCAAATTCTAGGAAAACATGAGACAACTATAGTATGATGGTGGGGTATTTTCTAATAATGTCCGTCTTGGGCGGCTCCTATAGCTCCAAGTATTACATAAGCAAAATGTTGGTCATTTTTGACCCCTTCTTCCTCTTCTCAGAAATAGCTCTTAGCTCTCCAATTTCCTCCAATCTCCTCCAATTTTGAAGGCATACATACATAACGTCTCGCCTCCCTCCGATTAGGGTAGGCAGAGACAACATACGGCCACTTGCTTCAGTTCTGACACACGTCTTTCGCTTCTTACATACTCGTACATACTCCTCGGTTTCGAGTACTTTTGATCTGACCTTTCTCCAGAACGTCCTCGATCTGGTTGTTCCCCTAGGTTGACCCTTACCGGCTTGCACAGTCACAGTTGGCTCATAAATCTGTTTCGTCAATTTTCTTTCATCTGTCCTCTCCACATGTCCAAACCAATTAAGGATTTGTAAGCATTGGCATAAAAAAAGTTGCTTACGTAATCACCATACAGACCCTCAACCCAGCAAGTCAATAAAAATAAGCAAAACATACACCACACCTCATAAATTTAAAGATAAGGGGCCGTGCAAGAATTACGTAAATATCAATGAAGGGGATGTATGCTTTGTTTATTTTTAATGGCGGGGTTTCGGAATGGTGATCACATAAGCAATATTTACTTACTGAGCTCTGTTTTTTTAATTAATGAATACTTTAGTATTTCTTTTGCCTATTGTCGTGAAGACAATTAAATTTAATTAAGATTAATGAATAAATAATAAAACGAAATGAAATATGAAAATAATATGATATATATCAAAACCGAAGGTTCTCTTTACATAAAAAAATATATTAAAAAAATACAAGGAATAAAAACCTGGCCAGTAAAAAAAACATCGCCTATAATAGCACTGCAATACTTTTTAACAAAATTTGTTGAACATTACGCCTGTACCGGTCGTAGTAATTTTCCGATCTTTGCATGCCTCATCTAACAAATCTGAACGGTATAATGTTGCCGGATTTTTTCACTGGCCATAACTTTTTTATATCCAATAAAATGACCTTCGAGTGTCGCTTGTTCTTCATCACCTAGTGTTTCTGATTACATTAGTTGAAAGATTGTTTTGTTATCTATTGTTACATAGTAATACAATGTAAATAAATTATAAATTGCAAAACACTTAATAATTTCACCACTAAATAAAACAGTGGCATCCCTTGTTTTTACATCCTCCCACTGCTTTTTCTTAATCACATCCAAATTCTATTCCTTCTCTACGTTCGTAATTTCAATTTTTTAATGTTCCTTCTTAAATAGCCTCCTCAATGTATGCATTAAAAACTCAGATTAGCAGAGTGCACGTGTAAGATATAATATAACATTGACAGTTCGCATAAATTGAAACTCAAAGATGCTCAAAGGGCAATGGAGAGGGCTATTCTTGGAGTTTCACTGCGTGATCGAATGAGGAATAAGAAGACCCGCAGAAGTACAAAAGTAACTGAGATTGCCCGAAGAATTTCTAAACTTAAATGCCAGTGGGCTGGGCACATTGCTCGCAGAACCAATGCCCAATGGGGCCAACGGGTTCTCAAATGTCAACCATGCACAGGAAGACATAGCATGGATAGGTCCCTCATAAGGTGGATCAACAACCTTTTTTTTTTTTTCTTGACGAGGGGAAATGCATTTACGCACTACCCTTATCTATTGTATTTGGAGGATCCAAGTCCCCCAAATACAATAGATAAGGGGGCACGGAGTGACGAGCTCCGTGCCAGTGTGGGACTCACCCGGGCGAGAGTCGCCCGGAAATACCCACTAAAACCCCCCGGGGCCGTCCGCTGCATTTGGGATGGGGGCGACACGGGGTGGCTTTCGCAAGCACCGCGTCGCCCCCTGCAGCGCGTCGCCCCCTGCAGCGTGGATCAACAACCTAGCAAAGGTCGCGGGAATCCGCTGGATGCGGGTGGAGCAAAGCCAGTCGTCGTGGAGATCTTTGGGGAGACCTATGTCTAGCAATGGACGTCTTTCAGTTGAATGGATGGATAGATGGATGGATAAATAGAAAACCTTCGGGTTTTCTTAATAGATTTAAATAAATAAATATAATGATTGTTAAGAACTCAAAACGAATTAGATATGAAATCGTGGAGAGGGGGCTGAAGACGCGGACTGGCGTGGCGACAGCGGCGGAGCGGCAGTCGACAAAAACCACCACCAGACGAAGACGCATTTAACCTCAATTAAATTATAAAACAAATGTAAAATTAATCAAATAAATCCATTTCAAAACAATGATGATATATTAATAATAATAATATAATAAATATTGCAAAAACAAATTATATTAAAAGCAATCATTACTATATCTATATATTTACAAACTATATCTAAGATATTATACGAATTTTTAAATGAAATAATTAGATTAAAATCATGAATTTCATCTCAGATTCGATAAAAAGGCGAATCTTCCGAGCGGTTTAACTTTAGCTTACAAACGTAACAACGTCGGTATGTGTTTATCCATGTCTCTCGTTCAACCGGATAATCACGTGTTAGTTTAGGTTCGATACTGAACCCTTTTGCGGTCGATCAAACCGTGTGTCTCTTTTTCAATGTTCAAAACCATCGTTCAGTTTACCTACTAAACGGGATAAAATTAGGTAGAGCATTAATCGTAAATTGTGCAAAATTTCATGAGTTTTAATTTTTGTACCCAGAACTCTAATTATTTTAGAAAAATAAATGTAGCGGAGTAACTTCAGCTATATGCCAAAAAAAGTCCCGTTAAAATTCGTCCAGTTGTTCCGAAGATTAGCCGAAACAAACAGACAGAATGGCAAAATTATTATAAACTGTGTTTTTGCTACAAATATCATATAGACATTATTCATATATATTTAGTAAGTTGATTGTAATATTACAAACAGACACTTCGCTTTTATTTATTTGTATATTGCCTTTTATAGTAAAGATGAGAATTTTTACTATATTTATGTAGCAAAAGTGTGAAATGTCAACTAAATTTAACACGACATAAATGTTATAACATACAACGACATAAACACGAAATAACTGAATTTTCGTGATCGTGGATTTCGGCTATTTAATTTTAATAGAACGACGCGTGATAATAAATGGCGAAATTCACAAAACGAAAAATAACCACGAATGATATGACTGTAAATAATACTGATTAATTTATATTTCTTTCATACTTTTAATACAGAGTGTGTAATTATTTTATAGAATTTATAATATAATATCTCATAATATAATATGTCATCATTTTACAGTATTGTTTCGGTTACGGGAAAGCAAAATTCTCAAATTTTACAAAATTAACAAATTTTACAAAATACACACGAACCGTAATTGACGCTATAATTTTCACGTATTACTTAATTACTTTACGTATTTAATCACATAACACTGTTCACTATTCATTTGTGACACTCGTAGATCATTTTAGGTTTACTTCGCTTTCTTCTTGATTGACCCATGGTGTACTTACATAGTAAACCAAAGTTGTTTTAAAATGACCTAGAAAGTTCCAATGACATTTTTATTGTATTAAATGTTTTCTCTAAGCGATGTTTACTACGTCTTTCATTGTATCTAGTTTCTATTGCAAAATTAATGGCCTTTTATGGGTGTCGACCCTTGAATAAGCGCAATTGACGCGACTTATTTTTCTTCATTGTCATCCTTACATAAAGGCAACGTCTGTTTATCCGTTAGTTGGCTTATAGCTCGAAAACCACAGAACTGATTTACATGATTATTTTATTAAATCGTAGCTATATTATCTGGATATATTTTAGTATATATTTTGTTCAATTAAATAATATCTATGAGTACATACGACAAGCAATATAAATCATAGAAAATCGTTAAAACCTGCGGACTGCAAGTCAACACTTTAACATTGGCATCAGTTAATTCAAATGAAAGCGCGTCGAAGGTAGCTTTTAAAATTAACTTATTTAAGTAGCGGCTGGGTTTGGTTTATTGTTTTGCTTAGGAGAAAGTTTGGAAGTTAAAAATTTGAAATCTGTAACTGAAATAATCTATTGTATCTTGGAACTTAACTTGATTCGTTTAATAAAAAAAATAATTTAAACCCGTTGGTATCTTAGTGGAAACTATAGGATAAATATTTCTTAAACATTTAAGTAAGGCGTACGGTCAAATCTATAAACTTCTGATCGATATTCCACTGGTTTTAACGAAATACGGATCATTAATACAGTAACTCTTGCACTAAACGTTTTATCCCAAGCTCGATAGTTCAAGTTACATAAAAATTCCGTTGCTTTATTACTCACCAAACGTTCACGATATTATGTTATGAAAATAAATGTAATTTTTGTGAATCTAAAACTCAGTGTTACTTAAGAATTGTCTATATTTTATATTGCTTTTCATAGGACATTCGAGAGAAATTTGCTATTTGCTTATCATTTGTTCCTCGACGTATACGTCCCGTGTACAAAGTTCCATCAAATTATACCAAGCCGTTTTCGTGTTAAAACACTTAATGTAAACGAATGCCGTGTACAATTTGGACGTAAAATATTCACATACCATATATTATTGATTGAATGGTAAATTCGACCGATGTTCGAACTGCCATTTATTTAATTGGTCGATTTCAGTCACCCCGTTCCACGTTGTAAAGCCGCGACCATCGATTTCAGTTGCATTTTAACTGGATTACCTTTGGAATGATGAAAGAGTGCTTTTGGAGTTATATTTAATCGAAATCACTCGATTTTTTAGGCTTTGATGTAGAGAACAAGGTAACCGAGATTTAGCTCCATTATAATAATGAATACATAGTAATTGATTAAATTTCTTCCAAGATAAAGTCATAAATTGTGTGGTAACGATAGGATTTTTTTTTTTCTAATCTAGTTAATGCTGTTGACTGGAAGGGCCTTTACAGCTTCACCGTCACTTTGGGGGCAAGTGCTGAAGACATTCGCCGTAAAAGGTAACTAGCACAAGGGCATCAAAGTGATACGAACCTCGGCTTGATCGTTACCTTTGTGTAAAAGTTCCGACGGAATATTGATCATAGCTAATCCCTACATTTTTTATTTATTAATAAAAAAAAGGTGTTATGTGCAGGAGTCTGTATACAGTGTTGAGCGTGTATTGCTTGATGCATGGACAGCGTCACTGTATAGCGCTGGTAGCGGGGTCAAGAGCCTCCCCAATTAGTGAACAGAGCGTACGTCTTGGGCCGCCACCGGAGGGGGACCTGGAGTGTGATGTCCTATAACTACTCTATTGTTTCATAGCAATTATTTCCTTCATTTCAAGCTCGGGAAGGTTACCTTCGGATTCCAACTCGTGCCAGTCGAGGTGGTAAGCGAAATCACAAGTCCAACCATAGAGTTGTAGGCGGCAAACACTTTCAATTAACTGTGAGGTAATAGATTAACATCCCGATGGGTGCCATTGGACCGGAAGCGGATGTAATAAGTCCGCCCGGCGGACCGGAAACTATTACGGGTAAACCTCGCAGAGGCGAGTCTGGTCGTTCTGTTGACATGCGTGGTACTTGATTCACTTTTACCCTCTATTTATAGTATTGTAATGTATAAGATACATATAAAAATATGCAGACAATATTAGGAAAGTCTATGCTACTCTTGACCCGCTGTTTTAGGGTAAAAAGTGGACTTAAGGGCTGTGGTTATGAGTCGCTCATTTTACGTCGCGAAATTTGCGTTCCATATAAAGTAGTCATGGCTGGACCGCAAAAGATCTAAGTACGATGTTCGGTGACCCCAGTGAAGCCTACGAATGAGTTCGCCTTAAAATCAACATGGATAAGACGCAAATCATGTTTAATGTCCAAGTTGTGCCAACTCCTATAAAAATCGGTCTCTACGCTCGAAGTTGTTGTATACCTGAGAAAACCCGTCCAGTTGGGTAGACCCAAATTCGAGAAAGAGTCTAACCGCGTTAGACAAGTGATATAACTTTATTTGCTCAACGGTACTTTAAATGATTTAAACACGTTACGCATACACACTTAATTTGTTACTAAAGGTTATATAATATATATTTTTTTATTATTAATAAACATGTTTGTCTATATTTATCCAATTTCTTCTTTCTAGTATAGATATTTTGATTACTCTTTATTACGTTTATGTTAGTGCAAACATTACCGCTAGTATTAGAGTAGAGTAGAGTATAGTGATTAGATCCAACACGGAATATATGCTTTGCGATTTCGACGGCACCTTTAGCTCAACTGTTATAACACTAGATGGCACTCCAATGCCAATCTGCCTCGAGTTCAAGTACCTCGGCTCACTCCTGCAAAGCAATGTTGAAAAAGACCGGGTGGTAAGGCATAGAATTAACGCACCATAGATGAAATGGCGGCAGGTCATGGCTACTGCGTATGATCCACAAATCCCTTTTAAATTAAAGGGGAAGATTTACAAGAATATAAAGCAACCTGTCGTCTTGTATGGATCATATTGTTGGTCCATAAAGGTGACGGACGAAAGAGAATTGCATGCAGCTAAGATGCGAATGTTGAGATGGATGTGTGGGGGAACAAGAATGGACAGCATTAGGAATGAGTATATTAGAGGAAGTTTGAAAGCGGCGCCAATAACAGACAAGTTAAGAGGCGCTCGCCTGTGCTGGTATGGACATGTGATGCGCAGGGAGAAAGAGGATGTTATAAGAAAGGCATTGGATATGAATGTGGACGGAGAAGGGGAAGACCAAAGAAAAGATGGATGGACTGTGTGAAAGATGATATGCTTAGGAAAAAAATGAATGCGGAGATAACTACAAATAGAGAGTAATGGAAGAGCAAGACATGTTGCGCCGACCCCAAATAAAAATGGGAAAAGGGTAGGAAGATGATGATGATGATAATAACCTAACTAAATAAATGAGTTACATTCGCATGTTACTTTAGAAATTTCTCCGCGTCCATTACTTCTGAGCCTTTTCAACATTTAAAAAATTCTTTATTCAATTTAGGCCCCAAGAAGGCGCTTATGAACGTCAAAAACACTACCACCAGTTCGGAAAACAACCCAGTCGAGAAGAGCCAAAGATATAACCAATGGTTACTTTACAACTACTATTATTTGATCTAGTAAAATACATCAAGATAAAGGTAACATTGTTAAATTATTATGGAGAAAAGTCATCGTAAATTAATAAAAAATAAAATAGAAAACACATACCATAAAACATCTAATTAACCGGACCCCGTAAATTGGTCGGTTAAAATGAAAAATGGCGGTCGCACGTACGTACGGGCCGGTGTTACCAGAACGGAAATAAAAAATACCCTCGTCAGACAAATGGGTTGTGATTTTCTTTTTTCATTAGCGTGTGCATGTTTAAATTTCAAAATGTTTTGAATTATATGAATGTAATAAAAAATCACTGTTTGCATATTTTTATTTTTGTAGAATTCTGTGAGAACCTGTTTGTTAAATTACCGTATATATGTTACGTAGCTATATTGTATATATATATATATTGAGTATATATATTGAGATTTTTTTCTTGTTTTGATTTCTTCGTAGTCATTCACTGGTCCTTGTTGTTCACGATTTGTAAGGCATTCTGCATTATTAACTAATATTAGCTTAACATATTATTAATGGTAACGTCTCTTGGTTGTCTGTTAGTGGGCTCGAAAAACCACTAGACTGATTTACAAAATTATTATTTTTATATAGATATATCATAAGTTTTAGTGCATATTTTGTTACATTCGATAATATACATAAAAGTTATGATGATGAAAAAATAAATTTACAACAAGTAAATTACTGGGAGTACGTTTCCTTACAATACTTCATCTAAAATATTCAAATCTATTATAATATTCAATGGTTTAAGGTGTTTGATTAACTGAATACGAAAAGACGATATACAAGTGGAGCCACAGGCACAGACATAGCTAGAATATTTAGTTATATTTTAATATCGTGTGTAAACTCATTGTATTTTGAAGATCCAGGAATCGTTCGTCATCCAGATCTGCTCCATTATTAACCACAACTGAGCATATGTTTTACCATACAAACTCACTTCCCTCTCAAGCGTTCTCAAATCTCTCTCATAATACTCTCAATAGTGAAAACCTAACTAAACACTATTAGTAATAAAATTGAAAAATTTAAAGTGGACCTATCAATGATAAAAAATTATGGACAATGCGAAATATTAATTTAAAAATGTACATATGTTTTTTAATAAAGCCTGGAACATAGTAAATTTAAAGATACCGCTGGAAAAGCCAAAACAAATTTATGTAGGGCATTTTCTAATGATGCCCGTCTGGGTAGCTACCACCCTCAAATTTGAAAACCTATCACCAAATTGTTGTGTTCCGGCAGCATCACTTGAGAACCAGTGCCCTCTATTCTTAGTGTGTTTACTATCCTGGATCACATCATCACTTAACATCAGGTGAGATTGTGGTCAAAGCACTGAGCCGATACCGAGTAAAAAAAAAAATAGTACGGAAGATTTTACCATATGCACAGCCACGATCCGATTCTATCACCCATGAGATATATCCCGTCAAGATGGTTTAGGAATGTACATCTACTTTACCCGAGAATTCGGGATCAATGCCAGGGCAAGGAATATTAATATTATCGATTATCATATCATCCGCGGCTAGATTGTGTTTTATTTTTTTTTTTATCTCTTCAAGCTATGAATACTAAACCCCGGAAACGGCTCTCATCACAAAAAAGCTTTAAGGGTTAAGTTATAGTATACTTGAAAATCACTCAAAATGCCGTGCATTTGAAATCAAAGATTCTAAATTTTTAGTAAACTAAATTTATAAATTTAATGAATTTTGAAACATTCAAATCTGCTTGTTTTTAAATATGCTACATTGCATTATAAGCAGGCACTTTTACTAAGTGAAAAAACATCACATAGTTATTCGCTTCGTCGTTGACATCAAATATCTAGTCATTTGCTTTTGTGAGCACAGTTTAAATAAAAATGGCAATAATTTATTATCTGTATGTCAGTCTGTCATATGATATTTTATAAATATAGTTAACGGCAAGTTTCAATATCGAATTTTAAAAGTTAAGATTGAGATCACACGAAAAATGAATTGGTTTTAACTAATCACTGACACAGATCTGACACTTTATAGAAAAAAAACAAGATTGAAATTTCGGAAAGAACAGATTAAGATCGTATAATGAAACCGGCCGTAAGGGTTATTCGAACCTCAACATGTGAACATTTACGATAAAAATGGTTAATTTTGATATATAAAAAACCATACATATCTACTTAATACCATAGCTGGTATAAAGGATAATAATAATACATACACCTTCAAAGCCCCATAAGAAACAAAATCAATATGACCGTAATAGGATGCGTGCAGTTAATCGATGGTCGGGATCGAACCCGGAACCGATACGTGCGTGATGCTCCCCTTTAAGAGTATTATTAACTTGTAAACATACCCATATAACTGCGGGTTCCCACCGACATAACCTTTCCTATGTATCAGACTTCCCGTTCAAACAAGATGGCGAATTCATAAATTTTTGAAAATTCCATAACACAGAACATATTTGATAACATGATTAGTATACGACTCTATGGACTTTAGAACTTTAGATCTTTAGACTATGGAAAGTCTTCAAAATGATAAAAATCGTTTTGTTAGTAAAACCGCAGAAAAGAATATGATATCAGCACAAACTAAGAATTCTGCAATCCATACATAAATATGACTTCTTCAACAGGCATAATTAATTTATGGCGTGTCTTAAAGCTTTATAATTGTTTATCAATGAAATTAATCGCATGATTTGTATTATATTACACATTTTATATCAGCTTCACCTATATGGTCATGCCACCATAAGTATTTATTTTAACGGAATCTTCGAACTCAACTTTTAATTGACATCAAAATGTCGGATGATATTGGAATTTTCCACACTTTTTTTATGTAATATAGATTACTGACCCACAAAACTGAACATTCAGTTTGACTGCAGGTATTAAAATTTCTTATATAATTATATACCTTTTAGAGTATCTCAAACAAACTCAATCAATATCTCAAAAAAAACAAACAATCAAATACCATTTTTATGGTAAAAAATGTATAAAATAATTTTTCAATTTAATTTTAAACTTAACTATGTTCCTTTCTTCTCTGATGTCTGCGGGTAAACTATTCAATACATGGAATTCTCTTTTTGAGAGTTCTGTCTCCATACACACTGGTAACTCTCGGTACCACATATTTACCCGCAGCCATCGCTCTTGTATTATATTTATTCATAACATTTTCCATTGGTATATACTCCTTATTACTAAGGTTTTTAACGATAAAACAATAATTTCATAAACTTGTCCCGTTACCCTGAACATGATCCTGTGACAGATTTATTTTCACCATAGTAGATCTAGATAAAATTAGTGGAACTCTGTTTTCCAATGACATTGACGTGGTAATGAAGTTTTCCAAAATTTTGGCATCATTTTATTAATAAATAAGAACACTGCATAGATACTAGCTAGTGGTAGATTAAAAAAGGTAACGATTAAAAGGATGCAGAAAACCAAATATTTGCAAAAGAATAATGTGCTGATTTTAAGAAAGATAAGCGTGTTTTTTTATAGTTTATTAAACTATAATGTATTTTGTTCAAGCGCCTATAATCTGCTACGACTTATTTTCTGTCAAATTACGTATTTAATAAGCATCTTGGATCATTTCTAGAATAGACAACTGTATTATGTAATAAGAAAAATGTCTTAAAATCGTTTTAGTGATTTTTTCAGTGATCATCATTCAAACGTAGATAATAAACACTTTTTATTTATATTCTGAGAAAAAATAAACTGACGTCTGAATTTAAATTTGTATTTCAAGTATAAGGCAAATACCGGTACAAATAAGCAGGTTTCGTAGATTATATCGTATAATAAGTTTCCTAATGATGTTATTATCAAAATATATTCAAATGAGTTTAACTATTTAAAACATTTTATATTTTTAAACTGTTTTACGGCATTCAACGCTGTATTTCCAACTGAGTCAACATCACTTTTCAGAACAAAAGTGTTACCAGCTTCAAGAAGGTACATAACATCAAGTAAGTTTGTGATTGGGAACTCCGCAATTCGAACCATTCTATCATGTAATGGGTTCACTAATCCATTAAATAACCGCGTAATGCTCGAACCGAGAATCGATCGGACGACACGAATATCTACGCGATACGATACCGAAGCCATATTACACTAGCTATAAACATATCCTTACATATTAAAAAAGGTAATTCTCTCTTAATACGTCTATTCGATAATGGGTTTATAATTCGAAATCCATTGAAAAAAATTAAAACTTTTTTTTAGTCATTGATATAATGTCATGTTGAACCAGTTATAGCTCAATGGTTATGTGCTCGAATACCGAGTCGATGGACGCAAGTTCAAAAGATATGAAAATTAAGAGTAAATATAACTATCACGTATGACATTTTCACTTAATTTATTATTATATATTAATATACCCACTTTACAAAAAGAGAAACTCTTTTTATAATCGGCTATATAAATACGATCTCGGCTAATGTTAAGTGATGATGTGATCGACGGTAAACATACTAAGCCTAGTAGGGTTATTGGTTCTTAAGTGATGGTTCCGGAACACAGCTATTGGTGTTTGGCGGCAGGTTTTCGAATTTGAGAGTGATAGCTACCCATACGGGACTTATTAGACTACAACCATTCTTCAAGACGTTTTTCTAGACCAAGATAGCTATGCTCGTTATAGAATTGGATGAGTTGTTTCGAAGCTACGTCCTTCGACGCGGAATCCTGACTACCAACTATCAACTGAGCCATAATCACTAGGCACTTTAAAGTGCTATATTGGTTTCTATAATCTGTATTTAGTAGGTTTTTTATTATAAGGGACCTTATTTTTATTGCATTCATATAAAACAATTAATATTTACAACCGGACGAAATCACAGATCTTAGCTATCGATGACTCACTGGTGATTTAATCGGATACGACATTAATGCCCGTAGGTTCGATTACGCCTTCCTAAATATATCGTTTTTTTTTCTAAAGCCCACTAGACTAATTTTACCACTCAAGCTTGAAAATCTGTCGCCAAACAACTACAGATGTATGTTAGCCTTAAGTATGTAAGTCCTCTAAGTAAAGATATACGCCAAAAAACTATAGTTATAACACTATAATATGCATCAAGACATACATTGAGGTGGGCTGGTCACGTGACCGTATTGACATAAGAGAGATGAATACAAAATACAACGAACTGGACAGACCCAAACGCAAAAAGGGAAAGAGGATGGTCCAAATACCGTTGGAATTACGAAATAAAAAGATTTACAGGAGGCCTTTAGGTACTCGTAAGGTGTCCTTAACTTTAGGATTTTTTTTCTTTATTGATAAAACAGATTTAAATTTGTAGTGTATATAATTTAAGTTAAGGAAAGTAAAAAAAAGTTACTTCTAGGCTTAACGTTCTTACTTTCTAAGACCGTCATTTGTCTTGTGATATCGTAGTCAAAGCGCTTTGACAGTACAGTATAGAGATAAATAGCGTACACGTGTCAGAAGTGAATTTTATTTGGCAATCTTTAATGTAAATCTGTTAGACGAATTATTAGCAAGAAAAAAATATCAGAGATAAAGCAAGATAACTTAAAAATATATATGACCACTTCTAAAATATAAGTATGCGCACGTTTCTTCTAGAAGAAATATAAATACAATAATTCTATAGTCAAAATTACAGCGTACTTAATACTTTTGTCTCTTTCTCTCTTAGTACGTCGTTTAATATTTAGTACATGGCCTTTAATATTCAAAATTGTGCCGCTAATGCAGAAACTCATAGTGACTCGACCTCGAAATTTTAGTACCATCGTGAAAAAAGAAGTTTAACTTAAAAATGTTCACCAGTAAACTCACTTGGAATATTTAACAAAACCACTGAACATTTAAAAAGGTAAAAAGCAGAGTCACGAACATAATTAGTTATACATATAAGCATGTAATCTTTACCAATACTGAAAGGTAGGTAATTTGAACGCTAGAGTGAGGATCTAAAGATCTTTCAGATAAATTCTCCAACACTTGTCTATTTATTTTAAAATCATTTTCAATCATTTAATGTTTAAAGTACGTACTACAAACTGTTATAGAGGAATGATATACTAAAGGGAAAAATTATTTGTTAAAAGTAAGTTACAATTAAGTATCTATGAAAAGACAAATTCCGTCATTTGAGGGAAAAACTTCGTGAAAATCGCGTAGTATCGAATCCTTGTGTCATGACACTGAAGTTACAAATTCACCACGATCCAACACAAAAGTCACGCACTGAAGTGAGTCAGGGATTTTTGACCATGTCTATAGTGACCATTATAGTTTAGACAAAATCACGCCATGTACTAATCCGAAGTAATTTTTTAAGATTTACATTTGTAAAAAATGTGCTGTAATAATATAATAACAATAATTTATTTGATAATTGTGTTAATATATTTATTTACCTAATTTGAAACGAATATGTTTACCAAAATAAAGTTATGAACTGATTCAAAGTAACGGTTTTTTTTTTTAAAGTAAAAATATATTTAAAAAATGATTATATTCCAAACAGTATAAAGAAACTTAATTTTCACAACAAAAAAATTATTTAAACGCTTAATACTAAAAAAAAGTTACATTCAACTTACCAAACTTAAGTACAAAAATTTACAATCCACTATACTAAAAATAAACACTACACACACATTTTTTTTTTTAAACGCAACATATACATACTACACTCGCATTTTAATTTTGTTATTATTTTTTGGCCGGATAAGTTTGCGCCATAGGCGATTATAAAAGTACACAACGAATTCGAATCTCGTACAAGAAAAGCGGTAAAATTCGCTTCCCTCAACACGCCCGCCCTTCGGAGAACGAATACGTAAACTGAAGCATCGGGACGCGATCATCCCTTAGTTTTCCGCGTTAGAAGGAGACGTAAGAATTATTTAAATCGGAAAAGCATCGAGCGAGAAAAGGACAGAACGGATTGCGTCGACACGTGGTGTATTGCGGAATCCGAACGGTCATTGCCATACGTTAATTTTAAGTGCAATCGAGGGCTGAGAGGCTAACATTTGTTTTATAATGGGACAGATAGGAAACTCGATTTGAGAAAAACGTTCGAAAACGTAAAAAATTTGAATATTTTGACATACGGTATATAGTAACCCAGAAATAGTTATTTGCTGATTATTTTTAAGATGGTGAGTATAACATCTGATTTGAAATTAATGAAGACAAAGCATCGGTTGAGTTAGGTATATATATAGATATATGTATATATCATAAGCGCCTTTTCCTCGCCTCGGTGGCGCAGTTGTACTACGGTGCGACTGCCGTTCTGAGGTCTCGCGTTCGATCCCCGGGTCGAGTCAGGTGGTATTGGGTTTTTCTACTCAGTATCATCCCGGAGTTTGGAATTTGTGCCCGATATGGCGACAGGCTCGCCCCCTGTCACATCTGGGACGGAACTAAGCTCAGCGAAATGTGGGTGGTGTAGTTCACTATTTCACCTCTGCCTAACCCTTCGGGGATAACAGGCGTGAGCTTATGTCATATGCGGCTTTTCAGAGCCCAAATTGAATAAAGAATTTTTTGATTTTAATTTTTGGAACAATGAGCTTGACATTATCGAAAGATGGAGATTATTATATTGATGAAACTATATCATAGTGATAAAGGGTTTTCTGATACCAGCCTAACTAGACACTACCTTCAGCTTTGAGAATCTGTTGTCAAGTACCTTTTTTTTTTTTGACGGGGGGAAATGCATTTACGCATTACCCTTACCTATTGTATTAGTGAGACCGAAGTCCCCCAATGTAATAGGTAAGGGGGCACGGAGGGACGTCTCCGTGCCAGTGTAGGACTCGCCCGGGCGTGATGCGCCCTCATGTAAATCTACCTTTTTTTTTTTGACGGAGGGAAATGCATTTACGCATTACCCTTACCTATTGTATTAGTGAGACCGAAGTCCCCCAATACAATAGGTAAGGGGGCACGGAGGGACGAACTCCGTGCCAGTGTGGGACTCGCCCGGGCGTGATTCGCCTGGAAATACCCACTAAAACCCCCCGGGGCCGTCCGCTGCATTTGGGATGGGGGCGACACGGGGTGGCTTTCGCAAGCACCGCGTCGCCCCCTGCAGCGAACCCACCGGGCCTCGTCCGTGCAATGGCCCAGTGGGGATGGGGGAGAATACTCTCCACCCCACCTCTTCGCCCACCTCTCGAAAGAGGTATGACCAAGGATGGTCTGCGATCCGGGGGGGCAAGATACTTCTCGCCCTCCAATAAACGGGAAAAAGGGATAGGTCAGTGGCGGGCAAAGAAATAGGGGAAGAAGCCCGCCTCTGAAGAAGAAAATTTGGATCCCTCCCCTTCACTTACCTTGTCTTACTTGTGTTGTCAAGTACCTGTAGATAATGTGTTTACAATCTTATATCATATCGACTAATGAAATCGTCCTCAAAGGATAAACCTACATTTACAATAAAAGTTCATTCAATCTTAGAAATCGAGAAATGCCTCTCAAATAATTGTACTATATATAAATATATTTGAAAAAATGTAAACATATCTGCTCACCACACGTATTTCGTGTGCAAGCGCGACGATACATTTATCATCGTAACAAATGCTAATAAATTTAAAAAAAGGAAACAAAAACATCAACGCTTATATTAAATGTAGGAAATAGCAGCAATAAAGTATAGGATGTAAAGGTTTTATTAAAGTTAACGAGCCGCCCTATACCCCCTCCCCTCCCGCCCACAGACATTGGTGGGGGCGGTAGCGTCGCGATGGGGTAGTTGTAAAAGTTTTATAGTCTCTACTTACCTAATAAAGGAAAATTCGCGGTGTCGGACACGCCGCAGGAATACTCGAAAAGAGATAAAAATGTCTAAGTCAGTTTGCGAAAACGTCAAAGTTATATACTAAAATTGACAGTTTTCATAACAGTTATTTAATTATTTTTTTAACGACACGATATTAAGGCTGCTTCTCAAATATAAATCCTGGAATATATAAATATAATCTTTTAGATTGTCATTTAAAATACCCGTACCGTTAAAATCACTGTTTATAATCATTCTCATGCCTTATTCCCAACTCACTCGGGGTCGGCGCAGTATGTTTTCTTCTTCGATACGTCCCTATCAGCCGTCATCTCTTCGTTTACTCCCTTTCCTTTCATATCATTTCTTACTCACTCCATCCACACGTTTCTTTGGCCTTCCTCTACTTTTCCCATCCTTCCACATTCATATTCATTACTATTTTACCCACATGCGCTTCCTCTCTTCTCATAACATGTCCATACCACGACAAACGGGAATCTTTCAACTTTTCTACCACTGGCGAAACTTTCAAACTCCCTCTAATATATTCTTCATTCCTTATTTTAGCTATTCTTGTGATACCACACATCTAATTCCACATTCGCATCTCAGCTACATGTAATCGCTTCTCATCCATCAGTCACCATTATTTGTTTAAATAATATCTGAAACGAAATTCAAGAAATATGATACCCAAATATGTTTTATTGGCACACTTTTACTTTACGTATGTTCGTATACAAATAACATTCTATATAACTTTATTTTATTTATTTTAAACTTTTAAGAAAACTTACAGCTAATATAAATCTTAAAATTGTACACAATAAAAACAGAAGGCCATTTACAAGTTTCCACATATATATATATAACAGAAAAATAGAAAGAAACTAACAGCAGTCAAAAGCACAAAGGGTTTAAGTAAAGAAAGAGGAACTTAAAATATTTTTCAGTTTCTTAGGAATACTATTGAAGAAATCTAAGTGTACTTCATTGAGCACTTTATTTGTGCTATCGGTCACTATAATGAAATATGAGTTCTGCCTGTATGTAGCTAAGAATAGTACCACTCCATATCGTTCCCGTGGGTGTCGTAAAAGGCCACTAAGGTATATAAACCAAGGATGAGCAGCAGCATCCTCTGAGTACCACGTACACCTACTGTGATTGCCAACCCGCCTGCCAAGCGTAGCGATTATAGCATTCTCCCCCCAAATTGGGGGAGACCTATGTCCAACAATGAACGTCTTATGCTTGAATAGATAACTTATGCTACACGAAATATTGTATTTTTAGATTTACCTGTTCCTTAACTCATACCGAACGATTATTCGCAGCAAAATATTAAACATGAGGTCTGCGGAAAGTGCCCTTTTTTTTTTTGGACGGGGGGAAATGCATTTACGCACTACCCTTACCCATTGTATTAGTGAAACCGAAGTCCCCCAATACAATGGGTAAGGGGGCACGGAGTGACGAGCTCCGTGCCAGTGTGGGACTCGCCCGGGCGTGAGACGCCCGGAAATACCCACTAAAACCTCCCGGGGCCGTCCGCTGCATTTGGGATGGGGGCGATACGGGGTTGCTAGGCATGTCGCCGCATCGCCCCCTGCAGCGAACCCACCGGGCCTCGTCGTGCAATGGCCCAATCGGGATGGGGGAGAAATTCTCGACCCCATGCGGAAAGTGCCCTACCTAAGTAGAAGAACTTTTAATATGAAAACCCTAATCCTTATTATATTAACTTAAAACATAGTTTATTTATAACACTATGAGTTCATAGACGTAAAGTATTAGCTTGGCTTTTTCTAATGCCCACCTAGCTAGAGCCTTACCACCCTCAAGCTTGGCAATGTCAGCTATCAGTATCAGCTGTCAGTAGATCAGCAGTTTTACTTACTTGAGTGTACGCCATAGCGTGTTTACTGCCTTGGATTACAGAGTCACTTAAAGTAAGGTAAGATTCCGGTCACAGTACAAAAGATAAGAATTTCATCTGAAGTAAACCTTAAAAAGTTTCCATGAAAAAGACATACAAATACAGGTGAACAATATAGCAGCTGCATAAATGTTCTGTTTTTACTTTAAGAATTACAGAACCCTAAAAAGACAAATAACATGCACTGAAGATGCCGTGTAAGTATTAAGTTAGAACAATTTTAGCCATCCTTTCTTGCCCTCTCCCCATTAATATGTCGATTACTCATAAAAATGAGACAATAGGAAGATAATAGGAAAACAATGGAAAGCTGGCGTAAACGACAGGTTAGAGCTCAAGGGGTTAACATTAACGGTAAGCAAAGCTCTTAACGCTACCCCTCATAGTTACGTAAGTATTGGCGTAATTTAGAACGCTGTAATTAAAAGTAAATAAATGACCTGATGCTTAAGTAACCACCCTCCTTCCCGCACCTCATGCTATCAAAATAAGCAGAGTATAGACCCACCCCACCTTATTGATGCTTAGGTAAAACTTACAGCAACAGCCCTAAAGACAACTAGTGCACCAAATATATCACATTACATTACCAATTTATAACAAAATATCCTACGGAAGATAATTTTTGTCTATTCGATTACCACTACTTCACTAGTCTTCATCCAGACAGCGATTCTCAAGCCCCCACCAAGTAAAATCGACTAAAAATTTTGCATTACTAATTATTACTTCAGCACCTTGACCATACTGTCAACGTCAAAAGATACGTAAAGAAAGTCATTACTACAAATTATAGATATATTGAGAGAATTAATGCTATACATATCTATTTAGCATACTAAATGCGAAATCCCCATTCAATTTACCACGTGTATGTGTCTTATAAAATTTGGATATAATCATTTAAGTAAAGGTTATGTTGTCCTAGATCGATGTTATTAGTAATTCGTTTTAAATACGCTATAATTTCAGCAGACTCAGAGAGTTATAACGAATATTTTCTTAAATGAAATTTACGTTATGATATGTAATATATTAACCTCCATTAATACAAATCCGATATTCTAAAACTCTATTTAATAACGTTCCATCACCTGTGTAATCCGTTTCCCGACAAGCAGATAACCCTGCAACAGCCACCGACCGCACCACGAGAACCCCAAGGGTCTGAGTAACTAAATAAAGGACTCTTTTGATCACTGACCCGTGTACAATACTCTACGCACTTACTGTTGAACTTAGTTTTAAAACATTTTAAACTTCCCGACATTGTTGCCAACTGGCTTAAACAAAATACTCGTAAAATTAAATCTTCGGGATCTAAATAAGGACACAGTGAAAGGAAACCCTATTACAGTGGGATATATTGCCTAATATTATAATCATTAACGGCAACGTCTTTCTGTCTATTAGTGCTTTTATAAATTGAGTAACAAATCACATAATTTTAAATGTAAAACAACTAGCAGCTGTTAAACCGGTTCGTATGCCGTAACGGTAAATGGCATGATGTTTGTTATTTCACATGTGACGAGCGTTCCGTGACGACCAACATTTTTATTTATTTTGATCACAAATGTTCTATGGTCAGCCTTTAGTACCTGTACATGTTGTCGTATTAAGTAGTATATGGAATAAGTTACGGATAATAACTTGTAAATGAGATATTTGACTACAATATTTTCTGAATACTTATTGATAATAAATATTGATTATTTAAATATATATATAGTGCATTGAATAGAACTTAAGCTGACACAACCAGTATCTACAAATAAATAAGCAAAAGTAACGCAGTTCAAGAGCTTACTAGATAATGACGCGTGTTACCAACAAAAAAAAATTGAAACACTATTTTTTTGTTCAAATTTTCAATGACAATTAAGGTCTACCATCGGGCGAACACTAGTCATAATAAAGACAGACACTAAATAGATTTATCTATAAAACGAGAAGTAAAAAAAGTAGATAACAAAGTTCATGTAAACTTGTAAAAATGCCACAAACATCTGTCCTGGTTTTGGAGATGTTGCCGGGACACGCGCGTGACTTGTGCCGTAAATTATAATTTATTTAAATATGAAATCAAGTATTCACTGTGCGTAGTTGAGTGGCGACAACGTATCATGAGTGAACAGTACTGCGAGTTTACTGGGATTTTGAAGTGAAACTTATTTGTGTACGATGAGAGTTGAATTTCAAGGGCGCGTCATGCTATTAGCGTTAGTATATAAGCTTCAGAATTAATTTGATATACCTAGATTGGTGTACAGGTAAAGTGTATTCGAAATAATGAGAAATTTCTATTTTGAGGTACTACGAAAACTTCATGGAAAACTTAGTAACACTGACACATGATTGAAAACTGAAAATATAACGTTGTCGACATGACACTGGCAGAACTGTATATGTAAATCACAGATTGCTTTTAGCAAAGAAAAATTAGCATCACTATTTAAATAACAAAAGACGGATAGAAGTACATAGTTGCGAGAAAAAAAAGGCAAAAATAATAATCATATTTATTAATAATTTGTCTTACAGGTTATAACTAAAAATTGCCATAGAAGACACGTACAGTCTATTTTTTCATTCTTTCTCCATACTATTCCATGCAAAAGCATCGTGCGAAAACATACAAAAAATGAATACTTTTAACATCAAAATTAAATAGAAAAAACATCAAGTACAAATTAATTGCTATACTGATCACTCATCTCATACAACAATTATTATAGACACTAGACAGTACTGTCGCAAACAAAAGTCAATTTTGATTAGTCACATATTTATAAATAGAATCGATTTCATTCGACTATTCTACAAATTCTCTTCATCATTTTACCTAACATGAGAGTCTTATCATAAATCACAGACTTATCATAAATATAACATACCACCATGATCATTAATGGTATAAGAAATAGTACAATCTGAAAGTTCGACTGCAGAGGAGACACGGCACGGAAAACCACCAGTAATTGTATTGTGTCCAATCCGTAACTTCTTATTAGCAACATGTATTCATTATCAGTCTTTCCAGACTTCATGTTTAATAGTAGCGACCTATTACGAC
The DNA here is from genome assembly GCA_014132275.2 of Samia ricini. Classification (NCBI taxonomy): domain Eukaryota; kingdom Metazoa; phylum Arthropoda; class Insecta; order Lepidoptera; family Saturniidae; genus Samia; species Samia ricini. The sequence goes on from AP028159.1 coordinate 1,166,959, forward strand.
CAATCTAAAGAGCACCCGCAGTTAGGGAGGTGACAATTTTGCTTGATTAGTTCACGACTAATGTACACTTCCAAAAAAATCATCAACGTGTCAAACGTTAAAATGCGTTGCGATCTGTTATCGTCAAGTGTATAACCCGAGTACAGAGAACGTTCATCCACAGATACCAAGTAAATGAGATGCAGTCATTCTGCCAAGCTGGAATAAAATAAAACCGTTTGTAATTATCGATTATTGTAGGAAAACTATAGTCACACTCTTTAATAAGGACATCCTGAATATAAAATGTACCACTGATTCAGAAGACATCGACAAAGAATAGCAAAAAAAAAAATACACAGATCTTCGATAAGCAAAAAAGTTCCTGAGAAAACCATTAATCTTCTCCGTACACAATGTACGAAACATAGGACGGCGAATGAGTCTTTTTCTTTAAAAAAAACACTGTGTTCCCTCTCCTTCCCTAGCGTGGGACGGTCAGCCAAATGAAGCGATCGCGTGATTCGACTTCATCCGTCAATATCGTGGGACAACCTTTCGTATTCAAAGCATGATGTCTGTAGGCAACTATTATACTAAGATATCTTTATTCCTAGAAGCAAAACCTAGTCAAAAAAACATAAATATGTACCAAGTTCCCCTTTTAATCAAATGAAACATATATTGGTTTTTCTTTTAGAAAATAATCGCATAAATAGATAGTCTAAAGATTTGTTCGTATATAGAATGTGCAAATAAAATACAATACAAAAAGTTTTAATAAAATTAATAAATATCCAATCCTAACTCGGGCGAAGTTTAATAATTAATTCCAACACTATAACGGCTGACCAAAGACTATCTGGCAAAAGCAAAGGCAAAGGCATGGGCACCAACATAGTTAGGCATAAGCTTAATAATCGCGCCAGATCACTACGTTGTAACAAAGTCAAAAACATGCAATTTAGCATGAAATAGACTACAAGTCAGTTTGCTAGTCCATAACTTTAAAAACGTCACTGATGTTTGCCGAACATTGAACCTGCTCCCATTGTATCCATATTCCGTTAGCTGATTCATTCATTCATTCATTTACCACATCTTCAATAATAAAAATTGGAATACTATAACATAAACAAAAATAAACGTGACATAGGTATAGAGAAAGCATAAATCAAAGCTTTTTCATATTTCCTGTCGATGTTATCAGCCCTTGTTATCATCCTTAAAACGGCTCCATTCATCGCAGAACATGCAGCAATATACATACCGAAAGTCTTCTAAAATCAAAAGAAAATAATTAACATTTCAAATAGAAATATAATTCTTAATGCGACAAAAAACAAACACAGCCTGTATAGAATCAGTAGGTACGTATTTCTAAACCGCAGGTACGCAAGCCGCTGACGTGACTGTTAAAAAACGAATTATGACGTTGCGGTGTAGTTGTCCTGACCAAACCAGACCGAGACTGCCCAAGTTGACTGAAGTTTTATTACCAAATCAAAGGTATTTTAACTCATACAAGTCTTCGCTCGGTATTCAAAATCCAATTTCTTTTATAACTAATAACACTAAAGATAATCAATACCTGGTCATGCAATCTGCACCCTACCTTAAAATAATGGCTACATGTTGATCGGCGCACGCTATGGGCGGGCGACACTGACTATGCACGATATTGTTGCGACTGTTAGCTGCCGACATGCATCCGTTGTTTAGTTGATAAGAACTTGTTTAAGATACTATGTTAATGAAAAGTCAGTCTGTATTAAATCTCCAATCGACTCGATCTGTTATACCCCCGCTATGTATGCCTTAATGCTGCCCTGACAATCCCAGGTCAGCATAACTCCCTTAGCTCTTAGGAAACAATGACAGATCAGTCAGTCGGACTTGAGCTTTCATCCTGGACGGTTGCCTAAAGGTAATCATATCCTCTGCGGAAACATATTTCCAAATCTATATTTCTATTATATCTATTAAAAGTTCTCCGCGATTAAAAGTTCTTTTTTTTAAAAAGACATTCTTAACTCGTCCTATAACAGATCGTTTATTTTTAAAAACTTGTGTAGTTAACTAGCTATTCCATCCATTCAACCGAAAGACATCCACTGTTGGGCATAGGTCTCCCCCAAAGATCTACTAGACGACCAGTCTTGCGCCACCCGCATTTTTGCGGATCTCTTCATTCCTGGTTCGATCATACACAGAAACTCCAAGCATAGCCCTCTCCATTGCTCTTTGAACAACTTTGAGCTTTGTTATTAGGCCCATTGTGGGTGACCACGTCTCGGCTACTCAGCTAGATACTAAACAAGCAGAATCGGTACAAACACATCAGAGAAATATGGTGAACGGTTTTATTTTACCTATTTATATAACTAACATTTATTGGTACAGAACGTAATATTTCTTATTTTCTTCACGAAAAACCCTGAGTAAGGTTAACTCAGATAAAGTAAAATCACCTATAAATAGTTGTTATTGCGCTTCCATAATATTATAATCTAAGAAATCAAATGATGACGACCACCGATAAATGAGAATCTGTTGATATTTAGTAACCGGCCTACATCTACAAAAGCTAAATCGGTATGTGACTAAACGAGTCACTATCACAGGTTTTCACCTTGTGAATGGTAGTCACGACCTGGTCGGAAACGAAACGTTGTTTAGCTGGTAACAAGTAGAGGCACAAGAACCATCCCATCTCTCCCCTGAGAAGTATCATGACAAAACAAAACCTCACGCCTGTTATCCCCGAAGGGTTAGGCAGAGGTGAAATAGCGACTAGACCACCCACATTTCGCCGAGAATACTTCCGTCCCAGATGTAACAGGGGGCGAGCCTGTCACCATATCGGGCACAAATTCCAGACTCCGGGATGGTACTGAGTAGAAAAACCCAATATCACTTGACCTTTTTTTTTTTTTTTTGACGGGGGGAAATGCATTTACGCACTACCCTTATCTATTGTATTTAGGGGATAAAAATCCCCCAATACAATAGATAAGGGGGCACGGAGTGACGAGCTCCGTGCCAGTGTGGGACTCACCCGGGCGAGAGTCGCCCGGAAATACCCACTAAAACCCCCCGGGGCCGTCCGCTGCATTGGGATGGGGGCGACACGGGGTGGCTTTCGCAGGCACCGCGTCGCAAATATCACTTGACCTGACCGGGAATCGAACTCGAGACCTCAGTACGACAGTCGTACCGTAATACAACTGCGCCACCGAAGCAGAAGTAGCAGAGTATCTGTAATACTCTCGAATGGAATTATAGTTATGTATAGCATTAATTAATATCCATAGGGTAACCATTTATCATTAGGAGGAATGCAAGCCTGTTCGCTACCGTAATGTAAATTACATTTAAGGGAATGGACTGGCCATTTTTATAGATTAACAGGCAGTAAGCGTGGACTTATTATCTCTCTCAATTTTGAAGTCTTCATGCCATGATAATTTCAATTTAGCCATAGTGTTTAATGAACATCAATTAATAAAATACAAAAAGGTGCCTGTGGTTATTTAAAAAAAATCGCACATGGTCATGTACTCGATTAGGCATTGTCCCTCCAACAATAGAGGTAAACTTTGACCATAAGATATCAAATGACTATGCTGCCGAAATAACTGTCCAGTTCCTCTTGGCAAATATCTTATAACTTAAACCTACCAATAGTTTCTTCACAATAGATTTTAATTTCGCCCTACCACCATAGTAATTTAATCAATATTGCGTAGCTATTACTTAGACTTTTCTTTTTAAAAAAGGTATTCCTAAATTGTTGGGCAAAATTTGGAAAAAATCTAAAGCTTATCTCCCCGTAAATCTTGATGCATCTGAATTTTTTAAGCTGGCCGCTAGCCAAGATTCAGATTAAAGTAATACTGGATAGGTTATATGATAGGTTTATATGATTAAAGTATAAATCTAGGGCATTCCGTAAATAATACGAGAAAAATGAAACTATCGGTCATACAATGAAAAAAGGTCAGAAACGAATAAAATCAAAGTATCTGTTTGTAAAAGAAAAAAAATTCAACAAAAAAACTGACTTCAAAGAGGAAACTAAAAAGTAAAAATTTATATACTTACCACAAAGTAATTTAGTTCCTCCTTTCCAACAAAAAAAGAATCATCAAAATCGGTTCATAAAGGACGGAGTTATCCTCGAACTTACATTTTTTTTTATACTGTCGAATTGAGAACCTCCTCCTTTTTAAAGTCGGTTAATAATAACTTTTTACTAAACACATATGAATGCATATACGGTACAGATACCAAAAGCACAATTTGAAAATTTTGTCAATCTGTCTGTTTGTTGGATCTACTGGACCAATTTTGGCGGGACTTTTTCTGGCAGATAGCTGAAGTTATAAGGCGTAAATTTATGATTGTATTTAGATTAGTTACGACTGGCATGTCTTATAAGATACATAAGTCCCTAAGAAAAAAAACAGGCTACTCTTATTTTTAGAAAGTAATTAGGGTTTCGCGTAATAAAACTAAGCAGTTAAAAAACGTATTAGATAATTTAACAAAAAAAAGATAATAAACCATCCAGACAGCACGAATCTTAGTACCTTAAGTGCAAGCTCAAGCAACGTTAAAATCTTTCAAATACCACTATCTGGCAATAGCATACCACTTCCAATACTTTCATAGCGAAAATCAACTCTAACCTAATAATTTTTAAGTTCTTAATACTATAGCACGATATCGTCGTACCGAACCTACAAACTCGATATTTAATCGTGTTCATTTAATAAGTCGATTATTCGATTGTCATTAAAACAATTTTGATTTTTGTTGTAAAATAAGTTGGTTCTATTTTTTTTTCTGTAACAATATTACGTAGACTTGTTTTATCTGACTTTAAAATAGTCAATAAGTAACCTCAAAAGGATCGCTGTACTGAGGTCAGTTAAATATGGGTTAGTACTCCTAAAGACGGACGCCCATCTAACGGAAGAACAATAGGAAGAGTAGTCTAATAAATATCACAATGGTGCTTCTGCAACTTTGCATAAATACTAATATCTATAGTAATATTATAAAGGGGAAAGATATTTTTGTATATAACGAATAAACTTAACACCTACACTAGACCGATTTGGACGAAATTTGGTATGGAGATAGTTTGAAATCCAGGGAGTGACATAGGATATTCCAAAAACCTCACGGGAACAGCAACTACGCGGGTAAAGCCGCGGAGAGCAGCTAGTATAATATATCTGAAAATCAACGCTATGCATCAGCTGAGCCTGTCCCATTGCCAAAATTATTATATCATGTTTATTATTAAGGTTATGTTATATATTTTGGCAATAAATCGTTTTTATTATTTATTACAATATTGTTATATTTGAAGTGTCCGATAGTCGGTTATTATTTCTATTATTTTGCTATGTGTGGAATTATGACTCTTTTCTAATACAATTAAAGTAGGTAATGTTTCAAATTTCACTATTTAGGTATTATTTGATATATATAATTAGTGATAATCTAATGGTGAAAGGTAATGGACTATCCATCATCTACAAATATGATCCACATCAAGTTATATCAGCTGCTTGTGAAATAAACCACATTGGAGACATCAAAAATTTGAAAAATGTTTTTATAGCATTAAAAAAAAACACAAATTATTGAATTAGAGTGAATGATTGAAAATTCCGATCCGACCAGTATGACGAATGAATTCCCTTTGTCACAAAGACCTGTCTCAGTATTTATATAGCACTGTACTGTACAGCATATTATAACTTCCATGCCACTACTTCGTATTATTGCAAAGTCGTTGGTAAAGCTTAGTTTTAATGAGAACCTGCGTCACGTCAGCTGTCACCGCCGTCACGGCTGTCACTCTCCATTCGTCACGCGAGGAGCGAACACGTCATAGATATTGCTCCGCAGATCAGATTGCGTTTAATATGACTAAAAAGTTTTAGGGAACGAACGAGTGTGGCATATTTTATCGCTTAATTGAATTATATTTCCTTTATAGTTCTACCTTTTCTTCTTTCCTCTGTAATCTCATAATAGTGAAAATATTAAGAAAACGGTCCTCACTTTGTTTAATCTACATTTTAATTTTAAGTTTGTATACCCCGCTTAATCTTCAGCAGAACTATAATAATTATAACGTTGTGTTGTAGTAAAGGATGTGGTTACAAAGACAGAGAAAGGGAAGCATAAATATTTTGAACACGTGGGCAGGATGGACAAAAGAAGGTTGACGAAACAAATCTACAAGATGAGGGTGACTGGACAAGCAGGTAAGGGTATTCCAAGGCTTTGCCTTACTTTGTATCTTAACAAGATCCAAAATATTCTAAAGTGTTAATGAAAGCGGAATACATATGTCAGGGCCGTAGCAGGTAGAAGGATGGAGTATCTACGTAGGTATGTAGCTATAATCATGCGTGTGTCTAAATACATTTCTACAATATGCGTCAACGTCGCCACTTCTCAACCGCTCCACACCGCTCGTAATCCGTCTCAAACTACTTGGCTTTAAAGGTTACTGACAATTAGAGTTTTACAACCTTAGCGTTTTGTGCTAGGTTCTTTTATTAGTGCTCGTTTTTAAGGGCATAATATTCGAACACACCACGTGCCTTATATCTTTATCAAAGGAAAATCCTTTCTCTATATCTGGCAGATAAGATGCAAAAAAACGAGTTCACTTTAATAAAAATTAAATAAGTTTATACATTCGGTAATCGTCAAAATGAATTAGATATAAAATCTAAAAGGAAACCGACTCGATATTTTCAAAGGTTTTTTGATTAAATGGGCTTTGCCGGCCCATTTGCTAATTGGAAATCTTCCGGACTTCAACGTCGAGAGTTTAAAATTTATCATTTCTGTTTTTTTAAGATGTAGCGAACATTTTCGCCGGACAAACCCAGACAAGCGTCTATGACGGAGCGATTTTAATATTGTTTGGAACACATTTTTTTCCACAATCGCCCCGTATATTTTCAACTACACAAAAGTTTTGTGAAATGTAAATATATTTATAACAATGCCTCCTAAAATAAAACCATCTATCTATAAATGGTATTTACTACTAAGTTACCGAGTATAACAAATCTCAATGTTTGGATATCTGAGCAGAAGACAAAAAATCAGTCAGTTCGTTTAGAGCAAATTGGTTTTTCTACATGATTCATAAAAACAATCGTAGAATAGTTACAAGTCCTAAATACCTCCAGGTATATGTATCTCCAGTATTTATAGATCTCGTTTGGATTCTGAGAGATGAGAGATTTTTCACAAAGCTTGGCCAGACGAAGCGTTGGGTAATCAAGGCACGCTTTGATCTACTCTATCAAACGGAGCTTCGCTACCGATCGACGGATCGCAAGTGCGCGTGTTTCATAGTTGATTGAACATGTCTTTAGTTCCGTGCATATTTGAAAGGATGAAAATTTAAATCAATTTATTTTCAAAATCCTTACATTATATAAAAGTTAACTTTTATATGACTGTCTATCTGTCTGTAACTCGATAACTACTAAACCGATTGACATAACTCGTGTTTTTAAACCGTAGATATGTTATCTGGTCAAATTTTAGTAAGAGTTTTACAGTAAACAGTTACATTATTTAAACAGCTTCTACGAGTAAATAAGAAAAGTAATCTGAATAACAAAAAAATATCATAAAATGGTCATTATCGTGTTGACATGATATAGAAGTTATTTAAAAAAAATCCCTTTTTTTTTGACGGGAGGAAATGCATTTACTCACTACCCTTACCCATTGTATTAGTGAGACCGGAGTCCTCCAATACAATGGGTAAAGGGGCACGGAGGGTCGAGTTCCGTGCCAGTGTGGGACTCGCCCGGGCGTGAAGCGCCCGGAAATACCCACTAAAACCCCCCGGGGCCGTCCGAAACATTTGGGATGGGGGCGACACGGGGTGGCTTTCGCAAGCACCGCGTCGCCCCCTGCAGCGAACCCACCAGGCCTCGTCCGTGCAATGGCCCGGTAGGGATGAAGGAGAATAATTCCCCTCCAATTTAAAAAAAAAAAAAAAAAAAAAAAAAACCCTAACCAAAGAGTATTCTCCTTGGTTCAAGAATGTATAATCATGATATCAAAACAAAAATATAAATCGATTTAGCGGTTCTGTATTTTTTTTTTAAATGCTAATACTAATAATAATAATAATGCTATTGTTAATAATACTGTTGACTTATACAATGCTTTATGACGAATGCTTAGAACATAAGTAGTAAAATGTAATTAGTATAAGGCCAACACACATAATACTGATCTCGGCTTAGGCTGCTACCGGCTGGGGCAGGAAGTATATCCTGCCCCCTGGATGGACGACCAATCTTGGTCATGCCTCTTTCGAGAGGCGGGCGAAGAGGTGGGGTGGAGAAATATTCTCCCTCATCCCCAGTGGGCCGGACGAGGCCCGGTGGGTTCGCTGCAGGTGGCGACGCGGTGCTTGTTAAAGCCACCCCGTGTCGCCCCCATCCCAAATGCAGTGGACGGCCCCGGGGGGTTTTAGTGGGTATTTCCGGGCGCTTCACGCCCGGGTGAGTCCCACACTGGCACGGAGTTCGTCCCTCCGTGCCCCCTTACCTATTGTATTGGGTGACTTCGGTCTCACTAATACAATAGGTAAGAGTAGTGCGTAAATGCATTTCACCCGTCGAAAAAAAAAAAAAAAAAAAGGCTGCTACCGGCTAAGAACGGTAATCCCTTACCGAACCTAGATACCTATGTAGTGTGCAAGTGTGAGTGCATGCGGTCGCACTGTGTCACACTGGCAGTGGGTGCAACAGCTTCCTTAGTTGGTAATGGAAGCAGTCTTAACTCGATGCCGTAACGAACGATTTATAAAGAAACGTTAGGAGAATTAAAGGAGCTTTGCTTTTTATAAAGTTTTTTTTACCTGAAGTTTTAGAGTTAATAAGAATAGCGCTTTTGAAGTCTTCTTTGGTTGACTTCTTCACTAACAAGTCAATGAATGGTAATTATTATTTTTCATTACAGAGAAAAAAGTTTCTTCGTGTACTAAAACTAGTGAACTTCAAGGCAGAGATGTCATTAATTGACAAGCCGCAAACCCTTCAACTAACACTGAAATACTCAAATATATACTCGTAACAGGTTTTTTATTCATCTCTTTTCGAGGAAACGATTTAGAAATCAGATTGGGGTTTAGAAATAATAGCATGCACGTCATTTACACTCGGCGCGGCGCCCGTTGTCGAGCGGACAGACGGATATTGGTTGCAGTTTTGACGCAAGCTCGCGGATTTTTATATAAAAATTGACAGTTACAAGTAATAAGCGACAGTATAGTTATTTTTTTTTAATTATGAAAACCAATAGAACCAACATAGAAGCTAGATTGAATAAAATAGTTGAGGTATTGACTCATGATCTTCGTTTTTGACGACAATAAAACGTTTTTGACATAAACCTTATTCGAGAAGTATAACATAAAATTAGACAAGAATTTTTAATGGTAACTCACACTTGACCAATAGATTGATTATTCCTAAATTAGTTTCATTAAAAATACCATTGAAATGTTACGTTTCCCTCGAACAATTGTTTTTTGGTTTATATTGAAGGGGGAATCTAGGAGACTCTAAATCAGAGTTTTCGGATTCCCACTACGGTTTTTTAGACGGTTTCTCTCGGTCTCCTATAATTTTTAAAAATCTCTATACTAGTCCAGTTAAAAAAGTAGACTATAGACTAAAACTACTTTAAAAATCATGTAAATCTGTACAGTGATTTTTAAATTATAACCGCAGAAATAGTCAGATGAAGTTGTCTTTTATTGTATGTAAGGATAGTCGATAGTTCGCTGCTGCTCATACCTTGAAGCGAATACTTCAAAAGTTCGAAAACATTGTTTATTGAGTTGGGTGAAATCTGCCCACGCGGAGACCGTTCGCTTTGATGTCACGAAAAAGGATTGCCTTATTTACACGATCTTACGAATATTTGATAACGGGTTTTTCTTTTCTTATTTTAATCTAAAGTTTTTTTTTTTAATTTGAGTTTCTTTGTGTTCATTTACCTATAAAAATAAATAAATTGAAGAGTCTGTTTGTACGGAAATGTATTTACCAAAAACTCATATTTAAAAAAAAATTGTCTGTTTGTTCCAGTAACATCTCTGGAACTAAAAAATAATAATAATATTAATCAATTTGAGTTTTAAAAATAATTATTATGATATTGAATCAGGTTATTATTGTTATTCATCGTAGTACCTCGTCAAGAAAAGATTGGATAGATTTTTCCCCACAATACTACTTGAAGCAACGGGGATATGTTCTCGACACTTAACCAGGGATATGTCAGCATCAAGATATCTAGCATCACCTTATCATCGAGTAAAGATAATGTTTGCTATATTTATCTCGAAAAGTTTTCTATCTAAGGTTATTTAGGCGCGACGCCATGACGTATGAAAGATGGCGGTCATATATCAACAACGCTCTCCCCTACTGTGGCGCCATCTTACGGTATTCGCACCCGTGTCACGATCATTACGGATTACACATGCGTTTTGTGATAAAAAAAATATCATATTATTCCTGTATTCATTCATGTTGTTTCCTTAAATCTAAAGACATATTTTTTACCAATTCCTAGGTTAGATTTCAATTTTCAACAAATCAGTTAATGGTATTAATTGAACTATTTTTTCAAATACTTAATAATTGAAGAGTAATTTACGTAGAATTGAATGGTGTAATTTGGTGGATGATGGAGATCTGGACGGTGATTATATAAGCAATGCTTACTTATTTACTTCTAGTTTATTTTTTCATAATTTAGTGTATTTAGATTTTGCAGATAATATAACAATCCCGCATCACTAAGCTCGAAAAAGATTTTTTTTCCAAATAATTGATTAGTGTTTTGTCCTTAGTTTATGTTTGTTTACTATTGATCAATATTTAACCTTGAAATAACATACAGTTTAAAATATTGTGTTTAATAAATTTGAAGCAGAATTTTAACTACGAACAAATCGAGTTTGCCTAGTGAACCGTAGTCCGGACAGTACCTTCTCAGAAGCGAAGGTGGAGAACACATGTTTGGTCTTCATTTTCCTTCATTTCAAATAAACTTCCATCCACTATGCCCAGCCGTTATAAATCTATAATTACAATATACAGCCAACGTAAATTTTACCTATCAACACACCCGCCCTTGTAGTTTTAATATTCAAGAGTTCATGCCATTCCAAAATGTGTCTTTTAAAATGACTTAGCGAGGGTGCATAATTATTTCCAATAATATATCACATAAAAAAAAATTGCAAATCTGTCTGTATGAATATTCAGTGTTGATTATTAGAAGCTTTTCAAATGTACGGTTTGAATTAATTTGTAACGAACGAAACATTGATGGCTTTGCGGTAGTGTGATCGGTAACTGTGAAGATAGATGTGACTTCGAATTTAACCGTAAGCCTGAGGAAAAAATATCATGATACAATCAAATCATGTTCTAATGCTGACTTTGCTATCGACCTTCATATTGAAAATCTGTCGCCAAACACCAATAGAAGTAAATTTCGATAGCAGGATGACAAACACTCCAATGACGTCGCCGGGATAGATTTTCTAACTCAAAGTTGGCTGCTAACCTAAAATAAAATATTTGAATTCAAACCTGCGCCCATCAACGTAGTATCCGATCATAGTACCATTGTGGTTTCATTGCTTCATCGCTTTAAACTATTTTAAACAATAAAATTAACAATGTTTTATTAGATGTGCATCTACATTTTACAATAACGTATTAAATCGTATTGATTCCATTTTTAGAATGTTCAAAAAATGTATTACAAAAATAATTTCGAATTAACCTTCTATTTTGAGTTGCAGTTTTTGTTTTCATATAAATTACAGAGTTAGGTTATTTATTTTTATGCTTTTAATATAATACACAATATGTAAGGTATATATATAAATAATTATAGGTCTTTTTGTTTGTATTGTTTTCGTTGTTTTTGTACGCTGATATGACTGTTTGTTTCTTTATAATAAATTAATAAATAAATAAACTGTTCCCTGGACAATAATTATACCAATACTTTATTAATGCAACTTTGCTTTAAAATTCCAACAGGCGTTATTACACGAGTGAACCCGCAGGGTAAATTATATACATTGAGTAATTATAGCCGCCGCGATAATTACTGTGAAATGTTGGCAGTGACTAATTCAGTGTTTGTTTGTCTATCATTAAACTTAGGTACTGAATCATTATAGAGTACAATTCATTTTCTCAATATTATTTTTTACTGGTTGTACGCACGTTTTTAAGTTTCATATAAAAACTGTCATATTATAACACGATTAGTAAACATTTACCTACTGCTTTTATTGTCTACGTCTTCACGGACATCATTTGTCTTTTATAGTAAAATGAACTGTTAGTAGGTATAAGAATAAATATAAATATTGCTAGGATTATAATCCACTATTATTATTGATTAATTTCAACGCATATACCGAGTAGAAGATAGTATATTTAACAAAGCATCAAACGCTAATCGAATGAAAGCGTTCCCACAACCCCAAAGTTTCTCAATCCCTAATAAATTTCCACAGAATTGTTTAAAATTCACGACTAGGTACATACCTACACGTTTAAATATAAATTGTTAAGATAAAACCGCGAGAGAAGCAGAGGGAGAGAGGTCAAGTAACTTTTCATTTTTTAAGGTTAATAAGTGGGAGATCATGTAATAAAGGAGGTAGATTTTAACGGCGATTACGCGTAATAACCCCGTAATAAATATTGCGAAGCCACTCCCTGGGCCCTCCGGCGAGTCCCTGAAAACTTGCAAACTGTACGTATGATAAGCTTTGAGCGTTTTACTTTTTAACTCTTGTCACTTATAGTTTTAACGTTGATATCTCGTAATATATAAAATACGTAACGTTTTATATATTATTTTGAAAATATATTTTAACGCAATAAATTATACACTAATATAATTTATAAAAATGTAATAAAAATATATTACAAAGAGCATCACAGACCACATTGGAACAAATAATCAGTAAACAATTCAAACAATAAAAATCAATATATCTTATTTAAGTATTACAATGAATATAACAAATGACTTATTTAATTATGTAAACTTATTTAAATTTGTTTTACATTATGTTATTTCACTTGTTTAGGCTGTTGTATTTTATTTGTAGCCGTACCCGGCAAGCCTTGCCATGCCACGGAATAAAAAAGCCACCATCTCAAACGTATGTAGGTGTTGCGGGCAGGCATTTATTTATCTATGTAGGCACAACAACTAATCAAAATTTAATCACAAACAAATTAACGGTTTAAAAACATATAGAGTGAACCTACTAGAACATACCTACATTACTCAAGTGTTGGAAAGCTTTTCTATTTCTTACATAAATTAGTGTTGCTAATCTCAATTCCAAACAAATTAAACTTATATCATAATATGTTTTTCATTATGTTCTCTACTGATTGCAACTATGACACGGTTATTTTCACGATTTCGCCACAAATATTAGCGGTTCGTTAATTTGAGTTAAAAATAGTTAATTCGACAACATCGTTGTTGGCTTGCGCCGGCGACCGGCGGCCCGGAACGAGACCCAACATGATAATTTACCCTGTAATTAGCACTCGTCGTATTCCAAAATGTCCGCATTATTCCCGATGTTAAATATATTTTTTATTTATAACCAACAACGATTTAATCTAAACGAGGAATCTCTTAACCCGCTTTGTTTTTCGGATATTATTATTTATTACACTAGATTTAATTCGATCATTGGATTCCATTTTTTAAATTTACCAATTGTTTAATCCAATGAACACGACTTTGGTCAATTTGTGTCAAGTTTATCATTAGTAAGTAGCATGTGCCCAAATATTTTTTTTTACAAATGAAATTTACTGCTCTCTCAACAATTTTTTTTTTTCAATGAAATAAATATTTATTTTTTGTATTTATTTAATTATTGGAATTTGAGCAATATCTCATGTGATGGTTAACGACGATGTCAGCTAAAATTATAACTTGGTATACTTAAAGGTACTGAACTCTCCAGTGATCCTCTTAATACACATAATTGTATGATAGGATTTTAAAACTTTAATACTAAATCATATTTTTTTCAAAAAAAAAACTGTTAATTTCTTCTACCACTCCCCTATTTAAAATGTTATCTATCTTAATATTAAATTAAGATAACATGTATAAATAATATGTTAATATAAAACAATAAAATAAACATTTTTATTTATGAATAAGAGGGCGGCAAAAACTGTTATCTAGTCGTATGTAGATGAATTCAGTAAAAAGTAAATATTATAACAAAGTATGTGTCTAAGTTTAAACTTAATAATATAAAGCAAGTTTTAAATTATTCAACGCAAAACGATAGACCGGTTTATAATTTCCATGAAACTTTGTTTTTAAAGTGAAAATATTATAATGAATACCGCTCGTGAAATATTAAATATGTACCTATCTGCACGAGTTCTTGTATTACTTAGATTAATGTATTTTATTTAAAAACCAGTGAATTTTAATTTTTAAACAGGTAATCATATTGCGAGTGACGAGATTGATAGAATCAACCTGATCAATTATCTCTAATTTGGGTTAAAAAGTAAAAAAACAACGAACTTGTTAGATCTTTTAACTTTCCCCTTATGAGAAATAGGTTAATACTCAAATTCAACTCGGCTGGGCCGCGTTCGGGAAGTTACGCAGAATCTTCTCGTCCGAAATACCGCAGTCTCTTAAGATGAAAGTCTTCGACTAGTGATGCCATACGGTACTGAGACGTGGTCGGTCACAATGTGCCTAATAACAAAGCTTAAAGTTGCTCAAAGGACAATGGAGAAGGCTAAGCTCGGAGTTTCCATGCGTGATTGAATCAGGAATAAAGAACCACAGAAGAAGAACCAAAGTAACCGACATTTCCCGAAGAATTGCTAAACTTAAGTAACAGCGGGCTGGGCACAATGCTCGCAGAACCGATGCTCGATGGTGCCAACAGGTTCTCGAATGGCTACCAGGCACCAAAAGACGTAGCCTGGGTAGCCAGCCCACTCACAAGGTGGACCGACGTGAAGGTCGTGAGAATCCGTTGGATGCGGGCGGCGTAAACCGGCCGTCGTGGTGTTCTTCGTGGGGGGACCAATGTCCAGCAGTGGACATCTTTCGGTTGAATGGATGGATATGAGGTTATCTTGTAACCTTAACCAATAACACCACAAGAAAAACAAACTAGAGTATATTGAAGATCACTAGTTCTACAAATTAACACTAAAAGCGACTTGAAGATAAAATTACAAGAAATTGTAGATAAAATATCAAGCTGGAGCCTCTTGAAATTAAATAAGATTATTCGAGTCACCTTGAAGTACTCTCGGCTTCTGTCAACTCCAAAGTAAATTAGAAAGACGAGGTAGACATTTTAAATATTTTAATAAAACTTGTTAGAAAATTTTCATCGTTCCTACGGATAGGGTATTTATTTTAAAAGATGAATATAGATTAAAGATATTAACATCTAAAACGCTATCATTTATTGCATTATTACTACATAATTATAATTAGAAAATGCTAATTATTTTTGTCATCTTAAAATCGGAAAGCGTAAACTTCTATTATCTACACTAATCTTAAATTCAAGCTTTGTCTAAACATTTATTTTAAATTTTATGACATGTAGCCGTTACTAATATCAAATCTGACAATTAAAAAAAATTATCGGTCTGTGTTTTCGAATTAAACTCAAAAACGACTTGACCGATTTTGATGAAACTTTATACACATAAAGTATGTATCAAAGAACAATTGTTAGGAGAAAGAAAGTGGAAATAGGTTGGTAGACCGATTTTGATATAATTTCGTGTGTATAAAGTATATCCATGTTAATTAGCGATTGATATAGTGTAAAACATATCAATATTATCTTTAGACTATTAAAAATATGGTAAAACTAAAAAAAAATTGAATTAAATTTGGTGTACGGGAAGCATGTTACAGACAAACCTGTAACAGATATGCTAGGAAAAACAAAAAATTGTCTGTACATTCCACATTTAATAAAAAAAACAACTAGACGAAATCGGGCCCGGTCGCTAGTAAAATATAAGTCTGTTAATTTGTTTTCCGTTTAACAACATGGCGTGTCAGAGTTTATTCTGATACTGTAGTGTCTGATGACACTGACGATTATTTCACATTTTTCAAATCTTTGCATTGTTTTCATGTGTAAATTAATAATGAAATAATATATGTTGATAGTATTATTCTTGTAATAATAAAAAATAAACATAATTCATAATAATTTATTATATATACTTACCTACTTATACATACATTAAATAATATCTAATAAACCAACAAACCACTTCACAATAAAATTAAAACAGTCCGTTTTATAATAATTAAAAGCTCGTTTTGCCAAAGATGAAGTTTCCAGGGGCGTTTACATCATCAGTGGTGAAATATTCCTTGAATAACTCCTGGAATTCAGGCCACGATACGGAGGGTTTACCTTTGGACATCTTATGGAAGGCGTTGACAGCTTCACCCTTGTCCAAACCGAAAGAAGCGTAGACAGTGGAAAACTCTTCGCTGTCAATTGAACCATCGTCGCTAGCGTCTTCTAACTGGAAGATGAACTTGCAGTATACGTTCTGCCAATCAGAAGGGCTTTTGGAATAATTGTCCCAGAACGAGATCCATTCTTCCTTTGAAACCTGCCCATCATTATCCGTATCTGCGCTGCTCAATCCACTCCACACTTTATTAAGAGCATCTTCTACCTCTTTGTATTTCGCATCTCCCGCTTTCCAGCCCCTCAGTTGAGATATCCTGTCGATAGCCAATTCAAAGTCCTTTTTATCAATTGTTCCACTGGAATTGGTGTCGAAGAACGAAGTGAATACGTGAAGCAGCTTCTTCTTTCTGAAGTCGGAAACCATTTTGGCGATTTTTCTATGAGAGACTGATGGTGTCTTCCAGTGATATGTTCTTTATATAGTGGCATTTCTGCACGTAGATAGTGCTTATCTAAAATCATTTAAAGTTCTTTAACAAACAATGACGCAAGTAAGTGATATCAGATTGCTGTAACTGCATTGCAGGTTGTTGTCTCATGTACTGAATTAACAGGTGTGTTTAACAAAAACAGTTAAGGCACCGAATTAATTTTAGTTTAAAGCGATGATGGATCAGTGGTAGTATGGTAAATCACCATGTCAGTCGATGTGGATTCCAATCCGAACAATTAACTTAAAATGTCAGTGAAGAAATACGTCGTGACCGTGTCATGGCGTAGGACAGTTTTTTATATTCACCTAGAGGTGTGTTCCAGCATAATCAGTGTAATTGAAACTAAAGGAAGTAGTCGTCAATATAAAACAGCGCACAACGCTTGTCAATTTTCTCTTCAAAATCACATAGGGTTGAAACGGGTCCTTAATGTTAAACGTTGGAATAAAAAGAGTAACGCGTTAAGACCCCATTTCAAATAATGTTATGTGACTATAAAACGTGAAAATATGAAAACTTACACAATATATAGAATTTCAATTATGGGTGCTTACATCTGTCATATTTGACCCATACAGTATTTTACACTAGTAAATTGTGTGTCACTTTATTTTAATTCGACTCCTATACGACCCCGAAGTGTTTTTATCCCACCCGGAGCAGCTGATGTAACCGCTAGCACGCAAGATAAATAGGCTTTGTACGGGATAATATTCTTCTTTTTTCACTAAACCGTATAAATTTAAGTAGGGTTGTAGTTAGTTTGTTAGTAGGGTAAATACCAATTTTGGCTAAGTCTTATGCGCTCCTTAGTAACTCCAGTGAAGCCGTAAAAAAACTCTTCAGATTAACAGTAAATTCAGTTTAAAGAAAGAATATATCCTTACTTTTGTCAAATTTGGTGTCATAATTAATTAAGGTATCCTGGTATGGACATGTGATGCGCAGGGAGAAAGAGAATGTTGTAAGAAAGGTATTGGATATGAATGTGGACGGTTACATGGGAAGGGGAAGACCAAAGAAAAGATGGATGGACTGTGTGAAAGATGATATGATTAGGAAAGGAGTGAATGCGGAGATGACAACAAATAGAGAGGAATGGAAGAGGAAGACATGTTGCGCCGACCCGAAATAAAAATGGGAAAAGGGTAGGGAGATGATGAATTAATTAAGGCAATACATTTTTTGTGTACAATTAGTCACTGCGTATATGTATATTTAGATAAAAATAAAAACCGTATAAAACAACAACAGGCTTAACAAAAATCTTGTAGGTAACACTATTTTCTGTATAATAAAAGTGTTTTTAAATGTTTTTTTTTCTATTTACCTCCAAGATTAAACTAAATATAAATAACATTGAAACATCACACACGATTCGGTGCCTTAATTGTTTTGACACTACATATATCGTTCGAGTATAATGCGATAATTAATTAATTAAATATAAAAACCATGTACGCACGTAAACACTCATCAGTGGATACATCATCCATCGCTTTAATGTTATCTTTTGTATCGTGAGTTATTTTCTTTGATTATTAATGTATATTTATTGGTAAATTACTAATGTGTATATTCGATGAATTTAATTAATAAATATGCAACAACAAATATTACAAAAGGAAGTGTAAATTGTAAAGTTTATTAACTGTGGTCAGTGTCCAGCAGGGGGGAAGCGCTCATATTCCTTATAAGCCTTACTAAAAAACAAAACAATCACTGTGCACACATCAAGTCATGCATTAAATATACTATAACGACCAAAATCTAATCTCGATATAATATTTGAGAGACACTGACTATTGTAACAGCAATCCAACATCAACATAATAACAACCTACCTAATATATGATACCATCTTTTTTTATCTAAAATGAGTAGGTAATCTAAACAGAGAATACGTGTTTACATAACAAATAAGTTATATCTGTAATAAGTTGTTTTATGTTAATTTGGTTTCCCGGTGTAATATTTAATTAAATATGATAACGTAGGTACATAGTGACAACGTACTAGATTGCGAATAGCGGAATATTGCACCGAAATAACTGACATCTGTCTGTCTCTAACCATTAGTTGGCTTATAGCTCGAGAATCTTACTTCTGGATTATATAGGTAAATCTTATCTGGGCAGATTTTTTGTATATTTGTTACATTATGTGTACGGATATAGGTATAGGAAAATTAATCAAAATAACAAAAAAAAACTTCACAAAAATAACCGTCATCGTGTTATTTCCTTGCATTGTATAAAAGTAACGTCTATCTGATTGTCCGTTACGCGTTGATGTGCGAGGGGAGCCGCAGGCACTTATAATAAAACTGTAAATAAATAAAATTTATGTATGAAATATTTTTTATATAACCTTACCACCAATAACAGAACACGTTTCTAGGATTTTTGGAATTTTTATATATCTGTCCGTCTGCAAAAATTACTGGATGTATTTTGTTTAAACAAATTTGGTATTGAAGTAATCTATATTCCTTAATAACATAAGAAGAAAGAAAATTTAATTCTTTACTTATAAAAATAAATAAAATTGAAGTTTCTCTTTTTAATATCAAAATAACAACTGCTTACTAAAGACATATGATGAATGAACATACGATAATTGTAACAAAAATAGATTTTAAAAAAATCTGTCAGTATGTTTGTTTTAGCTAATCTTCAGAACGGCTGAAGCTATTTTAGCGGGACTTTATCTATCTATTTACAGTGAAGGGACGCAACATAGGCTAATATTATTTTGGTAAAACAATTTGGGTTCCGTGTAAAATAATTTAAAACATTACATTTTGATCAAAATTCGGTTGAGTGGACAAATTCACTTGCAAGTATTTATTATATATTTTATAAGAAATATTTTTGCTTTCTGTTAGTATTACTTATATAATTAACTGCACATTAATCACAATAAAATTTACTATAATAACTCTGTTTTAATGATGATCTTTACATATAAAAATCCTTCAGCAGTTTTACATTCAAAATAAATATGTTAAGCCGGAACGTTTAAAAGTTCATATAGACAATAAAAAAAAATATACGAGTTAAACATAATATTTATGTTTTAAATTATTTCTCTATTTGCCCTGTGGTTGATATAACATTTACTAGATGGCTTGTGGAGGAAGGACCGCATCACGTCGCGCGTCACGTCACGCCGCTGGGGAAAACGAAATGCGTGAACCGTCACTCGTTTGTCAAATTGTCCATAAATAATTTAATTGGGCTGCTACTTGCACTGACATGTTAAAATTCATCAACGTATCCAATAACTTCACGTTGTACAAACCCTTCTGAGTTATGTTAATCTCATACAATATTTATCTTAGAGAAAACTACTGAGTACAACCAAATCATAATTATACTGTGTCCGCGGCTCCGCTCGTGTTAATTGTAAAATTATAGTCAGGGTTTTTTTTTTAAATAATATAAGGATAACGACGTATAGGAGGAACATGATAATGGTTATTTTAAGGAGTTTTTTATTATTATTCAGATTACTTCAAACTAAAATCTGGCTAGATAACATATGTACGATTTAAAAAAGAATCATGCAAATCGGTTTAATGGTTCTCGAGTTATATAAGCCGACTAACGGACAGACAGGTGGATAGAAAGACGTTGACTTTTCTGTAATGTAATAAATAATGTAGCGTTATCTCCTCTGACGCATCTGAATTTATTATTATTCCGATATTTAAAATAAATATATGGCAGACAAGTTTATTAATCAAAGCGAAATAAAACAATATATTAATTAGGATATTATGATTGTGAGAATAATAAATTTACGTTTAACTTTATAGAATAGAATCCTTAATATGCCAACTATTATACTGTAAACCTAACTGACTAGGTGTGTAGTATGTAGTATTACTAAATCTATATATATGTTTTTTTTTACTCAAAATCTGAATTTTTATCAGTTTATTGTATCTGTTGTTATTTATGTAATCTAAGTTAGGTATGTTTTGTAACTGATTATTATAATTACTCGATTACCGAAATAGATAATAATTAAACAGATAAACTTTGATTTGAAGAGTCGTGGTGGCCGCGTATATGGCTGATGTTTTCAGATTATAATTGTATATTGAAGAACATAAATATACTATAGTAAATATATTCCTTCATTGGAATGAATGTCCTCGGTTCTCTCATCAAACAATGTTAAGACGCATACACACTCCTGCACATAACACGCAGGTACATTAGGTCCTGTAAAGAACCTTTTTTTTAATGTTAAATAAAAAAAATGTAGGGATAGCTAGGATACAATTCGCGAGAGAGTTTGTACACTCAGGTAAAGCCCGAGCCGAGGTTCGTACCATTTTGGTAACCTTTGTGCTAGTTACCTTTTTATGGCTGAGTGCCTTCAGCACTTGCCCTCAAAGTCACGGTGAAGCTGTAAAGGCCGTTCCGGACTACAGCATTTTTCTATTTTTTCCCCCTATAAAACCTTCTTATGCCTCCAGGCTTCCTTACGACGTTTTCCTTTACCGTTCGTCGGCAATATTGCCAATTAAATTCAGGCAAGTTCGTTGGTACATACTGAAGCTAAGACTGTCAAAACTGTTCTTAACTTTAGATAAAACTTAAATACCGTTTCAATAAGTTTATCAAAAAGGTCGAACAAGTCTATAATGTAATTTATACTTATAATATAATGCTCAATAATGTAATATAATGCATTACGTAGATAATTATTTGATTTAACAAGAGTTTCGGTAGTAGATCATGAGCACCAGTAAAATGTATTTTTTTATTATAAGATCAAAAAGGTGGACAAGTTCTTAGAAATACGAAAAGACGTGCTGAAATGTTATATAACAAAAAGGTTAAATAAAGCTGTCTGAATTAGAAAAATTACCAGGCAAAGTCAGTAGCCGAAGCTTTAGATCGCTGTGATTAAAACGATGTTACCAAAATGAAATTCATTAATTAATAGGACATGCGGTCAGAAAAGTAGGTACTTCAGAAAACTGTTGCTATCGTGTTGCGGCTCAAAGAAAGCGAAAGGGACAGGCAGCGCGGGCTGATTTAACTATGCAAAATAGACGAAAACATCACTTCGTAGTACTCTGCTCTAAAATTAAACCGATTTTGTTTGACGAACGTCTGAAAATAACGGTAAAAATCAACAGGTAGTTTCTAAAATAACTAATTTTATGGCAAAAATCAAAACGTACGGGCATGGCGTCGGTTGATATATATTATTTGGTATAAAAATATTTACCATAATGCTATTATCCTGGGAGGAGCCAAGGAACTACGTTTGTATGGAATACAGGCCGCTAGAATATCCTCTTAAAGCATGAAATTAAAAAAGCCTGATCAGCGTCAATTATTATTTACACATATACGAATTATGTTTTCACATGCCACTTAAATATATGCATCTTCCAAACGAAGATTGGACTCATATGAGACTCATGGAATAGCCGCGACAAAAATCTGAATTTATTATTAACGCAAGCCTGAGTGAATTACAAACAAACCATTACAATAATTACGGATTAATATTACATATGATTAGATATCGAACGGTCGTACATACGTCAATGTGAGCAGTCCGCTTATCAGGGCTTATCTTTATTAGCGATAAACATATAATTTGGATCATAAACAGTCTAATTAATCACTAGGCGATTCTCCTATACATCCACACATTCAAAACGTTAGATAATACAGTATTCAACAATAACAAACACTTTTCCAAAAATTTCATATTATTCGAATCTAGAATTTTCCATTTGAAATTATTCTAGTAGGTAATTGAATAAAACATTAATTAGGCATGATAGCTCTGTGGTGGAATGTTCAAACATAAATGGACAAACATAAATCAATATAGAATCGTATCTTACAAATAGACTGATTTCTTTTCTTTTTTTTACATGGGAAATGCATTTACGCAACCTCCCTCACATCTGTAAATCGGAGGCATGTGGTGCCAGGAATACCCACTAAAATCCACGGTACCATCTGCCGCCTTTCTGGGGGTTGACACGGGATAGGGTAACATGCTCCGCATCGCCCCAACGGCTGACTCAACCAAGGTACATGACAGGTAAACAACCTTACATGGCTAGTCGGGCCTCTTCCTATCTTCCGCTCAGGGGGGAGCTCGGTACAAAACAACCCCCCTCTTTCCTACCACCAGCAAAAATGTCCCGCCCCTCTCCTCCTTCGGTACCTGTATGAACAAGAACTACAGACTTGGACAAGAACAAGGACTTGGGACGGATGGCAGGATTGTACGGGCGAAACGTGCCCTTCTGCCACCACCGTCCTGCGGCGAAGAGGATCCGCCAAGGGATCCTCCTCCCGCTCCTTCTCTGCGGCCTCCTTCTGCAGCAAGACTTGCTCATAGATGGAAGCCACAGTGTGCCAGACCCTCTCACTGCCGAGCATGGCTCTCACCACACTCGGCAGCGACAGGTCCGGTCCCGTCTCTGCCACCACATTACGACGCTGCTCGACCCACGCAGCGCACACTCTGCCAAAGTGTGCTGCGCGGTATCCTCTACAACGCCGCAGTGATGGCACGCTGCTGTCGGCTTCCTCCTGGCTATCTTGTGCAGATACCACCCGAAACAACTCTGTCTGGATAGTATCTGTACAAGCCGTGCCTCCTACCCATCCACTCCTGGAGGACCGGGCGGATAACGTCTACGGTGCTACGACCGTAGCGCACATCCACCAGGTCCTCCTTCCAACGCTGAAACGCTGCATCTTCATATTTATTAGTTTGTCTTTTATTTCTGCAATTACGTGGTAAAAAGAATGAATAATTATTATTACTAAAGACTTCATAGTGTAATGGTGGTATTTCCTACGTATTATATTGCTGTAACCTAGTCATTTAACATTACACCTATAAATACTCCCCTAGGCATATAAAGTGCACTAGATTTAATAGTTTTAAAAATTACCTAATTAAATAAAATGAAATTCAAATTATTTTTCGATCGTTCTAATAAAACCACTTTATTGTCTATTGACTATCTATCATGATTTTTTTCAAATTTAGTATTATACTTTGTAGCGAGAAAACGCATCTTCTAAAATATTTAGTGTCGTGCGTGGGGTAATCTAAATAGGAACTTTTTTAAATTTCCTTTACAAAACAGAACATGTACCAGAATTGATTATGCATTCCGATATAGTTTAGTCCATATGTATGAAACAGAATATTTAAAATATAAATCCAAAATGGAGATATCTAGTACCTCTAGTCTTAGCGTGTTTACCATCCTGGACCACACCACCTTAACATCAGGTGAGATTGTGGTCAAAGCACTGAGCCAATATCCTATTTAAAAAAAAAAAAAACAAAGTACAAATATGTTATGTAAAATATCTTTTCGATGAAAATAAATCAGCAGACAAATGCTATTATTATCAGATAAATAAAACAGATAACAACTCATCGTAAATTTATATTTACTAATAATATTACATAACTTATTAGATCAGACAATTAACCCCCTTTTCAAGCTGTGTATTAATTTTTCAATATTGTAAAACATCACACTTGTTCGTAGTAGTTTTTAAATTGAGAAATTACTAGGAATAATCAAATATGATAAAATTAATGAGAATGCGAATGGGCATGAGAGTGGGAATGCTTGTCCAAGCTGCAAATGTAACAGCCGAAGATAAAATTACCGGGTGCATCTACATCTTCGCTCGTGAAGTACTCCTTCCATAACTCTTGGAATTCAGGCCACGTGACGGTATCCTTACCCTTGGATATCTTCTGGAATGCACCTATACTCTCCTCCTTGTCCAAACCGAACGAGGCGTGGACACTCGCGAACTCTTCGCAATCGATTTTCCCATCGTTACTCGCGTCCTCGATCTGGAAGATGCATTTGCATAGGAGGTTCTGCCAGTCCTTAGCACTGTCGGGATTCTTTGAGAATTCGTCCCACAGCGCAATCCATTCGTCTTTAGTGACTTCACCGCTTTTATCGAAATCCGCGTGCGTTTGGAGACCTTCCCAGATCGCGGTCAGGCTCTGCTGAAGAATATCGTATGGTATCTCACCGGGATTCCAACCGCGAAGCTTGCTGATGCTAACGGCGGCCAGATCAAAATCAGTTTTATCGACGGCGCCGCTTCTGTCTGTATCGAAAAACGCGTTGAAAACGTGCAACAGCTTCTTCTTTCTGAAATCGGACACCATTTTGTCAGCTACGATATCACTAGAATGCGACAGAAGGTGCAACGAGGGTTTATATAGATTTTCCAACTCTAATATTTTTATCTGTTTTTGTAATTTATTTTATTAAAGATTATTATCGAGCCGCTATCGACATGAAGTTGGCGACAAGCCGGTAATCTGGATTTATATTCAAGCGTATCAAAATCTAATTTATGTACGAATGTAGATAAACTGTAATAACTTTGTATTAAGTAATTCGAATAATAAAATTTTACAATACATATTCGATTACTTTAAAAGAAATGATTATTTATCATGTGCTTGTTTGTATTTATTTATATTACCTTTTTGTCTTTAGATCTCTTCAATCCAAGGGTTGCCTGATAGAAATTGTTTTAGCGATAAGGACTACATACCTACATTTAGGTTTAATTCAGATACATACGAGTATATTGGAAATCGCTTACAACAGATTGTTGCCTAATAGAAATGTTTCCGGGATTTTATTTCAAAGTATTAATCTATACTAATAAATAAAATTGGAGCGTCTGTTTATAATTACAAAATTATTGTTTTTTACTAAATTGGTATGAATGCATATACGATATATGTTGCATGCATGTACCAAAAATAAAGTTTTTTAAATTTTTATCTGTCTATCTGTGTTCCGGGTAATCATCGGAACGGCTTGGCGGATTTTGACGGGACTTTTTTTGATATATAGGTGAAGTTACTCAGGGTAACTTAGCGCACTTTTAATTTTCGACAATAATTAGAGTACCGCGTAAAAAAAAATAAAACTCTTAAAAAATTAAATAAAATCCGATTCAGTGCACAGTTTTACGGGTAAGTGATTGAATTTATGAGAAATAATTTTACTTTATGTAAGTACTAAAAAAATATTAGGGTACCGTATAAAAAAATAAAATGCAATGAAGAATATATGAAACACGGAAGCAGCCGCCGGCACACAGCTAGTTTTATATTAAAGATGAAATGTATGTATAAAAGCTGTGCCCGCGGCTCCGCTCGCTTTAATTAACACAACTAATATTCATTGATTTAAGCATAAAATAAAGTTAGGCGATCTTTTTTATCGACTTAATTTACGATTACCCTCACATATTTTAAAATATATTATCTAATATAATGACATATAAGCTAGCTAGCCCATATCGTTCCCGTGAGTGTCGTATAAGGCTACTAAGGGATAAACCAGAGGATGTGCAGGAACATCCTCTGAGCACCACAAACATCTACTGCGATCGCCAATACGCCTGTCAATCGTGGTAGTTATGGGCGTTGCCCCCTTTTTGAGGGAGACCTATGTCCAGCAGTGGACTCTTTCGGTTGAATCAATCAATAAGCTAGAACTTAGCCAGAGAATACATTTACGAAATAATAAAATAATAATATAAACCAGTTCCTTGGTTCTCGTGTTATAAACTGACGGACAGACAAACGTTGCTTTTATATACATAAGAATGAGGAAGTGAATCAGTTTATTTTTTCTATTTTGTTTATAGATGTGGTAGCTTTATTGATGACATTAATTAAAGTATTAATTAGTGGAATATCAATAATAGTCCTAATAATGAAAATAAGAAAACTATTAGTGCAAAAAAAAACCTAGATAAAACACAACAGACTACAAGCCGTTTGATATTTATCCGCATGTCCGTCTGTGAGAGGTCGCAATATATCACAGAGCGCACGTAAAAACAAAGAAATCGCCGGAGAATTGTTTTTTTTTGTTGTTTTTGTTTATGTTTAGACGCCCTCAGGGCCGCGAGAGGATTGTTCTGTTTAAGACCTATACTATGCCATGGTTTTTTTATGAACACACTACGCTAGTTTATTATACGTGATACATTTAATCCTACGGGAATTCTGTTATATCTTTAAGGGTTTAGTTTGCATTAATGTTAGATAGAATATGTTTATTTTGCCTAGCAATGGGTGAAGTGTACGAAATTTAATAGTTGAAACAATTAGTAATGTAATGTCAAAACAATTATCTTTCATTAGTCACGTGATATTTTTTTTTGCATACCCTTGTGATATCTAGGGGTGAGGTTTTAGACTAAAACCAACGTCCTGTCTCCCTCACCCGAAAAACACGTGTTTTTTATGCAAAGTACTTACCATAAAAAAATCAGAACACTATCTTTAAATACTTACAGGTATACCGCAATTGCATTCTGGAAAATTTTGGGAATTGTTACCTGGATACTGTGACCCCAAGTCAGGCAATGCTTTTCGGTTTAATCATCGGACATTTAATAAAAAGATAAAATATAACCCACTGCAAGCCACCACTCGCCTGCCCCCCAACCCTCTCTCCCTCTAATGATGGTACGTGATTTTTTCGAAAACCTCCTGCCCACTTTTCGAGCCTCGCGTGATTAATCGATGATCCCATTCTCGAGTGAATCAATATCAAAAACTTATAAATTATTAAGTTAATCCCATTAAAAATGTCATATTTGCAAAATATTGTTCAGCTTTATTCTAAAATTCGAACCCACGGCTATCGACAGTGTGTTTAATCGTACCATCGCTCATAAATTCCATTTAAACCCCGAATTCAAAGCGATAACTTCAATTAATATCATACAGACGGACAGATTACATTCGCGCGATTTTATTATATGTAACGATAAGATATGCCTAATTCGGGAATCGAAGCCGGATATCTGAACCGATAGGCATACTTCTTTATACATTTTTTTTACTGGGCAATAGGTATCATTATTAGGTATGGTGCAATCGAGAAACGGTAATTTGAAATGAAAGAAAATTGTTTGTAATTGAATTAATACGCAAAGATTAATTCTTTTTTACCGACCATTAGTAAAAAACAACACATAACTTATCTTTCTATCTGCCCATATATCTATTTAATAATAGGTAAATATATATTCGACTCAATCAAATGTACTAAACTTCATTCGATTGCTAAGTAAAATATTATCGAGCTGTTACTACAAGCTTTTAACCGACTTCAAATAGGAAGAGGTTATCAATTCGTCTGTATGTTCTTTCTCTTTTTTGTATGTTTGTTACGCGATTTCTCCATTATTTGTGGACCGATTTGCAAAGAGTACACCCCGTGGTGGTCCCATTTCTACCAGATCAGGATCTGATCCGTGGAACTCAGGGAAATTGGGAAAAACTCTCGAATAATATTTTTTTTAATTAATAACAAAACCAACTTCAGAAGAATAAGTTATAAAAAATGCACTAAAAAGTCAATAAATAATTACTTTATTAATCTGTTACGTTAATATTGGAGTCGGTTTTGTTTTTAATTGAAAAAGTTTTCTTTTTTTAAATTAATAATAATGTTGCAAACATTCAGCTCGTACTCTCGTAACTTCGTTCACATTTGATATTTGTATCATGAAAGCTTAACCCCTCTAGAAAAGCATATTGATACTTAACTTAGTTTTTTTCGGAATTCAGACTAATTAATTAATCTAGAAACTATATTTTACAAATTAACTATATTAGTATCTATGAACTGAACCAATTTCAGTAATTTTCAAGTGACACGCATATAAAATCTATGATTGATATTAAAAAACAATATGACTTTAGTGTTTCTCGAATTATAAGGCAACTAACGGACGCACGGACAAATGAATATATTGTCTTTTATAATGTGCGTAAGGACATACACGAAAGTCCGAAACATATTATTTTAAGTTTAACGGCGTGTTAAATATGTGTGCTAATATTCGGATTAATTTATATTTCGTAAAGGCACGTTAATTCGATGATATTATCAGGGGCACCGCAAACGACTGAATGGCGTGAATATAATTGTTAATACGTATTTGGGTCATTTTTAATGTTGTTATTTGTTTCAAGCACTTATGCGGTCTAAATGTACTCAACCAAACATCGCGCCTGAAAAATCCCTTATGTATAAAAAATAAAAGTCCTGCATTATTTGACGTAAGCCTTTTGTTAGTGTACGTAGATTATGATTTATTGTCACCAGCTTTGGACTAATTACGTAACCACCACTACTTATTATTAGAGTAGTCTTTATAACTTTACCGGACTTTATGACAAACGCTTAGGAAACAGCTTAATCTAATTGTTCAAATATTGTACTGCTCAATTTCTGTAAATATACTAGACTGGATCTGGTTTAAATAAGACACGCTATAATACGAACCCGGATAATATAATGCGCCTAAGCAAATGTAGAATTCCTGTAGAAATAAATAACGCAAATGGCTCCACTAAAAATACTTGAATAGCGATAATATAACAAAAGGTTTTTCTCTCTCTACGTCGGAGTTACAGAATCTTTCATTTCATGTTCATATTTGTATATTGTTACATGGATAAATAAATAATTTTACTGGAAACGTTCACGTTTATTTTATTTTTCATACCAAATTTAATAAATACCTAGATGGCATTATGGTCGTCGATGGCTACTTTAAAAGGTAACCTCCTTCCTCTTGACATTTAAAATCTGAAATATTTTAATTTTAGTACTAATACTACCAGTTCTCGTAGCTCCGCTCGCGTAAAAATCCATTTAGGAATTATCGAGTTATAACCCAAAAAACAGACAGATAAGACATATAATTTACGAATAAGTATGTAAGTGAGGATGATGTAAGATATAAGTAAGGATAGTGGTGATTTTTATGAAGTTTACTTGTATTATTCAGATTACTTTTGTTATATACTCATAATATTATGTAATTTTAATTTTAATTTTACACGAATATTGTCCAAATGTTAAGTTCATTAGAAATAATGCATTGAAAATAACATGATACGTTAAATCTAAGGTGTCATAAAAACTCTCTGAAACGTCATGGATGCGCTGTGTACGAGCTTTGCTTACAAGGAGGAGGGAGAGAGAGGAGGGGGTCTAAAATGTTCATAAATTGTGTATAGATTGACTCGTCTCCTTTAACTAATAAAAATAATAAATGGTACAATAAAAATTCATCAACATTTAATGTCGGTTATTTGAAATGTCAAAATTTGTAAAAAAAAACACACTTAGCTGAGAAAATGTTCATGTTTAAATTACCTATACGATGTCTAACAAAGTAATAAAGGCAATTTTTAAGATTTAGTTATTTAAATTTAATACAAGTTGACTCTTTTACAGAGTTTCAGATAATGGTATGAATCATTTAATTTTTGTAAATGCAAAAATATATTACGTTAAAATTAACCCATTCTTTTCAACTTTTGTAATATACAGTTGACTGTTTTAAATTTAACCATTTATGTCAGTCGTCTGACCGATAATAATGCAAAAAAAAACGACATGCACAATATAAGTAAATTCGTTTATTTTTTAAATGCAAAAATATAACATTTAATGATACTATGTTGTGGCAAGACTATGGAATGTTATCTAGTTAATACTATATCCGTGGTTATGTATTATTTTTAATATTGCATACAATGGCGCTGCGCTCGCTCGGGGCACGCCGCGATGCGACCTCGTTGCACGCGGCTAATCCGGAGTGCTCTCTGTCACTGTTTCCACACTCTCGTCCGGCACTATAATTATATGTTATCAAACAATGTAACTTTTAGAATACTAGCGTAATTTGTACTATCATACTTGGTACGTTCTTCTCAAATGACAAAAGGTGACGTCTCTCTACGTTACTATGCTTATAACTCGAAAACCATTTAATTTACGTACATGACTTTCTTTGGACCAACAGTGTGTTCCTTAACTAGATTTTAATATATATTTCTTAGGTAATATGTTGGACAAATTAACAGGATACTGATAAATGTGGTCGACTATTAAAAAATCAACCAGGAGGTTCTTTTGCAAATCCTTTAACAAACCATTGGGTATCTAAGAGCTAAAATTAAGGGAATAATTACGTACGTATGTAGTTTACGAATTATTATATTAGAGGGGAAACGCGGGCACAGCTGACACACTTATATCCAGAACCGGATTTACACTAAGGGCACTCGGGGTAGTGGCCAGGACAATAAATTTTAAGGGTGGCAAAATACGGAGGTTGATAAAAAAAAAAATAATTCGCATTATCCAAAATGCGTTATTAATTTTCCAAAAAAAAAAAAAATTACAAAATTTTATATACACTAGCATATTTTTCACAAAATTGTTTATTTTTTCGATTCGTATATTTCTAAAATGGGCGGCATTTTTGCAGTGCCCTAAGACAGCGCTAGGGTTGAATACGTAAGAGATAACTTCAGAAAAATAATTGTATATAATTATTTATTGTAGGTACACCTATATTTGGACGATAATTATTTTTGTAAATTTATCATCATCATTCATCATTCTCCTGCCTTTTCCCAACTCACTTGGTGTCGGCGCAGTATGTTTTCTTCTTCCATACGTCCCTATCAGCCGTCATCTCTTCATTCACTCCTTTTTCTTTTATGTCATTTCTTACACACTCCATCCACACTTTCTTTGGCCTTCCTCTACTTTTCCATCCTTCCACATTCATATTCATTACTACTTTACCCACATGCGCTTCCTCTCTTCTCATAACATGTCCAGACCACGACAAACGAGAACCTTTCAACTTTTCTACCATTGACGCAACTTTCAAACTCCCTCTAATATAATTATATTTATTCATTCTTCAAAGTCACTTCAGTTTCCAAAAAAAATCTCCAAACACTGATGCTTATCTCAGCAAAAAAAAATTAATAAAGGTAGGATTTAGTAGAATGGAGACGAGCGCCCACACCGCGTAGGATCTTACAAGCGACCGCACGACGGCACCGATACTCTGGATAACAAGTCGCGTACGTTTTACTTTTAGACTATTATTTCACCTTTAGACATGCCACGGCGTGTCGTATGTGAATCTTGAACATTATTATTTGTTCAAAGGACTCGTTTCAGCATAACTATACCATGAACTAGACACATTGATGTATAATAGAATAGAATAGAAAGAAACTTTTAAAAAAAGTTTAAAAGAAGAGGAGGAAATTTACACACTTGCATTGCATACCATAGGTAAAGTACATATGTTCTGTAAACGATTTATTTCCCTTACTCGTACCTACACTTGGTAAGGTTCAATTCTACGACAACTTAAGCCGGGAGTCTGAAGTTTAAAACAAAATGATATAGATATTTTTTTAAATCTCTTAATGAGGCATCTATGACTCCTGGGTGACTATTCGAGACTCAAAGGAGAAGTCGATTGTATATGACATATACCGTTGGTAGGTATATTCATTATTTACTATATGTGCAATCAAAGAGATAAATTTGGATATAAAAAAAAACGTTTTCAAATATATGTAATTTCAGACTGTACTTTTTTTATAAACAATCCACATGAGTACCTAAAAGAGCGTAGATAATATCCTAACATAAAAGGTAAATTTATTTAATATATGCATATACATATAATAAACACAAATTATTGTATTTTCTTAGAGGTTATCTATGCATCATAAAATGTCAATAAAATTATAAACTTTTCTGTTTCAAACAGTATAAGTTGTACTTGTACTGAATTGCTGAAAGATTTAAACATAGTTGTCAGATTAATAGAGACGTAAATTCGAGAAAGGATCTAGGCACCATATCATTGCGCTTTCCAATAGCAATAGTAATTATAAAGTAATAAATAAAAAAGTAAAATTTTTCATCCAGATTAACCTCTTGGCACTTACCTGGCGTTTACGCCAGCTTTCCATTGTTTTTGTCTTATTTTTATGGGTACTCGACAAATTAAAGACGAGACATATAATTCACGTTACAATTTACATTCATACGCAAATTCACTTTTATTTGTGTGCAATATTTACTTTTTGTATTATCATAGTTGCAAATAATAAATACAGTTTAAAATGTATTTTTACTATAAGTACGCTGCGTTGCATTATTAAGATGGCGGCGTAATTATCTTAATAGCACTCGAGCGCTGTAGCGATGAAGGCTCGATACAACGTATAAAACGTAGCGGAATGCAATCCTTAATGGCACTAATGCTGCAGCGGCTGGATGGTAATGGCTACGTTTATGTTTTTATAATACCTGAATACGGAATAGACTTGTACATTACTCCTTACTAGTTTGTGTGGAACACAGAGTATTTTATAATATAAGAAAGTGTGGAATACCTGTAAAGTAAATGTAGGCACCGGGTGCGGTGATTTTCTTTTTGAGAGTTTAACATTATGATCGTCGTTTATAGTAATAAATATGCCACAATATACGTTATAGGATAACATTGACAAAATTTGCGCCATGAATACTACTTACGTATAGTAAGTTGGCCCATTCATCCATTCAGCCGACAGACATCCACTGCTGGTCACAAGTTTTCCCCAAAAATCTCTACAACGACCGATTTTGTCCCAAGCCGCATTCAGCGGATTCCTGCGACCGTTACCAGTTCATCGGCCTACCTACCCACGATACATCTTCCGGTACGCGACAGCCATTTGCAAACTTGTTGGCTCCATCGGGCATCGGTTCTACGAGGAATGTGCGGATCTCATTTCTGATACGACAACTGTCGAACCACAGCCAACCGACCACACCCTTAAAATGTCGCTTACATATTCATGTCTTAGTGCCGTATGTCATTACTGGCAACACTGGTCGAAGACTTTCGTCTTGAGACACTGCGGTATTTTGGAGAAGATTCTGCGTAGCTTGCCGAACGCGCCCCAGCCGAATTGTATACGACCATTAAACCTTTTTCGAAGTTGAACCTATAACTATATGCCAATTAGGTATATATAACTATCAATAATTTGTAGTCATCGATTTTTATACGAGTTGGCACAACATGGACATTAGACATGATTTTATCTTGTCCATGCTCATTGTAAGATCAACCCATGGGTAGGTATATCAGATATTGTGACACTTTAAATTACACACTAATTGTGTGAAATTGTGACACATGAAGAATTTGTCATTACGAAGAGCTATCAAATATTTTGCCGGTATATTTTCAACTTGAGGGTGGTATAAATAAATTTACCACATTTATTTACGTACACGAATAAAAACCGAACTTCAATATAGCAGTTATCGAAGTCTTTAGTTCATGCACGTTTAAATACATAACAGCGAGTTGAACGCCCAAAGTCACCACGTGTATAGAATTCACTCAATCGAGAAATAAAATAACAAATATATTATAAAATTATATTATTTTTATTCTTCTATAAATATACATAATAATGATTTATTATATTTTAGCTATATGATTAGTAATTTTATAAAAACTATTAATCCAAAAAGTGATAATTAAAAGTTTCTTTGGAAGTTTGACGATGCGATTTATTTTTCAGATTAAATTAATAATTCCATAACAAAATTCATTAATTGAGAATACATAGGTATTTCGTTTCTTTTGACTATTACTATTCCTACCTTTTCCTTTTCTAAAGAAATGAGTATTAGCTAAAAAAAAATATTTTCTTTTGTAGATTTTAAAATATCTTGTTTAACATGTCCTTAAAATTAGTCGTAGTTGCTGTCTGCTTGGTATTAATGAACGTTTAATGTAATTCTGCAGCGCCATCTATCGGATCCAACTATAACTAAAACCCTTCAAGTGATAGCATGAATATATGAAAAATGTTATCAGAATCGGTCGAGCCGTATACGAGAAGAGATATTGTGAGTAAACACATTGTTGAATGAATGTAACATGACAAGGCGTATGAGGGTTACCATTATACTATACGAAGCAATGGTGACGGACAGGATGTATTGTTTTAAGTTTGAATATTTGCCTGAAATGCGATAAGCTTAAGGATCACTGAGACACATTCAAAGTGTCCCATAGTCATTCACTACAGAGGTATTTTAATATATACTTTATATGTTAGGAATGTCAGCAGTAATTATATGGTATTGTCACATAAATTGGCAAAGATGCCAGGTTATTTGAAAATACATTCCATAAAAGACTTGTAATGAAAATAAAATTACCTACATCATAATCATTTAGATCAGTGGTCGTCACACTTTTTTACCCAAGGGCTAGAAAGGTCATCCAATGTGAGGTGTCACTGCGACTGCGGACCGTATTTGTATGGATTAGGTTATTGATTCCAAAGATAAATACCATCATTAAATTGTAATATATTAATGAGCTGTCAAACGTGATTTCCCTTACATTTTGTGTTACCATAACAACGTATGAAGCCATTTTTAACAAACTAATTTACTATGTGTAAACTCATTTTTGAGTTATTGTCTAACAATAATTGTTAGTGCGTTGTGCATCCGCTGCACGTGTTCCCAAATCTACACTACTTTTCGACTCTCGAAAGCGAATTATCAGCTAAATCAAAAAACATTAAGTTCATATTTTATTCCAGAACAATCAAATCCTTACTACAAACACGATTAAATTATTTACACATAAAATCATTCATTTATTAATAAAATAATTAAGTTATATTCATGAAATAGTTATAGCGCGATTCATGTTGCGTTGGCGATCACGTGTAGTGCGGCTGCGGGTGTTGTTGCTGGTGCTGGTGTTGGTGCTGGTGCTGGTGCTGGTGCTGGTCCGGGTGGGGGTGCAGGTGCGAGGCGAGCTGGAAGAGCACCCGGAGCGCGGGCAGGAAGGCGGCGACGGCGGCGAAGTCGGTGCCGGTGGCGAGCGCGGCAGCAGCGCCGGCCGCCGCCTCGTACTGGTGCGCGTGCGCGAGCGCCGCCGCCGCCTGCAGCGCCTGCACCGCGCTCGCAGACAACTGCATACAACACCGACGATTACTATAACGACCTTCAGAACTCGATCAATAATCATATTACGAGAAGATCCGCGGAAGAAAAACAAAGCAATCGACATTGCCTAAAAAATTGCTAAACTTAAGTGGCACATTGGTCGTGGAATCGATGCCCGATGAGGGCAACAGATTCCCGAATGGCTACCGCGCACCGATAGCGTAACATGGGTACGCGCCCCCCACAAGATGGACCGACGACCTCGTGAAGGTCGCAGGTGGCGCTAGAATAGTCCTTGAGGAAATCTTTAAGGACGACCTATGCCCAGCAGTGGACGTCTATCGGTTGAATGGATGGATGGATGATCATGTTATTAACCAGAGAGGAATTGTATTATTGTAAGTACAATGAAATAACACATCACAAAGTATAATAGGATTTAGATAAATGCACTAGTGCACGGTAACCAACACGACACTAAAAGAGCTTCTACGTGACAGACCAAAACCCCTGAGGTGTGTTGCCCGCGTATAAAACTACAATAATATTCAAAGAACGCAATATGACTAGCGAATCAATACTTTATGTTTAATAACTTGTAAGATTTTAAAACATTTAATTATTTATTTATTTCAATCACCAACAAGGTATACAATGTGTTTAGCTTATTAAACGTTAAATTATTATTACAATATATCTTAACGTAACCTTAATTATAGGTGAGTACGGGATTATTTATTTGAGCAAAAGTTATTTATGCAACAGTGAACTTTAGTTTTTTTTCTAGATCTAATCCGGTCTAATCTAATCTAATACGTTATAAAAATATAAAATAAAACAAAAACAAACCAAAATTAAACTAAAATATAAAAATAAAATACAACGAACTAAGGGCAAAAACTGAACTAATATAAAAGTTATTAATTCTTCAATTATTAATTGTAACATCGAAGACAATAATATCGAAGACGAATTAGAAGGAGATTTATTTTTTCTTTTAATCCCTAATTTAGTATTTATTTAATCTGTTTAGTTAGATTTATATTCACGCAAACTATTTTGGAATATATCAAGATTCGTGGTTTTGAATATTCTGTTGTACGTCGACAGTATTCTATTCGTAGGAGAATAAAGCCCTAAATTCGTGCGATAATGATTAGTTGTAAAAATATTAAACTGTGAGGCTCGTGTACACACAAAGAAAAGAAAAAAGTCAGTAACTTTCAAGTGTAGAAATTTAGGCGCAGATGGAAATGAAAGTAAATGAAATAAGCGAATGCTCTCACCCTGTACTCCCCTCAGCATGTCGTACAACGTTTCCAATCTCCTCTGTACGTCTTCTAATTTCCTCTTCATTTGCTGTCGGAAACACAAAAATTATACAGAAGATAACATCAACAATAGCTTATTGTTCACATCGTTATATAACACATTCATTAGGCATTATTATTATTATTACACTGAAATTGAGAATTTTGCTCAATTAAGTTCACTTGGTAATTTTGCTCAGTTTGTTAGACATTTCCGGTGATTTTGCTCAATTAAGTTCACTCGGTAAATTTGCTGAGCTTGTGAGATATTTCCGGTAATTTTGCTCAATTAAGTTCACTTGGTAATTTTGCTCAGCTTGTGAGATATTTCCGGTGATTTTGCTCAATTAAGTTCACTCGGTAATTTTGCTCAGCTTGTTAGATATTTCCGGTGATTTTGCTCAATTAAGTTCACTCGATAATTTTGCTCAATTTGTTAGACATTTCCGGTGATTTTGCTCAATTAAGTTCACTCGGTAATTTTGCTCAATTTGTTAGACATTTCCGGTGATTTTGCTCAATTAAGTTCACTCGGTAATTTTGCTCAGTTTGTTAGACATTTCTGGTGGTTTTGCTCAATTTGATTGAAGTTTAACTAAGTTTAACATGTTCCATATTACAATTATTAATGATACTTAAGACATTAATTACACAAATAGATTATGTAAATTTGTAAATTCCTATTTTAAACGCAGATATATCTGTAGTTAATTACCGCATTGGTGGCGCTGTTTGTACAGTCGGTCCTGATGGTGTCGAGGATGGTCTGCAACCCCACGTACTCCTCGGGTAGCGGCGGCTTCTCTACGGCAACCGGTTCCGGTGCCGCCGCTGGACTCTCCGTGTGCTGCAGGATATTCAAACTATTCAAGCATTTAAACCACAACACATGGGTACTTCTCGTCGTTATCATCATCTCTTTGGTGTTGTCATATTTTTATCATTAGCATCTTGGTTTTTATACAACAACCTTATCAAAAGTAGTTGGGATCGAATGCTAGACTATAATAAAAAAAGCTCACAGTGTCTATTGTACACAAACCTGTTGCTGATAGGGTGGCACTGTAGGTGGTTGGTATTGCTGCTGCTCTTGGTACTGTAGACCACGGTATTGTTGGCCTGGATACTGTTGACCCGGGTATTGTTGTCCTGGAGCAGGAGCTAATGGCACGTGCTGAGGAGGCTCCACACCGAACAGCGGATGAGTTATGGGAGCTTGGGAGGTCGCTGGTGTTTCTTGTTTTGGCTAAAATCGGAACAATTAAATCAAGAAATACTTCTATTATAAGTAATATTTTCATATTTAAATTCTACAAATTAGTGACACATAAAGTATTAATGAAAAGAAATCAAACAGAGTTCCAACCAAGCAATTCCCAAAACAAATTCAAACAATAAACGAACACGCAAGTCATTTCAAATGTTTGCAATTTGAAGAAAATCTGTCAAAGGATCACTGTCACATTGCAAAAAAATTGACTGTATTTAAAATGATAAACGATAAGTTAGAAGCCGGCCGGGACTGCTATAGTACCAACTCGATAGTACGGACACACACCAGATAAAAGTCATAATTTTAAATGACATGTATAAAGTTATATGACATATTATTTCTATATTTTTTTAAACAACGAATTTTTAGAGATATAAGTCAGCGAATGGACCGAAATGATTTATGGACAGTATAAAGTCAATATTAGAGGAAGGTTTATGGTGAATGTATCACTTAGTAAAATTAACACATCTTCAAAATTCAACATAATTATGTTGTTTTGCAAACACACTGTGAGATGGGATGAGATGACTAGTAGGGGGGAGGTGGAGGGTGGAGGGTGCAGGTACCTCGTCGTAATGTCGTCTATGTTGTATAAGGTAGGTCCACTGCCTTGTCCCTGCATGTAAGGCGGACATCACACCGTGGTCTTCGTACTAAATTCATTAGGAATTCACTTGAACCACTGTCTCTTTCTGTTTTTTTTTTACCAGGGTATTTTCTCTAACGTTATACAGATTTAGCGATCAGTCAAAAACTTGTAAAACCATAACAAAAACCGTATATTATCGGTTTGTCCACCGTACACAGCTGTACATAAGTCTCTCCCAAAAATCTCCATAACGATCGGCCTTGCGGCACCGGCATCTAGCGAACTCCCGCCATCTTCACCAGGTCGTCTCATTAATGGTCTAATAAAAATATATTCTTGACTATTTGACTAACTGACCGAGCATTGATGGGTTAGGTCACCCAACTGATCGACAACCGGTGGTTGGGACTATTTACTACCAAAGTGACGAGTTAAATATATAGGTATACTGGTCTATTTTTCAAAAGGACAGAAGTCATATTTGACATAAATAAATGATAGGTCAGGCCTCACTTTGAATAATAGGATTCACAATGTAAGAAAGTAGAGATATTTTTTATGTTGACATTTTAAAATAAAAAAAATACTTTATATTCAATTAGGACCCTGGTTTAAAAAACTGTAACCCAGCTAAAGAAGTTTTATCCAACTAAACGTTAAGAAACAAGGTAGGTGCTTCGATATCATTGTCTTATTGAGTAAAACAAGTCATTTGCTATGTTAGATATTCCTATTTATATAGATTAGATATTAAACATTTCCATTTAACTGTTATTTCCTGACACAGAAAAATAATAGTAATGCACACTCACTAACCTTTGCCTTTGATACCATGGGCGGATCATTCCATCCTGGCGCAATAGGCTTTGGAGCAGCAACCGGAGCCGGCTCCGGTGCTGGCTGCTGAGGAGTGTAATACCCGTAACCATTCACTGGCTGATTGAACGAATGCACTGGGTTCACTGATGGATTTAACGGATTCACTGATGGGTTTAACGGATTCACTGATGGGTTTAACGGATTCACTGATGGGTTTAACGGATTCACTGATGGATTCAAAGGATTGATCGGTGTGAACGTGTTCGGTACACTGGCAGTATTGTACTGGTCTGGCAGTGGGCTGTTGAACCCACCGTAGGGCGGTTGCGAAGGGTTGTTGAAGCTGTACTGATTGTAGAGTGGAGCTGATTGGACTGACGGATCCACTTTGTATTTGGACCTGCCGACCAGACCACCTGTAACGCAATTACAATGTTTTTAACATTCTTGTGGGAGTTTTTTTTAATCTTGTATAGATCTAAAGTTAAATACAATCAGATTTGAAGACTTTAACTAAACATGGAGATATATTTGATTAATTTACATAAAGACTGTGTCACGAATATTTAATTAAAAAGTAGTTGCAGACCTGAAGGTGGACCGACACTACCGGGGCGAGGAGGTTGTGGAGGTTGCGGTTGTAGCGGTGGTTGCGGTTGTAGCGGTGGTTGCGGTTGTAGCGGTGGTTGCGGTTGTAGCGGTAGTTGATGTTGCAGCGGTGGTTGCGGTTGTAGCGGCGGTTGCGGTTGCGGAAACGCACGCTGCTGGTGCACGGGTTGCGGCGCGGGGACCGAAGACTGCTGCCATCCCGTCGGATCGTATATAGACCGAGCTGCAGGATAACAATTAACTCGTACTATAAACAAAATTTAGAAAGATTATTTATATTTAGTAACAAGTTGAGGTTTTTCAGATTTACCGATATAAGTTATGAGTTATGTTGCTGATAATATGGGGGAGTTGGGGATGGGTTATGTGATCTCACCGGGGTGTGAGTACGCGTTGGCATCGGCGTGGCTGGCGTATTGCCCGCGAATCTGTGAGTGGGCGCTGGTGGTGCGCCTCCGCTCCGGCAGCTGCTGCGTCGTCTGGACCCACAACACAACACAACACAACATATTACACCACTCTATACAAACCTTAGCTGATTCTTTACTTATTCGCTAAAACTCAATCAACTCTGTTTTTTTATTATTGACAAAATGATTCCGTGCTAATTGATGAGTGACTAGTTTTTAACACCGAGACTTGCTTTTAAATGGATCTTTGGTAAAATATTTTAAATCGAAGGTATCTATATATATAAGCAAAGTTTGTTTTCTTGTCGGAGGTAAACTCGAAAACTACTGGACCGATCAGCGTGAAACCACAACCATTCGACGTGGAATTAAGCGTAGATGGTTACAGGCTATATATTTTTCAAATTCTATGAACCCTTTGCCATGTTTTCTCAATTTGTTTGTTTATTAATTTATTTGCTCCCATAAAACAAAGACAGGCATTTATTCTTGTAATAAATTAAAGGAAAATGGGGTTCCTTTGACGCACCATCACCTCAAAACTACTCTTACTTTTATTCGTTCATTTGTTTTTTTAAATAAGCTATAAATGAAACATCATATGCACAGAGCATATGAAACGCGGGCGGAGCCGCGGGCACCAGCTAGTGTTTTGTAAAATACATTTTGTTTACGTGGAAAATGTTTTTTTTTCTTTTTTATTCACCTACCACAATTGCTTTATTGAATTTCTTTACTTATTTGTTACTGGGTTATTATTTATTTAAATGTGCATCTGTTGATGATGATGATATGAGATGGGATACAGAGTGGGGATAAAGTGTCTGTTTGTAATGTCAAAATTATTTTATTTTACTAAATAAGTGTGAATGTGTATACGATACTTATGCTTTTGCTTTGAATAAACCAAACGGACCAACTAGTGTTTTGTTCCATTGGATAGGAAGTCGGAAGCCGTACCTGAGCCAGGCCGAGCGCGTGCAGGAGCCGGTCCCGCAGGGCCGCGTGCCG
This sequence comes from Samia ricini, assembly GCA_014132275.2. Classification (NCBI taxonomy): domain Eukaryota; kingdom Metazoa; phylum Arthropoda; class Insecta; order Lepidoptera; family Saturniidae; genus Samia; species Samia ricini. The sequence goes on from AP028159.1 coordinate 1,208,924, forward strand.
GGGCCCCTCCTGGCCGTGGTGGGGGGACTGCAGGGCCTGGAGGGCGCTCTGCAGGCAGCCCTGCGAGGCGAGCCGCCACGCGTACTCGCTGATCACGGACTCCAGTTTACCGCCATTCTGTTCCCAACAGAACCGTCCTGATACTCTTCAAGTGTAATTGACACCAACTAATATATCATTACCATCATATTATCCCAAAGGCGTACATCGCAAGAACTAGTCTTGCGTTTAATCTATACTGGTAATAAAACTAAAGTCGTGCCAGTACGACTTTTTTTTTACAGGTTTATATTTTAACTGCTACTAATGTCGATACTGATATTTAAAAAAAAAATTGTGTATGGCCCAGATATAACTCGAAAAAGGCCTGCTGCTTCTGATAAAACTATACGGGAAATATATGTATGTCACGCCTATAAAGATCTTTACAATTATTTTTAGAAAATGTTTAAACAAAATAATATAAATTGTTTGTTTTCAACTCAATAATTGTTTGGCCATATATTTTGATACATTAATAAGATTATAAAAAAAAAAAAACAAAATTGATTTTTAAAAATGATAAAAGAATAAATTAAAAACTCAAAAACCATATGTTCAATTTGAATGTAGTTTGGTGATGACTAGATTCCGCATTGAATCAATATACGAGACAAAGGAGGAGTTGCGGGTGGGGGGAGGAGGGGGGAGTACCTGCAGGGGCCGGCCTCTGAGCGCGGCGGCGGCGCGCGCCAGCAGCGCCCGCTCCGTGGGGGAGCCGCTGCCGGCGGTCCAGCGCGCCAGCAGCTTGTCGGGGCTCATGGCGCACAGGTAGCAGACGGTGGCCGCCTCCGCCGCCTCCGCTGCCGACTCGGCCTCCGCCCCCACGATCTCGCCCAGCATCTCTATGTAACACACCCATACTTCTATACTAACGCTAACGCGCTAACCAATGTGAACGTCATTCAAAACTGACCAAAAACTAATCAAAACTTTGTATCTTCATTTTACCCTAAAAAGAGTGTACTATATACCAAGATATGACGTCACAGATTACGTACGTAGTTCTGAAAAGCCCTAAACTATCATTAGTTTTGTAAGAAACGCTTGCATCATAGAATATTTATCAGCAGAATGAAATATATTGCAATATATTGTTCTGTTAGTCGTGTTATTGTCACTAAATTAAGCAGAGGTCGACTATCCTATTTTCCTTTTAGACCATTGGCTCTAAAGAACATTTTAACTCCATTATTTAAAGGAAGACTGCTGATGGGGGTATCCCTGTTAGGTCACACAATATCTTGACATTATTTGGGTAATATAAATTTATTTTAGATATTTGAACTAAAACCTATAAATAATGAAAGTTTCATATAAATCATTTACTAAAATAAGAAACTATTTAATAAATTATTACTGAAGAGTTTTGTCCCTGACAAAATTTTCCAATAGGGGATGTTCCATGTGAGGTCTAAAAGCTATTTCGAAATAGTGCCAATGTTAATTATATTCAGTAAATGTTGTGTCGGAGGGAAACTGCCGAACTCCTGAGTGAGTCGTTACTAGTGAGGTGAGTTGGTGTGCGTGTTACCGCAGTAGTGCGCGAGCGCGTCGCCGTCGCAGTGCGTGAGCAGCGCCGCCAGCGTCTCCCTCCAGCTGGCGGGGGCGGAGCCCTGCACCAGCGCGTCCCAGCGCGAGTGCGCCAGGCTGTCGGCTATGAGGCACACGGGGTCCGACCTCATGCTGTTCAGGTGGTACTTCTGCACCTTGTACAGCAGCTCCGGGCTAGCTGCAACACCACTTACCATATACTCCTCAGTGTATCCGCGGTCGGCAACGAATTCGAAGAATAGATATAACAGAAACGCTATTTTTATCGCGAATGAATGATAGTGACTTCGTATTTCCTAGTTTTTTCCTCCTCCAAAACTAGACCGATTTTAAATTGTCTTCAAAGTAAAATGATAAAGACTTTTCACTTCACAAAGAAAATCACTTTTCTCAGTACTTCCTGTATTTTAGTACTTCCAAAGTTTAATTATTATTGAAAGTGTTTTATTTTTGTTTCCTAGGTAACTGTAGAGAAATTGAAAAGAGTTGACACCAAGAACCATAAACACGGGGATCATGAACCCAACTCAATTTTATAATGTCAATAAACGAAGTTCAGAAATCAGCATGGCTTCAACAATTTTAGGAATTTGGTTATAAATAATGATAGGAAATTAATATCAAACTAATGATTTTTTAGCGATGTAGTATCCTACAATGAGTTTGAAGTTTCTCTGAAGAAAAAACCATAGAGCATTGGTGGAAGGGACATATCGCCCTCAAATTTAAAATTCTAAAATCACATGTATGTTTTCCAACGTCATGACTTGAGACACAGTTCCTACAGGCTTTATATGTTTATTATAATATTAACCGTACACTTAAAGAATGGTATTGAAAATGGCGTCGCTTCTGTTCACCTCTCACTCGCACACTGTCGCTATCTATACTCACACTCGCCGGTACGGACGCCAACACAAAACCGTTATAATAACCGTTTTTGTTATAAATAACAGAAAGAAGACAGAAATAAGAGATAAATCTCTGATGACCATTTTTGTGTTCGTAATTGCTAATGTTATTTGTTGTTAATATAGTTAAGTATTGGGAGCGCTTACTGAAGTTTTTACAAAGATAACGAGCAAATCGTTAAAGAGTTTAATGTAGACTAACTTTGCATTTAATTTTAAACTAAAAATTATCCCATGAGCAACGGATATGTGTCGCTTCACAATTATTAAATCCTTACTGCGCCTGCGCAGCATCGCCCGCCCATAGCGCATGCTGTTTAAGCCGCTGTTATAGCATTAACATAATATTAGTATTATGTTTTTGAGAAAAATATGTTATTGTGATTATATTGTTAAGTGTTTGTTACCTAGTACCTACTGTACCTAGTAGTACATAATACCTAGACCCACAATCCGCACTCATATCACAGTACAAGTTCCCACGTGAATTATTGAAGTTATACTTCTTTAGGCGCGTTATGAAAAAATGATGAGAGTAAAATTTGAAGATGCGCGCGCATCTGTGACACAAAATGAACAGTATGAAGTTGTCTGCTTAACCGCTCATTAAGTCTCGTTAGTCGCGCATGTTGGTACGCTCGTCACCATCAACATGTTTCTAGTTTATACATTCACAACACGTGTTTTAGTTTCATACAAGTGCGAATTATATATGTGCTAATAAATTATATTCAGTAGTGATTTAAATTGAATATTTTGATTGATATCACTTACTATTTGTGAATATTAGTGAAAAAAATTGTGCTTATATACTTTTTCAAGTGCTCCAATATAATTGAGGTTAACTATCCGTATGTATTATTTATTGATATAAATTAAAATACTTTTATTTAATATAATTAACACTAAATATTATTAAATTATTAATGTTAAATACTTATTATTGGTTATTTAATATTTACAAAATAAAGAAATAAATTTAATAAAAAGTTTGTGATAAAAATTAAAATTGAACATCAAATTATAATATTAATTTTTAATATTTGCTATTAAATTGAATAAATAATAAATATTTATAAAAATAACTAAATAAATTTAATGATAATTTTTTGATAAAAATGAAAAGTGAATATTAAATTAAGAAATCACTAAAAATATTTATAAAAATGACCAACCTTAAATTCAATTTTTTTTCTATTATTACGTCAAAGAAATATAACTTCTTACGTGCGTACATAAGTACACACACACTTTTTTATCAAAATTAGTTATATAATATATTTGTAAAGGACAAAAATTGCCTTTTAAAAACCTCCTACTGACGGTCAACTACGTAATTTGTTATTAGATATTTTATTATTTTGGTGTTTTTTTTTTTCATTATTTCACTGTTTATTGACGCATAGTCAACGCGGGAAAGTATTACATCGTGTATAACATAATTAAGTATCTTGAGGAGAGGAGAAAAAATCTGGGACATTACCACCCCCCATTGCAATACAGTAAAGCAAGAGAGGGAATGGCAACTGGTCGAGTCTATAAAAGAAAAATGAATCCCCAACATCCCTCCTAACGGCACCGTGGTGATGGACGGTCCGTCGAGTCACAGTATGCAAGGTAATAAACCTTCATCAGCAGTTAATCGAAGGGCTGTGATACGAAATTGACTACGCGAAAGTTGAATACATTATGAAGAGTCACGGACGAAACCACAGTTTTTAGAATTGTTAAAAGAAACACAAGCAGCCGCAGAGAGAATTTAACAAATATTAATGTACCTACTTCCGCATAGATCCCGCGCGATTGGTTCAATCCCGTTTGGACAAGCTTAACCGTTCCTTTCATCCCTTCCTTTACCCATTTAAATCTCGCGGCCGTAATGCACCAATAGCAACGCGTGCTACCCGAGCGCTCGCTAGCCAATAGGAACAGTAGTGTGTGCCGTTAACAACAAACACCGAAATGTCTCCCGCACACTCTCCGGGTCCCCCTCAGGCGGCGACCCAAGACGTGTCTCGTTCCCCAACTGGGGAGGCTCCTGACGTCGCCGCCAGCGCGATACAGTAACACTGCCCATGCATCAAGCATTACGCGCACAACACTCCATACACACTCATGCATAACATGCAGGTACATAGGTCCTGTAAGGAACCTTTTTTTTTTTTTTATTATATTAATAAAAAAATGTAGGGAATAGCTAGGTTCAAACTCGCGAGAGAGTTTTACACTCAGGTGACGGCCAAGCCGAGGTTCGTACCATTTTGGTAGCCCTTGTGCTAGTCACCTTTTACGGCTGAGTGCCTTCAGCACTCGCCCCCAAAGTTCGGTGAAGCTGTAAAGGCACTTCCGGTCAACAGCGTTAACTAGGTCAAAAAAAAAAAAACAAACAAACAAACACCGAAACTCGCGAGTGCTCAGTGAAAGAAAACAAAATATTCAAGAAAATAAGTCTGTACAGTGCGTGCGAGTGTGAGATCCAGGTGTTGGCCGTGGGTCAGTTATACCTTTTCTTTTCCTTGTTACCCTTATCCTGGTTAAGCATTAAACACCATTGTTCAAGTGTACGGGTTGTAAGACTGTGTGACAGTAAGTTGGAACTAGGGAATGTAAGAGCAGCTCACCGAGAGATGCTATGACGAGCGCGTCGGCGACCCGGTCGGCCTCGAGGCACAGCTCGGCGGCCTCCTCGAGGTTCCCGCACACGAGCGCGCGGCAAATCAAACTCGTCCTATCTGTCATACACGAATTCATACAATAAAAAACAAAAATCATTACAATTATTGAAGTTATACTTCTTTAGGCGCGTTATGAAAAAATGATGAGAGTGAAATGTTAAGATGCGCGCGCATCTGTGACACAAAATGAACAGTATGAAGTTGTCTGCTTAACCGCTCATTAAGTCTCGTTAGTCGCGCATGTTGGTACGCTCGTCACCATCAACATGTTTCTAGTTTATACATTCACAACACGTGTTTTAGTTTCATACAACTGCTACATTATATATGTGCTAATAAATTATATTCAGTAGTGATTTAAATTGAATATTTTGATTGATATCACTTACTATTTGTGAATATTGGTGAAAAAAATTGTGCTTATGTACTTTTCAAGTGCTCCAATATAATTGAGGTTAACTATCCGTATGTATTATTTATTGATATAAATTAAAATACTTTTATTTAATATAATTAACACTAAATATTATTAAATTATTAATGTTAAATACTTATTATTGGTTATTTAATATTTACAAAATAAAGAAATAAATTTAATAAAAAGTTTGTGATAAAAATTAAAATTGAACATCAAATTATAATATTAATTTTTAATATTTGCTATTAAATTGAATAAATAATAAATATTTATAAAAATAACTAAATAAATGTAATGATTTTTTTTTTGATAATAATGAAAAATGAATATTAAATTAAGAAATCAATAAAAATATTTAAAAAATGACCAACCTTAAATTCAATTTTTTTTCTATTATTGCATCAAAGAAATATAACTTCTTACGTGCGTACATAAGTACACACACACTTTTTTTTTTTAATTTCTGTTTTTTTTCGTTCTGTATTGTACAATACGTGTTTTATTTGAATTACATTAATATTGCATTATAATCACTACGATATGTGTATTGTGTGAATATCTATAAACAGCAAACATGTGTATGCGGTCGGTGCGTTACCTTCGCCGTTCGGTATCACAACATTAGAGACGCCCGGCGACACCTGCAGGTTGCCCAGTTTCCTCTCGATGAGGGTGTGCGCGTCCTGACACAAACAAACACAGCAACGGTTACATATCTATATAAAATCGATACAATTTGACTAAATTACCAGAAGATGTGAAAGTTTAAATGAAGACACGTGACGCCACAACTATAACACTAACGCGGCTCATTGAAATTATGATTACCATAGACCATAGATAACGAGCAGACACAGAGATAATTTATACAGAGTCGATAGATTACGCTCTAGTACCCCCCCCTGGGATCTTGCCTGAACAAAGTTTACGAAGTAAGTATTGGACCTTAGTTTATAACTATATAAAAATGATAGCTGTCATCAGGATTGATGACAATTTTTTTTTATTCGTATTTAAGTGCTTAAAGTATTGGCCGGTAAGATTACTTTATACTTTATCGTAGGCGTAGTCAATGGATAGTGACGTCATTACCACGAATAATATGAATATTGAAAATGTTACGAAACGATAATAACGCAGTTGGTAATGGGACCGGATTCCGGGCCGATGGACATAGCTTCGAACTGTTATACCCCTGAAGTGCAAGGCGTAATGCCTACACCGCCCTAGTCCTAGTTCCGTCAGCATTATTGTCCATTAGGCTCTCTCCGTTAAATCCGGAGAGTCAGTCAGTCCTCGTCCATACTCATTCCACAGCGGTTCTCTTGTAATCCTCCGCATAATTATAATCATACTTAATTTATAGTTAACCGCATCTAATTAAAATAAAATAACATTCCAGTGTGTGAAACTGTTTTTTTTTTTTTTAAAAGCTAATCACAGAGTCCCATATAACAGAACGCATCAACTTTATACTGAACTTAACACTCTATACTGGACTTGAGCATTCGATGAAGGGAAACATAGTAAAGAAACAATAGTACGGTGGTAGACCATTTTCCTATAATACCCACCTGTGTAAGGACCCCCCTGCCCCCCTTAAGTTTGAAAATCCGTTCCCGATCTGTTCCAGCAATAACACTTGAGAGCCAGTATGCTCTACGCTTAATACGTTTAGTATCCTGGATCATATCATCGCTTAATATCAGGTGAGATCGTGATCAAAAAGAACTGAGCTTGTATGTTAAAATAAGAAAAAACCCAAAAATGTGACTCTATTATTCTGTTTTATCTATATATATATAAGCAAAGTTTGTTTGTTTGTCCGAGGTAAACTCGAAAACTACTGGACCGTTCTGCGTGAAACCACAACCATTCGACGCGGAATGAATCGTAGATGGTTACAGGCTATATATTTTTCAAATTCTATGAGCCCTTTGCCATGTTTTCTCAATTTGTTTGTTTACTAATTTATTTGCTCCCATAAAACAAAAGACAGGCATTTATCCTTGTAATAAATGAAAGGAAAATGGGGTTCCTTTGACGCACCATCACCTCAAAACTACCCTTACTTTTATTCGTTTATTTGTTTTTTTTAAATTAGCTATAAATGAAACGTCATATGCACAGAACATATGAAACGCGGACGGAGCCGCGGGCACCAGCTAGTAATATATAAAAGTGATATGTATGTACTTAAGTCATTAGTCACATATGATTAATGGATATTGTAACTCAGTACTAGTCAGTTATTTTGACAACTGTCATTCTAATCCACCTGTAATTTAAGGAGTGTAATAATGATCAAATTAGACCTTTCGGAGAACGTGTAACGTTAATGTAAGTTGACAGTTGTCATCTGTCAGGTGCGATACTCACCGAGAGGTCGGTGCTGGTGTCGGTGGAGAGTTCCGCTTCGGTCTCAGTCGACTCGCCCTGTCGCGCGACACCCGACCAGTAAGTTAATCACAGACAGACATACAGACAGACAAGTAAGCTAGGTTACAGACCGGAAACACAAACCACAGTTAGTTTAAACAGGTACAATAAACACCAACACACCGAAGGACTAACGACCCTGAATACTAACACTATACACGTGTTAGTAATTTCGCAAGAAACACTTTCATTTAAGACATAGTTTCAATCTTAACTCGAGTGTTTAAATTTAAACCTTTAGACACACACAAATGTCAAATAATATCAGAAGGTGCGGGGGGGGGGGGGGAAGCAAGTTAAATGTAAAAATATATTTCATTAAATACAGTTAAGATTTTCCAGGTTAAATCTAAAAGTTGGTTACCTCCGAACATCTAAACATCAGGGACCAATATACCTACATATAAGGCTATAGAATTCTGGAATAAACGGCCAGGACAAATTCATTCCAAAGAGCTCATCAGAGCATTCACTCAGCGCAAAGCTGAAGAAGCCCTGATGCTCAGTAGGAATCAGCTGCGAGTATTAGTGAGAGCACTAACTGGGCACTGTTGTTTGGGCAAGCATATGCACAACATCGGTGTCCAGAACACAAGAGAGTGCAGGTTCTGTGAAATAGCAGACGAAACACCAAAGCAAAACTTGTGTGAATGTGATCCATTAATACCCATACGTAACCGAATTCTGGGTAAGCATGTGTTGCTCCCGGAGGAGGGACAGACGCTCTCTGCCAAAAAGATCCTACAGTACATTCAGGTTGTAGGTCTAGCCCCCGGCTGGCTGACCATCTAGGTCATGCTTCCTACGGGAGGCGGGCGAAGAGGTGGGGTTTGAGAAGTGCGTACACTCCCCCCTCCCCACTGGGCCATTGCACGACGAGGCCCGGCGGGTTCGCTGCAGGGGGCGACGCGGTGCTTGCGAAAGCCACCCCGTGTCGCCCCCATCCCAAATGCAGCGGACGGCCCCGGGGGTTTTAGTGGGTATTTCCTGGCGACTCTCGCCCGGGTGAGTCCCACACTGCACGGAGCTCGTCACTCCGTGCCCCTTATCTAGTGTACTGGGAGACTTTGATCCCCTAAGTACAATAGATAAGGGTAGTGCGTAAATGCATTTCCCCCCGTCAAAAAAAAAAAAAAAAAAGGTTGTAGGTCTAGGCAGTGAGCTTTAGAAATATGAGAGGCGATCACAATAGATCTGACTAGGTCTCAGTGATACAGGACTGTTTAAGCCTGCTTAGCCCCTTTCCGAATAATAATAATAATACCTCAGATATAAGTTGTAACTGTGTCTTGTTAGAACATATTAGATTAAGTGCTGGGAATATTAAAATAAATAATTAGTAAGTAATAAGACAGAAGCAAGCTACGGAGTAGAGTAGTGTGGTGTGGTGTGGTGTACGGACCCGAGTGAGTGGTGCGAGCCCTGCCTGTGTGTCCGCTGCCTCCGCAGTGGAACTCTTGAATTTCGATGGAATCTCATCTTGCTTGTATCCTACAAGGGATTATCTTTACTTATTATTATATTTCATTCATAAATACATTACAGTTATGAGTATTAATTACCTAATATATTAATTTTAATATTTTCCGCAACATTCATACTTTGATGCTTTCTGAAACGCTTTTTACTTTTCCGAAGCTTTAACCCTTTATTTTCAAAAATTAACCAGCGCCATTTTTATACATATCTGTTTTAAAAAAAAAATCTTTTAAGATCTTATGAAAACTAAAGTAGTGAAGAGAAACAAACAAGAAACAACCAAAATTAATTTTAATATAAAATTTAAAATAATATTAAAAGTATATAGAAAAATAATATATAAATCAGTTAGCTCTTATGATTATTATGATTTACATCGTATTTGATCCATCCCATCCACTCAACCGGAAGACGTCCATTGCTTTCTTCGATAGTAACTATATATCCTCAGAGTCTCAAATTAGGTAAAATCATCTTCCGCATTCATCATAAAAAAAAACATCAATATTTATATAAGTTGTAACTCACCTAGCAAATTAAGTGCTTCAGTTCGAAAGTTAGGTAAAAAGTTAGCTCGTAGGAAGAACCAGTTATAGCGCTCGGCTTGGTCCAGCGTCGCGTCGCCTTTCTGTCTACAGTATCTGAAATAGAAAATATTTCATTAACTTGTAATCTGTTTAAAAGTAATAAATGTTGAATGAAAACAACTTATTACATCCTTCCTTTTCCTTGGCTATGGGTCTCTTTCACTCTCGTGATGACTCCCTTCCACTACTCAGAACGCTGATTTCTTAAGGTAAACAATAATTTACATCTGTACATTAATTCTTACAATGTAGTTTGATTGTAATGACAGCTGTCAGATTAATATAACTAAAGCAGAGAAAATATTGATCAAATCGATACAAACAAATAAGAGAACAATAGTTATTTTAGTTTAGACAATGTTAACAGATTCACCATTTTCATATTATAACATCTAATATATAATGTTCAATTAAACAACACACACACTACTTTAATCGCTTTTATTCGGAAAACAAGACAAAGATAATTTTTTTTTCGAACCTAGCTAACTATGTTGACCGGAAGGGCCTATTACAGCTTCACCGAACTTTGGGGGCGAGAGCTGAAAGCACTCAGCCGCAATAAGGTAAATAGGACAAGGGTTTCCAAAATGGTACGAACCTCGGCGATAAAGACATTACAAGTCTTACGTCTAGTCATTATTGTACACTACCAAACAATATCTATTTTAAAAATGCGTGTGGTGCCATCTTTTGGCGACAGTAATAAATAATTTACGATTAATTATAATAGGAGTTGTAAAGTTTGCGACATCTGTTGGCGGCCAGTTATAAACCTAAACAATAAGAACAGAAACAACTTTTCCATGTCGATATTTATTATTAGCTGCGGTTAAGGTGACGTCAGTACATTTGACGTTATTTTGCCTGCGTTACACGAGAAAATGTTAAAAAAAAACTACTTACAACTACTACGAGCTGACAGCTCTCATTTTTTCCCCAGTTTGTTAACAATCAAAAATTCCCTAACATATAAAAACCGGTTAAAACTCACTCAGCAAGCCTCTCTGCAGCGTCGGGTTCCTGCCCGAGACTCGAACCTAGAACTGCATCGAGCTCCGCCGCCTGTTCCACCACCTCGGGCTCACTGACAACCTTCAACACAATTACACAAGGAAACTTGTACATCGTTTTTTATATATTAAACCTTAGCCGGTCGCGTAACTTGAGTTGTTGGCGCGCTTTTAAACGGCCATGTTTGCTTCTTATTTTTAACTCATTAACTTATAATATAAGCTGTATATAATGAAGTTTTATTGACGTTTCACGTGATATAGTTTGATTGTTACGCACAAATTTTTTTTTTCTTCTTTATTATTTAACTGAGACCTGGCAATCTGTTCCTATTTATACATACATAAGCTCACGCCTGTTATCCCCGAAAAGGTTAGGGTAGAGGTGAAGTAGCGAACTACACCACCCACATTTCGCCGAGCTTAGTTCCGTCCCGGATGCGACAGGGGGCGAGCCTGTCGCCATATCGGGCACAAATTCCAAACTCCGGGATGATACTGAGTAGAAAAAACCCAATACCACTTGACCCGACCCAGGGATCGAACCCGAGACCTCAGAACGGCAGTCGTATGTAATACAACTGCGCTACCGAGGCAGTTCCTATTTATGTGGTACAATAAGCCTTGTTGTTTTATTTGTTATTCTAATTTAATTTGTTATCTTCCAGCGACTCCCATGAGTCCGCCTTCCCGGGTTGGATGTTTATTTTGCTAAGCTCTATGTTTAAGGTTAGGTACACTTAGTCCGGCCATTGCACGGACGAGGCCTGGTGGGTTCGCTGCAGGGGGTGACGCGGTGCTTGTGAAAGCCACCCCGTGTCGCCCCCGTCCCAAATGCGGCGGACGGCCCCAGGGGGTTTTAGTGGGTATTTCCGGACGCTTCACGCCCGAGTGAGTCCCATACTAGCACGGAACTCGTCCCTCCGTGCCCCTTTACCCATTGTATTGGAGGACTTCGGTCTCACTAATACAATGGGTAAGGGTAGTGAGTAAATGCATTTCCTCCCGTCAAAAAAAAAAAAGGTACACTTAGTCTTTTTAATCGACTGTGCACCACACTCCCTTCTTCTTGCAGCTTTGACGCTAGTATGTTTATGTGTCTTGACAGTTTGTTTTGGTATTTCTTACTGTTTTCTGTTATCTCATGTTTTATATTTTTAGTATTACAATCCTTGCGTATAACGGATTGTCTTGGTTTTGGAATATTTCGAGTATCTCCACATTGCTGTTGCTGGCTGTACCCCACAGTTGTATTCCATATGTCCAGATGGGTTTGAGTGCATCGATAATAATGACATAGAATATGAATACTGAAATCTCCCAACAGTTCCTTTGGAATGTTTAACAAATGTTTAACAAAAACCACCACTTTATTGGGCATTGAAGGTAAAATAATATACAAATATAATATTGTATAATAATTGCTGGCTAGAACCCAGAGCTGATCGTAGAAAAAACTGCCGCTCAAGCAATCCCGTCAGAATACCCAATCCGATATTAGAAAATATATAATCTGCATTTTTTCAAAAAAATGAACCGCCATTACTCACTCACCACTCATTCATTTTCATTCATCCACTCATCAAATGGAAATGTAATAAAACCACCTTAAACTGGCTATTAGGACTCACTTACGAGGAAACAGAACAACTACTCATATTCACACGATAGTAAAGTAAATAAAGTAATTTTATTTGTTATTACACTGATATAGATTAAGCATACACACACACACATGCACGCTTATACACGCTCATACACGCAATACTAACACATGGTCATTTATATGGTTATTTTTTGCATTTTTTGTCCGTTTCTTTTAATATTACTCGTATATATTTGTATTTATATGTCTATAAAGTAGTTTTCAAGATATGTACCGGAGGCGGGCGATGGTAGTTGCGACACAGTTTTTAATTAAAGCAACTATTATCGTTTTAAAACATTTTGTGTAAATTGTTTTATCTAAATAAATAAAAAATATTTAAAAATACTAATATAAGAAATTACCTGAGTGATATAAACAAGTCTCTGTGAAGCAGAGTCCTGTGCGGGTTTCTCGAACGTCACCAACTTGCCTCCAAACTGTGGAAGAGATGACCCCTCATAACAATATGTTTCATTGTGTTACGCATTAACATTATTAGATTTTAGAAACAACCAATGATAATTATAGACAACACAGTTCCAAATAAATAATGAATATAAAACATCAATGTGATATTAAAAATTCTTAAAGCCGACTTATTACTTTTTCTATATCCAAATAAGAGTGGAACAAGTGAAAGAGTTTGTGTACTTGGGACCAAACGTTAGGAGAGATGGAAAATGTGACGATGATATTGAACGAAGAGTTTTGTTAGGGAACAGAGTGAATAGGTAAGGGTAGTGCGTAAGGTAAGGGTAGTGTGTAAATGCATTTCCCCCCCCATCAAAAAAAAAAAAGGGGGGAATAGAGTGAATGGGGCCTGAGAAGTGACTGAAAAGGCGCGTTTGGCTGTGCGTCGAGGAGTCCTGGTCCCTACACTCAGGTATGGTAGTGAATGCTGGGTTTGGCAGAAGAAGCATGAAAGTAAGATTAACGCAGTGGAAATGAGAAGTCTGAGAAGTATAGCTGGAGTGAAGACGATTGACAAAGTCAGGAATAGTATGATAAGGGAACGCTGTGGTGTGGTAGAGGATGTGCTGACCGAAATAGAGAAAGGTATGCTTAGTTGGTTTGGGCATGTAGAGAGGATGGATGAAGCGAATTTATAAGGCGAGGGTGAATGGGCAAGTCGGTAAGGGTCGACCTAGGCGAACGTATCTAGACCAAATCAATCATGTCTTAAATAAAGGCCAGGTAAAAAGTACTCATAACCAACGAGCATGTATGAAACATGTATGACGTAATCTCTGCCTACCCTACGGGAGAAAGACGTGATGATATGTATGTATGTATGTATTAGTCTAAGAATCTTAATCTCCTTAGAAAATTGATGTTCTATTAGCAATTTTTTTTACACAGTTTAAGCTCAAGGCTTTGACCACAATCTCACCTGATGTTAAATGATGATGCGGTCTGAGATGGTAAACACACTAAGCCTAGATGTACTGGTTCTCAAGTGATGCAGCCGAAACACACATATTAGTATTTGACAACAGGTTTTCAAGTCGAGGGTGGTAGCTACTCGGGCCAGCATTATTACAAAATACCCTACTACCGTGCTGATTTTAGAGTTGGATAAGTGGGATCGACCCCGCGTTCATTGACGCGAAATCCGGCCGCACTATCCACTTCGCTTCATCGCTTCAAAGTAGACTTGCTTGTAAACTTACTATGGTGTTGTTTTTTTTTTTTAACTTAAACTGTCCTGAGAGGTTTTGACAATTGTCATCATAGTGTAGTGAGTGCTTAAGGCGTCTAGGCAGAAATAGTATAAGAGTACTAGAATCACAGAAAGATTGGCTTGAGCTTCTACCTGCATTCAGTTCCATGGATATAGGTATATCTAAATACATAGCCAGGTCCTTTGTTATGAGAATTTTTTGCAATTAGGTGATATATGTATGGGTAATGTATGAACTGGCACAACAAGACTTAGGAGCCCTACACTTATGTGAAATGACTGGGATACACATCAGGTTCTATATAGTTTGTTGTGACTGACCGAGAAGCTAGCGGCTGCGGGCCGGCGCAGCCACCGCGGCGGCACCGGCAGCTGCTGCGCGGGGGGGCGCCGGCGCCGCCGGGGCTCTGCTGACGGCCGGCAGCTGGCTAAACGAGTCCACTCCGCCGAACGAGTCCATTATATTGCTTTGATTCTGTGTGTTCTGGAAATATTCAATAATAAACTCACCCAGTGCATATCTCCCAGCAACGTGATAACACGTGATGGGCATTTATTTTTTAGTAGGCCACGTGACGCCGAAACCAAAATACTGCGCGATTTAGATTTGTTTACACTTATATTTAGAAATTATATTTTACAAATTTTTATATTTTGTAAAAAAAAAAAGTCAGGAGGGGTGTCTTGAGAGCGTGGTTAGCCCGGTGGACTAATCCGCATGTCTCACGGTACGAATGAAAGGTCGGAGGTTCGAACCCAGGAATGGTGAAATATTTTTTTCCCCGCCGGGACTTTCGATCAATTCGGTCGTGCCTCTCTGTGACTGTTGGGCTAAGAGGTGGGTGGGGAAGTATTCCCCCATCCCTACCGAGCCATTGCACGGAAGAGGCCTGGTGGGTCTGCCGCAGGGGACGACGCGGTGCTTGCGAAAGCCACCCCGAGTCGCCCCCATCCCAAATGCGGCGGACGGCCCCGGGGGGTTTTAGTGAGTATTTCCGGGCGCTTCACGTCCGGGTGAGTCCCACACTGGCACGGAGTCGTCCCTCCGTGCCCTTACCTATTGCATTGGGGGACTCCGGTCTCACTAATGCAATAGGTAAGGGTAGTGCGTAAATGCATTTCCCCCCATCAAAATAAAAAAAATTAAAAACATAACGTGATAAGATGTAGAGTGAACAGGATGCAAACATACAGCAAATGTATAGGGATGACTGAGACAGCTATTTGTATATGCAGCCATTTGTAGCATACTTCAGACCGGCGCAGTTAAAATGCGCGTAGTGTACACTTTAATGTGGTTGCGCGTAATTGTCGATTGGTGATTGCAAATAGATATGCTAATGTCCCATCCCTAAATCCACCCCCCAACCCCCCCGCTCCAACATCTTTCCTGTGAGATGTACGTGTCACTCTCTCGTCGGCACTCGTCGTTAAATCGCTTCCGTCGATGGTTCTCGTAAACTCGTGCGCACGCGCATACCAGCTAATAATAAGTGTAATATGTGTACAGTAATACCCTGCTTAGCGCGACCCCGTTACGCGCGGTTTCACTATAACGCGAATGTCAAATATCGCGCTCAAATGCCTCGCATTACGCGAAAGAGTGCGTATAAACATAATGTAAAGACAATAGATGTATTTTTCCGTAAAAAATAAGAGTATATATTGCATAAAGTGTTCTTAGAATTAAAGCGATTGATAAAAAATGATTTGTATTTTTTTGTATTAAATTTTGACTATGTTTAATCATAAACCTCGATATACGTGAATTTCAGTTAACGCGATTTTTTTCGGAACGTATCCCTCGCGTAAAGCGGGGTATTATGTGTACCTAATGTTGATCGTGAACACCATTAATCTGGATCCGTGGAAGAACCCTGCATCGGCATCATCTCACCCATCTTTCCTATCCTAAATTTGTCGTCCCCGTTAGCGTAACGTTTGCATCACACCAAATACAGTCCACTATTTCGCTCATACAAATGTTTACTATTGAAATAAATACATAAATAGTATATTTATTATTGAGATATTCAAAAAGTTTTATCGAATACTATCATATTATTAAAAAAATATAATGATATGTTTTATTTATTTGAAAGAAATAATTTATAGTACATTATTACAGACTGCGCATGGTGTTCTTAATACAATAGTATTTTTTTTTTTTTTATCTATAGGCCCCCCTGACATGATCAGGGACTTTAGCATCAACGGGTTTTAAATAAAGTAACAGCAATTCCCCCCAATTCCCCTGTTTTCTTTATTAGGCTAATTCTTTTGCCTCTTATGTCTTTCCTTTTTATTTTCTTTATTTCTTTTGTCTTTTGTCTCTATATTTTTTTTTTGTCTTTCTTTTTATCTTGTCTTTTTCTTTTGTCTTTCCTATATTTTATACAAACTTATACTTAACTTACTCAACATAGACATTATGTATTACATATTCACAGTTCTTGTATATTTTGTCAATTCTCATTGCAGTCGCTATTTATTTGATTGTATTGCAACTATGTGAAGATAGAATATATGGAAGAGTTGAAGGTGGGATGTACTTACGCCCTCTGGCCTGGACCCGCCCAGCAGGGTCTGCACCGTGACCTGCTGGTCGAAGGAGGCGGTGACGAGGAGGGAGGGGTCCCGCGGAGACCAGGCCACGTCGAACACCCACTGCTGCTGCTGGCTGATCTCCGACAGGAGCTCCCCACCCTACATGAACATAACCTTACAGTTAGAATCACAGTCCAAGGACGATGATGACACCCGGTTCGTAATGTACCAGCTCTTCTAAGCTTCTAGGTTATCACAATTTGTGTTCAAACAATTAGCGCCAATATTATGTAGGTAAGATGTATTTTCAATCTTACATCAGTGTTACCAAGCTCCAGCAAAACTGCGGCTCATTCTGCTAGAACTTTACATGGAGCTTTATATGGCACCTCAGAATAAATGCTACGCGTTTTTATCCACAATAAACTTGACTTGTACACAATAACCCAACTATGTCACAAAAACGCCACCGAAATTACACGATATGGAGTCAAATACAGATATTTAATGAATAAAAGGAAACATCCGCTACGTGACAGACTGAGATCGCTGCAAAAACTCCAGTTATTGTGTTTAACTCAATAACTTGTGTATTTTATCCTGTATCAGTGAAACCGGGGCCCGCGGGCCGCATGCGACTCGTGGAGGGTATTCGTGGGGCCCGCAATCTCACAAAAAAATGCTTATAACTCAAAATCTAGTTTACATATATTATAGTTAGTGAATTAGGTTGTTGAAAATGATTTTATAGGTTTTTATTGCTATACAAAATACATGGGGAATTCGCATTTAACCTGTTGAGCACTAACCTGGCGTTTACGCCAGTATTTCATTGTTTTCTCATTGTCTCATTTTTATGGGCAATCGACATATTAATAATTCATAAAAACATATCAATTAATAAATGGTATCAACTACCTCATCTATATAACGTGACCCGCCATCTTTGTGGCGTTTTGGGGCATATAGTGTTAGTTACTGTGCAAAAGGTAAAGTATATTAGAGACGGCGAAACGTTTATTCTGATGTGACATATAATCTCCAGGGAAAATTCTAGTAGGATCAGCCACCATTTTGCTGACGCTTAGGAGCGATGACGCAAGATTGAAAATAATATTTATTGACATGACACCGGCAGAAATGTGTATGTAAATAACAGATTGCATTAACTAAGGAGAAGACTCCCAATAGATGGGAATCTATCAAGAATGGGTATCACCATGTCCCCCCCCCCCCCCATCAATCACAAGTACAGCCAGAAGGCGAAACCGCCTTTACATCTCACTGTAACAACTTCTTTTACAAGTTTTACGGGTCAGGCGGGCGCGGGAGCCCCACCACCAAAATAATTACCGGTTTAGTACTGTTTGGGTTCCAGCAGAGCACCCTCCCGTCCTTCCCGGCGGAGAGGAGCAAGTCGGGGTCCTGGAGGCACCACGAGAGCGCCATCACTCCCTTCTGGTGACCCTCTAAAGTCGCCAACGGTGATGCCGCCAATCTATCAACAGAAATCCAAACTCACTAAGGGGTCGCTCATTAGTTACGTTGTGTTTTTTTTCAACAAACTTGTGATTCCTCTCTGGTGAGGTAGAGGTTTTTAGACCTACTCGAAACTACTTGTAATTTTTTGTACAAAATGTCATAATTTTTTTTTATCTAGCAAGGGCAAGTCAAGGTCACACGTCGCCTCACATGGTATTATGGTGTGTGGTGTTTTATAGATGTAGATACCTCAAGTCCCAGAGCTGCACGACGGGCACCTGGTCATCCTCAGAGGCGATGCAGAGCTGTGTGGCGACCGAGGGGTGCCACGCCAGGGAGCGCCACCGGGTTCGAGATTGAGAATCACTGGAACAATATGTTACATACTTATATTACTTTACAATTACACATAATTCATCAGAACCTGAGCTGGTCATCTTCCAACAGAGCACAGGAGTTGATACTAAACAATTATTTAGTATTAATGTACCTTAATTTCATGATAGGTTCATTCTTCCTCAGGTCCCAGACGACACATCTCGTGGCGAATGTCGAACCGAGAATATGTTGTACCTGCAAACAAAAAAATATATATTTACAATCACATTTAATTTGGAATTTAAAAAAATTACTAACCAAATGTCATGCAAATTTCATACAAAAGTCAGGCTTAATGTAGTATTTCGTTAAGTGATATATGTGAATAATTAAGCAAACCTGTTGGTTCCACGCAAGTCCCTGAACGTGGTCGTAAGGTTGGTTCCTGGTGCCGGGAGCCATCGGCTGACTTGTGTTGTTCAGGTCCCATATGAAGATCTCACTCTCCGACGCACCGGAAGCCAGCAGATTTTTCTGATAAGGGTTGATGTCCAATGCAGATATGTGACCTGTGTTCAAACAGAAAATATGGTTTTTTTTTAATGAAGATAATATAACTAATTAAATTCAATGTCATTTAACTATGAAATTACCAAATACTTTATTTTGTTTATATTTAAATTTTTCCATTTTAACTTATTACATTAGATATACTAGTTGAAATTCTTTTACCGAGGTACAAGGCACAAAATCATATTTTTATAAAAATGTTGTTTATATCACATATACAGTAATACCCCGCTTTACGCGAAGGATACGTTCCGAAAGAAATCGCGTTAACTGAAATTCGCGTATATCGAGGTTTATGATTAAACATACATCAAAATTTAATACAAAAAAAATACAAATCATTTTAATCAATCACTTTAATTCTAAGAACACTTTATGCAATACATACTCTTATTTTTTTACGGAAAAATACATCTATTGTCTTTACATTATGTTTATACGCACTCTTTCGCGTAATGCGAGGCATTTGAGCGCGAAATTTCAAATTCGCGTTATAGTGAAACCGCGCGTAACGGGGTCGCGCTTAGCGGGGTATTACTGTACTTAATTTCAAAACATTATCAATGAATTCCAGTACAGCCATCTCATTACCTAAATATGCATACTTAAAAGCATATGTTCATAAAAGAAAAATATTCAAAATACTCAAAACACAGCTATGTCAAATCAGTATACCAATACAACCTAGAACGATCCACTCTTAAGAATCTGTTACACATCCAGATATTTTTGATAAAATCTCTTTGCTAATAAAACTTTATATGATCATCTTTAATGAGTCATGTTAAAATCCTTCAGTACTAATATTCCTATGCATTGTACACATGATAATAACAAGAAGAGTTTGGTTTTGTTGTGAGTATATTGCAACTTGTAAGCATGGTGTAACCAAAACCACTAAAAGAACAAGCCCAGTGAAAAAAGACAATAAAAGGGAGAATGGGGGAAAGAGTTTTTATTATAGTTTAAGTAATGCCAAAGCCCCTGATCATGTCAGGGGGGCCTAAAAAAAAAAAAAAAAAAAAAAAAAAAAAAAAAAAAAAAAAAAAAAAAAAAAAAAAAAAAAAAAAAAAAAAAAAAAACAAAACCACTGACCAACAGAGAGAGTTAAATGATTGCAGAATACTCTCTATCTTTAATACCCAAGGTGAAAGTACAACTCATCTTAAGGTATAAAAATTCCATCTTAATGTTTTACATACATACATACATATGCTCACGCCTGTTTTCCCCGAAGGGTTAGGCAGAGGTGAAGTAGCGAACTACACCACCCACATTTCGCCGAGCTTAGTTCCGTCCCAGATGCGACAGGGGGCGAGCCTGTCGCCATATCGGGCACAAATTCCAAACTCCGGGATGAGACTGAGTAGAAAAAACCCAATATCACTTGACCCGACCCGGGGATCGAACCCGAGACCTCAGAACGGCAGTCGTATGTAATACAACTGCGCTACCGAGGCAGTTAAAAATATTAATGTTTTAAATTAAATAAAATACATTTTACCCTTATCTTCTATAGCCATATGTAATTAGTATATGTACAATTAAAAACAAATTCTACACAGTAAGAATTTTGTACCCTAATTAAGAAATAACAGATAACACTTTTATCTGTCCACAGTGGTCAAACAGTTAACATTAGCTATATACTAATAAATAAAATTGAAGCACAGGCTTTTACGAAACTTACATGTATAATGGTAGACAACACAACCATAGTGTGAAATAAAATCATTCAAAGAAAATTAATTTTTGTTGTTGTTAATATATAAAATTGAAATGTCTGTTTTTTATATTTATTTTATATACTATTGAAATACCAAAAATGTAATTTTAAAATTTTTGTCTCTATGTTTGTTACGGCCAATCTCCTGAACGGCTGGACTGTTTTGGACGGGATTTTTGTTCGTTACATAGCTGAAATTACTCCAAAAAACATAGGGTACTTCATTTTTTTGAAAATAATTAGTGTATCTCGTAAAAAAATTACAACTCATAAATATTTGAATAAAAAATCTGATTCAATACACAGTTTTACTGGCAGGTATTTGAATTTGTGAGAAATGTTTTTGCTTAATGTTAGTAAGGGTAATGTAAAAATATGGAAAGTAATTAGGGTCCCATATAAAAAAACTATATTACCAATGGGACCTCGCTAATCTCTAAAGAACAAGTTTCAAGAATATGATATCTTAACTTTGCCCTCCCAATACATCTTCGATAACTTAATGCGTATTTGTAAAAATTTAGACAAGCTAGATCTAGTGAATGATCGTCATAATTTTAATATTAGAAATAAAGACAAGTTGGCCGGAACCACACTTTAGGTTAAGTAAGTGTAATAACAGCTTTATAGGTAATAGTATTCGGTTTTACAATAAGATCCCAAGTAACATTACCGATTTACCTGACAATAAGTTCAAGTATTATGTCAAGCAAGTTTTAATCTCAAAAGGTTATTACAGGGTGGATCATTACGTGAACGATAGTGATGTCTGGAATTAACCCACATCTCTGTGCTTCCGCTAACATTATTAAGACTAGGATTTGTATAATTTTTTATATGACAAAAAAAAATTATATAGATTATATTTATAAAAAAAAAAGAACCAGATCGAGTTTCTTGCCGGCTCTTCTCCACTAGGTTGTTTTCCGAACTGGTGGTAGTATTTTAGACATTCATAAGCGCCTTCTTAGGGCTTAAATTGAATAAATAAATTTTGATATTGATTTAATGAAAAATATATGTCACGCGCGGATGCAGCCGCAGGCAAATGGCTAGTTTTAAATATAACACTAACTTAGCTAAAAAAACATAGTATGGTGACATATTGAATATATACATTTATAAAAAGTTATTCATATGACAATAGCTAAAATTTAAATTTAAAACAATTTTTATTACCATTGTGTTTTGTGCTACTTCCAAGCAGAGGTTCACTTGCTTTCTGAAGCAGTTTCTCTGCACTGTAGAACTGTAATAACCCACCATCACACCCTCCGACAATCACTCCTGCACCAGACCATACTAACTTCTGGAATCTATAACAATTTGTTTTTTTTACTATTTTTTCAAGATAAATTAGTAATTTATGACTACCAGTGAAAGATGTGTCCTGCAGACAATAATCACATCAGAAAATTAATATTTTATGTACAAGAGTACAATACATATCCAGTAAAAAATTGAGCACTTTTTGTGACATGATTTGGGTATAAATTGTAGACACAGAAATTAAACATTACTACAGATAAGCTATATTAAAAAAATTATAATATTTTAAAATGAATTAAGATTTTAGTAATATTAAGAAATTCAAGCAGAGCTTTTTTTATTTTAGCTACATCCGCTATCCGCCGATTTTAGATAATAAATCTGCTATGCAGAAATAATAGCCATCCCCACTATTGTAAATAAACATTATACTGCTTACTTGTGCTGTGTCTGCAAGTTTGATTTCAATTCCAAATCTAAACCGGGATCTTCCAAATTCAAGGAATACAGTTCCAAGTGAGAAGTAGAGCTGAAAGACGAGTCAACTTGCTGTGCCGCTGAACCGGCAGCCAACGTCACCGGATAATGATCTGCTGGTGACCAACACACGTTCACCGTCCTCTTTAGCTCTTTTAGCTTCATCTTACCAACACTATTTCACTAAAACACAAGATACATATCACATAAATTCGAAATATTTACATAATTATGTCACAGTTTTGGAACGCTAATTATGAGATTTTTTCATAAAAGTACGATATAGTACTACTTGATACAGATCCAGAAGGGAATATAGAAGGATTTTTAAATGATAAACTATATTTTTTCATCGAAATGTTTTGATATTTACCATAAAAAAAAACACCAACTTGGCACTTCCAACGTGGCTGACATAAATATTCCCGATTTGACAGCTGACGTTAGGTTGTATGTACGGAAATTAGAACAACACGTCACTCAGTGAACGACAAGAACAGATAATATATTTTTAGTAATGAACAACAGAGACAAATGAAGTCAAATGACGGTTTCTGCAGGATTGAATAGACCTACCTATAGGCACGACCAGAGACATAATATGATTTCGCTATGCTCAATAGAAGAACAAAGCGCGGGAGTGAAAAGTCCTAATGAAGTATTTCTTGTCAATTTCTATACTTGCTACATGGACATATTATATAATAAGTCCATGACTTGTTATGACCCCCTAAAACCGCTGTCAATTCTATTGGAGTAATTTTATTTAAATAGTTAATAATCTTCTACGAAACTGTAAAAATATTATTTGTGTTTTGTTTACTGAATTAATATGAAATTACACAACGTAATAATATAAATAAATGACACTATTCACGGCTAATTAAGACAGGTTTGATTACATTGTTAGTTCACATAGGTATTTTGCCGATTTGGGTTTAATATTTAATCGTAAAACTGATGTCAATTATAGATTTTATATTTTCGTATTGAATTATGATAATATTTTCTGCTTTATATAAATTTGGAAGATAATTGGTGGTAAATAAAAGAATATTTGTTTACGCTAATGTTTGCCAATATGATGACGTCATGAATATCGACAGCCGATAATAAGCTTCGTAGATATTTAGTGGATAAGTTAATATGAGTTATTAATGTAATAAGTATATTTCTTTTTCAGGGTGGAATTCAAACCAAATATTTTTTTCGTGTCTACACATTTAATATAGTTTGGATAGAATTATACAAATTTGTATTTTTTATTGTTAAGTTTGATTTGCTATAGGATAATTTACTGATGTTTCATTTATTAAAAATAACAGATTTGTCAATAAGAATTTGAAATACCTAGTGTTTAAAGTTTTTGGTGGCGATTGAGATGTTTTATCTCTTTCCCTTGAAAAAAAGTTACTTTTTTTACATGATATAGGTAAGATATAGTGCTTTGACCACAATCTC
Organism: Samia ricini; assembly: GCA_014132275.2. Classification (NCBI taxonomy): domain Eukaryota; kingdom Metazoa; phylum Arthropoda; class Insecta; order Lepidoptera; family Saturniidae; genus Samia; species Samia ricini. Next base: position 1,233,218 of record AP028159.1, read on the forward strand.
ACCTGACGTTAAGTGACGATGTGGTCCAAGATATTAAACACACTAAATCTAGTTACAAGTTCTCAAGTGATGCTGCAGGAACACACCTATTGGTATTTGGCAATAGCTTTTTCAAACTTGAGGGCATCATTAGAAAATGCCCTACCACTATGCTATGGTTTCTTCACGATATTTCCTTCACCGAAAGCTCAGGTCGATTATTTTTAGAGTTGGATAGGTGGGATCGAACCCATCTCGATTGACGTGGAATCTGGCCGCACTGCCCACTGTGCCATCATCGCTGCAGTTAGTATAGAACTTGCACGAAGTACGTAAAGCTTGACCTCATATTTTAGTATAGGGTTTATCAGTCTGGGATATAATTAAAACGCTTATAAGTTATTTATTTCTTGTTAGATTTTAATTTTGATTTCAGTGTTCAGTCTTATTTATGGTCTATTTTGAAATAATTACAAGAGACGAAGACCTTGAGCAACCCATTTTTTTATACAATGTAAATTAATTAATAATATTCCACGTGTCTTTAACTTCTCCTAAGTGTTTTTGAAACTGTAGTTTGTAGTTTTGTTACAACAATTTCTATAAGAAAGACAATATTCATTTACACTATTATTTAGATTATCCTTTACTAGGAGATTGTTGTCTTGTATATTTTGAAATCATTCTATTCTCGTTATAAATAGTGGACCTGAACCTATCTAGTAATATATGATTATAGCAGAATCAGTAGCGTAACTAAACCATCTGAGAACCGTGCCAAAGTCATTGGTGGGCTTGGGTGGCCCAGTATAAATCGTCACGTTGGAGTTTGTGTTTAATAAATCACTAAAGCGTTTAAATATCTAGTCGTGTTTAACTTTAATGGTATTTATAAAATTTAATGAATTATGTTAAAAATATTAGGAATCTTCTAAGCTCGCGGCTTCGGGGGCCAGGCCCCATCGGACCGAGGTGCCAATGATCAAAATATACCATCGATAACACATTTATGATTAGTGTTGACAACACTATTTCACACAACTTTGCCAAAACGTTGTTTGTATCGGCTTGTAACTGGCACTGTCAGTCTTGCCTATACCAGGTCTATGGCCACTATCGTTTTTTATAACTTTTTTATAAACGTTTTCTTGTCCTACATTAAAGTCCTACTCTGAAGTCATACATTTTTTTTCTCAAATAGCTTCAATGTACAGATTTCGTCCCGTTAACCTTTTGCTATTTTTTTTTTTTTTGAACCTAGCTAACGCTGTTGACCGGAAAAGTCTTTAGAGCTTCACCGTGACTTTGGGGACGAGTGCTGAAGGCACTCAGCCGCATTATGACCTTTTGTTATATATATAGATTATCTATGTCCTCGTAATGTTTTAGAACAGTCCAAGTTATTAAAAAATAAGTATAGCGCCATCTATGAATAATCGTCAGATATACATATATAATTTACTTACGTAATCACCATAAAACTTCTAACCCCATGTCATCAAAAATAAATAAAACATAAGCCTTCTAATTATTATTAGAATGAAATGATATTATAGAGAATAATTTAAATTCAGTTCACTAATAACTCCTAAATACAACGCCTAGATGTTTTGTGAAAATTGAATATCAAAATAGTGTTTTCTTATTTACTGTCTTAGATATGTATCATTTATATACTATAAAGCCAACGTACGTCATACACATATTTTATATTATGTGATTTTGTTCAATTTAAATCAATCCATTAAGTTTTAGTTCTCGAATAAGACTAAAACTTGTTTACTTAGAAACTCTTCTTTCATACTAAAGTCGCTGCGTTTCATTCAAATTACTATAACTTTTGATTGAGTTAACCGATTTTAATGAAATAAAGTTTTTATGTTACTCCGAAATTTTTTAAATATACTTAATACTTTCTAATTGATACCTGTAAAAACAAACATACAGACAGACAGACATTTCTAAAAATGATAGAAATGTGTTTAACTATCTATTTTTAGTCTTTTGCAATAACTCTTTTCACAAAAATCTAAAATGTACAGACACGTTAAATTTACAATTTTATTATTAGTATAGATTTTATGCAAAGTTTCATCTCCATGACAACATGCAACCATGTAATTTTAAACAATATTCAGCCTTGTATTACGAGTTTTTTATAAATCCATATTTATATTAGATATATAATCCTAGGGTCAACATAACTTTCTGTATGACATCCAAATAGGTTTTATTTCTCTACCTGTGATAGAAGATACAATAGAAAAATTATGTCAATTTTTTGTCACGATTCAACTTTTGTGTTTTTACATAGTTTACAGCTTTAAAACAGGTAAAACGTCTTGTTTGTATGTAGTTTAATTTATAAACTGTAGAATATTTTAAATTCGAGTGGCAGTATTCAGAATTATTTTCTCTTTTACATATTCTTTAACCAGCTGACTAGCCGTTTAGCTTGCTCTGTACGAGTACCTACTGTATTAAAATTTTGTTGGGCTGGGGGGGGGGGGGGGGAAGGAGGCTTTTACTCGACTGTCGAGAAACCCCAATGGAGGACTCTAGATAGAATTTTCCGAAACTCTGCTAACACACGTCGGGGTCCTTGTAGCTCGGGAGCCCCATATCACTGATCCGGTCGTAGCACTACTGCTGAGTTCAGAATCTACGTCATTATTTTACATACCTTTTTTTATTCCATAAGGTAACAGACAGTCACGCAGTTCATCTAACGTTGAGTGGAGTTCTAGGACTGTATTCTATTTAGCATCAAATGAATTGCAGTCATTTTAACAAGCTTGGTTAACCATCCATGTTCATTTATACAAGTAAGGTTTTGTTCTAGTCCTCCACATTGTTGTCAAGATGCCGCTAGTAATGACTAAGGACGAGTGGTCACGTTTATCGAGATGGACGGATCAAGACCGCGAAGATCGCGATGTAGCCCAGAAAAGAGAGTACATTCAATTCTTAGACAGAACAAGTAAGGAGATGACTAAAAGTTGGCCTAATTCTTTGGAGGTATGTAAGTAATGGATGACTATATTAAAATAAGATTTTTTAAGTAATAAGAAGGTTAACCGTTTGTGCATAATCTCGCCTAATGTTAAGTGACTATATAGCCGAAGATGATAACTATTGTGCGGTTATTAATGAGATCACTCACCATCATAAAATTTCCACTGCTGGACGTAGGTGCTAGAGTTCTGTACCCCGGCCACTGTCATTTAAGAGGACATGCGGTCGGACAAGTTACAAAAATCTATTGCTATCGCGTTGCCCCCCCAAAGAAAGAAATATAAAACACGAAAGGGAAAACTGTAGCTCGAGCCGATTTTACCTATGCAAAAAAAAAAAAAAACAAAACATCAATTCGTTGTTCCCTGTTCCCTCCTTCAAAACTGAACCGATTTTTAATTTTCTTTTAGTTTTATAATAAGAAAGACTTTGGTTATGCCTGTACGGTTTTTTTTTCATGTTATCTACCAAATTCGTTTGACGAACGTCTGAAAATGTCGATAAATATCAAGGATATCGAAATTACCCAGGGAGGAAACAGTTTGGCATTATCGGTTATTTAGGTTATGGTTTCATTAAGTACTATATTTTATGTCATCGAAAGTCCACAGTTATTACATAAACAATCATTGCATTATACCATATGCTCACTTATTGTAAATACATTTTTATAATATTTGTTCAAAATTACTGCCCTAACAGTATATACTTTTTTAAGCTACTTTATAAATCATTGAATGTTATTAAAACAAATATATAAAGATTATAATCCTATAAAAACTATGTATCCTATTTAAAATTGAAAGAATGTCAATAAACGTAATGAAGAATTACGCCGCGAGAGGATTGAGGCAGCAGAACAGGCAAATGCAAAATTCTACAAGCGATATCTGAAGAGGCAGAAAGAGGAACAGCAACGCCTCATGTACAGCGCCAGAGATGTGGTGTTCAAGAGTAAAGACGCTCCCAAGTTTCTGTTGAGGTAAATAAGACCAAAAGCACATCGTGATGTCTTGTTAATAAGGTTCCCTACAATCTGTATAATTAGGCATTAACAATCTGCAAGATATTCAATGTGGAACCTGTGGCAATAGTTAGCAAGTCGTCTATTATAATAAAAGTAATGTGACTTTTCAAAACTTTTATGTCGATTTCATAAGTACTAATTAGGGGGTAATATTAAGAACCAAAGTAAAAATGACCAAAAAGCGTTTACATGAATAGGAGTAGGTACTGACTATTTTTATCCCATAAAATCAGTTTATAATCAAAATAAAATAAAAAAATTAATTCAATGTAGGCCCTAAGAAGGCGCTTATGAACGTCAAACCACTACCACCAGCAAGAAACTCAATCTAGTCTGTTTTTGTTATAAATGTTAACGTATTATTTTTAAATAAAAACTATAAAAATCATAGTTACAACCATTGTTAGTGGGTGCTTACAGAGAGGGATGTGACATCACTATAATTTACGTTATGATCCACCTTTTGAAATTTAAACTTGCTTAACATACTGTTTGAACTTATTGTCAGGTAATTATTACCTATAAAACCGAACATATAAACCGAATATTATTACCTATAAAACTTTTATTATACTTACTTAGCCTAAAGCGTGAGATAGCAAACTTATCTTTATTTCTGACATAAAAGTTATTACAATCATTTACTAGATCAAGCTTATCTAAATTTTTAAGAACATAGTACATTAAGTTATCGAAGATGTATTGGGAGGGCAAAGTTAAGATACCATATTCTTCAACTTGTTCTTTAGAGATTTGCTTGGCTCCATATTGTATATTGCAAGTTATATAGATAAACTAGTTCTAAATAGATTATCATTTGTAACCTCATCTCATAAAATTATTCTCCGTTCTTGATACGTCGTTTCCTTAATTTCTATTCACGACTCATTGCGTTATCTAGATCTTTTACCACATGATTTCAATTAATGCAATCTCTCAGCGCGGTCATGGAAACTGTGATCCAGAAAGAGCGGATGGAACAACTGAAGTTTCTAGAAGAGCAAAGGCGCCAACAAGCGCTAAAGAAGAAAAAAGAGGACGATGAAATCATAATGAAGGCGAAGGAATGGCACGAACTGATGACACTGCGGAAGCAGAGAAGATTCGACGCTAACAAACAACAGCAGAAAGAGATTCTTGATCAGTGAGTGTAATAAACAATGTCATCGAAATATTTACTCTTGTGATTTTTTTTGGATAAAGTTATTTGTATAAAGCAAAGATAAAGCATAAATACATGCAGGTAATCATTGCCTTTTTATAAACGTATAAAATGTTATGCCTGCATTTATACCTAACTACATTTCTAAAAAAAAATACTTATAACTTTTTGTTTTTATTCAGATATAGCAAGTTGTGAAATTTTAAAGTTTTAAAGAATTAAATGAGAACTTTGTAAAGATTCATTAGTTTCTGAACAGGGCTCGTGAGATCGCAGAGAGAAACAGACTAGAGTACGAGACGGAATTAAACTTGCAGAAAATTGACAATATCCAGGCTAAAGAACAAATGGACGCAATTAAGGAATTCGAAGATAAATTTGTGAGTATTGCAATAAGGCATTAGATATACGACTAGATGGTAATTGTGTGATTGCTTAACAGAAAGCGGCAGAGAAAGCTCGTATCTGGTCAGACATGGAGCGATCTCGCCAGGAACTATCGGACCGTCGGCGAGAGCAAGCAGCTCGAGACAAAATGGACGATGATCTTATAAATGTACTGTTGAAATCACGCGCCAGGATCGAACATTTGCGAGCTAAGACTGAACAAGACGTGAGTACTCTTTAATAACGTAGATTGTGGTGCGGTGTACCGGGACTTTGTGTATCCTTGTCTAATATAAACTTCTTCAATAAATTTTAAACTGTCTAATGTTATTTTTATGAGCATTTTACGCATCAATTTCACATGTTCATACTTACGTAGAATTAACGACAAAGGTTAACGTTGTTTAAAGGTGAGAAATGAGAAACTCCGTGTATTAGAAAACATCAGCCAGAAGCTTGAATCCGGTGACGCAGCTCGCGATGCAAAAGAACAAGCCATTCTCAATAAAGCAATTAAGGAGAAGGAATCTAAGTAAGAATATATTTAGTATAACGTATACTGCAATATATTTTTACATTTGGTCTAGATTAGTTATTCCTATATGGAAATTTATTACTAATAAGTTAAAAGTTAATTAAACCTATTAGTTTTCTAAATTGTTGTGCTTCATGTAATGATAAGTATTAATACAAGAAGTAATTTATATTTACTGGCAGGCGAATATATCTGGTCCATAGTCGTGGGACTTGCAGAATGGGCAATGAAAGTTTTTTGGAAATTAAAAGCTGGCTGGTGCAAAAATTGCATATATTTTTTTTACCTCTATAATGCAGGTTTTCCTCATTTTTAATAATTTATAATATTTTCAAAATTTTGAGCGTGTATGAGCCAAACGGGCCCAAGATTCGAATTTATTGTACCTATCGAAATACATACACATAGATAACTGGATAAATGTACAAACTTTTGTTTTGGGTGTCGGTGTTATTAGTTTGATCTTTGAATGGTCAAAATTTCAGAGACGAAGCTCGTCGTCAAGCGGATATTCGTAAGAATGAGAGTTTCAAGCAGCAGCGCGTTGCAACGCGAGAACAGTTCCTTAAGGACGAGGAGCAACGGATACGTAACTTCAATACAATGCGCCAGTGGGAGATTATGAAACAGGTCTTTGTCTACAACAATTTCTTTTGTATATTTAGTCGGGAAAACATTTACAATGACCTCTGTGATATAGCACACTCACGGCACAAAGAAGACGGTTGAGAGTCGATACCTTTTTTACGTAGAGAAAAGCATTCCATCACTGATGGTGTGGGAGGAGTATGTGGGACTCGCCCGGCTGCGTCAACGCGTATGTGGAATAGGGTCACGGGTTCACGATGAGCATACACCGCAAGTCTCTCCACGCGTTTGGGTTTTCAGGTGTTGAGCTGGGGACCCTTGACTCGGGGAAAACTATGAGATTCTACGCTTCTAAGAAATGGGTGAAATGGCGGCAAAAACATCGTGCTTCCCATCATGGAAGCTTCCATCACCAGTACGAGCATCACGGAGGCAGGTCTGCGTAATTGCGGCCTCCGCCTCTCCTCCTACCTACGTAGTAACAGTCCTCCGCAAACATTTAATTCAAAACGTCATTCAAAAACAATCACGTCATAGATTGGCTAATCCCAAAAAGCTGAGCTTTTGAGCTAAAATTATTTACTATGTAAAAAAATTAACTATAATTAGGTTATTTTTGTACTGCTCATCGCTTCGATAACAATTCAATCGGATGTTAAGAGATACGTGTTTGTCAACTGATTTTCAGACTTAAGGATAGTAACCAGCCAGGCAGCCATTTGCAAATACGTTTGCAATTGCATTTGCAAAAGTAGTTCAGATAAAGAAAAAAAAGCAAATATTTTTGAGATTATGGTTATAATACTTATTTACCAGATTCAAAAACGCCGAACTGTACGAACAATTCCAAGAGAAGCTTCGCAATGAAAAGGAGCGAAAGACGAAGGAGTACAAGGAAGACATTCTTCGGTTATGGGTAAGATTATCCATACCTCTATTTATCTATATCCTACATTGGCCTTTTAGTGGCTATGGCTGAGTGATGTTATATATCGCTCGAGAATGAAAGTGCTTTATAGTGATATAGGGAAAATATTTTGACAGAAAGAACGCGAAGACCGAGAGGCTCGTGAGAGAGCCGAAACCCGACTCTTCTACGGAGAATTAGCCGAAAAGAAACTTCGCGATGCAGATAACAAACTGCTCTGTCACGGTAGACATCTTGTTGAAGAAGCGAAGACGCACGGACGTCCTGTTTATGCTTTAGAACGAGCTATTGATGTAAATCATTTATATATGTTTTTGTAATTGTTATATGAAGCTTTTGTTATTTTAGTTCAGTTCAATTCTATAGTTTCTTATGTATTGTTAAAAGGGAATGACTAAAATTAAAACTATTTCGACATACCTACCTTAGGGTGCTTTTTTGGGGACTATTGTTTTTTCCACTCCCGGCCTGAAATTTTGTCTAAAACACCCAAGATACAAACTTCCTGAAAATTTGAACCCTTAATATTAATCCTAAGTACTTGCGCACAGTTAGCGCAAAAATTAGATTATTTTTTTCTTTTTTGTATACTTAGCTCAGCAACATTTTATGATAGCATTTCTCCCAAGATCGGGATTTTTATTAAATTTTACGTGTATTTTGAATGGAATTAATGACTCAAATTTTCAGACAATATTTGTCTTGGTATTTCCAAAAAAATTTCATGCCAGAAGCGAAAAAAAAAAAACAGTCCCAAGAAGCAGCCTAACCTAGCTGCTTACCCTATATTACCTACCATGACAAAGTTAGATTAATATTATAACGTAAATAAATATTACAAATTCTACACTTCGCCTCTCTCCGACTCTCTCGTTCGCCTCATCCCACTCTAACTTCACCTATGAAATATTTTTGTTACAATATCATCTTCCTGAGTAAATATGTTTCATTTATATGTTGTATGGCACATAAATAAACTTTATTTTTAATTGTTTTACCAATCGATCACTAGTTGAATTTCGAGAGATTATAAAGACTTTAAGACTCAAGTCACTTTGTCACACGTAGGTACATAGTGTTGTTGAACAGAAGTGGAGGTGTTATTGGTACTTGTTTCACATTCGGAGGGTTGATGTGAACATTTTTTGGTTTTAACTGTTTGATAAATGCGTGTGCGTTGGTTGTTGTTGTTTAGCGTTACTGCAAGCAGTACAGACTGTACCCGATGCCGGAGTTGCCGAGCGCTATGCGAGAGCACTTCCAAGAGTACGTGCCGCTCGACACCTCCGCTCCGGACCCTCAGTACAGGGAGCCGACGCCGCCGCCGCCAGACCTCGGACCTGACGCGCCTGATGACGACGATGCTGATACCAAGAGAGATGGCCTTCGGAATATATCGAAGGTTATCATTATTTTTATTGATGTCAAACAGAAAATATAGCTTCAGCCGAAAGATAGAAACATGAACTTCTCCACCTGTCACCTAGCATCTAAGACTATGTTCTAACATAGATAGATGTTCTTACCTATTATCATTATCTACCCACATCAACCATCAACTGTTAATTGTAATAAGATATTAACAAATAAGTTCAAAAAAAGCGGTAAATGGGTCTATTCACTATCTCGGGGGTCCACGGCGTGTGCTGCATGGTCCTTCATGAGGTCTTTCTTTCCTTCATCACTTTAGGAACAACTTAATTCTGACATTATATAAGGGAACGTCTGCCTGTCTATTAATATTCACGAGCGAAGCCGCGGACACACAGATGGTCTTGAATTATTTCACAACGCGGTGATACAGCGGGACTTCGTCACATCTGATCGGCTTAATTGTCACTCTTAATTGTTATCGAAGTTGTAAACCTCGTCTACTTTTAAAGTATTCTACATTTAATAAAACCATAGTATTTGATTATGAAACGTACGAGTGTGTTAATTTAATTTGTTTCAGGTCGAGTTTCCTAAACTCAATGGTGGAAAGATACAAGAATCAGTGGAAGACTATAAGAGAGCTGGAAGAGCAGACGGTCTGCAACGCAATCAGGCTCAGGTTGTTTAAGAATATATCATCATCATCATCATCTCCCTACCCTTTTCCCATTTTTATTTGGGTCGGCGCAACATGTCTTCCTCTTCCATTCCTCTCTATTTGTTGTCATCTCCGCATTCACTCCTTTTCTAAACATATCATCTTCCACACAGTCCATCCATCTTTTCTTTGGTCTTCCCCTTCCCATGTAACCGTCCACATTCATATCCAATACCTTTCTTACAACATTCTCTTCCCCCCCGCGCATCACATGTCCATACTAAACAATAGTAAAAAGTGCACCCGAATTGTCATTTGAAAATGTAGCTATAAGTACTACATTTTGACCACGCGCTTACTAGAGGGCGCCAGTATATTAATTACACACGGGCGTTACAAGGGCTAAAGCCATCTCTCGTGGCGCCCCCCTCCAGATAAGTTACTTCAAAAAAACACAAAAAAATATATGATTGTAATGGTTGGATTTTTTGTAAATGGGAACAATAAAAGACCTTTAATACATTTCTGCTCTTTATTATTGATATATTTTTATATATATATTTTAAAAAAAAGAACCAGATCGAGTTCTCGGCTGGGTTGTTTTCCGAACCGGTGGTAGTGTTTTAGACGTTCATAAGCGCCTTCTTAGGGCCTAAATTGAATAAAGATGATTTTGATTTGATTTGATATATAATCAGGACATAATAAAATAATCTATTATCATCCAACTGTAAGTAATATTGATGATTTAGAATATGTTTGTAAGCAATAGCAAAATATGACGCATTTGGGGTTAAATTGTCGCAAGAAACGCTAATTAATTTATATTGCTTTCCAGCATGACAACACTCTGCCGGCGATAGAACCGACCTCGAGCAACACCGCGGATTGCAAATGCTCTCGAAGTAGTCGAGGAGTTAAATGAAACGAGACCACATCATTTAGAAAATATTTTTTATTCATTCATAGTCAAAATTCAGGTGGTGTTTTGTTCCTTGGTCAGACGCTGGCGATTCGGTTTAACTTATTATTATACAGATTAATATAAAAAACATACAAATATCGAAAAAAAAAAAAAAAAAACAATTGTTCTCTCAATAAAACTGGTAAATCAGTTTTAGTCTCCAACGCATTATCTGTAGTATGTACTATCTGTTGCAAATTGACAATATAATATTCTATGAGAGAGCTGTTACATAATGGCACGCGCTATGTACGTTGTTATGTCCTGACTAGAAAATGATGGTGGAACGTTCATACATGGCAAATATTTCTTTGTTTTTTTTTTTTATTTTAAATTAATAAATTTTAAATTACTAAATCTAAACCTTACACTATTTATAATTCTTTGGTCGATATGAGTGTAGATACGTCTGTAGTCGGTGAGTTAATTCAAAGAAATTATCAATTTTTTAATTTTTTTTTTTTAAGAAAATGCATATGCAAATGTCATGCAAGGCACAATCTGAATTTATATTACTTAATGCGATATAATATCTATCGCTATTACTATGAAAAATGTCGACAATTTTTTTTTCATGAAACATATAGAATATAGTGATGATGAGCTCTTGTGTAATTGTTTGCTTATATTAAATAAAAATATAGAATACAAAAACAAAATTTTTTTAATAACTAGGGACCAACAGTCTACCTTATGAAATGTCGATAAAAAATATTTTTTTTCTTTACATAATATACTGGAATAACAGAACAGTAATACTCGAGTTCATTTGGCTCGTTATCTATAATTACAAGTGCACTTAACACTTGTAATGGAAATCGGAAACATCGTCGATAATGTTATAATCTAAAACATTAAAACGTTCGAGCGGAATCGATCGAGAATAAATCGTAGCGTCGCACTAAAAATAATAAAAAAACCAAATACTTCATTTAAATGCCTAATAATACGAGTAACGTTATTCACTCGAAATTTTAACGTTAATTTATTGACAGTAACAGGAATATAATTCAACTTGTACTTTCTTGTGTTGAGAATAATCTAAAAACAAAATTGTAACTTTAAAAAATACTTATATGCTAAAAATGGCGTGAATTTGTGCTGCCGTCTCGGCTTCCGATATACCCTAATACATTTTTACTATCCTACCAACTAGATATAGACATATCTCTCTATTTATATCTCCTAACAATATTTTACGGTTATAATGTCCAAAAAAGGATTACGTAGAAAAATACTATATTTTAATATTATGTAACGGGTTTTTAATATTAAAAAAATATGAACCGCGCTAATTTTTTTGTGAGGTAATTATAAACGTCTGCCAACATGTTGTATAGTCTGAATCTCGTCATTAACAACAACAATTTTTAATACTGTAACTCGATATAAAATTATATTATATATAACCCTACATACTTCTTCTTCTTCTTAGTTAATGGCAATCTGTGTGTACACACAATTTGTGCCAATGTCATGTAGGTAAGATTTTCAATCTTGTATCAGCGTTACCAAGCTCCAACAGAACGGTGGCCCATCCTGCTCGAACTTTCCATGGAGCTTTGTCGGCACCTCAGAATGTATGCTACGCGTTGTCTTCTATAATAAACTTAACTTGAACACGATAACCAAACTATTTCACACAAAACGCCACCAAGATTACATGATATAGAGTCAAGTACACAAGTTTAATGAATTAAAGAAAACAATTGCTACATGTCAGACTGAGATCCCGCCAAAAACTCCAACCTACATACTTTTCATCTGTCAAAGTGACATAACGCACCTGTCAAAGTGACATATGGCGATGTCATTTTGACAAACGACTTTATACTACGCTAGCGTCGAGTAAACCGTAATCAGATACAAAAACGTGAATATATCCCATAAACTAAACAAAATGTACATCCCCCAATTCAGTTACACCCGAGAAAAATTATAAGAAATAATGTCACAAATAGGCGGAGTGATCAAACGAAACGCGGAATCAAGTCCGCCGACTTCTTAAGTAACCTTACATTTAAATAAATAAATTAAGTAACACAATCTATGTATATACACTAATCATTATTCGTCCGTCCGTTTTGGCACTAATCTAATACTTAACTATTATTTTGTACAATAACTTAGGAAATGCACTTGAAAATGATCGCAATGTAAACGTCAAGTTTGAATTTCGAGTTTATTGTCATTTTCATAATATATAGGTTCTGCCAAGTTAAACAATGTTAGTAGTTTCTTTTTTGCATGTTTGAATTTTTAATCTGTTTTTTTTTTTTTTGATAAACTTTGGAAATTAATGGATTTTATATCATATAAATGAGCTTTATAAAACATGAAACAGATAATTAATCGACAGAGAGAACTATTAAGGATCGAATTAGCACCGTTAATATTATTTATTGTAATATTTGTAGGCACCGAGATATGTTTTATTTTGATTCTCCACGTTATATTCTATTTCAAGACATACTGTTAAGTTCGGTAGTAATATTTCATAGTCAGTAAAACAAAGTTGTCAATAAATAATAATAATGAACATAGAAAAGAAAGAGAAATCCGAATTTTAACAGTGTGGCTTTGGATAGATAACGCTATACTCTTACCATCTTATCGATATATATAAAATAATGCAAGTCTTACATGTCTTACTGTACAATGCGAATCAGAAGTGAGAGCGAGACATAATCGAGAGTCACGACGCGAGTGAGTGAAACAAGAATAGGGAGGGATCGATTCAAATCAAAAGGAAACGATATTCGAGCCGATTCGATAGAGTCATGCGGCCTCTCGGCGCCGCACGTGTCGAGTGTCTCAGTGCCTGGGCGCGGGCACGTCAGCGGCGTGTGGAGGCGAGTCAAGGCACGTCCCGAGAGGAGTCCATTGCCTGGTTGAGGCACCGGGTGACCAGCTCCAGCTTGTTCAAGTACGCGGTGGCGGTAGCGCCGGCCTCGCCGCGCGGCGAACTAGTTGCATTCAAAACGATTTAGTTTATCGAAATAAATTAAACGTGCAGTTAACTGAACGAATACGTCTAGAGAAAGATAAATCCCATAGTGAAAGTATACTATCGAAATCTAATTCTATGAATTGTCGATATTTATATTTCTCAGTTATATGATTTTTTTTGATTAAATATTCACATATTTAAACATTTATAATACGTTATCAATTTGTATAGTAATTCTTTTTGATACGGTTTTGGAATTTAACTTTTTTATAAGATTGTATCATTTTTATAAAGTCAAATCATATATGATACTTTTACTTAAGTAATAATATTTTAGGTATAATACAGACCTGAGTATGAAGGGTTCCCCGCGCGGCGAGCTAGTGCCGTACTGCGCCCGGCGAATATACTCGTCCGCTGCGACAACAACAACCGTTACTCGTACTGTATACATATATTGTCACATTGTGCTTCTAACGAGGTACTCTATGCAAAACTAAGCAAAGTTAATCAGTCCAAGTTATTTTTAAATACTTTAGTGTTACTAATAAGAGCGTTTTTAGAAACAGCTAGTTTCCCGGTGAACGTGTTCAAAAACAATAATGTTTGTATTTCGATCGCAGTGCAGTGCGCAGGGGGAGTGCTAATTTTCCAGGTATCCCTCCCCTTCACTAGTCTTGTCTTAGTCGACAAGACGAGTGAAGGGGAGGGACCTACTTTCCTTAAAGCAGTGGCGGGTTTCTTCGTCCCTTTCTCTTTGCCCGCCACTGCTCTGTCCAACTCTTCCCTTATCTATTTATGGGGGGCAGGAAGTATATCCTGCCCCCCGGACTGTCGACCAGTACAGTCGTGCCTCCTTCTGAGGCGGGCTAAGAGGTGGAGGGGAACTATTCTCCTCCATCCCTACCGGTCCATTGCACGGACGAGGCCCGGTGGGTTCGCCGCAGGGGGCGACGCGGTGCTTGCGAAAGCCACCCCGTGTCGCCCCCATCCCAAATGCGGCGGACGGTCCCGGGGGGTTTTAGTGAGTATTTCCGGGCGCTTCACGCCCGGGTGAGTCCCACACTGGCACGGAGCTCGTCCCTCCGTGCCCCCTTACCTATTGCATTGGGGGACTTCGGTCTCACTAATGCTATAGGTAAGGGTAGTGCGTAAATGCATTTCCCCCCGTCAAAAAAAAAGTACTAACGTCCCGGGGTCGAGGGCAGGTTGAGCCTCATGTCCTGCCTGAGCACTCTCCGCGCGAGGGTCTCGGGGCCCCGCGACACCGGCGTCTGGGGGGTGCGGGCCCCCGCCGGCGACGGCGCGTACTGCTGCTGTTGACTCCTGACATAAACATGATTACAATAACACACGAATAAAATAACAAAAAAATACTTAATTATAAATATATATATTTGTACCATTTAAATGGTATATATGTATTGAAGATAGAATTGATATTAGTAAGTGCAGTGACAATGTCATTAGTGACTCGTTTATTTGATAAACAATGTTCTTGTCCAACCAACCAGATGATCCCAGGACCTCGAGGAAGCGTCACTAGTAAGCTAAAGTGACCCCCCGAGTCAAACTATGACGAATTACTGGGCCAGTTGATGTATTACTTTACTAAAGATCACATTATTTACGGCTCAATACATAGTATATAAGGTTTAAGCAATAGCTGGATATTATTGTAATTTCTAGAGTTCCTGGAACATACTAGGTACTCCATTGAGGTCCAATGGAAAAAAACCGTTATAATTAGCGTGGAGGTTGATACTAACGGGGTTTGCAGAGGGACTCTAAGCAGGCAGGTAGCGGAGAACGCTCGCAGCTGGTAGCGACGCCGCACCAGGTACGACATGCGCAGCACCACCACCACGGCGGTCGCCACGCACCTGCAACCACCCACAATCACATTAGCGCACGTTACTATTGGAGCTAAATATCACTTGGAGCGTCACTCACTTGAATCTATTCTTGCCTCTGCTTCGCGGCACGTTTCTAGAAGACGGCAGCCTGAGGTTCCTCTCGAGCTGGCTGTAGCCGTCCAGCACGCGCTGCAGGTACCGCTTCTGCCAGGCCAGCGCCTTGCGGCAACTCTCCAGTCGCAGGCACCTGCAGTGCAGGAATCGAATCTGCCGACGAAGTACACGTAAGGAATACGGTTAATATAGAAGAGGGAAATTATATCACAATGTATTTAAACGGCAACAGTTTTTCCAAAAGTCAATCCGGAGAGAACCGTTTATCAAATGTTGGCCGTTTATATTTCATCATAAAAAAAACATTAAGATTATCGGAAAAACCGAAACATATTAACCTGAAACGAGACACTTGCATCTATACAGTTGTTAAATAAAATTGAACGAAAGAAGAAGAACGAAAAAATAAAATCGCGTCACAATTCATCTATCAAGTAAACGCTGAAATGGTTAACAAACTCTTAGGCTGGCGTGCATCATCTAAGCTTATATTTGACAAAAGTCAAATCCGTAGTTAAATCTACAGTTAGGCAAAAACGTGTTGCACCATACGAGTTTAGCTTAAATTACGTCATAATTTAACTGTAACCATAAACCACGAAATTTGGGCGTTTAAAATTTAAACCAAGTTTATTTCGATTGTCATGTCATCTGCCGACGATATTTAAGAGATCCTATTATTTATATTGTACAAAAATATGTCTCTATTGTAAGATATTTCGTGGGAATTGTCTTCTAGCGATGTTTTCTCTTTTTTTGTTTCAAGCTAATACCATCATTTTTTTTTTTACATAAAATGTAAAATGTTTTTATGTTTATCAATAAGTGTTTGAAGACTTAATATTTCAGATTTTGTAAAGCTACTAATTTTATCCCTAAAACATAAACACGAATGAATAAGTAATAACACTCGGCAACAATAATAATTAAAATGTCTTTCATTAGGATATATATTACAGTAATAAATGTAAGACATATACTATCTTTTTTAATTCTTGATAAACTTACTTGGTTTTTACAGTTAATAGAATTTGATCCATAACGAAATATATCCAAAATTTTCATTTTAGTCCAAACTGACAACAATAACAACACGTTTGTTTTCTATTTGTCAATATTGTTTTTGACATTTTTAACGATGTTACCATACATAAAATATTCTCCTTAATATTTATTAGGAGATTGATGTCTCTTTCAACTAACAACCCTTTTAACTTTAAACCTTACTAAAAGTTGGGTTGTGCACTCGAAACTTTGCTACTGCTATGGTTAAAGATATAGTAAAGATTAAGTTTAAATTTAAACTTTACTATAACTGGACATTTCATGCACTCCACCCTTAGTATTTGAAATCAACATAAAAGTGACAATGCGTAGTTTGGTTCCTAGACAGATGACTTCTGTTAACAAACATATTGAGTTCTTTGAAAAGCTTCCTAGTTATTTCACATAGAATGTACCTTCATATAATTCCATACCATGAAAAAACTCTTAAATTATTATAAATATAAAATAGGACAACCTCTTTCTCACAAATTCCTTGTCACTATTTCTTTATAAACAACAAAAAATAGAACGTCATTTTGAAGTATATCATAAAAAAAACGGTAATTTCGTTAAGACGGCAACTGATTTGCAAACCTGCGAGTTTCTTTTTACATATTTTTTTTATGATTGTATAAATTTTTCTGTTATTTTTTTTTAATAATGTGTATATAGCAACGGAAATACTAACTGAGGAATTATGGAGGCGGCGAAGAGCGACGACACAACCAAATTATCAAATATGATGTAAGTTATTAAGTTTTTATTGCATATTCGTATTGAGTGATATTACATTTCGATGTGGTTGTTATTAAAATCGCTAAGAATACGCAAATTACTTAGATCTTAGATAGAAATTTATTACTTACTTAACAAATGATTCTATCTAAAATAACAAAAAGGCAAGCCAAGTTCTTTTCATATTGTTTTTCTTATGTACCTAAATAGATCTTCGTTATGTAAATAAAACTTATCATCGATCACATGTAAATTGTTTATAAACGTTATAACTCTGTATATATCCGTCTCTTTCATGCGCGGTGACCAATCTATGACTTCTATATCTTTTTTTTGTTCTTATAATAACCAACTGTGTATCTTAAAACAAAAGTCTTTCAATAATTTCCAAGAATTTGGTCGATGTTTAATAAAAACTATAATAAAAGACGAATTAGAATCGACAGACGATGATGAACCTCTAATTAAAAGTAACATTTTAAAAGAAAAGGCACAAAACGAATGTCTTAAACATAAACTATTAAGAGATTTATCTGAAAAGTCAGCCTACGTTAAATTAGAATGCTGTGATGTGGATATTAATAAAAACAGCAGAAAATCTCTTGATTCAACCACTAATATAGAAAAAGAGGATAAATCAAATAAAGGCAAATTCTTAAAACAACTTCCGAAACATAAGGGGAAATTATCATCTATCGCATGTTAAGCATTATTCTGTATATTATATAAACTAGTTGTACTAATAATTAAAACATATCAGTATATAATTGTTGAAGCAGCATGTGCGGTGACCACTCATCCTTCACAAAGACCGAGCTGAACATGAAGGAGACGAAGCAGGATGAGAAAGAGAAACCGAAGGAGAGGATATCGCCGTTTTACTCCAAGATCTCTCCCACTGTGAGTTTTTATAACGTTCATAAGAATAATCTCTCATTCATGTTATTGAATTTGAAAATTGTAAAAATTGGGTTTTGTTGAGGCCAACTGAATAATTTAATCTGGTCTACTGTATCCTTTTTAGAAATAAGCCAATTGATCAACATGCACGCTAAATGCAACATGCTTTTTAAAATGAGAAGAAAATAAGTGTCTTCCGTCGGGAGGAGTGTCTTTTAAATAAACACGTATTTAGTGTTATATTCATAAAATTTTCATATAAAATATTAGTTACAACACAGTAATAATACTCAATGTTCCGTAGTAAATTTACAAAAGGTATATTAAACAGCTTTATATTCAATTAATATGCTTTATCCCTGGTTTTGCACACAACGAACCAAAGCTCTCGCAGAGGAAAACGTCGGACCATAGTTATTTTAAATTATTATTATTAGCATTTAAGTATTTAACTTTGCTCGAGTTGAAAATTTATTGTGAAAATCCTACAAGTTTATTTCGACAGTATCACTTAACAGGCAGTTCCTCTAAGCTTAGCGTGTTACAATGATACGTGATATATGATTTACTGCAAATTCTTTGCTTCCATGTTCCCATTATTAAAACTACGCGCTTGTACGACTTATCGATATGTAGGGCTGCGTCAATACAATTTATTAAGTTATAAAAATACATTTAGAATTTTGAATAATTATTGTTAAATAATGAATTACAAAAAAAGTTGTTTGAATATGATCATATCAGGATAGAGAATCTATTAAAAGCAATAAAGTAGATACAAGTTACATTACCCATAGCTTATGTGAGCTAATAAAACACACAGACATATTCATTCATACACACACATACAAACACACATACTCGTACACATGCACACGCAACATCACATACACAAGAAAAGTGCGCTAAATTAAGCATTTCTAAGTATTTATAAGAATAATATTTTAGAGTAAGGGATTCCGTATATTGGGAAGACATTGATACCTGAGACACAGGCTAAAAAGCCTAGTTCAGGTGACGGGGCTTAAATTTATGTTTTTGTAAAAATATTTTTGGGAAATAAATTATTATTATACAAAAATTGAAAACGACTATAGAAATGTAGAGCAGTTTAATATAAGGAAAACTTGAAGTGAATAGAATAAGGCAAGCTAATAGTTTTTGGTTTGATGACAGTCGTCTCGGATGGAGCGCAGTGAACGCAGTGAGCTGGCGCAGCGCCCCGACGTAGACGTCGCTGTGCGTCGGAACCGCGCGCTCGTGCAAGGTTACCTTTTTTATTTTTTTTGACGAGGGGAAATGCATTTACGCACTACCCTTACCCATTGCATTAGTGAGACCGAAGTCTCCCAATACAATAGGTAAGGGGGCACGGAGGGACGAACTCCGTGCCAGTGTGGGACTCGCCCGGGCGTGAAGCACCCGGAAATACCCACTAAAACCCCTCGGGGGCGTCCGCCGCATTTGGGATGGGGGCGACACGGGGTGGCTTTCGCAGTCACCGCGTCGCACCCTGCGGCGAACCCACCGGGCCTCGTCCGTGCAATGGCCCAATGGGGATGGGGGAGAATACTTCTCCACCCCACCTCTTCGCCCGCCCCCCCCCGAAGGGAGGCATGACCCAACGGTCAACATTCCAGGGGGCAGAATATACTTCCTGCCCCCCTCGTGCAAGGTTACCTAGCCCCTCTCTCATACGTTCCCTCGTCTATACGGACAGACTGATACGACGTAGCATATGTAGATAAGGACAACGAACAATGGTAATACCTATCCAGTATGTACGTGTAACGATTAACTTTATTAGAAATTTCTAGACGCGACTTTGTCCCCGTTTTACTTTAAAATCGGGTGCAAAGCGGAACTGTGTTATGATGAGTCAATCGTACGAGATAGAGACATGTCTTCATGAAGTATTCTCCGAGATTTTTAAAGAACCGCAATTCTATAGTAAATTTAGTTTACGCGAGCTTTGGATTTTTTTTTTCTACTCGCACTAGTTTATTATGGTGTATTATGTGACCGAGTGTGAGAATCGTTTTAGAATCTATTGCGTAGTTTAGGAGGAGCTAGCGAATAAATCGGCAGACAGACAAAGAATGTAACTTTATTTTATACTATAAATTAGTTATGTTTTAAATAAATGTGGTGCATTTGTAACAGCTGCGGTCGGGAGTTTCCACTGGCCGCCGTACCTGGTCGCCGTGTGGGTGCTGGTGCTGCTGCTGACGCATCTCCTGCACTGCGTACTCAATGTGCTAGAACGAGTGCTCCCCACTCTCAAGTGAGTACCACTCTTACTTCATCTCAGGAGTTCAGAATAGAACCAGGTAAGACATTCATAGTTTCCAGAAGAATCTTTTACCTATACAAGTGTTCGTGTAGGGGTTGAGATTTGACTAAAATCATTATCGGACATTTGTGGAGAAAAAAAATTCCTAATTATTTTGGTTAACAGTACTAGTTAGTAACTAAACAAAAAAACAAACACGAAAATCGGTTAATAAAAAGAGGTAAACAAGCACTGAACTATTTTGTTTGTGTTTTTTTTAAATATATGTACATACGTGTTTTAGAATAAGGTTCCACTAACTACATATTTTTACTATAAATGAATCCTACATAAATTAAATATTGAATTATAATTTAATGCGTCGAGTGCCCGTAGGAATAAAACAATAGAAAGACAATAGGAAAACAATGGAAAGCTGGCGTAAACGCCAGGTAAGTGCTCAAGGGGTTATAGAATAATAATGGAAGGTATTGTTAACAGGCACGTGTGCGAGTACTTCCGGTCGTGTACGGAGGCGCGGTGGAGGGCGGAGGGCGAGGGCTCCGGCCGCGTCTACTCTGCGGGGCTCGGCTGCCTCACGGGGCTACTCTACACGCTCTACTGTATACTCTACGGAGTGCACGCGATCGCTCTCTGGTCCCTGGACCCGCTCTGCTTGGACACACTAGGAGGAGCTCGGGAACAACGCTCTGATCCCAAGATTACCAATTACGAAGACGATACCTTCACCACTAAGCCTACTTCTAATGCCTAGAGATTATATACCTTTTATCGTTCTTATATAAGTCGAATAAATTACAAGTTCAAATATATAAAACAAAAAAAATTTAAAATACTTGTGAAAGGTAAAACTTTACGAAAAAAAAAAAAAAACCATTTGTTTGGCTAAACATATAATAAGTTCTTAAATCGAAATTGAATTAAAAAGTATTGAAAAGATCTTGTATGTTATTTTTAGTAGTTTCAAAAATGTATTTTCCAAAAATATAAGAAATTAGATGTATCCCTGACTGACTTACCTACTGTCGCTGTAAAAAAAATACTAATGGGCGCGTGAGTGAGTTCATTCGAAAAATATTAATGGGCGCGTGATTGCGATCAATCGAAAAATATTAATGGGCGCGTGAGTGAGTTAATTCGAAAAATATTAATGGGCGCGCGAGTGCGATCAATCGAAAAATATTAATGGGCGCGTGAGTGAGTTCATTCGAAAAATATTAACGGTCGCGCGAGTGCGATCATTCGAAAAATATTAATGGGCGCGTAAGTGAGTTAATTCGAAAAATACTAATGGGCGCGTGAGTGAGTTAATTCGAAAAGTATTAATGGGCGCGTGAGTGAGTTCATTCGAAAAATATTAACGGTCGCGCGAGTGCGATCATTCGAAAAATATTAATGGGCGCGTGAGTGAGTTCATTCGAAAAATACTAATGGGCGCGTGAGTGAGTTCATTCGAAAAATACTAATGGGCGCGTGAGTGAGTTCATTCGAAAAATACTAATGGGCGCGTGAGTGAGTTCATTCGAAAAATACTAATGGGCGCGTGAGTGAGTTCATTCAAGAAATATTCGTGAATATTAGTGTAAAGCTATATGAATGCGTTCATTTCCTAGTTTATTTCTGGGCAAGTTTTTTACTTCACTCCCTTTGTCTTAATTCGAATGTTATTTAAAGAGACGTATTATGTACTGACCGCTTGTTCCTTCTCATCATTCTGCTTCGCGTACAGCTCTCCCTCCAGCCTCTCGACCTTCGCCGCGAGCTGGTGCCTCTCGCTCCTCAGGGTCTGCAGCTCGGGGCTGCTGGTGTCGGCGAGGCATCGCTTCAGCGTCGCTATATCCCTCGACAGCTCGGTCTTGTGACTCTCGATCTCCATCTAAACATGTTCATGCGAATACAAGAATGAATGTTGTGTTAAACGGTAACTTAGTCAGAGTGTGACATCACAGGTTGCGCTGACCAGTGCGTCGTTGATGGGGCGGTGCGTGTACGTGGACAGCTTCCTCTCGAGCTGCGCGAGGCTGGAGCCCTGCGAGTTCAGCTGCTCCTTCACGCGCACCAGCTCCGAGCTGGTCTCGTGCTTCTGTCTGAAATTCACATTATACTCGTATAGGTGTCGATAAACTAGAACATTTATTCTGGGATGCCACGAAAACTTTTTGGAAAATTCTAGCAAGATGGCCTCCGTTTATCTAGAACGTTGAATACAAGATTGTAAAAGTACCTTTACCAACATTACACTAGTTGAATTGTGTATTTAACGTTTGAAAAAAATATCTTTTATATATATAAAAAAAAAAAAACAATGCTTTATTTGTAGATAAGATTTAGAATTAAAGTTAGAACATTAATATGTTTAGGTCAAGATGAGCACAAGTGTTATGACGTAATATTTTAACGGGCTATTTCTGGTTATTTTTCCGCATTTCGCGTATAGAGGTTTGAACGGCATATAGTAAGGATAAAAAGAAGCTAGTGTAAGTGTTACCGCTTTAGGTCGGCGAGCTGGTGCCGCAGCGCGTTGCAGGCGCCGTCGCGCTCGTGCAGGTCGCGCTGCGCGTGCAGCTTCACCTGCTCCAGCAGCGCCTGCAGGTCCCCGTACTTCACGCGCTCCACCTCCAGCTTGCACTTCAGCAGCGATATCTCGCCTTTCAGACGCTCGTTATTCTCCACCTGGTGTTATCAGATAGACGATATCTTAATCGATGGTGGTTCAGTGGGTATTTAGTAAAATCTCACGGCGGTTGACGCGCCTTCAATCCTATCTCATGAGTAGAGGCAATTTACCAAGCCTCTGGTCTGAGTAAGAGGTAATAAAATAGATGCATATTATTACAGTATTCTGCAATATCTATAAAGTCTAGATTCGTTCTAATTTATTTTATCTTCAGCGTTAACTCTTTTTGTGTATTCAAATTGGACATGAGTTCTTTTGTCGTTAATAAAGAGTTTCGCAAATGGTAAGTGACCTCCCGCTGCAGGTCCTCCCGATGCGTCTCGTGCGTGTGATGCGAGGAGTGCGGGGAGGGCTGCGCGGCCGCCAGCCTCCGCTCCAGCTCCGCTAGCTGCGCCCTGTGCTGGTGCTCCCGCTGCTGCAGCTCCAGCTCCGACTGCATCGCGCTCTCTAGCCGCTTCTTCAGTATCTGGATCATGTTCGAGTCCTGATTCTGTAAATACATCACCACCGTGTACTGTTGAACCGACACAAGTTTAATTACCTCAATGAGATATGGAAAGAACGCTTGAAGCCGTCCTGAGGACATACGCTAGAGATTCAGAGTTACAGATAACGATACCTGCAGCGTCTCCGCGCTGTGCTTGTGCGTGTCCAGCAGCAGCTGCAGTCTGCCGGAGTTGTCCTTCTCCGCCTCGAGCCGCAGCTTGCAGGTCTGCAGCTCTTGCACCAGCTTGTCGCGGACCCTACCGATACAAATGACGGATAACTTATACTTAGACTTTTAACTTAGTATACCCTAAGCCTAAGCCTGGCAGTAGCGTGCAGTTGGAAGTGACCTGTTCAGTTCAGTGATGAGCGCGTCCTTGTCTCTGAGCCTGGAGTCGAGGTTGCTCACTTGCATCTGCAGCTTCTCGTTTTCCAGCTGCAGCCTGGTGACGCGGTCCGATGACGTCGACTGTATCGAACTACTCGACCTGGACATATATTTAACCAGCTTATTCATTTCTTTGCAGTACATTTAAATCAATGTCGAATAATGAAGGGGACTCGTGGTTGAAAATAAAGCTACAATGCACTTGTTACTTTATCGTTGGTAACATATTTAATTATATTTAGATGTTTAATGCAAGTCTATTGTGTGTGTGAATATTTTATACATAGGAAAAATATGCGGAACATGTAATGTAAATTGGCGCGTGAGTTTCATTCAAGAGACTTTATAACAGGGCACTATTAACTTATCAGTGAAGACCAGAAAATGTTGACGGGTGGAAATATCTGATGATATGTTTATATGTTTCCGATAACGTTACCGTAACGGAACGTAAGCGTTTGGCATAAGTAATTGAGTCATAACATTAATAGAAGTTTAAGGGGGTATTCTGGTCTACAAAATTGAAAGTATCATTTTTTTTAGACTTAGACTTTCAAAAATATGCTCTTAGAAGGATTTTTCAAAATTCGAATTATTTTGGGAGATACAACGGATTTTGTGACGCGGCACACTCTATCTGACCGATTCCTTTGAAATTTTGTGAGAATCTTCTTTATACATCTCCTTATCACTTGGACCTTGGATTTTGCATAATTTAAATTTGAAGTATTTCTAAATAATTCTTAAAGGTCGAAAAACAGGGGTAAAAACAATTTTTTTTTCAAGTGGACGCCGTTTTGTGATTTTTTTTTTCGGCCGAGGTCCAAGATATAGCGACATCTTTACTAATTAAGATTTTTTTTGTTTGTTCGTTATACGTCACTATAAGGGTTGGAATAATGTCAACCAGGGAGCACTGTTTGAGTGGCAACCCCCACTTCACCGGCCTGTCACTGGATGAATTATTGACTTTTTTTTATTATTTATTTTATAAACTTTAATAATCAATAAATATTTTATTAAAAAATGTATAGTAAAAATGTTTTTAATTTATTTTTATCCCAGTTTGAAAAATAACCAAAAAGCAGAGCTCTAGACCAGAATACCCCCTTAAGAGGTCATAGTTAAAAATTGACAAATTTAAAAAAAAAAACATCTGTAAAAGTCAAACTAATGCATTCCTGCATCTGACAAAGTAATCATACATTCTGTTTATTGTAAACAAAGACAAAACAAACATGTCGCAACACGACTTGTTTATTGAATTATCTTTTTATACTATGTGTGTGTATTGTGTGTGTGTGTGTGTGTGTGTGTGTGTGTGTGTGTGTGTGTGTGTGTGTGTGTGTGTGTGCGTGTGTGTGTGCGTGTGTGTGTGTGTGTACTTACTTGGAAGTGTTGAGGGCGAGCCTCGGCACCTCCTCCGGGTCGTCACTACTCGCCGACAGTATCTGTTGACGAGATAAACGTTATCACTCTCTCGGTCAGTCGGTAACGAACATAATTACCGACATCACATCCTCCATTAACGTCTCATCAGTTTACAAGTTCGTTGTGTTCACGTACACATACAGTCGGACAGATGTCGATAACCTTGCTCCTATTCCTCGAGCCATATCTAAATTTGTAACTGGTTCCTAAGTTCCCACAAGGATTTCATCGATATGTACTGATAACCAGTTATGATTGATACGAAACGAACACGGTCTACCGTCTAAACATTTTTAAAGAAATGTTGGTTAATAAATTTAAAAAATTGTAGAAGCATATTGACGGTCCTTTTCCTCGCGCATTTATTAAATGAGATAGTGTTTTTTTAGTCAATACTGTAGCAAGTAACTAAACAGGTGTAACGATAATCGACAGACAATTAGGATCATGTTGGATTCAAATATAAACCACATTTGGAAAGTGTGTCCGCAGGCATCTACATGCACCAGGCAGAGATCCAGCCGCGAACTATAATTCTATCAGCTAAAAGATCTAAATCTCCAGGAGACAGTTCCGAGGTCGACGGGAGACGGTCGCGGTTCTAGATTTACTCAACATATTTCTGTTGATGTTTCATTCACTCGTCTAGGAATTTCAACCAGTTAATCCTTTATAATTTAGTTTTTTTGTGTTAACCTATTAATGATGCATTTAAGCAGTCAATTCCCATTCGAGTATATCCATTTTTTTTGTTTATTATCACTGTAGAGAAGAAATCCAAAAAGCATAGGTATTACGGTGAATTTTTATCAATCTACCATGTAGCGATTCTTGTGTTTATTCTTTAATTATACGGAACGTTTATTCTGTAGTGCCACAAAAACTGCGTGGAAAGTTCTAGCAAAATAATTACTGTTTTGTTAGAGTGATGACATATTAAACAGTATGTAAAGGATGTAAAACTAGCATTACCGAGATGAGACTGGCAGAGTGAGTAAAGCGAAAGCGCACCTGGTCCATGATGCGTTCGTCGAGCGCGTGCGAGTAGTGCAGCTGGTCCCGCACCGCGCGCTCCAGCTCCGCCGTCGGCGACCGCGCGCCCGGCGCCCTCTCCCTCCTCCTGCCTCCTGGAACTGTTCCACCACCCTCACTCCCTCACTCCACTCACACTCACAGTTCTCGCTGCGCTCCAACCCAACCTACCTATCAGCGAACTCCTTCACATCCCTCAGCTCCACCTCCAGCTCCCGGCATCTCTCCGTCTTTCTTTTTAGTTTAGATTTCAATTCACTAATGTTCGATTCTTCTCTTAATCTAAAAAACAAAAGGGAAGGTACGTAATTAAAGTAAAAATATACCTTTGTAATAAAAAAAAAAAGAAGTAAAATGTTGACATGACAAAACGTGTGCGATGGAAAAGAGTAATGTAAAATAGTTACTTGGCCGCGACGCTTTCCAGTTGTCCGTTCAACTGCTGCTTCTCTTCCATCAGCTCGTGGATCTCTCTCTGCAGCTCTTCCACTTGCTCTCTCAGTTCACTGTTGACTGTATCTTTATTGATGGTGCGTTTCGTTGCTTGGTTCAAATTATTCTTTAACTCCGTTACGTCTAATTTCGCCTTTGCTAATTCAAATGCCTATAATTTAAACCGAATGATTAAATCTACACCCGATGATCGAGTTTGAGGAACAAATAATGTTTTGAATCAAATGTTTTAATAAAACTCATCAATAGCAAAAATAAATAACGGTAAAGCAAAGGCATTAATCTCAAATCTGCTCATGACGTCAGAGAGAAAAACATGCCTCTATATATAAAGTAGGTATAAAAAAAAAATTGAGCAAACATTAGGCGCTCGTCTAAACAGTTGCTAACGATTGAAATTAACTAAAATGTTATTTTGTTTGAGTTAGCTATACTTCAGTTAAAATGTTTAATATAAGGTACTTCGACACCTTGAACTAAATAACAAATGTATTTGAAATCTACTACACAAAGTCAGTTATGATGTACTAAACGTGAATTAAATAAAATAGGCATCGTTTAATATTTGAAGTAACGTCAATATTTGAGAAAATTGCATTCAAATATTTGTGTTTTAGACTTAATCGAAAAAAGGGGAATTAACCAAATTAGTCCAGTTTTGAAATTTTCTGCCACATTTATTTATTACCTAGTATCGACAGCACTTAAGATTTTTTTTTGATAAAGCGTACTCTTTTAATTACTTAGTAAATTGGTGTAAATTAATTTACTTGCAAAAATCAGTGTAGCATTTAAATTGCAACACAATTTGCAAACAGACAAACTTAAATACTGTACAATTTTAAATTATAATGTTTTCCACATATTGTGTTTCTTAAATGAATTCTAATATGCGTCGACAGCAATACGATCACAACCCGCTTCGGCTAATTTTTATAGCATTTAAATTGTAAAATACAGCGAATATATTTAATTATGAGTTATCCTGCGCCAGTTGCGTCAATGGTAGAAAAGTTGAAAGGTTCTCGTTTGTCGTGGTATGGACATGTTATGAGAAGAGAGGAAGCGCATGTGGGTAAAATAGTAATGAATATGAATGTGGAAGGATGGAAAAGTAGAGAAAGGCCAAAGAAACGTGTGGATGGAGTGTGTAAGAAATGATATGAAAGAAAAAGGAGTGAATGAAGAGATGACGGCTGATAGGGACGTATGGAAGAAGAAAACATACTGCGCCGACCCCAAGTGAGTTGGGAAAAGGCTGGAGAATGAATATGAGTTTTCCTGCTAATGGGAAACCGAGCGCAGAATAACATTCCCTAAGAATGTATACTAAGACCGATCGAGCCACCTTAGTTCAAATCAGATTCAACAATTCTGCAAACAGTCTATTTGTGATGATGAGATCGCAGTTACAACTCACCTTATCGTTCAACTCTTTCTTATTGAAGTCCAACTCATGCTGCAACAAGGATATCTGTTTCCTGATCTTTGTCAACTGTTTCTTGTCGTTGCTGGGCTGCCTCTCGCCCCTCCTCTCGTCTCCGGACTTACGCGGCGATGGACTGCGCGACACCATCTTCATCTGCTCCTTAAGCGACGCTATTTCCTCGTGGAAAGCGTTTATGTCCTCGTGTAGGATTTCAATCTCCGTCTCCTTATCCTTGAGTTGCTCGTTCAGTCGTTTCAATTCTTGAATTTTTAAACTCATTTCACTGTTAATAGAATTCACTCTTTCCAGTTCGTTTTCGCTATTTTGAAGTTTCAGAGAGGCATTTTCCTGTTCCTTTTCCAATTTTGTCAACTGAATTTTCAGTTCTTTATTGTTTGTACTTAGTTTGTTGTTTTCATTATTCAGTTTTTTTCGATTTCCCTGTTGAGCGATTTAATAGTTTCCTGTAAGTGAATCGCCTCGCTAGATTTCTCTTCGAAAGCGTCTTTTAGATTATCATATTCTTCGGTTTTTTCTCGTTAAGACGCCTCTGTAAGTCATCCAATCTGTCTAAATGCTGATTAAGGCTGTCAATTTGTTGATTTTTTTCAGAGACTAGATGTTCTAGCTTCTTTAATTCCAAATTCTTTTCTCTTAACTGGTGATTATCTATTTCACATTTTTCTAAAGCAACATTCCTGCTTTGTAACTCGTCAATCTTTAATTCTAATTCAGTTAATCTATTTGTTAGATTACGTTTCTCTTTAGCAAGTTCTAGAATCATATTTTCTCTTTTTAAAATATCTTCTTTAAGTATGTGTAAATCTTTTGACTTGTCATTAACTTCTTGTGTCAATTCCGTCAGTCTCTGTTCTAGGAGTTTCTTATTTGATGAGAAATTTTCCAATTGATTTTCATAAAACTTTTTATCATTATTCATGGTTGCCATTGTATTTTCCAAAAGCGCTTTGAGTTCTTCCACCTCTTCCTTCAAAGCTGGGAACTCACATAACTGTTCTTCAGCATTTTTAAGATCAGATTTGTAATTTTCCAATTCTGCTCTAGATTTCTTTATTTCGGATTTCAACTGAGTCAAAATATCCGGAAAGTTTTCTTGTCTTATATCTAACGTTATACCTAATTCTCTTAGCGAAGTGAATTCTTCTTCCTCTTTATTATCATTCGTTTGTTCCAATGAGAAATTAATTTTCTTTGGTTCAACTCTAATATTTTTACTGTCACTTACATCTCTATTTGGATACATTGAGCAATTATCTTGTATGATTTGAGCAGTCTTGTTTCTCGGGTTATCGACGAACTTCTCAGCGATTCCGAACAGTGTCATTTCATTTACATTTCTTTTATAATTATTTTGCAAAACCTTATTTTGTGTCGATGTTAAATGAGCTGGTAAGGAATCAGCGCGTGGAGTTAAAATGGGCAACTCAAAATGGTCCACAAAATCTATATTTAATGAACTCATGTCAGGTTTTTCATGTTCCGGTTGTTGAGTTTTATTATGGACTTTACTCTGAGGTTCAAGAGCAAACGGCGCATCAGTTAAACTAATATTTTGTGTTTTCAACTCCGCTTTCCTCATCTGTAAGTCCTGTTCATCAAATTCA
Source organism: Samia ricini (assembly GCA_014132275.2). NCBI lineage: Eukaryota > Metazoa > Arthropoda > Insecta > Lepidoptera > Saturniidae > Samia > Samia ricini. Next base: position 1,263,251 of record AP028159.1, read on the forward strand.
GATATAGAAATGATATCACTGAGCGTTCTAGCTGATGTTTTAGCTTCGATGACATCATTCTCATCATTTTTGTTTATCTTCATCCAGTTTTAGTGCTACAATAAAAACGATTATAGACATTACAAAAACCAAACAGTACCCTACGATATAATTGTACCTATGAATAAAGATGAAACCTGTATAAAGTTCATGAATCATAGCTCACGTTCCATATAGACTATTTGTACCATCGATTTTCGGCTAAATATATAAGCAAGGAAGTTGGAGTAGATCCAAATATATGTTTTCACAGTCTAGACAGATCGTAAGTCAAATCGAAATGATAAAAAAACGCGAAGATAAACATGATGCCAATGATTATATGGAACATGAACAGGCTATATTTGTAACTATTAATGACAAACTGAATATAATCATTTAAAAAAAAAATATTACGATAGATGTGATGTAGTTAGAAGCTTCGTAATCATGTCGTAAGCTTATCACGTTTCTTTTGACAGTCTCATTTCAGAGATTTACAAGAAAATCATGCATTAGTACTGCCGATAAATAAAAAATAGGGCAACGCGTCTTCAAAGCAAATTTTATTTTATTAGAACATCGAGTTATGTGTTCATTGATCTGTTGTTTCTCTACCTAGATAAGAATTACTAACATAATTTTTGTAAACTGCGCTTACACTACTAGTTGTAAACACTTTTTTGAACCTTTAAGCCAGCTGTGGTATCCGATCAAAGAGTGACGTTTGAAGAGTGTTTAATAAGTTCAAGTATTATGTCAAGCAAGTTTTAATCTCAAAAGGTTATTACAGGGTGGATCATTACGTGAACGATAGTGATGTCTGGAAATAACCCACATCTCTGTGCTTCCACTAAAAACTACGATTTGTATAGTTTTTTATATGACATAAAAAAATTATATATATTATATTTATGAAAAAAAAAGAACCAGATCGAGTTTCTTGCCGGCTCTTCTCGACTGGGTTGTTTTCCGAACCGGTGGTAGTGTTTTAGACGTTCATAAGCGCCTTCTTAGGGCCTAAATTGAATAAATGAATTTTGATTTGATTTGATTTGATTTGACGGACAAACAATTTTGATCGATTTCATCTTTAACCTGGTCTACAAATGCATTTTAATTTCGCAACAATCTTGAATACTTTATTTAACGCGTGCTGGATGTGTAAATGATACATTCTTACCGAGCAGTTCTTGCAGTTGTTCGTCTTTTTCCGCTAATTCTCTTTGTAAGTTTCGTATATTATTCTGTAGATCCTTCTTATCGGATTCGAAGGTTCTAGCAAACGACTCGAGTTGCGCGATGCGGCTCTGAGCGGCTGATAGCTCTCGTTCTAGGATTATAACTTTGTCTTTGGGATTGCCTACAAACGTGAGATATTATAAGTTATTTTTTTATTTATCCAGAGCTACCTAGAGGCACCAGCCGTGGTAAACTGTAGCCTGGCATGATGGTACTGACTATCAATAGATTCTCGTTACAGTGTGGTCATTTTGCCGAAGTTGTGTAATAAAATAACTAAAGAACAATGTTATTTCATTATCAAAGTGCCACGGTAAAAGGTATTTAATTTTCAATCAGGGAGGCGCAATAAGGAAGCAATAATAAAAAAAATCCTCAAGACTTTACGACAATGGCCGCAATATTATTAGCTGAAAGTGTATAACTACCAAGATCCCAAGTAACATTACCGATTTACCTGACAATAAGTTCAAGTATTATGTCGAGCAAGTTTTAATCTCAAAAGGTTATTACAGGGTGGATCATTACGTGAACGATAGTGATGTCTGGAATTAACCCACATCTCTGTGCTTCCACTAACATTATTAAGACTATGATTTGTATAAGTTTTTTATATGACAAAAAAAATGATATATATTATATTTATAAAAAAAAGAACCAGATCGAGTTTCTCGCCTGCGCTCTTCTCGACTGGGTTGTTTTCCGAACCGGTGGTAGTGTTTTAGACGTTCATAAGCGCCTTCTTAGGGATTAAATTGAATAAATAAATTTTGATTTTGAGAGCTACCTAGAGGCACCAGCCGTGGTAAACTGTAGCCTGGCATGATGATACTGACTATCAATAGATTCTCATTACAGTGTAGTCATTTTACCGAAGTTGTGTATTAAAATAACTAAGGAACAATGTTATTTCATTATCAAAGTGCCACGGTAAAAGGTACTTAATTTTCAATCAGGGAGGCGCAACAAGGAAGCAATAATAAAAAAAAAAATCCTCAAGACTTTACGACAATGGCCGCAATAATATTAGCTGAAAGTGTATAACTTTAGGCGGTTTACTATTATTTTGTAAATTATGGCGATGGCGCAAACACAATAGTAAATTCATTCGTCACTTCTTGATATGGAGTCCGTTCTGTTTATTTATTTGAACACTAACAAGATTCACATTTTGATTTAAATATGTACAATTTGAGGACACGTGATAAATGCAACCTTAATTATAAGTGATTACGTTGAATTATACATTGAGAACAGGCTTGTGCAAACCAAAAAGATACAAAAGAACAAATAAATCTGTTGAATATTAGAATTGATAAAGTTTAAATTTTAAATTACTCAAAAAAGAAAAACGACTCCAAATTAAAAGTAGAATAAACTTACATTAATTTTAGATTTTAAATAATATATATATATATATATATAAATATATAATAATATGTAACATTAGTATCACTTTCGTAAGCAGTTAGATTTATACATTTTAAGGCTGTTTTGAAAGATTTTTTGTTATATAGTGAAATTATTCTATTTAGAGGAGAGTAAAGACCTAAATTTGTCTGATAATAATTTGTGCTAAATAGATTAAATCGTGTCGCTCGAGGTAGTTTCCTTTCGCGTTCAGTTCAGTCCGCGGGTAATTAGTAACGTAGTAAAAAAACAAGCAGAAATCGAATGTGGGTTTCGATACAATTTACAAACTGACATAACTATGACAATGTTCAGGATCGACGTATTCTCATCTGGTCGGTCGTCTTTCTTGTTTGTTTGTACTAATGCGTGTGTCACGGCAACTGATAAATTAGTGTCTATTTTATGTCATTAAATGCTTTATCTAAATATGTATATATAAAACATTTATATTGTTAACATTGTTAGTTTAAATTTTGTTATATGCACTAAGTCTCAATTGAGTATTGTGGGTCATCTGTCAATTAGCTTTACAAATATGAACCCGTGGGCGAAATATCATAGAGTTACTTGTTTCTAGGTCACTCGCAACAATCGCAAGTGAAAAATAAGTTGCCTTATCTGGTTAATGGATGATGCGTAATGTCATTTTGTTTATGTACAGCCTCATAAGGGTAATAAATAAAGTAAATTCTAGAATTTATGGAAAGTCTTGGAGTGATAGTATCTAGTGACCTTGAAGTATTCATAGTGACGTAGGCTTTAATTATCTTAAGATTTAATGCCCAAGGATAAAATCTTTTATATAAACTAATGCAAAAAAAAATACGTTTTGAATGACATATAAACTGTATGAAACGACAAACTCACATGAATTACCATACACCGAATGTTGTTCGGTTAATTTGTCCTTCTCTTCTATCTTCTGTTTCAATCTCGCGAGTTGTTTATCCTTCGACTCCAGCTCCTCTTTCATTCTTTGTACCTGAAAATACGAAAGTACTCGGCATCAATTACATACATAGTCCCTAATTTCATCAATGAATATATATTACGCTGGGAATTTTTTTTTAATGTTTAGATTATCTAACAGGTATGCAGTTTACCAGATATTAAGCGACTATAGTTATTTAGAAACATTGTTTAAAGGGAGTCGTTCTAAGGTATAACTGTGTAACAGTTAACTGGTCTGCGCGACTCTGATAACAATAATCCGTCGGCAAGGTATTCTCTCACTGTTTTCTGAAGTATGTAGTTTAAAGCCGTCTTTAAATTTTACCAGAATGGATTAGGTTAGAATATCAGGTGCTTAATAAGCAAGTTAAGGAGAAATAATGAAGACAAAGACCTTTAATGAGGTCCTCATGTTTCAGCTGATATTAATCACAAGTTGAAGGTCAGTAATTAAGAATGGTAGAATCTGTTCAAGGTTTAACTTCAAAAGCGTCATCATCAAAGTTATTTTCGAGCAATTGAAAGCATTTTACGAAATTAAAAATTTACTTAATTACAACGCAGTCGCATACTTGTTTGTTATTTGTTGAGAGAATCAGAGTAAATAAAAGCACATATTGTGATCCATTAACACCCATAGGGTCTGCGTAATGTTATAGGACGTGTTAAGAATGTCTTTTAAAAAAAAAGAAACTTTTAATCGCGGAGAACTTTTAATAGATTTAATAGAAATATAGATTTGGAAGTGTGTTTCCGCAGAGGATATGATTATCTTTAGGCAACCGTCCAGGATGAAAGCTCAAGTCCGACTGACTGATCTGTCATTGTTTCCTAAGAGCTAAGGGAGTTATGCTGACCTGGGATTGTCAGGGCAGCATTAAGGCATACATAGCGGGGGTATGACAGTAAGCGCATTTTAGTCCCGCAGGAGGTACAGACGCTCTCTATCAAAAATATGCTACAGTATATCCAAGCTGTAAGGTTTGAGCAGTGAGTCCTAGCCTGTGTGTTAGTGTCGAAGATACCTCAGCTAAGGCGTCGTGCAGCTGCACGGTGAGGTGGCTGGTGGCCTGGTGCGACATCGCCTCCGCGTCATTCCTCTGCTTCTGGAGTCTAGCTGATAATGAGGATATCTTGAGGCGCCTGCTCGGACATGCGCGCCTGGAGGACATCGCGCTCCGCTCTCACCTCCTAATAAACGTATCGCGATACAACAACAATCTCCAACCATATCGGGTCTCACTTCAGCTCCTAGTACCAGCGGTCGCTGTCATCGGTAAATATGGATCGTATCATATGGATATTAGAATAATTTAAAGTCGCGATGTAAGAGAACCTGTCACCTCGCGCTACCATCGGATTATTGCTTCAAAAACAAAATGCTTATATCATCACTGTTTATATAAACAACGTTTTCGTATGTCTGTCTTAGTATGCTTATTACTAATGGAGCGATTCATTCTTATTTCAAATAATTCGTCTAAAAATCTGGCCAAATTTCAGTACATATTTTGTTCCATTAGATAATTTATACAAGAATTTATTTCATAATAAATTAAGTCAAAAATTAATTGCCACAATCACGATCTATTGGAATACTTTGGCCAAATAAATAAATAATAAAAATAATAACTAGAAAAAAACCGCTAATAGCATTAATCTAAACTATTATAAAATATACTAGCTGCTCTTCGCGGTATTACCCGCGTAGGTCCCGTTCCCGTGGGATGTTAAATTATCCTATGTTACTCTCTGGATTTTAAACTATCCAAGTCTAAATTTCATCGAAATCAGTCTAGTAGTTTTTAAGTTTATTCATTACATACAAAAATACAAATCTTTCTTCTTTATAATATTATAGATTAAGAGAAATCATTTAATCATACAGTTTATAGGGAATGTATTTAATGTGTAATGAAATTATATTCATTTCGATGATTTTTTTTCGTTCGTCTCGGATTTGAGAAGTTTCCTCACACATTTTAAGAAAAAACTGAATTAAATTCAACTAAAAACGTTTATCGTGATGCGCCAGGTGGTGCGCCGGAACAGCTAAGTGAAGCTAGTAAAGAATAAAAACTATGCGAGTGGAGCCGGTAGCACATGTTATATTAGAATATATCGTTTATACATGAACATAATTTCTGAACTGAAACTATAATTTTTCTAATAATTCGAAAGCTCCGTCTGAACGTAACTGACGGGAGTCGAACATAGTGACACATCTAATTATATCTTGGTGGCCCCGTTTAACTAGCATTCGCGGGGGTACCTGCCTGAATGACTCATCCCGTCATTATGTATTAACACAACTGAGACCCAGTTTCATTAATTTAGTACGGCGAAGTCTTTCACGACTTTAACTCGACCTGTGTAAGATTTTTGGGTTAGGTAATTAGTTAAGTCATAAAACAAAAAATATAGTTTTTTTTCGTAAGTAGAATGCCACGTCCATTCGTGTGTATATAACTTATAAACCACATAACCGATTTACAAGAATTATACTTCTAAAACATAGACGTATGTCTTTGGTCAAGTTTCAGTATTATTTTGTTACGTTAGGATATAGGTAAAAGAAATTATCGTGAATGATAATAATAATTAAAAATATCAAATAGTATAGTATTATATAAAAACCACAATTAATACACTACCTAATACCACAGGTTAAGTTTTTCGTCTTCGAATGCGCATCTCTAAAAAAACTACTAACGGCCGGTCTCAATATCAAATTATAACTTTTAGATTGAGATCAATCAAAAAACAAATCGGTTTTTCTGACTGAACACTGACACTAGTCAGACATTGTAGAGAAAAAAAAAATTGAAATTTAAGATTTCAGTAGATAAAAAAAAATTGAGATCGCATATTGAAACCAATCATAACCAAATTTGAATATAACTTTCAGGTTTATATACGACTACTCCAGAGAAAGAATCTAAGGGGCAAATCTTTACACTATCATATAAGGGAATCATTACATTATAAAAAATAACTAATACATTTAAAAATAAAATCACCGTTAAACATCAAAAATATATAAACGCGAGAAAAGTCACGAGCGCTAGTTAGTATGCTAAAAATTAAAACTGAATTAGGAACCGTCAAACGATGAAGGTGAACATAACGAGGAAATATAAATGAAATGATAATATTCTTGAAATATCAATATCGGTTGATAAAAAAAAACCTCTGATACTTCCCTCTCTAAGGGATCATATTTAGAGTTAAATGATGTTTAACACTTAACTCTTCCCCCCTAAAATGAATACCGTAGAGTTATCAAAGCCCGCGCTAACCATATGGCGGTGAATGTATACTTTACAAGATAGAGCGCACATTAAATAATCTCTAAAAATTACTACAGTATTTTAAAAATAAATCAAGGGGGGATCGACTTCTAATATTAGAATCAGGAGCGGGAATATCTCGAAAGTACTTGTTAACATTTACCCACAAGAATTTTTACCGTAGTAAAAAGTAGCATCCTGAGTTTAGAATCCCGTTAGCCAGAGCAATGTGATATATCTGTCTCGCTTCTGATCAAGATCTTTTTCTAATAATCTTTAAAATAGTTGCAATTTTAAATGCATTTTGTAAGACAAACATAATTAATTTCTAAACATTCGCTTTAACACAAGATTACGACATTATTTCCGACCTTCTACATATGTTATCTGTCTAAATATTGGTCTTTTATCACGAAATATATTTCCCTTCGGTCTTTCCTAACCAAAGGTTCAATCTTTATTTTATGGCTAAATAATGCGATAATATATGAAAGAGTATCAATCGTAGATTTCTATATTTGATCCGTTATTTCGGTGATTAATCCATGGCGTTATTTATCAGTACCACACCTAAAAACCATTTATATACTTCTTACCCACAGATTCCATGGCTCAAGTTTCGGAAACATGGATTACAACAAGTCTGCAAAACTTTAATTGGTCCAAAAAATATTCTAGTGTTTAAATACACTTCTTAACAGTTCTTTCTTTCCTTACGTGCATTAATAGCCATCAGTTGATCATGTCAATTGCAGTTCATAACACGACAAGTACACGAAGCGTTCACGTGGACACAAGTTAATTGGCTTCAACAACCGTACTTATAAAAATGACATTCCTTTTGTTAAAGCTCTTGCGCAGTTGGCAGATCGTTTGCGAAGTAATGAAACACAATGTTACATTGTCAATGTAAACAGAAAACATTGTCAAACTTTTTATATTGGAAAAAAGCTTTTTTCTACTTAAACTATATAAAATTCACTAAAAAGCCCATAAATAATTAATTTATTAATCTGCTTCGTTAATTTTGAAATACGGATAACAAAGTAGTGTAAATGTAAGTCGATATTTATATTCGATTTTGATTAATTGTTGTTTAAAATCACCCGAGTCCTTTATTTAACTTATATGTAATTGTGATAAAGTTTAGACAGTCATTTCCATTTGTAAATGCGTACATTGGTTAACTCTAGCTCCGACTCCAAAATTAACGAAGCAGACTAATAAAGTAATTATTTATTGTCTTTTTAGTGCATTTTATATAAATTATTCTTTTGAAATGGATTTTTGTTTTTAATCAAAAAAGTTTTTTTTTTTACTACAATTTAACCTCTTGAGCACTAACCTAACGTTTACGCCAGCTTTCCATTGTTTTTCCTATTGTCTTCCTATTGTCTCATTTTTATGGGTAATCGCCATATGTATGTACTCTTAGATATAGCTGTGAAGCGACGCGGTGCTTGCGAAAGCCACCCCGTGTCGCCCCCATCCCAAATGCAGCGGACGGCCCCGGGGGGTTTTAGTGGGTATTTCCGGGCGCTTCACGCCCGGGCGAGTCCCACACTGGCACGGAACTCGTCACTCCCGTGCCCCCTTACCCATTGTATTGGGGGACTTCGGTCTCACTAATACAATAGGTAAGGGTAGTGCGTAAATGCATTTCCCCCCGTCAACAAAAAAAAAAAAAAGGTATAGCTGTGAAGCCTATTTCATAGCTTTGGAAACGAATACATGAAACACGTATAAGTGTCTATAATATTTTGTAAATCGGTCCACAAATGGCGGAAAAATCACGTAACAAACATTCAGAGGAATTGATAACCTCCCGTCTTCCTTTTTCAACTCGGTTAAAAAGACTTGCACTCCAGATGTTTAGTAATCACAACATATACTATAACTAACGTCATAAAAGCCTTAATATTGAAATTAGTCAACAATAGATGATACTACTAAAAACTGATATTGAAACGCATGTGTTAATGATGGCTGTTGCCAGCCGCACCCATCATGTCAGAAAATATTAGTGCCAGCAGTGCTTTTTTTCACAAAACGAACACGTATACATAGCGTTATTTCATTATTATACTTTGCATCTAGTATACTAACTTGGCAATACTTCTATCTAAGTTTACATTTAACTACAAAATCAGTTGGTTTTCAACAAAATAGTGCCCACGTGAAGGCTCCTTTTCTTGATAACATTTGTTAATCCTTAACGTCAAGTTTGATCAAATTAACTACGCGAGTACCAGAAAATTCCCATAATAGGCAATATGTACAATCAACAGGTTCTTTTCCATGTATTTGCTAATGTAACTATTCTCTGATAAATTACAACCAACGGTATTTTTTTTAAAACTATTTTTTCTTAAAATATAATTATGAAACTCCACTAGCATATAACAAACTCACTGCTTTCTAGTTCTTAAATATTAAACTGATTTACGTACGATATTTAAAAAAAAAAACGCGCTATTTTTTTGTTGACTTAACTCTCTTATTATCCTCATAAATTGTATTTTCTAACTAATCGGTTTATTTATTTAGTTAGATGTCGACTCACGCGCAGATATATAGAAAGATTGAAAGTGTTTTTGATTCACTTTTCGTTATGTTTTTCTTTTTATTTATAGTGTTATAAAACTTACAATTACTTTAATTATTCGAGTAATATATTTTTATTATTTTACACAAATAATAATACTTCTTGGCGTATTAACATCGATAGACCCAAAAACCGTACTTTGTTAATAATAAAAAAATTACACCCATAATGAAAACTAGTTCTTTGATGAAACAACTTCTAGAAGCGCATCGATAAGCAAAACTCACCGTCAATTCCGGTAGCCCCATACCAATGTATGCTCTGAAGTACTTCAACACAAACATAACCGTGCCGCTGGGGGCAGGGGCCAGGGCACGCGCGACCTGTGACGTCACTATACACTACACACTACATTTCAAAACGTGCGATGACGTCGACTACATCGTACACTACGACTCGTTAAGGGTTGATGAATGACGTGACAAACTGGCATGCGGGGCGGGTAGAGACCTTGCGGCAGCAGAACACGCTATGGAGCATCGGGCTAGACTGACGAGTTGTACCGGAACAGCTGTGTTGGAGGGAATACTACGAACTAGGAAATATAGACGCGGCAATTTAATAGCCATTTAGAAAGAAATTAAAATAGTCATGTAAGTATAGTGTATGTTACAGGTTTTCAACTAAAAGGTATTTCTAAACCAAGGTCCAGCGTCGCGTTTACTTCTGCTATATGCAATTGATTTGCATATAATCTGCAGTGTACAAACCACATACGGAAAAAGTCGAGAAAAAACGCAAATGATGAAATGAACATCTAATTTCAATTTTGTTTAAGAATGGTGTTAATCATTGATCATAAGTAAAAAAAAGGGGCACTTGAATTCTTTCGTGCCCGCGAGAATTGTCGCAGGGTTCAGTTTGGAAATAACTTGACGCGAGAATACACGTTGATATAGATGAAAGTTATTTGTGATTAGAGTTAAATGTTAAATTGATTGTTTGTTGATTGTTAAGCCTTCCTAGCTATTACTCAGTTCACACATTCACACTATACACCGGTTACTACACACGGGCTACGGAAGGTGAAGCAGGACACCGGCCTTACTCGAGAGGTAAGTGTCGATCTTACATTATTTTGGTCTACTGCGAATCGCAGGTCGGCCAGGGTTAATCACGACCCCGAATCGTTTAGACTAGGGCCCAGCGCGATTCGTTTGATTACAGTCGTGACTAACTCGAACAAATGGATACCACAATACTGGATCATCAATCATCAGTTCGAAATTTTATAAGAAGACCGCATTGCCGCCTCCATGATTTTATACAGCAAAGTATTCGTACTATATTTATATTAGTCACACAGATGTAAACGGGATGGGTATGAACGCACATACGTTTGCGTCAGTGACACTTTTAATTTATACAAATCAAAACTGGACAAATGTAAAATTATGAGATTATTTTAAAACACATACTTTTGTTAAGGTTAAGTACATAAGGTTACGTCATGATTATCACACTTCCTCACATAACTCCAACTGAGACGTAATTTAGTAATTTTGTTATAATCGACATTTTACTTTATTCGCGGCGACCAACTAAAAAAAAGGAATTGTTTATAATAGGCTAAGAATTTATTTAAAACGTAACAACTTTGGGGAGGAAAAAAGAACAAAAAAACTAATCTACTAGGATTTTCTGAGAACTCATCAACAAATTCTTCAATCCAACAATGTATGTAAGTAACTACGTTTGAAGGAGCAAATTCTTTATTGTTATTGGTGATGTGACGACAGAGAGGACAACAGTATGGACGAATATAATTAAATATGACCTTCTGTATGATTTTTTTATATACAAATAAAAATTCATTTAAATATATTAAGTATTTAATTTTTCTTTATTTAAAATTAGTAAATATTTTTTTGTTGCCAAAAGATTGAGAATGTAACAAAACGGCAATCATAGCGCTTCGCTGAAATGATGTTCGCTCAGTGGAAGAGATTTAACAACGATCTTTATTGAAAATTCGATTGAAACTGAAACCAAATTTTTAACTGATAACACGAAAGGTCATCAATGGCTATTGAAGTAGAAAAAAACCGGTTAATGAATAGAGAAGAGAAATGCCTTGTTTTAACTCGTCTTTATTGTATAAAATATGATTGGACGATGACGATACGATTTTAGAGCACACCTGTCACGGAATTATCATCGCGTTTGCAAATCACAATCGTATCATTATTTCCTAAAACTCATAGAATCAATATATAACTATAACTATATAGTTTAGGGTTAACGTCACTGCACCGTCCTATTTTATTCATGTTCCTGGTTATGCAACACCGTGCTAATTACGACCGCGTAAATGGGTTACAACGTCTTTTATTGTTTTATGTCCGAGATCGTTTCAACAACAGACGTCGTAACTATTGATTTGTGGCTTAGTTAGTGAGTGCCTATCATCTTAAACCATTAAAACAGAAATACCAAGCTATTTAATTAAAATAAGACTTCTACATATTCGCTTTAAGTTTTAAATTCATACTAATGTTTAAAATAGGCAATTATTTATTACGAAGGTTGTCCTACTCAGAAATAAATATATTAGGCATCATCATTCCATTCCAAACAATGTAATTAATTCTAAATACGCAATGGAAACCAAAGTTTACAAACATAGCCATTAGAAGTAGCAACTTATTACCGTCTGGTCTACGTTTTTCGAATCTTTATGTAGATTTTTGATGGACTCTTATAAATGACAATAATTACTTTACAACAAGTGGCATAATAATGTATCTTAATTGACATTTGCAAATACTATATTTGAAATTTGGATATACTTTGAGTGATTTTTTCTATCCCATCGTCTTTCTATAATTTTCCATTTCTCCCGTTAGCAAAAGGAATAAATTAAATTCAAATATTATGAGTTTATATTATCAATAGTGATTCATCATCGTCGTCGCAAATCATATGGATGCAGGAGGGTCAAGCGCAAGTGCGCTATCTAATTTAAAAGCAGCTATCATACAATGTATAAACATACGTACGTTGTCAATAATTATTAGTTATTCAGACAAACAGATACCATTAAGTACAGATTTACATAATAATAATAAATTTTAACATTTAGATACAAAAAAAAAAAAAAAAATTTTTTGGCTCCATATCTCTTTTTCATTGAGTATGATATAAAAGAAAATATACAAGTATGTGAAGAAGGATTATTTTATATAATTAATGTTTTTGCTATAATGCCTGATCAGATTTTTATTGTTTAATACAGAAATTTGACGATTATATGTTTTTGAAATATGTGGGGCTTGAAAGGGTTTTGATAAACTATAGTGGGTCTAGTTTTAAATAAAATGTACTGTTTGTTTCCTTAACAAATAAGCTTTCGCTATATTTATTAGGGTCTATAACATAAGTTGCTAATTAACGTAATTGTTTTTTTTTTTTTTTCTTATGTATGGGCTTTGTCGCTTTGCCATGATGATGCCCCGTAACTACAACACAGACATTCACAGACACTATAAAATTCACAATTCACCCTAACTTTTTGCTAAAGCTAATATAGTTACTTTGAACAATAACTTAACTCTCTCGAATATAGGGCTTGCTAGTATCGAATTACAAATGCCTATATTATGGTTAATTATTTCTTATGATTACATATTATTTATGATTGATTTCCGCAAAGTATTTACTCCATCAATCGAATAAAAATGTCTATTTTCCATGGACTGAGTCAACTAAACTTTTACAATTTTCGTTCCGCATACATTCCACTAAAGTATGTTGCACATCATCAATGACGCTACATGTCGTGCAGTTTAGTGATGTTACTTTGCGCATTAAATCAAAAACCTTATTTGATGGAACGTGTCCAGAGCGAAATCGGAAGGCTAACCGCAACTCATATCTGCTTAAACTAGTTTGTTCGATCCAAGGGAAATCAAAGTGCGTTTTTGGCTGTATGGTCTTATACCAAATTCTTTTTTCATCTGACCTCTTATCTAAATACTCCTTCCACATGTCTTTATAATAAGATTTTACTTGGGATAAGTACTCGTTATGCACTGGATTGACATTCACTGATATACTGATATCTGGTTAGCAAAAAAAATCGGCTCGCTCATTTGTAACTGTTTGAACGTGAAATGGAATCCATTGCAGTATTACAGTTTTACCATTACATTGATATCTAAAGATTGATTTTAATATAGAATAGGCTATCGGAATACCTCACATCGACGAGGTACAAATTGGATATTTAATGGAGTTAACATATTGTTAAGAGAAGACTACCGACTGACGAAACTCCTATAAAAGCGGACTGCACCGGGACTCGAGTATCATGTGTTGGCATTGCATCAATATTGCATTATAAAAGCTAACTTCTCTCAATACGTCTTATATATTTACGCATTAAGCATGAAAATTCAGAGGTTTTAAAAGAAATTGTGTCTGTCTGTTTATTAATTTGTTCGTCAATCACTCAAAAACTACTGGACCGATTCGAATAAAATTTGGTACCATTTTAGTATATATTCTGTAGTAACATTTACAATACATTTTTATGCATTTATATAATGCGTAAATATCGTTTACCGATATTCATATTAAAACATCATAAGAAAATGTGTTTGCTTAATATTATTATTATATATCTATATGTGTACTAATAAATAAAATTGAAGTGTCTGTTTGTAATGTCAACATTATTTTTTCTTACTAAATACATATAAATGTTTAAACGATACCTATATAAAAATATAAATTTTAAAATTTTTGTCTGTCTGTCTGTTTGTTCCGGGTATAATCTCCGGAAAGGCTGGACGGAATTTAACGGGACTTTTTTGGTAGATAGTTGAAGTTCCTCCAGGTAACTTAGGTCACTTTTAATTTTCGAAAATAATTAGGTTTCCGTATAAAAAAATTAAAACGCAGTGAAGAATATACGAAACGCGAGCACTGCCACAGGCACACAGCTAGTGTTTAAAATGACTCGAAAACTACTCAACTAACATTAATGTATGTTTCAGATAAATACAGGAATAAGCGGAGCATTAGACGCTTAGACATGAGTTTTTTCTGAAAGAGTTATGCAGTAATGAAAAATATTATTTCAAGAAAACTATTCCGCGCGCGGAAACTAGTTTAAAAATGAATGCATAATGTAAAAGTATGACATCATGGCTCTCGTTCGAGAAGCGATATAAGCGATATGTACGAGTCGGTAGCGGTTAAAAAAATTATTTTCGCAACGCTCTATTGAGACTCGAGCGTAAATCCATGACAATGATGCGCAGCGTGGGCGCCGCACGCCGGGATCATAAATATACAATGAATAATCCAGTACAATTCAAGAACAAGGAAAAAATATATTTGTTTAAAAACATGTTTTCCAGGATGTATTGTAATATATATAATATATATGTTCGATAATTTGTGCAATATTATTTACTATATAGAAGGGGGGCAGGAAGTATATCCTGCCCCCCGGCTGACCGACCTAACTAGGTCATACCTCCTACGGGAGGTGGGCGAAGAGGTGGGGTTGAGAAGTGTGTACACTCCCCCATCCCCGCTGGGCCATTGCACGACGAGGCCCGGTGGGTTCGCTGCAGGGGGCGACGCGGTGCTTGCGAAAGCCACCCCGTGTCGCCCCCATCCCAAATGCAGCGGACGGCCCCGGGGGGTTTTAGTGGGTATTTCCGGGCGCTTCACGTCCGGGTGAGTCCCACACTGGCACGGAGCTCGTCACTCCGTGCCCTCTTATCTATAGTATTGGGGGACTCTGATTCCTCAAATACAATAGATAAGGGTAGTGCGTAAATGCATTTCCCCGCGTCAAAAAAAAAAAAAAAAAAAAGGTGCCTATATAGAAACGTCGATCTGAAAGAATAACTCGCAAAAGAGGTGTCAAGTTGCTATTCGCGTCTGTCCGTATGTTAATCAGTTAACTTCTTAATTGCGCAACAGATTTTGATTCTGTTTTTATACTCGGACATTTTTCCATAGAAAGTTTATATATATATATATATATATATCTTAATTAGACTTTTTTTTTGTCATAGATAGAATAATCAAGTTTCCAAAAAAATATTATGAAAATGATGTACTAGAGAATTGTGCTTCTTCAAAAATCCTTGATAAAACTTGGGATATAATGTAGAAATTAAAGAAATATATTAAAAACAACGCAGAATGTTGCAAAAGCGATTGGAAGACATTTTCCGAGAGTGTCATTGTGAAAGCTCTGAGCGAGAACGGTGGAAATAACTATTGGATGTCAGCCAGTGTTGAATGAACTGGCGCCAAGGTCCCACCGTTGGACGCACTCGCGGGAAACTATACGATTATGTGACCTTACAGTTTATCCACACAGCCATATCTCATAAAACGAAGCATCTCTCTGTCTGTCTGTGTATTTGTTTGCGTGTTTTGGTTTTAAATCATGGATAGGTTATTTTCCCAGGTTTTAGCACGTATTATTGGGTAATATACACAAAAAGCCGCGTGAACAAATTTGATAATATTTTTCAAATAAACACGTATTTCACTGACACTTCAACTGATTTAAGAAGATCAAACACCACTTAGAGGGAGAGAGATAGACTGTTATTGATTTAGAATCTTTTTTATTAGTACAAACATTTTCAAACTACTATCTTTTTACTACATAATTTAATAGCCACTTTCAAAACGTTATGGCGCCATCTTTTGACGTATTATATAAACTTTATAAAATATTTAACATTGACACCTTAACACCGCGGCTAGAGCTAGTATCACACGGAACAAGGAAGTTAATACATAAATAAAAATCAATGTAAGTAGTGTGTGTTTTCGATGCATTCGTTTACTATATACATAAAAGTCCTTGGCATAAAACCGACAAACTTCGTACCGCTTCAGAATCAATAAATGTTAGTTTTATTCTGAAGGTAACTAACTCAACGAATTCGAGAGACGAACAAAAAAAAAAAACATCAAAATCAATCAACCCCTTCTCAAAATATCATCAAAAATTTTCTTCATATTTCTTTTTTTCATAAATTAGCCCAGTATTTTAATAGTTTTATTCGAAGTAGACACGAATCCAACAAATCAATTATAATAATCAGGTCAGTCGTTCTGGAATGTTTAATGGTATTTTTGGTGCTGTAGAGGTACCTGTGCGATGTCCTTGAGCTGAGCGCGCTGCATCTCGAGGTCCGCCACGCGCTTGAGCAGCGCGTCCTCAGCGCGCGCGTGCGCCTGCAGGCACTCCCACACGCCCAGCGCCTCCGACAGCCGCAGCCGCTCCGGTGCCGCTTCAGGCGACCCCATCTACATGTAACACCACAATCACAATGCCGGCTGTTTGCTTCTATATCCTTTACTAACTCCCTAACGATTCGACTATTGCTTTCGTCAAAATAATGGAATGTGATAAGTTTCGTAGCTCGAAATGACTTAACTGAAATTACACCATCCAGCTAACCTAACGGGTGATAGATCTAATACTAAATGGTCGCCTCCAATACCAGTAGCATCATCATGTGTTGACGACCTTCTAAAACCCACTTCCGTCTTGAAGAATTCTCTGGAAAACGTAATCTCAGAAAGAGATTTCTTATTATCATCTCTCTGATAATGCAACACATATTACGTACAGTTAAATGGCCACATTTGAAGGTGGAGTGCACGAAATCTCCGGTTATAGTAAAGATTAAATTTAAACTTAATCTTTACTATATCTTTAACCATAGCAGTAGTAAAGTTTCGAGTGCACAACCCAACTTTTAGTTAGGGTTGTCAGTTGAAAGATACATCAATCTCCTAATAAATATTAAGGAGAATATTTTATGTATGGTAACATCGTTAAAAATGTCAAAAACAATATTGACAAATAGAAAACAAACGTGTTGTTATTGTTGTCAGTTTGGACTAAAACGAAAACTTTGGATATATTTCGTTATGGGTCAAGTTCTATTAACTGTAAAAACCAAGTAAGTTTATCAAGAATTAAAAAATATAGTATATGTCTTACATTTATTACTGTAATATATATCCTAATGAAAGACATTTTAATTATTATTGTTGCCGAGTATTATTACTTATTCATTCGTGTTTATGTTTTAGGGATAAACTTAGTAGCTTTACAAAATCTGAAATATTAAGCCTTCAAACACTTATTGATAAACATAAAAACATTTTACATTTTATGTAAAAAAATGATGGTATTAGCTTGAAACAAAAAGAGAAAACATCGCTAGAGGACAATTCCCACGAAATATCTTACAATAGAGACATATTTTTGTACAATATAAATAATAGGATCTCTTAAATATCGTTGGCAGATGACACGACAATCGAAATAAACTTTGTTCAAATTTTAAACGCCCAAATTTCGTGGGTTACGGTTACAGTTAAATTATGACGTAATTTAAGCTAAACTCGGATGGTGCAACACGTTTTTGCCTAACTGTAGATTTAACTACGGATTTGACTTTTGTCAAATATAGCTTAGATGATGCACGCCAGCTTTAATGTTATCAAGGGGTATATATATATATATACACATAGCATAGATACGTGCGCCTAGAGCGACCTTACCGATGTACCGAGCGTGACTGACCTCGAGGTGCGGGTCCCTCTGGTCCCTGAGGGAGACGTCCTCGCTGGGCTCGCTGCAGCTGGTGGAGCAGAGCTCGTGCACGCGCTCCAGCGCGCGCGTGCGCCGGTGTATGCTCTCCTCCAGCCAACGGCACTGTTTACACGAGTTTGAACGGTATTCACTTATCATTTACTTTCTATGCAACTCCAACATTGAGATAACAATTTTAACCCTAATATCACATTCAGCACATTTTGATGTGAAACATCTATAGCCGCACGTAAAACCGATTTCTGCCGTGGCGACGCGTCGCCACGCTATTTCATGGTATATATATACAGTCTATTTATTATTATATTAAATAAATTCGTAAATTTTTGTATTGAATGAAAATAAATGTTCATTCAATAAATAGTCATCGTTATCTGAAAAAAAAAATCGCAATATTTTATTTTATTATTATGACATATTTAGTTCCTATCACAATCTGTTATTTTCTACATATTACTTTTACAAAATAATGTCGATGTTTCACATCTGCCAGGCGTCCCGTGACGGCTCACATTTTTTTATCAAACTTACTACATTTTAAAACATTATTCGGTTGTGCGTCTGTTCGTAATAATACTTCTCGTCCTGTAAGACTTCACATATCTTGGTTAAATATCTCGCGAGTACGTAATTATAAAATACGAAGTGATAACTACTGACCTGATCCCTGAATCTCTCCAGTAACTCCGTGCACTTATCCTCCTCCTCGGCACACTTAGCGCAGCTGACATCCGTCTGGTCCATCCTCTCGCTCCTCAGCGACTCGAGTTCGCCGAGCAAGTTCCTCATCTTGCTGTCTCTCTCGTCTATCGTTCTTCTCATTCCCTCCAGCTGCTCCAAGATCTCCTTCTCGTGTACCGTCTTCTGTTCCAACTGACCCTCGAGGTTCGCTATGATGTCTCTCAGAAGGATGATCTTCTCCTCGTTGCTTTTTAATTCTTCATCGGTTTGTGCTTTACGCGTCTCCAATTCGGTTATCATCTGATTCATCTCTCGCGTTTGTGTTTCTAATTGTTCCACCTGTTTATACCATAATTCCGGTATTTTTATAATATTTCAAATGGACAATTCGTTTCAGATTATTACAATAGTATATGGTGTAAGCGACGCATGCCAGTGGTCTTTGGACGGCGCACGCGAGCAGTTATCGTAACCCGCACCAGCCGTTGTATATGCCCGCCTACCTACATTTTAATTTCGCGATATTTGTAACCATAACATAAATTGGTCCTTCGAACCGGATTCGAGTTGTTGACGTGAAAACTAAAGCTGGACTATTGCGACGGAACGCAACACGCGTCGCACGTATCGCCATGGGTGATGAGTGCTGTTCCAGCACTAGGGAGGAGAATGTAAGCGACGCATGCCAGTGGTCTTTGGACGGCGCACGCGAGCGGTTATCGTAACCCGCACCAGCCGTTGTATATGCCCGCCTACCTACATTTTAATTTCGCGATATTTGTAACCATAACAATATGGAATGTCCTCTCCGTTGCCCTTTGAGCTTTATTATTAGGTTCATTGTTAACAATCACGTCTTGAGACACTGCGGTATTTCAAACGAGAAGATTCGGCTCAGCCGAGTTGGATTCGACGATTAACGTCGTTCTCGAAGTTGCACCCACCTAACTGGACGGTTTACCCATAACTGGTGAAGGTCGTGTGAATCTGGTGGATGTAGGTAACGCAAGACCAGTCGTTTTACAGATCCTTGGAAAAGACCTAGGTCCAGCAGTGGACGTCTTTCGGTTGAATGGATGGATGAGCTTGAATTTTTCTTAAGAGAGATTATCCTAATTAAACCATAGCATAATGGTTGCGTGTTATCTAATATCCACCTGATATAATGCACAATTTTCAAATCGATAATTTGTTTCGAAGCACATATAAATATGTTCATGCAGCATTACTCAAAAGCCAATTCCTCTAAACTTAATGTGTTATCGTCTTAGGGCATATCACCAGTTAATATCAGGTGAGTTTGTGTTTTAATGCTAAGCAATATAAAATCTATATAATAAGTACAGAATCAAAATTTTACCGAAACTAAGATGCCTAAACGCTATAAAGCTGTACTTTTAGTAACAAACATTTTAAGTCAGAAATACACTTGTAACACTTGCACGAGACACAACGTGACGAGTGCGAACTTAAATCAAATCGTACTAGTACCTATTGTTACTAAACGCAATTGTTAATCACATACTACTTGCAAACTAAAAAGTAAAGTAAGTAACTAAAATATGAACAGCTACTGTTAACTATTAAGGTATATTAAGGGTTATACTAAGGGTTGTCCATTAATCAAGTGAGGCTCGAAAGGGAGAACGGGATTGCGCAAAAATCACAAAATATCGCAAGGTGAGGGAGGTTTCTGCAGTGAGATATCACCTGTGTATTTTTTAAACTGAATCGAAAAACGATTCTCCTTAATCAGACGAATTTCAAAATTTTCGAGAATTAAGTTAGATTATACCAAAATTAAAAAATACATTATTTTGGACAAAGTACGGGGAATTAATCTAAAACATAAAGCAGTTAATGGACGATCAGCTAGGAGACAGTACGAGAGGAGAGTGCAGTGAATAAGCGAGTAATACATTTAGTAATAACACTTACATGTGCATCGTGCTCGCGACAGTTGCAATGCGAGACACGTAGACAGTGCATCTACACACACACACACACGTACAATCCCACCACACAATGTGTTAGTATGTTACACATAATATAATATCGAGATATTCAAAAATTAACCCAGTTTTTTATTATAAAATACTAGCTGTTCTCCGCGGTTATACCCGCGTAGTTCCCGTGGAATTCTTGAAATAAAAGCTATCCCATGTCACTCAAAATTTAATTCAAATCGGTTCAGTCATTTTTAAGTTTATTCATTACATACATAAATACAAATATATTCTCTTTATAATATTATTGTAGATTTACTATTCTTGCAACATATTAGATACAAACAGCTAAACCTACCGCTTCGTTTGTATATAACGATTTATATTGTGTAATTTTTTAAATTTTCGTGTTCCATATTTAAATGCAGTTATTTACCGCACCGCCAGTCAGCCCGTGACCACGGTTGGTGAAACCCAGCCGAAACGTCGCGAGAGAAACAGGCAAAGGTAACGCGCAAAAACCCGTTCTAAATAACTGCATTTAAATTTATATCGTGCACGATTATTTACCGTTTTATACAAATTTTAAATAATTTAGATAAACAAAAGACTGTGCTTGTGGTAATTTTATTGTCAACTTTATTGACTTTAATGCGATAATAACTTGTTACTAAAACACCAAACTTTACAAGAGAAAATAGATTTCGTATAAATGAGAATCAAGTAAATTGTTCCAGTATGTTTTAGAGTTAAACCAGCAGTGAACAGACAGATAGACGATTAGATATTGCCTTTCATAATATGTAAAGTGGATAAAAATCGTTTCTTATTATTTTTAATTCAAGTTAAATAAATAAGTCCAAAGTGCAGTGCAAACTATTACATTGCAAAAGTGTGACAGCGTCATATGCAAAGAAAAGGTTAATTTTAAGAAGCTAATGGGTCAGTTCTATAGTGAATATCACGACGAAAGATCAAAGAAACTTTAGAGAGAAAGCGCAAAAGGTAAGTATCTATTTTACGATATTGAAAAAATAAAATTATAATTTCTTATCGTGCTTACAGAGCGGACCCATAACAGAAAAAGGAAGAAATGAGACTTGTTTGAATAAATTAATACACGCTTATAAAATAAACCGTAACCTTTACAAAACTCGTGCACCGAATGTAAAAAGGTCGTATCACAGCAGTTAGATAAAGTTTCATGCTAAAAGGGGAAATCATTTTTTTTTGCTATTTATCTTAAAATCGTTCAAAACTTAAAGATTTGAAATATTTGTTTTTTTTTTAACTATACACTTTTTTACATAAGACACACGCGATGTATATTAGTAGAGTGCAACAAAGGCTTTGTGAGGTTAACTACAAACTAACCTCGTTAAGTATCCTCGCGTTGTTCTGGAGGCGGAGGGCGAGGCGAGCGTTGTCGTCGCGCAAGTCGGCCAACCTGCGCGCGAACTCGTCGCGCTCCGCCTCGCGCTCCGCCGCCTGCTCCTCCACGAACTGGCGCGTGGACCGGAGCTGCCGGTTGGCCGCTTCCAGCTGCCGTCAGTACTCTCATTACTCTACGTTACTCTAAACTACTCCTCACCACATACTGATCGACGGTACGTTTTCTAACTTCAAATAATACATTATATATATATAAATTGATCGATTACAAAATAAATTTTAAAAAAGCATTAATTTTGTAAGTAACATTAATAATAAAAATTAAACACATTTCACAAGTTTAAAGTAACGGGTTACCCAACAGATTACATTAGACAACAAAACAAAAACGGACAAGTCTATATATATATATATATATATATATATACGAAGTATTGATGAAAGCTACTTGTCCAAGCGAAAAATTGATAAGTGGTACACTATTCTTACACCTAATTAAATCGTAAAATCTGCGCTTTCTAATACAAAAACTTGAAAATTACTGAATTCATTGAAACATAATTTTCATACGACTATAGGATTAAATCCAAGGAAGATTTAAACTACATCAACAAAAAAAAAAATTATAATTATAAAATCAAATCAAAACAGCCAAGTCAATTTAGAATCGAAACGAAATTATGGGGAAACATTAAAGTCATAAACACATGAACCAAGTCAGGAGCTATTCGCTAATGTGTAATATTAATAGTCTATATTATAGCGCACCATCAACTAGGAAAAAAATCTGTCTAATTTATATTTTGATGAAACTATCTACATTTATTTGAATGAACTCTAAGCCATCGAATGCTAATGGAACAGAACAAAAAAATGGTCCTTCGAGCCGGATATTCCGGAAGCCAAGCTGTCACATATAATTATTAACTTGAAGGTAATTAATTTATCACAACACACATAGAAAAAACCTTTACAGCGCTATACATCTTAGATTACCTTATCACAGCATATCTTATGTACGGGTGAGTGAGTCCTTTTAGCCTGCGTGCAACATGTGTAAATACAAAATACTTCGAATTAAACACACTATATATATAAAAACTAGCTGTGTGCCCGCGGCTGCGCCCGCGTTTCTTATGTTCTTCACTGCGTTTTAATTTTTTTATACGGAAACTTAATTATTTTCCTAAAAATTCTTTAGTACCAAGATAAAGTAAAAATATTTCTCATAATTTCAAGCACTTGCCCGTAAAACTGTTCATTGAATCGGACTTTATTCAATTTTATATGAGTTTTAATTTTTTAACGTGGAACCCTAATTATTTTCGAAAATTAAAAGTACCCTAAGTTACCCGGAGTAACATCAAATATCTACCACAAAAAGTCCCGTCAAAATCCGTCCAGCCGTTCCGAAGATTAACCGAAACAAAAACAGACAGATAGACAAGAAATTTTAAAATCTCTTTAAAAATTTATTTAGCAAAACAAAATTGACATTACAAACAGACACTCCAATTTTATTTATTAGCATAAAGGATTACTTTTCATCAATCATTACGTGAGATAGTAATACAGTTTGACCACAAACTAACGATTGTAGTAACTAATGTCTTTACGATATTTCATTCAAATACATTAGATAGATATTTTCTATGGGCACAATTTTTTTTAAATTTATACTTGACAGATAATGTATGGAGCTATAATATATGAACTCTAATTTAGAGAGGGTTTATATTATATACAATAGTAAGCTTTGTGTGTGCAATAAACAAACAGGATCCGTGATGGTGAATAGTCAAAAATGGCGACTCTAGAAACTTATCGATAGATTTCTCTGATAAGTGTAAACGTCAAGTGTGTGTAAGTAATAAGTGTATGTGTGAAAGTATTTCGTTATAGGATACCTGTTGCGAGAGGTCGTCTCTCTCGCGGTGCAACACGTCAAGTTCGCGAGAGAGACGGGAGACGTCCGCGCGCGGCGACGCTGTGCCGTCGAGTGAGAGCGTCTCGGCGTGTGCGCGCGCACGTGCGCCCCTCCCCGCGGCCCCGGCCAACCCGCCGCCAGCGCCCGCAGGGGGCGGGGCCTGCAGCTCGCTACCGGTGCCGTATCTATTACCCGTAATAAATAAACTTACTAACAATATCTCCATTAGATATTCTTGAACCTTATTATTATTATTCGAAAAGGGGCTAAGCAGGCTTAAACAGTCCTGTATCACTGCGACCTAGTCAGATCTATTGTGAACGCCCCTATATTGCTTAACCTCACTGCCTAGACCTACAACCTGAATGTACTGTAGGATCTTTTTGACAGAGAGCGTCTGTCCCTCCTCCGGGACCAACACATGCTTACCCAGAATTCGGTTACGTATGGGTATTAATGGATCACATTCACACAAGTTTTGCTTTGGTGTTTCGTCTGCTATTTCACAGAACCTGCACTCTCTTGTGTTCTGGACACCGATGTTGTGCATATGCTTGCCCAAACAACAGTGCCCAGTTAGCGCTCTCACTAATACTCGTAGCTGATTCCTACTGAGCATCAGGGCTTCTTCAGCTTTGCGCTGAGTGAATGCTCTGATGAGCTCTTTGGAATGAATTTGTCCTGGCAATTTATTCCAGAATTCTATAGCCTTATAGGTATATTGGTCCCTTATGGTCAGTCGAACTAGGCTTTTTGGAATGCCACAAAATGGTTCAGGCCCAATTTGTGTTTCCATAGCCCCTGCTCTTGCAAGCGCATCCGCAGCTTCATTGCCGGGAACTCCTGCATGCCCGGGGACCCATCTTAAAATCAGCCTGTTATTCTTACCCAGGCTGTTTAGCATTGCCACACAATTTGCAACTAGCTTCGACTCAACTACGTCCGAAGCCAGCGCCAAGAGAGCGGCTTGACTATCCGAATGGATATATATTGTATGGTTCACGTAGACTTTCTGCAGATTTATACAGGAACATTTTAGAATCCCGTATACCTCCGCCTGGAAAATGGAGGCAAAACTACCAAGATCAGTTGTTTGACTAAACTTGGGTCGCTCTCCATATATTCCACAGCCTACGTTAAGTCCTATTTTGGACCCGTCGATTCTTGAACCTTACCATAGTTACTAACATTTAAAATATACTGATTGGTGTCCACTAGATTCGTTTGTAGCGAATAAAATCATTGCTAACTCAACATAGCTATACAGAAATATAAAATATCAATAAAGTATTATTAAGTGTTAAATTACATTTAAATATGTCAAATCGTTTGACCAATTATAAGCAATACATATACATACGGCCAAGTCAACCCGGTTTCAGTTTTGTGTTTGCGGCAATACATAGAAATTTGACAGACATTTGTTGTATAACACAGAGTGGTTAAAACCGAAATAAACCAGTTTACAGTAGCTACTACCCGCCTTATACTGTCACGTCAGTTGGTTGTAAGTACCGTCGGAAGTGTAATGCCATTATATTTCGTACTTATCGTATTCACGCAAAAAACGTTCGGTGACAATTTCGTATCGATATCACACACAATTATGTCTAAAACTTTCTCTTCTAATAACATCTTTCTCCATACATATTTGGACTGACACAAAGATAATAATGTAATGTTAGTGACCCCTCGGCGATGACGTCAGCGCTGGTCATCAGCTGCGCGATTTTAATCATGGCCGCGTCGAGGTCGGACCGCAGCAGGTGCTCCCGCTGCAGGCACTCCGCCATCGCTTCCTCCATGTTCTGGAACAATATCTTATATCAACTACCACTCCTCAAGTTGATCAGATGCCAAGTGCCTATAGCTGTATTCCTGTGACATTACTTCAGTACCAGTATCTCTAAGCTTAACATCTAGAGCACGCCAACACTTAGTGTCACATAAGATGGTGGTTAAACTTATACTGTTACATAACGACATTCTCCAAAAGAAATTCCAGCTATTTACTTACATAATCAAACTACTCACCAGTTTCAGGAGGCAAGGCACAACTTTTTAATTTTCTCGCAAAAGATGACAGCAAGTGAAATTAAGAGGGTTGGAGGAAGAGGAGGTAAAAAAAAAAAGGTATTTCGGGTCATGAGAGTCCTCTCTAAGGCGAGTCCCCTCTAAGGCGAGGCCCCTATAGTGGGCTAACACCGGCTGGGTCGAGCGGTAGTACTGCCTGCACATCGCTATTTCCCGCTCCCCGGCAACATTACGGTGCAAGAAGGCGTGGGGTTTTAGTGGGTATTACTGGCGCTTCACGCATGGGTGAGTCCCACATATCCCTCCCAGCCCATCGGGGAGGGTATGCTTAAATGCATTTCCCCACGGGGGAAAAAAAAAGGAGGAGGAGATAAGGATTCGAAAAACATCAAGTAGCCGCGACCTCACAGACAAACGAACCAGTTTAAAGACGCAGTTTCATCAGACAATATTTCATATACATGTTTTCGATTCAGAGATAACCTTTTATCAAAAGTAGAATATCAGTTAAATTAACCGGTTAAAGTTATTTAAGTAATACATTCCCGTAAGAGACATTTCTGGTTTGGCTCCTACGAATAATGTATTCATTTCAAATTACAAGTACAATATTATCAAAAAATATACCTTTCTATACAGTATGCAGTTGCCACAGGAATCCTGTTTATCCTGTTCATGTTGCACCGGCCCCGCCTCCAGCATCCTGTCGCCGCGGCCCTCTATAGTAATCCAATACAGGTTCCGCATTACTATTATTTATCTATCAATTTCATATATAAAAGCTTGCTTGACACTCTCTCTCCTCTTCTTCAAACAGAATACATACATAACATAAGCTCACGCCTGTTGTCCCCGAAAGGTTAGGCAGAGGTGATGTAGCGAACTACACCACTCACATTCCGCCGAGCTTAGTTCCGTCCCAGATGTGACAGGGGGCGAGCCTGTCGCCATATCGGGCACAAATTCCAAACTACGAGATGATAACGAGTAGAAAAACCCAACATTACTTGACCCGACCCTGGGATCGAACCCGAGCCCTCAGAACGACAGTCGTATGTAAAACAGAATGCTTTACTTTAAAGATAACTGTTATGAGAACCACATCAATAACATTTGTTTTTTTTTTCTGTTTATTCTTTAGTTAGTTTATGATAACTACTGTACAATTTAACCTAAACCTAATACACAGATTCTAAGGGCCAATTTTTTGATCCGTAGTCAATGGTCAGATTTGTAACAAAAGGTTAAATAGTTAAACTAACCATTTGTCAAAAATGTAACTATTTGTTACAAAAAAATTAACCTAAGTGAATGTTAAAAGTATAGTCGTGCAACCCATTCACAGTTTTTTCAATTGAGTTAACGTACGCGTTTCTGACACAAAATAAATGATTTCGTGAAATTAAATCATTTCTCTTCATAAACATACTGTGAAATACGACAATACTTAACACATTGTCTTGAACTCAAATACAACGAATCAACCACGAATTTTAATACATGTAAGTTAAAAAAAAATTAAACCCTCATTCTACAAAAACACACGTATGTGTTTAACTTCTGAAGCCGTTGCATGCAGGTATAAAGAGCCTATACTAATTGAATAATCGTATGTATATTGGAAGGTATTTACGTACTGTTCGCGAGTTTAGAGGAGAGGTCGAGGAGCGAGTGCGCCTCATTCCTGAGCCTCCGTAGCGAGTGCTCGAGCTCGCGCTTGATGTCGGCGCTGAGGTCGCGCTGCTGCTGCAGGAACCCCACTATACACTCCTGACACACAAACCACATACTCTACATCAAACGAACTCCCTACACATTAATATTTCATGTTTTTAAACTATGATTAAAATGAACCCCGGATTAGATGGTGAGCGAGATAAGACTCTCGATAATTTCATAAGTATATAATAGTGGTTACGGCTTAGTGTGTCGTTTATTAGGAGGGTGATTGGCATAATCGCCACGCTTGGCAGGCGGGTTAACGATCACGGCCAGGTGGTTGACAATGAGATGTGGTTGGCTTACAACGGACCTAATTTGAAAGCTCAAAGTCACCCAAAGTGTAATGTAGTGTACTGATTGGTTTTAAAATAACTTATTCATGTCAACTGTCAGTATTCCTTACGCTAACGCTCTGCTAATATAACATGAGTTTTAATGGATTCATTAAAGAGGTCGTCTTAGAAATACATTTAAATTTAAATTTGGCTCGTCGAGAAACGATAGAATTTTAATAGCATTAAGAAACACGAAAGATAATGTCGTAAAAAATATTATAAAATATAATAAATATATATAACACGACGCAGTGGGAGAGGACGTGAGGTAATGGATAACGGAGCGATCTTTAGACCACTTTTTACATTATTACATTTAACAATAAATAATAAAATATAAGTAATGTAATCAGACACACTATGGGTGATGAAGTTCAAGCGACACTTGACGGAGAATAAAAGATCCGGCAACACTATTACGTTACACCGAGCAGAATGATCGTCATAATTTTAATATTAGAAGTAAAGACAAGTTGGCCGGAACCACGCTTTAGGTTAAGTAAGTGTAATAAAAGCTTTATAGGTAATAGTATTCGGTTTTACAATAAGATCCCAAGTAACATTACCGATTTACCTGACAATAACGTTCAAGTATTATGTCGAGCAAGTTTTAATCCCAAAAGGTTATTACAGGGTGGATCATTACGTGAACGATAGTGATGTCTGGAATTAACCCACATCTCTGTGCACACCCGCTAACATAATTAAGACTATGATTTGTATAGTTTTTTATATGAAAAAATATATATATATGTGGGAATAAGGTGGGAAATAATCACTTTCAAACTCAAATCTTTTATTTATAGTCTTACGTCGTAAACAAGGAACATAGTCGTAACACATCTTATTGACAAGTCATTTTGTTAATCTATTACAGTAGTGAATACAAGTGTATTAGGCTTTAAAAAGTCTAAATACTTCCCACATATATATGTATTATATATATTAAAAAAAGAACCAGATCGAGTTTCTTGCCTGCGCTCTCTCGACTGGGTTGTTTTCCGAACCGGTGCTAGTGTTTTAGACGTTCTTAAGCACCTTCTTAGGGCCTAAATTGAATAAATAAATTTTGATTTTGATTTTAGACTTTTAGATGAGGCAAGGGAAGGTCATAGATGGTCGGGAAACGACTACGCCGATACGGGCGTGCTGTTCAACAAATTCTGGTTAAAATATATTGCAGTGCTATATGGTATGAATTTCTTTGCTGGGCAGGTTTATTATTTTTATACACACCATATTTTATGTAAGCGAGAATCTTTGGTTTCTTATATATATTACACTATTTTCAATTCGTTTTATCATTTATTTATTAACCTAAATTGAAATGAATTGTCCTCGCGACACTGTTCTCGGAGTTTCCCTGCGTGATCAAATTAGGTATGAGGAGATCCGCAGAAGAACCAAAGTAACCGACATTGCTCGAAGAATTGCTAAACTTAAATGGAGGTGGGCTGGGCACATTGCTAGCAGAACCGATGCCCGATGCCGCGTTGGATTGCTGCCATTGTGGCCGTCAATTGGCACGCCACCACTCGGCGTGACCAGTATAATTGTTCGTTAACTTACTTCATCTAAATCCGAGATAATGGCGTTAAGGTCCGGCGCGAAGTGAACGTGCTTCCCGGTTCGCGAAACCACGCTCAGGTTCAGCTCTGTTGAAACATTCGGACTCGACGTTCTGGTCTCTTCCTCGAACGTTCTAGAATAATATCATAACGTACAATTACTAAATCTGTTAAGGCCAATAACGAAGTGTTGCGACTTAGTTTTCTTTGTTAACGGATCTGATGCTATTGTCAGTTATTGGACAGGAAATTTTTTTTAAAATTTAGTTACTGTAATTGGTCAAAAATTAATACACTATGTTCCATTCTTTCTCTTGAACTTTTTAAGTTGTCTCTCTTGAAGAAGGAAATCTTTATGTATAACAGATGTCATACAATTGATGAACGTCAAAACAACAGATAATATAATTAAATATAATATGTGGATAAAATTCTTATACAGACTGTATATATAAAAACACTTCAAGTTCTGGTAGGGAGAAGATACTCTATCCCTATCCTGCAATATGAATATTAAAATAGAACTTGTACAAAACTCGTAAACAGTGACGTCTTATCTTAGTATATATGCTCTCTTTCTCTCTCTATGATATGATAATGCTAAAATTTTATGATTTCCTTATTTTCGGCAGATATTAAATCTTATTTTCTGTGATCTCCCGTATTTATGGTTTGTATTTTGATAAAATAATAAAAGATAAAATCAGTTAACGTCTCTATTCCGTATATAGAAAACAGGTGAGAGACTAAAAAAGGTACGCAAGGGCACGCTGGCCAGCAGCCAACAAACACACAGGGCATTATTAGTATCAGAAATAAATGAATTCAGTAAATTAATACGAGTACCGTGGGTGGGACGGTGTCGGTGACGACTTCAGAATCACCTAAGCGTTTAGAATTATGGTTTCCGTTTGACGACATTAAAGATAATAAAAATATAAGATTTTATATCGGATATAAAGTTTCCAGGAGCTTTGTGAATTTGATAAGTCATGTGTTGGTTCTGTCTTATGTATCCTTATCGGGCTTTGTAGCTCGAAAATCACTAAACTGATACTTTATCATATATTATAGGTATTTTATGTTTTGATCAACATCTCAACTAATTTCAAGTGATCTTATCTAATGTAGGTTAAAGAACTACCTGAATATATTTGTAAGTGTAAAAAACAGATTTCAAAACTTATATTTGCATGATTTTTCCTTCATATTCGTATTTTGTGTGAACACATACTATAGAGAACACATGAGAATACTAATAAAATAATACGGGTGTAGTCACGGTACGGTTAAGTGTCTTTGTTGTGTCATCTAAAACCGAAATTAAAATTTAACCAAACACAAGGAATTACATATTAATTTTATCAAACACAACGCATTATACTACAAAAATGTAACGTCATATTTTTTCGTGATTCATACATATGATATATTTAAAGGGATAGAAGATTATCCCTGTATCACCTAACAAATTTAAACGCATGCATCTTAGAATTTTATTAGCACAATAGATTTTTTTTTGTACTCTATAATTTTATTATTAAGCTAATGACACTAGACAACTACCATATTATTATATAAAATGACCAGCAGCATATTGCTGACCGCAACCTTCGGATCACCTGCTGCTGTAGGATTTATACAAACTTTCACAATCGAATTTTTCTACTTAATTAGTGAAATTACATTAAATCCACATCATCATCATCTTGCTCTCAATCTTTGTGACTTGGAGTCGGCACATTATGCCATCCTTCTTTATATATCTCTATCAGCTGTCATGTCTTTATTCACCGCTTATGCTTTCATGTCTTCCTACATTCCATCCATCTTTTCTTTGGATGTCCTCTCCCTTTCATCCATCAACATCATAACCATCCCTTTTTTATTACATAAGGTTCGTGTCTTATCAATTCATACCAAGAAGACAAACTATTCCCCTTCAACTTTTCTACCATTGGTGACACATTCAAACTCCCACTAACATACTCATTTCTAACCTTGTCCATTCTGGTCACACCCCACATCCATCTCAACAGTCGCATCTCTGCTGCATGCAGTCGTTTTTCATCCATCTTCTTACTAGCGCCCAACATTCCAACCCATACAGTACGAAAGGTCTTAAACCGAACAATATATTCTGTCTTTTCTACCATCGCAAATTGACCTGTCGTCATTTCATGTCATTTCATTTCCCTCCCACTTTCTGCGTGACTTATGCCAGTTATAGTTCTTCGCCTGCGGATTGCTGTGGGTGAGAGGGTTAAGGGTTACAATTCCAGAGGGCTATGTTGTTTTTACTTACTCGTCAGCGTCGGAGGGCAGAAGCCTGGCGAGTAGTTCTGCGAGTACAGTGCGGTTTAGTTCGTCCTCCGCACAGGCGCAGTACGCAACCAGCTGTCCCACAGCGCGGTGCAGGCTAACAGCCACGCGCTTCAAGTCGTCCCTATAATGTGTACATTAATATTTTTTTAATTTTGTCATGAAATACGAATTCATAAAAAAGCAGTATTTTTTCTTCGACTTTTTTAATTTCCTTATATCATTATTTATTTTATCAAAATCGGTCCAGACATTGATCGTCTTACCAACCAACAGTTTATTTAATCTAAACTATTATTGTCTGCACAATCTCAAACGACGCCGTAACGGAAATTCAATATAAATTGGTCATTAGCGAGGCGATCCATAGAAAAACCCGCCATCGCCTTTCCAAGAAGCTAAAAGCTCATTAAATGCAAACTCACGACGATTGACATGTTATCTGAGAGCGTTAACATGTACCTAACATCATCGCATGAAACTTTAGCACCAAATTAACTGTTTAAAATGTTACCATGGAGTCATCATTAAAAATGTAATTATATGTACTGACAACGTCACTTACTCGGCGTTTCCACTAGAGGCACTGCTGATATATACAATATTATTAAGAGAAATGTATATTTGCAAAATCATGGACACTTCTGTCGTCTGAATTATTAGATATGAAGTTATAGATGTAATAGTGATTTAAATCTACAGAAATATAATCACCAACATATTTGCTTGCAAAAGTTCATAAAAAAACCTTTGAATTTTAAAAGGAAATATTAATCTAACGTCAAATATTTTAACATTACCATCCGAAGACCAGTCTCTAGTAATGTAACAACATATTTATCTATCCTAATAAATAAAATTGGAGTGTCTGTTTGTAATTTTTTTTACTTAATAATTTTTTTTTTTTTTTGTAGCGGATAATCTCCAGAACACCTAAACTAATTTGGACGGGACTTTTTTTTAGTAGATAGCTAAAGTTACTTTTAATTTTTTTAAATAATTAGGGTTTCGTATTAGGGCACAGCCGCGGGCATACAGCTAGTAGCAAATATAATATTCTCACCTTTCCTTAGTGACCTCCTCCAAATGTCTGTTCTGATCGAAGCAATGGTTCCGACGTTGCTTCCACTTGTCCTCGCATGATACCTCGTCACGAATACTCGACACCTGCAAGAATAACAAATGAAACGTAACTTTTTTGTCTTACTGCACTTAACTTTCTTTACACAAATGTTTTCGAATTTAATTTTCTTCAAAGGAAACAAAACTTTGTAATTGTGATGTCTTTAAAATTAGTAAGAAAAGGACACCCTGATACAAATGATTACAAGACAGAGTAAAACAGAAAGCTTGGAGTGTTTTATAGTAAACACAAATTGTTCATTTAGTTGTTAATAATTTAAAAAATAGCCTTCAAAAACATAAAAAATAACTGCTTCATTGTAAATTATTTTTAACTATATACACTTTTAAGGATTATGTAACTTAAATCGATTAAAAAATTAAATCATTAATAAATACAATTATTATATTTGATGCTTCACATCATCAAGTTATTACGTAATTAAAAAAAAAATATTCAATTAAAAGTTTAAACATAAGCATGCATTAATAAAACTGATTTCGAAGGTACAACCACCCACCATGAATTTCCTCAATATCACCATCTTGTCGTCACTGAAGACACATATCATTTATTAAGAACACATTTCATACCAACAATAGCTACTCTATTAAATTATTGTATGCACTGGTTGATTCGTTTCACGTCGTTTTAACTTGACATTGTTAGAAAAACACTTTATTATGTCATTTTATTTGTAAAAATACTGTTTTTCCATACTGCATTAAGTTTGTGCGATGATGATCTATTGTCAGCCATGTGAAATATCACCGTAACGAAACCCCAAAGTACTAGAAATTATACCGTGCATTTATTTTTTTAGTTATACAAAGTATAACCCCTATCTATAAACTGAATACAATATAATAAAAACACTACCGTGCGTCACAAATATTTTTGCCTTTTATATATTTCATATATTTATTAAGTCCATTAGGTACGCAAAAGTGTCTGAAAGAGAATAATTCATTTGTCCTTAATCGTAAATGATAACTTCATAACCTCTCTATCAAAACTCGAACACCAATATGTTTTGTTTTTTTTTTTACGTGACACGTAATAACACCAAATTATTTCTAATTTACTCCTAATAACCTATAAACAATTTGACAAGGCAATTACTAAGATAAAATTAAAAAAAAAAACAACAAACCAATAATCAAAGCAGAAAAAAAAAAAAACTTTATAATAACCACAATTTGTCCATCCAAAACACCAAACAAGTTAATAAAACAAATACATTATATTTTCCCATCCATACATCGCAACGTAGACAATGAATATGTCCCGGAATTTAGTCTCGTAAGAAACATACAAAATTACCCTCGCATCACAATAAAAAACAAATCAATCCGCCTTCAAAAATAGACATTGTAAAGTTAAATAAACATAAAATAATACCGATAAGTGTAACCGCATACTCGTAATAATGAAATGGTTCAGTATATGAAGCCTTTTATTTAGTTAACATTTCGATATGTTGCCATGGGATAGTTTAAGTATATATACAGACATTATTAGCGAATTAGAAGATAAGGTAAGTAGAAGGTAAGATGAAAGTGCGTTTTCTAATCAACGCCTACCTGGCTTGAAATCAAAACCTATCACCAAACACTTATTAGGTATTTTCTGACAGTATCACTTCACTTGACAATTCCTGAAGACTTAATCATTAGTTATAGTCATTAACATTTCTCATCAGACAAAATTGTGGTCAAACTATAAAACTATAGTTATTTTCATAGGATTTATGTGTTACTTGGATAGTCATATTAAAGGTAAGATTTTAGTGATTTTAATTAAATTGATAGCATATGTCGTAACTATGCTGTCTTCTTTAGCAGACAAGAGTTAAAATCCTTATTACAGGAATGTAAAAAAATAATTATTAGTGTATATATTGTTTCTACCTCTTACTTAGTGTACCTAATTCATGATAATAAAGTTACTATATCAAAATTATAGCACCAAAGCTGAGGGTTAGTAAAAAACATATAAAAAAATGGTGACGGTCAAATGGCCCGAAGTAAATCATCACCATACATACTGTCCATTTAAATAAAGACCTCTTTACGTAATTAAATAACATAAGAACTTCATCACTTTTTTTTAAATAAGTTGTCCGCATTTAAGACAATGTTCTAAACAATTTCAATTAGTTTAAAAGGTTCACACAATCCACTGAACCCTAAAGATAACCGTCCATGTGTGGCCCAAACGGATATGCACGTGCACTGTTCGTTTCATTTGCAAAATGTTCAACTTTTATATCGATAGGCATAAAGACCAGTTTCATTTGACACTCGTTAATCAGAGTAACCGACGGTCGGTCCATTTCAGCGTCTGTTACTATGATAATGAAAGCTGTGAGAAGCGACAAGGGTAACGCACCTAAACGTCGAGTCGCGTCGGGATGTTTAAAACGTGTTCGAATTAATTACATTTCTACTAAACAATTGTTTAAACTTTTTTTAACGAGCTTACCGAGAACCCACTTTTCACGTTTAGAGATTTTTTTTCAAAAGATGTGATGGCACAGTGGTAGAACTTTTGTCGGACACTATATCGATCGTAGAGTTCGAATTCATGTAATAAAAACCTAAATCTAATTACACTACAGCACTATGGTAAGGCTAAGTATCTAATCCCTGTCTGGTTATCACCCTCAAGTCCAATATATATGGCCAAGGAAATTCCCGACAGCTACATTTAAAGCGTTCTCCTTCATAAGAAAGGTTAACCATATGGTAGTCCTTATAATATATTAAAGTCAACGTCTATCTGTTTGTCTCTGTCCGTTAGTTGGTTTATAACTCGAGAACTACAATAGAATCGATTTTCATATTTCATTAAAACTTAGATATATTATCTAATCCTATTTCGTTATATATTTTGTTATATTAAATAATATATGTACAGAAAACATAAACAGAATAATAGTAAACAACCATCGTTTAAATGACCATTATAATGATGAAACTGAAGTTTTATGTGTATATTTAATTTTTTTTTAATCTTGTGATAAAAATTTGTACACAGAAAGTATATGTCAAAAAGCAATTGGGTATAAAGATTTTTTAAATAATTATTGGAATTCGTAAAAAAAATATTTGATAATAAAAATTAACTCAAAAAGGTTTTAATAAAAAAAAAAAGTAGATCTAATTTAATTTAAAAAATCGTGCATACAATATTAATTAACGATTGATAAACTTCAAAATATCAACATAATATTTAGAAATTATATTTTTTAAATTAAAAAAACTGGATGAGATTTGGCGTACGGGAAGCATGGGCCGTTAGGTAAGTGATTTAATCAAGTTAAAACATGCAGACGGAGTTATAGAATATAATAAAAATAAAATCTACAACCAATTGTAGATTTTAAGGTACTCAATCACCTCTCTACACATTACGGTACATTGTTTCGCGCCCTACACTTTATAATAAGTATTGTGTTTCATATTCCAGCTACATGTGTATCTCAGACCGACATAGAACCGGCTTACATGGGTTTCGACAACTTATTCAGATAGACATCTAATGGTATCCGTGAGATTTGTTATAAATCAATAAATTAATTGTATCATCAGTTTCATCTTGATAGTTTAGCAAAATGGCGGTATTATTGGCGAATATGTATTTTATATTAACAATTACGAGTAATTTAAACAAAGCTTAAGTTCTGATTATGGCCCCGATAATAGTAGTCTCGGTGTGTTGCGTAAACATAATAATTACGTTGTTTATAGTTCATAATTCATATGATTTTGCGTTCCGATTTCTGGATGATATTGTGTATCGATCCGCTGGAAGATAGTTTTCAAATGATCCGAAAAAGGGCTGCATCGTATGTTCGCGATACGATCTTCTGAAAGGGTGGAATCATTACGTGAACGATATAGTACGTGTGGCAATTCTTCTCGCGTCCTCTTGCAGCTCAAGCAGTTTAGCAGCAGTGTGTCGTGTGTTTTCCCTAACTATTCTTTTTTTTTTTCTTTTCTTTATTTAAAAAAATTATTACAGAATGCAGTTTACACATAAAATACACAATATAATAAAATAAGAAAAATAAAAATAAAAAATACAGTTAGAAAAAAACTACGCATACTACACTTACTAGCTAAACTACGAACTAATAGGGGACACGGGGAGGAACCGCATCAGGGCTATTCCCTTCGACGGTGGCCTCTCCTTTGTCCGAGCCTACGGACAAGTCTGCTGGGTGAGGCACACAGGTGCGTCCCTCGTGGAGTAATCTACTGAGTTCTGAGAGCTAATCCTGCTATCGATCAGACTCTGAGGGGTCAGGGAGATGCACCCGATCTATACGGGTCATAGACACGGTCCTCCTTCAACTACCTACTCAGCTAGGCGAGGACCGGCGTATGAGATCGCGCGCCTGAGCGCCTGAACGATAGTAATGTCTGGAAGTAACATCTGGATTTTCTTATAATACTTGCCTGGCGCTAACCACCCACTAGTTTGAAAATCTGTTACCATACACCAACCAACATAAATTGTTACCATCGTCACTGTAAGGTCGTAAGGTCAAACTAATAAATCAAACATTAGACGTCAGATTATTTGACTTAGTTGTCTGTGTACACAGCTTCCATGTGATATTTAAAAAAGCATATCAAAACAAACATTCAAAAGCCCGTCATACATTTCTCCCCTCACTATCAAACAATAGTGTATGGATAGTTACGTACCGTAAATCAATCGACGCGACCCTCATGCATTGATTTTACTATAAAAATCATTTATGTTGAGTAATAAATTTAGTTTTAATAATTATTATTGAGAGTATAATGTTATATGCGAATAGCGAGGTACTAGAGTGAAATATAAAAATTTCATGTTGTGTCATTCATGATAGAATCTGATTGAGATCACAGTTGGGCGAATTTGTTTGGAAAATGATCTAAATTTATATGAGATCATATAAGGCCTTCTATACTAATGAATGTATCTGTTTGTAAAGTCAAATATATTTTTTAATAAACGTATATACGATACCTATACCAAAAACACAATTTTTACAAACTTTGCCAGTCTGTTTATTCCGACTAATATCCGGAACGAAAGGACCGACTTTTGACGAGACTCTTTTTGTTTCATAACTGAAGTTACTCCGCGTGGACTCTAACAGTGGACCAACTCCTGCACAAGATGGAGGAACTAAGGATCGACGCCCAGGGCTACGCTGATGACCTGGTGATAGTTGTCCGAGGTTTCTCTCAAAGTACAATTTCGTACCTTATGCAGGAAGCATTAAGTGTCATTAACAAATGGTGCAAGGACAACGAACTGAAGGTAAATTCAGACAAAACTGTCCTGGTACCATTCACCAAGAAAAGGCGTCTTGACCAATTAGTCCAACCCTCACTAAATGGCAAGACAATTAACTTCTCACCAGAGGTCAAATACCTGGGAGTTATTTTCGACCAGAAACTGACCTGGAATAGTCAACTTGGATATATAATTCAAAAGGCTAAAATAGCAATGGGCATCTGTAGTCGAATGGCCGGAAAGCGCTGGGGTTTAAATCCCAGACTGACCATAAGGCTTTATACGGCCATTGTCAGGCCCATAATAACATACGCCTGCGTGGTCTGGTTCAAAAAGGTACAGCAGCAGTCGGTTTGCACCCGATTAGCTGCAGTACAAAGGATGGCTTCTATCTTAGTGACGGGAGCCATGTCAACCGCCCCTGGTGCGGCTCTGGATGCTCTGTTAAATCTGACGCCCCTTCATCTACACGTAGAAAAGGTGGCGAGGTTAACGATGCACAGAATGTACGCCCTCGGGAGGACACAATGGATATCCCAGTTCATGAGATCTGCCATAGACTCAGTGATAGAAACACCAGTTTTAAGTATGATATCGGATATGACGATACCTGAAACCAATTTTCAAAAATTTTATGATGTCGAAATCCCTCCACGGGACTCCTGGCTAAACAGTGAGATAACGTGGAGGGAAGGCAGCTTAATATGGTATACTGACGGGTCCAAAATAGGACTCAACGTAGGCTGTGGAATATATGGAGAGCGACCCAAGTTTAGTAAAACAACTAACCTTGGTAGTTTCGCCTCCATCTTCCAAGCAGAAATATACGGCATTCTGGAATGCTCCTATATAAATCTGCAGAAAGCCTACGTTAACCATATAATATATATTCATTCGGATAGTCAAGCCGCTCTCTTGGCACTGGCTTCGAACACAGTTGACTCGAAGTTAGTTGCCAATTGTGTGGCAATGCTAAACAGCCTGGGTAAGAATAACAGGCTGATTTTAAGATGGGTCCCCGGGCATGCAGGAGTTCCCGGCAATGAAGCTGCGGATGCGCTTGCACGAGCAGGGGCTATGGAAACACAACTTGGGCCTGAACCATTTTGTGGTATTTCAAAAAGCCTAGCT
This sequence comes from Samia ricini, assembly GCA_014132275.2. Classification (NCBI taxonomy): domain Eukaryota; kingdom Metazoa; phylum Arthropoda; class Insecta; order Lepidoptera; family Saturniidae; genus Samia; species Samia ricini. The sequence continues at coordinate 1,302,854 of AP028159.1, forward strand.
CGACTGACCATAAGGGACCAATACACCCATAAGGCTAAAGAATTCTGGAATAATTTGCCAGGACAAATTCATTCCAAAGAGCTCATCAGGGGATATAATCAGCGAAAAGCTGAGGAAGCCCTGATGCTCAGTAGGAATCAGTTGCGGGTATTAGTGAGAGCGCTAACTGGGCACTGTTGTTTGCGCAAGCATATGTACAACATGAGTGCCCAGAACACAAGAGAGTGCAGATTCTGTGAAGTCGCAGATGAAACACCAAAGCACATCTTGTGTGATTGTGACCCACTAATACCCATACGCAACCGAGTTCTGGGCAAACATGCATTGTTCCCAGAGGAGGTACAGACGCTCTCTGCCAAAAAGATCCTACAGTATATCCAGGTTGTAGGTCTAGGCAGTGAGCTTTAGGAATATGGGGGCGATCACAATAGATCTATCTAGGTCGCAGTGACACAGGACTGTTTTAGCCTGCATAGCCCCTCTCTTGAATAATAATAATAATAATACTCCGCGTAAATTAGGGTACTTTTAATTTTCGAAAATAATTAATCTTCCGTGTAAAAAATGAAAACTCATTTTTTTTTTTTATAAAATCCGACTCAATGCACAGTTTACGGGTAAATGTTTAAATTAAAATTGAAAAAAAAAAAAGAATTAAAACATAGTGAGAATATATGAAACGACGGCGCAGTCGCGGGCACACAGCTAGTTTACAAATCAAAACTATATTTCCATTGAACAATCTCTTTTACGTAGAAGCAGCAAGAGAGAACATTCGCCTTGGTGGAAAGTATATTTTTATATAGCCGCGCGCGCACTTATAAATATTTTGAACGCATGATATTTGTATCGCGGTCCGAACGTTTTGAACAAACATGACACACTTATGTTTCCCATTAGGATTGTGGGGAATAATAGGAATCAGGTCACGGTACGCAACGCAATATATTATTTTTACACAATCCAGATCGGCGTTTTGTTATTTTGTTATTATTTTTTTCCCCGTGGATTATCTTTGCTATTGTGAACATTATTGTACCGAAGCGTATTTCTGCATGAGTTATTGTCCGCCCGCTTTACTTATTCTAAAATTTTAATAATCTACACCTACCTAAAATTATTTTAAGTGTTTGTTTGTAATATCTAAATAACAGATTTTTTTACTAAAGACTTTTGAATGTATTAATGGTACGTATACCAAAAACATAATTTTTTTAATTCTGTGTCTGTCTATATTTTTGGTCCGGCTAATTTTCAGAATGGTCGGACCAATTTCGACGGGAGTTTGTCTGGTAGATTTGTTAGATAGACCTTTGCTTTCTGTCAGTACCAAAAATAATACATACATACATACATATGCTCACGCCTGTTTTCCCCTATGGGTTAGGCAGAGGTGAAGTAGCGAACTACACCACCCACATTTCGCCGAGCTTAGTTCCGTCCCAGATGTGACAGGGGGCGAGCCTGTCGCCATATCGGGCACAAATTCCAAACTCCGGGATGAGACTGAGTAGAAAAAACCCAATATCACTTGACCCGACCCGGGGATCGAACCCGAGACCTCAGAACGGCAGTCGTAATACAAAAATAATATTAGGAAATAATTAGAGTTCCGCGTGCAAAAATTAAAACTCATGAAATTGTAAAAAAATACCAATTAAATTGTCAGTTTAACCGACAAGTGAATATTTTAGTGAGGAATATTATTGTTTTTTTTATTACCAAAAATAAATAAGGGTCTCTACAAAAAATAGGAACTATTCTTTTCAATTGATTATTTAATAACGATATTACACAATTAATTATTGTGCAGAATAAAAATTAGATACGCGTGCAGAACCGCGGGAATTGTTAGTTATTAATGAAAATTATACTATAACCTAATCCACGAGATATTTCATGAAAATTTCTCCAGTCTTGAGTAATAAACGCACTGACGAAAAATAAACAGAAACATTAATTTTTACAATAGTATGGATGTAAATACAAATTACTATACATACGAAAAACAGTTCAACTGACAGTCAGCTGTCGCTAATAGAAATCCTTATATTTCCTTTTTTAGGGTCTTTGCCAAATACTGGATTTTTTAATCCAAATTCGGTAAAACAATGGTTTTTTATCTGATGTTAAATAAAGAGCAGTGTGAGAATTATGACAACACCTAATAGATGTGAATCTATCGACAGTCCAGCCATCATACCCATCATGCTGATTATGATCATGCCGGACATAAGGCAAGCTTTGTTTTTTTACACGATATAGGTTCAGTGCTTTTACCACAATCGAGTAACGATGCGGTCCAAGATGGTAAGCACATTAAGGCTGCCGGAACACCTCTAATCGTATTTGGCGACAGGTTTTCAAACTTAGAGTGGTAGCTACCCCAGGCGAGCATTGTTAGAACATGCCTTACCACCATGCTATGGTTTCCTCACGATGATTTCCTTCACCGAAACCTCAGGCTGATTTTAGAGTTGGATAGGTGGCCTCGAACCCGCGTCCATTGACGCGCATGGCCCCACTATCCACTGCGCTATCATCGCTTCAAAACATGTCACTTTGTAGGATTTTTCACAAATGTGGGGTGGTCGCGATTCAGTAAAGTTCAAGCTTTCTGCTAGATCTACTCTGACTGATCCCGGAACACTACGCGAATATCTCTCAGGTCATAAGTTATAACGATAACAAATAGTACAGTATAGTGTTCACATATCACACTACATAGGCCGTGGGAGAACAAACATAATAAATCATAACATCGTCTCGTAAAAAATCCGAACATGACTATGTACTGATAACAGGGGAGTCAAAAATATCACATCCGAACTGAATTTAAGCGAATTGTTATCGGTGGTCGAACTGACAAATATAGCCAAACATTTACAGCTAGAATGATAACAAGTTAAACTTAGAAAGGATCTAGAGTGATATTAATGGTAGCCGAGCAAGTGAGGAGATGATATAATGCCCTAAAATCATGCGGTGGATTTATCACGATGATTTCAAATAACGTTGGATTTGAACCTAAGGTGTTTAGCCAGCGTCCAGCTTATACACACTAGCACTGAGTTATCGTCGCTTCGAAAAATGTTGATTCTTCTATATAATGTATAAAAAATTTATCGCTTGTATATTAAATTTAAACTGTGTTAATGACTATTTATTATTTAATGTTGTATTAGTAAAACTCTTGTAAATAATCTATAAAAATATAAGCGTCACGTTAATCATATTTTTTTATACATATTCATGGTTATAATAACAATTAATTCTTACATATTACTAAATCGTATTGCTAGTTTACCTTTAAGGTACTAAAATATCTAAATATTCGTAATAAAACTGAAGTAAGTCAATATGTATTCCAAAATTCAATAACAAGGAGTTTAGCTTACTTTTATGATGAAGGATAAATTAGCTAATGAATAATGAACAATATTTAAGCGAGGAAAACCACGATATTAACTAGTTCACTATAAAACGAACATAATACGAGTATAGCGGGGTTTAATCTTTTCACCAATTAATATATGACCCGCAACAAAAATATATGAATTCCTCTCAGAAATAATTTAAAAAAATGTCACTCACTTAGTTTTCCCGCTAAATTATATCATTTTTAAAGTAAGCTAAAAATATAGATAGGTACTGTTAATGTGAAAATCAGTTGAAGGGTACAAGACAGATTTAAATGGATACTATATCATCGTATACGCATTCTTTCATACTACCCACCACAGCGCGATAAATGCATTCATCAATAATATCAGACTGATTAAACCCTTCACAAGCTTATTCGCAACCAACTACCCTTGGAGTGACACAATCACCTCACACAGTATAACACGAGGTAACTGACATAGTATAACACAACTTATCAAATTAAGTATCTAATAATCACTGCACTAACGAGAAAAACGGTCACTTTTCGAAACAATTAATCGAATTAACACAACTCTTAACGGTTTTTTCAGACACATCTACGCGCGACATTAGCTCTTCATACGGTACGTATAGGGCGCAAATTCGATCAAGCGCGCACTAGTATTATGACGTCACGGGAGTTTGCAAAGCGGGCGCGTCCATCGCATACAGCACGAGACAGCGCACTGCACGCAGCTGCGTCGCGCGCGCACTTGTTTACGATTATCGAGGCATTTGTTTTCTTTCGAGATGAATTTTTAAAGGTTGCATTTAAATTTTTGATGCAAGGATAAATTATACGTAATAAAATATGTACTATTGCATACAATAGTATCAGTTTATCATACTTTAGACAAATTTTGTCTCGAGAGAACTACAGCTCTGAATTACGTGATTGTTTTAACGGTTATACGGTAGAATTTTTATATATGTATGTACATATTTTACACAAATAAGTTATGAATAAATTTAAGGACTGTTGTATCAGAACTTCACTCATTAGGTTCTTAAATTTTAGTCATCAAAAGCATCTTCCCAGCGCAAATTTGTGTCTACTACAACTTTTCTCATTTAAAAATATTTCAGTGGAAAGACATGATATAATTCGCAGAATGTTCCAGATTAAGCAACGATTGAAAAAGGAGACAGGAAAAAAAAAAACACCGCAAAAGGATGTCAACGAACTAAATTTAGACTGTGGATGTTACACTCCATCGGGATAAAAAATTACATAATTAACAGTTGCGGCGATGAAAACTTTCAGAGTGGTTGTTACAAATAGCTTCATTAATAATATGCAAGGATTTGGGGATTTTATATAACAGAAAAGTGACTGTAATATATAGTACAATGTTAAAATAAAGGCGACCATCGAAAGATCGACAATACATTTCCCAGTCACTAGTATCATGACGGCCAAAATAAAACTCTTTCGCCTCTACTGATTTGATTTGATTGAAGTGATTCCAAAATACGTCTAACCGAGTCACTATGACAAAGGTTAAATACACTTGAAGCATGTTATTTGCGACAAAAGTTATGACACGATACCTAGAATATCATAAAATATGTAAGTGTTTGTATATTCGTTCCTTAATGATTCGGCAACTTTAAATGTATTTAAACAGATGTACATCTTATTAGAGAGACTAGTGTAGTATAACACTTACATAACTAGCTGGATCGAGTTACACAAACCTCTTATTTACGTCAAACGAAGCGAACGTATAAATGGTACTTTCAAAAGATATGAGCAAGTTTTCTACTGTTTGCTCTAGTACTTTCTAGAAAATTTTAAAAATACCTAATGGTAAAATATCAACAGTAACCATCGGACTCTATTTATTCCAGTAACACGGAAGAGATTTATGTTAGAACAACAAAGTCGCATACCAAACAGACTTGCATGCATTTGAAGCGGACCGAGCCGAACGAGTGCAAGGGAATGCATAAACATCGTAAAATCTTCGTAAAATGCACTTCACGATCCATAAACGTTATATAATTATAATAACGTTAACAAAAACGTATTGTTATTCGTTAAAACTATAGCCGTCGTAATAAATAATTATCAAGGAATTCATTACTAAATCCTTATATATATGTATATATATACTAGATGAACCGGCGAACGCTATACTGCCATGTAAAATATTTCTAGTGAATCTTTTGGTAGTGAAATAAAAAATAACTAACTTATTGTAAGTTTGTGGGGATGTGGTCTATGACTGAAAGAGGAATGGAGCTGCGGACAAAACACTAAACATTCATTTTGTTATTCATTGCTTTATTAACTTAACTAATATATTTAAATTATATCTCGTAAAAGTTATATATACATTAAAAAATGGTATCCATATTTGCTATCACTAATTATGATAATATAAAAAAACAATATCAATCTGTAATTCCAATGGAGTGTAGGATATTTTTGGTTAGTCCGTCTTTATTCAATTCAAGTAAATTGGATGGTTTAGTTACGAGAGAACTTATACATATATAATTATACATAGTATAATTTCGCCTCGGAACTTATTATGTAAAATGCTGCCTTCGACAATGGTGTTCATTAATTTTTTAATGACTAATCCGCGTACCATTTCACAGCCGTGGTGGGTTCAAATTACGAAGCAAAATAATCGGAGATCCAACCATCAGTTGTAAATGGTGCGGTGGCATGCCTGGCAAATCCAATGAGTCCCCAAAAATGGGGGTCGGTGGTACAAAGGTGAAAATTAAGGGCTATGTGTATTTTTTAATGCCAAAATCATATAAAAATAGAATTTAAATTTTTTGTCCAAAACATAAAAATATATATTTTTGGGATGTGCCAGCCTTGTATAAAAAATAGTTTACGACCTATTCTCAGCAGACCTACTGAATATACACAAATAATTTCATAAAAACCGGTCAAGCCGTTTCGGAGGAGTTTGGTTACAAACACTGTGACACGAGAATTTTATATATATATATGAATACACATTGTGGAAGGCAATAACTACCTCTGTTTCTTCGTTGATTATTTACATATAAATGTAGTATATATAACAAATTAAAACACTAATAATAAATTAAGTTGAACTATTAGCAATTGCTTCTATTAAATAAAATTTGATCACAATCCTACCTGATTTTAAGTGACCATGTGGTCCACGATATTAAACACACTAAGCGCAAAGGTACTGCCTCTCAAGTTGTGCTACCGGAATAAACCATACTGGTGGTTCCAACAGGTTTTCAAGTTTCAGGGTGGTAGCTACCCAGACGATGTTTTCCTTCAAGGAAAACTCAGGCTCATTATAGAATAGGGTAGGTGGATACAAAACATAAGTCCAGCGACGCTTATTCCGACCGCACTATCACTAAGCTATCAACGCTTCAATTACTTGAAAAGTAATACAACTAACTCACCGTCAAATATATAAAACAATTAATTCAAGAAAAATCGTCTGTAACAATTGTTGTTCATACCGTAATTATCGTTTTTATATTACATGAAACCCAATAATAAATATTTAGATCGAAAATATTGGACATAAGGAATATTGAAGGAATAAATTTAATGGTTATTCCATAGCTCACGCGAGCGAAGCGGCAGGCACGTTTAGTTAATTCTATTTTAAATGTAACGATGTGGTCACAGTATTGTTTTAACCAGTGAAATATCTAACAAATATGTTTAGGTTGAAATCTCGATATACACCAAACAATATATTTTAACCCGCATTTACGCGCAAACTGTTCGCATTCATGTAGACTTTACTAATAAATTCAGTGATAAATGCAACTTATATGCATTGTTTTCCCCCTGACAACATATATGCAATATTGTGTGATGATCAGTCGAGTAGTAAAGCGTGAAAGAGTAAGGCCCTTCATACAGTACGATAGATGTAGGTAGATTATGTAGGAAAAGCCTAACAAACACTAACAAACAAAACATTGATATTTATAACTTCTCTAGTTAGGATAACATTATTGGATCTTTGTGTAAAAAAAGATATGCTTTAAAAAAAACCTGAATATATTGAGAAATATTGTCCAAGTACGTACTACAGTAGAGAAAGAAAAACAGCGCTAGCTCAACGTTTGAAAACGCCAACGCTTTACTGACTGGCGATTAAAGCTATAACTTTTGCTCGAAATAGATAATTTTTTATATTTTATTCTATTTATAGGTTAGTAATATAATTGTTTGGTATTGCATTTAATGAGACAGAATAATCAAAGTAAAAAGCAACATCGTCAAGTAACAAAAGCCTCTAACTTGACGTTGACGGGGCTGGTGAAAACCTTTGATGTATGAGATTCTTGTCTAGTAAACACACAAAATAACAAACGTGATAGCAATCACCACGCATATGGATAAAGTCAGCTGTCTAGAAAGCTTTGTACTGACATTTTTATCTTTTACTCATTATTAACAAAGAGAAGGCAATCATTTTAGTTCGCTCCATCAACAAAGCAAGTACCCTCCTTTGTCGAAGAATCAAGTGTAAGTTGTTTTTTACACGGGCAGAGCCGGTTGTATACCTTAGTATTAAACAATCAGGGTATCGAATGTGACATTTATATATGATAAGTCCGTTCCAGATAGATATAGGGTTAATGCTCCTGTGCGGGATAGCCTGAGATGTTATTTAGGCAGTCCGCTAAAACACACCGTTGTTGCTGGATTGCGAGAGATGTAGTAAATAATGCCAGATAGAAAGTTTAAACAATATGTTTATTACAGGTTAGACACGAGTTTACACTATAAACAGACAACACAATTACAATATAAAACAGACACAATCTAGGAATACTATATAACACAGAGACAACACAATATAGAAACAGTAGACACAGATATTAAACAATATATAAAGCATGCACAAGATTAACACGACATATAGCAAGATACAATTCACAGTAGACAATATAAAAACACACACAATAGTCCTCACTACAGTCCTTACACTAATACTCACAGTTGTCCTTACACTAGGACTCACACTCGTACTCACACCGGTGTGTGAGTTTACGCGCACGATACGTCTCGAATTACGCGGAATTCGAGACCCACTATAGTTCGATACGCGGTTCACTGGTTCAGTTCGCGGATCGCGTAGGTTCGGAACGCGGATCACTGTGGCTCGGGACGCGGAATCACGGTCAGGTCGGAGCGCGGTTCTCGTACTCGGGGACGCGGATTCACGGTCAGGTCGGAGCGCGGATCACTATGGTTCAAGACGCGGATTCTTTGAACGCAGTGCACTGTTGCTTGAGGACTTCTTGCGGACTACTTGCTGAATGTTTGACTACTGCTTCTTCTCAGAGTTTAGTTCTTAGTTGTTTCTTCTTCGGAGAGCGATCGATGACTGCATAACTGGCACCGTCCCGGGCGGATATTTAAGCTCCCGGCCTGTGTGTGACCCCGTTGCTACGGATCGAGGTAGGCCGGTCGCGTTCGGCGAATCAGAGCACGCCGCCCGGCGGTGCCGCGAGGTGTGTTGTCTCGCTCTCACAAAGACTCGACGTGTTCGTTTACGTAATCTTTCTTCAATTACGTAATTCAGATTCTATTTCTGTTCTATTAATCTTCTATTATCTATGCGGGGTATATCTAATAAATGTACGCAATCTGTCTAGATAATATGCGTAATTTATCTAGCTAATATGCGCCCTCTATCTAGAGGGCGCTGTCCTGCACATTACTCCCGCCGTGCGACGTCCGCGCGATCAGCGGCGGCGCATATACATGTGGTGCAGGACCCGTGTGCGTTACAGGAACCGCAACCTTCTCTACGACGACGATCTTCTTCGGCATGTTCGTGTGCAGGACTTCCTCTGCTTCTCGCGCCACCTCGACGGAGCGCACCATATGCTCCCATAAGTGGAGCTCCTGACGGGGCGAGTCGCCAGTCTATATACTTCTTTGAGGCTTCGACCGCCGTGCCGTGTTCGTAAACGGCGCGTCGAAGCTCCTCGCTTGCCCCGTGGAAGTTCATGCCAATGTTCAGAGGCGCGACCGTGTCTGTCGCTCCTCGCTCCCGCCGGTCTAGAGATCTGTACCGGGATCTCACATGTCCTGGGCTGGCCGCTGTGGTTCTTGTTGCGGAACCTCAGGCGGAAACACAGGCGATACTTCTTCGTCGTATGCCGCCTCGCGTCGACCGATGCGTTCCTCAGCTGATCTGTAGCACCTGCTGCGTGTCCCTGTCGATAATACAGGTGACACTTGATCGGTCGATCCTCGACGACCGTGCGGATTCGATGACGTCGTGCCTGAGGTTCAGTGTTCCTCTGCTGGCGATGCTGCGCGGCTTGTACTGCATACGGCAGCTCGCGTAGGTCCGCCCTCGATCGCTGGGCGGTAATGGCCCGCGGCTGGTACCCTGGACTCCACCAGGGTGCTGCGGCGGCGGCTGTCGGAGGGTGCGGTGCTCCCGACTGTTGCCAGGACTCTGCTTTCGTCTCTGGCTGTGGCACGCTATGTTCCCCCCTCGGCTTGATCATTCGTGTCGTCGGTTCCTCTTGTAGCAGCGGGTGTGCGGCAGTGACGCCCGCTAGTTGGCCCGTAGAACCCCAGGATGCGGCAGTGATCACTGGGGAAGCGGCGCCTCTCTGTGACGGCGGTTCTCGCCGTTGTTCGGGCAGCGGGTGTGCGGCAGTGACGCCCGCTGGCTCGGCCGTAGCGCCCCAGGATGCGGCAGTGATCACTGGGGGTGCGGCGACTGACTGTGACGGCGGCCGCCGTCGTTCCGGTAGCGGGGGTGCGGCGGTGACGCCCGCTAACTGGGCCGCAGCGTCCCAGGATGCAACATAGCTCACTGGGACCTCGGCTGACTGCGACGGCGGTTCTCGCCGTTGTTCCGGCAGCGGGTGTGCATCGATGACGCCCGCTGGCTGCCCCGTAGCGCCCCAGGATGCGACAGCGCTCACTGGGACCTCGGCAGACTGTGACGGCGGTTCTCGCCATCCTTCCGGCAGCGGGTGTGCGTTGATAACGCCCGCTGGCTGTGCTGTAGTGCTCCGCGATGCGGCTGTGATCGCTGGAGCCTCGGCTAACTGTGACGGCGGTTCTCGCCGTTGTTCGGGCAGCGGGTGTGCGGCAGTGACGCCCGCTGGCTCGGCCGTAGCGTCCCAGGATGCAACATGGCTCACTGGGACCTCGGCTGACTGAGACGGCGGTCGCCGTCGTTCCGGCAGCGGGTGTGCGGCGGTGACGCCCGCTGACTGGGCCGTAGCGCTCCGCGATGCGGCTGTGATCGCTGGAGCCTCGGCTAACTGTGACGGCGGTTCTCGCCGTTGTTCCGGCAGCGGGTGTGCGTCGGTGGACGCCCGCTGGCTGCCCCGTAGCGCCCCAGGATGCGACAGCGCTCACTGGGACCTCGGCAGACTTCGGTAGCTGTGCGGGGGTGGCTCCCGCCGATGCTGTCATCATGTTACCCCAGGATGCGGCTCTGCTCACTGGGGATTCGGCTGACTGCGGCGGATGTGCGGCAGTAGCTTCCGCTGATGCAGTCACCATGTTACCCCAGGATGCGTTAGTGATCACTGGGAACTCGGCCGACTGCGGCGGCTGTGCGGCGGTGGCTCCCGCCGATGCGGTCATCTTACCCCAGGATACGGTAATCACTGAGGGTTTGGCTTGCTGCGGCAGATGTGCGGCAGTAGCTTCCGCTGACGCAGTCACCATGTTACCCCAGGATGCGTCAGTGATCACTGGGAACTCGGCCGACTGCGGCGGCTGTGCGGCGGTGGCTCCCGCCGATGCGGTCATTTTACCCCAGGATACGGTAATCACTGAGGGTTTGGCTTGCTGCGGCAGATGTGGGCAGTAGCTTCCGCTGACGCAGTCACCATGTTACCCCAGGATGCGTCAGTGATCACTGGGAACTCGGCCGACTGCGGCGGCTGTGCGGCGGTGGCTCCCGCCGATGCGGTCATTTTACCCCAGGATACGTCACTAATCACTGGGGACCCGGCTGACTGCAATTGTTCGGTGGCGGTGACTCCCGCCGATGCGCTTACCTTACCCCAGGCTACGGCTCTGCTCGCTGGGGGCTCAGGTGGTGCTGTATCCGTCGCCTTCGTTCTGCTGGTCGGAGGACGCGGCGCTCTCGACTGCCAGGACTCTGCTGTGGTCACTGGCGGCGGCACACAATGTTCCATCCTCGATTCGACCATTGGCGGCGGCAGCGGGGGCAGCGGGTGTACGACGGTGACGCCCGCTGGCTGAAGCGCAGCGTCCCAGGATGCGGCGGTGATCACTGGGACTTCGGCTGGCTGTGGAGGCGGATGTGCGGCGGTGGCTCCCGCCGGTGTAGACGCTGTGATGTCCCAGGATGCGGCTGGGAGTTGAGGTCGCTGCGGCGATGGCTGTGCGGCGGTGGATCCCGCCGATGTTATCACCATGTCGTCCCAGGATACGTCACTGATCACTGGGCATGATGATCCTATATCCGTCGCCTCGGGTCTGAACGTTCGTTCTGCTATTGCGACCAACTCCGTCGTGGTCGTATCCAACCCCGTGTGGACATGCTGCGTCTTGTCGGATCTGGAAGTATACCCGACATACCTACTCTGTTCCGCCTCATATTCGGCTGCAGCCAGTTCCAATCTCAGTCTGGCTATTTCGGCTGCAGCCTCGGCTAGACGTTCGGCCTTTGAACGCCTGCTCGTCCGTGATGCAGCTCGACGCTCTCCGTGCTCTTCGCTGGCGGCGTCGGACTTCGTGACCGCCTGCTGCTGCTGTGTGCCTTCTATGATGGCTCGCTGTTCAGTTGCGGCCGTTGAATGGTTCCTTTTCACCGTTGCCGTGACGCACGTCGTAGTGCCCGTGTCAAATTCGGACCCCATCACGGTGAATGCCGATGTTAAAGTCTGTGTCTCCCCGTGCCTTCCTGTAGATCTGGTTGCTGGCATGTTGTTCGTTCTATTTACTACACTCTCGTAGATCCGGCTCGAAGGACCATGCGATGTGCGGGATAGCCTGAGATGTTATTTAGGCAGTCCGCTAAAACACACCGTTGTTGCTGGATTGCGAGAGATGTAGTAAATAATGCCAGATAGAAAGTTTAAACAATATGTTTATTACAGGTTAGACACGAGTTTACACTATAAACAGACAACACAATTACAATATAAAACAGACACAATCTAGGAATACTATATAACACAGAGACAACACAATATAGAAACAGTAGACACAGATATTAAACAATATATAAAGCATGCACAAGATTAACACGACATATAGCAAGATACAATTCACAGTAGACAATATAAAAAAACACACACAATAGTCCTCACTACAGTCCTTACACTAATACTCACAGTTGTCCTTACACTAGGACTCACACTCGTACTCACACCGGTGTGTGAGTTTACGCGCACGATACGTCTCGAATTACGCGGAATTCGAGACCCACTATAGTTCGATACGCGGTTCACTGGTTCAGTTCGCGGATCGCGTAGGTTCGGAACGCGGATCACTGTGGCTCGGGACGCGGAATCACGGTCAGGTCGGAGCGCGGTTCTCGTACTCGGGGACGCGGATTCACGGTCAGGTCGGAGCGCGGATCACTATGGTTCAAGACGCGGATTCTTTGAACGCAGTGCACTGTTGCTTGAGGACTTCTTGCGGACTACTTGCTGAATGTTTGACTACTGCTTCTGTCTCAGAGTTTAGTTCTTAGTTGTTTCTTCTTCGGAGAGCGATCGATGACTGCATAACTGGCACCGTCCCGGGCGGATATTTAAGCTCCCGGCCTGTGTGTGACCCCGTTGCTACGGATCGAGGTAGGCCGGTCGCGTTCGGCGAATCAGAGCACGCCGCCCGGCGGTGCCGCGAGGTGTGTTGTCTCGCTCTCACAAAGACTCGACGTGTTCGTTTACGTAATCTTTCTTCAATTACGTAATTCAGATTCTATTTCTGTTCTATTAATCTTCTATTATCTATGCGGGGTATATCTAATAAATGTACGCAATCTGTCTAGATAATATGCGTAATTTATCTAGCTAATATGCGCCCTCTATCTAGAGGGCGCTGTCCTGCACATTACTCCCGCCGTGCGTCGTCCGCGATCAGCGGCGGCGCATATACATGTGGTGCAGGACCCGTGTGCGTTACAGGAACCGCAACCTTCTCTACGACGACGATCTTCTTCGGCATGTTCGTGCAGGACTTCCTCTGCTTCTCGCGCCACCTCGACGGAGCGCACCATATGCTCCCATAAGTGGAGCTCCTGACGGGACGAGTCGCCAGTCTATATACTTCTTTGAGGCTTCGACCGCCGTGCCGTGTTCGTAAACGGCGCGTCGAAGCTCCTCGCTTGCCCCGTGGAAGTTCATGCCAATGTTCAGAGGCGCGACCGTGTCTGTCGCTCCTCGCTCCCGCCGGTCTAGAGATCTGTACCGGGATCTCACATGTCCTGGGCTGGCCGCTGTGGTTCTTGTTGCGGAACCTCAGGCGGAAACACAGGCGATACTTCTTCGTCGTATGCCGCCTCGCGTCGACCGATGCGTTCCTCAGCTGATCTGTAGCACCTGCTGCGTGTCCCTGTCGATAATACAGGTGACACTTGATCGGTCGATCCTCGACGACCGTGCGGATTCGATGACGTCGTGCCTGAGGTTCAGTGTTCCTCTGCTGGCGATGCTGCGCGGCTTGTACTGCATACGGCAGCTCGCGTAGGTCCGCCCTCGATCGCTGGGCGGTAATGGCCCGCGGCTGGTACCCTGGACTCCACCAGGGTGCTGCGGCGGCGGCTGTCGGAGGGTGCGGTGCTCCCGACTGTTGCCAGGACTCTGCTTTCGTCTCTGGCTGTGGCACGCTATGTTCCCCCCTCGGCTTGATCATTCGTGTCGTCGGTTCCTCTTGTAGCAGCGGGTGTGCGGCAGTGACGCCCGCTGGTTGGCCCGTAGAACCCCAGGATGCGGCAGTGATCACTGGGGAAGCGGCGCCTCTCTGTGACGGCGGTTCTCGCCGTTGTTCGGGCAGCGGGTGTGCGGCAGTGACGCCCGCTGGCTCGGCCGTAGCGCCCCAGGATGCGGCAGTGATCACTGGGGGTGCGGCGACTGACTGTGACGGCGGCCGCCGTCGTTCCGGTAGCGGGGGTGCGGCGGTGACGCCCGCTAACTGGGCCGCAGCGTCCCAGGATGCAACATAGCTCACTGGGACCTCGGCTGACTGCGACGGCGGTTCTCGCCGTTGTTCCGGCAGCGGGTGTGCATCGATGACGCCCGCTGGCTGCCCCGTAGCGCCCCAGGATGCGACAGCGCTCACTGGGACCTCGGCAGACTGTGACGGCGGTTCTCGCCATCCTTCCGGCAGCGGGTGTGCGTTGATAACGCCCGCTGGCTGTGCTGTAGTGCTCCGCGATGCGGCTGTGATCGCTGGAGCCTCGGCTAACTGTGACGGCGGTTCTCGCCGTTGTTCGGGCAGCGGGTGTGCGGCAGTGACGCCCGCTGGCTCGGCCGTAGCGTCCCAGGATGCAACATGGCTCACTGGGACCTCGGCTGACTGAGACGGCGGTCGCCGTCGTTCCGGCAGCGGGTGTGCGGCGGTGACGCCCGCTGACTGGGCCGTAGCGCTCCGCGATGCGGCTGTGATCGCTGGAGCCTCGGCTAACTGTGACGGCGGTTCTCGCCGTTGTTCCGGCAGCGGGTGTGCGTCGGTGACGCCCGCTGGCTGCCCCGTAGCGCCCCAGGATGCGACAGCGCTCACTGGGACCTCGGCAGACTTCGGTAGCTGTGCGGGGGTGGCTCCCGCCGATGCTGTCATCATGTTACCCCAGGATGCGGCTCTGCTCACTGGGGATTCGGCTGACTGCGCTGACTGCGGCGGATGTGCGGCAGTAGCTTCCGCTGATGCAGTCACCATGTTACCCCAGGATGCGTTAGTGATCACTGGGAACTCGGCCGACTGCGGCGGCTGTGCGGCGGTGGCTCCCGCCGATGCGGTCATCTTACCCCAGGATACGGTAATCACTGAGGGTTTGGCTTGCTGCGGCAGATGTGCGGCAGTAGCTTCCGCTGACGCAGTCACCATGTTACCCCAGGATGCGTCAGTGATCACTGGGAACTCGGCCGACTGCGGCGGCTGTGCGGCGGTGGCTCCCGCCGATGCGGTCATTTTACCCCAGGATACGGTAATCACTGAGGGTTTGGCTTGCTGCGGCAGATGTGCGGCAGTAGCTTCCGCTGACGCAGTCACCATGTTACCCCAGGATGCGTCAGTGATCACTGGGAACTCGGCCGACTGCGGCGGCTGTGCGGCGGTGGCTCCCGCCGATGCGGTCATTTTACCCCAGGATACGTCACTAATCACTGGGGACCCGGCTGACTGCAATTGTTCGGTGGCGGTGACTCCCGCCGATGCGCTTACCTTACCCCAGGCTACGGCTCTGCTCGCTGGGGGCTCAGGTGGTGCTGTATCCGTCGCCTTCGTTCTGCTGGTCGGAGGACGCGGCGCTCTCGACTGCCAGGACTCTGCTGTGGTCACTGGCGGCGGCACACAATGTTCCATCCTCGATTCGACCATTGGCGGCGGCAGCGGGGGCAGCGGGTGTACGACGGTGACGCCCGCTGGCTGAAGCGCAGCGTCCCAGGATGCGGCGGTGATCACTGGGACTTCGGCTGGCTGGCTGGGAGGCGGATGTGCGGCGGTGGCTCCCCGCCGGTGTAGACGCTGTGATGTCCCAGGATGCGGCTGGGAGTTGAGGTCGCTGCGGCGATGGCTGTGCGGCGGTGGATCCCGCCGATGTTATCACCATGTCGTCCCAGGATACGTCACTGATCACTGGGCATGATGATCCTATATCCGTCGCCTCGGGTCTGAACGTTCGTTCTGCTATTGCGACCAACTCCGTCGTGGTCGTATCCAACCCCGTGTGGACATGCTGCGTCTTGTCGGATCTGGAAGTATACCCGACATACCTACTCTGTTCCGCCTCATATTCGGCTGCAGCCAGTTCCAATCTCAGTCTGGCTATTTCGGCTGCAGCCTCGGCTAGACGTTCGGCCTTTGAACGCCTGCTCGTCCGTGATGCAGCTCGACGCTCTCCGTGCTCTTCGCTGGCGGCGTCGGACTTCGTGACCGCCTGCTGCTGCTGTGTGCCTTCTATGATGGCTCGCTGTTCAGTTGCGGCCGTTGAATGGTTCCTTTTCACCGTTGCCGTGACGCACGTCGTAGTGCCCGTGTCAAATTCGGACCCCATCACGGTGAATGCCGATGTTAAAGTCTGTGTCTCCCCGTGCCTTCCTGTAGATCTGGTTGCTGGCATGTTGTTCGTTCTATTTACTACACTCTCGTAGATCCGGCTCGAAGGACCATGCGATGTGCGGATAGCCTGAGATGTTATTTAGGCAGTCCGCTAAAAACACACCGTTGTTGCTGGATTGCGAGAGATGTAGTAAATAATGCCAGATAGAAAGTTTAAACAATATGTTTATTACAGGTTAGACACGAGTTTACACTATAAACAGACAACACAATTACAATATAAAACAGACACAATCTAGGAATACTATATAACACAGAGACAACACAATATAGAAACAGTAGACACAGATATTAAACAATATATAAAGCATGCACAAGATTAACACGACATATAGCAAGATACAATTCACAGTAGACAATATAAAAACACACACAATAGTCCTCACTACAGTCCTTACACTAATACTCACAGTTGTCCTTACACTAGGACTCACACTCGTACTCACACCGGTGTGTGAGTTTACGCGCACGATACGTCTCGAATTACGCGGAATTCGAGACCCACTATAGTTCGATACGCGGTTCACTGGTTCAGTTCGCGGATCGCGTAGGTTCGGAACGCGGATCACTGTGGCTCGGGACGCGGAATCACGGTCAGGTCGGAGCGCGGTTCTCGTACTCGGGGACGCGGATTCACGGTCAGGTCGGAGCGCGGATCACTATGGTTCAAGACGCGGATTCTTTGAACGCAGTGCACTGTTGCTTGAGGACTTCTTGCGGACTACTTGCTGAATGTTTGACTACTGCTTCTGTCTCAGAGTTTAGTTCTTAGTTGTTTCTTCTTCGGAGAGCGATCGATGACTGCATAACTGGCACCGTCCCGGGCGGATATTTAAGCTCCCGGCCTGTGTGTGACCCCGTTGCTACGGATCGAGGTAGGCCGGTCGCGTTCGGCGAATCAGAGCACGCCGCCCGGCGGTGCCGCGAGGTGTGTTGTCTCGCTCTCACAAAGACTCGACGTGTTCGTTTACGTAATCTTTCTTCAATTACGTAATTCAGATTCTATTTCTGTTCTATTAATCTTCTATTATCTATGCGGGGTATATCTAATAAATGTACGCAATCTGTCTAGATAATATGCGTAATTTATCTAGCTAATATGCGCCCTCTATCTAGAGGGCGCTGTCCTGCACAGCTCCAATAGTTGACCACATATGATTATTCAACTATTTGGACAAATATTATATAATTACATATATTGTTAACAATAATAATAAAATAGACTAAAATTTCATTTTTCTAACCACAAATTTCTGTGAAGATTATTATGAAGAATATGTATGTCACTATATGTTGTAAAATGTAAACATTCTCCGTCTGTTGGTTGACTTTATTATACGAGAATCAATGAAACGATTTAAATGTCTAAATCATAAGTTTTATATACACTTAACCCATGTTATTATTTATAATCATACTAGCTGTGCCCGTGCCTTCACCCACTTGGAATACAGACAATTTCTATGTTCTCACCCTGGACGCAGTATCTCATCATCATCTCCCCCCTACCCTTTTCCCATTTTTATTTGGGGTCGGCGCAACATGTCTTCCTCTTCCATTCCTCTCTATTTGTTGTCATCCCCGCATTCACTCCTTTTCTAAACATATCATCTTTCACACAGTCCATCCATCTTTTCTTTGGTCTTCTCCTTCCCATGTAACCGTCCACATTCATATCCAATACCTTTCTTACAACATTCTCTTTCTCCCTGCGCATCACATCTCCGTACCAGGATAAACGACCGCCTCTTAACTTGTCTGTTATTAGCGCAGTATCTGTCATTACTAAATTTCATCGAAATCGGTTCAGTAGATTTTGCGTGATTGGCGAACAAATTAATAAACAAACAGACAACAAAATTTTTAAGCTATCGAAATGTGTCTTGTATTCGATTCTGAACCCCCGCATAATATTTTTTCTTAAATATCTACAATGCACAGATTTCGTCTCGTTAACCTTTTATTAGAAGTATAGCTTACACCTATTATTTATAATTAAGTAAAACGATTCTCGAGTTATAGACCAACTAAGAGACATAAAGGCGGACAGACAGAGCGATGTTATCTTTTAACATAACATGTAAAGATAACAATAAATATCCTTGGTTATTTTAATAATGTCATCATAATATCAGAAATAATATTTCGTTTGAAACTAGAGCATTTCATATGTAGGATGCACTAAGGTACGGGGCCGCATTCCTGTCTAGTTCAAACTGTTGCCGAGCTGAAAGTGATCCTTAGCGAAATATTCATTACATACAAGAAGTAATCTAACGTATCACATTTTTAGTATTTTAGTATAAGTAAATTGAAATTAAATCTCTAGCCAGATGTCAGTATATTATAATAGGTAATACAGTAATACCCCGCTTAGCGCGACCCCGTTACGCGCGGTTTCACTGTAACGCGAATTTGAAATTTCGCGCTCAAATGCCTCGCATAACGCGTAGAAAGAGTGCGTATAAACATAATGTAAAGACAATAGATATATTTTTCCGTAAAAAAAATAAGAGTATGTATTGCATAAAGTGTTCTTAGAATTAAAGTGATTGATAAAATGATTTGTGTTAAATTTTGACTATGTTTAATCATAAACCTCGATATACGCGAATTTCAGTTAACGCGATTTTTTTCGGAACGTATCCCTCGCGTAAAGCGGGGTATTACTGTATACGCTCAAATACTTAAAAAAAATTAGTAAAATAAATCGATAAAGAACGACCAGCAGCAGGTTCTCTTAGAATACGTTACCTAAACTATTGAATATTCAAGAGATATAATATATTATGTAGAGTAGACTAATTTATTTAAATAAGTTGTTTTTACAAATTAACTAACCTTTATAATTTAGAAATTAAAATGATCGAATGTAACACAGTCGTTAACATCTACCACATTAATGATTACACTAAATATTCAAACTCGATAAGTCGGAAAAATAATGGTTATATGCGAGCGGACCGGAGAGCATAGCTAGTTAATTGCAGTTGCAGTAAGCTCGTCCGTTATCAATTCAAAACGGTCCGTCGGACCGGCGGGTGACTGAACGGACAATCTAATTTTACCTATTAACATTTATTTACTATGCGCCCGCCTACATACGAGCTCGCCCGGTAGACGCGTGGCGCCACACCGCGACCGCCTATCAAACTAAACATAAAATATAAAAACAGCGCAAGAACATTATCGAAATAGTTAAAATTAAAAATACTTTTAATATTGATACCCATCATCATCATCATCTTCTCCCTACCCTTTTCCCATTTTTATTTGGGGTCGGCGCAACATGTCTTCCTCTTCCATTCCTCTCTATTTGTTGTCATCTCCGCATTCACTCCTTTCCTAAGCATATCATCTTTCACACAGTCCATCCATCTTTTCTTTGGTCTTCCCCTTCCCATGTAACCGTCCACATTCATATCCAATACCTTTCTTACAACATTCTCTTTCTCCCTGCGCATCACATGTCCATAGCAGGATAAACGACCGCCTCTTAACTTGTCTCTTATTCGTATAATATTGATACCCAATAACATAAATGTAAAAATATGCTACAACTGTACAAAAATCTCTTTTCGGGGACAAACGCGAGCTTGATACTCCAAAACCAACATTACGTGAGAAATCGATGTAATTTATTTTTCAGGCGACATGACGGTCCGAACTCCGGAGTCGTTAAGTGTTTTCATATTTACACGTTCTATATCATGAGGTAATGGGCTTAAGATAAGATTAATAAATACATAAATATGGCACAGTATTCCCACGAATAGCATAGAGACTGCTCTTAATAATCCAACTATCAAGACCTTATAAAATGTTGACTAATATAGAAACTATATCGTTTACAATCAAATCCTACAAATAAACTCTTGTATACTAAATGAAATCTATCTAAGAATACGACGTCGTTATAAGACTGAAATCAGCTTTTGTACAATTCTAAAGTGTTATTTGAAAAATAAATATATATTTATCCACACTATAATTCGTAACTGCCTCGGTAGCGCAGTTGTATTACATACGACTGCCGTTCTGAGGTCTCGGGTTCGATCCCCGAGTCGGGTTAAGTGATATTGGGGTTTTTCTACTCATTATCATCCCGGAGTTTGGAATTTGTGCCCGATATGGCGACAGGCTCGCCCCCTGTCGCATCTGGGACGGAACTAATCTCGGCGAAATGTGGGTGGTGTAGTTCGCTACTTCACCTCTGCCTAACCCTTCGGGGATAACAGGCGTGAGCATATGTATGTATGTATGTATAATTCGTAAAAATAAAACTTAAAATACGACAAATGTGACGTTTCTAGAGTCGGGCACAAAATTATCTGTATCTATCAATTTTATTTATATAATTCCAATAGATGCATCAATCGCTTAACATGATGCGAATTGCAACTAAATTGCATATAAACTTGTTTTATTTTCAAGGTTACGCATTTGAAATTTTAAAAAAACAAGCTAGATCTAGTGAATGATCGTCATAATTTTAATACTAGAAGTAAAGACAAGTTGGCCGGAACCACGCTTTAGGTTAAGCAAGTGTAATAAAAGCTTTATAGGTAATAGTATTCGGTTTTACAATAAGATCCCAAGTCACATTACCGATTTACCTGACAATAAGTTCAAGTATTATGTCAAGCAAGTTTTAATCCCAAAATGTTATTACAGGGTGGATCATTATGTGAACGATAGTGATGTCTGGAATTAACCCACATCTCTGTGCTTTCACTAACATTATTAAGACTACGATTTGTATAGTTTTTTTATATGACAAAAAAAATGATATATATTATATTTATAAAAAAAGAACCAAATCGAGTTTCTTGCCTGCGCTCTTCTCGACTGAGTTGTTTTCCGAACCGGTGGTAGTGTTTTAGACGTTCATAAGCGCCTTCTTAGGGCCTAAATTGAATAAATAAATTTTGATTTTGATTTTAAAATATAAGTTTTTTAACTGATTTATGTCATGTATGAGCCTAAGTTGTCGGTGAATGAAACTAACGTGAGCAAAAGATAGCACGGAGGTAGGACATTTTCTAATAATGCGTCTGGCTCAAGTTTTTAAACCTGCCGTCATCAACCAATATATTCAAGTAGCAAAAAAAAAACGAACCTTATGCAGAATAAAAAAATGAGAGTCTTATTCTAATAATATAGAATAACAAAATGTAAATCCGCTTTTTGAATTTAATCAAAATGAACTTAATTTCGATCTGTGATATTTCTAAAACTAAACATCGTTATTCGTGTGACAACCACCACAATAAAGTATGACTTACTTTTTACTGCAAAAAAGAACCTTCTGCAAGTAATATCAATAACGCCTATCAATGTACTATCAATTCACGTTTGTACAATATTCACACATATTAGATACGTCGACTGATATAGTGTGAATGTGATGATGACATATGAAATAATAGTTAGAACGAAATATTAAAAACGTACACTTCAGAATTAGCCCCGGTCGGCGCTATTTAAATTTACGGCAATGTAAATAAATTGTGCGCCAGTCATGTGGTGGGAATCCAAGGGTGATCCGTATTTATAGTGCATGGAGACGGACGCCTTGTTTGTCGTTTAATGTACTGCATCTGTTTATTACTACTGCACCTTCAAGATTTACAAGAGACAGTATACAATAATTGAGCGCTGCATCTCCTTCTTTTTTTTTTTTTATAATTTCACATGTTCGTAGTAAACCTTCTGATATCATAAGCAGATTATCTTTGAATCGATTTTGAATTCATTAAAACTTTCTTTACATTGAAATGTCATTTAATTTATCTTTCGAATTCCCGAAACTAATTTTTTTACTTACATATAACTTGATGGAGGTTTTTAGAGCTATAAAGGTTATTCTATTTTATTTTCTTGACAAAATATACTTACCACTATTAAAAGATATTAAGTAATAGATACCTAAATATTCACATATTATGTAGATAACAGACGTTACAGAGTAGTTAAGAGGCGGTCGTTTATCCTGGTATGGAGATGTGATGCGCAGGGAGAAAGAGAATGTTGTAAGAAAGGTATCTGATATGAATGTGGACAGTTACATGTGAAGGGGAAGACCAAAGAAAAGATGGATGGACTATGTGAAAGATGATATGTTTAAAAAAGGAGTGAATGCGGAGATGACAACAAATAGAGAGGAATGGAAGAGGAAGACATGTTGCGCCGACACCAAATAAAAATGGGAAAAGGGTAGGGAGATGATATGTAGATAACAGACAACTACAGATAACATTATAGAAGTCGTAAACATTCACTACATTATTTGTAACTTATATTTTACAGCAAGCGCATACGGATGGCTTGGTACTCCACGAAAGAAATCACCTTCGACGCTTGCAAGAACAAATAATGTAAAACTTTAAAGAGTATCAAACACAAATCACATACCTCCCGGTCCTGTTGAGGCTTTGTCTCTCCGTATATCCTGTCCCTGAGGGCGACCAGCTCCAGGGGCCAGCTCGACACTTCCGCATCGGGGTCCGACAGTAGTACCTGAAAATAATAACACCTCAGTAAAACCTAGTAGAACCAGTAATCCTAGTTTTCGTGTATGAAGAACCATTATTTTTCAATGTTCATTTTACTTGATATTCCGCTGATACTGTCCACTGAACACAACGTAAAAAAAAAAAAAAAAACTAAAAGGAGCCTTATTAACAAATTTGAATAAAGAATTTTTTCATTTGTTTTGAACTGCCTTTTATTTACAACTTTCGGAACATGATTGATTCCTGGTGAATGGAAAGTTATTTCAGAACAGAAATACTAAAAAGCGACAAACATGGTAGATTATCGCCATTCGATGTTTAAACTGACAAACAACACTACACTGCGCCACGACCAATGTAAAACTCTAAAAAGAATTACAATAAGCAAAAACAAGCTCAAAATTTATTTCATGTTTAACAGAATTACGTAAATGTTTACACTAAAAGTTAACGTAAAACAACTCTTTTATTATTTCAACTGTCAGTTTTTAACAATTACTGTTTAATCTCTATAGAGAAGCGTAGGTAATATGTAGAGTATACATAATTCCTTCAAGTTTAATTCTCTTTCAAACAAAAATATACTCACAATTATATCTCTCATATCACAGGAAACTTTAGAGCACTACACTACGTAACTTCCACGAAAAAAAAATCCTATAAAATCACAGGGTAATTAGAGATCCGAGAACTGTACGAGAATAAGTCGATATACAGAAGGGAAACGAACTGAGGACGTTTGACCTCCCTTATCTCACTGCATTGATTAATACCGAGCTAGCTATAAGCTGTGACACTGTGTATAAGGACAAAGGGACATAATGAACTCATTAAGTAATTATGTTTACCAGGGTACGTTGTATTCAACGCATTATTTATTATTTAGCCTTATTTTTTTGTTTAATTTTAAATCAACAACATAGTAATTAATGATCCATTAAGGTGATTGTTCTCACTTGTTCATATTGTTTTTGTAGCACAACGAAATTAATGCTGTTTGCCTGATGACAAATAATGAAGCATAGAATAGTTTAAAAATAGCAGTGTCCATCATGAAATCTACAATCTATAGCTAGTCGCCGCTGTCAAACTGTAAGCGTGAAACTTTTTCATATTTGGAACTACAATAGCTGATAAGGTTACTCCAAAGCGACTGTGGTCGCAACTAAGTTGAGCTCAGCAACTTACAATAGTTACAACACCACAGAAGTTTCAGAACGTATTCAATATTTACACAAAATAAAACTACCTTCTGAAATTCTATTATTTGCCTAAAACGTGTGCACAGATATATGTTCGTTTATTTGCAATTTTGCTCTATATATTTGCATACTATCTGTGTCCGCGGCTGCGCCTGCGTTTCATATATTTTTTTACTACTACTTTTTAAATTTTTTTATACGGAACCCTATTTTTTTTGCTACTGAGATAAAGTAAAAATATTTCTCATACATTCAAGCACTTACCCGTAAAACTGTGCATTGAATCGGATTATATTATTTTTTTATGAATTTGAATTATTTTACGCGGAACCTTAATTATTTACAAAAAATTTAAAGTACCCTAAGTTACCTGGAGTAACTTCAGCTATCTAGCAAAAAAAAGTCTCGTCAAAATCCGCCCAGCCGTTCCGGAGATTACTTGGAACAAACAGAAAGACGGACACAAAAATTTGAAAAAATTATATTTTTGGTATAGGTATCGTATATACATTCATACATATTTAATAAAAAAATAATTTTCAAATTACAAACAGACACTCCAATTTTATTTATTATTATAGATAAAAAGTATGTCTGTCAATAACAGCGAATAATGTCAATAAATAATTTAACACAAGCATACTCGTATGGCCTCCCTTATTACTTACAATATTAACAAGACATAATGACGATGATGATTGTGAATGTACAATGTAACGAACAATGGTTAAATATAGACATTTTTACATAGGAACGAAAATCGAGATTGCGAATTACTAAAACGTTTGCTCCATTTAAATACCTTCTGTTTTATTTATAAATTATTTTATGTACAATGCATTTAAAATTGGTTACACAAATAAGTCATTTAAGGAAAAATCCAAAGGAATGTTCCGTACTTTTATAAATTATTTTATGTACAATGCATTTAAAATTGATTACACAAATAAGTCATTTAAGGAAAAATCCAAAGGAATGTTCCGTACTGGGTCGATGAGTCAATTTCATTTGAAATGATAAGTCATTAACTAAGGTACGCCAGTAAAATACTTCATTTAAACTATATACACTAATAAATATCATTTTAGATTCGATTTAGGGTACCTATACTTATATTTTAGCCAATTTTGTTTTCGGCGAAATGACAGATTTGCACTAACAACAGTGCGTTTGCGTTGTTCCGAAAACAATTTCAATAAATTTTTTAATTCATTACTCACAACGGTGTCCGGTAAAACGTATACATTTTTTTTCTAAAATATAAATATGTTCACACTGTTTCTAAGATTTGTTGAGATACATATTTCGTCCGTTGTAATGTTTAAGCGTGATTCACAATGGCGTAGTTTGCCTTGACAAGCTCTGTATCAAAATTTGTCGAGGGCCCCTTCTACCCGATTATGACGAAAACAATTGGAGGGATAACATGGTAGATTGTAGACAAGATTTTTCTAATTTTTGCTTATATTTATAAAAATTATAGGGGATTATTGATACGGCAATTATGACGGTAGTTCGCCCCCTGATGTTTCACAATAGCAAGTTGTAGTAACGTGAACAAGCTTCGATATATTATCAAAATATAGACTATGTAACGTATAAATATTTCATCAGCGCGAAATTGTATATACAGTAATACCCCGCTTTACGCGAGGGATACGTTCCGAAAAAAATTGCGTTAACTGAAATTCGCGTATATCGAGGTTTATGATTAAACATAGTCAAAATTTAATACAAAAAAATACAAATCATTTTAATCAATCACTTTAATTCTAAGAACACTTTATGCAATACATACTCTTATTTTTTACGGAAAAATACATCTATTGTCTTTACATTATGTTTATACGCATTCTTTCGCGTAATGCGAGGCATTTGAGCGTGAAATTTGACATTCGCGTTATAGTGGTAGTGGGGTATTACTGTAGAGTCAATAGAATTTAACATAGAACTCAAGACAGTGTGGAGTTCAGTAATTGGGTCGTCTTTGCGAAAAATGTCGCCAAACGGATTGGCTAAGTGCCACCTAGCGCTTGAAACTTGTGATAAATGGCGATGACCTATAGTTGACGAACCCGGTTATATTTTTAAGGACACACGTGCCCCGGTGAACTATCAATAGTAGGGACAATTTTATTTGCTTTAAGAATTACACTTTTTATAAAAATAACACGAGAATAATTTGAAAACTGTACGTAAAACTACGGATTACACAATTTTAAAATTAATTAAGCAATATATTCATGTCACGACGTTAACAAGATTAATTAATATTCACTCTTCTTTAACATGTGGCCAAATGTTACGCAAAGAAAAAATGACTACTTGCGTGTGACTTGTCTGGAGTATAGGACAGTTTCAATTAACGCAA
Source organism: Samia ricini (assembly GCA_014132275.2). Lineage (NCBI taxonomy): Eukaryota > Metazoa > Arthropoda > Insecta > Lepidoptera > Saturniidae > Samia > Samia ricini. The sequence goes on from AP028159.1 coordinate 1,329,638, forward strand.
TCGAATATATCAAGAAATAACAATAAATAGTTATCACGACGAAAAAGAACGTTTATTGTCTTCTATGACTGCTAAGACTATAACGTGTTATTACAAAAAAGTTAAATACCAGTTGAACACATGTTTAAAAAAAGTTCAATTACTAAAGAGTATTTTAGGGTTGTTTAGAGATTATATTTCATACAATTTTAAATGTTAGACACTGTTTAGTAAAAAGAGTGTTTAACTGTTAAAGACCGTAACTGTATAATATGACTATGGACAGTGTGTATGTTTTAAAAATTTGGATCGAGTATTTATACGAAATTCCCTCCAAAACTAATGTGACTTTATCGACAAAAATAAAAATTCTAAAGAAATTAGTATAAAATTTTAATAAAATACATAATTATCGAATTAACATACCCATATATTTGAATTTGGCAGTCGTTCCGTGGACATGGAGTATAATATAAAAATACTTTCACTAATTGCACAAAATTTTTCAAGATATTTGCAGGTTATGTTAGCAGTTTAGGAAAATTTTAAAACATATTATGAAAAGCAAAGATTATTTTTCTGTATATCTGTAAGTGTGCTTCTAATACGATAAAAAAAATCATTGTTAACATAAATATCACCGATAATAAACCTTAAATGTCTTAATTATACACACTTAATAGTTGTCTCATAAAAAGAAAAATAAACGGAAACAGAGAAGCATAAATGTCGAAACGGCGGGAATTGTACCCCGATGGCCGTAGACGATGACTGTTCAAGAGATCGTAATAAAATTAGAGCGAATGATTTATTTCTGTTAATTTTATTATTATTATTTTCGATACATCCACAAGTTATTTAAGGAATACTAAACATTTATATAAAACGTAGATATATTATATGGTTAGGTTAATATTTGTTTGGAGGCAGAGGGTGTTATCCCTTGTCCCCTGGACTGTTGACCAATAGTCAAACTTCTCTCTGGAGAAGTGGGCGAAGAGGTGGGTGGGGAGAGAGCCTGTGGGTCAGGCATCGGCATTCTCCCCCCATCCCCAACGGGCTAAGTATGGACGTGGCCCTGTTGGGTCTGCCGCAGGGGACGACGCGGTGCTTGCGAAGCCATCCCGTGTTGTCCCCATCCCAAATGCGGCGGACGGCCCCGGGGGGTTTAGTGGGTATTTCCGGACGCTTCACGTCCGGGTGAGTCCCACACTGGTGCGGAGACGTCCCTACGCACCCCCTTACCCATTGTATTGGGGGACTCCGGTCTCACTAATGCAATAGGTAAGGGTAGTGCGTAAATGCATTCCCCTCGTCAAAAAAAAAGGTTAATTTTGTTCCATTAAATGGCATTTATCTGGGAATAGCATAATAATTAAGACAGGTAACAGAAAAAAATCGTAATAATGACCACTGCCGTTCCAATGTCTCTTGTTCCTTCAATGTTTCTTCCTCATATCCATATGTCTTTATATATATAAATCTTCTGTGTGCGTGTATGTGACTAAACTCCTCCTAAACGGCTAAAGCGATTTTAATGAAATTTATTGTGCCTATTCCTGAGGATTCAAGAATGGTTTAGATTCACAATTTGTTTCACTTTAGTTTTTTATATATGAAACACGAACGAAGTCGCGGAAACGGCTAGTTTTTCATATAAAAGCAAAGTTTATATTTGTATCCACGTGTCCGTTAGTTGTTTTATAACACGAAACAACTGAACCTATTTACAAGTTTTTCATTTTTAATTCATACACATATCATTTGGTCAAATTTTGAAGAGAAAAAGGAATTAAATAAAACATATCTTGTATATAATAATACTGTAACTAAAGCACTCAATATTTAAGAAATATTTATTAACTTATATATTTGCGAGGAATGATAATTAAAATACGCGTACGGAGCCACGGGCATAACTAGTTAGCTATGTTCAATCAATAACCGTCAACAAGGTTGATTAGAATGTCCGTTTGTGCCTCCTATAATGCCAGGCTGTTAAAGTTGACCCTGCGATGGATGTAGAAATGCATCAGACAAGACCTGTAAAGGTCTTATAATAATCTTATCCAAATAACGTCTTATATAGTAATATACTGGCAAAAGTGACGCTGCTTTAATTGACCCAGACTGAAGGCACATGGCCACACATGGTAATCGTGTCCCTAATGTGCGATCTCAGGATATGCATCACAATCATTTTTTTTATACATGACGTGGCCTTTGCCAGTGCCTTCGTCCGCGTTGACTTTACAATTAGGAACAATTCTTCAAGCATCATTTCGATAGAAAATTGATTGTTGCAAAATATAACTTTTTTTCTTCTTACACAAATCTTTATTATCCTAATAATCTTCCTTGAAATATGATCTAAGCTAGGATGAAAGCCGCATTAAAATACGTTGCCTAATTAGGAGAAATTAGCGGATCAAAAGACAGATAGACGCGGAAAGCGACTTTGTTTAATAATATGAATAGATATAGATACGGTAACAAATATGGCCATAGTCTCACCTGAGCTATTATCCATTAATAAACAAGCTTTAAGAAGAATATTTTATGGGGATAAGTGACAATTGGAAGAAGACTCATACCTTATAATGTAATAACATATGTACCTTTTTTTTTTTGACGGGGGGAAATGCATTTACGCACTACCCTTACCTATTGTATTAGTGAGACCGGAGTCACCCAATACAATAGGTAAGGGGGCACGGAGGGACGAACTCCGTGCCAGTGTGGGACTCGCCCGGGCGTGAAGTGCCCGGAAATACCCACTAAAACCCCCCGGGGCCGTCCGCTGCATTTGGGATGGGGGCGACACGGGGTGGCTTTCGCAAGCACCGCGTCGCCCCCTGCAAAAGTGTTACCCACCCTGGGTTTGAACCTCCGACCTTTCAGTCGTACCGTCAATGAGACACGCGGATTAGTCCACCGGGCTAACCATGCTCTCAATGTCATATGTACCTGACAATAAGATATAAATGAAAAAATAAAAACATCTAGAGACAAACACTTACACGACGTTTGTGCTGCGGTAGATGGTTACGATCAGGCATCACTATCAGAATCACATAGAAAACTATCAAGAGTTCAACATTTCTATCACTAATATTTAGAAACGACCACAAGTCACTTATAAACAAATTAATTTCCTACCACCTACTCACACAGCACTTCAAATAAAAAGTCGTTTTTCATTCTAATAACACTGATATATTTAAATTAAATCCATTAATAAAATGCAAGTCATCGACATCTCACTATTTAAGAAAGAATAAATTATTTACAGTCATCATTTCAAAAATAGCATGACCACGAGCTAAAAAAAATTTTACGGACGTTATCTAAAAACCGATTTCAATGGTAAACGTGCATTCGAAATTTCACTGTATTTTGAATCAGAAAATGTCTAAGGATACACAAATAGGAAAATCCTTGTGCTATATTATTGTATGCATGTAGCAATTCGGTATGACGTCTACCGAGAAACTACCGTGTCTGTTTATTAATGGGAATGCTCTCCGCTGTCATGGCTCTTCGCCAACACCGCAGCATCATTGAATAATAATAATATAAACGTGACGTCTGACTGTACGCCATTGATTTTTACCGTCTTTCATTGGAGACAAATATGTAGTCGAAGGTGGAAGAGTATAATTGCTTTCTAAAATTTTGGCTGCCATTTTGTTTTGTTCTACCTTGAATGATAGCAATTTTAGTGACATTTAAAGTGATATATGATATTTTGATTATCATGCACAAGTGAAATATATTGAAAATAATGATACGCAGAATCTTCTCGTCCGAAACACCACATTCTCAAGAAAAAAGTCTTGTGTGTTACCAATGAAATATGGCACTTTGACGTGGTTGCTCACAATGGGCCTATAATAAAGCTCAAAGTTGCTCAAAGAACAATGGAGAGGGCTATGCTTAGAGTTTCACTGCGTGTTCGAAGCAGGAATGAGGAGATCGACTGAAGAACCAAAATAACCGACATTGCCGAAGAATTGCTAAACTTAAGTAGCAGTGGGCACATTGCTCGCAGAACCGATACCCGATGGGGCCAATGGGTTCTCGAATATCTACAACGCACCGGAAGACGTAGCGTGGGTATGTGCGGCCCGCAAGGTGGACCGACGACCTGACGAAGGTCGCGGGAATCCGCTGGATGCGGGTGGCGTAAAACCGGCCGTAATGGAGGTCTTTGGGGGAGACCTATGTCCAGCAATGGACATCTTTCGGTTAATTGGAAGGATGGAGGTAATGACACAGAACGTGAAATTTGAGATCTCACAAAACTCCCTTGGAAAGTTTTAACAAAGAGTCGCCATTTTCTTATTTTATAAAAGTAATGTAATGTTGAGTATAAAGAACTTGTACTCATGGCCGTAATAAATTATTTCAAAAAAACTGTGCAAGGAGACAAGTTTTTTAACTAGAAAGTGTAACAAATCAGTTTATTTGATATTTATTGCTACTTAAACTTAGAACGAATTGGCAATTGATACTTCCTTCTGCAACTTGTTACATTTCCAATCTTTGTTTCGAAAGGAAATAATTCTTTATAATGCAAATAACAATAACATTACGAACCGTTTTGAAAAGCATGCAAATTGAGTTTGATGTAGAATTATACAAAAACGCAGATTAGAAATTTAAATAAAAATAGAAAATTTTAAGTGTGTAGTAATTCTGAAAATTGCCCGTTCTTGACACGAAATTTTTAACCCATAATACCATATAATCTCGATAGTTTTGGTTGTAATAAATAATAACAATTTACAGACTATTATTACTGACACTAATGAAATATAGGTTAAGTGATTTACATATGATTATAGATGTAGTGGACTATAAAAACTTGTAGTGTGCACACATTTCAAAATCTTTGTAAGATTTTGTTATGTCCATACATACATAGTATCACGCCTCTCATGCATGGGGGAAGGCACAAACTACTTCCTTCCACTTACTACGATCTTGAAATAACTCTTTCGATTCTTCTACTTTCATAAGCACTTTCATACATACTCGCAGGTTATGGGTACATTTTAACTGAGCTGTCGTTAGACCGTTTTTGATGTGGTAGTAATTCGTTCTCCTAAGTTGACCCTTATCGATGTGCCCAGTCATACTCGCTTTATAAATTTGTTTGGTCGATCTTCTATCCACATGTCCCAACGAAAGTAGTCCTTACCTTTGTCACTAGATCCTCTATCACACTACAGCGCTCCCTTTTTTATACTATTGTATGCTATGTATGATATATCGATGTTTATGACGTGGTGATTGCACGTCATCATTGTCGATATTTATGTGACGCTATGTTTTGCGAATCAACTCTTTTTTCAGAAAATTACAAGCACTACACATGATACTAACTTGAGTAAAACCTAATAAAACACAATGTTGGTGTTGCACAATAGTGAATTTGTTTACTATGCTTATGTTAGTTACGAATTGTTTGAGAATGATGAGACTTAATGTAATTGTATTTTTTTCACCCGTATACTAATTGCAAATCAAGACGGGTTTTCTGCAATACGGTGTCCTTCTTGGCAATAACGAAACTTAAAACTCGACTTACAGTTTGACGATAAACTCCATTTTAAATTAAATTATTACACTGTCATAATTGTCGCCATTTATTACAGTACATTGTAAGACATTTATTAAATAACGAAATACAAAATCAAACTTAATAACGATAAATTTTAAAACAAAGTCACCCAATTCTATAATTAGTTACATAATCTATCCAAAACCAGGCCATATTAATATAAGAGTTAGTTAAGCTTAAATACCTTTAACGTACCTGTAGTTGTTCTTGGAGATGTTCGACCACCTCTCGTCTGGTCTCTTCTCTCACCTCCTCGAGCCTCTGGTCCAACTGCGCCTCCATCTTCTGCGTTAGTCACACACGCGTGTTAGTCGCATACCATGCAAGCAGGAGACAGACAGAGTAACCGTTAGATTTGGACAGTTTACGGTGACGAGTATTGCATTGCGGTATTTATATACATGTGCTGAAGAAGATTGTTTCGCGAATATTATGCTTATGAGGTGGTTGGTAACGTCCAGAGAAAGATGAGTCTGTGCTTGATTATTTGTGATTTAGTATTTTTATTCCCGTTGTTTTATTACGTATCAAATACCTACTCAAGATGATTTTCTGATATATTTCTAAGTTCAATATTGAATATTGAACCATTGGATTATAGCTGATATAAGAAAATAAATGGTTAAAAAAAGTTATACGAGTCAAATTCCATGAAAAATTAAATACAATAAATTCAGCAGTTACAGAAAACAATTTTTTTTTGGACAGCATTAAAAATTATAACCGTGGCCATTTAAATTTTTGATTAACTGATTGATATAAGAGAGATCAAACAACCATAATCATGATGGGTCGTTATTACGAATATAAATATGTAATATGAATGGTTTACATTCATCAGTGAAATCTAAAATATTGGAAATAGTATCAAAGTGTTTATGGAAGGCCAACCGTAAGCAGTTCCAGCCACCGTAAGCTCGCGTTATTTTATGTATATATAATCTCCGTACGTACATATGTACTCTTCTTTCCCCCGCATGCGATTAATATATACAACAAGAATCCAATTAGTCCAATTGTGCAAATTCTGAAGGTGATTACAACAGTCAATGGTTATCATCCGATACATTTATGTTATAAAGTGCGTATTAATTTCTTTTTTTTTATTACCAAAAAATCCAGTACGCCTTGTACTCCATAACTGAAAAATACTCAATATTCTTTGATTTTCAGCGTCTTCCTAAATCTTTCATAGTTTAATTTACTATACAATCTTCAGAAACAAATATAATATTTGTAACGTGTTACTCGTTTTACAAGACATGTCGTATTTTCATTTTAAAAATCATACATTAAGTAAACGCCCAATTAATATTACCTTCAGAATCGACACAGTATACTTACGATAGAGAAAATAAGACTGTAGCTTTCCAAGACAAAATTACTTTTGTCTTTAGCATTGGCATTAAAATTAATTGCATTCTATTTGCCTATACAAAACATCTTTTTTAAATTACTGTCGTTACACACATTTTGAAATGAACACTAGCTGTTCAGGTCACCAAATCCTCATTTATGCGGTAAAAATAATTTTCCCATCCCATAATAACATATTTCAAGAACATTTCTAGATTATTTCACTATTAATTCCAACATACAGCTTTATAATTGTGTTGGTGTTATACAGAGCCGTGAGTCCTTAAATTAGGTTTAAGAATGGGTCTTGTTTTTTTTTTTATTTCAGTACCATTGCAGTACTAATGCACACAATACACAAAGTGGAATTAGTTTGACGCGTTGATTTTCAAAACAGCCAGCGGATATCCAGTCACCTAAATATTTATACTATTAACGGTCGCCGTTGTTAACTCTAAATGTACTTACCATCAGGTGCGCTGCAATCAATTTGTTAATCAAATATTTAAGAAAATAAAAATATTACAAACTTTTTTTTACGGGGGGAAATGCAATTACGCACTACCCTTACCTATTGCATTAGTGAGACCGGAGTCCCCCAATGCAATAGGTAAGGGGGCACGGAGGGGCGACGCCGTGCCAGTGAAAATATTACAACCTAACATACAATGTTATTTATTTTGGTATATTCAAAGTGTGTGCAGTTTTCTACTTGTTTTTTTAGACCTAGAATTATTATACGGTATTCGCCAATATTTGATGCATCCATTAGCTTTATTATTATGTGAGAACTCATACAAAACAAACAACATTAAAGTGAACCCTATAAACTCAACATACACTCTAACTGTGTTATGCGAATATGTTACTTTTAACAACAAATTTACGATTACGCTGTTATAGAGCTGAAAACAATTTTAAGGTTCACTTACAAGTAATTATAACAATAATTACTTTCCTTATTTAAAACACGCCCTTATTTTTAAAGCTTGATAACATAAAAGCAAATCAAAATCGTCAAAAAGTACCTAATACTTCAATTCAGAGTGGCAATCAAACTATTTTGTATTACCTACGTTTGATAATTCTAGGAAAAACGTAAAGTTAGCATTCGAATGCAACTGCTGACAATAACACGATGAAAAATGAACAACTTACATATAAAGTCATCCTGTGCCAGTATAACTTACTTTTCAACTCAAGTTCACTATGGACAACCACGTCGATCAGACTCACTGACCAACACTTTCCTCACCCCCCATTACTTGAAACTCGATCCCGTAGAAATTGGACCAGCACACGCACGGCTTGTTACGGAAGCACAAATACGAGGTAATTCTTTCTCGTCGTACTCCTTTCGCCGATGCGACTTTATTTTGATTTCAAGAGTCAATTCAAATTATAAAGTTGGTTCAACTTGTACGTACATTTTAATAATTATAACGTAAAGTAATATAAACTGACCTTTTCTAATTCCAAGTCGATATCTTGTTGGTAAAGTGACACGTTTGTTTCAGTGTTCTCAGCAGTTTGAATGTGGGCCTTCAGCTGTCTGAGCTGCCGACAACAAACACATTTATTTAAATATATTATTATTTTTAGCGTAATCTATTAAGAAATATGTAGTAGACTGATGACTGTCCGTCCAAACAAGTTCGCATGTTAGTGGATGAAACCAGAAGACGTCCGGTGCACCATAAAAATCTTTTTGAAGTTATACTTCTTTAGGCGCGTTATGAAAAAATGATGAGAGTGAAATTTTAAGATGCGCGCGCATCTGTGACACGAAATGAACAGTATGAAGTTGTCTGCTTAACCGCTCATTAAGTCTCGTTAGTCGCGCATGTTGGTACGCTCGTCACCATCAACATGTTTCTAGTTTATACATTCACAACACGTGTTTTAGTTTCACATTTTACACAGTTTTTAGTTTCACAGTTTTCACAGAATTATATATGTGCTAATAAATTATATTCAGTAGTGATTTAAATTGAATATTTTGATTGATATCACTTACTATTTGTGAATATTAGTGAAAAAAATTGTGCTTATATACTTTTTCAAGTGCTCCAATATAATTGAGGTCAACTATCCGTATGTATTATTTATTGATATAAATTAAAATACTTTTATTTAATATAATTAACACTAAATATTATTAAATTATTAATGTTAAATACTTATTATTGGTTATTTAATATTTACAAAATAAAGAAATAAATTTAATAAAAAGTTTGTGATAAAAAATTAAAATTGAACATCAAATTATAATATTAATTTTTAATATTTGCTATTAAATTGAATAAATAATAAATATTTATAAAACATATCATAGAGCAAAACCGCACTCGATGTTATGTGACAATCTACTCGCTAAGTATTAAAATGGGGATTACGAAGTGCATGATGAGGGCACATATTTTAATTTAAAGTCGATAGACAACATTAGAAATTATCCTACTACTAAGCTATTGTTCCATTACGAAGCTCTTATTCAAGGAAATATATCCTGCCCCCCGGATGGACGACCTGCTAGGTCATACCTTTTTCGAGAGGTGGGTGGGGAAGTATTCTCCCCCATCCCCATTGGGCAATTGCACGGACGAGGCCCGGTGGGTTCGCCGCAGGGTGCGACGCGGTGCTTGCGAAAGCCACCCCGTGTCGCCCCCATCCCAAATGCGGCGGACGTCCCCGGGGGGTTTTAGTGAGTATTTCCGGGCGCTTCACGCCCGGGTGAGTCCCCACACTGGCACGGAGTTCGTCCCTCCGCGCCCCCTTACCTATTGCATTGGGGGACTCCGGTCTCACTAATGCAATAGGTAAGGGTAGTGCGTAAATGCATTTCCCCCCGACAAAAAAAAAGGACAAAACCTCTGATAGAAAAACACCGCAACTAAAACAAGGTAACAAAAAATATTTAGTCACTATAAATAACCTGTTCTTCGAGTGAGTCTATCGCCTCCCGTTGCCGGACTTGCAGCTCGTTGACATAAGCCACGTGTTCGGCCTTCAGCTCGTCTATCTGCTGTTCGTATCTCTTGCTCATTTGTTTCAACGCTTGCTCCAGCGGTGTCGACTTTAAATAAAGAAAAACGTCTATGATTAATTCAAAATATCATAGACAAGTTTCTTCAAATTAATTATTTAATTTACTGGTCAATTGTATCCATTAACCATTTAGGCCAGTGTTTGGCTACAAGCGATGATGAGCGTGCTGAGACTCCTCGTTGTTGGATGTAGATTCGAACCTATCCAAATCTATAAGGATCGTAAGCTTCACGGAAAGGAAAATAAATCCACACTTAACATCAGATGAAATTGTGGCCAAAGCGGTGAAATATAGTATAAACACACCTTGATTTTTATTAAAATGACAAAACTTTTAAAGCTGCAAAATACATTGCGAAAGTACAAAATCGGTCGTTGTAAAATCCCTTGGCAGAGGCTTATATCCAGCAGTGGACTTCTATCAGCTAAGAATATGATGATAAAATGATGACGGGGAAACATGTCGATGAAGTTCTTTACCACACTGTCATAATTCCATAACTTAGGATGGATGTAAGTGTTAATTAATGTCTTTGAACTAAACTCACGCGTTTCAAGGGGCCTTTCAAGTATTACGTAGGCATGGGGGACAAAGATCTGCACGGATATGATGTAAGTCATTTGCATACTTTTTACCATAATGTAATGCTTACATAAGCATGGAAGGAGGTAAAAGCTTTGTTTAATATTGGTTGGGTTCAAAAATGGCCGAATTTTTTGCATAGGTAAAACTTGAACAGCCCCTAATCGTATATCCAATTACAGTAATACCCCGCTTAGCGCGCGACCCCGTTACGCGCGGTTTCACTATAACGCGAATGTCAAATTTCGCGCTCAAATGCCTCGCATTACGCGAAAGAGTGCGTATAAACATAATGTAAAGACAATAGATGTATTTTTCCGTAAAAAAATAAAGAGTATGTATTGCATAAAGTGTTCTTAGAATTAAAGTGATTGATTGAAATGATTTGTATTTTTTGTATTAAATTTTGACGTATGTTTAATCATAAACCTCGATATACGCGAATTTCAGTTAACGTGATTTTTTTTCGGAACGCATCCCTCGCGTTAGGCGGGGTATTACTGTATATTATACGAATATTTACCTCGAGTGATAGGGACGGTAGCTCGGCACTCTTCGTCCGTCGCCTTAAGTAATCCCCTGCAGCATCTGTGGCCACGTCCAACGACGAGGCCGAACCCATAGGCGAAGCGCATCGACCGCGCCATACCTCTTCCGAGTAACTGTTAATTAATATCTGTTGTTGAGAAGGGCTTTTGCGTCCGATTGAGTCATGCCCACCATACACTTATCCGCTATGAACAAGTGTATATCCATAGCTACTAGAGGCTTAACCCATGTCAGATGTAGCCCGGCGTGACGAGCCCGACTGTCCACATATTCTCCCATCTATTTAAGTACGACCGACATAGTTCTTGGATTGTACTTTATTTAACACTAGCTGCTCTCCGCGATTTTACCTGCGTAGTTCCCGTTCCCGTGGGATTTGCGTAATAAAAACTTATCAGTATAGATTTACAAAGATTTGCAAAAAAAAATATTTAACGGGATTTGGGAATAAAATCTTTGTAATGTATATTTTTATATCTGTATTATATATAAACTAACGTGTGTGTAACTAAGGTGTAATCCTAATTACTTAATGCTAGTATGTAACAATTATTATTACGTGCATTACACTAATAATTATATTCGTAAGATAAAATATATAATCGATCTCAGATAAAATATTTCACGATAGCGTCGTCTATTGATATATCTGAAAACCGAAATACATTTAAGTGTCTAAAAACTCGGTTGCTAATCATATTGATGCGCACTTCAGAAATAACATTTTGATAAAAATATATTATAAATTCTAAAAAATAATTATAGCCACTTCTAACTTCGTATTAAAGTATGAAGGGAAAATAAATATATAAGTATTATTTTATGTATAATGTTATTTATCGTTATTATTCGTTTTCGCGTAAGTCGCCATCTCGTGTCGTCCTGTTAAAATGAAATAACTAAATCCACGATCACAAAAGTAACCCGTTTACAAATTATTAGATGGTTATAATCATAGAAAAATTTATCACAAGGGAATTGAATTAAACATATCGTGTTTATCGTACTAAACAAGTGAACATTTTCATCTTTAAGAGGATATTAGGTCAGCGATAAATTTGAAAAGTAGGTAATTCAGAAATCTATTACTATCGCGTTGCGCCCAAAAAAAAAGAGTTATAAACCCTGAAAGGGACAACTGCAGCTCGGGCTGCTTACTCCTCCAAAACTGAACCGATATTTATTTATTTTTTCAGTTATAGAATAATAAAGACTTTAGCTATGCCTCTGTTTTCTTTTTTATTTTGTTTTATTTATCAGTTTATTTGATGAACGTCTGAAAATGACGGTAAATATTGAATTTATTTCATTTCAAAAGCTCCTAATTTCTATAACAACTAATTACATAAAAAACTAAAAACGTACAGGCATGGCGGTGGTGGATATATATTATTTGGTATAAAAATATTTACCATGATGCTATTACCCAGGGAGGAAATAGGGCTACTTATTCTCAAAGCATTTTATCGTACTCGCCATGCACTGTTTATGTAACTCCAGTGAGATTAAGGGTGAAGGTCGTTAACACTAACTGCAACTGGATAGCTTCGCTCAGTAGGACAAGCCTCCATCATTCATTGCTGTTCTAATTTTCAAGAGGAAGAAGTATGACGACCAGGTAGATTTTTTTAGGCACGGCTTTACCGATACATTTTTTCACGCTCCGCCACTGCTCACTATCCTAGTATATAAAATTTGATTTCTGCCGGTATTGGGAATTACGATTATTTATAACCATAAAAAGAATATAAACATCATTTTTATATTATATTTTCTCCATTAACTACACCCCGTTTCCGGTTTATTTATGCAAAATAAAAAATCGTGTATTTAAGGGGGTGACATGTTAAACTTGACTTGACAAACAAAAATTTAATCTTCCGTTTATTTTATTTTTTTATTTTATATTTTACAACCAACTCATTTCTTTTGAAAGATTCCTGTCCGAAATGACTCGTTACAATAAACTACGCAATAAGGATCAGCCATTTCAATAAATGACTTACTTTAAAAAAAACATATGTACATCATATATAAGATACGTTTACTATTCTAATCACATTAAAATAGCTGAGCTTACGTCAGCCAGTATTGTTATTCCCAAGTGATTATAAAATGTCAGAATGTCGCATATACAAATGTAGTTGATTGATTATTTTACGATTTTTGTTTTCATTTCATCAGCCATAGTCTTGTTTACCAGTTTCCACACCTTGGTTCATGACTCTACCTTACGGACACTGGCAGAATTGTGGCCAATAGCTACAAAGGCCAAAAACTAAGAAGTGACGTGAAGTGAAGGTTATTTTACGAATATTCTTCAACAAACTTAATTATGAACTGTTTTAAAAATACTTACCCCTTGCTCTTCAGCCTTGGTAGCGTTAATTATAAAACATATAAATTATTTTATTCATTACATCAAATACAAATAATCTTAAAGACTAAAGATCTTAAAGAATAAAGTCTTACGTTCTTCCTTACACATCAGTAAAACATTTCTTCGTCTGTATATTTGTTATGTTTATAAGCACTCGATTTATAACCAGAGAATTACTGAACCTATTTTATACATTAACTAATTGTGTGCCCACGGCTGCGTCCGCGTTTCTTATAATCATCATTGTGTTTAAATTTTTTTAATATGTAACCTTAAATATTTTACTAATTTTTTTTATTTATTAAGAAAGTAAAAATATTACTCATAAATTCAAGTACTTGCCCTTAAAAATTGCCACCGAATCGTCCTTTTTTACAAACTTTTTGTGTTTTTTTGACAATAAACTAATATTGTGGCAAATTGGACGCGATTAAGTTGGGTATCTAAATATTTGCTTAATCTATTTATTTATATAACAATGATCTTTAATTTATTAGCTCTGTCTTCACCCCAAATAGCAGAATAACTATAAAACATTAAACGAAGAAAAAATAAAAAAAAAAATTTATGCAGTTCTATCAAACTACAGTCTCAGAAAAGAAAAAATTGCACTCATATTTGAAAAGAAAACTGAATTTAATTCAGCTAATAATACAACGTTTATTGCTTTTCAGGCGATACAGAGTTCGTCAGGACGACTAGAATGTATAAATATGAAAACCACATATATGTACATATATCAGGAAAAGAGAATACACTAACCTTCTCTCCATATCCGAACATTTCTTTTCGAAATATGTCCTCAGATTCTCCATCTCTTTCCCATGTTTGATGCTTAGCTCCTGTCGTAACGTTTCTATATCTGCATTACCCGCTTTCACCGAGGCAAGCAGCTCCCTCAACCTTCTACTCTCTACGGAGTACGTATGTCTCTCATTCTGGAGTTGCGTCTCTAACTCTTTGAATTCAGTATCAGACTCAATACGCATTTTCGCAATTTCATCACACAACACTTGAATCAAGCTCTCCCTTAATTTATTCCTTATATTCTCTTCCAGGCACTCGTCGAATTTGTTTATAATAGTTGATATTTTATTCTCAAAAGCCGTCGGGAAGTCTCCAGATAAATCGGAAGATTTCCAATCAGATTTTGAATAGTTCACTGTGATCTCTTCCCTGTCATTATCTTTCTCGCTATTGGAACTCTGTAACGACGAGCCACCGCTCATGACGGCTGAATAAAATTTCGTACTATCATCCTTTAACATGCTTTGGTACTTGACGAAATCTGAAAGTTGCGCTTTAATAGTATCATGCTCCGATGAAGTGCGTTCCGTGATATGATGTTGAAGATTGTGCAAATCGTTGGTGAGATGTAAGTTCTCATGTCTAAGGTGGTCCATTTCACGCACGGAATGCTGCAATGAGATTTTCAGTTCCCCTATTAATTGATCGCGTTGTGTGATAGCATCTTCCAAATGTACAAGCTGGAAATAAAAGCATTTACACTTACAAACATGTACAAAAAGCAAAATGGACAAAGCTATAACAAACCAATTCAACATTACTTAGAAAAATCTATCCTTTTTCTTCTTGATAAATGCAAGCAATTATATCAATCCAATCAACTATTATAGAATAAAGAAGGTAGCAAATTCTGCGAATTGTTTTTCACAGGTGGTCTTGCACTAGCTACTGTTCTCTCAGTTAGGGCCCTAAATAGTAAAGGCCCTAAAGCCAGGTGAAACTGCCAAGGTACCACAGATCAACAGCATCTTATATATATACTGTATTTTAATTCATTTATAATACATAAACTATTGCAAGTCATGTTTCTTCCATAGAACTTATAAATGTATTTTCTGTCCAAGTTTTAGCATTCATTTAGTTACAATAGAAGGAATTAATGAAAATAATTATGTATTCAATCAACAAATGGATAATCATCAGTTCCCTTAAAATAAAACATGCAAACCAGAAACCAGTATATTTGAAATTAAAACATACAATGCATAATGTGAGAAAACATTTAGAAAGTACATGCAATGGTGAAAATTGTATTTTCTATAAGAATAATAGATCACTTCTTCAAATTGTACAAATATGTTTACTTGAAAACATTATCATAAAATCTAAAATACTTTGATGCATACTGATGAATTATAAAGTGCTTATTGTAAAATGTTAGCACAATTGTTAGCAGTAGTAACAAAAATATGCAAAATAAAATCATGCCATAAAGCATCCAGACACACAAAACATATTCTCTTTGTAGCAAATACCTTTGTATTGAACTCTTCACAAATTGTTTTGTACTCTGTTGTCAGTGTACTATATGATGTCTCCTCTGCATGCATAGACTTAGGCGAGTCACTCTTCTGATCAGTAGTTCCTTTCTCCTTCAAATCATCCTCTAAAATTATTTCTTCAATCAATAAATCACTCTGTTCTATTTTATCTTTATCACTTAGGCTTTTATCAGGAGTTATGTCTAAAGATTTATCTGGTGATGGTTCTCTTAATGGTTCATCACTAAAAAAACCTCTTCAATCTTAACATGGTCACCAGCACCAACCAAAAAGGGTGATAGCAAATTTGAGAAAGCCTGCATGGGTTTCATACTTTGCTCTATAATCTCACCACCTTCTGGTGGTGGCCCAAATATTATTTTAGCAGCTGGAAAAGGAAACTTAGGAGCACCTTGTCCTCTAATATCTAATACTATCATTTCTTCAGATTCTGAACTTATTTTATCGGCAACTTTATCAATCTTTTCAGAATTTTTTGACTTCTCAATACTGTGCAATGATTCAGAGTCATTATTTAATGAATCTAAAAAATTGGCACTTTTTGTAGAATTACTGTTACTTTTCAGAGATACACTAGCACCCTGAAGAGCCTCATTGTTACTTTCAAATAATAAATTATCACTTTTTTCATTTTCACTTTCCAATGATAGACTGTTATTACCTTGGCTCAAGGTACTTTCAATTTGCAGAGAATGGTTTTTACTATGTAATGTGAGGTGTTCAATTCTTGCAGAAGAGTTGTCACCTTGCAGAGAAAGATTTTCATTTTTTATAGAGGGTTCTTCAGTTCTTGGTGATGACTTTTCACTTGTTTTAGTAGGGTTCTCTGATGAAAAAGCTAAATTTACTGGGCTTTCCTCACTAATATATTCCAAATCAACATTAACTAAAGGCCAAGATGTACTCAGTTTGTTTGGATCCTGTGTACTAAGGTTTTCGCTCGCTGGAGAGTTACGGAAGATATCTGTAGGACTATGTAATGTCACTTTGAGATGGTTATCATCAATTTTGAGATTCTGAGCATTATCAGAATCAGTCAAAATTTCGCTGTTAGATGGAATGTGCTCAGATATTGATTCAGATTTGGTTTCCTCTTCATCGTGGGTAGGTAATACTTCACAATCATTTTGTCCCGTATCTATGTTTTTCGTCGATAGCTACTCCTATACTGGGAATCTGTTGGGAATGCACAACATCCGGAAGAACGTTCTAAAAATAAATAAAGAAATTATAACTAATGCGAGCTAACAGTTTCACCAAGATGCGATTTCACAGAAATAATATGCGAATGGTCTCGAGAAATCAATTGTTTCTCAAGATATTAAACGACCTTAGTATTTTTTACCTTGATAGAGATAGGTTCAGCGTTGCAGTTATGCATTTTCAAACTATTTTTACATTCACAACGATAAAAATACTTTTATGAGAACTTGATTGTATTAAAAAATTGCTATTTTTGTATGACAATACCTTGTTTTCTGTTGTTTCTGATGAACAAGAGCGAAGATTATCCATAATATAACATTATCGTGACATAATCAATGAAATATTTCGTCTAAAAGTACCAAAAATCGTTGTCAAGGCGACGTTTCGACATTCAAACAAAACACATAACGCCATTAAAATGCAACGTTCCGTTTTTGACAAATTTCAGAGCACTGAAAACATAATTACTTTTTAAATGGACAACTTATGTGAATAACATAAAAAGAGAAGTATTTTGCAATGTAAATAAATAAAAACTATTTTATAAAACATTAATAGAAATTATAAAAATATTTATTTGGTCCTTTTAAAAAATGTTTAATTTAAATTTAATAAATAATAAAGGTAGCTGTTAAAATGCTTACATCTCAGAACTATATAAAATAACTAACTAGGTACATTATAAGTATATCAATTATTATTCTTAAACTAAATATGTAATTGTATTATTGCTGTATTATAATACATAGGTAGATAACATTTAGATCATGAAAAAGATGTGCTAGCTTTGTTTTCTAAATAGTTAACGCTAAGGGCCTTTACAACTTCACCGTGACTTTGGGGGCGAGTGCTGAAGGCACTCTACCACAAAAAGGTAACTAGCGGATGCTTGGCGTGATTTTGGTTTGTCATGTTGTCGTTCTTATTTTTAATTCATTATCTTGGAGTATTTGCCTATTAGTATATTGTGTAATTTTGGTGACATTTTACGTGATACTGTGAAGTTATGATCCACAAGTGTAGTGAAGTGAAATAATGACACGGAGCGTGGATACTGAAATGTCCCAATCAATTCCGTTGTGGATTTAACAGAAGGCCATCATTTTGTTTTAGTGTTCCTAACGTCTGACTTGGCTGCATGGTCTACTAGTACCTTTGCCTTAAAAAGAAATAAATGGAACCAAAAAGAAAATATAACTAGCACAAGGGAGTTTTTGGCGGGATCTCAGTCTGACATGTAGCAATTGTTTTCTTTAATTCATTAAACTTGTGTATTTGACTTTATATCATGTAATCTTGGTGGCGTTTTGTGTGAAATAGTTGAGTTATTGTGTTAAGTTGAGTTTATTATAGAAGACAACGCGTAGCATACATTCTGAGACAAAGCTCCATGGAAAGTTCGAGCAGGATAGGCCACCGTTTTGTTGGAGCTTGGTAACGCTGATACAAGATTGAAGATCTTACCCACATGACATTGGCACAAATTGTGTGTACAGACAGATTGCCATTAACTAAGAAGAAGAAGAAGAACTAGCACAAGGGTTACCAAAATGGTAAGGGGCCATTCATTAATAACGTAAGGGTCCCCACGGCGGGTTAAGAAAAAATCTATACATGCCTTATCTTAGCGGCCTAAAACCCATTCTTACGTAATATTTACTAGTCGAAATTTATTATTAAAAATCTATTTCAATTTCGGATACTGAATGATGAAATTTCTTCATTCCATTAAATATCATAACCAATAATTATGTTATAGTGAATTCTTCCCGCGTATTAATTTTATTTTAATCATTTGGAAAATTAAAAATGTTTCTTTTATTTTCTTAAAATCTTACGTAAAGAAGTAAGGGAGTTCGCGAAATCTTTTGTATCCTCACATAGGGGTGAAAGAGGGATCCAAAATCGTCAAAATAATAATTAATACCTTATTAATTAATGGTCCCTAAGACTCTTTTATCTTATTATATGTCTGCTGGAATCTGGGAGCGAACCTGAAACCTAGCGATGAGTGCAGTCCGCTATATGCGCCATTCGACCATCAAACGTTTTTTTCTAGCTTTATCGTGACCGCTTTTCCTGTGATATGTAAATAATAGAAAGAAAGAAAGAAACATTTATTCGACACTGAACAACGAACATAACTACTGAATAATATTCGAATAAAATCAAAGATCCAAACACAACTTCATTCGCTTAACGTTAAGTCTAGGGAAAGGGAATGTTACCTGTTTGCACATAATACAAGTCTCGTTTAAACAAGACTTCTTTCTGTACGTAAATAATTCCATAAATAAAACAACACAATTATATGCTATTATATTTATTATTACTATGTACACATATATTTTAGTATAAGCGCTTTATTCTGTAAATTTTATTATAAAAGTGATCGCAACAACTTAATTTCGAATAAGGCATTATGTGCGGTGTATCTAACCAGAATACACGATTTTACATAATATTGCTTCACACTAAATGTGGTACATCATTAGTTATTTTAATAGATATTTCATTTTGTCATATACACAGGAAGCTCATCTCTAGTATCAACTATAACAATTTATTCACGCTACATTTTATTAAATTCAATATAATTAAGTTGTTTAAATATATACCCAAGCAATATTTGTTAGTTTTTATCATTTATTAAAGTCCTATTTTAAAATCATACGATAAAATATTGTATATAAAATTATCACCTTAGTCACTGAGCAATGGTAATAAACGTTAAATAAGACAAAACGAATGTTTGAAAGGCTTTAAAATATGATAGATTTTTAATGATTTACAATTTAAACCTAGGCACAACATAAATACCCGAAAACAGATGAAATAAGTTGGTAGAATGCTATTTAAACTAGATTAACTCAAAAATTAAACTGAATTACCAGCGGGCACGACATGGCCTCTTAGTTTATTAACCAATAACAGCGCTAGATTTTAAATAGGTAAATCAGAATCGTTACGAACTATTTTGTTATAATACTCTACAAAAGTAATGCTAGCGTGGTATGGAAATGAAAAGTGGATTTAAATACAAGAACATATTTTGTACGTGTTTGTTTTGTAGGGGGTATCGTTTTCTTATTCAATGTAATTATAATATGCCTACACTAATAAGTTACGTATAATGATTTGTTCGGAATGAAACTTTTTAATTGATCCTACGAATTTAGGAATACTTTCAAAGGTAAGTTTAGTTATGACGTTATTTAGGTTTAACTTATTTTTCAACGAATGAATCATAATAATTTTTAGTAGTTACTGATTATGAAAAACAACGGCAATTCACTTGACGGTAAGTAGGTATGGTACAGTAAACTATGCACACTAGACCATTCCGTCACCGAACAGGACCGTAGCGCACCATGACCGTGCAGGCCGCGATTTCCTGACGAAAATATTTTGGATTTGCCGGTACGGACCGTGCCTCGCGCGTGTTAAACGCGACGTTGCTGTTCAGATGCGCGCAGGTGGGCCACCGCGACGTTGCCGCGTATACTGTATATTTTTTTAACCTGACGCAAGACAATAAAAATATATATATTTATATATATAATAAATTCCCGGACACTAAACACAGGTATATGAATTCTATAAGGTTACTTTTTTCTTTTTCTATTAATCAGTAGTGTAGGCTTGAGCTAGGGCGATTTTGAGTCCTGGACGGTCGGTGACAGTTCGAGCTCCACTTCAAAGGACTCGGACCGCGCATCGTCGGTGCCACGGCGGCACTGGGGCGGCTCCTCCCGAATGTTGGAGGGCCAGGCCAGAGATACCGTCGTCTCCACACAGGGGTCGTGCGGAGCATGGCCGTCTATGGGGCACCCGTGTGGGCGAACGCTCTCAGCGCCCGCAACATCCGTGTACTGCAATCAGTGCAGCGAAAGGTGGCGCTGAGGGCCATACGCGGATACCATATGCGTTTTCACCGTATCCCTGACGGGGGAGCGAAAAACGGAGGTACTCGCTGCCATACATAGATTATCAGCAGCGAGGAGGGAAGGTGGTGGGCTCCGCTTCCAAAGGGCGAAATTGGCCGTTGAGAGGCCTGTGAGGAGGGACGAGGAGTTTCGGCGATGGGAAGAGGACATGGTGGACGTGCTATAAGGTCGCTCGATCGTTGATGCCGTCTGTCCGGTCCTCAAGGAATGGGTGAGGAGAAAGCACGGGTCCTTGACGTTCAGACTTGTGCAGATACTGTCCGGGCATGGATGCTTCGGATGGTATCTCCACACAGATAGCCAGGTGGGAGCCGTCAGCCACGTGTCACTATTGCGGCGCGGCTGAAGACACGGCGCACCACACGCTGGTGGAGTGCGCCGCGTGGGAGGAGCCACACCCCGAGGTGGCAGCGTTTGTAGGACCAGACCTTTCGCTGTCGGTCGTGGTGAAAGCCTGGTCTGAAAAGCCTGAAAGGTCTGGAGGATTGTCGCCTCCTTCTGCGAACAGGTGATGTCGCAGAAGGAGACGACCGAGAGGGAGAGGGGTCCACAGGCGGATCCCCTTCGCCGCTGGAGAGTCGGTCGGGGAGGGCACGGTTCGTGCAGAGCCTCCCCAAGCAATAATGCCAACAGCTGTATTTCTTACTTCCTTCCTCTCTGCCTCTTTTTTTTCCTTTCTAGCCTTTCCATTCTTCTCGGTCCTTCTTCTCACTTCGTCTTGTAATTACAAGACGAGTAAGAGAAGAGGGACCTTCCTTTGGTTGGCGGACGTGTTTTTTTTTCTTCTTCAATGAGGGAGGAGAGGGTGGACACCTGTGTGTCAGGCTATAACCAACCCTCCCCCCTCCCCGGACGTACATTCTCCAAAAGAGAATCGGGCGAAGAGGTGGGGGGACAGCCTGTTGGTCAGGCAGCGACCCCCCCTCCCCCATCTCCAAATGAGCATAATTTTGTAAACGTGGCCCTGTTGGGCCTGCCGCAGGGGACGATGCGATGCTCGCGACACCGATCCCGTATCGTCTTCTGAAAGCGACTGGTGGGCTCGGCGGTTTAGTGGGAATACCCACTGTGACGTCCCTCACACACCCCCCTACCAACTTCACTGGAGAGATTTTCTCTTTCCAGAAAACTTGGTAAAGGTAGAGCGTAAATGCATTCCCCTCGTCAAAAAAAAGGGCAAATTTTGTGGAATATTCGTAATTACCGCCCTTGCATTAGGTACACTTTTCCCGGTTGCGCATTGCGACTTAACCACTCATCCTAGAAGCCATCTAACCACCTCAGGTTAAAAAGTCAATCAGTTCGAAAAGAAAGACACGACGCAAACTAATTCAAAATAAATACAGTAAAATGTTATCACAAAATTATAAGTAATGTTTTATTTAACTTAATCTTTATTTTTATATGTGAATGAAATTTAAAGTGAATAATGTATTCTAGTGATGAGCCTACATGACATCTGATCGATCATAGTTATTAGTTTTTTTAGTCAGTATTAATTATAAATACTTTTAACAACACCTATTCTTTTCAATCAATAGAATTCTACGAAAATAGTAGGTAATATCCATACATATATGTATATATATTCTTTGTGTATCTTTAATACCTACTTTAATTATTCCCATAGCAACTAACGTCCAAAACACACTATCGATATCTAATGAAGCGTACTTTTTAAATAGTTTTATTACACTTTAACAATTTTACGAACTTAATTGGTTGTACGAAAATTTTTGCAGTGTTCAAAAACTAGTTCATCATATAACCTTCAAAAAATTAAACCATAGTTTTGAATAGACTTAGAATCTAGCTGTGTCTATGGCTCCGTCAAATACATAATTCAAATGCATTACTCTCTTATTAAACATAGCATTACACTAAATAGTTTACCAGATTGTCGGACCGATAAAAAAGTAGCATAGATTACACTACTTGCCGAACAAAATTACATCATAATAAGTTTAGCCGTTGCGGCTATTAACCCAATTACACAAATGGATACAACAATTTGAAAAATACTTTTTTTTTACTAATCACAAGGAGACACTTCAATGTAATTACTTAATTGTACATATTTATGTATTTATAATACAATCTATGAATAAGTTACATATACGTAATAAAACGGACAACGTATTTACAAAAAACGTTAAATATGAAAAATAATGAACTGTCAATTTCCATTGCTATGAACGACGTACGTATAACCAACAAAAGCGCCTAGTTGTATTATGAAGTTGTTTCTAATAATTAATGTAACAGTTTTAGTACAATCAAATAATTAGTAAAAAGCTAGAGAAAGATCGATAAGCAATTTTTAGCTTTATGAGGTTGTATGTAAGTTGTAGTAGTTGTAGAACTAACAATCAATAAGAAGTTCTAACAAAAGGCCGCCATTTTGATGGGGCCACAGGAGATTTTGACATTAAATTCCGATTTTACAGTCCCAGCCACATGAATTCGTTGTAAATTTTACTACGTACTCATCTGAGTAAATAATATAGTAATCTTTCGCATAATTTAAGTATAATCGTATGTTTATCCGTAACAATATTGTTTTAATATTATATCATATAAAAATAAATATCTGTCACATTCAAATAATTTTTATTATTCATTTAAAATGATTTGACTTTAGATATAATTCAAATCTTATTTAAGGAAATAATACTTTTTATACATTGCACAAAATATATTACGTATAAAATATAATATTGGCACAAAAATATGTAAAATAAAAGTATCTATAAGATTAATCTCTATACATGTGGGTAGGAATTTAATTATTTTAAATTATATTTATTTCAATATTATATATTTTTATAAGAAAACAATTTAATATTATTGTAAGATACAATATCGGTTTACAAATAAACCACTAGTAGGCATTATAAGAAGTGTTTATATCTAAGCTATTAGCTGTTTATACTATGTCTGATTTTAATTCATTTTTTTAAGTTACGTCACGATATTTACTCTTATTTTTTGTCAATTGTATAATAAATTAAATTGAAATGAATACATCTTGTATATATTTAAAACAGATAATACGACCATAAATGCTACCTTAAACCAAATAAAATGTATCAACCTAGAAACGATTTCAATAATTCGAACACTGTCACTCAAAAATTAAAGTTCAAAACTAATGACACAGACTAATTTCCTTTTATATCGAACGCAGGTTTTCGTCTCATTTACCAAATAATCGTTTCGACAAACAGCGGGCGTCAACGCGAGTCGAACGCGACCTCTTCTATAGTAAAATCGCGCTGTCGTCCCACTCGTACGCTGTTTGCCGAAACCATAAAATAAGAGTAGATACATACTTAAGTTTATATCGATGAATTTATACCTATCTATAGACTATAAAATTTTAGTATACATAAGCGATTTATTTTTGGTTTTTATAGAATCTCATCCGGCTACGCACAATAAACGATGAAGTTCAAAATGGAAGCCAAATTTTATGTAAATTTAAAATCTTACTCAATCAAAATACGATGAAATTTGTAAATACGATTAAAACGTACAAAACTGTAATAATACGATAAAGCATTTGGAGAATATGTGTTATTTTCCAAATAATCCTACAATTATACCCCAAAAATGGAAAAAACTTTCTAATCTAAATGCAAAAAAAAAAACACTTAAACCAAATTGAAGTACGATTTAACAATATACTTAACCATTTTGTGCAAAAAATTTAAGCTATAGTCCGACAAGTTCGTGCGCGACCCTCCTAGTGTGTGACAGACGTTGGCAAATACGAAGTAAATGAATGATAACGAGAGCGGGTCATGTAGCAGGGAAGGTTAATACGTGAAACAAGAGTAACGTCATAACTGACACGAATATATGATTTAAAGATAACCAAATCCATCTGACGTCAGGGTAAAAATATTTTCGGACGGCCCCGGGGGGTTTTAGTGGGTATTTCCGGGCGACTCTCGCCCGGGTGAGTCCCACACTGGCACGGAGCTCGTCACTCCGTGCCCCCTTATCTATTGTATTTGGGGGACTCTGATCCCACAAATACAATAGATAAGGGTAGTGCGCAAATGCATTTCCCCCCGTCAAAAAAAAAAAAAAAAAGGGTAAAAATATTTTGTTTCAAAATGTAAAAAATATGTATTTTGAAGTGGTTAAAAATGATCTTTCTACTTATGAATATATGAATGATATTAGTGTGGCAAAAAGAAGAGAGTGATATGGTAATGGATGGATGATGATAGTATTGAGTTAATATAAATACACAAATTGACTAGGTACTTACAGTTTTATTTACTGTCCCATTCGGGTATTAAATAGTCAGGATTTATTTCATATCTTAGTCACACGTTTCTACGTGTGTAGTCTGCCGTCCCGCTAGCGTCTGTCGCACACCAGGAGCGTCGCGTACGCATTCGTCACACTATAGTATCTACTTTAATTTTAAATATACGCCTAAAAAACAAAAATAAGCCTACAAAGAAAACATTTTGAAGTAATTATTTCAGCCTCATTTGTTTCTGGTGTTTTCTTTATTGCCAAAATCTTCTAACCCATACCAGTGGGTTAAATAATTTTCCAGTTATATTCAAACAATACACAACTTTCATAAATAATTATGGCTCTTTTATGATATTTATTAGTCCATTTTATAACTTGGTACGATAATTATAGTAAGAATTTTCTTTAACTTTCTTCTTACTCAGTAAAACCTCGATATAATGTATGTAAATGTCATAAATTTTCTGAAATATATTACCAGCAAAACAATGCTCTTGAATCTTGATGAATCGAACTTTAGTTTACTAATGTAATAATGATAAATTTTATATAATAGTGCAAACTAAGGAAACACAAACATTTTGAAGCCACATTAATATAATTTATGAATTATATTAAAAATTCAATAGTAATAATATAACAAAATTTCGTAACTCTATATGACTAAAATGGCTCTTTTGATATTACAAACATTTTAATTTTTGTTCTCATAACCTAATAATATATGAAAATGACACAACGTCATAATTTTCATTATTTCACTGCAGGCTTGTATATCTTCAAATCTAAATTTTGAGTCATCATTTATAACTTCTGTATAATTCTAAAGATAGTTAACAACCACCCACTTCTGAAAACTTACAATGATCTTCAAACACAAATTGTACAAATCTTTGAAACAAGAAATTCAATGTGGTTAACTATATACTTATGGCCATTGCAATATAATTACCAAATACACAATAATTCTGCTAATTTTGATTTAATATAATTTAAATAAAATTACAAAATTATGTTCTATTTTATATCTTTATACATACCGTATATATATAATATTCAAATTGTTAGATAAATTTTATATGTTCATTTCGTTTAATAAAAAATAATTTGTGACATTTGAAACCTAAACTTTTTTATAAACCTTTTCAAATCAATGCATAAAACAAATAAGAAATACCCATCAAGTTCTTTTCTTCATAAACAATCATTTCACACAGCTTCGAATATTACGAACACAAATATTATATCATATGCCATGTCCATCTTAAGAGATCCGTAATAACTTGAAGCCCTTGTGAACTTTATTTACAGCCTCCTCATTATCTGTGAGTCAGGTGGTCTTGTCATCATCATTTTCTTCATCATCTTCTTGCGCAAGTAGTTGCCGCGCTAACTGCAGTGCCTGGAAAATTTCAATACAAACATTACAAAATACATAGGCATCACCTCAACCGAAAAATGTTCATGCTGGACATATAGATCTTCTCAATGATCTCCATAGAACTTCACAATGACTAGCGCTGCCTGCATGCAGTGGATTTTCCGCGACCTTCACCAGGACGTCGGTCCACCTTATGAGGAGAACCTACCCACACTGCATCTTTATAATATTCAATAAAACCATGTTTATGTAAACATCTTGTAATCAAAAGTGATTTTAACAACCATCTGACATTATTGACATGTACAAATATATAACATACCTTTTCCCTAAGTACCGTAAGTTGACATAACATCTTATTCAAAATATGTACCTCTAATTAAATATATATATATATATATATCTGTATACCTTTATAATTGACTATGTATACTTGTCCTTATATATGGGTTTGAATGGGTAAATAATTTTGTTTAGTACTTTCCTCCACCAGAAACTACATTTATCACTGAAGATTCTGGTATTCCTATGTCAGCACTGGGTTTCTCTATTATCTCTTCATTCATCCAATTAACATTATCACTGAATTCCTCTTTAATACAATCTACATCATCAGGATATTTAGACGTATTTTCTACTTTATCCCCAATGTTCTCTCCTTTTTTTCAACAAATGATCAATTCACAAAGATTCCATTACCAGTTGCCACTATGTAACTGGAAGAACCATCTTTTCTCACTACTTTGCCTGATAAACATCTTGGTCCTTGCCCATAATTTTGATACGTAATACTCTGATTAACAGGAGCTTCTCTGTTTTCTTTTCCATATACTATCAGGGCGAATTGTATTGAAGAGAATTCATAAATGTCAATTCATCAGAAGTTCTGCTGGATTCTTATGTCTTCTTGCACATGATGTCATACGTAACCTAAACAACATGTTAGGAATCACCACATTCCATGACAAATCTTCCATTTTACTTAATTTATCCTTCATTGTTTGCATGATCTTTTCTGCTAAGCCATTTGTTGCTGGGTGGTATGGGGCCGTAGTTATGTGCTTAATTTTGTTTGAATATAAAAATATTTTCATTCTTGTAAAACAAATGGGGTTCCATTGTTTCACATTAACCATGTGTTGTGATGTGAATTTCTGAGGTGCAGTACTGTCTCAGTAGATGTATTATTAATAATAAAAACCTTAGGCTACCTGGAGTAATGAAAAAGTTTCTCTTTTGATAAGGCCCTGCAAAATCAATATTTATGTCCCCAGGTCTTTCTAGGTGTTATCCATTCGTGTGTGGATTTAGAAGATATGTCAATTTTCTAAACATTTCATACATCCATCAACCAATATTTCTGTGTCCTTATTTAATTGTGTGAGATTTATGTAAATAAAATCTTTAACATATGGGCAGGAATTATTTTCTAAAGGTGATGGTATCACCTACATTATAAATTCCATTAAGCAAAAAATCTGAATTAACAGTGTAGTTAAGTTTTTTGATTAATTCTTCTTTTTAGCTATACACACTTTCTCTATATGGCCTCAACTGACATTATTGACATTAACACATATATATACAGTCTTTCAGTACGCAGCAGCCATTTGAGAACCCGTTGGCCACATCAGGCAACAGCTCTATGTGCAATGATGCCAGTTAAGTTTGGCAATTCTTCAGGCAATGCTGTGTTGAAAAGAAAGCGTGAGCCAGCCGCAACAGCAGTCGGCGAGCTCTGAGAGTTAAGGGGATGTCATTTGGTAAGGGTAATGAAATCCTATAACAAACAATCCTTAACAACCCTAAATTTGAGATGTGAATTTTAAATGCCGACCTCAAATAAAGTAAATATTTGCTGTAGTGGCGTTAATAATACATAAGCACCATATAATGTTATCATTGTATTAATAAACTCCATTAACAGATATTGTAATCATGAGTTTCTAAAAGGCATAATATACAATAGACAAGGAATTATACTAACTGTATAACAAAAAAGGTATATTTCTTCATTTGGCTTATATTCTTTTAAAGTTATTATACTCTATTCAAGGCAATGATCTAACTAATTAACAGTTAAAAGTGTGAATCATTCTAACCTGGAACTCGTTATAATGCATTTTCCGTTTTCTTTCGAAGTCAACCCGCCGGCGACGGATCTCTTCTGGTTCATCCATGTCCTCGTCGCTATCACACGACTCCATACACTTCGGTGGTTTGTTCATACTCGCTGCTAGTTTAGCTGCTAACAGATTCGCGTCCAATTCATCGTTTGCTTCTACATCGTCAACGGCCTCAGAAAAAGGAGTTTTAGGCTCCTCTACTTTCATATGCCCGTAGTCTTTATTAGCCGGATGAAAAGTTTCCATGATATTCACTTCATCGAATCTCTGTTCCTTTGCTCGCTTGCTAGTAGACGGATTCCCTTCCGACCCGTCGACACTACGCGACGTCTTCAATATTCCTTTTGAAGGCTTCTTTTGTAAATTTTGCGCCATTATAATATATTTAGTATTCACAGAGGCATTTTACAATTTACAATATAGATAAAAATTTATTAAAATTATAGGTACGAAATAAAACTATTATTTTTCTTGGGTGACAGCGATTGAAAATTTGGACACTTTTGATAACATAAAAATAGGGTTGCTAACAAAAGCAATTATTTGAATGTGGTAGTATTACATTTACAGTTCTGCAACCTGCCTAAACAAAATGTTTTATATGTGAAATATGTTATAAACAATATATTCATTAATTGAAAACTTAAAAATAAATGTATTATTCAGATTCACTCACACATTTCTAATAC
The DNA here is from genome assembly GCA_014132275.2 of Samia ricini. NCBI lineage: Eukaryota > Metazoa > Arthropoda > Insecta > Lepidoptera > Saturniidae > Samia > Samia ricini. The sequence goes on from AP028159.1 coordinate 1,359,092, forward strand.
AATACCAGTAGACAAACACACTTTATAATCAAATTCTACAAATCAATACTATTGCAGTGCTACAGTTTCCACACAGTAAACGAAGAGCAATTAACATTTTACATTTAACTGCTGTTCAGAGATAAATAATAAAATACATGCTGATGCACACCAAACTATGCTATATATAAGAGCTCTTGGCGATTCCAAAGGAATAGGTAAAATCTTGTTGTTTCTTTATAATTGTTGGAGTAAAATATGTAAGTGATGTTAAACAACATCGATGTATTTAAGCGATGAATCGAAACATTAATGTTCAATTCCAATATTTATACATCAAATTAAAACGTCATTTTAAATTGTAAGTGGATACCTATATTGAATATAATGCAGTAATAAATGGTACTAAAAATAATAACACGGATTGTGAATTCTGAAATGTTTTAAACATAAAACTTTCAAAAAAGTGCCACTATTCCTAACTTAAACTTCAAAGTATTTTAAATTTAGAGCAGTATAGTCTAGATACCTTTGCTTTTCAGCTAAAAAGGAGTAAATCGAAGAACATTTTTACTTTCTTTTTGAATTTAATTAATTAGTCTCAGCACATCTTGTTAGCATTACAGGTACTGATATTTTATTACACTGTAGGTACTTTATAGACTCCAATGAATCAATTTTAGATCTTAGAAGTTTTTCTATACTAAATAATTTTTAGGTTCTTTATAACCATTTACAAAGATCTAGTATCGAATCCAATAGTCACGATTTCATGGCAACATATAGTATATCAAAATACGTTTCTACGTATAAAATAATACGTATGGTTGTCTATAGTATAATTATAGCATGTAGTCATTATTGGTTTTAATTAATAACATGAAGTAGTTTAACTTACTAAATTGGTGACATTTCATACGGTATATTTTGGTTACAGTGAACTAGTGAATTATTTTTAGGATTGTAACATTTGTTATAACATTCTGTCAGAATACTGCTTCTTAAAAAAAATGATAGGTAAATTAAAATAAGGTTAGGCTGAACAACTTGTATTCACGGCCGTAATAAATGTTAACGAACAAAAAACTGAAAATATGTCAAAACAAAAATATTCCGATATCCGATTTTCATAAATCGGCAAAATTAGATAACTGAAGATAACCGATATAACGCATAAATCATATAACGCAAAATAAATTTTTCTTACTTATTATTCTTTATTGAAAATGGTAGAAGAATCTAGCTTAAACTCAAATAAACCTAAGGTTGGTACAATTTATTGTTCATTTACCTTGTAAATTTCTTAAAGGTTTGTACATCGCGCCAGTGATTTATTGTGTGTTGCTCTTCTTGAACTAATATGCAATATACTTTCCAGAGATATATATCCCCATAAAGGACAGTATTTTACTGAATTCGAAATAAATTTACTCTTTTCTGAAAAACATTGTCTATTTATTTATTTACTCAATTTTGGTTTTAGACAAAAACGACCCGACCTAAACCTGTATATTTGTGGACCGAAGCAGATGTTCAGAAGTGGTTGCGGCGGCATTGTAGTGATTATTATCAATTATATTGGGAAAGGTTCCATGAGGTGAGAAATAAGAGTTTATTTAATTGACATGTACTAAAATGTACTTTTGTATGAGAATATGGGAACATTTATCTTTATTGTAATGCTGTTAGCACTGCCTGACTCTTATTATTAGAGGCTATGTGAAGTACTCTGTCAGTATTAGAGTAAAGTTTGTAAAAGTTACTGCTATAGATGACCTAATACTGTTTTGTCTTTAACCAGAACTTTATGAGTGTAATAATATTTTTCTCTCATTTTAACTTCAAGTTAGTTTCTATACTACATAAGTATGTGTAAATAATTATTCAACAGTCAATTATTTTTATAATAGTTTTTATAAAAACTGACTTGAAAATGATGACTTATTTTTCAATACCATAATAATAATATAATAAAATAATACACTAAACAATATACTAAAATAAAAAAAACAAAAATTCTCTATTCAATTGAGGCCCTAAGAAGGCGCTTATGAACATCTAAAACACTACCAGTATACTACTACCATGTATTAATGTATTTACGGTGCCTATACCTAAAATACAAATTTGAAAATTTTTGTCTGTCTGGCTTGTCTGCATGTTCCTGTTGCTATTTAAATTTAATATAAATGTAGATTATTTTCAATTCCAGCATGATATAACAGGTAGAGCTCTGGTACGTATTAATGACAATACTCTACTACGTATGGGCATAACAAACAGAGAGCACAGGGACGCGATCTGGCGTGAGATCCTTAAACTAAGGCTCAAAGCCGATATAGTCGAAATACGCGACCTGGAGAAGCGTCACAACTATTACAATTATGATTTGTGACAAAAATCGTGTGAAGAAACGTCCAGTATAAGAAGTATAGAATCTATGTCAATTCCATGTTGCACAGTAATGGAATTGTTATGTGATTATTTATATACAAAATGTAACACTTTAGTCCGTTTGTATCGTGCCTTATTCGGTTTATTAAGATTGTTTAAAATTTTGGACAGGTGATAATTGGTAATGTTTGGCTTTAAACAGGGATAAGTGTATTACTCGTGACGGAGGAAATTATGTATCTTTTGAGAATATAATTGCATTCAATGTATTACTATAATTGTAAGTTAATACTGAAAAAGTTGTCACTAAGTAAGAAAAAATTGCATCAAGAAAATTTTTCCTTGTTATGACAGTGTCAACCTGTTTAAACGTGAAGGTAAAATTACGTTTAGTTTTTTCTTAATTTAGGTAAGTGCTTAATTTAACAATTAAATAGCTTTAAATGCTTAAATGAAAACATTACCTTATCTGTGCACCTTTTTCGTTTAATCTGTCCTTGAATTATTTTTCTGCAAACAGTAACTATTATTAATATTATGACATCAATTTGACCGTTCACAAGAGATAAGCTATTTAGTATTTGTGACAGTTAATCGTCCAGTATAGAAAAAACGTTGAAATTTTTCGTTTCATAAAATATTATAATTTACTTCAATATAGTTTGAGTATGTGGGTTAACGTAAGTAAAGTTTCTTTCTTATAGGAGAAATAGATACTGAATAATTAATATTGTAATAATGGAATTAGTATTGAAATAAAAGAGTATTGAGAAATATTACTTACCATCCATTCGACCATCATCAAAATGCAAGTGAATTACTACAATTTGCATTGATTCAGTAAACATTTATTTATTGATAAAAAGCAACTGTAGTTTTTTGAGAAAATTTCATACTCATTTTTAGTAATACATCAAAAAAACTTAACTACCACGTAAATAAAGTAAATAGGATTTTTCAATATAAATTTTAATTATGATGTGCTATATGTAGTTGTCTGATCAAATTCGACATTAGGTAATGTTCAGTATTTCATTCCAGCCATTATTTTTACTAAGGTCATAATTGATAATGACGTTGACTCCAGTGGTTTTAAAAATGAAATTGCCAGTAGTATTAATGATTATTATTAATTCGTAATTGCGAATTATCGGTAACAGGGCGCGATTGTATACCTAATTATTTAATTGTAAATTAGGAAAAATGGTATATTTTTAGGTTATTTTAAACGCTTTTTTTTGCTTCATACGTGTGTGCCTATGTAACGGAAATTTTGAACATAATTTTAACCCCTTTTAAAACGTAGGATTAAGTTGAAATTTGGCATACTTATCAAGGGCCGATGAAAATTCAATGTTTTAAACAGTTAGTCCCGTTATCCTTACCAGGATTTTCAGGTTTGGTAATTTTTTACTATATGATATCCCGTAGTTTCTTTGCACGGATAGGACTACTCGTAAATGCATTAAATGAAATGACTAGATTACGACGCTATTAAAAAAAAAAACTATAAAACAAGCTTTATAGTAAATCCAACTAAAAAAAATAGAAATTAATTTAAATTAAGAATAGTGTAAATATGAGAAAAAAATGGATTTTATTGTAAAAAAGCGTGGGATGTTTTTAAGATATTATCAAAATGATAACTTTTACTCATATCTGTCAATAAAATATTTGTAACTATTGACACCATGCACGCCATGCTTTTTTTTTTACAATAAAATCCATTTTTTTTCTTCTCTTATTTACACTATTCTTAATTCAAATTTTTAAAAAAAAATCCTATTTTTTTAGTTGGATTTCTATAAAAGCGTGTTTTTAGTTTATTAAAAACTATTTTTCAAAGTATTACCCAAATGGCAATGTAATATTCCGTTAACAGTTAGGGAACTCATCGTATTTATCAATCATGTCATTCACATAATCATTCAGTCTGCGCAAATAGCAAAATATTATAGGTGGAAAATTGCTTGTGCTTGTGGGTATTGTTTTGTTGTTCACATTAATTCACTATTATAGGGTAGTTTTATTTACTAATTTAGCCAATGGCTAATATTCAAGTTATGAACGAACTATTTCCAATACATAAGTATAGTATATAGGATAAATTAACTTTTTGACAGTAAAATGAAGCATGTGTAAAAGGTATGAGCATCCTACCGAGTTTTATTGTTCAATTATCACTATTATAAGCTACGTAATTTTTTTATTTATTTCTAGTAATAAAGTACGCCTTGGGGTTACAAATTCTGTTTTATCAAAATTTATTGTAATTATAACGTGCAAACTTAATTCCTTATAAATTCTTTAAATTTCCACTATTAGTATTCGAAATTGAGAACAATAATTCCCATGATTCAGTTGTAGATATTTATAGACATCATTTATGTGTGTAATTTTGATATTTGGTAATAATGCTACTTGAATCCATTTCCTTAGTGCCAAGCTTATTAGTGCCGCCTCATCTGCTAAGGGTTGGCAGTCAGCTTGAAATAAATTTCACAAAAAAACAAGCCTGAAAGGCATCAAAATTGTGGTTGGAGTTATCTATAGGATAGAATATTGGTGGGTTATACTAAGAGCGGGTGTCAATATCGAATTTTCGCTTTTAGATCGAACCAAAAATAAATAGGTTTTTCTGACTGATCAATGACATAAATCTGAAACTTCAAAGAAAAAAGCATTAAATTTTTCGGTTTTAAGTAGATAAAAACAGATTAAGATCCCATATTGAAACCGGCCATAAATCATATGTTCCTATATATTAAACCTTATCATCTTATCTGTTATCTGACTGTTAATCTTTGTTTGTATTTAAATAGGTTTTCACAAAAAAAAAATACTCCGAAATCGTCAAATATGAAAAAATTGTGTGCTTAGATTTTGTATATATACGTTTAATATTCATTACATTATATTATAAATAAAATAAACCAAAGTAGCTTTAACAATGGTTGCCTATACTGCTACAGGTTCGTAAATTTTAATTAATTTTAAATATTATTGTATATATGATTATATTGTATTATTATAAATAAATGAGTCTATTTAATGTACCTGATTTGTTTTATTTTACTAGAGAACAATAGAAGCCAAACGTTTATCAGACCATGGATTGAAATCTTTAGACGGCCCCCTGATCAGATAGTGTTTATTAAGATGTGAATGAGGTTACATACTTGGCATGTTTGAACACTTTTACAGCTAACCGATTCGTATGTCCGGTTACATAGGCGGCGTGGGCGACTGCCCACGGCCTCGCGGACCCAGGGGCCTCGCGCCAGAGCCCAAATACTAGCCGAGTGCCCGTTGTATATATGGCGTTTACTTTGAGTTGCTGTCGAGGGTTGAGGCCTTCGCAAAATGTTCTTCGCACACATTAAATTATGGTCCTTGCTGTGCCACTGTCTGCTTGGATATTAAAACTGTCGGACCTGTCTGGCTGCTGAGAAAACATCAATGGATGACACGATTTCTAATATAATTCCAAAAAAATACGCTTTATCCTTTCATTTATGTTGCGATTTGTACGCCTTTGCCACCAGTGTTACTTGTCTACCATTATGATCCAAACTCAATAGTGCACCATTGTTCCTAGGTACTTGTATTGGGAGCGCGCGCAGCCAAAGTTTCAGTTTTAATAAAATGATGAAAATATGGTAGGATCTGGTGGGTTTGATTTATGTGGCAATTTGGCCTAAAGCCAATAATAATAAGCAATTTAATTCACTGCATCCCTATTAGAGATTGATTACATATAGATAATGAGAAACCATGGTTTAGTGACTAAATATAAGAGGATAACCGCACGTAATCATTTGACATTGCCGTTATCATGAAAACATAAATCCTATTAAGTATATATTTGGATGTAAGTCCGCTTGTGGTTGGAATTCTAGGTACAAATTATAGGCTGGGTGGGGAGTGAGCCTGTGGGTCAGGCATCGGCATACTCTCCCCCATCCCCGACGGGCTAAAGTATGGACGTGGCCCTGTTGGGCCTGCCACAGGGGGCGACGCGGAGCATGCGTCCGCTATCCCGTATCGCCTCCATCCCAAATGCGGCGGGAGGCCCCGGGGGGTTATAGTGGGTATTTCCGGGCGCTTCACGCCCGGGCGAGTCCCACACTAGCACGGAGTTCGTCCCTCCGTGCCCTCTTATCTATTGGATTGGGGGACTTCAGTCTCACTAATGCAATAGGTAAGGGTAGTGCGGAAATGCATTTCCCCTCAAAAAAAGATACAAATTATAGGTAAATTTTTAAAATGTTTCAAATATTAATGTTTGGTTGTATCTCTTAACTATCGTAAAGTTAACGAAGAAAATGTATCAAGTCCACCGTTGTAATCAAGTGTGTGCAACTGTATAATTTATACATATAATAAAAGGCTAACGAGACGAAATCTGTACCATTGAAGATATTTAAGAAAAAATACTATGCGGGACTTCATAACCGACTACAAGAACACATGTCGGTAGATTTAATTTTTTTGTCTGTACTAATCGTTTTACTAATCACGCAAAAAACTACTGAACCTAATTCGATGAACGTTGCTAATGATATGTCATAGGGTCTAAATTATTTGAATTCCAAGCGGGTAAAGCCGCGGCCACAACTGGTAAATAATAAAATAGTAAATAATAAAAAAAAATGAAGATCTACAAATCAGTATCATTATATTGGCTTAATACGAATAAGACTATATGATAGTAAATATCTTATAATATTTGCTCCTGAACACATCCCACAGGTATGAGTCATTGTGACGAATTTTCACCACATCCGCTAAATTATCCCGCAAATTAAACAAATATAAATAATTCTGTGTTTGTTTTGTTTGTGTTACAAAATATATCTCAGGAATGTTTAAGAAGGTCGCGCGGATACCTACTGTGTAATTCCTGACCTAATTCACAAACGGTTATTGTATATAACGCAAACGCGTAATAAATAAATAGCCTTTAGTTATTATAAAACGTGAATACCGCGTCTATATATCGATCCCATTGTCGTTTTGGTACAAGCCACAAGCTTCTATAGGTGGCGAATACAATTTAATGTACAATTAAAATAGAATAAACTTGGTTATTTTTACTTCATTTTATGCTGTGTTACCTGATGTAGAATGACGATTTGGTCTAGTATAGTAAAAACACTAATCATAGAGGTAACTACTGGTTCAGAAGTGGTCCTCTCGGAACACTCAGCTAACGGCCAAGACAAGGTTAGTACCACTTTGGTAACTCTTGTGCTAGTTACTTTTTTGCGCCTGAATGCCTTCAACAGTCACATTTAAGTCACGGTAAAGCTGTAAAGGCCCTTCCGGTGAACATAGTTAGATTAAAAAGCGAAATCCGGCCACACTACCTACTGATCCAACATCTCTTACTCAGAAATACCCCTACAAATAAGAAAGTATAAAAGAAACTTGAATAGACATAAAATTTCAAACAAGAATAAAATTATACAATTACAGTCGACTCCCGATAATTTGACAAATGTTAATTTGAATCTTTCGATCATTTGAATTTTTTTCCTGGTCCCTTAAAAATACTCGATAAATTGAATAATTGGTCCCTGGTAATTTGAAAAAAAAAAAAAATATTTATTCATTTTAGACCCTAAGAAGGCGCTTATGAACGTCTAAAACACTACCACCGGTTCGGAAAACAACCCAGTCGAGAAAAGCCGGCAAGAAACTCGATTTGGTTCTTTTTTTTATATATAAATATAATATATAACATTTTTTTTTGTCATATAAAAAACTATACAATCGTTGTCTTAATAATGTTAGCGGAAGCACAGAGATGTGGGTTAATTCCAGACATCACTATCGTTCACGTAATGATCCTTCTTGTAATAACCTTTTGAGATTAAAACTTGCTTGACATAATACTTGAACTTATTGTCAGGTAAATCGATAATGTTACTCGGGATCTTATTGTAAAACCGAATACTACTACCTATAAAGCTTTTATTACACTTACTTAACCTAAAGCGTGGTTCCGGCCAACTTGTCTTTACTTCTAATATTAAAATTATGACGATCATTCACTAGATCTAGCTTGTCTAAATTTTTACGAATATGCATTAAGTTATCGAAGATGTATTGGGAGGGCAAAGTTGAAGTTGAAGGAAGTATCATGCCCGCCAACATCCAATAATTTGGTGTCCGAGCTACCCCAATGTCTATAATTTGAAGCATTTATTGACACAGGCCTGTCGCTACCTAGATACCAAGTGTTGATTTTTTTTTTTCTCAGCTCTACCTAATATCGAAAATTAATTGGAAATGATAGGCTAAAATCGCTCACTCAACAGGAAATTACGGACTTCTTTTCTCGACCTCCAGATGCAATAATAAACTTAAAAAATTACAATCAGATTAATTTGTAATATTTTCCATTTTCTATTACTAATGATGTTTAGAGGGATTCTTACTAAATTATATACGTATATTCCACATGAAAGTTAACACTGGGAGTTTAAGGATAGGGAACATTCGTTAGCAAATAAAGTATAAAACGCTAACATCTTCATATTGAAACCAGCCTATCTCAGATACGCAGTGATTCTCGCGCTCACCGACTGTTCTGAAATAGCAATTTTAACGAGCATCCATTGTTTGTTATTCACTGTATCCTCCCTGCCTACTGGCTACTACTGCCTAGAGACAACTTTATTATCAACTATGAGATTAGCACGTTGTTAATAGTTACGCGACATGACGCAAACGCTAACTTATACAATTCAAGCGATATATTTAGACACAAACTAGTTAATACATACATATATACATAACGTCACGCCTCTCTCTTATAAGGGTAGACGGAGACCACATCCTTCGACTAATTATGATCTTGACACACGTCTTTCGTTTCTTCTACTTTCATAAGCACCTTCATACATGCTCTCCGGTTACGAATACATTTAACCTGGCTTTTCTCCAGAACGTCCCCGATCTGGTCGAGATACGTTCGCCTAGGACGACCCTTACCTCAGGGCCTCTGCAGAATACATGTATAATGTGCTTCCGGAGGCCCTGGCATCCTTGCGCCGGTTAGGGACGTGAAGTGTTTAGTCAGTCGGTTACGGCCAACCTGGCACATGGACACCAAAGAGGGCGCCTCTCGCAGAGGAGTGTGACTCGATGTCTCAGTCTGTCGCGAGGATCATACGTGTGCAAAAAGCTTGGTTTTCGGCACACGTCCGAGCGTTCAACGAGCAGATTTCAACCACGTAAAAAAAAAAAAAGGACGACCCTTACCAGCTTACCCAGACACACTCGCCTTGTAAATTTGTTTTGTCAATCTTCTTTCATTCATCCTCTCTATATGTGAACATATAGACCAGTTAAGCATCCATTTCTATATCTATGTCACTATATCCTCTACCACACCACAACATTTCCTTAACTATTCCTTACTATATCTATCATTTTCATACCAGCTATACTTTTTAGACTTCTCATCTCTACTGCATTCGTCCTGCTTTCATGTTTCTTCTGCCAGACCCAGCATTCACTGCCATACATAAGTGTAGGGACTGGCACACCCTGATGCACAGCCAAACCTGCCTTTTTAGGCTCATTCTGCCTGCTCATAAAGTTACGCAGGACCCCGTTCACTCGATTCTCTAACACGACTTCGCTCAATATCACGGTCACACTTTCCATCTCTGGTAACCATTGAGCCCAAGTATACAAACTCTTCCACTTGTTTCACTCGTTCTCCATCAATCAAAACTGCACATTCTGTCACACTTTCTTCTTTTTCAAAAACCATTTCTTTCGTTTTTCTAACATTCATTTTCATTCCCTTTCTTGTTACGGCACTTTCCAAAAGCTGACCATCGCCTGCAACTCTGTCGATGATGCCAGTATCAGCCTGGTGCCTGGTCATCAGCGTATACATACGAGGCATTTGACACTTAGACCATTAATTTTCAGTTCACATAAACTAGTTAATATTGTAAGAAGTTATATTTTAAACTGATTTATTTAGGTTAAATCACAAAATTATTTATTGTTATATCTATCTATCTATTCAGTAGCGGATTTACGATTAGTATAATCAAACGACGCATTTAAAAATTGTAACCAGTTTTGAATTTCTAAATGATCGGTGTTTAGAAATAACTTTTAAATTCTTTGCTTTGCATTATTATAATAATGTTCTCTCTGTGTACCGAAATGTTTTTAGGTCCAGTCACACTATTTAGGATTCGATTACTGGAAAAATGCATAACACCGAGAAGCTCAGCATGAAAACTTTGTGCGTCATCAATCTAGTATTCTTAGTTTGAAGGCAAGAAGTAAGATTGATGGCCGAATTGATAAAGAAATGATTTATTCGAGAAATATTCTGAAGAGAGTTGTTACCGTCGTGAAGCGACTATGTTCAAGAAGCCTCGCTTTCAGAGGAAAAAATGAAAAGTTCGGTGATCCGCATCACAATTGTTAGCGAAATTCGATCCTTTTTTAGCCAGCCATATTGAACGATTTGGGAATCAAAGATCATGGAGTACCAGTTACTTGCCGAAGACCGTTTACGATAAATTTATTCAATTGGTGGGTCATAAAGTCTCGAAACGGATTGGAGACGAGATAAGAAGAGCGAAATATTTTTCACTAATCGTCGATTTGACACGTTTTGAAATCAGGCGAACCGTGTAAAAGATTTCTCAAGTTTTGCCGTCAGTGGGACATAAAGCTGAAGAAATGTTTTCTGCAATCGGAACTCAAAACACTGAGCATTATATTGCACTATATTGAAGATTGTCGTGGACAGCCATATGATAATGCCGCAAATATGTCAGGCATGTTCAATGGTGTAAGCACTACTATGAGCACTTGGGGTAGATCAAAGGCTGTAGGGCTTACTTTATTTATTTACCGAGACATTACTGACATACGTTACGATTATACAAGTTCATTCTAATAAACAAATCATTAAATAAAATTAAATACATCAGCGGTAGCGTCTCCCCGAGGGGTAGCGGGGTGCGTTTGCTGCGAGAATACAATACTAAATTTATTGTGGCATACAATGGCTTTGCAGGTAAAAATTCCAAACCAAGCGTCTTTCGCTTATTACGTGCCTTGTTCTGCCCATTCTTAGAATTTAGTAGCAACTGCGGCTGATGTATCATGTACATAAGCTACTCGGTTTTTGATGATGCTACAGGACATTTAGGTTTTTAAAACTTAAGCTTTGAAATTAATCAAGGATGATTGTACCGAAAAGACTGTAACGCGACAAGAAGCCGCGGGAATAATTTCCCATTTGGAGAAACTGGAAACGATGGTAATGGTTGTTGTATGGAATATTATTTTGGAAATAATAAACAAAGTAAATATTCAGGGTTCCACTGTAGATTTGATCACCGTTGCCGATCATTACGAATCACTCCGTAAGTTTTTCGTAGCTAAATGAGAGAATTTCAAGTATTTTGAAGAAAAAAGCGATGGAAATATGCGTCTCTAAACAATTTATAAATGAAACAGGAAAAAGACAAACGAAAAGAAAAAAGATTTGATGAAATACCCGATGAAGATATTATAATGGCTACGAGTGAAACTATCAGGGTTAACGCGTTTCTCGTCCTGATAGATAAACTCGTGTACGACTTAGAAAACCGGCAGGCGGCCTACAACGGATTTAACGAGAACTTTTAATTTTGAACCAATAAGAGTGGTAAAATACCTGGTGAAAAAAGCCATTTTCTTGGAAAAAAGTATCCCAATGATTTAAAAAGTGACTTAGTTCAGGAATGCGTCCACTTTCAGTGGCATATTCCGTCTGAATAGAAAGAATTTTAATATAATCAAATTCTGGATCATTAAAAAGTCTATCTTCGTTCCTGCTAAGACAGAACTTGCAGAATATTTATCCAAACTTGGATATAGCATTTCGCACGGCTCTATGTTTCGGCACAAATTGTTCGTGTGAAAGAAGCTTTTCTTGCTTTAAGCGGGTAACAAACTTTCTACGATCGACTTTAAGTCAAGTAAAGCTAAACGCGTTAGCTCTTTCATGCATAGATTCAGAATTAATGAACAAGATTTCATACATTTTAGTTTCAACTCCACCATTACATGTTATATCTGCCGCAAATATTGACTAGTTGGTTATTTTCATATTAATAGTTTTTGGCACAAAAATATAAGAAAACAACAAAATATTTAAAAATTAAAGTTGTGATTTTTTTGTTTTTAGTTCAAACGATTTTTTTTTTTCATTGACCCACAAAAACATTCGAATGTGAAAATTTGGCATGTAGTTTCGACTGTACGGCGGAGATTGGTTGATACAAATTAATAAGTAAGTATCTACAGACAGGAAATAGTTAGGAAACGTTCATATCTTTATGTCTACTTTCATCAATCGTTCTTTTTCGATTTATCGGCTAACCTTTAATCTGAATCTGGAGACGACGACAAGAAATGTGTCTGACTTTCAACGGAAGTTGTCAAAACACACCGATTGGCGCTCGGCAAAAGCTGAAGATTAAATCACGGGTGGTTGAGAAATCTATTATATACTACTAAATAAAATTGAAGTGTTTGTTCGTAAAATATTATTTTTTTTACTAAATACATATAATACCTATACCAAAAATACATTTTTTTTTATTTTGTCTGTCTGTCTGTTTGATCCGGGTAATCTACGGAACAGCTGGATGCATTTTGACAGTACTTTTTGGTAGGTTAGTTCACACCGTAACTTAGACTAATTTTTAATTTTCAAAAAGAAGTTTCCATAAAGAAAAAGAAAGAAGTTTCCATAAAAAAAATTAAAACGCAGTGAAGAATATATGAAACGCCGGTGCAGCCGCGGACACACAGCTAGTCAGTAATATTTTTTTTACAATTATAATCATCATATTGTAGAGCACTGGTTGCCAACCTGTGGTCCGCAGGATCCAAAATATCGTCCGCGAATGATTTTAAATTTCCCGCCGCGCGTTTGTTAGAAGTACACGTGCACTGGTGAAGTAGCATTGAGCAATAATAAGTTCCAGAATTGCCGAACTTGTGAAAAAGAGGCAAGCTCAAAAGTCACATTAATTCAAAATTATTTTTAATAATATTTTCTATTTAAATACCTACTAATAACGTCAATCAAGTTGTTTAAAGTATATACTGTACTCCCTCATCAAGAAAAGGTTGGGAACCACTGTTCTAGACGATTTTAAGTTCAAACTGACAATTTGTTTAACTCTCTTTTTTCTTATTACGTCTATAACGAAATTAAAAGCTGTGAATAAAAATGACGTCATAGTTTATAAAGACGTTCAGCGTCGATATTAGATACCTATAAGAAACAAAATACACCAACGAAACATATTACCTCAGTTCGAAGAACCGATTCAGGGGCCGCCTAAATAAACATACATACGGGTACATACCTGCCGAACACTTAACATCTTAATTTATTGTTTCCTGCAATAAGGGAAAATATAATAATATATTCCACGAACAGTATTATATTGGGTGGGGTGATGCGACGTACCTACGCGAAATGCTAATATTTAAAACGCGCGCGTTTCATTCATAATTTTCTAGATAAAATTCTATGTTTTTAATGAATGTTGTTTCATATGTAAACACATAAATTATTACTCGTAACAAGGCAGGCAGCAATTTATATATAACTGAATTTATAAATATTTAGTGTAATATGCATTAACTATGAAAAAGGTTATCAATAATTTTAAGGAATAATAATATGTTAAAAATTCATGTTTAATAAATTTTCGGTCTTGAAAAGCGCATCGTCTGAAAACCACTCAAGTATTTTCAATGTGAAGGCTGCTTCGGTTAACCGACTTCAAAAAAGAGGTTATCAATTCGTCTATGTTTTTTTTGTTACGCGATTTCTCCGCCATTTGTGGACCGATTTGCAAAAAAAAAAAATTAATCGAAGGAGTACTACTTCCGACTTGGTCCCTTTTCCGCCAGAGTAGGATCTGATCAGTGAAATTCAAGAATTAGATACAAACCCTCGAATATTATAGACATTTACACGTGTTTCATATATTCGTTTCCAAAGCTATGAAGTAGGCTTCACAGCTATAACTAAAGGTACATACATAAATTAAAAAGTAGAAAAAAAAGCCTTTTTAATTAAAACAAAATCTACTTCAAAAGAATAAACTATAAAATGCACTAAAAAGTGAATAAATAATAACTTTATTTATCGGGTTCGTTCATGTTGGAGTCGGTGACAACTAGAGGTGACCAATATACTCAATTATAAATGGAAATAACTACCTAAATTTTATCACAATTACACATAAGCTAAATAAAGGACTAGGTTTGTTTTGATGAACAATTAATCAAAATTGAATATCGACTTACATTTACACTACTTTGTTATCCGTAAGCTGGCACCGATTTCAAAATTAACGAAGCAGATTAATAAATTAATTATTTATTGGTTTTTTAGTGCATTTTATATAGTTTATTCTTTTAAAGTCGGTTTTGTTTTTAACTAAAAAAGCTTTTTTCCAATATAAAAAGTCTGACAATGTTTTCTGTTTACATTGACAATGTAACATTGTGTTACATTACTTCGTAAACGATCTGCCAACTGCGCAAGAGCTTTAACAAAAGGAATGTCATTTTTATAAGTACAGTTGTTGAAGCCAATTAACTTGTGTTCACGTGAGCGCTTCATGTAATTGTCGTGTTATGAACTGCAATTGACATTATCAACTGATGGCTATTAATGCACGTAAAGAAAGAAAGAACTGCTAAGAAGTGTATTTAAATATTAGAATATTTTTGGACTAATTAAAGTTTTGCAGACTTGTTGTGGTCCATGTTTCCGAAACTTGAGCCATGGAGCCTGTGGGTAAGAAGTATATAAATGGTTTTTAGGTGTAGTGCTGATAAATAACATCATGGATTAATCACCGCAAAAACGGATCAAATATTAGGGAAATAGAAATCTACGATTGATACTCTTTCATATATTATCGGATTATTTAGCCTTAAAATAAATATTGAACCTTTTGATATGATTAAAGATTCTGATAAGCTAATAGAACATTTTGTAATATAATTAGCGACGTAAATTTACACCACTTTGTTACCCATAAGCTGGCACCAATTTCAAAAGTAACGAATCAGATTAATAAAGTATTATTTAATGACTTTTTAGTGCATTTTTACAGTTTATTTTTTGGAAGTCAGTTTTGCTTTTATAAAAAAAAAACCTAAAACTACATTTGTCTGCGTAATTCACAAGCTTTTCTTTTCAAATTGACTAACGATGTTGAGCTCAAGGGCGAAAGAACCTTTAGTCAGTGCCGGATCAACTACGTAGCAAGAGTAGCAATTGCTACGGGCCCCGCGCGAAAGGGGGCCCCGCATGTTTAAACACACTCATCTCTGCCGGAGTAAATAAATGTATTGAGTATTGAATTGTATTTTTACCACTTTATAGTTAAGAACCCATAGCAGATCAAGGGCTTTTTGAAATAATTTGCTACGGGCCCCGCGCTTGCTTAATCCGGCACTGCCTTTAGTGCACTCTCAACTGAAAAACGGTTATTAAGAGCACTATAATGATACGAAATTTCTCTAGAACTGCAAATTCCGCGGAATTTATTCTAGTTAAAATTATTATCTATTATGCAAAAAGGTCTCTTACAGACCCTATATAGATACATGCATAACATCTTGCCTATCTCTCATGGTGGTAGGCTGAGACTACATCCTTCCAATCGCAATGATCCTGACGCATCTCATTTTTCATAAGTAAAAAATACATGTTCGTTAGTTATGAGTAGGTACTTTTCATCTGACTTTCCTTTAGCAAGACTTCGATCTGATCGAGAAACCCTCGCCTTAGTCCTAGGTCGACCCATAACGACTTGCCTAGTCACTCTCACATTGTAGTGTGTAATATGTTATCTAATTAAAAAGATATTAATATTTCCTTCGTTACTTTGTTTCCTGAATGTAAACTCTATCCAATAGGTTAATTTAGTATTAATGGAGTATTAATAATATTAACTTACGATTTTGCAAATTATTTGAGTTTATGTATGTTTGCAATTATTTGCACTTCTGTCTTATGTATCTGTGGACGGCTCAAGGGACTTGTGGCCCTGTACATTATTATGCCTGTCCGTTTGGGAACAACGTCTCCGTGTATTCGCTTATCGCGTTTTATTATGTCAAACGCGTGTGTACGGGACACAGTTAGCCGACGTGTTCTCGGGAACGGTCGGTCGCTCGCGTTTCTTTCCGTCTACACGGAATCTCAGATATCGATGTCCGGAACGGCGAAAAAGTGTTCAATACGTATATAGATAAGATATCCCAGAAAAACTGTAAGATTTTTATTTATATAATAAAATTACTAATAAATTAATTTTCAAGGTGTAATCAATATAATATGTATTAGTATAATAATTTGAGAAAATGAATCATATTTTTAACAAATTACCATTTCTTGTTATTTTTTCAAACCTTAAATTAGAAATGAATCAATGTGTATGAATCAGAGAGCGTCGTTCGAAGCGATATGTTATAATGTACTTACTTGTTAATTAAACTGTAGCATTAGTAATTTTTAATCTTTTTTTGTCAATGTCAGCACATTAGAAAACTTAACAAAATTCTTGAGATTATCAATTAGTATTTTTTATTAATAACCAAATACGGAATTGTTTAAATTATTATTTGAACATAATAATTCTTATTATTAAAAAAAAAAACAAGAATAATGTAAATAATAACAGAAAACATTGTCGTGAACCTTAAGTAACTGAATAACCGATCCAATTTCATATATTCTTATAATTTCAATTTAATTCATTAGTTAATTTATGTGATAGCTGACGGTGAGTGAAAACGCCGTAAAAAAACCTGAACAGTTCTACTATAGTCTTCTAGAATATTATAGTGGTAACTTTATGTACCTAGTAAAAATATATATCATTTAATTGTAAGAAATTGCCAGTACCTTCTGAAAGGCGTAATTGTGTTAATATTGAACTTACGACTTCACTTCTGATGTATATTGTAACTAATAGCTGTATTTTATTGGCACAATATTATCAGGCATTATATATTATGCGAAAGTAAAAAGTTTAATAAAAAAATGAATTAAGTATTAACTAGTTGACAATAACTAAACATTTCTTAGTAAACACATTTACCATATGCCATTTACCACATTTATTTACTAAATATGAATATTAGCCTTTGGATGATTTTTCGATACCACATTATTTTCATGTGGCTCTTCTTACTTTTCAAGTAATTATGTAAGTATGTCAGAAGCCACTAAAATGTTGGTTAACTTAAATTTTTAATTTATAAATAAATTAGGATTATATTCTTAAAAATGTAATTATTACACTACTATTTTTTTTTAAATTATAGTATTGAGATTCAGTTTGTACCCGCGATATTAGTAGTACAGGTAAAACTAACATTATTTTTACGTAGTTTAAAGCAGGGGTGGCAAACATGCGGCTCGCAAGCCACAAGCGTTTCGCTGAAGGATTATTTGTGGCTCTTGATAAATGTACCCGAGTTCCCTTTACATTTTTGTGTTATTATATTTTTTAAATTATTGTCGTTCCGCATTTGTTTCAAAATGTCTTTTATATTACTGACAACAAATATGAAAGACTAAGTGTAACATTGCAATTTTCATTTCCGTGTAAATAATTCAATATTCGAAACAACGTAGGTACTTATGTGAATCATATTTTATGCCAGTTTAAAATTTCGTTAAATCCGAACACCCATCAGTATTAACTAACCAGCGCCTAAAAGAATTACCGAGAAGTGTCAAATTTTAAAGAATTATTGAAACAAGGAAAATGTGTTTAATTTTTAATATTTAAAATCAATACACATGTTATCTTGTATTTTTATTCAAATTGCTTTCAATAAATATAATTTCTATAAAAAAATAATCCTTTTTTGCATACATTTTTAATAGTACGTATTTAATTGCGGCTCGCGCATAATTCCAAATTTGGTAAAATTGCTAGGACTATCAAGAAGCTTTGCCACCCCTGGTATATAACAAAGTCCCTCTCGGTGATATGTATATAAGATAAAAAAAAAGGACAGTTAAAATAAACGATGTGTTGCTTTTTAATAAAGAAACTACATTTTAAGTTTATTTTTACAAGCCCAAACTGAAAATACAATTATGAATACTGTTATTATTTATAACATATTTGACATGTATCAAAATATCATAACGGCCAACATGACCTACTTAACCATATAAACTAAACTTTTTACATTATAAAATATAATAATACATAATTAAAGAAATGTATTTTCTTCATTACTTAAATAAAAAAAAACAACCATATGAGTCGGTCCTGTGGTTCCCAATGAAGATAGAAATAGACAATAAGAAACACGTTGTTTGTACATAAGGACATACATAAGGAAAAGAATGTTAAATTCGAGTCTCTATAAATATTGAAATGTGGGGAGTTGAAACCATAGACAGCATTTTCTATAACTCACAGTAGATTAATAATGGCTTACGATATGCAATGATCCCGTTATTTATGTGTAGCAGCTAGATTTCGTAATGCTTAGTTTGATTCCTTAGGTATTTCTTAATGTGCTACCATTTTCAACCTTAAATACTATCCAATAGGTGATAAATAAAAATAAAATCTATTTACCTATTATCTAGAGCAATCAAGTTTTATTTTACCAGAGACCACAAAGTAGCTACATATACAGTTGTATTTTAAAAACACGTTCTAAATTCACAGTAATGATTAATGCTAAAACGTAAACAA
Organism: Samia ricini; assembly: GCA_014132275.2. Classification (NCBI taxonomy): domain Eukaryota; kingdom Metazoa; phylum Arthropoda; class Insecta; order Lepidoptera; family Saturniidae; genus Samia; species Samia ricini. Next base: position 1,378,264 of record AP028159.1, read on the forward strand.
CTAAGTCTAAATATTTATTTATCAGAGAATAAAACTAATGATACCGTTGATATTGTGAACTCTTTTTAAAGAACCTCGTTTAGATTTAATTTGTTACTTTTTTACATGTAATTTCTTAGTTTTTGAATTCAAATTATTGTGAAACTGCATGCAATGACTTGTACACTGTAATTATAATATTTATAATATGTGGTAGGTAATATGAAGGAAAGTTTTGTTTAAAAAAAAAGGAAAACGAACGTGTAGTACTATAGTAAAATCACAAGTTAAAAATATTATTTGTTTTCATTCACCCCAATAATGACGATGCGTGATGATAAATCGATAGAACTAAACAGACGGGTTCGGTTTAAAACAAGACTGCAGGTTATCACAATCAATGACTAAGCAACAGTGATTGCCACGTGACGAACGCACTACTAAATCATTCTTGTAATTTTTTTCTAATTTGCTGTACTAGAGATTTCAGTTGGCTTCGTACGTATAGAAATCTCTAATATGCTTATATAGCCTACGGTATTCACTTTCGCGTAAAATAATGTTTAAACATAGTTTAGTTCTTTTCATCTCTTTATATTATTATTTGTATAACGGACGGAGAAAAAAAACTATTCCGTGGTAATAGAGTATTGATAAGTTTTGCACACAAACACACCGAATATTAAACATTGACATTAAGTCACACACACACACACACATTAAACCTGCGAGATTTTAAACTAAAATATTATGGAAAACTAAAGTTTTCATGGTGACTTTATTTGAGTGATAATCTTTAAATCACGCTATAAACGGCTTGACTCGTTTCAATTATTTTTTTGTAGGTACGTGTTTGAGTTTTCTGGATTTATAATTAGGACGGTGGCTTTGCGATCATATTTCAGAATTTCTTTTTATTTTCAACGTCTGCAGTGCCCGCCAGCATTTTTATAATTTCTAAAGATAATTGGATATGCATTTGAGTAATTGTCTCAGTAATTTTTATTAATTACTTTGGGAGTAGAATTTCTGTTTGACAGAAATTGTTATATACCTAATAACAATATTACACGTAATTTAATTAAACTGTATACTTAGCTATAAGCTAAAAAAAAAACAAATAAAAGAAAAATTGAAAACGTACCACTACTACGTAAGTATTAATATAAAAACAAACAACTCGTTAATTTGTGTAGATTATAAAGAGAAAAAAAGAATAACAGAACAGTTCAAGAAAGAATTTTCATAAAGAATGCTCTAACAATCTCTACGTAAAAAGCGTAGGTAATTGATTGCGAATTGTTTTGTTTTCTCTGTCTATTCAGAGAGAGATCTACTGCCCGATGATAGAGAGATAAATATATATTTAGAGTAAATAATAAACCGTTTGCATCCGGAGCGCAATTGTGGTTAATATATATTCTGTTTATTTACATTATCTGTTTATCGGTTCACCGAACGATTATTGCAAGGAATTATATAATACTAACGTCATTAGGCCTTTGTTATTTGTTCCTCTATGCAGGGTTTCTCAAAGTGGAATACGCGAATCGGGGTTCGCTATTCGACAGTAGGGGCTCTCGACAAAATGTACTTAATGGTACGAAATACAGCAATCGACTTGATACCGAGTCGGAATTAAGGCCAAAATATCTAAAGGCTTATTAGTTAACTATGAAGTTCGTTGTCACCCTGAAACTTTAACAGGGGTTCGCGGGCCCAAAAGTTTGAGAAACCCTGCTCGATAGTCACTGTGTAAACAACTGGGTCATAATATTTATTGACTTTAAAACGGTGATTCTTGAAGTGGGCGGATGCCTGGAAGTTGAAATAAGTAAACGCGGTGAAAGGTAATCAAGCACTATGTCCACCTTTACCTGTTGTTAGGTCCTATTAAAATCAGTATAACTTTTTCAAAATTTTTCTCACACTCTTAAAGTCTGATTCTTTTTTAATCGTTTTAGTTACCTACTGATTAAATATTGATAGATTTTGTGGAAAATTTATAAGCTTGTGTTCTTTATTTATGTTGTTTACAGTTTGTATAAATGTAATTTATGTATTTATCCCTTTTCTTTTCATTTATGTCTCGGGGAACTTCATTTATACATACTCTTTCTGTTTATCTGTTAGTTGGCTTATAGCATTATTATAAATACGTTGTTTTGTTAAATTAACCAGCTAAATGAACAATGAAATAATAATGAACAAAGTCAACATTGAAAATACTAATATCGCACTGAAATGTATTTACTAAACCATTACATATTTACAATAGAAATTATTATAATCCATAAAAAATATAAATTAAAAGCTTGTTAATTTATTCTCACGTTTTTATCACCTTCTTTGTTGTTTTTTTTTTGTATACATTTGTATTTGTAACATAGAATGAGGTAACATATTAATTAAAGAATATACTTATTTATAGGTTAGCTTCATGTGTAATAGACGTTTTCGTTTATCGGAATCGTAAATCCGAGTGTATTTAGATTTACGAAGAGTGTTGCAGCCCTTGATTTATCGCTCTGCGTACGCGCATTCACGAGCCGGACTAATGAGTATGTATGTAGATAGAAACTATAAGCCATCGTAAACTAAACGCAAACTGCTCAACCGATTGCAATAATAAAAATAAAAACAATTACCATATGTAATAATAATAATAAACTTTATTGAACAAAGGTTAGGTGTACAACATATACTAATGTGAGTATATGCACTGGTTACAAATCGTATCGCAGATATTATAGAACAATATAAAGGTACACTTACTATTGAACATAAAGTTTGCAAAATTAGATGAGTGAGTGAGTGTATGTATTTGTGTGTCTGATGTGTGAGTAACAAGTGTTTGGTTAGGTAATACGGGTAAACGTGGTTGTCTAAAGACTGATTAAATTATAAACTGGGGCTTCAATAGACTTACAATAGTTTCATAGCTAATACATTGCAACCATTTAATTATAATTTGTCTCAATTATAGCTTTGAGTTGTTTAATCAGCAGTAACTTATTAACTTCATTATCTGTACTATCTATATCTATACCTTTATCTATACTAATAACAAACTTATAAATTTTTCGTGTTTGTATTTTTCTGATATATATATATATATTAAAATTGGCTAAAATTCGATAGTATGGCGTGCGCTGCCTGAATGGTTTGATCAATGCCCCTGGGTTGCATCCGGTATTTAGCCCTAGATCACGCTCACTCAGTCCTTCGGGGGTAGACCAATAAGCTAAGGGGTAAGCTGGTTGCTGGGCGCATAGTTTCAACTCAGAGGCCCCGCGAGGATTAAGCACAGACGGCGGCTAAGTACGCGCACCGCACTGTTGGGATCCGGACTCTGTTACATTACTATACCAAAGGGGAAAGTGACGGCGCCCTGGCCTTCCATTGCTCTGGGAAGGCTGTGTGGGAGGTGGTCTGGTCTGACCGGGGTGACCACCTCCACGAGTAGAGGCCTGGACGGTACGAGACGGGAAAGAAAATAGATAGAGTACATCTAAAGGGAGAATATAGGCCGTCAATTAGAATATAACTGTCTGAATTCCACGTGAGCGAAGTCGCGGGCACAGCTAGTTCAACAATAAATATATAACATAAATTAAATTATCCATATTTCTTTTGAAGTTCTTATTCTGCTGTCCAAGTTTAGGATTGTGCCATTGTGAATGCGCAATGCTGACCCGGTTAAACTGGACAACATACGACTGGAAGTATCCCCAGGTTCAGAACCATATACTTTTCAATAAATCTGGACCGTTTCTATTTAGTTCCAACTAGACTTTGTTTCGAACACTACAAAGTCAGCCCTCTCTCTAATGTCGGCAATATCTCCTCGACAAAAAAAAGAGTTTAATATTATAGACATTTCATATCATCACAACTGACACATTCACGATTTTTCAAAGCTTCTGTAAAATTCTTAATAAGACCATGTCCCCATTATTCTGTAAACTATTAATTACATACAATAACACACACACACACATACAATAAGTTGGCTCTAATCGTCATTTCATCATCATCAATAAGGGAGCTTTAAAAATATATTCTCAGCAAGCGTTTAAAATAGGACTTAAAAATTGGTTGACTGAATTGGTTTGAAATTTGATCGCCGTGACCTCGAGTCTACTAAAAGTATAATGATAGTCAGAGTAATGTGTGTTCTGGCAATACATCTTCGATAACTTAATGCATATTCGTAAAAATTTAGACAAGCTAGATCTAGTGAATGGTCGTCATAATTTTAATATTAGAAATAAAGACAAGTTGGCCGTCCCACGCTTTAGGTTAAGTAAGTCTAATAAAAGCTTTACAGGTAATAGTATTCGGTTTTACAATAACATCCCAAGTAACATTACCGATTTACCTGACAATAAGTTCAAGTATTATGTCAAGCAAGTTTTAATCTCAAAAGGTTATTACAGGGTGGATCATTACGTAAATCTGGAACTAACCCACATCTCTGTGCTTCCGCTAACATTATTAAGACTATGATTTGTATAGTTTTTTATATGACAAAAAAAATGATATATATTATATTTATAAGAAAAAAGAACCAGACCGAGTTTCTTGCCGGCTCTTCTCGACTGGGTTGTTTTCCGAACCGGTGGTAGTGTTTTAGACGTTCATAAGCGCCTTCTTAGGGACTAAATTGAATAAATACATTTTGATTTTGAAAATTTTGATTTTGATTTTGATATGACCGCAGTGCCATTCTCATACAATTACTTATTATTCTTTACGATTATTCACTTCCTCTTAATAAAGCGACAGACAGAGAGATATTACAAATAACATAAAGTGTGATGACAACATGAAAACAGCAATGAAATATTAATACAGGTCACTAAACAAAAATTTCGCAATTCAAGTTGAACGGATGATAAATAAATATAAATCAGCCATTAGCAACGTTTTAAGAATTTATTACCTAGACCATACGTCATGGTGTAATGGTCCAACAAGACAAAGTAAATTAACACGTTTTGAACATTGTTACATTTATTTTAGGATATAATTATTGCGTGGGTAAGGTCTTCGTTGAGTGAGCAGCTTGTAGAGAAACAATGGCTATGGACGCCACAAATGTATAGGACAAGGCAAATGTAAGACAAGAGTTTTAGAAATAGTAGTAGTGAGTAAGAATAAACTAGATGTGAAAGTGGACGGATATAGAGGTCGAGGGTGATCGAAGAAGGTATAAATGGATAGTATGAATAATTACATTATTTTAAACTGATCACAATCTCTTAACAATGACGTTAAGTGACGATGTGGTCCTTCAAGATGGTAAACACACTAAACCTAGAAGAACTGGTCCTCAACTGATGCTGACGGAACAAAGCTAACGGTACTTAGCGACAGGTTTTCAAACTTAAGGATTGGTCACTACCAAGCGAGCATTTTTGAAAATCCGCTACCACTATTCGGTTATTTCCTCACGATGTTTTCCTTTACCGAAATCTGGTTCCTTATAGAGTTGAACAAATAGGTTCGAACTTACACCCATTGAAACGGTATCCGACCAAACTACCAACTGATCCATCATCGTTTCAAATACATTATAATAAATATTAGAAATGGTTGATGAATGTATAAAAATAATTCCATTTAAGCTAATAGCGAAGTATGACACATGATTATTTAGAACTAGTTTCCCGGTATAGACCATAAATCCATCGCTATAGGCACAACAAATAACATGTCTTCGATATAACAGACTTGTATAAACCACCGACAACGTCGGCTGATTAATTTAGTGTTTGTTTGATTCCTTACAGTTTTACCACGGTATCTCGAATTGGAATAATAATTTATTGGCCTCCAGTTTAAAGTTATTGTAAACATATTTCATATACAGTAATTAATAATGAAATATCACAAGTAATTCTAATTACAGATATCGGTCTATAATATAATAAGACGAAGCTTCTAACGTTCGTTCCATTGTTTTAGAATCATAAGAAGATTGGATGAGTGGCGGCAAAGACTGGAGAATTTAGGCCTAAAAGTTAGCAGAACAAAAACAGAACATTTGTTCTGCGACTTTGGCGGTATCTCCAGTCTGAAGCTAATATCACTCGGAGGAACACCAGTACCAGTCTGTTCTGAATTCCGCTACCTCGGGTCACTCTTGCAGTGTGACGGAGAAATCGACCGCGAAATAAGGCATAGAATCAACTCAGGTTGGATGAAATGGCGACAGGTCTCTGGTGTGATTTGTGACTCCAGGATGCCCCTTAAATTGAAGGGGAGGATATATAAGTCCATCATAAGACCTGTCATATTGTATGGATCAGAATGCTGGGCTAGTAAGAAGATGGATGAGAAGCGACTGCATGTAGCTGAGATGCGAATGTTGAGATGGATGTGTGGTGTTACAAGAATGGATAAAATAAGGAATGAATATATTAGAGGGAGTTTGAAAGTTACGTCAATGGTAGAAAAGTTGAAAGGTTCTCGTTTGTCGTGGTATGGACATGTTATGAGAAGAGAGGAAGCGCATGTGGGTAAAATAGTAATGAATATGAATGTGGAAGGATGGAAAAGTAGAGGAAGGCCAAAGAAAGTGTGGATGGAGTGTGTAAGAAATGACATGAAAGAAAAAGGAGTGAATGAAGAGATGACGGCTGATAGGGACATATGGAAGAAGAAAACATACTGCGCCGACCCCAAGTGAGTTGGGAAAAGGCAGGAGAATGATGATTTAGAATCATAAGAAGATATTGAGTATTGAATTGAATAAAAACGAGATATATATATATACGAAAAGTTTGGTTTACAAGACATATTAGCATAGTTTATTTATTTTTAGTATGTTATTTAATATTTTTACATAAATTAGACGAAGTATACATATTTGCTCGCGGTTCGCTATTTGCTTTTTTTAAAATTAGCTATGTCAAATAATGTTTTAGTAAAATTTAAAAATAATTTTAAAAATACTTATGAGTTCTCGTGGTAGTGCCAGAGTTGAGTTTCCCGTGAAAGCGTAATGTTTACATTATACCGAGCGCATAATGTCGAAACACCGATGGGAAACACTACTGAGTAGTTAATGTTCGCCCTGACGTTTACCAAACGCTTGATGTCGTGTGTCATATTTCCAAAGCACCATTATAGTTTATTATTATAATGCCGGGACCCCGCCTGCGTCTTGTCGCAAGGAGAATTAAATTTACGAAATTAAACGAAATGAATATATGAAAATAATATAATTAGATAAAAACCGAAGGTTTTCTTTACATTTAATAAAAATATATAAATTACAAAGTATTAAAAAAAACCTGCTACTTCAATCACGGTAAGGGGAGATCCTGGCCAGGCGCTCGTCCGAGAGCGGGTACATCGCCCTCGCTGCTGCTCACAATCCTGGAAAGCCTTCCTTTAATAATTTTCCATCTTTTATGATATCATGGGTGCAGCCTTGTTCCTTGTCATCTGGGATATCTATATTTTGAAGTAATATATCTATAATATGTCTTGTATGAATATCAAGACAGACGTATTTTTTTTCATTACACGTCCTCCATCTCTCAATCCCTTTTTCTTATTGACAGTAAAATTCTATTCCTTCTCGAAGTTTTAAAGAAAAGAAAAGAAATTAACCCCTTGAGCACTTACCTGGCATTTACGTTAGCTTTCCATTGTTTTCCTATTGTCTTCCTATTGTCTTATTTTTATGGGTACTAGACATATTAAAAAGAAAATTTTAATATGATATATTTATATGATATATTTATATATATATATATATATATATATATTTACAGAAATTTTAAAATGTTCCTTCTTAGGCGGCCTTCTCAATGAATTCATTAAAAACTCATGTTCGATTTGCAGAACGCACGCGTAAGCTTTACTATAAAACTGACAGTTGACATCAATAAACTAATAGCAAACCTTCGGGTTTTCTTAATTAATTTAATTAATAAATATAATCATAAAAAAGATAAATGATAAAAATATATATAAAAAATAATAATAATACAATAAATAAAAAAAAAAAACAAATTACATGAAAACCAATGATTACAGTCTCTTGTCGAGATGCTTCGTAGGATCATATGACACACGCAGATGCAACTAGCTATTATTTGGTATCATCTCAAATTTTTGGGTCACATTCCAGTTGCCGCTCGCACTACGAAATAAACTTTTAGCTTACTATTTTTTCTCGAACTGATTAGACGGTTTAAATAATAAAGATGATAACGCTAAGCCTAGAGGGATTGGTGCACGAGTTATTCAGTCAAAGCGGAGCCATAGGTGTTTCCCATGCTATGATTTCATTGCGTTTTTTTTCCCATCGCGAAAAGTTTAGTCACAGTGTCTGTAATCACTTGGTACTAAGTTTTTAATTTTTAAATATTCATCGTCCCTTAGACACGTCATATTTTTTAGCAACTTTGGGATCTACGTATGGTGTGATACGTATTGAGGTTTAAATGCAATACCTAGCAAACGTCACTTGTAGTTTTTTGGTACAAAATATAATACAATTTTTCCGAACATTGTCTTTAAAAAAACGTATAGGTAGGTAACCTAATTTAATTCTAGAAAAATTTTGAAATCGCTACCTGACAAATGTTAGTCAAGAGCACACACTGCTTTTCGATTTAGACAACGCACTTTCCACAAATAATTAAAAATTTGACGTGATATCTCACTGCATCCCCTTCCCCCTTGTATGTGTTCCAAAACCCTTTTGACTGTTACATGATTAATAGACAATCCTATATTAATGAGCTTATTTTGTCATAAGCCATCCCAATAAAGCCCATCGTGTTCAGACTTTTTTGAAACATGAAATAGTGGTTAAAATATGTAGAAGACAAATTCCACGGTTTTATTTTTGTTCAATTTAGAATACATTAAACGATAATGTATTTAACCCCTTGAGCACTTACCTGGCGTTTACACCAGCTTTCCATTGTTTTCCTATTGTCTTATTTTTACGGGTACTCTACACATTAAAATTATGAAGCCTTCTAATATAACCATCGAACCATTTTAGGAAGCAAAACATACGAAGTTTCAGAACGCAGATGCAGCATTGGCTTAACACTTGGCGCGAGTTCAACACTGAATTTTGATTTAGATTAGCGATGTTTCCAAAAATATACTACATACTTACGATATTGTTTCTAAGAAACAAGATATTGTGTCCCTTTATCTTAAATTCTTAACTGATTAAGTGTTCGCCTAATAGACAAAATTGAAGCGATTAAAGCGATGACGGTGCAGTGGATTTTGCGGCCGGATTCGGCATCAATAGACGCGGGTTCGAGCCTGCCTATCCAACTCTAAAATCAGCCTAAGCTTTCGACGAAGGAAAGCATAGTGAGGACACCATAGCATGGTGGTTGATACTCTGGTGTGTTTACCATCCTGGACCTCATCCTCACTTAACGTCAAGTGGGATTGTGGTCAAAACACTAAGCCTATACCGTAAAAAAGAATTATATAGCTAACTATATCACAATGGTAGATAAATATGTCACGTAGAAACGAATCAAGATAACTATCTACTTTGCAGTGGCGTGACGTGAACCTAATCGTTGGTAAAGCCGAAACACAAAAAAAATCTACCTGGTCATCATACTTCTTTGTCTTCAAAATTAGTACAATAATAAATGATGGATGTTTTTGCTGCTGAGTTAAGCTATCTAGATGCAGTTAGCGTTAACCATATTCACCATACTTGACTTTGGCACTTGAAAAGTGACTTTGAAAACAGCCGTTTGGATTTCGTTTAAAGTTGAGAATTATTACGTTAATGAGGTTCTTTGTATGCGTGTTTTGTGTATGATTATTATGATGGCATAGTCAGTGTTTGCAAAGTGTTTTGGGATTTTTTTTAGTAAGGAATCGGGTTATATGAGCGCTCCGCCACTACCACTTTGCCGCCGCATTGTTACTTGCTACCATTTTCCATATTACCTACACTTTGCTATATAGCCTTGGGCTATGTAGAATACCGTAATTAATCCTAGTTAAGGATCTGATATAAGGTATGTTACTTCTGTGTAGTTGTACACTTGTGGAATATATTGTTATTTGTGTTGGAATAAATAAATAAATATTGGAATAAGGAAATAAATAAATAATGAATTATGTTTCCACTATAACGCGAAGCAGCGGACATTAGTGTTCCTGTCCGAAAAATTGGCCGTAGTCTCTATTTGTCGCGACTACTCGGGTCACAAATCAACAAAATTTCCTACTCATATTTTTGTCAAGACCGTATACTCAGGTGACCTTAAGAAAGGTGTATAAAAGAAACAACATATAACAATTAAAGAAAATATTACAATCGCAAAGAGTAATTAAAATTAGGTACATTATATCTAGGTCTGCCTTTGTGGCGCAGTTTTATTACGGTACGACTGTCGTTCTGAGGTCTCTGGTTCGACCCCTGGGTCGGGTCAAATGATATTGGGGTTTTCTACAAAATGTTAATGTTGTAATTACTTGATATCGTCATTTTCGTCCTTTTTTTTAATGTAAATAAATATAAAAAAATGTAGGGATTAGCTAGGATAAAAATTCCACGGGAGTTTTTACACTCAGGTGGCGGCCAAGCCGAGGTTCGAACCCTTGAGCTAGCTACCTTTTGCGGCTGAGTGCCTTCAGCACTCGCCCTCAAAGTTCGGTGAAGCTGTAAAGGCCCTTCCGGTCAACAGCATTAGCTAGGATAAAACAAAGAAAAAAGAATCGTCATGTGAATGATATCGACCTCCTACCCTAGGTACAAGAACATCGTACATAGAAATTGTCAATTATGAATGTTTTATGCAATCTGTAGGCAGAGTCTATAAACACCGACCACAGTCACAAGAATAAATGGAAACAGGTCAACTTGTGTTCTATGTATAATATGAGCTAAATAATGAAGGCACGTCAATTTCTTTAGGACGTAAACTATTGCATATAGAACACAACGCACCACGCGCGCGTAGCCAACTACTCCACACATACATACATATAACGACGTCAGCTGGCGCTCTTTGTTCCCAATTTTATGTTCGTAATAAAATAACATTCCTCAGATCGGAGTCAATTTCGAAGATAAAAGCTGTTATGTAATAAGATGTCTTCCGTTGTTTTACACGTCGGCGAATATAATGTATGTTTATTTAATTTTACGTTCCGCCTTCATATTGTAATTAATGGTCGAGCAAAAAAAAAAAAAATATTATAAACTACAAACTACTGGTGTACTGATGATATCACGTTCGATCGCAAGTTTTGAAGGATTCGTTTGTATTCATTACGAAAATATAAAAGTAATAACATATTTATAAAAAAGAAATCTAGTGAACGATCGTCATAATTTTAATATTAGAAGAAAAGACAAGTTGTTCGTCCCACGCTTTAGGTTAAGTGTAATGAAAGCTTTATAGGTAATAGTATTCGGTTTTACAATAAGATCCCAAGTAACATTACCATTTACCTGACAATAAGTTCAAGTATTATGTCAAGCAAGTTTTACTCTCAAAAGGTTATTACAGGGTGGATCATTACGTGAACGATAGTGATGTCTGGAATTAACCCACATCTCTGTGCTTCCACTAACATTATTAAAACTACGATTTGTATAGTTTTTTATATGACAAAAAATGATATATTATATTTATAAAAAAAAAAGAACCAGATCGAGTTTCTTGCCGGCTCTTCTCGACTGGGTTGTTTTTCCGAACCGGTGGTAGTGTTTTAGACGTTCATAAGCGCCTTCTTAGGGCCTAAATTGAATAAATAAATTTGATTTTTGATTTTGAACTATAACTACATATATGTGTCCTACATAGCGACAAATTTATTAATATTTAGTAAATTAGAAAAATACTTGGTTTATTCGATCAAAAGAGTCCACTGTTGGACATATGTCTCTCTTATAAAGGAGGGGAATTGCCATAATTGCCACGCTTGGTACTCAGAGGACGCTGCTACCCACCTCCTGGTTTATCCCTTAGTCGCCTTATACGATACTCACGGGAACTCACTTAGCCGGCACTACAAAGAAAAAGAACAAAACTAAAAGCGGAAAAATAAAAAAAACTTATTTTATATGTTATAACAACAATCTTATAGATACGCTTATAAAAAGCATAAAAGATCACACGAATTAAGCAAACACATATAATCGTAAAAATACATGTATAAAAAAAAAAAACAGAAAAATAATGACCGCGTATCTGAGTTCTTGATGTATATGAAAGTTTCATCAGCCCGGCTTGTTTGATCGGTAGCTGATAGCCGTCTGATATCGCTCTGATCATCAGAGAAACACGGTACGAAATAAAGGGAAGTTGTCGTGGGACAGACAGGTCGAAGCTTTATCCTTCTGTTGCCGTGAATTATATGTAATCCTAACAGCGTAAGCCTATGTAATCCATTTTGACTGGAACTAAGGGCCTGAGTTATATCTCCAGAGCCGGGAGGAAGAACAACGTCTATAAAAATACCCTGGTAAATATATTTGTAAAGAAAATCTCGTTAATCAAAGCGAGAGGAATAAAGCTTCTTTTAAAAATCACAAAGCAAAAATCAACTTTCGGAAAATATGAGCCAGAAAACGGAGAAAGAAAATCACCGAGGATGAAATTTACAAGAGATGCTAAAGGTTAAGACAGCATGGAGGAAGGAAGGGTCACATCAAAAGGGGATAACTTTAAGGGGACCCCATGCACTTCGGGAAAGATGGACAAGTACAAAAGGACACTCATGTCCTCTGGCTATGGGTGCCGCGGTGGCATGTTGGGATTTTTAGGGAGCACATGAAATGTATTTCCTAACGAAAAAAGGATAAATACTGCGGAATTTAAATATTGGTTACAACCGTATAAGAGAAAAGACTAAAGTATCCAGATGAAACGTTATGTGGTCTGCATCCTTTTTAGTCCATTTAAAATGTATATATATATATATATATATATATATATATATATATATATATATATATATATATATATATATATATATATATATATATATATATATATATATATATTTATTTATTTGCATGAAACAGTCCAAGGTAACGTTACCATCTATTTGCTTATGACGTGAGACTTGGCTCGGCAGAAAGATCAATTAATGCATAATAACTTTTAATGCGATTGGGTTGAAATATATTCGTATAATCTGCCCACGCGTCTCGACGTTTCGCATTCTGAACTCGATCGCGTTCTAATTATCTTTTTTGAAATACCACAAAACCAACAGATTACGTTGAATTAAAATTACAGAGAGGAGAAATCCCGGCCGCGGCTCGACGAGCTAACAAAAGAATTGTTGTTTATACTGTTCAAATTAAATCTGATATCGGATGAATCGACTACTCTCTAATGATCACTTCGGGTTTCGATAATTCCGACAAGTTACATTACACCAATATAATTTAATATCTGTATGTATAGATCCTAACTTTGTAATATTATGTGAGTTTGTAGTAGTGCTTGTAAAGTAAACTTTCTTTATTTAATTGAAAGTCTATTCATAGGGTCCGTAATTACAGGGTGGATCAATTTGTGAACGATAGTGATGTCTGGAAATGACACCCCTTTTTGTTCTTCCACTAATAACGTTTATAACTATAATTCTTCCCGATGACTAGGTTGTATTCCGAACCGGTTTTGAAGAAAATGTAATAGTGTTCAAACTAACAGTGTCAGCATAATATCCCTCATAAAAAAAACACTTAGGCGTGTCGTGTTTTTCGGATTATTGAATGTAGATTCAAATGCTAAAAGGATTCGCAGGCCATCATGATAGCGCCGTTTTGCCCATATGTTAGTGATAGCAGCTTTTTTGTTAATTTGCTATTAGATAAAAAGTCGTTATTTCACCATGCTAATACTATGCCTAAAATAATAAATGCAAATATCGCTGTGTAATTTGAAGCCAATTCGCATTTTATATGATTAGAATATTATTCAATTCATCGTCAAATAAATTATGGTCGAAAGATATTATACTAATTTATAAAACGAAAACAATTGCGATTCTTTGTAATAATTATTTATTTTTTAATATCTGAACATTCGTAGTGTTAGAACCGTGGTCGTCTAGTAATATTATTGTTTAGTTCCCATACAATGAGCAATGCTGTGAGATTAGCGACGAACAGCTGTGTCCAGTTACCCGCGTACACTTTGATGTCAGAATTAAAATTGGCGTTTCTTTCCAGAACGAACCGGGCGAGTCATGAACAAGAAATCTCATAAAAAGAAGGTACGTACCTACCACCCAAAATAATATATTTAATTTTCATTTGGAAGGCTTTTTTATGGTTCACAGTATATTCATGACATTATTATTATGAAACGGTCACCGTTGGAACGATCACGCTGTTGCGAGTTCACGTTCACGGCTTGCCTACGCGCATGGTAGTCGGATAAAAATTTGTTCGAATTACATTCGAAATTCGAGTTCGATTTGAAAGCTGGCAATTTATACCTACTTGATGTTTATCATCGTAGCGATGATATCTCAGTGCTAGAATGTGATCGGTTACCGCTACCGTCGACCTGGGTGCGAATCCTGTAATAAGTATTCGACGAAGGAAAACAATACAACGAAATACGGCGGTGGTCAAGTAGTACTTACGCCAATGTACAAGAGTATTCCGACATCATGACTTGAGAGTTTAACCCGTTAACGTTTAAGGACACATCGTAAATTAACATAACATAAGCTCACGCCTGTTATCCCCTATGGGTTAGGCAGAGGTGAAAATAGCGAACTACACCGCCCACATTTCGTCGAGCTTGGTTCGGTCTCAGATGTAACATGGGGCGAGCCTGTCGCCATATTGGGTTTTACGTAAATTAACATTAAGTAAATTTTTCATAACCGATGTTAGTACTAACAACTAATAAAATAATATTCAATAGTATGTCAATGAGACAATTTACCTTTTTATATATGAAACAAAACATTCAACAATTCCATCTAGGATTGCCAAACTGAAGCATGCCAGAAACTATTGACATTTTGGCACCAGACTGACATTAGACGCTCTGGCACGAAGCGGGCCACGTGCTATTCTACTGATAACACGTCTATGTGACCGAGTCCGATGGTTAAATATTACCGACGGACTCATATTGTACTAGAAGCTTCAATGGCCATGTTCTCTTTAAAGGTTTAATAACTATACTGAATGATGAAAAAAATCTATGAACAGTCGGTATCATCATGCTGCATCGGCATATCTCCCAAGGCTAAAACTTCTTGGTACCTTTAGATATCACTTGTTGGTACACGACGCGCTTTAATCCAATTGGTCTGCAATTAGTCATATTATCATGCAATCGCATGGGTTTTTTTTAAGCAAATTCTTTAAACAGTTAGCGATTAACGCAAAAATAAAACAGTTAAGTGCCTTTTTTTTTCCCTTTGTTTTCCAACTAATATTCTTAGTATTCTGTTTAATTCGGTAGCTTCTGAAAAATTTTAGTTTAATTATTAAAAAAAAATTGTAAACAGATTTTGTTTTTTCAAGCTGCCAATATTTGTTAATATCGAATTTCGACCACTAGGCGAACCCTTATAGGATATTTCCTTCGTCTAAATAACTTTGATTGTCAAACATGTACGGGTCATTTCGAGAGATGTATATCCAATCTAGGCTTGTGGTCACTAGGTTTCATCGAATAATTTTTAACACAATTAAAAAGGATCACCTTAAACTATGATAAGCAATTACTAACAAGTACTAGACATACTCTTTTAAGTTACAAATTACTTAAGCCTTTAGTCACAGAAACAAATAATCACAATAAAAACATTAAAGACATATTAAAGGCTTATAGTTCCCTATTTGAGTAACAATTACATAACCATATTATATAATAAACTCTAGTGATATTTACACAAGAATGAAACTGCAATATCTTAGATATACAGTATCAAGTTAAGCTTACATCCATGAGAATAGTTTTTGCGACCTCTTTTTAACAATACAAGACGGACACTGCAAGGGTTAATATTATTTAATTTATTGTTGTAATTTTTTTTTAGGATTAATTTATTTAACCATAAAACGTCCACTGCTGGACATAGATCTCCCCCAATAAAGAAGGGATTGCCATAATCGCCACGTTTGGCAGGAGGATTGGCGACCGCAGTAGGTGTTTGTGGTACTCAGAGGATGCTGCTGGTCATCCTCTGGTTTATATCCCTTAATCGCCTTTTACGACACCCACAGGAAGATATGGGTATGGTACTATTCTTAGCCGGCACCCCATGGCTCGTTATAGCATAACTAGCTGTGTGTCTGCGTCTGCGCCCGCGTTTCACATGTTCTTCACTGCGTTTTAATTTTTTATACCGAACCCTAATTATTTTCGTAATTTTTTTCGGTACTAAGATAAAATAAAAATATTTCTCATAAATTCAAGCACTTTCCCGTAAAACTGTGCAATGAATTAGATTTTATTTAATTTTTGTTAGAGTTTTATTTTTATACAGAGCCTGGAGTAACTTCTATCTACCAAAAAAATCCGGTCAAAATCCGTTCAGCCAAAATTGTATTTTTGGTGTAGGTTATGTATCCATATCTATTTAGTAAAAAAAAATTATTTTGACATTACAAGCAGACACATCAATTTTATTTATTAATATAATAGAGGTACATAAATTATTTGATAATGTATTATTACTTGTCCTTATTTACTTCTACTTATAAGTGAGTGTAGCCGTTAAAATAAGTAACATTACATTTACTTTCTTTAAACTTAAAGCAATAGTTGCATACAGGTGGCCCGCAGGAACCAAAATATGGTCCGCGAACGATGTCAAATTTCGTGAACAAACCAAGGCAGGGCATTGCCGCGCGTCCAACAGGGTGCTCGGTTCAGTAGCTTTGACCGAATGATTCCTAGGATTATCGAACTTTTAAAGAAGCTGCAAAAATGTATTTTCAATGAATGTTACTATTTAAGATTTTAGTAAAACATTATTTTTGATATTAATTCAGATCGTTTTTCTTGATTATCGTCGTCCCTGTTTTACAAATGAAGAAATCAAAGTAATCACTCGTCGAGAAAAGTTTTAGAGCCATTGGTTTGAAGTATCACCTGTTGGTCGTACATCTCTTCCTTGGATTCGACTTCGAGCGGATTTTATTTGTTTTCACAAAAACTAAAACGTTCATTGTGTAAGTGCCGCCTGCAGCGTATGTGTTTGCAAACATTTTTAACGAATTATGTGTTAGGCACGTTACTTTTTATATAACATTGCTTCGTGGAATATGAACGTATCTCTTTTATCTTATTACTTCGATATTTCTAGGAGAAATGATTACATATATTTTTGTCGATTGTTGATTCTCTTTCTTATTGTTTTAAGTTTAAAAAAGCATTTTTTTATAGTTATTTCAAATTTTTAATTATGAATATAGTGCATATTGTTTTTACTTTAACTAACTGTTACTACTAAGTTACTTATTACACATATGAATGCAAAAAATAAACATGTTAAAAACTGACTAGAGAATAACTTTAACTCGAGCACTAACCTGACGTTTACGCCAGCTTTCCATTGTTTTCCTATTGTCTCATTTTTTATGGGTAATCGACATATTAAAAAGAAAAATGATATAAATTCGGTTGATAATTCTCGAGTTGCAAACCAACGAACGGACCGACATAAAAGAGACTGTTATCTTTAACGTAAGAAAAATTCGGATAATATTATCTTCAATAAATATAATACTGATTAAGTATTCATTATACTATATTATCAATCGTTACATTTTATTTTTATTGCGGTATTTCTTTTAAAATCGTACTGTTTTTGGAAGAATTCATAAACCACGCCTAAAAAGAGACGAGTTTCAGAAACATGAATATGAGTATGATGATTTTAGAGTATCATTTTAAAATTAGACATTAGGTAGAGCCAAAAAATTTCATCTAACTATACTACTTTCATCATCATCATCATCATCATCTTCCTACCCTTTTCCCATTTTTATTTGGGGTCGACGCAACATGTCTTCCTCTTCCATTCCTCTCTATTTGTTGTCATCTCCGCATTCACTCCTTTTCTAAACATATCATCTTTCACACAGTCCATCCATCTTTTCTTTGGTCTTCTCCTTCCCATGTAACCGTCCACATTCATATCCAATACCTTTCTTACAACATCCCCTTTCTCCCTGCGCATCACATGTCCATACCAGGATAAACGACCGCCTCTTAACTTGTCTGTTATTGTCGCCACTTTCAAACTTCCTCTAATATACTCATTCCTAATCCTGTCCATTCTTGTTACCCCACACATCCATCTCAACATTCGCATCTCAGCTGCATGTAATCTTCTTTCGTCCGTCACCTTTATGGGGTAACATTCTGATCCATACAAGACGACAGGTCGTATTGTGTTCTTCTAAATCTTCCCCTTTAATTTAAAGGGGATTTGCGGATCACACGTAGTAGCCGTAACCTGCCGCCATTTCATCCATGCTGCGTTAATCCTATGCTTTAACTGTACTACTTTATTGATATTTATTGTAATAATATCAATATTCATTATATTGAGAAGTTATCGAATTTTAATATGAGCGCGTAATACAATGAAAGAGAATTATTTTTATAAACATTTAATTAGTCTAAACCTAATTGGCATGTCCGTAGAGCCAAGTCTATTAACGTTCCCGTCGAGCCGGGCCCTTGAAAATTTAATAAAACCATCCGATGCACGTAGGTATATCGAGTTGGCAAAGCGATCTGGCACTGCTGCGTCGACTCGAATATGAAATATTTTCATCAAAAATCTTACTTCTATATTGTACACACATGGATAAATATACCTAATTGCGCATTATATCCCTGGCTGATTTCGTCTACAGTGACTGGATCCTGTCTAGAGGCTGGGGTGTTTTACCTGCAAGTGACTTATGTACCCAATTTTTGCTCTGAATGTGCAAACGCATTGGCCACACGTTAGGATACCATTTAATAAAATTGAATGTTATATTTCAAGGCATCTATAATATAACGACGCTAAATGTAATTATAGTTAATTACTATTTTTAATATATCTTTAGTACTACAAATAACCATTTGTCGATTTTAAACAAAAAAATCGAATTCATGGAGAGGAAGAGATTACCGACAATAACAAATTATTACACAAACCATTTATTTATTGGTCGCTTTCGGACACCTCGGACATAATCTGAGACCTTGGCGGTCCTTTGAATTTCCCTGGTACCCCTATTTTACTTTTATCATAAATTTATTTTCTGAATGTTCGAAACTTTCATCTATTTGGTGCTCACATTTAGCTATTTATTGTATTGCTAGGTAATAACTGCTTTTTATTTTTGATATAAACTTTACTATTTATTATAAATTAATTTATCGAAAAACCTTATGATAATGCATGACCTTTACACATGATTTCTGTTATTTTTAATTAATACCCGTGAATACTACACAGTCCGTAAATTAATATCTTTTGAACAGTAAGAAAAACTATGGTAGTAACAAAAACAATATTTAACCGATTGCCTGAATTACACAACACACATCTGAAGTGCATAAATTATTTTCGCGACTCCTCTCCCTTTTACCATTTTTTACTGTTTACAATTATTCATTGCAATCTCATAAATATAATATTAAGTAAGCTGCTGCGAAATACGGTACTTTTTTTTTTTTACTTTGACTTTTGTTAATAACGTCCTCATAATTTTTTGCATGCCAAAAAATTTGAACCTTTATATCTGAAAACCTCGCCTTGTAAGATTAGTAGAGTATCTACTAAGTACGCCATATTTTTAAATTCTATTTTGAGTACTAATTTAGTGCCAAGGCTGGTCACTCTATGCTTGTTTTGGCATCGAGAAAATTAATCAAATACTATTTTTTTTATGTAGTTAGCAAAGTTTACATTCAAAATATTGTTAGCTTTCCACACACCACTTAGATAAGGCCTAAGGGTTAGTCAAGTATTGTCGAATCAGCATAAAAATTCTCCTGCACATTTATTTTATCCCGACAACGCTGATAACCAATGAGATATTAAAGATTTACCCCATAGAGTATATACCAGTCACCGTATCTATAATCCTAAATCTGTAATAGTATAAATCCTGTCACATATGAAACTATACTTTAACTTGTGTTATTGATAGAATACACAAATTAATCAAAAATGATTTTATAGCTTTCGGTATATATATTGCATAAAATATTGAAAGTATTACCACGAAAAATATCACGTTAAAAGTAATTTTCCTACAATCAGGGCCATCACATCACGACATACAATATCTGTAATCATCACGTCTTGGATCAGTGTTTTTGATGATTTTAGCCAATTATCTGGTTTCCCATTAATCTGTCGCCGGGTGAGCGAGCGACGGGACGATGTAAATTGACAAAGATCTCGTCGAGTCGCCTCTTATTTTTAGATTATCATCTGTGGCACAATGTTTCACATAAAATAACATATTGTGTGAACCAGAATGTGATTTTCCCACAAATATTTTACGGTAGAGGATCGTGGTACACTGTACTCACGAACTCATCGCCAGGAATGTAAAAATCTTTGATTAATTTTCTTCCATACTTACTTTTCGGATTCTGAAATTCTTCTTCTTACCCGTACACTCCTGTTGATGTGGGTGTCTTTTTCACTGATTATCTAATAATTTGGTTGGGGCTTCTACGAGACTTCTCCATATTACTCCATTCTGAAATATTGCGTGCTTATTATTGCATTTCTAAAGATTTATAATATAATTGCTTGTTAGGAAATGGAAAAGAATTAAGACGAAAAAATTGTTATTGATATGTCGATGATCACAATATTTGACATCCAGCAATTTAGACAAAAAGTGCACCCGATGTTAGAATTCGTTCTTCATCGGCTTGAATTTTGAAGTTAAACTAACGACGTAGGCAGATATCGCTATATAACCACAAAGAGAAGCAGTATTATCTGTTAAGATAAGTTCTCTTTGTAATAAAATCGTTTGGTTTTTAAAAAAATGTAAGAATGTTGTCAGGTAAAATACAAGAGCTGCTTTAATAAGTGTTTTACTTATATAATTAACATAATATAAAATTAGAGCTTTCACAACATTAAAAATTCGAACACTGTCAATAACCACACAACGGTCACCTTTATTTTTCTATTCACCTATTTTCTATTCTAATCAAGCAAAAATAAAAAATCACATGTTTTATTGGTGCTTATTGAAAAAAATATGAAGATATTAAGTTACACTCGTTATTCCATGGATTTATTTAATTCGAAATCTACATTTTTCTAAAAATATAGTAATACTTACAGGTTTTTTAATTTGTCCTGATAATGTTAATGTGTTTAGTACCAGTAGCCAATAAGCGATATTTTACCAGTTTTACAGAGTTTAAATGCTGCAGAATATAGTAGCTTCTATATTTAATGAATAAGGTGCTTAAGATTTCGAAAAACAGCCGTCAATTTTATACAGAGAAATCTCGGATCGACATTCTACTGTTCTAACTATTTTAACCAAGACAATATATCAAAGTACAATAATTTGTATTATCGTTTAATCGTGTTTGACACATACGCTTGTAGTGTTTGCCAAAACTGACATCCACGTTGCATATTATACATGTTATTATAATCTGTATGATCGAAACCGCAAAGCGAACACAGGATGTTGTGTTTGATGTAAACGGATAAAGTAAAATAAATTACATATAATAATTTCTTGGAACATTGAAATTGTTTTTATGTTTCGTAATACATACGAGAACATCTAGATGTTTGTGGACAATCAATTTATTACACTAAATCAACAAATTTGTCAGACTGCAACTGAAAATCATTACTTACACTAAATAATGTTATAAATATTCATATTTGTTTCTTAATAATACTAAGACGATTGTGTAATTTTAATTTTGCATAGATCTAAACTATGTCAAGAAAACAAACATTTATCACAATAGATAATTCTAAAATATCGCTTGATTTTTTATTTACGCTCAACGAAGGTGACATAGTTAGAATAAAGTGTAACACTATAGGTAATTTCGTATATAAGCTAAATAAGTTCATGCTATCTAGGAAATAGTACAATAACTATTCTATGAGATAAAAATTTAAATATGTAAGTTTAATGTTCGTACATTTTTAAATGTAACTTTTATATACCAAGTCATCCAATCGATAAATCGGTACTGATCTAGGAGAATATTTACAGTTAAAATCGGCAACGTCAGAGATAGTCCGAATAAAGATGAAGAGAAAAGAAGCAAGAATAAACAGATTAAAAATGTAGTTGTTGTATTTAAATAACACTGTAGTTTTTTTAAACATTAAAATAATTGTTTTAACGTTTCTCCCCAATCTCATTTGAAGATCAGTGACAATGGAGCTAAAGTCCTAGAAGAAATGATTTTCAATTGTTATTAAAGGAGCATAAAGATTTTTTACTTTAAAATAGCAGTTATCCAGGTTTGCCTGGGATAATGCGGAACAGCCCCAGAGCCTAGCGCGAAATGTATATCGAACTTGGAAGTTCCCTTTGGTAACTAATCAGTCAGTATCTAACCCGATTTTCCAACCTGAACCAAAACTTCCACGCATTCGCGAGTAAGATAAACTGGAACGTATGGTATGCAAGTCTTATCGCAAAAAAAAAAAAACGGTAAGCGAAAATTAGAAAATGTCCTACCACCATGCTATGGGGATTTCATGATGTTGTTCTTTATCCTGAATTCAGGAACCCACAACCAATTCATCATTGCTACAACGAATGAATTATCTAAAAACTCCGATAATCATATCAACACTATAAAATATTCTCCAATACATAAAATAATAATTATACTTTTATTAGAAAGTAAATTTTATGGTGTAAATAATATATATTTCATAGGGTAGTCACGTCAGCCACAACTGTGTGGGGTTTAATGTACAAATAATCACATGTTTAATGTTTGAACATCAAACGTGACGCAGTAAAACTTTTTAAACAATGATATTACCGAACGAATATAGTGAAAATAATTCGTAACAATGGATTAATAAATTTGAATAAAATCATGATGCGATGAGCGATGACGGCGCAGTGAATAGTGCGGCCGGATTCCGCGTCAATAGACACGTTAGAGATGGATAGATTCTAAAAATCAGCCTGCGATTTCGGTGAAGGAAAACATCGTGAAGAAGCCATAGAATGGTGGTAGGGCATTTTCTAAGAATGCCCGCCTGGATAGCTACGACCTTCAAGTTTGAAAACCTGTCGCCAAATACCAATAGGTGTGCTACGGTAGCATCACTTGAGAACCAGTATCTAGGCTTAGTGTGTTTACCATCCTGGACTACGTCACATAACATCAGATGAGATTGTGGTCAAAGCACTGAGCGTATATCGTGTAAAAAACAACTCAGAAATACGAAACGCGCATTGAATTTAAAAAAAAAAATAACAAAAAAAAAAAAAAACTTTATACATCCTAAAACTCTAACAGCCGATATTAATAAAACTATTGTAAACATTTCTCAGCTTTGTTATAGAATAGGAAAATAAACCAATTGATTCGAACACTATTAAGCCATGGTTTACGATTATAAAAGATTAGAATTCTTTACAGGCTATCTTGAATGTAATAATTCATTCGATAATTAGGTACCGCTCAAATAGTTGCTGCCAGTAGGTACATAAAATGTTCTATTTTATCTGTTAACTTTTTAATGAATCTAATATAAAAATCTATTATTGTTTTAAAATACCTACAGAAAACGACGGTAACAACAGACAGTAAATTATATGAAAATCGTAAACGTTAAAAATCCCATACAGCGTTAAATAAAGTAAAACTATAATGACTTAATACAGTTGGAACATACAGCGAAAAAATAAATTATCGTTTGTCCTGGTTCTGGTATGGACATGTGATGCGCAGGGAGAAAGAGGATGTTGTAAGGAAGGTATTGGATATGAATGTGGACGGTTACATGGGAAGGGGAAGACCAAAGAAAAGATGGATGGACTGTGTGAAAGATGATATGCTTTGAAAAGGAGTGAATGCGGAGATGACAACAAATAGAGAGGAATGGAAGAGGAAGACATGTTGCGCCGACCCCAAATAAAAATGGGAGAAGGGTAGGGAGATGATGATGATGAACAAAGCATGCATTTAGCATGATATTTTCAGTATCGTGTTTTATTAACAAGTATCCGAATGAATTGATATTATAATCCTGAGATCCCTTATCGAGAGCATAGGGTTCGCAGAACAAATATCCATTTCATTTAGTTGAAGCTATTGTTAACTGCCTGTTCCGGAGTAGTTGAGGAGCTACCTAGTCTAGATGGATGATGATAACCTCTTTGCAAAACATATCGCTTCCATAGGTTGTTAGTCAAACTCGCTTACATTAGCGATGGTATATGGCTTGAATATTGCAAATTAGTGCCGATATAAATGTCTCTCATAGATACAAATTACAGAAAATTCATTTGTTTTGGGTCTATATGAAAATATAGCGTCTATGATAATAAATAAAAAATCTTAAAAAATCGATTAATTGGTGTTCGAGCTATAAGAACATTAACGGACAGATAACCAGATAGGCATGACCTTTTATACAATGTAAAAAGTATCATGTTAGTTGTTGCTGAATATATTTAATAAAAGTATATAACTGATATTGGTACCTTATACAAAATTTAGTTCTGACCATTGTTTTTTTTTCTGAGTTTATTTTGAAACAAATAATATATAGTGTCTCGAGATTTTGTTAAGAAATAGACGTGGAAGCCACGACAATATTCAATGTGTTTTTAATGAGTAAAACATCGTCGCACTGCCAAGAATAACGTAACGTAGCGTCATGTAGTAAAATACGATTATAAATACATCGGATAACTGGGCCGGATTTGGTTTGCATGACACCGGGACAGGGAGGCCCGTAAGCAGGGCCTACCACCGCTGTGATGTGCCGTCTTTTATCGCGTTTTCTCAATTTTTCGTACGATATTTAAATTTTGATGTTTATATGGCATAATAATTGAAAACATAGTAATAAGGATGCGTATCCTTTCATAAAGAGCAACTCCTCCCTATCTGATTGTCTGCTCTTATAATTACTATACCGATTTTCATGACTTTAAAGAAAAATCATAGATGCTATTTCTGGTCGGGTTTTTATATATGTACTAATACATATGTTATACAAATATGAAATAGGTTAATAATTTTATCTCAAGAAAGTTGATCGGCACTTATTTCATTAGTGTTTTCATTAGTTAAATATTCTTTAGGGTTAAGCAGATGTGAAGTAGTAATAAAACACAAAAATACTTCCAGTGTAAAATAGAAAGAGAGAGAAAAACAAAAATTCTCTTAATTTTTTAAAACTTTCAGTATTAAAACTCAAGGTTAGGCGATTAATCGCTTCACTATTTTTTGTTACCTATTAAATTTCACAGCTTCTTAATTTGTGCCAACGTAGCGCGTGGTGGTTCAGATCCTCGTCGTACTAATCCTAAATACGTATCTGTTTCAAACAAATGATGTTACGCCCGCATGGATCGAGTATTAGCACATAGGTCTTGCTTTTCTCATTTACTTTAGCCATGTAAGTAAATGGTCTAGTTACCAATATAAGTTATAACTGACCCAGAAATAGTTTATAACTTTTAGCCTATGAAAGTATGAAGTCTGCGCAATGGGAACTTCCCTTTACCTAAAGGTTTAGACGGTTTTATACTTAGTGATAGTGTTCGAAAACCGTATAGATCAACATAAGTTCAAACTTTATAATAACCCTGAAGTTTCAGCGAAAGAGTATGTCGAAGCGCAGGCCGGAAAATTATACAAAATCTACAAAACTTTATCCTTTGAAGATCTTACAAAGAATATCTCAACCGTTTGTAAGCGAGGTTAATTTATAATTTCACTTTAAACTTTATAATTATAGAAAATACTTAATAATAAAGTAATCAGTTAATCACATTAATCACATAAAAAAACTTTAAAATGTCTTAATTATCTCAATTAACAACATTAATGAGTGCCGGTGGATATCAACAAGTATCAAAATAACAAAACTAATTTCTGACAAATGCTTTAATCGGCTCTGCATAAAAATAACTGCATAAAATAAAGAGACAGAAATCCATCAAACTGAATTATAAACTGTAAAGCATAATTTATTACCTTACATAAATCCTATCTTTCAAAAGGTAATCGTTAAAATGATTTTGTCTATTTATGACTACTAATACGCCTAGAAATACGCTTTATTATATTTAGCATTTTGTGTTACTAAATGGCAGTATAATTGCTACGCTGACAAGTAAATAGTGATCAAACTATTTTCTATTTGAAGCGATGATATGACAGTGAATGTTAGTGTTGACAGATACAGGGTCAATGGACGTAAGTTCGAATTCTTTCTATAGCAGGGTGTGCTTTCGTTGAAGGGAATCAACGGGACGAAATCACAAGATGGTCGGGCATTTATTAGCTAGCTCTAGTTTGAAAATCTGTTATCAAGCACTGACATTTATACCAGTAGTATCACTTGTATGCCAGTAGGTACTTTTAGGCTTTAATTGGTAAGAGCTAATTGCTAAGGGTGGTTAATTGGTAAGGGTAGTGCGCAAATGCATTCCCCTCGTCAAAAAAAAAGAAAGATACTTTTAAGCTTAGGGAGTTTACTATCTTGGATCACATCGTCACTAAGCGTCAGGTAAAAATTGCCTATATTTACATGAATAATAAAGTACTAAGACTAGTTACAAAATGTTGTCAACAGTATAAAAACAGTACAAATCACATACAAAAGCGCATGTAATTATAAAAAGAAATAGAAATAAACGGTAATAATGAACTTGTTGATCGAAATAATATTGCGGTGTATGTTTGTAGTGAGTTGGAAATTAGAATGTTATCATTAATTCAGTTTTCACGCCGCGTATTTTTAATACTACTGAATCAATCGAATGTAGTTAACCTAAGTAATTGTAGCTGCAAAGCGATAGAAAGAGTTAAGTGCGCAACATATTTGGGTATGAAAGTCGATCATATAGACTTTATATGTAATAAACTGAGGGTGTTACTAGGGAAATTTTATCATCTCAGTTACCGAGTTCCTACTGCCACACTAAAATTACTGTACAACTCTTTCTTAGATTCTATTTTGGACTATGCTCTCGACTGCTACGGGCTAACATTTAAAACTTACATCGATAAACTAGAAAATCTTCAAATGAGGTTTATAAAATTACTTGTAGATAAAAAAAAAACTAAAATGAAATTTAAATACGATTATCGCAAATTATTTAAAATTAGTAATATACTACCGGTTAGCATTAAGCATAAATACCTTGTACTCGTGAAAAACCATAGTAATAAGGAGTATATACCCCTATATTGTTTACCCGCAGAAATCAGAGAAGAAAGGAACATAGTTAAGTTTAAAATTAAGTTGAAAAATTATTTTATAAATTTTTTACCATAAGAACAGTATTTGATTGTTTGTTTTTTTTTGAGATATTGATTGAGATTGTTTGAGATACTCTTTTTTTTTTCTTTTTTTTTTTTTTTTTATAAAAAGGCCCCCCTGACATGATCAGGGACTTTGGCATCAACGGTTTAAAATAAAATACAACAATTTCCCCCAAATCCCCTTTTTTTCTTTGTTAGATTGGTTCTTTAACCTCTTATGTCTTCCCTTTTTTCTTTATTTCTTTTGTCTCTATTTTTTGTCTTTCTTTTTATCTTTTCTTTTGTCTTTCCTATCTTTTATACAAACTTATGTTTAACTTAAACTTAACTTACTTAACCTAGACATTATGTATTACATATTCTTACAGTTCTTCTATATTTTTTCAATTCTCATTGTAATCCCTATTCAATATTCGGTAATACAGGTTCCATTGCACTAATCGTATGGGCTTTTTACCACACCCTTCTTGTCCTACCCTGAGATACTCTTGAGGTACTCTAAAAGTATATAATTATATAAGAAATTTTAATACCATGACCTGCAGTCAAACTGAATGTTCAGTTTTGTGGGTCAGTGATCTATGTTGTAAGGTGTAAACAAGAGAATAAATAAATAAATAAAATAAAAAAATACATTTAGAAATGTATTCGATAATGAATCTAGATTATAATGGTGTCTTATAGATCTATCCAATCAACTATACGACGTATATTGCTTAATAAGGTGGGATTGTCATAATCGACACGCTTGGCAGTCGGCTTGGCGATCGCAGTAGGTGTTTTTGGTATTCAAAGGTTGTTGCTGCTATGAATAACCTCACCAACAACTTGATCGATTTTAAAAATTCTTTCACCTGTAAAAACTACAGTATCAGTGAGCAGCATAGGCTATATTCTATTCTGTATATTCATGCGAATCCGGGTATGTCACTTGTAGTTATTGCCGATAGTTTCGGTGAATAATCAGAAGTATATTTACGCCAACGTTAGTTTTAAAAAATGATTTCGAAATCGAACTCCACAGTGCTTCTCGTCCTAATCTCCGATAACGACTCGTCAGTATGTTTGAAATATTTCAACAGTTCCGTTAGATGTGATACCATGTGTTTAGTCGAAACCAAAACAAACACCTTTAGTTACGAAAGTTCATCTTAATACGTACATCCTTCTATCTTTATTTCGAAATGATTTCCATTTTAAAACATAAACAAGGTATAACTTCAGGTGCGCGTTTGGTAACTACATTAACCTAATTGCAGGTGTCCGTCAAATTCGACATTTACCAGACAGCAGTTGATACACAGACAAAACAAATCAGATAGTTCACTTCACTACTTCATGGTCGCGCTTAGAGTAGAAATCGCCATATTTGTATGACAGCAAAATTTGACATTCAAGAACTATCTCTTAACTAGCTTTACCAGTCGTTCTACTTACGTATCTTAAATCTGTAATATAATATAATATAAACTGGCCGGCATTTACTACACCAAACGGCATAACAATATAGTGCAGTAAATTTACTGGACTATAGCCAAAAAACACAAATTCTCGGTCTCCAACCTGTGGTGGCAGGAACAGGGGAAATGCATTTACGCACTACCCTTACCTATTGTATTAGTGAGACCAAAGTCTCCCAATACAATAGGTAAGGGGGCACGGAGTGACGAACTCCGCGCCAGTGTGGGACTCACCCGGGCCTGAAGCGCCCGGAAATACCCACTAAAACCCCCCGGGGCCGTCCGCTGCATTTGGGATGGGGGCGACACGGGGTGGCTTTCGCAAGCACCGCGTCGCGTGGCAAGAACACCTGACGTAGCCGTTGGTTAAGGAGAATGAGAGTGCGAAGTAAATGTGGGAGACACCAGTACAAACAGACGTTATAATCATACACTATAGACCAGACACCATTTACATAAACAAGACAGAAAACAAAACATATCTAATTGACGTAACAGTAGCTTCAGATTACAACATTGGAGCTAAAGAAATAGAGAAGTTAAGCAAATATCACGCATTAAAAGTAGAAATTACCCGACTCTGGAAAACATCCACTGAATCAATTCCCATAGTAGTAGGCGCCACCGGGGTAGTAGCTAAAAACTTGCACCGATATTGTGATAAACTTGACTCAAACATAAATATCAACAAAATTCAAAAAAAGGCCGCGTTACATACAGTTGCAATAGTGAGCAAGGTGTTAGGAGACACAGTTTTTGTTAGAGGGAGAACTGAGCCATCATTTCCCTGAGGGTTTCGGCGCGGGCACTCGGTAAACCGAGCCTAGAAAACGAGTAAAGGAAAGCCTCAAAGCATAATAATATAATATCTCAACATGTTATCGAACGCAATCACTTGATCAATTAATTATTAAAGTGTAATGTTGTTTATAAACTATAATTTTTGTTGCTGAATCTGAGTTTAGGGTTTGTTTAAGATCTTATCTTTCAGCATGAGCCAATTAGAAAATTTTACATCAATATCTTTAAAACGTCTTTACTGTATCTTTATTTAACATATTTTATTGGAAGATGTTATTTTACAGAAATTTATTGTAAGTAGTTGTTACTAGTTAATTTGCTTCAAATTATTTACAGCTGTCAAGTTTTTAGGAGCTGTTTTGACAGAAAGTAAAATAAAAAAAAACAATTACCAAAATCTGTAAGAAGCAATAACTTAACAAAAAAAAATTAAATATAAATATTAATAGATCACGATTAGAGAATAAGTAAATAATGAAATAAATATAAAATAATGCGTAATAATAAAAAGATTATTAAAGAGATTTAAATAATCTAAACTTTCACACGTTTAGTGATCCATCTGCTTTCCATTCGATATGTCGCTAGATAGATAGATACGTGTACACTGAATAAGAAAGAACACGTCGGCATTTGTTTACGTGAAAAACAAATGATCATATAAATGTATGATTTATATGCATCATCTAGTATTAGTGAACGTGTTAAGGAAAACAAAAAAAATATTTACATTAAAATTGAAAGTTTTAAGATTTTTATTCGGTTCGGTTTGATGTGGATATAAACAGCGCTATCAACAAGAATTATGTATTAGAAAAAACTATATCTTATAACGTTAAAGAGTAGTTCTGATAGTCTATTTTAAAAGAATTAATCATTCTATATTTATATAGGAACTACGGCCGTATATACATATGCTCATATATTTTGCTAGTTGTTAATTAATCAAATCAGGCTTCATCTCTATCTAGAAGGACTGTTTTGTTATTATTTTGTGTATATCTTTTCTACAGGTTTTAATATGTATTTGGTAACATTTTGTACAAGTTTGGAAGATAACAGATAATAAAGTCGTCATAAAAAATAACATTTATTTTTCACCATATAGACTCAGTGCTTTGACCACAATCTCACTTGATGTTATAAGTGACGATGCGGTCCAGGATGGTAAACACACTAAGCCTAGAGGGTACTGGTTCTCAAGTGATGCTGCCGGAACACACCTATTGGTATTTGGCGACAGGTTTTCAACCTTGAGGGTGGTAGCTACCCAGGCGAGCATAATTAGAAAATGCCCTACCACCATGCTATGGTTTCCTCACGATATTTTCCTTCATCGAAAGCTCAGGCCGATTTTAGAGTCGGATAGGTGGGGATCGAACCCGCGTCAATTGACGCGGAATCCGACCGCACTACCTACTGCGCGATCATCGCTTCAATTATAATAGTCTAAAGAGTATGAAAGTAAAAACCTTTGTGATACAAAAGTTTTAATCAAACCCGATGATGATCGCGAATCGTGTTTACCCCACCAAAACCGAGTAAACCCCCCACACCCGTATAACCACCACTTCCACTGCTGAGGACAGGGGCCTAACAATTCAGCAGCACACATTTCCGGTTCTGGTAGAGGCCCAAGACTTGCTCCAATTCCCAACTTAGGTGGCTCTTGGACATTATCATGATTGAACCCACAGCGCGGTACTTTCCCAGCGCATTTATATACCGCCGTTGCTTTCAATAATGAATATCTTATAGCACACAGTGTATAGCAACCTTTATCAGTTTCACGGTCAAATAAATCATTGGCAGGGTTATGATGCATGACTTTTTACATCGGACGATTGCGGCAAGCGAAGTCAAGTGCCGAACAGAAATACACACAAACAGACCGACCGCCTACTAGATCCGAACGCTCATTCATAATTCCCACGTCACATCGGTGAGGTGAACACATACCTCGTCGAACTCTGTGACTTGTCAGATCTCAATCTCCATCTCTCTCACTTTCTTACGTGAACAATTATCACGAATATATCACATAGATCGGATGTTACGGTGTATTTTCTGTGTGAGCTTTGTGTTTTGATTTAAAATAATCAATTATTATTTTAGTGGCGTGTTAAAACAGTTATAAGGAGTGTGAAGCATTTTATTTTTTGTTTTGTTAAAGCAAAAGAAAAGAGGAAAGAATGATGCTGGCAGGAACAAGGAGAATATTATTGAGGCGGAAGCGGAAGGAAGAGGGGATGAAGCGTTTCCGCCGGGCGGTACAAGAAAACGTGTTGTGCTACGAAGTGCGCCAGTCGGATGTTATGGGCAGGTAAATCTTCTTAAGAAATTTAATAATTACCTATTTATCCCTCATCTCCCCTCTATATAATTGGAAAATAATGTTTTTAGCCGTACCGTAATTATTTTACTAATATTTTTTTGGTACAAGAGAAAGCAATATTATTTCTCAAAAATTTAAGCACTTCATTGTAAAGCTGACTATTGAATAGTTTTTTTTTTTTCACATTTTCTTGTTTTGTAATTTTTTTGTGGAACCTTAATAAGTTTCCTGAAAATATTTTTGGTATAACAATAAGCAGACACTTCTCACAAATTCAAATACCTGCCAGTAAAACTGTGTTTATTCAGAATTTTATTAGTTTTCTTTTTTTACGAGGAACCCTAATTATTTTCGAAATTTAAAAGTAGTTACGCTGTAACTTCAGCTATTTCCAAAAAAAAATCCCATCAATATCAATTCAGCCGTTCTGGAGATTAGCCGGAACAAACAGACAAACAGACAAGAATTTAAAAAAATGTGTTTATGATATAGGCAACTTACACTCCATTCATATCCCATATGTATTAAGTGAAAAGATGTTTTGATTTTGTTACACAGTATAGGCTCAGTGCTTTGACCACAATCTCACCTGATGTTAAGTGACGATGTGGTCCAGGATGGTAAACACACTGAACCTAGAGATACTGGTTCTCAAGTGATGCTGCCGGTTTTCCGGTGTTCACCTATTGATTTTTTGTGACAGGTTTTGAAACTTGAGAGTGGTAGCTACCTAGGCGGGCATTATTGGAAAATGCACTATCGCCATGCTGTAGTTTCCTCGCGATGTTTTCCGTCACCGAAAATTCAGGCTGATTTTTTGAGTTGGACAGTTGGGTTCGAATCCACTGAGCCGACATCGTTTTAATTTAATTTTAAAAACAGACACCTAAATTTTATTTATTAGAATACCATATTTCTTAATACATCTATTTTAATAAATGCGTACAAAAAACTGATACCTTGGTCGGGTACAAAATTTTTACCAGACCTTAATTTATATTAGTTTCAAACGGTCCATTGCCACTCTAACTTGTATTTACCCTACTTAGATATCTGACAATAGGTCGCCAGATAATCTGTTCTTGCAGCATCATTTGAGAGGCAGTACCTGTGACCATAATCTGTTACTACCACTTAGCATCAAACGAGGTAATCAAATTGTAGGTAATCCCATCGCGTAAATTGAAAATAAAGTATTTACAACAAGTTTCTTATCAAACCTTCAATTTTAATAATCAATTCACAGATACGTCGTAGCCAAACGAGACATTAGAGCTGGTGAAGTTATAATAGAAGAGACAGCCCTCGCTGTGGGTCCCTGTACCGGTTGCGGAATCATCTGCCTTGGATGTTACAGGGAACTTGATGATAATAATATTTACAAGTAAGATTGTTTTAAGGTAATACGTGTCTTACCAGCTAAGAATTTGGAAGAGAAACATCTTCTTTATTACCTCCTACAAATTGGAAGCTAACTGAATATATTGTGGTCCCTTTGAAGCCGCTATGACATTTCTTTGACTTCTGCCGCAGATACATCCATGTTTGTTGTTTATTCAAATTGATAAGTGACTAGAGTGTCTTAGTTTTAATCATTTTTCGTAGATAGACAACTGGACTACGTAAATTACATTTGCGTTTTTATTCACAGATGTAAAAAGTGTAAGTGGCCAATGTGTAGCGGTTCTTGTCCCGGGCAGGGTAAATATACCGGCCATTCAACATATGAATGTGATACGTTGAAGACTATTCCACCAGATTACACTAATATTGATGATTTGAGGGATTCTTATCAAGCACTAATGCCGTTGAGGTAAGCGAAATTAGGTATTGTTTTAAACCTTATCTTATAAAGTAAAGGAGGTGTTAGAATATGTGAATTCATCATAGCAACATCTCATCTATTGCTCCTTTGTACATTAATTTCATTTTAATATTTCAAAATGAAGGTTATGCTAACAACGGGCCTTGATATATTAAGCATTCCAGCATAATATAGCCTCGTAAGGTTACACCAGTAATATTGACTATTTAGTCATTATATAGATTATACTATTTAGACATTAGACTACATTATATAGATAATATTACAGAACACACATATGCCATTTTGTGTTTTTGTTTTAAAACCATGGAAAAAAAACCAATTAGTTTTCTCATCATTTTAATACACCGTGTTGTTTTTTTCTAATAATCAATTTTGATATCCGTATTGGTTTCTTTATTTGGGAGTCCCTAAAACCAGTTCTTATTATATATTTTCGTCTTCGGTAAAACTGTTTATTGAAAATACTCTACAACCATCTCCAGATGTCTCTTGCTAAAGAAGATGGATCCTGACAAATGGGCAGCAATATTAGCTATGGAAGCTCATAACGATATGCGCCGCGCTAGAGGAGACATCTGGCCCCTCAATGAAAAGAGCGTCGTGCAGAGACTCAAGAAGTGGCAATTAGAGTTCGAGGTCGAAGAGATACACACTGTCTGCGGTATACTCGAGGTAAGAATTCATATAACTGAATCTAACTAAGAGTTATTGAAACTACAAACAACTATCATATAATGATAATTAGTAATGATATAATGGCTGAGTTGGTAGTGTGTTTGGATTCCGTGTCCATGGACGTTGATTTGAACCCACCTATCATATAAATGAGCCTAAGCTTTCTGTAAAGGTAAACATCGTGAGAAAACCATAGTATGGTAGTTGGTAGGTAGATGGGTGAGAACAACTTTTTATGGCACTGCAGACAATATACTTTTATATTCAAACTTCTATTAAAGTTTACAGTATTGGATTTACCAATGATTATATATAGTGATGGAAATTTACTAAGAGATCAGTTCAGTACTAAGCATCATTTAACAAATATGTTATTAATTGAAATGGTATACTGATACAGAATTGAAAACTATTGATCGTTTTTGAAGCGATGGTGGTGCAGGGGATAGTGCGGCCGGATTCCGCGTCGAAGGACGCGGGTTCGAGTTCACCTCTCCAATTCTAATATCAGCCTGAGCTTTCGGTGAAGGTAAACATCGTGAGGAAAACATAGCATCGTGGTACGGCATTTTCTAATAATGCCCGCCCTCAAGTTTGAAAAACCTGTCGCCTAATACCAATAGGTGTGTTCCGGCAGTATCATTGAGAACCAGAACCTCTAGGCTTAGTGTGTTTACAGACCACATCGTCATTTATAACATCAGGTGAGATGGCAGTCAAAGCCTATAACGTATAAAAAAAAAGGTAAAAATGGAGAAGTTGGTTATTATTTAATAATCATTATCCTTAATCCTAGGTGAATGCCTTCGAAGTGGGTGGTAGCGGAGCAAACGCGCGAGCTTTGTACGATCGTGCGTACCTCCTCGCACATGACTGTACACCGTCCACAACCCATACAGACGCAGAGAGAGTCCCTGGCAGACCGCTCACCATCAGAGCTTCCATCCCTCATAATGCTGGAGATTTAATATCCTTATGCTATGCGTATACTTTACAGGTATAATATAATATAATATTAAATACATGCTAAACGTGCCTCATATAATAATTATGTTATAAAGGTCCACCTATTTTCATGACGCTAACTCAATATAAATATACTTTTGGCTTAGTTCAGAGTTCAAATAAGGCGAAATAAAAAGTACCACCAAACGGCACAATTTTTCCTTAGCATGAAAACTAAGGTACGAAAAACTAAATAATCTTTTTAATATTCATCAAGGGTACCCTAAAACGTCGTGAGCACATTAAACACAGTAAGTTCTTCGACTGTTCCTGCAAGAGGTGCTCGGATCCCACAGAACTGGGTACTTATGCCAGTGCATTCCGATGTCCCAAGTGCACCGGACGAATGTTACCGACTGCTCCTCTCGATCCCAATGCACATTGGAAGTGCATCGACAACGGTTGCTCCTACACAATGGTAGCGGCGGCGGTACAACTGTTGCTGAAGAGGTAAGGTGAATATTGTTGATATTTAGTTGATTAATATTGAAAAATAGAACACAATAAATGCATAAAACGTATATTACTGCACACTTGACACAATGACATTCATATAATGTACAGAGAGAGAAAGTTGCCAACATAAGACATTAAATTATATCAACAGACAATAAATATAATATTGGGTTGCGATCCTATTTTCCAATAAATATACATCATACATTTTGACTTTTGCCTTTCCTACTACCTAGAGATCATTACGCACAAAACTATTATTAATTGGTATATTTAATAACATACTATTAATATTATTACCCGGCTGAGGTGGAATTTAATTTTATGTTTGTTGTGGAATCCATTTTTAGATATTTATTTTTATAACTTATTTTAGGCTCACCGACGAGTTTGAACTGATAGACGCTAACGATGTACCTGGTTACGAGAACTTCTTACACAAGTATCGCAATGTGCTCCACGAGACACATTACTTATTTCTGTCAGCTAAACACTCGCTTAGCCAGCTTTACGGTAAAGTGGCAGACTACATGATCCATCAGATGCCGGAGATGGAGCTTAACAGAAAGATTCAGATATGCAGAGACTTGATGAAAGTGTTCGACGTCATTGAACCTGGATATTCTCGATTACGAGGTATTTTGTATTCTTCTAGTTAGGTTACAATTTTAAATACTTAGGGTGGAGTGCACGAAATCCCAGTTATAGTAAAGTTTAAATTTAAACTTAATCTTTACTATATATTTAACCATAGCAGTAGCAAAGTTTCGAGTGCACAACCCAACTTTTAGTCAGGGTTAAAGTTAAAAGGGTTGTCAGTTGAAAGAGACATCAATCTCCTAATAAATATTAAGGAAAATATTTTATGTATGGTAACATTGTAAAAAATGTCAAAAATTATATTGATAAATAGAAAACAAACGTGTTGTTATTGTTGTCAGTTTGGACTAAAACGAAGATTTTGAATTAATTTCGTTATGGATCAAATCCTATTAACTGTAAAAACCAAGTAAGTTTATCAAGAATTTAAAAAAAATAGTGTTTGTCTTACATTTATTACTGTAATATACATATATCCTAATGAAAGACATGTTTATTATTATTGTTGCTGAGTAATATTAAGTATTCAAACACTTATTGATAAACAAGGATATTATTTTATGTAAAAAAACCTTAAAACAAAAAGAGAAAACATCGCTAGAAGACGATTCCCATAAAATATCTTACAATAGAGACATATTTTTGTACAATGTAAATAATAGGCTCTCTTAAATATCGTTGGCTGATGTCATGACAATCGAAATAAACTTCGTTTAAATTTTAAACGCCCAAATTTGTGGGTTACGGTTACAGTTAAATTATGACGTAATTTAAACTAAACTCAGATGGTGCAACACGTTTTAGCCTAACTGTAGATTTAACTACGAATTTGACTTTTGTTAAATATAAGCTTAGATGATGCACGCCAGCCTTAGGTTTTGAACTGAAAAGGTAGGAATTTTCCTTTGTACCGAAATATTCTTCTAGCCACGTCGATCAATCGGACGGACACTATCACAGAGGCGTCCTAGATTTATTGTTCTTTATTCAATTTGATAGTGATAGTCAATTTGAATTTTTTAGTAACCAGTATAATGGTAGTATTGAATTTTAAAATATAGAGTACGTTTGGCAAATCTTATTGGTACATAGAGTATTTCAAAGCTCTCGGGAGTAACTAGATATTCACGAATTACCTCGAAAAGTAATTCTTCTGTTTTTCCGATAAACATAAAACTTATGTAATTACACATATGGTACACATGGATGAAATAAGTTCTCTATGTACATACATTACTTTGGCAAATTCATTGTTTGTAATATTCAAAGTAAGAATACTTATGTCATGACAACCCTACATATAGTAGAAATTCTTAAGAATAAATTCTTTACAGGCGTGACTTTATATGAACTACACGCTCCTTTGATGATATTGACAACAAGGGATTTCGAGAAAAAAGCAATATCGAAGGAGACATTAAGAAATCGTCTGAAGGAGGTAACATTGTTTACAATACACACTTATTTTTAATTAAATAATATACGGGTAATTATAAAATGGTCTTCGTAGATATGTGGTCAACGTATGATTTTTATTTATTCCAGATCGTAAGTTACTTAACGGAGTCAGCGCTGATATTAGGTTTCGAGCCAGCGCAGTCGTCTGAAGGGTTGATGGCTACGGCAGCAAGAGAAGCCCTTAAGAAAATCAAGACGTGGGAGCAAATTATAGGAAAAATATCATGAGGCTATTTTTTTAGTAATCGAAATTATATTTGTTTGGATAGATTTTTCAAATTGAAAAATACTGAAAAGGCTGCGTTCAGTTATTTTTATATGTTGTATGTATGTTAAATAGTAAATCAATGAAAACATCGTACATATACATAGATGCTCAGGTGATATGCCGCTGGGATAATGAGCGAAAGCTTGAGAAAGATATGCTCGGCACGATTCACTGAGATGCTCATTCGTCTGAGAACTCATACTGAATGTAAGCGTTTTACCAAGCTTTACTATAAATAACCCATTTTCATTGTAATGAGTAGAAATATTATTTACCATTTAAATAGAATTGAAAATCATAATGTAAATATAGTTTTAATACATTTGTAGGTTACATTTTAAAGTATACGCTATATATATGTTTCTTATCAAAGTTTATGTAATTATTTGTAATTCAGTTTTATTGTTTCCATGACCACAATCTGTTATGTGTACGTACTTATTTATGAATTTTAGGTTAAGGTCCATAACAAGAAGTAACAAATTATATATCCTACGTCAATTTGCAAATACTGTCTAATGAATCATGTTAGAAAATTCTATCAAAAGAAATAAGCGCATTGTTGAAATTTCAATAAAGTAATTAATATTTTTCCAATTTTAAATAAGTCAACGATGACGTAATTATTTATCAAATAAACGTCTCAAATTAATTCCTAACATTATTAAATGTGTTGTATGATTTGATTGTATTTCTTTTTAAATAACGTGTGAAATATTTTGTTATAATTACAACTAATATATAGATGTCTATTTTTTTATATTTCATTATCGTCTTCTTATCTGTGTTCATAATATCTCTTTAATAAATCTGGTAATGAATGTTTGCGTTGATATTTTTATTTTCTTTATTAATTACAAATATCCCAAAGTAATTTATTAAAGATAATATTATAGTTAAAATAAAATGTATCTATTTTTTATTGATTCTTATTTATTATTCATTCCTTCCGCTAAAAGACATTGTAACGGAGTGAATTATTTTTATATAATGTTTACTTTTTAGATAATAAGATACTAATAAAATAAACATGAGTACTAATTGTTTTTTTTTTTTTTTTTTTTTTATCCTTCATATATCATTTGTGATATAATTAATTAATTCGTACCATTATTATTCTCCACTTAGTTCAATAAATCGCCCATAAATAAAACACTACACTTGAAACGCTCGTCACACAAACTCGATGAAGCCTTACAAGTATTAGGTCAGCAAATTTTAGATATATTTGATTGTCCACTCCCCCTTGTCAGTAATAGTAAGCAAGGTTCTTACCCCTCCACCGTTTAAAATTCAGAAAATATTTTATTCAAGTTAGGCCCTGATAAGGCGCTTATGAACGTCAAAATACTACCACCGGTTCGGAAAACAATCCAGTGATCGAGTAGAACCGGCAAGAAAATCCATCTGGGGTTTTTTTTTAGCATGTTTTCGGAACTTTACAACTTATAGTACAAAGTTTGTTAGTAGACGCACAGAGAAAGCTGTCACTTCCAGACATCACCATCGTTCACATAATGATCCACCCTATAATAAAAATAACCTTTGAAAAATAAAATTTGCTTGACATGGTGTTTGAACTTGTTGTCTGGTAAATTGTTAATTCCCTTTAGGATTTTATTGTAAAATCTAACACTTTAACTAGAAAACTCTTATTAGTTTTGCTAAGTCTGCTACATGGATCTTATATATGAAAATTATAAAGAATAAAAGCCAATGACCGTTAAAGTGTTACGTAAGACAATTTTGGGTCAATACTTTTTTTTTTGACGGGGGGAAATGCATTTACCCACTACCCTTACCCATTGCATTAGTGAGACCGAAGTCCCCCAATGCAATGAGTAAGAGAGGGACGTCTCCGCACCAGTGTGGGACTCGCCCGGGCGTGAAGCGCCCGGAAATTCGCACTAAAACCCCCCGGGGCCGTCCGCCGCATTTGGGATGGGGGCGACACGGGGTGGCTTTCGCATTCACCGCGTCGCACCCTGCGGCGAACCCACCGGACCTCGTCCGTGCAATGTCCCAATGGGGATGGGGGAGGAATACTTCCCCACCCACCTCTTCGCCCCCGCCCCCCCGAAGGGAGGCATGACCCAACGGTCAACAGTCCGAGGGGCAGGATATACTTCCTGCCCCCCATAATTGAGTCAATACCCTAATCCCTTTTTTTTTTTTTTTTGACGGAGGAAATGCATTTACGCACTACTCTTACCTATTGTATTAGTGAGACCGAGGTCCCCCAATACAATAGGTAAGGGGGCACGGAGGGACGAACTCCATGCCAGTGTGGGACTCGCCCGGTCGTGAAGCGCCCGGAAATACCCGCTAAAACCCCCCGGGGCCGTCCGCTGCATTTGGGATAGGGGCGACACAGGGTGGCTTTCGCAAGCTCCACGTCGCCCCCTGCAGCGAACCCCACCAGGCCTCGTCCGTGCAATGGCCCGGTAGGGATGGAGGAGAATACTTCCCCTCCACCTCTTAGCCCGCCTCAGAAGGAGGCACGACCGTCAGTTTGACAGTCCGGGGGGCAGGATATACTTCCTGCCCCCCATAAAATACCCTTACCCCCTACCCCCTTAACCTCACTTGTCAGCGCTAGTAAGAGAACTCTTACTCACACTCCCCATAATTACGGAAGCATTGACATAATTTACAACAAAAACTCCAAGTAATAAGTAAACATTGCATGCGAAATCTTCAGGTACCGCCAGTCCTCCCCACGATGTCATCAAAAATACGTAAAAGCATCATAAGTCGTCGGTTTATCTTATTGGAGAAACCTTTGACCCCGAGGAGGACTATTTCGCACCATAAGATTTTGCGTAGTTTCCTGAACAACACATTGAACATACCTTCGCTGGACGATTTATCCCAATTATACATTTATATCTGTCAACAACTTCTAACGTAGATTTACCGATTTTTATAGGAGACATAAATAGATCGAATAAAAATTGCGAATGATAATTATGTATTTGCATAATGTTGGTATATTTCAAAATATAAACATAATACCTAATTATAATATACAAACCA
Organism: Samia ricini; assembly: GCA_014132275.2. Taxonomy (NCBI): domain Eukaryota; kingdom Metazoa; phylum Arthropoda; class Insecta; order Lepidoptera; family Saturniidae; genus Samia; species Samia ricini. Next base: position 1,419,656 of record AP028159.1, read on the forward strand.
TAGTACCTATATATACAACAGTGTGTTTGGAAGATATAGGATATTACAGTCCGGTGTCGATTGTCGGTTTATTTTTATACGAGTTGTAAGATGCGCATGCGTCGGCCAGTCGACCCGGTTCCGCATCTCAGTATATTTCGCTGTTAAAAATGTGCACCTTCAACTATCCCTCTAACTAGTTATTGTGATAATTTTAGTGATTTTACATTAAGCAATAAAAAGGTAAATAGACAATTCCGATTATTCTCAAAATGATTGATATTAGCGTACTTTTGTTCAATTTCTCTTATCGCTATTACATCGGAATATCGGAGTCGCATGTACTATTTTTTAATTATTGTATAAACTTTGAAAAGTATCCATAAAACTTTTTTGGTTCACGTGTTAATAACATTTTAAAGACATCTGGTTTATTAATGTAGCAGGAACGGCTAATGAGGTTTATTTTTATTCTTAAGTAGATTAATACGAATTGTACTGTGTAATTCGAGTTAGTCAGAAACCCTTTTATTATATTATTTATTTAGCAAAATAGTTAATACCTTCATAAACCTATAAACAGGTTTAAAAGTAAAAATAATATTTTACACAAAATTTACGCCTGACGGAAATGCAATAGCAATCTTGTATGACAACTTTTGCATTCTTTATATAAAAACGTAAAACATTCATCTCGATGTATAGAATATATGAGTCATAGAATCAAAAGCGGTTATCCACACTTCAACTCAGTTTTGGTAAAGTGAAAAATACGTTTTTTTTTCTCCTAAAGTAGAGCAGTGATGATTGATGTGTATAAACTGTATTTTAATCTATAGGTAGTTCACTTATATGGCAACATGAAGTTATTAGCAAAAAGTTTAAAAATAAAAACAATATTAACGTTTTTTTTGTTGGTGATTGTACATAGCTAAATTGTTGATGATTATATACTCATATATGAAAAAAGCCATTATAGTATTAAAGGTAATTGTTAACATAACTACAATATTTTTTAGGATTTTTGTCTATCTATTTGTTAGAATTCGCAACAATTGAAAATTAATCCGTTCAAATATACCTAGTATTTTTATAAAGCACTAAATTTAAGGAGTTAATCAGTAAAAAAATTGTATTGTAAAAATCTTGGATTAAGTGTGTTATAACGATAGCAAAGTCGCAGGACCAACTAGTATGTTTTTTTTTTTTTTTTTTCAGAAAATGGTAACTCAAGGTTCCTGTATTGTATGCCTTTCTCCAGCGATACAGAAATGTTCTGGCTGCCAGATGGTACATTACTGCTCGAAAGATCATCAAAAACAGGATTGGAAGCAGCACAAATACCAATGCTCGCCCGCTAGGGTTATGGAAGATACCAAGTTTGGTAGATACATGGAAGCGACTAGAACCATTAAATCTGGTGACATTGTTCTAAAGGAGAAACCACTTATAACTGGGCCTGCGCAGGTAAACACGAAATTGATTTTTTTTAAGACATAATAATGTGTCGTTTAAGCTTGGAAGTTATATCTAAACCTTTTTTAAACATATAGCAATGAAGCTCGCTTGATAGATAATGGCTGCAGTAAATAATTATAATTTTCAGAAGAATGCAAGAATGCAAGTGCAGGAGGTTTTAATTGATGTCAATTTAAAGAATTTTTTTTTCACATTTTATTATTAAAATAGAAGTTGATATTTACACATAAATTATATAGGTAACTCCACCCGTCTGCCTCGGGTGCTACAAGTTACTCGAAGACGGGAAGAATGTATCGTGCTCGACGTGCGGTTGGCCGTTCTGCTCTGAGGAGTGCACTTTGAAGGAAGAGCATAAACCTGAATGTCACTATACGGAGAAAAGAAAAGAAAAGGTAAAATACAAAAAATATACATATATTATTAGATAATTCCTTTAGTTTTTGGTGTAGCCCCTTGGAAAAAATAATTATAGACACTTTCAATAGACAGGTAGTTAATAAATAATACATTAATTATATTATTACTAAAAATAATGTAATTCAGAAATAAGTCCCGTGGACAGTTCTTATAGAGAATACGAGAGAAAGAGTAGACCAACATACACTAATCTCAAAAAGAGATGTATGGAAGCGAATAATAATGACAGGTTTCAGCTATGTAGTGGTTCGATCCGGTATATGTATTCTAAAAAGCCGATATCACCATTTCAAGGCATCACAAACAAAACAACGCTTAAATTCTTAAAACAACTCACTTAAGCTTTGGTATGGGTTGCGACTTGCGTAGATTCTTTGGCTTCTTTTCATCTTCCGATTACTACTATGAAGACCGGCAATGCTGCTGTGGCGGAAGTATCCAAGCGACTCAAGTATTTAGTGATTTATTCGTGATTGAGCCATTTGCAGTTAAAACTATGGGTTCGTGGGGCCTAGTGCACACGCTCTATATAAATGACCTTACAGGGTATTTGTTAGAGTCCACGGAGGAACGCAAGGTTGGCCACACGACGTAGAAATGCAGCTAGCTTCTTGGCCATTTTGCCTAGTAGCACCGGTTTGTGTCCTATAGACTAGTTTTGTTTTCATTGTAATTATAATTATTATGTAATAATAGTTGTTTACATTATTAATTATTATTGTTATACATTATTTAAACTATTCAAATGTAGATAGAATACAATTTATATGATATTAGATGCGTACTTCAAATGTTATATCAGTTATTAGCTATTAATGTATGTGGTTAGGTTCACATCACTACTTTCGGAATGCCTCATCCCAATTACCAGTGCATCACAGTACTACGCTGCCTTTACCAACGGGACCACGACGAGAAACTTTGGAAGAAACTCCAAGCACTACAGTCTCATTGCGAAGAGAGGAAGGGTACTGATAAATGGAACAACGACAAGAAAATGATAGCCGACTTCATCTGGACATTCTTCAAACTCGAAGATACTTTCAGTGAAGATGAGATTATGAGATGCTGCGGGATTTTACAGGTAAATAAGAAATATGTCCAATAATACTTTTATGCGATAATTTTCTTGTCACAGTTATTACCGCGATGCTCTACAATGGAGAAATGAATTAATAGTATCCATCACTCCATTGCTCTTCTGCTAGATTTCCTTTAACATGATTTTCACGCAACCACTTAATTAACTCTTTGACAAATATGACTGGTTATTTGCCAGTAAAGTTTCCTACTATTTAAAACCAAATTCAAAATATAACAATATGGAAATAAGACTAAAATTCATGGCTAAACATGAAAATTGTCATCCCGAAGTAAAATAAAACAGAGAAAATCATAATACCAGACTTTCAACGCTTTCTCTTACAGATTAATGGTCACGAAGTACCACTTATGGAGCCTGAATATCTTGCGGTGTTTGATCGCATTTCAATGGTGGAGCACAACTGTCGCGCGAACTGTAACAAAAGTTTCGCCTCGGATGGACAAATTGTTAGTACAAAGTCTTTAAATATTACGCAAACCTGTAGCACTGTGTCGGGATCAAATCATTTAATCTTTGAATGAAAAGACATTTAAGTAACAATAGTTACAGATGGTGGATCGCTAACAAGTTAGTTATAGTTAGTAGCATTTAGAATATAGTTTGGCCATCATTAGATGCAGTGCAGTTACTTTACCGAGCTCTCGTGTAAATATAAAATCTGCCAGAAGACAACAATCAGAAAGACACCACAAGGTAGTAAATAAATAAATCATAAATTTCTCTGAGTAATTCAAATTTAAAATAAGGCGTTATAAATAACAAAATGGCTATTCAAATAAAGCTTTCGTGGAATATCTAATCTCATATTGAAAGATTATTTTAAATAATTCGTTTTGATACAGTTATTCTCTTATATGGGCTCGGCTAAATGACTATATTTTATCCGATGTTAAGCACAATCCGAGAACTATGACAACCGCATATAAATATGAATCTATATTGATAGTCGCCGTCTTCATGCCAATCTACATTCACCACACCTCTAGATATCTCTGAATATACTCTTATTGATCCCGGAATTTTTGATGCGCTTGTCGGGGATTTTCACAACTGTAGCCGCGGTCCAGTCGGCCTTAATAGCTCTAGCACCCCGCTAATTGATGATTCTACGCTGGTTAATCTGGAACTTGATACACCGAAATGTGACACGATGTTGTTACCACGCGCTTGGTGGTCACGCCACAAGTCGGCATCAAAGCACTGTACCATCCCGTTCTTATTATTTTAAATGATATTATATATATTGAATACTGGAGATTACCCCGAACTTTCCAAACACACAAACTACCTCTTTAAAATATTAGTAGAGATTAAAGAGACAGTAAAAAAAAAAAACATAATTTCCTGCAGATTCTTTGTGCGGGAGAGAACATTCCTTCTGGTGCTCACGTAACAGTTTGCTATACGGACCCGCTGTGGGGGACAGAAGCACGGCGTCACCACCTCGCCGACTCGAAGTTCTTCGAGTGCACATGCACTAGATGCACTGACATAACAGAACTTGGTACCATGTACAGCGCTGTTAAGTGCAAGAAGAAGTAAGTTTAAGTGTGAAGTTAATGTATTTTGAAGCGATCATAGTACAGCGTATGGATTTCGCGTCGATAGACGCACTTATCCAACTCTATGATGAGCCTGAACTTTCTATGCAGGAATGCATCGTGTTGGATCCTTAGTGTTCGAGTTAGTCACGACTGTAATCAAACGAATCGCGCTGGGCCCTAGTCTAAACGATTCGGGGTCGTGATTAACCCTGGCCGACCTGCGATTCGCAGTAGACCAAAATAATGACTTATAGATCGACACTTACCTCTCGAGTAACGCCGGTGTCCTGCTTCACCTTCCGTAGCCCGTGTGTAGTAACCAGTGTATAGTGTGAATGTGTGAACTGAGTAATAGCTAGGAAGGCTTAACAATCAACAAACAATCAATTTAACATTTAACGCTAATCACAAATAACTTTCATCTATAACAACGTGTTTGCTCGCGTCAAGTTATTACCAAACTGAACCCTGCGACAATTCTCGCGGGTACTACGATAGAATTCAAGTGCCCCTTTTTTTCACTTATGATCAATAATTAACACTTAGCATGATGCATATTCTACTAATACCTGCCTGGTTAGCCACCACCTTCAAGTTTGAAAACCTGTCGCCAAACATCAATATGTGCGTTCTAACTACAGCACTTAAGAGCCTTTTAGAATTACTGTATCACCATGTTGGATACTACATACATGATGAAAACCCTTTTATAAATACTCGCGCGATAATAGTTACAAAATAAGAGTAACGGTCACACAAAAAGTATTATTTCGCCAATTCTAGAATGATAACTGATTCTCATGATAGTTACACTAATAGTATGAAATTTGAAAGTTAGGTATTTCACAAAAACTATTGCAATCGCGTTGCGCCCCAACGCAAAGGTTATAAAACACGAAAGGGAGAACTGCAGCTCGGGCTGATTTTACCTATGCAAAATAGGCAAAAAATATGACTTCGTTTGTCACCTTTTTCACAACAGAACCGATTTTAAATTTTCTTTCAGTTATAGAATAAGAAAAGACGCTATGCCTTTACGTTTTGATTTTTTTGTTTTTATTCATCAAATTTGTTTGACGAACGACTGAAAATGATGGTAAAAATCCAGTATTTTTTTATTTTCAAAGGTTTCTAGTTACTACAAAACTAATTTATGGAAAAAATCAAAACGTACGGTCATGGCGGTGTTGGATATATATGTAATAAAAATAATAAAAATATAAAATATTTATATAAACAAGTTTACCATAATGCTATTATCCGTAGAGGAAACAGAGATCTACGTTTGTGTGGAATAAACGCCGCTCGCATATCGTCTTAACCATACAATTTATTATATACTCAATACTATAATCTACTTAGATACATTTAAAAATATATCGTTCTAATACAGGAATTGCAAAGGTTATCTGCTACCTGAGACTTTCTTACTCCCGATACTGCACAAAACAACCAAGCCAGATCCGGAGACACGGAATCTCGACAACAAGTTCTGGATATGTGATAGCTGCAAGGATTCTGTCTCCGATGCTATTATACAGCAGCTCTTACAGGACATTGGCAAAGAGCTCAGCATTATGCCCAAAGGTGACGCTGATGTGTGTGAGAGGTTAGTTACTTTACGACTGGTTCATATATTACTTTATTAACAAAACCCTCTCTCTGCTTAGAGTGCCCGTTGCCAAACACATTTAATAGTGAACGTTCTTGCTTCTGTTCCCTTTCGAATCAAGAATTAGTAAAGGCTTACATTACTTTATTCAGGTCAATATTTATGTACCTATATCTCGTGTAATTAGTTATTAAAGACGACTTTACAAGAATTGAGAATCAACACTCACCAGACCAGACCAAAAACCAGATGCTAAGACGGCACAGATAACAACATCCGCAAGTAATGGCCTGATTTTTAGTTTTAGTAGTTTTTAGGATAGAATAAATTAGTATAGTACATACATCTTCGATAACTTAATGCATATTCGTAAAAATTTAGACAAGCTAGATCTAGTGAATGATCGTCATAATTTTAATACTAGAAGTAAAGACAAGTTGTCCGTCCCACACTTTAGGTTAAGTAAGTCTAATAAAAGCTTTATAGGTAATAGTATTCGGTTTTACAATAAGATCCCAAGTAACATTACCGATTTACCTAACAATAAGTTCAAGTATTATGTCAAGCAAGGCTTAATCTCAAAAGGTTATTACAGGGTGGATCATTACGTGAACGATAGTGATGTCTGGAAATAACCCACATCTCTGTGCTTCCACTAAAAACTACGATTTGTATAGTTTTTATATGACAAAAAAAATGATATATATTATATTTATGAAAAAAAAAAGAACCAGATCGAGTTTCTTGCCTGCGCTCTTCTCGACTGGGTTGTTTTCCGAACGGGTGGTAGTGTTTTAGACGTTCATAAACGCCTTCTTAGGGCCTAAATTGAATAAATAAATTTTGATTTTGATTTTGATTTTGATTTTGGTTTTGATTTTGATTTTGATTTTTGATTTTGATTTTGATTTGATTTTGATTTTGATTTTGATTTTGATTTTGATTTTGATTTTGATTTTGATTTTGATTTTGATTTTGCTTTTGATTTTGATTTTGATTTTGATTTTGATTTGATTTTGATTTTGATTTTGATTTTGATTTTTGCTTTTGATTTTTTGATTTTGATTTTGATTTTGATTTTGATTTTGATTTTGATTTTTTTGATTTTGATTTTGATTTTGATTTTGATTTTGATTTTGATTTTGATTTTGATTTTGATTTTGATTTTGATTTTGATTTTGATTTTGATTTTGATTTTGATTTTGATTTTGATTTTGATTTTGATTTTGATTTTGATTTTGATTTTGATTTTGATTTTGATTTTGATTTTGATTTTGATTTTGATTTTGATTTTGATTTGATTTTGATTTTGATTTTGATTTTGATTTTGATTTTGATTTTGATTTTGATTTTGATTTTGATTTTGATTTTGATTTGATTTTGATTTTGATTTTGATTTGATTTTGATTTTGATTTTGATTTTGATTTTGATTTTGATTTTGATTTTGATTTTGATTTTGATTTTGATTTTGATTTTGCTTTTGATTTTGCTTTTGATTTTGATTTTGATTTTGATTTTGCTTTTGCTTTTGATTTTGATTTTGCTTTTGATTTTGATTTTGATTTTGATTTTGATTTTGATTTTGATTTTGCTTTTTGATTTTGATTTTGATTTTGATTTTGATTTTGATTTTGATTTTGATTTTGATTTTGATTTTGATTTTGATTTTGCTTTTGATTTTGATTTTGATTTTGATTTTGATTTTGATTTTTGCTTTTTTTTGATTTTGATTTTGATTTTGATTTTTGATTTTGATTTTGATTTTGATTTTGCTTTTGCTTTTGATTTTGCTTTTGATTTTGATTTTGATTTTGATTTTGATTTTGATTTTGATTTTGATTTTGATTTTTGATTTTGATTTTGATTTTGATTTTGATTTTGATTTTGATTTTGATTTTGATTTTTGCTTTTGATTTTGATTTTTTTTGCTTTTTTTGATTTTGATTTTGATTTTGATTTTGCTTTTGATTTTTTTTTTGATTTTGCTTTTGATTTTGATTTTGATTTTGATTTTGATTTTGATTTTGATTTTGATTTTGCTTTTGATTTTGATTTTGATTTTGATTTTGATTTTGATTTTGATTTTGATTTTGATTTTGATTTTGCTTTTTTTTGATTTTGATTTTGATTTTGCTTTTGATTTTGATTTTGATTTTGATTTTGATTTTGATTTTGATTTTGATTTTGATTTTGATTTTGATTTTGATTTTGATTTTGATTTTGATTTTGATTTTGATTTTGATTTTATGAAGGCGATAAGATATTTTTAAACTGCTTCACTATGCCGCCGACTTCACTAATTAAACAAATTGAATAGAGAAAAAGAAGAAAAAGTATCTTTTCACAAAATAAATAAATAAATAAATAAAAATGTAAAAGTACTCGCACATCTGTGTTTCAGTCTATACCAAGGCTGGTCAACCTAATGCCCGCGGGTCATGTGGCCCGCTTACGATTTTTGAATAGCCCGCGTAACTAAATTTGAGTCTTGCGTACGCGGTCACTAACAGAAGATGTTTATCAAAAACTTTGCTTAAATCTTACTTGTGTAAAAAATAAATACCGTATATTAGTAACTGAAAAACATTATTATCAACGCCTATATTTAACGCCTTGCATAGACAATATATTACAACAAAAAACTATGTCTGAAATCGCATTGATTATAGATATCGGTTAAATACCACAGTTTTAATTTAATTTTTATGGCATAAGGTAAATTAAAAATCGATATTTTTAAAAATAAAATCGATTTCCCTAGGTTGTTGATGATCAGTGACGTTATGAACTAATTTTTAATTTATAATACTTTTTAGGGCACTTAACGCTATCAAAAACATTTTATTATCAACGAAAGATCAAAATAAAGAACAATATCCTATTATAGTTAACAACAGCAACAGTTAGTGGCCCGCCAAAACATTCTGAACCGTCCGTTTGGCCCAACTGATAAAAAGGTTGAACAGCTTTGGTCTATACACGGCCCGCACACTCTCCGGGTCCCCCTCCGGTGGCGAACGAAGACGTGTTTTGTTCCCCTCCTGGGGAGGCTCTTGACGTCGCCGCCAGCGCGATACAGTGACACTGCCCATGCATCAAGCATTACACGCACAACACTGCATACACACTTCTGCACATAACATGCAGGTACATAGGTCCTTCAGGATTAGTCATAGGTTTTTTTGTATTATAATATAATATAAAAAATGTAGAGTTTAGCTATGATTAAATTCCACGGGAATTTTGAAACATAGGTAGCGGCCAAGCCGAGGTTCGAACCCTTGTGCTAGTTACCTTTTGCGGCAAGTGCCTTCAGCACTCGCCCCCAAAATTACGGTTAAGCTCTAAAGGCCCTTCCGATCAACAGCATTAGCTAGGTTAGAATATATATATATATATATATATATATATATATATATATATATACTATACTCTTTAACGCTTGTTTCGTTGTAATTTAGCTTTACAGGCTTATTCTAGTGATCACGATATAACCATGAGCAAGTACAATATTTATTCTCACAAAGTATATTATTTATTTGTTACGCAATTATTTCGTTTTTAATTGCAATTCATATCATTTTTTACGTCATACATAAAATGTTTGGTTAGTTAGGGTTTCTTATCAAACTATGTCACGTCACATGAATTTCTCTAGAATAAATATAGATAATTATAATAATATTATGTAAACATATATACATAAGGTTTTATAAGATTTCAACTGTAAATAAGCCACGTGTTTATCTTATAATAGCTTTTTTCCAATTATTAGTTTTTCACGGCATTTTTTATTTCAGATACCTAACTTTTATCTTATAACTAGCCAATTTCCACGGCGCTGCTCGTTTGTAATAATTTATAGTCTACACAATTATTCTTTATAGTATATCATTATATTTTAATCCCTTGAGCACATACGTGAACGATAGTGATGTCTGGAATTAACCCACATCTCTGTGCTTCCACTAACATTATTAAAACTACGATTTGTATAGTTTTTTATATGACAAAAAAAATGATATATGTTATATTTATGAAAAAAAAAAGAACCAGATCGAGTTTCTTGCCTGCGCTCTTCTCGGCTGGGTTGTTTTCCGAACCGGTGGTAGTGTTTTTAGACGTTCATAAGCGCCTTCTTAGGGCCTAAATTGAATAAATAAATTTTGATTGATTGATTGACTTGCTGAAGGAGATAAATATTCAATAGTTTAGTAAAAGAATTAAAACGATTTTTTTTAATTATAGTTACTTTTATCTTCATAATTTTTATTATCCAGTATAACAAATAAAACACCTACTAAAACCTGAACAGATCATATAAATATACGATTAAAAAAACATGTATATTTCAGTTCAGTTCAGTTGTTCTCGAATTATAAGCCGACTAATACAAATAGTCGTTATGTTTTGTCGAATGTAAAGGCCATCCCCACACTGGGAAAGCTCTTGAAGCTGCTGTCAGCGCGATACAGTCACATTGCATGCATTAGCAACCACACGCATCATACTGGACAGACATACTTGCACACTACACGCAAGGTACATGGGATCTGCACGGGACCTTTTTTTCTTTATCTACCCTAACATAGGTTAGCTAGGTCAAATTCTACAGTTTTTAACACCGGTAGCAGCTCCGGCCGAGGTTCGTACTATCTCGGTGCCCTTGCCTTGGTTTTAGAGAGTGGACATATTTATTTCTTATCTCTTTCTTAGTGTCTGATGTCTATCTCTTACTAATAATTACAGTCTTATAGAATTAAACTAAACAAGACCAAAGAAGTTTCACTTACGAACCACGTAGTCTGTACACTAGATTTTTATCTTCATCTCAAGGTCAGAATACTGATGACTTGAACGAGATAACAGATGGTTACCGGACACAGAGTTGAAAAGTAAAGCGACGATGCGGCCGGATTCTGTGTCAATCAACGCGGGTTCGATCCCCGCCTACCTCACTCTAAAAATCGGCCTGGTCTTTCGGTAAAGGAAAACATCGTGAGAAAACCATAGCATGGTGGTAGGGTATTTTCTAATGATGCCTGCCTGGGTAGTTACCACCCTCAAGTTTGAAAACCTTCTGTCGCCAAATACCAATAGGTGTGTTTCGGTAGTATCACTTGAGAACCAGTACCTCTAGGCTTAGTGTGTTTACCATCCTGGACCACATCGTCACATAAAATTAGGTGAGATTGTGGTCAAAGCAATGCGTATTCCGTGTAAAAAAAAGTTGAAAGTATGCATTTATATTATTCCTGATTTACGACAAAGTGACATTTATTATATCAGGTTTTTACTGCACATATGTCAGTTACAATCAAGTACGACGTTTCATTCGACTCGTATGGACTACCTGATTTCGTAAAGATATTCTTACTGATTTAAAAGATCTGCCAAATTTTTTATTGACTAATGAAAGTAGCGTTGATTTCCAGGTTTATCAATCACTGCAGCGGCTATATCCACCCATCACATTTCTACATGACAGACGTGAGCCTCGCACTAGCCCAGATGATAGGCCAGGATAACGATATGGGTCTGGCCGAAGTGACCGATGATAGACTACTCTTGAAAATGCAACTGTGTAGGAAGATAGCAGATTTACTCGAAGTATTGGCGCCAGGTATATTGAGCTATGAGATACTGAAACCTTATGGGCAAAAGTTTGATAAATTACGGCAATGTTTTTCCACATTAGAATGCTTAGATCAAACAGAAAGTTCTAGAAAGATAGAGCTTCGAGTCCGATAGTTTCGCGAACATTTGGTTGTTAAAAACAGACCACAGTGACACATTAGGCATTAAGACGCATCATATTCCAGGATTAGCAAGTGTATATTCTGACATAAATAGTTGGTTTAGGCGTGATAAATCTAGACTAATAGATTCTTATCTATCGGCAGTTGTTATCGTTGTTAGACTTTATTTAACGCTATTTGAAAGACAGTCATTTTTCCAAGCTCGAATAAAAAAATCCATTTGAAAAGTTATGGGACGGTGCTATGCAGAACTGGTGATATTATATCAATCTTGGATTTTTTTCAAGCTGAAACCCGTCTTCGCGGCTCACTACTCTTTGAACTACACGCGGCCATTGCTGAAACAGGCAGAAGGAAATCTCTGACCGAAGGACCTATAGTCATGTTGGGGCACATGACCGTAAGTTAATCCTTTTATACAATATAATTTACCATAATAACCATTAATTAAATTATTGTTTCCAATTTATCCCACTATTTGAGCATTTGATAATCTATCGGAGGTATTGCCAAGGTCGTTTTCTAATTTTGATTTAAGTTTTTTCCACAATGTTAACTAACAACGTTAATAAGTTGAACAAACTGCAATTTAATACCAAATATAAGATAACAAAACATACAACATAAAAGACTATCACAACTCAATGTGGTAAAATACAGAAACGTTTGGAGTAAAATTGGAGATTTTGCTTTAAAAGTTTTATTTGACAGATAAGTTTTGTTTGTGCCAGTACATGTTACCTTTCCATTTCCAAATAAAACACAACTGTGACAGAAAAGAAATATACCAGATCCCATTTCAGCTGTATTACAAGTCCACAAGAACATGTAATATTATTAAATTTCGCTTGTTTACTAAATTGTCATTCACAAAAAAAACAATGATCGCCAGGAATCGAAGAAAATACTGACAGAGTCAGCGACATTGCTTCGCCATGAACCGCCGGAGCTTCCCGAGGGCAGGCTCTTCCGGCAAGCCAGAATCAACATGGTGCAGATGGACGACCTTATTAGAAGCCTTTCTGCTGCATTACCTTCACCGTTATAATTATTATATTAAAATCATTTGTATAACTTCACAAATTACATGAAATTTTAGAATAAAGAAATAAATTTATATTATAATTGGAATAATAAAAAAACTTGGAAAATTCGTACATTTCTGAAACAGGTAAACCAGATCTCTGGTATTAATAAGATATAATAAATTATGTTAAAAGGGGTGTGAGAGGAGAGGGTGAAGAGGTGGTAGCGTGTTTGGACACCGTTTTAATCGAAATGGTTTCGAGTCAGTAGCGTAGCTTACCCCAGGCAGGCCCTGGGTCAAAATTTGTTGTTAGCTCTTGTACCTGATAGTGGCGAAGATCAGGTACAGGAAAAGATTCTGGATAACATTTTATTAATATTTACTCACACACATCGGGCCCCTGTAACCTATTTCATTGAAAGTAATAAGGTAGCTACGCCCCTGTTTGGAATCTCCGAAAAACATTGTGATGAAACTATAGGTATTAGGGCAATCTTTAATGCACGCATTGCTACATAGTGTTATGTAAATCTTGAAGCTTGTAAATCTGTCTCTGAGTATTTATAGGCATCTAGATACTGGAAAGCTGTACCGGACAACTTTTGCCACAATTTAAAGTGTTACATATACCCAACGATCGTCCTAAAATTTCAATGCCTTATTTTCCTTCAATGAACGCTCAAACTCATTACAGAATATGAACCCATTATGACTACAAACAATTTATTCCTTTTTTTAAATCGAGACATTTAAGTAGGTCTCAAATTACAGTATATGAATAAGTAATATTTATAAGCATTGTTTACAATATCAAGTAATTGTAAAAAAAAAAAACAAGCTATCTAAAGAACTAATCATCAAAGAAGTGCAGGATGGTAGAGCTTTGATGCCCGACCATGCATATAGTAAAATGATGGTCTTGGTAGATCATGTAGACTGGAATGATTATGGCGCCTTTTGATTCTAATCTCTCGGAGGTCATCATTCTTCTTGGACTATATTTTACTTAACATCATATGAACTGCAATTATTTAATAAGCTTGAATAAAAATATAGATAGTTAAAAAAGAACACGATAACGGTCACGGAGTTCATGCATTGACAGTGGCGAATGCTTCTGTGGTGCGAATTGAAGAGGTAAAAAAAGTGTCAATCGAGAGCGAATCCCAAAGAACTGGTTGTTCGAGATGTCGCGTCGTTTCTAAGAACGTTCTGATATCGGCATAATTAACGACCGTATTCTACACCGTCGCTCCCGTTCTGTCCGCCAAGTGGACAGCAGCGCGGTTAGCATGGGATATTCAATTTATTTAATTATCTATCTTTTCTCAAAAAAATGTACAACAATGATCTCAAAAGGTATGGCGACTCACCATCTCTCTACCATTATCCCATTTTTATTTAGGTTCGGCATAACATGTCTTCCTCTTCCATTCCTCTCTATCTGAAATAACCTCTAGATTCACTCCCTTTCTTATCACACTGTAAAATATTGAATTTTGATGATTGTCTCACAGACGCAAAGTAAATACTTATATGGAATGATACATGGTAACTGAAGCATCGATAACGGTTGCTGATCTTTTAAAAATCCTTTCACGCATTAAGATACCCTAAACAAATAAATAATGTTTTCACTTACATATTTATAAAAGGGCTATTATTGTGCGCTACAAAATTTGAACATTTTAGATTCGAGACTTTTTAGATTTTTTATTTTTATTTTATCGTTTTCTTACCACGTAATACATAGCAAAATAAGGAGATCAGAGATAAACATCTAAGAAGACATTTATTAAAGTCTATAATATAACATACAATAACCAATGAATAAGGCTTCATGCTAGCACCATCGGGAGTATATACGAATGCGGTTACTTTTTACCCTCCCTTGAGAACGTTTTGCGACCCGCTTTCACTATATTTACAATCTCTTTGATTTATCTTTTAACACTAGCAAATATGAAACAGTAATTATATATCCTTAGATATTTTAAAAAGCAACGCAGTCTCTGTATGTCTGTTAATTTGTTTCACAGAATAAAGAGTAAGCTTCCCTTACCTATTTCTTCCGTGGTTTGTCGCGAGGACAATTAAATTAAAATTTAAACTAATATATAAAATAAAAAGAATATGAATGTATTATAATATATATATATATTTGATAGAAGATTTTTCTTTACAATATATATATATATAAAATACTTATACTACAATTTGTTGATCAGTACGCCTGTATCCGGTCGTAGTAATTTCCTGATCGATTATGATTTTCGCTTGTCTTATCCAAAAGTCTGCACGGTATAATGTAATAGTGTTGGCGGATCTTTTATTGTCCAAAGATCGCTCCGTTATTCATTATCTCACGTCGTCTCCCTCTGCATCGTGTTATATCTATTTATTATAGTTTATAATATAATCACTTGAAATTTTGATGATGACATTATCCTTTCCTTTTTTTAAACTATTAAAATTCTATTGTTTCTCGACTTTCCAAATTTTCAAAGATTAAATGTTCTTTCTTAGATGGCCTCCTCAATGAATCCATTGAAACTCATGTTACATTACTGCCTCGGTGGTGCAGTTGTGTTACATGCGACTGTCGTTCTGAGTTCTCGGGTTCAATCCTCGGGTCGGATCAAGTGATATTGGATTTTTCTACTCAGTATCATCCCGGAGTCTGGAAATTGTGAGCGATATGACGACAGGCTCGCCCCCTGTCACATCTAGGACGGAACTAAGCTCAGCGAAATGTGGGTAATGTAGTTCGCTATTTCACCTCTGCCTAACCATTCGAGGACAACAGACGTGAGCTTAGTGGAGCAGGCACCAAAAAAAGGTCCTGTTAAAATTGGTCCCAACGTTCCCGAGATTATCCTTCATTATTTTATTTAGTTCATATTTTCAAAGCAACCTCGCTTAACCTTTTTTTTTTTTTGACAGGGGGAAATGCATTTACGCACTACCCTTACCTATTGTATTAGTGAGACCGAAGTCCCCCAATACAATAAACTCCGTGCCAGTGTGGGACTCGCCCGGGCGTGGAGCGCCCGGAAATACCCACTAAAACCCCCCGGGGCCGTCCACTGCATTTGGGATGGGGGCGACACGGGGTTGCTTTCGCAAGCACCGCGTCGCCCCCTGCAGCGAACCCACCAGGCTTCGTCCGTGCAATGGCCCGGTAGGGATGGAGGAGAATACTTCCCCTCCACCTCTTAGCCCGCCTCAGAAGGAGGCACGACCGTCAGGTCGACAGTCCGGGGGGCAGGAGATACTTCCCCATACACTTCTAACCTCGCTTAACCTGCAACTCGGCTCACATGTACTGCATTTATATGTTAACTTCATTCACTATTATTCCCCCTATTAACTCATGTATTAGTCCTCGGTACTCGGTTTAGCGGTTCTCGAAACCAAAAGAACACATCAAAAATCCGACATACAGACATAGAAACGTTGCTTTTTAAGATAAGCTAAAATAAAAACCGATTTCAAATATTTTCGTTGATGATTGAAAACTCATCTTTATTAGAAATGTTTCAATCGATGCTAAAATAATGTTCATAAATAAAATAAAAATGGGCGATTATATAAAAAGAGAATTATGCAACATTTCCTACAATATAAAAAAAACAATAAATGTATAAAAACTTATCAAACAAGTACACGATAATGGGGAACTCATCGTGACTTTGAAAATTTTAATTAAATACAGCCTGAGATTAGAACACTAAAGATAACAGAGAATCTGCGCTAAAATATTTTGTTTGGTGTTTTTTTTTTTATATTATGGAATACATACTTTATTTAAATATTGAATACATTTTGCTAGTCTAATATTTCTGAAATAAAGTCACTAAACACATGAATTACAGATACCTATTATAGATACACTGGTGATGTGGTAGTTAGCACTTAGGCTGAAGATGGAGTGAGTGTACGGACGGAACACTTTTGGGTGGTAGTCAAAAATTTACACACTCCTAATATTTTTATTGTAAATTCTTATGCAATAACGAAATAAAAAACTTAATAAGTGATTTAAGTAGAGAATAATATGAGTTCTAAATCTGGCGTTGATTCTAGGATTATGTCCAAAGGTGTACCGCTGAAATTGAAGGTTTGTCTTCTTTTCCATCGTAGCATGATAGGAACCTAGTTGTTTACTTGTAATCTATAAGAAAATGTCACTCTTATTACAAGATTGAGAATATGGAAAGGTTTATTTTACCTATACTAATGTATTGAAATAAACGAGTGACGTAAAAGTCCGCGCCTTGGACAAACTTTGCGCGTTGAGATGTCCATATACAGACCGAGTCAACAGTGACATGTCTAGACCCACGTGGTCGACTGACTTTATTTACACAGGAAGTGTTCACTTAATTTCAAGCGATTTTCTGTATATTTTTTTATGTAATAGGGAGTAAACGAGCAAGCGAGCTACCTGATGGTAAGTGATCACCGCCGCCCATGGACACCCACAACACCAGATGAATCGCAGGTGCGTTACCAGTCTGCAGGGGGCGACGCGGTGCTTGCGAAAGCCACCCCGTGTCGCCCCCATCCCAAATGCAGCGGACGGCCCCGGGGGGTTTTAGTGGGTATTTCCGGGCGCTTCACGCCCGGGTGAGTCCCACACTGGCACGGAGCTCGTCACTCCGTGCCCCCCTTATCTATTGTATTGGGGGACTCTGATCCCTCAACTACAATAGATAAGGGTAGTGCGTAAATGCATTTCCCCCCGTCAAAAAAAAAAAAAGAAGGTGCGTTACCAGTCCTTAAGGTAGAGTAGGCTCTCTTCTTAAAGGTTCCCAAGTCGTATCGGTCCAGAAATACCGCCTACGCAAGCTGGATACACAAGATAGTAATGCGAGCCAAAAAATTCCGCGCGAAACGCACTGTCGTGGATCGCCATTCATTCAGATTATGAGAGTGGAATTTAAGGTTATGGTCCGTTGTACGGTGGTGGAATCCAGGAACAGGTATTAATCCGAACAATTCCTTGGAACACTCCTCATGGTAAATTCTATAAAAAATGCAAAAAAAATTCTACGTCTCTTCGCAATTCCAGTGGATCAAGTCTATCAGAAAGAACTTGGTTATTGACAGTTCGAGACGCTCTGCGTTGAATGTGGTCGAATGGAAGAAGATGGTACTGGGGTGCTCTTGCCTAGACATGAAAATAGTATTTTCTAGATGACCACGGAACTGAACGTCACTCGGATTGTCAACTCCAAGAATTCCGAAATTGAGTGAAGTACCTAAAGGAGGGTTTCGAATCGAAGAGACACGAAATACAAGAATAAAAAGAAAGATAAACGCTTTAAAACTTCATATTTAGAATTACACAATAAAATATTTAAAAAGAATCAAGGGCTGGTTGGGGTAGAAAATCTTAATTTATTTTGATCTCTTCCACTAAATACATAATAATGAAGAACAAGTAGCAATAGAACAAACAGTAATATCTGCGTATAATGTAGTGTCCAATGTAAAACGTGTTATGGCGTGTCACTATATTCGCCTCAGATGAGGATCGGAACCCGTCCTGGACCGCTGCTCTAGGGTGTGTAACGGTGCAAAGTGGCAGCGTAGTCCCGGCGGTGGGAGCGATGTGTTTGTGGGCGTAGGCGCTTGTGTTCTTGGCTGCGATAGAAAGATTCGGTTCAGGAGTGTTGTTTTATTCTCGGGGTCGGTACAATGGCCATCATTTCTTTCACAGTGCATTCGAATCTATGGTATAAGACGAAGCGGCTATCACCTATCTATTCGTATTTACTTCCGCTCTATCGAAGTAAACTATTGGTTAGGGTCTTCATAATGAATTTGATCGAAAGTAAGTCCAGGGGTCAGTAGAGGGCCACATTACTCTAGTACCATTGGAAGCCTACGCCTATTCTTACGACTTGATTTTGAATTCTCTGTAAGGCGAGAATATATAACTTTGCTATATGGGCAAAAGCAGAGGTGCACTTTATTAACGATAAATGTTTTATTTGGTCTACTTAAAGTAGAAGAATAGGATATTTGATAGTCAAGCGCAATAATCTTTATCAATGGAATAAAAACAATATCGAAAGTATACTGATTTTCGTGTCTATAAGAAAAATAGGTATTAAAATAATATTTAAAGTTTAACATGTTTTACTCCATGCATTGAAAGCATTTTGTTCTACCTTACAGCAAACCTAATTCTCAAAAAAGTACATTGCAAAATTTTTTGAGTACTCTTGACCTTCTTGAATTTGTTCTATGATTTTCCAGCTCAAGTCTTTAAAATTGCAAAACGTGCCCAAACTAGCCCAAAAGTTCTAATTGCTTTTTTTTTTTAACCTAGCTAATGCTGTTGACCGGAAGGGCATTAACAGCTTCACCGAACTTTGGGGGCGAGTGCTGAAGGCACTCAGCCGCAAAAAGTGATCAGCACAAGGGTTACCAAAATGGTATGAACCTCGGCTTGGCCGTCACCTGAGTGTTCAAACTCTCTCGCGAATTGTATCCTAGCTATACCATACATTTTTTATTCTTAAATAATAATTAAAAAAATGGTTCCTTACAGGACCTATGTACCTGCGTGTTATGTGCAGGAGTGTGTATGCGGTGTTGTGCGTGTAATGCTCAATGCATGGACAGTGTCACTGTATCGCGCTGGCGGCGACGTCAAGAGCCTCCCCAGTTGGGGAACAAGACACGTCTTGGGTCGCCACCTGAGGGGGACCCGGAGAGTGTGCAGGTCCAAAATTAGCCGCCTCTCCCCGACGGCGGGAACGGCGGTTACGCGGGCGTGGGCGCTGACACGCATATGTTCGAGGTAAATGAGGAAAGATCCTATTACTCCGAGTGATGGTTTCGTCGCGACTCGATAATATCCTACGCGGACGTCGTATACGTCGTCGCTTACGGCCGGCGCGTCGGAGTGGCAAGTACGAGACGGCTCGTACGATGAGGGGGTTCGGGTGTGTCTCTGCGCGTTTGAAGAAGGCGCGACACTGGATTTTTATGACGGACCTAACGGAGGGCAGGTTGAGATCCCTGTGTAAATCCAAATTTCTCTCGAACCATTGAGCACCTACAGCCTTCCTTACAAAGCGATTCTGAATCCTTTGTAAGGCGTGCATCTGAGTTCTCCTAATATGACCGAAGACAGATGCGCAGTACATGATGATGAGTCTGACCACCATCTTGTACAGGGTAATCTTATGGCGGAGGGGCATTTTGCTCTTGGTGTTGTGGAGCGGGTAAAGGCGACCTAGCACTATGTAAGTCTGGCGCTTGACTTTCTTAAGGTGGGCTTTGAAAGTCATCTGTCGTCTAACTGAATTCCTAGGTACCTGACTTCGGAGCTATAAGGGATGACAGTACCTGCGTACTGGAAGGGTCTGGGAGGATTTTCAATAAGGTTCCGGCTTTTACTGAATAATAACGCGGTACTCTTAGTCGGGTTTATCGCGAGTAATACTTGAAATACCAAGAGCTGAGATCGGCGACGTCGACGGCTCTTTGGACATATTTTCCTAAGACTGCTTTCTTACGGAAAGCATAATAAATGACTGTGTTATCCGCATATAGACCTAACTGAACTCTTCCGAGATCAGGGAGGCCCGCTAAGTAGAGGTTGAAGAGGACAGGCGCCAGAATGGAACCTTGGGGGCCGCCTGCGCGTATCGGGTAGGCTATAGAGAGAGCGTTCTCTACTCTATAGCGGAAACTACGATCGGTGAGGTAATCGTGTATGATTCTAACTAGAGTTTCGGGGATACCTAACCTAGTGAGTTTGTAGATGAGGCCCGTGTGTCAGACTTTGTCGAATGCTATGGCCACGTCGAAGAAGACTGCGTGCGAGTGCCAGGGTTTATTGAATTTGACATGATTAAAATTTGAGAGTACGTACTCCGTGAGGCGGAGTACTTGATACGCACTGGAGTGTCTGGCTCGGAAACCAAAACTGATGGGGCGGCAAGAGATTTTTGTCGTCTATCACCTCTATGAGACGGTTCATCGGGACCCGCTCATAGAGTTTTCCTAACGTGTTGAGAAGGCTGATGGGACGGTAACTATCGGGTTGCTTGGCGTCTTTGCCAGGTTTGTGTATCCCTATGACTATTGCTGCTTTCCAGACGGCTGGAAAGTGGAGGTTCTTGATGGCCGCATTGAAGATGCAGACCAGCAACGCGATCAGAGGCGGAGGAAGAAGTTTGATAACTTCGTTCCTGATTCCGTCGGGACCGGGGGACTTTCTAGGCGTAAGGCCCTTGATGGCAATCACCACCTCGTGACAGGTGAAAGGTGAGAGAAGGAGGACAACCGGAGTAAGAGCAACTGAGTTCTTCACTGAGGATTCAACAACAGAGATGTGGCTTAATTGTAGAGAGCTTTTTGTTGATTTATAGTATCTGATAACTGCATTACGATAAACATGCTGAAAAACCTACCAGACTTCATCTATGTTAAGGTTTTGCGAAATAATTATCACCGCTAATTGAGCCCTAAGGTTAGTTAGGGACGCTTGACACCAAGGCGTATCCACACACTTAACAATGCTATCTGCATCTGCCATTAAGAAGGTTCAATATTTTGATTCTGAAAAAAATTTACGAAGATGTAAATTAGAGAATCTGACCACCACCTTTCTTCTTGCACGTCATTGTAAAACTCCCCAAAGAATTTTGCAAATCCATCTACATACATCGAAAGCATGAGATGCGTTTCTCAAAAGTAATAAATATATATTAAAAAAAAATGCCTCCTAATTAAGATATTGTCGTGATTTTATGTTATCTTACGCAGTTATCACTTGCAGATAATAGAATGCCCGATGACGGCTTGAGGCGGAATGAAAATCTATGGGCAAACAAAACGGCGAGTCGACTTACAGCCGTCGTGAAAGACGAACACACGCTATGTCCAGCAAAACAGAAAAACTATATACCAAATTTTAACAAATCTATCTAATAAAGAATGTAATTGTTATGATGGATAAGTAAATTGTGATGGTTTAAGTGATATTTTAATGAGAGTATTTGGTTTTTACGTGTGTAATGGGCTAGCGAATGGCGCCAATCAGGCGTCGGATGTTTACTCCCATCATTAGAAGTTTTTAGAAGATATTAACAAATCCTTAAATGTACATATTCGTTTATAAAGGTAAGCTTGAATTATCTTACAATTTTTTATTTAAAAAATTCTAAAATACAACTATGAATCGAATTTATTATAACTGCTAAGAGCATCAACCACTAACAATCTTTGTATTTTGTTATGACGTTTCTTGTGTTATAAGCAATGAATCAATAGTAATATTTATATAAAACATACTCAATTTTTAAGTAGCTCTATAATAATTTCTTTGGTATAAATCATTCATTTTACAAATTATATTTTTGCAGTGTTTATCCTACTTAACTTACTTAACTGCCTTAAGAATGTATAGTACTTAAACATAATTAAAAATTATTATACTTGAACTATAAATGTTTTTTTTGGTTTCTTACGCTTTGTTCGTTTATATCTGCTTATAACCTTTTTTATTATTGAAATTAAACTATCTGCAGACTCTGGGTCCACACCTTTTTTTACATTGGAGATTTAAATCGACTTGCGTCGGAAAAAATTGCCTATAATAGCTATGCAGTTAGTAATCTTCTTTCGCATATGTGAGCTTAAATCTACTTCTATTAAACCTTTTATTATAACCTTATCATCTTTTAAATACGTCTCCTACAGAACCTGTATCAGTTTTATTTTAAAAACATAACATTTCCCTTAAAGAGTATCACCGATTTATTAAAAAATAAGATAGATTTATATTAGCACACTAAAATTGTAACTGCACTGTCAAGCGGTTAAGAAAATTATAAACATATAAGTATGGAGAGGAGGTAACGATCTGACACTCAACTAGTCATTACGCAGTTTGTTCGAACGCGTGTTAAATGTTAAATCAAATAATATATAAGTGTTAACGTAATTCACGTTTTAAAATGATGTTCACCGAAATTAGATTTCACATAATGTTAACTTGAACTCGGGTGGGACTCATTCTTGTCGTAATCTTATTGATTTTGTAGAATTTATAAGATAGATCTTAATCTTAATCTTTTTATTATAGAATATCCATAATAACTCTCTATCGGATTTAAATAATATTGCATTGTTATGCAGCTTTACTGACAAATATCATCTTCTAGTCGTAACAAATTTGTCTCTGCATTATATAGTCATACCATTATAAATACAAAAATCACTTGTTCTATCTAATTTATTGTTATTATAAACCTTAGATGTAATACCTAATTGTTCAGGATGCGGTTGGATAAATTATGCTTGTCTTCATTAATATTATTTTCCACCGAACAACAAGTTTACATATGTTCAGGCCACGTCGTAATGATTTATACGGCATTACCTTATCAGTTTGCATTAGAACACTTACTTTCATAAACGTGTTCCGATCTAAATACACAACATGTATCTTAAAATATGTATTTTCAAAATCCTGAATTTATCACAATTGAGTTTAGGTGCCCTTGAATTTTGTTTCAGTGCCATTAAACTTTACACATTCTAAGTTTGTTTTGTAAACACTTCTATCACACTTTATAATTATATACTAAAATGATTATTTAAAGATAGTTCTAGCAACATTTAATAAAAACGGTTGTTTAACTTCTACACGTATTATATGCTTGTGCTCCATAAATAAAATTTTGCGGAACGGTTAAGTGCTCATAGCTATATGTTGGACAAGAATGTAAATAGTGTTTGTGGTTAAATTTGTCATAAAGAAATTAGCTTTAGCAATTGGTGTTTCGGGTTCTTCGTGGTGCCTATAAGCGAGAAGATAATGGTCCCTGAAGATGCACCCAAAATTCTCCTTTGAAGTATTGTATTATATAAAAATTATATGTGTCCCTACTGTTAAATAGTAACGTAGAATAAAAAAAGATAATTTCATTTGTTTTTACAGATTACTCCCTAACAAAATATGCTACTAATTTGGTACCTGTGGTTGCTTCTATGTTATGCCCAGTATGCTAGAAGTAACCTTAGAGACTTCTACGAGGAGCTGTATAACGAATTCTTCTACCCGGAGCAGGAGAAGAACGAAGTTTTACCCGTGGTGTTGGGACAGGACAAGACTTCTGGATGCATATGCAGAGCAAGCATTAACCACAGTGCTATAGTTTGCTTCGGGAATTATGAATGTAGAAAGTTTCCTAAGGTGATTATGATTTTCTCAGCCCATGAATTCGCCTGTGATTCTTCATGATTACTGGGAACGTGTATGTGGCATATACTATATCCAGTATTCCATACGCAGTTTTGCTTGCTGTGCATTATTAATTTTTTGGAATTCTTTTAAAGTGAACGTTTACATAATATTTTTCACTACTAGTTATATACCTAATTCAAAGAGAAATTAGGAAAATATTATACAAACACAGACATGCTAACATTTTAAACATATTACACTGATATAAGACCAATACCTATTCATGTACAAATACATCTACGACAAAGGTGACTGTTGAGGCACTTTTTACTGTGTCTACTTGTTATATGTGTAATGTAAACATTATCTAGTTTAAGCCAACAAGCAAATGCGTGAAGTTGCGGTGACATTTAATACCTTTTAAAAGCGCTGCTACTTACAAATTTCGAATAGAGGCCAAATTTCAGATTTACTTAGGGCCAATTTTTTGATCCGTAGTCAACTCGAGAAATGGTCAGATTTGTAACAAATGGTTAAAACAATGGCCTGATGCGTTTTTTGAAACATAGTTAAGCTAACCATTTGTCAAAAATGTGACTATTTGTTACAAAATTTAACCATTCAACTCAGTCGGGTTAGCAAGATGGCGGATGGGTAACTCCAGTGCGAACAGCTGTTTCATTGCCTTTGTGTAACATTTGAAGTAGATAATTTGAAGTTTCATTATGTAACATTAATTTATATAAAATAATTTGTTAAATAATTATTACGTATTAATAAATTGCTATTTATTATCTTTTTCGTAATATATTTGTTTATGAATTTTGTTTTTCATAAGAATTCAGTATTCCATTATGTATAGTATATCAAGTTCGTACAAATATTTATTTGGCTTGTAAAAAATATTAAATCCAACAATTAAATTATAAAATCAAAGAATATTTTAGACAAGACGAAAAAAAAAGGTAATATCATTACAAAACTATCACAAGAAATAATATGGACACAGATGTTCGAGAGTAGCTCGACCCTTTGTTTTTTGTAATGTTCGTTCGACAACTCGAATTATGGACCCTGACACATTTTACTCGGAATGACCATAGAAAAAAAATTACCGGAATCAAAAGTATTCTATTATACAGTTCATTTTACTGGCAACATAAATAACTATTGCTAAATTTAACCATAGTAGATTTTGTCATCAAAAAACTCATTGTGATTATAATTGTGATTGGTTTGTGTAAGAGTAATAGTAAAATTGACAAATGGATATAGTAACTTTGACTACGGATCAAAAAATTGGCTCTTGACATTAGGGAGCATGCATTAGTGGTTGACCATACTGTATAATATTCTTATCACTAACAAAGACCATAATCTTTATACAAACAAGATGTCATTTCGCAGATCTATTAGTTTGTTTGATTACGTAAGTTTCGTCATATCATAAGGTTGTATGAATTGGATTTTGTGAATTTTATCACATGTAAAGAACATTTGTGTACTTATTCTGCGAATCACGATATTATTATGATATCGTCAAGGTCTTTTAACATTACGTAGATACTATTTTGAAAACTATGCACGTTGAAACTGTCCGACTTACATAATGATTATTTTACTTTACCGCTAAGACTGGGTATATAGAATATTATGTCATATTTCAAAGAGTATGACGACGACGAAATATGATCCGTAATTAATTGTATCGTTATTTCTCATTTCAGATAAAAGTACGCAGTGATGCACTTAAAGTAAGGACATCGGTCATTGTCCAAATTCTCAGAGGAGAATTAGACTCTTTATATTATTTAAAAAAGTTAGAAATCGAAGCCAATCATCAACTGACGCATATCGATCCGGGAGCGTTTAAAAACTTAACCAACCTGCAACAATTGTCTATATCGTACAACACCTACCTTCAAACAATCGACGAGATGACGTTTCAAGGCTTGGTGAACCTTCATAACTTAACCCTAGTTAATAATGGATTCAATAATATCCTACAATTAACTCCAGCGTTTAAACCAAGCATATTACCAGTATTAAGAGGACTAGATTTATCTGAGAATTCCTTTGAGACAATCCCTGAAATGGCATTTCATCCGATGAAAGGCACTACCCTAATGAAACTCGATATTAGCTTATGCAGGCTCGATTACATTCATCCCAATAGTTTACTCCCTTTGAAAAATTTAAAAGAGTTACACATCGGTGAAAATGATTTAGACCCTTCAATCATTGGTGACTTTTTAATAAAAACGAAAGACAATGGGATTAATCTGATATATTTAGACATATCGGGCATGGGTTTTAGAAAACAACCTCCACGTCAGCTCATGGACATCATTGCAGAAACTACAATAAAAAACTTGATATTAGCACAAAATCAATTCGAATTCATAACTGATGATTGCTTTCCAAGAATGGTCAATGTAGAACTAATTGATTTGAGAAAAGTGCTAGCTATGAGCGTAGGCTCGAATACTTTCAGTCCTGAGAAGTTTCCTAATCTAAAAGTGTTATTACTGAGTGGTAACAACTTACCAGGAATGCACAAAACGCCATTATCTGATCAACTATTATTATTAGATTTATCTGACAATAAAGGTAGCGCTGCAAACCCCATGTACTATGAAATAGATCGCGATACATTTCTCCAAAGTAAATCACTGAGAATTTTAAATCTGGCTTTCAACCGTATTAGAGCTATATTTGACTACACATTTCGAGGCTTGGAAAACCTTAAAATACTAACAATGGAAAATGGAACATTATATCACATAGGAGATGGAAGTTTTAAGCCTTTAAAGCGTTTGCAACTATTAAATTTAGCGAATAACCCTTTAGAGGCAAATGAGAATTTAACATGCCCAATGTTTGAAGGTCTGAATGAGTTGAAAGTGTTAATATTAGAGAATTGTGGTATCAAACGTTTCTATGATGATGATAATATCTTTGAAATGATGCCGAATCTAACCCATTTAATACTGAGAAACAATCAACTTTACTACATTACTGCCGAGACGTTGAAACCTTTGAAATTTTTAAAACTACTTGATTTGAGCGAAAACCTAATGATCGCATGGTGGAACCTTTATTTCTCTCTTCAGGCGTGAGACCGCTCAAATTATATTTGACCAATAATAAGATATCACATTTCTCTATAAGTATGATTCAAGATATAAGTTACTTGCTTGAGAATAGAGGAAATTCTACAGTAGATATAGATCTCATGGATAACATATTTATTTGCGATTGTAACGCTATGTATAAAACATATAGATGGTTGCAGTTGAATGGCACGGCACTTCTTAGACGATATTTTTTTAATTCTAAATTTCAGTGCAGCACTCCTGATGTTTGGGAGGATAGGAGAGTTGCAGATTACTTGTCCTCCGTAAAGAGTTTGCACTGTCTCATGTATGAGAAAATAACCAACATAATGGTGCTTGTTTGGACGGCGCCCTCACTTGTAACCCTCGCGTTACTATTGTTAATAATAGCTATACTTTATAAATACAGAATGTACATACGCTATTGGATGTTTTTAGCAAAGATTGCATTAGGAAGGAACTTTAAAAAGACGCCAGTTAAAACAGGTATCGAAGAAAAGACTTATAAATACGATGCTTTTGTATCGTATTGCAATGATGATAGGGAATTCGTTATAGATATGATACATCAGTTGGAAACGCAACCGCCTTATTTAAAGCTATGCGTCTATGAACGTGATTTTGAGATTGGATCTTTCATCTCAGAATCAGTTATGAACAGTATTAATGAAAGTAAATATGTAATATTAGTTATAAGTAATAATTTTGCAAAATCTCAATGGTGTAGGTGGGAGACACAGCTAGCAGAGTATCACAGGATATTTCTAGAAGATGGTACGTCGTATGACCCATTAGTGTTAATTAGGATAGGTGAAGTACAAAGTAAATACGTAACGACCACATTGAAATATTTATTAAAAACAAAAATATACCACACGTGGAACGAAAATAATCAGGATGAGTTCTGGAAGAAGTTGAGAAATGTTTTAATCAAGAAAGTGTAGTTTCTGATGAATAAATATTTTTTTACAGATTCGTTGTTCGTTTTTTTGTTGTTTTAAAATTGTAGTAACCAAATGTGTGTGTGTAAGGACTGAGAGGGGGAAGGGAAGCATGCTTGTGTTTGATGTATTTCTAATCCAAAACTACAATTGTAGATGTCAAGAAATATTCATTTTTTTTTAGTAATAAATTGTAGTGTAAATTTTTAAAAGGTATTTTTTATAGAAACCAACCAACCAATGGTATTCTTTTATAGTTTTCCTTTTTGTTCAACATATAATCTATACTAATAATGCAATTGTAAATTTCACGTGTTTGTACATTTGGTCTGTGTTTGTGAAAAAAATTATTGCAAGGGACTAAAAATAGGAGAATTAAACACATTTGTATTATTTTTAGAAATGTCTGTCTGTTTGTTTGTTTGTTTGTGTAGGCATCAATTAAAAAGTACTGAGTATATTTCAAAAAGTCAAGAAGATAATTATAAAGTATATTCCGGAGTAACATCAAAACCTTATTGCATTAAAATCAGTCCACTCTATCAAAATTTATAGTAATTTGAATGGAACGCAGCGAACAAAGACTACAAAAAAAACTGCGGCGACTTTAGTATGAAATAAGAGTTTGTAAGTAAATGCCTTTTAGCCTTATTCGAGAACAAAAAATTTATAGATTGATTGAAATTGAACAAAATGTATATATAGTATATTATGAAATAATGTAATAAATAATAAAAGTAAATAATTAATTTCTAAGACATAATAAATGATAAAACAATATTTTGATATTTTTAGGTAACATCTAGGAATTCTAGGCGTTGCATTAAGAGGTAATTTTATGATAGCAGTGAACTGACTTTCAATTATGATATCAATATGTATAAATGTTATTTCGCATGCAAATTATATATATATATATATATATATATATACATATATTTCCGACGATTATTCATAGATTACGGGACGGGACGGGACGCCTGAATTCCACGCGAGCGAAGTCGCGGGCACAGCTATTATAATAATAAGTTTCATGTTTTGCCAAATAATATTTTAGAAAAACTATAGCAATGCCAATTATTTCGTCACAAGAACTGCATTTATGACGTCAATTGTAAAATTAAAATGTTATAATAACTTTTCCTCTTTTCCTCTACATCACAGATAAATTATTATGTTTTCTAGTTTTTATCTACATCTATATTTTGAATAGAAAATAATAACACAAACGACACGCAAAAAAAAAGAATGTAAGTTTGTGAAAATGATTACAAAATATCGTTTAGAAATTTTACTATCATCAAAAAATATAAACAGTTACATGCCTACTTTAAATGACTATAATTAAAGTTTGAGTGATTGTATTTTATAAGAACTTTGAATAACATGTACTCGATGTCAAGTACTTTGTAATAAGTAATATTCACTCAGAAAACAAAATTCTTCTGAAGTGTTTTATATTTCTATAATAAACGGTCTGTGATATTTCGTAATAACGTAGTATACGGTCGTGTCTGGATTTTTTTAAACACGTCACAAAACCAATCAGTGGTAACTAAACCAGACTAAATATAAAACTACTGCGAAGCTTATTTTTGGCTGTCTTCAACTGTCTAGAAATCAACGTTCGTAATAATATTATTTTCTACAATATGGAGATATTACTAAAAACGTTTAGGTTAGTTTAGGTTTCCTCGCATATGTATTCTTTCACTGTCTACCCATAGTGTTACTAACGTGCACACTAAATTACGCAGAAATATAAAAAATAAATACCTAGTGAAGACATTGGTTTCTGTGCAATGCAATGTTACCGTGACCTGTTTATTCAACTAACTTCAAGTCCTTTTGATATTATTATGATCTGATAAAAACAAACATTTATATTCAAATTAATCAATTCACGAGAATTCCCACAAACTTTATTAACATAATAAGCCAAGACTAAAAACTTAATATTTAGCAACGATATTTTAACAATTCGATAACCAGATTAACAACAACTACGCCTTATTAGAGATTCCTATAATCGAATGTACTTTCCAAACACAGATATTATCATTAACATAATTTGTTATTATAATAATTTTCCTCGATAAGGTAATATTTCGAAAGCGGATTTATCCTTTCGAAAGCAAATGTCAGAAAACGAAAGTGCATCACAAATAAACACCCAAATCGATGGTTGAGTTTCACCAGAACTTTCTACGCTAAGATGTCCAGACGAGGAAAACTTCTCAACTATATGATTGGGAAAATATAATGCAGGGTTATTAAATGTACTGTCGGTATACGAGAAACCTTTTATGTCAAATGTTCTAGTACAAAAATACAACTTGAAAATTAAAAATGCTTAGCTTTTAAAAGTGTGTTTGCTTTAATTCCTTTCACAACATAATAATAATAATAATAAAAGCCATTATTCGCTGACCTTTTTAACTTACATGCTATTCTTATAAAACAGTAGTATTCTTAATTCTAATTTATGTAGCAAAATAGTAAATTTATTTATTAGCAACCTTGGTCAGGTCGTCTGTCGACATAGGCCTCCCCCAATTGTTTCCACGTCTCTCTATCTTTGGCAGACCTTCTCCATCTTTTTGGTAAATCGTCCTTCCATCTTTTGTTGACGGGGAGAAATGCATTTACGCACTACCCTTACCTATTGTATTAGTGAGACCGAAGTCCCCCAATACAATAGGTAAGGGGGCACGGAGTGACGAGTTCCGTGCCAGTGTGGGACTCACCCTTGATTTGACCTCCTCGTTGTCTTTTCCCGTTCCTCGGATACCACTCTATTACATCCTTAGTCCATTTTTCTTTGCTAGTCCGCATTATATGTCCAGTCCAGTTCCATTTAAGTTTTCTTATTTTTTGTAACACGTCGCTGATCTTTGTTTATCTTCCACAACATACATGACAGTAAATATATCATATAAAATATATATGAAGTGATGATGGTGCAGCGGGTAGTGCGACAGAATTCCACGTCAATCGAAGCGGGTTCGATCCCCATCTATCCGAGTCTAAAATCGGCCTGAGCTTTCGGTGAAGGAAAACATCGTGAGGAAACCATAGCTTGGTGGTAGGCCATTTTATAATGATGCCCGCCGGGGTAGCTACCACCCTCAAGTTTTAAAAGCTACCGCTAAATACCAAAGCACTAAATACCGTGTAAAAAAACGCATATGAATTGGGACAAACTTTTACACGTCAAATTTTCCGATAACTCTTCGATAAAAAAAACGGTTGAGCAGATAAGCCGATCACTATAACATTGAAAGTGTCTATTGAATAAATGGTGCCAATAAAAAATCACGCTTTCAGTTACTTTTCTTCTAAGTTTAAGTTAAAAGCTAAGTAAATTTTCAATTTAACAGATGACTGCATATACAAGTGAACGAAAAAGTAAACAAAAAATTGGCTCAATTCTAAAAGTACAAATTTAAAAAAATATGAACATTACCGATTTACTAAATAATACATTCAAAGTTTATACGAATCGCATTATATTGTTAAATTTAGATGGTAATACCTAGTGATGTGAAGGTCCGCAATTGGGGGAGCTCCTGTACCTTGTGTAAAATGGATTTCAAGATATATGATTTTGTCTAATTTTAATATGTTTTCAAATAAGAGGAATTTGTCACATAACAAAATTACAGATTTTGTACGAATATAAGATATATTTAAATTTTCGGGAAGAAAATGTCGCTTAAGCTACCGACCGGACTTCTAAAGAGTGAAGAATGACAGAATTAGCCGATAGCTGAAACTAAATTTCATATTTAATTACTCTCACAAATGTTATATTTTCATCGATGCGATATAAATATATACTGGTGGAGTAAGTGAAAATAACAAATTTATTAATATATTTTTAACAATAATAAGATTCTTAATTTTGTATCCAATTACATTTGGGCAGAAGCGTTTTGAACATTATAAATGCAATTTATTCAAATAAAAAAGTTATACACATAAATTTATAATTAAAATAACAAAAAAACATTTATTGTTTTAATATATTCACCGACAACACTAACGGCGTATTAAATGTACGAGTATATAATTGAAATAATTGTACCTATTAATTTATATTTTTACAATCTTCATACCAATAAATTGTGTCCTAAATTGAATAAAACATTTTTATTTTTGTTAAGAATTTGGATTTTTAAAGCAAATACACAATATGAAAGTGGCTGTTAAACAAATATTGAATGAGGCTATGCTTTGTAAAAATAATAATTCAAAAAATAATTAATGATTATTAAATAACAATGAGTATACATATTAACCTTAAATGGTTGATACCGTCCAGCTTGCAGCCAGACGGAAAAGTTCCAAGAAAGTTCGCTTCATTGTATTTTTTTATTTTGTTTAAATTTTATGCAACTTCAGAATTGAGCTTTGCGGAGACTTGAGACAGACCGCAAATGCTTTCTTCCTACACAATTACATTCAAACTTTTTAACATGTATTGAGGACATGTCTAACTACTTATCTGAATAAATATATTGACATTATTAAATTGTCATATACTTATATTGATATTTAGAAATTGATATATCACTTTGGTCCTTTTTGTGTTATTAGAAGATAATGAATCACATTAGACACCAACATGATAATCATGTATGCTTAATGAAGAAATAAACAATAATATAATAGAAAGGTTAGAGTTGAAGTGTCTGAGATTTTTGTGACAGAAAATAGAGATGTAATGAGACTTCCTCAATTCATGGTTGAAAATTTTCCACTGCAGCAATGAGTTGAAAAATGTATTAATCAAGTGCCAGTTACCTTTCTAAGTTTATAACATTACCATATTTGAGCACATTATCGCTTACTAAAAGAGCTAGGAAAAAATAACCTTTCATATGATTTTTATAAATGAACTTAGCCTTATGTAACAATATCACTTAAAATCAATGGAAAAGTTGGATTGTTTGTTATATTTAGAAAATTAATGAGTTAGGAAAAAGTTGCCTGATTTAAAAAATAACTATAAACAATCTAGAACAATAAAGAGCAGATTTAGAATGCTATTTTTTTTTTAAAACCATTTCATAATGTTCCGCCATCTTAGCCTGGTCCGCGTCCTCTTTCGTTTGTAAATAGCAGCAAATTAAAGCGCCATTGTATGCATATGTAATAAAGACATCGAGACAAATTAGCAAACAAGTAATTAAGTTAATTGAAGTCACCTTTCGATTTTAAAGTGGCAGGTTCATTACAAGTGGGCGTCATTGTTTTGGCGCGGGAGAAAACATCATCTTCATTCAAGATATTCGTAGCGGTATATACGGTACGGCGCACGCGCAACTCTCCCCTCTCACTCTTAAGTTGGATGCGAAGGGCGTAAGATAGAGACAGACGCAGACGGCAGTTGGCAAACTATTACTCGACTGACCTACTGCAGCGCACACTCTTTCTTACCAACGACGACTGGAACCTAATTTTTACACCGTGTTATTTGCAATGTACAGCGGTGATCACTGTGTAATAACAAATACTAAATGATTTATTATTATGCAGAACGAATTTTATATATATCATTGTTATTTGCTTATATCACTGCCTTCATAAACCAAACTTATGGTTTAAAATAATAGTAATTACGGGGCAATCTAAGAAACATTAATGTGTCGAGTACTCGTAAAAATAAGACAATAGGAAAACAATGGGCAGCTGGCGTAAACGCCAGGTAAGTGCTCAAGGGGTTAATATTAGATTCATAATTCTATAATTGACGTGTGTCGTGGTAACCAAAAAAAATAAAGTAGACCATTATTATAACACACAGAAATCGTCAGTACCTTTATATCACAGTTTAAACGCGATAGATTTTAAAATTTTTTTTTTCTCTGTTTAAATGTATTACGGAGTTAGCCGACAGTAGTCATGTGACACACTTATCAAATGCATAAATTTCATAAGCTCATAGATCTTTATATTTTCATTAATTATGTTTCTGTTAAAAGGAATAATTAAATAAATAGCACTATAAAACTGTATTTATAATAACACAGAATTTATATTTGAATCTATAATATATTTACCTATATGTGTACCTATACCTTTTATATTGAAATTTATTAATTCTTATGAAAATAGACAAATTTGTCATTATATTTAAAACATATCAAAAAATAACTGTATCTGTAATACATATTTCAGGAAGGTGAAATTTTACATTGCTTAGTATAATATAAATCTTCTTTATTGACACGAACAAAACCGCATGTATAGCTAGTTTTATTATATGATAATTATGAAACTTCTTAGATTATAATTTTAATATTATTAGTGTAGTTGTTAGTAAATATTAATCAAATTACTCTGTAAATCTTTTTTTCTCTTTTTGATAACCACAAGAATAAATTTACTGTTTTAATGCAAGTGACTTCCAAATACATAGATCTTTCGCGTACTTATTATAGATGACCTAATTTCACAAGCGAAACTAAATAGATTTAATTGGATATTAAGATTTTTTTATTTATTTTATTCGTTAAATCAATTTTACGAATTCGAATCGAGATACCGTAAATTTTATTAAACACGTGTATACAAATGTCTGCAATCGAAAAGACATCATCAAAATTTGTGCCGGAAACTTCTAAAACGTTTAAACCTGTTCCTATTAAGATCCGTTTCGAATTATTATTATTATGTATTATATAAAATAAAATAAAAACCAGTTCCTTTCTCCGACCACTGAGACGACTAATATGTTATAGGTGTATGTAAAATATATAATCAAAATAATATATAGTTTTAAAATTAAAGTGCACCTACAGACCTAGGTCAATCATAAGTGTTAAATTGTAGCGTAAATCAAAAAACTTTCAGAGCGCAAGGGGGTTTAAATTAAAAATTCAATACAAAAGAGGAACGTTTTTTGATGATTAATTATAATTTGTCGTGACTTGTTTTTTATCCATCACGTCTTGTACTAAGTTTTGTGGTTTTAATAAAAAACTTTTTCCAAACAATCTTTCAAAGAAAGGAAACAGGGATATGGCATGTTTGCCATATCTTCGCCATATTTATTCATATAGAGAATATTATCAGTCTCGCTTACTCTACCTCATCTCTAGTCGGGAGTGGCCCAGTATGTGTTTCGATCCCTAATTGGGGGAACTTCTGTACCCGTCGTTAGTGACACTAGCATAACACGGATTACTCTGCACCTCACACTCCCGCACAAACACACTCGGGTACAATCCAAGCCGTGGACAGTATCAATTTGATCCCCTTGCGCTATCACTCTCCCGGCTGAAGGCTCTGAGCGGTCGACCCAAAAGTTCACTGAGACTGTGAAGATTCTTCAAGTCAACAGCATTTTGTCAATTGGAAAAAATAACTAGAGTTAATAAATTCACTATGAAACTTTTCAGTATAATCATTACTGCTCTATTATAGGAGTTTTGTACTAGTCTGGTTCGGAACGACCATGCACTCGGTGAAAAACCATAGTGACACGTTAAGGCGCGTCACGTTCCGCGATCAGTAAGTGTATCTCTAGACTCTTTAACTGTGGTAGCTGTGGACTACGGCATGACGATGCGTATAGTTTGTCTATAGTTTCTCATTTATCGAATGTTAGGATTAAAAACACTAGTGTGCTCTTAATGTTGTGCGTGATATTAATATTATTATTTGTGTATATTTTCTCAATCGAAACATGCTATAGGCAACCACATTACGTATGTTTTTTGGTTTATGGTGGACATAGTGTCGTGTGTTATGACATAAGAAATATTAGACCACGATTGGTCCAACTTAACCAAAATCTCAAGATTACAAATGTAACACGTTCTGTCCGTCCATTCAACCTAAAGACGTCCACTGCTGGACATAGGTCTCCACCAAACACAAAAGGCGTTAAGACCTGTTACTTAATAATTTTATCAAGCCATATTACGAGTGCTAAAAATATTTAGATAGCTCAATTAAATGACCGTAAATCCTTATTCCTCTACAGATTCTATCCCGTTGGCCTTGAAGTTATGACAGACAAAGAGGATCTTTAATCTTCCGTTAGATCAATTTATAACTGGACAATATCGACGTAATTTTACTATGTTAATAAAATAACACAGAACCACGAGCAATAAAATTACAACCGACTATAAATTAAACAGAATCTAATAAATATGAAATAATAAATGCTGTAGTAACTACCTATATAGGAGAGTAATTAAAATTAACGTGAGGGAATATGTCCGTTGATTTCGCGAAGATAAACACTGCAAGTGGGTTTTCCTCGAATGGTAGTCGGTGGTAGTGGTAGTGTCAGAGGTAGTGGTGATGTACACCACCATGCAGTTCCAGTCCTTGACAGTGACACTGTGTGATCAGTCGGTGGCCAGCCGTGCTTCGTAACGGTCGAGGCACCATGCTACTAAACGCGATCATAGTGAAAGTACGTTAGGCTGCGAAATGAGTCTCGCGATTTCCATTCTGTTTGTGGTGAGTGCTGAGTTTCAAGTGTTTATTTTCGGTGTTATTTTTTTTTATTCCTAACAACATTCAGAAGGTATTTGTTAACATTTATTATGTATATCTAAGCATTGGTTGTCTAAAACAAAGAAGTGAGTACGTCTCAGTCATTGCGTCAAAATCAATATTTTAAAAGCATGTTCAAAATGTTAACAATTAGTTGTTTTTTTTTTAAGATTTCATTTATAAAATTAACAATTAAACTACTAAGTAATTCGTACGTTTGTAAACTTAATAATGTTCTATAGTAATATTTGTAGTATGCATTTGTTATGCATAATTTATTTATTAAATTATAC
Organism: Samia ricini; assembly: GCA_014132275.2. NCBI lineage: Eukaryota > Metazoa > Arthropoda > Insecta > Lepidoptera > Saturniidae > Samia > Samia ricini. The sequence goes on from AP028159.1 coordinate 1,456,664, forward strand.
ATTGTTTAAACTAATTAACTGTCCTTTAAAAAATTCCAAAGGTTATTGAACCCATAATACACACATAGAAGTCAAATACCTCATATTGTAAATAGTAAAAACAACACACGAGTAGAAAATTATAACGAGCTAAACAATTAACTATAATAAGCTATACGGTGTTTGACCGGGATTAATGTTGAACAGAATGACAGTAAAACTTTAACGTCCATGTTAAATGCACAGTTTATAAACGTACGTACGCCAAGTAACAAGCAAATCAATGTATTATTTAGATGTTGTAAAAACTAGTCTAAGTCAAATGCAGAATCGAGGCGAGCGGTAGGTACAGTCGACGCGTGGGAAGTAGGCCGAGATGTTCACCCAGTTAAATTACTTTTTACACGGACTGTACAAGATCTAGGTGCAGTTATTAAAGGCATAAACCGTACAATTAGTAAACACAAACCACAAGGGCTCGTGGAAAATTAACTTATACCGTTTACTTTAACTTCAACGAGCCGCAGTGATATGGTGCGTACACTACTAAATTGGACACACTATAAATTACGGAAAATTAATTGGTAAAACTTGCAAGGGGACATTTTTTTTTTAAAACATCATAAATATTGTGAAATATATGTTACAATTACTAGCTTTTTATCGGTCATTAAACTATTTTTATTTTATTCAGGTTATAAAATTTTTAATTTACCCATACACCGGGTTTGATGAATTACTTTATGCAAACCATAGACCAAGCAAGGACACTACTGCGTGAGCCGAGCACACGTTGCTCACAATATCGTTCTGAACTTTCTTTCTTTAGAAGTCTACAAACTGAATTCTAATACTATCAAAAAATACTCCCACAGACAGCACGAATATTAACATTTATTACCAGAAATTATTGCGATTTGAAACTATCATTGACGAACTTCGTATAATATTAATTTTATATCACACGAAACTGACATATAAATTAAAAATATATCTCCATAACCAGGAATAGTCAAAGTTCGAATTATACTTGCTTCTTCTGTATTTATAATGATGCAAATTCCAAATTACATAGTTAAGTTGCGAGGATACTCTGATGCCTCTGTAAAAACGAAAATGCTTTTCATCACTGTCACCTAAAGATTGTATTGTTAAAGACACTATCAGTGAAATAATTATAGAACTATCACTGAATTGGATATACTATTTTGCATAGTCTTTAAGGTCAGAATTATTTCCTAGTTGTGTCTCGTTCAAGGCTAAAATTCTTTAACACGTTTCATACATGTTTGAACTCGTATAACTGACATGTCTCCATACTATAGAGATACTGTTTACTTTACTCCAAACTTGGGAAGGTAACGGTATACAGGTCCTTTTCAACTTCAAACGAGATTTCTATCTGCAACAATGTTATCTTACAACTATTTATTTACTTGCTCGTGTCTCTTTACGACCATCGGTTTTACCCGCAATCGAACTTTATCTTGCGTATTTTTTTTAATTTTGTTAACGTCTATATAACGAATAAACAAGGTTTTAAACTCTAATAAATTATATATGGATATTTTTTTAAAATATTTGTGATATCGAGTAACCGTCAATTACTTTGATAAAATTGTCAATGTGTTGTTACAATAATAAAATTAGTCACAGTGTAAAACTCTCCTTTTTTGTGTGATAAATGCCTTCAAGCATCCCTTAAGGCATCTCTAATACGGAAGAGAATCTCGCGGGTTAGAGATGCCTGAGGGATGTGGAACTCGCCCGGGCGTGAAACGCCGGAAATACCCACTAGAAATCCTAACGCCGCCTTCTTAGGGCGACACAAGATTGCCAAAGCATACTCCGTTTCGCCCCGGCGGCAGGCCCGAAGCGGATCGCTGCCTTTATATTCCCTTTAGGGAGTAGTGTAAAACCTTCCCCACTTTAATTTAATCAAAGTTACTGCTCGTAGATGTCACTATATTTTTAATAATTTAATTGAATACATTTTAAGTAACGATAAATGAGTGTTAGCATTGTCGGATATCGTATGAATCGATGTGGTTCTTATCCAATAACGAGATTGAGCTATCAGATGAAGGACAATATCGTGATGAAACCTTAGCCTGGTCATATTTACTAATATCCGTTTGGTTAGATAATATCATCAGAACTATATTAACGTGAACGAAGATGCTCAACCCAGTTAACTGTACAAAATACAATGACAACTTAGTAAAGATATTATACGTGTAGTGACGACATCTCACTTATTGTAATTATGTTAGTGTGAATGTTACGCCTATAACTGTACATTATGAGGATTGCGAACCACTCTTGGGACAAGATCTTTGATTTTTTGAGAAAATCTCATTTTAATTATATTTTCTTAGTCTAAATTACCTTCCAATACGTACTAGTCATTTAATGAACTTGAATTTAGACGAATTGTGTATAAGCTGGACTAAGTGTTATGAACGATAGCTGTACCTGTATTTTGCAAGCAAACGAAGTAGATATATAATTACATAATAGTAGGACTAAACGAGACACAGGTGTTGAAGCACTATACCGACAACGGTTCGATAAACGAGAGTCGAACGCGTCGGCGAAAGTCGCTGTACGTCTGTTGATTTCTCCGCTGTATGTTTAACTTAAGTTATAACCCAGTTTCGGCTTCCACGTTTAACTTGGACGAGACAATTAATATCATTTAGACATTGCCAGATCGCGGTCGACGTTTTAAAAACGTACTCGTATGTATTTATAGCACGTTGTTGAACACCATTTTATTTACCGCAACCTTAACATATTATTACTCGTATAAAAAAAGGTCGCGCCTCTCTGTCTGTCTATTACTGCGCGTATAATTCGAAAACTACTGAACTGATTTATACTAACCAGTGGCGGTTCAAGTACTACGTAATTTTTTTACAAACAGTCCATGCTATAAATGGATGTAAAATCTTGTAGAATGAACGCCACATTTAACGCCACAGATTATATTATGTGGATTATTTTTACCTTAGTCCTTGGAAAAGATCAATTTGAACTTTTGCCAATGTTAACCGTATCACACCTCGTTTCATTACATTTATTTATTTCCTCTACACTTAATTACGGGGGATACTCCATTGTACTCGAGTGTACAATTATGTCATTTATAGCGTTCAAACTTCATTTATATAAAACCTTGTTCACCAACGATTGATTTCAATATGCGATCTCAATCTCTTTTCCCTGCTATTTTCAATCCTTCAAAAAAATCGATATATATTTGGTTTGAGCTCAAATCTTAACTTTTGAAATTCGGTATGATACACGCCGTAATTAGAGGCCTAGACTATGTATGTAAATGATTAAAATAAATGTAACATTGAATGAAATCAATGCCCAGTCGATTGTCGTTCATGATTACAGAAAATCTTATCGAAGTTAAAAAGTTAACATTATTATTCAAGTTACAGGGAAGGATTAACTTCAGGTCTTGAGAGGTTAAAACTAACAGTTATTAATATTATACTATTGGATTCGCGCTTCGATAATTAAAACGGGACACACACCTTATTTTTTTTTTGACGGGTGGAAATGCATTTACGCACTACCCTTACCTATTTCATTAGTGAGACCGGAGTCCCCCAATTCAATAGTTAAGGGGGCACGGAGGGACGAGCTCCGTGCCAGTGTGGGGGACTCACCCGGGCGAGAGTTGCCCAGAAATACCCACTAAAACCCCCCGGGGCCGTCCGCCGTATTTGGGATGGGGGCGATACGGGATTGCTAGGCATGCCACCGCGTCGCCCCCTGCGGCGAACCCACCGGGCCTCGTCCGTGCAATGGCCCAATGGGGATGGGGGGGAGAATGCCCGCCCCCCCGAAGGGAGGCATGACCTACTGGTCAAAAAAAAACGGGACACACACCTATAATTTGTTAAACATAGTATACCTTATAAAAGTATATAAAAAGAAACAATTATATATTATTTTTTTATAGACATTATTATAGACAGTAATTAGAGGTTTTATGTAATATGCGTAACGATCATGGCGCAGCGGGTAGGGCGGCCAGATTCCGCGTCAAACGACGCGGATTCGATCCGCACCTATCCGACTCTAAAATCGCCCTGAGCTTTCGGTGAAGAATAACATCATGAGGAAACTATAGCATGGTGGTAGAGCATCTTCTAATGATGCCGACCTGTGTAGCTACCACCCGCAAGTTTGAAAACCTGTCGCCAAATACCAATAGGTGTGTTCCGGCAGCATAACTTGAGAACCAGTACCTCTAGGCTTAGTTTGTTTATCATCCTGAACCACATCGTCACTTAAGATCATGTGAGATTGTGGTCAAAGCACTGAGCCTATTCCTTGTAAATCAAAAGGGTCTTTAGCATGTACTTTATTTTTACGGTGGTTTTTCATATTATCTTGACCCTCTATCTATGTTAAGGCTGAAATAAATTTAGTATCATAAGTGTGTGAAGAAAATCAAGTCTAAATTTTTCTACAAAGATTAATAAAGTTATTATCAGCATGATTAAGTTACATTTTAATAATATGACATCCTATTAAGTACAGTAGTTCCCGAGTTACATAGAGACGTAGAGAGGTATTGTCTTTTACAATATGCAATAAGGATGACGATATGAAATCAAACTCGAATTATTTACATCGCGATAAGATTTCTACGTATGTATTAATTGATACTGGCATATACTAAAGCTGCGACAATTGACGTGAACAAAAAAAAAAATACGGTGATACCGCTTTATACATGACGTAATCGCGCGCGCGATCAGATAACGCGATGGTGTTGGCGATGGTGTGACGTCACGGCTCGCTCCCAAACCATCATTGACTTTCACTCGCGTGCCTGACCGTCCGTCTGTTCGGCTAGTTTGTACAACAACACATATAGTGTATTGCCTTATTAATCGTTCTTCGTTTTTGGATTTATTTATAACTATTTTATAGGATAACCAGCTGGCCCAAGTCTTCGTCCGTGTGGGATTTCCCGATTACGATTTGTACAATTATTTACTGTATTCAATCTCTTAAACATTCGTTAGTTTCAATAAAACGTTGCAACGGATACAATGGCGGATAATTTCGTATCGATCTCACTCACTATTATCGTGATAACTTTTCTTACATACTACTTAATGCAGTGATTCTCAACCTTTTTTTGTTGCGGCACATATTTAACGATTTCAAAATTTGGCGGCACACAAAGTAAAAGATAAAAATTATTTACTCACTAAAAATAAAAAATATTTTTAATGCGAAATATGAGCTTGATGTTTTTTGATAATTTCATTTATATTTGGTCGTAAAAATGACAATGCTACTCTCATATCGTTTTCTACATTTAACAGTCTTGATCTTTTTTTAGTTTTAATGTTGACTAATGCTGAAAATCCGAATTCACACAAATAAGCTGTGGAAAATTGTAAAAAAAAGTATAAAGCTTTTTTGGCTATCATTGGATAATCGCATCTGATGTTAATCCAAAATGAATTAATTGTTTCTTCTGAATGTTTTAAAATTAAATCTGGATTATTGGAAAGCAAAATGAGTTTTTCCTCTTTATTCAAAGTTAAAAATACAGAAGTATCCGTTATGAGAAATGGATTTCGAACCCAATCAAATTTCTTAATATCTAATTTTGGGAAATAATGAATAGTTTTCTCCTCTAATGTTGTCAAATGATCAACAAAAAATAATTTAATAGTTTTATAACTGTCTTTAGGGACTGACTCAAACTTTTCTAAATTGCCTTCCTGAGCTTTATTTTTCCATAAAGTTATTTGTTTTTTGAATACCACCAGCTTATCGGTTGAGTTTAAGATATTTTCATTAGGCCCTTGCATACTTGAATTGATGTTGTTAAAAATATTTTTCTTTTTAAATGATATAATTGAATAATATTAACATTATTATATATATGCAAAATTTGGCGGCACACTTTTGAAATTTGGCGGCACACAAAAGTGCCGCGGCACAGTGGTTGAGAATCACTGACTTAATGGAACCAAATATACGATATACGTAATATTGTTTGACCAGATAATATATTTATGTATCATATAAATCATTGGTTCTCTAGTTATAAGTCAAATAACGGACAGACGGTGCCTTTTACACAATGTAAGGATAAACGAGGCATGGAATTGTTCAATTTGTCAAAACCATATTTCTATACAGTTTATGCTTTGACCACTATCTCACCTACTTATAAGTGACGATATCGTCCGGGATAGCAACATACTAAACTTAGAGGTACTGGCTTATCAAATGATGCTCCTGGTTCATATCTATTTGTGCTTGGCGACTGATTTTCAAACTTAAGGATGGTAACTACTCCGACGAGCGCTGATATGAAATGCTTTACCATAGTGCTATGGTTTCCTCACGACGTTTTTTTTTTTTTTCGATTGAAGCTCAGGTTCATTACAGAATTGGTTTATTGCGTTCGAAGTATCAACTGAGCAATCATCTCTTCAAAACAGAAACATCACTAATATTGAATACTTTGAATTTGAATTATTTTGTAATAACTAATTACTGTTTAAAGTTAAACATACAAGGTACAGGTAAAGAGTCGGTCTGGCCGTCGTCCAATATTTTACACTTTATATTATGACATGCGTATGCGCCGCTAACTTGAAACATTACTTCGCGGCTATAATAACGCATTCAGACAACGCGATGCGTTTGCCCGATGCTTATCTATGCTAAAGAAAATAGAACAGTATCGTTACGTCTCTGTAGCATATTAATGTAACTATACGAAAAACAATTATTTCATTATTAAACGGAAAGAGGATTTAATAGGGAGCATTTTGTATCTCAGTTAAATGTGAATATTTTAACGTCCCACGCTTTAGGTTAAGTAAGTGTAATAAAAGCTTTATAGGTAATAGTATTCGGTTTTACAATAAGATCCCAAGTAACATTACCGATTTACCTGACAATAAGTTCAAGTATTATGTCAAGCAAGTTTTAATCACAAAAGGTTATTACAGGGTGGATCATTACGTGAACGATAGTGATGTCTGGAAATAACCCACATCTCTGTGCTTCCACTAAAAACTACGATTTTTATAGTTTTTTATATGACAAAAAAAAATGCTATATATTATATTTATGAAAAAAAAAGAACCAGATCTAGTTTCTTGCCTGCGCTCTTCTCGACTGGGTTGTTTTCCGAACCGGTGGTAGTGTTTTAGACGTTCATAAGCGCCTTCTTAGGGCCTAAATTGAATAAATAAATTTTGATTTTGATTTTGATTTTGAATAGTTTTAATTTCTGTCAATTATTTAAAACCAGTTATGGGACTGTTCAAGTATTATGTTAGTGAGAGGGCGGGGGGTCTATGTTTTGCTTACTTTTAATGACGCTGGGGGATCTGAATGGTGATTATCTAAGCAATATCAATTTTTGGTTTATATATTTTAAAATCATGATATGTAATTCCGGCAACGCACCTGCGATTCCTCTGATGTTGTGGGTGTCCATGGATGGGGGTAATCACTTACCATCAGGTGACACGCTTGCTCGTTTGCCCCCTAGTCAATAAAAATTTAATTGTGAGAGAGACATGGTAAGAACTTTGCTTACTATTTCTGACAAGTAGAGAAGGGGCTGGAGTCAAAAATTTACAAAATATTGCTTACGTAATACTTGTACGGTCCCTATTCAGGGCCACTAACTAGACTCAATGAACAGAGCCGTCTGTTCTTACGTAAAACAGTATATTTGATCAATATTTGAACGTTGTCTGTTTGATCAATTCCCTACAAGTATTAACAAGGAGAGAGCTACATGGTCTCTCGCCCACACACAAATTCACAAAAACACACACACTCACACACACATTTTTACACTAAGATATAATTACTTTGTTCAAATTTTCCTTTAATTGTTGTATTTTGTTTAAGTCAGAACTGCGCCACCAACAATTGTATGGTACATACAATATTTTGGCATATTAGGCTTCCAAGTTACAGGCACTGACTAGTTTGGAGCCGTAGTTAAAGCAAAATTATTTTGTTAATGTTTTTGATGAAATAAAAGTTTTTTACGTGTTTTTCAATGACTGGTACCTGGTACCTACCAAATTCTTTTTTAGATCTTATAGTAGGTACATTATTAGTTTGTTTTATTTATAAAAAATATTCAACAAAAAACTTATTTTATTAATATGTAAGTATAACTTAAAAGTTTGTATGATTTTATTTATAATAATACCCCAGCCTGATTTAAAATGTTGATGTATCACTAACAAATGAGTCCTTTCATTCAAACATTTGAGACGTAAATATAAAATTTTTCCACATTGCATAATATTAAAAATATCTATATATTAAAAACAAAATAATTGCTAATGGCGTTGAAAGAAACATTTGATTAAATCATTTTTATGAAGTCATTGTATTTATTTATTATCTATTTTTATAATTTAAGATGATAAAAATTCGAAAATTGCAATGAGAGCAAATTCATTTGATGTTAAAACTCTATTCCAACATACACATTTTTAATTCAAGAAGCACTAGATGAAGCGTATTTAGTTTATCCTGATAATTTAGACACAATTAAGCATCAAACATTGCAAAACACTTTAGACCTTTGTTGCACAAACACCACACACGTTCCTTCCGAAAAGAGAACGTAGAAAGTCGCCTGCAAAAGTGAAAACGTGCTGGGTTCTTATTAGTTATATTTGTCGCCTAAGGCTCAACAGCAATTTATATAGTCCAGCATGTACACTCCAACGATATAATTAGATTACAAAGGCCCGATATGTAATATCGTGACACTCTTAATCTGATATTTTAAATCATTTGAAACAAAACGAAATAGCTTTTTATCTTAACTATAAAGTAGCAAACATGCATACAATCCACCAGTTAAATACGTATTGCAGCCTATTACCATTTGTAAACATTTAAAAATATGTTACTTGGGGCCAGTCAAAAATACTCCACGACGATATGTATTAGTAAATATTTACTTTCTTCTTTTTATTGTTATATTTTCTCCCCAATGGGAGAAGTAAGCAAACATTCAGTGCAACTAGTATTAAGTGATCGTTGGAGTAAAAAGCAATATATAGGTCCTGAGTAAAGATACAAAGTAAACGAGTTAGACATCATCGTCCTGCTCCCAATTGTATTAAGTTACACAAAAACTATGAAAAAGTGAGTCCAAGTATAGAGACTAAGGAAAAATAGATTGGTATGTTACATACCAAACTTGGTATGTAAGCGTTATCATAGTATTTTTATATATAATATATGGGGCTCAGCAATTTGACCACAATCTCAACTGATCTTAATTGACGTTGTGATCCAGGACAGTAATCACACAAAGCCTAGAAGGTACCAGCTTTCAAGTGATAATGCCTTTTGGTGCTTGGTGACAGGTTTTCAAACTTGAGGGTCGTAAATACCCAAACGGGCATTGTTAGAAAACGCCATACCAGCAATGTATAGTTTCTTCACGATGTTTTCCTGATGCTGATCCTGATTATAGAGTTAGATATAAGGGCTCGAACCTGCATCCGTCGAAGCGGAATCCAACCGTCTTACCAACTAAGCCATCATCGCTTCGCTAATAGGAATTAGTATGCATTGTATTTATATCTCTCGTGTGAAGTGATCTAGCTGTCTTTATAACTTAACTGTGTCTTATTTGGCACATTTAATTTAAATGTCGTTTATATTTCTTGAGGATCGTTCTAGATTCTGAGTTTATCGAGAGGCTTTCAAGTGAAAGTAGTGAATATATGTATACTTGCATACAACTTAAAACACGTGGTATTAAAAGTTGGTGCTGTTCTACCACGATAATTAAACAGCCATTTAGACAGATAATTTGTTCAAAATGCACTCTAAGTTCGGGCAACACTTTCGCCTGTGTTGCAAACGTTCAGACTACTCAGTGCGCAACATGAAATTGAATTCGAGCTATCTTTAAATGCGATGATGACTTTTCATAGTGCAGATGGACGATACCGCGTAATCGAAGTATGTTCGAATCCATTTATTCTATATAATCCAAAGCTTTCCATGAAAGAAATTATCGTGATGAAAGCATGGGCATGTTAATAAGTTGTTTTCTAATATTCAACTGATTCCACCACGTTCAAGTTTGAAAATCAGAAAGAAAGAAAGAAAAGAAAGAAAGAAAATTTTTATTCACAAATGAGATACAAAACACATACTGAACAAATAGAAAATAGTAATAATAATAATGAAGAAATGATACAAAAAAAAATCACATAATAGGGTAACTATATATGTCACCCACCAACCAAAATCTCATCAGATGAAAGGGTCTCCAGCTCAGCATATGCTGAAGTACCAAGAGATACTCAGCGCTGATTTTCAGCTGAAGCCCAGAGCGAGTCACGGAACGTCAGTATATAAAAAACAAAACTTTGCAAAACTTACAAATTACAATAAAAAAACTAAATTGTAAAATTTAACTCATATACAAGTACTTAGTCTATATATCATTACCACATATGCACATTGTTATATATCTACTGTATAAGGGTATAATAAATAAATAAATTAATATTACATAAAAGATAAATTTTCGAGGCGTTACAATATTTATAACATATAAATTATAAAAACAAAGGCAAGTATAAATATATTTATATCAGTAATTAATTATAAAACATAAAGGATGCTTTAGTTAGTAGAAGGAAAGTCTTACATAGATTGAGCTGTTAATAAGAGTTTTTTTAAATTATTTTTAAATGTTGATAAATTACTAAGACTACGTAATGGAGAGGAGGCAAATCATTCCAGCATCTAGTGGCAGTAAATTTAAAGCTACCTCGAAATTTTGTGGTTGCATGTCGGTGAGTGCATAACATGAATAATGAAGCTCTTGTTTCATATCGATTCCGCTCTTTGGCCCAATCCAATTTTTCATAAAGGTATTCTGGTAACCCAGTTTTCACGACACCAAACAAGAGAGCAGCAAGATGCAAGTGCCGTCTATTTTCCATTTTCAACAGTTGTCCCTGATTAAGGAAAGGTGTCACATGAGTCCGTGGAGGAATTTGGAAGCAAAAACGGGCGCAGGCATTCTGTACTCTCTGTATAAGGCGTCTTGTTTTGGCAAGAATACAAGAATCATAAACTACGTCAGCATAATTAAGTTTAGAAAGTATGAGTGATTCGCATAAAGTGATTCTAACTTTAGTACTTATGTAGGGACGAATATTATAAAGGAGTTTTAATTTGTACATACAATTACGTGCTGCCTCCATTACATGTTTTACAAAAATTCAATGATGAATCCATGAGTAGTCCAAGATTACGAGATTCAGTAACGCGTTCTACAGACTTACTGTCTATTCTGATAGAGGGTTGCTGAAGTGTAATATCCAAAATTTGTTTTTTTGAACCTAAAACCATGAACTTAGACTTGTTTGGATTCAAAACCAAGCAGTTAGTATCTGCCCATTCTTTCACCTTGACAAGATCAAAATTCATCTTATGAACCGCGCTCATAGAATCTCGTGGATAACAATGTAAATATAATTGGAGATCGTCCGCGTATAGATGGTATTTACAGTGTTCGATAATATTAATAATGTCTGAGGTGTATAAAATGAATAATAATGGTCCTAAAATCGATCCTTGGGGTACACCTCTTTCAACAGGCATGGGCACAGAGGAATGTTTTTTACCGTAACCATTTCCGATTTCCACATATTGAAATCTATGTCTAAGAAAGCTTCGAAACCACTGCACCGTAGCTGTATCAAAACCATAATATTTTAAAATTTAGATAAAAGCAGGGATATATTTATCGAATCAAAAGCTCGTGAAAAGTCTAGCAGCGTTAATAGGGTACCCATGCCTTGATCTTGAGCTGATATTACATTATCCACCACGTCTAGAAGAGCAGTAGTAGTGCTTCTTTTTTTTTTCGAAATCCAGACTGAAATTTGGGAAGGATTTTAAATTTTTCTACGTAGGATGTTAACTGGATTGCTACTGCTTTCTCTAATACCTTAGAAAGACACGGTAGTATACTAATGGGCCTAAGATCTTGAATAGTATTTGGATTGGTTTTTTTTGGGATCGGTTTTATTATTGCAATTTTCCACTGATCAGGGAAAATGGATGAGACTATCGACTTATTTATTATTTCAGTAATAGCACTAATTGTGTAGGGAAGTGTCGCAGTTATCATTTTTAATTCTATAAGGTCAGCGCCTACTGCATTCGACTTTAATCCACGTATTATATGTTCAACTGTATCTTCACTTACTGGATTTAAAGAAAAAGTGTTATTACCATGCCTGTTCGACTCAAAGTACTCCCGATAAGAGGTATCCACATCAGTGGGCCCAGGAATAGTCAAGAAAAAATCATTAATACTGTTAGGATCGGTACAACATCCAGTAATATCAGAATTATTAGAATGGGGTTTAATAACTACTTTTAATTTTTTCCAAAGCAGTTTAGGGTTTTTCTGATTTACGGTAATGTAATTTTCAAAGAAACTCTTTTTTTCAGATTCGATAGCGTTTATGACCACTGATTTCATTTCCTTATAGAATTGTTTGTGTGATTCATTTTTAGTGATTTTATATCTGCTGTGGCTTTTGTTGCGCAACCTAATCATCAATTTAACTGTGTCTGTAAGCCAAGGATATGAAGGGTCCTTAATGAGGACATTTTTCTCTGGGGCATGCAAATCAAAGATTACTAACATATAGCAATTAAATATAGTCACCATATCATTTACATTTGTTAATTTTCCTATTCCAGACCAGTTTATACGTTCGAGATCTTTATCAAAAACGTCCCAGTTAATGTCACTATATGATCTGAATTTTAGAAAATAAGGAACTAATTTTTCTTTTTTAAGGTTTATTTCTACACTAACTATAGCATGACTTCCAAGGTCTGGTATGTGTGTCACTTGAGTATCACGTATGTGCGCGTCTGTACATACGAGATCGATAAGAGTTTGGCTATGCTCTAGTATGTGTGTTGGACTTGTTATAAGTTGTGTTAAGTTAGTGCAAAGTATGAAATCATTAAAGTATTTTACCTTAGGATCTACACGATTCAAAAGATTAATATTAAAGTCACCTAGGAGTACAATGTAGTCATATTGAGATAATGATGACAGTGTCTCTGCAATCGCATCCAGAAAAATATCTACATTCATCCACGGGGGTCTATAAGCCGTACCCACGATCAACTTTTTGGAATTGATATTAACTGTTATCCACATTTGCTCAACTGATGGAGAGACAGGATGAGTACAAGTTTTAGCATTCACACCCCGCTTAATGTAAAAACCAACACCACCCCCCCCACGACCTCCGCACACCGTCGTGGGTCGAGGGATGTGTCTCAAACGATACCCTGGTACTACAGGAGCACGCCTTTCTTCGCCATCACGTAGCCATGTTTCGTTAATCGCCATTATATCAACTGATAGTTGATTCATCGCTAATATAAACTCGTCATGCCGTGTTCCTAAAGAGCCTGCATTAAAAAGACCAACTTTAATATACTTAGAAATCATTAATATTAACGCTATCTATTATTAGAAAGTATTGGTAGTAGTAGTAATGAATAAATAAATAACTGACCCCTACATACAGTATTGCGTTATGATAGAACGAGAACATCACGGCAAGATGCTGGAAATAAAAATGTAACGAGAAGATAATATAGAATATAAGACAGATAAGTGACAAAAAATCATAATAAATACATATAAATGTTATATAATAGACTCTCTCATCAGCAGGCATAAAGTATGAATTAAGCAAAAGAGATTTTAAAAAATACATTACAAAATACAATCCAAAAAAAGAGAATAGTTTATAACAAAGAAATAATATATGAAAGTCCATACTTTCAAACTGGACATGTACCAAAAACCCGTGGCAGATCAGCTTCAGACCGGATGCAGTGAGCCGCCTTACCGTCAGACTGCCGAGCATATATTCGCCCTCGCTTAGTCCATGAGAAACGCCAGTGGAGTCTGCGGCATTCCTCACGAACCCGATGGAATAATTGGCGGTTGGTACGTGTAAGCCTTTCATTGACAAAGATACGCGATGGTTTAGCACCAGCGGTGACATGTCCGGCATCAGCAGCAGTCATTGTACGTCGCACGCGCGCTGCTTGTAGCAGCTCATCTCGCAAGTTACGACGTGTAAGACGTACCACCACCCGGCGCACGCGCTGATTAGCTCCAGCGTTCCCAGATTCTCCGGCACCACCCACACGCTCCGCAAAAACTATGTCGCTCTCATCCAATCGCACACCCAGCCTACAGGCAAGCACGGTTACTGCATGCACGACACTTTCTCCTTTCTCCTCAGGAAGGTGACCAATTTCGAGGTCAGATAAGAGTGCCTCCTGTTCTCGGTCGTTTATTTCTAATTTTAACTGGCTCACCGTTTGGACCAGATCAGCGACCTCTTTTTCTCCTGGTTCATCCTTTCGCTTTTCAACTGCTTCTAGTCGCTCCTCAAAGCGCCCCATTCTTTCAGTAATGCTCGCGATAGAAGTGCGCAATTCCGCCATGTCTTTTCGGAATCCCCTAATTTCAGCCACACACTCAGCAAGTTCAGATCGAAGTTCTCGGACACCTCCGTCAACCACACTCGTATTGTCGTGTGACATACAAGTGGATATGTTAAACATCGCCTGGCTCCGCGCGTCATCTTCGCAGACATTCCTGATTGGTGTACAGCTGTTATCACTTTTACGAGCCATTCTTTTACACTCGGGACACACCCAATCTTTACTGACAGCTATCGAGTCAGGTAGCGAGACGCACCCCTTATGGTATATTAAAGAACATACTCCACAGTTGGCGACGCTTTTCGAGGAAGGCGAGATAAATTTACCACATCCAGTACATTTAGCCATAAGAATTGGGATATGTGACGAACGAGATATTGTAGTTAGTACGGTGACAAAATGTTTAATCCAGCTCCCTTTGTTAAATGGAGGTAATGTAAATTAAATTATCACTACGTACGTTAACTGTACCACTCAGCTGATGAATATGATAGCTACCCCTCCGACCAAAGTAAAGTACGATGAATTGATATAGATAAAACGATCACAATTTTATGATTTTTAACAGCTTTCACATCCATGCAAATAATCTTACTTGCACAATACAAAGTAATCAATATAATGCAAACACACAGAACGAATAAAACTAAAAATTAAGAAGTTTTTAAGTAAAATTAAGGGAACACAAGCTGTGTTGTTTACGTCCGCGACTCAACCAGTTTCCAAATACCCATGGGTGTGGTGGAGTATACAACCTTCTCTCATCCGTTTTGTTTGTAATTTAAATTTACAAATTAAGTTCATTTACTGAGTCCTCAATAAAATCAATGTGGACAGTAAACACTTCCTAAAATAAAATATTCCTGAATCTTCACTCACTAAGCTAACCCGAAACAGGTGTGTTCTTGTAGTACCATTTGAAAGCCAGTACTTTTAGGCTTAAAGTGTATAACAGCAGATGAGATTGTGGTCAAAATGCTAACAGTTAAAAAAACAATAAATGATTTACTTTAAAGAATCTTCTTATTACCATTTGTTATTGATACAAATTGATAAATGAAGTCGTAGTAACATGGACGACTTTCATTATCAAGTTATGTCGTGGGCGTTGACCACGTGTACTAGACGGCGCGGTGACGCGACCGTTGAATCGGCCCAGATTTAAGTTTTTTGTTTGTCTGCATTGTTTATCTAGGTAAATGAATATCGATCTTTACACACGCGTGAGCTTTGAGCTCCAATTCTTTGAAAAAACGAAAATAACCTTACATCAAATACTATGGATTTTATAAACATTTAGTACTTAATAATTTTTATACCTAAAACATATTTACGATTCGGTTAAATTTGCCTATAATAGGTTCTTCGTTTACATATAATAATTATTATTTAAGAGATACATTTTGAAATAAGTTGTAGACCGCTATTTCGGTTGTATATCTGTATAACTTTATGCTTAGAATGTTCAATGAACTCTTATTAATCCTGATAACTTACTTCACATAATGCTTAAGATAGCAATTTAACCTGAAACGTAGTCAGATAATATATCTAAAATAAAATAAAATATTTCAGAACTTCTTTAGCTATAATAAACACATTAACATAAAGTCAGAAAGAAGTTTATAATTAATGTAAAAACATTCTATCAATACTCATCTATTATTTTATAAAAACACTTCAGGTCTTCCTTGGGGAGCTGCCTAAGATGACCTGATCCCCATCTAGGCAAGCTCTTGTACAGTGACATCGTATGCACAAGCATCACACACATTTTTTGCACACACAACACTACACGCAAGGTACATGGATTCTATGATGGACTTTTGATGACCACTTGTTTTTAGTTACCTTAGGGGTTTCTTTATTATTTAAATTAAACTATCTGCAGACTCTGGGTCCGCACCTTTTTTTAGATTGGAGATTTAAATCGACTTGCGTCGGAAAAAATTGCCCATAATAGCAATTCAAGCAGCTATGCAGTATGCAGTAATCTTCTTTCGCATATGTGAGCTTAAATCTACTTCTATTAAATTTTTTATATCTATATATTAAATTATTTTGTAAACACTTATTTTGTTATTATTAATTACATAATTATTACTTAAATTTTTTTTTTTTTTTATTAACGGTCGTAACAAGTCAAGCAGAACTACGTCCGTGTCCGCATAGTGTCCGTTACCTTAGGGTTAGCACAGCACAGGGCACATTCCGCCGCCACTGGTGAGGCCGTTTAGAGGCAGCCTGTTTGGAGTGTCTCCGATCGCATGTAGACGCCTAGCTTGTTGGGCCATCTGCTAGGGAGCAACGCGGATCTTGCTGGACTGACACCGTTTCGTCGCTAGAGACAGTATCGTAGCCGGTTTCGTTTCCCCCACATCAAAAAAGGCAGGTTCCGCGAAATTAGGTAGCAGTTTGAGACGAGCCTCGTAACATCTTGGTGCCCTTGCGCTACGCTAGTTACCATTTCCGGCTGAGTACCGTAAGTGCTCGCCCCAAAGTCCGGTGAATCTTCAAACGCCCTTCCGGTCAAAAGTGTGTAGACAGTTTAAAAGAAAAAAAAAAACAAAGAAATAATATAATAGTAGGTGAAATTAAATATCACTATTGAAATGTATAGCCAAAAGTCTAAAAATGACCGATATATCTAGATATTAAAATATTATTTGAAAAAGTCTAAGATTTATTCAAAATACGACACACGTGTCCAAGTCATTTACAATTAAACAGTAAATAACTTAAGATAATGATATGATACGGATAAAAATCAACCCACGCACTTACATTCTGATACTTGTTTGTTAACAAATATTCTATTGATGTTAGATTTGCGTTTTTAATCAAATTATCCGTATGCTTTACAAAAGATCATTTCAACAATTTTAACCACGTAAAATATTAATTTACCACGTTAGAAATGAGTAATTTTAAATAACATGGATCATTGTTTTTATTATTATTTTAAGGAATTAAATTACAAAATTTTATTGCACCTATTATAATACTTTTGTAATGAAAACTAATCTAATGTTAAATTAATTTGACATTCCATATTAGCGGAACGTCCGATTCTGTTAACATATGTATACTATGGATTTTTATAATTACCTAGTAGTAAGTAGAGAGAATAAAAAAAAGACGATGACGTTTTTCAAAGGATACTTTTTCAAATCCACCAATATTATTCTATAGTCACTTTTCGGTTAAGGAAAACAATATCATGAAAACAAAATATGACGGTAGTGCGTTTTCTAGTGATCGCTTTGCTAGTCACTATTCTTGAATTTGAAAATCTGTAGTCAAGTACCTGTATTCTCACAGCTTCATTTGGGAGCCCGTCACCTATGGTGGTTACAGGAATAAACGAATACCAAAGTCCCTTACAGAAGCCATGTACCTACTAGTATGCAGTGGTGTGGGGTTCAGTTTAATGCGTGTCATGCTTGTGCATAAACATGCCTCTGTATCGCGCTGGTGACGCGTATAGAAGCCTCCCCAGTTGGGGATCAAAGTACGTCGTGGGTCACAATCAGACGTGGAGACTGGGTTGTATGTTATTTTCATACAAATTTGTCTAATGGCAATGATTATTTTCATGGTGTAGGTAACATGGATTTGCGGCCACAGCGAAGGTTTCGATCACGCGTCGGCGTGCGCTCGCCCCGACAGGTCCAACCGTGCAAGGTCACTGCCAGACGCACCTTGTGACCTCACTAAGTTGAACTTTTGCACCACACCTGGCAACGGATATCCATGGAACGCTATTCGAAGATTTGTTAGAGAAAATCAGGTAAGTTAACAAAATGCTAACCTAAAAATCAAAATAAAAAAAAAAACCTTTATTCAATTTAGGCCCTAAGCTGGCACTTATGAACCTCTAAAACACTACCACCGGTTCGGAAAACAACCCAGTCGAGAAGAGCCGGCAAGAAACTCGATCTGGTTCTTTTTTTATAAATACATATAATATATATCATTTTTTAACCTTTGAGCACTAACCTGGCCTTTACGTCAGATTTCCATTGTTTTTCTATTGTCTCCCTATTGTCTCATTTTTATGGGTAATCGACATATTAATATAAATATTATACAAATCATAGTCTTAACTAATGTTAGCGGAAGCACTAAACTTCGTATAGTAGTGTAGTATTCTTCCTTAGGATTTCATACTAGAAACAAATGATACAAAATCCCCTCACCCATAACCATAACCTTAGACGCGAATGTTTATGTACCTTAAATTACCCCCAAAGAAAATTCGAAAGCAAAATCTTCGAAATCTTCGAAAGCAAAATCTCTTATTAGCAAAATAAAATTAAATTAGAAATTACATCGAAAAATGACTATTAAAACATTACAAATATTCCATTCCAGGGACTCATGAAAAGAATGTACGGCGAGGAACGTCATATATCAATATTAAAAGCTGAACTCGAGAACTACATCGAAGATGACGACGACGTTGACGTCAAACATACAGAATTCTCCGAAGATATTATCAAAGCTAAAATGATGTACACAAAAATAAGTCACGGACGTGCCATGAAAGATAGACCACACTTCAGGCCTATACAGAACGAAAAGAACAAAAAAAAAATGATGACACCCTCAGAGTGAAACCGTTGGATAATCAAACCAATCAGACTAAATACAATAATGAGTACACAACGGAAATTAGCAACGAAACAGTCAACGAGGATAATGGTATATCGTATAAGACAAAACTTGAAAGCATAGCGAACATTGAAATAAATAACTTAGAACCGGACGTGATAACACTGGAAGCTGTTATAAAACAAAGTATTGAGACAAATAGTATTTATCCTAAATCCTCAAACGGCAAAATCGATGCTCTCAATGTAAATAATATTACTAAATCTGATAGAAACGTCTCTACGACGACAGAAAATTTTAACTACACGGAAACAACAACAGACAGCAATTCTGATTCAACAACAGAAACTGACAAAGATTCATGGAGACCTATGAACGTCGACACGTCAACTTTACCTCCTACGTTGTTGTTTTCCGAACACGAGAAAGTTAAAGACGACAAAATTGATAATAAAGTGAACGATAAGAAAGAAGAATTTCACCCGAAGCCGGTTCACAATCAAGAATCAGGACGACCGTCCGTCATAAAGTTAAGGGGAGCGTAAGTATTTATTAGTTTTCAATCAATATTAAACATACTTAAGGTTCTGAATTTATTTATGGAATATTAAAGTACATGAGATCATAGACATAATATGTTTTCGCTATAGTCTGTGCATGAGATTAATCAAGATTGTATTGTTGATCAATACTTTTTATTACGACTTTAAAAATTGTATGCATAATTACACATAATTATAGGAGGAGTAACATCCCGAAAAATAATCTAAACTAAAGATTATTACGATTTTCTATATGGGTTGTCTAAGAAATTATATAATTCTACCTATCTCTAATGCCATCTAAGAAAATTCATTTGAAAATTAGAATCCTGTGTATTTACTATTCGTAACTAAAGAAATTAATATCGGTTATGGTGACTACAAATTATTGGTTATTCGTTATTCCATTTTTATTCCACGAATATTTGGCAACTCTTATTTATTCATAACATTAATAGAAAAGAAAAAGAAAAGACATTTATTAATTTATTATAATATTAATTTATGTCAATTGTACGTTTTCAGTGCTTCATTCACTTCATTCACGTGCTTCATTCAATTGTACGTTTTTATGTTTCTATGTATCGTTTTTATTCAGTCATGATTATTGTAATTCCAGGAACGCATGTGAATCTAAAGAGACACTGACCGCTCCGTTCTGGGCAAATAGCACAAGGGGCGAAGTATTGGCTCTGCTGAACATGTACCCCTTTGAACAGTACATACATCTGGAGACTTGTGTGCAAGAGAAAAAACAGATGTATTGTAGAGAAGGTTGCCGGTAAATTTAAACAAAATCAACTCTTTTCGTACCAACCGCATGAAGTTACACACATGGTGTTTTTTTAGGATTAAGCAGCATATTGAAAGAGAGCGAACTACTGGTTAACTCTATACCTTATTTAAATTGCTTTTATTGTTTTTAACGAATAAATAAATACAATGATTGTAAAATAATAACACGTCAACAGAGTGATAATGTTTTTTTTTTAATAATATCGTTTATTTAGGTATAACAAGGATGACATTTCTTTAAAATTTTGTGTTAGATATAACGAAAATTAACGAGAATTTTAAGCAGTAATAAAGTATTGAAACCAAAATATAAAATGTATCTTTGGAATTTTTAGATGTGAACAACAGTATCGGTTACATCGTCTGTTAGCTTACGACCCTCGCAACGAATGCCGCGGTATATTCGCAGACTGGTTCAAGTTCCCGGCTTGCTGCGTATGCAAATGCTACGACGTACCACTCGAGTTCAGAGCGCGTTCGCCCCGAATCCTTCACCCTCAGTACGATGAAGAGATCAAGAGGGTCATATACGACGATGTCGCTAGGGACTGGTACTCGATGTCGGTTTATGATGACGATGATCTCTTCTGACTCTCACTCTGGTACGTTCATATTATACAATCCTATTCTTCATAGTTACTCGCAATCTGTGATTAAAATCTTAACGTAACGTAACGTAACGTTACATTTTCATTCTTGTTCATCTTGCAAGAACTTTCTTCTTCTTGCACATAACATAGTGTGTCAAATACGCAAGTGAATGAATTAAAGACAATAACTGCTACTTGACAGAGTGAGATCCCGACAAAAACTTTTAGGAAGATGGTAAAAAATACATATAGTATATGTATTTACTCGTTCAGTTTGGCATTACAATAATTAAATGGAAACTTGACTGGTGCATTTAATATTGTTATAAAATTCCGTATGTGTAGTTTATTAATTGTGTATTTCCCAAATAAATAAATAAATTAACATTATTATAAGTTAAAATGCAAAATTGTATAAGTTTCGGCTGAATCTGAGGCCCAGGCCGACAGATTCGTTTTCGGTTACGGTTGAAAATTCTGTTTCGGTCGGACACTAATGATAGTTTTAACAGATGCTCGAACTTTGTATATTGCGTACAATGCTATGGCGGACGATCGATCTTATCAAGTGTCTTATTATTGAAGCGCCAAAAGATTCATACTATTGTACGACTCCCGTAACTGACTGTAATGCATGGCCTAATTTCTGTTAACACCTAATGATTTTCTTTTCTTTTTTTTTCAGATACCAGATACTACATTGAACAGATATGATATCAAACAACCGAGGACGAGGACGACCGCATGCTATCTGTAGTACCAAATTTATAAAAAGAGATTTCAAGATATAAATAAAAAATAATAGGTATTATGATAGATGGCCAGCACATAAAAGAGTTCGTATCACTTTACATTGAAACGTTTTGCTTGCAAAATCTTCAATAATTAATTCTGAAATATTATAACCTAATGAATAAAGGGTGTGAAAAGTGAACAAGTGACTATATTTATATTTGAAGATAAATCATATAGTCACATTTAGAATACTTATTTATTTATGTAATCGGCCATGTTTACGTTATGTACCTACTTGTTAATTTTTGAAAACCGGTAATATGATGAAGAATCTTATAAACGTCCGAAATCATAGAGTTAACAAAATTACAAGAAGAGTCAAGTGGTATCACAACGACATTATTTTAAATCCCCACCTTTTTTTTAATTTTTATTATTACTTTACTTAATGTGTGCCCATAGCTGTTCGTTAAATTATTAAACTGTATTTGTTACCTGCTCATGTAATTATTTTTTATTAAGAAGTAAGTTGTTAAATTTGAAATATTTTATCAAGTCCTTCATAACATTAAAAGTTAATAGTTATAGTGGTGTTTATTTATTGTATATAACTCATTTTAACGTATATTTTGTAACAGTTATTTAATGGAGTAATTTATTATAGATTATTTTAAGGCTAGTGAATATTATTTATTTCATACAAAAATATATTATTGACAATTCACTAATAATGTCCTGTTGAATTATAATAATTATTGTTCTAAATATTTGTAGATGTAAAATAAAATAACACTATTACATAAACTAGTTTTATTTAACTAATTCTTCGCTCGCCCACAGTTTTTTTTATATTAGACTAGCTGTTCCCGCGACTCCGTTCCGGTATCATATTTTCTGTTCTGCACAATATTCAGTGCGTAATGTAGTTTTTAAATAATCATTGGAAAGGAATGGTCCATATTCTCGCAAATTCGAACACTTTCCAGTAAAACTGTATATTGCTGTGGAACAGACTTCCGGCCGATATATTCCCTCCTTCCTATAACATTACCCCCTTCCAACGTAGCGTGAACAGATATTTGTGTAGGTCATCACAGGGACGAATGACGATGGATAACCGATCTGTCAACGGTCGCCACTGTTTCTGGATTGCGTTGTGCTTACTCATTAGTTTATTTATCTACCATTACTATTTGTCAAAAAAGTCCCGTCAAAATCGATTCAGCCGTTCTGAAGAAAAGCTTCACATCCAGACAAAAATTTTCAAATGTGTGTTTTCGGTATACCTTATTAAAAATAGACTCGAGAGATATAAAGATAAAGGTTTTGTTTATAAATATTTATTATTCTTACTTACAAACTAAAGTAAATACAAGGTGTCAAATAAAGTTTATATTTTTATTTTGTAAGACGATAAAATAAAAAATAAGATATCTATAATTATTTTTTTATCACAGTACTGTATTTGGGAAGTTATTTCTTACACCTTTGCCTTCACCGCATTCATGTAGTCGCACGGTAAAATTTCCAATGGTGGCTCGGCAGGTCGACTCTGTGATGGCTGCAATTTCGTAGTATTTTTTTTTCAAATCACTAGAGTATTAGGTTTATTGTTATAAACTTTAGACTTGAGATAAGTCAGGACTGCGTGGAGGCCAGTTTATGTCGCATCTCTTTGAGATTAAATTTGTATTAAGGACATCTTTCAGAAAATTTTAAAGTAGAACTACGTAATATTAATTTTCAACAAGATAGTGATCCGACTCATAATAGTAGAATTTAAACTAATCACATTAAACTATTAAAAAAATATATATTGACACTGAAATGAATCACATTTTAAATAGTTGGACTATAATTTATATTTTCGAAACAATGACATCTGCCATATTATAATAAAATTTAACTCTATAATTAAAATGTATAAAAGGAGATTTTCGGTTTATAATAGACACCAACGAGACCCCACTGGAGTGGCCTGCGAGACCTCAGGATCTATCGACACAATTGCTAATTTTTTTACATTAAGCGTATAAAAAATACTACACGTCAGTAGAATAATTGAAAACTAAAGTTCATAATATTGTTTTTAATATATGTATTTACCATAATCCATAACTCAATACAAAAGGAGAAGCAAAATATTGTTTTTAACATCACCTCTATTTTTGAAGTGAAAACTTCTTTAGCATCGTTGTGAACTGAAAGTCGACGAAACGAAAAAGCGACAGTATGTGTTTGTGCACGCATGCGTAGTACAAAGCTTGTGAAAAGGCACCACAACAACCCTGGTGTTTTGTATACGTGTATGTATAATACATTTTTTGAAGGTTTCACTTCTACCACGTGTGAATTGCACAAATTATTTTTTTCTCTCTGTCTTTAATTTATTATTTAGAAGAAATTGACCCTTATCGTTGACTCCGGTATTATAAAAGTAAACCATTTTTTTATTATTTTAGATCGTTCAATTCTCGGCTCAGACAAACTTTTTATAAAAAATCTTTGAAAAATAAAGAAATATTTCGTTTCAATAAAAATTGTTATCATCAATATTTAGGGTACTTTCCATCTCACTACCATCATTTTTCTACCCTGAATATGGTACTAATAACAAAAACATTTTTTTTTGTCAGTCTGCTTGTTCCATTTAATCTCCGTAAAGGCTAGACTGATTTTAATGGGACTTATTTTGGCAGATAACTAAAGTTATAAGGTGTAACTTAGGCTACTTTTATTTTTGAAAAATGTGAAGATTCCGTGTAAAAAAATTGGGAACAAAATTCGATTTAGTAACTATTTTACTGGCAAATGATTGAATTTGAAACTCGCCAAATGTACCACCGCATTAAATTATAGTCTAGCTCCACCACTGACTCTTGGAACGACACAAAAAATGTCCAAATGTCAATTTGAGACTGAGAAACTTATATTCATGGCATTAATAAATTATTCAAAAAATACTTTCAACCACAGAGTCTATAAACTGCTATAATACAGTTTTGCCAACGTAGGCTATTTGTCACCATTTACGCTACTTAGAACGAGAATCTGCGATGAAAAAATCTGAATGGTGTCTAGGCGCTTATTAAACTTCTCCAGACTACTTAATTTGGCCAGATCACAAATGATCATAAGCTTTTAACAAAAATCATAGCCACCTTAAGGTATGTGGTATTATTAAGAATGATGGACTGGGCTCATTCGATTTTGGTGAAAAGTTTAACGATTTTCCTTGCGAAAGAGACTATTACTACCGACATTATACATACATTTAAACCTATCTAATACTGTTGACCGGAAGGGCCATAACATCTTTACCATATCTTTGTGTGCTTTGTGCTGTAGGCACTCGCCGCAAAAGGTAACTAGCACAAGGGGTCGAACCTCGGCTTCGCCGCTATCTGTATTTCCTCGTTCGTTTAGTAAAAGGATTAGTTAACAGACTAACACTTAAGTGTGTCAATGGTGGAAAAAATAGAACTCTTTGCACCAAGCCGTTAGTGCATCGCAAACCGAGCATTGATGATTTTACCTGGCAGCTGGTAATCATAACAATCGGAAGGTTATTATGAACCAATGTCGCGTATTAAGTACGATGCGCTTCGAGGAAATAATCGGTACAGCTTCTCCCAATAATATAAAACTACGGAACCGAATGCAATTGCCCATGTTGATTGTTATTATTAGAATCCGTACCCGTATGAATGTAAGAAGTTTTTGCTGTAACAGCTTCCAACCAACCAATAACATTATATATGCCTATACATTATATATTATAATTAATATACATATGCTGGCAGAAAAATTTACATCTCCCGCAGTCCAAGCGAAGGTCGCACCAGCACTACCACAGAAGCACCTATGGATGATGGCAAAAGTCTTGTTGGTACCTTATGGCTATCAGACGAAGCAGAATCGAATAATTGTTAGCAATATTATGTATAGTTAACGCCATAAAATAAGATTTTAGTTCTTTAAATTAAATCCAAATAAATAAGTTGATTGAAACTGTGTTTTATTTTATTTATTGCTGCGCATTTCGGCGTTAGGGCTACTTTAAACTACATACGCTGAAATTCATTAGGCTACTTAATCTGCGAAAAATGGCGACATCAGGTCCTGCGTTGCTGGCAACACTGGCTGTAAACACTCATAAAAGTTTATTTCTTTTACGTTTATCAAAATATAGCCGTTTATCACATAAAATTTAAAAAATAGATTATCTAAAGTGCGTATATTTATATTATAATTACATAGATAACTTGATGGTAGAATTCCACAGATTTGGCATAAACTGTGTGTTTTTTTATGTTTGTAGTAACCTGAAATATGGGCCGTAAAAAAGTCGGAAATAAGGCACCTCCAAAGAAAAGTCCTTACAAAAGGCCACCTCCAATACCCAAGGGTGAAGTGATAACAGACAATTTTACTAATAAGACATGGACAGTTGGTGAAACTGTCGGTTTTGGGGGATTTGGCGATATTTATTCAGTATGCCCGAATGAAGGACCTGAAAAAGGACTTTACAATTACGTAGTCAAAGTGGTAAGTAGGTTTCAGTAATACATAATTAGTCTTAGATTAACTCTGTTAGTACAATCTTATAAATACTTTTCCTTTTTTCAAACATTTACTTAAAGATATGAATGCTATAATTATCATAAATCATTCAAATTAATCAAAATAGTTAATTGGAAAAACATAAGAAAATGCTCTACTATTCACTTGTGAATACCTTGTCATTGTGACTTAAACAGATTAGCAAGTATATACCCAAAAATAATCTAGTGTATTAGACATCACACTTCTCTGATCAAGACCCACATAGATCAATTCAAGGTACAACCGGGCCATGGTTTTTTGGATTTCTTCTTCCATACATCTCTATCAACCATCATGTCTTCATTTATTTCATAACATTACACACTCCATGCACACCTTCATTGGCCTTCCTCCCCTTTTCCAATCTTCCAAATTCATATTCATTACTCTTTTACCCACATGTGCTTTTCTCATAGCATTTCCATACCACAACAAAAAAATAACCTTTTACCTCTCCTATCACTGGTGCAACAAGCTTCCTCTAATATATTCATTCCTTATTTCATCCATTCTTGTGACACCACAAATTCCCATTTCAGCTAAATGTATTAGTTTCTCATCCATGTCCTTACTCTCTTATGATAGACTTATTTATCCTGTCCTTCAATTTAAGGGGAGGTATCTTGGAGTTACAAATCACACCACATACCTATTACCATTTCATGCAGCTTTTGTAGTAATCTACTAGTTATATTTCACATCAAATAAATAATAACTTGCTATGTACAGGAACAAATAATTTAATTGTGTCAAGCAAAATATTTATTGCATATCTATAACAAAATAAGACTGAAAATGAAATCTGGAGTCTTGGCAAATATCTTTATTTTGACTAATGATAATATAACCAAATTGTAGTTTAAAATATGAAGGTTTCTTAGTTATTAAGTGGTTATTCGTCATCATGATCAGAGTAGACCCTCTTTATTGTGAGTTTAAGTATTTGTGAAAAGACTTAAATATATACATTTTACATTATACAATAATATAGATAATTCTGGTAGCTGACAGTCATTTTTAGTGGAAATTAGTTTTTAGACAAATGAATTTGTGCTTGCTGTCTATCACTTCTATTTTGCAGGGAAATTGGATTCAGTACTAGTTTGTTTTTGAATCGTGTACAATTCTTCTAGTTTATGAAAAAATTGTTTGTTAGCAATGTAGTATTAGACACAAGGAATATTACTCTGTCATATTAGTCTGTAGAGATGTATTGTTACCAGTTTAAATTCAGGTCCAGCATATTCAATTAAAGTAGAAGAAGAAGCAATAACATTTTACAAATAAAACCAAAATAGATGAATAATTCGGGCTGTAGATTCTTGGTTATGGTTTTATATTTCAAATTAGCTGTATGCTTGCGACTGCGTCCACGTTTCATATAAATTTTCACTGCGTAATATAGTTTTTAAATTTTTTCTTATGGAACCCTATTATTGTCCAAAAAAACTTTTTTTGCTACTTACATTAAGCAACAGTATTACTCACACATTTAAATACCTGCCTGTAAAACTGTGCTTTGAATCAAGTTTTATATAAATTTGTATGAGTTTTAATTTTTTTTATGAGGTACTCGAATAATTTTCGATAATTAAAAATTACGCGGAGTAGCCTCAGCTACCAAAAGTACCGTCAAAATGTGTCCAGTCGTTCCGAAGATTACCCGTTACAAACAGACAGACAAAATATTGAAAATTTTTATTTTTGGTATAGATCTATATATTTAAAAAAACACATTACAAACTAAGTAACGAAATCTCTATAAAAGCTGACTGCAATGGAGATCGTGATTCACCCCGCGACCCGAATGGCCCGCAATCGATGCGAAGGCTGCATAATATCTTAATCGATCCCGAGCACATGAGAAAAATTCCGTGGGAGCATCCACGCCCATGACAGCCCAGTTCCCGTCGCCGGGGACAGGCGGTTAATTTTACTCCCGCACACTCTCCGGGTTCTCCTCCGGTGAAGTGCTTCGTTTCCCAACTGTGGAGGCTCTTGACGCCGCTGCCAACGCGTTACAGTGACACTGACCAAGCATTAAGCATTGCACACACACACACTCCTGCACATTACACGCAAGTACACAGGTCCTGTAAGGAATTGTATTTATTTTCCTAAAAAAATTTTTTGGTACTAAGAGAAAGCAAAGATATTTTCTTAAAATCAAGTACTTGCCAGTAATATTGTGCAATTAATCGGATTTTATTCACAATTTCATGAGTTTTAATTTTTTTACGCGGCGGTACCCTAATTAATTTCGTAAAATAAAAGTGGGCTAAGTTATGTTATAAAAGGCCCTTCAAAGTCGATTCATCTGTTTAGCCGGAACAAACAGACTACAGAATTATCATACTCTGAACATTCTTCTAAAAACACTCATACTTACAGGAGCCACAAGAAAATGGACCGTTGTTTGTTGAGAAACACTTCTACATTAGAAATGCCAAAGAGAGTGACAGTAAGTTAATTAAAAAAATATATTTTCACTCTTTCAAGATATAAAACATAACATAACATATGCTCACGCCTGTTTTCCCCGAAGGGTTAGGCAGAGGTGAAGTAGCGAACTACACCACCCACATTTCACCGAGATTAGTTCCGTCCCAGATGTGCCAGGGGGCGAGCCTGTCGCCATATCGGGCACAAATTCCAAACTCCGGGATGATACTGAGTAGAAAAAACCCAATATCACTTGACCCGACCCGGGGATCGAACCCGAGACCTCAGAACGGCAGTCGTATGTAATACAACTGCGCTACCGAGGCAGTTATAAAAGATATAAAACTCTAGAAAACCAATAGGCTCTCACATTCCTTAGTCACAACAAATAGATCATTCTTTACATCATCACATATCTTTGTTGTAGTTTTTTTTAAAACATCCTCATCGAATGTTTCGATATAATTCCAGTTAAAGAGTACATGAAAGCGAACAAACTGAAGTCGTTCGGTATGCCGACGTTCTTCGGTCACGGTATCCACGAGTACGACGGCGAGAAGTACCGGTATCTGATACTGGAGAGGTACGGCCTGAGTGTTTGGGACCACTTCGAGAAATGCAACCTCTCGTTCTCTCCCGACACTGTATTCACCCTGGGGTTGCAGATGGTGAGTAAATCTGCATGGTTTTTTTTACACTACATAGATTTAACACACAGATCCTAAAACATTAAGTTTATCCTTAGATATTGTAAAAAGCAAGTTCTCTGTCTGCAGTTAAATACTCCACGTATAAATTTAAATAATCGAATATTTATATGAATGAGATACGGTATAAAAACGAAATGACACTTATTTTTGTAAAATAGTATTGATTTTCCATCTATCTACTTAATTACAACTCTTAATAACGCCATATTCCAAAGCCAAAGCAAGACAATCCGTTATACGCTGCACATTCCACACTACATTAAAAACAACTATATTCGCAAGGATTGTAATACTAAGAGTATAAAACAGGAAGTAACAGAAAACAGTAAGAAATACCAAAACAAACTGTCAAGACACATAAACATACTAGCGTCAAAGCTGGAAGGAGAAGGAAGTGTGGTGCACAGTCGATTAAAAAGATTAAGTGTACCTAACCTTAAACATAGAGCTTAGCAAAATAAACACCCAACCCGTGAAGGCGGACTCATGGGAGTCGCTGGAAGATAACAAATTAAATTAGCATAACAAATAAAACAACAACAGAATGGCTTATTGTACCATATAATAGGAACAGATTGCCAGGTCTCAGTTAAATGACAAAGAAGAAAAAAAAAATGGGTGCGTGTACTTATGTACGCGCGTGAGAAGTTATACTTCTTTGGCATCGTTAAAAAATAATTTTTAATTGCATGCAAATAATTAATTACAATAAAATAATAGAAGGATTGGAAAAGGATAATCAACAAAGTTCATTTTAAATTTGAAAAATTAAATAAAATAATTTAATAATATCTAGTGTTAATTATATTAAATAAAAGTATTTTAATTTATATCAATAAATAATACATACGGATAGTTAACCTCAATTATATTGGAGCACTTGAAAAAGTATATAAGCACAATTTTTTTTCACTAATATTCACAAATAGTAAGTGATATCAATGAAAATATTCAATTTAAATCACTACTGAATATAATTTATTAGCACATATATAATTCGCACTTGTATGAAACTAAAATACGTGTTGTGTATATATAAACTAGAAACATGTTGATGGTGACGAGCGTACCAACATGCGCGACTAACGAGACTTAATGAGCGGTTAAGCAGACAACTTCATACTGTTCATTTTGTGTCACAGATGCGCGCGCATCTTCAAACTTCACTCTCATCATTTTTTCATAACGCGCCTAAAGAAGTATAACTTCAAAAAAATAACGCCATAAAAACGCTCTCGTTCTTCTGTTGCTGTGAAGAATGTACACTGTATATTACAGTAAATCGTAACTATGTACTTAATATGCTGATTTTGTAAATATATTTTAAACTGTAGTGAGCTAAATAACATAAAACATGTGTTTATTAACCGATTTTCTTAATTATTACTTTTCTTAACCCCTTGAGCACTAACCTGGTGTTTATGCCTGCTTTCTATTGTTTTCCTGTTGTCTTCCCATTGTCTCATTTTATGGGGAATCGTATCTTATTTGATGATTGATTGATTGATGAGCTAAAACTGTTTTTCTTCAAATTTTCAATAATAATTATGGGCATATTTCAATTACTGAATTCACTTATGAGTTGAAATCGATTTATTCCGATTTACGTTTTAAAGTAAAATAATTCCAGTTGAGAGTGTTGAATTACATACACGGGAGGGGATACATACACGCCGATATCAAGGGGGGGAACATACTAATCGGACGGAACAAGGGCGCCGAGAACCAGGCGTACTTAGTCGACTACGGGCTCGCGACCCGACTCACGAACAAGGAGTACGTGGAGAACCCCAAGTCCGCGCACGACGGCACTCTAGAGTACATCAGCAGGGACGGGCATAGGGGAGGTTAGTACCTTCCCCCCTCACTATGCTATTTGTACACACTTAACTAATAACTGTCAAAGAATTTATGTATTATCTTTTTGGCTTATATTTGAGAAAAACACTGGATCGAGTCGTATCCATTCTTTATTAAAATACCAACTGACAATTTCGTTGTAAGTAAGCGTCGCACACAATTCGCGACTTACCTACGTTTTGACGGATATTAATGTTCACTATATATACAGTTGTTTGACCGGTATATTTATTTCACAACTCTTTTCACTTTTGCAATGTTTTTCGAGCAGTCGTGCAGCATCCCCGCTGACTCCGAAGATGAAATAATGAATCTTCCAGCCGCTAGGGGCTTTGTTAAGACGTCAATGTTGAATATTTTATATAAAGTTTATATAATTCGTCAAAAGATGGCGCCAAAACGTTTTGGAAGTGGCTGTTAAATTATGTAGTAAAAAGATAGTAGTTTGTAAATGAGTCGAATAATTCCAATATCAGCTAACTCCACACGCAACATATTTCCAGTAAAAGCAATAAAGTGCATCTACCATCTTCAAGTATTTGACTAAATGATTTATAATTATTCCACTAGCGAATGTAATTCTAATTTGTTTATACCCCTGATATAACGTAATATAATTAGTATAAAAGAAGATAAACACTTATTTATATATCCTAAAAATGGATTTGGCGGGTATTGTAACCAACCGGTGGAGTTAGCGGATTTTGGATCTAGGTAGAGGTAGATTTAGCGGCTTTTGTAACGAATTAATTTTTTGTTCATATACAGGATGTAGAAATGAAAAATTCAAATATTATATATGAAACTTTATTTTGATCACAACGATAAGAGAAAAGAAAACACAACATTTTAAAAAGTATTATAATTTAAACAAACTGATCATTTTCTACAACTCTTTCACACACAAAAAGGAAATATTTTACACTCATATTTTTCAAACTTCGGCTCCCATCTTTAGGTTGATGTCTTTGAACATTATTTGTCACACAGTACTTTAAAATGAAATTATCTTGGATTATTTTATTATTCTTTGCATAAAACTGCTCATGTATATTCATAAAATCACTCATTGTCAAAGAGCCACACTTTAATCTTTTTGTATTGTGTCCACATTTGGGTAAAACAGGCAAACTGGCAGGCGCGTATCTGAAAAAAATTATACTTATATGACATCATATAAGTTAGAACCACCACCATAATTAGAACCATTAATAATTAACCCAACAAGTATTATATTTTAAAATTGTACCTTACAAGTTTTTGAAAAAAGGATACCCATGGTATTTTTTCTGTACATAATCTATTCATGCATTTTAATTTTTAAATGATAACTAAATTTAAATGGTAACTTCAATCACAAGTGTAATGGATTGCAAATTTTACTAAATATAGTTATTATTATAAATTGTCAATAAAAAACAGACACGCTGTATCGCCTTAATGATAAAACTAATAGCCTTAGTAACAACAAACTTTAACGAACCTTTTTTCCTTCAATTTGTTCTTTTTCCATAAATCCGGTTGACTTATTCTTTTTCTTCCTTTATTAGGATATGCTTTTTTAACTTTTTTAGTCAGTTCTTCCATTATTTTAATTAAAAAATGCTAATTATGGGCAACAATAATCATACAGTTCTGCACTATAACGCCATATTGGAATCTTCGGAATAGAGCGTCGTGATTGGTTGAAACAGATGTAGCGGGATTTGGAAATAACTTTCAAAAGAGTTGGCGGATTTTGGAATAAATTCGAAAGTTTGATGTCTGATTTAGTGAGAATTTGGTGGTAGTAGGTATAAAACGAACAAAATGACATACTTGAAATTTCATAGACTATCCAGAGACATAAATAGCTTACATTTTTTTTTAAAATGGAGTTGGCGAGTATTGGAATTATACGACTCAAATGTTTGTACTAATAAAAAAGATTCTAAATTAATAACAGTATATCTCTCTCTCTCTAAGTGGTCTTTGATTTCCTTAAATCAGTTGAAGTATCAGTGAAATACGTGTTTATTTGAAAAATATTATCAAATTTGTTCAGGCTTTGTAACAATTCAGGATTTGTTCCGATCCCCATTTGGTGAGGTTTCTATACCGACTGAAACAGTAACACTCCTGCATAATACGGAGGTGCATGGGTTCTGTCAGGAACCTTGACATCCGTTGCTTCCACCACTCTCGGCTGATCTCCCTAAACGCTAGCTCTAAAAGTTCGGTGAATCTGTCAAGGAGCCTCCGGTCCACAGCTTTTATTCGAAAAAAATAATATAAAAGGCAATGACTTTGTCAGTCCATTAGTTGGTTTATAATACGAGAACCATTGGAGCTTATTTCTTTTTTAGGTCATGTAGATTTTAGTATATATTTTGAGTGAACAGAGTATTTGACTGATGTTTATTTTTATTGGGATCAAGAGGAAATACTCTATCCCTCCCTCGCAAAACAAATGTTGCTATAGAATTTGCAATTTCATATTGTATATTGAAGTGAAATTACTTACACACAGCTAGTCAATATTACTTTTTCCCATTTCGTATACAGTAATCTATCCTTACATTCTTCGCTTTTCCGCGACTTTTTTATCCGTCTTTCATCCAAATCACACGACATTGATGTTACTTTCAACTTTCCCCTTACATACACATTCTTGATTTTAACTATTCCAAACGACACCACACATTTATCTTAATATTCGCATCTCTTTCACGTACATTTTTACTTCATCTTCCCTTTAGGTCTCAGATCCATTGAACACGAACTCTATGAGCTTAGTTAAGGGACATCCGTAAATACCATGTGTTGTCCAAGAACTGTCGCCATTCCATCCGCCATGATAAGGCAGCTATTGAGACTAATATAATCCGTTGCAGGTCACACGATGAGAGGCGATCTAGAGATCCTAGCGTACAACATGCTGCAGTGGCTGGTCGGCACACTGCCCTGGCAGAGCCCGACCAACCAACCGAATACTGTGATGAAAATGAAGATTGCTTTCATGAATGACGTTAGAACGAACCTGAAGAACTACCCGGTGGTGCCCGGTGAGTACATACATACAGACAAAACGCACTCTTTATATTAATAACCACATTGGCACTAGTTACATTTCACTAGTAGTAGAATAATCCGTCCGAGGGGACTGGCTAAGAGATTTGTTGAGATTTTTTTTTTTTTTTGACGGGGAGAAATGCATTTACGCACTACCCTTACCTATTGTATTAGTGAGACCGAAGTCTCCCAATGCAATAGGTAAGGGGGCACGGAGGGACGAACTCCGTGCTAGTGCGGGACTCGCCCGGGCATGAAGCGCCCGGAAATACCCACTAAAACCCCCCGGGGCCGTCCACTGCATTTGGGATGGGGGCGACACGGGGTGGCTTTCGCAAGCACCGCGTCGTATTAACACCCCCTAGCAAGACGATGGCAATCTCTCTAGAATGTTCTCCGAATAAACGCTTCGTGCCACTATTTTGAACTCACTTCACTTGTCCGTAATATCAACCTATATTACGTAAATATTACGTTATACTTGAACGTCCTCTAATACAATTAATAAGATCCTTATCCGTATACTATTTTGTATTCTATTGAAAATCCAGAACATTATTCTAGAAAGTACATAGTTTTACACAGACAACCGTAGTTATAAATAAAATAGTCATTTAAAAATCGAGAATTTCTATATCATATCATATTTTGTTGTTCCTTCCCAGATCAGCTGATACAGTTCTTTGAATACATTAATACGTTAGAGCCGATGGATATGCCGGACTATGTACAATGTGAGAGAATCTTCTTGGATTTCCTAAAGAAAGAAAATAAAAAATTAGTTTTCAAACCGTACAACAACAAAAAAATACTATGAATAATGTTGATCATCATGATGACGATGATGTTGGTGATGACGAGACAAAAAAGAATAAAACCGATAAGACCGCAGCGGCGGGTAAGAAGCGTGGCAGGAAACCGAAACCCGAAACCGTGAATCCCTCGATCAAGCAAGCCGACGACGACGAGACCGAAGATAAAACGGCGAAGGTTAAAAAAGTGAAACGAAAACCGAACGAACTCGAACCGATCGTGAGAATGAAGAGGCTGAAGTTGACGGAGATGACGACTCCTCCGGCCAAGGAGAACCACGCCAACATCGGCACGCAGACCTGCGCGGCGCCGCGCCGGAGCCCGCGCTGCGTCACCTTCGACAGTCCCCTCAGCGAGGTCATCGACGACTCCGCCTCCGACTACTCCCCGACATTAGAGAAAAAGGGGCTCAACAAGAGGAGGAAATTATTGTCCAAGAAAGAGGAGATCGTCACGCGGACGGTCAGGAGGAAAGTGACCACGACGAAGAATGATAAATCCTGGAAAGACGCGCCCGCCATTCTCAACGGGATGCAACCGAAGAAATAAGTCCTTTTTGCCTATTAGAACAGATCGTTTTGGGAACAGTTGTAGAAACAAACTATCCCATACATTTAAACACTAAACTCAGTGAAAGTCTAGCCTAACCTAGCTCGAGTCTGAGATTTCAGTCCGAGTAAAGTGGAAGCTGTCACTTTCAAGTTGAACTATCGTCAAACCATATGATCTGGTCCCGACAGCAGTTCCTCCAGATTACCATGTAAAATGGACATAGAATAAAACTTCTAGATATAGAACTGATTTTTTACCTGATTTTAGTCTAAAATATGGCTCTTTGAACTCTTAAAACGCACCGAGCTGGTGGACAGGGTACAAAAAATTTTAAAATATTAAGGACTTTATTTTAGAAATAGTTGGTCAGTTAAAAGTATCCACGTCAATTTGATATGCGTGTTAAAATTTGTAGCGAAAGATAAATAATGCGATAGATTTTCCACAGACTATAAAATAAAATTTAATGTGTGTGTGTGTGTGTTTGTTTACATTTAAAGCGAATTCGCTTCATAAATGTAACGAAATAAATAAAATACAATGAGACCATATATTTCACGCTTTAAAACCCAACGTACCTTAACAAGTGCCATTACAATACAATATAATATATTAAACGGACAGACATTTGTGTTACTATTAATATTAATCTTGTGCTTTTTCTCGATTGAACAAGTGATATATTTATGACATATAATTGTTTGTAAAATGGGTGAAAAATGTACCAAAAGTTTCTTACAAAATTCATTTACGCTCGATACGCTTCCGCCGGTTTAAAGTTACATAGCGGAGGCTTAAAATAATAATTAATTTTCAAATTAAAATCGAAAACTGACATCTAACATGACTATATCACTCGTTGAATCGATCTTATAAAGGATATATAATTTCTGGAATGGCCTATAATTTAATGTCATAATCTGTTTCTGTTCATTGCAATTTTTTTATGTCAGTAAACATTTTTTAAAGGAATGTTAGACGACTTAATAGCTTTGAACCATTTCCAGAGATTATGGAATCCTTTCCGCAATTTATCCACCGATTTATTTAGTGCCAGTACGTGAATACTTCGATTGGAGTTCACTTTCATTAAGAATTAATTTTCATGTTTAAGACGTGAAATCAACTAGGAATCTAATAACGTAATAGAATTAATAACATTGCGAAAGTATATGTGGAGTAATTGATATAGACAATTTAATACAAACTGCATTACCCAAAAAAGAAACTCAACACTCATTCATTCAGATAAAACTCCTATTAAGGAGAGAGGTAAATATTAAAAATATTTCTGTAACAAATTACATACAAGCTGTTAATAATCGTTACGTCTCTTTTTATCTCATGCACTCTGGTATAATGTTGTTACATTTTCGCATTCATCTCGTTTCCAGTTTACTTAACAGTATTATTTCATTTTAACAATTCCAACATTACGCACGTTTTTCCCAGTTACGTTTTCTATGGTTAATACAAAACATTAAAATATTATTTTATAGTACCTGATTTAAAATTTATAACAATAGTATTTCTTCACATAAGTTATATACTGCGTAGTTCTAATGGAATTATTGATAATAATTAATTTACATATATTTAAAATAGGATGCGTTTCTATTCGTACACGAAGAGATTCTTAATTTTGCGTGTGTCAAGGAGAAAGCAAATACTCGTTACTATGCAAAGACAAAAGGAAATGAGAATAATATCTCTGGTAACGGGCCATAGAGTATGTACAGTTGTTAAAAAAATGTAAAATTTATTTTACAATGGCGCATCTAAAGATTTTGATCTATGACATTTATGTATTTTCTTAATAATATAGATTAATTACTACGTCTGTTTCGCTCGTGATCATTATTAAAGAGCTCAATTTTACTTCTGATGTAGACAATAAGGTTGGTTATAATTTGTTTGTTTTTTTTTTTTTATATTTAAACATTAGTATGATCAACTGTTTCTAATAATTTTCTAAAATCATTCCTAATGATAATAAAGGTGATAGTAATAAAAATGTAATTATTTGAATAATTGTGTTTTCATTTACACGTAGTATTGTAAAAGACATTTTCTTCGATATCAATACAATTTGTTTTATGAACTATATATGCGTAAATATTATTTGGTATCAGCTTAAATTAGTGATTATTTCCACTGTTATTATATTTCTTCTGTTGACATTAACCACATTAAAGGTTTAGGAAAAGCAGTCTGTTGTTAATGACATACCCAATCACGTAATTTTGTGTAATGTATCAAATAAAATGTTTGCTGTTTGTAATGTTGTCAGCATTTTCTTTGTTAATAATGATTGAATTTTTGGTTTGGTTATATTTTTTTGTCAATAATTATAGCTATTATGATGTGAATTAAATAATATTTCTGTATAATTGAAGTTTTATTTAGAGGAGGTAGTGTTTCAAATTGAATACATTACTATGATTTTTGGAATTGCTATGTTTATAAACGAATTATACAAAAACTACTGAATAGATTTGCTTGAAATAACCTATAGAAGTTATACATATCTCGGAGAAAATATGAGATTTGTTCTTAATTCGATACAGGATTAAGACAATATAAGCACAATAAAATTAAGACCTAAAATAAGATATTTACGTTATCATAGAGGAGAGGACTTAAAAAAACTAAAAACTGAGCTATGCGATGTAAATAAAGAATGTAACAAATTAAAGAGACTTAAAAGTAATAAAAGATTCTAAAATAAATACTAAGACCATTCAAAAAACTACAGATAAGAAAAATGAGCAATAAAAGGGTCCAGACACATTTTAACATAACAAAAGAAAAAGTGGTTCCTGGTTTAAAGTAGCATATAACAAGGAAAGAAGGACAGGTATTTAAATAATACTCTTAAAAATGTATATAAGAAATTCTGCATTGAAAACCAAACTATTTCTGTATCTTTTTCTGTAAATTAAAACCATTTTGAGTCTTGAGTCTTATTTCCTAATGCAAATAAAATGCCTGTGAATGGATTTATCGCTGCAATTCAGAGCTCTTAGTTCAGGCTCTTAACAAAGTAGAAATTATATAACTATAAAAACGAACCATGACCTTCTAACCACATTTTGTTGTGACAGATATAACGAGACTTGCTTGGATCGCAAATGTTCCACATGTGAACATAAGGTAATTGAATACTTAGAATTTAGCAATGATACACAAATTAAATATTATGAATGGCGCAAGACTGCTAACACTTATGAGCGTGACCGAAAAATGAGACAACATTCTTTGGACTTGAAACTTAAAATTATACACTACCTTTTAATGTTATACTTAAGATAGAGCAGGTTACCACGAATTTTTCGCCGCACTGCGCCACAGTTGTACAAAACAAAACCCTTAAAGAACTAAAACATAATTTTCAAGTATGTGTGGTGCATCTAGATTTTATTGAGAACTGTGGCCTTAAATATCATACAGAGATTCAGTCTTTTCATTTTGGTGGCATCAGAAAAGAAATATCTATTTACACTGTAGTAATATATAAGAAATATATTGAAACGCTTGAATTAAAGACTCACTCAGTTTGTACCCTATCCGAAAATTTTGCTTTTTGTGAAAAAAATGCGCAAATATTGTCGATACTGAAGAATGACCCTCCGGCAGTATTATTCGAGACCCAGTACCTATAGCCTTAGCGGGCTTACCACTATCCGCAACATCAGATGAAATTATGGTCAAAGCGGAGTCTGTACAATTTAAATATAGGAAGTCTTACATTTTTAGACACTTATTGAAAACCATAAGAATATCATAGTATGTAAAAAAAACTGAGACACTAGCTTTACTTAAAAAAGAGAACCTGCCTATTTATTGAACTGGTTGCTTTTATGAATTCAAGTGTAAGTAAGGCCTATGCTAAAGATTTGGAAACTTTGAATTTTGCTTGGAATGTTTAATTGTCCCATTTTGCAAAATGAGCGATTCTAGGAAGAAGATACATTTTTTTTTCTTAACCGTGAGAATGAATCACCGTCATCACCTAATTGAAGACATTCATATTCATCTGGAAGAGGTTCCCACAAAATATCTTCTTATAAAAACACAATTTTGTACATGTAAAATGACAGTATTACTTATATTTTTGACAGATGACATGACCACTGAAATAAACTTCGTTTAAATTTTAAACGCCCAAATTTCGTGGGTTTATGGTTACAGTTAAATTATGACCTAATTGACACTATAGTCAGATGGTCCTAGGTTGTAGTGTGGAAGATTGATAAAAAGGGAACATCGATAACCAGTTACTAACATATCGATATTAAACAGTTGAGCATTATACCCACACAAAAACTAAATGTTGTAACAATCTGGATACTCATAGGCGACTTTCGAACATACCGACAATTTATTTTTGTTATTTATTATGATATTTTCTACCACAAAACATGTACTGTCAATTTGGGTAATGATGTACCATTATTAAAAAAAATCCCACTCTAAACGTTCGGAAAACCTAACCTAAAAAGACGGACCAAAATCAACAAAAGAATAAATTTCATACTAATTGACATATGTTACAACTGTATGTAGTATTTTTGAAAGCCGTTTATGATTTCAATAAGTTATATCACTCATAAATCGCATACAAAACGTAATCTAATCTCATGTTCGGCGAAAGGGTATTAAAACTAATGAAACGAAAACAATGCGCAAATCCAAAGCTTTTTAT
The DNA here is from genome assembly GCA_014132275.2 of Samia ricini. Lineage (NCBI taxonomy): Eukaryota > Metazoa > Arthropoda > Insecta > Lepidoptera > Saturniidae > Samia > Samia ricini. The sequence continues at coordinate 1,497,228 of AP028159.1, forward strand.
TTCTTTCTTTTTATTTACAATGTAATAATAATAATAATATGAAAGTAAACAAAATGTAACGTACGAAAAAATTTTTTTTATTTTATTTATACAGTACTATTAGACGATTGACAGGACAATGCGATTGTCAACAGCCAACTTCATGTGATACCGTAACGTTCTCAGCGCACGTTACAAAAGCTATTATAATATTTATACTATTACTAAATTTACATTATCCGTTGAGTGATGTTTATTGTATCGTATAGAAATTAGATTGTGATATGGACGTGTCCGTCCGTACGCGCGGGTAACGGACGACTCCCGTGCCCACCGACTTTAATAATCACATACACAATGGCAGTAAAACAGCGATCAAGCCATCGTCGGCTAAAACAAAACAGTAGCACCATTTGTAAAAAAATATTTTAATTTTTTTTTTCCATTTTTCATTAACATTTTTTTCCTTCCTTTTTTTTTAATAATAATCACCCTCAGAATATGATTGAACAGTATTGGTTTTTTTTTACCCCGAGAAGGCCGCTTTGTGGGTAAACTCGAGGCGTTGCTTGGACCATATTATCCAGTCGCGGTAATGACTGGCCCGGGAACCGAACCTGTGTCGGTCGCGGCGAGAGTTTACACGACGACGAGCAAGCCTTCGCAGCATAGCGTAATAACCGTATATAGTAAATACTTGGTTTTGATAGTTTTTAAAACACGACCCCTGTCGCGGGGGTACAGACTTACTTTAACTATTAACTTATAATATCCTTATAAAAAAAACACTAATTACGCCGTTACAGGAACATTTATTTTTAATGCAAAAATCTATTATTATTATACTTATAATGAGACTAGTATAGATTTCATAAAAACTCCACTTTTGTCATGACAATCACACGGAGTTTTTGGTAATATTATTTTGTATATTTCTATTATATAATAATAATAATAATAAATACGTTAAAATAAGGCCGCATTCACACTAGCTTTCGATGTCGCGTAAAACAAGTCTCACCAATGTAAATGAAGCCGAAAACTCCTTTTAAAATATATATATATTATGTTTTTATGACATAACATTTCATAATTTCATGTAAAAAAAATAATATTTAGAAATCTTTCCTTTATTAATTATAGATTTATACGTACTTACATATATGTCACAAAAACAGAAATGACGAAACTAAAGTTTTCCTTTTCTCATAAATATTGGAAACAAATATTTCTAATATTTGCAAGACCAAATGTGGAAATTTCTACAATTAACTATAATAATACACGTGACTAATGAATGACGATAAAAAAGCTATAATTATGTTTTTTTAGATGCGACACGTCTCTGTAATTGTATTATTAATGATGTTATATATTTTAAAAGGAGTTTAAATTCAACACACACCTCTCACAATCCCCACAATGACGTACCTTTACTCGTACTATCTCCTTACTCCATACCCGTCCATACTTATCAACTATGAAACTCAACATTTCTTAGCTAAGTGGAATTAAATTAAATATATACGCGTATATATATGTATATATCGCTCAACTATGAAGGCGGAATGTACAGGACGTGTCCGTTGTACCGAGTGTCCATTGACAAAATAATTATTTAAGTATCATCTTATAAAATTTGTAATCGAGAAAGAACTGGATTTTATTATACTTTTTAGTATCCTCTATTTAAATTAAAGCGATAAACACATTGGACACTGATAAGCAATAGTGTTAAACTTCGTAATCCACCAGTTTGTTTTAGCAATAGTGTTAAACTTCGTAATCCACCATTTTGTTTTAGCAATAGTGTTAAACTTCGTAATCCACCATTTTGTTTTGCTGTTTTCATTTATCTTTTTAAATATATTAAAGAATATTATAATTCACTATAGATATTCAAGTATACATCGATTGTTTTTTTTTTAAATAAAAGTTATTGATGTATTATTTTATTTAAAACATTTAATAGATAGAATGAAATAAAAAAAAAAATAAGGTATGCAACATGCTAACACGAAATGTCATTGACTAGAAATTAGTTTAGTTTTAACTTTTTTCCCCCCCCTTATTTTTAAAATACAAACATTGACACTAAAATCTCGCTTTTTTTTGTTTATCAGAGTTGAGCCTGTATTGCTTATCAATCAATAATTATATAGGTAATATATATCATCTTTACTTAGTCGGTACATTATTCTAGTAAAAAAAACACAAAAATCTGATCCATACAAAAATTAAACAAATCTTTCCGTTAGAAGAAAAAGAGATGCAATTATGTTCCAGATTTCTTTTATAGGCAAAAGTCAATCATTTCTTTTTTTTTTTTAATTTATTTATTACGTAATCATCAGTCTATTGATTACTCTGTCTTTGGATATTTCGTTTATAAAGGAGACGTGTGCACATTGCGCCTTCAATATCGCCGATGTGTATAACTAGATAAATATTATGGTTGTATTAGTGAACAACTGCGAGGTGGCATTTCATATATTATCAAAAAACAAAACAAAAAAACAAACATACATAATCCGGGTCCAATACGAATTGACACACGATTTTACGTTACAGAGAATTAAAAAAGAAACTATTGAAATTCCTATAATTTTGAACGCGAAATGATTTTATAGTTTTAAATGTTTTGTTTTTTTTTTTTTTTTTTTTTTTAATTTATTTATGTTACATTATAAGTACTGGTGGGCGAGTTAGGGTTTTCAATAGCATAAATTAAAAGTTCTATGAGAAGCAAATCATTAAGTTCTAATAAGTTTTTATTTCCTACGCTGTTCAATTAAAACCACGATCATCCTCCACCAGCCGACGCTACGAATCGATTTTTTAAAAATAAATACGTCTAATAGGTATAACTATCTAAATAAATTACAATTAAAAGTATCGCTGTTAGACAGTTAATTGCGGCTTTGCCGAATTTGATTAATTCAATAATATCGGGTAATATTTGGATATAAATATACATGTATATATATATATTTTTAATTTTGGATTATTACATTTTATTGTATATATTGATTAATATTTATTTAAACAATTAAACGTATTTTTTTTTGTATAATTTATTTAAATAATCTTGAACAATAATAAATGAATAAGACGTTCAATCGGCTGTTATAAGCATCTATGAAATAATGACATAAAAAAAATACACCAATAAGTATTAACTACAGAAATATAATTATTTACTAACTGTTTTTTTTTTGTTGTTGATAAAAGCTCGAAGGATTTCGAGTTAACATAAGTTAAAGAAACCGTTAAGTTCGATCCTAGTATTTTTTAAGTTACGTTTTTAATGTTGTGGCCTAAAATGGTAGCACGCTTATATCTGGGTTATTTATGTATGCACTAATAAAAGTCTTCGATAAATTCAATGATAAAATACAGTATAAAAAGATTAATATTTTGGCATTATTGTTTTGCGCGGAAAGAGATAAAAAATGTTACGCTCGTCATCAATTTAATAAACACTTGAAATTACTGTACATATGAAATGAATGGTATGAATGAAAGGAACGAGTTGAATGAGATGAACGAAATGAAAGAGTAATCAATCAATAGAATTTACGAATGATTACATTCTAAAACTATTGTTATGAATTCGATTATTAAATTATTATTTTTGCGAAAATTTTAATAGTTTTATACTAGTATTTAAATAATCTAGCTGTATTGTGCCGCGAGCGACTCCCACACTAAATTGTCGCAGTAGAATTTTAATAATAATTTTGTTTTCTGTATCTGTTATCTGTAAAATTTTGGTGTTCAGCGAGTCTTGTAGTGTCATATAAATGACAGTTTATTTATTTAGTCAGGCATTGTTATTAGGATCCATCCGTAAATAACGTCAGGAAAGATTTTAGTGTTTTACAGTCAAATTCGTTCCCGGAGTATTTTTGCGTATCAAGTGAGACATTAAAAATACAGTTTTAAGGACTAATACAATGACATAGTATTCTGTATGTATTAAAAAAAAACACACATTATATTTTTACCTCATTTTCATAATCTAACTAATGGAATTCAAACCTGTGTAATTTTACTTTCAAAAGAGTTGCAAAAAAATTTGTAAAGCGCCTCGATTCGTTCCATCGAAATTGCGTTAAAGAATAATCATTATTTTTTTTATATAAATTAAAAAATGTTTAGACACTTTAATAAGCAGGAAGTTCAAAAAAACTTTCGTAAATAGCTAGTTTTAGCGATTTAGAGGTCATGAACCCTACGAACGCCCTTGTCAGTTTATTATTCCATAGTACGGCAGCAATCCAAAAACTTTTGAGTTTGAAACAACGTCTTTCTTAATATATATTCCCACACATATTGAACGATCCGACATACAACTTTCAATCGACTATGTAGTAATTTGGGAACGAGTCTTTATAAATTAAATTGAACCTAAACTATTATTATTACTTTATATTGTTATATATAATAGGAAATATATTGATTTGAACACATTTGGGGACTAGTGAAATCGTTTCAATGGCGGTATTTGATAACACATTATTTATATACTGTATGTAAGCGCATTTTAATTGTACCGCTGTGAAGTACGCAGCAAATGACTGCGCGGTAGATATTATATTATATGAAGCATGCGCTTTCTTTTTTCATTCACTCATTTACGTTCGATGTATGTTCAGATTTCGTTCGCTCTTCAGAGTTTCAGAGCGGCTCAGTTATAATACGTGTACTCTACACGTTACGTTGTTTTGTCTGTATGCGTTACCAACTGAGAAATTATATACAGAGTTGATTATTTTTTGGAAATTAATGCTTCGACTAAAAAGAAGTATATTACATCTTTGTAATAAAAACAATTGTCGAATTTATTAGGTATGATAGTGAAGACACGATATATTTTGATATATAACAGTTTCACGATATATCGTATCGGATACTTGTAAATAAAACATGAACGAAAAAAAACTACGCATGTCTTTAACACCAGAATTTAAATACGGTTAATAGATAAAATGATAATTTTCACTCATTTTCATATCTTGAAGTTCTCTTATTAGGGACGTTCTCGAATATCGTCCTGAGGACCGCGAATAATGTTTTCGAATTGAATAAATAAAATAAAAAGGTAATTGGCTACTTTTACGTTTAATATGTCTATTATTACTTCAGTAGTTCATCATCAAATCAAAAGAAACAAGTAAATATCATCTGAATTCATTCACATACGTAATAGTTAATTTTTACTCTTCAACTAAAGCCGTTTAATAATTTCGAAAAGTCGCGGAAGAAAAATGAAATAACTAACTCTTGTGAATATTAAAATAAATTTTGCTTCTGTCGTTACGTAATTTTTTTTTTAATTTACATATGTTCTATTATGAATTGAACCTAATTCACGATATTTAATATTTGCGACGTTTGACATTCATAGAAATGTACGCATTTTGAACTCTAATACCAGCGTATTAGACGAGGAATATATAAATGTCGATAAGTTTATTCACATTAACCTAGGTTATAATCGCGGAATTGTCTAACCGGTGAAACTACTGAGATCTAAGTAAGCTAAATAACTTAAACGTTTCGTATTGACGTTTAATGTTGGTAGGTACTTGTGTAAGGTCCGATTGTGAAATCATTCGGGAAAAATTTCTGTGTTGTTTTTTTTTTTTTTTTTTGTTAAATTATATTATTTTTATTTTTCTCTACATACAGACGCAACGTCTAAACGTATTCGTTTACTTTTAAATGTTCTATTGGATACTAGTTAGGTCAAACTTAGTGATCATTGTTTGTCGATAGCATCGCAAAATATCGACACTGCTAGTGACGTCACTAACGGTTGCTACGGAAACCACGCTGTTTGTAAAGTTTAAAAAAAACACCGTCTCAGTGTAAAACGCGATTCGATTTTTTTTTTTTAATTGTAAATCCGACAGGGGGTGACGTAAACGGGAATAACTTTGTATAAACAAACAAACAAACAAACATTGCACATTAGAGAAGCTGGTACACAGGGTAAGAACACAATAGGCAGTACAAGTTGAAACGGGAACGTAATAAAATCTGCGCGCACTACTTTAGGCCTCTCTCACAACCATTGCATTTTTTTTATTTTTATATATGTTTGTTATATATATATATATATAGTTAAACATTTTTTTTTACATATAATTTTATTCACTTAAAGTACACCAGGTTCGGAAAATCCGTATCTAAATATATATATTTGATTTACTACGTAACAAGTATTGAAGGGATATCGTTATTTAACATGAAAAAAAAGATTGAATTTTATCCTATATATATATAAAGAAAACAAAAACAGATAAATATATTATTATCATCCATAACAGTTTTTTTTTATTGTTGTTTTAATTTAGACAAACAATTTTTCATTCTTCCGATTTTTTTGATTAGATGTTGAATCCTATTAAATGTCACTATAATAGCCTATATAAAAAAAAAAAAAAAAACATCCCGCCGTGTAACACAAACGCTCATATATCACTGTTCCGAGTCTCGTAGTAACAATAAACATGCTTTATAATAGTAAAATCGAAATAATAATAATAATAATAATAAAATTATAACAAAATCTGTTTACTATTCAATAGTAACATAAACATCGAGTCCACTATAATAATAGATGTCATAGAGTGAAGTGATAATAATAACTGTACACAGTCTCAGTGAGGCACTCTCACAGCCGCGCGGGGTGTCTATGTCCCGTCGGCGGCGTGCAGCTTCTCGCTCCGGATGAAGTCGATCTGTGTGTAGGTGCGCGGGAGCGGCGCCGCGCCCGCCCGCCGCGGCTCCAGGTCGAGCGCGGCGTAGTTCAGCGGCCCCCCCGGCGCCGGCGACGCGGGCGGCTCGTCCCCCAGGCTGAACCGCGCGGGGGCGCCGCCGCCCCCCGCCGCCACAACCACGGTCGCGCAGCCACTTGAATCACCTTACACACAACCACATATTAAGCCTCAATCCCTTCCGAGCATATCCAAATTTCATTAAAGTTCGACATTATCTCTTTCTATTCATAGTCGTAAGTATATTTCGAGGAAATAGTTAATAATTTATCTTCTCCTCATTCTTTTCATAAAGTATAAAAAACCTATTCAACAGGATATGTCTGGAGGTATTTTGACTGATTGTTGAGGTCAGTCTGCACTCCACAAATCACAATCACAAATAGATATTTTTAAGTAACTACAACTTGATTACTAAAACGATGATAACTAACGATTATACCAACACCACATGTGTCTAATTGAATGTTCATTCGTTTATGCCAAAAGATGGCGCCAGTGTCGATTTCAATCGCGCTGTCGAATGATTTGTCACACTGGTATGGATCAAATTATTATTGTAAATATTTTGAGGGTTTTGTTTTCGCATATATACATATATTAAGATATAGTTTCATTGTGGTAATAATAAATAAGTGAAGTGTTTTAGTGTAAATCCCTACGGTTAAAAGTTTAAATAAACAACATGAGATTAAGATAAGTTGCAAAATTACATTACTCTTCATACCAATAAGTAGAAGTGAATCTAAAATAATCGGTCATCATGACCTCCTCTTGTCAGCAATAGTAAGCAAGGTCCTTACTCATCTCCATCGTCACATAATCGCATAATTTTGAACAAAACAAAACGAAGATTAACCTTCTAGAGCTGACGTGGTAGTATGACAGACACCGCGTAATCGAAAAACATCTCTAGCGTCGGTATTTTTTAAAAGCGAAAACCAACGCCCTCCGTACCTCCCTGTCGCGGTCTCATGTGTGCATTAGTGAGCCGCGAGCCGCTGAGGCGCGCGCACGTGTCGCGTGCCGAGGCGCGGTGTCTACGAGTACACCACGTCACTTTAATTGTTATAGATACATAGTGTTTCCTGAACAACATATCAGTGATAATGTTTATTTTATTTAAGTTTGTTATTTAGATGGCTCACTGAAGTAATAACCTAGAAGCATGAAGTTCTAAAAGATCGTCGTCTGGAGCTTTTAGAAGACACGATGAGCAAATCTTACAGTGGTTAGATTTTTTACGAGAAATTCAGCACATTGAACCTGATGACTGCGACTTTGGCGGTATCTCCAGTCTGAAGCCAATATCCCTCGGAGGAACACCAGTACAAGTCTGTTCTGAATTCCGCTACCTCGGGTCACTCTTGCAGTGTGACGGAGAAATCGACCGCGAAATAAGGCATAGAATCAACTCAGGTTGGATGAAATGGCGACAGGTCTCTGGTGTGATTTGTGACTCCAGGATGCCCCTTAAATTGAAGGGGAGGATATATAAGTCCATCATAAGACCTGTCATATTGTATGGATCAGAATGCTGGGCTAGTAAGAAGATGGATGAGAAGCGACTGCATGTAGCTGAGATGCGAATGTTGAGATGGATGTGTGGTGTTACAAGAATGGATAAAATAAGGAATGAATATATTAGAGGGAGTTTGAAAGTTGCGTCAATGGTAGAAAAGTTGAAAGGTTCTCGTTTGTCGTGGTATGGACATGTTATGAGAAGAGAGGAAGCGCATGTGGGTAAAATAGTAATGAATATGAATGTGGAAGGATGGAAAAGTAGAGGAAGGCCAAAGAAAGTGTGGATGGAGTGTGTAAGAAATGATATGAAAGGAAAAGGGGTGAATGAAGAGATGACGGCCGATAGGGACGTATGGAAGAAGAAAACATACTGCGCCGACCCCAAGTGAGTTGGGAAAAGGCAGGAGAATGATGATGATGAACCTGATGAAATATCAGACGAGGCTGAAGAATCAAGCGCAGAAGACCAACTTGTTCCAGATCCTTCTAAATACCATAAAGGTAAAAATAGGTTTATTTGGAATAAGCAAGAGTGCCTCGGAACATCACGAACTGCGGCTTGCTTGGAATTTTGAAGGCTATTTTGAACTTTGGTACAATTTCATTGATAATTAATTGTTGGAAGGTTTAATGGCACACATGGGGGGAGTCTTCTGCCGGCCTCCGGTGACGAGAGTACCTGTCCCGCGGGGTGCACCGTAGTTAGTGTAGGAAGAGAAGTGTGGATGGCTGGTGCTGGTGGTCCCTCCTCGCTATGTCTTGCGTATGCAACACGAGAGGGGGGGCCGCCTGCGCTGGAGAGGAAGGCAAGATATGGGAAGCGGGGAGAGGCGGTTATAGTCTCTGGGCTGTAATCTCCGCTCCTCTTTCCTTCGGATGACGGATCTCTCCTTGAGAGATGGGCGAAGAGGTGGGGGGGGGGGGGATCTTCTCCTCCCCATCCCCTTTGGGCAGTTGTGGACGGGGCCCATTGGGCTTACCGCAGGGGGCGACGCGGAGAATCCTCTGCTATCCCGTATCGTCCCCATCCCAAATGCGGTGGGCGGCTCCGGGGGGTTTTAGTGGGTATTTCCAGGCGCTTCACGCCCGGACGAGTCCCACACTGGCACGGAGACGTCCCTCCGTGCCCCCTTACCCATTGCATTGGGGGACTTCGGTCTCACTAATGCAATGGGTAAGGGTATTGCGTAAATGCATTTCCCCCCGTCAAAAAAAAAACAAAAAAAGGTTTAGTGGCACACACGCATCACAAACTTAACACATATCGAGCCCGATTCAAACAATGTACTAAGGTGGAACTTATGAATACAGATGTTATTTAAATGAAAGCATTTATAAGCTTTCTCTAAAACTCGTCAGTATTCAAGTGTTGCCAGTTGCCACTGATGGTACTGGCCATGAAATATTTCGCTGCGTGATGTCCAAATATCGTTCTGCTTGTTTGTTTAACTGGCTCATATTTGATATGGCTGTATAACTGGGGAGGAACGTCTCAAAGAGCATATCACAAGTTAACCTCAAACGGTCAGTCTCTGTATATCCCTGTTCGACGAAATGTTGTTGCTATTCCAGAGGACTTCAGAAACCAGAACTGCCTCGGTGGCGCAGTTGTATTACGGTGCGACTGCCGTTCTGAGGTCTCGGTTTCGATCCCCGGGTCGGGTCAAGTGGTATTGGGTTTTTCTACTCAGTATCATCCCGGAGTTTGGAATTTGTGCCCGATATGGCGACAGGCTCGCCCTCTGTCGCATCTGGGACGGAACTAATCTCGGTGGAATGCGAGTGGTGTAGTTCGCTACATCACCTCTGCCTAACCCATAGGGGATAACAGGCGTGAGCTTATGTTATGTTCAGAAACCAGCTGTTGGTTTAATGTAATGTTTATAACGCTTACATTTACCATGGTAAAAATTTTGATGGCATTCTGAACAAGAAAAAAAAAATGGCAGTAGCAACTCAATCTGTCTTGAGACTTGGGACAATCGTCGAAAACTCAAATCGCAACGTTACGGCAGACGATTGGTTCAGTTCCATCCGACTTATGGAAGCATTGATAAAAAAAAAAAAGTAAAAAGTACTCATAACCGACGAGCATGTATGAAAGCGCTCATGAAATTAGAGGAAGCGAAAGAGGCGTGTCAGGATCGTAGCAAATGGAAGGACGTAATCTCTGCCTACCCCCACGGGAGAAAGACGTGATGATATGCACGTATTATAAAAAGAGGATTGACTCATCTTGGTACGCTGAAGAAAAACAAAGCGAGGAGATACCACCACGCTTCTTGCCAAACAAAGACAGGGAAGTAAAGACTTCCCTGTGTGGTTTCACAAAAAACTATACTTTGTCTTGTGTTCCAAAAAAAAAACAAAGCTGTATTGCTGATAGCTTCTTTTCCCAATTAAGAAACAGATTCTGATACAGGAGAACCGGTCATCATTACAGACTATAATCACACGAAAGGAGGGGTCGATATGAAGTGTTAGATAGATTCTTGTAGCCGTAAAGCCGGAATAAACACATTTGTGTTTGTTTGTGTGTTTGGAACACTAAATGTGTGCAGATTCGAATTATAGAACATAATACGACTTGTCGTCTTGAAGAGATCAGAATGTCACCCCATAAAGGTGACGGACGAAAGAGGATTACATGCAGCTGAGATGCGAATGTTGAGATGGATGTGTGGGGTAACAAGAATGGACAGGATTAGGAATGAGTATATTAGAGGACGTTTGAAAGTGGCGCCAATAACAGACAAGTTAAAAGAGGCGGTCGTTTGTCCTGGTATGGACATGTGATGCGCAGGGAGGAAGAGGATTTTGTAAGAAAGGTATTGGATATGAATGTGGACGGTTACATGGGAAGGGGAAGACCAAAGAAAAGATGGATGGACTGTGTGGAAGATGATACGTTTAGAAAAGGAGTGAATGCGGAGATGACAACAAATAGAGAGGAATGGAAGAGGAAGACATGTTGCGCCGACCCCAAATAAAAAATGGGAGAAGGGTAGGGAGATGATGATTCTAATTATAAAACGACAAGAGGCATATTTATAATAATTTTGGGAAGAGCATTCGTATTAGATCATTTGAAAACCCGCATATATAACGTAAGATTACCAAGGGAATTAAGTATGACAATAAACAGAGTTCTGGGCAAAGATCTTTTCCCGCCACCACCAACTCTGCTCGACCTGTTCCACCGAGTGGAAGAAAGCTGGGTTCAATTTGCCCAGCAAAGAAAAAAAGAGTTTCAAAAATATCGACGCCGTGATTGTTTGAAGCCGATTGGAGACTAATAATGTTGATTATTTTTTCACTTGAGAGAATAGAACTAATATTTATAGGTCTTGTTTTCAAAATTAATAAAATATAAGCTGTCAAAATGGTGTCTGGTGGACTACAACGTCAGTGGAACTGTAAAACTAGTGCACATCATTCGCAGAGGGTTAACAAGTAAGTAATGCTTACGTCGCCACCAGTTACATGTGATCAGAAATAAGCAAATAATGATTCCCGGGCAGATGGTTACGTAATATTAGACTCACCTCTGCAGTCGGTGTCGGCGACCCTCGCGATCGTCTTGTTCGCGGTCGGGTTGCACGACAGCTCGTCCCTGGGGTCGGGCGTGCGGGGGGCGGCGGCGGCGGCGGCGGGACGCACTAGCGTCACGTACTGCGGCGAGGAGGAGGCGGCGGGCGGGCGCGGGCTCCGGCGACCGTCCTCGGATATCTCGCGGACGGTTGTCAGGGGGTGGTGCGGCGGGTCCTCCTCGAGGTCGTCCAGCTCGTCGGGGGGCGAGACGGGCGACGCCGGCGAGTCCAGCGACATCGGGAACAGGGTTTGCGAGCCCTCAGGCGTGCGGGGCTCGCGCATCCTCCGCCTCCGCTCCCCGCCGCCCACCAACCCCATCACCGGGGGAGAGGAGGACGACGACGCGGAGGGCGGGGGAGCGGGACGCGTGCCCGATATCGTGATCGGTCTGGTCGCCGCGCGGCCGTAGTTCATCTCTACGTATCCGTCAGGTGGGGGGTGAGCGGTGGCGGTGGCGGTGACGGAGGCGGTGGTGGGAGGAGTGCGCGCGAGGAGCTGCTCGCCGGGGCGCATCTCGAGGTACCCGACGGCGGTCGCGTTACGCGGGGACATGTCAACGTATTCGTTCACGTTCGCCTTCGTTCGTTCGCTGAACGACGTCGTGGGCGGAGTACGGGACACGGACATCTGTAATATTACCTTAAGTCCTTTGAACACGCTTCTTTATTCTCTAGTACTCTAGTCTTAATATTAAACAGTTTGACTAATAATTAAAAAGTTCGAGTACCCATAAAGATAAGACAATAGGAAAACAATCGAAAGGTGGCGTAAACGCCAGGTAAGTGCTCAAGGGGTTAAATAACAGCGAACGTACGTTTGTCCTCAATGGTTTTTCTAGTCAATCTATACATCACCACCATACTAAAAAACTTATGACACGCGTACTCAGTTCGATGTAAAGCTTTACAAGACCCGGACCTAGTAGGGCACCTCTTTCGCGCCAAAATTACAATACAGTATGAATATGTAGATAAGGTAGACAGTAGAAGGGGAGGGGGAGGGGATCCATCGTAGATCTACTGATCAATTACCGGCTTCTTTAAGTCGAACAAACCCCGCTTAATAAAATACTGATCCGCCTCAGCGATAACTTATTCCGCTTGGTTGAACGGAACATAAACTGTACAGCTGGACGTTGGCGCTGCGATCTTAACCACCCCAAAATAACAAAAAATAAAAATTTCAAGACAACCATCAATGTTGATTACATCAAAGAACGTCCGAACCACGAGAACAGGCTTCTCGAATACCAGAGGAAGTCTTGACCATATCCATCGACCGATATGGTATAGATAAGCTGAAGGAAAACGTGCAAAAAGTATTGGAGTTTTCCTCTAAATATTAGCTCTCTGTAATTAACACCAGTTAGACCTTGTTCTCCTTAGGAAGAAAGATCCGTTGGAAATGCTTCGTATGAAAATGTTTCACGACCTTGATTGTGACACCGACCATAGCCATGTTGTATCCAAAGTTCGACTAGTCCTTATATGTTTTACTGGGATATCCAAATAAGTGCGAACTTGAAGGATATTAGTGAGTTATATGATATAAAAAGAGCCCTCGATCCTACTCCAAAGAAGACGGCGCCTCTTAAGGAAACCGACGGCTAAACAAACAGTAGTCGCCAGATGACAAGATGGGTGAAACACTACACCAAGCTCTACTCGTGTTCGATAGCCATATTCAGCCAGAAGTGAAGCTTGCCCCAAACCTGGCAACTTGGCGAGTTGCCACAGTACAGAAACTGACAGGAAGAATGTGGACGATGCTAACATCGTAACTCATAAAGGCAAAGGCGATTGTGGACCGCGGAGAGAACAGTCATCGCGGAATATTGCTTTTAAGCATTGCCGGTAAAGCTTTTGCTAAAGCCATTTTGGGAAATCTACAAAGGCTCGCCGGCCCTTATAGACAAGATCTGATGGTAAGGATCTATTCATAAGCAGTCTTCTCTTGGCTGATGAAGCTGCTTTGTCGCCCACGGTCAGACTCAACTCCAAAACCTGATGGACAAATTGACCAGAGGATGCGATCTCTTCTCGATGTGCATTAATACTAAAAAAAAAAAACTGTCATTTTACCGCAAGGACGTTCAGAACAACCAGAAACTTTTGCCTAACGGTGCACCGTTTCAGGTAGTCAACAAGTTTTGCTACCTAGATGTCACGTCACACAAAGATCGATACGTTCGGGAGCCAAATCGAAAGTTAGGTCAAAAGTGGTCGATTTGGTATGGAATCCCTGAGATATACACTATTTTTCCCGGGTATATAATTTCATAGTTCACAAATGAAAAAGTTATTAGATAATAAATAATAAAAAGAGTACAAATTTATTAAACGGGGTTTTTTTTTATATCATAATGATAACCATTACACATTGTGAGTTTTTTTAAATAATTTATCTCACAAGCTGGAGATACGGAAGCCACTATCAGGTTCCTGCCGCGGTTCGAAAAAATCGTAGATCCGAGCTTGAAGCTTTGATGAGCATAAATATATGTTTGTTAATAACGCGCGTACCTTGCCGGCGGGTGAGTTGTTGGAGAAGTCGAGCTCCATGTGGTCCTGCGCCGCGGACCGGTGCGGGTGCTGGTGCGGGTGCGTGTGGTGGTGCGGGGGGCGCGGGGCGGTTGCGGGTGCCGACGCTGTACGCGCGGTGGCGGGTCTCGGGCGCGGGGGGCGGCGGCGGGAGCGCGCGTCGCCGGCCGCGACCCGACGCTGTAGGACCGCGGGGGGCGGCTCTCCATGCCGATGTACGACGTCGCCGGCTCCAGCTGATACTCACTACACCAATAACCACACAATCAAACATATGAACACTGATCTGATAAGTTACAGGGTCAACCTCGGGTAAGTCCTTCACTGACATTTTGAAAACATTTAGGATATATTTACAAAATATATAGATAATTGTATGGATACTAATAAACAATAGTGCCAACCCTCAAAACAACATTTTGGTGTTAAACGCATGATCACATAATAACTAGAAATTCACACATCAGTTACGTCGGTAATTGTTATAAAAAACCATTTAAAATGTCTATCAATCCATCTATTCAACGACGTCTGTCCACTGCTGGGCATAGGACTCCCCCAAAGATCTCCACGACGCCACGGTCTTGCGCCACCCGCATCCAGCGGACTCCCGCGACCTTCAAATAACTATAAAATGTCTATAATAAATTTTCTGCATTATTTAAAAATATGTTCTAAATATTTAACTGTCATTTTCTCCAAATTATGATCGCGTACGACGAAACTGTATTACTTATCCAATTCATAATGATATAAAATTATAATGGCGGATATCGCTCCTTCAGAATAAAACTGACTTAGTTTAAAATCGAGAGATATTGAGTTCGAAACGTAAAATGACTCTATATAAATTTTAAAATCGATTTTAAATGCAATAGCCCTACTGTACCGAAATGTAACGAGTTACATGTCCTTTTAATTCGATTTCAAAAATATACTGTGTAAAGATATAAATTGTGGGTCAGGATTAGAAACAATAATATGTAAAAAGCAAAACAACCCTTATTAAATTATTAATTAGAAAATAGGAAAAGCAAATGAATATAATTTTAATTACTCTATGAAGCTCTTTTATAGCTCTCAATTGAAATGTATTGAACTTTTTCGTCGGTAAAGCCGGAGCTAAAAAATCTACCTGGTCGTCATACTCCTTCTTTTTGAAAATTAGAACAGTAATGAATGATGGAGGCTTATCCTACTGAGCGAAGCTATCCTACTAAGTAATTAGGATTACACCTTAGTTACACACACGTTAGTTTATAATACGGATATAACAATATACATTACTAAGATTTTATTCTCAAAATCTGTTAATTTTTTTTCGATAAATGTCATTTTCAAAAAATACTATAAATCTATAACACGATAAGGAAAATTAAATGAAATAAGCCGCAGCGTACCGGCATACTTTCAGCACAAAAAAGGGCTATTTTTATAGAATATATACACTAACGCTATCGTTGTGTGGGTGATAATTATAGTGAAATGTGCATGTGTGCAGTGTTGTGCGATTTTATTATTAAGACTATAAGGAATCTGGTTATTAGAGCGCTTCGCCACTGCTACCTAGTGTCCAAAATTCGACTGAAATTTGAGGTAAATAGAGTCTACTTTTGCCAAAATTAAACCCATCAAAAATTACATAAAATATAATAGTATAAAAGAAAATCAATTGGCAAGCAAAGAAGAGAAATGCACTTGACTAAATTTACCTTTGCCTAGTTAAATATAAATATATTTTATCGATAATTTGTTGATAAGTGTTGTGTACAAACGACAATTACTATGATATTACAGTCCACTATGTTTAAGGTATCTAGATTTAACCTAGATGTTGGTACGAATATAAACTTGCCAAATATATCTAAATTTAAAAAGAAGCTTTAAAGCGTTATACCCTCATTATCGAATGTTTCAAAGTTCGTTTTAGCACGCAGAAGATTAACATTTAAATTATTTTAGCTAAACAAAGCAGAGTTTAGTTCAAAGATCTTATTAGATTAATGATTCTTTACACGCGAACTGGAATGTTGAATTTCAAATGAACATTAATTAGAAAGTGCCAATATTTAGAATCACTTAAAACATACATCTCTGGAATATTCCATTTTTTTTAAACAAAACCTCTTCTTCCAAAGACCAATGTCACACTGCACCAACCGAAGACGCTTATTCTTACATTTACGCACTACTTGATGATAATATTACGAAGAATTCAATGTGATAGCGATTTGTGGTTAGCAAATAAGTCTTCTGCGTGCTTAACAAAAAAATAGACAAGAGAAATACTTCCCGATATTGTAAAGTCTACGCACAGGGAGTTAGGAAGGGGAAAATGAGGATAACGAGAGTGTTACGTGGGGGGGAAGATCACGCGACAATATCCAACAACGGTGAGTGTTGATAGTGAAACCTCTGCGACCACGACGACAACTGACCTGAACCTCGGGTCCGTGGAAGGTGTTCCACTGCAGACGGAGCCGCTAGACGCTGATATCAGCCCGCCCAAGTGATCATGCCCGGGGGCCATCGGTAGGTATCCATCGGGCAGCATGTTCTCACCGACGGTATCATTAACTCCAAATGATGACGTGCGAGAATGCTGGATGAGATCTCCGACGTGGTCTTGCCCTGGAGCCATGGGCAGGTATCCATCCGGGACCATGCTCTCAGCGACAGTATCATCCACGCCAAGGGATGACGTGCGAGAATGGTGGATGGAACCGCCCGAACGAAACGACGGGCTGGAATATGTTTTCTTTTACGCACGACACCAGAGCAATAGTCATACACGTACGTATGGATTATCCACTTTTTAATGTCAGGCATGCAGGAGACCAATTTGCTAAACCAATCAAATCACTTCGATTGCGAAATTAGTTGGCAAAAGCGGGGAGGAGGGAATCGAACCCCCTACAAAAGATGGCACTATATTTACCCTAACTTTCCAGCCAATAAGATAAACAGGTATTTATATATGTACAAACCGGACCGTCTAGATTAACATAAGAAGATATGACATTGAAACATTTGGTAAAAAAAAGTCCCCAAATCTTATATTTCTCTTTCTTACTATTCTCCAATCGATATTCATCGCATAGTCAAAATTAACAAAAGTGAAATTTATAATAGGCGACTTTTATTATAATATAAATATAGAGACGCGGGGACAATTAAAACTAGAAGGCAGATCGGTAATTCTTCTCTGACACAACCTCATTCACACAAGTAAAATTATGTGTATTATGTTTTATAATTGATCGGTAAAGATTTATCGATATTTTATTTGAGTGTCACAACACTAGAGCTAGTATACTTAAATAGAATATCCTAAATTTAACGCATGTGATACATTTACCGCCACAAGATAAATTCAATGATAACTCACTTGACGAAATCTTTCGAAGTGTCACAGCAGTCCGGCTCCTCGGGTATACGCGGAGTGCGATACCATTCGGTAACAGAGTCGGTTTCGTCACGGGAACGGTCCAAAGCTAACGCGGTGAATAAATATCCATTTTATTATGCGTACACATAATTTACAATATGAGAAAATTCTTGTGGTGATGACTGTACAGGAATAATATAAAACGTGACTCGTTAGATAATAAAGATTAATAATTTTGATTAATTGCGTCGTGAGTGGCAAAATGGTTAACTAGAATTTAAAAAAGCAACAAATATAGTTTCCAGTAATGCCAATGCACGCACGCACTACAGAGAAAATTATTATCTGTTTCCCTGTAGTATGTGCAGTGATTTTTTTACTTTGGTTATTAATTCAGAATATTACTTTTTTTTCAAGACCGAATATTAAATTAAATATCAATCAATAAAAACGAAATTTTGATAAATTTAAAACTGATAACATTCAAATGCCTGAACAAAATACCTATTAATTAGAATAAATTTTCATTTATTAAAAGATAAAATTTCCTTCTATGTAACATTTTAGATACAGTTTACGATTTATTTTATTTTAAAATTGCAGCAATTTTTGAAGTAAAAAAATTACTTTATCATGTTCTTTTTAGTTTGCAATTTAGGATGTATTTTATTTCAAAATAAAAACATCTAAATCTTATAACGAATGAAATTTCCATACAATATACTTCTCAGACATATCTTAAAGATTTTAATATCGACACCACAAAGAATCTTGTAATTCACTTTCTTGTTACAAATAATCAAGAATCACTACTTAAAAACTAAAGAAATTAACTAAAAGGGGCATATCTAGATTCCAGGGTCCTAAAGACAAAGGTCATCGGATCTCACAGTACTTGGGTCCACTAACAATACTTCTTACTCTTATTAGAAAAGGACGGTGACCGACTATTCTCCAGTGGTGAGAAAACAAGCTGAAATATCATCATTCTCACGGTCTGTTCCCAACTTAGTTGGGGTCGGCGCAGTATGTTTTTTCTTCTTCCAGACGTCCCTATCAGTCATCACCTTTTTCTATCACATTATTACTCACACACTCCATCCACAATTTCTTTCCATTCATATTCATACTACTAAAAAAAGTTTTAGAAATCAGAAAAGTATTTATAAGAATAGGATAATGCTATCGGATTCAGAATGTGCAACAGAATTTGCAAAATATTTTTACTCTGTGTATCACAAGGAGTCGCCACGTCTAAATATGTTGAATACGGTGGATACCAATCCGAACAATATTATACAAGTTCAGATGTGAGTCAGGGGAGTCACTTGGGACCCTTGGAATTTATAATCATGGTAAATGATCTGCCAGAAGTTGTAAGGGATGCTTTGTGCCTAATATTTGCAAGAGGCCTCAAGTAGCTCTTGACTTTTGAAAATGAAAGGGACTGCTTAAGCCTCCTGCGAGATATTGACCGGATTATAGAGATTAGAACACAAGAAACAATTTAACAATAAACGTTGCCAAATGTACAATACTGGCTTTCACTCGAGCTCGATCGAGCCTGTTGCAAAGGGTACAGGCTGTGCGAGCCCTTGGCGTAAGTGTGAATGCACAGTTGGCGCTCCGAGAGCATGTACACGATGTTTGTAGAAAAGCGTACAAAAGTCTAGGCTTTTTTTCTTCGGACAACGCAGGACTTTAAAAAAGTCAAAGCAATTACTGCATTGTATAATTCTTTTATACGGAGTCAACTGGAATATAATGCTGAAATATGGGATCCACATGAAGCTAACTATTAGCTCATGTTGGAGCATATACAAAATAAATATACGAGGTTCCTCTACCTCAAAATGTATGGGTTATATCCTTTCTATCCATTGATGTATCCAACCTTATTTGTGTTAGGTATGGTTGGATATGTGAGGTGTATGTGTTTGTGTTGTTTCTTCTTGTTATTTTTTTCTTCGGTCCTTCTTTCTGGCTCTTCAGGTATCCCTCTCCTTCCTACGTCTTGTCGACTAAGACAAGACGAGTGAAGGGGAGGGACCTACTTTTCTTAAAGCAGTGGCGGGTTTCTTCATCCCTTTCTCTTTGCCCGCCACTGCTCTGTCCAACTCTTCCCTTTTCTTTTTATGGGGGGCAGGAAGTATATCCTGCCCCCCGGACTGTCGACCTGACAGTCGTGCCTCCTTCCGATGCGGGCTAAGAGGTGGAGGGGAACTATTCTTCTCCATCCCTACCGGGCCATTGCACGGACGAGGCCTGGTGGGTTCGCTGCAGGGGGCGACGCGGTGCTTGCGAAAGCCACCCCGTGTCGTCCCCATCCCAAATGCAGTGGACGGCCCCGGGGGGTTTTAGTAGGTATTTCCGGGCGCTTCACGTCCGAGCGAGTCCCACACTGGCACGGAGTTCGTCCCTCCGTGCCCCCTTACCTATTGTATTGGGGGACTTCGGTCTCACTAATACAATAGGTAAGGGTAGTGCGTAAATGCATTTCCTTCCGTCAAAAAAAAAAGGTATGGTTGGATATAACAAGTTGGAAACTAGGAGAGATTTGTCAATGGCAGAATATGTGCTGCGAGTATTCCGCGTTAATATTCGCAACCCGGGTTTGTTGCAATGTATCCACTTGTGTGTACCGGATTTATATGTACATCGATGGCTCATGCCTGAGTCTGCTTGTAGTATCGCGAGGCAGAACCAAATTATTAGACATGACGCCATTAACAAGAACTTTGCACACATTAAATCTGGATCCCGAAAAAGTAGACATCTTTATATGTTCACTAAGTGAATTTATTAAAGTTACTTTAAACATATTATGTTATTAAATAAGGATAGTAAATTATTATATCTAAGTTTTTAAAATAGTGATGTTTGTATTTCTGTGACTACACTATCGCATTGGGATTACATTTCTGTAAGTGTTGCAATAAATAAATAATATTACCATTCAAGTTTTTCACTGGCACCACTTTTAAATCCTTCTAATATATTAATTCCTATACTTTATCCACTCTTGTGTCATACATCCATTAAAACATTCGCATTCATTTTTCACCCTAAATTTGAGCATTCTGATACATACAATGTGACAGGTTTTATAATCGACTTATACATACTTAATGTAAAGGGCATCCCGGAGTCACCTAAGTCCAAAAAGAGGGAAATGGTAGACACGTTGATTAATAACGTACCTTCCTTTTCCGTGTATTTAGGTGCCGGCCTCTCGACTTCGAACAAAGAGCAAGCTCGCGAGGGCATACTTTCGCAACGAATACGCAACGTCGCCGCCGCATCTACAAACAAAATTATATTTACAACCTCATGAAATTCAACTAATTTATTCATTCATCCTAAACGGTAAAACTGTCATGAGAGGAAAAGAAAAAGTATTCAATCAATTGTTTTTATAAAACAAAAAACTCATGTGATTTTTATCCTGTGATATAAACACTTCTGCATTAATAATAATGTAATAAAAATAATGTTTTTGCATATATACTGTGGTAAAATATTATTAAAAAGCTGTGAAGCATAAACAAATAATTTATTGAAATTAATAGATAATAAATGATTTGGAAAAAAAAAACTTTTTTATTTCTATTTTCATAAATAATATCGTACAATACATTTAAATAAGCATGATACGAGATTTCATTGTATCGTGGTTTATAAATATATATATAAAACTTAACATAATATTATGTGCATATATAATAATAAAAAGCAAAACGAAACGTATGTATGTACACGAACAGATACATGTAACATGCTATTCACACCTACAGATATAAAACGAAATGAATTTACAAAACAAAACGCAATATTCTCTATAACGCAACTCTTTGTGATGTTTAAACTAAGCATCGAATATGGAGTATAGATTTATATTCCAATTATCTTTTTTTATCCCTTTTGCTTTTAATGTAAATAGTAGACAACATAATTAATAAAGAAATAGTTCAAAAATAACCAAAATAGCGTTAATATAGTAAAAAAAAAAGTCTGAAGTTTAATCTTTTTTTTTTGTTTATTACGGCCACTGGACAAACGTCCTTTAAGCCAAACTTTTTACAGAACTTTCTTAACTTAATTGAAGTCGAATCATTTCGCTGGAATTAACAGAAAAAAGTTTAAGATTTTAGAGTCTGTACTCCTTACCTCTGTACTCCATAAAACACTGTGCACGCAAACGAAAAGTCAATGACAATAATACTGACTTGCCAGAAGCATAAAAACATCACTTAGAAAGATCAAAAATGTTTGAGTGTTTTTAATAAAATTCTGGCAACTCATTAATAAAATTACAATCATAGTGATGTACGATGCGTGTGTATTTGTTAGTAGTGTGCGGGGCATGCGAGAGTCCGAGGCTTCGACCGTTAACAACGACAAGTTCCGTGAATAGAAAAAAAAAACACAAAAACGCTATATTTTA
This sequence comes from Samia ricini, assembly GCA_014132275.2. Taxonomy (NCBI): domain Eukaryota; kingdom Metazoa; phylum Arthropoda; class Insecta; order Lepidoptera; family Saturniidae; genus Samia; species Samia ricini. Next base: position 1,519,479 of record AP028159.1, read on the forward strand.
AATCTAAACACTGAGTAATAACTTTTAACATAGTTGACAGTCGCTCTCGTTTAGGTATATATACATACTCTTTGTATGAGCCGGTGACAGTTTAGACAACCTCGCACCCGTGCTAGCGCGCCGTGACCATTGCATTTTCTTCGCCGCCGGCATATCGTTTCCATTGATCGCTTTACACGACGAATACATAACGGACTTCTCTACAATGACTCGATCTAACTCGTCGCCCGTTAGGGGTGCCGACCGAGTTCTCTCATGCACAATCTTCAACGGCTCTTGGAACAAAGGGCACCCGGTCGTCGGCAATGACACGGTTCGATGGTGTTTAATCAGTCTCGGTTTTTCCGACTTGTCTGTTAGTGTGTTATTCGATGGTTGGTATTCGGCTGTGGAAGACAACGACAAGCGACAAGTGAAACATAATGGCACCAAGCGTCACCCGGTGCGATGGTTATGCGTGTTAAATGTGAGGGTAGGCGGTGGCGATTTGATTATCATTTTATTTATTTGTTATTCTTTATCAAACAAACACGGTAAGTGTTATTCAAAATTCATAATCAAATACATATGTACATATAAACTTAATGTATTATAGATGATCCTTCACAGATGACTGAAGAGTTTATAGAAAATGAAAGCATTTCCAAAAGTTAATAATATCGTATATTTTAAATTATATTTTATTGTTATACTTACTATAACAGATTGATACGTATATGTATCCTATTTCAAATTGCCGACGCTTACGAACAACGTTTACATCTCGACAATAAGATGGCAAAAACACATCACTAACAATATTATTCTTTCATATAATTATTTAAAAAAAAAAACGGTTGTAAAAGAAAAAGTTTTCGCCATATTTTTGCCGATAAATAACAACGTTTTTAAAATTACAAAAAATAATGTTGTACACTGCCTTTATATACGTTGCACCTACAATGGACAAAGAAAAACGCGCACAAATAAATAAAAAAACCATCATGCATCCCAATAACAATGTCACTCCACACAACCACCATAAAGCGATACGATACAATAGAAAGTAAACGTAACTTGTTAAAAAATAAAACATACCTACTAATACTAAACATTCCCATAAGAAATCATTGAAATAACGTTATAACGTTGTTTTAACTAAAGGTTAATGAACAAAAAAAAAACATATTTATACCGGGCAAATAGTACATTTCAAATATAAAATCTAGTTTAATGTTTGCATAATTTCACCTGCGTTATTATTTATTAAAAAGTTAATAACGGAGTTAGTAACACTGCTATATTAATATATTAAGTCTCCTTTTAAAAATAGCATTAATTTTTAATAAGCGTTGCGGGGTTCAACAACTGTTTAAAAGCGACAACATAGCTTTTTTAACCACAGTTTAGTTATTTTAATAACTGGTGTTATTCACAATTGTATTCTTTAGTTATGTTCTGATACACTGATGACAGTGTAATTTTTATGACTGAATAATTTTTTGAACGTGTGTTTATTGTTATTGATTCTTTGTTAATACACTTTTGTTTATCGTGCTATACTTTGTTCGTGCTGTTTCGTGTTTGGAGCCGTTCAAGTTTTAAGTAATACGAGAGTGGGGAGGGTAAGGAGTCTATGCTTTGTTTATTTTTGCTGAAAAAGGAAGGATTTTGTTAACTATTCCTGACAAGGGACAGTCCAATATTTAACATTTTGTTTAAGTAATTAGTAGTTGAACAGATCCCTTGTAATATTTAGTATAGAAAGAATCCGAATTGTTTTCGAGTGGTAACGACTGTCATCAGTGTAACAGTGGCCAGCCGTAAGCGATTAGATGTCCTACCGTCAACGGACAGGGGGGCTATGGCCGCGGCCGAGTCGTCGATGGATCTCGTGGCACCTTGGCACACGCACTGCCTAATGCACGAGGACACACACAGCGCTTTCTCTGCAAACCATGTGCCACCGTTTTAACCCCTACCACTATTTCTCAAAAATTTGTGCGCTTTTAATTTAAAATTTATTAATGGTGATGATACAGGTCGAACAAACTTTTCAGGCTGTCATTAAAATTTTAAAAATATCTAATAACCAACAGAATCGATCACGGAACGTGGATTCTAAATCATCAGATAATTTAGGGGGAAAACAATGTCACTTTGGTATTAGACTGTAATTATAGGATAAATAATATGTTGCATCTCTCTTCACATTTTTTTTTTTTTTTCATAGAATGTAATCACATCGCCCTTATATTAAACATTGCAAAACACAATTTCTAACTACACAAAGAGCATTCGTTTAGTGAATAAATATATGAAGTGAAGCCAAGATATATTTTATGTAATATCAACAATTTCCCTATCATATAAGTAGCAGGTATTTTGGTTAAGTAGAGAAAGCCAGTTTTAGGCTTGACGACGACTGAATGAGTTTGTAAATCGATAGATTGCATACCGGCTCGAAGGACCTTTTCAATCTTATATTGTAGCTATGTTTTTACCGTATATCGTGGTGGAATAATATTGTTTTGCTTACCTGACTATCTAACATCCACATGTTTGATTTACATCATTTATTAAACAAAATAATTACCTCGAAAATATATAAACCGTTTTCAACAATTGGGTTATCCTTCTTACATGTCAATGAATGCCTTAAGATCGACAATACTGAGCATCAAGATTTTCCTGTTCTTTCTAAAGTTTACAAGTTTGTTCTATTTTATAGTTACTGTAGAATTACCTCTTGTTAAACGTGGTATAACTGTTTAATATACTTTCAACATATTTAAAAAATAAGTACTCCTATTTTGTAAGACGGATAAAATAATGTCTAATAAAGAAATTTTTATAAGTTCATCAATTTTTTTTATATTTCACTAATGCTAGATAACAAATAAACCTTAATCTGACTTCACCGCTTTTTAAATTCACTATACGATAAGTTAGTCACAACTAACTACTTTTAATGTTTTCAAGCAAAAATCTAAGCTACTCGCGATATATGAATATATAATCGTATGTGCATATATATAGAGAGTAAGTGCAATATATATTATTACGTTGAAAATATCCCTTGTGATTGATTCAATCGACTACGTTATAGCATTCAGCCCGTATCGAAGGATTCTCGTAGACTTACCGTTGCAGAGACCGGCCAGTCCGCTGCCGTTGGAGAACGTTTGACGACGTGCAGGTAACGCGTTCGTATTTTCGTTTGTGTTCTTCGGTATCACTATATGGTCCCGCTCGTGTTCAGTTTCTTTTGCACAATTACGCATAGCGCTGGTGAATTTGAAAAACAAAAATGCATCAAAATGAGGATTAAACAGAGCAAATAGTTATTATGATCACGTGGAAACCGTGATAATAGTGAGTTTGTACAAGAAACGAATTCTATATCGCTTGCCAACCAAGCCAATCACACCGTCTTAAGATCTATTCAAGACTTCAAACGCCAAGAAATCCTGTGTTACATATTTTTGGCAATAATACGGCAAAATTTCTCAAGCATCATCATATTAACCGAAAGACGTCCACTGCTGGACATGGGCCTCCTTCAAAGATCTGTACAGTCAGTTTTGCGTCACCCGCATTCAGCGGGATTCCCGTGACCATCACCAGGTCATTTGTCAATCTTATTGCGGGTCTTCCACGCTGCATCTTCCAGTACGTAGTCGCCATTCGAGAGCCCGCTGGCACTGTCGGGCGTCGATCCTACGACCATAATTTGCCAAGCGTACTTACTGGTATATCGTTGAGTGCATACTCTGAGCTATGTTGGAATCGTCTGAAAGCATCCACAGCTCACCGGCGCCCGTAGCCGTTTGCCGGCCTACTTCCATGTAGAAAAAACATTCAGAGTCACCACACCTGCAACATTAAAATAGAAATCTCTATAGAAATAGGCAAAGGTTCGTTTTTTTTCTCCTGTTTGTTCACGTAGTGTGTTAGCTTAAAAGAAAAAAAAATGCTACTGTAACTGTTCCGGAGGAGATATGATATGCCATCGCGTAGTTTTCTTTAAGATTTTTGAATGACCATAATTATCTGGTACAACAATTTGATGAGCCCTACGCAAATCAATAAAAAACGGGTGGTGTTTTTTTTAGATTAGGATTAGATTAGGATATATTTTATATAACAACTTTCCGTGAAAATAAAATCAAACAACACAAACAAAATCAAAAAGTATGTGCAAGTCCGTTGTGTTATTTATGAGGAGTTAGCGGATAAATTGACAGAAAGGCGACTTTGTGATAATTATGTGTTTATCCAGCACGGTAACACACACCAAACCTAGAGGTACTGGCTCTCAACTCACACTGTCGGAACACACCTACAGACGACAGACGTTCTAAATTACGAATAGTAAATGCACCAAAATAAATAAATTTTTGATGCTAAAAACTATATGGAATGAATACTGATTAAAATGATTATTTTCTATAATCGCCAAACATTAAAAACAATAATATCACGCCGATTCAACATTTTATAAAACACACCTATTAATTAAAAGTACCTTGTACTGTTAAGCAGTAGTGCGCGTGCGTCATTTGTTTACTGATTGTGTGACGTCACAGGTCACCATAATAATATGCCGAATAGGGTTTTCACGAGTTACAAAGTCATCAATAAGTTCTACTTTTGGCATTTATCAATTTCAGAAGTGTACATTTTATAACATAAAAAAATAAATATCCTTTTTTATCTTGCATTTTAAATAAAGCCAACATGTTATAGGGCTCCAGTAAAATATTACAGGATAAGAGCTAATCATATTTGATCATGGTTCTGTGATAGTTTGGGAAGGATTCAGATACCACATAGATTGACTTGGTTCGAATCAACCTATGTACACTAATAAATAAAACTGAAGCGTCTGTTAGTAATGTGAAAGTATATGTTTTTTACTAAATATATATGAATGTATAATATATTACGATACATATACCAAAACTGTCTGTCTGTTTGTTTGTTCCATCTTCCAGAACGGCTGAACGGAATTTGACGGGACTTTTTTGATAGATAGCTCAAGTTACTCCACGTAACTTAGGGTACTTTTAATTTTCGATAATAATTAGCATTCCGAGTAAAAAAATAAAAGCTCATATTTTTTTTAAAAAAATCCTTTTTTTTTACGTTTTACGGGTTAAGAGTTTGAATTTATGAGAAATAATTTTACATCATCCTAATACGAATCATATTAAAAAAAATTAGGTTTCCTTGTAAAAAAATAAAACATGATATTGTAAACAAAATATGATCAAAAGATTATTTAAAAGCTATATTATGCCGTGAAGAATATATGAAACGCGGGCAGAGCCGCAGGCACGCAGCTATAAAAATATATCAAGAAAAAAAACCGAGCATAATAAATAAACTGAGTGGATTAAAATATTTTCTCGGACAAAATAATATTTTGATCAATCATACAATATACTGTGTCAGCTTCACCCGCGTGTAAATACGTAATATTTACGATGTTTTTTTTGTAATAAACTCTGAACAATTAAAAATACGACTATCTAAAAAATATTAAGATTGCAGTGACTCTTTTATATTTTAAAATATTTATTTCTTAAACTATGATTCGATTCTGGAAAAGACTACATTTTAATTCTAATGATGATGATGATATTTTTTTATTTATTTGGATAAGATTTTAACGATTTAGAACATTTTCGCTTGTCATGCTTATTTCTAAGATTAATTTGTAGTTTTTTTTTTTTGTTGTTGTAAAATTAATAGCGATTTTGTTTCTGTTTTCCTTATTTTATGATACAGGGGACGGGGTTGTAAATTGTCGTTAGGGGGCGTCCATAAATTACGTGAGGTGTTCTTTTTTAAATTTTCTGCCCCTCCCTCCCCCCCCCCCCCCCCCGGTGAGATGTCGTGACATTTTATTCAACCCCCTCCCCCAACCCCCAATCTCACGTGAGATTTTTCAAAATGTGAGTTTCTTACGTAAACGCGTTGGATTGTTATTGTAAAAAGAAAAAAACAAATTTGCTTCGTGCTTTTATTTACGACTATCTTAAATTGAGCTATTTGGTATAAAAAACAAAATATGGTGGTTTGACAGTCGGTAAATGTATAACGTTGAAGTAGGAATCAATTTATTTTCTTTCGAAAGAATTAGTAAATGATCTTATTCGTATTACGATTATTATCTGGATTAAATGGACCAAAATAGTATAATTTTTTTTTTTTTTGTTTCAATCAGAAAAAAAATATTGCGTGATATTTGCCGAGACCCCCCCCCCCTCTCTCCAACGTAAGATTAGATGAGATTTGACTCGACCCCCTCCCCCCCTTAAACACCTCACGTAATTTATGGACGCCCCCTTACGTAAACAACGTTTACTTTAATAACTATATTAAAATTAAATATTTTATTATCTTCGGTTTGTTCAAAATTATGCCAATGCTTACGTAGTCTTGGAGCGAGGGGTAAGAGTGTTACTTAGTATTGTTGACAATGCCCCACTAATGCACTAAGGGAGGGAGGTATTTTTCAATAGAAAATTTATTTTATGCTGTCGCCAATTTTCCAGTCATTGTATCTGTAGAAATTCTTCCTTGAATTAATATTACTGAATATTTAGCTATCCTTACAGCTTAAGATTTAAGTACTGCGATGGAGGTAACTTGTTTGGCAATAGTAAATTAATATCCTGGGTGGTGGTGGTGGAAAGGTTTTCGTGTCGCGACTAGACATGACCGTTTTTATAAAAACGTTGTTGAGCACCGATGTTAGTATACGGTACTAACATCATTACATAACATCAACATTACAATAAGATCCCAAGTAACATTACCGATTTACCTGACAATAAGTTCAAGTATTATGTCAAGCAAGTTTTAATCTCAAAAGGTTATTACAGGGTGGATCATTACGTGAACGATAGTGATGTCTGGAATTAACCCACATCTCTGTGCTTCCACTAAAAACTACGATTTGTATAGTTTTTTATATGACAAAAAAAATGATATATATTATATTTATGAAAAAAAAAAGAACCAGATCGAGTTTCTCGCCTGCGCTCTTCTCGACTGGGTTGTTTTCCGAACCGGTGGTAGTGTTTTAGACGTTCATAAGCGCCTTCTTAGGGCCTAAATTGAATAAATAAATTTTGATTTGATTTGATTTGATTTGATGCCAAAATCTTAAACAACGGATGCCAGTAACAAACGATGCCCGATTCGATGAAAGCGTTCCCGGGTTACGTCCGCGGCATTCTAAAATATACACGACTGGAAGAAATATATATATAGGACTTAAATATTTATGAACGAATCAATTTTAATTAGATGTTTGAAATAATTAAAGGTGTTTTTTATAGAATATTTAGCCCCGAACTCTCAGGCTTACATATAGCATATTCATTTTGTGACGTGTAATTGGAACCAATATATTTTTTTAAATCATAATATTTTTAAACAACCAGATATGTGTTTTAAAATTATGAAATAAATTTTACATAACAATTTATGCAGTATGATTCATGCCATAATCATTCATATCTCATAAATAACTTTAACATATGCGATACATCCATTCAACCGTAAGACGTCCACTGCTGGACATAGGTCTCCCCCGAAGAAATCCACAACGACCGGTGTTGCTTCACCCGCATGCAGTGGATTCCCGCGACCTTCATCGTCGGTCCACCTTGCATCTTCCGGTGCGTAGCAGCCATTCTAGAACCCGTTGGCGCAATCAGGCATCGGTTCTACGAGCAACATGCCCAGCCCACTGCTACTTAAGTTTGGCAATCCTTCAAGCAATGTATTGGTTCTTGTGCGGATCTCCTGATATCTGATTCGATCACGCAATTGCACTTTGATTAACTTTGAGCGTTCCAATTAGGCCTATTGTAAGCGACCACGTTTCTGATATAGTTGAAGTGTCTGCTTCATCATCATCATCTCCCTACCCTTTTCCCATTTTTATTTGGGGTCGGCGCAACATGTCTTCCTCTTCCATTCCTCTCTATTTGTTGTCATCTCCGCATTCACTCCTTTTCTAAACATATCATCTTTCACACAGTCCGTCCATCTTTTCTTTGGTCTTCCCCTTCCCATGTAAACGTCCACATTCATATCCAATACCTTCCTTACAACATTCTCTTGAAGTGTCTGCTTGTAAAATAAAAATACATATAAATGTATGTACGATATGTTTGTTCCAGGTAATATTCGAAACAGCTGGACCGATTTTGACGGGACTTTTTTTTGGCAGATAGCTGAAGTTACTCCGCGCAACTTAGATTACTTTTATTTTTCAAAAATAATTAGGGTTCCGCGTAAAAAAATTAAAACTCATGAAATTGTAAATAAAATCCAATTAAATGCAGTTTTACTGGTTGGTGTTAGAATGTTTGAGAAATATCTATGATTTCCGTTAGTAACAATAAAATTAGGGTTCCGTGTAAAAAAAACCCAATGATTATTTAAAAACTATATTCTACGCACTGAAGAATATATGAAACGCGGGCAGAGCTAATGCTAATAATAAATCACTATGCCTTTGTCTGTACATCTAATGTATTAAATTTGTGACAGATGTCTATATAATCTATATTATACAGGGGTAAGATTTGTATTTTTGTATGTAACGAATAAACTTAAAACTACTGGACCCATTTGGATGAGATTTAGTATGGACATAGTTTGAAATCCAGGGACATAGGATAGTTTTTATGCCGAAAATCCCACGGGAACGGGAACTACGCGAGTAAAATCGCGGAGAACAGTTAGTCGTTAATAATCTCGAACATGACATTTGAAAAAAAAATGTCCGTATATCTCCTGTACGTTCGGATATAACACGAGTACGGCTTGGCCGATTTTGATGAACAATTTGTACACGGGAAGTATATGTCAATTATCATTTGATAAGCTATAAATTATTTATAAAAGTCGTAGAAAAATATTTCAGAAAAAATTCAGATTTAATTTTTTTTAAAATATACTTTGTGTGATTGAAGAATATGTTACTAAGCGATTGATATATAAAATAAACAAAAGGCTACATATAAATCATAACAAACCTTCGTATATTCTTGAGTGAGTACTCGACTCGCTCGGGTATACCCAGGTCGCTGATCACGTTATTCTGACTTTTGATCTTCACCAAGGACAGAGTTTTGTCCGTCAGGCACAGGTTGTAAAGTCCATGGATATTCTTAGACGCACCGAGGCCTTTCTTCTGGACGTTCACCTGCCAGACGTGCTCTAGAAAAAAAAAAAAAAACAAAAAATATATAAGGTTGTAAACAGATTGTATAATAAAAAGGCCACCTCCTTCCACTTCCTGACCTCAGATCGCCCGTAAATTATTTTTCCATTCATTTTTGTTACATTCTCTTCCTTTTCCAAGGGGTTTCATCCAACTATTATTTTATTTGGTTTCAAAAATGATAGTCCCTGGTCCAGTACGTCTGATCGAATTTGTAGCTACTAGGGCTCGTATTGACATATTCACTATTCGAATTTAATTAACTTTATAATATTAGAGTATTCAAAACATTACCGTGAACGGAATGAGCAACAAAATTGACGAGATACCGAATTAAATACGACTGGCAACAGACTATTTGTTAATGTGAGTATTGTCATTCATTTGACGTTATTCTCGTCGTATAGGTGAATATAAATCGCTTTAAATTATGCTCATAAGTCCCTTAAATGATGACACACTGGGTATTCTGTCATATATCATGTTACTAGAATAATCAAAAAAAGACTAAATATATTAAATACCTATTAATATATTTAATAAACTCAAAGCTTTTCTTCTGTTTCAACAGTAATTTTTCACCTGATGTTTATTACTTATATAATAATGTACGTATATTTATGTGTATACATTATGTGTATGTATGCATATTCTATTTTATTTTACCTTTTTTTTTTATCAATAGATAACTAATATTGTCATTGTTCCCTAAATAAAGTTAAGACTAAGGACACACGCACTCGCAACGTTGCGCACACAACACTCTGGGCGTCGAGTGAAAATCAGCGCTGGTGGCTTCATCTCCTTCAGCATATATGCTGACTCGACACCTTTTTGTAACACACACTTATTTTATCTTTGTTTTCTCTGTTTTTTTTTTTTCAATACTTTTTTTTTTTTTTTTACTTTTTTTTTTTCGTGATATTCTTTGTATATTAATTGTATATTATGTGTGTAACAAATAAATTTATTTTCTTTCTTTCTTTCTATCTATTTAAATTAGGTTATCAATAACAATTTTCAAAAATAATGTTTTTTGTTCTTTTCAAATATATCATAGGCATGCTAGGTGTACACTGTAGTACAGAGTCTTTTAGAAAAATAAAGAATTATGTTGTCTATATGAGTAAAACACTATATTTCCCTGAATATTGGAAAAAAATCGTAATATTCGAATAAAAAGTTTAGTACCATTCGCAAACAAGTGAGACATGGATGAGTTTACCATAGATCATCATCGCTGGCAGAAAATTGTGATGTGTGGGAAAAGCACTTGCTGACGGCAGCAAATTCCATAACGCTGTCTGGTTTTATTGGCTCTCTGTGAAGCGCGTATGACGGCATGAACGCTATGCAAATCTTAGAATTGGAGACGGTCTGTTTGGGTGTGGTCAGTGTGGTCGGCGATGTCATTCCCGTATCGGCTTGGTAAGCCACCAATGTTTCGACGTTGCCTAAAGCATCTTTCGTAGATGATCAAGATCATATATATGTAATATACCATTCGAAATATTCGAATAGTTAAATTTGTCGAATATTACAAGCCCTAGAAGCGACAAGGTGGTCAGCTTTGATTAAGATACGCAAGGCGCACTGTTCACTTATTCGTTCACGGACTCTGCATCGATTCTTAACAGTGGGAAAATCCCATGAGGTTATGTTGAACTCTTAAAAACTAAAACAACAAACAGTTTACCGCCTAAGGCGAGAGGATAAATGCTATGGTTCTCTAGACGGGCAGAACCAGTACAGTTGGTTACCATTGGTCAAGGTGAGACACGGTTCAGATCACAAAACTTGTCTGAGGTGCTAGGTTCGACTCCTCTTAAAAGGTTCAAAGTTTGACTTTCAATGAGCTCGTCCACAACCATCGAATTTATAATTTGCCATCTAACTTGAGAACCACCTTTGTTTCCATGCTGAGTCTATCAAGATATTTCACGTAAGAGGACATGAGGTCGGAAAAGTATGTATTTCAGAAATCTATTGCTATCGCGTTGCGGCTCAAATAAAGAATTATAAAATACGAAAGGGATAACTGCAGCGCGGGCGGATTTTGCCTTTTGCAAAATAGACGAAAACATCACTTCGTAGTACCCTGTTTCCTCTTCCAAATCTGAATCGATATCTAATTTTAGAATAATAAAGACTTTTACTATGCCTGTACGTTTTGTTTTTTTTTTTAATTTTATCCACCAAATTTGTTTGACGAACACTTTTTTCATTTTCAAAGGCTCCTTCTTAGTTTCTACAATAACAAATTTACGGAAAAATTCAAAACGTACGGGCATGGCAGTGGTGGTTATATATTATTTTGTATAAAAATATTTATAATAATACTATTATTCAGGAGGAAACAGGGGACTACATTTTTATGGAATAAATGCCGCTATATACATATTTATGTAACCTGTAATAAGTATTAAAAAACTGGCACGATTACAAAAATAGATGTGAAAGTACACAAACAAACATACAAAATACAATAAATACATATTAACATAACATAATGGTAATATTGTATATATAAACGTGTTATTATCTCAAATGTCCTTAAGTATCCACCATAAAAGGACGTCGACGAGACCACTTAAAGCAATTTAAAATCAATCTCTCAATTGAAAAACAATTTGTTCAACGTTATGCGTTAATAATAAGTAATGTACATCCTTAAAATTATTTACGGTATCGGCCATATTTGCTTTAAAGGAGCGTGTTTTAGTTTTACTCCTTGTACGGAATATTGTCGAAAAAAATAAGATTCATATTTAGTATGTTGAAAAACCAGACAAAACCGCTGGTAAGGCACGGTGAAACAATAAAAGTGAAGCGAAGACAAACAAAAACAACACTAAACAACGCTATTGACCGAGTCATTACAGATCTTATCGGCAAAAACATGTAGGTACGTACCGAGTTTGACGCAAGATAAAAATTACATCTTGAACAAAACAAGTTACGCATTCGCACGTTTCTAAATAATAATAAATTACGTATGCGCCCGTTCTACGTAAAACGCGTTATCTATGCTAGGTAATAGATAATCTATAAACCCTTCAAGATACATTTGAAAAGTAATGGAAAGGAAAAAAAAAACACGTTTATTAAACGTGACTTTTTCATTTATATCCTCTCATGACCCTTGTATTTGAAAACAATTACACCTTTTTTTTGTTTCTTTTTTTTTGACGGGGGGAAATGCATTTACGCACTATCCTTCTCTATTGTATTTGTGAGATCAGAGTCCCCCAAATACAATAGATAAGGGGGCACGGAGTGACGAGCTCCGTGCCAGTGTGGGACTCACCCGGGCGAGAGTCGCCCGGAAATACCCACTAAAACCCCCCGGGGCCGTCCGCTGCATTTGGGATGGGGGCGACACGGGGTGGCTTTCGCAAGCACCGCGTCGCCCCCTGGAAAACAATTACACACCTGGTATTAAGTGACAATAATCTATAAAATTGTAAGATACTTAGTTAAAAAGGGATCGAGTGCAGTTGCCAGAACAAACCGACAGGTGTAAGACGCGGCAACGAAAAGGCCCGAAACATTGCACTTTCCGCAATACCCACCAATAGATTTACGTATACCATTATAATTAACATCTCACAAAAAAACGTCCATTCAAATTGACATGGGCATACAATATACTTTGGAATGTATGCAGCTGTAATAAAGTATCTAATTAATAACATGTCGATAACCCATAAAAATGAGACAATAAGAAAATAATGGAAAGCTGGCGTAAACGCCAGGTTAGTGCTCAAAGGGTTAATCTCGAGAGAAAAACTAAAATCAGCCTTTGCTGATGATGACTTTCTTATGAAACTTGCAATCTAATCCTCAAGGAAGAGATTATGGTTATCTGTAAACGGTAGCCCTCGTAAACCGAAAAAAAAAAAGTGAGATCAGTCCAGTTCGAAAGCCTGACGAACATTGAAATCCAAAAAAATTAGTTGTCGGTCATTTGTAGAGATTGTGAGAAATCGTAGGGTAAAAAAACATTTCTTTACATTACAACTTAAGTAGATAACGTAGCATGAAGTTGCGAGAAGAGATCTCTGTTTAAGCTTCAAGCAATGACTTAATAGAGAAACCGAACGTGACTGAAAGAAACGAAGTACTCTTTCAATTTGGAACCAATAACTCCTTTTATGATACGGGCGGCTTACTTTGCTCGCGCACACATTCCAGGTGTGACAAGAAACACAGGGTGGAACACAAGACATGTTGCGATCCCCATCTGGGAAGGCTGTTGTAACAGCCGTCAGTCCGATACAGTAAAACATACTGCACACACATACTTCACACTACAAGCTAGGTATATGGCTTTTCAGGGGGCGACGCGGTGCTTGCGAAAGCCACCCCGTGTCGCCCCCATCCCAAATGCAGCGGACGGCCCCGGGGGGTTTTAGTGGGTATTTCCGGGCGACTCTCGCCCGGGTGAGTCCCACACTGGCACGGAGCTCGTCACTCCGTGCCCCCTTATCTATTGTATTTGGGGGACTTTGATCCCACAAATACAATAGATAAGGGTAGTGCGTAAATGCATTTCCCCCCGTCAAAAAAAAAAAAAAAAGGTATATGGCTTTTGTAAGGGATATTTTTTCCTTACAGGTTAATTAACCGTTACCGTTTTTAACACGGGGAGCAGCTCAACCCGAGGTTCCTACCATTTTGGTGCCCTTACACTGGCAACCATCTTTAGGCTGAGTGCCTTAAGTGCTCGCCTCAAGCTCCAGTGAAGCTGTCAAGGCTCTTCTGGTCAAAGGCTTTTGGTTAGTTAAAAAAACCTTTTAATGTGTTAAATCAACGGAATAAAAATCAAATTCTAATATATCCACCCGTTAAGTAAAGTAATTTAGTAAGCTAAAATTCTCCAACATTTAGCTTCGAGAATCGAGGAACAACGATAGCTTACGAAATTTTTCAACTGCTACAACATTTAAAGATTATAAATAAAAATGTAACTCTACAATGTATACCATCTCACATAGGCTTAGTGGAAAACGAGCAAGTGGACCAACTGGCAAAAGATTCTTTTATTAATGGCATACCATGTGCATATACACCCTACTATGTTGATCTACTTTACTTTATAAAAAAAAACAGTGTCGCACAATGTTTGATGAACGTTCAATTAGTAAAGGAATCTGGTACTGTTAAGAATCCAACCTTTTTATACCTTTTTTGTCTGAGTAAAATAACCTTTTTTATTTTGTGTAGTTTTTTACTTATAAAACAAATGTATTTTAATTTAAGAATTCGATGTATTGTCAATACCAGATAGTAATATACACTCATAGAAGATACACCGAATATCGCCTTTTTTTTTCCTGTTTTCCATCATATTATTATTGCCTGATTTTCACCTAAAACTGAGCTAATCCCTAACATTTTGGTCCTTCTCCTAAAAATTTTGAACTTACCTATTGAAAACGTGTCCATTTTCAAATGGTGAAAACTAGGGCTCAAAGTAAAATTCAGAAAACAGGAGACGATAAGTGTACCAAGGCTATCATGAGTGAACCTGTGGCTAATATTCAAACTCCAGGTACATTTTCAAACAAGAGTTCAAGGTCAGTACAATCTTCTTCTACAATTAGAGCTCAAAAGCTTGCGCTGCAAGCCGAATTTATCAGAAAAGTAGGCAAAGCAAAAGCTAAAGAAGTAGCGGCCGTAACGGCAGCGTCGGTAATAGCTGCTGCTGAGCGCAAAGCCGCTGAATTAGAGCTAGAGAGCCAGCTTGCAAAGTTGGACTTAGAAAGTAGTAGAAGTCGTGGAAGTTCTAATTCGTCAATACAAGAGTGGTTAAATACTATAGAAATTAATAATCAAGACGTATTGGTAAAACCCAATCAAGCTAATAAACGTCTTGATTGTTTAGGATTTCGCCAAATTGATAAAAAATGTGGTGGAAGAAGCTTACCAGAGCTATTTCAATCTACTGCCGCAGCGAACAATCCTACAAATGTTACTAATAGTATACAAAATAAAACTACTGAAATTAAAACAGAACAACCCACTGACATTTCTTTATTAGCGCAGGCTATTACATCGCTGGTTGATAACACCGCCGTAATTCCTTGCATTTTAACAGCGTCCAATTTACAAATGGCCGAAACTCATATTTTATGGCAAAGTCAACTAGACTGTTTTAAAACAGAGATCTCTTGCCTAAAGAATAACACACCGCTACCACGTAACAGTAGATTGCTTAAACTATATCCAACTTTAAGCGATGACAACTTACTTCGCCTATTCGGACGTATCAGCGCTACTATACACATCAATACTCATTCGAAATTCCCAATTATACTCGATGGAAGACATCCAGCTATCCGCCTACTAGTAATGCGTTACCACGAAAAAGCTGCGCATGCGAACACTGAGACAGTGGTGAACGAACTCCGCCAACGCTACTGGATCCTCAATCTGAGAACCACAGTTCGTTCTGTAGCTCACGACTGCCTATTTTGTAAACATCAAAGAGCTAAACCGTTAGATCCTCCTATGGGAAAACTTCCAGATGAGCGACTTGCACACCACCAAAGACCTTTTTCTTTCATTGGAGTAGACTACTTCGGACCTCTTCAAGTTACCGTAGGCCGAAGACATGAAAAGCGGTACGTCGCTCTATATACGTGTCTGGTCACAAGAGCAGTACACTTGGAGGTAGTCTACAGCCTTACTACAGATGCGGCAATGATGAGTCTGAAAAGATTTATTGCTCGACGCGGATTACCACGTAAAAATTTTTCTGACAACGGAACTGCCTTTGTCGGCCTTAGTAGAGAGCTTAAAAAACTGTACGAGAAACAAATCTTGACTTTCGCAGCAAATGAATTAATAGAGTGGAAGTTTATACCACCCGCTGCTCCTTTTATGGGTGGAGCTTGGGAGCGCTTAGTTCGAAGCATAAAGACCTCGCTTAAAGTGACACTCAAAGATAAGTCACCTACAGATGAAGTTTTATCAACTCTTCTCCTAGAAGCAGAAGCGATTGTAAACAGTAGACCTCTCACGCACGTCTCTCTTGATCCCGACTATCCGGAGGCACTCACTCCTTTTCATTTTTTAATTGGGACGTCTTCAATCAATCGCATACCTTTCGAAGTAGAAGAAAGCGATCTTCACGGTAGAATTCGATGGAAAAGAGCAGCCAGGATGGCGGACCACTTTTGGAGACGTTGGTTGGTCGAGTATTTACCTCTTTTGAACCCCACTACAGGCACTGGAGAGCGACCTCATATTAAAGTGGGAGATGTTGTTCTTATAGCTGACAGTAATTTACCTCGTGGTGTGTGGCCAAAAGGGAGAGTCATATCCCTATATAAGGGCAAGGATGGAATTTCCAGAGTGGCTGATGTTGCCACATCTGCTGGCCAATTAAGGAGACCTCTTAAAAAATTAATTGTAATTACTACATAACCAATTTAAAAAAAAAAGAGGAGGATGTTGAGAATCCAACCTTTTTATACCTTTTTTGTCTGAGTAAAATAACCTTTTTTATTTTGTGTAGTTTTTACTTATAAAACAAATGTATTTTAATTTAAGAATTCGATGTATTGTCAATACCAGATAGTAATATACACTCATAGAAGATACACCGAATATCGCCTTTTTTTTCCTGTTTTCCATCATATTATTTGCCTGATTTTCACCTAAAACTGAGCTAATCCCTAACAGGTACAAAACTATACAACCCACCTTATTGCGTTTTGCTTGATTTGAAGGATTCCAAATTGGTCGACCTGAGTTGGTTACTGCCTTTAGACTTCGATCAGGACATGTACCATTTAATTGTTTATTACATTTAATTAAACTTAAAGTATCGCCATATTGTGATGTTTGCAAGTTTTGTCATGTAATGGTCGAATGCAAACGAAATCAACAGAATAGAATACTAGTACAGAGTAAAATTAATAGTTCACTGCATTTTGTAGGAATATGTAACAGCATCCTCGTTTTTCCGACATCTGAGGAAGCAAGGATGCTTTACAAAATGGTTATGGTACCAATAAAAAATCGGTGAAATTTGTATTAAAATATGCTCTTCACTGGGGTGGCATGGTCAATCTTTGACCAAACTCCATAAGCAACAAAGAAAATCTAAGGGTTAGTGTATTTCTCCACTAAATCTCGAAGAATCTTATGATTCAGCTTTACAATACCCGACATTATCCAACAGAAAAGTTCAATCCTTCGCGTTATATCATAAGCTTTACAACTATATTTTACGCTTCGTTTAGGTGAGATCATCTCTCTTAGACGTAAACTAAAGCGATCTAGGTACATTTACACAAAATCGCTTTCAATGAAATTACGTTTCCTCAACCTTTTCATTCATATCATAATAATATTTTACCATCAGCTACAATGCTTAAATAAAAATCGGTTCCAAATAAGTAATACAGTAACCATGACCTGAACACATAAATCTCCCATCTATTATTACATGAACATATATATATATATATATATATATGTGTGTGTGTGTGTACGCTATTAGTTTTATTAAGATTTATTATGAGGCCCCCAATGTTTACACGAAGGATGCCGATCGATGTGAGGGTAGGTCAATGACATACTCACTTACCTTGAATTCGACAACGTGTACGTTTTCCACGTGGCTAAATAATCCCCCCCCCCCTCTCTCTCTCTCTCTAAGCTCCCCAAGGTTTTACGACTCTATGACTATGCAAACAAAGTGCGTATAAGAGGTACACTCTACACACTCTGGAACTTTAAATCAATACAATCATGTACTAAGGTACTATATTTTCCAATTATATTTCGTAACATGAATAATTCAAAACGTAGGTGTATAAATATTAAAATCAACTACACTTATAACTAAATTAACTTCGCGTACCATATTAGCTTTAGAAATTACAATTGCAGAACGAACATAAGAACGTATCTTCTCGTACATAAGTTCTTTCACTTGAAGAAAAAAAAAAATCGGACATTACCTTTTTTTTTTCCTTTCAAAATCAACAATTTATCGTACATTAAAAAGGTACATAATATATCTCTTTCGACAAGCAATTCAGTGTTAACATTGGAATATTTCATTAGTTTCAGAAACCGTAATTAGTATTTCTAATTTCCAAATTATTTATTTCTCCGCCGTTTTGTAGGTGGCGCCTAGTTGAAAGTAATAATAATAACCATTTCCAGGTTAATTACAGCATAAATGCAGGCAGAGCCGTACGTAATTAATAGTATTATGTATAGTTCAACCTCTTGGAACTTTAGAGGCGTATCTAATCAGTTTATTTATTTAACGCCGCGCAGTTGAATTACCTTTCCGTTCATATTCCGATCGGCTAGGACCCTTCCATATACGTCACGCACGCACATGGGGGGGGGTTCAGTGATCTATAATAGTCGCAAATATGGAGACGTAATAGAGGTGCGCGTGAGGAGGGCATGAGAATACACGTTTTTTTTTTTGTTCATTGACTAAGTAATTAAAGCCTGTATTGCATCACAATTTCACTTCACGTGAAATGATAATGTAGCCGCCCACTGAAGCCAGAATACATAGATGCGTGACGACACATTTTACACTAGAGGATGTTATGCTAGTAAAAGAGGAATAGAAAATTCCCTAAAACTACTCTACACGATCATTCATAGGGTTACCTTTCCTCGAAAGCTCATTGTAAAATTAAAACCTACATACATAATCAACCCTTCAAATATTTCTGTGTCGTAATTAAGTAACCCTGAACATTAACTGAGTTTAAAAAACTAATTTGTCGTAAACTTAATATATATGTATGTTTTACAGTATGAAGGAAAATTCTTTAAAAACTTAAATCTCATTATTATTTATATGGGTTTTTTTTTTTACATTAGAGAATGCTGATCTATGACGTCACTATGCTTAGTCTATATATTTATAATTTATTCTGGTTATTAATAATGAATCAGTGTTGTTGTTCTAAACAAAAATATGTAGCAGGATACTCTATATATAAATAAGCATTAAAATTATATCATTCATTTATTAATATAATTTGCAGACACTTTTAAAAATATTTTCGATTAATATGTCTCTATTGTCATTGTCTATGTCTCTATTTTTTTAACATATTGTATTATTTTATTAATGAAAAGGTTCATATCCTGTGCTTGGAAGAAAGTTATAATATGAGATAGACATAAGAGGATACATTTTCCAATTCTAACAAAATTCTATCTAAATAAAATTACGATTTATTATGAAACATAATTTAAGACTTTGCAAAAATGTATGGCACTTTTGAATAACTCATTAGGAAAGTGTTAAGTACTTAAATGTTTTACTTTTCATAGTCCTACTTTTAAGGGCAAACTATTATTGTAAATTAATAAAATTATTTTCACCTACATCTTTAAAAAATGTAATTTAATTTGTTATATCTAAACTAGCTTCGACCAGCAACTTCAGTCTGCATGGACTTCATATTTGAATTTAGAGATAAACTGTTTAAATCAACATTAATTGTAAGAAATAAAGAGATTAGCCATTGTGAAGATTTCTCTGGGGTCTTCGCAGGATTAAAATTCTCTAGTACATTTTTTTGATGTATCTTATAAAATTAAACCTATGTAATACATTAAAATGCTTTCAAACAGAATATTTACTAAATACCTAAACAAAACATTAATATTTAAGTATTTAAAATAGAAAATCATGAAAACATGAAGCTTCTCAAATTATTCATTAAATGTATTAATTATTGAAAAATTAAATGAGTAAGTATGTTTACTAAAGAGATTGCTAAAATGCTATGTGAATTGATTGAAAGATGATATTATGAAAGATGATGTATGTAATGAAATAAACCTTTAAAATTAGTAACATTAGGTTATGATGGGGCTGATATGACTTATGTCAAAAGCCCCTAAAAAAAAAAAAACTTAAATTAAAAAAAAAAAAAAAGTATGTTTACCTGTTACTATTTATTATTCTACATATGACCTCTCCTGATATCAGACAGTTAGAATAAAGACACAACTAAAAGTAATTAAATGAGCGAAATTTTAGATCAATATCACAGATTAGACACTATATGCTATATATCCAAAGAGAAATTTTGGGTGTAAAGTTTTCATCACAAATCACATAGATAACATTATGTATGTTGATAACTAATTATTTTAATATCGGAAATTGGCCAAAATATATAAGTACTTACATCTACAAATAAAAATATAATTATTTCATAGTGACTAAACCATGAATTTTTTTTTAATATTTTAATATTTCAGTGCCTGGTTATTATTATTACATTGTGATTATTTAAGATAAATCTATTTAAAATGAGGAAGCAGTTTTTTAAATATTCAAAATAAATAATAACACTGTTACATATATATAGTGATAGTTATATAATTATTAATAATGTTGCTTTTCCTTAGTTTGAAATCTTGTGCAAAACTACAACAGGATGTAGATAAAAAAAATGGCAAAAATAAGTTAAGTTCTACATGTTTAAAGAAAATACTTTTCCTGTTTTTTTTTTGTACTGACTATTGTTAATAACTAGTTATGTATTATTTATTTATACATATTAAGTTTAAATATTGACTAAAAAAAAAAAAATTGTAATGAGAGAAATAGGGAAACAAAGAAAACAAGTTATGATAAAGAATGCATGTATGATAAAGAAAAACATGTTAAAGGCAACACAATGTGACATTGTAGGTATATCCTGTTATTCATAAATGAATTGATCTGTTTTGATCAATGTGTCATATTTAAGTGATCTAAATTAAGAAGTGTGGTTAAGTTATAATGCTTGTTCAAAAACAATGTGGTTCTTATAATATCGTCTTATAAGACACTATTTGTTTCCATTTGCAAACTTATCTATAGAAATAAAGAGGATAATTTGATTTTTTACTTGTCTAAGAGTAAAAAACAAAGGTTTCACTCACGTATTGGATGAAGCAACTCCTCACTGGCGTCATCCGAACGATGTAGTTTGAGAATCGCAGACAACCACCCGTGCAAATCCTGTTCATTTTCCGCAACAATGCAGAACTGCTCTTCCCTCGTAAACAACGCGATCACGTGCTTCTGTTTCAAATCCAACCTTCTCATAATATTATAACAACTCTTCAACGTGAGCACGCGACGCGGCGAAGCGCCCGCCTTGAACTTCTTCTCAGATTCATAATACTCGAGTCTCGCCGAACAATCGGGTGTCTCCGAGCGCAGCACGAAGAACTTCTTCTTCATCGTCTTCAGTTTCCGCAGATGGCCCTGACGCACCACGGCGCCCGTGCCAGCTCCAACGACAGACATCACTCAAGCATCCCACTAGGCTACACACACGACCACATGCTAACCGATAACCTTGAAGTTGTTTACAATCGAAGATGAAGCCCCCGAGTTCCGAGTACTAAAGCGCGCCCTCACTAAAAATACGCAATTCCTTCACTTCACCATATAATGCGTAAATACTAACTAGTATTGATAATTGCACATCTTAGTTGTTCCTCCCGCGCACTTACATATGACAATTTTTACAGAAGGTCGCGTGCTGTATCACTATACATAAAAATCTTATCATCGCGGAATGATCAAAATACATCAACAACAAACACACTGTTCGAAGAGTTCGATCGACGATCCGTAATTTGGTACGCTCGCTGTACACTCGGTCATTCAAGACACTTGAGTTTAGAAAGAGATAAAATCATTCATAGTAAACGTAATCCGCACCGCACGCCCTTCCGCAGGTACGCAGGGCATGGAAGTCATGCCGTCTTCATGCTGCGACGCATCAAAACATAACATTTCACACGTTATCAAACACTACTGTTTTATTTTTGGTTATTAAAGATTTATAGAAACAAACATTAGATTAATGTTTTTATGTTTAAAAGTAATCGAAATATAAAAAAACATGTATTTGCGTCGCGTTTTTTATATTGGTTCTCGACTATTGCGTGTCATTTATTTGTACGGCGAAATAGTACTCTATCGGTCTATGTATACTCAATGTTATCGTTATATTTTGTCGCGTAATAAACGACCAATCGCAGAACAGTATGTTGCTATGAAAACTTACTAGAAATATATCTTCGAATGGTTACTATGTCGTATTTAATTATTAGCCAATCGTAAGACAGTATTGCGTCTTCTAGCATCGATTGTATGAATCTATACATCACTGGCTATGTAGTAATACAGTACACATCGCGTGCTTTCTTTCCAGAAATACATGCATTCTGAACAAGTCACGTAATGTATAACGAATAAAATATTGTACTAAACCATGGATTTGTTCCAGATACCAGTTTAATTATACTTAAAGCATTAACTCGATATCTTAATACCTATGTTTAAAAAAAAAAAAAAAAACGTTTTCTACTGTTTGGTAAAAATCTTAAACTACGTTATGCCATCAAACAAATTATATTTACATATAAGTAACTTCTTTATTCCATATTTTGTAAACGAAGAGAAATATTTAATATAACGAATGCAAAATAGTAAGAAACGATATCTATACTAATAAATAAAATAAAGTGTCTATTTGTAATGTCAATTTTTTTTTTTTACTTAATAGATATGAATGTATACACGATACCTATACCAAAAGGGCAATATTTTTGTATGTCTGTCTGTTTGTTTCGGGTAATCTCGGAAACGACTAGACGGATTTTGACGCTACTTTTTTTGATAAATAATTCCGCGTAACTTAGGGCACTTTTAACTTTAGAAAATAATTAGGGTTCCGCGTAAAAATAATAAAACTCATAAAAAATTGTATCAAATTCGATTCAATGCACAGTATTACGGGCAAGTGCTTGAATTTACAAGAAATAATTTTACTTTATCTTTTTACAAAAAAAATAGTGTTCCGTATAAACATTAAAACGCATTGAAGAATATATAAGCCGCGGGCATACAGCAGATATAAAATATAAAACATGAGAACAAATTTTTAATTTATTTGACGTAAACATATGTTCGGATACATGATAAAATAATAGTACTTGGCCCTAAAGACGGATTCTACATAAAATCACATTAGTGTATGGTTGAAAAATCCATTTCTCAGTTTCATTCTAATTGTAATCTTTAAATGGAAACACTGTGAGTACATAACAGCCACAAATGTTGAATATTAACATGTTGACGATGGGATAGTAAGAACGATAAACCAACATCCATTCATCCAAAAGACGTCCACTGCTGGATATAGGTCTCCTTCAAAGGTGGAAATAAAAACCAGCCATGCGGCATCGACATCCGGCGTATTACTGCACTTTTCACCAGGTCCTCAGTCCACCTCATTGGGTCCATGCCTCGTTTTCCGATACCATTCGAAAACCCGTTGAACCAAGCGGACATCGGTTCTACAGGCAATGTACCTGGCCCAGATACATTTTAGTTCGGTAATTCCTCGGTCAATATCGGTTACTTTGATTTTTCTGCGGATCTCTTCTCTCACTGATTCGATCATGCAGTGTAACTCCGAGGATAACCTTCTCCATTGCCTTTTCAGTAACATAGATCTTTCTTATTTGGCTCATTATAAGCGATAACGTCTCAGTGCCGGTTGTCATCACTGGCAACACACACTGGTCAACAGACCCAGATCTAGAGGAGAGGGCAAGCCGGGGCTGTCGCCCCGGGCGTCACTTTCAGGGGGCGTTATAATCATAATAAATAGGGGGTATATGGAACTCACCCGACGTGAAGCCTCGGGAATACCCACTAAAACCCATAGTAGCGGAACTTAATGCAAAACCAAGGACCAATTCTATGACAAGTTTGTTAAGTTCAAAGTTCGTGTGCGTTCAACCGATAGACTGCATATTTTGGCCAACTTCAACGCTCAAATCGATAAGGATTCATCTGGCCTGCCTCGGTGGACATTGATTGAAAACGGGCAAAGAATATTAGAATTTTGCTCTAAATATCAGCTCAATGTAACTAACACTTTCTTCAACGGCAAAATGATACAGAAAGGTCGAAACACCGAAACCAGCTAAATCTTGTATTCACCAGAAAGTGAGATCTGTTGGAAATGCTCCATATGGGAACGTTTCACAACACTGATTGTGACAGCAATCATAGCCTTGTTGTGTCTAAAATTCGACTTATCCCTAGGAAAATAAACTTATCCTAGTTAATTTTCGAAGACAAATATAAACTTTGCATGACACGGGACAAGGAAGCATGGAATATCTCGGCACCGGCGAAGTCGAGTGAGAAGATCTGAAATCTCTTCTAACTAGATATCCGAAAGTAAAGACGCACGACTGGTTTCTCGAACTGGTGAACTTGGAGGATTTTGGTCGAGCATATGTAGGGATAAAAAGAGCTCTCTGGTCCTACTCCAAAAAAGACGGCACCTCTTAAGGAAGTCGACGGCTCTCTTAGAACAAACAGTAATAGTCAGATGACTAGATGTATGGAACACTATACCAAACTCTACTCATGTCCTGTGAATATTCAGCCAGAAACAGTGGAGCTTGTCCAAAACCTGACAACTTGGCACGAGTTGACGCCACACTTGCAGTACAGGAACTGAAAAGAAGGATATGGGCGATGCTAACATCGTTACTCTATATGAAGGCAAAGGCGACTGTGGATCGTGGACTGTAACTGTTACCGTGGAATATTGCTTATTAGTATAGCCGTAAAGCTTTTGCTAGATCCATTTTGTCAAAACTACAAAGACTCGCCGATCCCGTATACCCTGAGGCTCAATATGGGTTTAGGTCCCAGCGATCAACAGCTGACATGATATTCTCTTTTTGGCAGTTACAAGAAAAAATATAGGCAGCGTTTTCGCTTAGTCGTTGCATCTGTTGACTTGAACAAGGGTTTTGACACCGCGAGCACACAGGGGTTGTATGCAGTCTTTGTTAGAATTGGATGACCCCTGAAATTCCTATAACTAGTGCAGTCGTTACACGAGGGTATGAATGCCAGTAATCTACATAGTGGTAAGAGTTCTATACCATTCGACGTACGTCGTGGAGTTCGCCGAAGTTGTATTTTGGCTCCTACCTTGTTTGAAATATTTTTCTATGTATTATTAAAGGTTGCTTTTGGGGATTAACTACAAGGTATTCACCTACACACAAGATCTGTTGGTAGGCTGCACAACATCTTTATAATCAAGTCCAAACGTTTTAAGGAGGATCCATTTATAAAAAGTCTTCTCTTCGCTGATGACGCCGCTTTTGTCGCCCACGGCAGACTCAACTTCAAGAACTAATGAACAAATTTACCAGAGGATGCGATCTCTTCTTGATGTCCATTAATACTAAATAAAACTTTCATTTTAGCACAAGAATGTTCAGAACAACCAAATATTTTGCTTAACAGTGAATCCTTGCAGGAAGTCAGCAAGTTTTGCTACCTAAGTTTTGCGTGTCGAACGATCTCTCGCTTGATGCAGAGATCGAGTCCCGTATCGGCAAAGCACCTTCGGCAAAGTATATTCAGGAGACTTCAAAACATTTCGATCGGCCAATTTTTAACGTATTTATAAACTTTGAGCCAAATCGAAAGAGGTCGTGGTCAAAAATGGTCGATTCGGTATGAAATGCCCCAGATATACTCCATTTTTCCCGGGTATATAATTTCATGCCACACAAATAAAAAAGTTATTAGGTAATCTATACGAATACAATTTCACATAAGAATATGTGAAACATGAGCGCAGCCGCGGGCACACAGCTTCTAGATAATAAAGTGTACAAATTTATTACAAGTTTTTTTCGTATAATTACCATTATATACTTGTGTAAGTGTAAGTTTTTAGTTTTAAATGTAACTTTATAAATATTTTTTTTAGTACTTAGAAACGTAAAACATTGTAGATGATAAAACAGAGAACTTTTAAACTAACATATATCATCATGTCAACTAAAAGACGTCCACTGCGGAGCATAGGCCACACCCAAAGATTTCCACAATGACGAGTTGCACAAGCATCGGTATTCAGCGCATTACCCCGACCTTCATTTGGTTACCGGTTCACCTTTTTCAGGGCCTAACCACGATGAGTCTTTTCGTATGCGGCAGTCATTCGAGAACTCGTTGGCTCCATCGAGCAATCTGTTCCACGAGCAATATGCCCAACCTACTGCTACTTTTGTTTAGCAACTTTTCGAGTAATATCGGATTATTTGATATCTTCTGCGGATCTCCTTATTCCTGATTCGATTAGGCAGTTAAACTCCAAGCATAGCCCGCTCCTCTCTGGTCTTAGAATAGCTTTGAGCTTTCTTATTAACTCTGACAAATAATATGCTAAATGAAACTTGTATTTTAATATACTATTTGCTAACAGTGCTACTAATGTGTATCCGATTATTGTTCATCTGTTCAATAGTGGATTGCAGGGATGTAGACTGTTGATTAGTGACATGATGGATTAATTTTATACTATTTACAAATCGATTTTATAAATATTTTAAATGAATTAGAACCATATTTTAAAAACATAACCACTATATTGGTAATATTAAGTAACAAGAAAGATATTAATTAAATATAAATTACATAATGTTTTTTTTTTTTATAAATTTGAAAGAGTTTGGAGTTAATAAATTGACTTCAAATGCAAATGTGTTTGGTGTTCTTACCAAAACAGCTTACACAGCGAGGTTTTATTTCAATCCTTTATCTATTTTATACTTATTTATTACTGGACAACAGAGATAAATAATAAACTTCTGGTCCGTTTTGAAAATATGTCCCAAAGACATCATTGAGCTTTAAAAAAAAACTGTTTAACACCTTAACACTGTTCGAATTATTGATGTTGTAGAAGCTAATTTTATTTTATATACTCCATACTAATAAATAAAATTGATAGGTCTGTTTGTAATGTCAAAATCATTATTTTTTTTACTGAATAGATATGAATGTTTACACGAGACCTATATCAAAGATGGAATTTTTAAATTTTTTGTCTGTCTGTCTGTTTGTTCCGGGTAATCTCCAGAATGGCTGGAAGGATGTTGACAGGACTTTTTTAGTGGATAGCTGAACTTATTCCGGGTAACTAAATAAAACGCAGGCACAGCCGTGGGCATACAGCTTGTTTTAATAAATAAGTAAAACACTTATTTCAAAGTAGGTCTCGTATTTTACTTTCCATGACAACTATATTACATATTTTGAAATTCAAACGATATTATATCTAAGTGATCAGTATTTTTAAACCCTTTTTATACACAGCTAGAAACTTTTCTTAATAAACATAAATAATATGAAGTAGGTGGTTTGAATAATAAGTTTACGGATGTATTTAGTTATATTTATCTCAATAAATTTGTTAATCGATTTTAACTGCGTCGCACTAAATAAACAAACGAAAGAATTTTAAATGCTGTCGGTATAGCATGGCGCTATAAACTTCTCAATTATGGAACTCATATAACAATGTTACGTTGAGTGGTGTAAAACATAAAATTATTTAATTATAATATATTTTAGAAAATAAATATATTAATTTTATTATCTAATTTATAAATACTAAACATCGATTCTTTATGCTCATCCCTAGGTGATACTGTGGTTCAAAATGTCCGTCGGCCGTCATTCATTCATTCATTAGCCTTGCTAAAAAAGGTATAGAAACGAGAAATGTTGGCAAATTAGCTACGATAGTACGTGTTATCTTTTCTGTTATTGTCATTGTATCATTGTTTTATAATTATTCATGTTAATCAATGTTTTTATTGATAATTACAAACAAGTTGTGTTGAGAACAATCTGTTTACATTGTAAATTGAGTTGATGTCTTGAAATGTATATTATATGCTCAATTAGAGTTTTTGTTGCCGCGTATGATAAGTTCCAATGCTGATGGACCGTGTCGGTGTACTGTTATTCGGTTTGTGTCGTCGTAAGACATTTGGAGCCAGTTTGTGCATTGTTACAATTATCTTGCTGGGTAGATAGATTATTTCAATCATTTTTCAATTTTGCAATATTCGTTAGAGCGTGAAAAGCGTGTCAAGAGGCAGTCCCCTATAATTTTTCATCGTATTACATCTGATGTAATTCCGTTCTTTTTAACAGGTAACAAAAAAAAGATCATCAGAAAGCAGTAAACAATGGACTTTATTACCTGTTGACAAGGTTTGTATTGTGATTTTATTTTTGCATGTAACTTTGTCAATTATCTATTTCTTACCGCATTAAACAATGATAAATTATTTAGAAAAAGTAGATAAGGTGGTAAATCTAATGGTAAGAAATTTAGGAATTTTTGAGAAGAGTCAAACAAAAAATTCTGGTTGACTTTGCAATATGTTCAATAGGTAGTGGTTTTTATTTTGTTCAGAATAGAATTCAAGTTTTAAACATTGTCAAAAATATAGACATATGACCATGGCATGATGAGGGCAATGAGTTTTTCCTCAACACTAAAGTAAATTTAAAATTAAATTTCTTAACAGAAGAATTGTCCAATTGCATATTTTTTTATTATCTTATTGTTAATATAAAGGAAATAAAGTACAAAATTTAAAATGTACTAAAAATTATTTGCTAATATAGTTTATTATGAGGTATTTGAGTATTTCTAAACTTGATTGTTTTATTTATTGAAAAATTTTTAAAACAATTTTTGTGAATGTTAATGATTTTGGATAACTGAATGAATGCAAATTATAATGAATGTTTTTCAGTTTCAGAAATATTATGGCATCTGGTACATCATCTTTAGAGAGTAATGGCAGCAATGGTAAGTTTTAATATATAAGTTATTATGAAATTAAACTGTATGTGAAATATGTGTTAGTACTTAAGATAGAGTAATTTATATATGTAATGTTTAGTCACTCAAATACCAAATTCAATTAGAACTTGGAACTAGGAATGCATCATTTTTGCCTAGACTAATAAGAACATGTCATGATGATGAGAGATGAGTTTTAGATAAGTCTGTCATATATACATCTTTGTATTTCGTAAGCAGTGTTCATTCACTCTTTCATAAGAGATACATATTTGTATGATCTATATAGAACATATGTAGATTATGCTTAGAAAGAGAGTGAATGTATCTCAAATAGAGATGAATGAAAGATGAAGACATGTTGGACTAACCTCAAATAAAAATGGGATAAGAGAAGACAGATGATGATGGATTATAAGAGTGGAATATAAAAGTAGATTTTTTATAACTTATATCTCATCATGAGAGAAAAGAAAGCATCATGAGAAATTCGCAGTATTTTCTTATTTCTATCTGGCTAACTACCAACTTCAAATTGTAAATTATTTGCCAACAACTTATTAACAATTCCTTCTGGATGTACTTGACAATTGGTATGCTTTGCCTACATGATTGTTAAATCTCTTGCGAGACTGTGTTCAAATACCAGCTTATGTCTATAAATCATATATGTACCACAGTTGAGTATGCCAAAGACTGGCTTTATTTAAGATTTCTTATACTAATAATGTGACAGCCATTGTAGTATTATGTCAGTAATATTTTGACCCCTTTCATTCTCCCATGTCTGCTATATTAAGTAAAGTTTATCCTCCTTGCTTACAGAAGTATTTGTATAATTGTCAATACAAAAAACTGATGCGATAAGTGAAAATTCAAAACGAAAAACTGTTTAAATGTACTTTTAATTTATAGGATAATTAATTTCAATTTTATAATTTGGAAATTACAATTATTAACATTGTCTCATTTTTATATCTATTACCATTGTGAAACATTTCTTTGTTTTTTTAGAAAATATTTTTTACAAGTCAAAATTAATAATACAAGGACTACAGTTATTAAGGCCTTATTTAACCAAGTGAAGGAATTTCTACTCGAAAATTTTATTCGGGCATTGAAACGTATTTTTATTGGCATGTGCGTGACCCCATAAGCTTTCACCTACTGAAAATTGTTCAACGCCGCTAAAGAAATTTTCACTTCAATTGAATTAGTAAATACTGCTTATGTAATCAACATTCAGACAGCTTTTTATTTTACTTGCTTGTTTATGTCTAAATTGATAAAATAATATAAAATTTACAGAGTCAATATCTCACGGGTACGTAAGCTCAGAGAGGCATAACACAGCGCAACTCCCCACAATACCTATACCGATCGAGTATGAGGTGCTCACAACGAACCAGTGCTATGACAAGCAGAACTATGCGGTGAAACCGCACACGCATGTCATGAGCAGCCCGTACGAGTCGCTGCAGTATGACGTCATCAGCAAGCAGACCAACGAGAACCTGAAGCAGCAATGCGACAAGGCGCTTCACGATTTGAACCAGCTACGTCGCCAGCATACGGAAACCTCGCGTCGCTGTGAACATGTTATGAAGGTTGTTAAGCTCATATTATCATCTATCTATACTCTGTACTAATTAATAAAATCGAAGTGTCAGTTTGTAATGTAAAAAAATTCAATTTTTTTTGTCTTTCTGTCTGTTTGTTCCGGCTAATCTCCGGAACAGCTGGACGGATTTTGACGGAACCTTTTTTCTTGTAGATAGCTGAAGTTACTCCACGTACCTTAGGGTACTTTTAATTTTCGAAAATAATTAGAGTTCCGCGTAAAAACTCTTAAAAGAGCTGATAATGTGATAAATATCAGTGTCAAGGTGTTTTTTAAAATTACTATTTCTTCGCTTGATTAAATGGAGATTTCTCTATTACTTTGTGTCATAGATCACATGTTTTTGAAGTATGTTATGTATGAAATAGTTATATAAAAACAATTTCCAACTGATTTTGTGGCTGTAAAATATGTGCTAATTTACCATTTATTATTTCAATTTCAATCTTGTTTATAATTAAATTATCTGTAATCTTAAGAAGCCATAATCGAGGGTAAAATTAGTATTTCGGAAACATGTGACCCAGGAGCTGGAGTATTTCCGAGGGCAGCACAGAGCAGCCATGAACCAACTGGAGGTGTCCGCACAGGAGGCGAGCAGCCTCCGTGGCAAATATGGCGATTTACTAAATGATAACCAACGGTAAGAACGGTAGCGCACAGGTCAAATACGCAAGTAAATAAATGAAGACGACAACTTCTACATGAGATGACAGAATATCGAGTTATCTATAGGAAATTTAGGCGGGGTTTTTAGTTTGTCATGTAGTAAGTCCTTGTTTTTTTTAAATCGTTTACTGCGGTATATGACTTTATATTATGTAATTTTGTTGGCGTTTTATGTGATATATAGTTTGCTAATTGTGCAGAAGTGAACTACATGTATTGAAAATATCTTTTATGACTTATCCAGGTAAATGTATGGAAAAATAAACATTAAAAATGAAATTAATTATAACTAGTAACTATTTATGGTTAGAATACTTTATATGAGCATTAATTATATGACAAATATATTATGATCCCAAAGTCAGACTGGATACACAGTTTTGTGGGTCAATAGTTTGTCATAAGTAAAAAAAATTAAGGAAGATATAAATAAAAATGGAAGTATTTTGTCTGTTTCTTAGGTTTTTAGTATATATCCTGTAGTTACATTGATTACATTAAACAAATGATGAGGTTAACGGGTAAATTAAGCGGATATAAACAAATAAAACATTCTTTGCAATGATTTAACTAAAAATGTGTAATCCTTCGTATTATTTACTTTTTCGACATACTTTATTTCATGTGGAAATTTAGATGCGCGTTTTAATATGAGACGCTAGAGATTAAGAGATATAATAAAGTGAATAATACGCATTGAAGCTGTTAAATGTAAATGTTTTGGTTA
The DNA here is from genome assembly GCA_014132275.2 of Samia ricini. Classification (NCBI taxonomy): domain Eukaryota; kingdom Metazoa; phylum Arthropoda; class Insecta; order Lepidoptera; family Saturniidae; genus Samia; species Samia ricini. Next base: position 1,551,446 of record AP028159.1, read on the forward strand.
ATAAATTACTTATTGAATGATCGCTTGAATCTCAGATTGGAGCGTGAAGTGCAGCATTTACAACAGAGCGGCACACCGGAGGGCAGTTCAGATGCCCTCGTCCACACACTCAGGAAATATGAAGCCATCAAGGAGGAATTGGATTGCTTCCAAAAAAGGTAACGTGTATTTGTGTTTTCGCTACAGTTTTTTTTACAGTTGTTTACTATATTTGTGATATACCTTTGAAAATTCATTTCAGATATGACGATGTAATAGAAAACCATAATACAACATTGGAGAAATTACAAATAGTTCAGGAGGAGAATAGTCATCTGAAAACTCAATGCCACGAGTTGACTCAAGAGAGAAATGCTGCTGTAAGAATACGTTTACTATTTAAGCAAGAGACAAATGATTTATTGGAGGTTCTTTATCGGTTGAAAAATAATTTACGGTAAACTATTGCGTGTGAAAGTGATTGAATCTACTGTTTTCGCGAATACAGAGAAAGATAAAAGTGTATCTATAATTTATCAGCGGGGTGAGTGAATGGTTGAACGATGAACGATTCGGTCACCATCAGATTCGTGAGCGCAACAGTGACGAATCGGAAATATTTTCAATCTCTTTTGCATCTATATCTCTGCCTATATTTTTTAGTCCAGTTTATATGCTGTCAACATTAACTGTGACCAGATTGTCAGTTATAGCAATTTGAGTGTGTGACTCCAGTGAAGGCATTTACTCATTAGTACATACATACATACATACATATCATCACGCCTTTCTCCCGTGGGGGTAGGCAGAGATTAGCTCCTTCCACTTGCTACGATCTTGGCATAACTCTTTCGCTTCCTCTACTTTCATGAGCGCTTTCATACATGCTCGTCGGTTATGAGTACTTTTTACCTGGCCTTTATTTAACACGTGATCGATTTGATCTAGATACGTTCGCCTAGGTCGACCCTTACCGACTTGCCCATTCACCCTCGCCTTATAAATTAATTTCGTTAATCTTCTCCCCATCCATCCTCTCTACATGCCCAAACTCATTAGTAGACCATATTTATTTATAAGACTGGCATGTCTTTTATTGATTATGAGTTGCCAGCTCAGTAGGCAATTCATTAGGATAGTTTGCTTTCTTGTCTTGATACGTCACACTAGTTTTGTGGATTTGAATGGGTACTTGAACGATTTCGTTCACTTTCATTCATATACGTGATCGTAATACCTCGAAGCAGCATATTGCATAAATATTTTGAATCTCATTCTTTGACATGCCTGTATAAAACTAGTTCTCTTCGTTGGGCATAATATATAAACTGTACTAGACCTTTTTTTTTTCGAGGGCAATGCATTTATGCACATCCTTCATCAAGCCCACCCGAGAGTAACCTCCCCGATGGGGTCGATGAAGGGGCGTGTGGGACTCGCCCGGCGCTGAAGGCTCCGGGAATACCCACTAAACCCCCCGGGACCTCCCGCCACCTTACCGGGGCAATACGGCATGGCAACGCATTCCACCGCGTTGCCCCGGTGGAAAACTGTACTAGCCCTGGAATGTAAAAGGCCCAAATGAAACGTACATAGTTATTGAGCTGAGTTTTTAATAGCGATAATATAGAACTAAGAAATTTGTAAAAAAAATTAAAAAAAGGTAATGAAAGCAATACAGGCCATCGGAGGATGGTACTATTATTTAAGGACGTATTTAGATAATAGGATATCCAAAGATTAAGGTACTTTGAAGAAAAAAAAAACAAGAATCAGTGAGTGGGTGAATGATATTACGTATTTATTAAGTCTATTGTCAGGAACTTTATATATTGTCTATGGTTCACAACAAATGACGGAGTTAGTCGTGTTTTATTCGTACGCCTCCTGATCCTGGCTCATACTTGTGAATACAATACAATAGAAATGTGCGAATGATTCGTTGACGTTTAGATTCGCGAGCGCAACGCGTTGAAGCAACAGGTGGCGCACGCCGTGCGGCAGTGGGAGACGGGCGCGCGCGACCGCGCCGACATCAAGCGTCTCACGGACGAGCGAAACGCCGCGATGGCAGAGTACACGCTCATCATGAGCGAGAGGTAACTATACCTCTCTCACACTCACACTACACATACCCTTTTTTATAAACATGCGATTTGTTTCTTTCTATCTAAATATATATAAGCAAAGTTTGTTTTTTTGTCGGAGGTAAACTCGAAAACTACTGGACCGATCAGCATGAAACCACAATCATTCGACGCGGAATTAATCGTAGACGGTTATAGGCTATATGTTTTTCAAATTCTTGCACGGAACATATGAAACGCGGGCGGAGCCGCGGGCACCAGCTAGTAATATTATATGTACATCATGTTATTTAATGATCGGCCATAAAAGTTTAAACAAGTTTGATGTTTAAACGACCAGCATATAACCTTCTATATTAATAAATCGGTCAAGGGGTACGGTAGAATAGATTAAAAAACCTTACCTGAATAATAAAAAACATACAAAAGTAATGATTTTGAGTTGGTAACATATATCCGCAAAGTTCGGATTGTCGAGTATTTTGTTAAATTCTAATGGTGCAAATGGCAGTCGCCATACAACTCAAATGCTATCGTGAGTTCGTTAAGTCCGATTCACAGCTATCAGTGCCGATTCACACGGGTCAGTGAAGTTACAGTTCCTATCTACCTACATTATGTAAAAGATTGTGTATTATGAGTCACATTTGTCTGAGCGAAGCCGGGTTTTTTATCTAGTATAAGAAATAAATACGAACTAGCCATTCCATGTCTTAGATCCAGTGAAGTTGATAAGATTTTTTGAGGTAAATAGTGCTAGGTTCTAGAATATGGTCCCAAAGCATCAAATTTCCAGACTAAGCTCAGATACCATACTAGGTCATTTTAGGGAAATTAATTATAGGGAAAATCATTATCTGAAAATGGATCCATTAATACCCACACGTAACCGAATTCTGGGTACAGACGCTCTCTGCCAAAAAGATCCTACAGTATATTCAGGTTGTAGGTCTAAGGAGTGAGGTTTAGCAATATAGGGGCGATTACAATAGATCTGACTAGGTCGCAGTGATACAGGACTGTTAAAGCCTGCATAGCCCCTTTCCGAATAATAATATCTGGAAATGATATATCTGTGCATCCACTAAAAAAAAACGCTTTCTAACAATGAAATGTAAAATTTTTGCTTCATATTCAGTTTACGCTCCAAAGACAGTGTTTCTCTTTTCTTGTTATGTTCAAATTACTCGTTTTTTGTTCTTTTTGGAGGTTACGAATTAAACAGGTATTACTGTAATAAAGATACTTTATAAACGGTAATTTGTCAGAGACACGGTGCATAAGGAGATGGAGAAGCTGTCCGATGATCTGCAAAGCGCTTTGAAGCGCGTCGCAGCGCTGGAGGCGGCGCTCCAAGCCTCGCGGGAACAGCAGCGGGCGACTGCTCTTCAGGTATCAATCACACTTCCTCATCAACATAGTCTCCAACTATACAATATTCGATCAGAGCTCCGTATTCGAGTTTCTGCTTTAAACATAATTTTTATTCGAACGTACAATTTATGATTAGGCAGGGCTATCTATAATTTGCGACGCGGTGCTTGCGAAAGCCACCCCGTGTCGCCCCCGTCCCAAATGCGGCGGACGGCCCCCCCCGGGGGGGGGGGGGGGGGGGGGGGGGGGGGGGGTTAGTGGGTATTTCCGGGCGACTCTCGCCCGGGTGAGTCCCACACTGGCACGGAGTTCGTCCCTCCGTGCCCCCTTACCTATTGTATTGGGGGACTCCGATCTCACTAATGCAATAGGTAAGGGTAGTGGGTAAATGCATTTCCACCCGTCAAAAAAAAAAAGAAAAAAAAAAAAAAAAGGGCTATCCATAATTTGTGGTAATTATAGGCGGAGAGCCTCCGGCGCGAGATCGAGTCTGCGCTGGTGGACAGGGACCGGGCCATCAAGGAGTGCACCGACCTCAAGACCCCTCAGAACACTGCCACTCTCGGGAAATCCAGGTATTAATAACAATTCCTACCGCTAGTTCATTGTACAATATCAAAATTAGTCAGTATTTTGAAGAACTCAAATTATTTTCAAACAGTTTATTCAGAACAGTAATTTTTGTAATTCACTTGTTTTGACTTTTACTTATAACACTTTCGCTTCGCTTTCAGTTTATTTTCGTCGCTCAGTTTTCCAGTCCGATCTGAACTGACTGGGTTGACCCACGGTTCTCTTTATATAGTAAAATAAAGGAATTCGTAAACGGCTCAAAAAGTTTTGAGTTCATGAGATAGAATGTTTTACGAGTGTCGATTGTGTAATCAACATGCTGTCCCTTTCCCTCCTTTACAGGGATGTTACAATATTATAATTTAACCTACAGAAAGATCTATCCATTCAACTGAAAGACATCAGTGTTGGACATAGGTCTCCATGTCAGGTCATCCAGCGGACGGTGGGTCTGTCGCAGGGGGCGACGCGGCGCTTGCGTAAGCTATCCCGTATCGCCCCCATTCCAAATGCGGCGGACGGCCCCGGGGGGTTAAGTGGGTATTTCTGGACGCTTCACGTCCGGGTGAGTCCCGCACTGGCACGGAGTCGTCCCTCCGTGCCCCCTTACCTATTGCATTGGGGGACTCCGGTCTCACTAATGCAATGGGTAAGGGTAGTGCGTAAATGTATTAAAAAAAGAAAAGGTCATCCAGCGGACTCTCGCGACCTTCACGAGGTCGTCGGTCCACCTTGTGGGGGGGCGCACACCCATGTTACGCTTCCGGTGCGTGGGACCCATCTGGCATCGGTTCCGCGAGCATTGTGCCCAGCCCACTGCCACTTAAGTTTAGCAATTCTTCGGGCAATGACAGTTTGGTTTGGTTCTTCTGCGGATCTCCTCATTCCTGATTCGATCACGCAGTGAAACTCCAAGCATAGCCCTCTCCATTGCCCTTTGAACAACTTTGAGCTTTGTTATTAGTCCCATTGTGAGCGAGCACGACTCAGCGCCGTATGTCATCACCGGGAATACACACTTCTCGAAGACTCGTATTGAGACATTGTGGTCTGCAATGTGAATGAGTGATTTTAGTACCAATGAGTTGCGTGTTTTTTTTTTTACATTTAGGTTATTAGCAAAACCGATGAATTATAGAGAGGTAATTAGGTTTCCATTGTAGAGACCTCATCAACATCTAACGGCACACTAGCGCGAGCCGCGGGCGCACGGGTTACATATATTTAATACCTCGTATGAGAGAAGTCCGTGTGTCCCGTCTCGCTCGCACTCTGCATATTTCTGATTGACCACCGTAGTTACTGTAAGCCCTACGACTAACGAGGGGATCTTTTACAATTTAAGTTTCACTATATGTCCTCAGAATTAATCAGAATCATAATTAATTAATTAATCATATAAGAATCAGTTAATAAATAACTTTCAACGTGTACCACGACTTTCCCTCCAGTCATCCTTCAACTGGCTAGCAGCAACCAAACCATGTTAGAAACGTCAGAAAACTATTAAGATGCTGTAAGATGAGCCTTATAGAATCATAAGCGGCTATCTACAATTTAGCCATCTTTAGTTGCCAATAAAAAAACGTTAATATTGTTTTGTTTTTAAACTTTGTGCTACTAACTCCATATTGCCATATAAGTGAACTACCTGTTGGTTAAAATACAGGATTTACTTCAATCATCACTGCTGTGCTTTAGAAAAAAATCTTTTAATAAAAACAAAAACATTTTTTTAACCACAATCTCACCTGATGTTAAGTGACGATGAGGTCCAGGGTAGTAAACACACTAATCCTGGAGGTACTGGTTCTCAAGTGATGCTGTCGGAACACACCTATTAGTATTTGGCGACAGGTTTTCGAACTTGAGAATGGTAGCTACCCAGGCGCTACCACCATGCTATGGTTTCCTCGCGATGTTTTCCTTCGGGGATCGAATCCGCTTCGATCGACGCGGAATCCGGCCGCACTTACCGCTGCGCCATCGCTTCAGAATCGATTCTATAGGACTCGGATATAAGTCTGAGTTAGTTGTGATAGTAAACCGATTGTTTCAGACAAGACAACTCGGCGTACCATCACTTGGGCCTAGCAAGTGGTGTGGGTAATGACGGATTTCTGAACGGGCAGCATCCCAACGATCCCTCCCTGGATAAATTACAAGGTGACTTATATTGATCTCTCTTGTATTTTTTTCTTTTTTACCAAATTGTTTGTCTTAAAGTATTTTATTATCGGAATTCAAGTTTAAGTGTGGCATAAACTATTGTAATTGAACTAATTAGCCTGGTAGTATCTGACGCTGTTCCACATCAATAAGGAATAGGTTGAAATTATTTAGCCAATTGTAATAGGTAAGGTTAACTTAAAGCCGATTTTTTTATCCGTAGTCAAATTTATTATATCCATTTGTCAATTTTACTATTACTATTACACAAACCAATGGTTATAATCACAATGCGTTTTTTGATGACAAAATCTACTATGGTTAAATTTAGCAATAGTTATTTATGTTGCCAGTAAAATGAACTGTATAATAGAATACTTTTCATTCCGGTAATTTTTTTATATGATCATTCCGAGTAAAATGTGTCAGGGTTCATAATTCGAGTTGTCGAACAAACATTACAAAAAACAATGGGTCGAGCTACTCTCGAACATATGTGTCCATTATTATTTCTTGTGATACTTTTGTAATGATATAATCTTTTTTTCATTTCGTCTTGTCTAAAATATTATTTGATTTTATAATTTAATTCTTGGATTTAATATATTTTACAAGCCAAATAAATATTTGTACGAACTTGATATACTATACATAGTGGAATACTGAATTCTTATGAAAAACAAAATTCATAAACAAAAATATGACGAAAAAGATAATAAATAGCAATACGTTGTAATTATTTAACCATTAATAATTAGTTAACCATCCGCCATCTTGCTAACCCGACTGGGCTGAATGGTTAAATTTTTTAACAAATAGTCACATTTTTGACAAATGATTAGCTTAACTTTGAACCATTTGTCAAAAATGTGACCATTTGTTAAAAAAATTTAACCAGTCAGGTTAGCAAGATGGCGGACGGTTAACTCTAGTGCGAACAGCTGTTTCATTGCTTTTGTGTAACATTTGAAGTAGATAATTTGAAGTTTCATTATATAACATTAATTTATATAAAATAATTTGTTAAATAATTATTACGTATTAATAAATTGCTATTTATTATCTTTTTCGTAATATATTTGTTTATGAATTTTGTTTTTCATAAGAATTCAGTATTCCATTATGTATAGTATATCAAGTTCGTACAAATATTTATTTGGTTTGTAACATATATTAAATTCAAGAATTAGCTTATAAAATCAAATAATATTTTAGACAAGACGAAATAAAAAAAGATAATATCATTACAAAACTATCACAAGAAATAATAATGGACACAGATGTTCGAGAGTAGCTCGACCTATTGCTTTTTTGTAATGTTTGTTCGACAACTCGAATTATGGACCCTGACACATTTTACTTGGAATGATCATACAAAAAAAATTACCGGAATGAAAAGTATTTTATTACACAGTTAATTTTACTGGCAACATAAATAACTATTGCTAAATTTAACCATAGTAGATTTTGTCATCAAAAAAACGCATTGTGGTTGTAACCATTGGTTTGTGTAATAGTAATAGTAAAATGGACAAATGGAGATAGTAACGGATTAAAAATTCGGCTCTTATTAATCCAGATTTATAGTATTACGTAGTATTGTGTGGGTTTTGTTTTCTAATACCATGTGGACTTTTCACCATCTTCCAAGATCTTTCTAGTTTTTATTAGTGTGACAAAGATTAACAGTCTTATCTAAGAAGCTTTTTGATATCTCTCTATGTATTGATTGATGCTGAATGTCAACAAACTGAAGCTAGTCACTGATGGGCTCTTAACACCAAGTGCAAATGGGCTACAGTAATATTAAAAACCTTAAGGGTTCATGCAAACTTAAACGCATCCACTGCTGGACTTGGTCTCCCCCAAAGATTAGCGAGGAATTGGCATAATTACCGCGGGTTGGCGATCGTAGTAGATGCTTGTGGTCCTCAGAGAATGCTTCTGCCCATCTGGTTTATCCCTTAGTCGCCTTTTACGATGCCCAGGGGAAGATATGGGTTGGTATAATTCTTAAGCAGACACCATACCGAACCATAAACCATAAATTATTACTTAGACTTAGACTCATGCTGCTAAAGCTCACTGCCTTTACCTTTTTGGCAGGAGTCTGTACGTCTTCCGGGAGAAACATGTACCATAAAGGACATGACTAATTTATAATGTCTGTAATATAATTTGTTCAGGTCTCGTAGGCTTGGTGGTGGATGGAGCGGACAAGGAACGAGTCGATAACTTGGAACAGGCCAATCAGGAATTGGAACGGCTGAGGAAGCAAATAGACAGGCTCCAGGCCGAGCTGGCTGACGCTCAGAGGGAGGCTGAGGTTAATTCTATGTTTATAACTATACAACCAACTCGTTCAGTTCAGTCTGAAACGAAAGTCCTGTCACCCCTCATAATGTAATCCTATGAAAAATCATTGTCCAAGTTAGAGGGTCGGTTATTAAGGTGTTATTTTTATTGATAAATTACAGGTATCGAAACGCAGAAGAGACTGGGCTTTCTCTGAAAGAGACACAGCTATTACAGGAACGAGAAAGCGTGAAGGCATTATGCAATAGATTAAGAAAAGTAAGTGTTGATATTTGATTGATACGTTTTCTGTATGATAATATTAATTTAAAAAAAAACAAAACAAAACAATTAAACCTGTATCATTATACTCACTGTACAAAGAGCTAAACCGCGATTATAACAAACACTAAGAGCCAATTTTTTTATCCGTAGTCAAAGTTACTATATCCATTTGTCAATTTTACTATTACTATTACACAAACCAATGGTTATAATCACAATGCGTTTTTTGATGACAAAATCTACTATGGTTAAATTTAGCAATAGTTATTTATGTTGCCAGTAAAATGAACTGTATAATAGAATACTTTAGATTCCGGTAATTTTTTTTTGTATGATCATTCCGAGTAAAATGTGTCAGGGTCCATAATTCGAGTTGTCGAACAAACATTACAAAAAACAAAGGGTCGAGCTACTCTCGACCGCTGTGTCCATTATTATTTCTTGTGATAGTTTTGTAATGATATTACCTTTTTTTTTATTTCGTCTTGTCTAAAATATTCTTTGATTTTATAATTTAATTCTTGGATTTAATATATTTTACAAGCCAAATAAATATTTGTACGAACTTGATATACTATACATAATGGAATACTGAATTCTTATGAAAAACAAAATTCATAAACAAACATATTACTAAAAAGATAATAAATAGCAATTTATTAATACGTTGTAATTATTTAACAAATTATTATTTATAAATTAATGTTACATAATGAAACTTCAAATTATCTACTTCAAATGTTACACAAAAGCAATGAAACAGCTGTTCGCACTGGAGTTAACCATCCGCCATCTTGCTAACCCGACTGAGCTGAATGGTTAAATTTTGTAACAAATAGTCACATTTTTGACAAATGGTTAGCTTAACTATGTTTCAAAAAACGCATCAGGGCATTATTTTAACCATTTGTTACAAATCTGACCATTTCTCGAGTTGACTACGGATCAAAAAATTGGCCCTAAATGTATTCTAATCCATTTTCTCGTACGTTCAATCGTATGATACGTAGAAATATGCGTTTGTCTCTTTCTACTGTCGCTTTTTCGTTTCATCGAGACTTAAAGATTTCTCACAAAAAGACTAAAAAACAGTTTTCAGTTTAAAAATTCATCCTCTCATTTTGTGAGGATCGTTTTGACATTCGTCTGCAAAGTTGCTAGGGATGTGACTAACAGAATCTATAACGATACGAAGTTAAAGTGCTGACTGATGCTCCGACCGTACAGACGTACATGGTACGGAGAGTGACCTAATTTATCAGTCGCCTTGTACGTACAGTCAGGTACAGATGTCATGTCTCTGATAATATTCAAAACTATGAATATGATATTTTCCTAGTTCATTATAATAATTTTAATTTGTATTGCTATTGGTATATTTTTTACTTTTGAATTCAAAATGTAATTGTAAATGTATTTGAGAAAAATAATTCTAAAACATATATAACAATATGTTTACTGTATTGATATTATTGACTAGGTGCGTGACTGCGGTTGCGCCCGCGTTTCACATGTTCTATACTGTGTTTTAATTATTTTATAGGGAATCCTAATTATTTTCCGAAAAAATGTTATTACTAAAATAAACTAAAAATATTTCTCATAAAATATAGCACTTGCCTGTAAAACTGCACTGAATCGGATTTTATAAAAAAGATTATGAGTTGTTTTTTTTTTACATGGATCTCTAATTATTTTCGATAATTAAAAGTACCTAAAGTTACCCGGAGTAACTTCAGCTATTTACCAAAAAAGTCCCGTCCAAATCGGTCTAGCTATTTCGGGGATTATCCATTACAAGCAGACAGATAGTAATTGTATTTTTGGCATAGATATCGTATATATAAATTTATACCTATTTAGTAAAAAAAAAAATTTACCTTACAAACAGACACTTATATTATATTTATTAGTATATATAGATGAGATTAGGGTGTGAGGGTCAGTTGTATTTGGTTTAGGAACGGGATCAGATGGTGGGCGAGTTGGCGGAGGCGCGGCGCCAGGGCGGGAGGAAGGGTACCGAGGGTAAGGGGGAGAGGGAGGGGGGCAGGGGCCCGCGCACGAGCCTCCTCCCCGACCGGGACGACGTGCCCGACCACCGGGAACACAACCTCGATACCGACGTACAGGTACCTTCACGTATATCGATAATCCATATTGAGATCAGACGATAGAATCCCACTGTTGGACATAAAGATCTCCGCAACGACCGCTCTGACTTCACCCGCATCCGCTTTGTGGGAGCCGCACACCCGCGTTACATATTCCGGTACGCGGCAGCCATTAGAGAACCCGTGTTGGCCCCATCGGGCATCGGTTCCAAGTGTAATGTGACCATTGCCATTATAATGTCGACAATTAGGGTAATGTCGGTTCGATGTAATATCGATTCTAATTATATTTCGAGTTCTTATGTAACATTATCGATAGCACACTAGTTAATACGTCTAAGTAAATATCATTAAAATTGATATGTCGATTATCCATAAAAACGAGACAATATGTAGACAATATAAACGCCAGGTTAGTGCTCAAGGGGTTAAATATAATATGTTTTATATGTTTAATTCATTCGATTAATAAGGAGGTGTAAATTTGTATTTTTTTCTTGTGATAGGATAAAAGTGCTATAAGATTCTTAGTTTCGGTTTATATTTTACTAGCTGGTGCCCGCGGCTCCGCCCGCGTTTCATATGTTCTGTTCATATGACGTTTGATTTATAGCTAATGAAAACAAATGAATGAATAAAATTAAGAGTATTTTGTTTTTATTAGCGGAAAAAAAAAAACAAAATGTATAGGTATAAGCGTAAATTGAAGTGGAAAATGTACAAAAGAGTAAATCGAAAGAAAAAATGTGAGAGGATCCGTGGAATCCAAAAAATACTGTGTTGAAAGGTATTAGTCCTATCCCGATATGTTCAGTAGTTTTGAGGTGACGGTGCGTCAAAGGAATAATAAACAAACAAATTGAGAAAACATGGCGAAGGGCTCATAGAATTTGAAAAATATATAGCCTATAACCATCTATGGTTAATTCCGCATCGAATGGTTGTGGTTTCACGCTGATCGGTCCAGTAGTTTTCGAGTTTACCTCCGACAAGAAAAACAAACTTTGCTTATATATATAGTTTTTTTTTAATAAGGCAATGAACAAAAATCAGTAAACAATCTATCATAGATTTTTAATAAAGTGAAATTCTCTTTTAGGATTTCGAATGGGATATAATCGATGTAGAGTTAACCGCACTCGGTAAGGAGGGCGAGCTCGGGTTCGAGTTGTCGGGGGGGCGCGAGGAGCCCTACTACCCGAACGATTGCAGCGTATACGTCACCGCAGTCAAGAAGGGATCCGTTGCCGATGGTAAAGTCAGGTGAGATATACATACCATTACGAATAACTCGTACGCCCCCCCCTTCCCCCCTTTCCCTATCCTTATCGTTTCTTCTCCCCGCTCCCCCGTTTCTTTGTCACTCTTACCCTCGCACGTGAATAGGAAAAAATGGGTGCGTGTACTTATGTACGCGCGTGAGAAGTTATATTTCTTTGGCATCATTAAAAAATAGTTTTTAATTGCATGCAAATAACTAATTACAATAAAATAATAGAAGGATTGGAAAAGGATAATCAACAAAGTTCATTTTAAATTTGAAATATTCAATTTAATAGCAAATATTAAAAATTAATATTATAATTTGATGTTCAATTTTAATTTTTATCACAAATTTTTTATTAAATTTATTTCTTTATTTTGTAAATATTAAATAACCAATAATAAGTATTTAACATTAATAATTTAATAATATTTACTGTTAATTATATTAAATAAAAGTATTTTAATTTATATCAATAAATAATACATACGAATAGTTAACCTCAATTATATTGGAGCACTTGAAAAAGTATATAAGCACAATTTTTTTTCACTAATATTCACAAATAGTAAGTGATATCAATCAAAATATTCAATTTAAATCACTACTGAATATAATTTATTAGCACATATGTAATGTAGCACTTGTATGAAACTAAAACACGTGTTGTGAATGTGTAAACTAGAAACATGTTGATGGTGACGAGCGTACCAACATGCGCGACTAACGACACTTAATGAGCGGTAAAGCAGACAACTTCATACTGTTAATTTTGTGTCACAGATGCGCGCGCACTTCATACTGTTAATTTTGTGTCACAGATGCGCGCGCACTTCATACTGTTAATTTTGTGTCACAGATGCGCGCGCACTTCATGCTGTTCATTTTGTGTCACATGCGCGCGCATCTTCATACTGTTAATTTTGTGTCACAGATGCGCGCGCACTTCATACTGTTAATTTTGTGTCACAGATGCGCGCGCACTTCATACTGTTAATTTTGTGTCACAGATGCGCGCGCACTTCATGCTGTTCATTTTGTGTCACAGATGCGCGCGCATCTTCATACTGTTAATTTTGTGTCACAGATGCGCGCGCACTTCATACTGTTAATTTTGTGTCACAGATGCGCGCGCACTTCATACTGTTAATTTTGTGTCACAGATGCGCGCGCACTTCATACTGTTAATTTTGTGTCACAGATGCGCGCGCATCTTCAAATTTCACTCTCATCATTTTTTCATAACGCGCCTAAAGAAGTATAACTTCAATAATTGTGTACGATTTGATGCAGGGTGATGGACCGCGTGGTGGAGGCATGCGGGGTGCGCGCGTGGGCGAGCGGAGCCGCGGCGGCGGGCGCGGTGCGGGCGGCGCTGCAGCTCGGCGCCGCCCCCGCGCCCCTCCGCCTGCAGAGGGCGCGCGCCATCCGCCTCACCGTCCGCCTCTCGGACCCGCGCACGCTCGACCTGCAACAAGGTTCTTTTCTACGCTTTCTAATAACGGAAATAACCTAGAATAACTACTAAAATATATAAATGTCGCCTTGCTGTTGTATATGATATTCTGTGTAAGAAAACAGCAGTGTAATCGCTATGAATTATCTATTACGCCTTTCAATTTGCTTTTAATTTATTTATTTGAATCGCTATACATGGAATTGTAAAACCTCTATTTATGAAAAAAAAAACATATAATTGCCGTATTAAAGCACATAGTTTAGAAGTTTCATTTAAGTTTTGCCTTATAAAAGAAACAAGTACACGACATAGGAAAATAGACTCTGATAAATTTTTGTAACAGCCGAATGCTAGAGAATTATTGTTAAAGACCATTGTTATGTAATTGTATAAATATGACAGTAAACAATATGGTTTATTAACGTTATTGTGAAATTGTGGTAAAAAAACGAACACTAAGGGTGGAGTGCACGAATTCTCCAGTTATAGTAAAGGTTAAACTTAAACTTAATCTTTACTGTATCTTTAACCAAGCAGTAACAAATTCTCGAGCGCACAACCCAACTTTGAGTTAGGGTTAAAGTTAAAAGAGTTGTCAGTTGAAAGAGACATCAATCCCCTAATAAATATTTTATTAATGGTAACATCGTAAAAAGTATCAAAAACAATGTTAGTAAATAGACATCAAACGTGGTGTTATTGTTGTCAATTTGACTAAAACGATGATTTTGGATATATTTCGTTTTGGATCAAATCTTATTAACTGTAAAAACCAAGTGAGTTTATCAAGAATAAAAAACAAATAGTTTTTTGTCTTACATTTATTACTGTAATATATATCCTAAAGACACTGTGGCGTACTCTATATTTAATTCTTTTAAAAATAAAAATACAAATTAATAAATAATAATTGCGCGCCATGTAACTTCCCTGAAACCACGAGTACCGTATTAAGTACCTACCTCGTACGGCAAGATGGCGCCGGCCGCCGACAAATGACGAGCCCACGAGACGCCGAACGACCAGCCAGTGTGCTAGTATCAGTGTAACCGACCGCACGTCGCCTCTCGACGCATTCATTCTTTTATATTTTTTGTCAATGTAATATATTTTATAGTAAATAAGTATACAGAAAATCGCACATTTTAATTTACTTACCAAAAACACTACAACATGTTAATTATTACCGTTGCTGAATATTATTACTTATTCATTCGTGTTTATGTCTTAACAAACGTAGTAATTTTACAAAGTCTGAAGCATTAAGTCTTCAAACACCTATTTATAAACATAAGGATACTATTTTATGTAAAAGAAACGGATGATATTAGCTTGAAACAAAAAGAGAAAACATCGCTAGAAGATGTTTCCTACAAAATATCTTACAATAACGACCTTTTTTTGTAAGATGTAAATAATAGGCTCTCTTAAATACCGTTGGCAGATGTCATGACAATCGAAATAAACTTCGTTTAAATTTTAAACGCCCAAATTTCGTGGGTTACGGTTACAGTTAAATTATGACGTCATTTAAACTAAACTCGTATGGTGCAACACGTTTTCGCCTAACTGTAGATTTAACTACGGATTTGACTTTTGTTTAATATAATCGTAGATGATGCACGCCAACCTAAAAAATACATGAAATAACCCCCCCCCCCCTTTTTTTTTTTTTGCCGGGTGGAAATGCATTTACGCACTGCCCTTACCTATTGTATTAGTGAGACCGAAGTCCCCCAATACAATGCATTACCCCCTAACGAATCGTATCAAATGACTGTGATTACCAATTACAGTAACACCTCGCTTTACGCGAGCGATAAGTTCGGAAAAAAAAAATCGCGTTAACTGAAATTCGCGTATATCGAGGTTTATGATTAAACATAGTCAAAATTTAATACAAAAAAATACAAATCATTTTAATCAATCACTTTAATTCTAAGAACACTTTATGCGATACATACTCTTATTTTTTACGGAAAAATACATCTATTGTCTTTACATTATGTTTTATACGAACACTTTCGCGTAATGCGAGGCATTTGAGCGCGATATTTGACATTCGCGTTATAGTGAAACCGCGCGTAATGGGGTCGCGCTAAGCGGGGGTATATTACTGTATTGTTCTTTTACAAAATGCGCGGTGATCATCATTTGACGTGTTAACAGTTTGTAAAAAGTTTCTCAAGCATAAGGCTCCAAATTCGTTCAGTATGATTGTTTATTTTTTTTCGTTGTACTTTGTGTATGGTGGTCGGCATTTGACGTTTTATGTATTATACAGGCATATTCGTGAGTAAGATAGCGAGCGGGAGCGCCGCCGCTAAAGAGGGCAACCTCTATGTCGGCGATCGGGTCGTCAGCGTGAGTGTTTACATTTTATGTAGACTTGTTTTTTTAATTTTCCATCGTACAAAGCCTAATATGCACATTTGCCAGTGTCAAGGTTTCTCTTTTATAGTGAATGTACTGGAATTTAAAACTGTTTTCGATAGTTTTCCACGCGACCTGTTATGTGTGTAATGGTACTTTTTTTATTGAAAATTATAAACCTCCGCTATTCGATCCTCGTTTCTTTGTAATTACAAGTGGTATTTTACATGTTACAAATATAGTCTACCCGATGCAAGTGAAGCGGATTAGAAATTAACACAAAAAAAAAGAGTTTTTTTTTTGTTGTAATTTTCTTTTTATAATATTTAAATGATGTCTATACGTAGTAATGATATTCTGAGGAATAGAAATTATTGTTTAGGAGCGGAGCTGCGTGGCGGAGCTAGTTTTATTCATAAAACATTATTTGTATACAACACATATAAGTTTTGTAAATCTTAATATTTTGTTATGCCTAAGGAAACGTACCCATACTACGTGAATTACGTAGTTGACCGTCAGTAGGAGGTTTTTTAAAAAAAGGCAATTTTTGGTCCTTTATAATTTTTATTACAAACTAATTACAATATTAAATTTAAACCTAAAATGCAACCTGCTAGCTCCGGCGATCGAGCGAGATTGTCCATTTCCCAACGTGTCACTGTCCCACGATACGTTGTTTTACGTTGTCAGCATTTTGGTATTTCGCGTGGGAACTTCTGCTGTAACTTGAGTGCGGAATGTGGTGGTGTGTTATGTTGTACTAAGTACAGTAGGTACTAGGTAACACGTGACCTATTTAAGGGGGGGGGGGGGGTTTGAGAGGTCATCAAAATATTACGTTCAGTCATAGGAGCAGATGGGGGGGGGGGGGGTGGTTTAGATTTTTGTTACGTAGCCTGACTCTACTGCCCCCTGTTCTCAAGGATGTATCCGAGTGAATTGAGTCTGGGAACTTATTCATTGAAGACATGTGAGACGGATATCAATGTAATTAAACAGAAAATCATTGTTGTCTTCGTAAATTAAGTTGCGGTAACAATATGTTTTTACAACAATAAGTTTTTTTTCCCATAATATTTAATTTACTAGTAATTATTTATAAGCATGCAGTCTTAGTATTAATAAAGACGAATACTTAGAAATAATTTATTTTCACACTTTCTGCCCGCGAAATGATTAAACATTGTCGGAACTACGTAGAAAATTTAAGGGGAGGGGGGAGCTGTCTTGGCATATAATACTAGTGGTCACCGAGGGGCTGGGAGGGGTCGTAAAATCTTAAAAAAAAGGTCACGTATAGTATGGGTACGTTCTCTAACAAAGTATATATAATTGAGGTATTATACTATAAAAGAGAGTTTAAATTTAAAGAATATATGAGTCGTATAGAATCATAAGCGGCCATCTATAATTTAGCTATCTTTAATTGTCAACAAAAAAAACGTTAATATTGTTTTGTTTTTAAACTTTGTGCTACTAACTTCATGTTGCCATATAAGTGAACTACCTGTTGGTTAAAATACAGGATCTACATCAATCATCACTGCTGTACTTAAAAATTTTTTTTTTTTTTCTATTTTGCCAAAAATTAGTTGAAGTGTAGATAGCCACTTTTGATTCTATACGACTCATATATTGACGCTGGGATTTAAGTAAAAGCAATACTGTTGTGTGCTTTGTCTATAGTAATATTATAAAGAGGAAATATTTGTAGTTTTTTTATGTAACGAACAAACTTAACAACTACTTAAATGCTTCCGCCTGTTATCCCCTATGGGTTAGGCAGAGGTGAAATAGCGAACTACACAACTCGCATTCCGCCGAGCTTAGTTCCGTCCCAGATGCGACAGGGGACGAGCCTGGCGCCATATCGGGCTCGAATTCCAAACTCCGGGATGATACTGAGTAAAAAAAAACCCAATAACACTTGACCCGACCCCGGGATCGAACCCGAGACCTCGGAACGGCAGTCGCACCGTAATGCAACTGATTTGAATGAAATCCAAGGAGTGATATAGGATAGTTTTTGTCCGGAAAATCCCACGGGAACGGGAACTTCGCGGATGAAATCGCGGAGAGCAGCTAGCTAGAGATATAAAAACATGTTGTCTGTATTATTGTGAACAGATAAACAATAGACCGGTGGAGTCGATGCAGGGCGCTTCCGAGTGTATGGTGTTACTGAGCGAGTACGAGTGCGGGACCGTCACGGTGCTCCGCCCGCTCTACCCGTGCTGCGACAAACGCGAGAGGTAACACGCCACACCACACCACACCACACCACCACCCATTTACATTACTCAAACTTTATTTTTGTACTCAATATGAAACTATTATTCGAAAATGTATTCAAAAATTCTTGTCTGCAAAGAACTTTAAAAGATGTGGTTATCATGTTAAGATTTGATCTATTTCGATGAAAATGATGGACTACCCGCATGATTTTGAATATATTCATACATTTTACTTATGTGGCAAATAATGGCAATAGTCTATTTGCATGATTAAGTTTTGACTCGATATGTTAACTGTTATCGTATGGTTGACAGATTGTCTATGTACGATCATTCGTATAGCGACAGCAAAACAGTCAACATATGCTCGCAGACTGAAGAGTCCTGCGGGAACTTCCTACCGCTGCCTCTAGACTCTAAGGTATATTTTATTTACCTATATTTACATAACTTGTTCTTAACATATGACATTTGAATAAAATGTATTTAATATTAAATACTGAACTGAGAGATGTTACATAATACAATATCTGAGTTTTTCTTTTAGCCAATTAATGTTTCGTTGTTCCGTTGTGGAGACCTCGCCAAACATCTAACGGCACACTAGCGCGAGCCGCGGGCGCACGGGTTACATATATTTAATACCTCGTATGAGAGAAGTCCGTGTGTCCCGTCTCGCTCGCACTCTGTATGTTTCTGATTAGCCACCGTAGTCATGTAAGCCCTACGACTAACGAAGGGATCTTTTAGAATTTAAGTTTCGATGTATATCCTCGATAATATCCAAATAATCAACAATAATCAATAAATCAATAAGAATCAAATAATAAATAACTTTCTAACGTGTACCACGACTTTGCCTTCAGTCTTCCTTTATCTGGCTAGCAGCAACCAAACCGTCACATATTATTTTACTTAGTGAAACAAAATCTACATATTCTTGCATATTTTTTACGGAAATATTTGACAAGTCGTCATTATTTTTCATGTCCTGTCCAATTTGGAATCGGTGCAATATGTTTTTTTCTTCTTCTTCCAGACCACCCCTATTAGCCTATCTCATTTAATCCTTTTTCTTTCATACGATTCCTCGCACACTCCATCCACACTGTCTTTCAAATTCCCTGTAATATATTAATTCCTATTGTTATATATTTTTGTGACAGCACTCGTCTATCACAAAATTCGCATCTCAGCTAAATGCAATTGTTTCTGATCCATCTTCTTAATGGTCTTATAATGGACTTAAATCTAAAGAGAATCCTGGAGTAACAAATCTCTCCAGAGATCTGTCTCCATTTCGTCCGACATTCAACAACGATGAGTTATTCTCTATATTGTGCATGATTTAGCAATTGAGTTTAAATCGTCACCGTTGTCAGGTGCACATAGAGCACGGTGTCTCGGATTTCGAGAGGCGGTACGTGTACCACGTGGCCGCCGGCAGCCACGGGAAGATACCGCAGGAGAGAGGTACGCACACGTAATTTTAACTTATTTAATTACTCGTCTAATATCTTTTCAGATTATTTTTTTATCCAAGGTGAGAAATTAAATAGATTATAATACATATAAAATAGTCCAGGGTATATATGTCTCCTCTGTCAAACGATTTTCTTTTCTTTGGACGAGCTTTAGTGTTACCAATAACGATTGAATTTCGTCTTCATATAATTTTTAACATATACTTAGTACTTTCTAATTAATACCTGCACAACCAAACAGACAGACATTTCAAAAAATTATAGAAATATATTTAATTAATTAACTATTCTTAGGGCCAATTTTTTGATCCGTAATCAACTCGAGAAATGGTCAGATTTGTAACAAATGATTAAAATAATGTCCTAATGCGTTTTTTGAAACATAGTTAAGCTAACCATTTGTCAAAAATGTGACTATTTGTTACAAAATTTAACCAGTCGGGTTAGCAAGATGGCGGATAATAAATTGCTATTTATTATCTTTTTCGTAATATATTTGTTTATGAATTTTGTTTTTCATAAGAATTCAGTATTCCATTATGTATAGTATATCAAGTTCGTACAAATATTTATTTGGCTTGTAAAATATATTAAATCCAAGAATTAAATTATAAAATCAAAGATTATTTTAGACAAGACGAAAAAAAAAAAAAGGTAATATCATTACAAAACTATCACAAGAAATAATAATGGACACAGATGTTCGAGAGTAGCTCGACTCTTTCTTTTTTGTAATGTTTGTTCGACAACTCGAATTATGGTCCTTGACACATTTTACTCGGAATGATCATACAAAAAAAAATTACCTGAATCAAAAGTATTCTATTATACAGTTCATTTTACTGGCAACATAAATAACTATTGCTAAATTTAACCGTAGTAGATTTTGTCATTAAAAAACGCATTGTGATTATAACCATTGGTTTGTGTAATAGTAATAGTAAAATTGACAAATGGATATAGTAACTTTGACTACGGATCAAAAAATTGGCTCTTAATCTCTTGCAGTAATTCTTTTAACTCTTACAACAGAAACACAAATCTTTAGAATTCCCAGCACTATTCACCTGTAGATCGTTGCCGGTTCTCTTGTTCATCGTTCGGATTCCAACTGAACTGTCGGGGTTGATCCCCGGTCCCTCTTATTCAGTAAAATGAGGGAATTCAAGAGCCCAGAAAGTTCTTGTTTACAATTCAAAGAGTTATTCTTTATGAGTCAGTTTCGTTATCAACATGTTGCCTTTTTTCATTCATTATTTCAGTAGTTAATATTAATGTAGGACCATAACTACATAACTTAAAAAAAATGCTTTCCTCGTAGACAACTATACTTACAGGACATCACCATCGTTTTATTTATTTTATATTCTTTTATCAAATATGTATGGATTCCTTCTTAAAAACTATCGTTATTTTGTTGAAAATAAAAATTGTTTTAATACAATAAGTATCCAAGTTTATTTAAAATTATTAGTAAGTTTTACTTTAATTCAGATGATTCCCATAAGGATGAAAGTGTCTTTTTATAATTAAATGTATATTATTCGAGAAATTCGACGGTATTTAAAATAATATATATGTATGGGACTAAACTAAACCAGTCAAAAAATCCATATAACTATAGTATAAACGAGAACTATTCTTATCAAGTATTGATAATTAAAATAGATTATCTTTTTCTTTTTATATGAATCATCTCAGTTTATTCGATAAAACGTAAATCGCACGATTCCTTTACATATCACGTCACCGTCTTTTTTATCATCGTCACTTGAGAGCCAGTCCCACGAGGTCTAGGCTTAATGTATTTATCACCTTGACAGCACAAAGTGACTTAACATCCGCTAAGATTGATCCCATATATCAAAGATTTAGCATCTATATTACCAAATACGTTATATAGTTCAATGAATGAACTAACTTATGAACTATCTATATACTTATAATAAAAGGGTAGAGAGAGTCGAAATCTGTACATTGAAGAAATTTCAGAAAAAATACCACTGTGGTTCAGAATCGAAAACAGAACATTTCGATGGTTTTTTAAATTTTTGTTCGTCTGTTTATTAACTTGTTCGCCGATCACGCAAAAACTACTGAACTGAATTAGATGAAATTCAGTACGATTGTAGTATACATTCTGTAGTGACATTTAGGATACATATTAATACATAGATACATGTATATAATGCGTAAATATCGTTTATCTATATTCATATTAAAAATCGTAATAAATATGTGTTCGCTTAGTAGTATTATAACCAAATAGTGGAAACGAGAGAAAAAAAACTAAATTAAATCAACATAATTTATTTACATTGAATTAAAAAAAAATACATGTATTACTGACGTATAATCATAGATGGCGTCATACTTATTTTCTTAATAATATTGACTATTCTGAAACATTACAAGGACATAGATACTCTATACTTATAGTAAAAGGCTAACTGGGCGAAATCTTTATCTTTAATTCCATTTGAGAAAAAATCTATTTAGGACTTCATAATCTACAACAGGACAAATTTCGTTAGTTAAAAAAAAAATTGTTTCTCTGTGTTTATTAATTTGTTCGCCAATTCTGTTTATCAATTTGGACGGACAGAATGTACGCTGTCTATTTGAGTATATCCCAAGCGAACGAAGTCACGGACACAGCTAGTATTAAATATTTGCAATATGCCGGTATAATCGAAGCTTTATTACGTAATCTCATAGCGATGTCAAACTCTATTGCAACGGTAATGAACACTACATATTATAAAAGTTTATCTGTATGTATGTTAGTGAGAATTAGAAATTGCATGTCGTGAGCGACTCTCAATATAATTATTAGTAATAAAAAAAGGCATAAAGATTAACATCAGCAATGTATATGAATATATAATTCGAGCCCATTGTTGATGTCACAGATCGGCAAGTGTACGGTGTCGATAAGATAAGGTACGATTGTCGATAATAATGTTATCGAAATGTAACATAGAGAGAGATACGGTCATTCAGGTTGCGACGTCCGTTACAGGAACATGGGACATGATCCGGGGGAAGATTGAAGCCGTCACGGGCCGTAGTAAGTCTAAAGACAAACAAACTAAGGTATGTGTGTCTTATGGTTTTTATCGATATATCCATTATCGATATTTGTTTATAGATTATAACAGTTTTGTTTTTAAATTTAGGTGCCTGAATCAGACGCTATAGCTGAGTTAGACTCGGTTATAGAGAGTTATCACGGTAAGACCGGTAAGTTAATTAATATTATAACTTAATTTTAGTTAAGATGATTATGTCGATAATATTATTCATTGTTTAATTGATAGAGTTGTATTGTATAGGGAAACTCAAGTACATTAAAGCCCGGTTTTAATATGTGATCTTAATCCTTGAAGGTTTAAGTGTCACTATATAGATGTATGTTTTCTGTAATATGTTCTATTGGTAATTAAATAAAAAAAAAAACTGTGTTTACTTATTAAAATTTGAAATTTCAATCCAGAAAAACATATTTATTTTTGGTTTGATCTGAATCTAAAAGTTAAGTAAAAATGTAGTTTATATTTAAAAACATAAATGTTTCTCTCAGCTAACCTGTCTGTTTGTAACTGGTCAATTTCCAACAGAATACTATACTTTGATCAGGTTTAGTTCATATTTTGTTACATTAAGTAATGTATATAGTTTTAGGTCTGGGGATAATAGCGCTTTAGTAGACAGAAAATAATCACTTCGATTAAACTCAACTAAACAATTAAAATGTAATCCAATGTACAACTGTGAAGATATACAATTAGCTTCTGCCCATAACTTCCTACGCGCTTGCACACTTTATATTATAAAATCACTTAATTTGAAGAAGATGTCAATAATAACATTATTTATTAACTATCGAGTCTTATCACACTACTTATTTGTCTTTCAGTAAAAGAAACGAGTAGTGTTTTAAAACGTTCGAGAAGAAAAAAAACAAAGAGTCACAGAATGATGTAAAAAAAAACGGTGGCACATGGCCCAAAGCAAGAGCTAACTTTATACTCGAAGAGAACTCGACGGGCACTATCGTCCAGCCGAGGGCTAGGAAAGAAAGACCACCTCTGTCGATATTACTAAGTCCCCCGACTAAGTTACCGCCAGAGCCGCAAAGATCCAATACGAACCGAAACTCGAATCCTATACCTCTAGGTCACGCGCCACTCACACAAGCGACTACACCCGCCAGGCATTCTGTTTACAAATCTATAGAGTCGTCGCCGGCAATCGAACACTTTCCGAAACCAGCGCCCTTAACAATACACGACCCCTTTGCCTCACCGAACAGTATGAACTTCGAGAAGATACGCACCTTAGAAAAGGACAAAATGTCGATCAGTGACTATTCGGAACACGACATCACACCGAATCGATTAAGTTTGGTCCTTAACCCCTCGGACGACTCACTGGATTACCAGCCTGTCATTCGAAATAGAACGAAGAGTCCTCACTCTTTAGATTTCATGGTGAATAAAGGCCCGAGCTCACTGGATTTCGTCACGAGAAAGTCTCCCAGTTCACTGGAACATTCGATCAAGAATCACCCGGGAAAGGACATATTGGAACAATATTACTCGTCGAAGAAGTCTTCTTCGCCCAAAACGGTAAACAAATACCCCTCGGATAGTGACAGCTTTGGTCCTGACAGTTTGAATAGCAATACTAATTTTCCTATGAGCGGAACCCTTCCTTCTCAGTCGCGTCTCCAGTCGCAGTTTTACAGGGGACCGTTTGTAAATTCGAACCCGCATCCCTCCGGACGCTACCCTCACCTGGCGAGCCCAACGAACATACCGCAGAGCCAATCCGGTGAAAGTATAGGAACTAGCTACGACATGCATTCGTTTACGTCTCACACGCACAACATGTCCGACTTGCAACCCGTACCTAGAGTGAACAGAACCGGGGACTACCACCACACATACGAGGGCGGCACGTTTCCGCGCAAGAAAGAGAACCAGCGATTTCGTATCCCCTCCAACCCTAGTGTCACGTCCAAGAATTCAGCCGGAAAGTTGAGCACGGGCTCGATCGAGAGAGTTCCGAGAGGAACTCCCCGATGCCGACGTTTCACGTGGAGGTGTTGAGCCCAGGTCGAGGCGCGAAGCAGCTAACGCATAAAGCCACCAGGAACTCCATGCCCGAGTATTGTGGATTGGGGTGGAACAAACCCTTACCTGGTGAACTGCGAAGGGTGCACATAGATAAGAGCCAGCAGCCTTTGGGCATACAGATATACTGCCCACCGAGCAGCGGCGGCGTGTTCGTATCGACTGTCAATGAGAATTCCCTCGCGAGCCAAGTCGGCCTCCAGGTCGGCGATCAGCTCCTGGAAGTCTGCGGTATCAATATGCGTTCAGCGACATACACCCTTGCGGCGAGAGTGTTGCGACAGATAGGCAACTCGATAACGATGCTCGTGCAGTACAGCCCCGAGAAGTACAAAGACGAGGTGGAGGTGCCCGGGAGCTCGTCGTCAGGGGAGAGCTCCCACGACGAGGAGGTGTCCCTGTCCGGGTCCCCGACGCCGAGGAACTCCCCCGGACCGCAACAGTCGTTGAGGATGGAAGCGGCCGCCGGCGAGCTGACTAGCTCGAGGCAGTCGCAAGCGAACAAGGAGCTGCCGAGGTTCCTGCTCATCGAGATGAGGAACTGTTCGGATTTAGGTATAAGTTTGGTGGGGGGGAACGCGGTGGGGATATTCGTGCACAGCGTTCATATAGAGTCGCCGGCGTACAACGCGGGCTTGAGGACGGGTGATCAAATCTTGGAGTACAATAATGTCGACTTGAGGCACGCCACCGCTGAACAAGCGGCTTTGGAATTAGCGAAGCCGGCAGACAAGGTAAGTTGGACATCATCATCATTCTCCTGCCTTTTCCCAACTCACTTGGGGTCGGCGCAGTATGTTTTCTTCTTCCATACGTACCTATCAGCAGTCATCTCTTCATTCACTCCATTTTCTTTCATATCATTTCTTACACACTTCATCCACACGTTTCTTTGGCCTTCCTCTACTTTTCCATCCTTCCACATTCATATTCATATTCATTACTATTTTACCCACATGCGCTTCCTCTCTTCTCATAACATGTCCATACCACGACAAACAAGAACCTTTCAACTTTTCTACCATTGACGCAACTTTCAAACTCCCTCTAATATATTCCAAATTGTTAATAAATTGCACTTGGCGCTTGTCCACACTTACCATCCTTGCAGTTAATCTTGCCCAGTTAATTAACTGCATACCTAATGAAGATTTAAACCAAAAAATGTATCTGCCACATTCTTTTATTATACTGTAGTATAACCCTACATAGTTGATGTTGCGAAAGAACTTATTTAAAACTAGCCGTGTGCCCGCGGCTGCGCTCGCTTTTCATATATTCTTCATTGCGTTTTAATCTTTTTTATAATAATAATAATAAAGCCATTTAATCCAGATCTCATATTTGGTGTAAATTACAATGTTTGTTAGTAAAATGTTGCTTAAATTTAAGAGAGATTACTTACATTAATTTTAGTATTATTTATGAGATTTGAATCCCTGTTTGGGTAAAGGCCTTCTCCATCCCAATCTTTTTTATACGGAACCTTAATTATTTGCCTAAAAAAAAATTTAGTATTAAGATAAAGCAAAAATATTTATCATACATTCAAAGACTTGTCCGTGAAATTGTGCAACGAATCGGATTTATTTACATTTTTTATAGTTTTAATTTTTAATTGAAAGTATCCCAAAGTAAATCTGAGTAACTTCAGATATCCATTAAAAAACAAACAGCCAGACAAAAATATATATCATATCTATTTAGTAAAAAAAAAAAAGTTTTAACATCAAAAACAGACACTTTTTACTTTTTAGTATAGATTACTAAATCTAGAAGAGTAGTCACTGGTTAGGCATTTGCTAAATAGTCTATTTACTGCATATATTCAGTTTAATTGTCTGTATTGTTTGTCTGAATGTGTAAGTTTAGCCATTGACGATATTACCTGATGTATAGTGACGATGCGGACGAAGATGATTGTTTTTAAATTGGCGAGTAATAATTGAAGGGGACGCTTTCTTCACCAGCAATGAAACCCCAACTTCACTATATAATGTGGACTGTATTTACTTTTGAATTACACGTATTTACAAACTATATTTTGTCGGTTTTTTTTTTTTTTTTTTTTTTTTTGACCTAGCTAATGCTGTTGACCGGAAGGGCCTTTCCAGCTTCACCGAACTTTGGGGGCGAGTGCTGAAGGCACTCAGCCGCAAAAAGGTGACTAGCTCTATTTTGCCGGTACAACTTTGCGCGAATTCTAATACATTTTTAATACTTACAACTAGCACATAGTTACTCTTAGTCTAGAAACTTATCATTTATCTCATTTACACACATGATGTACATATCATATATATCTCTCTCTCTCTCGTGTTTCCAGCTACTGAGTGTGTGTGTGTTGTGATTCTCGTAATTGAATGTTAATGTTAAAGATTTAAGGAAATATTCATTTGTCCTCAACAATAATATTGGTGGGGGGTGTGCCAGGTGAGCGTGCTGGTCCGGCACGACCTGGCGCAGTACCACGAGATGAAGGACAAGCCGGGCGACGCGTTCTACATCCGCGCCGGGTTCGACCGCTGCGCGAAGATCACGTCCGTCGGCATGGACACCATCGACGAGTACTCGCTCTGGTTCCGCAAGGACGAGGTGCTGTTCGTCGACAACACATTGTTCAACGGGTCCCCGGGACTCTGGCGCGCCTGGCAGCTGGACTGCAAGGGGGTCAAGAGGCACTGGGGCACTATACCGAGTAAATTCAAGTTAGTGTCCATCACCTTCACCCCTTTCTCCACTTGTCTACGTTTTCAAGCTCTTTGCGGAACCTCTTAACCTTGAGAATACCCCCACTGACTATAAAAACCGATGTTAACGCCATCTGTTATCATATATATTTTCTTGTCTATATACGCCTCCGCTCTATTTAGTCTATGTATTAATTATCCCTTCCTTCTTCCTATTCAAAAACGGAACGCCAACATGCAACCGACGCCGCGGTCTCTCATATGTTTAAAAGTGCACATTAGTTATCAAATTATATAGAACATTCATAAAGTGAAGTGAGGTGGAAAATAAAATCTGAACCAGCTTAATCGAAGGCTAATAATAGTAATAAAAGTAAGTAAAGGCTAATATAGTAAGTTCCGTTTGCGCCTTTCAACATCATACTTTCTAGATATTTCCACAGCGACCGGGAAAGCCTTTAAATTTACCCAAAAGTCAGGCATTTTGTCTTAGGAAAGTTCAAATTTATAAATACGTTTGATGTAAAACTTTTAATGATGATCCTTGTAAGTTCAATCGTTTCATTCGTCGTGACGGAAAATGTCATGACGACGTGCTTATACTATTCTACTAACAACTTTCGGGTTTGATATTGTTCGGTCGGATTCCGCATCGATGGTAGCGGGTTCTATTTACACCTATCCGGCTTTAACCCTTTCACGACCAAGGGAAACATTTTTCCCCAGTGGAATATTGGTGACTGTATATTTTAATTATAATATTATTTGACTTTAAAATTTCCCCACAAAATTCTAAATAAGCTATAGTTTCTAACGTTTACACCTCTTTTTAAGTGGAGGAATGTATTTACGCATTTTTCATATATACTCTACGTTTAAAAAAATAAACAATTGAATAGTAATATTTACTCTCCGATATCTTATGGTCCTGAAAGGGTTAAAATAGGCTTCAGCTTTCGGTGAAGGAAAATATCGCGAGGAAATCTGGGTTGGCTACCGTCCTCAAGTTTGAAAACCTGTCGCCAAATACTAACTAATAGGTATGTTTAGGAGAACCATTACCTCTAGGCTTAGTCTGTTTAACTTCTTGGACCATGTCATCACTTAATATCAAGTGAGATAATGGTCAAAGAACTGAGCTTACACCGTTGAAAAAAACACGTATTTTTGATTATCGCCTTGGTACAATGCATGTAATTGCGCGGTTGTTCTCTACAATAAGTAATGGCTGGTCACATTGTAGCGGCACTATGAAGACCTTATAGTGTTTTTATTTTATCTTCGGTCTTCTAGCTAATTGTTGTGTATATTATATAGTAATACACATACATAAACTGCCTCGGTGGCGCAGTTGTATAATGGTGCGACTGTCGTTCTGAGGTCTCGGGTTCGATCCCCGGGTCGGGTCAAGTGGTATTGGGTTTTTTCTACTCAATATCATCCCGGAGTTTGGAATTTGTGCCCGATATGGCGACAGGCTCGCCCCCTGTCACATCTGGGACGGAACTAAGCTCGGCGAAATGTGGGTGGTGTAGTTCGCTACATCACCTCTGCCTAACCCTTCGGGGATAACAGGCGTGAGCTTATGTTATGTTTTACACAGCTTTATATTAGAAATAAATTTTATTTCTATTTTAAATACAGAATTGTAACAGAAGACATATTGTATTGTCGTATATTAAAAAAAAAAAGATAAAAAGGAAAAGGAAACCAGTATTACTAGAGTAAGAAAAATACAATACACTTATTTAGGGCAGTTGCCAAGTAAAAAACAAAAAATATATGTTCATGGATTGAACAGTTGTGTGCACAAAGAAATTTGGTTCTACGAGCAAAAGTAATAACTAACAATTATAATTATTCATCGATTACTTCTATAAAGCAAATTATAAACTTATACAGTAATACCCCGCTTAGCACGACCCCGTTACGCGCGGTTTCACTATAACGCGAATTTCAAATTTCGCGCTCAAATGCCTCGCATTACGCGAAAGAGTGCGTATTAACATAATGTAAAGACAATAGATGTATTTTTCCGTAAAAAAAATAAGAGTATGTATTGCATAAAGTGTTCTTAGAATTAAAGTGATTGATTGAAATGATTTGTATTTTTTTGTATTAAATTTTGATTATGTTTAATCATAAACCTCGATATACGCGAATTTTTTTCGGAACGCATCCCTCGCGTAAAGCGGGGTATTACTGTATTCGGAAGATCAAATAATACAATCAAGAGGTAACAATGAATCCTGGACATCAAGTAACAAGCGATATTTATTTATTTCTCATCCATTTGACGCACCTATAGATTGACATTGTGATATCGGTCATGAATTATTTGGAGTTTTTGTAATGGTCTAAGGGTATAAAGGGGAGTATAGTTTGTGTGGTGAATGACGGGGAACGGTAATGGGTCCAGGGTGGAGGAGATCCTGCGGCGGTCGAGTGGTTCCCTGGAGAGCGAGGCGAGCAGGCGCGCGTCGAGCACGGCGCGCCGCTCGTTCTTCCGGCGGAAGAAGCACCGCGACAGCAAGGAGCTGGCCTCCTTCTCCAACACCGAGCTCGGCTGCTGGAGCGACTCCGGGACCCTCGCCGATGACCTCCCGCTATTGTCCTATCAGAGGGTCGAGAGGCTCCATTGTACGTATCAATTATATCTCAACTTGTAACTGACAATATCCCAATTTGAAGAATTTGTTTTATTCTAGCGTCCACCATCTTAATTTTTTTGTCTCTGTGATGTTTTAACCTTTTTAAAAGATTTAGTTGGATAATAATAAAAAAATAGGAATCATCTTCATCTCCCTACCCTTTTCCCATTTTTATTTGGGGTCGGCGCAACATGTCTTCCTCTTCCATTCCTCTCTATTTGTTGTCATCTCCGCATTCACTCCTTTTCTAAACATATCATCTTCCACACAGTCCATCCATCTTTTCTTTGGTCTTCCCCTCCCCATGTAACCGTCCACATTCATATTTGTATTCATAAAAAATAGGAATGTTGACTTATTATTTTTTTGCTCTTCTCGACGTTCACAAACGCCTTCTTAGGGCCTAAATTGAATAAAAAAAATTTGATTTTGTTGTCTCATCACTAGACTGACCAATAAAAAACAATTAAAATCTAATCAAAAATAAGCGACTCGCAATCATTTCAACTTTGCCCTAGAGAGAATCCTAAAGAGAATTTTCTTTTTCATTATATTATGTTACTACGTTTATATGTGTCGGGGAATCTACATTAAGGTCGGAAAAAGAAAACCGTAATTTTTCATGGCGTTATTCATGTGAAAAGATGATTTTTTTTTTCTGTTTGACTTAATATGAATTGAACTAATGGAGTAATAAGTCGAGTACAGATATGAGTGTAGTGTCTGTTGTGGTCAGATGGTACACGGCGACCGGTCGTGGTGCTCGGGCCGCTGTGGGAGTGCGTCACGGCGCGGCTCGTGTCCGACTGGCCGCACGTGTTTGGCGCCGTCCGGGCCGGGCACGGCGCGCACTCCGGACACGCCGGACACTCCGGACATCAGTCGCTGTCGGCGCCGCGGGCCCGGCCGGCGTGCGCGCACCTCGACTGCATCCCCTTGCAGGCGGTCAAGGATCTCGCTGATAAGGTACTCTATCTCTCTCTCTCTCTCTGTCTGTGACACTATCATGTCGGTAAACGATATTTTTGTATTAATATATAATGGTTTTTTTTACACGGAATAGGCTCAGTGCTTTGACCACAATCTCATTTATGTTAAGTGACGATGTAATCTAGGATGGTAAATACACTAAGCCTATAGGTACTGGTCTCCTCACGATGAGTTCCTTCACCAATTTTATAGTCGAATATGTGGGGATCGAACCCACGTCGATTGACGCGAAATCCGGCCTCTCTACCCGCTGTGTCATCATGCTTCAGCGCTTTTCAAAACGGTGGCTATCTTGCTAGAACTTTTTAGGGTGTTTTGTGGACACTTTTAAGTAAATGTTATCATTTTCATTATACTTTTGCGCACAATAACCAAACTATATCATGTAAAATTCCATTAAAATTAATATAGTCTCAAATACGCACAAAAATATAATGTTTTTTTTTTTACAGGGTATACACTGTCTCCTAGATATCAGCGTCGCGACCATAGAGAAGCTGCACAAACAACAGATTTACCCGATAATCCTCTACATAAAGTTCAAGTCGTTCAAGCAGATCAAGGAAGTGAAAGACACCAGGTACCCCGCGGACAAGGTCTCCGCTAAAGCAGCCAAGGAGATGTACGAACACGGGCTGAAAGTTGAAAACGAATATAGGAATTATATCTCTGGTGTGTATAGAGAGTTTTTTTTTTTTTTTCTGCACTGTGAAATATTATCGTCTTATTTATATTTACATGATGTTTTGTCGTTGAATATTTCTAGCCGAGATACCGGCCGGAGTGAACATAACGTACATGTGCACGCAAATTAAAGAGGCGGTAGAGGAGGAGCAGAACAAGACCTTGTGGGTGCCGTCGGTGCAGGCCTGACCCCTGCCGCCGCGCCCCGCCCCGCCGCCCCGGCACAAGTCCGTCACGTTCTGCGTGCGCTGCGACCCCCGGCGGACCCCCCGCCTCCGCGACCCCGACCCCGACCTGCGCTACCACTCGGACCCCGAGCCCGAGCCGAAACTCAAACGGAAGGAACCGAAACCCGGTTCGAGTGAGAGCGACCCGCGGTACTACTCGGAGCCGGACGCGATGAACTACTTCGAGATCGACTACGGGTTCCTGAAGGAGCTGAGGAGGATAGCGCGCAGCAACTGCCCCGAGTGCAGGCGGAAGCGTTCCAGGAATACTACGGGCAGTGACAAGTGTGGTGAAGTGAAGTTGAAGCGTGTGAACTATGTGTTGTGCGACGGTCGGTATCACAGCGAGATGGAACACTGCAGGCGGTGCTGTCGGGTCTGCGGCCGGTCGACGGACACCCTGGACTCGTGCGAGGAGGACCAGTACTCGCTCATGTCGAGGAGTTACAGCCGTCCCGCCGGCCACAGATCCAAATCCACCCCCAAACCACAGCGAGAGCGAAACAATTCCCTGCAATCGAACAAATCGGTCTCGTTCCTCGATTCCAGTAACGAGGAACCTATTAAAGACGAGACCCATTATACAGCGAAGAGTTTCACGAATGACCTGAAGAGGTTCCTGCTGCGGCCCTCCGCCCCGCGGCTCAGCCTCCGCGACAAGTTCATCACGAGCTTCAAGCAGGAGCTGGAAGCCACGAGGAAGTCGCCCGCTCCGAGCTATCAAGGGTTTGTGGAAGTCTTATTGAACGTTTTTTTTTCTTTCGTAAACTACCAGCGGGGTTGTTCACTTTTTTTTTAAGATTATTTAATTCTGTTAATTACTATCAATTTTACTATTAGTGTATTTATTATTTTTTAAACAACAGTAAATGTAAACTCCTTCTTTTAAAGTCTCCTTTTCTCAAAACTCGTTCTTACTCTTTCTTTGTTTTTCGTCTGTTCGTTTTCGAAGTTTATCGACTCGATATTCGACTAAAATAATGTCGATAAAACAACGTTTTTACTTATCCACTATTAATAAACTTACAATCAAATGTGAGTGTTCAAATTAATTTTATATGCGGTTTAAAAGGATTTCTTGATCCTTTATCCACATTCTTAACTGTCGATAGATTTTTTTTTTTTTTCGATTAAAAATAACTAATTTTGGTGCTTTTGTAATTCGATATTATTTACTAATTTTATTTCCTTTATAAACAACGTAAGTGTTCATAATTGGTCTAAAGAGAACTTTTATATAAAAATCAAAGTTTCGGTGCTAGCGAGCTGGAAGTTTTATAAAACATATACATATATATTTATAATCTCGGTTTTTTTTTTTTAAAATATATATATATGTATATTTCAATAACGGAAATCTATACAGAGTTTGAAATTAACTATGTTGGTGCAAATGTTTGTCGCAACAGACCAATTATTGGTTATTAGGTGAACCGTAAAATCTATATTTATGCACTATAATTGATTATATATTTATTTATTATAATAATGAAATATATATATGTATATTAGTAGGTAATGTTTGTCTGTCGAGATCGCATACGTGAAATAACATGTAGCGAAAGAATCTTACGTTATTAACACACGTACGGACCGGACCGCGGACATGGTACGACGGACGGCCGAGGTCATCAGTCGCCTAAGTAGGGATCGACAATCTTTTTTGTATTTGTCTTTTTATTCGTAAATTCCAGTGGTTGAAATCAGACTATAATTATCATATGAAAAAAAAAAACAATATTTTTTACAATTTTTTATTGATAACGCCAATTCGCCAATAGCAACAAAACAAAAAAAAAATAACAACTCTTAACCTGCTGAGGAAAAAATGACAATTAACTGTTTTATCTTTGCCTATTTACAGATAATTATCATATCATAGTAAACAAAATATCTAAAATATATAATAATCTATCCTTTGTCAGTTTGAAATAAACAGCAAGTCTATTATTATATTTTCACGAACATATCAGAGATAAAGTATTAAAAAAATAACAACATTTTTATTTCTTCCAATAATCGATCGGCATCCTTACGCAAAACTCTAAAGAAAGATACACTTTCCTACCTCCCCCATTTAGGGGTAGATATTACAATTGACAAAATCTCGTTACTTAACAACAATATTCTTTCTGTTGTCGCTGGCGCTTGTGATTTAAACTTTCGACAGTATAATTCCTCTTCCTTCATTGATATGTTCGGACAAATGGCCCTTAAAAAAAAGTTTAACTGTAAACATAAATCTCTATATATAACAAAGGCTCGAATACACACGTAGACGTATGTGATCTCGACATACAACTCTTATTAGTTGATTATCATCGACTAATTCTTACTTTATAATTCTTCAAAATCCACAATATCTCAATTGGGCTTGGAAGTAAGCTTCATTTATTTCATCGTTTTTCAATATCGATACAGCCGTCGCTTGTAACGTCTCTTATATGCTTGTTCCTCATGGTCAATAAATAGATTTTTTTAAGCAAATGTTGAACTGTTGTCCAATTGTTTTGGGTATTAGCAGAGGGATCGGGGTCTCTAATTAGTGTAATGGGAAATTTTTCGATATGGAATTTTGGGTGTTCCAAATTAGAACCATTAGAATTTATCCCCACGACCATGTTGATATAAAAACTGCTAAGTCCGAAGAGTTTTTTGTAACCATAATGGACGTTGTTTCTCCTTCAAGAACTATCCAAAACGGTACGCGGAACTAATAAAGTAACTTAAGCTAAGAGCCTAATAAGGAATTATACGATATAATCTATATATATATATATATAAGCAAAGTTTATTTGTTTGTCCGAGATAAACTCGAAAACTACTGGACCGATCAGCGTGAAACCACAACCATTCGACACGGAATTAACCGTAGATGGTTATAGGCTATATATTTTTCAAATTCTATGAGCCCTTCGCCATGTTTTCTCAATTTGTTTGTTTGTTATTCCTTTGACGCACCATCACCTCAAAAACTACTGAACATATCGGGATAGGACTAATACCTTTCAACGCAGTACTTTTCGTAGACAGGTATTTTTTGGATTCCACCGATCCTCTCTCATTTTTTTTTTTCGATTTACTCTTTTGTACATATTCCACTACAATTTACGCTTATATAAATTTTTTCCGCTAATAAAAACAAAATACTCTTACTTTTATTCATTCATTTGTTTTTTTTTTTTAAATTAGCTATAAATGAGACGTCATATGCATAGAACATATAAAACGCGGGCAGAGCCGCGGACACCAGCTAGTTTAAAATATAAACAAAGTACAGCTTAAACAACAAAAAAAAAACAACATATTTATTAATATCTACGTAGATATATTAGGGTTCTTGATATATATTTAATAATAATATATCAGTATCATGTTTATATATATAAATATTATAGATAAATATATAGGGTTTTTATATAACCGTTTTACAATGCATGTGTTAGGAAGTAGTCGGAATATTTAAATATGTCGATAATAATTGTAGTGAATTATTAAATAATGTTGCACTTAGTGATATATATATATATTTGAAAACACACATTCTTGTTATATTAATATGTCATAAAATTTGGTAAGGTTTAATAAGGAACTTCGAGTGGGGGATTTTTCAACAAATTTTTATCGATGTTTTAATGTCGATATCTAGGCGCCATTACCTAGGTGTCATAACCGCATTTCTTTTGGTGTTCTTCTTCTTCTTCTTCTTAGTTAATGGCAATCTGTGTGTACACACAATTTGTGCCAATGTCATGTAGGTAAGATTTTCAATCTTGTATCAGCGTTACCAAGCTCCGACAGGACGGTGGCCTATCCTGCTCGAACTTTCCATGGAGCTTTGTCGGCACCTCAGAATGTATGCTACGCGTTGTCTTCTATAATAAACTTAACTTGAACACAATAACTAAACTATTTCACACAAAAACGCCACCAAGATTACATGATATAGAGTCAAGTACACAAGTTTAATGAGTTAAAGAAAACAATTGCTACATGTCAGACTGAGATCCCGCCAATAAACCTCTTTTGGTGTTAGTAAAAGTTACAGTAATAAGGCTCGATCTAAACTGACACAGAGTCACAGACACAGACACAGAAAAGTAAAACGAAGTGAAAACAGATGCGTATTTGCGATTATTTGCTTGAGGTCGAATAATAATCTTGCAGTTGTCAGTTGACCTTGTGTTTAGACCAAGTTATACGTTAAAAGAAAACAAAATATACGACATCGTTTTGAGTACACGATTTAAAAGAAAATAAAAAACATGTCAGTTGTTTTTATTTCGTCAGAAAATTGTTATTTATTGCGAAGGTGCGCCATTAAAAATCGATCCTCAATGTATGAAAAAACAGTATATATTCACATAATATTTTATCTACCAATAAACCACCGGTATTATTACACAGATTATTTAGATAAAGTATAGAGAAATTAAACAAACAGCTTCCAGGCTGTTTGAGATTGGAACACCGTTGTTAATTATTTATTACAAATTAAACCTTTTTTTTTTGTCGAGGGGAAATGCATTTACGCACTGCCCTTACCTATTGCATTAGTGAGACCGGAGTCCCCCAATGCAATGGGTGAGGGGGTGCGGAGGGACGAACACCGTGCCAGTGTGGGACTCACCCGGGCGTGAATTACAAATTAAACCTAACTTAACATTACTATTGTGTAGAGTTCCCAATTGTCTGTAATGTATATTATATAATAACGGTTTTCGAACTTTAGCGGTAACATATACATAACGACTTTCGTCCAAGTAGTCTGAAACTTACAAAATACATACTAAAACAAAAAAAAAAAAAATGAGTATACTAGATGATATTTGTTGGATTATCAGTAGAGGTAAATTATTATTATTAAAAAAAAAAAAAAAAAAAACTAATTATTGAGACTAGTTTTTAATGAATAGAGAATGTGGTATATCAAAATATTAATGTTTCTATTTACATTATTAAATTGATTCCGTCTTCAATCTTACACATCATTTGATTATATATATATATATATATACTTTTTAAAATTTAATTTATACTATATTAATAAATAAATTTTATATATATTCTTTCTCAAGTGCCAAAAACTTTTAAAATTATTATTATTTTTAAATCATTTTGATGCATTCTGTTAACACTCTCCTCGTCTCTCATTGGTCGTGACTTAGACTTTTTTTTATTCGGTACTGCAGTATAGTTATTTGTCTATTTCAATTTTTTTTAAGTTTTCACTTTTTTTTATAACAGTTGTTGTTAGTTCTTTGACGATTCGAGGTTTAATATTTGACTACAATCCCATTAGATAATAAGGGGCGATATGACCATAGTTAAATTTTTTTAGATACTGGCTTTCAAGTGATGCCGCCAGAAAAAAACCTAATATGTGTCAGATTTTTAGCGTACAAAAAGCATATGCCACCTTAAAATGCATAATGAATCTGTATTTTTTCAAAACTGCCTCGGTGGTGCAGTTGTATTACGGTGCGACTGCCGTTCCGAGGTTTCGGGTTCGATCCCCGGGTCGGGTCAAGTGGTATTGGGTTTTTCTACTCGATATCATCCCGGAGTTTGGAATTTGTGCCCGATATGGCGACAGGCTCGTCCCCTGTCGCATCCGGGACGGAACTAAGCTCGGCGGAATGCGGGTAGTGTAGTTCGCTATATCACCTCTGCCTAACCCTTCGGGGATAACAGGCGTGAGCTTATGTTATGTTATTTTTTTAAAATGTATCGAAAAGTTGTATTATTTTTTTTTTCAAATAATATGCATATACTTAATATTTATCACATCTATAATATTCGACTTTATGTTTTCGAGACAAGGGAAGTGTTACAGTGTAATACTAGAAAAAAAATTGTGGAAACAATCTGATCATAGTTCCTTTGAAAATCGAAAGTCAAGGACAGACAATCGACGAAAGATAGGAAAAAACGACATAATTTTCACTTTTCTTTTTATTTCTTGAAACGTATGGAACATTACATGAGCAATAATATAATTATACATTTAGGTAATAATAAATTTTAATAAATGTTTAAGGGTAATAAAAAAACGTGATTTATGGGGATTTTAAAAAAGTAGTGAATTAAGTAATAGACACAGTTGTACGAGTCAGTCTATAAGTATTTTCGACGTTTTTGTGTAAATTCATTAGATTTACCGTTTCTCTGTTGTTTATAATTCTTACAATAAATTTTAGCCATGAAGTGGACTTTAGAAATATTAATTTTAGATCCTAATTTAATAACACGAGAATTTTTTTAAGTCTATCTATGAACTTGATTTAATATACACAGGCCTAAGTACTTTATTATTCGTGCAAAAAGAAAAATGCACTATCGTGCAAAAACTGCATCGTTTTAATCGTTTTAGTTTCAGTGAGGCCTTTGTAAGAACTTTCTTGCCTAGTCCGTGAAATGTTATATTTATTTATTTACGTTATTCCGTATTTATTATAGTTGAGTTTTATTAATGGATTGCATAGAATAGAATTACACGATTATTCCAAAAAGGTATCGTGCAAATAGTGATGATGGTTTCGAACGAATTAAGCGTTTTATTATTGTGATTTGAAATTTAGTTCGAATTAAAGTAAACGGAATCGAAATGTGACAAGTCATGAAAAACATGGCAGTTTGGACGTTTTCTTTTTTTTCTATGGCCGGGAATAATCTTATGCCGGTAAATGTTAAACTTACTTAAGGGGTAAAAAAAAAAACAAAAAATCCTTTTGTAGTTGGTGCAGAATTAGATAAGCGATCTCATTGATAACGCGTAGGGGTGGGGTGAGGCTTTATTATTGATTATTTTAATTTTGAACACATTTTATTAAATAGGACATAAGCATTTTGTACAGTGATTTCATTAATATGTTGCGATGCGCAGCGTGAACATAATTTTTTTTCCATTATATTTTTATTTTATTACCTTTTAACGGTTATAGTTCTATAATAATAATTAATATCATTAATTACTAGAGGCAGTTTTTTATAGTTTATCTTTTATGAATATTGAAAGTAATAATACTAAACAGTGCTAAAAATATGAAATAAAATATCTAATTATTGACAGCGTATATCCACGATTTAATAAAATAAATAAAATAAGAAATGAATTCGAGTAAAGTTTACAAGGGCAATAGAGATAATTTAGAAATTACTGCTAGAGATTATATTGCGCGTCACGTAACTAGAACCTAAGTGGCCGGGAGGGAAGGGGGAGGGGATTAAGACGGAAGTTAAGTGGAGATAATTTCAAATGAACATTGCAAAAGTTATATATATATGTTTATTTAGCAGCCGAAAATATAACGGGCCGCAAACAGGAGTGAAAAACAACAAATAGTTACCATATTATAATTATAATTTGTTACAAAAATAATGCTGCACAAAAAAACAGTTCAATTTTTGTATTATTTTTGTGTTTACAAGCGTAAGCTACTTTAGTTTTATCTATCGACCTAACTGTGTTAGTTAGCGTTTTGTGTAATTTTTGATCTGACATTAATATTAAGTTTGCATTAAATCGTCCGCTAATGTTAATAATGCTTTGAACATACGACGAGACGGTCTCTGCGTTAATATTTTATAAATATTTTATTATACGGCATTT
The DNA here is from genome assembly GCA_014132275.2 of Samia ricini. NCBI lineage: Eukaryota > Metazoa > Arthropoda > Insecta > Lepidoptera > Saturniidae > Samia > Samia ricini. Next base: position 1,591,131 of record AP028159.1, read on the forward strand.
TATAATGTTTCGGTGACATTTCATTCATTTGCGGGACAAAGTGTGACATTTATCAAACAATTAGCAGTGTTGAAATTAACAGTAGAGAAATCTAAGCCTGTAATAGTAATATAAAAACTGGAATAACAAGAGATTTTTGGATCTGAATGAAATAAAAAAAAAATATTTCTTTTTATATCACTCAAAATAGAAACCTTGTCGAACAAAAAAAGAAAAGATTTTCATTTTAATGCCACAGCTTTTGAATGAATTGAGAGTGAATGAAATATGTTTCAGAATAATTACAAATCGACAAAGTTATAATAGCTGTCAATCCTACCGCGAATGGGCGATTTGCCAGCAGACAAAATTCTCTAGAAAAAAAAAAGATTACCTCCTTCGATTTAATTGACCGAGAAATGAGCTCCCATTATTTTTAAAATCAATGAGTTTTATTAATTTAGAAAATAATAAAAGAGTAGTATTGCAATAATGAAAACTCCGTCGTATTTTCGAAAATATGAATTTGTTTTATTCTTAAATATATACATAAGATGTAATTGTAAATTAAATATTAGAAAACGTTATTAGTGAAAATGTATTTTGAAAATAGATGAAAAAATATTGACAATAAGTAATCAGTATTTAAATTATTGTATAATTTCAAGTTTTCTTGTTTTGGAGATATTATTATTATTATATTATCTGTTGATGTTTGAATATTATTATCTGTATTTGGATTTTTTTTTGGTGGTATTATTATTTTTGTTTTAGTTTTTAAGTTATCTGTGTACATTATATTGTACGGCCGAGTAAGGTGACTAATATTGTCTATGGATGAATAATATTTCAACGAAATGTTTACACAATATAGAATGGAGCAATAAATTGATATATCAAATTGAATGATCAGTGTTTTTATTTATTATTAGATTTTAGCATGATATTAAATGAAACACACTAAAAGATTTTTTTCTGAAAGTCTAAACGTCAATATGAAATGAAACTTGAACGCTCGAGTATCGTCATTTAGTAGAAGAAATAAGACAGTGTACAATAACTAAATGAATACCATTATCTTTCCCGGGAAATGGCGTTTACCCAACAGTGGGACATTACATGTCGTTGTTATAATTAATGTAAAATTATAATGGATGTTCAACACGATTTCTTTTCTATAAACTGATACACCATCACTACGATAATAATTAGAGAAAGTATGTTAGGAAAGTACGTAGTAAACCAAAGAAATAAATTATGATGAACGTACAGACAGACTTCCATTATTATAGAGTTATGTTGACTTGTACTTTTTATGTTATTTTGTGACCGAGTTGCGATTTCGATGGTGAGGCGAAGAACGCGCGAAATGGGACGCGTTTACCGCAGTCCAGCTGTAGTCTTTTGTCCAGCTGGCGGCATCGCGCATGCGCCGTCTCGCGGTTAAAATGGCCGATGCAAAAATTACGCGGGAAATTAATCAAATACTTTTTCGCTTTCACAATACTTATATATAAGTCTTTCTTTAAATCATTTCTCATCTCTTTTGGTCTATATTTTATTAGTTTAATATAAAAAGTGCTAAATTTTTCAACAACAATATTAAATTTTTATTTTATTATATTACTAGAAATCAAATATAATAATAATGAACATGTACAAACAATGTACAAACAAGCGGATTATATATGGCGAGTGTTAATTTTGGTGATATTGGTATATTTTTGTGATTCTTTTACGTACAAAAGTGTTAAAAGTAATTTGCAAAAAATAGATAACAGCGTAGCAGACGACAATTCGATTGGGTCAAATGATAATTATACATCGAAAAATGAAGGCAGAGGATTTTTACACGGTAAGAAATTATTTAATTTCTTATTTAATCTTTGGTAAAAAAAAAACAGTTTGCTATAGGTATGTTGTTTCTTTCGTGTTAAGTGGAAGAAACGCAAGAATTATAAGGAAAAGTTGCCCATATTATTTTTACGAATCTTAGTAAGGATATAGGATATAGGGATAATTAATAAAATAGTTAAAATAGCTAAGTTTACTGAATGTACTTATTTAATGGTAGTATAAGGAAAGCCATCAAATTTATTTACAAGAACGATGCCCGCCATTTTTAAAAATAAACAATATGAAATTTGTTAAATAGATGCGAAGTCACAATACACAATTGCTTTCACTAGAACGTTTTTATTATAAAAAATGTTAAATCGGTCAAATTCGATACAAAAAAATAAAGTAGAATTTTACGTTCGAACTGTTCTGGTAGTCGGTGCAACTGGAGTTCTCTCTTGTTTGTTGTCTTGATACGTTAACCCATGCTGGCTTGAGAACTTGCTTTTGGCAAATGATATGTAGTTACAGGCTGTCATTTTATAATAAACATCTTCAAAGAAAAGAAATACATCATCAAATATAATCGGCTAGTTACTTTTACTCTAAATAAATTAAAAGATTCACTATGCGATAATTTAGGTAAGTATAAGGCGTAATTATTGTTGGACTTTTTTTTCATTCGTAACGGTTAGACATTCGCCAGCATATAACAGGCGATGACTTGCATTAAGATGATGATACGATGATTATTTTTTTATTTATTGTTTGTATTTTATTTCTCTTTCTTAAAGAAAAGCGGTGCAATGTGCACAACGACGTATGCGAATGGCTATATCAATAGTAATAATAATTACAGTAATTATAGTTTGTCTCTGTTTTAAGATGGCCCATTTATAGTTATTTTTGTGTAAATACATACGACGTCAGTTTACATGTTTAACTAAAATGGTGACGAACTTTAGTGTAACTTTCTAAGGAGCTTTTGAGGTAATTTAGAAATTATTCACGTTATTTTAATTGCCTTTTAAGCTAATGGTAAACGTCGTGTCTTATTTAGTTACTGTTAGAACGGTAGAAGGAAAAGTTATCTTTATCAGAGGCGGCTTAAGTCAGAGGGTACCGCGGCCCCCCTCCTGCTGCGATTACAGGCGTGCTCTGATCTTTAACTTGGGGAGTTCTTACACCCGTTATCAACTTAATACACTGTGACATTTCATGCTCTAGAAACACTATGGGATAGGTGGATTCAAACCTACGCTCTTCGACGTGGTGTCTGAACACAGCCAAATTTTTACCAATGGCAACTATCATCTTTACGAGCAATCGTACCTATGTAATTTAAGATATTTTTTACAATCATGTTTAATTGCATTCTATTTAAATTGGAATGTTCAGCGTATATCATGCAGTACGCACGGTTTTTTCCTTAACCCGTCTATCAATAACTATCATTTGAATTATTATAAACTATCACAAGTAATTATCATTATCACGAATACGAACTAATCATAATTGTTCCCTATATAGCCTAATACAGCTAAATATACACTAAAAACAGGCCAAAGAATAAAGTTACCTGGGCATTCAAAACAGAATAGATGTTAATCGGTACAGCGGTTATCGACTTAAAAACCAACAAACGGACCGACACACTTTGCTTTTTATGTACTATAACTAACTACACTACCCGGGTTTAGCTGAGTTACTTTCACATAAAAACAAAAAAAAATATTATTTGAAAAATATATAATTGCAAAGTATTTTTTTCTTCCAAATTAATGACGTAACCTCCCAATAACGTTATGACTCACGTTGTATTTAAAAAATGTAAACTAATATACGGAAAGATCGCGTTATTGTAAGAAAATCGAATGAAGACGCGGGAACAGCTAGTTTTGATATAAATTACTCAGTTATGATAACAACTGTCAAGTACATTGCGCAGAGAGCCGCGGGCTGACATCATTGATAACCAAGTAAGAGGGAATACTGTCTTGCCGGATCATGAGTATCGAGGTTACGAGGACCCCATTATAATTTCACTCATTGACCCACGTCAATGACTTTGCACGTGTCAAATATTTATTATTCATAAAAAAAAGAATTTAATATACACGACATGTCAAATGAACAAAGTTACACAGTTATAAAGTTTAAGAGAAAAGACACATACTATATGTATCTTATTAGTATATAAAATTAAGTTTTATTTAAAAAAAGAGAAATCGATTAATGTATGTTGTAAACAAGTGAAAATAATGTCAGTTAAAAATACAACAGAATTAGTAGTTATCTATAATCATATGGTCCTAACATACAGAAATCAGAACAAAATATGTACGTCAATTAAAAAGTCCAGTCTTAATATGTTACCGCTTTTAGCATATCGTCACTTAGGATCAGTTCAAGTATAACGTAAGAAAAGTTTTGGACATTTTTGTTCCCCTTCCTGTCTGAAGTAATAGTAATCAAAGCTCTCACTCCCCCCATGATTACGTAACCATTAGCATTTTTTTTAAATAAAAAAAACAAGAATTAATAAGTAAATATTGCTTTAAATAGACGCCGTGTGGTGCCGGCTAAGAATAGTACCGCCACATATCTTCCCATGGGTGACGTAAAAGGCGACTAAGGGATAAACCAGGGAATGGGCACCATTGTTCTGTGAGTACCACAAACACCTATTGCGATTGGCAATCCGCTCGCCAAGCGTGCTGATTATGGGAATTCCCACTTTTTGAAAGAGACCTATTCTCAGCAGTAGACGTCTATCAGTTGAATCAATCAATCAATCAGTTGATTACGTAATTACAATTTAGACCCCCGTCCCCCATGTCATCAAAACTAAGCATAGCATAGATGATTGATGTTTACGTAAATATCAATTGAACGACCCCGTAACATTAGGTCACTTATGCTCGAATTAGTTATCGAGGATTTTAGCTTTAGCTGGCTATATTTTACACGCAGTAAGCCGAGCGTGTAAAAAAGTTGCTCAACCCTAAGCAAACTCCAGTCTGCTCGCGTCTTTATTTACACAAAATCATTTTAACTGCTTGCTACGCGTGTTTACATTTGCGTGTAGAGGTGCGTTTAAGTACTCACCTACATCACTTTCGTTTGTTAACGATGTCGTTTTCATAGTTACGTGTAATAACAATAATTGTTTTGTGAGAGTAATTGTTCTGTTTAGAATGTACTATAAAATAAATTGAGATTTTATAAATCAGCCATGTTCGCGCTGTGTGAAACAACTCATTTGGCGCAAAATACGAGACAAAATCGAATTCCATAGCTTTTTTGTCGCATAAAAGAAGAATACACAAGCATATAGTTTAACTGGTTTTAATTGTGTAGCAGCTTTTTATTGTTTATATTTAATAAAAGATTGAGTTCAAGGGCTAGTTAAGTCCCGGAAAATATTTATTATGTTGATGATGCAAGATGAAAGCATAGCTTATTTAAGTTAGTAAAATTAAAATAAAAGTATCTAGTAAAATAACTAAAATCATTGTCAAATATGGTAAACCTAAATGTTGTAAGTGAAAAATTGTAAGCTATGACCAGAATTAAACGATAAATGACTAAATCGGTACTTAATTATATCGAAGAACGACAATAAAAAGTCCCAAGAAACCGGTAAATACAACAGTGTGTCAACCGATGTCCTGCTTTAAATGCACATAAAATACGCGTATACGGATTACGGTACGAGACACTGAAGTGTACCACGGGGTAAACGGGTACGAACCTGTCTCGGTAATAGTGTGGTAGGAATGCCGCGGGTGGAACCGCGTCGTAAGGTAGACCACACGTTTAAGGTAGCGATCGACTTGATACGCGACAGCGATTCATTTATTTTCATAATTACTACAAGCTAGCTAGCTACAAAGTGGGATGTCCCTGGCTGGATTTTACCCTGTCATAAAATATTGTTTATTCAAATAATTAACGACCGTTGAAATATAATAGTAAGCATCAATGAGGGAGTGGGAGTTTACGCTTTGCTTATTTTTGTTGATATAGGGAATGGAGGGTTCGAATTTAAGTATTAATCGTCGATTATTTACTTTAAAATTATGCCAATGCTTACGTAATCATGAGGGGGGAATGGGAGCGCAAAAGCTTTCAAATCTAGCAAAAAACTGTGATTTTGAAAAACTAGATTAGATTAAAAAAACATGATAGATTCTAATTAATAATATAAAGAAGAAGAAGCAACATAGTAAATGTTCTTGTCATTTAATTATCTAGTACCTGGGTGACCGAGCTCAGCTCGGTGTTTTAAAGACGTGTACTTTAGTTCATGTTTTTAATGCGCTTCAATTTATCTGTCTAGGCAAATATAAATGAATAAATATTTAATTCAATTTAGGCCCTGATAAGTTGCTTGTGAACGTTAAACTACTACCACTGGTTCGGCAAAAAAAATCCAGCCATCGAGAAGAACCCACAAAAGCTCTATCTGGTTTTTATTTCATATGATTGTTATGGAACTATATATCTCATAGACTACAAAGCTGGGTGCATGCACAAAGAAGGGTGTCATTTCCAGATATCACCATCGTTTATAATTCTAGTTACCTATACTATTAAATGGCGGACACAGTAATAAAAATCATTTACTAAATTTTTTACATTTTACGCTTGAGTGAATGGACGATTTATTAATCAACAATTTCATGAGCAGTAACAGATCAACCACATTGTAGTTCAAATGATAGTTAATAAATCGAATTTGGACGGTTAGTCAAATACTCCTGAATCAATATTTTTAAGATTCTTTTGACTTGTAACAACTCTCATTCTACTAACAAAAATTATTTACGACCCTATATTTTTACCTAACAACAACTTATTAAATCAGGTCGATCTTTTAAGTCAAGTTGTGCCCACATTGATACCAAACGAAGTCCGAAGGTCGTTATTAGGTCATTTAAAATGTAACAAAATACTTCTAACATATTAAAAACAAAATTGGTAACATTGGTAGTGTGGTACACCGCACCGATCGTCGTAAGTTTGATTTCATTTATACTATTTTATAGGTAACGAGTCCGAGCAATCAGTGAAGGAAAGCACCGAAATAAAAAAAATCCATAGCTGTCATGTTTACCATATTACCATATTGTGGGACAAAAGCTAAACAAAGGATTAGGTTATACATTGTAAATCTATCGCTAATTATTTATGGATGTAATCTTGTACACATAATTACTTACCCGTAGGTGAGATTGTATTCAAACGCTAAGCTAAAGTATACATATTTAAAAAAATAAGACATAAACTAGGCGATCACTTAATGTAAAAACTGGCAAAACTGGAAGGAAAGAAAAAATTATTAGTATAATAGCAAAATTTGTCAAGCAAAAATATGTTTTCTTGATAAGAAAATCCACAGTACTTTCTGAAGTGTATTCACTTAGTAGGTTAGTAGTTTATTCAGTTCTGTTGTCAATCAATTGTCCAATGCCGTAGCTTTATACGAAAACTATTTATATTTTAAGGTTGAGCATTCTTTAATTACATCGTCTTTTAATTTCTGTACACCAAATGAAAGTACCTTAGTGAAAAAGCAAAATTATTCTCAACTATAAATGCCAGCGATTACGAACGCATCTAATAGCTCTGTAATAATTTTAAAATGAGTATTATTTAACCCGCTATCGCTTATGTACTTAGTGCTGTCTTAACAAAAGACGATTGCAGGGTTCAATTACTTTTGAGAAAGTATGAGGATTACATTAAAACATTTGTGTTTGAATTATCACGAAGCCAAGGTCAGAGGTACTGACGAGTTGAACGAGTTGCAAGATCTGATCTTCAGATTGGAGTGTACGCCTGGTTTTTTTTTCATTTTGCTAAGATAAATCTTGAAAAAGGTGAAAAAACTCGATGCTAGCGCGCTGGTACAATTTATCAAAGAAGGTTTGTTCGAAGCTTACTTTAAACACCGCGTCATACTAATAATATTATGTTCGTAAGATATACAAATACGAAACAAACTTGAGGGTCGAATTAATTTAAAATGCCTAAAACAATGGGAGTCACTGTAAATTTCTAAATGCATACATATAATAAAATAAGAAGTCCGTTTATTAGTCTGTCTGTTCGTTAATGGACTTAAAACTTCTAGAACTACGTAACAAATTTGCACATTTCTTTTTTAAAATCATCTGTGTGGATTCCGTTTATAAGGTTTTAGTATTATCTTTTGTTATGTTTAGTAACATGTTATGTTACATTAAACCTAGAAAAAATACCACTAACACTATTGCGATACTTTATTTCAGGGGCGTAGCTACCGTTCGCCGCAGGGGGCGACGCGGTGCTTGCGAAAGCCACCCCGTGTCGCCCCCATCCCAAATGCGGCGGACGGCCCCGGGGGGATTTAGTGGGTATTTCCGGGCGCTTCTCGCCCGGGCGAGTCCCACACTGGCACGGAGACTTCCCTCCGTGCCCCCTTACCTATTGCATTGGGGGACTTCGGTCTCACTAATGCAATAGGTAAGGGTAGTGCGTAAATGCATTTCCCCCCGTCAAAAAAAAAGGCATAACTACCGGCCGCATCAACGAAAAGGGGTCCTCGAGCTACAGGGACCCCCGACGTGTTTAAGCAAAAATTCGTTAAATGTTATTTAGAATCTTTACCCTTCAATTTGGTATCGCCACAGTCTGGTAAAAGGGTCCTCTAATACATTTTGATACAGGGCCCGTCTAGCGTAAGCTACGCCACTGCTTTATTAAAACCATTGTGTATGGAATTTTTGTCTCTACCTAAATATATTCTATACATAATATTAGTGATATTTTTCGGGATATAGTTAGGTGACTGAGCATAGGTGTAGTTGCGCTGGAAATAATGACACGTAGTGTAAACTATGAAATATAACAAAACTTTTTTAATTAAAAACGAAACCGACGTCAAAAAATTATACTATAAAAATGCACTAAAAAGTAAATAAATAATTACTTTATTAATCTACTTCTGTTAACTTCGATATATCCTTTGTTTTGATACCATTGATAATTTTGAAATTTACTTTTTAGTGCATTTTTATAGTAGACTTTTAAAGTCGGTTTTGAATTTAATTAATAAACTTTTGTTGTCTACTTTCTATTTTAATTATGTATTTTTAGCCTTTTATGTATAGTTTTGAAGCCAGTTTTTTATTTTTTTATAAAAAATGATTTCATTTCCGTATTAATGCGTTCTTTTTTTTTCATTCTTATTCAATTTAGGCCCTAAGAAGGTGCTTATGAACGTCTAAAACACTACCACCGGTTCGAAAAAAACAACCCAGCCGAGAAGAGCATCAGATAATAAAAGCAAAAAAGCAAAAAAAATAGCAATATAAAATGGTGACTAATACACAAACAATTGAATAGCTGTGCAAGCAAATATATACATATATGTATAAATATTTGAAGGTTTCTCTTCATTTCTGTGAGATCCTGATTTAGTGGCGATGGAACCACTTCGGGGGTGTACTCTATCGATTAAAAAGATATTTGCAAATTGATCCACAATTGAGGGAGAAAACGAGTAACAAACATACAAAAAATATATACGAATTGATAACCTTTTAAGTCGTTTAATAAAATCTCTCTGGAAAGTCTTAACATAGGCCTGCACCACCATATTACTGAAACACTGCTTGAAATAAAAAAAAACAAAACAAAACAGTGTTTCCTAAAGGACTTTAATTCAAGGACGTTATAATAAATTACAACAACGATTATTGTGCATATAATATCTAAATTTAATAGTGTCGAATTGAGTCGGAACAAATAATGATACCTCTATATAATTGCAAGCGGAATTATGGACACGACTAGTCGAAATGTTCGATATCAGATTACAGGATGCGTCTGGAGTTATTCAAACATCATGAATTAACCATTTTTATTAATTAACCTCAAAAATTAATTTTTTCTACTCTTAATTTATTAACATAAGCTCACGTCTGTTATTCCCGAAGGGTTAGGCAGAAGTGAAGTAGCGAACTACACCACCCACATTTCGGATGGGTTTAAATTATAATCCATACACTTTAACTTGGAAAGTGTGCCAGTTCGGCGACGGTCCTATTGATTTGTGTTAATGTAACGATTACCCATATATATTCGCATCGTGTCGGTTGCAATTTAACTTTTTCCTTGTAAAATCTTTATCGCGTTATAACATGAACCAGTCTCGGATAAATCTCGAAGATCCTGTTCTGTGTCGCATCACGTCCCAGTTTCTTATGTATGTTTTCAGTTAGACATAAAACATTTAGTTAATAATATGTGTATTAAGTTAACATAACTTTAAGTTCATCATAGATATATTATATTTGTTTCGCCTATAAAGTTCATATATGTAAAAATGTTAAATCAAGAGGCCATCAATAAATTACATCACACGAATTTCATGATTATATCACCCACCCCCCGACTTTGACTTACATAATATATATAAATACGTGAATTATTTTTATACTGTATAGGCTCAGCGTTTTGACCAAAATCTCACCTGATGATAAGTGACGATGTGGTCCAGGATGGTAAAGACAACGCTACGATAGCTGTGGATAACATGGTTAGACATTTCTATATATCCGCGTGAAGACGGGATGTGTCACTTCAAAATCAAAATCAAAATTTATTTATTCAATTTAGGCCCTAAGAAGGCGCTTATGAACGTCTAAAACACTACCACCGGTTCAGAAAACAACCCAGTCGAGAAGAGCGCAGGCAAGAAACTCGATCTGGTTCTATTTTTTTTTTATAAATATAATATTTTTTTTTGTCATATAAAAAACTATACAATCGTTGTCTTAATAATGTTAGTGGAAGCACAGAGATGTGAGTTAATTCCAGACATCACTATCGTTCACGTAATGATCCACCCTGTAGGGGAGAAGCGGCATGAAGGAGCCAGGTTTTGAAAGAGCCACTTGCATTATTTCGGTAGTTTAACACAAATTTTGATACAAGATTTTATTTTTAATTGGCAACACTGATATCCTGTCACCCCACAAACATTTGACAGTTCGCCGAAACTAACAGACGCCGGTACAACAACTAGAAGATTTTGGCACCAAAAAGTAAGTGTTTTCCTTCATTATATTTATTTTTTGGTGTTTTATTGTTAATGACAGTAGGTACGAAGATATTAAATTGAGGTTGGGCATATATTTGGCCGTGTAGCTGCGTAAAAACTGAGACTCAAAAGTTTTCATTTGATTGCTATTTTGAAGGTTATTTTCTTTATAACAATAAGTTATGAAAGAGCCGAGTCAACGGGCCTTGTAGGAGCCGGCTCTTTCATAGCCGGCTCTTTCATAACCTATGAATTTTAATGTTGTATAATCAATAAATAAAGAATAATAATGTATAATCATAATTAATATTCAGTTTTTAGTAAATAATTCGTTTCAGATTGCATCATTTAATTGCATCATGGAGAAGGTTGGGCCCAAAAAACCGAAAAGACCCGAAAAATCAGTAATTGAACAAGCAGTCAGTGAAGTTTTAGAGAAAGGTCAATCAATACACAAAACTGCTCTTGTGTTAAATATATCAAGGGCTTACCTAGCCAAAATTGTAAAAAAAGTAAAGGCTTCTGGTGAAAACATCTTACCAACATTGTCCTAATATAGGAAATAAACGTATTTTCACAAACGACCAGGAGGATATGCTTGCGGATTATTTAAAAACTGCTTCTAAAATGTGCTATGGTCTAACAAGACATCAAACAAAGAAGCTGGCATTTGATTTCGCCAAAGCCAACAATATTTGCCCAGACAAATGGAAAGTCATTGAAACTGCTAGTGAAGATTGGCTTAAAGGATTTATGAGCAGACACCAAGATTTAGCGGTGAGAAAACCTGAAAGCACTTCTTTATCCCGCGCAACAAGTTTTAATAAAACCAACGTAAACACATTTTTTGAGAAGTTAAGCACTGTTTTACGTAAACACAATTTTCCTCCCCATATGATTTTTAACGCTGACGAAACAGGCTGCAGCACCGTCACCATTCCTCCGAAAGTCATTGCTCAAAGAGGTTCGAAACAAATTGGGCAAGTGACCTCAGCTGAACGAGGAACATTGGTGACAACTTTGTTCTTTATTAATGCTGCTGGTGGTTTTTTACCACCTATTTTTGTATTTCCTAGAGTATTTGTTATTTTATTTAATTTTTGAGATTATTATGAATAATCCGCCTCATTGATATGAGTGAACTTTATGTTAATAATAAAGGGTTTCTTAGAATATATTAAAATGACTGCAGAATTGAAAAAATCTTCAAATAGTCTTTAGTTTTTAAATAGTATTTGTTAGAATTGTGTTTATATTTTTTTTCCCTAATAATATTTTGCATAATTGTTGCATTTGTACATTTTATTACAGGTTGGCTCTTTCATAACTTTTAGTGGCTCTTTCAATACCACGAGGTTATGAAAGAGCCATAAGACACATTTTTTTAAAATGAATATTTTATTGACTTTCCTACTGTGTTCATGGTTTATTCTTGTAAAATTACCTACTTTAATACATTTATTAAATTTTAATAAAAAAATACCTGTATTAATTTTATTATAAGTATATTTTTACGCTGGGCTTAGAAAACTGGCTCTTTCATGCCACTTCTCCCCTAATAACCTTTTGAGATTAAAACTTGCTTGACATAATACTTGAACTTATTGTCAGGTAAATCGGTAATGTTACTTGGGATCTTATTGTAAAACCGAATACTATTACCTATAAAGCTTTTATTACACTTACTTAACCTAAAGCGTGGTTCCGGCCAACTTGTCTTTACTTCTAATATAAAATTATGACGATCATTCACTAGATCTAGCTTGTCTAAATTTTTACGAATATGCATTAAGTTATCGAAGATGTATTGGGAGGGCAAAGTCAAGATATCATATTCTTGAAACTTGTTCTTTAGAGATTCTCGAGGTCCCATATTATATATTGCTCGAACAGCTCTCTTTTGTAACGTAAAAATGGTGTCTACCTCTGCTGCTGTACCCCACGGCAAAATACCATAAGACATTAAGCTGTGAAAGTAAGCAAAGTAGACTAACCTAGCAGTAGCAATATCCGTCAACTGACGAATTTTTCGAACCGCAAAAGCAGCGGAACTAAGCCTTCCTGCCAAAGTTTTAATATACGGACCCCATTGTAACTTATTATCAAGTGTGATACCTAAAAACAGAGTTTTGTTAACTAAGCCTACTAAATTCCCTTCTGTCTCTAACTTACAATGAATATGTTGCACATTGGGCAACATAAATTTTATGCATTTCGTTTTCTTAGTGTTAAGAAGTAAATTATTTAAGGCAAACCATTTGGAAATGTTTGCTAGTGTATTATTTAAGTGCCTAATCTCTGAAGTTTTTTCTTTTTATATAATACAGAACATAACAAGATACACTAGTTTTATATAATACAGAAAAAAATAATAATAACGACTTTCGTGTTCAACAATCGTGTTCAACTCGTCACACAGTGCGCAAACCAAAAGGTCCTTTTCAGGGCTACAAATATATTTATATATATGGTTTTCATAAGAGGTGTATTAAATTAAATATTTATTAGGTTATTTTATACTGTTTACTGTCTGTAATAGGTTATTCTGTAAACTACAGTAGGAACTTTTAGATTATATCAGGTAGACTACAACATTTCATTGCTTTTTATTGTCATATATTAAACAGTAATTTTTCATTGGTCATGTCTAATGTCCATGTTGAGCCAACTCCTATAAAAATTGGTGACTCTACGTTCGAAGTTGTTGACAGTTATGGTATATCTGGGACAAATGCCCATTTAGGTAGATCCAACTTCGAGAAATAGGTAAATCGAACTAGGCTGCGCCGCGTTTGGGAAGTTACGCAGAATCTTCTCGTCCGAAATACCGCAGTTTCTCAAGACGAAAGTCTTCGAATAGTGTGTGTTGCCAGTGATGACATACGGCACTGAGACGTAGTCACTTACAATGGTCCTAATAAAAAACCTCAAAGTTGCTCAAAAGACTATGCTTGGAGTTCCACTGCGTGATTGAATCAGGAACGAGGAGAAGAACCAAAGTAACCGACATTGCCCGAAGAATTGCTAAACTTAAGTGGCAGTGGGCTGGACACATTGCTCACAGAACCGATCGCCGATGGAACCAACGGGTTCTCGAAAGGCTACCATGCTCCGGAAGTCGGGGTAGGTCCCCCAGAAGGTGGACCGACGAGCTGGTGAAGGTCGCGGGAATTCGCACAAGATCGGTCATCGTGGAGATCTTTTGGGGGAGACCTATGTCCAGCAGTGGACGTCTTTCAGTCCTACGAAAATTGCCGCGCGCCTTAAACAATATAGATCCCAAACTCCTAAAAAAAAAGCCGCACACAAACTAAAATGATATCGTCCACGTAAACAAAAATGTTCATAAAATGAAAACTACTGGGCCAAACTAAGTTAAATTTTTATGGGACCAAATGACAACTATTCCGCATCAAACTAAGAAACACGTAAATCCCATCATAAATCTCAGCGTAATCGGTGTACATGCACAAAAAAAAGCAATTGAATTGAGAACCTCCTTCTTCTTGAAGTAGGTTAAAAAGACTCTTGTACGCTGTTTACACACTATTAAGTTTAGTGACATCTAGTGAGTAAGTTTAGTAACATGTTTAGGATTGGTATGTCGTAATAATTAGTGCCAGTGAAAGAAATACATGATTACTAATGCATTATGCAATATAATAGGCTGGTAATCTTTTAATTTTTTATATCGTCATTAAAATATAATAAAATAACCGTTTTATAAATGAAATAAATAACCCAATGCATAAAAAGTAATCATTATTCGTTAGAAGCTTACTCTAAACTATAAATAGATGGCGGGACATACAGTATATAAGAAATTTAAATATTAGTGTACGACCGAAGGCACGGCTTCGGTTTCGGCAGGTTTCGGGCAAAAAAAAAATCGTGTTTTCGGCTAAAGTTGCGGTTTCGGCTGCAACTCAGCTGAATCTTCGACCAAACCGAAACTCTATAATCGCGCGTCGTTCAGGTGAGTTTGTGCCCCGTGTATAAGTAGCCATGGCTTATCTTTAAAATCTTATCTTTAAAAGAGAAAGATCAAATAAAACTCCTTTGATTCTATTCGTCAACGATTTGCCGTCATGACTCATACGCAAATTAGTGTTGTCTGTGTATTATTTTTTTCTAAATTTTATACGAATAAATATCGAAAAAGTTATATCGGTTTATTATAAAATATCTTGATTTGTATCAAAATGCAATAGATATAAGATTAATTTGTTCGCGTTAAGTTGTAGCTTCTATGTCTCAATAATAACTTCTCCATGAAAAATAAATATCCAAAAAAGTAGATTTTGGTTGATACCTTTGAATATGAAATTCAAAAGCATATCGCAGTGAAACAAGATATATTAGTTATAAGTTTCCACGTACCATTACACGAAGGTAATTGTCATATATAAACGAAATAAAGTGGAAAAATAATAGAATTGATTAAACTTTGTTGATATTATTTTACTTTCTCATCCAATAATGAAATAAGAACCCCTGATGCGACAAATTCTCAGTAAAATTACAGGTCAATAATATGTTAAGAACGCTGTGAACACAATATTATAATATTTTACTTATACGAGTAAGTCATTAATAAATTTAGTTACTTTTTTATTCATAATAAATTGAAAATAAAGCATGCATAAATAAACTAGCCTTTCCCACGACTTCATTTGCGTTTCATATCTAAAAATTTAAATTGGAGCAAATTGTAAATCTAAACTATTCTCGAATCCTCAGGAGTAGACACAAAAAATTTCATTAAAATCGGTTCAGCCGTTTAGGATGAGTTTAGTCATTATTAGAAAAATACCGAAACCCCAGAGTGATTTTAATAACTCCCTGCACTAGTAGTAAACAGCATTATCATCACTTCAAATATACTAAATTTCAGTTTAAAATACAAAATTGTACAAGTCTATATAAGTTACCGAGATCCAGGCGGAAGGTTCTTTTTCGGTTTCGGCTTCGGCTGAAAATCGTGTTTCGGTCGGACCCTAATAATTGTATAGCTGTTTGCATACTTAATGTAATTTGCGTATAATAAAACTAACATGTATCGAAATCAGTATAAAAATTGATTAATAATAAATAAATAGTCTAGGTACGTTTGATAATAAACACAAAAACCTTATTTTCTTTGGACGATTCTACATCGCGGTATGGTTCTGTTGTATTCCTTATAATATATGTTTCGAAACAGTTAAAGTATCTATCCTTATCCTTAATACTGCTGGGCATAGCCCTTTCTGATTTTTGAATAGCTAATCTGCATAACTGTTTAGTGCAGTGTTGCTAGAAATTAAATATTATGTTTTCTAGTAATAAAACTACAAAGCACTCATGGACTAGAGTCTATGTCTCTATGTAGTATTCGTAGTATTTGAAGTATATTGAAGAACTTACAACATTCAAAAGAATTTAAGATGAATATTAAGTATATAGTATGAAAATCATTTTGCTACCAATGTCTGATTGTTTATAAGATAAGGGTTATTTAAAGTATTATGATATAAATATGCTCTGCACTACGTTTTATTGTTAACTTCGACAGTTTCAAGTGACTTCACACAACCCAAGTATTACGGCATCGCAAGTGTTGTTATATACATAACAGTGAACGCGGGGAATATAGATTATAAATCTGCCGAATAATCATCGCCGCAGAAAAGATAACACAGAACTCTTTAGTCGAGCATTTTTTATCATAGCATCAGAAGTACAACCGTCAACTACAATTCAGGTGCTTTTTACTCAAAAAATAATCAATATATTACTAGTTTATTACTCATTACTACATTAACAATATAAACACTAGTAAGAAAGTTCTTTTACTCGAGATGAATCACTTATACTAACAGCCACGATAGCCCACGCTTTCTTTTAATACAGTGGAAAACATACCACAAAAGTTACCCGCTAGATGTCACTAAACTTAAATTATCCAGTAGTTGATGGTATGGTTAAAAATATTGCTAAAGTAATTAACTTGTAAGTATTTAAAAACTTTATAAGAGTATTTATATAACTGTATAAAAGTAATCGAACCTCGCAATCGTCTTTCGTTAGAAGAACAAAAAACATAATTTTTATAAGAATTTGCGCCATCTCTTGGCCATATAGTCGAAATATATAAAGCAGTCCTTTCTATGTTCTAAATCACGCTATGGTTCTATTATTAATTCTTAAATATAACAGTTGTATTCGGTTTGCAACTTATAATTTTCAAGATTCCACTTCACTTGTCAGATACGTTTAATTCTGACTAATTTTTAAAGAGTGCGTCCATTCGACATTTCTCGAGTTGAGCGCTTTATAACAAATAGCTATTTACTATGTGATTGCTGACAATGTAGATATTAAGTTTGAATTTAAATTACTTAAAAGTGAACGACTGCAATAAAATAGAGGTGTAAAAGTAACGAAAAATAGTGTACTCATATGTATTTGTTACTATTATAATCGTAAACTTTGGTGTCGTTACGTTCCTCGTTACTTTTGATATCTGATAACAGCATCCCACCGAGTCCTATTGCGTAAGGTATGATGTTAAATTGTTAACGTCGCGTTGTTCGTACTTTATAGAAAGCTTACCTGTACTTTACATACCTTTTTTTTTTGACGGGGGGAAATGCATTTACGCACTACCCTTACCTATTGCATTAGTGAGACCAGAGTCCCTCAATGCAATAGGTAAGGGGGCACAGAGGGACGACTCCGTGCCAGTGTGGGACTCGCCCGGACGTGAAGCGTCCGGAAATACCCACTAAAACCCCCCGGGGCCATCCGCCGCATTTGGGATGGGGACGATACCGGGTGGCTTTCGCAAGCACCGCGTCGCCCCCTGCGGCAAACCTACCGGGCCTCGTCCGTGCAATGGCCCAGTAGGGATGGGGGGGAATACTTCCCCACCCACCTCTTAGCCCACTTCTCTCAGGAGAAGTATGACCATTGGTCAGCAGTCCACGGGGGGGGGGGGGGGCAGGATGTACTTCCTGCCACCCATAAAAAAATGTGTTACATGAGGTTCGAACCTCCGACTTTTCAGTCTATGAGACACGCGGATTAGTCCACCTGGCTAACCATGTTCTCGTACTTTACATACCTATCTGTGTAAGGTACATTAAGGTATTGTACTTAAACGTTTTTTTTTTTTAACTTTTTGTTTAAAATTTCATTCTCAATTTTTTTCTATTTATCAAGCATTGTTTTATTTTATTTTTAGAGTTATATCATTTTCACGTAACTATGCAATTCACGCATAAACGGTACTTGTGCGAACTGAAACCGTTGTATTTGTTTCTATAAAGAATCAGTCAAACTAACATCGGTACGAGAATGCGTGTAACGAAACGCATTCGTGAGTAACCGAAACGTTACTTGGTACTTCATGGCGTACCTCTTACTCGGTACCGAATATATACGGTTTGCTACAGCTCTATTGTTATCGAATATAAGAGGATTAGATTTAGATACGAAGACAAACTTTTATTTCTGGTTCTTTATTAGATAAAAAAAAAACATTATAAAATTATAAATACAAGAAAATTGAATACCTGTGCTCATTTCTCAACGGGTATAGATAATCTAGTAAAAGCTTCCGACAACAATAATTGTGTGAATGAGTATCATGAAATGTGTTTCTCTTGTGTCGAAATAGAACCTACATAAGAACTATCGTAGATCTTTCAGTCTCTTAAAATAAAATAAAAAAATGTAATTTATGTACGTACTTTCAAGTATTATGTAAGTAGTAAGGGTGGGTTCTCTATAATCTCTCGAAAGTATGTTTATGTATGTTTTGTAAAAGAATAATGTAAATAGGTTTAGTGATTCTTGGGTAATAAGCTGACAGACAGGTTTTTTTGCACGATATAGGCTTAGTGCTTTGACCACAATTAACCTGATGTTAAGTGACGATGTGGTTCATGATAGTAAACACACTGAGCCTAGGTACTGGTTCTTAAGTGATGCTGCCGGAACACACCTATTGGTATTTTGGTGACAGGTTTTCAAACTTGAGGGTGGTAGCTACCTAAGGGGGCATCATTAGAAAATGCCCTTTTTTTTTTTTTTTTGACGGGGGGAAATGCATTTACGCACTACCCTTATCTATTGTATTTAGGGGATCAAAATCCCCCAATACAATAGATAAGGGGGCACGGAGTGACGAGCTCCGTGCCAGTGTGGGACTCACCCAGGCGTGAAGCGCCTGTAAATACCCACTAAAACCCCCCGGGGCCGTCCGCTGCATTTGGGATGGGGGCGACACGGGGTGGCTTTCGCAAGCACCGTGTCGCCCCCTGCAGCGAACCCGCCGGGCCTCGTCGTGCAATGGCCCAGCGGGATTAGAAAATCCCCTACCACCATGCTATGGTTTCCTCACGATGTTTTCCTTCACCGAAAGCTCAGACCGATTTTAGAGTCGGATGGGTGGGGATCGAACCCGCGTCGATTGACACGGAATCCGGTCACACTACCCACTGCGCCATCATCGCTTTTATATAAGTTAAGGCAGACGTTTTTTTTTTTGTATAAGTAATGAAATAACTGGGTTACGTTGAACGAATCATAGTTTTTTTTTCCACTTTCGCAGCATTGCGTCGCATATCGGGAACCGGATGGTGGATACATTGGAACCGACTAACCGACTGACGAAATGACTTACTTTGTTCTAATATTCTACTTTAGATATATTCAACTCAAATCAATTCGCAAATTTTATCGTAATTGACAGAAATATATATATTTCCAAAAAACTATTTTAGTATCTAATCTGAACATAATTTAACTACCATTAACATTTTATTATAAAAATGAACAAGAGAACCTCAGCACGTTTCAAAACACACGATTACGTTTCAATTATATTGTCAGAAGACGGCGCAAATTTAAATTAACCTAATTATTAAAGACTTTTGTCGTTAAGACTTATTTTAAAAGTATACCTATTGAAAATATTTATTTTACATGAGATAAATACACATATTATAGATTAACCTAGATTTAAATGTACAAAGTTGTAAAGATTATAACTTATTATATAGATTGTATGTAATATGTATGTAAAGTAATAAAATACAGTACATGTCTGCGCAAGCGATAATTCCGTGACGTCATTTGTTATTGAAAAGGCGGGATGTGGACAGAGTTTTGTTGGCGGCTTTCTTCTGTAACGACGTTCCTATAAAAGCACGTCGCATCGGTTATTGAGAATCACCGGCGACGTCCGCGTAACATACTAATCGATCGCGACGATAACATCACGCGCGATAATAGGATCTTTTCTCATGTTTCTCGTACATAGGCGTGTCAGCGCCCACGCCCGCGTAACCGCCGTTCCCGCCGCCGGGGACGAGTGGCTAATTTTGCTCCCGCACACTCTCCTGGTCTCCCTCAGGCGGCGACCCAAGACGTACCTCGTTCCCCAACTGGGGAGGCTCTTGACGTTGCCGCCAGCGCAATACAGTAACACTGCCCATGCATTGAGCATCACACGCACAACACTGCACACACACTCTTGCACATAACACGCAGGTACATAGCTCCTGTAAGGAACCTTTTTTTTATATTTAAGAACTAAAAAAATGTAGGGTTGAGCTAGGTTTAAATTCCTCGGGAATTTTTTGTTAGGTAGCAGCCAAGCCGAGGTTTGAACCCTTGTGCTAGTTACCTTTATGCGGCTGAGTGCCTTCAGCACTCGCCCCCAAAGTTCGGTGAAAGCTGTAAAGGCCACTTTGGTGAACAGCATTAGCTAGTTTAAAAAAAATATATATTGAGAAACAGGCCTCTCGCACACTCCGGGTCTCGCTCCTAACTGGGGAGGCTTTTGACGTCGCCGCCAGCGCGATACAGCGTCACTGCCCATGCAATGAGCATCACACGCACAACACTGCACACACACCTTTGTACACAACACGCAGGTACATAGGTACTGCCACTGATCTATCCCCTTTTTCTATTTATTGGGGGGCGAGGATTACATCTCGACCCCCGGATTGCAGACCACTCTAGGTCTTGCCTCTTTTAAGAGGCGGGCGAAGAGGTGGGGTTGAGAAGTGTATACACTCCCCCATCCCCGCTGGGCCATTGCACGACGAGGCCCGGTGGGTTCGCTGCAGGGGGCGACGCGGTGCTTGCGAAAGCCACCCCGTGTCGCCCCCATCCCAAATGCAGCGGACGGCCCCGGGGGGTTTTTAGTGGGTATTTCTGGGCGCTTCACGCCCGGGTGAGTCCCACACTGGCGCGGAGCTCGTCACTCCGTGCCCCCTTATCTATTGTATTGGGGGACTTTGATTCCTCAAATACAATAGATAAGGGTAGTGGGTAAATGCATTTCCCCCCGTCAAAAAAAAAAAAAAAAAAAGGTACATAGGTAAGAACCTTTTTATAATTTTTATCATTATTAAATTAATAAAAAATGTAGGGATTAGCTAGGGATTTCGCGGGAATGTTCTAAAATTAGGTTATTAAAATTATTTTTAAATATGTTTTATGTAACTTGGTGGTACTGTAATGTATGTATGTATGTACTATTTTGCTAAATTGTGTATTTGCCTTTTTATTGGTTTAGATGTTAATTTTTTTAAAATAAATAGGAATACAAAAAAAAAAACAATAACAAATTGTTTATCTTGATTTGTGTAATACCTGTCTCCCTTTTTTTCACATAACTCTGTTTTTCGTAGCTTATTTTTAAAACAATTAAGTCGTGTCTCCGCAGCGCGCCAGCAATGTTCAACCAGATTTCCAGCGCCGCTCTGACACTTTTCAAGTTTCAGTGCAGCGCTCAAGCTGAGATTGGACCTTGTTTGCATAAGCGCAACACTATTGTTTTATATTATAATATATATTTTCTGTATATTTAAATTTGCGTTGTGTTTTGCAAATAAAATATATTCTATTCTATTGTTAGTTTTTTGATGTGGCAATAAAAAATAATGAGCAAACGTTACTATTGTTGCAGATGGTATATTTTCGTTGGTGAGGGTAGTTAACTTCTTCCCCGTTGGTGGGGAGAGAGAGTGCCAACCGCATGGCACTATCGCGAAAGCTGGCATCTGTCTTAACGCTTACGACTGTCGGCAAAGGGATGGCAGAGCTGCTGGTGACTGTTACCACGGTATCGGAGTATGTTGCGTTTGTGAGTTACTTTTATTTCTAATTGTCTTTAACTACGTATAAATATATACTAATAAATAAAATTGAAACGTATGTTTGTAAATATCGAAATAATATTTTTTTATTGAATAAGAATGAAATACACGATACCTATAACAAAAATACAATTTTTATCTATCTGTCTGTCTGTTTGTTCCGGGTAATCTCCGGAACGGCTGGGCCAATTTTGACTTTATGATTTGATTTTGATTTTTTTTTTTTGTTTTATAGCTGAAGTTACACGGCGTAACCTAGGCAGGCTACTTTAATTTTATGCATATTTAGCGTAAAAAAAATTAAAACTCATGAAGTTTTTAATATAATCCGAATCAATGCACACTTTTACTTATAGGTAATAAATAATTAGGGTTCCGTAAAAAAAGATCCAAATGTAGTGAAGAATATATGAAACGTGAGCGCAGCCGCGGGCACACAGCTAGTAAATATATAATTTTTTTAAATTATTTTAATATTTTTTTAAAGTTTTGTTTGGACTGGTACATCGTAACGATGGTCACCGTCAATGATAACCATTTTACATTAAATATATTCTATTATAAAACGTCACTCGAACCGATTTCTATGCGTATTACGTATAACTTTAAACATCAGATGAGATTCTTGTCGGACTATAAAACTGTTTAAATAAATGTTTTTTTTTGTCTTGAATATTTTGAATAAAGTCGTTTGTGTTAATAAGACTTTCTAAGTACAAAATGCAATTAAACTAACACATTACCTAATACATTAACATAATACGTTAGGAGTAATAAAACATGCATAATGCACCTGGTTTCACCGCCACAAATCTCATGTAGTTTACGAAGAAAAACGTAAGTATAAAACATAATTGAGTTGCACTCTCTTTGTAATTATACACACAGTGTGAACTTTATTAGGTTTAGTAACGAGACGAGCTTGCGGTTGACAAACGGTACCCGTGCATCGCTGTAAACGGTGTTGCCACGTTAGAAAAATTAGACAAGTAACGTGTAAAATGTTTAGTCTGATTTTACTCAATTAGTACTAAATGTTCGAAATAGCTACTCGTAAATTTGACTAGATTGTGTCTATAAGTTCGTAATATATAAATAATTACTTATTTGTGGGTACTTGTACTTGAGCGCAAGTTTTATTAATTGAATCTGCAATATAGCCTTGGTATTAGTACTGTTTTTTCTCTTACTCTTATTTTAATCCTAGAATACTTTAAAAGTATTTCTTCGACGATCCAAGTTCACTTGCGATGTTTCCTCCATAGTAATAATTATAGTAAACATACTCCTGCGTTCCATAGAAACCGAAAACGATATAGCGTTTTTCAAGAAGTTTTGTTTGTTTCTTTTATCACTACCTTGGATCGATTTTTTGTAAAATAAAGAGTACAGTAATACCCCGCTTAGCGCGACCCCGTTACGCGCGGTTTCACTATAACGCGAATGTGAAATTTCGCGCTCAAATGCCTCGCATTACGCGAAAGAGTGCGTATAAACATAATGTAAGGACAATAGATGTATTTTCCGTAAAAAATAAGAGTATATATTGCATAAAGTGTTCTTAGAATTAAAGTGATTGATTAAAATGATTTGTATTTTTTTTGTATTAAATTTTGACTATGTTTAATCATAAACCTCGATATACGCGAAATTCAGTTAACGCGATTCTCTTCGGAACGTATCCCTCGCGTAAAGCGGGGTATTACTGTACTTATGACCGAGAAACAGAAAAAATAATTTTTTTACACTCAATAATTAAACTTTACCTACTAATAATGAAAAAAATAATGTAATTGATTGTTTCTCAGTGTTTTATGTCTTCGAGTTCTCTATTGTAACACCTGGCAACACCGATTTTAGATTAAATGTGCTACTTTGTCGACAAAATACATGACAATATGACAGTTTAATATGTATAACCACAGACCTAACATTACGCTACATTCTAAATAAATGCGTATAACGCAGTAACTTTGTTGCATTGTCAGATAAGTTTACATATAGTAGATTTTTATTTTTTCTATAATATTTACCCGTCATCCTTTTACGCAAGTCAAACACTTTTTATATCTATTTACAAGTAACTTCTAAATTCTTTTGTTCTATTTAGTTTTTTACAGCGGCCAATCAAATATTCGCAAAAAATTTTGAATTTTTCCCCACTAAATTTCCCCGTTATTATTTAATTTAATGTATTCCTCTTTAATTCCATTTCAATTTCCCACTGAAGCTCCATCCTTTTTCCCTCAAACATAGGGCAGTCCAGAACTAAATGAAGGGCTGTTTGGTCACTTTCATTATCGCAGGGACATCGTGGACACTCTTTCTTTTTAAAACGGTACAAGTAATGATCAAAGGCACCCTGTCAGTACTTGTACAAAGGCGGGCGAGAAGCCCATCTTCCTGCGGGTATGGAAAGCCAGCGCTGCACTGGGAAAGAAAGTTTTTGTTACCCATATAGTAGATTTATGGTTGGCTATAAATGTTGTGATTGATTTATACGTGACACATGAATATTCCGATTAAATATCTTGAGACACTTTGACCAGGTTTAGCAGTATTCGGTAATTGTGCTAGATGCTTTGGTCACCCCGGGGGGTTTTAGTGGGTATTTCTGGACGGCTCTCGCCCCGGGTGAGTCCCACACTGGCACGGAGTTCGTCCCTCTGTGCTCCCTTACCCATTGCTTTGGGGGACTTCGGTCTGACTAATGCAATGGGTAAGGGTAGAGCGTAAATGCATTTCCCCCGACAAAAAAAAAAAAAAAAAAAAAAAGGTGCTTTGGTCACCTTGTTGTTTTGAAATATTTAATTATTTCTTATAAACAAAAACATGCGTAGAAATATCACATAATAAAGTCATGAGTGTCAAAAAAAAATATGATTTTTTTTTCACAGTCGAAGTGAGTTGCGGCGGTCTAGTACAAAACAATTTGACATACTTCATATCACCTGGTTTCCCGGAGCTATGGAACGGAGAGGAAGACTGCAACATCACTATAGAGAAGACATACGCCGGTATATTTCAGCTCCGGATCGATTTTATACATTTTCATATTGTGAGTCACAATACAAAATAAATATAGAACATGTTTAAAAAAATTCTCATTTTTATTATTTGATCTTTGATAGCTTCGATCACGATTTCACTTGATGGTAATTGACGATGTGATCAAGGATGGTAACACACATTAAGTATAGAAGCTGCTTATTGGTGCTTAGAGACAGAATTTCCAACTTGGAAGTGGTAGCTATTCAGGTGAGTTTTATTACCACCTACCAGCATGCTATGGTTTCCTCACGACATTAACCTTCACCGAAAGCCCGGGCTCATTATAGACTTGGGAAGGTAAGTTCAAACGTCCCCCGTGCGGTTGACTTTCTAGGTCTTGCGTCCGCTGGAGGCGGGCGAAGAGGTGGGGTGGAGAAGTATTCTCCCCCATCCCCACTGGGCCATTGCACGGACGAGGCCCGGTGGGTTCGCCGCAAGGGGCGACGCGGTGCTTGCGAAAGCCACCCCGTGTCGCCCCCAACCCAAATGCGGTGGACGGCCCCGGGGGGTTTTAGTGGTTATTTCCCGGCGCTTCACGCCCGGGCGAGTTCCACACTGGCACGGAGTTCGTCCCTCCGTGCCCCATACCTATTGAATTTGGGTACTTCGGTCTCACTAATGCAATAGGTAAGGGTAGTGCGTAAATGCATTTCCCCCCGTCATAAAAAAAAGGTAAGTTTATACGTACGTCCATCGACGCGGAATCCGATCACACGACCAATTAACCCATCATTGTTTACAATGTTATACACTCAGAGAGTCTTTTGAAGCTATATTGTTCACCTAAAGATTCTTTATAGCTTCACTAAACTTGGAGGTTAGTGGTAAAGTGAGAGGTATTTACAAAGTTAAATTAGCAATATATTGTGTAATAGTGTTAACAGACATTTGGACTCTGTACGGAGCTTACAACGGCTATAATGCGGCGAACGACCGGACCGACTTATCAGTCTCCTTTTCAGCACCATATCTCCAATATTATCGATGACCAAAAAGAATATAACAAGTGTTATTTTGCAGGTAGAAAACAGACAGATTGATGTTACCTATTTATACTGCATAGGCTCGACGCTTTGACCACAATCTCTTCTGATGTTAAGTGACGATATAGTCCAGAACCATAAACACACTAAGCCTAGAAGTACTGTCCTTCGAGTTATTCTGCCGGAACACATTATTGGTGTTTGGCGGCAGGTTTTCAAACATATTTGCTTAATTTACAGGGTCAGCCGAATAGAACGACGGGCGAGTGCGACGAAGACGCCATGGTTTTAGGTGACGGAGAAACGAAATTCATACTCTGCGGACAAAATCACGCGCAGCACAGTAAGTGTGTACTATACACAATTAATAAAAATGATGATATGAAAAATTTTAAATTACAAACTGGTTTTTTTTTCTGTAAAGTCTTTTTCACCAATTCATTTTATTAAAACGCCATAAGAAATTGAAATCTTTTTAGTTACAAAGTGTATTTTATTTTTCAATCTCATTACTTCATTTCTCTGCAGGCTGGTTTACGTCCAGTTTGGTACACTTGCCCATTTTTTGGCTGAATGCCTTCGCTCCAAAGTTCAATGTAGCTGTCAAGGCCTTTTCCGGTCCTGTTGAATTTGTTGAATTAGTTGAATTAGGTGTTGAATTAGTCGGCACGAAAAAACTGGTTCAAGAAGCTAAATATCTATGCATGGTAGTAGTTCGAAAACGCTTACCTAAGTAGGTGAACTCACCTATGCATTTCTATAATAATCCTGAGCCTTTGGGCGAAGAAAAGCATCGTGAGGAAACCATAGCATATTGGTAGGACATTTTGATAATATCCCTCCCGTTTTGAAACCCTGTCGTCGGCAGCAACATTAGAGACTTTTACTATCTTGGATCAGGACTTCACTTAACATTAGATGAGATTATGGTCAAAGCGCTGAGCCTATACAATATAAACAAATTTTTATCGTACCTTGTGAATCTGGATAGATTCTTTGCACTCCATTAAGGCCGATACGACGGTGACTGCTAATGGACCTTTTCACAACTAACATAAAAAATAACAATATATTTCGACCTTCTGGTAGAAATTTTATTCTTTAACATAACTACCACCCCAAATTCCCTTGTAAGGGGGTTTGAAGAGACCAACCTTATTTTGGTCACAGTTCTATTTAGTTTGTGAATACCACAAGGGAAATAATATTGCTTTTTGGTGTTCTAAACATTTTATAAAGTTATCTCAATAAGTGGAATTGCTATTCGATGAGTAAAAGTTTACGGAGTAAACTAATATTTGTAATAAAATAATAAATGGAAACTTTATTAGATATAATATATATAAATTTTATTGGTTGTTTAATAAACAAACATTTATAGAAATTAAAAACGAACATTTTAAAGAAAATGACAAAATTTATTTGAACTACCGTTTTTGAGTCATGCAAAGTTATATAATTTATATATCCATTTAATAGGCACAGATAAAACGCACTTCAAGATATTTTTTTCTTCTGTTTATAAAAAGTTTTTTTTTTGTTATCAATAAAAAAAATTAGGAGTTTTTTTTTCAAGTTTTTCAATAATAATTATCGAAATTCAATTATCGGGTAACCAGTAAATTTTAAACATGTCTGAAGCTTATAAATTTGTCATTAGTTGTAGTAGATTAATTAATTAATTCAGATACTTTTAGAATATTTGTTTTGCTCGCCCGTTGGGGTTCGCCCCTCCAAACTCCTACGTTGTGAGTTCAAAGTAAACACACACTGCTTTTCAGAACATTCATGTGTACATTTCTGTTTTATGTTTGTGTATCTTTAGATCTTACGGTACATCCTTCCAATTAATAACAATAAACATGCAACTTGTAATGTTTTGTTTTATTATATCCGCCCGATAGGAATTAATTAGTTGGATTGACAGGTTTTTTGTGCTTCTTTTTCAATATTAATTATTATGCTTGATAGTAACTTTATTGGCGGTGACTTCATCTGTGTTTCTAAACGTATATATTTGTTATTGTATAGGGCAAGTGCTTTGACCATAATCTTAATCAAGTCAAACTCTTTAGTAACTCTCAAAAGAAGATTTACTTAAATGAAGTTATGAATAAGATACATTTTAAAAACTCTGAATAACTGCTCCAAGTTACACCTATCTTATAGGTTTCTTAACTCAATAACCCACATCTCTGTGCTTCCACTAAAAACTACGATTTGTATAGTTTTTTATATGACATAAAAAAATTATATATATTATATTTATGAAAAAAAAAGAAGGAACCAGATCGAGTTTCTTGCCGGCTCTTCTCGACTGGGTTGTTTTCCGAACCGGTGGTAGTGTTTTAGACGTTCATAAGCGCCTTCTTAGGGCCTAAATTGAATAAATGAATTTTGATTTTGATTTTGAATGGTTTTCATTAAAAATATATCATAAAGAAAAGCTACTAATCATATATTTAACTGCATTACTTGAACGCCTATTACGGCTAAGCCCAGTTTGAGTTTACATACGTTATGCGACATCAATCAATTACGTTAAAATGTTTATATGTTACATTACAGTTTACACACGTTTCGGTACTACACGTTGTCGAGTGGCAGTGAAAAGCGTGAAGCTGATGACCTGCCAGGTACCAAGACGACGCACCTATCAATGCGCATGCGCGCCGGAGAGATGCCTCGCTTATGGCTGATGCGTTTAGCTCAACTCCCTCTGGCGCAGTCCGCACCTCACGGCTGCCTACAGTTTCATTCTTCTAGAAATGGTAAGCTATTATTAAATCTTCTGTTTATGTTATCCCATAACTAGACGAGACATCAGCGGCTTCGCTGGCATGATATTACCTTTTTTTTACCTTTTATGTGGGAAATGCATTTACGCATCCCCTCCCTCACATCTCTAAACCGGAAGCAAAATCTCCCGGATTAGATATGCCAGGGGGGTATGTGGGGCTCGCCCGGCGTGTGGTGCCGGGAATACCCACTAAAACCCACGGTACCATCTGCCGCCTTTCTTGGGGGTGACACGGGATAGGGTGACATGCACCGCATCACCCCAGCGGCTGGCCCAACCACGGTAAATGACAGGTAGACAACCTGTCATGCCGAATCGGGCCCCTTCCTATTTTTCGCTCAGGGGGGAGCTTGGTACAAAGCTACCCCCTCTTATCTGCCGCCAGCAAAAATGTCTCGCCCCTCTCCTCCTTGGGTTCTTATAACAAGAACTCCAGGGGAGAAGGACTTGGGACGGGTGGGGCCGACTCAAGGTGGCAGAATTGCACGGGCGAACCGTGCTCTTCTGCCACCTACCCTTCTGCGGCGGAGAAGATCCGCCAAGGGATTCTCCTTTCACTCCTTCTCTGCGGCCTCCTTCTACAGCAAGACTTGCTCACAGAAGGAGGCCACAGTTTGCCAGACCCTCTCACTGCCGAGCATGGCTCTCACCACACTCGGCAGTGACAGGTCCGGTCCCATATCTGCCACCACATTACGACGCTGCTCGACCCACGCAGAACACTTTGCCAAAGTGTGCTGCGCGGTATCCTCTGCAGCGCCGCAATGATGGCATTCTGCTGTCGGCTCCCTCCTGGCTATCTTGTGCAGATACCACCCGAAACAACCGTGTCCGGATAGTATCTGCACGAGACGGAAGGGCATGATATTACCTACTTATAGCATTTAATTTCTGTAGGTTGTAGATGAATATCTTGACATATAACAATTTTACGATTCAAGTAAGCTGTGTCGACATTATTTATGTTATTAATGCATTAAAGCATCTAAAAGCATAGTCAGAGAAACGTTACCTTCTATTAGATAAAGGTTTTTAAAATAATATTAATAAAAATGTGTCTCTGGGAGTTAACACTTTGTCTACATATTCTGTTTTTATTATAAGAAGCGATGATGGCTCTTATGAATAGCATACTCATAAATGTAGATCCGAGTTTTAGAATAAGTGTAAAGTTTCAGCTAACGCAAATATTATTGTGAAATTCCATTAAATGCTATGAATCTATTGTAGTAGATACCTTTGGGAACCATAATTATTTCTAGATTTAGTGTGGTTACCATTTTGGCCTACATCGTCGTACTTTACTCCGTGTCTTCCTTCACTATCTATTTTGTGTGAAAATTAAGACTTCTTAATAAGAATTCAAGGAGTTAAGTTGAAATTCTTTCAAACTTAAGCCACTGTGCGTGTTATCATAAAAATTTTCCAAAAGTTGTTCCGAGTTCATGCCTAATCCATTATGGCTTTAGAATAACATAGTTTTGTTAAACCAGGTACAATAAAGACTTTCAATTATGCGACAAACGGACGTCACTTAGCTGATCAAGATTACAAGACCTGTATAAGACGCGAAGTCGGCTTCTGTTCCATAAGATACACACCATGTGGTGATCGTTCCTTCAGGATAGGACCGAATGGTGATGTACCTGCCGTTATTGATCCAGCTGGTGAGTTTGATTATGACATTAAGCATAGAATAGTTTGCATTAGAATTATTAAAGTTATTTGTAAAGCACGTAAAATCATATTGAATCTGAAAATAAATAAATATTTTAAATAAATATTATTTTCATGTAAAAATTTTCGTTAAAATCTTACCAGAGCTGGATATGGGTCCTGGAAGCGAAGGCGGCCCCGGAACAGGTTTCTACGGACCTGATGGATCTTTGATTACGAGCAATATCACAAATACAACAGAATCTGTATCGGATCAGATTGAAACCTCGTCACAGAATGGTCTAAAATTCTGTTTAACCCTTCCGAACTCTTTAAACAATACTCATGGTTCATTTTTTATTAACGATGAATTCTGATCTTAATAAAGTTTAAGGTTGAAATAAAATGATTAATAACTAATATCTTAGACTTTTTTTAATTCATACTTGGTTTCCAATTCAATTGTAATAAGCTCGTAGCGCAATGCATGCATCCTGTAAAATCTCTTAACGAAAACCCTTGAAACTTGACACAAATGGTATTGGTATGTTTAAATTACCTTAGTAAATATTACAATGGTTCATATTAAAAAAAAAAACATATGTTACCCAGGACCGTCTCAGCAAGGCGAAATGATGCCTGTGGATGACGTTCAAAATATGGAAGATGATGTCGAAGGTTCTGGAATGGATCCACAAATAATGGAACCGACAACATCACGGCCCGGTATTCTAGCAAGGGTAAGAAAAATTTACCTCTAGATAATAATTTGGTAATTACAATTATCATTTATTAAAGATCAGGCATACATTTATTATTACGATTTTTAAAAGGTATTTTCTTGTAGTTATAATACGTAGAAACGATTAACTATAAACATATTCAATTCTATCAATTTCGTCAAAAACGTATTAAAACGCTTAATACATACGTATAATGATTTCAAACATGCATCTGAATAACTTGCCTTAATAACAGAGGGTTTATGATGGTCCCTTGTAAAACTCCTGTTAAAAATATATACTTTGTTTATCACATTTATATCACTCTACTAATATAATAATGATTTTTAAGTGGTATTCGGTGATAACATAAACTAAATGGTGATAAGAATGCAAATAAATAAAATATAAAATGATACCGACAGGAGTTAAATTTATTTATATCCTTTTATTGGTGATAGATTATATTGATGACACATGTAATATTGGTTGGTCTAATTAATAAACTCTTGGATGTGGTTTAACCTAACTAACGACGTCTAGATATGGGGGTATATCAGTTCGATGTGGGGACAGAGGTCAGCGCGGGCCTGGACCCGCTGGTCTCCGTACGCGCAGCACTATCCTGAGGATGACGACTCAGTGCGATACTTCGGCTACGGGAACTTTGGAGCTGGACTCATGGGCTTCGGCAGACAGAGATGCCAGGATCGGATTACTATACCCTGCGAAAATGAATATTTTGTGTCTGTAAGTATTCCTAATTTTAACAGCAGTTTCTTTTTTAAAGTAGCATCTTCCTGGTGTTTATTGTTTACATTTTTAAACATATACTATGAAAGCGATCTTAAGCTCAGTTACAGGAAAACTCTATTAGGGGTTAAGGTTAGGAAGCCATTTTTGCTAATTTATACTGCAAAAGGTTTTGGCCTTAGTAAATAATTATTTGTAATATTAAATTCGTTATTGCTATTGAAAAACTGGTTTGATTTGTATATGTATCTCTTTTACTCTTATTATGTTTAATATATTTTAGTTTACACCGACTTGTTTTTGCTGATAAAAATCGATTGTCTTAAGTAAATTTAAAGGTGTGGTCAATTGTTCTATTCGTATACATATTGGGAAAGTGGAGTCATTAGCAGTAATATTACCAGGGTCAGTATTCCATGGGTGGGGTGTGCGATCCCCACCACTGCGGGAATACATTCTGTCCCGGGGCGGATCAGCCGTGTCGCGTCGACACTTCCGTGACACCATTCGCGGTATCAGTACATTTCGGTCCACCCACCGTTAAGAGGAGCCCCGAGGAGAACATTGGCGTTTGTCTGCGCTACACCCAACTGCCTTGCAATACGTAACTATTGCAATAGCCGGCCACTGCACACCTGTTGTATAACCCTTTCTAGTGTCTAGTATTAATTGAGTTTAATTTCTTTTAAGAAGCTAGGTTATTAGCAGTGCTTTTTTTTTTTTTCCTTTTTTTTATTACTCTTAGTAATCAAGTTTTGAGTTTTAATTGTATTATATAAAAAATGCTTCACAACTATCGTATGATATGATAGAAGAGGCTGTAGTCGTTTTTGATAAACTTAACTGATCGACATGGCTCACCCATATTGATAATTGAATTGGGCCGAAATATGTATTTGAAACAGATTAAGGAAAAATCATTGACTATTGCTGATGACCGAAAGAGCTATGACAGCATCACCGAACATTACAGTGAGCGCTTAAGACCTTCAGTAACTAGCTTAAGGGTCCGAAGCGGTACGAACCTCGGTTTGGCCGTTACCTCGGTAAACAATTCCACGGAATTTGCCTTAGCTAATCCCTGCGATTTGTGAGAAACCAAGAAAAAAGTTTCTTAAGTACATTTCTACATAAATTCACATCGCCATCATTCAGAAACAGTGGAACGGTGTCCCTACTGAACCGATCAGTATTTTATACCTGGTCAGGTCATAGATTCTGTCAAAAACGTTTATGATGTACTTCTAGATATTTGTTTAAAAGATTTTATGTAATGTAACTAAATGTATAATATAGTTTTATTTGCATTGTTCAAAATGCCAATTTTACCAATTTTGTCATACCAATTTGCATACATGCCCCTAATCGACGCGGTCAGCTCGTCGACCGTAGCACGTACCACATATAAATTTCTGTCGCTGCTTTAACCAGATATACTCAGAGTGACTCCAAATTGTGACGTGGTGACTTTCTTCTCCATATGCTGCTTCTTGTAGTCTAGTGGGTTTAAAGGAAGGACTAGAAGAGGGCCAGTCTCCATGACCAACACAGCCGTTTCCACGGACGGTCAGCCAGTTTTACGTGCTGGGGCACAATCCTGCTGAAACATCCAGTGTCTGTTTTTAAACATTGTTTGAGCAAAAGGTTCCATTATGTTTGTTACGACGGTATGTTAGTACTCAAAAACATTCGTTTCGATACAAATTTTCACAGACAAACTCCTGAATTTGAGACTCCAAGCCAAACCATATATTTCGAAGGATAATACCCTCGTGGGACCTTCGGAATACGTGTTTGTTTCTACACTGTTGTGGGCAAACCATCTTATCATACTGTTTGTTTTAACTTTCTTCGATGTTTAAATTTTTTTCATCCGAAAACAGCATTTGTCGGTATATTTTTCGGTCCTTATTTAATACCTTTTCGATCGTGGTCTGCTTAGCTCCATCTAAAGAACTAAAGTTATTTGCTTACGCACGGGATTTCGTTGGATTCGCGACTTCACTGCTTTGATGATCGCTGGCGTCCAAACTGTGCGTCGTCGCCTGCTCTATTTACGATCTTCGAAGGTTGAATCTTGATAGCGCAATAAACAAATCGTAATTCCTTTTGTGACCACTCCATTTATGAAAATAAATTTCTTTTTATTTTCGAAAGCGCGATCGGTTCTTTATTCAAAATTAGCAGGAACACTATATGTGCCAGTATTTCAAAATTAAAAATAATAAGGTTGTGACAGAACTTATGTCCGGACAAGGTATATTTGGGAAAATATATATACATATTATAGAATACATTATTGGCTTCTTTACTATTTATTAGAATTTACATGTAAATTGAAATTAAAAGTTGCTTACTTGATATATAATTAAATACTTAATTTTTATAACATCATAGTATAATAATGGGATGTCAATAGAATATCTCTAATTAAAATTACGATTTCGAAATAGTTTTATTTGTTATAATATTCTGTGCCATATTCTATTTATGATATTTAGCTATTGAAACTACTTTATTTTCTTTCTCGCTCTGTCACACTCGTTTTCATTAAAATTTTATTTGGAATCATTATTTTAAGAATATTTTATACTGTGTTAAAAATTTTTGTTTCATTGTTTGTTATTAATTTAAGTGAAGCATCTGGAAGCTCATAAAATGTCCTAACTAAAAAAATGAGGAACGGATGTACGTCACAAAGAGATGTAACGAACGGAAGTAACGAGCTTTTTGTATTTACTAAAATAATTACGTAAAAAGCGTTAAAATCGACAATATTCTAAATTTTTATTTGTTATGTTGTTACTTATTTTTTATTGTCACATATTATTAAAGGCAATGTATTTCTGTCTGTTCATTTGTATTTTTATAATTCTATAACCACTGAACGGATTCACGTTAAAACTATGGATTAATTGTCTGATTAGGGTTTATTGAAAGAGGAAGACATGTTTCGCCGACCCCAAATAAAAATGGGAAAGGGGTAGGGAGATGATGATGATGATGATGATGATGTTATATTAAGTGATGATATAGGAAAACGCTATGGGCGATAAAGGACATGATTTAGTTTGTAAACTAGACAGAAGTGTAGAAATATTAACAGTAAATAAATAAGACATAATATAATGCTTTTTAGTATATGAATTTATTGCTATTTTTAATAAGTGTATATAAACAAAATAAAAACAGAATAATTATGTTGAGATTGTCTTTTATTTTTCTACTAGTGATATTTTTCCTTAAGGGTTATAACCTACTAAATAACAGTTTCAGATTAATTCCTAATTATAATTTGTTTTTCTCAAAACACACCGAAACTTGGTTAAATGGACTCCGGATATGTGAGAAACCTCTCCTATCTCGATTATTAAAAATATTTAAATGTCTGTTTGCAATATCACATAATTTTTTTTTACTAAATACCTGTATCAAATAGTTTTTTTAAAATTATTGTCTGTCAGTCTGTTTATTCCGGGTAATCTCCGGAAGGCTGGACCAATTTTTGAAGGGGTTTTCTGCTAGGTACCTGAAGTTACTCCGCGTAACGTAGGCTATTTTAATTTTTTTTTTAAATAATTAGGGTTCCGCGTAAAATGATGAAGACTTACGAAATTGTGCAAAAAATTGCATTCAATGCACTTGTGTTTGAATTTGTGAGATATATCTTTGCTTTCTTCTATTAGAAACTGATAATTTATTAAGATTCCGCTTAAAAAAATGGAAAAAGACGATCCAATGGTCAGTTTTAAGGGTAAGTACTTGAATTTATAAGGTTTTTCATATTATATCTAACTAAAAAAAATAGGATTCCGTGTAAACAAATAAAAACTTATGAATTGTAAATAAAATTCGATTCAATGTACAGCAAAGTCAAAACATTATTTTTTAATGGTTATTTAAAAACTATATTACGCAGTAAAGAAACGTGTTTGGAGCCGTGGGTATACAGCTAGTTAATAATTTTACAAAATAAGGGGCTGATATTTTTGCATTGGATTGCCTGTTAATTAGATATGTTGCGGTTAGAAGTCAAAAGCTTATAAGTAATATCTGTCCTTGTTTATTTACGAAATTAGGTAAATGAAAAGCCTCTGTAAGTGATTAAAATCCTAGATCCTTGCACAAATTACACATACAACAAAATTAGTAGTAGGTAAAAATCATTTGAACAAATTGAAATGTAGTTTCCAGATTTATAAATGATTGAACGGGAATAATGTAAACCAGTTCTTTATACATGACTAAATACATTCACAAAACATAAAGGTTATAAATTTTGGAAAAATTACAATGAAAAGTAAATAAATAAACATTGTTTAAACAAATAACTAAAACTTTAAAAAATATACAACAAAATAATAAAGCATAAATTTTAATAAACCGAAGCCAAGTAAATGCTGTGAAACATCAAAAGCATTTTACAAGCGTTAATGAAGACCTGGGCGTTATTAATAAATATATACTGGAGTAAAGTTTAAGCAAAACTTAAATGAACTTTATCAAACTAAATTACGTCGGTGCAGCGCGACGCGACCCGCCATGTTCGACGACGTGCAACAACGAAACTTCATCGTGTCAATACGACCTGTTAACAGGCTTCAGTACGATTCACACAGCACGATACGTAAGTAAAATAAACAATGAGTAGGTTTTTTTTATATGTAACAACTTCTGCAATCTGTGGGAGTAATTTCGCGAAAAGGGACGGAAGTGTGTAACAGGAAGCGACAGAGAAGCGCGCGCTATTTGATTTGACCAATAAGCGACCGCGGCCTTAGAGTTGATCGTCAAATAGTACCAACCTATTTTTCGAGAATTTAGTGCATTTAACTTACAGTGATTAAGCTAATTTATATGTTATTAAATGAATACTATATGAAATTAACTTCTGTCGCTGCTCATTTGATACTTTTAATTTTGATGTCAGATAATACATATTATATGCGACTACTGTAACGCTCACTGTTGTTATTATTATTATTTTAAACATATTGTGTTCCAAAGTCCTCCATATATTACTTTTATTAAAAACCATATGCATATTTTAAATTAATCTTTTGCATTGTTCAGATATTTTCATCCACGATCAGTAACTTTTCGCTTAGGACGAAAAACGATTTCTCTAATTTGTTTTACTACCTACAGTTAGATTCTCACTGTTGGCAGTATTGTAAAATGCCGTCCGGATCGTTAAAGATGGCAGTCGTGATTGAACTACGAACGGAAGAGGTGGTCTGTAAAAGTTATTCTAATTATGGCTAATAACACAGTTAACACAAGAGATTGAAGTCTATCATCAGGCAGAATAAATATTATTCATATTAATCTCATAGTCTACAGCGAGTAAGCTGATAGTACAAGTAATAGGCAATTCAATGCAAAAATATCGAACCCTTATTTTTTTTTAATTATTAGTTAGCTCTGTGCGCGAGGCTCTGCTCGCGTTTCTTCACTGCGTGATATAGTTTTTAAATAACCATTAAAAATAATGATTTGATGTTTTCCAATTTTTTTGTTTCTTTTTTTTATGCGGAACCTTAATAAGTTATCTGAAATTATTTTCGGTACTAATAGAAAGCAAGGATACATCTCATAAAGTCAAACACTTGGTAGTAAAACTGTGCATTGAATTCAATTTTATTCACAATTTCATAAGTTTTAATTTTCTTTTACGCGTAACCCTAATTATTTTCAAAAAACTTCAGGTACCTACCAAAAACAAAACCCTTCAAAAATTGGTCCAAAACGAATGATGGAAAGAGAAGATCATAAACGATAATTGATAAATAACGATACGCGCCATTGTGACGTTCGTGACATCTGGACACTTATTTTGGTGTTCCTCTCTATAATACCTAATATCGAAAACAAAACAAAGAAAAATAAAGAAAATATTATTTGCTTAGCAAAATTTTAGACAAAAAAGAACTAAATCGTGTCGTATCAGGTGTATATGTCGGTGTTATTTAAACAACAGGTATTCTCTAGGTAGAAAGTCTTTAATCTCTCATAGCCTAGACTTATATTATACCTAAGGTAAGATATTATATCGATTTTCAGTTTCACGATCTAACAACAATGTCTAAAGTTACAAGAATAAACATTGTTATCAAGAAATGGAATGCACAGCGGTCGCTGTAAGCGCGCTCAACCTTGATTACAAATAAGAAATCTTTTCAACATGTGAATAAGTTTCATAAATATGTTATATTCTTATGTCATTGGGTTAACATCCATCTCTACTTTTCAATTGTTTATTTGTTTCAATGACAAACTCAATGACAAACTGAACTCAAAAACGTTTGTCTTATTTATCTACTTACTTTGTTCGCAAAATCACTCCCATATAACTACTATTATATTTTAAAATGATTATTCAATGATTTAGTTAAGTAATTGAAACTTACTTACTATGTACCTTAGTTAAACTAATAACAGTTTTCTAGGTAATAGTGTTAGGTTTTACAATAAAATCCCAAAGGATATTACCGGACAACAAATTCAAGCACTATGTCAAGCAGGTTTTGATTTTTAAGGGTTATTATAGGATGAATCTTTATATGAAGGATGGTGATGTTTGGAAGTGACAGCATCTGTCTCTGTGTATCTACTAATAAACTTAGTATATTAATAACTGTTAGTTACAAAAAAACATGCAGAAAAAAAATCAGATCAGATCGATTTTCTTGCCGGTTCTTCTCGATGACTGGAATGTTTTCCGAACCGGTGGTAGTGTTTTGACGTTCATAAGCGTCTTAACAGGGTCTAAATTGAATAACATATGTTTGAATTTGAATTTGAAAATCTTCATACCTTTAAATAAGACACGTCTGTCTAGGAAAAAGTGTCCACAAGTTATAATTTCTGACGTATATCAAAGCAGTGACTGTTAAAATAGGATCAGTACTGAAACAGTACTCTATTAAGTCTGTATACGTTCCTATCACGAAAGTTCAGAATCGTATACGTTCACCAAAATACCCTATGCGAAGGTCAAGGAATACATAGCTGCAGTCAAAAACCAACAAACACAGAAGTCGGCCATCGCAAAACACTTGCGGTGAGGGCCCCAGTCACTAGCTCGAACTACATGGGCCAAAAATCCTCTCCACAGATCGCTTTTACTTTCCTTGAGTAGTAAGAGAAGCTATTGAAATTAAAAAGAAAATTTTAATCAGGAAGAGACGGATTAAAACTAATTCAGTGATTGACAAACTAATACCTTGTTTGCGATCGACAATGTTTAAATTGGATACAGTGACTAAAGTGTGCCAAAATATAATTCATGACCTTAAACAGACGAGACGAAGGCACTGCAACATTTCGTTGTGTGTTGTTGTCAACATTTGTCTCGTGACCATGGCCTATGTAACCGGGCCGAAATGTCGAGAAATTAATCAAGTGCGCGTTCATTTTAGACCACATAATATGAACTAAAAATAATTAAAAACCTATTTTCAAACGATGTCTGTGGAAAATATTCAAATCTTACTCTGGAATAAACACACGTACATATAAGTTACAATTTACAGCTAATCAGAAATACACGATCGCTTGTTCTAAATCGTTCTAGAAGTTTCTCTTTACTGATCTTAACTATATAAAAGTGGTTTCTCATCGACCAGAAAACTTCAAACAAACTTTCAATCCCGTGTAAGGTGACAGTCTTATCTTATATATATACATCGAGTTATGCGACCGGCTTGGAATAAGCGCTCGGTAAGGTTATGTGAGGGCAACAAAACGAGCGTTTTTAAATTACACTATAATCTATAATACTGTTTATTCATAGTGTCTAATCGCTTACGTTTGATTAAAATCTTAGTCGACTGACGATCCAGACAAAGTCGATAATTGGCTTAAATACAAGACAATTGAACAATGTAGTTTCTAAGTTTACTAAAGACCTCTACCTTTTTTTTTTATTAGGGGAATGCATTTACGCGCTACCCTTACCTATTGCATTAGTGAGACCGAAGTCCCCCAATGCAATAGGTAAGGGGGCACGGAGGGACGACTCCGTGGCAGTGCGGGACTCACCAGGACGTGAAGCGTCCGGAAATACCCACTAAACCCCCCGGGGCCGTCCGCCGCATTTGGGATGGGGGCGATACGGGATGCTTTTCACAAGCACCGCGTCGCCCCCTGCAAAGACCTCTACCTGAGAAAGTAGGTACCTAGGATTATTCTGTTTTATATGAGATAATTATAAAATCGTTTCACATTAATTAAGTTACGCGTACCAGCTAGTTTTTAAGATAAACCTACGAACGGATTTTTGTCTTTTTTTTGTTGAACGGTCTTGCAAATCATAGGCATTTCTGCGTGCGAATACTATTGCAGTTTAAATTATTTTGTAGTGAGATCCTGTTACATACATTTTCAACACGCAAGATCATAAGTTAAATTTTAGACATAAACTAATAGAAATATATTTAATCCCACAGAGCAGACAGAGTCGTAGATAGCTCATTTAGTGGCTGCAAACGGTTAATTTCTTACAGACTCACGCAAAGGTCAAAGTAACCGAATTAAAATATATTATTATTAGGGGTTTTGTGAATTAATATTTCAAACAGCATCGGTCGAGTCGGTATAAACTTTATAATTGAACTTTATTTATTAAATTTAGTTAGACCACGAACAGATGGCCCGACGAAGAGACGCAACGGGAAAACATTTGGAAAGTTTCTTCAGAGCGTGTCGCAGCTTCCATTGCCGCACTCTACGATGTCTTACAAACGACTTTGAACATTTTCGAGACGCGGGATAAGTATAATTCAGCGGATTAACAACTTCTTGTTTTATAACCAATATATTTTTTATTTAGGAACGTCGTTAGGATTATAATCATAAAATTATGCGTGTAATCTACACTTTGGCTGGGTTTGAATTCAGAAGGAAAACTTTATGCTGGAACCATATGAGTGGTCCATTAATCGCGACATATTTATAGCAACTTTAAACCCTCCTGTCCCCGTTCATTTATTATCTGGTACAACGATCTTAATAGATTTCAGAATATGATATTTAAACACAGATATAATCAAATTTAATTGTAGTAAATTTTGCAAAGCGTTACCAGGTATAACGGTGGATTAAAAGCACGCACCGCTTTTCAATATAGGCATCCACACAATCTGCCCCCTTGCCCTATCTCGTGATTTTATCCGATCATCTTTCCGCCTTTTGAACGTTACGTGATTAATGAATGATCAAATAGGCACGTGGTAGGGCATTTTCTAACGCTCGCCTGAGTAGTTACTTCTTTCAAGATATTTGAACAACTTTCTTATAGGTATTTCCCAGTAACATCATGCCAAAGCTAGCCTGTCACTTTAGAATTAAGCGTATCACCATAAGCCATAGCGGGATTTAATAAGAATTAAAAATATATTTCATGCTGGCTTAATATTATTTTTTTACTAGCTGTGTGCACGCTTCTATGCCCGCCTTTCTTATATTCATATTTTTAAAATAATTATTGGAAAATAATGTTTTGATGGTGCATTGAAACATAGAACAAACACACAATTTTATGAATATTATTTTTTTTTACACAGATCTCTAATAATTATCGCAATATAAAAGTAGCCTAAGTTACGCGAAATAACTTAAGGTATCTGCCATAAAAAGTCCCGTCAAAATCGGGCTATTCAGCCGTTCCGGAGATTAGCGGAATAAACACAGAGACAGACAAAAATTTTAAAAATCGTGTTTTTGGCATAGGTTCCGTATATGGTTATGTATTTAGTAAAAAGTTGTTATTATGAACAGACACTTCAATTTTGTTTATTAGTTTAGAGTATTAAAAAAAATATTGAATTTTTTTCATAACTAAAGATTGGCAAACATTATTCTGTTTCTCTGCGGTAACTTCACTGGAAGTAATATGCTAACTGCAATGCAGCAATTTTCGTGCCTATGCGTTGCGGTACGAAGGGTAGGGATTGGGAAAGACCATCTTACATAAAACGTCCCATCTGTGTTGTCTGGATGTTGATCCACTGATATGCTTTTATACTTTTTGAAGTTGGCTGTAAATAGCTTTCGGAGATTTATACATATCACTTGGAGTGTATACTTATTCGTTATTTTGCCTATGAAATATTTAAATAAATATTGTCCGTATATGACCTATATGAGATCATTAAGGTCTAATTTTCTCCTAAAATTGGCATGAATTTATTTAATGGAGGTTTTCTTGGTTAATGGCAATTTGCGATTTACATACGCAATTCTGGCAGCGTCATGTAATAAGTTATAATTTTAATCTCGTGCCGACGTTTCTAAGCTGCATCAAAACGGGTGGCTCATCTTGCTAAAAGTTTTCGTAGCACCGCAGAATAAACGCTTCGCGTCATTATTAACAATACACTTGTTTGGGTCGATCACTGCTGAATTCCTTGTCTTACCAATATCGGGGACGGGAATTCTCTCATTTGGAACGCGCGCGCTTTTTGAATGCGCTTAGACAAATGAAAAGCAATAGGATCTCGACCAATCGCCTCATTGCAGTGAAAAATATTTTACCGCGCGATACACATCCCATTTTGTAAATACCGTACCGAATAAATTTGATTGTTTTAATAACGTCCATTCAATATTCGCAATATAAATATACTGCGATTCGATAACCGCCGCGCGGACGCATAAATAGACTGTGTGTTTGTGGACATTGCCTTTAAAACGTTTGTGCGTTTAAAAATTATTTGTGTATCGGTGGACGGTGCTGCGCTGGATATATGGCACGCGGTTTCCAGGTCTGGGACCAAAGTCACCACCAGGTACAGTGGAGTTTTCTCGTTTTCTGGTATTGGTGAGGGAGGATTGAGCGGTGTAAGTCCAGTTTGTCCCCGGTTATTTACTGCCTAGCCCCCTGTGCCATAAGGGACATCGTTGCCATTCCCAGTAGCAGTGATCGTATAATTTATATTTAATGGTCCCTGCTACAACACTGCTTTCTTCACCATTCACCTGTGCATAACAACATCGTTGATAATTAAATTTTATATTTTGTTTATCTCAATTTGTGTATCTCAGTATTTTCCGATATTATCCCATTTACCATAATCTAGCTTCGTGTACGAGGCTTGTTGTCAGCCACCCGGGCCTTTACGGCCCAGTGCGACCCTACTTATATCATAAAAAAAAACAAAGTGTGACGTAAATATTCTTAACACAAATTATAACATCCCCCAACAACCTCCCAACTCGAACCTTGTTCCCTCCTCTATAGATGCTTACGCTATTCTCGAACGAGTCCTTTCATATAAATCATTCGAACAGATTACGATCAAAGATTATAAATTTGTAAACTCAATGTATAATCTAAACCGTAGTATATACGTTAAAGAAATATTCTCTATGACGTTGTATTTAAATATACCCGAGTATCGATTTATTGTTCAGACGCTGAGATTGCACTTAAATAATGCTCGTGTTCGGATCGGTGTTGCAAGGTAATAATATTTTACCACAATTTTGCGGACTGTATTAAACTTCATTTTCGTTTATGTTTACTCGATATGGAAACTCTGATAATAGTTCAAAAAACTACGGTGACCATTAATTACAGATTCAACCAATGGTCGTCCCCTTCATGTCCACTTGGTAATATACGCATCATGAGCTATGAAATGTAATAAAATATATCGTAAAATTATGCGAGGGCACTATATTTATTATTTATGATTAATAATCTAATGAGGATTTGTTATGTTATGTTACGTGTATTATGCATTTTACTAAGCAAAGATATTTCTGCCAAAATCAAATAATTATGAGTGAAAACGTTTTTATTCACAAATAGCTGTATGCCCGCAGCTGAGCCCGCGTTTCATAAATTTTCACTGCGTTTTAGTTTGTTTATACAGAACCCTAAATTTTTTGGAATAGTACTAAGATATAGTAAAAATATTTTTCATAATCATAATCATAATCACTTGTTCGTCAACTGCATTGAGTTGGATTTTATTCAATTATTTATTCGTTTTAATTTTTTTTTGTGGTACCCCAATTATTTTCGAAAATTAAAAGTACTCTAAGTTACCCAGAGTAACCTCAGCTATCTACCAAAAAAATCCTG
Organism: Samia ricini; assembly: GCA_014132275.2. Taxonomy (NCBI): domain Eukaryota; kingdom Metazoa; phylum Arthropoda; class Insecta; order Lepidoptera; family Saturniidae; genus Samia; species Samia ricini. Next base: position 1,635,252 of record AP028159.1, read on the forward strand.
TCAAAATCCATCCAGCCGTTCCGGAGAATACTCAGAACAAACAGAGAGACAGACAAAAATTTTAAAAACTGTATTTTTGGTATAATTATCGTATACCTACTTAGTAAACAAAAAAAAACAGACACTCCAATTTTATTTATTAGTCTAGACTAGACTACTAGTACGTTGTGTACTATAAAACCATAGAAAATTAAAGATAATAATAATTTTGATACTTTTATTGTCCGAGTGGAATCGCAGAGCACAACAAGTGTCCGGTGATCGATTGATGACCTTTCGGTGGTCGTCGCTGTTTTTGGTTTGTTCTGTGCCTACGATCAAGAACAGAGCTCTCATTTTGCCGTGCTAGTGTAAAAAAAAAGAGAAAAAGTGTAATGCAAATAAAACAAATTCTCAGGCGAATTAGGTAGATAGATCATCTTTATTATTAAGAGTTTTTTTACTTGATGGTTTTTTAGGCACTGGTTCTCAAATGATGCTACCGGGACACACCTATTGGCTCAAGGCAATACCTAGGCTATTAACTCTAGGCTTAGTGCGTTTACCATTCTGGAACACAACGTCACTTAACATCAAGTGAGATTGTGGTCATAGCACTGAGCCTATACCGTGTAAAAAAATATCTAAATTTGAAAAGTATAAAATATTTGAAGAATACCAGATAATTTCCATTCAGATTAAAACTTCAGTTAGGGGTAACTGTTAAAAAAAGTAGAGTAAACGGAATCGGTCCAAGTTATTTTTCTAAGATAATAAATAATTCAGATGACGTACATACGTTATAGCGTATTGCTTTAAGGGAAAATTCAGCAAATTTTATTTCGAGATTATATATTTAAATGTGAAATAAAAATGAAATGTTTCGAAAAAACATTATTATTAAATTCAGTCCGTCGGTACGTAACTACTAAATAAATATTTATGAAAACCTTTAGGAGGCTGTATTCGTGACGAGAGAAGCATGAGACGAGGTCGATTCACACTCGAAGATTTTTTCTTGTAGAACCGAGAACCGAAGTTATATTCTGAAAGGGTTTTTCGTCTTCACTAGGCTTGAGCTGTTACATACATCAGGGGGGTCACATATTACATAAGCAGAATTTTAGATTTTTTGACTCCCCCTTACTTCTTCGTTAGAAATAATAAAGGTCTTACCTTTCCCGTCTTACCTTACCCCATCGTAACATCAGCAGTAGCATAAATATTATAAAATATGTTTAAGTAATTAAAAGAAAATAAGCAAGCATTGCTTACTTACTCACCATGTTATCAAAAATAAGCAAAGATAAACCTATTGGTTCTTACTTAAAACTCTGCAAATAAACTCGTATGGAATTCCATGAAATCAAAACCTGTCTAAAGGTAACTGGTGACGTCGCATAGTGGTGACATGGCAATAGCCACAACGGCGCGGGAACTGGTGGAAGTCGTGCCCTCGATAGTAACAAGGACTTTCGGCACCTTCACACACATTAATTTATCACTCGGTCTCACATCACATTATGTTATAATATGAGACGCCACAAGAAAAGGTTCATAAACCTATATTTGTGATATCATGAAGTGGTATTATAAAGCGGATTGAGAAAATGTTCATAAACGCGACGAATTCGTGGCGGCGCGGGCACGGTTCGATGAACAAGTGGGCAACAGGAAAACGGGTGGGAGTTATGACGTAAGTTGCACTGGGTCGCGTTACTACCATTCCGCCCCCTGGATGTCTGACCTTTGGTCATGCCTCTCCTCAAGAGGCGGGCTAAGTGGTGGAGGGGAACTTTTCTCCTCCGTCCCCATCGGGCCATTGCACTGACGGGCCTGGTAGGTTCGCTGCAGGGGGCGATGCGGTGCTTGCGAAAGCCACCCCGTGTCGCCCCCATCCCAAATGCAGCGGACGGCTCCGCGGGGTTTTAGTGGGTATTTCCGGAGCGCCTCACGCCCGGGTGAGTCCCACACTGGCACGGAACTCGTCACTCCGTGCCCCCTTATCTATTGTATTTGAGGGACTCTGATCCCACAAATACAATAGATAAGGGTAGTGCGTAAATGCATTTCCCCCCGTCAAAAAAAAAAAAAAAAAAAGGGTCGCGTTACTACCAACTGTTTAGTAGTAAAAGAAAAAAAGTCCGTCGAAGAAATACGTAACGTGTATTGTGCAAATATGTTATTAGTGAATTTAGTATTATTGTCTATCTCTGCTAGCGTATTCAAGAGCTTCCACACTCGGCGACCGGAGTCGACACGGCCTCGTGACGGTAAAGTGTGAAACGTCCTTTCTAGGTCTATATTAAAATGGAAATATCATTTCGCATCGGATTGACTAGGTAGTACCTACGTCTAGAATAAAGCGAGGGAGATGAATCGATAAGGCATACGTATGCGCGTGAGAGTTTTGTTTCATTGTGATTTTTGAAAGTGAATGGAGATGCCTACCGTTCTCTGATGAGTGCATTCTGATTTAAGAATAAATGTTCTATTTCAACTGTATAAAATTCTACTGTATGACATCTTAACCAAGTAGAAAGAATGAAGTTCTGTCTTTATTTTTATTTAATACCCTGAACATGCCTACAATTTGTAAAGAAATATCTCGTAAGACAAATTTACGCAATTTTTTTGAACTTGTGTTAAATACAAAAAAAATGAAACACCTGTTTTATGTGTATAAATATCATACTGTGGAGAAATCTGTACACACAGGCTAAAATAAAACGATTCAAGATATTTTACTCCCCAGTTTATTAATCAATTATCTTCTTTTTTGTTTTGTTTAGTAGCTATTGACGAGCTACGGGGACAGGAAATTTGATATTTAGAAACAGTTACTTCTTTTTATCTTCAAATTTCCAATAATAATTATAACCATTAGGCAAATATGCATTTATACTTTTTTAAATATAATGTGTTTGTAATTTTGTAAGACGAACCGAGCCGGTGGCTAAGGCTAGTGTGTGTGTACATATATCCTTTCACCACGTTTTATATGACAGCTTGTTTGGTATCAATATTAACTTAAGCCGTACCTCAGTGTAGTAAGTTAGCCGTTCGCTGACTTAGATCTTGGTCACTGAATTCATAAGCAAGGGTCGAAAGTAACGTGTGGGGACATTCGATGGAGAGCTCAAAATATGATTTAGATTTATGGCGCACCTGACCGCTTTGTTTGAGTATGAATTACACATATTTAAAACGATAAAGTTACCATAAAGGTTAAAGTGGATAACTAGGAATCATGAATGCCTATTCATTGAAGGAAGTAAAAACACCATAGTAACGTTTCTATAGTAACTCTTTCAAGAATTATGTTAACGCCATCTATTATCGTATATATTCTCTTCTTATTCTAAATTATTTCTTATCTATATTATCTATACGCCCCCGCTCTATTTAGTCTATGTATGCATTATCCCTTCCTCTTCAAAAACGGAACGCCAACACGCAACCGCCGCCGCTGTCTCTCATATGTTTAAAAGTGCACATTAGTTATCAAATTTCTATATGAACATTCATACAGTGAAGTGAGGTGGAAAATAATATCTGAACCAGCTTAATCGAGGGCTAATAATAAAGGTAAGTTCCGTTTGCTCCTTTCAACACCATCCCTTCTAGATATTTCCACACCAATTAACTTACGTCACCATTCACCTGTGTACCACATGTGCTCCTAGTATAATAACATACAAGAATATGATATAGATAATATATAGATTTCTTTACTTATAGTCCTCTTGGCTAGTTTAAAAACTAATCTTATGTAGCATTACCATCGAAACTCGTAAGATCATAAATTTTGTGAATACTTTTTTTTTCGCTATTACTAGTTTAAATTGTGTTTAGCTTATTTTTTGTTACTAGTTTTTACATGTTTTCATTTTTTAATACCTCGCTTTATTATAATTATTGTAAGCTCTGTCTACGCCAAGAGGGGGCAATTTATAAAAACTTATTGTAAAACTAAACAATTGCACACAGTTTTGTGGACACAGATAATAATCAGCATTTTCGTCGCTTACCAGTAGGTGAGATTTCAGTCAAATCCCAAGCATGAAAACTAAATTTATTCAAAAAAAAGAAGCAATTTTCACCCACAGGTAGAATTTTTCAACTATTTTACTGGTTCTTAAGTGATACTGCCGGAACTGCATGTATTAGAATTTGGCGAGACGCTATGAAACTTGAGGGTGGTAGCTACTCAAGTAAGGATTATTTGAAAATGCAATGGTTTCCTCACGATATTTTCCTTCGCCGAAAGCTCAGGGTCAATTTTAGAGTTGGATAGGTGAGTTCGAACCTGGGTCCGTTTACGTGGAATCCGACCGCACTACCAACTACGCTATCATCACTTATAACTCCCCCTCTCTTATCAGCATTGGTAAGCAAAGCTCTTACTCCGTTTCAGCATATTTACGTAAGTTTTGGCAAAATTTTGAAATAAAAAATTGAAGATTAATAAGTAAATACTGGATACGTAATCACCACCGAGACCACCATCCCCTGTGAAGCCAACCGTATCCTCTCCAAACTCCGTCCTCCCTTCATTTATGCTTACGTACCATTTGAACGACCTCTAATGTAGCTTTCTAAAAGAGAAAGGATTTAAAATTAAATTAAGCTTTTTTTTTTTTTTGCGTTTATCCATAACAAACAATAACCTATACCACTAGCTGTGGTTATAAAGCCCGCGTTCTTCACTGCGTATTAATTTTTTTAAATTCAGAACTCTAACTATTTTCCTAAAAAAATTGTTAGTACTAATATAAAGTAAAATACATTTCTTATAAATTCAAACACTTACACGTAAAACTGCATTGAATCTGATTTTATTCAATTTTTTATGAGTTATTTTTTTTTTTTACGCAGAACCCAAAAATTTTCGAACATTAAAAGTACCCTTAGTTACGCGGAGTAACTTCAGCTATCTACCATAAAAAAGTCCCGTCAAAATCCATCCAGCCATTCCGGAGATAACCCGGAACAAATAGACAGACAAACAAAAATTTAAAAAATGTTATTTTTGGTATAGGTATCGTTTATAAATTCATATCTATTCAGTTAATAAAAAATGTTGATGTTATAAACAGATACTCCAATTTTATTTAATTGTATAGATGACCATTTTGTAAATAAGTATTACCATTAGAAACTGGTATTATAATAGTTGATAATTACGTACGTGTAAGGTTTATAAAAAAAAAATAAAAAAAAAGAAGAGTCTTCTTCTAGATTAGTGTCAATTTTATTTATTTATTATAATAAAATAGGTACAGCAGTGGATTTTTTCGTATAATGCCTTACCATTTATGTTACGTGTTCGTCAAAGATGTCATTAGGGTGTAAATGTCGAGTAGAATGCGCACACACGACGCGACGCAACGTCGATAGATGACATTTATTATAGTAATTTTTCTGAACTTTGCCATGTAACTTGTATCCTGCATGTCTAAAAAATGTCATTGCTTTGTATGGTACACCAAATTTTGCACACTTTGAATCACCGCCTTTATTTTTGTAAGGTATATTGGGTATGCTCCGATAGGACTGGCATACACTATTGTCTAAAAGCCCTGTTCATATAAATGATAAAAAAAAGAAACACCACCTGCCTCTTGTCAGCAAAGAATTTACCTCCTCCCTGTATGATAACGTAAGCATCAGCGTAATTATAAAAAAAAAAACAAAACGAAGATTGATAAGTAAATATTGCTTATGTGATCACCTTTACACCTCTTGTCCTCCCTGCCAATAAAAATAAACAAAACATTCCTTTCGCCTCCATTGATGCTTATTTAATACTTGAACGGACCCTTATGTTTAATAAACTATTATTCGCTGTCACCGAGAGAACTATATATAATATATTAGGGGAAATACAAATACGGGGTACTCTTGTTTCTTTTTTTTATACCGTATAAGCTCAGCGCTATGATCACAAGCTCACCTGGTGTTAAGTGACGATGGGGTCCAGGGTCGTAAACAAAAAACAACTTGAGGTTATTGGTTCTCAAGTGATGCTGGCCAAACACACGTATTGGTATTTGGCGACAGGTTTTTTCTAACTTGAGGGTGGTGGTGGGCATTATTAGAAAATGCCATAAAACCTCTTTGTATGGTCTCCTCACATTGTTTTCCTTCACCACAAGCTCAAGCTGCTTTTACAGTTGGATGGGCGGGCCCGAACCCGCGTCTATAGACGCAGAATCCGGTCGCGCTACCAGCTGCCTTCATCATTAGAGCCCGAAACATAACAACGTAAACATATATTCACATGCGCTGAACAAAACCATATCGCGATCTAAACTACAGAGAAAACTTAACTGACATAGGTACGCTCAAAAGGACACAATTTGAAGTGGCGTCTGCTCTTTTATGAAACTTAAATGCTTAGATTAAAACAATGTGCCTAGACTTCCTGTCTCGTATTTTATAAATTAATGAAAACTTCTTTAATGCTTTGTTATTAAAATTCTTTAATACCTACAAGTAGCGCAATCGTCATCTCTCTACCCTTATCCCATTTTTATTTGGGGTCGGGTAACATGTCATTCTTTTCTATTCCTCTTTATTTGCAGTCATCTCCGCACTCCTCCCTTCCTAAACATATCATCTTGAACACAATCCATCAATCTTTTCTTTGGTCTTTCCATTTCCATATAATCGTCCACATGCATATCCAATACCTTTCTAAGAGCATCCTCTTCCTCCCAGCGCATCACATGTCCATACTAGGACAGACGACTGCTCCTTAACTTCTCTGTTACTGGCGCCATTTTCAGACTTCCTGTAATGTATTCATTCTTAATCCTGTCTATTCTTGTTACCCCACACATCAATCTCAACATTCGCATCTCAGCTGCATTCAATCTTTTTTCGTCCATCACCTTTATGGGCTAACATTCTGACACATATCAGATAAAAAAAAAAAATCCAAGTAGCGCAATGTGGTGTGCGATAAATGTGTCAATCGAGTAACGCAGCATTTTAGTTGCGTTCTTCGCAATCCGCCATTCCGTAGGTTCCGCCATTTGCGCCGGTTCCGCAATTTGCGGTAGGCGGCCGCCTGTCTTCTTACGTCGTTCAGATTAAATTATGCGTGCTGTAAAAATTCTATCTTGCGTGGAGCAATCTGATGCCCGCGAATTAAGGTCGATGGAGGTGAGAACGAATTTAATATATAATGTAGATATTTGAATTGGTAGGTAGAGCTTATGTTTGCATACTACATTGATCATTAAGACCAGATTAGTTTTGTTTTTTTTTATGTTATTATTTTATATTATTTTAGCGGGTTACTATTTAGATTATCTTGTCTGTTAAATATTAAAAATTCAGATGTTCGTACAAAAAATTAATATATTCATATAATTCATATAAATTCATATAAAAAAAAAAACAAAAAAAAAATGTCTTTTTATAACTTTAAGAAAATTAAAAATTGGTTCAGTTTTGGAGGAGGAACCAGGGTACTACGAAGTGATGTCTTCGTCTATTTTGCATAGGTAAAATCAGGCCAAGCTGCAGTTGTCCCTTTCGTGTTTTATAATTCTTTCTTTGGGGTGCAATGCGATAGCAATAGATTTTTGAAACACCTACTCTTTAAATTTGTCGCCGACAATATATCCGCCGACATATCCTCTTAATGGTAAATGGTAATGTTTAAAGAAGTTCAATAAAACTGGACTATTCTCTCGGTGGATTTCGTAAAGGCTTAGGAAATATTTATTTTAATTTCACCTAATTTTAATAAATATTTTCTATTTTATTAATTCATTAAAATATATTTAAACGTAAATATACCATATTTGGCCATCAAAAGCACTCAACGGATTAGGTGAAGTTCCATTAGGTGATGATGAAACTTCTAAAACTAAAAAAAAATCTCAATCTTTTGCATATTACATACTTGGTATGTAAAAACTTTGGTGACTAAAAAAAATACATAACAATAATAGAAATATTTTAAGCAATATTTTCTATAACGGTTAAATAGATATAAATGAACATAGTGCCTGGTGTTTTTCATCAGTATGCTTCATACTGATTTCATGTTTAGCCGTGATTTCATATCAGATTAGCGACGATGAAATTTTAAGACCGGTCTTCGATGTCTTAACTTTTAGATTGAGATCAAAGCACAATAAATATGTTAAAAAAAGGATTGTAATTTCGAATTTCAGTAGGTAAAAATAGATTGAGTTTGCATAATGAAACTGGCCGTAACACGCTAAGATTGAAGTGACTGACTTGCAGCTGTTGTTGCCGGAATACACTTAACTATGCTTCATCTATCCATCCGTCCAGTTAATCGAAACGCGTCCACTGTTGGACGTTGGTCTCCTCAAAAAAACTCCACAACGACCGGTATTGCGTTACTTGAACCCAGTGAATTCCCGCAACCATCACCAGGTCGTCAGTTCACATTGTTGGGTGCCTACCTATGCTGTAGCCATTCGAGAATCCTCTGGCTTCTTCGGGCATCGATTTTACGTGCTCGGTGACTGAACTTTTGTATAATATCCATTTTTTATTGTCTATATCAAAAGCTAAAAACAACGAGATCCGTGACTGAGTTTTTTTTTTACAAGCGAAATTCAAAATAGAACAGCGTCCTTTAAACGCGTCTGTCAACGTATTTTAATTTAACGCCGCGGTTCGTTTTGCGCTGTGAAATAAAAATTTATTTGTACTGTAACATAATGTACGTATATAGTACAGAGGTCGACCGCATGTGTACTGCGGTGTTTGGGGGGCGCGATTAGCATTTCGAACAGCGGAGGGTATTTACACAAAGCTTTCATTAAAAGCTCTATTCGGATGAACGAGATTAAAACGATAAAACGGTTTGGTTAGGCTAGGTTAGCAACACCTGACTATACGAATCATCACGAACTCTAAAACTGTCCACCCGATTGTCTTTCCCGAAAAGTTTCATTATCAAGTCTTTGGCGATGTAGATGCTTACTAAGTTACTGATTTTATCATTTTATCCGGTCACGTTAAGTTATCACGTCGTTTATCCTGGTATGGACATGCGATGCGCGGGGAGAAAGAGAATGTTGTAAGAAAGGTATTGGATATGAATGTGGACGGTTACATGGGAAGGGGAAGACCAAAGAAAAGATGGATGGACTGTGTGAAAGATGATATGTTTAGAAAAGGAGTGAATGCGGAGATGACAACAAATAGAGAGGAATGGAAGAGGAAGACATGTTGCGCCGACCCCAAATAAAAATGGGAAAAGGGTAGGGAGATGATGACCCGGTCACGTTAAGTAACCGTTGCTATGGTAATATCTTTTATACTGGAAAATGGGTATGCACCAGGGATGGCTAGAGGTCCGCTATAGTGATACCGCTTCGGTGTTAGCCAAACTTTACTCAGACGCCTTAAGGTATCATAATGGGGAGTAACTGAATTTGAAAGAATGCAAAGGCATCCCCATATCACGACGTAAAAAACGCCAGTTGAAAAACCGATGATTATTCAGTCGGGATTGTTTTTATGTCGTCCCAATTTGACTTCGTATCTTATCGATTTCAATCAAAGATTTTTTCACAATGACAATACTCAAACAAATGAATATATATATGTAGTATATAGTACAATCACTGTAGCAAAATGAACATTGTAAGTGTATAATAACATATATGTATATACGGGTTAATAAAATAAAAAAAAAAAACATCATAAAAGATAATAATATGTTCGATGCTTTTACGTCAGTTTGTATCGTTTTAATATCATTCTAATATCGTTTTAATATTGTTTAACTTACAATTGTATTTATAACGGACGTGTTACTGTTCCAAGCGTGCCAATTCAAGTTTCCGGTTGCTTTTATTGCTTTGCTTTTGCTTCAGTATGCAAATCTATAACAATTCTATAACGTTACACAAAGTAAATGAGTTTTTTTTAAGTCCTCTGAAAGATTTTTTATTGAAGTTATATTCGCTCTCAGTTATATAGAGGTGGGTTAGCGGATCCTTTTTCATAGTTTTCAGTAGTACAAGCAACCTGAACTTTTATTGATGGGAAATCGCAGCATATTTATTGGCGTTGTAATTTGTTTCTTTTATGCTTTATGTGTGTGATTCGATAGCTCGTTAGAAGTTTGAATTTAGTTTGAAATTAATGCATCATAAAACTGACTGGCCACACAGGTACTCACCTGAACCTCCTTTAACCGTTCCTGTGTCCCGGGACGTAGCTGACTCCAATATTGTTACACAAATCCGTATTTAATTTATATATTTATAAGCGCACGATATTGCTGTTACCGGTGTAAAGATGGCGACAACGGTAGATGGCGCGCAAGGTGTTTTTTTGTGAGACCGTGTTGCCAGTTTATAAACCCAACATTATGCATACCTAAGTTCTATTTCAAGAATAGCAGGTGAGTGATCTGTTTATTTATTTAATCATTTACATAATCTAACAAATAAACTTATAGATAAGTAAACAAACAATTTTTATGTAAAGATATCAAGTTTACAAAACTTTTATAAAGTTATTTCTATTAGGTATAACCCATCTCATTTATATACCAATAAAGACTTCTTACACGTGGTCACAATACATTTGTATTTAATTTAAATCTATTTCTATAATATCGAGTAGATAGTTACGAAATATGTAGGTAGTTTATTTATTTTATTTCGAATTATAGGAACGCGAAGCCCTAAATCAACGAGTTTCTGCTATATACCAGACCAGTAAATGTTTAACTAAATTAAACACGTAAACATTGGTGAAGTAACAGACTAACATACTGTTATTTATTTAATTATATCTATCATTCGTGTAATATATAACATACATACATAAGCTCACGCCTGTTATCCCCGAAGGGTTAGTCAGAGATGAAGTAGAGAACTACACCACCCATATTTCGCCGAGCTTAGTTCCGTCTCAGATGTGACAGGGGGCGAGCCTGTCGCCATATCGGGCACAAATTCCAAACTCCGGGATAATACTGAGTAGAAAAACCCAATACCCCTTGACCCGACCCGGACTTGGATCGAGCCTGAGACCTCAGAACAGAGTCGCACCGTAATACAACTGCGCCACTGAGGCGTTATATACATATTAGGATAACAGAAAACAAGAAGCAGACGCTTGAAGCGCCGATGACAAGGAAGTTTTAGCATAGGAAAATATCGTAATCGTTGTAGGGATTTTTTAGTGGATGTAAACTTTGCCAAAGTGTAGGTAGTCAATACGCACTAGGCAATAGTGATAATAATGATATAAGGTGATAGTTTTAAAAAGAAGCAGCATCCATATGAAATATGTAGCTCTAGTGGAAAATAAAAATGCATATACACGTGTACGAAGAAGATACAGATTCTGTTAGTGTTTTACAAAAAGACAAACTTATATTAGGGTTATTATAAGGTGAATCATTATAGTGATAACTGGAAATAACTCCTTACTTTGTGAACTGTACAGTTTTATTAATATAACATATTATAAAAAAAAGAGATCGAGTTTCTTGCTGGCTATTCTCTATGACATGGCTATTCTCCGATCATCTGTTTCTGAAATTCATAAATGCCTTCTTGGGAGCAAAACTCAACAAAAATGAACAACTTGGAGCAAGTAATGATCGATGCATGTCAAACATGACATACATAATTTGTTTGTAATAATTATTGATAATGACTAATCTGCAATTCAGCATAATAAATCAAGCAACTTTGCATACTTATGCTAAACTAAGCAACCCACATTCCAGCATAACCTGAACCCTATTTCATATGAATGATGATATAAATCTGAGGTCAACTTAAATTGGCAATTTAAAATATCCGAAACTGATCATTTTTAACTTCTATTTATTATCATATTATTATTATTATATAATTATACTTATATAGACCATTATTAGTAAAGTTTCAGTCAATACATCTGAACAGAGAAAGAATTTAGATAGAATAAATGTTCGACGTGAATCTTTAAATTGACATATTTTTTTTATTTATGTACCGATTGACATGAAACAAACACTAAATGTTAAGTGAAGCTTACTAAAATATATTAGTGAAAACTACATCTAAATCGGATAAGCCGTTTCTGAGATTAGAGTGCACAAACGCACAGACAAACAGACAAACAGACATAAATTTTAAGAATGATTGTTTTGGGTGCTTTATGCGTTTATAAAGGTCCTAATAATATTTTTTCTCATATATCTTCCATGTACAGACAGCGATCCGTTACATTTTTATTATATGTATAGATAATGACATTCGTTTATGCTAAATACTAACGAAAAGGTCGCTTAGTGACGATAATTTGCGTCGTAATTTGCGTGCGTGATAAGGATCTAAATTATACAACCGTGAAAAAGGTTGAGTTCGCGAATTTGCTTTTACTGTAAACAAACTAATCGAAGAACAAAAACCATTGTAGTGGGTGAAGTCTTTTAAATCAATGGAACATGTATAGTGCATGAACTAATTTCAACAAGACTTCCTAAAAGTAATTTATGATAAAAAGACAAAGAGGTTTCCATTGAAAAAAAAAACAAATTTTAATTGTCGGTCAATGTATTCTGATAATTATATTATAAATTAGTGTAAAGTTGGTTTCCCTTCATCAAAGGCACCAAGCGTACCAATTCGTGAGAATCACTGTAAATAATATTATTTAACTTATCAAAAGCTATACCTAAAACTCCCTGAACGTTGACAATCTTCTTTACCTTTTGCACCATTTTTGTTACTATGTATATCCCATCTTCACTGCATATGTGAACGTATCCGTCATTATCCACCGCCATACCTTGGAATCTGGGTTGTTTTCGCAGTAAAATAGCTTCTTTTGTACCCCGTTTAACACCGTAAAATCCGGTACTATTTATGAAATAAATATCACCATCCTTATCTAAAACAAACTGATGTATAACTTTGTTTGCCATTTCTGGTATTTCTTTTACAGTCTTATTTGTATAATAGTATGCGTTTAAGCTTGGAAACTTAATAAAATATATCATGTTCTTTATAAACATCCACCAGATGTCCAGATGGTTCACATTCAATCTCTTTAGTTGTCTATTCAGCGTATTGTATTTATATATTCCGTGACTACCGCCGAAATATATTTCGGTCGTTCCCGGTTCGCTTGCTATAGCGAAAGCATCTTTGACTCCTTTTAATACGGTTAATTTTTTACTGTCCAAACGCAAAATCGCCGGTACATATTCGCCTTGACCAAAATCGAAACTGAAATATAAATTATTAGACTGTCTGTCAACGGCTAACTGGTTGGGACTGTGAGCGATGGATAGGAGAATCTCTCTAACGTAACACTGTTTGGCCGGATCGTTAGCGACGTGTATGTCACAGTAACGTACTGGGTTTTTCGCTTGAACTAACATTATCGAATAAGCAATAAGACATGATCTTATTTTTGCATTCATTTCGAACAAAGGTCCTAAAATAAAAAAAAAACCCTTGTAATTATTTGGTATACATTTATACAGCGTGCTTAATAAATGAAATATTTGAAATATATCCGCATCAAGTGATTTTATGCGAAAAATAAAAAACGTTTTTGATTATTTTAAAACTAGTTCTAGTTACTAAATTTATTTTTCAAATGTATTTAATTTAATTTTAACTTTAAAAATATTTACTTATTTATTAAATTAAATCGTTAACTTCACTTTTTACTTTTAGATCTTTGTTGCACGGATGAATGTATCAACGTATACGAGTAAGTACTAAGTATTCAATATTCGAACAAATGGATGTTTAATATTAAACAATGTTTAAATGTTGTTGTTTATAGTTTATTATGAAAATAGTCTGTTTGTTTTCAAACAATATGTACTTCAGGAGCTGATTCACGCTTGCTAGTTCATCGCACGCGTTAAGTTTTAGTACAAAGTGTGGTAAGTGACTGAAATATATTTTCTCTAAAAGATTTTTATTCTCTGAATGTTTTAGTCAAACAGTTTAATTAGCCAAATATTGTTCCTCTACATTTAACGAGGTTTTTTTCTTCCTGAAGGCAACACAGAAAGTCAGCCACTGTTAATTTTTTTAGAGGTTGTCTTTCTCGTAGGCCATCCCTTCAGTCCTAGTCGGACGAACATGCTCATATGTGCAACATTAAAAGGTCTTAAAAGGGAACGTTGCGTAACGGTGATTACGAGATTCTAAATCGCTATTAGCGTTATTACTCTATGCTCCTGGGATTACGAGATAGAAACGACATCCATCTCGCTTGCTCGACGTCATGGTAAATGCATGCAGAGTCCACCCTTGCCCTGTCCAACCTTTCTGATCAAAATCAGAGATACCAGGATGACCACCATTGTGTCAAGTATTAGCCATCGCCAACCTAGAGACAGCGGAAATCCAAGACGCTGGAATTTAATATAGGCCCAAAAATTTGAAGTAAAACAACATTTAGTAAGTAGACAGTAAGTCAATATATCCATATTTGATATACATTATTTTTATATTATATTAGACTATCGTTTACACGTTAAAACAAAGTGTTTACGATAATTAATACTTTTCACCTGACAAATTCTAAAGTGGGAGATAAGGACTGTAAAAATAAGTATTATTTTCGGCATATTAGACACCGTCATGATGACGTAGCGTAATTTTGTAAATAACCCAAATAATTATTAACAAAATAAGCAAAGTGTAACCCCCCTCCAACCCCCACCCTCCATTCAATTGATGCTTATGTAATACAGACCTATTGTTAACGCCATCTATTATCGTATATATTCTCTTCTTATTCTAAGTTATATCTTGTCTATATTATATATACGCCCCCGCTCTATTTAGTCTATGTATGCATTATCCCTTCCTCTTCCTATTCAAAAACGGAACGCCAACACGCAACCGCCGCCGCGGTCTCTCGTATGTTTTAAAAGTGCACATTAGTTATTAATTAATTATATAGAACATTCATAAAGTGAAGTGAGGTGGAAAATAATATCTGAACCAGCTTAATCGAAGGATAATAATAAATGTAAGTTCCGTTTGCTCCTTTCAACATCATACTTTCTAGATATTTCCACACCACCTATACCTTGTCGATGTATTAACCATACATTTTATGATAACTTTATATATACTTATATACTTGAGATCAAACAAACTCCTTACAAATATGTTTGCCTTATTCGTATTAGTTTAAGCTAGGCGTTAGCATTAGAGGTTAAACAATGTCTCTCGGACGTAGGTTGGACCCTCCTCACTGGCAAATGGAACATCAACGCGCGTGCCGACTGCTGTTGACGTCTACTATGGCCGATTTAGAAGCGGGTAGAATACGCACACACCGCACCACGATTCGTGTTACCATACATTACACCACGGAAGTAAAACAGAGATAATTTATAAATTAAAGCGCTCTGTTGTATTTATTTCATGTATTTTTTTATATACTGTATGTACTAAGTATGTGTTTATATTTAGATATAATATAACTTTTGGAACGAAGTTCTTTAATGCGGTTTACGGGTAGTGCCATTTAGTAGAATTCGTCACTTAACGAAATGCCGTATTCTATGTATGTGTGTGTATGTTAGTTTATTCATGTCAACTGTCGGTTTTATAGAATATCTTACACGTGCGCTCTGCTAATCTAACATGAGTTTTTAATGAATTCATAGACGGCCTCTTTAATGAATCCATTAAACTCATAATTTCTGTTTTGACTGAGAACTTCGTTCCTGCCGAGGGTCTCCCGACCGCCCCATTTTTTATTTATTTAAAAGTGGTAGTTATTTCTCCTCTCATTTAGTATTTTAATGAATTCGTTATTAATATGTCGAGTACCCGTAAAAATGAAACAATAGAAAAACAATGGAAAGCTGGCGTAAACGCCGGGAAGGTGCTCATTAACACAGCAGAAAATTCATGTAATATATTCTTTTCTTATAAAGTAATTAGTAAATAAAAGTATATGCAGTTTAAAAAAAATAGATCAGTCAACACATAATTTTAGGACAATGAAAAATTACTTGGATACATTTTTTATACCACGAAAGTAGCAAATCAGCATACGATTCACCTGATGGCAAGTGATCACCGTAGCCTAAGATCGTTTGAGATACCAAAGGTATATTTCATGGGCGTTACCGACCTGTTAGAACATAAGACGACGACATCTGATTACTATCAAAATTCAACTAAATACTCAATTTTTATATGTTAAAAATGTTTTTGATAGAATTTCATACAAATTTATTTGTAACAGAAAAATATTAATTGTTCCACAGCTTAGAAGATATTTCTCAATTTACCATTACCTACTATACATAAATTAGTTAGTTAGTAAACAGTTAATTTACGGTTAGTAATCTAAAAAATTAAAGTCATTATTACGCGGGTGTAATAGGATGGTGTGCATTGAATGTACTATTAAGTCAAGACATTTTGAGGTTATCGAGGGATAGCGAGTATATATTTACAAAGCTTCTTGGTTTAGGAATGGCTAATGCGGCACTCCCATCTTGTTTGCTATATCTCACAGGCGTGTATTCGTGATTATAAGCTTTAGGTTTGAATAATCTAATATAAGCTGTTATAAGAACTAACAGAGTATTTTATTAGAAATGCGGGATTGATGCACGGAAGATATAATTAATGTTTTGAATAAATTCAAAAGTTTCGTATGCGTAATATTAGTTTTACCCTCGGCGGGGGTGGTATGAATCACAAGATTATCGCCTATGTTTTTTTTAAATAATATTAAACATTGTTAGATTGAACGTTAAAAATAAATACTAAAATTTTATTTATTTTTAGTATAAAAATTGCATTTCAATAATAATTTTGAGTATACAGGATTATTTGCTGATGCTATATCAAATGACAATTTGTTATAGTATTCTGTTTTTTTACACGATATAGGCTCAGTGCTTTGACCACAATCTCACCTCATGTTAAGTGACGATGTAGTCCAGGAAACCTAGGTAACTGATGATGAATCATATCATATGATCATATATCATATCATATCATATCATATCGTATCGTATCATATCATATCATATCATATCATATCGTATCGTATCGTATCGTATCGTATCGTATCGTATCGTATCGTATCGTATCGTATCGTATCGTATCGTATCGTATCGTATCGTATCGTATCGTATCGTATCGTATCGTATCGTATCGTATCGTATCGTATCGTATCGTATCGTATCGTATCGTATCATATCATCATATCATCATATCATCATATCATCATATCATCATACTGAAGTGATGCTGCCGGAACAATCCTATTGGAATACCAATAGGCCAAATATGGCGAAAGCATTTGAAACTTGAGGGCGGTAACTACCCAGGCGGACATCATTAGACAATGCCCTACCATCGTCCTATGGTTTACTGCACTGAAAGCTCAGGCCGATATTAGAGTTGGATAGATGGGATCTGTGCTACAACCTTCTAGCAAATAAATCTGAATGCCCCGGGTTTCTTTAGTAACATAAAACCAGTTACAGTGGCTTAAATATGTAGTATTGCCATTTTTAAAAGTAATTTATATTTTATAATTTAGTATTCTTTAATATCGTGCAATGTGAAAAACATTGTAAGATAATGCAATTGTGTTTTTAATAAGTAATTCACTATAATTGTTTAAACTTTTTCAACAAACAGTTGTTTATCAATAGATAATTAAATAAATGTTAAGTTATGTGCGAGCGAAGAATCGAGAAACAGCTAATCATACTATAAAAACAACATAAAATACTGTTCGCATCTCCGTGCAAACACAAGATAACACTATATTTCTCTCTCGTACGAGATAAAGGTGATTTTTATGCATTGAAAATACATTTACTTTGTCGCCGTTAAAGTTATTGACTACTAGCTATTGAAGGTAATACGGTGTTAAATCTGAAAATATTTAATAATTATATTTAAAATTATTACAATAGATTCTCATTTCGTGATCGAAGTAAGATACGATAGGAAAGATGTAATTTAAACCGTAGTGAATGTTATGTGAATTCGCCGCTTGATTTCCTTGTAAATGACAATATTAAAATTATTATAAGTTGCATTATTCGGTTCTAAACTTCCACTAGTAGCGCTACTCCCGAAAACGCATGGAAATTATAGTTACTCATTCGAAAAATAAAACTTTACTTGAAAGTAACGACACAGGTGCAGATATAATGTTAACTATAAATATAGTTGTCACTAACTCTGAAATGAAACAGATGGAAACAGCTTTTACAGAGTTTTAATTTGATAATAACAATTTCACTTGCTAACGTTCCAGTGGTTTTAATCCCATTAAGATTATATTTTTTTAAATTATACAATAATAAACAAGCATACAGCCAATACGATATTAAAATCGAAAATTTTGTTGCTCTTGAAGTACTCAATCTAGAAAGCTTAAAGCGCTAGCGCTAGTCTTTTAAACTCCCTTATTTATATTAACAGTTTGACCACCATCGCACCTATTTTTTTTTTTTTTTTTTTTTGACGGGGGAAATGCATTTACGCACTATCCTTACCTATTGTATTAGTGAGACCGAAGTCCCCCAATACAATAGGTAAGGGGGCACGGAGTGACGAGTTCCGTGCCAGTGTGGGACTCACCCGGGCGTGAAGCGCCCGGAAATACCCACTAAAACCCCCCGGGGCCGTCCGCTGCATTTTGGATGGGGGCGACACGGGGTGGCTTTCGCAAGCACCGCGTCGCCCCCTGCAGCGAACCCACCAGGCCGCGTCAGTGCAATGGCCCGGTAGGGATGAAGGAGAATAATTCCCCTCCACCACTTAGCCCGCCTCTTTAGGAGAGGCATGACCTAAGGTCAGACATCCAGGGGGCGGAACATATTTCCGCCCCCCATAAGAAGAAAGAGCAAGAGTTGTAAAGAGCAGTGGCGGGCAAAGGGAAAAGGGGGGGAAAGAAACCCGCCACTGCTTTAAGGGAACTAGATCCCTCCCCTTCACTCGTCTTGTCTTAATCGACAAGACGTAGGAAGGAGAGGGATACCTGAAGAGACCGAAGGAAGACAGAGAACCAAGAAAAGAACAAAAGAAGAACAACAGCATAAACCACCAACACAAAAACCTCCACCCCCAGACCACCATCGCACCTGATGATTAAATGACGATGTTGCTAAAGTAATGCTCCATACGATATGACAAATCTATGTTTATAGTTGCTAGCTATTTAGGTGAGAATTAGATATTTTCCAGCCTTGCAACGGTTTCATCACGATGTGTGTCTTCACTGAAAATTCAGATTTATTGTATCATTATCACACTCTTCTTAATTTATTTCATGGAAATTAGTGGTAGCTATTGATGAACCAATCAACATCTTGTTAAAATATGAATATTAACTCGTCAATAATTTATGTTACGCTTCGGTGTGAATAGATGCCAAACACCGGAGTCGCTGGAACAAGTTAGATTAGTTTGTTCGCTGCATCACGGCAACTCACTCTGCACTCGAAACTTCATTGGCTATCTTATCATCCATTTTAATGAATCTCATATGACATTACTTGTCAATACGACCAAAAAGAGAATATTTTAAGAGAATCGGTATGTGATTATTAGTAGGTAAACATTTTTTTTTTATTTCGTGGCGTTTGTAGTATGACGGTCCAGTGTTAACGTGGTCGGACACTATATTGTGTGTAAATTCGAAACATACAGTAAGCTTGAGGTTGCTCTAAAGGGAAGTATGGTAGTTAATCCATAACCTGCTGGTAAGAAATTTTCTGATACCTGCGTGATTCATCAACCATCTTTGAGTTTAAAATCCATCTTGGAATACCTATACATGTACGTTCTCATGTAGCTCCTGAGTCAGTTAATCTAGGCGACAGTTTCTTAACCTTATTTCCCTCACCGCCCACTTTGAGAATGTGTTTTCTACAGACCATTTTATTTATTTTTTTACCTTTTTACACTATATATTTAATCTGCCCACGTGCCCCTTTGCGCTATCTTAAGTTCCCTAATATTCTCTGGTGTTTCCACTGCCCCAGTGGAGGGAGGCGTCGTTGTCCATATTGAAAATGGCTCTAGGCCATAACGTCACTTTAATTCAGATGTGTTCAGTAACTAAATCAATACAGTAGAAAAAAATTAGGTTGATTTATCATTGTTACCATTCATCGAAATAACAAAACATTAAAATTATGTTAAATACAGTATTCAGACGGGCAATTAATTATTCCTCTGAGAAGCTTTTAAAGCTTCAATAGTCTGTAAGCTTCACCGGATTAAGTGGGAAATAGTTAAGGCACTCAGTTGGAAAATAAGAGAGTGAGAAATTTTTCTTATCCACTTTAGGGTCTGAGAAGGCGTTTATGAACGTCAAAAACACGATCACCGTTTCGAAAAACAACTCAGTCAAGAAGAGCCGGTAAGAAACTTGATATAGAACTGATCATTACCTTGAGAAACTTCGTACCTGAAATCCTTATATCTTATAAAAGGTAACATCTATCTGTCTGTCAGTTAGTGTTTTTTTTTTAGATTTAAGAATCAGAGATGGCTTTTCATTCGAGGTCGGCAATTTTTTTTTTTTTTTTACATTCATCTATTTCGTTTGACGAACATCTAAAACCGTGAGTAAAGATTGGGCATTTTTTTTTTCAATTTCGAAAGCCAGGAACTGGGTTTCTACAATAATTAATATATGGAAAAAAACAAAACGGGACGTACGTGGCGTTTGTAGGTGTATATTATATGGCATAAAAATACTTACCATAATGCCATTAACTTGGGAGGAAACAAGTGAATACTTTTGTATGGAATTATTAACGCTGCCCGCATATCCTCTTAAGTAATGTACCAAAATATGCACTAAAATCTAACTATATACCTTAATTGATTTATAAAAAGAATCGTGTTAATTGGTTGATTAGTTCTCGGATCTCGGATACACTTGTTAAATGGCAAACAAACAGAAAGCCGGATTACTATTCTTACATATGGAATTAATATTAAATTAATGTATAATTTCTGTATAATTCAATGTTTTTTTTATTTAACATCTCGTATGTGTTGGGAACTATATTAGGGGTGACTCTTTGAAAAATGTTAATGTAAAAATTCGTTTTCATTATTGCTATTCCTTGTTTTTTCACAATTATAATACAAACGACCTGGTTTGTTTATATAATCGAGGGTCACGCGAGCCTCTCTCTCTGGAACTGGCCACAGAAATGGGTCGAGTTAATAAATACATGCTATGTACGGATTACATAATCGCTTTTAACACATGTTATGTTTGCTTTTCGACTTTACAAGGCGGTATTAATTACAACAACAAGCAAGTGAAACACTTTTTAAAAAATATTTTATTATATCGTATAGGGCTCAGTGCTTTTGACCACAATCTCACCGGATGTTAATTGACGATGTGGTCCAAGATTCGTAAACCGCGTAGTTTCATCGTAATGACTTATCATTGTTGTCATTAAATTATTAAAAGTTATTTGAAAAACTTGAGTTGTTTTCAGCGCAATTTACCTTTTTTTTTTCCTTCCCCCGCTTTTTTTTTAATGCTCCGGTATCGAGCTGGCATTGACCGCGGCACTCGACGGCTGGCTTAGCGCGCCCCCCCATTCCTCCACGCCCGAATATCCGCCCTGCAGATTGAGGTACCTTAATCAGCGGTACTTCTTCTATACTCAATCTCCGTGGCGTGGAAAAATATCATCATAAATGCATCGTCATCCCATCATATCGTCGACGACGCCTTCCTCCTTTCCTTCTTCTCCTTCTTGCAGGGGCCTCAGGGTTATCTTCTCTACCCCTTTCAGCCTCTTCTTTTGCTAGCATTACCTTTTCGCAAAACTCCTTAAAGGCGAGCGCAATTTACCCTAGCTTAACCACCAAAATGGTTAATGGAAGTAGAGAAAAAACAGGGTCTCATACAGTACCCGTGTGTGTAAGAGTGTGGGGAGCAATTTTACTGTATAATGCGATTAATGCTAGTCTGTATCGCGCTGGCGGCAGCTACAGGAGCCTTCCACAATTAGGTTTTAAAATCTAAATTATTATATGAAAAAAAAAAACATTTTTGTCTGTGTGTCTGTTACGTGTAATCTCGGGAACGGCTGGACCGATTTTGACGCGACTCTTTTTGGCAGATAGTCAGACAGACAAATATATAGACAGACTTTTATTAGGGTTCGTGTAAACAATTTAAAAACTATATTATACAGTGAAGAATATTTATTTTTAATTTTTAGTGCAACAATCAAGCTGTAGTTGGACCTTGTTTGCATAAGGGCAACACTTATGTTTTATATTATAATATGTATTTTCTGTATGTTTTTATTCTTGTTGTGTTTTCTGCAAATACAATGTATTCTATTCTAATATAAAAAACGCGGGAGCAGTCGCGGGTACACAACTAGTGTCAAATATAGATCATTGGCCGCTTAGTTTTTAAATTTAATGCGCATACAGCAAGTGAATTGGTCTATCTTATGAAAATATTTTAAACATAATATGACAAAAGGCAGCAACTCTGTTTGTTAATCACCTTAAAATTCGAGAACCATTGTAGAGATTTGCGTGATTATTTTTTTTTTTTTAACAAAACTATATTTTCGGTGCCTAACTGCCTCGATGGCGCAGTTGTATTACGGTGCGACTGCCGTTCTGAGGTCTCGGGTTCGATCCCCGGCTCGGGTCAAGTGGTATTGGGTTTTTTTACTCAGTATCATCCCGGAGTTTGGAATTTGTGCCCGATATGGCGACCGGCTCGCCCCCTGTCACATCTGGGACGGAACTAAGCTCGGCGAAATGTGATTGGTGTAGTTCGCTATTTCACCTCTGCCTAACCCTTCGGGGATAACAAGCGTGAGCTTATGTTATGTTATATTTTCTGTGTAGGCTTTGGTATATACTTTGTTACGTTAGGTAGCGTATAAAAATCCCCCGGACTGTTGACCGTTGGGTCATGCCTCCCTTCGGGGGGGCGGGCGAAGAGGTGGTGGGAGGGGGGCATTATCCCCTACCCCCTCCATCCCCATTGGGCCATTGCACGGACGTGGCCCTGTGGGTTCGCCACAGGGGGCGACGCAGTGGCATGCCTAGCAATCCCGTATCGCCCCCATCTCAAATGCGGCGGACGGCCCCGGGGGGTTATAGTGGGTATTTCCGGGCGACAAGTCCCACACTGGCACGGGGACGTCCCTCCGTGCCCCCTTACCCATTGCATTGTGGGACTTCGGTCTCACTAATGCAATGGGTAAGGGTAGTGCGTAAATGCATTTGCCCCCGTCAAAAAAATAAGAAAAGTGTATGAAGTCGATATAAAGATTAACACAATTAATTGCGTAAGGAACATGACAATCTAACTTACATGTATTCCAAACTACAAATATATATTACACAGTGTGTATATAAAAACTAAACTATAACTATGGCAAAAATATATGTATGTATATATATTTCAGTACTCTTGTCCCGTGGTGTAGCTCTCGTTGATTACTTAGTTAGCTCTTCAGAACGTTTCGTTCGCGTATGCGCTTTAATTAACTTTACGCGGAACTCTGTTTTTTTTTATGGTATAAGGGCCTTGTTTGTTTTATTTGTATTTTATTTCGTATTTTATAGTTCATTTTAATTCGTTGATACTTGAACTAAAATAGCATATTTATTACCAATGTAAAGAAGTAAGAAGTGTTAAGGAAAATTGAATGTGAAAATATTGTTGAATCAACATGTTATCTAGATTTTTTTGAGCTTTGAAGAGAGATAGGACATACTTGTATGAACTTTATATAGAACTTAGCCGTAATAGAGCTACACTAAGCAACTCTAGGACCTTGTATTTATTTATGTAGCATTTATAATAGGAAATTATAAATTCTAACTGTAACTACAATTTTTAACGGACAGTAATTTAAAAGTTTTAAACATTAAAATTAATCCATGTATTTTTTTTAATTTTCCTTAACTAGTTTGCTAACGCTATAGATTAGGTCACTCAGCACAGTCTTATCCAAAAAAAACGCTTTTCAATGTCGGCAACGCGTTGGTAACACTCCTGGTGTTGCAGTTACCGTTGGTGACCGTAACCATTTACTATCATATGAGACGTTGCAAATTTGATGTCGTTTAAAATTAAAAAAAATAATTTTCTTAAAAAAAAATTGACCTTTCAATACTCTTAACCAAGACACTCGCTACCTATCTCGTTCTAACTTGGGGATAAATGAGACGTGTCAAATAGAAACGGCACGGGAGGTTAAGATATATTTACCATCATAGTCTATTCTTTAAATAATTACTTAATTGATGTAAACTCGTGATCACCCAGTTCTAGATTACCTATTTCTATAACGATAATATCATTTTTATTCGCAAACGTATTTGGGGTTGTTAGTTATGATTTGATATGATGGGGTGGTAGTGGTGTACACACGTACGGACCGGACCGCGGACATAGTTTGTTGGGCGGCCGTTGTTATCAGTGCCCTAAATAGGAATGGGAATCCTTTTCGAAAAAGATCAATTTTTAAATCGATTCGAATCTAAGTTTGATGAATCGTTTCACAAGAGATCGAGGCCTAAAAGATGGATCTTTTAGAATAATAAAGAGCCAATTATTAGAGTGTCCTTTTACCGTTTTCTATGATATGATGATCACCTGAAGTAGGAAAAAATAAAACAGTTTAGTGTCATTTTTCCTTAGTAGGTGAGGCGTTCTTATTTTTTTGTTTAGTTTGTAAATATGTATAATGTGTGTTTTGTATTTGTAATCTATATATTTATTAACCGACAATACATGTCTTATTTCTTTATATATAATATATGTATATGTTTGTCTAACGTAATGTTGATATTGGCTCAAACAGGGCAAGCAAAGAGTATATAAACAAGGGCAAGTTCGGAACGCTCGCGTCTCCTTTCACATATTGTCGAGTCGCTCCACTCCGGGAATGCTTGTACAAAACTTAGTTCTTTGTGGTTTGTTTATTTTCTTATTATATTTACTTAACAAAGTTATTGTAGTTTTCTTCTATGTTATTGGAAAATTCACGACCAGTACATTCTCTTGTGATATTTTATTTTAATTTTAAATGAGTAATCGCATAGTATTTGGGTTGGCAACCACCACACCCACACTGTGGTGAGGGTCTAGCTTCCCTGATAAGTCGATTGATTTGATTTTTTTTTTTTTTTGGAAGTAGATCCCCAGAAAAATAGACCGAATATAATAAAACTATTCCCAGGATGAAAGCGCATTTACCTTTCGTTGCCGAGTAGCCGCCGATGTGTCCAGGATGCCTTGCAACTCGTTTGAACCAGTTCACCAAACACAAAAGTAGCAAATAGTTCGCTATATGACTATGTGCCGTGCCGCCATTCGAGTAAGTGACCGATCATATGTAGCTTTTAAACGGTAAAAAAAAAAAAAAAAAAAATTATACCTTTATCCAATTTATGAGCCCGAACAGTATTGTTCACATATTTTTACGATTGTTTAAAAATAACTAATAATTTTCATCATAAAAATATGTTGCTTTTTAAATTGTGTATTTAGAAAATTATATTTGATATTTCTTTATTGGTTTACTTAGTATGTATACGGATTTAATTTACGTCAGTGCTAACAATGGCGTTTTGGTACACTAAGACTTCAATCATGTTTGACATGGGTAGAGTCAAATGAGAGCTATTTGCAGTAAAATATTAAACATAAGTTATCTGACCTCTACATTCAGTAAATATGAGAAAACTATTATAATAAAATAGCTTACAAAGGTGATAGTGGACCGCACTCGAGTTTGTATGACAAAATGTTCTCCATTCGCTATTTTATGGAGCGACGATAACCCGAGAAAATTTGATGGCTCTTTAAAAACTCGCGCACGAAACGCAATGAGTAAGGAGCGAGTTTTGAGTACGCACCTCAAAAGTTCATAGGGTAGTTTAAAAACATAAAAATCAAGTGCATGTAGCTTTGAAACAGAAAGGTCAAACGAAGTAAATGTATTTTTTCTAATAAGTTACGTATAAAATTGTATATATAATCTATATTATGATATCTGTATAAACATAGTCCGTTACTTCACTCACATTTGATGATGTTCTTCATGATTATTCAGTTAATTATATTTTTTTAATTTTATTTCGGCTTTGAATACGAGTTTTTAAGACAAACTTCGTATTATTTTAGTAGTAATCTTCAGTGTTCCAACAAAAAAAAAGCGACAGTCTTTTGTTAAAGCGTGACATAGAAGTTATTGTGAGATTTCAAAATTCACGCTCTGTGTCATTATTTCAACTACACTTCACTTCGCATAACAACTAAACTCTATCACGTGAAAAGGCAACAAAATTAACATAATATACAGTTACTAATTTTTAGGACAATGATGCGTAAATTCATTTCCCATGTTAAAAAAAAGGTCAAGCCAAATTACTGCCAAAATCTTTCACAGAATTATATCTCTAAAATGTTGCAAGGATTTCATGGTTATTTTTTCGACTTCATTCATATATTCGTAGTAATTTAATTCATATATAGCTTAAAAAAACGTAACAAAATATCTAACCAGAACATACATCTATAGTTTAAAAAAAGAAAGAATCATGCAAATTGATTCTGTGATTCTCGAGTTATAAGTGAACAAACAAATAGACAGAAAACATTCATTTAAAGGATATATTTAATACTAGGATACAAAGTGTTTTACTAAATGTCTTACCTACGATTCAATAATTATTTTTCATTCATTCAACCATAAGACGTCCACTGCTGAACATAGGTCTCCCCCAATACCATGGATTGCCATAATCACCACGCTTGGCAGGCTGGTTTACGATCGCAGTCAAGTTTTTGTGGTACTCCGAAAATGCTGCTGTCTTTCTCTCCTGGTTTATATCCTTTAGTCGCCTTTTACAACACCCATGGGAAGATATAAGGTGGTACCATTCTTAGCCGGCACCACACGGCACCTACGGTAATTTGTTTTAAAAACGTTGTAGATACTACATTTTATCCTTAATCATTGTAACTTTTCATAATAGCTTCACATGGACAACTTTATAATTATTTCTAACGTTGAAAAAGCTACTCTAAATGCCCCTTCATAAAGATTAATATGAGATTCACTTCAACCATGATGCAAGTTGAGTAACTGTTGTTCGGTCGTCTAGTTTTACAACTCCAAAAGGACATTATTGACAGATGGTGTATGCAGTTTGTGTGGAGAATACACGAGAATGTTATGTCGAAGGTAATGCATTCGGTTTTATGTGAACGTTAGTGATTTTGTAGGAACAGTTTATAGATATCTATTTATTTGTTCGTCTGTCTGTTTGAACGTATGGCTGGTATATGCGACTCCTAAATTATGGTTGGTTGGGATTTTGACAACTTTATAAGGTCCGTTTAAGTATTACGTAAGAAATGGTAAGCAGAATTCTTGACGACCGCTGCCGCCTCCTCCCTCTATGAATAAATAAGCCTTCGAATAAGTTTGAGAAAAAAAAAACGAATATCAATAAGTGTGCTATTTAGTAATGTAATGATGATTCAGACCTCCCCTTCTACTATGTTATCAAAAATAGACAAAGCATAGGCCAGCCCGCATTTATGCTTACGTAGTACTTCTCCCATATTTATAAAGAATCAGTGATTGGGACATGTTAAGGCGCGTTTCGAAGTTATATGGTTTTATGGGCGGGTAGGGACGCTAACGCGATTTTACTATAAAAGAAGTTGCGCACGGTTTGCGTCAACGTGATTACTTCAATGCTAACGTCTCGTTGACGTTCTGATCGGCCCGCTGTGTGGCGAAATCATTAGTCGTGGCAGACATAGTCAACGTCGACTGTCTATAGATTCTTATATATCCGGTGCCGCCGTCGTTCTAGGACTGGTGTACTTTATTTAACGTAATATAAGTAGAGTAATTTTACCGAGCTTGAATAAAAAAAAGTAGGCAGCCATGGGGACAGGCGACAAAAGAGAAAACTCGAAACTATGGGAAATATTTTTTTTTTAATTTTAACATTTAACATATAATATTTTTCTGGTTTTTACATCTGCTGACGCGCCGAGTAATGATTATGTAGATTTTCATTTAGTTTATTGATAATCAAAACATACGATAGCCTGCATAAGTATACATTTTACATTTATCTCTGAGCGTCAGCACTTTAACTCCATCTTATATTTGACGTACATGTTGACGACTGACGTCATAGCATTGGTAGCGCAAAACTATAAGTTTTCCCCTACCGAAAATCGCTCAAAGCCGCTAAAGAAATTTCCACGTCAATAAGTAATCGAATCTTGTATAAGAGTTTCATAATCCTTAGGATGTCTCATTTGAAAGTAACGTGCATTGTGAAGGTAAGTGGGCGAAGCTCTGTATAAGGAATTTCCAATAAATACCGTTCATTCTATTAATGAAATGTACGCTTCTTGCATGCCATTTTTTTTTTTTTTTTTGACGGGGGGAAATGCATTTACGCACTACCCTTATCTATTGTACTTAGGGGATCGAAGTCGCCCAGTACACTAGATAAGGGGCACGGAGTGACGAGCTCCGTGCAGTGTGGGACTCACCCGGGCGAGAGTCGCCCGGAAATACCCACTATAACCCCCCGGGGCCGTCCGCTGCATTTGGGATGGGGGCGATACGGGGTTGCTAGGCATGTCGCCGCGTCGCCCCCTGCAGCGAACCCACCGGGCCTCGTCGTGCAATGGCCCTTCTTGCATGCCCTAACCCGGGGCTATCTGCTCATACTCATACTATAAGCTAGTGGTTTAATTATTTCAAATTCGTAGCGCCGTGTGTAAATATTGTAATCATCATGTCAAGGATAGTCAGTAAATAACGTGATAAACGTTTATTTAACATTAAAAGCAGTACAGTTATTTTGCAGAGATATAATAAAAAAAAGAAGAAGAAAAATGCCGTACGTACCTTTTGTCCACTGTGGATTATGATAAAGTCGCTACTTCAATAAAAACCTATGACGCAATCAGTATATATATTTAAAATGTAATGTTTTTAATACTGTGTGAGCTCGGCGCTTTAATTACAATTTCAGCTAACGTTAAGTGACGATATAGTCCAGGATGGTTATCACACTAAGCTTAAAGATGCTCACTCTGAAGTTATGCTGCCGGGATACACATTTTCAGGGTGGTGGCTACATATGCGGGCATTATTAGAAAAGTATTGCCACTATTAAATTTTATTTACTCCATAACGAATAGAGCGTGATGATAATATACAATTACTCACAGTATAGGAAAGCGGTGGTACCATTAAAGTTTGCGACTTAATAAATGATTATTCCGCCGGCTAAGCTCCGGAGACCCGATTCTATGAACCAACTGTATCTGCCGAGCTTCTATTCTGGTGGGAAATTAGCGGCAAATTGCTCGTTGTTAAACAACTTGTATGACGGTCCAAGTCATAGGTGTACAGCGAATTTCTTACATAATATTGTAAAAACCGACTTGTTTATTCGACTTTGATATTTCATCAGATTTTAAATATCAAAGTTGATGATCACTGTATTGATCAGAGTATTGGTCCATAAAAGAATGTTGAGATGGATGCGCAGAGTAATAAGAATGGGCAGGATTAGGAATAAGTACATTAGAGGAAATTCGAAAGTGGTGCCATTGACATAGAAGTTATGGAGGAGGAGTATTTCTTAGTATGGGCATGTAATGCGCAGGAAGACGAAGGATGTTGGATATGAATGGGGAAGGGGGAAGACCAAAGAAAAGATAGGTGAACTGTGTGAAAGATGATATTCTTAGAAAGGGAATGAATGTAAAGATAGAGGTCAGATAAAGATGAGTGGAATAGGAAGAAATATTGCACCAAGTCCTAATAAAAACGGGATAAGGTCAAGGAGATGATGATGGAACGATGACGACTGATGATAGATGACATTTTATTGAAAATCGGCATTATCATACCGGGCTACATATACCACGGCTAATCCCTCTAAATTCTGGCTTTTGATATATATTTGCTGACACTCGAACGTGACGTTTCTTTTACCGTGTCACTGTGATAAGTTTTCTAAAGGTATACGGAGGTTACAGTCCAGTCATTCATAATTGCCATACCGTCTCACTAATTATACGACTTATAATTCTAGACATATCCAGCTGGGTTTTATGTTTATACCTTTTTAATTCACACTTATATTATCTGGTCAGGATTTAGTTTAAATTATATCGTATGTAAACAAAGTTATAATAGATAATAGTGATTAAAGTTTGGTTTTTCTGAACTAAATTGTTGAATATTTGAAAGTAATTATGATACAGTAAATAATTAAAATACCTAATAGAAGATGTAAATGCGAGCGAAGCTGCGGATATATCCTTTATATTATACTTATCATGATAAAATATTGTACGTTTTTTTTTTGGACTATTTAGATATAGTACAGATGGTATATGCCTAGAGCCTTGGTAACAGAATATTCATATTTGAGGATTGTTCTAGCTAGGTGGGCATAAGAAATAGCCCTATCACTATGGTATAAATTCATCATGATGCCTTCCTTAACTGAAAGATCAGGCTTATTGGAAATAGGAGAATTGAACTATCATAACCGCTTACAAGAAATAGAAAATATAATGCCAACCAGACATGTTTCGAAAAAAAAAAAAAAAAAATATTTCTTTTAACTTGGACCAAAAATCTAAGCCGAGTAATAAAGCGTGAGGCGAGTGGTTTATCTTGAGAGAATAGAAAAACTAATTGCTTTACCAGTCGAGTGGGTGCTGCGTTGTATGTAGGGTTAAAAAGCTTCAGTGGACCACCAGCGAGCTAAGAGATCGATAATTTAACTAAACTTTTATCGGGCATTGATTTCAAACTAATTTCATTATTTCTTTTGATATTACTAACCTTTCATTTTCTGTATTATCTTATCTCTTTTTTTTTTATTTGACTAAAGACTGTTAACCGGAAGATCATTTACAGCTTCGTCGAACTTTTGAGGCGATTGTTTAGGATGCTCAGCCGATAGACTGGTAACTAGTGTAGGTAAAGTAATACGGACCTTGGACGAAATTTCACAGAATTTGTCCCGCAATAAATTACACTTAAAGGAAATTACGGAGGTCAAGGTTTCGAGGCAGCTTCATTGGGTGCAAACGTGTGCGTTCCTAAGTCGCGAAGAATAACCCAAAACTATACCGAAGATATCCCGGACGCTCAAAAATTACGAGACGCCGGGTAAATTGTATAGAACAATATTGAAAAAATAAAAAAAAAAAATGCAAAAATATTGAACGGTGAAGTGAAAAAGAGAATGGTTTTTTAAGCTTCCACTTTTCAAATAAAAAAGAGCAAAAATACGATTAACGAATACTTAAGACTGCGAAAGTTCGACGCTGGACGACTTAGGTAAAGTCGATGAAAAGCATTTCATAAAAAAGTTACCCTTTTTACCCTTCGATTTTTAAATTTTCATTGTTTAATAAAGATTACTTGCATCTACATTGTCACCGATCGAACTTTTGAATTGGAAAGTTTCGATTATGGTGCCAGTAGGCGGTCCAAGTGAACTTTACTATCTCACTTTATTTACATTTTTAACTAAATTCATTCATAATCCTAGTACATTCTCCATTTCATGATATTTTTTGGATAGGGTTGAAAGGTTTTGAAGGGTTTAACAAACCTTGTAGTAGGTTTTAGTGGGTACTACTTATTCCTGCCGAGACAAGAGGGAAAGGGGTGGAGGACCTGATACTCCTTTGCACTGGGAAGGTCGTCTGAGGAGCAACCTTCCGCGGGGCTGTTCCTGTTTGCTGGGGCTTAATATTCACTTAGCCATCCGTTAGGGAAGACGCGGGGTAGTATCAAACAGATACCATGCCCTTCCCATGTAACGGTAGAGACGGTAAGCATGGGGTTTTAGTGGATGGGTGATTTATTAGGTGTTGATTTCGGCTATTACACGAGTTCCACACTTTCTTCCGTGCCCCCGTACAGAGGGGATTGTGCGTAAATGCATTAACCCATGAAAAAAAAATTAAAAAAAAGAGTACTTGTTCTCAGTTGGCATCTGACAAGAATTTACCATTATCTGATATTAACTCCTTCATAACTGTACGGTTCGAATGAAGAATTAAAATGTAAACTGCTTCCTTGTTACTTATCCAATTAGTTCTGCAAGTCTAAATTAGATAAGTTGTTATTAAATTTCCATATGACTGAAAGCGCAATATTAACCCTTACCAGCTATCTATCAAGAAGGAACACCGCTATATATGGTGTCGGCACCGCACTCTCATTTTCGAACACATTGTATCGAAATATCATAATGTCTGAATAATTTTATAATACAGTGTCATACGTATATAGTTTAATTTAAAGCGCCTGTCCGTCTTTTTATTGAATCAGGTAAGGGATTTTGGTGTCTTTTCCATATGTTTGATATTTTTTAAACAAATAATGATGTATAATATAAGTAAGAAGTAGAAAAAAAATATGTTTTTACAAAGCAAATTGATTAATTTTTAGTAGCCGGTTATCTATAAATCAATTTTAAAAGCTTTTTACGCAGACTAAATCTTTAAAGAGAATTGTGGTTCTACGACATTCCCACAGAACACTCCGTGATGGCGTATCTTTGTCTTCCACGGTTAACTCACTCCAAACAAGGTGTCTCTCCGGGCCCAATGTTAAAGTCAACAAGGATGAAGTCGCGGGCAGAAGATAGTAAGTTATTAATAGCCTTTCAAAATTCAGTTAAAATAATCTAAAAGCACGATATTATTCGCAATATGAAGATGATTTGAAGGGTTACACAATCTTTTTGTAGCTAGGGATTACTTGTTTTTCTTTATCGATTAGTCGATATTTTGAAGTTAAACTTTAAAAAGCCTCAGGGTAAGGCGATTCCTTAATCAGATTCGAGGTTGCATGACAGATAAAAGAGTGTAACGTAGAGTGAAAGAGAAAGATAGCTAGTATATGAAACTATTGAATACACCAAACATACAATATGTTGTATTTATTTTGAGATACTCTCTCTCTCTCTGTCTCTCTCTCTCTCTCTCTCTATCTCTCTCTCTCTCTGCCAATGTTACTTTGAAGATGTTAATCTACAGACGTAGATGGACTGTAAGACCGCCGTGACGCAATAAGAATCACTTACATTTTGATTAATAAAAAAGTGTACGTTTTTGATACGACGGGCGGTTTGGTAATACGATAGGATTCAGCGTCGATGGGCTCAGGTTCACACCTTACTATATAATGAGCTTGACCTTTCGGTGAAGGAAAATATTGTAAAAAAAACTATAGCATAGTGATAGCGCATTTTGGCCCGCATGGATAGCTACCACCATCATGTCTTAAAACACCAGTTGGTGGGTTCAGCCAGAATCACTCGATCATCACATATCCATGTTTAGTGTTTTTTTCATCTTGTAGCATATCGTCACTTAATGTTAGGTGAAATTGTGGATAAACACTGAACCTATTTAGTAGGTATAATAAAATACTATTTTCTTAAATGTTTAGGTATTAGTTAATTGGTTTCTAAAGCGAGAATTTTTGATTTGATTTAAATATGGTGAAAAAACCATAGCAAGACTAATTATTGAAACATAAACGAATAATTGGGATAATGAGAAATTTTCTACATACAAGTGAAGTCGCGGGTACTACTAGTCGATAATTAATCTTAAAATCCTGAGTTCCTTGACTTACTTTTAAAGAACGATTTTAAAATGTGAAATTACCTAAATATTTTGTCGATATTTTCCCAGTCGCATCCCTAGTTGAAGATTGTAGTTATAACGAGCCGGTCGGAGCACAGATGTGAATAGGGGCTCAGCTTCAAGCATCATTTGGTTCACACAAACACTTTTCTTCAGATACTGCATTGCTTCCTTTGACTTTCTACCCTGCTTTTGGCAATTATCCCATTTCCTTTTACTGGGTATTTGATTAGTGAAACATAAACACATTTAATCATAAAGGCATAGAATCAACTCAGGTTGGATGAAATGGCGACAGGTCTCTGGTGTGATTTGTGACTCCAGGATGCCCCTTAAATTGAAGAGGAGGATATATAAGTCCATCATAAGACCTATAATATTGTATGGATCAGAATGCTGGGCTAGTAAGAAGATGGATGAGAAGAGACTGCATGTAGCTGAGATGCGAATGTTGAGATGGATGTGTGGTGTTACAAGAATGGATAAAATAAGGAATGAATATATTAGAGGGAGTTTGAAAGTTGCGTCAATGGTAGAAAAGTTGAAAGGTTCTCGTTTGTCGTGGTATGGACATGTTATGAGAAGAGAGGAAGCGCATGTGGGTGAAATAGTAATGAATATGAATGTGGAAGGATGGAAAAGTAGAGGAAGGCCAAAGAAAGTGTGGATGGAGTGTGTAAGAAATGACATGAAAGAAAAAGGAGTGAATGAAGAGATGACGGCTGATAGGGACGTATGGAAGTGGAAAACATACTGCGCCGACCCCAAGTGAGTTGGGAAAAGGCAGCAGAATGATGATGATGAAACACATTTAATATATTTCCAAAACTTATAATACGTAAATCCAAAAAATAATGGACGATACAATTAGGTCGTGACGTTTTCGAACGTCAGACAGACAGTATCGATGGGTATTGCGACGCGAACGTTCCAAAACACCACATTATTCTAACACAGCGAACTACATACGCGCGACACGTGTTTGGTTCGCTGTACGTATTGAGCCAAGGTGTTAAGTTGGCAACATGTTGGCCTCAAAATTTAAATTTTGATATGCCGTATACACATTATCGTATTGATTATTATGTTCAGCGTTTTGATAAAAATGGGTGTGGGTTATTAATCTATTAAAATCTACATCAGAGTGTCTAATGAAAAATGGCGCTAATAAGATTGCCGTCATCAGTCTTTGTACGAAATTTTGAACGAGGTATGTCTAATAAATAATTTGTTTAAACAACTACAATATTTGTTTTTTTATACGGGTTCGATAAAACTTATTTAGTTATTAAAATTCAGAGTACATTAATTAATAGGTATAATAAAATATTGTTACTTTATATAAAAACATAACGTCTATTTTGTCTGTCTGTCCGTTAGTTGGCTTATAACTTGAAAACTAGTGCAGCGATTTGCATGATTATTTTTTTTTTAATTGTATTTATATTCCCTATTGTTGATTTTAGTATTAAATAAATCTAATTTTATATGAAACAACTATCTACACGAAATCACAAATACAAATAGTGGATTAAATAAGTAATTGTTCTGTGATAACTTTCGGCTATTATACCAAAACTAACAGTGTGCCCGTGTTCCGCTTGCGTATACTAACGGACAGACAGATAAATAGACATTAATTTTTATAAAATGTAATGATGCAAGAAGAAATACGACAATAGTCTAGGTTGAGTGATTTTTTAAAATTCTGTTTACTATTCCTATACAAATTATATGACGTAATAAAACCTGACCAGAGAATATATCTACGATTTGATAGGATCATTGGTTCTCGAGTTATAAGCAATCTAACAGACAGATAGACAGAGAGACGTTGCCTTTTATTTGATGAATACGGATGAGTGTTGAATGTTTTTTTTTCACTCACTTATACAAAATTAAGGCAAATAGATTTCACGACCGTTTCAGGCACAGATTTGTTTTCGTTTATACGCTATGATTGTTTCGAATATGACCAGAAACAAAGCAGGCTGTCCATTTAAGGGCCCGTTAAGAGGCAAACGAAGCGTCAAGGGGGGTAATCACCGTCAGCTTGTTAGGGGTGCCACAAAAGGACGCTCAGTGCGCCCGGCTGCGAGTACTCGGTCACACTCCAACAAGCAATCGATGTAACGAGTGACAATTGAGGGGTTAAAGCACGCAAAGGTCTTAAACAATTTGCAGTATCTACGAGTTAAACATTCCAAATTAACGATAGTTCATATAATTTACAATTACATTCCAATATAAGGTACAGATTTATTTGTTTTTTTCGGTAAAAAACTTTATTCATTTCGGCCCTGCCTAGGCGTTTATGAACGTCAAAACACTACCACCGGTTAGGGAAAAAACGATTCACATCGAAAAGTGCTGGTAAAAAATTCGATCTGGTATTTAGTTTTAAACTTATAGATTCGCGTTACCAATGTTATGACAGGAGTCGTCAACATGCTACAGTATGTCATGTATAAGATAGCGTTTAAGTCCTGGCTCTCAGAAATAATGGGCACTATTGGACCCACCGATATTTTGTTTTGTAACCTATACGAACATACCCTTAATTAATATTTAATACTTTTTTCCGCAAAACCTTTTCATAAATATGTCTATCTCACTCTGAATCAACGACGTGATGGGAATCCTACAGCGTTCCGTGGATATTTGTTATCAGGTCACGTTATCTATAGAATGATTATCTACCAGAGCAAATATTGCGTAAGTTACTGTCCCACACGAAGCGACACATATTTAATGTACATATATATAACATTGAAGATATATCTAAGTATTAAATGAGTTTACTTCACGCGAAGAAATGTCTAATTGGGTCGCAACTCCCAGACATATACGAGTAGTGTTAATTGCTGTCTAGTTACGGTGACTTTATAGTTTTGCATTTTAGCCATTTAAAGATATTTTTAAGCAGGAATAAAATTAGGGTCAATAGATTCATTTTCAGGTGGACCAAAAATAAGGAAGCCAGTTATAACTTCCTAGGTTATTATTTATGATATGCCACAGTTTAACTAGATGTGTAAACTTTATTGTAATTCATTAAAAAATGAGACTGTACAAAAGACCAAATATAATATGAAAAAGAAAGCGATACTTAAAAATTGATTTTCAATAGAGCTTTCAAATGATTAACAGAATATCTTTCGATGGTGTTAAAATTACTTTGCTTTTTTATTTGCACGCCGTAATTTAAAGTTTCAAGAAAGAGCAAAACAAAAAGATTTTCATGTAAATTTTAATCCTTTACTGAAAAAAAGAAGAATTTGCTAACTTATAACTAAAATCATACATACATACATACATATGCTCACGCCTGTATCCCCGAAGGGTTAGGCAGAGGTGAAGTAGCGAACTACAACCACCCACATTTCGCCGAGCTTAGTTCCTTCCCAGATGTGACAGGGGGCGAGCCTGTCGCCATATCGGGCACAAATTCCAAACTCCGGGATGAGACTGAGTAGAAAAAACCCAATATCACTTGACCCGACCCGGGGATCGAACCCGAGACCTCAGAACGGCAGTCGTATGTAATACAACTGCGCTACCGAGGCAGGCACTAAAATCATATCGGTCTCTAATATTCTCATCAATGTTTCATTACGTCTAAGGACGCTAAGGCCTTCTCCAGCATTTTCCACTTTGAGCGATCCTGTGTTATTCTTGTCCAAAGAGGACCACCTGTTTTTTTTTTTAAGTCGTTAACCCATTTCCTACCCTGCGCATATCTTTTCCGTTTTTGGTCTATTCTTGGTGTCCATTCAGTTATTACTTTTGTCATTTCATTTCATTCAGTTTTTTCGTTCGAAATATTACAAACCTTTATTTAGGTTTTATTTCGTATCTCAGTAGCTTGAATTTTATCCAACAGATTAATACCTATAATACATTTCTTTACATACTTTCGCATGTTCTCAATTTTTGAATTTTTTTTTTTGCTACCTTTCCCATACTTGGGATCCATATGTAAATAAGAGTGGATGCAGTATTATTGTCTAAATAATATCAAAACTAATGCTCGATTTATTATATTTCTTTTCAGTATCAAAGTATTTAAAAGGATGAAATTTGTTTTTAGAATTTGTTAGCTGTTATATCTTAACTGAATATTATTTAGTGCGACAGCTTACTTATATGCTGTTCCAGTATGGCGTCACGTGTAACATTTATGAGATATCACAGCATGTACAAACACAATAATGTTATAGGCTTGCCGATCCTAATTTTGATATGTATTGGAATTTTACAACAGACGATATAAATGTGTGAAATCGTTTGTTTTTGTTATAAGTTGTTTTGTTGTGGCTATTTCATTATTGTATGACAAGAAAAAATTAAACTAATCGACTAAAATGTGGTGTATTATTATAATTACACAAAGAATATTACAAATTACCCAAATAAATATTATATTATTACCGGCCAATTTCGACTGGAAAATCTAATATCCTCTACAAACAATACACATCTATACAAATATATAAAACTGAAGTGTCTATTTGTAATATATAAAAAAAAAAAACAACTTTTTACTAAATACACACGAATATGTATACGATAATCTCCAGAACAGCTTGATCAATTTCATGGGCCTTTTTTCATAGATAGCTGAAGTTACTCCGCGTAACTTGTTTTTTTCTAGGGTTCTGCGTAAAAAAATAAAACTCGTAAAATTCAGAAAAAAACCAGATTCAATCCAGTTTTCAATTCAATCACAGGAATTTGAATTTATGAGGAAATATCTTTGCTTTCTGTTAGTACCACAAAAAGGAAAATAATAAGGGTTCCATGAAAAAAATTAAATCGTAGAGATTGTACAAAAGAACTAAATGGGCAACACCATTAAAACATTATATTCCAATGATTATTTGAAAACTATATTACGCAGTGAAGGATATATGAAATGGGAGCGGAACCACGAGCACACAGATGGTTATGAATAAATTCCTGGAAAAGTAAGGTGTCGCCGCTGCACGTGTATTCCGAGAACACAACGTTGCCAAGAATAAACAATTATTCTTGAAACTTCCACTCCTCGTTTTTACAAGTATATAAGTTTACTATACTCTGACTGAATATTCTTGTCAAACCTGGACTAGAAATCAAGACTATCATCAAAGCGAAATACAAGAAGCGACAATCTGCAGTGATTTTCGAATGACGAAGGATCTATTTCCGATAAGATTTTTATTGAGTTTTTTTTTTAGTATGTGGTGTAAATTAATTATTTAGTCATTCTACAATATGTTTTGTACCCTAAAACGTTACGATTTGTAATTACATTAAGAGATTAATCCTTGATTTGGTTTGAAGTTGTTTTGGTTGAAAAAGGTTGTTAGGATTCAATACAATTAAATGGATTTCTCGAAGCGCGAACGCAAAATCGTCTGCGTGTTAACCAATGAATTACCTAATGTAGTCAACAAATGATTGACTATTTTGTCTTAATAATCTAACTTACGTTTTTTTTTTAAATTACAATAATTTCAAAAGAGGTTATCAAGAAAAGAAAACTGTTGAATTTCCTTATAGCTTTCAATTTAATTGACCAACTTCATTTTTTTATACAACATAAAAGTATGAAGACTTATTTATTATAATTTACGACAGTTTTTTGTTACAAATTATTGTGTATTGAAAAAAATAAATGAAGCGTTTATGATCTCTCAAGTCATGTTTTATATGTTTGTTCTTTGATAGTGTTTTCGCAACAGTGGCAGACAGATATTATTGAAGGGAAATCTTCTTTAGCATCGTTGTCATTTGAAAGTCGATGAAACGAAAAAGCGACAGTACGTTTCTGATAGAGGTCGGATTTGTTCTTTACATTTTTGAGAGCGTGGTTAGCCCGGTGGACTAATCCGCGTATCTCATAGACGGTACGACTGAAATGCCGGTGGTTTTTTTTTTTTTTTGTAGATTTAACTTCTACCACGTGTAAATTGCACAAATTGTGTACAGAAATGTCATGTTCAACGTCTGCCGAGAGTGAAGTGATGACTCCTTTTTTATTATAACTTGGAATCAATTAATAGTGCGACATTTATCGGCGTATTTCAGCAACGATATCTTTCTAGACTCAACATTTAATAATCACTTAAAATTAAATGTGATTATTGATCGTCTCCTAATAGTTTATTTTATTCAGTAGTCTTGTCTTGATTGAAAACTGTCGCTAGTAACATCAATTGAAAAATCGTTTATCTTATTAAAGTTTATTCTATTATGTTTCATAAAATAGCGTAAATCTTTTGTTGTTTTTATTTTTTATGCCGACTCGAAAACAGTAAAAATAATAATATTTACTATATGTAAAACACTTATTATGTGTTACGCTTATTATGCACGCATCAGTTGTTGTTCGACATAGAAATAACACAATAGTGTTCAAAATATAGCTTTAGCTAGGATTTATCCTAGAATTTATTACAACTTATTCTAGATCCGTTCAAATTAGGGTGGATTTATAAATGTTTTTTTTTAATCTACTTGCAAACTTTTTGATAATTACGCATATATCTACAAGAAAAAGACAAAAAAGCATTTCACATCTTAGCCATTAAAGAAATAACAAACAAATGGTACATAGTAAAATGTAATACAAAAAAAAATGTAAAAAGTATACTAATAAAACACACACACAAGCTAAATACTCTGAAAACAGTTTTAGTGGCAATTGTAACTTGTTTTCTGTTTCGTCCGGCAAACGATTTGTCATGGCGTCGGGGTTTTTCTTTTCCAAGAGATAAATGATCTTCGAAAATCGTGTCCTCATTCCTACAAACGCTTTACGAATAGATTTTTAAATGTCCTAACTTATACAGTTTTTTCTTTATAATTTTCTCCTAGCTAATCTGTTTGAATTTTTACGTGTATTGTTTTAACTACTACGGAATAATCTTTATAATACGTCAACTAGTGCTGCAGAGCGTGCTCGTCTACTAGCCGCTCAGGAGTGGGAGTCAAGCCTCTGGCTAAAGGTATTACCATCCTCGAATATTGGCACTGAATTAGATAACACCACATTCAGGCTGTCCGTCTACCTGCGTTTAGGGGTTTCAAGGGTGTCTCCACATCGCTGCCAATGCGGTACCATAGTCGACTCGCTCGGGCATCACGGTCTGGCTTGTAGTAAAAGCGCAGGTCTCATTTCGCGTGTACTCTCGCGGTGCATGCAGAGCGATCCCGTGTTTGCTCCAACTAGGTGGCGGGAGGTACCGGGGGGTTTAATGGGTAGTGGTCAACGGCGCTTCTCGCCGCGAGTCCCACACTAATCCTGTGTGACAGCCTCTCGCGCTTTCGTGCGAGAGACTGTCACACATCTTCAGACGTGTTTTCAACCAGATCTGGAAGGGGGGGGGGTCCCTATCAGATCTGGCTTGACAACTAATGCGTAAATGCATTCCCCTCGAAAAAAAAAAAAAAAAGTCTCATTTCGCGTCACGCCACCCTCAATGACGTTTTACGTCGGGCTTTTGCCAGTGTTCCCGCTTCCCGTCTGGCGGCGAGCTGGACGGCATTCATTATTTATAGTATTTTACTTTAATTTTAAATTTTTGTGTATAAATTTATGTACTTTTTGAATAAAACTATCCAATATATTTAAAAAATAAAAATAAAATAAATTGATATATAAAAATATGTATGAACTTTGGATGAGACTTACAAATAACATCAATGATTTTTATTCAAAATTATCTAGATATCTTTGGCAAAATCATGTATGTAATGAATGTTATGTTGCTAAACAGATGTCACTAATAGCTAAAAAAAGGAAAGAAAAAAAGTCAAGAAACCGATATCATGTATATTTAAATAAATTACTATATATATCTAGGAGTCAAAAATCGGCCATATTGTTTTTTTTTTTAATTTGAGGTAAAGGAAACTGGATGAAATTACTTTTTACATATTAAACTACTGCTGCATCGGTTCAAAAAAAGAAGGATAAGTAATGCAACTGTTTTATCTTCTTCTAGTGTCTAAATTCTTTTTTATCCATGATAAATAGGTAAATTAGTCGATCAATGTAAAAAAATAATTAGGCGATGGATACGATTTTATTCCGCCTATAAGCCTTATTATGGAGACTTGAGAGGTTGCGGGTGGTATATTTACTAATAATAAAATTGAAGATTTGTCTGCACGTTTATTTTTTGAAATTTCATAAATTATATATATATTATAGCCGCTACTAATCTCGAATCTGACATTGAATTTTTTTTTTGTCTGCCTGTTGTGTGTACCATATATTCGCATTTAACTCGAAAACGGCCGACCGTTTTTGATGAAACTATGTACGCAGAGAGTTAAGAAGCTATTGATAGAATTTTCGAGAATATTTTTAAAATCTGTAAAAGAATAATAACTTTTAATAACGGCTAAATCACAACTGGGTTTACCGATGTTGATAAAATTTTGTTTGCATAGTCTCTTTGTTAATTAGCAATTGAAAGATATAAAAAATTATCAACATAACTTATGGAAATTATAAAAATTTCATATACGGAAAGCACGCGTCTTTCGGTAACTGAAAAAAACAAAACAAAATCAGGACATCCTACATTTAGATCAAAATCAAAATTTATTTATTCAATTTAGGCCCTAAGAAGGCGCTTATGAACGTCTAAAACACTACCACCGGTTCGGAAAACAACCCAGTCGAGAAGAGCGCAGGCGAGAAACTCGATCTGGTTCTTTTTTTTTAATAAATATAACATTTTTTTTGTCATATAAAAAACTATACAATCGTTGTCTTAATAATGTTAGTGGAAGCACAGAGATGTGGGTTATATATGTGGGAGATAAAACAAAACACGTAGACGATTTAACTGGGGCCTGCTAGTATATACGAGTACTAGTAATATAGAGCCTTTCCAAGCAACATATTATCTCAAACAAAATACTAAATCTCATAAACAATATTGAATACCTGTATGAGAGTTTGATAGCTTACGAAGTTTGACTAATTTTTGTAATTGAATCTGAGTGGTAACTTCTGACAGGGAGTTATGTGAGTGGCATTACGCCACTGTCTTTGTAAATGAAGTCGGAACGTGCGTATATTAAGCCACCCTTCTTAGCCTCCTCGAATGTATGTAACACCGATAAGGGTTTTATTTTTATGGGCAATCAATTCAAAAGTATCTCACATTACACGAACGTATACAGCACAAGACAATTTATACACATAAATAAACTTGATTTATTCATTTTTAATAGAAGAATAATAATGCAACTTCTTACTAAATACGTATGAAAAAAAAAACAATTCTACTAATGTATTAATATAGATAATTAGCATCCATTTTGAACTAAACTAACAGTGGAATAAAAATCAAGTATGTAAATTATAAATATATTATAGTTAAAAGTTTAAATAAATAATACAATATATTCTGAATGCTGTATCGATATTTTCCCGGAAACCTGGAATAAGCTTCGTATAGCTGAATGTTTGTACGACTACCGTTCGCATGCATGCATGTAAATATTAAAACAGTTCAGTATAAACTCGCATGTATTGTACTAGACGAGCAATTCTGTATAATCTAAACGCTTGCACGATTTCAAAACTGCGCTTATATGGATGCTAGCTCTTGTCTGAAGGAAAAGGATGTTTAGAATTGCCAATACTTACATATGCTCAAGCCTGTTATCCCCGAAGGGTTAGGCAGAGGTGAAATAGCGAACTACAGCACCCACATTTCGCCGAGCTTAGTTCCGTCCCAGATGTGACAGGGGGCGAGCCTGTCGCCATATCGGGCACAAATTCCAAACTCCGGGATGATACTGAGTAGAAAAAACCCTATATCACTTGACCCGATCCGAGGATCGAACCCGAGACCTCAAAACGGCAGTCGTATGTAATACAATGCGCCACCGAGGCAGTTTGCCAATTGCAAATACTACTTACACTAAATATTTAATACAAATAGCCTATTGATGGGGAATCCTGCTTGTACGCTCACTCCCTGCGGGCAACGAAGGGGAGGTTACGTCAAACTTCGTCTGATTGTTCCTTAATTCGCTTATTTGGCTGGAGAATAGAAACTTTTGCGTTGCCTCTACTCCCCGGGAGATGCGGGCCCTTCTGCAATCTGGGTGGTGTGGGGTTGAAAAACCTGTGTAATTAACAGATTGATTGGGGCGTCAAACAATAATGTACCTCCTGTAGCCTTTGATTAGATTGGAAGTATGACGGACGTGTTTGTGTCAATCGCCTGTTTCTACAGCGGCCGTAGATTGTAGGTGTAGGCAGGCGGCTATAATGGGCACAGATGGTAACTGTATACTTCGTGGTATCCTTCACGCAGCCACAATTATGATTCCCTGGAGCGATTCTCTTAGCAGATTTAACAAAACTCACGCTAATTTAATAACAATGTAAGCGAGGTCACCATATTCTAA
Source organism: Samia ricini (assembly GCA_014132275.2). Classification (NCBI taxonomy): domain Eukaryota; kingdom Metazoa; phylum Arthropoda; class Insecta; order Lepidoptera; family Saturniidae; genus Samia; species Samia ricini. The sequence goes on from AP028159.1 coordinate 1,679,379, forward strand.
TGTGTACATCTTATCTACGACTGGCTTTAATTGGAATTTAATTGATAATCGCATACGTAGGTTATTTTGTAAAAAAAAAAAACACGATTTGAATTAAGATAATAAGGAATATGTTTTACTTTATTGTATGTATGTCACGTGTACATGCAAACGATTACTTAAGATTTATAAAATTCATGATATTTACATAGTATATCCATGCGCCACTTGCGCGTCTAGTTTTGGATAGAATACATTGATCGGCCGATTAAAAATTCTGTTATTACAACAGTTAAAATATTCGTGCAATCAGCGGAATAACAGTTTTGTAATGGAAATTGTGTTTCTCTCTAGCGGAATGCGTTATATTTTACATTCCTGAATTGGTGTTTATTGGTGTTCGAGTTTATTATACACAAAAAAAAACAGTTAAGTACAAAAGCTCAGGCTATTACAGTACAAGCTAGTACGTACACCGAACAATCGATCTGATCAATTTTTGATATATAATTTTACTCCTATGTCTTAAAACTGAGAATTATTATTAACAATTACTTAATTACAAATGAGGTATGGCGGAAGCCGACACCCTGGAATAACAAATAGGCTAGTGTTGATCCCGAAACTATTTCAAACTTAAATGGTCCTACTAATAAAGGGGAAAGTTTCTGAATGTGTTTATATGTTTGTTACTTTTTTACGCATAAGCGGCTAGACCGATTTGCATGAAATTTGGTACACAGATAGCTTATATGTCGTATTAACACAATTGCTATGAATCATCATCATCATCAGCGTATTCCATCGGTGCGATGAAAACTGTGAAAAAGAAAAAACAATTTATTCCATCTTCAATTACAAAATTTCCTAATCAACGTCCTAAAAAGTATGACCTGTGTTATCCCGGAAGAAATTGTAAAACAAAAACAACTGTTATTCATTTATGTTAGGTACATCGTAAAATAATTACTTTCTGCTAATTCAGCACTGTCCGTTCATCCTCGTTAAAATAAATAATAAAAATATTGTTCTAAAAGTGAAATCACATAACATACATTTAACATACATAATTTAACTATTTTTAGAGTAATTATTTTGCTCACTGGACGACCTGAATTGTATGACAAAATCCACAGTAACGCGAGCGAAGCTGCGGGTAAAAGCTAGTAGGTATTATAGTCCAACCGATTTGAGCGCGGTTCTTATTTCAAACGCGAACCGCTGCGGGCGGCGGCCAACAGATTAACTTATTCCCAACTAATCTGAAAACCTATACGTCCGCAGCCGTTGGCGTGACGTTTCTACCCATCCAAAAACCCTTCAAAGGGCCTAAAGAAGTTATTATTAAAAATAAAGAACACATTTAGTTAACCAAGTGTTTATGACTGTTAAGGTTTTAGAATATAACTCTGTTAGAGTTTGGCAAACGAGACTAATATTACCTAATAACACGATTACTTTGACTTATAAAGTACTAAGATTTGTTATTTCGAGTTGATAGTTGTTTGTATTTATAATATTCACTTATTTCTTAACTTTGATTACGTTTCAAGTAATATGGGAAAACGTGTTTTAAAACTATTTATTTATCGCATTCTAAGAGTATATCTTATACTTTTTGTGGAAAGGTTTTGAAGCGACGATGTCTCAATAATATGGCCGGATGATGTGACAATGGACGGAGGTTCAAATCTGTTTATTCTATTCTATCATGCGCCTCATTTGTCGGACAAGGAAAACGTTGTGAGGAAACCATATGATAGTGATAGTAGTAGTGATAGTAGTGATAGTAGATCATTTCCTGATAGTGGTTTTTACCACCCTTAAAATTAGAAATCTTGCTGCCAAGTTCCTATAGATGTATCGCTTGAGCGGCAGTACCTTTAAACTAAACGTGTTTACTACCTTGGACCACATCGTTACTTATTTCTTCCGCTACTCGTAGTCCCAAAAACGTGTTCGTTACTTCCGGCTGGGACTGAGCGCCTGGACACTTATACCGTAAGACAGATAAACTGTATAAATATTTCGGAGGCACTCACTCATAGGCTACCTCCAGGAATAAAATCTTGGTAAAAATTAAGAGGAATAACAGCTCTTAAAATGTTACCAAGATAGACTCCACCTAGTTAGAAAATTACAACTGTGTTTAAGGTTTAGGGCAGCGCTCATTAGTGCTTAAGGTAAAATCCACAAGCGATATTCATGATTCTTTTATGGTAGCAATGATGGGTTCCTCCAACGAAACAATAAGTTGCCACTTCCCGGCTAAGTGGCTAAAGCCTCTGGTCGACTGGTTGTTTGTCGGAATGAAAAGTATAAAAAAAAAAAAACTATAGATCTACAAGATTCAACAAGCGATATCAAAGGCGAATAAACTTGAAGGTACTTCGAAACGTTAACTAAAGAAATTTGTTACACAAATCGGCTAACGACTTGTTACAGACTTCGTACAAATTTCTACACAGATTTCTGAACAAAGTTTACCGAAGTACATTTCAATGATTCGTTATTGGTTCCATTGATTGGCTTCTCGGCTCTCTCACACGAGTTTAGAAGTTTTGGTAAAATCACATCGAGCAACGTCTACGTGTTGAAAGTTGTTTGGAATTAAACAAAAACTTACTAATACCTGCCCGGCTAGGTACAATTATTTATTAATCACTTTAACGCGTTCAATAGACAAGTACTAAAAGGAATTGGCATATCTGTCTTAGTGTGTAACTAGGTAACCAGATCAGATCAAATTGTAATATTTTTTTTAAATCCAAAATTCCTCAAAAATTAGTAAACCGTAGATAGACTGAATACTTTTGCAATGTGTGCCGATGACGTCATACGGAATGCCGACCAGTGGACAGACATCGCGCTCTCGCTCGCTCCGTGTCGTCCGCCATTTACCTTAGATTATCGTCTTGTCCACATGTGTTATTCCAGTATGGCCATGGCACAACTAACTGCAAGTGTGCAAGAGTATTAAGAGATATGTGATTTAAAACACCATTATTCGTCAACCTTCATTATCTTGCACATTCCACTGAATACTACACTACGAAAATGCGAATGAAAGTGGCGTCAGCAATCCGATTGCTGCTGATACTGTGGACGCATTGTAAAAAAATAATCCGTTTGATACGATGCGGAGATGTGGACGCCTACTTATATATACACCTTTATAAATAGACTTTTAGTTGAGAAACATATATATGTTATCTATGGTAAAATAGTTTTCAAAACAATATTTTTTAAAGGCCAATGTTATTTTCGAAGAAGACTATCTTCTTAAAATATTTTTTTGTTACGAATAATTTCACAAACGTGTTTAAGAAAAAAGATCAATTGCCTCCAATGATTTTGGAATCATTAAAATTAGATCATAATTTAAAATACGCTACATGTACCACATGTTAACATTTCAAAACATTTACTAGCAATAAAAGACCCACAACTTTCGAAAATAAACGATGTAGCAATGTAACTAGTCAAGACAAAAACACTTTTTAGTTTTACTTAAGTAGATGTATTAGCGACTTTTACTTGGCTAAGAATTCTAGCTGTAGACGCTACTTACTTCCTTGAGTTTCTTAACTATAAAATAAAATTCGTTACTTTAACCCCTTGAGCACTAACCTGGCGTTTACGCCAGCTTTCCATTGTTTTCCTATTGTCTCATTTTTATGGGTAATCGACATATTAATGATGTTTTTAGTTAAAGTAATTACTTGTCTTAACTATAAATAAATAAGAATTTAAGGAAGTTCCCGCAAGTTCGATTTTTCAACTGAATTATTTTAATTATAGTTGTGTTGCAACCTATTATCTTAATATCTTAAAATTGGCTAGCTTAGTGTGGTCAGAGTCCGAGGGCCCCCTGGACTAGAGGATCCCATTCATCGCATAGTCTTTTAAAAGTTGCGTCACTGTTTAAACGTCATCCACGTTGATTTTCCAAACTGTAGTCAATTAAGGAAAGCTATAAACAAACCCGTCAATACGTTGTTCTATCAAAATACAGTGCTGCAAAAAGGTTTTGCATTTACATTTCAAATTACATTGTCAGCGGATCGTCTGATCGACGCCGTTAAAAGCATTTTGATTGATTAATATTTCTATTTGATTACTTTTAAATCTCTATAAAGTCAAAGAACAAAAATTAATAATTGTGGTAAATCGATTCGTCATATCTGTTTGCGAGTTATATCTTCAAGGCGTTTTTTTACTTTTATTGTTTATTTGTTATTTCTTTTCTATAGATATAACTTTTATAAGGACAGCAATAGATTAAATCAACACACAAACGAATACTTTCCGACGAAAATATATAAATCACATAAGTAATAATTTAAAAAAAATATTTAAATAGTTTATATGATGGTCAATAGTATAGTCGGTATGGTCAATAGTATAGATGTTCACTTGACGACAAGACGAGTAAATGCGATATCTACTCTCATGAGAGAGAAGCTTGTTGATGACCGGTATGTATGTAATTTAGAATGTAAAAACTTTCGAAAGCCGAGTAATAGCGACCCTTGTCAATAGCAATGGCCCTCAGTGAGAAAATCCAAAAATAGGGAAGATTAATGTCAAAACTAAAACGATATAATTCTCGATTACCTTATAAATATCGCTTATGTTATTATTAAATTATAAAAGTATGAAAGAACCCTAAAAACGTCCATAATAAAAGGAAGTTACAATTCTCAGCTAAATCTCATACGTTCAATAAAAAAGATATGTTGTTCTTATTTTGCTCTCCTGAGTTTGACCGGTTGTCGGTATTAGGGGTTGTTCAAATATTTACGTAAATATCAATGGGGGGGGGAAGGGGTAGGTTTGCTTGTTTTATGCTTATGCAACCTTTCTACGGCTCCTTATACAATAATTATACGTTAATTAATAAGCCGGTAAATTATTAGGAATGATTTAGATTCAAAATTGACACACATTTTCGGTTAAATGTTAGTGAATTTGATATCCGATAGTAAGAAGACAAAAGATTAATATGCTAAGATGAAAAGTTAATATTTATAACTAACTCTTGTAAGTGGAATAATATTGTGTATTCTATTTTAAAAACTACTGAATTTCCATGTAATTTATGAAATTAAAGGTTACATAAATGTTTAAATTATATTTACCATACATTTGTGAATGTATATATATATATATATATATATATTTAATTAAAATCTTCGCAATTCACTGAAAGAAAAATTAGAAAACTTACCTATGTGATAATTATGAAATTCTGTAAGCTCTGGAAGTATTTTTTGTGGTTTTTGAATGAATTGTTTTTCGATATAATCCTGGAAAAGATTTCGATGAAACAAAAACCAGACGACTATACAGGAAAGTTAAAATAACGGTACGAACCGTGAAGGTTTAAATTTTTTTAAATCTTGTCCATTAGATCAGCTAATAAATATTGAGAACACTTATTTTCTATGTTCGAACGTTTATCCATAATTCGAAAATTACTAAATCGATGATTTAGATTTGGGTTTCATAAAAATATATTAAGAATATCAAAGAACAAAGAAACATATTTAATTGTTTTTTTTAATTATCACAATCGCAAAGGGTGTACGGGTCAAATGAACTAGCGCCCGTACTACTCCTGATTTATTAGAACAAATTCATTCAAAGGCTATCTGGACCAAATTACTGACAGCAACAAGGCCGCCATTTGTTTTTACATAAAATATATGATGTTTACTATTTATTAAATTTGTGTAAAAAAGTATTAAATAAATACATGGGTTACATCCTAGCCTAAGCTCTTGTGTTCCAAAATTGAATGGATACAAAAAATGACAGCTTATTTCGCGTTCAACCCTAACACACGCTGAGTATCAATTTTTTAAGAAATCGAAGATAAGCCTTCACCGTATAAGGCTGGCTATTATTTTTTCGGTTACGTAAAGGAGTTTCGACTTTAAACCTTAGCGTTTAAGATTTATAAACGTTTAGCATAAACGTCTTAAGTATGCTGGATGTTAAATCGTATAAGAGGGAAGGATTTCCTTTGCAGGGTTATATCAGGTGAAAGTTAAGTATGATGGCCTATGAATCTAGAATTACTATTGTAGTTATATAAAAAAAACTTATATTAGTTGGTATATTTCTTTTAAGTGAAAAACTTTAGATTTTTTTCGTGCAGACCTAAGTTAATTATTACCTATCTGGGTTAATATTATATCATTTTGTAATGTTATGTTAATATTTTATATAGAAAAGGTAATGGTATGTAGCCTTTGCCTTTACTTTTCCTTTCGTTGGTTTTATTCCAATATTTACTACATACAAATAACATCGGCTTATAATTTGAAAACCACTGTATCGATTTATGTGTAGTCTGATCAGTATTTTGTTAAAATAATTATTATATGGTTAACAACAAATATAAGTCAGTCAAAATGGCCGCCAGCTTATCTTAAAGCACTTTATTAAAGCCGAAAAAAGTAAATTGAATAAACTGCACTGCTTTACCTTTGCCTATTGACATGTATATAGACAGACATTCATAATTTGTAATAATACATTATTCGTTCGTGGAAGCAAAACTCCTCTAGAACCACACTGTCCGTGACCATTTAAGCTCTAAGATATGAGGATAACATGATGTTAAAAAGTAGATTTTGGCATTATTTCAAACAATTCTTTTTTAATATTATAAAATACCATGAATTACAGAATTACAATACAGACATTGTTTTTAGTAAAAACTAATCTTAAATACAATAGACGCTACTAAAATTAATTTGTTCGTCTGTAAGAAAGTTTAATGCAAGGTAATAATTGTAATCTCCACTTATAAAGACGGTTTTAATGCGACATCGTTGTAGGAACTCATTAAAGGGTTGAATTGAAATCGTTACACGGTAATTCCTGTCGTTTCCCGCCGCCCCTTCAGATCGAAACGATACACTATAGAGGATTTAAGAAAACGAGGCTGATGTTAAAATTAATGGGTCGTTATTTTAATAAGGACTTTTTAGAAACGAAGGTCTTCGAAAGCGCGGTCTTTTTTAATGTAGATGTTACATGGGCATTACGTAATATTTCTTTAAATACATTATACTTTAAAAAACTCAAAAAACACGCTTAATTTTTCTTTTGATTGTTACCTCTATCGTGCATTTGGTATTGATTTTGCCAATTGATTAATAATATGATGAAATTAGGACTGTCACAAAATCTTGGTCAAAATGATGGGACAAACTTATGAAGTTATTATATTGTCATCGGTTCTATATATATGCGCAAAGTTTCAATTTATTAGATCTGTTTTAAGTCTATGAATATAGAGTTCAAAGATTCCGTTACATTAATAGATGGATATATGAAGTTAAAAACGAACCGTGTAAACAAATATCTACGGAAAGGTTTCTCAATTTTGGCAGCCGATAGTAAAATTGCAAGATCGCGTTATACCATTAACATCAGAATGTTAGCGCGTCACGATTTTGAATTTAGATAGAAGTTCGTAGTGAAAAAGAACAGGACAGGCGTTATTAAACAGGCTATACTTTTGTTCTATAGAATTATCATTTTCTCATCTATGTATTATATTCGCTCTTGAGGAAGCGTGTGCAAAAGACTTGTTTAGATAGTTGGTAAAAAGTATGAAGACCGCGGACAGGTGAGAACGTATGAAAGCATTCTGACGTTATATTAAATCCATTATGGACATAACCCCACTAATTCGTTATAAATTTAAATTATATAGGCTGACTACGCTGTCTGGCCGTAGGGTTGGATTAGTTGCTTTTTACTGCGCTATTGCTATCATTTACGACAGTCCTTAAACAAAGGTAATTAATTACATTTGGAAGGTGTAAAATGGAATTACTTCGTCATGTTTTAACTCTTGACCTTTCAAAGAAATTGTTATAATTTGTGTATCGTACATTGGAAAATATATATATCGGCGATTCATTTTGTTTTAAATACAAGAACGTGTATTGTGTTTTTTGGGACGAATTAATTCGCTTCTATGAACATAACCTACTCCAGTAATTATGTAATTTAACAAAACATTGATTACGGCCTTTACTTTTTTACAATTGACATAACCAACGTTTGTATGTACCGAATTGTCTTTGCATCATTACTGATGAAAGAATCACCGTCCCTAGGTTGTTGATTGATCAGTTACGTTACGAACTAAATCAAGATGGCGACTAGCGTGGAAATGTAAAATTTAGTGGACATTTTAGGAAACTTAACGCTAATGAAAAAAAAATCTATTAGGTTATTCTGACCGAAGAATCAAAATACGGCATAAATAAAAATATGGTGAAAAAGGGATTCTTAGATCTCCTAACCCACCCCCTTAAAATGTAAGGAAAGAACTTTGTTATTCCGTTTATGAAAAGTATTCGTAACGCCAGACTTGGTTGCATGGTTTACCTTTGCCTATTCCTTAAAAAGGAATAAGTGGAATCATAAAACAAGGTTTTATGCCTTTTGGCGGGTAATCCAGTCTGCTATGTAACCTTTAATCAATTAACTTGTGTATTTGACCCTATATTGTTTAATTTTCTTGGCGTTTTATATGACATAGGATATTGTGCACAGATGCAGTGTATTGGAAAACTGTGAAAATGTAGGGAAAAACGAAAACTGTAGTAAGATGAACCACGCATTTTGATGAAGCTTAGAAATGTTGACAAAAGCTAAAAACATAACCTATCACATGACTCTGGCAGAATTGCGTCTGTAAATCGCAGATTGTCATTAACAAGGAACAAAAAAAGTGAGGTTATAAAATAAAACAACTTTTTGTTTATTTTACATATTTATTGAACAATATTTATTCAAATTTTTTTTTTTTTGTTGTATCGTTCAAAATTGTATAATACGTATGTATATTATATTAGAACGCTATATATCAAATACAAGCCCTGTTTACTCACTGTTTTAAAAGCCTTAAGTCTACTATGATAATGCTTGCGTATACTATTATTTTTTTAATGAAATTTAATTATTATTATTATTATAAATAGGACAGACTTAACACAATAGTTTGTTGGAGACATAATTTTAAAACTAACCAAATATAACAGTATTTAGTTAAGTCAGTCCATACATTTTACATATACTTACATATAATTAAAGTTTAAACATAAACGTAATTCAAAACTTAACACATAATAAAAGTATTTAATGATATAAAAAAAGAGAAGTAATTATGAATATTACTGAAATTTACAATTTAACTTTTAATGTAAAACTATATTAACTTTTAAATTTATATTTGCAATAATTAATTTTACTTGTATACACAAATATACTGTTAGTTAATCTATTATGGACTTTTAGTGGTGGGTAATGATTCTTTTTCGAATAAATGTCACTTACTACAAGTCATTTGAAAACAAACGCTAAATTTAATTTTTTTTTTCGTCATTTTCAAGCAAATGAACACAATCTTTGTGTATTTTGTTTTTCTTTTATATTAAATAAAATAAAAATATCTCTAGTTAACAAATTATTGCCTTATTATTAAATATGTGTAATATTACAGTAGATATTTTTATTATAATAATTATTATGAAATATTGATATAATAATAGTATTTTAGAAGTAAATTATAATAATACATCGTTAAATCATTTGTTTATCTTAAAACGACGATTATTATAAATAGACACGTAATTAGGCTAAAATAATTATTAATTATAAAATTTTCGTTCGTGGTCCGCTATATTCACTTCCATGTTTTTTTTTATGTACAGCTTAAAGTAGCAAATTAACTTACTAAGAGAAACGACAAACTACGTTATCTGTAAGATCACGTCAAGTAGACCCACATTTCCCATTTAGTAATGGAATTCGAATATACTAATTTTATTATGAAGTAGTCACTACTAATAATCGAATTATGAAAAACATAATTCTTCAAATATATTTTTTTAACAATGAAAATTTTAAGTACTTTTAATTGGAATAATAAAATGATTTTAACCAAAACTAAAGTTTAAAGATATCTTAATGAAATTTTCAGAATTGATGGTTTAATATTTAAAACTAATAGTTATTTATTTATCATCATATTGTTAACTAATTTTTATTTAAACAAAGAGAAATTACTTTTAAATTAATTTACTTTGAACTGGATGAATGTTTCCGGTTTTAATTATAGGTAGAGACTATCTCATAACAAAATAATTAAATTACTAAACTCCATGATCAAATGTGAAATGCGGTTTCCATTTGGCGAAATCTTACCGCATTATGTACAAATTATAACCTAACCTAACCTAACTATTTAATTACTTAAAAACATATTTTGTGCATTTTACATATATATAGTATCGAAATCTTTAGGTGTTGATAATTTACCATAGATTTAATTAGAAGAATTGTTTCAGTCTAGAGCAATAGATTTGCTAAAGTCTATAATGCTTGTTTATGTGGGTTGGTTTAACTTTTTGTTTCATTTTGTTCTCTAAATACATTCAATACAAACTCTAAGAAAGAAAATTCTATAAATTTTTGTTAAAAAAAACTTTGTACTTGTGGGAGAATTGTATCCCAATGTGATAAATTTGTTTTTAACATTTACCTGTGTTTACGGGCCGAGAAACAATGAATAGTTTAAAGTAATATGACATGTCAACTACAACATTTTTATTGGCGCTTGGCTGTTCTAACTCTATCAATTGCCAGATACTTTTCCTTTCAATGTGTTGCAACCTTTTTGTTGCTACATTTACTCATTAGGTATTTACTGTTGCATATCGACCGCAGCGATTCAAATTTGATATTATAACCGCATTTATAGTCTGACGCACTGCATTATATCGATAGCTGTAAGGGATTGTCCATTAATCATGTGAGGGAGGTGAGGGCGAGAGGTTTTGTAAAACTAGGAGAGATATCACGTGCATTTAATCTCTTCGCCGTTGTCAGGAAATGATTCTCTCAATTTTACATAAAATTAGATTCAGAAAGTTTATACGAAAAAAAAATTGACATCATTGGATGGGGAGTTTTTTTTAATCTTAACACGTATCACCAAGTGATGGGGATGACTCAAAAATGATACATAATTATCACGTGATTAATGCACCACTCCTAAGCATTATATGTTGCGCGTATGACATACGCAATAGAAGTTTTTTGAATTTATAAAATATAACCTAATCATTGAGGAAGTTAATAGTAATAATGACGTAATGAAAATTAATTGAAACTTATATAAATATAAATAATACAGTATGTGTAAGAATACAAATGTATATTTATTGTTAAATCAATTAAGTTGCATTTAACATGGTTTATATGCTTATGTAGCCCGTCATATATTTTGATTAATAAATAAACTAAATAACAAACTAAAAAATCAAAATAAATGCCTGCTAAAATATTGTCGTACTCCCCATAGATCTAAAGATTCAATTTATGTTACTACTTCCATCTATCCATTCAACCATAAGACGTCCACTGTTGGACATAGTTCTCCCCAATAAGGGGGGGGGACTGCCATAATTGCCACGCTTGGCAGGCGGGTTGGCTATCGCAGTAGATGCTTGTGATACTCAGAGGATGCTGCTGCCCATCCTCTGGTTTTTATCCCTTAGTCGCCTTTTACGACATCCACGGCAAAAAGGTACTATTCTCGGCCTGCACCACACTCCTAATGTTATTACAATAAATTGGGCAATTCAAAAGAAGATCATTGTTATTTTATAGTTTTAGCTTTTCACTTCTGTCGGTAGTTTCCACTGAGTTTCGTATTTTTTTGAGCTATTTTCCAGTTTCACATACAAACGGTCTAGACAGATAAAACGTGTACGATCCTTCTCGCATGTTTTAGGTAATCATTCGCCCGCATACTAAGCAGATGTTAACACGCAGTAACCAGACAGTGTTATTCTAAGCTTACAAAAACGGTCGATAGTCCAAACCCATCGACATTTTCTCGGCGACCTATTTCGAGCTTGTGATCGGTCGATAGCCGGACTAGTTTTATGTAATGTCCTATCTAATGTTTTATTCACAACGTGATACGTTCTTCTTTACCAAAAACAATCTAATTGGAGATTTCCAAGAGACTTCCTTTCGACGCGTGGATTTGTTACATATCAAAAGTACTTAGCTAGGTTGAAAATTCCACGGAATTTTTTACACTCGGGTAACGGCCAATCCGAGGTTCACACCACATTGGTACCCCTTGTGCTTGTTACCTTTTTGCGGCTAAGTGCCATCAGCACTCGCCCACGAAGCCACGATAAACCTGTAAAGGCCCTTCCGGTCAACAGCATTAGCTAGTTACAAAAGAAAATGATATATCAAAATTGTGCGTTTTTTTTTCAACACCTTGAGATTTCAATTTAAATAATTCACTAATAATGTGCTTAAATAAAAAAACGTAAATTTATACGAGTATATAATATAGTCAATTGATTTTAAATGAATTATAAATTTCAGTACATTTCACTTGTTCATAAATGTACGTACATTTTTTTGTTCATTGCATTTAATGCGTAATGTATAAAGTGTTATACTCCATTTCTTTTTTATTTAGAATATTTAAAAATATGAAACAACTAAATACAAATTATTTATTATAAAATATCAATAAGGTCCCTCATTTTAGACATAGGATTAAAGATTTTCATATGTTATTGTAATTTTTTTTTGTACCTATTCCATATACATTTATTGATATAAATTGTATTTATACGTTTTACATACAATATATTAAATTGTGCCAAAAACGCTGCTAAGCGAACAAAGAACAATTAACAATAATTTAAAACTCTTTTTCTAAACTTAATTCAATTAATTTCATACCATATACAGGCTGAAATCGAAATTTGAGGCAATAATTAAATGGAAGCTTGTAATTATATTCAGAAATATTTTTTATAAATTTAATTAAAGTATCAAAATCGCGTAGTCGTTTTTGCAGCGGTCGATGACCCGGTAACCATGTTGGTAAAATATTAGCCGATGTTCGCGAGCGCGAGTTTGGTCATCGTCCGCCGACTACTTGTCGCACGGTTTTGATACTTCAATCATGTATTTTTAATGTAGTTATTTTTTTACTTTATAAATTTTGCTTTGTTCTTATTTAGAGTCATAATTATAAGGTACAATTTAATTATTGCCATTGATTTCAAAGTCACCTGTATTCATAAACTTAATTTTTAAATTTACATCGATGAATTAATTAAAAATAGAAAATTATTAATTATATTTCCATACATGTATAATCTAAGATATACTTACGCTAGTGTACATATTATATCATTTGTATAAATGTATTTATTTACATTTATAAGTAAACAACACCAAGAATGAGAGAAGGTGCAGATGATATGTGTATCTAGTGATTATATCCACATAACTATAAAAAATTATCATACTTTTACAACGATCGATATATTATTATATTAATATAAAATTAATAATCCTAGCATATGTATAAATCTTTACCTATACAAAAATGGAGACAATCCAAATGAAATTACTTCGATCAATTCAAAAGATTCTTGTATAGAATGGGAACCGTTCTATTTATTGTTTATTATAATTGATGAAATGCTTAAAATAGAGTCTAAGTACGAGTATGCTGTAAATATTCGTTCTAGTTAATAGCTTCTACGTAAATAGGCACATTGACTAATTTATGTATTACGTCATTGGAAATTAAATCAAATTTGCGTTAATTCAAAAATATTTATTAATTTAAATATTTTAACTTCTTTCATGACTTAAATTCTGTGAGAAATGATACAGGGAACACCTACCAATGAAACCAGTAATTCAAACCAAACTGTTATAATCTCTGGTTAAATCATTGTTTTTTATAACATCCATCCGAATTGACTCCATTTTTACCTTAAATTGTTGAAAAGGTCGTTTAGGTTGCACGTGTTTTAAATATTTTTCGTTTACTTAAAATTTTCTTACCGGTTTAATTGCATATCGTTATGAAAATATTTGTACAAGTCGTAACAATAAAGGATCTTTAAATAAGGAGTCATGATCCCCAGAGTTTCAGTTGCCGATTAGCAAAGGTTTATTTAGTTAAAGGAGATGAGGACGGTATAAAACAGAAAAATGAAAATTCAAAATACTTGTTCGATTTAATTTTTAAATCCATTTGTTAGCTGGTAATGTAATGTAATATTTAAGACCTCTAAATATATTAACTTTACTATAGCGCAAATAAACAACCACATAACTGTATTTGTTAAATACATTTACCACTAACAAAATTATTTCAAAAAGTTAATAGCTGTAAAAATAAATATAAAACAATAAATATACAGAAGACAAAAATCTATGCCTAAGGCCTTCATAATAGATACAAACGAAATGAAATTGGTGTAATTTAGAATAGTGCAAAACTAAACGACCGTTCAAACTTTCTCTAATGGACTCTGTAAATTTATAATATTTATCAATAATTACACTGATTAATTATTAAAGAGCTTATACTATCTCTAAACCACTATTATAAATGTAGTTTCCTTGAATATTTATTAAAATTAATGCTCACCTGTATGGTGGTCGTAATTCGTCTATAATCATTATTGAAAAAGAAGAAAAAGCCCTACTTTTATAATTGTTTGAAATAGAACTCCTACCTACTAAATCAGAAGAAAACGTAGAAAACCGGATCACAAACTGAAGAGAAAAAGTTATTAAATTAAGGCCTTTTATTTGTCTATTTATATAGTATAGATTTATGGGGTAAGTGAGAATTTCAGAAATAACTTTAATTTAAACAGATAAGGAAGCGGCGTAACAGATAACGATGGCTATGACTATATGACTTCGTAAGCACTACTATAATAGTTATTTTTCCTGCAAATTTCAGTACTCGTGCGGCTACATTTAGATCTGAAAAGTATGACAAGCAATATATATTTCAGAACACGAGACGTTTCGGAGAGAGCTAAGAAGTTAAACTTAACTTAACTTAATATAACCCGAATAGCATATCTGTTCACTATTTCATAGCATAAAAAGGGAATATTTTAAGCTTAATAATGTATTCACTTAACTCATTGTCTGATATTCTTAAGCGTTTCCAACAACAACAAAATCATCTACATATATAGGAAATATTTAATATCATCGGTTTGTAAAAATAAACCATTTATTTTATCATAACCGAATAAATCCGGATATCTACCAATTAAAGATGTCAGAACTTGTGGAAGTTGATATTTTTTATTAGAAATTACAATAGTGGCTTAGAATTTTTAATCTAACAGAGTGATAGACTACGATATTATATAAGTGTTTTGTAAAATATTATTATATTAAGTGCTTTAAACACTTACCTTAATCTATCACGGCCTTCAATACTCTTATAAGAAAGTTTTAGATTTTTATTAGCAAGGAAAAGAGAGATTTAATAACCAACCGTCAGTGGAATATCTTTGTATAAATTATTTTAATAAAACTGCCTCTACAGACAATGTAATTTTTATATTTTATGCTAAGGAAAATCATATAGGTGGACAATCTCATTATTCCGATTTCTGAATACTATAAAAAGCCACTAAAATGGTTAATCCTAATATTACCACTTGCTGACTTACTTCATGTTGTAGTAAGCCATTATAATAATTTACTCCTGTTGTAATATTTGGGATGAAGTTACAGATGAGTTACCTTTTCAGACTACTGATCATATAATTTGTAGGTGGTTATTAAGTTCTCCAATTTCCTCACATATTTAAATACTTTCAAGAATAGCAAGTTTATTAATTACATATGCAATATTTATTGATATAGATATGATAGTAATTTTAGAGGAAGGAAGAGAAAGCATCATTTATTATAGTAAATGTCCATATTAGTGATATTGGTCTTTATTAATATGTAATATACCGTTATGTAGAAGCGGAAGATTTCCTCTTTTTCAATTTTAGCATCTCTCAATTTAGTTTCGTCGAGAGATTCGATTTTATGATCTCTCAACAAAGGAGTTCGCGCGTCTGTTTTTTCCTTCGATTTTCTCCATATATCTCTCGTTCCTATAATTATTGACTCTGACCGTATTATCACTTTCAACTGATTCTTGTCGGCTCGATGACTTGCTGTCATTATCACTTAACTTTTCTCCGGTCCTGTCACTGTGGAAAGCCATGTTGTCGAAGCATTGTACTGGTACCAGATTGACGGATTTCATCATCGGAAGAGCTATGGCGAGGGCTGGGGAGACGTCGCGTGGACTCGGCGTCATTCGGGTATTAGCAGAGAGATCCATACCAGGCATTAAAGTTGCAACTGTTAGGGATAAAATGAAGCATGTTATTGTATAGGTAAATATAGCTTCTGTTAACTTTATAAATATGGTTATAAGAGACAATATTAAACATGCAGACGTCACATTTATTAATAGTTTTCAAACAGAAGAGTTAAAAAATATTGTCGCTGCTTTAGTTTATGTGTAGTAAACATTACAATTTTCGCATAAGGTATTGTTGTCGATATTAGCTAAACAGCGTTAATTTAAAGCAAAAGTATATCACAAAATATTAACCATTAACAAAATTAAATTGATAAGAAAGAAATAAATAATGTAAACAGCATAGACAAGGGTAAACAGACATGGGGCATACAGTGTACAAATTATTATATGTAATTTAGTTTAAAAACCATAAAAAACAATCATATGTTCGTTAGTGTATAACTAAATAATAGTATACCGTAATGTGCGTTTGTATATTTGACACTTCAATTGTAGATGTATTGTTTTGATTTTTATCTGGTATATGGTGATTGCCTGGAAAAGATTTTTGTACATTCACCTTTAAAAAATATTACTACACATGCTTATCCTTTCACAATAGACTACTCTAATAGACATTTTTGTACATTACATATATGACATACATAAATAAAAAATGGTTCACGCTAATCTCTACAACGACACCAATAAGAATCAAGCGACAAAGCAGCTAAGTTCCGGGACACATAAATCGTCAATAACATCCCGAACCTTAATCCCATCGAAGAAGCTATGGGGACCTAATTGGTGACATCTTGAGTGCTTGAAGACATTGGCTTGTGCTATAATGATGACGATGTTAGTGATGACTAGAAAGAATGTAGCATTCCTGTAAGCTAAGTCCACGTGTGCAGGCGATATAGAAAGCCCATTCGTAGACCCAACGGCGCCATTTGTGTTGCTTTCTAAAGCATGTTTAAATTTTTTCTTTTGCAGTTGTTTGGTGTTGTTTGGATCATAGCTTCAAGCTCGCTACGATCACCATCTGTGGAGGATTATATTGCGCTACGGTTAGTATTGTGAGTTACCTTACATCATTGTATGAAAGGACATTTTTACCCAATCATGTATTAGCTTCTAAGACTATTATTTGACTATGAAATATTTCTTTATATATTTTTTTATCTACAAAAATGTCCTTTTCAATTACATCAAAATAAAATGCATGAGTACGTTCTGCGTGTGCTTTGTTAAACGGTTGTTAGTTTGTATGATCTTCATGTGATATGATTCGATGATCTAATTTGTTAGTAATGTTTGCCAATTAATGTCCAATTTGTTGATTATTATAAAATTTCTAAGACAATTTTGCTGTCACTACTTACTCCGTGGTATCATACATTTATTGTGCTTATAACTACAGTGGATTTTTTTGTTGTTTAAAGACTAATTTAGAATTATATTTACATATATTCTTAAAAAAAGAGTAGAACTAGTTTCGTTGCTTCTTACATTGGTAAGTTGTAACTTGCAGCATAATATTTTGTGAATGATGTCTATAGTATTCATATCGTATTTTTAAAAGGAAAAAATATTCACATCTTTTAAAATATAAATTTTCTTAAATTAGCCTTCAATTATAAGATTTTAAAAGTTATAAACATAACGTACAATATCTTGGAAATATAACCCCGTTGTAGTTAAAATGTACAAGCTAAAATATTGGATAAAATTATGAAGATCAGAAAAAGGACACACTGGATTGACTCTGTTGGCATTCAGAAATATTTAAATGTATTGAAAATTGCGTTCATAAATATTTAATATACAATTCTTGAAAAGCAATAAATGAGAAACTAAGTTATGTTTAATTTATGATGTTCATTCAATATTTTTTGCATCATTACTGAGTAAATGAATTATGTAAATCAATCTGATCTTTACTTTTATCCACAATTACAAAATCCTCAAATTAATGATTTTATAAATCTTACCCATATTAGGTCCAATCATGTCTTTTGGATGGTTTGTTTTTATAGCGTTCATTCTACGGTTGACTACTTGAGCTCCCATGCCTACTGCTAATGGACCTGTAGGTGCTCCCGTTACTCCAGTGGTACCTAAATTAAATGATTTTTTTTAACAGAGCTTGCAAAAATGTTGGTACTTCATCTGATGTTAAATAAACTACAGTCCAAGTGCAGATGAGAATCTATGGACTGTCGGCGATATCATGCCTGCCTACATCTACCACGGATAAAAATAAAGATCGCTTTCGGATATACACTTGCTGATACAGAAATAATAGGATTTCATAAATGTACTGTTGCACTCAATTGCCCAGAGTAACTTCTCTATACTTGACGACACCACAATATGATACGCTGAAATGTTGACGTTTCATACGTGGTCTTGATTTAGCACGAAAACGCTAACAGTGCTAATGATAAAATTAAAATAAATGTAAACTGAAAAATTCTTTGCCGTATTAGTAGTTAAAACGAGAAAGATACAAGACAAATTTGATCTAAGCATTGGACCTTCATTTTGTTACCTATAAATTGAATGTCAATAACGTAACTGTATAATGTGCATAAACAATATGGCGTGAAAAAGAGAAAAGTTTGCATTGCTCCAAATCGACAAGATCTGTTTTTTTTTTTTTTATTTCCGACCACCGGTATATTGTTTTTCTAAGAATTTGAAGTTTGCTCAACCTGAACTTTGTAAAAGTATTTTGAAGTTTCTTAAAAAAAAACTCCTTCGAGAATTCGTCTTTAACTTATCGAGATTATTTTCAAGTTTTTATTGCACCTTTTTCTCAACAAAGGTTCAATGTAAATTTATAAGTCATTCAAAGTTATAAATGTCTCTCTTATGGATCTATTTTGCTTTCTTATTATTCATGTCTTGTCTTCGTATTAACTTTTGAGCACCTGAATCGCATCTATAATTTTTACGGTATGAGAAAGAAGGACGAAAGAAGTCATGCCTATTTACCTCCTCTTTACTATGCTGTTAGATTTTTATTATATTTTGATACGAAAAGGGAGTCGAGGTATGATTATGATAATGACTATTCAAGAATTATCTACGACTACAAAATTAAATCCTGTCTTTTAAGTGGCAAATAATCCTTTCTTACTCGTAATATTGCTTAAGATTTATGCGCTTTGCAGCATACGATGACCATATGATGAAGAGTAATGATAAGGTGATACTTACGTAGTGGAGGTCTTGTCGGCTCCACATTTATGACTCGCCGCCTCTTTTTTGGAAGCTTGGCTCTTGCTTGCGTATGCGAGTAATACATCGCAAAGTTGGACACTATGACTGGCACTGGCAGAGCAATCGTTAGCACCTGTTTGTTTTAATAGAAGGATATCACTAACTAGTTTTTCATCGATTTTATTAAACTTCAAAAATCCTGGAAATAGCTATTATAGAAGTCCAGTATAGAGCATCGATATCCACTATTAATAATACATATTTTAATGGCAGAGGTTGTTAATTTTAAGGTTTTTTTTTATAATGCACAGCACAGTGACTGTACTGGACCTGATGGTAAGTACAGTACAATCCAAAACAGCGGCGACTGACACTGAACAGAATTCAATGCCAGTCACCGCTGTCATGCTGGCCTGCTTAAGTACCTCTTCACGCCTCTTTTGAAGCGTGAACATTTTTAATTACGTATAACTTGGAAAGTTTTACTAAATGTCAATGGGCACATAAGATGTTAATCGTCTGAATCAAGAAGAATGAATACAGGCAATGATCGCTACTTACTTCACACTTGACAGATGCTATATACAGACTAGATACTACTTAGGCATAATTATAGAATAATATTGAAATGGAATTAAAGAAAAGCACTGTAAAGTATTTGCCGTAGTAGCCGTAAGTTGTTCATATAATTAAAGTCTTACTTACACCAGCTAAAGCGCAGAGTGCACCAACAAACATTCCGACATATGTCTTCGGCGCCATGTCACCATATCCCACAGTGGTCATCGTCACCAACGCCCACCACAATCCCAACGGTATACTATTAAAGTCATTATGAGGATTCGTCTGTATCCTCTCCGCGTAATAAACCAAGCTCGCGAATATCACTATACCAAGAACTAAAAAGAATACTAACAGAGTCAACTCCTTAGCCGATGCTCTGAACGTTTGAATTAATATTTTCAAACCGGACGAATGTCTAGTAAGTTTAAATAGTCTCATAATTCTAATGATGGAGAAGAACTCCAATATGTCTGCATTTTCTACGTGAGATGCATACTTTTGCAAGATTAAATCGATGTAAAAACTCATTGTGGCTATGTAATCTATGATATTGACGGAGGATTTGATGAATTCACATTTATTAGGGGACGAAATGAACCTAACGAGAATCTCTAAAGTGAACCACGCGTTGCAAACGCATTCTATGTAAAAGAATGCTATGTGAGCGTTTGTTTGCACTTTGTCTAAAGCCCAGCTCTGTGTTTGATTGGCCGTCGTCACTGTATAGTTCCTTATCACAGGCACTCTCATATCAGGATGAGTTTTCAGGCAAAACGATATGATCGACACACAGATAAAGAACACCGATATCACGCCGATGATCTGTAAAACACAAAAATATTTAATTTATTTTCTCTATTTCACATAAAACTTCATAAAGGATTACGAAAAAGTAATCAAGGATCCATGAGAAAAGAGTATGCGGGCTTCCAAATGTGTATTATTCCATATGAAATAAATCACATGTAAATATATTCAAATGAGTTCCGAAATGTAACTAGTTACGGTTTAATTGGAAAACAATTCGATAATCCTAGTACTGTTGCAGTAAAAATGAATTTAAGCACGGCAAAATGTTTACAATTCATTTGATGTTGAATAAAATGATATCAAAATTGATAATGAAAGCCGATGATAAGAATCTATCGGCATTCGACATAACTATGCCGAACTACATCTACTACGGCTAAGGCCTCTAGATAAATCTGGATATACACTAGCGGATACAACGACACTCACTATGACAGATTTTTGCAAGTTACACCAGATCGCGACTTAGTCGGCTAGGAAAGTCCAAATAAAAGTATTAAAATTAAAAAGAAGAATCCAGAAGCAGTGATGACAAACATAACTTGAAATGGAGATGGCAAATATCTGAGGAGGTTATTATAAAAACAAATAATATAATGTTAGAAAGAGGACAAAGTCAAAATAATATTTAATGCATTTAAAATTCTCAAAGAACAGAAAATAAAAAGAAAGACGCTAAAAGAAAATAAATTTAAAGCTAAACCTTCGTGAAAAGTAAAGCAAATTATGAAAATTGTTATTTACTTAAAGCAAGTTACGGGAAATTGTATATTTATTTAGCCAGTTTACTTGTTAAAAGTTGTTTTCTTCAGTCGTTCTGTAGTAATTATTAGATTTCATCATCGTGTTTGTAGAATGAGTTGGTGTTTCATATCTTTTTGTAGTAACTAACTGCTCAGAAAATTAGTTACTTTGTTTAAATTGTATCAGAAGATTTATGATATTAATATAGTAGAAATAAATAAATATTTTTATTCCAGCAATTTACGTAGAAATTGTGTTTTAAATTTGCTAGTTATTTTATATGACTTATTATTTAGTTTGACAGCGAAGCAAGATTATTCTGAATTGAAGCTAATTCTAGCTAATCTAGTTTTGTTTTTGGGTTGTCATCAAAAAAATCAAGTGATTTTTTTCTAGTTAGATTGCCACCACGTTATTTAAGATATTAATCGAACATAGGAAATGTATTTTAACTTAATACAAAATGCACGGATTTGTATATAAAAGGATTTGACAATAATAGGAGACGGATATCTTAAACTTACCTTTGCAGCGTTAGAACTGTAAGGTTCATCGAACAGAGACCACATCTGCGGTTTCAGATGTTGCCACCAAGAGACAGTGCCCTTCAGGTAGTCATCCTCGAAGCCGAACTTCCGAGCCACCTCCTCATCAGTAGGCTTCTCGGTGTCCAAGTCGAGACGGTCCAAAACTGCGAGGGTTTCTTGCGTGTCCCGATGCTGTAGAGAGTTTATAATTTTTAGTTAACTCTTGTAATTTCAATTCACAAATAAATGATATCTGCTCTGATCAATCAGCAAATCATAAAACGACCCGAAATCAAAAAAGATTGATCAATATAACATTTATAAAATATATCCTCGCAGGGCACGAATAATTATTACTAACTCGTAAATATTAATTGGGACATCCGACCTAATACGTTTTAATTAAATAAGAGATTTATTGGCAACCGATATTATTATAGCTAAGTCAACAATTGGAATATTTCCAGTGTTTATTCCCGAACGGGAAAATGTTATTTCATTTTGGAATATGTATTATGAAAAAAAAATGTTCTTGAATAAAAGTAAGAATTTCATATTCTCTAAGGAAATTTAATTATTTTTTATTACATCGAAATAGACTAAATAATGCTACTGAAGAACCAATCGTCCTTTTTAAAACCGTAATTTATTTGTACCGTTCGAATACACATAAAAAAATTGAAAATGAAGTGTCTGTTTGTAATATATAATAGTTTAGTTTTTTTACTAAATACACGTAAATGTAAATGCAGTACCTAGACCACAAATTTTTTTTTAATTTGTTGTCTGTTTGTTTGTTTGGTCCGGTTAATCTCTGAAACAGCCGAATGGATTTTGAAGGATTTTCCTAGTAGATAGCTGAAGTTATAAGGAGTGTCTCACACTGTTTTAATTTTCGAAAAATTAGGATTTAGGAAAAAATTAAAACTCATGAAATTGTAACAGAAAATCGATTTAGTGAACAGTTTTTACTAGCAAATGTTTATGAGAAATTTCTTTGTTTTTGTTTTTAGCGGAAATTAATTTAAGGCTTTAAACACAAAAATGAAGCTTAAATCTTTTTTAATGATAATTGGAAAACTAATTTACGTAGTGCGTAAATATTGCACGGAATAGTAATTATGATACGCGAGCGGAGCCGAGGGAACGCCCAGTATTTAAATATTATGAATATTCGTTCATTTATTAATTTGTATCTTTTTTATATGTACGAGTATTTCGCTTTGTTCAAAGTATCTTAATATAATTTCGGATGAAAATTCAATTTGGATCCTTTGTAAACATTTTGTTGAATCTCTTTTAATTATAATTGTACCGCGTGTATCCCCTATCTATACGTTTATAATATACTACATGTTCCCGCGATTCCGTCTGCGTCTGATTTACCGCTTGTAAAATGACAATTTATATAATTAATTACTGTATTATATCTCTTAAAGGTTAGTGGTATATCTCGTTTGTTTAATCAAAAACTGCAAAGAATAAAACGTTGGATAATTCTGGTGTCGATTTCATTCTTTATTTTATTATATAATATAACCAAAATAACCAAATTTATACTAAAACTTGACCAGATAATATAAATACGAATTATTTAAATCGGTTCATTGATTTATGAGTTATAAGCCAACTAACAGATAGACGGGCAGACAAACGTTGCCTTTTATATAATGTATTAGGGAGGGTAAAGATGTATATTCTTCAGGCTCAGGCAAATATTTAAATCCACTGGACCGATCCATCCATACATTCAACTGAAACTGTTCCACTGCTGGACATAGGTCTCCCCCAAAGATCTTCAGGACGACCGGTCATGCGCCACCCGTATCCAGCGGATTCCCGCGACATTCACCAGGTCGTCGATCAACCTTGTACTGATTGGAATTTTTTGTTGTGTTTCTTGTGAATATTGAGAAATACATAGGTTATTTTTTCTTTTTATTTTGCATTAATAATTGTATTAATAGATTATTTCTGACAATAATGTAGTTAAGAATAGAACGACCGCCTCGCGCACGGTATGTATTGAATCTTCTCGACTGTGTTATTTTCCGAACCAGTGGTAGTGTTTTGACGTTCATAAGCGCCTTCTTAGGGTTTAAATTGAATGGAGTGGCGTGCTGGACGCCGTCCGGGACGGACGTAAGCGCAACTGTCTCACGGCGAGCGCGGGCGCTTTCTGCGGCAACAAGATCGTCGAGGAGGGCGAATAGTGCGACTTTGTCTAGGAGCTGGAAGTAATGGATGATGCAGGAGGTAGTGAGGAAGATGAGAGATGGTCTTCTGTGGTGGTGCTTCAGGAGGAAGCAGACTCTGAGGGGCTGGGGGACTCTTGCTATCCGGCGGGGTACTACGCTGGGATAAAGGAGGAGGATGGGACCTTGGTGGAGGATCTGTTGAAGAGGGAGGGGTCTGTTTCTCTTGGAGTGTGTAGCATGACCCCTAAACAGCTGATGGTGACGGCGGATAATGTGGTGAAGACCATGGCCATGGCGGAAAAGAGAGGGACGAGTCTTGATAGACTTAGGGGACGGGGCAGTTTACGTGGGGGCTGGCCAGGTTTGCGCTGGAATTGGCGAAGCGTCTGAGGGTGATGACGAGGAGGAATAGGAAGTTGGAGGAGGAGGCGATGCGGTTGCGGAAAGATGTCGTGGAGGTGAGGAAGGAGTATGGGAAGGCGATGAAGAGGAAGGAAAAGGTGGCCTCGGAGAGGGATGAAACAGCAAGTTCTGCCTCACCCCTCAAAGAGGTCTTGGAGGGTATAAGTGCAAGGCTGGGGGCAGTGGAGCAGAGGTTGAAAGAGAGGGATATCCCGACTGCCGCTTTGCCTCGTATGAGTGCGAGGGTGGCAGGTGGGAGGGGGGTAGAGGGGGAGAGTGTGCAGGAGGGTACTGCAGGGGGCCTCCGCTGGGAATGGACTGGGCACCTTTGCCGGGTTCAGTCACCGTGGAGGTGGGAGTGCAGCGGGCAGAGGATCCCTGGGTGAGGGTAGAGGGGAGGAAGAGGACGAGGAAGAGTGGTGAGGTGGTTGTTCCTTCGGGGGACAGGACGGTGCAGCCAGGGGTTGCGAGAGGAGTGCAGAGGAGGGTGAGACTTCCGTCGCCGCCACGGACGACAGCGGTGGTCGTCACATTGAGTTCGGACGCGGTGGCGAGGGGGGTTACGTATAAGGAGGTGTTTGCTGATGCCAAGTCGAAGGTGGGATTGCATGATCTGGGGATTGAGGGTGTTTCGTGTCGCCCCACTGCAACAGGGGCTCGGATCCTGGAGATCTCGGGTCCCTGTGGCATGGAGCGTGCGGATGCCCTCGCTGCCAGCCTGCGGGGGGTTATGGAGGGTGTGGCTGAGGTCTCCAGGCCGACGAAGCGGATCGAGGTCCGCTTGGAGGGCCTGGAGGACTCAGTGACGTCAGACGAGGTTGTGTGGCGGGTTGCTCAGGAGCTGGCGATAGGGGCGGAGTCTGTAAAGGCAGGTCCGGTCAGGATTGCGAGAGGGGGGGGGCCAGGGCGATATTTATGTCGCTCCCGGTAGAGGCGGGATTAAGATTGATACAGAGAGGGCAGGTTGTGGTTGGCTGGAGTGTGGCTCGGGTCTGTGCACTTGAGGCAAAGCCCATGCGATGTTTTAGGTGCATGGGCCTGGGGCACACACGGGCGTTGTGTGCGGCGGTTGTAGATAGAGGGCAACAGTGTTTCCGCTGCGGGGTCCACGGCCATAAGGCTGTGGAGTGCGCAGCGGAGACGCCGAAGTGTGCGGTTTGTGCTGATGCTGGGAGGGAGGACCGGCATCACATGGGGGGGGGGGTGTTTTGCCGGCCTCCGTCGATGAGGGCACCGTTTTCGCGGATTCCGCCGTAATGGCGAAGGCTGGGTGATGGGGGGCTGGTGGTGGCCTCTCCTCGCTATGTCTTGCTGTTGCAAGACGAGATGAGGAGGGGTGCACGGACGAGGCCCGGTGGGTTCGCCGCAGGGGGCGACGCGGTGCTTGCGAAAGCCATCCCGTATCGCCCCCATCCCAAATGCGGCGGGCGGTAAAAAAAAAAAAAAGGGTTTAAATTGAATAAGTATTTTTTTTTTTAATTTTGAATTTACAAGTGTGTTATTTAGCTAGGCTGCTCATTAGTAATTTATCTCTGAAAACATATTTAAATGCTTTTTTATCGATTTAAGTAATTAACTACAAACTTTATTTATTTATTTATACTTTATATCTACTATTCTTTGAATCTCTCGTTCAATTCTAGAATGTCACACAACAAAGTCACACAGTTTAAATATTAGCTTAAATAAGAATCTGTAACTGAATAAGATGCTCTAAAGAATAAACACAAAGTTGATATTACATGCCAGTTCGTATCCAGCTGTCATTAAGTAATTAATAAATTAACTCGGTGAAATAATTAATAAATTACCCGCACTTATCAATTAATTAATGTGCGCTAGCGCACACAACAGTGTACAAACCGATACGTGACTCACCGCACGTGTCTGTCTCTAGTGCACTGATCATTATGGTAGCGCGAGCAACGAGTGTTTTGACAAGAATATAATAAATGTTGTCGATAAAAAAACACAAAGATTTTCTATCATATCAAAATATTCGCGGCAAAAGGAAAGACAAAGAATCGCTACCGAAATTGTGTTTAGTTCGACGACCCCAAACTCGTTACAGGCTGTTCAAACTTCGTCCAATTTCAAATTACGCGACATGTCCGGCATTTATGAAGCCAACATGTCGCAGTTCAGCCGGTCCGTTATTAAATTCTAATGCTTTGTCTTTTGTCCCCGTTTTACCGTCGCGCCGTCTTAGCGAGTCAACAATGTTAGCAAGGGTTGGGTAGATATTATTGCTTTTCTAATAACTAAATAGAGACGGGGTTCATTCATTTTATTTTTATTGTTTTTAGAAATTTGTGCTTTACTGATTTCAATCTTTTTTACTCTCCAAACGTTAAATCCTTTTAAAAAGTTCATGGTTAATTTTGACGAATTTACTAACATTTTATAGTGACAATTATTCATTGTTAGGTGACACTGCATGCTCCTTATCGTTACACGCATCACACTGCACAGACACTTCTGCGCATCAACCACAAGTACATGGGTACTATAAGGGATCTATTTTTTACAAATCTTAGGGTTTAGTTGGGGTAAATAGAGATTAATTGTTAGCATGATCAAACAGTGCTTCAATTAATATAGTTTGTTTGTTTATTTTCCTTAATATGTCTGAGCTTTCGGTCAAGGAAAACATAATGATGAAACTGTAGCATGATGTTAAAGCATTTTCTGATGCTTCCCTGGCCAGATATCTTCGGTTTCGCCACGTGGATTGTGTTAGAATATATAAAGAATCCAAAAGATTGCAGAGGCACTTAAAGATGTTCATTTAGCGGTTATTGCTTCTTAGGCTACTTAGTTTGTTGTCATTCTATAGCATACCTACAAAAACTATCGTTTGTTTTTGATTTAGTCTAAATCTTAGCTTACTGATTTACTATCATTTGTTTTAATGTAAATATGTGATTAATAATCGCTTGTAGTGAATTAAAAATGGTGCTTTTAATTTATGTTCACACTTCCATTCGTTTATTTATTCTGCCTACGAATGCTCAGAAAGATGAATATCAATGTGAAGCAAGCACGGAGCACGGCTTGTTGGATTGGTTCGATGATATAATAAGATGTCAACCACTCTTGATTTGTTAGTTTAAATTAAGTACCTACTGTTTATTTGTATTTTCTATTACCCTAAAGGTAATGATGAGACTGACCAGTCTACATTTTTGAGAGATTAAAAAAAAGTCAAATGCCTTGGTCATGGAGATGTCAACTACAATTTCTTCTACACTATAAACTCTAATTTAATTTCCTAGGTTGTTCAGTTAGTTGTTTATGAACATCGATCTCTTTTTTACACAATATCTCTCACATAATTTATTTCGTATTTATTATATTTATAACTGCCTCGGTAGCGCAGTTGTATTACATACGACTGCCGTTCTGAGGTCTCGGGTTCGATCCCCGGGTCGGGTCAAGTGGTATTGGGTTTTTTCTACTCAGTATCATCCCGGAGTTTGGTATTTGTGCCCGATATGGCGACAGGCTCGCCCCCTGTCACATCTGGGACGGAACTAAGCTCGGCGAAATGTGGGTGGTGTAGTTCGCTACTTCACCTCTGCCTAACCCTTCGGGGAAAACAGGCGTGAGCATATATGTATGTATGTATGTATGTAATTTATTTCGTTTATAATTTACTCATACAAAAATTCGTATATCACTCTTGTTCTTTTAGTGTAGCCAACACGAGTCTTAGGGGACATTAAAAATAAGAATAAAAAAAAAAATATTAAACCGCATCAAAGGTATTACGAACCCCGATATGGCAACAATCTGTTAGGAAAATAAAAAAAGTCGTATGTAATCAAACTTTGCTACACGTCTCGTGATATTCCATTCGGCTCGCTGAAACTCAGTTAATTCGTTGTCGGATCGGCCGCGTCGAGTTTTTACAACATCGCACGTTACGGACTGTGTTATGACGTTATTAGAAATTCTTGACGTTTTCTGTTGTTTTATTTCACCGGTATCTTACAAAATATACGTGAAATATTAGATGATCGATTTTTTTTGTAATATTTATTATTTTTTTAAAATAAATCGTTTCTTTTTTTTATGCGTAATGTATATTAAAAGACCCTCGGTTTACACTTCCAGGAAGTGACATCACAACTCTTCGCGCGGTTCATGTTTTTAAATACAATTTAAATTCTGAGGCCTGGCATTTGCATTCTGCATTTTATTCGGGTCGCTGTTACTCTGTCATATTTTAAAGTGTTGTACTGTTAGGTAAACTGATTGCCTGTGTCTGTACAGTTTCTTATTTGTTTTAAATATTTCATGAAACTTGTGTTTTTTTAAATTCGACCAAAATAAACTGATAATTGTTTTTTACTTACTTGTATTGTATCTATTTAATATAATATAAAGAATTTAATTTTAGCGTATCCGAAAAGAAGTGTGATCACACTAATCCTGACAAATCGAAAATATGTACGTTTTATTGACAGATTAATAATAGTGATTCGTTGAGTCACTGTAACTAATTGATAGGTATGTCACGATATCCATTTTTATTTTCAAATAAAGCACCGAGTATACTTATTAGGATATAAACGAAAATGCAATATCCCTACACTAACTTTAGTTTATTCACAAGCGAAAAATATAAATTATTCATAATATGGCAACACTTAAATTTTATATTATGCGAGGGTGGAACGACGGTAAGAGTTGAACAGTTGACCTCTATAATATCACTGGACAGGCTGCTGCATACAAATGGCTGAAATTTTTTGTGTGGATTTTTGTTAACGTTAGCGGGAACTAAATTTGACAGTAAATTACAAATGGCTGCCGTGAGTTAAACTATTTTTCGAGATTTTTGTTTCTTAATAAAGTAATATTAAATTTTTACAAAAATATCAAGCGAGATTAAAATGACATATGAAATTATGCGTTTTCAAGTATTAAAGGGTCAAAACGATTTAAACAAATAATATGGCATTAAGAAAATTGGTTGAGACTGACTCTGGTCTAAGGTGCTTGGTACTGTTTTTTAATGTTGTTAATTTTTATTAATAATTAAAACGGAACCTCTTAAATTGAAGGTAAGTATAATTAGGAAACAATGTCTTGAGAATCATCAAATTAAATTATAAATAAATTGTATCTCTTTCAATACGACATCCAATATTGTAAATAGTAATAGTGATCAATAGCTAAATCTAATAAAAAATAAACATAGAAAGATTTATGTTTCTTGGTATACAAACTTCATTAGACTGCATATGCATTAGGTTTATTAATAGGGTTGAAAAAATACTTGGCACCTGTGAAGACGATGGATGAAAGAAGATTGATGAAACAAATTCACAAGGAGAGAGTGACTGGGCAAGTTGATAAAGGTCGACCTAAGCGTACGTATCTCGACCGGATCGAAGACGTTTTAAAGAAAAGCTAAGTAACCAAAAATCATCTAGGAAAACGCTCATGAAAGTAGAGGAAGCGAAAGGCGTGTCTGAGGAACGTATCAGGGGTAAAGGAGATGGGTGTAGTATGTAAAAAGAGACTTACCTGGGTGTAAGTCATCCAGCAGCAAGGCTCCACCTGGTTGGCATCCAAACCCCAGAACTCAAGTTCCTCCTCGAATAGCGGCCCGCAAACATCAGTCGGGTAGTGGAGTTTCCCAGTTCTGATGAAAGAATTAAAACCATTATACTTACTCTCTGAGGTAGAGAGAAAGAATAATGGACATATTAAATGTTTTCCAACATTTTACATATTCAAACACTTATCAGTGAAAAATCTATAAACAACCTAGAGGTTTAAGGTGCGTATACTCATAGATTCATCGACGATCGATTCTCATCTATAGGCGGTCGTGGTTTATCTTGTGAAGCCCTACCACCCTGCATTTTTTCATCGTAAGTTTCAGATTATGTGGACTAGGATAGACAGATCACACGGTATCTGACCAATATTGGCTAAGAAATATTTATACCATTATTTTAAGAAAATCAAATTTACTAACGTAAGCTATTTCAAAATAATATATTCCAAGAAAATTGACGTCGACAAGCTGGTGATACACGAAATCCGATAATTCGACAAATTGACGCAAATGTTTACCGTATAAACCACAGCGTCTCAAAACTTTAGTCGCCCGAACTAACCGAAAGCAATCAATCAACGCATTATTTAACTAGCAGTCCCTCGAATGTCGGCCAAGTTTGCAGAGCTTAACCTCCTCCGGAGTGTGTTTGGCCCTTATCAATGGAATTAATTTGGTCGGATCTCGTTTCAAGAGCCTGTTGAATAGAGTGGTTCTGAACGCGACTGTCCTTTGATTTATATATGCATTATAAGAAATCTTTTTTTACGTACATTGGTAATAATAACCCTCGCTCCCATAAGGGTAAAAAGCCTTCCACAGTCCTCCTTCTTCACGGCCTCCTATATCCTTCCACGACCCAGACACACGTCTTACGCTTCTTCTTCTATTTTCATGAGTCGCTCTTCGGTTACTAATACTCTAACCTGGTCGTTTTCAGAACGTCTTCGATCTGTTCGAGATACTTTCATCTAAGTTTACCTTTACTGGCTTTCCCACTAATTATCACCTTGTAAATTTGTTTCGTCCAACTTCTATCATCCATCCTCTACACATGCCCAAAACCAACTAAGAACCGCTTTCTCTATCTCTAAATCTTCATTAAAGGGATTGTTACAATTTTTCCAAAGACATGCTGGAAGCATATTCCTACAATCTTAAATATCTATATAATCTAGCCAAGCGGTAACTATTTTTATAGAATTTGTTAAACCCCAAAATAAATGATGTGTGTTAACCGCAGAAAACAACGGTTGTCAGGTCACTCTACGAGTACTGCACAATGTCTTTCCAGCCGGCCTCACTTCTGGCTGGATCTCAGCTATGAGTTCTGGATGCCATGGCCCTCGCCTCAGTTTATTGGTGGCGTCAGGAAACAAGAAAGGGAAAGCTGCGTTATATACATCAAGAAATCAAAGCGCGCGTACATAAAATCCACGTCATGACTGTATGGCAACGAAGAATCGGACAGCTGGAGCGTGGCGACCATAGAGGCAATAAGGCCTCACTTGGCGGCCTGGCTACGAAGACAGCATAGCATCCTGACCTTTAGGCTGACACAGGTGCTCTCGGGGCACAGATGTACCGGGAGCTACCTGTGTCGTATAGACTGAGATGTGTCACTAGGGCGGCAAAAACGATGTAGTCAACTTTAACCGTCTGTCTCGCATTGATCTCGCCACGTTGTGACCGGCAGTGATCAGATTCAAGCTTTCACTCTTGGCCATAATCAAGACGATGGACAAGAGTGAGAGTGGGTGGTACTCTGTCATCTCGTATTGCAGGGAAGTCATATTCATAAAAGGTATAATATACTCCCCTTGAACGGCATATAAAGATACAGGATAGTATGCAATAAATAGTCAAATAAATTTCTCGCGAAGTTTTTTTTTTATAGCTAAAAGCCATTCGAACTTCATACTATCAGTTCATCTGCATATTGATCGCCGATTTACTGTTTGGAAATGCGGATACTCCCGAGGGGCAAACTTTTTAATCCGATGTCGACCACAAATCAAATTCACTAAGACTTTAAAAAAATCTTCTACAATATTTTTTTCAAGAGAAAAATGTAAAGAATATTTACAAGAACCATTTGTAATAACTGTTAAGATTTATTGCAGAGTTTAGTCTGACTGTGTGAGAGAGTCCATTCACGGGGTGTCAGACGGGAAGACTGATTTGTCTCGTTATACAGGGTCTAAAAGAATAATGGAGTCATTTATCATCAGTTTTTTTACTGTATTCTAGATGTTTCCAATTTTTTTATCTGTTTTAGACACGATTTAGTTGCCAAAAATATATAATACTTCGCACTTTAAGTAGGTATATAATAATTCCTTATTCTGAAATGCTCTCTTGGCTTACCATTGACTGAATTATAATTCGATCATTCCTTATCTCATTTGCTTAGTACCTTCCTTAAAATGAATGGATATACGATACCTATGCCAAAAACACAATTTTTGTCTGTCTGTCTGTTTGACCGGGTAATCTCCGGAACGGCTGAACCACTTTTGACGGGACTTTTATTGTTAGATAGCTGAAGTTACTCCGCGTAACTTAAGGTACTTTTATTTTACGAAATTAATTAGGGTTCCGCGTAAAAAAATTAAAAAACTCATGAAATTTCGAATATAATCCGATTCAACGCACAGGTTCACTGGCAAGTGTTTGAATTTGTGAGAAAGAGTTTTACATTGAATGACTTACATTGCAACGAAACCAGAGAATGTTCCAAAGAATGAACCAGAGACGAGAACTAGGATCCAGCAGAATGTGATTTTTGGTAATTCAGATAGTCCTTTTTATTTAATTAACTACTTCAAACGTTTAAAAAATAAACAAATAAAATAAATGAATAATCATAGTAATAATAAAAGTCCACAATAAAATTAGAACGTCATTCTGAAAATAAATTTAATTCAAAGAAAGTTTCCAACGAATTTACGAAAAGCGTCGAATGATTCGTTTGATTAATTAGGATTAATTATTATGCGTAGAAATCAACGTTCACAAAAACGGGTCTAGTAATTTCATTACAGTGTTGCAGAGTTTAGTATACATTTGTAAAATTCGAGGAATTCACGTTAAACAACAACGTATAACACTTGTTATAATATAATCATTTATTAAACTGATATTTTTATCATTTTTGCGGGCATGAATACAAGTTCTTTAGACCCAACTTCATATTATTTTACTAACCTTCAGTGCTCCAACAAAGTAACGGGCCATTTGTTAAAGCGTTTCAAGGGAGTTGTTGTGAAATCTCAGTATTCACAGTCCGTGTCATAATTTATAATATAATTCACATTATCCAAACTACCTATATCACGTAAAGTACCACGAAAGTTACGTAATATAGATTGATAAGAGTATACGGCAATTTATTAAAATCAAGGAATGTTGTATGGCCAAACCAAAAGCGTACCAAGAACTATTTATTTACATAAACTGATTTGATAAAATGTTTGCATTAAACTTATCAGTGAGAAGAAAACATAATTCATGAAGTAGGTATATTACTGATAAACATACGGACAAAATGATGACACTTCACTTGATAGTCAGCACAGCTTAAATCATAAGCAACAGATACCCCCATGAAGGTCGGTACTCTAACGGACTCAACCGCAGCCATCAAGAACCCTAAATTATAAGACTTTAGATTAAGGCATTTGCCAGAAGACAATTTCACAGCTTTCTATAGTTTTCATGAATTTCCTGAAATAATTGGGGTAGCAATAAAACTGTCCATATGATTATAATTTACTATTATTTACTTTTTTTACATAACTTAAATGCAGTAAAAATCAAAATTAAATAAAAAAAATCTTTATTCAGTTTAAGACCTGAATAGGTGCTTATGAATGCCGAAAAAAAACTACCACCTGTTCGGAAAACAATCCAGTCGAGAAGAGTCGGCAAAAGACTCGATCTGGTTTTAATTATATAAAAATGTTTCGTCGTCGTTTTTATAATAATAATAATATTTTTTTAATAATAATTTTGTAAATGTCGTAGTACAAAAATGTGAGTGTTTGCTGCATAGACTTGCCTATATTTATTGAAAATTAATTAGCTTTAAATTTAGTTAATTTAAGTAGACGAGCGTTCATACGTATTTCTCTAAAATTTAACTAAATCATTTGTCACAAGCCATGCCTACCAAGGAAAATACAAGCAGTGCGGTAGGGTCACTAACACGGCTTCTCGTCGGGTGAGTCCCACACTGGTGTGGAGACGTCCCTCCACACCCCCCTGCCAACTTCATCGGGGAGACCTCGGTATTCTTAATGAACTTGGCAGGGGTAGTGCGTAAATGCATTTCCCTTGTCAAAAAAATAAAAAGGGTCACTAACACGAAAATATATACTTGATCCTATTCTACTTGTCCAGTAAATCACAGTTTAGTCAATTGGCCCTTATTTACGTATAAAACAGTCCATACTACTAAGCAAATTTTATAGATGCGTGTCATCTATTGGCTGTTTTTAAAAAAATAAACATGGCAACACAATTCCGGCAAGAACCGTACAAAGGCGTTCCCCGGCTCAATTACGTCGGCAAACAAAGGCCCGTCGATAGAAATGGCGACAATCGACGTTATCAGTGTTACCGCCGGCTTACAAGCGTGAATAAGCAAACGACTTTTGTTCTCTCCAATGTATTGCTGTTTAGACCCTTTGTTGTTATACGTAATAATGCTTGCGTCGTTTAAAACGATCGGCGGCCTCGCAAGCCGTCGTTCTCTGTTCCTATTGTTGAAACATTTGAATGATGGAGCCTCGTTTAATATCTTATAGTGTTCTTCATCGATCAAAAATGACAGATTTATACATTTTAATATCAAAGCTCAAAGATGATAAAAGGGCAAGAGGGCTATGCTTAGAGTTTTACTGCGTGTTCGAATAAGGATCCGAAGAACCAAAGTAACCGACATTGTCCGAAGAATTGCTATACTTAAGTGGTTGTGGGCTAGGCATATTGCTCACAAAACTGATGCCCGATGGAGCCAACGGGTTCTCGAATGGCTACCACACATCCGAAGATGTAGCGTGGGTAGGTCCCCTCCAACGTGGACCGACGACCTGGGGCAGGTCGCGGGAATTAGCTGGATGTGGGTGACGCAAGACCGGTCGCCGTGGAGATCTTTGGGGGAGACCTATGTCCAGTAGTGAACGTTTTTTAGCTGAATGGATGGATGTACGAATGAACATATTAATTAAAAATTTCTAATTGTCCGTTTGTTGGTATATAACTTGAAAACCAATTATGCGATTTACATAACATAAAAGTATACGTAAAAAATCTGAATTAAAAGCATGAGCAAGGAACATATCAATAATATATAAAAACTGTTTTAAAGTTAATTAGTCAAGTAATAAACAGACAAATAGATGTAGCCTATTATAATGTTTAAATTAAAAGCTTTAATAATTCTCATGGTTTTAATAAAATGGATAATTAAACTTTGATGTTGAAAGAGAATCTGAAAGAACAGAAAATATTTATTAAATAATTTCGTAAATATAATTCTAGACAATTTTGACTCCCCTCTGCAACTTATTAGGAATTAATAACCAAAGCTCTCAACTTTCTCTTCTAGTGTTAACGAAAGCATTAGTATAAACAATAATTTCATAGTGACTATTCATCAATCCGTCAAGCAGTCATTAAAATAAATAAACTGCACCCTCCCATTGATGTCCACGTA
Organism: Samia ricini; assembly: GCA_014132275.2. NCBI lineage: Eukaryota > Metazoa > Arthropoda > Insecta > Lepidoptera > Saturniidae > Samia > Samia ricini. Next base: position 1,715,329 of record AP028159.1, read on the forward strand.
ACATCCGAACAAACCCTTATGCTCAGAGGTGTCGTTCTCAAAAAAACACATTACAATGATTGGAATCGCCCGTGAGCTAAGCCGCGGGGTGTTCATAAATTCCGTTGGACCCGGCTACGGTAGCCTTGCGGTCCGCAGGGAATTTCGCATCCCTACTGACCGCGGTATGGATCCAAACCGCAACAATATCATGTGCTCTAAAAAGCCGAGCGAAATAAAGTATACCATTTTTTTATAACTTTGAAAGACGTCGCCTATCTATCGAGATCGCATAAAATTAATAATTCAAATAATATAATATTGGAGTTTCGTACCGGCTAAGAATAATAGCACCCCAATATCTTACCGTAGGTGTCGTAAAAGGCGATTAAGGGATAAACCAGGGGTTGGGCAGCAGCATCTTCTGAGTACCAAAAAAAAACTCGATCGCCAGCCCGCCTGCCATGCGTATAGGAGTCTTATGTCCTCCAGTGGACTCTTTCGGTCAAATCAATAAAACTAAAGAAGCAAAAAAAAAAAATTAACAGATCGCATTTCAATAGGAGCATTAGAACTTCCCTGGTTAGAGTAAAAGCTTCTTGAGCGTTTCTCAGTAGGGGAAAAACTTGAAGATTCGCGTTACCAATGCTATAACGTAAGCCGTCAACATGCTAAAGTATAAGATAGCGTTTTAGAGCCGACTCTCAGAGATAAATTATCTAGATTTCAAAGCAGGACAAATCTTAACAAATTACGAACATCGTTGTAAGCGATATCATTTCTTGCCACTACAAGTACGACGTGATATCATTGATGTATGTTTCTTGGTGAACATTGCCAACGGGTCAATAGACTGTCCTGAACTTCTTAGTAAGATATTCCTTCGGACAAATCAGAACAACCTAAGAAAACGTTCGGTAGTAACTGCACCGTTTGCAGCGACAAATTACAGGCGTAATGCATTCTTCGTGCAACCTGGCGTTAAATCGTTTAACAGCTTACCTCGCCATTTAGACATTGATTTGTTTTGCACTAGAACATTTGTAACGACGCGACCTGATTCATTAATTTATGTAATATAAATATTATCATTAACATGTACTTGTATTGCATGACCAAACGACCAAACATAAAAACTCTTCTTAATTTTGTTGTATAGTTTTATCTCATTTTTGTCACTATCGTGTTTTTTTTCTCCACATCTCCATGTAATAAACTTGGTATTTATTTGTGGAAGCTTTTTATTAGCAATAGTCAACAATTATATATTTTTATGTATTGTAATATTAGTCTGTAAGCTTTTCCAAAACTAATAAAAAAAAAAATAGTATAATCTATATTTACGCAGTCTATTGTATGATTTGATTAGAAATAAACTACGTGAAAATGTACCTAATGGCTGCCTAGTATGCCACACAATTAGATAGAGTAAAATTTCAAATATCGCATCGTATGATGAACGTCATGAAAAGATTGAAGTAAAAGAGAAAGTAGTCTAAGTGCCGTCAAAATCGGTGCAGCCGTTCCGGAGATTAGTTGCTACGAACAGGTAAAAATTCATATGTATTTAGTATCCACTATACAGTTATTACTTTGATATTACAAACAGATACGTCAATTTTTATATTTGTATAAATTTCATAAAATAATTACGTAAATCACGTAAGACACTCCAATACCAATCTGCCCCGAGTTCAAGTACCTCGGCTCACTCCTGCATAGTAATGGCGAAATAGACCGGACGGTAAAGCATATAATTAACGCAGCATGAATGAAATGGCGGCAGGTTACGGCTACTACGTGTGATCCGCAAATCCCCTTTAAATTAAAGGGGAAGATTTACAAGAACATAATACGACCTGTCGTCCTGTATGGATCAGAATGTGATCCTATAAAGGTGACGGACGAAAGAAGATTACATGCAACTGAGATGCGAATGTTGAGATGGATGTGTGGGGTAACAAGAATGGATAGGATTAGGAATGAGTATATTACAGGAAGTTTGAAAGTGGTGCCAATAGCAGACAAGTTAAGAGGCGGTCGTTTGTCCTGGTATGGACACGTGATGCGCAGGGAGAAAGAAGATGTTGTAAGAAAGGTATTGGATATGAATGTGGACGGTTACATGGGAAGGGGAAAACCAAAGAAAAGATGGATGGACTGTGTGATAGATGATATGCTCAAGAAAGGAGTGAATGCGGAGATGACAACAAATAGAGAGGAATGGAAGAGGAAGACATGTTGCGCCGACCCCAAATAAAAATGGGAAAAGGGTAGGGAGATGATGATGACGTAAGACTTCCTCGATTTGTTCACCTTCATCGATAAGCAGACAGACATAATTGATGAACATTACCATTCATATTATAGAAGCATGAATTAGATTGCTTCGTAGTACATTTTAATAAAAAAAAAATCCATTTGAATATAAAGTTGTTTGTTTAGTCAAATCAGCCATCTTTGCATCAATAAAGTAAAGTATGATTATTGCGAAATTATCTTTTTTGCTTCTTTCAGGACGTCGATATTCTGGGCTTGAGTTTTAGTCTCTGCCTGTAATCCACGACTATTGATTTTTGATTACTTGTGTAAACATATGTACATAGTATCACGCTTATGTCCCATAAGGGTAGGCGGACACTACAATTTTCCACCTGCTACAGTTTTGATGCACATCTTTCGCTTATTCTACTTCGGTTAAGAGTACTTTTGACTGCGGCCTTTCTTTAGAACATCTTCGATCTGGTCGAGACACGGACGGTTAAGCTACGTACCGACTTGCCCAGTCAACCTTGCGTTATAAATTTGTTTCGTCAATCTTGTTTCATCCGTACTTTCCACGTGTCCAAATAAATTAATAATTTCTTTATCGTTAGTTCAAGTTATTTCCAACTACATCCTCTACCACACCACAACCTTCTTTTATCACAATATTCCTTACTTTATCTCCTTCCTCTTTACATGTAAGTATGAAAAATAATATGGTAGGTTAAAATACTATGCTTTCGTATTTTTATAGCTATAATGGCCTAGTTCTAATGTGGTCGTGTAACTTGTCGATAGACGTACTTTTTCTCAAATCTATATAAGTATTTAATCCAAACCTAAATTTAATAGATTTATTTAACTTAATTAATTTTAAAAATTATATTATTTTTAAGTCATAAATTTGTATTGAACAATGTTATAAATTTTGTAACATTGCAGTTTCGTAGACAGAGTCTGGGAACAAACTGACTGGGGATGAAACTGTGAGAGAGGTGTCTATATAATGTTGAGAAAATGCTAACAATGACTAAAACATGACGTGGCTAAGTTTAGAATGATACATATATTACGTAGTACATCTCAGGGATACCTGTAGCATATTCCATTCTATTGTGAGTTAGTTTTATCAAGAAAAAAAAAAAAACATAAAACCGTTTTTCATCCAAATACGCTTCATTGTTAACCACAGTTGCGTATAACTTTTACTACAGACCACTAACTCGCTTCGTAGTACAAGAGTTATGAATACTGCTGATAGTAAAAATAAAAATACCCACTACTTGTAATACAATTGCAAAAGTTGATTTTCATTGTCAGCAACAAATTTCAGTATTATCGAGTAAATATGAAAATGTACAAACATTCATCAAATAAAATAATAAATAACTTGCACTCTGTCATAAAGTATGATTAAATTTTAAATTGTATTTTATAATAAGTTTTGATTTTTAGTAATTCATTTTATTAATTTAAATATATAAGTAGCTCAAACTCTATTTTCGGCAATGTGAGAACATTATAACACTGTAACATTGTAACACTAGAGGCAGCCATGACTGATCTCCAGTGGAAGTTGGTGTGGTTAGTTCAATAAAGAAGGCGTTCTCGACTTTCAACATAATAAAAAGTAAACACTGTATTAAGCCTCAATTTTCGGCGAAGGATAATTTTGTAATGAAACCATATAGCATAGCACAGCAACGTCGAGTTTGAAAATCTGTAGCCGAGCACCTGTCAATGTCTACCGGAAGTATTACTTGAGAGCTAATTAGTGTAGGCTTGCGCAATTTTACCAACAAACGCTGCCTTTAAATTATTTATGTTTAGTTAGTTACCTGTGGGCATTGCGCGGAACATACTACACACACACTCCTGGGAATCACAAGAAATACATGGGTTATGTAAGAGACCGTTTTATTCTTCTCCTATACGAATCGTAGGGATTTGGTTGGCCAAATCCCACAGAATTCTTCACTCGGATAACATCGAAGGTACTGTTAGGATCCTCCAGTGTACCTAAAAGGGATGACAGCGCTACCGCTCCGCGTCAGCCCCTTTGCTTAGTAAGCATTATAACTCTTTATATACTAAGTCGCGACAACAAGAGTCAGTCTAATTACACATCTCTCGCGCGATACGGTTGCTTTCGGGCCCCTGTCATTATTGTAAAAGTTTAATTGTGTTTATTAATAAACATTCTTTTGTTAATCCAAAGAGCCTTTTTTTTTTTTAAAAGCCTCTTGAAAGGGACCCCGTAACAGTACGCACTACTTTGGAGCTATTGTGCTAGTTGAAACGATGATGGCTTAGTTGGTAGTGCGGTCGGATTTCGCGTCAATAAACGCAAATTCAAAGCCCCCTTTCTAAAATCTAAAAAATAATGCACGCCTGGGTACATACCATCCTCAAGTTACAAAACCTGTCGCCAAATACCAATGGGTGTGTTACGTCAGCATCGCTTGAGAACCAGTACATCAATGCGTAGTATGTTTACCATCCTGGACCACATCATCAACATCAAGTGAGATTCTGTGAAACTCGTAACACCTTCCGTTGAACAGGATTAGCCGGTTAAAAGAAAAAGTTACCTGTAGTAGTTGAGCACTTGTGCGAAGACTCCAGGATGCCTGTCGAAGAAGTACTCATTGAGTACTGGATCGTAGTTGGCGAGCGCCTCCGTCAGCCTCGACAGCCGCGTCGCTGGGATCTTTTTCAACGTCGCCTTGTACGTCTCGTGGCGTATACCACCGACGTTTAACACCACGCGGTTCTCCGCGTCCATGTTTAGGAGATTCATTACTGTGGGAGATAATTGTTTCATAGCCTCATTGAGGTCCTATAATTTGCTGATGAGTGGGATCCTTAAAATATATTTTTTATCATGACGGTTATAATTGAATCCATCTACTATTATATAATAAGTCTGAACTTTTGTTAAAGGAAATCATCACATTGAGATTAGAGAATTTTCTAATATCCGCTTACCTATTTTGAAAATCTTTCGTTAAGCACCTTTAGGGGTGTTTCGGCAATCTCACTTGAAAGCCTTTGGGTATAGCGTGTTTACAATTTTAGGCCACATAGACGCTTAGCATTAGATTGCGGTCAAAGCGCTAAGCCTATGAAAATGACGATTATTTAACCAATTTATACATATGTTTAATAAATGACAGAAACGATCTTTGCATTCATTGATATTTAATAGCATTATCTAAATAGACTTTTCAGTTGGCAAAAGGGTAGATCACTCTATGGGAAGAATTAATTTACTTTAGAAAACGTTGTCCAGCAACCAAAAGCAAGTTAAAAATTTGCGATCAAGCTTTATATTGCGAAGTAAATATTGCCTGAGAGCCCTTTAGCATGTCATTATATTAGCTCATAAAAAATAAACTCACTAGCAAATTCTCCTCTCCACTTCAAACAGAATAGGCAGACAAGGCTATGGCGACCGACGACTTTGTCCTCTTCGCGACATCACTGCTATATACTCGTCTTCAAGTATGCTGAGCAGTCCACGCGATGACATCTCTGATTATCACGGAAATCCTGGACAAGATAATTTATCTTCAGCTGTATTCTGATAAAGTTTACATATAATGTATAAAGGATAAGTATTGTCTATTGATAAGCTTTCGTTTGTATCTATGTTTCTAATGCATTGAAACGTACAAAGACACCGAAACTTAGTTTCGAGTTTTAAAATTAACTTAATAATTTCTAGCTTAGGCTTTTATAACCAGGGTTTTAGTGGGTATTTCCGGGCGACTCTCGCCCGGGTGAGTCCCACACTGGCACGGAGCTCGTCACTCCGTGCCCCCTTATCTATTGTATTTGGAGGACTCTGATCCCACAAATACAATAGATAAGGGTAGTGCGTAAATGCATTTCCCCCGTCAAAAAAAAAAAAAAAAAAGAAAAAAAAAAAGGCTTTTATAACCAAATAATACAGTAGTTATTATTCATTTTGAAACCGCCATATGACTAGCTACCACTTTTAAAATTGAAAACTTGTGGCCAAACTTGTTAGCATATCTGGGTACGACCACTTAAAAATCAGTTCTTCTAGAATTAGCGTAATATCAGATGAAATCCTGACCGAACGCAAAATATTCTTTTTAGTCTGTACTTATAATGAAAAGGCTAGAGGGACGAAATCTGTACATTGGTGATATTTCAGAAAAAATAACATGAAGGGGTTCAGAATCGACAACAGTACTCAACAGTAATGATTTTTTAAAATTTTGTCTGTCTGTCTTTTTATTAATTTGTTAATAAATATGTGCTGAATAGTATTATAAATTAACAGTGAAATGAGCAGAAATAAAACTAAATCAATACTTAGATTTAACAGAAAAAAATATCACGAAGGGGTTCAGAACCGCTGCAGCACATATCGATGGTTTTTAAAATTTTTGCCTGCCTGTCTGTCTGTTTATTAATTTGTTCACCAATCACGCAAAAACTACGAAACCGAATTGGATGGAATTTGGTATGGTTGTAGTATATACTCTATAGTAACATTTAGAATACATTTTTCTACAAATGTACATTTATATAACGCGTAAAAGCGTTTATCTATATTCATATTAAAAAATCATAATAAATATGTGTTTGCTTAATAGTATAGTATTATAAATAAATAGAAAAATGAATAGTAATAAAACTAAGTTAAATGAACATAATTTAGTTACATTTTATTAATATATATATATATATATATATATGTATTTCTGACGATTATTCATAGATGGCGCTATACTTATGTTTTAATAATGTGGACTGTTTTGAAACATTACATAGATAATAATTAATATTAATAATAAAAGGTTAAACAAGATAATCTCTGGAACTACTGATTCTATTTTGACTCTTAGAAAGGTGTATTATCTATATTTTCAATAATTCTTCACAATAAATGTACTTGAAGTCAGCAAAATTCTGCAATATGGTGTGCGCTACCTGAACGGTTTTATCTATGCCCTTGCATTGCTTCTGGTGTTTGGGCCTGTTTCACACTCACCCAATCTATCCTTCGGGGTTAGAACTAGGAGGCCAATGTTTTAGAGGTGGAGAGCAGGATTATAAGGCTGTTGATTGTAGGAGTGAGGCGAGAGGTGACACTTATAATCAGATGGGTAGTATGCAGGCCGTCATTCAGGCCTACTAGGGCAAGATTGGCTGGGTGCATAATTTCTACCGGGTTAGATTGTATTTAGGCTATCTATTAGAATATAATTCTCTGATTCCACGCGAACGTAGTTGCGGGCACAGCTAGTTCAATAATAAAGAACGTGTAGTTCGATCCTATTTTTAAGTTTCAACAGACACGTTAGGTCTACGTTTGGAGCGACGCGGTGCTTGCGAAAGCCACCCCGTGTCGCCCCCATCCCAAATGCAGTGGACGGCCCCGGGGGGTTTTAGTGGGTATTTCCGGGCGCTTCACGCCCGGGCGAGTCCCACACTGGCACGGAGCTCGTCCCTCCGTGCCCCCTTACCTATTGTATTGGGGGACTTCGGTCTCACTAATACAATAGGTAAGGGTAGTGCGTAAATGCATTTCCCCCCGTCAAAAAAAAAAAAGGTCTACGTTTGTAGATTTAACTTTCATATTAAGGCCAGTATTAAATATAAAATTTTGTTCCACGGCTAAAACGTATTTTAGACGTTTTGCTAAGTCATTATGTGTATAAATTCACAAGCAGTGTATTTACTAGCCGAATATCAATGCTTATTTACAAATAGATTTATCAATGAATTGCTAATACTGTGTGGGTTTAAGGGATGTTAAAACCAAGTAACAGTAGCAAATGCGTAGGCTTTGATCACATCCAAGTCGACAGCGTTGCGTCAGGGACGGGGATAAGTAAAAGGTCACGCCGTTAGTTACACTCTGATTTATTCACGGACCTCGCTCGGACTGAGTGCAGTATGAACCCGTACAAATTAATATGGAAACAGACTACTAAAGTGTAGAACTTAGACTTTCATATTTTAAGCTTAACTAAATAAATACTAGTAAATTCTATCTAGATAATTATGAACATTTTATTCGTACAGATTCATGAATTAATATTTATTATTTATATCGAAGACTATTGTTTCAAGTTTTAATTAGGTTAAAACTACTGTAGCATACAGAAAAAATGTCAGCTTACAGTTATGTAAATGATCATAATAATCTATTGCTCTTACTTCCTTTATTCATTTCATTGGTGTGGATATTTTATAGAGTCTTCACTAGTACAACATTTCCGAATAAAGCTTCTGTTTTTATATTAATTTTGTGATATTTAATATTGTGATAGACTATCAAGTTAAACTTTGATGTCAGATATAAATAAAATTACTTTAATATTATGGTTCGTAATTTATTTGTTATAAAGAACCTCATTCGACCCCTTCATATAGAGAAGAAATATTTTCACAATATTTAAGGATTTTAAAGAGAGAACCTTACTTAAAGAATTTCAATATTTTTAATTTGTTTCCCTTCTATTTTCAACTAAATCGCATACAACTTGACTAATATACAATAATTTTTATTACTATTGTTAATGGCGACAGCCAGCTTGCACTGAGTTGTGCACTGTTTCCAAGCGACACCCAGGCATTTTGTATTTAAAATTTCATTATAATGTTACTGTTTGTTTGTAAATTGTGTGTGTTTGTGTGTGAGTGTGTTTGGTAGAATTTTTTCTTTCTTTGCTTCGTCACCTAACGGAATTTATTTTGATCTTATGGGAGAATCTCATCGATGGTTTTATAAGTTGGAATAAGTCATGGTAACCAACGAAGCTATAACTAAAGCCGAAACTAAAAGGAGTACCGAGTATTAGAATAAGGGACAGTAGAATCGAAATAGTAACGTTAATTTCATAACTTCCAATCTAACTCTAACCCAATAATTACAGCTTTAATGATAAATTCATTTGTGAAAGCTGGGTGACAATAAACTACAACGATTAAGGAGGCAAAAATGAAAGCGAACACTTGGAAAAACTCCCTCGTGTTAAGTCGAAATACGTCCGTGACACGAGTTAAATGGGTCAATTTTACTTCAAACATTCATAGAAGCACATTTCTATTGATTACTCCAGTTATATAATATGCATAACAAATGCCAGCTTTAGGTGTGGTTCGACAACAATGGAAAAATCCGTACTAACTTAATTAGAGACTGGCGTCGTTATTTTCGGATTTTGAACACGCTAATTGTTGTGTTAGATTTTCTATTTATGCCAAACTTAAATAGACGGTCTAGTCTTACATGCAGAGGTGCCTCCGAAGGTTCGTCTTTGATTAGAATAATAATTTGAGGATGGCAATTAGTAAGCAACAGAAAATAATCTACTACGGTATTATGGTTTCTCGCAAAGTCTTCCTAATTAAAACTACGTGCTTCCTAATATTTTAACAGTAAACCCATTAATAATTTTTTAATTAATAAAAAAAACTTTAAAATGTGACATATAATTTGCTTGAGGTTCGCTAAAAAGTCTTCGACCAGTATGAGTTGCTAGTGATGACTTACGGTACTGAGATTTGGTCGCTTACAACGGGGCTAATTGGAAAGTTCAAAGTTACTCAAAGGCCAATGAAGAGTGTGTGATCGAATTAGAAATGAGTAGATTCACAGGAGAATCAAAGTGAACGACATAAACAGAAGAATTACTAAACTTAAGTGGCAGTTCTGCATTGCTCGTAGAACCGATGCATGATAAGGCCGATGGTTTCTCGAATAACTGCACCGTACAGGAAGACGCACCGTGGGTAAGCCCCTCACGAGGTGGACCGACGACCTGGTTAAGATCGCGGGTATCCGCTGGATTTGGGGGTGGCACAAGACCGATCCTTGTGGAGATCTTTAGAGGAGACTTATGTCCAGTAGTAGACGTCTTTAATGATTGAATAGATTGTTGAACTGAATTTATTGTTAAAAATTTCAAAATGACATAAGAAAAGACATATGGTAACCTATTTCATACTATCTTCCTTTTTGTGGTAACAAAAGATAGAATGAAATCTTAATTTTAATACGGACACAGTATCTATATAAAAAACAATTCACTTAAAGAAAAACTTTTTTCGGCGACTCCACCCATCACATTGCGGTAATAACTATATGTATGTTTCCAACTGGAAAATTCCCTTCTTTACCCGCAACATCTCATTTGACGTGAAATTCTTAAGACAGCAGCAGCTGTTCTATTAAATTAAGATGTTTGAGTAACGCGATAATGTATTCCGAGTCCATTCCACAATAAGAAATTTTCTAACATCTCTTTATTTATTAAGTATCATGTTTGTTTAGCAGAGTTTGTGATGTTAGCTGGCACGTTGATACTTTTACCGATGGTAAAATATAAATTGGGCCGTATAAAAGTAGCTTCAATATTCTTTTACAAAATTACATTATATTTTCAGTACTATAAAAATGTTAGCAATTTTTAAGGTGAATAGAATTTATTTAGAGATGCTTTTAAAGTTTTTTTTTTTTTATATACAGATTCTTTGATAAGAACGAAATGAGTTTTCGTGGTTCGGTCTTCTATGATTCGATCTTGATTAGGTTTGTATTTTAACTACAACTTGCTAACATAGCTAGCATGTGACTAGGCTTATACGATAGAAACATTCATTTTGAGTTCCAAGGTTAACACAATTCAAGTTACCATCGAGTCGAGAAGAGCCGGCAAGAAACTATACAAACCATAGTCATAACCAATGTAAGAGGAAGCAAGCATTTATTGGTAGCGAAATATGATTAATAAATTCTGTAATATTATAAATAACGCATTTAAATTTAAAGAGTTAGTGTGTTGTTAGCAGCTGCAATAGCAAAAATAGCCAGGGCAGGAAAGTTACGAATATTACTTTCCGACTGAGTTAGACTAGCTAGTGGGACAAGACATATTCCCTATAATTATCAGATCATAACCTCGTTAGGTTACTGTTTTGAAGGAAATGTATGTAAATCTTCTATAGATATTATTATTATTATTATTCGAGAGAGGGGCTATGCAGGCTAAGACAGTCTTGTGTCACTGCGACTTAGATAGATCTATTGTGATCGCCCCCATATTCCTAAAGCTCACTGCCTAGACCTACAACCTGGATATACTGTAGGATCTTTTTAGCAGAGAGCGTCCGTACCTCCTCCGGGAAAACGCATGTTTGCCCAGAACTCGGTTGCGTATGGGTATTAGTGGGTCACAATCACACAAGATGTGCTTTGGTGTTTCATCTGCGATTTCACAGAATCTGCACTCTCTTGTGTTCTGGGCACTCATGTTGTGCATATGCTTGCGCAAACAACAGTGCCCAGTTAGCGCTCTCACTAATACCCGCAACTGATTCCTACTGAGCATAAGGACTTCCTCAGCTTTTCGCTGAGTATATCCCCTGATGAGCTCTTTGGAATGAATTTGTCCTGGCAAATTATTTCAGAATTCTTTAGCCTTATGGGTGTATTGGTCCCTTATGGTCAGTCGAACTAGGCTTTTTGAAATACCACAAAATGGTTCAGGCCCAAATTGTGTTTCCATAGCCCCTGCTCGTGCAAGCGCATCCGCAGCTTCATTACCGGGAACTCCTGCATGCCCGGGGACCCATCTTAAAATCAGCCTGTTATTCTTACCCAGGCTGTTTAGCATTGCCACACAATTGGCAACTAACTTCGAGTCAACTGTGTCCGAAGCCAGTGCCAAGAGAGCGGCTTGACTATCCGAATGAATATATATTATATGGTCTTCTATAGATAACACAAAAGGGAAATTTACACAAAAATCATCTTTAAAATACATCTTTGTCGAAGTACTTGAATATTCAAAAGAAGCGTGTTTCAGACGAACAATACGCCTTTCATAAAACATTTTATTCTTTTCATTCAGCGTCAAATAAAAACCTTTCTCCATATCATGATGAACGAGCGTACTAATTCGAAATTTATTGGAGTGTACAGCGACCCTTTGAAGGCGGTCTATCAATCAATACTTCGTATTTATCGCTGTTGTGTAACTAATTCGTTTATTATGGAGGACGCTGACCGTGTTTGGGTATTGCCATAACTGCCATCAAACAAATCTGCGTAATTTTGTAAGGATTTTTTTTTATAAAACCGCTTGTAAGAACTTATTAGTATATTAAAGTGCTTATCCTCTGGGCAGAGAAATTTTAGCTAGATATGTTTTGCACGTCATCAAACTGACAATACTACACCAAAAGTAAAATCAAAATCAAAATTTATTTATTCAATTTAGGCCCTAAGAAGGCGCTTATGAACGTCTAAAACACTACCACCGGTTCGGAAAACAACCCAGTCGAGAAGAGCACAGGCAAGAAACTCGATCTGGTTCTTTTTTTTTATAAATATAATATATATCATTTTTTTTGTCATATAAACAACTATACAAATCGTAGTCTTAATAATGTTAGTGGAAGCACAGAGATGTGGGTTAATTCCAGACATCACTATCGTTCACGTAATGATCCACCCTGTAATAACCTTTTGAGATTAAAACTTGCTTGACATAATACTTGAACTTATTGTCAGGTAATTCGACAATGTTACTTGGGATCTTATTGTAAAACCGAATACTATTACCTATAAAGCTTTTATTACACTTACTTAACCTAAAGCGTGGGACGGCCAACTTGTCTTTACTTCTAGTATTAAAATTATGACGATCATTCACTAGATCTAGCTTGTCTAAATTTTTACAAATACGCATTAAGTTATCGAAGATGTATTGGGAGGGCAAAGTTAAGATATCATATTCTTGAAACTTGTTCTTTAGAGATTCGCGAGGTCCCATATTATATATTGCTCGAACAGCTCTCTTTTTCTCTTTTGAGATATAAGATATTACAATGAAAAAACTGGTAACAATAAAGTGCTTGTTGTTATATGTATCTCTATATCTTCATGTTACGCTTAAAACATCTGATTTTTATAAAAAAACAAGAACATATTGGCCGCAAACCCGGTTGAACCCGGTCAAAGCTGTTGACATTGCAAAGTTTTGAAAATTTCAAAATATTTTACGGAACGACCGCTTGACAGTGAATGGTGGTGCACCACCAGACTTTTTATTTAAATCAGTCCCTTTAATGGTAATACATAATATTTACCCTAGAAGCAAACCATGCAGTTTTCTACTGTGTTCGAACGTTGCATCTCATTGTTTATATATATGTGTTTTAGAACTTGTTATGGATTATTTTAACTTAACGGTAGAAGAACATGAATTCCTTGTCATTTTACCTTGTCAATATTTCTACGTATTTAAAATGATCCAATGTATTAATAAAATTAATTGTCTCGTAAATAATTGTGGTCCTTCGAGCCGAGCCATTAAATGCCAATACAAACCAGTGTTTATTCTAAACTTATGGAGAGTAATTGACAGAGTATGTATTAAACCTTACTACCCTTGTAGTATCTCCACTAATATCTCTATCTAATTTTGATTTATTTAAACTTCAACAAACATCTCAAGTAATTAGGTTGCTTTCAAGTTAAAGATTAACTTTACTAATTTCTTGAAGCATCTTCCACGGACATTTATTTCATAGCGACGAATTTCCAGTTATTTTCCAACGGTGCGGCGCTTTTAATCCGAGTAACTTACTCGCTTTCGCCACTGTATTTCTAATTACATGCTTCAGGTAATTTAAATAATCTCTTCAATTTCAGATTACTCGTGACATCATGAGATCCGAATGATTAACACTAGTGGAATATCGATCTAACGTCCGCAGATGCGATCTTAGTTATCGCAACAAGGATTTCGTTCGAATTTGCATAGGTTAATTGATTTTACCTGTATTTAACTCATGCCAATCTATTTCTAGAGATGGAAACTATCCTGGGCCTTAAGTAGCGAATCACTGCTAGCTATTCTCCATACATTACTTACACCAGATGATGAGCATCCCACAAAACAACGTTCAATTGATTCTTCGACATCTATGCTTGAGACTAGCCGTGTATCCGCGGTTATACCCGCGTAGTTCCCGTAGGATTTTTGGAATAAAAACTATCCTATGAGACTCCCTGGATTTCAAACTATCTTCATCCAAATTAATCCAATAGATTTTAAGTTTATTCGTTACATACAAAAATACAAATATTTCCTCTTTATAATATTATAGAAAAACATGAGGGTTGCAGTTAAACAGATAACTTTTTGTCTATTAGAGAAAACCAATTAATGTACCAACACGCCACGGAGGACAGCAAACGGGTTATGTAGGACTGTACCCAATAAAACCCTGAACAACTGGTAATGTATTAGCATTCGTTCGTGACGCCTGACGATGGTTGCCGAGCTTTACCCGCAATCTAATCTCCGTTGTAATTTGTTAATGAGGTGTTATTCATCGATAAGCTTACTATGTTTTCTTTCTCTGTCTCTGAGACCACTGATTCTGAAGTGCCGCCCTATGATTTTTTAAAAGAAGTTTTTTTTTCTTATTATTTTTAATAGCATTTAGCCACCACCGCTCAGCTCAATAAGCTCTACAGTTTTGAATTACAGTTAATTAGACACATAACAATGACAATTAATATATATATCTCCTGCTAAAGGGAAAAAGCTGTTGATGGAATAATGAAGCGAAGTAAAGAAAGTAAGTATAAATCGCACAATAGAAAACGAAACGTTCGAGCGACATGGAACAGCTAGGAATACCTAAGTGTAATTTAAAAATAATATAGTTTGTAAATGTACATAAGATACGAAACTCGAAATATGAAAAATAGTATGCCACGATCGTCGGGGGAGAGATATTATTTTTCGTTTTGCTTAGTTCACGTTCCCTCGAGCTTGATAGGACGGATTGAGATGAAGACAGGTGTGGGGCGAATATGAATTTGAAGTGCGGAAACTTGTACAATTAATTTTGTGTCTTACGAGAATTGTTATAGGTGTGTTTTTGGAAGAGCAGTATTTTAATTTATTCACAAAATTACTACAATGTATTTTACGGTGTTCGTAAAGATAAAAGTCTGTAACACTATATTCAATAAGGGATGGTTTTGTGTCAATGCGGGCGTACAATGTATTAACTAACGTGTGATCGAATTCTATAATAAATCTGAGCTTTTGTTAAGAGAAAGCATCATAATTACACTTAAAGCGTAGAAGAAGGGAATCCTCTTAAACTCGGTTGATCAATTATCACCTTCAAGTTTGAATATCTGCAATCACAAGCACTTATACATGTATGCTAGCATTAATACTTAAGATCTAAATCTTCTAGTATTATCATGTTATGCCAAATCGCCACTAAACATCATATGTGATCGTGGTACATCGAGTTACGAACATTAATCGAATTTTATTAGCAGCTTTACAAATCGGCCACATGTAATTTTACCACTTGAGTAAAATACAGTAAGATAAAAATGGTAACAATGAAGCGATTATGGCTCAGGTGGTACTGGTTGGATTATACCTCTATTAATGTAGGTTTGAACCCACCTATCAATGAGCCTGTGCTTTGGGTGAATAAAAACATAGTCAGAAAGTTATCAGCAGTATCAGTTAGCAGCATCAATCGAGAGCCAGCGTCTATTGGCTTAGTGTCTTTACTATCCTGGACAATATCATCACTTAACATCAAGTAAGAATATGGCCAAAGCACTGATTGACCCTAAACAGTATTAAAAAAATAACGAATTAATTTTTTTCTAACACAGAAATACAATTACGGGAGGTTTTACCACGCTCGTAAAAACCCAAGTCCGACCCTGTAATTGTCTCGGAGAAGAAAAAAAAATCCTCGGTGGATGTTCAAATGGTATGAGAAAAGAAACGGCTCCCCAGCGAGACGAGAACGTCATATTTCTGTTTCTAGTTCCTAGATTTCTGCCGTTAAACTATATGTATTTTATATCTTTAGAGATATTTTTTTTATGTCAGGGATAACTCTCTACGGGGATAAAATTAACATAATTTATCAGTATTTCTTTTTTTTACTTTAACCAAATATGATTTATTACACTCCAAGAATATCCTTTCTTACTAAATATAAAAGTAATTCTCTCAGAAAATTCATTGATTTAGTAATCTTTAATTCAAAAACCGCTAAACAGATTTCCATGATTCGTTTTTTTTTAAATCATAGACAAGTATATTATTTGCGCGGGTTTTAGTAAGTTCGTTTATATTTTTGTTGTACGTTATTAAGTCAAATAAGCAAATAATATTGTAAGAAAGCCATTTGTAAATTGGTCTAAGTTGTAAGCTGGTCAATATAAAGAGACTGCGTAGAATGTTCCATTTCGTAGGGGTCGGCGCAATAAAGGACCTTTACTAAAAGGCTAAAGTATTATTTACGTGTTTATTCGTTACCCACGCAGGGTTGCTCCTTGAGATAATATGTGAAATTTAAAGTTGTTTTTTTATTATAATTGTAAACTTAATCCTAAATATCATTAAAACCAAATATTTTTTGCTGATAACAAAAGCTATTAAAGAAAGAAGGAAGAAACGAAAATCGGTTGACAATTGGAGAAGAAAAATATTTTAAACTTTTTGGGGTTATTGTAGGCATTTTTGACACCTCCCCCTCCCTCCCTACAATGATAACGTAAGCATTGTCATAATAAAATAAAAAAACAAACAGTAAATAAGTACCTAATTTGTTTACGTAATCCCTCCTCGCCTCCCATTGATGCTTACGTGATACTTGGTCGACCCCCTTCATCATTGCTTGCTTGAATATAGATATATTGTAATAGAATGTCGGAATATTTGTTATATTAATGCACTTTTATTTTGTTTATTTAGCTGTGTTAATTCTATTCGTAAGTATTTTTTTATTTCTTACAAATTTGGTTACAACTAATTACTAAAATGAATTTAAGATTTAAACGGCAACTGATATATCCGCTATTCATTCATTGAGTTTTGTCAGGTTACTGCTAAAAATGTCTGTTTCAGAGATAGAAGATTCACTAATTGCCTTATAGCAGTAACAAGTGAGCCAACATGTTGGTACTTGCGCGGGGCTTGCGCAATAACGCCAGTTACCAGCGCTTCCCAACATAAAATCATCAAAATCAAAATCAAAATTTATTTATTCAATTTAGGCCCTAAGAAAGCGCTTATGAACGTCTAAAACACTACCACCGGTTCAGAAAACAACCCAGTCGAGAAGAGCGCAGGCAAGAAACTCGATCTGGTTCTTTTTTTTTATAAATATCATTTTTTTTTGTCATATTTAAAACTATACAAATCGTAGTCTTAATAATGTTAGTGGATGCACAGAGATGTGGGTTAATTCCATACATCACTATCGTTCACGTAATGATCCACCCTGTAATAACCTTTTGACATTAAACCTTGAGTACCCAAATCTCCAACGAGACGAGCATATGTGGCTGGTCTATTTTGCCTCTCAATATCTTTATTAGATATATAGCCATAGCGACGTTCTATCTCTCTCCCCCCCACCCCATTGATAGTAACCATAACGATGTAATATTATATATAGTGAATTTTAAACAATTACTTTACATATATTTTGATAATAGATTAATGAATTTAAATGTGACTCAATATAATTATGGAGTTAGACCTCTTTTATAAAGAACGGGATAAATATAACAGGTCACTATTCTCGGAATTTCGATATGTGACGTGAGATAGCCATCAGCAAAGATGCGATAGTTTACGATATATTAAGATAAAACGAAACGCGTAAAACCGAGGCAAGAATTGCGAGAACAAAAGAGAATAGTACAATTTATCAATTCCCCAACACGTTTACACGCCATCTTTCGAACTTAATAACACGAAATCAACAAGTGGTCTATAGGACTCTCTTCTAAGTTCATCTTAATCCCGGCTTATTTTTTTCCATGAAGATTCTTATTCGCCCCAAAAGCGATTTATTTTGCGGTATAACTTTATGATAGTAATATGTTTGTTATTCGTTTTGTAGACCTTTATTTTTTCTTTTGATCGCATAACGAATAAGTTAGTCCAAAGAAGGTTCGTACCTTTATGGTGTTCTTGTTGTAGCTACCACTTTCCAGCTGAGCGCTCATAGTGCTCACCACAAAACCCGGTAAATCTTTTCCAGAAAATCTCATGGTTTTTTTTTATAAATTACCTAAGGAATTATAGTTATAAGTTATTTGTTAAATATTACGTAGAAGCCTTTATAGTGTTTCGATAAATCTAAAATGAAATATCTTATATAATATTTCATTAAAGTAACTAAAAGTAATATTACATGGAAATAGTTTTAAGAATAAGACACATATTTCGCACATGACTACAACGAACCGTACTAATGACGAATACAGTACTATTGACCGGACGCCATTTTAAATTAATAAAATGTGTCTGTCATAGGTATATATAAATGTGTTGGAGTGAATATTAATTTCGATCGATTAGTTTCTTAGACTAATTAATATAATTCAATTAAATCAATTTAAATAAATATTTGTTGCCAAATACCAATCTAACCTGTCGCTAAATACCAATAGGTGTGTTCCGGCAGCCTCACTTGAGAACAAGTATCTCTAAGCTTAGCGTGCCTACCTACTTGGACCACATCCTCAATTAACAGCAGGTGAGATTGTGGTCAAAGCAATGAGCCTATTCGGTGTAAAAAAAAAGTATGGTTTGAAACATTGTTTATACTTGCAGCAAGTAGCACTTAGTATAGTTAACTTAACAGCGATAGTTACAATGAACACAAAATGGCGGCTTTCTTTGGGCATTCGCAGTCGAGTTGTCGCAAAACGTGGAAGCTTCTTAGTTATCGAATTTTCTTTTCCGAAGGAAATTTCTTTACGCACAGTGGAGGAGGAAAAAAAATGTTGCGGAAGTTAAGCCAATAAATCTTTTTAGGTCATATTATGAATATTTATAATTATATATATTTCAAGGCGTAAGTGTTTTTTGTACGGACACATCTTTAAATCCGCTGGAACGATTTTGATCTTGTTTTGTTTCTGATGATGTTGAGGAGGGCATAGAGTAATTTTGTTATTATGATTTTGGATTAGGAATTAAATGACAGATTAAATAGTCGCCAAATACTTGGATCGTTGTGATGTTACCAGTCTATAATTTAAAATACTTCTAAGTGTTATTATTGAATATTCTTGTTATATAAATGTCAGCACCGGATAAGGCAGTTAGTTTTATGCTATATTTGTTATTTTATATAACTATTTAAAAAAATACTTTTCAAATAGTCACTCTAATCGTTTCTTTAATTTGAAAGGTTTTTTTTGCCAAATTATTATTACATATTAGAATTTTAATATTTTATTTTATTGTAGCACATTTAAATAGCATAAAAAAATTATTCCACATGTATAATTCATTAGTTAATCAGAGTGAAACGATTCGCAAACACTCTACACCCCTAGTGACGTAAAGGACACAAAATTAATTCCGTGCGTTGGGCAATAGTGACGTCACTATGGGCAATAAACCGGCTAGGCGAGGAGGCCAGTCAAACGAGTTAAGTAAACAGTGTGTGTCAGGGCTTTCACTGTGTAATTCGGTACGTCTGACGTGTAGGCACGTTGTACAAACTGGGGTTTAGCATGCGAACATACCCGACAGCGAAACCAATGCATACATGTATACATAATCTATAAGCACCGTGAAACGTAGACAATATGGAAACTAAACAAAGTGAAGGGACTTACTATTCACTTTAAATATTTAGTTAATCTAGCCAGGTTTTTTTTTATTAATTTACGAAACGAAATTTGTACCTACTTATAATAAAATCTGTACATTAAATATCATATAAATTGGAGGAAAATTACAATGCCTCAGTATTTATAATATTGGCCTCAGAGTCAACTACAGAATGTTTTTCGATGGTTTGTATTTTTTTTATCCTTTTGTCTGTCTATTTATTAATATGTTCGTCAATCATACAAAAACTAATAATCTGAATTCGATGAAACTTGATGTGTTTGTAGTTTATACTTTACAAGCTGCTTTCCGCGGTTTTACCTGCGCAGTTCCCGTTCCCGTGGGATTTTCGGAATAAAATTCTCTTATGTCACTACTCCCTGGATTTAAAACTATTTGCATACCAAATTTTGTCCAAATCGGCCAAACTAGTTTTTAAGTTTATTCGTTACATACAAAAATACAAGCTTTTCCTCTTTATAATATTATAGTCTAGATAGTAACATGTAGCATACTTTTATACAAATTTATGTATTTATATAATGTTTATCTATATTCATATAAAAAAAAACTACAATAATTAAGTTTATGGATAATAACATTATGAATAAATTGTATAAAGAACAGAAATATAATAAATATAAATCAACATTTTATTGTTACGATATTAAAAAAAAAAAACAATCTATACATATAATAAAAGGCTAACGAGACGAAATCTGTACATTGTAACTATTTGAGTACTTTGCGGGGCTTCAGAATCGATAACACTTCGATGGTTTTAAAAAATTTACCCTCAAGAAGGAATTTACGACAAAGATTCGAAAAATAGTGGAACATTAAAAAAGTACAGCGTCTTTATTATTTTTGTCTCGTTTTTTTTCTCGCTAAGTAATTCTATCCGTCTTTTATTATTCAAATTTGTGACGCAGAAATTTTATTACTGTCGTATGACGAGATATTGAAATTTCACTCTCAGCTTGCACAATAGAGGTTACACTTTAAAAGTAACATCTGTACGCCGCTAAACAGATTTACTAGATTTTTTAACTCGTGAATTTGAAATAGAACAGTTCAGCAAATAACACAACATATATTATAATTCTAATAATTTATCATTATTATTTATTTATTAAAAAATTACACAGCTCAACAGTATTAAACTTATGGCTACGTAAACCATATATTTTCATGATAATGTTACAATTTATTTATTTTTTATTTAACGTATACTATGCTATCATCTCGCAACACACCTTCAACAATGAACGTAACTCATTCCAATCATTGGCAAATACTCGGTATTTTCCTAGATTTATTTTAGGCTTATGTTTATTTTTTCTTTCCCCTTTCCTATTTTTCGACCCTTTTTTACTTTTTTTTGTTATAGAAGATAGACGAAACACTCGATTAATACGTAACAGATATTCTCAAAGAAAAATATAAACCCCCTTTTTCATAATAGATATTATTGAGCGATAATAAACGGTGCTAAGTTACCGCCTCGCGGATTGTTTACCGACCGTTGTCATGGCGACAACACACGAACCCCCTGACTAAGTCACCAATCATGACAGCCCTAACGTATTGTCGCATGATTTTAAAAGTTTGTTCTATCAATTGTAAACTAGGCCAAAGGTTATAGTTTACGTATAACAGATAACCCAGTCGCTGAAAATACTTAGTACAATTTTAATATTATTTTTGTTTGTTTCTTCATAACTCTAAAACGATTAGACCGGTTTAAATTGAATTTAAATGTGTCTTTTGTAAATAAATGATTATGAATCAATGATAAATTATTGTGGTCGTATTTCACGTCCATGAATTTAGGTTCGAACCCTAAATCTAACTCCAAATTATATACTAAGCTTTCGGTGAAAGAAAAAAAACCGTGAGGGATTCATAGTATGGTGTCGCCATTTTGTAATAATGTGTCTCAAGTATAAAAACCTGACGTCAAGCTTAACTGTACACATACTGTACAGACAGAAAATCCGTATTTAGTCTAGGATAGTGTATATGTGTCACTTAATGCCAGGTAAGATTGTGATCAAAGCGCTAAGCGTACACAGTATTAAAAATTCTATACGTAAAATATTTATACTGAATGTATACCGGCTTAAAGTTGTTTAGAACTGATGTGACTTGTTTAAAGGTCACCTGTTATGTATTCCATAAGTTGGTATAAATCGAGAATCTGATCACAGATCAGAATACTCGCTTCATTGCTCCGCGTTAAGTCTAGCCATTCTACGAATAATCGAAATTATCGCTAACTTACTTACTAAAATCCCTTCATTGCATACATTATTTTTTCAAACGACCGAATTGTCTCACTATATCTTTATCGCGCTATATTATTGCTGAGTGCATTTAAATAGATGCACCGCTGTCCGCACACTCTCCGGGTCCCCCTCAGGCGGCGGCCCAAGACGTGCTCCGTTCCCCAACTGGAGAGGCTCTTGACGTCGCCGCCAGCGCGATACAGTAACACTGCCCATGCATCAAGCATTACACGCACAACACTGCAAACACACTCTTGCACATAACACGCAGGTACATAGGTCCCCTCGTGGTGCATGCATAGCGATCCCGTGTTTGCTCCTACTAGGTGGCGGGAGGTACCGCGGGGTTTAGTGGGTAGTGGTCAACGGCGCTTCTCGCCGCGAGTCCCACACTAATCCTGTGTGACAGCCTCTCGCGCTTTCGTGCGAGAGACTGTCACACATCTTCAGACACGTTTCAACCAGATCTGGAAGGGGGGGTCCCTATCAGATCTGGCTGGACGGCTAGAGCGTAAATGCATTCCCCTCGAAAAAAAAAAAAAAAGAAAGGTACATAGGTCCTGTAAGGAACCTTTTTTTTATGTAAATAAAGAATAAAAAATGTAGGGTTTAGCTAGGATAAAAAATTCCGAGGGAGTTTTCATACTCAGGTAGCGGCCAAGCCGAGGTTCGAACCCTTGAGCTAGCTACCTTATGCGGCTGAGTGCCTTCAGCACTCGCCCTCAAAGTTCGGTGAAGCTGTAAAGGCCCTTCCGGTCAACAGCATTAGCTAGGTAGGAAAAAAAAATACGTTAACTCATTGCGCAAGTGTGAAAGAGAATACAAGTGCTCGTGATTATGCCAAGAGAAAAAGGAAAATCAAGTAACATGTTGGTTTAATCGCGTGCGCGTTCTGCCAAATTTTGAGAAAGTAAGAGTCTATTGTTTCGGAAGATTTAAAACGTATTCCCTCGAATGCACAATCTGATCTTCGTAATCTGTGGCCTCGACCAAAATGAACGGAGAAGTGAATTAAGTTTCTATTTAGTTTGTTTTTACTTTGCTAGTCCGCATGGAGACTGTATGCGTGAGCTAGCTTAATACGACTTAATTATTACATTAAAAAGTTTTGTACTCCGTTTATATACCCCGAGGGAAATTTGACATTATTCTATTTTGGTACATCGGAGACTATATATTTCTTCGTTGAGACAATAATTAGGAGTCATTCAATTATTTCGTTGGGGTGGGTCTCTAAGATTTGCTTATGTTTAATGACATGGGGTACGAGTGTCCGATTGGTGATCACGTAAGCAGTGTGTACTTTTTTTTAAAATATATATACCAATACTTACGCGATCATAAGATGAAACTTCGTTTACTTTTGTTGACAAGGGTTTCTGAGTGGTAAAAAATTGAAAAAAATGTAGCTTACGTAATTCTTGAAACACTAACACTTTACCTCACTATATACTGTAATTGATGTTAATGCGAGAGCGAAATAATAAAAAAATATACGTGTAGTTTTTTTAAAGGTTATAAAAAATGCGTTTCTTTCTATCTGTTCTTTAATGGGCTTATAATTCGAGAACCTTCTTGATTTGACAACGCTGTTGGCTGAAAAGCCCTTGATATTACTAATACTGAACATATCGGAATGGGACTATTACCGTTCGACGCAGAGTTTTTTCAAAATCCGTCGACCCTTTCTTATTTTTGTTTCAATTTACTCTTATGTACGTTTATTCCGCTAATAAAAACAAAAGACTCTTATTCTTCTCCATTCATTTGTTTTTTGGGTACGCAGTGAAGAATATATGAAACGCGCACGGAGCCGCAAGCGCCAGCTAGTATGGTAATATAAAGATTTTATATTTTGCCCTTTCACCATAATCTCATCTGACGTTAAGTGCCCATGTAAGCCTGGATAGTAAACAAAATAAGCCAAACGCTGGTTCTGAGATCTGATCCTGCTGAAACACATATATTGTTGCTTGTCAAAAGGTTTTAAAACTTGAGGGTGGTAGCTACATATGCGGATATTATTAAAATGCCACCATGTCATGATGGCTCGTGATGTTTTCCTCCACCGAAGGCGTAAACACCGAAACATAAAAAATAGTAACAATGCTAACTTGAGTAGAAAAGAAATAATATTGACTTCTATTAAAAAGAAACAATGCGGTCACAATAGAGCTCTTTCCAGCATCCGATTTGGTAAGTGACAAACGTTATTTACAAACAGATATTGCATTTAATGTAGCTGTGTTCCACGAACGAGCTGTATTGCGGATTCCTTATAATCATTTTAACATGGAATCATTATCATTACATGGTACCTGCTGTTACAGGAACACCAGGACATCGTCGTCGTGGGAATCGGCCCACCTGCTGAGTATCACTGACGCTTGCATCGCCTTTCATAACCTTCGTACAAGTCAATATTCACCTCTCATAGTTTTGAGGACTATTACATCAAAGTGTGTAAGCTTAATTTAATATATAAGTTTTCATTTGGTTTTTTACGTCTCAAAGGCGTGCCCCAAATATTCAGATATTAAAACATAATCTAGTACAACGGTTATGCATTTAAAGGAAAAAGTTTAAACTCGTTTTCTTGAATAATTTTTCGTAGAATGTGCGAATGCGGCGCGTACAATGCCTAGTTCAAGAGAACATGCGGGCGGTGACAGATTTAAAAATCAGAAATCTATTGCTATCGCGTTGCGCCTCAAAGAAAGAGTCATATAACACGAAAGGGACAACTGCAACTCAGGCAGATTGTACTACGGTATGCAAAATAGACGAAAACATTACTTCGTAGTACCCTGTTACCTCCTCCAAAACTTTCTTTCAGTTGTAGAACAAAAAAGACTTTGTCTATGCCTCCATGTCTTGCTTTTTTAATTTTATTCGTCACATTTGTTTGACGAACGTCTAAAAATAACGGTATTTTGTTACATTTTCAAAATCTCTTAGATTCTACAATAAATAATTTATGGAAAAATCATACGGGTATGGCGGTAATTAATATTCTTTGATATAATTTTTGTTACCATAATGGAATTATCCAGGGAGGAAACAGTGGACTACGTTTGTATAGAATAAATGCCACTAGCATATCCTGTTAATATAATTATTATTTAGTGACGTATATCCACAAAACAACACCCTGTGAAGCCTTCTTTCATATACTATTTCCACATCGTCCTTATTTTTTAAATATTTATTAGTACATATTTATCAGTCTTCACAATCTATTTAATTCCGACGTATATTTACCGCTGACGAAAACCACTTAAATACCTTCTAAGTGTCTCATAAAAAATACGAGCTAATAAAAAAAAAGTATGTAATTTGTCTGAAACGTTTTTATCTGTTGTCGGTAATTAATAAAATAAACACATTAAAATGTGAATTTTATTTACTATTAGAAAATGAATTATTTATTGACTCATCATTTTGATACTATTTATAATTCGTGTAATTCTGTCTCTTGGGGTCATAAATTTTATGATTAATTATAACACTATAGTACACTTCAATTGTTTAAATATGGATCCTTATTTTTACATTACATAAAAGCCTTTCTGTATGTCCGTTAGTCGGATAATTCAATCGAAAACAACTGGAGAAATTCACGTTATTCTTTTTTTTTAATCATGAACTCACATTCGACATGAGTTGACGACGACGACGACTTGGTTACAGGCAAGAGAAGAGAATCATATTTGATAGAAATAAATTAGTGCAGAAATAAATAAATAAATATAAAAGTGTACGGGAAAATTTTCCCCTAATACCGTTATCTGGCATTATTACCTACTATAAACCTTATTTACCTAGAATCCGAGGGGACCATCCCACTCTACTAAGCTTTAATGATATTATACCATATTTTTTGTTGTCTTGTCGCTGTTCTCACGTATAATAGAGTTCTGCTTGAGAATTTTTAAAACGTTCTATTGTTCAGTAACACAGGTTTATTTTGTATTTTAAGATTAGTTATTTTACAACATATTTTATTAAGTCCGTAGCATTATATTACATATTAAGAGTAAATGAAGTGTTACAAATTATTATTTAATTTTTTTTAAAGATTAATAAATCAAATGAAATTCAAGTACCACAAAGATCGAAAGGGTAAGGAAGAGAAGAAATTGATTATTCTAATATTAGCTAAAGAGAACAATCTCTTTGATCATGAAAATAGAGTCAGAGTTGTCTCCTAATAAAAAAATTGTAATGTAATTCAACATTGTCAAGCGTTTTAATCGATTAGTTTTTACACGATCGACCCTCTGTTCATTCTTCACGTAATAAAGCTTAGATATGTTATTTTATTTTCAAAAAAATTTAAATATACTGACTTTTTAAAGAAAAATCTTCTTGTCTTTATATAATGTCACGTTAATCGTTTAATTTTCCCCTTCTCGTTTTTATATTCTATAAATAATAGTGTGTGCATATTACTACATTTAATCAAGATATTATTATTTTTAAAGCGATAATGGCGCAGTGAATGGTCCGGCTCTAAAACTCTAAAATCCAACTCTAAAAAGATCAGCCTGTGCTTTCGGTGAAGGAAAACATCGTGAAGAAACGATCGCATTGTAGTAAGGCATTCTCTAGCAATGTTCGTCTGGGAAGCTACCACCTCAAGTTCGAAAACCTGTCGTCAAATAACAATAGGTTTTTTAGTTACGGCAGCATCACTTAGAGCCAATTTTTTGATCCGTAGTCAAAGTTACTATATCCATTTGTCAATTTTACTATTACTATTACACAAACCAATGGTTATAATCACAATGCGTTTTTTGATGACAAAATCTACTATGGTTAAATTTAGCAATAGTTATTTATGTTGCCAGTAAAATGAACTGTATAATAGAATACTTTTGATTCCGGTAATTTTTTTTGTATGATCATTCCGAGTAAAATGTGTCATGGTCCATAATTCGAGTTGTCGAACAAACATTACAAAAAAACAAAGGGTCGAGCTACTCTCGAACATCTGTGTCCATTTTTATTTCTTGTGATAGTTTTGTAATATTATTAGCTTTTTTTTTTATTTCGTCTTGTCTAAAATATTCTTTGCTTTTATAATTTAATTCTTGAATTTAATATATTTTACAAGCCAAATAAATATTTGTACGAACTTGATATACTATACATAATGGAATACTGAATTCTTATGAAAAACAAAATTCATAAACAAAAATATTACGAAAAAGATAATAAATAGCAATACGTTGTAATTATTTAACAAATTATTTTATATAAATTAATATTACATAATGAAACCTCAAATTATCTACTTCAAATGTTACACAAACGTAATGAAACAGCTGTTCGCACTAGAGTTAACCGTCCGCCATCTTGCTAACCCGACTGAGCTGAATGGTTAAATTTTTTAACAAATAGTCACATTTTTGACAAATGGTTAGCTTAACTATGTTTCAAAAAACGCATCAGGGCATTATTTTAACCATTTGTTACAAATCTGACCATTTCTCGAGTTGACTACGGATCAAAAAATTGGCCCTTAGTGCGTTTATCATCCGGGACCACAACGTCCCTTAACATTAGGTAAGATTGTGGTCAAAGCACTAAGCCTATACCGTACATAAACCGTTGTAAAAATGTGGGAAAGAAACTCACCATAAACATTCCGTGAATCAAAAATAATGTGTTAAAATTTTTTAAATGGCTGTAGAATAATCTGGAACACTTGTCTGGCTAACTGGCGGCCAATGTTGAAATCTGTCACTATTTTACATATGTATTTGATATGTTCATGGGGTATCACTTGAGAATCCGTCTTTTTTTGGCATCGAGTACAATCAACTGATGGTTTTGTGATTGTGGTTGGATACCAACCGCCAATAAGTGTCTATTAACGTTATCATTTGGGAGCTAAAACCTGTATATTTACCATTGTGTACCACATAGTCATTTAACATTAGGTGAAGTTGCGATGCAATAATTAAATAATATCATACAGAACTCTTCAAAGAAACAACTCACGCTTGACATTCTTTGTTGTGCCTTTTTTGATAACATTTTTTTTTTCTCCTTAATAATAATGTTTTTCTTATATGATTATGTTGTTATTTCTGTGCGTTATTTTTACACAATGCATATTATTTTGGGATATGAATGTGTGGATGTTAGGTAAGGTAATACCAGGTCGAACTACTCATATCGCGGTGTATGCTTACGATCCCGTGTTGCCCCACTTCATGTGGCCGTAGATACGGTCACTCATAGGGTTTTAATGTGTAGTCGCTAGGGTTCCCTCCCTAGTTTTAGTCCCACACACCCTCCCTTCTCCGCATGGGAGGACGGTGCCTAAATGTGTTTCCCTATGTAAAAAAAGGTCGAACTACCCAAGTTAATTATATAATCGCTTAGTGCTAGTTTTTATTTGTAGGGTCACTTTTGGCCAGAATCTCACCTAATGTTAAGTGACTATATAATCGAATATAGTATTCATACGTAGTTAGGGAACTGGTTGGAAAGTGTAACATGATTTTGAATGTAGATTTTAGATTACAAATATTATAAAATTGGGCACTTTGCTCGTAAAACCGATGCCCAATGGGGCAAACGGAGTTCGAATGTTTTCCGCGTACTGGAAGACGCAGCGTGGGTGCACACCAACACGACCGACCGACGACCAGGTGACGGTCGCGGGAATCTGCGGGATGTGGTTGTCGTGGGGATCATTGGTGGAGATTTATGTCCAGAAGAGGACGTCTTTCAGTTGAATGGATGGAAAAAATGTATCAAAATTCCATCCACCTCCTCGTTTAGGAACGGAGGGAGTAAGGTAGTCCTATGTCCTATGTGGATGTTAGGTAAGGTAATACCAGGTCGAACTACTCATATCGCGGTGTATGCTTACGATCCCGTGTTGCCCCACTTCATGTGGCCGTAGATACGGTCACTCATAGGGTTTTAATGTGTAGTCGCTAGGGTTCCCTCCCTAGTTTTAGTCCCACACACCCTCCCTTCTCCGCATGGGAGGACGGTGCCTAAATGTGTTTCCCTATGTAAAAAAAGGTCGAACTACCCAAGTTAATTATATAATCGCTTAGTGCTAGTTTTTATTTGTAGGGTCACTTTTGGCCAGAATCTCACCTAATGTTAAGTGACTATATAATCGAATATAGTATTCATACGTAGTTAGGGAACTGGTTGGAAAGTGTAACATGATTTTGAATGTAGATTTTAGATTACAAATATTATAAAATTGGGCACTTTGCTCGTAAAACCGATGCCCAATGGGGCAAACGGAGTTCGAATGTTTTCCGCGTACTGGAAGACGCAGCGTGGGTGCACACCAACACGACCGACCGACGACCAGGTGACGGTCGCGGGAATCTGCGGGATGTGGTTGTCGTGGGGATCATTGGTGGAGATTTATGTCCAGAAGAGGACGTCTTTCAGTTGAATGGATGGAAAAAATGTATCAAAATTCCATCCACCTCCTCGTTTAGGAACGGAGGGAGTAAGGTAGTCCTATGTCCAGCAGTGAACGTCTTTCTGTTGGAATGATGAGCACTTAAGTTCTCCAATAGCTAAGGGGCCGTACAAGTATTACGTTATTAACTTTTAATTACGTAAATAGATTTTGTATAACAAAATATCAATACTACGTTAACGTGTGGGGGAAGAGGTTTACTTCCTATTGCTGATAAGGGGGGGGGGGGGGAGTCCAAATGGCGGCTACATAATACTTAATACTACGGTCTCTAAACAAAACACAAAAAAGGAGAAAATCAGTTTATCCGATTTTATCTTTGCCTATATTTATTATCATTTCACTAATTTGTATACGGTATCCATATATATGACGGTTGATATCAAAAGTGGTTTTATCCTCAACAGTCCTTTTTCGTGGTTAGTTGTTTTCTAAATACACATGATTGCGACTAGTTCTTTTTTTCTTATTTTTTGTTTCATCAAGATTGTTGTGGACAAATGAACCTCTTTCCTTAAATCTTTAACAATAACATCGCGATTCACATCCTTACAACACACACACACACACACACTAGCTGGAAACACAAGAGAGAGACCTCGTGTGTGTAAAAGTAATAGATAATAAGTTTTTAGACTAAGAGTAACTATGTGCTAGTTGTAAGTTGCACCGGCAAGATATAGTTTCTAAATACGTGTAATTCGAAGATTAATAAATACAGTCCACATTATATGGAGAAGTTGGGGTTTCATTGGTGAAGAAAGCGTCCCCTTTAAAGATAATAAGGTAATTTTAATGAGTGTAACATAATTAAATATACATAAATTTAGTAGTAGATTTAACCGATCGATTTGACTAAATAATTTAATAAGAAAACAATTGAATTTACCGCTGTTGAAAAAGGTGTCAAATCCCTTAGCAAAATTACAATTATACTATAATCCATTCAAATATACATTTTCAACCGATCTTACCGATTTTGATATTTACCGATACGTATATGTATGCCTACTTGGAACTATAATAAAAATGTAGTTTGAAAGATATTTCACGATAGAATAACATTAAAGAGATATTACTTCGATGCGGCCGGAGTTAAAATAACAAATTCACAGAGGTCGCCGGGTGACCTGAAACCTCAGCAACTCTGTCATTACAATCCGAATGAATGATTAACGCATTAACTGCAATGACGTCACATAAATTCATTCGTAATGAGGTATCTGGTTTACATTCATTTATTACTCTCTAAGCTTTTTTTTGTGTTTTATTCAAATCATTAATCTATACATAAAATAGTAACACAAAGCAATCTGTATATATCGAAAATATCAGACAAAACCGCACATTTTAACAGGCTTTAAAATCGAATTTCTATTAATTTTGTCTCTCTGTGCACGTGTCACGCAAAAATTCCAAGATAAATTTTGTTTATATTCGGTACGGAAGTAGTCTATAACGCGAAGGAATCAACATTTTTTGAAAACTAACCCCAAAGCGGTTAAAAAAGGGGATGAAAATTTATATGGGACCTAACTCAGTTTTTAAGTCATGAAACTATGCATTTAATATCTCAGAGTAACGTTATATAGGATTCATAGAATATAATGAAACACTCAGCACAAAGTGAGTGTTAACTGTGATGCAAATTGGAAAAAAAGTATATTTATCCATCCATCCAACCGTAAAGGCGTCCACTGCTGGACTTGGTCTCCTCCAAAGATAAGGGGGGAATTGCCATAATCGCCATGCTTTGCAGGCCGGTTGACGATCGTAGTAGGTGTTTGTAGTCCTCAGAGGATGCTGTTGCCCATCCCTTGGTGTACCCTTAGTCGTCTTTTACGACACCCGCGGGTAGATATGGGGTACTATTCTCAAGCCGGTACCACACGGCCAATTTAATTTGAAACTTTAAATATGTATTTATGGTAATTTTATTGTAATCTATGGTTTTACAAACACGTAATTCCATTAGGACGGAGTCGCGGGCACCGCTAGTATGTAATATATTTATAAATATAGCTATACTAGTTCTTTTCCGTCCGCTACAATGGCCGTAAATAAGGTTATACAAACAGTCTCTCTCATCATAAACAATGTTACAGTGAATGTTATTTCAGACGTATTTATTATTATATTACATCCTGTAAATTTATTTATTTAAATTAAATCAATGTTAGTTTCATCTATTGGATTATTAGCGAGAAATTTCAGTTTTCTCAATATGATAGGTAACGTAATGTTTGGTTTATTATTACTGAACATGCAGTGTATGTGTTAACACTTTCGACATTTTTTATACACGGAATAACAACAGGTGTTTGCATCTCTGAGACAGATTTGATGGAATACCTCCTTGAAGCCATGGGACAGGTTGCAGAGTCGGGCTGTTCGTGTTGTATAAATGCATTAAATTATACAGATTTTTAAGATCATTTCAGTAGTGCAAGGATTTTAAATCAATAGCATATGCTTTGTGGCTTCTGGCTTTACAATGACGTCCATATTTATATAAACAAAAAGGTCACATTGCTTACAGGCACGGCATGACCCTCACACATACTCCGGATCCCTCTTCAGTGGCGTCCAAAGACGTGCATTGATCCCAAATAAACATAACACGCACAACTCCGCACACACATTTTTGCACGTAACACGTTGGTAAAGAGATTCTGTAAGAGACCGTTTTTCTTTTTTTGCAATAAAAAAGTTAGGATTACAATCAGCGGAACTTTTTAACTCAGATAACAACCAAGCCGAGGTTTGTACCACTTTGGTGCCCTTATGTTATTTACCTTCTTCGGCTGAGTGCCTTAAGGCTTCGCTCCAAAGGTCGGTAAAGCTGTGAAAGTATTTCAGGTCAACAACGTTTGCTCTTTCAAAAAAAGAAAGCCGGCATGATTGTGATGGATGGCGATAGATCAACCTTTCGGTGATCGCTGTTGTTTCTGGATTTTACCTTCATACTGCTTACTATAATGTCAAGTCTCGTTATTTTAAACTACTTTTTCAAATTAAAATGTAAAATGACATAATATAAGAAAACAGGAACTGATGGTGATAGAACATTTTCTAATAATGGCCGCCTCATTAGCTACCACCCTCTAGTACGAAAACCTTGACATCAAATACACCAATAGGTGTGTTCTGCGTCACTTGAGAATCAGTATCTAGGCTTAGTGTGTTGGGCGGGGGGTTAGCCGGCTCTTGGCTGGAGGTGAGGAGGGAGTTGGCTGGGGTACAGCCAGCGCAGTCTTAGGCAGCTGTGGCTCGGGTCCCCTTTCTCGCTACACCCTGTTGGCTATAACAGGATGAGATGAGGGGGGGGGTCCGTACCACAGATGCCGGGGGTTGAGGGTGCTCAGGGAGTAGGGGTGAGAGGGCACACTCTCTACCCGCTCCCAGTTGTGTTTAGGTTGTATCTTTTGGCGGCCACTGGAGCACTCGCGGTGCATGCAGAACGATCCCGTGTTTGCTGCAACTAGGTGGCGGGAGGTACCGGGGGGTTTAGTGGGTAGTGGTCAACGGCGCTTCTCGCCGCGAGTCCCACACTAATCCTGTGTGACAGCCTCTCGTGCTTTCGTGCGAGAGACTGTCACACATCTTCAGACGTGTTTCAACCAGATCTGGAAGGGGGGGTCCCTATCAGATCTGGCTGAAAAACTAGTGCGTAAATGCATTGCCCTCGAAAAAAAAAAAAAAAAGGCTTAGTGTGTTAATCATCCTGGACCACATCGTCACTTAACATCAGGCAAGATTGTGGTCAAAGCACTGAGCCTAATACGTGTAAAAAAAATAGTCATCATTGTCTATGGAAAGTTGTTACTATTACATTAACAATCTTGGTAAAAATTTTCAAGCATTTTTGTCATGCATGTTATTGAGATTGTGCTGTTTAAAAATGTGACGATGAACAGTTAACCAATTAAGTTCAAACTTGGAACGGTAAAGAGCTCTCCGTATTGAAGAGTTCCTCACAGCACGATTGGACAGAGTTATGCAAAATAGAACCAACCAAAAATTCTACAGAAAACCTTTAGTACCATGTTCAAATATAAAGCACTCAATGCTACAAGCAATTTGGTAAAGTCGTTAGTTTAAAATGAATTATCTAGCGATTTTTACACTCTTTTGTTAAGATTACTGAATATATATAATAAAACAGTTTGCAGAACTATGCCCAATTGTACTTTGTACAAAAAACTATTCAACTCATCATCAAACTATAAAAAAAGTGGTTATGAAACTCTATAGAAAAGTAAAAATTTATTATTCTGATTAAACCTTGATCGGCTTCATTTCACTATGTAGGTGTATATAACATACATATAGTTTATATTGGAATAGCATCTGAAGGCCGAATAAAGATATCGCGGAGCTTTGTTTAGATTAAATCGATTTGGTTTCAATTTTTGTTCACCGTTATTACAAACATTAGCCGACATCATTTTTTTTTTTCATTTTTAGCTTTTCATACGAACATAGATTTATAATGTTACAGAAGTGGACTGATAAGAGTCTGAATTTGACTGAGATTCTGAATAGTAATGTCCCGATCCGATCTATGAACTGAATTTAGTGAAGAAACAGATATGATATTTTATTTCCACGTAAAACGAGAGTTTATATAAAAATAGTTATTCGAGAAACCGTGAATATCATAATATTATTTTTCCACAAGTTTTGATTTTAGTATTGAAAGTAATTTGAAATTATCAATTCCGCTAATTTATAACTTTACGTTACCACATATTTTTGCAAAGTTCCTGTTCTGATCATAATCCGATAAAAATATTGGTATATGGTGATAGCTATGTTATTTACCTTCGTGGTTTACACGATCTGATATCTAACTTCGAACTGGCTAAAATCCGCTAGAAAATAGAATGGTTTTCAAAAAATTCAAAATATCGGTGGATCGTATGCTTGCGATCCGATCTTGTGAAAGACCGGATGGGATCAGATCGGATTGGCGCATCACTACACAAAAGTCAGTTGAAAGAAGTAAAAAAAGAAATGCAAATTTTCTTGATCCACACTGAAAAAGTGATTACCAATAAGAAACCTAGTTATGGTAATTTCAACACCATAATTAAGAAACTAATAATGATTTAATTTGGCTTATTATGATGCCCTCATTGATGGTATTTCAAATTAACATTTATTTATTATAAATGAAAGGACATACATATATATCTAACTATATCTGTATCTTGGGGTCATTGGTTACAAGAGATGGAAAGTAAAACCATGATATTGAGCGAAGAGTTGCGTTCGGGAATCGAGTGGGCCCTGCGTAACTTTAAGTGCAGCCAGAATGTCTCTAAAAAGGCACGTATGGCTGTACTTCGGGTGTGCTAGTCCCTACACTTTTGCATGGTAGTGAGTGCTGAATCTGGCAGAAGAAACACGAAAGCAGGATTAATGAAGTAGAGATGAGTAGTCTGAGAAGAATAGCTGGCATGAGAATGATGGATAAAGTAAGGAATAGTGTGATAAGGGAACGTAGAGGTGTGGTAGAGGATGTAGTGATAAAGACAGAGAAAGCGATTCTTAATTGGTATGGACATGTAGAGAGGATGGATGAAAGAAGATTGACGAAACAAATTTACAAGGCGAGTGTGGCTGGACAAGCTTGTAAGGGTCGTCCTAGGCGAACATATCTCCACCGGATTCAGAAAATACCTTTATGGAATTTAGATAATTATCCAAAAGTAAATCTTTATTTGTTATAAATATATAGCGTTCCTAAATATATTTATCTGTAGAGGCTAGAATTTTAAAAAGAATTGCTTCAAACAATGATACTCTTGATTGAAAGTTTGTATTGTGCTATTTATAAAAAAAATCAGCATAATTTAATTTAACTTAATTTGATTTAAAACGTCCGTGAGTTCTTTAGTGGAAATTCTATTAAAATCAACGATTTATATTAAAAAAAAGGCCGAAAACTAACATAACCGCAACAAGTTCCTTGCGGATTAGTACAAAATAAACAAATATATTATATACATTCTATAATTATTTAGGCACGTTATATAAAAACAAAAAACACAACAAAACCGCAGCATCCAGTAACTCGGCAATGATGAAACCAGTATGTTATAGAGTTTTCGATAAAAATAAAACGATAAATCATTTCAAAATAAACAAACAAAACCCGTCGCTTTTTATCATAACTGATTTTTAAATCTTTTATACGTAATATCCACAGTACGTAATAGGCAATGAGAGGTATACCTACATACGTATTCATTTTAATCCTTCATAATGAGTACTTGAAATTAACGAGATTATCCTTTCAAAGTCAGTCCATATAAAGTTTTTCTTTAATTATTTACATATTTTTTTGGAAATTCTGTAATACGATTAGCACTTTGATCACAATCTCGTGCCGTTTCACGATATGGCCAAGGATAGTAAGCTGGCTTTCAAGTGTTGTTACCGGAACAGACCTTTTATTGGTCGGTGAAAGATTTTTAAACTTGATGGTTATAGTTATGTCTAGGCGAATATTTGCAAATGCTCTACCACTAAGCTTCGGTCTCATTACAATGTTTTTGATCACCGATATCTTAGGCGCATTATTTTATTTTTCGAAAATAAGGTTCCTCGTAAAAATGAAAACTCATGAAATTGCGAATAAAATCCGATTCAAAATATTATTTTCCAACGGTTATTTAAAAAGTATATTACGCAATAAAGAATATATGAAATGCGGACGGAGCCGCGGACACACAGCTAGTTGTCATATACAAAAGTAGCTTAACTACCATCCTCTCGTTTGAAATCCTTTAGCCAAGCACCAATATGTGTGTTCCCGCAGTATCACTTGAGAGCCAGTACCTCTAGGCTTAGAGTGTTTACCATCCTGCACGATGTGCGTCATTTAACATCAGGTGAGCTTGTGGTAAATATAGGGTATTGTATGAAAAATACTTTATCGAACTAAGGTGAAGTTTGAACAATTCATAAACTAGTCTATCCATCCATCCATCCAACCGAAAGACGTACACTGCTGTACATAGGTCTCTCCTAAAGATTTCCACGACGACCGGTCTTACACCAACCGCATCCAGCGGATTCCCACGACCTTCACCAGGTCGTAGGTCCACCCTGTGGAGGGCGCACACCCACGCTACGTATTCCGGTGCGTGGTACCTATTCGTGAACCCATTGGCCCATCGGGCATCGGTTCTGCGAGCAATGTGCCCAGCCACTTAAGATAATGTCGGTTACTTTGGTTCTTCTGCGGATCTCCTCATTCCTGATTCGATCACGCAGTAAAACTCCAATCATAGCCCTCTCCATTGCCCTTTGAGCAACTTTGAGCTTTTTAATTAGGCCCATTGTAAGCGACCACGTCTCAGTACCGTATGTCATTACTGGTCGAAGACTTTTGTCTTGAGACACTGCGGTATTTCGGACGAGATGATTTTGCGTAGCTTTCCGAACACAGCCCAGCCAAGTTGGATTCGACAATTAACCTCTTTCTCGAAGTTGGATCTACGTTATTGGACGGTTTGTCCCAGGTATACATAACTTTCAACAACCTCGAGCGTAGAGTCACCAATTTTTATAGGAGCTGGCACAACATGGACATTAGAGATGACTTTCGCCTTGTACATGTTTATTTTAAGGCCAACTCGTTCGGTGGCTCTATTGAGGTCACCGAGCATCATACTTAGGTTTTCTGCGGTCTCAGCCATGACTACTATATCATCAGCAAAGCGGAGGTGTGTTATGTACTCGCTGTTTATGTTAATGCCAAGTCCTTTCCAATCCAGAACCTTGAGAGCATCCTCGAGTGCAGTGGTGAACAGTTTCGGAGAAATAACATCTCTCTGTCTAATGCCACGCACGCAAAGGTATGGGTTTCGAGGTCTGGTCGTGTAATCGGACTGACATGGTGGCGTTTTCGTACCTATCTTTCAACGTTTTGATAAAAACTAGTAAATATTAAATATTAAAAAATCATAATCATTGAAACTAAAATTTTATATATTTTTTAGTTTATCTGCCTTTTCGTATCTAAAAATATATTTACCTTTTTTTAGTACAAAGAGCAAAAACACATAATAATATGTCGAATATCGAAAAAC
The DNA here is from genome assembly GCA_014132275.2 of Samia ricini. NCBI lineage: Eukaryota > Metazoa > Arthropoda > Insecta > Lepidoptera > Saturniidae > Samia > Samia ricini. The sequence goes on from AP028159.1 coordinate 1,753,112, forward strand.
GAAAATAATAAACAGAAAACATTATTAATATTTCGGTCCTATCACAGCGTGTAAATACCGCGAAAATAAAGGGTCGGTAAATATCAAAGGAAACATCTGGCTTCGTAACTAGAAGTACCTATTGTTTTTGTTCCGGAGCTTGTAGACTATACGTAAAACAGGATCCTTTTAAAAACTCATCGATTTACAATTGTAATTACTTAAAACTAATCTAGTTAGTTGGAATTTCACAGCGAGATCGAATTAGAAATTAGGAGATCCGAAGAAGAACTAAACTAACTGTCATTTCCTAAAGAATTGCTAAGCTTAAATCGCAATGGGCAGGGCAAATTGCTCGTAAAACCTATGCCCGATGGGACCAACGGGTTTTCGGACGGCTGTCGCGTACCGTAATCGTAGAGTGGGTACGTCTCTCACAAGGTGGACCGACGGCCTGGTAAAGGTTGTGGGAATCTGCTGGATTCCTGTGATGCAAGACCGGTCGTTGTGGAGATCTTTGGGGAAGATCTATGCCCAGTGTAGCGTAAATTCAAAACAATTTATTATATTTATTTTTAATAAAGTTTGTACGTATGGACTTATGCTACAGAAAGTCACTAGACCGGTTATCTGGTAATATTTGAGCGATGACATTGAAAGCGCGAGATAGAGTGTCTCAGATAGCTGGCTAGTGACACTGTGTCCAATTATCGTACAAATTACACTGGTATATCGTTCTCTTACTTACGAGTATTTATTATATGATGCTAAAACACTTTAACCTAGCATATCCAGCAGTGGACGTCTTTCGGTTGAGTGGATGTATGGGGAATCTAGTTAAAACCGGTCAACTACGAAACCTGGAATTTATGCCAGGTTCAATTGTTTTCCTATTGTTAAGTTTAGCCAACGTAGGTCAGGGATAAAATATGATTTTTAGAATCGATTTCCCTACAAACATATGTACCACATAAGATCTTTTTCTTTTTTTGTTAAAAATCGGTTAATATAAACTAGGGTAATTCCGGCGATTTTATGGGTCAAGGTTCGTTCCATCATGATACCCTTATGTTAATTATCAGTTTTCGACTAAGTGACTTAAGCGTTTATATGCTTCACAAAATATGGTAAAGATGTAGTATCTAACCTACTTAACATTATTTCTTAACTTACTTGACCTAAAAAAACCTAAGTGGATTTCGTTAATAAAAACAAAACTCGCTCTTGGTCAGCGAACGAAACAGGAAAAACTTCTTACCTCCCCCACAGAACTGCTTCAAATAAAGCCAATTTTTTCTTTCCTTTCCACTCACTCTCTGAATACAAAATGAAAAACAAATAATAATTATTATTTAAGTAACGGATAAGTTAATATTTTCCTCTTTGAATATATCTCTTAATTTATGAAAGTATTTATATGGTGTTTTACCTTTTGCTTTACACTTAACACTTTCGATTAACACTTAACAGTGATAATGATCAACTGATACTGGTTTTTGCAGCATTTGGATTTCGTTGTATCAATCTAAATCCCCATGGCGTTCCATTTAAAACTTTTTCGTAAGAAGAAGTGACTGTTTTCACAGCTACTCCATTGCAAGGCATGGTATTCTGTTACAACCTGAAGTGTTGTACTGATTTATAGACAAGGTGGTCGGAGAAGCGTATAATTACTTATCTATTTTACATACAGCTTTATACTATATTTCGATTATAATATTAGCATGTAAATACCTAATAGAAAACTATTCAAAGATGGCCGAACGATATATTCAATTTGAACGTCGCGCTGTTTCGTGGAGACGTTTCAACGGACGACCGCGAGTTAATTTGATAAGGGTCAAATCGTTTCCGAGTAAATTTTGGCTAACGTCCCTCATCGTTATGAATATGTATTGAATTATTCCATTGCGGTTCATGTTTGTTATTATTCACACGAATCGTACACAATTTAACATCTGTCATTTACCACAATCGATTTTGAGGTTATGAATTTTAATCCGAATTGATTATCAAATGCATTGATATAAGTATAATCTAATGGTATACCGGAATAACTATTTAAATATCCATTGTACAACATATTCTAATGTGTGGACATATTATAGAATAGGTCGATTTAAACCCACATCCGTCGACGTTAATTCCGATCGTATCGCTAGTCATCTGTACTTGTAAATAAAATTGAAGTGTCTGTTTGTAACGTCAAAATATTTTTTTTTTTTACTTAATACATATGAATGTATATACGATACCAAAAATAAAAATTTTGTCTGACTGTTTGTTCCGGGTAATCCGAGCTGGACAGATTTTGACGCGACTTTCGGTAGATAGCTGAAGTTACTCCGCGCAACTTAGTAATAACTTTGGTAATTTAAATTTTCGAATATACATAGGGTTCCGCGTAAAAAAAAATTAAACTCCTAAATAATTTAATAAAATCTTATTCAATGCACAGTTTTACGGGCAAATGTTTGATTTTTTGAGAAATATTTTTACTTTATCTTAGCAGTAAAAAAAATTGGGGTTCCGTATAAAAAAATTAAAACGCATTTTATAGGACGACAATTATTACATTACATTCGAAAGCATCGTTGAGATATGACCGGGGTGACAACGTTTGGATGACATCCAAAAATGGAGTCCCAAGTGGCTTATATCGTTCATAAGGTTATTGCTTTCGGACGTAATATTTCAAAAGTATGAGGTAAAATGTAATGTTCTAACTTAAAAAATCTTATTTGCGAATCTATTTTATACAGGCAATAATAACGAAATACTCATGTTTTAAGAACCGTTAAAATAAAACAAAAAAAAAAAACGCGCTGACTGCTGATTTGGAGGCAATATGATTATAACACGAATAAATTATCGCTAAAGGGCTACGGTACAGCGGACCTCGTGGACGTTTAAGATTGTAAATTGAAGGATCCATTGTCCAATATCAATGTTTAGTCTAGCAAACAGAAAAAGAAAGCGTCCATAAGTTATTAGATAACTTTATAGATATCGTGAAACAAAACACTATCTGGAAAACAAAAAAATGCTATAAAATGTGGACAGCAAACAAAATAATTTTTATTAAAATACATGAAACTTTGTCTGTTCCTTCTGTCGGTCTATATTTACCATAAGTGTCTTACACCAGTGTCTTAACACTGTGATGTCGAAAATAAATTATAACTTTCTCAATGGTACTTTTACAAAACATTGTCATTTTTAATGTACCAGGTACTTGAATAATCTCATATTAATAAAACCCAATTTAAAAAAAAAAATCTCATAAAAATCAATCAGCGTATAATTATTTAAAATAATTGTTATTTCATATGTAACTAGCTGGTATAAATGAAATCATACTCATTATTGAAAATTTGTCGGAAAAAACTAATTGTTTCCTTATCGTTGGAAGCGATCATGAGGCGCATAGTGGCTAGTGCGGGCGGAATCTGAGTCAATGGACGCGGGTTCGAGTTCACCTATCCAACTCTAGCATCAGCCTGAGCTTTCGATGAATGAAACCATAAAACGATGGTAGGGCATTTCAAAAATAATGTCTTTCTGGGTAGCTAACACCCTCAAATACAAAGAGGTGTTTTATTTTTTATTTAGTCCCCTTACATCTCAGACGCAATTCGAGTTTTGTTTACATTTTTTGTGGCTTTCCCCTATTTTTATTGTTTTCATCTTATTTCTATTTACCATCTTATTCTATTTCTTATCTATGTGTTCCTATTGCATTATGATTATGTCGGATCTTTAGTTATTCATAATTCTTATCATAGTTTTTTATATTATAATTATTTCAAATTTTAATCTATTTTTTTGGTTTTTCGTGTGTTCCGGCAACATCACTTGAGAACCAATCGTCACTTAACACCAGGTGAGATTGTGTCGCCTAACCGTGTAAAAAAAAATACGAAAAACTGTTTTCGTGTAGGTACTTTTGACAGTATACTTTTATGTATTTGAAAAATAACTTGTAAAATATTCTTCTCCTTCTTCTTAGTTAATGGCAATCTGTGTGTACACACAATTTGTGCCAATGTCATGTAGGTAAGATTTTCAATCTTGTATCAGCGTTACCAAGCTCCGACAGAACGGTGGCCTATCCTGCTCGAACTTTCCATGGAGCTTTGTCGGCACCTCAGAATGTATGCTACGCGTTGTCTTCTATAATAAACTTAACTTGAACACAATAACTTAACTATTTCACACAAACGCCACCAAGATTACATGATATAGAGTCAAGTACACAAGTTTAATGAATTAAAGAAAACAATTGCTACATGTCAGACTGAGATCCCGCCAAAAACTCCTGTAAAATATTCATTCCGCGCAGAGATAAGTGAGTACATTGACGTTTTATTTGGTGCGTTTCTACGTGTTCCACTGAGTTGCGTATTATTCAAAAGAACCTTTATGTAAACGACTATGTTAATATAGAGGCTTTTTGTTTACGCACGGGATTCGTCGTCCCTTCATTGTAATATATTTACAACAGCCTAGTAGAATGTATAATAACGATATTGAATAAATTTGTTCTGCGACGTCATAGTTACGTTTTATTATGTTTTCTTTCGTATTCATAAACATGTTCTTTGTAGAGTTTATAAAAAAAAATCTATGTTTATTTTTTAGTAGAATAATACTGTATAATCTCAACTGATTTTAACACAATCTCATCTGATTTTAAGTGATGCTGTGGTACAAAATGGGAAGCAAATTAAAATTTACATTAACATTTTCTTTCACCGATATCTAAGACTCATTGTGAATAGATTCGAACCTACATCTGTCGACGCTCTAGCGTACTACACTATCACTGAGCCATCATCGCTTGAAAGTCATCATCATCTTACTTTTAGTCCGATTACAAGTCGATCCTTTATCATGATTCTTATGATAAATTAAAATTATCATGATAAATTTTTCAGAAATTCTTTAGCCAAATTTAGGTTACCGTCGTCCTATTACGTAATTATTGTATGAAATATTTAGTTTTCAGATTTTAAGAATAATTATTGATTAAATTGAAAGAAGAATTATCACCAGAATGTTTTCTTTGCAACATTATAACCAAACCATTGCATATTTTAATAAAATTATTAATAAACAAATTAAGCTACACTAAAACTTGGCTGGAGTTGTAATTCTATATCTATAATTGCAATAGTAATCTAAGAAATCGACAGACAGATAAAAATACATTTACCTTTATGACCTCATTACACTGCATCCTACATCTCTACACGCAGGTAAATGGGTTCTGTAAAGGGCCTAGAGATATGTAGTTCCCATTGACCACCGTAGGTTTAGTGATAACTCTCTGTTGAGGGCATTAAGCACTCGCCCCACACGTTCGGTGGCACTATCAAGTTCCTTCCGGTTTACAGTACCTTTCTTAATCAGTTCGAACAAAAAAAAAAAAAAAAAAAAAAACAGAACATTTACGGTGATATTCAAAATTATTCATATTATATTCACACTATATGAATTATTTGGATACTTTAGCTAAACTTTTACGGTCGACAAGCGATTAAAATTGTCAAACTTAGTTAAAAACCATGTCGGAAAATTTAAATTTTCGCAACAATGTTTCCAGACGGCTGGTCTCCCCGTACTCGATCCGATTAGGTTTCATGAAAATCGACCGATACGATTTTCCAGCCGGTTTCCCCGGGATAGGTACCTCAACACAGGAGTCTCATAATACTCTGTGAGCATAAGTTATTTTCATCTTGAGAAATCTAATCATGTCTCCTTATATAAACATTGTTGGGATATAAACGGAGTATAATATTTAATATTTGTTGTTAGTATTTTTATTATATAAGACAAGAATGTGCGTTGTGTACGCACAAGATGTTCCTTATGATATTAAACAGAATGGAGAGTGTCTATATGACTTTATTATTTAAGGTAATAGATGAAAATGTCATTACGAACTTACGAAGATATATACTTGCACAGAGAATAGTATCAACGTCCAAAAGGACATTCCCGTTAATAAGGTTTGGTACTGATAGTCGATTAATCAACCAGAAAAAAAGAAATCTCAAGCATAAAGTACGAAAGGGTGTTGTCGGTTGTCTACTAAAAAATAAGAAAATCATTAATAGTCCCCAAATTGGTAACGTTGAGGCGCAAATTGTTTGCAAGCCAAATCTCATCTGTTGCGGGTATTTTAGGCACAGCTGTCTCTGATGAAGTTACGGCTGTATAATATAGTATTGTTAATAGAAGTTATTGGAAATTAAGCTCCTCCACCTACTTTCCCGTCACTAGGACTTCTGTAACAACCTGTGCCACCACTTATAGCAATATTGGAAACGCAGAGATCTTTGGAACTGTAAGGTTGACTTAATTAGAAGGAAAGACGAGATTCCACAATAATGATTTAATATATACATGTATGAAAGACGATCTAATGCATGAATATAATAAAGTAATTATTGCATTTTTAAATCACATACTCGCTTCATGCAATAATTCATTTTTTACAGTTAACCAACGTTAGCGGGAAAAAAATCTAGTCAATCACTTCAGTTTTCATTTCATAACTCCACCGATAGAATTCCAAGCAGATGTATAGTGCCTTTTATACAAATAATATATTCACTACGTCAATTTTCATTAGGCAATAAATAGCGTATGGATATATATACGCTTAACCCACATCTCTGTGCTTCCACTAACATTATTAAAACTACGATTTGTATAGTTTTTTATATGACAAAAAAAAAAATGATATATATTATATTTATAAAAAAAAGAACCAGGTCGAGTTTCTTGCCGGCTCTTCTTGACTGGGTTGTTTTCCGAACCGGTGGTAGTGTTTTAGACGTTCATAAGCGCCTTCTTAGGGCCTAAATTGAATAAATAAATTTTGATTGATTTTGATTGATTGACTCTAGGCATTCTAAATTTCATTTTATATACAGAGATTATATTTTAAAGACGTTAAGTATTGTCATGAAGGCTGAGATGTCTAAACTCAATCTCACTTAACGCTAAACGACGGTGGAACTTAATACGTTAAAGATAAACGATAATGTAATATACGAAATAGAATACTAACTAGAGGATCGCCGATAGCCAGACGAGCGTACATCATAAGACATTATTAGTATCAAATAAATTTTATTAGATCATATATCTCAGCGAACACATACCAGATCAAGAGTCCAATTTTATCTTAAAGTGGATGAAAGATGCGACGGCGAGCCGCCGTGTCTAACCGGACCGGCCAGCGGGTACACTTTAAGAAAATCGATTTCCAACGGTCAATTGAATTCTGAATGGGCGTCTTTGAGAGGGCTCGGAGTGTCTGGCCTCTTGTAAACTAAAACGCTACCATATTTTCAGAAATATAATGATACATTTAGGTAATTTAATTTGTTTAGCTGTAATAATTTTGCTCTGCAGACTCTTTTATCATTACTTGGTATTTTATTCTTTCTTTTATTTATATCTATATGTACTAATAATTAATCTGTGCGATCGTCTATGCATTTGCTTCTCCTTATTCTTTCTTATTTCATCTCATTATTTCTTACACGTTCCTTTTTTTTGCTTTGCTGATTTTGATAAAACTTTGCACTTGGGAAATATTTGTCAATAACGAATTGATAAGCTATAAAGAATAACAGTTTTAATATTTGACCATTTTTAGTATTCTATTATACCTTTGACTATAACTTCCCGTAACATTAGATGAGAAGTCAGTCAACCTTAGTCCTCTACAATTGTTAATTGGGTATTGTACAATGTTTAAAAAGTAAATAATGATATAAACTGTTTTTTTTTTACACTAAATAGGCTCAGTGCTTTGACCACAATTTCCCCTGATGTTAAGTGACGACGTATGATGATTCTGGACGGATGGTACACACACTAAGAGGTACTGGTTCTCAATTGATGATGCCGGAACACACCTATTGAGGGTGGTAGCTACCCAGGCGGGCATCATTAGAAAATGCTTTACCACTAGGTTTCCTCAAGATGTTTTCTTTCACCAAAAGCTCAGGCCGATTTTAGAGTCGGATCGAATAGAGGTGGTGATCGAACCCGCTTCGAATGACGCGGAATCCGGCCGCATTATCCGCTGCGCCATCATCGTTTCAATTGTTCCCAACAAAACCCGTTCTTTTTTGGTAAACAATTTTATAAGTGGATCTCAAAAAAGCAGTATGACAGGGTCTTCGCGAGCGCCTGCATCGTGACTAAACGTGATCAAAAACCCAGCATAGTGGAACGTTTGAGCTTGTCACGTTCCGAAAACAGCAATGGTATATCCTGAGCTACCCAGAGACTGGATTATGATGATGATGATGAACCGGTATGATGATGGTGACAGTCGATAGATTATAATATGTCAGCGGTAGTAATTGTTCTCTGACTGTACTTTAATTAACACTGACTGTGTACTCGCGGCTGCGCCCGCGTTTCATATATTTTTCATTGCGTAATGTACTTTTTTATTTTTTTAAACAGTGCCCTAATTAATTTTCAAATTTTTTGGTACTAACCATTAAGCAATGATATTTCGCACAAATTCAAATACCTGCCAGTAAAACTATGCATTAAATCGGATCTTATTCACAATGTAATTAGATTTAATTCTTTTACGCGGAACCCTAATTAATTTCGAAAAATGAAAGTACTCTAAGTTACGCGGTGCCACTTTATCTGTCTACCAAAAAAGTCAAAACTGTTGGAAAATAGGAACGCAACCTAATATTATATTTATTGTCTTTTGATATAATTTAATGTCTTATGTTGGCAACTTTCTCTTACTGTACAATATATGAATGTCATTGTGTCAAGTGTGCAATAATATACGTCTTATGCATTTATTGTGTTCTATTTTTCAATATTAATCAACCAAATATCAACAAAAACCCATCAAGATTGGTCCAGCAGTTCCGGAGATTACCCAGAACAAACAAATAGTCAGACAAAAATTTAAACAAATGTAATTTTGGTATAGGTAACGTATATACATTCATGTCTGCACTGTTAGTAAAAAAAAAATATTTTGATAATACAAACAGACACTTCAATTTTATTCATTAGTATTAGATGAAGTACAGCCATTTTGGTGTGCCAATATAAAGCAAAAAAAAACATGCTAATACGTCGTTCGATACCGCAAGATTTGATACAGAATAATTCAACATTAAACCCAGACCGGGTTAACGCAACGGTGAAAAATAATAATCTAAACTAGAATGAAACGAACGTACATACATACATACATATATATATATATACGCGAAGGTCATCAACGTGAAATAACAAACGTACTTCCAAAGTAAACTATCGGTTTAAAATAAATAACCACTTCACAGAGTTCAGGAAACAGGTACGCAGGTGAGATATAGATACGATTTACAATTTATACCAAACGATAAATATACGGTTTTACAAATAATTTTACGCGTAAATATTATTTTAATTTTATTATGGAAAGGTATAATTTCAAAAATTTGACGTTACCGTAATGCGTATTTTGCGTTGGACGGGTGGATTGACAATAAAGGTAAAATATGTGTAAGGAAATTTTAGGCCAATTACGGAAGCTTTTGGAGACATGGCTTTATGGTGACGGCTAAGAATAGTACCCACCTCATATCTCCCATGAATGTCGTAAAAGGTAACTAAGGGATAAACCATAGGATGGGCAACAGTACCACGAAGACCTGACTACGATCGCCAACCCGCCTACCAAGTGTGGCGTTTATGGGAATCACCCCCTTATGACGCCTTTCGGTTGAATACATTTTGGAGTCCAGACTAAAACAGTATAAAAATGGGATGCGAAAACCTATTAACCAAATATCCTTCCATGGTTACACATGAAAGAGAAAACGACTGAATAGTTAGTAAAACAAGTAACTTTATGAATGCCAGGGATCAGAATCCTGGCCTTCTCATGTTGATATTTATTTATCAGGCGAATTTTAAAAGAAATAGCTTACTGGCTAAAAAATCTTTGACAATGTTTATTTTATTAAAGGTCCGAGCGTCCACATATTCACAATCTTCCGAAAACATTACAAGTAAAACCGGAAGTAATTTAAACTGAATATGATATATGTAGTGAAAGTATTCAGCACGTTTGCGAAATTAATTAATTATCTGCAAATTACCTAAGCAATGTACACGTTGACGACCTTAGAGCTTTAACGGAAACCATTTCAGGATTAAAAAGAAATTGTTAAGTTACTTGAAATTTTTCTACCGCATTTAAAGATTCAAAGCGGTCGTAAGTTTTTAAAGTCATACTGAATCCTTCTAAGTTTCTGGGTTTCTTTGGAGATAGACCTAAAGGGGTACCATATATCAATTTTAAAGCGACGATGAGTAATAAAAAACATTATGGCAATCATGAAACTGAACCCAAACAACTATATTAAATATATAGATTATAAATACGTAATAGTTTTAATATCATTTAAAAGAGGTGATAGTTATATTTCTGACAAACACGACATATTTCGTTACAGCCTACGGTCCAATGCAATCTAAGTTCGATTGATGAAGTGTTCACACTTCTAAAAAGTCAAATGTTACGATCGGTTGCGATGAATCATTATTTATGTTGTACTGTGATGCTTCCATACAAAAAAGAAACAATTGTTATTTTTTCTTATATATTTGTAAAGAAACAATATTTCTTTAATTTTGAATTTGGCCGCGCTTACTACATTACCAATGACATTGACAACTGACAAGCGCTAGAGTCTGTGGCATCCTTGGTCTGAGGTCTATGGTCAGTTGAGAGGTTATGAAAAAAATAGCATTGTAAAAGAAATTTATTGTGACAGATTTGTTAATTAAAATAGATAAATAAGAATAATTGGTAGAAGAATAGACTTTAATTGTCGTTTCTTCGTTTTCAGGTAAAGTGGTAATAATAGTGTAGTTAAATAAGTTATCGTATTTGTAAGAAACTAACGAAATAAAACTTCGTTTTCAGAAGCAACACATGAGTTTATTTTTAACCTAAAATTGAAGGATAGTTATTATATATTTCTTTATATATCATATGTTTCTTTTAACAATTCCTATTCGAATGCCGATCTTATTTGATTTTTATTGATTAAATACTGTAAACTTATTTTAATCTTATAAAACTATGCTATCAACGCACAGGCGCATTTAGCCAATTTAGTGTTCAACACACCTCCATATTGGTTCGTTCGAGGAATCCTTGACAACCAAATCTTCACACCAGTGAATGAAATCGAAAAGAAAATGACCAACATCACCTCTTGCAATACTTTTAAACTATACTATTAATTATTTAAGGGATATTATAATTAATATTTGTGAAGGATAGATTTTTACAATTAGAGAAAGCGATTTAAACAAATACAAAAGGATGAATTGATTTTTCAAATTATAAATACGATAAGAATTTGAAAATATATTATTACTTGTTTAAATATTTATATTTTCTGTAGATAAAAATAACTCACTAGAACATTCAGTTCACATTAATTAAACCGCCCTGTACAAACAGACAGATATACAAACAAAGACTTGATTTCAGAAATAAAAAGCACAGTACATCTGACGTAAGTAGTTGTTGGATCCTAGTTAAAAATACATCTAGTTTTAATATATGAATACATAAATAACGGACTTTAATTATAATGTTTTGTTTAGACTTAATCTTGAAATGTTATATGCACGTGAGCGAGCGATTTAAATGTTGACTCCCAAGTCAATGAAAAGCTAGTTAAAATCAACTTTTCGATGAATGAGACGTTTTCCGAACCATTGTTAGCGTTTTGACGGTCATCACGTCCAAAAAGAATAAATTGTTATTATTTATTTTTATTTCAAGTATGTTTAATTAAGGACAATCTATTTTTTAGGTATGGAAATCTTATATAAGAAATTTCGGGCCTCACCGGGCAGCAAAGGGCAGGGTATGTCAGATTTTTACTGACTAAAACTGTTTGATGTTCTTTCATCCATATATTTGGTACGAGAGTAGAAATTGTTTTTTTATTTTATCTTCTCTCCGGCAATAAGAGACTCCTTGTCTATTGTCTATTCTAGAAGATCTCAATATGGAAACTCGTCTCTCTATTATCTGCATCGGATGAGGTGTCGGCTCCTTTGGTTACTTAATATGGCAGAATCCCGATAACTTAAAAAGCTGACGCTTGTGGGTCGAGTTGATATCAAGAGAAGCTGAATACACACACTGTTTGGACGCATTTGAGAAGGTTCCAGATATCACAACAGTCCAGGGTTAATAATAATAGGGAAATAACTTTAATTGTGTATGTATTTTTTTATAAAAACTGTAAAATTCACAGTCATAATCGGTTTTAGCAATGAAAATAGTAATGAATATGAATGTGGAAGGATGGAAAAGTAGAGGAAGGCCAATGAAAGTGTGGATGGAGTGTGTAAGAAATGATATGAAAGAAAAAGGAGTGAATGAAGAGATGACGGCTGATAGGGACGTATGGAAGAAGAAAACATACTGCGCCGACCCCAAGTGAGTTGAGAAAAGGCAGGAGAATGATGAATCGGTTTTAGCAGAAGCATAGAGAGTGGTGTCATGTCCAGAATCCTGACATCACTATCGTTCACATAATGGTCCACCCTGTAATAACCTTGGAACTTTAAAACTTTTTTGTACTATCGGGTAAATCGGTAATGCACTTTGAAACCTTATTAAAAATCTAACGCCTAAAAAGTTTTTATTAGTCTTACTGAGCCTAAAGTATTGGACGGCTGATTTGTGATTATTTCTTATATTAAAATTATGCCGGTCTCTTGATGGATTAAGCTTATCTAAACCAACCAATGAGCTATCATCGCTTCAACGTAACTATAAATACTTTATATAAACATTAATTTTTAGTTGAAACATCTCGTTTGTTCGAATCGAGAACACTTCGGGATAACACGTGTAAAAAGAGATAGGCACGAAAAACAAATACACGTATTAAAATCCCACGAACCGATCGTTGAAAGATTTATTAAAGATATAGTTCTGACGAGAAAATAAGTATCTTATGTTAGGAAAACTATTATTGAACGTATATTTTTTCATAATTATTTTGTTTAAAGTTCAAAACTACAATTTTGAACCAATGTTACTTAAGTAAGGATGTACGTGGAAATAATAACAAACAAGATACTTCAACAGGAACTTGTCGAATATTTTTTAAGATGTAGGTAGGTAGTAATTAATCAATAGAATGCTTCCTGCTACTGCTGTCACGCTAAAGTATGATTTCCATAGATTTCAAACGTAAGTTTACAATGATCTTCAAGTGGCATAATTATTTTTACAAAAGAGTGCGTCATCTGGGATTTAAGAAAGGCTTAGAATACTTAGTTAGAAAGTACCGAAGTGGTAACTTCAGCTCTTGTAATGATTGGTTTTAGTTCATTTCACATTTATAATATTTATCTATATTCATTATATTTATTTATAAGATTCATTAAGAGAACCCGAAGGTTTTCTATTAGTTTAATCATGTCAACTGTCAGTATATCTTACCCGTGCGTTCTGCTAACGTAACATGAGTTTTTATTGGATTCATTGAGAAGGCCGTTTTAGAAAGAACATTTAAAATTTTAATATTTGGAACGCCGAGAAACAATAGGATTTTGATTCATAAAGACAACGGGATCGAGAGTGAGAGGACGTAAGGAAAGATAAAATCGGTTTCTCAACCATTTTTTTGAGATTACTAGATTAAGTGATGTGATCATACACACTGTGGGTGATGAAGATTAAGCGGCAATCGACTTGCAATTTATTAAATATAGTAAATAATGGACATTACAAGATCCGGCAAGTCTATATATTATACCGTGTAGATATTTGGATGATGCAAGCGTAGGTCTTAGACAATCGGATAATTTCTATGACCGATACAGGCGTACTGTTCTGACAACAAATTCTGATAAAAGGAACTGCAGTGCTATATGAGACGAGTTTCTTTACTGGTCAGGTTTATTATTATTTGTATTTTTTATATTAATGGTATGTAAAGAAAACCTTCAGTTTATATTATTATACTATTTTCATATTCTCATTTCGTTTTTTAATTTATGCCTTTATCCAAATTAATTCAATTGCCCTCGCGACACTTGCTAAAGAAATAGTCCATTACGAAATTTATATACATTGCGTCTATGCGGCCCAGTTCTATGGTGGCTACATTACCTAAATTTAGAAGGCGAAAAATGTATGGATAACTAAAAAAAAAACAATCACAAATACTGTTCGTAAACCTAAAGGTAATTAAAAAATATCTGAAACTGTCGTGGTCAATCTTATGATGAAAAAATATATTTCAACTCACACAGTACGTTTACATTTTTATATTTATAAAAGCACTATGCTAATTTAGTTATAAAAACATATTGGCGATGAATACAAATTCTTTTGGTACAATTTTCTATTATTTTTCTAATCAAACAAAATGGCGGCTATAACAAAATAAAAAAATGTGCTATAACAAAATGGCGGCCCATTGTTAAAGCTTTACAAGAGCCATTTATTTTCAATACAATTCAGATGTGCACGATGACCAAACTACATAAATCACGTTAAATGCCACCAAAATTACACAGTATAGAGTCATATACAGCAAGCTAATTAATTACAAACAAGGACTACTGCTTGATAGACCAAAATTCCACCATTGTCGAATGTGTTACTAGTGCATTTAAGTGCCACTGTATTGCGGGTGCAAGAGTGTCCCCGGTTGGAGATCTGAGCACGCCTTGGACCATTGCCGGAAACAAATGACTGCTATCTCTCTTTTTCTCCCAACATAATTACTATAGCTAATGCTCTCTTTCACGCAAGACAAGTGTGTTAGCATATTAACATTTACTTAAAACATAAAAAATGTAGGGCTTAGTTAGGTTCAAAATTCCTCGGAATTTTTTACACGCAGGTTCAAGCCGAGGTTCGTACCGCTTATCAATGTTAATTAAACATTTACTTCTTTATGATTATCACATAATCCGAACGTCGATATGTAGATACCGCTATTATTCGCGATTAAAAATAAATTCACAGTACATTAATGAATTTAAGATCTATTTTATTTTATTATTTAAATAAAAGAGTATATAAATTAATGTTGTTTATGGTTACTAAGAGAAGCGTGGGCGAGATACAACCGGCCTTGCCTGTTTCGATTGAAAACGCAGTTTGAATATTATTTTTATAGTCTCATTACTTCTAGTAATTGGGGATATTAATATAAACGTACAAAGAATTACACTGAAAATAAACATTACTTCGTTTCATATAACTAAAACAATATTTCAACGTTTATTTCACGTATAAAATTTGTACATACATATACAAGTAAATATAACCTATGAATAGTAAAATCGCTCTGAAAGAGATTTCTTAAACGATAATGGTTGAGTTGGTCTATTCAATTGAAAGACGTCCACTGCTTCCCAAAGATCTCCACAACGACCGGTCTTGCACCACCCGCATCCGGCGGATACCCGTGACCTTCCAGTACGCGGCAGCCATTGGACAACGAGAACCCGTTGGCCCCATCGGAGATTGCT
Organism: Samia ricini; assembly: GCA_014132275.2. Classification (NCBI taxonomy): domain Eukaryota; kingdom Metazoa; phylum Arthropoda; class Insecta; order Lepidoptera; family Saturniidae; genus Samia; species Samia ricini. The sequence goes on from AP028159.1 coordinate 1,768,673, forward strand.
TCTACGAGCAATGTGCCCAGTCCATTGTAACTTAAGTTTGACAAGTATTCGGGCAGTGTCCGTTACTTTAGTTCTTCTGCGGATCTCCTTATTTCGATTTCCAGTACATTTTTCTGAATCAACTTTAGATTTGGGATTAGATTTGGCCGGTCACCCTCTGTGATGAGCGTTTCCGATTGTCGCAAAGCATCCATTTTTTGTCACAAGTAACGATATTATTCAAAATTCCGTAGTTATTGTGACGAATAATGCAACGTAGCACATAAAGCGTGTTTGTTGCAGTATCCATTTCTCGAACTTTTTCAATTTTCCAATTTGTTTTAATTCATTGTTGCGAATTAAAATTATTTTAACAGTCACACCGAACGAAGCCTGCAGCTACATATATCTGACGTGCTTTGATGACCTTTAATTTTTCATTGTCAACTAGGGTCTCAACAGGATTTTTTTTTTCCGTAGGACAAAATTTCCACAACGAAAACGTTGGATCTAAAAACTTACTGTGCTGTCTTTTACAGTAGCTTCTTCATACACATCATTAATCCTTGGAACTACTTCTGCAGCATTTGCTAACAATGGTGGAACTTGTATTCGTAAATAACGCGAGATTTTAAGGTTTCCATTTGTTAACATAACGATGTCAAAGACAATGCAAATGGTGCGTCTAAATTTGAAATGAATTTGGAATTTCTTACCAAACGCCAGTTATTTAAGATCAAATTGGTCAGTTCTATAAAACGCATATTCGTAAATGTAAAGACCTAACATATAGTGGGCTATATTATTAGCGGACTAATGTAGTTTTAGGAGTAGTTAGCGAATAAAAAGACCCGGAAAGCAACGATGTTTTATACCAGGCCAAGCTAAAAACAGCTGGCTAAAAAACGATCAATACACCACTCACACCCACTTGACATTTCGTTTGGAATACGTGAATACTGAGCTGGGGCGAGTCGCGGTCGGCTCGCTTCGTAACGGAGTTTCGTTTTTACTGTCCCATTTTACCTGTATATCAGCCCCTCTATCTAAACGTGCTTTAGCCGATAATACTATCGACGAAACCGTTATTACCTGTACTATACTGGAGTTTCTAAAAATACATAATCACTCCAATCATAATATATATTTACTCTGTATATGTAAAAAATATTGTTTATATAATACAACTGTAATCACCTAAAAATAATAATATTCTAAATGTAAGAAACTGGAGCAATAAGTGTACTAGTAAAATGTCTCTACAATCTTTTGGAAGACCTTGGCCTGTTGCAGTAAATTCTGTACTAGAATGGATATGTAAAACTGCACTATCAGGCTCCTATCAAATTTGCCTAGGAATAGAGAGAAATACGAGCAGTGAAGAAAACGTCTCTCATACGATGGAGTCAGCCCCGTGAATCCATGGAGTGTAATTTCGTCTTGTCTTGAGTAAAGTATATTAGAAATGACAGTCATTTCGAACATGAATTATAAACTGTCATAAATAACTAATTGGAAAGTTCTGGTAGGATGGCCAATGTTTTGCTTTACTTGAACGTTGTTGAATCATTTATATAATACCAGAGAAATCCTTTACCGATAAAACACTGACATAATTATGAACGTTATTAAAGTTCGTCCTTTTTAAAACTGTTGGTGCGATTTGCGACTTAGAAAAATACCTTGCTAGTCGTAAAGTAAGGCTTTGGTAGTCATTAGGTGACATCTGCTCTCTAGCATCTCACGTAAATGATCCTTAAATTGTCCAACCTTGTACTGGACTAATTATTTCAAGCGTGCTCTACACGGCGCAGCTCGGCGAGTTTAGTCTTTACGACGCCATTAAAATAGAAAAATCTCCGGTTTATCGTGCAAAGATTAAACATTACTGCGTCGTTAATTTTTTTTTACGCGACCGCATCGGTTACCTGATCCGAAGGCAGGTTTCGTAGTTTCGGAAATGGCAAACACTGTTGTTTTATCGACGTGCGAAATTCACTTCTTTGGTTATTTTTAAATTGACTGTATAGCAACATTCCTTTCATTTCATCGAATCGCTATCTAGAATGCCAGTGTCAAAGTCTATTTGCGTGGATAATTAGAGATCTTCCTCGCTACGACTCTCTTTCGTCTGTTTTTATAAGTTCTTTTTACTACAGATAACATTCTACAATGTGACATTTGCCAGTGTCAAAGTTTTATTTTTTATAAATTGTAAAATAGGAATATCATTATTTATAGACAATTAATTCACTTTATAACCTAGTGTTATAAATTCACTTTGCGTCGGAAACTTTAACATTATTTTGATTTGGGTATTTTTATTAATTTTTATGTTTTTACACCCATCTTTTTCTGCCTCTACTGTCGCAAAAGAACTTTGTTTTCATATTAGATGCGCCATATTATATTGTCAGAGTAGCTGAGTTATCATAGAAAATAGATAAAATATATTAATACAGTTTAAGACAAATATTAACATACAAGAGTAAATAATATTGCATAAAATTCACAAAATCAGATTTATCTTTGGAATCAAACCAAATGAATTGCCTTTCATTTACCTATTTACTTATTATTTTATCAAACGGAACGATTAATTAATTGTGAAACAAAATTTTAAATTTAATATGTCGAGTACCCATAATGATAAGACAATAGGAAAACAACGGAAAGCTGGCGTAAACGCCAGGTAAGTGCTCAAGGGGTTAAAACAACTTTTAATAAAATAAGTCAAGATTTTGAAACAAAAAAGCAATCTTACGTGAATCAATAAACATCTAGGCATATTGGAAGGATTAACTAAAATGGTTTTAATAAGGAAAACCAATTTTGACAAATTGATTTGTTTTCACAAAATAATATAACTAACTCTATTCAATATCCCTTGCAGATCCTGCAAAGTCGCATGTATTAATGACATAATATATCACACAAAATACTGAGACGAATCGATATAATATCGAAGAATTGGATAGCGTGTGAGAAGGCCGTAAAACAGAAGAACTTCGGATCGTATTCTCACGTGGATAATATATTCGTAGATAAACTATATTAACTTCAGTTCAGTTGTAAATCAATCCGCGTATACCGTGACTTGCGTTTTGAAGAGTAAAATAGTTTTATATCAAACACTACCTATGCAAACACAAAGATTTATAGTCATAATTATTTATTATTTAATATATTATTTAATAATGCCCGCTTGTGTTGTTATCATCCTTCAGTTCGAAAACCTGTCGCCAAATACCAATAGGTGTGTTCCGGCAGCATCACCGGAGAACTGTAGGCTTAGCTTACCACCCTGAATCTCATCAAATTGTGGTCAAAGCTTTGAGCTTATATAACGTCAAGAAACCTGCATATCCCCTTTGGAAATAAAAGAGAACTATCGAAGTGTAATCACACACATAGATTGACAAGACAGTAAGAGAAAGGTTTCCGTATATCTTTCATAACGATTGTCAATGACAGAAAATATAAAAAATACAATATCGCTGTAAAGCTGGTGAGGAAGGAAGAAATAAATAAAACTATACTCATAACACAATAAAACCCTATGAGATTAAAGTAACATTTACTCATGATTATAGCATACGCTTTCATGTAGTTAGAAAGCCAATGGTTCTAAAACTTTACAAAGTTTTAAGTGCATCGCGCTTTGAGTTTCTCAAAGTTTTTACTTCTCATTTCTCCGGTATTACCGTTTTCGGTTACCTGCCGTTAATAATTAACACATGTGAAAATAATAATACACATTGGAGAGTTGCTAATATAATGTGAAGTGGTGCTAACTGAAGTTGTAATTTAGAACAGAAGTTAATTCTTACAATCTATGTTATGTATAGTTTAAATTAATTGTAAATCTAAGGTTGTTTTTTTTTTTAAATTGCATCTTTCGAGAGGTGGGCGAAGAGGTGGGGTTGAGAAGTTTTTACTCCCCCATCCACGCTTGGCCATTGCACGACGAGGACCGGTGGGTTCGCTGGAGGGGGCGACGCGGTGCTTGCGAAAGCCACCCCGTGTCGCCCCCATCCCAAATGCAACGGACGGCCCCGGGGGGTTTTAGTAGGTATTTCCGGGCGCTTCACGCCCGGGTGAGTCCCACACTGGCACGGAGCTCGTCACTCCGTGCCCCCTTACCTATTGTATTGGGGGACTTTGGTCTCACTAATACAATAGGTAAGGGTAGTGCGTAAATGCATTTCCCCCCGTCAAAAAAAAAAAAAAAAAGGTTGTTTTTAAATAACGTATTTATCTCTAAGCAATTGTGCAAGTAAAGGTCTTTTAGGCTAGTTAGTTCTTTTTATAACTAGCGAGAATTATTAAACAGATTTGTATGATTTTTACAAGATTGTAAATAGTATATTACGTACTTAGGTTTTAATATATGTTTTGTTGTCTTTGACAATGTCCTAAAGAAATTATTAGAGTTGTGTAATAGTATGGTACCATTACCTTACCTTTTCTATTACCGACATCGATAATAGTGTTAATAAAAAAAGAATGATGTCATAAAAGTAAATTTAAAATATTATTAAAATTAAGTAAAACCCTAATCCTTATTAAAAAATATATAAAATATTTCCGCAGCAAATATACACTGTGGTCCACGATTACCTCGTTGTTTACCTTTGATGTGTAATTTGAAATATTCTATATCGAGACTTCATGACTTACCGTTCGTCATAATGGACTTTTGTGTAATAATTTTATTCTATGTAGAAATGTTTACTATCATCTGAACTATGTTTAAACATAAATCCAATGGATGCATCTGCAAATGGAGACGTAGAGTTGCATACAGCGCAACCTAGATACGCCAATAGGTTGTAAATCTATTGTGCGGCGGTTGCACGTCGTGTGAGCTTCGTGTTGTTTGTTAGTCACGTCTTTGACCGACACGATCTTGTTTATTTTAACGTTAATCGAGTTGTATTACATATTTGTTTCACTTCTAACTCCAGCATGTAAAATATCCAACTCAATTGGGGTTTATATTATGTTTTTCCATACGTCCCTATCAGACATCATCTCATCATTTACTTTTTTCATTCATACTATTTGTAACAAACTCGATCCATACTTTCTTTGGCTTTTCTCTTTTTTCCATTCTAGAACGTTGATATTCATTGTTATTTCATCCACATGCATTACCTCTCTTCTCATAACGTGTTCAATCTACGATAAACGATTCTCTTTCAACTTTTCTACTACTGACACAACTTTCAAACTTTTTCTAATATTCATCTGTCCATTCTACCATAAGACGTCCACTGTTGGAGATAGGTCTCCCCCAATGAGGGGGGCATTGCCATAATCGCTACGCTTGGCAGGCGAGTTGGCGATCGCAGTAAGTGAATGGGGGGGGGGGAGTTTTTCCCTCCCTGGACGAACATTCTCAGTAGAGAATCGGGCGAAGAAGTGGGTGGGGAGAGAGCCTGTGGGTCGGGCAGCGACACTCTCCCCCCCATCCCCAATGGGCTAATGACTGGACGTGGCCTATTGGCCTGCCACAGGGGGTGACGCGGAGCAATACTAACGCAATCCCGTATCGTCCCCGTCCCAAATACGGCGGGCGGCTCCGGGGGGTTTAGTGGGTGTTTCCGACGCTTCTTGTCGGGTGAGTCCCACACTGGTGCGGAGACGTCCTTCCGTACCCCCTTAACAATTGCATTGGGTGACTTCGGTCCTACTAATGCAATTGGTAAAGGTAGTGCGTAAATGCATTCCCCTCGTCAGAAAAAAAAAGGGGATGCTGAGGCCCATTCTCTGGTTTTTTATATCCCTTAGTCAGATTTTACGACACCCGCGGGAAGATATGGTACTATTCTTGGCTGGCACCACACGTCACATTCTAATGTATTCATACCTAACTTTATTAATTTTTGTGAAACTACATTTTCATCTCAATATTCGGATCTCAGCTACATGCAATCGTTTCCACATCGAAGCTGACTTTAACACCAGCAGCGGACCATGCCTGAGAACTGAATTTCCAGTACATGGTCTGAATCAACTGCTGATACTTCCCTGGCACTTATAATAATAATCTTAGAGGAACTAGAGATTTTAGCTTTTTATAATACGGACAAGGAAGATGATATGTAAGTGTTTTTAATAAAAAAAACTACATGCAAATATATATTTCTGATAGTTGATACGAAGATTATCGATTTGCCACAGTTTTGACCACACTGTTTGTACTATGGTTTATATGTTTATAATAGGATTTAGCCAGATTGTCTGTGACAGGTTATTAATCATTGTATGAACGCGACGCTTTGTAATTAATCGAGCTTCATTATTCAAGACAAGTTTATTTTATCTATCTGTCTCTCTCTTTTTCTCTTATTAACATAGATTGAATAATGTTCATCCTTCCTTTACAATGTACTATAAAAGGCGACGTCTCTCTGTCCGTTTGTTGTCTTCTACCATATCTCGAGAACCAATAAGAAGATTTACATGGTAGTACTAGTTTAAGTAGTAAATTCATTATCTGACAGTTTTATTAAATGTTTTGTTACATTATGTAGTGTAGAAAAAAAGTTATGAGGAAATTAGTTAATGAAGTCGACACAAAAGTGTATTCCATGCGGACGGAGCAGCGGGCACAGCTAGTTGCTTTATGTTAATAACTAGCTGTGTGCCCGTGACTGCGCCCTCGTTTTATATATTCTTCACAGCATGTCAATTATTTATAGGGAACCCTAATTACTTTCCTAAAAAAAATCTATTACTGAGATAAAGTAAATAATATATTTCTCATAAATTCAAGCATTTGCCCGTAAAACTGTGCATTAAATCGGATTTTATAAAAAAAAAATATGAGTTTTATCTTTTTTACGTGGAACTCTAATTATTTTCGAAAATTAAAAGTACCCTAAGTTACCCGGAGTAATTTCCGTCAAAATCCGTCCAGCCGTTCCAGAGGTTACCAGGAACAAATAGACAGACAGACGGACTAAAACTTTAAAAATTGTATTTTTGGTATAGGTATCATATATAGATTCATATCTATTTAATAAAAAAAAATAATTTTGACATTAAAAACTGACACTCATATTTTATTTATTAGTACATATTAGGGGTTAGTTCGTAATTTTGGTAGTTTACGATTACGTATTATAAAAAACAAGAATTCTCCGCCTGTCTGTTAGTTTGCTTATATCTCGGTAACCATTTGACCGAATTATATTACTGTTTCTTTAAATAATCTGTAGCTAATAATAATTGTGAATAATAATAATTAAAAAAAACTTTAAAAGAACTATTCAATATAATATTATGCGCGACACATCCTTAATAGAATTGAAACGCATTTTAACCATTCAAAGTTAATTCGGCGAGTAGTAAGCTCCATATTAACTTATATGAAATTAAGTAATGATTAATTTATACATACATATTCTCACGCCTGTTATCCCCGAAGGGTTAGGCAGAGGTGAAGTAGCGAACTACACCACCCACATTTCGCCGAGCTTAGTTCCGTCCCAGATGTGACAGGGGGCGAGCCTGTCGCCATATCGGGCACAAATTCCAAACTCCGGGATGATACTGAGTAGAAAAAACCCAATATCACTTGACCCGACCCGGGGATCGAACCCAAGACCTCAGAACGGCAGTCGTATGTAATACAACTGCGCTACCGAGGCAGTTAGCTGATTAATTTATACACGAGGTTAAACTTTGATGACAGATAATCTGTCACGGGTTATCCGATTTCAGACTTAATTGTAACAGATGATGATTCAACATCTGACTGACTTCTGAACTAAATTATCCACTGATTTAAAAGTTTATTTTCATCACCTCTCTTGTGTCACGATTTTTATCTGAAACGTAGGTGCTCGTAGGTTCGTTCGCATATCTCAATGCTTATCTGTCATATATGAACACTGATAAGCAAATCAGCAAGTTACTATAGATATTTTAACTGGATTTAATTTCTGTATAACAGTTATTGACAGTGTCATTTTATTTAAGACATTGTTAGATATTATATTGAAATAAGTATGTTAAGGCATGTAAGATTCTAGTACGAAATGTCTTTGTTTGAAAACTTGTTTGGTTATAACATTTTTCCTTTTTTTATTATATTTTATTTTGTTACACAACATTATTTTGTGTAATGTACTTTATTGTCTAATCTAGGGTTTAACACCAAAATTTCATTTTATTTTCTCGTTATTTACAGTTCTATCTTTCATGATTTTTATTTTGTAAGTGTATCACTTCTGTTAAATATCTATGAAATGTAGAAATTATTGTTAGACAATGACAGGTCAATGGTATTATGGTCGACTAAACCAAAATTGATGGTAACGTAGAATAGCAAAGTTGATGTGCCTACGTGTAAACGGTAAAAAATCTATTTTTGATAACATTTATCGTAAAACTCGTGCTTAGGGAGCGTATATATCGTTATATCATAACTTTCACCTCATTATGCTATCTACGTTGTGTGAAATATGCCTTAACGTAATTGCGCTCCATGGAATTTACGTAGCAATGCAAACCAAAAAGCTTACCACTTTGGGCGTCCTAAGCGCTCGCCCCAGGCCTAAGGCCATCAGTTTTTATACAGTTTGAAATAAACATATTTGCTCGTTGTACGACCCTCGTATTGCGTTGCAGGGATAACTTAAAACGGCATCTTTCCGCATACAACATCCCATGCGAGAGTTGTGAAAGGCTCGCGACACAGAGACAAAAGTGGCGCGACTATGTTGAGAATGCTGTTAATAGCTTCGTAAACATGCGATTGCAGGATTTGGGTTCGAAGCGCCTAATGGTTGAAACCCTACCGAAGCATTCCTATACGTGCACGTATGACAATGTTGGTCAATCGCATTGTGCGCTCTGCAAGAGAGCCTTTCAAAAAAAATTTGGTTCCGCCAGTCATCTTCGAGCTGATGTCCAGATCTAGATAAGTTTCGCCGTTGACGGATACGTCAAAGAGGACGATGATGATGATGATGATTATGTACAGTTTCCGTAACAAAAGTACATGTTACGGCACCATACGATGCCTATCTATATAACCTAGTTAAAAATCTACCAATTCAGTTTTTTTTTTAAACAGTCCGCTGTTGAACTTCTGTATTTTGCGAGTGTGATGTGTCTGTGATGATTTTATATACGATTTATAAAAGATAAAAAGTTCGAAGTAGGATAAAAGTTCTTTTTAAAATTTTACTGATATCCGTCGCTCTAATAAATTAGCGGCCGTTTGTTAAAGCATTCCATGGGTGTTGTGGTGAAATGTCAGAATACATCTTCTCTTGTGAACGCAGAGAAAACTATATAAGGTAGAACAACACCAACATTTTATAATATAGAGTCATACTGCGAGTTAATAAATTAAAAACAGACACTACTTATATGACAGATCAAAATGGCGTCGAGAACCGATGTGCAGTGGGTTGTGTGTGTGAGTTACCAGTGCATATACGTTACTGTATCACGCTGACAGCGGATGCAAGACCTTCAAATATTGATCCATCTTGATCCATCTTGATCTTGATCCATTGCCGGAGATGTCAAGATTAATTAATCAAATAAAGCTTTGGCTAACGAAGACCGACGTTCGTTAAACTTGATCCAGTTTGGTAAATTTACTGCCGATGAGAGGTAATTAATCAAGCGATTTAATAATTGGCTTTGTATATTTTCCTATTTTAATTACACAGTTTTGTAAATATCATCCATCATCATTCTCATGCTCCGTTCTCAGCTCGCTTGGGGTCGGCGCCACTACGGTTCTCTTCTTCCATACGCCGCTGTCTCTTCATTTACTAATTCTTTCTTTATATCATTCCACACACCTTCCACATTTTTTTTTACTTTCCAGCCTTTCACATTTTTATTCGTCACATTTTATCCACATATTCCCTTTAAAATTTCCTACAAAACCCTACTTTCAAACTCCCTTTACTTGGGAATTATATTGACTTTGATGGGTTTTTAAATGTAAGGAACATAACACGCAAGATAGTATGCGATTTACCGACGACATTTTCAATTTTAAAAAGTAAGGTTCCCTTATTTTATGGTTTCATACAATGTTCTCCTTGACCAAAAAAACTCGACGTTATCATAGGTTTGAACCTATTACTAAAATATATATATATTTCTGTTTGTTCTTATACGGTATCACTTCGAGAATTTTGCCGTCGCATTTGCAATGCATGAAACCGGATGACGCTGTCCGTAAAGATTTATCTCTCAGTGACCACAATCAGTTTTATCTCAGAGTATCTTTTTTACTATATTTTATGGAGGCTATGGAGAAAAGTCTCTTTCGATTGTAAGTAATCATGTGGTCCAAGATAGTAATAGAGTAAGCGTATAACTGGTTTTTCAGAGCCTCTGTAAATCAAGTCTCTGATAGACTGAATACGAATCTGAATTCGTACTTTGTTTTATTTGTGTGACCTGGTAATGCAAGAGCGATAATTACAGCGATGGTGACTCAGTGATAGTAGGTTAGTATACCACGTTGATGAACGTGAGTTCAAATCTTCTTACTACGAACTAGAGCTTTTGTTGAAAGAAAAATATTATGAATGGTGATAGCATCTAAGAGAATGTCTCAAGTTAAAAACCTTTCCTCAGGCATCATCTATATTATATGTTCCACTTATTCCAGTTCCTTAATCACTTTATTTGGGAAAATGGTGGTCAAAGGTTAGTTAAGTACGTAATATTATAAATTAATAAGTAGAAATCAAACTCCACGTATCATCTATCAAATGATAGCACGAATTAATCATTTCTAGTTAATAAGAATAAAAATATGTATCCTAAAAAATATTATAAAGAAAGAAAAGAATTGGTTCAGAATTTGGAAAATCAATTGCCTTTTTAAATGTTAATATGTAACAAATATAATAAAAAAAAAACTAACATTCACTAAAACGTGTAACGGTTTTAATTATGTCGATATAAATATAAAAAAAAAACTATTGCGTATTTGAGTCGTAACTTTTAGTTATAATATTACGTTTTGCCCGGCTCTTTACACACGCAACAAAGCAATTTAATTTACGAACCTGTGTAGGTAATAGAAGGTTGATTTAAAGAACCCCATTCGTTCGCTCACGCCTCGCTGCTATGCCGCACTGCCGTTGTCGATATTAAAAATTAAACAAAAAAAAAAAATAACGAAAAAGTTTTACTGAAAAATAATTTAAAAAAAAAAAACATACGCACGTATTAATAAATATTAAAAAAAAATCTATCACACATCACACACTATATCGTCACAAGCGTTTTTATGACGAACATTATTTTTGTTTTTGTGTCGGTTGCCGCTAGGGCGGGCGCTGTGCGGGCGCCTGGGCGCGCGTTCTGACGGTTACTAACTTGCATTCGGTAAAACGCATGCGCGCCCCAGACCTAGGCGGCTACCTAGGCACATTTCATTCTATAATGAACTGGAAATTTATAACATTCAGACTATTATATACTCTAACGACATTAATCTAAAGTGTATTTTCTTTTTATAAAAAAACAACGTGGCGTACTACGGATTTTTACGGACTAAATTCTATGTCTTATAATAATGACTTACCTACATACATTGCGTTTTAAAATTCACTAATGCTTATTTCACATAAAGTAAAAATTTCTAAATAATTTACACAAAAACATAGTGATTTTTTTTTAATGTTAATTCACGTTTAAATTGCTGGGTAATTTCTTCAAAACCTTTGCATAATTGATCATTTTAGATATTATGATCTGATCAAGCTTTTGGATATTATAAGACTACGTTTTTGGTCTGTCTATTTTTTGCTATTATCTATCTACATATGAATATTGTTTTTTGATAACGGCTTAATAGTTTTAATATGGATCAGATTTTGCTACATGGTTTAAAAAAAATACTTTATTAAATTTAGGCTCTGATAAGGCGCTTATGAACGTCAAAATGCTGTGTGGTACCGGCTTTAGAATAGTACCACTCCAGACCTTCTCGTGGGTGTCGTAAAAGGCGACTAAGGAATACACCATGGTATGGGCAGAAGCATCCTCTAAGTACCACAAACACCTGCCAATTGTGGCAATTCCCCCCTTATCTTTCGGGGGAGACCTATGTCCAGCAGTGGACGCCTTTACGGTTGGATGGATGGAACGTCAAAATACTACCATTAGGAAAACAGCCTAGTCATCGAAAAGAACCGACAAGAAACTCAATCTGGTTTTTTTCACATGAATAATATAACTATATATATGTATATATATATATATATATATATATAAGCAAAGTTTGTTTTGTTTGTCCGAGGTAAACTCGAAAACGACTGGACCGATCAGCATGAAACCACAAACATTCGACGCGGAATTAATCGTAGATGGTTATAGGCTATATATTTTTAAAATTCTATGAGCCCTTTGCCATATCGGGATAGGACAAATACCTTTCAGCGCAGTATTTTTCGTAGACAAGTATTTTTTGGATTCCACCGATCTTGTTTCATTTTTTTTTTTTTTCGATTTACTCTTTTGTACATTTCCCACTTCAATTTACGCTTATAAACATTTTTTCTGCTAATAAAAACAAAATACTCTTACTTTTGTTCATTCATTTGTTTTTTCAAATTAGCTATAAATGAAACGTCATATGCACAGAACATATGAAACGCGGGCGGAGCCACGGGCACCAGCTAGTAACTCATAATTACAAGGTTTATATGTACAAAGATCGGTGTAATTTCCATACATAACATCGTTAACGTAATGATCTACCCTATAAATAACCTTATCAAATTATAGCTTGCTTGACATGGTGCCTGAACTAATTGTCCGGTAAATTGGTAATGTGCTTTGGAACTTTATTGTAGTAAAATCTAGCACTGTTACCTTAGAAACTCTTATTAGTCTTACTAAGTCTTCAAGTCTCAAAGTATATTACCGATCTACCTGACAATAAATTTAAGCTCTATTTCAAACAGGTTTTAATGCCTAAAGATATGTAATGAATAAAGCACACACAACATATTTTAATCACATAAATAATACGAAGATACAAATACTAAAACAGCAAAGAACACAGACATACATAGAAACACACGGTAGGAAACATATAAGAGAGAAAAAGAGAATGTACGACACACTACTGCCCATGAAACTACGACCCGATACTCATTTGCTGATCACAAGCACTGGGAACCGCAAGCTACAACCCAAGAAATAAGAAAACACGTCTGCTAATCAAGCAACCAACAAAGTCTCTGACCTCCATGTCAAGGGGATGCCAGGTCTGAAAAAAAAAAAAAAAAATGCCTAAAGATTATTACAGGGTGGATCATTACGTGAACGATAGTGATATCTGGAAATATTACCCCTCTCTGTGTGCACCCGCTAAAACTATACTAGTCTAGGAATTCTATTAATACATAAAAAAAAAACATTTATACAAAAAAAATAAAACCGAATTTGTTGATGCGCTCTTTCTCGGCTGGGTTGTTTTTCCAACCGGTGGTAGTTCTATGACGTTCATAATCGTCTTCAGGGTACAAATTGAAAAAATAAAGTAAAATCTTATCGCTGTAAAAACTGAAATTTTAGATAGAAAAGATAGAAAAACTAATTTTAGATATTTTTATCCTAAGAAATATATTTAAGGTCACTACTTTTTTCAAATGTGTAGAATTTATTTATCAAACTTTACTTTCGATTAAAGTTCGTACCGGCAGTTAAACTATATTTTACCTATAAAATATGTACAAAATTCTAGTCAGAAAATAATTAGACCCATGATTTCAAAAAAAGAATACTGTAAATCGGTTTACCGATTTTCGTGTTACAAGCGCACTATTTCTTGTAACACGAAAATCGGTAAACCGATTTACAGTATTCTTTTTTTGAAATCATGGGTCTAATTATTTTCTGACTAGAATTTTGTACATATTTTATAGGTAAAATATAGTTTAACTGCCGGTACGAACTTTAATCGAAAGTAAAGTTTGATAAATAAATTCTACACATTTGAAAAAAGTAGTGACCTTAAATATATTTCTTAGGATAAAAATATCTAAAATTAGTTTTTCTATCTTTTCTATCTAAAATTTCAGTTTTTACAGCGATAAGATTTTACTTTATTTTTTCAATTTGTACCCTGAAGACGATTATGAACGTCATAGAACTACCACCGGTTGGAAAAACAACCCAGCCGAGAAAGAGCGCATCAACAAATTCGGTTTTATTTTTTTGTATAAATGTTTTTTTTATGTATTAATAGAATTCCTAGACTAGTATAGTTTTAGCGGGTGCACACAGAGAGGGGTAATATTTCCAGATATCACTATCGTTCACGTAATGATCCACCCTGTAATAATCTTTAGGCATTTTTTTTTTTTTTTTTTTTCAGACCTGGCATCCCCTTGACATGGAGGTCAGAGACTTTGTTGGTTGCTTGATTAGCAGACGTGTTTTCTTATTTCTTGGGTTGTAGCTTGCGGTTCCCAGTGCTTGTGATCAGCAAATGAGTATCGGGTCGTAGTTTCATGGGCAGTAGTGTGTCGTACATTCTCTTTTTCTCTCTTATATGTTTCCTACCGTGTGTTTCTATGTATGTCTGTGTTCTTTGCTGTTTTAGTATTTGTATCTTCGTATTATTTATGTGATTAAAATATGTTGTGTGTGCTTTATTCATTACATATCTTTAGGCATTAAAACCTGTTTGAAATAGAGCTTAAATTTATTGTCAGGTAGATCGGTAATATACTTTGAGACTTGAAGACTTAGTAAGACTAATAAGAGTTTCTAAGGTAACAGTGCTAGATTTTACTACAATAAAGTTCCAAAGCACATTACCAATTTACCGGACAATTAGTTCAGGCACCATGTCAAGCAAGCTATAATTTGATAAGGTTATTTATAGGGTAGATCATTACGTTAACGATGTTATGTATGGAAATTACACCGATCTTTGTACATATAAACCTTGTAATTATGAGTTACTAGCTGGTGCCCGTGGCTCCGCCCGCGTTTCATATGTTCTGTGCATATGACGTTTCATTTATAGCTAATTTGAAAAAACAAATGAATGAACAAAAGTAAGAGTATTTTGTTTTTATTAGCAGAAAAAATGTTTATAAGCGTAAATTGAAGTGGGAAATGTACAAAAGAGTAAATCGAAAAAAAAAATGAAACAAGATCGGTGGAATCCAAAAAATACTTGTCTACGAAAAATACTGCGCTGAAAGGTATTTGTCCTATCCCGATATGGCAAAGGGCTCATAGAATTTTAAAAATATATAGCCTATAACCATCTACGATTAATTCCGCGTCGAATGTTTGTGGTTTCATGCTGATCGGTCCAGTCGTTTTCGAGTTTACCTCGGACAAACAAAACAAACTTTGCTTATATATATATATATATATATATACATATATATAGTTATATTATTCATGTGAAAAAAACCAGATTGAGTTTCTTGTCGGTTCTTTTCGATGACTAGGCTGTTTTCCTAATGGTAGTATTTTGACGTTCCATCCATCCAACCGTAAAGGCGTCCACTGCTGGACATAGGTCTCCCCCGAAAGATAAGGGGGGAATTGCCACAATTGGCAGGTGTTTGTGGTACTTAGAGGATGCTTCTGCCCATACCATGGTGTATTCCTTAGTCGCCTTTTACGACACCCACGAGAAGGTCTGGAGTGGTACTATTCTAAAGCCGGTACCACACAGCATTTTGACGTTCATAAGCGCCTTATCAGAGCCTAAATTTAATAAAGTATTTTTTTTAAACCATGTAGCAAAATCTGATCCATATTAAAACTATTAAGCCGTTATCAAAAAACAATATTCATATGTAGATAGATAATATTAAATTATATTATAAGACAAGCAAAGACACTACGAATATCTAGTAATTAATTCTCGGAAAAGATGGAAGCAAACGTTCACACGGTACTAACCGCTGTGTAAGTTCAAAAGAATTAGAGAACGTTGAATCTCTCGGAATGCTTACCAGCATTTTTAATAAAAATGACACAATATACGTGTGAGAGGTAATTCGACTCAATCTTTTATATAAGCATCTAGCTGTGCCCCCGTCTCCGATCGGAATAATTAATAGTTACAATTATATTCATCACTACCCAAGTATCCATCAGTACCCAATCATCCCAAGTAACATTACCGATTTACCTGACAATAAGTTCAAGTATTATGTCAAGCAAGTTTTAATCTCAAAAGGTTATTACAGGGTGGATCATTACGTGAACGATAGTGATGTCTGGAAATAACCCACATCTCTGTGCTTCCACTAAAAACTACGATTTGTATAGTTTTTTATATGACAAAAAAATGATATATATTATACTTATGAAAAAAAAAGAACCAGATCGAGTTTCCTGCCTGCGCTCTTCTCGACTGGGTTGTTTTCCGAACCGGTGGTAGTGTTTTAGACGTTCATAAGCGCCTTCTTAGGGCCTAAATTGAATAAATAAATTTTGATTTTGATTTTGTTTTTGACT
This sequence comes from Samia ricini, assembly GCA_014132275.2. Classification (NCBI taxonomy): domain Eukaryota; kingdom Metazoa; phylum Arthropoda; class Insecta; order Lepidoptera; family Saturniidae; genus Samia; species Samia ricini. The sequence continues at coordinate 1,785,146 of AP028159.1, forward strand.
ACACTATTAAATTACTAAAATATCCAACGATTTGTCTTTAGTATTCTATTGAAAGAGTTAGCGGTTATTTTTGTGTTAACTTCTTTCGCTGTTATTTTATTAGTTTATTTTCTATATATTCTGTATTCTATATGTCATTCTACAATTAAAACAAAGAATCGTATAAATTCGCTTAGTGGTTTCAGAGTTATAAGCTAAATAACGAACAGACAGAGGCACATTGCATTTATTAATCTGTAAGAAATATAGATTATAAACAGCTTATGAAAATCGCGACAAAAAATCATCACTAATTTGTTAGTTAAAATTAACGAAATCGATAATGTTAAACGTTTGAAAGATAACAACGAAAATCCATTATTATTTAATTTGAGACACACATCCGTGAAGTTTGTGGAACAGATCGTGTTAGTTTTTTTCATACCAATTATACTGTTGATCTGAGGTATTTAGACAACTTCACCGACATCCAGATGTGGTGCAGGACGTGATCCGATTTTCAACCTCGAAGGCTTTAGCACCCACCTCCAGCGTGAAAACACACATAACACACATTACACTGCTTCCCACACTCCTGAAGACTTACATGTAGATACACGGGCTCGAACCAGCGACTCTCAACATGGAATCCGATCGCACGTCCAGTTCAGCCATCATCGCATCGCTATCATTGATGGAATAACATGGTTCAAGTGTATTACGTGAATATAATGATAAGAAAACCACTCAACAATCATTAAGGATAGAAGTGGTTGTTTTTGCAAGCAAAACCACGGGCGTGGCTTGTTAGATTATAATAGCAATAACGCCTTGCATCTTTTTTCGATGAAAACTTACTAATAGAATAATATACAAACAATAATATAGAGTAATTTTAATATAGCTAACGGTCCGAATAGGTCGTGTGTAAGAAAATACAGTAAGGCACTCCGGGCTATAGCAACATTCCCTAATTTCCCACGAGTACGCGACGTAATTGTATACGTTTTAAATAATTGTCCACCACCCCACCATACTGTTCGGTATCACTATATAGTGTGTACGACATAAAATAAATTTATTAATACTAGACGTCCGTGAATATAAATGTGTATTTGTTGTTAGTCAAAGATATCATACCGAAGGAAGATTACAAAAAATATCCTACGAATGATCTTTCTCGAGAGTTCGAGTTTTCTTATGTTTTATTTTTGCTCTATACTTATCAACATTTTGGTATTATATAATATAAAATTAAAATATTAAAGAAAACGTAATATACACGATAATACAAAAAAAAAAAGATATACATAACTATATCTGAAGCGATGATGGCGCGGCCAGATTCCGCGTCAATCGACGCGGGTTCGATCCCACCTATCCGATTCTAAAATCAGTCTGGGCTTTCGGTGAGTGATAAACGTCGTGAGGAAACTATAGCATTATGGTAGGACATTTTCTAATAATGCCCACCTGGGTAGCTACCACCCTTAAGTTAGAAAAACCTGTCGCCAAATACCAATGGGTGTGTTCCGGCAGAATCACTTGAGAACTAGTACCTTTTTTTTTGACGGGGGGAAATGCATTTATGCACTACCCTTACCTATTGCATTAGTGAAACCGGAGTCCCCCAATGCAATAGGTAAGGGGGCACGGAGGGACGAGCTCCGTGCCAGTGTGGGACTCATCCGGGCGTGAAGCGCTCGGAAATACCCAATAAAACCCCCCGGGGCCGTCCGGCGACACGGGGTGGCTTTCGCAAGCACCGCGTCGCTTGAGAACCAGTACCTAGGCTTAGTGGGTGTACCATCCTGGATCACATCGACACTTAACATCAGGTGAGATTGTGGTCAAAGCACTGAGCCTATACTATGAGAAAAAAAATCTTTTTCGCTTTTTTACATGGATAAATGATACTAAGAATATACTGCACATCACATACTTGCATACAACATGCAACCCTCATGCAGTTTTGTTAGGAGTATACTTTTAAATACAGGCAGCAGCCTAAGCCAAGGTTCATAATGTTTTAGTGCTATTTCAGGAGCTACTATTATCCGGATGAGTCCTTTACAAAGAAATCTGGGCGATGTCTAATCCATACAAACGTATTACTTTGTTTCCACCCTAGATTCATGTAAATGTATCAATAATACCATATAATTTATGTTCACCATGGTCATATAGAAATTAGGGTTTTATTATAAAATAAATAAAAAAGCAAATTGGAGAGGCAAAACCAAAATTTTGTGTTATTTATAATTGGAAGAAAAATTCAAGTCGATCCAGTTTTTGAGAAGGAAACAGGATAATACGAAGTAATGATTTACACTATTTTGACTATATAATTAGCACGAGTTGCAGTTGTTTCATTTCGGGATTTATAACTCTTTTAATTGGGACGTAACACGATAGCACATATACTAACTACTCTTTGAATTTATTACCGACCGCGTTTCCTTTTCGAGGTCTTCCAAATTACCAAATTTAGTTGTAATATGTTTGGTTTTTTACTTTGCTAACTCTGCTTCAAATGGTTTCCAGCTATCACGTCTCTTGGAAACTGATTTGTTTATATTATTTATGATGGATTTTCGCAAAGTATCGCCTTCATCAATCGAATAACTTTAGTTGTGTAACCTTTGATTTTTTAGTCAAGCGTGTATATTTATAGAGCCGGCTTTGATGCGATTACAACCCAATTAACAGGTAAATCAAAATCAAAACATCAAAATATTTGACCACGTGGGTCACATTTTTTTTCTTAATGTCATTCCAAAATTTTACTCACGTAGTATCCATAGGCCTCCTTAATCCATATCTGAGTCGTGACCCCGTAATATGATTTATCTGAATCCCGGTAAGAGCGCTACAAAATATTTAGCCAAGAACGGTGACACTACTAAATTATATATTTTAAATATATTAAGATTTCCTATATGGAATAACAAATGATATACAGACAACTGTGTAATATAATCTTCTGCTTCCTTAATTACAGTAAAATAACGCAATGCACGTTCACCGTGGTTGATATTATTATAATATACAACCTAAAACATTAAAAATTTAACAGTTTAATTGGGATTAAAATAAATTACATTAATTTTAATTTATTTACTATACTATACAGAATAGAAGTAAAAATATGAATTTAGGTAAGTAAAATCAGATACATTTTTATAGTGGAAATTTATGATGTATGTTGATTAATTAAATTCACAGCTAATAATAGTAGAATTGGAAACATGAATGTGTTATAAAGCTCAAGTAACTTTTCTTAGAAAGGACCTTTGTAGAGTCTACAACATTTAGAAATAGATAAGCTAAAAACGAATGTATTTATAAGAATTATCCATCCATCCAACCGTAAAGGCGTCCACTGCTGGATTTGGTCTCCGCTAAAGATAAGGGGGGTGCTCAGAGGATGCTGTTGCCCATCCCTTGCTGTATCTCTTAGTCTCCTTTTACGAAACCCATGGGTAGATTATGGGGTGGTACTATCTTAAGACGGCACCACACGGTTCACACAACTATAAGAAACAATTATAAAATTATTCAAATTTCAATACAAAATACTTTTTCAATGTAGGTTCTAATAAGGCGATTATTTATGAATGTCAAGATACTACCACCAGTTCGAAAAACGACGCAGTAATTGAGAAGAACCAGGGAGAAACTCAAGCTAATTTTTTACCACATACCTATTGATGGTGGGAATATCTAGAAGGATGATGTTGAAAGGAGCAAACGGAACTTACCTTTATTAGTAACTTATCGATCTAGCTGGTTCAGAGTTAACTTTCCACCTCACTTCACTTTATGATTGTTTTATGTTCTTGTAATTTAGTCATATAATCGGATAATTAATGTGCACTTTTAAATATTATTACGTGAGACAGCGGCAGCGGTAGCGTGTTGGTGTTCCGTTTTTGAATAGGAAGAGGAAGACATAATGCAAACATAGACAAAATAGAACGGGAGCGTATAGACAATATAGAGAAGAAATAACTTAGAATAAGAGGAAAGTATATATAATAACAGATGGCGTTAACACCTGTGTTATATGGAGTTAAGTTAAAATACACTTTACGCCTTTAATTGGACAGCCTGTGTCACGTAAAAGGAGACAACGAAGCAATAAATTACCCATCGACGTAACCGCAGTGCACAATTTGCAGTATAAATCTGTCCACCCTTGATAGACATGAGCGGGAATACATTAAGACAGTTCTCTTGCTGATTGCAAGAGGTATTAACTGGTCATTACAATGAAGGAGAATCTAATTTTTGACTTGTGTTTTTACGGCGCGGGACTTAGCCTGTTTACGCTAACAATTAAAATAGACAGGCAATTATTAGGCATTTGTGCTTCAATATTCGATTCTAGTTCTAATCTCGGTTAGTAATGCGATCATTTTGAAAATTAATTTTGAATAAGTTATACATTAAACATCATACATACAATAAAAAAATCAAAAATAGTTGCTGATAAAGGAAAGATAGAACAACAACCGCCATCAAAATAATTGAAAATACCAATGAGAAAAGGTCTTTAATCATATAAATTGATAAGATATGATTAAAAAAATATGCCTTAAGTCATCAGAAAACAAAGACATTTTAAGGATCTTCGAGACCTTGAACCTTATTGAAAATTACTTTGAGATTACATAGGATACTCCATTGAATAGAAGACTTTATGATCAACAAAGGGAAACGATGGAACTGCAAAAAGAGTGAGAGGATTGAAGAAGTCCCAGTATTTGCTGGTGGAATATCTCAGGAATGAGAAATACAGAAGTTAGATACAACTAGAAGAATTGAAAGCTGTTTCAGCTATTTATACTGTTTATCTCTGTATGGCTAAATGTTCGTTAGTTGACTTCTTCTTCTTCTTCTTAGTTAATGGCAATCTGTGTGTACACACAATTTGTGCCAATGTCAAGTAGGTAAGATTTTCAATCTTGTATCAGCGTTACCAAGCTCCAACAGAACGGTGGCCTATCCTGCTCAAACTTTCCATGGAGCTTTGTCGGCACCTCAGAATGTATGCTACGCGTTGTCTTCTATAATAAACTTAACTTGAACACAATAACTAAACTATTTCACACTAAACGCCACCAAGATTACATGATATAGAGTCAAGTACACAAGTTTAATGAATTAAAGAAAACAATTGCTACATGTCAGACTGAGATCCCGCCAAAAACTCCGTTAGTTGACTTATAATTCGAGAAATAGTGCAAAAATTTTATAATATTATACTTTTTTTTGATCGTAGCTTTGTTATCTAGCCAGTTTTAGTATATAGTTCGTTAAGTTAAATAGTATGTACCAGTATATAGAAAAAGTAATCAGAAAAATAGAAAAAATAACTCTTTACAACAATGACAATATTTTCGTGTTCCCTCCTTACTCATTATTTTTTTTTTTTTACACTATATTAAAGGCAAGCTCTGTCTGTCTGTCCGTTTATTGGCTTTTAAATCAAGAATTTCTAAGCTGATTTACGTGATTATATTATCAAACAATGATGTATTATTTGTCAAATCATGAAGATGAAAATGAAGGAACTATGTAAGAATTGGGATCATAATGCGATCTAATATTTAAAAAAAAAAAAGCAGTGTATCATACACAAAATTCAAAAATAGTAAGGTGGATAGTCGGAGTTATAGTAACAGCTAATTATGAATCTAATCTAAGCCTTATTTCACTTATTTTTCAGATATGTTCAGAAAAAGCTGGAAATATATTAGAAACAGACGCGATCACTTCCAATATATCATTATGAACTCCCCAGAGTTGTTTAAAAGCACAAACAACCTTAAACAGAATCGTGGAGGCGTAACACCGAGATTAACCCTCATTTTACGGCTGACAATTATTCAGATTGTTTCTAGAGTTAATGTCTTACGTTTTTAATTACGATAACGTTCAGTTTTAACGCCTCTACAGTCCCGTTGTGACTTTAATTTTATTGTACTGTAATTGGTGTACCCGAAGCGCGTTTGTAACTGACGCCGCCATCTTTGTTTAGATCTTTTTTATTGTTTTGAACTTTACGCCCTAATGTTCGGTTATTTTCTTTTAGTCTTAACAAGAATTATGGTGGCCACTGAGCAATAATGGGGCAGTCGATAGTGCGGCCAGTTCGCGTCAATGAATTCGGTGAAGGAAAACATAGAGCAAGGTGGTAGGGCATTTTATAATAATGCCCACCTGGGTAGCTAACACCCTTAAGTTAGAAAACCTGTCGCCAAATACCAATAGGTGTGGTGTTCAGGCAGCATCACTTACCAACCGGTACATGTAGGATTAATGTGTTTACTAACCTGGACCATATCGTCACTTAACATCAGGTGAGATTGTGATCAAAGCACTGAGCCTATGCCGTGTGAAAACATATTAAGGATCTGATTTTCGTGTAAATTTATTGGCCATTTTAACATGATTTCAGTTAATATGTTGTGGAGTATATTTGTAACGCATGCATCGATTTTTTTATGATTATTTTGCTGAGGTGAAAGTTTTATTAGCACATAATAATTGTTTTTATTTCTTAAAAGAAAAAAACCGAAATAAACAATAACGGCTGAAAAAACATCTATTTGAAAAAGTAACTCAACAAGGTTCATAATTCTCGAAAACTTAAACGTAATGTAACGTAATTTGTCAAAGATGTTTAAAAAAAAATATAACTCTAAATAACTGCATTAAGTTCCATCATTGTTTCATTTATATGAAGCGAAGTCTCTAGCTAGAGAAATTATAAAACCAAGACAGTCAACAAACTAAAAAGATCTCACCGAGCTGCATTAAACCTTGATTACAAATCGTGGCGAGAGGACAAAAACGAAAGAAAAATATATTTTAGACGTCTCTCTACGGACGATCTCTTATTTCTTATTTCAATCTTAGCGTTCCCTTTCAAGGTTTTAATGGCACTTTTATTATAAAATCTTTTCTTGCTTTATAAATATAAGTATGCTGATCGGTTATCGATTTAGGAGATGAATTGTTTTTTTTTTTGTATTTCTGTACCTAACAGTCTCTTTAATTTCGGTGACTTTGATCATATTCAAAAGTTTAGGTATATAATGACCTATGCCGCCAGTAAATTCTTAACGTATTAATTAACTATTAAGAGGATATCCTAGCGACATTTATTCCATACAAACGTAGTCCCCTGTTTCCTTCTTGGATAATAGCATTATGATAAATACTTTTATACCAAATACTATATATTCACCACCGGCCCGCCCGTACGTTTTGATATTTTTTTCATAAATAAGTTATTGTAAAAACTAGGAGCCTTTAAATATGAAAACATGCTCGATTTTTATTTTCATTTTCAGACGTTCGCCAAACAAATTTTATTGATTTTATTGATTGATTGATTTTTAAAGCGTACAGGCATAGCCAAAATCTTTATTATTCTAAAACTGAAAGAAAATTAAAAATCTGGTTAGTTTTGGAAGAACTAACGACACTACGATATGTTATGTGTTTTCGTCTATTATGAATGAGGTAAATTCAGCCCGAGCTGCAGTTGCCCTTTCGTGTTTTATAATTCTTTCTTTGGCGTGCAACGCGATAGCAATAGATTTCGGAAATACCTACTATTTCGACCGCATGTCCTCTTAACATCATGATTTCTTCCTTATCTCTATATTGTATGAAATAATGACCTATTCCCCTGGCTATCTTATCCGCTAACTCCTAAACCACGCCACAGATTTTAATGCGATTTTCACCGATAATTAGATATTTTTTTTCATTTTCTCGATGCATTGCTGTAAGTTGAATACGTATCTTATAAAAAAAGTCGAAAAAAAATAATATTCATTTCCTACGTAAGCTAAATCTTAAGATATAGGTTTACAAATTTGATGGTGTTAACTACCTAGAAGGGCGTTGTTAGAAATAACCCAACAAGCCATAGTTTCCTTAACATGGTTCCCTTCACCGAAAGCTCAGTTTCATAGTAGAATTGGATAGGTGCTTTCGAACCTGCGTCCAACGACGCGGAATCCGACCGTAATACCATTTGCATCATCATTGCTTCAAAAATTGTGCATTTCTATAATATGTGAGTTGTGACGTACTAGACTACTGGGGTTCTTCAGTAGAAATGGTATATCTCTTATTTCTATGATCGACTTACAAAAATATAGTTTCTCTGAAAATCCAACTCTAAAGCCAACGAGGACAACGATACAAGTCGTCCTAGAAAAGTAAAAAGTAAAGCTAGTAAATAAATAAAGTTACATGCAAGCGAAACCACGGCTACGGTTAGTTAAAAAATATTAAATGGTTGAAATTATTTAGAATTTATAGGATTCAGGTCATGGCAATTTAAATATAGATAACGATGCAGAAATACACTGTCTCTTACAATTTCTCCGGCAATTTCTTTAAGAGTAAATGCGGGCAATCTTTGTTCCGTAAATATGTATCCCCCTGTTTCCTCCCAGGACCATGTTATTATGGAAAATATTTGTATACTGTATAATATATACACTGCCCTTACGGTTTGATTTTTTCCAAAACAAAATGGTTGATTTTATCGTCGTTTTCGGACGTTCTTCAAAAAAAAAAAAAATTGTTTATTATTTTCTAATTTGAAGATGAATTAAAATTTATCCAAGTTTATATCAGCAAAATGGGGAAAATTTCTTCTATTTTGCTTTGGTGTTTTCATCCCGAGCTGCTTTTATGCCTATCGCGCTTTATAGCTACTTATTGGGGAGTAACGCGTTAGCGATAGATTTCAACTTGAAATTTATTGTCGAACGCGTCTCCTCTTGAGATAACATTTCTAAAATTACTTCCTAGAAAATCCAAACGATTTCTAGAATAAAGGTTAGTGCTTTTATGTCCTTAAGCAAGGAATGGTTAATGCATTCCGAGATACGGAGGTATCCACACTGGTGAGTATGTTATTGGAATCTATTTTGGGAATGTTAGTTTAAAAAGGAAACTTTCAGTCTTTTATAAGGTCTTTATGTGAATGAATGTATCAGGCCAGCAAGTAAACACCGAAAGATAAAAATAGGTTAATAATGAATAAAACAGCGGAACCATTCCGGGCCCATTTTGAAATATATGCGGATCGATTTAATTTAAAAGTTGCCTGTATTGTGACGAGTAGAACGGTAGGTAACCATTAGAAATTAAAGAACCTACTATGATTTTTTGGTTTCATTAAATTTGTGGTCATATACTTAAAACTGTGGTTATGTAAGATTCGATAACACGTCTTCAAAATAATGCTATATTAGGATGGTTTCCTCCGTGATCGTTTGCCCGAAAATAACCCGATCGCTTATTAACTCGGTACATAATTGTCATCTGTACTAATAAATAAAATTGAAGTTTGTAATGCCATTTTTTTTTACTAAATAGATATGAGTGTATATACGAAACCTATACCAAAAATACAATTTTTAAAATTTTTGTATGTCTTTCTGTCAGTTAATTTGTTCCGTGTAATTTCTATTACGGCTGGACGGATTTTGCCGGGACTTTTTTTGGTAGATAGCTGAAGTTACTCAGGGTAACTGAGGGTACTTTTAATTTTCGAAAATAATTAGTGTTAAAACACCTAAAATATTTAATAAAATCCTATTCAATGCACAGTTTTACGGGCGAGTGCTTGAATATATGAGAAATTTACTTTATCTTAATACAAAGAAAATATTAGGGTACCGTTTAAAAAAATTAAAATGGAGTAAAGAATATACGAAACGCGGGCGCAACCGCAGGTGCACAGCTAGTAACACAATAAAAAGCAAACTCTGTATAATGAATAAAAACCACTCGTGGCAGTTTAGAATCAATTACAGAACATATTTTTATGATATTTGGATATTTTTTTTCTGTCTGTATTTGAAAGTATCACAAAAATCTGCCGGATGGTTTTTGATTAATTCCCGTATAATAGTAGTCTAAAATTCTCGAGTAACACACAGGATTAAAAAAAAAAATTAAACTTACACTCAAGCGGGTGAAAAGGGGGGGGGTATACAAATTTGTATGTGTAAATTCAATCAGTTTTAGAATTATAAAACTTTATATGTAAAAAGTTCTACGTTGTAAATGAATTAAGAAATGTAATGTAACAGCGACTTTCAAAATAATTTAGCGATAAGTGGGTATAAAAGATACCAATTTTAACTAATTGTCTTGTTATCTTAACTTCTATACTTAAATAAAACAATGATAGGGAAACAAAATCTGTATCTTTATTAAAAGTATGTGGGTGAGAAATTAGAATCATATTTGTATAAAAATAAATTATATGGATGTTTCGTTTAGGTATCGCAGATAAGGAAATGTTATACATTTTACTGAAGCTGTCGTTTTACAAAGACGGAATTCCACGCGGACGGAGTCGCGGGCGTAGCTAACTGATTGATATGTTTAACATACAAAGCGGCAGATCTGTAATGAAGTCTATGACAGGTACATTGCGAAAATTATGCCTCAGTTTATTTTAAAAAAGGCCCCCCTGTGAATTCAAAAACTCAACAACGTCGTACGCGCGCGAACAAAGAAAGAAACTGCTAATTAGTACCGCAAGTGCGCCAGTTATCTAGTGTGCAAGTTTTTATGAACTCTATTTACATTCTGGAAAAGATCTTTACACAGTTTCTATTGACACGCCTATTATATACTTACTTATTAAGTGTTACTCAGTTATTAATAAGTTTTAAGTGATACGTATTCTATTATAAAAATCATTATTTTACATAATAATGCAATATTTCTCTGTCTGTTTCTATGTTAATCGGTTTAAAAAAACTCAATAAATAAATAAGTTGTCGTAGTAAACCTATGATTTCTATCCATCCATCCATTCAACCGAAAGATGTCCACTGCTGGACATAGGTCTCCTACAAAGATCTCCATGATGACGGGTCTTGCGTCACCCGCATCCAGCGGATTCCCGCGACTTTCACCAGGTCGTCGGTCCACCTTGTGGGGGGCGCACACCCTCGCTACGTATTCCGGTGCGTGGTACTACTTATTCGAGAACCTCATCGGGCATCGGTTCTGCGAGCAATGTGCCCAGCCCACTGCTACTTAGGTTTAGCAATTAATTTGGTTCTACTTACTGCAATTTTAATTACAAAATCCATCATATTTGTTCACTAATAATATTAAATCCAGCCGACAACATTTTTCAAAAACGTTTACGATTCACTTTTATAATGATAAACCAAAGGTATTAATAAAAATTAAACGGATGTTTATTTTGAAACTAAATACATATTTTACTCGAAAGAGAGTGATCCGTGGGAAATGGTGGGTAATAACACAGTCTCCCCACAGTACGAGTTTTTATCACATAATCAAAAATACGTATCGTGAAAATGGTACAGAAATTGCATTACAATATAGTTTATTAAGTTTAAATCAAAATTGTTGATTAAATATTTTAGAATTATAAGTCTTGTTGTCAAATAATTTCCATATAGATCACGGCATTCGAATCTAGCGATCTCGATAATTTGAAGCGATGATGGGGCAGTGGTTAGTTCGGCTCGAGCCCACCTATCTAATTCTAAAATCAGCCTGAGCTTTCGGTCAAGGAAAACATCGTGAGGAAACCATAGCGTGGTGGTAGGGCATTTTCTAATGTGACGCGGTGACTGCGAAAGCCACCCCGTGTCGCCCCCATCCCAAATGCGGCGGACGGCCCCGGAGGGTTTTAGTGGGTATTTCCGGGCGCTTCATGCCCGGGCGTGTGCCACACTGGTGCGGAGACGTCCCTCCGCACCCCCTTAAGCATTGCATTGGGGGACTTCGGTCTCACTAATGCAATGGGTAAGGGTAGTGCGTAAATGCATTACCCCCGTCAAAAAAAAAGGGCATTTTCTAATAATGCCCGCCTGGGTAGCTAACACCCTTAACGTTTTCAAAAACTTGTCACCGAATACCAGTAGGTGTGTTTCGGCAGCATCATTTGAGAAGCAGTACCTTAGGGCTTAGTGTGTTTACCATCCTGGGCTACGTCGTCACTTAACTTCAGGTGAGATTGTAGTCAAAGCACTGAGCCTATACCGTGTAAAAAAAAAACAACAAAAAAAATCATTCTTGTCGCTTTTTACATTTTGTAAAAACACACATCGTGGGAACAAGGTTTTATCCACAATATAAGGCCAGATTCACATAGAAGTATTTTTGAATTTGACCAATATACTTATTGGGTTATTTTATTGTTTATTACTTTTGTAAATACATTAAATTATGATTTGTAAACAGTAGCGACTGTCGAGAGATGGATACTTTTCAACATCCACCGTCGTCACAAGATCGAATCAATAATAATACTTAACCTGATTTAACTACTAATAAAAATGGCGAGTCTAGCAAGCAGATAAACAAACCTCGCTGCATTGTGCCATAGGGGTTCTAAATAATCTAACCGACTTTACACGTGTCACTTCTCAGTTAGAGCAATTTAGGCTAGATTATAAACCTGTTGAAATGCCAGAGTACATTGTATGAACAAGGGAATGAAAGGAAACTATCCGACAATATTTTTACCTTGGTCTGTTATAATACCTATATTTTATGAATAGGATCACGAAATTCTTTTTCCAACAGATACATTAACAATTAATTTATAGTTAGAATTTTTTCTTATTTTTTTCTTGCGCTTCTTACAAATGCATTTACGCCTCCGCCCTCACAACCTTGAACGAAGAGGAGGTATGTGGGACTCGCCAGGGCTCGATATGGGAGCCACTGGCACTGGAGTTGCACTGTACTACTTCCGCTCGAACTAAATATTAACCTTTTTTTTTGACGGGGATACAATACAATACCAAATACAATAGATAAGGGGGGCACGGAGTGACGAGCTCCGTGCCAGTGTGGGACTCACCCGGGCGAGAGTCGCCCGGAAATACCCACTAAAGCCCCCCGGGGCCGTCCGCTGCATTTGGGATGGGGGCGACACGGGGTGGCTTTCGCAAGCACCGCGTCGCCCCCTGCAGCGAACCCACCGGGCCTCGTCGTGCAATGGCCCAAAAAAAAAATGTGTTACCCACCCTGGGTTCGAACCTCCGACCTTTCAGTCGTACCGTCTATGAGACACGCGGATTAGTCCACCGGGCAAACCACGCTCTCAACTAAATATTAACCTAACCGAACCTAAGCATTAAACGGCAGTATTAGTATTAATAAGGCCTCTGATCACGCCAGAGGAAAGTGGCGGACAAAAAAAAAAGCATTAAACGGCTCAGATTTAAAATTCTACTTATATAGAACCGATGAAGTGGTTGAGGAAATATAACAAAAGAAGGATTTTCCCAAGTATGTTTCAATATACTTTTTAGCCTGACTCTTTGCAGTTTTAAATTATTCTATATTAGCTACGTGTCCGCGGCTTCGGTCGCGTTTCATATATATTTCACTACGTATATCGTTTTAAAAAAAAAAATGGAAAAGTAATGTTTTGATCGTGCTGTCTATTACTTCGTATTTTGTTAACAAGAGTTTTAATTTTTTATGCCGAATCTAAATTATTTTCGAAAAATAAAAGTTATTTCCTAGTTACGCGGAATAACACCAGCAATTTTTCAAAATAAAGTCCCTTTGTAATCAGTCCACACTGAACAAACATATATACAAAAGTTTAAAAAAAAATGTGTTATTTTATAGGAACACCAGTACCAGTCTGTTCTGAATTCCGCTACCTCGGGTCACTCTTGCAGTGTGACGGAGAAATCGACCGCGAAATAAGGCATAGAATCAACTCAGGTTGGATGAAATGGCGACAGGTCTCTGGTGTGATTTGTGACTCCAGGATGCCCCTTAAATTGAAGGGGAGGATATATAAGTCCATCATAAGACCTGTCATATTGTATGGATCAGAATGCTGGGCTAGTAAGAAGATGGATGAGAAGCGACTGCATGTAGCTGAGATGCGAATGTTGAGATGGATGTGTGGTGTTACAAGAATGGATAAAATAAGGAATGAATATATTAGAGGGAGTTTGAAAGTTGCGTCAATGGTAGAGAAGTAGAAAGGTTCTCGTTTGTCGTGGTATGGACATGTTATTAGAAGAGAGGAAGCGCATGTGGGTAAAATAGTAATGAATATGAATGTGGAAGGATGGAAAAGTAGAGGAAGGCCAAAGAAAGTGTGGATGGATTGTGTAAGAAATGACATGAAAGAAAAAGGAGTGAATGAAGAGATGACGGCCGATAGGGACGTATGGAAGAAGAAAACATACTGCGCCGACCCCAAGTGAGTTGGGAAAAGGCAGGAGAATGATGATTTTATAGATACCGTATAGACATTCATATGTATATAATAAAAAATTGTTATTTTGATATTACAAACAGTCGCTGTAACTTTAATTATTAGTATAGATTTCTCTAACGACCGGAGAAAACTTTGTGTTCATAAAATGACTCGTCATGGTTGAAAGCGGACATTGTCAATTAGTGTATTATCTATGGACTTTGTGATCGTACGCGCTAAGCCGATTTGGGTTCTCGGCTCTGATCTATTTGGGACCCTCGAGGTGTTGATGCGTTTTAATGAGGGCTATAAGGACCATTACCGCTATTGTAAGACTGTTTTTTGTCTTTAGATGTTTATTAGAAGAAATTATTGTTTGCAATTAATAACTATTTAAATCTTTATGTATATTCGTAAATCATAGCTCTCTATTAAAAAAAATAAAAATTTAAACAAGTGTTCGAATTTCTAAAACTTAATGGTAGCTTATATTATTTGACTAGCTGTGTCCGTGACTTCTCTTGCGTGGAATTCAGATAATTATATTCTAATAAACGTCCCGTCCCGTTCCGCGTTCCACCCTGCGTCCCATCCCGCGTCCCGTCGAGGCCTCGACCCGCGAAAGTCAGCCCGGTCAAACCAGGCGACCACCCAGACAGCCTTCCCAGTGCAATGGAAGGTTTAGGTGCCTCCTCTCTTAGTTTGGCAATACGGCATAGTCCAGATCCTGCCGAAACTATGTAGCTAGTCAAACTGCCCTAACAGGCCTAAATGGCGGCATGCACATCGCACTGACCATATGGTGCTTATTGTCACCTCCCGCCTCAACGTCCTCTACAATCAACATCTTTATAGCCCTCCTCCCCCACTTAAAATATTGGCCTCCCCGTTCTAACTCCGAAGGCCAGACTGGGCGAGGGTGGCCCAGGCCCAAACACGGGAAGCAATGCTGGGCATAGATTAAATCATTCAGGCAGCGCACGCCATACTATAGAATTTTTACCGTCTTCCATTAAATTCGTTGTAATTATGTATTGAAAATACAATTTACCGAAATAAAAAGTAGCCTGAATATAATATACCTTTCTAACAGAGAAAATTTTTTAAAAATAGGTTCAGTAGTTCCTTAAATTATATCCTGAACATCAAATTGGCAACAAACGTCATTTTGGCAAAAATGTTTGCGATATTTTAATGATTTAAATTTTTCGCCCAAAACTGAATTATGTGATCCTATCATAATATTATGACATTGAAGGTATTTGTGTGTGTGAATAAGAAACAATTACACTAAATATGAATATTGACATGCAACAAAATTCACCCGAAAGTTATAGTCGTCATTTTGTAAGAGACTAGAGGAATCGTATAAAAAACTACGCTTCAAGAACATATAAGCAGTCGCCTTGAAAAAGAAAGCAAAATAGACCTAAGTGGTTTTCAATGAGTTTTTGCGGGAAACCGAACTAAACGCGTACTAATTAAATTAAGACAACTAGTAATAATAAAGCGTGTTTTGTTTCCGAAGGTGATAAATAAAAAAGTAATTCCGTAAGAAGCAAAAGTTTTAAATTGATCAACTTCGTCAAATAACAGGAATTTAAATAAATAATGACCGTTCCTAGTCAATATCTGGGAAAGCGAATAATTCATGTGTATATTTCGTTTAGGGCCGGCTAAGAATAGTACCATATATTCCCGGGAATGTCTTAAAAGGCGACTGAGGGATAAAACAGAGGATAGCCTCTGAATACTACAAACACTTGACTGCGATTGCCAACCTGGATGCCAAGCGTGATGATTATTGCAACCTCCCTTTATGAATGATACAATAGATCCGCTAGATGCGGGTGAAATAAGACCGGTCAAATAATCAAAAATATCTTTATTCAATTTAGGCCCTAAGAAGGCGCTTATGAACGTCTAAAACACTACCACCGGTTCGGAAAACAACCCACTCGAGAAGAGCGCAGGCGAGAAACTCGATCTGGTTCTTTTTTTTAAATAAATATAATACACATTTTTTTTTTCATATAAAAAAAACTATACAAATCCTAATCTTAATAATGTTAGCGGAAGCACAGAGATGTGGGTTAATTCCAGACATCACTGTCGTTCACGTAATGATCCACCCTGTAATAACCTTTTGAGATTAAAACTTGCTTGACATAATACTTGAACTTATTGTCAGGTAAATCGATAATGTTACTCGGGATGTTATTGTAAAACCGAATACTATTACCTATAAAGCTTTTATTAGACTTACTTAACCTAAAGCGTGGTTCCGGCCAACTTGTCTTTACTTCTAATATTAAAATTATGACGATCATTCACTAGATCTAGCTTGTCTAAATTTTTACGAATATGCATTAAGTTATCGAAGATGTTTTGGGAGGGCAAAGTTAAGATATCATATTCTTGAAACTTGTTCTTTAGGTCGTTGTTGGAGATCTTTGGGGGGACCTACGTCCAGCAGTTGACGTATTGCTGTTAAATGGATGAATGTCGCAAAGTCGCACATTGCAGTCGCAGATTCGAGTCGCAAGCGTAAATTTTACCTTAACCTGTCTACGCTATACTGTTCAGCAAAGTAATGAAGTTTCGTTGCACACGTTGGCTGAATGAAAGTATGTATTAGATTTCATATTGTTGGTAATAATAGATTCTTACTCTATAGGTATAGGTACTTACGGCAAAAGTAAGCAAATAAGTTAATTAAATTTAAAATAAAACAAGATGTTACATTTTTCAACACAACTTGAATATATTTATTAAATTAATGTATTTATTATTAAAACGATAAGTGTTTTATTGATCAAATTTCGTCCACCATTTTGTTTAGTGCTACGTTACGCTCCTCTGCCATAATATATGTTTTCTATATAAATATTGTCTCAAGTTTTAATTATTTACCAACCTGTCTAGATTTATAGAAAAACAGTGATACTAGATTATGCCTAGTCTAGATAACGTTGGCTTAAGTATATAGTTACTGTGAAGATAATGAATAAAACTCATTCAATATTTATCTTTGGAACAGACTTACCTATGGTTTCTATATTTGTAAGAATGATAGAAAGATGTGTTTAAATATATGTAATGAGTTATGCTGTTGAGGTAATAAGTAGTTATCGAAACAACAAGCTTAATATTTGCTCTGTAATAAAGGAAATTTATTATATTAAATACAATGTAACATCAAAAATATATACACAAAATAACTCCATAATAAACCGACTAATTACGTATTATATTTTACGCTCCTGTAATAAAGAGAAACAACATTTAAAGCTATCGCTTCACTTTATTTCTTTGTACTATATTTTTATATTTACTTATTTCTTATTAGGTATTCAATGTAATTACATCTCATAAATCATTTTTTCTCATAAATATTGTTTCTTAGTCAACCATCGATAACATAGAGTTTAAAAATAAATTACATATTCTAAATAAAAAGAGTTTATAAGCGGGGAATTGAAATGAAGGTTTAAATGACTTCATTTACATATATATTTAAAACATCCAAATATATTGGACAGCTTTTTGGAAAAATAGATACCTAAATTATTCCTGAAAAGAATCATAAATTGAAATCACGTAATAAAATATTGTAATAAGTTTGAATATAAGATTTTAGAAGAATTATTGTAAAAGTATATTACGCATTGTTTCGATAGACGCAAATAACAAAGAAGATATAATATTTTTCATCGGACAACCACCATAATTCAAATAAATTTTAATATCAGGTATAAATGTTAAATGTTGTTTGCCTTCTTATTGTAATATCAAAGTCTTTTTTATGCTCAGCGCCCTGATTATAATCTCACCTAATGTTAAGTGACAATGTGGTCGAAAATGTGCTTTGAAGGACTGGCGGTCAAGCGATGTTGTTGGGAAAAATCTATTGGCACTTGGCAACAGGTTTTCAAACTTGAGGATAGTAGGCAGTCATTATTAGAAATTTCCCTACCAATATACTATAGTTTCCTCACGATATTTTCTTTCAGGGAAATCGTAGGCTTTTGTATAGACTTGTATATGTGAGTTCGAAGCTGTGTCCGTCCACCGCACTACAAACTAAGTCACCATCGCTTCAAAGACATATACTTATTCTTAGTCTATCTATATTAATAAACTGTCCGCCCGCGTTTCATTTATTCATCACTGCGTTTTAATTTTTCTACACGGAACCGTAATTATATTCCTAAAAAAAATTTCGTACAAAGATTAAGTAAAAATATTTGTAATAAATTATAACACTTGCCCGTAAAACTGTGTGATTTTATTAAATTTTTGTGAGTTTTCGTTTTTTTTACGAAAATCAAAAGTACCCTAAGTTACGTGTTGTATCTTTAGCTATCTGCCAAAAAAAGTCCTGTCCGAATCGGTCCAGCCGTTCCGGAGATTACACATTACAAGCTG
This sequence comes from Samia ricini, assembly GCA_014132275.2. Taxonomy (NCBI): domain Eukaryota; kingdom Metazoa; phylum Arthropoda; class Insecta; order Lepidoptera; family Saturniidae; genus Samia; species Samia ricini. The sequence continues at coordinate 1,803,816 of AP028159.1, forward strand.
ACAGACAGACAAAAATTTAATAAAATTGTATTTTTGCTATAGGTATCGTATATACATCCATATCTATATAGTAAAAAAAAAAATAATTTTGGCATTACAAACAGACAGTTTAATTTTATTTATTAGTATAGATAAAATTGATGTGTCTGTATGTAACATCGACATACGAATAAAGATGTATATACCATTAAAAAAAAATTGTTTATAATTGTTGCATGTTTGTTGCGGCTAATCTGATAGCTCAGTTCAGATTGCTAAAGTTACACCGCGTAACTTAACCTACTTTACTTTTTTTTAATAATTAGAACTCATGAAATTGTAAATATAAAACGACTTAATCTTCAGTCTTACTGGCAAGCGCTTTAATTTATGAGAAATGTTTTTGCTTACTCTTAGAATTAAAAAAAATTAGAAAATAGTTAAGGTTATGTGTTAATATCATGAAACTGTGAATAAAATGCGATCCAATGGAGAGTACCATTAAATTTTTTTTTTCCAATGATTATTAAAAATTATACTATCCAGTGAAGAATATGTTAAACGCGGACGGAGCCACGGGCACACATAATGTATTTGTAACATTTTTTTCCTTGGTTGTGCTTTAGAAACCTGACCCAATTGACTTTATTATTACATTTTTCTCATTACTAATTAGTACCTAATTGACTAATACTAAAAGTGACATCTATGAATACATTATTGAACTAATTAGCTTTGTCAGACAAGTTTTATTAACATTCGTTAGATAGATGTCGCTTTCATCAACTATTTATTTTATGTGAGGTCCGTGAATTTAGTTTTTCTATTAAATACGTTTTATTTTTAGATATACATATATCTAAGTTTATTTTAAAAACAAACAATGTTATGTTATTATTGTTTATGTTATATTATGTAAAAATTCGGGATCTTGTTTAACATATTTAGCACCATCTGTTGGGAAGAAATGTACTAAATTAAGTAGAATGTGCGTGACCATTTTTTTTTTTTTCTGTAAATTGTATAAAGATCCCCAAAAACTACTAAAGTCTACTAACACATTTGATACATTTTATTATTTGCCATTTGGTGCCGGCTACGTATAGTTCTAAATAGTATAGTAATAAATTAATAAAACAAATAAAAACCACTTATCCCCATTTTATTTATAAGTGTAACCAATTGACATTTGAATTAAATGTATGATTACTTGGGTATAGTGTTTCATGACTAACTATGATATAATATGCATTACCTAGTGTTTTTTTATTATTTCAAGACTCCTTTGTCTATCGCCGCATTAACTTGTACGAGTTTATATAGTGAGCAAAACTTATGGACATTTAATAAATATTATCAAAACCAATTAATACAAATATATGTATGAGGACGGAAAGAGATTTTCATACCTTAAGAATGAAATACAATGAAGCTAATAAAACTATCTACAATAATTACATCTGTATATGCAACAGTTACTATGAGGTAGTTTTTAAAAATTGGTTTCATTTTATGCTGAAAGGAAATAATACATTGAAATATGATATTGTCAGGTAATGTGCTTCGATAGCTCCTCTACGCAGTAAAATGGGATTTTTAGTATCAATAGTTTTAATTACTTATTGTAAAGAAATATATAAATAGAAGGCGTGAGACGTTCCAAGTGATGATAAAGAATGAATTGCACGGATCAGATTATCCGCGCGGGTGCTGGTGCGGGGGCGGGTGGACGGGGTAATTAATGCTTGCATCCCGTCCGCGCCCCGCTCCCCATCACTGCGTAAACACCTACATTTCTTTATTATAACATAATTTTATTTAATGAGCGAATTTTACAATAAGTATTGTGAGATTGCTTAGTGCCAATTTTTTGATCCGTAGTCAAAGTTACTATATCCATTTATCAATTTTACTATTACTATTACACAAACCAATGGTTATAATCACAATGCGTTTTTTGATGACAAAATCTACTATGGTTAAATTTAGCAATAGTTATTTATGTTGCCAGTAAAATGAACTGTATAATAGAATACTTTTTATTCCGGTAATTTTTTTTGTATGATCATTCCGAGTAAAATGTGTCATGGTCCATAATTTGAGTTGTCGAACAAACATTACAAAAAACAAAGGGTCGCGCTACTCTCGAACATTTGTGTCCATTATTATTTCTTGTGATAGTTTTGTAATGATATTACCTTTTTTTTATTTCGTCTTGTCTAAAATATTCTTTGATTTTGTAATTTAATTCTTGGATTTAATATATTTTACAAGCCAAATAAATATTTGTACGAACTTGATATACTATACATAATGGAATACTGAATTCTTATAAAAAACAAAATTCATAAACAAATATATTACGAAAAAGATAATAAATAGCAATTTATTAATACGTTGTAATTATTTAACAACTTATTATATATAAATTAATGTTACATAATGAAACTTCAAATTATCTACTTCAAATGTTACACAAAAGCAATGAAACAGCTGTTCGCACTGGAGTTAACCATCCGCCATCTTGCTAACCCGACTGAGTTGAATGGTTAAATTTTGTAACAAATAGTCACATTTTTGACAAATGGTTAGCTTAACTATGTTTCAAAAAAACGCATCAGGGCATTATTTTAACCATTTGTTACAAATCTGACCATTTCTCGAGTTGACTACGGATCAAAAAATTGGCCCTTAGTGATATATTAATGAAATCAGTTTTTATTCGAATTTTTGCATACAAAATTCTTTAAGTAGGTATAAAAATAACTCGCTTATTATGAATTTCTGGACTCGTTATGGACAACAATAAACAGTTGATTTAAAAGGTCTTGTGTTTTGTAGTATACTTATATTTTTAGCATAGTAACTTAATATGAATATAACTTCGATTTTACACTGTATGTTTAATATAAATTGTAATGTATCTAATGTTTTCTAACTGAAGCACACAAGCTAAGTTGTAGGTTAGGTTTGTTTTACAATATCCCGTATCGTCCCCAACCCAAATGCGGCGGGCGGCTCCGGGGGGTTTAGTGGGTATTTCCGGACGCTTCACGTCCGGGCGAGTCCCACACTGGTGCGGAGACGTCCCTCCGCACCCCCCTTACCCATTGCATTGGGGGACTTTGGTATCACTAAAGCAATGGGTAAGGGTAGTGCGTAAATGCATTCCCCTCGTCAAAAAAAAAGGTTTGTTTTACAATAGGTGTGTCATTTTGTGTTTAAATTATTGTTATATATATGTACTTACGTTGATGTGATTTTCACCTAACATTTCTAAAGACATTTTTCCGTCAAGAAATCTGATCTCTTCTCGCAAATAACAGTTTACGTTACTCATCAACACTTAAATACCCAATATTCTTCGGTTCTGTATACTTGTAGCCTTACATTCAGGAAGAACATTTTTTTTTTTCGAGGGGAATGCATTTACGTACTTGCTGTCCAGCCAGACCTGAAAGGGACGTACCCCAACAGGAGAGACTGGAGCGACTGATGATGTGTGACAGTCTCTCGCACGTAAGTACGAGGGGCTGTCACACAGGATTAGTGTGAGACTCGCGGCGAGAAGCGCCGTTGACCTCTACCCACTAAACCCCCCGGTTCCTCCCGCCACCTTGTTGGAGCAACACGGGAGCGCTTATGCATGCACCACGAATACTCCAAGTGGCCGCCAAGAGAGACATCTTAAATACTAACATCCGGGAGAGGGTAGAGAGTACAACCTCTCACCCCCCTCCCCGAACACCCTCTCCTCCCGGCACCTGTGACACGCACCCCCCCCCCTCTCATCTCATCCTGTTATCCAACAGAGTGTAGCGAGGAAAGGGACCGAGCCAACGATGAATATTGTAACTCAGTTTAAAATGACAAAATATTTCTCTTAGTTTCATAATTCAGATACAATGTTGTTTAATAGAGTGTTGACATTTATATTAATTACTAGAGTTTATTTTCCATATAATAACGTCAAGAACTAAAAGCAAGCGTTTTCACGCGGGAATTTATAATTTAAATTTTAAATGACTTTTTTGGGGTCTTATCGTTATCAAAATAAAAATATTAAGAAATATAGTTGCTTATTATTATCGAAGAATCAAAATAAGATGAATTTAAAAAAAAATGGTAAAATACCCTATTTATGCTCATAATCGGGTTTAGCTAGCATCAAATTCCGCGGGAATTTTTAAACATAGGTAGCGGCCAAGCCGAGATTCGAACCCTTGTGCTTGTAGCATTATTTTCTTCTCGTTTTTGAGTAAGAGAGCACAGGACAGTATTCTAGATATTGGATTCAGACTTTTTCTCGATCTTTGATATCGATCCCTATGTCAAATGATTTATCACTTTTGATACGTGTACTCTGTGCAGAATAAAGGGAAAGACGATATTTTGTTACGGAATATAAATCGGCATCATATTGAACAGTTTGATTTCTGCGTCATCTAGTGGCAGTCAATTACTATAGTTTAACTGAAGAGTATTTAAAGGTGAGCTCTGAATCGCGATATGGTTGTACAATACATTTTCATATTTAAGTGGTTTATAAATGGTGATAAGTATCCACATGATGACATACGAGTAACTCCGGTTCTAGAGTATTGAATATATTTTTGTAAGCCACTTCGATACTGCTATCCAGGTCGAATGCTCGTATTTCATAATTCATTTCATGTATGTGGAATATTCAATAATAGACTGATTTTATATATCTACCGCTTAATGTATAACTGTCTCTAAGTTATGCTCATCCAGGCAGTGAAAAATGCGGTTTTAATGTTAGATATTATTTCGAAGAAAATTTATATAATATGTGCCTATATGACTATTTGGTAGGCAGGTTGGCGATCACAGCTTCAGGGGGCGACGTTCTCAGGGGGCGACGCGGTGCTTGCGAAAGCCACCCCGTGTCGCCCCCATCCCAAATGCAGCGGACGGCCCCGGGGGGTTTTAGTGGGTATTTCCGGGCGGCTCTCGCCCGGGTGAGTCCCACACTGGCACGGAACTCGTCACTCCGTGCCCCCTTATATATTGTATTTGGGGGACTTTGATCCTCCAAATACAATAGATAAGGGTAGTGCGTAAATGCATTTCCCCCCGTCCAAAAAAAAAAAAAAGGTTGGCGATCACAGTAGATGTTTGTGGTATTCAGAGGTGATGCTTCCCATCCCCCTTTTTTTTTCTTTTTTTTTTTGACGGGGGGAAATGCATTTACGCACTACCCTTATCTATTGTATTTGTGGGATCAGAGTCCCTCAAATACAATACATAAGGGGGAACGGAGTGACGAGCTCCGTGCCAGTGTGGGACTCACCCGGGCGTGAAGCGCCCGAAAATACCCACTAAAACCCCCCGGGGCCGTCCGCTGCATTTGGGATGGGGTCGACACGGGGTGGTTTTCGCAAGCACGGCGTCGCCCCCTGCAGCGAATCCACCGGGCCTCGTCGTGCAATGGCCCAGCGGGGATGGGGGAGTATACACACTTCTCAACCCCACCTCTTCGCCCACCTCCCGTAGGAGGTATGACCTAGTTAGGTCAGTCAGCCGGAGGGCAGGATATGTTTCCTGCCCCCCATATGCTTCCCATCCCCTGGTTTATGGCTTAGTTGCCTTTTACGACACGCACGGAAACGATATGGACAGGTACTATTCTTAGCCGATACCACACGGCTAAAAGCTATATTACGTAGTAAATAATTGTGCGATATAGAAAATATGATACGCGAGTGAAGTTGCGGACAAAGCTAGTGTCATATATAAAATATCGATAAAAATGATCTAATGTTATTTTAAATGTATTTTTTATATTCACACTGTATATGATATAGATTAAGTAATATTGAGTCAATTTACCCAAGTCATGCAGGTGTTCAATGACTGACACGTGTTACCAATGAAGGGACTTTAGTTGAATATTTAAGTGGTATTAAAAAATACGTTTGTTACCGACAAAAGTGTGTTTGTTTTAATTCCAACTGACTAAACCACAGTTTCTCATTTATTTACCTTATTTTGCTCACCGCCCATTTCGAGAATATGTTTTTTCTAGACTTCCCTGTCCTTAATTTTTATCCTTTTTTAGACTATATTTTTAATTTGCCCACGCCAACTCTCAGCAAACCCTATATACCTTAATTTTCTCTAGGTCTTTCAGTTCAACAGGGGGGCGTTATAGCCCGCGTTGAGAATCTAGATACTAAACGCTGTTGACCAGACAGCTTCATCGGACTTTGGAGTGAACGCTTAAGCCACATATAAATAGTAACTAGTCCAAATAGACCCAAAATGCTACGAATTTCGGCTTTAGTCGGTGCCTGTGTTAATAACTTTGTGGAATTTGCCCTAGCTAACCATATGGTAAGTGGGAAGATAAAAAACTACTTTATAGGTGCTATCTACTTTTTTCCCTTTTTAGGGGGGGGGCAGGATATACTTCCGACCAATTGGTCGTACCTCTCTGTGAGAGGTGGGCTAAGAGGTGGGGCGGAAGTATTCTCCTCCATCCCTACTGGGTCATCGCACGGACGAGGCCCGGTGGGTTCGCCGCAGGGGGCGACGCGGTGCTTGCGAAAGCCACCCCGTGTCGCCCCCATCCCAAATGCGGCGGACGACCCCGGGGGGTTTTAGTGGGTATTTCCGGGCGTGAAGCGCCCGGGTGAGTCCCACACTGGCACGGAACTCGTCACTCCGTGCCCCCTTATCTATTGCATTGGGGGACTTCGGTCTCACTAATGCAATAGGTAAGGGTAGTGCGTAAATGCAATTTACCCACGTCAAAAAAAAAAAGGTACCATCTACTTTGCATGTAGTGTGTAAGTTTGTGTGGCGATGTGTGTCAAAATCATAAATCAAAAAAAATCTTTATTCAATTTGGGTCTTGCGAAGAAGAACTTATGAACGTTAAAAAACTACCACCGGTTTGGAAAACAACCCAGTCGAGAAGAGCAGGCAATAAACTCGATCTGGTTTTTTTACATGTTTTTTTAAGCTATTATTATTATAAAACTTATAATAACAACAATCGGATTTAGCGGAAGCACAAAAAAGGCTGTCACTTCCAGACATCACTGTCGTTTACGTAATAGTCCATCCTGTGATATTTGGATATTTAAACATTTTTGACATAGTGCTTAAACTTATCGTCAGGGAAATCGGTAATGTGCTTTGGTACCATGTTGTAGAACCTGACACTATTGCCTAAAAAGCTTTTATTACTAAGCCTAAAGCAAAGGGACGGCTAGTTTGTGATTACTTATAGTATTAAAATCATGCCGGCCGTTTGCTATATCAAACTTGTTTAAATTCTTGCGGACGTGCATTAAATTATCTAAGATGTATTGGGAGGGCAATGTTAATATAATATATTCCTTAAACTCATTCTCGGCCAACGGGTTCTCGAATGGCTACCACGCACCGGAAGGCACAACGTGGGTAGGCCCCCCCACAAGGTGAACCGACGACCTGGTGAAGGTCGCGAAATCCGCTGGATACGGGGTGGCGCAAGATCGGTCGTCGTGGAAATCTTTGGGGGAGACGTCTTTCGGTTGAATGGATGGAAATAAAATGGTGGGGATTTTCCAGTGGCTTTAAATATTTAGGAGTATATTAAGGTTAGGTAAATTGTTTTGGAAAATAATTAGGGTTTCTCATAAGAAAATTAAAAACTATATTACGCAGTGAAAAATATATGAAACGCAAGCGCAGCCGCGGGAACATAGCTAGTAGATTTATAAGGCGAGGGCAGTTCGGTAAAGGTAAAAAAAAGTAGAATAAGCGAAAGACGTGAACCATGACCCTAACAGGTGTAAGGATGTAGTTTCTATCTACCCTTATGGGAGAGAGACGTGATGTTATGTATGTAATCACCACTCTGACACTCCCGCCCTCCTTAATGAGTAAAGCATAGACACACCCCCCATTGATGCTTATGCAATAACAGCCTTAGTTTCCTTTTGATTAATTTCATAATAACATAATATGAATTTAAAAGCAAACCCGTTGAAAATTTCACCCCCTTTAATATCCACTTTTTATTATGCTCTCTTTTAATAGTGAAAAGTATAAAGTCCTAATAAGAGAATCTTTTAGATCAATTCCAAATAAAACCAATTTGTATGATTAATAAAATTATACGAGCATTATGCTCGCGCGAATTATAGTAAACAGTATGTTTTCAAAGAACGAGTCCATTGGAAACAATGGGATATGTGAAAATTAGGTATTCATATCACTTTATCGTGTGATACGGATTATCTAGCGTATCTGCTAAGGCTAAGGAAAAACCCTTATGCGAGACATTAGTGAAATAAAAAATATAGCCAAGGATATTATCCGTATATTTTTAGATATACGCCAAGCTAATAATTTATTTATTTAATAACTAGTAACTTTATAATTTTTCAAAGTGATTAATACAATTTTACTTAATAATTAATTAATATCGTTCAGTTATCTATGGTTTATCTATTACGAAACATCTTTTTCAGTGCTTTTGAAGACAATCTCACCTGTTATTAATGTTGTAAGCACCTTAAAAATATAAGGTTTAAGCTATTTAGATTCAGCGATGTACCCGATGGTTTCTCGAATGGCGATTATATGGAAGATGGCAACGTGGGCAGATCTCCAAGAAGGTCGATAGATGGCCTGGTAAACGTGGCTGGAATAGGTTGGATGCGGGTGGCGCGAGACCGGTCGTTTTGGATATCTTTGGGGTAGACCTATGTCCTGTTTCGATTGAAATAATGACTATGTGGTGCATGCCACCGGCAAACGCAACTTGGGAATTGTTTCAACAACAATGGGGTTAGATGTGATCTGAGAGATTTATTAATTTGTTTTTTCTATTAGCATAACTAGATTCAGTGGTAGCATAATCAGATTCCGCGTATATGTTCATAGATTCGAATCTACATACTTACAAGGAGCCGCTCAAGTATTACGTTAGCAAATTTTGAACTTTTCGGCTTAATTCACCTTGTTAGTAATTTAGTATGACAATGATAAAAGGACAAGCCTGTTTGAAGGTACTTATTAAGAAAACGGTCTGCGTCGAGTTATCAACATCAAAAATCTTTTTTATTTCATATACGGCAGCAAAAGCACCCATTTAATGTAATACAAAAGAAAACAAAATAAAATTCCATTTCTCTTTATTAAAACAATCAAGTACAATTTACACTGAAGTGGCGAAACGAAAACATATGTATTGAAATAAATTTATTATAAAATTTATTACGCACAATGACATCTGAAAACCTGACTCTATATAATATTTAAGTACAGTTTCATGTTAACAGTAAAAACAAGATTTCCCGCTAAGATCATTAGTATTGATATACGTAACATGGAAAACTTAAGCGATGATTTTCAAATATATATATATATATATATATATATATATATATATATATATATATATATATATATATATATATATATATATATATATATATATATATATATATATATATATATATATATATATATATATATATTTAAAAAATCAGTCATTAACTTATATGATGTACAAGTATGCCACTTTTTTAAGGTAAATAATATATCAATAAGGTCAGTTCGAAATTGTTAGCTATCACTCGTGTGACACGTTTAAAAAATTCGTTTTCTTTCTTCGTTTATAGATAAAATAGAAATAATTAATCTATTAATATTCATTTACATAATTTAAAAAAAATATACATTTTATGTGGTGGTTTTTAACGTAAGGATGAAAAGTGCAACGAATGTTTCTTTATTTTATTATATGCCCGAAATTTTGCTCGCCTTTATCGCCTTAATCTGTTCCGATTCTGGAATAAATTATACCCTTTGTTCTTTTCTAAACGTATATGTGTAATTTTATGACACGATAATTCGAGTAGATAAGGCGTGAAAAGCATAATAAACAAACAAACTCACATTTGCATTAAAACCATATATGTATATATACATATATACATAGGGCAGAGCAGTAACGTTCTATGTCTATGACTAAATCCGATTTTATTTGACATTGGAAACAATAACAAACAAAATTATCATAATACAGTGTATGTAAAATAATATTATTATCATTCCAAATACGTATTAATTACCTATAAAGGTATATTCAATTAACATATATACACAGCACGTAAGAGTGTTCCCCCGTACTTTAAAAAGTAATTAACATAAAACAAAACAAACACAAGTTCCACAGCAATAAAAAAAACATTAACTAGCAACAGTTATTAAAACAAAACATAACCAAAAACTGACAATATAATTTAACGAAAAAAAAGACAATAGTCATATTGTAAAAATAACATGACTTATAACCTCAAATGTATAAAAATGAAATAACAAATAACTCGAAATAATGTTATGAATTGAAATGTTTAAATTTTTTATATCAGTTAATGCAAATTTTTAAAATAAATTACTCAATTACTAATTTATTTTTAGGAATATTCTTAAATTAATAACAGTGGAAAAATAACAATAAACATCTCCCAAAAGTAACAGAATAAGAGATTGAGCGACAAATTCGATCTGACCTCAAATTTAAATCTGTTTTAATAACACTTTTAACATTAGAAAAATATGATAAATAAACTACTTATAGTTTAAACATTAAAAAGAGAATTAATTTTAAGTTAATACTGTTCACAGTTGGAAAATATAAAATAAGATATCAAGTATATTTATAAAAGTTGTTAATTTTATTGTTTCCAACTGTTAAATAACTACCTATCTACCAATATAGTATAACATCGAACAGCCATTTTGTTTCTATAACCTAAAATTTAGACTAATCGTGTGTATTATCCACAATGTTTCATATTTGGCACATGTAATTTACCTATTAAATTTCAAAGTTTTTCTTAAACATAATTTTTATTTATTTACAGTAGGTATACATACATACATCAAAATTCAAACACACGGGGATTGATAAAACATACAATAAGTTTCTACCTAATAATTTTAGATTTTTCAAATAATACATTAATTCATACATTTAAATTCTCCGTGGCATTTGCTCACGGTATTCAATTTTTGTGAACAGCAAACAGGTTTTTTTAAAAACCTATGTATTTGATATCATTTATTGTTAATTATCGGTGTTTTTTATAATGATTTGAATAATCCATATTGTTTTTACTATCTGATCACTAATAAAAGAAATTTGTCATTAAAAAAAATATACACTATACAATACACTTCATTGTTATTACTACTTGTAATAAATACATCTTTATTAAACTAATCGTTTGGTCGTTTGAATTTGACTAGATTGTTGGTATTTAAATATGATATAATTTTTTTTGTCGTTTATCCACGAAGTCCAAGAATAATCGGAAACGGATCCAAGAAATAATTATACACTCATTATAATTAATTGGATATCATAAGAGAGTTAATTCACTAACATTTACTTCTAAGAGAAGCCCCTTTAACACTCATCTGTGGAGAGACCACATATCACCCTGTTTCTGAGAAAGTACATTTTATGAGTAAGCTAATATAACATAGGTTAACGTTTTTTATTATTACTTTGTATTAGAAATTGTTAGATATTGACATAAGACCGATACTATTTCACTGTAATCGGTATATCCTCTAATTTATTCGGTAAAACCAAATCTTAAGCCAATAGATGAGTTGGTTCACTCAGCGCGCTCAGCAGTATTGCTCTTTGCTTGACCTTGGCTTTATCCGCGTTTTCATTAATGTCGTTCGCGGTAAGCCATTGTTCCAATCGACATTTGTAGCTGTCCCAGTCATTGGACAGATGATTAAACGAAATTAAACGAATTAAACGAAATTATACCGAAAGATATTCCTGCAGCCATTTTATCACGATAATACTTAAGTTCGATCGTCGCCAACTGCTCTATATTTACACGAAGTGCAACGGAAGAGCAAATACATCCAACAAACACGCTTGTGATTTTTCAACTGCTTTATTCGTGTTGGTGTCGGTACAGCCAACACTCGAACACACTACCCTCTTATGTCAATATCTAACAGAAATGTTATAAAATTTAATAAAAAGTACAAAAAAAAAATGTCACATATACAACTACATACTTGGTCGGAGCAAACGTGTTTATATTGGAAAAAAATAATCACATCAAATCAGCTCAGTGGATTTCGATTTGTAAAGCTAAGAGTCCGATCAAGTCTTTATTTATTACTTAAGTATCAATCAAGCATCGTAAGTGATGTTTATTTATTAATTACAGTATTAATACTTGAAGCCCTCTAATTAATAACATGAATTAATTCTTTTCACTTATTCCACACATAAACTATACAAGAAGTTAGACTGTAGAGTATATTTACAATTTAAATATAATTAACGCTCTAAGTAAAGGTTTGAGAATTTTCTAAGGAGTTTTTGTGACAGGTTAAAAAAATTCACCTTGCATGTTGTCATTTATGTTACCCCAATAACTTAAGCTATATCATGCGAAATGGCAACAGTACTGTTTATTTAAAAATAAAATACAAGTCACTAAAGGATAGGCCAGAATGCTGTCAGAAACCACTGCGAAGGTTTTAAGACGAATTATTATTAGGCCCATCATCAGAACTAAATATCGTATTCGTCTCGTCCTTTTCGTCAACTATATTAGAATTGATTACATCTTTATTATTATCATTATTACATTTAACGACGTCATTAATTCTATATCCTACGCTTGAATCACAACTTTTGACAGAATTTTCCGAGAACGATTCTCGTTTCTCGACGATTATATCAACGCTCGGTTTGTAAGATTCGGTCTCTTTCCGTTCTTTCAGGTCTGGCGGTCTCACTGTCGACAGGGTGTTGGAAAGAAATGACGTCTGCAGGTTATAGCCGGGCAATAGCTTCGGTTGTAAAGGCAGCATAAGGTCTAAGGAGCCGGTGGTTGCGGGTCTCGGTTGCAGGGGCGGGGCGGTCATCAGGGGGGGTTGCAAAGACGCAAGCGAGATGGCCCCGGACTGCGTATTCACGATAGGGCTTTCAACTGGAATATAGGAGATATACAGTTTTATGTTAGGAAATAATTAACAGAGGAGGTGTTTATAGCGACTATCAGTAGAAATTTATGAAAAATGAAACTTTTCCGAGGGTAAAATTTCGATAGAAAGGGATAAATGAATAAGCACACTATAACTTTTGACTGTAGTAAAGCGATGATGGCGGTGTTGGTATTGGGTTCAGATTTAGCATCGAGGAACGCAGATTCGTACCCATCTATCCAACTCTATAACGAGTCTGATCTCTAGGTAAAAAAAAAAACATGGTGAGAAAACATGGTCGTAGGGCATTTAGCAATAACGTCCGCGTGGCTACCACCCACATGTTTGATAACCTATCGCCAAACAACAAACATGTGTGTTCCGGCAGCATCACTTGAGAACCAGTACCTCTTTAACTGTTTACCATCCTGGACCACATCGTTACTTAGCATCAGGTTGCATTATGGTCAAAGCGTTGAGCCTAAAATAATTATATTTTCTCCTTTTTGTACTATATTCGTTTTTGAGGAAGCATGCGCTTGGTTGCTTGTACGAGGGCTGTTTCCAAAGTTCAGAGAATTCAGCTTTTTATTTTCCTTAATTTTGTTAATATTTCTATGTATTTTTATATAAATCCGACTTAGTGACTCGCTCCATCGCGTTAAATTCGAAATTTACTGATGTACCTATCTGCAGTCACAGAAATTAAAGCAATTGAAGTGATTTACAATTGTAACTGATTTTTTTTAAACTGAAAACGTCTTTAACGGCCTTGAGCGATTCTCGGTAGGGGAAAATCTTATAGATTCGCGTTACCAATGTAACGTCAGTCGTCAACATGCTAACAGTATGTCAAGTATATGATAGCGTTAAAGTCCTGACGTTCAAAAATAAACAATAAAATTAATACTTACGCCTATCGTATGTTTTGATTGTGAATAAAGTGATTACTTGGAATGCTAATAGATCTCAAAACCATATAAATGTTATACGTTAGGTTATGTAAATAATTACAATTAATAAATTATGAATTATAAAATAATAAAAAAAAAAGTTTCTAGTTTTCCCTTTTGTCGACAATTCCCATAGCTGCCTACATTTTTTTTTTTATTATTTAAATTTCTTACGGTTTAAAGAGCTGAGCAGAGTTCTATGTATGACATATACAAACATAACATGAATCCGTTCGAAACTATTTTTTTTAATTCTTAATTTATTTTAAAAGGTTTGCAGTTAATTGTTTTGTTATTAGAAAAGTTATTTGTGATTATTTTCATTGATTTACCAATAGGCGCTCTCGCTTGTAGTGGCTGTATTGACGCAGGAGGCCTGAGGAGGTTCGGAGGACCCTGGAGCGCCAGGCTGATCATGTTCATACCGTTTACACCTGGAATTTATATATTTCAATCGTAAGAATAGTTTATTTATTTTACTTTTTAATGAGCTAACCAGAGAAAGTTTAAAAGCATCAACAGTGACAGGGAAGGTAAGGAGTAATAATAATAGGTCAGCGTGGTATGGACATGTATGGATGGATTGTGTGAAGAATGCTATGAAATGACAAAGGATACAAGAGAGGGAACAAGAAAATGTTGTCCTTAATATAGAGTAAGGTGTTGATGATTTGCCTTACATGAAGTCTTCCTCATCAGCACATCCTTTTATCTTTACTTTGCAAATTAAAAATATCCCTTATTTTTATTTAAACAAAAATATTCGAAATTAAAATACTTTTGTATTTTTAAGAATTAAAATTGAATTATGAAATATATATTTTTTTAATCCACTGTTAGTTTATACCGAAAAGCTTTAAAGAATTTTAGTCATCAACCCTGGATCTAGGTGAGGTAAACCGGACAGTTTCAGGGGGTACTAAAAACATTATTAATATGATTAAAAATAAAAAAAACATGCTCCACAAAACGCCTAACATACGAAAGCCTGGTTGAAAATTTAGTTGTACATAGCATCTATTGGATGTAGATCTACTTTATTTTTCCCGGATATATAATTTTATGTCGCACAAATAAGAAAGTTATTAGGTAATCTATACTACTAATAAAATTGTAAATTTCACGTGTCTGTACATTTTAAATTGTTGTGAAAAGAATTATTGCAAGGGGCTAAAAATTGGTAATTAAACACATTTCTATCATTTTTAGAAATGTCTGTCTGTTTGTCTGTACAAGTATCAACTAGAAAGGACTAAGTATATTTTTTAAATTCAAAAAGATAACTATAAAGCATATTCCGGGGTAACATCAAAACTTTATTTCATTAAAATCGGTTAACTCTATCAAAAGTTATAGTAATTTGAATGACACGCGGCGTCTTTAGTATGAAAGAAGAGTTTGTAATTTATAAATAAATGCGTTTAGTTTTATTCGAGAATAAAAAATTGATGGATTGATTAATATTAAACAAAATATGATTTGTTTCGTTTTGATGAAATGTTATGAATGTGAATACGTAAGCAAATTATATATACTTCTAACAGTTATTCATAGGTGGCGCTGTACTTATTTTTTAATTACTTGGATTGTTCTGAAACATTACAAGGACATCGATTTTAATAGTTTAAAAAAAAACGGGACGGGACGGAATGCCTGAATGTCACGCGATCGAAGTCGCGGGCACAGCTAGTAGATAATAAAAAGCACATATTTATTAAAATGGTTCTTATTGTCCCATTCGCGAAAAATGTCAACCATTTTATATTTGTGAGTTTTTTTTTAAAGTAATTTATCTCATACTCAGAAGAGAGGGTCAGAAGTTTATGTTCTGGTTTGAAAAAATCGTAAATCCGGGGTTGTTAAATAATAGTTTGAGACGTTAATATGCAAGTTAGTGAGATTAGCGCCATCTATCGGCAGTGTTAATAACACAGTAGGAAAGAGCTTACCAAATTTATTCCCGCCTGGAGGGATCTCTTTTAATACCACGGGGTGTTTCACAGCGTTCACGCGTCTATTTGAGGCACTGGCGTCGCGCTTTCGTCGAGGTTGTTCCACGGGAAGAACGCGGCGACGTTTCTTCGGAAGTTTTGACCTGGCCTGTGAATAGATCGCGCTGTTAACGATAATATGTTACCGTCTTCGGGTTAAAAGCAAAACTTATTAAATTACTATAATTAAAACTAAACACAATATGGTACTGGCCCGAGCGGTGCGTGACTTCCAGACTTCCAAAACGAAGTTGTTAAAATTTTAAGTACTGCCATAAAAGTAAAATAAAAGAGTGTCTGCAGGCAACATGATCTCACCTATGTAAAAATTAAATAATTACAATAGCATACATCGTGGTTTTTTATAGTTTTTGAAAACTCTAATTTCGTTTACATTTATTTGGATATAAATGAAATTATACCAAATACAAATGATAACACAAATAAATAAACAGTTGGCAGCCAAGGGGGCTCGTGCCATAAGCGAAAATTCCAAACATTGGGAAAAAAACTGTTTTTAAATGTCTCCATTTTATAAATTGTTAATTTAAACTATATTTACATAATCTAACATTTAATTTAATTGACATTGGTGTGGTGTTTTACATTTATTGGCGCTTCGAGAAATAGTTACGTACATTTACATATAGTTTATTCATAAACAAAACAAATTTTATTATTTATCTTTGGGCGCCGGCACTTAAGCTTAAATCAGATACGATACGTGCCGGTTACGCACCGTGACACCAGCGCGATATGAACAGTTGTGATCTTCTAGTTGGTAACAGTGTACGGGGTATGGTTTGGTGGCGGGAGGAACGGAGGGGTTTAGTGGGTAGTGATGGCGCTTCTCGCCTCGAGTCCCACACTAATTCTGGTCGAATGGTTCTAATCCCCGGCTTCAACCTTTCCCGAGGGTTTGTCCCTTTGGGTTAGGTTGGACAGCTAGTGCGTAAATGCATTCCTCTCGAAAAAAAATGGTGAAACTATTTCGCATGATTTATACCTAAAAAAACTTGAAACAAAAAAAGATTGCATCGACCGGGAATCGAACCCGGGCCGCCCGCGTGGCAGGCGAGCATTCTACCACTGATCCTAGGAAACATGTCGACAGTCGTGTTCGCGTCACGTTGCAACCGAGCTCTCCGGGAATACAAGGAATGCGGAGGGGGCCGGGGCTTGAGTGATCCGCACGAGCCACGCTACAAGTTGTGTTCTATGAGTACAGGAACGCCATTTACACGGCAATTGCCGTATTATACGGTAATTGGGGTTCAAAATAAAAAAAATTACTCAGTAGATATGAATGTATATACGATACATATACTAACACAATTTTTAACATTATTGGCTGTGTGTTTGGACGGATTTTGTCAGGACTTTTTTTGGTAGATATCTGAAGATATTCCGGGTAACTTAGGGTAATTCTAACCTTCGAAAATAATTAGGGAAAGAATCTGTTGGATGGCCTACTTAACTTTTGCCAAGTTTTTTTCCTTTATTTAAGTCGCTATCCTCAGACATAGATCCGAGATCTTGTTTGCGTTCCTTATAGCTAGCTTAATTTTATTTTAAAATTCTTATTCTAGATATAGCTATTAATAACATTTCTTATTCTAGTTATTTTAAGTCTCATTAAATACATTAAACATACATTAACACATTAACTGCCTCGGTAGCGCAGTTGTATTACATACGACTGCCGTTCTGAGGTCTCGGGTTCGATCCCCGGGCCGGGTCAAGTGATATTGGGTTTTTTTTTACTCAGTATCATCCCGGAGCTTGGAATTTGTGCCCGATATGGCGACAGGCTCGCCCCCTGTCACATCTGGGACGGAACTAAGCTCGGCGAAATGTGGGTGGTGTGTAGTTCGCTACTTCACCTCTGCCTAACCCTTCGGGGAAAAACAGGCGTGAGCATATGTATGTATATAATTAAATACATTAAATTCACTACATTGAATACAAATATTTATTATGGTTTCTTTATTGCAATTTTTTTTTGCCACCATTTATGCTGTCGCTTTTAATCTTTATTTATCTTCTGCCTCGTTTATTAATTTATATTTGTTGTATTGCAGTTGTCCTTTATTTTATTTTTATTTATTTATTTCGGACTCATAGCCTCGCGGGAATCGTTATTAATTAGGACGGGAAAATTTCTCGGTGGTATCCGGGTCGCAAACACATGCGGGACTGTCTTTCAGCTTGAACCTGTGCGGGTACGCCGCGAAACCCCCGTGGACGGTTAACACCTGCACATGGGAGGGTGCGAGACGCGCCTTTTTGAAGATACGTTGAGTATCCTGAATCCTCGGAAATAATGCCCGAGTTACCTCCCCCGTGACGGTAGGTATCGTAGCGTTCCTGCCAGGTCCTCACTGTGACTTCGCGTATGCTCCGTTTTGCGTATGATATGGGATACTGACCGTAATCGGCTGCGTTATTTTTATCACACTTTTATGTTAATAAAAAAAAAAAAAAAAAATGTAGTATTTCGGGGCGACGCGGTGCTTGCGAAAGCCAACCCGTGTCGCCCCCATCCCAAATGCAGCGGACGGCCCCGGGGGGTTTTAGTGGGTATTTCCGGGCGACTCTCGCCCGGGTGAGTCCCACACTGCACGGAGCTCGTCACTCCGTGCCCCTTATCTAGTGTACTGGGGGACTTTGATCCCCTAAGTACAATAGATAAGGGTAGTGCGTAAATGCATTTCCCCCGTCAAAAAAAAAAAAAAAAAAGGTTCAATCTCGCGGAGGCGGGCGAAGAGGTGGGGTGAGGCGGTCGAAGAGGTGGGGTGAGGCGGGGCGAAGAGGTGGGGTGAGGCGGGCGAAGAGGTGGGGTGAGGCGGGCGAAGAGGTGGGGTGAGGCGGGCGAAGAGGTGGGGTGAGGCGGGCGAAGAGGTGGGGTGAGGCGGGCGAAGAGGTGGGGTGAGGCGGGCGAAGAGGTGGGGTGAGGCGGGCGAAGAGGTGGGGTTGAGTAGTGTGTACACTCCCCCATCCCCACCGGGCCATTGCACGACGAGGCCCGGCGGGTTCGCTGCAGGGGGCGACGCGGTGCTTGCAAAAGCCACCCCGTGTCGCCCCCATCCCAAATGCAGTGGACGGCCCCGGGGGGTTTTAGTGGGTATTTCCGGGCGACTCTCGCCCGGGTGAGTCCCACACTGCACGGAGCTCGTCACTCCGTGCCCCTTATCTAGTGTACTGGGGGACTTTGATCCCCTAAGTACAATAGATAAGGGTAGTGCGTAAATGCATTTCCCCCCGTCAAAAAAAAAAAAAAAGGTTCAAACTCGCGAGAGAGTTTTACACTCAGGTGACGACCAAGCCGAGGTTCGTACCATTTTGGTAGCCCTTGTACTAGTCACTTTTTGCAGCTGAGTGCCTTCAGCACTCGCCCCTAAAGTTCGGTGAAGCTGTTAAGGCCCTTCCGGTCAACAGCATTAGCTAGGTAAAAAAAAAGTACCATATCTTCAATGTCTGAGAAATTACTTTTGAAAGGCACTCCGATACTGTATTTCGGGTTGAGTGCTCGATGCTTGTATTTCATTCCATGTACTATTTCGAGTATTTAATTGATTTAGTTACCTAATTAATTAATATATCTATCATTAATATATAACTGTAACTGTAAAGTCCTACTCAACCAGGCAGTGCAAAATGCGGTTTAACGTTAGATATTATTTCAAGGAAAAGTTACTATATATTAATTCATAATGAAGTATCATGTGTTTGAAGTAGAAAAAAAAATAGTTTGTAAACAAGTCGAACAATAATATCAAAAAAGGTAGATATCTAAAGTAGGCATTGTGTTTCTATGGGAATCCCAATTAAAAATATCGCTCTTGAACCCGTTCATCCCGAACTTAATCATTTATGTATAGTTTTGAAAGATTTTTTTTACGAAGATTACTAAGTAATTACTGCTTATGGTCCTTTTAGGTTTTCAAAACGTTTTGATAACAAACTATACTAATGAATAAAGTTGAAATATCTGCTTGGAATATCAAAATAACAGTTTTTTACTAAATACATATGAATGTATATACGATACCTATAAGAAAAACATAATTTTTTTTTAAATTTGATCGACTAAAGTCTAGTCACTAGACCAATTTGGACAGGATTTTTCTGAAACTATAACTTATAAGGCGTACCTAACTTAGGAAAAAAAATCATTTAGTTCGATTCAATGGCACCGTTTTACTGGCAAGTGTCTAAATTTCAAAGACATCCACTGCTGGACATAGGTCTCATCCAAAAAGGAGGGAAATTGCCATAATCGCCACATTTGGCAGACGAATCACCGATCGCAGTAGGTGTTTGTGGTACTCAGAGGATGCTGCTGGTTTATATCCCTTAGTCGCCTTTTACGACACCCGCGCGAAGATATGGGGTGTTACTATTTTTAGCTAAAAGCTATATTACAAAGTGAATAATTGTGCGGGATAGAAAATTTGATACGCGAGCAAAGTCGCGGGAACAGCTAGTGTCAAATATAAAATATCGATAAAAATTATCTAATGTTATCTTAAATGAACCTATTCACACTGTATATGATATACATTAAGTAATATTGAACCAATTTACTCGAATCATGCAGTGTTCAATGACTGACACGTGTTACCAAGGGAGGGACTTAAGTTGAATATTTAAGGGTCATTAAATATATACGTTTGTTACCGAAAAAAGTGTAATTTCTTGTAATATTCGAACGGACTAAACTATACTTTCTCATAATTTACCTTATTTTGCTCACCGTCCATTTTGAAAATATGTTGTTTACTATAGAACCCCAACCTCAATTTTTATGCCTTTTTTAAAATATATTTGTGCTATACCGATGGCCCCTAGTTCTATAGGTTTTCTACTTCAACAAGGAGGTGCTATCGCTCACGTTGAGAACTTAGACCGGACAGCTTCATTGGACTGAACGCCTAAGGTATGTATTTAAAAACAATAACTATCGCAAGGACATCAAAATGCTACAAATTTTAGTCGATGCCTGTGTTTATAACTTCCGTGGAATTTTGCACTAGCTAACCATAAATGGTAAGTGGAGAAAAAAAAAATATCTTACAGATGACATCTACTTTGTATATAGTGTGCAAGTTTATGCGGTGATGCGTGTGATGATAAACATACGGTATATGCATTTTTTTTGGTATTATTACTCAGTCTTTCAAAATCAAAATCAAAATTTATTTATTCAATTTAGGCCCTAAGAAGGCGCTTATGAACGTCTAAACACTACCACAGGTTCGGAAAACAACAGTCGAGAAGAGCCGGCAAGAAACTCGATCTGGTTCTATTTTTTTTTATAAATATAACATTTTTTTTTGTCATATAAAAAACTATACAATCGTTGTCTTAATAATGTTAGTGGAAGCACAGAGATGTGAGTTAATTCCAGACATCACTATCGTTCACGTAATGCTCCACCCTGTAATAACCTTTTGAGATTAAAACTTGCTTGACACATAATACTTGAACTTATTGTCAGGTAAATCGGTAATGTTACTTGGGATTTTATTGTAAAACCGAATACTATTACCTATAAAGCTTTTATTACACTTAATAACACTTTACTTCATCCATCTATCCATTCAACCGAAAGTCGTCCACTGCTGGACATAGGTCTATCCCAATGATCTCCACGACGACCGGTCTTGCGCCACCCGCATTCCGGATACTGCGACCTTCACCAGGTCGTCAGTCCAAGCTGTAGGGGGCCTACCCACGCTACGTCTTCCGGTGCGTGGTAGCCATTCGAGAACCCGTTGGCCCCATCGGGCATTGGTTCTGCGAGTAATGTGCCATACGATCATATTACTTCGAATACATTTTAAATTTATACGAGTATATAACAGGGGTCAGAAGCACAAAAGCTCCGCCTAACTACACACCTTTTTTTTTTTTTTTTTTTGCTGCGCGGTATCCTCTGCAGCGCCGCAATGATGGCATTTTGCTGTCGGCTCCCTCCTCTGGCTATCTTGTGCAGATACCACCCGAAACAACCGTGTCCGGATAGTATCTGCACAAGACGGAAGCTTAGGGAGCCGTACCTCCTACTCATCCATTCCTGGAGGACCGGGCGGATAGCGTCTACCGTGCTACGACCGTAGCGCACATCCACCAGGTCCTCCTCCCAACGCCGAAACGCTGCCTCCCTCGCCCTCCTCTTCTCCTCCACCACCTCCGCGTGTGCAAAGCGGAGCCCTCCACCATCCCTCCTCGCCACCGTGAACCGGTACACGGCGGCGAGCACCTCCGCTTCACGCTCCCATGGCAGGGATCCTGCGAGTACCAGGGCTGCCGACGCGGACACCGTGCGGTAACCGCGTATCGCCCTTATCGCCACCGTGCGCTGCGTAGCCCGCAGCACACGGATGTTATGGGCGTTAAGGGCGTCCGCCCAGACCGGTGCCCCATAGACAGCCATGCTCCGCACGACCCCTGCGTGGAGCTGGCGACACTTCTGGCCTGGTCCTCCCAAATTTGGGAGGAGCCGCCCCAGTGCCGCTGCGGCACCGGCGATGCGCAGTTGGAGTCCCTTGAAATGGGACTCAAATCGCCATCTCCCGTCTAAGATCAAGCCCAGATATTTCATCTGGGCCTTCACTCGGACCCGGTGCCGTCCCACTGAGATGCTGGCACCAGGGGGTGGCCCACGCCGAGGACCCTGAAATAGCAGGGCCTCGGTCTTTTCCACCGCGACCCTAAGTCCCAGCATCTCAATGCGCCTAACCACTAGAGCCACTCCCTCCGTGGCTAGGCTCTCCACCTCGCTCCACTCTCCGCCCCCTTGGGCCACGATCATAGTGTCGTCCGCATAGCATATGATGCGCACTCCACTAGGGAGTGCGCTGCGGACGACCCAATCGTAGCCCAGGTTCCACAGAAGCGGTCCTAAGACCGACCCCTGTGGAACCCCGCAGTCCGTCGGACGCCTAACGGTGGTGCCCTGCCTGTCGACATAGACCTCCCTGTGTTGGAGATAACTCTTCAACAGCCCCCGCATGTACTGGGGCACTCCAAAATACCGGAGTGCCTCAAGTATCACGGCATGTGGGAGGCTGTTGAAGGCGTTGGCGATATCCAAGGACACCGCCAACAGCCTATCTCCCTGGGAGGTAGCCGCCATCGACCACCTTTTTAACCTCATGAGGGCATCCACCGTTGAGCGCCCGGCTCTGAAGCCGAACTGGCCATCCGCGAAATCCGGCCCTATCTCCTTCATATGCTGGGTGATGCGGGAAGCTATTATCCTTTCAAAAAGCTTTCCCACATCATCCAGCAACACCAGCGGCCGGTAGGCAGATGGGCAGTCCGGGGAGCGACCCTCCTTTTCTAGGAGGCAGAGACGGCCCTGTTTCCAGGGCCTGGGGAACTGTTCAAGCGTGAGACACCGGTCAAACAATTCCCGTAACCTGCCTCCCAAGTACTTTAAAGCCAGCTGCAATACGCAGCCTGGAACCCCATCGGGCCCTGGCGCCTTCCGCCTTCCGTGAAGGCGACTCACCGCCATCTCCATTTCCGCATCCGTCATCTGCATAGTAGGAGTAGCAGGCATCTCTTCCACGCGACTTATGGGCACCGTCTCCGGTGGGAGGAACTCCTGGGAGGCGTGAGGAAAGAGAGCCCCCACGACCCTTTCCAGTATTGCCGGATGGAGAGTTTCCGTGATCGGGGGAGCCAGCCTCCGAAGTTTCCTTCGAGCAGCCTGAAACGGGCGTCCCCACGGATTCCTCTCCAACGTCTGAAGGAGCTCCTCCCAAGCCAGATCCTTAGCCCGGCCGATTGCCGCCTTCAGGGACTCTCTGGCTTCCCTGTATTCAGCACCCAGCCGGGCTTCGACCACAGGGTCCCGTCTGCGTCTCCTTCGATTACGGGCATACTCCCGGTGCGCCGCGCTGCACGTCTGCCGGAGCTGAGATAGCTCCGGAGACCACCAGTACACCGCCCGTTTATTCGGGCGGCGTCGTCTGTACCGTGGCATCGATGCGTCACACACCTCCGCTAATGAGTGGCGGAAGCGGAGGGCGGACGCGTCGACTCCCTCCTGTATTGACCACCGTCCAACCCAACTCTGGACGATGGCCGTCTCCTCAGCCAGTTCCCGGTCCATCCGGCTGAGGACCCATCGGGGAAACGGTGCTCCGCGTCGGAGGGGACGCGCACCTTCACTTGCGTCGGAGGAGGAGACCTCGAACCATATGTACCTATGATCCGATAAGGTCTCCACCTCGTCTCGCACACGCCACCTCAGTACGCGACGTGCAATAGCCGGCGTGGCAAACGAGAGGTCCACGATGGACCCTCCGTTATGTCGCACGCATGTTAGCATCGTGCCGCGGTTGAGGAGGGACAGTCCCACCTGGACTGCCCATTCCTCCACTGCCTGCCCTCTTGGATTCGTGGTCCTCTCTCCCCAGGTCCTGGACTTGGCGTTGAAGTCGCCAAGCAGGACCACAGGAAGAGAGGCGCCAGCCGTCCAACCACCACTGACAGAGAGTTGAGAAAGATCTCGAACTCACGGAAAGGACGGTTGGGGGAGAAGTACACTCCGACGAGAGCGTACCTACCCCAAACGGCCGCCACGAACCCATCACCTCTCTCTTTGACTGAGAGGGGCGCTCCCTTCACGCTGAATATCGCGACGAGACCCTCCACGTCCCCAGCCCAGTTGGGTTGGGTGGGGACATGATAGGGCTCTGCTGCAATCCCGATGTCCGCTTCCCACTCTGCCGCCGTTTGAATGAAAAGGTCCTGGGCGGCGGCGCAGTGGTTTAAATTTCCTTGTAGGTAGTTAACATGGTTGTAGTCCATTAGTGATCCATGTTAGCTACCTCCTGCCTTTGGGTATCTTCTCTGGCCCCTGGAAATGGGAGCCTCCATTTGCCACTGGAAGGGGGCTTGCAGTTGGCCCCCCCCATGTGATGCTCCGCCGGTGCCCCTCTTGCATGACACACTGCGCAGTGGGGCTTGCTCGCCCCACACTCTGATGCTCTGTGCCCACCTTCCCCGCACCTAAAGCACAAGGAGCTCCTGTCGGCATCCTTCTCCGGACATAATGGCCGGGTGTGCCCCAAGCCCATGCAGTGGTAACACCGCATGGGCTTCTCCGCTAATGGGAGCACCCTGGCCACGCTCCACCCAACCAGGAGCTTCCCTGCCTCCACCAACCTCTGTGCAGCTTCGACCGGCAATGATAGGTGGGCCACTCCGCCTCTCCACCCAAACCTTACCTCACCAGCCCTTACTTGGTCAGGCTGGCATTGACCTCTAGCAGCAGCTGCCGCCACCAACTGTTCTTTACCTGCCGAGTCATCCAAGTCGACGATTCGGATGTCAGCCCTCTTGATAGGCCGGCTCACCTCGACCGTGTCCGCCAGCACCCCCTTCAGGCGTTGGGCCAATGCGTCTGCCTTGGTTGCAGCTTCTGTACCCGGGATCTCGATAATGCGAGCTCCGGTCGCCGTTGGGCGGACTTTGAGATCCTCTATTCCTAGCTCAGCCGGGCAAATTGTTTCCTGCGCTTTTCGCAGGACTCCCCTGTAGTCCAAACCCTGCGCAACCGCCCCTGGTTGCAGCTTGATGATTACTGCAGCTGACTTAGGGACAGCTGGCAGCTTGGGGAGAGCCTTCGCTACAGGATCCTTTTTTTTTGGGGCAGCCGACGTGGGTGGAGAAACTGCAGCAGCCGCTGCAGCCCTCTTCTCCTTTCGCCCGAGCACTCTGGTCCAGATGACATCCGCTGCCACAGCAGGTACGCCTGGGGCAGATGGAACAGGCAGCGGAGCCCATTCTTTCCCCATTGGATTAGAATGGGGGAGTGGCGGTACTCCCTGCGCCCCCGGTCTAACCAAACTTTGCTTCAGTCCCTCCCCTTTCCTTCGGACCAGCCCCTCCTGGATCTCTTCCCTATCGCCTATCGCTGCCCCCTCTCTTCTTCGGTCAGCAGCAAGAGGCGGACGCATCACTCTCTCCGGGGGCAGACGATCTTCGATATTTGCTAACCGAGCATCAAGCATGTTCACCATCGTTTCCCTCAGAGAGTCTTTTATTTCTTCCGCCACCTGAGTAAGGGCGTCCTGCCATTGCGGCCCAGGTGCTTCCGCAATCTGATCCCTCCCCTGTGAAACCGTCGCTTTCCTCACCTCCTCCCACTGTCGCTTGTACTGTTCCACATCATACCTACATAGCTCCAGTTCTCTTCTCAGCCTCCCTGTTTCAGCCGTGAGCCTCGTCACCTCATCATTTTCTGTCCTTGCTAAGAGCGCCTGCACCACCTCTTCCAAACTTTTCGCTGCCTGCTTGAGGTCCTTCGCATAATCTCTCCTTAAGTTCTTCGACATAGTTGCCACCTTGGTAATTGCACTCACCCCCTCTGAACACAGCTTACCTAACTCCCTGTTATTAAGATCTCCAATAGGGGTGAGCACCGTCAAGTCTTCCATCTCACGCCTGGCTTCCCTTGGCGTGTCACTAGCAGCAGACCCTGGTCTGCTCGGCCCACTCTCACTTTCCGCTTGCGAGTTCTCTCCACTCTTCTTAGTGGAAGACTTCTATTCTTTTTTCCCCTCCTTTTCCTTTTCGTCTGGTACAGGAGTAGGCGGCCTACTTGCAACCAAACTGTACCTGCTCCCCTTCATGCTCTCACTATCGTCCCTCGTCTTGCTAGTTGACCGGCTATTGCCCCGGGTGTAGTTTCGAGATTGCCTACCGCCCCTAGTTCCAGACACACTCTTGGCCACTTTTTCTCCTCCCTCCTCAACCTCAGATCCCTCCGATCCGCTCTGCAGATCATTTCTCGTTCGCTTTCCCCTTTTAGAACCCCCCATGTAACTATCTTTAGGCGACAACACCTGATTTTCGAACGAGTACCGCCTGCCAGCCACTACGAGCTCATCTCCTTCCGCATCAAGCGGTAAAACCTTATAATAATCGCTACTTTCCACTTTGTAGCCTTAAACTAGCTGAGAGCATCTGCTCTCAGCTAAATTAGCCGCAGGAATAACAGCGAATAACCCCCCCCGTAACAATAAACTCAACAAGTAACAATAAAATAACAAAAAGTCAACAATAAAAACTTAACAACGAAACTAACCTTCGTCTACCGGAGAGAGATTACCAGTACCCGATCTAGATGGCGCCCTCGTCAAGTTGGTCGCGCTAAAATAACGCCGGCCAGAGTGAACGGGCCAACCACCTCTTGAGACAAAAGTTTACTTTTGTCGTCAAGAGATGGTAGCACCGGTATCCTACCTTGCGCTATTCGACCGCGATCCTCAAACGACGTGACTTAAGTCACGATCGAACCGCAGATACCCTCCCCGCCTGTATCAAATACTGCCGCTCTGAATTCGAAAACTCGCCAAACTAGAGAGCAGTAAACGCACATCCACTCTCTGCGGCTGCCCGAACGCGACCGCCTAACTACACACCTGACGAATCATAGGAGGACTTCATTCAATTAAAAACCAATCGTGAATAACGTCGATTGGGAAAATTCAATCGAGTTAATCTGTAAAGGGATATTAGAGGTATATTACACTTTAACTTACTTACTGTGTTACTGTAATACTTACTGTGTTATACTTAGATAATCTGCATCTGTACTATTGTATAAAGAGGTATAATTGATTCTTTGTTTGTTATGGAAAAACTCAAAATTGACTTTCAAAAATTCTTTCACGTAAATAAAGTTACATTGTCAGCGAGTAACATAGGCTATATATTTCTTTTGTTGTTTAGAAATTCCACTAACATTACAATAATGTAACCGAAAACATCACAAATTTGTTTATAATTAATTTGTCAAATTAGGTACGTATGATCTAGGTTTTAATCTCAAAAGGTTATTACAGGGTGGATCATTACGTGAACGATAGTGATGTCTGGAAATAACCCACATCTCTGTGCTTCCACTAAAAACTACGATTTGTATAGTTTTTTATATGACAAAAAAAAAAAAAAAAATGATATATATTATACTTATGAAAAAAAAAAGAACCAGATCGAGTTTCTCGCCTGCGCTCTTCTCGACTGGGGGTTGTTTTCCGAACCGGTGGTAGTGTTTTAGACGTTCATAAGCGCCTTCTTAGGGCCTAAATTGAATAAATAAATTTTGATTTTGATTTGATTGATTTTGATTTTTTGACGAGACTTTTTTGTTAGATAGCTAAAGTTACTCAGCGTAACTTAGGATGCTTTCGATTTTGTAAAATAAATAGGGTTCTGCGTAAAAAAAATTAAAACTCACGAAATTTCTCACTAAAATACGATACAACGCACAGTTTCACTGGCAAATATTTGAATTTGTATGAAACCGTTCTACTTTATCTTAGTAACGAAAAAAAAACCAGGGTTCCGTATAATTAAATTAAAACGCAGTGAAGAATATACGAAAAGCAAGTGCAACCGCGGCCATACCAGTTACAAAAATAAAATAAAAGGGGGGTTAGTAAGGGTAAAACATATGTGTGAAATTTGACGATATTTTCTCTTGTAAAACGACATCACAAGAGTGTAGCGATATGAGTTGGATGAACTAAGCGTGTCCTTATGTTGTTTTCCCACTTACCGTGGAACGTAACGCAGTCTTGTAAATATACGATACTTTATTACGTCGATCTCTAAACTGGAGCTTTTTAAATATAACGTTTAAGCAAAATTTTAGATATGATTGTCTGTTATATTAGATATGATTGTCTGTTTGTTCCGGGTGATCGGATGTAATCGGATTTTGACG
Organism: Samia ricini; assembly: GCA_014132275.2. NCBI lineage: Eukaryota > Metazoa > Arthropoda > Insecta > Lepidoptera > Saturniidae > Samia > Samia ricini. The sequence goes on from AP028159.1 coordinate 1,832,483, forward strand.
GGACAGATTTTTGATAGATAGCTAAGTTTCTTCGGTTAACCTAGGCTACTTTTAATTTTCGAAAATAACACAGACACACAAAAAAAAAGTCGAACTGTCCAGACACTTAGCACATCATTTCCTATGGTTCTCGGCCCGTTGATTCCGAATACGGGTTCAAAAAAAAACTTTCATCCAGTCATTTTTTTATATCGCGAAAAAAGGGGAAAAACATGAGAAATATTTTACTTTATTTTAGTACAAAAAAAATATTCGAGTCCCGTATAAAAAAATTAAAACGCAGTGAAGAATGTATCAATCGCGGGTGCAGCCGCGGGTACACAGCTAGTTTATTGATATTAAAAAAAGCTGTAAGAAAATATGTATTATAGTGAATGAGGATTGAGGTTTTCAACAGTTTTCCTTTTAAATTCGTGCGAATCAAAAGGAACATTATTGAAAATTATATAAGGTTGTTTCAATTTTTTTTTTACGAAACCTTATTTATTTTCCAAAAAAATTTTTGGTAATGACATTAAGCACAGATCATTCCCACAAATTCAAATACCTGACAAAAAATTTTACATTTGCATTTTTGTTATCCATCCATCCATAGAACCATAAGATGTATACTGCTGGACATAGGAATGATGGAAGTATGGATTGCCATATTCGCCACGCTTGTCTGGCGGGTTGGCATTCGGAATAAGTATTTGTGGTACTCAGAGGATACTGCTGCCCATACCATGGTTTATATCCATTAGTCCCCTTTTACGACACCCACGGGAAGATATGGCGTGGTATTAATCTGAACCGGCACCACACGGCAATTTTTGGTTTAGGTATCGTATCCGTACCCGGAACAAACAGACAGACATATAGACAAAAATTGAAAAAATTGTATTCTAATAGGTACCGTATATACATTCATATCTTTTTAGTAAAAGAAATATAATTTTCAAATTACAAACAGACACTTCAATTTTATTTATTACTATAGTATATATCATGTAATAAATATCTTTTAGATAAATTCAAAATTTCTTATGACTGTATAAAACCAATTTGTATATTTAATAAAATAATTCGATTGTTATGCTCGCGCGAATATTAAACGATATGTTTTCAACGAACGAAGAGTACATTGGAAACAATGGGATATGTGAAAATAAGGTATTCATTTCACTTTATCTTGTAATACGGCTTATACAGATATTGTAAGGCTAAGGAAAAACTCTTATGGCAGAGGTTAGTGAAATAAAAAAATAGATCCAAGAATATTATATATTTAGAAACGCGCCTAGCTAATAGATAATTTATTTAACAATCAATTTAGTGATAATACACGTCTAGTTAACATTTTTTGAACGTTGTACGTTTAATAAATATATTGTTTTTCTATTACTAAACCTGTTACTCAGTGCTTTTCACCACAATATCATCTGTAGTTAATATTGTAAACACTTTAAAAATGTAAAATTAAAGCCATTAAGATGCAACGATTTGCCTGATGGTTTCTCGAATACCCATCGCATATTGAAAAATGCAACGTGGCTAGGTCTCCAACAAGGGGGACCGATGGCCTGGTGAAGGTTGCGGGAATCATCTGGATGCGGGTGACGAAAGACCGATCATTGTGGAGATCTTTGGGGGAGACCTTCGTTCAGCAGTCTTTCGATTGTAATGATAGTTATGAGATGCGCCACGGCAATCGAAATTTGGGAATATTTTTAACGAGAGTGGAGTCACGTATGAACCGAGATTTGTCGATTTGTTTTTCTATTAGCATGGCTACTAGCTGGGTTTAGTGGCAGTATAGTCAAATTTCGCGTCTATGTTCATAAATACATGATTATGAAAATGTAAAAAAAAAAAAACGATAGTTTTGCTTTTGTAATTACTATTCAGAACCCATGTTATAAACAATAAACAAAGCCTAGACTGCCGACACTATTGATGCTAAAGCAATATTTGAACGACCCCTAATATGTGAGAGCTATGAAGGGAAACATTGTGGTAGACCCAGCGCCCACCTGTCGCTAATTAGCTATAGGTAAGCCAATATAATCTAGCTTTAGTATTTTTTTATTTCTACCATCGTCTCGCCATCAGCAGGGAGTTCACCCTCACATCTTGTAACCAAAATGGTGCCGGACAGTGCGGTTTCAGAGGAGCTTACTCCCGCGAACTATCCGGATGTCGAATGAGCTCCCAGCGGCTGGGTTTCCCGCGGAATACAGTATGGAGTTCTTCAAAGGGGTGCGAGAAGGATTTTTTTTAAAGAGCTGGCAACGTGCACGTGATACTCTATACGTGTTGCAGGCTTCCATAAGCTACGGTGACCACTTATCATCAAACGGATCGAATGGCTGTTTGCCACTTTAATGGTAAAAAAAAGTCTTAGACCACCATTACATAAAAAAACCTTGAATACATAATTAAAGAGAAAATTGAACAAAACAATTTTTTACCTTTATTTACCTTGGATAGAACTTCGTCTCAAACATTTCAAAAGTAAGCCAATAATAAAAGGACAAGCCTTTTTGAAGGTACTTCTTAAGAAAACGTTCCGCGTCTAGTCATGGGCACTTGACGTATCTATAAGAGTCTCAACAAAGTTGTTAAAGTTTGTCACATATTTAATTTATAGGCGACTAGCGATCTAATATCTATTTTATTTGCACAGGCTCTCTCTCCTCAGAGCCCCCTCTCACATGAACGCCCGAAAATTATGTTTCTCTAATATATTATTTATTTATGATATGATATTTTTTGCGTTGTGGCGGTTTAATAAGGGTTTAATAAGGGTTTTAACGAAATAAATTACTACTAAAACTTAAGAATCAGTGAAGTTCACATAAGTAATTATTTCACGTTTTATCATTTTTAGTTTGACCTGTATGTATCGGAATCTTCGAATTATTTTGAATTGTTTAACTCAATTTTGATTGACTTCAAAACTTCAGGTGAAATTGAAACTCTGCACAATTATCGAGGATCGATGACGTATTACACCGATGAAGTATTCCCATCTACTCAACATAAGGGGGAAAAAAATGATGATTTTGACATAATTTGGAAATAATATTTTGCCATACGTAAAAATTTGATAGAATACCACACATACAGCGCTTTTAAAGAGGTTATTATTAAAAGTATATTGTACCATGTTTAGTTTGTTAACGGGTATTTTTAGTTTATTGAACCACAATTTGATTCATTACAGATTTACTGTGTCAACTATTTATAATAACACTCAAAAGATTGCGTATTTTATTGCATTCTTGGTAGTTTTAGCTAAAATGAGATATCAATATTATGTTTCTTGTGTAATTTGAATTTACTAATTTAATATTATAAAGCGTAGATAAAAAAAAAATCCATGGTCAGCAGAGCGGACGGATTTTGCGTCGAATACAATTTTATATTGGGCCTTTGCTTTCGTTAAAGGATAATGTTGTGCGGAAACCATAGCATTACTTGAATATATATTTACCGTGATGAAACACAGCGTCACTTAATATTGGGTGAGAGTTGTTTACGCCTATATAGTATAAATAAGTTTAATGTAAAGTGCCATCTTATCATAAATAAAAATAATCCTCTAATTCCAGAAATCGCTACCGCTTGACGTAAATACCAACGCCTACTTGGTAAATGACACAGCAGGTTTCCGTAAAAGTTATTTTTACCGTAACACATTAAAAAGCTAACAATAATCGCTTCTCAACTGACAAACGCCTTTGTCGTTCACCTCAAAAGATTATCCAGAAGATTCTTTGAGGAGACATTTTGAATCAAATAACACACCAAATGTTTATCTTATTAATTTGTTAATGGTATGAATACATTTTAACAATTATTTAAAAGTCTGCCTCGGTGGCGCAGTTGAATTACGGTGCGACTGCCGTTCTGAAGTCTCGGGTTCGGTCCGCAGGTCGGGTCAAGTGGTATTGGGTTTTTCAACTCAATATCATCCCGGAGTTTGGAATTTGTGCCAGATATGGCGACAGGCTCGCCCCCTGTCACATCTGGGACGGAACTAAGCTCGGCAAAATGTGGGTGGTGTAGTTCGCTATTTAACCTAACCTAACCTAACCCTTCGGGGATAACAGGCGTGAGCTTATGTTATGTTTATGTTATGTTAAAAGTCTGGCGTAAATGTAATAGTAATCGCTATTATCTAAATAACTAAAAATAATTGGTACTATATCAAATAATTTAATATATAAAACTATCGACCCGCCACGGGTAAATAGATATCTTCAATTTAAAAAATATATATAACCTCTGTAATAAATAAAATATAGCCTAGATTTTGTGATATGTGCTTTACATTGGAACTTAGTCAAGCACTAAAACCCCATTACCAAATTCAAGATTTTTTCAAATAATGCCACCTAAACCTTCAAGGCACTTACAATGAAAATTCGGGTACAAATAGATTTGAAGCGATTATGACGCAGTGAATAAGGCGGCCGGATTCCGAGTCATAGATGCGGGTTGAGCCCTTCAATCCAATTCTAAAATCAGCCTGACCTTTCCGTGAAGGAAAACATTGTGAGGAAACCATAGCATGCTGGTAGGGCATTATTTAATAATGCCCGAATGGAATCCTACCACCCTCAAGTTTGAAAATCTGTCGCCGAATAACAATAGGTGTGTTCCGGCAGCATCACTTGTGGACCTTAGACTTTGTGTATTTACCGCCCTGGACCGCATCGTGTAAGAAAAAATCTTCCCATAATCTAGTTTATTTTGGTAACTTCAATTTCTAACTAATAACAATGGCTTGTTTATAAAACGCTTAGTTGATCTTTTTTTAGGTCTGAAATTATACATACAAATTTAAAAGCTGAGCTTCTGTAAAAGTATATAGATAGACATATATTCAAGCAACCATAATGAAAAAAAATCATTCTTAAAAATAAATTGAGAAATGTAATTTATAAAAGAAGATTTGTCTCATATTTTAACAGACGATTTAACTCCTACATCGCTCAAATAGAAAACGCTCTAAATTCTGACTGCAACTGATCCACATTTGAAATGCAACAAGGCAACTGATTAGAGGCCATTCGCAGCACAAAGAACCTAATCCACATCATAAAGCTTAGCTAAAAACGGTAGATCTATTCAATGCCGAGGCTTTCATAGCATTATTTAAAAAAAATATGGAGACTGCCCAAGTGCAGATGGAAGTGAAATCTCGAAACAAGAGATAAATTGTTTTTTTCAATTTATCAAAAATAAAACAAAATAAGCATTTATGGGAAAACATTTTGGATGTGGCAACACTAAAGTGCCATAATTTAAACGCCATCTTATACTTTATATACTGTAGCATGTTGACGGCTGGCATTAGTAGCACAAATCTATAAGGTTTTTTCCCCTATCGAGAATCGCTTGACGCCACTAAAGAAGTTTTTATTTCAAAAAATAATTATTTAATCAGAAATCAGTTGGGTTCATTGGGAAGTTTAATAAAACCAAGTTTTATAGCCAATTACATCACGAAGATGGTATCCCATTTCTAGGCTTTCTCCCTCCTCCAGATTTGTTATTTACTTGGCGCAGTCCAACAGCCTCTTTTCCCATTTCTAAGCAAGTATATTGAGACCACAAATCATTCTGGAGGCAGGTGAATTTAATCAAACCCGGCACAGATTGCCTTCACACTAATTTACGGACTCTAACGGACTGACTAGATGAAACCCCTACTACAAAAAATTATACATTTATTAATAAACGAAAATAGTTTTGCAAGTATTGAAGATCTTTTTAGATGATACTTTTTCTTCGTTTACCAATCGATATTCTTTTTTTAGTTGTTTCTGAAAATAGAGCTCTAACGTTATCGATAAGAAAAAAATTGGAAACCTTTCTTTTTCTCAAAATTTTAACATTTATTGAGATAGAAGTTCAAAATGTTTAAATAAACGCACATTTTATCCAGAGTTTTTCACATGTTACTAATGGAGTGAGGTACGAATTATTTAAAATGAGTTTCGAAGATTTAATTTGGAAAATAACACCTAATCTCAATTCTCGAATTCTTAAACCAAGGTTACCTTCTTTATAGTAATATCTTCACTCTATTATATTCTTTATTTGGTTGGGAATCTTCTATTCTCATGAGGCTTCTGTTCTTATATCTTCCACATGTGGCTCGCAAGAGAATGGAGGGATTTTGAAATACAGGACTAAATATCACAAGAAAGTAGGGGGGAAGTGAAAAGATGCTAAAAAACGTCATCCATGGAAAATCCCTTATGGAACTACAGAAAAATCAAAACATGGTAGGGGTTTTTTTTTTTTTACAAATCGAATGGTTAATTAACTACTAGGCCAGAAATAATATAATAAATACTTATGATTTATATTCTTTTCAACGAAAAAAAGATAGAATCTGGGACTGACGCTCTGTCTGTGGCATTGACCACACTCTCGCCTGATGTTAAGCGACGACGTAGTTCAGGATGATAGGGCAATTGATCCTGGCTGGATGTCGACTACCGTACACTTGCGAAATATCATACATAGAGACCACGTTAATACACGTCTAGTGCCGCGATCAGTAAGCGTTTATCTAGACATACCTAGACAATTTAGCTGTAGTAATAGACATGCATGGTGATGCCGACTTTCCCATCTATCGGTTGTCATCGTCGTTCTTGGATTGCATCCAGTAGAGATGCAAATACTGAGATGGATGTGCGGCATGAGAAGAATAGACAGGGTCAGAAATGAGTATGTTAGAGGGAGTTTGAAATTGGCACCAGCGATAGAAAAGTTGAGAGGGAATTCTTTGTCTTGGCATGGGCATGTTATGAGAAGAGGCGAAATGTGTGTGACAAAAGAAGTGATGAATATGAAGATTGATGGATGGAGAGGGACAGGACGGCCAAAGAAAAGACGGGTGGAGAGTGCTAGGGGAGGAACAAAAGTAAAAGGATTAAATGAAGGGATGATTGCTATTAAAGATGTATGGAAGAAGAAAACATGCAGCATGTGACTCCAAGTGAGTTGGAAACAGAATGAGAATGATGGGCGCCCGTAATTTCGTTTACGTGTTTTACCTTGATTAAATGTGGGATAGTGTGAATTTATTTTATTTTTTATAGCCTATCAGTTACCAAAAGACACGTGCTTTATGTACACTAAATTTCATTTAAATCGATCAAGTCCTTTTTGAGATTTATCCCGACATACAAACATGCAAATGGACACTCTAACACAAATTACAATTTCAAGATTACTCTTACTAACACTTTTAAGCTCACGCGCGGTACGTTTTTATACGGTAATTCAAAATTTATAATTATTTTAAAAAAAAATGTACACATTAGAGGTAGTTTAAAAGTGGCCTTAGTGATAGAAAAGTTGAAAGGAAATCGTTTGTCGTGGTTATAAGAAGAGAGGAAGCGCTTGGGGATAAAGTACTAATGAACGTGGGAGGATCGAACTATAGAGTAAGATCAAAGATGGTGGGTGGAGTGTGTAAGGAATAATATGATAAAAAGGAGTAAATGAAGAGATGACGGCTGATAGGGACATATGGAAGGAGAAAACATACTGCACCGACCTCCAAGGTTGTTGAGAATATGGAGGACATGAGAATGATATATTTTTAAATATGATGTTAATATTTATATAACCTATCAGTCGCTAATTATCATAAATACCTTAGTGCACACAACATTTTATTAAGATCAATGCAGTGGACGGCCCCGGGGGGTTTTAGTGGGTATTTCCGGGCGCTTCACGCCCGGGCGAGTCCCACACTGGCACGGAGCTCGTCCCTCCGTGCCCCCTTACCTATTGTATTGGGGGACTTCGGTCTCACTAATACAATAGGTAAGGGTAGTAGTGCGTAAATGCATTTCCACCCGTCAAAAAAAAAAAAAGGTTTAGACTTATTATTAGTATAGATAGAATTTTATCAAGCTCTAATAAAATACAATAAACAAAAAATGTACTTCATAGAAAATGGAACCCGTAAAACCCTGTAAATAAGGATCAGCGGTAAGTAAATGTACGTAAAACCCTCGGGAACCTGTTGAAGGATGAACTCAAACAAACTACAAACCAGGAACATTCTATTTGCTGAGCGACGAACATAATTTTCTGAGTTGTTAAGCAATGTCCCAAAAGTATATGTGGACTACATTCCTATAAACTAACATTTACACCCGTCTTATTTCGGGTTTAAAGTTTAAAACTAAGATTTAAATTCCACTTTTGACAAATGTGATTTCTAGTCAAAATATAATATACAAAAGAGAATCAACCCTTTGAAATTTAAACGTGGTTGAATATAGACTTTTTTTTTCAATTACACTCAAAATCAAAATCAAGCGAATCTTTATTTAATATAGGCCCTAAGAAGGCGCTTGTGAACGTCTAAAACACTACCACCAGTTCGGAAAACAACCCAGTCGAGAAGAGCCGGTAAGAAACTCGATCTGGTTCTTTTTTATTTAAATATAATATATACATTTTTTTTTTAATGTAAAAAACTATACAAATCATAGTCTTAGCTAATGTTAACGGAAGCACAGAGATGTTGGTTAATGCCACTGTTTGGATAAGCCTAAAAGGAGCATGATTTACCATTAAACCACAATATTTTCCTTCAGTAGTAGGTCACATCGCACGATTTAGGTTCGTTGTAGTATTTACGCAAGTACCAATGAGGCCGCGGAGTTTTATTTTTTAAGTAATTTTTTTATAGTTGCATGGAAAAGTGACGGTGCTTTGCCTGGTAGCAAGCAAAGTGTAGTTCAAATATAGTGACGACTGTCGAGAGATCGGCTATTCATCGTTCGTCGTTAACCAGGTTAAACTGTTTTTTCACAGCACTTGCCATGTTACAGACGGTAGAACACACTTAGCAAGGCAATGTCCCTGCGTAGCTGAAGCGGCTATCTATTTAGTAACTTCTGCAACCTTCACAATGAGGATAGGCTGTCCATGACATCAAGCAGGTATGAAAATTATCTAAAACTCTAAATGTCCAGAATAAAATTAAGCCATTATGTCTTCAGGTAGCTAAATCAAATAAAAAAAATAAATTTATATTATTTCTTATATATTAAATGCCCAGCATCACAATTCAAATTGACGAAGATGTCGAAGTAATTTAAAGTCGGTATTCGAAAACGTCAAAGTGTCTGTAACAATAGCTCTTTCAGTTCGATCTCTTTGAAACTAACGATTCTTTTTAATGGCTTTGACAGCCTGAGAAGGAGTCACATTAAAACGGCTGGCTAGGTAAAGGTGCACTTGTACAAAAATTCTTTGCACTTTGATGATTTCTTTGTGTGATATTGATTTAATATTTTCTTTCCATTTTAATTCTCTGTTCATAGACGTAGGCAGAGAAAATTATATAATACATGCGAATGTATTAGATCTTACTTAATTTTCAAAACATTCCCTTATGTTTTAAACATCTAGAATTACTCGGAAAACAGTGCGGTTATAGGTAGGTAAATAAAACACTTTAGAACAAACAAACAAACAATCTTAATGTTTACTTGTAATAAAACTGCAGCTTTGTTTTCACATTTGATTTTTTTTTTCTAATCTCAAATGTAATATTTTTTTGTTTGTGTATGTCGAGATTTAATTCGGAAACGACTTAATCAGTTTTCATGAAACTATGTAAACGCTTAGTATACAGTAATAGCCCGCTTTACGCGAGGGATACGTTCCGAAAAAAATCGCGTTAACTGAAATTCGCGTATATCGAGGTTTATGATTAAACATAGTCAAAATTTAATACAAAAAAATACAAATCATTTTAATCAATCACTTTAATTCTAAGAACACTTTATGCAATATGTACTCTTATTTTTTACGGAAAAATACATCTATTGTCTTTATATTATGTTTACATGCACTCTTTCGCGTAATGCGAGGCATTTGAGCACGAAATTTGAAATTCGCATTATAGTGAAACCGCGCGTAACGGGGTCGCGCTAAGCGGGGTATTACTGTAATTATGTCAAAGAGCATTTAAGACAACATTATTATATTCGACTTTAACTCAAAAACTGGTTCACCGATTTTGATAACTTTTTGTGTGCCTAAAATATATGTTAATTAGTAATTGACTACAAAATATAATTTGTCTTAACATAGGCTATGAAATACAAAGCAAAATCAAGACATCCTCCATTTAATCAAGATAAAAACACGTAACGAAGATGCAAACTCCCTAGTTAGATAATAGCTAGCTAGTTTAATAATAAAATTATTTGCAAAATTCTTTAGAATGATAACAAGGAAGACTTCTTAATAGGTCGATTGAGTATTCAAGCACCCATGAACATTATCATAACTGAATTTAGCGCCGTAAAAATTACCATAATGCGCTCATATCGAAGTAATAAATTCCGATGAATTGCACTTTAAAGTCATAACAAATTTTATAATAACATTAGTAGATATGAAATTGCATTTTTACATTCCCGCATAGTCTTACTAAATTAAGATGCAAAATGTAACGTAAATAATTTAATATACATCCACAATCTGTTTTCTTCTTCCACTCTCCTCTATCATTCGTTATTTCACACTTTTCATACACATATTATCATTCTTCACACAATCCATTCCTTTTTCGATTTCCCGCTACTCTATCCACCTTTAAACTTAACCTTCTTCTAGTTACGTGACTTTCATCTCGCCGCATGACATGTCCATACCACGGTAACCTATATCACTCCTTAACTGTGTCACTGGTGCTACTTTCAAGGTTCCTCTGATATCCATCCATCCATTGAACTGAAAGACGTCCACTGCTGGATATAGGTCTTCCCCAAAAATCTCCACGACGACCGGTCTTTTGCCACCCGCATCCAGTATACTCCCGCGACCTTCACCAGGTCGTCCACCTTATGGGGGGCCTACCCACGCTACGTCTTCCAGTACGCGGCAGCCATCCGAGAATGTTTGCTCACATATATAATGCCGTACTCAACTATAATTAAGGTTACATTTAAGATATATTGTAATAATAATTTAATTTTTAATAAACTAAACACATTGTATACCTTGTTGGTGATTAAAATAAATAAATTATACTCGTCCATTTTGCTCCTTTTTTTTTTGTTTTTTGGACGGGGGGAAATGCATTTACGCATTACCCTTACCTATTGCATTAGTGAGACCGAAGTCCCCCAATGCAATAGGTAACCGGGCACGGAGGGACGAGCTCCGTGCCAGTGTGGGACTCACCCGGGCGTAAAGCGCCCGGAAATACTCACTAAAACCCCCCGGGGCCGTCCACTGCATTAGGGATGGGGGCGACACGGGGTGGCTTTCGCAAGCACCGCGTCGCCAAGCACCGCGTCGCCGTCCACTTCGCTCCCTAGGCAATCGAAGCGGTTTTTGAGTTGAGCTCTCGGGGTTTTGTATTTGGATGGGCAACGGACGGAGCATAGACTTCATCAGACGGAATCTCTCAGAGTAGATATTTAGATTCAATGTGCCTCTGACCATGCGGTGATCGTTACCGGTTTTTACCGAACTGACCACGTCATTGAATATTTACTTCTTTGTCGACGTGATGAAGTCTATCTTATTCTTGGTCACTTCCTTAGGACTCGATCAGGTCCACTTCCTGTGTTCTCCCTTGCTGAAGAAGAAGTTCTTCATAAAGAGTTTCTTCTTCTCCATAAAGCCGACGAGTCGGTGGTCCCGGTGGTTCTGACGTCTAACACCAAATTGCCCCACTCACAGCTCCTCACCACTTCGCTTTACTAGTTTTGCGTTGAAGTCCCCATAACAATGGTATAGTGGGGTTTTTACAATGTATGGCCTGTGTAATATCCTCATACATAATCTTCACTTCTTCGTCCGGGTGTGCCAAGGTCGGGGCGTATACCTGGATAACCTTCAAGGAATACCGTTTGGTTATTCTGAGTATCAGAAACGCCACCCTGTTCGACACACTCTCGATCTTCACCACGTTGTTTACAAGGAACTCGCGGGCAAGGAACTCGACACCACCTTGGGACTGTTGTTCGCCCTCCCAAAAATACAGCAAGTTATTGGATTTGAGGGATTGTCGAGTCCTGTCCGTCTCTTTTTTGACGAGGGGAATGCATTTACGCACTACCCTTACCCATTGCATTAGTGAGACCGAAGTCCCCTAATGCAATGGGTAAGGGGGTGCGGAGGGACGTCTCCACACCAGTGTGGTACTCGCCCGGACGTGAAGCGTCCGGCAATACCCACTAAACCCCCCGGAGCCGCCCGCCGCATTTGGAGTGGGGGGATACGGGATTACGGTTGCATGCACCGCGTCGCGCCCTGCCGCAAGCCCACCGGGCCTCGTCCGTGCAATGACCCAATGGGGATGGGGGTAGAATACCGATGCCTGACCCACAGGCTCTCTCCCCACCCACCTCTCAGCCCGCCTCTCAGAGAGAAGCATTAACGTCCAGGAGAGGGGGGTAATTATAACTTTAACAGTTACAACCACCCCCCCCCCCCCCCCCGCCCCTCTTTCTCCCCCCTCACCGTCTCTTCGGACCTCAGATAATCCCATCGTATCTTGCTTATTTCTCCTCTGATTACTTATTCCTAATCTTAAGCATTCTACTTACGCTATACATCCATACAATATAAGTATGCTTATGGTAAACAATCATTTTTAAATAATATGATAAAAAAAATCATAATATAATCCATAATTCATAAGTACATTTAAACGTGCATTTATGGAGATATTATTGAATGTTTTCAAATCCAAATTTTATAGACAATATTTCAGTAAATGAAGAGAAACGCAGTATGAATTATTAATGTACAAAATTTCATCACAATTGTATGTACATAATAACAACAGAAACCTTTATTTGCGAAAGGTTTTCATGGTTTTCTGAAGCGATGATGGCGCAGCGAGTGGTGCGGCCGAATTCCGCATCAATCGACGCGGGTTTCGATCCCCACCTATCCGACTCTAAAATCGGCCTGAGCTTCCGGTGAAGGAAAATATCGCTAGGAAACCATAGCATAGTAGTCGGGTATTTTCTAATGATGTCGGCCTGGGTAGCCACTACCCTCAAGTTTGAAAACCTCTCGTGAAATACAAATAGATGTGTTCCGGCGGCATCACTTGAGAACCAGTACCTCTAAGCTTAGTGTGCTTACCATCCTGGACCACATCATTACTCAGGTGACAATCAGGTAAGATTGTGGTAAGTGGAAAGCACTGAGCCCATTCCGTTTAAAAAAAAAAAATATCTATACTTATTACTTATAATAAAAGGTTAACGAGACGAAATCTTTTTGGAGATATTTAAGAAAAAATACTATTAGTGTCTTCAGAATCGAATACAGAACATTTTGATAGTTTTAAAAAAATTTGTATGTCTGTTTAGTAATTGGTTTGCCAATCGCGCTATGCTACTGAACCGAATTCGATGTAAGTTGGTAAATTACATCCAAGGGGACAACATATGTAGCATGCAAGTTATCTGAATTCCAAGCGAGTCAAGCCGCGGGTACAGTTAGTATCAAATATCTACGTCGCCTCAATTATAACGATATTATAAATTTCAGTAAGAAATTGTAAAACTGATTGAAGTGAAATTTAATAATCCCAAAGTAAATTTATAACATCATAAAATATTTCCAATTTTTCTTCTTCATGAAACGTGTGCGGAAAAATTCCAATAAGTCACTAATTGGATTGCGAGAAGCGATGAATGAGATTCAGTTGGTTTCCTCGATGCAGCTTCGGAGGTGAGATTACGTTGAAAGGAAACCAAGTTATTTGACATTAATTCGAATCAAACGTCGGTTGAAACAAGGTCAATCGTATAAGATTTATATTCTAAAAGTATCTGTGCCCACAAGTAATTTTTTAACTGTAAAATGAAGATCTTAATTAGAACTAGATTTCACTTACTATCGAAAATAATGGAAATATGTTTCTGTCATTGACTCTAAAACTCCAAGAGTAATTAAAACCGTAAGTGTTAATAACGTATTCCAGTGTTATGTATTTATCCAAGTATTTTAACTAAGCATTAAGATTTTTTGATGTTTTTTTTTTTGTACACGATATAGGCTTAGTGCTTTGACCACATTTGACATGGTAAACACACTAAGTTCTAAGTACTGGTTCTTAAGTGATGCTTCCAGAATACCTATTGGTATTTGGCGACAGGTTTTCAAACTTGAGTGTGGTAGCTACCGGACATTATAGAAAATGCCCAACCACCATGCTATGGTTTCCTCACGATGTTTTCCTTCACCGAAAGCTCTGGCTGATTTTAGAGTTGGATAGGTGGATTCGAACCCGCGTCCATCGACGCGGAATCGGGCTACATTATCCACTGCGTCATCATCGCATCAAATTTTAATTTCTAGTTAACATTTATTTTTCATCTAATTTATAATGAGATCTTGTTGTATCTTTACGCCTATAATTTTTTAATTGTATTTTTGCAGAGCACTTAGAGAAAGAGAAAGAAAATGTTGTAAGAAAGGTATTGGATATGAATGTGGATGGATATAGGGGAAGAGGAAGACCAAAGAAGAGATGGACTGTGTGAAAGTCGATATGTTTAGAGAGTGAATGTAATGAGAGATGAATAGATTGATGAGAGAGATTCAAATAGAGATGAATGAAAAAGAAAGACAGCTCCTCGAACAGATCTCTCTAAAGGTGCCACGCAGATATCATAGATATCCCGGCTCTTTGCTACATATACCGTTCGCGAGGACGAACCTTCTTCACCACTCTACCATTAGAAGAACACTTTCAAGTGCTATGGTTGATGTTTTTAAAAACACTCTTTCTGTCTTTAGAAGTAATGCAACATGTCTGTTGAGAAACGATTTATTTTGCTGATTACTGCATATGCATAGATACGGGTTTCACTTAAGTTATTAAATTCTTTGCTGTAAATTCGACGATTACTAATTTAACAATCATGTATATATTTTTTGACATCTATTATTATGGACATTCATTATTAATTTTTGCTTTGTGGGTGCTATGTAATATGCTGTTTTATTTTTATTTTGTTAAATTAATTGCAAATATTTATTACGGCCACAACTTGTACATGCTGTGGTGACCTTTAAAGGCAAATACACTGATAGTTGTTTCAAGGCTCTGTAATTAATGTAAATTTAGTGTATTGGCCACTGGTCATCCTTATTGAATAAATAAATTAATACTCATCCGATAGCTTTTCCTGCGACAGGGTTATTTTTGGTGGCGGTGAGAATGTTTTGTATATTTACGTCTCGTAAGCTGCTTAGTTTTAATTAATAATGATTTTGTTTTCAATCGAGAGAAGAAATTTATAATATAATATCTATCAACGTTAACAATTTAGGTAGTTTGATTACATTAAGGAAATTAACTCTCACTACTTTTCGACTAGTAAAGGATTTCAAAAAACTTTACATAGTATTATTCCCTTCTTTTTATTGAAGCCTAAACGCAGGTGATATCAAAGTTTTAATTTTAAGTATTTATACGCTCATATGTATTATATGATCCTGGTCAACAATGGGATGAAAACGCTCTCCAAGATCGACATCCCGACAGTAATTCCCTTGGTGTTGGAGTTATCCATAGGTGATGAAAACTGATTACCATCAGATAGATTGTCTGCCGTTTTGTTGTTTTTTGGGACCAAACTAATATTATTAATAACTTCCCAGGAAATCATTTTTAAAGATAAAACTTCCCTAACTTATAAATTGCAAAAGGAAGCTATAATTAAAATGTTATATTTATATCTACTGCACTCAAATATGTAGATGAATATATTAAAGACTCCAAAGCAAGCCATCTGCACAACTGCATCGACCCTAACAAGTAAACTGCAGTAAGCTCGTTACGTGATCCAATTTGCCGCGCTAATGAACCGGCTGTAGTGAGGAATTTTGCCGTTAATATAGCGTGAAGGGCATCCGCATGGATTTGAGTCGTTCAAGCCAATTAATTATTAAATTTTGACACGGAGTTAAGTACATTTTTGCTTAATAATAGTAGTTTGTTTTGACGGTTAGACAATCGATGTGGTGCAATTTGCACTTTTTTTAGGTGACGGAAATATCTACTACCCATAAGTTAAATATAAGTGTGTTCTGCATTTGAAAGCTATGTACTAGACTCAATGTGTCACTACGTTTGTTTGATCGCATCAAGTAAGATTATGGTCAAACGCTAAAAAGTATTTGTCAAAAATGTTGCCAACATTGACATATTACAAACAGTTCGCTTTCTCCTCCTCTCTATATTTCACCTTCATTCAATTATTATCTAACCGGTGCCTAAGAGCTTCACGTCAAAAAAAAAACTTCAACAGTTTCGGCTCTGCTTATGCTATTATAGAATTAATCTATTGTTCTTGTAAATTATTATTATTAAAACAAGCCTCGTCAATCATTCAAGTTCGCGTAGAACTTGCTCACTATTATTTTAACGAAACTTTTATATTAAGAACGTTTAATGAAAGACAAGAAACTCCTCTGTAATCTGTAAAAAATCCAGTTCCGATCTCAATTAACAAAGGCGTAAATTAAGTTAGAAAGCGCTGTAACCTAAATAAACAGAGCGAGGTTAACAGACCACAGCGAATGTTTTAACGTTGCTTTTTTTCGCGTTCATTATTTAAATTAAAAGCTGAAAATAAATCAAGACGAGGGTCAATGGTCCATGGCATAGACAAAACCTTTGTTCATGGGAACACGGGCTTCGCACTTAACGTACAAGAAATAGCATATATTATAAATTCATATTGTTTAAATAGCATATTGTCTCTATGTCATATTCCAAGACATACGTTAGTATATAGTTATAAAACACTTAAGCTATACTCGCATTATAAGCTACAAATTATTTTAAAAATAATATAATAATTATCAAATGTTTGTATACTTATAACTTGAAAACCGCTCACTGATTCATTTGATTCTTTTTAAGTTATTCATATAAACTAAATATACATACTTAACTAAATATAGTAATATATATATATATATATATATATATATATATATATATATATATATATATATATATATATATATATATATATATATCATTTATTTGGACAATAGAACGTCTAGTATATAATACATTATCAAACAAGTCAACATTCAGTAATATAATACAATGAATAATTGTCTAAGACTGAAATAACTAGTAAAATATCACCGATAACATAAATGTAACATATTTATATTGAAACTTGCAATGGACACTTTTACGTTAGAAGGTGCTCTGTAAACAAATATCTGTTTAGATTTTAATTAAAAAAAAAACGATAATTTTAAATATTACACGAGTGAAACCGCGAGTACAAGTAGCAATAAATAAAATTATAAATAAATCTATACTATAAATTTAAATATATAACTAGTTTAATAATAAACATGATATTGGTTAAGTGCAGAAGGATCACCGATTATTTAATATTACAACGTCTAATCTCTCTGTGATTATCTTTATTAAATTTGGACAATATTTAATTTTCACAGCCTTGTGATAACCTAAAGACGGATATCACAATTCATTCGAACCCGCTTACTCCAAAATATTATTCCTAATGATTTATTAAGAATGATATAAATCCAAGTAAATGTAAATCAAGGTGTATTATCATATTTTACTAAAGGCGAAGAAAGTCTGCAAGGAGGGGCGAGTTTGGTAGTAATACTTAAAGAGAGACTTATAAAATTTCATGTAACTGTCTTCGAAGATATCCTGTGCAACGTAAACCTGGAAATGCGTGAGGTCTAAGACGTGAGTTAATAGCGATTAATTAGATATATAATTAAATCCGTGCCCGAAAAAAATAGATTTAATTTATAATATACAATCCATGTATCTTTTGTAGGATATTAAACAAATTTTTTCATCGAAATAAAGAACAAATTCATTTGAATTCTCAACACATATAGTTTATAACATGCAATCTGTTCGTACCGCTGTAGCGGCAGTATTGTTGACAGATTATTGAAAACATGAATATTTGTAAAAAAATCTTAATCGTATCATAAGACTGTCACGGTTCTAGAAATACCAATTGCTAAATTACTGATTTATAATTTTTATAATATTTATAATTAACTAAGTAATAATTAAGTAGTTTCAAAACGAACAATGAAAACGCTTAATTTGTTTCATTTCATAAAGTAATAAATTTTATAATCAGTCATAAAACAAACGTATTTGCATATCAAAACCTCTATGTCGGTTAATGTGTCCACATAATTGAAGAATAGAAATTGATGTTAAAAAGAAAAAGTAAAAAAAAAATAACCACATAATTTATAAAATGCCCGTAACGTTTACCTGAAAATGATTTTTATTTATTATTATTGTTGTGGATAAATGAACCTCTTTCCTTAAATCTTTAACAATAACATCGCAATTCACATGCCTTACAACACACACACACACACACACACTAGCTGGAAACACAAGAGAGAGACCTCATGTGTGTAAAAGTAATAGATAATAAGTTTTTAGACTAAGAGTAACTATGTGCTAGTTGTAAGAATTAAAAATGTATTAGAATTCGCGCCGACCGCCGGCAAAGTTGTACCGGTAAGATATAGTTTCTAAATACATGTAATTCGAAGATTAATAAATACAGTCCACATTATATAGAGAAGTTGGTGGTTTCATTGGTGAAGAAAGCGCCCCCTTCAATTATGATTAATTTATCGAGTACCCATAAAAATGAAACAATAGAAAAACAATAGGAAAACAATGGAAAGCTGGCGTAAACGCCAGGAAGGTGCTCAAGGGGTTAGTAATTTATTTAAATTAATCAAGGGCTGTCTTCTGGTTTTCATTGTAATTTTACCATAAGTCGTAGGCGTTTATTAAAAAATAAAGCGTAACAATATGTAGCCTAAATTTTTCTAAGGATCTACTCTTTGAAAACTAAATTCAAATCGGTACAGTTTTATAGCAATGATCGAATATTTTTATGTAATTACGCTATTATTACATATCTATGTATACATAAGTAAAAAATAATAAAAAATGAGAAGAAAAGAAAATTCTGAGTTGATTAAACAAAGAAATACAAAATAATGATTGTTTTTATAATATATCAGTTCTAATCGCCAACGCTTATAGTTTGTACCGAGGCTGTCAGTTTCAACAGACTCGGGGAAGCGCGTGCGAGAAATTGCAACATTCTATATTGTACACGGGAACTTACTCTAAGATATTATTCGCGTTTATAACATACACAGAGAGATGGCGTCGGAGGGAAGTAATCATAAATATTGAGATAATATATAGCTTTTTTTTACCTGTTGTAGAACATTATATTGTTACAATTTTTAAATAATTTTCATTTTTTGGGAATATATGCTATACGAGAGATGATATGTGAATGTGGTATTAAGCGAAGAGTTTGTTAGGGAATAGAGTTAATAAGGGCCTGCGTAATCTCATGTGCAACCAGAAAGTAACTAAAAAGACGCATTTGGCTGTTCATCAAAGAGTGTTTGCCCCTATACTTAGGTATAATAGAGAGTCCCACACTGCACGGAGCTCGTCACTCCGTGCCCCTTATCTAGTGTACTGGGGGACTTTGATCCCCCTAAGTACAATAGATAAGGGTAGTGCGTAAATGCATTTCCCCCCGTCAAAAAAAAAAAAAAAAAAAAAAAAAGGTATAATAGAGAGCGTTGAGTTTCAGAGACGAATCATAAAAATAATATTAACGCTGCGGAAATGAGAAGTCTGAGAAGAAGCTAGAATGAGGATGATTGATAAAGTCAGGAATAGTACGATAAGAGAACGCTGTGGTGTGGTAGTGGATGTAGTGACAAAGACAGATAAAGAAATACTTAGTTGGTTCGAGCATATGTGGAGGATGGATGACAGAAGATTACTGAAACAAATTTACAAATCGAGGGTGACTGGGCACGTCGTAAGGGTCGACTTAGATGAACGTATCTCGACCAGGCCGAAAATGTCTTAAGGAAAGGGCGCGGTGAAAAGTGCCCATAAGCGACGAGCATATTGTATTTATGAAAGCGCTCATGAAAGTAAATGAAGCGAAAGCGGTGTGTCAAGATCGTAGCAAGTGGAAGGATGTAGTCACTGTCTATCCACATTTTACCTTTTAAGACAGGATGTACTTTTCATCAATTTTTAATGAAGTTAGTTAAAAACAAACAACCTCTACAAAAATTATCTCGGGAGATTTACTTGCGGCCCCCCGCCATGAACAGGAAAACGTTTATAAAAATTAAGACGTATAATATAATATTTCTTAAAAACACAAGAATTGTGTTCTGTGAATTTTTGGTCCCTCGAACTAGAGGAAGAAAATCTTGATACCCGTGATGGGTTTTCCAAATTTCCATTTACCTATCAACCCCTTGAGATTTATCGTTTTCTGTTTTAACTAACTTCGCTGCGAATTATTTAAAACTCTCTTCTGGTTTCTTTTTCTTAAGTAGATTTTTTTTTCTAAACTTAACTTTTTTAACTAACTTAATTTTGTATCATAAAGCGAACGAAAAAGATTTCAATATACAAAATGATTAAGTACTAAACACTTTCAGGTGGTTTTTGCTTAGGTAACAAGTGTTAAAATAAATGATGCCGTTTCGGAATTAATGACGCGCATACAAAAATACTAAAGAAAAAATGAATCTTTCACAAACTTGTATAAAAGAACAGTTATAGCTCGTATTTCGTTTTCTAGTCACAGTTTTGAAGTAATTAAGTATCCTGTATAATGCCTAAATAATTGATTTAACTGAACATAAATAAATAAAAATATGTAGTTGGAAAATAAGAACGAATATTGGGCTGAAGACGTCTATAAATAATCCAGAGCCGTTTCTATTGCATGATTTATATAATATCTACTTCTGTATTAATTATGGAAGCTATTTGTATCATTTCGGACTCATAATGGAAGTCTGCTCTATATAGGTTAGCCGATATTAATTACGAGGACAGAAGATATTAATGCCCTTCTGAAGCCGCCTAATGGTTAACCATTTGTTAAGCTCTTCCTGTTAATAATCGAATTCTAAACGATGTTAATGTTTATCGACCGTCCTTTGTATCTCACTGTTGGGCGTAACGATGATGGATCATAAGTGTGGGCCTCGGTGGATGTTGGTTTGAATCCTCATACGTAACCGTATGTTGAGATGAAGAAACACATCGCGGTGAAACTATAGCGTTAGTAGTCATTAAAGTTGGGCAGAATAATCGTTACATATTACATAAAAAGATCTCAATGTAACAGAAAGGATAAATAAAAATGTAGGTAATTAAAGAAACAAAAGGACGCACGTGGCTAATTTTGCTCGACACTATTTGATGCAATGATAATTTGAGTTGTTTTTGGATAGCGGACGGGAAGGTTTAAAGTCAATCTACGCGCTTTTCGTAAACAAGGTCCAGTTTGAGAACCAAGTATTGCGAATACTCGGCCGAATACATTGTCCATGATGTAAGATATTGATCAAACGCTAAACCTATAAGAGTGAATCTATTTGAGATCTTTAGAGAGAGAGAGAGAGAGAATCTAGGTATTTAAAAAAACACTGAAAAATAGTTCTATATTTTTCCAATATATTGTGGTACTATAAATAAATGTTTCATTATATTTAAGTGTATCTCGTGATAGTTTTCTCCACTGCCTGGAGTTCACTAGTAGTGGGTAAAGATTGAAAAATGTCTTGTAATAAAAATCAACAAAACTAATAAATAAAATTGAAGTGTTGTTTGTAATATTAAAATACAATTTTTTTTACTAAATACGTATGAATGCATATAATCTACCTATACCAAAAATAGCATTTTTAAAATTTTTGTCGGTCTGTCTGTTAGTTCCGGCTAGTCTCCGGAATGGCTGGACCGATTCTGACGGTTTTGCCAGATAGCCGAAGTCACTCTGCGTAACTTAGACTACATTTACTTTTAAAAAATAATTAGGATTTCGCGTAAAAAAAACTCACTTGAAGAAATTGAGCAGCACCCATTATTTTCCAATGATTAATTAAAAACTATATTACGCACTGAAGAATACATGAAACGCGGATGAAGCCGCGGGCACACAGCTAGCATAACTATATATTCAGTACAACATAAAACTTATCTAACGTCTAACTCCCAAATGACCTGACACGACCCGAGTTCGAGGTCAAAAACAACCTGTATGTAACCAGTCCCAAAGGATTTACCTAAAAGTTACAACCTGGTTTTTTTCTTTGGGATAATTTTACTCGACACGACAAAGATATCCGGGTTAAACCGGATTACCTGGTATCTAGGTAACCGGACGAATGATATTACACCCTTGTAGGGTAATAAAACAAGATAAAAATACCTCTATAAAATCGTCTTTTTTATACTGTTCTAGGTTTTTTTTTACACGATATAGGTTAGTGCTTGGACCACAATCTTAGCTGATGTTAAGTGACGATGTGGTCCAGGATGGTGAACATGTTAAGTCTAAGGTATTGGTTCTCAAATGATGCTGCCGAAACACACCTATTGGCATTTGGCGTCAGGTTTTCAAACTTGAAGGTGGTAGCTGACTCATGCGGCTATTATTTGAAAATGCCTTACCACCATGCTATGGTTTCCTCACGATGTTTTTCTTCACCAAAAGCTCAGGATGAAATCTAATTTGATTAATTAACGACTTTGAAATGGTATTTGTGGGTGTATAAGGTGTTATAAATAAATCAGATTTTATTGTGATGTGCTAAGTGCAAAAGGGCAGACTTTTGAACATTTTCTTGAGCGCTGTCCCAGGTTTGACTCTCAGTTGCACAAAATCGCTTGGAGGGAGAGGACGCCGATGTGCCACGACTGTGGCGCGGGAATGGATTCGGCACAACACGTGCTGGAGGAGTGCCCTGGTCTTAATGATCAGAGGCGGGAGCTGGTGAGGGTCGTGGGGGGAGATTTATGTCTACCGAAGGTGGTTGAGGCCATGGTGACGAGCGAGGATGGGTGGTCCGCGGTAGTGACGTTTTGCGAGACAGCGATGGCGAAGAGAGAGGCTGCTGAACGCGAACGGGAGGTCGACCCTGCTGCGGATCCACAACGCAGGCGGCGGCAGCGCGCGTGAGACGGCGGAGGTGCCCATTCATTTGGGACTAGAGGGCGGTTTAGTTTAGAAGGCTAGGCAGCTGTGGCCCGGGCCCCTTTTCTCGCTACATCCTGTTGCTTATAACAGGATGAGTTGAGTGGGGGGTCCGCGCCACAGATGCCGGGAGGGGAGGGTGATCGGGGAGGGGGGGGAGGCACTCTCTCTACCCTCTCCCGGTTTCGGTGTGACTAGGGTTGTATCTTCTGGCGGCCATTGGAGCATTCGCGGTGCATGCACCAGTACGATCCCGTGCTTGCTCCAATTAGGTGGCGGGAGGTACCGGGGGGTTTAGTGGGTAGTGGTTAACGGCGCTTCTCGCCGCGAGTCCCACACTAATCCTGTGTGACAGCCCCTTGCACTTACGTGCGAGAGACTGTCACACATCTTCAAACGCGTTTCAGTCAGTCCTGGAAGGGTACGTCCCTATCAGGGCTGACTGGACAGCTAGTGCGTAAATGCATTCCCCTCGAAAAAAAAAAAAAAAGGTTTGACTCTCAGAGGATGAACCAATTGTTGCTTTGCAAGTACCTTCACGTTTCTCCTTTCGATATTTATAAGCCACTAAACAAGGGAACAGTGGTTAAATATTTGATAATTTATCAAAACACTCTCTGTAAACACACATCTCCACTCGCGTATCATATATTCTATTCCGTACAATTTTGCATTGCGTAATGTGGTTTTTAACTTGTCATTGAAAAAGAATAGACCCTATTTATTTTCCTGACAGGCCCTTAATATTTGTTCGTACTAAAAGAAAGCAAATATTCAATTTTACTTGCAAGTAAAACTGCGTACTGAATCGGATTTTGTTCACGATTTCGAGAGTTTATTTTTTTTACAAGGAACCCTAATTATTTCCTGAAATAAATGTTACCCCTTATAATTTATATCCCAAAAAAGTTGCCCCAAAATCGATCCAGCCGTTCCGAAGATAGCCAGAACAAACTACAGACAAAAAGTGTAAAAATTGTCCTTTAGGTATTTTAAGTACCGTATTCATGTGTATTTTTTTAAAAAGCTGGTATTTTTTTTTTACAAACATACACTTTAATTTTGTTTTTATAATTTAACAACTTTTAAAATTGTGATAGTGTATTTAGGATTAATTATGATATCATATCATTTGGCGCTTTAGGGAAAATGATGAGATTACATTTTTACGATGCGCGCACAACCGTCACGATAAAACGACACCCTGAAGTTAGTTAATCAAAATACGATGCGCGCGCACATCGTCACGAAAAATCAACACCCTGAAGTTAGCTGTCAACGTTTTACTTTTTTCTATTATTACGTCAAAGAAGTATAACTTCTTACGTGCGTACATAAGTACACACACACACACTTTTTACTAAATTCGATATACACTAGACTTAACTTGAATTTTATTTTCTACAATTATGCGATATTTTTTTTTAAATAACAAGGGAATTGTTTCATATGAACTTCGGGCATTTCCCTCACTATCCTTTTGTGTATTCAAAGGACACATAAAATACCAGGTTCTATGGTCGTTATAATAGTTACATTAAATAGTATTCTTCTAGCCTTTTTTCTGGTAAAAATTTTCACAAAAAAAGAGATAAACCAGCTAACGTTTAGATAAACAAACAGGCATTGCCTATACTAATAAAACAAAAATTAAGTGTCTGTTTGTAATGTCAGAATATTGTTTTTTATTAAATAGACATGTATATTCACGATACTTATACAAAAAAAAAATATCTCTGTCTGTTGTTGCGGGTAATCTCCGGAACGGCTCAATCGATTTTGACGGGTCTTTTTTTTGTTAGGTAGCTGAAGTTACTCCGCGTAACTTTGGCTACTTTTGTTTTTCGAAAATAATTAGGGTTGCGCGTAAAAAAATTAACTCTCATGACATAGTGAATAAAATCCGATTCAATGCTCAGTTTTACTGCCAGGTATTTGAATTTACGAGATATATATTCAGTTAATGTTAGAAACAAAAAATGGAATGTAAATTAGAGTTCCTTTTATACAAATTAAAAACTATATAACGCAGTGAAAATTTTATGAAACGCGGGCGTAGCCACGTGCACACAGCTGGTTGTAATATAAGGATATGTAGAAAATGCAAGATATGAGAGGCTGTGGAAGCGTCAGAAGAATTCTAAATATTAACGACTCGCAGCGAATATAGGTGATCCTCATATTTTTATTTTGAGTTAGGAAAAGTTGACAAAAGTGTATCCGACACTTGGGTTTAACTTTTTCGAACAGCAATTCAAGGGTGTTTCGACGTCTTCAAACTTATTAAAGTCGTTTTTGATAAACTTTTGATAAGTGTACTTAATGTTATTTACTATTGAACGAAATAATAATTGTCTTCTGTTATTTTGATTTAAAGACGGAACGTGGATCTTTGAGTGACGCTTTGACAAGATTAAATGAATTTTTCGAGAGTTTGTTTTTAATATTTTTAAAATTTCATTCCGTTTATGAACTAACAAAGTATTTATTTGTTTTGTTTCGCAGATGTTAAATACGAGTAAGTTTAACACTAAGAAAACGAAATGCATAAAATTTATGTTGCCCAATGTGCAACATATTGATTGTAAGTTAGAGATAGAAGGGAATTTAGTAGGCTTAGTTGACAAAACTCTGTTTTTAGGTATCACACTTGATAATAAGTTACAATGGGGTCCGCATATTAAAACTTTGGCAGGAAGGCTTAGTTCCGCTGCTTTTGCGGTTCGGAAAATTCGCCAGTTGACGGATATTGCTACTGCTAGGTTAGTCTACTTTGCTTACTTTCACAGCTTAATGTCTTACGGTATTTTGCTGTGGGGTACAGCAGCAGAGGTAGACACCATTTTTACGTTACAAAAGAGAGCTGTTCGAGCAATATATAATATGGGACCTCGCGAATCTCTAAAGAACAAGTTTCAAGAATATGATATCTTAACTTTGCCCTCCCAATACATCTTCGATAACTTAATGCATATTCGTAAAAATTTAGACAAGCTAGATCTAGTGAATGATCGTCATAATTTAAATACTAGAAGTAAAGACAAGTTGGCCGTCCCACGCTTTAGGTTAAGTAAGTGTAATAAAAGCTTTATAGGTAATAGTATTCGGTTTTACAATAAGATCCCAAGTAAAATTACCGATTTACCTGACAATAAGTTCAAGTATTATGTCAAGCAAGTTTTAATCTCAAAAGGTTATTACAGGGTGGATCATTACGTGAACGATAGTGATGTCTGGAAATAACCCACATCTCTGTGCTTCCACTAAAAACTACGATTTGTATAGTTTTTTATATGACATAAGAAAATTATATATATTATATTTATGAAAAAAAAAAGAAGGAACCAGATCGAGTTTCTTGCCGGCTCTTCTCGACTGGGTTGTTTTCCGAACCGGTGGTAGTGTTTTAGACGTTCATAAGCGCCTTCTTAGGGCCTAAATTGAATAAATGAATTTTGATTTTGATTTTGATTTTAATTTTGATTTTGATTTTGATTTTGAGTAAAGTGTATGGTTTTAATTTTTTATGAAGTAATTGTTTAGTTAATTAATAATCTTATAATGACGCATTAAATACAAGAGATTGTAAGAATTTTGTTTCAATTACGGTGATTGTGCTTACGGTGGAAGTAAGGTATTGTCAAAATATACTTTTTTTTCATCAGACAGTGGATAAAATTATGATGAATTAACATTATAACATTGTTAGGAGACTTTGTACATAACGGATTAAAACAATATACCTTATTTAGTAAAATATATTTGTTATGTATAATAGGTTGTTCAAAAAAAAAAAATCTTGGTACCACTCTCTAACATTTCGATTAGATGCCAAAATTGGCTCTTACTATTATTATTAAGGTTCTGACAATCTTTCGATTTCGCATAATTTTCACACCGGAAGTTTTATAACTACATACATACATACATACATCATCATCACGCCTTTCTCCCGTGGGGGTAGGCAGAGATTACGTCCTTCCACTTGCTACGATCTTGACACACCTCTTTCGCTTCCTCCACTTTCATGAGCGCTTTCATACATGCTCGTCGGTTATGAGTACTTTTTACCTGGCCTTTATTTAACACGTGATCGATTTGATCTAGATACGTTCGCCTAGGTCGACCCTTGCCGACTTGCCCATTCACCCTCGCCTTATAAATTAATTTCGTTTATCTTCTCTCATCCATCCTCTCTACATGCCCAAACCAACTAAGCATACCTTTCTCTATTTTGATCACCACATCCTCTACCACACCACAGCGTTCCCTTAATAACTAATGAACGATAAATTGCACTACATTGTCCGTCGAATATTTTTATAGAGAATTGAAAGCTGTACAAAAAAGGTCTATGTCATATTTATACTAATAAATAAAATTGTAGTGTCTGTTTGTAATGTCAAAATTATTTTTTTTACTAAATAGATATGAATACGACAAGATACCTACACCAAAAAACCAATTTTTCAAATTTTGTCTGTCGTTTGATTCGGGTAATCTCCGAAACGGCTGGACGGACTTTTTATGATTTATAATGAAGAATATATGAAGCGCGAATGCAACCGTGGGGAAACAGCTAGTATATAATGATATCAGACCAACTTAAATAAAAATGCAAATACATAGGCAATTTACTTAGCAGAAACTACCGTTCAGTAAAGTAGTTTATACTGGCTTTAAAGCGTTATGTTTTATTTTTCAGTAATTACTTTTATTTACTTTCTGTTTAGTTTTAGTGTTGGAACCCGACGTGACTTTAATTCAGTTATATAAAATACAATCGTGAATTCCGTCCAAGAATATTATCATTATTTTCTTCGATACAGTTCAATATTATCGCTGTGTTTTTTTTAAACTTTACTGAAACCTGCTACTCTATTAAACTTTTACGTTTCATAGAGTTTGTAATTGGATTTAGTTTCGGTTTGCTTTATTTCAATATTGTGATAAATTAATTTACAATGTTATTAATTGTTCGAATATTTGTGTGTGTCTTGCATCCTGAGTGTTTGTTATAATATGCAGAGAAATATAGTGAAATTCCTGTGTGGATCATAATAGGTTCATTTTCTATAAAGCAGACTGGAGGCCGTTCTGGAGACGTAAGGATCAAGATTAATATGAGTGAGACTGAATTGAACGCAATCAGCGTTAACAAGGTTTCCTCATGTTTTTATATATTTTTTTAAATTGCTTCGTTATCATTACCTTATTACTAACATGAGGAAAATGGAGACAAATATATCTAAAAATCTTTTGTAAAATCGAAAAATATTTACTTTATTATAGAGAAAAGATTATCATTGTTATGTTTCATCACAACATTTTTTGATATTAAGCAACGATGTAGTCGAAGAAGACAGCACGGTAAGCCTGGAGTAACTAGTTCTTTAAGTACACCTCAATTTGTTTGATGACAGACTTTCAAATTGTGAATGGTAACTAACTAGAAGCTGGATTATGTTATACTACCACGATGTTCATCTAAATCACGAAAACATTAATATATTTCCGTCCTCCAACTCTGCACAGATGCTAACACCTTTAACTTGATAATAAAGTCAATATCTTTTATTACTACAAGAGTTTCTTGAAACAAATGACAGTTGCCTGCGTTACCGAAGCCAAAGGCCCTATCAAAAAAACTAACCTCTCTAACCTAAAAGCCGGTATATCGTTCACAACGAGATCCTATTCAACTCTCAGCCCTCTTTTGAAATGCCCAAACAGCTACTTTGAATACAATATTTTACATAATGCGAGACATCCTCGAACAACCGTCGAAAGATTCCTCAAAAGGCTCTGCAAAATATCGCCCGAGGAAAGAATGCAAACATCAAAGTAAATGTTTGTATCAAATAATAATATATAAATATCATTCATTTAAAAATTAATATATAATTCTTTTAAATGCGCCTTCGGCACTGAGCTAGCTCGTGTTATGCACGTAAAATTTAAGAAGCTCTCATTAACTCCTTCGAGACTAATGTTTTCATAATTAGATAAAGTATTCTGACGAAAGCACACATATCTACCACGGCAAAGATTTTAGGTAGATCTGGTCGTACATCCACGGCCACATCTAATCTCGAAACTCGATATGCCAAAATTTGTCGATGAAGGAAAACACCATGAAGCCTTCTTGGTATTTACCATCCTCCAATTTAAAAATCTCTCACTAAGCATGAAATAGATGCGTTCCGGAAGCATAACTTAAGAATTTAAAGAAATCTTGAGTACCTGTAGGCTCAGCGTGTGTTATCGTCTTGGATCACATCGTCACTTAATAAAAGAGGATAATGTGGTCAAGGCTTATAACAATTTAAAAAAGTATTACGTGAAAAGTTTAAGCTATGCCCTTGATCTATCTTTAATGACATGTTTTTGTCTGTTGCAAACAATCTGGTCTTTTAAAGATTTCACCACTAAAAACGGAATATACTCTGTTTCAAGATGTGTTAGGTTATAATATATTGAATTGCTTATTTCAAATACGTTATGGAAAAAACCTTAACATTATTAGGTGACCTTTTCTTAAAAGTGATAAGGAATAATCAGTGGATATATCACTTGTTACAGTTACTTAAAACAAATGAAGTAATGTGCTTGAAAACTATAAAAATGACGACAAAGTATATTTACTTTAAAAGGTTAAGAACTAAAAAAAAACACCCGAGAAACATACGTGGCATACGTTTATAATATAGTTATGAAAATAAAATAAATCTATACTAATAATAAAATTGCAAATTTCACGTGCCTGTCTGTACATTTCCGATTTTTGTGACAGGAATAATTGGAAGATGCTTAAAATAGGCAATTAAATACATTTCAGTTATTTTTAGAAATGGCTGTCTGTCTGTCGGGCTGACTGTTTGTTTGGTTGTGCAGGCATCAATTAAAAAGGACTAAGTATATTTTAAAAATACAAAAGATAATTATTAAGCATATTCCGGAGTAGCATCAAAATTTTATTTCATTGAAATCGGTCTCTTAAAAGTTATAATAATTTTGATGACACGCTGCGGAACTTTTTTTACTTACCAACGTAAGTAAATGTGTTTTAGTCTTATTCAAGAACAAAACAATGATGAATTGATTGGAATTGAACAAAACGACATAATATAAAATATGTTTATCTATTCTAATAAATAAAATTGGAGTGTCTGTTTGTAATGTCAACATTATTTCTTTCTTACTAAATAGGTCTGAACATATATACGATACCTATACCAAAAATACAATTTTTATCTGTTTGTTTGTTCCTAGTAATATCTGGAACGGCTTGACGGATTTTGATGGGACCTTTTTTGGTAAATACCCGAAGTTACTCTGGGTAATTTAGGGTACTTTTAATTTTCGAAAATAATTAGGGATCCGCTTAAAAAAATTGAATAAAATCCGATTCAATGCACGGTTTTTTTTACGGGCAAGTGCTTAAATTTATGAGAAATATTTTTACTTTATCTTAGTAATAAAAAATTTTAGGGAAACGTAAAAATAAATAAAATGAAGTGAAGAATATATGAAACGCGGGTGCAGCCGCGGACACACAGCTAATATAGAATAAAATTACTCAATTGTTTTTACATAAATAACACCATGACATATAATTTTTACGCTCGGATGAGAGATGTTTAAAGAGGCAAATCCAACAAGAATTCCTAATTTTTTTGCGTCACCGTTAAACATAATGTTTCTGTAAATTTATTAAGGAATTTTTTCATACATTAGGACTTAATTTGACATTATCAGTGCTTGATAAACAAGACAAGGTTGTATTTAATATAGAAGGTCATCGGTTGTAGCATAATGTTGGGACGCACCAACAAGGTACATTTAAGGATTCTCGTATGCGGTATTCGGTAACGTATGCATACTAAAGTGAATAGGAAATTTGCGACACTTTTTTTAGGAAGTTTAATTTCTCTACGGTGTTTCTTTTGCCTCCAGACAAATTTAAATCAGGCCAATGTACGTGCTAAAATGTGAATTAGCAGAAAATATAAAACAAATAATATGATGATGGATCAGCGTCAGTGCGGTCGGATTTCGCGTCGATGTCGGACGTAGGTACGAATCTACCTATCATATTGTAGTGTGGTATGTAGCTATATTATTCTGTATAGATTTAGAGCTTTGACCACAAACTCGCTTACTCCATTAAAGATCTCCATCGGTTTTGTGGCGTTCGCATCCAGCGGATTTCTGCGGCCTTCACCAGGTTCTCGGTCTATCTTGTTGCAAGCCTACCAACACTGTGTTTTTCGGTATGCGCTATTCAATCGAGAACCCGTTAGCGCCATCGGGCATCGGTTCTACGAGCAAAGTACATAGCCCACAGACACTTAGTTTGGCAATTATTCGGACAATATCGGTGACTGTAATATACACAGTTAAGTGAATAATTATTATTTACCTTATTCATTTATCTGTGGTAATATAGCATATTTATTTATTTTAAAAAATTAAATAATCTATTTTCTTTTTATTTTCATTTGAAATAAAGCCGAATAGGAGAGCTAGTTATGATATAATTCAAATATCAATATCAGAAAAAATTATATTAATCCGTCGTGAATGGTATAAAATTTGCCTCTATCAATAAATAAAGGGTCATCCCAAAACCTTTGCCGTTTATCTTAAACCTTTGCGCTCTCGCACGTTCCCCAACCCTTTTCCGTAGGCACCGATGACAAAATCACATTTCTTTGAACCTTAAATAAAGATAAAATTGGACACTGAAATTTTATAATATAGTTAAAAGTATTGAAAATAACAAAATCAATATTATTACTTAAGTAACTGATTTATGATAGTTTAAACCTTGCATCACAGATTATCGAATAGACGTATTCAGTTATCAGAAATAGACATAACTAGCAAAAGATATAATATAATATAAGAGTGTAAGAATAAAAACGGGATATAATATAAAATATAACAAATGTTTTAAATTATTTATAATTAGTAAATATTTGTAAAGTTCCGTCGTGATTTACGAAAATTATATTCTTGTATTTTGTATTTGCGCCATTTTACTACTAAGTGGCCGATTAAATAATATATTATTGAATAGATGAGTGGTGGTAACCAATGGTCCGCGGTACACTTTAGTGATCCACAGGAGTCAAAATATGGTTCGCGAATGTTTTGAAATTTCTCGAAAGATGCATCGCTACGGGTCAAAGGACTCTGGGGACTTATCGAACTTTCGAATAAGATGCAATCTCAAAAGATTAAAAGGTTACTTATTGGTAAAATTATTCCCCAATAAAATACTAAGTTTGCTCGCGAATCAACTCTTCGATTTAATTCAAACTTTTTATACGGACAGTGTATACAATGAGCAATATGATAGATAGGCAATGAAGGCTTTTAAAATTATTTTTAGATTTCGTTAAAAAGTAGAAAGAAATATTTAATAACTAAAAAAAAGTACATGTTGATTGATAAGATTAATGCGATTGATAAGAATTATCAAAACTATTTTAAGAGATTATAAAAACACAACTCATTAAGAGCTTGATCGATCCGAATGAAATTTGGTGTACGGGAAACCCGTGTGCTATGACAAATGAAACAAAATCAGGACATCCCACATTTAATAGAAATAATACACGTAGACGAAGTCGCGGGCAAAATTATAGTTTACTATGTAGTCTATTAAAAAACACATACTTTCCCCAGAAATCGTACATTCACAGGTTGTTGCGTTATATTTACCTATTCATATTACTTATGTATATAGATAAGTATTTATTGTATCGTATTTTTAACATACTTAATTGTAAATATCTTTTTAGTGTTTTTTTTAAAGTCAATTCTTTTTTTCTAAAATAATTTTCTTTACGGCAATATACCAACACTTAAGAAGTTCTAATTTACGTAGATCCTACC
Organism: Samia ricini; assembly: GCA_014132275.2. Taxonomy (NCBI): domain Eukaryota; kingdom Metazoa; phylum Arthropoda; class Insecta; order Lepidoptera; family Saturniidae; genus Samia; species Samia ricini. The sequence continues at coordinate 1,865,491 of AP028159.1, forward strand.
TCTAGTGAAATAACTTTCTAAGCCAGAAAACACTACACTACAATAGATTAAAGTAAACTGCACCTTAAACAACAGAACATAAGCCACAAACTACAAAAAAAAATCATCCGGAAAATCAAACGGTAACTTCACATTTCTCTCTTATGTTATGTATATGTAAAAAAGTCTAGCTTCATTTCAAACTAGGCAGAAACAATGGCCCTCCAAAGACTGAGGACTCTTCAACTGTTCAAAACACCGCCTACATTGTCTCCCGAGATTCGCTCCTCTCGTTCATTCCCTTTTGTTTCCCTATTAGCGTTCTCTTTCACGCCGAGGATACTCACGCTTGTGAATGTTTTATTAGGAAGGATATTAAGAGCACTCCATTGTATATATTTATAGGCTAATTTTTGCCCTATTTTATTTGCTTTCTTTAATACTGTTGTCTGTCTCAGTACTGTGAGCAGAATCTCAAGTGATGTTAAGTGACGATGAAGCTCATGATTGTAAACACCTTTATAGCTGCATATCAAAGGCATATTTGCAAACTTGAGGGTGGTGATTAGTTAGGTAAGCCAAGATAAAATGTTTTCTTTTATATATGTGAATTCGAACCTAAGTCCATCGATATTGTATCAGACAACACTATCACAGACCCATCATCGCTTGATGTTTTACTCTCTTGAGAAAAAAAAATACAGAGCGTAAAAAAATGGTATTTATTTTTTTAATTGTATGTTTTAATCATACTGCGTATTTGGGATTTTATCGTTCCCAAAAAAAAAACCACAATTACTGAATATCGTACAATTGGGTCATTTTTCCGTAAAAAAAAAAAGTAGGTAACATGTGAAAGTTATCTAAATCTCAATACTTATTTGGATTTGCGCAACGGACAAATAACTAATCTATTATTTTCTCTATCCAGTTTGAAGACATATTTTCTTATGTTTCTTAATTATTTACATAAAGATATAAATATTGTATTGAATAAAAAAATCGTTCCGGTAGGCAGCCGGCGCCATTTTTAAAGCGTATTTCCGTTCCCTTCCTTCGCTTTCCTAATATAACTCGACGCTGTCAATTCTGTCTGAGTTTAGTTTATTTTGAACGCTTCGACGTTCCACGCTTGTTGAGCTAGGCTAATTTACGCCCTGTGCCTATATTGTATAGAGGAGGAAATCGTCAAAATCTGTTTCAATTAAAATTGAGCAACAATTTTATAGGATTCGTTATTCGAATAAAAACACCGCGCAGACGACGAAACGAGAGAGTTTTATATTGGCTTTGCCGCTGACTACTTTTAACCGATTTAAATGTCCCTGGAAGTGTCATTTATTAATTCGTTATCTTTTCATCTATATCTATACTTATAGATAAAATTGAAGTGTCTGTTTGTAATATCAAAGTTATTATTTTTTTTAGTAAATAGAAATGAATGCAAACACGATACCAACACCAAAAACACAATTTATAAAATTTTTGTCTGTCGGTCCGTTTGTTCCTGGTAATCTTCGGAACGGCTTGACGGAATTTTTTTAGTAGATAGCTGAAGTTACTATGGGTGACTTAGGGTACTTTTAATTTTCGAAAATAATTCGGGCTACGCGTAAAAAAATTAAAACTAAAAATCCTATTCAATGCACAGTTTTACTGGGTTGCGCTTGAATTTATGAGAAATATTTGTAGTATATGTTTAGGAAAATAATTAGGGTTCCGTATAAAATAATTAAAACACAGTGAGAAATATATGATATGCAAACGCAGATAAATAAAGAAGAGATAAATAAATGAACTTCTATTTCTGCTGGTCACGCTATATAACTTGAGAACGGCTTTACCGATTTCATTCATCTTTCAAATTAAGAAAATTGCGCAAAAACTTAGAAAATTTAAGAAAGCTTAACGACCCTAATAACTTTTCTAACATAAAGCTTATAACGTTCGAGATAACTGTCAGTTGTTTGACAGTTGGCGTGATTGACAGAACGCGCGCTGCAAATGTCGTTTAAAACAGATTCATCGGTTGGAATTATATACATACATACATACATAAGCTCACGCCTGTTTTCCCCGAAGGGTTAGGCAGAGGTGAAGTAGCGAACTACACCACCCACATTTCGCCGAGCTTAGTTCCGTCCCAGATGTGACAGGGGGCGAGCCTGTCGCCATATCGGGCACAAATTCCAAACTCCGGGATGATACTGAGTAGAAAAAACCCAATATCACTTGACCCGACCCGGGGATCGAACCCGAGACCTCAGAACGGCAGTCGTATGTAATACAACTGCGCTACCGAGGCAGTTAAATAGAATTATATAAATGATTAATTTATCATTTCTTGGTGCACATATTTTGGAATCATATTTTTTTTAATGAATTATACAATTCTAATTCAATATTCATAGTTAGAAAATTCAAAGACTATCAGGCCAGCTAGTATTCATATAAAAATAAAGCGTTCGACGTCTGTTCATCTCCTAACTCCTCTTAAATTACGCAACGGGTTTTGATACGGTTTTCATCCATAGTAAGATTTGAAGAAAGGTTTATATATGACTTATGGCTACCGCGACTTTGTCTACGTGTCTTATCTTGAATGAATATGCTGATTTTGTTTTGTTTTTCACATAGTCTATTTGTTACCGAACGACACGTGTTTTTTGTAACATATCAATCTCTAAATAATATTTTATTTATGCACACAACCTCTTATCAAAAATCGGTCAACCCATTATAGAGTTAAAGCCGAAAAGATTTACTAGTAATTTATATTAACTTAGAATTTCTACGTACAAATTTTCATCAAAATCGGTGAAGCCGTTTTCGAATTAATACAGAGGCAGATAGACAAACATTTTTTCAATGTCACAGTTGAGATGAGTAACGCCTAAAAAGCTGTCACAAAATCTGTCACATAGTTTCTGGAAGAAACACTCAGAATTTTAAAAAACTAATCAGTATGAAACAAGCATCAGATTGTGGTAAGTTACAAAAAAAACATAAATTAATTTTAACTTTAACCTTTGTGTTATATACGATGCTCCTTCTAGTGTCTATATAATAAATAAGATTTGTAAAATACGCAGAGATTTTACTAAAGCCGAGTGGAATACTGAGAAGGCAGCACTTCAGTGTGAGATTTTTAAAGATATTATCCGCTGCTGTTACATTGAATCCAATTTTTACATTACTCGTCTGAGAGATGCTGTGTTTATTGTTTTATAAAATGAATATTATATAATCTTATTGGCGAGACAAGTGGGCACATCTTTACATAGTATAAAATGAAGTCGCTTCTGCTGTCTGTTCGCTTAGATCTTTTAAACTATTCAGTGGATTTTAATTAAGTTTTCAGTAACAGATAGTGTGATTCATAAGGAAGGTATATATATAATACATATATATTATAGTACAGAAAAGTTTAAAAGATTTAAAGACTAGTAATGTGATGTCGTAACAAAGATATTTTTGTGCGCTTAAATAGCAAATGCTGGCTAAACCTTACAACATAGATCAAATTAATATGGCCGAACATTGCGTTCGTCGATGTGGATTCGAAACCATAACATGTAAGTAGGGTATATCCCAAATTACGGTCGTAGTACCGTAGACGCCATGTTCTCGGTCCTTCAGGAATGGATAGGAAGAAGACACGGCTCGTTCAACTTCCGTTTTATGATACTATCCGAACACGGTTGCTTCGGGTGATATCTGCACAAGACAGCCAGGAGAGAGCCGACAGTGGCCTTTTTTTTTTTTTTTTGACGGGGGGAAATGCTTTTACGCACTACCCTTATCTATTGTATTTGGGGGATCAGAGTCCCCCAATACAATAGATAAGGGGGCACGGAGTGACGAGCTCCGCGCCAGTGTGGGACTCACCCGGGCGAGAGTCGCCCGGAAATACCCACTAAAACCCCCCGGGGAGCCGACAGTGGCCTGCTACCACTGCTGCAGAGAACACACAGTCACAGTCTGGTTGAATTTGCATGGCTCTCACCACGCTCGGTGCGTTTGGAATACTGTGACATCTTTCTATGAGCAAGTCTTGCTAAGAAGGAGGCCGCAGAGAGGGAACGGGAGGAAGATCCCTTGACGAATTATGGCTGTTGCAGGTTACGCCTGTCATACCTTTTGGTTGGGCCTGCCGCTGGGGTGACGCGGATCATGTTGCTCATTTCCCGTGTCGTCCCTCCCAAGAGGCGGATGATACCGTGGGTTTTAATGGGTATTCTTGGCGCTTCACGCTGGGCGAATCCTAAAAACCCCCCATGGAACCGCCTCTAATTCGAGTGGCATCACTTCCGGATAAGGGTTGGTAGGGGATGGGTAATTGTATTTTCCACGTACAAAACTTTGGGTACTTTCCCTTGATCACCTTTTTAGTTGACTACATTTCTTAACTTAAATATCTATCGCCAAGTAACTAAACGTATGACCATGGAATATTACTAAAGATTAAATTCCTTTCGTATGAGCATGTTTCCATCTCCTAACTTATCACGACTTAACATAAAATAAGTTTGGAGTCAAACAAAGCCCATTTTAATTTATGATTTATTATATTAGTGTGTTGGAAGTTTCAAAATGCCACCAGTGACTGATAAGGTAAGAAGTAGGCGACTGTCTTGGTATTCGATATGAATGTGGATGGGTATAGGGGAAGAAGGGAGACCAGAGAAAAGATGAATGGAGTTTGTGAAAGATGATTTGTTTAAGAATGGAGTGAATGTAGATATGATCTTAAATAGAGATGAATGAAAGAGTAATACATGTTGCGCTGACCCCAAGTATAAATGGGATAAAGACCGGGTGATGGTAATTTTTTTATTACAATTAAATCACGTCATACGTTTTTAACAAATGATGATTTTTTTTGTATCCTTATTTATTATATTAGTGTATTTCTTTTTTCAAACAAACAGAAATAAACATATCCTATGCATTTCTAATAAATTATTCACAGTTGCTCTTCCGATTTCATAGATTATTCCATTTTTTACTCGTTAACTCGTTAATAATCTTTCGTCGATATTTTATACGATGAACTAGTAAGAGACTCACAAAACCTTATACATATTATACCCGTATAAAGAGTTCGCGTTATGTCATAAAATAATAATATGTCATATCATTTTCAATTCAATATTGAGTCTGTTTACTAAATATATTGAAAAAAATACAGAAAGTAAACTCTCACGAATAACGGAAGACTCTTTAAATAGTACGAGTAACGAAGCGGTAATTCGGTTTCCATCACGAGAGGAAGCCTTCGTGTCCACAGTTTTATTACGGGAGGTAATACCTCACTTTTAACGGGTCTTGTTCTGAAGGATTCGCGTGTGTATTGTTACTTTATTTTAATATTAGCGAGTGCCCGCGACTTCGTCTACGTGTCTTATCTTGATTAAGTTTGTTTTTCTTGTTATGGCCTATAATTTGCCGAACGAGATATGTTTCAAGACCCTTTTTGAATATTTTTCTTAATGAATTATAAAAATTATATTTATCATTTCACAATCCTGATAATTACTTATTAACATAGATATACATACTTCACGGATGAAAAGATTTATAAAAATCGCTCAATCCGTTTTTGAGTTGAAGGCGAACAGAATTTTGTCTTGATAATTTTTTTTTAAGAGTTCTAGAACGTTACGTATTTTTTATATATACTTATATATAAAATATAATATTTTAAATATATAATAAAATAAATAAATAAATTAAATTAAATATTTTCTAAATAGGTATAAATCTTTATAGCCTATATGCGCCTTGACGCAAAGTGTTGATAATTCCCGTTTCATCAAAATTGGTTAAGCCGATTTCGAGTTAAATCCGGACAGACAGACAATTTTTTTTTATGTCACGTTCGAGGTCAGTAAGTGCTAAAATAGATATATGTTGCAAAATTTCTACAAGCAAATAAAATGTAAAGACAGCCTACAGATTTATTATTAGTATAAAGGTATAGGTAATCTAAATTATTATTTACAGTTTCTAGATAATAATTCAAGCGTGAAAATATTACCTGTGGGCATACCGCCCTAAATAACAAAGTAGGATGTAATGGAAAAGCTTTTAGCAACGATTTCGTTGAGTATTCAGAAAAGCAATTTATCAACATATTTATTAATTCCTACCAAGAGCTAATGTATCCAATCCTGGTTAATATTGACTGACGGTGTCTGGTTTTTACTGTACCACTGTTCGTTCATATGTATTTAAAAACAATGACAAAGCTTTTAGTCGTTTTGTAATTATGTGACCAGTCTGTATGATTCTTTGTTCTTTGGGACGGACCCTTTATGAAGCCGTGTTGGGGCAAGCGATAAGGAATGACCGTACTATTGACCATGCTACCATACTTTAAATTGACGTTGTTTAAATATGGCCTACGGATCGTTCCCCAGCAGGGGAGGCTCTTGACGCCGCTGCCAGTGCGATACAGTGGCACTGCCCATGCATCAAGCATTACGCACACAACTGCATAGACACTCCTGCATATAACACGCAGGTACATAGATCCTGGGGTGCGGTGTCAGACAACCTCCTCGTGGTGCACCCTGGGCAACGGCAGTCCTTCTGACTGCCGGCTAATAGTCTGACCGGGCGGCTGGGCGAAAGCCCACTTTTGGGGAGGGGGTGGTGAGGTGATTACTGCGGTCGCAGTGATCACTCCTCTTCCCTCCGGAAGGTAATGCCTCTTTCAGAGGCGGGCGAAGAGGTGGGGTAGAGAAGTTCTCCCCCACCCCCGCTGGGCCATTGCACAGACGGGCCTGGTGGGTTTGCCGCAGGGGGGCGACGCGGCGACATGCCTTGCAACCCCGTATCGCCCCCTATCTCAAATGCGGCGGACGGCCCCGGGGGGTTTTAGTGGGTATTCCCGGGCGCTTCTCGCCCGGGTTTGAGTCCCACACTGGCACGGAACTCGTCACTCCGTGCCCCCTTACCTATTGTATTGGAGGGACTCAGGTCCAACTAATACAATAGGTAAGGTGAGTGCGTAAATCCATTTCCCCCCGTCAAAAAAAAAAAAAAAAAGGTGCATATATCCTGTAAGGAATCTTTCCTTTTTTTTATTATTTAAAAAATAAAAAATGTAGGGTTTAGCTAGGTTCAAATTACGCGCGAAATTTTAAAGTCTAGATAGCGGCCAAGCCGAGGTTTGAAACCTTGTGCTGCTTACCTTTTGCGGCTGAGTACCTTCAGCACTCGCCCCTAAAGTTCGGTGAAGCTGTAAAGGCCCTTCCGGTCAACAGCATTAGCTAGGTTAGAAAAAAAAAGGCGTACGGTTGAAGCAAATGATCATTCCGTTTGTAACCGGTGGCCCGTTTACATCTCTTCTAAGATTTCCTAGTTACATTCATATTGGTATTAATATAACTACATAGGAAAGGATGTTTCATTTTATTAGTGTGCGCCAAGCGGTTGAAATTAAACAGTATTTCTTATTGAAAATTTGTAAACAATAAAATTGTTTTAACTTTTTTGTTTGATAACATTAGGTACTTAATAAAACAAAAGAAGTACGTTATGAAACGGATTTCTTGTCTATTTATATACGTATAGATTTTTATTCAGCTATGGTAAATCTATTCACGACTAAGTCACTGATGATTTTTTTTTTTGACAATCACTAGATTATTTCTATGTAGCTAAACTATTAATCAAGCTGATGTTAAGCGGTAATAAGAAACTACCATTCTCTAAAGCCTATATAAAAGCTGATTTATGATATTATTATAATAATTTAGCCGTCGACAAAACCGTTGGGTTGCCTGCTAACATTATTTATTAAGTAAACATAAAACAAAACAGAGACTTTGTTCATTACGTAGAGCCTTAATGATTTATGTATAAATAAGTGTTTTCGTTGCGTCGCTTTCCACCAATTAGATGCTTTTACAAAGTTCCCATAGCGTATACAGTGCTGGATTAAGTCGGCGCAAATGTTAACAGAGAACCCTAATTTATGTATGATAATAAAATAGAACGTAAATTGAATTAATTTCTTCGTTTCCATGATGGTAAATATGAAGATTGAATACTGTATAATCACAATGCTTTAATTACAATCACTCGAATGTTTTCTCTCCGCTTTGCCCCAAGACGTTTTAGGCAAGCTAAATCTAGAGGCTCTCAAGTAATCTAGCCGGAACGCATATATACAAGCACTGGAATAAATTATCAAGCTTTTCAAGCTAACTAGGTGAGTATTACAAAATGACCTAGCACAGTACTATGGTATCAACACGATGTGTTTTGTCACCGAAAGCTAAAGCTGAATTTAAAATATGACAAGAGAAATGGAACCTTATTCTTACAATTTTGGTAACTTTATGGCTATGATCGGTAACACTGTATTTTTGGGACCGTTTCGGAATAATGCGTCTTCTCTTCTTGTCACTTGGAGCTGATATTTTTCTTTATTCAGCAGTGGTGACAGGCTGTTCACCTAGTAATTTCGAGATAAACCACAGGGCCTTGCTTAAAATTAGGCCGGGCCAGCTGCGTAGGCCAAAGAACCTCCCCAACTTACTTACTAACACGGCCCTGGACAGCGAATATTAATCGTCATTAGTACCGACGAACGACCTAAATCGAATCCGGGCGGTAACATATCGATTTTACAATTACGTAATTGTAATCGTAACGTAATTGAATTACGTTTATTATTTTTTTTTTTTAATATAAATGATAATTTGCAAATAATAATAATAATAACGGTAGAGAGTAAAACTTTGCAAAAACTTTAATACTTGTACCTTCCTGTTCCGTACGCAATATTATACCATTTTTTTTACATCAATACATCTGCATTAAAAAATACAAAACGCAACTATAACCACATAAGATATTTGGGCACGATCGAAAGTCGTGATCTCCATCGGAGAAAAAAAACGAAGAAATAAAAACATGTAATTTGTATATTATATAATATTCGATTGATTTTTTTTTATATTAGCTCGGCCAAGTTATTTTACCGTCCAAAAACAACGTGGATCATCGATGAGAGAAACCACCGACTGTCGTCGTCGTTATGGTGCTAAGATTAATCTTCACGTTTCTTTTGAAGAATTAATTTCTGTAGGATACGCCAATGATAAGAACTCCTAACAGACGCCCAGACCGGACCGTGTACTTACACGGAGGGCGACGAAGTTATCAGTCGTCTTGTAGAAACAGTCAGCTATGGAAGTCATTATCGAACTTCGAAGTGTAAAAAATTGTTACATTTGCAAAACAGCAGCTTCAAAGTGAGATAAAAATCCACACAAAGGTAAACGTTTACCAGTCTGTATGTCCGTTACTTGCATAAATTGCAATTTATATTTTTTTGCACCTGCATATAATGACTACCGTCACTGGTTGTGACCATAAGGTGATGAAAAACTTCGACAGTCAGTTTTCCGGCGAACCATGTACGTGGTCCGGTTCGCGTCTGTTATGACTTTAAGAGTTTGCGAACTTTTTTATTCCTATCTACATGCAATCTATCATCTATGTGTGATTCTGTAAACCAGCCTGCGTTGTGCGTTGATTTATTTTTAAATAAAAAAAAAAAAATATATTTTCATGACTTTTAGTTTACCAATTTTCGTTGCTAACCAAACAAGCGTATATTAATTGATTTATAATAAAGATCGTGCATAGTTTTTATTGAAAATCTTATAACCGGTAAAGTAGAATATTATGAATTTTTTTATAACCTTGTATAACAAAGAATGTAATGTAGTAGGCTATCCATATAAATTTAATACCAATTTGAAAACCATAAGAAATATCTGCTGGCTAAATAAATATATTATCTATTTCTATAAACACTGAAGATTTAAAAAAAACAATAAGTAAGTAATAGTTTTTCAAACTAATATTAAAAAAACAACGCTCAAATAGATAACCGAATTAGAAATAGATTTTAAATATGGAGAGTTTGATTCATAGCGATGCAAAGTTCACTAACTTAAAATCAGATTAATTTCGAAGTTACAATTAAGTTGTCAACAAAATAATTAATATGACTGCAGAAAGGTCATAACTAATTATTTTAATGAGACAAATATATTAAATTATTATTTTGCCTCGTGATATATGTCTTACAACAATCGTATATCAATGAAAATTAAGTTCGAAGATTTCGTTACATAGACCCATGTGATATTGTGCGGCGATTATGGCGCAGTGGATAGTGCGGCCGAATTCCGCGTCAATAGACGCGGGTTCGCATCCATCTATCCAACTCTAAAAAACAGCCTGAGCTTTCGGTGAAGGAAAACGTGGTGAGGACATTATAACATGGTGGTAGGGCATTTTCCAATAACGCCAGCCTGGGTAGCCACCACCCTCAAGTTTTCAAAAACTTGTCGCTAAATACCAATAGGTGTATTTTGGCAGCATCACTTGAGAACCAGTACCTTTTTTTTTTTTTTTTTTTGACGGGGGGAAATGCATTTACGCACTACCCTTATCTATTGTACTTAGGGGATCAAAGTCCCCCAGTACACTAGATAAGGGGCACGGAGTGACGAGCTCCGTGCAGTGTGGGACTCACCCGGGCGAGAGTCGCCCGGAAATACCCACTAAAACCCCCCGGGGCCGTCCGCTGCATTTGGGATGGGGGCGACACGGGGTGGCTTTCGCAAGCACCGCGTCGCCCCCTGCAGCGAACCCGCCGGGTTGAGAACCAGTACCTCTAGGTTTAGTATGTTTATCATCCTGGACCACATCGTCATTTAACAACAAAAAAAAACAAAGCACTAACCTATATCGTGTAAAAAAAATCAAATAATAATATAAATCATGTAGAAACCTAGCCTATTTTTAATTCAACACGTAAATTAAATTCATAGACGTACACGTAGTACATTAAATTAAGACAAAAAAAAAACAATAATAGCGTAAATAGATAAACTAAAGGATATAGGTAATAATACATACATACATCATTATGTATAATGTCTTAACAAAATAAACGAATAAAAAAATATTTTTCATTAAATTTAGCCCTGTTTTTATCGACGTTAGAGGCCAATCAACAAACAGCCTCGTAAATCCGGAACGGTATAACTCAAAGTTTATGGAGAGAAAATATCACCGCGATTCTTCGGAATAACCGGATAAGTAAATATTGGTACTATTATTATCGTCGGAAAGAAAAGATTTATGGTAGCGCAAACACTATCGTCGCGGGATATAAAAATATTAAAAGTACAATCGAATCGAATAGATATGCGTGGGTTTCATGTCGCAGTAAAAGTTTTAATATAAATCATTATAATTGACAGAATAATAAAAAAAATTACAGGAACGTAGACTCAACATCGTTTCAAAATTCCTAAATTTCGAAAATTTAAGTTTATGTGAATAATTTCGTGATAAGGGACGGAAGTGTGTAACAGGAAGCGCCGGGGAAACGCGCTCTATTTGATTTCACCAATGACCTCACGCGGTACTCTAGTTGGTTATTAGATGCTACCAACACATTTTCCGAGTGGTTACAGGGTGGATCATTACGTGAACGATAGTGATGTCTGGAATTAACCCACATCTTTGTGCGCACCCGCTAACATTAATAAGACTATGATTTGTATAGTTTTTTTTTTAAATGACAAAAAAAAATGATATATATTATATTTATAAAAAAAAAGAACCAGATCGAGTCTCTTGCCGGCTCTTCTCGACTGGGTTGTTTTCCGAACCGGTGATAGTGTTTTAGACGTTCATAAGCGCCTTCTTAGGGCCTAAATTGAATAAATAAATTTTGATTGTTTTTTAATTTGATTTGGTTATAACTGTCATCATTGGTGTATAACGTGTAATTTTTTATAAATTAATTTATGTATGTATACATTTACTGTTGATAATAAGTGTCTAGAAAAAAAAATACAAATCATTGATAAATTGTTCTAAAAATTTTGAGCTTAATTTATGTCACTGCTCAATAGATATTTTCAATTTTGATGTCAAATCCTACCAGTTACTTATGTTATACTACTGTAAAGATCGCTAGTTTTATTTGAAAACTATTGTAACAATGCAATAAATTGAATAATACGAATATTAACCAATATTCAACCGTTTTTAATTCACAGTTCCTTTTGAAATTAAACTACCTTGCACGTAATAAGAGTTAAATGTCAATCTCGCATTACGCGATAACAGTCTGAAAATAAGCGTCACGATGTTTAATATTAAAGGGATGATTGAAGAATTATAGAAGGAGTGAGAGAGTAAGAGGAAAAAATTAAATGAACACTGTATACTTTTTGACTGAGGAGTTATTTTTTCTCCTCTTTGTGTTACATTCGTTCTTGTGCTTCGCTTTGTTTTATTTTACAAATTAATAATCTCAACCTCGACCTATGATTTCTTAAAAATAATTTGTCTTATAGATTTAAACTAAATATCACCAAAGAGATTTTTTTTCTAATACGCGAACTTACATACAGAGGCTTTCATTTTGCAACAACAATTCGTTTCACCGGAATCTGACGTTTTTATAAAAGAAACTCTAATAAACACATTGATAGTAACATACAGCGAATAATTAATTTCGATAGCCGAATTAAAAAAGAAACTCCCATAAATATTAAACCTGAAAACGTTTTAATTAAATCAGAACCCGATTTCGGCAACTCGTGCAGTATATTCAAGCGTTTGACACTTGCGAACAAATATTTGATTAAGTGTGAATTTATTACCAAAAGGGTCTCTCTCTACTATGTCAGGACTGAATCCAATGCGATTCACCCCCTCGCTGGACACAGAGTAAGAGGGAAATGTGAATTATCTTTATAATTTATTCAAATTTGCAGCAAGAGTCCTCTAAAGTTCATATCGAAAGGAAAGCGTTTTATTTATATAGAATGGTTTCTACTTGAAAATCTTGGTTATTCATACTACCAACAAATGTTAATGATGATGAAGAAGCTAGCTATCTATAACTCGCAGCTATGGAGTTAATTAATAAGTGACAAGATTTAATCCACCCATCCATCCATACATTCAACCGAAAGACGTCTAGAGCTGGGCATAGGTCTCCCTCAAAGATCTCCACGACGACCAATCTTACGCCACCCGCATCCAGCGGATTTCCGCGGCCTTCACCAGGTCGTTGGTCCACCGTGTGAGGGGCCTACCCACGCTATTTCTTCCGATGCGTGGTAGCCATTCGAGAAACCGTTGGCTCTATCGGGTATCAATTCTGTTCTACTGAGGTCACCGAGCATCTTACTTAGGTCTTCTACGGTCTCAGCCATGACTACTATATCATCAGCAAAGCGGTGTGTTATGTACTCGCCGTTTATGTTAATGCTAAGTCCTTTACAATCCAAAACCTTGAAGACATCCTCGAATATAGCGGTAAACAGTTTCGGAGAAATAATATCTCCCTGTCTAACACCACGCCGCAAAGGTATAGTTTTCGAGGGCTGTCTGAGATGGTGGCGTTTTCGTACAAATCCTTCAACGCTATGATATACCGATAGTCTACTTGGCACCGCTGGAGAGACTGCAGTACAGCCAAGTCTCAATCGAGTCGTAGGATTTTTTGTACTCCACAAACGCTAAAGAAAGGGGTAGGTTTTACTCCTCGGTCTTCTGTATCATCTCCCGCAGCATATGAATGTTGGACAGAGAAGAGTGTTATTTCCAGACATCACCATCGTTAATATATGGTCCACCTTTGCAAATAAAAACTTGCTTGGCCTGGTGCCTGAACTTATTGTCCGGTAAATTGGTAATGTGCTCTGGGACTTTATTGTAAAACCTAACACAAGATTGTTCACACGACTGTTTTAATTCATGAATAATTTAATTAACACAACATAGAAAATGCATTTCGTTGCAGCCGAGATATAATTGGGTTTTGCGAACTGACCCGATTCCCGTTTCAGTCTAGACTCGAAAGGTCAGCCGATGAAATGAATTAACACGTTAAAAGCATCCATTTTCAAAGCATTTATATTAATTACTACATTTATAGGAAACCCTTCGTAAAATTAGATTCGTATATTTATTGAAAAAGGTTCCATATTCGTATGTCTGTAAAAACATTATCGTTAATATTTTTCACTAGTTGTGCCCGTGACTCTTTCCGCGTGAAATTCTGTGTCTGTAAAACGAATATTTCAATAACATATATGTAGATACCTATTCAGAACTTCGATATTAAACTAAATATATATACGGGATTTTGTGAATGTCTAAATAACAAATTTCAAGAAAACTGTTTTCTTAAATTAACCCTCCCAATATATTTTTGATAATTTAATGTCCGTTCGAAAAAATATAGACAATCTTATTCTAGTAAACGTAATTCAGTAACGGTATAACTTTAATATCAGAAATAAAGATAAATTGGGGGTCCCACGCTTTTAGTGAAGTAAGTCTAATAAAACCTTTTTAAACATTAATATTCCGTTTAAAAACAGCATTTAAAAAAACATTGCCGATTTACCGGATAATAAAAAGCAAATTCTAATTTCAAAAGGATATGCCAGGGTGAATCATTTTGATTAGATAAACGATAGTGATTTCTGAAAATGACACCCCTATCTGTGCTTCCGTTCACAACGTTTAACGTATATTCTCCTCCTGGATGCAATACATGTTATTGCCAACTTTAATCGAATTCGGTTTAGTCTTTTTTGTGTGATTGGCGAATAAATTAATAAATAGATAGATAGACCATCAGACAGACTAAATCTTTTAAAACTCTCTAAATGTGTTCTGTAGTCGATTCTGAAGCTCCGCATAGATTTTTTCTCAAATATCTTCAATGTACAGATTTCGTCTCGTTAGCCTTTTATTATAAGTATAGATTTATCCGGATCGAGTTTCTTGCAGGCTATTTTCCGAACCGTTGACAGTGTCGCAGAAAAGCATGTTCTCAGAGCCTAAAATGAGTGAAGACTTTTCGATTATGATTTTGACCATCGTGATAGGTATAAAAAAATAACATACACTTATAATGACATTTTAAGTAGATATTTCAAAAAGAACTGTTTTTGTGCCAATGAAAACTTTTTTGAAACGTGTTTCTTTCCCCGACAGCTAAATATAAGGTCAGATATGTTACGGCCGTGATGCGGGGTGGCAACGCCCGGCGTCTAATGAACCGTCACAACCAGCGGACCGTGGAAACCACCCCTCGTCATATTATAACATCGCACCAATTTAATGCTACACGAACATATTCCGACAGTTCCCTGTCAATCAATACTTATAAAAATACAATAAACAAACGAAATGCGTACATCAACAGACATTTGACAAAAAATACTGACAGTTTTTTTATTGTATTCCTCTCTGTTTATTAATACGTACGTCAATCGTACAATTACTGGGCCAATGTTTATTAATACCTTCATTTGGATACATAATTTTAGAGTTTATAGTAGATATAATGATTGTGGTGTGTTGTAAAACCTCTAATGATAATGAAAAAATGACGGTAGTTATAAAAAATGTACCCCGCTGACGCAATCACAGCAACGGCTTAGTCGACTCGTGACCACGTCCTGTGCAACATGGCCGAAACTAAATGAAAACTGTAAAAAGCATGTTACGAATGTTATGATTTAGTCTATAGTAACATTTAGGGGACATTTTTACACGAAAGTGTGATGCACGGCTTAAAAATAGTTTATTCAATTTAGGCCTTAGGAATTTCTAATTTAAAATTATTGAATATATAAAGACATTGCTTTATACAACAAAATTAGACATGAACGGAGTCGCGGGTAACAATGGATTATTTTTTAAATACAGTTAGAGAATCAATGTTATTAAAAGTTGGCCCTGATAATCACTGTCAAGCTCTGTTAGCGTGGTGATTAACGGCCGGTTTCAATATGCGATCTCAATGTGTTTTACTTACTAAAATCCGAAAGTTGAATCGTTTTTTTTTTACATTACTGTGTCAGAATAGTGACTGTGATGAGCGAGAAAAAGCCAAAATATTTTTGATTTTAATATCGAATCTTAAATTTTAAGATAAGCGTAACAGTTGCTTATTAGGAAGGAATGACTTCTCTCTGTAACTGTGTGTGTGTGTGTGTGTTTTCAAGTCCGTAGAATTCTTCAACAACCATGCCGTTATAGTGGTCTCTATTTGCGGTGACGATAATATGGTCCGGTGAAAATTTGTTGCGGTGTCAATATCATGCGGTGATAATCTATAAATCAGCTCTAGTGTATGCAGCCTGCTTGAATAGTCAAGCAGTTTTCTACACAGCCACGGACAGAAACGATAGAGACAGCTAAATAAAATTAAATGGGAGTAATAGACAAATGCGGGTGGTGCAAGACCGGTCGTCTTTGGGGAAGACCCATGTCCAGCTGTGGACGTCTTTCGGTTGAATGTAAGGATGGATCGATCATACATCGCGCTATGGTGTGTTTTCTTCGATTATATACAACAGTGCCTTTAATACTCGCCCACAAAGTTACGGTGAAACTGTTGAGGCCCTACCGGTCATACAGCTAGGTTATAAAAAAAAACTGTCTATGCCTCAATTTTGTTTATTATTTTTGATAAGAATTAAATACATAATTAAAACGGCAGTGACAGCCCTGATAACACTCCAGAGTAAAACTTTTCACGCTCAATTAAAACTTTCTAACTCATAATTTAACAGGTAAAATATTAATACGTACGTGCCAAAACATATTTATTAGTAGTTGTTCCCGCGGTTCCGCTCGCGTGTTATATTTTCTACTAGCTGTGTGCCCGCGTTTATAGATTCTTCACTGAGTTTAATTTTTTTTTTATACGCAACCCTAATTATTTACCTAAAATTTTTTTGGTACTAAGATAAAGTAAAATTATGTCTCATAAATTCAAGCACTTGCTCGTAAAACGGACCATTGAATCGGGTTTTATTCACAATTTCAAGAATTTTTTTACGCGCTGTAACTTCAGCTGTCTCCCAAAAAAGTCCCGTTAAAATCGTTCCTGTCGTTCCGAAGATTAGCCGAAACAGACAGACAGGCAAAAACTTCAAAATTTGTATTTTTGGCATAGGTACCGTGTATACATTCATATGTATTGATTTAAAAAAATGTTATTTTTATATTACGAACAGACACTTCAATTGTATTTATTAGTATAGATATAATTAATGTACGTAGAAATCGGACAATAGGTGTATGAATTTGTACGAAGAATGCTCTCCTCTGTGCGGTCGCGACTCTATTGTTAAGATTTGTGGGAATATCGACCCAAAATTCGCTGGTTTGACCTCGGCGCTCGAACATTTTCTTATTCGCATTTATATTTATGCCCACTTGGGTATCTACCACCCTCAACTTTGAAAACTTATCGCTAAAAATTATTAGGTGTTTTCCGGCGGTATCACTAGAGGACCACTGGCCTCTAGGCACTAGGTTCTCACGTGGGCTATAACACCCCTTTAGACCCAGAGAAAATTAGGGGACATTGAGATAGCACAGAGGGGGCAGGTTAAAAATATTGTCTAAAAAGGCAAAACAGTTAAAATGGAGGACTACTAAGAAGGGCAACTGTGACTTTGTTTACTATACTAGACCACACCGATACTTAATATGGATGAGAACATGATCTAAATGCTGAATAAATGGAGTCATCATCATCATCATCTCCCTACCCTTTTCCCATTTTTATTTGTGGTCGGCGCAACATGTCTTCCTCTTCCATTCCTCTCTATTTGTTGTCATCTCCGCATTCACTCCTTTTCTAAACATATCATCTTTCACACAGTCCATCCATCTTTTCTTTGGTCTTCCCCTTCCCATGTAACCGTCCACATTCATATCCAATACCTTTCTTACAACATCCTCTTTCTCCCTGCGCATCACATGTCCATACCAGGATAAACGACCGCCTCTTAACTTGTCTGTTACTGGCGCCACTTTCAAACTTCCTCTAATATATTCATTCCTAATCCTGTCCATTCTTGTTCCCCCACACATCCATCTCAACATTCGCATCTCAGCTGCATGTAATCTTCTTTCCTTTATGGGGTAACATTCTGATCCATACAAGACATAAATGGAGTATAATAAAAAAATCGCATGCTAACATCGGCTCAAGCCGAGCTTCATACTATTGTTATTTTCTGGTAATTGTTACTATTTTCGGCTGAGTAATTTCAACGCTTCCCACGAAGTTCAATGAAGCTGTTAATTCTCCTTAAATCAACCTGAATATTCAGTTCGCAGTCGAATTTAAAAGCGTTTGTGCTTTATAGTCACAGTTTGTTTGCAATAAACTGCTTAGGAAGTGTCATAGGCCATTGATAAATCTCCGTACATAATATATCGAACCTTGACATATATTTTTTAATTCTGCTTGATTATTATTTCCCGGACCTTGAATCAAATCAAATATATGGTTTGTAATGGTTTAATTTTTGTCACCCATGCCTCTACAATTGTCGCTTCTACATTATGTTTACTATTCAAATATTTTGAGTTTTTGACAGGATCTCAGTCTGTCATATAAAAGTTATTGACTTTAATTCATTAACTTGCGTATTTGACTATGTAATTTTCGTGGAATTATGTGTAATATAGTTTGGTTATTGTGCACAGGTGAAGTGTATTGATAATATTGACGTAAAACATGTGAAATGCCACGAAAACTCCATGAAAAATTCTAGACAGATGAGCCACCGTTTTGCTGGAACTTTGAAACGTTGTCACAAGATTTAAATATAACATTATCCACAAGACGAGACTAGCAAAATTGTGTGTGTGTAAATCGCAGATTGCCCTTAACTAAGTAAAAGAAGATAATCAATCTAATTTGTGTGAAATTGTACAATAAACAGTTTTTGGATACATTTCTAAGTTATCAAAGCATAATAATGTATATATAGTAACTTCATTATGTGATTGATTCTTACAGCTAAAAATGAAATATGTTTTATAATATTTACCATTTAGCGTGGTTTTTTTTATTATCGAAATCATAGATAACACTGTCTTACAATGAGCTGAGACCTAAGATTGTGGACGATTAAGGATCGTAGCAAGAACAAACGTTTTGTAAATTTTCCACCCTTAAAATCTGCCGCTCTAGGTTCAAGCCACTCAAGCTCCTGGTAAATCCTTGGTTGCATAAGACTTAACATTAATATCTATACTGTTACGAGTCAGGATGTCAAGGTCCTAAGAAAATGCCGTTACTCCTTACTTACTACAAACTACACGTTACAAAACAATTAGGATTCCGCGTAAAAAAATTCAACGCCCATCTTTTTGGTACATGTTTAAATTTTTGAGAAATAGCCCTGGTTTTCTCTTAGTACCAAAAAAGTCTAGGACAATATCTAGACTTCCGTTTAAAAAAATTTTTAAACAAAATACTACTCCATGGTCAGCACCATCAAAATATTATTTTCCAATATGTATTTCAAAGTAGCCACAACCGTCAAGCATGTATGAAAGCGCGCATAAGTGTAAAAGAAAAAATAGGTGTGTCAAGATCGTAGTAAGCGGAAGGACGTCACTGCCTAACCCCACAGGAGATAGGCGTGATATTTTGTATTAATCTATGTATTAAAAAACTATATAATACGCAATGAAGAATATACGAAACGTGAGCGGATCAAACAGCATCCTTATGCAAATTTTTTCATTCGAATGTTTACATAAAATCATAGCAGTCTCTGATGCGGAGTTGATATGACTTAATTACAGTCGACAGTTGATGGAAAGTTTGTTTAGAGTGTGATGAAGGAGATGACGTGCTCTAATCCCATTCAAACGGGTTGCGTTTCAATCAATCTCAGGCTTAACAAGCGCGTAATAATAACAAAGGGATCTCAACTCGGAAACACTTGTTTATATCGCACAATTGAATGTTGTATTCGACGATATTCCGCTTTACTAGGTATCCTGTCGGCTCCGTTCGAATTATTAAGAGGATATCCTAGTGGCATTTATTCCATACAAACGTAGTCCCCTGTTTCCTCCCTGGATAATAGCACTATGGTAAATATTTTTATCCCAAAGAATTTATATCCACCACCGCCATGCTAAAATTGCTTATTATAGAAACTAGAAACATTTCAAAACGAAAACCATGCTCCATTTTTACCGTCATTTTCAGACGTTCGTCAAACAAATTTGATGGATAAAATTTAAAGAAACATTATTACACAATATTACAAAATAACAGTTATGTTAAAACTGACAGAAAATTAAAAATCGGTTCAGTTTTGGAGGAAGAAACTGGGGACTACGAACTGCTGGACATGGTCTCCTCCAAAAAGAGGGGGGAGGGGGAATTGCCATAATCGCCAAGTTTGGGAGTCTGGTTGGCGATTGCAGAAGGTGTTTGTGGTGCTCAGAGGATGCTGCTGTCCATCCCCTGGTTTACATACCTTAGTAGCCTTTAAAGACATCCACGGGTACATATGGGGTGGTACTATACTTAGCCGACTCCACACGGCACGGCAAATATATACATACACGGTACGGCACGGCACACGGCAAATATATACATACGGCACGGTATACATAAGAAATATACTTACTTGTGTATGGGAGTAGAACATAGAGAAGTTAGATACTATGACTGGTACGGGTAGTGCGATGGTCAGGACACCAGCCAAAGCGCAAAGAGCCCCGACAAACATTCCCAGGTAGGTCTTAGGCGCCATGTCTCCGTATCCCACAGTGGTCATGGTGACAATAGCCCACCACAACCCCAGAGGGATTGACTTGAATTGATTCTCAGGATTATCCTATGGAAGAAAAAAGGAAGGCCAATAAAAAAAGTTTAACAATATAGTAAAAACATAGGTGAATATTAAATATGTGGGTGTGTATTAAAATGAACGCATAGCGGTAAACGGCGTTTCATTTCTTATCGAGCTGTCGCAGCGAGTGGACGTTCGTTCCAACATCCTATTGTTTACTGCTTATTTTATTAAAATTCTTAAGTAATAGTTTTATTGAGTACTTTTTGTTTAAATCAGGTGTTGCAACAGAAAAAGTAAATTCTTAGTGCTTGAATATTATTTCTGTTTTATTGCAAATTTCAAATGTGACAGACACAGTAACATCGTATGTATATTCAAATACTTATCATTAACGAAATACCTTTTAAGGTTACAATCCATTCACGTTAAAGGCATCGCCGAATTCTGAATATACAATATCTTATATTAATACTTCTCAGTCAAGTGGAACCGACCAATTGAGTGCGGGCCCAGAAAATATTTCTTTATTTAAACTTTGTTTAGAAATATATCGTATTTGAACATAACAAACAGACGGCTCGCCTATTTAATGTAGAAACAATTGCAGAATTATTAATCACAAACAGAATTGGATTGTAATGATTTATTAATGATTGTTTGTGTTTACTGGCCGGTCGGAAATTTGCTCCCATTTATTGTAACATTTATTAATAATATTATAATTGTAGCCAATGTTAATATAACTTAAATTAAAATTAACTTCTGACGTAGAGGATAGTGCAATATTTTGAAAGGTTTTTCTTTTTGTTTTTGAATACCCTTAATCAACAAAAGTATGCAAGAAATATAAATTAAGTGCAAAAAAGGTTCCGTAGTACCATATTCAGAATAACAAAAGCAAAATCAGCAAAATTTCCTGATTCAATTTAGGCCCTAATAAGGCGCCTATGAACTTCAAATCACTACCACCGGTTCGGATAACAACACAGTCGAGAAGAGCCGGCAAGAAACTCGATCTGGTTCTTTTTTTAATAAATTCAGAATATAAATATTATTTTTAAATAAAATCTATACAAATCGTAGTTATAACCTATCGTTCACGTAATGATCCACCCTGTAATAACCTTTTGAAATTAAGACATGTTTGACATGGTGCTTGAACTTATTATCAGGTAAATTGGTAATGTTCTTTGGGATCTTATTATAAAACCGAATACTATGATCTACAAAACTTTAAAATTATGTTTAACGTTTAAATTATGAAGATCATTTACCAAATCAAACTTGTCCAAATTTTTACGAACATACATCAGGTTATGGAAGATGTATTGGGAGGGCAAAGTTAAGATATCATATTCTTGAAAATTGTTCTTTAGAGATTCGTGAGGTCCTATATTGTATATTGCTCGAACAGCTCTCTTTTGTAATGTAAAAATGATGTCTACCTCTGGTGCTGTACCCCACAGCAAAATACCGTAAGACATTAGGCTATGAATATCTGTTAGCTGGTGATTTCTTTTAACCGAAAAAGCAGCAGAGCTAAGCCTTCCTGCCAAAGTTTTAATATGTGGACTCTATTGCAACTTATTATCAAAAAACAGATTTGTTAACTAATCCTAATAAATCCCTTCTATCTCAATCCTACAATCAATATGTTGTAATATCATTTCGAACACCGATTCGAACTAACGATCTCTTGTAGTGACCCCATTTATATTTACTTTCTGACAGCGGTTTTTAAATAAGAGGCTAGTAAGGAGACAGAGGATTTAGAAACACCATAATGTTTTAATTCCAGTATACTTGTACTGTGATCAACGCAATATCAAATACTTTTGAGAGATCGAATCCTCCCAAACTCTCAATGTATTATCGTTATTAAAGTTGCATCAGCGTCAGTGATGGATCTGGATTCCGTGAAACCAAACTGCCGAGCATCTAAAAGTTTTTCTCGTTTAAAGTATTCAACTAACTGATTTAGGATAATCTTCTCGAAAAACTTACTAATCGATGGAAGTACAGAAAAAGTCTATAATTTTCAAGACTACTTCTACAACCTTATTTAAATAAGGGTACCACTTTACCTATTTTCATCAAATTGAGAAAGTGCCTGTTGCAATGCATCCGTTAAATATCTTAGCCAAATATGGTGAAATATTATTCAAGATCTTTTTTTTTTTCGAAATAACTAACCCTGTTGACCTGAGAAACATCATAGCATAAGGCATTTAACCGACAGAGATAACTTCATAGCACAGAAGCGCCGAAGTAGTACCTACGAACCACGGTTCTTCGGTGTAATGTTTCATTAGTTTCTTTACCTAGGGTTGTTTTCATTGAATAAAATATAAATATCTCTAAAATATTTAATCGCTTATTTAAAAGTTTTATAAGAAACACGATAGTGTTAATTTTTTGATCGACTTTATTCAGTATTATCACGCCATCGTAAAAGTTTGTCTGTCAATAATTTAATTTAACAAGATATATAAAACAAACTGGTTAGATAGTTTATCTATTTTATTAAAAAAATATATTCCTTGGTAATAATTCTCATTACCGTTCAGAGTTTTAAACTTGTGACATAAACATGGTGTAATGCAAAACAAAATTAAAGACAAAAACCAGTCTATACCGTAAACAACGCCCGTCAGATTAAATTATTCCGAAGAAGTTTTTCTCCGCTTTTCCCCTCCGATTGATACGGAAAACGTTCCCTAAAAAGTTTCTTTGCGACGTTTATATGACATTCTCCTGGGGAGTTTTTTATTTTTACATTTCGGGGCATGTAATTGTGTTTCAGACTATGCAATATCTTTAATAGGTTTTCAATTATATTATTAGGTAAAAAAATATATAAATACTCAATATTTTTAAACACGATTTCGTATCATGTAGGACGTGAACACTTTTTTGTTCAGTGCTTAGACCACAATTTCAATCGACGGAAACAAATTTTGAGAACTGCTTCTGCCCAGGAAATGCCGTGTCTCTCTTTAATATGATCAATTCTTTTCTTATTTGGATAAACAATCAATGCGCATAATTACAATCTACGTCTATGGAGGGGTGAAATAATAGTTGACGTTGTCTACACTAATATTATAAAAAGGAAAGATTCGTATTTTTGTATGTAACGAATAAATTTAAAAACTACTGGACCTATTTGGTATGGAGATAGTTTGAAATCCAAGGAGTGTGACATAGGATAGTTTTATTCCGAAAATCCCACGGGAATGGGAACCACGCGGATAAACCACGGAGAGCAGCTAGTTTTTTATATTGTAATATATATCCGCCTAATTTTTTTTTTACATTGTGTAGGCTCAATGCTTTATTACAGTGATGTATTCTGTCTGACCGGTTTATTATAACTGGAAAATCAATTTAAATATTAACGACATTCTATTTTAAAATCATAGATTTGGTCAAGTTTTAATATACATTTTATTTTAATATTTAATATAAACTAGCTGTGTGCTCGTGGCTGCGCCCGTGTTTCACGTATCCCTTACTGCATTTAAATTTTTTATACAAAACCGTCATTATAATCCAATTTTTTTTTTGCTACTAACATTAAGCAAAGCCATTTATTTCTCACAAGTTTAAATACTTGTCAGTGAAACTGTGTGTTGAATCGGATTTTTTTCACAATTTCATGAGTCTTTATTTGTTTCCGCGGAACCCTAAATATTTTCGAAAAATTAAAGTAGCCTAAGTTACGCTGAGTACAACACAGACAAAATTTTAAAAATTTTATTTTTGGTATAGGCATGGTATATACATTCATATCTATTTAGTAAAAAAACATTTTGACATTACAAACAGACACTTCAACTTTATTTATTAGTATAGATAATCGTCACCAAAAGATCCTTTTACATTAGTTTAACAATAATAATAAACATTTAAAAGATATGATAAAATCAATAATTACCTATAATGAACGTAGATTAGTTACTTCGTTTTTAATATACGTAAAATAATATAGTTAGTGAGTGAATAAGAGAATAATTAAATGCATTAAGAAAAAAAAAAATGTCTTATTCGTCTAATAACATTCAGAATAAAACTAAGCGTTTAAAATTAAGAGAAGATGCTCTATTTCTTTCCCGCAAAACGAATGCTAACTAGACCTTCTAGTACTTAACTCGTGACGTCATATTTTAGTATACTACTCTCTCTCTCTCTCACTAAGAAAAACTTAAAAAGCTTTAACTTCTTATTTATGATCCGATTGTAAATTTGTCCTTCGTGATCAGCCTTTTTTATGGTCTATTTTCATAATCAGTAAACATTATTATACACAAACGAAGCCACGTGTTACAATTAGTTTTAAAATATATTAAGACAAAAAAAAAGGTCCGAACTCACCTGTGATTTTTCAGCGTAATACACAAGACTCGCGAATATAACGATTCCCAACACGAGAAAAAACACAAGCAGCGTCAACTCTTTAGCTGACGCCTTGAAGGTGTGCACCAGAATCTTCAAACCGGGACTGTGCCTGGTCAGTTTGAACAGCCTGAGGATCTTGATGATGGAGATAAACTCGAGGATATCCGCCTTATCGACGTACTGCTTCACGACAGTTAATTCAACGACGACATCCATGTAGAAACTTAGAGTCGCTATGAAGTCTATTATGTTGACAGGCGATTTGACGAATTCTATTATATTCGGAGCAACCTGTAACAAAAAAAAAATACATTATCAAATCTATATTGCGCATGTTTGTATGATTTTTGGATGTTTTTTTTCCTCGTCTTGTGTTGAAGATCTGCCAATAAGTAGCATTTAAAAGGCATTCTCATTTCTTTAACATCTTCCAACGCATTCCCACTTAAAATCAAATATTTTGATATTGAAACTCTCAGAATTTAATCATAAATTGATGACAGAGTAATGGAGTTTCTATATTTGTGTGGTTAGATGGATGTGGGTAGCGCAAGACCGGTCGTCGTGGAAATCTTTGGGGAAGACCTATGTCCAGCTGTGGACGTCTTTTCGGTTGAATGGGTGGATGGATGGATGGTGGTTAGATACCGCATTGATGAAGATAAGTTAGAATCCTCCTATATCGTTCTATATGATCATGGACTTTCGATAAAAGAAAATTATAATTATAGTATGGTATATTCAAACGCTCATCTAGTTAGTTTTACACTTTGAAGTTAACATATTGCCAAATACCTAGTAAATCGAAGGAAAGATGAGACAGGGTCGATGGAATCCAAAAAATAATGCTTTTAACCATCTACGAAAAACTCCCCGTCGAATGGTAGTAGTGCCATACCGATATGTTTTGAGATGATACGTTGATAGTACGTCAAAGAAACCCCATTTAATTCATATGTCTAGACTGGACTAGAGTATGTATGATTTGTAAACGAAATTCAAACGACACACATGAAATTGTTAATAACAAACATGAACGTATAAAAGCGGCCCAACTCAACATAGTAATTACAGTACAGTTTCAGGGAAAGGTAGTCGTTGTGCAACTTGGCAACAGTTAACAGCTTTCCCGTTAATATCGCGCTGAAGTGCAGATGCGCCGTGTTTTATGAAAATGGACCCACCGGGTGCATTGTTTAAATTAGTTGCTTCAAGCGAAACTATATTACATTCTTGGAAATGGATACTGTGGAAGTCAAATGAGTAAGTGGTTTAAATTCAAAGCACACGTATGTAATGATACATTACTAATGGCTTTAGAACACCACAGGCTTTAGGCACCTTCAAAGTCACACTAATTACAGTTAAAATTACGAAACACCTCTTTCGCTAATATAAGAGATGCGACGCGAGCACGTAGTGTTAATTGCACTAAACCTATAAACTAAATCCCTAAATTACAAACCCAAGAGGGATCGACTTAGTGCAGAATTATGAGAAGATCCGACCCCAAACATCGGACCTAAGGACGGAAAAAAAAATCTTTTTCTTCTTGAGTGTTCACTTTTATGATAATAACCTTTATAATTATATTTTTAACGTATCGTAACATTTTAAATCTTCTTCGAGCGGTCTGTCCTTTCTGTGGTATTGGATAGAGTAATGTTTATCATTGTAACAATCGATGATAAGTAGTGAATACGGTTGCTGGGGTAAAAATATCAGGAATTTCTGTCATTCTCGCTGAGTAATTTTCTCTCGTCCGACAACCCTCGTTCTTTTCTTCTTTTGTTTTTGTTTTCGACACATACATGACCCGCAAAGATATATGCAAAATTTCCAATAAAATTACACAATAGGCACATTTACACCAATTGACGCAAGGGTCAGGATCGTGAGGTTGGAGCGAAAAGAGTAGTATTGTTTGGTAATTCGACATTTTTTTACATTCTTATCCCGAATGTAATGTTTCTACTAATTCTTATATTTCAACAGTCCCTCGGAATAAATAGAAGATCTAGAGGCCGACCATTTACCTTGACAATATTTTCTACAAGCCGAGTCTATCTCAATAGTCAACTGTTCACAAATTAAAGATGTGGTTTATTTAACACGAAAAAGGATATGTGTTATTAATTTATTATTTAGCATTACTGAGTAAACGAGCTTTCTCCAAGCGCATATCAAGGCAATATCGTCAACATGTGGTTTTCCCTCTCACGATCTCATAACATAATTGCTAATAACCCGTTTAAGGCTGGTCCTAGGTCCCGTTAAAACTGTTATGACCTCGTAAAATTAGCTTTAACTACTGTCTCGTAACTCGAAACCAAAACTCCTTTTAAACGTAACAACGACTTTGAAAAACCAGTTTGGAAGATAAACCTCAATAGCCTAAAATGTAATACATTGTCTCTGTTTAGAATTATTTCCGTTTACTTATGTTTGGCAATAAAAAGAAAACAACTTTAAAAGGAGTCTTTTATAACAATGTTTGTTTTTAATTTCATTCTAATATCTACAATGATGTAAGAAGTAATTTGAAAATCTTAAAAGTACAGCTAGTAGAAAATATATTTAGAATAACCGTAGGTAGACCCAGAATTGCTGAAATTGGAAATATGGGAACCGGGATGGGCTACCATGTATCGGAAGATGCCTCCTACGAGATGGACTGAGGAGTACAGGTCTCAAGCATCTGCTGGATGAGGATGGCGCAAAACCGGTCGTAGTGTAGATTTTTGGGGGAGACCTATGACATATCCAGCAGTGGACGTCTTTCAGTTGAATTGGAACATGGATAATTAAGTTATTTCTGCATGATTAGCAAAGGATTGTTTTTTTTGTAAACTGCCTCTAATTGGTTGAACATTTATAAATAAACCTGCAATAGATGTTACATACAATTTTTATTTTGGACCATTACTCATATTCAATAGTTTAGAAACAATATTGTAGAGAACGTACTCGTGGTATAATTTTGTACCAAGTTCAGGATCATTCTCGAATTCGTTTTGAGATGTATGAAATTACATAACGTGCTAAAAGCTAGCCATAAAATATATTAAAATTAATATATCATTCAAATCGGTCATGTGATTATTCAGATAAGTCAAGTAGTAAACAAGCAGACAGAGAGACATTCTCTTTCGTAATACGTGCTGTTACGGGGTCCCTTTCAAAAGGCTTTTTAAAAAAAGGTTCTTTAAACTTTACAAAAGAATGTTTATTAATAAACACAATTACACTTTTACAATAATGATAGGGACCCGAAAGCAACCGTATCGCGCGAGAGATGTGTAATTAGAGTGACTTCTTGTTGTCGCGACTTAGTATATAAAGAGTTATAATGCTTACTAAGCAAAGGGGCTGACGCGGAGCGGTAGCGCTGTCATCCCTTTTAGGTACACTGGAGGATCCTAACAGTGCGGTTGTTAGAATAAGTCTTAATAAAATAATTTGCAAATCATGATAATAATTAATATTATTTATTTATTTGTTTACATGGCACACCAACAGAGTACAAACAAACAAAAATAAGAAAAAAAAGAAATAAAATATAACACTGTTCATCTTAATTAAAGGCGACCACAGCATACAATATTTTCGTGCATTATTTTTTAATGGATTAGCTAAACATAATTGTATGTTGTTTCATTAGTAATGGAACAAAAAAAAAAAAAAAACAATTTGAACTAATTTTAAGAAAGTCTTACAAATAACAAGTTTGAAAGAGGTCAAAGAAAAGTAGAGAAAATGTCCAGACCTTGATAATTACATGTAATAAACATACAAAATGTAACATTAAATCATCAAGCTGAGTCTTGTAACTGTACTTTAATGAATTTACAAACGAGACTACGGGTTCGGGTTCGTTTCGAAGGTTTTTACGTTACAGAATTTTCGAAGGAACACACCCCCCGCTCTTCCTCAAAGGGCTAATAGAAAACCGGGTAACGGAACCCTTTTCATGTAGCCCCCAGGGCGTGTCAAGGGAATGTAATAAGGGAGTTATAATTATTGTTTACCTGAAAATGATGTACTGAATTACTTTTTAACTATATTTTTTGTCGTTGCTTTTTTCTTCTTCATTACTTTTAATTTAATTACCAACAGGGTAAAGTTAAATACCAGGATTGGTAGAGTTTTTAGAAATGTTTTAGCATTACTTGTCTAATTAAATTTATTGTAGTGTTATTCTTTTTTGTTTTAGAAGAACTGTGTAAAATCTCACCTCATTTGATTTTACATAAATTGTACCTTACAAATAATGATTATACAGAATATAGATTGAAATATATTGACAGACGACTTCATCATCTTGATTGACATCTGTCACGGCTAAAGTTCTGGTTAGCTCTGAATAATTCACTCACCGAAAGTAACTGGCCTTATCGTATCACCTAGACGTACGCATGAAAGTATTTTACAAAGTGTGCATATGTATTTTTTATCTCTTTCTCAGTCTTTGATATCTATCACCGCCGCCTGAGATACAGGAAGTTCTACTTCAGGTGTCAACGGTCTTTATTCTTTTAAAATTATTTTTATTTAGTGTAAAAAATTAATAAAATATTAGTATTACTTAAAAGTGGTAAGAGACGCAGGGTTCGGACCGCGTACACGGTACGGCGGACGACTGAACTGGCTAATGTCGCCTTTTGGGCGGACGTTATTATCGAAGCGTGTGAAATATGTAAATTGTTATTTATGCAAGTAAAGAACATCTTCTTATCCGAAATACCGCAGTGTCTCAAAACGAAAGTCTTAGACCAGTGTGTGTCGCCAGTGATGACATACGGCACTAAGACGTGGTGGCTCACAATGCGCCTAATAAAAAATCTCAAAGCCCTTAAGGGGCAAAAGAGAGGGCTATGTTCGGAATTTCTCTGCGTGACCGAATTAGGAATGAGGAGATCTGCAGAAGAACCAAAGTAACCGACATTGCCAGAAGAATTGCTAAATTTAAATGGCAGTGCTCTGGGCACATTGCTCGCAGAACCGATACCCGATGAAGCCAACGGGTTCTCGAATGGTTACTACGCATCGAAAGGCGTAGCGTGAGTAGCCCCCGTACAAGGTGGACCGACGACCTGGCGAAGATCTTTGGGGGAGAACTATGTCCAGCAGTGGACGTCTTTTGGTTGAATGGATGGATGATGAAGGATACATATAATATAAAAATATTTATCAACTTTTATGGCGCACTAACGTTGCAGTGACATAATTTTATTTACAGATTAAAATTAAAATTTGCCATTTCATTTCTGTCTGTCTCTGTCTTGTGTATTCTGTACGCATGCCCTGTTTTTCTTCAACTCATCCTACTATATTTCAATTCCATAACACGAATAATCTCTTTATACTTGTAATATTGTAGTGTCTTTTCAACTGTACGAAATAATATTATTTGTAACAATGATACACCACATACGGTAGATAATTACCATTTCCTGTCGCATCGAACTGGCTAACCAATAAACGCAGATAATATTGAAAACGACAGAGGCCGAATATCAGATATGCATTCGGCCTGCGAAACTAGTGATAATTTAAACAACAAACCGAATCGATATTACGTAAAATTATGCAGATAAACACAGTTGAACAATACCGCTGGAAACGGATATCGTTTGTTTGGGCCGCGAAGGCGCGACGCATACAATTTGCATGGGCGATACAATCTGATTACATTGGTATGCAAAAATAAACGGGACGGTATTTTGAACCGGCTTAAAAAAAGGAAAATTCTGTATTTGTATAAATACATTTTTTTTAGAAATAACACGACTGATTTTCATATGTATAGTTTTAGATTGGAAAATTATATATTATTAAATAACAACTACCCTCACTAACGAATTTCATATAAAGGCGCGTTGGTAACTGGTATCGTGATTCATTCTTCAAGTCACTCTATTGTTGGTCATAAGTGTGGACGTTAGTATGGACGTAAAGCGTGCAGTCTGATTGTAACTATTTATAGGTACCACAATGTTAAGTGACGACGTGGTTCATGGCGGAAAACACACTTAGCCTGAAGCTACTGGCTCTTAAGTGATTCTACCTAAACAAACCTATTGATGCTTGGCGACAGGTTTTCAAACTTAAGGGGATTTTTAGAAAATGCACTAACACTTTTATTCATGACTAGCTGTGTGCCCGCGGCTGCGGCCGCGTTTCATATAAATTTTCAACGCATAATATACTTTTGTAATTTTTTTATTCGGAACCCGAATTAATTTCCAAAATTTGTCTGCTACTATATTTAAGCAAAAATATTTCTCTCTAATTCATATACCTGCCAGTAAAACTGTGTATATAATCTGACTTTATATTCACAACTTCATGCGTCTTCATTTTTTTTACGCGGAACTTTAACTATTTTCTAAAAACAAAAGAACCCTAAGTTACACGAAGTAACTTCAGATATCTACCGTATATGTATCGTATGTACATTAATATCTATTTAGCAAACAAATTATTTTTTTTTTTTGACATTACAAGCAGACATTTCTATTTCATTTATTAATATGTTTCCTTCAACGCAAGCTCGTGCTTATTATATTTTAGCATAGGTAGGTTTGAACATACTTCCATCGATCCAGAATACGACCACTCACCACCAACTGAACCATCATCGCTTCTAAGATAGTTTTCATTAATATTAATTCCGTTAAACATCTTGTTCTGAACCATCAGAACAATGAAACAGAGTGTTTGTTCATCAATCTGAGCACTTAATCTTAATACACAATAGATTCGCGTGAATATTATATTAATATAAATAATAAGCCAATTTAAATCTACAATCGTTTTAAATAGAGCCCAAACATACAGAAATCCTCGATGTAACCAGCGACGAATAGCATCTTTTAAGATACAAATACGAAAATCCATTGAATAAATTATTACGGCAAGCTTACGAACGTTTAGCACAACGAAATTTCCATCCCAATAAGCCGTGGGCATCATTTGAATTATTCATATTATGTAGAGACACACTAAAATGTGTTATTATGTCGGTTCAACACAATACCGATGTTAATGAAGGGATTTGACGTACCACATTGGCGCTGATTAAATTTAAACCCTTTGAAAATTCCGTTTTGCAAATTTTTACACTGTCAACGGAACCTAATTTTAGTGATTAAGAGTAAACAGTTGCTAATATCAAAGTCGATGCAAGGCTTTCTAATATTTTAAAAGGTGTAATAAATAATGTAGGGTGTGGTTAAAAGTTTTGGCATGTTTCTTATAAATAGAATTTCGTTTACTTTCTACTGATGAAGATAAAAGAAATCTACTGATGCGGTCCTTCGTGAAACGCAAAAAAAAAAAAAAAAAAAAAAACAAAAATGTCAATGTAGAGAACAAAATGTTTTAATAATATATAGTATAATTAATAGTATAAATAAGATATCAAATCTTACAAAGATTTTTATAATAGATCTTTTTCTTCTTAGGTAATTGTAGCAGCGACCACTTAATAGAAATTATTCGACCACTGCTACTAATGTTGGGAACGATGTCCCTTATGGCACACTAGGCTAGGTAGCAAACAACCGGGGACAAACTGGGCTTACACCGCTGAATCCTCCCTCACCAATACCAGAGAACGACAAACTCCACTGGCCTGGTGGTGACTTTGGTCCCAGACCTGGAAGCCGCGTGTCATATATCCAGTGAAGCCAACGATACACATATAAATTTCGACATACACAAAAAGTTTGAAAATAACGTCCACAAACACACAGTCTATTTATTTATGCGTCCGCGCGGCGGTTATCGAAATACAGTACATATATTTATATTGCGAATTATTACACGGACGTTATTAAAAAATCAAATTTGTTCGGTACGATGTAAGTTCAAAATGTGAAATGCAATCGTATACCGCGCGGTAAGGTATTTTTTCAGTGCGATGAGTCGATTGGTCGAGATCCATATGAATTTCATTGGTCGCAGCGCATTCAAAAAGCGCGCGCGTTCCAAATGAGAGAATTCCTGTCCCCGATATTGGTAAGAAAAGGAATTAAACAGTGATCGGTCCAAACAATAATGATCATCACCCGCATGACAAAATACTTCTAGTTGTGATATAGCTTCCTCTGATCAATGATCAAGTGTGTCCCAGTTACTTAGATGATTTAACAATGATATTTGAAAACCGACGTTTTGAATCGATATTTAAGCTTCTCCATGATCAGAATTGCGAATTGAAAACACAACATTTCAAAGATTTCTAAAGATTTCACTTCTAAAGCTTTAACTAGAAATAGTGATAACTTATAAATAACGTTAATAACTATAATAATGAAACATGTTTAAAATAACTTCAGGTGTTCATTTAATTGAAAAGAATTTATATTTATATATACTCCTATAATTGTATTATGTTTTACGCTACATATGCAATGAAATTTTGTTATCTATAAATAGTGGACGTATAAATTGGTTTTTATTTTTAAAGAATAAATCATTGTTAGTAATTATTGATCATTTAAAAATATACGAATTAGCTAATTTAGTAACAATGTGATATAAATATTAAATTGGCAACGGTTAAGTGTCTGGAGTCAGGTGCAGTTGTTACTTCATTAGCAACTTGAGGTCAGCGCATCATAGTAATAAGTAGTCAGCCCCTCTAGGATTCTCTGTGATTAATTTTGTACATCTATACTGATAAATAAAATTGAAGAGTCTGTTTGTAATGTCAAAGTTTTTTTTGCTAAATAGATGTGAATGTATTTACTATATACCTATACCAAGAATACAATTTTTAATTTTGTTTTTCTGTCAGTCTTTTTGTTGCGGGTAATCTCCGGAACGGTTGGACGGATTTTGACGGGACTTCTTTTGGCAGATAGCTGAAGTTACTCCTGGTAACTTAGGGTACTTTTAATGTTTGAAAACACTCAGGGTTTCACGTAAAAAATTAAAACTCCTAAATAAATAATGAAACACCATTCAATGCAAAGTTTTACGGGCAAGTGCTTGAATTTATGAGAACTATTTTACTTTATCTCAATACTAAAAAAAATTATGATTCCGTATAAAAAAATTAAAACACAGTGAAGAATATATGAAACGCGGGCGCAGCTGCGGGCACGCAGCTAGTATAAAATAATATTTATAATGTTTGATTATTTTCAAAAGTATATGTATAAATAAGCCGAACTAACCGATGGCGTAAATTTAATAACTTAATTTAATTATTAAGTGTAGTTAAGTTTATTTAAGTTAAGGTAACTTAATTATTACACATCAAAACCCTAATGGATTTAAAGAATTTCTTTCAAAAGACTACTTGTATAAAAATAGCCCTTAAGAAGAAAGGAGTGCCTGGGAAATACCTGCAGTTGATTCAAGCCATGTACTGCAAATGCAGTACTCAGGTTCGGTCTGCTGCTGGTGTCACAGCCAGCTTTGATGTGGCTGTCGGTTTGCACCAGGGATCGGCTCTTAGCCCATACCTCTTCCTGTTAGTTATGGACGCTATTACGTCGGATATACAGGAAGAGGCACCCTGGTGCATGATGTTCGCCGATGACATCATGCTGGTCGGTGAGAGTAGCCAAGAGGTGCAAAACAGACTGGATGAGTGGCGGCAAAGACTGGAGAATTTAGGCCTAAAAGTTAGCAGAACAAAAACAGAATATTTGTTCTGCGACTTTGGCGGTATCTCCAGTCTGAAGCCAATATCGGAGGAACACTAGTACCAGTCTGTTCTGAATTCCGCTACCTCGGGTCACTCTTGCAGTGTGACGGAGAAATCGACCGCGAAATAAGGCATAGAATCAACTCAGGTTGGATGAAATGGCGACAGGTCTCTGGTGTGATTTGTGACTCCAGGATGCCCCTTAAATTGAAGGGGAGGATATATAAGTCCATCATAAGACCTGTCATATTGTATGGATCAGAATGCTGGGCTAGTAAGAAGATGGATGAGAAGCGACTGCATGTAGCTGAGATGCGAATGTTGAGATGGATGTGTGGTGTTACAAGAATGGATAAAATAAGGAATGAATATATTAGAGGGAGTTTGAAAGTTGCGTCAATGGTAGAAAAGTTATTGAAATGTTATGAGAAGAGAGGAAGCGCATGTGGGTAAAATAGTAATGAATATGAATGTGGAAGGATGGAAAAGTAGAGGAAGGCCAAAGAAAGTGTGGATGGAGTGTGTAAGAAATGACATGAAAGAAAAAGGAGTGAATGAAAAGATGACAGCTGATAGGGACGTATGGAAGAAGAAAACATACTGCGCCGACCCCAAGTGAGTTGGGAAAAGGCAGGAGAATGATGACTTGTATAAAAATAGTAACAGAAATTAAAAATAGGAATATGCATTAATATTTTGGCATTAGTTTTTTAAAATTTCCTCTCTTTTAAATGGATGAAAATCTGGATTATTTTCCGCGTGAAATTTGTGAAAATTTTAATAAATTCTATACTAGCGCAACGTCCCTGAGTATAATTAAGTTATGCTCGTAGTGGCTTTTAGAAAAGCTACGCTAAACGTTTGACCCAATGTGAAAAATTCAGCGTTCAAAGAAGCGATATAGCAAAAATCTTTAGAGTGCGCTTTCGGTGAAGGAAAATATGGTTAGGAAGACATAGCTTGGTGGTACTGTTTTTTTAATAATGCCCGCTTGGGTAGGATGTTTAAAAAACCTGGCAAGCACCAACAGGCGTGTTCCGCCAGCCTGACTTGAAAATTAGTATGCATTGGTGTGTTTACCGACCCGGACCATATCATCACTTGTAGTCAAAGTGGTGAGCTATTCAGTATAAAAATATTCCAACACTTTTGCTAATGATAGTGCGATATTAGTATCTCACGAGAATCCATCAGTAGCAACAGAAATCCTGCAAAAGGGATTAAATGATATCTCCATCCATACATCCATTCAACCGTAAAGACGTCCACTACTGGACATAGGTCTCTCCCAAAGATAAACGGGGGATTTGCCATAATCGCCACGCTTGGCAGGCAGGTTAGCGATCGCAGTAGATGTTTGTGGTGCTCAGAGAATGCTGCTGCCGTCCTCTGGTTTATCCATTAGTCGCCTTTTCCGACACCATCGGGAACGATATGGAGTGTTAATATTTTCTAATGATGCCCGCCTGGGTAGTTACTACCCTCAAGTTTGAAAAACCTGTAGCCAAATACCAATAGTTGTGTTCCGGCAGCATCACTTGAGAACCAGTACCTAGGTTTAATGTGTTTACCATCCTGGACCACATCGTCACTTAACATCAGGTGAGATTGTAGTTAAAACACTGAACCTATATCGTGTAAAAAAAAAACAAACGAGGAAACTTTATCGGTTAAATGGCCGCCGATCACAACTGTCATTAAGTTATATACAAGGCAATAATAAAAACCTATCTGGACTTATGGGATCCAATTATGCGGAACATCCTCTAGCTCCAATCTTAAAATTGTCTAAAGATTCCAAAATAAAATTTTAAGGATAAATTACCAATGCTCCTTTATTTGTTACAAATGATCAACTGCATCATGATCTATAATTGAAAACAATTAAAAAGGAAATCCTGTAACACACAAAAGCCTATAAAGAAAGGACATTAAACCACCCAAATAGCTTGGCAAGAAACTTGATGGTAGAAAAAACAGTCAAATCGTAGACTAAAACGAAGAATACCCCAGAATATACTTAAATCCCAATAAGCTAATACAGGATGTGACACAGGTCGCATATCGAGCAAGCCAATAAAGCTCCAACCAATCTATTTATTGTTCCATAAGGCGAAAGATTGTAGTAGAAAATGGATAAAAAAACAAAACTTCAATCATTAGAAGAAATTATTATTGAGTATTGACATAAAAGTGTCAAGGATTTTACTTTCATTTCGGCAAACAAATTGTTCGGTTTTGTTTAAACTACTAATTAAAAAACTACACTATGGGAATATTTTTATAGCCGACTTACGATTAACCTATATAGTCTTATCCTAAGAATAGACTGTGTTATCTATAACACCTACAATTTTATCCCTCATCTACAAGATTCCGCATTTAGCAATATTACCCCAATGACAATGTTGTTAACCCACTACGCTGCAAATATAGCTTTTCTATCTTTGTCTCCCTTTATGTCGATAACCTTTGGACTGTGAATCGTAATTTTACCTTTTTTATCTCTACCTCCTTTGATCGCGATCTATGCGGATATGTAGCTCGTTGTTCAGAGACCTGATTCGAACTAATCTTCCTCTCCGTCGCATGCTTGCAATCTATTCTGTGAACACCTACTTTATAGGTGATCTGATTGATCTGCTCTTGTGTCATCATCATTATTATTATCATACTGCTTCCAATTTTTCCTTCTATTTGATCTGTGCAGTATGTCTTCTTCTTCTATACATCTCTATCAGCCACCATTATTCCATTCACCTCTTTTACTTTCGTATCTTTCTTCACACACTCCATTCATATTTTCTTTGGTTGTCCTCTCCCACTCCTTCCATTAACCTTCATAGTAATCACCTTTTTCATCACATACGTTTCGTCTTTTCTCAAAAAATATATTCACTAAGAACTTTTAGTATTTCTAGCACTGATGTCACTTTCAAACTTTCTCTAATATCTACCTCAACATTCGCATCTTTCCTCCTGCTCTTGCGTATGACCATTTCCGTATTTGAAGTATGCAGACTGCAAAAGATTTTTTTTAACTACAATCGATCGCTTTTATTATGGCTATACTGGTGCTAAAAGTTGCATTGAGTTCAAAGCATTCGATTTTAAGAAATATCTATTTGATTAATGACGCCAAAGTAATTGGGAAATTAATAATGTTGATCTAACTTGAGCATCGACGTCTCATAGATTGGACCAAGCATAATTTCTGTTTCCAGTAAAACTTTAGCGCAACAGAATGAAAAACTTTGTATTTTCCTAAACTATTCAGGGGCCGTTCGTTATGAGTCATTTTAAATATGCACTCTACTTTGTCCAGAAGTTTTACTGTTAATCATTTAAGACACCTCCTTAAAAACGTTAGTATTCGGCTAATGAAATACCAGACGCAAAACAAATTACATATTCTAAGATGATTCATGATAATATTTTAGCCAAGTTCACGGTTTCGCCTATGTATAATGCAGACAATATATAGCCTCTGGATGCAGTCTGACTTCTTGCCAAATTTTGCCGTAATTTTTTGAGCGGTTTAAACGTGAAATTCGAATTATTAAAATTTAGGCTGGAAATATTTTTTGATTTACTTTTTTGAAACATTTTTGTGAAGCCCCTTCTGTATATAATATGATGATGTAAGCTTTCTCTCTAGCGAATATAAAAAAATTGACAGTAATTAATATAAATTGCCAATAAATACGAGTACATAGATATACAAGAGTAGGTAAGCACTTTAAAAATAATTTATAAATAGAGTTATTTCACCTTTTCGATGAAAAACATTCTATATTTTAAATTTTTAAATTACTACCTTGATATGTAATTGGCTTGCTATACAAACACTCTATGTTTCACCTACTGCAAGTTTTATTTTCACCAAAAATAACTTATGGCTTTATGGAAATTCCTATCTATTTTTCTATGTCGTTGTATTACCGCTTTAGGCTTGAAAATGTAAGAGTGAAGACAGACTGATTTACTTATATCCAGGCTTAGTAATTAATATTTTCTATTATACCAATATAAATTACTTAACCATACATCTAAAAAACTAGAACCTTCAAATCTATTCACTTCCAGAATATACCCCAAACCACAAATGTAGACAATACAGATTATTCAAATCAATTATTCATTCAATTCGTTTAAAATTTCCATTAAACGGGCCATATTCATTCGTATTGTTTGAGCGACTCTCGCTAAATTATTTATTAAAATAATTTACAAGATTAATTCATTTATTCATAGCAGTGGATTTTAATTGAATTATAATTATATTATTTATAGAACAGGGTATTTGTATAAATCAACTTTTGAAATGTCAATTAATGGAGGTTTTTTTATCAAGCTAGGTTTTAGACTTTGATAGTCTCGCTTGAGCTTTAGTTGCGATGTAAGTTAATAGGGTAATCCCTAAAAACCTAGAGATAATGTGTCTCAAGTAATGTAGCCAAAACACACCTATAAGAAATTATCATATTTTATAAGTAATATTAATCTTACTAATAACAAATTATCTATAAGTAGGAATATAGTATATGTAGGAGCAACGATTATGCTGCAATCGAGTTTATACGGAATTCTTAATTAAAAAATACGGCATTTGGCGAGTGAGTTTATATTTTAACAATTTATTACATTTTACAGTTTCTAAATTATTTTATAATTGCAACACGAGGCCAGCTTGATTTTACTATAGAAACATCACACTGGAGTCAGAACCCGCCTGCTTTGTGCCAAAACCATAAGTCACTACAATACTAAATCATTTGCTCAAGCGACGAAGTTTAATTAAAAATTGAATAGAAACCCAGTTTACGGGAACAAATCGCGAACAAATTATGAACTTGTCGTTTTTCGCAAAAGTTTTCAAACGTCTCTGCGCCACTCGGTTAAATATTTAGGACATTAACAAAAAAAACAAAATCTCAACTGGAGCCTTTCGAATCTTACGTAAGCTAGATTTTGGACGTTTTTAAGAACCCCTCCTAAATTGTTATCAAAGATCTTACATCTACCCCACGCAGGCTAGAACAGACCTGTATCACTGCGACCTAAAAAGATCTATACATTACAAAAGAGAGCTGTTCGAGCAATATACAATATGGGACCTCGCGAATCTCTAAAGAACAAGTTTCAAGAATATGATATCTTAACTTTGCCCTCCCAATACGTCTTCAATAACCTAATGTATGTTCGTAAAAATCTGGGCAAGTTTGATCTGGTAATTGATCGTCATAATTTTAATATTATAAGTAAAGATAAGTTGGCCGTCCCACGCTTTAGGTTAAGTAAATCTAATAAAAGTGTTATAGGATTCGGTTTTATAGTAAGATCCCAAAGAACATTACCCATTTACCTGATAATAAGTTCAATCACCGTATCGAGAATGTCTTAATTTCAAAAGGTTATTACAGGGTGGATCATCACGTGAACGATAGTGATGTCTGTAATTCACAGCCCTCTCTGTACTTCCGCTAACAATGGTTATAACTACGATTTGTATAGATTTTATTTAAAAATAATATTTATAAAAAAAAGAACCAGATCGAGTTTCTTGCCGGCTCTTCTCGACTGTATTGTTTTCCGCACCGGTGGTAGTGTTTTGACTTTCACAAGCACCTTATTGGTTAATTGATAAACCTACATTGTTTTTTTTTTAATTTGATTTTGTGATCGCTCCATGCTATTGAAACTCTGTGCCTGACCTACAGTCCGGATATACTGTTCAATATTTTTGACAGAGAGTGTCTGTACCTCCTCCAGAAACAAAACATTTCGATTGCGAACAGAATTAGTGGACACATTCAAACAAGATGTGATCGGGAGTACGGTTCTAATTTTAAATAACCTGTAGCCTCTTGTGTTTGCAATGTCGTACATATGTTTGCTCAAACAACAGTGTCCAGTGCGATCACTATTATTAAACTCGTACCTGATTCCTTAATTCCTACTCAGCATCAGGGCTTCTTCAGCTCTGCGCTTTATGAAAGCTGTTTTGAATTATTTTATCCTGGAAATTTCTTCTTCTACTCGATAGATTTACAGGTGTATTTACAGCTTTACAGGCCCCTTAAGGTCAATCGAAGTAGGTTTTTGCACAATGACAAAAAACGGTTCTGGCCCAATTTGGGTTGTAGATATAAACTTGCTGATTCCGGACACGCGATGCGGTTTAACGTAATCTCTATGATGAGTCTTTTATAAGTGTATGGTGATCGAAATTCAGTCAATCCAGTCGTTCTTCACAATGGGCAGCATT
This sequence comes from Samia ricini, assembly GCA_014132275.2. NCBI lineage: Eukaryota > Metazoa > Arthropoda > Insecta > Lepidoptera > Saturniidae > Samia > Samia ricini. The sequence continues at coordinate 1,906,499 of AP028159.1, forward strand.
TTCAGACAAATTACAGGTGACTTTGAATCTACATATTTCCATCGATCCGAGATCCGACCACACTAACTCTCAGCTGATGGACATCGGAGCTGATGGTTGAACCGGTCTATTATGAGGTTGAACTTTCGGTAAAGGGAAATATCCTGAGGAAACCATAGCTTGTTTATAGACCAATTACTAATGACGCCGGCATTGGAAGCTATCACCCTCAAGTCCGAAAACCTATCGCCAAACACCAATACGTGTAAATGTAGGCAGTCTATGCAGTATAAAAAAAACATTAACAAGGATTCGATACAAAAAGACACAATAAATTAGTACCCGTAAATGTACTGAAATATACGAGAAACATCAAAACAACTTACAAGAAGACAAAGCGAGATCAAGGGAAAAGGAGTCTGCCCGCTTAAGTTTCGACTAACAAGTTAGGCTCTACCAATGATAAAAGTGTAAAGGAAAGATGTAGACAAAGTAAAAGTTGTTGGCATAAAAGTTCGCTAACAAGTTGTGACATAAGTTGCCATACAAATCCCCACGGGTGAACGGATCGGTTACCTCGTGAGAATATAATAAGTGTAATTAATGACGTATCCGATTATATTAACTTGGAAACTTTCATTTGCTGTGGGGCAATTACTCAGCGAGAATATTATTAAATATGATACAGCCTTTTCCCCCTATAGTGTTGTGTGATAAACGACTCTACAGGGAAATGTATATCGTGGCTATGAAATATCATTCTACTTTTAAATTAGCTATTTAAAAAGATTTATTTTATTTATTCACACGCACAAAATTCACGTGTAGTTTGGCGTTCAAAGAAACTTAAAGCCTTAAAGAATTTGAATTTGCTAAGTGTCTGTTTGTAATTTGAAAATAAATGTATATATACTGTATGCTACATATACGGTTTTGATACATATACCTAAAAAAACAAAATGTTAAATCTTTGTCTCTGTGTCTGTTTGTTCCGGACAATCCTCGGAACGGATGAACTTATTTTGGTTGAAATGTTTTTGAAACAAATATAAAGTTATAAAGACTAATTTATTTTAAGAAAATAACTAAGTCTCCGCGTCGAAATACTAAAACTCATTAAATTCTAAACAAAATCCGTTTTAATCAACAGTCTTACTGGCGAGTATTGGGATTTGTGAAAAATATCTTTGCTATATGTTAGGTTAGTTACTAAAAATAATTTAGGGCTTATTAAAAAGTATGTTGCTGAATCTTCCTTTTGTGGCACTGTGAGGTCATGAAACCGTCTTCCTGTCAGCGTGTTTATTGGGTCCTTCAAAAGATGCGTGGAGAGGTATTTAAGCAGGCCAGCATGACAGCGATGACTGGCAGTGAATTCTGTTCAGTGTCAGTCGCCGCTGTTTTTGGATTGTACTGTACTTAACATCAGGTCCAGTGCAGTCACTGTATTGCGCAATATAAAAAAAAAAGGGCTTGAACAAAGTAAGGGGTCCATCTATTCCAATGACTATTTAAAAATGTAACAGCCGTCTTAGTGTCTGATTTTGCTAGAGTTGTCAAGTCTCTATGGATGTATTCCGGTAGCGTTACTCAAAAGCCAGACTATCTAGATTATAACCATCTTAGATGATTCATCTATCATTTAAAATCAGCTGTTTCATTTATGGAGTAGATCTACTAAACCGATATGATATTAAAAAATATTTCTGAAGGTTGTTTCAACTTTTGAATAGTATTGAAGTTTACTGCAAAATAATATTTAAATTCGTTAAAAATAAACACGTTAAATATCCTTAGATTATAAAAAAAGGCAACGTCCATCTCTTTGTCTATTCGTTACTTGGCTAATAAGTCTACTCTCGAGCACAATAAGCCTATTTTTTTTCAAATCGTATAATTATATCGTTGAATGTTAAAGTATATAGGCAAAAGTAATCAGATTAGTAAAAAAAAACTTCCTTCTTACATCCTTATTCTGTCTATCTGTCTATGCGTTAATACATGCGAGGTATTAAAATGATTGCATGATTTAGAAGGAGTTAGTAAATAAACAGGCAGACTCGAAAAGTGGCTTTTTATATTATACATATATTATTTGTCGTTAACAAAAACTATTTATGTTGAATATTTTATTTCGAGTAGACATTTAATTTAGTTCTTATATCGAAAAAGAAAGTTACAACTTTTATTGTATTCTATATATGTATTATTACTATCAGCTTGTGCACACATAGAGATAGGTTATGCGTAGCGATGCAACGACATCAATCTGCGCAATTCACTTTTAAAATTCATAAGTACGTTTCAGAAAGGTTCTAATAATCTGGGTATATCTCTACATAATGTAAAAAAAAACAATTCAATTTAAATTCAAATCTACTGAATAGATTTCAATATAATTTTCATACGAATAATAGAAGTGACACCGAAGGTGGATTCAGGTTATATAATATCATCATACGTTTTCGTTAAGATTAAGGAGTCATTATGAAATTACATCGAGTGGACAAAATCGCGGATGTCAAAACAATTCGGTCAAGGGGTACGGTAGACTCGATTGAAACCTTACCTGAATAATGAAACATCAAAAATAATGATTTCGAGTAGACAACATATATCCGCGAAATTCGAATTGTCGGGTATTTTGTTAAATTCTAATGGTGCAAATGGCAGTCGCCACATTGGCCACTCGGATGCCATCTTAAGTTCGCTAAGGCCGATTCACACGTATTAATACCGATTCACACGTATCAGTGAAGTTACTGTTCCTACCCACCTAAATTTTGTAAAAAATTGTGTTTAGAGTCACACTTCACCCAAACGAAGCCGGGTTTTCATCTAGTAACATTTAAAATAGACCACTCGAGCAAAAAATACTCGTAGTTTTGTAATATAAAAAAATCATTTTTTGAAATCACTGTTTTTTAACTCTCCCGAAATGCACACTTGACAATGCCATGTATCCTAAACATTATTTAGAAATTATGTATTTAAAGGACTTTACTTATAATTTGATGGCAGTTTTTGAAGTGAAAACTTCATAACCTCAACCAGGAACATGCTAAAGTATATCAAGTATAAGATGGCGGTTAAATACTGGCGCTCAGAGATACAATGTAAAATTAATTCTTACACGGTCTATCGTATTTTTTTATTATGAATAAACTTAATGAAAATTTACATAATTATTGCTCGGAACCCCAATACATTTGAAAATCAAACAATAGTGAAATTAAATTTTAAGTTAATATGTTAGTAATGAAATTATAAAATACCTTAACATAAGCATAACACCGTTTTTCTTTTTCGAGTTTTCACTTCGCTCGGCAGTCACCATGGTTACCTAGTTCTTTTTAATAATAATAAATAAAAAAAACTTTTATTAAGAAATGCAATTTCACTTAAGAAAGAATTTCGAGTTCCGAAAATTGCACGTATGACAACATAATATATAACCAAATAACAACGAAAGACAAAATAACTCGACATAAAATTGATCTTTAATAAATAAATAAAAAAAAAAAACTAGACTCACCGCCTCGAATTAACGGAATATTAAAAAAAATCAAAACAAAAAAATTCTTTATAATTTTGGGCCCTAAGAACGCGCTTATGAACGTAAAAAAACTACCACCATTCCGGATGTCATTTCCAGACATCACTTCAAATGTGCCACAGAAAGACACAATAGTTAAGTTTCGTTAATTATAGTATGTCTTATGGAATTGAACACGAAACATAGTTTCTATATTATCGCTTGACTCTATGCACTTCGAGGTTTACGAATAACCTTGTTTTCGAAGCGAGGCTCGTTAGGTGAACTTTATTTGCGCACGATGTTTTTAACTCGTTACACACACACACACACACACACACACTGCTCAGATAATACCGCCTCGGGTTTTCAATTGAAAAGTTCGTGAATTTATTGTTATTAAAACAAATCGCAAAGTTGTATTACGGATATTTCGTCTACATACATTATGAGTGAGCGTAACGGGTACTTAGTGTTGTCAGAAGTACTTATATGTACTTGACGTCTTGCAAGAAACTTACTTATGACATAAGGGATGTCATAATAATGAATATTTGCATACATTCCGATCATAAGTTGAGTGATGATATGGCGACAGCCCTCTGGTGTGATTTGTAACTTATATTATATGGATCAGAATGCTGGGCTTGTATGAAAATGGATGAGAAACGATTGCATGTAGAGTTGAATGTGTGGGATCACAAAAATAGATGAAATTAGAAACGAATATATTAGAGGGAAGTGGGAAGTGGACTCACTAGTAGAAAAGTTGAAACAGATTCGTTCAGACCTAGTTCTGCTTGGTTTGTTACTACCTTTAATTAAAAAAAAGTCAATTAATTGTGTAAGTAATTAATTAATAATAACAAAATAAGTGTCTACAAAATAATTTAACGTATATATATATATAAAAATTTTCATAGAAATAGATTTAAGCTCACATATGCGAAAGAAGATTACTAACTGCATAGCTGCTTGAATTGCTATTATAGGCAATTTTTTCCGACGCAGGTCGAATTAAATCTCCAATACAAAAAAAAGGTGTGGACCCAGAGTCCGCAGATAGTTTAACTTTAATAATAATAAAAAAAAACAGATTCGTTCGTCGTGGAATGGCCATGTTATGAAAAAATAGGCAGCACATGTAAATAAAATAGTTTTTATAAATATAAATGTGGGAGGATAGAGAGGTAAAAGAAGACCAAAGAAGAAGAAAGAAAGTGTGGATGGAGTTTGTGAGGAATAATATAAGAGAAAAAGGAGTGAATGAAGAGGTGACGGCTGATAGAGAATTATGGAAGAAGGCAAAATACTGCACCGACCCCAAGTGAGTTGGGAACAGGGCGTGAGAATGATAAGGTTGAATGACGACAGTGACCGTTACCGATGGTGATGTCTGGAAATAACCCACATCTCTGTGCTTCCACTAAAAACTAGGATTTGTATAGTTTTTTTATATGACAAAAAAAATGATATATATGATATTTATGAAAAAAAAAAAGAACCAGATCGAGTTTGTTGCCTGCGCTCTTCTCGACTGGGTTGTTTTCCGAACCGGCGGTAGTGTTTTAGACGTTCATAAGCGCCTTCTTAGGGCCTAAATTGAATAAATTAATTTTGATTTTGATTTTGATGGTATTCACTGTTAATATTGAATCATTAGAAATGGAATATTAATAGTTTAGTAATTTAATATCGAAGAAACATTATTAAAGTTTATTACTGGTTCACAAGTTTTAACTGTATTTTAAGTTGGTTTTAAACTACAAGGTTTTTTTTAATTTTACTTATATAGTTTTTTAATACTTTATAGGATCAGCGCTTTGACCACTATCAACCTGGTGTAAGGTGACGATGTGGTCCAGGATAGTAAACACACTAAGCTTAGAGTTACTAGTTCTTAAATGATGCTGCCGGAGCACACATAGAGATGGTCAGTGAGTTTTTAATTTGAGTTTGGTACCTAGAGTGCCGGATATTGAAAAAATCCACTATCTTTTCATGACGATGTTTTCTTGTCTGAAAACTCAGGTTCATCTGCGTTCATCGGCGCAAAATGACATCATCGCCCCTGAGCTTCAACAACCCTTGCCAACGAAGTCCCTGTAAAAGAGCGCTGCAACAGGAATCCAGATTCATTATACGTCAGCCGTCGACGCGTGTGGATCTTTATACCGTGTTTCTGGTTATAAGTGTGTACGGACGTAAGCCGTCTCGTGTGGCAAAGTATAACATAATATTTCAGTAGTGTTTGGGTTATATTAACAGACGGTTTTATTTTGTTAATAATTATGAAAAGATAGTTATATAAAGGATATATGAAAACTTCACGATAAATTATAAAACTGAGTTAATTTTCTCACTAGGTTACATACGCTGATAATTTGAAACGTAAAGTGCCACTTTCTCAGAGCGAACCGCGAGAACAATCGACTTACATTAAACATAATTATTACTTAATTGCTACCATTCAGTTCTCCACCGTTGATTAGGTAACGAGATTAGGTAGTAAAGCGATGAGAGATATCGTAACTACGTTTTTTATGTAAAGGTTCTCTATTTTCTTCGAGATTTTAATAATGAAAATCTTAAGTCACAGTGACTATTTAAGATTAAGTCTTGAGTATTTTGTTTTGTATGAGAAAATTATAAATATGTAGGCACTTAAAATAGTCTTGATAAAAAATATAAGCCTTAATTCTTTCAGCAATAATCAAATGTTAACGGGCATCGCAGTATTTTGGATTCGCTTTTTATCGCAGCTTTATCGCCGATCCTAGGGACTTCTTACTCCTTATCAATTGTTCTGGCCCACCAAATAACCGCACCCAGTAGTAACAGTGTCGACTTACCCGGTATGCCGATGCAGATACTTGCTTCGAGGTATAGTTCCGTCTGCTGCGTCTTCTAGCTGTTGAACGGCCGCTCTTTTCCGTAACCGATTTCACTATCGCCACTTTGAATGTGCAAGCACACACATACGTTTAATACGTTTTAGGCTTAAAATAAGCCGACATGACATGTATAATATAGGTAGGTAGTTAATAATTTTTAATAATTTTTGGCATGATTAAGTACCCTCAAGGTACTTAGTTTTGATTGTGACGTACCGCGACTTGCAGCCGCGTTGAGTGCGTGTGACTGTCGACGTGTTTTTGTATAGAGATTGTGTGTTTGTTGTTTTTGGTTGATTGAATTTAAGTATAAACAGATTAGTACAGATATAGTGTTGTGGATTGTGAACTATTGTTGTGTGATTGAACATTGAATATAAATATTTATAACGGAGTGTTCGAAAGTGAGAGTGCCGAGCCGCCGCCTTTGGATGTCAGGTGGTATCACGCTTACACATTCCTCACATCTCCTACACAAACCTACACACCCTACTTCCACCTGTCTCCAGAGCATCGGTGTCGACTGGTATAGGGTGAGTACACTTAACTTAGCGCTGTGGTAACGCATGCTGGGTGCTCTGTTACACGGACGCACCGTTCCGCCATCCGACTATAACATTTAACTTGTATCACCGGGCCCAGCACGCATAGTTGGATGGTGGTTCGGGTGCGTTCGGTTATGTAACATGACAGTTGAAGTAGATTAAATAAAAATGTTCCTCGGAGACCGTGTCGTTTATTCGAAAAACCGTTGGCGAAAAAGAGGCGCCATCAAGCGTCGAAACACCGAAAACCACCGGGCACAGATCAAATAGTGTTGCCTGAACACATTTTAACAAACTACTGCGATTAATTTTAGTGGAAAATAAAATACGTGTGTAATATTATTACGCAATTTCTGATATGTATTTTGTTCACTGTGTGTTTCCCAAATAAATAAACAAAATAAAGTTAGCCGTCACGGGCCGTTCGCCAGATATCAAGCATCAAGTTAAAGGTCGAGTAGTATAACCTCACATCTACATACAAAGGAGTTCATGTGTTTTTCTTATCAATTTCATTAACGGCATAGAAGTTAGTTTGGCAAGAGGCCCCAAAGTTTTCAGTTTAGCAAATTGCTGGCATAATTTTAATACCAGAAATAATCATAAATTCATATTTCTATACTTTAAGCATACCAAATCTAATAAAAGTTTTTAGGTAATAGTGTCAGGTTCTACAACATGGTTCCCAAGCACATTACCGAGTTATCTGACAATAAGTTCAAGCACTATGCCAAGGAGGTTTTAATTAATGATGTGCAGAATCGATTACCAATAATCGATTAATAGATTATTTAATGACTCGATCGTGATCGATTATCACTGAAATAATCGATAATCATCGACTGTTTTCTCCTTTTTAGAGTGCCGCACCATAATGGTAAAAAGGAACCCTTATGGTGAGACTCCAATGTCAGTCTGTCCGTCCGTCCATCCGTCTCTATATGTCACACCCATTTATCTCAGGAACTATAAAAGCTAGCGACTTGAAATTTGGCATAAATCTATATAGCATTAGTGGCTACAAAGTGTAAAAAAAAGAATTTTAGGAATAGAATGTCTTTTAATGAAAATAGGGTCTGGAAAGGAGTACAATAAAATTAAACCTTCTCGATATGGTAATGCGAGGTATTCTTTAAAAGGTCTTAATTTACGCACTTCAAAACATCAATTTTAATTTTTATGTAATTAAATTGTTTTCGGTAGTTTAAAAAAATGACCATACCCCTTACATCTCTGAAGTTTATGGGTCAAAAAATCTGAAATAATTCCGGAATTTAAATAATAATCTAAAGTTCACAGGAAAAATATAACCAAGTAGAAATTATTAATTTGAGAAAAAAAAGAAGGAAATTACGAATAAAATCGTGTGTTACAAGTATATTCTGACACGTTAATAACATCTTGAGTATTGTGTCTGGAACATAATTAACCTATTCAGTTGATGTATTAATTATTTAATATTATTAATAGCACTTGTAACATTTAAAAAGTCTGTCAATTATAATGTTACAACTTCATTTACAAGTAAGTATTTTCTTCATCCAGACTGCACAAATCGATATATCGATGACTAAAATAATCGAATCGGCACATCACTAATTTTAATGCTCGAAGGTTATAAGGTGAAGATTACTTGAAAAATAATGGTATTTGGAAATGACACCCCTCTCAGTGTCGTATCAATAGACGATTAGACAATCGCAGTAAATAGAATGATAAAAAGCCGCCGTGTGGTAGCTGAAAGAATCCAACACACTCAAGTATACACAGAAAAATTATTTATTACAAGTCTGCTAAAAACTAAGCCAACCGACATTGGATATCACTAATATTCTTGTCATATGAAACGACGATTCTTACATACTTTTAGTTGCTAAACCAAATAAAACCGTATTGGCTTACAGCCAAAAGGAAATTTCAAACTCATACCATAATGCAGTTCAGAAGGAACGTAATAGATTTTTTTTAATTCTAATGGATTGTTATTCATTTTTAAGTTATTCTCTTCCACTCTCCTCTGCCCGTTCTTAATTGAACCTTTTACGCAGGTCATTGTTCACATCTTGCGAAAGCCACCCCGTGTCGCCCCCATCCCAAATGCAGCGGACGGCCCCGGGGGGTTTTAGTGGGTATTTCCGGGCGACTCTCGCCCGGGTGAGTCCCACACTGGCACGGAGCTCGTCACTCCGTGCCCCCTTATCTATTGTATTTGGGGACTCTGATCCTTCAAATACAATAGATAAGGGTAGTGCGTAAATGCATTTCCCCCCGTCAAAAAAAAAGGTCATTGTTCACACAATTCATCCATACCTTCGTCGGTCTCCTTCTACCTATATATCCATCCACTTTCATACTGAACACTCTGCTGGTCACGTTAGATCATCTCTTTTCATTAAAAATATAATGTAATATGTGTGATTACTTCAATTTCTTTCATTCGTACTGGAATAATAACCGTGTAATACTGAGTCAATCTTAAAAAAGCACGTTGGCAGCAGTTCTAGTCCAATCAATAATATGTTGTTACTCTCTAAAAAAGAGGTGCATCACCTCATGGGCTAATGTATGAGGTTAAGTATATTCTTCGAACTACATCTTCCGCAGTAGAATATTGTGCATGTTGTAAAAAAATTAAATCTGTTATGGAGATGTTTGGAGACATTACCTGTGGGTTAAGACACTTTGGCCCGATGAATGGTGCAATAAAGAGTAAAAAGCCGATTGCGCACAAGATGGAATGACATCATTAAATTTTCTACTAAGTCTTAATTTAGTGAATGGACATCCAGTGCCACGAACAGAGAGACATAGAGAAGCTTGGTAAAAGTAGCAACCAACCTACCAGATGTTCCGTGAAAACGACCACTCTGTCAGGTACGTATTAATTAAGAGCAATAAAATTAGACAAACTTACCACTGATCGAACAAGAAGTTCAATAGTAAAACCAGACGTTGCAGACGAGTTCTATATAGAAGAATGCAACATGCGGCTGCCCGTTGTCGTGCAACGGTCTTGTGTCCACCACGGTTGAGTTATCTTCCGTTCTGTTCTTTAATACAGTTGTAGTTATAGTAAACGTCGCTACTCTTAAATCCGGGTGCGTCTTCAGACAGAAGCATAACACTGATATGCAGATGAAAAAGACCGAGACGGCCGATATCACCTGTAAGAGAGATATAAAAAAATAAATTAACATTACAGAAATATCTTTTCAAAACGATGCTAACGATAAAGTTTCTGTGATTAAATAGGCAACAACGTCCATGTATTTGATTAGTTAAATAAAAGATACCAAATGATATTAAGCCCCATAGTTATGAGGGTTCAATGCTAATAGGAGAAAAGTAATATGTGAATCACCCAGGTGGACAACCTGTTTTTTTTTTTATTTCTTACTCTCAATCAAATCAAGAGTGCCGACCTTCTAAGTTCAATTTCACTGCGAGTACCAACATATAGTACACGCAAGACACCTTTGCTAGTCGTCCCATACGCTAAAAACTAACTATGCTCAGAATTCGGTTCTATGTCGTATTTCTCGCTCATATAATAAACAATACGATTCCATAGATATATTTCGACACACAAAACAGTCATTTAAAAACGAAATAATAAAATTAAATCGCGAAAATTTATAAATTAATTATTAACATATGTCATATACCATAAGACAAGTCTTCACACTCGATCACTCGACATTCAAACACACGACACTCACACACACAACACACACAAGCGTCACAGCTCCAGCGTCAGACAATAGTGCCTTTTTTCTTTAACTTGTATTAATATTATAATTATATACCACTATGAAGTAATTGTGGAACCCTGTCTTGGCTTTAATTACTAAACAATGTGTGTTATTATATATAATTATGTATGCCGTTGGGTTTCCTAGAAATAAATAAATAAATAAGATAATATGGGAAAGTCGTATTTTGTTTTATTTTAAAACAAAACGTGCTCTGTGGTGTACATCTGATATATTGATAAGTCTATCACAGTGATTACATTCGAATTATCGCTATTCGGAATTAACTGTTTTATATTCAGTATCTGGTGTAATATTTCCCGAGTCAATTGGATTATTTGGCGTATCGAGGTAAATCTCTAGTACTCACAACTTTAATTGCGTGAGGCACTTCCTGAAGAAATGGCTTTGAACCGATAATGTTTGGTAGTGTAACTACGTACCGCGACGAAACTCGCCTATCCATTTTCCTAATGAGCCTGAGCTTTCGATAAAAGAAAATATCACGTGGAAACATAGCACGGTGGTGGGGTATTTTCTAATGATGCTTACCTGAGTTAGCTACCACCCTAAAGATTAAAAACCTGTAAAGTATTCATCGACATCAATTACAATAATTTTGCCTTTGTCTTCACTATATGATGGGGGAGAAACTTATTCCTTTAAAAAATTCTCCTTTCAGATATAGGTTTTTTGGGACAAAAAGTTACACAGAGTGATCAATCATTACTTATAAAGAGACGCTTCGTAACGAGACGTTTATCTGTTTTAGTATAAGTGATAGGCGTATCGCGTTCTGTTAGGTTCGAAGGACCGAAAACAAAGCGATTAGTCCTGAATAAATTTACTTCCTATAGTTAATGGTGAGTTCATTTTAATGTTATGCCTGTGTTTAACCTATACATATATAGTACATTAAAAAAGTTAATTAAAAAAATAACAGCCTGTGTGTCAATATTAAAAATAAGGTTTTCACATTAAACTTTTAATTACAGATTCTATAACATGTGGAGACGCCAAAGCTGGCGCGGTAGGCCAACATGGCAAGGGAAGCGGGATGCGGGATGCTACCAGATGCGGGAACAAGGATGTCGTGCACTGATCTGTTCCTCAGCAGCAGCAAGCGCCTTCGACGTGTAGATCCGCTCGCAGCCGCCCGAAAGCACCTCAGATAACACACAAGGGGCTTCCGACACCTCACACACTTTATCCAACACTAGACGTCACCACAGTATGCGGTTATAGTTTTTATGTTATAAGCGGTATAGCGAATATAAAAGTTCGATAAACGTTTTGCGATATATAATATAATTATTTATTTATTTATTTATTCAGGTAACAAACAGCCATTACATAAATATGATTACATAAGAAGATACACTAAAAGGCCTAAAGTACCATATCTTATATTTAATAATTAAAAGTTATTAACTAAGGAATCGTAACGCTCAATAAAAAGAAAAAGGTTACAATCATGAAGTACAAACAATGTATAGAACAATAAAAATAAATTTATGAAACAAACACATCAGTTTGCTAAAATCGTATGTTATAGTTATTTTTTATAATAAATATTAGCCAACTTCATTTTGTAAGATGACAAAGTATTTGAGAATATGTCAACATCATTTAGACATTTGTTATAGTTGTAACAGGACCGTTGAAAGAACGAGTTCCTGAGATAATTCGTTCGACAGAAAGGAACATGAAAAGTGTTATGAGAACGTGTGTGAGTACGTGGGATTTTAAAATAAATTTGTTCTAAGAGTTGGGATGAATCTACATTATTGTTAATTAATTTATAAAGGAAAACTGCATCAAGGTAATCTCTCCTATTTTTTAAAGATATCATATTATGCCTCGAAGCGCTTGTTGCATAATCCGTAAAGGTTATACCTGTTCTATAATCTAGTGCTTTTAAAAATCTATGAAGTATTTTTTCGATTCTGACAATGTGTATCTTCAATGTGTATCTGTATCAAAAGGAGTGAATGAAGAGATGACGGCTGATAGGGACGTATGGAAGAAGAAAACATACTGCGCCGACCCCAAGTGAGTTGGGAAAAGGCAGGAGAATGATGAATGTGTATCTTATATTGCGGATTCCAAATAACACTTGCAAACTCCAATATACTGCGAACATAAGCAAAATATAACGTTTTAAAAGTTTCTGGTTTCTTTAATGGTTTTCCTAAACGCAGGATTAAACCGAGTTTATTTAAGGCCCTTGAAACGATAGCATCTGTATGAAGATTAAAGTTCAGTTTGCAGTCCAGAATAACACCTAAATCCCGAATATCAATTATGCGGTTTTATAATCGGGATGCGAATATATCCACTACGGTTTCGTGGCGGCGCGGGCGCGGGCGCGGTTAGGAGAACAAGTCTGTATAGCGGGATTGCGAAATGTAGTCCATGCGCTGTATGCGCGGGCGCGGTTGACACAGATGTAGTAAACGACAGGGAAAGGGGTGGGGGTTTTAGGAAGCCACACTAGGTGGCTTTACCAACATGTGTCAATCGAAATGCGGTATATCGCATTTCGATTGGGTTCGAAGGACCGAAACTAAAATGATAAGTATTGAGCAAATTTACTTTCATAAGTGAATTAAGAATAAGGCGTACAGTATAAATAAGACAATTTCAAAGTCTTATTTCTTAATGGTGACAAGGGTCTAATCAAAGACTCGTATGCGGTGACAGCAAATGGCATGATGCTTTTTTATGACGTCACTCTTTTCTACGCCACTACTGCTATACATTGTGGGGTTTTTGTACTGCGTAATAGTGATCTACTGGCTGTCTCAGCCACCTTCTATATCGCCTTAGAATCAATAAATGTTGCGTTATAATTTTAATTTAGTTTTTCTTGCAATGCGCGAGTTAGCTTTTCGAGTTCAAGATGATCAAAAATCGGAATCAGTTCTCGAGATAACATCAAAAAGTCGTTACATACTGTATTAAACTCAAATTGTATGAAATAAATAATTTTGTACATAATGTTTTCCATTAATTTTATAGTTACTCTGCTATTCGGGGTTGAGAAAAAGCCAACAAATCAAAGAGCATAAAAATCGGTTTAGGATTTTTTAAATTATAAATGGTATAACTAACCCTTATATGTTGTCATTGTTGTTTTTAATAATATTGTTGATTTTTTACTATGCTAACTCCGCTTCAAATGATTTTAGCTATCACATTTCTTGGAAATTAATTAGTTTATAATAATATACACCAATTTCTTACAATTAAGTAAAAACTTAATTATTTAACTTTTAAAAAATCAACCACATCAATCGAACATTGTTGTTTTTGATTGTTTATTATAAATTCTAGCATCAACTTTGACGTTTGCTATTTGTCGAGCTTCTATGGATGGCCAACTTAAAAAAAAAACGCTTAATCTCATAAATTACGACGTCAGTAAAAATAATTTGTCATTCCACTGCTATGACGTTTATTTATGTACCATTAACTTAGCATTATTTCACATTGTTTATTCACTTAGATGAGTCTATTAAGGTACACTTTTTATATTTTAGTCTGGATCTGATTCCGAATATAGTTTTATTTAGTGACAGTTGTGTTATGAAGATATAATGACTATAAATGAACGTATCAGTGTGACTAAAATTTCAAATATTTATGAGAGTTGCGACCAGTAAGATAAAATTATCCTTTTTTTTTTTTTGACGAGGTGAGTGCATTTACGCACTCCCCTTACCCATTCTCTCCGAGGGACGTCTCCGCACCAGTGTGGGACTCGCCTGGACGTGAAGCGTCCGGAAATACCCACTAAACCCCCCGGAGCCGCCCGCCGCATTTGGGATGGGGACGATACGGGATTGCACAGCATTGTACCGCGTCGACCCCTGCGGCAAGCCCACCGGGCTCGTCCGTGCAATGGCCCAATGGGGTTGGGGGGGGATGCTCCCCCCACCTCTTACCCCACCTCTCAGAAGAGAAGTTAGATTACTATTTTGCATTTTAAAGCGATGATTGTTCAATGGTAGATGTGTCAGATTCCGCGTCGATGGTCGTAGATTCGAAATTATAATGAGTATGACCTTCTGATGAAGGAAATAATCACGATAATACCATAACATTGTGGTAGAGTCTTTTTTAATGCCCGACTGGGTAGCTACCACCCGTAAGTTTAATAAATCTCCTTCCAAGTTCCTATATATACTGCCGTGCTTAAATAAAATGTAGTAAAGTGTAAAAACTGAGTTCAGAGATTTGGATTTTTTAAAAGTAAATAAATGACATTATAATGACATAATTTGAAGTGATTTAAAATTATGTTTTTACATAACTTTATAGAGAGTCATTAAAATGTGATTTTCAGCCATAACATTTGAAGCGATGATGGAGCAGGGGGTAGCGCGGCCGGATTCCGTGTCAGTCGATGCGGGTTCCATCCCCACCTATTCGACTCTAAAATTTCGGTGAAGGAAAACATCGTGAGGAAATCATAGCATGGTAGTAGGGGCATATTCTAATTATGACCGCCTGGGTAGCTACCACCCTCAAGTTTGAAAACCTGTCGCCAAATACCAATAGATGTGTTCTGGTATCATCACTTAAGAACCAATACCTCTAGGCTTAGTGTGTTTTACCATCCTGGACCACATCGTCACTTAACATCAAGTGAGATTGTTGTCAAAGCACTTAGCGTATTCCGTGTAAAAAAAAATCGAAGCCGAAAATGAATGGAGTCAATTTTCGTCTTTGAATATTGTAAATCAAAAATCAGTAACATTTATGATTTACTGTTTTTATACACTGTAAAACAAACGTCTAAAATCGGTGCTAGAAAATCTTAAGGTTCGTGATTTATGTGACAGGCATCGTCGATGGACACTGTTAGTGTTGTGTGTTGTGACTATAATAAATGTAAAGACAAAACGGGGGTAGTTCATCAAAATACTCCTCCACGCAGCAGGCGACGCCGCGCACCGCCAGTCAGCCCGTGACCACGGTTGGTGAAACCCGCCGAAACGTCGGGATAGAAAAAAGCAAAGGTAACGCGTGAAAACCCGTTTAAATTAACTGAATGTAAATATGGAAACGCGAAAACTTAAAAAATATATTTATATTATTTTGTAAAAAAACCTAGTAATGTAAAATAGTAAAAAGAAGTATATATCAAAGAGTATTAGACTCTCTATCAATATTTTTTTTAAATATTTTTAGAAATCATAAAAAAAAAATTAAGAATATATACTGTTCGGCTTTAACTAAAAAAAAATTCCGTGCATGAAATATAAATGCTAATAATAGATCGATAGACTATAAAAACTATTGATATGAATTTTAGAAACTATAAAATGAAATTGGTGGCCGTGAAACATTATTAATAGACTATGGAACAAAACAAAATCAGGATATCCCACATTTAATCAAGATAAGACACGTAGACAAAGACACGGGGAATAAAATAAAGGTATTCTTACATACATACATATCATCACGCCTTTCTCCCGTGGGGGTAGGCAGAGATTACGTCCTTCCACTTGCTATGATCTTAACACACCTCTTTCGCTTCCTCTACTTTCATGAGCGCTTTCATACATGCTCGTCGGTTATGAGTACTTTTTACCTGGGCTTTATTTAACACATGATTGATTTGATCTAGATACGTTCGCCTTGGTCGACCCTTACCGACTTGCCCATTTACCCTCGCCTTATAAATTAATTCCGTTAATCTTCTCTCATCCATCCTCTCTACATGCGCAAACCAACTAAGCATACCTTTCTCTATTTTGGCCACCACATCCTCTACCACACCACAGCGTTCCCTTATCATACTATTTCTGACCTTGTCAATCATCTTCACTCCAGCTATACTTCTCAGACTTCTCATTTCCACCGCGTTAATCTTACTTTCATGCTTCTTCTGCGAAACCCAGCATTCACTAGAATACCTAAGTGTAGGGACCAGGACTCCTCGATGCACAGCCAAACGCGCCTTTTCAGTCACTTTCTGGCTGCACATGAAGTTACGCAGGGCCTCATTCACTCTAAGGTATTCTTATAAATACATAATTAGCGCTTATATTATTAATTGGAAAATATGGTGAGATCGTACATCGCTCACAACACTGTCTTACTCTGAAATATCAACGGTCTAACTGGTGAAAGCTGTAAAAGGACCGTATTTTTCGCAGTCGTTAATAAAATCATAATAAGCGATAAAAGGCAAGAAGGCAGTAGTTATATAACACAAAGAATAAAACAATACGTTTTAGTATTACTGCTTTTTTTTTTTACTTTGATAAATCTAATTACAGCTTTTATGCTTTGAAAATGTAACATATTTGAAATTTTGACAATCTGAAAATATACTATTTTAAAACAAATAACATTTTAGTGAGAAATGTTGTAATTATAATCTTAAAAAAATGTATTGGCGTAAAAATTTCAACAAGGCAGTCAATGAATTTTACTGTCTTTTACAGTATAGGCGTACATACCTCTAGTTTTAGCATGTTTAGGCATCCTAAACCACATCATTACTTAATTTATGTGAGAAGGTGATATTGTGGTCGAAGTTTAGTTCGTATTATAGTATATAAAGAAATAACCTTACCTTACTAGTATATATATAAATCTAACGAAAAATCTCATTATTAAAAAAAATCAACAAAAATTTCAAAAAATAAATTTCAGTTTAATGACTGAAGGGATGATTTATACGCTAGTACATAGCGTTTGGTCGTTTATAACATATAGCATAAATTACGCCTGAGGGTGACCTAAAAGCGTTTTATGGCTTATTAAATAAGGTTTAATCTATACTCTTGCCAGTAACGCACCTGAGCTGGTTATAAAAGCGTTTTAGTATTAAAAAGTTAAAATTAGGGAAATAGTTTTACAAAATTGCACAAAACATATTTTTTGAAAAGTAGGCATACTTATTTTATATCTTTTTTGTCAGTCTCTAATATGAATCCCTTACGAACAATTCGAACTAGTTTAAATCTGTAAACTCAAAATTGTCATAGAAAACTCTTAGTATGTCTACAAACTCTTTTTTATGTTTACGTTACATTTAGGTATTACAATTAAAATAAATGAACGAAAAAGAAATTACAGAACACAATGTGAAGCAAAAATTTCTATTTTTAATGACTGGCCTTTGACTGGAAGGGGGCTGTAATTATATTCAAGCTGATGAGAGTAAGAAAAAAGATAATATAATTTAGGACTGACGTGTACCAATATATAAGCTCGTTAACGAAATACAAAAGGGAACCTTATATTTTTTGTGTAAAAGTAGACAGTAATTCACCTAGACGTAACTGGAAATGTAGTATCAGTAGTTTATTTGGAAACTCTGCAAAGTTTGTGCCTCCATCAATTTAATTAAGGTTTGTGCATAACAAATTTAATTTTGAAAATTAACAATAAACTGTGTTTTCTCATCAAATGTAGTCAAAAAACATTTTATGAAATGAAAGGAAGCCCATTTGGGTAAAATAGTAATTGATATGAATATGAAAGGTTGGAAAAGTGGAGGAAGAGTAAAGATAGTGTCGATGTGACTCCACTGGAATAGTAAGGAAGAAAAAGAAGTAAACGAACAGATGACGGTTGTTAGGGATATACGGAAGAAGAAAACACACTATTCCGACCCCAAGTGATTTGGGAACAGCCCATGAGAATGATGATGACAGATCCAAAAACAAAAAGTATATCATGAAGATGTACTCAGGTAAATAATCAGAACAATCGAAACTGCCAACAATTTGGTAAACATCGATCAATAAAAGGAACTGGTACGTAAATTAGAAACCCATTTTGCTAACTAAGCTAATAAAAACTTGATAAAATGGAAAAATGTGATTCCATATAGTATTATTATTAATAAATTAGCATTTGTACATAAAGTTAGCTGATGTTAAGAAAACTTGTGTTTAACAAATAAAAATGATACTAGAACTGGAAATAGAATTAGATGCAGCTACCTAAAGCGGTCTTTTGAATTTAAGGTTTGTCACTTCACGAAAATATAAAAATCACATCACATGATCAATACTTTGCTTAGATTGCGAAATCCTTCAAATATTTCTACAAAACTGTACAAGTAAAAGAATAAAAAATAACGACAAAAGATATTAATTTAGTAGCGAAATTACGATACCTACCCATATTTAATCAAATTAAATTGAACCTATTACCTTGTATAAATTTTGTCAACAGTAAATTTGTTTGCGAGAAATATTCAATAGAATCTTTTACAGTCGTTAGACATAGACGAACCAAGCAAATACATTTACAATGATTGTCGAAACTGATGTTCAAATATTGTCATCGGTGCTTCAATAGCATCCTTGGCAAATATTTATTTAAGGCCTACTGAATACGAGATCTACACCCCCTTGAATAATTCTTTTGTATTTTCTTAGTGTCCTTTAAAATATATATATCTGTGCATTGGTAATTTATAGATATGAATTCTTATAACTATATAGATGACATACAGATACACCGTCGATTGAAATGGGTTCAAATGTTATCTTAAAATGAGGCTAGTTTGTTCTTGCTTACTGTTTCATTGCGTATTACAAGTTTGGAGTACGAACACGAAGGGGGTGAGATTAGAGTCATTATAGATTTAAGGATGACTCGTGGCATCAAGGATTATAGGTGTATTTAGGCACCATCACTTACCAGAGAAAGCAATGAATAGAACTATATGACATGATACCATATCGACAGCAATCATAACTTTACTTGACATCAGATGAGATTGTGGCCATAACTTAAACGTAATCTTATAAAAACAAATAGATTATCACATACCCTATTATTATATCGTGTTATTAATTCATGCAAATATACACAATGAAGTGAACATTTTTAACCATTAAAAAATATTTTTATGTTCTCGATGACTGTTCAAACATCATAGACTTCGCAACAAAGTCCAGTAAACCATATTATCACGTCTTGAAATATAATTTTTGCAACCAATTAATTTACTATTGTTTTTTGTTTGAATTTAACAAAATTATTTCTTCGCTCGTGAAGCAGAAAGATTTGACCGTCCCTTTTTCAACCAGTAGGTATAAAGAAACGCCGACATATCATAGGTCCCGCATTCAACCGCGACCCATTTGTTTGCGTAATGTAGAGAGATAGGAAAACGGATTTTTTTGTACATAATAATCAAAGAATAAAAGAGACAACATAACTTCTATGAAAATAGACCTACGCTTGTTGCTTTTGAAGACCAAGAACAACTAAAACCACTAGGTTCGAAGATCTATAAACGAGCCTGAATTTTGGTAAAGGAAAATAATGTTCAAGTGGGAAACTACCACGCTAAAGTTTGAAAACTTGGCATTAGGTACTAATAATTATGTTCCGACTGTATTATTAGGAAACCAGTAACTTCCTCTAGTCTTAGTGTTTACCACCCAGGATCACATCGTCGTTTGACCTCAGACGCGATTGTGGTCAAAGTGCGAAATAAAGAATTCTTATATATTCATAAAGTTTTAGGGTTAAAGCTGGCTGACTTGGTGAAAGTCACACACAAATTAACACTTTCATTCACACATTAAACTTATTTTTACACTAAGCTAAAAGTATTTTGTTCAAGTTTTCCTTTAACTTTTTTTATTTTTTTATTTATTTATTCTTTTGTTTACTGGTGTTACAGGTTGTAAGGTTACAACATAGATTACTGACCCACAAAACTGAACATTCAGTTTGACTGCAGATCATGGTATTAAAATTTCTTACATAATTATATACTTTTAGAGTACCTCAAGAGTATCTCAAACAATCTCAATAAATATCTCAAAGAAACAAAACAATCAAATACTGTTCCCATGGTAAAAGTTTTATAAAATAATTTTTCAACTTAATTTTGTTGTTGTATATTCATTTAAGTCAGAACTGCGCCACCAACTATTGTGTGGTACATTCATTTTGGTATCTTAGGCTTCCAAGTTACAGGCTCTGCTTAGTTTGGAGGCTTAGTAATATTTTTTGGTAATGTTTTGAAAGGAATAAAAATATTTGTCTTTGTAGGCGGCGGGAATCCACTTGATGCGGGTGGTGTACGACTGGTCTTTATGGAAGTCTTTAGGTAAGACCTATGTCCAGCAGTGGACGGCTTTTGTGTTTGAATGTATAGATGTATTAAAGATGCACGAGTTGCTTAAATCAATGTTCGTTGCTGTAACCTAACATTAATTTTTTAGACGAGATTCTATCTATGCTTTGCTTACATCAATGACATGGGTGACGTTGGTGTTTAAATGGTGATCGATGATCTTATATTTACCTTCTGCTTTTTTTTCTAAAATTACGGTATCATAATAGGATGCATAAGTGCTCTGCTTACTATTGCTGACAATGGGGAGAGAGAAAGTAAAAAATATGTAAAATTTTGCTTATGAAATTCTTAAACGTCCGCTGATATAAATTATGTATTTTTATTTATTAGCAACTTATTACGCAGTCTAACTTTTCTATATCAATATATTACAGTAAACGGTAAGGTATCTTCTATAGCTTTAGGGGTAAAGGTAACCCCTACGTACAACACGCTTTAAACCGTCTCTAGAATGAATCTCTCACAAATTTACCATGTTACGAGATTTTTTTTAACAACTGTATGTTTTTTTGTATATAATCGTGCGATATGGTTTCAGCAAGATGGCGTAACATGCATACATCTGAGACCTCAATACCAATCGTAAACAAGATGTTTGCAGGAAAACTCATATCACACCGAGGTGATATCGCGTGCCCCCCCCCCCCCCCCCGTCTCCCCAGAAGCCACGAAACTTTTTTCTGTGTTACATAAAGAGTAGAATTTACTGTAAAAATCAAATCACGATTGCCCTGTTAAAGAAGAGATTTAAGAAGAAATGTTTGCTATTCCACGAGCAATGTACCAGGGAGTTTTTTAACAATCTGAGGTCCAGACATGAGGAGTGTTTATTAACTATCCCACGTGTCTATTTTTATTTTAGTAAATATTTATTTGTGTACTGTATTTTTTCTTTTTTGAATACATTTTGCAAATTCACCCAATTTTCAGGCCCACCCGTTATTATTCTTTCACATTTCCCGCTGGAAGAAAATACCTTGTGGCATTAAGTTCGCCAGTGTACAATTTTATTATTGCAATGAAGAATTAATTTAAGCATCTACTGATGCGTTCCGGCAGCAGCGCTGAATTACGTAATTAAAATATTCAATGATGCGTGGCATCGATACTTATTAAATTTATAGCACCAAAACTTTGAATATTCAAAAATCAAAATCAAAAAATCTTTATTCAATTTTGTTACTGAAAAGGTGCTTATGAACGTCAAAAAACTACCACCGGTTCATAAACAAGTCTAGCCGAGAAGAGCTGGCGAGAAACTCAATCTGGTTTTTTTGAATCAAATGTTTTTATGTATAAGTTACAAAGTTCATAGTTACAGACGGTTTTAGCGGAAGCATAGAGAGATGTGCCATTTCCAGACATCACCTATCGTTTACGTAATGATTCGCTCTATTTTTACGTTTACATAGACAAACTGAACGAATACACCGATTAAGATTACATAATATATGAACATAATTATGACAATGACCGATAGACGGCGATATTGTCGTTTTCAACAAATTCTATATTAATGGACGTAAACAAAACTATTGGTCTAATGACAATAAAGAGAACACAGACAGAAGTACAGACCGTCTCAAGGATCAATTAATTAATAATAAACATAATTTTACATCAGAATTAATTTGAAACATCATAGTTATGTTTTAATTTGGGTAATATCAAACTGAGTTAAAATTACGGCCGTACAGCACTTAATGAAATTAGATCCGTTGCATAATTTAATAAGACTCCTTATTTAATATATCTCAGCCAACTTAAACTTTGATTAGTGAAATTATTTTCCAGCTCTGCTTAAAGTTAAAGTAAATAGTGTGTATATGAGCAGGTATCTTAAGTTTCCATTTACCGTTTACATTATATTATTAAATGAGATCTACCCTCGCTACCGAAATCCCTTTAAAAGTGTGCAGTTTACGCTACATTATCGTACAGTGGTTAGATAGAGATAAATGATATTATTTATTTAAATAAATCAACAGCAATGATTTAAAAGAAATTATATTCATACATACATATCATTACGCCTTTCTCCCGTGGGGGTAGGCAGAGATTACGTCCTTCCGCTTGCTACGATCTTGACACACCTCTTTTGCTTCCTCTACTTTCATGAGCGCTTTCATACATGCTCGTCGGTTATGAGTACTTTTTACCTGGGCTTTATTTAACACATGATTTATTTGGTCTAGATACGTTCGCCTAGGTCGACCCTTACCGACTTGCCCATTTACCCTTGCCTTATAAATTAATTTCGTTAATCTTCACTCATCCATCCTCTCCACATGCCCAAACCAACTAAGCACACAGGTTCAAGTTGAAGGATAGCCCCGCGTGCGTCTGTGATGCGGATACCGCCGAGACAGTTTACCACCTCCTTACAGACTGTCCGAGATTCGGCTCGTCCCGTAGCAACCTGGAAGTCAGGACCGGGTTGAGGCTAAGCGTTAGTAACCTCCCAGCCCTGATAGGAAACGAGGAGTTTCGAGTCCCCTTCCTCGACTTTATTCAGAAGGTGGTCAAGATTACATGTGCCAGAAACAAGTAAACTAGAAAGTAAGCAAGGAAAACGAAAGAAAGTAGAAACAGAACTGGAGTAACATGATATGACATGATAACTTGACTTCAGAATTAACGAATTGGTAAACAAAACAATTGATAAGCCACAAAAAAGTAAACAAACACTCGGATTATGTCTGAGATCTAGGGGGACAACAAAAAAAAAAAACAACTAAGCATACCTTTCTCTATTTTGGTCACCACATCCTCTACCACATCACATATAATATGTACGTAATTAACCCAAACGTGTAGTATTAAGTAGTTTAAAATTCTCTTACCTTAGCGACATGAGAACTGGACGGCTCATCGAACAACGCCCACACTTTCGGTTTAAGCCTCTGCCAGACGCCCAAATCGCCTGCGAGGTACGCCTCTTCATAACCAAATATCCTTGCGATTTCCTCTTCGGAAGGCTTTTCACTGTCAATATCCAGCTTGTCCAATATCGCCAGGGTATTCTGTTGATCACATTATATTTTATATGTCATACTCAATAAGAAACACGTAGTGGACGTATTGAACCAAAGAAAGATTATCAGAATAAAGAAAAAGATAGATATTCTTCCCCATCCGTCTTGACAGAGTAATCACGATTTCAGAATTATATGATGAAATGCGCCATTTTACATTTTCTGGATAAATCACTGGATTCAGATGGCACAAAACCGGATGATTTGGAGTTCTTTGGAGCATTCTCTATTTATAGCAGTTGATGTCTTCTGATTGAAATAAATAAAACGCACGCCTCGCTAACACCGCCAAACTTGAAAATCTGTCACCAAGTACCTAGTTCTGATAGCATCAGTTGAAAGCCCAGGTATCTCGTATTTACCATTTTGGCCCACACCATCGTTAGCACCAACTTTTCGGTTAGTAGCTTTTTGCGATCTTTAGTATCATAAATAAGAAAAATTTGAAAAAGTATTTTTCTTCTTAAATATGACTCTGGCCAAATTTCGACCACTAGGAATAAAGACCGAAAAAAAAAAAACAGTTCTGAACTTTCCGAACGCTCCATTAAAAATTACTCCTGCTCTATCGTTCGCATGAATTGTGGCAGAATATTTCAGTATTAATCCTGCGATCGTGTAAAACCAGCTTAGGTAATTAATACCCCGCACAGTCGAGTTAGAGTCGTTCTTAAATATTACCGAGTAAAAGTTTTTAATCTTTGCCATAATTTAAAGCAGTTAATAAGTTTCATTTCCGACAATAATTTACGCTGTCTAAATGACTCTAAGTTGATTGTTATCATTTAAGCCGTATATCTTATTTAACAATCAATAAAATAATTTAAAAGTATTCTGATAGATCTGCTTATATTTCAACAAACAACCATACTCGATCGCTGTCTTTTCGCAAACTACATTATACAATAGTTGTAGAAGTTTTTTGTCCGGCAAAGTTTTTATCATCTTGCCTTATTAATAAACCTTCGATTGCGCTGCAACTTAGTTACTCCATTTGATATTCATTGAACGCTTGAAATAACATCTCGATATTACTCACAGCAAAATAAATTAACACGTTAAACGCCGACAGAAAAAGTGAAAAATCGTAAAAAAAAAAAATTTGCTGTAATTTGTTTATTATGTTAAGATATGTTATTTGTTTTATTAAAGTCTGTCCGTGGGTAACATAATTATAGTAAAATATATAACTGAGGTCACCGGTGCACCCCATGGCGCACAAATACAGAATAGACAGTTACCGTTACCATGCGCCGCGCCGCCCACCTTGCCGCCCACCCCGCCGGCCACCCGCTACTCAACACTCAAACCAGAGGTGCGCTCGCGCTTGCAACGATTGCATGTTATTTACTCTTTCTATTACTTTCCTACTAAGTTTGTTTTCGCGATTTATTACATTAATATTTCTAAGGGTTGTTTGAAATCAGGGTCACTGATATACGCGATACGTGTTAATACAGTAATACCCCGCTTTACGCGAGGGATACGTTCCGAAGAAAATCGCGTTAACTGAAATTCGCGTATATCGAGGTTAATGATTAAACATAGTCAAAATTTAATACAAAAAAATACAAATCATTTTAATCAATCACTTTAATTTTAAGAACACTTTATGCAATATATACTGTTATTTTTTACGGAATAGATGTTTATACGCACTATTTCGCGTAATGCGAGGCATTTGAGCGCGAAATTTGACATTCGCGTTATAGTGAAACCGCGCATAACGGGGTCGCGCTAAGCGGGGTATTACTGTATTAAAATATTCCTATATATATCCCAATTAATAGAATCGTAAACTATCGTATAAGTTGGGCTTTCATCGCCACCATTCGGCACATTGAACATAGCTCTCAGAAAAAACTGCCTTTTCGCAGTAACGGAATCAGTCAGAATAGGGAAGCGTGCATCAAACGTTACCCGGATACCATGCACCTTTTATTTATACCCCTTGAACACTAACCTGGCGTTTACGCCAGCTTCCCGTTGTTTTCTCATTTTTATGAGTAATCGACATGTTAAGAAACAAATATGCACTCAATGAAATAATTACAGCAACAGCGTTAGAAATATATATATATATAATTCTTTATTTAATGAACATAAATCTATATGCATATGTAAAATAAAGTCGGGTTAGTGACACTATTTATAACTCAAGAACGGCTCTGAACCGATTTTTATTATATTTGATGTGTTGTAAAGGTATCCGCCACGCAAAGGAGAATAATTATGAATATTAACGAGAAAAAAATTGATGAATTAAATTCATTTTTATCATATATTTTAAATTACTAATTTTCGAGAATTTTATGCTTGTTTCGGATTTGAGAAATTTCCTCGCGCATTGAACAAAACCATTCTGAGGCGATACGAATAAGGACAGATAGCATATTAATAATAACATAAACACTACAATTAGGTACTACTGACACTTAGGTCTTTTCGTGAACCTACGCAAAAAATATTAAATTATATAAATATAAAATAAAAATTAGCAAAAAAATTTTTTTTGTTATTTTCAATTATTTATTATGATCAACATTATTTATTTTATTAAGAGGATATCCTTGCGACATTAATTCCATACAAATGTAGTCCCCTGTTTCCTTCCTGGATAACAGCATTTTGGTGAATATTTTTATACCAAATAATATGTATCCACCACCGCCATGCCCGGTACGTTTTGATTTTTTTGATAAATTACTTTTTGTAGAAACCAGAGCCTTTGAAAATTAAAAAATTCATTTTCAGACTTTCATCAAAGAAATTTGATAGATAAAATAAAAAAAAACGTACAGGCATAACCGAAGTATTTATTATTCTAAAACTGAAAGAAAATTAAAAATCTGTTCAGTTTTGGAGGAGGGAACAGGTTACTACGAAGTGATGCTTTCGCCTATTTTGCATTGGTAAAATCAGGCCGAGCTGCAGTTGTCCCTTTCGTGTTTATATAATAGGTCAATAGGTTTCTGAAATACCTACTTTTCCGGCCGCATGCCCTTTTAATAATAAGCTTTAGAGACGCCATCAGAATTGAATAAAAAAGCATTGAAAGTTCTACATAGAATTTTTGTTATAAGCGCGACAACGTCCAGCACAACAGGGTCCGTAGCATTCCTGCATCCGGCCCTGTCTCCGCCCGAATTCTTATCGCTGTCTTGTTCCCCTCATTTGAATTCGTAGCGTATTTCGGTGCCGTTCATAATTCATACCCATTGAGGTTTCGGCGCGCGCCGTTTCGCTAACGTTCGAAGGAACCTTTGGGCTGTTATTAGGGTTGTCCGAAACATGACGGTCGGCTTATGCAAAATTTCTAGATCGGCACGTCATAAAAAATAACATGAGCGGAGATTTTCTTTCTATTTATTCACAATGTTTAGTGCTTTGACAACAACTGATGCTAAACTGATGTTCTAATCTAAAATGGTTTCAACTGTATAGGAACTGGCTCGTGAAAGTGGTGCTAACGGAATGCATGTAATAGTTTGCCGAAATGTTGTTTATTTGAGATCGGTAAGGTAGCCGGGCTACCTTGGGGTTTTAGGGTATTTCCGGCGCTTTGAGGAGACTTCACTTCCTGATTAGAGTTATCAGAGGATCCCCCTACGCATCCGCGTAAATGCATTACCCCACGTAAAAAAAGGTTACCAGCCGGGCATTAGAAAATACCGGAGAAAATATTTTCTTCCAGTAAAGGCTCAGGCACATCGTAGACTTTGAGTCTACGTCGTTTGGCGCGATTTATACTACCACTAAGCCATTGTCAACTCCAAATCTTGCAGAAACTGACGATAAGGAATCCAAGAATATCAACAGCTTTAGACAAAGAAGAAGTCTCCAGGTAGCTTAACCTACAAATATTGTACATTTGATTAGACAAATACAATCATGCCATTATTAGGCCACATATAGCTACAATTGAAGTGTCTCTTCGTAATATTAAAAATAACAACTTCTTCCCACTGAGAGCTAAAATTATAAGGTTTAACTTAGGTAACTTTTGTTTTTCGTAAGTACAAGTAATTATGGTTCTTGTAAAAAAAACTTCAAACCCAGATAATTGTGAACAAAAATATGTTTTTATCAATTATGTCCAGGCCAGGTTCCCGGTCAGGTCGCTTGAAAGCGATTAAGGACGGAAATTGAACAAAATGAAATGAAATGCCCGGCCTATATACATTTTTATACTCTCCCTAACAATATGGGCGTGGATGGTTCGAACATAAGTCAGCAATATTATATCGTGTAACAGAGCGAAGTTTCTCATAACATTCAAGAGGATAGTCTATTTACATAAGAAATTATGTCTTTATCTATGGCAAATGAAAATGTAATCGTAATAATTAATTCATAGAATAAATAGGTAAACACAATAAATTATTATCTATTCCATTAAACCTATGTACAAACTTTATCTCGTAGACATGTAGTCTCATACTAAAAGACCTATTAAACTCCATGCAACGCTATTTTCGAATAATTTTATGAGTTTAGTTATTGATGAGTGTTGTACGTGTTTCTAGCTTTCAAGCAGAAACTGCTTTAACTCCGTTGTCATTTGAAACTAGGTGAAACGAAAAAGCGACATTAAAAAGAGACAAAAAAAATATGTCTATATAATGTAACGTGTAAGAGAATGAGATACAAAATATTATTACATTTTTGCTAACGCTAAGGCTAACCTTAGCCTCCGGACTTACATCCTTGATTTATTTTAAATAATTTTCTTTTTTCATTATTAACTTCCAGGCACAGTTAATAACATTTTTTTTTAGTTTAAAAAAAATTGTAAACAAAAAACAAAAATAGTTTTAAAGATTTATTGATTAAAATAATATATAATATTAGATATAATGTGAGGAAATATGTATTAAAACTTGGTCAAATAATATTTCTATAATTGAAAAGAGAAATATATAATCAATTTCGAGTACTAAAAATCCGACTAATGAACAGATAGCAGCCGGTGACAGAGAGTGGATCTTGCCCTATTTTTCGTCAATTATTAGATGAATACTTTTCTCGTAAATTAAAAATTCTAATAACTATAGGTTAATTCCATTGGATAATACATAAGAGCATGAAATTCTGCAAGATGTCCATCTTCAATTACAATTTTTAGTAGTTCTTGGTGCAATTTTTGTTTGTTATATGTTGTAATGGTCTTTGTTTTTAATTAATTAACTTGCAGTATATAATTTTAAATTAAGTAATTTTGACGGAACGTGAGTTTTGAAGCCTGATAACAACTCCCTAGCAATACTTTAAGAAAGGTTCGCAACTTTGTTGTTACTGAAAATTAGTAGTACGAAGTAAGCCTTAAAGAACTTACATTCATAGCCATAATAAATCCTTAAACCACTGTTTATTCTTCCCAAATGAAGTCGGTTTATTTTCGTTTTTGGCGGGATCTCAATCTGCCATGTTAGCAGCTATTGTCTTTAATCCATTAACTTGCATATTTGACCCTATATTATGTAATTTTGGTGGCGTTTTGTATGATTTAGTTTGGATATTGTGCATAGATAAAGTGTATTGGAAATAATCACACAAAACGTTTATGCTGAGGTGCCACAAAAACTACTTAAACTAACAAGATGAGCCACCTGTTTTCTTGGAGCTTAGAAATGTTGACACAAGGTAGAAACGTAACTTATCACATGACGTTGGCAGAAGTGTGTATCTAAATCGCAGATTGGCATTAACCAATCGGAAGCCGGCTTTTCTATCTCACGTAGATCTCGACCCGTGCAATATTTTCTTAACTAATAATCCGACGAAGTCGATCGGATAATTTCATAATAACACACAAACACCAACAGCCCCTCACTCTATAGTGTTATTTTTACGAGCGAAACGTGCGGAGGGGTTTTTCTTTTTAAAGCGAAATCACCCCGGCCTCGACTACTTGGCCTTTAATGGATATTTTATTATATAACATATATGTACATTATATGGGCATAGATTATATTCCACTGTACTCGAAGAAATTTCGAGGATGTATTTTTAAAGCTTGGAGTCTCATTAATACATTATCATAAACTTTATATTTATAGCTTTTTAGCTTTGTAATGGACAAAGGCTTTGCAGTTTGTGCCAATTTTCAATAACACACCCACTTACTTTTTTAGATCGTCTCTTCATCTAGTGGAAACAATTGTCTGTCTGCTGGTACTTGTCTCTTCTCTATAACTTTGAAATCTGTAACCAGTTTTCTGCTACTTTAACTTGCTAATTTTAGGACGACGTCAACACCAAAATTATCTAGTAAAAAAAAAGCTTTATCTCCATTGCTCGCTGCATTGGACTTAATTTCGCAACCACACACATGATGAAAAATCTGTCTGATAGTTGGATTTTAACTCCAGAATTGCTGGACCGATTAACATGATTATTTATGATAGCCATAGATGTATAATCTGATCTGCTTTTAATAAAAACAATTTGATTCGACCGAAAGAGTCCACTGCTGGACATAGGTCTCCTCTATAAAAGGGGTGAATTGTTATAATCGTCGCGCATGGTAGGCGGGTTGGGCTTTGTGATATACTCAGAGGATTGTGCTGCCCATCCCCTGGGTTATATCCCTCAGTCGACTTTTACGACATCCACGGGAAGATATGGAATGTTATTATTCTTATCCGGTACCACAAAATATCTTTACGGAATATTAAACTTTATTAAATTAAGTAAAAATATAAAATAATAAAATATAGTAAGATAATATTGTATGAAGTCGATGAATAAAACTACCATTAATTCTTTAACTAAACCATTTAACAGGATATGCAAGCGGTATTTATCCTATACAAACGTAGTCCCCTGTTCGCTCCCTGGCATTATGGTAAAAAAATTATACCAAATAATGTATATCCACCACCGACAAAACGTCAAAACGTATGGGTTTTTTTTGATTTTTTTCATAAATTAGTTATTGTAGAAACTAATAGCCTTTGAAAGTGAAAAAAAAAAAAAACAAAACGTACAGGCATTGCCAAAGTCTTTATTATTCTAAAACTGAAAGATAAAAATCGGTTCAGTTTTGAAAGGAGGAAACAGGGTACCACGAAGTGATGTTTTCGTCTATTTTGCATACGATAAAATCTGCCCAAGCTGTAGTTGTCCCTATAGTATTTAACGACTCTTTATTTGGGGCGCAACGCGATAGCAATAGATTTCTGAAATACCTAATTTATAAATCTGTCACCGATTGAATGTCCTCTTAATGTATGTATGCAGATAGAATTGAGGTTACAACTAGTAATCAAAATAATGGAACGTCAGTAAAATTTATGTGTACATTTAAACATTAGTAAAACCGCACAAATGTCCTTTATTTAGAACATTTAAATTAAATTACAAAACCAAACATAACTTTAGTTATATATGCTCTACATATGCACAAATACACAATGCACAAATACGCACAAATACGCACAAATACGCTCTACCAAAGAGACAGATTGTAATTTCAAGACCCACATTTGCGCAACTCTTTGAATTTTGATATTATATCTTCTCGAGTCCTTTACGACGAAGATCGAATATCAGGTAGTTTTATGAATACTGATCGTGTCCGTGACTTCAAGTATCGAGAATATATTTTCTTATAGGATTTCTAGGAAATTATAATTAGATCATGCATGTGATGGTACATTTTGATGGTAATAAGCCTCAGCTATAAATGCTGGATACTGTTAAACGACACATGATACTGCCTAATTCTCCTGGCAAGCATCAATGGCTAAACTGCTATAATCTTATCCCAAGGCTGCAGTTCACAATATCCATTGATACACAGAGCGTTTCATTTCGTATTTATTTTGCAATTTTGCCTAAAGGCATACAGCCATAAAGCAATTTATTAAATTGTTACATTGATCACTTGACATTGAGTAGACTGCAAGCCTTATCATTACTTCCTTCGACAAAAAATAGTCGAGTAAAAGGGTACTTGTTTCCAACTCGACCTTTTTTGTCTTTTTGAGTCGTTTAGAGTTTTTATGGTAGCTTTTGCCTGAATGTCGCAGTTGAAGGAAGTAATTGAAGCCGAAACGTGTTGAAAATCATCATAATTATAGGCTTTGACCACAATCTCATTTAATGTTAAATGGCGATATGGCTCCAAATAGTAAACACTCTTGACTTATGCTGCCGAACACACCTATTAGTGATCGAGGACGGGTTTTCAAACTTGAGGGAGGCAGCTATCATTATTGAGAATGCCTTACAACTATGTTATCCTCACAATGTTTTTGCCATCACTGAAAACTCAGGCTAATTATAAGATAGGATAGATGAATTAGAACCTACGTCCACTGACCATCATCGCTTCAAAGGAACTCCCAGGTTTTAGATTATATATTCAATTAAACCCTTGTTACTAAACAAATGAATGTAAACTTTTGGAAAATAATGTCATCCCTCATAATGGAATAATTTAATGATTAAATTAATTACCTAAGGGTTGTACGCAGATAAAATTTTAACACAACTCCGAGGGTCATAAGACCTTAATTTAATTACATCTTGTCAACAGCTAATTTAACATCTAACTTTATGTAAGTGATTTATAAATTAATTAAACATGGTTTGCTGATGTCCCGATTTTTGTACTTACTGGTTCAAATTTAGCTAAAAAGACTACAAAAGAAAAATGACTGCAATGGCCAGCACACTATTTTTAGCAAAATTTTATCAAACATTAGGTGAATCACCAGCAAATCCAATTAATTAAAACTTTTGACTTTGTATTATTTACGCGACTGTGGGGGGTTAACTGGCAAAGAAACTGTCGGTTAGGATACCCTTCTATGAAAATAGTTTGGATTGGAAAAATCATGCGAAGAACTGATCATATTATATATAAATTTTGGGTAAACGATACCGAGCTGTCTGTGAACTACTAGATGCTGATTTGAAAAGGTTACAACCAAGAAATCTTAAAAAAAGTATAAAGCAAGATTATTTATCAGTTCGTTCAACAGCAAATCAGCTTTTAAGCATGAATAAATATATTTATTAGATGAAGGCAAACATAAACCAATCCTTTTAGTAGAGAAACGAGTGTACCGTAAAATTGTAGCCCAAAATCAAACGTGTAATATCCATTGATGGAACCATTAATACTAGACCTCTGACCCATCGTAGTATACTTTTCCTTAAAATATATATAGTTCAATAACTTTGATTGGAAATAAATGTCGAACGGTTTAAATGCCTTATACAACCTGAGTTTTGACATTCTAATAAATTATAGACCGCACCAATTAAAGGATCTTAAACGTCATTTCTACACAAGAGTACTGCTACAGCCGAATATACCATATTTGTGATATGGACACGGACTTACCAGTTAGTATTTTTTTAAATTAATATTCTGCAAATTCCCAGAGCGTAAAGTATGGAGAGAAGAAAAACACCGGCTAAGTGTGAATCGGACTCGCGCACAGAGGGTTTCGTACAAGTCTGTAGGTGATATAAGTAATAGTAATGATATTTTTTTGCCAGATGAAATCCATAACATTACAGTATGATAAACTGGAGGAGCATAAATTTAAGACAAAGATCTCTTTATCGTTTCAGTAATCCTTTATTTTATAATAATACATATCATTTAGCTTATAATATAACTGAAATACCTACACTAGCCTTGCAGAAGTTTTGCAAAAGTTCTTTTATCAAAGTTATTTATTTATAAAGTTTTTAGTCACTATTTAGAAATTTGATTCAAAAATACTAATTAAGTATTAAATTTGAACCAGATCTGTAAGTGAAGTTTGAAAAAACGTTATCTATAGTTGTACTACTTCGTGTGGTGCTAGTGTTTATTAACGGAAACATTTATATATGAAAAATATGTGCAAATTCCTTTTTGGGATTCATTCTAAAATCGACATTTTTTATATTGTGACGTTACTAAAAATTTAAGGTTCTCGAAATCTTTGCGACGCGGTGCTTGCGAAAGCCACCCCGTGTCGCCCCCATCCCAAATGCAGCGGACGGCCCCCGGGGGTTTTAGTGGGTATTTCCGGGCGATTCTCGCCCGGGTGAGTCCCACACTGCACGGAGCTCGTCACTCCGTGCCCCTTATCTAGTGTACTGGGGGACAGAGATCCCCTAAGTACAATAGATAAGGGTAGTGCGTAAATGCATTTCCCCCCGTCAAAAAAAAAAAAAAAAAAGGTTCTCGAAATCTTTCCTTTATGTTTGCTATTAAACGTTGCTTCATGCCAAATTTCAAGATTGTAGGTCTACTGGAAATGGACTTTAGGTTTTAATTCCCTTGCGAGTAGCTGCGAGTTTCAAAATATGCGTCTTAAATTGCTGTTTCTTTTGTTTGCGTAGACATTGAAGTTTGATTTTGTATTTGCTTAAAGGTATTATAGACCTGAGTTTTTGATATGAATTTTGCGTAGAGGTATTAAAAAATATTACAAATATTTTTTATTACGTGATGTAACTTAAAATTTATGTTTTTCGTAATTTTCACTTTATCTATGCTATAAAACGTTGCTTCGTACAAAATTTCAAGTTTCTCAGTTCACGGTAAGTACCCTGTATGTTTTGATTCCCTTGCGACTGTCTAAATTTGCAGCATATACGGCTGATTACGTTGTCTTAGAAGTTTAATTTTTTCACCGCTCCAAGGGACAGTAGTTCTGAGTATTTGATATTAATTTCAGTTTGATACCTCCACGCGTTCCTGAGAAAAATGGTCTTGACAAACGGATAACGAGGTGATCCTATAAGGGTTCCGGTTTTTCCTTTTGAGGTATGGACTGCTAAAAAACTATTTGAGAAAATAGAGCTGAGGTTCAAAAGCTTTCTTTATTCTAGAAATGTTTAACAAACTTAAACGGCTGATCTTTATCTCAAATAAATAATAGACCGGGAAAACTAACATTAGACATAACCACTAAAAATAGGTGCATATAGACATGAACATTTTATTTTTCGAAATCCCCGCGATCTTGACGAGATCATTTAAATAATGGCTCAGTTGGTAGTGTGGTTGGGTTCCGTGTCAATGTATGTGGGCTTGAATCCACCTATCGAACTCTATAACGAGCCTGCGAGTTCGGTGAAAGAAACCGTCGTGACAAAACCATAGCATTTTCTAATAATGTACGTCGAGTTAGCCTCAAATTTGGAAACCTGTCACCGAGTTCCGATGTTCCGGCAGCATCAGTTATTAACTGATATCTCTAGACTTGGTGTGTTTACCATCCATACTGGAATTAACCCACATCTCTGTGCTTCCGCTAACATTATTAAGACTACGATTTGTATTGTTTTTTTTATATGAGAAAAAAAATTATATATATTATATTTATTAAAAAAAAAGAACCAGATCGAGTTTCTCGCCTGCGCTCTTCTCGACTGGGTTGTTTTCCCGAACCGGTGGTAGTGTTTTAGACGTTCATAAGCGCCTTCTTAGGGCTTAAATTGAATAAATAAATTTTGATTTTGATTTTTACCAAATACCAAACTATGGTCAAAGTCCGGAGCATATACAATATTAAAATATTGTATTAAAAATTGTAGTAATATTATACCTAGTTAAAATATATTTTCAATAAAACTAGACAGCCATGAGGTACTACCGACGCCCCTCGTAATGCTGGATGACGTCGGGAAGATGTTCGAGCGAATAATATCTTCCCGTGTCATCCAGCACATGAGGGACGTGGGGCCGGAGTTGGCGGACGCGCAGTTCGGGTTCCGGGCGGGACGCTCGACGATCGACGCCTTGGTGAGGCTGAAGAGGTGGTCGGCGGAGGCCACCTCTCAGGGAGATAGGTTGTTGGCGGTGTCGCTCGACATCGCCAACGCCTTCAACAGCCTCCCGCACTCAGTGATAGTGGAGGCGCTCCGGTCATTTGGAGTGCCCCACTATCTGAGGGGGCTGTTGGAGGACTATCTCCGAGGGAGGGAGGTGTCCTGTGTGGACAGCCAAGGCGTCGTCGTCCAGCGTCCGGCGGGCTGCGGGGTTCCACAGGGGTCGGTGCCGGACCGCTCCTGTGGAACGTGGGCTATGACTGGGTCGTCCGAGGCGCACTTCCGAGTGGGGTGCGCCTCATATGTTATGCGGACGACACCTTAGTCGTAGCCCGGGGGGGGAGGTGGGAGGAGGTGGAGCGCTTGGCCACGATGGGAGTCGCCCTGGTGGTCAAGCGCATCGAGATGCTCGGGCTCAGGGTAGCGGCCGAAAAGACCGAGGCCCTGCTGTTCCACGGGCCTCGGCATGGGCCGCCCCCTGGGGCGAGCATCTCGGTGGGGGGGCACCGGATCCGGGTTAAGGCCCAGATGAAGTATCTGGGCCTTACCCTGGACGGTAGATGGCGGTTCGAGTCCCACTTTAAGGGACTTGGACCGCGCATCGCCGGTGCCGCGGCGGCACTGGGGCGGCTCCTCCCGAACGTGGGGGGGCCTGGCCAGAGGTGCCGCCGGCTCCACGCAGGGGTCGTGCGCAGCATGGCCGTCTACGGGGCACCTGTGTGGGCGGACGCTCTCAACGCCCGTAATATCCGTGTGCTGCAGTCAGTGCAGCGCACGGTGGCGTTGAGAGCGATACGCGGTTACCGCACGGTGTCCGTGGTGGCGGCCTGTGTGCTCGCCGGCTCCCTGCCGTGGGAGCGAGAAGCGGAGGTGCTCGCTGCCGTGTACCGGCACTCGGCAGCGAGGAGGGATGGTGGTGGGTTCCGCTTGCACCCGGCTGAGGTGCGGAGGGCTAGGCTCGAGGAGAGGGAGATACAGATGAGGCGGTGGGAGGAGGACCTGGTGGATGTGCGCTACGGACGGCCTACCGTAGACGCCATCCGCCCGGTCCTCCGGGAGTGGATGAGGAGGGGGCACGGCTCCCTCTCCTTCAGGCTGGAGCAGGTACTGTCCGGACATGGCTGTTTCGGATGGTACCTGCATAAAATAGCCAGGAGGGAGCCGCTGCCAAAGTGCCACCACTGCGACGCGGCGGAGGACACGGCGCACCATACCCTTGCGGAGTGCGCCGCATGGGAAGAGCCGCGTCGTGCAGTGGTGGCGGCGGTGGGGCCGGACCTCTCGCTGCCGACCGTTGTCAGCGCCATGGTCGGCAGCGAGGAGGTCTGGGAGGTGGTTGCCTCCTTCTGCGAACAAGTTATGTTGCAGAAGGAGGCGGCCGAGAGGGCCCGTGAAGAGGATCCTGGGGCGGATCCTCGGAGGCGCAAGAGGCCCAGGGGGCGGTGGGCACGCTACGTGCGGAGTTTCTTCCGCATGTAGGCGTGCCCGGGGGGGGGGGGCAGCGTTGTCTGGCGCGTGCCGTAAGGTGTTGTGGCGTGTGCCGTAGTGGGGGGGGGGTCTTGTGCTGGGGGGCTTGTGCCGTATCACTCTTCTTTTTATGTTTCTTTTCTTCTATTCTGTCCCTTCCTTCAGACCCTTCAGGCATCCCTCTCCTTCCTACGTCTTGTCGACTAAGACAAGACGAGTGAAGGGGAGGGACCTACTTTTTCTTAAAGTAGTGGCGGGCTTCTTCCCCTTTGTCCCTTTGCCCGCCACTGCTCTGTCCAACTCTTCCCTTTTTTTTTTTTACGGGGGGCGGGAACTCATCCCGCTCCCTGGAGGTTGGACTCCATGTCTTGCCTCTCCTGAGGCGGGCTAAGAGGTGGAGGGGAACTTTTCTCCTCCATCCCCACCGGGCCATTGCACTGACGGGCCGGGTGGGTTCGCTGCAGGGGGCGACGCGGTGCTTGCGAAAGCCACCCCGTGTCGCCCCCATCCCAAATGCAGCGGACGGCCCCGGGGGGTTTTTAGTGGGTATTTCCGGGCGACTCTCGCCCGGGTGAGTCCCACACTGGTGCGGAGCTCGTCACTCCGTGCCCCCTTATCTAGTGTATTTGGAGGACTTGATCCTCCAAATA
The DNA here is from genome assembly GCA_014132275.2 of Samia ricini. Lineage (NCBI taxonomy): Eukaryota > Metazoa > Arthropoda > Insecta > Lepidoptera > Saturniidae > Samia > Samia ricini. The sequence goes on from AP028159.1 coordinate 1,944,272, forward strand.
CAATAGATAAGTGTAGTGCGTAAATGCATTTCCCCCCGTCAAAAAAAAAAAAAAAAAAAAAAGGTACTACCGACATAAGTGAAAACTGGAAAACTTTAGAAACTCTGTTTTTATTTAATTTTAAATATAATAAAATATAATATTTTGTTAATTTAAATCATTAACTTAACATTAAACATTTATTTGAGTTGTATTTCTAATGGCGACCCGAGGAATAATTATGTGCATTTTCCTATAGTTTATTCATAATAAACCATACGATATACTGCGTAGGTATACATTTTATTATTTATCTCTGAGCGCCAGCACTTAAACGCCATATTATACTTGACATACTGTAGCATGTTGACGGCTGACATAGCATTGGTATCGCGAATCTAAGAAATGTTCCACTTTCGGAATTAGAAAATCGCCGCTAAAGAAGTAATCACTACAAAATTGTAAAAGTAATAAATAACAGTGAAATACTGCAGTAAATAAAACTACAAAAGATATGATATCGGAAGAGAGAGGTCGAGTTAATCTGATCGTCAAATAAACTTAAAGGCTCAGGTCAATTGTAAATGAACGCGTTTCCATTAGGAGCCGACGACAGATGGCGTTTCGGTCGCGTCACATAATTTCCCGAATACCGCTTTACGACTTTTGGCGAAAAAGGGCAAGCTACTATAATATACGAATACATGAAGTTACTACTAACTTTATCCGTGGTTGCGCCATAAAAAAAATTGTAGAATGCTTTTTTACTTCAGCTAATCTTTGTAACGAATAGTTCCAAACAGAATCTATAACTTTCATAACCTAGAAATTACGCAATACATTCAGTCAAAAAAGCATCGGGAATAGACGATTTGTTTATTGTTGCAAAATCAATTTTTAGTTTATTTTTTGTTGCTGTTAGATTGGCACAACTGGTTTTCGACAAATCCGACGAAAAAGGTCAGATTTGTGGAAAGAAAGTTATAAGATAAATACGACAATACGCCTTCGCATAAAGCAATCATTGTGAACGAATTTTTGACCAAAAACTCAACTAACCACCTTTTTGACCAGATATTCATTTAGAAGAAGAAATGAAGGAGAAATCGCGACGAGAATTAAACTCAAAATTTATAAAATGTTTATCTTCTCATTATCGTGTTAAAATGATTACATAATTTAATACAAAAGAGATTACACAATACGCAAGAAAAAGGCAATCAGTTTAAAAAAGGTAAGTGTAACAATTTGCGCGATTTTGTCCGTATTTAAAAACTTCTGAATCTTTTTACGTTGATGAATAAAGGATTAATAAGTAATCATAAGGGAACTTAAATGATTCATCTAAAATTAAACCCATTCATATCCAATATAGATGTGGCAGAGAACGATTATTGATGAGTTTAAAGTCTTCAAGCGAAGACGAAACGAAGATCCCTTTTAAGGTGAAAATAGTTTCGTTAGTAAAAGTAGTCATGAAAAGTTTGAAAAACGAAGTCGTATACATCAAAATCATATTTATGTTATTTCGTAACAACAATTAGTATACTATGTTAAGAAAATTGCAATCAAAATACAATTTTTTTTTCTTGTAGAAATCTACAATTGAACTTTTTACAAAAGGCAAGGTAATTCTGCAAGAAAACTTGAAAGTTTTACAGAATCGTTATTATAAAAGATTTATTTTTCATTCAAAAATGTACAAAATAATTTATTATAAATTAATCCGTATAATTGAACTTGTTACTAGGGAGACGTGGAGAGATGTCTGCGTAAAATAATAGGTAAAAGTTGTTTTTATGTTGTCGGACCATCTGTTGCTCGGAGCGTGTGTGGTCCAAGTTACGGGCTATGGTGCCACATTTTAACAAGTTATTTTTAATCTTAGTTTTGTGTATACACCTATGTATAATTTGCTTTGAAAGTTAAATTCCATATCAGACACAGAATATCTTTTTAAAGTAATAATGGTGACAGGGACAGTTCCATACACAATCTCGCTTAACATAAAAGCCAAAAAATATATACGTGTGTATTTTAGAAGGACGAAATGACGTAATCATCGGCACGTCACTACAGGCGTAAGATCAAATTTAAATGGCTTCACTCCGCCTGTGACAACTTACGTTTTGAGTGTTTCATTTCTATGTTATTTTAATGAAATTATCATAAATTAAGAAAATTAAAAAAATTCACTATTAAGAAAATCCATTTACCGAGAGGGAGTGTACGTTGAATCACAACTAATTAGCTAATTAAAAAAAATACAAACATCTACAATTCTGTTGACATAATCATCGAATATTAATACAAAAACTGTGTCAATTTATAACGAGGATCAAATATCGTAATATATTTTGTGGGTCTTCAAATCACCACGACTTGTTTCTCAATAAAGACTTAGCTTCCGAATTGATCAAATATTACTAATTTAAAAAAAAGTATAGTAATTTACTATACGTCTAAATGTGTGATAGAATATGAAGCTTATGATTAATTTCTTATCTTATGCCAATCTGCCACGAGTTCAAGTACCTCGGCTCACTCCTGCAAAGCAATGGCGAAATAGACCGGACGGTAAAGCATAGAATTACCGCAGCATGGATGAAATGGCGGCAGGTTTCGGCTACTACGTGTGATCCGCAAATCCCCTTTAAATTAAATGGGAAGATTTACAAGAACATAATACGACCTGTCGTCTTGTATGGATCAGAATGTTACCCCATAAAGGTGACGGACGAAAGAAGATTACATGCAGCTGAGATGTGAATGTTGAGATGGATGTGTGGGGGAACAAGAATGGACAGGATTAGGAATGAATATATTAGAGGAAGTTTGAAAGTGGCGCCAATAACAGACAAGTTAAGAGGCGGTCGTTTGTCCTGGTATGGACATGTGATGTGCAGGGAGAAAGAGAATGTTGTAAGAAAGGTATTGGATATGAATGTGGACGGTTACATGGGGAGGGGAAGACCAAAGAAAAGATGGATGGACTGTGTGAAAGATGATATGTTTAGAAAAGGAGTGAATGCGGAGATGACAACAAATAGAGAGGAATGGAAGAGGAAGACATGTTGCGCCGACCCCAAATAAAAATGGGAAAAGGGTAGGGAGATGATGATGATGATTAATTTCTTATCCAAGTTAGCAGAAGATTAATCAGGGAATGCTTAGTCACTACATCTCCTACCACACACCACAGCGTTTTCGTATCATACTAAATCTGGATTTGTCAATCATCTTCACTCCAGCTATATTTCTCAGACTTCTCATTTCACAGCGTTAATCTATTCTTCAGATATTGAGTGCTTATTTTTTATTCTCATCTTAAAATATAGACTATAAATAAGGCTGATTAATGAAAACAAAATTAAAATCTGATCATAAATAAGAAACCTACAAGCAGTTTTAAATCATTTTTATGGTAAAGAGAGAATGAGAGAGAGAGAGCATACATTACTTTAATATGACGTCACACTTACGTGTTTCGTACAAATTCCATACTAATATTCGTTTTGCGCGAAAGGAATAGAACATTCAAACTCGACCCCTAAAAAAACATAAAACGCGTATATCTCAGAACTATATTAGCCGAATAAAATATTTAATTGAGTATACGTATCAAGTTTAGTTAATACTATTCAGTTGATTGATTGTTTCAAATAAATGAATCATTAGTCAAATACGCTACTGATGTATAAAAATCTACATTCGCGCAAACCAGGCTGTGAGCAAAAGATAGTTGCCTACGGCATGTAACACATACAGAGGTAGACTGTGCTATTTCAAAGATAATGTCTATCCCCCTCCGAAAGTTGCACAAGACGTGCTCCCATCCCTATCTGGGGTAGCTCTTGTAGCCGCTGTCAGCGCGATACAGTGACATTCACGTATCATACTGCACACACATACTTGCACACTACACGCAATGTACATTGGTTCTGTAAAGAACCTTTTTTACTTTACAGGTTTGCTAACCGCTCGGTTAGCGCGGGGCAAATTTCTCTGAATCTTATAACGGGTATCACAGCTTACGCCGAGGCTCGTACCATTTTGATGTCCTTGCCTTGGCGACCATTTTTGGGTTTAGCGCCTTAAGCATTAGTCAGATAAAGAAAATATATTCTTACAATTTTTTCACAAGGTAAATAAAAACTTGCCAATTTTTTTTGTCGTACGTAAAACCGAAAGCCAATCCGGAGGCATATTGAAAAGGGACGACTTACAAGATTAATCCAGGTTTTTTATCTTTATGTACCTACATTAAATAATATTACACGATAGTATAAACGTGGAACGAATGGTCGGTAAGGCTTTTCATTTTTTGTAGTTACGCCAGGTTTTTTTTACCTCCTGAAATCCACTGTGATGAGGATTTCTGACTTAAGCAAGGACGGAGATCTTGCAGGTGTATGGTTTTATGTGTAGACAAATTGTGCTACTGTGTTCTTTTAAGATATTCTATTTGAAATTATTGTATGTATGTACTTAAATGTGTCATTTTGATAGATTCCTATCATTTGACGTCACCTAGCAAACAACTAATCTATTGTATCTATCTTTGTATCTTTGTAGAAAACTATAAAAAAAAATTATCTATACCAAATCCATAATAATAATAAATGTTTTTGGGCTATATCTGTAGATTTCTATTTCCTTTTTTAATTTTGTGACACTTGTCTATTTTAGCCGTCAGGGACGTACCCATACTATGTGAGCCGTTTAAGGGGGGGCAGGGAGGTCTTCAAAATGCTACGCTCAGTCACAGGAGCGGGCGTTGGCTTAGATTTCTGTTACGTAGTCTGATAGTACTGCCCCCGTGATCAATGATGTATCCGAAAGGATTGATGGTGGGAACGTATTCATTGAAGATGTGTGAGACGGATATTAATGTAGTTAAACAGAAAACCAATGTTGTTTTCGTAAATTAAGCTACGGTAGCAATATTTTTTTTTTTTTTATACTAGCTCGACAAGGTGACAGCATTGTGCCCGATGGTAAGCACAATGCAATCCAGAAACAGTGGCAACTAGCGAAAGATTGGTTATCCATGGCCATTCATCCTTGTCATTCCGGCCTGCACATATATCTTTTCACGCTACGCTGGAAAGACGTGATGTTATAGGAAGGAGGGAATATATCGGCCGGAAGACGGTTCCACAGCTTTACAGTTCGGGCCTGCCGTTGAATAGTTCTTCAAAGCACTTGCCATGATGCAGGCAGTAGAACACGCTTAGCGAAGCAATGACCCTGCGCAGCTGAAGAGGCTCGATGAATTTGGTAACGTTTGCATCATTTACAATACCGACAACTTGTCTCTGCACCCTATCCAGCGCTTCAAGGTGGTGTTTATAACCGGATAGCGGGATAGCCGGGCGGGCGGGCGTGAAAAGCCGTCGCACCCTATTCAGAATTCCTTGTCTCCTGAATGTTGTGGAGAGCAGCTAGTATTGTTATACGATTTCTGAACTAGCTACGATTTTCGAAGGTTCCCCTAGGTTTATCTAGGATCCCATCATCAGATCTTGCTTTCATTATCATGGGACCACCCTTGGGATATATATATATATATATATATATATATAAAGTCGAATTGAGAACCTCCTCCTTTTTAAAGTCGGTTAAAAAAAATACTCAAAAAGGGCTTTGTATGAGAAACTAACAAGTTACGATACATCGTTCAATAGGCTATGAAAAACAAAACAAGATCACACATTTAATCGAGATATAACTAGTAGACGAAGTAGCGAGAACCTGCTAGTATAATACAAAAACATGACCAGAAAATACCTAGACGTTTTAAAAAAATAAACAATTATCGGAATCGGTTCAGCGGTAACCTCACAAACGTACTGCCAATCGATATAGAATTATTATACATTACAATAAGTAATCTATACTAATAAATAAAATTGAAGTGTCTATTTGTAATGTCATTTTTTTTTTACTAAATAGATATGAATGCATAATATACGATCTGCCCGTCTGTTTGTTGCGGGTAATCTCCGGAGCGGCTGAACGGATTTTGACGGATTTTTTTTTTGTTAGATAGCTGAAGTTACTCCACGTAATATATAATACTTTGTTTCGAAAATAATTAGGGTTTCGCGTAAAAAAAAAAATTAAACTCAGGAAATTTCGAATAAAATTCGATTCAAAGCACAGTTTCACTGCCTTGTATTTGAATTCGTGAGAAGTAATTTTACTTTAAAGATAAAGTAAGTAAGAAGTACCGAAAAAAAAAATGAAGGAAAATAATTTTGATTGTTGATGACCCGTTCCATCCACTGGCTCCTGTTTCAGTTAGTCCTCATCGCATAAGTAAATGGTTATGTTTAGTTCGAGCCACAGCATTAGCACATTTATTTGCACGTAAACTTCTTATCTTACGTGGTAGAGTAGATAACACCGCCGTAATTCCTTGCATTTTAACAGCGTCCAATTTACAAATGGCCGAAACTCATATTTTATGGCAAAGTCAACTAGACTGTTTTAAAACAGAGATCTCTTGCCTAAAGAATAACACACCGCTACCACGTAACAGTAGATTGCTTAAACTATCTCCCACTTTAAGCGATGACAACTTACTTCGCCTATTCGGACGTATCAGCGCTACTATACACATCAATACTCCTTCGAAATTCCCCATTATACTCGATGGAAGACATCCAGCTATCCGCCTACTAGTAATGCGTTACCACGAAAAAGCTGCACATGCGAACACTGAGACAGTGGTGAACGAACTCCGCCAACGCTACTGGATCCTCAATCTGAGAACCACAGTTCGTTCTGTAGCTCACGACTGCCTATTTTGTACACATCAAAGAACTAAACCGTTAGATCCGCCTATGGGAAAACTTCCTGATGAGCGACTTGCACACCACCAAAGACCTTTTTCTTTTATTGGGGTAGACTACTTCGGACCTCTTCAAGTTACCGTAGGCCGAAGACATGAAAAGCGGTACGTCGCTCTATATACGTGCCTGGTCACAAGAGCAGTACACTTGGAGGTAGTCTACAGCCTTACTACAGATGCCGCAATGATGAGCCTGAAAAGATTTATTGCTCGACGCGGATTACCACATAAAATTTTTTCAGACAACGGAACTGCCTTTGTCGGCCTTAGTAGAGAGCTCAAAAAACTGTACGAGAAACAAATCTTAACTTTCGCAGCAAATGAATTAATAGAGTGGAAGTTTATACCACCCGCTGCTCCTTTTATGGGAGGAGCTTGGGAGCGCTTAGTTCGAAGCATAAAGACTGCGCTTAAAGTGACACTCAAAGATAAGTCACCTACTGATGAAGTTTTATCAACTCTTCTCCTAGAAGCAGAAGCGATTGTAAATAGTAGACCTCTCACACACGTCTCTCCTGATCCTGACTATCCGGAGGCACTCACTCCTTTTCATTTTTTAATTGGGACGTCTTCAATCAATCGCATACCTTTCGAAGTAGAAGAAAGCGATCTTCACGGTAGAATTCGATGGAAAAGAGCAGCCAGGATGGCGGACCACTTTTGGAGACGTTGGTTGGTCGAGTATTTACCTCTTTTGAACCCCACTACAGGCACTGGAGAGCGACCTCATATTAAAGTGGGAGATGTTGTTCTTATAGCTGACAGTAATTTACCTCGTGGTGTGTGGCCAAAAGGGAGAGTCATATCCCTATATAAGGGCAAGGATGGAATTTCCAGAGTGGCTGATGTTGCCACATCTGCTGGCCAATTAAGGAGACCTCTTAAAAAATTAATTGTAATTACTACATAGCCAATTTAAAAAAAAAAGAGGAGGATGTTGAGAATCCAACCTTTTTATACCTTTTTGTGAGTAAAATAACCTTTTTTATTTTGTGTAGTTTTTACTTATAAAACAAATGTATTTTAATTTAAGAATTTGAATGTATTGTCAATACCAGATAGTAAAATACACTCATAGAAGATACACCGAATATCGCCTTTTTTTTTTCCTGTTTTCCATCATAATATTTGCCCAATCTTCACCTAAAACTGAGCTAATCCGCAACACGTATCAAAAAGTTAAAACGCAGTGGAGAACATAAGAAACGTGGGCGCAGCCGCGGACACACAGCTAGTATAAAATAAAACCATCGTGAAACTTGATAAGGCAAAGTTATATATAGCCAGCTCTTTTAACCTCTTAAATTAAATCGAATTCGATGTTAATAGAGCTCTCGGCTTTCGGAAAATTTAATAAAATAAGGTTGCGTCTTAAACCGTATGTTGATTATTTGGTGCCAATGATCGCGACAGATGCGATTGGGCGGGCGGCCAAGCACGAATCGTTCATCGAACGTTGCCTGAATAATAATTTCATTTATCGAGAAACTTTAACTTACTACGATTTCGTAAAGTTTCGACTTGCAAGCGGTTTCCAGCCAATTTAACAAATAAAATCTAGCATTTGAGATGTGGTGTTGGCTTCTATCGCTTCGGATTTCGTGGACGGCATTCGTACTAACGTCTCGTTCGTATTAAAAGAAATGCGGCTGGAGACAGCACTTAGACTTTTTTTATATAATGCACAGCACAGTGACTGCACTGGACCTGATGTTATGTACAGTATAATCCAAAACAGCGACGACTGACACTGAACAGAATTCACTGCAAGTCACCGCTGTCATGCTGGCCTGCTTAAATATCTCTTCACGCCTCTATACGAGTGTTCCCGAGTACTGTGATATTTGCCCATATTGCAAGAGGCTTAAATAATTTAGAAAAGCGGGTTCTAACAGGAGAGTTTAAGGGAAGCGCCCGAGGGGAAGGTGCATAATACTGTAGTCGGACCAAGTCTCTGAACAACTGGAGCTACCTTTCAGCGCAGCTCATTATAAAGCACAGGATCGAGATATATGGAGATATCTTTGTCATGGCGACTTACGGAGTTATGCTCTTCAGCACTGATGGTATCAAGATGAAAAGAAAGAGAGAGAGAGAGAGAGATTTATACAAACAACTAGTTAGGTAAGCAAAGGACATAATCTTTTGTAAAAGTTTTTTTATACCGTATAGAACTCAATGCTTTGACCACAATCTCACCTGATATGAAGGAACGATGTGGTCCATGGTGGTAAACACACTAAGCGTAGAGGTACTGGTTCTCAAGTGATACTGCCGGAACACACCTATTGGTATTTGGGGATAAGTTTTAAATCTTGGAACCTAACTACCTAAGCGGGTATTATTAGTAAATAATAATAATAATAATAATATATATTTATTTCAGACAAAAGTCCATTTGGTTAGTGTACATAGAACTTAGAAACTAGTGTTAGTACTTACATCTACATTTCCATCAAATAATTATTTTTATAACGCCACAGTAGCATGTAGGCGTACCCAATGTCCCAGTATGGGACTGTCCCACCTGTCTGCTAAAGTATTCAGGATGATGTTGCTAAATGCCCTACCACCGCACTTATGGTTTCCTTACGATGTTTTCCTACACCGAAAGTTCAGGCTGATTTTAGAGTCGCATAGGTGGGCTCGAAACCGCGTCCATTGACGCGGAATCCGGCCGCATTACTAAATACACCATCATCGCTTCTGAACTGAACTGAAATAATTAAGCGAAGAAGAAATAAATTAAATACTTATCAAGTCAGGTATAATTGAATGTAATGGTTTATTTATTTCTCAATTGTCTGTCCTCGCCTATCAAAATATACAATAAAAATGGGAGAAGTCACGAAAAAGTGGCGTCAGAACCGTAGGATGGCAGACTATTACTATCGTAAACACGCTGGCGCTATGGGCGCGCTTATTATATGTAAACTTATATTATCCAATACTAAAAATTGACGAATTATCAAGAAAACGAATTTAACATCTGTGCTGTGCCAATAGTTTTGGTGACAAGAGGTAACATTAAATATAAAAAAAGATTAATGTCCTTACGTTAATTTTAAATAGTTTGTGATTAATTTATCTATGCACTTATAATTAAAAAAAAAAGAATTAATAACGGAATTAATTTCTATAATCTTCGAAAGCAGTTATAAAATGGTACCTAATATTTTATTTAACTTGAAGTTTTATAGACACGGAAAGCATGTCGATGGATCTAATAAAAAAAAAATACATATATTACATAAGCTCACGCCTGTTATCCCCGAAGGGTTAGGCAGAAGTGAAATAGCGAACTACTCCACCCACATTTCGCCGGGCTTAGTTCCGTCCTAGATGTGACAGGGGGCGAGCCTGTCGCCATATCGGGCACAAATTCCAAACTCTGCAATGATACTGAGTAGAAAAACCCAATACCACTTGACCCGACTCGGGGATCGAACCCGAGACCTCAGAACGGCAGTCACACCGTAATACAAAATTACGTTTGTCCTATAAATTAAACAGAAAAACGCTTCGCCTTGCAATGAGTTTGCAAGTTCTCTATAACTAAAGATAAGAGCCTAACAATTAAACTAAAGTATGGCTGCAGGTCTCTGGTTATTAGCGTTAACTTATTATCTCTTTTTAGTTATATAGTTTGTATAGAAATAAAATTAATAACAGATTGTAAATGTTTTAGTATTATGTGAAGGAATCTTAAGTAATGACCGTAGTTTATAGCTATGTATTGGCAGAAATTCATGATATTTAAACAACCACAGTATTTTTATTATTATTATTTTTGCCTATTTCTATATTGACACGACGACGATATTAAATTTATCTTCTTGAAAATTAAATCCAACGATCAACGCAGCTTAGTCTAAAGAGACAGGAAAAAAACAAAACGTGAGAAATTAGATAAAGCATATGAAAGATTAAATTTCCTCGGAAGAAAATTCACTCGGTGAAAAAAAAAAACACCTTAAATAAATCGTGTTATACGCCAGGATATTTCCGAGGGAATTTTCCACACAATATCGGCTATTATTAAATCTGGCCCTTGTGTTGTGGGTTGGGAAAACACTCCTCCACCTTCTACTCCCATTGTCTGATGGAACAATGGCCGGTGTCTTTGATAATAATTGAGTTCGCATTATTATTACACACAATTATTTTAATGGACTACGAATTAGATTAAGCGATCGGAACACAAGCACTGTTCTATTCAATAGAAGTCCCGAAACCACAGTATCAATTTATTTGATTAATTGACATTTTCAGCTTGAACTCTTAATAAAATAGATCATAGTACGCATGCGACGTTGCAAGATAATGTAAATAAGTAACTCAACGTAGGAAGGCGACTCTGTGCATTTCCGAGAGATCCGAGCGACTTTAATCACCTCTGATTGGCTGTGAAGGAGTCACGTGACCTGAAATTCGTTCGGAAATACGTAAGAAACATTTTGTGCAACAATATTAAATTGTACTAAATACTACAACACTATTTCGTTCCATCGCTTAAACAAATGTTAAAACACTACGAGATTTTTGACATCCTAGCGGAAGATTTTCTTCTGTTTGCTTATCGAGTTTTTAAGCATGAATATTGTTCATATTAATGGTAAAATGGTATTAAACGTAATACTAAGTAAAAAATCTTTTAGATCAGTCAAAGTTAAGTAACTTATAAGACAAATAAACAGGCATCACAACTCAAAATATATATTAGTATTGAGTCCTTATAGTTAACTAGATGTTTGCCCGCGGCTCTACTCGTGTATACTAACGCTTAGACAGAAAGATAGATGTTGCCTTTAATAAAATGTAAAGACAAGGACAAAAAAAAATTAAGAAAGAACACAATAATATTCCTTTTATGAAGTTGGTTTTTCAATTATTCTGATTACTTTCCTATATAATATATATAGGATTATATATCTACGATTTAAAATAAACATCATGTAAATCCGTTCAGTGGTTCTTGATTTATAATCTAACTAACAGACAGATAGATTTTGCCTTTACTATAAAAGTTACTCGATATGGTTAAATTCTGAAATATTAACTAACCTTAACAAATAGCTCAGAAGTAATTTTTTTAAACTTTTAAAATCGATCCCACGCTTTTTTTCACATCGTCAATAAATCCCGTTCATCTCTAAAGACAAAGGAAACGTAGACATAATATTAAGAAGTAAAGATATTTACGAGAAGTCGTAAACGCCCCCCAGTTATTCGAGAAATGTACAATTATTTCATAGAAACGTTTACGACATACAATATATAATGTGTGTTATAAGCATTTTACAACGTTTCGGGCTATTTGTTAAGAAGAAAGAAAGAAAGAAAATCTTTATTCACAAATGAGATACAAAACACATACTGAAAAAATAGAAAATAATGAAGAAATGATACCAAAAAAAAAATCCCATAATAGGGTAACTATGTGTCACCCACCAACCAAAATCTCATTAGATGAAAGGGTCTCCAGCTCAGCATATGCTGAAGTACCAAGAGATACTCAGCGCTGATTTTCAGCTGAAGCCCAGAGCGAATCACGGAACGTCAGTATATAAAAATAAAAAAAAACTTTGCAAAAATTACAATAAAAAAAAAAAACTAAATTGTAAAATTTAACTCATATACAAGTACTTAGTCTATATATATATATCATTACCACATATGCACATTGTTATATATCTTATGTATAAGGGTATATAAATAAATAAATTAATATTACATAAAAGATAAATTTTCGAGGCGTTATAATATTTATAACATATAAATTATAAAAACACCTGTTACCTACTTTCCTTTAGGTAAGCGATGATGGCGCAGTGGGTGGTACGGCCGGATTCCGCGTCAATTGACGCGGGTTCGAACCCATTTATTCAACTCTAAAATCAGCCTGAGGTTTCGCTGAAGGAAAACATCGTAAGAAAATGGTAGCGCATTTTCTAATAATGCCCTCCTGTGTAACTACCACCCTTAAGTTTGAAAAAAAGTCGCCAAATACCAATAAGTGTGTTCCGGCAGCATCACTTGAGAACCAGTACCTCTAGGCTTAGTGTGTTTACCGTCCTGGACCACATCATGACTTAACATCAGGTGAGATTATAGTCAAAGCACTGAGCATATGCTGTGTATAAATACCAATTTAAAAGTAAATTTCTCTCTGTCCGTTTGTTGGTTTATAATTCGAGAATGACTAAACTAATTTGTATGGTTATTTAAATCACATATGCACGCTCTAGCTAGATTTTAATACATTTTGTTAGCTTTAGTTAGACACGAAAAAATCTATAAGGACAATAGTTAATAGCGTCGATACATAAATGATCATTATCGCATTTCGCAACGATTTTTAAATTATTCAATATTTTTTCAGATATTTGAATTTCGTTTACTTAGAACTATCGACCCGCCTCGGCTTCGTCCGGGTATTTATAAATATTTAAGACTAAAAAAGTCTATAGCCTATGTTACTCGGTGATAGTGTATACCTTTCTACAGGTGTACGAATTTTAAAATCCATTTTTGAGTTTATCCATGTGAAACATAAAAATCAATTTTACATCTTTAATTATAGCATAGAAAAAAAAAATTGATTGTAAGCAACCAGGATAAGCACAAAATAAACATACAGATCATTCCTATAAATGCGTTAACGAAAGTTAGTAATATTCGAAGGAACAATTGGATTAAACTTGTCCGAACTTTAGTGGGATCCATGATTTTCTATAGTTCTAATACCTTAAACGACAAAAACCACAGATAGGGGAGCGTACATTAAACACGTGAGGCTCGAAACGGGGAGAGGGGTTTCGATAAAATCACGAAACATCACACGTGATCTTGGGTAGTCAGAGATTGTTATTTTAAAAGCTTACCACATATCACGTCACAAATTTGAAGAAAAAAAAACACATCACGTGATCAATGGTCTATTCCTAAGAAGTATATAGATGTTTTTGTGATACGATTGTGGCGATAAATGCTTTAAAAGGCTCACTGTACTAACGAGTCCATTATCAAAGTTGTAAAAAACCACAATAGATTTTTTATAGAGTTACGCTAAGGAGTCAGTTTGGATATTGAGGTATGTCGACAATGTTAAGAATTCCTGGAAGTTTTTTCAAATATCGTAATAAATCGTATAATTTTTCGTTCGTTCTTATTAGAAATAATTTATTCTAACTGGTTAGATACAACTAGCTGCTCTCCGCGATTTTACCCACATAGTTGCCGTTCCCGTGGGATTTTCAGAATAAAAACTATCCTATATAACTCTCTGGATTTCAAACTATCTCCATAGCAAACTTCATCCAAATCGATCCAGTAGTTTTAAAGTTGATTCGTTACATACAAAAATTTAATACAAATCTTTTTTTTATAATATTAGTGTAGATAGAAGACTTATGTACTAAAAACTCGTACTATAAATTAATTTCAATGTACACATTATTATATTGAAATTGCAGGAGTGTTCGCTTTAACATATATAACTCAAGATCTACCGAGACTTGCTCTGTAGTACTCCCATGCGATATGACGTTTGACAGGTGATCGAGGCCTCACCGGAAGTAAACTTTGATATTACCGAAAGTACACAGATAATATCGTAAAGCTCCGCCGGAATTATAACGACAATATTATTGACACATGTAAATCGATGTAAAAAATTTAATAATTATTTCCCTTGTATGCTAGAAAATTGTAAAAATCGTAGAGATTATCACGTTCAAAGCAGACTCTGTGGGTCTACGATATTCATTTCCGAGACCTCGGTAAGATTTATTGAACCGGTCGACTTACTCGTAAGAATGTTGAATTAGGATTCAAACTCACTTTGAGAGAGTAAGGGAAACGGAATTGTTTAGTAACTCAACACATGATGATTCCATTGCTAAGAGTGAAGTAACTGAGGCAACTATTTCAAGATTACTTAGGACCACATACTAGCTATCAACCACGACTCCATAGGGTTTAAAGTAAAACACAGACATAGTATAGAGTGAGAGAATGTAAATACAATAAGGAATATATGTCCGCAAGCCTGCAATATCCCGTACTTCATTTCACCCTACACGGTGTAATCTTGATAAAAAAAAAAAGAAATAAAATATTTGACATTGCCCCGACCTCTCTTCTTGTTATTACGACTGTATTAAACGTAAAAGCGGTTATAAAACGCATTGGTGAGGCCGGTTTAGGTCTTATAGTTGGCTATTACTATTGTCGTTTTGAGCTGTTCCAACTAATAATCAAAGGCAAAAGCCAACACAACTTGAATTTAAATCAGTATTATAAATTGCTAAAATACGTCTATGATTTAAGAAAGAATTAAACCAGTCGGTTTGGTAGTTCTCGAGTTAAAAGCTCGTAATGAACAAACTAAAAGAGAAACATTACTATTTATATATAAGGAAGTCACAATTCTCGACGATATAAAATAATCTGTTGAAAACATTGAAACTGAACCTTCGGCGTATCTACGCAAGTCTTATTTATTCTCAGGCTATTATTAACTTTGTTTGATACTAAACGCAATAAATAGGGTAGTGTAATATTATTTTCACAACTGTAAAATGTAAGGATAGACAAAATAAACTCGTAGTTGCGTACGATTGTAAATAATCTTTATTGCTAGTTAAGAAACGTATTCACATTTTAATGGTTTCTCTTTAAATTATTATTTCTCATTGTTTAAATTTGGAAATTTTAATAGTAGCAGTAAAATTTGAATATTGTTAAGACTTCCTCTCGATTCTTACGTTGTAAACGTATCTCCATCTATCTACTTTTGTTAACTCGATAACTCGATGTTCATGATGATACTGGTCTCATAACACCATTTACGCTAATAGAAAAGTTTCTTATATACCTTTCATATTTCCTTCCTTTGATTAATTTACAATTACCTTTTTTTTTTTTTTTTTTTTTTGACGAGGGGAAATGCATTTACGCACTACCCTTATCTATGGTATTTGAAGGATCGGAGTCCCCCAAATACCATAGATAAGGGGGCACGGAGTGACGAGTTCCGTGCCAGTGTGGGACTCACCCGGGCGAGAGTCGCCCGGAAATACCCACTAAAACCCCCCGGGGCCGTCCGCTGCATTTGGGATGGAGGGGCGACACGGGGTGGCTTACGCAAGCACCGCGTCGCCCCCTGCAGCGAACCCACCCGGCCCGTAATTTACAATTACCTGAAAATTTAGTTAATGAATGTCTTCGATACTCTTAATTACTATTGGATAGTATAGGATTTATTCCATTCTAAAAGCTTTAAAACTGCTTGATGTCAATTTTAAAAATGTAATAAATACTCAGTCTTCAGATCATCGTGTATATTAGTTCAAAACATTAGTTAATCTAGTTCGTAGTCGTAAGTGAGATTAAATGTTCTGCAATTCTTGTATAATTTAATTTCCATTGCCTAGAATTTCAATAACATCAATTTGCCAGAAAAAGCTTAAACGTGAGAGGAATGTAAAGGAACTGGATACTGTTCGATCCGTATTTAGAATTATATTAACAAGTCGCATTAAGAATATGAAGATATGCAGAATAATCGGACTGAAAACGAATATACCATCAATGTAAGGACCAATAGAGAATGGTAAAAAAAAAATACAATAGAATTGAGTACATAAGTAAAAACAGAGGCTGACTTGAATCTGAAGCAAAAGAAGTAGTCCATCCTTTTCATCGAGAGATAGAATGGGTAAATGCGTGACTTGAAATTGCCTACAAGTTTTTTAATTGAAAATTGTAACTCCAGCGTGTTCGTTTCAAAGTCTTTTAACCATGGCTGTACCTCTGTTGCCAATTGCGATAACTTATTGATTGAAGACATTTCTTAGAATATTAGATGAAAATATAGAAAACCCTTTGATCTCAATTCAAACGTAAACGACGTATATTTCAGTTACAAATAAATACACACGAAATCAACTATTTCATATTGCTTTGATCTACGAAATATTGGTTTATGAATTTTCAATCTGTTCATAACATAACATATATTTGGCTACTTTAGCAGTAATTTTCTGTGTTTTCTAGCTCATTTCGTTTGGTTATGTCGGTGATTGTCATCTCCTTTAAACCGATTAAAATGAACAGTATACATTCCAGCATAGATTTTTCAGATTTATAAACTTTGAATTTTTAAACGCAATAAAATACAGTACAGAATTCACGACATAACAACTAAGTTGAGATATTGTTCTCAGCAAAGTTTTTAATCTCAGTATAAGTACTTGTGATACAAGACATTTGTAATCCAACATTCAGGACAACGGCTATAACGAATCCGAATAGTGGCAAATGTAATTAATATATTGCGGCCAACTCAAAGAGCGTGACAAGGAGGCCAAAAGTTACACGACGATTTATGTCAAGATGACGATACTTTACGAAACTACAGTTCTACAAGTAATCATATCTTAACTTTGCCCTCCCAATACATCTTCGATAACTTAATGCATATTCGTAAAAAATTAGACAAGCTAGATCTAGTGAATGATCGTCATAATTTTAATACTAGAAGTAAAGACAAGTTGGCCGTCCCACGCTTTAGGTTAAGTAAGTGTAATAAAAGCTTTTTAGGTAATAGTATTTTGTTTTACAATAAGATCCCAAGTAACATTACCGATTTACAGGACAATAAGTTCAAGTATTATGTCAAGCAAGTTTTAATCTCAAAAGGTTATTACAGGGTGGATCATTACGTGAACGATAGTGATGCCTGGAATTAACCCACATCTCTGTGCTTACACTAAAAACTACGATTTGTATAGTTTTTTACATGACAAAAAAAAATGATATATATTATATTTATGAAAAAAAAAGAACCAGATCGATTTTCTCGCCTGCGCCGTCTTCTCGACTGGGTTGTTTTCCGAACCGGTGGTAGTGTTTCAGACGTTCATAAGTGCCTTCTTAGGGCCTAAATTGAATAAAAAAAATTTGATTTGATTTGATTTGATTTGAATAAATTACTACTTGGAATCGTTCTTGAGACCGTTTTTGAAGCAAACGTTAAATTCTTTACAGAATCATTTAATTTCTTCCTAGTCCTTCACTGCTGGTTACGATCATGGATCATTTCATAGGATGGTTGCTTTAGTTGGTTTTTGACTATATTTCTCTCTATTCGTGGTTTAATCTATCAATATAGTTTATATAAAAGCAATAGATCAAACACTTCAGGCATTAACATTTTTTACTGGTTAACTGAAAATATTAAGACCGAAATTGGTGGCCACTACAAGATTTAAACCACTAATTAAATAACACCCGAAAGATTTATAAAAAACTTTTAATAGTATTAAAAAGAAAGACTCTATTCATCAATTATTTTTTTTTGTAAAGTACAACGAACTTACCAAGCGTACTTAATCAGATCAAATAAGCACTGAACGAGATGAAAGTAAGCTGAATCTGAAAGGAGCGAATGAAGTTTACGAAATTAGAGATAAATGAAACTCAATTTTTTCAATTTCAGAGATGCAATATTAAAACAACATTAAAATATTTTTATACTAAATACACTGTCTAAGTGTCTAGTAACAGGTTTGACAAATAAGTGAACTTCAGATTGTATGAGATGAGACCAAAATCAAAATACTATATTCAGTTTAAACCTGGTGAATCATTCGGTTGCTTGGGTGAGAATGTCAGGAATCACTGTCATTCTTGCCGAGTGATTTTCTCTTGCCTGGCAACCCGCGCCGCGAGTTAACTTTGACAGTTGTTTTTAAAAATATACGCGCAACCGCTCCGCAACGCAAACCGCAATTCTTTATAATAATTTATCATTTCGCCGCATCACGCCTTACACCGCTTCCACGCCAATACGTAAGCTGCAGGATCCTCGGGATTGGATGTGCACGAGAGATTGCTCGGTAAGTGGACATATTCCTTATATTTTCGCCCTGAGCGACCCAGTGTATCACCAGACCCTCGGCAAGAAATAGGAGATTTGGAGGCCGGCCAGCCCGCAGTTGGTATTTTCTACCAAAACCCTGAGAATACGCTCATGAACGACAAAAACACTATCACCGATTAGAAGAACAACCTACTCGAGAAGAGTAAAAAAAAAAGAGAAATAGATGATTTCTATAATGGATAGTTTTTAAGAGATAACAACTGAAATCCAAATCCAAACATGAATTTAGTAAGTAGCATTAGTACGAAAAGTCTTGTAACCAAAACAACCTCTTAATTAAATTTTGAAAATACATTTAACAATATTTATCTTACACTTTTCATTTTAAATGTAATCAGAATTTAAGAACGAAATATAAGTGAATAATAAAATATGTACGTTTCTAAAAATATTTAGTACGCGCAAAATTTAATTTAACCGGAATTTTTCAGAGACGAAAGGGTAACAAATCTTTTGTTAAATGTGTCACACGCACGGATGCTCCACGAGCGTGTTTCGAATTTGATATAACGTATACTTTTATAAATTCACCGTACGTGTATTTTGTTGTTGTTTTTTTTTTACATATTCTACTCCCAAATAACATATAAGTAGATGTATGTAAAGAGAATGTTCCAGAGATGGATAGACGAATAAATATCATGGACCATGTCACACAAGAGTTTGGCTCATCACCCCTTTTTCTCTTTCTCTATAACAGCCGATTTTAATATGCAATCTCAATCTGCTTTACTTACTGAAATCCGAAATTACAATCCTTTTTGTTCTAAATGAGTGTCAGTAATCAGACAGAAAATCCAATGTATTTTTAGATTGATCTCAATCTTAACTTTAAAGGTTTGATATTGAAACTCGCCGTAAGAATATAGTAATGCCTACATTACTCGTGAAGTTATGCGAATAGAGTAATAAATGAGGCTATTACGATACACTTAGTGCAAACCTGGCTCGCCTCGATCTATTTCTGACTCTTGTCAATTTATGCGTCCGAATAAAAGGATTCAAAACATATGAGACTTCGGATCTGGGTCTATTTCCACCAATACTTTGTCGAAGCGAATTGGTAGTGCCAGTTTAACAGTTAAGTGTTGTAATTTTTAGTTATGTCATCACCACGTGAAATTGTTGCCAAATGCTAAATCTATTAAACAAAAAACTAAACACCCATAAGGACTGCTGACCGAAGTGAAAACTAGAAACTAAGCAAAAACAGATTTTTAATGTTCAAATGTATTAATTGACATATTAAAATAAACTAACATTTAACATAATATAACGTTTGTCTGGTTTTATACATCTACTAGCTGGTGCCCGCGGCTCCGCCCGCGTTTCCTATGTTCTGTGCATGTGACGTTTCATTTATAGCTAATTTGAAAAAACAAATGAATGAATAAAAGTAAGAGTATTTTGTTTTTATTAGCGGAAAAAATGTATATAAGCGTAAATTGAAGTGGAAAATGTACAAAAGAGTAAATCGAAAAAAAAAAATGAGAGAGGATCGGTGGAATCCAAAAAATACCTGTCTACGAAAAATACTGCATTGAAAGGTATTAGTCCTATTCCGATATGTTCAGTAGTTTTGAGGTGGTGATGCGTCAAAGGAACCCCATTTTATAATTGCCTGTCTTTTGTTTTATGGGAGCAAATAAATTAATATACAAACAAATTAAGAAAACATGGCAAAGGTATAGCCTATAACCATCTACGATTAATTCCGCGTCGAATGGTTGTGGTTTCATGCTGATCGGTCCAGTAGTTTTCGAGTTTACCTCGGACAAGAAAACAAACTTTGCTTATATATATATAGATGGGCGCTCCGAGCGATAATTATGCACAGTACCATATAGTTTATACATAATCAAAACATACGATAGCCTGCGTAAGTATGAATTTTATTGTATATCTCTGAGCGCCAGCTTTGAAACGCCATCTTATAATTTACATACTGTAGCATGTTGACGGCTGACGTCATAGCATTGGTAACGCGAATCTATAAGTATTTCCAATACCTACAATCATACAGACCTGCTAATAAAGTCTGCACTTAAAAATACAGCAGTGAAAAATATTCTGTAACCCGCAGATATGTAATAACGAATTCCGTAGGCTTCGTAATTTAAATTAAAACGTTCGTCTGAAACCCTAATGAAGATTATGTAAAATTTGCTCAAAATAACGGTATATTTATACAACAAGTACGTAGATATATCACAGTTCATAAATTCGCGAGCTTTTGACGATACGAGAGCTTTTACCGAGAAAGTTATTGTCTATCAGGTTTTACGATGACAGAAGTAGCTCAAAATGTCGTCGTATTGTGGCCATGAGACAAGATATTTTCAAAGACTATTGATGAACGTACGGATTGGTTCATCAATTACTTTTGCTAATTCGGGTTCAAATAATTTCAGCTGTCACGTCTTCTAGTACCTGATTTAAGATGTCCACTGTTGGACATAGGCCTCCCCCTATTAGTAGGGGATTGCCATAATCACCATGCTTAGCAGGCGGGTTGGTGTCGCAGTAGATGCTTGTGATACTCAAAGGATGCTGCTGCCCATCCTCTGGTTTTTATCCCTTAGTCACCTATTACGATACCTACGCTAATATACGGAATGGTACTATTCTAGGTCGGCACCACACGACTAGCTTACTAAAATTTTACTATTTTTTTTATACTATATAGGTTCAGTGCATTGACCACAATGTCACCTGATGTTAAGTGACGATGTGGTTTACGATGATAAACACACTAATCTTAGATACTGGTTCACAAGTAATGCTGCCGGAACTCACCTATTGGTATTTGGCGACAGGTTTTCAAACTTGAGGGTGATAGTTACCCAGGCGGGCATCATTAGAATATGACTTAAAACCATGCTATGGTTTTCTTGCGATGTTTTCTTTCACCGAAAGCTCAAGCCGATTTTAGAGTCGGATAGATGGGAATCGAACCCGCGTCGTTTAACGCGGAATCCGGCCGCAATACCCGCTGCGCCATCATCGGTCTAATATAAGTAAATAAATATATATATAATAAATACAAATAAAAATTATATTATCTAATTTATTAATACATAATTTAATACTTTATAATCGTGAATCGATTTCTTTACGCAAACCCCTAATTATTTTCATAAAATAAAAATACTTCTTATGACTTCAGCTATCTATCCAAAAAACCTCATCATGATCCTGGAAGATTCCGGAGACTAGCCGGAGCAAACAGACTAAAATGAAAAAAAAAAATGTTTCTTTTATAAATACCATTTATAAGTTCATATGTATTTAATAAGAATTTATTTAGTTAATTTGGTATTACTCGTAAAAAAAGATACTTCAATTTTATTTATTTGTATATTTATGTTTTTCATGTAATTTCCAATTATTCTCTTATTAGTACTCTCAGCTACGAACTATGTTATTTATTGATGGTCAGCTGCTAGAAAATACTATATGGCATTAAGCTCATCACTTGATCAAGACCTGAAACAAAGATTTCTGGCCAATATTCCAACATCTTATTTAAGAATGTATACTTTATTTCATTCCATCACACTTTGAGTCTACAACTTATTCGCATCTATCTTTTTATATATTCATAATCGCGATAGATTCATTTAGTTATATGTTAAAATCCACCTACTCATTTGTCCAATCGATTTTTTTATATCTATATTCGTTCATTCTGCCGTTACTAGCCCGTTACAACCACTCCTCCGACAATTAAAAAATATATTCGTGAAACAATCCAACTGGTATTAATTTTTTCAACGTACAACTTATTTGAATCAGCTATTGCACAAAAAGAAAATAATTGCTTAGCATTCGATTGATTATAATTTTTGATAACTGCATACGAATATTTAAGGATTGTTTTATATTCAAAGCAATTGCTACCAGAGAATATTGGACGGTATAAGGTGGAGTAGAAAGTATCGAACCCCGACGAAGGTCGACAAGGGATAGACTAACCATATTATTAGAGTGTCGCTATTTAAGATGAATGTCATCTTAAATTGCTTTCAATTAACATATAATTAAGTCAAAAATATTATAATCAAGAAGAAAAGTTGTATGTAAAACCCTTCTTACATTTTCATTATTTCGGCTCGATTACTTCTCGTGTTAATTAAAAAAAATGTTTACTTTTAATTAACGTATATGTAGCTATGTTTGCCGCCTATTAATTTCAAATTCAATCAATGCTACCCAGAAAATGCCTTGTAGTCCATAAAGTGTAATAATTTGTCATGGCCATGACGAAGGTATATTAAACCAATTAACATCAGAAATCAAATCAAAACAAGCAATTCTATATCCGGTTATAGGCATCCATTAATTTAAACAAAGCTTGGAAGCCCTGTCTATTAGAACAAACTGTAAACCTGAACTCACTTAAAAAAGCAAGATTTTGATTTAATTGTACGAAACGAATTCACAAGGCGAGGATGACTGGGCACGTTGGTAAGGCTCCATCTAGGCAAACGTATATCTACCAAATCGAGCACGTCTTAAATAAAGCCCAGATAAAAAGTACCCATACCGACGAGCATGTATGAAATCGCTCATGAAAGTCAAGGAAGAGAAAGAGGTGTTTCAAGACCAAGTGGAAGAACGTAGTCTCTGCCTATCGCCACGGGGGAAAGTCATGATGATATGTATGTATGTACGATGTACAAAGATATTGTATTAATAGTAATTTACTATTATTACAATTTGAAGCAATACAAGAACTTCATTTATCGTATAAACTAGTCTCCGTTGGTCCATAATTGCCACGGCAATTAATACTAGGTCCCAATTAAATAAATCACATCAACTGGAAATTAACATTTTCATGCTGTTAAACAGGTTAATAGATTTTCGAGTCCGCGTATTTCGTGGCCACAATTTATCGCGCGACCGACCCGATGGGACGTACTGGTTAATAGTCGAATATTTTACAAACATGAGTTCCTGGTTCATAATATATTTAAAGTTAATATGCGGGAAAAGCATTTTGATAATATAAAATATAGAGATTACATACACCTGTGTATGAATTAAATTATTTGATACACAGATTAATAAATAATTATAATAACGAATGTATATCATATTTACTAAACACATATTAAATTGAAAACGATTTGCGTTAAGGAGTAATTTAAAATTTAATTACTGAATGGTCTCGTGAAGTATGTATTTTGTTGTTTTTTTTTTCAGTATTACGTTACTAAATATTATTTTAGAAATATAGAATATGCCGACGTAATAAAAAAATGCGTTTTTTAAAGGTAATTATTTTAATTAAAACATACATTTATATATATTTACATGTTGTCCCCGTTCACTCTATTCATCCGTTAGGGGTCTGTATGGAAACAATACTAATTCTATTTCCTTGTACATTTGAAAGGGTTAACTAGTTTTGTTTCAAACTCAATTACGAAAACACATTACTAAGTACTTATAACAAATTAATTTATACGGAATTTCAAGCAAAATTAGATTAAAGTTTAAAGTTGTTCGGGATTTGTAGTTTTTTTCTTTAATTATGATCATAATTGGAATCTATACATAATATAAAACAAATTCGCTTTCCATTTCCGTCCATCTATTTATATCCTAACTACTCCTTAACCACGCGACATATTCTGTTTTAGTTTTCACCGTCAGTGTGATATTTTTTTTACTTTTAATTTTGTGAATTAATCACACAATTTATCCTGATTAATAAGTTTACATGTAAAAAATATCTATTTTATAACTAAGTCGGCAAGTAATCAATTTTCTTGGCTTAGGTAGTATAAATCTTTAGAAGTAAATATATCAAAATGATCTACTAGAAAGTTCTGGTTCTTTTGGTCACGGGCAGAACCTAGTGACAATATAAACAAATATTAAGTGACGTTCCGGTTTTATATATAAATATGCTTATTCCAAAGAGAGAGCCAGTTCTCAAGTTAGCTGCCGTATAAGATTTTTACTGGATATATCACCAAACAAAACGCAATTATTCGAATCAGACTTAAAATCTATAATCTAACTTTATATCAAGTGTGGAACCGCTCTATTGTTCGTTTTGATAATGAATAATTACTTTTTAAATGTATGTTGAAAGTTTATTAAGCGTCTTACAAATTACTAGCTACTCTCCGCGATTTTACCCGCGAAGTTCCCGTTCCCGTGGGATTTTCCGAATAAAATTATTCATGCCACTCCCTGGATTTCAAACTATCTCCATACCAAATTTCATCCTAATCGGTGTAGTATTTTTTAAGTTTATTCGTTACATACAAAAATACTAGAGAGTAGAGAATGTTTTTTAAAGAGTTGGAAACGCGGACTTGATACTTCTGGTGTTTCAGCCGTCCATAAGCTACGGTGACCGCCTGTAATCAGCTTGATCGTATGCCTGTTTGCCACTACAGTGGTATAAAAAAAACAAATCTTTCCTCTTTATAATATACATACATACATATGCTCACGCCTGTATACCCGAAGGGTTAGGCAGAGGTGAAGTAGCGAACTACAACCACCCACATTTCGCCGAGCTTAGTTCCGTCCCAGATGTGACAGGGGGCGGAGCCTGTCACCATATCGGGCACAAATTCCAAACTCCGGGATAATACTGAGTAGAAAAAACCCAATATCACTTGACCCGACCCGGGGATCGAACCCGAGACCTCAGAACGGCAGTCGTATGTAATACAACTGCGCTACCGAGGCAGTTATAATATCTACACAGATATAACATAATTCACGACTAAATTCTAAAAGGGAGGGACGGTAACTAACTTTATTTGCTGCAGACATTTATATGGCGACATATCATAAAACTGTAGCGCAAAAAAACGCTTTACAGTTGACTGATCTGTTGTGTAAATATAGAAGGAGTGATAGTCAAAAAGAGAAACCGAAATGGGCATACAAATATTAAATGATAGAGTAGTCATTTTGTATTTTTCTTCCGAATACCATTAAAATACGCCTTAATTAGCCAAATTAAAAGACGTCTCATTCAATCATTTTAAACTATAATCGATGTGTGCATCGTTAAACTGACCTGCGTGTCTCTGTGGATGCTGTACGTGGACCAGCAGCAAGGCTCCACCTGGTTGGAGTCCAGCCCCCAGAACTCCAGCTCCTCTTCGAATAACGGACCGCATACATTGGTGGGGTAGTGGAGTTTACCGGTTCTGTAACAAATGAACTCATTTTAAAAAATACTGCTTGTATTATTAATAAATGTTGGGCCTTCATCAAAGAATTCTCCAATGACCGGCCATTCGCATCTAGTAGATTACCACGTCCTTCACCGAAACCCGGTTTGTCTATTTTAAGATTTGCCCATAATTCATCTTTCAGTACGGAGCCACTCTTTAATTTATAATGCTATTTATTGCATGGTGGTAAGACATTTGCTAATACTTGCCTCACTTCCAGCACCCTAAAATTAAAGATCTGTCGCCAAGCACCCTATAGGCAGAATCACTCGACAACCAGTTTTTCTAAGATTAGCGTGAGATGGCGGTAAAATTCTAAATCATGATAGTACAAAAAAATCTAGCGTAGTATTATAATAATTTTATTAATATACTAGCTGTGCCCGCGACTTCGCTCGCGTGGAATTCAGACAATTATATTCTAATAGACAGCCTATATTCTTCTTATATATACAATATATCTCTACTAATATATTCTTATCGCTATCATGCCCCGTCCCGACCCCCTGGAGGAGGTCACCCCGTCCTGGCCAGACCAACACCCACACAGATTTCCAAGTGTAATGGGAGGTTAGGGTCCTCACCCATTTCCATCTTGGTTTGGCAATGCTGCAGAGTCCCGCTGGTGCTGTGTCCGGACTGAGTTACCGTCTAGGCTTAGCCCTCGCCCTAATAGGCCTGAATGGCGCCTGCGTACTATATTACCCATGTGGTGATGTGTCACATCCCACTTCATTTTGCCTTAAATATCTTCAATGTACAGATTTCGTCACGTTAGCCTTTTATTATAAGTACAGATGAAAGATTTTTGGAATAACGTGAAAATAAAATATAACTTTATAAATGTTTACTTCTATTCCTTTTACTATGTATTGATAATGTTATTATTATATTACGCATATACTTCATTATTATGTTTTTTATGAAACTAGATAAACGCTATTCATACATTATATAAATAAACATATATGTGTAAAAAGTATTCCAGATGTTACTATAGAGTATAAACTATTACCATACCAAATTTCATCGAAATCGGTTCAGTAGTTTTTACGTGATTGGCGAACAAATTAATAAACAGGTAGGGAGACAACATTTTTTTAAACTATCGTAATGTGTTCTGTAATCGTTTATGAAGCCGCTCATAGTATTTCTTCTTAAATATCTTCAAGTACAGATTTCGTCTCGTTAGCCTTTTATTTTAAGTAAAGATTCCACTTCTACGCCATACATTATTAATCAAAAATACAAAAAATTTAGACAAATTAATTTGACTATAATTTATATGATAAATAATTATTCGATATAATCTACCACAGAAACGGCGTCTTGCCCTTTAAAAATATCCAAGCGAATTCAATTTCCCCTGTTTTTAATAAATACCTAAAAGCAGAATTACCACATAGGTCATTTTGCATGCGCAACAACGATATGCCATTTCGATTCACATCGAACCTTCTTCAGGATATCCATTCGGGTCATCTTATAAATGAGTTTATGTGACATACACTATTAAGTTACTCACATCGAATAAGATCCGCCGTCAAATCCGACCTTGCCCTTACCCGTTGAATGAACATAATGTATCAAAGGAATAAATCGAGAAATGAAACACCTCTCTACTTTCAAACAAATAGCTACTGATATAGAATAGAACCTTTCTTAGTCAATGCAATATATAATATTATCATTGTATATGTCGGCAGCTGCCCGAGGTTGAACGAAGACTGACCTTTAGTTAAAAAGCGTAGTTATTTATGACTCTGTTACTTACATATATAAGGTATTTCTATATTTTACAATTACAGAAACATTTTAAAACAACAATACAGCATACCAAAAAGCCTTGATATACCTTAGTTATCTTAAATAGTTCTCAATCCTTAATATATTAAAACGGAAATGAACCAGTGGCTACATAAAACAAATAGTAGCGCACTCTTTTCTAAATAACAAAATAATGTAAATAAAGCATTGAACGTAGAATAAATTTATTTATTTATTTATTTCAATCACCAACAAGGTATACAATGTGTTTAGCTTATTAAAAGTTAAATTATTATTACAGTATATCTTAATGTAACCTTAATTATAGGTGAGTACGGGATTATTTATTTGAGCAAAAGTTTTTTATGCGACAATGAACTTCAGTTTTTTTGTAGATCTAATCTGATCTAATATGTTATAAAAATATAAAATAAAACAAAAATAAACCAAAATTAAACTAAAACTAAAATATAAAAAGAAATACAACGAACTAAGAGCAAAAACTAAACTAATATAAAAGTTATTAATCATTCAATTTTTAATTATAACATCGAAGACAATAATATCGAAGACGAATTAGAAGGAGATTTATTTTTTCTTTTAATCCCTAATTTAGTATTTATTTAATTTGTTTACAGTTAGATTTATATTCACGCAAACTATTTTGGAATATATCAAGATTCGTGGTTTTGAATATTCTGTTGTATGTCGACAGTATTCTATTCATAGGAGAATAAAGTCCTAAATTCGTGCGATAATGATTAGTTGTAAAAATATTAAACTGTGAGGCTCGAGGTAACTTAGTGGGCGCATTTAATTTAACTCTGCTTAATAGTTCAATAAATCAATCTAATACCAATTAATAAACCATAACTCACAATTCGTTACCTTGCATTTTATATATAAGATGTTTTACAGTAGGAAGTTAATGAAATATAGGCAGATTGGGCTGCCTCGTGTGAATTACTTTTTTTCCCATGCAAAAGATTGTCCAAATTTCGAAAAAAGTAGTAATCTGTTGGGCGTCAGAGTCTTTCCAACCGAAATTAGGGAGTTCGACCATCTACGGGGTTTCAAATTCAAAATTTCCAGAATGAAAACGTTACAACTAAAAACGTGGCGTATTTTTTTTTTTACAGTAGCTTCCCCATGCACATAATTAAACACTCGAGCTGTTTTTGCAACGCTGTTGGCACGGTGGAACTCGTATTCGTAAATAACTCGATATTTTTAATTTTCCATTTTGCGAATAAAACAATTAGGTATGTCAAAGAAAATTCAAATGGTGCGAAAAGAAATGAATCACAAAATTCGAAACACAAATACACAAGCTTAAATTTGAAATAACATGAATTTGAAACAACGAATCACGCGTCAGATATTTGCGATCAAAGTAACCGACGAAACGCCAATTTCCTATGTAAAGACCTTTGTATATAAAAATCCTATGTAAAAATCTTTACGAAAATACATAACTAGTGGTTTGATCATTTGGGTACCAATCGGTTCATGAACCCAATATCTCATTACCAATATTTATAATAGTTTTTCAAATTCGATAAATTTGTCATTTTTGTTGAGTGAATATTTCAAAAACTTGTGAGTTATAAAAAAAAATCACAACTATTTCATTTTTAAAACTGACGTCGTCATAATCCGTCATAGATAGCAAATTGATAGATGAGACATTTATCACTTCGCATAAACATGGATATGTGAGCCGCAGTGCGATGGTATTAAATTAGGTGACAGCCAGTGATTTATTAAAAAAGCAGCTAGCTGTCAAACATAAAAAAGAAAAACATTAAATCATCTTTAAAATATTTCCAAAAAAAAATGGAATAAAATAAATTCATCCCACCTATACAAACTTTATAAAGAGCCCGAGATTTCGACGAAGAAAATCATCGTGAGGAAACTGGAGCATGGAGATATTGTAATGTCTAATAATATTCGACCGGGGATCTACTACCATCAAGTAACGCAGATCATAAATAGGTTTGTTCCAACAGCATTACTTGAGAGGCAATATTTAAAAAAATCGGCAACCCGCATTTGTTAACACTGACTATCAGGTGAACCGTATGCCTGTTTGCCACTTACGTAGTATTAAAAAAAATGGGTGCGTGTACTTATGTACGCGCGTGAGAAGTTATACTTCTTTGGCATCATTAAAAAATAGTTTTTAATTGCATGCAAATAATTAATTACAATAAAATAATAGAAGGATTGGAAAAGGATAATCAACAAAGTTCATTTTAAATTTGAAAAATTAAATAAAATAATTTAATAATATTTAGTGTTAATTATATTAAATAAAAGTATTTTAATTTATATCAATAAATAATACATACGGATAGTTAACCTCAATTATATTGGAGCACTTGAAAAAGTATATAAGCACAATTTTTTTCACTAATATTCACAAATAGTAAGTGATATCAATCAAAATATTCAATTTAAATCACTACTGAATATAATTTATTAGCACATATATAATTCGCACTTGTATGAAACTAAAACACGTGTTGTGAATGTATAAACTAGAAACATGATGATAAATATTATAAATATGAAAACAGTGATCAGAGGTGACGCGCGTACCAACATGCGCGACTAATATCGAGGTTCAATTTATATTTTGTTGGTAGCTTTTTTTTCGAGACTTAATGAGCGGTTAAGCAGACAACTTCATACTGTTAATTTTGTGTCACAGATGCGCGCGCATCTTAAAATTTCACTCTCATCATTTTTTTAATAACGCGCCTAAAGAAGTATAACTTCAAAAAAATTATTCCAAAATGATAGTAGTGATTTGACGTTTACAAAATGAATAAAATACCAAATACAAGAAAATCATTAATATTTAAAGATACACTTATTAAATACAGCTTAGGATTTCGTTAGAGGGTGCATTATCTCATCTTATGTTAAATTTGACTGTTGCCGATATGCTCCACTCATCAATTGAGGAAGGTCTTATGGCCGCCGCCAGCGCGATAGTGCATACACTAATCGCAAAGTAAATGGATTCTGTAAATGACCTTCATTCTTTTTCTCTTACTCCAAAGTTAGCCAAAGCAAATATTGCGGAATTTATAATTAACAGTACTGTCCGAGGTTTGCGTTATTTTAGTGCACTTTCTGACATTTTATGCGGAGTGCCTTAAACTCTCGTATCGCAGTCCGATGAAGCTATCAAGACGCCTCAGGTAAACACGTTTAGTCAGTTTGGAAAAAAACACTTATATTAAATGGCAAAATGGGCGAAGATATGGTTACTTAAAAAGTGATGTTGTCGGAACACTACTGAAGAAGGAGTTGGCTCAAAAATACTCTAACGTCAGTCCTACCATTGCTTGAAATAATATTTTCTCACTAATCAGTCATCTGATCACAAATAAAACCAACAGAATTCGATCCAAAACGAAACAACAACTAATCCTCACTCATAGACACCCAAGGGACCCATCGCAGAGACTGAGTATAGACTTTTTAATTCCTCTCAACAGACTGTTGTTTATAAACAGCTCTCTGAAGAGTTGTTTGCATAATATCTTCTCCGACTTGAACGGTACTAATGTATTTGCTACATACAAGATTGAGTGCTCGGAATAATCATTCTGTTTTGCTATTCTGTCTATATGGAATGGATATAACATATTGATTTGAATAAAAACTATTGGATTATGCGATTTGAGTTTCTTTATTGAATTACTAAGACCTTATCAGTTATGTAGATCTGTGTTTCATTATTATTAATAGATGCTGGGATTCTAATTTCTCTGCTCACTCTTCTCACTGCTCAGTCGTTTTTTTTTGAGTAATTTAAACTTTATCAATTCTAATATTCAACAGATTTATTTGTTCTTTTGTATCTTTTTGGTTTGCACAAGCTTGTTATCAATATGTAATTCAACGTAATCACTTATAATGAAGGTTGCATTTATCACGTGTCCTCAAATTGTTCATTGTATATATCTAAATCAAAATGTAAATCTTGTTAGTGTTCAAATAAATAAATTAAAAAAAAATCAAATTCTTTGCAATCAGAATCTCTCCATTGATCAACACCAAGTACATAGTAACGCAAAGTTTGTACATTATTTTTTTTTAAATAGTTTTGTATTTATATATTTGATAGTATATTACTATTTTTATATAATATGTTCGAGTTAGTCACGACTGTAATCAAACGAATCGCGCTGGGCCCTAGTCTAAACGATTCGGGGTCGTGATCAACCCTGGCCGACCTTTTTTTTTTTTTTTTTTTTTGACGGGGGTAATGCATTTACGCACTACCCTTATCTATTGTACTTAACTTATCTATTGTACTTCCGACCTGCGATTCGCAGTAGACCAAAATAATGTAAGATCGACACTTACCTCTCGAGTAACGCCGGTGTCCTGCTTCACCTTCCGTAGCCCGTGTGTAGTAACCGGTGTATAGTGTGAATGTGTGAACTGAGTAATAGCTAGGAAGGCTTAACAATCAACAAACAATCAATTTAACATTTAACGCTAATCACAAATAACTTTCATCTATAACAACGTGTATGCTCGCGTCAAGTTATTACCAAACTGAACCCAGCGACAATTCTCGCGGGTACTACGATAGAATTCAAGTGCCCCTTTTTTTCACTTATGATCAATAATTAACATCAAATGTATATTATTAAGCTTATAGTATTGTTTATATGTATGTAAAGCATCAGATATATTATGTACAAATGTCGCATATTTTTGTCTCTTATCACACCTACTTTATTTTATCTCTGCACCAGCCCAAGATTGAGTGGTAAAGAATGCCTCAGGCATTAAGTCCGCCTTTTTACACAAATTGTAAATAAAGTATAAATAAATAAATATATACAAGCTCTCATTTATGTTTCTCACAGAGTCATTTTTGATCCTGAACTATATGCAACAGTAGTTTCACATTTTTTTCTGACTCTTCGCGTCTAACTATATTTAAACATGTCCCGCTGCCACCACTTCTCAACGCTAATATACAAAATCTATGTTTTGGAGTAAAAAGTGTACTGTTTTAATGATATTGTCACTGCGAGCATCTGCATCGGTGGGCAGAAGTGTACCTAAAACAGCTTCTTTGTATCTCAATTTATGTCACTTATCTGTCACTTACATCTGGAACTGTCTACAGCTTGTTTTTAGCTTAGAAAACCATCAGTGAGTTCTCCTTGCGTACGCAAATTTGCACAAAACGATCATACGCAGTTAAACTATTACTTTTACTTAACCAATGAGTGATCCTAGTGAACCAATGAGTTTTACATACCTACGTAACAAATGTTTTTTTATGTATTTGAGACGAAGACATAACACATGATGACAAGTCTTACTACCGTTTTATAAACTCTATCTTTATTATAGAGGTTAATTTTGCTAGTAGACTTGTAAATAGGGTATAGACGTCTTAGCGTCATGGAGGTCTGGCGCTTAACTGTCCTGAAATGAGAGTTGAAAGATAATGTAATGTCTAGGTGCACATCTAAGTACTTGACTTCGATATATAATATGTAATGTATGTAATATATGTATGTAATGTAACAAATTAACTCAAATATTTTTTTTTTTTTGACGGGGGGAAATGCATTTACGCACTACCCTTATCTATTGTATTTGAGGGATCAGAGTCCCCTATCTATCACAATAGATAAGGGGGCACGGAGTGACGAGCTCCGTGCCAGTGTGGGACTCACCCGGGCATGAAGCGCCCGGAAATACCCACTAAAACCCCCCGGGGCCGTCCTATTTAATAAAACCTTGCAATTACCCTACTCAACTACTTTTCTGAAGTTTCACTTCTATCCTGTGCCAGTTGCACACACACACACATTTTTATGTATGTACATTTCATTAAAGTCAAGTAAAAAGGAGGAGATATTAAAATGTTATTTATCGGACAAATCCCGCTAAACCTTCGTAAACAGATAAATATATAATCAAGAGCCAGAGGGAATTTTCGATGAAAATCATCATTTGGCAGTTAATCAAATGGAATCAGAAACGCCCGAAGCAAATTAAAAGATCAAAGTTCGGGCAATATTGAAGTCAAACGATTTCCTGTTATGTACAGTTCATTTTGTTACGTATCCTTGATTCCGCAAGGGCTTTATGAGGTATATTTTATTAGTAACATTATATTTAATCATTTAATTAAATTTAACTTAGTTTAATAATTTATTTAAATATAAAAATTTAAGGTAAATGTAAAAATCGATCACTCAGAACTATGTCGAACTGATAAATAAAATATTATACTTAAAGACTATTTCTTATACGCGAGTAAATAGAATCCGAATTATTTCGAGTGTTGTTTACACCGACGAAGTCAGATGACGGCAATGAAAATGGATTCATGAACTCGACTTTTATTCGTCCCAGAACAATTTCCTGTGTAGTTACGGTGCGATTGTGGGTGGGATAATAGCGGTCCAGGGTTTATATCATCGATAACATATTTACTAGAAGCATGTATAGTTATATTTGTTTTTATAAGGTACGAAATGCGACTACAATTATTAATGACTTTTTGAGGAAACAAACAAAGGTTGCTAACATTTTTATCGATAATTCTGTATAAACAAAAACAGAAATAGAAGTTCGGTTAATGAACAATGGAGAAAAATATGCTGCACTATTTTATCTTTGCCTTTCATCATCATCATCATCATCTCCCTACCCTTTTTTCCCATTTTTATTTGGTGTCGGTGCAACATGTCTTCCTCTTCCATTCCTCTCTATTTGTTGTCATCTCCGCATTCACTCCTTTCCTAAGCATATCATCTTTCACACAGTCCATCCATCTTTTCTTTGGTCTTCCCCTTCCCATGTAACCGTCCACATTCATATCCAATACCTTTCTTACAACATCCTCTTTCTCCCTGCGCATCACATGTCCATACCAGGACAAACGACCGCCTCTTAACTTGTCTGTTATTGGCGCCACTTTCAAACTTCCTCTAATATACTCATTCCTAATCCTGTCCACACTTGTTACCCCACACATCCATCTCAACATTCACATCTCAGCTGCATGTAATCTTCTTTCGTCCGTCACCTTTATGGGGTAACATTCTGATCCATACAAGACGACAGGTCGTATTATGTTCTTGTAAATCTTCCCCTTTAATTTAAAGGGGATTTGCGGATCACACGTAGTAGCCGTAACCTGCCGCTATTTCATAATAATAATAATAATAATTTAATTTAATAATTTGTGTATAGTAATAATGCCTTTGCCTTTGTGTTTAATCATTTGTGTTGCGCATTCATAAACCTTTTTTTTACGTAGGTAATAAATATTTTCCAAAAGTAAAGGTGTCTCATTATAACTTCAGCTATCTGTCAGAAAAAGTCCGGTCATAATTGGTTCAGCCGTTTCGGAGCAGGCAACAATTTAAAAAATGGTTTGGTTTTATGTAAAAGTCAGAGAAGAAGTCACTTTCCGAGATCTCATAGTGTAGATTCAACAGTTACCGGTGTGGTCTTTTGAGTCCGACTGTATGCCGATCACAATACAGTCGTGAAAATCAGTCACAGTGACTCGTTCCTGTGCTTCGCATTCTGTGATCAGCATATCCCGAGCTACGTATAGACTTTAGCTGTAGTTCGTATCTATCGGTGGTCGTCAAAGTGAATGGACTTTTACTTTATTTGACATCAGGTGAAGTGCAGCCGAGCTCAAATAAAAACAAAAGACTTTACAAAAAAAATTTTTTTTTACACGGAATAGGCATACAATCTCACCTGATGTTAAGTGACGATGTGGTCCAGGATAATAAACATAGTAAGCCTAGAGGAACTGGTTCTCAAGTGATGCTGCCGGAATGCACCTACTGATATTTGGCGACAGGTTTCCAAATTGAAGGTGGTAGTTACCCAGGCGGGCATCATTAGAAAATGCCCTACCACCATGCTATAATTTCCTCACGATGTTTTCCTTCACCGAAAACCCAGGCCTATTTTAGAGTCTGATAGGTGAGGATCGAACCCGCGTCGATTGACATGGATTCCGACCACACTACCTGCTACGCCATCATCTCTTCATAATTGCAATAAGAAACTTTCCGGTGGTAAATTTTGTCTTCAGTTTTTCCATATGTAATTCCCTGGTTCACCTAAATAATTATACACTAAACTTTGATCAGCGAAAATATCTGCTGATTTTTAAGCTCTAAGCATAGAAATAGAGAGGCGAAATAATAGAACGACGCTGTGTTTTATAACATTATGCAGTAATTTGGATTATCAGTGTAAGTAGACGAAGTCAAAGCCGGAACGAGCGATGGAATAATATAGGCAAGCTGTCGTCTGCCATAGATAGTATCTTTAAAAAGACGTCATAGACAATTCGTCTCTTATTTATTCCATTACCAAAAGATTACCAAATAAAATCAAAAGGCATCCGTATAATGAGAGTACAAAGAGGAATATGAATAGAGGTTGCTTATTTTTCCTCACAATAATGGAAAATCGGAATTGAAGAAATCAGGTCAAATGCAATTGACAGTCGATCCCCTCCCGAAAGCTGGCGTTGAAATATAAACTGATTCGTTTGGGGTAGTTCCACAATAGGGCTTAAAACTGGTGTCAGCGGCTAAATAAAATTATTATGCTCCCTTACGTTAAGAATATCGTCGTGCTTCGTTGGAGATAAATAGATCTTTTATTCTCTTTATTTTATAATATTTCTAAGTAAAGTTAAGCAAAAAAATACATCTAGACTTCTATACTAATAAGTTTATTGAAGTGTCTGTTTGTATATCAAACTAACAACTTTTTACTACATACGTGCAAGAAAAGATATTTCTTTAATTCTTTTTTATTATATAAAGAAGATTTATATATTTAAGTTGATCTGGTTAGAAAAAACGTCATGGCAGCTTTCACACTGAGTGTCATGTCAGATCGTTTTAAAATATAAAATAAGAGAATAATCCATTGTGTTATATTATTATTATAAGGAATTATTATGTAGATTAACAAACTTTTAATATCGTTTCATTCATAAAACAATACATTGTTTATTTCTTTTTATTTTAGTTTTTTTTTTTTTTAATTCATTCTATGTTTTAATTGTGCTTTAATAACGATAATTTTATACATAAATAATACATATAAAAGGTACTTATATCAAAAACCTTTTTTTTAAATTGTCTGTCTGTTCCGGCTAATCTCTACTGGATCGATTTTGACGGGATTTTTTTTGGCAGATACCTGAAGGTACTCCGCATAACTATTATTTTTCGAAAAAAACTAGGGTTATACGCTAAAAAATTAAATCATGAAATTATAAATAAAATTCGATTCAATTGTCAGCACCGTCAAAACATTATTTTTCAATAATTATTTAAAAAAATATATTATTTAGTGAAGCATATATAAAACGCACATAGCTAGTTATAAATAGGGTCGATTATTAAAAATAAAATTAACATCTATTTAAAAATAAATTGCAGTTAAAAAAAACTAAGTTGGTAATTTTTAAATAATATATAGAGTTAATTCTATAGCGATTGGAATTTATTGTAAAAAAGAGTGTGAAGCGTTTGATTTTAAAAGTTATATATTAGATTTATGTTATTTTTATTACATTAAAATATAGTAAAACGTACCCCAATAATTATTGTAAGTATTAAATTGTAAAATAAGTCACCTTTGTAAACGAAACTTAAGTTATGACGGTTTATGAAAACATTTCCAGTATCCATTCACTGTTTAAGGCGCCTGTTAAGGACATGTGCCACTGGCAGAGAAAGGAGCCAGTATAGTTTGTGAATACGGCAATGTTATTAAGATTTATTCATTTAATATTGTATTCACCTAACACTGTTTATCTGTTGGTACGTTCCCATTAACTCACGGCAATGGATATTTGCGTATCAAGACTTTGATATCTAAAACACTGTGGCCTTCAAAACACAATTTCACAGTGGCAACACTGTAAGCTGTTCATATATTTTTCGCCAGTCTAAAGCTATTATTTTATACTTGCAGTTATTTCAATAAATAAATGATCAGTGATGATTTGCTGCTTTCTTTTGCTGCGTTACTATCATGAAAAAAAACTTTAATAAAAAAATACAGTAACAATCGCAAATACTGCGGCGCTGTAATGAAAGAAAAATATTAAACAAAGATACCAAACCAAATAGATATCGTTAAAGATAAAGCTAACATCCGGTCTGAATGTATAGTAAACAAACAAATTTATATTAATAATGGGTATTGTATATGACATTTATAGGTTTGTTGAGTGGATTTGTGTGTTGTGTTGTCTGTCTTCAGGTATCCCTCTCTTAGTTACGCCTTGTTGTTGCAACAAGGCGAGTTCAGGAGAGGGACCTATCTCTCTTTTCTCTTCTTAGCGGAGGCGGGCTCCTTCGTCTTTCCTCTTGGCCCGCCTCCGTTCTGTCCCTCTCTTCCCGTTTCTTTTTTTTTATTGGGCAGGAGTATATCCTGCCTCGGAATGTTGACCGATGGGTCATGCCCCCCTTCGGGGGGGAGGGTGAAGAGGTGGGGTTGAGGAATATCCTTCCCCATCCCCATTGGGCCATTGCACGACGAGGCCCGGTGGGTTCGCTGCAGGGGGCGACGCGGCGACATGCCTTGGCAACCCCGTATCGCCCTCATACCAAATGCAGCGGACGGCCCCGGGGGGTTTTAGTGGGTATTTCCGGGCGACTCTCGCCCGGGTGAGTCCCACACTGGCACGGAGCTCGTCACTCCGTGGCCCCTTATCTATTGTATTTGGGGGACTCTGATCCTTCAAATACAATAGATAAGGGCAGTGCGTAAATGCATTTCCCCCCGTCAAAAAAAAAAAAAAAAAAATTACAACAAAATAAACGAGAAATAACTTGTTAATTCTGTTTCCTGTATTACTAACCTACGGAGACGTGAAGGTAGGAAAGTATATTAATAGAATTCAGGTTATCTATTTTATTTGTTGTCGGAAATATTATGTTAGCAGTAAATATTTCACCAGGAGGCATACCTTTAAACATAATTGACCACTCATTTCAACAGCAACGACTTTCAGTGTCTTAAACTCTTGTGCATGACTGAATGCGCAGTCACCAAGCAGATGAAGTTCTTAGACAGCTTTTGCCTTATGTAATCTACCAGTTAGTCTTAACACGTATATTGTAGCGCTTTTCTAAGGCATTCGTTTCGTCCCTCTGTGAAACCATTTCTTCACCTTTATTTAAGGAGATTATTGCGCTAATTGGTTTGAGAATCGGAAGTGCCTTTTTAAATCGTAGTTTGTACCGCATAAAATAGATTATGATTAACGTTACTGTCATTTCCTTTTAGTTTTTTTTTTTTTCGACCTCGACAAAATCGCTGTATCTCATCTAATATTAAATAAAGTACAGTTAAAGAACAACGGAGAGCGACTATCAGAGCTGAGTAAACGCTTACTTGGACCCTCGGTGATAAGAAAAATCGGAAACTCCATAATCAATAATAAAAATACTAATACATTTAATAATACTCATCAACATTTAAGTCAATTATTAGTCAATACGATGAGTTCGAAATCCGAAACTAGCAAAAGAAGACATACTAGTCCATTCCTATAATTTTCAATTAACAACTTATAGAGAAATCGCGTTAATATAGTATGAAGAATTTACATAAAAATATGAGGTAACCATGGCATGGCGTTAGGGCATTTTCCGATACTGCCCGCCTGAGTATCTACCACCATCAAGTTTGAAAACCTGCCGCCAAATACTAATACGTGTGTTACGACAGCATCGCCTAAAAACCGGTACCTCTAACTTTAGTGCATTTACTATCCTGGCCCATATCTTCACTTAAAATCAGGTGAGATTGTGATAAAGCGCTAAGTCTATCAAGTGTAGAAAAAATTATAAATAGCGAACGAAATAATTAATACAGAAGTTAATGTATTTAGGACTTGAAAATTAGAGGTCACCGGCTTCGTCGTAAGCCTTAAGACGGCTCTGCCGCTGATAGATAAGATTCTATGTAAAATGACTATGATCATGCCAGCCTATCTCCCACCTCTAAAGGCTCCAGGTAAGTCTGGATATATA
Organism: Samia ricini; assembly: GCA_014132275.2. NCBI lineage: Eukaryota > Metazoa > Arthropoda > Insecta > Lepidoptera > Saturniidae > Samia > Samia ricini. The sequence continues at coordinate 1,984,124 of AP028159.1, forward strand.
CTAGCTGATACGTGACGCATCTTATCATATTTTTTTTATACACACACTTATTGGTATTTGGCGACAGATTTCCGAACTTGAGAGTGGTAGCTACCCAAGCGAGCATTGTTAGAAAATAGCACCATTTCATTATGACAGGTTTTTGCACAAATATATAATATTCATTCATCGGACACCATCATTTATAACATCATCAACCTCGGACATATATTTTAATTACCTTAAAAGCCTCAAGTCACACGTTTGAGATGTCTATAGTTATGCATATAATCTACTGCCACGAACTCGAATCTATGATCTCTGGAGGTTTGTAAAATATTTCTGTACATTCTCCTTTGCATGCTTTATAATTGTAATGAAAGAGGTTATTTATTTAAAACATTAGAGGATAAGGTAGGTACATCCTAATTTCAAAACATCTACTTTATGACGTGGACTCCTCATTCCCACATCCTTAAATTTGACCGTAAAGAAATCTGCCCACTGAAATGTATTATACTATGACCGTAACCGTGCATATCACGGGATATGCAAAAAAAATAGTTTGTATGAGTTACCATGAGACTATGCTCACTAAACCTTTCCGTCACCAACAGGACCCTAGCGTACCATGACCATATCGGCACTGAACTCCCAACGAGAAAATTTTTGTATATAACGGTATGGCCCGTGCATAACACGCGACGTTGCCGATCAGCTCTGGGCTGGTGGCCCACCGCGACGTTGCAGCGTATAACTGTGTATTTCTACCTGACGCAAGACAATAGAAATAATATGTTACGTAAATTTTGACATTGTGTGAATGCATACGCGTTAATTAACAATTATGGATGATAAAAAACTAATAGTGTGTTCGTAAATATGAATTGTTATACAATCTTCAACACTTATAATAAACTTAGAACTATATGGATTCTGTGAAATGGCTTGGAAAGAAATTTCGGAACAAATAACATACGGTAAGTATATGGAAATGATACCCGTCAAGATGTTGCAGTATGTTAAGTTAGATGATATTTTTTAAGTACTGGCACTTTATAAGTTTTCTCACAAATTTTGAATAATACTAAAAATAAAACATTAAAAAACAGTTTCGAGTTTTTACTTTTTTCGTTAAACCCCATGACAGCCTAGGTTTTTTTTCTGTATAAACTAAAGGCTTTCGTCACGATCTCACTTAACATTGAGAGGTGGTGACTTTACAAACAAGCCGGAGAATATATATTATATAATACCCTATTACCTTATTATAATCTTCTCCAATTTAATGCAACGTTTTACGGCTAGGTGTTTGAGTTTGTGAGATGTATCTTTGCTTTCTGTTAGTACCAAAAATAATTTCAGTAAATCTATTAGGGTTCCGCATAAAAAAATGAAACACAAGAAATTGTGTAAAAAAAATACGTTTCAATGGACAGAACACTATCAAAATATTATTTAAAAACTATATTACGCAGCGATTTTACAGGAAGAGGCACCTTGGTGTATGTTGTTAGCCGACGATATTGTCCTTGTCGGTGAGGATGGAACTGGGGTCCAGAGCAGATTGGTAAAGTGGCAACAGAAGCTGGAGAGTGTCGGCCTAAAAGTGAGCAGATCCAAACGGAATATATGTTTTGTGATTTCGGCGGCACCTCTAGTTCAACTGTCATAACACTAGATGGCACTCCAATGCCAATCTGCCACGAGTTCAAGTACCTCGGCTCACTCCTGCAAAGCAATGGCGAAATAGACCGGACGGTAAAGCATAGAATTAACGCAGCATGGATGAAATGGCGGCAGCTTACGGGTACTACGTGTGATCCGCAAATCCCCTTTAAATTAAAGGGGAAGATTTACAAGAACATAATACGACCTGTCGTCTTGTATGGATCAGAATGTTACCCCATAAAGGTGACGGACGAAAGAAGATTACATGCAGCTGAGATGCGAATGTTGAGATGGATGTGTGCCGTGTGGGGGAACAAGAATGGGCAGGATTAGGAATTAGTGTATTAGAGGAAGTTTGAAAGTGGCGCCAATAACAGACAAGTTAAGAGGCGGTCGTTTGTCCTGGTATGGACATGTGATGCGCGGGGGGGAAGAGAATGTTGTAAGAAAGGTATTGGATATGAATGTGGACGGTTACATGGGAAGGGGAAGACCAAAGAAAAGATGGATGGACTGTGTGAAAGATGATATGTGTAGAAAAGGAGTGAATGCGGAGATGACAACAAATAGAGAGGAATGGAAGAGGAAGACATGTTGCGCCGACCCCAAATAAAAATGGGAAAAGGGTAGGGAGATGATGATGATTACGCAGCGAAGAATATATGAGACGCGGACGGAGCCGCGGGTAAATAGCTAGTATGTAATAAAATGAAATATAACATCGAAACTTCTAGATGGTCTAGCGTCGCAATTAACAGAAGGCACCGCTGATAGTTCGATTAAACAGAACCATAAAAACGAGCTCGTCTTCCACACATTTTATTCCCTGATTTATATTTCCACGTTTTGTGATCTGAACGTATCAACACATTAAAATCGTGTAACGTGTATACGAAAACTTCGCACTTGGTCAATATTGTTATGGCGAATTTTCATTATTATCTCATTTTTATATTATATATTAATATAAGAATAGATATTTCTTTTGCATACAATTGCATGTAATTGTCATGTTATGTTATAAAAACATTTAATTTACAAAATAATTAATTATATCGTTAATTAAATTGTTAGCTGAACTTCCAATAGTTCAAGTAATTTTTTTTGTATCCAAAAAAGGTGAGCCGAATTTTAAGGTCTGAGATAATATTTAAACCGATGATGGCGCAGTGGATAGTGTGACCGAATCCTTCAAACCCACTTATCCAACTTTAAAATCAGCCTAAGCTTTCGGCGAAGGAAAACATCGTGAGGAAACCATAGCATGGTAGTAGGGCATTTCCTAACAGTGTCCACCTAGGTTACTACTACCCTCAAGTTCGAAAACCTGTCGCCAAATACCAATTGGTTTGTTCCGGTAGCATCACTTGAGAACTAGTATCTCATTGTGATTACCATCCTGAACCACATCGTCACTTAACATCAGGTGAGATTGTGGTGGGGTGCGGTGTCAGATAACCTCCTCGTGGTGCACCCTGGGCAACGGAAGTCCTTCTGACTGCCGGCTAATAGTTTGACCGGGCGGCTGGGCGAAAGCCCACTTTTTTTTTGGGGGGGGGGGGAGAGGTGATTACTGTGGTCGCAGTGATCACTCCTCTTCCCTCCGGAAGATAATGCCTCTTTCAGAGGCGGGCGAAGAGGTGGGGTAGAGAAGTTCTCCCCCACCCCCGCTGGGCCATTGCACAGACGGGCCTGGTGGGTTTGCCGCAGGGGGGCGACGCGGCGACTTGCCTTGTAACCCCGTATCGCCCCCTATCTCAAATGCGGCGGACGGCCCCGGGGGGTTTTAGTGGGTATTCCCGGGCGCTTCTCGCCCGGGTTTGAGTCCCACACTGGCACGGAACTCGTCACTCCGTGCCCCCTTACCTATTGTATTGGAGGGACTCAGGTCCCACTAATACAATAGGTAAGGTGAGTGCGTAAATGCATTTGCCCCCGTCCAAAAAATTAAAAAAAAAAGGTGAGATTGTGGTCAAAGCACAGAGCCTATACCGTATAAAAAAAAATGTTCGACACCTCATACTGTAGAAAATGAAGTGATTAACAATTATTCGAAGCTCTTATAATCAACTTCAATAATGACTATCAAGTTAGAATTACTTTGCCAACATACATTTTGCCAAGTTGTCAGACAGTTGGCGATTTATGTTACCAAATCAAATGATCTATACAAAGAATTGTAACCGAGCTCCTATAGATGTATTTCGGCAACATCACTGGAGAATCACTTCTTCTGGACTCACGGTACTTGCCCCCTTAAATGTTAATTCCATGAAATAACAAAAATGGTATATCGATGTTGTCCATTGCACATCTGCTATGTGCATTTTTGGAAATATGCGCACATAATTATTGGCATGTTATAATAATGATATAATACATGACGATATAAAAGATAACACAAACAGTATAAACAAATGAATTTTATTATAATTTTGATGGTCTTTTTCACATACGAATTAACGCTATTAAAAAACAAGGTTTATTTTACTAACGTTAAACCCAAATGTAACAAGTCCACAGTTTACGTAAGTCGAATTAGTGAAGTGAGTAAAACAAAAATACCGCAACCGTTTTATTTACTTTTATCCGTTTTGTTGCTGATTTATCGTAAACACACACACACACATACACACGTTGATATCTCCGCGAGTTTGTTTTATTGCCCAAACAATTGTACACCTACTTATATGTGCGTTTTATATATATATCTGATATGAATTTCCCGTACGAACGTTTCCATTTTTTTATACAGAAACCAGAAACGAAAAGGGAATTAAAAAGACATGCGGTCGAAAAAGTACGTATTTCAGAAATCTATTGTTATCGCGTTTCGCTCCAAATAAATAGTTATAAGCACGAAAGAGACAACTGCAGCTCGGGCTGATTTTACCAATGCAAAATAGACGAAAACATCACTACGCAGTAACCTGTTTCCTTCTTCTTAACTGAACTGTTTTTTTAATTTTATTTCAGTTTTAGAATAATAAAGACTTTGGCTATGTCTGTATGTTTTGTTTTTTTTTTTTTATTTCGTACTTCAAATTTGTTTGACGAACGTCTGAAAATGACTGTAACAATCAAGCATTTTTTCACTTTCAAAGGCCCTTAGTCTCTACAATAACTAATTTATGAAAAAATCAAAACGTATGGGCATGGCGATGGTGGATATATATTATTTGGTATAAAAATATTTACCATAATGCTATTATCCAGGGAGGAAAACAGGGGACTGCGTTTGGATGAAATAAATGCCGGTAGGATAACCTCTTAAGGGCGATATTTTATAATAAATTTACTACCGAACTGTCATCGCATGTAGTGACTTGAAACTATTTTTATAAACCCAATATACGCAAACCAGTAGTTACGCGATTTTGAATTTTCGTCGATTCGTCTTTTGTTTGAGCGTGACACAAATTATAAATCGATTACAGACATAAAGTTATCTATCTGGCTAAATGAATAAATTTAAAAGTGGATACTGATGACATTCAGGAACAGCTGGTTTTCTAAAACAAGATGCTGACAGTTTATGAGCTCATAGAAATGCAATAGCAACAGCAAGACATTGAAGAACGTGATTGTTTAGACGCAGTTCTTCTGAATGTTTAGGATCTCGAAGACACTAAAACCTTTCAGTCGTCGACCTACTTTGCCAAATTTTATGAAGCCTTCCACATCAAAATAACTTCAGTAGGTGATTTGAAATCTATACAACCTTCATCGACAAAATTTTCTTTTATTTAATTTATATGTATTTATATGCAAAATTATACCCCGACTTACACGGTTATCGCTCAGTCCCATATATCGTAAGTTCGTGGTATTATTGTATAAAGTAATTAATTACTATAATATAATTTAAGCTTATTTTATAACTAATTAGATCATCACAAATCGTTACATTTTTTTATATATATCAATGGACGGCGATCAGGCAGACGGCCCATATGATTGTAAATGGTTACCGTCGCCTATAAACAACTGCAACACCAGGAGTATTACCGATGCGTTTCAGACCTTAGGGATAATTTTTAAGTCCCTTTTAAATGCATGTTAAAAAAATAGCCAAGCAAAAAAAAAAAAACACGCTGTGAACATCGTTCGTAAGAGATATATTAACACACAAAGGTAACAAAAAATTGCGAACGAAAGTCTTCCGACTCTCTAAGAAATGCTTTTAAAAGACATATAGAGCTGTAATAAAGTTACGTCAGGAAAGAAATTGATCTCGCAGTTCAATTGTTGAAATACGATCGTTGGAAACACTTCAAAAGGAATGTAATTCGATTCGATATATTCAATTGAATACGCTTACTACAATTGTATCTTTTCAATTGGATTTACTTGCAGAAGTTAAATCTATCAAAGATTCTCGTATTTACGTTAAATAATCGTTTACCATAGTATGTGACATTAGTAAATAAAAACAGTTGCAGGCCGGCATCACAGCGACGGCTGATGATGGATAGCCGATCTCTTGACGGTCGTCACTGTTTCTCGATTGCATTGTGCTTAGAATCAGACACAATGTCGTCACTGTTCCGAAAAAAAGTCAACTTTTTAAATTCAAATTCTGCTAAATATGTAAGGGGCCGTTTGAGTATTCAGTCAGAAGAATTTGCAGTCTGTTTGAAGGACTTCGATAAAATGTTTTTTTTTTTTACCCACGGTATAGGCTCAGTGCTTTGACCACAATGTCACCTGATGTTAAGTGACGATGTGGTCCAGGATGGTAAACACACACTGAGCCTAGAGGTACTGGTTCTCAAGTGATGCTGCCGGAACACACCTATTGGTATTTAGCGACAGGTTTTCAAACTTGGGCATTATTAAAAAATGCCCTACCACCATGCTATGGCTACCTTAAGATATTTTTCTTTATCGAAAGCTCAGGCTAATTTTAAAGTTGGATAGGTGGACTCGAACCCGCGTCTATAGACGCGGAATCCGGGAGCAATATCTACTGCGCCATCATCGCTTCTAAATAAAATTAAATGCATAAAATATAAATTATCATTTGTTAGGCTACCAAAAATATCAATATTGTGTTTAGAAATTATATATTTAAAAAAATTGGTATACGAGAAACATGTGACGTTCGGTAACTGATACGAAAAAAAGATTAATCCGGAGACCAACACGTAGACGAAGTCGCGAGCGTCCGCTAGTTCAAAAGTTAAATGTTTTTAAAATAGTCGAAATAAACTAAAACACTTTTTTCATGCAAAAATAAATATTATTTCTCCGTCACCATAAGATTGTATATAAACGAATCAATCAAAAGAACAATGAAATGGATTGTTTATTATTTAAGGACGTGCGTGGACTGAAAATAAATGAAAAAAAAATCTTACTTATTTTTTACATATAACTTATCTTTGTTTGTTGATCTATACAAATAATACAACTGAAGTTTTTTTTACCAAATTTTTTTTTTTTTTCAGTTTGTAACAGATCCAGTTGCTCATTTGGAATCTGAGACTGGTTTTTTTTTCTCTGTTTGCCTATATGTATGATTACCCGAATACGGGTAGACCGACTTTAGCGAAACTTTGTACGCAGATTGTCTATGTCTACTAAGCATATAGATTTTCGAAATTATTTTTAGTTTCGTCAGAAAAAACATGATTGAAATATATTTTTTTAGATTGAACTCTGAATTGAAAAATGAGATGCCCGAGTCTTAAAAAAAACTATATGCTAATTATTGTCTGATAGACTATAAAATTATCAATATTATTTTTTTTAAAATAATAATAAAAAGCAAAAATAGAATTCAAAAAGAGTTTCATCGATTCGTATAAAATTTGGTGCACGGGAATGATGTGTCGTTCGATAACTAAGGTTATGAAAAAAAAAAAACAAAATCAGGACATGTCACATTTCAAAACTGAATAGATAAAAATGTACAAAGCTTTTTTATTCCTCTCTTCATTAATCAGAACTTACAAATGTAAAATAAATATTAACCTCGATAAATTTACTTTATTACAGAGCCTATGTACCTACGTGTTATGTGCTGGGTTGTGTGTGCATAAATATATTCTCTGATGCATAAAATGTCAGTTTATTGCGCTAGTAGCGGGGTCAAGAGCCTGTGGCCAGTTGGGGTCGAGGCACGTCTTAGGCCGCCACCGGAAGGGAATCCGGAGTGTGTGCGGGGGCAATATACGCAGCGGGAACGATGGTTACGCAAGTTTTCGCGGTTGATGTGGGAAGATTATTCTGACTGCTAATGCTATCTTCAAGGACGGTTAATATGTTATGCGAATTCCAGAACGACTACAGGGTGTTCTAGTCGGCGGTGTGTGAAACGGCCTTAACGATAAAGTGATTCGGGTGTGTCTCTACGCGATCAAAGAAGGCGCGACATTGGGACTTAAATACTGATTTGATGCAGGGTTAGTTTCAGATCTAGTACCTCTAAGTTTAGTGTGTTTACCATCCCGGACCTTATCGTCACTTAACGTCACGCCAGGTGGAAATACACAGATCCATATTTCTCTGATACCATCAGGCACCTACGGCTTTCCTTACAAAGTGAACCATGATCCCTGATGCAGCGTTCTATTATATAGATTTATTTTATACGGTATAGGCTCAGTACTTCAACCACAATCTCACCCGATGTTAAGTGACGATGTGGTCCGGGGTGATAATCACACTAAGCCCAAAGGTACTGGTTCTCAAGTGACGCTGCCGGAACTCAGCTATTGGTATTTGGCGACAAGTTATTAAAGTTGAGGGTGGCAGCTACCCAGGCTAACGTTATTAGAAAATGCCCTACCACCACGCCATGGTTTCTTCATGACGTTTTCCTTCATCGAAAGCTCAGATGCAGATTCCGGCCGCACTATCCACTGCGCCATCGTCGAAATTTGTTTTTTTCGAGAGATTTCGTTAGAGAGGGTAGTATTATTAAATATATTATAAACCAGCGATGCGTGCGTGATAGATCTGTACCTTTATTCTCAACTAATATTCTGAATAGACGAAGCCGAGCCGACTTTGTAATAATACGTAGGCAAGGTTCGCTCACGTTTCAATAATTCGTAAATCTTATTCACTCATCTGTCAAACGTCAGAAATGTTTTAGCAATGTTTTATCGCGTAGGTAGTGGATTTAAAACGATACTATTATAATGTGATGTTTTTTCCTTCTGTTTGACTTTCAAATATTATAATATTTACTCAGAAGATTTACTATCAGTAAACTGATGAATAAATAATGTTTTAGTAAAAATACATTATTATTATAAAAACATTTTTTAATTCGTACTTTTACTAAACATTTTTTTTCTACTTTTGTTTTCTTCTTTTGTCTACTTCCGGCTCGCCTGTCAAATGTCAGGTCTAATGGGCGTATTATAGAAGACTTTAGAACGGACACTTAAGTCCTAACTCTTAAAGCCATCGTTCCTTGTATTTCATATAATAAAACTCTTTTTTAATTAAAAAAAAAACGACAGCAAAAGTATAAACTATATAAATGCACTAAAAAATGATTCCAAAATTATTAATGCATACATACATACATATGCTCACGCCTGTTTTCCCCGAAGGGTTAGGCAAAGGTGAAGTAGCGAACTACACCACCCACATTTCGCCGAGCTTAGTTCCGTCCCAGATGTGACAGGGGGCGAGCCTGTCGCCATATCGGGCACAAATTCCAAACTCCGGGATGATACTGAGTAGAAAAAACCCAATATCACTTGACCCGACCCGGGGATCGAACCCGAGACCTCAGAACGGCAGTCGTATGTAATACAACTGCGCTACCGAGGCAGTTAATTAATTATTAATGATATTAGAAAAAATATATTTTGAAGTAAACGGAAGCAGATTAATAAAGTAATTATTTATTTAATAATATTCGAGGGTTTTTCTCGATTTCCCTGAATTCCATTGATCGGATCCTGATTGGAAATTGAATCTGGTGGAGATGGTACCACATCGGGAGTGTACTCCTTGGATAAAAAAAAAAAATTGCAAATCGGCCTACAATTAACGGTGAAATCGCGTAACAAACATACAAATAAGACATAAATAAGAAAAACAAACAGACGAATTGATTACCTCCTCCTTTTTGAAGTCGGTTAAATATGTATACGTTGGACTCAATATATAGTGCGGGTGCTTAATATTACCTTTGTGCATATATTAGCTGGAATATTTATCTACCTGTAGTAGTTGAGCACTTGTGCGAAGACTCCAGGATGCCTGTCGAAGAAGTACTCGTTGAGTACTGGATCGTAGTTGGCGAGCGCCTCCGTCAGCCTCGACAGCCGCGTCGCTGGGATCTTTTTCAAAGTTGCCTTGTACGTTTCGTATCTGGAAAAAATAATTAAAATTCATCAGTTAGCACTAATTAGTAAACAAACGTAGAGGAAAATGGGTTATAAATCTACCAAAATTAACTGTATAACATTCCAGTGCGCTTATGTTTGTAATCTTTCTTTTTTTACCTTGCTTTTTGATGTGAAAAGGTGGGAAACGGGCAAATGGCCCATCATATGAAAAACGGTAACAGTCGCCTATGGGCAGTTGTAAAACATCAGGAGCATTACTGTTACCTTCCCTCCTTTCCTCTCCTCTTTCTTTTCCTTACTTGCTCCCTCTTCTCCGAGTTACTTTTTGGTAAAAAAAAGAATAAGAGAAGGAGACGAGAGCGGACAACGTCCTGTTGGTAGCTCCCCCTCTTCCCTAGGACTAAAGATAAAAGATTTGGCCCGACTTTTCATAAGGTCAGACTTATCCCCGGGCCAACTTGAAACATGCAAGATTGATCCCACCTCTTCCGGGGAGATTTACTCCACGTTTAAGTTGGTAGTTGGTTGCCTAAATGCATTTCACCACGTTCAAAAAATAGAAAAATAGGGGCATTAGTTGCCGACCTTAGAGAGCGTTTATTAGTCCCTTCTTGAAGAGCCCCATATCATACTCCTGAGGATTAAACGAGTTGGATAACTAATTTCACAACGCTAGTGTAAGCAACTGGTTATAAGGATGTGGGTATCAGTAGCCGTAGGTAAGGGTTTGGAATTGCGATAAGGGCACCATGTCAAAAAGTTCCTCAGAGCAGTCCCTATTGAACATGCAGTAGAATAGAGATAGAAAACACACAGAGATCAAATGTATCAACGAGATTTCGAATCATCTTGATCGATTTTAATAACATCTTTTTGTGTAATTGTGAAACCAACTTTTATGGTTGTTAGCGGTAGTTGGACTGCATTTTATAAATATGTGTTTGTTCTTTAAAATATCTCAAACTATACATTATAATAGTAACAAAACTCGTGATTATTGGTAATTATTACCAATTAAATTCTAAAGAACAATAATTTTATCTCGTAAATGTTGGGGTCACCCTTTCGTTGCGAAAACACGAATTCTTATTTGCAGGTGATCTCTCCCGGGAAATCAGAGACGCTCTTATGCTTACGTACATCTAGGGTTGCCACATACACACACATACTGTTTTATATATTATTATTGGATTTTAATAAACAACGTGGGAAAAAAAATTGCACGCTCAGCAGCGTACACGTGATAAGAATGAAACTACAAAATAACAGTTTTAATTGTAACCTCAAAAGAAATACAAAATTTAAATGTAAAGCTATATATCCCTTTTCTCTCTCATGTAACCAAATATGCCTAAACGTTTATCGTCTCTTCAAAATTCATACCAATAAATAAGGTTGAGAACTGAAAACACAATAAAATCAAACGTAAGAAGATTAAATAAATAAATAAAAAAAAAAATCTTATCCCAAAGGGAAAGTGAGAGCTTACTATAGCATAATAAGATATAGATATATATATTTCATTTATTTATAATACGTATATATGTACCTTTATGTGTTTCTATGTATATATAATAAACATGTATATAATTTGTCTTAAACGCTATGATATTTAATGAACCTGTAAATATTACTTTCGCTACATCCACGCTACCACTAATTTCCTAAGACAAATCCCTCCAAAGGTTGCATCGAATAAATTGCTGGTAGCAATAATGTCGCCATCTGTACTCTACATGCAATAAGTATGTAATGTATGTATTCAATTGGTGTACTATAAAGAATTAAATAAATAAATAAAATAAAAACGTCACATTTTACGTGTTTTGTACAAAGAACAGTTTCATGAAAGGGACCGAATTACGTCATGAGCAATGGGAGACAGGGGTCTATATTTTGCTTATTCTATATTGCTTACGTACTCATGGTGGGAGGAGTTAGGTGCATTGCTAACTATCGTTGACATTAGGGCGGTGTCAAAAATATTCAAAATCTTATTAACATTATACTTGGACGACACCTAGATGATATAGAGCACCCTCTTTCGATTTTTAAATCTTAATTAGAACTTTATTACACCGATTAAACATATTTATCCATTGTGCGTATTATCTTTAATTATTTTATTCACTTAAGTCTGTTGTTTTCAAACGCCAGTCAAATTGTCTATTACCAAATCGTCATTTAAAATGTCTCACTTTAAAAATAACGCGAGTAGATATGGGTATATGTTTGTATAATAAATAAACACATATTCGAGAAAACGTCTGTATATCAATCATCTCACATCAAAGGCACGTCTTAAACTGTGAACGTCGATAGAGGTTGCGAATTTACCATCCTTTAGTAATTCATCAATGCAAACTAAAAGAAACGATATTTACATAATCGTTAAGTGGCAACCCTTGCAATGTAATCTCAGAAGAATAAGATTATATTCTTCTAATAAGTTTTAAGGTTTCATAAAATATGTGTCGGTAATAGTAATGTAGCTCAAGACAGTATTAACACGTGCAACTTAGAAAAGTGACTGACTGTTTAGGTGACAGTTACTCGACAATTGCTGACAGTCAGACCTAAAATATCTTTAAACACCTAACATAGTTTTTCTTAGACAAGAGCTAATCCAAGAATCCTATTTGAACTTTTTACACTTGAGCTCATTATTCTTAATGCGTACTATACGAAGTGCCAAATGCAAAAAATATGTATTACATCATTTTTATAGGGGTTTATGGTAACAGAGCGCTTTTTTCCTATTCATCTGAAAAATCTTTTACAACTTAAAGATCTGTATAAAAAATTGCGTCCTCTTTACATTTGACACGCTGTCTATAGAGTAAGAAGTACCTGTAGCTGAAGTAAAGGTGATGGACATAGTAAGAACAAATATGATAAGGGAACATTTTTGTATGGTAGTGGATGTAGTGGCAAAGATAGAAAAAGGGATGCTTGGTTGTTTGAGAACATGGAGAGGATGGATGAAATAAAATTCACGAAACGAATTTATGAGGCGACCGTTACACGGCAAATCGGTAAGAGTCGACCTAGGGGATCGTTTCCCGACGAGATCGAAGACATTATAATGAATACAACATTACAAAGATAAAGCATGTATGAAAGCACTGCAGAAAGTAGAAGAATTTCAAGACATGTGTTAGAATGGATATAAATTGGAGCGATCATGGCGCAATGGATAGTGCGGCCGATTCCGCGTCAATAGACACGGGTTTAAATCCTCCTATCCAACTCTAAAATCAGCCTGAGCTTTTTCCGTTAAAGAAAACATCGTGAGAAAAACATAGCATGGTGGTAAGGTATTTCTTAATAATGCCCACGTTAGTAGCTACCGCACTCAAGTTTGAAAACCTCTCGCCAAATACCAATAAGTTTATTCCGGCAGCATCGCTTGAAAACCAGTACCTCCAGGCTTAGTGTGTTTACCATCCTGGGCCACAACTTCACTTGACATAAGGTGAGATTGTGGTCAAAGCACTGAGCCTTTGAGAAAATGTAGTCTTTCACCTATTCTCATGGTAAATTGGCGTGGTGTTTTATGCTATGTATTATAGTCCGCATACAAATTGTATAAGAAATAATAAAAAAATCTACGGAACCCTGACAACTAATCGCGGCCCGCAAATATTTGCTTTATTACCCAATACAGAACAAATCAATGGAAATTACCGCGTCCGACCTCTCTAGAGGGATCGAGTTCGTGACGGTACTGCTTTAGTGGATGCGATGAGATTTTTTCTTTAGCCTCACCTTAATACCTATAGCTCGGTTGGTACTCTTCATAATTTAAAAGAGAGAGTGAGATAAAAAGCATTTTTTAAGACAATATTACATATATATCTAAAGGAATGCGCTAATGGGTAAATTTTGTTATTAACTTATAAATTTGAGTTTAAATTTGTTTCATATACCAGTAAATATAACAAACTGTACACTAAAATATGATCAGATAATATAACTATAACATATAAAAAGTATCGTGTAAATCGGTTAAGTGGTTCTCGAGTTACAAACCAACTAATTGACATACTGAGGAACGTAGCCTTTTATGATATGCAAACAAGACATTTTTTTTAAACAAGTATCCTTAAGCCAATTGGTAAAAAATGGCCGAATGGGGTCAGATTCCATGTAGTTGAACGTAGGCTCGAACCCAGCTGTCCCATTTTATGAGCCGGAGCTTGCGGTAAAGAAAAACATCGCGGGAAAATCATAGCATGCTGGTGGGGCATTTTCTTACAAAGTCCGTCTGGGTAGCTACCACCATAAAGTTGGAAAACCTGTCGCCAAGCACTAATGAGTCTGTTTCGGTAGCGTCACTTGAGAACCAATACCTCTAGGCTCAGCGTGTTTACCATCTTGGATTGCATCGCCGCTTAACATCAGGTAAGATTGTGGTCAAAGTGTTATACTATATCAAATATTAAAGAGAGCGATATCTTGTATAAATACAATCATAAAACAAATGACCAATGTGGGTTGACTTTTTGCAATCACCTCAACCAAGCGTCAATTGTCTATTATAAAGTTTGAAAGCACAGTAACGGAATATCTCGAAGGAGTTACCTTTTTTTTTTTTTTTTTTTTAATACACCATATCATCCTCCGACGCTGGTCAGAGATATTTTATATCCTGTGCATCTTAATTCCATTTATTTTTACCAATCTATTTTGTTAATTTTGAATTCTCCTACATTAATTTTTGTTTAATATTTTACGTTTCTACAATTTTTTTGCAGAACTTAATAAATTTCATCCTACTTCCCGTTTCCTTTAGAGCCTCTTTTAATGTTTCGTTCGTTAGTTGTCGTCCACTTTCCCACTCCAACTCCATTCTTTTTTGACCGAAGATTTGACCGAAGACCGAAGGAGTTGCCTTGAAGTGATCTGAATTGAACTAAACGACTCAAGGAAAGATATGTCAAAGTTTGAGAAGCAAATAAAAAATTTACGGTAGGTTTGCTTGCAAAAAATATACTTTATGTAAATTAGTTACTTTACAAAATTTATGATTTTATAACTTATTCAATAAAAAATGTTGTCACTAACTTCAATTGTGAAGTACTATTTCTTTAAGCGCGATTTTGCTAGTAACTCTGACATTTCTCAGACGGAAGTGACATTTCATACGTAATTGATGGTCTGTAAAAATATTTAAATATTTTTAAATAGCTGCGATCGTGACTTCGCTCGCGTATACTACCGGGTAGACAGACAGATAAACGTTGCCTTTTTATAGTGTACAGTCATATATTGTTCTTAAATTTAATACTGAAAATAATTGTAAAAACTTAATAATACCATTTTAATATCTAAAGAAACACTTTGAAACGTCACTGTCAGAACCACACAAACTAAAGTAAACTTTATATGTGTTTATAAATGGATAACATCAAAGCCACAATTATAACATTTGTTATAATTAATGTAAATATGGTTTTACTTTAAATTATCCTATAAATAAAATGCCACTTAAGCTAGAATATTATAGCCTTTTTGACAGAAGAAGAAGTTATTAAAAGAAATATGTTTGATCTGGAAACGAGAGTCAATTATATCAGTCAGGGAAAAGTATCAAAATAGATATTCCTACAAAGATATATGAAGAGAAAAAAAACAGAGAGGATTTGTGAATGAAAAAATACGAAAGAAGTGAGAGAAGAAGTCGGCTATAATAGGAGAAAGTGATGTTTCGTCCTTTATTTCAGCCTGTGCTTGAATATAAGCAGTTAAATTTACCAAAAAATATAATCGACATTTACTGCATGAACAATATTGTCCTTTTTAGAAACACATTTACAATTTTTTTTAAATTTAATTAAAAATATAAATGGTTTCTTAGAGGGGGGGGGGTGATTAAAAAATTACATAAGAATCCGAGGGAGTTTATGCATTGCTTAGTTTTGATAACATGTGAGTCAGGGACTTTGAATGGTGGTTACGTAAGCAATATTTACCTCTTATATCTATAAATTCGAAACCTAAGATTGCGTTGAGCATATTTGAGCTAAACTGGCGTTGATAAAAGGCTAAGAACGCTTTATAGATATTTACCCTTAGACCTCACAGTCTTAGGCGGTTTGTCCAACGCACGTTTATAATAAAACAAAAGACATTATACGTTGAAAATCCCGTCCGTGTATACCAATTGAAAAACAATTTATTAAAAAACGGGATAGAAGCAGCCCGTACCTACGTGACCTTAATAGAAGTCATTTGAATCTCTATTTACAGAGTTTTTTTTTTTACTTTTATTCATATTTGTCTGAATAGTTCTCAATCACAAAAAGCGCTTCATTTTACAGAACGTTAGGGTTGTCACACTAGCGTTTTTCTTTCTATATTAACATATATATTGTGTGGTAGTCACACCATAGGTCATATGTATTCTTGATCCAGCAGCAGTGGTCGTGTAGGGGTCGTATGGACCGTCATATATTAATGATAATCACGTGATGTATTTGTAAGGTTATTAACGTTGTAACAATCCTTTCCTCTAAGTGATACGTGTTGAGATTTTAAAGGTAACTCTTTATATCAAAAAACACGTGTATTTTTTGTGTGTGCAAAGCATTCTTCAATAAAGGATTAACTTAATGTAATTCCGGAATGTGTTATCTGACAGCACCCAGTCTCTCTTTCTGCCCGGTTGCGAAGTTTCGTGATGTTTTCCTCTCCTCTCTTCCATTTCGCCTCTTCCCCACTTTCAGGCCCCACGTGATTTATAGGCGATCGCTAATCGTCTCCATGTATGTGCTGTAAGTAATTTAAAAGATTTTGTATTCGGATTTATACCGATAAATACTGAAACTCATCGATTTTTTCGCAGTTTTTTACGACGTGTATTCGATAAATCCTTTTGGATACTGGAGGTTACTGATAATTGAATTAGCATAAATGGAAAACCTAATTTTCTTATCACGTTACTTGCGTTTCCCAACCCTAACTGAAACCTTGGCCTAACGACCGGCAGCGTCTGACTTTCTTTTATATTTCTGTATCTTTTCTGCAAGATACTTTTGCATTATAACGATGAATCTTTTACATTTAGAATATGATTTTCAGAAAATATTAAATTAATTTTATTATAGAACTTATTTTGTATCTACCATTCAGACGTTGTTCATATTTATTAACAGACATAAAGAAATATAAAGTTAATTTGTTTCCTTTGTATATTCGTTTGTGCATTCCCATTGCTGGGGCTACTACGAAGACGGATGAGAAACGTTGCATATAGCTGAGATGCGAATGTTTAGTTGGATGTATGCTGTGACAAGGAATGGAGAAAAATTGATATATTAGAGGGAGTTTTGAAAATGGCGCTAATGGTAAAAAAAGATGAAAGTCTATCATTTGTCTTGGTATGGACATGTTATGAGAAGAGAGGAACCACATATGGACAAAATAATAATGAATATGGATGGAAAAGTAGTAGAAGGGCAAAGAAGAAAGACGTGTGGATGAAGTGTACGAGGGATAATATGAAAGGAAAAGGAGTAAACGAAGAGGTGATGACTGATAAGGACGTATGGAAGAAGAAAACATACTGCGCCGACCCCAAGTCTGTCTGTGTTAACTATGTCTGTCTGTTGACGGGACGGAGCCGGAGTTTGGAATAAGGAAAGAGGATAATGATGTTTATCTGTGTGTTTGATTTTTTCAGGAATTACATACCGCGGATTTTAATGTGTTTTGTTTTTCTCTAGTGTAATTTATATGGCTACATATTGCAACTGGCAACACTCTGTATATAAATTAACAATCAAATAAGATAAATAACAAAAGTGTAAAATAATCTGACTCCCTTTTAATATATTTATATACAACTTAATATGTATATAATATACTAAGAAATGTACCAACTTTTTTATGTTTTTATTTAATAATACATTTTGGTAACGCCGCAAATAAAATAAACTATACCGCATATTGTGGTGACGTCGAGTGTTGGCTGAAGTGTGTGAGGTGTCGGAAGCCCTTGTGTGTTATTCTAAGGAGCTTTCGGGCGGCTGCGAGCGGATTTACGCGTCGAAGGCGCTTGCTGCTGCTGAGGAACAGGTCAGTGCACGACTTCCTTGTTCCCGCATCCACCACGCTTCCCTCGCCACTTTGGCCTACCGCGCCTGCTACAGGCGTCTCCACATTTATTATTATTTACTTATAATAATCATGTTTCTGCATAACTTTTTAAGGAGTTTTAGAGTAAAAAATACAATTCACAATGAAGCCATTAAATCGACACGTATACATTATAGGTAACAGGTATCACATATATAAATAGATAGCGTGTAAATATTCAAATACTGGGATAATTATATGTTACTTTAAATTGATTTAATTTGGAATGGTTTTTAATTATATACATAACATATATTATATATTTCACAAAGACTTAATATTTTTAAATATATATAAAAAAAAATTAATAAGATGTGTCGATGTGTGTGTATCTCGTAACAAATACGGGATATATTTTTTACTTTAACTTCTTCGATGTACGGCATTTTGTTAGCACTATTACAGAATCACTTATTTCGAATACCCTAGATTTGTATTATATTTGATTCCTGAGGGACCGCGACCCATTTAACAAAAACTTCCAAATTCGAAACTCACCTCTTGCCAATAAATTAAAATGGATATAATTAAACGAATGAAGACTTGTTCAACCAAGGGAAAAAATAATTCGAGTTCCAATTTAAAATATTAATAATTGAATAAGAGGAGTGTATCGTCCTATTTACCAGGATTTGACACACCTAAAATCCGGTTAACCAACCAAAAACAAAACATTGTGAAACGCTGCCCTTGACACTAATGTTGAATTCAATTATTTATTAGCAAATGCCTTTTTCACATGGATAATTTGTGGATTAAATACGTTTACAATAGACTACCGGACGGAACTGTCTCTACTCTCTAGGAATAAAGGTGCATACTCTTAGAGTAAACCCTGCAGGCGTCGACGCTTTCGCTTTCTACCGAAAAGTAATAAATTCGTGAAATATAGCAACCATATGTTTTACTCCTAATAACTCAGGGTTCTCGTTAAATAAAATGTTTCAATAATTAAAATTAAACAGATTTTTATTAATACATCGGATTGGCGGCACCCACGCTCAAACTATCGTAATTTTAGATTAAACACACTCATTGATCGGTACTCAGATAGGATTGAGCACATCGAGTAACGCGAAACGTTACGATGCTATACTGTATCGCTTTTCATCCATCGTTACCTGAAAGATATACGTGTCAACTTTTTAGACAGTTTTATACTGCGAATGAAGCTCGAGGAAAATGTTGAAATCGTCAGTGAAAGTTATCAGTACATGCTTCAACAACAGAGTAAGATTTTTTGTGTCTTGAATTCATAAATCAATAAACCTAAATTGAAAGCTGCCTATCATATACTATTAGCGACTACGTCAATAATGTTACCTGTCCAAAGTTTTTACTCCTTTTATTATAGTGGATAATGCCTTTACTTCCTGCCTATTTAAATGTTGTCTATATTTGGTGTAAAAGATGTAAAGACAGTTAATTGAAGAAAACAATTGATAGGTAAACGTAAATGTTAAAAATATAAATGTCGCTGCAGAAAAAGACTCACGCATACTCCACAAATGTCTTGCATACTTACTGAAAATTAACCAAATTTACCCGTGTTAGTAAAATTATTTCAATTAACCTATATTTATTTTTAAAATTGTTAATCATAGAAAAAACATAATTTCACACACTTTATAATTATATATCGGCACTACCCGTGCGTAGTCGCTCATTGAATATATGGATAGTCGCCTTTCGAGACTTGCATTCGAAACCCGCGTCGCTTATTGTGAAATGTTTAAATGTATATAAATAATCATACATATACATATGCTCACGCCTGTTTTCCCCGAAGGGTTAGGCAGAGGTGAAGTAGCGAACTACACCACCCACATTTCGCCGAGTTTAGTTCCGTCCCAGATGTGACAGGGGGCGAGCCTGTCGCCATATCGGGCACAAATTCCAAACTCCGGGATGATACTGAGTAGAAAAAAACCCAATATCACTTGACCCGACCCGGGGATCGAACCCGAGACCTCAGAACGGCAGTCGTATGTAATACAACTGCGCTACCGAGGCAGTTAATAAAAATAATAAATAATCATAATACACTAAATATCTATTTCTTAATCCTTAAACCAAAGATTACTTGCCCTTGAATATAAAATCGATATTCCATGACGAATTCATAAAAGTTATTTTTCTAACAGCGATCACATACTTGAACAATAAGAAATGAAACATATAAGTATATAATCTTTCTACATCTAGTAAATATTAAAATTTGAAAAACATTTTTCTTAATCCTTCATGAAATTTGAAATTTCTTTATATCACTATAAGCATGAAACCTGGCCGTAACGCCACTACACTAAGACATTCCAGGACCTTTTTACCACGTAAGCACAGTCTTCCCCAAAGGCTACGACATTCGACTCTTCAAAAAGGGACTTAAAAACGCTCTCCAAGGTCGCCAACACATCGGAAATACTTCTAATACTACGGTGTTGTAGTTGTCCATAGGCGACGGTAACCATTTACCATCAGATGGACCGTGGGCCTGTTCGCCGTCCATTGACATAAAAAAAAAAAAAAATGAAAATGTTAAATATCAAAAACCTAATAATATATTTTAATAGCGTCGCATCCCTTCGTATGCTCAAGCTTTATACAAACGTTTTGGGCAAAACAAACAAACTGTCACGTGTATCGGCGAACCAATGATGGTTTTATGTGTAATATAATGCTTTGAAAATTTCGTTAAAATTGAATATGATAACATTGATGTAAGTTTAGATTATTTATGAAATGAAACACATTCTTACAGAGTTATTATTGCAAGATATATCTATAATTTTATATTTAATGAAAGGGTTTTTTTTTTAACTAAATGCTTTTGGCCTGCCTGGCAAGTGGTGGCTGACACAAGAGTACAAAGAGGTATGGACCTCGGTTTGAGTTGCTACTTATTTATAAATTGCTCGATGCTAAAACTACGGTGTTTTAAAGGAGACGAACGGAGCTCAAGGTCACGTACAGAACCCATGCACCTGCGTGCAACAATCCCAACTGGAAAGGCCTTTGACGCCGCTGTCAGCGCGACACAATGACACTATTAACCTGAAGGGCCTTAACAACCTCACGCGAAAGTCAAGTGGGAGGTGGTAGGTAAGCCCAAGGTTACCAAAATGGTACGATCTTTGGCTTGAGGAGCTACTGATCATTTGAATCTATCTATAGTTGGCTACATCCACCACAGCTAAAGATTCTAAGTAGGTTTGTATATATGCTTGCTAACACTGGATCGCGACGCATCTTATCCGTGTTGCTATGAAGGATTTTTCCCAATATCTATGGTGATCGCAATCTATGCGGATACGCAAGCCCTGTCACCCCTTATATAATCAAGTTTTTTTTACACTGTACAGGCTCAGAGCTTTGACTACAATCTCACCTGATGTTAAGTGATGATGTAGTCCAGGATGATAAACACACTAAGCCTGCATAAAGTTACTGGCTCTCAAGTGATGCTGAGGTTACGAAGCACCGCATAAAGAGTGAAACCGTGAATAGAAATAACACTGCGTAATCTTTTCTATCTCATTCTCTCACATGTTAAATCCTATAGATGCATATGTCTCTTTTTAATGTCGCTTTTTTCGTTTTCTTCGAATCGAATAATAGGTTCAGTGATTTTCGAGTTGTAAAAAAAAATCAGTCAGCCTATTTGTAAATTTATTGATAATATATCTACTCTAATAAATAAAATTGGAGTGTCTGTTTTAATGTCCATATTATTTTTTTTAATAAATACGATACCTATACCAAAAACGCTATTTTTTTAAAAATGGCCTGATTGTTTGTTCCGGGTAATCTCCGGAACCCCTGGTCGGTTTTTAACTGAAAATAATTAAGGTTTCACGTTTAAAATTAAACTCAATAGAATCCGATTCGTGCACAGTTTACGGGTTTTTACTTTACCTTAGTAGTAAAAAAATAATTAGGGTTCGGTATACAAAAATTAAAACGCAGTGAAGAATATATGAAATGCGGGCGCAGCCGCGGGCAGACATCTATCTTATTATAAAATAATATAAAATATGTTATTCACGCAAATAATCGTCAGTGTTTAAATCCATTAAGTTACAAATAGAATATACAAAAAGAATTTTCCGGAAAAAAAAACACCAACACGTTTTTAACGGTTATGTAAGGTATCTTTATACTTTTTTACGTTTGCTATTTAAAGTGTTGATTTATGAAAGCCTTATTGTTTGAAACGAAAACAAACATAATAATGAAAGAAATTGATAAATATGAAATGTTTAAATGTTATCAAACGGATAAAAGGAATGTTGTTTGTTCAGTTATATTAAGATATATAAAATGTGGCCATCCGACTCGATTCAAAACTATTCAAAGTCAATAATTAAACAAATCATCGCGGAAACAATTAAAATTTTCATGTTCATTAATGGCTGAATATCGAACACCAATGTCTCTAATATCAGCGCATATTTTATTACCACATAGTATGTATAGTCGAATCTAAATAGATAATGTAATTATCGAGAAATCGACGTTTACGTCAATCGCCCCGAACATATGTCGAGGTGCTAAACACTACAAAAAAAAAATTGTATTTTGAATGAAGGAAAATACCGTGACGGAAACATTGCATCTTTTCCACTTTCGAGGGTTGCTTTCCTATACATGAGATTTACTCTTACCCCTTTTTGTCGATCGGAGGAGACTTGACAGCTTATCTTATCTTTTAGGGCAAGCGCTTAGCTGAAAAATGTAGCCAGTGCAAGAGCAACAAAAGCAAATAAACCTCAGAGGGTTATCTTCCCGTAAATTTGCCACAACTAAGCCCTACAGTTTGTAAATCAGAAAAAAAGTTCGCTCGCAGAAACCATGTAGGTATCTTGCATGTAGTGAGCAAGGGTATGTGTGAATCATGACACTTGTGTTGCTAAAGTGCATGCAATCCATTGTATCCCGCTTGCGGTGGCTTCAAGAGCTTCCTTAGTTGGGGATCAAAACACGTTTTCGCCCGCTGACGCAGAGGTAACCCCACATTCTTTGTTTAAAAAAAAAACAACTTTCGTACCAGTACTTTTACACAATTGGCAACCCGTTCTCAGATTTCAAATTACACCGCGTCATCACATTCCTTTAACCATAAATCTTGGTTATTTTTTTTACTTTTAATTTTTATCAAAAGAAAAAAAATAGAAAGGAATCAATAAGCCAATTTGTTAATATTACGACGAACGTGCAACGTCACGTAAGCGATACGCACTAAGATTGATCTAGAAAGTTCTAAAGCCGATGTAATCCATCAATCTTAACGTGGCATCAGGAACGGCCAAACGACGCGATCAATCGACGCTCTCGGGCCTTCAGTGTCAGAGATACGTCTAATCAGAACCTTATATACCATAGTTAGTAAAAAAGTAAATGTGAATTGACAAAAAGCGAATTAACGATTCAAAAATCAAAATCAAAAACATCTTTATTCAATTTAGGCCCTAAGAAGGCGCTTATGAACGTCTAAAACACTACCACCGGTTCGGATAACAACCCAGTCGAGAAGAGCGCAGGCGAGAAACTCGATCTGGTTCTTTTTTTTTAAATAAATATAATACTTATCATTTTTTTTTAGATTATTATAATGATACCCTATGAGTTTCACTGCGTGACCGAATCAGAATAAACACGACATTATAATTGTAATTAACAAGACGCCATTCTAATTATGAGGGAAATTAAAGAGTACGTGTCTTTCAATTTATGTTTTGGTTCAATTTATTCCTTCTTAAGGAAAAGGCAAAGGTATTAGTAGACCATGCAGCCAAGTCAGACGTAAGGAACACTATCAATAAATGGCGGGAATAAAACGGTGGCCTTCTGTTTGAACCATAAGGAGAGTAATTGGGGCATACTATAAATTCACGCTCCATGTCATTATTTTCACTTGTACACTTGTGCATCGTAACTAAACTATTTTACGTAAAATGCCACCAAAATTACATAATATATAGTCAAATACTGCCAGATGATGAATTTAAAAAAAGGACGACTACATGGCCAACCAAAATCGCGCCAAGCACATCCGTGTCCTTCATTACAAATTAACATTTATTCCTTTCTAGGCAAAGGTAAAGGCAAAGGACCATTCAGCCAAGTTTTTCGTTTGGAACACTTTTTACAACGTTCTAACCAAATGGCGGGCATTTCTAAAAGCTTTTCTTCCAGGGAACTAGTTGGAAGATCTTAAAATTTAAGCTCCGTATCATTATTGTCAATACACTTCACTTGTGCTTAATAATCGAATTATGTATCACGTAAATGCCACCAAAATTACATGATACAGAGCAAAATACTGTAAGTTAATGAATTAAAAACCACTACTACAGGACAATCCGAAATCCTAGCAGTGTCTAGTGTGTAAATATGGATGTTGTAAGATCAACGCTCTGGCAAAACTTTGGTGTTCTTTCAGAGAGTTTTTGTGACAAGTAAGAGTTTACGTTCTATGTTATAAACATAGGGTCAGACACTTAAAACTCAAAAATAACTAATGTAAACTAGTACACGACAGGTTAAAGTAATTACTTCGCCATTAATAGTCGTCGCATAAACCTTCGCCAGTGTCAAAGTTTTATTTACTCTCATATAATATTTGAAGTTCGAATTAATCCGTAATTATAAAACTGTTACTCAAGTTTAATTTAACGATCAAGTTACTTTATAATGCGACCTCTTTTCTAAAAAAAACTCTACTGACTTCGAATTGGTATTGAATTTTTTTGTTCTATATTGTTTGATAAAAGAAGCATCAACTCATATTTACTTTATAAATTTGACATCATGAAAATAAGATGAATATACGACTTAATACAAGGAAAAATTAAGGATAAATTATATTTTCGACATTAATAAAATTACAATTTAAAGCAAATAAAATACAGCCGGTTTTTAATTCACATAAAACACGTCGTTCCCGTAGGAAATCAAAAGTGACGTCACGTGAAACAAGACGCGGGACTTTGCTATTAATACATACAAATAAAGATATAATAATACCCAGAGATTAATATTAAAAATCATGTTAATCAACCGAGGTTCAAAGTAGGGATAGAAGCTCGAAGCTCCACCACTTAGATGTGTGGAAATATTAAACAATTTTAGACACTAAATTATCGCTGATGACATCGTGTCTGTGTTTTTACAACGTGTCGACTGAGATGAGTTCAAATCCTATAGCACGGTGGTAGGTTTTTTCTAATATCCACATGGTTACCAACAACTCTCAAGTTTGTAAATCTGTCATCAACCACATATTATAGTTCCGCCAGTACCACTTGAGAGACAGTACTTCTAGGTGAGTTCGTGTTTAAAAAGCTGAAAAGTATTAAACACACACTAGTTGTACCCCGCGGCGTGGTTCCCGTATAATAAATTTATTATTATTCCACGATTTCTTATTGTACTGTATATTTCATAAAATACTGAACGGTTTAGTTAATAGATTCGATTTATAATCCCAAGTAACAGACATATAAACAAACAGATGTTGCCTTCTTAAACGTTTTATATTTATTACCTTAACATGTATGTATAAAAGTATTTATCTAAGAATATTTGAACTCAATTTTCATTTAATTCAAAATGGCGGATGTAATTGAAACTTGTCACACTAATCAAGGACTAATGATAAAACAATAATTTAATAAGTTTGCTCCAGTATCCTGACTAGGATCTTCAGGTTTAGCGATTTTTATTAAGTGACATTTACAAAATGTTGTCATCCGCATAAAGTCTCCAAGTGGATTAATATTAAAAAATTCGCATATTTAATACAATCATTTCACTCGAAAAAAAAGTTAACACACAAATAAATAGATGTTCCATTTCCAAAAAAATCACGTAACAGTTTTCTTCAAAGAATTAAAATTTTATTAAATTCACAAACGCACGTCATTTGAACTATATTTATTTAGGCGGCACGAACTCTCATTATTATTCGCCGACAAACCCCGAGTCCTCTAACTCTGAAGTTATTATAATACGTAATCATATAAAATACGTAACGTTTTGTTAGGCGAGGATAATGCGTGAAAGGGACGGTGATTTTGTCTAGTCTGATGGTGAGTGGTTGGTCGTAGCACATAGATAAGATAAACGTATAAAAAGGTACTATTAAAAAAACTATAGGTGAATACTTTTTTGTGTGGTGCCAGCTAATAACAGTACCACCACATATTTTCCAGTGGATGTCGTAAAAGGCGTAAAACGAGAGGACCGGCAGGAATATTCTCTTTACAATTTTTGAAATTGTTGTCTGTTTGTTTGTTCCGGCTAGTCTCCGGAACGGCTGAACGGACGATGACGAGACTTTTTTGGTAGATAGCTGAAGTAACTCCGTGTAACTTAGGATACTTTTAATTTTCAAAAATAATTAGGACTCCGCGTGAAATAAATTAAAGCTTCGGATATTGTGAGCAAAATACGATTTCATGCACAGTTTTCCATGTATTTGAATTTGTCATAAATGTCTTTGCTTTGTAGCCAAAAAATATTTGGAAATTATTAGGGCCTTGTTAAAAAAAAAAAATTAAAAACTATTTTACGCAGTGAATATAAGAAACCTGTCGCAGCCGTGGGCACATAGCTAGTATGAAATATGTCGCGAATGAAGGTCTTACACTTCTTGTACAAGGGACAAGAACTTTCCCAGTTGGGGAGCAGAGCACGTCTTGGGCCACTACCGATTGAAATTGATTAGTTTAAAATGCAATCCGTTTACGTACCGTTTTAAATAGGCCTCAGAAAGTTTTCAAAAAATTTGAAGGTATTGTTTGTTTTTTTTTTATTTATTTCCTTAAATGTTTAATTGGTTTATTTTTATAACTTAATTCACTATTCTGTTTACTTTACTCACTTTTGTGTATTCTTAACAACAATAGGTTTACGTGTCTCGACCCTTCCAGGTACTCGTATATCGAAAAATACATATATCGCACTTTCGTTTGTTCCTTTTTTTATATAAAGCCTTGTTATATATTATATTAATATAAACAATTCAAATTAATAATTAAATTGATTAATCTAAATTTAATAAATGAAAGAATATGAAATAAAATAAAATTAAAGTTACATTCTTACATCGGTTCTTTCAAAATGAAAGGTAGTATCGAAGAAAGAAGTGACATTAGGTACGTACTGATGTCGTAGCGCGTTAGATTCTGTACGAGCTACGTTGTCTGTTTGATATGTTTATGATAATAAGAGATCAACAGGCGAACCCGAGGCCGAACGAAACTCCGTATCGTATCCATACAGAATAATATATTATTCAAACTAATCCCTACACACTCTATCACAAGCGTCGTCTCATAGCTTTTTTTTTGTTATTGTAATCGGTTTTTTTTTACTTGTACAATACAAGTCAAATATTATTGAAAACAATTATTTTTTATTATTATTTTCCAATGGATTATATCTTTAAAATATTCAATAGGTTAAAAGTATTGAAATGATTTTGATGGTGGTAATTTTTGCGGGACTTGCTTTGATATTTTTATCATAAATTTTTAAATATAACAAAATCTGCCTAAATGATATATCTATCCTTATTCATATGCTTTTATACTTAGATTATATAAAATATAAACTAACAAATAAATACGTTGTTGACAATAATTTAGAACATCTTTCCATTCAACCGAAAAACGTCCAATGCTGGATATATATGCATCCCCCAAAGATCTCCGCAACGACTTGTCCCCCACAAGTACCCACACTGCGTCCTTACGGTACGCTGGAGCCATACAAGGACCCATTGGCCCCATCAAGCATCGGTGCATCGTGCGATGTGCCCAACCCACATATTATAATATTATATTTAGAACATACTTTAATATTTTAATCGTTGCTAATAAATAAAAAATGAAGTGTCTGTTTGTAATGTCAAATTTTTTTTTTTCCTAAATAGATATGATATGAACTTATACCAAAAATACAAATTTTTCAAAATTTTATCGGTTTGCCTGTCTGTTCCGGATAATCGCCGGAAAGGCTGTACGGATTTTGACGGGACTATTTTTAGTAGATAGCTGGAGTTACTCCGCGTAAGTCAGAGTACTTTAGATTTTCGAAAATAATTAGGGTTCCGCGTAAAAAAAAAAAATTAAACTCACAAATAATTGAATAAAATCCGATTCCATGCACAGTTTTACGGGCAAGTACTTGAATTTATGAGAAAAATATTAACTTTATCTCTTAGTACTAAGAATTTTGGAGAAATAATTACGGTTACGTATAAAAAAAAAATGATGAAGAACATATAAAACGCGGGCGCAGCCGCAGGCGCACAGCTAGCAATAAAATAATTTCTTCTAAATGGACGAAGCATCGGAAAGAGAAAAAGGTATACATAATTTACTATGTTAATATAAAATGTTCCGTGAAGGTAAAAGAAAGCCAATTGAAAATAAACGTAATCATATTTGAAATCGGCTTTAAAAGAGAGCGCCTCGAGATAAATGTATCGAATAAGTAATGAACTAAGTTATTTGATAACAACTATCATAAATAAAGAACAATACATAGTTTTCTATGTCTACATTTAAAAAGAATATACATATATATTTTACGATTAACTTTCTCACGCTTCGGTTCGATTGGGGATGGACGGAAATATTAATTTTTCAATTCTAACTGATGTTATGAAACCTACAATTAAGTTTTCTTTTACGCCAATAAAGGTATGTTCCAAAAACAATAATTAATTAAATATGTTTTTTTTTTTAAAACATGCTCTAGATATCGAAGCTATATAATATAATATAAATTCATTTCTTTAACTGATAATTTTCAATAATTTCTAATCTGCATCTTTATCTATACTATAATCTATAGTAAATAAATAAAATTGGAGTGTCTGTTTGTAATGTCAAATTAACAACTTTTTTACTAAATACATATGTATATTCGATAACTATACCAAGAATACAATGTTTTTTAAATTTCTCTATCCTGTTTGTTTGTTCGGGTAATCTCCGGAACTGCTGGACCGATTTTGACGGGTTTTTTTGATAGATAGCTGAACCTTTGATTTTCGAACACAATTTGGGTTCCGCGTAAAAAAATTAAAAGTCATAAAAATTAAATTAAATTGTATCCAACGCACAGTTTTACGGGCAAGTATTTGAATTTATGAAAAATATTTTTACTTCTTTATTAAAAAAATATTAAACGATGTAGGACAATAGTTAGGCGTAAAAAAATTAAAACGCAATGAAGAACATATGAAAGGCGGACGCAGCCGCGGGCACACAGCTAGTGAATATATAAAGACGTACGTTTTTTTTTTTTTTTTGTTCGAACTAATTTTTAAAAGGACATGCGCGTGGTCTTTTTTTTTCATAAATTAGTTATTTGTTTTAGAAATTAGGAGCCTTCGAAAAATAAGAACAAAAAAACGATTTCAACGTCCGTCAAACGACTTAATGAATAAACACAAAGAAAAACATACATAGCCAAAGTTATTCTTATTTTATAATTTAGAAAAAAATTAAATCAGCTCAGTTTTGGAGGAGGAAACAGGGGAGTGAGCAGTGGTGATTCGGTCTATTTTGCATAGTTATGATCAGTCCCAATTGGAGTTGTTCTTTTTCGCGTTATATAACTCGTTTCTTTGGGGCGCGCAACGCGATAGTAATAGATTTCTGAAATACGCATTCTCGAAATTTGTTACCGACCGCGATCCTCTCAAGTCCACTTAATTAGGAAGGATATTAGCTAATTTTTATAACTATTTCCCATTAAAAATTTAATAAATTTAGTCTATAACTCGAATAATATATTTTTCAAATTATTACTTAATATCTGTTTTTTTTTTTGCATTTATTAACAAAAATATAACCAGGACAACGCCGGGTACAGCAGTTAGTTAACATTATTATATAAAAAGGTAACATTGATTTTTTTGTTTGTTTGCGAATAAACTCAAAAATTAGTTTATTTTAAAAATATGGACTATACCACCTATTTATACAGATTTTTGTGTTCTTGGCTCTTGACGCCGCTACCAGCGCGATACAGTGACACTGACCGTGCATCAAGCATTACACGAATAACACTGCATACACACTCCTGCAAATGACCACGGGGATAGGTCCTGTAAGAATCCTTTTTTTTTATTATTAATATATAAATAATTTAGGGATTAGATAGGAACAAAATTGCGCGGGAGTTTTTACACACAGGTAACGGCCAGGCCGAGGTTCGTAACACTTTGGTACCCTTGTAACCTCTTGCGGCGAGTGCATTCAGTACTCGCCCCCAAAATTACAGTAAAGCTGTTAATATGTCGATTACCCATAAAAATGGGACAATAGAAAGACAATAGGAGAACAATGCAATGCTGGCGTAAACACCAGATTAGTGCTCAAGGGGTTAAGGCCATTGTGGTCAACAGTATTAGCTAGGTTAGGTAAACTTTTTTCTACATATCCTTTTTTTTACGTAATCTACATATCGTTTATTTTTTTATCGTTGGCGCCAATAACAGACAAATTAAGAGGCGGTCGTTTATCCTGGTATGGACATGTGATGCGCAGGGAGAAAGAGAATGTTGTAAGAAAGGTATTGGATATGAATGTGGACGGTTACATGGGAAGGGGAAGACCAAAGAAAAGATGGATGGACTGTGTGAAAGATGATATGTTTAGAAAAGAAGTGAATGCGGAGATGACAACAAATAGAGAGGAATGGAAGAGGAAGACATGTTGCGCCGACCCCAAATAAAAATGGGAAAAGGGTAGGGAGATGATGATGAATCTACATATCGTTTAGAAGATTTTATTATATGTATTTTAATTTCACTGAATGCTGATTTTTATCGCTTCTAGTACAAGACCAAGAATATAGTTGTTCTTTTTTTAAGTTTTAAAATAATTGTTACATTACATAAAAGACACTTATACAAAAAAAAGTATGTCTATTCGCTAGTTGGGTTATAACCTAAAAAACACTAAACCGATTTATATTATTCTTTTCTTTGTCGTAGATGTAATATCTGGTCAAGTTTTAATATTTTTATTAGGTTTAATTAAATAACATATTAAATAATTTATAGGGAATAATATAGATAATAACTGCTCTTTCTACCAAAAATTCGTTATCAAACCTTTTGAAAATAACGTGATGCATTGAAAATAGACACAATATTTTGCAAGCAGACTCGCAGGCAACAGCTAGTATAGTATAAGATGGAAATAACAATAACTAATTGGACTGTAACAATTCAAAAGTTATTTGGTGTCAATCCAG
The DNA here is from genome assembly GCA_014132275.2 of Samia ricini. NCBI lineage: Eukaryota > Metazoa > Arthropoda > Insecta > Lepidoptera > Saturniidae > Samia > Samia ricini. Next base: position 2,015,506 of record AP028159.1, read on the forward strand.
TTCATTATCACGATCTTAAACAGCTTTTTAAATAGAAGAAACATTAATTTCCTTGAAAGTATTATTATTAAATTAATTCTTGTAAATTCTTTTAGTATATTTTTTTTAATAATTAAGAAGTGCGTGAACCCCCAGTTCATTACTTTCAAGGAAATTGTGGACAACAGGAAAATTTATTACCAATTAAAATGTAATAAAAAAGTTCTGTTACCTGTTTCAGTTCTATATTAAAATAACGAAGCCTTAATTTGTAATCTGAAATAATTTAATCTATATTCGTAAGAAACACTATATGTACGAATTCAGTCATTATAATAATGTTTTATTAATAAAATACTACTTTGTCCATGGATAAACATGTCGATATAATAATGTTTTGTTCTTAAAGATGATACTAAGGGCAAAAAAAAGAATTCAAAATTAATTCAAAACGTGATTACCTTATTCCACCTACATTCAGAATTATACGGTTTTCGCCATCCATTCCTGCTTATAAATTATCTTTCGTTCACATTAGATATTATCAACGACATTTGTAACAAAAAAAATTAACACAGCACTATTTTCTAATCACAGCCTATTTATTCATTATACACTAAACACTGTCAAAAAAGTAAATGTCATTTCATTTTTGTTTTATAATTAATTTTTAAGCACACAGTGTAATTTTGAATAACAATTGTTGATGCAATTTCGTGATCAAATGCTTTTGTAACTAATCGCTTTTTTTTCGTAATCAATTGTTTTTGTAATTAATTGAATTTTCGAACATTACGCGTGTGTGTACCCGAAATAGGCAACGCGGGCCGCAGCAACCGGTCGCGGCTGCCGGGAGATCGGCACTGAGATGAAACTTGATGTGAGGGGTGTAATCCACCCCCCACCTGTGGCCTGCACGCACTGCAGTTGACCTCTTTGCGCTTTCCAAGTTTATGATAGAACCGGTCATACTTTCAGCGGTTTTTCATTCATTAATATTACTTACATATAAACGACACTATGTATACGACTGTTCTCTCAAGGTTCTCGCGTTCGTTTTATACAGAAATGTTTTTGATACGGTTTCCTTTTCGGAGTGCTGAGTGATTTATTACAATTTTCTGTGATAGAAATATTCTAAATTCGTTGCTACCTAGTGATTTTAGTCTGTTATTTTAAGAGTACGTATTTATAACGTTATGTTCTTTTTTTGAAGGTTTATAAGTACCATTTGTTTACGTGCGGTTTGCTTCCATATTTCATCACGGTAATCCATCTTCTATAAATCCAGTGGAGTGAGGAATGTAGAGAAATCTTTTTTATTAAGGGTTTTTAAAGAAATGACGATTTTAACAGAGATTGTGACAAAAATATTGTGTTCAGTATTCACTTGGTTATTTGTTGTGTTTTTAAACGATTTCATAAGAGATTACTTTCAATTTAAAGTTCCTATGCTGAAGTCGATTTATTAAAAAAGGAAAATACTTGATCATAGTTGAATTATTTTAGTATTCTGCGTTGGAAATTAATTTATAAAATATCAAATTTAAATGTTAGTACATTAATTGATTGATCAACTGAAGGACGTCCACTGCTGGACATAGGTCTCCCTAATAAAAGAGGAAAATTGCTATAAATGCCACGCTTGGCAGGCGGGTTGACGATCACAGTAGGTGTTTGTAGTGCTCAGAGGAAGCTGCTGTCCATCCCTTGGTTTATCCCTTAGTCGCCTTTTACGCCGCCCACGGGAAAATATTGGGTGGTACTATTCTTAGCCGGCGCCACACGGCTTTATGTAAATACGTAAATTATACCAATAAAAGAATTCGAAAAAATCAGTGGTATAGTTCCTAAGAAACTTTTATACACGTCAAGTACAACCATACTGGTCTAGCAGAAAACTAGGTTGTTTTAAAGTTAGTTCTAATATGAAAAAGAGGATTGATCTTGTAAAATTCTTAAAAATTTCTTTTAAACATTATCTTCTGTGACTAGTAATTTGACATTTAAATTTAAAAATAACATATGTTTACGTTTGAATATGAATAAATAGGAAAGAGTTTGATCTACGAGCTTCACTCTGTAGGCTTTTTGTCGACAGATTAATTCTGAAGAAGGTCTTATAATTGTTTATGTGAAAATAAACATACTAAATACTCTAAAATAGTATGCAGGCGAAACAAGATCAATGGAAAACATCCTAATATCGACTTTTTAAAATTAATATTAAGAGCTCAAACTTTAACATAATTTTTATTTTAGCGTGTATATGGATTTGAAAAAGAAATCTATGTATTTTGAAACACTCTAAGTTATATAAAAAAAAACTTTATATTTACCTATCGATTGACTTTTAAACGTTTTTTGTCAGGCATTACAAAGCATTGCTGTTCCAATGAACGTTGAATAAATGAAACAATATATTGTGAGGCGATAACTCTATTGGTTGATATTTGATAAGGTTTGTTTTCACTTAACTAGTTCTCAAGTTCGTTTCTCGCTTAGGCTGGACTTTTCTTAACTTTTGATGAACTTAATTGTTAGTAATTATATTATTAATGTCTAGTTCATATGAAATCAAACAGTTGTATTTATTTTTATGAAGCAAATACCTAAAATCTAAAAAGTACTGTCATATTTTGTCCGTGAAACATTTATTACCGGATCTTAGCAGTAAGATCGACTCGTATGCCGTGACATTATGGCGGCACGATGCTCGCTTATACCGTCATACTTTCTCTATGTCACGCTTTATATTCCGATATTGATTTTAATTAATTGTAAAGTACACCATCAACTTTGATTGTACTTCCATGTATATTGGACGACCCGTGACGTCAAACTTTTTTAAAACTTTATTGATTTTTAGGCTATTATTTTATAACAATTTTAGTTGCTTCTCGCTAGTTGAAGGATGACTGGAGGGAAAGTCGTGGTACACGTTTGAAAGTTATTTATTAACTGATTCTTATTTGATTCTTATTCTGATTCTGATTATTTAATGCTTTCTGATTAATTCTGAGGACATATAGTGAAACTTAAATTCTAAAAGATCCCTCGTTAGTCGTAGGGCTTACAGTAACTACGGTGGTCAATCAGAAACATGCAGAGTGCGAGCGAGACGGGACACACGGACTTCTCTCATACGAGGTATTAAATATATGTAACCCGTGCGCCCGCGGCTCGCGCTAGTGTGCCGTTAGATGTTGATGAGGTCTCTACATCACTCCCCCTCAAGCGAAGCGTACGATCTTCTTTACGGCGCGACCGCTTCGAGTGACGTAAGGCTGGTTTGTTTTCGAGTCCACTGTGGCTTGATTTTGACGAGAGTTTGTGGAGGCCGTCGAAGTTTCCGTTGCGCTCGTTCCCATGTAGTCTTCACTGAGTGTGTAAGCCGGTTTTAATCTGTCTAGCGAGATAACAGCTGTGCGTAATGGTAGTTGTATTTTGAAATACTTCGTATGTCGTTCAAGTACTTCAAAAGGTCCATCGTAAGGTGGTGTGAGAGGCTTCTTTACGGCGTCATTCCGAACAAAGACATGGGTACATGTTGCCAAATCTTTGTGGATGAATGTGTGATGACTGGCTGATGGTCGTTGCGTTGGTGTGAGTGACACTAAGGTCTCCGAGAGCTGACGCACGTAGTCTGCATCGTCGATTTTCGTCTGAGTCGGTACGAAAAAATCTGATGGCATACGTAGTGTTGTTCCGTACGTCATTAAGGCAGGGCTGAGATTATTATCACTTCTTAGTGCGTTCCTTAGCCCAAGTAAAACAGTGGGTAAATCTTCAACCCAATTTGTGGTAGTACCGCGCGCCATGAGCGCAGCCTTCAATGAACGGTGCCATCTTTCCACTTGACCATTAGCTTGCGGGTGATACGCCGTAGTTCGTATTCTCGTTATGCCGAACTTTTTCATCAAAGCGTTGAATAAAGATGATTCGAATTGGCGTCCTTGATCAGTCGAGATGCGCAGTGGAGATCCAAATCTGGCAATCCAGTGTTCGTATAGTGCTTTAGCGACAACTTCCGCTGTGATCACTTGCACTGGTATTGCCTCTGGCCATTTGGTACATCGGTCTATGATGGTAACACAATATTGGCAGCCATTCGATAGTCGCATTGGTCCGACTATGTCGATGTGTATGTGTTCAAAGCGCTGTGACGGTGGAAACTCTGATAGAGGCGTGATAACGTGACGCTGAATTTTTGCACGCTGGCAACCAAGGCAGGCTCTTGCCCAGGTTGATATGTCTTGGTTCATAGCGGGCCAAAAGAATTTCGATGCTATTTGCTTTCGAGTCGTTCTTATGCCGCTGTGACATATTTCATGTTGAGTCTTGAAAACTACTCGGCGATATGTAACGGGTAGATAAGGACGAGGCGTCGCTGTAGATACTTCGCACGTGATTGCGTGTCTAAGTCCCGGTAACGATAATTCGCTGAACTTCAAGTTTGTTTGTTGTTTCAGATTTTTTAATTCGACATCATTTTCTTGATCGACCGCTAGTTGGTCGAAGTCGATGATGGATGGACAATTAATTTCTTCAATGCGAGATAATGCGTCTGCGACTGTATTTTCTGTTCCCTTCAGGTAGTCAATGTTTGTGCAGAATTGGCTTATAAATTGCAATTGACGTTCACGTCGCGGTGTGTCGCTGCTGCTTGCGGATCTTGAAAGTGCATGAGAGAGTGGTCTATGATCAGTGTAAATAGTACACTCCGATCCTTCTATCCAACGTCGAAAATGTTTTACAGCCATGTACATCGCTAAAAGTTCGCGATCGTACACACTGTAGCGTCTTTGCGTCTCGCTCATCGCTTTAGAAAAGAATGCAATCGGTTTCCAAACATTGTCGATTTTTTGTTGTAGTACGGCTCCTAGACTGTGATCGGATGCGTCGGTCATAATCGCTAGGGCGCAACCGCGGATTGGGTGCGTTAGCGTCGTTGCTTCTGTTATGCTTTGTCTGCATTTGACAAAAGCTTCGTCTGCTTCGGGCGTCCAGTCGATTACAGTTTTGTCATTTTTCTTTCCATTGTGCAGGTATTTATTGAGTTCATGTTGCAAGTTAGCTTGATGAGGCAGGCAGTCACGATAAAAGTTTATCATGCCCAGGAAACGTCGTAATTCAATTATTGTTGTTGGTTTGGGATACGTGGATATGGCTGTTGTGCGTTCTTCAGTAGGTTTAATGCCGTTCGCAGATATTTCGTAGCCGAGAAAGTCGATGTTTGAGCGTCCGAATTCGCATTTGTTTACGTTGAGTGTGACACCATACTTCTCGAGTCGCTTTAGAACTGTATGTAAGAGTTTTCTGTGCGAGTCTTCGTCCGTAGAAAATAAAAGTATGTCATCGATATAACAAAAACATCCTTCTATTCCATGCAAGACTTCGTGCATGAATCTTTGAAAACTTTGACTAGCGTTGCGTAAGCCAAAGGTCATGCAGTTGAACTCATATAATCCGAACGGAGTTATGATAGCTGTCTTCTTTTTATCTTCCTCATTGATAGGTATCCAATAATATGCCATTTTAAGATCGAGCTTCGAAAATATTGTTTTGTTCTGCAGCTGATAGGTGAAGTCTTGTATGCGTGGTATGGGGTAACGATCCGGCTGTGTTACAGAGTTTAACCGTCTGTAGTCACCGCATACACGCATTCCGCCGTCCTTTTTCTTAACCACATGTAAGGGGCTTGCCCAAGGACTGTTAGAGGGTGTGCATATACCCATCTCTGTCATGCGGTCGAACTCTTCTTTGGCAAGTTTGTACTTTTCCGGCGGCAGAGGGCGCGCACGCGCGTACAATGGCGGGCCCGTGGTTTCAATGTGATGAACTGTTTCATGTTTGGGTGGTTGCTTCAACGACATTGGGCGTAATACGTCTGGGTAATTTTTCAAAATATCGTAGTAATCTTGTTCGGAGCTAATCAAGTAGACAGACTCGGTAGCCGAAGATATTTGAATCGTGTCGATCGATAATTTGGTTACTTCATCGAACAATTTTTTCTTGTGAAGATCAACCAATAGTCTGTAGTGGCGTAGAAAATCGGCACCCAAAATCGAAGTTTTCACGTCGGCGATAATAAATTTCCATGTGAAATTGCGTCGCAGTCCCAAGTCGAGTGTTATTGTTTTTTTTCACCATAGGTATCAATTGGAGAGTTATTTGCGGCGAATAGCTTAAAAGTATTAAGGCTTGTACGTCTTGTGTGCTTCGGTACAGCAAGAACTGATATGTCTGCTCCTGTGTCCACGAGGAAACGTTCGTGAGTGTTGCGATCGTGAACACATAGGCGATTGCTTTTGCTGGGGACACCGACGCTCGCCACAGTCGGTGTCTTTTCTAGTTTAAAGACGTATTGTTGAGTTTGTTTTTTCTGTTGCACGGTGATTCACATCGTCTTGCCTTATCTCCAAAACGATAGTGGTATCTGCATTCCCACTTGTCATCGCCAGGTTTTACTTTGGCGGCGCTCCTGTTGCGCGAACTAGACCGTGAGCGAGCAGGACGGTGGTAGTGATGCCTCCTTGTCGCACGTCCCCGCAGCTCCGCTACTTCGAGTGTTAATTTTTCAAGTTGCTTACTTAATACTTCGAGTTGTATTGTACTCGAACTTGACTTGACTGCTGGGTTGTAGGGTTCTTAGTGTCCGTAGATATTGCAGCGATCGTGGTGAGTCCGGTGTATTCTAACATTTTATCAGCCATAGCGGCTAAAGTATCGAGTGACGATTCTGTGTTGACGGATAGAACGACGCGTACTTGTGCTGGCAGGTGATTCAGCCATTCTATTCTCAAGCCCTCTTCGGTTATCATGCCACTGCCGAGCTCACGCATTTTCCTTAACAGCTGCGATGGTTTTTGGTCACCTAGTTCTAGGCCGCTGATCAACTGCTGAAAATTCCTGACGTCTGATTTGTCGTACACGGCGAGTAGGCGGGTTTTCAACGTCGCATATTTGTCGCTTTCAGGTGGCTTGTACAAGATGTCGGTGAGATGCTGTAGGTCTTGAGCTTGTAGTTGTTGTAGGACGAATCGCCATTTCTGATCATCTGAGGTCTTCAGTGGGTCCACGACTGCTTCAAATTGGATAAACCACGCTCTTGGTAAATCGCGCCAGAAAGGTAGCAATCTGGATTGAACGGAGATAGCGTTCAGATCCAGTGCACGTGCTTCTTCAGTAGTTCCCTCGTTCAGTGCCATCTTCTTGTTTTTCGGGGTCACCAATTTAGTTGCTTCTCGCTAGTTGAAGGATGACTGGAGGGAAAGTCGTGGTACACGTTTGAAAGTTATTTATTAACTGATTCTTATTTGATTCTTATTCTGATTCTGATTATTTAATGCTTTCTGATTAATTCTGAGGACATATAGTGAAACTTAAATTCTAAAAGATCCCTCGTTAGTCGTAGGGCTTACAGTAACTACGGTGGTCAATCAGAAACATGCAGAGTGCGAGCGAGACGGGACACACGGACTTCTCTCATACGAGGTATTAAATATATGTAACCCGTGCGCCCGCGGCTCGCGCTAGTGTGCCGTTAGATGTTGATGAGGTCTCTACACAATGTTCCATATGCACTGATCTTCTAGTATATTGAGTTTTCTTTCGAATGAAAAATCTATACATATAATAAAAGGCTAGGGGGACGAAATCTGGACAATGAAGATATTTCACAAAAAATACCATGTCGACAACAGAACACATTTCGATGGTTTATAAAAATGTCTGTCTGTCTGTCTGTTTATTAATTTGTTCACCAATCACGCAAAATCTACAGGACAGAATTGAATGAAATTTGGTATGATTATTGCATATACTCTGTAGTAACATTTAGAATACATTTCTATACATATATACGTTTATATAACGCGTAAATAGCGTTTATTTATATTCATCTGAAAACATCATAATTTATATTTACATTAAAATATATATATATGTATTTCTGACGATTATTCATAGATTGTGCATTACTTATTCATAATAATTTAGACTATTTTGAATCATTACGAGGACATAGATAATCTATATTATAACAATAAAAGGCTAAAATTTGTTGGCTCTCTGTCCGACTGTTTGTAATTTCTTATATATATACATACATATGCTCACGCATGTTATCCCCGAAGGGTTAGGCAGAGGTGAAGTAGCGAACTACACCACCCACATTTCGCCGAGCTTAGTTCCGTCCCAGATGTGACAGGGGGCTAGCCTGTCGCCATATCGTGCACAAATTCCAAACTCCGGGATGATACTGAGTAGAAAAAACCCAATATCACTTGACCCGACCCGGGGATCGAACCCGAGACCTCAGAACGGCAGCCGTATGTAATACAACTGCGCTACCGAGGCAGTTATATATATATATATATATATATATATATATATATATATATATATATGTAGGATATCGGTAGTGATTCAACACAATACTTCCTAATTAAATCTTTTAATTTTTTTCCCGACACATTTCCCGGTTCGCCATTTACGATCTTCTTTTCTTTTTTTTTCTTTTCATCATCCATTCGCTCACAATGCATTCTTTCACTCAGTCTTACGTTCCTTTTATTCCTACATATATATATATATATATATATATATATATATATATATAATGATATATCGGTAATGAGATAGATTGCATCTAGTAGGAGAATATTGGCTCTCTATTAGAATATAGTTATCTGAATTCCACGCGAGCGAAGTCGCGGGCACAGCTAGCATTTAATAAAGCAGAGCAAATTATAATGTATTTCATCGTATACTTTTACATTTAATAGTTTAGCTAGTATTTGTTATGATTAAGTGGTTTTTTTTTTTAAATATATTTATCTAATATTTTAACCACGATTACTGGAATATACTAGTACAGTGGTTGCGAACCTGTGGTCCGCGGACGATTTCGAATTTCGGAGAAAATCCATAACCGCGCTGTTAGTAGAAGTAGTGGTGGGTGGTGGATTAGCTTTTTTTAGCAATAATTTCAGTATCAAAATTATCGAACCGAAAAAAAAGCAACGCTCAAAACTCAGATTAACTCAAAAGAAAATCATTCTTGTTAAAAAGTATTCTATTAAAATGTTAATAATTAGCTGTACACCCGCGGCTGCGCCCGTTAACGTATATTCCTCACTGCGTTTTATTTTTTTTATTAGGAACCCTAAATGTTTTCTTAACATTTTTTATTACTAAGGTAAAGTAAAAATATTTCTCATAAATTCAAACACTTGCCCGTAAAATTGTGCATTGAATCGGATTTTATTTATTTTTTTAGGACTTTCAATTTTTTACGCGGAATCCGAATTATTTTTCAAAATAAAAGTACCCTAAGCTACGCGGGGTAGCTTAAGCTATCTATAAAAAAAACAGAGTGAAAATCGGTCCAGCCGTTACTTAGATTACCTGGAATAAACAGACAGACAGACATAAATTAAAAAAAAAAATGTGTCGTATATACACTCATATTTATTTAATTCAAAATTGTTACATTGACATTACATACAGACACTTCAATTTTATTTATTAATATAGATGTTAATCAAATTAAGTATTAAATATTGATTTTTCTTAAACATCGTGGTCTTTCGTCAAGAAAGGGATAGGTGATATTTATCGAGCTATTTTGTTACTATGCCATTTGTAGATCCATTTTGAACCTAGACCTTTTTTTTTTTTTTTGACGGGGTTAAATGCATTTACGCACTACCCTTATCTATTGTATTTGAGGGATCAGAGTCCCCCAATAGCAATAGATAAGGGGGCACGGAGTGACGAGCTCCGTGCCAGTGTGGGACTCGCCCGGGCGTGAAGCGCCCGGAAATACCCACTAAAACCCCCCGGGGCCGTCCGCTGCATTTGGGATGGGGGCGACACGGGGTGGCTTTCGCAAGCACCGCGTCGCTAAAAAATGTGTTACCCACTCTGGGTTCGAACGTCCGACCTTTCAATCGTACCGTCTATGAGACACGCGGATTAGTCCACCTAGCTAACCGCGCTCTCATTTGAACCTAGACCTAGTAGCTAGCAATAAATATTGAGGTAATAAAACACCAAACACACACACACACATTGCCCGTGACAAAGAGAGAGGTGCTGCGGCGGTAATTCCAAACAAATAGAATCGAGTCGGTAATATGTAACAAATAAATCAGTCTGAGCTTTACGAATCCAGTTTAAAAACGTACGTGAAATGATTTAGTGATAATGTTGTCGGATTCCACGTCGATGGACGTAGGTTTGAATCCGCAAATTGTATTAATAAGACGGAGCTTTCGGTAATGGAAAACATAGTTATAAAAATATGGTGGTAGAGCGTTTGTTAATATCAACCTGAAAATTGACAGTCTGTTACCGAGCACCAATAGATGTGTTCCGGCAGCATCACTAGAGATACAGTACCTCCAGATTTAGCGTATCCACCATATTGGACCAGATCGTCATTTAACATCAGGTGAGATTGTGATGAAAGCGCTATTCCTACAATACACTCGTAGAGACGTAAATGTTTTTCTTTGTTAAAGTAAAATAGAGATTTCGATTTTTACGATATTGAGATTGTATAAAAATACAAAAAATAGACGCTAAATACGTGCATAAAAAATAATTCTGTAATAGTCTATTTATTTAATATTATTTACTCATCTTTTTGTTACGTTAATATAATCCAAATAAAGTCAGGTAGGTCAGCTTGTAATAACATAAAATAAAACATGTACAATATAATAATCTACACATAAAGAACGAATAAGAAAAAAAAAAACGTCCTTAGAAGTTTTATATTTATCCAACAACAAGTTTCCATTTGTTTTCATAATTCTTGTCCGTCTGTCTGTTTAATTAATCTATTCGCCAATCGGCCACACAAATATCAGTTTCTTTCAAATGTTGTTCTAATCTTCTTTTAACGAATATATAAGGAGTAGATTAGTCTGCTTTTATTTTAAAGAAAGTAATTATAGTTTAGCTTGAAAAATAAAATAAAAACCCATTAAAATTGTGAACAAAATCCGATTCAAATATCATTTTTACCGGCAAATGTATCTGTGACCGATATCTTTGCTTTCGGTTAGACCCAAAACTAATTTTAGAAAAAAATACTTATGGGACCGCGTTATGAAAAAAGAAAAAATTAATTTACCACGCTTTATAAATCAAAATGAAATGATATAAAACGATCCTGTATTTCACGGGTTATAAGCCAACTAACAGATATACGATATATAATTTGTTTAGATAAGGTTTATTAATTATTTACATACATAGAAAACAGACGCACACACGCGCAGGCGCGCACGCGATAAACCCAAGATTAGTTTGTAAAGCCCAAAGTTGAAAGGTTTTGTTCTGTGATACGTTAATAATCACGTGGAGCAACTATTAAACACGTTAATACCACAGAAAATAAACAACAGCTCGCTCAATCGACGCGCAAAACATCTAAATGAGTTCGTATAAATATATAATCAATAAATAAAAACTGCCTCGGTAGCGCAGTTGTATTACATACGACTGCCGTTCTGAGGTCTCGGGTTCGATCCCCGGGTCGGGTCAAGTGATATTGGGTTTTTCTACTCAGTATCATCCCGGAGTTTGGAATTTGTGCCCGATATGGCGACAGGCTCGCCCCCTGTCACATCTGGGACGGAACTAAACTCGGCGAAATGTGGGTGGTGTAGTTCGCTACTTCACCTCTGCCTAACCCTTCGGGAAAACAGGCGTGAGCATATGTATGTATGTATAAAAACCCAAATTTGAACCGAATTCGTGAAGGCTTTATAATAAGAACATAATGTAATCAATAATTAAATATCATAGTTTTCGATGGCTACAATCGATATTTATCAGTTTTTTTTATTTGCCAAATTTAAATCAAACTTTGGCGTTTTTTTTTTTTAATGTCAAACGACTCATACTTCTGCAGAAATGTTATTCTTCTGTATTCGTAATTTGGGTGTTTTCTTTTTCATTATTAAATACACGATAATTATAATAGACCTGTGTACTTATTTTGTTACAGAAATATATTTTGCCTTGTTCTAGTTCAGGTGTATTTGTTTTAAACGATAACAACTGTAAAGAAATTATTAAGAAACTAGCTGTGTCCGCGAATTCGTTCGCGTGTAATACAGACAATTATCTCGTCCCGTCTGATTGTCTATCCTTGTAATGTTTTAGAATAATCCAAATTATTAAGAAAATAAATAAAGCGTCATATATGAATAATCGTCAGAAAAACATATGTAATTTGCTTACGTAATTACCATTCATGACGCTTCGACCCCGTGTCATCAAAAATTAACAAACATGAACCGTCCAATGGTATAATAGTAGAAATAATATTATGTTCCGCGCCATATTTATACCCATTTATATTATAATTGAATTTTACTTCACTACTTCTATAAAATGACTACTTAATACAACGTCTATAATGATTGTGTTTGAAATTGAATGTCAAAATATTATTACCTCATTTATTAGGTCTTAGATATTTATTATTTATATGCTATATTATGTTATTTTGTTCAATTTCAATCAATCTATAAATTTTTTGTTCTCGAATAAGACTAAAAGGCATTTATTTACAAACTCTTCTTTCATATTAAAGTCGCCGCATGTCATTAAAATTACTATAACTTTTGACAAAGTGGACCGATTTTAATGAAATAAAATTTGGATATTACCCCGGAATATGCTTTATAATAATCTTTTTGAATCTTTAAAATATACCTAGTACTTTGTAATTGATACCTGCACAGACAAACAGACAGACAGACATTTCTACAAATGATAGGAATGTGTTAAATTACTTATTTTTAGCAACTTGCAATAATTCTTTTCAAAAAAGTCGAATATGCACAGACACGTGAAATTTAAAATTTTATTATTAGTATAGGTAATATTGAAGTATTTTTTGTTTCAAATTAAGTCAGCTGTTCACAAAGCACTGTGGTGTTGTTCAACGGCCATTGTTTCATGACGTTAGCCCCACCCGGGTACCTACGCAATCGGTTTAACTTTCTTCACTTCGTTTCGCCCTTTACGATATCTCCAAAATTAATATTCACAATATAAATTCATTCCATATATCTAACTATTTTATAAATTATTTATTCATGCTTTTATATCATAATATCTGAATTATGCTATATTTCATAGAACAAATATTTAAAGGAGAATGGTAATTTTTTTTTGCCTCTTTATGTTCAAAACTTTACTCGCTTATTTTGTTTAGAATTTCATAAGTTTATATTTATTACTAGGAACCGTAGTTATTTTCCTAAAATACATCTATGTATTTATATATAGAAGATATATATGAAATAAAAAAAAGCAATTATGTAAACTAGTGTAATAGTTTTTTAGTTATAAAGAAACTAATAGAGAAGTAATTAATATTAATTTCTTATTAGTTATTCGTCAATTTAACCTTTAGTTGATACGTAATATATGTTATCCCATCTGTTTATTTAACCACATCCAGAGCCTTAAGGTTAAGGTTATGGCGAACACTTGTTAAGGGGCCCATACTTACAAAAAAATATTAATATGTTAAATTTGACCAATAAAGAGAAATTCTCACAGAATCTTTCGTTCGATAATTTTTTTTTATTTTTTTTTTTGCAATATAAACTATTTTAACATTTGCAAAGGGTAATGCTTCAATTTATTTGAATTTTCGATGCCATGGATTTATAGAATTTTCTATGCATTGTCAATTTACAATAGGAAAGCGTGTGGATGAGATGGAGTGGAATTATATGTATTGTTTGTTGTCGTTGGTTTTGTAATTCGACTTCATATTTACGAATAAAATTGATTGATTTAATATTAATGAGTGTAACGCATTATTTTTTTTATGATATAGATCCTTACATTTCTCAAGGGCTTACGGGGGCTCAAGCAAATAATGTTTCGGCTTGGACCACGCCTGTTTACTCTATCAATAATAGTATAGATTTTTAATATATTATGGTTAACACTATTTATTCTACGTGGTCGCTCGCAATGGGCCTAACAAGAAAGCTCAAAATTGCTCAAAGAGTTGGAGTTTTATGTTCTATGTTTGGAGTTTTACCGCGTGATCGAATTAGGAATGACGAGATCCGCAGAACTAAAGTGACCGATATCGCCTGAAAAATAGCTAAACTTAAGTGACAGTGGCCTTTTTTTTTTTTTTTTTTTTTTTTTCGGGGGAAATGTATTTACGCACTACCCTTATCTATTGTATTTGGAGGATCAAAGTCCCCGAAATACAATAGATAAGGGGGCACGGAGTGACGAGCCCCGTGCCAGTGTGGGACTCACCCGGGCGAGAGTCGCCCGGAAATACCCACTAAAACCCCCCGGGGTCGTCCGCTGCATTTGGGATGGGGGCGACACGGGGTGGCTTTCGCAAGCACCGCGTCGCCCCCTGCAGCGAACCCACCCGGCCCGTCAGTGCAATGGCCCGGTGGGGATGGAGGAGAAAAGTTCCTCTCCACCTCTTAGCCCGCCTCAGGAGAGGCATGACCTAATGGTCAGACATCCAGGGGGCGGGATAAGTGACAGTGGCCTTGGCACACTGCTTGCAGAACCGAAGCCCGATGGGGCTGACGGGATCTCCAATGGCTACCTCGTACCAGAAGATGCAGCGTGGCTAGTTGCCCAACAATGTGAACCCACGACCTGGTGAAGGTCGCGAGATTCCACGAGATGCAGGTAAGCAAGACCGATCGTCGTGGAGATCTTTTAAGGAGACCTATGTCCAGCTGTGGACGTATTTAGGTTGAATGATTGGATGAGTGGTACACTATAACAACGAATTTATATATACGCAAATTATCAAAAACGTTTTAAAAGAATCTATGAGTCAATCAACGTAGGTATGTATTTTAACTAAACCATAAAATTACGTTTTCCGTGAAATAATGCGGTTAATTTTATTTGTTTAAACCGTTCTAATGTAAATATTTATTTAACAGTATCGTTCGTCAATCAACTGATTACTGATTTGAATAAATGACTCAGTCATCGGATGAGTCAGAGATTTTTAGGGAGTGTTTACTAAATAAACAAAGAGCGTTGCAAGCGCGGATAGGGAGACATGCAAGAATTACGTAAACAACAATGTAAAGGTATGTTTTGCTTATTTTTAATGACTTATTAGACGGAGGGGGGGCTGAATAGTGATCAAGTAATGTTTACTTCTTTTACTTTTTTTTTCACAATTATGTCAATGCTTAGGTAACTATGGATAGAAAGTGATTTGCTTGCCACTTTATATAAGGTGGAAAGAGCTAGTCAAAATGTCAAAAAGTTTTTTCCTTTTTTTGTAAGTTTAAAACAATGAAACAGTTGTTTTTTTTATAAAGCTTTTTCCTTCTAATATTTTTATTCGTTTTCCAAAACACTATTTAGTTACATACTACTATTTGAGTTAGTAAAAACTATGCTAAGAAATAAAATTCGTGTGTCTGTTTGTAATAACAAAGTAACAACTTTTTACTCAATACATATGAATTTATTTAAATGTTACTCTGTCTGTTTGTTCCGGACAATCTGCGGAACGGCTCTACTGATTTTGGCGGGACTTTTATTGGCATATAGCTGAGATTACTCAGCGTAACTTAGGCTACTTTTATTTTTCGAAGATAATTAGTGTTCCACGTAAAAACAAATTTAAACTCATGAAATTGTAAATAAAATAGGTTTTAATAGACAGCACCGTCAAAACATGACTTTCCATTAATTATTTAAAAACTTTATTACGCAGTGAAGGATAAATACATGGTAATCTATACAGATGGTTCTCATCTTATGTGGAAAACAGATGCCAAACAGAAGTGCTGAATGGTTATACATCCTCACCTATCCAGATTCCTTCAGGAGTTCCGCAGGGATCTTTATTAGGACCTCTTCTTTTTAATATTTTCATTAACGACATATCTATCTGTTTTACTAGCTGCAAAATCCTTCTATATGCTGACGATCTCAAAATTTTACGTCCTGTAAAAACTATATCTGATGCAATTTCTGTTCAAAATGATCTAGAAAGGTTTGAAAACGACTGCATTTTGAACAAATTAGACTTAAACGTCGGTAAGTGTAATGTAATAACATACACTCGCAAACCCAACCCACTAATTTATAATTATACACTTAAAAATACTATACTAACACGAGTTAATACAACTAATGATCTTGGCGTTATCTTTGATTCTAAACTAATTTTCGATAAACATGTCGATCACATTACTAACAAAGCCTCGAAAGCATTGGGTTTCGTTTTCAGATTGTCCAACGAGTTTAAGTCCATAAAAAACCTTCAAAGTCCTTTATTGTTCATTTGTTAGAAGCCAACTTGAATATGCCTCTCAAATTTGGAATCCAAATTATAATATATATATATTACTCGCATTGAAAAGATACAAAAACGATTTCTTCGTTATCTCCAGTTTAGATCAAGTATGTTTGTGTCTGACTATACATTGCGTTGTAAGAAACATCATATGCTTCCATTGCATGAACGGAGAAAGATAGCTGATACACTTTATTTATTTTGCATACTCAACGGTTATATGGATTGTTCGGAGATACTGAGTAAAGTTAACTTAAGTGTACCGGTAGTGCAGTGTAGAAAATGTAATATGTTTTACAATTCATTAGTTAGAGCTACATACAGGCAGAACTCATACTTCATTAGAGTGACCAATAGCACAAATATAGTGCTCAATGAAGTAGACTTCGATTTCTTCAATAGTAGTCCTAAAAAACTGAAAAATATTTTAAGTTCCTCTTTCTTTACTTAAACCCTTTGTGCTTTTGACTGCTGTTAGTTTCTTTCAATTTTTTGTTATATATATATATATATGTGGAAACTTGTTAATGGCCTTCTGTTTTTATTGTGTACAATTCTATGATTTATATTAGCTGTAAGTTTTCTTAAAAGTTTAAAATAAAATAAAATAAAATAAAAATGAAACATAGATAGTCTAATATATCATACTTGTAAAACGATATTACTTAATCAGTACTAAGGTCGTCTTAAGACCGCCCTCTCTCAAATGAATCTTACCCGTGTGTCACTGACATACGAGTTGGCATATATCTCCCCAGTAAGTCGTATGACAGATGCCATCAGTGTGATCTTTATATCTCCTCCCTTCTACATCACTAATGGTATTATTTGTATACGCAAATCGTTCTCATTTTTCCAATCCCACTTATTTTAATAGGTGACGTATCTGTATGTTCGTTAATGAGTTTATATCTCGAGAATTACTTAACCGATTCGCATGATTCTTTTTTTAGAACATAGATATATTATCTGGTTAAATGCTAGTATATATTTTGTGGTTATATTAGATGAGATATATATAAAGTTATAGGGAATGAAGTAATCGAAGTCGTAAAAAAATCTTCATGTCATTTACAATCCTTTTATTAAATGATTAAAGGCATTAAATATATAATTGATACTAGGTATGTACCCGCGGTTGCGCCCGCCTTTAATTTGTTCTTCACTGCGTTTTATTTCTTTATTTTCCTACAATTTATTTGGTACTAAACTAAAGCAAAAATATTTCTCATAAATTTAAGCACTTGCCCGTAAAACTGACCAATATATAGGATTTTATTCACAATTTCGTGAGATTTATTTTTTGATATGTAGAACCCTAATTCTTTTCGAAAATCAAAAGTACCCTAAGTTACCAGGAGTGGCTTCAGCTGACTGCCAAAATTCCGTCAAAATCGGTCCAGCCATTCCGTAGATTACCCGGAACAAACAGACAGACAGTCAAACAGACGGACAATAATTTCAATAAAAATATTTTTGATATATGTATGTAGGTCTCGTGTATACGAGTACATTCATATGTATGTATTAAAAAAAATGTTATTTTGACATTACAAACAGACACTACAATTTAAATTATTAGTAAACACAAATATAAAGATATAGTATACACAGATGTAAAGAAATATACTATTTCTTTAATTTGAAATTGCCGCGCATTTATGACGTCAGTCCTCGTAATTAATCAATAAATAGTTTTGACATCGAGCGTCCGGCGAGTTTATTTTTGATTTTGTAGGTAAATGTCAGCGGATGCTTTGCGAATACCGTTGTTGATAGTGTTTGAATTTATATTTGTTTTAATTTATTGTAAAGGTACCTAGAATAGACTTTAATGTCGTTTGTTTTTTTTTTACAGAAAAACTCAGTGTCGTTTGTTCTATATAAATTAGAAAAAAGATCGATATATATAACCTTATTTAGATATAATACAGTGACTGAAGCTCAGTGGTGGTGTGGTCCGATTTCTTATTGATGGACTTAGGTTCGAATCCACCTTGGCCCGCTTCTGCTCTATTCCTCCTTCCCTTTTCTTTTCATGGGGGGGCAGGTTATACTGCCTCCCCGGAATGTGACCGTTGGGTCAGTCCTCCCTTCGGGGGGGGGCGGGTGAAGAGGTGGGGTCGAGAATATTCTCCCCCATCCCCATTGGGCCATTGCACGACGAGGCCCGGTGGGTTCGCTGCAGGGGGGCGACGCGGTGACATGACTTGGCAACCCCGTATCGGCCCCCATCCCAAATGCAGCGGACGGCCCCGGGGGGTTTTAGTGGGTATTTCCGGGCGACTCTCGCCCGGGTGAGTCCCACACTGGCACGGAGCTCGTCACTCCGTGCCCCCTTATCTATTGTATTTGGGGGACTCTGATCCTTCAAATACAACAGATAAGGGTAGTGCGTAAATGCATTTCCCCCCGTCAAAAAAAAAAAAAAAAAAAAAGGTTCGAATCCACCTATCGTAATAGCTTTCCGTGGCTTACACATCGGAATAGATGTGTTCCGAGAGCATCTCTTGAGAGCCTCTAAGTTTAATATAAAGGTACCATTATCATTAAATGAAATTGTGCCTATTCCAGAATATAAAATAGAATGGTTGTAAATGTTTTACATCCGAGAGCAACTTGTTCTTAATTATATAAAAGTAAAAAAAAGTACACTTTTTTTTTCTAAATTTAGGTTGAAAAAAACAACGCAACGGTCTTTCCAGTTGCAAAGATAAGATTATCAACAAGCGAAATTACGAAATTTAACACGAGTCACACATTTCAATGCTGCAGCATACTATCTATCTGTTTATTATCTTAAACGTGTGATAACAGTGTGGGGTTTCATACAAAATAAAACAATATTAATTTTTAAAGTTACTTACATTTATTTATTAAAATATTTCCATGTAAAATCCGAAATTAAAAAAAAATACAACGAAATTCAAAAATACTTTATTCAATTTAGGCTCTGATAAGGCGCCTATTTATTATTCCGAATTAATTTGATTATAATTTTATTATCAATAAATAATAAAAATAGTAGATTAAAGAAGAATCGTAAAATGTGTGCGTTCTTATAAGTAGTCTAAAATGTATTTATTTATTTTGACCAATTGGAATTCTCACGATTGGTCAAAAACTAAGTGAACAGGCAGCAGTTATGTCTAAGGACTTTATTGTGTACATCCATCCCATAAAAACCTACTGCAGTTTATATTACGGTGATTTTTTTAAACGACTACATTTATTTAGGATCCAAAGAAAAATTATGTTGGAAATATGTAAAAAAAAATGTGCTCTTAATATTAACTCTAATTACTCTCCCAGTGCGTGAGAAGATTTCTCATATAAAATACACGTAAACTTTTTTATTGTATTCTTAATACTCGGCGGCACTTTGTGTTATCATATCGTTTGAATATATGAAAAAATATATGAAATAAAAGAAAAAAGAATAATAAATAAAGGAACTTGTTTTATTTTCGACCATCTATATATAGTAAATACATAGTAAAATTATTTTCAACTGTCAATTATAGTATGTGTGTTGAGTACCCATAAAAATAAGACAATAGGAAAACAATGGAAAGCTGCCGTAAACGCCAGGTAAGTGCTCAAGGGGTTAAAGAAATATAATTATTTCGCATACATGTTGGATTTAATCAGAGCAAACAGTTAATTAAATGAAATGACTCTTTATTATTAGAAAAGCTTTTTGATAACCATCTTTTACAATCGTGTCGCCATCTTATTCTATATCTATCTAGTACATTCGGTCTCCTTCGTCATTCTTACGTTCCGTTTCCCACATACATACCAAAATATACCAAATAAAAAGATATAATTTACTAATAAATATTGTAAAACCATTATCGAGAATGTCACGAGTTTTTTTTTTATATGAAAACAACACCGATATTAAACAAAAATCGAAACAAACGAAAATCTTCGTTATCTTCGCGATATCGGAGATAAATTTTGTATGCTGTTACAAAGGAATTGAGATCTATCAGTAGTCGTCTGTTTATTCTTGAGTCGGTGGAAATTCAGTGGAAGAATGTTACGATACTTCTTGATTCTAATAACCGTCGCTGGAATTTTCAGCTACCCGCAGCTATTCGAGACGAAGAAATTCAGAGTCGGAATTGAATATGACCGTATGTTTTTAATATATTCTTATAACAAAGCGATCGTTGTGCACAGTGTGGTCGGAAAAGGCGTCAATCGTCGCGGGTTCTAATCTAGCTTAAGTTTTTTAGTAAAAGAAAATATCGTAAAAAAAGCATAGTTTGGTTGATTCTCTAATTGATTATTTTATATAGCGCTTTGACAAACAATCTCACTTGACGTTAAGTGACGTTTTGCCTCCAAATTGTGAGTTCGCCGGAAGTTCACATTACAATAATCGAATCCACGCAACTAATTAATAATCACTTTGTGAAATAATTAACCCCTTGAGCACTTATCTGGCGTTTACGCCAGCTTTCCATTGTTTTCCTATTTTTATGGGTACTCGACACATTAAATGAATGTTTAATTATTCGATTTGGATATTAACCCAATAGAATTAAATAGAAAATCTGGTGTGTTACCAAACATTGTTCAGAAGGGTGATCGGGCCATTCTGCTACATTTACTCTGCCTGAATATACTCTGTGCATAAGGTGCTTGGATGATCATTACCGCTTCCGTGACGTAATACTAAAAAAGTCTAGACTAGACTGGCTCGCAAGAGATGCTGCCGTGACACATCTATTGTAGGTGTTCGGCGACAGATTTTTAAGTGTAAAGGTGATAGCTAGCCAGGCTAGCTTTAGACAATGCCCTAATACGGTGTTATGATTCTTTTACAGTTTTGCCCTACACTTTTTTTTATATTATTGATATTAAACTATCTGCAGACTCTGGGTCCGCACCTTTTTTTATATTGTAGATTTAAATCGACTTGCGTCGGAAAAAATTGCCTATAATAGCAATTTAAGCAGCTATGTAGTTAGTAATCTTTCGCATATGTGAGCTTAAATCTACTTCTATTAAATTTTTTATATCTATATGTTAAATTATTTTGTTATTATTAATTAATTAATTACATAATTATTACTTGATTTTTTTTATTATTAACGGTCGTAACAAGCCAAGCAGAACTAGGTCCATGTCCGCATAGTTACCTCATAGTTTGGGTTTGCCCTACACTTGAAACTCGTGTTCATTACAAACTAGGGATAGCTGGATCGAAATCTACGACAATCGACGTGGTATATGACCATACTATCACTTCATCAATTAATTTGCTTGGTGGTAGGACATTTTCTAATAATGCCCACTTGGGTAGATACCACACTCAAGTTTGAAAAACTGTCGCCAAACACCAATAGGTGTGTTCCGGCAGCATCACTTGAGAACCAGTATCCCTAAGTTTAGTGTGTTTATCATCCTGGACCACATCGTCACTTAACATCAGACTGAGGTCAAAGCCTATAAAAAAAATCATAAACGCTTCAATATATTTTACATATAAAGTTTGTAATTAAGCATGTAACATGTGACATATAAAATATTTTTGCTGATAAGTGTTTTTTTTTTGGTTTTTCTTTAATTTTATTCCAAAAATTAGTTTCAAAAGTAACATACATGAACTTATCATACTGTATGGATCGCAGTGTTGAGCTCATGAGAAGATGGACGATAAACGACTGCATGCAGCAAAGATACGAATGTTGAGTTGCATGTGTGGCGTGACAAGAATGTACAGGGTCAGGAATGCGTGAATTTAAGAGAGTTTGATAGTTTTTTTTATGGTATAGGGGAGAAACATGTAAGTGGATCACCTGATGGTAAGTGATCACCGCCGCCCCCATGTAAACGCACAACACCAGAGGAATCGCCGTTGCGTTACCGGCCTTTAAAGTGGCACCAGTGTCAAAAAAGGTGAAAAAAATCGTTTGTCTCGATCTGGATACTTTTTGAGAAGAAAAATGAAAATCATGTGGCAAAAAACCTGATAACTATAAAGGTTGGAGGGGGAGGGCCTTCAAAGTAGATATGGATTGAGTGTGTGAAAGAAGATATAAAAATAAAAGAGCTGAACGAAGAAATAGTGACTGATAGAGATGTACGTAAGACATACTGCTCCGACACAAAATAACCTAAGAATTGGAAGCAGGGTAATTATAGTGATGATAGCATATAATATGAGCAATTTTATATTTAATAGGTTTATTTAACATAGTAATATGTTAATTAAAAGTTATAAAAGGCAAAGGTTATTAAAGGACACGACAATAATACCTTTTTGTATCTATTTTAACATCGATCTATTGACGCTCACTATCGGGGGAAAATGCATCCACTTTACCGTGTCAGAATAAAAACAATTTATTTTATTATAGGTATTTCGTTTAGATTTTACTGTTTATCTTTTTAAGTAAATTTAGAAATCGTTTTTGGCTAATCCAATATGTTAATAATTATTTAAGTGAATATGTAATTAATAAGCTGTTGATTTCTCTAATAAATAAATAAAATAAAAATAAATTAAAAAAAAAAAAACAATATAGTTAAATGGTAATAAATTAACCGCTTTCTCATTTGACATTTTCAGATTCTTTACCAATGAGAGGGGGATCGGATAGATACAGACACAGGAACAATTATGAACCATTCTTCGTCACGATTACTGCCACTGCGAAGGTAAGTCCATCTATTTCTCATGATAGCAACTAATTTGATATATGGGTGAAGAGGCAAAGGGGCCCCCTATTTTGATCCAACTTGATCACAGAATTTAGGTTCACGTATTTTTCATAAATGTATTTGGTGACAGGTTTTAAAGATGAAGGTGGTAACTACCCAGCCTACCCAGGCGGACATTATTAGAAAATGCCCTACCACCATGCTATGTATCCTTACGATGCTTTCCTTCACCGAGAGCTCAAGCTGATTTTAGAGTTGGATGGCGGTGAGTGGGCTTGCACCCGCATTTATTGACATGGGTGCCGGCCGCACGATCAACTCAACTGCGACATTATCTCTTTGAAATATCATCTTCTTTGATAATTTGCGCAGAAAGTTAAAAAACTTGTTAAAAGTATCGATTATTCTTTGACCTCTTTTTTATGTAAATCCTATTACATTAACTAATATATTAGATAATGAATAAGGGTAATAATAAATCGACAAAAATCTACTAAGAGTAAGTACCCAAGTTATTACTTATTACATATCTAAAAACGAAATGAAGTAAGTAAATAATGATGTAAAATAAAATGTAAGTAAATAATGCTCATCCTAACTAAGTAATTAAACAAAATTAATATAGAAGTAATAATATTACATATTTTAAAATCATAACTTTATTGAGGTCTAAAATATTAACTTACATAATATTATGAAATTAACACAAAACAAACTGATTTATTATTATTAGATTTTTGTTATTTATACAAAGAACAATATTTTCACATTTTATTTAATAAAGTTGACGGTAAATTACGATAAATTTTTCTGTCGTTTTCATAATCTCAGTCGGCGACAGAATATCTACTGTAATGTAAATATATGTATGTACACTGTAATATATTATTGTACAGTACTGCATTGTAATACTAAACGAAATTTATGAAACGTAATAATAATACTAAATTCTCATTCTTTTCATCGTATATTATTATGTAAATAACAAAATCAAAATCAAATCAAAATCAAAATTTATTTATTCAATTTAGGCCCTAAGAGGGCGCTTATGAACGTCTAAACACGTTAGTCTAAACGTCTAAACAACTATAGTATCATCAGTAAAATAAAAATTACTTAACGTATAATATGTCGAATATACAATACGTAGCTACGTTTTAGAATTTTATTTATTTTTAAATAGATTCGTTTTTTTTTAACCTTGCTAATGTTGAAGCCACTCGCCGCAAAAGGTAACTAGCACAAAGGTTCGAACCTCGGCTTGACGGCTTCCTGTGTTTCGAAATTCCCGCGGAATTTTAATCCTAGTTAAATCCTACATTTTTTTATTTATTAATAAAAAAAAATGGTTCCTCACAGGACCTATGTACCTGCGTGTTATGTGCAGGAGTGTGTATGCAGTGTTGTACGTGTAATGCTTGATGCATGGTCAGTGTCACTGTATCGCGCTGGTAGCGGCGTCAAGAGCCTCCCCAGTTGGGGAACGAGGCACGTCTTGGGTCGCCGCCTGAGGGGGACCTGGAGAGTGTGCGGGAGCAAAATTAGCCGCTCGTCCCCGGCGGCGGGAACGGCGGTTTCGCGGGCTTGGGCGCTGACACGCAAGTAAATGCGGTTGATGCGGGAAGATCCTATTCATGCGAGTTATGTTATCGTGGCGGTCGAAGAAAATATTACGCTGTCGCCGCACCGGACGGGAGAGTACGAGACGGCGTGTACTTTGAGGGGATTCGGGTGTGTCTCTGCGCGTTCAGAGAAGGCCCGACACTCAGTTTTAAAAAACGGACTTAATTGTGGGCAGGTTCAGATCCCTGTGTAAATCCACATTTCTCTGAAACCATTGAGCGCCTGCGGCTTTCCTTACAAAATGATTCTGAATCCTTTTAAAGGTACGCATCTTAGATCTCTTAATGTGGCCGAACGCGGGTGTGCAGAAGTTATGATGGGTCTAACCAAAAATAGATTCGAACGCGATTCGATATCTTTTATATAAGAAGCAGTAACTCTAGCGGAAATTTATGTGAAATAAAATGAGTTTTACTTGAATTATTTCGCAGCACCAATTTAAAATGTAATTATCTTCCCATTTTAGCCAATTAATAAATAAATAGAAATAGTTAACAATCATTTGTTTATTTACAGAATGGCTTCGTAATCTCTTATTTGGAGGTCACAGCTACCGTTGACGTTGCAGGAGAAGTCGATTTCACTCTCGTCCGGGGTCAAACCGGTTCCAGGAGTATGGTGTTTCCAGCTGGTTTCAAACCACAGCGATTTCCTGTCCTACTCGTATTTAGCCTACGGCATCAGGGAGGAGGAATACAGAAAGGTGACCGAAGTGTCTTTGGGTATTAGGTCAGTTCTGTGCGTAGGATTGGGTTGGGTTTTAAAACTATTAAATTATAAAAAACAGTGCGTAAGATTTTTACCTAGATAGAATTAAAAAATATATATTTTGGACAAACGAGTACTCTTAGGGTAAAAAATAAAACGACACTTTTATTAACTGTGCTTGGAATATTATCATAAATTTTTTTTACTAACTAGCTAATGCTGTTGACCAGAAGGGCCTTAATAGCTTCACCGTGGCTTTATGGGCGAGTGGTGAAGGCAGCCGCAAAAAGGCCATAATAACACCATAATAATCTATAATAGAAAGCATAATATAAAATATATAAATATAGTTTAGCGCCATCTATTGATAGTTATTTAAACTAAGAATAATGTTTATGTGACAGCTATGTTTTACGTTGATTAATGTTGACTAATTCTAAGAGATGGCAGTGTACATGTGTTGAGTAAATTAATTTTTTCTTATTACCTCTAGATGGCAATAAAATAAGAATAAATTTCAATGAAATTATATATTTAAATATAATAATTTTGATTACAGGTCGCAAACATAATATCACTGCCTATGACGAACAGCGCAACGAAATTACGAACGAAAGCGGATTTTACAATTATGTTATATATTTTACCTTATTTACTATTTATCACATTAAAATAATCTTACAATAGTTTTTTTTTTTTTTCTATTTAAATCATTGTATATTTGTAGCATGTATTTTAAATAACTTATATGATATTTATTTATTACACTAACTAATTGAACACTGGTTTTATTATTTCTAACCTCATATAAACGGTTTGAAAATATACAGAGTGATATTTTAAAAACTAACATATTTAAGATAAATAATTTATTTTCAATTAATATTTCTTTCAAACACTAAGACATACCTAACCATACATAACATTTTATAAGCATACCTAATATTAAATCTATAATACTTTTCTAGATCATTTATAACACTAAATTATTTACGCAGGTTCAAGTATTAGATAGGCATTAATAGATGTATGATTTGTTTATATTTGATGACATAGAGAACGGGGGTCTGAACGTTTACTTAGTCATTTTCGTTTTCTTACGTAATCATGGACTTCGACTTTCATTAATTAATTATAGTAGTAGGTTTTGACTACAATTATTTTTACTTAGAAGCCTACAAATGCAGGATCTTGTTGATAACGTTCAGATATTTCCCGAGTATTCCCGAATCGGTTGCATTACCTCCGGGAGGGCATTTGTCGACGCTGGTGCATTCGCCCGTGTCGTCGTTTCTAAGCAATCCCTTAGCGCAGATACAACCGCCCGAGCATATCTTCGTGCAAATCGGCTCGGGGTCCGCGCACGACGGCTCGCAGGATCCGTTACATATGTCGTACACTTCGTCCTGACTGAAACATTGCTCTGGAAATATTCATTACATTATTTCTTTGTATAGACACGAACAGGAATAGTTTTTACTAGGTTATAAAGTAAATTGTAACACATGGAAAATTTATATCTTAAAATCATACGCTTTTAAAAATGACTAGTGCAATGTTTAAGGAATTCGCTTAATATGTCGAGTATCCATAAAAATAAGACAATAGGAAAAAAGTGGAAAGCTGGCGTAAACGCCAGGTAAGTGCTCAAGGGGTTAAAAAAAGACACGGTAAAAAACAGAGAAGTTGTATTGAAAAACACATTAAGAGGATATGCAGGCGGCATTTATTTCTTACAAAGGTTTCCTGTTTCCTGCTTGGATAATGGAATTCATATATATGTAATAGTTTTATACCATAAAATATATATATCCATCACCGCCATGACTGAAAATAAGAAAAAATGGCCGATTCGTACCGTCGTTTACTTAAACAAATTTGAAGAATAGCAACAAAAAAACCAAAACGTAGAGACATAGCCAATACTTTTCTTATTCTATTATTAATTTTTATCATTTATATGGTAACACCAAGTTTTAATTTCCAAAGGTTATTACAGGGTGGACATTATGTGAACGATGGTGATGTCTAGAAGTGACACCTATCTCTGTGCATCTATTAATAAACTTTGTAACTTTTAGTTTTAAAGTTCCAAAAACAAAAAACATGCAGTAAAAAAACCACATTGAGTTTTTTTTCCGGTTCTTCTCGATGACTGGATTGTTTTCCGAACCGGTGGTAGTGTATTGATGTTCATAAGCGCCTTATAAGGGCCTAAATTGAATAAAGTATTTTTGAATTTGGTTTTGAAAACGAGAAGGCAACAGGGTAATACGAATGTTTATTTTGCATAGGTAAAATCAGCACGAATTGCAAAATCAAAATCACAATTTATTTATTCAATTTAGGCCCTAAGAAGGCGCTTATGAACGTCTAAAACACTACCACCGGTTCGGAAAACAACCCAGTCGAGAAGAGCCGGCAAGAAACTCGATCTGGTTCTTTTTTTTTCATAAATATAATATATATCATTTTTTTTGTCATATAAAAAACTATACAAATCGTAGTTTTTAGTGGAAGCACAGAGATGTGGGTTATTTCCAGACATCACCATCGTTCACGTAATGATCCACCCTGTAATAACCTTTTGAGATTAAAACTTGCTTTACATAATACTTGAACGTTATTGTCAGGTAAATCGGTAATGTTACTTGGGATCTTATTGTAAAACCGAATACTATTACCTATAAAGCTTTTATTACACTTACTTAACCTAAAGCGTGGGACGGCCAACTTGTCTTTACTTCTAGTATTAAAATTATGACGATCATTCACTAGATCTAGCTTGTCTAAATTGCAATTGCAATTGTCTCTTTCGCATTTTATAATGTTTCCTTTGGGGCGCAACGCGATAGCAATAGATTTCCGATACATCTATCCTTTATATTTGTTGCCGGCCGCGTATCCTCTTAATAACTCCTTGCTGATAATTGACAAACACCAAAGATGGTAGTGGCATCTCAAATAAGCTTTGCCTGCCCCATTATGAGTTTAGGAGGTTAAGGTAAGATAAGAAAACAAATTGATACAAATTTTGTAAGCCTTTTATGCTGTTCGCGTGATCAGCTATTATCGTTAAGCTGAGCATTTGTAGTTAATTATAACCCTTGATGCATTAAAAAAAATAGACAGTCATGGTGACTGCCGACAGAAGTGAAAACACGTAACTCTGGAAAAGTTGTTTGTTTATATCTCATAATTTGTTCACTGGAATTATTAACATAACCTAACATTTGTCTGGTTCTTACATCTAATGGCGCTCTGAGCAATAATTATGTAAATTGTCATATATTTTAATCATAATCAAAACATACGATACGTTAAGTATACATTTTATTATCTCCCTGAACGCCCATACTCGACATACTGTAGCATGTTGGCGGCTGATGTCATAACATTGGTAACGCGAATCTATAAGTTTTTCCTCTATAGAGAATCGCTCAACGCCGTTAAAGAAGTTTTTACTTTAAACTCCCCCCCCCCCCCCCATCTATTTGCCAGAAATAGTAAGCAAGACTCATGTTAAAATACTCTCGCTATATTTATTAAACACTCTCACTATGTATTATTTCCACGTCACCTCTTTATTATATCAGGAACATTTACTTTAGCACATAGAACTCAAATGTCCCTGTGTTGGGTCTACAGATCCTTGTATAGTCATTCAATGCAATGTGACATGTGGCAAGAGAGAGACGGTCCTACCGGATGTCGGCGTATAGTATCCTAAGGCGCCGCCGGATGTGTGGCGAAAATATTCTTAACACTCATCTTAAGCAATAATCTTATAAGTAATTAAGAAGAAATAAAGGTAAATCCACCCACATCCACCTCTAATCACACTAGCTACATTCGTAAGCTCACCAGCGGGACATTTATCCAAACTGACGCATTTGTTATTACTCTCGTCTCGAACATAACCGGACTTGCAGAAGCAGCCCATACTGCACGCAAGACCGCAGACCAGAACTTCAGGTTGCTTGCAAGTCAACGGACAGGCAGTACCGCAAACTAAGAATTCTTCATTGTCGCCACAAACAGGGTTTTTGCCTAGGGTTTAAAACATCAGTTTGAACCACTGGGAAAAATTGAAATAAAGTACAGTCCAAGAACGATAACTACACCCATTAGATGAGAATCTACTGCTTTCAACCACATCGTCACTCTTAAGACCAGCTCTAATTACAGTCTAGTCTATACACGAAAAACGCTTTCCATGGCCGGTAATGCAAAAATATTAATCTCTAGCATTGCAATAGTCTATAGGTCTTGATAACCATTCACAAGTAGATCATATCTGCGTGCTGTCTTTTAACACAAAAAAAATGCAAAGAGCAATTCTGATCACAATCCAAGAGTGCATAATAAGGAAAATTGAAAAGGGAATCCGTGAATCTCATGTATTTATTTCAAAATTAAAGACACACCGGGGATTTATTCTAGAATTAATAACTCTAATACACTCACTTCCAATACACTGGTCGGCGCTGACGCAGGTCCCGTTTTGGTTCCTCAAGTAACCTGATTTACAGAAGCACCCTTCGACGCAATCTTCGGAACAAGTGACTGGACCAATGGGGTCAGTGCAGTTAAAGGGGCATGCTGACCCGCATAGGAGATACTCCTCATTCGGAGGGCATTCCTCTAGAAAACAAATGAATAATACATTTCTTACGAAATGATGTAATTATTTTTTGTCTTCTGCATTTGTAAATTACTTTTACTTGCTTAGGGGTTACAAAAAAAAAACAATTAATCATTATTACGGCGTAAGCAAAGCTTGAAATTGCCAGTATGCTATAGTAAAAAAATAATTGTTGATTTTATTACTGCCATTATGCCTTAATTAAAATTCAAAGGAATGGAAACTCTTCGAAAATCGATTCAATTCATTTTAATTTGTTATTTGGGTTCTTTTGTAATCTGTATAATTATATGTAAGTTTTGAAAGTAAACATAAGACTAATTTATCATTTCTAACGCAATTTGATAGCAAAATTCTCGTCAAGTTCAACACCCCCTAAAATGACTTGAAGAAAGAACAGTTATGTAAGTTAAGAATGTTAAAAAAACGAATGAAATTGCAATCCTGAAAATTATAAAACGATACACACAATTGACTTCAATATTACCTTCCATTATATGTGAAGGCTAGACGGACTAAATATAATCTTGAAGTCATTTACAGGTTGATTGAAAGTAGTATCATCGAAGTTATCATAAATATTATTATTATACGAATTCATTAAAAAATTAAAAGCTTCTATAAACAAATAATAAATATCGAGTAATTATTTTTAGTACAAGAATGTCCACAGGGCGAAATTCATAAATCATGCGCATTCACTGAAGAGTACACATGTTGGATATCTGCAGATCAAGTAGAAAGAACAAGAAAACTCTCCAGAAAGTTACCGCATTGTAAAGCTGGATGTTATTGCAAGTTAGTTTCTAGCCCTTCAGTAACCCTTCGTTTCGAACTGGTAAAGTATATACATGGCCTATCTGACCTTTGCAATTAAAGATAACAAGTTTAACATAGATAGGAATATTTTTTCACGAGCAAAGAGTTAAAGATCACTTAGGCGTATATCATCCCGGAAATTTATTCGACTATCGATGTTCAATTTTTTCTCCTTTATTACGATTTATAAAAATAGCATATAGGAACAAAAAGGAGGTAGAAAATCAGTAATTACTTCGGTAGATTGCCACAGCATTTTGCAGTTAGACTTTTACTAATTTCTGAAGTATATATTATAGCTTCCGTGAGATTTAAACATTTTCACCAAAGTCAATAAGATATTTGCTGTTGATCCCTCAAAAATCTCCACAACGATCGGTTTCTTTGGGATTCCACGTGGTGCTAAACAAAGTTTAGCTTAAGAACAGCGATGAATATTAAGAGATGATAATTCTTGAATAGACCTTTGCCTAGCTTTGTCAGCTAATAAGGGGCCGATAATAGCGTAAAGAACCGCGGCGTGGAATAAATAATAAAAAACAAACGATTGCGTGTAACCTTTACGAGTGGTTGATAACTTTTTTTTCGACTATTGTGCTGGGTACTATTACTAAAAAGATTCAACATGAAATTAATATTTCAAATTAAATTTTAGAACAGCATTTATATAATTTGCTACATGAGTAACAAAAAAACCATTATTACATAAAGTACTACAAAATTTTACAATTGTACCTTTGCCGTTTATAAACAAAGACTATCATTGTTTAGTTTCTATCAAATGCATTACTGAATGTCATTTCCGTTTGAAAATGTAACTTCCGCCAAAAAAAGATCTGAGTTTGTCTTCATATCGCGCAGAAAGAAGTTTTACTTCAATGATATATGAATTATATTTATTAAAAAAAAAAAGAACCAGATCGAGTTTCTAGCCTGCGCTCTTCTCGGCTGGGTTGTTTTTCGAACCGGTGGTAGTGTTTTAGACGTTCATAAGCGCCTTCTTAGGGCCTAAATTGAATAAAGATGTTTTTGATTTTGATTTTATGTCTGGGGAATATTAGGTGTAAAAAAACAAAAACAATCCTTTGTCGTACCTGTATCTAAGAACCTTTTTTTTTTTTTTTTTTGACGGGGGGAAATGCATTTACGCACTACTCTTACCCATTGTATTAGTGAGACCGAAGTCCCCCAATACAATAGGTAAGGGGGCACGGAGTGACGAGTTCCGTGCCAGTGTGGGACTCGCCCGGGCGCTAAGCGCCCGGAAATACCCACTAAAACCCCCCGGGGCCGTCCGCTGCATTTGGGATGGGGGCGACACGGGGTGGCTTTCGCAAGCACCGCGTCGCCCCCTGCAGCGAACCCACCGGGCCTCGTCGTGCAATGGCCCAATGGGGATGGGGGAGAACATTTCTCAACCCCACCTCTTCACCCGCCTCTGAAAGAGGCATTACCTTCCGGAGGGAAGAGGAGTGATCACTGCTACCGCAGTAATCACCTCTCTCCCCCCCCACACCTCACTCTTCGCCCGTGGGCGCATATCTTCCCCTACTCTCATCTTGCAGAGGCAAGGCTGTATCTAAGAACCTACCACAACGAATAGCAATTACGAGTTTCAATCCAAATCAAGTAAATGCATCAAATAAATAATCAATTACATTATTATAAAACTACACATTATCAGCTAAGATAGTTTATGTGCCCCGGAAAAAAAAAATTAAAAACCCCTATCAAAATCCAAAAAGGTATCTAATTTCTTTACTGTAGTGTTCTATATTCAGACAAGGTTTGGTGCGCGCGTACCCTAAAGGTCCTTGCATGCCCTCAGCTGGATGCCGAAATAGAAGACTCCAAGGCGTTATAAATAAGTTACCGAAGCAGTTCTTTAATTTTTATTTGTGATAAAATTTTATGAGAAATTATCCGATTTTTTTTTTTACCTGACGATTAATTACCACTTTTTCAATTAGATTCCATTGAAGTCCACCATTTTTTTTTTCATACATACTCTTATATAAATAGGTTATAAAATGTAATTATAAAATGCCATACCACGATGCTATGGTTACAGGGCAATGTTTTCTCGAATTAAAAGTAGCATAGGTAGATTGGAATCTATGACCATAGACCACACCACAATTGTCCCATCATCGCTTCAAAATGAGAAGTTTGAGAATAACAATTAAATATTGCCTTATCGTGACGTAATAAAAATATTTTTCTCATACATGCGTGGAAATATTGTCATTATTTTCGAAAAAAGAACACGCGATGTATCGAATTTACGGACAAAAAAAAATGGATTTACCATTGCAGGAGCGTTTTTGTATTTGGAAGACAACGCTCCAGCAATTGTGTATGAAAACGGCGTGCTGCGGTCATTAAATACTCTTTGATTGGATTTCTTTTATCATTCTTGGCATACTAAAGTAGATCTCTTTGCTTAGTACAAATTTCGTTCATGTGGCTGTACAGCCATAAATGCGCTTGCCTTTCAGCACAGATGATAAATAGAAAATTGGCGGCAAAACTGAAATCGTCTTGATTTACATACTTAAATACAAATTTAATAATTAAAATGAGTTCCAACGGTTCAGAGTGTAAAAAATGTACTGGAGAAATCAATAACATTTTCTTTTAATAATTGCCCCAATATGACTAATGTAACTTTTAATATTCATTCAATGAAATGGATAATATAAAAAGTACGTTTTATTTCCCTGCATTCTTTTGAGAAAATCACTATATATGCCTCGGCGGAAATGGCAATTGCCTATTTCAAAGCCTTTGCAATAATGTATTATCACGAACCTAATTATAAATGTGATCTGAAATGACCCAAATACCTTTTTCAACGTATTGCGTTTCTGAACCAGGTAAGGTTTGTATCTTAAATTTTGAGGGTTATAGGAAGCTTGATGATACTCACCTTTGGCTACATAAATGCCGGTGCCTAAAGCCGCGAAACCTATGAAGATCAAAGTAAATTTATCAATAAACATATTGATAACACAATTCACACAACCGACACTCGAGAGGCTTCTATTGAATCTGTCCTAACTGCGCAACATTAGGGTCAGACATGACCTTTACTAGTAATGACAGTTAGTAGTTTTTGTTGTTGGTTTAATAAAAAATCAGTGCCATCCTTGAATTATAACGCTGCAGGCGATGGACCGTGATCGTATTAGAATTGTGCATTGTTCCAGATTGTTCTCGAAATAATATTGTATTGTGAAATGTTATATTGTGTTAAATTGTGAAGTGATACTGTATTTATTTATATTCTAGACTTCTACAGAGTTTTTTTCTATAACAACATTTCTGATTTTAAAATTATGATATCATCGCAAACTTTGTAAGTGAAATTATAAGAATTTGCTTAAAAATATGTTTTTTTTTGTATACTATATAGGCTCAGGGCTTTGACCAAAATCTCACTTAATTTTAATTGATGTATTTCAGAATGGTAAACCTAGAAGTTATAGTACTTGAGCAAACCTATTAATGACAGGTTTTCAAACTTGATACCCAAGCGGGCATTATTATAAAATTCCCTACAAAAATTACATGTCATGTGGCCATTAAAAAAAAAATCCGAAATTTTTAAAGGCAATTCAAATCCGTTAACTTGAGAAACAATCCAATTTACTTAGAAACCCTTACCCTTCGATACTGAAGGTCCTTAGTTTTTTTGACACAAATGCCCATTATAATATTTTTTTTACTTAAGGAATCAATTTCAACTCTATAACAAAAACATTAAGGTCGAAGATACATTTGTAACTCGCCGTCACGTAACTCTTCCACTCCGGAAAATCGTTTATTTCCTATATTACTGTTTTTCTAAGTAACTTACGTCCGTAACTTCGTTTGCCCATAGATAATTTAGTTTAATACTCATGGAAAAGTGTTACTTATCAACTGGATTATATTCTTAGATTAAAAATTTTAATCTTTTGTTATTATATATCTTTATAAATAGAAAATGTAGGATATCAGAATAGCTTAGGAACTAAAAATTAACAATTTATAAAGAAATTCGGACCCAAAATTAAACAATGTTATTTACATTCTTTTCGCAGTGCAAAAAAGTTCACCCCGTTAATAAAATCGTAACGTAAATTTATAACAAAACGAGAATCGCTGAAAGCGTATAAATCCAAAAACACTAACATAATCTCACCGAAGGTTGCTCCCTGGCATTAATCAATTTCAGCACTGGATTTATAGTTTGCCACTAACTTACAAATAAGTTATACATTATTCAAATGTAATCCTAATCGTTTAACAGTAAGATACATAATCTATTGGCAGTTGAGAGGGTTGAATTCGCAAATGAAACAATCATTTTTCACTTAAAACAAAGGAGTCTGGCTGACTCTGGTGAGGCTGATTATAACGTTAATAGTTATATTTTAGTTTCTGTTCAGAATTTAAATTGATTACATTACTTATTATCATTCGTAACACATTATAAACGGCAATATATCTGTGTTTGTCTGTTTATTTGTAAAGTAACGTGTGTTTATAATTTCGAAATTTGCTGAACAAATTTATATAAGTAGTGTTCGAGTTAGTCACGACTGTAATCAAACGAATCGCGCTGGGCCCTAGTCTAAACGATTCGGGGTCGTGATTAACCCTGGCCGACCTGCGATTCGCAGTAGACCAAAATAATGTAAGATCGACACTTACCTCTCGAGTAACGCCGGTGTCCTGCTTCACCTTCCGTAGCCCGTGTGTAGTAAACAGTGTATAGTGTGAATGTGTGAATTGAGTAATAGCTAGGAAGGCTTAACAATCAACAAACAATCAATTTAACATTTAACGCTAATCACAAATAACTTTCATCTATAACAACGTGTATTCTCGCGTCAAGTTATTTCCAAAAACTGAACCCTGCGACAATTCTCGCGGGTACGAAAGAATTCAAGTGCCCCTTTTTTTTACTTATGATCAATACTTAACAAGTAGTTCTTTCGAATTGGGATTTTCGAAACGAATGTAAATTACATTTTACGCCATGACGGCGACGACTGCCAGGTGGAAACAGTCACTGACGGTCACCGTCATTATAATCAATTTACCGAGATATATAAACCAAGCAAAAAAAGTAAAAAAAATAATTTACGAAATCGGTATGCTTTCTTCAATGATAACAAAATCGTAAATTAATATATGTCCTATGAATAAACTGGGTTCCAACCCCGTGCCTGCAAGAACAGCGTACCGATTGTTCCGTTTATACTGGAAACGCCTCTATCTTGTATCTCGCTAAGAAAATGTCTTCAGGTTTAACTTAGGTAAGTTTAATAGCCAAGAGATTTTTGTTGAAAATAAACTGAATACATTAAGTTAACTGTTAGACGATTTTTTTTCACACTGTATACGCTCAGCACTTTGACCACAATTTCATTTGATGTTAATTGACGATGTGGTCCAGGTTGGTGAACACACTAAGCCTATAGGTACAGGCTCCCAAATGATGCTAGCGGAATACAGCATCGGTCTTCGGCGACAGGTTTTCAAACTTAAGCTATCCATGGGGGCATTATTAGAAAATGGCCTAAACCCATTTCATGGTTTCGTCGCAATTTTTTTCCTTCACCGAAATCTCACGCTCATTATTAGAGTTGGGTTCAAAACTCCGACCGCACTACCAACTGCTCCATCATCGCTTCTTACTCTGGTATCGTGGTAGTATTTCACCTCGATGGATGTCGGTTTGAACCCACCTATCCTATCTTACAACTGGAGAATAGATGTAAAGTAGTCTTTACTCGCTGACCAAATAGTGACGGAGGACTCCGTGAGATTTTAGTCAGTATGAATCTTGGGGTGAGTAACTTATGCAAGATTTCTCCACGTAAAACAACTTATTTTACAATGAACCTGAGATTTCGACGAAGAAAACATTCTAATGAAATCATAGTATAGATGTAAGCCATTTTCTCATAAACAATTGAAAAACTCTCGCTTAACATATAGATGCATACTCCGGCAGCCTCCGGTAAGAGACTGTATCTTTAGACTTAGCATGTCTTAGGTTTCGTCACTTAACATCAGATGACATAATGATTACACGCTTAATCTATAATACTGGAAAAGAGCTTTAGCTTGTGTTTCGTTAATTGAAGCTTGAATATAAAATGCATCTTTCTTATGTTCGTTTTCTAAAAACGCGACCTAGGCCGAGATGCAATCCCCGGTGTATTCCAGTCCAGTTATTTTCAATACTGTCAGCACTCCGTTACGCTTCTAACCTACATAGTCTGGAAAAGATTGAAAAGTAGGAAAATTCGTAAATCATAATGTCACTTCCCTGCTAGTATTCTCGACTTTATGTGTATTGAGGCAAAGTTCGTTTTACGTTTCGTTCTAAAATCACTTTGAAAGACTATAAAATGAG
The DNA here is from genome assembly GCA_014132275.2 of Samia ricini. Taxonomy (NCBI): domain Eukaryota; kingdom Metazoa; phylum Arthropoda; class Insecta; order Lepidoptera; family Saturniidae; genus Samia; species Samia ricini. The sequence goes on from AP028159.1 coordinate 2,052,718, forward strand.
AAGGAAGCTATGAATAGTTTGAATATAATTTTTAACCTTCTTCATATATCATACTAATTAATATATTTATAGTTAAAAAAGTTAAGACTAACATGTTTATAATTTAAAAAAAATTGTATTGACTAATGACTAATGAATATGGAAGTTGTTTTGACTAACCATAAGCGTAATGGCGGCGCTCTACCTATATCGTGTTGTTTCATATTTAGATCTTTCCAACTAAGATAAATACTTTTCTAAATACTTTTTTACATAAAATTACATCTGATAAGTACACAAAAAGTCGTGGATTTTGCGCTTTCAATAAACTCTGCACTATGACAAACATGTGAAAAGTCAGTTTTTATCCAATAAATTCCTAGGGTCGTTTTCCAAACGTCCCACATTTATGTAGCCGTCTTTGAGACTGCTAAACATAATATCATGGCCAAATAAACTTACAAAAAACATTCACAAAGTACCTCCAAATTTGTGGGAACTCGCAAGTAAACATAGTATGTTTAAAAAAAGTGTGTTAAAAAAATTCAAATTCCACATGGACAATGATCCCCAGTTAAATGGTATACGAAAAACGATTAGAGATGTCATAAAGCTATTAGTACACTAACGAAACGCGCAGGTCTGTCGCACGTGAACACAACACCTAATGCGATATTCATGTAAGTTTTTTTTTAAATAATGTAGGAAGAAGGGAGATATTCAGTAAAACTGCGCTAAGTGAATGCTACTGATATTTTTACCCTATGGTTTTTAATAAAAATATTTTAGGAAATAAAATAGTATGGACAACAAAAAACAATACACCAATAAATAATAGCCTACCTATAATTTGATTTCTGAATAAAATTTGGTGTTCACCAACATTTTTTTTTGTGGAAGTTTGCGAGTAATTTTAAGGTATAGTTTGTTAGTTTTAAGTTTAGGTTATGATGGGACTGACATGTTCTTGGTGAACCCAAGTCCCTAAATAAATATAGATAATAAAAAATAATAAAAAAAAAACATTTTTTTGTTTAAACGATGTTCATCTGAGAGGTCTTTTGTTCTATTGGACTTTGGGGCGAGCACTAAAGGCACTCAACCTAAATTGGTAGCTTCCAGGTGATACTGCTAGAACACGCTTATTGGTGCTTGGTGGTATATTTTCAAATTTGACAGTGGTAATTAAAAATGCTATGGCTTCCTCACGATGTGTTCCTTGACCGAAAGCTCAGGCCAACATGGAGAGTATGATTCGTCAATTTGAACCTACGTAGAATCCAACATAACACCATAGAGCCGTAATCGTGTATACCGAAATTTGTCACATGTAAAAGATTCTTTAAATAAACAGAAAGATTCTGAAGTATCTAAAAGCTACTCAAAGAGAATCCATTGATTAAAGAACCAAATTCATATTCAATAAACCTGTTTTGAATCCATCTACATGTGGAAAAATGTCTTTAAATATAAGTAGGTAGAAACTAGCACTACATACTTGTTAGGTACATATATCGACAAATATAATGTATTTTTCATACGAACTGAGTTATCGCGGTTCTAAATCGCATTACTATCTAATGTATGGCCCAAGTTATAATAAAATATTTAAACCTTAAGAATTTTTGTTATACTGCATCAATGGAACAGTCAGTTGTACTAATTGTCTCATCCCTATTTAGATAATTAACAGCAAACTGTCAAAAACCGGTCATAACGCTAGAGTCTTCGACCGCCATTTTAAAGTGTTAATAAACTTGAGAAATGTGTAACAACATTTACGACTTGTCATTAATACATAGGCCTCAGGCGCGCGATCTCATACGCCAACCCTGGCCTAGCTGAGTAGGTAGTTGAAGGAGGACCGTGATTATGACCCGTATAGATCGGGTGTATCTCCCTGACCCCTCAGAGTCCGATCGATAGCAGGATTAGCTCGCAGAAAACTCAGAAGATTACTCCACGAGGGACGCACCTTGTGTGCCTCACCCAGCAGACTTGTCCGTAGGCACGGACAAAGGAGAGGCCACCGTCGAAGGGAATAGCCCTGATGCGGTTTCTCCTATTAGTTCGTAGGTTAGTAGTAGTTTAGCCTGTAGTTCTCAAGTTTGTTTATTTTTTAAGATTTTTTGTAATTTGATATTGTAAATTGTTTTAGAAAATAAAGAATGGTTAGGGAGCACACGCTATCCTGGTGGGTTCGCTGCAGGGGGCGATGCGGTGCTTGCGAAAGCCACCCCGTGTCGCCCCCATCCCAAATGCAGCGGACGGCTCCGGGGGGTTTTAGTGGGTATTTCCGGAGCGCCTTACGCCCGGGTGAGTCCCACACTGGCACGGAGCTCGTCACTCCGTGCCCCCTTATCTATTGTATTTGAGGGACTCTGATCCCAAAAATACAATAGATAAGGGTAGTGCGTAAATGCATTTCCCCCCGTCAAAAAAAAAAAAAAAAAGGGAGCACACGCTATGCTGCTGCTGATTTGCTTGAGCTAAAAAGAGGCTGTACGAGAAGATTGCTCATCCACATTTAAAACATCACAGTAGGAAAGTGGTATGATCCAGAAGTATGGTAAACCTAAACCTTTTTACTAAATTACCGTGCACAGAGCACTAAGTATTGCTGCGTAATCAACGCGAATAAAAAACACACGCAAAATATGGAATGCAGATATAAAAAAAACGAAGTCTCCAAAATCTATAATTCATATTGAGTTATCTATGTGTTAAATTTTTTAATCGTCTACCTAAAGGCTCGTTTTAGTTTTATTAATCTTGGTTATGAGCACTTTACATAATTAGCATAACTTTTTTACCGTTTTATTCTTTGCAACTGACTATCGTTTACTGGCACACGGTTATCATTGTCAATCAAAGCGTCTTGTGTTTGCGAAAAAAATATTACTGATAAAATGTTATTTAAGCAATTTATCAATATATCAAAATTGCAGGTACACATACATTGCGACGCGGTGCTTGCGAAAGCCACCCCGTGTCGCCCCCATCCCAAATGCAGCGGACGGCCCCGGGGGGTTTTAGTAGGTATTTCCGGGCGCTTCACGCCCGGGTGAGTCCCACACTGGCACGGAACTCGTCACTCCGTGCCCCCTTACCTATTGTATTGGGGGACTTCGGTCTCACTAATACAATAGGTAAGGGAAGTGCGTAAATGCATTTCCCCCCGTCAAAAAAAAAAAAAAAGGTACACATACATTGGCCTACAAATTCATCTGATATTGCCCTAGTTAGTAACTGAAGTTTTATAAAAAGGCCTACCGGTATAATATGATAGTTGTAGTATTATTCGTACTCTGAAATATTTTCACCGCATTAAAGTAAATCAGTAATAAATCATTTTTCTTTTGAATCTTTCTTCAAATTGAAATTCATTGCGATGATGGCTCAGTTTGGTAGTCCGGTCGGATTCTACGTCAATGGACCTAGATTTGTTTGACCTAACTCTGTAATGAGTCTGAGCTTTCGGTAAAAGAAAAATTCATGAGGAAGCCATAGCGTGATGGTAAGGCATTTTCTAATAATGCCACCTAATGTAGCTTCCACCCTCAGGTTTGAAAACCCGTAGCCAAACACCAATAAGTGTGTTCCGGGAGAACAACTTATGTACCTTTAAACTTAAAACTTAAAACTGATGCGTTTCAAGATGGTAAACACGCTACTACTAAAGCTAGTACTGTATTTACTGTTCTGAATTACTTCGTCACATAAAGATTATGGTAAAACACTGAGCTTATCCAGTTTAAAAAATAACATAATGAATCATTTGTATCTAAAAGCATAATATTAACAGGTGTGACGAAAACTAAGATCGAACGTCCGATAGCATGTATTTAACCGTTCCCGCTAAAGCTTGTACATCGGACCATTTATTTAGTTTCTTACTCCGCAAACCAACTCCCATACAGCGGACGCGTGCAGCGAACAGATGTCTACCGTACGTTATTAGATCTGCGCGAACAAACCGTCGGATTGCTTAGATAGGACGGAGCATTACACGTTGAAATGCTTGAATCTAGGTAGTACAGAATACTATGTATTACGTATCTATTAGAAATGTTTTATCAAAATCAAAAATAAAAAAAAATCTTTATTCTATTTAGGCCCTAAGAAGACGCTTATGAACGTCTAAAACACTACCACCGGTTCGGAAAACAAACCAGTCAAGAAGAGCCGGCAAGAAACTCGATCTGGTTCTTTTTTTATAAATATAATATATATATATATATATATATATATATATATATATAATATAAGAAACTATACAAATCATAAGACTATGTTAGCACAACATAACCAATGTTAGCGGAAGCACAGAGATGTGGGTTAATTGCAGACATCACTATCATTCAGGTACTGATCCACCCTGTAATAACTTTTTGAGGTTAAAACTTGCTTCACATAATACTTGAACTTATTGTCCGGTAAATCAGTAATGTTAGTTCGGATCTTATTGTAAAACCGAATACTATTATCACCTATAAAGCTTTTATTAGACTTACTTGACTTAAAGCGTGGGACGGCCAACTTGTTTTTGTTTCTAATACTAAAATTATGACGATCATTCACTAGATCGAGCTTGTCTATATTTTTACGGACATAGATTAATTAGGTTATTGAAGACGTATTGGGAGGGCAAAGTTAAGATATCATATTCTTGAAACTTGTTCTTTAGAGATTCTCTTGAATGAAACTCTTTCCTAATTATATGTTGTAAAAAGTAACATATCTTTTTATGCGTTCCCATTTGTGAGTCGGTTTTTTTAATAGTAAATGTATTCTGTGGCTAGATATGGGGTAAACCTTCATGAATTAGGTAGTATAAGGAAAACAAAAGATAAAGTGAAAAGTGAAGTAATTATATAATATCTGAATAAGGACAAATAACGCCTTAAGAAACTATTTAAGAGAATATGCGGTCGGCGACAAATTTGGTATTTCAGAAATCTAATGCGCTGCGCCACAAAGAAAGAGTTATAAAGCACGCGACAGAGACAACTGCAACTCGGGCTGATTTTACATATGTAAAACATACTAAAACGTTACTTCGTATTACTGTTTCTTCCCAAACTGAACAGATTTTTGATGTGAAACATCTATAGCCGCACGTAAAACCGACTTCTGGCGTGGCGACGCATGCTGTGGCGACGCGTCGCGGCAACATCGAATATAACTATTACCGAAGTCACTGATTAAACGAATTAAATAGGTACGATTTGAAATAAATTCGTAAATTTTTGTATTGAATGAAAATAAATGTTTATTCAATAAATAGTCATCGTTATCTGAAAAAAAAAAATCGTAATATTTTATTTTATCATTATGACATATTTCGTTCCTATCACAATCTGTTCTTTTCTGCATATTACTTTTACAAAATAATGTCGATGTTTCACATCTGCCAGGCGTCCCGTGACGGCTCACATTTTTCACTTTTCTTTCAGTTATTGGATAAAAATACTTTAGCTATGCCTCTACGTTTTGCTTTTTTTTGTTTCTATTTATCAAATTTGTTTGACGAACGTATGAAAATGATGGTAAAAGGCGAACAATTTTTTTCATTTTCAAAGGCTCCTATTTTCTACAATAACTAATTTCAAGATATAATCAAAACGTATTGGTATGCCGATGGTGTATATATATTATTTGGTATAAAAATATTTACCATAAAGCTATTATTTAGGGAGGAAACAGGGGACTATGTTTGTATGGAATAAACGCCGCTAGCATATCTTCTTAAGTATATTCCATGCGTGTAGCCTGAGGCCCCCACGGTAAACGGTCCAGGTAATGTTCCGAATCCAGACTGAGAAGGTTTCTGCATACACCATCGGCGTGATACGTGACACTTTCATGCACTGGCATAGCAAGCATTACTAGAGCTATAACTAGAGTAAATTCAATTCAGAGATAAATAATAGTTCTGACAGAGGACTCCCCAGTAAGTAATTCTGACGTAAACTCGATGATACGCATGTCACCTCTACGCTTCTAATCGGCTTCACAGTCGATAAGACATTTCGGTAAGCTTTACACAAAGTAGAACCAGAAAATGCACATGTACTGTATTGAATAAAAGTTTTTTAAATTTACTACATGTCGAATAAAACAGAATGCACAGTAAATTCAATTTACACTTCTTCCAATTTTTAGCAAATTCAGTTGTCAAAATAAAAAAGTCTAATAGTGCATAACAACGTCTCAAACAGCATACTAAAGAAGAATGACCACGCCGCTCTTTTTTTTCTAACCTAGCTAACGCTGGTGACCGGAAGCGTTTTTACAACTTCACTTTGTCTTTGGGGCGAGTGCTGAAGGCACCCGCCGCAATAAGTGACCAAGCCGCTGAGTTTCCGACGTATTTAAAGCTTACTTAGTGGCACAGTACGATACGCTGACGCAATTAACTCGCTATGACGTCACACGTGGTAGAGTCAATTGAGCGTATTTGAATATTACATTACTATAAACTTAAATATAAAGAATTCTGTATAAAGTAAACTGTATTATTTTTTCAAAATATTGTGGCGTAATAATTAACTATTTCCGTATTTCTTCGTTGTTGAACTATTTATCTTCAATCCCAGTCTATCCAAATTTGTATGAAGTTGTATTGAAAAGTTTTGTTTTTTAAATACAAACTCGGGGAAATGACTACTCATCTGATTTTTGCTTTTATCGTACTGTGAGGTTATGGAACCGTCTTCCTGTCAGCGTGTTCCCTCCTTCATATGATATTGGGTCCTTCAAAAGAGGCGCGAAGAGGTGTTTAAGCAGGCCAGCATGACAGCGGTGACTGGCAGTGAATTCTGTTCAGTGTCAGTCGCCGCTGTTTTGGATTGTACTGTACTTTACCATCAGGTCCAGTGCGGTTACTGTGCTGTGCATTATAAAAAAATATATATTAAATAGAATAAAGTCCGACGCCGATGACGTCACCTGATAGATGAGAATCTATCAACGGTCAGCATAATCATGCCGGCCTGGTATATCATCATCTCCCTACCCTTTTCCCATTTCTATTTGGGGTCGGCACAACATGTCTTCCTCTTCCATTCCTCTCTATTTGTTGTCATCTCCGCATTCACTCCTTTTCTAAACATATCATCTTTCACACAGTCCATCCATCTTTTCTTTGGTCTTCCCCTTCCCATGTAACCGTCCACATTCATATCCAATACCTTTCTTACAACATTCTCTTTCTCCCTGCGCATCACATATCCATACCAGGATAAACGACCGGCCTGGTATATACCACGGCTAAAACATATATCTGCGCTAACTAACCCTGGAACGCGACGTGCCGTAATGTATGATTACGGGGTTTCTTATATACTTTTAGGTACTATGACCTTACATCAATGGGAAGTCAATTGAAATTCATGTTACATTTTTATATATTATTGTAAAACCTTCATACAGTTAATTTTTTTATTTCCAAACCTTAGAGTAAAAATATAATAAATGTCTAAAAATAAAAACTGTAATGTTGTGTAAATCTCACAGAAAACATAGGTTTAAATTACATACATACTTTAAAGATTAGATAAATAAAATAATGGAATTGTTTTTATTTTTGCACTTTATAATATCCATAACATAAGCTCACGCCTGTTACCCCGAAGGGTTAGGCAGAGGTGAAGTAGCGAACTACACCACCCACATTTCGCCGAGCTTAGTTCCGTCCCAGATGTGACAGAGGGCGAGCATGTCGCCATATCGGACACAAATTCCAAACTCCGGGATGATGCTGAGTGGAAAAACCCAATACCACTTGACCCGACCCGGGGATTGAACCCGAGACCTCAGAACGGCAGTCGCACGGTAATACAACTGCGCCACATAATATCCAACTTACATTAATTCTTATAATTTTTCTATCTGAAAAATAATATTTAACATATAATCTTATAAAAAGAATGCTCACGATAGCGTTGAATTCAATACCGAGTACTAATGGTGACAATTTAATAAAATTCAAATTTAATCGCCCATTGTTATTGAGAATTTACAGCGGCGCGATATGAATGAGAGAGGTAAACGTATCTATAATCGTCTGTACAAACTTTTATTTTTATTGTTAATTATTCTTAATTTATTTAAAAAGTCTGTATTGAGATATTGTTCAATTTATATATGATTCGTCAGACAAAAATAATTGTGCAAGTAACTATCACATCTATTTGACATGAAACATCTTCTCTCACTCACACTTGACTCACATGTTTTTAATATTTAAAAAAAGGATTTTGCTGGATATTTTTTAAATCTTAATATTCGTTCAATCCATCAATTTAGGCTATTATAGCATTCGCTGAAAATATTTTTTTCCTCAACATGAAAAATCAAAAAGAGGTTATAATAATATATCGAAGAAGTAGGATTTCGTGCCTCTCGGAGAGAGGCGGGCTAAGAGGTGGGTGGGGAAGTATTCCCCCCCATCCCTACTGGGCCATTGCACGGACGAGGCCCGGTGGGTTCGCCGCAGGGGGCGACGCGGTGCTTGCGAAAGCTATCCCGTATCGCCCCCATCTCAAATGCGGCGGACGGCCCCGGGGGGTTTTAGTGGGTATTTCCGGGCGCTTCACGCCTGGGCGAGTCCCACACTGGCACGGAGTTCGTCCCTCCGTGCCCCCTTACTTATTGCATTGGGGGACTGCGGTCTCACTAATGCAATATGTAAGGGTAGTGCGTAAATGCATTTCCGCCCGTCAAAAAAAAAAAAATTGTTAACCTTAAATTGAAAAGAAAAGTATATAGATAAAGCTGACCGGTCTATATACTCTATCAATTATAATTTTTATGAGCTTTTTAATACTATGAATAAAAATGACTCGAAACTTTTTTAATACTTAAATTTCGTAATTTGTTAATTTAACATAACCTAACATATTTATCTGGTCTTTACATCGATTGAAGCTCCAAGCAATAATTATTTCCATGTTTATATAGTCAAAACATACGATAGGCTGCGTAAATTGAAATTTTATTTATTTATATCTGAGCGCCATCACTTAAACGTCACCTTACACTTGACACACTGTAGCATGTTGCCGGCTGACGCTATAGTATTCGTGACGCGAGTCTATAAGTTTTTCCCCTACTGAGAATCACTCAACGCCACTAAAGAAGTTTCCACTTCAAAAAAACTGTGGTGTCAATAACATGAGTGTGTACCTCAGCACGTGCTCCACGATTACGAAAGCGGATGCATTCATCGGTGTATATGGAGCCGCGTCGGGACAATAGCGTTCTATGATAATTTTGTGCATTTTCACCTTCCGACATCCCTATGCACCTAAACCGTGGCCCAAGTTAAAAACTGTTACGTTTTAAAATTATATATACATAAAATTATTAACATTTGAAACTATTAGTATTTAAAATTACACAATATTCATGGCTTTTAAAATTACCGTACGAATAGTATATTTCTACTAAATGTTTCAATGATATTTTTTTTCTTTACGTATTCCGTGTGCATCACACATAACAAAATTATTTGTAATTAATATATCTATAATATAAAAGAGGAATTCTGCAAATCGATTAAGTAGTTCTCAACTTTTTAGTCAAATTAACGGTCTTATGGACAATAGGCGTACTTTTCTTAAGGGGCCATTCAAGCATCGATAAGGGCGAGGTCTATACTTTATTATTTGTGATGATATGTGGGACGGGAACGTCTGAACGATAATTACGTAAGCAATGTTTACCTTTCACATTTTTTCAAAATTATCTCTATTCTTACGTTATCATGAAGGTAGGGGTATGTTGGGGATAAGAGTTTTGTTTACCATTGCTGACAAAGAGAAGGAGCAGTTAAAAATGTATAAGATGTTGCTATGTTAAGTCAAACATGAATGAGTTTGAACTTATGATATTATAGAAACGGGAATAAACGCTATAAGCTCGTAACACAGACGTGACCTAACACACAATCCCACGTGCGTCTCTTTTTGTACAAAACATTAATACAAAACGGGCTCGATTAAGCTTATAAGGGCTTCCGACAGTTTACAGTTAGAATAATTTATTACAAAGTTGTTAAACCAACACTTACCGACATCGCGACGTGTGGACAGAATTAATAATGACGGACATAAAAATTTACAAGTCACACAGTTACCTAATTGAGAAATTAAGACGTAAAAATATATATATACAACCGGTCACTAATCTCTAATTTAAATTGTCAAACATCTTTATAATGACATGCGCCTGCCTCTTATCTATGATCTCCGAACTTTCTCTGCTTTTTTTTTTTAAATATAAATGAAAGCGATTGCGTAAAATTTGTTTGTATTTTTTTAAGAAAAAAATAGTCTAATTTTGGTTACTTCGGTAAACGTACATCGTAAATGAAATTAATTTATTATATTTCATACGATAGCGGTGGTTAAGTTGCAAAAATAAACAAACAATTTTTTTTTTCAATAATAAAAGTGATTCGAGAATGATGTTTTTGGTGTTATCTTTGTTTTTTATGTTGTGGTTGTTTTTATTTAGATTAATAGACTTTTGTGATTAAACTATTATCTCCCTGTATAATATTGGTAACATTTTACGTAATATCCAACTTGTCAATCGGATTACTTAGAATCGAGCTTCTAAATGACACGATTCAAGGTGGATGTTTTTTTTTTTTTAATATTATTCTCTGACTCGGACTCTGGGTCCGCACCTTTTTTTATATTGTAGATTTAAATCGACTTGCGTCGGAAAAAATTGCCTATAATAGCAATTCAAGCAGCTATGCAGTTAGTAATCTTTCGCATATGTGAACTTAAATCTACTTCTATTAATTTTTTTATATCTATATGTTAAATTATTAAATTATTATCAAGGTGGATGTTAGACACACTAAGCTTAGAGGTACTGGCTTTCAAGCGATGCTACCGGATCACACCCGTTGGTGTTTGGAGACAGGTTTTCAAACTACTATCGAGGCGTGCATTATTATAAAATGTCCTACCACCATGCTATGGTTTCTTCACGGTGTTTTTCTTCAAAAATGGCTCAGCAGGTTCATTATAAGAGTTGTATTATTATAGAATCCGATGAAGGCATTTTTAATACAATTTAATTAGTGTAAACACAAATGATTTGGTTTAACATAATGGCACATTAATATCTAATAACTACGTGAAAACTTACTGGAAAATCCTAGTAAAATGAACTTAATCTTCCTATATTACATAAAGATTGATAAAATTTTCTATCCACATGAAATTTACAAGGTGAAAAAGACTCGACCTCTACAAAACATTTTCTAGAAGAAAAAGGAGGTAAACGATACGACCATAAACGATACTGTTTAGTTAATAAATCCATTTTGTCTGTTTACCCAACTATGAAACGGGAAGTGATACAGAATTGTCTGGTCACGCCGCAACACGTGAAGCGTGAAGATAATTACGTATTTAAGTGTATTAATTGTTATGCATTCTCCTATTGTTACACGCTCTATAGTGTGATAAATGTACGTTTATTTTGAACTTTTATTGTAACCTCTTTAATCGTGTGGCGAAAAATTTTTAAAAACAGAAGTTAAGCTACAGTAGTAAATTATTGATAATATGTAAAGTCAAAAATTATACTTTTAAAAGTTTTTTAAAAATACACGCTTTAATAGTTAGCCAAAGAAAAATGTAGAAAATCATTTTTAAATATGTAGAGCAGAAATGATTCATAATAATATAGAGGTAGAGTTCGTTCAACGACGATTTTAATATAGTGTCTGTGCTATTTGGCATCAAATGTTACAAATATAGTTAATTTAAGTTACACTATACATCCACAAGTATACATAAAAATTGTTTTTTTTTTTAAATTATTATTAAGGTATAACAAAAAGCACCCCACGTTTGTGCTGTCATTTTATATTTATAAATCATAACACTATCGCTATGCGAGCTAAATAAATAACAAAAGATTATTATTTCCTAATCAAATATTACGCAGCCTCTTTGACTACAAAATTAGTCGTCTATTAATTTCGACGCGCCCTTTGCAGGTCGAAGTCAAGCACCACCCAAGTATTAAATGTCAGCTTTAAATTAAATATCAACCACGTAAAGGTTCATATCCCGGTATCAGACTGTTATAACGAAATTCGTTAAGTCAAAAATTCGGTTATACGAATTTTTTAACTCTCTAAATGAAATTTTAAATATAGGAGAATCCATATGCCATTACATTACTTAATCGTAAACCACAGTTAAATTCAATAAATAATTAATATTTATTCAGAAATTATATCGTTTGTAACTCAATAATCACTGAACCGATTTACGTGATTACTTTTAATAACAATCGATGAACTCTCTGTTCACAATTAGTTTTATGTAACATTAGTAATTAAATTGTATTAAAAATGCCTTCATCGGATTCTATAATGATACAACTCCTATAATGAACCTGCTGAGCCTTTTTTGAAGGAAAACACCGTGAAGAAACCATAGCATGGTGGTAGGGCATTTTATAATAATGCACGCCTGGATAGTAGTTTGAAAACCTGTCTCCAATGGAATAAGTTAGAAGGGCAACTGTAAGAATATTTTAACTAAAGAACTAAACCACTGACAATTTATGTTATTATAAGGCTGTAAATAATTTTAGAAAATAAACATTGGTATATGTGAGAAATTGAGGAAATAATTGTCTTTATGGCTTTTTTTACAAAGTGTAAATAAAGTAAAAAAGTAAAGTGTATTGAAGTAAAGATTTAGTTATATTTAGTCAAGAATATCAATTATATAATCAACGGCGATTGAACGATTAAACTAACCTAACCAATACTATAATAAGCCCGACTTTCAGTAAAGAAAAACATCGTGAGGAAGCCATAGCATGGGGGTAGGGCATTTTCTAATAATGTCCACCTAGGTAGCTACCACCCTCAAGTTCGAAAACCTGGCGCTAAACACCAATAGGTGTATTCCGGCAGCATTACTTGAGAGCCATTACCTCTAGGCTTTGTCTTTACCATCCTGGACCACATTGTCACTTAACATCAGACGAGACTTCCTTCTTAATTAAAAGGACTACCTTAAGATTAATTTATCTTAAAAATGAAGATCAAATCGCCAGACCACCTAGTCTTGTATGTACTTATCACTACAAAGGGCCTAGATTCTAGGCTCTAAAAGATTGGATGCTGATTTACTTACTTAGTAGAGGTCCCCTAATATTTTGTTTATATCCATTATCATTATATCAAACGAATAACGCCCACTGCTGGACACTGACCTCCCCGAAAGACCTCCTTATCGGCCTTATGCCTCCTATATCTAACGAAATTCCGCGACCTCTAGTTTGGTAATTATAAGAAATGTACGTTAGTACAAAAGCAACCTCTTAACGAGTGTCGACTTAACGAGTGCACGATTGTGTAGGCTTTGCCTTACTAAAGTCTAAACAGTGTTTGAACGTTACATAATAAGCCATAAATAAGAGTTACCTTTGATTTAAGACCATCGCACACTGCTTGTATGTATTGTAGTAAATTTTATTAAGTGCCTTTTACATTGTCATATTACCATAGAGAGTAAAGTTTAAATAACTGTATTTTTTATCTAGACTACTATTATGAAGAGAAAATATTTAATGATATGAAGTTGCTTATGAAGTTTTAAATCAAACGGTTGCTTAAAAAATTAAGTACTTCAAAATATAGGTACTTTTATTATAATTTAAAATTTGCATGGTAATGTTTTAATACCATATAGTTTGGTTGTTAGATATATTCGTGATTTTTGATCAGCACAATCTCACCTGATGTTAAGTGACGACACGGTTTAAAGATAGTAAGAACGTTAAATCTAGTAGTACTGACTCTCAAGTGCTGTAATTTTCAAACTCGAAGGTGGTAGTTACCACCTATATGGGGATTGTTATGAAATGTCCTACAACCATGATATGGAAGAAATTATTTTAAAAATGAAATGGCAAACGGTTTAAGAAAAATAGAATAGCCTGGAATGGAATAGATTAAAACAGGGGCAACTAATTAATAATAACAGCTAAGTACTTTGATGTATTTTATCAGAATTCTCATGAATAGAACTCTCCTGTAATTTTAACGTCTGTTAAATTCACTCGTCAAGTCTCTTAATGGATGTTTGATAGACGTCTTCCGGATAGTTTTTATTTTGCTATTAGATTACTTTTAAATGATTCTCAGTAGTCTATACAATTAAGTATAAGACGTGTAATTGATTATTGTATCTACTTTCGTTTGATTCACTTTGCATAGTTTTATAATGAACGAAATCCCATGATCCATTTCGTGTCGTCTTTGTGTTGTTCTAACAAAAAATTTGTTTCTTGCTTACCTATTTCATAAGACAGTCAGTCTATTTTTTTTTACACAGAGTTGGCTCAGTGCTTTGACCACAATCTCACCTGACGTTAAGTGACGATGTGGTCCAAGATGGTAAACACACTAAGCCTAGAGGTACTAGTTCTCAAGTGATACTGCCAGAACACATCTGTTAAAAAAGGTGGGCATCATTAGAAAATGCCCTACCACCGTGCTATGGTTTCCTCACGATGGTTTCCTTCACCGATATCTCAGGCCGATTTTAGAGTCGGATAGGTGGGGATCGAACACGCGTCGATTGACGCGAAATCCGGCCGCGCTACCCGCTGCGCCATCATAGCTTCTATATTTCTATCTATCCATTAGTTGGCTTAGTTTACCAATGGGCCGATTGATATGATTCATTTTAAAATCACCATCATTATATAAAATCTATTATATTATACAATCATATCTAATCTAATCGTATTAGATGAAAGAATTTCACTGTTAGACGCAGGAAGGACAAGGAACTCCACAGCAAACAGTCTTGCGGTAACCGCATTCAGTAGAATCCCAAGACCTTTAACACTTCTAAAACAATCTTGTAAATCTGGGATCGTTCATGTATTTTTGATGAAATGAACAACAGGCAGTCTCAACAATGATTTCTTAAGAATTATTTATTTGTAAAATAATCGTTTTTTCTTCAATATTATGCACATGCTTATGTAATCATAGAGGTATGACCTTTGCTTACTATTGCTGACAAGGGGCTGGGGGGAGAAGCTAATAACATTCAAAATTTTTGCTTACTTGAATGCCTCTAAAACTGTTCATTAGTTTCCATATTATAAGTCAAGTAACAAACCCACGAGGCACGGCGAAACGTTGTCCAACGATTTGAGAAGCCTAAAAAAACACTGTGATCACACAAAAATACCGTGGAGCACTTGCATGAATTAGTGACAATATAAATGCTACACGGTGTAATGCTTGCTTTTAATATAATTTGTTTTTTGTAAAATTTATGACATTATAAACAAATAGCTTTATCATGGCTCTTCGTCGTTTTATAGCTAGAAGAGGTCGTATTAGTATAATTTATACAGATAGTGCTAGTAATTGTCAGGGTTCAGCAAATTTGCTAAGTGATGTTAACAGGAATGAGATTGAAGCAGCAACTGCTATTATTCCTCCAATTACCAAGTGGCGGTTCATGCCTGCGAGTGTCTCTGGTGGGGAGGATGGTGGGAAAGTATATTAAAAGTTGTAAAATGAAATGTTACGGAGAATTTGAGGTAAAAAGTCAGTAACTTGGATTGAATTGACCACATTATTATGTGATTGTGAGGAAGTTAATAGTCGACCTTTAACGTAATATGTAGTAACAACTGTAAATGTTTTTGCATTCTCTACCTTACACAGAAACACCTGATTTAGATCAAATAGATGTTAAAAATATAAATTAAGTAATTAATGAATTAAGTTAAGTAAATCATAATTCAGTATTTAAATAAATTGCCTGCTGATTATCAACAGCGTTTTAAAAATGAAGTTTTAGCTTTAATTTGTAGTAAGGACAGATATAAACAAAGTTAACCTAAAATGAATGATATTGTATTTATTGAAACTGAATCTAATAGATTATTTTGGCTATTAGATATTATAAAAGAATTGTTAACATGAACGGATGGATATCGTAGAGTCGCGAAAATGCAGACAGGTACAGGAGAATGGACAAGACCTGTACAAAGACAGGTGAAGTGGCACAGAATGGCTACAGAAGCAGAAGGGGAATCTGAAATTAATGGTAGTGAGTATGATGGAATAATAAATTTAAGGCCAGACTTGTCAGACTATCCGCAGCCGTCCTCTACTAGTATCAAATATGGTAGAGTTATAAAATTACCTAAGATATTTTTTTTATTGAATTACATAATGAAAATAGGATAATTATGTAACTGAATTGAAATGGATAAGTATGTATGTTTTTTATTGCTTTATTGTTATATTAACTATAATTTAAAATTATTTTATATACCTATAGTTTTATATAAAGCAATTTTCCTTTTTGTTTTGTATGGAGAGGGTGTAGTGGATAAAAAGATTATTTCTCTTTTAGTACTGGCCATCATTAATGGGTATGTTACTGGCCACGTTAAAACCTATCGTAATAAAATTTAAAATCTTGTTTTTAAGAACTGTCCCTACTATTAGGAAAACCATGTAAAGTGTCTATTTTATAAAATAATGGTAATATACAATGGATAGCTTTTATTCATTCAATCGACCGGCATAAAATATAATCCATAACAGTGAACCATGAGCGCCGCCATATTGGTCTTGGCTACTCTCCCGAATGCCTTTCACTTTACCCCTACGCCGCGGCCGGCTGTAATGCGACATGCGATAGATGGGCGAAAAAATTTGAGGCTATGGAAAAAGTTACACTGTAAAAATAAAATAAAACTAAACACGGATTTATAACGAACGATGTAACCGTAGTAGTAGCATTGGCGCCTGAAGCATCGTTTTTCAGCAACAATATAAAACCGTAACATAAATCAAGTGAGCGTCGGCCGCCTAACAACAATATTTCAACGGGAAAAAAGGCACCAACCGACCGATCGTAGCTATGCATTCTCCGGATCGACTTTCTGACGGGTCGTATTCATCGACTTTTATATATAATTGAAATAACTGACGGACGATAAATATCAGGAACAAAATACAATAGCTGAAGCATGAACGTTTAAAATATGCCTTAGTTCATATGAGAATTAATTTAATATATTGCTTTTTAAAGAAAAGGTAAAAGTACTAGACTATACAGCTAAGTCTGACATTAGGAACCCTATTCATAAACACGGTAACAAAATGAAGGCTTCTAGTACAATTATTTCAACGGGAGTTGTTTTTATCTCAGAATTCACGATCCGTGTTATTGTTTCATATTCACTTCACCTGACCACTATAACTAAATTACATCACGAAAAATGCCACTAAAGCTACGTAATCAATAGTCAAATACTGCAAGATAATAAATTAAAAATAAGGATGACTACATGAAAAACAAAACTGAGCCAAGCAGTCATCTATGTTTCTGTTTATATGTAATTTGTTTTTACATTTTTTTTTTAACAAACTCAGGCTTTTGTCTTGAAGATTCATTTTAAGACAGACGCTAAGGACATCCAGTCATCCAATACATATTACTAACGGAGGACAACCGCTTTATTAAAATTCAGATATCCATTAATAATTGAATATTTTCGTATTGTTCAGATGATCATATTGGTCTGGTATTTTAATCTTTGATGTGTCAATAGTAGTGAAACTTCTTACTTATACAACGGAAATTGATTATTATAATTTGTTTTCTTATAATTAGGTAAGTTTGATTTTTACTATAGTAGTGTTTTAAAAACACATCAGGAACGCTTATGGTGATGTCGGTCATGCTCAACTATGACTAACAATGAAGCGTATTTGGATAGAGAACGGTTAGTGGATTCTCTATATAACAGAAGTTTGTAGTTTATACATTTATTGAAACTTCACGACAGATTTTTAAACATTAAGAAATCATTGCTATCTTGCTATCAATCCATGACGTTGTTTCCCTTTACCGAAATCTCAAACCCGTTTGGGATAAATGGTTTAGAACCTGCTTGAACCAATGTGAATTTTCTAAACCTCGGGGTGAGCACGTTCCCGACGGCGAGAACGGTGGTTACGCAGGTGTGGGCGCTGACACACAAGTACTCTCGGCTGATAAGGAAAAATACGTTTAGCATGTGACGCTATCAA
The DNA here is from genome assembly GCA_014132275.2 of Samia ricini. NCBI lineage: Eukaryota > Metazoa > Arthropoda > Insecta > Lepidoptera > Saturniidae > Samia > Samia ricini. The sequence continues at coordinate 2,070,824 of AP028159.1, forward strand.
AAGGTTCTTTTCGAATATTATGTATTTTTCGCAGCCGTTGCCGGGCAATCTTTGTGCTATTGGACTAAATTACTTTTAATACATTATTACTTCAAGCTCAGGATAAAAAACGGTGTAGGAAGTATTTGAAGAGAACCTGCTGACTGTTAGTATGTTTTTTTATAGACTTCGTTTACTATAATCCTAGAAACTCGTTTCACATAACGTAACAAAATTATATTAAAATCTAGATAGAGAACATATCCATGATTTCAAAAAGAATTTTGTAAATCCGTTCAGCGATTGTCGACTTACAAGGCAATTAATTGACCAGACAGAGAGAAGTTAGTTTTTATAAAATGAATGGATATTTAATTATATTTATTTCTTTAAATAATAACTACAAATGGCTACACAATTAATATAACACATTTTTAGATTTACGTATCTCTCATGTTTTCAAAATTAGATTGTAGTTAATTTTAAAACTTTTTAGTACAAGAACAAATAAACGTATGGCATGCAAATAAATCCGGCAACAAAACAAAATGGTTTCTCTGTTTGTGTTGCCCTCATTCTGAGTTAGATCGCTTCCTTAGTATGTCTACTGTGTAGATATATGTTATACTTTCGAGTTTTACTATGCGTATCAAGTTTTATTATGTTACATAATACATCACAAACACAATTTTTTATTAGTTTTAACTGGGCTTTATTAAAAGAAGAAATATTTTAAAATCGTAAAAAGTCTCCAACTCTGTTTCGGTGAAGGAAAACACCATAAAGAAATCATAGCATGATGATAGGGCACTTTCTAATTCAATTAATAACAACTGACAAGTTTTAAAATGTATCGTCAAGCATCAATTCCAAAAGTATCACATAAAAGCCTAATTAAAATCTGTAGGCTTACCGTGACTCTCCAACATGTACCTCATCATCACTTAATATTAAGTAAGATTGTGTGTGACCTGATGATGATCATCACAATCACCAAGATATTAACTTATATGATCAAAATGATAACTTAAGTTTGAGGTATAATTGACATCTAAGTCAATTTTTTATTTGTTTGCTTGATTTTGATTACTTAATTTAAGATCTCACCACAACTTCCTTGGGACGCTTGAACAAGAGGCCGTCACTTTGTTGAGCCAAAAGAACGTGTATTCATGGCCATAATAAAATTATAACCAAAAACAAACTATGAGAGTTTTGTACGATTCCAAACGCCATCATGCCGACCACTTAACTACTGAATCATAGTCATCACATGGTTAAAAATTAGCAATCAAATTTTATAGGACGCGACGATTTCCGCTGTGTGAAAGTTTGTGTCAGATATTTTTATTATCCGTCCATCGCACGACGCCATAAACCTTAACCACGCGTTTCACGCGGAAACTTCAAATATCTTTACCACTTCCTACATTAGGTAAATAATTTAATACCTTTTCGAAGACAAAGACACGTTAGTGACCTATATTATAAACTATTTTATGGGCAATTTCACACGTGACCGTTCGATTCTCAATTAAGCCCATGTAACCAACAGATACCAGTTGTTCACTGAAAGTTCTTTTTTAACTTTTTTTTTTAAAGCTTGTATAAAAATATTATTATCACAAGGTATAACTTGTACAACAGTGACCTTTCATAAAACCCTCTTGTTATCAATCAATCATGATAACGTTAAACGTTAGGGTTGTCAATTCTGGTATAAGAAATTATATCACCTTTGAATTTATTATTATATTTGGCTAAGTTTATGAAGTTCCAAATACTTTATAAATTCGTAATTTGAAAGAGATAATTGAAAAAAAAAAAAACAACTCAACCAAAGGCAATTTAAGAGAGATAGCCGATGTAAGTGTTAGGTTCGATTTCAGAAGAAGCTTCTGTTCATATATGTTACCACATATATGAACTTATTTCAAATTCCAACTGCAGTTTACTATAGCAATCCTGTGTTCTGGTCTAAATGGTGTTGCTGACAATCCTTGCAGGTATTACACAAATAATTACAATTTCACCTTTATCCTTAGTATTGTTAGAACAGCAATAATGTTAAGGCCAACATTCTTTCATAATATGCTCATCGTCCATGTAGGTACTACTTAATAAGGAATTTAAGAAAAATGAAACTAATTTCGCCGTACATGGTGAAAAATGGTATAATTAAAATTAAAACACAGTTAAAAATACATTTATTTAAACAGTGTGACAGCCCTGAGGTGGCCGTGCCCTCGTGTCGCAGATTACGAGATGTTATGATGGATGTACACCCTTATTACTTAGGTCGAGTCAATGTTTGGATAAATGTCGAGGTTATAAGTTCAATTATGTAACAACTTTTCCATTCTTCGTACGGAACATTCTTTCCATGATTTTTTGTTTAATTCAATAATAGTCTTTATACAATTTTGAGATGAATTAAGAAATACGAGATTATTTTGTTTTTGATTTATCGAATTGGTTTAATATCTGATGACAATGTCACCTAATTATACGTGACGATGCAGTCAAAGAGGGTCTAGTTAAATCTAGAAATAAAAGTTTTTTAAATTATTCGACAAAATGGCTGCCATTTTTTTCATGTAAAATAAAGCACGGAGATCAAGATCGATAGATCTGAATCTATTGACAGTCAGCATCATTATGATTTCGTAGTTGAGAAACGTAAAAGGATTTTGAAAATCTTGTTTGTCTTTTAACATGATCGTTTCTTCTCTCCGCCTCTCGCATTAAATCTCTCTTATTCTATCTTAACCCTTTCAGGACCATAAGTAGGCAGAGAGTAAATATTACCATACAACTGTTTCTTTTAGTTTTTTAAACATAGAGTATAGGAAAATCACAAAATGATGCATTTGTAAGTCGTATCTCTTTTAGAGTTTTGTGGGAAACATTTTTTGAATATTTTTCAAATTGAAATTCAAATATTGTCATAATTAAATAGACAGCTGCCAATTTTACAATGGGAAAAATGTTTCCCCTGGCCGTGAAACGGTTAAACAGGCTTCATTTTTAGGAAGTGTATGATGCTGTATGCACAATTTTTGAAATAATATTAGTAAAAGTTCAATTAAAAATAAACCGCAAAACCGAAATAAATATGACGCTTTTACAAATGAAAAGTCCAGTGGGAAGATCACATTTCGTAATTGGCAATGCATTTTTTTAGGGACACCGAAAACCAATAAATTTGTCCGGAATTAGTGTTTTCATTAAGTATTTCGATGAGCTCGTAAATTTTATAATGTCTGCCTACACCGCAACGCACCGCAGTCGTAAAATACTTAAGTGGGCTCACTGTTTGTTGTCTTACCTTACATTTGATTTTTATCTATAAAAATGTTTGTTTTGTTTTTTTTTAGTGGTAAGCTTGTTACTTTCGCTTGGTAAGTTTGTGGAATAAATACTTTTTAATATTCGTCGTTAAATTGTTTTTTGTTAAAACCTAGCATCATACATACACATACTATGGCGTTTTCTTGGAACTATGCTCAAAGTATCGTTCAGATGGCAAAATAGGCATCTGAAAATATAAACCATTGACATAAACTTTGTCCGTATCACGCTTTTCGATTTTCTATAAGAATAACACAGGATTTTATTTCTGATTTTTATAAATAATAAACGATAAAATTGCACATCGGATATTTTTGTAGAGAATTGAACACTCTACAAAAAAAGTCTGATGTTATTTTTCGATAATTCATCTGAGTCAAAAGTTATACGAGGTCGCGATGGTTATAGGCTATTTATTTTTTGGATTCCATTTCATTAACTATTACCCACAAAACTTTTTCTATATACCACCTTATGCAACAAAATATATATTAACATCTGACCAGGTAATCTATCTACGATATTCAAAAATAATTATATAAATCGGTTTAGTAGTTCTCGATTTATAAGTAAACTAACGGGCAGTCAGACAAAGAGATGTTACATTTTATAATGAGCAAGTATTAAAATTGAGTAAATTAATAAATATAATAGTGTCTGGTGTAATAAATTATGTTATTATCATGGCACCGCGTGTGGTCGCACACACACAGCCGTCACTATACATCCATATATACACGTGTGTCAGTCTATATGTAACAAAATTTTAATCCTAACACTGATAAGCCTCGAGCCGTGAGCGATTGTCGCTTCCATTGTTCCTAAACCGGTGTTCTAAACGGAATAGGTAATTTTACGTTGGCAACACCACTCAGTTATACAAAGCGTGACGTTTGTTAATTATTTGTAGGTTAAATGAGATTATCACCTACTTACATTATTAACAAATATCAATATTTGCCGATGTTGTCATTCCCACGTATTGAAACAGTGTAATGATTTTTTTTTTTTTTAGTACGAAAGTAACATAATATTTTTTATCTTTATAATAAAAGCAGTTTAAAAGCTAAATTAATATTTCCAATGTAAACTCAGCAAATTGGTAATATAATAATGATCTATGTTTATATTCGAACAATGTGATTTTTGATTTGGAGAAAATTCGTATATTTTATCTACGCTAATGGGTGCATTTTCAAGTGTACACATTTGTTGCGTTACTATTATATTTTGGATAACTCGTAGCAAGAAATTCGTCCACAATGTTTAAATAAATACCTCAGGTAATGTAGATTCTAGTAAGCTTTTTAAACGACGCAGAAAACTGGAAAGATTTTTGGTAACTCACCTCACCATGACTAAAGAGTTGACGTATTTGGTGAAGCGATTATGGCGCAGTGGACAGTGCGGCCGGATTCCACTTCAATGCACGCGGAATCGAAACCATAGCTACCACCAGTAGGGCATTTTTGATATTACTCGCCAGGGTAGCTGCCACCTGACCCAGGTACATGCACTTGAGGCAAAGCCTTTGCGGTGCTTCAAGTCCATGGGCCTGGGGCATATCCGGGCGAGGTGCACGGAGCAGGTGGATAGGGCGGGCCAGTGCTTCCGTTGTGGAGCACTGGGCCACAAGGCGGCGGATCGCGTGTGTGTCCCCCCCTCAGCCAGTATAGTTTAAGCAGCTGTGGCTCGGGTCCCCTTTCTCGCTACACCCTGTTGCTTATAACAGGACGAGATGAGGGGGGGTCCGCGCCACAGATGCCGGGAGGGGAGGGTGCTCGGGGAGGGGGGTGAGAGGAGGCACTCTCTACCCTCTCCCGGTTGTGATTAGGATTGTCATCTCTTGGCGGCCACTGGAGCATTCGCGGTGCATGCTTTAGTCCGATCCCGTGTTTGCTCCAACTAGGCGGCGGGAGGTACCGGGGGGTTTAGTGGGTAGTGGTCAACGGCGCTTCTCGCCGCGAGTCCCACACTAATCCTGTGTGACAGCCCCTTACACTTACGTGCGAGAGACTGTCACACATCTTCGGACGCGTTTCAGCCAGTCCTGGAAGGGTACGTCCCTATCAGGTCTGGCTGGACAGCAAGAGCGTAAATGCATTCCCCTCGAAAAAAAAAGAAAAAAAAAGGGTAGCTGCCACCCTCGAATTTGAAAACCTGTATCCAAATACCAATAGGTCAGCATCATTTGAAAAGTACCTCTAAGCTTAGTGTGTTTTAAGCCAATTGTACTTATCTGTAGATGGTGGGTTACATACGATGTCATCGATTTCTTTTATGGGTTTGAGTTCCAATTGGGCGATTATTTTATGACATTTGTTATCGTCGTTGGATGCCTGCCAGAACGAACTGAGACTCCACTTGCAGAAACCAAAGGTCCGGTTGCTCGGAGTAGAAAGGTGGAAGATTACAAGTGATATGACATCGTAAAAGTCTTCATTTGTTGGATCTTCAATAACCTGAGTCACCAATGTGGCGGTTATTGTTATAATAAATAAAATACAAATACTTAATTAAATTTTAACACATTAATAGCAACGTGTATTTGAAAGATATTTTTATAATAATCTGATAAAACAAATCGTTTCCAATGTATCATTTACTTCTTTATTAAATTTAACAAATAATGATAAAGCTAGGCCTGTTGCACATTCAATTATTGCGTACTGTCTTATAAAATAGTATTTACATAATAGGACACACATCTAAGCATATCCATCTCTTTTACTCTTTGCTAAAATTATGTAAGTGTGAATAGTGTTTACATTACGACGTTTGCGTCAAAAATATGCGAACTATTACAGTGCGGAGTTTTACAACTTGCAAAATGTATTTTCTAATAGAATATCTAAATAAGTAGTCCTTGTTGACTCTGATTTAGGTACCGTTTGTTATCATGCAGCTAGAACAGTTACAATCACAAAGTAAAATGAACCGCCGACCACACACTGCAATGGACATCGAAATTAATATTTCATGAAAGCGTACAAAGCCGCCCACCCACACTATCGTCAGCCATCTTGTTTTCAGTTACTACGATGACGTAATAATGCTCGCTAATTGGTGAGCTCGAGTGGCGGCCACAAGATTATCGAGTCTCGATATCTCGATAGTTGACTCTTTATTTTTTTTTGTAATTTAATTTATTATACAATTAAACACATTTTGTTTTTTGGAGTTTTGTCTTAGAAGTTTCTACGTGCAAACTATATTAAATAACTCAATAGGTGGGGAAAATAGAAAGAGATAGCTGTCTAATTTACATGTTCCTACCAATCGAGTTGTACTATTGTTAGATATTAATACCATCATAAAAACAATATTTTTAAATTTACTATGGAAATTTTTTTAAGGACTGTATGTATCCGGCAATTGTATACAAAGAAGGTTAGAAATTGCTTAGGATATGTTAGAATATGATAAATGCTAGATAAAACAACAATTTCAATGCTAGGAAATAATTTACGTTGAGAATCAAACCTATTTATCCACATTCATTTATTGACAAATAAATTGAAACTGTTCACAAAAATAAAATATAGAAAATTAAAAATGAAAATCGATAAAACGTATCTTGTCTCATCACTACTTCATGATAATGCGGTTGTTTGTATGATTTGTTATGTTTAATTCATCGTGCACGTCATTCAGTCGTGTTCGAATAGGGACATCACTATTATCAAAGACTTTTAGAATATCATCAAATATTAATCCCGTATATTATTAAACATTAACGTGCGGGCTCTCTCATTAATTGCATATATTTGCATTTCAACTCATAAAAATAGAATGAAATAAAAAGACAGTTAACAGTAATTTATTAGTTAACAGTAAGACAGTTAACGCAATAATCAATAAAGGTTAACAGTACACTCTCTATATGTTTGTTCGTTGGCTCATAACTCCAGAACCAACAAACCGATATACCTACATAATTTAAATTCAATGATAGTTATAGTATCATATTTAATTGCTTTAGATAGTATAGGGAAAAATATGAGGACAATATTTTTATTATCCTTATTTTTTATTAGAATAATGTAGTCGGCAAAAAATTAACCGAAGCATTAAATGACTTAACTTAAATTTAAATTTATTTGTAAAGTATTTAAATCTTAAAGAAATACAAAATACAGTGAATAATTGTGAAAATTAGAAATTGTTTAAAAAAACAGGGCCGTGGGGCAATAATGGTTGTAATTTTTCAAATTTTTTGTGTTTTTTTTTTAATATTTCTCGCTTACAACAGTATGTAGTAATAACATTAATATATAAACAAATATAATTGATACGGACAGTCAATTAAGGTAATTGTTTTTAGTAGGTGTTACGTATATTTAACAAAGCCTGACATGACCGTGTGGCCTAATGGATAAGGCGTCGGACTTCGGATCCGAAGATTGCAGGTTCGAGTCCTGTCACGGTCGAAGATTAACTATTTTTTACACATTTTTACATAATTATATTTTTATCTGAATTTTAAATTTTGCTATGTAAACAAAAATCAGTATTAACATGATTGATTTTGTAAATATATTAATATTATTTCAAAAATATTTTTTTTTTTTTTGTTTTTTGAAATCATTACTTTGTATATGACCTAGCTATGCCCGCGGGTCCGCCTGCACAAATAATATCTATTGCTCACTTTAATTATTCACTGAATCCTACATATTTAAAAAAATATAATTTAGTATTATTCTAAAACTCGATAAGATTCAACGGTTAGTTTTACGGGCAAGTGCTTGAATTTATGAAAAATGTTTCTACATTATCTTCTAAGTTATAGGTTAATTAAAAAAAAATAAACGCAGTGGAGAATATATGAAACGCTGGCCCAGCAGTGGGCACACAGCTTGTAGTAAATATATACCGACATACCAATGAATGACAATTTTTAAAAATTTCAAAGGAATTCAAGTAGTTATATATTATTTAAATAATAAAAAAAACTATTTTCATTGAATTAGATCTTAATTTCTTAAGTTTAGTCGTTTAGATGCTTAGTACCATACGTAAATTAATTTTGTTACTTGTAAACAAGAAAACTGGAAACCAATACGGTTACAGACCTACGTCGAACTTTCCCAATAACTCAACCGACTCAGTTCTGTGGTAACCGCGTTTCTATACCGCACCGCGGATCGATTTACCTTTATCTGTAAGTGACGGATAGGTACTTAAATAGTAGAAATATATTATTAACTTCAACGTTTTGATCGCATGGTCAATCCAACCGTAAAGGCGTCCACTACTGGACATAGGTCTCACTAAAGATAATGGGGGAATTGCCATAATCGCCACGCTTGACTGGCGGGTTCGCGTTCGCAGTAGATGTTTGTGGTCCTCAGAGGATGCCATCTGCCCATCTCCTGGTGTATCACTTAGTCGCCTTTTACGACACCCACGGGTAGATATAGGGTGTTACTATTCTTAAGTCGGCACCTATTGGCGGATTATAATTTCAAGATGGCCATAAAACATGAAGACCAAAAGGTCATACAAGCAATAATTGCCCAAACCCAAACTATGAGGTAACTATGCGGACACGGACCTAGTTCTGCTTGGCTTGTTACGACCGTTAATAAAAAAAAATTAAAAAAAAAAAAATTCAAGTAATAATTATGTAATTAATAATAACAAAATAAGTGTCTACAAAGTAATTTAACATATAGATATAAAAAAATTAATAGGAGTAGATTTAAGCTCACATATGCGAAAGAAGATTACTAACTGCATAGCTGCTTGAATTGCTATTATAGGCAATTTTTTCCAACGCAAGTCGATTTATATCTCCAATATAAAAAAGGTGCGGACCCAGAGTCTGCAGATAGTTTAATTTCCATAATAATAAGAAAAAAAAAAGTCGGCACCTAACGGCACCGTGTGGCTTTGACCACAATCACATGTGGTCCAGGGTCATAAACATGCTAAACCTAGAGTTACAGGTTCTCAAGTAATGCTTGCGGAACACACCTATTGGTGTTTGGTGATAGGTTTTCAAACTTGGGGGTGTGGTAGCTACGCCGGTCTTTTTGGTTCCTGGTTACCTCGAATTTTTTTCCTTCATCGATCGCTCAGGCTGATTTTAGATTTGTATATGTGGGCTCGAACCAGCTTCCATTAACGCGGAACCCGGCAGCACTACCAACTGCGCCATTATCGCTTTAAAGGAAAACATATGGTAGTAATAATGGAGGACGTTTTGGAGAATGGTCAGGTCTAAAGTAACTCTCGCGGTGCATGCAGAGCGATCCCGTGCTTGCTCCAACTAGGTGGCGGGAGGTACCGGGGGGTTTAGTGGGTAGTGGTCAACGGCGCTTCTCGCCGCGAGTCCCACACTAATCCTGTGTGACAGACAGCCTCTCGCGCTTTCGTGCGAGAGGCTGTCACACATCTTCAGACACGTTTCAACCAGATCTGGAAGGGGGGGTCCCTATCAGATCTGGCTGGACGGCTAGTGCGTAAATGCATTCCCCTCGAAAAAAAAAAAAAAAAAAAAGTCTAAAGTAACTAACCGAAGAGCATGTATAAAGGTGCTAATGATAGTAGATGAAGCGAAAGACGTGTGTCAGTATCGTAGTTAGAGAAAGGATGTGGTCTATGTCTACGCTTCTTAGAGAGAGGTGTGACGTTATGTATGTACGTAGCAATAATACATGAAAATCAGTACTTCTTTTCTTGTATGTTAACTACTATTTGAAAGTAAATTATCATTTAAAAACAAGGGAGATTGTGACCAAAGTGGAGTACAGAAAATACTCGTCAGCCGAAAAAAAGGTTTTAATATATTTTAAAATTAGACGCACTCTTGAAGAATCTTCAGATAAGATAAATAATTATCTAATTTGAATTGTTAACTTTTCACATGATCAACAAACAAAGCAATTTAATTTCTACCGTTCAGTAAAATATGAACTTAATAATAAGTCGATTAATGTTGAAAATCGTTTAGATAGCAGAAGAAGAATTTATATTTATGAAACATAGTTTGTACAAAGTGACAACGAGTAGGGTAGGTTAGGCCGTGTGTGATGGACGTCTGTCGAAAGCGTTAGATAAGTGATAGTGTGACAAGGTGTGACATGAAATAAAGGGTGTATAGACATGTTTTTACATGTAACTAGTTTCAAATACATCAAAGTACACAACTTATGACAAAAACAATTGTTTTTAGTCTTTAATTCTATACAACAAAATAATGTTTTTTACTGCCCACTTAGTATAAAACGGACATTAATTAGTCCCGTATGAATCAAATTCATTAAAGAACGTCATATCTACATTAATATAAAAAGTTGTCTGTTTGTAATGTCAAAATAACAATTGTTTACTAAATACATATGAATGTATGTACGATACCTACAAAAACGCAATTTTTTAAATTAAATTTTTGTCTGTCTCTATGTCCGCCTGTCTGTCTATTTCTACCAGATAATCTCTCGACCGGCTTGACCAATTTTGATGGGGCAGACTTTTTAGTAGACAGCTGAAGTTACTTTCGATTTTAAGAAATAGTTAGGGTTCGGCGTAAGAAAGTCAAAACTCAATTTAATGCACAGTTTTACGGGGAAGTGTTTGAATTTATGACATATATGTTTACTTTATCTTAGTACCAAAAAATTTTAGGAAAATAATTAGGGTTCCGTATAAAAAAATTAAAACTCTAAGAAGAATGTATGAAACGCGGGCGCAGGCGCGGGCACACTGCTAGTAGTCCATAAAAAACCTTTGGTATAGACTTCGAGTCTAAAGTTCGCCAGTACTTTCACCAAGCAGGACTAGGTTGAATATTTATTTTTTCCTCCTTTACCCTCTGTAGGTTTAACTGGGGAGGTAAAGGAAACTACGGATCTTGAGGTATCTTACAGAACCCGTGTACTTGCGTGCAGTGTAATTATTGTATGTAAACATGTTATTCTAGTCTATAAAAAGCGTCACTGTATCAATTAGGCGACGGTTACAGGGACATCCCTAACCAGGGATCAGAGCAAGTCCACGGAGGGATCTCCGAGACTTAAATTGGTAACATCAGTTCTGACTTGAGATTATATTACAAATTTATAACCTTTGAGGTTATAAAACAAACATCGTTTTGTCGAACGTGACAGGACTCGAACCTCCGATCTTCGGATCCGAAGTCCGACGCCTTATCCATTAGGCCACACGGTCGCTTGATGAATTTTGTTATTCGGTGCTTTCAAGCTATCATTCCGTCTTGTTATTTCCCTAAGATTCTATATACCAGTTGACACCAGTAGGGGCTTTAAACATTGGACCACCACGACTTTACCATGATAACAATTTATTTATCTTTAAAAGAATATTACAATTTTTTATATGTCACTATTTAAATGAACTATGCCACTAAAACGTGAATGAGGTGCCAACTATCCTAAATGTCAAGTGATGAAAGATTTACGTGCTGTACGAGATTTTAAAGTATTCTACGATACATTTTAAAGTTTGTATTAGTGGTCATTTGTTCAACTAAAGCGATGATAGGTTAGTAGTAATGTGGTCTAACACTCCATCGATGGATGTAAGTTCTAATCCAACTATCATATTCTACAATAACCCTGGGGGAAATGCATTTACGCACTACCCTTACCCATTGTATTAGTGAGACCGAAGTCCCCCAATACAATGGCTAAGGGGGCACGGAGGGACGAGTTCCGTGCCAGTGTGGGACTCACCCGGGCGTGGAGCGCCCGGAAATACCCACTAAAACCACCCGGGGCCGTCAGAAAACCCCCCGGGGCCGTCCGATATTTTACAATAACCTGACCCTACAGTGATACTACTTGAAAATAACAAGGTTAAGCTAGCCACCACTCTCCACTAAGAAAATCTGTCGCAAAGCGTATATAGGTGTGTTCTGGCATCACTTGAGAGCCAGTAACTCTAGTCTTAGCTTACTTACTATCTTGGACCACATTGTCACATATCATCAGTTAAGATTGTGGTCAAAACGCAAAGCTGCTTTTTTTCATTACACTTTTCAGTAGCTACTTTACACAGTGACAGATTTTCAACTTGGTTATATATATGGGGGTATTTAAAAATGTCCTACCACCACGCAAATATTTAACTAAGATTATTTTCAATCTACCTGACTTAGCAACATCCATCCATTTCATTACCTTCATCATTCATATATCATTCTTTTAATTAATTATGAGTAAGAAGCAGTCTGCAGTTACTCATGTGGTGCACTGGAACACAATCGTATTGTTCTATTTCTCTATAACATATGCCAAAATTGTGCAAACAGGCCAAATTAGCAATAACCGGGAATTATTTAGTACACTAATTTAGCCCCTCAACGCAGAAGGCGACGCCGCGCACCGCCAGTCAGCCCAGTGACCACGGTTGGTGAAACACAGCCGAAACGTCGGGATAGAAAAAAGCAAAGGTAACGCGTGAAAACCCGTTTAAATTAACTGCACTAATTTTTATTGTCAGTTTTAATTTTAATAAATACATCTTATATACTGTATAGGTTTACGGTGTACCGAGAGGTACTGGCTCTCAGGTGATGCTACTGAAATACACCTCTAAATACTCGGCGACAAATTTTCAACCTTGAAGATTGTAGTAAAATAAGCAGGTATTAGAAAATACCCTATTACTATACTATGGTTTTATCCTCGTCCTTCACCTAAAGCTCATTATGGAATTGAATAGGTAGATTCAAACTTACGTCCATCGACACGGTATCCGAAAACAATACTGCTGATCATCGTTATCACTCCATCGTATACAATCTAGGAACAGCAACGATCATTGACCGATGTGAATATATCCAAAGCCGTGATCGCAAATGTCACCAAATAACTTAGCAAACAAATGGCTCCTGAGACGGGAAACAGAACTGTTTGCAATAGATCTATAGTTTATTGAAAACTATCATTAATCCTCTGTTCAAATTAGAGATACATTATCAGGATTTTATGCAATACCGTACATTTTCCTATAAGCTCTTCTATAATATCGTGAGAAACTCCGATACTTTATCGATTGATGTAAATTACCTTATCTAAAGTTAATTGAACAATAACTTAAGGTATCTTTACGAGCTACGCGCACGACTAGGGAGCGATACAGACACACTTAACAACTATGTACAAGGAATCATGTACAAGGCTTAAGAAGACATTGCTGACGGCGTTTGTTCCACACAAAAAGTTATGTCTTGTTTCCTCCCTGAATACTGGCATTATAGTAAGTATTTTTACACCATAATTATAGTAAACGTCCACAACCGCCATGTCAGTACGTTCTGATTTTTTCCTTTAATTAATTATTACGGAACAATCAAAAAATTCCCCTTTTAGCATCGTTTTCAGACATCCAACAATGAAATTTTATGAATACAAATATAAGAAGCACGGCGTAGTATAAACTATTTTTTTCTGGTTTTACAATAGAATTAAAAAATTAATTCGGCTTATTGTTGAAGAGAGAAGCAGTGAAATACGAAGTGTTGATTTCATATATTTAGCATAGTTATAATCAACCCGAGCTGCAGTTGTCCCTTTCGCGCTTTATAAATTTTTTTTTGGAGCGCAACGCAGTAGAAATAAATTTCTAATATACTTACCATTTCTTTAAACTTGTTACCAACTTCGTTTCCTCTTAAAATAAATAATCGGAATCCACGTTAATTTGCCAAATGTCAGATGTGCCTAAACTTATATTTTTAAATACTACTGACCTTATCCGGTTTGGTATGGAAATCAATAGGACAACTGAACACATCAAACTTCCGTTATTAACATGAATATATCCGACATATTTAAAAATGGCAGTTGCTTTGCAGGATACAATAGACATAGTTCATCTAGGTGGAAAACGCAAAGTTTTTAAATTAGTGCTTTTCGAAAAATAAAATAGTTAATACGTCACTCTTGTTTGTTTTGTACTAAGTCTTACACACACACAAGAGAATCTGTTGGATCCGGGTGGCGTAAGACCGGTCGTGGTGAAAATCTTTGGCGGATACCTATGTCCAGCTGTGAACGTCTTTCGGTTGAATGGATTGAAGTTTTGTATTTTGCTAATACACATTTGTGACATGAAATTACATCTTAAATATCTTTCTTTATTAATTGCTTTGGATTACTCCAACCAACTTAGTTTGACAGTAAGCGTAGTTAAAATAGGGGGCGCCAAAACCATTAAAACACCGTCTACCGTTAAAACAAAGTTATTTGAGAAATCATTTGTTTAAGTCGAAGTATAGAATGGGAAAGGATATTTTTTGTCCGGGTGTATTTTTTACCTCGCCACGCCACGTCGCTCAGCCTGTGGGGTTAACATTTTTTGGGGTGTAACCAGATGGCGTAATTAAACGCAACTCTCATTCGATTTAATTACAACGATCTGTTGGTGTTATTTTTGAAATTGAGAATTACCTTGTTTTGTATGTGGTAGGTAAAGTTGATGCTAAATTACTTTCTCTCAAGGGATAAGCAGATCCGCAGAAGAACCAATGTAACCGACATTGCTCGAAGAATTGGCAAACTTAAGTGGCAATGAGCACATTACTATTAGGACTATGTACGACGGGCCCAACGGGTTCTAGAATGGCATCCGAGTACCGGAAGGCGCAAGGTCGGTAGGCTTCCCCCACAAAGTAAACCGACGCGATCTGGTGAATGCTGCGGGAATCTATGGCCAACAGTGATTGTTATTCAGTTGATTATGATGTAATGACTACACTCTGCTATTATGACTTTAAATTTTACAATCGTCCATCGCTGGAAAATACGTAAAAAAGGGTTTCCAGTAAATGTAGTCGTTAAATCAAATTAAGATTCTGATAAAATTTATATATAGGCAAAAATTCATAGAACTTTTCTCCTCTTTGTAGCAACCCATTTTTTTTATTTCGTGACCACCATTTAGTCAGTGTTAATCCAAACCTACTAACTTATTTTAACCATGGCAGAAGCAGTCCTGTATGACTGACGATAGATTCTAATATAGTCATAAATCTAAAATTCTGACCATCAATTTATAGGCGATTAAAAACAAAATAAAGCTTTTCGAAGATTCGAAGTTTTTCAAATGGTTCCACAGTCACACCGCCAAAATGAAATGTTTCACAAAAGAGCGAATTTGAATGTAAATGCCGGGTGTCGGGTTCATTCCCTCTTTAGGCGCAATCTAACCCCCTTCACTGTCGAGTGAAATTTCTGTATTTACATGTAAATAGGCGAAAGTTGCTCTGTTAACGGATATTAATGGGACCGAATTTAGTTATCTGGTCAAAGGATGGATCTTAAGCAAAAAATCGGCATATTATTATCTGACTTCAGATAACACTGTAGTCCTTTTGATATCAGCAACATTAACTTTAGACTCCAGTGATTGCAATTGGTAGTGCGGTCGAATTCCGCTTGAATGGACGTAGGTTGGAATACCTCTATAATTAATTAGAACTTTCGCGAAAGAAACCATAGCATGGTGATAGGGATTTTCTAATAATTCCCGTATGCTACCACCTTCAAGTTTGAAAACCTTGAAAGCCAGTCAAGGCTTAGTGTGTTACCATACTGGAACGTCATTTAACATCTGGTGAGATTGTGCTCAAGGCTCTGAGCCTATTTAGTGTAAAAAAGGTGAATTACATGGCTGTTTACAACTTTATATGATTCATAATATAAGATATAAACAAAACTACGGATAAATGTCATTAATATCAACAACAAACGTTGGAGTCATATCAATTAATTAATATCCTATTCCCTTAATAATGATTGATTGGTTGTGGGTAAGTAATATCAAAGACAAATGGGTCCCAATACGATATCAGCGGAGGGTCATTCCTAATGAGTGATTCGCCCTCTCATTGAACTAGGTTGAGTGAGGTCTTTGATAAAACCACCAAAACCCGAGTTTCAGTTTTCGTGTAACACCGTAACTCAAGCTGTAACCGCGGTTTCATTCGAATTGAACAATATTTTTATTACATTATATTTCCTTTATTGCAAGTGATTTTTTATAACAACTCAATTAACTTTTACCCCTTATAACTTGTTCTATACTTATACTATATAATGCAATGGTTCCCGGCCAGTGGTTCGCAAAACCAAAAATATAATCTTCGCATTTTTTCAAATTTCATCGCGAGGCTCCGCCGAGCCAGCTCGGTTGCTACAAGTACTGAGGACTGTTGGAACACATATCCATAATAGATACTATATTTAACGCAACATAATATATATTAAAATCTGGACATATAATATATCTATGATTTATCAAAAGAATTATCTAAATCGGTTCAGTAGTTCTTGACTTATAAGCTAACAAACAGACGATCTAGATTATTTTGGTTATACACTAAAATATATAGACTATTAAGCGTAACAAAATATATGCTTAAACCTAATCAGAAAATATAACTGCAATTTTAAAAAATAATCACGCAAGTCGGTTCAGTAGTCCAAGAGTTAAGTTCGAGTTCGTAAGGCAACTAACGAACAGACAACGTTGTGTTTTATATAATCTAAATGTATATAATGTTATAATATATATCATGTGTAATATGTAAAGGTTCGTTTTATTTTGAATTTATAAAAAAAAAGGAACTAGATCGAGTTCTTGCCGGCACTTCTCGACTTCTCCTGGTAGTATTTTGACTTTAATAAGCGCCTTCTTAGGGCCTGAATTGAATAAAGATTTTTTTTTTAGTTTGTTTTAGAAAAAGAATTATCTAAATCGATTCTGTTGTTTTGAAGTCATGAATTAACCAAACTGCTTGAATTGGAGTAGGAAATTGGATGACAACTAACGAACGAAACATTAAAAGAGGCTCTAAAGGAAACAGAAAGTAGGATGAAATTTATAAAGTTCTGCGAAAAAATTCTAGAAACATGTAAAATAATAAACAAAAATTAATGTAGGAGAATTCAAACAAAATAGATTGGCAAAAATAAAGTGGAATTAAGATACATAGGATATAAAATATCTCTGACCAGCGTCAAAGGATGATGTGGTGTAAATAAAAAAATAAACCAAAGTGCTATCGGTTTTTATAAATACCTATGAAATATAGAATCAACATATGGGATATAATGTATATATTTGACATAGTTAATGTCACATATAATATTAATATTAATAACTAGTGTAATTAGTAATAATGTATCGGATGTCATAAATATAAATTAATAGACATACAATGATACTAAAGTTTTACGTACTAGATTCGTCTATTGGAAGAAGCATTCTCTTCCATTGAAGTGAAGTTCCGGCGCCGCACTTTCAACTGTTTTAACACTTATTTAAAAGGCGTCTGCGTCTGTTCTTGAATGCGGTTAGAACTTCAGAACAGCTGAACTAATGTTGTAGGTGAGTTGAAATTTATTGGTGTGATTTGGCAGGTAAACGAAATGACCAGTGGCGGATAACCCGTGACGTCATTTTTTTATTTGTTACTGCTAACCTAATCACGTTTAACGCTTAGCCACAATTTGACCTTATGTTAAGTGACAATGTGGTCTAAGATGGCAACATACTGAACCTACTCGAAACTGGGAAACGAAACTCGAAAAATGATGCTGCTGGAACATGCCTATTGGTGTTTGTCGATAGATTTTCAAAATCGAGAGTGGTAGCTACTCAGAGGTACATTATAAGAAAACGTCTTGCCACTATGTAACGTATTTCCCCCTGCCCCTTCCCCCAACCGTATACATGGAACCGACAACGCTCTTTAAAATAGGCAATTTACGAAAGCTAACTTCTTGTTTAAAGAGTCTAAACCCTAGGTTATCAACATGGTCGATAACGCCCCCTTGTGGGCTTTCGAGACTTTTGGGGTGGAGCAATATAGGACACAGAGCAAATTAGGAGACATCGAGATAGCACAGAGGGGATATTAGCAAATAAAAAAAAAGAAAAGTGGTAAAAAAATTGAAGACGGGGGACTCTAGAAAAATAATTCTTAAGTAGGCGGGGAGCAAAGTATGGTTGAAAAACTGTGATCTAAATAAATGAAACAAAAAACAGCATTTAAGATTATTTAAAAAATATGACACCCTCAAAATGTTTGTCTGCGTTTTACATACATTTATATATTTACATACATTGATCCAGACATTAGAAAATACCTTAACATAATGCCATGATTTCAACACGATCATTTCCTTCATCGTAAGCATATTCATTCATTTTAAGACATGAACCCATTTCACTCGACACGATGTGCATTAGGTACCACATAACCTTCATCACTAAGCACGTCCATACTTTAGTACGTGGCTCATCGTATTTATTCTGATTATCGGTTCTAGTATTCGAGTTTATTTCTATGTAATTATCAATCACCTGGATTATGGAGTAATAATAAATCAAACTTATTAACGGTTGATTTATGTAGTTACCGACTGCCCATACAAAATCAACTGAAACTTTTTTATAATAATATTTAATCAACAAATAAATTTCATAATAAACTTAGGAAAGATATTGTTGCGATTATAGCTAAGACGGATGGATCTGTCGCAGTTTGGTCGGATAGCGTATCGATGGACTTAGCTTCGAATACGTCTATCTTATTTTAATAAAATATATTCCTGAACTCCTAAGAATAGGATTTTGATGAAACCATAGGCGTGGTGGTAGGGTTTAATTCCTGCCTGGCATCAACCACCTTTAAGTTTCAAATCTTTTTGCAAGAGCCTACAATAAGTATGTTCCGGCAGGATCACTTGAGAGTCATTACCTCTAGGTTTATTTATTAATTTATTATTATGTATTGTAAGTAATATAACAGTTAACAGTATAGTAAACATATTTACACATTTATAACAAGTCATCACATATATAAATCAGTTAAATTTTAAAGAAAATGTGGATAAGTGTGTAGTTGCAAAACACTAATACGAAAACAAAAAAATCACTATAGATTATTGTATCTTATCTTATGAAAAGAGAACAATAAATGTATTTAAAAAAAATAAGACTTAAACCCCTTCTAGCCGAAATAACACTTATTCAGAATACATTAGCGTTTACTAATAAAAATGCGTCAAGACATCACAACAAACAAACAAACAACGATGTTTCCAATACAAAATAATACCAATGCAAGTTGTAAATGTAGTACCGAGTCCCGACACTCCCGACACACATATGGTTCGTCTGCTATTACAAAGCGCTCCTTATTACTGCAATGTCTGTCTGTCTGTCTGGAGTGTTATATTAATATCGCCTTTCAAAATACCGTTGTATTGATTAATAAAAAATAGACAGTATGTAAACTTCTTTCTTAATTTTCTATATGAAAACTAAATTGAGGTAGAATTAACAGTGCTACTAACGTATATAATAAAAAAAAAAAAAACTAAACTTGGCGGTACAGAAAGATGAAAGTTTGATAGATAATAAGAAAATTAAAAAAACTAAGTCTAAAAAAAAATCCAAGTCATACAATCATGGTGTAAATAAACAGATGTATTGAGAAACCAATGCAAAGAGATAACGGTTATTTTTAAAATCATTTTTGTTTAATTCTCACTTAATATATTATTACGGAAAATATTTAGACTTGATTGGTTAAAGAATGTGTATAAAAGATATATTCAAAGTATCTTTTGGAATCAGACTAACTTTGCAAAACTACGCAATCTTAAATTATAAATATTGATTATTATAACATAATTGATAATTAAACATCTGTTTAATTAACATGGCCTAAATAAAACTTCTTTTACTTAGTCACTTGATGTTTTTTATTCAAGACAAATAATTCTTAATAATGAATATTGGAAAAACAAAAATAATCGAAATTTAAAAGTGTCATACTGTGTTTCTTTACCTATCGCACAGCGCTCCGCTGATATGTTCCCTAATGTACTTTGTTATTCGTCTCCATATGACGTCACGTCTGAATATTGCTCTGACATGTTATCCGAAATGACATATTATTAATTATCCGCCCCTATAATAATTAATTATAATGACATATTGTACACATTGAAATAAAACAATGAGTAATTGAATTGGGATTAAACAATGCGTCTTTTGCGCGTTTAATAGTGGTTTAACGAATATTAACCCCTTGAGCACCTTCCCGGCGTTTACGCCAACTTTCCATTGTTTTCCAATTGTCTTTCTATTGTTTCATTTTTATGGGTACTCGACACTGTATTTTATTTTATTTATTTAGTGCTGTTATTTTATTTTCGACCACTCGTTTTCTACAATTAGGCCAGTCATCAAATAGATATATATATATATAGTGTTTAAAAAATATTTAAAAATTAAATAAATATAACTTTACACAAAATGTTGCTTATTTCATTTAAAAAAACCCAATTTAGTTATAGACGTTTACATAATTATTAACATATTGTATATTACGAGAATATTATTTTTTTTCTATAATAAGGAGAATAAGCTATCTGAATCTCATTGGTATTTCCCGAGACATGGGTGCAAAATGTGTGTTTATTAGTTCCCGAGGAGTTTAGTCAGCTAATTTTACTAATTCTAAGATAGTTTTCTAAACTAGCACATAAGTCCCGCATGCCAATAAGCCGATCTAGTATACAGATTATCTTATTTAAAAGCGATGATCGTGTAGTTGGTAGAGCTACAGGATTCTACATCGAAGGAAGCAGGTTCGAACATACCTATCCAACTCTATAATGAGCCTAAGCTTACGGCAAAGGAAAACATCCTGAGGATACCATTTCATGGTTAGTAGTAGTAATTAGTCGCACTAACTCTACAAATGAAACTGGCTTTCAGTTGAATATACAGACTAATACTTAAAATACCTAGGATATGTTCACAGACCATAGTTATAATTATATAACTTTTAATGAAAAACCACTGATGGTTTTAATTGTTCACAATATGAAGACACTACACAATAGAATAATATTCCATTGAAAAACATAACATATTATGGCGTATGGTTTTCTAGTACAAATTTGAACAGAGAATGTCCAATTATCGAAATTCCGTCAGTAATTCTCCTTTATCAGTAATATTCCTCTTATTTAAAACATATTAGCTTAATATTGATGTATCGTATATTTATGATATATGTTTGTGGTAATATTAAATCAATAAATTTGAATGATTGGTTATGGGAAACATGCAAAATTTAAATTAAAACTCTTTCTCTGTATTCAAGGAAGATTTCATGAGTACCGCTGAATCTTTAAATGAATATAACGTTTAAAAATTCATAATTAACGAATCATTTTTTCTTTTCTCTAATTATATCTCGATGTTTTTTTTTTTAATTCACTATCATATATATTTCTTTTTTGTATATTATGTTCATCGTTTCGATACGCAGTTTAACTCGGTCAAATGAATGTATTTATTCACGTAATTTTAGTTTCTTCTTATTTTTTTTTCTCTCTTCATATATATTTTTTCTAATATAATGTTAATATTTATAATTTTTTTTGGTATAAGCGTTTATCATTTTTTTTTAACTATTTTGAATTTGAACTAAATTAATAGATACTGCACGTTTCGTACTGTATGCTTTTGTTATATGTAAAAACTTCATTGGATTCTGATAATTAATATATTATAACATATTAAGTTCTAAGTTTAAAGCACACTTTGTTTCTCAAATAAATAAATAAATAATGCAAATTTCCATTTCAGTTTACCCTTATCTATTATGATGTTATTATTTATTTAACGTATCCCGCAGTATTTCTTACGTATGTATTATTCATTCATTTCAAAATAGACTAGCTGTGCCCGCGACTTCATTCGCGTTTCATATATAAAATATTTAATTAGAGAAAATTGTGAATCTAAAGCATTCTCGAATCCTCAGGAATAGACACAAAAAAAATTACTTAAATCGATTCAGCACATACACAGCAGGAGTTCAGTCACATACACACAGACGCGCAGAAGGTTTATATATAAAGATAAAGATTTACTTTTAATTGCATTTAATTTATTCGTACATATTTACAGATATATTTCTATGTCTGTCTGCTTAATGACAAAGAATCAAACAAGATGGGCCTAAGTGAATCGAACCATCGTCACTAATAATTAATATTCAATACACAGTAGCTCTAGGTTTGGCGCCCGTTGTCGACAACCATACGGTACAAACGTACATAATTCAAACTAGGGTGGGTACTGTTAAAGATTCCAGAAAATTATTATTATTCGAAAAAGAGCTATACAGGTTAGAACAGTCCTATATTACTGCGACCTAGTTAGATCGCCCCTAAATTGCAAAACTTTACTGCCTAAACGTACAGCTTGGATATACTGAATTTTTTGGAAGAGAGCGTCTATCTGGAGCAATATGTGCTTACCTTGAATCCGGATACATACGGGTATAAATGGATCACATTAACAGAAGATGTGCTTTGGGGTTTCGTCCGTAGTTTCACAGAACCTGCATTCTCTTGTTTTCTGGACACCAAAGTTGTGCATAAGATTACCTAAGCAAGAATGGCCCAGTTAGTGCTCTTATTAATTCTTGTAACTGGTTTCTACTGAGCAGGAATAACATGCAAAATATTATGTTTAAAAATGCTTGTTAGTTATGATCCATAACACATACTATCTGTTTGTGCCATTTATGACATCTCATTGACAATTTATAAAGTTAGCTATATATTATTCTATATACAGTATAGGACCTCGCGAATCTCTAAAGAACAACTTTCAAGAATATTTAGACAAGCTAGATCTAGTGAATGATCGTTATAATTTTAATATTAGAAACAAAGACAAGTTGGCCGTCCCAAACTTTAGGCTAAGTAAATCTAATAAAAGCTTTATAGGTAATAGGTATTCGGTTTTACAATAAGCTCCCAAGTAACATTACCGATTTACCTGACAATAAGTTCAAGTATTATGTCAAGCAAGTTTTAATCTCAAAAGGTTATTACAGGGTGGATCAGTACCTGAACGATAGTGATGTTTGAAATTAACCCACATCTCTGTGCTTCCGCTAACATTGGTGACTATGATTTTATAGTTTTTTATATTCAAAAAATGTTACATATTATATTTATAAAAAAAGAACCAGATCAAGTTTCTTGCCGGCTCTTCTCGGCTGGGTTATTTTCCGAACCGGTGGTAGTGTTTTAGACGTTCATAAGCGCCTTCTTAGGGCCTAAATAGAATAAAGTTTTTTTTATTTTGATTTTTTGATTATTGAATGATATCTATCCTTACGAATGAAATCCCTAAACAAAAGCGCTGCAACTGGCATTATGATTCATCATACGTTGTTAAAACACTGGTCTTAATAGTGCACAGGCGTTTTGTGGGGTCTAGTAGCACACATTTTTTTTACTTACTAGTTGATAACATTACTCAGTGTTTCGTATACTGTACAGGTGTAACGTTTAACTCCAATCTCATCTTATTATAAGAGATTATGTAGTCTAAGATGGCACAATCTAGAAATGGTTGCAGTACGTAGTCGCTTACAATGGGCCTAATTAGAAAATTCAAAGTTACCAAAACGGGAAATGGAGAGTGCTATGCTCGGAGTTTCACAATGTGATCGATTCAGAAATAAAGAGATCCATAGAAGAACCAAAGTAACCGATATTGCCCGAAGAATTGCCAAAATTAAGTGGCAATGGGCTCGTAGAACCGATGGCCGATGGAGCCAACGGGTTCACGAATGACTGACCTAGTGTGGATAGGCTCCCCACAAAGTAGACCTGCTGAAGATCGTGGGAATCCGCTGGATGCGGATGGCGCAAGACTGTTAGTTATGGAGATCTTTCGGGGCAACCTATATCCAGCAGTGAACGTCTTTCAGTTGAATGGATGAATGGATAAACGCTTGGCAACAGGTTTTCAGCTTGAAGGTTAATTAAGTGTACATAAGAAAATATCATGATATATTTTCTTTCACGAAATACTCAGGATTATTTTAGAATTCGAACCCACTTCGACAGATGCGACCGTAACACCGCTGTACCATCGCCATTCCGAAATCGCTTCGTCCCGGTAACATTCGCGAACACATGTTAGGTCCGGATGCACGTGGGCCGTGTTTATGTTCCGGCGGTTCGATGCCCGGGTCGTAAACTATAGTATAGTCTGTTTTATTTATAAACCAAAGGGCCGGTTGAAACTTGTGACTGATTTACAGTTAACATTAAATATAGTACTGTAAATAAAAGTCATTTCAAAGTAAATGTTAGGGACCGTTCAAGAACTACGTATGATTTCATGGGATTATATGGGGGACGGTTAGGTCCAAATGTAAATTACGTAAGTAATGTTTGTTTATTTAAAATAACAATGCTTACGTAACCATGGAGACTTGGCAAGTAGCTTTGCTTATCAGGTACTACTAACAAGGAAAAGAAGTCAAAAAGTCTAAAATTTAAAAATCGAAAAGTCTTGAACTGCTCCTCACAAAAAGGTTAAACAAAAAACCATAGAGGTATAATTACGGTGAATTTGTCCTTGAAATATATTTAAAAGGTATTGGAAGGTATACTAATTATGTAATTGAAGCGATGATGGCGCAGGGAGCAGTGCGGCCGGAATCCGCGTTAATCGACGCGGGTTCGATCCCCACCTATTCGACTCTAAAACCGGCCTGAGCTTCCGATGAAGGAAAACATCGTGAGGAAACCATAGCATGGTCGTAGGGTATTTTCTAACGATGCCCGCCTGGGTAGCTACCACCCTCAAGTTTGAAAACCTGTCGCCAAATACCAATAGATGTGTTCCGACAGCATCACTTGAGGACCATTACCTCTAGGCTTAGCGTGTTTAGCATCCTGGACTACATCGTCACTTAACATAAGATGAGATTGTGGTCAAAGCACTGATCCTATTCCGTGTAAAAAAAAAATTAATGTTTCAGATCCTTAATGTTTTGAGAAAAATCAAAATATTTAAAAAACAGAACACATTTTCTTAGGAACGCGTTAATTGATTATTCTATTTTGGATATGTATTTGAGGCTGATGATATCTTCTTGGAAGAAAATTA
This sequence comes from Samia ricini, assembly GCA_014132275.2. Lineage (NCBI taxonomy): Eukaryota > Metazoa > Arthropoda > Insecta > Lepidoptera > Saturniidae > Samia > Samia ricini. The sequence continues at coordinate 2,096,135 of AP028159.1, forward strand.
AGAGCTTTTTTGTTTTAATTTTTACTGTTATAGAATTTTGGCACTAATATGAAACTATGATTGTAACGCCTAAATATCTATTAAGGGCGAATTCGCTATACTGGTAACCCGTAAGGTCTTTACTAAATAATATGATTGGAAATTTATTTTACGTTTCAAATTGTTTAATCTTAAATGAATCTCTAAGCACATCAGTCACAGGGTATCTAAATAGAAAACTGAACACAATCTTGACTAAGGTTAAATGACAATACGGTTCTGGATGGTCAACACTCTAAGCCTTGAAGCACTGGCTCTCAAGTGACCCTGCAAGAAAATATTAGCTGCCATCAAACTGGTATCAATCATAGTTGCGTAATGTTTTTTCCTACAACGAAAGCTCTGGTTAATTATGAATTTAACACCAAGTCAATCGACAGGCTGTCTGCCAGCACAACAATTAACCCTAAACTAAAAACTATTTTCCTAACTTATACATAAAATTGGCTAAAAAATACTATCATTTATAACAGCATTCACGTAAAATAGGAATGAAACAGAATTTGTAATGACGCGCTATTAATTCCAGTTTTTTTTTTTTTTTTTTTTTATTTAAATTAAACTATCTGCAGACTCTGAATCCGCACCTTTTTTTAGATTGGAGATTTAAATCGACTTGCGTCGGAAAAAATTGCCTATAATAGCAATTCAAGCAGCTATGCAGTTAGTAATCTTCTTTCGCATATGTGAGCTTAAATCTACTTCTATTAAAGTTTTTATATCTATATATTAAATTATTTTGTAAACACTTATTTTATGATTACTTATTAATTCCAGTTACCCCGTGTCGAACATGACACGGTGATAGATAGTTCGACAAATCGATTGAAGCTACGGACAATGGATCGAGTGGACACTGCCGCCTTTTAGTCGAAATGTGGTAGGAATGAATCCCATAATACGTTTATAAGACTTTTTGTCTTGCATCAGAAATGACGTCAATTATTAACCATATATACTTATAAATAAAATAGAAGTGTCTGTTTGTAGTGTCCAAATAACAATTTTTTACTAAATCTACATATTGAATGGATATACGATACCTATGACAAAAATACAATTGTTTGAAAATTTTGTGTGTTTCTGTCCGTCTGTTTATTTGGGGTAATCTAGGGAACGACTACATCTATTTTGACGGTTTTTTTTAGTTGGAGAGCTGAAGTCACTCTGCGTAACTTATGGTACTTTTATATTACGAAAATAATTAGGGTTATGCGTAAAAAAATTAAAACTCCTGAAATTTCGAATAAAATCCGATTTTCACTGGCAAGTGTTCGAATATAATAGTTTTACTTTTTCTTAGTACCGAAAAAAGTTGAGGACAATAATTAAGGTTCTGTATAGAATAAAATAAAACGCAGTAAAGGACATATGAAACGCAAACGCAGCCGCGAGCACACAGATAGTTTAATTCTATTTTTAGAGAACACATTTAATTTAAAAAAAATCAGTAAGTCATGGAAAATACACGTAACAGACAACACGAAACGTCTTATATCCTTAAAATCCGCACTTTATCAAACTTTTTGTGTTTTGGCTAAAATTCAAAATCATCAAAATAACTCATGATTCTATCATAAAAGTTTTATTTTTTTAACTTACAATTAATTATACAAACACGTACCAATTACTTTCTCAAAAGTAACGAAAATGGATTTCATCCCCTTTAAGTTTAAATCGTTTTCAAATGTAACTCGTATATTTCTGTTGTTTTTTATTATTTTCCCTTTTGGTGAATATGATTTTCATGCTCAAAATAATCAAAATAAAGTTAATAGATTTATGATTTTATTATAAAAATTTGGTTTCCATAATCTATACTAAGATACTTTCTCAAAGCATCTTAAATGGATTTTACTCTTTTTGAAACGAAACGAAATTTATTTTATACGGGACAATATTAGGTGGATATCTAGACGTTTAGAATTCGCGGTTTACTTATTATATCGGGGAATTAACAACGCATCATTTTAAATGTACCTTCTGTAACTGCATATTCTGTGACCAGACTACGGAATGCAGTTGATAGACACCGAGAGAAGCGACGCGGCAGAAACTAGACTTAGTTTCACGCGCGGCGCCGTCCCGTGTCTGTGTGAAAAGCAATTATAGAAAGTATAGGAATTGTTGCCGAGTTCTATAATAAAAACTAGTGTAGATGCTTAGAGGTAAGTTATAGAGACATCTTTTTTTACCTACTGCGTTGTAGACTTTGTTTGATTATTAATATGGAGGCTGTAAGATTGTAAACAGCCTTTGTTTAGCTCATCGAACAATTTAAAAATACAAAATAACTTGAAATAACTTACAAATTCGTGTCAATGCAACGTCCACGACCTTTTACTTTCATTCATATCATGTTAACAGAATTGTGACAAAAGACTTTTTCTCATCAAAGACCCTGTACACGGAATGGCTGTAGACAAAAATATTAAAATTCTGGTAATGACCAGTAAAGTGTCTCTGTTAATCCTTCATAACATATTCATAGGTACATTGTAATTATATTTAGGAATATAATTAATTATGAATAGTATGTAATCATAGAAATATTACCAAATGACTTTGTTACACTCTATGGCAAACATATTAAGTAACTTATGTCCTATATAAAGTACTTCAAAATTTCGATCAAAAGGACCGCTTTTAATATTAACATCACGGTCCGAGGTGTCAATACGTGTGTGGGAAATGATAACTAAATATGTACATCGATATTAATGTACTAGATTAGTTCATATAATACATACGGGAAAGAGCATCGTTCGATTAAGTTTGAAAATCTGTCCCAGGTGAGCTTCGGCAAAATCCTTTGAGGTTCACATTGCTTACAATTCTGGATCACATTGTCAATTAACATCAGGTGAGATCATGGTCAAAGAATTGAATTCTATACAGCGTAAAAAGTGAGCCGTCACGGGACGCCTGGCAGATGAGAAACATCGAAATTATTTTCTATTGATAATATACATATGGAGAGAATGCATTTACGTACTATCACTGGTGCGGGGGCACGGAGGAGTGTGTGAGCCTCACACGGCGGTCGAAACTGTCACGCAAAAGGCGCAGGCATTTTCGATTGCCGCATACTACCCACTAGAAACTCCACGAATTACCGTCTTACCACCTTAAACAGGACGATTCGGGATAGAAACAAGCTCCACTTCGCCCCGGCGGGAGGGATCTAAGCCTTTGCATGCGTAAGAGGCTGCCCCAGTAACTAAAGAGGGTACCTCCCAGACGGCTTCCCCAGTGCAATGGGAGGTCAGGTCCCCCACCCCTTCGCTCCTTGGTTCAGCAGAGTGGCAGCGCTGGAATTGCGCCACACAGATCCTACGACTGGGAAGCCTGCGCGGGTCTATCATATTCCGTACCTAGCCAGTGTAGATCCAGATTTACCGTTTCACCTGAGCTAGATGTAGTCCGCCACGATGATGGCGACTGTTGATAGATCTCATCTCATTAAAATTAGATGAATTGTTTGTAATAATTTTTATAAATACCATTCTTACCTTTTTATCATGTATCTTTATCCTCAAAAATTCTTTAACATATCACTAGCTCCGAAAGCTGCGTGTAAAGTCCAGCCAACTTTGTCAGCTTTATTTGTTGTCTTTGGGCAAACTAAATCTTAACATCAAGAGATATTTATGTCAAGTTTCGGAATTTAAAAAACTTGCATATAAACAAACAAACAAATAAATAAAATAATATATAATATGTTGAATTGTTCAAAGAAAATATTTCATAAGGATTCTCTGTGGGCAACTTATTTGTCGACTTTGTTCATAATTTTTGTTATAGCTTTTTACATATATTATCTAGGTTACGAAAATATATACCAAGTTTGAAGAGAGAATATACCTATGATTTAAAAACATCATTTTTTCAATGTTTCACATTGAGAAGACCACAATTTTTAATAATAAGTTTAAAAATAATAAACGCATTTTGTGAATTTAACATAAAAAAACAGTTTTTTTTAGTTTAAGCGTACAAACCATCAGATTCAGATCAGAAAAGGTTAATTGTCGAATCCAACTCGGCTGGACCGCGTTCGAGTACGAAAAAATCTTCGATCAGTGAGTGTTGCCAGTGATGAAATACGGCACTGAAACGTGGTCGCTCACAATGGGCCTAATAATAAAGTTGCTCAAAGGGCAATGGAGAGGGCTATGCTTGTAGTTTCACTGTGTGATCGAATCAGGAAGGAGGAGATACGCAGAAGCATCGAAGTAACCGACACTACCATAAGAATCGCTAAATTTAAGTTGCAGTGGGCTGGACAATTTGCTTGCAGAACCGATGTCCGATGGGTCCAACGGGTTCTCGAATGGCAACCACGTAGCGTGGGTAGGCTCTCACACGGTGGACTAACGACCTGGTGAAGGTCGCGCAAGCCCGCTAAATGCGGGTGGCACAAGACCAGTCTTCGTGGAGATCTTTGGGGGAGACCTATGTCCACCAGAGGACGTCTTTTGGTTAAATAGATAGATGGATCCATCAGATAGACAAAGACATTGCCTTTTACGATATAAAACTATATCTTTGTCTATTATTAAAAAGATAACTATCTCAGTTAAAATCTGTTGAAATAAGTAATACACTCACATAGTAAATGCTGTGCAACGTACTCAATTATATATTCACGGCACGGCATGACGGGGGCAAGCAGAATAATGATCGTATAGGACATTCTTGTGCGTTTACTAATAGGTGAGATTCTTAGAACGGAATATTACAGGGAAGCATGCAGAACAGATTTCTGGAAAAATCTAAGCAACAGACGTCATTTACAGAAACAGCAAGATTTATTAATTGATAATTTAATGGCTTCCTAGCGAAGTAAATTGGTATACATTTTTTTTGTTGTTCTCGGAAACATAATGTCTGAATTTAAAAATAGAATTTTCTCGATTTTATTTGTTTTCATACATTTTTGATGTGATTATTTCAGTAGAACGTATATCAATTTTTTTTTTAATTTTAAAGCACAAAATTTTATTAATGTTTGTTTGAATCTGTGATTATGAAATCAATAATAAATGTACATTGATTGTAGTTACACACATAACATAAGCTCACGCCTGTTTTCCCCTATGGGTTAGGCAGAGGTGAAATAGCGATCTACACCAACCACATTTCGCCGAGCTTAGTTCCGTCCCAGATGTGACAGGGGGCGAGCCTGTCGCCATATCGGGCACAAATTCCAGACTCCGGGATGATACTGAGTAGAAAAACCAAATATCATTTGACCCGACTCGGGGATCGAGCCCGAGGCCTCAGAACGACAGTCGTACCGTAATACAACTACGCCAGTGAAGCATTCTTGTAGTTACACATACAACAAAAAACTGTTATAGTTTCTTCTTTTATTGTATTTATTGTCCTAGTTCTTATTTTTATATTTTTTGACATTATGTTATTATTTTTATGTATTTTATTTTTCTTGATTTCATGTTTAATTTAATTCTGTAAACCGTTTAGTATTCTTAAATTTCAATACATTATTGTAAATTACGCTTTATACATTTGCTAAAGTTTTCCTATAACGCAACTATGCATCCTTTTGTACGATATTAAAAAAATAACTATCATTTTGTTCTCACTAGAAACCATTTAAATGCGGCCCTGGAATAGTTTAACGTTGCCTCTTTTGTTAACAGGTAATAAAAATGATCTCTTCATTTTTAAGATGTATATAATTTTTGAAGTGGGGACATTACTTGCAGATGTCTGCTTATTTCTAAAGCTTATACCGGATAAACATTATTATAATAAGTTAAGGCGAGGGTCGAAAAATTTCAAAGTTAACTATGACCTATTTAAATAGAATTTAATATATACCTCCTCGATACGATATTCTCTTAAGAGAATGAAATTTTATAAATCTAAATAGCTCCAAACTCTCCACATCGAGCTTTCCTTTACGCCAAACGAAGTACGCATGTAACCAGTTATAATACGTGATCCATAAGACATAATTTCTATATAATGGCATTTTGTATTTAGGATTTCTTTATTTGTTACTTTTAAATAAAGGTTAAAGACATTAATAATGTAAATCCATTATTCACTAGCAACAGGAAGAGGATACTGTCTTTCCGTAGACAGAGCCTAGGGTTGCCAGTGTTTACAACAAAATTTGGAAGTCTAGTTTCGATTTGTATTATTCGTCTTTTCTCAAATATTCTATAAATGTCGTTTTCATTCCAAGATGTGATTAATTGTAATCCGATTTATTTCCATTGAGATCTTCTGCAAGTATTAAGATCTAAACCTGGCGATTATGGAAATTCCCCCCTTTTGGGGGAGACCTATGTCCGGCAGTGGACGTCAAAAGGTTGAATCAATCAATCAACGCTATTGACCAGAAGGGCCTTTACAGCTCCGTAAGGGACTAAGAAGGCGAGTGCTGAAGGCACTCAGCCGCAAAAAGGCAACTAGCACTTATTAGAGTCATAAAAGCCCGTAAACTTACAAGACTAGTTACTTCTAAATACTTCTCTTCTCTGTACTATTCCTTGAATCTGTGCGTAACTTACGCATTGTTTAAAAACTGTATTTTTATTGGTTTAATATCTGTGAAAAGCTATAAGTAGCCTTCTGTATTCATTTAAGTTAAAATTTAAGTTATTAATGTTAGATGTTAATTTTCCTTAAGGTTAGATAAATAAATATATAAAGTACAATCACCGTATTGATGTTGTGTAATTCCGTAATTTTTCTGTATGTTCGTTCCGTATGTTGATTTTCGAAATAGACTAGATTTACAATTATAACTGATGCTATAAAGTTTAGAGATGTGTGATGGACCTTTTACTATGAAAGTGAAATTACACTGAAATAGTAGAAAATGTTCTATGCATTTATATTTATATTATTGTTTAACAATACCGCATCGTTTTTTTTTTTTCTAATGTTACTAAATTATCCATATTAACTGGTTCATTGAACTTCATTCAAACTCTATCATTCGTAATCTCGATGAACCTTTCCGTTTAATATACAATACATGTTGTTCTAAAATTATATCAATGTTTATTATTACTTTTTTTATTCTTTTCTCAATAAAAAGAGCACTTAGAATCTAGAAATTTTATGATAAATGTTTACATTGTTATTTTAAGGTGTTAGAAATAGAGGCGCTTTTTTATTAACAAAATGCCGTACCTATTTCTCTTTAATGCACTTTTTTTAAAGTAATTGTGTTTTAAATAACATTTGTTAAGAAAACCGATAAGAAATTGATAGCCAACCAATTCCACTAACCATAACCAAAAATACTGTAGCGTTTTGAGCAAGCTACACTTAGAAAGAGAACTGGTTCTTAAATATACTTTTAACGGAAAAGGCATAAGAGTCAACTTTGTATTTATGTTAGAAAAAAAATGTTCTGCTTCCGCATTTAAGTAGCAAATGTACAGTTGAATCTTTACAAAAAGAAACTATAATCATAATATAAACAAAACAATATCTTCAAAAGACAAATATTTTCCAATTTAACAACCCTAAAGCAGTCAGATAGGAAGGCAACATGGCTAGTGCATTAGCCAAACACGGCAACAGGACACAAGGGTTAAACGTTCAGAATTTATCGCCTGAAAGTGTCTACCCCAACCTTGGCTGTTCAAATTCTGACTCCGCAGAGGCTTGGCCCTTTAACGGGGTTAATTCATACCGAAAACTTTTATTTTATTGAATAGTGTGTTAACTATAATGAAAACTGTAGTTAATAGATGACTGTTGTAATCATATTTTCACCAGGAGTGTTGCTAGCCGATTATATGACAGAAGACTCTATTGTATTCTAAATATATAGAAATTAATAGCAATATTCTAGGTCTTTAGGTGATCAGATAATTTGCAAGTCCAAGTTATAGACCGTTTTAATAAACGATTGGTGATAAGAGGTCAACTTGAGGATGGTAACTAACCAGCTGAGCTTTTAATAATGTCTATATATATGGCCTTGATCATCTTCGAAAGATGCTTAAGACAGCGCCGCGGAAACAATTTTTCCGATAGATTACCGAGCCGATACGGGACTGATATCGCCGACCATACTGATCACACCCAAACAGAACGGATTTGTAGAGCATTTGCGCTTCACAGAGAGTCACTTAACTCCGACGGTTTCATGGAATTGGCAGGCGTTAGCAACTGCTTTTTTCCGCACATCAAAATTGTCTGCCAGTTTATGCCAGCAACGATGATCAGCATATTCTATAACCGTGACCATAATATATTTATATTTCACAATATATTTCACAAGCGATACACCCTGCTGAACGAAATATAATAGAAAGACTAGTATAGGGTTGTAAGGGAGTTAAATTCGATCTCGACCGCGATACTTATGAAGCAATGACACCTCAATAATAAAGTGTTCTGCTTAGAACCTTACGAAGATCATAAGCTTCCGATGATTGGCTACATTTTTATTATACCACTAGCTGTCTCCTCGCGGCTCTGCTTGCGTTTTATGTATCACATGCCGCGTAATACACTTTTACAATTTTTTCTAAATATATATTGGAAAATAATGTTTTGATGGTTCTGTCCCTTGAATCATATTTACGCGGAATTCCTTCAGCTAACTACCAAAAAGGTCCTGCCAAAATCGGTGAAGCCGTTCTGGAGATTCCCCGGAATAAATGAAACAAATATTTTAGAAATTGTGTTTTTCTGTATAGGGGTCGTAAATGCCTTCATATGTATAAAGTAAAAAAAATATGTTACTTTGACATCACAAACAGACACTTCAATTTCATTTATTAGTATAGATAGCATGGTGGTTGAACGTATCTTAGTTCGGCTAGCCACTAATGCTAGCCAGGTGATAACTATCACCAAACATGTATAAGTGGGTTTCATTAGCTACATTTAAAACCAATTCCTCTAAGCTTGAAATAATATTATTTCCAACTACATTAAGACTTAACATTTACTCAGATCAAAGCATCGATTTTTAGCACCTACTATAGTAAACGGTTTCAACTTGATTTAATATGTCTCCAAGATGACCAAGTCTTAGAAGAAGCCATTCCATCATCATCACGTTATATTAATAAAGCAGTATCAGAAAACAAATAAGTGTATTTTTGATGTGGAACAGCGAAGATTGAATTTGAAGGGATGATATCTATGGACTCTGGTACGAACCGACCTATACAACTATTTAATGAACGTGAAACTTCGGTAAAAGATAACATTAGGAAACCATAGCATGTTGTTAGGGTATTTTCCAATGTTCCTTCCTCTTTTTCTTTGCCCGCCACTGCACTATCCCGTCTTCTTTCCTTTTCATGGGGGGCAGGAAGTATATCCTGCCCCCTGGACTGCTGACCATTGGGTCATGCCTCCCTTCGGGGGGGCGGGCGAAGAGGTGGGGTGGAGAAGTATTCTCCCCCATCCCCACTGGGCCATTGCACGACGAGGCCCGGTGGGTTCGCTGCAGGGGCGACGCGGTGCCTGCGAAAGCCACCCCATGTCGCCCCCATCCCAAATGCAGCGGACGGCCCCGGGGGGTTTTAGTGGGTATTTCCGGGCGCTTCACGCCCGGGTGAGTCCCGCACTGGCACGGAGCTCGTCACTTCGTGCCCCCTTACCCATTGCATTGGGGGACTTCGGTCTCACTAATGCAATGGGTAAGGGTAGGGCGTAAATGCATTTCCCCCCGTCAAAAAAAAAGGGTATTTTCCAATAATGCCCGACTGGGTAGCTACCACCCTCAAGTTTGAAAACCTATCGCCAAACATCATAGGATTAGTGTGTTAAATTAAGGTGAGATCGTCGACAATCGCCGAACCTATACAGTAGAAAAAAGTGGGTTAAGTGAAATTCATACTGGCCGAAACCTCACTTCGTTCACCTATATTGGCCAGGAATTAGGAACTGCGTTCGCATAAAATCTACTCGAAATATTAAAAGTTACTTCGCGTATTAGATAAATTAAGGTGCGAGATATTATCATAAGCCTATTAGTAAATAATAAACCCCAGTTTAACACGTAACTGCGAATAACATACCATTGTTTAGCGTCCCCATAGACCGTTGTGTATGAAATACGATAACCAAGTTCCGTAGTGTACGCAACGCGCAAACAAACGAACCACTCAATCTAACTCATGCTTTATTAGTTTTATTACAGAGCCGCATAGGGTGCACCGGTTGCTTGTTAACAATGCTATATTTTACCTTTGTTACAATACATAAATCAAATAACTAATTTGAATATAAAAATATAATAATTTTTATGATTATAAGTTATACGATTATCATTTTTGTTTCTGAGTAAATGCTGTTAACTGGAAAGGCATTGACAGCTTCAAAGCAAGTGGTACCTAGCGCAAGGGTACGGACCAGATATTAAGCTGCTACCTAAGAAGTCGATCCGCGGGATTTGCGCAGCGTTAAATTTACGGAGTTTGAGACTAATTACGATACTCAAGAATCCCTTATAGAACCCATGTACCACAGAAAGTGTAGCTGCATCGCGCTGGCGCCAGGTACAGAAGCAGTTGGACAGTTGGAGATCGTTTACAAAAAGAAAACTTCTTTCATTTACTGTCTTATCAAATACATATATGATTTAATTTAAAACAACCATGTCATTTCATTGATTCTTTAGTTATAAGTTCACTCATAAACAAACAGAGAGACGTTCCTTGTAATTTAAATTATCCGTCAAATATACAAAATTTAGCGATAACTTTTTATATATGCGGCAATTTATGTAAAAATCAGGATTTTCCTAAAAGAATCTTTTAAAAACATCATGTATATATATGAAACGATAACGGAAAGGTCAAATTACGAGGTCACATGGGTATTATAAAATTTTATTCAGTAAACTATAGAAAAGAAAAGGACACAGAATTAATTTGCATACAATATGAAATGACGTTTGCATTGTTTTTAGTTTGTTTTGAGATATTCTAAATGTTTTTTTTTCGAGGACCAACGTATAAACAACAATGAGTATAATATTTATTTTAAAACATTTAATTATTTAAATGTTCAATTCACATGTAGCGTTTCAATGCTCATGTAGTATTACACAAAAAAAAAAACCAAAAGTAACGCGTAAAAACCCGTTAAAATTAACTGATTTTAAATATGGAACGCGAAAACTTAAAAAATTATGTTACACAAAATGTTATCTGATGAAAATAAGAATTAAAATATTTTAAAAATCTTTAGATTTAGACTAGTACTGAATAGATCCACATTTTTTAAACAATATTTCCTTATGAAATTACTAACCAGACTACTATTTTTTTTTAATATTCCGTGTACACGGAAAGTAATTTGGTTTGATAATATAGTGATTTCGCTTTGAGCGTTATTGGACGCCTCCATGCAACAGATAGTTAAAATTAGTTTGTAAGCCATGGTTGTTGGATATTTTTTAATAAATAATGGTTTATATAATTTAACTAAGTTATAGAGTGTTTTTTTTATAGTTCCCGAAACCATCATCTCCCTGACCTTATCCCTGCATGGTGGTACGGCATTTTCTAATGATGCCCGTTTGGGTAGCTACCACCCTCAAGTTTGAAAACGTGTCGCCATATACCAATAGGTGTGTTCCGGCAGCATTACAATTTAAAGTTTCTGGTGCTTCCTATGATCTCATTGTACGTTTCTAATTCTTTTCCACCAAGGTTACATGATATAGAGTCAAATACACTAATTTAATGAATTAAAGAAAACAACCGCTACATGACAGACTGAGATCCCGCCAAAAACTCTTCTTACGCTAAGCTTAAATTTGGTTTGTATTACATTTTTAATTTCAGAAATCTCCAATAAAAATAATATAATATTGGCAATAACAATCATAGTAATTATAATAGTTATAATAGCAAAAATAATGATATTAATTATGTTTGAAAATTGAACAATTTTTATAAGGAGGTTGCATAAGATTAAATCCACTGAACACCAAGTAATAACGGCACTGGCGAATGTTCACATTAGCTCGTATTACAACGGTGACTGTCGACATTTTCGATGGTCACTACTATTTTCGCCACTCTGCCGTAGTATATTGAAGAAAAAACTCTCCGGGAACCGGCTGTGCGAACCAGGATAATTATCGTAAAGGGTCACAGAACTCGACAATGTCAAATCATGAGTGACAGGCAAACATAGAAATAGCGGATATTGTTGGCACGCGCCGTAATTTGTTTCACCCCATATACGAGGGGTGAGTTTCCGTTATTATTATTCATAAATATTAATATTATCGAACAGAATGGCTGTTTGTAGTAATATCTGTGGTTACACGCCCTTGCTTTTTTTCTGTAACAAGGCGCAATTTGCGCATCTGCCAGTGTCAAATGTAGCCATAACCAAATTATTTATTTGTATATATTTAACATATTCTAGTCACGTTTTAATAATGCAGTGGTCATCTTTGAGGAGGATTATGAGGCAATTTGATATTCGTTTTTTATTCAAAATCAAAATCAATCAAAATTTATTTATTCAATTTAGGCCCTAAGAAGGCGCTTATGAACGTCTAAAACACTACCACCGGTTCGGAAAACAACCCAGTCGAGAAGAGCGCAGGCAAGAAACTCGATCTGGTTCTTTTTTTTTCATAAATATAATATATATAATTTTTTTTGTCATATAAAAAACTATACAAATCGTAGTTTTTAGTGGAAGCACAGAGATGTGGGTTATTTCCAGACATCACTATCGTTCACGTAATGATCCACCCTGTAATAACCTTTTGAGATTAAAACTTGCTTGACATAATACTTGAACGTTATTGTCAGGTAAATGGTGATGTTACTTGGGATCTTATTGTAAAACCGAATACTATTACCTATAAAGCTTTTATTACACTTACTTAACCTAAAGCGTGGTTCCGGCCAACTTGTCTTTACTTCTAGTATTAAAATTATGACGATCATTCACTAGATCTAGCTTGTCTAAATTTTTACGAATATGCATTAAGTTATCGAAGATGTATTGGGAGGGCAAAGTTAAGATATCATATTCTTGAAACTTGTTCTTTAGAGATTCACATCGCATTTTTATTCTGTAAATTATTCTGTAAAGGAAAATAAACCACTGCATTTCCTTACCAACAGTTTTACATCGCGAGAGAAAAATACCCTTATCCATCTTTAACATAAACTGATGTAATGCTAGAAATCTCACTGAACTGATCTACCAATCACGCGATCGATACGGCAGTTTACCGCGCAACAGCGTCCAATCAGATTTAAATCTCGATATAGGCGCAGTCAAGGTCAATTGTCAAGATGTTTGGCGCTATTTATACCATAAACATCGTTGTTTTACTATAACTTTAAGTTTTTTGATGAATTCAAAACTAATACACAGACACGCTAACATCCAAAAATAAAACTTCAATTGGTAATGAAAAATTCTATATATACGATAAACGATAATGGATCGTGCACACGCGTCACAATTATTGCTTCTATTCTTATATAATTGTTTGTCTACGTCGGTCTGCGCAAACGCATTTCCTCCACACGCATAAGCGGAGGGGTGATATAAATAACCATCCTCCCTAAATACGTATTTTTTTTTAAGTATCGTGGAAATAAAATACTGTAAAAGCTCAGTGTTTTGATCACAATCCCGCATACTGCTAAATGATGATGTGCTCTAGGATGGTAAGCACACTAAGCCTAGGGGTACTGGCTCTCAAGTGACTGTGTCGGAACAAGCCAATTGGTATTTAATAACATGTTATAAAAACTTGAGAGTGGCGTTATTAGAGAATTCCTTACCATCATTATTTTCCTTCCCTTCCTTCAGACTCATAATAAAACAGAATAGATAGACTCGGAATTATATCTAACTACCCCGAAAAGAATATTATTAAAGGCCGTTCAATTATTACTTAAGTAAAATTTTAATCACCCCACTCCCCCTTGTCAGCAACATTAACAAAATTTCTTAAAATCTGTTATTACGCAAGGTTTGGCATGATTTTGAGCAAGAAAACCAAGATTAATAAGTGAATATTACTTACGTAATCACCATTCAGACTCCCCCATCCCCTATGTCATCAAAAATAAGCAAAGCATAACTCCCCCACCCCCTTCCATTAATTTATGCTTGTCCACCCGCGTGTCTTATAATCTTCAGTTCGTTTTAATTTTTTATACGGAAACCTTGTTATTTCGTTTTTTTTTTTCTTGGTTCTAAGATAAAGTAAAAATATTTCTCATAACATTTGTCAGTAAAACTGTGCATTGAATCGGATTTTATTCAAATGTTTATGAGTTTTTTTTTTTATGCGGAACTCTAATTATTTTCGAAAATTAAAGGACCCTAAGTAACTTCAAATATCTACCAAAAAATACCCGTCAAAATCGGTCCGGCCATTCCGGTGATTACCCATTACAAACAGACAGAGAAAAATTTGTATTTTTGGTATAAGTTTCGTAAATATATTCATATATGTTTGGTAAAAAAGACACTTCAATTTTATTTATTAGTATAGAAGTATAGATAGTGTGCGCAGGTGGTAGTGCGGTCGGATTCCGATTCAATGGACGCAGGTTCGAGCCTACTTATCCAGCTCTCTATAATCAGGCTGAACTTCGGTGAAGGAAAACATCGTGAAGAAAAACGATAGCATGATGGTAGGGCATTTTCTAATAACGCCCGTCTGGGTAGCTACCACCCTCAAGTTTGAAAACCTGTCGCCAAATACTAATAGATATGTTCCAGCAGGATCATTTAGCGCTTAGTGTGTTCACCATCCTGAACCACATCGCCACTTGGCGTCAGGTGAGATTATGACCAACGCACTGAGCCTATACAGTGTAAAAAAATATATTTGAACGACCCCTTAGGCAACAGTATACTAGGTAACTGAAAGACGAAAGTTAATTATTAAAAAACAATAACAGAACATGGTTAATTACTTATTTTTCTTTATTTATCCACCATATGTCTAATGCGCACGCGCCGAAACAATATATCAAAGTACCCTCACCCCTTAAACTTCCCTAATTAGGGTTCAACGTTGACCAATAACAATTTATTAGCTACTCACGTGCACCTGGGGTCTGTTTATGATATATTGTGATACGTAATTAACTTCTAATTTGTATTTATTATACGTAGAATGTATTTTAATGCGTGATCCCTAGCAGCGAGTAACGTCTACTGCGTCGAAGATTTCTGTGTATATTATGACTTTTCCAGAACCATAGGAGGTCAAAACGACCTCAAGATTTTAACTTCTATGATTTGTGTTGTGTTAACTCTTCCATATTAATGAGGTATCGTTATTAAAAATTCTAAAACATTACATCATAAAATCAGATCTTGTAAAAGATCGGAACGGTTCGGCGCGTCTCTAGGCCAGGTAGTTTTTTTTTTTTTTAATTTAATTATCAATAAAACATATTACAAAAAATATACATCTATAAAGTGCCACTTAAACCTTCAAGGTTTGTCTGTAGCACTTAAAATATTAAAAAAAAATCGGTTACAAATATATTATATAATGTAGTTAGGGTTTCTACAAAAACGTTGGGGGGGAGAGAGGTGATTGTGGCTTTAGGGTGATAATCACCTCTCTTCCTCCGGGTGGTGATATTTGCTTCTCTATGAGAGGTGGGCGAAGAGGTGGGTAGGGAGAGAGCCTGTGGGTCAGGCAGCGGTATTCTCCCCCCCATCCCCATTGGGCTTAAGTATGGCCTTGCCGCAGGGGGCGACGCGGTGCAATGCTGTGCAATCCCGTATCGCCCCTACTATAAATGCAGCGGGTGGCTCCGGGGGGTTTTAGTGGGTATTTGCGGGCGCTTCACGCCCGGGTGAGTCCCACACTGGTGCGGAGACGTCCCTCCGCACCCCCTTACCCATTGCATTGGGGGACTTCGGTCTCACTAATGCAGTGGGTAAGGGTAGTGCGTAAATGCATTTCACCCCGACAAAAAAAAAAAAAAAAACAAGGGTTTCTACAAACAGGAAAAGTAATTTTTTTTTTTTAAACAAAATTTGCAATTTTTTATGTTAATATTATATTATTTTTTATATTAGTTAACTGTCCAAATGGTATTGCTAGAATACACTTATAGATTCAGTTCGTTTATGGATCTGTAACTAAAACAAATATTAAGATATTCCACTCTACAAACATGCAACGCCATTATCGTAATATATTCAGCACTGTTTCCGACAGATACCAATGAGCTATATAGCATTTCAACTGAAATTATAATTTAATATAAAAACATAATACGTTACTTTAACAGAGTGAATTTTAAATTCATCATTAATATAGTGAATATTAATTTTAATTAATCCCTTGAGCATTTACCTGGCGTTTACGCCAGCTTTCCTATGTTTTCCCATTGACTCATTTTATGGGTAATCGACATATTAAGTGTAAATTATTGTCATTGAAATTATATAGTAGAAAACAAACCAGTAGCTCGGGGCAACTAAATATAAACTGAAAGAAACAATTGGTATCATATCTAACAAGCTTCACAACTAGATTCCTGGTTGCCATTTCGCCTGAATGCCTACACCTCGTCGGAAGGGCAAAGCTATCAAACGACCAGGATTATCAGTTCAATAGAAAAAAAACATTATTTATTTAAATTAACAGAAATAAAAACGAAACTAAAATTTCACATTTCACATTTTTATGTCTGTGGAATGTGTTAATATATATTCTAAATAAAAACTTCTATTTATTGAAATAAAGTCGAAATTACAGTGTATAAAGTTCGAGAGTAGGCAAGTACTTCAGTGCTAAGTGCATCTAGACCGAAGAGTCATCGAAAGTAGCCCTCCCGTGTGAGGAGTAACAAGTGTGTTCTTCAGGAGAATGTATTATGTACATAGGTAGACCTATATTTTCATTATTACACTTTGACAAAGTTCAAAGTTTCTTAGTTTGGCTGTCTGTCAGTCTACTAAGTGATTTCTTATTTTAGATAGAAGTAAAACAACCTGTTATGTGCAACCTTTTTTTTTTTGACGGCGGGAAATGCATTTACGCACTACCCTTATCTATTGTATTTAGGGGATCAAAGTCCCCCAATGATCAAAGTCCCCCAATATCAAAGTCCCCCAATATCAAAGTCCCCCAATTGTTATGTGCAACCTAACCCGCATATTATCATAGAATTGTGTTATAAAATTAGTAAACACATGGGTAAATATTTTCACTGACTTTATCATAAATTACTTTAAACTATTTGTTGTTGTTTTTTTTGTCGCCTTATTTTAAAACTTTAAGATTTTTTACACTAATAGCCGTGCCCGCGGCTCAACCCGGTTGGAATTCAGACAATTTGAAATGTGCCTATGTTCTCAGTCTGGATATGTCATTACCAACTTACATCGAATTTGGTTTAGTAGTTTTTGCATGATTGGCGAACAAATTAATAAACAAACAAAAAGACAGACAGACAAAAAAAATTAAAACTATCGAAATGTGTTCTGTAGTCGATTCTAAAGCCCCGGATAGGATTTTTTCATAAATATCTTTAATGTACAAATTTCGTCTCGTTAGCCTTTTGTTATAAGTATAGATTAACCCCTTGAGTACTAACCTGGCGTTTACGCCAGCTTTGCATTGTTTTCCTGTTGTCTCATTTTTATGGGTAATCGACATATTAAAGCAAGACACGTCACTATATATGTAGTCTCGATCTTTTATTTTTGCATATTATACTGTCTTTGGTTACGTTTACATTTATTTCGAGGATCACGACGTTTTATAAATTTAAACATATTAAGTACTAAATAAAAAAGCAAATAGGTTTTTTTTAATGTAAAACAGACAGACCTTTCTAATTATGATAGAAATGTATTTAATTACCTACTTTAAGGAATAATTTTTTTCACAAATACCAAAAATATACAGACCTGTGAAATCTAGAAAATTAATATTAGTGTAAGATAGATTGATATGGATGTATTTAATTTGTATTACAACTTTTTTTTACTGGTTCTCAGTGATTCGATTATATACAAATTCACTTTTCATATACCTTGGTCCCTCTACGTCTCAATCTTTTACTTCACCTAATCTATCTATAAAATTAATCCACAAGATCTCCATTAACTTTTAAAAAATCCTTAGTCGACTTTTATATTGTTTTAAAACAACCATCGAACAATAATACTCCAGCAAAGATTAAATCAGCCATAAATCTTCGAAGCCACGCCAACGGGGAAGCAGATAGCATTATTGCCCTTTGATAGTTTTATTTTCTGTCCACTTACCCGTATTTGTTGGGGTAACAACGAAATAAACGTAGGTATGAACTAGAACAAGGAATTAAAATAAAAACAATATCAAGAACGTGTAATCCGATGTATTTTTTACATCGCTTAAATGGTCGGATGTAGTACGCGCCACATAACTAGAACCGCCGCAGTGATTGAATTGTTGGTATGATTGGAGGTGAGATATGAAGCGTGGGGTACATCACCGCGCAGGAGGATAACAACGCGTTGACGTTTCAACAGTGTCAACTTTCGATAATTACAGTTAAACGGATTCGGATTATTTGAATACGAATTTACATGGGCATCATTAATACATTGAATAAAAAACATTTACTTAGATAAATAATATCATAATACGAATGCCAACTATCTTTCGATTCTACCTGTGTTTTTATTGCTTAATTGAAACAAAAATGGTTATTATGATTAACCTAAGTTTAACCAATAGCTTCACAGATTTTTTTTTTATTTTGCAGATTTTGTAAACAAATATTAGTTTATGAATTGTTATATAATAGTTTTCAAATCTCACATCAAATAATAACTTTCGTGGGTACGTTTTTGATATCCTGTGTTCTAATATTGTTATTTAGGTCGGGATTTCTAATTTTGTTAAAAATAAATACAACCCCCGTTACTCTTATTAAAGTGTTCTATAGGTAAAAGAATCTTTAAAATCTGTTTACTAGTTTTTGAGTTTAACTATTATAAACATTTTTTGAAATATTTTCTCTGTAGATTATTTTAATAATGCTACTATTGTCACAAATACTATACAAAATATATTGCTCAATGAATTCCGTTCAGACTGGGATAGGTTATAATATTTATGTGCTGAATTCGTACTCCAAGATTTCTGTCACCATTCAATATAATCAATTAAAAGAAGTTTGAAATATTTGTAATTTTTTTACGACCTCTTGAATTGAAGTAACCTAAGTTAACAGTCAATCCATAGTATAGGAGGTATCGAACTAAGACTAACTATGGACCAAAAAGCGAACGCAAAAAAAAAGCTCTTACAAGCTAAACGTAGGGTCATGTTAACGCGAGAACGCGATTTCGCTTTGTTCTAAAGATTAATGAACTTAAGTTTATTATTGTACTTTGTCTATGTTTTTTACTTTCACTTTTATAATTCTCAAAAGATAAGATCCTGCAGCAGAAGATGAAGAGAAGTATGATAAATGTCAGGAGCTATGCACTAAAATGAAAGTGGTGTTAGGAAAGGCATGTCGCAAGAACAAGCGATGATCGCTGTACGAACCGACTTACTGAATGTTCTGATCCAATGGGTACGAGATGAGAAAAAGACTCAAAGCGTGATGGAATGATGACATTATAAAATTAATAGGAAAAACATGGATGGTGAAAGTCAAAGAAAGAGAAGTTTGGAGGAGGTTTTCGTGAAGGATCCTTGTAGGATTTTAAATGCTTTTAATTATCATAGTTTTTGTAAAATTTCTAATAAATAAAAGGCCTTTTTATTTCATTTCCTTTTGTATTTATTATAACGAATAGGTATATTACAACATGCAACGATTCTCTGTTTGTATGTTCGTTTGTACGTGTCTAACTTAAGAAATCGGGAACCTAATTACATTATTCTTTATATTAATTATATATATTTTATCTGACTGGATTTTATTAAACATTTTACTAGATTAGATTATTGAGGATAAAATTCGATTAAGTTGACAAATAATTATGGACATTTTTTCTTAAGTATTGGATATTTAACCCCTTGAGCACTTACCTGGCGTTTACGCCAGCTTTCCCTTGTTTTCCTATTGTTTTATTTTAACGTACTCGATACAATAATATTAATTAACAGGATAACTATAAATATGATTATGTTTGAAAATAAGGATTCGTTACTAAAACCGCTACATTAACGTGTAAGGGGCCAAGTCTTTGTTCCAAAGGCTCTGCTCGCTTTTGAAGCAACTTTTACATTGTTCTTTTCAGTAACTAATCCCTTAGTGACGTTACACGTACGACCTACGGTACACAACCTTCTATTTTCACCTTTTGTTTTAAAGTAGAACCTATTTACTTGATGAAAAATAAGTTTAAAAAGAAAATAGAAAATAAGTTATAATAAGTTCGCCCTACAATAAACAAATTTTCGTAATAAATGCAATTGCTATGTAACATACTGTTTTTTTTTTTAAACAGCAAGACACGTGCCGATGACATGGAATGCCTCGAAATCTCATATGGGATCTGTTTTACGCTGCAATAAAGTGTTTAAAATGTTGATTCATCATAAAATAAACAAAACCAACGTAACTGGGCGCTCACATAACATATAAAATATACTAATACATATTTACTTTCTAAAAGAAACGAATCAAAGTTGCACAAAACAAAAGAATTATTTTTTCAAGGAAAGAAAAAAAGAATCCGAACGCATCAAAACATTCCCGTAATAATAAAAACCGCAATAAAAGTTTTATCAAGTACTTCGCTGACGGACCTCAGGGTTCCGTTATAATATTCATAGACGGAGTTTTTGCCCATTTCCCCTTTACTTTTTGCCCAAATAAATGTAATTTATGATGGGACCCTTCCTTTTATCACCTTATTTTTCGACTGACAATGTGTAAATGAATTTTGGAGATGTGAATAAATTTCGAATGCTCATCTATCTTTTAATTGTTTATTGATGTAAATATTATAATTTTTCACTAATTATATATAGCAATAATTTAATTTTAATTAGTTTTTTAAATTAATCATTTCTGTGATTTAAATAATCTCAGTCAATTGAGGAATTGTTTTGTACGCGTATCCAAACAATCATAGGGTTCTGCGTAAAAAAGTTAAAACTCATAAAAAATTGAATAAAATCCGATTTAATCGACAGTTTTACGGACAAGTACATATTTGAATTTATCAAAAAAATATTAAAGTATTTAAAGTTAAAACTTTATCTCAGTATTAAACATTTTTAGGAAAATAATTAGGTTTCCGTATAAAAAACTTAGTGGAGAACATATGAAACGCGTGCTCAGCCGTTCCCACAGTTAGTATTATAATAAAATACCTATCCCTCGGATTAATTCGCGATTATTACTTTACTTATAAATCGCATGATCATTAGGCACAATCATTGATCTCTCATTAGAGCCGTGTTTCTATAACAAAAAATATATCTAATTTTCGTATTGCATTTTTGTTTTCTATATACACAAAGGTACAGTGGTGTCCAGAATCGTTTTTGTCGCGATGACTAGCAGTTTGTATTGATTCTGGCAGACGATTCCGGGTGTCGTGCCACTTTTGAAGTCCCGACGACGCGACTGCCGGCTGTCTACTTCGCGTTCCTTGTTATAATTATTATAAGATAGTTTAATGTTATAGTTTATTTAAAGGACTTTGAAAGAAGTTATATCAACATTCATATACGATGTGGTATTATCTATACTAATAAATAAAATTGAAGTGTCTGTTAGTATTGTCAAAATGATTTTTTTTTTTACTTATCGGATATGAATGTATATACGAAACCTTTTTTTTGTTTTTTGACGTGGGGAAATGCATTTACGCACTACTCTTACCCATTGCATTAGTGAGACCGGAGTCCCCCAAAGCAATAGGTAAGTGGGCATGGAGGAACGACTCCGTGCCAGTGCGGGACTCGCCCGGACGTGAAGCGTCCGGAAATACCCACTAAAACCCCCCGGGACCGTCCGCCGCATTTGAGATGGGGGCGATACGGGATGGCTTTCGCAAGCACCGCGTCGCCCCCTGCGACAGACCCACCGGAGTATATATGACACCTGAACCAAAAATAGGAGGAGTTTTAGAGGAAGAAACAGGAGACAACAAGGATTTTGAATAGGTATAATTCAGCCTGAACTGTTGTTGTCCCTTTCAAGGTTTATAACTCATTTCATCGGGGGACAACGCGATAGCAATACATTTATATTCTTTAAATTCGTTGCCGACCGCGTTTCCTCTTAAGGCGCGTCGCGTTCCGGAATCAGCAATTGTTTATCCAAACCTACCTTTAGACTTTAGCTGTAATAGATGTAGGCCGTAAGGATGATGCCGATTGTCAATAGATTCCCATCTAGTACCAGAGATCTAAAACAAATCTCATGTAACCATAAGTGACGTTATGCCTAGTGATGGTGCTAAGGTAAGTCTGAAGAAACTCCCGTCAGCTTTTCCAACAATTATGCTTTCATTTCATCACACTTTCTTCCTTCACCAAGGCTCAGGTTAATTATAGATAATAGTTATCAAACCCTATTACAGGTTTAGTTTACTTTAAAATAAATTTGCTGTATTATTTTATTAAATTATTTTCCAAATATCGTTAAACCATTTGAAAATTATATTATAGAACATACAGAACATAAATAATGGATTAAAAAAAACAAATAATAGAGAACGAATAATGCGAAACAAGCTTGAATGAAACACATACAACGTCGTCGTTTATTTATATTATATTTCATCTGTACTCGGTCGGTCGATCTTGTTATTTCTTTTCCCTTTTTTTTAAATTAAATTAAAAGAAAACAATTCGTTCGTGAGTTTTATTTTCTTGTGTAAACTTTTGTGTAACTTATTTTTGTGAAATTATTATTTCATGTCTGAAGTTAGAGACAGTCCATTAATCACGTGATGTATTTTTTTTGGCAGATTTGTGTATGGCGTTCTCAGAATATTCTCTTCAAATACACGTAGAACCTTATTTAATTCAAAACGGGCAGTGGTTATCGACAGCGATGTCATTTTAGGCCACTCAATAGATTAGACAGGTATCTGGATAACATAATTTATATTAGACAACAAAATTAGCATCAGTACATTGCGACGCCTTGATATAATTTATCATAATTTAATTGTATTGAATGTTTAAAAAATATAAATGTTATAAGCGAACGAAATCTCCTGCACGATGCTTAACTATTTACAAATAAAACTCTTTTCAGTTCTTAATTATTATGTTGTCAGTATAACCCCTACATCGTTACATAAATCTCTTAACACGTGTGCGTTACAAAAACGCGCAAACATATTGTTATTATGTGCAATAATTATTTATTTTGTATTATTTATTAATAACCGAACGCTTATGCGTGCCATGTGGTCATTTCTACCTAGGACTGAAAACGCTAATAACTTTATTATTCCCATTGTCTATTTCTTTCACTCTAGTCGCTTAGCCGATTAGTTACGTTCGGTTTAGCTCTCGCTCACTCGCACTTGTCAGTCGGCGACGAAAACTTCGTGCGTTCTGGTTGTGTGGTCACGTGTGCCGAAATTTGTAACTTTCGTAACAAAAACTCCGTATTTTTCGTGCTCTTCAATTGTTGCGCGCTTGTTCGAAAGTGTCCGTTGCAGTTTCATGTGATAGTGATTTTCAACTTTTGTGCGTTGGAATAAATATTATTTAGTGCACACACCGTTTGGAATGTTACAAAGATATATCAGGTAGCAGTGAAACCTTTAACGATTGTAGTGAACGGTTATTCGTGAGGTTAGTAAAGTTTATTTTCTCTCTTATCTACTACTTACCACCTATTGTTATGCTTATCCTACGTGGCGTTATGTATGGATTTTTATCGTTATCAAATACAAAATTCGTGTTAATTGTTGTGCGCCATTCTGACTCTGTTTGCACAACTGGACACGTTTTCATTCGAATGTCGAAGTGGGCTAACCCTCATTGAGAGAAACAAATAATTTTAAAAAAACAATACGTAGTTCAAAGAGTTGTAGAATACCTATTATCGTCTGTTTCTACAGACATTTGTTTAGATGTAATTATGTATTTCTATTGTCTTTTATTTAAACTTTGATAAGATAGCGAAATTATATTTTGATTACCTAGCTTTATTCCAGTACCAGAAACCTTCCTATGATATAAAATGGAGTATAAAAATCGGTTTATTATTAATTTTCCAATACTATAATGTTGTCCACAATTTCTGTTAAATAAATATGTAAATTAAATTCTATAGGTAACAGATTTGCGCTTTAGATGAAACAAATAGAATAAAACTTTAGTAGGGTATATATGGCGTTCTATAGCTGTTTCGGCGACCACCTTGCAAATTGAAATTTTGTCGTCGGTATGGTGCACAGCAGCTGCACTAAAGAACAATTATTTCCCCCCTTTCTAGGCTTACCATGTACTATATATTTCAACTATATAGTCACTTAAAACTAGTGGATATTGTACTAGAACGTTAACCTACGCGTTATGTTACAAGCCATATTTTATTTAAGCTTCTGTGATGTAGTCTTAATAAATTTATTTATGTAATACTATTATTATATATTATACAGGTATATTATTCTTAATATGTATCTAATAAACATATAAACTACTGGACAGATTTGGTATGGAGATAGTTTGAAATCCAGGGAGTGACAGGATAGTTTTTATTCCCAAAATCCCACGGGTACGGGAACTACGCGGGTAAAATCGCGGAGAGCAGCTAGTAGTCTTTATAAATTTATTTATTTTTGTTTCGCTAGCATTGTTTATATTATTTTATAATGTTCACATTGTTTTAATCTTTGCTCAAATGTCTATTATGCATAATCCGGTCAATGTTTAACCGAGCAACCATGTATCGAGGTTACTTTTTAAAATTTAATATACATATACGAAGAGAGACTAGCATTTTTAATTTGTTTTATTTATATCACATATAGAAAAATCTTGTAATCTTTTTTATTAGAACGCATATTAAAGATATTAGACTTAAGTATATATTTAAAACTAGAAATTGTTGAATTTGTCACACGGTCGCGTCGTATCGATTCAATGCCCTTTTCATTGGGAATGGAAATATTAGTCCTTGTATATAAGGATTTTATGACTTACAACCGGAATTTTATGAGGCAACCGTATGCATTATATATTCTGCGATTTTAATAGTTAGAAATATGAGATGGAAGATTGTAAATACTCGACCATAAAATATTTATAGATTATCATCAAAATGTCAATAATGATATTAGTTTGTCATCAACTAAGAAAATAAATACAATAGTTTATTATGTTTCTATTTTTTTAATGGTCGTTATTTTATGCGATATTTCTTTAATATTTGACCAAGAAATCAAATTCTACGGTAACTATTTTTTAAAAATGACCTAAAGGATTAATTTTCACTGTTCTTGATGTTAAGTAGGTAGGTCATACTTAATTAATGTAATATTTATGACTTAGTATGTGCAGTTTCTGAAACCTACATACACGATTTGTTTTTTTATCACATTGCAGACTCTTGTTCCGTACTCTTTATTTGATATGTTTTTGTTAATTAATTAATTCTTTTAACATGTAGATATATAAAATATAAATCGACTTACATCTAGGTGATCTTATTAACTATTTACTTATATATTGCTATTTTGTTTCTTTTAAACTATATGGGTTAGTTTATATTATTGTTTTTTTATTATCCTTTTTTTCCCCTCTTCCTTTCTTATTTTTCTCCAAACCCATTCTCGGGACTACCGTGGGTGTGACTTTAACTATAACAAGCTTTGATTTCAATCCGGACTACTAAATTTGAATAGTAATTACCTATTTCGGTTAAATTATTGTGAATTATTGTGAATTATTATTTTTTATTTAAGTCTAAATATATGAATTGAAAAACACCTCACTACCATTTTATTTTAAGGTGTGATTTAGGTAATTATAAACTAAAATTGGTCAATACGTAATTATTTCCTTGTGCATTTTGTATTTTAATATAAGGGTCTCGAACATTTGATATAACATGTAAGAAGGTATTTTTAATAGGATTTCGTATAAATCGAAATCAATTTACATTGAAAACACTATAATGACGTGTATTATTGCACTTTTAATAATGGCATATTGGTACATCCTTCATTTATTTAAAAATAGTACTTTTATCAAATACTTAATTTCATTATTTTTGATACGAATTCGATAATAGGATTAAGATTATCGTTTGTAAATTCCTTTGTTATTATTAATGCAATATCTGTTGTTACATGGAACTTTGTATTTCCGTAAGTAAGTAACGTGTATTGATTTCGTTTAATACCACAGATGTAATTATTATAAAATTTTGTAACGTATCTCCGACATATTAATTAAGACAAATATAAAAACAAAGTCAATCGTTTTAACTAAAAACTTAAAAAAAAGTTTTTGGTGTTTTATTTAGCAAACCGTTATGATAATTCTCTTTAAGAAGAATTAAGATATAAGCAAGCAATCATCTGGCCACAATCTCATATATGTTAACTGATAATTAGTATTTGATATTAATGGTGACACATCAAATTTAGAAAGAGAATCTAAAACACGGAACGCCCTGTTTAGTGTAAAAAATCACATTGAAGATGATCGATCTCAAGTCAAGGCAGCAATAGAAAGTTATTTGTTGGATTTCTTCCCTCTACAAAAGTTCGGGACAGTTCCTTTTTGACACCTTACTTTGTTATCGTATGGTTTCATGATAGTTTGCTTACTAATTTAAATTTACATACATACACACTTTCTCCCATTAGCGTAGACAGAGACTACACCCTTCCACTTGCTACGATACTGACACACGTCTTTCGCATCTTCTACTTTCATAAGCGCTTTCATACATGCTCTTCGGTTACGTGTATTTTTGACCTAGTCTTTCTTCTGTTCTTCCTCAATATGGTCGTGATACTTTCGCCTAGGACGACCTTTACCAGCTTATCCAATCATTCTCGCCTTGTAAATTTGTTTCGTTAATCTTCTTTCATCCATCCTCTATCACAACACAACGTTCCCTTATCACACTATTCCTTTATCTATCATTCTAATGCCTGCTATACTTCTTAGTCTTCACATCTCTATTGCACTGCTTTACTCTTGCTTTCATGTTTCTTCTGCCAGACCCAGCACTCACTACCATACTAAGTGTAAGGACTAACACACGCCGATGCAAAGATAAACGTGCCTTTTTAGACAGATTCTGGCTGTAAATAAAGGTACGCAGGGCTCGTCCAATTTTTATTTGTATATACATATATTTAGTTGTAGGTGCCGCCAGTGCGATATAGTGGCACTTTTACTCACTAGCATAACACGCATTACACTGCACTCCATACTCCTGCATACTAAACGCAGGTACATGAGTTCTGTAAATGACTTTTAGATCCGTAGGTTTCCTTAACCATAGTAGATTTAACTAGAGAAAATTTCGAGGAATTCACGTCTAACTTATCAGCTCGAGGTCCGGACTAATCTAGTGCCCTGGTACTCTAGTTACCACTCTCCAGGCTTAGCGTCCTTAGCGCTCGCCTCAAAAGATCAATGAAGCTCACATGTAGCTATTTCGAAAAAAAAAAAACAAAACATAAAAATAGTTACAAAATGTGTTTAGATTTTACTTAGAATCTAAAATGTCAACAATGATTACGTCTTACCATTACATTTGATTATATAATTCATGTTTGCAAAATTTTATGAAACAATTTAGTGAGGAAATCTATTCAGAGACACTGTATTTGTGGTTTTAGTGGTCGACAAATCTATTTTGATATTTATTATTATCTGTGTAATACTTTATCGTTACCAACAACTTATATTTTACAATAGATGCGTTAAATTGTACTCTTTAAAGCACAAATTCAAACTGCTAGTTTTACCTCAGTCACAGAAGTAACAATGACATTGATACGTAAATATTTATATGATTTAATATGTCCATTACCCTTAAAAATGAGACAATAGGAAGACAATAAGAAAACAATGGAAAATGGAGTGAACGCCAGGTTAGTGCTCAAGGGGTTTTATAGGGGTCAAGGGGTTTCAAGGGGTCAATAATTTATACTGCAAATAAAAGTACATTGGGCGTTTTAGAATGTCAATAGTTTTGCAAAACAATATTCAATAGACATTAAAACTCATATGGTATATCGTTATGTTAATGATGATAAAAAAATATCTATAATCCGATTGAGATTCTTATCGGTCTTTACCCTTAAGTCTCTAATTCTTTCCCTACATTCGGCTGGGATGTTTCCCGAGTCGTTGACACTCTTTTTACTTGTTTGAAATAATATTTTTGATAAAATTGAATACCTATTTAACTTATTACAAAAGACAATTATGTTACCATGAATAGTGAGATAATATTAATTCTAAATTTCCTGTCTAGTGATAATACGTAGTAATTAGTGGTATCTCTCGGTCGAATTGAATTTACGCCTGGCGTGTTGTATATAACTCGGCCGCAGTGGTTTTGCGGTTGACTTCGCAATCAATCGTTGTCCTTTGGTCTTGGGTACGTAACTATTTCGATATCAAGATCGATACATGGCTTGGCGATTCGTGTGAGAACCTATTGGAATATACGGTATGGAAGTATGGAATCCGAATTACAATATATATATAGATAGGATCGAAGGTATTCAAAAAAGATTTTTACGTCACCTACAGTACAAAAGTAACCGTTATTTTTCTTCTTATCTTGAACGCTGTAGATTTTTTTCATTTCCTCCCACTATACGAACGCAGGCGAATGGCAGATCTATCCTTTCTTTTAAATATAACAAGTGGAGTCGTTGACTGTTCTGAATTACTGAGTAGTATTTATCTGCGAACTCCTACTGCTAACCTCAGAAATCCACAGCTCCTCTACGTGCCATCTGTAAACGCTACTTACCGACGCAATAGCTATATTTTAAGAGTATGTAGCCAATTCAATGCACTCGACCAAAGTTATGATATATTTAATATTACTTCTTCTTTATTTAAGCATAGATTTAAATCATCATTCTTCCTGTAATCTATTCGTTACACGCTTTCTTAATCAACCGACTTTAATTTTCTTACTATAGTTTGTATTGTACTCGTGAAAAACTTTTAAATGGCCTTCAGTATTATTCATTGTATTTACTCTAGTGTTTAGCTGTAAGTTTTCCTGTAAGAAATAAAATAAAAAAAATAAAAAATACAATTTTTTTTTTTATTTACTAGTAGGTAATTGCAAACTGCTGGCGATTCAATGTACAACCTTCTTACATAATATTATAGAACTCTTTTTGTTTAACATATATTTTATATATATAGTTCATCACTGAAATTAACGTAATTTTTGATTTATTTTATTGTGTCTGAGAAATAAAAATAATGAAGTAAGTAGGCAGTAAATGAGCAGCAGACATTCAACTTTTTAATAGGAATTGTTTGTAAAACAAAGTTAGAGGTTTAAGCGATAACTTAAATTGTACTTAAGGGTCCGTAAACAATTTTTTCACATTAAATAATAGACAAAGTATTCTTGTAACGTTTGAAATGACCATCAAAACAATCCATTTCCACGATGTATGAGAGGTATATATTTCTCTTTAAATTCTTTGTGAAATATAAACGTTTCAAAATGACACGGAATCGAATAACTCTTCGGAATTTGAAAACCAAACGTAGTAAATTGAAACACACAATCTCTGTTTAAACCAGTGATTCTCAATCAGTGGTCCGTAGGAGCCAAAAAAATGATCCGCGAATTCAAATTTCGCGTAAGGTACTAACCACATCGCCGCACATCGAGTATTGAATTCGATTGATCAAACTACGTGGGCGCCGGTGGAGTAACTCTGAGCAATAATATTAATTTCAGAATTACAGAACTTGTAAAAGAAATTAAAGCTCATAAATTACATTAATTCAATGATAACTTTCTAATAAATGTGTTCTTTTAAAAATAATAATGTTGATCAAATTCGTGCTTTTTATGTTATATCTTGTATTGACTGCGTTTATTTTTCTTGTCGATAGAGGTCTCTCGTTAAGAAAACGTTGGGCACCACCGATCTACACTTTTGTTGAAAAATAAAATGGTGTTATAAAAATTTTCATATTGATTAAATCTGTGAAATAAAACTTTTGGAGTTTACCAATACTATTTAGGTTTATTTCTGTCTATATACTCTCTCTTTTGCATTATTTCTTTTACCGATTTTCTGACGATTCGACAAGGATAGCGAATTTGTACTTTCAAAGTTATTTTAAACGGTAACTCTACGGCGTCAAATTTGTCTATGGTGAAATATATCTGTCTCTCAAGGCAGAGATATTAAATGCAAAAATACTTTGCGAATTTTCATCGACCGTGCAAATAATGTTGCATTCGCTTTCGTATAAATTAATATACAGGTCCACAATAATCGTCCATTGTTGTAAGCGTAGCCATAACACCGCAGTGACCTCTGCAAGCCCTTTGTTTTTGATTACCCTGAGGTTTCTTTTTAGACGTCTCTTACCTTAAATGTTTTATTTGTTATTTAAATATTTCTAAGAAACTTATCATTGTTTAGTTTTCTGATATGGCAGCGAGTCCTAACGGAAATGTGCAGGTCATTGTTTTTTAATTACATGTACTTTAAATTTGCCATATTCTTTACTAATATAAAATTTAAATAAGTTAATGCAAGTGTATCCACTCAAGTTAGTTATTCGGCCTGATTTAAATTATCCATTCGTTTATTTATTATTACACATTATACAAGGTAATGATTGTCTGTTAGTCTGATTGTTGGTCTGTTAGCGTGCGCCATATATTGAAGAAAATAATTCTCACTGCATTGTGTGAATTGGAACATAGGTAAATGAAAATTATCTAGTTATCTCTTAAAATCTAACTTTGTATGTATCTTTTATGTTACAATTTCATTAATATAATTCTTATAAGAATATAACACCTTATATTGAACTTTATTTTAAAATAAAAAGTAACGTTCATAAATCCCACGAGCGAAGACACGCTCGCAGCTAGTAATTTAAAATCCAAATTAACCGAGTTATCACATTTTTATTTTAAATTCGAAGGCATCCCAAATATATGTACTTCCACATCTCTATTACAATAAGACATAATAGCTCTTAAAATAATACATTTCTGGCCATAAATATTTCCATGTTAGAAACGTTAAGCAATAAACAATAGTCTCTCTCTTGGGTGGTGTGGGTCGTGCCGATGTCCTATCGACATTGGTACAACATTGTACAAATGTCATAACTCATGTTTTAGTGTTTTTGAGAACATATTTTGTAAAACATTTTTGTTATTTTTAGTAAAGGGAATCTATGGTTACGACATATGTAAGATAAAATATGCGAACCCAGTGAGTCGACTTTCTCTCATTTCGATCGCAAATCAGTCGGTGTCCATGAACAGTGGAAAAAAATAGGCGAAGAAAATGCTTGAAACTTAATATCAAAATAAAACAAAACAAAAATAAGCGACCGGTTAATAATAGCTAATATTTTATAATATACTATATTCAATTTAAAAAAAAAAAAAAAAAAAACTTTATTTAAATTATGTATAAAAGTATGACATGAGGATATATAACTGCATATTTTAAATATCTTGATTCTTTACTATATCAAAGTTTTATGCAAGTAGTGTAAAGAAAGTAAATTATATTTAGATATACAGATATTTTCATAGGTTTTTTTTTATAATTCTACACTATATGCTTAAAATTACATATTAAAGAGCCTAAGAAATCTTCTTGTATGCAGCAATGTAGAAGAAAATATGAATTGAAAATCACTGCTTCTTTTATACACTTATATAATGTATATATATATAATAGTATATATCAGTAGCATAATATAGTGTAAAAATACAATCAAATGATTTATACATTTAGACGATTTCCGTTTAATACACATCTAAATATAGAAATCGTTGACTTCATTCGCGCCATTTTGTTTTTGCTGTTTTGTAACATTTTTATGTATTGCAAAAATGATTGCATCCTTTTTCAATATATTTGTTTCACAGCTGCATATGCTGTTAATTCAATGTTTTTAAATTTGAAAGATTGTTATCTGTGTATTAGTCGTTGGAAGTGTTGTTGAATAGATCAATAAATATAACAAGAAATATGCCAGCCATAGAATTAGGGAGACCGCAACGACTTTATTGCTTTATGATGCCAACAGACAATTTATTTGACTGGGGAGGTCGATTCGTTTTGTTATATACTTTATTTAATATGTAATATAAGGATTTTAATCTTAAATGTATTTAAAATCTTTATTCATAACAGGTAGTTTTATTCAAAATAATATAAAAACATTAATTCATTACGATTTCGCAGTAATTTGATCTATAACTCCGCGCGGGAAACACGATCCATTGAAGACGCAAGAAACCGGTTTTGTGGCCACGCAAAAAGGTTGAGGAGACGCGATGTTATAAAACTTTTTGTTGGTAATTAAAGATTGGCATTGAATTTGTCTGTGAATATGTTGGAATTAGTTAGTTAACTATATTTTTGTTCGTATGTTTAGAATATAAGAACGTCTGACATTTATTCATGCAGATCAGAGACTATTTTCCCGTTAGTGGTAATTCAAATCAACTAGATATTATTATCTGTGCTTGTTATGGCATGTTTATGAATGTATTCGTATTAAAAGAATATTGGTTAACCTGACAACGTATTTGGTTTTTAAATACGTCAATTTGAATTAATTAACGTGCATATTTGATATATTATTTATTAACTAATTAAAAGAACCAGAACATATTGTTATATATATAAAATAAAACATTTGTGTCTAGAAAACCGCTTTGTATTCTGAAGTGAAGGTATTCTATACTGGTAAATTAAAAATATATCACCTAATTTTATGAATTACCAATATTCATTGAAAAAAAAAATATTCTGAATTATTACTTAGGTATTAATATTATAAAGTAAAATTAAAAGACGTACTTATTTCGTACACAAAATTGGCAACACCGGCTAACTGGTTGTAATCTCAGTGGGCCAACGAACCGCGTATTTGGATACGCAGACGGCACAGCGGTAAGATCAAATACAGTGCGAACTAAATGATAAGATCAAACCATCTTGCGATGTGAACTAGTCTTCGACCGACTGAGCAACCTCCGACGTAGACGTAAGTACTATAGACGTAAACATACTGTACTAAGTACTTGCATACGCGGAGACAAGAATGTTTATTGTCTTTTGTTTATTTAAAAACGTCTTTCTATATGGTAAAAGTGACGTTTATTTTTATTTTTTTCCCGTGGGAAATAAATTTACATGCCGATTGCTGCTCGGTACAAACGATATTTCATTGAACTGAGATTAATTCTTTGTTTTAATTACAATGATCTTGAGCTTTTAATGAAGGAAGACTTTTGAGTAATATAATAGAATGAAGAGCCTGCCGTAAATAATTTTTCCAATTACCTATATTTATTGGCAGCATTTCTTAAGTGCTATAGTTATTCAAGGCACTAAGCACTTTTTAACTAAGCACTAAGCAGTAGTTATAGCGTGATTGGCGAACAAAATAATAAGTAAATAGAAAAAAAATTTAATACTATCGAAATGTGTTCTGTAGTCGACTCTGAAGGGGCTTCAGACTATTTTTTTTTTTCAAATATCTTCAATGTACAGTTTTTTTTTCCATATCATTTTATTATAAATATAGAAGACAGATGAAAGATGTTTGAAATAACACGTGAAAATAAAATGTTGCTTTAAATTTGTTTTCTTTCTATTCTTTTCACTATATATTGATAATGTTATTATGCATAAACTTCATTATCATTGTTTTTTAATGAATATAGATAAACGCTACTCATATATTATATAAGTACATATATGTGTAAAAAGTCGGTTAAGTAGTTTTTTGCGTGATTGATGAACGAAATTATATATGTGTGTGTAACGAGTGTGGTCCCGGCCAAGAATAGTATCACCCTATATCTTTCTATGAGTGTCGTAAAAGGCGACTAAGGGAAAAAACCAGAGAATGGGCAGCAGCATATTCTGAGTACCACAAACACCTACTGCTATCGCCAACCCGCCTTCTAAGAGCGGTGATTATGGCAATCCGCAAACAGTGGACGCCTTATGGTTAAATGTAAAGATGGATGGATTAATAAACAGACAGACAAAAATTTTTAATACTATCGAAATGTGTTCTGTAGTCGATTTTGAAGCCTCGCAAAGTATTTTCTACAGATTTCGTCGCATTATCCTTTGTTTATTTAAAAAAAAAGATGGAAAATAACTTCTCCCCCTTTCCCTTTCATACTCATTTAGGCCTTGATTCTGTCTCTACACTAGTTTCAAATGTTTCTCACATTCTCCACCGTCAAATTGTTTTATGTTTAATCCGCATAATTCTCTTTCGTTTTTCTACAAATTCTATTTCCACGCACATATTCGCATTGTATATTCTTTTATCAATCTATTATTATTCATACTTTTTCGTTTACCGACCAAGCACCAGAGCACACCTTTATACATACTCTCCATGACTTTCTATTCTCGGTCAGCCACTCTACGTATCTTTTCATAACTAATTAATTCCTCGTCAACTATACATTCATTATTATCTTTTCTAAATTAAGCTACTCTACTATTAAATCTATTGTATTATCACTTTTATTTGCTAATATTTGCCAAAATTCATTGGATTAGGACACGGTTCGAATTCTTTTATTAAGACTATATATTTTGATATCAATGTTCAGAAAAGTATACAATAATAAAAAAAAAATATTAATTACTTCCCAAGAAGGAAATTTTAGTACGCTCACCAACTTATTTGCTGATTCAGAACGAAACTCTCTTCGTGGTTCCGTTAGAACTTCCAAGTTGCATTAACAACTATTATATGAAACTTTATCTTCCTCAGAATATGATTTTATAGTGCAGTCGAAACTTCCTATAATTTTTCGATAATAAAATCGCTTGTCAATTAATTAAGACTTACGGTTTCAATTTACAGAATGTTTTTCCGAAATGTTAATCCTTTTTTTCTCGTAAACTGCCAGTAATCAGTCAAAAACCGATATATTTTTAGTTTAATCTCAATCTTAACTTATAGGGTGGAGTGCACGAAATGTCCAGTTATAGTAAAGTTTAAATTTAAACTTAATCTTTACTACATCTTTAACCATAGCAGTAGCAAAGTTTCGAGTGCACAACCCAACTTTTAGTAAGGTTTAAAGTTAAAAGGGTTGTCAGTTGAAAGATACATCAATCTCCTAATAAATATTAAGGAGAATATTTTATGTATGGTAACATCGTTAAAAATGTCAAAAACAATATTTACAAATAGAAAACAAACGTGTTGTTATTGTTGTCAGTTTGGACTAAAACGAAAATTTTGGATATATTTCGTTATGGATCAAATTCTATTAACTGTAAAAACCAAGTAAGTTTATCAAGAATTAAAAAAGATAGTATATGTCTTACATTTATTACTGTAATATATATCCTAATGAAAGACATTTTAATTATTATTGTTGCTGAGTATTATTACTTATTCATTCGTGTTTATGTTTTAGGGATAAAATTAGTAGCTTTAGAAAATCTGAAATATTAAGTCTTCAAACACTTTATTGATAAACATAAAAACATTTTACATTTTATGTAAAAAAAAAATGATGGTATTAGCTTGAAACAAAAAGAGAAAAACATCGCTAGAAGACAATTCCCACGAAATATCTTACAATAGAGACATATTTTTGTACAATATAAATAATAGGATCTCTTAAATATCGTTGGCAGATGACATGACAATCGAAATAAACTTGGTTTAAATTTTAAACGCCCAAATTTCGTGGTTTGTGGTTACAGTTAAATTATGACGTAATTTAAGCTAAACTCGGATGGTGCAACACGTTTTTGCCTAACTGTAGATTTAACTACGGATTTGACTTTTGTCAAATATAAGCTTAGATGATGCACGCCAGCCTAAGATTCGATATTTAAACCCGCTGTCAAAGACACATTCATAAACGCAACAGGGAAGTTAGTTCGTATAGCATTTTCTTCACTTCACTTTGAACGACATGTATCAGAATAACAAAGGAATCAACCTTAATTCTTATATCTGGATGTAATATACTGTTTTATGCGTCATATAATTAGGATAATCGTATCAATTTTCGTCATTGTCATCTACATTATCTGAAGGTTTTATTAATGTAACAGTTATTATTTGAACTTTAAAAAGTTATGTTAATTTTTATGCTTTTAAATAATGTTAAAAGTCGCCATAAGTGATAGGTCTCAGTGCATTATATTCTGGGAGCATACAGTGTAGACCAAGGAGTTAGCTCCGTAGTAGGGCAATAGAATCCGGCTGGATCGTGACCACGGTACACTTGTGACAATCCCGTCATAGTGGCTGGATAAGGCACGACGTTTTTGCGAAACGATTGATTGTATAATCCACATCATGATGGCCAGCATGATGATCACGACTATCATAAATTTTCATCTAACGGTGGTCGTCATCGCTCTTAGGCTGGATTTTGGCTTATCTATGTATACAAAAGAAAATGTTAATAAATAATAATATCCACGAATTGAATACTTGATATTTTTAAAACTTGAATAGTTTTGTTAGCACTTGATTTCCGACTTCTTTATAGTATTCCTAGTGTTCCCCATTCGTCGGAAATGTTATTGCGCAATTTGGGGTCGTTCAAGTGTTACGTTGGCAAAGTTTTGGACATTTCTAAGCAAACTTGCTCCCCATCCATAATTACGTAAGGATTCGTATAATTTTGTAATCACTTTACGTAATTACCATTCATCCGCCTTCACCAGGTAAGTTATACTAAAACAGACCCTTTACTGCAAAATGCCTAAGAGAAACCCTATGTCCACGGCTAACAATAACTGTATAGAATAATTACTTTCTGATTTATGCTTTGATCATAAAGTAACCTTAACAAAGAAACTAAAGACGTAATTATTGTCCTTCTGAGACTAGATTGTAAGGTTCTTGGTAGTGACGAAACAAAATTCACAACAGCTGTACTTCCCCGTTGACGACTTATGTATCACGGAAAAAAAAAACATTTAGTACTGCGTATAATCAAATATATTTTTTTTTTTTTTATAATTTAGCTATTTATTTTTATATGATTTCTTGTGAGTATAGAATGTAATAACTTATAATGTCAATTTTATCGTAAATTGACATTACATTTCTTATCACGATAACAATGAGTGTCTACACGTATGCGTTACATATTACTGATTATTCGCCTGCATTTTGTATCTAACGTGACTAGAATCACGATTTTAAGGAGTGTCTGAGCATATAAATTTTATTCTGCTGTTTCATGTTGACTCTTTATTTAATTCGCCTCTTGTTAAATGAAGTTGATGCAAAATGAAACTTACTTCAATAAGCCAATAAAAGGTTTTTAAATTAGTGATGTCACTTATAAGTATTGCTGGACTGCCCTAAAATTTGAAAATAATAAGTATATTTCAAAAAGTCCCGTAAGGTGCTGGATTAAGGACAGTACCACCCCATATCTTTCCGTGGATGTCGTAAAAGGCGACTAAAGAATACACCAGGGGATGGGTATCAGCATCCTCTGAGTACCACAAACACCTCACTGTGATTTCCAACCCGCCTGCTATCGCGTCTGGACGTGCTCGCGAGCGGGTGTGTTTCAGTGCGTTGCGGAGTTTAAAAAATCCAAGAGGGTGGTTTTTGTGGTCGGATTGCGGTGTGTGTGTAGTGTCATCGGAAGCGGCGTGACGTGCGCTTTGCGGGAAGGTGTCGCTCGACCTGGTACGAGGTCGGCGGGCGGAGTTACTGGGGGAAATCTGTTTTCGGGACCGTTCCGGGACCTTTCGGCGCGTGCGCCGCCCTGGAACGATCGAGGAGGTGGTGTTTTGTAGTGTTATCCTGTGGGGGGGTGAAGAGACGAACATTTGGTGGGTCGATCGGATTTTTACGGCCAGGGGTTCGAGAGCTGTGGGGGTTTGAAGTGTTTTTGGTGAGGGACGCTGAACTTTGTGGGGCTGTTTTGTGGGGAAGTGGTGGGGGTTGGTGGTGGTCTGGTGGATCATTAGATGCGCCAGGCCTCTGTGGCCATTTTGGTGTGTGTGGCGGATTTTTCGCGTGAGTACTTTTTGCGCAATTAACAGTTTTGTGTTGGCGGGCGTCGTACTTTTCGAAGCGAGTCGGCCGTTCGCCGCCTGGTTGGCGCCAACCGGCTCGCTCGCGGAGATAACGTATGATTTCCGCAAGGAAGGACTGGACTTAAGTGTTAGTGTTAACAGGTGTTTTATACATATTTAGTGTATAAGTTAATACTGTAAATAGTTTTTAACTGGGGGGTTGTTAGTGGATTGTTAGGGGGGTGTGTGCATTGTGTTCTTTGGTTTACCATGCCAAGGAGGGGGAAGAGAAAGGGAAGGGGAGAACCGGAGGGGTTGGTGGTGGAGTCAGATGAGGAAAGGGAGATAGGAGTTGGAAATGGGGTGCACGAGGGTGTGTGCTCTTGCGTGGCGCGCGTTGGGATCGATATAGAAGAGGAGAAATGGGATTTGAGTGATGGAGAGGAGGGGGGAGTTTCAAGGGGTATACGGATGACGAGCTCACTAGGGTGTGTGTTGAGATTGAGAACAATCTGGAGAATATGGTAGGGCGGATTGATGTGGGGTTTGCCGGGCCCCTCATAAAGGGCATACGGCTGGCTAAGGTGGCGCATCGAGAAATGTTGAAATTGAGAGAGATTATTAAGAGGGTGAAGAAGAGGGCTGAGGAGCTGGAGAAAAGTTCTAAGGAAAAGGTTGGCGAGCTTCAGGGAGAGGTCTCGAAACTCAGGGGGTTGTCGGAGGAGATCAACAGGCATAGGGCTGAGAAGGGGGTTTTTGGAGAGGAAGGTTGCGGCTCTGGAGTTAGAGTTGGCAGAATTCAAGATAGAGGGGAATATGCGAGAGCGGAGGACTTTGGTCGATGTTTCGGTAGGAACGGTGCAGGAGGGGGAGTTGGAAATGGAGGGAAGTGATAAGGTGGTGGAGGCGGTCATGGCAAGACTGGAGGGGGCTCTGGGGGGGATTGAGCGTAGGCTGGAGGCTCTGGAAGGTCGAGGGAGGTTGACTGTTGGGAGAAATGGTGAAGGTTCTGGGAAGAGGGTAGTGATAGGAGGGTTGCGGAGAAATCATCTCCGTTAGAAATGGAGTGGGCCCCTCTTCCTGATAGAAGGGGGGTTGGGGAGGGAGGGGAAGGTGTTGAGGAGGAGTGGACGGTAGTAGAGGGCGGGGGTGGTAAGAGGAGGAAGGTAGTGAGGAAGGGTGCAGGGGTGCCCCTATCTGAATCTCGGATGGTGCAGGAGAGGGGAACGGCGGTGGCAAGACCGAGGCTCCCGACGCTGCCGCGTTCGGCGGCGGTGGTAGTCACCCTGCGGCCGGAGGCGGTGGCGAGGGGGCTGACTTATGCGGGGGTTCTGGGACAGGCTAGGGATAAGGTAGATTTGGAGGGAATGGGGGTGACGGACATCTCGTGCCGCTCCACCGCTGTTGGGTCCCGGATCATCGAGATCCCGGGCCCGACAGGGGGGGAGCGGGCGGGATGTCCTCGCGGCGCGGCTAAGGGAGTTGGTTGATGAGGTGGCGGTAGTCTCCAGGCCAATCAAGCGGGCAGAGGTCCGCCTGGTGGGCCTAGAGGAATCGGTAGCTAGAGAGGTGGTGATATCAAGGGTGGCGGAGGAGGCCGGATGTGGCGTGGGGGATATTAAGGCGGGGCTGGTGCGTGAGGTGTGGGGGCGTAGGACGCTGGTGGTGTCTCTGCCGGTTGAGGCGGCGGTGAAGTTGGTGGACAGAGGTTCGATAATGGTGGGATGGAGTGTGACACAGGTCCGTGCGCTTGAGGCACTTCCGCTGAGGTGCTTCAAGTGCATGGGGCTGGGTCACACTAGGGTTACATGCACCTCTGAGGTGGAGCGGCGGGGGCGCAGTGCTACCGCTGTGGAGTTGATGGTCACAAGGCCATGGACTGCACAGCGGAGCAACCGAGGTGCGCTCTCTGTGCGGAGGAGGGGCGGGAGGCGGGACACCACATGGGGGGACCTTATTGTCGGCCACCGGTAAAGAGAGGGGTATTTAGGGATGGTGTTGGGGTAGTAGGGGGGAAGGTTGAGAAGGGGTAGCAGTTGGAAGGGGGGATAGCTGCAGGAGGAAGTTATTGCTGAGGGTGTTTTGTCTCTTCTTCTAGGTATCCCTCTCCTGGCTACGCCTTGTTGTCAAACAAGGGGAGTTCAGGGGAGGGACCTATTTCTTTTCCTTCTATAGCGGAGGCGGGTTCCTTCCTCTTTTACTTTACCCGCCTCTGCTCTGTCCTTCTTCTTTTTCCTTTTTATGGGGGGCAGGAAGTACGTCCTCCCCCCGGTTTGTTGACCAACAGGTCATGCCTCCCCATTGGGGGGGCGGGCTAAGAGGTGGGGTAGAGAAGTTTTTCTCCCCCCCACCCCCGCCGGGCCATTGCACTGACGGGCCTGGTGGGTTTGCCGCAGGGGGCGACGCGGCGACATGCCCAGCAACCCCGTATCGCTCCCACTTCAAATGCGGCGGACGGCCCCGGGAGGTTTTAGTGGGTATTCCCGGGCGCTTCTCGCCCGGGTTTGAGTCCCACACTGGCACGGAGCTCGTCACTCCGTGCCCCCCTGCCTATTGTATTGGACGGGCGTTAGGCCCCACTAATACAATGGGCAGGGTGAGTGCGTAAATGCATTTCCCCCCGTCAAAAAAAAAAAAAAAAAAAGCGTGGAGATTATGGCAATTTCCCCCCTTATCTTTGGAGAAGACTTATGTCCATCAGTGGACGGCCTTTAGGGTTGGATGGATGGATGGATTTTAAAATATTACATTTGCCTAATAAAATTCTGAGAGCGTTCAAAATTTTTGGTGGGGATCCAGAGCAAACTATGTCCTTATCAGTTCCTTATAAGCATATCCCTAATGTTAAACAGAATCATCGTTATATGATGTTACTAAAAGTTGGCAATACTTCTGAATCAATGTATAACCCTAGTAAAAATTAGGTAATTCATCATCATCATCATCATCTGCCTACCCTTTTCCGATTTTTATTTGGGCTCGGCGCAACATGTCTTCCTCTTCCATCCTTCTCTATTTGTTGTCATCTCCGCATTCACTCCTTTCCTTAGCATATAATCTTTCACACAGTCTAGCCATCTTTTCTTTGGTCTTCCCCTTCCCATGTAACCGTCCACATTCATATCCAATACCTTCCTTACAACATCCTCTTTCTCCCTGCGCATCACATGTCCATACCAGGACAAACGACCGCCTCTTACCTTGTAATTGTCTTTCTAAATTTAGTGTTTATTATCCATATCTAAAAAATATAATAGGAAGAGACAAACGTTATTAGAAAAGTAATTTATAAATATTAATATAATTTTTTAAAAGCATATTATATATTATTCTCGATCCATGTATAAGTTACCTTTAGTTTTAGTTTGATTGGTGCAGCATCATCTGTGAATTTATTTGCTATCATAAAACACAAAGCAGCTCGCCGGTAAACCTCTTGCCTTATCACATTTGCCTTTTCACTTCCCATTTAAATGATAATATGTATATCGAAACCCGTTTTACCAATCGATTTGCAAATTTGTAAATGAAACTTTAAATTCGAATGAGTTTCATATGTGTTTTTAATGCATTCAAATATTTAAGGGAATGAAAATGTTTATTTTAAAAATAACTAAGTGCTAATTGTAAAAAAATCTCTATTTTTATAAGTATTGCTGTAGTTTCTATTCTGTGGTATATTCGGCAGCAGTCCAGGAAGTGTTCCGATCTCCGATCCGGAAGGTTTCTGTATGTACCGCCAGCGTGATACCGTGACAGCTTGATGTTATAAACACGCATCACTGCACTCGCCACTTCTGCACACTACACGCAGG
This sequence comes from Samia ricini, assembly GCA_014132275.2. NCBI lineage: Eukaryota > Metazoa > Arthropoda > Insecta > Lepidoptera > Saturniidae > Samia > Samia ricini. The sequence goes on from AP028159.1 coordinate 2,138,158, forward strand.
TACATAGGTTCTTTATGGGGGGCAGGAAGTAGTCCTGTCTCTCCGGTTTGATGACCTGACCAGCAGGTCATGCCTCCCCTCGGGGGGGCGGGAGAGGAGGTGGGGTAGAGAAGTTCTCCCCCACCCCCACTGGGCCATTGCACAGACGAGGCCTGGTGGGTTCGCAGCAGGGGGCGACGCGGCGGCATGCCTTGCAATCCCGTATCGCCCCCATCCCAAATGCGGCGGACGGCCCCGGGGGGTTTTAGTGGGTATTCCCGGGCGCTTCTCGCCCGGGTTTGAGTCCCACACTAGCACGGAGCTCGTCACTCCGTGCCCCCTTACCTACTGTATTGGAGGGACTTCGGTCTCACTAATACAATAGGTAAGATGAGTGCGTAAATTCATTTCCCCCCGTCAAAAAAAAAAAGGTACATAGGTTCTGTAAGGGACCTTGAGATCTGTAGTTTATTTTAGGTTAGGTTTTACGTCTGGGGTGATAGCGCAAATTGGACGCTCATTGCTCCTTGCCCTTGCGACAGATACCACTTCCCTGGATGAGCGACCGGGATGATATGTCGATTATCCGTAAAAATGAGACAATATGAAAATATTTAAAAGCTGACGTAAACGCCAGGTTAGTGCTCAAGGGGTTAAAAACGGTTATATTATAACTTTGATGAAAATGTTTTAAATATTACAACCTAAGTTAATCAAAACCTAATTACTTTCAACTATCAAATTTAATTTTAAATAATTGGTACCTATTCTGAGATTCTTCTTTTTTTTTTGACGAAAATTATAATAATTCTTAGAACTTGTTTTACTAAGCTCCGGCGCTCGCTAAAAGGTAATTTTAGTTTTGCGAATTACATACAAAATTATCTTTATTAGCATTTTCCTCAGGGCTTTTATTACGAGGACTCTTTAGTTGGCTAAATTAATTATTTTCCCATTAGAATCGAGGTTAACGGAGTTCTTTTTCATTTCGTTCATTATTATTTTATTTCTAAATTATCGTCATCGATAGACTATACATATAAAGCCCTTTTTTTTATCGTGGGAAAAGCATTTATAGTTTTCCTTCAATACGAATAAATCTTGCGCCTTTTACATGTAAAGACCCAATGTATCTACGAGATTCCAAAGTACCTGCGATGATGGCGCAGTGGATAGCGCGGCCGGATCCGCGTCAATAGACGCAGGTTCAAACCCACCTTTTCAACTCTAAAAAAATCAGCCTGAGCTTTTGGTTAAGGAAAACATCGTGAGTAAACCATAGCATGGGGTATGGTGATAGGGTATTTTCCAACAATGCCCACCTGGGTAGCTACCACCCTCAAGTTCGAAAACCTGTCGCCAAATACCAGTAGGTGTGTTCCAGCAGCATCATTTGAGAACTAGTATCTAGGCTTAGTTTGTTCACCATCCTGGACCACATCGTCACATGATATCGGGTAAGATTGTGGTCAAATCAATGAGCCTATAGCGACTAAAAAAAATATTTCTAGACCGCATGCAGGCTCGGGATTATCAATAATGCGATCGCATTTGCATAGAGTCAAGAGGAGAAAAGCAGAATCTCTGAATTTTTTTTTTTTTTGACGGGGGAAATGCATTTACGCACTACCCTTATCTATTGTATTTGAAGGATCAGAGTCCTCCAAATACAATAGATAAGGGGGCACGGAGTGACGAGCTCCGTGCCAGTGTGGGACTCACCCGGGCGAGAGTCGCCCGGAAATACCCACTAAAACCCCCCGGGGCCGTCCGCTGCATTTTGGATGGGGGCGACACTGGGTGGTTTTCGCAAGCACCGCGTCGCCCCCTGAAAGCAGAATCACCTGCCCAGTACTCGATGTCAAGTCAGGGTTGCTTTAAACAGCACCATACGTTGTTCTGCTAATTTGGGTTATTTGTAATGTAGTTAAAAATTATAAGGAATAATAATTATCATATTATGTGGTACACAAATGTAGTAAATTTAATGTTATACTAGCATTGACCGCTGCTCGGTTTGCGTATTATTTTCTATTATTGAATCAGTTATTCAATACCAAAAACATTGTTTTTTTTTTTAATATTCAATCCATCCATTCAACCGTAAGACGTCCACTGCTGGACATAGATCTCTCCGAAGGTCTCCACGACGACCGGTTTTTTGCGTTACCCATGCGGATAGCGGACTCCCGCGACCTCCACCAGGTACTATGACGCGGAATAGCAGGGCTGTCTTGAACTAGGGGCTGATTTTTTAATGTGTCGTTTATTATTGCCATAATCGTCACGCTTGGCAGGCGGGTTACGATCGCAGTCAGGTGCTTGTGGTGCACAGAGGAAGCTGTTGCCTATCCTCTGGTTTATTTCTTAGTCGCCTTTTACGACACCCACGGGAAGATATGAGGTGGTAATGTTCTTGGCCGGCATCATACGACAATATTCAATGGTTTAGTAAAATATTAAAATACAAGTTTATTTGGTGTTAATTTATTTGGTTAAATAAAATATCTATGATTAAAAAAACATATGTAATGTAAATTGCTTCAGTGGTTCTTGAGTTATAAGATAAGACAGACAAGATACACGTCGCTTTTATAGAAGTTAAAGTAAATATCCATGATATATTGAATAGACCGATAAAGGTTTATTATTAGTGTTACCAGAGACCGAAACTGTCTAAAATCATGATTCGTTAATGAAACTCGAATTAAAAAAATACAATAAACCTAGAGGAAGAAATAACATTGTTTACGGAGAATGTTGTACAAAATCATTATGTTTCGGTGCCAATTATAGGGACGTTCACCTTATGACGTCGCGAATTCTACCGACAATGGGCACTCTGCCAAATGATTGATTGCTCGTATTAACTGTAACGATGATCAATGGATCTTTTTTATGTTTTACATTGTATCTTACGTAATATTATTGATTACGGATCCAATGACTTTGAAGCGATCATGGTTCAGTTGGTAGTGTGGTCGGATTCCGCGTTGATGGGCGTAGGATCGAACCCACCTATCCAATATTATAATCAGCCTAAACTTTTGAAACCATATTACGGTGGTAAGGCGTCTTCTAATCCCTGCCTGTAGGTTTAATTTGTTTACCATATTGGACCACGTCCTCACTTGTATCAGAATAGATTGTAGTCAGAGCGCTAAGAATAATACAGTATTAAGAATTAATCAAAAAGTTTTCGTTTTACTTACAAAATTTATTTATAACTCTCTGTCTGTCTGTCTGTTAGTCTTCTATGTTTTTTTTTTTTTTTTTTTTTTTTTTATTGTCCCCCTGACATAATCAGGGACTTTGTTACTACTTAGGTCTATAAATGAATTTCTTTCCCCCATTCCCTTTTTATTATCTTTTTGATTTTTAATTGGGCATGTTCTTTTGCCAATTTTTTCTTTTAATTTTGATTGTGTTCTTTTATCATTTATTCTTTTCTTTTCATTCATTTTATTCTTATTTCTATACATAGTGTCATTTACATATACAAAATTTTTTACTTAATGTCATTTAGCAAAAATAAAACATAAACAAATTCAATAAAGCGTGTGATTTGTGATGCAAACTTCAGTCAATCTCCAATGTCTTCTAGTCTTCTATGTTTTAGTATTATACAGTCGAAATTATGAAGTTAAGTTTATTAATACATTACGTTATGCTTTCGTATATTTAACAGATTACAATTTATTGAATATTTATGAGGAAAAAAAGAAATCGTTATGTTTGAGCAAAGCCGCGGGACAAGCCTAGTATTCGTATAGAACGACGTTTATAACATAAACGTCAAGGTAAACTCGATCTAGATTATAATTTTATCGAAATTATAGATTCTCGTTTATGTCTGCGTCTGGATATCTTTGTTCGATCATACAGTTCACTATATTCAACAAATAGACAAAAGCCTTTGTGTAATTTACCCAGTATTCTTTTCATGAATGCATAATTTATAATAATTTTAGTCTTTTTATTTACATTTCACTTAGACTGTTTCTAACAATAACTTGCAATTAAAAGTGTTGCCAATATAATTTTATTTTATACGGTTGTCGTTATTATTTGTGTTTATCGGAACAAAATATGTTTTCACGTTATAATTAATAGCGTAATAAATTAATTAGCTGTTTTTGTGGCTGGGCTCGCGAATCACAATTTCTATTCTTCACAATAACATTTTTTTTTTTGTACTCAACTTTAAAATAAAGAATCTTGAAGTGTTGTGAGTTTCTAATTATAAGCCGAGTTAGTAATTACTTAACGGTCACCTAAATGTACTCACAGATATTGTCCTTTGAAAAAATAAAAGGATAAGTAAAAAAAACATTCTCACATTCATTAATATAAAGTTACACTATAGTCCTCCTGACCTAATAAAAATAATTCCGTATAATAAAAATACCAAACGTACAACACAACGCATCTCAGCGCACTTTACTTTCCAATATCTCTGTCTGCAATTATAATTTTCAAGTGCGGCTGATTCGTGACGGCGTGTGCCTCTCGTAAATAGTGTTGCAAGGGGTAAAAAATGGTGACAAGGTTTTTTTATTTTATTAACTCAATAAAATGAATTAATAATTAAAGTAATGACACTTTGATATAATAAAATTGTTTCAGCAATCCGTTGCTTGATAACAAATACAATGAAATGTCAAATGTTGTTAATAGATGAGAGAGAGGTTCGAAAGAGAGAGAGGTGTCTTATGGCCTAAAAAATGATCTTTTCAAGCACTTTAACGTTTTAAACCAAATCAAAATTTCGAAAATTTAAATACTATGTATAAAAGTTTTATAAATAACGTACGCAAGTTATATAAAGAATTATAACTTAATATATAATCTCATTACAAAAATATACATTTGATTCAACTAACATACAAAGGTGAATTACAGAACCACGCGGGCGGGACCTCGGTGTCACGGTTTCACGGTGACACCCATAACTTCAAGAACCAAAAAGTTTGCTGACTCTTACTTTTGTCGCACTGTGAGGTTATGGAACCGACTTCCTGTCAGCGTGTTCCCTCCTTCATATGATATTGGGTCCTTCAAAAGAGGCGTGAAGAGGTACTTAAGCAGGCCAGCATGACAGCGGTGACTGGCATTGAATTCTGTTCAGTGTCAGTCGCCGCTGTTTTGGATTGTACTGTACTTACCATCAGGTCCAATGCAGTCACTGTGCTGTGCATTATAAAAAAAAACAGTTCCGTTTTAAGTTAAAGGTTCCATTCGACGAGCCACATAGTTTCAAAAAATAAAAGATAATAAAAATAGACAAGAAAAGTCATTGGATTCTAATGTACTATTATAAATATGCGACAAACTAACAATCCGTTTATATAGTTTTAACATAATTTACGTTTATATAAATTACATGCGCAATTTCGCATTTAACTGTAGTGTTCTTGGCAACACTACACGGAAAGTTAACCGTCCGTTCATTACTCCCCAATTAAAACGCTATACGACGAATATAATTTATAGACAGTAAATATAATTACAGGAATTCTTAACGTCAAACCGTGTTTCAACTCGGTGAAAATGAAAGATTTATAATAATAGCGCAATTCGTGACAATTAATTTACTCTATGTTATTATTACTATGAATGTTTGATTTTTTTTACAATGCCTGACTTATTTTCTGTGTTTACACGAATCTTCCGTTTCTTTGTTCTTTTAGTGGTTCGCTGTTTTATTATTTTTTTGATTACGTACCCAAAAACTGGTGATCTATGGTACGAAATGATTTATTGCTTCTAATTTATTATGGTTATGACTACAAGTTCTTTACATGCTTGTCTCTATAGTGGTAGAGTATTTTAATACTCTCTTGAAATTCTCTGAATTATGAAATTCTGTAACCAAACACCTAGAGATAATGCGGCATTGCCTTAGCTCCAGTACCTCTAAGTTTCGCGTGCTTATTAACTTGGATCACATCGTCACTTAACATTAGATGGTATTGTGATTAAAGCGGTGAACCTTTACGGTTTGTTTTAACTTATAATTTTTGAAGACTATTCAAATGAAACGGAGACTCCTTGTTAGGAGAACATTCCTAAATACTTTTTGTGATATTTTAGAATTCACACTGTTATCATGTTATTATAATTTCCAATACACTTCAATTGTGTACTAAATAACCAAATTATATTTATTTATTTATTATATTTATTTAAATATATTTTACGTTAAATACAACCAATATCACAGAATGTAAGGTCCAAATATCAATTGCTTAATTGATTAAAAACAAGACTTTGTACATCCCAGTCTAAGAATTTACAAAAAATACTTCCGGTATAAAAAAATTATGGCGCGTTTGGTAGTGTAGTCGGATTGACATAGGTTCGAACCTATCTAATTGTATAATGAGCCTGAGCTTGCGGTGTCGGAATACATCGTGACGAACTATAACCCTGTAATAGGGGTATTTTCTAAACACTCAAGTTTGAAAACCTGTTGTCAAACACAAATAGGTGTGTTCCCGTAGCATCCTTTGAGGTCATTTGTGTTCAGTGTGTTTGCCATCCTGGATCACATCATCCCTTAAAAAAACATGAGATTATGGTCGAAGCACTAAACCTATACAGTTAAAAAAAGAGCTACCTGCTTACATCCCTACGTTTTGCACAATATTTATCAGCACCACGCCATTTAGTAATAAGTTACTAAATATAAAAAAGGTGTTTGCCTGAAACCAAGTGACATTTGAGGGCGTGACGGTATGTTATGAGAGTAAGCCAGTCCTAAGTCAACAACGTTGACCTTGGCAATAGAACGCGCCTTGGTCAAACAAGCCACAGGTGATTCATATAAGACTTCATAGATATAAGGTATTTGCCAGATAAATTGTGTTGTACTGTTTCAACTAATTCTTTTTTTTCTTTAACAACAGGTATTTATGATTAAAAAGATGAAGGTTACCTGTTCAAGCTTCCATTAAATAGTACAGGATTACACCGAATGAAACACAGTTCTTCCGAAAGTACGAGAGTATATTAAAATATTACAAACCAACATAACATACAAAATACAATTCGGATCCTAACCTATTAGAAGTGAATCTTGACACCATGTTATAAAATAACTTATAATTTAATTACCGCCATCTACCGGCATATACATAACATCGCCCACCAAGGACAACTATAGCTGTCCTTTACAAAATAATCGCCCACCATGACGTCAAATAACCTTTTAATAAGACATGAAATACAATCAATAATCATTAAATAATATCTAAAGTATGAATAAACTTTAACTGAAATCTCATTTTTCTTCATCGACCCTAATCGTATTCCAATTCAATGTTTAATCTACTGGTTTGGAAATGCGTTTTAAGAATTCCTTTTGTTTAACTCATCTTTATTTCCTCTTTCTTCTATGCTCTCTTCCTCGTTATATTGATTTACCTGTTTCATTTTTGCCATTTCTTTCTGAATTTTATCTCTCGGTTAGTTTCTTTCCTGATCAACCTCCCAAAATTTCTTCACAACATCTTGCTTGCGAAGGGGTAACGCGTTTACCATATTGGATTTGTTTCTGGTTTTAATCTCTCCAGATAAGATCCATCCTAAGGTAGAAGCTTGCGCTACTGGCGTACCAACTGGCCCTTTTATCACACCGGACTGAATTATTTTACCGTAAACACCAGCTCCCAACAGTAAATCTATGTTACCTGGAGTGTCAAATCCAGGATCCGCAAGATTTAAGGTTTTAATCTCTGGCCAATCCACGGATTTAATCTTGCAAGCCGGCAATAACGGAGTAATTGTCTTCAGGACATATGCTTCAATTTTAATCGTGCAACCTGGATCGACGCGTGATTCTATGTCTATTATGACCTTACTCCCACAAATCGATGCTTGTTCACTCAACCTTGAGATTTGTCTTTTTGCAGGAATGGTTTTCAACCCTAGGCGTTGAACGACTGCCTCTGTTATAAAACAAGATTGAGACCCTTGATCCAATAATGCACGTATTGGGTAACTTCGCGCTTTTCGCTTAGCCATAACTAAAGCAGTAGGCAGCAGCTCGTGGCAATACAAGTTGTTCGTTGAGAAACAGGAAATCAGTGCACGTGTTGTGTTTGCATCCATATCTTGAGCGGAAGATTCTTCGCATGATAGTTCGTTTTTGAATACAAAATTACTCTGTGAGTGTAAAAGAGAATGATGTTTTCTCCTACACAAATTGCATCGTTCTTTATATTGACAATATTTAGCCGAGTGACCCTTTCTTATACAATTGTAACATAAACCGTTAATTCTTGCAAACTTACGACGAGCATCAACGGTTTCCCCAGCAAATTCTTTACAATCTCCAAGGCTGTGTTCTTCCAGGCAAAACTCGCATTGCATATTTATTACATGTAAGGATCGGTTTACGGGCTTCCAATGGATCTGATTGCGTTTGGACGTGGGTCCGGGTTCCAGGAATTCAATAGCCCTATAACGTTTAGTGATAAACTCCTCGAATTGTTTATAGGTAGGTAGTTCATGTAAGGAACTACTTTGATTAATATTAAATTCCCATTGTCTCTTAGATTCCGGATCCAGCTTTAATGTTAGGATGTGTGTTATAATAACATCCCAGCCCTTTGTATCTATACCGAGATTAGCCAACGCCTCTAAGGAATTGTTTGTGGTGTCTATCAAATCTTTTAAGCTACTAGCAGACTCATTTACCATATTCTTTTGACCAAATAATCCAAGCAAAATGTGATGACATGCATATCGTTTATTGTTGTAGCGTTTTTCCAATATATTCCAACATCTATTATAATTAATTTCAACAATAGGTATATGCCTAAGCAGTTGCTCGGCTTCTCCAATTAAATATCCCTTTAGATAATGCAATTTCTGTACGTTGTCTAGATTATCATTATTGTGTACCAGTGACTGGAATAGATCACGAAACGTGGACCACTCTGAGTATTTACCCGAAAATATTGGAATATTTATTTTGGGTAATTTAACCTGAGAAGACTTATTTGCCGACACTGTTTGGTAGTCACCGCTGAATCCCTCTAAAATTTCTTTTAAATTACACTTATAATCAACATATACTTCATTGGTTATATCGTATATATCATCCTTCAAGTAACTTGTATCTTTTAACTCCTGTGGACTGTAACTATACATGATCTCTTTATGACCTGATAGAAATTCTACCCACAACCGTTCCAAAGATTCTAAACGTGTCTCAGTATAACTTTTAGCCGCTAGCCTTTGTTTGGAACTTTTTTTATAATTCGTGAAAGACTTCTTTATTCTTAAACTCAAATCTAACTGGAAATTCAATAGTGCCTCCATGTTGATAAAGTATAAAAAAAATACTAGTAAATTATTAACGTTTCAATAATTGTACTATGCAACTCACAACAAATTATATCTCTTAAAATAAAGTACAAAATGTGTTAATTTAGTAACATCTTATTACATTAAAGTATTCTAAGTGTTAAAACTAGTTAAATCTGGACAAAATCGGGCATGGATTTCCCGTACTTCAGTTTTTAGAGAAATTATTGTAAGTTCTAACTCATACCTACGGTTATATTAAAGTTCCCAATTGTTTGAGTTATAATCCAAATTACAAATTAAATTTTATAATTACTATAAAATATTGTTTAAAATAATCTTTTACAAGTTCTTCGATTTCACTTTATCACTGTAATATCAATAAAACGTACTCACAATTCACATCACTTCACCTGCTATGACGTCACTCTCCTCACTTCCTCTTGTGACCCGCTCTCGTTCGTGCTTCAGCTTCTTTCGGCTTCCTGTTTCCTCACGCCACCAGACGCCAGCTTCGTTTGCATACACCAGTCGTGTTCTGACGTCCTTATCCGTGTCTCTAGGTTAGTCTGAAAGCTCCTAGTGCATTTGCACCAGTTAGTAATACGTTTGCAACGGCGATCCACCGTCCGTATTACGCCGAAAACAAAAATTGATCCGGCTCAAAGGACCATGTTCAAGCTTCCATTAAATAGTACAGGATTACACCGAATGAAACACAGTTCTTCCGAAAGTACGAGAGTATATTAAAATATTACAAACCAACATAACATACAAAATACAATTCGGATCCTAACCTATTAGAAGTGAATCTTGACACCATGTTATAAAATAACTTATAATTTAATTACCGCCATCTACCGGCAAACAGTACAGCCTCGATCTTAATCATCTTAAATTCAGCTTTGTTATTTTCTTCAATGTTTTTTTTATTCAAACACACGAAAACATTTGCTAATAAATAACTAATCATTACTTATTGATCATATTCTAATATGTTGAATGCCACATAGTGGGGTCATTTAAGTAACAACCAAAAATCGTAATAAAAAGTTATGAATAATTATGAAACTAATAACATAACATGAAATCGATTTCACGCTATACTCGAACCTAACTACTTGTATCTAGTGATCATAAGTTCAAAATCGTCGGTAAAAAGTCATTAGGTAAATGTATACGTTTTAAAATGTTAATAATTTTGATTTAGAATCTTTCAAAACTCATGATAACTGGACGCTAATATTTTGCTCACACTCTCTCTCCTAAGTCAAAGTGAAAACATAAAAATCCGTTTTATAATGCATTAGAAATTAACTTTTGCAAATTTACGTCACCTTATTATTGAAATTTTCAACAAACAACTTATATGGAGCGAAATCAGTGACGTAAAACACTTCGCCCGATGTTTTTATTCCATAAAAGATTTAGGTAAAGACGCATTTGTGACGTCAAACGTCGTTCCCCGGTCCCGACTAGTTGTTTTATTCATCTCGACTAACTTAGCTTCGTTCTTTTCATGTGAATGTCACGTTATAACAGAATGATTTGACATTTTACCTTATAGGGGATTTCTTCTTTTTTTTTCTTACACGTACACAAGAAAATCTTCACTCAGATAGACAAGTGTTAAACAATCCTTACCTTACTTAATTTCGTTTTGTTTTTTCACTGTATAGGACTCGCGGTTTCAGCAAAATCTCACACGCTGATGTCAAATGAAAAATGACTGAAGATGGTTAAAATATTAAATCTAATGAGTACTGTTTCTCAAGTGACGCTATCAGAATGCACCAATAAATCCTGTGTAACAGATTTTCAAACATGAGGGCTAGACAGATTCAGGCATTATAAAATACCACCACCATAGTATAACTTGATCCCAATAGTTTCCTTCTTCTAACTACGCTGTATCTGATCACACCGAGGTATCGTTAATCCATTCGATGATTAGTTATCAACACGTACTAGAATTATCTATAGCTAACGTCATACAGGATTAAACACAAAAATAAGATCGAACGCTTTGAGGACTGGTTTCAAATAATCCGTTTGCTAGTATGCGTTGCCAATTACACCCTTTGAACTTTAATACAGCATCCCATTGCTTAACGGCTAAACAGGTATGGGATTCGTAATACTACAATGGAATCTTGCGTAAGTTCTACCGTACTAGAACCTCGTTGAAATTCTGTTGAACAGTTCGTTCCACTTAAAGGTTTGGTTACTTATGATACATCATGCCTTTAAAGCCATTTCAATTCTACTGTTTTTTTTTAAGAAGAAATGCAAAAGTTAAGTCAAGTCAAAAATCGTCAAAAAAAATCAAGTAAGTGAACAGGATTTAGACCAAGCAAATTTATAGCAAGCTTTAAGACTCAATAATTATTATACAAAAAGGAACAAGTTTGTCTACAGTTTAATCGGATAAAATTTTGCAAAAAAGCAAGATACACGAGAAATAATTTCACAGCAATAAAACACGGCTAGTAAACCGGTTCACATGCCGGTTATAAGCCGGACTTTCACGCTTTGGAAGTCAAATAAAACTGTTATAAGTAATTAGTGCGCAGATTTTATAAATGTTTTCTACAAGCTGCACTTGAAAAAAGTGACCGGCGAGTGTCGAAGAAATATCTGCTTATTTGAAATTATTACGAATATCACCGTATGGTACCGGCTAAGAATAGTACCACCCCATATCTGTTGGTTATCGTAAAAGGCAGTTAAGCCACCCCACATCTCTGTGCTTCCACTAACATTATTAAAACTACGATTTGTATAGTTTTTTATATGACAAAAAAAATGATAAATATTATATTTATAAAAAAAAGAACCAGATCGAGTTTCTTGCCTGCGCTCTTCTCGACTGGGTTGTTTTCCGAACCGGTAGTAGTGTTTTTTAGACGTTCATAAGCGCCTTTTTAGGGCCTAAATTGAATAAATAAATTTTGATTTTGATTTTGAAGGTATTATCCATGGGATAGGCAGCAGCATCTTCTGAGTACCACAAATACCTACTGCGATCGCCAACCCGCGTGCCAAGCGTGGCGATTATGGCACTCTCCTATATTAAAGGAGACCGTGTCTAGCAGTGGACGTCTTATGATTGAATAGATATAGATTACGAATCTTGGCAATCACAGATGAATTGAGAATTTCACAATCTGCACATCTACGATAATATTTTGAACACCCTTGCTTTGTTTGATCTTCAAATGTTGAAGTATTTGCACTTATGTTACTAATAGGGAAATGGTTGTATATTATCGCCTCATCAAATTTGATTTTTAGTAGGCTAATCAGTAATAAACCTATATGTTAGAAATTTATCTAGGGTTTAACATATTTGTAATTATATAATCATACTTTTATATAGACCATTATGGAGTTTAGTAAAGTTTCATACAATGCATCTGAACAGAGAAAGAATTTAGATAAAATAAATGTTCAACGTGATTCTTTAAATTGACACAACTTTTTTATTTATGTACCGATTGACATGAAACAAACACTAAATGTTAAGTTAAACTTACTACAATATATTAGTGAAAACTGCATCTAAATCGGATAAGCCGTTTCTGAGATTAGCGTGCACAAACAGACAAACAGACAAAAATTTTAGGAATCATTATTTTGGGTCCTATTTGCGTTTATAAAGGTCCTAATAATATTTTTTCTCATATATCTTCCATGTACAGACAGCGATCCGTTACATTTTTATTATATGTATAGATAAATTGTTAATACGTACTAGCTTGTAGATAAACTGCTTCAAGAAATAAAACGTTCTATTATGACAAACAATGATGTAATACACAGGTAATATAGCAATATCTCTGTTTTTTGTTGATAGCCTTGTAATTCAAATTCAGGCTCAACAGAGTAGTAAAAAAAACACGTCATTAAGCCCTAAAAACAGCTATATTTTATTTTTTTAAATTTATAAAGCAGACGTGGTGAACGTTTTTATTATTATAGATGATTACATCGGTGGAATCGCGTTTGACTAGTTTTTGCAATGATTTATTACGATCAGGTAGAATCTTAGAATCAAGTTCACAAAACTGGTTAACTCTAATTACGTTCGGTAATCTGCAGTCACATCTCCTTAGTATTATTTTAATAACACATCATCTAGACGTAATCTACGCTCTAGTTGAATTAGGTCTATAAATATCGTTAGTTCAGATATTTAACCTCTCATTTCACCTTTTGCTACAAACTTTGTTCACAAATTTAAGCAACCAGTCTCTTATTTAATGAAATTTACTATCAAACTCCCAACATTTTCTGTAATTCTTTGACCTCTTTCAAAGCTTTTATTTATAAAGATTATAATTATAAGATTATAAGATTTTTTTCCTCTTTATTTTTTTTCAGGGAGTTTTGTATTAAAAGACATGCCAGTCCCATCGTAACTAATCTTAATCTTTTCATAAATACTTTAAAATACAAGTAGAGAAATAAATTTTAATAAATTACCAACTAAATTTAAAAGAACTGCACAGCAGTCTGGCAGACTGGCTGATGTTGGATCTGCCAGAATGCTGTGGTATGCACCTACATTCCAGATATTAATACTAATATTTATAAAGATATTAAATATTATATAAATTTGATATTTTTTGTTTTACCCGTTTCCTAATGAAAGATTATGATTTTATAAATTTATGAATTTTATATGCAGGGAAAAAACTGTTTACTGTAATTAGGTTACCTCAATGTTATATTTCTGTTGTTTACTTTTGTGTTTTAATTTGCGTTGACTTGCAATAAATAAATAAATTTTGATAAAATATTATCGAATATGTTGAATTTAAGGTCTGAACTTTTATGACTTTGCTTATTGGTTCGGGATGTTAAACATAGCTTTAATGAAACAAGGGATAGAAAATTCACTTAACTTAATCGCACATTAGGCGACCTTCAGCGAGCCAAAGGGCCTATTAATGAAGCTCCCAATAGATTAAAGTGCTCCAAGGATTCACATAATATATATTAACTAGGAAACTTTATGTCAGTGTATTTTCCAAGAGTAACCTGCAAAGAATATTTGACAAAATTTCATTCATCTCAAAGACTTAGATTAACAAAATGTAATTGATTTTGATTTTGACCCTTAAAGAAGAACTCGTAAATGCTCTTCCTTAGACACTTAAAATTACTATGAAAATATTTACTATTCAATGGAAAACGTATTGATAATTTAATAATCTCTTAAGGATCCATTCAATCTACGCTCATGTGAATTATTTTAAAGTAAGCTTAGGGTAAGATTATCGAAAGCTTTATTAAAATCTCACCCTACATTACGTTTTTACTATAACTTCTTTAGCTGAAATCAATGCTGCGTTTACATTCAATGCACCTTGTACAATGTACATTTGTTATGCACTTAATGTAAAACCTTTACTTTTACATTACCATATAAATTTAAATGTGACCACATTGAAGTAGATTACGACTCAACAGCAAGGTCCCTCTCCCCATCCCAGTAACTGCGGTGAACGTTGCCAAATCCCGCCAAATGGTTTTCCATAACAGGGGCAATACCCTAGGAAGTTTTTTTTTACGTACTTTGTATAATACAGTTTATGCTTTTTTTATTCAATCAGGTGTAAGATCTTCCTTATTTTTGTAATTACCTTTATCGTTCGTTAAAAGCTGACTTTTACCTTACTATTTAGGATCTAAGAATTATGTAAAGTCTTATAAAATTTGTTTATCTGCTACTCAAGTTTTTATTTGTTACTGTAAATTATGAAAACTTGTTATTTACAGAAAGTTACATTATACCGTATTAGGCCTTGTATTTGTTTGAACTACTTGCAAATCGAAATACCGCTATGTAAACAGAACTGCAACGATCAAACAAATGTATGTCACCTGATTAACATAATTGGTCAATAACAATGATATCGTTAGCATCTTTATTTACGTGTCAATTGTTGATTATTCCGAGTCCGTGATATGTTAAAAGATGCCTCATTTACCAAGAAATAGGATGTTTTAACTGCTTTAAAGAAACTCCAATTGCTTTTTCTTACATTGAGATCACGGATAATATCGATCAATTTAAAAAGGAATGCTATTACGAACAGTTATGAAACGTGAACTTTTTAAATTGGCACATTGTAAGTAAAATTCTGCGGACTTGCTTTCGCCGTTGCTAATAACTGATTTGCGGCTGCCTCTACACTTATGTAAAATGATAGGACATCAGTATGAAATGTATAATGGTGCTTTGTACTCTAATTTTCCTGCGGATTGGCAGGCTTGCCAAATCGCTAAACACAACGTAATTATACGATAAACTTAAGCGATTTTATCTATAATGTCGGATACCTTTTTGTTAATTGTATCCTATCACTTAATTGTAATATATAAACTAAACGAATATATGCAATTAAAACTGAATATTGTATATGGTATGCACTTATTACATATACATTCAAATACTCTATTATAGCTTAATGTCATCATCATCTCCCTACCCTTTTCCCGTTTTTATTTGGGGTCGGCGCAACATGTCTTCCTCTTCCATTCCTCTCTATTTGTTGTCATCTCCGCATTCACTCCTTTTCTAAACATATCATCTTTCACACAGTCCATCCATCTTTTCTTTGGTCTTTCCCTTCCCATGTAACCGTCCACATTCATATCCAATACCTTTCTTACAACATTCTCTTTCTCCCTGCGCATCACATGTCCATACCAGGATAAACGACCGCCTCTTAACTTGTCTATTATAGCTTAATGTCTCTGTTAAAAAGAAAACAGCAAACTAGAAATCAATAGTCGATCTAAAGAGTCACTTATGTTTCTGATTAATTAATTGATTTTTATTTTGTACTAGCTTTGTGCTCGCAGCTGCGCCCCGCGTTACATATAATCTTCAATGCGTTTTAATTTTTTATACGGAACTTAATTTATTTTCCAAAAAAAATTAATACTAACATAAAGTAAAAATATTTGTCATAAATTATAGTACTAGCCCGTAAAACTGTGCATTGAATCGGTTTTTATTCAAATTATGAGTTTTACTTTTTTACGCGGAACTCTAATTGTTTTCGAAAATTAAAAGTACCCTAAGTTACCCGGAGTAATTGCAGCCATCTACCAAAAAAATACCGTCAAAATCGGTCCAGCCGTTCCGAAGATTACTCGAAACAAACAAACAGACAGACCGACAGACAGACAAAAATTTTAAAAATTGTATTTTTGTTATAGGTATCGTATATAAATGCATATCTATTTAGTAAAAAAAATAATTTTTGACATTAAAAATAGACACTTCAATTTTATTTATTATTAGTATAGATAATGAAGCGAAAAATTGTTTCTTGCAATCCATCGTCAAAACTCCTGTTATCTAACAACTAAATGAGAGATTGACTTATTTTAGTGATTTAATAATGGCGTCTGTCGGTGAATTAATTTCACCAAAAGCAGCTATTTTTATCGGCTCTATTGCAGTTAATTTAACGTACGTTCTTTTGTATTTTACCAATTTATATTATATAAAGGAAATACTATTAAAAACGCTCCGACATTCTCACTTGCGGCGTACTTACGTATACTTTTGTAATGTCTATCGGTTAATGAGCCGTAACGTGCTATTGCTATGTGTAATTTTATTACCGGCTATGGAAATTAATCTATTTCAAAATAACGAAGGCCCACCGGTTGTATAAGATCACTTACATTTAGAAGGTCTCGATAAAATTGACGTTTGCAATAATCTGTTTGCATTACGATAAAAACCTTTAAACGTTTTGTTGTGTAACTGAGTGTTTGTTTACTAGCCCATATTTATACTTCTCCAAATTGATAATTAAGTATTTTCAAATTATTATCAACACCTAACGATTTAAATACCACATTCAAATTTTCATTGACGTCCTTATTTTTTCACATTAACACTAGTGTCCACTTCATTTCCTTATGTTACATCTACATTTATATAAGATTTACAGGGTGGATCATTACGTGAACGATAGTGATGTCTGGAAATAACCCACATCTCTGTGCTTCCACTAAAAACTACGATTTGTATAGTTTTTTATATGACAAAAAAATGATATATATTATATTTATGAAAAAAAAAAAAAAGAACCAGATCGAGTTTCTCGCCTGCGCTCTTCTCGACTGGGTTGTTTTCCGAACCGGTGGTAGTGTTTTAGACGTTCATAAGCGCCTTCTTAGGGCCTAAATTGAATAAATAAATTTTGATTTTGATTTTGATTATTATATGCTAGTTCGTTACTTCATTTCATAGGGTATACAATAGAGCCTTTTTTAAACACTTTTGTCCGTGACTTCGTTCACATTGAGTTTAGTATTGGGTCCAGAGAGTCACTGTATGTTAATAGTAAATGGCAGAGATATACCTTCGCGAAATCATCTCTTGGATTTTCTCTAGATTTTGAATACATACATATAAATCCTGACCGAATATCTATGTGTGAAAAACGCAGCAAAATCCGTTGCTTGGTTTAGAACTAGCTAGAAGATAAACAGATAGAGGCGGAAAAGGACTTTATTTTTACTATGTCCATTTATCATGTCCTCCAATGGCGAATCGCTTATATAACTGATATCTTTTAAAGCCTCTATGGTGACTAATTATTACCTACCAGCATTATTGAATATCCAACATCAAAGCGTATAATTTTATTACTCCATACAAAATACAATACGTGGAAGCGAGATTCCTATAGAAAATTTACATTGTCGTTCATTTTAAATTTATTTTGCGCTAATAGTGTGCCCGCGGCTGCGCCCGCGTTTCACATATAATAATATATTTGCGTTTTAATTTCTTTATACGAAACTCTAATTATTTACCTAAAAAATGTAGAACTAAGAAAAAATAAAAAAAAAAAAAAAAATCTCATAAATTGCCCACACTTGCCCGTAAAACTGCATTGAATCGGATTTTATTCAAATTTTGATGCATTTTTTTTTTCGCGGAGCCCTAATTATTTTCGAAAATCAAAAGTCAGATTTACGGAGTAACTTCAGCTATCTACCAAAAAAGTCCGGTCAAAATCGGTCCGGGCATTCCGGAGATTACCCGATACTAACAGACGGACAAAAAAAATTTAAATTGTATTTTGTTATAGGTATCTTATATACACTCATATCTATTTAGTAAAGAAAAATAATTTTGACATTACAAACAGACACTTCAATTTTATACAATTAGATATATTTACTGTGTTAGTGCTAGAGGCCGGATGCGACGTTTTGGCTGGCGGAAGTTCCACTTTGCATTTAAACAGAGTGTTTAAAATACGAATTTGTTGTTCAAGGTATCTTATTTTTATATTTAGAGGATTTAACAGAATGTTTGGTATTTATCATTGATGAAATGTTTAGCAGATTCCGACCGCTGGGTTAGGGGTCGTTAAAATGTTAAAACGTAAGCATCACTGTGGGGTATGCTTTGCTTATTTTTGATGACATGGGGGATGGGGACGGTTTGAATGATGATTACGTAAGCAATAATTATTTATTCATGTTTTTATGTTCAAAATTATGCAAATCCTTTCGTAATGATGGTCCATCGAGCTTTGCAAGGAGGAGGGGTGTTAAACATAACCAAAATTTTGCTTACCAAATTCTTGAACACCACCTTAGTTAGGAACTGTCAATAGACTGATATGTACAAGACAGCGTGTTTTTTTATACTTTCTCAAATATATATTAAACGTTATATTTTGTTTCTTTACAGTTCTATCTTTTAGTATAGGCTACCTATAGACATACTTATCCCTTATCAATCGTAGTGAATTTGGAAATAGGTAGCTTCATTTGAGGATCGTAGATTACGGTTTCTATCCCAAAGTACTATACTTCCATAGTTTTAGGTATTCCCCGAAGGAATGTCGTTCACGGGACACGGACGGTAATTCTATCCGGACGGTCGATGCAAAACCCGGACAATAACCGCACCCGGTCGGTTAATCGGAACCGAATCTATTTGGTGAATTTACACGACAACGAATAGACAATACATTAGTTATTACTAATATATACAAAAAAGAAATTTTTTATTTCTTGTTATAGATTTGACTAAAAATGTAAATGGAATACAAACGTCCAACATCTTACAAATAAGTCTGCCTGGGAAGTGAGATCAGGTTAAAATATATTGGACAAAAATTACATGAAATTGTCGTAACTATTATTATAATTCAATTCAAAATCAAAATCAAAATTTATTTATTCAATCTAGGCCCTAAGAAGGCGCTTATGAACGTCTAAAAACACTACCACCGGTTCGGAAAACAACCCAGTCGAGAAGAGCGCAGGCGAGAAACTCGATCTGGTTCTTTTTTTTTTATAAATATGATATATATCATTTTTTTTTTGTCATATAAAAAACTATACATATCGTAGTTATAATAATGTAAGTGGAAGCACAGAGATGTGGGTTAATTCCAGACATCACTATCGTTCACGTAATGATCCACCCTGTAATAACCTTTTGAGATTAAAACTTGCTTGACATAATACTTGAACTTATTGTCAGGTAAATCGGTAATGTTACTTGGGATCTTATTGTAAAACCGAATACTATTACCTATAAAGCTTTTATTAGACTTACTTAGCCTAAAGCGTGGGACGGACAACTTGTCTTTACTTCTAATATTAAAATTATGACGATCATTCACTAGATCTAGCTTGTCTAAATTTTTACGAACATGCATTAAGTTATCGAAGATGTATTGATGATATTGATGATGAATTGGTAGTGTGGTCAGATTTCGCGTCGATGGACTTAAGTTCATATAATGAGCCGGAGCTTTCAGTGAAGGAAAGCATAGTGTAGAAACCATTGCATGGTGGGAGGTTTTTTTTGGAAGCTCAGGTAGCTAACTATCACTCTCGATTTTGAAAACCTGTCGCTAAGCACCAATAGTTGTTTTCTGGTAGCATCACTTAAGACCCAGTACCTCTAAGTTTAGTACGCTTACTTTATTGTACCACATCGTCTAAGCCATGCGTCTGTACATTATTATAAAAAGCTCCAAACGAAAAGATACCTCAACTCGCTAAGCAAATATTGAGATGTAAATATTTTACATTTCAATAGCTAAACATAGCCAAGTCATTAAACCTAACAGGATTCCGTATAAAACCACTACCGCGAACCACACACGTTTAGCGAGATCTTTGAACTAATCGTTCGTAACTAACCTGTAAACGGTACGTAATAAAGTTGACATTACAATGAACCCGCGTGAGAGATATCTGACCGCATAAAACGCGATCGGAAAATCACAACATATGGCCCGTCCGTCCGTCCCTATAACTACACGGTTTTTTATACGGGTTCGCATGGGTTTTATATATCCTACGAATAGGCGGGAGAAGCGATGGCATGTGTGAAGAAACTAACTAAACAAGAAAAAAAAGCTATTCGCTATAACAATAAAATTAATAAAACAAAGATATTGAAAAAATAGTGTTGCTCTGTGTCCGTTCTCGTTATTTAAGAACTACAAACTGAAGATGTAAATCAATTCTTTTTAAAAATAACGGACGTATTTTAGCTTACATTTTGAACTGTACAGCCCACTGAGAGTATTTAAATTAAAAAGACTATGAATGATTGTTAAAAGCATGATAGTTCACAAGAGTCTGATCGAATGAAGTAATTAAATATAATACTTATAGTTTAGAATAATTATTTCATTTTGCTAAATAAATTCAGAGATACGGGTCTTTTTAAAGTGTTTGGTGTGAATTGAGAGCATTCCACTCTATCCAGTTCTACGAAAACGAATGTTAGTTTGGATTTTAAACTTTACAAACCACGTCAAGCGTGACGGGGCATAATTTAGTATAGTACGCTCATTCTATGACAAATTTAAGACGTTTATAATTCCTTATTTTAGGTAATTGTAATTGTGTACTCAAATGTATAACATTCAGTTTTTATTTAAAAAATAATCATTACTTAAGTGAAACAAACACTTATAACTTAATTCAATTTAAAAAAATCAAAACATTATTCTAAGGATTACAATGCAAAATAACTATAACGTAAATCCGCCACGCGACCGGCAGGTGTGTCTGCGCGTCCGTAATACAGTCAATAGAACCGTAGGGCTGTCCCACAATAGGTTTAATCCTCATATTTATATAGAGCGTTCTTTTGTGAGAAGCGAGTCCCTTTTCGTGGCCCCATTCTACAAGAATAGTTTATTCGATTGAGGACGTTGCGGTTTTAATTATTAGATACCGTTTCCGGTTTATTGAATAGATACACGCTATACGACGCACAAATGGAGTTCTGTTTTCTTTCAGCTGTTTTTAATTAACTTTGCTAGTAACCTAATAGTGAACACCACAATCCATTTTATACAATTTTATGTATATATTTTTTTTACAGTATTTGATAAGTTTTGATCACAATCTGACCTGATTTTCAGTAACAATGTGGATGAAATAATCCTCGTTTCATTGATCTGATTATTGTGAGACAGAAGGTACTTAGACTTATTCAATACATGAAAAGGTTGCCAGTGATGTTTATTGTGGTTACACCGCACGTCTTGATCACACTGAATTATGCTATTGAAATGAGAAATAAAACTAGAACAGCTAGATTCTTAGCAATCTTTTAGTCTCGTATACTTTTTTTACGTATAATATTTATGTCATATCGTAACTGAAGGGTCAAATAACCCAAACAACCTGAAAGATTGAAACAAATGCGCCGAAAAGAAGTTGCGCAAAACGGTGGTCGGACTAAGCTTACGATCAATCCTGAATCCGTTAGCACAGTTCTCTATCGAACTCCAAATCAAAATCAACAGAGGTATCTCTGTAAAAGCGATATACGGAGTCACGATCCTTGCCTTGAAAGTCAATTCGTCGACACAAAGAAAGTAAGATGCTATTAGCAATAAGAATGCTTTAGATAAAATTCTTTAGAAATAGACATTTCATTAGGTAAAAAAGAGAGGCAATAAAAGGAGGGGGTAGAGAGAGGATGCTCTCTGTTTTTTCGCAAAGCGAATATTCTGATAGAATTTCTACGAACCACGTAAAATGTAATATTATATCTCAGTATAGTTCGCGCTCTCTCTCTCTCTCTCTCTCTTTCTATATATATACCATAAAATAAAAATACATATAAGCCTTTAATTTTAAATCAGATTTTAATTTGATTTTTAATGAAACAATAAGAACAATCAGTCAACATTCCTAATGTGAATAGTAAAAAAAACGCTATATGCGGGTCGAACCCCATGTACAGCCGTTAACGTAGAAAGCGAATATATTTTTTACACTTTACATTTACATAGATAATAGAAGAATAAATAATGGAACAAGACCTAAAAGAAATAATACACGCTCTAATAATTATGTTATTTATATCTGTTATTAATGGAGCGATACTGATAGTTTGGAAAAAAATGTATTTTATATTTCTTCTATCGAGCGTGACACCCCTGGTCGTTCACTGTGTCGGGCTACGTCATACTAGTGCTGGGATCGTTATAACAAGATTTCCGGAATATTAATACATTTTAAATATTTTTAATGATCCTTTACATAAAAGGTAACGTCTCTTCTGGTATGTGTGTGTCTGCTAAAATTCTGAACTAATTACGTTTATCAGTCCTATTTAGTTTTTAGTGTATTTATAGTTTTCAGGTGACAAATGTTTCATACGAAAAGGACTTGCAACAAATATCAATAAAAATCAAATATATTTCAGAGTTATTGGGATCTGGCTGGATAGTTAATAGTTCTTGCGAGCGGAGCAGCGA
Source organism: Samia ricini (assembly GCA_014132275.2). Taxonomy (NCBI): domain Eukaryota; kingdom Metazoa; phylum Arthropoda; class Insecta; order Lepidoptera; family Saturniidae; genus Samia; species Samia ricini. Next base: position 2,161,242 of record AP028159.1, read on the forward strand.
CCACATCTAGGTCAAAATAATTAAAAAAAAAAAGATTTTGTGGCAGGTTAACGATGTTTAATACTTTTTCTTACATTACGTGTACACGGTCTGTGAAGAGAACCTCGCGAGAAACCCATAGCATGGTGGTAGGGCATTTTCTAACAATGCCCGCCTGGGTAGCAGCTACCACCCTCAAGTTTGACGACCTGTAGTTGTGTTCCGGCAGCATCACTTGAGTACTCAACTTCTCGTCTTAGTGTGTTTACCATTCTGGATCATCATCACTTAACATCAGTTGAGATTGTGGTCAAAGTACTTACTGCTGAGTTTATATATTGTTAAAAAATAAATTACAAGCTGATGTTATGTCATATATAAATTACATTTGTTATAAATTTTAATGAAAAGAAAAAAATATCTTTTGAGTTAAGAATTGAATAACAAAAAATCCGTCCAGTTCGCAACACTATATGAAACGCCTTTTGTAAAACGACAGATGTGAAGAATATTATCACAAAGAATAGATTGTATCTCTGTCTATCTCCAGCGAAAAGTGGGTGCAAATTGACAATATATACGTGTTATTTGTTATTTTATTCGACAACACTCAGATTGTGTCTTTACAAGCGCAGATGTTTCTTGTGGAATACAATGGGGGGGCTATTATTAACGCTTCGAAGGTGACTTTTGAGACACAGTTCATTTAATTTATCGCATAGGTACGTTTCAAGGTGTACTTTTAAAAATTATTTTGAGTTTGTTACTAAGTGTTTAGTGTCATTTTTTGTTACATATAATTTATAACTTATTCGACTTGACTTTATGTACTTTGTTTTGCTGTTCCCTATCTGCTTTCTTTAATAAATATTTGATCAGGTTCGTTCTGGACAGGTGGATTTTCGTGTAAATATGATTTCGACTGTCACTAACTGTACCCGACTGTTTCCATCGCAAATAAAAAAATTTACTTTTTACAAAAATTTAGATGAAGAATTTATGTATACTACTAGTAAATAGGCCTTTTCAACAACAATTGAAGCTATTTGTGTTCTCTGTTTATTAGGTTGTTATTTTGAATTTATTTGTTATACCTAAAGAATTAACTAAAATATGCATTATAAATATATATTTATATTTATATTTAATTAGTCACAAATTATTAGCTGATATTATGCTTCTGTCTTTTACAGATAAATTCTATTTCGACTTTGTAGCTCTTAAGCCATATCACCCGATGTAAAAAATTCTAATTTCGATTTTGGTATTCCACTGTGTACTTTTACGTCCATGAATAAATTCATAAGCAAAAGAACAATCGATGAATATTAATCAATTGATTAAATCCATTTGAAGCGCATTGAAATTATTGGAATAATGGAATATTCCGACAATACGCGTATTAGAATGAAATATGAGGCGGGTATTATCCTAATGTATTAGGGTGGTGGGTGAACTGATATAATTTTATATATAAAATTTCCTATTAATCAAATATGGATTTATATTACATGCATAATAATATTACCTTCTATGTTTATACTCTTTCCTTATTTTCAAAAGCGACGAACTCTCTTGTTTGTCTGTTAGTTGGCTCGTTACTTGAAAACTATTGTGACTCGATTTATTGAAACTTTTATGATATGCGAAAAGATCTAGTAAAAAATACAACATTCTTTAATAATTGAAAAAAAAAATGAGTTTATTATAATACTTTAATTAATTAATAATAATTCTTCAGAAAATAACTGGCTTGCCGAAAAATATTTCCGTATTCATAGTCCTGTATGAATTCAATTTCATAATTTCCAGACGCCGCGCTGGCCGAATGTAATAACACGCTATGCACCTGATATTAAAACTTTACCTTACTCTATATGGAATACTATAAATAGCATTATGTTTATAGGTGAGCAAATCCGTCTCTTACTGGTGGTAAGTCTGGTTTTCCAGCGATTGTCCATAGATCATTATGTAACCGTTCTTCCTATCCTGGTTCGATTTCTAAGTCCGCCATTTTCCATTCAGTTATTTTTGAGTGTTCTGGTTTCTTATATCCTTATGGCATGTCCTATCTATATCAGGCGATCAATTTCCAAAGTTAATTGAGCGCGAAAGTAATGCTAAAAATGATTGATTTAATTTTAAAAACAGTCTATATGTGGTATTTAAATTAAAAACAGTGCACGTTTACGAAGGTATTAATCACGATATCCACTGGATCCATATGCCCGTTTTGGAGGAACGTTCTATTGTACACTTGGGACCAATGCGTATTTGTATCAATGATTATCTGCACCCCAATAACGCAGCGGGGCGAAGATTAATTTTTGGATATTATACCAAAATACAATAAATTCACTACGTCCATTTCGTTAATCCGTGAAGGATGTAAGTTATTGCTAAATTATTCTGGATACATATTTGTTTTAAGCGAACAAACTCAGTTGAACAACTGCCCTCAGTACTGCGGTTTTCCACTGCAAGTTTCTCCTAGAATATCGGCAATCGGTATTTTATGGTTTCTCTTTCGAATAACCTCTAATATTTTCAAATCAACCAAAACAGACTTTGTTATATTTTACAGTCAGAATATACAACTATCTATGTTACTTGCATTCATGTTGTTACAAATGGTATTCATGTTAAGATTAGAACATCTTATTAGGTAGTTTGTACATGTTTTCCTTAGCTTCATTCTACTTAATTTTAGTCAAGGTCATGCAATATTTAAAGATGGCTAGATTTTAATCATCACTTACTGGATTTCCATCAGTTGATATTAATTATCTCTTGCAATTTTTTTTTGCAAATTATTGTTTTCAATTTTGTCATTACGATCACAACTTCACTCGTTCACGGTTTCAAACATGGTTTGTTAACTACGTTATCATAATGCATTTAATTAAAAAACTCTTTAAATATTGATGTTGGTACAAGGACTGCTCTATAATGTTTTGATTAAGCCTCACTTTTTCGTTCGTTACACCGATATCTTTTGCAAACTTTTTTAATTTTAAACTTATCCACACAGTCGAGTCGAGGTCAATTTGCTCCGCTGTTTTCGAATATAAATTCAGTCTGTGTTTTATTTGTTTATGAATTTTTAATACTTTCGTAATGAGAGGCATCAAAAGTAGAATGTTTAAGGGCTGAGAAATTTTCCTTTTATTTTTATTTCGGCAATGCTTTTGTACTTTATCTGCCGCGTAGTGGGGTGAGTAGATCGAAATTTAAAAAATATTGAGGACGTTAATTTTATTAATTGATAGTTCGTCTATTTTGTTTATGGCTGCAAATAAAATACCTTTATATCGTTTAATATATATAAAATATATATCCGAATGTGAATAGTTATTGGACGTATCAAACTTGGAAGTTAATTTGTATATTTTTATGTACCGTTTTTTACTGTCGAATAAAAAGGAAATTAAAAACCAAGCAGGATAAAGAACTTCGTTGTCTATTTAAACAATGAATACTTTTTGTATATTTGTCGAAATCTATTTGCTTTTTTATTTTATTACATTTGCTTTTTACTTTAGATTAAGGAGATAAATGCTAACAGTTTCCTCATTTTGCATTGTATTAATCTTTTTGCTTTGCTACAAGGAAAACTAAATATGTTTTTGCATCAGACGTGTACTTTATATTCCTGTGTAGATTGATCATTGTGACATGATTTCTAGATATTCGATCATGTTTAATTTTAAACGGTTGTCTTATAATCCTTTATTGATTCTTCAAATTATCTATGGCTCTTTCTTTATCTCTTGCGTTGAAAATAATACATTACAGAATACAGAAAAATAACTTGTAACTTAAAAACAGTTGTAAAAAAACAGACGCGTTGTTTCTCAAAATAAAAACCTGCCTTTGAGGAACTTTTTTATCTATCATTTACAAAAACGAATATTTTTCCGTCTGTTTCGATTCGATATCTAAAAACATCTTGATTTTTTCTATTGTCTGTTGTTACAGGTGTTTAGGAGTATACAGTGAAGAATTCAAGTGTTTTACGGTGAATAAATTTAGTGTTTATAATGTGCTGAGTACACGATGTTGTCACTTTGGTGTTGCGGCCGGGTCACGTGACGTCTCGTTATTATAATGGCGGAGTCCAGCCCCGCCACATCGATCATCGAGGGAACTGTAAAGTTTCGCGATGGGAAAAAGGTGAGATGTTTAAATAATTCCAAAAACACATTACAGCCAATATGGCGAATGCTTCCACTTTAATAACGATCTGGCGTCCGTGAATCAATGAAAACATAGTGATAAATGAATAGTCACGTTTTGTAATCAGCCAGTGCAGATCCAGCAATTTAGGGAGTAATATAGCCTCATTGGATCGCAACTAATATACATTTCAAAAAACCGTTATAAGTTTTTTTTTTTTATTATTATTTAAATTAAACTATCTGCAGACTCTGGGTCCGCACCTTTTTTAGATTGGAGATTTAAATCGACTTGCGTCGGAAAAAATTGCCTATAATAGCAATTCAAGCAGTTATGCAGTTAGTAATCTTCTTTCGCATATGTGAGCTTAAATCTACTTCTATTAAATTTTTATATCTAAATATTAAATTATTTTGTAAACACTTATTTTGTTATTATTAATTACATAGTTATTACTTAATTTTTTTTAATTTTTATTAATGGTCGTAACAAACCGTTATATGTTAAGGCGCGTTACTTCCTAGATCAGCAACTGTATCCAGAACTACCTCTAGGCTTTAGTCGTAGTAAGTATATGTTGCCTGGTATGGTGATAGAATTTAATCTATGGGCGGTCATCATCGTCCTAGTATTCTGACTTTATTTAACATCAGATGAAATGCAGCTATTTTATGCCGATAAGAACACTCTTATCGATTATCATAGCTCATACAAATGAGAACGACTTGAAAAAATCTAGGCAGCCGTGGGCACTGTTGGTAAAAGTGAAAACTTGCAAACTTAGGAAAAACTATCTCTATGTAATGTTTAAATTAAGGTTTTATTATTAACCCCTTGAGCACTAACCTGGCGTTTACGCCACCTTTCCATTGTTTTCCTATTGTCTTATTTTTATGAGTACTCGACATATTAAAGTATAAGTAATTAAAATTGTATCATATGTTCTTTGGAATTATTAACATGAAATAACCTTTCATTAAACATATAACATTTATCTGGTTTTTAAATTTATTGGCGCTTCGTTTATACATAATCAAAACATACGATAGACTACGTTAGTATAAATTTTATTATTTGTCTCTGAGCGCGAGCGCTTGAACTCCATTTTACACTTGACATGCTGTAGCATGTTAACGGCTAACGTCATACTATTGGTAACGCAAATATATAAGATTATTTCCTACCGTAAATTCGACATTGTTCTTCTTACCCCTAAAACACGAATAAGTATTCGATTCGTATATATTCGCATTACATTATACCAATCGGCAAGCGAATAACTGGTTTTAATGGAAAAAAAAAAAATAATCCACGATTTCTAAATTTATTCGACCTCGGAACTTGACACTGTTTTTCTAAAGACCTTGACCAATGTTTTCGCGTTTATACTTAAACGTAGATAAATTCGTTAGTACAGCTTATAGAAATTTTGTTGCCTTCCGCGTGTAGTCGTAGGACCTTGAGTTTAGTGCCCGGGCGAGGTAAAAAAGGTAATGGTAGTGACTAGAACTTTTTTGTCCGTTAATTAACTGTTTACAGAATAACAACTATGCAATTATAACTAAGCCGTGTGTTGTCGGCTAAAAATAGTACCCCATGTCACCCCCATATCTTCCCGTGTGTGTCGTAAAAGGCGACTTAGGGAACACCTACTACGATCGCCAACCCGCCTGCCAAGCGTGGCGATTATGGCAATCCCTTCCTTACTGGGGAACACCTATGTCCAGCATAGGACGTCTAATGGTTGTATAGACTATGCCTAGAGTTTACAATAGCTAAGTCTAAAGCATTCTGATACCGAGTTATGAGATATGAGTTTAAGTCAATTAGGTTGTTTTTACGGTATTTATATATAAGAAATCGGCGGTTCGATAAAGATATATTAGGGGGCGTTCAAATATTACATCCTTGTGTTAGTTAAGCCTAAAACGCTCGCCCTAAAGTTCGTTGAAGCTGTAAAGGGCCTTCTGGTCAATATCGTTAATCAGTTCTAAAAAAAAAAGTTAGTTTGTGGTCAAACCGTGGAATCTATATAGAGAGTAAAAAAAAAACTGTAGAAAGTTTTCAGTTATAGGATTTCAAGCCGCATCGACTCGACTTGTTGTCCAAATGCTACCACTGAGCGAACGTCACATCGGAACATAGAATACTTCATGTTAAAGAAAATTGACAGTATAAAATGCACAAAAAAAAACGTTAAAACGTCCTCTTTCATGTATACTTTTCCATAAAAATATTGTTATCATTCAAATAAATTTACCTACACATTTTACTGATAAACTTCGCTCGCTGATAACAGCGCTGTTTGCCTATCGCATTGATATCGGATCGATATGAGGTTATATGTGCCGTTGATAACGCTCGATAGGATCCTTGTCTGTACAAATAACTGACCGACTACCGAAGACATAGTCTTCTTAGGAGAAATCCTTAACGTAATATATATAAATAAACTTGGATATTAGAAATAGTTATGTCGATTCAGAATAAAAAAACTAACTACCACAAAAATGAATCAAGTCTCATCTCGCTCCTAATTAACACGTTTGGTTATGCGACAGATTGAGATAGAAAAAATCACTAACTAAATCTTACGCGTTGAAATCTCATCGACTAATTAATTCATGATTTATGTCAGAGGTATTCAAATTAGAACGAATTCGACAGAGGACTTTTGGAGCTCCATTTGTGTTCTTAACACGCTCATTGCTTGCTACACACAAGTTGTTGGTTTAAAATAATCTAGTGGTTTTTGCACTCGTTTCTTACGATTAATGAACTCAAAATTAACATAATTGATTGTTTTTTTATAGTTTATTATAACTATTATGTCTATTACAAAAAAAGAATCATGTAAATCCTTTTTGTTGGTTCCTTGGTTATAAATCAACTAAAGGATATTTGTTTTTTTTTGTCCGAAACTAGCTAATGCTGTTTGTTGACCGGTAGGGTTTCACCGTAACTTTGGCGGCGAGTGCTGAAGGCACTCACCGCAAAAGGTAACTAGCACAAGGGATCGAACCTCGGCTGTGCCGCTACCTGTGAAATAAAATTCCCGCGGAATTTGAAACTAAAGGATAGACAGATAAATTAGCTTTTATAATATGTGACTTTAATATAGTCTGTGCATAAGAGAGAGATAAGCTATTGCCGTCTCCCTCATCATTCTCCTGCCTTTTCCCAACTCACTTGGGGTCGGCGCAGTATGTTTTCTTCTTCCATACGTCCCTATCAGCCGTCATCCCTTCATTCGCTCCTTTTTCTTTCATGTCCTTTCTTACACACTCCATCCACACTTTCTTTGGCCTTCCTCTACTTTTCAATCCTTCCACATTCATATTCATTACTATTTTACCCACATGCGCTTCCTCTCTTCTCATAACATGTCCATACCACGACAAACGAGAACCTTTCAACTTTTCTACCATTGACGCAACTTTCAAACTCCCTATACTCAGTAATATTATATACAAAAAATAAATGTATTTTATGATAATTCATCATTGCGGAATAATTTAGTGGCAGGCGACAGAAAAACGGAAGTCCCTATGAATCATAATACATTTATAATGTTTGCATGGATACAATCAGTCTATTATTATGAGTAATCAAACGATAGTACGTACAACAAGTCTCGACGAAAACGCATTGCTTACTACTATGGTCACGCTAACTCGATAAGTTTTTGTCTCGTCCACACCTCGTACGTCGCTTTCAACAGAACGCCATAGACAACTTATCTAAACAGACGTCTCTAATGTTTTAATTCGTTGCACCGTTATAAATCTGTCAACTAACCGCTTGAGATTATCTAATTGTGACACGAAGAGACGTAAATTAATATGTTTGCTTTATTTATTCGATATTAACATAATAGGTATTTCAAATTGCGCTCTCTGAGAATGTATTCTTTCAAATTCTATCTTATGTAAAAGCATAGAATAATACTTCACTGTCTACGTCGTATTGTCAAAAATAAGTTGCTTTTTAAATACCGACCAATAAATATGAATCTATCAACAGTCACCAACATAATGGCGGACTATATAAAAAAAAGTGTGAAGCCTGTAAGTAGTTCTGGATGTAGTTGCAAACGCGACACGCCTTTATGTGTCACTGTTGTAGGTTGTTCGAATATGTACACGAAAGCCCTATCACCCGGCACCCCTTTTATGGTTATAGTACGAGCATTTTAACTTTCCCGCTCTGAAGTATGCTACAAATGGCTGCGCATTTTTACGTATGACCAAAACAGTATTGTGCATGCGTTTTAATTTCTCAGTCCCTATTTTACGTTTGATGTATATTCACATCTCATTTGCTGTGGTTCTTACAACAGATTCTGGTGATGTCTGGAAATAACCCACATCTCTTTGCTTCCACTAACATTATTAAAACTACGATTTGTATAGTTTTTTACATGACAAAAAAAATGATATATATTATATTTATGAAAAAAAAAGAACCAGATCGAGTTTCTTCTGCCGGCTCTTCTCGACTGGGTTGTTTTCCGAAACGGTGGTAGTGTTTTAGACGTTCATAAGCGCCTTCTTAGGGCCTAAATTGAATAAATAAATTTTGATTTTGATTTTGAGATTTTGTTAAGTTAATGTTTTTCTTCATGAGTGTACCTTCACTGAAGCCGTTTGTCTCGGCGTCAGAGCGGCATAGTTAAAATGCGTGCTATATTATCGTCTTCAAAACTTCTCTATATGTAACAACTTGTTCAGAAAATATAAATAATAGAGACTAAAAAAATAACCATATAATGCGATTCCTGCACGTGCAGAGGCACAATGTCATTATGTACCTTTTAAAATATGTTAGGGAAAATAATGATAGAAGTTATAAAATATAATGAGTTACTTAGTTACCGATGATAACGATAAGAGAAGCACATTACAGGCGACATCATTACCGGTGCAAAAAATGCGCGGCAGTATCTTCTGGCATCATGCTTGTACGTTGTTACTCATAAGCTTGACGTGCGCTTAAGGGTCGTCCATTAACGACGTGCGATATTTAGCAAATTTAAATCCCCCCTTGTAAAATGTGTTCATATTTTAAACGATATCCAAAATCACGTGCAAGTGTAATATTACTTCTAAATTCAGGTATAATCTAATTTAATTTTTGAAAATTTAACACCGTGATAAAAGTGTCTTTACAGAGAACCCACCTTTTGCACCCAGCCAGTTGCATGATCTATAATTGTTGTCTGGGTTATTTTTATCATTTTACCATTTTGCGAACTTTGACATTGCATAAAAAATTTACACACATAGGGCCACAATTTTATTATAATGGTGTTCTAACGATCATGTTAATTTTCAGCTTCTTGGGAGTTCATGCAAAGGTGCCTCCATTTTTAGCGTGATTCTGTTTTTTATGTGATTTTGTTTTTTAATAAATTAACTTGTAGTCTATGACTATATATTATGTAATTTTGGTTTATATATAGTTTGATAACTGTGCACAAGTGAGTTGTATTCAGATTAATGCCATGTAGCTTAAATTCTGAGATCTCACAACTCCATTGGTAAGCTTCAACAAAGGGCTTCCGATCTGCTTCGACACTGAAGATTAGTAAAACATTACAAAGAACTTGTATTCATTCCCACAATAAATTATTAAACAAACATACATTTAATATTTTACAGATAAATGTAGTAAATAATAATAAATATTTGTCATGTGCGAGTGGAGTCGCGGGCTTATTTAGTTTTTTATACAGATGTTAATTGTCATCAAGTGTGGATTACATACAACGATTACTAAGTACAAAGTTTTACAATGCAATTATTTTGCTGGCTGTACACATCGAAGCCATGATGACCCTATCGTAAGGTACTTGATCACTGCGACCATTGACGAGCTTCGTTGAAAGGAAACGTCATTATAAAATCATAATAATGTGGTAGGAGATTTCTTAGAGCTCGTTTTGCTTACCCAAATAGTCGAATATCTATCCGTCATCAAGCCCTTATCATTGTATCCGACATCCGCAATCGAGAGCCAATTAATGCGCTCAAAAAATTCAAAAGAAAAAGGAAAGATACAAACAGTTACATTATAGGAATTAAGCTGCAAAAAAAAAAAACTAAACTTATTTATAATTATAACAAGGTTTTCAGTGTTCCGAACCGATTTGAAGGCGATTTTCAGAATACTATAACATCGTACCCAAGTTAAAGATCTAGGTCAATTGTTATCACGTTTTTTCTTAGACATTAAGGAGAAATTATAAGTGCTTTCAAACTAAAGATCGATGGCTACCCAGGCGGACATTATAAGAAAATCTCCCACCACCATGCTATGGTTTACTATAGTTCACCGAACGTTCAAACTCATTATAGAGATTTGACCCTGCGTCTATCGAAGCGTAATCCGATCGCACTAACAACTGAGCATTACCAAGTTCACATGAAGTATTAAAACTATAGTAACATGAACCAAGCCGTGGTTTCCAACTTGTATAATATAAATAATAACTATATGTAATAAATGCTTTGCGTCCGCTGCTCGACCCATATCCAGACGAAATTTTCAAACGCAATAAGCATCAATGGTAGGGGAATTAGTCACAGTTATTCAGCCTAGAGAAAAGGCCCAGTGACTCGGAGAAGACAATGGAGATGTGACTTCAATGATTTATGTTCGATGAGGCAGGTGGTCTTTACTGTTTGTTGAAACGTTATAGTATACTAGCTGTACCCGCGACTTCGTCCGCGTGGAATAGTATCTTTGGATAGCATTTTAACCCTTTCACGACCAAGGGAAACATTTTTCCCCAGTGGAATATTGGTGACTGTATATTTAATTATAATATTATTTGACTTTAAAATTTCCCCACAAAATTCTAAATAAGCTATAGTTTCTAACGTTTACACCTCTTTTTAAGTGGAGGAATGTATTTAAGCATTTTCATATATACTCTACGTTTAAAAAAATAAACAATTGAATAGTAATATTTACTCTCCGATATCTTATGGTCCTGAAAGGGTTAAATGTCGATTGGTATAAAATTGAGACAATAGGAAGATAATAGGAAAACAATTGAACGCTGGCGTAAACGCCAGGTTAGTGCTCAAGGGGTTAAGTACATTTTTATAAACTACGTTTTTTTTATTTTTCTATCTTTTGCCATCAGTAATCGCCTGCGTGTGATACAGTCGTCTGCCCGTTTGGGTAAGCACGCTTAGTATGAAATCTTATTTATTACTCAGACTTAACTCCAGAAATCTTATAGACACCAGCTTAGCTTAAGCTGAGCAAAGTCCAAGTCGTCAGATTCGACGACTTGCGGAAATCTTAGCCTTGTTTTATTCGAGCTCGGCAAAATGACCGCACTTCACCTGATGTTTAATTAACGTGAGTTGAAAATGTCAATGTCAATAGCGGAATTTCACCATGTGTATGTGTAGTCTTGACCCAATCGGGATTATTCTCTTACCACCACACAAAATTGTCGGATCTATATTGGATGATATGTGGAACGTGGAACGTGACGCGTACGCCGTTCCACTCCGCGCTCCGCTGCCCCCCCCCCCCCCCCCCCCCCCCCCCCCCCCCCCCCCCCCCGAATATTACATCATAATAGCTCTAATACGTTGTATCTTGTGGCAAACTTATAAAACAGTCACATAAACCTTACATATTTCCATACAAAATTTCATCCCCTATTTTTATTCAACACCCTTGAGGGTAAGAATTTTACAAACTTTGAATGTCTTATTTATTTATATCGAATCAACAGCCTAAAAATAAGTTTCAAGCTTCTAGCTCTAAAATGACGATACTTCCATACAGCTTTTCTTCCCCCCCCCCTCCCCCCTTCAATCCCTTACAACCTTTTCGCATTAAAAAGTAGCCTATCTACTTTCCCAGGCTTCTGACTATCTGTGTACCCAATTTCATTTAAATCGGTTAAGTAGTTTTGGCGTGAAAGCGCGACAGACAGACAGACAGAGTTACTTAGTAATGATTATGTTATAAGGAATAAGTAGGACAAATTACATAACCTTATATATCTTCATAATAATAAAGAAATGTTTATCTCTATATGTCTGTCTGTCTTTGGCTTTATAAAAATATAAATCTAGTCGAGTGTTATCTGGTCAGGTTTTAGTATGTTTTGATACATCAAATGGCAGCTAAAAGTATGTAATAAGAAAATTAATCTGATTAATTTAAAAAAATAAACAATTTACTGTTGTTTCATACTTAAATACAGATTATTAATTATAAGTGAATAACTTAAACATTTCCTTAACTTATTTCACAATAAATTGACAAGTCCCAAGTAGAAACAATCACAAACGAGTCGCGTTGTAAAACTCTTAGAAGTCCTTTTAATCAGTCCGACTGGAGTTCAAATTAATTATAATTAATTTACAAAAGTTGATAACAACTTATTATTGATTTGTTCTCGCTTAAAGTCATTTTGACTAATTTAATTTAAAGTTTCATAGATATAATTTAATTAATTTAAAAAAAGTCTTTAGGACTTCTTAGAATATTGGTAGTAAAAGCGTTCATCATTAAGGCTTACGTAATACTTGACTAGCCCCTAAGGGTCAAAAAGTGATGATTAAATTATTTCTAGTGGTTGAAGTTGTGCTGGTTCTAATAATCGATACCAGTGGTCGTCAAACTGCAGACCTTAGCCGATATTTGCGCGGTCCGCTACTTAGCAAACAATTTTTGGTAGACAATGAATCAAGACATTATATATTATGAAGTTAAAGAACGGCCCGCACTTTTCTTTTTTCCGTCTCTTCTCTGCTGTTTGCTTGATATTATTATGAAATTAATAAGTCAAGGTACTAACAAATTGATTAAAGAAATGATGAATTATATATTAGCAGTCGAAGCTAATGTATTCGAACCTACGTAGTAAAAAAAATACCCAAATAGGTACCTAATGTTTGTGTATGGTAAAACGAAAAATATTTTTACATTTTTTCAATATAATTATGTATTCATATTAATTGTCGCTATGCTACCATTTTTTTTGTCGGGGGGAAATGCATTTACGCACTACGCACATTAGTGAGACCGAGGTCCCCCAATGCAATGGGTAAGGGGGCACGGAGGGACGACTCCGTGCCAGTGTGGGAATCACCCGGACGTGAAGCGTCCTTAAATACCCGCTAAAACCCCCCCGGGGCCCGCATTTGGGATGGGGGCGATACGGGATTGCTAGGCATGACACCGCGTCGTCCCCTACGTCGCTATGCTGCCTACGTTGCTACTGAAATATTATGGAATTAAGTAGGTAGTTGACACTGTAGAGACCTCATCAACATCTAACAGCACACTAGCGCGAGCCGCGGGCGCACGGGTTACATATATTTAATACCTCGTATGAGAGAAGTCCGTGTGTCCCGTCTCGCTCGCACTCTGCATGTTTCTGATTGACCACCGTAGTTACTGTAAGCCCTACGACTAACGAGGAATCTTTTAAAATTTAAGTTTCACTATATGTCCTCAGAATTAATGAGTGATTGCTGTGGTGGTAAGCTCCGTAGTGAACGGACGTGTCTGTTCGCTGCGCCCGCTCGTACAAATACGTTAGCGTTAACCGTTATCGCTTTCGCTGCCGTCATCGATCGACCGTTCGCTTGCGTAGCAACGGCCGTTGGAGTCTTCAACGGTTGAGGTGACGCAAGCGCGCGCGCCGCGTCGTATACCCGGTGTGGGTTTCCCGCGCTGCGGTATTTTTACGAGCGTTAAATACTCGACTTTATAAATTTTATTTATAACTTCGTGTATTTTCGAAAAACGTACTTTTCAGTACGCGCGCGTTTTACGTATACTCACCCTTAAGGTGAGGATACGTGTCGCTTCTCGACATTATTAAAACCCACTCTCTCTTGATTGTGGTCATCACCGGAGACCTAACGGTGCCAACGTAAGGTGGTGCAGGGTTTAGCAGGTTCCCTGGGGACCCCCTTCTGGGGTCACCAAATACCGGAATCCGGTGTGTGATCACGCCGGGTTTCCTTTTTTCTTACCCGACTTCCGCTCCTGCGTCAAATCCATCCCCTGGGTGCTGTTTGGGCGTCTGACCCACGTCCTCGGCCCTAGGGCTTGTTAGGGCTTCCCCCTAGGCTCCGTAGGATCCAAATTCCGTGAGTCATTGCACTTCGACTCAACGGTCTTTTGCGAGACTCGCGAAGTCTCAGTAAATTTTTGGCGCGCCCCCCTGCCCCTCAGGCAGGGAGGTAGTTCACCCCCCCCTGCCCTCTTGCCATCGCGGGATGGCCGAATCAGTTGTTGTGGAGCAAAAGCTCCTTAAATTTGCCAGATTATTGCTAGAAAAATCTCCCATTCTTGCCAGGGAGTTTAAAAACTTTAGCGCGGATTCCCCATCGCCGGCCGTGCCCTCAATTCGAGTTAGGAAGCCGGTTCCTAACATCAACGCACCGGAGCGTTCTCGCGTGCCCACACCGCCTATAGTTAGGAATAGACGCGATTCGTCCTTCTCGGACTGCCGCTCGCGTTCGCGGTCGCGCTCGCGTTCGCCTTACCGTCGTCCGCACTCGGCGGAACAGATTAACATTAGCACGGGTAATAGCTTTTCCCCTCTGTCCCCCCAGAGCCAGGCTGATAGGCATCCGAGCCTGATGCCTAGGTTCACCGCTCCCGCAGTCCAATCGTCGTCCGGGTCAGACTCGGACGAGATGGACATCGCGTATCCCCCGCTAGGGGGGGGTGAGTTCACCACCCCTAAGCGGAAAAAATAAGAGGAAGGCGCCGGCCTCTCCGCCGCCCTCCGTGTCAGTCCCAAAGGTCCTCGCCGTAGAGGACGCGTCGCGGCAGCCCACTCCGCTGCCCGTCGCTAAACCAGCCGCCCCCAAACCTGCGGCTGCGCCGTCTCAGGTGCAGCCCAGGAAGGCACGTCCTCCACCACCGGTCACGATCCAGGACAAGGCGTCCTGGACGAAGATCTCGGCGGCTCTCTCGAGCCGCCATATACATTTTACCACGGCGACCAATGTCCGAGAGGGCATTATGGTCAAAGTAGCTAATACCGACACCTTCCGTGCCCTCACGAGTTTCCTCCGTGAGGCCAAGTTCGCGTTTTATACACACGCACTTGAGGAGGAAAAGTCCCTTCGGGTCGTCATGCGAGGAGTTCCCAAGGAACTCTCGTGTGACGAGATAGCTGCCTCCCTTAAGGAGCAGAACTTCCCCGTGATTGAGGTGCATCGGATGCACTCTCAAAGAGATAGGTTGAAGCCATTTAACATGGTTTTAGTTTCTTTGTCCGCCACGGAAGAGGGAAAGAAGGTCTTCGGTCTGAAGACCCTCTGCGGCCTCTCCCGGATATCTGTGGAAGTCCCACACAAACAGTCTTACCCCTCGCAATGTCACCGTTGCCAGGGGTACGGACACAGTTCTCGGAGCTGTTACATGGCTCCGAGATGTGTCAAGTGTCTCGGGGATCATCTCACCCCCGACTGTCCCCGTCCCAAGGACACTTCCGACCCTCCAAGCTGCGTTCTGTGCAGGCAGGAGGGTCATCCCGCCAATTACCGAGGGTGCCCGTGTGCGCCCAAGGTAAGACGCAACCAGCCTAATAGAGGCGGTAGACGCGTTCCTCAGAGGAACGCTGCCCCCCTCCTCCTCCAACCTCAAGTGCCGCCTATGACACTGAGGTCTTTCCCGTGCCTCCCAGGCACGTCGGCGTCGCCTTCCGCGGTGCCGACCCGTCCCGCCGCCCCCCGCCCCGCAGCCCCTCTGGCTCCGTGGGCACCTAGGCCCCAAGCCAAGGCGCAGCCGCGCCTGGCTACCCCCCCCCCCCAGGCCCCTCAGGCCAACTCCACCGGCTTAGACCGGGTACTCTTTCTCCTGCGCATCCATGATGTGCAGGAAGTAGTCGCGTTCAACGCAATGTTGAACAGCGGCTCCGGAAACGCCGAGCTCGAGGCTATCGCGCGTTTCCCCGCCATCGCCATGACCCTTCAAGGTCTGGCACGCGTCTCTCTTCACCCGTAATCGATGGCTAAGTTCAAGCCTCGCGGTCTCTCCCTCTCATTCTTTAACGCGCGGAAATTAGCTCCGCAGCGTGAATTAGTCGCTAACTTTCTCCGCGATCGTCAAATAGACGTATTTCTCGTCCAGGAAACCTTTTTGAAGCCTAGTGATCGCAATCCCGGGATTGCGAATTATAGCATAGTACGAAATGATAGGACCCCTGAAAGGGGCGGTGGTACCCTTATTTATTATAAACGGTCACTCTATTGCTCGCCGTTACAAGCTCCGGAGCTTACCAATATGGAAGTTTCGGTATGTAGAATAGGTATGACTGGCCATCCGTCAATCGTACTCGTGTCTGCATACCTCCCCCCCAGCAAACGACCCTTAAGGTCAGACCTAGAGAAGCTTTTCGCATTAGGCGACTCTGTCATTATCGCCGGCGATCTCAATTGCGGGCATACCTTCTGGAACAGCTCGTGCGTTACGCCCAATGGGGCGGAACTCATGCGCTTAGTACGGAAGCTCGATTTTGAGGTCGTCGCGCCCTTAGAGCCCACCCATTTTCAACCGGACTGTCGCCCGTCAGTTCTAGATTTCGCTGTTCTGAAAGGAGTCTCGCTTCCTGTGCGTCTTATACAAGTCGTACACGAACTCGACTCCGACCACCGCCCAGTAGTTTTGATGTTAGGTCACACGGATGACTCTAATTCTAGCCCGCCAGTTGTAAAAGTAGCGGACTATTACAAGCTCGGCCGTTATTTAAAGGACCATCCGTCCACCCCCTCTCTCGATAGGATCCCAGATGTACTGGATACGTCTGCGGACGCGGACCTCGCGATCGATGCTCTGGTTGAGCACCTCAAGATCGGCATCGAGGAGACCTCGAAAGAGGTGCAAGCGGCGAACGATCGCCGCTTTGTACTCCCCGATGACGTGAGAGCTCTGCTCACCCAGAAAAAACGCCGCGACCCGCGCCCACGACACGTATCCGACTGAGGAGAATCGTGCGCGCTTGCGTTCTTTGCGTAGAGCGGTGAAAGCCGCATAGATCAGATCCGTAATGAAAGGTGGGACAGCCTCTTAGGAGAGCTGAAACCTTCCCACCTCGCGTACTGGAAGCTCGCACGATCTATGAAGATGGACCGTACCATCGTTAACATGCCCCCCCTGGACAGAAATACGCAGGGTCTTCAACCCGCATTTGACGATATCGAAAAAGCCGAGTGCTTAGCCGATAGCCTCGAGCATCAATGCGCTCCCGTCACCGACAACATTGATATCGAACACATCTCTGTTGTCGAATCCTCTGTGAAGGACTCCCTCGCTCTTACTCCGGTTGTCCCCCTCTCACCTGTCACCTGTGACGAGGTTACGACTGCCATCAAGGGCCTTAAGCCCAGAAAGTCCCCCGGTCCCGACGGAATCAGGAACGAAGTCATCAAACTTCTTCCTCCGCCTCTGGTCGCGTTGCTGGTCTGCATCTTCAATGCGGCCATCAAGAACAACCACTTTCCAGCCGCCTGGAAAGCAGCTATAGTTATAGGGATACACAAACCTGGCAAAGACGCCAGGCAACCCGATAGCTACCGTCCAATTAGCCTACTTAACACCTTAGGCAAACTCTATGAGCGGATCCTTATGACCCGTCTCATAGAGGTGATAGAGGACAAAAATCTCTTGCCTCCCCAACAGTTTGGTTTCCGAGCCAGACACTCCTGTGCGCATCAGGTGCTCCGCCTCGCGGAGTACGTACTCACTAATATTAATCACCCTGAATTTAATAAATCCTGGCATACGCTCGCAGTTTTCTTCGACGTTGCCAAAGCATTCGACAAGGTCTGGCACACGGGCCTCGTCTACAAACTCACTAGATTAGGTATCCCCGACACTCTGGTTAGAATCATACACGATTACCTCACCGATCGTAGTTTCCGCTATAGAGTAGAGAACGCTCTCTCTATAGCCCACCCCATACGCGCAGGAGTCCCCCAAGGTTCCATTCTGGCGCCTGTCCTCTTTAACCTCTACTTAGCGGATCCCTGATCTCGGAAGAGTTCAGCTAGGTCTATACGCGGATGACACAGTTATTTATTTCGCTTTTCGTAAGAAAACGGTCTTGCGTAAATACGTCCAAGGCGCTGTCGACCAACTCAGCGCTTGGTATTTCAAATGGCGTCTCGCGATAAACCCGAGTAAGAGCGCCGCGTTATTATTCACTAGAAGCCGTAAACTTAGGGAAGACCCTCCCAAGCCCATACAGTACGCGGGTACTGAAATCCCATACTCCTCCGAAGTCAGGTACCTAGGAGTTCAATTAGATGACAGACTCTCTTTCAAATCTCACATAAAGAAAGTGAAGCGCCAGACCTCCATGGTGCTAGGTCGTCTCTATCCGCTCTACAACAGCAAGAGCAAAATGGCACTCCGCCATAAGATTACCCTATACAAGATGGTGGTCAGACCCATCATCACGTATTGCGCACCTGTCTTCGGTCACATCACTCGTTCACGTATGCACGCCTTACAAAGGATTCAGAATCGCTTTGTAAGGAAGGCAGTAGGTGCCCAATGGTTCGAGAGAACTGTGGATTTACACAGGGATCTCAACCTGCCCTCCATTAGGTCCGTTTTTAAGACCCAGAGTCGCGCATTCTTCGAACGCGCAGAGACACACTCGAACCCCCTCATCGTGCGAGCCGTCTCGTACTTGCCAGGTCGCAAGCCGCGTCGTATACGTCGGCCGCAGAGAATCTTATCGTGCCGCGACGATACCATAACCCGTAGTAATAGGATCTTTCCTCCTTTACCTCGTACGAATGCGTGCCAGCGCCCACGCCCGCGAAACCGCCGTTCCCGCCGCCGGGGACAGGCGGCTAACTTTGCTCCCGCACACACTCCGGGTCCCCCTCAGGCGGCGACCCAAGACGTGTCTCGTTCCCCAACTGGGGAGGCTCTTGACGTCGCCGCCAGCGCGATACAGTAACACTGCCCACGCATTGAGCAATTACACGCACAACACTCCATACACACTCATGCATAACATGCATAACATAGGTCCTGTAAGGAACCTTTTTTTTTTTTTTATGTAAATAAAAATAAAGATTAGCTAGGATACAACTCGCGAGTGAGTCTTGAGTACTCAGGTGACGGCCAAGCCGAGGTTCGTACCACTTTGGTAGCCCTTGAGCTAGTCTTAGTTGCTTTGAAATCGACGAATATTTTGTGAATTAGGTTGCGAAGAAATGACCTCATAGGCTTCTTTTTTATACACGGTATAGGCTTTGATTTCTCAATTTATATAAAAAAAGATTGGGCTAAATAAATCGTGCAATTGTGTGGGCATTATTTATTTACTCATCAAAATTGATATTAACAAGTACTAGATTTTAAAACAGGTAATTTTTTTTCCCTTACACTTTATAGGCTCAGTGCTTTCATCACAATTTCACCTGATGTCAAGTGACGATGTGGTCCAGAATGATAAAGAAACTAAGCCTTGATACTAGATCTCAAGCGATGCTGCCGGAACACACCTATTGGGATTTGGCGACAGGTTTTCAAACGATGTTTTTTTCACCGAAAGCTCAGGCTGATTTTAGAGTTGGGTAGGTGGGTTTGAGGTAATAAGGGTAGTGCGTAAAATAAGGGTAGTGCGTAAAAAATAAGGGTAGTGCGTAAATATAAGGGTAGTGCGTAAACGCATTACCCCGTCAAAAAAAAAAAAAAGGTGGGTTTGAACCCGCGTCCATTGAAACGGAATCCGGCCGCACTATTCACTGCGCCATCATTCACATTAACTTTGCGTATGTCGCCCTTGAATAGAACACCACCGAACCACCACTGATCTAATAATAAATAAAAGCTAAGTGTCAGTTTGTAACGTTAAAATATTATTTTGTACTAATACATACATACATATGCTCACGCCTGTTTTCCCCGAAGGGTTAGGCAGAGGTGAAGTAGCGAACTACACCCACCCACATTTCGCCGGGCTTAGTTCCGTCCTAGATGTGACAGGGGGCGAGCCTGTCGCCATATCGGGCAAAAATTCCAAACTCCGGGATGATACTGAGTAGAAAAAACCCAATATCACTTGACCCGACCCGGGGACCGAACCCGAGATCTCAGAACGGCAGTCGTATGTAATACAACTGCGCTACCGAGGCAGTTAAATACTATTAAATGCACAGTTTTAATGGTAGGTATTCGAATTTGTGAGATATATCTTTGCTTGACGTTAATAGCAAAAAAAAAATGTTTAGAAAATAATCAGGGTTGCGTATAAAAAAAAATAATAACTACAGTACGCCGTGAAATATATATGTAACGAGGGCGTAGCCGCATGGACATAGCTAGTGTTTTAATAAAATCCCATTTTATACAAATATTATATTTAAGTATTATATATTCAAAACGTGTTCATAAAATATAATAATTTCTGGTGTGAAATATAAAAAACATCGAGTAAAAAAATCTAAATACAGTTTTTCTTTTTCTGTAATACTAACAAAAAACAGTATTAGTATTTCTGTAGAGACTGTTCAACGCCACTGCAATAATAATGTCTTAAACTCTTCTTTTCAGTTCTTCTTTCCTCATTTGTTCTGTATCAGGATAAATCAATTTTTTTTTTAATGTATGTTTTAATT
Organism: Samia ricini; assembly: GCA_014132275.2. NCBI lineage: Eukaryota > Metazoa > Arthropoda > Insecta > Lepidoptera > Saturniidae > Samia > Samia ricini. The sequence continues at coordinate 2,182,034 of AP028159.1, forward strand.
TTACGCTTATGATTTTTTTTTGTAATATCTCATTCGAAGAATATCGGTTTGGTTTAACAGAAACCGTCTAACTCTAGTGACATTTTCAAACAATCACAACGAACGCCGATTCTTGAATCTTACTTATTAGCTATTTTCCATTCCACGAGAATTCACATCATCGAACTGGAAAAGCGATTTGCGACTAAAAATTCACTCGTTTTTTCATCCTTTTAAATCATAATTCTCTCTCGACCTTTTAAATGCACTTTACGTATCTTTCTCTTCAAAAGTAATTTCTTTTATTACTTTCAATATTCGTATCCTGGCTTCAAACTTCTGTTCAGCCGTTAGCTTCCTTAAACTCGGTACTAACGATAGCATGAACTGTCTGTCTTCATCTTCTTCGTCCTTCTTTGGCTCCCTCACTATTTCTATAACCCTGACTTCTGGTGCTGTACCATTTCTTTCATAACATGGTATGTTGGTGCCGGCTACTTCGTTGGCTTCCGCAACTATACTTGAAAGTTCTTTCGCTGTATTTAAAGATTCCTCGTAAAGGCTCTCGGTTTTAAGAGTTTCAAGAGGATCAGAGGAATCATCGTCTCCGTCTCTGGTCAAATCAGTATCGGTTATTACATCTGGATCAAGGAGGAAGGACATTGCTTCGAAGTGTTCGTACCGCTTCCTCCTTTTAACCGCTTGAGCGTCCTTCTTCTGTTGTATTCTCTCTCTCTTCTGTAGAGCTATTTCTCTTGAGAAACAAGTTCTTAGACTCTTCCAACGTTTTTGAAGTTCATGGCCTGGGGAAATAAAGAAATTAGTGTCCAAATTTATCACAAAAATAAACAAACATTGTAAATTATGGAAACTGAAATGTTTTATCATAGGCTCTTGTACTTAATTTACTTAATACTAATGTTATAATTGATAAAAGTAATTTATGAATATAAAAGTTAATAAAGTAAAAATATCATCACTAGTAAGTACTTGCTCTGGCAATGCATTAGCACTCTTACGTCCAATGATTAAAACTCATACTCAGTTTATTATACATAACGTATTTATTAACCAAACACTAATTATTTACTTAATTATCTACGTAAATTTTATTTTACTAGTAGTAAACCGACCTTACAGTGTTAAATCTACAGTTAATAATTTCTACATACAGTTAAGACTTAACTTAATTAACCTTCAAAAAAATGACATCTAAAATACGGTAACGTTATTAATAAAACTCGATCAACTAATCCGTGATTAATCAGCCCGATAATAGTCGAATTAATCAAGCGATTTGCCACAAAGCGCCGCCATTTGGTTTACTACGCGCGCAACACCCTGCTGCGGTAGTTCGTTGCGTCTTTCCTGCTAAGAACAAAAATTAAACGATATAATACATAAGTTCGAATTCGAATACATACGGTATTCAACTTTATGCTGTGGTTGATACGTTTCCCAATTGAGGAACACCTCCCTGCATACGTCTGTCCATATCTTCGCTTTGTGTTTCTTGTGACAGTAATACATGGAGTCTGATTTACTATACAACAGTGGACGATGTCTGATAGCTTCTATTAGTCTGGCGATATCCATTTCAGGCTTCATTTGGTGTTGGGTTTTTGTGAAAATATTGGCGTGTGATCGGCAACGCGCACACCGAGCAACTAAAGATGGCGGAACAGTGACTCTAATGTCGCGCAAACATCGCGCCATTTGTAACTTTTTTTGTCGACGAACTATAGTGGCCAGGATTTAATTTTTTAGTTTGTGTAATTACTGTTAATAGGTTAATACTTTTACGATTATTTTTGATTGTTATACTCTTCTCTTTAGCTGGAAATAATCCTATATTAAAATAAAAGAAAAATACAGATTCATACACTTACAATTTGAGTCTACAAAATGAAATATTTAAACGCATATTTGAAGTCTCAACAATTTCTCGTTATTAAAGACCATTTAACACAACAAAATGTGATTATTTATACCGTATCAGCTTGTCCTGTTTACATTTAAAACATGGTATCTGCACAAAACCCGACTGTCTTTCGACGCGCGAAGAACTGAAACGAGACAGCGATAGTGGCGCCGCTTGTTATCTCGCTTGCAACAGTTTATTGCTGTTGTGTTGCGAGTTGCGACTAGTAAAACTGCGCATCATCTGTAAAGATATTCTCACTTAAATTATTTATTTATTTATTTATTTATTTATTTATTACTATGGACGACTAACAGTAAAGAAATTTAACAGTAACAGTTGATAATATAATAACATATTTACCAATAACAAGTCGTCGCATATATAAATCAGTTACATTATAAAGAAAATGTGGGTATGTGTGACGTTGCTAACACTACTACAAAAATCAATGCGGACTCAAAAATTCACTATAGAATAAGAAAAGAGAACAATTTAATTATTAAAAAAGGTAAGACTTAAGCACCTTCTAGCCGAAGTAACACTTATTCGGAAAGGATCAAGGTTATACCGCTCACACAAATCATTGAAACTTTTACTAGCCCGAATTAGATAAGAGTTTTTTCTATAATTAGATGAAGCAAATGGAACTTTCAATAGATAACTATGTCGAGTTAGCTTACACGGAACATTAAAATAAATTTTGGAAAGGAGATCCGCGCTATTAATATCATTACTCAAAATTTTAAATAACAATACGTAGTCATAAATATCACGCCGAGTTGACAATGGTAATAGATGGTATCTTTTACAAAGTTCAAGGTAGTTATTGGATTGGTAAGGTACTTTTTGATGAAAACATAGATATTTGATAAATCTTTTCTGGATGCTCTCAATTCGCTCAATATACTTATGATAAGACGGATTCCATATTTGAGATGCGTATTCTAAATGACTTCGTACAAATGTACAATACAGAATTTTTAACGTTTTAGCTTGAGAGAAGCATTTAGATAACCGCATAATAAAACCCAATGATTTTAATGCCTTTTTCACAATTGTGTCTACATGAATATCAAAAATTAATTTCGAATCATGGTACACACCCAAGTCACGTACTTCACTATATTTAACAAGAGGCTGGCCACATAGATTGTATGTTGAGTTAATGACCGAGCGTTTACGAGTATATGTAATTACCGAACATTTATTAGGATTTAATTCTAGTTTATTAACGTGACAATAGTGCTCAAGATTATTGAGATCGGCCTGTAAAGCTATGATATCATCTAGTTTTGATATAGTCTTAAAGATCTTCATGTCATCAGCGAAACATAATAGTTTAGAAGAAGTAAGAGAGTTTTGAATATCATTGACATAAATTGTAAATAATAATGGACCCAATAAAGAACCCTGGGGAACCCCGCTTGGAACTACTAACCAACTTGAGATATAGTTATTCAAAACTACTGCTTGTGACCTATTCCTCAAGTAAGAAGTAAACCATCTGTACAGGTCTCCATGTATACCCAGACTATTCAGCTTACATAGCAGGATATCATGGTCCACTCTGTCAAAAGCCTTACTATAGTCTGTATAAACAACATCAACCTGCATCCCTTTATCCATGGCCTCAGTGATATAATCATTAAATAAGATCAGGTTTGTGACAGTAGACCGTCCTTTTAAAAAACCGTGTTGGTACGAACTAAAATAATTATTGAGTGAAGAGTAAACTTGATTATATACAATTTTTTCAAATATTTTAGCTATAACACATAGTTTTGATATCGGTCTGTAGTTTGTTAAATTCGCTTTAGACCCTTTTTTATAAACAGGAGTTATGTAGGCTGATTTCCATACCTTAGGGACTGTACATGTAGATAATGACTTATCAAATAACATTGAAACAGGTATGGCAATAGATGATGCACATGGTATAAGAAATTTAGACGATATACGGTCTGGACCTGCAGCTTTTGAAGTATCTAAAATCTTTTAATTAGGGTAGCTACTTCATCAACATTTATTACAATGTTACAAATATTAGATAAAGTGTTTGTTGAATTGTTGAGGTTAGGAATAGAAATAATAGAGCTATGATCATTACTGTCTGCGATGGTACTAAAGAAATTAGAGTGAAAGTATACTGAAAACGCTTCACATATCGTCTCACCGGTATTCAGAATTTCATTATTATAATTCAAAGAATTAGGTACTGAATTTACGTTATAACGTTTTTTTACAAATGTCCAAAAATAATTAGGGTTATTTTTTATAGATTTTTCTGTAAGCTCTAAATATGTCGAGTAGCATTCAGATTCCATCTTCTTAACGCGTTCACGAAGAAGCTTAAATGTTAATTCATCGGATTTATTTCCATAAGTTTTGTATTTTCTTAAATATTTATGCTTTTCTTTTATTGTTTTTATAAGGGGTTTATTATACCAAATTGGATAGGTAACGTGACTAATAAGTTTCTGTGGTATAAATTTATTATGTAAGTTAAACACTGTTTGATTAAAAAATTCAACCGACTCATCCACTGTTCGTGAGAAGAACTCGCTTTTCCAGTCTGTCGAATAAATCGCACTATTAATGGCTTCAAAGTCACCTTTATCATACAAAAATTTTGAGCGCGCTGCACTTTGCAGAACTGGTGTTCCAACATAATCAAAATTTATTAACAAAGCGGGGTGGTAAGCATCAATGGGAACCAGAGGATATAAACATTCGGTTACATTCACCCTATTATTACATAAAATAAGATCTAGGATATTACCATCCTTATTACTAACAGCGTTATATTGAACAAGATCAAGAGTGCATAGTTCGTCACAAAGTAGGTACTCGTCATTTGTACTTATTTTAACTGGAACAAGCGAGTCATTATTAGACAAAACCCATTTTATTCCGCTCAAATTAAAGTCACCAACAATGAGAAATATTTCAGAAGTATAATTAAGTACATTTTCATTTAATTTAGAGAGAGAGAAAACTGGAGAGTTGTGAAGAGAAAGAATTACCTAAATTTTGATGACACAGATATATAACACATAAGTATAGGTTAACATAGCTCTTAGTATTAGGGTTTATTAAACGTAAACTGAGCCAGAGATCTTCAGCACTAGATTGAAAGTTAGGATGAAATAAAACCTGTAATTCTTTACGGACTGCTATTAGTACTCCCCCTCCGCGTTTTTGTCCTGTCGCGTCGTAATTTCGATCACGCCTCCATACAGCATAGCGTTCATTAAAAAGTTCCGAATTAGAAATACCATCCAACAACCATGTTTCAGTGAGAACAATAATATCATACGAATTAATTGACATTTCACGATAGAAAATATCACATTTGGTTCTCAGGCCACGGACGTTTTGGTAATATATTTTTAGATTATGGGATTTTACGCATTCATCCATTGTAAATTGATTCAATAATAGAATATAAAACAAAATTATAACTTAAAATATAAATTACTGATAAATTGCAACATTTGCAACTGAAGTTAGCGTAATATAAATAATAAATCTTAGAAAGTGAGTAGTAGCAAATTTTTATTGCTTGAGAATAAATATTAAGCGACGGTAAATAATAAACAAGTTTGCGACAAAGACAACAAAGCGTAATATGAATAAGTGTAAACGGAATAAACGTATAATTAAGTGCTATCTCTTTAAAATAGGCAATGTGATAAGACATACAAAGGATATTTTCTGAGAAGTAAGAAAGTCGTGATAAGGCTATTAGTTCGACAGAGGTGCTCAATCTTTTACAAAAATGTAATTTAAATATATATATGGTACTAAAAATAATTAACATTTGTGTTAATAGAAATATATAAATGCTACAACTAATTGATGACAGTGAATGAATACGGAATGAGCAACAATTTAAACAATCTTGTTTAAATCATGTTCTTTTTTTATAATAAAAACCTTAGCGTTTGAGTTTTTTCAGTACGTGAATCTTACCATGCTTAATCCATACAAACTCATATCCTTTCTCCTTTGCTATGGATTTGGCTTTGCTTAGAAGCTTCTTGTACTCTACGCTCAGGTGATCATTTACATAAACTCGATGAGAAGTACCTTGAAATCCTATATCACAGGTGGATAAATCCTTATCAGCGCGTGCAGCAGCAAGAAAATCTTCTTTCACGTATCTATTTAGAAAACTTACTACTATGAGCTTTTCATTTGAGTTGAAGATTGGAACTCTTGCAATATAATTGATCTGCATCTTAGGACAAATATATTTTACCTTTCGACCAATGGCATCGACAATTGAGTATAGGTTTTCATTCCTTTTAATAGGAACTCCCTTGATTTCTATATTATTTAGCCGAGACCGCTGTTCAAAAGTCGAGAGATCGAACTTAGCTTTCGATAATTCTGTCTGCAGACAATTTACGGTCTCACGAAGTTTCTCAATTTCCAGTACTTTTTCTTCGACATCAGATAACCTTGCCCCAAATGAATCGAGTTTTTCATTTGAACATTCACATGCCAACTTGACTTCATATAATTCCTCCTTTATTCCTCGAATGTCATCGGCCAGTGTTGGTAAAGTAAGTAACTGACTTTTCATGTCACGAATTTCTCTTAATATCGATTCTAGAGACGCTGATTCAGTAGGAGACGGAGCCGGCGATGACAGTCGACACGCTGGACATTTCCACTGCATCCTCCTGTCGGAACCAAGTTTTCTCCATCCTGATTCGGAAATATTTGCACATCCAAAGTCCAATAATTTCTTACAAGTACCACACTGAGTTCCATCGGAGAAATGTCCGTTACACATTGCACACGTCTTCATTATGATTATTAGTGTTAAAATATGAAAAGGTTGAGAACACAGTACTTCTCGGAGCAGTGCGAACGCACGTCTTACACCAACGAGTGCCCACACATTATTGTGTGGTGTGTTTAATATAAAATACTATTTTATATTATTTAACAATGTTCTTGTTTGTAGAAATATATATGTATGTAAAATTGATAACTCATTTTTTTATGTTATCGTCAAAAAGTTGAATTTATCTTTCTGTAAAATTATTAATTATCGAATAAACGAATTTTATTCGAATTTGTATCCTTTTCTGATAGATGAAAGGATATATAAGATATTTTATACAAAGCATTTTACGGAACAACCATCAAAATTCTAATGTTAGAGAAATGATGTTATTTTTTGCTAATGTTAATACAGTGCCATGTAAATGCCATACATTAAAAAAAAATCAATTTAATAAAAATACAAAAAAAAAAAGATTTTATATGAAGAAAAGACAAAAAGGGCGTTCAATCTATTTAGTACTTATAAAAAAGGAAAGATAAAACAATCTACTTTTTTCTGTTTTGTTTATACACTGATTTTCTTTATTAGTTTTATTTAGTAGTCTTTAGTAATAACAATGTTCTTTTACCGAAAAAATACAGTAAAAATATGCTCGACAATTTATGGGGCGTTAACCACATACTTTTCCAATAAATTTATGGTCGGCTTATCGATTAAATCAATAGCTTGTAAATTACTCGTGATATGGTTAATTTTACTTCCTTTATTGGTAACCCTCAATCAAAGTAAAATAATTGTTTTAATCAATAATTTTCTTTTCTTCCGCAGTGGAAATCGCGATGGTGCGTTATGAGAAAATTATCACCAGTTGCAGGTAAGAGATCCATCTGATTATTCTAACACTGGGTATGTAAAATAGTTTTACAGGCTTTCTGTGTTTTCCACCCTGGAACAAGTCGTCACTTAACTTGAGGGGAGATTGTGGTCAAAGCACTGAGCCAATACCGTATAAAAACATTAAGAACCCAGACACCAAGCTTCAAATCAACCATAACCTATCGAATTAACATCGCAACTAATGAGCTATGGAGTAGTTACGTTCGTAAAATCCAATACCATTGTCAACTATAACAACTAAGAAACGATAGCATTGGTGAAACTTGGTAGCACATTATGACCACTCCAATGGAGTGCCATGAGTTTTTGATATATCGGTTATGGAGTACTATCCAGAGTCGTGACTAGGGCGGTACCAGCAATGTCTAGGCACAGGCTGTAGACCCTGGAGAGAACAAGGAGCAGGACCAAGTTTTGGGTCACGCATGTTAGTTAGTAGCATACATACTTTCAACTGAAAGACGTCCACTGCTGGACACAGGTCTCCCCCAAAGATCTCCACGACGACCGGTCTTGCGCAATTCGCATCCAGCGGGGGCCTACCCCCGCTACGTCTTCCCGAGCGTAGCATACATACAATTACTAAATATTTATCGCATTATAGGGGTGTAAACACCCCCCTATTATCAGCAGTATGTATGGCTTGTTATTTTCATACTTGTTAAAAACTCTATCGAATACGTATGGCTTTAATTTTTGGATGATAGATTGATTTTTGTAAATACTTTGCAGTCAGAACCGGTTAAGATAAAGTGGGCATAATAAACGAGTTACGGCACTGGTACTGTCAATATTTATTTTTTTAATGTTTTCTTTCATAATATATATTTAAAAACAAAACATATTATTACCCGCTATAAATTTTGTCAACTAATTATGTGACAGAGTACTCCTTGTTAATGTAATTGTATGTTTATTTTATATTACCACATATTTATTTACAATATTTACGTACAATTTTCAACATACTCGGTATTAACCATATCAAAATTTCAAAAGGGGTTAATACGTTAAAAGTTTCACTGGCAGGCTGTTTGCAGCCCTCAGGGTTACCTTTGAAGGGTTGATAGATAAGTTTGTTTTAGGAAAATTGAGGAAAACTCCGGAAACAAGTTAAGTATAAGCTTAAGAAAGAGAGAGACCCTTTAGACTCTTCTGATTGATTTAAATGTGCGACTTCCTTCAAGAAATAACTTTACAAAGACAACATATAAGATATTTCATTTATTTAATTTTGTGTATTTATTTTTAACCAACGAATTTGACGTTAAATACAAATACAACGGTGACAACCATGAGGCTAATTAAAATTCAAAACAACTAGTTTTCAATATAAATTCTTTAAACAAATTATACTGACGTAACAATACTGTTCAAAATTTTAGTACAGATGGCACGAGGAAGGCGAGCCAGGAGCAATAAATTCTCATAGATAAATTAATTAATCAATCAGAGGTGGCATTTTATTTTTTTTACAGCTAATCATATGCGCGCTAATTCATTTTTCTTATTATTTCCTGACATATATGAATTATAAATCGGAACACATATAATAATGACACATTTTCTTTAATTTTAAAATTTTATTCAAATCAAAAAGTACATAAATATATACACATAAATTTATGATTAAAATAAAATAAAAAAAGAACTATAAATAATGAATGCCGTCCAGCTCGCCGCCAGACGGGAAGGTTCCCAGAAGGTTGGCCATAGTGCCACGTTGGATGGCAATGCTAATTAGCTGTGCCAAATATTGGCCTGCCTTCTTTAATTTAAATAACTAAATGTTAAAATTACAAAATTTTATTACAAAATGGAATAATACGTTACTTACTCAATGATGCCGGCAACCAGAGGCGGTTCTAGCTCTTGTAGCGCCCATGTGCGACCAATATCCCAGCGCCCTCTGGTAGGCGCGCGGTCAAAATGGAATACTTTTACAGTTATATTTTCAAACGTAATTCGGATGCAATTTTAACTATTACCGCGCTCGGTGTCGGCCATAACACGAGCGCAGGGTCTTTGAGAGCGTTGGCGCCTCGAGTGACGCGTCTCCGTAGGTATCGCGACCGTCGCTCGGCGCCCTCTAAAACCCTGCACCCGTGTGCGCTGCACAGCCTGCATTATAGGCAAAGACGCCCCTGCCGGTAACACGAAGACAAATCCTTTCGCACTAGCACTTTTTTGAAGCACCGTTTTAAAAAGCGTTTCAAAACAATAGGTAAAGAATTTTAGTGTATTATATAAAAAAATCAAGATTTTTATTTCAATATAATATGCACTTATATTTGTTGTTGTCATTTTTTATTTATCTCAAAGATTACGTGATTCTAAAGATGTAAAATAAGAGATTATTTCAACCATTCCTGTTGTTCTGAAAGTTTAATTTTGAATGTTTGTTAATTATCATAGTTATTTATTAATTTGTAAAAACAGCGGTTTCTTTAAGTGAATTTTAAAACCGCTAGTACGAACTTAAAGGCCTTCAATCATAATTGTTATAATACTTGTCACATACATTATTAGCTAATGAAAGACGATAAATAAACAATAGACGTTTCTCGAAGCATAGTCAAAACAATCTTTGTGTCCATGTAATTTATTCAAATAAATATGCATTAAAATATTCTCAGATATTATGGACATTAGCTTCTGTTACTATATTCGTTTTGTTATTACGTTTGTATTCTTTTAGCAAATATAATTTATAATATAAACCGTACTATTTTCAACCTTACTACGTTGTCATTAGTGATTTATGATAATGCAATTAAATGTTTGTAAAATTCGTACTAGATTTTCTAAGAAATGTCACCGATCGCTTACTATGCAAATATTCGCCTACAAATATTTTTCATTGTAAAAATATATGTACGTCCTTTTCTAACTTTAACTTGTTTTGTTTGCGTAAGGGAGATAAGGGTGTTTTAGATTGTTACAGCCGATTGCGTCATTGGGTCAATTCGTAGATTTTATGGTTCTGAATATTTTTTTAAACAACTTACTTTTTGCTCGAAGTACAACTACGAGAAAATGAGTTCAAATTGTTACATCTTTGCTTTTCACGCTTTTTTGTTACTTGTTAGCTAATTTCTTCGTTAGTATCCAATAGCAACTAATTTAAAAGTGTAGTGCGACGCTATTAAAATAACTTATTATTATTTTTTTCTATAATTTCTCATGCATGTTTTATTTGATTGCATACTGTTTTTATAGATTTAATTTATTTTTAAATTAAATATTTGACACAATTCAAAATGTTGTAATACATTTGTGTGTTAGGGGGGTATTACTTCGGTAATAGTATGCAAAAACATGATGTCACGAAAGGTTTGGTTTCTTAGAACGCAGCCAAGGCTAACTTCTCGGCCTGTTCACTAAGGGCATCTACATACATACAATTATTTATACCTAAATAGATTCTCATAGCTTTGGAGTCGCATAAACCAGATATTTTGTTTGTCACTATACAATTAATTTAAGGCCTTAGGCCACCCTAGAGGCTGAAAAAAATACGCTTTTTGGGGATTTTTTTTCAGAAAAACTACAAAATAAATCAGGATAACAGAAACGTGGTTTTATTATCTATATCAGTGACTGCTAACAATAATTTTTTTTGAAGCGATTCATTACAAAATGGCGGCTGTGGAGCGTTTCTGCGACGACGTCTTTTTTTTTTTCGGGGTCCACGGCCGGACTAACAGCTCCTGTAATTTTTAAAATAATAATGAGCAAATGAATTTCTCGATTGTATATAGTAATTGCTATAGAAGTACGTAGGATTTTTGCGATATATTGATTTTTGGCCAAATGGCGCCCTTCTAAAGTGAAAAGTGACAAACTTGCCTGAAAAATTGTCAGATAATTGTTAATAACAAATGAACTACGCAATTTAAAAAAAAAATCCTACGTACTTCCATAGACAATGTATATTTCAAGATATTTACAAAATTTCAAGTTAATCGGTTGAAAATTGCTTGAGTTACGAGTCCAGCCAACTTGAAAAATACGGTATTGAGATAAACGCGTTTAAAGTTTCGAGTAGTAAAAAATCATGAATAATTTCACAATACCTTTAATCTGCGATGCCTGCACCATACAATTGGCCTTCCAGATTATCTTCCAGTTCTTGCATTTCTTTTCTGCTTGATCTTGAAGCGATTCTTGCCTCTTTTACCCGGTCGGACAGCGATCTTTCTGCAAGCTTTATGCGCTGTTTGTCGATCTCCAGGCACATTTCGTAGCTGTTTGGGCCGATTTCCAAGTTCATTGCTTTGATTGTGTGTAAAATTGAAACAAATCCGCCATTGAACACACAAACTGCAATATCCGTGGCTACATCCAAGATTGTTTTACCCCTTGAAATAGATTTCGGACATTACTAGTTTGAATACCAAACCACGCTTACTGCTTTCAGTAAATTTCACTTCCGATTGGCATATCTTACAAACGACAGCGTTCGAAATAGCTGAAAATACTGCGATAAAGTTAATTATACGATATCCAAACGCTAGATCCACTTCAATATCATATAAATATTCCGATTGCTTTAGTTTTTTTTGCCGATGTACCGGCATTCAAGTCGTCTGGTGCTTCTAGCGCATGGCGATTCAATGGTCTTCTTCAAGATATTTTTGGTCTCTTTCTATTGCAAAACGACGTTTTTATTCCTTTCTTCGCACTGTACACTACTTTATCACTCATTGTAAAAACTCAATAATTATACACGGAAAAAGAAATGGAAGTTCACAGAAATATCGAGGAAAACAAGTGTTCGTCGACTAGCGTCCTTCTCAAATGCTTAGCTGTGCCCAACTAACTAAAAGAAACGTTCGACAAGGATAAACTTGTCTAGACTAGTCAGGAAATAAATATTTTCAATAACATCTGCCGTATACCTGCTCTAGTCCCTTAACATTCAACCTTCCCCCTAGCGCTCACAAAAGGAGCTCGCTGCGGACCAGATGGCCTTGTACTAAAATTCGAAAACCGAGTACCTAAAGGTTTTTCCCGGCCATATTCTTCTGGGACATCATTTTTGAGGTCCTAAGGGACCATTTGGAATTAAAAAAAAAAATTTTTTTTTCAAAAATTCTAGGGTGGCCTAAGGCCTTAACATAAAAAAAATGTCTTGTAACACAGTAATACCCCGCTTAGCGAGACCCCGTTACGCGCGGTTTCACTATAACGCGAATGTCAAATTTCGCGCTCAAATGCCTCGCATTACGCGAAAGAGTGCGTATAAACATAATGTAAAGACTATAGATGTATTTTTCCGTAAAAAATAAGAGTATATATTGCATAAAGTGTTCTTAGAATGAAAGTGATTGATTAAAATGATTTGTATTTTTTTGTATTAAATTTTGACTATGTTTAATCATAAACCTCGATATACGCGAATTTCAGTTATTTTTTTCGGAACGTATCCCTCGCGTAAAGCGGGGTATTACTGTATATGATTAATTATACAATAAAACTAGCGAAAAAATACTATTAAGTTCTTTATTTATTTACTATAATACTGTGGTGCCCAGACTTTTTTTGACGACAGACTACTTTGACCAACAAACTGAATAAATACCAAAAATCAAATTTAGCTTTAATCTCATTAAAATACAATGTTTGCATCTTCTACACAAGTTCGATAATCATCTAAATAATTTCTTTAAAACTACTGAACCGAATAGCCTATTGGATGTTTAGCGATGCATCGTCCGCGAAATATGATATTGTTTGCGGGCTATATTTTGATCATTCATTTTTCAACATAATATCATCGACGTAAAAAACAGTTATTATGCATCCAAGACTGTCTTTACAGAACCAGACATTGTATAAAAAAAACATTGTAATATTGTAACGTTTTCAAAATAAAAAATAAGTAGTTGAAAAAAGTGGACAATTACGACTTAAACGTAGTCCTAAAATCGCTCTGCAATTTTAAAAGTAGCCGCTTTGTAATCTCCCTTAGTATTTTGCACACCTGACTCTATGTTCATTTCTAATTACTCGTTTGGATGTTATGATATTCGAGGTTAATTATTAAAAATAAGATTTCATTGATTTAATATGAAGACACAATTATCTTGATACATACTTTAATAAGTTATTTACGGATTTAAACATGTTTTATACACTTTATACGATTGCGTATTTATTACTCTAGCGATTGATTATCTTTGCTACCTCCTTCAAGTTTTAAAGTCTGTCTCCTATAACCTACGTTATTCCGGTGAGTTCCGGCAGAGAGCTGTTACCTTTAGGCATTAGTGTGTTTACCATTTTGGACTACATATTCACTTAAAATCAGGTGAAATTGTGATCAAAGCGAAATTAGTTTTTTATTATTTTTGCAAACTTTATTTAGCGGTTGTAACATTAACTTGAACTGTATGATTATCTAATTAAATGTTTTAATTAACTAATTAATTTAAAACGATAACCGTTTCCATAATGACTTACGGTAAAATTTTTTTAGAGAATAATTTAGAAGCTGTAAGTAAATTAATTAACTGTAACGAGTGTTGAAAAAAGGGGTAATTATTAATTCGTTTTTCATAGATTATTTATATTAGTTATATCTCAATTTTTCTCTATTTAATTTAAATCAAATCAAAATTTATTTATTCAATTTAGGCCCTAAGAAGGCGCTTATGAACGTCTAAAACACTACCACCGGTTCGGAAAACAACTCAGTCGAGAAGAGCCGGCAAGAAACTCGATCTGGTTCTTTTTTTTTTCATAAATATAATATATATCATTTTTTTGTCATATAAAAAACTATATAAATCGTAGTTTTAATAATGTTAGTGGAAGCACAGAGATGTGGGTTAATTCCAGACATCACTATCGTTCACTTAATGATCCACCCTGTAATATTATACTGTCTATTCCAAAGATACGGACCGGTCCGCGCCGTGGGGAATAGCCACGGTGGGTTCTGCCGGCTTTACCTTTTGCGGGCGGTGTGCTCCGTAAAAAAAACGCTCCGTGGGAACAAGACATTAGAAATTCAATCTTGCAAACATGTTTCAACCGTGTTGCATAACACAGTCCTCACACGGACAATGGGAAATCGTTGGATGATGGATTAACTATCGACTGACTGTCATTGACATCTAATAACCACGTTTGGTATGTCAACGTTGATATAACTGGCGTGTTATTCGTGCTCAATCTCGCATAGCTAACTAAATACCCAACACGTACTGATAATGTCCCCGTACACATGTGAAGTTCTTAAGGCTGTAAAAAGATATACTCGTATTTGTAATGTTAAAAACAATGTAACTTAATGGCATACTAAATTTTAGCTTAGATTTTATGTACCGTATATTAATAGGGCGGTGGTAAAAAATATAATAACAAACGTATATATAAACGTATTAATTGTCGTTTTTTGTTTTCAAAATTGCTTACGTTACCATGGGAGGGAAGTAAGAGCTTTGACTACAGTTGCTGACACAGGGGAGGGGAAGTTCCAAAAATGACGTAATACTAAAACGGACTCTAATTTTGAGATACAAACGTTTCAAAGTTTATAGCGAGAATCGAGAGAAGATGCTCTATCCCTTTTCCCAATAACGAATTCTCGTAAAGAACTAGTACGAAGCACGTAAAGTTCGTTATTAATTTACACGTAAATTTAATAAGATTGCAACGTTTTTAGCTCGTCTTTAGTAATGATATAAAAAATTTAATTAAGCCAAAAAGAAACAATAAGTCACGTCTATACAATCGCTTATTTATTTATTATGCTTTATTTACAATTCGTGTAAAAAGGCGGACTTATTGCCTGAGGCATTCTCTACCAGTCAACGATTACCGTTATTTTAATGTTATCGATTTATTGTTTGTTATTTAATATGTTACAACTCTAGTGAGATTGTTATTTCGAGACGCGGCGGGTCCTTGGGTTTGCGAAACGACTCTAGTAGTTGTAATGTTTGTCTTGCTTATTAACAACCGACGGCTTACTGCATCCAGTCTAGGTGGTGGGTGCGTTGAAAGCGTAACTTTGTAACATATAAATATCTCTTGTTCCGATTGTGTTTGAACCTCTGAATAACCCCTGTATAATAAAAAAATATTATACTATTATACATTATTGACTTAACTGTAGCTGTGATTATCCGTGCTTGCAGCTAACTACTGAGCTGCCGTAAAATTTCCATGGAACTTTAATAAAATACATACAATCAAATCACCAAACGTATGTATACTACCTGTTCGAGTGAGTCACGACTGTAATCAAACGAATCGCGCTGGGCCCTAGTTTAAACGATTCGGGGTCGTGATTAACCCTGGCCGACCTGCGATTCGCAGTAGACCAAAATAACGCCGGTGTCCTGCTTCACCTTCCGTAGCCCGTGTGTAGTAACCGGTGTATAGTGTGAATGTGTGAACTGAGTAATAGCTAGGAAGGCTTAACAATCAACAAACAATCAATTTAACATTTAACGCTAATCACAAATAACTTTCATCTATAACAACGTGTATGCTCGCGTCAAGTTATTACCAAACTGAACCCTGCGACAATTCTAGCGGGTACTACGATAGAATTCAAGTGCCCCTTTTTTTTAGTTATGATCAATAATTAACACTACCTATATATGATTTATAATAAGAAACATCAAACACCAAACAAATTCAAAAAAACTTTATTCAATTTAGGCCGTGTGGTGGCGGCTAAGAACAGTACCACCATTAACCAGGAATTGGGTAGTAGCATCCTCTGAGAATCACAAACACCTACTGCGATCGCCAACCCGCCTGCTAAGCGTGGCCGTTATAGCTATCTCTTCCTTACGGGGGGGAACACCTATGCCCAGCATTGGACTTATAATAGTTAAATAGACTATGCTTGGAGTTTACATTAGCTAAGTCTAAAGCATTCTGATACCGAGAGACCTATGTACAGCAGTGGACGTCAAAAGGTTGAACCAATCAATCAAGCCCTGATAAGGCTCTTATGAACGTCCCAATACTACCACCGGTCAGTCATCGAGAAGAACCGCTAAGAAACTTGATCCAGTTTTTTTTGCAAGTTTTTTTGACTACTAATAGTTCCAAAGTTATTAATAGATGCACAGAGATGGCTGTCACCTCCAGACACCACCATCGTTCACATAATGATCCAACCTCTAATATAACCTTTACAATTTAAAACTTGTTTGATCTGATGTTTGAACCTTCTTGTCCTATAAAACGCAAATATCTGATAGATTAGGGCCTTTGTTTATCTAATATGCTTCGGTGGGAGTAAGCGTGGTCTTATTTGTAATACGTACCTACGTATTTTAATGCAAATTACACAGTAAATCATCGACCTAGAAAAGAAATGTGCGTTTACATCTCGAGTTTCCATTTAAAAAAATTACCTTTATGTGGATTTTGTTAAGAAAATAAAATACAATTTTTTTTCGTGCCAAGCCGTCTTCAATATAACGTACACAGCTGCTGGCATTCCGCCAATAGGCTGCTCTACTCTGTTGAAGTTACACCCTTAATGATCACGTCGGATCCCGAGCAATCGGTTTACGATCACAAAATGGTTAACTGTTGTCATAACGTATTCTGAGCCTACGGTATCGTTTTTTTTTTAATTTATGTATTTTATTAACTCTATCTACGAACAAACAACTCTTTGTCTATTTATATCAACTGTGGCATTAAATCGAGAGAGGATTTTCTAATTTTTCAAATATTCTTCATGTTTAGGAAGTAATAAAAATAATCATCTGAAGTTCAGCAGTTCTCGAGTTATAAGTAAACTAATGGACAGACAGACAGGTAGATAAACTTTACTTATAGGATACTAACTATATTTAATGTAAACATATCCTTTGGCCATTAGATTTTTACATATCACATTTTGATACATGTAATATTCATTTTGATATTATAAACAGACACTTTAATTTTATTTATTAGTATGTAAATATGTAAATCGAACAACTACAAATAACACAGTGAAAGAAAATAGGCAAATAGATTTTTTTTGTCATTTTTAATACATTTGCAAAACGTCGTGGGAGATTCTGCCCACGCGTTGTTGACATACCAAAAATGAGCGCCGTGCGATATGTGAGTTATTCGAATAGGTTATGAAAAATGTTAGAAACATTTGCTTATATTTAGTACTTTGCTATTATTAAATAGGGTTGCTTCAACCTTGGGACTTTGTTCGAATTTTACAGTTTGAAATTTCAGTGAAACTCTTTATTTAAATTGTTTTGTTAGAACGTATTTATTATTGTATATTCGATTGGTCGTCTATTGTCATAGTATATTATAGACGTCGTACTTTAAGTACAACTATTCTAAGCTCATTAGAATCACGGGTAGCATCTCAAGCCGAGTTTCGTACCATTTTGGTGCCCTTGTGATGGTTAGCATTCCTTAAGCGCTCGCCTTATAGTTCGGTGAAGCTGTTAAGGACATTCCGGTCAATAACGTTAGTCAAATAAAAAAAAATTACTCCCTTTAGTTATTAAAGTGGTCCTTGCAAACGCTGCTAACTATTACTATTATCAATAACTAGTAACCTTCTCCAACTTTCTACATGTGAAAGAATTTTTAAAATCGATTAATATTTTGAGTTTGTTCATATGAATCAATTTTAGGTCTTCATTTAATAATACATACATACATACATATCATCACGCCTTTCTCCCGTGGGGGTAGGCAGAGATTACGTCCTTCCACTTGCTACGATCTTGGCATACCTCTTTCGCTTCCTCTACTTTCATGAGCGCTTTCATACATGCTCGTCGGTTATGGGTACTTTTTACCTGGCCTTTATTTAAGACATGATTGATTTGGTCTAGATACATTCGCCTAGGTCGACCCTTACCGACTTGCCCATTCACCCTCGCCTTATAAATTAATTTCGTTAATCTTCTCTCATCCATCCTCTCTACATGCCCAAACCAACTAAGCATACCTTTCTCTATTTAATAATAGTATAGAAGAAATACAACCTTCATCAACTAAAATATAATCGCTTACCGAGAAATAGTCTCTGACATCAATTCTTAAGAATTCGTCTCATATATAAATATATATACATACTAAGTAGTCTTATGCGCATGATACATCTTGTCATTGTGTGACCTTAAACCACTATCTCATAGGGCTGTCACGTTGAAACGTAGTGATTCGTACTTTAAGAGGAAAAGCAAATCGCCAACAAATTTAAAGAATAAGTATTGATAGCGACTGAAGATATGTTGGCACAGTTAAGTTATACGGTCGGATTCCTCGTCATTGGACGCGGGTTCGAGCCCTTCGATACAACTGTAAAATCAGCCTGATCTTTCGGTAAAGGAAAACATCGTGAGAAAAGTACAGCATGTTGGTAGGACATGTTCTAATAAAGATCTAGTGAATGATCGTCATAATTTTAATATTAGAAGTAAAGACAAGTTGGCCGGGA
Organism: Samia ricini; assembly: GCA_014132275.2. Lineage (NCBI taxonomy): Eukaryota > Metazoa > Arthropoda > Insecta > Lepidoptera > Saturniidae > Samia > Samia ricini. The sequence goes on from AP028159.1 coordinate 2,201,072, forward strand.
CCACGCTTTAGGTTAAGTAAGTCTAATAAAAGCTTTATAGGTAATAGTATTCGGTTTTACAATAAGATCCCAAGTAACATTACCGATTTACCTGACAATAAGTTCAAGTATTATGTCAAGCAAGTTTTAATCTCAAAAGGTTATTACAGGGTGGATCATTACGTGAACGATAGTGATGTCTGGAATTAACCCACATCTCTGTGCTTCCACTAACATTATTAAAACTACGACTTGTATAGTTTTTTATATCACAAAAAAAATGATATATATTATATTTATGAAAAAAAAAGAACCAGATCGAGTTTCTTGCCGGCTCTTCTCGATTGGGTTGTTTTCCGAACCGGTGGTAGTGTTTTAGACGTTCATAAGCGCCTTCTTAGGGCCTAAATTGAATAAATAAATTTTGATTTTGATTTTGAAAAGCCCGCCTGGATAGCAACCGCCGTCTAGTGTGGTAACCTGACGCCAAATACCAATAGGTTCTGGTAGAATCAGATGAGAACCGGTGTATCTAAGCTTACTGTGTTTACCATCCTGAGCCACATCGGGACTTAACATCAGATGAGATTGTGGTCAAAGCACTGGGCTTATATACTATATAATTTTTTACACTAGTAAAAAAAAATCTATTGCTATGATCTATATGCAGATGTCTGCATATAGATCGTGCTCATTATATTACCTATCCCAAGTAGACGGAATGATCACTTCGTATTCCCCTGCTTCCTTCTCCGAAACTGAACCGATTTTAAATTTTCCTCCAATTAAAAAATTAGAAAGATTCTAAGCAATACCTCTCTGCTTTTTTTTTACTTTTAATTCATCAAATTTCGTTTGCAAACGAAAGTGAAGTCAGAATTTTTTCACATTTTTTGAAAAAATAAAACATAGGGGCATAGTATAAGTATTTTCTATAATATTATTATCCAGGCAGAAAATAGGTATGGAATAAACGTAATCCGCATTTCCTATTAATAACTTAGGTCCGATTCTCTCGAAGAGAATCTTCAGTCCACCGCATTTTTTGCATGTTTATGTTTAGTTAGGCGTAAAAGAAACAAGTAGTTGTCGACAAAACTAAATACAAATAGGCATATTGGGAATGATTAAGAATTATGTAAATATCACTTTGGAGTTCTATGCATTGCTTATTTTTGACGACATTATGGACAGTTCCAATGATGATTTCGTAATCTGTTATTACTTATTAAAATGGTTTTTTTTTTAAATCAAAACTATGCAATTGCTTACGTAATCATGAGGGGAGGGGTCCTTACCCTCTGCTTACTATTGTTGTCAAGGGCGGAATCTCAAAAATTTGCTCATTTAATACTTCAACGACCTCTTAGATGTAGAACAATCAGGAAATTGGATGATTATTTTATTATTGAACAAAGTCACAGGCAGCAGCTAGTATAGAATAATAAGCGTCTTTATGAATAAGCGTGACGCGTCCCGCTAACGCATAAGCGATAAATTTAGATCGTTAATGTTGGCACACAGCATCCGTGATGCGAGAGTGATTGTTAACCGCCTTGGAACTGACCTATGTGTTAAAATGTCTTACAAAATATCAATCATATATACATAGCATCTCGTCTCTCTCCCGTGGGGGTAGGCACAGACTACTTGGCACACCTCTTTCGCTTCTTCTACTTTCATGAGCACTTTCATACATGCTTGTCGGTTAGGGGTACTTTTCACCGTCCCTCCCGGCTGGCTGACCTGCCTAGGTCATGCCTCCTACGGGAGGTGGGCGAAGAGGTGGGGTTGAGAAGTGTGTACACTCCCCCATCCCCGCTGGGCCATTGCACGACGAGGCCCGGTGGGTTCGCTGCAGGGGGCGACGCGGTGCTTGCGAAAGCCACCCCGTGTCGCCCCCATCTCAAATGCAGCGGACGGCCCCGGGGGGTTTTAGTGGGTATTTCCGGGCGACTCTCGCCCGGGTGAGTCCCACACTGCACGGAGCTCGTCACTCCGTGCCCCTTATCTATTGTATTGGGGGACTTTGATCCCCTAAGTACAATAGATAAGGGTAGTGCGTAAATGCATTTCCCCCCGTCAAAAAAAAAAAAGGGTACTTTTCACCGTGGCCTTTCTTTGAGACTCCTGTCGAGACACATCCGCCTAGGTTGATCCTGACCGACGCGACGTGCCCAATCACCCTCGCCTTGTAAATTTGTTGTGTCAATTTTTTTTCATCCATCGCCTCGTTCACTTACATCAAATAAATTTAATAACAATAATCTACGATTTACATTAATAATAACTTATAATAGGTTCAGAAGAATCGATTTGATTCTATCTCACTTGTTGGTAAGTGACAATTTGTATGAAGACTATATTTACTAGGATTTTTTTAAGCAGTAAGTATTCCAATTTGGTTCTGGTAGTTATGAATAGTTCCTTACATATTTTCTTTGCTAAAAAGACTGCCTTACTGGCGCAGTTGTATTACGGTACGACTGTCGTTCTGAGGTCTCGGGTTCTCGATCCCTGGGACGGGTCAAGTGATATTGGGTTATTCTACTCAGTGTTCTCCCGGAGTTTGGAATTTGTGCCCGATATGGCGACAGGCTCGCCCCCTGTCACATCTAGGACGGACTAAGCTCGTCGAAATGTGGGTAGTGTAGTTCCCTATTTCACCTTTGCCTAACCCTTGGGAATAACAGGCGTGAGCTTATGTTACGTTAAAAAGATCAGAGATTCATAGTAAAATTCGAGGTAACGTTTTACTACGTTTAAATATTTTATTTAACTAATAGATGTCTGTTTTGAATCTGTGCTAGCTCGTATACATGCCCTATATAGTCTAGTTTACAGAACGGATATCGAGGCTTCCAGTACGAGTATGCTCAAGTAAGGGTAAGACAATCATGGCATTCATCAGCGGTCGCTGATCCTAGCTTTCGAGTAGCTATCGATCCCTTTCTAAATCAACCCGTCTCTGTCTACAACTACTACGGTGTCGAATTACAGACGTCAAAACAAAGTGACGTGTACTTCTAAAAACTGTTTCTACAATAAAATTGATTCTTATACTCTTTTACTGTTTTTTTTTTAATTAAAAAAAATACAAAAATATTCACTACCAATAAAAATTAGTAAGGAGATCTTAGAGATATCATAATCTAAATATTATAAGAGGCATGATCTCTCGATCTGTTCGTCTGTCTGTTTGTTACTTATGAGACGGTAGGGCTTTCTTACTCAGCATGGTGACAAAACCATCAAATCCACACAGTAGGTAGGGGCTGTCCAAATATTACACAAGGATCAATGGGGAGGGGGTTTGATTATTTTGGATGACACGGGTACCGGGGCCGGTCTGAATGGCTAATACTTATTAATTTTCGTGTTTTTGTTCCAAATTATGGCAATGCTAACTTACGTAAAAACTAAGAGGGAGCGGTAAGATTTTATTTGTCTCAAAGAGGGTATTGGTGGTCAAAAATAATCAATATTGTAATATTTGTTGGAATCTCAAAAACTCTACCGAGTATTTTGTCTTAAATATTTGTAATGTACAAATTTTGTTTCCATTTTATTTTGTTATAAGCATAAATATATGTATATAAAAGATGTAGTTTATGAGTTCAAAGACACGAAACTGCATACCTTCTTGAGATGAATCATTTTCTAAAACAAACGTCAGAAATAAATTCCCTACACGATATCTAAAACTTTACTCAAGTCATTTAATTATATTTTTCATAGGGCCAATTAAGTACCTAGTCAACAATCGATGGACAAACTACATTTACAAAATATAAACACACCCTTTTACAGTTGAAAGTCATTATTATTACCAAAGGCAAGGATCGTTCTTAAAAACTTTCACAAAAAAACAAAACAACAAAGTTAACAATAAAAACGGGCACAAACTCAAGTCCCATGACCCCCAATTAATTTTATCTTTGAAATTATCAAATTATAACTCGTTTCGCCGGCGAAACCTGGCATTCTTGCGAATTCCATATATTTATTATTTATATAGAATACGCGAAGAAATTTAATTTTTAAAAACGTAAAAATAAAGACCTCGTGCATTAATGTTTAAAACTTGTTTAATTCACACGAGGAAATCTAAAATGATAATAGCCTACGTATTCAGTTCAACTAGTGTTGTGACAATGATGTCCGTTACCGATACCATGATATGCGATTGTAATACTTTTTGTACTTTGACGGTTTTATGATTTTATGACGCCCGACCAACAACGTCCGACTGCGAACCCAAGACGTGTTCCTATCCCTAACTGGAGATGTTTCTATATCCGCTGTCAACGTGATACAGTTACACTTTCATTCACTGAGCCCCAAACTACACGCAGAGAAACCTTGAGATCCGTAGTTTCGTTTACTTTCGGCATAGCCAAGGCAAATTCCCCTGAATTTTCGTCTAATTTACGATCCAAGCCGAGATCAGTACTAATTTGGTGACCCTACGTTAGCTACCACTTTCCCAGCCAAGTCTTTTAAGCGCTCACCCCATAAGTTCATTGAAGCTGTCAAAGACTTTCCAATCAACAACAGCTTAATGCTGTAAAAGTATTACTTTTTCGACGACTGATGAGATATATGATGTTTCATATGTACTAAGCTTCCATAAGTTGACTATTTATGTGCATCTCTTTAGGTTACGTTGTTGTCCTCGCCGGAAGAGGAGGTTGAGGGGGCGGTGGGCGAGGTACGTGAGGAGTTTCCCGAGGTAGAGGATTGAAGGGGGGGGGGGTTTGGTTGTGTGTCTGTGGAGGTGTTTCTGTCTTCTTTCTTAGTTCTTCTCTTTCTTCTAGGTATCCCTCTCCTTTCTACGTCTTGTCAGTCGGACAAGACGAGTGAAGGACAGGGACATATCTTCCTTTGCTGCAGTGGCGGGTTTCTTCCCCTTTTTCTTTGCCCGCCGCTGCTCTGTCCTTTCTGTTTTATTGGGGGCAGGGAGTATACCCTGCCCTCGGACGGCTGACCATCTAGGTCGTACTTCTCTTTGAGAAGTGGGCGCAGAGGTGGGTGGGGAATATACATTAAATACATACATATAAATGCTCGATTTTCAGTCCTATTTGACACTTAAATTATATTATAATACGTGTAATGTCGATAACTGTTATATAGGTTATATGACAACACTAGTCCGTTCACAATATGTGTTTACAGTGTTGTTGACTCTGCGACAGGTGGCATACCCGCACCCGTTAGTTTTTGTTAGAGTCGAAAACACAATGGGATAACTTATGTTTTTTGTTGACACGCATACTTCATTTACTTAACTTATTAAGTGGGATTTAATTTGTTTGCTTTAGTTCGAGTTTCCTTTAAGTTTTTTTTTATAACTAAGTAAGTAATATTATAAAACTTTAATAAGTTTAATAATAATTATTAGTTACTTTAATAAGTCAATTTTTGAAATAAAACTTTTGTTTTACATTTGTTTTTAACAGGCCCAAGTTTTTATAACCCACACAAATTGATTACGTTTGATTACCTAAAAAAATTAATATCAACATACATTATGCGCCCATTATCGAAACCGACATAATGTATACTAATAAATAAAATTGAAGTGTCTGTTTGTAATGTCAAAATATTTTTTTTTTCTAAATACATATGAATGTATATACGATACCTATACCAAAAATACAAATTATAAAATTTTTTGTCTGTCTGTCCGTCTGTTTGTTCCTTATAATCTCCGGAACGGCTGGAACGAATTTGACCAGACTTTTTTTTGATAGATAGCTGAAATTACTCCGCGTAACATAGGGCACTTAGGGTTTTCGAAAATAAATAAATAGTCTTCCGCGTAAAAAAATTAAAACTTACTAAAAATTTAATAAAATCCAATTCAATAGACAGTTTTACGTGAAAATGTTTGTTTTTATGATAAATATTTTTAACTTATCTTAGTACTAAAAAGGCTTTAGAAAATTATTAGGGTTTCGTACAAAAAATTAAAAACGCAGTAAATAGTATTAGAAACGCGGACGCAGCCGCGGGCGCGCTGCTAGTATAGGTAATAAAAATCAAGTTGGAACGAAATTACATAAATTATTATTCTATAAAAATAAACAAATAAAATATTATCAATAAAGCGTTCTTAACTTCTTATCAGTTGGAAATAAATAACTCTCGTGTTCCACTGAATCTAACCTTTTACCGTAGAAAACGGAAGTGGTAACGAAATGAAAGAAGAAAAAAACCAAATAAAACAATATTATTTCGTAACCTGACACGAATAGAGGCGCCATTGATAAACCTCGTTCGTGCTTTTGTTCACGACTAACTGTGCCCGGCGGGTTCACTTGCGTTACATTACATAAAAGGCAACTTCTATCATATTTGTCCTAGTTGACGAGTTATAACTCGAGAAACACCGAACCTTTCGTATATATTTTTTCATGTCGCACATATTTTACTGGTTTTAGTCTCTATGTTTATTAATGAAATAGTATATAGAAAAATTTATCATAGTCTATACAGAGAGCATAAAACGAATTCGTTTTTCACGCCTGTCTGTTTGTTTACCCGCTAACTCGTCCTAAATTTAAGCTACGGATATTGATGCAGTTTTCATCGTGAGTAAGATATTTTTTAGAGATACATCACGACTAGTATACTTTCTAATGGAATATCTTTATCTTCTACGGCCATGGATGAAAGTAACACAGGTTCTCTCTGGACACGATTCTAACGCGGACGTGAAGTCGCGGACAGAAGCTAGTAATAAAAAAATTAAATCGCGATAAGAATTACCATTATCCTTTGTATATATGAAAAAACAGTGTATACACTATAATATAAATGTAGCACAAACTGACGAAACAATTCCGACTATATTAAAAACCAAAATACGTTAGCAAACTTTTAGCAAACAAAGGAATTATAAACTTTATCGCTATAGATATAAAGTCTGTTTATGTACACTGAATATTCGTGTAAGAAAATTCGTCTTGCCGTAATAATACGTTGGACGATTGTAATATATATTTTTTTATTATTTATTTTTTTTTATCGCTTCACAATAATATTACGGCCGAATTGTCACAGATTATATTACAAAATAAGCGAAGTGAGGGCGGAGGAAAAAAACAACAATGTTGCCTCCGTGAAAGGTACTCTTGAATGGATTTAAGGCGGAACGAATCGCACGATAAAAAAAAATTCGTGATAGGGTCGCAATGGGTCTCGCGTATGCTTGGACATTGTTCCAGGTTTTGTGGCATATTAATAGTTCCGTTTGACTCTTACGATATACGAGATGTTTCGGCTTGGATTAAAAAAAAACGGACTACTTTATAACATATCCACTCAAGGGATTTACCAAGTTTGAATCTTAATCAAACAATAAATAATTAATTTGTTATTATTATTTATTTATACAGTACATGTCTAATGTGTAATTCGTAGTCCCACAAAACCGTATTATCGGTTTGTCTGAGGGATCTAGTCTCTGTACATAAATAACAAACATCATAATCCATATATTTACTAATTATAATTAATGAAATACAAACATACAGATAAAAAAACAGTTTAAGCTAATTTTGCCTTTTCAAACCGGACGAATAAAAATTATTGAGGTTTCTATAGCTTGTTGATTATCGTTTTGTCGTAATGTCGTTAAAGGCGGGTAGAATTCCTCATGATGGAGTGGAAGCAGTGACGAATACAAACCTTACAATGTTAATTGTTTAGTCTATATATAAAACCTTACAATAAATTTTATACAAAACTGGATCCCACTTCTGATTTTTTTCCCCATTGTTTTTGTAGCAAATCAAAACACTTACCCATAATTAAATCATCGCCTTCGTGAAGCCTTCCCTTGGCGAGCACCCCCCCAGCCCCAACAACCGACCCACTCGAGTCACCCATGTGAAAGATTTCATCGATTTGGAATTCGCAAGTCTCCTGAAAATGAAAATCATATCTTGCTTAACAAAAACTCCGCAAAGTGGCCATATATTTAAACTGTATACATTTAGCGGTTTGATCATAACCTCACCTGATATTAAGCGACGTTGTAGTCTAGGAAGGATGGGCAACCTAGAGGTAATGGCTAACAAGTAATACTACCGGAACCGGTACCGGTTGGTGCAAGTCGGCAAGTTTTCCAACTTGAGGGTGGTAGCTACCCAGGCGGACATTGTTAGAAAATGCACTACCACCATGCTATGGTTTCCTCGCGATGTTTTCCTTCACCGAATTCTCAGGCTGATTTTAGAATCGGATAGGTGTTTCATGGTTCATGATTCATGTCTTTTAATGTCATGTCTTTATCGATTATTTTGTTATTGTTGATTGTTTACTTGCCGAGCTTTAGTTGTTTATGAATTTAGAAAAAAATTGGATGCAGTTATTTTTCTTCAAATTTGTAATAATGATTTTTTGAACACATTTTCACCATAAGATTGAATAAATCTGTAACACACTAATAGAACTAGCATTAGAGACTATATAGGTGTCGCATAAACAGAGTGAGAACAAATTATGCAATGACATCCCGGAGCTAACAGAATAGAATGATTTAATTTATAACTTATTTCTTACACGCTACGGTTTGATTTTACGTAATGCGGCCAGCGATATCATTACATGTGTGACAAAAATGACAAATATTTTAGTTTCTGAATTATACATTTCTAAAGAATTATTGTAGCACTCTTAATATGTTTTGTAACATAATGTATTTTAAAAAAGGACTTTAAATTCACGTTTTTCGTATAGATTAATTATATGGATAATTATTTATGTCTATAAAAATCATAATATGTTTGGTCACCGCCTCTTTCGTGCAACTGCGAAGATGGTGTCACGAAACTAGTTTAAAAAATAACAGGTGATGAAACAAAGCGATTTTTAAATGGTCAGACATAACAAGTTATTATTATATCGTAAAGTATATTCCAGAAGGTTCTATTACGTATCCAAGTTATATAAAAGGTAGGTGCATAGATTTAATTTAAGACGTAATCTGTCATTCGTTATCAGTAACAAAGATGTATCGTGTCGGTCCTGTGATAATGAAGTGAAATTTATGACATTTCTGTGTCATTGATGTATCTCGAAGTTTGCTTATTTGTTTGATAGGTAACATAGTTAAAATTACAAAGAACATTAAAATGGCTTTACGATTTTACAGTGTTTTTCCTTTTCTTGTCTTAAGAGGTTATGCTAGCGGCATTTATTCCATACAATCGTAGTCCCCTGTTTCCTCCCTGGGTAGTAGCATTATAGTAAATATTTTTATGACAAATAATATGTATCCACTACCGCCATGCCTGTACGTTTTGAGTTTTTCCACAAGTTAGTTATTGTAGAAACCTTTGAAGATGAAAACAATGCTCGATTTTTACCGTCATTTTCAGACGTTAGTGAAACAAACTTGATGGTTAAAAAAAAGAAAAAGGAAAACTTAGAAGCATAGCCAAAGTCTTTCTTATTCTACAACTGAAAGAAAATTAATGATCGGTTCAATTGTGGAGGAGGAAACAGTGTATGTGATGTACGAAGTCATGTTTTCGTTTATTTTGCATACGGTAAAATCAGCCCGAGCTGCATTTGTCCCTTTCGTTTTTTATAACTCTTTCTTTGGGGCGCAACGCGATAGCAATAGATTTCTGAAATACGTACTTTACAAATCTGTTACAAATTCTCAATGAAACCTGTAGTTATAAAGCGCGAAAGGGACAACTGTAGCTCGGGCTGATTATATCTACGCAAACTAGATGAAATCCTCGAAAATTCCCCCTAATTTGTCCTCCAAAACTCAACCGATTTTAAATGGTCTTCTAAATCGAAAAAAAAATAATTGACAGACGTCTGTAAGGTGCGGTAAAATTCTTATGTTTTTTCTTATTTTCGAAGACTCCTAATTTCTTTAATGATGATTAATTTATTGTTCTCCATAATTATTCACTGCGCTATTTGTTGGCACGGTGGACAATTTTTACGGACTTCATATATTATTTTATCCTCGTATCTTATTACGTATGGAATGGAAAATTAGGTATCTCTCTAATCTTCATAATGTTGTTTTTACAAAACTGCGACACCCGCATGACATTAACCTCGTTTCTAATCAGGCGAAAACGGTTTCAACGGTACGCCTAGATCTAGACTGTGCTGAAAACATGTTTATTGTTTTATCCGAGACTAGCTTCACGCTCGGCTCCACCTGATACAAAAATTGTGTTGTTTTTTTCCTTGGTCTCTTTTCCTACGTATTACAAAGTAATGTCTCTCTGTATGTTTATCAGATGGAGTGGTCCTTGCCTTGCTGATGTTAAAAATCCCCAGAATTTTGCTTACGTAATACTGGAATTGTCCCTTATTTGGTTTACAACTATTCTTAACGCGTCATCATTATTTTTATATCACAAATAAATTTTCCAGCTATATTTTACCATATACTTTGTGACACTTAATAATTTAGGTCAAAAATTATGTCGATAATTCGGATTGACGTCGAAAGAAACATGACTAAAATTACGCTATTTGAAATACATTGTCTAAACCGTTTAACAGTGTACATGCAAGCGCAGCCGCTGGCAAAAGTAGTATAAGCATTAAAATTCGGTCTGTATGACTGTTGGTTTTTCTATTGACACAATTATTCGTTCTTTTATATTGTTGGCCAGTATTAAATGGCTAATTAGGTAAATCATGGACAAAGGTACATTCTTTCTGATATTAAAATAGTAATCATATAAATCGGTTTAATTTGTATAAACTAACAAACAGACGGACTAAATTTAAAAAAATATATATTTACGTAAGGATTCATTCAGGTCACTGTCTACTTTACTATATTTCTCTTTTGGCAATAATATCTTATTTTCGTCTGAATTCATGATTAAATTTATTTTCTTTTCTAACTAGTTATTTGTTGTGTCTATCTTGTTTTGCTTTTATTTTTCTCTTGTCTTTTTTTAAATTGTGAAATTGTCTTTTTTTGCGAGTTGCTAGGTATTTTGCGACCCAACTCTTCCCTTTTCTATTTATGGGGGCAGGAAGTACATCCTGCCCCCCGGACTGTCGACCAGTAGGTGGAGGGGAAGTATTCTCCTCTATCCTTACCGGGCCATCGCACGGACGAGGCCTGGTGGGTTCACTGTAGGGGGCGACGCGGTGCTTGCGAAAGCCACCCCGTGTCGCCCCCATCCCAAATGCAGCGGACGGCCCCGGGGGGTTTTAGTGGGTATTTCCGGGCGCTTCACGCCCGGGTGAGTCCCACACTGGCACGGAGCACGTCCCTCCGTGCCCCCTTACCTATTGCATTGGGGGACCCCGGTCTCACTAATGCAATAGGTAAGGGTAGTGCGTAAATGCATTTGCCCCCGTCAAAAAAAAAAAAAAAAAGGTATTTTGCGACCACTAGGTATACATTTTAGAAACGTGTTTTATTTATTAATTTTGTTGAAAGAAATCGGTGTTATATTTTTGTTAAACAACTGATGGTTTTACAAATAACTTTTAAATACTAAATAAAATATCGTCTTCAACGTTACTACTTTGTTCTATGTTATATCGCATTATTCGTTTAAGTTAGCGAAGTTTCGTGTTTTAGGTTCAACTGTATTTAACTCGTAAAGCTAAATTGGTTGATAGTCCGGTCGGATTTCGCGTCAACGGACGCAGGTTCGAGCTTATCTATCCAACTCTAAAAATGAACCTGAGCTTTCGGAAAGGAAAACATCGTAAATTATGGTGTTAGGACATATTCTATTAATGCCCGCCTAGGTAGCTACCACAATCAAGGTTAATACTACAAACCAGTACCTTTAGGATGTTAATAGACGATGTGGTCCAGAATGGTGAACACATTAGTGTGTTCTAATATTAGGTGAGATTGTGGTCATAGCATTGAGCCTATACAGTACATAAATTATAAAAAAGAAAATCAAATAAAGTGGAGTTATTTCACCGAGCATGAATAAAAAACATGAGCATATGGAACAGATCGAGACATTTCAAACTTTGACTGTATAGATAACAGAAAGTAAGTAACCTCATAAGTACTTAGAAGCGTCTATCTGACGTTTAGTGTAATGAATATGAAGTCATTCTGAGAAATCAAGACATGAATTAAGTACAACATTTGTTTCATAATGTTTTAATATTTCGTTAAATAAGGAGATGGCTTTTACTTTTTTTTATATATGTAACTGACATTGGCGATAGCACATTTTGAGTACACCAGCAGATCCTGATAGTTCTGAAAGATTAACCTTAATAAAACCGTAAATTTAAAATATCAGAAACTTTAGATCCAATTACTAGATGCTATATTTTTTGTTTCATGGGTCCTCAGTATTAAAAGTTTTGGTAGTTAGTGAACTTCGAAACTTGCCAAGCGCAAACTAACTTGATGCAGACTTTATACAGACCAATCCTATTATCTTGCAGTCTGTGTCTTTACTGTGTTTACTGCTTACTGATACCGTTGTATAGATATTTACAGTATAGCAACATAGATTTTGTTTATGCATCAAAATAGCGATTCGAAATGACACGAATTTCGATAAAGGAAACTATATAACGATGGTGGTAAAGGGTATTTTTAACCGACTTCAAAAAGGAGGAGGCACCGATTTCAAAATTATTAATGATATTAAAACAAAGAATATATCGAAGTTAGCAGAAGTAGATTAATAAAGTAACTATTTATTTACTTTTTAGTGCATTTTTATAGTATATTCTTTTGAAGTCGGTTTTGTTTTTAATTAAAAAAGTGTTTGTATATATCTGTCTAGGTAGCTACCACTCTCGAGTCAATCTATATATATATATATATATATATATATATATACGGGTTCGACAGCATTCCTTAACACGCAGTTCCTCTGAATTTAGCGTATTTCATTTTTAATCACGTCAATATTTAACAACAGATTGACAAATTGTCAACAATATTATATAGTTGATCTATTCTATAGATCTAGTGAATGATCGTCATAATTTTAATACTAGAAGTAAAGACAAGTTGGCCGGAACCACGCTTTAGGTTAATTAAGTGTAATAAAAGCTTTATAGGTAATAGTATTCGGTTTTACAATAAGATCCCAAGTAACATTACCGATTTACCTGACAATAAGTTCAAGTATCATGTCAAGCAAGTTTTAATCTCAAAAGGTTATTACAGGGTGGATCATTACGTGAACGATAGTGATGTCTGGAATTAACCCACATCTCTGTGCTTCCACTAACATTATTAAAACTACGATTTGTATAGTTTTTTATATGACAAAAAAAATGATATACATTATATTTATGGAAAAAAAAGAACCAGATCGAGTTTCTTGCCGGCTCTTCTCGACTGGGTTGTTTTCCGAACCGGTGGTAGTGTTTTAGACGTTCATAAGTGCCTTCTTAGGGCCTAAATTGAATAAATAAATTTTGATTTTGATTTATTAATGTATTGAAATGTATTGGATAAAGAAAGAACATAATTAAATGAAAAGGTAAATGAACTGCACTAAGTTCTGTAAAGTATGTCTAACTCATTACATATTTGTTTTTTTAGATCCAGGAAAACTCATATTAATTTACACAAATTATATCATGTAGAATATACGTTAACCGCTGCAAATGGGACTTATATCATTGTAGTACTCATATGTTCGTTGATATTCGATTGTATGCTCTCTGAACTCGCCCAACAGTTTGATAAACCTGTGAACACCTTTAAGTCAACAGTGTCAATTTAATTCCTAAGAACTGCGATATTCTAGCTAGATTGACGGCGGGCGATATATCCGATCTCTCATAGAGTTAGTTATTTTTGGAAATTCGCATAACAATCTATAATCCAATAATGAATCTTATATACTATACATAGATTAATTATAGTTTACACAAAGAAACAAAAATGTGCAATTACTTGTATCAATGGTTTTCTGCGACGAGAGAGACTTTATTTAAAACTATGCGACCGTGGAATGCGCGTCCGGCATTTTGTAACTAACTGTCACTCGTTAAAAATAAATTTAGCGCGTGCTATATTTATTATAATGTGTGTTTTTTTGTTCCTCTCCGGCGAATTTGTCGTAAATGTTATGTCATAGAGCTTGTTATCTAAAGTGAACACGTGCGATGTTAGAATTGAATCAGAGATTTCGTGTATTGTCCAGAGTATAACTTCACAAAAGAGAATCCCCACGATATTGAGTTCTCGTATATTTAAAATCTTCATTTGATCCATAAGATAAACGTCGTAATGACGAACAAGTTGTGTCATCATAAGGTTCGGAGTCAGTTAAGTTTTACTACGTGACGTTATAATGCGTTAGTAATTTCCATTATTGATAATATTACAATATTAATTGAAATGTACTAAATATCGAATCATTCATAAAGTTCCTTAAAATTTACAATTGTCAGATCAGTTCCTTGTGTTTACTTTTCTAGTTCCTTATAATGTTTAATCAAAGTAAGTATTTGTTACTGGATTTCCAGTAAATAATAAAAAAAAAATCAGTTTAAATCGGTAACATTGTCGTCTGACGATCAATATAAACGTTTTGAGATAAATTTAAAGCATAGAGAGCAATCCCACTTTAAAAATTACAAGTCTTCTATAATTTACATACTGTTGTTATTATGTATACGTTATTATTACATAACCATTATTAATAATAATCTGTGATAATAAATAAACTTATCGTACTGTTAGTTATATACCTGTGTGTTGCATTCTAAGAGGGAACGTAATAGAATAACAAAGTTCTGCTCACACCCCAGGGTCTTTGTCGTGGAGATAGTTAAGAGGTAATTGTTCAGTTTACGTGAAACCTGATTATGTCGATTTTAATTAGGAAATAATTATTAATGAGTATGCTTACGTATAACTTTATAGGGTTGTTAAAATACGTTTATTCTGATGATATTCCGCCATGAAATATGTTGACAATTATTATAAATTCATTTTTGTAACAAAATTTGAATGTTTATGGTTACGGCACACAGCGGACCGATCAGGACGCCAGCGCGATTTTACTATAGAAAAGGTGCATGTAAACTCGTGTTATATGATCTTTGTCCGCGATAAAACTACGAAAAACGGCTGAACCGATTTGAAAGAAATATTGAAAACTGTATTATGTACATTTGGCACAGCTTAAAAGTTTTTATCCCGATCAATGATCTGAATATTATTTATTGCAAATTATTTTTTTATAGGGTAACCAATATTTTATAGGGTAAACCAAGTAACACCGGGTAGGGTTGCTGTTATTTGTATTTAAATATCAAAAATCAATTCTAAATGCTATTAATATCAAAAAATAATTTTCAAACATAAATATCCACAATAGCCTTCAACAACTTTATAGCTTTTTGATTATATAGCAATCATATTTCCATCAATCGTTTGAATCCAGAAAGTTCCGTTCGAATCTTTGCTTCGTCGTTTATAATTCAAATCGTAAATCAATTAGCTGGACGCACGTACGTGTCGGACTAATGTTCACTCTTTTAAATTAAACCAGGTTTAATCTTATCGATGCCTTAGACAGGTTGCAGAGGCGTGCTGTCCGCATAGTAAATGATGCAGGTATCACCAATTCCATAGAACCGCTTCAATTACGCAGGGACATAGCCTCATTAAGCATTTTCTACCGCTTGTATCATGGCGGGTGTTCTGAAGAGCTCTTTGATCTGATCCCCTCCTCTCCATTCCATAACAGAACCACGCGGGCGGGACTTCGGTGTCACGGTTTCACGGTGACACCCATAACTTCAAGAACCAAAAAGTTTGCTGACTCCTACTTTTGTCGCACTGTGAGGTTATGGAACCGTCTTCCTGTCAGCGTGTTCCCTCCTTCATATGATATTGGGTCCTTCAAAAGAGGCGTGAAGAGGTATTTATGCAGGCCAGCATGACAGCGGTGACTGGCAGTGAACTCTGTTCAGTGTCAGTCATCGCTGTTTTGGATTGCACTGTGCTTACCATCAGGTCCAGTGCAGTCACTGTGCTGTCCATTATAAAAAAAAAATAATAATAAAAAAAAAAAAAGGTGTGATTTTGTAATGAAATTACTAGTTTACAATAACATTTTAATTTCCATTCGGCAAGGCAGGTGGCGCTCGTTATCAACTAACCACTTTAACTTATTATACGAATCAATTCCCACTTCACCGTAATAGAACGGAGTTTAACGTGAACGTTTTTTCTTTTATGAATGCAGGTGTCAGCCCTATAGTAAACCGAGCGTGTAATATCGTACACCTGTCTGTCATCTCCCTCCTAATACGTCTTGATTTTAATAAAAAAAGTCGTTCTATAAAATTTTAATTTCATTACAAATTAATTTCCTTTTTTTTTTTGTTACAGGTAATTAATGTTTTTACTGTTTATAATACCGGTAAGCTCCATAATTAATTAATTCATTGTTAACTTACACACATTTACATTAAAAAAAAAAAAACAAATTATTAAATTGATATATTTTCAGTACCTTTTTTTTTTCTTTCTTTTTTGTCGGGGGGAAATGCATTTACGCACTACCCTTACCTATTGCATTAGTGAGACCGGAGTCTCCCAATGCAATAGGTAAGGGGGCACGGAGGGGCGAACTCCGTGCGAGTGTGGGACTCACCCGGGCGAGAGTCGCCCGGAAATACCCACTAAAACCCCCTGGGGCCGTCCGCCGCATATATCTTCAGTACCTAATTAAACGTAATGGCTTTAATGGCTTGTAAGTACTCGTACGCAGTTAAAGACTTGAAGTTTTTTGGTTCATTAGTGTTGCCATTCAACCTTTAAATAATTACGCTAGAGTTTTGAAATACCTCCCTCGTCTGTCATTACTTTCACCAGGGGTTATGCATAGCCTATGACATAGAGGTTTTTGGAAGGGTTAAAAATCTTGTCAACTATATTTTACTATAATATATCATTGTCATTTCATACCCTATTCCGAACACACTTGGGGTCGGCGCTGTATGTTTTCTTCTTCCATACCTCCCTATCTCTTCTTTTACTCCTTTTCGTTTTATATAATTACTTACACACTATTTTTCCATCCTTCCACATTCATATTCATTACAATTGTACCCACATGCGCTTCCTCTCTTCTCATAACGTGTCCATACCACGACAAATGAAAACCTTTCAACTTTTCAACCACTGGCGCAACTTTCAAACTCCCTCTAATATATTCATTCTTTACTTTATCCATTCTTGACTCCATACATCCAACTTTTCAACAACATTCACATCTCAGCTACATGCAATCGTTTCTCATCCATCTTACTAGTCCAACGTTCTAATTCATACAATATGACAGGTCTTATGATGGACTTGTATATCCTGCCTGGAGCCACTAATCGCACCAGAGAGCTGTCGCCATTTCATCCAACCTGAGTTGATTCTTGCCTTATTTGTCGGTTGATTTCTCCGTCACACTATAAAAATGGTCCAAGGTAAAGGAATTCAGAACAGACTGGTACTCTTGTTCCTACGTGTGTTATCGGCTTAATACTGAAGATACCGCCAAAGTCGCAGAACAAGTATTCCTATAATATATGTATATATATTTTTTTTTAATTATTCATAAACGCCATCTGTTGATAAAAATGTAATTTTGTTTTAAAGAAACAATTCGAACATACCTTTACCAAGATATTCACAATTTATATTCACATCTGTCATTTTTACTTCAATCTATAAAATTTCATATGTTTTAAGGTTGAAAATTGTATGGAATTATAGATGAATTACCATGTTTACTATACGGATGTCAAACCTGGGCTTTAACAAAACAACTAGAAAGCAAAATAAAGATTTGTCAGAACGGAATAGAAAGAAGCACAATAGGAGTTAAAAGGAAAGACCGAGTAAAATTAAAAGACATAAAGTGTAGAACCAAATTTAAAAACGCATACATAACTTACAAACAACTTAAATGGAGATGGACAGGCCATATGATAAGAGAGGAGAAGGAAAAATGGACAAGACTAATAACAGAATGGTACCCACGAGATAGCAAAAGAAACAGAGGTAGACAAATCAAAAGATGGGAGGATGAAATCAAGAAAATAGCTGGTCCATTATGGACTCGTACAGCAAAGGACAAGACAGAGTGGAAGTCTTTAGAGGAGGCCTTTGTCGGAAGACAAGCTGCTTCAGAATAATGACCGTTTGCCGATATATTATACATTATTAAACGCAAATTGTAAAAATAAACTTAGGCGCACTTTAATTCTTAATTTATAGCATATGTAATTTCTGTACAGCAATAAAGGCTTTTATTATTTATTATTATTATAGATTAATTCAAGTACAATGGATAATAAAAACGCGCAGATGCGCACAACATTCGCTTGTAGATTTTGCACCTGTTATAAATACAAACTGGTTGGACTATTTCCATACCTGTTTCAATTTTGTTTTTTTTTTTTTTTTTTTTTTTATCAAAGGTTTTAATAACATGTTGTGGTTCAAATTAATATAAAACGTTGTAAGTTCAAAAATTGTTTGTTATATTCCAACAGATGGCGCTGTGCTATTTCTTACAAATATTGATATTTCATATGAATTTTAGTATTTCTATTTACTTCAATGAAGGAACGTTCTCTAGTTTTCTAGTAGGTATTCTTTGCATGTACGCGATGAATTTAAAAACAACACAACTGATTTTTATGTATTGCTTTTAAGTACCTATCATGTGTAAAACATTTTTAGTCAATTGACTTCAATCGCTTCATAATCTGAAATTAAGTGAAGTTTTATCTATACTAATATATCAAATTGATGTGTCTGTTTGTAATGTCAATTTTTTTTTTTACTACATAGATATGAATGTACACACGAAACCTATAACAAAAATGCAATTTTTAAAGTTTTTGTCTGTGTCTGTTTGTTCCGGGTAATCTCCGGAACGGCTGGGCGGATTTTGACGGGCCTTTTTGTTGTCAGATAGCTGAAGTTACTACGGGTAGCTTAGGGTACTTTTAATTATTGAAAATAATTAGGGTTCCGCGCAAAAAAATTAACTCATAAAAATTGAATAAAATCCGATTCAATGCACAGTTTTACGGGCAAGTGCTATAATGTATGAGACATATTTTTATTAATTTTTTTTTGAAATTAATTATGATTCCGGTTAAAAAAATTAAAACGCAGTGAAAAATGTATGAAAGACGGGCGGGTAGACGTCTAGTTTTAAATAAAACTTTAAAGTTTAAAACAAAGTAATTCACAATGAAGTCTTTTAAAAACATAATCTGTAAATATCCAAATGCTGGGAAAGTATTAAAGATAAAGGACATAGCTACCACACCGCCATGTAGATGGCGCTTCAATTAAAAACACTGGCAAAATGTGAGTAAGTCTGTGATAAATATTGATATTCCCACATTTTTTTTTATGTTTATGTGTATACCTTGAATTTTATTATCCAAAAACATATCGGGCTTAATGTCACCCGCCTCTCTAAAAGGTGTCCAGTGATTGTTGTGTCATAACATATGACCATTTAAATTGCATAGACGACATTTCCTGTGACAAGATTCGGTAATTTAAATCTTAGCTACTATTGTTCAAGCTTCACTATTAAGAGTTTTCAAAATATCTATCGTTAAATCTTATAGAAGGTAAGTCTAATTATATTTACTCATAACTCGAGAAACATTTTGATTTACATTGTTATTTTTTAAAACGTACATTTAAAAAAAAAAAAATCTGTTTTTGTCTTGTAAATTTCATTTCGGCAAAAGGACTGCTCTGATGCCAAAGAAAGTACAACTATAGAATGATTATGACCGCCGATATATGAAAATCTATCGATAGTTTTACATCACGGATCTTTCAAAGCCCCCTTTTTTTTTTTTTCTTTTTTTTTTGACGGGGGGAAATGCATTTACGCACTCACCTTACCTATTGTATTAGTGGGACCTGAGTTCTTCCAATACAATAGGTAAGGGGGCACGGAGTGACGAGTTCCGTGCCAGTGTGGGACTCAAACCCGGGCGAGAAGCGCCCGGGAATACCCACTAAAACCCCCCGGGGCCGTCTGCCGCATTTGAGATAGGGGGCGATACGGGGTTGCAAGGCATGTCGCCGCGTCGCCCCCCTGCGGCAAACCCACCAGGCCCGTCTGTGCAATGGCCCAGCGGGGGTGGGGGAGAACTTCTCTACCCCACCTCTTCGCCCGCCTCTGAAAGAGGCATTACCTTCCGGAGGGAAGAGAAGTGATCACTGCGACCGCAGTAATCACCTCTCCCCCCCCCCCCCCCCAAAGTGGGCTTTCGCCCAGCCGCCCGGTCAGACTATCAGCCGGCAGTCAGAAGGACTGCCGTTGCCCAGGGTGCACCACGAGGAGGTTGTCTGACACCGCACCCCATCTTTCGCAGCCCCTACCACTTCTCGGCTCGCGTTTACGCGACTTCTTATATGCAGCGTGCTGGTATCCGGGTCCGCCCGCTGTATGGCGAAACCATTACTTTAAAGCGGCACCAACATCTGTTGCAGAATTATATTCTAACTGTTAATGGAGTTTAAACTCTACACATTCGCCATCGACTTTGAATTACAATGAGCCCCTAATTAATTAATTGATCACACTGTGATCGTTTGAGTTGCTCGAGCATAATAAATGAATGTATAGAATTTCAATGGTTTGTCGTGTAACCAAAACACGACATCTATCGACGCATCTACATCACTATTGATTGATTATTTTTTGTTCCTTTCGAGTTATAGTTTGATAGGAGTGATTGCCATAATCGCCACGCTTAGCAGGTAGGTTGGCAATCGCAATCAGGTGTTTGTGGTACTCAGAGAATGCTGCTTCCCAACTCCTGGTTTATCCCTTAGGGCCGATTTTTTGGTCCGTAGTTGACTTGAGAAATGGTCAGATTTGTACAAAATGGTTAAAACCGTTCCATAATGCGTTTTTGCGACAGTTAACCCCTTGTGCACTAACCTGGCGTTTACACCAGCTTTTCATTGTTTTCCTATTGTCTCATTTTTATGGGTAATCAACATCTCTAACCAATTGTCAAAAATGTGACTATTTGTTAAAAAAATGTACTAAATTCAGCCTTGTTGGTTAAGCAATATTGCGGATGGTTAACTCTTGTGCGAACAGCTGTTTCATTGCTTTTATGTAGAATTTGAAGTAGATAATTTTATGTGTCATAATAAAATTAATTTATATAATATAATTTTTTAATAATTACAACCTAAACAAAACACAAAAGCAAGACGAAATCAAAAATAACCTAATATTGTCACAAAAAATTCACAAGAAACAATAATGTACACAGATGTTCGAGAGTTAGTTGACCCTTTGTTTATAATGTTTTTTAACGACTCGAATATAGATCTAGGCATATTTTTTCTAGGAATGGTCATACAAAAAAAAAAAAATACATCCCATAATCAAAAGTATTCTATTATGCAGTTCATTTCACTGGCAACATAAATAACTATTTGTAAGTTTAACATTAGTAGATTTTGTTATCAAAATACGATTTGCGATTGGTTTGTAGATTAGTAATAGTTAAATTGAAAAAAGGATATGGTAGCTTTAATTACGGATCAAAAAAAATCGGCCCTTAGTCGCCTTTTACGACATCCACGGGAAGATATGGGGTATTACTATTACTATTCTTGGCCGGCACCACACGACGCTGGATGCGGGTGGAGCAAGACCGGTCGTCATGCGGACGGCCCCGGGGGGTTTTAGTGGGTATTTCCGGGCGACTCTCGCCCGGGTGAGTCCTACACTGGCACGGAGATCGTCACTCCGTGCCCCCCTTATCTATTGTATTTGGGGGACTTTGATCCTCCAAATACAATAGATAAGGGTAGTGCGTAAATGCATTTCCCCCCGTCAAAAAAAAAAAAAAAAAACCGTCAGACCGGTCGTCATGGGATTTTGGAGGAGACCTATGTCTAGTAGTAGACGTCTTTCTGTTGAATGGATGGAATGGTTTATAGTGTTTGATTTGTCTTAACCAACGTTGGCTACCCATACGATAATCATTACGGCTATGTATAAGGACTTACGGTAATCTAGTCCCCGTATTATACACAATAAAGAATGTTTGAATTATGCTAATTTACTTTGTAATTTAAGTAACAACCAAATAAACAACATTGAGCAAAAATCACCAAACGCATTTTTTATTACTAAAAATGTAACGCAGTAAACCTTAATAGACTACTTTCAGTCCCCTTCACCTTCGTCAGTAAAAAATTTTGCTCACTTCAAGGATACAGTTAAATTACGTTTCAAAAGGGATTAATTAATCATGTTTGTATTTTAGTATTATAATATATTCCAGGCTGTACGATAATGTAGTCCTAAAAATCATAATTTGATTTTTAAGAGTTGGCAACACTGGTCTTAACGTTGGTACCAAGCTAACATTATGAAACTAGTTCAGTATAGTATATAATAAGTTGTGATATTGAATGT
This sequence comes from Samia ricini, assembly GCA_014132275.2. Lineage (NCBI taxonomy): Eukaryota > Metazoa > Arthropoda > Insecta > Lepidoptera > Saturniidae > Samia > Samia ricini. Next base: position 2,223,499 of record AP028159.1, read on the forward strand.
ACATAATATATAAATGGTATTATATACGCTGTACGAAGTTAATTGCCTTTCTCGATGCTCAACCTTGTATTCCTCATTAGCATACCGATCACGACGCTACAAGGTTACATCTAACACGTTATGTAAGTTAAATAATAAGTAGGTACATTTAAAAATTTAACCTCTCCATCGCTCCGTGTAAGGTTGGTACAAATTGACTTATTAATGATAAATTTTGTTGGTAAACAAACTATTATTGGTGGATTGTGTCAAATTCAACTTGTCATAACGCAAGTCATTAATTCTGCAATAGTTTGGAGTTATGTGAAACGTCTCTCTTGATACATTGATATGAATTTTAAGGATGGCAAAGATTATTGCAGACATTTTTTACAAACTATCAGAATGTTATCGGAACTTTTTTTGAATAATTCACTTTTGCTTAATAAAAAAAAATGGAATCTGCTAGTTTAACTTTAAAATTGGAACCAGAAAATATCTGTGTGATTTTGAGTTACTAGTACCTAGGAGATAGATGTATGGCATCGCTTAGTATTCTCTATTTTTCTCTTGTATATTATTTCAACGTATCTCTTAGAATTTAGCGTAAAATACGTTGCGTAGTTTAGGATGTGCTTGCGGGTAAATATACAGACAGATGCAGAATGCGGATTTATTTTATACTATTTTTTTAATGCTGTGTAGGCGCTTTGACCACAATTACACCTGCTGTTAAGTGGCAATGTGGTTTCATGATGATAAACACACTAAACATAGAGGTACTGGCTCTCAAGTGATTCTACCGGAACACACCTATTGTTTGGCAACATGTTTTCAAACTTGAGGGTGGCTGTCACCAAGGTGTGTATTATTGGAAAATGCCCTACCACCGAGCTATGGTTTCCTCACGATCTTTCCTTTAGGAGGTGCGTTTATTTAGTGATCAGACCAGTCATTAAATATGGCATTCGGGTACGCGATCCCGGTCACCTCGAGCTGATACCACTTTCACTCGGTTCTGCAGTATCCATTCCATATATATGGCTTTTATTACTTTATCCTACCATCCTGCCACCTTATCCTTTTTCCCTATCTTAGTCTCAAAGAAGGTTAGCATCAGGCAGGCGGTCGGCCATAAAATTTGTGCCAAACCTATTTGCAGTAATGTTTAAAGCAAGAAGCGAGATGTGTGACAGGACTATGCCGGCAGATAGGGAAGTATGGAAGAAGAAAACATAGCACGCCGACCTTAAGTGAGTTGGGAACAGGGCATACGAACGATGATAATGTTTTCCTTTAACAAAAGCTCATCCTTATTACAGAGCTCGATAGTTGAGCTATATGGTGGGTTAGGATCTACAGATATAGTAAAAGTGGACATAATGCCGTTGTCGATGCTAACATTAATAATATTGTATGCTTTGAATCGAATAGAATATGTTGGTAGGAACTGACATATAATGGAATCTCTAAATTAACCCATAGGAGCATGTTTACGTTTAAATAAAAGGCATTTAAGTGTTCACACCACATATGACCCTATCTATCACCAAACCAAATACTGTTCATCTCTACGCTTCTTTTGTTTACGTTTAAACCCGCGAGGTCTCGCGACGACGCAGCGCTCCGAACAAACTGACAACATTTTTAACACCGCCCATAATTCATCCGATCCCTAAACAAACACTTCGTCAAAAGAAAAACATGTCTGGTCGCTCTGTGTTGCCAGGTATTTTATTTCGGCGAATTCTCCCGATTCCGTTACTAATTCTGTAGATTATTATTTGAAAAAGTTAATCTGTTCCAACGATCACATATTATTATATTGGTAACGCCACCTAGTGTGGCTTCCTAAAACCCCCACCCCCTTTCCCTGTCGTGCACTTCTGTGTCAACCGCGCCCGCGCATACATCGCATACAGATACTATATTTCGCAACCCCGCTATACCTACTTGTGTTCCTAACCGCGCCCGCGCCACTAAATCGGTGGTTATATTAGTTTTCCGCAAAACAAAATAAACTATACCGCATATTTGTGGTGACGTCGTGTGTTGGCAAGTGTGTAAGGTGTTGGAAGCCCTCGTGTGTTATTAGAGAGAGCTTTCGGGCTGCTGCGAGCGGATCTACACGTCGAAGGCACTTGCTGCTGCTGAGGAACAGGTCAGTGCACGACTTCCTTGTTCCCGCATCCACCACGCTTCCCTCGCCATTTTGGCCTACCGCGCCTGCTCGAGGCGTCTCCATATATAGTCTCTGAAACGACTTAAAAAGGATACACTTCACTTTCAGCAGAATTACATAACTTTATTTTTGTAAAAGAAATGCGAAATGTAGAAGCAATTGCTTTGTTTTGGCTTTGAAGTTGTGTTATCTAAATATATACATATTTCTATGATGTACTAGTAAAACCAAGTTTTACATCAGCTATAGTACGCTATATAACTTTGTTATCAGTGAGACCTATTAAGCATAGATAAAGTAATTAATTATTTAGTTAATTATTTTATACTTAACTTTTTCTATTCAGGTATGCTTCTATAGGTCGGCGTGTGTAAAAACATGATGCAAATAAGAAAAAAAATTGGTTTCTTCCTGTGAAACCTTAGATTTTGGCTGTCTTAGTGATGCTACCAATGCTAATGATGTACCTCCTTTAACCTGACGGTTAATCTAGACAAGTAGTTAAGATAATGTGCTACGAATTAATCTTAATTTTGCTGCTTTTTATGGAACTATGTGTACCCAAATTTGATAGTACACTAAGCCTACGGGAACTGGTTCTCAAGTGATACTGCCAGAACACAGACCAAACTTAAGGGTGGTAGTTAGATCTGACATTATAAAAATATTTTTCTTTACCAAAAGCTCAAGTTCATTTAAGGGGGGGCGACGCGGTGCTTGGGGGCGACGCAGTGCAGGGGACGACGCGGTGGTGCTTGCGAAAGCCACCCCGTGTCGCCCCCATCACAAATGCGGCGGACGGCCCCGGGGGGTTTTAGTGGGTATTTCCGGGCGCTTCACGCCCGGGTGAGTCCCACACTGGCACGGAGTTCGTCCCTCCGTGCCCCCTTACCTATTGCATTGGGGGACTCCGGTCTCACTAATGCAATAGGTAAGGGTAGTGCGTAAATGCATTTCCCCTCGACAAGAAAAAAAAAAAAACGTTCATTTAAGGATTAGTGGCTACATCAATGGACGTGATAACTTTCAACCTAACATGTCTAACCCGTAATCGCATACAATTAACAAAAATAGAGTTCTTTATTATTATGAATTTTATTATTAACCTAAATATGCATGCTCCTCTTACTTTATTCTATGGAAAGGATTTTTTTTTCGAATATGAATAATCGCAGCACATCTGGCAACACTAACCGATAGCCATATCGGTTGCTTACGTTAAGTTTATAAGTAACTCTATCAACTATTTTTGGGACTTGTTAAAGTTCACCGGACACAGTTCACGGTTATGTTTGTACTCGAGTTTCTTTACTTAACCATAATATTATCTATCGGACGGTTTGTCGACTTCGGGGATTCTTGATTAAGGCGTGTATTTCTCATGGTTATCATATTACTATTACCAAACACATATTTACTGCTAAAAATGTTGTTTGTACAAACAATTACTTAGGCATATTTTGTAAAAATTATGCTGTGCTCACTATCACGGACAGGATCAAAAATGTCTAAAATTCTGATTACGTAATACTTTAACTCCCCCAAATACGAACATGTAGACGCGGGAATACCGAGTTATATACAAAATTAATTACGTCGAGCCTTGATTTAACAAATATACATACATATTAGCTGTGTGCCCGCGACTCCGCCCGCATTTCATATATTCTTTACTGCGTAATATAGTGTTTAAATAATCATTGGAACGTAATCTTTTGATGATTCCCTTCATTTTAAATCGTATTTTGTTCATAATATCCAGTTTTAATTTTTTACGCGGAATCCTAATTACTTTAGAAAAATAATTACTACGTTGCGCGGAGTTACTTTAGCGCAATCTGCCAAAAAAAGTCTCTTCAAAGTTCCTCCAGCCCACTGGAAATAAACACACAAAAAAATTGAAAAAAATTGTTTTTGTATAGGTTCCGTATATAAAAAAATACTATTTCAATATTACAAACAGACACTTCAATTTTATAAATCCGTCGAGTCAAAGTCGTAAGGTACACGATTCAATATTTATACGTCTTTTCACACATTTTTTTAGACACGGTTGTTTTGTTGTCATTTCTAAAGTCATTGGTTACGAAACCTTACGACAGCTGTGGCGCTGTTGATTTGCGTAAAAGGTCTTATTTTGTCATCAAAGACTAATCAATACTTCATTTGTACTATGATAAAAGACTTTTAGAGGATATAGAGGTATACCGTCATTTCTTATCCTCTAATAATAATTATATTTGCGTTCTCTTTCTTTCTCTCAAGTGTCCCATGTAAATTATTTCCTGCTGTCATATTATGGTAAGGGCGCGTCTAACTAAGTCAATATAAAATCAGAAATTAACTTGTATTGCCGGCTTTGTCTGAATAAAGTATTTAGGTATACTAAAAATCAAAAAATCAAAATCAAAAATCAAAATTTATTTATTCAATTTAGGCCCTAAGAAGGCGCTTATGAACGTCTAAAACACTACCACCGGTTCGGAAAACAACCCAGTCGAGAAGAGCCGGCAAGAAACTCGATCTGGTTCTTTTTTTTTTTCATAAATATAATATATATCATTTTTTTTTGTCATATAAAAAAAAAACTATACAAATCGTAGTTTTTAGTGGAAGCACAGAGATGTGGGTTATTTCCAGACATCACTATCGTTCACGTAATGATCCACCCTGTAATAACCTTTTGAGATTAAAACTTGCTTGACATAATACTTGAACTTATTGTCAGCATTATATATTTATAAAACATTAAATAGCGATCTTATACGCCTTTAAATGGTTAGTTTATTTTACTATATGCATGCACGCTACCACACTCAAGTTTGTCGTCGTCAAATACCAATAGGTATGTCCCGGCAGAATCACTTTAAAACCAGTACTTCTAATCTTAGTGTGGTTACCATCCAGGACCAGATTGTCACTTAACAACAGCTAAGTACATAAAAAATGACAGAACTGAATGAAAAACTACGATGATAATTATTATAAAGTATAACAATGACGTTCTTTGTCCAAGAGACAGTGATGTCCAGGAGTTTACTATCATTTCATGAAACATTTCATATTTACAAGATATTTATTATGGAATCCAAATATGAAATTCAACAATGCTTAAATTATTATATAGATTTTAGGATTTCCTTATTAATTAATATTGTATAAACAGGTTGATGAACATAATAATAGTATTTTGTATTCATAATGAATAATTGTAAAAATTACGAATAAAGCCGCTCGCGATCATAGTTTATATATTGATTAGTACTTTGAGCTACATAAGTAACAATTTCACAAGGGCGTAATGGATAATATCGTTCATTATTTATACATTTTATTCAAAGAATTTTCAACGGAATTCATTAACAAACTCGAATATAAAACAAATAGACGTAAAATCCCCTCGTTTTAATCCGTAAACCGCAATTCCCTCGTTCTGTTTGTCGGAACTAAATCTCTTAACTACTAGCGTTTAAACGCAACCCTCTTAATGGAGGATAGAGTAGATACTATATCAAAGCAGATTCAAAAGGACGGCGACGACAAATCACTGAAAATGGAATGCCTTTAACTAAATACACACGGATTTGTTGGGTAATGGCGTTCAGTAACGTATAATTATGTTTGAATATACATACATACGTGCTTTTGTTCTATACGGATATATGTATTTGAATGTGATAATTATTTAATCAATGTTAATAATACAAAATTATTAAATGAAAACTTACGACATGTATGGTTTAAATTATGCTCATATTAGAAATTGGTTTTAATAACATTAAAAGACTTATGAGGATTTAGGATACCATACTAAAAGAGGTCAAAATAACATCAGAGCTCTCCACAATCTGCCAACAAAGATGCCTCTGGCCTTCAAAAACACGGAACAACAGATTATTTTAGGCAAAATGTACTACAGAACAGCTCAGACAAGGGCGGCTATAAGACGATATAAAACAATAAAGAAGTCAGTAGGCGGCAGCATGCACTAGGCTGCCGCACTCGGAGGAGACTGTTTGGACAGCAAGGAAGAATAAGATCCATTTAAAAAGAAATGAAGATCGTTCGCGAGGAGACCTAGGGCCAACATTAATAAAAATACTATTATTATTGTTGCAATAAAAAGTAGAAAGAATAAAAACAGAAGGAAATAACAGCAGTTAAAGAAACTATTGTAAACATCTGTCTAAAACTTTAAGCTTATGAATAACAAATAAAAAAAACCACATGACAAAGTAAAATGTTGCTAAAAATTCAAAAAGTAAGAGCGCACACGTCGCTTTTTTTCGTTCCGCGCGGCAACAGACCCCGCACCTCAAACCTCACTTCAAGCTACACCTTTTAATTGCTCACCGCGTTGGTCGTAGTTACGTGGCGCGCACCAAACGACACCAAATTAGTATTCCAATTCTGTTAACCGTTCGTCCACTACTAAATAATTCTCTACCACGCCGTGATACATTATTCAGTTTGCCGACTCTTCACTTAACTTACGAGCTTCCTTATTCGGGACACGATTTGCATGATATTGGTGTAGAGAACAAGCGAAGTAAGACAATACACTGTCCTACATCTTACACTATACGCATTATCATATCAATGTAGCATTTAGATGACCACTCTTGGCTCCGGTATTATTTACTGGTCGCTAGCAATTGTCTTTACAAATACAAGTCGACAGTATTACCATTGTCCTGTCACATTGAAGGGTCAGCGGATTACGGAATTTCTAAATTATTCATATGGGCAAAATATTAAGATTTATCATATAAACCTAATCAGCTTTACTTCAGTTTTTCCTTTAACCATAGCCACAAATTCTGTTCCTTTTTTTTTGGTTAAGTACCCTTCATACTTTTGGACAAATTTCGCGTAAACCTTCTTCCCATACAAATCCTTACATGTCTATTATTTAGTTTAGTTAATATTAGTCACGAGCGAAGACATGTGTCTGGTTCATTTTATTCGTCATTCTAAAGGGGATCCTGTATAAATATAGAATTAAATAAATATTTTAAATGTTTTTTTTCTAAACGAATCTCACGATGACCCCATTAAGACTGTGTAATTTGAACTTCTTCTGTTTGTTTCTAATTTAATAATATACATACTGTCTGCTGCAGTTTTTCTCACAATTAAATATTTCGAGTGTACTCATTTATTCTTAAAATTAATCAATTAAATCTTCGATGTTGCAGATAAAGTACTGCAAAATAATTTACTTAGGTGATTTATTTGTCTACTTAATTCACTACAATAATTATAACTTATTATGTAATTAAATTGACACTAAATCTTAGTCAATTAATATATAACTTCAAATAATAATCATGTAAATCGGTACAGTGGTTCTCGATTTCTACTAGCAAACAGACATACAGTTAGATGTTGCTTTTTATTTATAAGAATTTAAATTCGGTATTGTATAGATTACACGATCTATTTGAATTTTGTTTTTTTTTTTTTGTATTGAGGAAAAGTGTTAAGGAAAAGTGTTGTTTGTTTAAGGAAAGCCTATTTGCACCTAATATAACTTTTTAAATTGATCTTGATATATTAAAATTTACAGCCGCGCAATAAACGCGAGCGAAGTCACAGCTAAAAGTTAACTATAACCGAATGAAACACATACCTTTTGAACAGAGAAATTCATTTATTAGAAATGTAATTAAGGATTTCATTCAGAGCGATTCAGACAGCGTTTAACGGTCACCCTCGATGGTCGTTCTTATGGTCGCATTGTTTCAGCGGTCGCGTTCGACTCGGCGCGCCTTTGCCCGGGGAAAATCATTCGGGAAATTCTTTTAGGACAAGACACAAAAGGTCTCGAACGAATTATAGGGATAACTCTGTGTATTGTGTCATTTATTATAAAGAAATCTTTTAAATGCTTTAATTCGCTTTATTAAAAGATTCTCGATGTTTTGTTCAAATTTATTTATAAAGCGGTCTAATCAAAAATTCTTCATTCAATTTGGGCCCTGTAAGACGGCTATGAACGTCAAAATACTACCACGGAAAACAGGAAACTTGCTCTGGGTTGTTTTTTTTTTATAAAAAATCCTTTTATGTTACGTAATTACAGACGGTTTTAGCGTTAACACAATGAGGGGTGTAATTTCTCGTACGTTCACGTAATGATTCACCCTGTAATATAACCTTTGAACAAACCTGTTTGGCATAGTGCTTAAACTTATTGTCAGGTAAATCGGTAATGTTCTTTGTAACCATATTAGTACCTGTCACTGTTACCTAAGCCTTGAGACGGTTAATTTCAGTCTATTTCTGTTAAAAAAATTATCCCGGTAGTGTGTTATGGCGTATTATAATGACGACTAAACACGTAGCTAATAGATATGATCGATAGACTTAGGTTCAAATCCACTTATGCTATTTAATTTCGCTATACGCGGGTTCGATCTCTGCCTATCCAACTCTAAAATCAGCCTGAGCTTTCGGTGAAGAAAAACATCGTGAGAAAACCATAGAATAGTGGTAGAGTATTTTCTAATAATGCCCGTCTAAGTAGCTACCACCCTCAAGTTTGAAAACCTGTCGCCAAATACCAATAGCTGTGTCCGACATCATCACTTGAGAACTAGTACCTCTAAGCTTAGTGGACTTTCTGGACCACATCGTCACTTAAAATCAAGTGTGATTGTGGTCAAGGCACTGACCCGATAGGTACCGTCTAAAAAAACGTGATGAAGCCATAGTATGCTCATAGATTATTTTAAAATGTGCTTCAGTTTGAACATCTCTTGTTAAGCGTCTAAAGTGATACTCCGGTAGGTCAGGCGGCGACCCAAGACGTGTCTCGTTCCCCAACTGGGGAGGCTCTTGACGTCGCCGCCAGCGCGATACAGTAACACTGCCCATGCATTGAGCATTACACGCACAACACTGCAAACACACTCCTGCACATAACACGCAGGTACATAGGTCCTGTAAGGAACCTTTTTTTATGTTAAATAGAAAATGTAGGGATTAGCTAGGATCAAAATTCCGCGGGAATTTTCACACTCAGGTAGCGACCAAGCCGAGGTTCGAACCCTTGTGCTAGTTACCTTTTGCAGCTGAGTGCTTCAGAACTCGCCCTCAAAGTTCGGTGAAGCTGTAAAGGCCCTTCCGGTCAAAAGCATTAGCTAGGTTAGAAAAAAAAAAAATGATACTCCGGTAGTACATATTCGGCTACGTCGTAACTTAACGTCAGGTGAGATTCTCATACGCTATATATAAAAAAACATATTCATTTATACCAATAAATAAAATTGAAATATCTGTTTGTAATGTCAAAATATTTTTTTTTTACTAAATAGAAATATACGGTACCCATAACAATACAATTTTTAAAATTTTTGTCTATCTGTCTGTCTGTCTGTTTGTTTCGGGTAATAGGATGTAATCGAATTTTGACGGGACAGATTTTTGGTAGATAGCTGAAGTTACTCCGGGTAACTTAGGGTACTTTTAATTTTCGTAAATAATTACTACCGCGTTAAAAAATTAAAACTCCGAAAAAATTTACAGTGCACAGTTTTACGGGCAAGTGCTTGAATTTATGAGAAATATTTTTACTTTAACTTAGTAGTAAAAAAATTAGGGTTTCAAAAAAATAAAACGCAGTGAAGTTCATATGAAACGCGGGCGCAGCCGCGTGCACATAGCTAGTTGAAAATATATCTACCGTAAACTGTATTAGAACCAGTTTATAACAAGTGTTGGGAGACATCGAAAATTTTAATTGAATACATAAAAAATATAGTTTTTTTTGTAATAATTCAAAATACATTTTAAAATCATCATACAATTAAAACATAAATATATTTGTAGAAATTTTTTGATTATATTATTTTTAAAGAATAGATTTTCAAAAAAAAATACATTTCTCTTGGATATATACGTACTCTTCTTTATTTTCAGTCATTTATAGAAATTACACGTAAATTCATCAACTTGCTGATAAATGAAGCGATAATCAAATGTAAATAAATTTACTTAAGAAATTTAACAAAGAAAAAAAAAAACAAAAGAAAAAGTTTAATAAAATCAAAAGTTTATCTTTTCATTTAATTATATGTTTTCTCAAATTGTTATTAAATGGTAAATTTCAAAGCAAAAATATTTACAATAAAAAATAATGAATCCTTTGAAGTTTGGTACAACCTTTTAAGGGCAAGTTGTTATTATGTATACTATAAAATAAGATGGGCGTAAATAAATGTAAAAAAAAAAATACAGACACATTAAATCAAGTACGAAGTATCGAGCCCTGTTTAGTCCCGAGTCCGCTTGACCTGCTAATTACTCAGCATTGCTTATTCGACCGTGATCTACACACCGACAAATCTATCGAAAACAGTTTATAGGGAGCGCTGGGTTTGGCGGTTAGTTCACATCATTTCTTTTAGAACCGTCACACAGCTCACAGAAAACAGCTACTCTGCACTTTGTACATTCTAATTCTCAAACATAGAATACAGTTAATAAATAAATACAGTTGTAATTTAAATGAGTTTAACAATAGAATGAGGATCGCCGACAGAAGAAAAAAAAACTTAAACTATGAAATAAGAGTACCTTTTTGAATTTTCCAATTAATTGTAGTTGAAACGATAATGGCTCAGTTTATAGTGCGGTCAGATTTCGCCTCAAAGGGCGCAGGTTCGAGCCCACTTACCCAAGACGTGATCGAAAAAAACGCGCCAATAATACCATTGTTAGTATACGTTGTTTAGCCAATTATCGACGAGCGTTGACAACAGAGCCATTCATTAATTGCTGATAGTAATAGAGAACAAACTAGCTATTTAAAGAAAACAAACGTTATGGAGCCGTGTAACAAAGATATTTTGTTTGAAGTTATTCTTCCATGTTTTTTTCGATCACCGTTTCCAACACTAAAATGAGCCTAAGCTTTTAGTGAAGGAAGACATCCTAAGGAAACCAATAGCATGGTGATAGGGCATTTTCTAACAATGCTTATCTGGGTAACTACTACCCTCAAGTTTGAGTACCTGTCATCAAAACTGCGATCTCTAACATTGAATGCTATGGTACCCGTACTACACACACTGCACGTCACATCCGTGGACATTATACGCGTGGTACATAAGTTCTGAAGTTCTTGATGCGATTTTTCTATCATTAACTTGCGTATTTTACTCTATATTATGTTATATTGATGGCGTTGTATGTTTATATGATATAGTTTGGTTATTCTATACAAGTGAAATGTATTCAATCACGAGAGTGAAGAGAATGAATGCAGCGTGTAAAGCTCACGAAATTTCCCTTGGTACTACTCCCTCTAACAAATAACCGCCACATTGTTGGAGATTTTAGATTAGTAAAATAATACGCAGTTTGTCCTCAAGAACTTGAATGTAGGACCACAACAATAGAAGTACATAATGTAGAGACCTCATCAACATCTAACAGCACACTAGCACGAGCCGCGGGTTCACGGGTTACATATATTTAATACCTCGTATGAGAGAAGTCCGTGTGTCCCGTCTCGCTCGCACTCTGCATGTTTCTGATTGACCACCGTAGTTACTGTAAGCCCTACGACTAACGAGGGATCTTTTAGAATTTAAGTTTCACTACATGTCCTCAGAATTAATCAGAATCATAATCAAATAATTAATCAACATTAATCAATTAATCAATAATCAAATAAGAATCAGTTAATAAATAACTTTCAAACGTGCACCACGACTTTCCCTCCAGTCATCCTTCATCTGGCTAGCAGCAACCAAAATAACAAACAACAAAAGTACATCAGTTCTAGGGGGATGTTTTTTACAAAACGGATAGACTTCTTAAACCTGTAAAGTGCTCAAGGTTATTCAGCATATTCAGTTTGAAAGAAAAAGCTAGTTTAGTACAATACTATACGTTCTTCACGTCATAAGTAGGTAGGTTCGTAAAATGAACCTACGCTTCTCTCGTAATTGTGACCGCACGGTTCGAATTGTGAAGTAAATGTTTTGCGCATTTCCTAAATAAAATGTGCCGTTATCTAAAAATACAACTCTTTATTGTAAATGCTGATAGATTTTTAGCAAAGAAATAAACCTTACTGTTATTAGTAGAATTCTTATGGCGAACGTATGTTTATAAATGTTAATTTTGTTTTAATTTGTTTGTTTTTCCAAAAGCATCCAATATATTTGATCTGATTTTGACATAATCACCATTTTATGTTTAACTAGTTGTTTTTAAGATTATGGAAGCCAAATATTCGCGATAAAATTATAGAAGTATTTCAAGATTTTTTTAAATTTAGAATCACCTCACCCAAATTAAGAAATATAGAGATTTAATTAGGGAAATTTTTAGAAAAGTACGTCTTTTTGATTTGATTTTTTTTTAAACCAAATGACACTATTAGTTGCAAATGAATATTAAGATGGACTTAATAATATCGCTTACATTATTATTATGTTTCTTAGAGTTAGTTTCTTAGAGTTATATGTGATTTATTTATAGGAATTTATGATAAAAACTAACTGAATTGTATTTTCTTCAACCAGTTCTTACTCCTCTGTATAATCGATTACTGTATAATGTCTCTATTATAAAACTCAGTTTAAAATATTTCAAAACAAACTTACTTCTGTAACAATAGGTAATTTTCTTTAATGCGAAATGTAGTAATATGATTGTGTTATTATTAGGTTTTGTATTCTGCAATATCTATTTTTTGTTTCAGAGTGAATTACTGTTTTTATGTCGTTGTCTTTTTATTCGTATTATAAATTGGCGTTAATAGATGACGTCACCGAATATACTGAATTTCTAAAATTAAAACTATGGCAACACGTGACAGATTTAAATCGAATGTTAGTTATAACTTAAGTAATAAAATTAAATTCAGACATGAAATAATCTAAACAGGCTATACCAATACTAGAGTAAGTAGAAGGTAATTTATAAATAATTGTATTTATAGCTGGAAAATAAGCGAGGCAGTAAGGCCGTTTTCTAAGCCCGTCTGCTTGACTACGACCCTAAAGTTTGAAAATGTGTCGCTAAGAACCTTTTTCTTTTTTTTCTTTTTTTTTGATGGGGGAAATGCATTTACCCACTACCCTTACCCATTGCATTAGTAAGACCGAAGTCCCCCAATGCAATGGGTAAGGGGGCACAGAGGGACGAACTCCGTGCCAGTGTGGGACTCACCCGGGCGTGAAGCGCCCGGAAATACCCACTAAAACCCCCCGGGGCCGTCCGCCGCATTTGAGATGGGGGCGATAGGGGTGGCTTTTGCAAGCACCGCGTCGTCGCTAAGAACCTGCCGATTTGCAGATGAGATCAAAGCGTTGACCATTTGAAATACATGACGTCACACCTTTCTCTCATAAGGGTAGGCTGAGACTACATCCTTCCCACTTCTTCTACTTTCATAAGCGCTTTTATACATCCTCTTCGGTTACGGGTACTTTTTACTTTTTTTACTGATCATTTTCAGTATATGATTTTTTTTTTATTTTATACGCATAATCAGCTTTTTCGTCACCATAGTGATAAAACCTAGATTCGTTTTTTACGATAGTAAATAAGTATAATAGATATAAAGTATTAAAAAATATTCGGTTTACTTAAAATATTAACTGTGATATAATTACGATTGAAAAAACTTAACTTGTAAACTATTAAAATATAATTTTTTAATGAAATATCTTCCTCATCGTTTGTTTATTTTTCTCTATTTGTTTCAAATAAAAAAAGTTATCAGAAAATCACTTTGCAGTGTGTATAAAAATCTTAAAAATAATGTTTGTTTCTTTTTCTGTTAAAAACTACTGGTATATTATATGACACTGCTTTTGTATGCAAATAATTTAAAATAACACAACTCAGCGTTGGTTTCGTTTAACCAATGGATTTAACTGAACGATGTGACGTCTATTCCTGTCGACAAAGGAAATGCACAAACCGCACACAACTAGGGTTGCCGCTTCGATATACGGGTTATGCGGGAAATATTACAATTTTAAATGGGACCGTGTAGGCAAATGAGAAATGTAGCAAAATTTTACCAGTGTTTTTATTGTAAAAACAAAAAATGTGAGCCGTCACGGGACGCCTGGCAGATGTGAAACATCGACATTATTTTGTAAAAGTAATATGCAGAAAAGAACAGATTGTGATAGGAACTAAATATGTCATAATGATAAAATAAAATATTACGATTTTTTTTCCAGATAACGATGACTATTTATTGAATAAACATTTATTTTCATTCAATACAAATATTTACGAATTTATTTCAAATCTTGACTACTTAATTCGTTTAATCAATGACTTCGGTAATAGTTATATTCGATATTGCCGCGACGCGTCGCCACGGCATGCGTCGCCATGCCAGAAATCGGTTTTACGTACGGCTATAGATGTTTCACATCAAAAATTACAAATATAAATTTATTTTGGAGCTGGAGTGAAAACAGTTTCTTAGTTGACGAAAATTGAACCGTCTTTTTCGTCCATGTAGCGAAGATCTAAAGAATATATCTGGAGACAATTAGTTACAGTGAACTAGGATTGAAAAGGCAGTTGCGTAAATTGGGAGACTAAAAGTAGACCAAAAAGTTAACAACTACTCGTATAATAAATTGTCATCTATCTTCATAGGTTTTAGAAGACGTATTTCGTGCTGTCATTTTGTGTCCAGCATTGAAAGAGTATAGCGTTTCACGGAGTTTTTTTTAAATCTGATATTGTAATTGTTTAATTATTTCGATAATTTTTAAACACTTTGACCTAATTATTTTTAAATGGTCCTGCTATAAAAATACTACTATTTTTATTGTATTTCGGACATAATATTTTAAATTTAGTTAAATTCTTAACACTCGATTTGTTTACTACACTACTACCGTTCGTGGTCGATAAATCTCACGGTTTTAAGCTCGTTTGAAACGATCGCCTGGGGATTCATTACGAATACAACAGGACGATTATCATCACGGGTACACACCTTCCGTGGGGTTCCCCTTTCCAATGCGTTGCGGGACGTTCCCTGTATTCACGATAAGGTTAGCAACCCTAATCATAAGCCACATCCGAACGCGAACAGCACACAGACGGTTAGCGTGTTATCGCAATCCTTATTATTATTACAACGAACCGGATTTAGAGTTATGCATTTCATTCGTCACGCGCTCGCCGTCTGTTACAATTCACGACATTTTCATGATACTATGAGGTTTGAATTTATCTTAACAACTAACTTTTCCTGCCTCTAACAGAAGGCTATTTTCATCTACACAATATTATACACATAGAAATAAAATACTCAGAACGGCAGTGGTCACACGCGAAGCATACATAAGCGTATAATTCATAACGTGATTATGTAATTAATTCCATGTCGCTTACACACACACTCACATGTATATTTCTAGGCTTCAATGTTAAGCGAGTTTTTATACGGTATTTATTCCTCAGACGTATCTAGATTTATTGAAGTTATACTTCTTTAGGCGCGTTATGAAAAAATGATGAGAGTGAAATTTTAGGATGCGCGCGCATCTGTGACACAAAATTAACAGTATGAAGTTGTCTGCTTAACCGCTCATTAAGTCTCGAAAAAAAAGCTACCAACAAAATAGAAATTGAACCTCGATATTAGTCTCGCATGTTGGTACGCTCGTCACCTCTGATCACTGTTTTCATATTTATAATATTTATCAACATGTTTCTAGTTTATACATTTACAACACGTGTTTTAGTTTCATACAAGTGCGAATTATATATGTGCTAACAAATTATATTCAGTAGTGATTTAAATTGAATATTTTGATTGATATCACTTACTATTTGTGAATATTAGTGAAAAAAATTGTGCTTATATACTTTTTTCAAGTGCTCCAATATAATTGAGGTTAACTATCCGTATGTATTATTTATTGATATAAATTAAAATACTTTTATTTAATATAATTAACACTAAATATTATTAAATTATTTTATTTAGTTTTTCAAATTTAAAATGAACTTTGTTGATTATCCTTTTCCAATCCTTCTATTATTTTATTGTAATTAATTATTTGCATGCAATTAAAAACTATTTTTTAATGATGCCAAAGAAGTATAACTTCTCACGCGCGTACATAAGTACACGCACCCATTTTTTTAATTAGAAAGCATTTTTATATCGATAGGAAAATATAAATAATAAACATAGCTAAATATGATGAACTGTTGAAAGCATTTCTTTATTTACGACACTTATGAGAAATTATGTATGTATATAGGTAAATAAGAAATTACGATAAACTATTTAGGTAACAAAATGTCGTAATAAAGGCAACATATAACAATAAACTTTATCATTATTATGCTGATAAGGTAAATGAAGTTATAACAATAGAAGGTCAACTTATATTGCCCTATTTACAAATATACCATTTATATATGAAACAATTTTTTTTTTAATCTCGACTGATTGCCTGCATTATTATCTACTTTATAAACTTGTCTATTAAGTCAGTCACTATGTCAAGTTAATTAAAATATTGTGTATTTCGCCTTCGATTAAGTCAGACACTATACGATTAATCTCTCGACATTCCTTTAATTTTATCGCGTTTACTGACTTGCGTGCGTCGGTATGTTTCAGATATTTTAAATAAAATGTGCACAAAATTTAAGTTTCATTTGTAATTCGAATAATGTCACGTAAAAATATATTTATAATTTTACATGATTGACATCATCCATTTAAATACGTGGGACTCGAAAGCAAAGGGAAACGGACACAAAGAGTTTCAGAAAAACCACAAAATACCACAAGGAGAAGTGAGAGGATGCAGTGATATTACGTGTGTTTTATAATTATATACCAGTCGGAAATAACCTTCAATCCTAATTGTGTCTGTCTAGACATTTTTATTACGGTGCATAGTTTCCAGAATTAAATTAGATTATACCCGCATTACGGGTAATATTTAGACATTATTTAAATTGTATTTTGTATCAAATGATACTCACCACGTTTTGACCAGGTTCAATATGTTAGGTTATGTTAGGTTTCACTGCCGGGTGTGGTGAGAGCCATGCTCGGCAGTGAGAGGGTCTGGCAAACTGTGGCCTCCTTCTTTGAGCAAGTCTTGCTGCAGAAGGAGGCCGCAGAGAAGGAGCGGGAGAAGAATCCCTTGGCGGATCTTCTCCGCCGCAGAAGGGTGGGTGGCAGAAGAGCACGGTTCGCCCGTGCAATTCGGCCACCTTGAGTCGGCCCCACCCGCCAGCCGCTGGGGTGATGCGGTGCATGTCACCCTATCCCGTGTCACCCCCAAGAAAGGCGGCAGATGGTACCGTGGGTTTTAGTGGGTATTCCTGGCACCACACGCCGGGCGAGCCCCACATACCCCCCTGGCATCTCTAATAATCCGGGAGATTTTGCTTCCGATTTAGAGATGTGAGGGAGGATGGGTAAATGCATTCCCCACATAAAAAAAAAAGGTTATGTTAGGTTAATAAAACATCTCGCTACCAAAAACGAACCTGATACAGATTTTTCCTAATACCATAATTCGCGTGAAACCTAAATTCCGAGTATCTGTAGACGAGCTGTTTAAAAATTCCAAATGTAAATTAGCTTCCAGTCTAGAAAGTTTCGGTGTGTCGCCTAGGCTGCATCGCATCGCGTCGAACACTTCTATCTGCAGAAACTGTCACGATGCGAATTAAACAAGCCAAATGCATTCACTCCATTTATAAGTAGAATTAGTTTTGAAGAAATTTAATACGCTCTATATAATTTTATTTTGTTTTTTGTTTATCGCAACAATAATTACGATAGCGCTCAAATAAATTTTAATTTAAGTCGCTCTATATGCTTTTTAAACTCTACTATATATGAAAACTCAACCCTTTTATATTAGAAAAGGTAATGTTTTTTCTTCATGTCTGTAAGTGTACCAGATTAAAAATAATATTTTTTTTTTTTATAATTGTAAATGTAAACTGTAGTCGTTAGTTAATATGTATTCTATAGAAACATCGCGGTGGCGCCTCGAATTGCACGCTGCTTGGCGAAACTATTGATAACTTGGCATTTATACTTTCTTTTTTTTCTAATTTGAGTTCGACGTTATGATTGCACATCATCTAATTTTAAATAAAGTACAGTCCAATAACGATAATGAGCGATAATCAGGAATCTATCTACAGATTTCATCATCATACGCGAATACGTCTAACACGGGTAAGGTGTCTAGGTGGTACTGAATATGCACTGGCTGATCCCAGATACTCGAAGCACTTTACATTGAAGGGCCTTTACAGCTTCACCGTGACTTTGGGGGCGAGTGCTGAACGCACTAAGTCGCAAAAAGGTAATTAGTACAAGGGTTACCAAAGGGGTACGGACCTCGGCTTGGCCGCGTATACCGAAGTGTAAAAAATTCCGCTGAATTTTGAACCTAGCTAAGTCCTACATTTTTTATTTAATAATAATAAAAAAAGCTTCCTTACAGGAACTTTGTACCTTTTTTTTTTTTTGACGGGGGAAAAATGCATTTACGCACTACCCTTACCTATTGTATTAGTGAGACCGAAGTCCCCCAATACAATAGATAAGGGGGCACGGAGTGACGAGCTCCGTGCCAGTGTGGGACTCACCCGGGCGTGAAGCGCCCGGAAATACCCACTAAAACCCCCCGGGGCCGTCCGCTGCATTTGGGATGGGGGCGACACGGGGTGGCTTTCGCAAGCACCGCGTCGCCCCCTGCAGCGAACCCACCAGGCCGCGTAGGAACTTTGTACCTGCGTGTAATGTGCAGGAGTGTGTCCAGTGTTGTGCGTGTAATGCTTAATGCGTGTCCAGTGTTACTATATCGCGTTGGTAGCGATGTCAAAAGCCTCTTCAATTGGGGAACGAAGCATGTCTCGGACCGCCGTCACCCGCGCGTCCCCGGCCGCGGAAACGGTGGTTACGCGCAAGTATACGCGGTTGATGCGGGAAGATCCTATTCATGCTAGTGATGTTATCGTCCGGGACGGTCAAGATGTTACGCGGTTCGGGTCGGGCGAGTATGAGACGGCTTGTAGAAAGGCATGTGTAAGTGGTCGCGACCGTACCAACCTTCAATTTTATCTAAACCAGTGAATAATATACATTCTATATTCTACTTACATATTAGAATATCTATATAGCATATTTATGAGTGAATATATTTATAGGTATATATGTGTACATAAACATATGTAATAAGTTATTTAATCTTTATTTCGAATTTTTATGCTTTGTGATATTATGTTCACCAGTGTACACATTTTATTAGTATAATAAAGAATCAATTCATTCAAGAAATTATTACAAACGATATACTTTTCATACAAGTAAAGTCGTGTGTCATTCTAATTCAGTTGTTACATACAATTCGACATTAACGATAACGCGGGTAGGAATAATTCCCCTTTGTACCGAGATCACACGTCGCGCGGCGGCGCTATAAAGATCGTCGTAACTTGGAAATACAGTAAGTGTGATAAAAGTTATTTTTAAAAACACACGCAGACAGTCCCGCGAGCGTTGTCGTCGCCTAGCACTCTCTAACATCTAATATTTTTTATTGGATTTCGTGGATGCAGTTTTTGCGTTGTCGTGTTTACGGAAACGCTTCGGTTTCTGTAAAAATTAATTATCCTGTCTAGTATTATTTTAATAATGTATCTGTGCCCGTGGCTCCCCTTACATGTCAAATGTTAAATAGTAACTTTTCTGTAGATTTAATGCACTAAAATTTTAACGTTTTACTCAAATAAACAAAATGTTCACTAGAGCCTCAGTAGAAAATTTTAAAGAAGATTAATTATTCATAGGGATTTAGTAGTTCTAGAGTTACAAGCAGCATTTAATTACTTTAAAACCCTATTTATATTGTACTTACTTCCTTAAAATTCACATCTTATCATCATAAAACATCTTTTTAAAGAATCAAATAGATTTAATTATAAATTATATATTATATAACATAATATACATACATAAGCTCACGCCTGTTATCCCCGAAGGGTTAGGCAGAGGTGAAGTAGCGAACTACACCACCCACATTTCGCCGAGCTTAGTTCCGTCCCAGATGTGACAGGGGGCGAGCCTGTCGCCATATCGCACACAAATTCCAAACTCCGTGATGATACTGAGTAGAAAAACCCAATACCACTTGACCCGACCCGGAGATCGAACCCGAGACCTCAGAACGGCAGTCGCACCGTAATACAACTGCGCCAACGAGGCAGCATAAATATTCTATTTAAAATATTAAGATTGTTATTTAAATGCTAAATTTACCGTAAATTATTTTTTTACACCGACAACATTGTACGGTAGTGAAAAGTTTTATAGTTCAACTATACATTGTTGCAAAAGTAAACCGTCCTATTCAATGCTGTTTTATTAAAACATTTGATGGAAACGTCATAAAAATGTTAAACAACAGTTTGGATTTAGAAGCGTGTTCAGAAAATTCTTCAATAAACAAACGGAACTTTGTATAATAAGTCATATGGTTCCTGTAAACAACCATTGTTGTTTAAAAGCGAAGAGGATATGGTTTCTTTGAATCGATGATATGTTATGATATACAAAAGCAGTAGTAAGTTGTACTGTAGTTTACTTGTAAACAGAGAGGTTAGATAGAACATCATTAAGTGTCTACAAAATAATTTAAAATATAGATATAAAAAATTTAATAGAAGTAGATTTAAGCTGACATATGCGAAAGAAGATTACTAACTGCATAGCTGCTTGAATTGCTATTATAGGCAATTTTTTCCGACGCAAGTCGATTTAAATCTCCAATATAGAAAAAGGTGTGGACCCAGAGTCCGCAGATAGTTTAATTTCAATAATAAAAAAAAATAAAAAAAAAAAATAGACCATCATATTTTCGTAATTATAATTTCCAAGAGTGGCATGAAATTCATTTAATTCCAGCTGATTCGACAGACGGAAGTTCTCTGATATATAGGTGGCATCAGGAGTTGATTTCTATGTAATGTTTATATTGACCACGGAGCCATCTTTACGTTCATATTTTAGTACTAAAGCAACATATATTATGGCAGTTGATAATTTCCGTTTCGTTATTATAGTATTAGTTAATAACGACTACAGTGCCATCTATCGCTTCCTAGCATAACTATGAACCGTTGCCGCAACACAACAATTACTAAATTGTGTGAATCAGTCGATTACCCATAAGAATGAGACAATAGGAAGACAATAGTAAAACAATGGAAAGCTGGCGTAAACGTCAGGTTAGTGCTCAACGGGTTAATCGTTTCAATTCGTTGAAAAGTTACACGAGCACCGCATATTTTGTTTTTTTGGAATAATTATTGGAAAAATGTTTAAGAATTGTTCTTGTGTTGACGCCATTGTGACAATTGGCTTTTCGAGATAATGAAAGTAACATTGTAATTTTATCTATTCATTGCGTTAAACTATGGTCGCGACTTCACTCGCGTTAATTGCAAATTTAATGCTATTTTTGAACTTAACATATTGTAACCGTTTATACTAGGAGAATATACTGATGGTAATTTATATGATGATTTGAATCGCTAGCATCCTGGCATTCCTTTTTATTTATTATTATATGTATATAATTTAAAAAACAATTATTTGAATACTTATGTGAATAAGTAAGTATAACTTACGTGAATAATTTTCCAAGTAATAAGTAACAAATATACCGAGACTTTGGCTTTTATAATTTTTTTTTTAAGATTATCTTGTTAATATGTCGATTACCAATAAAAATGAGACATTGGGAAAACAATGGAAAGTTGGTGTAAACGCCAGGTTAGTGCTCAAGGGGTTAAAGTTTCTAACTGGGAATGTCAAAGATGAACAAAATTTTTGTTGAGATGTGAATGTGAAAATGATTTTTTTCATTTCTTTGCAATATCAAGTATAAAATTACATACTGTAAGGTTACTTTAGTGAAACAAAGCCCGTCTTAGCGTCGGGTGACCGTTTTCACTCCGAACTTATTATTTAGAGCTCCCATTACGCAAGAGTGTTTCAACACCGACGCTAACCAACCGCATAAAGTAGTATGGTCCAAGCCTAAAACTGTTCGTCATTTTGCTGTGGGGTACAGCAGCAGAGGTAGACACCATTTTTACGTTACAAAAGAGAGCTGTTCGAGCAATATACAATATGGGAGCTCGCGAATCTCTAAAGAACGAGTTTCAAGAATATGATATCTTAACTTTGCCCTCCCAATACATCTTCGATAACTTAATGCATATTCGTAAAAATTTAGACTAGCTAGATCTAGTGAATGATCGTCATAATTTTAATACTAGAAGTAAAGACAAGTTGGCCGTCCCACGCTTTAGGTTAAGTAAGTGTAATAAAAGCTTTATAGGTAATAGTATTCGGTTTTCAATAAGATCCCAAGTAACATTACCGATTTACCTGACAATAAGTTCAAGTATTATGTCAAGCAAGTTTTAATATCAAAAGGTTATTACAGGGTGGATCATTACGTGAACGATAGTGATGTCTGGAATTAACCCACATCTCTGTGCTTCCACTAACATTATTAAAACTACGATTTGTATAGTTTTTTTATATGACAAAAAAAATGATATATATTATATTTATGAAAAAAAAAAAAAACCAGATCGAGTTTCTTGCCTGCGCTCTTCTCGGCTGGGTTGTTTTCCGAACCGGTGGTAGAGTTTTAGACGTTCATAAGCGCCTTCTTAGGGCCTAAATTGAATAAATAAATTTTGATTTTGATTTATTAACCTATATTTCTTCCTCGATGTGTCTAATCCAAAAAATTAAAGATTTTCATTATATCATCAGTATCATATATATAATAAATATTTTCACTCTTTACAGATAAACTGAACTGTTCATTTCAACGATTTGAGTACCAATGAAACGTACCTTTAAAAGATTTATTGCGTATTTATTTTAACTTTTTTTATTTTCATCGGCTTGATGACTTGCACTGAAAAGTGATTGAAGATACTAAAATTACGTATTTATACTAAAATCATGACAAAATTAAATAAATTACTACAGTAAAACAATCATAAAATAACAGAGCAAAATTTCTGAAAAAATCACGTACATAATATGTATTATACGTGTTGAAGCCGCCGACACCTCGCACCCACTACCCGAGGAGTCTCGTCGTACAATCCTCGGCGTACAGACGTGTGGACTATCGTGTGCAGTGATTTTATCGGAGTGACACGTGTATGGATAATGTGGACATACAACTTCGTTTCATAGTATATGTGGTATAAGTTCGCAACCCATAACAAAAACGAGCGGGAATGACCAATACGTATTAGACAGTTTGTTTGTAAGACAGATAATCTCCTCTTTTTTAAGTATTTTAGAATTGATATTGCAAATTTACGCTAATCAGGCCAATTTTATTAATATTTACTGAAGTATTGAAAACTAGTTGCTAAAGTTACTTGAGCACACAGCGCTTGATGTTTGATATATCATTAAAGAAATTTCGACAAGGCCCTGTAAGAAAAATTATTACAAAAGTTGCATTAATTATTATTTTCTCCGCGATAACTCATCACAGATACCACGCCGTAACTTAAGTCATTCGTAATATAAACTGGAGCGTTTCGTTGCGCGTACGCTGAGCTGTAATTGGTCGCTCGGCGCGTTTGATCTCGCCGCGGACGAATGGCCACGTCCGATTCGTATTCAAGCGATCGTATTTCCGTTTCCGATGTAAATTTCTTTATTTAGCGGTATTAATATGACAAATTTTCCAAAATTTTCATTAAAATATATTCATAATTACAAAAAGCTTAAAAATATTTTATATATATCAAAAAAACTAATTAGCCACAATTTTATGGTCTCGTCACGATGTTATCCTTCCCCTAAAGCTCAGTTCACTTTAGTCTTTGAATTCACCCTTCAGTCGTATTTGTCCACTGAGCAATTACCATACATTAAAGCTCTTTCATGTAATTTAATTTTAAGAAATCAAATCAAATTAAAATAAAAAACTAAGTTTTTTTTACATTAAATTCATTTAATTTCTATCTTCATTACACCATAGAAAAGTTTTTATAAATTACTTTGTTCATCAGAACACGATCAGGATACACGCCTTATTGGAGTTCTCTACAATTATATTTTAAGACTGGTAACATCAATCATAATTTTACTATTAACTTGTTGGCACGCAATGTCAACACTGTTAGATTTATATAATTTAATACTCAATTAATATGTCGATTACCCATAAAAATGAGACAATAGGAAAACAATGGAAAGCTGGCGTAAATGCCAGGTTAGTGCTCAAGGGGTTAATAATGATAGTCTACATTAAAAATCATGAAGGTAAAGTCGAGATGTTGATCTATTCAGGCTATTTCTTGCTTTGGTTTTATCAAAATCTTTTCGATTATTGTTAAAGTTCGTCTTAAATAGAAAATAGTCACAACAGACTTATTTCGAAAGTCAAGAACAAATTTTGATATTCAAAAACACGGAAAAATTATGTTGAATCTAAATTGAAAACACAATAAACATAATAATTCTCCCCTCCTCTATCATTAAATTGATGTCAATTTAAAATCATGGACACATTACACCGACCATCGAAATTTGATATCTTTGAGGCACACGCCCTGATTTACATTTACACTCTATTTTTAAAAGTTTCCTCCTTCCGGTGGCTGTCATTGAGGAATGACGGAAGGACCTGATTGACGTCCCCGGCCGGTTCCGATACTTCGTGTTTGGGAGGGGACTCGGCGTAAGAAAAATTGCATGTCATTTTCAGATAATGCTTTCGAGGTTGCGTAATATATTTGATACTTAAACAGTGGCGTTTAGAAATTTTTTGTAGTAGGAACAAGATCGTCATGAGTGGTAGATGTTAAGCAGGAATGGTAGGTTCTTTGTGCGTTTTAAAATGTCTTGCACTTTATAATTCGTTAACTACTTTAGGTAACTACTAGCTGTGTGTCCACCGCTGCGTCTGCGTTTCATATGTTGTTCACTGGGTTTTAATTTTTTTTACACGGATTTCTACTTGTGTTCCTAAAATTCTTTTAAATATATTTTTTCATAAATTTAAACACTTCCCCCTAAAACTATGCATTGAGTTTTAGTTTTTATACGCCGAACCCTAGTTATTTTCTAAAATTATAACTACCTACTACTATAAAATACGCGAAGTAACTTCAGCTATCTACCATAGAAAAATTCTGTCAAAATGGGTCCAATCGTTCCGGAGATTACTCGGAACAAGGAGATAAACAAACAAAAATTGTATTTTTGGTATAGGTATCATATCACACTTCAATTTTATTTGTTACTATAAATTAAAATATCTGTCAAATTTATAGGTCTGTTTACATGTAACGTAATCAAAATTTTATTTATTTTTAACCCTCCCTTTCCTTTGTAACCATTAAGAAAATATTCCTTATATAATCACCAATCAGAAACCCATATCGGCATAAATAAGCAAAGCATAAAACACCCCCTCTTTATGGATGCTTATGCAATATATCAAACCCTAAATAACAATCACGCATCTGTAACATTTAATATACGATAATATACTCAAACTTTAAATAAAAGGAAACAGAAAAAGCCTTTGCCAAAAAGAGTTCCGGATTTTAAAAAAACATGCAGGCGAATAAAGACAAACCAAACCGATAACTACTAAATATGTTCGCGGATTTATGAAAATTCCCCTCAAGGCTTATAATAATAATAATATGTCATCTTTATCTCTTTCGGCATATATCATGTTTGCTATGCCATTTCGGATTTATTCAGGCGGAGAACTTTTGACAGAACAAGGACGACACAGGCGGGCGCATATGGAATAAACTTTACCCGAGTTTCGCGTGTGTTTGACGTTTTGTGGAGTTGCAAGCTGCGATAATAGAAAAAAAGAGGATTTCTTTATTTACATATTTGTAAAAAAATATATCTATAGTTAATAATGATCAAAGTTATATAAATACGTGTTTGTTTTTATTGCATAATTACTTTTAAAATTAGATTCTTGAGAAAATTACCGAATGGAGTGAAATAATTTACAATATTGTATACTCGAATGCATGTAATTAGTCACGTTAGTTTATTCATAACAATTTGTTCTTGTTTCAGGTAAGTCTACAGAGAAACAAAACTTTACTTAGTCAAACTATACGGTGAGTAAAACTGTAATTTTAAGTATCACCCTTACAAGACTTTCTAAATATTAAAAGCCAATGACTTAATATCTATCGGTTTGCACTAAGCGTTAAGAGTAGAACCACTGGACTTATTTATAACATAACATACGCTCACGTCTGTTAACCTCGAAGGGTTAGGCAGAGATGATATAGCGAATTTCACCACCCACATTTCGCCGAGCTTAGTTCCGTCCCAGATGTGACAGGGGCCGTGGCCATCGCCATATGGGGCACAAATTCTAGACTCCGGGATGATACTGAGTAGAATACCCTAATTTCACTTTTGACCCTACCCGAGGATCGAACTCGAGACCTCAGAACGACAGTCGTACCGTAATACAACTGGGTGGCCCAGTTGCAGGACTTATTTATATGGTTACTTATTGAATTATACATATACTATGTTGCCACGTACATGTTTATTTTGGTAAATCAAAAAACAAATAATATAAATTATGAACGACCGAGGATACGGTCATAGCTTATAGTGTTATACATTGTTATTTAAACTGAAAATAAGTATGAAGAAACAAATATTCATTAAAAGTAGCGAACTTGCAAATACTAAGCTTTTACCCTGGCTTTGTTTTAGTATATAGCGCATACGTTCATTTATCCGCATGAAATGCAAAATCGTGAAATCAATAGGAATTAATTCATAAAATAATTGGCAATACAGTGAATTAAATTAATTTCCAATCTGAAACAAAACGAGTTTGATACAGTATCTTCGTTACCCCTCACCTGTATAAGAGATTAGGGGGTGTTCATCCCTAAATTAGTTATTAATTTATTTACCACCCCAACCCCTAGCAACAGAGGGTGCCTCAAATACGATTATAACGTACCTGATGATGTATTTAATTGAATATTTCAAACGTTTAAACACGCTACTGAATCTTTGGCAACTTTCGATGATCTGTCTGCGTCAATGCCGTTAATCAAGGTAATGGAGTGCCTCTAAAATAATGTAGATCTAATGGATTTAGACTTCGTATGAGCTTGTGTTATTAACACATCAACGCACATTCTTGATATAATTACACAAAGGATAAATTGCAAATTGATAGATTTTTTTTTGGATAAATGTATCAGAGAAGCCTCAATATAAAAATAAATTATATTCATCTTAGAAGTTATTCTATTTAATAACATTTTTGGTTCCAATGAACGAAGATTTCGGATTCCTCGGTCTGTTATATACAACTGTGATTAATTTGTTATGAACAAATTTCAATACAATTCACGCACAGAAGGAAATAATTATGATCAAGTTACAAGGTACTGAGTTAGGTAGTTCTCTATGCATCTGTGCTGGTTTCTTGTGTATTTAGCAAAATCTTATTTTCATTACAGTTACTACGTTTAATGTTCCACAGTTCGTAATGAAGAATGGAAAACCTTATTATAACCCTTTTTATGTTATTTATCTTTCTGTATATTCGTATAGCTTTTGCTCATTGCCCATCGCTCGCAGAACCGATGCCCGATGGGGCCAACGGGTTCTCGAATGGCTGCCACGCACCGAAAGACGTAGCATGGGTAGTCCCCCCACAGGTTGGACCGACGACCTGGTGAAGGTCGCGAGAATCCGCTTGATGCGGGTGACGCAAGACCGGTTATCGTGGAGATCTTTGAGGGAGACCTATGTCCAGCACTGGACGTCTTTCGGTTAAATGGATGGGGTATACCTTTTCCCTGAATACAGGTTGTGTAGTGTTAACATTGAAATGATATAACATCTCTCTTAAAAGTTTTTTTTTTTTTTTTCAACTAAATCTATTGTCGACTTTAAAGTGGTCACTTAGGTGACTCCAGAACGGTACAAATTCAGCTTAGACTACTGGTGGTAACAAACCAACGTACTGTGGTAAATTTATAGGTAAAAGGAAAGACTATATATAATCATTTATCTATGCTAACAGTAATAATAAATATAGTCCTTTACAGAAAAAGTTCCCTTACGGATTATATGTCCCGGCGTCCTATAGTATTGAAATTTGGCACAATGGGAGGCCTTAAGGCGTAAGTTAGGGGAACAATCCAAAAGTAATGAATTTCAAATATCACATAAGTCTATTTTGATTGATTGCGGTTTCTGTTTTGATTCATACATAATTCAGATTATGTGTATTTTTTTTTTCAAATGAAAACTTTTTTCGCTGCGTTAAGATACGAGTACGATTGTAATACGTTAGACCTAAAGGCATGTCCTAGCTCAAAAGTGATCCTGTCGGAACACACCGGGAAAAGATTTTTCAACTTGAGTAAATTAAAAATAATGATATAAACATAAGACATAATATAGCTTTATCTTTTGATATCCATAAAAGCAATGTCTTCCTGTCTATCTGTTAGTTCGTTTATAACTTGAGAACCAGCAAACCAATTCCTTTCCAAGGGATGCCTTTCGGGTGCTTGGTGGGGTGTTCACCCCTTTTCTATGAAACTTGTTTATAATGCACTAATAAGAAGTGTTTTGGATTATGGAACTTTTTTATTGGTGCCTGGTAGTATAGCTGGTTTTAAAAGATTAGATGTTATTCAATTCCTATTCGTTTAAATTGACGCCTCGTAAGCAGACGTGTTGCGCTGTCTATTAATTGAGTTTTAAAAATATTTATATTAGCTAAACATTAATAATCAGTTTATAAGTGTTGTCTCTTGTGCTTGTATTGTGTGTGTTAGTGTTTGTGAATGGTAATTTTACCTCTTACTACAAAATAACGTATTTATTTTGGGTTGAACAATATCTATAATAAATCTGACCGGAAGAGGGTAGTATAAAAATACAATCATTATACGGAATTGTGATTGTATATTATCTATTGGTACAATATATTATACTTACAAACGGACTTTGAAAAACTCTTACAATGGCAAACAAGTGTTCAGCTTGCGGTAAATTTATTTCACAAGGAGTGCGCATCGCTAGTTGCGACAACTGTTCAGCTAAGTATCATAAAGGATGTGTCGCGCTATCCGACACAGCCCATATCAGTAAAGACTGGTCGTGTCCGGAGTGCAAGAAAAAACTTAAAAAAGTTGATAACAGCTTCTCATCAGCTCACCCTGGAGACATTGCGGAGGATCCTACTGATATTGCTACTATAACTACCTTCTCTACGAACGCACAGACGTCGTTGGAATACGTAGATATCGAGGTAGTACAGGGCCTGCGGCAGGAACTGGTTGCGTGTCTTACAGAGATCCGTGAGCTACGAAAGGAAATGGCTGAAGTGCGAACATCTGTAGCTGGTTTGAACGGACGCCTGAACGGATTCGAGCGTAGATTAGAGGCACTTGAACAAAGAGAGTCCACTACCACTTCCAGCGAGATAACTGAGCTTGAACAAACTGTGGCTCAACTTCAGCTCGATTTGAACGATAGAGACCAAGAGGCACTCCTTTCTGACCTGGAGATAGTACACCTACCGGAGGAAAAAGGAGAAAATGTCATCCACTCGGTGTGCGTACTAGCCGCAAGATTAGGAGTACCATTGGAAGCGAGAGATATCGTTTTTGCTGAGCGTATTGGAACATTAGTTGAACGAGAAGGAGGGGTTATTAATGCTGTATCACGAGGCAGACGCATCGTGGTACGGCTGACTCGGCGCTGTCTTCGTGATCAGATAATTTCATCAGCTCGAGTCCGCCGAGCCACAAACGAGGGGCAATCCACACAATCGCATCGCATATATATAAATGAGCGTCTGACACGTACAAATCGCCAGCTGTTCTTTCGAGTACGCGAGGAGTGTCGAAAGCAAAATTGGAGATTCTCCTGGTCGAAACGGGGGCGTTTTTTTTTTTGCTCGACAGGCTGAAAGAATGCAGGTTTTATTCTATACGCACTGAATCAGACCTTAATCGTGTATTTAACATTTCTACAACATAATTATTTAGTACGTTGTTATGTTTGCCTTGAGATTACCTTTTATATGTTAATATTGTATGGATTGTTATATATGTTTTATAAACGATTTGTGGTATATAATTGTTATCTAATGGGGTATATGTTATTTGCGTGGGCAAGATATTCTCTAATTGGTTGCAAAATAATCGCTAAAGATGTTTTAAAATTTAAATATACTAGTTTAAAGATAATATGTAATAAATATCTTAGATGTTTTGACATGATAATTAAACTATGTATCATGACAGGGCTATGTAGACTATTTTACCTTAGTTACTACATAATTATCATTAGTACTAGCTGTCTTTATATTATATTCAGAATTATTCCAAATAATTTTTTACGATGTTACATAAATATTACAATATATTTGTTAAAATTGTGCAACTCCAATATCTACTCGACCATACAGTCACATAAATATCCACACTCACTGTACCTACTTTCATTACAATACATAATCACTTTCCCACAAGTTATAATTTTATTAGTAGGTAATAAATTTAATATTGTTTATGAGAAACATTCTGGCATGCATTTTTACAGTACATTCATAAATATTTTCGCCTATGATTAATAATAACATAATTAATGATGAAATGGAATCGATTACAATTTCTAAAGCATTTATTTGCGCGCCAGAACAATGTAAAGATTACTTCACTAACATAAAGAATGGTTTATCAATATTTCATGTTAACATAAGAAGTATTGGATGCAATTTTGACAATCTCGTTGTACTAGTGTCTAGATTAAGTTTTAACCCAGAAGCTATAATTTTGACAGAATTATATGCTGGTTAAGTAAGGCCTCTTATATTCCCTTATTACGTGGATATTCGATGTGGAAAACCAGTTATACTAACCAAAATGATGGAATTGTAACTTATATAAGGAATGATCTTAAAATTATTGTGGAAGAACAAAATATCGATGACGCAAATTGTCATATGATCAAATTCTCAGATGATACAGCTGTTCTTGCAGTGTATCGTTCTCCATCATACAAAAATACCTCTAACTTTTTAAATAGTTTAGATCACTTTTTAAAAACACTAAATTCCTTCAGAACTATTGCACTTATAGGCGACTTAAATATAAATATCACAGCTGTCACTAATGATTCTAACTCTGAACCCTATCTTAATATATTGGCTTCTCACGCTATGTTACCAGCACATTTATTTCCTACAAGAAACGAAAATTGCCTTGATCATGTTATTCTTAAAACAAATAAGGAAGCAACAACACTTGTCTTAAATTCCTTTATTACTGACCATGCACCTATTCTTTTATGTTGTAATCTTAAACCTAAAGTCCAAGAATCAAAGCGTATCGTAACAAAAACTGATGACAATAAAATACTAAGGAATCTAAAAAAAACTGACTTTACTTCAATTTTTAGTTGTCAAGATGCGAATACCGCTGCTGATTGCCTTGTGAATATAGTATCGTCTATAATAAGAAATAATACCACTGTACATCTCATTCCTAATAAAGAGAGAATTCTGAAACCCTGGGTTACTCCTGGTCTTCTGCGCTGCATCAGGCATCGAGACAAACTCCAATACAAAACCATTAAGGAACCCAATAACCAGGTTTTAAAAATCACCTACACTAGATATAGAAATTTTTGCAATAATTTACTCAAATCAGTTAAAGTCAAATATGAACAAAATGAGCTCCACAAGGCTAGAGGTGATTCAAAAGCTACTTGGAAGCTGTTAAAGGAATTCGCTAATATTGGAAAAAAATTTGTATCCCCTAACGAGTTATTGTCTATTTCCCAGGATCGATTGTCATCTATAAATATTGTTAACAATTTTTTTGTTAATATTGGCAAGTCTCTTGCTTCCGAGATTCCTTCATTTACAAGTAACGTTAGTGGTTTATATCATACCTCTCCTCTGCTCAATTCTATGGTATTATTTGACACAGATTATAGTGAAATAGAATCTATTATTTTAAATCTAAAAACAAATTGTGCTAGTGGTTGGGATGGAATATCATCGTTTATAGTTAAATCTGCTAGGCAAGTGTTAATACCCGTTCTTTTGCATATATTCAATCTTTGTCTTAATACTGGTTGTTTTCCTCGTGTATTTAAAAAAGCTCTTATACTTCCAATATACAAAAGCGGGGACAAAAATAATGTTAACAATTATAGACCGATTGCTATCCTTTGTACCTTCTCAAAGATTTTTGAAAAAATATTAAATAATAGACTTTTAAATTTCCTCAAATGTAACAATATCCTAGCGAATAATCAATATGGCTTTAGACATGGAAGATGTACTGAGGAAGCGGTCTTAGATCTGACTAGACATGTTGTTCAAAGTCTGGATTCTAGATTAAAGTCAATAGGTATTTTTCTTGATTTGTCTAAAGCATTTGACACTGTATATATCCCTATTTTACTAAAAAAATTAGAGCATATTGGCATCAGGGGTATTGCTTTTGAAGTTTTTAAAGATTATCTAAATGATCGTTACCAATGTGTTAAAATTGATGACATTACCAGTGATGACGCTTTGCTCACCTTTGGCGTACCACAAGGTAGTGTCCTGGGGCCGACGCTTTTTCTTATTTATATAAATGACCTATGTACATTAGATTTACCCCATTGCAAAATACTTACATATGCTGATGACACAGCTTTGATTATTGATGGAACAACATGGATAGAAGCTAAATCCCATGCTGAAACTGCCTTGTATTCAATTATGAACTGGCTATCTACCAATTTATTAACACTTAATGTAAAAAAGTCTAGTTTTGTTACTTTCGCTCTTAAAAAGTCCTTGTTACCTTCCGATGATTTTACTATTCAGGCTCATACATGTGTTTCCCACTATAATTATTTATGTAGTTGTCAGTATTTAACTCGTACAATTTCTACAAAATATCTTGGTGTACTGATAGATAATGTTCTTTCCTGGCATGAACAAATTAATAGTGTAGTGTTACGAATAAGAAAAATGATTTATATTTTCAAAAACCTGAGGTCGAGTCTTAATCTAGTAACACTAAGAGTTGTCTACTTTGCTCTAACTCAATCCATACTAGCATACTGCATTACGGCTTGGGGTGGTTCATGTAAAACTTTATTTATTAAAATTGAAAGAGCTCAAAGAGCGTTATTGAAAGTGATGACTTCTAAACTTTACTCTCTATGTAAAGTTCTATCTGTCCGTAAATTGTTCATTCTACAAAGTGTCATAAAAAAAACATGCTGAGTTGGCATATGATTGTAATTATACCAGCTTGAAGCGTAGACATGACCTTATATGCCCAACTATATCAAGAAGAATAGAGTTAGCTAGTAGACACTATCATTACATAAGCCCTATGTTATACAACAAAATTCATAAAGAAATAAATATTTATCCACTTACCAAATGGAAATGTAATAAAACCACCTTAAACTGGCTATTAGGACTTACTTACGAGGAAACAGAACAACTACTCATATTCACACAATAGTAAAGTAAATAAAGGAATTTTATTTTTATTACACTGATATAGATTAAGCATACATACACACATGCACGCTTATACACGCAATATTAACACATGGTCATTTATATATTTATTTTTTTTTGCATTTTTTGTTTGTTTCTTTTAATATTACTCGTATATATTTGTATTTATATTCTATAAAGTAGTTTTCAAGATATGTACCGGAGGCGGGCGATGGTAGTTGCAACACAGTTTTTAATTAAAGCAACTATTATCGTTTTAAAACATTCTGTGTAAATTGTCTTATCTAAATAAATAAATAAATAAAATAAAATAAATTGACGTAAGTTCTTTTTTAAATCATAAATGTATTCTATGATCAGATGTAAACATTATTATATTACACTAGCTGTGAGCCCGCAGCTGCGCCCGCGTTTTATATATTCTTTACTGTGTTTTAATTCTGTTATACGGAACACTAATTATTTTCCTAAAAAAATGTTGATACTAAGATAAAGTAAAAATAGTTGTCATAAATTCAAGCACTCGCCCGTAAAACTTACCATTAAAGCGGATTTTATTCACAATTTCATGAGTTTTGTTTCTTTTTTACACAGAACCGTAATTATTTTCGAAAATTAAAATTACCTTAAGTTACCCCGAGTAACTTCAGGTGCCTACCAAAAAAGTCATGTCAAAATCGGTCCAACCGTTCCGGAGACTATTCGGAACAAATAGACAGTTGGACAAAACATTTTAAAATTGTATTTTTGGTGTTGGTATCGTGTATACATTCACACGTATTTAGTAAAAAAAAAAATATTATTTTGACATTACAGACAGACACTTCATTATTAGTATAAATATTAATGAATATTATATATTATTATATTATACCTGTTATCGCGCTGACCCTTATTTTGACTTAATTGTCTTTAGTGTTTTAATTATTATTTTTTACCCCAAATTAAATTATGGCTGCACAACGACAATGAATGGAAGGAAAAACAGGACTCACCGTAATGCTGAATACGCTGCGTGTAGGAGGCCTCCTCTTCTTCCTCTGATGTACTAATTTCACTTATTTTTCACCTTTTTTATTAAAATAATTGAGTTTCTTATTGTATGATTACGCGCACGTTCCTTTTTCGGCCGGTCTCGCGCACGACACCATAGCAAGTGCGTTAACAACAAAAAAGGGGCTGGGAAAGGACAGGACGAGGATGGGGTGGTTGCCGTTATGCAAACCATTTTTTTTTTAGCCTAAACACTACCTAAAAATTAACCTAAATTATTGTTAAGAATTAGTAGGAAAAAAGAAAATGTAATTTGCGTATGGAACTATTACTGTCGTATCTAACAATTATCAACAGATATATCTCTATGAAATCTAATTATCTCGTGTACAAAAACGATCAAAGCGGGAATGTGAAAAATATTTCGGTGCATGTTCACGAGATATTTCAAAGGTATTCAACTCGTTTCAGCAGTATTGTTACAAGCTCGTTTTACCCGGCGGGGTGTGCTGCCTCTTTGAGGGTCATACCCTCGCCCTACAGTTTATTTATTGTATATAATTCATAAGCGTTGCGCGTTTAATACATCCCTGGTACAATAGTAATTTCAGAATATTATTACCGTCTATAATAGTTAAATTGTTAAACTTTACTGCGCCACCCCGTGTCGCCCCCATCCCAAATGCAGCGGACGGCCCCGGGGGGTTTTAGTGGGTATTTCCGGGCGCTTCACGCCTCACGGAGTTCGTCCCTCCGTGCCCCCTTATCTATTGCATTGGGGGACTCCGGTCTCACTAATGCAATAGGTAAGGGTAGTGCGTAAATGCATTTCCCCTCGACAAACAAAAAAAAAAAAGTATACATATAAGATTGTCACGCAATTGTCTCAATAATATAATATAATCTTTTGTTAAAGATTTATAAGACCGATATGCTTTACGCGGTTTTGCGTTTGAACACAATTCCATCTGTTAGATTGTTTAGTACCTATTCACCTATTCGTTTTATATGGATACTAGCTGTCTGCCCGCGGTTCCGCCCGCGTTTCACATGTTCATATACTTAACCTAAAAAAAAAACAAATTAATAAAGAAAAATGAGAGTCTTTTGTTTTCATTAGCGGGAAAGAATGTGCATAAGAGTAAATCGAAAAATAAAACGAGAAAGGGTCAATGGAATCCATGAAATAAATAGTCTATAACCATCGACGAAAAATAGTGCCATCCCAATAAGTTCAGTAGTTTTGAGGTGATGGTGCCTCAAATGACCCCCCATTTTCCTTTTATATACATAGATTATATCTATAGATTGCGCGTTGTTTAGATATTTTCATCGTGGATATTACTTTAATATTCTGATTATGACAAATATTAAACCTTTTTTTTTTTTGACGAGGGCAAATGCATTTACGCGCTACCCTTACCGATTGCATTAGTGAAACCGAAGTCCCCCAATGCAATGGGTAAGGGGGCGCGGAGGGACGTCTCCGCACCAGAGTGGGACTCACCCGGACGTGCAGCGTCCGGAAATACCCACTAAACCCCCGGAGTCGCCCGCCGCATTCGAGATGGGGGCGTTACGGGATCGCCATGGCATGCACCGCGTCGCCCCCTGCGGCAAGCCCAATGGGCCTCGTCCATTCTTAAGCCCAATGGGGATGGGGGTGGAGAATACCGATGCCTGACCCACAGGCTCTCTTCCCCCCACCTCTTAGCCCGCCTCTCAAAGAGAAGCAATTAACTTCCGGGAGGGGAGAGGAGCGATTACTGCTCAAGGCTGTAACCACCTCTCCCCCCACTCCATCTCCTCCCAGCATCTGTGGCACGGACCACCCTCGTCTCATCTTGTTATACCAACAAGACGTAGCGAGCAGAGTATCCGAGACACAGCTGCCTATAATGACAGGGGAGGCACAACGTGCCCTCCCCAGCCATCCTTCCACTTCATATGACAAATATTAAACCTACCATGAAATATGTGTATATAAAACGAGTCGAATCATTTTTCGTTCTAGTAAAGGTTACTAGCATGGACGTACGCAGAACAGCTCACCAAAGTTTCATCATAATCGGATCAATACTTTAGGAGTGCATACAGAGTAGACATACTTAGATTTTGTACAGAACTTTAATTATATTTTTGAAATATATTTAGGCATTCTTCTTGTTTAGTTTTCCTGGTTTAAATTAACCTCTATTTTGACGTCCGACAGCGAAACGAAAAGGTGTTTTGGAAAACTAAATACGATTGTAGTAAAAGTAGAATATTTAAAACTAGCTGTTCGCGTGTCTTCGATCATTTATAATATTTCCTATTGCGTACAATTACTCACTGCGTAATGTAGTACTCAATTATCGTTTTTAAAGAATGGAGCTTATCATTTTAACGGTCCCTAAATTATTTTTAGTACTAACAGAAACTAAAGATATTTCTCATAATTTGAAACATTTGCCAGTAAGAACTGTGTATTATTTCGCCTTATAACTTCAACTAACTGCCAGAAAATTTCTCTTTAAATCGCTTCTCTTCCGTCGCATGGGACACTCAAGAGGTTATATCGAGCACTAAATGAAATGCACAGAGCATTAAACTTGAATTTTCCCAGATCGCACCTGTTTCCTAACGTCATTTTCCCAGTTCGATAACATCATTCAATATTTCCACGTCATCCTTCCCGGTATGTTGTTGTTCTGTTTTTACCTTTATTTATACTTGTATATCGTGTTATTTGGAAATTTAATAAACCATATTGAGTTTCAAAATTGTAAGCGAATGAAATGAGATCAATTATCATTATTGAAGGTTCGAAGGGAGTTTTTGGCGGGGGATCTCAGTTTGTTATGTATCAGTTATTGTCTTTAATACATTTACTTGCATATTTTATCGTATATTGTGTAATTTTTGTCGTATTTTAGTATAATACAGTGTTGGTTATTGTGCGCAGGAGAAGTGTTTTGCAAATGATGACAGAATGTTTATTCAGAGGTGCCATGAAAACTCCATATTGGAGCAAGATGGAGCCACTCGTTATGCTGAAGTTTAGAAATGTCGATACCAGATTGAAAACATAACCTTATCACATGACGCTAGCAGATTTGTGTATGTAAACCGCTGGTTGACATTAACCAAGAAGAAAAAAAAAACTTTTCTTTTTTTTTATTAATAAGAAACAAAGCTACTAAAAATAACCTAACAAACAGAGGAGAATAATGACTTGAACTTTGCCAATTTAAATGTACTAGTGCTCGCCTGTGATCGAAATTCGACCGTAATTCATAAAACAATTTTGTTTGCTTTTGATTGTCGATTGCTTAAAAAGAACCTTCTCAAAAGCCAATATTCTGGACAAGTCTAACATTGACATGTGCTTGATAATGCATTGGTAATCGTAAGGGATAATGATAGATGCGTGTCAAACTAATGGTAGTGTGTGAACTATATTATTTTATTATTTTAGGGTATTTTTTATTTTTAAAATTATTTAAAAAAATGTGTGTGTGTAATTATGTACGCGCACGTAAGAAGTTATACTTCTTTGACGTAATAATAGAAAAGAATAAAACGTTGACAGCTAACTTCAGGGTGGTGTGCGCGCGCATCGTACATATTTACTCTCATCATTTTTCCCTAACGCGCCAAAATTTACAATAAATATAAAAAAGATATATAACTTCAAAAAATTATCATTCTGCACTCCTTTCTCTATGTAAACTATAGATGAGCGAAATTTCACGCTCCTCCATCCGCGCAATTTTCGTAAAAAGGCAAAAAGTTTTTACCTTACGTATTAATATTATGATGACGATGATTTCATTTGAAATCGGAAATCGTAGTATCGGAACAATATAACTTGGCGATATTTTTTGAATAATAAATCAAAATTTATTTATTCAATTTAGGCCCTAAGAAGGCGCCTATGAACGTCTAAAAACACTACCACCGGTTCGGAAAACAACTCAGTCGAGAAGAGCGCAGGCAAGAAACTCGATCTGGTTCTTTTTTTCCATAAATATAATATATATCATTTTTTTTGTCATATAAAAAACTATACAAATCGTAGTTTTAATAATGTTAGTGGAAGCACAGAGATGTGGGTTAATTCCAGACATCACTGTCGTTCACGTAATGATCCACCCTGTAATAACCTTTTGAGATTAAAACTTGCTCGACATAATACTTGAACTTATTGTCAGGTAAATCGGTAATGTTACTTGGGATCTTATTGTAAAACCGAATACTATTAATAAAAATATAAGTTAAGTATTTACGATAGAATAGTCCACCTTTTCCCCAAACCAAAGATATTGCCCCCTTTCTAAAAAATCGAATTGATAGATATATTCATCCCGTTCGAACTGGCTGTGTATAAAATTGTAAAATTGAAAGACAATATTTACTGCAAATTTTCAACGCGTGGGATTTTCATGCCGTTACTCTATTGCACTTTATATAATAGATACGCCAGTAGCTACATTTATCATATTTATAATACTGGAAAAATGTGATGATACCCATTATTGTACCTGATATATTTAATACTAGTTGTGGCCGCCACTCTGTCCCCGTTTAATTTTGTTTATAAAAATAGTGATTGAGAAATGAAAAATGATGCTTGAAGCTTGAAGTGCTTGAAGTGATGCTTGAAGTTAAACATCATTAAGTCATTAATGAATTAAACACTTTAATAACTTATTATAAGCGGAGACTTTAAAAAGTGATACGAATAACATACGACTTTAAAAAGTGATACGAATAACATACGAATAAAAATTCAAAAGACAACGACCCATGAGTGCTTTATAAAAATAGTGATTGAGAAATGAAAAATGATGCTTGAAGCTTGAAGTGCTTGAAGTGATGCTTGAAGTTAAACATCATTAAGTCATTAATTAAACACTTTAATAACTTATTATAAGCGGAGACTTTAAAAAGTGATACGAATAACATACGACTTTAAAAAGTGATACGAATAACATACGAATAAAAATTCAAAAGACAACGACCCATGAGTGCTTTATAAAAATAGTGATTGAGAAATGAAAAATGATGCTTGAAGCTTGAAGTGATGCTTGAAGTTAAACATCATTAAGTCATTAATGAATTAAACACTTTAATAACTTATTATAAGCGGAGACTTTAAAAAGTGATACGAATAACATACGACTTTAAAAAGTGATACGAATAACATACGAATAAAAATTCAAAAGACAACAACCCATGAGTGCTTTATAAAAATAGTGATTGAGAAATGAAAAATGATGCTTGAAGCTTGAAGTGCTTGAAGTGATGCTTGAAGTTAAACATCATTATGTCATTAATACATAAACACTTTAATAACTTGTTATAAGCGGAGACTTAAAAAAATGATAGGATCAATAAAAATTCAAAAGACAATGACCCATGAGTGCTGGATTTTTTTTTAACTATATTGTTGATATAAATTAATGTAAAACGCAATGATGCCCTTTCCTAAAGTTAATTCAAGCTACTGCTTTGTTTACAACACTACTGAATTGTTTTAATTAAACCTATTTGTTTCAATCTGTAAATCAAACGTGCATGCGTACATATAATGTTTAGTTTACACGGAATACGCTCAGTGGTATGACCACAATCTCACCTGATGTTAAGTGACGATGTAGTCCAAGATGGTAAACACACTAACCTTTTTTTTTTTTTTTTTGTCGGGGGGAAATGCATTTACGCACTACCCTTACCTATTGTATTAGTGAGACCGAGGTCCCCCAATACAATAGGTAAGGGGGCACGGAGTGACGAGTTCCGTGCCAGTGTGGGACTCACCCGGGCGTGAAGCGCCCGGAAATACCCATTAAAACCCCCCGGTAAACACACTAACCTAGAGGTACTGATTCTCAAGTGATAATGCCGGAACACACCTATTGGTATTTGGCGACAGGTTTTCAAACTTGAGCGTGGTAGGTACCCAGGCGGGCATCATTAGAAAACGGCCTACCACCATGCTATGGTTTCCTCACGAAGTTTTCCTTCACCGAAACTTCAGGCCGATTTTAGAGTCGGATAGTTGCGGAATCCGACTGCACTACCCGCTGCTCCATCATCGTTTCATAATTTATTTCTCTGATACATGTATTTTGACTATGCTGTTGATCTCAAGGAGCTAAAACCTAAATCAGTGACGAACGCTGGAAGATTAACAGAAGAAATGTATCTAAAAATCCGTAAAACCAGTGAAATTTCAACTCAGATTATTGTATCTTTGTTGTTCAATATTAATGTCGTTATGTTTATGTATATACAAGCTGTGCCCGCGACTTTATCCGCTTGGAATTCAGTAAATTTTGACCCTATGTTCTCTCCCTGGATGCAAGTAATCGAATCTGAAGCCCCGCATATTATTCTTTCTTAAATATCTTCTAAGTACAGATTTCGTCTCGTTAGTATTTTATTATAAGTATAAATTAAAATCTTTCCAGAAAATATATAGATGAATTTAAAAGAATTATATTAATCGGAGTAATGGTTCTCGAGTCATAAACTAATTAACGGACATACAGGCAGACAAAGAGACTTTGGCCTTTTATAATAATGTAAGGATATGGAAAACTTACTTATTATTGACCTCTGGCAAGCAGCCTAATGCATCATTCACCATAAGCTATTATAATGTTCCAAAACACACGGATCCTGGCGGCCGGTCCCCTATTTACATATCGCACGGATATTGAACCCCGTCATATTGACTTCGTATCTGTAAAAGTGTTTACATAACGCACTCGAATCAATGATAATATCCATAACGTATATTGTTTTAGATATCTATTTCAACGTATTTACATATTGATGGGTTATGTTTGTAAGACATGGTTTTTTTTTTTTAAAGTAAATGATTCTTGACCATAGACAAGCAAACGATCGTTCTGATTTCTGATGTGATGATCTCCTGCAACCTCGCCCAGATCTTTTTGTTTTGTCTCGGCTCAGCGTTTTCATCACAATCTCATTTGATGTTTAGTGACATAGTATCCCATGATGGTAGCTAACATGCTAAATAGAACCCGATGGACGTGGCCTATGCATTCAGCGAGGTCTATGACGGTATATACTCATCCAAACCGATAGTGAGGTCCCTGAGACTCGGGGGT
Organism: Samia ricini; assembly: GCA_014132275.2. Lineage (NCBI taxonomy): Eukaryota > Metazoa > Arthropoda > Insecta > Lepidoptera > Saturniidae > Samia > Samia ricini. Next base: position 2,265,390 of record AP028159.1, read on the forward strand.
TACTCGGGAGCGCAGATACCCCGACACTCCACCGATACTCTCTACCTAGTACATACTCAGGTAGAGAAGAAAGCCCTTATAAACAAGGGCTACGGAACAGGGGAGGGGTCGCGAGTCCTGACGATCCACGAGTCGCAGGGGTTGACATTCAAATCGGTGGTGATTCTCCAGACCAAGGGGAGAAAGCTACAGATCCACGATAGTGTATCCCACGCTATTGTGGCCATCTCGAGGCACACGGAGACCTGTGTCTATTATACCGACGTGGCCGACGACGCAATAGGCCGCTTCATCCACCGAGCGGTGAGTGCACCGGCGAAGGACATAGCGGATTATAATTTCAAGATGGCCATAAAACATGGAGACCAAAAGGTCATACAAGCAATAATTGCCCAAACCCAAACTATGAGGTAATTATGCGGACACGGACCTAGTTCTGCTTGGCTTGTTACGACCGTTAATAAAAAATAAAAAATAAAAATTATGTAATAATTATGTAATTAATAATAACAAAATAAGTGTTTACAAAATAATTGAATATATAGATATAAAAAATTTAATAGAAGTAGATTTAAGCTCACATATGCAAAAGAAGATTACTAACTGCATAGCTGCTTGAATTGCTACTATAGGCAATTTTTTCCGACGCAAGTCGATTTAAATATACAATCTAAAAAAAGGTGCGGACCCAGAGTCTGCAGATAGTTTAATTTAAATAAAAAAAAAAAAAAAAAAAAAAAAAAAAAAAAAAAAAAAAAAAAAAAAAAAAAAAAAAAAAAAAAAAAAAAAAACATGCTAAATAGATCTTACCTATTTTGCAGGAGGCGACGCGGTGCCTGCGAAAGCCACCCCGTGTTGCCCCCATCCCAAATGCAGCGGACGGCCCCGGGGGGTTTTAGTGGGTATTTCCGGGCGCTTCACGCCCGGGTGAGTCCCGCACTGGCACGGAACTCCGTGCCCCCTTACCTATTGTATTGGGGGACTTCGGTCTCACTAATACAATAGGTAAGGGTAGTGCGTAAATGCATTTCCCCCCGTCAAAAAAAAAAAGGTACTTAGCGACAGATCTTCAAGCTCGAGGGTACTGGGTAACCAAGCGCTACCAGCATACTATGATTCCATTATGATGCTGACTCTTACTTTTGTCGTACTGTGAAGTTATGGAACCGTCTTCCTGTCAGCGTGTTCCCTCCTTCATATGATATTGGGTCCTTCAAAAGAGGCGTAAAAAGGTATTTAAGCAGGCCAGCATGACAGCGGTGACTGGGTGTAAATTCTGTTCAGTGTCAGTCGCCGCTGTTTTGGATTGTACTGTACTTACCATCAGGTCCAGTGCAGTCACTGTGCTGTGCATTATGGTTCAGCTTTTTGTGTGGTTGTGGTGTCTATAGATGGATATTGGTTCGAACCCAGCTATCTGACTAATGAACCTGAGCTTTTCTGTAAAGAAAAACAGCGTAAGGAAACCATAGCAAGGTTGTACGTCGTATTTTCTTATGACCTCTTAATTATCTACCACTCTCAAGCTTCAATATGTACCACTTTGCACTCGCGAAGTTTCCTTGAGCATTGAAAAAAAAAACTCAGTTAGTAATAAAATAAATATTCATTCTGATGCGTTACGGAGTTCGTTTTACTCTATACTGTTATATAAAGAGGTAAAGATGGTCGTATTTGTTATAGATAAACTCAAAAATTACTTAATTAATACCCGTAAAAATGAATCTAAAGTTCAATTCGCTACGATGCTAAGAATTTGAATTAGAATTTTACCATGAATAAAATCGCGGCCGTCTGCTACCATTTAATAACCTCACACAGTAGACATTTATAATGAGATTCGGATGTAAACATAATATTTAGTACATTATTTACGTCGAAAGACGCGTGCCGTTGACAAATTAACCTTTTTTATCTGACGAAATTTCGAAACGTCTGTTATTTCTCAATATGTAAACATTATTTTTAACGATTCATTTTATCATTACACAATACTGTTTGACCAGTTCGGGACACGAATAGTTATACAGACAGGTCATTAATACAGTCTTACAAACGCATCTACCTGTGTGTCAAAAAGAAATGCAACCCTTATAATAATATATGTTATAAGTCTATCGGAATCTATGTTATAAGTCTATCTATCGAAAACATTACTCAGAATAATGTAAAAAAAAATATATTTAAAAAACATTGAAAGATTTATTAATTTTATTTTCAACCTACGTTAGTTATAGTTGAGGCCGAAGAAATGTAATAATAACCGCTTGATGTAATAATAAATTAAACAATTAATATTAAGCCGCTTCGAGATACGTCCAATGGGTGTGTATTCTCAAAGCATACTATATCAATATTTAACGATACATCGACCCCTCGGCCACGTGGCTGACATTTGAGGAAATGTCTTTCGACTCGTCTCGACTAATTAAATATTAATTTACGTACTTGTTCCACTTTATGATTGGTGCACGTAATCTATTATATAGAAAGGAGAGTACAATAGTTAAAGGTTAAATTTAATTTTAACTAAAAACTCTGCAAGATATAAAATTATATGATTTATAATTATTTCGCACAAAGATATTTTGATTTACAAGCAAACCTCGTGATTGAAGGTCTCTTCATACTATCAAAGACCAGATTTAAAAAAACGTATGTCAAAACGAAAGGAATATAAATGAATCCTTTTTCTAAGCTGACAGTTTATCGTTTTTTAAAACATTACAACAAAATTGAGATGTAATGAAGTACAAACATAATTTATTCTTTTTTGTCACACATTTGCAAGCCATCTACAGCAAGTTTAGGCCGTACTTTAATTAAATATGTCACTGTGATAACAAAGAACAAACCCACAGACACCCAAATATTGTGTCATTCGTATACATCGTTAAGTAAATTAATTTCGTAATATATCGGTTCTCTTAGATGTTGAACTTCATGAAGCATACACGATCCACATGCGTTGTTAATTAGTCAGTTTTTTTTTTTTTTTAATTCTGCACTATAAATAGTTACACTCAAAGTTGGTCAAATGTTTGTTTGTTATGTGTTTGCGAAACGATTATAGTTTAGAGTTGTTACTGTAATCAAAATTCACATCAATGAATGTAGGTTCGAATCCATTTTCCTATTCTGTAATGAGTCTGAGTATTCATTTAAGAAAAATATCATGGTCGTATAAAATAAAACCATAGCATAGAAATAGAGATTTTTTAAATATCTAACTGGCTAGACGCTACCATCTACAAGTTTGAAAATATATCATCAAGCTCGTATAGAAGTGATTCTGGTAGATAACTTGAGAGCCAATTTCACTATGATTAGTACGATTACCATCTTAGATCACATCGTCACATAGCATCAAGAACCTATACCACACACAAGCACCTATACAGAATAAAATTGAAAAGATAAGTAACAAAAACTTTGATGGTCGGTTCAGGTTGATGTTCACTTGTTAACGTCAGATTCATTGGATCAGTTGTTTTTCTAAATTTCATTCTGTTTTTGCATCATTACTTCTGTATGAGATACTCCAGATTACTTTAGAGTTTAAGCATATGAATAAATTTACTGAAAGAAACCAACGCGGGCTTAATTTTTTACCAAATGCGTAGTACAATATATACCGAATTCCATTCCAGAACAATCTAGAACAATTACAAATATCATTCAAATTTCTCAGTTTGTCCTCGTTTTGTTTTTTTTATATCAAAGGAACATATTATTCATGTATTTGTAAAACAGCTTAGTACATTTGTGCCAATGTTTCTTCCATTCCCGCGGGTATTCAATATTTTTTCACAAATCGATTTGACGATAATAGAACTTTGCAATGGTGTGTCAAAATTTTATGTATAGCTCTCTCAACTCTCGAGAGACGTAAAAACTTTATAACATCAAAACTTATAAATGTGAAACGTTTTGTTTTTGTTCTTTATTTAGTTAGGGTTTTACTTTTACTTTGAACTGAATCTGCTTACCTCAACCTTTAATACTTCTTTTAGTAATCATTATAATGTTTGATTCATACTAAATGCAGATATATGTATAACATAAAAATAGTACATCATCATCTCCCTACCCTTTTCCCATTTTTATTTGGGGTCGGCGCAACATGTCTTCCTCTTTCATTCCTCTCTATTTGTTGTCATCTCCGCATTCACTCCTTTTCTAAACATATCATCTTTCACACAGTCCATCCATCTTTTCTTTGGTCTTCCCCTTCCCATGTAACCGTCCACATTCATATCCAATACCTTTCTTACAACATTCTCTTTCTCCCTGCGCATCACATGTCCATACCAGGATAAACGACCGCCTCTTAACTTGTATGTTATTGGCGCCACTTTCAAACTTCCTCTAATATACTCATTCCTAATCCTGTCCATTCTTGTTACCGCACACATCCATCTCAACATTCGCATCTCAGCTGCATGTAATCTTCTTTCGTCCGTCACCTTTATGGGGTAACATTCTGATCCATACAAGACGACAGGTCGTATTATGTTCTTGTAAATCTTCCCCTTTCATTTAAAGGGGATAATAATAGTACATATATTGAGTTATTTAAACAGAACTATTTTATTTCAAACTATATCATATTGAATATAGTTCTGATTTTGTATTAATATTAAATATTATAGGTAAAGTTAATCTCAGTCAGCACTCGGAACTGAAATTATTTTCTTATACTTTTAATGCTAAATGCTCGACTGCAGTGAAGACTACGCTGTTCACAGCATACTGTCAGTCTGTGGGTCAACTACACGCAGAGGGCATACAACGCTCTGCGTGTACATTACAACAATGCATTCAGGGTGCTGATGGGGTTGCCGCGATACTGTAGCGCTTCAGGGATGTGCGCCGACGCGAGAATTGATGGCTTTCGTACCATCATGCGCAAGCGATGTGCCTCTCTCATGAGCAGGGTACGCGCCATCCCCAACAGCATCCTGAATGCTTTAGCAGAGAGGTGGGACAGTCCCATACTGGGACATTGGGTACGCCCACATGCTACTGTGGCGTTTTAAATATTATTTGATGGAAATGTAAATGTAAGTACTAACACTAGTTTTTAAGTTCTATGTATACTAACCAAATGGACTTTTGTCTCAAATAAATATTATTACTATTATATATATATATATATATATATATATATTTCTATGCAAAGAATTGTATTACGTGTGACAATTCGAATGTCTTTATATATCTACTTTGTATTGATCAGCACGTTCTCTAAACAATTTTAAAGTCACAACCTACATATATATTGTCACTAAAATTCATTTTCCAATAGTTTTTATTATGAAAATAAATAATACATACGTATGATATTGTATGATTTGAAATTAATCCTCTTCATACTTTGTAGATGTTCTTTTTAATAATAAAAAAGTAAATCTCTTTGTGTTTATTAGTTAGATATTTGCATAAACGAATAATATGCTGGAACTTAATTTATAATGTAGGTATATATTTCATTAATACTTATTGATACACAACACATCAAAGACTCGAAAAAGATTTTAACTATCTCGACACGAAAGCAATATATTTGAAGGTGGTTAAACACCCCACCATACACGGGAACCTTAAAATAAACACACAAAAATAATTATCATTCCAATCAACTTATAAAATTTATGACGCTGCCGCACACGTCGAGATAAACGACGAAGAGGGAAAAAACACAAAAATAATATCAATTAATAAAATATAAAGATGCGTTCATTAAACCTGGCCGCACGTGTACTTACGTTCACTATGATCGATACCCCAAATAAAATATGTCGTCTACATAAATTTATAGTCTATGTTTATTATAAGGGATTAAAATGTCATAAATGGCACGAGTTAAAAACGTTGTATCATTCCTTTTATTTTTGATACGTCTCGTTGATTATTTATTAACCCTTTAAACTGACAGTTAACAAGACACGATCGACTTTGATTCTTTTAAAACAAAATATAACGTTTTGATTTAGTTTCTGTAGTTGCTAACTGACCGCTTCGCTTAGAGTAAATTAATGGCGGATATAACTAGACGGAGCTTTTTAGAGTTATTATAAGTATAATTCAATAATTTCCACAAAATTATTTTTCAATTTAGGATTTTTGAAGAGCAAACTTACAAACTTTAACATTTTTATATTATTATATATGGGTAGTGTATTATTAAAAAATTGATTATGAATTATACAAATGAGTAAAATACGTTTTTAAAGCATACCTTTAGACTCCTTTGCTTATTATAGAAAACAATTTGTCTGTCCGTTAACTTTGAGAATCAATTAATCGATTTCCATGGTCTTTTAATTTCAATAATACATGTTTTATTTTTATTTAAATTAATACTGCATAAACACAATCTCGCCTGATGTTAAGTGACTATGTGGTTCAAAATAGTAAACACACTAAACCTAGAGGTACTTTATGTCTCACAAGTGAAGCTGCCGGAACAAACCTGTATGTGATTGGCGGCATACATTTATACCAACTCATTATTTACGAAACAAAATTCAAAGCCTTTAATTATTATTAAAAAGAGAACGTAACATAACGCAGGTATAAAGAATATCAAATTTTATGTGCGAGCAGAACCGCGGGCATAACTAGTATTCGTATAATAAACATGAGTATAATAATAATAATAATAATATGGAAGTAAAAATAGGAAACTAGTAAAATTCTATGTCCCGTAAAGAATCCCACGTGTATAGTTAACTTAAGGGCACACAAGCCGTCTGGTCTCCATTAAAGTCAATTGAACTTCGAGCTACGTTCGATAAACGGTTTTATGCAATACTTTTACGTAAATAAAGTAATAATATTTTTTGATAGTGAACACGTGCCCAAATATATTTATTGAATTTACTTCTAAAACTATAAGTTCAGTCTACAAAGGTTATGTAATTTTTTTAAGTTTTCGCGTTCCATATTTAAATTCAGTTAATTTTAACGGGTTTTCACGCGTTACCTTTGCTTTTTTCTATCCCGACGTTTCGGCTGGGTTTCACCAACCGTGGTCACGGGCTGACTGGCGGTGCGCGGCTTCGCCTGCAGCGTTGAGGGGTATTTTGATGAACTACCCCCGTTTGGTCTTTATATTTATTATAGTCACAACACACAACACTAACAGTGTCCATCGACGATGCCTGTGACGATAAATCACGAACCTTAAGATTTTCTAGCACCGGATTCCACGCTGAGGAAAGTCTATACCCATCCTCGCGATTGAAAAAGGTTAGTTGACATTTGTTACTTTTCATTTGTGAAATCGAGTGACATTTAAACCTTTATGAAATTAAAAATTTTATGGAGAGATACCACCGAATGCTGTGGAAATTATTTGTAACTTAAGTTACATTACCTTTTTTTTTTTTTTTTTAATCGAGGGGAAATGCATTTACGCACTACCCTTACTTATTGCATTAGTGAGACCGAAGTCCCCCAATGCAATAGGTAAGGGAGCACGGAGGAACGAGCTCCGTGCCAGTGTGGGACTCGCCCGGGCGTGAAGCGCCCGGAAATACCCACTAAAATTCCCCGGGGCCGTCCGCCGCATTTGGGATGGGGGCGACTCGGGGTGGCTTTCGCAAGCACCGCGTTGCCCCCTGCGGCGAACCCACCAGGCCTCGTCCGTGCAATGGCCCAATGGGGATGGGGGAGAATACTTCTCCACCCCACCTCTTCGCCCACCTCTCGGGAGAGGCAAGACGTAGGAAGGAGAGGGATACCTAGGGAAGACAAAGAAAAGAAAAGAAGAACAACAAAACAAACACACAAAAACGAAAAAACACACAAAAAAACAAGTTACCTTACCTAACAGAAGATATTTATAAACATATCAACATAATAAATAAATAGTATTTAGTGTGTTAAAAATATGGCAACCTTTGCAACTCAGTAAAGTATGACATACGTTTAATGTAGTTGTGTTATTGTGAGCGAGATTTAATATTTTTTCTATGTACTTCTAACTAATGATTCGCTTCACCTAATAATTGTGTTAATAGTCTAAAATGTTAAAGTTTATGTTAATTGTTAATATATATATATATAATTATATAATATATTTTAATCGACCGGTATGGCATAACACCGTCCGATACAGATGTAAGCTGACGTCAGTAAACACTTCGGCCCGTGGGAGTACGTAGACAGCCGCAAGCCACCGCCACTGCCGTGCGCCCTGTGACTTTAACAGCCTACTAATAATGTTTACTGCAATACCCGCTTGATTTGTTGTCCTAATGTAATTAACTTATCTTTTGTTTCATCTACTACTTCCTACTACCTTCATTTAACGTTATAATAGTGAGATAACCGTTTATTCGGTTCATTTTTGACATATAATATAACGAAATACTATAAAAATCATTGCTACGCAATGTCCCTGGGGATGGGACGTATTGTCGATATCAAACGAACATCCTTACATTTAATTTCTATATTTTCTCCAGTAATGTAATGTTTCATGCAGAAAATACGACATCTATAGGCCGCACCATAATCGAATGCATTTCGGATAATAGTAAAATATAATATATAAGTCACTGAATTTATGTTAATATCGACAGTGTATGGTTTGATTTACTTTTATTTTTTTCACATTTATCTATATTTAATTTAATTATAGTACATTTTATAAGTTTTTTGGAATGATTATCATCTAATCTCAATATATTATCCTTTGTTGTTTATGTGTGCCATCCGCGTTTCTTAAATTGTTCACTGAGTAATTTTCGAAAAATTAAAATAGCCTAAGTTTCGCTGAGTAACTTCAGTCTACCAGAAAAAGTCCCGTCAAAATCAGTCCAGCCGTTCCGAAGATTACCTGGAACAAACAAACAGACAGGCAGACAAAAATTCATATGTATTTAGTAAAAAATGGTTATTTTGATAATACGAATAGACAATTTAATTTTATTTCTTAGTAGTATAGATATATATGTATAATTATGCATGCAAATGTAACTGGGCTTGTGTTATTCGGTACTTTAATTATTTACTTTCTTTAATAATAAATAAAATAAAACCATCCAACGGATGGAACATTACGGATAGTAGGTATTACTTATAGTAATTAACCAAACAATACAATGGCGTATCCATTCCAGTCCTTAAAGTGAACTGAGTAATAAAAAGAAATCGATAAGAAACCACCCGACACAACACGACGCGGCGCGACCGTAAAAACTCTTGTCAGCGCTGAATACAGAGAGATATTTTTTTTTCAACGTTCCAGTTCGCATAATTCCGATGGTATTTTTACTTTTAAATTCCAAATGAGTTTAAACGCATAGTCCTTAATTAATTTTTACACTATGGTCCTTAGAGTATAAGATATGGGGCACTATGTCGAATGTAAGTTGATTGTAACGTGCATTCGTGATAATTATCTTTATTGGATTTTTGGCGGGATCTCAGTCTCGATATGCAGCGGTTATTGTCTTTAAGAGGACATGCGGTCGGAAAAGTAGGTATTTCAGTAATCTATTGGTATCACGTTGCGCTCCAAAGAATGAATTGTAAAACACGAGAGAGATAACTACAGCTGAGGATGATTTTACCTATGTAAAATAGACGAAAATTATCACTTCGTAGTGCCCTATTTCCTCCTCCAAAACTGAGCCGATTTTTAATTTTCTTTCATATTAGAATAAGAAAGTCTTTGGCTATGCCTGTACATTTGCCCGTTTATTGTTATTCTTCAAATTTGTTTGACGAACGTCTGAAAATAACGGTAAAAATCGAGCATTGTTTCATTTTCAAAAGCTTCTAGTTTTTGCGATAACTAATTTATGGAAAAAATCAAAAGATACGGGCATGGCGATGGTGCATTTATATTAATTGTTGTAAAAATATTACACTAATGCTATTATCCAGGGTGGGAGCAGGTGACTACGTTTGTATGGAATACATACCACTAGCATATAAACTTACATATTTGACCATATATAATGTAATTTTGATGGGGTTTTGCCTGATATAGTATAGTATAGTTATTGGGATTGGATGAAATGTATTGGAAATATGACGCGAAACATTAATTCTGAGGTGCCACAGAAAATCCTCGGAAAGTTCTAGGAATACCGAAAACATATTGTTATCCACATACCACTAGCAGAACTGTGTATGTAAATCATAGCCTTAACTAAGAAGGATGAGTTTTTTGTTATTTTATGCATTTTCTAATGTTCGTTGTGAATGATCGAATGAACGGAACGGTGAACGAATGTATGAAACATTGAGAATGAGATATTTAATGTTGATACGTATTACTTCCATATTTAAAATACAGCCAACTATTTGTCTTGCAAACACCGATTATTCTTTTTCAAAGACCATATTTTCCAATAGCGTTATAAGAACTTATCTTAAGCAATTAGCTAACAACTTCTAATTATTACTCTTCACCTTCTAATTTAGTAAATTCAAGCAAATTCTAACGCATCATCATTTAACTGAAAGAAGTCCACTGCTGGACATACTCGTAGACGTCCCAAAAAGATCTCCAAAACATACGCTATTTTTATTGTTTACGAAATTTAAAACCGAAATATATATGTATGTATAAGTTTTAAAAAATTTACACATTTTCAAAGTTAAAATAATAGATACAGCCGACTTGTGCTATGGAACCAAAAAAAATCTTGTAGGTAACATACAGTTCGTCGAACTCTGCTTGTCTTTTTTTTTTCATTACGTACTGACGCACGCAAAATTATTTGAAAGGTGTGCCGCCAACGTACTCGTTATGGTTACGACCTTCGTTTGAGAGATAGAGAAAAAAAGGACCGTGAAATTGCCTCAGCGAGCGCGAAATGTCTAGATATATCTCTACAATTGTTATTGTAAAAATGGGCAGAAATAATTATGAGTGAGTTTTTTTCAGATGCACTGTATAGGGTCAATGCTTTGAGCACAATATCAACTGATATAACCACTTGAGTACTTACCTGGCGTTTACGCTATTTTTCCATTGTTTTCCTATTGTCTTATTTTAATGGGTACTCGACACATGGTGACGATGTGGTGTGATATAGTCGAAAATCTTTTTATCACAGAGTCCTGCCCCTCCTCCGGTAGGAATACGTGCTTTAGCAGAATTTGGTTGCTTAGGGGTATTAATGAATTACGTTCACACAATATATGTGTGTGTGTGTAAAAAGACGTTACTATAAACTATAGACTACTAACATACCAAATTTCATATATATATATAACAGTAAAATGTGTCTCTAAGTTTATGGACGAGCCGTTATTAATTTGCAATATAATTTTAAAGAAGTAATAAGTAATTAGTAGTTTGCGTCTGATTGTTGCTAATGTCGAAAGAAAAATAATTTATCGTTTTGACATGACATGTGATTTATATAAGTTGGTAATAATAATGTCCACTCATACTGTTAGAAATATTAGGGTCAATCATCTTGCGACGCGGTGCTTGCGAAAGCCACCCCGTGTCGCCCCCATCCCAAATGCAGCGGACGGCCCCGGGGGGTTTTAGTGGGGTATTTCCGGGCGACTCTCGCCCGGGTGAGTCCCACACTGGCACGGAGCTCGTCACTCCGTGCCCCCTTATCTATTGTATTGGGGGATTTTTATCCCCTAAATACAATAGATAAGGGTAGTGCGTAAATGCATTTCCGCCCGAAAAAGGGGTCAATCATCTTTTTAGTTCAACTCTAGATCCAAAACTGTATGTTATATCTACTTAATCGGATACATTGAGTTACTTCTTTTTTATAAAATTAAATATCTGTTGATAAACTAGCGTTATAAAGATTTAATAAGTCTGTACAAAGTTTTATTTTAAAATAAAATGCAGTTTTATTTCAATTTGAACAGTTGTCTGATGGAACAGAGTGCAGATGAGTAACTCATCTCCTGAAGAAGGTATATTTTGAAAAGACCTTTTTTTATCGTTCAAAATTATAAATAGAGCTTTTACGTTAACAGTTTTGAAAATATTTACTTACCGTCTGGAGACACTTAGCCTTTGTATCTTTAAGTCACTGATACACCGCAGCCCAAAGCCCACCTAGTTAACCGTAATACAGCCGTCTTCCTATCCGCAACCTAATCCAATATCACCCGTATCCCGTATGACCTTTATCTTAAGGATTAGAATATGTAATCCTGTAAACAGATAGGCGGCAATCAGGTGGTCCCTTCTCCCGGCCTTAGCTTCCTTTTAGATGTAAGGTTGCCATCGAATATAAAAAAATTCTGTTAAATCAAAATACATTACATCACGCCTCTCTCCTATAAGGGTGGGTAGAGACTACATCCTTTCACCTATCGTCTTTCGCTTCTTCCACTTTCATACACACTCTTTGGTTAGGGAAATTTTGACCGCGGCTTTTTTGTTGAACATCTTCGATCTGGTCGAGATAAGTTTGCCTAGGTCGATATTTACTGGGTAAGGGTAGTGCGTAATGGGTAAGGGTAGAATGCATTCCCCTCGTCAAAAAAAAAGTCGATATTTACCGGAATACATAGTCAATTTCGCCTTGTAATATTTTTTTTCCATCATTCTTCTTTCATCCATCCTCTCCACATGCCCAAACCAAGTAAACATTTCAACATTAAAGACTTCCACACAAAGGTCTAAAACACTAATAGGATTTTTGTAAGTTAAAACTAGTTAAGGTGTAATGAGTAAACACTATGATCCATTGCTGAATTTTTTCCCCTCAACCTAGACATTGAACGTACTCGCACCCACTCCCGCGTAACCACTGTTCCCGCCACCGGGGACGTGCGGCTAACTTTTTTTTTTTTCTTTTTTTTAAATTAAACTATCTGCAGACTCTGGGTCCGCACCTTTTTTTAGATTGGAGATTTAAATCGACTTGCGTCGGAAAAAATTGCCCATAATAGCAATTCAAGCAGCTATGCAGTTAGTAATCTTCTTTTGCATATGTGAGCTTAAATCTACTTCTATTAAATTTTTTATATCTATATATTCAATTATTTTGTAAACACTTATTTTGTTATTATGTGCGGCTAACTTTGCTCCCGTACGCACTCCGGGTCCCCCTCCGACAGGTGGACAAGACGAACTTCGACCCCCATCTGGGAGAGCTCTTGAAGCCGCTGTTAGCGCGATACAGTGACACTGCATGTACTAGCAATCACACGCATTATATTTTATTATTTTACAGGTTTACTCACCGTTCGGCTAGCTAGGGCAAATTCCGCGGTTTTTTGCCACGGGTCAAGTCTCAAGGCTCAAGTCGAGATTCATGCCATTTTGGTGCCCTTGTGCTGGCTACCATTCCTACCCTGAACGCCTTAAACGCTAGCCTCAAAATTCGGTGAAACTGTTAGCTCTTCCGGTCAACAGCGTTTTAGCCAGATAAAAGAAATGATCCATTGTTACGCTGAATTAAAAATTTCTTTCATAAACCTACTGTATTATCATATAAAAACGCAGAGAAATTTGCGTTTACCTATGAAACTAAATAATATCAAGTAATTTTAAATTAATTCACTGTGCAGTTTTGATTTTTTTTTGGGTTAGGTAACCCTATAGGAAAGCCAACCATAAAACGTATGTACATCGTCCCTCCCACACCGCGACCCGGTATTATTAAACGTCGCTTTTACAATAAATATATCTTAATAGTTTATGTACATATAATATATTAAGTTATCGTAATTCTTATTAGTAATTTTCATATGGGATTTGTCTGACTCAAAGCATATTGCGTAATTGTTATTTTATTATTAATGACTACACATACCCAGCGACTCTACTTTTTTTAAATATTCAGTTTGAATATTCACTAATTTTTGATAAAATTTTATAAGATGGTTGTCGGTTTTGTGGCGGCGTTATTTACTAGTATCGCTATTACTTTTATTATATATTATCTAACGTAATAAAATATAAACTAAAATCTGGACAGAAAGTACATCTATGATTAAAACTATCATGTTCAGTGGTTCTCCACTCATAAACCAACTAACGGTCAGACTAACAGATACTAGCATAATAAGAATCACTGACCCGGTAGACTTTGGCTTGTTCAAATTTCAATAAAGTCCTCTTTGGACTGTTCCTATTTATTTACTGAAAAATTTCCAGGGCCTTTAACGAACGAAACAAAAAAAAAAATCCATCGTTCGAACCGGTGAGTTATGGCCGCGAGTTTATACAAAAATCCCCATAAAAAGCACTTTCAATTCTTCTCGATTTTCCCCCATTTTTACCCACCATTTATTTCAATATTCGGGCCATTACGGGCATTATAAATTAAAATGGTTAACTCTGTTTATTTTATTTTATCCATCTGACTACTAGCGTCTTTTGCATCTGAATAAACGTTTAATAAATTGCAATTGTTTATCCTTGAAACGCGGAAAACGATATCACAGACTATAAAAACAATCTTAATAAAACCTCGTTCGTAGCACTTCGTTCCAATTGAACTCATTGTCGATTCAAAACGAACGCGCCCGTGGCAAATGTCAAACGATTCGGTTCCATATTTAAAATTACAAAGATCGTGCGAAAATCACTAGATGCACGATTTCATACTTTATTATAAACGTTTTATAGACTTCACTGATAATGTTTGTAAAACACAGAAATTTAAGAACTGGTTTAGACTAAACTAGTTATGTTACAGGGTGTAGTGAAAGCACGATGAAACATGCAAATAACCGGTAAGAAATTAGCGCATATTTATCTCTAATTATTTCTGAAATAAAAGTACGATTTTGACTAAGAGTGTTTTTGACATTGAATAACAGACAAGATAGTGTTTAGTCAAACCAATAATCATATACGAAAAACGACAAATACACTTTATAGTTCAGTAAATATATCATAATTCAAGTTTACTAAACATAAAGAACAGAAGAGATCCGCAAAAACTGCATCAATTTCTACTGAATTCACTATTAATAATTTACTAATATAACGACGATAGCACAATTATTGTGGTCGGAATCCGCGTAGATTGACTCGAGTCACAATGAGCCTGGAATCTGGAATACCAAGGTAGCTACCACCCTCAAATCCGTGTCAATTAAGAGTCAGTACATCTAGTTTTACTTTATTAAGTTACATCATATACAATCCATGAAACAAAATCATGTAAACAATGGCTAAAGGAAACGCGCGCGTGAGTCATTTAGAACGCATGCAAAACAAGCCCACCTGCCTAGCGCGGGGTCAACGAACTGATACGGTCACTTGCTACCATCATTCTAAAATGTGTGCAGTCTTGCCTCCTTCCTATACTTAAGACGGCGTCGAATAAACACTTGTACGGAAAATTATTAATTTCGGTACATTTCTTCAATCTTTTTGTACTAATAAGAATCTATTAACCCAGTAGAATATAATTATTGTCAATTAAAAATTAGTGACATTATTTATATCAGTCATATTTGCTAATAAGAATATTTAATAGTCAAGTGAAATAATGATGTAATTTAATACCAATGTTTGGTCACATTTTAAAAAAAGATCAAGGCAACGTATTAACATCGTTTCTAGGTTTGTCTATTATCTGTCCATCACTACGCATTTTAACTGGAGAACCCCAGTGGTCCTGAAACTTAACGGTCTGTTAGGTGCTCGAAGCACATTTTTTTTCATACATTCATATATAAAACCTACGTTCTATAAAGACTGTTTAAATATAAATTCATACAGCAATAACACTAAGAGGGATAGTTTCATACAAAAATTCGCTGAACAGTGACGCTCCATGTGGGAGTACTGCCATTCTGAGTCTTTTAACTCGTATGTTATAATAATAGTTAAAATATATATTTCTTTGTTATAGTGAGATTTTGGTTTCTAACTTTCTTCTTTAAATCACTATACCGTCTCGTTCAGGTTCCGTAACAGACATTAAATTTCAATAAATTCAAACACATTATAAATAAAAACTAGCTTAAGGGGAATTGTCACGCTCTCTGTCACCAAAAAAAAAAGGATTTACTCGAACCCTGATGACGCGCTACAAGGGGATTCCCTCAAGACGTAAAATCGAAACAACCCACTCATCTATGAGAAAGGTGCCAGAAAAATTGCTTGACGTATCTCTAAACGATGTAACCTGAGAGCTGCCTGTACAGTGAATGGAGTCCACAAAAAAATGACAATCAGCGCGACCTCTTTCTATTTATCCAAACCTTGAGAATATAGGTATAAGAGATAATATAATGAATACTTAATTAATAAATGCTAAGTCGTTGATTGTAAAAGTGTCCTCCAAGTAGCTCCAAGCTAGGATTGATAGAGGGATAATAAATCTTAATTTCTCTACAGGTCAGTAACTAAACACATAGTTAAAGGTATTCAATTCAAAGTCCAGATAAAGCTGCCGATAGAGAGAAGCCAATCAGTAGTCACGTTACTCGCTCTAGACCTCATGGCAATCTCTCTCGTGGATTCGTCGAGAGGGTTTGTGACAAACACCGAGCGACGTATCCTGGAATTAGCTGTGAATATTTATACTCTGTTATTTTGCAATGCTAATACACTGACTGACTGCCCCGTGATAGTTGATAGCGATGTTGCACAGTGTATACGATATTTTATCACATAGAAGTAGATTTTTTTTATTTGCCATATACTAGGAGTTATTTATGGCTTTCGACCGCTTATACCACTTCTGGATGATCAATTCTAGGTACAGATCTAGTCTTCAGTTGAGGCTACAATCAAATCATAAACTAGGTCGAAATGTGTATTAAGTGAGACTTTTGAAGTTCGAAAGGAAACACAGACTTATAGAACACATATAATTTGTATTTACGTAGAATTTATGGTCTTTTCTAGACTAACTGACTACATATACGTAGATATGCCACAGGTCAATACGCTATTTCAATAAAATTGAAGGTATTTTGTCTGGTTACTGCATCAGTCGACGTGCCATTCGTTGTCATAATAGTCTGAGCTTCCGATTAAGGAAAACACCGTGAGGAACATGGTGGTAGGACATTTTCTATTGCCAGTCTCGCTGTCAAAATAGGAATATACCTATAAGAAAGAAAGAAAGAAATTTATTATTGGATAGCAAATATATAGATTACAAATACAAAAACACACATTTTAAATAGTCACGAGTGAATCCAAACAATAGCCCCCTATTCTGCTACTTGTTGTAGCATCACCTTGCGGTAGACACACTGCAACGCTGGTTTCCAATAGGGGGCTTTGACATGCACAGACGTTCCGTCGATAGATAGATAGACAAGAAAGAAAAAAAAAATAATAGAAAACAAACATTTATAATTATGTAATGATCCAATCAAGTGCGACTGTAAATTCAAGGTTGTAAGAATATTGTGTTATTTAAGTGATAAGCGTAGGAAAAATTAAATAATAATATATATTATAATATATTATAATAAGGGAATATTCCCTTAGCACCACTTGAGAATTTCTAGATTTAGCATGTCATCATCACTAGCCATATTCAAAATCAAAATCAAAATTTATTTATTCAATTTAGGCCCTAAGAAGGCGCTTATGAACGTCTAAAACACTACCACCGGTTCGGAAAACAACCCAGTCGAGAAGAGCGCAGGCAAGAAACTCGATCTGGTTCTTTTTTTTTTCATAAATATAATATATATCATATTTTTATGTCATATAAAAAACTATACAAATCGTAGTTTTTAGTGGAAGCACAGAGATGTGGGTTATTTCCAGACATCACTATCGTTCACGTAATGATCCACCCTGTAATAACCTTTAGAGATTAAAACGTAGAACTAAAAGATTGTCAGGAAGATTGTAGTCAAATGGTAAACTTGTAAACATGAAAGCGTCTTATAAATCAACTTTCTAGAATATATTTCTACGTGTTTATCAGCAGATTCTTTGTAAAGAGCGTGTAGAAACTGCTCACAGCCCCGTAATGTGTTTGTAAATGTTATAAATAACGCTTTATCACTCCAATCGCTTAATTTCCCACTAACTAATTTAAACAATCCTTACCTTATAGCTGGTAGATATAAAAAAAAGTGTGTGTGTACTTATGTACGCACGTAAGAAGTTATATTTCTTTGACGTAATATTAGAAAAAAAAATTGAATTTAAGGTTGGTCATTTTTTAAATATTTTTATTGATTTCTTAATTTAATATTCACTTTTCATTTTTATCAAAAAAATTTCATTAAATTTATTTAGTTATTTTTATGAATATTTATTATTTATTCAATTTAATAGCAAATATTAAAAATTAATATATTATAATTTGATGTTCAATTTTAATTTTTATCACAAACTTTTTATTAAATTTATTTCTTTATTTTGTAAATATTAAATTACCAATAATAAGTATTTAACATTAATAATTTAATAATATTTAGTGTTAATTATATGAAATAAAAGTATTTTAATTTATATCAATAAATAATACATACGGATAGTTAACCTCAATTATATTGGAGCACTTGAAAAAGTATATAAGCACAATTTTTTTCACTAATATTCACAAATAGTAAGTGATATCAATCAAAATATTCAATTTAAATCACTACTGAATATAATTTATTAGCACATATATAATTCGCACTTGTATGAAACTAAAACACGTGTTGTGAATGTATAAACTAGAAACATGTTGATAAATATTATAAATATGAAAACAGTGATCAGAGGTGACGAGCGTACCAACATGCGCGACTAATATCGAGGTTCAATTTCTATTTTGTTGGTAGCTTTTTTTTTTCGAGACTTAATGAGCGGTTAGCAGACAACTTCATACTGTTAATTTTGTGTCACAGATGCGCGCGCATCTTAAAATTTCACTCTCATCATTTTTTCATAACGCGCCTAAAGAAGTATAACTTCAAAAACATATTCCATCATGGCATAAGTCACAATTCGTGAACAGGGCCTTTTATTAAATAAATAACGGTGTAATCAAACTGAAACATTGCTTGAACAGAATAAATGTTCAGTTCAACACAAATAACTGTCTCATTGCTGTCACGTCACGAGTGTCTTATTTAGCAAATCTCGTTTTGGTATCGAACTTCTGGTTCGTTCACACACCTGTGATAAGTCACCGTTATCACAACAATTGTTTTATGTTTCAAATAATATTTTAATGTAATATTATCAGAGTGTTAGGATATTTGCACAAGAAGATACATTAAAATTTGTTTAATTATGTGAAATATTTATATTTTTCATATGGTAAACATTATGTTGTGTGATTCTGAATCTATTAAAAGTAAGCAGTTAATCTGTTTCGTGTATGATGCGAGAACAGATCTTGCATTATTAAAATATGTCAGTTTTTTCGTTTTAAAGTAATCTTACAAGCTTCATACAAAGTAGATAATTGGGAACAGATATCTATGTAATAGTGTTTATTACATCTCCTATATTTTTTATCTCTTTCCTTGAAAACTTTTTCCTTTCTTCTTTCAAATTCATGAATTCTTTAATTCGTCCGCATTGATTACCGTTTGACACATTCGAAATTTGAAAATAAATTTAAAAGAATAAACATCGTTCTTTTAGTTCAAATGTACTTTTACAGACGTATTGATTTATTCGTATCTAAATGTTGTTTATCGAACGACGATACGTAGCGTACGAACGAACCTTTCCTCGATGATCGGATAATTTGGAAAATCGCTGTGTAACAAGGAACGCGGCGAGCTGCTTGCCTGCCTTGTCATCCCTTAATATTACATGTGAGGGGTTCGAATGGCAGCTCTTACACGATAACGTAACTTTGGTACAAATGTTTACAATTTATCATACTTTGGAAATCTGTTTCTATTTACGCTTGGCAATTGTTTAAATACGTAGAATGGTATTCATAAATCCAAAGTCTGTTTGTCTAACAACTCTCTATATGCCACGGAGTAATCTATTACTAGCGGATAAGTTGTCAGACTGTATGTTACTTTTTTTCGTAAATAAAAAAAAGTTTTCATAATTACTCGAAGTTTATCCCGTGGCTGTGATTGTATTTTTTTATACATTACATTCTATCCTTTAAATATATATTAGTTTAAGCAAAGGTTTTGTTTGAAAACGTACTGGTGGTTTTTTTTGTACCTGAATTATCTGTAGGTACTTTAAACGATGACGAGCGTCCATAGTTAAGATTCTATCACCTTACTGGACTACTAAGATAAAGCCTCGACTAGATCTGAATAAACAGTTGCTAATCACGAACGCAACGCGTCACATGTTGGGGTTTTCACCATATGCATGGTGGTTATGACCCAGATGGACACGAAGGCCCTAACACTTAAAGCGATGATGGCGTGATGATGATGGGTAGTGTATGCCCACCTATCTAACTCTAAAATCAGCCTGAGCTTTCAGTTTTCCTTCGAAAACATCGTGAGAAAACCATAGCATGGTTCTAGGACATTTTCTAATGATGTCCGCCTGGGTAGCTCTAACACCCTTAAGTTTAAAAACCTGCGCCAAATACCGATAGGTGTTCGGTAGCATCAATTGACAACCAGTACCTCTAGGCTTAGTGTTTTTATCATCCTGTACCAAATCTTCACTTAACATCATGTGAGATTATGGTCAAAGCGCTGAGCATATAACGTGTATAAAAAAAAACAATCTAGTTTGAATAAAGGGGTGGTTAAACACCCGGTCAAATATTACGCACGCAATACGAACGACATTGTTGAACCTCACCCACATTCCCCTTGTCAGCAAGAATAAACAAACCTTTTAAGTAAACCTCCCCACGATTAAGTATTTAAATTATTTTTGAAAAAAAAAAAAAAAATAAGTAAGTAAATATACGTAAACATCATTCGGACACCCCTATCATTAAAAATCAACATAGCATAGAAAACCTCCATCCCCAATTGATGCTTATGTAATATTCAAATAGCCGATGATTAAAAATCACAGTTATATTTTTTTTATGTAACACTTAATGGTAACCACTTAAGGTCAAGTGCGAACGCTCCGTACGTGGAACGAAGCGTAATAATGACTAATGACATTCGGACCTTGGCCCCCAAAGCTTCAATACATTTACATACAATAGTTGTTTACGCGTAGGTCGGGGATAAATACAATGGCCCCAAGCAAGCCCCCTAACAACAATAGGTGTGTAAATGTAATAACGAAAAGAAAGGGAAAGGGCGAATCGTCGTGTCACATTCTTACCTTACTACTTACTCTATTTGCAAATCTAAATTAACACCCTTATGTCATTGGAAGACGAGATTATATATATTTTTTAAAACCTAACATCGTTTCTATCTATATGTAAGTTACTTGGTTATAAACTCGAAAACCATTGAAGCGATTTACATGATTTCATTTTAAAATCACAGATTTGTTATTTGACTTAGTTTTAGAATGTATTCTTTTACATTATAATTTATGATATAGAAAAAAAAAAAATGGATTATAATGAAAAAAATCTATACAATAATGATCACCGTTCGGTTTGATTTGAAAAAGTTGTTCGACTAGATGTTTTTTTTTGTCTTTTTATCATTTAACAGAAAAAGCTGTAAACGCGGCTAAGATTATTTCATAATTATTCACATATAAAAATATGTACCTACCAATCTTTTTGAAGCTATGATGGCGCAGCGGGTAGTGCGACCGGATTCCGCGTCAATCGACGCGGGTTCGATCCCTGCCTAACCGACTCTAAAATCGGTCTGAGCTTTCGGTGAAGGAAAACATAGGTCATTATCTAATGATGCCCGCCTGGGTAGCTACCACCCTCAAGTTTGAAAACCTGTCGCCAAATACTAATAGGTGTGTTCCGGCAGCATCGCTTGAGAACCAGTACCTCTAGGCTTAGTGTGCTTATATACCATCCTGGGCCTCATTATAACTTAAGATCAGATGAGATTGTAGTCAAAGCACTGAGCCTAATCCGTGTAAAAAAATAAATATTGACGTGCCTATGGGCCTATTCGGTTGATATAATATTTCTGGATTACGAAATTTTTTTTATTTAATCATATTAGATCATAGTAAAAGTATGTCTTGTTATACTTATTATATGCATACAATCATTCCATCTTATTCACATGTTAAGACGGTTGTTTTTCGATTCAAAAAATTGTAAAAACTGAATAAGCTAACAGTTAATTAATAACGCGCATGTGGTGTCATTCATGGCGCAGGCGACTTTAGGCTAAGTTGACCGCTTACCATCAAGTTAGTTTCTTATCTGTTTGACACATTCTTTATGTAAAAAAATGACAATTAAATATACCAGTATAACATTCTGAAAGTACGAAACGAGTCACAGTGACTGATTCTTTTTCACGCGTATAAACGACGCACCATCACGTAAATACTCCACGTACCATAAATTAAAAATTCGTTAATAGCAACCAATGACGTTTCATTACAGAATTATTGAAACTGTTTTGTAAATGGCCAAATATACAAGTGTGTAAGTTTCTCACAGCGTGTTGTTAGCTTCACGTCGTTATCAGCTGACAGTTAAACCGTTGTGCACACTTAACATGTCAATCCCACTCGATTCGAACGTTCGACAACGACCACAAAAAATAAGTTACAACATATTTGATTACATTTGTACTTTTGAATTATTATTTTAATTTTAAGAACATGTATGTACGTATAACTTGGCTTTGCGCTTGTTATCATTCTCGTTTTAGTACATTTAGAGGCAACTATTTAAATCGAATAAAATGAAAACGTAATCTGCCTTTATTTGCCACCATTTAGAAATAGAAAAGTTGTCCTTGTAACTGATCACATTTTTACACGCACCGTATTAGATCTTCGATCACGTTGATTTTAAGATCCACCTTAGACCAGATGTAATTATGGTTAAATATATACAATATATAAAAGTGTAAACACGGTTTCAAGTGAATCGTATCAAAAACTATGACGACAAAAGATTAGTGTCTCGTCACCATTTCTCTTTAAAATATATGCTTTCTTGAAAATTATCAGAAATGAAATAAACTTATGACTATTCCTTCTCACCTTGAACGATTATTAAATTTAAGCCGTGAATAAGTTCTACATAATTAGATGATCATCATCTGCCTGCCCTTATTCCATTTTTATTGGGGGTCGGCGCAACAAGTCTTCTTCTTGAATCCATATTTTCGCTATTTACTTTACGACCGGTCGCCTGCTTGACGTCAACCCTTCTTGCGGATGCTATTTTTGGTGGTTAATCGCCTCCTACCTTCCGAGCCTAGATGTATAGCCATGTTTTCCCTTCTGTCGCTTCTTACGACACCCCACGGGATAGAAAAGGGGAGTGGTGGTATTCTAGAGGTATTCTATTTAAATGATATTCATTAAAAATGTAGTCTCAGAACCTTACTTAGGGACCATTAATTAATTACGTAGGGTTCCCAGGGAGAGGGGGTTAAAAAAATCTATACATGTCCTTATCGGGGGGTGAGGGGCAGGGTATTCCCATTCTTGCGTATATTTCACAAGTCGAAATGTATTATTAATAATCTATCTCTATTTCGGGTGTTTAATGAGTTTCTTCATTCCATAACGTGCACTTCGATTTACATCTTATTTTTAAAATATTTATTGTTTATTAAAATGTTAAAATCTTAAATACGTTCCTTTTCATCCATTTTAAATGTCATAAACTCCATTCAGTCCAGATTAATTATCTGAATTGATCTAGCTTTTACTATGAAATTTATTTTATTTATGAGTAATTTAAAACCAGTCGGTCATTGTTTTAAAAGTATTATTATTTTTAAGATTGCTGGATTATTTATGTTTGTTTCTTAAAAGATTTAAGATTATTTAAAAACCTACTTATATTTATAATAATAGTATTCCAAAGACTAGATAGTTATCTAATAATATAAAGATAATCTATATCTGAAAGCAAAGGTAAAGTATCCTAAGCTATCTGGACAAAAAACAAAAATCTTTGATTACATCAAACTGTGAGTTTTAGTGTAACGGATCCTTTTCTAACAACGTTTTCATTATACGTAAGAAGAGGAAGAGGAGGGGGGGGTTTGAGAAAACGTATGTATCCCTACACGTTGGTAGCTGAAAAATTGTCAAAATCATCCTTACGTAATTAATTAATGGCCCCTTAGTACAATGGAATAAAACAGCACATGTAAAATCAATCAATGTAACTTATATCGTGGTCGAATACAACTCGAAACAGTGACCATGTTTAATCCGATTATTTTTATAGCCGTCACCGGTATTTCATGCCATGTTAATCTGAGAAGTGGATAAACGATACTTGGGTTGAAATATCTCTAAGCATTTAGAATTACATTTTTTATTTCACTACTAGTCGAGTTCCCGCGGCTCTATCCGCGTATCATATTTTCTATTCCGCACAATTGTATACACTGCGAAAAATAAGCTTGTATATAATAATCGGAAAATAATGATTTGATTATTTTTTGGCCACAAATGCATAATTTATCCATAACAAACAAAAAACAATATTACCTCTCTTATACAACAATATACTCGTATAGTCGTTTAAATCGATTTATTCCTTATAAGTAATTACAGAAACTGGCAAACAGACAGACAAGCGATGTCATTGTTACTCAAATGTAAAGTTATTGATTACGGAAACATTTTAAAATAGTTTAGAATTTATAATTCGAAAGCCACTCCAACAATATATGTCTACGATTAAATCCAACTTTAAATTCAATATAAAAAAGTCATTTTCAACACGAAATTCTAAAAACATTAGGTAAATTATCTAAACAATCATAACAACAACAAAAAAAAAAATAACAAATTCCAATGGCCGCCGTACGCGACGAATGGCGGGAAAATGCAAATGGCGGCAATTCTCAACGCCGTTGTTATTATTGCCTGCGAATGTCGGGAACAAAGCAAATTGTCTTTATTATGATATATTATATCGAAACGCTGATTCGCGAATGTATTCTAAAATGCTAATGCTCCGTTCCATTTGTGTCCGTTGATGTAATAATCACATCTTTTCTAGAATACCAAATTCTTAATAGTTGTGGTAAAATATTAGATGAATGTTATGCCGCTTTATTATATATTTAGTAGATTAAGATAAATATGTATATACCAAAAAATAATTATGTAAATTGGTTCAATGTGTTTCAAGCACTAATGGAGAGAGAGTGATAGATATTGCTTTTCATAATAATTTGTTATTATTATTAATTATGAGAATAAAACCCATCGCATCTACAGCATGAAACAGACTCAAGTCATAAACCGAGACGTTGAGTTACAGTCATAAAATGACTTCAAATGAAACATGTAAACAATGTAATAACTTCAAATTATTTTTTTTGAATTTGTAAGAAAATATCGAAGAATTAATATAAAGGTACAGCTAGACTTTTATAAGCTTTAATCGTCACTTTCTTAAAATTATTTGAGTTACATGAAGGTGCGATATATCGATTCATATTAACAACTGTTTCCTTTATCTATAAAATACACGTAACAAATAACTAAAATATATTATCAAGAAGCAATTTAACCATACTATTATGTCAATAAATGTCGTCCCCGAAATTCGGTGATTCAATGAACGGCTACGTCGTCTAACTTCTACGTTTTTACGAACGGCCATCGATCTAGGAGGACGACAACTTTCCCATGTCCCCGGCCGCTAATGGGCCTTCAAACTGTCAGGATCACGGTCCGTTTGCCCCACGATATTGGGTCACGCTTCGACTTGTCACTTTTTAATTGACGGTTTGTATAACATTTTTAATTTGACATTTTATAACTGCTTGAGATAATTGATTTTTAATTTTAATTCAATGAATCCATATTCTCTACACTCGCTACAAAGTGCATAACGTCCATTTCAAGGGCAGCGTCTATCTCCATATATATAATTGTTCGTTATAACTCTGAAACTATTGAATCTATTTATGTGACTATATTTTTAAATCATCGGTATTATATCTGGTCAGGTTTTGGTATCCATATATTACGAAAAATTATGTACAATGCAGAGTAAGTTATGGCAAGAATAGAGAACAAAAATGGCTGCCATCGCGTTCTTTGCAATATTTTCGATTACTCTCGTTGTAATATTAAACCGTTTAATCTTTTAAGAAAGAATACCTTTCTGCTTCGATATATTTCTTTTTAAAAGGTGTAAATCTGTCTGGAGCAGGTGTAACAATGTTGCGACGCGGTGCTTGCGAAAGCCACCCCGTGTCGCCCCCACCCCAAATGCAGCGGACGGCCCCGGGGGGTTTTAGTGGGTATTTCCGGGCGACTCTCGCCCGGGTGAGTCCCATACTGGCACGGAGCTCGTCACTCCTTGCCCCCTTATCTATTGTATTGGGGGATTTTGATCCCCTAAATACAATAGATAAGGGTAGTGCGTAAATGCATTTCCCCCGTCAAAAAAAAAAAAAAAAGGTGTAACAATGTCATATAACGAAG
Organism: Samia ricini; assembly: GCA_014132275.2. Classification (NCBI taxonomy): domain Eukaryota; kingdom Metazoa; phylum Arthropoda; class Insecta; order Lepidoptera; family Saturniidae; genus Samia; species Samia ricini. Next base: position 2,291,794 of record AP028159.1, read on the forward strand.
CAAATCTGTTCGTAGCGTGTTTTGTAGTTCGTTGGACTATAAAACAAATATGAAATAACCACTTTATTCTTATTGTAGCAGAAATATAAACTAGCTAATTCCCGTGATTTGGATCACTTGAGTTATATGAAAGTACTTACTATATCTAGATTTAATAGTAAACTGACATAGTAGTATTAAAAAGTAACAAGTATCGATTTTGAATTGATAATTTTTTTTCACTGTATATACCTTCGGGTTGAATACTATATTAATCTGAAAACTACATAATAATACGTAATTTATTTACCATTACTTCGCATTCGAGTTGTCATAAAAGATATTTTTATTATCGCTCTTATTAAAAAAAATCACACTCTTTAAAAATATTATATTTTAATTTAATGAAATGATAAAAAAAAAAGAAACAAATTAAATGAACATCCTTTCCCGTTAATAGATTTGCTGAGAAAAACATCGCTTACGTTTAATTAGACGATTTCTTGTTCTCTGACCGTTTTCCATCTTCCCCTCCTTCGTATTTCTTATAATTACTCGATCTTTCTGTATTTTGTTTTTTTTTTTTTCACTTCTCTTAAAGAAAATTGATGTAATAATTAAATCGCGTTACCGACTGCTATAATGATAACGGAGGCTAATTTATAATACATTTTTTTCTATTTTTTAGGCAATAAACTTCTAACTCGTAATGCGTAATCTTATCCACTTGAAAATTGACTAAGGAAACTAATGATTAGGTTTTTTTTTTTTCAAACACTTTTTGTCATCCTTCTTCCTCCTTGTCAATAATATTAAACAAAGCTCTTACCCTTCTCCTCATTAAACCCCCTTAGTGTACCAACCAGTGAACCTGCATTCAACCGCTTTACCCCAGCGGCCATCCCGGAATGTACCGAGTCGTTAATGGGAGAGACAGCTTCTTAACCTTCTTCCTATGTTAACGTAAACATTGATATAGTTTTCAAGAAAAATAAACAAAAGGTTACAATGTAACCTTTCTTTACAAATCTCCATTCAACACCAATAAATCTAACCTTTAAGCGATGTTGGCTTAGTTGGTAGTGCCTTTGGATTCCGCGTCAATTAACGCAGATTCAAACCCAACTTTCTATCCAATTCTATAATGCAACTTTCGATTAAGAAAACATCGTAAGGAAATCATAACATCGTTGTAGAGCATTTTCTAAAAATTCCTGACTGGGTAGCTTGGTACCTAGGGGTGGTCCCTTAGGTTGGAACCAGTCGCCAAACACAAATAGGTGTGTTCCGACACCATCACTTGAGATCCAATATCCCTCTAGGCTTAGTCTGTTTACCATCCTGAACCGTCGCTTAACATCAACTGAAATTGTGTTAAAATGCTAAACCGAAGTGCGCATTTACATGTTATTTTATAAGTCTTCATGCAAAAAACCTGACCACGTTTGTGAATAAACGCCTAAAAGTACGAATCTGGTAAAGTTGTCTGTATATCATCTAATTATCATATGACAGTAATTAAGATCTGAACTTACGTGACAATGAGCTTGAGACACTAAATCTTTAATTAAAAATAATCAAAAATACGTGACCTATTGTATGTAAATTTAATACCCGCCCAATAGACGAAATTTAACTATAACCATTATTGAACATTTGAAGAAAAAAAAAAAGCCTACTCTGTATGATAACACCAAAATTCTTCTAAAGCTACCTAAATACAAATAAATGTTGGCAAACAGTAGATAACGATACAGCGCCATCTAGTTATAAATTTATAACCTAAGATATAATTTACAATTTTAAATAGAAATATATTAATTATCTGATTTGAATAAACTTATAAGAAAGGTTAACTTCGTCACTTATCCTGTGAATCGACGCGGTGGTTGTCGCTTTCTATGGAATATCTTTATTTATATTATTATTTATTATTATTTGTCGGCCCACGTCACGCCCACTCAAAACTACCCTCGTCATAACATATACATATGAAAGGAATATAAGGAACACATAAATATGTTACGTATATAACAGTATAAAATTTAAACAACATAGTTACGTTGGATAAAGAACCTTTAAAACGAAATGCGGGTGACGTTTATACCATACAAACGGAATACGTCCTGTTCTATTTTGTATCTGGATAATGACATAATCTATACTGACTTATAAGTAAAATTGAAGCATAGTTTTTGTTTTTTTTTTTTGACATAGCTAATGCTGTTGGCCGGAAGGGCCTTTACAGCTTCACCGAACTTTGGGGGCGAGTCCTGAAGGCACTCAGCCGCAATAAGGTGACTAGCAATTGAAGCATAGACTCTTTCGAAACATATACGTATGTATAATGAAAGACAACAGAACCATAGCGCGATGTAGAACCGTTCAAAGAAAATAAATTTTTATTGTCGTTAATAAATAAAAACATTGAAAAGTATGTTTTTTTTTTTACTAAATTCATATGAATGTATCGTATATCAATACAATTTGTAAAAGTGTGTTTGTTCCGGGGTAATCTCCGGAACGACTGGACCGATTTTGACGGGTCTTTTTTCGGTAGATAGCTGAAATTACTACGCGTAACTCACTTTTGATTTTTGAAAATAATTAAGGTTCCGCGTACAAAAATTAAAACTCATAAATATTTGAATAAAATCCGATTCAATGCATAGTAAGTATTACTGGCAGGTATTTGAATTTGTGAGAAATATCTTTGCTTAATGTTAGTAACAAAAAAAATGTTTCAGTCAGGGGACCCCCGTCAGGAACGAAGTTCTTAGTTAAAACAGAAATAGAAAAACACAAACAAAACTATATAAGGCCAGTAATAATTAGAAAATGACTCGTTATGAAGTCATTCTTATTTATTATTTGCAAGAAAAAATCAAATCGGTCCAGGATTTATAGGAGGAAACAGGGGAACTAAGTGATGTTTTTATTTATTTTGCGTAATAGGCATAATTGCATAATAAATATAATAATAGAGTTTTCTCTTTCGCGATTTATAATTCTTTCATTAGAGCACAACGCAATAGGAATCGATTTCGGGAATAATTATTCGGGCTAGGGGTCATTCAAGAATTACGTAAGTAAAAAGAGGAAACAGGCGTACACGGAGCATAGTGTTTAAGTAAGTAATACTTACTTCGTTAGTGTAAATTATTGAAGCAGATTTTGTTAAAAAATAATCCCAATGTTGACGTTATCATGGGGGATGTATCAAAAATGTCTCAAAATTCTGCTTATAAAGGACCCTTTATTGGGTATACAAATGTATTGTCCTAGCAACATACATAAAAGACAACGTTAGTTGGCTTATAACTTGTTTTTTTTTATTGCAATTTACATGGTTCTGTTTTGTGTCGTAAATAGTATATACACAAAAGTTATCATATAATTTTCTATCACAAAATAAAAACATCACAGAAATGACCATTATCTGTAATTAGCAACTGAACTTTATGCACTAAAAATACCTCGGGTTAAATTTAGGATTCAAAACCAAATCTATAGACATACTGCCCGTACAGACTCCACACCACCATTGATAAATCCATTCGCTGAATATAAATCTGAAATCATATCACATTGAATGGGATAACTGAGATTTCGAGACCTTGTTACAACAGTTTTTGACATCATTTACAAAAAAAAACACACACACACACGAAAAAATGTTTTTCAATTTTTTTTACTTTGTATGGCGTATGTATACTGTAGTAAGTACCCCGGGGCGGTACACTAGAGTCCGGGAATATATACTCATTCCGACCCAATTTACGATCGTCTATATTTTTCGAATGAGTGTAAGAAAAATCCCTTTGTGAGAAACATTCTATCGAATTACGACGATAGGTACCTAACTCTATAGGTATTTATTTCATGTTGTTTTTTTTTTTTCTATTCTAATTATTCTACAAATAGTATAAAAGAAAGTCTCTTTCCGCGCTTATCTGCTGTTTTATCCACTAAACCACGCAGCAGATTTTGGCGCAGTTTTCACCCTTAATTCCACACTCTTTTACGGTAATTTTCAAATACTTCGACTAATTTTGAAAAGAAAAAACGTTCGCGCTTTCTGAAAATAAAAAAGAAATTCATTTTGAAAGGTGGAATGGCGTGTTTTAAAAATAGGGGAGGGTATTTAGGATAATAATGTAAATTAAATGTTTTTGACAGAATTTATAACCAGACCAGGTATATATTACAAGTCACAATTACATGTTTGTGTAAGTAAAAAAAATCAATATTTACGCATAGGTTAAATCCTAACCGATAACAAGATATGCACTACTTACAGAATTCAAAAACCCTAGAGAAAGTCTAGGCGTAAATTTCCTTTACCTTAGGGTAGCAGCACAAGCAGAGGTCCGTACAACTTATGGGATCTAGGGTTACCTACCACAATCCTGGCTATCAATTAGTCAATTCGTAAAAAAAAAAAGTAAAACCTTGTCATAGTTAATTACCTATATATTACTTATATTACTTACCTCTACCTCTGTTTATCACGTGATATTACAGTGCGAATCATTATAACACTGATGCAAAGCATAACGCCGGTCCCCGGTCGTTTGTCTCAATCGATCAACATATGCCAGTCAGTCATTTTATATAAACATATGACGCAAATCGACCTCGTGCCTTATCGACAATCTCGATTTATTTATCGATAAAACGTTATTCGTAACTAACGAGGCGCAGCTCTGACATGTGCGATTGTTGACAACGGTGTGACATCTCTATAAAGGTGTCAAGGGTGATTGTTTATTACGAAATGACTAACACGCGCAATAACTTCCATGTGTAGGTAAAAATCTGTGTAAGATGACGTCGTAATTTAGCTTCATTTGGAATCACTACTTGCCAGAGCTTACTTGTACTAAAGATTGAGTGAAATAACACGCTGAGATATCTCTGTTAGAAAAAAAAAGTGTAATTTAAATAAAACTTATTTTTTAATAACATCGATGACACTAATGCTAAACTTGTCCACCGACATTTGATACATATATATAACTGCCTCGGTGGCGCAGTTGTATTACATAACGCTGCCGTTCTAAGTTCTCGGGTTCGATCCCCGGGTCGGGTCAAGTGATGTTGGGTTTTTTCTACTCAGTATCATCCCGGAGTTTGGAATTTGTGCCCGATATGGCGACAGGCTCGCCCCCTGTCACATCTGGGACGGAACTAAGCTCGGCGAAGTGCGGGTGGTGTAGTTCGTTATTTCACCTCTGCCTAACCCTTTGGGGATAACAGGCGTAAGCATATGTATGTACGTATTTATGGAACTAAGGGTAGAATGAAACCACGTGTTTTAAAAAAAAAAAGTTAAAGTAAGTCTTTTCAACAAAATTAAATGAAATTCAATCTATGACTCTAACGCTAAATCCGTTTACGTCAAGTAATTGTTTCATATATATTTAACGCATGTACATAAATATTTGTATCGGGCCTTTAATAAGCACGTAAATTGTGACGTTATATTTTAATATAATACGCTTTCCCTCTCTCTCTATGATATAATTAAAATTTTAAAAGTTACTTTATTCATTATCATTCACGCACGCATACGCGCATACAAACAATGAGTATTCTCAAACTTCCTGCTTATTATTTCTCTTTAATATTAGCACGTTCGATTCCAGGTTTGACGACACACGCATGGTGACTTATTTTTGTTCAGATTTTAGTTCGGTTTTTAGTCGTCAATCCGGTTTATTGTCTATTTTAAATACATTAAAATTTACTGTCAGTAAACATCCACATTATGCGATAATGAAACAAGGGTGCATCTAATTATTTAAATCTACGGCCCTTCTTAGCAATATGGCTGCCTTATTCTTCAATTAAACAATTGTTTATGAGTGAAACGAAAGTAATAAGTCAAAGATCAATGGATAGAAAAGCGAGTTGTACCTTTCGAAGCAGGCAGCGTCAATCGTGCATGAGAAAGAAAGTGACACCCTTACGTAGTAGATGCCTTCTTATCAATTTGATCTGTTATCAGCTTAAACTCGAAAAATGAAAGCCAATTTGTCAAAGTGAAACTGGATTGAAAACTGTGTATAAAATGTTGTTTATACAAAAACTAGCTGTGACACTCGGCTACGCTCTCACGTAAACGTCCGTTTGCACTTTGATTAGTGCGTATGATTAGTATTTAGTAAGTAGTGACCAATACTGTGGAACTGAATTAGTGAAATCAGTTAATAACTTCTGATCACAATACTTCGCTAATCACTAATCAGTTATGTTTCAAATGTGTTTAATATTTGCACTAATCACAAAGTGCAAAGTGCCTTTAGGATGACTATTTATCAGAACTATCTACTGTATATAAATATCTCTTAAATACTCTATGGTAATAAACAAAATACGCCTGTGCTCATTTTTATGTTGTTGTAGCAGCGACCACTAAATGTAAAATTTTAAGATCACTGCTACTGGGAATGGGAACTATGTCCCTTATGGCACAATGGGCCAGGCAGCTAACAACCGGGGACAAATTGGGCTTACACCGCTGAATCCTCCCTCACCAACACCAGAAAACGGGAAAATCTCCACTGACCTGTAGGTGACTTGGGTTCCAGACCTGGAAGCCGCGTGCCCTGTATCCAGCGCAGCGCCGTCCACCGATACACATAAATTTTACACACACAAAAAGTTTAACGCAACGTTCACAAACACACAGTGTATTTATGCGTCCGCGGCGGCGGATATCGAATAGCAGTTATTTATGGTGAATATTAATGGACGTTATTAACAATCACATTTATTTGGTACGATGTTCAAAACTCAAAACTATATTGTAATGTGCGCTATACCGCGCGGTAAAATCCTTTTTTTCATTGCGATGAGGCGATTGGTCGAGATCCTTTTGCTTTTCATTGGTCAAAAAGCGCGCGCGTTCCAAATGAGAGAATTCCCGTCCCCGATATTGGTAAGACAAGGAATTCAGCAGTGATCGGCCCAAACAGTTGTCTTAATCCTCTAGACTTTGCGTGTTACCGTCTTGAATCACATCGTCACTTACAATCACGCGTGAGATTGTGTTTGAATCGCTGAATGTATGTAATAAAAAAACTATAATATTTAACTTCTATTAACCAATATGTATACGCCATTTTCTCCTATGAATTGAGAAAAATAGAAAAATGGAGTAAAAGTATGGAGTCGCTCGAATCTACTGTAATGTCCATACACGCGTTATATCATGCGTCCTTTAGTTAAAACAAAACAGCGAAGTTAGTAAATTCCCTTCGGTAAGGACTTTGACCTTTTATTAGAAAGTCTACGGGGACAAAGGGAAGTCGCTCTCTTTATAAAATCAATATACGATTTTCTTTTATTCAAGTTTTTTTTTTCTTACACGGTATAGGCTCAGGGCTTTGACCAGAATCTCACCTGATGTTAAGTGACGATGTGTTCCAGGATGATAAAGCCTAGAGGTAGAAGTACTGACGCTGGCGGAACACGGAACCTATTGGTATTTGGTATTTTAAAACTTGGTGGTGGTAGCTACCCAGGCGAGCATTATTAGAAATCCCCTACCACCATGCTATGGTTTCCTCACGATGTTTTTCTTCACCGAAACCTCAGGCTGATTTTAGAGTTGGATAGGTGAGTTCGAACCCGCGTTCATTGACGCGAAATCCGACCGTACTACCAACTTCGCCATCATCGCTTAAAATTTTTCTTTAATCACTTTACTTACTAGTTTTTTATACTTTTCTAACATATTTCTAGTAGATACTTTACATATCATGTATTTATAATTTCTGTCTATTCATGTCTATTCTATTTCTGTCTGTCTGTTAATCAGAGACCGTTCAAGTATTATTATATACTAGCTGTGTGCCCGCGGCTGCGCCCGCGTTTCATATGTTCTGCGTTTAAATTTTTTTAAACGGAACTCTAAATTATTTTATACTCTTACATTACTTACTCTTACTCTTAAATTACTCTAAATTTCTTTATTACTAAGATAAACTAAAAATGTTTCTCATAATTTCAAACACTTGCACGTAAAACTGTGCATTGAAACGGATTTTATTCAATTTTTATGAGCTTTAATTTTTTTCGCGGAACCCCAACTATTTTCGAAAATCAAAAGTACCCTAAGTTACGCGGCGTAACTTTAGCTATGTACCAAAAACAGTCCCGTCAAAGTCGATCAAGCCGTTCCTGAGATTACACGCAACTAACAGACTGACAAAAAAAATTGTAATTTTGCCATAGGTATCCAGACGGATACTAATAAATAATAATAGGGGCGGGACTCTAGGCTTTGTTTATATTTGATGATATGAAGACGGGAAAGAAATGACATAAGCAATGTTTACTTATTTTATTTTATTTGAATACTTGAGCAGATTTTATAAAAAATATATCAATATATACGTTACCATAGGGGTAGAAATAAGAGAATTGCTTACAATAGCTGAAAGGGAAGGGGTATTCCAAAAATCTGCGTACATAATACTTAAACAACAACTTTAAAGAAAACCTTTTTGTATAAACACATATTTAAAATAGTTCACCCCTTGTTAATGTTAATTAATTAATTCAAAATATACAATAACCATACAAGCATAAATGGGACAACTTGATTCAACTTTGAGGTTCTGTCTACAAAGGACACTGAATATAAATCATTAATGAAACCTTGGTACCTTGATATTCTATAATTGTCTATTAAACAAAATCGAAATTGGAATCACATGTTTGTAATTAGATATCGCGCAAACTAAATTGTACCTTAAATGTAACCTATAACAAAGAAGAAATTCACTATTCGTTATTTGTTTTGAATGACATACGATAATTCACCTATCGTGTCCTGTCTCTTAAATTATATTCAAACGATATTAAACCCTATTTGGCGGAGGTAAAGTCGAAAATAAGAATGGTATTTGTAATAAATGAAGTCGTGACAGTTTCCACTACATCAAAATCGAGTGTTCCATTTTCAAATTAATATTCGGGCCCGTTTTCTAATTGGCGCGACGTGACTCGACTCAGTTCGGAGCTGTTCGGGATTAAATCAGTATGTTTGAATTTGGAATCAAACGGTTTCGAATTTAGAACCTTTGTGATTGTTACCGCTTTGTGATTCCGAATGTACGGAATCAGATACGTACAAAGGTATGTCTATGGAATAATTCATAGAACGAGCAAATATTGTTTGCGTGTTCTTGAATCTCTATTGAATATTACATATTAATAAACCAATTATTACTAAATAGATATGAAAGTAAAAAAAGTTCGGTGAAGCTGTAAAGGCCTTCTCGGTCAACAGCTGTAGCTAGGTTAGAAGGAAAAAAAAAACACACCTCACTCATTCGCCAGTTTCGGAAGAGTTTATATCGAGATAAATAAGCTATATAAGGTAAGAAAAAAATACTACATTGAATATGAACTTGACACAATCTTTGATAGACATATTGATATATCTTTGATAAAAGTCATCCATAATATTGCCCGATATCATCTTTAGTATATATATTTATATTGATCCATCTACATATATCGAACATTGCGGAGAAAGTGTCAAATAATTTAGATGAATGGTCGGTTTTATTTATAGATATATAGGTATGCTTGTAATCTTAAATGTGAAAGATCGAAATACAATAAAATTTCCCCTCGTGTATGTCAATCCACGTAAATCTCTTCGCTGACATTGCACCTCCAGTCAAACGGGTAAGGGAGCTTGAAACACACGGATCTCTACTACGTAAATAAACTTTTTGTGCAATTAACACGAAACGCCACTTTGACATATATAGAAGTTTACTGTAATGTTTAAATTAACCTCGTATTATGAAGTCTTTATTTTAAAGCGTTTTTACATCTACTACTAATCTGCTAACTGCTCGCTTGGCAACCCTGCACTTTCAAGTTGAAAGTCTGTCAGTAATGTTGGTCAACAGGCAGACGGGCTTTCAAAATCAATCTCATTTCTGAGTTCAGCGCGTTTCTGCCTGTATTATATCTACAGCTAAAACATAGTTTAGAATACTGCACATTGTAGTTGAAAGATTGTTAATGAAAAACTTGAAATTAATAGGGAAAATAACATACGAACTATCTCTTCTCGAACATGCGTACACTTGTTTTCCAACTAATGCTGTTGACCGGAAGAGGCTTTACAGGTTCACCTTAACATTGGGGGCGAGTGCTAAATGCACTCAGCTGAAAAAAGATAACTAGCACAAGGGTTACCAAAGCGGTACGAACCTCGGAACAAGCGTGCACCATTCACAGTAAATAAACGTCAGTCATCGTAAAATTAAACGGTATATTTTCATTTCGAATTTTCTAAGAGGGACGTATTCTATTTACCTTTGGGATCGTTATATACGTGAATAAGTAATATCATCAGAACGTTTATCATACAAAGAAATATGAATATGTAATATACGTATATGTTTTAAAAGCTCGGATTTTTTCCTCTTTATAAGGTTATGATGTCGCATGTAAGCTAGAATTGGACTTTTTATAAAATGTCGGAGTTGATAAATAACGTCGCATCAGTTTATATAAAGTGATACGTGTAGGAAATATAATAATTTTAGAAGTCGAACAAAGCGGTCCACTCACTTCTGTAACTCGATTCATAATAACGATTTTTATTCTGTTCGAAATAGATGTCGCCTTTATGGCGCAACTATTTAGCGCGTTCGGCTATTAACCGAAAGGTTGGTGGTTCGAGCCCGCCCGGGGGCGTATTTTTTTTTTTAAATTTACGTTTCATACAATTTTTCATAAATCAATACAAAAATCTCACTTTTAATATTTATCATTGAATTATTAATTGGTTGGACCGATGTTGATGAAATTTATTTAAGTATTCCATTGAGTTCTTGGATGCTTTCTACTTAGAAATGATAGGTCGCGCGGCGTTCAGTTTTATAGATTTTTTTTTAATTGTCATTACAAGATTATGTTCGCAGGACTCACTAGTTTTTTTTATAAAATTGGTAATCTTAATAATGTTTTTTTTTTTACAGACTGCGTCCACATTCAACTGTATAAAGACTTGAAAGAGAGACAGAAGAACGGCCAAACGAAGGCGTCTCTCTCGCTCCAGCAGTACCTCGGCTTCGAATCTGGGTTTACGCTCGACAAGGAGTCAAACACGTTGGCGATATTGTGCGAAGACGTTGTTCCTGTGCTGGCCTTCGATACCAGAGAGGGCTTGATTCAGTGGCGGGTTAAGGTCAGTTTAATTTTTACTATCTTCCTTTTAATATAATGTAGGACCTTGTCTACAATCTCACCCGTTGTTAAGTCAGGATATATTTAAGAATGGTAACACACACTACGTCTAGAGGTATTGCATCCAAAATGATTCAAACTCAAGGGTGGTACCTCTTTTGACTCTCAAATTCTTACACCCTACCCCTTATTTCATCCTTCACCTTGAGAACTAAATCACATGATTCATATTTTTCTTTTTTTTAAATCATAGACCTCTGCTCATTTTTAAACTTACATTTCGATAAAAAAAAAATGTGTTAGTGGTCGGGTAGGATCGAATTCGCCGTCGATAATCGAATAATCTGTGAAGAAAGACATGATGGTGAAACCGTAGGGCGGTGGTGGCATTTTCTAATATTCAAGTTTAAATAATTTGCTACGAAGCATCTCCATAGCTGTATTCCCACAGTGTCACTTAACATAAAGTGAGATTGTGGTGGACACAATATTTTACATAAACAATTAACATATAGAGCGCTTTGATTACCCTAATAACAGAAGTTAGTATAGTATATGATCAATGTCGCGGATACAGCGTTTGTAATTAATTGGCCATCTGTTCTAATTAATTACAAGTTAATTAGACGTTTTAATTGAGTGTTATATCGCTTGCAGGTCCAACACAATCTCGGGAGCAGTAAGGAATTCGCTGCGGTCATTATATCCGCACCGTCAACTACAAATATCCGCTCGGGTCCGGTACGGTTACACGTTTGCGGGCCGAGATTGGCTCTGTGCGCGTCGCGACCTCCCGAAGTGCTGGCGCTTTGGGACGTCAAGTTGCTTAGGTAAGCCTATCTTTTAGAGTTTTATACTCTATCCAACTTTTTAAAACTATATACCGATAATAGTCTCGAATTAATCAATTAAAATATTCATCACGTATCGTACCATTTCTTTTTAACGCGTTTCATTAGATAATATGACAGAACGAGATACGAGATAGAAATTAGATGTATAACTTCAACAAAGCGCTCGTTTTATTAGCCGAAATATCTTATCAATATACATAAAAGATTGAAATTAAGCTGATTATAATAATGCAAAAAGCAGCTTACAAGAAAAAAAATGATCCAGTTAAATTAAACATTCCAAACACGCATTTGTCACGGGGTAAAGTTAAGTTAGTCAAAAAACGTAAATCAGCAAGGAAGAGTTATATTTAATTTACGATAGGCCATTTACGCCGTTCCAGTCGGCGGATAAGTGCGGATATCGTCGCCGGAGTTTGACCTAGTTGCGTCTCCATCACGTAAAGTCAATCCCGACGTTTATGTAAATCTGATGGTCTTATCTGTTTTGATGAGAGTGAGCATTACTTTTTCTCTCTTTGTACCACAAATTACTTGTTCAATATAGAACATACGTTTTTAAATTTAGAATTTATATATATATCGCAATAATCACACTTACATCGCTATTACATAGTGAAAGACTAAACATAGGTAGTGCCTTATTTTATATGTTTACTTACGCAGAGACTTGTGTCATAATATGTTTGTCAGAGGGTAGTGTCTATATGCACTCTTTGGTCCTTTAGCTTAACCCTTTGAGCACTAACCTGTCGTTTATGCCAGCTTTCCATTGTTTTCCTATTGTCTCATTTTCATGGGTAATCGACATATTAAATTGATAAAATATATATTTTTTTTCGAACTAATTAAATGCTGTTGATCTTGGGGGTCAATGGGGACCTGTGAACTGTTTTCTTTACACGTTATATGTTCAGTGGTTTCACCGCAGTCTCACCTAATCTAATCGGATCTAAGTGACTATGTGATCCAGTATGGTAAACAAACTAAGCCGGCATATACCGGTGCTCAAGTGATGCTACCGGAACCCACCTAATGGTATTTGGCGACAGGTTTTCAAACTCGAGGGTGGTAGTTACCCAGGCGGTTACTTGACATACTTCACCATGTTGACGGCAGACGTCATAACATTTTTAACGTGAATATGTAAGTTTCTCCCCTACCGAGAATCACTCAACACCGCTAAAGAAGTGCTTACTTCATAAATAGCATACCGCTTGCTTACTGCGATGGGCATTATTGCCAACTTTATGTCATAGGTGTAGTATTTTAACAACAGTTTACCGACTATTTAAATTTCATATATATATATATCGTCCGGTATCGTTTTTATTTTAATCTGTAAAGTGCATCCACGCGACGCGTGTGGCATTCCGCCCGACATTCGACACATTAATAGGTCGTAAAATTAAATAGAACCCATAAAACTGTATCTACATGTATACATGCATAAACAAACAAACGTACTATGTGTCAAGTCACTATGTTAACCGACTTGTCACTAGGTACTATAAAAAAAAAATGTTTAAACTCGGCGACTTTGTATTGTGATTGTGGTAACCAAATATTTTGAGCGTATATTGTTTGGTAAAGGCTAAGGCTTTAAAACAATTAACCGAATGGATTATGACCACTACAAGCATATTAACCCATTGAGCACTATCCTGGCGTTTACGCCAGCTTTCCATTGTTTTTTTCCTATTGTCTGATTTTTATGCGTTCTCGACACATTAAAACAAAGAGAAAATGATTCTAGGTTTTTTTTACACACAATTTACGTTTATCTGAGCGTAAAACGATTTAATCAATATTATGTGAGTTTTAAATGATCTAAGAAATTATTATTATAAAAAATAACATTAAAATAAATTAAGAAGTTCCAAGTTATCTCAAAAATACACATTTATCTTTTACAATCATAATACTTATCGAAGAAATTATTAAATATTAAACACGATTCACCTTTTAGAATCATAATACTTATCGAAGAAATTATCAAATAATAAACACGATTCTCGTATATTAAATATCTCTTGTAATTTTCTACAGACACAAGATTTAATATAAAGGAGAAAAAGCAATTTATTTTCCGGGCACTCCCCGGCACGGTATAGTATCGAGTGACGTCGCGTGCACACGCTAGTCTGTTATTAATTTCATCGTTACATGTTTCGTGTCATGCTCTTAATTGGTACATTGATATATTGTATTACACTGAGATATATTATTATTCGAAAATATACTTTTTTTATTCAACGACAGGAGAAAAGAATGTGGTTTCATGTGACGATAAATGGCCGTAGTCGTCTATAGTTACATTCTTCGAATAAGTTATTTTACTGGGAATTGATTTATTTAAAACAACAGACTAATGTGATACGTATATTTTAGAAATAAATCTCATTCGGGTACTTAATTTTCTGAGACTTTTTGATGGGAATCGAAACAGGATGCATCATCGATATCATTCCCGCAAAATGCCCCTTAAATTGAAGGGGAGGATATATAAGTCCATCATAAGACCTGTCATATTGTATGGATCAGAATGCTGGGTTAGTAAGAAGATGGATGAGAAGCGACTGCATGTAGCTGAGATGCGAATGTTGAGATGGATGTGTGGTGTTACAAGATTGGATAAAATAAGGAATGAATATATAAGAGGGAGTTTGAAAGTTGCGTCAATGGTAGAAAAGTTGAAAGGTTCACGTTTGTCGTGGTATGGACATGTTATGAGAAGAGAGGAAGCGCGTGTGGGTAAAATAGTAATGAATATGAATGTGGAAGGATGGAAAAGTAGAGGAAGGCCAAAGAAAGTGTGGATGGAGTGTGTAAGAAAGGACATGAAAGAAAAAGGAGTGAATGAAGAGATGGCGGCTGATAGGGACGTATGGAAGAAGAAAACATACTGCGCCGACCCCAAGTGAGTTGGGAAAAGGCAGGAGAATGATGATTCCCGCAAAACGAATGTTAGTATAGAACTTGTATGAGCATCTAAAGTTTGACGTCATAATTTAGTATAGTGTGTTCTTTTTAGAATTTAATTAAAATCCTTTTTGTTTTCAGTGGCTGATCACAGTATAAATAGTCTATATTATTGTATAAATAGTCAATTTTTTTACACGGTACAGGCTTAGTTCTTTGACCACGATCTCAGCTGATCTTAAGTGATGTGGTCCAGGATGGTAGACACACTAAGACTAGAGGTACTGCTTATCAAGTGATGCTGCTGGAACACACCTATTGGCATTTGGTGACAGGTTTTCAAACTTGAGGGTGGTAGCTACCAACCGGGCATCATTAGAAAATGCCCTACCACCATGCTATGGTTTCCTCACGATGTTCACCTTCACCGAAAGCTTAGGGTAATTTTAGAGTCGGGTAGGTGGATTTTAACCCTCATCCGTTGACGCGAATTCCGACCACACTAACAACTAAGTCTCATCGCTTCAAGTTATGGCTACTATCGCTGACAAGAGTTAAGATTGAGTCAAATACGTCTATAATTTTAGTTACATAACCTTTGTAGTCCAACTTCTACTTTGCAGATGAATTCGCCAGACAAATCGTTAAAACTTTTTTTTTTTAAAGTTATCACCTTCAAATTTTCGCCGTTTTCCCTCGCACCCCCTAATTATCATTAAGCGTACAACTGAACTTCGAAGGTGGAGCCCGAATCAGTAGAACGACGGCATTTACCAGGTAAATTCTTTTCCCTACGGCTCTACGGAGATATTCGTCTCGGTAAAGTTTTCGAATAAATCTCTAAATTAGGGCCATTCAAGATCGGATATAATGAATTTAAAAAAAAGAAACTTCTCGTTTTATCTAGTCTTGGGATGTAATTTTATATAAAAAACTAAAATATGTCAATTAAAAATTTACACCACTGCTAGATGAATTTAGAAGAACGCTTAAAATGAGAAATAAGGAACTATTTTTGAATCCTTGTCATGTGGATAACGATTTATTTTGAATCTCGTATCGACGTTTCTGCACTTTAGCAAAACGGTGTCTTTCCAGAACATTCCATGGAGTTTTCGTGGCACCTCATAACAAATATTTCCCGTTATTATTTTCAAAACACTCCACCTGTGCACAGTAACAAACACTATATCATGCAAAACACCACTAGCATTATATAATAAATGGTCAAATACGCAAGTTAATGAATTAAAGACTGCTCTACATGACAGACTAAGATCCCGCCAATAACTCCCCCGCAAATCCATTAAACTCAAACGTATTTTGACAATCGGTTATCCAGTGTCATTATATAATAGAAGATAAAGTTGGGCCACACCCACCGGTCGTTGTCGGTCGGGCTATGAAACTGGCGTGTGTAATTTCATTAAACTGATGTACCTACCTACCTACATAAGCGCGATCGTTTACAACAATCGGTCACGTTTGCTTATCAAGTCATAAGATATAGCGATTAATTATATCCCTATAGAAATATAAATTGTATAGTATCGTGTGTATTATTGGAGAGTATAAATAAATTAGTTAGTAAATAAACTAGTTGTGACTCCCGGTCTCGCTCGCATCTAACTATGCGTGTTTTTCACAATTATTCACAACATGATATCATTTAAATATTGGTTTAAATAAAGGATAGCATAGTAAGTGAGAGAAATTACTGGCGGCATATTTTTATTGATTTAATGATACTGCGAAATTCCCAAAAAGTCGCAATAATCTAGTTAATAATAAGTTCTAAGTAATAAGTCTATTAACGAAGGACAGATGAAACAAAATTGTGTGTTTGTAAAAAAGTATTTACGATATATTAAATGACCGGTACTTTAAATGAAATTAACTTAAAATTTCTGTCTGTTTATCCTCTTGCTACCTTACAATCTATAACCACTAAATCGATATAAATGGCCGCCAGAAACATAGCCGCAATCGCATTCCTTTAAATACTTCTACTAAATCAATAAAGAAAAAAATATTTTTGATATGTGATACAATAATTATTTCAAAGATTAAAAAATATTTTATCGAGGCAGAGCTGCAGACTACATCTATTTTACTTTGTAAAATGTATTAACACTTAAAAGCTTATAAATTGGACCATACGATCGCCATATGACGTGAAGCTATATATAGGTTAAATCGAAAAACAGAACTCTAATGATTTTGCAGATGGGATATTATTTACTGTAAAACATCGGTCCATATTATTCTTCTAATATTAATATATATTTCACTTAACATTAGATGAGAATGTAGTCAAAGCTCTGAACCTGTACAGTATAGATTTTTTTTTATTCTCCATAAAATCTGCATTATTTTATTTACAGTTACTTACAGTTATTTTATAATCCCTTAGTAATTCATAACAACTCCAATACGACAATAAAATTTTAATACATTTTTTACAATTTTTTATTTTTATTCCAGTGAGATAAAAATTTTATGAAGGTAAAAAAGGGTAATGATTGTTTCGCCAAGCTGTTTTTCAATTTCCGTCCACTTCTATAATATTGATGAAGGAATTCTCTTCCCACATTTTTTTTATCGACTTTTAAGTTTCATATTATTACATTATTTTACATTTTTAGGACTTACCTAAAATTTATTGAAACGAAAACTTATTTATCGGCGTTGAGTGATTCTCGGTAGGAGAATAACTTATAGATTCGCGTTACTAATGCTATGACGTCGGCCGTCAACATGCTACAGTAATGTCAAGTATTTTATACATACACATTTTGATCATGAATAAACTATGTGAAATTTACACAATTATTATTTAGAGCGCCATTGTATGTAAAAAGTAGACTAAAGTTATTAAACGGAAGGTTATATCACAAATTACAATCAACTAATCATAAAATGTAACATAAAAAGAACAGTTTTTCAAAAGTTTCAAAGTTTCACATCTGTCGGCAGTCCTCATGGCTGCCTAGTTTTTGTTATCATTAGTTAACTTAAATGTCTAAGCTATAATAAAAATTGAGTACTACAATAAGTTTCTTCTCCCTTTTATATAAAAAAATGGAAACTTAATTCTGTACCAATTTACAACAGATTTATTATAAAGACTAACTATGGTGTTTAAAGGCTACATGCAAAACATATTCCTTAACTGATTATTCTAATAAAAAATATCGGGGACATTTTACATGAAGCTTGGTTACTGCGCTCATATGAAATGCATTAAAAAAAATATATCATACCGACGCAAATTCTGATGTGCAATAAAACTCTGTGAAGAATTCCAACAAGGGCCCACCAAAGTAATAGAAATCTGTTTGCATGTTTAAGAAAATTCACATCAAACCTAAAGAATTTATATTCAATGGTTATAAAATAATGTGAAAAACGTTAATAAAATAGTAACATAATCATTTGTCATTTGTTTTTGTCAGTCTTTAATTCATTAACTTGCGTATTTGACTATATATTGTGTACGTTTGGTGGCATTTTATATGAATGTACTAGTAATTATGCATAGGTAGATAGCATTGACGCGAAACGTTTATTCTGAGATGCCACGAAAACCCCATGTAAATTCTAACAAGATGATTTTGAAGCGATGATGGTGCAGTGGGTAATGCGACCGGATTCCGTGTCAACGGACGCCGATCTATCCAACTCTAAAATTAGTCTGAGCTTTTGGTAAAGGAAAACATCGTGAGGAAACCGTAACATGGTGGTAGGACATTTGCTACCAAATAGGTGCCTTCCGGCAGCAGCACTTGAGAACCTCTAGGTTTAGTGTATTTACCATCCTAGACCACTTCGTCACTTAACATCAGATGATATTGTGATCCATGATCAAAGCACTGGGCCTATATCGTGTAAAAAAAAGATGAGCGGCCTGTTCTGCTAGAGCTTAGAAACGTTGCCACAAGATTGAAAACATAACTTATCACATGACACTGGCAGAATTGTGGTCGTAAACCGATTGCCATTAACTAACAATCAGAAGTAACTTATCAATTTGAACTCAACTTTTTTTTTTAAAAGTATAAAAATAATCATTAAATACTTCTTTTCTATTTAACTATTATGCTACACAAATTTAACTTGGAATAACTTAATCAGCTCTCTTCGAAGATTACATAAAGTTCCGTTAAGCGAGTTAATTTATTCGACGCG
The DNA here is from genome assembly GCA_014132275.2 of Samia ricini. Lineage (NCBI taxonomy): Eukaryota > Metazoa > Arthropoda > Insecta > Lepidoptera > Saturniidae > Samia > Samia ricini. Next base: position 2,310,960 of record AP028159.1, read on the forward strand.
GCTCGCTCCGGTAATGCCTTACTTAACTTATTGGGACCGCCCGCCCTTAACGAGTGAAGATAATCGGAAATGTGTGTGGGGTGTCAATTTTTTAATCATCCAAAGATGACTTCACGTTACATGATTTAAGTTTGAATTAATTTTATTTTTGTGCTAAAATCTTTCTACTATCGATCTCAGATAAAATAAATAATTGAAGTAAGCGACATATACTTGAATAGTATTTTAAAAAAATCACCTCTGTTATTTTTAACCCTTAATAGTTATTTTTCGTTATTTGTATTATTTCGCGTCGTCATATTAAAATTAAATATTCTATACGATCACGAAAATTTTCCTACTTCATTATTTATTAGGTTGTTATAATTAATAACATTTATCGCGTGCTAAAAATAACTGTCTTTTCGCAGTTAGCGTGTTAAATAAACATCACAATAATTATCATAATTCGTTTTTCTCACATCTCTTTACTGTATTTTATATATCTCTTGATAGTTCTATAAAAATTGTCGCGAGAAGTTCTTAGCGACTTGATTCATTAAGTAATATTGGCATAACTTTTTCCATATTGTAAGTAATAATACTCGAACTTGGCTATATACGTACATCTGCGATTTAAAAAAGCAATGACGTTAATCGCTTCATTGGTTCTCGAATTATCAACCAAATTCGTGGTTAAAGATTTGTTACACTCCTTAACAGATCGTGTATTTGCCCTCGAGTGTGTAATAAAACGCAAGAATTCAGTTTTTATATTAAAACTAGCTGTGTGCCCGCGGCTGTGCTCGCGTTTTATATAAATTTTCACTGCCTAATATAGTTTTTATTTTTTTTATACGGAACCCTTATTATTTTGTACATACTTTTTTTTGCTACTAACATTAAGCAAAGATATTTCTCGTTAAATTAAAATACTTGCCAGTAAAACTGTGCATTGAATCGGATTTTATTAAATTGTTATGAGATTTAATTATTTTACGCATAAAACTAATTATTTTCGAAAATCAAAAGTAAGTTACACGAAGTAACTTCAGCTATCTACCAAAAAAGTCCCGTCAAAATCGGTCCAGCCGTTCCGGAGATTACCCGGAACAAACAGACTTTTACAAATTATATTTTTTGTATTGGTATCGTATATATATATTATCATTGGTATCATATGTATTTAGTGTCTTTTCTTCATATTACAAACAGACACTTTAATTTTATTTCTTAGTGTAGATATAATATGCCTTAGTGTTTTTTATTTCGTCCGAATTTATATTCAAAAGTTTTGCGGCTATAAATATTTTGTCACGTGTTTTATACCAAAAATCCCAACGGATATTCGATTTAAATCCGAACATTTTGAAATGACGACAGAACTCATATACAAAAGTTATTGTACAAATCAAACCGCGCGCTAAACTGAGTATCTCATAAACAAAATTAGTTCCTTTCAGATAAACCATCGATTCGCCAAAGGCGGTTCTTTGATGGAGTCCCCTTATCTTTTAATGTAAAAGGGGCTCCCATACATTATCTAATTCGCTTTTACTACTCGTTATATCGAATTAGGAACAGACGATATAATCTTCTTTATTTTCATCCTTATTTTTCTAATAGATTAAGCAATTAAACCCAGCCTTTAATAGATCTGAATTCTCCTCAATTATTTTTACGTCAACAAATCTGAATAATTATGTTCGTAAAAAAAATTAAATCAATACCATTGAACAGCTTTATAGATCTGTAATTCTTTTTAAAACGCTACTTTATAAATGCGAACAATTCCATATCACAAACTTTTATGGTCACATATAAAATTCTTGAATATTGTTCCGGCCGTTTAAAGTAACCTTTTAAAATAAGTTCCTGGATTTATAATAAAACTTTTTTCTAAACTTAACACATTAAAATAATACATTTACATCCTGGCGTAATAAGTCACGTGTCAGTTCATAGCAAAAAAAAAAAATAAAGGTGTCAAAATCGGAGCGCTATGAAAGATTCGATTCCAGAAGCTTTGAATTGAAATTTTAAAAATATAGACGTCTAAGTTCAATAGTGCGATAGACATGAATATTTCTGTACGGATCGGCTGATTCCGAATTCGGTCGGTTAGTTTTATAAACTCAGGCCACGTAGGGCATTTACCGGGGGCGCATCCAATGAATAAAAATGCAATGATACGAGTGTATTTTTAAATCGAGTTTGATGTAAGTATTTAAATCGTCGTTTAAGATAAAATTTAAACTGTACCTAATAAAATTATAAGAAAACGTGTAAGATAGTAAATTCTATAAAGAAAAGGTTTTATTACATTTTTGTAAGGAGATAAAAACTCATTGTAGTGTTGTTTCGCTTTATTAAAGTATCGTTATTGTATCTTTATTTTTCATTTATAAAAATGATGTACTGATAAAATTATTCCCGGATGTTTTTTTTTTTATATCTGACATCTTAAAGTATAAAGAATTCAGTCATAATAAATTTGTTTTCATTTACACCCATGACTTTTCTAAATTGAATTTATTTAATCTGTTTTAAATTTAAAACATTCAAATTGATATTTAAAAAATGTGTAAGTCTGTAACTAGTTTATAGTTAAACGTTTCATTTAACGAAAGAAATTTCAATCTACTTGAAATAGATATGTCCCGCCGTCGTATTCCCTTTTCAGTACAAATCAAAATAATGCTAAGGGAACTGTCTGATGCAGTTATCTCGCGGACGCTTTTTGCGGTATCCCAGACCGGCTCGAGTGCACTTTAATATAGGAAAAATAATGGAAGTGACAATATTTCACATCTCTTTATAGTTAAACTGTAGTAAAACGTGTTGAAAACAAAACGTTATGGAAACATCTTAACAACAGACCGTAAAAGCGCAAATATCGATTCTTAGATTTGATTGGTTGCCGTAACGCGGATAAATGTCACACCGATCGTGCGATTGGTACGGATCTGTTCAACGATCTTTCCTCCACTACACTAGTATATGTTAAAGATGTTTGCCGGTATTGGAAAATATCGAAAATCTTGCTAATACATTACTAATAGAATTGTGTGTTTTAATTTATTTCTTGAATGTAAGATAAAATATTAATCTACTGTTAACCTCGCTACACTTACATCGGTAAAATACAATAAAATAATATTTTATTAATGTTTCGTGTCTAAAACGCGCACTTACTTTGTTATTTTCTCGACGTTTCGGTCTGATTACGTAAACGTGTTATTGAGAAATATATATTTTTTGTTTTCCTTTTTATTTGTATAGTTTTATTTTACTAGCTATTTATTTTTTATATTTGTTTTTACATTTTATTTTATTTTGTTTTTGAATGTTAAATTGTTACTTTTTGAAATTTCCCAGAGATTGTAGTTAAGGCGCGATAACCCAGTTATGTTTAAATAGTTTTAATGGCCGTATCCAGCGATAATTGATTTGCGTTCAAGATGTCTTCTATGTAAGACGCTTTGGATGTGCCAACTGTTCGAGGCATCCGTGAAATGTTCCCAGCTAGAGATGCATCGAAGGAAGCCATCGTCTTCCCGTATAATTAAATTCCTTTGTTGTATATAATTCGCAATTTGCTTTCACATCGACCGATCTTAATGTTCGATTTAAATGACGTTTACATCTGTGTAATAAATTGAAGCTCTATATTTCAATTATTTTACGGCGACTTGAGGCAATCGTAGTATCTTATCGGATACGGGGCTGTTTACGTATGAATTACTAAGGAATATGTTTAGTTATTTTTAACTTGCCTCTTGTCAGCAAAACTGTAAGCCATAAGTAAATTATGCCATGATTTTTCACAAACTCATTTAGGTTTAGGTTCATTATATATTTTGTTACGTTAAATAGTATGTATGATAAGTGTATACATACATACATATCATCACGCCTTTCTCCCGTGGGGGTAGGCAGAGATTACGTCCTTCCACTTGCTACGATCTTGACACACCTCTCTCGCTTCCTCTACTTTCATGAGCGCTTTCATACATGCTCGTCGGTTATGAGTACTTTTTACCTGGCCTTTATTTAAGACATGATTGATTTGGTCTAGATACATTCGCCTAGGTCGACCCTTACCGACTTGCCCATTCACCCTCGCCTTATAAATTAATTTCGTTAATCTTCTCTCATCCATCCTCTCTACATGCGCAAACCAACTAAGCATACCTTTCTCTATTTTGGTCACCACATCCTCTACCACACCACAGCGTGGTGTTGATAAGTATATAACAATAATAATCTGAATAATAGAAAAAAAAAACCTCGCGAAAACCACCAGTATCTTGTTACTTCTTTAAAGCCTTATGTATTATTTAAAAGGCAACGCCTGTCCGTCCATTAATTTCCTTTAAAATCACTAAAAAACCGCTTTAGATAAGTCTATTTTTCAACTTAGATGGCCAAATCATAAAGCATATGAAAATAAATTAAATTTCGTATTTTACTAAACCATATATAAAATTAGGAATTGCTCTGCATTCCGAACATCCTGACCCGATGATGGCTCAATTGATATAGTGATTAAATTCTGCGTCGATAGACGTAGGTTCGAACTCACCTATTCAAAGCTGGAAATGGAAATAGTAAGAACAGTATGTGGAAATAAAGAAAGGATAAAAGAGTGGACAAGAGACAAATAAAACTGAATTAAACCAAATAACTATTAGGAATAAATAAATATTAAAAAACGAAGTAAGAAATTAATCATAAAATAGGAAATGACAAATGAACCATTATTATAGGAAAACTAAACTAAAGTAACTTAAAAACAAGAAAAAGGATAAAAAATAGGAGTGAAGAAAACTAGAGCTACAAAGCAGCAGTAGGAAGCAAAGTAAATAAATAACTAAAAGCCAATAACGTAAAAACCAACATTAGATACACAAAGTCTCTGATTATGTTAGAGGTTGCGGCAGATACGCCATGAGGCGTATCACATAAAAAAAAAAAAAAACTTATTCTATTCTATAATTAGTCCTAGCTTTTGGTGAAGGAAAACATTGCGAGGAAACCATAGCATGGTGGTAGAGCATTCGATAATAATGTCCGCCTGTGTAGTTACCATACTGAATTCAATTCCAAATTCTGAACCACATCACTTAAGACAGGTTGCAGAGGCGTGCTGTCCGCATTGTAAATGATACAGGCATCACCAACTCCATAGAACCGCTTCAATTGCGCAGGGGCATAGCCTCTCTAAGCGTATTTTACCGCTTGTATCATGGCGAGTGTTCTGAAGAGCTCTTTGACCTGATCCCCCTCCTCTCCATTCCATAACAGAACCACGCGGGCGGGACTTCGGTGTCACGGTTTCACGGTGACACCCATAACTTCAAGAACCAAAAAGTTTGCTGACTCTTACTTTTGTCGCACTGTGAGGTTATGGAACCGTCTTTCTGTCAGCGTGTTCCCTCCTTCATACGATATTGGGTCCTTCAAAAGAGGCGTGAAGAGGTACTTAAGCAGGCCAGCATGACAGCGGTGACTGGCATTGATTTCTGTTCAGTGTCAGTCGCCGCTGTTTTGAATTGTACTGTACTTACCATCAGGTCCAGTACAGTCACTATGCTGTGCATTATAAAAAAAAAAAAAAAAAAAAATTGTGGTCAAACCGTTTAAAATTGTCATACTTAAAAAAACACTAATCATTTAATACCAAATACTTCAATGAACAACATTAATCAATCATATAGCGTGTCATCGCTTCATAGTGACTAATTAAACTTCATATAGTAATTTACGGCATGCGGGTATTCCTAAAACTACCCTCATTGTAGATTTTCCACGGTCTTTACTCATAACATCATGATTAGGAGTCATAAGTACCATCTTTCTATTAATGGTACTGTTATATACATTACTGGGAATCACGATAAAGTGTCTTATTCTGGCGAGTATTTAATACGGTGGTCTTGACGGTCGTTGACGTCAGGCGGGGCGGCCCAAGACGTGCTCCGTTCCCCAACTGGGGAGGCTCTTGACGTCGCCGCCAGCGAGATACAGTAACACTGCCCATGCATTGAGCATTACACGCACAACACTGCAAACACATTCCTGCACATAACACGCAGGTACATAGGTCCTGTAAGGAACCTTTTTTTTAATGTAAATAAAGAATAAAAAATGTAGGGTTTAGCTAGGATAAAAATTCCGCGGGAGTTTTCACACTCAGTTAGCGGCCAAGCCGAGGTTCGAACCCTTGAGCTAGCCACCTTATGCGGCTGAGTGCCTTCAGCACTCGCCCACAAAGTTTGGTGAAGCTGTAAAGGCCCTTCCGGTCAACAGCATTAGCTAGGTTAGAAAAAAAAAGGTCATTGACGTTGCTTTGATAACAAAGTAAGTTATCTGTAGTTTTAGCGTTATGTTACATCAGTGATTCATCATATTTTGAGAGGTTTCATGACAGTTTAGCCCGTCATTGTGACATATTAAAAAGCTCCGCGTGTCCAGGATTGTCAAATGTTTATCCAGAACTACGTAGACGCTATAGCCCTGGGTAGATCTCAAAATGTCTCTTAACGGTGGACATCGTTCTTAGACTATTGTTTATTTACCATCAGATAGACGCTTATAAGCAATACATTGTCGTAAATAAAAATCGATAAAAAAAAGTGTCAACAGAAGATCACATAATAACGTACGCTTTACAAAATAGTGTTGTGTGAGATAACGTTTAAAAAAAGGCAAAAAAAGTTTAAATTATTCCCAATCAAAGCACACCTTAACATTTTCATTCGTTCTATCAATGTGTTAAATAAAATGGTACGTCATAATCACTGTATTAATAAATAATCAAATCAGTTAATTGATTATATAATATGTAATTTTTCTATATTATTAATAAAGACGATTTTACGACGAACTTTTCTTTTCTCAAAATCGTGATCGCATAGATCGCGAAGTACAGACATTTACATAAAGAATATCTTCAGCATCTGTTGGTGGAATGCACCCGAAATGCGGAGGCTAGATGTTCTTTGGTTTTGTCATCAGGATTATGTTACTTAGATATAGGCATGTTCCATGGTGTACTAGCAGAACCGATGTCCGATTCTGCTAGTATGCTATGGAATTTTATTTTTACAAGTAGTAAGTTAAGAGACAATTTAATTTAGTTGTATTTTTTTTTTATTGTGATGTAAGATATATTGGGTATGTTCCGATAGGGCTGGCATACACTAATATGTAAAAGCCCTGTGTAAATAAATAATAAAAAAAAACATAAAGATTATCTATATCAAGTGATACCATGACTAGAAAGCTTGTTAAAAAAGTATAAAGAAATTGTCTCTCGTTGGTTTTTTTGTGCGTAAAATATACAAAAAGGTACAACAAGTATTTCTATGAAAAACGAACCTACGAATAAGTATCGTGCCTGATTTAATCTTGTCTTCCTAAGTGTTAATTTAGGGAAAAAATTCACCCCAATTTGCTTGGTGAAAAGTCTTATAGCAATTTATTCGGCGCCAAATATTGTTTCATTACCTATGCCAATATAAAAAAGTAAGGGGAAAAACGTGCAATACGTCGTCAATTTTTTGTTTCTTTGTATAAATGTTGTTGTTCTTTTAAAAAAAAATCTGTTTTTATTGCTGTTTTCCAAGAATTTTCGCCGAGTTTTATTCTAATGTAGACTGTAGTCTAATCTTGAACATTATTACTAATGTTACAATTTCCATTTATTAAAATTGAATTCCTATATAATATACAAGAGTAATTATATATTTATAGGAAACCTTTTTCATTTTTTTTTTGTCATGATTTAATGATTTTTAATAAAAATACAATTATTAGCAAACTTATTGGCGAGAGTTTACTGCAAGAAAAAAATTGTTTAAATTATGTTTTTTTTTTTTAATTCTAGACGATACGGCGTAATCGATAGGCGATTCTGCGTGGAAGGCGGCTCGAGGTGTGGGAAGGGCGAAGGTCTATTTGTGTTCGCGGCAGAGGGCAGCCGGGAACTGACCGATCTCCTCAACGTGTACAGCTTAGACGCACACTCCAGGCTCAGCGTGGCATCTAGAAGTGGATCAGGTAATTTTCACGATCATTTTAAAAATATTCCTGGAATGCTTTTATTTTCTACAGCAATAGAAGGCAGACACTGCTGATTGAAACCAAAGTCAAAAAATTCTTTATTCAATTTAGGCCCTAATAAGGCGCTTTTGAACGTCAAAACACTACCACCGGTTCGAAAAACAACCAAGTCGAGAAGAGCTGGCAAGAAACTCGATCTGGTTCCTTTTTTTTTATTAAATTCAAAATATACATATTTATACATCTTATTTTTAAGTAAAATCTATACAAATCATAGTTACAACCATTGTTAGCGAGTGCGCTCAAAAAGGGGTGTAAATTCCAGGCATCACCTGTAATATCTTTTGAAATTAAGACTTGCTTGACATGGTGCTTGAACTTATTATCAGGTAAATCGGTAATAGTCTTTGGGATCTTATTATAAAACCGAATACTGTTATCTATAAAACTTTTATTAGATTTACTTAGCCTAAAGCGTGTGACGGCCAACTTATCTTTATTTCTAATATTAAAATTATGACTATCATTTACCAGATCAAGCTTGTCCAAATTTCTACGAACATACATTAGGTTATCGAAGATGTATTGGGAGGGCAAAGTTAAGATATCATATTCTTGAAACTTGTTCTTTAGAGATTCGCGAGCTCCCATATTGTATATTGCTCGAACAGCTCTCTTTTGTAACGTAAAAAAAAATGGTGTCTACCTCTGCTGCTGTACCCCACAGCAAAATACCGTAAGACATTAAGCTGTGAAAGTAAGCAAAGTAGACTAACCTAGCAGTAGCAATATCCGCCAACTGCCGAATTTTTCGAACCGCAAAAGCAGCGGAACTAAGTCTTCCTGCCAATGTTTTAACCAATTTATTTTCTATATATTCTACAGCAATCCCCCTTTTTGAAATAATAATATACAACTATTATGATTTGTCAAAGATCCTAGACCAGTGAAGGTGCTATAGTAAATGGATCATTTGAAAATGGTACATAGCCAGTTAAGAACTGTAAAATATTCAAAGAATATAAATTCAACATAAAAACGTGAACTATTCAAAAACTTTTTTTTTGTTTTGACTACATCCTACATCTATCATGGCTGAAGACTATAGGTAGCCAGTGCCAGACCGAAAAGAGATTTGGGTTGTGGCAAGACTAAATTTTAACTCGCCCTATATCAAGCTCCAAAAAAAGAGCACCCAAAACGGAGATGCCTTTGCTATTAGGAACGTAATTTATAGGTAGCTCAAAAACAACACTTATGATTTTGATGCGTTGTCGGCGGATCGGGATGCCGGCGCGATTTTAATTAAAAACGGACATGCTCGGGTCGTAACGATGCAATATTTTCTATAGAAACATTAAGCTGGTATCATCATCCTCCCAGTGTGTTTTATAACCATTTTGGTCCGTAACGTGTCACCATGACGGTTTTCAATGCAAGCGGAGCCACCGAGTATAAAATAACTGAATAAGGATGTCAACAGGTAGTCTACTTTATTTCCAGTGTTAGAGAAACGTTTCTCAGACACCAGTTCGTGTATGGACGAGTGCTTTCACATGCGGTCCGTGTCTCCATCCTGGGCGGGACCAGCGAGCCAAACCATGCACTGTCTCTCAGACCTGGACTCCAGCGTTGACAGCAACGGCGAAGACAAGTTCCGGAGGCCGACCTCATTGCCGAGGTGTTCCAGTTGCGTTGGAAAGATCAGTCATATGACCAGGTAGTTTCATTTGTTGTTTAACATTAACTCTCATATGGTATTAATTGTGAGTGATTTTTTCCCTACTTGTTGTAAAATAAATAAATCTTTATAACCAAAAATTACCCAAAGGCAAACTGTCTTAACTTCAAATATTCGAATTCTCAGTTTTAAAATAAAGTCCCACAATAAAAAAATACTTGTTATGTACTCTCTTGTAAAACCATATTAGTTCACCAGATATTAGTAACAACCAGAATTTTGGCCTAGTCATTCCAACTAAAATCATTGTGATATCTGTTTATTTATTTAAATACTATTCATTAAAGGTCATCAACGATGGGTACACCGGGATCAGTCATGTCCCCTGTATGGACTATGGACAATATAATGGAGAAGCGCTCGGATTCCGATCGAGCCTCGATCTATTCGCGATCCAGCGGTAGCGCCTCCGAGTACAGTGTGCCGCGCAGCACGTGCATGCTGGACAAGAGCTTCGACTCGAAACGCGCGAGCCCTGTGGCTTGCTGTACACCCACCGTCCCGGCGAAGACCGGCAACAACTGCCAGTGCTGGCAACAAAAACCTTGCTGCTGTAGGAAGAAAAACATTCAGCGGTCCTTACGAAAATTACGATGTGCCCAAAACACCGATGCCTTTAATACAGGTAGTGTTTCTTTGTACTATCTAGGTACAGTGCTTACTCTTCTGATGTTAAGTGACGATGTAGTCCAAGATGGTAAAGATACTAAGCCTAGAGGTAGTGGTTTTCAATTGATGCTGGCGATATTGGTATTTGGCGACAGGTTTTCAAACTAGAGGGCAATGGCTACTCTGATGGGCATTATTAGGCAATGACCTAATATTATATTTTCCTCAGGATGTTCTCCTTTATTAAAAGTTCAGGTTAATTTTTAGAGCTCAAACCCACGTCCTCTGATGCGGAACCCAGGCGCACTATTAACAACTGCGATATTATCTCTTCAATAATATTAGCTTCAGTAAAAAAAAATTACACTCATTACTCTGTTATAATTGATTCTAAAAACTATACAATAGACGTGAACAAATACTGTTTATTCCCAGGAGCATCCGGCAGACGGTCACACCGACACATCAAGCCTGTACGACACACCAAAGAAACTAAAATGTCTCCTCAACGGCCAACAGTGTAACTGTGGTCATGCAAACGATACCAAAAACGATGACAATGCAACAATAACAACAACAACAAACGATAACGATGAGGCAGAACAACATGCGAACTACGTCAACGTAGCGCCTGCACCCAAGAAGCCAGCACCGGAGCCGATTGACTTTGGCAATTACGCAAACATGGACCTAATGACTTTAGACAAATTCGAAAGTTCCCTGCAAATCCTCCGAAGCGCCGGATTCAGTCAGGAAGAGTTAGAAGACGAACTCGAAAGCGACGCGACAGCGAACGCGATCCACCAAACGGAATGCTGTAACAATCACGCGAATTACATGCACATGGAAGCTATAGAGATGAGCGAATCCAGTAACAGCCATAAGAATTATTCGGACAACGTCAGCAGAATTAGCCACGTCTCGGACCCGACGCATTCGGATATAGATAACACGTTAAGTACGCGGAGATCGAGTTCGGCGGATTTCACCAAAAGGCACGACGATGAATACGGACTGAATGGCCAATTATGTTTCGCGACAACAATCCTTAGGAAAACTAACAAACACGATAGAATCAACGAAGGCCTCCCTTTGAAGACGTTAGAAATCATCGAATCCAAAGATAAGTTATTCAAAGCGCCCGAAGCGAAGACGGAGAACTTATTCGTTGCGAAGTTCAGAGACGCGGTGAAGATCCGTCGATCGTCGAGTGTACCGAGCAAATCGGATAAGAATAGAGATTCCTCGAGTTCGAACGATTCCGGAGTATCGACGGGCTCTCTGAAACATCACAGGGCTGATTTCGAATTCGAAACGCCAATAACGAATTCGAAGACGACGAAGAAGCAGATGAAGAATAATAATAAACAGACGAGGAAGACGTTGATACCGGCGCAGGTGGGATTCGTGAAGTCGACGTCATCGGACCCGTTGAAGAACTTGACGTTTCAGTTCGAAGAGATCGCTACGATGACGAAGTCGAATTCGTGCGACGTCGACACGCTAACGAGACGGAGAAAAAGAATCGGTACGTTTTGAATTATTTTTTTTTCTTTATCGTTAAATAAAACACTTTCATAATCCAGTACTTGAAAAAAAAAAAACTATTTTTTGCTATAATGCCCTAAGATCAAATTAGTTGTTGAAAAAAATTTATCCTCATTACAAGGACATTTTTCCTTGCTTATTCATTATAAAAAAAAATTTATCATCGCATTATTTATTGTGCATAATATTTAGAATGTTCTAGACCAGTGATTCTCAACCTTTTTTTTTGTTGCGGAACATATTTGACGATTTCAAAATTTGGCGGCACACAAAGAAAAAGATAAAAATTCTTTACTTACTACAACACACTGCATAAATATTTTTCTTTTTAAATGATATAATTTAATAATATTAACATTATTATATGTTTGCAAAATTTGGCGGCACACAAAAGTGCCGCGGCACAGTGGTTGAGAATCACTGATCTAGACGATTTAACTTTCTGATATTGTCTTATGTAAATCTCGATGTCTATTTAAAAGTAAATCTTAATCAAGACCTCTTCCTAGTGCAATTGTGACTACAAACTTCATTATACTTCACTTGAGGGATCATGCGATCAAATATGGTGAAACGTTGAGTCCGGTAGCCGACGGGGCCATGATCACACAGGCTGTAGTGTATCCGTTATAAGTTATGGGAAGTCACGTTATGGGAATCGCCAACATCAAACAAACTATTACTTTTCCAGTGGAACCGGACATAGCGGCGCGCCATAGTCAGTTGACAACGAAGAGTACGTCGAGCGGCGCCTCCGACACCTCCGACTGGATGGAATCCCTCTCGGTGTCCTCTTTCAGCTCGAGTGACGTCACAGCCGCCGAGCGTCACGCCGCCCGACCTCGCTCCGGCAAGGAGTACGCTAGTATAGACCGCGCCGCACTCGCTAACAACACGTAAAAACAAAAACTCCCAAACCCACCGCACCTCCTAACCCCCCCCCCCCCCTCCCTCTTCACACAACTGCCCAGGGAGGTTGCTATACCCGCTCCAAGCACGAACAATGACACATCATACACTAAATTAACATCCATTACACTACACCATACAGTCGTGCACACTACACGCAGATACATGAGTTTTGTTTAGAACCAAATAGAGATCCGTAGATTACTTTGACCTCCGTTGGGCTTCCGTTAGCCCAAACCGAAGCCCGTACCACTTTGGTGCAAAAGTGCATAAACCCTAGCGGGGGTAATTATTTATTTTAACCCGATAATAAATTTAGTCGGTTCGAAGAAAATGAAATGAAACGATTACATAAACAGACACTAACAAATGAAACATGAATAAAATTAGAATAAAGAAATAAAATTGACACTCCCTGTAGCTCATTCGCTGTAAATAGCAATAGTGTATTCCAAACATTCGCCTAAAATTAAATGTATGTTATATTAAAAATTGTAAAAACATTATTTAAAAAAAACACATGAAACAAACCGACATTAACGAAAGAGGGTACAATAAAATGAGAAATTACCCTCTCGCCATCACACTTTAACTATATTTGTGTAATCTAAATATAACGCCAAGAAGAATGTACACAAAAAAATTGTACCGATTTTCAAAGTTATTTTGAAACGTTTTACAACAAGGTTTTTACAAATGTATTTACAAATATTCAAATTCATAATGTGTGTTCATCTTTCAGCTTGTTATTTTATGTACAAAAAACATTTATTCGTTTTATTTATACAATATTTTACTAATATAAATGCGTAATCTTTTTAAAAGATAAAATTTATTCGAGTCTTTTAACCGGAATAATTTTTTAAGGCAGAGATATTCGCCTTCAACATTGTTAAACTATAATTTTAATTTCCCTTTAGACGACTTATTGTAGCCATTAATTTTTATTATATTTTAAATGAATTACATTTTTAATATTATTTTAAGCGTATGAATAAAAACAAACAATGAAATCATAATTTATTTTATTACCTTTATTAATATATATGTAACTGTTACAATTTTAAATGAAACATCGTCAATGAATAAAACGATACCATAATATGTAAATAAATGTAAATAACTGGAGTACATAAGAGTTCTTACGTTGTTCCTATGTACATAGATAATAAGTAATAATTAAGTTTTATATGTACTTTGTAACGTAGATTGATCACGAATTTAGTCGTCTAGTAGTGTGCCAAAAATTGTAGTTGGCAAAAAAGGTTTCGGGATAAATAAATGAACTTATGTTGTAGTATGAGTGTGTTGTTTTTCCATTTAGATTTTGTTTTAATTTTACACGTGTGTAAGTGTTTCATTTACAACGACACATATACATTTAACTTACATTTAAATATAACGTGAGATGTATATTACACGCTAATATAGTTTATATGTTATTGGTAAGTTCGTTAAACTTATAGTTACTTAAATAATTTGTGCCTTTCGATGTGTACTTTATTTGCTTTTGTCACTTTGGAAGTACTTAAATGAAATAATTTAACATGAAATAAATGAATGTATACAGATTTGATTTATTTTTTATTACTACATTTAAACATAATATACCTTACTTATAGTATTGTATGTAATAGAATTATATTATCTAGCCTGTAGAAAGTTTTTGCCTTTGAAAGTACCAAGCAATAATATGTAATACTTTCTTGATTTCTTGTAATATATTAGAAAAATCAGACCATTCCTCGTATAGTCTACTCATATTGAACTAGAAAAATATCAATAAAGAAGTCAACAATATTTTTGTTTCACCAAAATCTAGGTACAAAGAAAAATCCTCTCCCCCCTTTCGAGCTTCACGTAATTAATGGGTGATCCCTAGGGTCTGATTCGAGGTATTTAAGACCACGTCAGTTCCACTAACTATAATAGCTTATCTCGTCAAAGTTCTTTTATTTTTAGCGCTGGGAGAATTCGCGCAATTGTTAATATATGTAGCCGAGTTTCATACCATTTTGGTGCCCTCGGGCTACCTACCATATTCGGTTGAGTGCCTTAAGCGCTCGCCTCAACAGTTCAGTGAAGCTATTATTGCCCTTAGTATTTAATAAGTTCAAAAAAAATCATTTATTTTTGGATGAAGCGCTTTTCTTGTAATACCTAATGGATTTTAGAATATTATAATCAATCTAGCTGCGCCTGGCAAGTAATCAAATGTCACGAAAATTTTATTTAATGCCAGGAACCTTTGGAGCTTGCGTAGAACAAATATCGAAAGTTTCATTACAATCGGAATTACAATGAAATGCATCCCTATGACAAAAACGTTAATTTTCAATTATACAGACACACTTTAAAACGAATTATATATAGACACATTTTATTTACAAATAAACCTAAATACCTACTGATTGTTTTAGAGTATTAATTTTATTATATTACACTTTTATACGGACACGGTAATTTCTCTTATCTAACGAAAGATACGGAATTTCAAACTTTAACGTCATAACAGACTACAAATAAATAAGGATAATGGTAGAATAATTAAACAACAAAAAACTAAGCTAAACAAACATAAAAAACCCCTCAAAAACAATTTTATACTAAAATATATTCACATGACTGATTTACATGTAAAGGGAAAAATATATTACAACGTGTCTACAGAGGACCATACAAAATGTGCATGTAACAGGAAATATGTACGTATTTCGCAAAGGAGTCTTAACTTTATTTTGTAAAAAAAAAAATCAATTAATTCAACCAAAAGACGTCCACTGCTGGCCATAGGTACCGCCCAAAGATTAATCACATTTCAGTAAAAAAAATATATCGGGTCTTAATTAAAACCGAATTCCTTTTAATGTAACTATAGCTAGCTATATTATATTTAATCTTGTGTATAAATTTATCTATCCACTATACCTACTATAAATACTTATTATATAACAAGTGTATATAAGTGCATCATATTCGTAACTGATGTAGAATATATCTACGTATATATTTTCATATATTTGTCTTTATGTAAGCCACGTGTACAGTTTAAAACTTTTCTAATATTACAAATTATGTAAACTAAAAAGTATAGTGAATTTGACAGAATATATTGTTTTATTTATTTCTTTCCAACATCAGCTAAGTTTTCTTTTCATTCAACCATAAGACGTCCACTATTAATCGCTACGCTTAGCAGGCGGGTTGGAGATCGCAGTAAGGGGTTTTTGTTACCACAGGAACGCTGCTACCCTTCCCCTGGTTTATCGCTTAGTCGAATTTTACGACACCTAGGAGAAGATGTGTGGTGGTATTATTCTGAGCCGGTAACACATGGCTCATCTAAGTACAGTAATACCCCGCTTTACGCGAGGGATAGGTTCCGAAGAAAATCGCGTTAACTGAAATTCGCGTATATCGAGGTTTATGATTAAACATAGTCAAAATTTAATACAAAAAAATACAAATCATTTTAACCAATCACTTTAATTCTAAGAACACTTTACGCAATACATACTCTTATTTTTTACGGAAAATTACATCTATTGTCTTTACATTATGTTTATACGCACTCTTTAGCGTAATGCGAGGCATTTGAGTGCGAAATTTGAAATTCGCGTTATAGTGAAACCGCGCGTAACGGGGTCGCGCTAAGCGGGGTATTACTGTATAGCATAAATATTTCGAATGTGGCTTTTCCTTCAAAATATTTTTTTCCTTTTGGTCATAATTCTACACATATACACGCCTGTAGCGGAATGCAACGATATAGTCAATTAGTTCATCGAATTTCAAACGTTCGGGAAATTTAACTAAATCTTTAAATTCAATTTCTTCCATTTTTTCCACTACGTTGAACAGCAAAATAAAATTAAATAACTAGTTTTAAGAACAGCGTAAATAATCGTTTAACTTGTTCGAAATTAGAAATGTTCGTTTTTTATTTTCAAGTTATTTTACCTTGTTCCTAAGTTCAAAAAGACGTTACATCCATACTAACAATAATACATTTCATTTTTACAATTTAAAAAAAGTAATGTTATTTTTTTGTAATAATGTTAAGTTGTCAAAACTTTGCCGGGAGAAATTCATTCCAAAGAGCTCATCAGGGGATTCACTCAGCGCGAAGCTGAGGAAGCCCTGATGCTCAGTAGGAATCAGCTGCGAGTATTAGTGAGAGCACTAACTGGGCACTGTTGTTTGGGCAAGCATATGCACAACATTGGTTCCCAGAATACAAGAGAGAGCAGATTCTGTGAAATAGCAGACGAAACATCAAAGCACATCTTGTGTGAGTGTGACCCACTAATATCCATACGCAACCGAGTTCTGGGTAAACATACGTTGTTCCCGGAGTAGGTACAGACTCTCTGCCAAAAAGATCCTACAGTATATCCAGGTTGTAGGTCTAGGCAGTGAGCTTTATAAATATGGGGGCGATCACAATAGATCTATTTAGGTCGCAGTGACACGACTGTTTTAGCCTCCATAGCCCCTTTCTAGAATAATAATAATAATAAGTTGTCAAAAACGACACTATTATTTCCGATGATACCGTATGATTTATTTTTTTTATAATAAATTACATATTATCATAGATAAATTATTTCATAGTTTTTGATATTATATAATAATTTATCTGTTGTATGATATTATCAACTCACAAAAGTATCAAAGTGTGTTTCAAGTACGAATTATAAAATCTAATAATTTGACAAAACCAATAATTTGACATATACCAGTAAACAATAAAACCTAAAAAATACACCTCCCCGGCGTTGAATCGAACTCCGGTCTCCCGCGTGAAGAGGGGATATTTATCACTATACTACCGAGGACTAAGATTACCTTTTTAGATTAACTAACATAATTAAATTAATCCAATCATTTCCAGGATACCAAAAGCGCCAGGTTGATGAAGTCGATAACCGCACAACCATAGGGTATCAAACATCTTAATATTTCATGGCATAGTACGACGTAATAATCAATACCAATTATTTTTAATTATTTGATTTTTATAAAATAGTAATAATTGAAAAATAAATTAACAATTACGTTTTTCTTTTTTTTAATATAGTAGTTTTATTATGGTGTTTAATTTATTAAAAACATAATCATATTTAATGAATATAATCTAGTAAGTGGGGGAAAGCCCCCAAGACTTAAGGAAATTCACCAGGTAAAAGCCTATAAATTTAATTGAAGTATCTGAGAGGGATCGGCTAACAACGGGCAGTCGACTTTTCCTTAATTATTTAATCATAATAATATTTTTAAAAGATATTCGTAACAATTTTTATACAGCTAATAAACCATTAATAAAGAAAATTATATTTTATTGCAATTTTTTTCTAACTAGCTAATGCTGTTGACCGGAAGGGCCTTTACAGCTTCACCGAACATTGTGGGCGAGTGCTAAAGGCACTCAGCTGCAAAAAGGTAATTAGCGCAAGGGTTGCCAAAAATGTATGAACCTCGGCTTGGCCGTTACCTGAGTGTAAATAATTTCGCGGAATTTTGAACCTAACCGAGCCCTACATTTTTTATTTTATAATAATAATAAAAAAAAGGTCCTTACAAGACCTATGTACCTGCGTGTTATGCGCAGTGTTGTGCGTGTAATGATTAATGCGTGTTCAGTGTCACTACATCGCGCTGGTAGCGGCGTCAAGAGCCTCCTCAGTTGGGGAAAAAATAACAAAGCATGTTCACAATACCATTCAAACATTCAAAAGCTGCAACGATCGCTTTATTTAAAATTTCTCATATATTGGCAAAACACTAGAAACCCTTTAAAAATGTTTGTAAAAAGGAAGATTTTTTTGAGACAGAGAGGTTTTTTTTTGCAGCTTTAGAAAACAAAACTGAGATCATATCTGCTATTTATTGCATTTGGTTTCACAGTTATTTACACAATCGCAAACAATTCGTTGAATTGCAATTATGCGATGGTTCAAAAAAAAAATCAGATATTATGACAGTGACTAGAGGTGTTCCTCAAGGCTCTATCCTTGGAACAATAATTTTTATTCTTTACTGCGCTGACATTACAGCATGTTTCCAGAATTGTCGCTACCACATATATGCTGATGATGTTCAATTGTATATTTCATTTAAAATCAGTGAGTACCAGGCTGCAATAAGAGATGTAAATGAAGACATAAATAAAGTAGCCATATGGTCTGAAAAAAATTGCCTTGTGTTAAATCCAAATAAAACTAAATACTTAGTTTTCGGCACTGATCAACAACTCAGGAGATTACCAACAGTTTTAAATGTTACACTATTGGGGAAGCCATTGGAGAGAGTTAAAGAGGCTCGGAATCTTGGAATTATTATGGACGAAAATTTGCGTTTTGAAAATCACATAATCTCTGCGGTCCAAAATTGTTTCTACCGCTTAAGGATATTGTATAAGATAAGACCATACTTATCGGAAGAAATACGTACACAATTAGTTGAGTCATTAGTTCTTTCTAAACTCAACTATGCGGACACTGTATATGGGCCACGGTTATTCGCTCGAACAAAGCGACTTATCCAGAGAGTGCAGAATGCTACAGCTCGGTTTTGCTTCTCGATTCCCCCTCGCAATCACATAACCCCTTTCTTTAACCAGCATGCCATTCTTAAAATGAGGTCTCGTCGTAAATTACATCTGGCTTGTCTCTTATTTGGTGTCATCAAATATCAAGAACCATCCTACTTGTATAGGAAACTAACTTGGGTGTCGAGTTAGAGGGAATGCGCAAGTAGAAAATTGTTAATACCAAAACACAAGTCAGCAACGTTTAGAGGAAGCTTTCGTTATGCTGCATCCAAGGTCTGGAACAATATACCACCGCCTTTGAAAGTGCTAAACACAATAGCTAATTTCAGAACACGACTGCGAATATTTCTTTTGGATGCACAACGGAAACTTAGCGATATTGACAGGGATCTCTCTCTCTTATATAAATAGCCTATTATTATTATTTATTTACTCATTCTTGCGTTTTTACATACAAAATACTTTATAAAAACAACTTTCCTTTTTAGCTATTTGTTTATATGTATGTATCTATATGTATGTACATTCGTGTAATTCGTGTTTTAATTTAATATTTATCCCCTATATCTAAATGTATGTACTATTGTGTTATCTGTAATAATAATCCATATATGGCGTATCACACTCCGTGACATAATGATGATGGATCATTTACAAGTCCAGGCTGAAAACCAGCGCTTTTGCAACCTTCGTTGCGAGAGCAATTAGCTGAGTCTGGGGTCTTTTTTCCAGCGTAGTACAGCACTTACAGTAAAATTATGGTTTGTAATGTATATATACTAATAAAATATGTGCTGTGTATATGGTGGAAATAAACAAATTCTTTCTCTTTCTTTCTTCTATTAAAGACTTAATATAATTAAAGACATAACCTTAGAAAGAAGAAGGGATAGTGCGGCCGAATTCCGCGTCAATGGACGCGGGTTCGAGGCCACCTATCCAACTCTAAAATCAGCCTGAGCTTTCGGTGAAGGAAAACATCATGAGAAAACTATAGCATGGTGGTAGGACGTTTTCTAATAATGCCCGCCTGGGTAGATACCACCCTCAAGTTTGAAAACCTATCGCCAAATACCAATAGGTGTGTTCCGGCAGCATCACTTGAGAACCAGTATCTCTAGGCTTAGTGTGTTCACCATCCTGGACCACATCGTCACTTAACACCAGGTCCGATTGTGGTCAAAGCACAGAGCTTATACAGTGTTAAAAAAAAGAACTTCAGTTATCTCGTACAACTGTCACAAGGCGTGTTGAGGTCGTGGCAAATAAATTTAAATATGATATCATGAAATTTTCACCGATTTGACAAATACTGCTCAGCTGTTAACGTTATTCGAATGACACCTAAAGGAGAATTATCAACAACACCAACTATGACTGGCCACACAGACAAAAATGGTCTTGCTCGATCTGTCTCTATACAACGGCGGTTCAGAATTACTCATAATACCATTCTTAACGACTAGCATTAAAAATTTAATGAAACATTTGTACGTTAATTACACACACGTAAATATCTAGAAACTATTGAATAAAAGAATGATAAATTTAAGTTCTCTAAAACTACTTAAAGAAATTACTAGCAACTAATTTAAAGTTCTATTTTACATCTTTTCCATTTAATTAAGCGCTGACACACTCACAGTAGTTACGGTTATTGGAACGTGGAGTATCCAATTAAACTCATATAAATATTTAATTTAACTTTAATAAATGCTAAATAAACATACCTATATTTTTCGGCGGAACAACTAGTCTTTTTGATAAAATTTCCTAATTTTTTAATAAATGAATTAAACTATAAATAACAATTTAAACGATCCTGATAAAAAAATTATTTGTAATTTAATATAATATAATATTTATAAAACATATAATATTTTATTATTTAGACTGCATTATTCATTACGTTTAAATTAGTAGTGCTCGCTGGCCGCTATTATTAGAAAATTCCCTTCCATCATCCTATGGTTTCCTAACGATGTCTTCCTTAGAGTTGGATAGACTAGAACCCGCCTTCATTGACGCGGAATCTGACCGCACTACTAACTACGCTTGCGTACCGTCGTTGCTTTGGATTGTGCTTTCCCCTGCCACTACAACCACTAAGACACGAGGAAAATTAAAAACAAAGAATAGTGTTAATTCTCATGAGTCACAAAAAAATGAAATATGTGTTTGACCATTTCTTTTCCTCGAATATTTTTGTCTTTAAAGACGAATAAATTACACGTATTGCTGCGTTTTTTCACACACGAGAAATCCACTGCTTTACATTATTATGCCATTCCCAGAGTTGAGACGATGCCGGTCCTTACGTCATGACGGGCTTCCCGCATATCTCATAGTGATTTTAATGTCGCAACACGCGTAATAACATCTCGTTAACTGTGAATATAAGGTAAAGACCTTGTATCTGTGACGTATTCAGAATCATAATGCTGTAATATTTTAATTAGGTAAGCAGAGTTTATTTCTATATCTGTTGTTTTTTTTTTTTCACTCCTAAGGGTGTAAAATAAGAAACGTAGTAATGTATGAAAGTCCATAATTTTCACACTACTTGAATGAAATGAATGAAATGAACGAGATGAACGAAATGAGCGAAATGAATGATATGAATGAAATGCAATGAAGCTTATTAAATATTTATTGTGTGTTGCACGAATGTTCAAACAGATTGTTTTAATTTAAAAAAAATCCCACGTCATTTTCTTATTTACTGACCATGGTTATATTACACACTTTTTTATTAGGGTAATATTTAACATACAGTCTTCTAAATATCTAGATATCTATTATCAATAGTTGATTATTCACTTTGGTTGTAAAAACAATTAACCTATTATCTAAACCAAAACATTACGTAGAACATGTTTTTTTTAATTCATCCTTTTTGTAAAAAGTCTAAATTTTATAGAGAACCGTTTGATTCACATCGAACCCGACTCCAAAGTATAGTGGTAAAAGTAAACAAAACTATGCTTAGTAAAGAATTGAAT
This sequence comes from Samia ricini, assembly GCA_014132275.2. NCBI lineage: Eukaryota > Metazoa > Arthropoda > Insecta > Lepidoptera > Saturniidae > Samia > Samia ricini. The sequence continues at coordinate 2,333,368 of AP028159.1, forward strand.
CTCTCTACCTTTGCAAATACGAAGTTATTTGGAAAATATTTTTGTTGTAATGATGTTTTCTTTATTTCTTCCTTTTTTATTTTTCCCCTCGTTATTTGAGAAGGTTCTCGTTGAAGTTTTATGTATCTAACCAGCCTATCTTGTTACTGTAATTTATAAAATTACATTTTGAACTGTAATTTTATAAATTAATTATTTAAAAAATGTATTTTGGAACGAAGTTCCTTATGGGGCGTTGCGGAGGGGTATCTACCCTAGCCGGCAAAAACGTCCGTAACGTTAAAACAAAACGTAAGATTTTAGCATATGGTTATTGTAGCTGTAATTAAATTTCAGTAAAATAGATATCGCCTCCGTTGCGCAATTGTTTAGCGTGTTCGACTGTTAACCGAAAGGTTGGTGGTTCGAGCCGACCAGGGGACGTAATTTTTCTTTTAATTTTACGATACCTACCTAAAATAAGTCAATACAAAAATCTCACTTTTAATGTTTATTTTACACAAAATTTATCAATATATGAATAGTCAATAATAAAACATTTCAGTATATTTATATTCTCTGTATGTTTTTTATTGAATATTGACGTACTTTAAAGTTAATAAAATATCTTATTTACGAATAGATTATTTTTACAAACTAAAGTTTTTTGAATGAATATTTTGATCGAATTTTCGCCACTACGCAATTACTAGTTATATTTGACACATATTTTTGTTTTTTTTTTTTTTTTTTTTCCTTTTACGTATAGTCTATGTGTGATGGCTACAGAGTGTCTAATGTACAGTCTACATGATTACTGTTATTATTATTGCAGTTTGCTATTATTATTATATCATATTATTATTATTCATGTAAGTAGCTTTCGTATATTATTATTGTACTGCAAATAAGAGATGGCGCTTTATTTTATAATATTAAAGCGGATACTCACTGAAGTTATTTGGTAAACGTTCAAAGTTTGAACACAAGATGGCGTCGCACGATGTTTACTTTTTAGTTAAGAAGGTATAATATCGAGTTTCTTGCCTGCGCTCTTCTCGACTGGGTTGTTTTCCGAACCGGTGGTAGTGTTTTAGACGTTCATAAGCGCCTTCTTAGGGCGTAAATTGAATAAATAAATTTTGATTTTGATTTTTGATTTTGAATAATAATTTAATATATTTTCTTCACAACGAGTCATTTTCTAATTATTACAGGCCTTATATAGTTTTGTTTGTGTTTTTCTATTTCTGTTTTAACTAAGAACTTCGTTTCTGACGGGGGTCCCTAGACCGCACAATTCTTTTTATTAACCTGTAAAATGACGAATTCGTTAAATGGGAAAACGTCTAGGGCGCATTGACTGCTACATACACACAAGGTTGCAGATATAATGCACGATACAAACACACTTATAAAGTCGGCATGAGTTAACGTCTAGCCAGTTTGAATGCAACACTTGCTCGAAATGGTGCCTAAAACTTTATTCTTGTGTCTAGTGTTCGCCGTCTGTACTTCCGGCATTGTCGGTATGTGTTTTAACGAATTATTTATTATGTATACTACTTTAGTAAAAAAAAAATAACAGGTTTTTTGTTCTTTTTATTTTCATATTATTTTCATTTTCTGTTCGCTTGAGGAAATTTTTAAAAGGTTATTACATTGGTAAGTTCCAAAAGTAATTAAACAAACATTTAATCGGAACCTAAAAAATGCACAAATATTCATTTTAAATAAAAATGTATGTAAATGATGTAAAATACACAAAGTTCATTATTCCTCTTATTAAAGTTAATGGAAAAATTCAAAGACCTTAAAGCTCAAAAAAATTAAAATTAAAAGAACTCTTATATAGAACCATACTCAAATAAAGAATGCATTTAAATCATCACGGGTCTATAACCATGTCAGGCTGCATCATAACTGAATCACTTAATTCTAGATGAGATGTTGGTCATACGATGTTTTTTTTTTTTTAAACTAGCCGCGTGCCAGCAGCTCCGCCCGCTTATAATTGTGCATTGAATAGGATTTTATTCACGATTTAATGAACTTTCAAAATTTAAATTTTATTCTTCTTTACCCGGAACCCTAATTATCTTCGAAAGATAAAAGTAACGCGGAGTAACTTCCAAAGCCACCTGCCAAAAGTCCCGTGAAATTGGTCCAGCCGTTCCGGAGATTAGACGGAACATACAGACAGATAAAAATTAAAAGAAATATCTTTAGCTATAAAAGCCGTATATGCATTCGTATGTACTTTGAAAAAGTTCTTATTTTGATATTACAAACGGTCACTTCCATTTTATTTATATGTGTTACGTGTTAGATCAATATGTTAAATATTTTTATCATTTTTCATATTATTGTTTATATTATTATTTTTTATATATATTTTATATATATTATTTATTTATATTATTTTTTATTTTTTTCATATTATTATTTTTATTTATCATTGTTTTTATTACACGGTATAGTGCTTTAACCACAATCTCACCTGATGTTAAGTGACGATGTGGTCCAAGATGTTAAACACCCTGCTCATTCCGCTTGATACCTGGACATACCTGCACATACTGATCCCGGAACGGGTAACTAAATTCTTACTAAATAATAATTTCAAACTTTTAAACACTAAAATAAAATTGTATAAAATGTATTTCTTAATTATATATCAAAATCTAAACAAATTTAAATGAAATAATATGTCAATAGTGGACTCTGCATTAGGAGCGTTACATGATGAAACGTGGTTGTACAAGCGATACATGTTAGATATTGGATTGTTTTTTTTTTTACCTAGCTAATGCTATTGACCGGAAGGGCCTTTACAGGTTCACCGAACTTTGGGGGCGAGTGCTGAAGGCACTCAAAAGGTGACTAGCTCAAGGGCTACCAAAGTGGTACGAACCTCGGCTTGGCCGTCACCTGAGTTTTCAAAACTCTCTCGCGAGTTGTATACTAGCTATCCCTACATTTTTTTTTATTTAGATAAAAAAAAGGTTCCTTACAGGACCTATGTAATTGGATTGTTGAAAGTGATGTTGCTTTTATAAAAGGGTGTAAAGATTGCCTAAGGAATCATCTATTAATCAAGTGAGAGTGGAGAGGTTTGAAAAACATTGCCAAACATCGAAATTAGGGGGTTAATACAGCGAGATATCGCTCTTTTTTTGTGGAACCTGCGATGTTTAATCTGAGAAGCGGTGCATGACCTTGACTCCCCGTTGCGGGGTAACGATTTCCAAAATTAAAATAGTTTTATACTTGTATTTTTAAGAATTGTAAAGACTGAGTAAAATATGGAATAAAATACATAAGAAGTAAAACCAGTTTAAAAACTAGTACATAACTTACAAACAACTAAAGTTGAGATGACATACCGTATAATAAGAGAGAAGAGGGAGAAATGTGCAAGAGTAATATAGCAGAATGGTAAAAAGTGGTAAAATAAACAGAGTTAGACTAATTAACAGATGTGAAGGTGATATAAATTATAAAAGGAAACAGCGGGTCCAACCTGGGCTCGTATAACAAATGACAAGACATAATGGTAGTCTTCGGAGGAAGACTTTGTCGGAAGATAAGCTGTACCAGAATGACAACCGTTTGCCGAAATGTTTTCTTAAAATTATTAAACGCAAATTATAAAATATGTTTAGCTACACTTTATTTTTCTTACTAACTTATAGAATGTCAAATTATGGATAACAATAAAGGCTTTTATTATTATTATTCTACATGTGTTTTTATGATACTTTATACTAAAAAATACAAGTGAACTTGCGTAGGGTAGGTTGAGCTAAAACCTTACCACGTGATTAAAGGACGTTCTAGGGAAATATCTATGTTGATCGCAATCCCACAAATTCTTTCGAAAATTAGTAAATACTTACACAATCAAATTTAAAAAGAGCTCATGCTGTTTTTTATTATGACTGTCCATAAGCAAAATACAACTCTGTACATAGTGTAGTTTTGGTGGTTTCTTACGTATTTTTATACAATTACTGTATTTGTCTCCATATTTTATTTAAAACAACATCTGTGAAATTGTAAGTGACATAGTTTGCGATATTGTGTTCAAGTGAAGTGCAGTAGAAATAATAACATGGAACGTTAATTCTAAGCTGCCTAAGATACAATTAAATTTGCACTAAAATGAGCTAAGTCAAAAGTAATACTCCCAAAAACCGAAGTACTCAAGTAACCTTCGAGCGAATCGATAACAATAAAGTTCCATATCGGGGCCAACGCATAAAGTAGATCATTCGAAAAATAAAATTAGTAAATAATCAATTACGAACGCAAGCGGATGCAACTTTACGATCAATAACCGCGATAGGTACACCTAAATATCCTAAAGCGGTATATTTTACGACCCTGGTTTCCTCAGATACGTAAAATTTTCACATTTATTACTTGCACAATTACTTTTTTTACATTTCGTTTTAATCACAATGGTAAACCATTAAAACTCCGGTTTATTATACTTTATATTAACTAACATTTTGTATTCACATCTAATTTAGGTAGGTACTAAACCTTATTCCCTGGGGCGAGCATCTCGGTGGGGGGGCACCGGATCCGGGTTAAGGCCCAGATGAAGTATCTGGGCCTTATCCTGGACGGTAGATGGCGGTTCGAGTCCCACTTCAAGGGACTTGGACCGCGCATCGCCGGTGCCGCGGCGGCACTGGGGCGGCTCCTCCCGAATGTGGGGGGGCCTGGCCAGAGGTGCCACCGGCTCCACGCAGGGGTCGTGCGCAGCATGGCCGTCTACGGGGCACCTGTGTGGGCGGACGCTCTCAACGCCCGTAATATCCGTGTGCTGCAGTCAGTGCAGCGCACGGTGGCGTTGAGAGCGATACGCGGTTACCGCACGGTGTCCGTGGTGGCGGCCTGTGTGCTCGCCGGCTCCCTGCCGTGGGAGCGAGAAGCGGAGGTGCTCGCTGCCGTGTACCGGCACTCGGCAGCGAGGAGGGATGGTGGTGGGTTCCGCTTGCACCCGGCTGAGGTGCGGAGAGTTAGACTCGAGGAGAGGGAGCTACAGATGAGGCGGTGGGAGGAGGACCTGGTGGATGTGCGCTACGGACGGCCTACCGTAGACGCCATCCGCCCGGTCCTCCGGGAGTGGTTGAGGAGGGGGCACGGCTCCCTCACCTTCAGGCTTGTGCAGGTGCTGTCCGGACATGGCTGTTTCGGATGGTACCTGCACAAGATAGCCAGGAGGGAGCCGTTGCCGAGGTGCCACCACTGCGACGCGGCGGAGGACACGGCGCACCATACCCTAGCGGAGTGCGCCGCGTGGGAAGAGCCGCGTCGTGCAGTGGTGGCGGCGGTGGGGCCGGACCTCTCGCTGCCGACCGTCGTCAGCGCTATGGTCGGCAGCGAGGAGGTCTGGGGAGTGGTTGCCTCCTTCTGCGAACAAGTTATGTTGCAGAAGGAGGCGGCCGAGAGGGCCCGTGAAGAGGATCCTGGGGCGGATCCTCGGAGGCGCAAGAGGCCCAGGGGGCGGTGGGCACGCTACGTGCGGAGCTTCTTCCGCATGTTGGCGTGTGCCGTTATGGGGGGGTTGTTTTGTGTGTGGGTGGCTTGTGCCGTATTTCTTCTTTGTGTGTGTGTGTGTTCTGTTCTTGTTCCTTTTGCTTCTTTCGCTTTCTTCAGGCATCCCTCTCCTTCCTACGTCTTGTCGACTAAGACAAGACGAGTGAAGGGGAGGGACCTACTTTTTCTTAAAGTAAGTGGCGGGCTTCTTCCCCTTTGTCCCTTTGCCCGCCACTGCTCTGTCCAACTCTTCCCCTTTTTTTTTTTTTTTTTTTTTTTTTTTTTTTTTTTTTTACGGGGGGCGGGAACTCATCCTGCTCCCTGGAGGTTGGACTCTCCATGTCTTGCCTCTCCTGAGGCGGGCTAAGAGGTGGAGGGGAACTTTTCTCCTCCATCCCCACCGGGCCATTGCACTGACGGGCCGGGTGGGTTCGCTGCAGGGGGCGACGCGGTGCTTGCGAAAGCCACCCCGTGTCGCCCCCATCCCAAATGCAGCCGACGGCCCCGGGGGGTTTTAGTGGGTATTTCCGGGCGACCTTCGCCCGGGTGAGTCCCACACTGGTGCGGAGCTCGTCACTCCGTGCCCCCTTATATATTGTATCTGGGGGACTTTGATCCTCCAAATACAATAGATAAGGGTAGTGCGTAAATGCATTTCCCCCCGTCAAAAAGAAAAAAAAAAAAAAAAAAAAAAAAAAAAACCTTATTAGGTACTAAACTTTAGGTATGTCCATCACTCCAGACTAAAAAATTCACCTTCTATTAATAAACTCAAAGCAATTTATTATGTAAAAAAGGAGAAAAAAAACACGCTTAAAACATATTCAATACGTTACAAAGATTACAATTCCGAGAAACTGACTCGTCGATCGACCGTTTTCATTCGAATAAGATCATTTTTCATTCAAATTCATAATACAATCAATCAATCACATTGTCGACATTTTTTGTTTACCATCTCTGTTTACAAGCTGTGGTAAGAAAACACACTTTACAAACACTTATATGTGCGTGTATACACTGTCATTTAGAATCAGATTTTTTATAGTATAATTTCAAATTAAAGCATAATCTTCAATTACTTAGGATTTAGGTGGACTGCATCTTGAGCCAAAACATGACGACAAATACACATTTTGGACTTGAACAACACTTGATGTGTGTCTTATCACAGTTGTTAATTGAAATAGATAATTTATTTGATGAAAACAATGTCTTCTTGAAACTACTTGTACGTGTATTGATTTGGAATAAATCACCGGAAAGTTATGAAAAACAAACAAATTACATTTTTAATTAATGGTTTTATTACACTAAATATCAATGAGTAAAAAACTGGCCAACTGCTTATAATTTCAGCAGTGATTTCTATTATTTATAGTTATTTAAAAAATAAAAATAAAACTTTATTCAATTTAGGCCCTTGGATGGCGTTTATGAACGTCTAAAACACTATCACCGGTTCGGAAAACAACCCAGTCAAGAAGAGCCGGCTAGAAACTCGATCTGGTTCTTTTCGTCATTTCTTAAAATATAAAAACTATAAAAATCATAGTCTTAACCAATGTTAGCGGAAGCACAGAGATGTAGATTAATTCCAGACATCATCTTTCACGTAATCCACCCTGTAATAACCTTTTATTAGACTTACTTTGCCTAAAGCGTGGGACAGCCAACTTGTCTTTATTTCTAATATTTAAATTATGCCGATCATTTACTAGATCAAGCTTGTCCAAATTTTTACGAACATACATTAGGTTATCAAAGATGTATTGGGAGGGCAAAGTTAAGATATCATATTCTTGAAACTTGTTCTTTAGAGATTCGCGAGGTCCCATATTGTATATTGCTCGAACAACTCTCTTTTGTAACGTAAAAATGGTGTCTACCTTTGCTGCTATATCCCACAGCAAAATACCGTAAGACATTAAGCTACGAAAGTAAACAAAATAAACTAACCTTTTTTTTTTGTCGGGGGGAAATGCATTTACGCACTACCCTTACCTATTGCATTAGTGAGACCGGAGTCCCCCAATGCAATAGGTAAGGGGGCACGGAGGGACGAACTCCGTGCCAGTGTGGGACTCACCCGGGCGTGAAGCGCTCGGAAATACCCACTAAAACCCCCAGGGGCCGTCCGCCGCATTTGGGATGGGGGCGACACGGGGTGGCTTTCGCAAGCACCGCGTCGCCCCCTGCGGCGAACCCACCGGGTCTCGTCCGTGCAATAGCCCAGTGGGGATGGGGGAGGAATACTTTCCCCACCCACCTCTTCGCCCACCTCTCGAGAAAGGCATAACCAAGACCGGTCAACCATCCGGGGGAAAAGTAACCTAGCAGTACGATTATCCGCCAACTGGCGAATTTTTCAAACGGTAAAAGCAGCGGAACTAAGCCATACTGCCAAAGTTTTAATATGCTTCCCATTGTATCTTATTATCAAGTGTATATTAGCGGTAAGTCATTAATATAAGCCAGGAATAAAAACGGTCCCAAAATCGACCCCTGCGGAACACCGATTCTAACTAATGATCCAGTGGAGGTAACCCCATTCACATCTACTTTCTGACAGCGGTTTGTTAACTAAGAGGTCAGGAAGGAGACAGAGGTTTCAGAAACATCACAATGTTTTAGTTTCAGTATAAGTGTACTGTGATCAACGCAATCAAAGGCCTTTGAGAGATCGCAGAATACACCTATTGCATCCTGCCAATTCTCCCAAGCTCCGAATATACGACTTATTAACGTTGAACCAGCGTCAGTGGTAGATCTGGATTTCGTGAAACCAAACTGCGGACCATCTAAATTTATTTTCTGCTCTAAAGTATTCAACTAAATGATTAACCATAATCTTTTCGAAATTCTTACCAATCGATAAAATCACTGAAATTGTTCTATAATTTTCAAGATTGCTTCTGCAACCTGATTTAAAATAAGGGCACCACTTTATTATTTTAATTAAATTAGGGAAAGTGCCTGTTGCTATGCATCCGATAAATATGTTAACCAAATATCGTGAAATATTAACAGTCATGGATTAAAGAACCATTACCGACATTTCCCATATACGAGTATCTTTCGTATATTTGAAATTTAATTGCTTGTAAGCTGTAATAGATAATGCAGTAATAGATGTAAAATAGAATTTTGAGTTTATAAAGTTCACAACATTAGTAAGAAATACTAAAATCTTTCCAAAAAGTAAATCTATAATTTAGAAAAAATGTCATATAAATAGGTTCATTGATTATGCAGTAATATATAAACCAAAGTAATGTAACTTAATGGTAGTTGTCTTTTATTTTAAAAAATGTAAATTCGATGAATATATTATGTTCTTAATGTAAATGAAAAAAAAATGGTATACATTTGATTTTAATTTACAGGTCAAGTGGCAACCCTATGTAGACCGAACGAGAGGCTCCTACCGTGCGGTTGCCCGAAGACCTGCCGAGACCCTGCGCCAGACTGCAAGGGTGTCTGCCGGATGGGCTGCTACTGTGAAGAGGGTCAAGTTAGAAACGACACGGGACACTGCGTCAAACTTGCTGATTGTCCACCTATTGGTAAATTATTATGCTTCTTTAGCGGTGTTGAGCGATTCTCGGTAGTGAAAAACTTATATAATCGCGTTACCAATGCTATAACGTCACCATCAACATGCTACAGTATCCCAAGTATAAGATGGCGTTCAGAGATAAATAATAAAATTTATACTTATGCAGCCTATCCTATGTTTTAGAAAATAAACCATATATTTGAAAATATATATAATTATTGCTCGGAGAGCCATTGGATAAATTTTAGGTTATATAATAAATTCGGTTAACAAATTATAACTAGAATAACAATTTTTTTTTTCCAAAGTTTCGCGTTATCACACAGTCGACAGTCTCCGTAGCTCTCTAGTTTGTAAAAATTGAATTTCTACATATCCATGCGAAGCCAGGCCGGGTCGCCAGTTCCTAATAAAGCAATAAAGATTTACACTAAGAAAACAATATCATCCTCCAGTAATTAGACTATGATTAGTAATTAGTAGTTTGACTATGCTACTATACTAAGCTCAAGGTTTATTTAGAAACTATTCCAAAGGTTTAGTAAAGTTGTTTTCTTGACATCCATAGAAAAGGAATTCGTAATCCTGTGTTTTATGCTGTATATTATTTTAATTAATAATGTAAATATTTATCCAGGTGCTTTGTTTTCTATTCCAGGAGCTGCTTACAGGTTAGATACAACAGAGCCGAGAGCCAACGGCGGCATTTGTCCGGATGATGAAGAGTATAGATTTTGCGAGCCTTGCAATAAAACATGTGCCAATCCGAATCCAATATGTCGTGCGCAGTGTGCGAGAGGGTGTTTCTGTAAGGAAGGTTTGCTTCGAGATTCAGACGGAAGCTGTGTCAAGATAGAAGAATGCTCAAATATTGCTGAACAACCCAAATGAAAACTGTAGGTTCTTTGCCTTTATCTCAATCCCATTGCATAAATTACTAACTTGTTTTTGACGAATAATTCAAACATCAAGCATACAAGCTATGCAATCAAACTTCAAAAATTCCAAATGTATACAGCCTTATTCGCTATATTTTTTATAACCTGGGTTCCTTGTAACCTTTGTTGATAATGACAGGCAACAGATTATATGAAGTAGATTCACCATTGACGATTAGTCATAGATTATAATTTGACTATTAATGTATATTTATCCGAAATGTATATACATGAAAATAATCTAATATCGGTATGAAGTATAACCCGAAATCCTAAATCGATTCCCAACCAACAGTTATTGAAATAGATTTATAAGAAAATTATTAAAATATTTTATAATCACATGAAGATCATAAAAGTTCCATTCCTAATTGATTTTGTTAATGATTTGCAAAGAAAGCGGAAACGTGTGACATTGCGATAGACCTTGTTTAAAATCCTAAGAATATTATGCAAATTATTCAAGAATATTTTATTATTTACCCAGTTTTAAGTATTAGTACGTAAAGACGATCATTATAATTTAGCATGTTTTGTACCTTCACCTATTTTTTGGAACGTTCAAATTATTAACCCGTTGGCTATTGACCTTGCCCAATTGGGCAACTTTCGTGAAAATGACGAAATGCAAAATGTCCCTTACTGACATTTAAACGGGTAATCTCATGTCAAATCGACCAATTATTGTTGTGAACAATATAGGTAATATTTATGAAAAAAATATTTTATTTTCAGTAAATTTCATTAAACCGCTGGCCTACACAATGTCATGTGGCAAGAATCAGGTTTACAATCCGTGTGAATCTTGCGAGCGGACTTGCAATAATCCTAACCTGACTTGCCAATCGTCCTGTATGAAAGGATGTTTCTGTCTCAAAGGCTACGTGAAGGCGCCTAATGGAAGCTGTGTTAGATTGGAAGATTGTCCTAAAGGTTTGTAAACTCGCGGATAGTTATGACAAGCAAATAATTTATAGTATATTTTAGTTTTAAAAAACTACTATTACAATCACAAACTCCTAATTATCTCGCCCGAATCCTTTAGTTGTAACTATTTGCTACCTTCAAAGGGTTTTATAATGTAATAGATATTATTTTATTTAAAAAGAGACATGAGCTCTTATCTTGCACTGTGTGACAAATTTATAGTTTTAATTTTACTAACTGTTATACTTAAGCAAAATAAAAATATTGAAATTTATTGTTGTATTCAAAGTTATTGGTATTTAAATGGAAAATATCATCTGTGATATTTTTCAATTTTGTGGTTTTTTTTATAAAGTACTGTTACTAAAAACAATGTTCTTTAAATGTTTGAAAATTTTAAATCTTGATTTTTTTATGTTTGTATATCTGCTTACATAATTACAATGTTTCAATTAAATTACTTCTTTTGTATAACCTCTGGAACTAAATACATTTTTGTAAAATTATAACTGTCCTCTGTAGATGCATGTTATTGTCACAAATTTAAGATACACCGTAATTAAAAAGTACAAAGATAAAGAGTACCTAATAAGCTAGAAGTATTAATTTAAAAAATAATACTTCTTCGACGCCATTAGTATTATAGATTAAATATTAACGCCAAACATAGCGTTGCAAAAGTCATAAGTCACATTCTGCCTTATTAGTACATATATAAAACTGAAACAAAAAGCACGTATTTGTGATGATAATGTGTTGTTATTCTTCTTCAGCTTATATTTATTGTTATTTATAAATAAATTGATCAAATCACTCTTTGTGTTTTCTTTCTACATTGCATGCAACTGGTTCTGTATTTTTTATTGCTACTTCAACTTTTTAACTGGTCTGTGTTCTAATTTTCTTGTAAATGTATATATTTATGTAACGTATGAAATACGAGTAATCGTGATGTTATTTAATGAACACGTTTTTGAGCGTGCTTGTAGAATTCCAGAATAATAACCCAGACTCCTTTTGGTTAGCAGATATAAAAACTCTTTACTAATACATTTTTTTTTCTTTGTGGATTTAGTTCATTTAGTTTGCCAGTAAACTATTATCCACAAAATCATTTATATACTACAATGTACTTTAGTTTCGAAAATGTGATATTTTATATGTGTATAATTGCGAAAAGTACTTTACGAACTAAATGAGATTAACGCATTAAGATAAACATAAGCGATTTGAGTAAAGACTCATTTGGTATAATGAACACCTTATGTCATCATTCCGAATAGCGGAAGTGACTTTCGGCGGCGCCCAAGAGCCGTCTATCGAAGACTGTTCTTCAGACGAAGAGTACTTCTCATGTGGTTGGTGCGAGCCAAACTGCTCTGTTCCAGCCCCATCCTGTCCCGTCGGCGTCTGTATACGCGGATGCCTTTGCCGTCCGCCATTGCTCAGGCATCGCAGTGGACTCTGTGTTCAAGAGAAAGACTGCAGGGCGCGTATGTTCTTATTTCTTACGATCTCTGTATGACAATTATATTTTATACATTATATAGTCTTAAAATTACTCGCTTTATTTCTAAACAACAGGTATGCAAATAAAAACACATAGGGTTGGGATTTACTCTTTCAAAGTTTCACTGAAATATATCAAAATACGACTTATCAATATAATAAAAACTGACCATTTAGGCACGCACTTCTTTACAATTTCGCAAAGATTTTTCTTTTTGTTAGTTAAAGGCAATTTGTTAATACATAATTCTACTAATATCATGATAATAGCATATTTTTTTTTCGATCGTCATATCAACGGGGTCTAACAAAACGGTGGGCATCTTTTTAAAACTTACCAGTGAGTTTGTGTTATTATTTCCAATACACTTGTGCATAACATCACATAAAATTTTAGCGAAATTTTATAATTTAGTGTCAAGTAACGCACTACAATGCAGAGAGGTTATTTAAAAAAAAAACTGCACTTAATTAAACATGTTACGGAGTTCTTGGCGAGATCTCAGTCTGTCGTTTAGCAGCTATTTTATTTAATTCATAACTTTGTGTATTGGACCCCATATCATGTAATCTTGTGTGATATAATTTCGTTATTGTGTACAAGTTAAGTTTATTATAAATAATAACACGTAACGTTTATTCTGAAATCGAGTAAACTCCATGGAAAGTTCGATCACGACGGGGCACCATTTTGATGGAGCTTCGTTTCGTTGATACAAGATTGAAAATACATTGTACCCATATGACACTGACACAAATTGTGTGTGTTTAATACACAGATTGGCATTATCTAATTAGAAGTAGAAGAAACATGTTCTGTTTCGTTTTACTAATTCTATTTTGCTGACAGGTGTTGCGAGTACGAAAGCAAGTGAGATCCGCTACTACTGAAGTTAGGTAATAAAATTATTATGGGAGTTTTTGGCGGGATCTCAATCTGTAATCTAGCAGTTATTGTATTGTTTAACTTACGTATTTGGCCCTATATTATATAATTTATCAAGGCGTTTTGCGTCCGGTTATTGTGTTGTGCACGACTGAAGTGTATTGAAAATAATGACGAGAAACATTTATTATGAGGTGCCACGAAAACTTCATGGAAAGTTCTAGTAAGATGAGCCGCCCGTTTTGATGGAGCTTGGTATCGTTGACACAACATTGAAAACATAACTTATCACATGATAGTGACAGAATTCTGTATGTACAAAAAAAATCGCAGATTGCCATTAACCAAGTCGGTGAAAATTATAAAATAAAATTATGTAGTTTGAGTATTACTAGAGATTTTCCTCGTTAGTTTTTAAACTTCCGCATTCCGGAAAATGATCTCTTTGTATTCTCATATTCATAAAGATTAATTAATTATTAATCACCTATTTTAAAATATTATTGAAATTACACCTGCCTAATATAGTTTGTGTGTCCGTGTCCATCTCATTGTCCATGAGTGAGAAACATATAATATGATTTCTGAATTGTCAGAAAACTCCTTGGAAAGTTCGTTGCGTGACGATTACGATTACAATTTAAGCCGCGGGCACACAGCTAGTATTTAATAAACTCGTCTACAACATATTGGCAAAATTGTATATGAACACTTTTTAATTAGCGTCGATCGGTAATTTATATTACCTTCAGTGTTAAGGAAGAGATAATAATTATAGTGATTATTCTGTATAACACAATATGTGGGTGTACAGCTTATCTATGATTTGTAGTCAACTTGACTTAGTTTATCTTCAACAGGGATGTCGAATTTTGCAATCGAATAAGTTGTATTTTAATTCAATATTCATGGGTTTAACAGGAGTAAATTAAGTATAAATTTTTTTTGCAATATTTTTATCATAGGCGAAAATTTTTCAATACATCACTAGCATAGTTGAATTGAAACTAAAATTAATATACTTTTAACCTTGTATTTATAAAAGGAAATCTCCCAAAAGCTTTATCGTGGAAACCTTACACCATACACACCGGTCACGATTATGCATACGAGATATTTTTTTTTTATTTAAATCCAAATATTATTTTGGACAACCCTTCATACAATCAGCAGTTGAATGTTGATTAATGAAGCCCTTATAATAACACCTCAACGGACGCTCTTGAACTTAGTAAACGAACACTTTAGGAACGCAATAAAATATTTGCAACTCTGTTTATACTTATTTGTGAACATTATCAGAAACATAAACTCTGAAAAGATTTAAGTGCCATAACTTAGAGGCTTATGAGCATATATGCTATGATATCCGCACACTAGGATGGTCATTTGGACGTTTGTCCGCTCATGAAGTTTCGTATATAAACCTACAAACTTGTCAGACCCAATGGCCAAAATGAAAACAAACGTCGCCATTTTTAAATGTCAATAGTCTGCCTTTGATGACATTTCTCCTATTGGATCGTAGCTGCGTGTGCTTATTGTTTTTCTTAATATGTCGAATAACCATAAAAATGAGACAATAGGAAAACAATAATAAATAAACATATTTAGCTATGCTTTTTACCCGATTATGGGGAAGCCAAAAGGAAGGGTTATGATTTTAGCAATCTTTGTTTGTATATACGTATCTTCCATTTCCACCTTAGCGCCTAAGCTTTTTGATTTTGATAAGTAAGGAGTCCATCAAATTCGTTACCGTTACAGGAAATTAAAAAACTAAACTCGTCTACAGTTATGAACGATTTACCAAATATTTACGTTAAAAATGGCTAGAAAAGTGTGTTTTTGAATTGTTGAATAATTGGTTGTTAGTAGCACTAATTGGAAGCAATTACTTAGATATTTATTTATTACTAATTTTAAAAAAAATCTTATTTACTCACCATCAAATAATATTTGTTTTAATGAATGCGGATACGTTTTTATGATTTGTGGAAAATAAAATAGAGAGTATTTGAGTTTCGTCACAATCGGGTATAAGTCTCTCGACAATTTTTTTTACAGGTCCCCCTTTTACGGCAAGCTACGTTATTTAATTTTTTCAAGCTGACAAAACGCTATCATTCTGAAGTTTCTTGATAGCTTCAACGAACTTTAAGGCAATATGGTAGCCAGCGCAAGGGCACGAAAATGGTTACGAACCTCAACTTGAACTGCCGATAAAAAATTCCGCGGAATTTTCCCCGTGCGAACCTTACGTTTAGCAAACCTGTAAACTAAAAAAGTCCAAAATTCAATATAATATGAATCTATTATTACAGATAAATGTAAGAATCCGAACGAAGAGTACGTATGCCGGTATGGTTGTGAACCTAGTTGCGGTGCACGTGTTTGTTTCGGTCGTATTCGGCCAAGGCGCTGTGTGCTCGGCTGTCACTGCAAACTGGGATACCTGCGAGACATACGCACTGGACTGTGCGTCCCACCTGCAGCGTGCGATGCTAACAAAAACGATACGCCATTATTAAATTGATCTATTAAAGTACATTGTTAGTTTTTTATTATTATTAATGTAGCAACACCCTTGTCTATGTGGCTAAATAATCATACCTCTTAAATATTTAAAATACTGTAATATTGGGCTTAAATGTATTCACACTATACATAAAGGACGTCTTGTCAAAACAAAACAGTAGGCACAGTACAGGTATTTTAAGAAACCGGTAGAATTTAAAATCAAATTTAATTAATGCACTACGCATTATATAAACTATTAATAACTTCAACATAGGTTGTGATGCAATTAGTATTTTTGGGATCGGTAACAAAATTTAACACAACGGTCACGCCGTGAATACTGATTTTAAATTAGACGTGCGGTTTTGTGTTGCCAGGCTTTTCGCGAATTCGAACTCGAAACGTGTGTAAAATTAGATCTGACCTAAGACTAGTTATGTCTGCGGATATGCAAATAAATGCACATAAAAGATTTTCTTCACAATATGGTATTACATATCACTGATATTTAATTAATTAAAAACAACAGATTAAATAAATACTATAATTAAAAACGAGTTATGGTATAGAACTTAAACCACTTAATGGAACCTACTACCAGCTGAAAACTAAAATAATATTAACTGATTGTTTTAAAAATAAATGTTACAAAAATGTTATTGTTTATAATTTATTGCAGTCATAAATACAAATTCTTTAGATGCGATTTATTTTATGTCTCTAATCTTCGAACATAGTTCTGTGTAAATGGATGCCCTAACATATAACTTTCCAGAGAGACTTTGTGACATCACAAAATACACATTTTGTGGTGTTATTTCACTTGTGCATAATAACCAAATTAGATCATTCTCTCGTAAAATGTCAACAAAATTACATAACATAGTGTCAAATAACTTAAGGTAATGATTGATAAAATTTGCTGCATAACAGACCAAAACGCCAACAAAGCTAGACTGTACAGGGTAAACATATAAAATAAATAAGTACATCTTACTTTACTCATGGATTCTTATAATAGTAATAATATCTCAGGAAATAACATTTTATGAGGTGCCGCTTTTCGCCAAGGATTTATCTGTTTCTGAGAAATCTGATTTTAACTGTTGGCAACCTTGCGTACGGTGTACCCGCGTAGATTTTCTATGCCTAAGAATAAACTGATGCATAATTTATAGCAAAATAAGTCATTCTAACGATTACTTATTGACAGACATAAAATCAATATATTAACAAACAGATTTTGCTTCGTAACACATTTTTTAATTAATTTTAATCTTAGTTGCCTAATCAAGTTTCCATGCAGAGTCTAATCAACACTTGTGTGCTTCCTCGGCAGGAGAAATGTGAGTCTCCATAATCTCAAACAAAAATAATTAATACTCGAAGATACTCATGTCCTTAGGAATTATTCCATAATAATGAATTATGAATCCGAAACCAGCAACAAAAAAAATAGACAATAACCCAGTCCCATAATTTTAAATTAACAATTCACAAAAAGTACCCATATTTATATCCAGAGTATCGAATATTCATAAATGTTAACCGGTAGTAAGTACCCTAAACAAATGCCGCGTTATAATAGTGTAAATAGATTGCATAACCAATATAAAAGAATATTTATATGTGAGTTTTTTTTTTCACTTTATTGGTAAAATTTAACGTTTATTAATATTTCACTTGCAAATTCGGTCCTCCTTAAAATGTGAAAGCCATGTTTATTTTTTTACGATAACTAATACAAAGATAGGAGTAATAACAATGATAAGGTATACAATTTTAAGAACTTGGATTATTTCGGTAAAAGTTCGCGCTCATGAAATATAAGTAGACACCTACACTCTTATTAAGCTAAACTTACTAAAGAAAAGACTTTTATGTAAATTCATACAAGCTGATACAATTAAAACTTAACTCTCTATTTTACTTTTTAATGTTGTTTATACAATACTAAAACAACAAAAACTTTATATTTACTTATTAGTAAATTATTTTTATTCTCGCTGTATGTATACGCTAAATGTTCAGCGTATGCCCAACGTTGCTCCCGCGAGAAGGGGTTTGGTTAGCAAGTACGCTATATCAATAAGCCAGTCTAAAATAGAAAAGTGGATGATACATAAGCTCCCAACAATTTAATAACGTAATACCGACTTAGTATAGTATAATAATGTTAATGTTTATGTAGTATAAACCATATATTATGTTTTTAGTTTCTAAAAAAAAAGATAATTAAAAAAAAAACGTGTCCAAGAATGCGTTTCCAAAGGTATTTAGATTAAAAGATTATTGATAAATAAACTATGATAAACAATTTCAGTTTTTCATATTAGTTTTTATTAATGTAGAAAATTTTATTAACTACACATAAATTTCACAAAAAATCTCCCCGGCGGGGAATCGAACCCCGGTCTCCCGCGTGACAGGCGGGGATACTTACCACTATACTACCGAGGATAGTAGCTATGGTTTTAAAATTACTGTACATTTTTATAAAATAAGACAAGTAAACAAGATCTATCTGTGTTTATAAACATGTTTTAAAAGTTCGTCCTAAAATGATTTAAAGAACAATTGAAATATAAAATTCCTACTTGCGGATTATTGAACTCCTGGATTACTGTTGTTCTTTATGTTACTATTATGTTTCTAAATGTTAAATTAAATAACTAATACCCTACGGATAGTAAAATATAGAATTTTAACTTTAAAAACAGCTGCCTAGCTAGATTGTTTCATGTCATGTTTCTTTCAGGTTTCTGAACGAAACGCAGCAATTATCATATTGAAAAGTGTTTACATTTTACAATATTTGCGCCTGTTCGTTTTCTTACATAAAAATATCTGAAAATAATAAAACAATTAAAAAAAATGAGTGAGAAACTGAAAGAATTACGCGAAAGGTCTCAAAAACGCAAGAAATTGTTAGCACAAACGGTAGATTTTTACTTATATAATAAAAGGAAATGTAACCTTACTTTGAGTAATGTATGTTATTTTTACTTATGTTTAGTTAGGCGTATCGAGTGTTAGTGACCTCAGACATGCCTTAGGATCTACATTGGATGTTCCAGCGAAAAAACAAGCATCGTCAAGCCATGGAAACGAAGGTGACAAGCCAACAGCTAAAGACCAACCTGACGGTTTGGTATATACTGATTCATCAACATTCTTGAAGGTGAATATTCTATTTAATGGTTTCTAAATCTTTTGGTTTTAATAATTAAAAACGATGTATATATTTTAATGTTTACGTTCCTACTTTTATATGTAGAAAGAAATAATGTTTTACATTTCAAACTATCCATGACAATGTTCCTCACTGTCTTCAACCTGCATATGGCAAGAGTATTTTTTGAGACTTGCTGTTGTATAAATTTTATGACAACAAAATTATTTATAATGTCATCATTGTATTGTACAACATACAAGGTAACAAATATTAAAAATGGTTGTCACCTGGCTAATGTGTACTTGTGGGTTACATCAATCAACAAATCTGCTGATCATACACTATATAAATAATGTTAGGTCCAAAAAGTAATCTTCAGGAATCAACTCTTTCATCTTTTACATGTTAATTATAATTTACAGGGCACCCAATCATCCAATCCACACAATGACTACTGCCAGCACTTTGTTGACACCGGCCAAAGGCCACAGAACTTTATTCGTGACGTGGGCCTTGCTGACAGGTTTGAGGAATACCCTAAACTTAGGGAATTGATTAAATTGAAGGATGATCTTATTGCAGAGACAGCTACTCCGCCTATGTATTTGAAATGTGATTTAAAAGTAAGTTTTTTTACTATCTGGTTATTTGTTTTATTTCATAATAACTGGATTTCATCTGATAATATATTAAATAGAAGTACATGACTGACAACTAATAAACCTATTTTGGGTTTATACATTTTCAATGTATTGTTTTTGGATTATGGGTAGGGTTGCCACCTTGTTTTAGTGCAAATAAATTACATTGGTTATTAAAGGTAGAAAATAAAAAGTACATTATGTCAAAATAACATATGATTTATTTTACTTTATTATTTTCCTTTAAAAAACATATTTTTCACTACTTTTAGTAACTTTTAACAAATAACTATAATTACTAAATAGCTGCACACTATTTTTACAGTCTTTATTAAGGTTGAAGTAAATAAGTAGGTAATTCGTTTTTATCAGGTTCAAAGGTGCTTTGTTTCTTTTGTTGCCTTTTGCTATATCACAGAAACCGTCTAAAACTCTTTGTGAATGGCTGAGAGTATTCCCAGAGAAATCTGGGAAAATGGTTCTCAAAAAATGTAAAGTACAATGACCCGAAACAATGTACAATAATTTATAATAAAGTACGGGTGGCAACCCTAATTATGGGTCTCTGCCTATTGCCACTGGTTTCATAACTTAGATTATTCAAGTACAGTAATACCCCGCTCAGCGCGATCCCGTTACGCGCGGTTTCACTATAACGCGAATTTAAAATTTCGCGCTCAAATGCCTCGCATTACGCGAAAGAGTGCGTATAAACATGAATGTAAAGACAACAGATGTATTTTTCCGTAAAAAATAAGAGTATGTATTGCATAAAGTGTTCTTAGAATTAAAGTGATTGATTAAAATGATTTGTATTTTTTTGTATTAAATTTTGACTATGTTCAATCATAAACCCCTCGATATACGCGAATTTCAATTAACGCGATTTTTTTTCGGAACGTATCCGTCGCGTAAAGCGGGGTATTACTGTATGCTGGTATTACAATGACTATTGTTTTCCCAATCCAGTCTGCTGGAAGAGCCAAAATACCACTCTCTCTAGTTATTAATTTATTATTTTGTAGGGTTGACCACATATGGGTAGGAGTGGCTTGGGTGAAGCGATTAGTTACTTGACACAACAAAACGCATCTAGCCTTAGGTCAACAATTTAGAATGAAAACACATATATTCTATAAACAATCTGTATTTGTTAAGCATTACCACATATATCACATCCAAAATACTGCAACTGCAATGTCATCACTTTTAAAATTTGATTTCTCAATTTATAAAAAAAAAAGATTGGGCTAAATAAATCATACAATTGTGTGTAAATTATTTATTTACTCGTCAAAATTGATATAAACATGTACTAGATTTAAAAACGGTTTTTTTTTTTTCTTTACACTTTATAGGCTCAGTGTTTTGACCACAATCTCACCTGAAGTTAAGTGACGATGTTGTCCAGAATGGTACACACTAAGCCTAGAAGTATTGGAATACACCAATTGGTATTTGTCGACAGGTTTTCTAACTTGAGGGTGGTAGCTACCCAGGTAGGCATTGTTAGACAATGCCCTACCACCATGCCATGGTTTCCTTACGATGTTTTCCTTCGCCGAAAGCTCTGACTGATTTTAGAGTTGGACAGGTTGGCTCGAACCCGCATCCATTGACGCGAAATCCGGCCGCACTATCCATTCATAATCAAAAAATCAAAATCAAAAACATCTTTATTCAATTTAGGCCCTAAGAAGGCGCTTATAACGTCTAAAACACTACCACCGGTTCGGAAAACAACCCAGTCGAGAAGAGCGCAGGCGAGAAACTCGATTTGGTTCTTTTTTTTTTTTCATATAAAAAAAACTATACAAATCATAGTCTTATAAGCGGGTGCGCACAGAGATGTGGATTAATTCCAGACATCACTATCGTTCACGTAATGATCCACCCTGTAATAACCTTTTGAGATTAAAACTTAAAACTTGCGCAACATTGCGCCGTCATTTAAGAAAAATCAGTCTAAAAGTATGTAAAAAAAAGTAATGTGTTATAAAACAAATCAGTTAGGCTTTAATAATTATACTTCTTTTCCATAGCTGTTTTTGGAACTAAGTAATAGTCTTTTGACACCTCAGTTGGGAGCTTTTGGTTTTTTACATTGAATTAGACATATGTCATCGTTAGAATAAGTAATTGTTTGAGAATTTAACATGAATAGATGTCACTGGTAGAATTCTTGTAACCAAAAACTATTGTATTTGTTATGTTAAAATATTAGTTAACAATAACTATGGTTACATTAACTAAAGTTAACTATCATTTATTGTTGAAGTGCTTTTGACTCCGTAGACTCATTTATTAATATAGTGGAGATGCACTTGAATATATTACTTATTATGTATCCGTACTTACTTCCAGACCTTTGACTTGAAACAGATGGGTAATAAGTTTGACGTTATATTAGTGGAACCGCCTCTCGGCTCCGGCTGGCGGTGGCAGGACGTGCTCGCGCTAGACCTACAGCAGCTTGCTCAGGCAAGGTCATTCATATTCCTGTGGTGTGGCAGTTCTGAAGGTACGAGCTCTTAATTTCATTCAGAAATTACCCGGAGTGATGTTCTTGTATGGTTTAATTTTTTTGTAATTTTTGTTTTTCAGGTTTAGACATGGGCAGGGAGTGCCTCAAGAAGTGGGGCTTCCGTCGCTGCGAAGACATCTGCTGGATAAAGACGAACATCAAAAACCCGGGGCATTCGAAGAACTGAGCACAACGCTGTCTTCCAGCGTACGAAAGAGCACTGCCTGATGGGAATCAAAGGGACGGTGCGACGGTCCGTCGACGGCGACTTCATCCACGCGAACGTCGACATCGACCTGATCATATCCGAGGACCCGGAGTTCGGCAGCAGCGAGAAGCCGATCGAGATATTCCATATCATGGAGCACTTCTGTTTAGGCCGGAGAAGGTAAGTCAAGTCTAGAGCCTCATTGTAACGTCTAACCTTTCCCTACAGGACATAAATAACATGGAGACTTGTTAAGTTTGTATTCGGCTGGTTGACGGGTGAAGAGGTATTTAGGGAAGGTTTTTTAAGGAGAAGGGGGGAGAAAACACATAAAGGTATACCTATTAATGTATACCTACTTAAGCATTAATGGGGGGGGGGGGGGGGGTATACTTTTCTTATTTCTGACGGCACGGGAGACGTGCGATGAATGCTGATTACGTAAGCGATATTCACTTATTCGATTCTAGTGCTTTTTTTCAAAATTACACTAACGCTTATGTAATCATAGTGAGTGGGGGGGATATGGGGGGGGTGTAAGAACTCTACTTGCTGTTGGTGACAAAGTCAAAAGTGACCTCATGGGACCTTTACCTACTGCGTTCAGGTTTCAATTTCACTCTTGCGGGTTATAACTTATAATTATATATATAATTATAAGTTATAGTGGTTTTATTATAGTTGGTAAAAAAAAAAATAGGGGGGCGCTAAAAAATATTTCATTTTTAAAGTGGGCAGTAGACAAAATAAGTTTGGTTGCCTCTTTATAGGGGCGTCACCTACATTTCCTATCTAACTCTATAGTGTATTGTTTGATGAGGGGAAATCTCTAATAAGCTGTTTCAATGCTACATTATTATACTTGAAAGACCCTTATAGTGTGCGTTCGGCGCTTTAACTACAATCTCACTTGATATTAAGTGATTAAGTTACAAAAACCTACCCGTCATGAAACTTGAACTATAGTATGGAAACAATGGCGGATGAGAACCACTCCAACTCCCGCTTCAGAATTAACTGTGGTCTTTTTCGATGTGATCAGATTGTAAATATAGATTTTAATGTAGTAATTACGGTTCAGTTGGTAGCGGAGTCAGATTCTGCATCGGCGGACATAGGTTCGAGATCAGGTGGTACCACCAAGCCCATATAGGTGGTGTGTTCTGACAGCGTCACTTGAGCGCCATTACATTTGGGATTAGCGTATTCACCACCTTCACTCGCAACATCACTTAATATCAAGCGAGATTGTAGTTAAAGCGCCGAACCCACACTATAATGGTCATTGAAATATGTAACGTAAGGTCACTTTTAGACTTTGTCACCAACAGCGAGTAGAGTTCTTTTACCCCCCCCCCCCCCCCCCCCCCCCCCCACCACTCATTATGATTACATAAACGTTAGTGTGATTTTGAGAAAAAAAAAGCACTAGAATCGAATAAGTGAATATTGCTTACGTAATCAGCATTCATGACACGTCAAAAATAAGCAAAGTATACCCTCCCCCCCCCCCCCCATTGATGCTTAAGTAATACTAGGACGTGATTATTTTTTGAAGTACTATTGTTAAAAACGAGCTAAATCGGGAGTTTACGATAAGGGTGACCGTCTGGTCGTGTTGTTATATGAAAGGATACACCTGTTCGGGCGCGACTCCACGATCCGTCCCGGGTGGGTCACCGTCGGCCACGAGCTGACCAACTCGAACTTCAGCGCGGAACTGTACGCGGCCAACTTCACCGAGGGTAGGGAGAGCACGGGCTGCACCGAGCGCATAGAGGCGCTCCGCCCCAAGAGCCCGCCGAACACTAGCAAGGGGGCCAGACCGAGGGGCCGGGGAGGGTTCAGGGGCAGGGGCCGCGGGAGAGGGGCGATTTAGAGATCAATCACTTTGTATGTAAAGCAATAGGGGGCTATGCCTTAGGGGGCAGTTCAAGTGTTACGTAACTAAAATTTTAGACATTTTTTGCTTCCCACTCTCCCTTGTCATAGATAATAATAAGAAAAGATTTTAACCTCTCTCTCCCCCCCCCCCTACATAACATTACATAATATTGGTCAAATGTATTGTAACTTACATGTGTATATATATATATATACATACCTACAGTGAAAAACCGTACAGACGAACTTCTATCTTTTTGGAGTCTGTTAAAAAAAATTTGGTAGTTAATTTATTTATTAATTGTAGAATTTAAAAAAATTAATAATCTATAATTTATGTCGAAACTAGTAGGTATGTATATAAAATGCATTAATGTGTCGATAAAAGACGATATAATGAATATATAATTTTGATTTTACTTTGAGAGTAAATTAAAATAAAAAAACGTTTATTTTACAGCAATTTTTTTTTTTTAATTCGACGTAAATAATCCTTCTGTCTTGCGATATATTTTTTTTAATATTTGACATTCTGCAGTTTATTTTTAGCGTCTTTGACTCCTGGTGGAGTTTATTTATCTTAAGTGTCCATTATGTTTCCTTCATCTTTAGACATGAGTATTTAAGATTGAATATTGAAATAGCTGTAAAAATAGTCTCGAATATTCGATAAGTTGCTAATTGTAATTCCAATTAGTGATGTGTTAAAAAAATCGCTTTGATTTATAATATTCTGTTTAAATACTTTACAATAATTATATATGTATTTTTGAAGTAAAAATTCTTATCCGTCGGATAGTAGCGTCACAATTTTGAAAAGAGAGAAAGAGACATAAAAAACATACATATCATCACCCCTTTCTCCCGTGGGGGTAGGCAGAGATTACGTCCTTCCACTTGCTACGATCTTGACACACTCTTTCGCTTCCTCTGCTTTCACGAGCGCTTTCATACATGCTCGTCGGTTACGAGTACTTTTTACCTGGCCTTTATTTAACACATGATTGATTTGGTCTAGATACGTTCGCCTAGGTCGACCCTTACCGACTTGCCCATTCACCCTCGCCTTATAAATTAATTTCGTTAATCTTGTCTCATCCATCCTCTCTACATGCCCAAACCGACTAAGCATACCTTTCTCTATTTTGGTCACCACATCCTCTACCACACCACAGCGTTCCCTTATCATACTATTCCTGACTTTGTCAATCATTTTCACTCCAGTTCCGACATAAAATGCACGGAACATCATTATTATTTTCTCATATTTGTGCTATATATTCGTTTATGAGCAAGCGTTCTGTTACGGGCCTCCAAGCTGATATTATTATAAAAAAGATCCAACTATTAATACTGTAATTTATTCAACTAAATTTGTTAATAAATATACAACATTACATTAGAGGACCTGCACCTACGTATCTACACGCTAGCTATGTCTTTCTCTGTCCAAGCTAACCGGCAGGCCAGAGGCCGGGAGTTGGAGGGTTGAATGGGAGAGCCTGTGCCTCCCTTGTCATTAGAGGCTCTGTGGATCGGATCTTCCACCCGTGCCACAAGTGCCGGAGGGAATAGTAGTTTTGGGGGAGAGAGGTGATTGTGGCTTTAGGGTGATAATCACCTCTCTCCCTCTGGGTGGTTTTACTTCTCTATGAGAGGTGGGCGAAGAGGTGGGTGGGGAGAGAGCCTGTGGATCAGGCAGCGGTATTCTCGCCCCCATCCCCATTGGGCTTAAGTATGGACGAGGCCCAGTGGGCCTGCCGCAGGGGGCGACGGGGTGCAATCCCGTATCGCCCCCCACTATAAATGCGGCGGGCGGCTCCGGGGGGTTTTAGTGGGTATTTCCGGGCGCTTCACGCCCGGGCGAGTCCCACACTGGTGCGGAGACGTCCCTCCGCACCCCCTTACCCATTGCAGAGGCCGGGCCCGAAGTTAGGTCGCTATGGAGCGATTAAGGACGAACAAAGAACTAAACTTAGAATTATAATGTACGGCTTATAAATTGCTTTATATTGCTGACTCAAATAATATGGGTTTTGGGGGTTCGTGCATAGGATAAAAATATAGCGTAGTGTAGAATGTATTTTAGACAGTGGTTATATGTCTCTTTCAAGGTCTTTGATATCTATCCAATATTAAAAAAATGTGTTACAGATTGAAACTAAAGTTTGCCAAAGAAGTTTCATTTCTGACACGTGTACTTTGTACACTTTTTTTGTTGTAAATTAAGAATTATATTTATCGAACGTATTTATCCCACAATATTGTATGGTGTACTAAGTTTAAATTATGTTATTTTTTTAAGTATTCAACCAACTCGATATCTGCTTATATCATCTTTAAGGCATTAAGAAATGAGATCATATGTAATAAAAATTTAATTAATAATTCCCTAAATTACTTAATAATTATTTTAGACGCCTACACCTATATTATAATTAATCTATGACATAATATTGTAAGATGTACGAGAATGTATTTTATATACTATTTTTATGCAATAAAATATCTTTGATTTTTTTTTTACAATTTAACTTGGAAGTTTTATTAATGACTACTTTCCCATTACTAGCTTACTGATTCTATAAAACTTGGTTTCGGGTCTTTGTCTACAACAAGGCTGGTCAGGTCAACCTTTTTTTTTATCCTTCGTGCCCCCTTACCTATTGCATTGGGAGACTCCGGTCACACTAATGCAATAGGTAAGGGTCGTGCGTAAATGCATTTCCCCACGTCAAAAAAAAAAAAAAAACACCTCAGCCTTTTTATCAGTCGAGACAAACGGACGGTTCAGAATTTTTGGGCGACCCACTAACTGTCGCTGTTAACTATAATAGGACATTGTTCCTTATTTCGAGATCCTTCTATGATAATAAAGTTTTAGATTATTAATTGTTAATTTTAGATAGCGTTAAGTGTCCTAAAAAAGTAATTTAACTTATAAATTCCCGCGCGAAAACACTAGCCGCCATGCTGCTTTAGTTCGTGACGTCACTGATCACCGACATGCTAACGATACTTTCGAACGCGGACCACACTATGGCCTGTACATCGTACTCGGAATGTAATTTATGCAGTCATTATTCCGAGCAAAAATTACAGTATATTTTTGTCGAAAACGTCTATTAATATTCCAGTAGATGAACTACAGGGGATTATCGCCCCCCATCCCAAATGCAGCGGACGGCCCCGGGGGGTTTTAGTGGGTATTTCCGGGCGACTCTCGCCCGGGTGAGTCCCACACTGGCACGGAGCTCGTCACTCCGTGCCCCCTTATCTATTGTATTTGGGGGACTCTGATCCTTCAAATACAATAGATAAGGGTAGTGCGTAAATGCATTTCCACCCGTCAAAAAAAAAAAAAAAAAAAAAAAAAAAAAAAAAAAACAAAAAAAAAGGGGATTATGAAATAAAACACAAACAAAATTGTTTTACATACATCAATATATTTTACATTGGTTGTCTTTAAATCAACTCGACTATACCGAAGCTCCTCAAAATATAAAAAAAAGACAAAACAAAAAAAAAAAAAAATAGATGTATTGAGATCTTTTACTTCCTATGATAAAAATTTACATTACTTTTTTTTTATTTATTTATTATTATATTTTATTTATTTAATCATCGTGGAAAACTAAAAAGAATTTATTACGATTCTTTTAATATATAAGTGATATTAATATATTCTGTTACGAGGAGAGCTTTATTTGATAACGTTCGATGTCTGATAAGTGTTACACTATGCGACTATTGCGTTATATTTTAACGACTAAAACATTGTTACATTACCAGTTCATTAATTAGGCCATATTATTTATTTGTCTAAAAAAAAAAAAACGATCTTGATTATTATTGTGTTATGTTATATATTCCATTTATTTAACAAATAAGTCACGGACAATTGCATGAGCGTTAATTTCCCGCTTTCAATCAATCTTTCTATAAGGAATTATTCACATAATTAGGTAAATACTTCGATAAGGAATAGACAACTCACAACACAAGTGTATGTCGCAAAGTGAAGACCTAGTGGCGAATTTAGGCTTAAGACCTGGGACCCGTGGCGGCAAAGTACAAACAAATTCAATTCTTTCAAAGAATTTAAATAATAATAGTAAACGTCCAACCTGAACTAAATCCGACACTGGTTTTACATTAGTTCGAGAAACGTAAATATCGAATAGAGCCCTCCACGCGCGGGACGCTTTCAAACGCTCAACCGACAGGAGAAACTGCCACTAAAACACAGTACATTCATTTGTCGATATCTCTTACTATATATTACACAATTCATTTCGTCATCATTATACAAAAGGCAATTTCTCATATATACATTGCAAATCGGAGGTATTTCTGTCATTTCTTACAAACAAATTAAAAGGAAGGAGACCTTACGCAAATTAATTATATAATAATAATAATAATATTAAAAATTTATCCTTTAAGTGTGTGTGTGTGTAATTTTAAAATATATTAAATAAGAATAAAAACAAAGTTCGGAGTACCACATCCCTTGCGGATAACAAGATGTTTCTAGAAACATTAAAAGATCAAAACCAAGGTGGAACCAGTCCTCAATATATCGGTACAAAAAAATAATCGTTTGTCGACTCGTAAATCAAATAGTTGAATTCGCCAACTATTAACGTATATTTAGTTCTTTAAATTGTCTGTTAAGACGTCGCCATTTTAACTGTCTTACGTATTCAACTAATTTATCAAACCGTTCGAAGGGTTAATTGTATGCAGACGACAGTAGATTTACCTAATTCGTACTCATCCTTATCGACAAACAACTACGATCAGAATCGATTCTCTAAAAGAAACGTTTTACAAATCGATTACTCGAAAGACTTTGGTCAACAGAAATTAAGCATTAATTTATTAAGACTTTTATAAACACATATATGCGATGTAATAGTGATTTTAGCCGAGTGTCTGGATTTCATACATAATTGTAGAATAACAATACAGTAGGATTCGGATAATAACTCCCTAGATTTTAATTGGCTTTATCACATTTATCAATGTGACATATTAAAATTAATTCGATCTCTTGTTATTGATTTTTTTCGACATTCTTTTTCATGACTGCCTATTTTCTATGGAATGGAAATTACTTTGGATATTTCAACCGATGTTATTTTTGTTTAGTAGCTATTTATGCAGATTTAGTGTTACCAATAAATAAAAAATAATTTCCAAAGATAATTTTATTCGGATTCAAAAACTGAGCGAACGAACACTAAAATCAAATTGATAAATATAAGCTGTGGAAATGGATTGATAATTTTAAACAATTTTGGCTAACCTCATAAGGGATATGGTGTAAAGTGTGTTATAATATAGAGTAAAAAATATCAAAAATATTCAGAATCGAATCCATTAGTATGAAACCTCCGAGTACAAAGTACGTTTAAACGGCATCCTTCAAGTAAAACCGTCCTCATAAGATCACATTTTTATATAAGGCAAACAACAATGTTTAAAGCTAAACCTTCGAATATAACAGGGGGGTTGGAAGGGCGAGGGGGGGTGGCTAGGGTTTACGGTAGAGTATATGAGTACCGCTAACGAGTTTTCTTAGCAAAAAACAAAGAAAAACAAACAAACAATTCGATCAACTACTGGAATGGGGTTATTTTATTACTAACAAAGTTGGTTTATATTTAAAAAAATATCTCGATATATATAACTTTTTTTTTTTCATCAATTATTATCATCATCATTACCATCATCATCATTTTATATATTGAGAGAATAAGTTAATAATGACTTTAGCCCGTTCTGTACGTTCCAGACGGCCGAAAACTAAATAAGTCCTAAATTTGTACTTGTGTATGAAATCTAACGCGAATATATTTTAAAACTCCGGACGCCAAAAATTTTAGTTCACTCCTTAACACTAGAGAACAGTATCGTTAATATATATATATTTATATCTTAAATTATTGAAACAGTACATTTTATTATACAGTCGAAACCGGATGTAACCACTATGCTATGGGTGCTATAACTTGAATTATTAAAATATATACGCACATATATATTTGATTTTCATGAACGGAGTATATGTAACATAGAAATAGTTTTCAAGAACGCAAGAAGCGCGGGAAAAACAGAAAAAAGTACCGTTAAAAAGTAATTATTGATAAAAATGTTTTTATATTGACGCAAACAGGATCACGGGTCGGTTGTTATAACCGTTGAATTTTCTATAAAGATTTTTCGCTTTAACCGTTGTTCGTTATAGGCGGTTCACCATTTCGTCGTAACAACCGATCCGTCGCTATAAACGATGTATGTACATCCAGTTTCGACTATATACTTTATATATTATGTACACAGACAAATTTTGTGGAGTTATAAAAAAAACCCGACGCACAGAATTCACGAAACTAATCTGAACACTTAAGGGTACGAATCAAATCGAAGCTCACTACTACTATACATACGATTTAAAAACAAAGAATTACAAACTAAAAAAAAAAAGAAATCAATTCATGACACTTAAATAACGATAGTACGAAACCTGCAGCATAAACTGGAAGCATTCGTATGACATTATTTGCCCGAGAGTAATAAACAATTATCTTTCATTTCTTTCACGTTATAATATAACCTAAAAAAAAAAAACAAAAGAATGAAATTAGATTTTTTAATGTTTTTTTTTTTTAATTTATTTCCCTTCTTTTCTAATCATTTCTCTCTGCATTTCTATTTTGCGTCGACTGATATCCTATCTAACATGACTTAAAATAACTAACAATAAACGTTCCTTAGCCCTTATTATAATACTAACTTATCATCGGTCATCGGTCAGGAATACTACAAAATTTTTACTTACCCCCAATTATATTACATTCAAAATAACAAGATACTAATTACATTTAGATACAAAAACAACTTTGTAATTCTTTTTTTTTTTAATCCAAAACAAATTTATAGGTTTTCAAAATCGACCATATGTATCAATGAACTATTTTATTAGTTGGAGGAAAAGAAAAGCATTAAATTTGTAGTATTCGTGCCAGACTTCACCGGCCATCATATTTTACGGCCCAAATCTCTTTTATATGATGTTTAATTGACAACGTTCCGATGTATTTTCCCCTTTTAATACTCTAGTTCTGTAAAATTACCTCACTCTCTCGTTAACTCTACCGACAGGCAATTTTATATATCTCAAGCCTTCTCTAGACGATTTGAGCCGTCGCGTCTATCACCCACAAAGCCGACATATCACATCCATGGGACATATTTAAACCGCCATGGAAACCAACAATAGCATAGCACACAAGTTTGCGACTGTGAAGTTAGCAACGAGATGTCATTAGCATTTTTATATACGGACAAAAAATACACTATAGTGAATTATGGTCGTATTAGAAGATATTTTTATGTGTTTAGTAATATATATTCGACGCTAACTTCACATTCGCAATTACAATATTTGAAGCGTATTGCCCATACGTCCTAGGACTTTTAACATCTTTAGAATATACATTACAAATGATAATGTTATCAGTAAAATTGCAATTTGGCCAAATATTAGCACACCAGAAGAAATTATTGAAGGAGGCATAAAAGATCGAAGTATTATGGTACATAAAGTAAACATTTCTTGCTATATGTTGAACGTCAAACAAGAAAAACATTTTGGCCCAAGTTACACTATTCGCGCCCACCAGACAAAAATGCGCGTAATTAAGTAGTAAATTGGTAACAAATTTTCCGAAGAATCGGTGATGAAATAGAGTGAGTAACTTGAATGTATAATACATAAAATGTCACCTGTAAAGTGCAGTAATTATCTACGCAACGATAGTGAATAAGTGCGAAGGACCAAGAATTTGGTCCTTCGAAACCTTAGATAAATACATTATTGTATTAGAGTGATTTTATATAGACTGAAGGATGAGTTTAATACAATTTTACTGATAAAACTAAATTGCGTGAAATTTTCAGACATTCCAAATTATTTAGATAGATCTCTTTCTTTGCAAATTTTGCACATGGACCAGCCATTAGCATAGTCAACTACAGTCAAATTTATAGATTAACATTCGAAATCTACATTTCACGACCTCGAGTGTTGTACTGAACAGATAATTTGTCTAATTTGTTGTAACTTAATATTATATTTGATAATAACAAAGAATAAAGACAGAAGAAGTGGCCGACATTTTGTAAAGAAAAAATGTTTAATATTTTTCTAGCTGAGAGCAAACTAAGTTATCTCAATCAAGACATTTTTTTGACCACTGGTATTATAAATACGTTTGCTACCCTTAGGAGAAACTCTTAGTTTATTTTGAGAGCTTTAAGTAAAACATTGTTCTGAGTGACCCATACCTTAACGCCCACAACAGCCAGATCCTAGAGAACCTTGGTATTGTAGCAGGGTTTTAGTGTGGGAAGATGAATAGCGAAAACGCTGAAGAGGGCATATTAAAATGTACCAGAAACACTCTTCAACTTCAATGAGGACGTAGGTAAAATTGTAAAACTTTATAATCACACATTAAAAATCTTTTCAAATAAATTTTCGTAGATGTGAAAATAATAAAGTACATGGGAGGAGAAAGATTATGACACCATAAAATTCGATGTTCAATTAAAATAAATCTTTATTCAATTTAGGTCTTAAGAAGGCGCATATGAACGTCAAAAATACTATCAGATCAATAGATCAGTTAGGAGATCATTACAGTGGAGATAGACCAGAAATTCTAATAATGCATTTGCTAAAAGTAACAGTCGTTACTTTACCCGTTGTGTTTCACATTTACTAAACTCAGCGAGTAAATACTAAAAACAAATTTATCATCAGTACGAAAACACTCGTGGACCGTTTGTAACATCGAGGACAAAAGTGATCTGTGAAACGATTTACTAAACTATTATTATTTATTACGCGACATTAAAAAAAATCATTAAAAATGAAACAGATCTTAATTAACAACTGTATTATTAAAATTATATTTACAACGCTTTTCAAATATATTTAAACAAACAAAAAAAAAAAAAAAACAAAAAAAACCCGGGCATCTTGTCGTGTTAAATCGTAAATGGAGTGTATGTAATATTTATTTGCCTTTGGTTTGATATTTCCAACAGAATAAGGCATAGTTTTTTATTGTCTATTCGGTGTTGGTGTGTTGGGACGTTCGAACACAATCTTACCTGATGTTAAGTGATAATGTGATTACAGGTATTAACGTGATGCTGCCGGAACACATCTATTGCCAAGTACTACCATGCAATAGTGCCGTGTTTTTTTCTCTTTAGAAAACCTCAGTATTCGACCACACTTGCATACTCTCAATTATATATTTTAAAATATATATTATCCAATTAAAAATGAAGATGACGTTTTAGAAATAATATACAGGCAAAGATGAAACATTTTAAATCATTTCCCTGTGCTGTTTAACTATCGATTTTCTTAATTTTTTTAATTACTAAACATTGATGAGCTTCATTTAGCAGTAATAAAAGGATATTTTTTTAAATTTACAACCAGGTGAAAACTATTTACCCAAATAGATTCAATTTTATTAAACTAAGACGACTATACTCAAATTTAATCGGTAATTTAATGATAGAAAATCTGTCTGCATGCACCAGTAGGTACTTCAGAGAATGTTCACTATATTTTAATAAGCAAATTAAACACCTTCGGACCCGCACTTAAGATCAAATGAGATCGTGTTCAGGCGCTAGAATATTGCATAAAAAAGGCCTTTTTTATAACTTGCACCAAAGTATCCGTACTTATTAAATTAGACCCGGTAATTAAAATTTCGTTAACGCAAATAAAAAACTATGACAGTATTTTCGTCGTGAAATCCTCGGTTTTATTTCAAAATCGTTTAGAAAATCATAGAGTATCAAAACAACAATAAAAAAAGTTTATTTTTTTTTAATTTAAACTTCATTCGTAAATTTCTTATTCACATAAGAGCATTTACTTTGGCATATATATATACTACATGTTCTTTATAATTTTAGAATGAATCGTGTAGAGTTTGTGAAAAATTGTATTTGGTTTTTTTTTTTAAACCGTAATTGTATTTTTTTTAAAAAACCATGTAGATAAATACACCGAAAATGCACAAAAAACGATCACTCTCGAAAACCTAAACCGACAATAACGGCAACCGCTGAGATCTTTCGATAATTTATCATTACACAAAATAATTCTATATATAAAAAAAAAAAAAACCTGTCCGTCCAGGGACTTAGTCAATTAAGCTGGTGGGAAATATCTGCCTCAGCACTTGTAATTCTTTAACGATTAACGATAAACAAAAAACCATAATAATATTACAATCGAATTAAAAGTACAAACTAAAACAAATACATTAAACATATCAAGAGTGGTGCAGCGAATAATTCGTTCTTTACTTAAAACGATGAATAAATTGACGAATCGATATTGAATTTTTTGAGAAACATGCATATCTCATAGACCGGACAATACCTAAAGCCAAAATTTTCAAATTAAAGTCTATTTTTATTCTACTTTATCAATATCTCTATAATATTTGATTCGATAATGATAATTGAATTTATACGACGTGTAGATGAAAATCAGTAAAAAGTAAGTGAGCACCATCCTATATACAGACATTCTGATTCATTTAATTTTACGATGTCTCATAATATAATCAAAAATAAACATATGAATATCGTTTTATTTATCTTTTTTTTTTTACTACCAAAAGAGGTGATATTTAAATATGGAATCGTCGTGTAAAATTGTTCTACTAAAATAGGTTTTGCACCAAAATTAAATTTCATTAACACCTTTATAATATATATATATCAATACATACAGTTTTTAGGCGTGGCTTTTAATTTTTACTGAATGCGTTTCTAAAATATCAATTTAAATAATAAGTCCCGTCTTACGTGACGATTGAAACGATATAATGACACTGGCCGTTTTTACGATCATTAAAATAGAGCTCGGTGAGATTGACAGCTGTCAATCTAATGTGACAAACGCCGAGATAAATTGAATATGAAAACGTTAAATACAGATATATAAGTTTTATATATCGATAATAAAATATAACAACAGGACCAGAATTAATTTGGTTTGTTAAAATTTATAATATCGATGTTGTCAGTGGTTATGACAAGAAATGAGAACATCACTATTCACATAGACGTATCGATAAACTACGTCCTTCCCTCGCTTGCATTATACAGCGGGTACAAGCTTTACAAACTTGATGTTAATCTGACAGCTGTCATTCTAACCGAACTGTAATCTAAGGGTTGCAACTAATGCCTGGGAAATCTCCATTCGGCGGCAATCATCGTAAATATTTCCAAATTAATTAACATTAACTCTCAAATAGATTTACTCCTAGATTTGAAAAAAATAAATAAATCCGTGTTCACACTCTCTCAAACGGCAAAATCTTAGATACGTCGTATCGTTGCCGGTGACAAAAACAAAACCGTTTTGCAAACGCCTACAAAAAATACACATATATATATATTCGAAAACAATAATGTAATTATCAGTCATAAGAATCGCGTTTCACATTTTTACTTAGGCGAGAGAGAGAGAGAGAGAGAAAAAGAAACCTTGTGACCACCATACAGATATTGAAAATCGACGGCATCTTGCACCTACGTAGAGAGAAAACTGGGAACGAGACGATAACGACATTTCGTACTTAATATATTATTTTATATCACCCAAAACGATCTCTATAATAAGATTCATTCAACACACGTTATTCTTTATCACAAGTCCTAAGTGTCCGCGAACCGGTCGGTCGGTCCGTCCGTCCGTTTGTTTGTCCGTACGCACGCGACAATGGCACAACCCGCTTATACGTAAACTCTACACAAATTTAGACACGCACTAATTTATTTAAATTCACTATTATAGAGTAATATAAAGGCTTCCGGGGAGTTTATTGTCCTGCACCGATTTAAACGAGCCTTTGCCGTTTGTGTTTGTGGGATGGTAACGGGTGGGGGGTGGGGTTGGGGGTTTGTGTACTCTAAGCGCGGTTTATTTATAGAAGTGTGGAGAAGTCACCGAGCCAACGTGCCACCCTCACAAGTACGTGGATTCACCTGGAAAAAAACGGAAGAAACCCCATGTAAACCAAAGAGAAACTGTTAACCGACGCCACGGGACATTTGGATTTCTGCGTGTTCCTATTGAATTCTTAGGCTCATTTATATAGAAATAATTGTTAAAACTGTGACACAAAAATATACACATATATACATCACTGTTCGATATATCCCGACCGAGTCTTATCTTGCAATGAATGCGTGCATAGTAACGAGTAATTACTAGAAAGCCCAATAATTCAATACGAACCAAAAATGACATCGAACACCTAGCGAATCGAAAATAAAGTAAAAGACACAAAAAACACATGCAAAAAATAAAATAGGGGAAACCACAAATCAAGATGTTCGATGATTCGAATGTGGCGTGTGTGTGCGATGCGGTGGTCGCTATGTGCGCAAATATATTATTATTATTAGCATTAATTATGGGTGTAATGTTAACAAAAAAATTAGTTAATCATATATACATTTCCATATTTACACACAAACACACACACACACAAGATACGCACATAAACTTACACATAATACATGCATATGAATGAATGAAAGCAGATAAAAAAAGTAAATTTTCCAAATATATACACTCGCGAAATTGAATTATTTTAATACAAACGTAACTTTAGTACCGTAGAAAAAAAAATTTCAACTCATTTCAAGCATTTAGAGGTGAGGTCTAACAGTATACAGTCTACCTATATCATTAGTGATAAATTTTTTTGAGAATTCTGTATCCAAATTATCGCATTTTAGTTACAAAAAAATCTATACTGTATTCTATTATTGACTAGTTTAGCACGATTATACAACCAATTATAACCATAATTTTCTTCTAAATTTCAATTATGATTTTAATCGTATTTCGAACGTTACTATATCTATACTAATAAATTAAATTGAAGTGTCTGTTTGCAATATGAAAATAACAATTTTTTACTAAATACATAAGAATATATATCCGATACCTATACCAAATTTGTACATTTGTACATTTTTTAGCTGTCTGTCTGTATGTTCTGGGTAATCTCCGTAACGGCTAAACCGATTTTGAAAAGACTTGTTTTGTTTGATAGTTGAAGTTACTAGGCTTAACTTATGATACTTATGTTTTTAGAAAATAATTAGGGTTCTGCGCAAAAAAAATTAAAACTCCCTAAAACAGTGAACAAAATACAATTCAAGAGACAGCATTTCATGCAAACATTATTTTCCAATGATTATTTAAAAAGTATATTACGCGGTGAAGAATATATAAAATGCGGGCAGAGCCGCGAGCACACAGCTTGTATTAAATATACATCATACATTCAAATCACGTATCAGCTGTATTCATTTTGCGGTTTCTTTCACACTTATAATGAATCTATTTAATGTTCTTTATCAGGTATGACTAAAGGAAAACCCCCACTTAGTACCCCCCCCCCCCCCCCCCCCCCCCCGGTTACAGAATAACAAGAGTCCCGCATCAAGATTAAAATGTATGTTTTAGACAAGTATACTTGTAGAAATTTCCCATACTAAATAAATAAATCAATAAATATCCAATAACGAGAGTGTATCATTTAGAAGCTTCATAAAATTAAAAATAAAATAAACAAGACGTCACTGAAATTAAAAGTGGTAATTATTATTATGATAAGGTTAATGATTAACGGTTTAAAACAAAAAACAAAATGGTGGTCTATTAGAAACACATAAAAATAATCTGTGAATAAAAAACGATACATGTGCGATGAATGAAGTGTGTCGGGCGAACCCGCCAAGCAGTTTTTGTACAACAAAGCCGAACAATGTCGATGACAAAAAAAAAACACACGTGCCCTTGAAATAGTATTTTTTTTAAATGACGCAGTTTACGACTTTGAAATGTATCACTTAACACTTTCGATGTCACGTATATTTTCTAAGTAGCTTTCAAATGTTATTTTCAGTAACCAAAAAAAAAAAGTAACAAAATATTAATAAAATCAATCTTATATTGGTAATGAGAAAACCCTAAAAATCTATTTCCAATAATATTTTACCGATTCTAAATCTCATGGACAACAGATACAAAATACACTATTACGATAATAAAATTATCATAACTAAAACGCTTTTATTACTAAATTTTTTTGGCCCAATTTTATAACCAATATTTACATAGATCCATTTAAATATTCGATCAGTGTTTTCTCAGCACTACTCCTCTTAGATTGACAGCTGTCATTCTAATGACACTATACTTCAAAGACTTCTAATCAATGAAAACTCAAGTTAGATAGATAAATATATACATTGAAAACGTTTATTTGACTTCAATTGACCATTAGACATTGTGGATTTAGTTTTTGTAGGCTTAGAGATTTCTCTAAATATTATCCGGTGAAACGTGACGTCATAAACTGCGCCAGTAAGCGTGTGTATATATATAGTTACGTGTGCTCTGAGGGGTGCTCTGGTGACAGGTGGCGGTAGCGGCCGACGCGTTCGCACCCCGCCCGGGCCCCTGCGCACACCGAACCAACAGATACTTCACAACACACACCGGGACACGTTAACATTTCACGTCATACGATTCAATACAAATCTCGATAGATTGTAACAAATTCATGTTCGTTCATTCTATTTGGAACACAGTAAGTAACCAAATAATATCACGTGAAATCAAATCAGTCTAAACATCGCTGATGAAAATCCCACCAAAAGGGCTTTAAGTACCAGATGGGAAATGTATCTTTTTATTCGATACTATTTCTTACTTTATTCCAATTTTTGCTATAAACACTTTTATTTTCTCTAAAAAGGGATGGCCGTAGCTCGATAAATAAAGAGTCATTCACAAAATCTGTGCAAAATGATGCATGTTTTTCAAATAGATTTACACAGTTCTCGCCCGACCCTCACACTCATGTATGACTCATGTGACAATGTATTACATATAACTTTATACGCCAACAAATAAAAAAGTTTAATATGAGTTGACATTTGTTCGGCTTTGGAGAAACCATGAACAGTTATTAACAAAACAAGTATAACCAACCGCAACCGCAACCCCTATGTTAGACGATACACCCTCCAAATTTAACTCTTCTCCACATTTCTTCCCTACTTAATAATGCCCATACGCGATTTTATATCGATAAAATAAGACGACACATCCCTAATTCACATCTTAAACACACCTTGATTTATATTATTAATGGCAATATATCGATCGATCGACACATATCACGATTATTAAGATGTCGAAATCTAAACGCTAAAACGCTTCCTTTAAAAAAACTTCCTCTAAAAATAGGGTAGTTGACTGTTCTTTAACAGGGGTACTAATTTATTGAAAACAACAGACTAAGTCAATAATATAATATATATAAAATGTATGCCAAAAAATTATATCGTTGCAAGAAAAAATAAAGTTTTTGGAGGGAATCACAATTGGGGGATACTCTATACCCGTAAAACGAATGTTAGCATAAAACTTGTAACACGTGAAATGTGACGTCACAACTCAGTATATTACCGCATGTAGAATAACTTGAAAAGTTCTTTATTTTGATCAGCTTTTTAATTTAGCGGTCACCTTTTTTGCAGGTCTTGGCGAGATAAAAAAAACGCGATAGGAGTGAAACCTTCAAAAAACGTATTACAAAACACCAAGGTTGTTGCGATACCTTTTCCCAAACTTTGTACTACGGACGCGCGCACAAAAACGTACTGTCGCTTTTTCGTTTCATCGACTTTCAAATCACAACGATGTAAAAGAAGTTTTGCACTTTTAAACCAATAATCAGTCAACATCCCTATTAAAAAAAATTATCAATTCATAATCCGATGATTTCAGAATCCTTACGACGCATCATCGAGAATGATATGCATGCTGATGAGGAGTTCATGCTTTTAAAGGAAGTAGAGTATTTAATAAAGATATGGTGCGTATTTTCAACTCTGGCCTAACTAATTCCTATCAGACAGAATTTAATTCATGCTTTCCTACGACATATATAATAACATAACATAAGCTTACGCCTGTTATCCCCGAAGGGTTAGGCAGAGGTGAAATAGCGAACTACACCAACCACATTTCGCCCAGTTTAGTTCCGTCCCGGATGCGACAGGGGGCGAGCCTGGCGCCATATCGGGCACAAATTCCAAACTCCGGGATGATATTGAGTAGAAAAACCCAACACCACTTGACCCGACCCGGGGATCGAACCCGAGACCTCGGAACGACAGTCGCACCGTAATACAACTGCGCCGCCGAGGCGGTTTACGATATATAAACGCAATTTCAAATAATGTTATCGGTGAAAAAAATCATTATTGTATGTTTATTTCCTATCCATACTTTTTTTATT
The DNA here is from genome assembly GCA_014132275.2 of Samia ricini. Classification (NCBI taxonomy): domain Eukaryota; kingdom Metazoa; phylum Arthropoda; class Insecta; order Lepidoptera; family Saturniidae; genus Samia; species Samia ricini. The sequence goes on from AP028159.1 coordinate 2,374,116, forward strand.
TATATACAGATGAGCTTTAATATAATTAATTTTTATATATACATGAAAATTCGTTATCGACAGATCATCGCACGTGCTATCCTATACTTTCCCGTCTTATGTATATTCCTTTAAAAAAAATGTATTCGTTTCAAAAATAATATACATTCGTACAACACGCTTCTTGCTACATCGCAAGAAAATGATCTTAAAATCAAACTATAACACTTACATGTCGAATGAAAGGAAAGTTCAGAGAGAAAAAAAAAAAAACAAAATTTCAACATTGAAAAAAAGTTATCGTCACGGGACTCCTCACAAATGCGAAAACGCTCAAGCTGATGGTAGAATATTGGATTTAATACAAAACTAATTTAAAAAAGTATGGAAAAAATATGACAAATGAAATACAAAGAGTGTTTACAAGCGGTGTGTATATAACACACGGACACACACACAGACAAACGAGAGTAAGGTCGTGGACTATCAAACGTTATCTAATGCAATAGACTGGTCTTCTCATACCGATAAGAGAGAAGTGCGTAAACTTACTATCTTATCGTCTTAAAAACACAATGTCACTTAGCATCTGGTGAGATTGTCGGAAAACGCTGATAAACATATAAAAATGAAAATAGAACGAAATTATATAGGCAAAAAAACTTTTTTACGTCAACGAAATTAATCTTGTATGGATGTTGAAATAAAACAAAACATAAATGTTGAAACGAAACTAGTTTTGTAATAATACTGAAACAAAACTAGTTTTAGATAAATATTGAAACGAAACTAATCTTGTATGATGTCGAAAATAAACTAGTTTTATATGAATATTTATTAATATTGAAACAAAAGTATTTCTGTAAAAAAAAAAAAAAAAAAACTAAAATGAAACTAGTTTTGTATAAATATTGAAATAAAACAAACTCGGCCGTTATACAGTTTGCCAAAACACGTACTGGTTTAAAGTCGAACTCATAACTTCTCCACTTAAAAAAAAAAAAAAAAAGATAAAAACTAATCGAAATCCGTGACTTCACTTTCACGTAATCTTAGCTTAGCATATAATGTTGTCTATCTATCGATATTTATGATTTCCATTCACAGATACGTTGCCATTAAAAAAAATTATAATTAAACGCAAATTACCGATATACAGTCCAAGGTATTTTATTTATAGTTTTCGAAAAGTTCACATCGTATATTACAATCATGAACATTAAACTAAATAATCACGACTGTGAAGTTAACCGTGGAGCCCTTAATATGCAGCTAACTTCACAGACGTGATAACTTCACGTACCCGATATATTATTTACCCCTCTCGATTATTAGATTCGATTCATTGACAGTAATATCGTGTCGGTGAATCGTAGTGCAAGCCCCTCAAATTGCTAACACCATTTCGGTGACGTAATCACATGATAACTATCACTCAGTACAGTTACTTTAAAAGGAAAATTCTTATAAAATTCATTTTTTTTTTTAAATCGATAGCTTTTGTTTCTTTTTAGTTGCAAACGACTTAAGCCTGTCACGTGACAAGTTATTGCTTTTAATCAATCAACTGAAATATTTTACCGCGTATTATGTAATTTTCAAGAAGGGTAACACAACGTTTATTCTGAGGTGCAGAAACTGCCTGGAAAATTATAGTAAAAAAATATCAGTTATCCACCATGAGGATTGAGTATGAAACTCATATTTTCAACGCAATTAAGAAGAAGAAGAACCGTTTTTTTTTTTTTTTGTCAACCGTACTTTTTAGTTGCAGATGACGTCACGCGGATGTTAATGTGATAGAGTTGAAGCGCTTTAACGATCTGCGGGGATTAAAGTGTCACCGTACGAGGATTAGTAGTAACTAGGAGACGTCGTCCTTTTTGTTCCTAGTGTTGGGGAACTTGCCGCTGATGTGCTGCCAGGAGAGCCGCGGCGGTCGGGGGGGAGGGTCGCCGGCGACGGGCGGGGGGTCGCACCGGCAGCACCGGTCGCCGGCGGTCTCGTCCGGCAGCCTGGTGTAAGGTACGGTCAGCTCACCCGAGTCCCAGTGCGCGTCCGGCTCGGTGTCCGGTTCGGAGCAGGACGACGACGCCGACGACGAGGGTAGACTGTCCGGCCGGACGCAACGCCCGCCGCTGTACGTGGACGATTCCGGCACCTTCTGGACTATTAGCTCCACCTGGGAACCAGACCGGACCTTTAAATATCGGCTTAGCGTTTATACCTCCATCTACATGTCGAGTAGCGATTATACCTCCAGCTACATGTCGACGTAACGATTTTACCTCCATCTACATGTCGACGTAGCGATTATACCTCCAGCTACATGTCGACGTAGCGATTATACCTCCATCTACATGTCGACGTAGCGATTATACCTCCAGCTACATGTCGACGTAGCGATTATATCTCCAGCTACATGTCGACGTAGCGATTATACCTCCATCTACATGTCGACGTAGCGATTATACCTCCAGCTACATGTCGACGTAGCGATTATACCTCCAGCTACATGTCGACGTAACGATTTTACCTCCATCTACATGTCGACGTAGCGATTATACCTCCAGCTACATGTCGACGTAGCGATTATACCTCCATCTACATGTCGACGTAGCGATTATACCCTCCAGCTACATGTCGACGTAACGATTTTACCTCCATCTACATGTCGACGTAGCGATTATACCTCCAGCTACATGTCGACGTAGCGATTATACCTCCAGCTACATTTCGACGTAGCGATTATACCTCCATTTACACGTCGGCATAACTATTATACCGCTATCTAAACATTGGTATAGTGAATATACCATTTAGCTACACAGAATGATAAAGAGACTGAATTAACATCTATCCTTATTATGAGTAGTAAATAAAATGATAAGAAAAATAACTGTAACAATATCCTTTTGACAATTGAATAACTGTATGACAACAAATTATGCTTTACAGTTTATTTTAGATGGCTTTATGTATTCACATTAATTCTTGATACAGAAGAAATTTAAGTGTCAATGCTAATAAGGTTTGTTATCTCAATACTTGTTGATTTCCACTTACAATTATTAAAACAAGTGAAGTTTGTTTGTTCTGATGAACTCATCTTTTAGCTTATTTACATAATTATAAACTTTAGACAGAAGTTATATTTATTAATAATCATGAGATTAAACTATAAATAACTTCGCTTAGGAACAGTTCGGGCATTCTTTGTGAGATCTTCAAAGTGTAAGGTTGTGTTTTAATTTATAATAGTTATAACTGAGTTCTCAGACGTATTGGTTTATAGTTTTGTGCAAAGAAAAAGTAGCATGAACAGTTGAGCTGAAGTCATTGCATATAATCACTTCATCTGCCTTGTCTTTAGAATAGAGTTTAGAGATAAACCGTACTATAACTGTTGGATAGAGAGAATTATGCCATCGACAAGTTTTCTCTATGGTTTTAGAAGGAACAATAACAATTCTAAAGCGCTATGCAAGTACAATAATAACCTTAAAATCGGAGCTGTAGTGTTTGTGTTGTTTGTCCTTGTGCGCTGCGTCCAGCTGCCATTTGTTTAATGTCAGCTTAAACGTCTCCAAGTTGGGACCTGTAGGTCATACGAAATCATTAAAACACAAACATACTGTTAGATCTATTGCAATGTTGCATAGAAAGTGTGACGTCATGTTTTGGTACAGTACTCTCATCTTCATTTATGATGAATTTTATTCGATTTTGTTTCTTTAGAGCCACATACATTTTGTTTCTGAAATTGTTTTTAGATATAATATTTTATGTTATAAAGATTACTGAGTTTTTTTGAAGAGAGAAAATAACAATAATGAGTAAGTATTCGTCCATATTGTGTATGTACATTACAATTAGGAGGAAACGCGATGGGGCAACAAATTTGAACAATAGTAATTTCAGAAATGTATTGTTATAGCGATATGTCCCAATGAAAAAGTTATCAAACGCAAAAGGGATATGTCTGCAGCTCGGGCTGATTATATAAATACAAAATAGACGAAATCGTCACTTCGCATCCCCTATTTCCTCCTCAAAAACTCTTTCAATTATAAAATAAAATAAAACGTTGGCTATGCCAAAATACAGCAATTTCTTTTATGTGTGATTTTATTCGTCGAATTTGTTTGAACGAGTCGTCTGGAAACTATAGCACAAATCGGGTACTTATTCTCATTTAAAAGGCTAAATCCAAAAATTTCTAGAATAATTATGTTGTGGTTGTTATATTTAAATAAAAGATAGAAATATAAACATTTTAGTTTTATTCTAGAAGCACATTTTTCTCGCTCATTGCAAAAGACAAACGACACACAACAAAACAACATCACGGGAAACTTCCCGAATCAGTACTAGATGACGTTACTTGTATCATTTGAACATTGAATATAAAATTTACATTATTACAACAAATTATACTATGGAAAACGATCTAATCGTATGGGGGGGGGGGTAATGTCGGTAATGGATGTATTATCCAGGTAGGAAACAGGGGAATACGCGTGTTTGGAGTAAACCTCGCCGGCATTTCCTGTTAAACACAAAAATCAGCCATAAATACGAGTGAGTACACAAGGTGTACATACTGTCGGGTAGCGGCGGCAGGCGGTGCGCTCCGCAAGCCAGTTCCGCCGCAACGAAGAACGTATTGAACCAGAAGTGGAACAGCTTCTCGCGCTTCTTGATCTTGTTCTTGTTGAACACGTCGACCCGCACGTCGCCCACCAGCGGCGTGCACTGAGTCAGAGTGACTCGGACCCCGCGCGAGCACCGGGACACCTCCTGACCCTCGCCCGGCGACTGCACCGGACAACAAATATCAGCAATTGAAGGAGCTCTGATAAAGAGCTTATCGTCGTCGTCAAATAAATATTTGCTTTTTTACACCTCATAGGTTCAAACCGTAATTTCACCCGCTGTTAAGTGACGACCCGGTCGAGGATGGTAAACGCAAACCTATTGGTGACATAGCCTGCCTAACGACAGGTCTACAAATTTAAGGATGCTACCCAGGAGGGCATTACTAGAAAATGTCACACCGCCATACAATAGTTTTTCCTCACGATATTTTCCTACACCGAATATTCGGGCTCATTAAAGAGCTGGTCTCTGCTGCGTCCATCGACGCAGAATCCGACCACATTACCAACTGCGACGTCCTCGCTGTGTGCACTATTATAGTTACTTTACTAACAAAATTTCCGTATATAAAAAAAACTGCTCTAAAACCATTATATATGAACTGTCCGCCATCGCTATAGGAAAATATGGTATGTGCATCAGTTTCAAACATTTTCACATTTTTGATTCCCTTCTTTGCCTCATGCCAGCAATCATGAGCAAAGCTTTTAGGCTAGTAAGAAAATAGATAAAAACGACTGAATATAACAGGAATGATGTGGCGTGACAAGAATCCAAAGGTTCAAGGATGAACTATGTTAGCGGGAGTTTGAAAGTGGCTCTAGTGATAGAAAAGATGAAAGGGAATCTTTTGGATGGATATGTTTTGGGAAGATACGAAACACATGTGACAAAGACAGTGATGTCTATGAAAGTTGAGGGATGAAGGGGGAAAGGACGTCCAAAGAAAAGATGGATGATATGTGTGAGAATAGATATGAAAGCAAACGGGATAAATGAAGAGAATGTGGCTGATATAGATTTAAGAATGAAGAAACTTGGGAATAGGACAATGATAACGAGGGTGGTTTAGTGTTTACCTTGATAGGAGGTTCAGCCTGCGTAATGCACAGCTCAGGGGAACAGTGGCCGCCGTTGAGCGTGGGCGCTGGCGACATCACCAATTCCCGGATGTGAACCTTGGTCGCGCAGTAGTTTAGACCGGACCGTAACAACGCCGCGTAGTACTCCACGTACCGCCGTTGCGACGGTATCGTTACACCTGGAAACCGATCAACGTACGACTGAACCCACGACCTTATTGGTTCTCAGATGGCTACCACGCACTGGAAGACACAGACGGAAAACAACCCGGTGAAGGTCGCGGGAGTCCACTGGCGCAAGACCGGTCATTGTCGAGATATTTGGGGGAGACAAATGTCCAGCACCAGACGTCTTTCGGTTGAACGTGTGTTTTGATTTTTTTTTTCCATAAATTAGTTATTGTAGAAACTAGAAGCCTTTTAAAATAAAAAAAATCCTCGATTCTTACTGTCATTTTCAGACGTTCGTCAAACAATTTTGGTTGATGAAATTAACAAAAAGCAAAACGTACAGGCATAGACATTAAATAAAATACTTTACTTTTTTTTTACTGAAAGAAAATTATAAATCGGTACAGTTTTGAAGAGGAAACAGGGTTATGTTTTCGTTTATTTTGTATAGTTAAATCAACCCGCGCTGCAGTTGTCCCTTTCGTGTTTTATAATTTTTTCTTTGGGGCGCAACGCGACAGCAATATATTTCTGAAATATCTACTTTCCGCCGCATGTCCTCATAACAGCATAAACTAACAAAAACAGTTTGTAGAGTTTAATTTTGCCTTCTTTCTTCTTAGTGCAATGTTTCACACGTGTCATATGCGACTATAAATATGAAATGTCATAGTTTTCCAATATATAAATCAGGTTTAAACAATTGTTTTATCACTGAATTAATCATGAAGAGTTAATATTAGTTACTATTAAATCCTCCTAGTAAATCCTTATTATTCGATTAATAGCTCGTTAGATGACGTCCTAACGATGATTCTGGCTCGAGGCAATTTCATTGACATAACCTCAATTAACTCTAGACGATTTTGTACTAGATTCTTTAGAGTGACATTATATTTAATTGTAATTAATATTAGCTAGATTATTAGACTAGTGCTTGAACTTTGACGATTTTGGGGGTGATTTCAACAGTCTCTGGTAAACGTCAAGCGCTGAAAAGAAACTGGCTGTGTTATACGTAACTTCCACTATCAACCTGTTTAAACATTTGGCGTTATTTTTTTAAATCCGATGGTGACTGTATTAGTCAGGCGAGCAACAGAAAATTACCTTGACACGATTCTATGTTAGCATCTCGTTGATTTCATTCAACGAAATTTCAAGTTTATTATAATAGTATAATAAATAGTTATAGGGGCATATTTTTATACGGTTTAGGCTCAGTGCTTTGACCACAATCTCACCTGATGTTAAATGACGATGTGGTCCAGGATGGTAAACGCACTAAGCCTAGATACTGGTTCTAAAGTGATACTGCCGGAAAGGACCTATTGGAATTTGGCGATGGTTTTTGAACGTGAGGATAGTAGCTACCCAGGCGGTCATTTCTGGTTTCCTCACGATGTTTTCCTTCACCGAAAGCTCACCCTGATTTTAGAATTGGATAGGTGGGTTTGAACCCCCATCTATTAACACGGAATTCGGTCCCACTATCCACTGCGCCATCATCGCTAAATATACTTGGTGAGAATCCTACAGTCGGTTAACCGAAACAAATTGAAAAGAGTAAACTGTTCATGCAACACCATCTGATCTGTGCCCGGTTGTTCCGGTGTTTCGACGCTTGGTGGCGCCTCTCTACCTTTCTCTCTCTCGCCAACGGTCTTTCGGATAAGTGACCACAGTCTCCACAGAACATTTTATACTTTATTCACTTTTATTTCGGCTTATTTTAAACCTAAAACGTGTGTGTGTGTGGCTTGAATTCAAAGTAGCGATAGTGAAATCCGGTTACGGAAAAGAGCGGCCGCTCAACAGCTAGAAGACGCAGCAGACGGAGCTATACGTCGAAGCAAGGCGAAGTATCTTCATCGGCACACCGGGTAAGTCGACACTGTTACTACCGGGTTATAACAGTTGATAAGAGTAGGAAGTCCCTAGGATCAGCTATCGAGAATATTTCATGGTCCTTCGATTCGGTCACATCTCCAGTGACCATGGGCAAGCTCGTCGAAAATACTATAATAAATCAGTTACCCTTCTCGTCTAAGGTTCTCTTCGTTCCGTAGAACTTGAGCGCTTCATCAGCGGTTGTCTTCTGGCCGCTGTATAGTAGATAGCAACACACCATTGTACCTGCAAGCAAAATATCAAAAGAATTATTGATTTAATCCCAACTCGGCAACAACGGCTAGAAGGCCGTACAAGTATTCTGTAAACCAAATTTAGGACATTAGCAATAAATAGGAAGTGAAGCCTTATATCACACTCCCAAGAATACGCAAGGATTAGCATCATTAATAGAAAGAAAAAAAAGTACATTTTGCTTACGTAATCACCTTAAAACGGTGCTTACTTAATACATGAATAGCCCCTTGTGTGTATGGCGTATATTATTGAAAAAGAATTGTTTCGAGTTCTATTAACCTCATATTGACAACAAAAGCCCTTAATTAATAGGAGACATATGCTGCGTTACGCGTACAAATTAAGTAATTTAACACAAAGTATCAAACATGTATTGAATAACATGTATTTAAAATTTCTTATTTTACATAAAGTTCCTTGGCCTAACTAATTTAAGCAGTTAAAAGACACGACTTTAAAAAACACACACACATAAATAGCCAAATCGAAGCAATGTCTTTTTCTTACGCACGCCCACAACACGCACAAGGCTGACGACCACAAAGAAACGAACAACCTCCGGACTATTTCAAAAGGACCTTTTTAAATTTATTACTTCCACCGAGTGAACCGTTGCCCAATTACTGTGTTGCATGGAATTATAGCAATTACAGTCGGTTCGAATTTCGGGCCCTTTTCTGTTCACCACCACAAAGCCGAGCGAGCGGTCTACTACATATACGGTATTGTTAATAATAATGCCACGGTTGTAAGTCTTTGGCAACCTTTGTGTGCCCAAAACTTTACGAGCCCTTATTACCGGAGTACCTATATGCAAAAATTGTACGTTCCCTTTGAATGGAAATACATTTATATGTAGAGTAATTTATTCTTTTCAATACTTTCTTGTCTAAGGTGTAGTAACTTAACCATATTTTACAACAAAAAAAAAACTGTACTATAGCAAAAAGTCGGCACGACAGGGACTAATGACGATGGATAACAGATCTCTAGACGGGCGCCACTGTTTCTAGATTGCATTGTGCATACCGTCAGGCACAATGCCGTGACTTTCCGTGCTACTATAAAAAAATATATTTTGCGACGTAAACGTAAATTTTGTCTGTAAAAGTGAGCAGATCCAAAACGGAATATATGTTTTGTGATTTCGGCGGCACCTCTAGTTCAACTGTCATAACACTAGATGGCACTCCAATGCCAATCTGCCACGAGTTCAAGTACCTCGGCTCACTCCTGCAAAGCAATGGCGAAATAGACTAGACGGTAAAGCATAGAATTAACGCAGCATGAATGAAATGGCGGCAGGTTTCGGCTACTACGTGTGATCCGCAAATCCCATTTAAATTAAAGGGGAAGATTTACAAGAACATAATACGACCTGTCGTCTTGTATGGATCAGAATGTTACCCCATAAAGGTGACGGACGAAAGAAGATTACATGCAGCTGAGATGCGAATGTTGAGATGGATGTGTGGGGGAAACAAGAATGGACAGGATTAGGAATGAATATATTAGAGGAAGTTTGAAAGTGGCACCAATAACAGACAAGTTAAGAGGCGGTCGTTTATCCTGGTATGGACATGTGATGCGCAGGGAGAAAGAGAATGTTGTAAGAAAGGTATTGGATATGAATGTGGACGGTTACATGGGAAGGGGAAGACCAAAGAAAAGATGGATGGACTGTGTGAAAGATGATATGTTTAGAAAAGGAGTGAATGCGGAGATGACAACAAATAGAGAGGAATGGAAGAGGAAGCCATGTTGCGCCGACCCCAAATAAAAATGGGAAAAGGGTAGGGAGATGATGATGATGATGAATTATATTATTATAAAATTAAAATAAGTTTCAATGAAAATTGTCCCCGATATTTATTAGATAGTGGTAACAAAGTCATAACAAATCTCAGAATTGTGGAGGCCTACTGAATCGCAAACATTAAACATATAGCGGAAATACGCTAATATATATATACTATAAATACTAACAAGTCATTATTTTAATGATACAATGGTATTAAGGAAGGAAGTGACAATAGTTCAATGGTGTTGCGGTCGGATATCGCAACGATGGTCTCATATACATATATGGGATCTACGTATTCCATTCTATATGAGCATGTGAATTTTCGGTGAAAACATCGTGATGAAACCATAGTTTAGTGGTTGGCTGGTTTTTATGATAGTCCCCGCGGTAACTACAACTGTCAAATTTATACAGGCACTTGATATTTCAGCAGGATTCTGCGCCAGCTCATGAGGCACGAAGCATGCAAAACTGACCATCCGAGGAATTCACTTCCTCGTGCATGAAGACTGGCCTTCTTCTAGTCTAGATTTAAACCTACAGTACTACAAGATATGGTAGCTTTTGAAGGTAAAAGTCCGCGCTAAAACTCATCAAAATTTGGTGTCTCTTCGACCGTCTCTGTTTAAAGCAGCGGCAGAAATAGATAGAACATTTACCAAATTGTAAGTAAAAAACAAAATTGAAAAAAAAATTATACTTTGTATGACACATCGATTAATCGACGCACGTTATTGATTCGATTAATGATATTTTAATTGATATCATAGATCGATTGTCAACTTGTATGCTTTTGTAATTTATGCCAAATATTCAATAAGATGAAGAAAATTCGATATCTGATGACGACGAATGACTTAGAACAATTAGCCAAGATTTTGGTTGGACTTTTTGATTTAGGTTACTTGATTTTAGAAACGTTGACATCGATCTTTTTACAACATAACGATACCTTTATAGTCTGTGGTTTAGATAATTTGAGGATGCCATTTATTTCGCATAATTCCATAGTGTTTATATAACGAAATTTGCGAACATCAAAAAGTTATAACATAGTGGACAAAGTATAAATAATTTACCAGTTCTCCCCTTTCCGGCTTTACAGTGCACCGCAGCGACATTCCTTGGGTCAGTGTTCAGCCATGCGTGGACATCCTCGCAGAAAGGCTGAATTAACTCCATATTCGGCGGGGCGTGGTCGTCGAAAGCGTACCTGCCGACCTGAAAATTATATCGTAATTCAACATTAGAAGAAAACGTATACACGTAAAAATACATATATAACTAATAATTAATAATAATAAAGCACAAGACGTTGCATAAACTTGTTTCTAAATTTAATAATATATAATAAAATAATATTTCATTTAAAATCACTTAACCCTAAACAAATAAACTAGCAAAATATACGTATTAAATTTGGTTAAAACCAATGAAAGCAATTGCTTGAATTTGTAGGATGCGCCCACAAAGTACCCGTTCCAAAGTACTGACGATATTTACTGTGGGAATGTGTCCAAACTAAAATGCGTCATAAAAAGCTACAGGTTTCCTGGAGGAAGATGGGGATGATAAATATAATTTTACAAATACCAACGTCACATGCTACCAGAATTGTCTATAAATTTATTTCTTTGGTCCACACAAAGTTTAAGTCCAAATTAATAACTAGCTTTGTTATATACCGAAGACTTCTCCTATGAGGCTGGCATGACTATGCTCCAGGATGCACTGTAGCCTCGTTAATTGTAAAGATAAAAAAGAACCCGATGAAGAATAGGGATAGTCTGTGCTTCGTTTATTTTGCAACCTTTAGTTATTTATTAATCATTTATTTTCAATTATGCTAATACTTACGTTAGCATGTAGTGAGCATGGGGGGGGGGGGAGGCACGAGCAAGAGGAATATGAAGTCAAAAAATCTGAAATGTTGACTTACGTAATTCTTTAACAACCTCGAATATTTAACTAAGTAGGGCTCAATAAATTATAACACAATCTTTGTAATTGGAGCTTAAATGGGGAAGGAACAGACAACCATGGACGTACCTCTAGAAGAAGAAGAATAGAAGAATACTCTTGGAATGCAAAACAACCTGTATGATGATCAAGGTAAACACACCTCGCTGTAAGGTCTAAGATTTTACAGGTGATGTTCCTACAAGAATTGGATTGGCAGGATTAACTTTTTTTTACACCATTTAGGCTTAGTGCTTTGACCACATGTTATATGACGATGTGGTCCACTTTAGGGTGGTAACTACCCAGACGGACATTATAGAAAATCCCCTACCACAATGCTATGGTTTCTTCGCGATGTTTTCTTTTACCGAAAGCTCAGATTGATTTTAAAGTTGGATATGTGGAATCGAACCCGCGTCCATTGACGTGGAATCCGGCCGCAATATCCACTCCGCCATCATCACTCGAATTTATAATCTTACGATTAAACAAATACTTTTAATGAAAATAATTGTATCATCTATAATTTGACTGAATTTCGATGGACGTACAGAGTATCATGCACCTTACATAAATAATATAACAAAACATAGTCACCGTGTATGTTCGTGTAATGAAATTGCAGATAAAATTACAAACAGAACTTTTAACGGCTTCCAATTAAAATTGACAACAAATCTATTCATATCTAATAATTCTTAAACTTGCGAGTTTAAATTATTATCATATGTGTAAATAAATTACCAGACCGATGTGCGTTTATTTTAAAGTTTTCAGAAAGTTTTTTTATTTTTACTTTATATTACGAGTCAGTAATAAATTTAGGATGATGAATATAGAGAAATTGTTTAAATTTATAACAGAATATTATAATAATTCAATGATAACATCGACTGTGAATTAGTTTTCACTTTTCCCCGCGTGAACTCGGTTGTGAATAATTTTAAATTTCTTGGTTATTTTTTTTTTTTCGAAAACGCTTCTTATAAATGATCGTTTACAGATCAAAAATGGAATATTTCACACAATAATAATAATAATAATAATAATAACAGTTTATAAACTTAATATAATTAAAAACTACGTTCAGTACATTTTTCTTCTCTGACATAGAATTTTTTTTATTAGTATTATATTAGTTACAGTTTTATTTTCCTTAATATTTTCAATAATGACTTAATTTAAACACTTTTGCGGATATTAGGATATCTAAATAGTCTTATAATAGGTAATTAACCCCTTGAGTATTAACCTGGCGTTTACGCCAGCTTTCCATTGTTTTCCTATTGTCTCATTTTTATGTGTACCTCGACACATTAATTGAAATTCATTATTGTTTAATCATTGAGTTTTACGCAAGCAAAATTTTGAACATTGGTCTTGTCAGCAATAGTAACTCTTCCCCACCATGATATTATGTAAACTTGGCATATTTTATTTTAAGTTGCTAACCACCCCTCCCCCCCCCCCCCCGCGTCATCAGAAATAAACAAAGCATAAACCCCTCCCCGTTGATGCTTATGATATACTCAACAGCCCCTTATCACACCAACAACAGGAAGTCATTTGGTGTTGGACATATATCCTAGACCGCGCCACTATAATAAATAATTTAATTCTTTATTAACATAACAATTTGTTATAAAGAAATAATATTAACCGTTATATATATTTTTTTAATTATCAACAAAATTACAAAAAAATTACCGTATATAACAAAAGACAATAGGGAAACAATTGAAAGCTGGCGTAAACGCCAAGTAAGTGCTCAAGGGGTTAAATATTTTATGACAATGAAATTACAGCTGTTACATAATTTGTCCAGTTATAAATTGTTATAACTTTTAAACTATAAGAGATAGGGTAAAAAACGTTCAGGTCATAATTGTAAAGGATTTATTTATCTTTCAAAATCGATTCTATAACTATTGTTTATCAGTTGTTATAAGCATTTGTTTATAAAAAATTTAGATTTTTTTTTACATTTTTTAAAATTTCATAGCTTTTAACTTGTTAAATAATATAGATACAGCTAATTTTTTCGCCCTATTTTAGAAGTTATTAACGAAGAAGTAAATACCTTCTTTTAAATCTTATTTTGATAACAACAATCACAATTTTTTATCTGTGCCAATAAACCCTTAAAATACATTTTTCTAGACATCATTCTGAATCGAATGAGCTTTATTTCTGTTTAAACACGTTTTTCCACTTGTTGTATAGACTACTTGCTGCGTACGTGGATATTTTACACAAATTATTCACGTAAAACCGTTTAAATGTAATTATTTCATATCTCCATACCGTTTTATCTTATCTAAAGACCTCGGTTGTGTCCCGTCTGTGACCCCAGAAGTGAGTCGGTTCATGCCGACACCACAGATTAAGTACAGCAGAAGGGTTACAAGTTAAACACGTCTATGAATAGACCAGCAACTCCTCCGAGAGTTACAAGAAGGTTGGAAACGATGAATTTAAGGTATCATTTGTACACTTATATAACGGCCTCATAAGAAGGCTCAAGCTAGTCAAGCTAAGCTGCAAGATCGAATCAGGAATAAGATCTGCAGAAGAACCAAAACTCAAATGCCGACCACGTAACGGAGGACGCAGCTTGGCCAATTCCTCGATAAGGTGGACAGATAATTTAAGCGATGATGGGTCAATGGGGCAGTGCGGACGGATTCCGTGTCAATGGAAGCAAGATCGATCCCCACCTATCCAACTCTAAAATCGGCCAGAGCTTTCGGTGAAGGAAAACATTGTGAGGAAATACCATGGTGGTAGGGCATTTTTTAATTATGCCCGTCTGGGTAGCTACCACCCTCAAGTTTGAAAACCTGTCGCCAAATACCAATAGGTGTTCCAGCAGCATCACTTGAGAACCAGTACCTAAGTTTAGCGTGAGATTGTGGTCAAAAGCACTGAGCCTATGTCGTATAAAAATAACCTGATGAAGGTTACAGAAAACAGCTGCATTCGGGTAGCGCAAGAGCGGTCGCTGTGAAGTTCCTATTCTAGTGAGGGAGGCCTATGCCCAGCAGTGGAGGTATTTCAATTGAAATGATGATGAAATACTTATTACCCGTATTTACCATCCAAAGTTTTTAAAATGTTACGTATGTAGATTAATAAACACCTCTGTCTTCCTTCAAAAAACTAATTTCCATTGACAAATAACCTTCTGCTTACCACCACCAATTGGAGTAATTATTATTATTATTATTAGCTACTAAAAAAACATATCCACAATTAAATGTGTGCATAAAAAATCCAAAGATACCGATATGAATAGAATTCACATAGACACTTCAGCATCATTACTAAAGCAATGAAATATCGTGATTTATATTAAATGCTTCTTTCCAAGAATGTGTACTAAGTAACATCGTTACAGACAGACTTTAAATCATTTCTGTACCACTAAAACTAGTATGTCAATTTCTATATATTTAAAATATTAAAACAATTATTACTGCCTCGGTGGCGCAGTTGTATTACATACGACTGCCGTTCTGAGGTCTCGGGTTCGATCCCCGGGTCGGGTCAAGTGGTATTGGGTTTTTCTACTCAGTATCATCCCGGAGTTTGGAATTTGTGCCCGATATGGCGACAGGCTCGGCCCCTGTCACATCTGGAACGGAACTAAGCTCGGCGAAATGTGGGTGGTGTAGTTCGCTATTTCACCTGTCTAACCCTTCGGGGATAACAGGCGTGAGCATATGTATGTATGTATTAAAACTATTCAAGACACTTTTCTTCACTGTTTATAAACTTGGTTATCGATGAGTTTTTAGGACCATTTTAGAAACAGTTTTAGCGAACACGAGTATGAGTAAATATTTTGCTATGACAAAACACATGGTAGAAAAACCAGTAATTACAGCTGACTTATCTAGTCAGTAAGTGCACATCGAATTACGTAGAAACATGATTAAATTACTTTGCAAATTAGGCAATTATGCGAAACATCAAAGTGAACCATCTGTATCCATTAATCTTTGCCCCAGACTTAGGTCATTGCTACAACACATATATAAACGACATAATAATAATAAAATCACTAACTATTCAAAGCCATTTACGCTAATCTCGTTTAGATCTGTATATTTTTACTAAATTAATATTTTAATTATTAATCAGACAGACAAAGCATGCGATTTTGTCCTCAATATTATAAAATACTATATACATAGGAAGTAAAAAAAGTAAAAATTTCGTTATATAAAAATTTAACTGTTTCGATTAACATACGTATATATATTAATAAATATATAGAGTAAGGCGATTTTCGTCTAGACATTATAATAAATATTACCAAAATGCAATTAAATTTACATAATACGGTAACATATATGTATAAGTCTGTGGAAATTATAGAATCATCGAGAGCAGTTCTATCTGGAGATGATTCTATTATTTAAATTACACGTGTCGTCTAACATATGTATATATATATATATATATCAGAGGAAATTTCCTTGATGATAAACCTGATAATGTCGACATAGTGACTTTTACCGCTTCAATATTTCGCGACTCGGATACGATCATACCACACAACGCATAATTTCTATGGCAAGTAGTGACTATTAATAATTAATTACACTATTAATGAAGTACTTCTTACATAAAGGATTCTTCTTTTAATATGATCTTATTTTTCGCTTAAAAAATATGAAGTACAGTAATACCCCGCTTAGCGCGACCCCGTTACGCGCGGTTTCACTATAACGCGAATGTCAAATTTCGCGCTCAAATGCCTCGCATTACGCTAAAGAGTGCGTATAAACATAATGTAAAGACAATAGATGTATTTTTCCGTAAAAAATAAGAGTATGTATTGCATAAAGTGTTCTTAGAATTAAAGTGATTGATTAAAATGATTTGTATTTTTTTTAATTAAATTTTGACTATGTTTAATCATAAACCTCGATATACGCGAATTTCAGTTAACGCGATTTTTTTCGGAACGTATCCCTCGCTTAAAGCGGGGTATTACTGTATACAGAAACAAAAATATAGAGAAGTCAAAATTTTTAAGCATACTTTTATGACAAAGAAAAAGTTGAAAGATTATTCTTTATACAACAAATAATACATATCGTGAAATTATTGAAAAGTAAACATCAAACATATCTCTAGATACGTTTAAAATATACCTAATTACGTAATAAGTAAATTTTGTCACGTGTTACGCAACTTGCTAATTTCACTGATAACGGTAAACATAAGAAACGTTCGTGCCATGTATCTGCCTATACCTAAACCGAGCAAATAGAAACTTGAAAGATTTTTAAAGACCGTGAGCCTTGCCTTTCTTACTATACTAAATATTACTAATAATAACACTATTTTTAATATTACTTCTTCTTTATTTAAGCATAGATTTAAATCATCATTCTTCCTGTAATCTATCCGTTACACGCTTTCTTAATCAACCGACTTTAATTTTCTTACTATAGTTTGTTTTGTACTCGTGAAAACTTTTAAATGGCCTTCAGTATGATTCATTGTATTTACTCTAGTGTTTAACTGTAAGTTGTCCTGTAAGAAATAAAATAAAATAAAAAATAAAATAAATACACTCTAGTAGTAATTTCAAGAGCTAGTCTTCAAGAATAATTTCGCAACCTGACTTAACAACAGCGACTGGCAATGTTATTAAAAATCGTAAATAAATATCGCGATAAATGAAGTCGGTAGTGCAGTCAGATTACGCGTCAATGAACGCGTTGGACAAGTTGGAGCCCACTTAACCAATTCTAAAATGAGCCTGAACTTTCGGTGATGGAAATCATAGCATATTGGTAGGGCAAATTGTAATAATGCCTGCCAGGGTAGCTAACACCCTTAAGTTTTAAACTGGCGTGTTTCGGCAGCATCACTTGAGAACCAGTACCTCTAGGTTTAGTGTCTATTTACCATCCTGAATACCATAGTCAGTTAAGGTAAGATCATGGTCAAAGCACTGAGCATATACAATGTAAAAAAAAAACATAGAACCTTCCACAAACCGAAAACCAATTTACCAGCTACTCGAGAAAAATAAAAAAAAATCCATATCACATAACAGTTACAGAAAAAAAAAATGAAAAACGACCGAGTGGTAAGTAGTATGCCAAACATCGACACACGCATAGCAAATACCCACGAACAAAGCAAACAGAGCGGCCTGCAAAGTAAAGCGATTTCTGAGAAATTCAAACAGTTTTCATTGGAAAACGGGACGATCCGACGACTGGCGGCTGGCTGATAAGCGTTATCATCGGATGTATATGGAGCGACCGCCTCGACGCGCGCGTCGGTGGTGACATCTAGTCTGGCACGTCGCGTCCGTATCATAGAACAATGGATGGAAGGTGTAAGTAGCCTTAATATCCCACCACGGGTAACGTTTCATTATCGCCACGATGATTGGCACAATCGGAAAAGCCGATAATGATGCCATCGGCCAAATATAGAAACTGGATATATGGTATTATTATTTATTTATCAGATAAATGTCTGCGCGATACGATCGTGTCGTGACCCTCAGAGCGGTATTTTATCTTCTTTTGTTTTTTTTTTTTTTGTATCGCCCGCACTGAAGTTACAGCTTCGCCCACGTGAAACTCCTTATTAATATTAACGTATTATTATAAAGAGTAAAACTTTTCGTCTGTCAGTTCGTTAGTGTATTTAATTATAATTTGATCGTAATTTATTAAATTATCTATTATGTAAGTGTTATATGAATAATTCAAAAAATATTACTTGTCATGTCATGTCATTACACACACCACTTTGTTACCCGTAAGCTGGCACCGACTCCAAAATTATGAATGATATTAAAACAAAGGATATATTGAAGTAAACAGAAACAGATTAAAATAGTAATTATTCATTTACTTTTTAGTGCATTTTTGTTGCTTATTTTTTTTTTTAATTCGGTTTTGTTTTTAATTATTAAAGTTTTCTTTCTACTTTTTAGTTCAAGTATATAATTTTATCTATAGCTGGGAAACCTACTTAATAGGTTTGGAAACACATATGTGAAACACGAGAAGTGTCTATAATATTCGAAAGTTTTTCTCGATTTCCCTGAGTTTCACTGATCAGATCCTGATTCGGAAATTCCCGAAATGGAACCACCTCTGTAGTGTACTCCGTAAATTTAAAAAAAAAATTGAAAATCGGTTTACAATTGACAGAAAAATCAGGTAACAAACTCACAAAAAAAAAACAGACGAATTGAAAACCTCTTTTTTTTCTACCACATTTTGTTTACGTAATCACTATTCAAATCCCCCGTCCACAATTCATCAAAAATAAGCAAAGCATATAACCCCTAGAGCAAAGCATAATAGGATAAAGTACAAAAAAAAATAATCTCTGGAATTATTGATTCATTTCACTAAATCTCTTCAATAGTATGAAAGTATATTATTCTCGATCAATACAAGCTTTTTTAGTAATGATTATTCTTTAAAAGTTAATCGAACAGAAGAATACAGCTAGTAAATTGTAACTTAGTAATTTGAAAATAACAAATTTACGTTACATGGTTTAATTGAGTTAAGGACGAAACAGCGATGACCGCTCTCTACGGTCCCTAGAGACGAACAATTATTTAAATTGATACATTTCAATTCTACCCTCACATATTAATTATTTATTAACGCAACTCGTCAAGATTTGTTTGTCAAAATCAAAATCAAAATACGCTGAATAAAAATAGAACCGACCGACCAGGCGTTTAGTTTACGGAAATCCTAAAAATAAATCGGTACATACACTCGAAGGTATTATTCCTACAATAATTACTTATATTATATTACTATAATGATAATAACCGTGTTTCCTTGTAACCTATATACTTACTATTAATATTAAAACGTACATTGTGTCACTGTTATGTGTGTGTTATAAGCTGTGCCTGCGACTATGCTTACAAACGTTTCATTCACTTCATTTAATGTGAAATAAAATACAGTCCCGGAACTGATGGGCAAATGTACAAAATATTTCTATACATGTATATCGTATCGATATATTCAAACATAATCAAAAATATCGAAAGTAGAAACGAACAAAAATATTAGAATTACAAGTGGAACATAATAATTATTATAAAATATAACAAAGGACTTAAAATAAAAATCGAATTCGATATTCGGTAACCAATATCGATTATAGATATTTTGACACATCGATAGTTGATGCCCTTCCCTAATCGACAGTCGTCATCAACAATCATAACGGACTACCACGACCAAAACCATTAGGTAACTTTGTATCTACACTTGCTGATTCCGAAACACGCTTAACGCTCTAGCAAAATGACGGTTACCTTATTAGAACTTTCCAGAGAATTTAACTGGCACCTCAAAATAAAACATTCCGCGTTACTATTTCCGATACATTTCATTTGTCCACAATGACTGAACACTACCTATAATACCCAAAACGCCACGAAAATGGTCAAATACGTAATAGTGAAACGAGACAAGAAGTTTTTCGCGGGTGAAGCCGCACGCAAAATTATTCCCTTGTGACGAATAACCGATAAGATTTACAGATAATTCACTAACACTAACAATGGATATTCTACAAAGTAACGCCTCCATAATAATTACAAAATGCCAAGTAAGATTCAAATTCAAAATTCTAACAGTTTAAAATCTAAAAAAAAAATACTATTCATTTGAAAAGAGCAAATTCTGACAGACGTATTTGTACGAAAAGAAACAAACACATACATATATTATTTACATTATTAATGTTAAATAATAATATTGAAAAGTAGAGGAAGGACGAACAACTTCCATATTATCTAGACAGGCCGGCACCAAGGTCTTTCGTATGCGACGACATTATTTGGATAATGATTTATTTGCACTACGTAGTATGGAGTAATTGAAGCCATTGTAATTTTACACGGGTTCCACTTTAAATTAATCATTGTAGGTAGAGGTGTATATATACATACATACGTACGTACACAGTTTGTTATTATAAAGTCAACAGTATATTAAGAAATACATTGTTTCGGGAAAAAATGTTCTTTCTGCCGGAGCTTCATCGTTAAAGCGATTATGCAATGTACAATGAATTAAGACAAATTCTTTTAATTTCCAAGTACAGGTCGCGTCACATAACTTGATCCAACGTTAATTGTAATCGTCTGGAGAACAAGGAGACGACAATAAGCCCTGGACTCGGATCTAAAGGGTCTTACAGATTCACTAGATTTTGGGGCGAGCGCTTAAAGCAGCTAGATGCCCCGCTGGCATCTGGTATAAGAGCTTCGAACAGGTCTCTTAAGTCACTGCCGGAGGGGAAATTCGGTGTATGTATTGAGGCAAAGCTAGCCCCCCGGCCCCGGGAGCGGTGGTAATCATAAATTTTGCGTCTGTGGCTTGTTATATTTCCCTTAATCTCTATGTTTCTCCTCAATACCTTACTGCTATTTCTACCCACCTACGTAACTTGTACCCGTATTAAAAAATAAATAACGCTCCCTTAATTTATAATTTTAATTTGTGTAATATTATAATAATTTCTTTACGTGTGTGTGTGTATTCAAAATGTAACTCCTCTTAAAAGGTTTAACTGATCTTGATGACATTTTTGTATATGGTTTTTAGCTATAGTTGGATCCACAGTATTTTATAAATGTAAATGTTTGCTTGTTCCCAATAATTATTAAACGATTGGACTTATTTAAATAAAATCATAATAAATAGATGTACATTTTATTATGTTAGTATGAATTTAATTGTAAAAATACCCAATATTTTTTATAATATAAAACTAATCGTAAATAAAACTACACAGACATCTCAGTACGGCTGTCATGGTCACACCGAGTATCTCGGATAACTCCGCTGTTTCCAACTAAAAGAAAACATTCGCATTATCGATATATAAACGGTAATTGAAAACCGATTCGAAACGGACCACAACCTTTACGCATAATCGGTACGTGGTAACCTTTCTACCGGTTGACAACTGTCATTTTGCGGTGTTTAACTAAAACCGTATCTAATGGAACAGCTGATGTATAAATTAAATGTATATTTTTCTTTTTTTAATTCAAGCCTTTCACATACGAACACTTGAGTTTTAACAACTGTTAAATTATTAAAATATATTATTATTATCATTATCAATAAGACCATATGCTACTAAATCAAATAAAAGGGGGTATGTAGGTACACACAGCGGTGCCGAAGAGTCACCATCTGTCGATAGTGTTGCCAAATTAAAGTTCATGTAAATTCGAAATCGGTTATGAAATAATTTCTGAAATCTCTTTGAAAAGAAAACTTTTTGATAAAAACTCTATGATATTTTCAAATGCACATTTGCTTAGTTACTACTTTCATATTATTCACTTATAATTATGAAGCGGTGACGGCGCAGTGGATAGTGCTACCGGATTCCGCGTCAACGGACGCGAGTTCGTGGATTCAACTCTAAAATCAGCCTGCGCTTTCGGAAAAGGAGAACTTCGTGAGGGAACCTTAGCATTTTGGTATTTTCTAATAATTTCCGCCTGCCTGGGTAGCTACCACCCTCAAGTTAGAAAACCTGTCGCCAAATACCAATACATGTGTTCCGGTAGCATCACTTGAGAACCAGTACTCCTAGGCTTAGTGCGTTTACCATCCTGGACCACATCGTCATTTACCATCAGGTGAGATTGTGGGCAAAGCACTAAGCCTATATCGTGTAAAAAAAATATTACAAGTATCATTCTACATATTATCTCAAATGCTAACTATTGGAACGACCATATAAACTAATTAACATAATATAATTGTAAATATAAATGGTCAGAATAACAGACTAATTACATATTTATAAAAACAAATTACTGTTTATAACATACAACAAAAGCTGATTAGAATTTTAAGCCTGACAAGCAAAACAAACAAAACAAAAATTATTTAAATCAACGCAAGCATATTCGCGTGCACAGCTAGTACAGGCCAAAAACAACAGATATCTTAACATATGGATATCATTTACTCGAAAACTACAAGCATGCTAAGCCTAAAGAAAACTGCCTTACAAGTAATATTGTTAAAAGTCACGTAAAGGAGTCGACGACAAATTCCCGACTCACTCAAGCGGTTATCAGAAAACACCCTACCCCTAAAGAATCCTAACCACTGGCAACACTGCCCCGTCAAATAGGTGAACAAAATTCTTCGTGACATAGGTAATCGTTGAATAAAATTCAGTCGACACGGGGCGGCGCGAGGGGTAGCACGTGATATGAAACACGTAGGTAGATATTCGGAGCACAGTGGAGTATGCGGCGTGAGTCACGTCACATTATTACCCGAGTCTCTATATATATATGCATGTATATAATATGATATTGCCGCAAGTGGCAACAGATAAGCCGGACGATGAATTACGCAACACAGTTAAGTAACCAACACCACCCTTAACAATGACATTGGACGCCGTAAAATCTCAACGTTGACGCAACCTATTTCTTATCATGGCAATTTACGACTTGTTAATAATATTTATTCACTTACATATTATAAAAATCGATGCCCTCTACTTGTCTGTCGTGACACTAATTGACTGGGAACTTACAAACTGAACCGATATCCACGATTATTTTAATTTAACTTTTATAATTGCACTAAATTCTGGCTAATCCGATCCCCAACTCGTAAGGCAGGAGCCAGCGTACAGCCATACATTGGCACTTTCATGCACTAAAATAACATGAATTACATTGCACGCTACACGTTGGTACATAAATGCTGTAAGGGACTTTGTGATTTGTTTTATTGCTTTATCCAACGTAGATGACATAAGCCGAGGTCCGTACCACTTTGGTGTCCTTGTGCTAGCCACTCTCCTGGCTAAGCTCCCTAAGAGCTCGCTTCAAAAACTGTCAAGGCCCTTTTCGTCAACAGCATTTAGTAAGTTACAAAAAAGAGTATATTTTAATTTTCAACAAACTATAAGGATAAAATTAAGTCATCAAAAACAAAATAAATCTAACAATGGCACATTTGCCTTTTTGGTCAATCAACAAAAGAGCTAGCTTCCCGAACGCTATTTATATCTCGCATAGACATCATAAATATAGACATTTGATTAAATCTCTAAAGGAAGATGATTAATTTAACGGTAGATGTTAAAATAACATCAAGTAAGCAAGCTGTACTATGAATGCAAGAGATCGGAACGCTCGCTTCGGCCGTCTCGCTTATTTATTTATCAAAGTCGAACCTAATCTAGTAGTTAAGGGATTTGATCAAATCACTTACTTTCTTTAGGGAAATGGTTATTTCACCATCTTCCGTTAATGGATCATTTATCTTAAGAGATTTTATCAAATCTTTATTTTTATCATCTCCATACGACAAATATACGTCAACTATAGTCTAGAATAGCTTTTCCTCGCAATTACAATAGAATAGTTAGTGGAATAATCCATTTATAATTTCACCGGACTAGGTGGCGAATACCACAATAGAACGAACTTAGGCTGTTGCCATGCAAACAAAACTGCGAAATAATATTAAAGAAACATATTTATTTTCGTAAGCATTGGCGTTATATTGAAGAAAAAAACACGAAGATTGTTATGTAAATATTGCTTACATAATCAGGCACTATTCAGAGCCCCCCCCCCCCCCCCCCCCCCCCCCGTTGTTGATTACGTAAGGATCATTCCACATCAAATCGACCAATAGTTGGAATCGACCCCTTTCGATTTGGACAAATTTTGTGTAGAAGTTTCCTTTTATCGAACGAGCTTCTGCCAAAGAAAAAAAAAATGATTTTTTTTCTTCCAAAGTTATGCAAAATTTCGCTTTTTTAAAGGTTTTCAGTCTTGTTTTTTTTAATTATCTGAAAAACTATAATAGTTACATAAATGGACCATAGTTCATTTTACAGAGGATCATTTTAAAGAGAGATTTGTATAATTTTGAATTTTTGAGATTCGTCAAAATTGACAATGTACATCAAATTTTTGGATATTTTTTTTGTGAGATACTTTGGTTTATTCTTAAAAAATCCTGAAAGTTGTGGAACTATGTTTTTTTTTTCAAAGATATAAAGTTTTGTCCAAAACCGAATTTGGACCAAAATTTCTCTAAATCGAAAGGGCTCGATTTCAACTATTGGTTTATTTGATGTGGAATGACCTGCGTAATACTTGAACGTACTAGTACTAGGAGCTGACGTTTAAAATTCAAGTCAACATTCAAATTAAGAAATTTTTATACTCACCTACGTTCATTTGATAACCAAAAAAAAAAAACTACCGAATTAATTTTCCATTAAACTATACATATAAAGAACCTTTATCACCATACAGATACAAGAATCCATATAATATTAATCTTATCAAAAAATGTTATCAATATTTCAATAACATGTAATAAAAAAAAATGGCTAAATCATCAATTCCACAAGGACTTCGGAATATGACAACGGCCGCTCTGTTTAGAAGTGCACAGATAAGTAAAAACAGCTTGTTCATTTCGCGAATGTATACATAATTCAAATTCACACAGAAACGGTCAAATATTGATTAATGTCATTCAATCGTGAAGTACTTGGAGCGAACGATTATACATTAAACAAAGCAAACAAAATAAAAAAATCGTTTCTAAATTAATTATTAAGTCTATTACGTTTCCTTTTGTTCATGAAGTAACGCCCCTAGGACAAACGCGGACATCACAACTGGCAAAAGAGAAAAACGAAAGGTTTCATTCCATGGACACTAAACATAGCGAAAACGTCCTGTCCTTGTTCTATTCTATTTAAAAATGTCAAAAACCTCGTTTTACTACATCCTCAGTTACAGTGCAAGAATATTGTATTAATTTACAATAAATTAATGTAATATTTAAAAAAAATAAATCGGAGAGAGTTATTAATTTATTAATATGAAATATTTTACTTTTAATTCTAATTGTATTTTTTTTTTGTGTGGGTACTTCTCCTAGGATACCCATCTTCGTTGGGCAATGACGGGTGGGTTATGTCTGCCTTCTACCGACTAAAACCCCACAATACTCTGTACCAAGACCGGGGTGATGTGGGCGCATCAACGCAATCGTCGCACCTCACCCGGTAAGATCTAGTTAGCTGGGGGCCTCGCCCCGTTCAGAGCTTCGGCTCCATGAACAAAGTCGAGGACGCGCGCAGAGTATGCCACGTTCCGTCCCGGGCCTGCGTGCAGTCCACACTATGGCG
The DNA here is from genome assembly GCA_014132275.2 of Samia ricini. Taxonomy (NCBI): domain Eukaryota; kingdom Metazoa; phylum Arthropoda; class Insecta; order Lepidoptera; family Saturniidae; genus Samia; species Samia ricini. The sequence continues at coordinate 2,400,150 of AP028159.1, forward strand.
GGTTAAGCTCATTCCTGATCATGCACCCACCAATTCGTCGACTACGAGAGAGGTACGATAACAGCACTCATTTTCTGTACGCCGCCTCTTTCGCGAGCATGACTACTTCGCAGTAAGAGTCTACCGCCGCCTAAGCGCTCTCAAGCTCTTCTATGGCTCTCACGACCGACGGGAGCGAGATCTCGGGACCTACATACTAATTATATTTCATATTAATATACTTTTAACGGTAGCGTGTAACATTTTTTAGTTCTTTAAATTCATCATTCGTCATCCATTACTTAAATTCCGTCTTTTAGTATAGTAGTTAGCTTTGACAGCAAAATAAGTTAATAAGAAATACCAAATCATCATGTTAGATTTCAAACATGCCGTGATGCAAACGGTACGCTGTTACTATGTCAGGTCTAATATTTAAAGAACCGAGCGCTGTTTAATAATATAATTGGACTCGGAACCGAGTCGCCCTGATGCCGGCTGACAAATTGTTAATTTAGCACCTCATTATAATTGATCCACTTTTTAGAAATTGGATGCCGTTTTAGAGTCGGGCTTGTCCGGTTGTTTTCGAGTCATTACACACATTGATAAGTATTTTATTTTTGCTCAATATTTTTGTTTTACAAACATACCTAGGCATTTAAATGACTAATATTTTAAAATTAACTGCCTCGGTAGCGCAGTTGTATTACATACGACTGCCGTTCTGAGGTCTCGGGTTCGATCCCCGGGTCGGGTCAAGTGATATTGGGTTTTTTCTACTCAGTATCATCCCGGAGTTTGGAATTTGTGCCCGATATGGCGACAGGCTCGCCCCCTGTCACATCTGGGACGGAACTAAGCTCGGCGAAATGTGGGTGGTTTAGTTCGCTACTTCACCTCTGCCTAACCCTTCGGGGAAAACAGGCGTGAGCATATGTATGTATGTATATTTTAAAATAAACCCTTTATACAACGGTAAATGTATTTATTATTCGGCCACATCAATCAAGCAGGTCCTAAAGACCATTAATAATTATATATACATAATAGGTAAATTAATATTCAATATAAATTTCGTTAAATAAATATATTTACACAATCTATAGCCTCGATTAATATCGGAGCTAAAAAGCATGTCGCTTCACTATTAAAAAAAACAGCGTCCAGAAAATACTGTTGCATTTTTTTATCCATGGTTGCCTATTAATAAGTACACAAAACTTCATAGCCGTGCTTTATGTCAAAAATAAATATGTGAAATGATTGGAGGGGTATAATATCTCTTATAATAGGAAATCTGGTGATTAATATTTGCAAATTAATTTAATTAAATATTTACTTGTAACTCTCGTTTTTTTAAGGTTTGAATTAAGTTAGCTATTCAGATTTATACGAGCTTAGACAGGGGCACATGTTATATTATTAGGTACGGCACGTTCCGAGGCGCCTTGTTTGTAGTTTTTTTTTTGTATGCTCGCCCCGTAAAACCGGAGTCGCTAACTTGTGCAATAATTATCGAGATATACGATAATTTTCAGTACCACATTAATAAGTATCGAACAGTAAAAATTTATAGCAACACCCATTATATTTGGTCTTGGTGACCGTCACTTCCGACGGATTTAAATACCTACATCAATAATTACCATTATCAATTTAAATAGTGTAAGGCTGACCACAAGCACTAAACTATGTTTTAAGAATTAAGTGTTTATATTGCTGCCCTGAATTAAATTTTTTTTAATTTAGTTTTAATTTTGGATTTGAAATAAATTGACTTTAGTTGTAATTTAGTTTTTTTTAATTTTGATTTAAATGTTTTAATTACCTGAATTGATTAATTGTTTAAATTGTTGACATGATTACTATAACTATAAGACTGGACTTTATTTTAGTATTAATTTAGACGAACAAACTGTATTGTTAGATTTTAAGAGAAATAAAAAGTTTTATAAAAAGAAAAACATAAGCAAAACAACATGCTATAAACACGAAAAAACAGTAAAAGATCACAAATAAAATGTCAGTAATAACAAGGTCTCTGGTCATGCCAGGGGAAAAATTGGCGGGATAAAAAAAAAAAAAAAACTATGTTTTTTCACCAAAAGTATAGATATCATGATTCTCTATATCCTTAAATTGGTATATAATTTATTCCCCAAACAAAATAAATTCATCTCTAATTTTTCATCCCCTTCTAGTCTTATATTTGCGATTAAAAACCTATGACCCATTCTATAGTCTAGTATAGTCATAATATAATAAAATATGAATTAACTAGTATTTAACTGTTTACCTATTTTAGTTTCTTTAATTTTTTTCATATGTATGGTTAATGTGGAATTTACAAGTTTATTACAATAATCACTTTAAAAATCGTAAATTTAGAATTGGGAACACACGCCCGCGATCCGGTCCGTGGGTGTGTTAACAGCATTACAGGTACACCACAAATATTGATATAATAATAATCCTATATATCGTTAGCCGTGAGCTTTCGATTGGAAAACATATTTTATGTAGAAAATTGTTCAAACGACGTCAATACCCTAATGAGATCGCGTATTCTCGATTGAATATCTTCCTTACCCTTGGAAACACATAATTATCTTTCATCTTAGACTGTAATATATACTATTAATTTATTTCGTATTATGTATTTTCTTATATGTAAGATTAAATAATATTGAAATAAAAAATCTTCAATTTATGACTGCACTTCTTTTTCTTATTAATATGAAGATATAAAACAAAGAAACTCTCAACAAACAGATAATGCCGCTTCTTTATTGCCAATTTTTGATCCAAAAATACATACATACATATCATCACGCCTTTCTCCCGTGGGGGTAGGCAGAGATTACGTCCTTCCACTTGCTACGATCTTGACGCACCTCTTTCGCTTCCTATACTTTCATGAGCGCTTTCATACATGCTCATCGGTTATGAGTACTTTTTACCTGGCCTTTATTTAACACATTTAATTAAAAAATCTCGATCAAAAATGGAGTTTTAATAGTGTAAAAACACGTGAAATAAAATCACTACAAGGTTTTTTTTTTCCGTTTGACCCTATGACGGGTCACACGCTCACCTCCCGACAGCGGAATTGTCGTGAGTGACACATTGTGACTTTTACCGCGAGAGATACGATAATGAAAACTAAATTATTCTTCGGAACTTTTTTTTTAAGTGACGATAATTTCCGACACGTGCACGTAGTTATGTTGTCACGACAAAAAATGTCAATTGAGTCGTGTAAAATTAAATTGGCGAGTTACCTCACCTTAGAATCACCTCAAGAATAACACCACTGCGGTGGTGGCGCCGCTACTTTTGCGGTCCCGTCTATAAACACTCAGATATTTTTTTTTTTTTCAATAATTATTACATGGTCCCATTTCGACCACTAGTAACTCTTAAATGATTTTAGACCTATTGAAAGGAAATATAACAATGTTAATTAATAACGACGATTCCCGCGAGGATACCCTCAAGTTTATGGCAGCGGTGGCGAAAATCGCAGGAACCCGAAATAAATAAACAAATATAAAATAAACGACAACTAGGCAGAAGATAATAAAAATTAAAAGCGACAGAATAAATGATGGCAAAAAAAAAAAAAAGAAAAAAAGAAAAGAAAAGTAGAATAAGAAATGTTGATGGCTATAACTAGAATAAGATTTTTAAAATAAGATTAAGCTAGCTATAAGTAACGTAAACAAGATCTCGGATCTATGTCTGAGGAAAGGGGGAAAGGGGCTTATAAAAAAAAAAAAAAATTATAACAATGAAGTATACATTACATTTCTTCAAGAAAATGGACTTAGGTTAGTTTTTGTAGCCATAAATACCTCCGATTAGTTACATCTACCATCCATTCACGCCAAACAAAACTAGTAATTCGAGGCTTCAGGATTAATTAATTCTAGAAAACTATAGCATGAAATACACAGTATAATCGCGAGGTATTTTGCTCGTGCTTAAAGCTATATAAAACAGAAAAAAAAAAAAAAAAATCATAGATAATAAGAAAAATTTCTAATAAAAGGATAATATATTTCACTATGAATGAAAAGATTATGAAAACTGGACCGGCAAATCCGGAGATGAACCCCGTACGTTTGTAATCGCGACCGCAATCATGGGCATATTTAAATATTAGTAAACAATCACATACATATTATAACAATGATATGTTTTTTTTATTTAATTTACAAAGATTATAAAATAAATATAGACGGTAAAACTCACCCTTTCGTGAAATTTACTGGAATCGTACGATCGTTCCGAACATAAATTGTATATCTTATAATGGTCCTTGTGCATCTTCTCTAGGAACCTGTACACTTCGTCGATGTGATTCCTGTAGACACCCTCCAACTTCTCGGCGGGGAAACCCATCGCTATCAGCCTGTCTGTTATATCTGAACGTGAATTTTGTCAAGGAAATATTAGACATATTTACCATCTCAAGTAATTTGATGATATGGTATCACCCTCACCCTCTCCGACGTATAAAGAAAACAGGCGCCGTCACAGAGTAGGCCTTTAATTATACAGTTAGAAAGTAGGTCCTTAGTATAATTAGTGCCATCTGGATGCTCTGGGAAAGGATTTATTTTAAATTGACCTTCCCTAAGTTAAAGTATTTTTAACATATAATAATGAAATCAGGTTAAGACCACGTCATTTCTGTTCAACGAGCTGGGTTATTGTTGTATAAAATGAAAACCGGCAAAGTAAGTCGGATCCATAATTTGTTAAATATAAGATTAAGATTGCTTAGATACTCAGATATGCTGATAGTCTGATACAAAACAAGCTAACAACAACGTTGAGACAAAATGTATTAACACCTATTTTCTTAAAGAGCAAAAGAATGGCCGTTCTGCAATGTTATAGTTTTCTTCAATGACGTTACACGAGCTGCATTAGTCGCGTAATCTCTAGTACAGCAGGAAAATAACATAGGAACAATAACAGTTAATTTGTACATTTGTACGAGCGCAGCGATAATTAACTAGATAGGTACGAACGGAATTTGTCAAAGCTGACGAGTTTTATTCACTAGTTAAATTATTGTTTTTTTTTTCGTCTTTAATTATATAACACACTTGTCAGACAAGATTTGGCCATACTAAGACCATAAGAACGAACTAGTCCAATAAACCGTCTACGTATATTCATCCTTTCGACGGTTTATCGTCCCTTAATAGATTAGTTGTAGTTTTAAATACTAAACGAAGAGTATAGACGATTTTGATCCACCGTCACCTACTCCTGATTTTTCCAGTTTACAGAAAAAATTCAACTTGTTAATCGACTAGTCAACAGACAGAATTAGCAAATAAACCGTCAGGTTTCGTTAAAAAAAAATACTTGGACGGTGCATCCTAAATAATACACATGATCAGAAATTATCGTCACTTAGACTAGGCGTAAACTATTCTGTGATAAAATACACCTGATCTCATCTATAGTAATCTATAATTACCTTCTTTTTTTGACGGGGGGAAATGCATTTACGCACTACCCTTATCTATTGTATTTGTGGGATCAGAGTCCCCCAAATACAATAGATAAGGGGGGCACGAAGTGACGAGCTCCGTGCCAGTGTGGGACTCACCCGGGCGAGAGTCGCCCGGAAATACCCACTAAAAACCCTCGGGGCCGTCCGCTGCATTTGGGATGGGGGCGACACGGGGTGGCTTTCGCAAGCACCGCGTCGCAATCTATAATTACCTAGTATAATTTTTTGGTTTCAATCCTCTGAAAGCGCACAATCAACCTATTATATCGAAATCTTAAAAGAGGGAGAAATTATCACAATTTATTGTAAGTAGTCGGGGACCATGGACCCCTGAGCTCGAGGGCCAAACTGCACGACACCGCCTGGCTCTTTAAAAGCTACACTATCTGGCTCCACCTAAAAGGAACGGCCAAGAACCGCCCATGTGATGTGATAAATAAACTTTAATTATGAACAAAGTTTAGTCTAAACTGGACAAGCGGTTTAGGAGGAGGAATGTAATTAACGATATTCGTAACACAAATCATTCTGTTAACGTTGCATATAACCTCGCACAAAGCACGTTCAACTCTGACGTCAGAGTACATGCAGAAGGAAAACGAACGCATTTAACGACCGAGAGTTTACCGGAAACAAGAGGAAACTTCAAGGAAACATTTATCACCGTTTTACGCCTACTAATTACAACATATTTTACACCTTATTATTATAGGTTTATAATGTTTAATCACAAACGACGATTAAGTATTCTTTGGCTAATTTGAAGGTAGTATTCAGAAAGTACAAGAGCTTCGACAGCTAGGGACCGGACCACGTCTTAATCCGCTGCCGGAAGGGAGTAAAAATGAATTCCTTATAATCTTTACATTATATAAAAAAGTAAACTTATAACTCGAGAACCAATGAACTGATTTACATGATTCTTTTTATTAAAAGTATAAGTACGAATACATAGGAAGAGTTATAATAATAATTATAGAAAAAAAACAAGGCAGCCCTGGGGACTGCCGACAGAAGTGAAAACTAGAAACATTGGAAAAACTGTTTTTTTAAGGCTTAAATTCCATAATTTCTAATTAAAATTATTAGCTAACCTAACATATAACATTTATCTTATTTTTGCATCTATCGGCGCTTCGAGCAATAATTATGTACATTCTCATATAGTCTATTCATAATATATATTATATATCTGTATACTTGACATACTGTAGCATGTTGACACCTGACGTCATAGCATCGGTAACGTGAATTTAAAAGTTTCTCCCATACCGAGAATCGTGCAACGCCGCTGTAGAAGTTTTTACTTCAAAAACTTTATACAAAAATAACCAATATTATGTTCTCTCTTACGTCCTTATCCTTACATTATGTATATAAAAACGTCTATTTGTCCGTTTGTATACCGCACACTCTTCGGATCCCCCTCAGGCGGCGACCCAAGACGTGTCTCGTTCCCCAACTGGGGAGGCTCTTGACGTCGCCGCCAGCGCGATACAGTAACACTGCCCATGCATTGAGCATTACACGCACAAAAACTGCATACACACTCCTGCACACAACACGCAGGTACATAGGTCCTGTAAGGAACCTTTTTTTATTATTATTATTTAAGAATAAAAAATGTTGAGATAGCTAGGTTACAACTCGCGAGAGTTTGAACACTCAGGTGACGGCCAAGCCGAGGTTCGTACCATTTTGGTAGCCCTTGTGCTAGTCACCTTTTGCGGCTGAGTGCCTTCAGCACTCGCCCCCAAAGTTCGGTGAAGCTGTTAAAGCCCTTCCGGTCAACAGCATTAGCTAGGTTAAAAAAATCCGTTTGTATACGCAGACGGAGCATAGGGCACACAGGTAGTCTATCACAATACAGATATGATTATATAAAGCAAACTCAGAGCTGCATAGAGAATAAATAATGCCATGCATCAAGCAAGTAATCGTTCGATAAGTAAATTCGATCATAAAAACGATCGAACGAACAAAATACTAAAAAGTCTTGCGGTACGCGCAACTATTTCATGACGTCAGAACAAGGTTATATGTAATGTGCAATTGTGAATATAATTACACTTATGCTAATCGTTTTACATTAGTGTGCGTTATTATGTTATAAACAATGTAAACGAAGCGAGGGTCCAAAGAACTCGCAATACACAAAGGGGCCATGTCTATTATTTCTTTATTTGTTAATATAACAGCAGCACATGTCTATATCGTGTTACGTATCCAATTTGTATGTTGCATTCTTTGCATTATTATTTTTTTCAATGGCTGTTTAAAATATATTAGGTGTATTTGATAGATATTAATTCATTGAAAACAGAAGACTAATAAAATAAATAATATTGAAGTGTCTGTTTGTAATATCCCAATAACTTTTTACAAAATACATATGTATATATATATACGGTACCTATACCAAGACACAGTTTCTATGTCTGCCTGTTTGTTAGTTCCGGCTAATCTCCGGAACGGCTGCAGCGATTTTGACAAGACTTTTATGACCGGATAGCTACACATCGTAACTTGGAATTATTTTATTTTTCGAAAATTTACCGCGTTAAAAATTTACCCGTGAAATTGTGGGAAAAAAAATACAATTAAATGGACAATTTTACTGGGTTAAGTTAATGAATACCCCATATCCAAAGATGCGTTTGATGGCATGCATGATTTTTTTTTATAAAACTTTCTTTCGTGGTGTTATTCCGGTATTTAACAAAGTAATAAGGGGGGTTTATTATTCCGTAGTTATAATAAACTGGGTGCACCAACTGAAATGTGAATCGTGTTGTCGTCGAATAAACATTGTGAATCTACTGAATTCGGCCAATATTTTCCGAGACCGACTCAAAACGCTCTCGCGTTTGAGCATCTCTGGGCTTATTGTGAGGTTTGAGAGGGGGGATGCTATATCCCGTTTCTGTAAAACGAATTTTTTAGTGTAGAACTTGTACAAAACCATGAACAAAACTGGATTGTGTACTTTATTTACAATAAGTTCAAGTATTATGTCAAGCAAGTTTTAATCTCAAAAGGTTATTACAGGGTGGATCATTACGTGAACGATAGTGATGTCTGGAATTAACCCACATCTCTGTGCTTCCACTAACATTATTAAAACTACGATTTATATAGTTTCTTATATGACAAAAAAAAAATGATATATATTATATTTATAAAAAAAAAAGAACCAGATCGAGCGAGTTTCTTGCCTGCGTTCTTCTCGACTGGGTTGTTTACCGAACCGGTGGTAGTGTTTTAGACGTTCATAAGCGCCTTCTTAGGGCCTGAATTGAATAAATAAATTTTGATTTGATTTGACATCACATGAATTGCAGACATTATAGGCGAATAAAAAAAAATTCAAAAATAAACTCGCACAATATACTCGATCGTCTACCTACCACATACTCATGATAGATCTTGTATGTCGTAAATTACGAAAGGCAAGTGCTAGATTCAATGTTTGTGTGCCAAAATAACGTTTACGTGCGACAATTTTTTAAATGATTATATTTATCTGTAAAAAAATATTTTTAATATCAAATCGTAAAGATATTTATCGAAGAATTTACTTTGATCACAGTACGTATTATGTTCATTATTAATATATCCAAAGGATAATATTCTCAAAGTTGAAAATTAAGAAATGAAATTTGCACGAACTTGGACCATTGATTGATACAGTCAAATTCATAATCCACTCTTTTTAGGTAAAATCTTTAATTGTATACATTTTAGTTACAAATTGTTTTGCATTCACAACGGTCACTTACATAGAAGTTAAATGCTATATGTAAGGAAACTTCCCCGAGATACAAAATGAAGAGCTCCCTGAATCTTTACATCTTTAGACTAAACCAATTTCTTGATTAATAACAATGAAAAAAAATCACTAATAAAATTATGTAATTAATAGTTGACTAATCAAATTTCATATCTATAAAATTGATTTTTAAAAATCGTATATATTTTTTTTCTTCAATATAACCTTCGTCTATGTCTTTTCGACATCGGACGAGAACTTTGTAAACCCATAAAGGTCAAACGGTTTTAGTGACCTTTACGCCCCCGCACTGAATGTAATAGCGACCGTGTGAGACAGACAGACAGCATTGACAGCCTATCACGTGATGCTCAGTCAACTTTGAACCACTAAACCGAGATAGAATGAAACGATATAATATTGAATTCAGACTATTTAAACTTACTCTATAATAAATATATAAATTAGTAATACTATAGGGGTTGTTATTAAAATTGTCTAAATATATTTATTGTGGTGCTATGATTAAATATAAGAAGGTACAGTCGCTCTAAGCAAAAAATAAAAAATAGAACTACACCACAAGCAATCCCACAAAAATAAATTAGTCCAGTTTATTATTGACTAACTGTGTGCCCGCGCATCCTCCCGCGTTTCCTATAATTTTCACTGCGTATTATAGTTTTGAAATATCATTGGAAAATAATGTTTTCAATGGTACTAATTAATTTTATTTTATTCACAATTTTTTACATAACATAATCTCACGCCTGTTATCCCCGAAGTGTTAGGCAGAGGTGAAATAGCGAACTACACCACCCACATTCCGCCGAGCTTAGTTCCGTCCCAGATGTGACAGGGGGCGAGCCTGTCGTCATGTCGGGCACAAATTCCAAACTCCGGGATGATATTGAGTAGAAAAACCCAATACCACTTGACCCGACCCGGGGATCGAACCCGAGACCTCAGAACAGCAGTCGCACCGTAATACAACTGCGCCTCCGAGGCAATTTTTTGTTTTATATTTTCTATTAGGAACCCTGATATAATTTTCCCGAGATTAGTTTAGTACTAACAGAAGGTAAAAATATTCATACTAAATTCAAACACCTGCCAGTAAAATTCTGGTTCAAAAAAAAAAAAAATAATAATTTACGGTCATACTTGAACGACCCCTTTAAATATTCAACCTGCTTATCCTCGAATAATTATAGCTTGACTGTACTAGTTAATATTTAGCGTAGAGCATTCAAAAGTTCCGTTCCAGGCTTATTCATATTGTGTTACCTTGAATGTGTATGTATGTATAATCCAGTACATTTACACGTGTCGGTGCGCTAAACCGCAAACTAATTACGTCCTACAGGCGGCACTAGTGCTGAGTAAAATGACGACGCTTCGAGCAATAATGAACAGGTTATTGCGTCACAGACCACGGACGAACGGACGGGCGCGACCACACATCGTTCCCTTATATAGAGAAACGACAAAACTGGAACTAAACAGACATTATCAGCAACAAAAGTGTCATTTGCAGCACCAATTAAGTGTGAACTCCTTGGAATTATGCATCACATAATTTCGGGAGTTTTATTTTTCGTCGTCTTCATAGAATCCATTGGAAGCCACGACTGACGCGCTATGTCTGAAGGCGTGTACTAAGCTCCGATCGCTTCAATAATAAAGAAGTGAAACGCTTCAATTTAGAAATTTAAAATGGCAGTTTTCAAGCTGTCATCATGTAAGCAAAATACCACTCACTAATTCATCAAGAGATATCCGAATCTATATACATCTGATTGACTTTAAATTTTGCATAATTACTCCTCTCGCGATGTAGACGCTCAATAAGTCTCATTTTAACGTAAGAGTTATACAGAATTGATTTTTCATTATTTTAATTTCATCAAATAAATACAACTGTTCGCGCTAAATACCTGTTGCCATAGTAACGGTTGCTATGGTAACCAATGTCACGGCAACAGTTGCTACAGTAATGTTATTCTTTATATTTCATATACACGATTAAGACAACCTATGGCGGGTTCAACTAGTATTTATATACAAATGTATTGAAGCCCATAGCCATGATGTTAGGGCATTTTCTAACAATATCCACAAAGCTAGCTGCCACCCTCACCCGAAAATTGGTCGCTAAACACCTATAAGCGTGTTCCTGGTAACATCATTGAAAGCCAGTAGCTCTAGGCTTAGTGTGTTTAACCATTTAGGACAAACCCGTCATTTAACATCTGGCTGAGCCAATACAATAAGACAAAAACTGTTAAAAGTGGCTACATTTTACGGAATATTTTCTAATTATGACCTATTGGTACTTCAGATCACCTCTAAAATTGTACTGTCACCGTGGAATATAATTTTAAAAAAAAAACCATACAGTTTGCAAATAAATTTGTATTGTTTAACGAACGGTTAAAGCACGAACCTGGCGTTTACGCAAACTTCGAATTGTTTTCCTATTGTCATATTTTTCTTGGTATTTGAGCGTTTAATCGGAAGTATTGTTTTTAATTCAACAATTAAAAAATTACTTTGGAACCTCCATAGACAAGGTATATATCAGTTTACGCCCAACACAGTAAGTTATGTTATCAAAAACTGCACATCAATTTATTCATCTTAAGACTTTCATATTTGAAATGTCTTATAGGAGTTAGGAACACTTAAGGGGATTTAAAACATTACAAAAGCCTATTACAAAATGATGTAGGGCCCTCCATTAAAAACTAACTTCGTATTTGACAGAAAATTTCTATCAATCCTTCACGATCGTAATAAATGTCGAGTTATTTTTACATAAAATACTCATCTAAATGTTCCAAGCTCATAAATATAAATAATTTAGGTACATTCAATTACATATTTTCTTCGTACTCAAATAGGGAAGCTTGTTAGTACACAATCAGCCTTATGATTGCCACTCTTACAAAATTATCTATTATTAATGTAAAATCTATATTAATAAATAAAATCGAAGTGTTTGTTTGTAAAGTGTACAATGTTTTTTTTTACTAAATGGATCTAAATATGTATGTGATAACTATACCAAAAACAAAATAATAAAAAAAATTATCTGTCTGTCTGTTTGTTCTGGGTATTCTCTGGAAAAGCTGGACGGATTTTGACGGGACGTTTTTTCGCAGGTAGCTGAAGTTCCTCCGGGTAACTTAAGGTACTTTTCATTTTCGAAAATAATGAGAGTTACGCGTAACAAATTAAAACTCATAACAATTGAATAAAATCCGATTCAATGTACATTTTGACGGGCAAGTGCATGCATTCACGAGAAATATTTTTACTTTATCTTAGTACAAAAAAAAAAAGGGTTCCGTATAACTAAATGTAATTGCAGTAACGAATATTTAGTTGCTTCTAGCCAGTTGAAGGATGACTGGAGGGAAAGTCGTGGTACACGTTGAAAGTTATTTATTAACTGATTCTTATATGATTAATTAATTGATTATAATTATGATTATGATTCTGATTCTGATTATTTGATGCTTGTTCTGAGGACATATAGTGAAACTTAAATTCTAAAAGATCCCTCGTTAGTCGTAGGGCTTACAGTAACTACGGTGGTCAATCAGAAACATGCAGAGTGCGAGCGAGACGGGACACACGGACTTCTCTCATACGAGGTATTAAATATATGTAACCCGTGCGCCCGCGGCTCGCGCTAGTGTGCCGTTAGATGTTGATGAGGTCTCTACAAATATATGAAGCGCGGGCGCAGCCTAGAGGATACAGCTAGTGTAAAATATCTTTTAAAAACATAAATTACATGTACAAAATAATTTCTACTTTCTCTGGAACTCTTTTTCCGGGGAATACATCTGTTTATTAAAAAAAAAAAAAAACTGACAGCCCTAACTACAATGGTAGTTCGCATGAGAAACAAATATTACTGGTATCTATGAATAATTGTAATATAGAACGTAATAAGTACGTATTGTATTATAAAAAAAAAATGTAATACTCAACAAAACATTGACGGAATCAGGAATAATTCAAGGGCCCTATTTATTAAGATGAGTCGGTTTTGTAAAAGAAAAATATTTTATTCTGTACACCCTACAATGCTTGCTCGTTGTTTCGTTTCCATTAACTACATACTGTTGATTATCAATTATATTCAAGTGAAGTGTATTGAAAACAATGATGGGAAGCGTGAATTTTAACATGTCACAAAATCTTCATCAAAATTTCTAAAAAGAGCCGCCATTTTGCTGGTACACTTGTATTCGTGGTCTTAATATAATAATTGATTAAAAAAAACTGCACATCAAATATTTGCACACTCTTTTAACTTTTTTAATTATTTATGCTCGTCTAACGGCTTGGTTTATTTAAGATGAATTCCGTAGAATTTGCATTCCCGTAACAGTTCAAGCGTAGGTTAGTCATTACGGGCGACGCGGTGCTTGCGAAAGCCACCCCGTGTCGCCCCCATCCCAAATGCGGTGGACGGCCCCGGGGGGTTTTAGTGGGTATTTCCGGGCGCTTTACGCCCGGGTGAGTCCCACACTGGCACGGAGTTCGTCCCTCCGTGCGCCCTTACCTATTGCATTGGGGGACTCCGGTCTCACTAATGCAATAGGTAAGGGTAGTGCGTAAATGCATTTCCCCTCGACAAAAAAAAAAAGGTTAGTCATTACGGGACCCTTCATTGCTAATTAAAAATCACAGGTTTAACAGGTGCATTTTCTGTCTAAGTGGCCTAAGCGTTCAACGCAGAGTCCGGTAAAGTGTCCGGTGTAGTTGGAAAAACGACGATTACGTAATACATACGTACATAAATACATAAAAAACGTTATTAATGTCCGTCCAGAGAATGTTGCTCTATCTCTTGACAATAGTTTAAATCGGCGAATTAACTCTCGTGTTCTAAGCACACTAATAATCAGTTAAACAAACAGAGTTCCGGTAAAAAAAAATGTACAAAAATATGCTTCGTTGGTTAAGAAACGTGAACATTATGAATAATGGTAGAATTATATAAAATACATAATATAACTGTGTGTATGTAGAAACCGTGGCCAACCGAGACTGACTTATGAAGAGTATTTAAATAAATTAGAATAAAATATAACAAATTATATATGTATTTCCATCCAAATTCTATAATATTTTTTTAATAAAATTTGCTATTATTCCGGTTGTTTTTTAATTTTTTTAATTACAATTTTTTTCCTCTTTACGCACGTGACTCTTTGACTGTATGTGGTGAACTCATATAAATAGCATACACGGGATATATATCAACTAATTATTTTGATAATTGATTAACCCCTTGAGCACTAAACTGGCGTTTACGATAGCTTTTCATTGTTTTCCTATTGTCTTATTTTTATGGGTACTCGACTCATTAAAAGAGAAAAAGTTACTAATAATAGAGAAAGAATAATATCTTACTCTGCATGAATGTATCCATTTCAATATGTACGAATTTAGAAGATCTAGAAAAATGGTGCCTATTTAAGTTTTTTTCTGCAACCCCAATAATATATAGAAAATAAATTTCTCCTTGACCCGTAAAACTCCTACCTCAAACTCCAATCAAGTACTTTATAATACGAAAGTATGAACTCGAAGAACGAAACCCAATAATCGAATTAATTCGTATTTCTGACTGACGATAATATATGGCGACGGAAATCTATACAATAATTAAAATGTTATGTAATGCAGAGTAAAATCGAGATAAGTTATTAAAACAAATTATTCAGCAATGGGGACTCTGCTTATAGAATTTTTTTTACACGTTATGTCCTCATTGCTTTGACCACTATCTCACCTGATGTCAAATGACGATGTGGTCCAGGATGGTAAACACACTAAGCGTAGAGGTACTGGTTCCCAAGTGATGCTGTCGGAACACACTTCTTGGTATTTGGCGGCAGATTTTCAAACTCGAGGGTGGTAGCTACCCAGGCGGGTATTATTAGAAAATACCCTACCACCAATAAAACCACTAGTAAAAACTCGACATTTTGGAAAAACTTTTTTTTTTATGTTTTTATTTTCGTAACTTTCTAATTAAAACTATTAACATAACCTAACATTTGTCTAGTGTTTACTGGCGCTCCGAGCAATAATTATGTATGTTTTTATATACCTAGTTTATTAATACAGTAATACCCCGCTTAACGCGAGGGATACGTTCCGAAAAAAATCGCGTTAACTGAAATTCGCGTATATCGAGGGGTTTATGATTAAACATAGTCAAAATTTAATACAAAAAAATACAAATCATTTTAATCAATCACTTTAATTCTAAGAACACTTTATGCAGTACATACTCTTATTTTTTACGGCAAAATACATCTATTGCCTTTACATTATGTTTATACGCACTCTTTCGCGTAATGCGATGTATTTGAGCGCGAAATTTGAATTCGCGTTATAGTGAAACAGCGCGTAACGGGGTCGCGCTAAGCGGGGTATTACTGTATACACAACATACGCTAAAGCTGCGTAAGTATAGATTTTATTATTAATCGATGAGTACCAGCGCACTTATACGCCGTCTTATGCTTTACAGACTGTATCAAGTTGACGGCTGACGTCATTTGGTAACACGAATCGAAAAGTTTTCACCCTACCGAGAATCACTAATCGCCGCTAAAAAAGTTTTCACTTGAAAAACTACCACATGACAGAATCAGATTCCGCCAAAAGCTCCCCTATGGCTTCATGAAGAAATTTCTTTTTATATAAATGCTATAACATGCTCTTACTACATGCCACTCATCGGAATGCCAGAAGATGCGACGCTTTTCCACAAAACTGAATGGCAATAATATCATTATTACCTAACGCAAATTGACTAATCATTCATCAAAGACATTTACGCAAATTCGCACCTATATATTATAAACTATCAATATTATAGGCTTTATTGTTACAATAACCACATTAACCTGCGTACGTTAAGTTACGTAAACTATAATATAATTTCCCATTTCTATTATTTCCCCCCCGTTCGTGGTTAAATCCTCGATTTACGTTCGAAAGTAAATCAATTGTTTAAAATAAATTATAATGACCAGTCATTATCGGATATATTAAGGAACGGTCGCTTCCCTATAAAAAAAACTACGTAATGTGACGATGTGGCTTAAAATGGTAATCTCACGCTATATCCACTTTCCAGCGATTATACTATTATATCAAAAGGTATTTTGCAACAGATTTTGAAACTGGAGGGTGATAGCTAACCAAACGGGAATAAAAATCACCCCACAACCATGCTACGGTTGCATCACGATGGTGTCTTTAATCGAAAGCTCAGACTCATTATGAATAGGATGAGCCGATTCGAACGGACATCCATCGAAGCGGTATCTCAACAAACTACCACTGAGCCATAATTTGTATTATTATTCAGCATATTATACCTCTTACTTATACAATCATAAAAGTACAGTATTATAAAAGAACCCAGCGCTTATCAATTGTCTTTCGATTTCATTCAATATTATCCTAAAAACTTATTCTTCTAACCTAATATCCGCTCCTTCCTTTCACATGCAATGGGCTTCAGAGCCACTGCTATGGGGCAGTTCAAGTATTAAGTAAGCATGATTTTGGACATATTTAACACCCCCTCCCGCCAACCCCTTGTAAGCAATAGTAAGCTAAGCCGTGAAGTTGTCGAACAATCTGTCAGCGAGCGTGTCCTCTCCTTTCTAAAATATATATATCAAGCTCAACATAAAGAGACATGTACGCCGCCATGAAAACGACAACACCAGATAAACTTTGAATTTCTAAATTAGTGATTGATTCTACCGAAAGACGCCCACTACTGGACATAGGTCTTCCCCAAAAAGGGGGGAATTGCCTTAATCGCCTCGCTTGGTAAGCGGTTTGGCGGTGTTTGTGAGCTTGTGAGCTCAGAGGATGCTGCTGCCCATTCCCTGGTTTATACCTTAGTTTCCTTTTACGGCATCCACGGAAAGATATGGAGTGATACTATAGTTAAGAATGGTTGGTTGATAGAATTCTTAAGTGGTTAACCACACTTAGTCAAGACGAAAAAAATTAATATAAATATCAATTAGTATTCTCAATATCCCGCTAACTGTTTACCATAATACGAAAGGGGCTCGAAGGGCCCCGGCGTCCCTAACTCCGATCCTGGATCGGGTCATGGCACGTGCAATGTCGCACTACTTACATACATACGATACATAATATGAAATATATCGACAAAATGACCTATATATACACAATACAGCTAACATACGTGAATATTGACCACGTTCATGACTTGTATACGTCAGAGGAAAAATGAATACAGAAGTTTAATTAGGTGCGTTTTACTTTTAGCAGGACGTATGTATTGAAAATGTTTTAAATTGTTCGAAATATTTTAGACCGTTCGTGGATATTAGTATTAAGGAAAATAACGAACTTACTACGGGTCCTAATACTAGAATCGCTTTCCGAATCACACTAATTTTGTAACTCCAGTCTAATTACGCAACTCAATAGTGCCTTTCGAATGCTTTTTTCAAAGTAATTTTCTACATCCCGTTTAACTGTCCGTCTGTCTATGTACATCATTGAGCTTTTAATTCAAAAATCATAGACGTGTTTATTCTATAGTCAGCTTTAGTAGAATTTGTTCTTATATTAGGTAAAATACTTTTTCCTAGAAGTTTTGTTAGGGTTATAATGAATGAAATTAAAACAAACATCCAGGATAACTTATCTAGTATCATAGTGATTAAAGTATTTTGGATATTGATAGGTTATATAACTTGTGATTATGTTTAGAAATTATTTAAAATAAAAATTAATGGTATAGTTTGATATACGGGAAGCATGCGTCCTTCGGTAGCTGATAGGTAATGAAAAACAAAACAAAATTAGGACATTCCAGATCTATACTAATAAATATAACTGAAGCGTAGGCTGTTTCGAAACATATATGTATAATGGAAGACAACAGAACCATAGCGCGATGTAGAGAAACCGTTCAAAGATAATTAATTTTTGTTGTCGTTAATATGTTAAATTGAAATGTTTATTTTTTTTTTTTTTACTAAATACATGTGAATTTCTATCAGACATCTTCACCAAAAATGCAATTTTTAAATTTTTTGTCTTTTTGCCAGTCTGTTTTTGCGACTTATCTCCAGAATGGCTTTATCGATTTGGACGCGATTTTCGTTAGATAGCTGAAATTACTCTGCGTAACTTAGACTACTATATTTTTTTGAAAATAATTTCGGGTTCGCGTAAAAAAATTAAAACTCATAACAATTGGAATAAAATCCGATTCAATGCACAGTTTTACTGGCATTTATTTGAAATTGTGAGAAATGTCTTTGCTTAATTTTAGTAGCAAAAAGTTTGGAAAATAATTAGGGTTGCTAAAAAAAAATAATTTAAAAGTACTTACATAACGCAGTAAAAAATATACAAAACGTGGGCGCGGATAGTTTAATAAATATTGTTAATATATTTTGATATTTAACCGACTTCTAAAAACATTTAAAAACACCACCGACCATTATTAAACATTACGCTCATTGTTGCAACATTCAAAATAGATTTAAACGCACGTTACATTTTTTTTTTCAGATAATAAAAATAAATTATACGCTGACAAAACAATTGAAAAAAAAAAAAAAAACAATTTACGATGTTAACTACTGTCCAAAGACATTTATCGTATTGTTAAAGAATACAATAAAGCTACAGTGCATATCAAAATATCTAAAAAAAATCTACGACCTAACTCCTCTCTTATGTCAAAGAGACATTTATTACGTACGACTACGACTTAAGATAAGAATACATTAAATCCATCTATACTTATAAAATGGGGGTCCTTTGGGGCACCGTCACCACAAAACTACTGAACGGAATTTTTCGTAGTTTGTTTATTTTATAGACTCTTTCTTATTTTTTTTTCGATTTACTCTTATGTAATTTTTTTTCTGCGCTAATAATAACAAAAGAATCTCATTTTACCTCATTCATTTGTCTTTTTTTAGGTACGCAGTCAAGAATATATGAAACGCGGGCACCAGCTATTTAAATAAATATATAAATATATATATATATACATAATTTATATTTTAAAAAGGTTATAAAATTATTTAATACACCACCGGGCAGTTAAAATGTCGGTATAAATGAGCGAGTAACCGGATGGACGTCGATGCCGGGCCCACAAAACATCGCGTCGAGTCATCGTCTGGGCCAATGCAGGTATTACGTGTAACGCATTTTTTTTTGTATATTTGTGACATCCCTTCCCTTTCCCTCCTCTTTACCCGTGTCGGCAACAGTAAGTAAATTTCTTAATTCCTCGTCATAATTACGGATTGGCATGATTTTGAGAACAAAAAAAAAAACTAGACAGCCATGTCGCTTACCGTCAGAAGTGAAAACTGGAAACTTTGGAAAAAAAAACTGTTATTTTATGTCAACATTTCATAATATACTAATTGAAATTTTAACATTACATAACGTATAACATATATCTGGCGTTTACATCTATTGGCGCGTCGTCCGTAAGTATAAATTAGTGTTTAAACGCAATCATATGCGCTTGGCATACTGTAGCATGTTAACGGCTGACGTATAGCATTGGTCACGCGAATCTATAAGTTTTCTCCTCTACCGTGAATCACCCAACGCCGCTAAAGAAGAAAATATTAATAAGTAAATACTGTAAGTATTCAACATACAGAACCGACCATCTCATCAAAATAATAAAAGTATAGAACCCTCGCCCCTCTAATTCATACTTACGTAATTCTTGAAAGGCCTTTCTCTCAAAGACCGTTATCGTAAAAGTCACAGATTAATTTCGTAGACTTGTTTAATTTAGAATTTATTTTCAAAATACGAAATTCAAACTAAATATTAATAATGTCGTTGACTTTCCATGAATATTATTTATTCAAATTAAGAATACCGATTAATCGGTTCTAACGAACAAACCACCATCCGTTCGCGCAACTTTCAACCTTGCCTCTAAGATTATAAAACAAGTTTTACCACAACCGATACGATGTCACGACGTAAACGACATATATTTATGAAACGCTCATAACATTTTTTTTATTATTTTTTTTTACACGTGTTTCTATAGTTTATCTCTTTCGGACTATATTGTTTACTATTATTAGAAATAGAACCGGCAGAGAATAAGAATTGACTTATCTGATAAAACGGGTATTACATAACCAAGAGGCAACTGAACTAAACACGAGAAAAGTAGATACCAATGCCCAGTCATGAAACGTGTACACTTTAAGGGAGCTTCTCGAAATATAGCAATTTTCAATACAGAACCTTGCGTTTCTTAGCATTCGAGCAAACGAAGCAAACAAGTTGACAGTTGGCATATTAAACACGCAGCTAATTTTGCGAAGAATCGTTTTGTTCTGCAGTAGGGCATTTACAGCCTAGCATTTATGTTGAATTAATCTGTAATTAACTAAAACTATGTGGTAATAATTACCAATTGGTTATTAATAAATTATAAGCGTAGGATTGAGTCCACGGACTTCATAATGAGCTTGAGTTATAAACTGTTATAAGAACATAATAAGACTCTAATACCCACCTAGCATCACTCGAGAGCCCGTACCTCTAGAGGTTCAATGCGTTATTCTGAACCATCATCTCAGGTAAGATTGTGGTCAAATTCTATAAAAAAAACCCCGTAATTCACAGACAAACAAATAAATATATTTTTGTTATAAATTTAATCGTCTTGTATAAACAATTTTAACCGTTCTAATATATAAGAAGTCTTGATACTTGTAACTGGTGATGGGTGTGTCCCAGATGTATGTAGGAAGGAAAATCTCGACAATACAACAATCGACTAGTGTTGAATTTATTGAAAATAACAATGTAGTTGAATAATATATTTAAAAATAATAAATTTACTGAGAAATATATTTCCTTAGTCCTTAAAACGAATGTTAGTATAGAACAAGTTTCAAGAACGTGATATCTTAACTTTGCCCCCCCAATACATCTTCGATAACTTAATGCATATTCGTAAAAATTTAGACAAGCTAGATCTAGTGAATGATCGTCATGATTTTAATATTAGAAGTAAAGACAAGTTGGCCGTCCCACGCTTTAGGTTAAGTAAGTGTAAAAGCTTTATAGGTAATAGTATTCGGTTTTACAATAAGATCCCAAGTAACATTACCGATTTACCTGACAATAAGTTCAAGTATTATGTCAAGCAAGTTTTAATCCCAAAAGGTTATTACAGGGTGGATCATTACGTGAACGATAGTGATGTCTGGAATTAACCCACATCTCTGTGCTTCCGCTAACATTATTAAGACTATGATTTGTATAGTTTTTTTATACTTATGATAAAAAAATGATCTATATTATATTTATAAAAAAAAAGAACCAGATCGAGTTTCTTCCCGGCTCTTCTCGACTGGGTTGTTTCCGAACCAGTGGTAGTGTTTTAGACGTTCATAAGCGCCTTCTCAGGGGGCCTAAATTGAATAAATAAATTTTGTTTTTGAACTCGTATGAAGCACGTAAAGTGTGATGTCATATCTTAGATAGTACGTATAGTACTTTCTCTCTCTCTTTGTCTAGAATAAAATTAAAAGAATTAAATTGCTATTTTTGATTAGATTTTAATTATTTTTTCTGTAGTTGACCTTATTTATGGTTTGTATATGTGGTTTGTAAAATTATCAATAAATATCCTATTACATTCACGAAATAATGAAAGAGGAATAATATAAATTGTTTCCTTTATATGAATGAACTAATACTTTTTGACTAACGAATCTAAACACTAAAACTAGTTACGCACGCGGCTTTACTTGAAAACAAACTATTTTTATTCTTTCATTTTTTATTTCTATTTTTATTATTTTCTCAATGCTCACAAATCTGTTAAACACTCGAACGATTTAGTTAAGTATGTAGCAGAATTCTGACAATCGCATATACATTGCAAGAGGTTACTTGTCAGCGTTGATCACAACAAAGTTTACCTAATAATAATCTTGAATATTAATTCTATACATTATAACATTTAAAACCAACCTAATTATAAACCAAATTATAGGAATATAAATACTAAGCAACGAAAACAGTTGAATGATTTTTAACACTGACAATGATTGACCATAATTTTTAGATTTTACGCATTCTTTTCAAGAAATAATTACCCAAGTTTAAACGAGGGCCATTTCAAAGTAGACCATTCGAAAGGTCTGACTCACACCAACCACGAAGATATTCGAATCGAATCATAAAAAATTTAATTAAAACCTCATTCGGGTTAAAATAATTATCGAATTTAAAAAAAAAGGTAATAATCCAATTATAGAAAATGTAAAAAAAAAATAAACACAGATTTGAAACAAGTACTTATTACGACAATAAAAATTAAAATTGTACAAGCAAGTGACGAGAAGTGAGTGTAGCAAGATGTCGTATGGCCGCTTGGTTGTTCTGTACGCGGTAGAAATATTAAATCTGTTTGCAAATTTTGCGGTTGCCGTTCAGCGATCAAAAGCCCTTTTTTTTCTTTTTTTTTTTTTGACGGAGGCAAATGCATTTACGCACTACCCTTATCTATTGTATTTGTGGGATCAGAGTCCCTCAAATACAATAGATAAGGGGGCACGGAGTGACGAGCTCCGTGCCAGTGTGGGACTCACTCGGGCGTGAGGCGCTCCGGAAATACCCACTAAAACCCCCCAGCGATCAAAAGCCCTAACTACTGTGTACAAGTAGTATTTACGAAGCCGAATTCGACATACACAGAGAGAGAGAGAGAGAACAAACTTAATGCATTTATCAAATTAGTCAGAAATCAATACAAACAAATATGGTGCAGTTGGTAGTGAAGTCGCATTTAGCATCGATGGACGCAGTTTTGAGCCCACTCATCCGACTCTATAATGAACCTGAGATTTCGGTAAGGAAAACATCGTTAGGAAACCATACCACGGTATGGGAGGATCCTTCCACCCCCTCAAGTTTGAAAACCTGTCGCCAAACACCAATAGATGTGTTCCGTCAGCATCGCTCGACAGCTAGTACTACCGCAATGATTAGTGTTTTCCATCTTGGATCACAACATCACTTGACATCAGGTGAGATTGTGGCCAAAGCGATGAGCACTACAAATAGACAATAAGAAACGCGTCAAAAAAATAATTTGTAAAAATGTGACAATAATTTAAAAAATCAAGTGTTTAACACACTTTGTGACTAGAAACACTAGTTCGCAATAAGCACACTTTTTGTCAAAAATGTCATGAAAACCGAAACAGATATAAATTAAAAAAAAAACTGGAAGTTTTGTGGCGTACCTGGCTTTCGAGGTTAGGAGAATACTGTCAATAGTATTATTACTAACAAATTAATAAGTTTGACAGTTTCTGTGCTTACCGCACTAAACTCCAGCCGACTTCTCACTTCTTAGTTACGCTTAAGCTAAGCGGCAAAACATCTAATTGAAGTTACCGGGATAATTATTTCTCAATATATATTTATCACCTTTTCTTTCCGATATGTATTTAGTGTAATATAAATATACTTAAATATATCTCCCATGAGGTATGCATTGTACAATAAACAAATCTATCAAACAACGATCGGTAACAGAGAGATTACGTAATTACCCGTTGCCATGGTAACGGGGCACGATCTCCGGCCGGTATCTCATCTAACATAGCGTATCACGACCGCGAAGCGACGCGACCCAGGGAAAACGAACAAATAGGAACTAATTTATAAACACGAAACTCCGCCTTCGGGCATTTCCATTTTGTTTAGAAATAATTATATAGCTAAAATGCTTAAAACATTCTTAATCTATACTAAAAATCTGTAAGGCTCTATCTGTAAATGTAATTTTTTTCTACGAATTTATAGACAGGTGTATATTTTTGCCATTACTAATCGGACATTAAGTTTTTTGTCTGTCTGTGGATATTTCCGGTTTTAACTTGAAAAAGTCTTGACCTATCTTGATGAAATTTTATATAGGGGAAGTATATATCAAGGAGCAAATGATAGGCTATAAAGATTATTTTAGGTTTTTTATAGAGTTCATTAAAAAAATAATTAATAAAAATTCTGCTCGGCTTTAGTTCAAAAACGGATTGACCGGTTATGATATTATTTAGTGTGCATAAAGCAATGTTAATTAGCGATTGATCGGCTAGGGAAAAATCTCAAGTACATACCGCACTTGATCTAAAACAAGTGTCATAAATAAAAGTAATCTTAAAATTGACATTTTTGTCTATTTATCCTGGTGTATGTGAAACTAACTCAAAAATAACTTGATTTAAATGAAAACAAAACAAGATCAGGACATCTTTATTTAATCAAGATAAGACACGTAGACGAAGTCGCGAGCACCCGATAGTAAGATATATTTTTAACACGGCAATGTGAAGTCATTCGAAACTTATTTATTAAATGAAAGACGTTTATTAGCAAAAAATATTTTGAATTAATATCGTGATAAATACAAACTATTATACACATATTATATAAAAAAACTGCCTAAAATTACAAACTTCTAACTTCTCTAAATTTGACTATCCCAATTGAATCATGCACCAGACGACGAAACAAAAAAAAAATGGTACCGGCATTATATATTCTGCCGGCCGAATATAAGAAACTAGAAAACGATGTTCCACTGATCTCTTTAATAGTACCTAATAGATATATTGTACTTAAATAAAATATTCGAATAAACGCATTAAACGCTTTTGTCACACGTCCCCAACGCAGACGGCCTAGAAAAACTAAACGATTCTGGTCTACGTCGTCTGGTTTCGCGAATAAAACAACAGAGCCCGCCCGGGGGGCAATAACCCGATGAAATCTTATTCGCTATCATACATTCACGTGGAAAACGCGAACGGTTGCTCAAAGCGTGTGACATACACACAGATTCGCACATCTCTACGACAATTCGCACAATCGACACTGATCTACCCATCACATAAATCAAACGCGTTTCCATCGGTACGGGAATGTCATTAATCCATGGTATCGGGCAAAGAATTGGTCCGATCCCCGATAAGGAAAGCTTTTGCATTCAAAATCAAAATCAAAATCAAAATTTATTTATTCAATTTAGGCCCTAAGAAGGCGCTTATGAACGTCTAAAACACTACCACCGGTTCGGAAAACAACCCAGTCGAGAAGAGCGCAGGCGAGAAACTCGATCTGGTTCTATTTTTTTTTCATAAATATAATATATATCATTTTTTTTGACATATAAAAAACTATACAAATCGTAGTTTTAATAATGTTAGTGGAAGCACAGAGATGTGGGTTATTTCCAGACATCACTATCGTTCACGTAATGATCCACCCTGTAATAACCTTTTGAGATTAAAACTTGCTTGACATAATACTTGAACTTATTGTCAGGTAAATCGGTAATGTTACTTGGGATCTTATTGTAAAACCGAATACTATTACCTATAAAGCTTTTATTACACTTACTTAACCTAAAGCGTGGGACGGCCAACTTGTCTTTACTTCTAGTATTAAAATTATGACGATCATTCACTGGATCTAGCTTGTCTAAATTTTTACGAATATGCATTAAGTTATCGAAGATGTATTGGGAGGGTAAAGTTAAGATATCATATTCTTGAAACTTGTTCTTTAGAGATTCGCGAGGTCCCATATTATATATTGCTCGAACAGCCTTCTTTTGTAACGTAAAAATGGTGTCTACCTCTGCTGCTGTACCCCACAGCAAAATACCGTAAGACATTAAGCTGTGAAAGTAAGCAAAGTAGACTAACCTAGCAGTAGCAATATCCGTCAA
Organism: Samia ricini; assembly: GCA_014132275.2. Taxonomy (NCBI): domain Eukaryota; kingdom Metazoa; phylum Arthropoda; class Insecta; order Lepidoptera; family Saturniidae; genus Samia; species Samia ricini. Next base: position 2,426,283 of record AP028159.1, read on the forward strand.
CTGGCGAATTTTCCGAACCGCAAAAGCAGCGGAACAAAGTCTTCCTGCCAAAGTTTTAATATGCGGACCCCATTGTAACTTATTATCAAGTGTGATACCTAAAAACAGAGTTTTGTCAACTAAGCCTACTAAATTCCCTTCTATCTCTAACTTACAATCAATATGTTACACATTAGCAAATATAGCAAAACATTAAACAACACACTCTGTATCACAAGTCTTTACCGAAGTTTCGTAGTCTTCGTTTTTAATTCATTCACTTGTAGTATATAACTCTATATCATGTAATATGCGTGGCGTTTTACGTGATTTAGTTTGGTTGTTACGCACAAGTGCAGTCTATCGAAAATACTAACACTGAGCATAAATTCCGAAATCTCTCAACAACTCCCTTGGAACACCTTGGAATACATCTTCAATAACTTAATGCATATTCTTAAAAATTTAGACAAGCTAGATCTAGTGAATGATCGTCATAATTTTAATATTAGAAGTAAGACAAGTTGGCCGTCCCACGCTTTAGGTTAAGTAAATGTAATAAAAGCTTTATAGGTAATAGTATTCGGTTTTACAATAAGATCCCAAGTAACATTACCGATTTACCTGACAATAAGTTCAAGTATTATGTCAAGCAAGTTTTAATCTCAAAAGGTTATTACAGGGTGGATCATTACGTGAACGATAGTGGTGTCTGGAAATAACCCACATCTCTGTGCTTCCACTAACATTATTAAAACTACGATTTGTATAGTTTTTTTATATGACAAAAAAAAATGATATATATTATATTTATGAAAAAAAAAAGAACCAGATCGAGTTTCTCGCCTGCGCTCTTCTCGACTGGGTTGTTTTCCGAACCGGTGGTAGTGTTTTAGACGTTCATAAGCAGCGCCTTCTTAGGGCCTAGATTGAATAAATAAATTTTGATTTGATTTGATTTGACACCACTCTAACGCCTCAACTTTGTTGGGCATTGAAGATAATTGATATTGTAAAATAAATACAGGCTAAAACCCAGAGTCGTTAAACAAGGTAATAAGAAGACGACGACGCATCACGAGTCTTTAGTGAAATTTTAATTTGTCATGTATGTCCTTGTTTTTTAATTGCAGTGTATGAGTCTATGTTATGTCATTTATGCGGAGTTTTACCTGATATATTTTGACTATTGTGCACAATTGAAGTATATTGGAAATATCGACACAGAGCGTAAATTCCGAGTCCTCACAACCCTTGGAACGCTTCAACAAATGGCCGCTACTTTGTTCAAGCATTAAAGATTAGTAAAATAATACGAATTTAAGCATAAATAACTTGTATTCCGTGCCGTAATAAACCATAGGCAATAAATTCCGTATCACAAGTTTTTGGCAGAATTTCGGTATATCATGTAGTAGACCCCGTCTGTAAATTTTATTTGCCTACATTTTATGTCATTTTTCTGGTGGCACTTCACATGAACAAATGACGTGTATAGAAAATGATACAGTGTGAATTCTGGGATGTCCCAAAAACTATCCGGAAAGTTCTAACAAGAGTCCACCCTTTTTTGAAACAAAGAAAACTACAAAATAAAACAAACTTGGGCCTACAAACGGCAGAGTAGTTTGAGGCAGCGTTTCAACCTACAGAAATACATACGCGGCAACAGTTCAAGCCGAGGTGTTGTATCGTCTGGTGCCTATTTTCGACCGAGTACCTTAAAACGCTCACCACAAAACATGGCGAAACTTTACAGACGACTCAAGTCAAAGGTATTCTTAGTTCCAAAAAAAAAATCTCATTCTCCGATTTATATTATCCTACCGGAATGTCATATATTAATTTTGTATTATAGTTATGTACATTGTAACAGGACATAAGGACAAATGATAACATTACATTACCGGAACGCGAAACTACAAAACTCTGCTACTTAGGTTTGCCAATTCTTTGGGCAATGTTCGATACTTTGGTTCTCCTGTTTCTTGGGTATCACCCGGTGAAACGCCGAGCATAGCCTTCTCTGTTGGCCTTGAGGGTCTTCTTATAAGGTAAATTGTTAGCCGACGACCTCTCATTGCCATATAGCATCACTTATATATAATACACAACAATCGATGTCTTTTCTCAAGATAAAGTATCAAACTTTATCTATAATAAGCAAAACTTACATAGACAGTTATATAAATATATAATATAAATCCAATATTTTAATATTTTCGGGTAAGTTTCAGGACTAGAATGCGTACTTACTTATGCTAGACTCCCAGATCTGCCAAAGGACGAGGATCACCGCCTGGCGTTACTAAACTTCATGGAGGAAACGACTAAAAGAGCCGCGATCAGAAAAAAAAATGACAAAGGCAGGAAAATAAACAGAATAATAAAGGGGAAAACAAAATCCCGGATTACGTCCGGAAGGTATTAGCATAGATATACCAATATAAAAAGGAATCTCGACGTTTTAGCCCGATTGCACAGACCGTGTGTGTTCACGAGATCCGACGGTCGAAATTACTAAAATTACAAGTACAAAAACGGTAGTCAAAAAGCGTTCCATTATACAGAATCCAATAACGAATTAATCAATAAATATTCATTTTTCAAAAAGAAAATTTGCAAGCGTCGATCTGAAAACGTATACGAATCGGTGCCATCGCCGACACATAACACTTGAAAAGGATTATCAAGCGGTGCTCATTTCAATAATGCATGCGACTTCGAACCTACGGTGAATCACCAGAACGACCTACATAATTATATAGTCCATAGCAATCAAATAATACAAGTTGAAAGACAGAAGACAGAACGTGCGTCGACGTAACACGGAAATATACCACCGATCCTTCAACATTTCTACAGTTTAACTAACCTACATTAAAGTAATTTAAATGCAAATATCATCATCTCGTTCGCCTTCCATAATAAAATATACTTTTTTATAAAGATTTTTTTTTAGTGACAGTCACTTAAATATATATGATCGTGTTTTTTGTTTCGAATATTTAATTCGATTGTTATTCGTATATATATTATAATTTACTGCCTCGGTAGCGCAGTTGTATTACATACGACTGCCGTTCTGAGGTCTCGGGTTCGATCCCCGGGTCGGGTCAAGTGATATTGGGTTTTTTCTACTCAGTATCATCCCGGAGTTTGGAATTTGTGCCCGACATGGCGACAGGCTCGCCCCCTGTCACATCTGGGACGGAACTAAGCTCGGCGAAATGTGGGTGGTGTAGTTCGCTACTTCACCTCTGCCTAACCTTTCGGGGAAAACAGGCGTGAGCATATGTATGTATATGTATTATAATTTAATTGAATTTTATACGGTTTTATTTCGGCATACTTTAACTGTGAATTGGAATCCAATAGGGTCGACTACTTTAACAAATCGTGTGGTTGATTCTAAGCCGCAATTAAAATCGATCCACGGTACGAAAACAAAGTTATTTATTCATTCATTTATACTAGATGTTCCATCGGCTCCGTCTAAATATAACAGTTTAATTCTCTTTAATTATTAACCAAAGATATCATAATAGTAATCATATCATCCAGCTTAGTTTCTCGAATTATAACCCGACTACCGATTTACCTGACAATAAGTTCAAGCTCTATGTCAAAAGCAAGTCCTAATTTCAAAAAGTTATTACATTGTGGATCATTACGTGAACGATAGTGGTGTCTGGGGAGAATTAACCCACATCTCTGTGCGCATCCGCTAACATTGGTTATGACTATAACTTGTATAATTCTTATATTCAAAAATAATATATATAATCCATTTACTTTAAAAAAATAGGAACCATATCGAGTTTCACATGCCGGCTCTTCTCGAGTGAGTTGTTTTCCGAACCGACGGTATTGTTTTGACGTTCATAAGCGCCTTCTTTAAGCCTAAATTGATTAAAGACTTTTTTATTATGACTAACGGACAGACTAATATTCTGCGCTAGACCTTATCTTTCTCATAAGTTAAAAATAAACCTGCATCAGTATCAAAGAACAGTTATAAAATTTTCAACACTTATAAAATAAAATAAAAAGGTATATTAATAAAATACCTACGCAAAAGTTATTTGACAACCACGAAAATAACACACACAACAGTAAATTACATAAGGCGAATAAGAGTAGTAATACACTTAACTGGTGTCAATGTTGAATTCGTAAACTCTACTTGACAACGGTACGTCACGGAGCGTTCGTTCTTCAGACTACAAATCCACTACTAACTTCACTTTGTTCAAATTGTCACACAGAGTAGTCAAGAAATCGAATGGCCTTTTTTTTTTTTTTTTGACGGGGGGAAATGCATTTACGCACTACCCTTATCTATTGTATTAGTGAGACCGAAGTCCCCCAATACAATAGGTAAGGGGGCACGGAGTGACGAGCTCCGCGCCAGTGTGGGACTCGCCCGGGCGCTAAGCGCCCGGAAATACCCACTAAAACCCCCGGGGCCGTCCGCTGCATTTGGGATGGGGGCAATACGGGGTTGAAGAAATCGAATGGCCTAACCGTAGCAATAAAAAAAAAACTCAAACTGAAAACAATAGCGTTAAAATTAAAATTCTGATTTTCTCCTGCATTTAGTGGAATTATATACTACTATACTAATAAATAAAATTGAAGTGACTGTTTGTAATGTGAGATACATGATTTCTAACTAAATGGATGTGGGTAATCTATATACGAAAAATTCAATTTTTGAAAATTTTTGTCTGTTTGTTCCGGGTAATCTACCGAACGGCTGGACCGATTTTGACGAGACTTTTTTTTAGTAAATAGCTGAAGTTACTTAGAGTACTTTTAATTTTCGAATATAATTATAATTCGGCGTAAAGAAAAAATATTTAAAACTCGTAAAAAATTGAATAAAAATCGATTAAATACACAGTTTTACGGGCAAGTGTTAGAATTTACGGCAAATACTTTCAATGGATTAATACTAAAAACATTTTTGGAAAAATAATTAGGGTTCCGTATTTTAAAAAAAAAAACCGCAATAAAAAAAAATGAAACGCGGGCGCCGCCACGGGCGCACAGTTATTATTAAACTTTAATTATTATCAATACATTTGAATCGAATTTATCGTTATCCGATTTCTACGATTAGAGACATCGATCGTGGAACCACGATGTGGTGATACGAAGGAAAAACTCTTAGGTAATAAACCCTACTTCTTTCCTCTGTTCATTTATATAATTTTTTATAAATTTATTTTTAATATTGCATATATTTATTACAAGCATACATTATAACGTAAGGAATACAATAGATCACCTACGCTATGTGCATAAATAAAAATATAATTTAGATATTATACTTACCAAAATAACTCAAATTTAGTTTGTATTTTTTTTTTCAATCTTTCAACAAAAACTTTATTAAATTCTATAATTTACTCGGATATATACACGCTCTAGTATCTTAAAGAAGCTAATAATAATATTCAAATATATACAAAATTCTGACGTCCATTTAGAATGTAAATTAATAGTCATAAACAATATGATATTCGATTTTCTTAAATAACACTATAATAGTAACAGTTAATAATAAGTTTTTTTTTTTGCGTAATCTATACTAATAAATACAATTGAAATGTCTGTCTGTAATGTCAAAATAACAATTTTCTTAATAAATTATTCACAAATACAATTTTTAAAACTTTTGTCTGTCTGTTTGTTCCGGTGTAATTGTTCCGGAACGGCTGAACTGATTTTTACTAGACTTTATTGCTAGATAGCTGATATTACTCCGCGTAACTTAGGGTATATTGGTTTTTAGAAAATAATTAGGGTTCCTTATAAAATTTCAGTGAAGAACATAACAAACGCGGGCACACAACTAGTTTATAAAAGGAGAGAACGTTTCTTTGTATGTCTGTCTGTGTGAGTTAGTAGATTTATAACGCGACGGCCACTAAACCGATTCATGTGATCTATTAGCGAATTAGTAAGGCTTTCGTGTCCAACTTGTTCGCGACCAGTGTGTACTGTGGTGGAAACCAGTAGTATTTATTACCAGCCACCAGGTTCGACGCAGCATGTTATTGGATCAGCCCGTGAAAATACAGCATTTAACGGGATGAGAGTACAATTAAGCCAGACTCAACAGCGACCACCCATATGTATACAGTAATACCCCCGATTTACGCGAGGGATACGTTCCGAAAAAAATCGCGTTAACTGAAATTCGCGTATATCGAGGGGTTTATGATTAAACATAGTCAAAATTTAATACAAAAAAATACAAATCATTTTTATCAATCACTTTAATTCTAAGAACACTTTATGCAATACATACTCTTATTTTTTATGGAAAAATACATCTGTTGTCTTTAAATTATGTTTATACGCACTCTTCGCACCCCGTTACAAGCGGTTTCACTATAACGCGAATTTGAAATTTCGCGCTCAAATGCCTCGCATTACGCGAAAGAGTGCGTATAAACATAATGTAAAGACAATAGATGTATTTTTCCGTAAAAAATAAGAGTATATATTGCATAAAGTGTTCTTAGAATTAAAGTGATTGATTAAAATGATTTGTATTTTTTTTTGTATTAAATTTTGACTATGTTTAATCATTAACCTCGATATACGCGAATTTCAGTTAACGTGATTTTTTTCGGAACGTATCCCTCGCGTAAAGCGGAGTATTACTGTATATATCTTCATAGTTAGTTCCTTGCTTGGGGAAGGCAAAAGCGTATCCCATCTGGCTGATATCCAGAAGCCCAATGAATTATAGACCGAATGCAATCAGATTTTGATAAGTCCAGTGCTTGCACGCGGTGTATTTTTGGAAAACAATGCACCGAATGCCGAGAGATCTGCAATATTGCTTTCGCCTGCGATGCAATTTCTTTAATACTAACAGTTCGAGCAGCTTCGCTTACAAATCTCCATTCTAATCTTTAACATGTTATATATATATATTTTTCTATTTCTAATATAAAACTAAACTGCAAGCACTATTGGTAACTATACTGTTCGAGTTAGTCACGACTGTAAACAAACGAATCGCGCTGGGCCCTAATCTAAACGATTCGGGGTCGTGATTAACCCTGGCCGACCTGCGATTCGCAGTAGACCAAAATAATGTCTTATAGATTGAAACTTACCCCTCGGGTAACGCCGGTGTCCTGCTTCACCTTCCGTAGCCCGTGTGTAGTAACCAGTGTATAGTGTGAATGTGTGAACTGAGTAATAGCTAGGAAGACTTTACAATCAACAAACAAACAACTTTCATCTATAACAACGTGTATGCTCGCGTCAAGTTATTACCAAACTGAACCCTGCGACAATCCTCGCGGGTACTACGATAGAATTCAAGTGCCCCTTTTTTTCAGTTATGATCAATAATTAACATATACTATTGGTATAACTATACTATACTATACTATTGGTAACTTACTTACTAAAATTATTTAAAAAAATATTCTTAAATAAAGTCAAGTAATAGAGTAAGTATTACTTCATACACTGTTCCATATATTCCCAAATCAGATTCCGTATTTGAAATCGTCATAACTAAGTGGTAATGTGCTCGAATTTCGCGTCGGTTGACAAAGGTTCAAATCCACCAATACTTTTTGATAATGAACCAAAACACCATGTGAAAGAAAACATCGTAGTAACACCATACCATAGCGGTAGGGCATTTTCTAATGCTAGTTACTATCCATAAATTTGAAAATCTGTTGCCAACCTTTTTTCCTGCAATATTAAGTGACAACCAGAAAAGTCACTTAAAATAAGGCGAGATTGTAATCAAAGTAATGAATCTATACAATATCTAAGAAAATAAAAACTAAATGCATTAATTTAAATCAGTACTGATTTTATAGTAATAATAATAATGATAGTCAAAGTCACCCAAATCTGGAACCAGATCATACACAAATTATATCAACGCAAAAACGAATTAATTTTTAACGAACTGGAACTTAGGTAAACCACTTGAATCGAGAATCAGATCAAAGAAGGTAAGTCAACAAAAATAATATACTCGTACATAAATTTAAAAAAAAAATGAAAAAAGTGAATTAACAAAAATTTGAACACTCAAAAGAGATTTTTTTTATCCGATCAACCAAACTGGATTAAAAACCACCACCCGATAAACAGTGTCAGGTTAATTTCCTTATCTGGTTTTTTGTTTCGTTGCTAAGCGAGGTTTTTTTTTTTTATTTATCGAAAGAGATCTCGGCAAAAGTTTATTGCGTTTATTTGAGAGCACGTTTTACTCAATATTACTCTACTTGCATTTCTACCTAAACTCTACTAATAATTTAGTGCAGGAGATTTACAGTACTAAATACAGAATAGCTGATTGTTGTTTAAATGTATATTAATAATATTTTAATTTACTAATATAATTAAATATAATACTGTGTAATGAACAAAAACAAAACATGCCATTATCATAAATTCTTAGCTACAAACATTTTTTTTTTTTTTTTGTTGAGGATCGAGATGGAATGTTGAACGAATCAATCAAAAATCATCGTATAAATATGATCAATGCATGTCCGCAGAAAATATCGATATAAACAGTAAAAAAATTACAGATTTTTTTATCAAAACATAATAATCTATACCGATTTTAAAAGCATATTCACTCGACCTGATATACTCACGTGTGCTCCTCTAAATTTATTCTTCTGGTAATGTTACACGAAACTTTATTTTTATTACCTTCATGAAACAAAATGGATGGGCCGTCAACGTCATCGTTCTTCTTCAAGGAATGCGTTTCCCAATATATTTATTGTGTCAAATGAAATAATTTGAAACCTACTTTTGTATTTAAAATCAGTTAATTTTAACGGGTTTTTACGCGTTACCTTTGGTTTTTTCTTCCTATCCCGACGTTTCGGCTGGGTTTCACCAACCGTGGTCACGGGCTGACTCTAAAACCCGTTAAAATTAACTGATTTTAAATATGGAACGCGAAAACATAAAAAAAAAAAATACTTTTGTATTTTTGTAATGTTGATCAATCACTGGTCACTGAAAAAACGTAATTTATTCGTTGGAAATAAATCATCGACCAGAGTGCTAAAGAGTATTTTTTTTTATAATTCAAGGCACCAAAATGACAGTTTCGTTTTCAGCGTGAAATCGCTGACATTTTTTATGTTTTAATAAATTTCATAAGTAACGAGAGTTCGCATCCAACCACTTGCACATTTCAAAACTACAGAGAGCAAGCAAAGTGAATCCAGAAGCTGTACCGCCTTAAAACGAACATCTATTAAATAAATAATTTCTTTGGTTGTAGTTTCTTTCGTTTTAATCAATTTCGTTAAACAAATTGTACAATTTTTGGGTTATTTATAATCCCACCAGTTTGACAATCACACGAACTCGTTTACTATCAAAAATTAATTATTCCAGCTCAAACTCTTCTAGACATAAAAATGAGACTCGATTTTAGGATTTGGATAGAGAGGTCCCCTGGACATGTTTGTTGACATGACATGTCGCTTGCATACAAATATATGTTTCAGATAACAATAATAAAATCAGTCTGTTAATGTCCCACATCTGGGCTAAATCATTACCCCAGAGGTCACGACGTATTGTCGATATCACTCGACAAAAAAAATTAACTATTTTTTTCTTCTAGATCATAATACTAAATACCACACAGTACTAAAAAATTCTCAAGGCGCTCAAATTTCCTTACGATGTTTTCCTTAATCGCTTTCTATGACTAACTAATATACGCGAATTCTGTAAATTCTTTGGTATATGACAAAGCAGCCATTTTGCATATATTTTCCTCTGCCCAACTATTTCGATCACCTCAACTTCGTATCGTTTCATTTTTTGATGATTTTTCAATTATTTTTCCATAAAGGTTACATTTAAAGTAATTTGGACGTTTTAAAGTTGAAAAACCGAAAGGTGTGCTTTAAATATTTATATACATTTTTTTTTATAATGCACAGCACAGTGACTGCACTGGACCTGATGGTAAGTACAGTACGATCCAAAACAGCGGTGACTGACACTGAACAGAATTCACTGCCAGTCACCGCTGTCATGCTGGCCTGCTTAAATACCTCTTCACGCCTCTTTTGAAGGACCCAATATCATGTGAAGGAGGGAACACGCTGACAGGAAGACGGTTACATAACCTCACAGTGCGACAAAAGTAAGACACAGAAATTTGGACACTAGTCATTAAATTGCATAATATAATTCGACAATCACATTCGTTCGTGTCCTTAAATTATGTTTTTATTACATTAATTTATTATGTAGAGTCAGTCAAGTATCCGATGCAATCGGTCCGACGGCTATCAATTACAGGAAACTGTAACAACGTTCTCCTCGCCATCAAAGTTGACACCATTACGGTTATATTACAAGTAGTGTAGCGCTCGTTTAACTTGGTAAGTTGTCATTATTATTATTATTCAATCATAATTAAAGTTTATTGACTTGAGTTTGAATCAAGGTCCTACATATATAAACACATACATAAAAGTGTGATTTATGTACCAAGATTTACTCGCCGGTAGGTGTAAGTGAGGTTTTTACTTTTTTTTTTCAAATTTAATACATCAGTCATCCTAAATGTTCTAATTTAAACGTATATCACTTGAAGTGTGAATTCTGTTGTTTTTATTAAAAAGATTATCTTGCTATATCCAACACAAAGCTGTCTCATTTTTACAAATATAAAAAATGAGCGCGGTCTGTTCAATAGTGTTAATAATTAAATATATTTACATCCAGAAAAGGAATGCAAAAATTAATCAAGTCCAAAAAAAAAGTTACGATTACTTAATTACAATCAGCAATGCACCTGACTGACTAATAGTCAGACCACCTACAAATGAGATGAAGAATGGCGTTATCTTGAATGACCGCAGATAAGGAAGTATTTGATTAAACCGAGCCTGTTAAATTATATCGAGCGGATAATGATAAGAATTGTATTTAAAAAAATCTAATCTAGAATGTTCCAAACGAAGAGCTACATTCGATTAATCTAGAAACGATCATATATTAGCCACTGGAACTGAATGTAATCCATATTAGTCATCATCATCTTCTTTGTCTTCTACCAATCTTCTCTGTCATCTCAACATTCACACCTTACACATCACTCTTCACAAAATCCATCCATACCTTCTCCGTCATCTACCTCTATATCCCGTCCACCTTCATACGTAACTCTCTTCTAGTTACGTTATTATCATCTCTCTGCATTATATATCTATAACCACACCGTGATTTGCCGGCTAAGAATAATACCACCCCATATCTTCCCGTGGGCGTCGTAAAAGGCGACTAAGGGATAAACCAGGGGGTGGGCAGCACGTGGGGGCGGCGCGGTGCTTGCGAAAGCCACCCGTGTCGCCCCCATCCCAAATGCGGCGGACGTCCCCGGGGGGTTTTAGTTGGTATTTCCGGGCGCTTCACGCCCGGGTGAGTCCCACACTGGCACGGAGTTCGTCCTTCCGTGCCCCCTTACCTATTGCATTGGGGGACTCCGGTCTCACTAATGCAATAGGTAAGGGTAGTGCGTAAATGCATTTCCCCTCGTCAAAAAAAAAAAGAGGTGGGCAGCAGCATGATGATGGGGCGGCAGTGGATAGTGGATTCCGTGTCAATGGACGCGGGTTCGAGTCCACCTATCCAACTCTAAAATCAGCCTGACCTTGCGGTTAAGATAACCATCGTAAGGAAACCATAGCATGGTGGTAGGGCATTTTCTAATAATGCCCGCCTGGGTAGCTATCATCCTCAAGTTTGAAAACCTGTCACCAAATACCAATTGGTCTGTTCCGGCTGCATCACTTGCGAACCAGTGCCTCTAGGCTAAGTGTGTTTACCATCATGGACTACATCGTCACTTAACATCAGAAGAAATTGTGGTCAAAGCTCTGAGCCCATACCGTGTAAAAAAAGAATCACAAACACCTACTGCGATCGCGAACGCCCCTGCCAAAAGTGTGTTGGTTATGGCAATTCCTCCCTTTTTCGGGGAGACCTATGTCCGGCAGTGGACGTCTTTCGGTTGAATCAATCAATCTCACGCATTAACTCAACTTTAGTAATTTATTTATTTATTTACTAACAACGTCATTATATGGTTACGGATTACATTAGTAAAAACGTGCATAATAATACTCGGCTTAGATACATTTGTAAAAATAACTTCGTAGGAGATAATTAACGAGCCGGAAAATCCATAGATCCAGTTATGCAAATCCGGTGTATTGTTACATACTGTTGCCATGCCGCGGCAGCATATAATTGTTTCACATGCGCATCCCTGCGTAACCTTGACGAGTTAAACGCCTGTCCATTGTTTATGGTATGCGAACAAAGCCGCATGCGTTTCAATTTTACCCGGGTCAAATTCATCCGAGGGTCAGTCTGTGTTAATGTTTTTTCGTATTATACAGTGTTAGTTAAACCCTTTTATATCGGTGAGTTTGTGATTTGTGACGTCAATCGTAACACATGCAAATGTGCATTTTTATTAGCAACGATTTCCACTATATATATATATATATATATATAAATATATATTCGACCTGACCAAAATAACTGCTTTAATGAACTACTTACTATAAACTCTATACGGCTACTTTTTATCTTTGCGATTAGTTTTATACAGACAAAAATTCCTGAAGTTATAAATAATTGGATGGTATATGTTTTACGTATTATAAAAGGCAACATAACATATTTTGTCTGTTTTTTTCATGATTCTTTTCTATATCACATAGCTCGAACTTTCAGAATAAAACTAACTTCAGGTAAAAATGTACATATCGAGTTTGGAGTTGTAAAATGACTTCAAAAGAAACATTTAAACTACGTTATTAACTTATTTATGTTTAAGAAATACGATAAAATACTTTTACTCGTGAAAAATACTGACGAATAAACATAAAGGTACTTACAAACTTTTAAAAACTTTAATAGTCATATTCTCAAAACATCCACTTTATGAGTTGATTCATTTTCATTATGAAGGTGCAATGTATTGTCTATATATGGAATTAATTACGAAGATAAAGTTGGAAGTCGGTTGACAAAGAATTATCACACGATTTATTTGCACTTTTTTACTAAAACCGCATGTTCAACTATTGACCGTACAGATATGAAAGGGAATTCGTATCATATACTCCCATTTTCCTATGGCATCAGATAATTTAAAAGAGTCGTGAAGAGCCTTCTCGTCAAGCCACTCAATCAAGTCGACTACCGGTGAGTCTGTCACCGACGGTCGCCGTTGAACCGTACCGCACTTACCATCAGGTACTCTAGAGCCACACTTTACCGACCTCCCATAAAAAAAAAAAGCATTCAAGAGACATACGCAGTGAATAATTAAAGAACTGAATACAAGACTATCGCTTCCAATGCGATGCATTGCACATAATTGCACAAAACGCTTAGGAATATACCGTCATACTTAATATTCCATTCCATCGGAGATAAATAATAAAACTCTGACAAATACTTCTGCGACGCCAAGAAAAAAAACTTTCCATCGAAAATTCCATATCGCAGACAGCATGTTGACAGCTGACGTCACATTCCATTAGTAACGCGAATCTTTAAGTTCTTCTCCCACCGAGAATTGCTAAACGCCGCTAAAGAAGATTTCAATTCAAAAAGGACTTCAAACTGGGAACTGCAGATACAGAGACCAATAGTATATGCCATAGTGGGCATTATGTAAATGGAAGTACGTGGGAAGCTACTTAGGGAACATACCGGTTGACTGTCACGTACGCCTATCGAAACCGATCGAGATTTCAAATGTCGAATCCGACCAATAATCCCCCATTGTATTCCTGTTATGTCACAGGCGACTCAAGGCGAGGGATTACCAACATTGTCGCGTGTATTTTTATGCATTAAACGCATATCGATTGTAAGCAACTTTTTTTGTGCATCATAATCTTATAAGCGTACGGCGTAAACGTTTCCCTGCGTGATAACAATGTTAAATCGTTGGAAACAATCGGATCGTTAAAGGATTTTTATTGTTAACATTCGATGGTATGTCATCGTTGTTGGATTAGGTAGCGATTTTATTTCTTACAACTGCATATTATAATACTGGGTCATCGAACTCGTCTCAACACATAATATGGTGCAGATATCCTTATTCGCAATATGAAAATGGATCTTTGTACGTATGAGATTGTTAAATTACAACCCCATACGAACGATCGCCATGAAGATTGGCATGCGTATGAATTTTTTTTAATATATTAATAATGGTGATGTTAGCGACGCTTCAAGAATTTAGTATTAAGAATTAATTGTAGATAAAATAAGAACTATGCGATGTGTAAATTATGTGTAAGATGTTAAATAAAGATAATTTCCTAGTTAGGTAGCTTAGTAGATAGAGTAATAATTATTAAATGTTACGTAGTGCGCTGTATTATTAAGATAATAATTATTGAGATAAATAAATAAATAACAACGTGGATAATAATAATATTTGACTATACAGCGCGCTACAGTAGGGGTATGAAAGAGCTTCTCGCGTACGGGGTGCCGAACTAGCCGGCACAATAAGAATGGGCCATATGGGCCGAGAAAGGGTAGTCTCGTCGCGATCGTCAAAGTGAAAGTTAGTTCAAGACAAGTGATTTCTTTGTAATAGTTTAGTCAGTGAATAAAAAGTGTATACAATAGACAGTATACTGCGTTGTTGCATTTTTCCCGCCAACGACCCGGTCCACGTGCTCTACTGCGTCCCTTTCGGCATACAGAATTGTCAAACATATACCATCCTGTTTCTATGCTGATAGGGCGTGGCAGAGCAGTCTACGTAATAGTATAAACGGACGCTCATACTCGTGTGTCCGTCCGTTACAGGTGATGAAGGATTACCATGGAGTTTTAGAAGTCAATAAGAATCTGACAGCTCTTCGATGCCCGGCGTAGTTTGAAATTTGTCCATATAAAAAAAGTCGTATTTATATACATATCAAAATCAAAATTTGTTTATTCAATTTAGGCCCTAAGAAGGCGCTTATGAACGTCTAAAAAACTACCACCGGTTCAGAAAACAACCCAGTCGAGAAGAGCGCAGGCAAGAAACTCGATCTGGTTCTTTTTTTTTATAAGTATAATATATATCATTTTTTTTGTCATATAAAAAACTAAACACAGCACAGAGATGTGGGTTAATTCCAGACATCACTATCGTTCACGTAATGATCCACCCTGTGATAACCTTTTGAGATTAAAACTTGCTTGACATAATACTTGAACTTATTGTCAGGTAAATCGGTAATGTTACTTGGGATCTTATTGTAAAACCGAATACTATTACCTATAAAGCTTTTATTACACTTACTTGTTACTTATTTACGGCCAACTTGTCTTTACTTCTAATATTAAAATTATGACGATCATTCACTAGATCTAGCTTGTCTAAATTTTTACGAATATGCATTATACAGCCGCCTCCCTTACACATACACCATAGATAATATACTAAACAGTTATTACTACAAATCGACCTGTGAACAGTCAACGAATCAGTTACTGAGGTATCTGATGTAATTCGTTTTTAATTGTGCACAATTATGTGCCCAACCTCAGGTTTTACTAACATCATTTAGGAGTCCGTCAGTTAGAACCATATTACAATATGTAAGTAGCTATGTTTTAATTTATCTAATTTAAGGTATATTTAATTGTTTGGGCATTTTAAACCTCCCCCTCCATTCTTGTTATCAGCACTAGTAAACAAAACTTCAATACTCATGTGGTGGACAAAGTGAAATTGGCGCATATATTATCTTGTTTTAGTGGAATACTAGGCTGTGTGCCCGCTTTTCATATATTTTTCACTGCTTTTAATTTTTTTATACGGAACCCTGATTATTTTCCGAAACTATTTTTTTGCTACTAACATTAAGAAAAGATGTTTCTCACAAATTCAAATAGCTGCCAGTAAAACTGTGCATCGAAACGGATTTTATTCACAATTGCATGAGTTTAATTTTTTTTACGCGGAACCCTAATTACTTTCGAAAGATAATTACGCCAAATAAATTCAGCTATCTGCCAAAAAAGTCCCGTCAAAATCGGTCCAGCCCCTTCAGTGATTACCCGGAACAAACAGTCAGACAAAATTTTAAAAAAAAAAAATGTATTTTTAGTATTATTAGTATGATTTATTTCAATTTATTTCATTAGTACAGATATACAAAATATGAAGTTAGGGAAACAAGATGAAATATTACGAGAAACATAAGATTACCTACTTAAGAAAATTATAAACAAATTAGGCCGTATAGTTTTGTGTAAAAACAAGGCACGTACAAACACACCAGAACATACCATAAGTAATTCTGTTGAAGTCGATTAATAAAAATATAATTATTAACTTTTTTAACATATGAATTACAAATACAAAACAATAAATTACGATAATTTAGGTCACTAAGTGGACATTAATGTAACGTTAATCGCGTTGGGGTCCTTTGATAAACTATATAATTTGAATAAAAGTTTAATTACCTATTATGAGTTTCATAATATTTATGCAACGCGACTCAGTAGTTTGGGGTCGAATTTATTACAACTTGAATTATTAATTTAATGTGGGATATGTATTTACGAACGTTAAACATTTACGAGCGAATTTATATATATTTATGTTATAAAATAAACTGACTTTCTGTTTCTTTCTATTTATCCGTCAACTCCTGCTAAACAGCCCAACGGTTTTGATGTGATATTCAATAGTTAGATATATATTTACCCTCAAGTGACCGTCCAAAAATTATGAAAATATATGTATAATTATAGAGAAAAATCCTCAAAAACAGGAGAGTTTATTTTATATATAGTTTTATTTTATCGATTTTTTTAAATAACTTACGTTCTAATTTTTATCATTTTTGGGTAATATCTATAGCAAATTTCAACGAATAGGGTTGTTTTTTAGTTCATTGAATGGCTACACTCTTTAACTAACATAGTCAAAACCAATTAAGAAATAATATATATATCTTATCAGTAAAAAAGTTAAAGTAAATTTTAGCTTAAATGTTTTTTTTATTAAAACCCAAAAAAAACCCGATAACCGAACGTATTTCCAGTTTAAGTATTTACAATCGAACAAAAGAAAAATGGGGAAAAAAGTTTATTTTGTCAATCCAACATTTCCAACACCGTAACGTAAAGTGCACCATCATCCATCGTATACTATCTATCATGACTAGGAATCTTGTTTAAAAAAAACCAAAAACAAATTCTGTGAGTATGAAGTCAATCGACGAAGCCATCGAGAAGTTACACGATTGCTAATAGATATATCTACCCACTAACATAATCTGTCCATTAGTAGTGGGCTTACTATAACTCGAAAATCACTACTTCATGTTCATTTTTTACCATAATTCGTTCTCTTTTTCTGTTCAGAATTTAATGTATTTTGCGGTAAGTTCTGTAATCTACAACGTTATTTTGCAATACATTTATATATAAGTTGGCTACCTATACGTCAGCGACGGAGTTTGAGGGCATTGACAACTTTATACATACATACATACATATGCTCACGCCTGTTTTCCCCGAAGGGTTAGGCAGAGGTGAAGTAGCGAACTACACCACCCACATTTCGCCGAGCTTAGTTCCGTCCCAGATGTGACAGGGGGCGAGCCTGTCGCCATATCGGGCACAAATTCCAAACTCCGGGATGAGACTGAGTAGAAAAAACCCAATATCACTTGACCCGACCCGGGGATCGAACCCGAGGCCTCAGAACGGCAGTCGTATGTAATACAACTGCGCTACCGAGGCAGTTGACAACTTTATACTCTTTGTTATTTTCTCCTAATGCACCTGCCTACTTAACACCGCACTTTCAATTTCTAAATTCTAGCCATAATCTGAATCTACGTTCTTCACATAATCTTCTCCTTCTGTCTCCTCCTCATACCACCGGTTTAGTACATTCTTCCTTCTGCATCCAATCTATTCTATTATGGAATGCACTGCCCTTGGAAATCAGGATGTCCACGAGCCGTATGGCTTTTAAAGCCAGGGTACGGCAAATCTATACTAATTTTTTAGCAGAATCATCGCGCTAATACTTTTCTATTCAAAATCAAAATTTATTTATTCAATTTAGGCCCTAAGAAGGCGCTTATGAACGTCTAAAACACTACCACCGGTTCGGAAAACAACCCAGTCGAGAAGAGCGCGCAGGCGAGAAACTCGATCTGGTTCTTTTTTTTCCATAAATATAATGTATATCATTTTTTTTGTCATATAAAAAACTATACAAATCGTAGTTTTAATAATGTTAGTGGAAGCACAGAGATGTGGGTTATTTCCAGACATCACTATCGTTCACGTAATGATCCACCCTGTAATAACCTTTTGAGATTAAAACTTGCTTGACATAATACTTGAACTTATTGTCAGGTAAATCGGTAATGTTACTTGGGATCTTATTGTAAAAATTGTATTAATTAATGTATTGTATATATGATGTATGTATGTATTATATGTATATGTGGTATGTATATAATATTATATTTGTGTACAAGTATATAATATTATTATTTAGTTTTGCACCTACCTTTGTTGCTTTCTTCACCACCCTAAGGTTGACTGGGAGAAAATGCCTAAGGCATTAAGTCCGCCTTTGTACATAAATGTGTGCAAAAAGTGTTAAATAAATAAATAAAAATAAGAGACATAATGCAAATAATAATAAATTCCCCAATTTTATACACGATCGAGGCTACGGGGAATACTTAGATTATATTATATAACAATTATATACTGCAAATGTCTCAATTACTTTGTTAGTATTACAATTATCAACGTCCATGTAAATCGCTGCAGTCAAATAATTAGACATGAGGAATATCATCTATTTTACCACGTGTGCAGGTGCCAACCCACTGCGACGCGGTGCTTGCGAAAGCCACCCCGTGTCGTCCCCATCTCAAATGCAGCGGACGGCCCCGGGGGGTTTTTAGTGGGTATTTCCGGGCGACTCTCGCCCGGGTGAGTCCCACACTGGTACGGAGCTCGTCACTCTGTGCCCCCTTATCTATTGTATTGGGGGACTCCGATCCCTCAAATACAATAGATAAGGGTAGCGCGTAAATGCATTTCCCCCCGTCAAAAAAAAAAAAAGGTGCCAACCCACTAATTACAACTAAATAGGTACCACTATTTTTTATTTTTTTTTTTTTGTCCCCCTAGATCTCAGACATAATCCGAGTTTTTGTTTACCAATTCGTTAATTCTGAAGTCAAGTTATTTGGATAATATAAATCTCATTTTAATTTAATAAATTAATTGTAATTATTTTATTTATCAATCTTTCTATCCCTCTTTCCCTCTTCGACATGTTACTCCAGTCCTGTTTCTTCTTTCTTTCGTTTTCCTTGCTTACTTTCTAGTTTACTTGTTTCTGGCACATGCAATCTTGACCACCTTCTGAATAAAGTCGAGGAAGGGGACTCGAAACTCCACTATTAGCCTAATGGCAAACATCCGTCACGCACCACCATCTAGCGGTGAAATAACTAAACTAAACATTTGCCTTCATTATTTCATTCGTATAGGTCGACTTACTAATTTTACGTGTCATTTCTTTTATTATAAGTGGCAAAAGTTATAACATATAACTAAAAAAAAAAAAAACATTAATACCGATGTCAAAATGTTCAAACTCAAATATAGAACGCGTTTATCGAATCGATAAATCTATTCTCGAATGAGTTCAAATATCTAAAATTATATTTTAATATACGGAACCCGCATTAAAATTTATTTGCGCTTAGCGCATATTTTTTTACGAAGCACGCCGCTACACAAGGTAACCTCTAAATTGAGATCGGTTTAATGATACCTTTTGGATTCAATTGAGAGTTGCGCTGTTACCAAGCGAGGTGGTGTTTCAAGGCCGACGGTTACAGAGTCACGTTCAGTCGTTAATAAAAAATATAGGTATATTACGACTAACTTTTATACGGTTTCTTTTTTGTTATTTTTTTTAGATTTACATTGATAATATAGTAAGTAGTTATATGGTGGTTAATTTACTGCAAAACAACAAACTGAGAAATACAATTAAATATCATCATCTCCCTACCCTTTTCCCATTTTTATTTGGGGTCGGCGCAACATGTCTTCCTCTTCCATTCCTCTCTATTTGTTTTCATCTCCGCATTCACTCCTTTTCTAAACATATCATCTTTCACACAGTCCATCCATCTTTTCTTTGGTCTTCTCCTTCCCATGTAACCGTCCACATTCATATCCAATACCTTTCTTACAACATTCTCTTTCTCCCCGCGCATCACATGTCCATACCAGGATAAACGACCGCCTCTTAACTTGTCTGTTATTGGCGCCACTTTCAAACTTCCTCTAATATATTCATTCCTAATCCTGTCCATTCTTGTTACCCCACACATCCATCTCAACATTCGCATCTCAGCTGCATGTAATCTACTTTCGTCCGTCACCTTTATGGGATAACATATATAAATATAACATAATAAAATAATGCTTAGAAAATTCGTTTTAAAAGTTATTTTAAAGGCTTTGATGGGGATCGCGAGTGAAGATGATTTATCCTTTTCCCGCAAAACGAATGTTAGTACAGAACTCCAACAGACTATCTAAAGTGCGACGTTATATCTTATTATAGAACAGTGCACTGCACTTCTAAAATTAAAAGTATTTTTTTTATTGTTGATCTATTTAATTTTAATTTCCATTGATCAAGACTATTTATGGTATATGTAACTTCATGTTTTTTTATGTGATGGATTAGTCTAAATAAACATGTGTAATTAGTATATACAATTACATTCGCCGTATTATGGAACAACTGCCTCGGTAGCGCAGTTGTATTACATACGACTGCCGTTCTGAGGTCTCGGGTTCGATCCCCGGGTCGGGTCAAGTGATATTGGGTTTTTCTACTCAGTATCATCACGGAGTTTGGAATTTGTGCCCGATATGGTGACAGGCTCGCCCCCTGTCACATCTGGGACGGAACTAAGCTTGGCGGAATGCGGGTGGTGTAGTTCTCTACTTCACCTCTGCCTAACCCTTCGGGGATAACAGGCGTGAGCATACGTATGTATGTATGTATTATGGAACATAGATATAAAAAAATCAAAACTGCTCATTTACACAATACAAATTATACCGGAATTAATATTTTGGTTTATTCTTTTTTGTTCTAGCGTGGCGGAACACAATACATATTTTATATGAGATATTTCTATTTTTATTGTCCAACGAACATAAAATAACGTAAAATATATACCAGAAACACTGAGATTAATGTTAACCAAAATTCAAATAAGCAAGAGCGTAGCTATTAGAATGAGGGGCGATCGACCCACCTTAACGTATAAAACTAAATTCAACCAATCAGTCCAGAAACGATTAGTATCTGACAGTACCAATAACTTATTAAATTTACGGGTTTCGAAAGAACTAAGTATTTATAATTTAGTAGATCATTAATTATTAATGTGTCGAGTACCCACAAAAATAAGACAATAGGAAAACAATGGAAAGCTGGCGTAAACGCCAGGTAAAAGTGATCAAGGGGTTAATATCTAACCCCGATTACAAGTTCTGATTGTTATTCTGCATCAAAATGACTGTCGTTAAATCCATATAATAATAATACTAAGAGCGATAGTTTCATACAAAAACTTGCTTAACATTGAAGCGTATATGTGTGTGTAAGCGACTACCTAGTATTACCTAATCGCCGGGACGAAACAAATGAAATACGTGGCCTTTAAAGGCGTACTTGAAATGGATTCACTCCGTGTGCGAATATTCCCGTTCTGAGTGTTTTAAATCTATGGTTCAACCAGTGTCCAACAAGATTTAGTACCTTTCACCCTGACATTTGCTAGGGTTTAATGAGGATGTTTAGCTTCCGACGGTCAACGCTGTTCCTAAACGCCTTCTTACTTACTATGTTTACAATCGTCTAAAGCTTTATCTAGAGAGTTGAAACTAAACCAAATGCAAACGTAACTCAACCGAAAAGTGACTGAACACTTTTCAAAAGAAAAATTATTAGAGCAATGAAGTGTTTTGAATCTTTAAATAATAAATAAAAAACAATTGCAAGAAAAATGGACATTACGTGATGAGGGATAATATAAAAAAACAACAATGTTTATCCTAACATGTCTATCTATCCATATAAAGAGGTGAAATTAATTTTTTGTTTGTTATGGATAAACATAAAAAACCACTGAACCGAATTAAAAAATTATTTTACCTATAGAAAGCTAAATCATAAGTAACATTTTTTATTATAGATATACCCGTGTGATGTCGGGGCGGGTCGCTAGTACTTTGATAAGACACAGTCTCTCTGCCCTTCTGTCCGTTAGATAACTTATAACACGAGAACCGTTTACCCTATTTACGTGATTTTTTATAAAAATCCTAGATGCTTAAAAAGGTCAGGTTTTAGTATATATTTTGTTATATACTGTAATGCACATAACGAGTTACGAAGATAGTATTGAATGGAAGCGACAAAAAAATGCTCACGTTCTTTACAAAAGTTTGTATGTACTAATAAATTAAATAGAATACATAATAGATATATCAAGTTAGTAATTGAAAATGTGACATATTTAGTCACTACACATATCTATATATTATAATTTAAAAACATGTATATTAGAAAATTTAAAAATATGTATATTAGAAAACCAAAAATTAACTTACAAGTAAAATTTCCTTCTTTTTTTTTAATCAATTCGTTAATCTGATGTCTGCATTTACTTTTTATTTATTTTATTTTTTTTTAGTTTTTTTAAGTTAAATTATAACTACTTCACTCTTCGAGTTTTTAAATTTGCTTCAAAATAATGTTTATTTATGTAATTTTAATTTTTACTTATTAAAAAAAAATCTGTTCTTGTAATTTTAAAAGTAAGGCACGAAGTGTTATATTTATATATCTTATGTTACGGCCCGAAAAGGGCTGGCTGAAAAACAGCGCCGTTTTTATGGCAACTGTTATAAAGCGGCAAATGCTGACGCCAGTCCTTTCTTACCATATGTTTTTTTTTTTAATATTCCTATATGCTTAACTGTAGTTTTTTTTTTTTTGTAATTTTTGTAATCTGTTCTAAAATATGGTAATAAATGTATTTCTTTCTTTCTTTCATATGTAAGTAATCATATAATTTCGCTAAAACAAAATACGTGTAATCAGCGATAAAACGTTTCATGCGCATCATGAGAATTCGCTTAAAGTTGGCCGCGCGATTTTATGTCTATTCTGGTATCCGGTTAATAATACTTTTTGGAAGTAAACGATAGTGACGCTGTTGCTAACCGCTGCGGCGATTCAAGGTCATCGTAATTTCACGTACTCGTTCATTAATAAAAATCTACACTGAACGCACATTTTCTACACGATACAGCCAGCCTATGGTTAAGTATAAAAAAAAAAGTCTAAATATATATGTATATAACATTCTTCTTCTTAATTATTATAAATATACGATTCTAGCAATGTTACGTGAATATATCGCTTGCCAGATTAAAATCCCTCATAAACATTGTATGTTGGCAACATTAACCAGTAACCATTAATGAAAAATGAAATGAAGTCTTCAGCCAACTAATGTCCTTACTTTAAGTCGTCTCACTGAAAAGTTTTAAAATCAACAACTTGAAATATATGAATGTTAGAACTTTTTTTGTTACTAATTTGCAGACATTTTAACTGTAGTAGATACTAAATACTAGCCTATTCGTACGGTGAGATCATTTCAAAGGTTTCCTTGGACGTTATTCTGTTGTAATTCGATCAGACCAGACCAGACAGACAGACGTGCCAAGGTCACAGTAACTTGTGAAGTTACAATAAAGTAATAAACGTATATCTAACCGAGCACTTTACAACTATTATAATTATCTTTGTTACGTTGAAAATGTAGACATTATTATTATTTTGAACACAGGCACGGTGAAATAACTGCTCTTGATGTTGAATAAAGTCCAAGAACAGTCACAACACCCAACACATGAGAATATATCGACAGTCACGTGGTACAGCTATCACCATGACTAAAGCCCTTAAGAGGACATGCGGTTGGCAACAAATTTAAGAAGTAGGTATTTCAGAAAATCTATTACTATCGCGTTTCGCCCCAAAGAAAGAGTTATAAAAAAGGGACAACTGCAGCTCAGGCTAATTTTACCTATCCAAAATAGACTAAAACACCACTTCGTAGTACCCTGTTTCCTTCTCCAAAACTAAACCGATTTTTAATTTTCTTTCAGTTTTAAAATAAAAAAGACTTTGGCTATGCCTGGTGGTGTATATATATTATTATTGATTTTTTTTTTATTTTATCCATCAAATTTGTTTGAAGAACGTCTGAAAATGACAGTAAAATCTGAGCATATTTTTCATTTTCTAAGGCTTCTAGTTTCTACAATAACTAATTAAATGCAAAAAAAAATCAAAACGTACGGGCATGGCGGTGGATGATATATATTATTTGGTTTAAAAATATTTACCATAACGCTATTATTCAGGGGTTAAACAGGGGACTACGTTTGTATGGAATAAATACCGCTAGCAAGTCATCTTAAGGTAGAAAGACGACGCGCCTTCACTTGAGACTATGACGGTCTTTTCACAAATCTACAATGATCGCAAATCATTTGGGCACGAAAACCAGCTATTGGTTAGTTCAGACCATTTGTTAACAAAATCAATAAAATCTTTATACAATTTACGCACTGGGAATACGATTATTAACGTGAAAACAATACCCCCGATTTGGAACAACAACCCAGTAGAGAAGACCCGGACAAAGGATTTGTGAATCTCTTGGAATTTATAGAAATAAATAAAATTAGTGTCTGTAATAAACTCAAAATAATAACTTTTTACTCAATACATATGGATGTATTTACGATACTTATAACACAAACAAATTTTGTCTGTATGTTTGTCCGGCGAATCTCCAGAACGGCTATACCGATTTTAACGGGACTTTTTGCTGCAGATAGCTGATGTTAAGAAACGTAACTTAGGCTACTTTCATGCTTCGAAAATAATTAGGGTTTCGTAAAATATTTTTTTTTAACAAAATCCGATTCAATGGTCTGTTTTACTGGCAAGTGTTCGAATTTGTGAGAAATATCTTTGCTTTCTGTTAATAATAAACAATTTTAGGCCTGTATAAAAAAATAGGGTGCAGTCTTTTCCAATGATTATTTAAAAGTTATAATATTACACTGCGAATTATTATTTAACGTGAAAATCAGTGTAGTAGTAATGTGAATAATTAATAGAAAAACGATACGCGGGTGGAGCCGCGCGAACCCTTTATACTCTCTTTGATACTCTTAATTACTCTCTGCATATCTCTCAAATAACCATCCTTTTAGGTAATATTAAAATGTTTCGTGCTAATGATCACTTTTACATTAAATTCATTCATCTATTTATAAATAGGCTCTGTTAATTAATCGATTTTTCTGTTATGTTTTTTGAGTAATTGGATAAGCATTATTAGTGTTATGAACAAAAAAATAATTGAAAAACGTTTTTTTTTTCTGAAATTTATTTAATGATAATTTTGATAGCGGTGTTTTTCCATGAATTTAAATGAGAATCATAGAAATCTGTTTAATGGATCTAGAATTACAAATGACAAACAGGGACAAATTTAACAATGTATTTTAACTATCTTGTAAATGCCTAACTGTTAATGCGAACGTGGAGAAATAGTTTCACGATATGACAGTACTAGGAGAATATTTCTCAGGCGTTATTTAACGCAAATTATACGACAGAAAAAAAAACTTGAGTACTAAAATTCTTTTTTTATGCTCAAAGAATAATCAAATTACAGAATATCGAATTGAAAAAGCTTTCACTGAAAGAAAACGTTATGATGTACTCTAAGTACGGTGATTTTCAACAGTACGTCTGTACGTCTTAAGGGGTTATATCCACTTGCGAGGCAGAAAAAAAACGCGTTTTTTTTGTGAATTTTTTGCAAAGAGGCATTTTATTTTATACATTAATGAAAAAAATGTACTTAAAACAGAATTTAATGTACTTTAACAATCAGCGGTTTATTTAAAAAAATATTGGATCCCCTAGCTCCTGTAGATGATCTGCGGAGAGACCTCCAAAAAAAAGTGCTTGGCGGTGAACAAGATATCTCTGGTCCAAATTATCTGAAAACCAAAAATATTTAGTTTTGTAATAAATAAATACAGGTAATGATCGAAGGTCTAGTCAAAATTTTGATTTTTGACAAAATGGCGGCCGTTCAAAAAAAAAATTAAGTTTTTCATGAAAATTTTTCACTTCAAAGTGGCTTAAAAAATCGAAATTATTGTCCAAAACCTTATTCCTTCGATCATTACCTGAAAAATATATCTGAGTAAGTCGTGTGAAAATTTCAAACCGATCGGTTTAGCGGTTTCGGAGAAATTTTGTTCACCGACTCTGAAAACACGGTTTTGAGATAAACGCGTTTCAAGTTTCGGGAACGATTTACACTAAATTAAAAAATTTTTTTTTTTCAACTTACATCGTGTCATCTATTCCAGCACCATAAGAGGAACCCTCTGCTTCAGACGTGGCATCCATTTCCTCAACACAAGCTTTTTTTAAAAGTTTATCTGTGACTACTGACACACATTCGTGGATATTTTTAACGATCATATCATATGAAGTTTGGAGCAAAAAAGCTGGCATGTCCATTAGCCCACAAAATTGAGTAGCACCTTTCAAACCTAATCCAAGGGTTCTCATCACAAATATAAATCGTCGATTTATTTCATACGAGTGTTTGACAAAGTTACAAGAGTTTATACTACGAGGACTACATTTATCACATAAGATAACAACTTTAAAACCAAGTCCACGTTCTGATGCTGTTTCAAATTTTACTGGCTCACGGCAAGTTTTATACAATACATACTCACTAATAGCCGTAAACACAGTTATAAAATTTAAGATTCTATATTCAACTGACGTATCGCGAGTTACACATATTTCCTCTTGCGCTTTAAATTTTTTTGCTGAGGCGCTGAAAACTGCTCTCATCATATTCCACGGTTTTCGGATTAAAAACGTTCTTCCGTTTCTTTCTTCGAGACAAAATTTCAATGAAAGTTCTACGAGTTTCTCTGCTAATTTTACGAGGCATTTTTTACTTTAATTAATTAAACTATACACACTGAGAAATACATAAACTGAGCACAAACACAACTTGTCCACGTGGAAGATCACTTCTAACTGATGAGTTCACATATTTTTAACCTAAAATTCCTCAACATAGGTTTCAGGTATAAACTAGATCTTTTGTATTATTATATTAGGGTCCCAAACGCAATATAAGTCGAGAACAAAAGGATAAAAGCTACCAGAAACAGCTGCTACTCCGGCTCGTTCTTCGCCTACTTTCGAACGCTCGGAGACGTTCTTACTAACGGATACGCTCATATCTCCGAAACTAATTGTCGGATCGATTTGAAATTTTCAGAGAATATATGTACATTCAAAAAAAAAGAAAAGAAAAAAAAAAACGATTTTTTGAAAATCACAAGTGGATATAACCCCTTAAAGCTTCATGTAAAAACTAATACATTACGTACACTCGTCTCAGCGACAATCATCTTCGATTAAATTTACACTTAACGAATAAACATTCCATTGAAATTTATAATTGTTACCTTCGTCATATACATATAGCACAAACCAGCTTGCTGTATTCAACAAAATAAACCTCTTATTGAAAAATATAGATCGATTAAATTAAAACAGTATGTATCATCATCATCTCCCTACCCTTTTCCCAATTTTTTTTGTGGTCGGCGCAACATGTCTTCCTCTTCCATTCCTCTCTATTTGTTGTCATCTCCGCATTCACTCCTTTTCTACACATATCATCTTTCACACAGTCCATCCATCTTTTCTTTGGTCTTCCCCTTCCCATGTAACCGTCCACATTCATATCCAATACCTTTCTTACAACATTCTCTTTCTCCCTGCGCATCACATGTCCATACCAGGATAAACGACCGCCTCTTAACTTGTCTGTTATTGGCGCCACTTTCAAACTTCCTCTAATATATTCATTCCTAATCCTGTCCATTCTTGTTACCCCACACATCCCCCTCAACATTCGCATCTCAGCTGCATGTAACCTTCTTTCGTCCGTCACCTTTATGGGGTAACATTCTGATCCATACAAGACGACAGGTCGTATTATGTTCTTGTAAATTGTAAAACAGTATGTATGTTCATAGAATTAAATATTTATTTAATAATAAGAAACAGTAGAGAGCGCTATTATTACAGTGCACTTGCACTTGAGAAACCTTCAACTTGAAATGTTTGGTAACTCGCATGAAAAGAATTTCAAGAGATACGTTTTGCGCTCGCGTCGTGTCACACTAAATAATATTTCTTTTAACACCGAATGAAATTATATAATTATTAAATTATTAATTCAGAAATTAAATTATATAATTCATAATATTCTTTGAAATCGAATCGCATTCGCACATTCGCATCCGAGTTGCTAAGTGAAACGATCCGTCAAGGTTAAATGTCGTCCGCGATTTGGGAAGTAATAATCTGATGCTTTCTCCAGAGTTCAGCAACGTTGGCAACCTACGATATTCTGATATTGATCACAGGGATTGACGACAATTTTGTTTTTTATTTGCTTTTTTAACTTTATGGTAATTTAGCAATTGATTGCGGTTGAGGTCGCTTCAATTGTCATTTAATAATCACATGACCGCCGCAGTATTGTCACAATATATTATAATTTTAATAATTAATATTCTTATTGAATTAAGTACATATTTGTTTATATTTTCCATTTATGAAACTTGACAAAAAGTAAAATTTGAAAGTTTATGACTCACTTCCCAACAATTGTCTATGTGGTCCACTTCAGGAGTATCCTTTCTGGACTTAGAAGTTGCCGTGCAATTACAATTAATTAGGTACCTGTGACGCACATCACATAGCGTATATAATTCGAGATTTATAAAAATAAAAAAAAAACCAATGTTGTAAAACAGTATACGTACCTACGTACAAAACGTACAAGATCGATTATCAATAGCAGTTAGTTCAACCGGCTACAAAGTCAAAGTATAGAATTCAATTTCCACATTCACCGTTCCACGGTTATTATTAATTTTCATCAAGAAATACGCCCGATATGGCTTCACAGCCCTGGAACGAACCGAACAGGGATGGCATGATTGATACAAGTTGTTTTAACACACAATCAAAAACAAGTTCTAAACAACGATAAAAATTTATTAAAAAAACCAGGTGTTAAACTACTAAATAAAACTAAGTAAGTACTTTTAATTGCAAATTAACGAAAAGAAATAAGTAATAAATATTTGAAGACTTGAAATAGATTGAAAAAAGTTTACAAGTTTGCGTGCTATTTTTAATTTAAATTAAGAAATATAAGGGAACACTTTATTTGGCATTGTAATTAACACATTTTTTTTAACATGGTATGGGTTCAGTGACACGTGATATTAAGTAACGATGCGGTCCAGGATTGTAAACAAACTAAGCCTAGAGGCCTAATGTTCTCAAATGATTCTTGCGGATAAACGTCTATTGACGGGGAATCGGCACTACCAACTACACTCTCATGCCTTTGCTATTAACCCCTTGAGCACTAACCTGGCATTTACGCTAGCTATCCATTGTTATCATATTGTCTTATTTTATGGGTAATCGATATATTAAATACAAGTAAATTATCTAATCAAAGCATTTTACTTACATAACAATTATGTACCATTAATTAACAATCAATGTTTGGTGTATTTATTTATACCAGACAAAATAAGGTTTTCCTATTAAGAATTAACATCAGAAATAAAATCAAAAGAAATTAGTCTAGAAATGACAAATCAATTGTTATTATTAACAAGAGAAATTCATGACAAAAGTAAACATTATACGAAAATATATATACTAAATATGTCGAGATTACCCATGAAAATGAGACAATAGGAAAACAATGGAAAGGTGGCATAAACGCCAGGCTAGTGCTCAAAGAGTTAAATTTTTTTTTCTAATAAAAAAAAGGAAAAAGATGTCTAATTCACAAGGAACAAATTGTACGTGTAACTACTACGTTCCAACATGAATTAAAGAAAATAAACAATAAGATTTTATTTTCAATCATTTCTCTGCGACGCCAACGTTAATGTGTCGAGTACCCATAACAATGAAACAATAGAAAGACAATAGGAAAACAATGGAAAGCTGGCGTAAACGCCAGGAAGGTGCTCAAGGGGTTAAGAGGATCTCTTAAATAGATAAGTTCCGTTTTATAAAATATGTAATAACCAAATAAAATTATAGCATTCGCACATCATGTTTTCGAATATTTGAATATATTTGTGTATAAAATTTGCAGAATTTATCTGCCTCGGTGGCGCAGTTGTATCACGGTGCGACTACCATTCTGAGGTCTCGGGTTCGATCCCCGGGTCGGGTCAAGTGGTATTGGGTCTTTCTACTCAGTATCATCCCGGAGTTTGGAATTTGTGCCCGATATGGCGACAGGCTCGCCCCCTGTCACATCTGGGACGTAACTAAGCTCGGCGAAATGTTGGTGGTGCAGTTCGCTATTTCACCTCTGCCTAACCCTTCGGGGATAACAGGCATGACCTTATGTTATGTTATAAATTTTGACGAAGTATTGTCATACAAAAAAAGACTGTTACCTTTTTTATATGTATATAACACTAACACTCATCAATATGTACATAAACAAAAATGAAAAGTAATATGCGCCAACTAAATATAAATTCATAATAATATTAATTAACAGACTAATTTTACTTCCGATGAAAGTTGATTTGTACTGATAGAAAACCGACGGTAGTTTTACATAGACTCATACCAAAGTATGTAATAAAATAAAACACAGAATATTATACTGTACACAAATCACTAGCTACCTACCTACCTACCTACTTCCTACAGAACTGGATTTCGTATTGAACCGGCCGTATATACAAGATTGCTGCCGTGTGCCTACTAAAGCCATCTAACGGTTGAAGACCGCACCAACGAAATATTCATTTTTCTTTTTATAACTGATACACACACACACACGCATACTTTATAGAACAAAAAAAAAACATCAAATAACGACGACAATGTAAACACAAATAATACCTAATAGAGTTTATTGTCATTGCGTTCGGATAGCAACACGTAATATGTGTCATCTGTGAAATCTAAAAAAGATATAACGTACCTACTACACAGTCATAATGCAATCGAATATCTGATATAAAACCTATTTTAGCTATGTTACCGGGTTAACGACCTGATAGAAGCTGCTTTATTGCAAGGGAATTTTTTTTTCATATGATCATTCATATGTAAACGTATCCAGGGCAATGTATACGTGATTAAAATAACGCAATAAAAAATAGAAAAGATTTGTCGATCTGCCTGTAATTTTGACCTTTTTTTTTTTTTTTTTTTTTGACAGGGGAAAATGCATTTACGCACTACCCTTATCTATTGTATTTGTGGGATCAGAGTCCCCCAAATACAATAGATAAGGGGGGCACGAAGTGACGAGCTCCGTGCCAGCGTGGGACTCACCCGGGCGAAAGTCGCCCGGAAATACCCACTAAAACCCCCCGGTGCCGTCCGCTGCATTTGGGATGGAGGCGACACGGGATGGCTTTCGCAAGCACCGCGTCGCCTGTAATTTTGACCTAAACAGTAATAGGCTATATTTTTTTTTCAAATCATATCGATATTTTCTATATACTTTTTTTTTACATTTTTAATGTTTACATTTGATATGTTAATGTTATTTACAAGAGTAAATCTTTCTTAGAAATGCAGATGTTATAACTTGCAAATTAATCATGACATGAAAATCAATAAGTCATGACTTTTTGTAACTATGCAAATATTATTTTGTCTTTATACAATCTACATGAAAATGATAACGCCACACAATGAACATACTAATGGAAAGTTCAAACAATATTGTTGTGTCTATGTTGTATCATTTCTAAAGTGAATAATGGTTTAGTAATCTAGGTACATAGTTATATATTTTTGAAACAATTAAGTATTTCTTTTTGCCATTACTATAGTATTATGTCACAATTCTACAAATTTTTTTGGCCAGTGTCCACTTTTACTTGGACTTTTTGTGAATGAATTTGATTTAAATCAATAAAGCACTTATCGTCAAGAGGTGGTATATCTTAATGCAGAAAAAAATAACATTCATAACTTTCAAATTTCACTATGAAAGTCCTTCATAATTAATTTAACAATAAATAAAAATTAAACTTTTAAAACAAAGTGATTTAATAAATTACAAATAAAACACAAGATTACTTTTATTACAAGTTTGATAACAAATTCTTAGTTAATTGTGACGGGTAGAAAGGTATGAAAAAATCCTTTTTAACAATTGCCGATACTATAAAAACTTACATAGAAATAAAGAGGAAGTACTTTACACCCCATACCCATTTAAATCATTTATATTTGTAACATAATTTGTCCTTGTATTTTTACTTTAGACTATCTATCATAGGTAATGACAATGGGTATTCTTCTCACTAAGTTGGAATTCTACGAAAAAAATTAAATGTTCATCATAATACATGAAAAATGAAAGAATATCACAAATAAATTATCACTTTAAAATAACACTGTTTCATTTGAAATGAGTTTTTACTATTATTATAGTAAATTATTAAATAAAAAAAAAGTGATAAAAATACATATTATTTATTATTGGTTATATTTTAAAATATACTATAACTTTATTAACCTATGGTCTATTATTTAAATTGTTTCACAAACTCTTTTAAATAAGAAAATACATGACAGAAATTAAATGTTTTAATGAAAATCTTTAAGTACTTACTTATTTGCTTAATTTAATTTTAATAAAAAAAGTTCTCAACAATTAAGGAAATGTTATAAATATCATTATAGTAACTTAAAACATCTATTCAAATTAATTATTTATGATTTTTGAGTTATAAATATAATAAATTTAATATTCGGTTTTGTTATTTAATATTAAAAGTTAATAAAATACTCAGTGAAGAATGCATATATGACAATAAAATACTGATTTATTTTCAAGGTGAAAGAAGTCATTAAAAAGATTTATATGAAAAATTGTGAATTAATGATAATCCCATTTTGGATAACAAATTACTTGTACCCATTTATAAATTAATATACAAATAACTAAAATATACAGACATTGCACTAATAGTGTTAAATAATATTATTTAATTTTTATATGACCAAAAATATATAATCAAGCAAACTGAGATCAGTGTTCCTTACTATTACAGAATAAAAAATACTAGATAATGTTGATGAAAATGATTTCCAAATCACAATACAACCATAGAAACGTATAACTAAAATATCCACCATGACACTATCAGATAGTTACTATGTGCCTACAATGAAAGGTACACTAAAGATACACTATAAGCATGTAAGCCTATGTATACATAATATAGGTTATGTTGCTTGTTGCCATGCGAGATTTTAACACCACATAACCAGATAAACGCTTAGATGTCATTCGTTGATTGTATTACAGACAATTTCTGTACGCATTTTATTAATTTTATGTATTTTTTACGACATTTCATGGGCAGATTCGGCCTCAATTTGACGCTTTTGTGTTATTTCGCTTCGGAGACCTTGTGACCCTACTGAGACTCGTCGGATGACTTTTTCAAACACACGACAGTAGTTTTAATGTAAATGAACATTTTAAATGCCTACCTCACCTATTATACGAGAAACACAAAATTTTCAACGCAGTTTCCAAGGCATATAACATTTATAGGTTATGAATTGTAAGTTCGCTATTGAACAGAAATGACGGTGTGAACGTTCTGCATCTTATGCAAGTATCAAAACAGGGAAACCAGGAAACACCGAGGACGGCATCTAAGTTATAGCACGTAATACATACCCCAAAATCGATCTCCCGCGCGACTCCAGCATAAAACAACCACACACACAACACAAAAGGATACAAGCTAAGTCCAGGTTGAAACCGTGCTTCGTGTAGCGTATCCGGCGCTTGCTGACTATGCCCTTGATCGGGTTGGTCATCTTTATATTAGACATGGAGTTGGCCATGGTTGAGAGTGACCGACACGCCGTGGCAGCAGCTCAGCCGCCGCGCCCTTAGCGAGCCCACCCGGCCCGGGCACCGATCGCTTCTCCGGGGCCTTCCGGTCGCGCCGCCGGCAGCTCACGCAAACACCCCATAAAATAACCTCCGCCGCTCGGAACGTGCCCCGCTCATCGGGCCGGCGGCGGAGCGCGAGCGGTCCACCGCCGCCTCCACGCCGTCTCGTCCAAACCGACACCACCACAGCGCACCACAACCACTATATCAGCATAGCACAACCGTTGGCCGTTCACGCTTCACGACCGAACAAAAAATTAGCTCACGCGAATGGCGTCCATCCTCCGTTTGAACTACACTAGCAAAGCGCTCAACACAATCGCGACTCGCGAGTCGAGGAGAAACAGTTGCACAAGAAATAAAGATGGTTCTACTGACTGACGGCCGATGTCGGTCTCGCGTCCTACTCGCACGGTTGCATTTCCCTAATGTGTGACGGAGATACTTCATACTGTTCAACCTTATTTCTCTGATGGCAGCTAGCTAGCTCGCTGGTTAGCTCTCTTTGTTCGTAATAGTTAGCTTTTTATCTCGCTAGGTGGCGTAGATTGTTCTTGGGGTTGCCGCCAGATTATAAATGATAATCATTAGTAAAAAAATATTACAAAGCTGCATTTTGTTTACATAAAATGTTTCAATTCAATAAAAAATATTGTTTAACTAAAAACATTAAATAAAAAATAATATTACGTTTCGAAGTAGTGATGACTTTCATGTTGAAATAGATGGCGTTAAACTTGTCATAGTCTATTAGTTCATAGCTTAAGCGCCAAAATTTAAAAATTCTACTGATGTTGCAGTTCACGGCCGACTGTAAGAATAAGCAGCATACACCATACACCCAGAAGACACCTAGATGGAGATTTTATATTAACAAAATGACAAGAACTTTAATGTTTTAATAAACCTTTAATTATAAACATTACAGGTCAATGATTTAGTAATATTTAAATTTAGTAAATGTAATAAATTTTTGATAAAATTTATTATATGAAAACAAAAACAGACACTTATTAGAATTACTTTGTTGTAGTGAGAGGTGTGGTAGGTAGTAGGAAAGAAAAATACACGGCAAACTTGGGATTTTATTATAAAAAGTAACTCCAAGGATTTCAATCGTGCCTATAATATAATGTCCACGCTTTATAATTGCAGTTATAATTTTTTTCTTGACTGTTAAAAAAGGTGGACCGATGACATGGGGAAGGTCGTGAGAATCCGCTGGATGCGGGTGTCGCAAGACCGGTCGTAGTGAACATCTTTGGAGAGACCTATGTCCAGCAGTAAAAGTCTTACGGTTGAATGGATCGTTAAAAAATGGTAGGTTTTTAATTATAAGTATAATGGCGAATATTGAATATGTAAAAAAAAATTGTGTTTAAAATGTTGTCTAGTATAGTATTTAGACTAGTATTTAATATCAAGCATATTTACAATAGTTTTATGTATGAGTAGTAGCATGAAAATATTTAATTGCAAACATTTTCGTCTTGTATTCTTGGTCTATATACGAACGGCGTATAAATAGCAGAGTCCGATATATTTACATAATAATTATTCATAGCGCACTTATGTAAATAAAATAAAAATAATAACACTTTATGTGCAAATACTTGAGCTACCGATTTATCGGATATTAAGTTCAGGCAACATGTCACGCAAGTTTTAATTTGCAAAGGTTATTATAGGGAATAAATTATAGAGTGGACCATTATTTGAACGATGGTGATGTCTGGCAGTGGAGAAAGCCTTCTCTGTTCATTTACTGATAAACTTTTTAACTATTAGTTGTAAAATTTACAAAAAATAACATGCACAAAAAAAAACAGATCAGGCTTTTTGCCGGTTCTCTGGATGACTGGTTTGTTTTCCGAACCGGTGGTAGTGTTTTGACGTTCATAAGCCCCTTATCAGGGCCTAAATTGTATAAAGTATTTTTGATTTTTTTGTGTTAAACCTGATTAAAACATTTGAACTTATTAACCGAATTACTGCTACTAGCTTCTCTCTGTTTGACCGTTGTCAATGCCTTAGGCGTCGTTCAGTATTACGTAAGCATCAATGGCGTACGTTAGGAGGACTTTGTTTATTTTTGATGACATGGGGGACAGAATGGTCTGAACGGTGATTACGTAAGAAATTACTTTTAATTATTTAGGCACATTTTGTAAGAATTATGCTAATGTTTACGTTTCCATGATGAAATTTGCTTACAATTGCTACTGCTGATAAGAGAGAGGAACGCTTAGTTGTTACTGCGGTCGGATTTTGCATCAAGGGACGCGGGTTCTAATCCATCCGTCCAACTCTAAAATCAGCCTGAGCTTTCGGTGAAGGAAAACATCGTGGGGAAACAATAGCGTGGTGGTAGGGCATTTTCAAATAATGTCCGCATGGGTAGTTACCACCCTCAATTTAGAAAACCTGTCGCCAAATACCAATAGGTGTATTCCTGCAGCATCACTTGAAAACAGTACCTCTAGGTTTAGTGTGGTTCCCATCCTGGCCTACATCGTCGCTTAACATCAGCTCAAATTGTGGTCTAAACACTGAGCTTATACTGTGTAAAAAATAAATGAACGAGCCATTACTTTAGGATTCTGTTGAAGCATTATTTTCTGCTTCTCGATCATAATTAATGACAATTCTCAGTATAAACATTTCTGCCAATGTCACGTGGAGAATACTTTACCATATCTTTCTAGTCTTCATAAAATGTTCAAGAAAAATGGCGGCTATTTTACTAGAGAGTTTCAGGGAGTTTTTGAAGCACATCGGCATAATTCAAGTTTCGTGTCATTATCTCCAAAACACTTTATTTGTGCACAATAACCAACACGACATCGAGAAAAACGCTAAATAAATTCCAGATTAGCTATTACCGCGGCTCCGTTCGCGTAATATTTCTATTCTTCAAAGAATTACTTACTAATATATATGTACATTTTTGTTTAGTTAAAATATTGCTAAAAAATTTACCGGTGTTAGTTTTCTTTTTACCTTCACTGTTATTATCATAACTAGCTGTGTGCCTGCGGTTCTGCTCGCGTTTCCTATATTCTTCACTCAGTAATGTAGTCTTAAGTAGGTAGTCATTGGAAAATAGTAGTAGAAAATAGTAGGTTGTGCTATCAATTGAATTGTATTTAAAAAATAAAAGAAGCTTAAGTTACGCGCTGTAACTTCTGCTATCTGCCAAAAAAAGTCCCGTCAAAATCGGTGTAGCCGTTCCGGATTCGCCGGAACAAACAGACAGACAAAATTGCGTTTTTGGTATAGGTATCGTATAAACATTCATAAATACGTATGATTTAGTAAAAAGTTGTTATTATGATATCACAAACAGACACTTAAATATTGTTAATTTGTATAGATTTCCTCATATAAGATTAGTAATAGCAATAATAGAATATATAAATAGGTTTAGTGATTCTAGACGTATAAGCCAATTAGAGAACATACAAGCGTTGCATTTTATATACTTTAATGTGATGGTGTTTTAATGAGGTTTTTTTCTACTATTGATATTAGGTACTTTTATTAAATACTCTTACTATTTAACCAAACAGAATATAATATAGGTACTAATCCTGACCAGATAATATAGCTAGGATTTAAAAAAAATCCGCCTCACGGATTCTCGAGCTATAAGCCAACTTATGAACAGACAGAGATAGACGTTGCCTTTTCATCATTGTCATCTCAAGTCGAATCGGCACAACATATTTTCTTTTTCCACTCTCCTCTGTTATCTCAACATTCACATCTATTATACACATAGCATTTTTTACACAATCCATTTACACAATTACCTGTCTTCTAGTTACGCGATTTTCGTAACTCCTCAAGTTCCATACCACACCAACCTATTCCGTCCTAACACTTCTGTCACAAATAGTACTTTTAATCTTGTCATTTTTAATGTTTATCCATTCTAGTTACGCCACACATCAATCTTAACATTTGCAACGTGTATTCATCTCAGTCTGTTCAGTTAGCCAACACTCATATCCATATGAAAAGTCTATAGATCACCGCAATAGGAAAACATTCCTGTAACGTGAGAGATCATACAAATTCCAAGTTACTGTAAGCGATTATGCTGTAGATCAGTTATGGCCAACCTTCGACATGTTGAGGGCCAAACTTTGGCGTGCAAACAGTTCGATAGATATTAGACATGAAATAATACGACAACGGTATTATAGTACAATTTATTAAAATAACAAAGTGAAATTAAATAAAATTGGACATTATAATTAAATCGTTAAATTAAACAGCTAGAATTATATATGAAAATCGACCCTGTTTTTGAAGAGGAGACACGGTAAATACGAAATGATGAGATCGTTTGCTTTGCACAGGTATAATCAACCCGAGCTGAATTTTATAAATTCGTGATTTATATATAACTCGTCTTATTGAGCCGCAACGCGATACGAATAGATTTCTGTAACACATATCCTTTAAATTTATTACTGACCGCGTTTCTCCATAAGTCCACGTGTTCAAAGCAATAGACTTCGCAATTCAACATTACTTTTAACATACCGTGAAACATTTTTGACTAGTTACCGAAGTAACAAGAATGTCTTTTTGCACTACAATTCTAAAAGCGTTGACGCATCGCCGTTTATATAAATATTTATTGTAATATTATCACACACACCCACATTAATACCTATGGTGAGTATAGATTGACTGTATCTATTATTGTGGTATAGATAATTGGTGGCGGTACGACGCGGTGATGTTTAGACGGCTTGTTACCACCCGGCAGCCCATCTGCGCTTTGCATAGTGTTATGCAGCGTCCACACTGCTCGCGAAGTTGGACGAAGTTAAGCAAGCCCAATATTCTCCACACTTCCTTCCCCCTTTTTTTCTTTCGGCTAATTCTCCATAAACATGCTTCACAAGGACACTGGACAAGCGGATTTTTCTTACTGGCGGATGGAAGGATGGGACGTCTTCACAGGCCGCTCCTCCTTCACCATCCGGTAGATAAAGGCCGTGACCCAACTCACCATCAAGTCGGGTATGCCGCTGGGCAGACATGGTGCTTGCTGTGCTAATTACGCGTCGTCCCGTGAAGGCGGCAGACGCGGGGTTTTTACAAGTATTTCCGGCGCTCCACACAGGGTGAGACCCGCATAGCATCTCTCCTGCGTATGAGGGAGAGATGTAAATGCATGTCACCGCGTAAAAATAAGTAAGATATTGTGGTTTGGGACTTTGCTTCGTGCAACTTCGCCTCGGCTGACTTCCGATCGTTGTAGATTTTGCGCCCGTGTCAAAGGACTCGAAGTTTCACGAAGTAATACACGAAGCGTAATAGTGTAGACTAATTCGGCCAAAATCGACTATGGATAGCGAACAGGCGGCGGCGAATAAGCTTCTCGCGAGTTTGAACGAGAGTGTGGTCATACATCGCACTTCGAAAAGTACTTCACGAGCTGTTGTGGTGCTATTTTACATATTATTTACAAAATGCAATTGACTTATTACATTGATATATTTAACATACTAACTTACTAGAATCGATGTCAAAAACAACTGCTCTAAAAATGTTTTCTTTTAATTGTAACTAGCTGTGTTCGCG
Source organism: Samia ricini (assembly GCA_014132275.2). Classification (NCBI taxonomy): domain Eukaryota; kingdom Metazoa; phylum Arthropoda; class Insecta; order Lepidoptera; family Saturniidae; genus Samia; species Samia ricini. Next base: position 2,466,167 of record AP028159.1, read on the forward strand.
ACTCCGTACGCGTAGGATTCCGTGCAGGTATTGGAAAATGTCTAGTTGAATAAAATACAGATATATTTTCTAATACTCGCTTGGCTTGCTACCGGTTTAAAGTTTGAAAATCTGTCTCTAGGCACATATTGATTTCCAGCAGCATCATCTGAGAGCAAGTACCTAGATGCTTAGTTTGTTCATCATCCCGGAGCACATCATCAATTAACATGAGATGTTGTCAAGGCGTTGAACTTAACAACTGAATAAAATTGAAAAACAAATTTATTGACTCTAGTATCTGAACGTAGATTTGACTATTTATATAAGTATTAGTCCAAGCAGATTACAGGGTCAGAAATAGGTTTCCTAGCGAAAGAAGAATTTGAAAGCGGTAACAGTGACAGCAAAACCTGAAAGGAGATTCTTTTACTAGGTGATGACTATGAGTGTTAATGGAAGGATGAGGAGAGGACAGCCAAAGAAAAGATGGAGGGAGTGTGTGAGGAAAGATATGAAAGTGAAAGAGGTGCATACAAACTTTTTGCCTGATAGATATCTATGTCAAAAGACACACTGCACCGATCGTAAATAACAAAAAAAACTGGGAGTAGGATGATGAAGAAATTCAAGCATATTATAAAATTGCAAACTTTTATAAAAATATCGCGCAAAAGTGTATTTAATTAATCATTTGACTTAGGTCAACCCTATCACGCGGTCGCACCTTTATGGCATACATGGCGACAGATGATTCATGAGCCGTCAACGGTGACCATAACCTTCAATGATCTAACACAATTAGTAAACGCACTCGATACATAGCTTAGTGAAAATAGTGTCCAACACGTTCGATTCTAAGGAAGCAAAGCAAGCAAAATTTCATTAAAATTAATCAATATTGTAATTACTGTTTATTTCAGTGTTAACTTTTTGTCTACGAAGTACATCTAGAAAATTTAAAAAAAATCGGAGGAACATCATAAATTAAAGATCAATTTATAAATATTATCAATCAACATTTATTTTTAATTAAAGAATGTGGGTATCCGCTGGATGCCGGTTAGACAAGACTGGTCGTTGTGGAGATCTTTGGGGGGAGACCTATGTTCAGCAGTGGACGTCTTTCGGGTTAAATGGATGCATGGAATTAATAAATAATTCCTCCTTAAATCCTAATTCACAGAAATAGGTCGTGGCAAATGATAAACTATTGCAATGATATGATTACAGAGTAAAGGATATTTATTTTTCACGCAAGGGAAACATATTCTAAATCGGTATGAAAAAACAATGTGCGTCCTCATGAACAGCTCTTGCCAGCTCGTTTATTTCTAAGTGCCCAAATGGAATGCTCTCGGAGAATGGGTTCCTAACCATATCGAGATGTTGAAGATATTTTTCTTCCGTCCGTCTATTTAACTCTATGAAATAATCTTATTTTTCAGAAGCACACCAACTAATGTGGTACAAGCTATAAGGTACATATGCTTTTCAAATAGGAAAGCGCGCCGTCAATGATCTTGACCTGTCAAAGCTCTATAAAAAAAGTAAAAAGATAAATCCTACTTAAGCCGTTGTCTAAAAAGAAATAATCAACTTTCATAGACGTACATAGACTTACGTAGACTAAATGTTAAGAGACACGTCTACATCGAAATGATGTTCTAGATTATTATGATTTTTCATAAAATAATTAGAAATCTTTGCGATAATATATATTAACCGGTCTCTTATGATTGATATACGAGTACAATGGCATATTTTCTTTCTGGACCCAATTCTTAAGGCAACATAGATCAAGTCGCGGGCAGAAGATATAGTTTAATTAAATTCAGTTTAATCAATATCAATTTTATTAGCTGATTGTAAAAAACAATATAATAAGACAAAGTGAACATTATGAAAAAAAAAAATATTTCCATTATGTTTGACATCGTTAACGCATCGAGCCGCTGCGCGTTTAAATGCCTTCGACTGTCCCTCCCCCCAACGAAATAATTATAGGTTTATGATATTAAATTATCTACCACTCGATAATACACCTAAACATTTGACCTGACCCGGTTACGCAAATATCGTTTTTATTTTATTTTTTTTATTATTCGATAAACTAATGTAACGATTAGAGAAATACTTGATTTAGACATATTATCTTACTAATATGCTATACTAATGAATACAAGGTCTTTGAGTAGGTATTAAATACGGAAGCGTTTCTTATCGACTAGGTACCTATTCCATCAGTTAGTGACCCGATAGATTTCAATGAAATCTGTTAGTACATATATAAAATGAACAGAAGACTGAATTAATATCTAGCTACATATTTATTATTTTTTATTTACCATTTTAATTTTAATTTGAAGTGTTAATAGTTGGTAGTGTGTAGTCGAATTTCGCCCAACGAACGCGGGTTCAAATCCATCTAACCAAACTATGAAAATCAGCCTGAGATTCGGTGAAGGAAAACATCGTGAGGAACCATAGCATAATGGTAAGGCAGATAAAAAATAATACTCGCCTGGGTAGCTACCACCCTCAAGTTAGAAAACCTATCGCCAAATACCAATAGGTGTGTTCCGGCAACATCATTTGAGAACCAGTACTAATAGGCTTAGTGTGTTCACCATCCTGGACCATATCGTCACGTAACATCAGGTGAGATTGTGGTCAATCATAACAAAATCTTGTTCTATAAATTAGAATGCAATCCAAATGATAATGACGTGTTGTGATCGTCCAAGTAAAAAGGATTATAATTTCCATTCATTAAGCCACTAGGTCAAAATCAAAATCAAATCAATATTTATTTATTAAATTTTGGCCCTAAGAAGGCGCTTATGAACGTCTAAAACACTACCACAGGTTCGGAAAACAACCCAGTCGAGAAGAGCGCAGGCAAGAAACTCGATCTGGTTCTTTTTTTTCATAAATATAATATATATCATTTTTTTTTGTCATATAAAAAAAAATTATACTAATCGTAGTCTTAATAATGTTAGTGGAAGCACAAAGATGTAGGTTAATTCCAGACATCACTATCGTTCACGTAATGATCCACCCTGTAATAACCTTTTGAGATTAAAACTTGCTTGACATAATATAATACTTGAACTTATTGTCAGGTAAATCGGTAATGTCAGGTAAGGTGCCTATAGAACTGCCCATCAGAAAAGTCTCAGGTCCACAGTGTGGTCAGTGTAAATTACAAGAACAAAATGCACATAAGGAGAAGTAAAGTATGGTAAACACTTCCACACTGTATATAATTAAAACATCTATGTAAACGTATGTAAAAGTTAAATAATGTCGTTAATGTTTGTGCTGGGATATGATATACGATAAGGTACGAATGTAAACAGGCTATGTTTGCATAAGTCAATATAGATAACCGCTATCGGTCGTAGGAGACTTTAAGGCGCTATCCATCACTCTATCGTGATACCCTGAACACCTGAACTTACAATATGTCGTTTGAATTCAACAGAAATATCCTCCCATCATAAATTAAATAACGATGTATACTTCTATTAAAGACTTAAAATTCGTTATATATTTCAAATCAAGGATCTCATACCCATGGTCCATTTACCTAAGGCCAGAACTATTTTTTTCACTCAGTACTTTTTGGGTGTATGCCTTCAGCACGTTCTGACCTGATGTTAAGTGACGATGTGGTCCGGCGTAGTAAACATACTAAGCCTAGAGGTACTAGTTCTCAAGTGATACTGCCGGGACATACTGGTACTCGGGTAGCCTGAGTAGCCCAGGCGGGCATTATTAGAACATATTCTACCACGACGCTATGGTTTCCTTCACCGACATCTCAGGGTGATTTGAGAGTTGGATAGATGAACTGGCATCGAACCCGCATTTATTGACGCGAAATCTAAACTGCACTACCAATTGCACCATCATCGTTTCTTACCAGTGTTGCCTGAGAGCTTTTTTCATTAAATTTATTACTATTCAAAGCCCAAATAAATGCGCAATCAAGTGGTTTTAGATACCCAAGAGGCACGTGTCACTCTTGCACTCTTTCTTGTTCGGAGGAGAAATCTTTATATAAAACCGTCGGTTCTCTTCGTCGCGAAACTGTGTATGGTTGAAAGCCCCCCAATAAAAGATTCTGATTTTATAAACCTATTGGTATTTGGTGACAGGTTTTCAAACTTCAGGGTGGTAGCTACTCAGGCGGGCATTGTTAGAAAATGCCCTACCACCATGCTATGATTTCCTCACAATGTTTTCCTTCACCGAAAGCTCAGGCCGATTTTAAAGTTAAATAGGTAGGATCAAACCTGCATTGATGGAAGCAGATCCAGGTCCAGACCCGGGTCTATCCAGCATGTGTTTTTGCGAGACTGTAGACACTCTCGCTTTCTTCCAGGCAACCTCAGCACGAAGGGCATGCAATCCTACGCAAAGAGATGTAATAGCTAGGACATCGTACTCCACCATATTTGATTCCATTTTAACGCTGTAACAAGCTAGACGAGGGTCGCGTTATCGTGTAAAATTGACAACCAGATCTTTTTTTTTCGCTTTTATGATATAATTGATTTGTATATTATCTCTCTCTTGCGCATCACGCAAAAGAAACAATACAAAGTAGGTATTTAGTACGTATTTTTGGATATACGTATTACCAATGAAATAGGCAGAAAGACGATTTCCACATAATTTGCTTTAAAGATATAAACGATTGCTGTTCTGTCATGTTCTTCTATCAATGCAATGAGTTTTTTAGTTAGGTACGCAACGAACCACTTTAGTCTGCGATGCTTTTAAATTTGCCTCACCAAAAACTGTGAAATGTCTGATGTGAACGTTGTTTGCTGCGGCATTCGGTAAATTAGCATTTCAATTTGAAACTGCAAAAATCATAATATCTGGATCAGCTTCATTAGAAACTTTTACTCACAGTTTTGCTCGCATGAATTTACATTTATTGCATTCTTTTGGGCGTAAAATGTACCATATAGGTACACTTTTCTGTATCTGACAACATGTATGCAAATTATCATTCCGCTGATTAGTTTAGGAGTAAAAGTGCACAGTCTTAAGCATCTCTGGCCCGGGTCCCCTTTCTCGCTACATCCTGTTGGCTATAACAGGATGAGATGAGGGGGGGGTCCGCGCCACAGATGCCGAGGGTTGAGGGTGCTCAGGGAGTAGGGGTGAGAGGGTACACTCTCTACCCGCTCCCAGTTGTGATTAGGTTTGTATCTTTTGGCGGCCACTGGAGCATTCGCGGTGCATGCACTAGTCCGATCCCGTGTTTGCTCCAACTAGGTGGCGGGAGGTACCGGGGGGTTTAGTGGGTAGTGGTCAACGGCGCTTCTCGCCGCGAGTCCCACACTAATCCTGTGTGACAGCCCCTCGTACTTACGTGCGAGAGACTGTCACACATCTTCAGACGTGTTTCAGCCAGATCTGGAAGGGGGGGTCCCTATCAGATCTGGCTGGACAGCTAGTATGTAAATGAATTCCCCTCGGAAAAAAAAAAAAAAAAAAGGAGTAAAAGTGAAAAAAAGGAGAATTAATTGGGCATTTATAATATTAGTTATTATGCACGGGTATATTTTGAATCCCAAATGATATTAAGTGGCGATGTAGCCGAAAATGTGCAACCACCAGCGGAGGCGAACGCGATGCATTGACACCGTATGCACTAGTTTCACTGCGTACAAATTTGCACACTACACGGACTCTGTAAGAGAACTCTTTTTTGTTTTTTTTACTATGTGAGGATTCGAATAGATGTCGATTGACGTGATATCAACGCACACTACCGCTGAACCATCATCGCTTCGAAACACCAAGTAAATATCACGTTATGTAAAGGTGCGGACCAAATTACGGCACTGATAAGCGACGGCACAGGCAGACGGATGGCTGATAAGATATATTTAAGCCTTGGCAACGGAACTAACATAGGTACTAACTCAAATACTATGATTACATACAAACGAGTTAGACACGCGTTTATAGGACAGATTTAGTACAACAAATTTCAGATCACCTAAATAGGTACCCAATTTATAGTTAATTAACTCAAACAAACCGTAAGCTTTTTCCTAGTTAAACGTAAGGCAATAATTGAAATAAACTAAATACATATATTATATACGTATATCTCACACGCTTAATAGTAAGATTAACGAATAAGTTTAGGTAGAGTTATTCTGTAGAACTATATCGACGGCAAGAGTCGAAGCCGGCCCTTACTTAGCCCTTTTTTTATATCGTGGTTGAAATCTGCTCATTGAACGCTCGGACGTATGCCGAAACCGTAGTCTTTGCATACGTTGATCCTCGCGACAGACAAGGTCACCAAGGGACACCCCTCTGCGAGAAGCACCCTCTGTGGTGCTCGCGTGCCAGGTTGACCGAAACCGACTGACTAAACACTCCACGTCCCTAACCGGCGCAAAGATGACAGGGCCTCCGGAGGCACATTATACATGTATTCTACAGAGGGCCCTTACTTAGCCCTGCCTACACACTCCGGGTCCACCTCCGGTGGCGGGCCAAGACATGCTTCGTTCCCCAACTGGGGAGGCTCTTGACGCCTCTGCCAGCACTACACAAAGACAGTGAACATCCATTAAGCATTACACGCATAACACTGCACACATACTCTTGCATATAACAGGCAGTATTAATAGCCCTATCGGCTGTTCACAAAAGCCCGATGAGGCTGGTCCTGGTCTATATACCCTAAAAAAACTAAATAGAACTACGCGCGCTGAGCTTCCCAGCCATAATTTTAGGGTAACTTCCATTCCGGCGGCAACCAAAAAAATGTTTATTATATTACCTTTGACGTACTGTAAAGCTATGAAGCAATCTTGCGGCCATTGTGCCCCTTCTCTCCTATCATAACGCACTTTAAATGTAACGTGAGGTAAAAATAAGACAGAACAAAAACCCATGTACTTGTAATATGCAAATATGTGTATGCAGTATGATACGTGTTGCTAGTGCATGCAGTGAGACTGTAACACGGTGGTGGCGGCCACAGCAGTCTCCCCAGTTGGGGATCAGAGCACGTTTTGTACCGCCACCGGAGAAGGCCCCGGTGTGTGTGCGGGAGCAAAATTAGCCGCATCTCCCCGGCGGCTGGAACAGTCTTGTAAGTACGCTTGATTACTCGGTTCTTTGAAAGATTCAGTTCGCAAGCGTTATTTTGCCTTCTGGATCGGTTAATATGTTACGAGGAACTTTCGCTATCACTGAAGAATCCGGGTGTATTTCCTCTTGATCGAAAGTAATTAGATAACTGAGAACGGATTCGATCGACGCTATGTCCAGGGTAAGACGAAAACTACTTTAGAGCTATTTTAAGAAGAGAAAACGGAAATCAAGGTCAATAAACTGTGTATAACAATGACTAACGTTTCAATTATTTCGAAAATACATATATAATAAATAATACAATATAGCGTACAGATGGCGAAGAGATGTGTTTTCAACGGATATTTTAACAGCTAAATCTATACAGCCAAAGCATTAATACTAAAACCGTTTTTGTCAGGAATAAAATATTACGTTGAGAGTTAGAACATATACATGTTACGTAACTTTGATCTCAAATGGACCTTGTTTGACAAAGGTTAGGAGGAAAAAGAAGTTTTGTTTTTTTATACTCCGTGGGCTCAGTGTTTTGAGGCTTTGTTTATTTTTGATGACTTGGGGATGAGAGTGTCTGAATGATGTTATAAAATTAACCCATGGCTTACGTAATCATGAGGAAGGAAGTAAGAGCTTTGTTTACTATTGTTGAAAAGGGGAGGGTGTAGGGCGGAGGTCATAAATATCCAAAATTTTGTTTACGATGTACTTAAACGGCCTCTTTATTTAAAATCTCACCTTATGTCAAACGACGATGTGGCCTAAGATAAACACGCTAAGCATTGGCGGTATTGGCACTATTGGCTCCTAATTGATAATGTCGAAACATCATGTACTTGAAAACAACTAAATTAGTTCTAATTAGTTTAACTAAGTTCGAAGCTAGCGAGGGGCGCATTAGAAAAACCCCCATGATCACGTTATTTTCCTTCCTTTTTGCAGGAAAAGCTTTTTTTACACGGTATAGGCTCAGTGCTCTGACCACAATCTCACCTGATGTTATTTGACGATGTGGTCCAAGATGGAAAACACACTAACCCTGGGTACTGATTCTTATGTGATGCTGTCGAAACACACATAGTATTTGGCGACAGGTTTTCAAATTTGAGGGTGGTAGCTACCCAGGCGGGCATGATTACAAAATGCCCTATCACCATGCTATGGTTTCCTCTCGAAGTTTTCCTTCACCGAAAGCTCAGGTTAGATAGATTCGGACCTACGTCTATCGACGAGGTATCCGATCGCATCGCTTCAACTCTGAAGACATTTTAGTATACCTGTCTCGCTTGCTCTTTAATATATTACGTAAGCTAAATTTTAGTCATTCTGTGCCTCATGTCATTCTTTGAGCACCGCAAACACCTCTGTGATCATACCAACCCGCCTGCCAAGCGTGCCGATAATGGCAATTCCGCCCTTTTTGGGTGAGACCTATATTCATTAATGTGTCGAGTACCCATAAGAATAAGACAATAGGAAAACAATGGAAAGCTAGCGTAAACGCTAAGTAACTGCTCAAAGGGGTTAAAATGGCTATCATCTTTATTTAACGAGCGTACAGAAAATATATCATAATTTATAGGATAACTTAAACACTCCCCCGACTATCAGGTTTTTATTTCACTTCATTACAATTTCCTACTGCGGGAATCTATTGATAAATTCCATTCCATTCAACCGAAAGACGTCCACAGCTGGGCGTAGGTCTCCCACAAAGATTCTACGACGACCGGTCTTGCGCCACCCGCATCCAGCGGACTCCCGCGACCTTCACCAGGTCGTCGGTCCAGCTTGTGGGGGACCTACTACGTTGCGTCTTCCAGTACGCAACAGCCATTCGAGAACCCGTTGCCCCATCGGGCATCGGTTCTACGAGTAATGTGGATGTGTGTGTAGCCCATTGCCACTTTAGTTTGGCAATTATGCGGGTCTCCTCATTTCTGATATATATTTACCAGTAATGTTTGTAAACGAGTAATAAATATTTTTGGTTATTATTATTTTAATTGTTGTAGATCTATTAGCTTCCTGGAATTTGAAAAGGACCTTTAAAAACTTGTTTTTATAGACAGACAAATAGTGAATGGTATATCTACATCGCCTTACCTCTTCTCTGATTATACACATAAATCTATCACTATATCTAAGAAAAAAAACTAATTTAAATATTTACAGTTGACACATTTAATTAATTTCCACAATATATCGCCGTTTAGCGCATATTTAAAACTTTAGTGGCCAACTGTTATGTGCAATAGAATGTGATTTTATGTTTCCTTATAAAAATTTAGGTGATAAATTAATAGTAGCTTAAAGAACACACAATTCTCGTATGCAAGTTACAAACGAACCGGTCAAAATGCGTATATATTATTATTCAAAAAGAAAGATTGTTTTAGTAAAAACTATTTTCTTAAGAAAGAAAAAATTATCTACACAAATAAACAAAACTGAAGTGTCTGTTTGTAATATCAAAATAACAACTATTTACTAAAAAGATTTGAATCTATATACACGGTACCAAAAACCATTTTTTATTTTGTCGCATTGTTTATTCCGGTTAATCTCCGGAACGTCTCTAGCGATTTTAGTGTCCATTTTTCTGGTAGCTATCTGAAGTTACTCGGAGTAACTTAGATTTCTTATAATTTCTGAAAATAATTAGGGTTCCGCGTAAAAATATTAAAACACTTGGAATTGTGAATAGAATCTGATTTAATGCACAAGTGTTCGAATATATGAGAAATATATTTGTGTTTTAGTAGTGCCAAAAGCAATTCAGGATGAAAAAGCAGTGAACATCAAAACATTATTTTTCATCAATAAATAGATAAAGATCTAACCTTTTGGTATACATTTTATAAAAGGTGACGAATCATATAAGGTAGATAGATAGATATGTAAAAAAAAAATCATGAATTCGAATGTTTATTGAAATTGAAACATTTGAGAGTAAATCATAATAAAATTACAAACATGGCGGCACGAGCGCTTTACGAATGAGGGCAATGACCTGCAGCGCACAATCGGACATGATCAGGTGTTAATATAAAGAGATATCGCTTTCATGATATTTTATTTAATCATGAATAAAATAAAATGTTATTTTACTTTGTTTACATTTTTATTACTTCATATTTATAACATTAATTGAGCGTTACATCAAAGGTTTACGAGAGATGGAAAGTGTGACAATGATATTCAGCGAAGAGCTTTGTTAGGGAATAGAGTGAATGGGGCCTTGCGTAAGTTCATGTGAAGCCAAAAAGTAGTAACTGAAAAGGCGCGTTTGGCTGTGCATCGAATAGTCCTGGTTCCTACACTTAGGTATGGTAGTGAGTTACTGAGTTTGTCAGAAGAAGCATGTAAGTAAGATTAACGCTGTGGAAATGAGAAATACTGAGGAGTGTAATTGGAGTGAAGATAATTGACGTGAAGTCAGGAACAGTTTGATAAAAGAACGCTGTGGTGTAGTAGAGAGGCGACATTTTTCTATTCATAAAAAAATTAGGCAATCGGTTGCCAAATATTTTTGTTTCCCCTTTTCAGTTATTTCCCAAAGTATAGGCATGTATTCTAATTATCTGTGACCGTCCATCTATCCATATAACAGCAAGATGTCCACTGCTGGACATATGTCTCCCCCAATGATCCCCCACGAACACCGGTCTTGTGCCACCCGCATCCAGCGGACTCCCGCAACCTTCACCAGGCCGTTGCTCCATCTTTTGGAAGACTTACCCATGCTACACGTCTCTCGGTACGTGGCAGCCATTTCGAGAACCCGTTGACCCCATCAGACATCGGTTTTATAAGCAATGTGCCCAGGCTATTGCCAGTTTGACTGTGGTTCTTCTGCGGAGCTCCTCATTTCTAATTCGATCACGTAGGGAAATTAAACACAGGAAATGATTTGTGTATTTCTATTAATTGTTTTTTTATAACACAAATTGTATCATTCTATTTAGCTACTATCTAAATTGTATCATTTTGTATACGCCGACACTCGTTATTTATACCACAGATAATAAAAGCATTATAAATACGATTCAGAAAGAGGATTATATTTTTTTTTAAATCTGGTTTGACCGCTTATGTTAGTTTATTTCACATTTCCTTTAATGTAAGATTTAAATAAGCATTTATTAATAAAATCGATTCATTCTCGAATATCGCAAGCATGATGCATTTCCTACAGTGATTATAGTTCGTTGCCCCACAGATAACTTACTATAATTATGTTGCGTGTGGGAAATCATAATGCCAATGAAATCTATTATTTGTATAAAATATCAATGCAATATATTCACGACAACCTGTGCCCACGGCTTTACTCGTATTTTACTTTTTTAAATATTTAATTTATTACAATATCATTTCGTAGTGATTATGTGGTAAAATACATACCTACTAAAATCTGGCCTGAGAAAATTATCTATGATTTTTAAAAAAAGTACCATGGAAATCGGTTTCACTGTTCTCGTGTTATAAGGTACTGAGAAGCAAATAGACATCATATTTTGAAAAATGTCCAAAATCAACTCATAAACATTCAGACTTGCAGTACACAAATCGCCGATACGGTTTGACCTCAGTGGAATGTCGATTTCATTCATTATTTGCACTAAAACTAGTCAATTCAATTAAGATTATTATATGTAAATGGCATTAATTAGTTTTGAGACAACTGTTCATAAAGTTAAAGAAGAAAATATATTTGCCAACCCTACTCCGTATAAAATAAGCGAGATATGATAATATTAAGAGAAGCCATGATGGCGTAGTTGCTAGTGCGGCCGGATTCCGCGTCAATGGACGGGGGTTCGATCCTACCCGTCCAACTCTAAAATCAGCCTAAGCTTTCGGTGAAGGAAATCATAGCATTGTAGTAGGGGATTTACTAATAATGGTTACCTTTTTTTTTTGACGGAGAGAAATGCATTTACGCACTGTCCTTACCTATTGCATTAGTGAGACCGAAGTCCCCCAATGCAATAGGTAAGGGGACACGGAGGGACGAACTCCGTGAAGCGCCCGGAAATACCCACTAAAACCCCCAGGGGCCGTCCGCCACATTTGGTATGGGGGCGAAACGGGATGGCTTTCGCAAGCACCGCGTCGCCCCCTGCGGCAGACCCACCAGGCCTCCTCCGTGCATTGGTTCGGTAGGGATGGGGGGGAATACTGCCCCACCCACCTCTCAAAGAGAGGCTAATAATGGTTACCTACCACAATCAAGTTTAAAAACCTGACGTCAAACACCAATAGGTGTGTTCCGGTAGCGTCACTTGAGAACCAGTACCTCAAGGCTTAAAAAAGGAGTGAATTCGTCAAATATGAAAAAAAAAAAAAACATTCGCAAGGTACATTTATTTATAATTTCAATTTCGATTCGTACATTGTCAAAATCTTATCGATTTCCAACGATCTCTCCATGAGCGTAGAGATATCTTCCTCGCTGACCAGCTGAGTCTTCTTCCCCGCGTTCTTGATAAGGAAGTGCTGTATGAAGAGCCGCAGACTCTCCCTGAACATGTGCAGCTTCGGCGGCTTCGAGATCCTGTGGAACACCTCGAGGGAGACCTGCTGGTCCTGGTTCATGATGATGGCGAGGAGTATCTGCCTCATGAACCGTACCGTGTGCTTGTTCAGCTCTGAGAATTGGATCACCTGTGGAATTTGACATTTTCTCATGAGAACCTTCTGTACGCGTGATGAGAGTCTAATATGTCAAAAAATTAAATAATATGAGCGTCACAATCTTGAATATAAAAGGACAGATAGAACGTAACATAACATAAGCTCACGCCTGTTATCCCCGAAGGGTTAGGCAGAGGTGATGTAGCGAACTACACCACTCGCATTCCACCGAGCTTAGTTCCGTCCCGGATGCGACAGGGGACGAGCCTGTCGCCATATCGGGCACAAATTCCAAACTCCGGGATGATAATGAGTAGAAAAACCCAATACCACTTGACCCGACCCGGGGATCGAACCCGAGACCTCGGAACGGCATTCGCACAGATAGAAGTACGTAATAAGAGAGAGAGAGACGTAAAATAATAGACACGCTATATTTTTTTACTGTAGAATTAATATTATTTAGATATTTTTTCATTATCACATAAAATAATTTAATTTATTAATTCGAAATATGTGTGCGGTTAGGATTTCTGAATAATTAAAGAAAACTAGGCAATTTTGCATTTATAATAATTATTATTATTTTCTTATACTAAAAGTTCTTTTTAGTGCTTAAATATTGTAGCAACTAAAAATTTTTGAAAAATAATCTTTTTTTTTTATTTTGACTTAAAAAAAGTCAATTATCATCATAATAATGACAATACATTTAATTTATACATTATTAAGCCTGTTAACACACGTGCGGACCGTATCGTCGTCGTCGGTCGTCTAAGTAGGGACAGGGAAAAAGATTTCCCAAAAAGATTTTTTTTTAATCGATTCACAAAACATCGAGATACAAGAGACAACACAGCTTGTTTATAATTATTTTATTTGAGTTTTTATTCGTAAATAGTATTCATCCAGTGGTAGAAATTAAACTATAATCATCATATATCGCAAAAACTGTTTCCAGTTCTTTTAATTGACAACACCAAAGGTCGTCGATAGCAATTAAACAAAAACAAAAAAAGAACGCCTAACCTACTAAAGATAAAATGTCTCTGAACTGTTTTATCTTTGTTTGTTTTATTTACAGATAATCGTCATGTCATAGAAAACAAAAAGGATACTCTTAAAATCGATACTTCATTAATTTGAATTACCAATCGTTTTGACCTCGATGTTTTGTGAATCGATTCATCAAGCTTAGATTCGAATCGATTCAAAAATCGATCATTTTCGGAATGAATCCCAGCCTTACGTAAGCGACCGATAACCTCGGCCGACCGCCGTACCAAATCCGCGGTCCGGTCCGTACGTGTGAAGCAGCATTACTAATAGATTACTCGTACATCTAGCATCGGTAAAACCTTTAAATAACTCTGTATGTATTTACACTTGTTCATACCCAACAAGCGACGCACATCAACAAGTTTTTTCCAAGTGTATGGTGGTCGGGATTCGGTTGGCCTAAAAAGGTTAAAAGGCTAATTCCGGAAAAGTACAACTTTCATCAGCATCATTTGAGACCGTAAACCTTTTGAGAGAAGAAAAAGCAAAAAAAAAAAAAAAAAAACCGAATACCTTCAGAACGGAAAGCGGAAGACTCTTCTCCATGATCAGATGAACGAGGAACTGCGCCAAGTTTGTCATACTTTGCCTCGAGAGGTTCTCTATATCTTTGATTTTATCCCACGCAGAAAATTGTATCGAGAGCTGAGAACGCATTGAAACTTGTGAGACCTTTATCTTATTATTACTGACAATGATGAGGGGGGGGGGGGGGGTTAAAAGTCCATAATTTTGCTGACGTAAAACTTGAACATCCACTAATACACGTAAAACACCCAACAGAGTAAGATATAATGGAAACAATGAGGAGGAGGAGGAGTGGTAGATATTTTTCCTCATCAAAGTCCCCCATCAACTACCAAAAATCTATTTTTTGTGTTTTTAAGTGAAATACTAAGGGCCGATTTTTTGATCCGTAGTCAACTCGAGAAATGGTTAGATTTGTAACAAATGGTTAAAATAATATAACCTGCGTTTTTTTGATACATAGTTAAGCTAACCATTTGTGAAAATGAGACTATTTGTTAAAAAAATTAACCATTCAGCCTAGTCAGGTTAGCAAGATGGCGGATGATTAACTCTAGTGCGAACAGCTGCTTGATTGCTTTTGTGTAACATTTGAAGTTTCATTATATAACATTAATTTATATAAAATAATTTGTTAAATAATTACAACGTATTGTTATTTATTATCTTTTTCGTAATATTTTTATTTATGAATTATGTTTTTCATAAGAATTGAGTATTCCATTATATATAGTATATCAAGTTCGTACAAATATTTCTTTGCCTTGTAAAATATATTAAATTCAAGAAATAAATTATAATATCAAATAATGTTTTAAACGAGACAAAATAAAAAAAAGCTAATATCATTTTACAAAACGGTCACAAGAAATAATAATGAACAAAGATGTTCGAGAGTAGCTAGACCCTTTGTTTTTTGTAATGTTTGTTTAACAACTCGAATTATGGACCCTGACACATTTTACTCGGAATGATCATACAAAAAAAAACCGGAATCAAAAGTATTCTATTATACAGTTCATTTTACTGGCGACATAAATAACTATTGATAAATTTAACCATAGCTGATTATGTCATCAAAAACACATTGTGATTATAACCATTGGTTTGTGTAATAAATAGTAACAGTAAATTTGACAAATGGTAATAGTAATTTTGACTACGGACCAAAAAATCGGCCCTTAGACATTAGAAGGTTTAACCTCGTGAAACGATTGGACATCTATTCTAGAAGTTAAAGGACACCGATAGATATTAAGCGATGGATATTTAACTTGAAGATGAAAGAGCTTCTTGAAGTTTAAGATTCGAAAATAAGGCCTTAACAAAACTCAAACCGAAATTGAGTACTGACTTGGTATTTTCTATCGTAATCGCATAGTTTCTGCGCGAGTACGGCGTAGTACGGGTTGTAGGTTCGCTCCTGGAGACAGCAAGCCAACACGACGTGGACGATCTCCCTCTCCTGTTGGCCCTTAAGGCCTAGATGCTGAAGTTTCTCGAACGCGTCCATGAAATCCTTTTTACATCGATCATTTAATTAAAAAGATCCATAGCAATGTTAAGGGTCATGGTGTTTATATTAAATAATAAACAAGATTTTTTTCAATAAAAAAAAAACAACAACTCGGCATTTTTCAATTCACTTAAAGAAATTGTCTCATATATTAATTATTTGTACTAATTATAAAACCGAAGATTTATCTGTACATTCAATTTTTTTTTTTTGTAACTGATATATATTTTTGCGGTAATGGGGCTTCTTCATCATCTCGATAATGTGTGAAAACATGTCTCAAGTTGACTGGCGTATTATGCGAGAAATCGCATAAAACGTGATCGTATTAAACGGGTTCTCAGTAGAACGAAAACAGTTATTTAAATTGATGATTAGATGTCTTATAAGACAAGAAAAAAAAACAAAAAAAAAAAACTTCATAAATACGATCAAACGTTTAGTTAAATAGATTAAAAGAGAAAAATCCTAAGAATCAAAGCTATCCTCACCTCGGCCGACATCACAAACGCAGAATATACTACGTCTAACGTCAGTGTTCATCCTCTGCTTCCTAGCTAGTTCTAGAAGCTTCTGATCCCTCGTCGTCTGCAGTTTAACGGTCGGCTTGTCCCCCGGCCGAGTCTGGTTCCCCCCCTCCCAGGCCGAGCCGACCACCCACCACTTGCCTCTCTCGTCAGCTGCACGAAATAACCGCAACGTCTTTGGATCCCTAATTTCCAGCCCCCTTATAACGGGACAACCAACATGTGTATGGTCGTTACGAGCGCGGCGGCGCCGAACAGAACAACTTTCATCATAACCATAAACGACATCCGTAGACGAGGGGCCGTTCGAGTATTACGTAATCAGAATTTTAGTCATTTTAACCCCCCCCCCCCCCCCTCCCAATTCTTGGCAACAATAGTAAGCGAAAGGTATTTCCCATGGTTAAGTGTATAAAATTTTGCTTTAGAGACATTCTCGTCTACTAATAAGCCGATAATTACTATCAACCAATAGGAAGAGAGATTGCACACGTGTTAATGATATACCGCGGTCCATGATTGGCTGAAAAGTTAGTTTAAACTAGCGACCTGCCCCGGCTATACACGCACGGGTGTGCAAATTTATCGAATTATTTATAGTAATAGTTAAAATTAAAGTGTCTGTCTGTACTGTCAAAATAACAATGTTTTTAATAAACGTGAGTCTTATAGAATCAAAAATGGCTATCTATCTACATCTTGAACTCATTTTTGGCAAAGTGGAAAATCTTTTTTTTTTCCCCCTAAAGTACAGCAGTCATGATTTATGTATCAATCGTATTTTAATCTATCGGTAGTTAGTTCACTTATTTGGCGACATGAAGTTAGCAGCACACAGTTTAAAAAAAAAAAACAATAATTTATTTATTTGTACTTTTTTACAATTTGTGCAAAAAGGCGGACTTAATGCCTGAGGCATTCTCTACCAGTCAACCTTAGGGTGGTACAGAGATAAAATAAAGTAGGTGTGATAAAAGATAAATAGAGAATAGAGATGATTGGAAAAAGTAGAGAAAGAAAATATGTGACATTTATAGATAATACATATTTTAGGTACATATACATACACACATACCTATAATTAAATATATATATATACATACATACATATAAATAATAAAGTTTTTTTGTTGGTGACTGTACATAACTAAATTGTAGATAGCCGCCTATGATATTATACGACTCATATATACGATACCAACATAAAAAAAATCTTTTCGCCTCTCTATCTGTTTGTTCCGGATAATCTCCAGAACAGCTAAACCGATTTAAACGGGACTTTTTTGTTAGATGGCTGAAGTTACTCCATGTTAGGTTACAGAATACTTTTTATTTACAAAAATAACTACGACTACGCGTAAAAAAACTAAAACTCATAAAAAACGGAATAAAATCAGATTCATTCCACAGTTTTCCAGACAAGTGTTTGAATTTATTAGAAGTATTTTTACTTTATCTTACTAATAAAAAAAAAAATAAGGAAAATAATTAGAGTTACGTATAAAAAAACTAAAACATATGAATCGCGGACGGAGCAGCCGCGGGCACGCAGCTAGTTTAAAATAAACTGTAGCCTATATCACTCACTGATAATGAAAGTTTCAAATCACGAGAGAATTTTTTTAATCTGTTCAATAATATCCGAGTTACTCGGTTACAAATAAACAAACTTTGACTGTGTGTGTGTGTGTGTGTGTGTAAAAATGTAAGCGTGACGTCACAAATCACCTTTCAATAAATCCTCCAAACGTATATTCAACGCCGTAATATAGTTGCCTTTCCTTATAATGGTCCTAATAGTTTTCTTCAAATGCTCCATATAACCGGGATCGTAATTCGGTATCTTCGTTAAATTGTTATTTTTCACCGCCATCAGTACTTCCAGGAGGAACTTCACGCGTGTTCTGTTTTATAATTAAAAATTTTGAAACAAAAATATTGACGCGACAAACATAATTTTCATTCATTGCAAAAATATGCACGCGCAAACACAAAACACGCACGCATATGCACCAGCAGATAACCTAATCTAAAACATCTAAATATTTCCAAACTGGCTTCTATTTTTAATCATTTTATGCTATGATTTGATCCCCCCCCAAATATCGAGGCCAGATATGCGCATGCACAAGCACATGCACGTACATCCAGACGTACGTGTACACACACACACACACCATTTAAATATGAACACGCCCAAATTAAGATACACCATAAAATCTGTAAACTGAATCGTAACTATATTTAATTATAATTATTTATTTCTCAAAGAAACCCCACGCGGGTTGTTAAAGTTACTTATTTTAATAAAGGCCCGTTCAAGTATTACGTATACATCGTTAGGGAGGGGGCGCGTATTGATCTATGTTTTGCTAAGTATTGCTGACAAGGAGGAGGGAGGTGATAAGAAATCTCTAAAATCTTACTAAGGTAACAACACTATGAGAATATAACTTCGAATAGAATTTTGTTAAATTAATTTGGTTGCAAGAAATAATATTCAAAACTTTATAAATAGATCTTTCAGTAACTTCCTATTGTAAAACTTCTCATATATAAATAATATGCAAGGTAACAAATTGTGATTTATGGTTTAGGCTTTATTTACATGACTTTTTTTTTAATATAGAAAAGAGAATGCGCTATTATAGGTTTTACGTAGACATCTGTTGATTTCAGTTTAAATATCGTTTTTAATTTGTTAAGAATTGAGAAATAATTAAGATAACAAAGTTATATCGGGGCGTTTTGTTATGATGTCTTTTTTGTTGTTTTAAAATGTTTCAGTAATTAAAAAAAAATTTAGAATAACAGTATATTTGCTGTTTTCTGTTTCATTCTTAATTTTTTTTTAGCGTTCAGCGACTACGCAATATTTTTTAAACTATTATGTAATGAAACGCAACGACACTAGACGATTTGATAACAACTATTAGAAGGAGCATTACACACTGAATCTGAAATATCCGATTGCTACTCATTTGAAGTCACAGAAAGACACATAAAGAAATTTAACGAAAATAGTAAATTGAAAAAAAAAAAAACAGAAAATGAGTCTGAAAACTGAAAATAATTTTAACAAGTTTACTCCCGTACTCTCTCAATTTTTTTGACGAGGGGAATGCATTTACGCATTACCCTTACCAATTGCATTAGGAGGATAAAGTGCCCCCAATGCAAGGCCCTTACTTAGCCTTGCCTACACACTCCGGGTCCCCCTCCGGTGGCCCAATACGTGCCCCATTCCCCAACTGGGGAGGCTCTTGACGCTACTACCAGTGCGATACAGTGACACTGCCCATGCATTGAGCATTGCACACACACTCCTCCTGCACACAACACGCAGTTAAATAGCTCCTGTGAGGAACCTTTTTTTATATATTAAACAAAAAAATATATACTTTAGCTAGGATAAAAAATCCGCGCTAGTTTTAAAACACAGGTAGCGGCCAAGCCGAGGTTCGAACCCGTGTGCTAGTTACCTTTTGCGGCTGAGTGCCTTCAGCACTCGCACACAAAGTTACGGTGATGCTGTTAAGGCCATTCCGGTCGACAGCATTAGCTAGATTTAAAAAAAAAAAACACACAAAAGAATTAAAGATCAGTCTTTCACACAGCATTTCTTACCCGGCTGCCGCTTTCTCGCTGACCCCGGCGACTCTAGCTTGAGTGTCTTGCACCAGACTCTTCAACGCCGCCGGTTCCTCCTTCCGCAGCACTCCGCCGGCGACGCGCAGCGCCACCGTCACGCACTCTATCGTCTTCTCCGTGATCTCTTCCAGAAGGCGGCCGAGGATATCGTACAAGAGTGTGGCGTGATAGATCTATTCAAGGAAAGAGGAATTATTTAAAGGGCATATCATAAAAACATAAATACCCTCCCCCCCCCTCAAAACCTTATAAGCCATAGTAAACAAAGTTCTTCCTCCCCCCCCCCCCCCATGACAATGTAAGCATTGAGATAATTTTGAAAAAAAAAAGAAGATTTCTTACGGAATCACTATTCAAATCCCCGCATGTCATGATAAATAAACAAATGTAACCACCCCCATCCCCTATTGATGCTTGCGTAATATTCGAACGACCTCAAATGAAAAATCGATGTTATTTCTTTTTACTCGATATAGGCTTAGTGCTTTGACCAGAATCTCACCTGATGGTAAGTGACGATGTGGTCCAGGATGGTACACACTAAGCCTAGAGGTGCTAGTTCTCAAGCGATGCCTCCGGAACACAGCTATTGGTATTTGGCGACAGGTTTTCAAACTTGAGCGCGGTAGCTACCCAGGCAGACATTATTAGAAAATCCCCTACCACCTTGCTATAGTTTCCTCACGATGTTTTCCTTCACCGAAAGCTCAGGGTGATTTTAGAGTTTGAGTTGGAATCGAACCCATGATCGCTTATTCGAGTTCAGCAAAAAAACCGTTGCCATTTGATGTCAAATAAAGCACATTTAAAAAAAAATGACATCATTCAATAATTGAGAATCTATCGAAGTCGGGTACCAGCTCAAGCAGCGGTTCGCCCCATTCTGGTTATCATTGCGCTAGTTATCATTTTCGGCTGAGTGCCTTTAGCTTTCTCCCCAAAGTCCAATGAAGTTACCAAGGCCAACAAAAAAAAGATCTACAGTCAGCATCTACCAAAAGTACCAAAAGTCTCTAGGTATTATTATTATTCTGAAAGGAGCTAAACAGACTACACAAGTCCTGTATCACAGCGTATTGTGATCGCACCACACTATTAAAACTAACTGCCTAGACTAAGGCCCCAACTTTTTTATCAGTCGGGCCAAACGGACGGTTTAGAAATTTTCGGCGGGCCTTAAACTCTGACTGTTGTTAACTGTAATAAAAAATTGTACCTTATTTTTGATCCTTCAATGATAATAAGGTTTTACATTTTTTTTTTTTAGATAACGTTAAGTGCCCTACGAAGTAATTTAAATAATCGATTCCCGCGTTAGCTGCCATGTTGTTTTATTTCGTGATGTCACTGATAAATCAACATCCTAAGGATTTCTTTTCTTTGCGAAAGAGATCCATTTTTGAATTCACCTTAGGCCAAATTAAGAATGAAAATTTTATGTTTTAAATGGAAAAACGAAATGAAAACTGTGGTATGTAATCAATACTATTAATCGAGGTGATTAAGATTTAGACTAAGTTCAATAAAGAAAATAAAGTGATGAAACAGAGAAAATTAAGAAGCAAAAGAACACGCTTTATATATAAAAAGAAAAAAAAAAACAACAACAACAAAAGAGCACACATATAAAGAGAATCGTAGTAATAAGGTCCCTGGTTATGCCAGGGGAAACGGCGGGGGAATTTAAAAAAAATAAAAAAATCGAGGTGATTTCTGATATAGCTTTTGTTGTAAAATATTGTTTATGCCAAGAATTAAATTAGACGTTGCTTGTAACAATAATTCACGAATATGTTTTTTTGTGGTTTTTTTTTTTTACACAACTAGCATCTAAATAGAGTTTTTCATAAACATATTTTGTTAGTGACCGTGTACTCAAGACTCTCAGCTTGGTGGGAATATAGTTAACTTGTGTAGGCCATTTAAAAATCTTTAACGGGGCACAGTATGGCCTAGGGTATAGGGTTGAGCAGCTTTGGCCTAGACCATACAGCCTGGGTATACAGTAGAATCTCTTTCGCAGGGAGCGTCTGCACCTCTTCCAGGAGCAACGCACGCTTACCCAGAACTCTGTTAAATATGTGGGTATAAATGAATCATATTAACACAAGATGTCTTTGGCAGTTTATCCTGGAAATCTGTTCTAGAATAAAGCCTCCAGGTAGCTCTGGATCGATACACTTCGCGCATTAATGAGCGGTCGGAACCCAGTAGGGCTTAATTGCCGTACCGCCCTGCCAACTGTTGGAACAAAAGGCACCAATTGGAAGAGAAACTCTGGCATCGAAACATTGTAACCATGTCTTTCACCATTTATATAGCGGTCGGAATCCACTAAGCACTAAAGGTGCTAACCTGAAATTTTAATTTAAAAAAAATTGACTCAACCTTAAAACTATATAAATGCGCTAAACAGGACACCAGATTATCTAATCTCTTGTCTTCAACGGGCTGTTGAGTTTGCATCGTAACGTCGAAACGTTTCGCCAACTCTTGCAAGAAATGTGCACCTGAAATTGTTTATACAGACTATGTGTGTGGTGGCTATTATTGTATAATGTAACATTGTGTTAAGGTTATCATTAGTGGGTACAAATAAATAAAGTCTGCACAAATTAATTAAATATACAGTGCTTAACTTATCAAATTATCAAAATGATATCATAAAAAGTAATATTTGGTATCGATTAAGTGATTTTAATAATGGAACATGCACGTCCTCCATCTGAACTTGTGGTAAAATGCAGCCCGACCGAACTGCAGCAGACTTGGCGGAAATGGCTACGGCAGTTTCAAGTATTCGTAAAAGCATCGGCAGTGTATAAAGAACCAAGTAGTGATGTACAAGCTAGCCTCCTAATCAATCTGATTGGTTCCGAGGGTTACGATGTGTATTCGACATTTAAATTTAAAAAGGATCGTGAAAACATTGACATTTTAACTAAACGCCTTCTATTCCTCCTATATCTTTTACCCCATTTATCGTTATTTATTTATCCTCATATTTATTTGTTGTTTACTTGAATGTGGTCCCTACGTACAAAGCGACATGTAATAAAGCGACATAGCTGGTCTTTTGTTGGACGATGCCCACCGTCCAGCTCTCCTGCAGTTTATAGGCGACATTGCAAGGAGAGCTGGACAAAGGCACAAATAGGCGGTGGTCAAAATTGACAAGAAAAACCTAAACCTTTTTACAGTCTTTTTTATAAAAATTTTCAAACACTGTACCATATCCTATTGAATTTGAATCTATTGACTTTGTGAATACGGACGCCTTTTATATTTATAATTTATATTTTATACTTTAAATTATATTTTAATTTACATTTTAATTTATATTTTAATTCTATTTTGTTTTCTACTTTTATCTTGTTAAACTATTTATTAGAATTATTGAATTATTTTACAAATTACCAATTCATTTATTATTATTAACTTTTAATTATTGTCGACTCAATTGGTTTTTTTTTTGACCATTTGTTTTACTTTTTAAGTTTTTATCCAATCGGTGACACGAATTATGGCCTTAATAGTAGCATAGTTGTATAGAATAGTAATAAGTATAAAACATAGCAAAAGAACATGCTAAAATAAAAAAGAATAAAATAATAAAAACAAAAGAACACTCAAAAACTAAAAATAAAGCAGTATCAAGGTCCCTGGTCACGCCAGGGGAGATGCCGGAACACGAAAAAAAAAAAAAAAAAAGAGCGACATGTTATAAATTACATTTGACCGATACTTGACCGAAAGGTTTATCTATCAGGTTTTTCATGAAATTTTATATATATATATATATATGGTCTAGTAGCGGGATGTGAACTGTTACGACAGTACACACGGATACGTGATTGTCCAATTTGTCTTGAAGTGGTCTGCGGGTAAATATTTTACCTAATATGTATGCGGAATTGATCCAGGCTCAAATGACCATCCTATGGAGAGGTCCGCGGATGAATAGTCTACGCAAAGAACCAGGGATGTATCTAACACCAAGAACCATCGGGTAGGCTTCTAGACTATTATTAATATGCGAAATGACGTCTACGCGCAAGGAATGCAGGCGCACGGTAAGCGAGCGGTTGGCGACTAACAACTCACCCTAAAGTCCCGCGTCAGAAAACTACCCCCGATTCATTGCATAGGCCAATTAAAACAAATAAGAAAAAAATGCGTATTACCCGCCCCCCCACCAATGTATATATACAAATATTAAAATGTAAATAGTTTAATTTCTAGAGTGATTTGAATATTTATTACGATCTCCTATGAAACTCGGCTTTTTTTAGACATTTCGCTTTGTACGTAGGGACCGTCGATGTTTTAGGAACTACTGAACTTTGAGAAAGCCTGGTCCCAGTTTAGTCAGCAAAAACTCTCTTTGAAGAATGACTCAAATAAGAACCTTTTAAGGCTTGAAAAGCATATTTGTTTTACACGGAATAGACTCTGTGCTTTGATCACAATCTCGCCTGATGTTAAGTGACGATGTGGTCCAGAATGGTACACACTAAACTTAGAGGTATTGGTTCTAAGGTGACGCTGCCGGAACACAGCTATAGTTATTTGGCGACAGATCTTCAAACTTGAGGGTGGTAGCTAGTTTTCCTTCACCGAAAGCTCAAGCCGATTTTCGAGTCGTTTAGGTGGGGATCGAACCCGCGTCCATTGACGCGGATACCGGCCGCACTACCCGCTGCGCCATTAGATGGTAAGAGAATTTCAAAATCAGGTTACCAATACAAACAGTTTTACAGCTTTTTTTATTAGTTGATGGCTAGAGAATCAACTAAATTTAAAGGACTCAACAATCGGAAGTTACTAGGAGAAAAACTGGAAACACAGGAGGATGGTAATTACTTAATAACTTTTAATTTAAATCTGTATGACAAATAATTAATAACAGATAGATGACATCAGTTGGCGAGAAAGAGATGAAGAAACATGTACACCTACTTTTTTAAATACAGTCATACAAAATACACAGTATAACACTATTTATTATTTTTGTCTCTTTCTTACACACTAATTACACATAAGAATGAGTCAATGGGAAAACAATAGAAAGCTGGCGTAAACGCCAGGTTAGTGCTCAAGGGGTTAAAAATTGTATCGCTAACATCTGAAGGTGACTTAACTTTGAAATTTTATTCCCATTGTGCCGAAAGAAACTTATCGTAACCCTAATAGTAACGTACATACAGACTTACCAATTTCAGCACCGACATTAGCATGAATGACGGCTAACAGTGCAGCATGCTCTGCAACCATCCTATCCGGTGTAACGGAAACCGACACAGTGCCTTCCGTCCACACCTGCATCAAGGCACTGTTCACGGAGTTTCTACTGTTGCCGGAATACAATCTCTCTATTGACGTACAAGCCCAGTGGAGATTCGTACCGGTTAATTTGTTTAAGACACCTGAAGTTGTAATAAACCTCGATAGCTTTTAGAGGTTATTATTTATTTTTCGGGTAAGGCCTATGCAGGCTAGGACAGTTCTCTATAACTGAGACCTAATTAGATCGATTTTGATCACAACTACGTTGCTAAAACATACTGCCTAAACCTAGATATACTGTAGAATATTTCTGTCAGAGTCTCTGTGGTACAACAGAAAGGCCAATATTCCCCCCCCCCCACAATCCATACTTTGGGAAATGTTGACTTCAACCATACATTTAAATATCATCATCATCGTCATACTGCTTCCAATTTATTTGAGGTTGGGGCAATATGTCTTCTCCTTCCATACATCTCTATCATACCATACCATACATCTCATCGCTTTTGACTACATATATTCCCTCACACATTTCATCCATTATTTCTTGGGACATCCTCTCCCCCTCCATCCCTCAACTTTCCTAGTCATCACTTTCTTCGTCACATGCGTTTCATCTCTTCTCAAAACATACCAAAACAAACGATTTTTTTTTCTTCTTCCTATAACATACTCCTTCCTGATCCTATCCATTCTGGTCACGCCATACATCCATCTCAACATTTGCATCTCTGCAGCATGCAGTTGTTTTTCATCCATCTTCTTACTAAACCAACACTCAAAAAAAAAAATCAAAAATATCTTTATTTAATTTAGGCCCTAAGAAGGCGCTTATGAACGTCTAAAACACTACCACCGGTTCGGAAAACAACCCAGTCGAGAAGAGCGCAGGCAAGAAACTTGATCTGGTTCTTTTTTTTTTTAATAAATATAATACATATATATTTTTTTTCATATAAAAAACTATACAACTCATAGTCTTTAATAATGTTAGTGGAAGCACAGAGATAGGAGTTAATTCCAGACATCACTATCGTTCACGTAATGATCCACCCTGTAATAACCTTTTGATATTAAAACTTGCTTGACATAATACTTGAACTTATTGTCAGGTAAATCGGTAATGTTACTTGGGATCTTATTGTAAAACCGAATACTATTACCTATAAAGCTTTTATTAGACTTACTTAACCTAAAGCGTGGGACGGACAACTTGTCTTTACTTCTAATATTAAAATTATGACGATCATTCACTAGATCTAGCTTGTCTAAATTTTTACGAATATGCATTAAGCTATCGAAGATGAATTGGGAAGGAATGGTTGTATATATCCTCAACAAAATAGATAACAGATCACAAAATCATATTACAACTTCTTATTAATTGCACTAGGTTACTGGTACTCAAGTGATACTTCCAGAACACACCTATTAGTATTTGATAACAGGTTTTCAAACTTAAGGGTTAGCATTCTACACTAAATTTGATAAGGTATCTCATTAAAATTACTCAAACGATTTTTATTTATTCTACAGGCATATTAATGTGTTTTTAAAAATCTGCACTTACTTTTGACTTGCCTTTTCAACTGCACTAAATCTTTATCAGAAGTAGAATCTTTGTTTCTCAAATGTGGAGGTATATATGTTCCTTTTTCCTCCTGTAAATCAAATTAATAAAAATCATTAACGTTACTTATTCAAGAAAACTGCAAACGAAAATCTAGAAAAACCAACATTCATGTTCTACAATGGAAAGTTTTTCAGTAAAATGTTATTATTTTAGAAGATTAGCTAAAATGATGATTAAAATTAATTAAAGTAAAATAAGGATTTTCTTTGAGTATCTCAAATAGAAAGTAAATTTAACATTCACCTTAATAACATTGCCTTCTTTATCCCTCTTCCTTCCATAAATATCTTCCCACACATCAGGTTTTTCATCCACTTTAACATTAGTTTCATTCTCATCACCTGAGAGATCTTCTATGTCATCATCAGATAAATGTGATATTTCATCATCACTGAATACCTTACTTAGATCTTTTGCAGATATGATTCTCTCCCTTTTAACTTTATGCTCATTGTTTTTAGTTCTAACTTCATCCTTTTTACCTATCATTACAGTTTTATTTTCTGTAAGTTTTTTAAATTTGCTTAGTTTATCTGTAAATACAAAATTTAAAAATTATATATATATTTGTGAAACACTCAGTTAATAAAATAAATATCTGAAATTGCATATCAATATTACCTTAACCATTCAAGTATAAGTTAGATTAACATAACATAACAAATTCACTCAACACTTTAATTACAAATATAAGTACCTTCTGTTTTATCAGACATCTCATTTTCTTCTACAGAATCTTCTAAATTTGAATCTTCACTTTCAACTTCATCCTCAGTTACATTCTCTTCATCTATTTCACTATCCTCAGAGTCTTCCTCATCAAACTCTGATTCATCTAATTCACTTAGATTATCAAGATGGTCTTTCTTTTTGCTAGCCTTATCCTTCTTGTTATCAATTTCTTTGCCTGTGACAGCTGCTAGATCTTCCTCAAAGTCTGACTCACCCTCTACTTGAGCTAAATGTTTTTCAGCTGCTACAATTTGTTCTGTTGTTGATCTATCACATATTTCTAGTAGATCTATTTACCTTTGTTAAGGATTTCTAATTTGTATTATTCATCAAATTAATTTTATAACCTAAAATTGACACAAAAATTTCAAATTCTCATTTTTCAAATTAAAAAAATAAAACAGATATTGTAAACATAATAAATAATGAAAGTAGATTTTCATAATAAACTAATAAAATGACTCTTTCTTTAAAAATATAATTTTACTCTACAATTAAATAATGATTATCATATTTCAGTCTTTGTTAAAATATGGATGAATGTCTTAATAAGGAAGTTACTGGGTCACTAGAAGTCACTTATTTTTTTTTAGGTAAAAAGTGGTTAAAAGAAATTGATTCATTAAAAAAAAGGATACAATCAAGACCATCATCAGCAAAGAAGTTATTCTTATTTTTTGTTTTCTTTAAACCAAGCTGCTTCTCTAATTTTTTTATAACTTTATCTTCTTCTTCATTTGCTTGTAAAAACATTTTCTTCCTTTGTGTTTCCATTTGAAGTTTAAGTTTATTAGCAGCATTTTTTTCCTTTTCCCTTTCCTTATTAAGTATGTCTTGAGCCGAAGGCTGATTTTTTGATTTTTTTCTTCTGAAACATATATTATGTTGTATCTTTAGTTTGATATTGGTGGAGTTAGGTTGTTTAGTAAGGAAATTTTTTATAAAATTAATGTTATAATAAATGTAATTTAAAAATAGTTATAAATCTCAATAAATCAAAACTCGTATAACTGATGATAAAGTTAAATATAAGATCTACACGCTCAATAGGATTAAATAGATATTTAAGTCAATTAACAAGCTGTTCCAAACCTTAGGCTCTGTTTCTAACTCCACAGAGTCAGCCATTCGTTTAACATACTTTCCTGGGGTATTTTTAGGCTGGATTTCAACAGTTTTTCTTTTTTAAATAATGTTCTTGACGATGTAACTTTTTCTGTTGTCGCTGTTGTTTACGTTGAGCCTTTCGTGTATTCTCAAATTTGGGGCGGGGTACAGATTTCATTTTTTTCATTGTAATTAGGATAAATTACGTTATCAACTTAAACCTTGGGATAATTACTAATAACAACAACACATTGGTTTCTAAAAATTCTATTAGGTTATATTTAGCTACAGCACTTGTCATTGTTGTCAATGTCAATTTGTCTGTGGTTCAACTTCTTTTTATTAGGAAAAGGTAGTCTGAAAGCAATTTTACCAGTGTCATCTGAGTAGGAGCTGATTCCAATTTTTATATCAATACAATCGAAAAATGGCAGCAACTTTGCTAGAACTTTCCAGGGAGTTTTTATGGGAACTCAGCAAAAAACATTTTGCGGTATTACTTGTAATATATTTCCTTTGTGCACAAAACAAATTGTTTTACGTGAAATACCATATTTTTTTTATAATATAGCATTAAGTACTACAGGCAAGTGTATAAAAATAAAATTCAATTCACGATAAACAAAGATTCTACCACTATCACTTATTTTTGTTAGTAGGTTTGGTTTATTTATAACTTAATAACTCACTCGTTAAACTTTGTACCTCAGATTTACATATTTAACACAGTAGTGAAATGGCGACAATGATTATTTTGATAAAAATATTATAGTCGGTGCACACAATGATCCAACACATGGCCCAAGCGTTGGGCCACAGCATTGCCCAAGATTTCGATTGCGTTTACACGTTGGTGCTTTGATTCCGCATCGGCGCTTTAATAAAGCTGGATGTGTTTATAGCTGCGGTATTTTTTTATACAGTACTTTTAATTATTACCTAAATATGCTGTACAATAAAATATACGTTCATTATAGGTTCCTTATTTTACTCTTTAGGCATTTTCTAATAATGTCTGCCAGAATAGCTACCACTCTCAAGTTCGAAAACCTGTCGCCAAATATCAATAGGTGTGTTCTAGTACCATCACTTGAGAACCAGTACCTCAAAGCTTTGTGCGTATACCATTCTGGAACACATCGTCACTCAATATCAGGTGAGATTGCGGTCAAAGCACAAAGGTGATAATGTGTAAAAAATCTTATTCTAAATGAGATTACAAGAATCACTGATTTTTTTAAATAATGGATCACGATTTTATGTAAGGGTTCGTCCATTAATCACGTGACTTATTTCTACGAGTTTTATGATTTAAAGAAACCTCTGTATTTTAGAGTTTTGGGAGTGGGGAGCTCTCTAAAATTACGTGTATTTTTTGGTAGAAAATATCATAAAACTTTTAGAATATTATTTTGAAGTACATGTGTAACCTAATTTACTTCTAAAATTTAAAACCTCACTACATATCACCAGAAAGGAATCACAAAATTGCAAATAAAACATCACGCGATTAATGGCCAACTCTTTGTCACTTGTATAAGAAAAATATAATTATGATGTCTGCTCCAAAATATATTAAAAAATGGTGTGACAATTATTCCTTATTTGTAATATTACATTCACTCAGATAACATTTTTGAACCTAAAAAAACATTAACTGAACAATCTTTTTGAAGTTTTACTTCTTTTGCCGCGTTAGGAAAAAATGATGACATATAATGCGCGTGCACATCGTCATGAAAAACCAACACCCTGAAGTTAGCTGTCAACGTTTTAGTTTTTTCTATTTTTATTAATTACTACTGCCTAGAAAATATAAAATGTTTATGATAATACCACAATATGCAAATTAATGTCAGGATTATATTATTATTTAAATCAAATTATAAATCCACAATAAATGCATTCGTTTTAGTATATATTTGTATAAATATTAAAATTTTATAGCTTATCCACCCTGTTGTCGTCATCATCATAATTAAAGAATGTAAATTTTATTTAGCGCAACACAACTATCGCCGCTACCGGACAACATCACGCTGAAATTCACTGAATACGCCACAAAACGTGTGTACAATGTTGGCTGAGCAAGCCAAGATCCTTTAACCCCTTGAGCACTTACCTGGCGTTTACCCAGCTTTCCATTGTTTTCCTATTGTCTTATTTTTATGGGTACTGGACACACTAATGTGTTCATGAAAAACCGATAATATTCGGATGGTTGGCCAACGCAAGTCGCTAACTACAAACGCAATCCAAGTAATCGTTCACACGCTCGCCCAATGCTTTGGCCCCATGCGTTAGGCGATTGTGTAGAGTGAGATATAGATGACAAAACTCTATATTGTTTATTATTCAAAATTCACAAAAGCGTGTTCAAAGCACAGAATCACAGAATAATATTACTCCTACCGGAGGTTCGAAGTTGATCACTTTTCGAAAATATTTTTATGAAATAACATTAAATTGAAGAGAACACTCGGTAGAGCACTTGGATCTCTTTGAATTTGTGGCGACAAGATTATTCGTGAGCAGGCATGATGGTGGAAGGCTCAGCATTTACGAGGAACGATGTGTTCCAAATGGCAATACGAGTCGCGTTCGTGTCAGCAGTCACATATTTCTCTATAAAATGGTTAGTGAATCAGATAGACCCTACATCCAAGAGCCGGAAGAAAGCTGAGGAACGAGCCCGGGAACAGTTACGCAAGTAAGTATCGATTGTGGATCTACCTACGTCATTCTCTTAGTCTTTTTCATTGCTTATTATTCTGTTTTAAAATAAAACCACATTATTCGCACAATCAAATGCCCCAGTAATTTTAGGTTATTATATGTGTTTTATTTTTTTTAACAATTTAAGTTCTTCATCAATTTTATCATGACAATTCATTACTGAATATAAGTCACTTTATTTGATCACTAAGGTACCACAATTTTCCATAATAAGTTTTAAAAATGTTGACAGATATGAGAGAAAATGTTACCCAATCATTACATTTATAATAACTTTTTTATTTACTATTATTGTAAAACTAGTGTGTAGTTTATTGAGAAAAATCTTTGTAATATGTGGGTAGCTTAGGTATCTTATACCTTATTTATTTTCTGAGCTTTTGTGAAATGATAATTTTATCAAAGTCAAACTTTTGTTTTAAATATCACAGTTTTGTGAGTAAACTTGAACCGACAAATATTTTAAAAATAGTTTAAAAATATCTTTTAGAATATATATTCTTTGAAATAAAATTTTAAACATAAGAATGCCCATTAATAATAACAATGTTCATCTATGTTGTGAATAAAATTTGAATGTAATAGTATTTTTATATTGTCTTATAAATATTATCATTTTACTTAGCTATTTCTTTTAACCCCTTGAGCACTAACCTGGCGTTTATGCCAGCTTTCCATTGTTTTCCTATTGTCTTATTTTTATGGGTACTCGACGTATTAATATATATTCTGTGTAGTCTGCTTAATATGTCAAGTACCCATGAAAATGAGACAATAGTAAAACAATAGAAAGCTGGAATAAACACCAGGTTAGTGCTCAAGGGGTTAAATTACTATTTTTTCTAAAGTTAGCTGAATTCAACTTTACTTCTGACATTTCTTGAAGACTTTTACTTTAGGAAAAATTTAATACCAGCATCCTATGTATTTAAAGATAACTGATAAATAATACGTTTATTGATAAATCTTTCTTTCATATGTTGGAAATTATATAACGAATTGTTATTTTTTAATGTTTATTAAGCTATTTATTTGCATCGACTAGATTACAGAGTTGAAGCACATTTAATTTTTCTACCAATTATTTCATAAGATAATGCATTCATTACACCTCTGTGAACTTGGCAGCTGACTTTCGACTTTTTTTTTTATTTCATTACCGTTGGATTCTACGTGGTTTGTACCACCTTCATTTTTCATTTTTTTTTCAAAACCCAAAAAGATACGGCAATTTGAAAATTTCGAAAAACTAATTTTTACAATATTGAAAATTTCTAAAATCTGTGCACGGCAATCTACGCAGAATCGTTTGTACCTGCGGGAATCACTTTCATTTTCACAGAGGTATTCATTTTAACTGTTTAGAGTGTAACTAATTGTTCAACCTTTATAGAAAGTTAATCTGAAATAAATAAGTTGCAGACTAATTAATTAAATTCATTTAACACACACAAAGTGAAATACTAAGTATTAATTATAATTTATTATTAGATAGGTACATACATCTGTGTTTGTTCTTCATTGCTAAGCATGAATCGAATTGTGGCTGTTTTGTTATACATATTAGAGTTATTGTATAAAGAAAACAGCTACTGTATATTATGTGGTGCATGTGTTAAGGATGACTTCCAGAGCGGGCATTGGAGGGAAGCACACACTGGCCCTGGACAAGCTAACCGACCACGAGATGATCATCGCATCACAGCTCGTTGTACCAGATGAAATTAATGTGAGTAATTCTTTACACTTATAAGGTGCCATTCAAATATACTTTGCTATTTTGAATGATACGGGGACAGGGGATAGTCTAAATGTTGATTATGTGAGCAATAATTACTTATTAATATGTCGATTACCCATGAAAGTGAGACAATAGGGAAACAATGGAAAGCTGGCGTAAACGCCAGGTTAGTACTCAAGGGGTTAATGTTATTTTTTTTTGTTCAAAATTATACCAATGCTTACGTAAACATGAGGGGGGGTAAGAGCTATGCTTAAAAAGGGGGGGAAATTTTGCTTACATATTATTAAATGGCTTCTAATGTACTCATGTATAAATGATTAAGATTTACAATAATCGATCTATAATGAGTGTCAAGGGAAATTGAAGTTCTTGTTCTAAATTATTTAAGGATTCAGTTGACACAACATAATAACTGTGCTGCACAAAAACTATGGAAAATGTATTCATATTATATAAAATATGGTCTTGTTGGTTATGCATATTGGTTGTCTTTTAACCCTTTTCTATAAAACTCTTAATTTACAGTAGACATTAATACATAAATAATTCTTACGCATTTATAAAAGGCATCTTTTCTGCTGATTTACGTGATTATTTTATAAATCGCACACGTATTATCTGGTCAATCTATTTATAAAGCTGTAAAAGGCAATAGTGAACGAAGTCAATAGAAAAAGAAAATCTCTAGACGACAAAATAACGTTCGCGAACAGAATTTTCCACCTCAACCATGACATCAAGCGTACTCGCTCCCACTCCTGCGTTACCGCCGTTCCCGCCGCCGGGGGCAGGAGGCTAACTTTATTATTGCACACACTCCGGGTCCCCCTCTTTCAGGTGCACAAGAAGTGCACCGATCCCTATCTGGGGAAGCTCTTGTAGCCGCTGTCAGCGCGATACAGTGACAACGCATGCACTAGCACAAACAAGCATCATACTGTATACACATACTTGCACACTACACGCAAGTTATACATAGGTTCTGTAAGAAACCTTTTTTACTTTACAGGTTTACGAAACGTTCATAACCACCATATTGTTCTCTCTGCAATACCATTGAATATTTTCGAGTAATATGGTTGTATGCGAGTTGAATCGGTAGCACATTCAGTTTAATGAAACTCGACTATTAACAGTCATTATTGAAAATTGAAAGAAAAAGTAATTGACTGTTTTATTTATAATACTAAAGCTATCTGTAACTATTAACAAAAAAAAATCGGTTGACAAGATAAACGTCTTCAACTCTTTTATCTTGTTATAACTATATATATATAGATTATAGTGTATTCTCAGTGCGAAATAAGGAGAAACACGTGTCAATGAAATCTACCGCATCGCATATAAATCTAAACGCAATTTTCACGGGATAATTGCCAGATGTTTTGTTTTCCACGTCCGTTTAATAACGTATTGACACAATGTTACAATGATTTTTTACTTTGCTAATATCGTTCGGAAACGAATAAATATTATGACCGATTACTTGATATCGCGGATGGAACCTTCTCGAATGTTGTCTGTGTTACGTGTTCCCTATAAGAACGTAACGTGCACAAATATTAATTTAAGCTATTCTTGACTATGGTCTGTTTGTCTGTGTATTGATTTGACGATTGATTGAAAAAAATTCTCGAATTTTCCATTCTTGGCAAATGTTTATACTCAAATCTAGGCAAAAAAAGGTTTTATTGTTAGTTTTATATATCATTTTACGAGTCTGTGTGTGGATGAGTAAATATATACATACGTAGCATCATGCATGCTCTTAGGTTATGGGTACTTTGCAGGGGGCGACGCGGTGCTTGCGAAAGCCATCCCTTGTCGCCCCCATCCCAAATGAAGCGGACGGTTCCGGGGGGTTTTAGTGGGTATTTCCGGGCGACTCTCGCCCGGGTGAGTCCCACACTGGCACGGAGCTCGTCACTCCGTGCCCCCTTATCTATTGTATTTGGGGGACTCTGATCCCACAAATACAATAGATAAGGGTAATGCGTAAATGCATTTCCCCAGTCAAAAAAAAAAAAAAAAAAAAAAAAGGTTATGGGTACTTTATACCTGGCCTTTATTTAAGACGTTCTCGATTTAGTCGAGATACGTTCGTCTAGGCCGATTCCTACCGACGTGCCCAGTCATCCTCGCCTTGTAAATTCGTAGCGTCAATCTTCTGTCTCTGTCGTCCATCCTCTCCACGTACCCGAATCAACTTTCTCTATCTTAGTCACTACATGCTCTGCCACACCATGGCATTCTCTTATCATGCTATTCCCGACTTTGTCAATCATCTTCACTCCAGTTATACTTCTATGAATACATACTGTTTATTTTATTCTTTAGATTAGTTTATACTCGCCAAGATTATTATATCGGAATGTTAAACTATTACTTGTGGAGGACTTAGCTCGCTTTTGGTTTTTCATGTCGTTTTTGTTTTTAATTCATTAAAACCACTATATGACACTCTTTGGTGGCGTCTTACGTGATATAGTTTGGTAATCGTGTGCAAGTGAAGTGTACTGACAATAAGGACACGAATTCTGAAACCTCGTTAATAAATCGCTTTAATAAAGGGGTCGCGCCTTTGTTAGATCTTTGACGATTAGTAAAATAATCACAGTTGGGTCTAAAGGAGTAGAGAGGATGGATGAAAGAAGTTTGACGAAACAAATTTATAACGCGAGTGTGAGGTCTGCCACGGTGTCGCAGTTGTATTACGGTGCGATTGTCGTTCTGAGGTCGAGGTCGATTCCCGAGTCGGTCAAGTGATATTGGGTTTTTCTACTCAGTATCATCCCGAGTCTGGAATTTGTGCCCGATATGGCGACAGGCTCGCCCCCTGTCACATCTGGGACGGAACTAAGCTCGGCTAAATGTGGGTGGTGTCGTTCGCTATTTCACCTCTGCCTAACCCTTCGGGGATAACGGGCGTGAGCTTATGTTTATGTGAGAGGGTAAGCCGGTAAGCGTGTCGACCTCGACCAGATTGAGGACGTTCTGGAGAAAGGTCAAGTCAAAAGTACCCGTAACCGAAGAGCATTTATGAAAGTAAAATAATCGAAAAACGTGGTCAAGGTAGGATCCTAGCAGGTGGAAGGGTGTAGTCACTGTCTACCCTTATGGTGGAGAGGCGTGACGTTATATATGTATGTATCTAAAAAATCTGGCATTCGTGGCTGTATAATCAATTTAAAAAAAAAAACACTATTTCAATCAAATTTACCCCGACACAGTCAGATACTCTGTTCTCATTGAGTTCAGCGTTTTTATTATGGTTTTATGATCGTAATTTCAAGTGATGTTAAGTGTCAATATGGTTAGAGATTATCAACACATTAATTAACCTTG
The DNA here is from genome assembly GCA_014132275.2 of Samia ricini. Taxonomy (NCBI): domain Eukaryota; kingdom Metazoa; phylum Arthropoda; class Insecta; order Lepidoptera; family Saturniidae; genus Samia; species Samia ricini. Next base: position 2,502,793 of record AP028159.1, read on the forward strand.
CAAATGGTCAAGAACAATCCGACTAGTTTTCCTCGTATTACTCTATTAAAACATAGACTGTTTATAGAAATATGGAAAACTAATTAAACGGAGCGTTATCTACAGCCACGAATATTATTCAAAATCCTGTATCATCATTCTCCTGCCTTTTCCCAACTCACTTGGGCTCGGCGCAGTATGTTTTCTTCTTCCATACGTCCCTATCAGCCGTCATCTCTTCATTCACTCCTTTTTTTTCATATCGATTCTTACACACTCCATCCACACTTTCTTTGGCCTTCCTCTACTTTTCTATCCTTCCACATTCATATTCATTACTATTTTACCCACATGCGCTTCCTCTCTTCTCATTACATGTCCATACCACGACAAACGAGAACCTTTCAACTTTTCTACCATTGACGCAACTTTCAAACTCCCTCTAATATATTCATTTCTTATTTTATCCATTCTTGTAACACCACATATCCATCTCAGCATTCGCATCTCAGCTAAATGCAGTCGCTTCTCATCCATCTTCTTACTTACTTACTTCATTCAAAATCCTGTAGATCCCAAAAATAAGAAGTTGACTTTGTTTGAATTTATTTGTATGATCAATTGAAAATCACACACGAAAATATTAATGGGGAAAAATAACAACTACTTAATTCTATATTATGTTAAAATTATTGTATTGTATGATAAATGATAATAAATAAAAACTGAAAACAATCAATTAACACGTGATAAATGCAAAAGGCGGATAAAAACCTAAACAGAAATAAGCTGGTTAGCTTGTAAAAATACATATTACTTGTGGTACATTCGCGTTTGTAGGTAGGTAGATAATGTTTAGTACATAAAGTGTAATGCAAACTGTTATATTGTCTCCAGCACGTAACGCTTAACCGGTTAACACACGTACGGACACCGCACCGCGGATATAGTACGGCGGGTGGCCGAGGTTATCAGTCGCCTAATTAGAGATGGAATCCTTCCCGATAAATGATCGATTTTTGAATAGATTCGAATCTAAGCTTGATGAATCGATTCACAAAACATCGTTGTCCAAACGATCGATCTTTCAAAGTAATAAAGGATCGATTATTAGAGTATCTTTTTTTTCTTTGATATAATGATGAATGATAGGGATAATTAAAACAGTTCAGTGCTATTTTTACATAGTATGTTTTTTTTTTTATATTATTGCAATTAAACTATCTACGGACTCTGGGTCCGCACCTTTTTTTATATTGTAGATTGAAATCGACTTGCGTCGGAAAAAATTGCCTATAATAGCAATTCAAGCAGCTATGCAGTTAGTAATCTTCTTTCGCATATGTGAGCTTAAATCTATTTCTATTAAATTTTGTATATCTATATGTTAGATTATTTTGTTATTATTAATTAATTAATTACATAATTATTACTTGAAAAAAAATTTTTTTTTTTTTATTATTAACGGTCGTAACAAGCCAAGCAGTACATAGTACTACATAGTATGTTAGGCATTCTTTTTTTTTAATTTGCAATTGACGACCTTTAGTGCTGATAATAAATAATATTGGACACAGTTTTTGCAATAAATGATGATTATAGTCTAATTTCGACCAATGAAAGTATAGTATTTATGAATGAAATATCAAATAAAACAAGTCGAAAAAAGATTGATCTCTTGGACCTCGATGGATTGTGAATCGATTCTAAAATTTAATCTTTAAAAAAAAATCTTATTCTCATCCCTACTTATGCGACTGATGAATCTCGGCCGCTCGCCATACGATGTCCGCGGTCCGATCCGCACGTGTATTAACATTATTAATATGTCTACAAACAAAATAATCTTTTATGCTAACTTAGTAACCTAACGTTGGAATTGTGATGATAAGTTAAAACGTCTCCGAATAATAACTTGAAAAAAATTTATATCATTAGAGTTTTTTTATTCAAATAAAATAAAGTCTTAGATCTTTTACCAATTAAAAAAAAACATTTTCAAATCCATTCGTCAGTAATTAGTATGTGTGACGTCACTAAACCTGTTGAAATATTATAATGGTTATTAATATTCGTAATTAATGATTATTTATAGTAACGTTTCGAACCGAAGCAAACGCGAAATTTAAACTTTAAAATTAGTTTTTTTAAAACTAAATATCACCGGTGGAAGGTAATTAGGAAATGTTTACGGTCTTGAATAATACACGCGGCCTTGCAGCAATGTTCCATATATCTGAACACAAATCATATAATTCCGTCTTAAAATGTATTTTGGTGATGATGACGCATCGTGAGAAGAGAAACATAATAATAATATTATATCTAAAACTATTTTATAAATCAAATGAAAGTGCCTTTAATGAAGAAATAACGTAAAATATATTTACTATCTCCTTAACAAATTTTATCGAAATCTTTTCAATAGTTTAGGTGTACAAAGGTAACAGACATACAGGCAGAGTTAGCTGGTTCCCGCGATTTTACCTGTGTGGAATTAACCTTTCAAGTACTCTAACCTTTTATTAATTTCCACACTAATTTAACATTAATTAAACTACTACCATACCAAATTTCATGGAATTCGGTACAGTTTTTGCTTATAAAATAGATCTTCTATTATATAGATTTGAGATGTGATTATGTTTCAAATAAATAAAATCGATAAATAAATCGATGACGGCGTTCTTTTTCCGAAATACATCGTAACAACGGAGTTTTTCAAAGTTGTACGTCTATCCACCAAAAGATGTAACAACCGAACATCATTTAGAGCGTAATTAACAAAGTAAAAATCAACCAAATTATTTACGGTGGATTTTGCAAAATAACACCCCCTGTGAGCGACACATAGTAGGGGTGAATGCATAATTATAGGAGGTATAGTACAGTACAGTACAAAGTCGAATAGTGGTATAGTGGGGCGGTTATATGAAATTTTTTTGTTAGACAGTCGTCATGCGGTAACTGACTGCTCCGCTTTGCTTTTGTTCGCGACAAGTTTATTATTGACAATTTGGTCCTTCGAGCCGAATCATCCTTTATCATCAATAAAAAATACGCTTTTCTATAAGAGCTTAAACATCAATGATACAGTTGCTGTAAAAAAAAAAAAACCAACTTTTAAATTAAGTAACAAATCGGAGTTTTTGACGGGATCTCAGTCCGTTGTCATGTAGCAGTTATTTGTTTTTAATCTATTAACTTGCGTATTTGACTTAATATTGTGCAATTTTGGTGGCGCTTTGTATGATAGAGTTTAGTTACACTGCTCAGGGGAAGTAATAAACGACGTGAAACGTTTATTCTGAGGTGCCACGAAAACTCCCATATTCTAACAAGCTCATCCGAACCAGTCGTTTTGCTGGAGCTTATTAACGTTGACACAAGAGTGAAAACATAACCTATCACATGACGCTGACAGAATTGTATATCTAAATCGCATGTTGCCATAACCAAGAAAAAGTAACGAATCTATGGAATATCAAAAATAGTTTTAAATAAACCAAGTAGTCAGCAACACTGCGTTTATCTTGATTGTTTCCTGTTTTACCACAATCAAAATTATTTGATTTCAAGTACAACAGAATCCAGTTACCTATTTTGGCATAGCTGTCGTTATAAGCCATTAGATTCTCAGTAAATCTAACCTTAAACTTAAACATCTTTGCAATTAAGCGGGAAATCCGGGCAACGGTTATTCCATATAAACGTATGTTCCCTGTTTCCTCTCTGGATAATGGCATTTTTTTTTTTTTCTTTATTTTTTAAGGGACTTTTGTCTTAAAAGACATGCCAGTCCCATCGTAACTAATCTTAATATTAATCTTAATACTTATGATACTTATATAATACTTTAAAAATACAACTAGAAAAAAAATATATTTTAATACATTATTAACTAAATTTAAAAGAATTACACAGCATTCTGGCAGGCTCTGATGTTGGATCTGCCAGAATATTGTGGTATGCACCTACATTCCAGATATTAATATTGAACTTAGTAACAAGTGTTATCCTATTGTTGTAATTAATTGAACATTCCATCAAGAAATGATGGACATCATCAATCCTGTTACATTTGATACATAAAGGAGAATCTGTAGTTTTCATGAGATATCCAAACTTTCTTGACGGAATGTGTCCAGACCTTAACCTTAACATTGTAACGACAGAATTACGGTCCATGTTCATTTGTTTAAACCAGGGAATAGGTGGAGGCTGACACTGAATGGTTCGATACCAAATTCCCTTCTCCTTAGATACTAAATCAAAATATTCTTTCCACATGTCACGACAAATACTCTTACATTGACCTAATACTTCTGAATAATACAATGGAATGCTTATTTCTATACCTTCTACTAAAGCCAGCTTCGCTAAACGGTCAGCTTTCTCGTTTCCTACTAAACCTATATGAGACGGGACCCATTGCAATTTATAATGGCATTATAGTATTATATTTTATACCACATAATATGTACCCACCACCTCCATGTTTGATTAATCCGTACGTTTTATTTTTTCCTATAAATTAAAAATTGAGAAAAATGAGAAAATATGGCCGATTTTTACTGTCGTTTTTAAAACGTCCATGAAACAAATTTAACTAATAAAAAAACAAACGCAAAACGCAGATAATAAGACATAAAAAAATAATTTAAGAGCTCCATTTTTAGAAGAGGGAACAGGGGAACACGAAGCGATATTTTCGTCTTTTTGCATAGGTAAAATCAAACAGAGATTCAGTATGTTTTGCAATAGTACAATGCGATAGATTACATGGAAAAAACCTGTTCAAATTAGGTATTGATCTCGTTTTCTCTTAACCTACTGGCCATTGAATAATATACCAGTTATTTTTTCGAAAATGATGACCTTCCTTTCAGGTGAATTGGAAAGATATCGCCGGATTGGATTACCTGATACAGGAGTTACGCGAGACTGTTATCTTGCCGATACAAAAGCGTGATTTGTTTGCCGATAGTCGACTTACGCAGCCGCCGAAGGGCGTGCTCCTGCATGGTCCACCAGGTGAGTACCGGAATTCTTTAGGTGCCTTATTACAATTATTGTTTGTTGTATAGCAGGATTTTGACGTTCATAAGCGCCTCATCAGGGCTTAAATTAAATAAAGTATTTTTGAATTAAACGTATTGTAACTCGTTAGACATTCTGTCGTTTCCTTTTATGTGTAAGGATAGTTTATGCCACAGTCTCTCAACCTTATTTTGCTCACCGCCAACTTTGACGATATGTTTTCTCCTTCGTTTTAATTTGTTTACTTTTTTTACTATAGATTAAATCTGCCAATGCCACTTAATTTTTTCTCTGCCTTCTACTTTCACAGGGGAGCGTAATCGCCTACGTTGACAACCTTTTTTTTTTTTGTCGAGGGGAAATGCATTTACGCACTACCCTTACCCATTGCATTAGTGAGACCGAAGTCCCCCAATGCAATGGGTAAGGAGGTGCGGAGGGACGTCTCCGCACCAGTGTGGGACTCGCCCGGGCGTGAAGCGCCCGGAAATGCCCACTAAAACCCCCCGGAGCCGCCCGCCGCATTTATAGTAGGGGCGATACGGGGTTGCATGGCATTGCACCGCGTCGCCCCCTGCGGCAGGCCCACTGGGCCTCGTCCATACTTAAGCCCATTGGGGATGGGGGGGAGAATACCGCTGCTTGACCCACAGGCTCTCTCCCCACCCACCTCTTCGCCCACTTCTCATAGAGAGAAGTAAAACCACCCGGAGGAAGAGAGGTGATTATCACCCCAAAGCCACAATCACCTCTCTCCCCCCCAACTACGTTGACAACCTAGAGTTCATATTAAAAGGTATTTAACGTTATTTAAAAAAAATGGTAATGTGATCAATGTCATTGTCTTTAACAAGATTTTTTTTTGTTCTATAAACTTACAACCGTTTATACATTAACCGATTAAGTAATAAAATAAAATCGCGATAAGTTTTTACCATGTATCTGGTGGCACATGAATCCAAGATCTACATCGCATTTAACACTTCTATTGTTTATTTTTGTGTCATGTTCTAATAGGGTGATTAATTGGCTAACCAGAGAGTTGACTAAAAAAAAATGATAGATAAATGTAGAGCGGCACAAGGCATGCTTTCATCCCCAATACTGTCATTACTATTATTATTGCCATTGCAAAAAAGAGGGCATAATTAATAGAATGTTAAAAGAAGGAGGAAGAACTGAGATTTAAAAATAAGCTAAGCAATACTGTAATTAGATTTAAGTCAAAACAAATTTTAAAATTAGATTCAAGTTAAACGAAATAAATGTTAATTGGGTTAATTATATTTACTCCAAATTACGAACATGAATGAATTTATAAACTAGAACAAATAAAGAGATTATTTAAAATGAAACATGGGAGGTTCTTCCTCCCGCCGCTAGCACGACAACACGCAGCAACATTTGAAACGATGATGGTGCAGTGAGTAATGCGGCCGGATTCCTCGTCAATCGACGCGGGTTCGGTCGCCTTAGTGAAAACCAACTTAGTGAGGAAACCATAGCATGGTGATAGGGCATTTTCTAATGATGCTCGCCTGAGTAGCTTCTACCACCCTCAAATTTGAAAACTTATCGTCAAATACCAATAGGTGTGTTCCGGTAGCATCACTTGAGAACCAGTACCTTTTTTTTTCTTTTTTTTTTTTTTTTCACGGGGTGAAATGCATTTACGCACTACACTTACCCATTGCATTAGTGAGACCGAAGTCCCCCAATGCAATGGGTAAGGGGGCACGGAGGGACGAACTCCGTGCCAGTGTGGGACTCACCTGGGCGTGAAGCGCCCGGAAATACCCACTAAAACCCCCCGGGGCCGTCCGCCGCATTTGGGATGAGGGCGACACGGGGTGGCTTTCGCAAGCACCGCGTCGCCCTCTGCGGCGAACTCACCGGGTCTCGTCCGTGCAATGGCCCAGTAGGGATGGAGGAGAATACTTCCCCCCCACCTCTCACAGAGAGGTACGACCAATTGGTCGAAAGTCCGGGGGGTTGAGAACCAGTACCTAGGCTTAATGTGTTTACCATCCTGAACCACATCGTCACTTAACATCAGGTTAGATTGAGGTCATAGCACTGAGCTTATATCGTGTAAGAAAAAAACTTTGCATATCACACACGTGTTCACCAAACCATTTTGGTGCCCTTGCGCTAATTAACATTTTCTGGTTGAGCGTCCTAAGCATTCGTCTTAAAATCCGTTGAAGCAGTCAAGGTTCTTCGCGACCACGGCGTTAATTGCCCGTATTAAATTACTTTATCAGTGTCATATTTACAACGTATCTATTCAAATAAATAAAAATTGAAGTGGCTGTTTGTAATATCAAATATATATAGGGTAGTTATACCAAAAAAATATTTTTTACATTTTTTGTCTGTCTGTCCATCTTTCTGTTTGTTCTAGCTAATGTCCGGAATGGTTGGACCGATTTTGTCTTTGCTTTCTCTTAGTACCAAAAATAATTTAGGGCCTTTACCAAAGGCGTAACTATACAATCTGAAGCGTGCGGCAAATTCTTTGGATGTGTATCCATTAAAAATTGTTACGCTGTAATTTGATTTTAATAAATCACTAAAAAGTTTAAATATTTGGCCATGTCTAAAACTTTAATTGTATTTATAGTTTTTACTAAATTTTTTTTTAAATGTTAGGATAGTTTTGAGTTTGAGGACCGGTGCCCATGGCATTTTACCAGCTCTGCCACTGGCCTTTACAAAAAAATAGGGTCAATTTAAAAAAAAAAGGTTTATTAGTGTGTCGAGTACCCGTAAAAATAAGACAATGGAAAGCTGGCATAAACGCCAGGTAGGTGCTCAAGGGGTTAAAAAACTATATAACGTAGTGAATTATAAAAAAATTATACGCGAACGGAGCTGCGGAACAGCTAATCTATTTATATACCCGATTTTTTATGCCGTGGGAAGAATGCCTTAAGAATCGTACCAACCCATATCTCACCGTGGGTGTCGTAAAAGGCGACTAAGGGATAAACGAGGGGATGGGCAGTATCATCCTCTGGGTACCAAAAACACCTGACTGCGATCGCCAACCCGCTTGCCAAGCGTGGCGATTATGGCATTCCTTTAATGGGGGTGACCTATGTCCAGTAGTGGACGTGTTATGGTTGAATGAATGAAACCCTATTTCTTAAACAAGTCGTTGTGATTTAAAAATCGATGAAACAAAAAAGCGACAGTACGTTTCTGATGCAAGTCGGATTTGTTCATTAAATTTTTGAGAGCGTGATCAGTCCGAGGGATAAATCCGCGTGTCTCATAGACGGTACGACTTAAAGATCGGAAGTTTGAACCCAGGATAGGTAACACATTTTTTTAAAGTTTTCACTTCCTCCCCGTGTGAATTGCACACATTAATTTTTTATAACTCCCTTTTTCAGGTTGTGGCAAGACGCTGATAGCTAAAGCAACAGCTAAGGAAGCGAACATGAGTTTCATCAACTTAGACGTCTCTCTCCTTACCGATAAGTGGTACGGGGAAACTCAGAAACTGGCCGCAGCTGTCTTCAGCTTGGCCGTCAAGTTGCAACCCTGCATAGTATTCATCGGTGAGTTATTTCGTTAACAGCTTCTTTTAGATGGTCCTTCTTTATTCTGTTACCAGCTCCTTATAGATGGCCCTTCTTTATTCTGTTACCAGCTCCTTTTAGATGGTCCTTCTTTATTCTGTTACCAGCTCCTTATAGATGGTCCTTCTTTATTCTGTTACTAGCTCCTTATAGATGGTCCTTCTTTATTCTGTTAACAGCTCCTTTTAGATGGTCATTCCTTATTCTGTTACTAGCTCCTTATAGATGGTCCTTCTTTATTCTGTTACCAGCTCCTTTTAGATGGTCCTTCTTTATTCTGTTACCAGCTCCTTATAGATGGTCCTTCTTTATTCTGTTACCAGCTCCTTATAGATGGTCCATCTTTATTCTGTTAACAGCTCTTTATAGATAGTCCGTCTTTATGTTGTTACCAGCTCCTTATAGATGGTCCTTCTTTATTCTGTTACCAGCTCCTTTTAGATGGTTCTTCTTTATTCTGTTACCAGCTCCTTATAGATGGTCCTTCTTTATTTTGTTAACAGCTCCTTTTAGATGGTTCTTCTTTATTCTGTTAACAGCTCCTTTTAGATGGTACTTCTTTATTCTGTTTCTAGCTCCTTTTAGATGGTACTTCTTTTTTCTGTTCCTAGCTCCTTATAGATGGTCCTTCTTTATTCTGTTAACAGCTCCTTTTGGTGGTCCTTCTTTATTCTGTTCCTAGCTCCTTTTAGATGGTACTTCTTTATTCTGTTCCTAGCTCCTTATAGATGGTCCTTCTTTATTCTGTTACCGAATTCGTGTTTGATCAAACATCCATTTATATAGACATTGTAAAACATCAACAAGAGTTGCCGGTCTCCAGAGTGATTATATTACTAGGTTGCTATTGAGCTGTTAGGTTAAACAGATGATTGGTGGTTAGTGGTAGTATGATCGGATCGGATCGGTATGATCGTTCATTGTGGTGGATTTGAATCCACGTGTCTTTTGACAGACAGAATTGAATGGCGGGTAGCTCCTGGCTGGTGTTCCGATAGCGTCATCTGATAGCCTTTTCCTTTAGACTTAACACGTTTTGAGTCTTTGAGTTTGAAGAGAGAAATATTTTAGCTATTTCATATTATTAGTATTTCTATACTAATCGGTAACTTGGTTGAAAATTTAGATGAATTCTACAGTACTGTAAGTGCACCGTATCTACTGAATGTAGATGTCTACCCTGTTATTACCACGGGTAGATAATTTTATGCGACGTAACTGAAAAAGTTATTTGGTAGCAGATAATAAAGAATACACATTTGTTAAAGAGCTCGTATCCTCCCCGTTTACGAAAAATACCAACCAACTAATAAATAAAATTTAAGTGTCTGTTTGTTATGTCAAGTTTTTTTTTACTTAACAGATGTGAATGTGTATACGATGTTTATAACAAAAATACGATTTGTAAAAATTTTGTCTTCAAGAATAGATTTTGAATTTTTGCAAATGATTAGGGTTCCGCGTAAAAAAAAAAAAAAACTCAATAAAATGTTCAATGTCCGATTCAATGTACAGTTTAACGGGCAAGTGCTTGAATTTATGAGAAACGTTTGTAGTTTATCTTAGTACTGAAAAAAGTTTTTTTTATAAAAAAAATAAAATGCTGTGAAGAATATATGACATGCGTGCGCAGCCGCGGTCACACAGCTAGTTTCGTTAAGTAATTTATTTAAAACGCTTAAAAGTTTATCAAGTTTCTGGCTCGGTGCGAAGAAAAATTGTAGATACGAAGTTACCTCCAACTGGTAACAGAAAAGTGTAGGTGGTAGGACCAAAAGGAAATTTATTTCGAAAAAAAAAAAAAAAACCAAAACATTGGTAATTTTGGACAGACGAGATCGAGTCGTTCCTGCGCAAACGCGCGCAGCACGACCACGAGGCGACCGCCATGATGAAGACGCAGTTCATGTCGCTCTGGGACGGGCTCATCACCGATCCGACATGCACCGTCATCATCATGGGTGATTATATAAAAATCAACAGAAATAATTTGTTCACTTTAGGTCCTCGGAAGACGCTCACGGACGTCAAAAAAAACTAACACCGGTTACAACCGGTTACCGAACCGAAACCGGTTTCTTTAAATGTCAAAATTAAACAATCTATGCCTATAGAATATTATGATGCGATGATGGCGCATCGGGTAGTGTGACCGGATTCTGCGTCAATTGACGCGGGTTCGATCCCACCTATCCGACTCTAAATTCGGCCTGAACTTTCGGTGAAGGAAAACATCGCGAGGACGATGTCTGCCTGAGTATCTACCACCCTCAATTTTGAAAGCTTGTCAACAAATACCAATTAAAATCAAAATTTATTTATTCAATCTAGGCCCTAAGAAGGCGCTTATGAATGTCTAAAACACTACCACCGGTTCGGAAAACAACCCAGTCGAGAAGAGCGCAGACGAGAAACTCGATCTGGTTCTTTTTTTTTTATAAATATAATATATATCATTTTTTTTTGTCATATAAAAAACTATACAAATCATAGTCTTAATAATGTTAGCGCGTGCGCACAGAGATGTGGGTTAATTCCAGACATCACTATCGTTCACGTAATGATCCACTCTGTAATAACCTTTTGAGATTAAAACTTGCTTGACATAATACTTGAACTTATTGTCAGGTAAATCGGTAATGTTACTTGGGATCTTATTGTAAAACCGAATACTATTACCTATAAAGCTGTTATTACACTTACTTAACCTAAAGCGTGGTTCCGGCCAACTTGTCTTTACTTCTAATATTAAAACTATGACGATCATTCATTAAGTTATCGAAGATGTATTGGGAGGGCAAAGTTAAGATATCATATTCTTGAAACTTGTTCTTTAGAGATTCGCGAGGTCCCATATTATATATTGCTCGAACAGCTCTCTTTTGTAACGTAAAAATGGTGTCTACCTCTGCTGCTGTACCCCACAGCAAAATACCGTAAGACCGCAGCATCACTTAAGAACTAGTACCTAGGCTTCTTTTTTTTTTTGTATTTATATATAGGCCCCCCTGACATGATCAGGGACTTTAGCATCAACGGGTTTTAAATAAAGTAACAGCAATTCCCCCCAATTCCCCTTTTTTCTTTATTAGGCTGATTCTTTTGCCTCTTATGTCTTTCCTTTTTTTTTCTTTATTTCTTTTGTCTCTATTTTTTTGTCTTTCTTTTTATCTTGTCTTTTTCTTTTGTTTTTTCCTATATGTTATACAAACTTATACTTAATTTAAACTTAACTTACTCAAGCTAGACATTATGTATTACATATTCCCAGGTCTTGTATATTTTGTCAATTTTCATTGCAATCGCTATTCAAATTTCGATAGTACCTAAGCTTAGTGTGTGTTTACCATCTTGGACCACATCGTCACTTAATATCCGGTGAGATTGTGATCACAGTACTTCGGACGGGTCCGGCGAGTACGAAACGGCTTGTAATATGGAGGGAATCAGTTCCGTTTGTTACGGCAAAAGTAAGGAAGTTGGGGGAGTTAGCGGATTTATCAGGGGGAATAGCAGTTTGCATATACACATGATGCGAAGTGATCCTTGAGTGTGTGTGTGTGTGTGTAGGTGCAACAAACCGACCTCAGGACCTAGACAGGGCGATACAGCGTCGCATGCCCGCGACCTTCCACGTGCCGCTCCCGAGCGAGTCCCAGCGCGAGCGCATCCTCCAGCTCATACTGCGCGCCGAGCCCGTCGCCACCGACGTGAGTACACGCGTGCACGCACAGACACATACACACGCACACACATACATATCCACCCAACCGAAAGAAGCCCACTGCTGGGCATAGTTCCCCACAATGGCCGGTCTCGCGCCACCCGCATCCAGCCGACTCCCTAACTCCTGTAGACAGTTTCTCAGCTTAGCAGGACACTTATTCAATGTGGAAACATTTTTTTTTGCGTTTCAGCCTAGTTTTAAGATTGTTTGTTTTTTTTTGTGTTTATATTTGACTGTATTCCGTTTTCTGTGTCCTATTTGGCTGTTGTCGGATTCATTCGTAACTACTTAAAATGCGTGTTTTTTGTATTTGTAATCTATACGTTAATTATCCAACGATAAGTTTCTTTCTTTCTTTCATTTCTTCTTTCTTTCGTTTGCCATATTAAATAAATAAACACAAACGCATTCCCCCTCTTCCTCCCTACATAATGGCGTTATAGTATTAATTAACAATTATTAACATTCGTTTGGTTTTTACATCTATTTACGTTTAAAGCAAGAATGATGTACATTTTAAAATATAATTACCTCGGTGGCGCAGTTGTATTACGTTGCGATTGCCGTTCTATTATCAGTGTTTCTTAGGGGTCGTTTATGTATTACGTAAGCAAATATTTTACACCCCCCATGATCACGTAAGCACATTCGTAATTTTGAAAAGAAAAAAAAAACGAAAATTAATAAACTAACGTAATATCCATTCATACTCGAACCCCCATATCATTTAAAAAAATGAAGCGTAATCAACTCGCCACCTATTGATGGTTACGTAAACAGCCCCTTACTGGAGATTTGCTTAGATTTCTTTTCTACCAGATCTTTGCCCAACGATGGTACATTAACCCGCTGATAGGTTATTTAGGCTGCCTCGGTGGCGGAGTTGTATTACGATACGACTGTCGTTCTAAGGTCTCCGGTTCGATCCCCGGGTCGGGTCAAGTGGTATTGGGTTCTTCTACTCAGTATCATCCCGGAGTTTGGAATTTGTGCCCGATATGGCGCCAGGCTCGTCCCCTGTCGCATCCGGGACGGAACTAAGCTCGGCGTAATGCGAGTGGTGTAGTTCGCTACATCACCTCTGCCTAACCCATAGGGGATAACAGGCTGTGAGTTTATGTTATGTTAAAATAAATTTAGAACGCCATCTTACACTCAACATACTGTAGCATGTTGATTGGTGACGCAATAGCATTGCTAACGTGAATCGCAAAACGCCCGTCAAAGAAGTTTTCATCTCAAAAAATTCTTTTTTTTACATGGGCTTATAGCTTCAGTGCTTTGAGCACAATCCCACCTGATCTTAAGTGTCGATATTATCCTGGTCGGTAAACGCATTAAGCCTAGAGGTACTGACTCATTAGAATATGCCCTGGCAGAAAGCTACGTTCTCCTTCATCGAAAGTTCTAGCTAATTTTATAGGTTGGGATAAGTGGGATCGAATTCGCGTCGATTGATGCGGAATCCCGGTGAGATTACCAACTGTGCTATCGTAGCTTGAAATTGTAAAGCTATTTTTTTTTTTTAAATACCCCAGATTGATTACAAGAGTCTGTCGAGCGCGACCGAAGGGTTCTCAGGGTCCGACCTGCACGAGCTCTGCCGGCAGGCGGCCGTGTACCGGGTGAGGGACCTCGCCCGGGAACAGATCGCCAGGGAGATGACCCAGGTGACACACTCCACACCGCACACCCACTCGCCTTCAATAATTTCATTAAAGTAACACATTCCACAACATTGCGTATTGCGGGTAGAATCATATTATTGCGAGGGTAGGAATAGAAAACACAATTTTCATTTTGATTATTATGAATGCGAACTCGCGTGCGGTGAGTCGCGGCAAACTTCAGCTATGTACAAAAAAAAAAGAGAGAGATCACCCGGAAAAAACAGGCGGACAGACAAAAATAAATTGAATTTTTGGTATAAGTGTTGGTATAAAAAAAAAACTATTTTGACATTACAAACAGACACTTCTATTTACTCTATTAGTATAGATTATTCATAATAATAAATAAAATGGATGCGAAGTCTGTTAGACATGTACATATAATGGAGGACAACAGAACCGTAGCGCGATGTGGTATCGTCCGAATGAAAGTCATATTTTTTTTTTTTTTTTTTTTTTTATCTATACTAATAAATTAAATTGATGTGTCTGTTTGTAATATATATATATATATATATTAAAAAAAAAATTACTATTGTATGTACGATACTTGTACCAAAAATGCCAGGAATAGGCGCAGTGCTTTGACCACATTCTCACCTGATGTTAAGTGATGTAATACACACTAAGCCTAGAGGTGCTAGTTCTCAAGCGACGCTGCCGGGATATAGCTATTGGTATTTGGCGACAGGTTTTCATCCTTGAGGGTGGTGGTAGCTACCCAGGTAGTTATCTCCATTTTTTTTTTTGCCTCGAGTGGAATGCATTTACGCACATCCTCCATCAACCTCACCCGGGAGAAACCTCCCCGGGACCTCCCGCCACCTTGCCGCGGCAACACGGGGTGGCAACGCATTGTTTTATGGGTTTCCACACGATGTTTCCCTTCATCGAAAGCTCAGGCCGATTTAGAGTCAAATAGGGGGGATCGAACCCACGTCTATTGACGTGGAATCCGGTCGCACTACCCGCTGCGCCATCATCGCTTCAATTATACTTATGACATTTTTTTGTTATATATGTATATATTCAAATGTCTCTGATAGAGTACAACGGGAACACAATCCCGGAACTGCGAATCCGATGAGGAGTACGTGGACGCCGTCAGACCGATCACTATGGACGATCTGCAGCTGTCCCTGAACAAGCTGAAGGAGTCCAAGATCCAGTGCGGGATCCTCGCCCCGAGCACGAGGATAGAACTGGACTAGACCGGGATACAGGACAAGGACCCCTTGCCTAAGAGAGAGAGTCCTATGTCATAAACGCGCTCAGCGATGCATTTGAGGGATATCGATTTTTTTTTTCGATGAATAATTCGATAAAAAAACTTGGTATAAATCGATCTCCTATCGTCTCTAATTTAAACCATTCAAAATATTCTATTCACGTATAATTAAAAAAAATTGCTCCAATTTCGATATAATATTATCTTTATCTCTCTCAGTGTAACATAAATCTAAATACACTAATATCGGCAAAGATCTTCTCTCCCTTTCTCTCTCTTTGAATCCTAAAATACTCGTAAAATTAGTACAATAATTGAGGTGTCCCTGTTGCTATCCCGTTCCCTCCTAGGTAAAGAGTTATAAAAAACGCGAAAGGGACAACCGGATTATACACCTAGTTTAAAACGAAACAGAACGATATCATCTTTACGTATTTTATACCCCCTGTTTCCTAAAACTGGACTCCGGTTTAAATTTTTTACCCCAATTTTTTTTTGTAACATAATAAAATACCTTTTATACGGTTTGGTTTTTTTTCTTCTAATGTCTCGCTTTTACTCGTCCAAATATTACTATGAAAGTGACAGTGAAAATTGGGCAATTTATGGGGGGGGGGGGAATCAAAACGTACCGGCGGCATGGCGGCGGCGGATGTGTATTGTCCGGTTTAAAATATTTACTATATTGTCATTATCCTCTCCCAGGGAGGAAACAGGGTGTATAAAATACGTTTGTATGCAATGAACGTCGCCCGCATATCCTCTCAAACGCGACGATCGCGACACAAGCCGACGAATCTCGCCGTAATTCGAAGCCGTTTTTTTTCTCTCGGCTTTAAAAACTGGTCAAAGCCAGATACGCTAATTTATATTAATAGTGGTAGCAATAATAGTTCTAAAGCGATTTCAGTTTCCATGTAACGTTTTATCTGTATAGGGTTTTTCATTCTCTCCCTCCCCTTAGTCGGCAAAAGTGAGCAAAACTTCTCCCCCTTTCCACGATGACGTAAAGAATGGAATAACTTTGAAAAGAAAAAGATCACAACTCCATCTCCCCCGGTCTCCCATGTTATCAAAAATAAACAAAACATAACTCCCCCCCCCCCCTCCAAGCCACGAATTGAAGCTTACGTAAAATTTAGAACTTCGAAGTCATACTACGTTCATTTGCTGTCGGTTTTGTGACAGTTGACCCCTTGAAAAACATGGGAAACCACCAGGAACGTAATTTGATAAGAATGACAGCTGTCATTAAGAACGCGCGCGCGTGAAATTTTGATTGAATTGAAGACTTTCTTTTCTTAAAATAATTGCCTTCATGCTAAATGATCATAGCATAGTTTATCGATGTCGATACAGCAATAGTGATGTCTAAACCACAGATAATATTAATCTGAATACTACTCGAATATAACTTCGTAATAATTAATTAATTCTGAGAGTAATTACCATTTTCATATCACACACTCTATAAAACTAGCGCATAACTATATGCGCATATAATAGGTATTTTAAATTGTTTATATGGATTTGACAGCTGTCATTCCTATCAAATTTAAACTTAATGATTCTGACGTTTGTAGAATCTGACGGTACAATCAGTAATCAATACGTATAATAAGTACAATCGGTAATCAGATCAGTTTTCTATCGGTCTTAAACCTATATCTTGTCTAGTGACGGTGATCTTTGATAAAGAGCCTACGCCCAGCGGTGGACAATTACAGGCTTTTGGATAGAAACGAAAAAGAATAAAACTGCAGACTTTATACTATTCAAGATACGATTTTAATTACGTGAAATAAAATAATTTGGGGAATTTATTATGAAAAATATCAAATAAAATGGGTGTAATAAAAAAAAAATTGTCAAAATTTAGAATTTATCTTTTATTTCTGCTAAATATTTTTTAAATAATTTGAAATCGAATTAATAACTTTACGTATCTATCTCATTGTGACATTTCATAATTTTATTGACTCCCCCCCCCCCCCCCCCCCCCGTACACCTTTTTCGATTCTCAAGTGATAAATGGATGAATGTCTGTGGTGGATTTCACAGCGGAAACAAAGTTATTTGCTTAATATGTCGATTACCCGTAATAATGAGACAATAGGGAAACAATGGAAAGCTGGCGTAAACGCCAGGTTAGTGCTCAACGGGTTAAAATATACAATGAACCAAAGATACAAAATGAACTTATACAGTGAATAGTTAAACTGTAATATGATTGGGTTACATTTTGAATTTTTCCCAAACTAAATCCGTGTTTCACTAAATTATAAGTTACTATGTTTTTTTAAAATGACTTAAGTTAATGTTACAAATTAACTGGGTTTTTTTTTTTTTGTAAACGCAAGTTAATTTTGTTCACTTGATCGATTATGTCGATTTTAAGTGTGTATATATTTCAGTAGTTGAAGATGTTTCTAGAAGAATTACGGTATTAAATAAAACGTTAAATTATCAAAAAAAAAAACAAAACTTTTCACAATTAAATTAGTGGATTGTTTTTAAATAATCGTTTTAAATAAAATAAAGCACTCGATATTATTAATAAATTATGATATTATGTGGAATATATAGTATTAAAAAAATAATAATATTCGATTATAATTATGTTGGAACAATGTACAATTTAAAAGCGTTTTGAAAACAGTTCAAAAAATTACACTAAATTGCGAAGTTCATCTGAGAAAAAAATTTATAAACGGTGTCTTACACGAATAATTGTTATCGTTTTTATGATCTATGATTGTGTATCGAGAATAGGGACTTATTATTTTTTATTGTCTCACACAATCCTGATCAGAAATTAAAAAAAAAAAAACTTCTCAACTAGTTTAATGTGTCGTGTACCCGTAAAAATAAAACAATGGAAAGCTGGCGTAAAAGCCAGGTGAGTGCTCAAGGGGTTAACTTCCTCCAAGATGCTAAACATGGCGTCACTCTATATTTTTTGCAATTTCTAAACTAACATTCGTTTTGCAAGAAAGTGACAGCATTATCACTCTCTCTCTCTCTCTTAATCAAACTTTAAACGCGTAACGTATCTCAGATTCCTATTAATCGAATTAAATCTTTTTTTCGGTATACGTATTTTTAACTGGATTATTATATTATTCATTTGGCCTTTTTAAATTCAATAAATTCGAGGTTAAATACACGCATAGACTATATAATATAGTTATGCGGAAACAGATCGGTGAATAGTTCGGTTACGATGTTACTTCCGTCTGGTGCAGACTGACAGCTGTCACTTCTGTAAGGGAAAATGTTTGGTACTGTCTGTTGATGTTGCTAGTTACATCGCTTCCGGAAGAGGTAATGTTCATCTAAGAAAGCTACGTTCTGCATTAATTAATAATATAAAATCGATAAATTTTAATATAAAAAAAAAACTATCAATTTCACTACGACCTATTATATTTTACGAGTCCGATCGTATATTTTCTTTTATTAACATTTCTCTTCCTCTGGTTAAGTTTTAAATTAAATTGTGTCAACAAATGTTAGTAAAGTAAACAAATAATTCCGTTGGAAGTAATAACTGCAAATCCTGTTTCAGTCAGAAGTAACATTAAACAGACAATACCTTTCTAGATTACTTGTACTATTTTCTCGACTGATAGATCATTTTTAAAGATGTCTTGATATAAACAAATGAATATATCTAAAAAAAAAAATGTTCATAACTAGTGCAATTTATTTATATATTAATCTAAAAACCCTTTTAAATTTATTTATGAATTACTACAAGTAATGAATTGACAATATATTTAATATTTGAAATTTGCTTCTTTTTCTATGTTTTTAGTGCCTAGTTTTAGTGTTCTGAACAGGTCTTTAGGTCGTTTAAAATTTGTTATGGGTCAAGATATTACTATGGAGTTTCGCTTATATAGTGCTTATAAGCCATTAAGTGTATCGTCGTTGTGAAAATCGACAACAATATATATGAATATAGGAGATTATTAACACGCGTGGCTTGGTTTTAGTTTAGGATAATCTTAGGGTAGTGGGGGATTTCGCCACTGCTCTATCCAACTCTTTCCTTTTTCTATTTATGGGGGGCAGGAAGTATCTCCTGCCCCCCGGACTGTCGACCTATGGTCGTGCCTCCTTCCGAGGCGGGCTAAGTGGTGGAGGGGAATTATTCTCCGTCATCCCTACCGGGCCATTGCACGACGAGGCCTGGTGGGTTCGCTGCAGGGGGCGACGCGGTGCTTGCGAAAGCCACCCCGTGTCGCCCCCATCCTAAATGCAGCGGACGGCCCCGGGGAGTTTTAGTGGGTATTTCCGGGCGCTTCACGCCCGGGCGAGTCCCACACTGGCACGGAACTCGTCACTCCGTGCCCCCTTACCTATTGTATTGGGGGACTTCGGTCTCACTAATACAATAGGTAAGGGTAGTGCGTAAATGCATTTCCCCCCGTCAAAAAAAGTGGGGGATTTAGTTATCGATAATTTCAAATTTATCTACTTTTAAGGACGATACTTCTTAAAGTTATAAAGGCTTCGCACAAAATCGTTTTAGTGGTTTTAAGTTATAGGAATTTGGATAATTTTAAATTGCGTGTAAAACACTTTAGTATGCATTAAACGTTGTTATAAAAATGACTTTTTAACTACAAAGTAGATCTAAATATGGGTTAAAGTTTAAGCTAACTTTAAGACGACTAAGCACTAATGATAGTCATGATTAATATAGAGATGTTATATAGAGAAATATAAGTTAGTTGTTTGTAGGTCTGTGTGTAAATATTGTTTGGTTCATGGTGTCAAGTGTCAAGACATTACACAAAAAATCCTTTGGCGAAGGGGATACCTATTTATCCTACATTTCTCGATATTTTTAATTTGAGATAAAAAAAAAAACATCAGACGTAGAATGTACAGTAATACCCCGCTTTACGCGAGGGATACGTTCCGAAAAAAACCGCGTTAACTGAAATTCGCGTATATCGAGGGGTTTATGATTAAACATAGTCAAAATTTAATACAAAAAAATACAAATAATTTTAATCAATCACTTTAATTCTAAGAACACTTTACGCAATACATACTCTTATTTTTTACGGAAAAATACATCTATTGTCTTTACATTATGTTTACACGCACACTTCGCGTAATGCGAGGCATTTGAGCGCGAACTTTCAAATTCGCGTTATAGTGAAACCGCGCGTAACGGGGTCGCGCTAAGCGGGGTATTACTGTATTTCTCTGACAGTATTTTCTCACGAGGCCCGGATATTAATTAATGAATTTGTTTTTATATAATTATTATCGATAAAACCAGTGCTGTAATCAGTAATAAGAGTTGACATAAATTTATTTGTGTTCTGAAATGAAAATTAATTCGACAATTAACGAATTTTGTCGACTTTAATGGCAGTTACTATTTATATTTTAAATGTAAACAATACGACATTCCGGGTTTTATGATATGATAATTCGATCCGTAATAACATTATATGTAGAATATTGAATGATTAATGTGAAACAAAATGAATAAACTCGTATGTAATATGTAAAAGTTTGTTTTATTTCCAAAATTATAGGGTTGGTTTTACAATAGTGGTAATAGACGCGGGTTCAAGCCGAGTTTGAAAATCGGCCTGAGCTTTCGGTGAAGGGAAACATCGTGAGGAAACCATAGCATGGTGGTAGGGGATTTTTTCTTTTTTTTACACGATATAGGCTCAACGCTTGGACCATTATCTCACCCGATGTTAAGTGATGATGTGGTCCAGGATGGTAAACACTCTAAACCTAGGTACTGGTTCTCAAGTGACGCTGCCGCAACACACCTATTAGTATTTGTTAACAGGTTTTCAAACTTGAATGTGGTAGCTACCCAGGCGGACAAATATTTAAATAAATATTAATATTATTTTTTTTTTATAAGGTTCAGCACTTTGATTACAATTTCGCTTGATGTTAAGAGACGATCTGATCCTAGACGGTAAACACGCTAGACGTAAATGTACTGGTTACTCTTAAGTAAAGGCGGTGGGCAACAGATTTTCAAGCTTGAAGATGGTAAATATTTCGTTGGGTATTAGAAAATACACTACATTCTATTTCTTCGTTCATAGAAAACTAATGCTCGTTCGAAGCGAAGTCTTTGAACCCAACGTCCAAATTCATTACCCCACAGAATCCTTATAAGTGTCAGATTATATTTATTTTAAAAGTAGCAACATTATATTTGAACCCCTTTAATTTTGGAGACTCGCCCATACGCACACTTCGAAGGATCTGTAAATAACCGATATACTATAAATACAATGAAAACGTTTATTTTGAAAGTAACCTTAGTTCGGAAAGGAATTTCTTGACCATCAGCTGTCATCAACACGTTCTGATGTTCGTTTCTATTTACTTTTCAATTGGATGTGTAAATCGAGGATATTTTTTAGTCTGAACAAACTACAGAATACAAATCGGTGCACTGTTTTGCTATGCATAATTACGTTCTGCGGGGAATACTCAAAAAAGATCAAGCAGATAACAATACAAGATCGACTTGAGGTGGGAGTGGATGACAGTTGATTATCTAATCTGCAACTGCGCTGTGACGGTCATCACCACAATCTAGTTGAGAATTTATTTAAATAATTGCCGCCGTTGACAAAAACCCTTTTTTTTTTGACGGGGGGAAATGCATTTACGCACTACCCTTAACTGTATTAGTGAGACCGAAGTCCCCCAATACAATAGGTAAGGGGGCACGGAGTGACGAGTTCCGTGCCAGTGTGGGACACGCCCGGGCGTGAAGCGCCCGAAAATACCCACTAAAACCCCCCGGGGCCGTCCGCTGCATTTGGGATGGGGGGGCGACACGGGGTGGCTTTCGCAAGCACCGCGTCGCCCCCTGCAGCGAACCCGCCGGGCCTCGTCGTGCAATGGCCCAGTGGGGATGGGGGAGAATATTTCTCCACCCCACCTCTCTCGCCCGCCTCTCGAAAGAGGCATGAACCGTTGACAAAACCCTACCTTGAAATCCGCAAGTGATTGTACGTTGTTATGTTTTGCGTTATGTTATTAAACTGCACAGTCTACAGGTTATTATTAAAGCAATATCTAATCAATTCACAGATAATGATAAGTAACAGTTTATATCGACATAAACCAATAAAACTTTTGCAGGAGCAATAAACTTTTCATAGGGTAGGTTAAATTTTATTATCTGTCACGAGGAAATATATGCAATAAAACATTACAGTTTTGCAAATCAATTATTATACTTTATATATTGTAATAAAACAATAAATTAATACATTTCTGAGTTCGCAAACTGTCGCAGTAAAAATTCGTATTTCTATAGTAGGTACCTATGTACTTGTGCAGACTTTGTACTGTTTAGATTCTTCTAGAAAATACTGTATCATCTTTGGTCGTCGATAGCTTAGACAAGATAAAAACATTATTAGTAAATTTGATAATTGCATCGTAATTATTTTTTCCACCAAAAATCTCTTTCGTATTGTTATACCCCCGCTATGTATGTCTTAATGCTGCCCTGACAATCCCAGGTCAGCATAACTCCCTTAGCTCTTAAGAAACAAACACAGATTAGTCAGTCGGACTTGAGCTTTCATCCTGGACGGTTGCCTAAAGATAATCATATCCTCTGCGGAAACATATTTCCAAATCTATATTTCTATTATATCCATTAAAAGTTCTCCGCGATTAAAAGTACTTTTTTTTTAAAAAGACATTCTTAACACGTCCTATAACATTTTGGTGGCAGCGGTGGGATCCGGAAATCCCCAGTGCCCGTTGTTAATCGCTCCACGACTCCCGGATCCTGCAAAAACCAAACTCAGTGCTTGAAATACGTGAAATCTAATAATCCAGTGAATTTACCTCAAAGGGAAGAAAATAATTAAGTGGCCAGTGTTTTCATCTGAAATACTAAATCAGTGATATACCATTCACTAATAAGAGTGAATATATGTAAACTAAGATCCAGAATCTCGCTAATACGAGATTACCCTTCGCCGTTCCTGGAAATCTGCGCGCCGCCCGGCGCTCTCCTTATCGCTCCGGAATGCAGTGTCTTATCGCCGTGTCCGTCTCGATCGTGTTCTTCGTATTAATGTAAGTCTTTGGTCATTGCGTCATAATTTCATTTATTGTGTTACATTTAATCGTTCTAAATTTTATCTGTGTAATTGTTGTGTATTGTATCCGTTCAATTTCCAAATTTTATGGTCGTGTAATTCTATATAAATAAGTACGTGACATGCCAAAAGCTGACGAGACTAAACTTATTTTGACTTTACCTGGGCCGTCTCCAATCCCGACGGAGAGTCGGTCCGCGCCTATCGTCCCTCCTCAGACTAGGTCTGCCAATAATCCCTCAACTAACACTAGGGTAGAGATGGATTTAAATATTTTACTTAAGTTTATAAAAACATATGACGGCGATAGGGAAAAATTGAACTCATTCCTCGTTAACTGTAACAATGCATATGAACTAGCTAGTGAATCCCAAAAACCAATCCTTTTTAAGTACATACTATGTCAATTACAAGGCAAGGCAGAAGTGGCTTGCTCGATTAAGAATTTTAATACCTGGGAACAATTGAAAGATTTCCTTAAAACACAATTCAGTGAGAGGAAGCATTACTCTCACCTACTCACTGATCTACAAGAGAGTAGGCAAGCTCCACAGGAAAACGTCAGCCAATTTTCGCTTCGAGTAGAAACCTATCTATCACAACTTTTAACCGAAATATCACTATCCGACACTAAACAAAAAGAGGTTGCGGGACGCATTGCCTCTATGGAAGACCTAGCCCTTCACCACTTCCTCATGGGACTGCAACCCCGCATTTCTAATATTGTAAGATGTAGGTCACCTAAAAATTTGAACGAGGCGATTAACCTCGCCATATCTGAGGAAAGGATCCAACAAACAATGTTCAAAAGAAATCAATCCGAGAATAGAGTAAGACCGCAAAATAATAGTCAATTTCGACAAAATACCTACAGACCATTTTTAAAACCGCCTAGTCCGACCCAATCGAGACAAATCCCAAACTTTCCACAACCAGGATCATCGTCGGCAAGTCCATTTTGCCGGTATTGTAAAACTCCAGGGCACGACATTTCCGCGTGCAAGAAGAGGGAATTCAATAATAATCGTTTCCGGGATCACAAAACCCCGGATTTAATCAAGGCCACTATAGGCCGCCTCCTCGCGTAAATTTCGTGTCTGAAGAATCCTCGGAGGACGCCGGTCGTGATGAAGTGGATACATCACCATTCAGGCCTGATATCGGTTCTTTAAACGAATAAAGGTCTCGTCTCCGTGTCGCCCGAGACAGCATCGAAAAGTCGACACAGCCAATAATCAGCCCCAAACCGGAAGCCTGTCAAAGCCCATTATCCAACATGCTACACAACAGGGTAACCAGCCCCAAAACGGAAGCCTGTCAAAACCCATTATCCAACGTGCTACACAACAGGGTAACCAGCCCCAAACCGGAAGCCCGTCAAAACCCATAATCCAACGTGCTACACAACAGGGTAACCAGCCCCAAATCGGAAGCCTATCAAAACCCATTATCCAACATGCTACACAACAGGGTAACCAGCCCCAAATCGGAAGCCTGCCAAAACCCATTATCCAACGTGCTACACAACAGGGTAACCAGCCCCAAACCGGAAGCCCGTCAAAACCCATAATCCAACGTGCTACACAACAGGGTAACCAGCCCCAAATCGGAAGCCTATCAAAACCCATTATCCAACATGCTACACAACAGGGTAACCAGCCCCAAATCGGAAGCCTATCAAAACCCATTATCCAACGTGCTACACAACAGGGTAATCAGCCCCAAACCGGAAGCCCGTCAAAGTCAAAACCCACTACACTAATTCCTCAGGCCTATTCGACGATACCAAAGAAAGTATACGAAGTAAATATAGATACGACCAAAAGGCTATTACCGCATGTCCTTCTCGATACCCAAATCTCAAGTACACCTCTAACCCTATTGGTCGATTCCGGTTCTGCAATATGTTTAGTCAAACAATCATGTATCAGAAAACACCAGACTCTTGCAAAGGAAACAATTAATATTAAGGGGATTGATCCTGGAGATGAACCAACACCGACGCTTGGTCATTTCCAATTGAAACTGCGATTGTCCGATAAGAAAACGATATTCCATAAGTTTCACGTTATAGCGGATATCAACCTTCCCTACGATGGAATCATAGGAACTGATCTCCTAACAGCATTTGGCTGCAGTATTGATTACAATACCGATACTCTGAAGATAGAAAACTCAGAGATATCCCTAAAATTTTTCGAGCCCTTCTACATAATTCCACCACGAACAGAAACTGTCATCGAGTGCTCTGTCCGTAATACCAACCTAGAACAGGGCATAGTTGTAAACCAACATTTATCCGAGAGTGTGTACATATCCAATTGTATAGTAAAAGTTAAAGCCAACAAGCGAGTTAACCTAACAGTAGCAAATACATCAGAGCTCTTCGTTAATATAAATCCCAATCTAAACCTTGAACTAGAACCTCTACATTCTTCAGCATTTTCAATTAATATAAGCACCAAGGGAGTATCCATCCGAGCCACAGAGGTTATCAGGTCACTTAGAACCGACCACCTAAACCAGGAAGAAGTGGAAGCACTCGTTGGACTTTGCAGTCAATATTCTGATATCTTTCATTTACCTAATGATCAATTAACATACACTAACGCACTCAGTCACCAAATTAAAACCAATAGCGACGTCCCTATCCATACTAAATCATATCGTTTTCCTGAGTGCCATAAAAAAGAAGTCGAAACTCAGATATGCAAAATGCTTGACCAAAACATAATTGAACCGTCAACATCACCATGGAGTTCACCGATTTGGGTGGTACCCAAAAAAATAGACTCCCAAGGCATACGCAAATGGAGAATAGTAATAGACTATCGAAAACTGAACGATATTACCATTGGGGAAACATACCCCATTCCACAAATTTCGGAAATATTAGACCAGCTGGGTAAAAGCAAATACTTCTCGACGCTAGATCTCACGTCCGGTTTCCATCAAATACTTGTCTCTCCCGACGACGCACCCAAAACAGCTTTTTTCTGTACCCCAGGGTCATGTGATGTAGATCTAGTGAATGATCGTCATAATTTTAATACTAGAAGTAAAGACAAGTTGGCCGTCCCACGCTTTAGGTTAAGTAAGTGTAATAAAAGCTTTATAGGTAATAGTATTCGGTTTTACAATAAGATCCCAAGTAAAATTACCGATTTACCTGACAATAAGTTCAAGTATTATGTCAAGCAAGTTTTAATCTCAAAAGGTTATTACAGGGTGGATCATTACGTGAACGATAGTGATGTCTGGAAATAACCCACATCTCTGTGCTTCCACTAAAAACTACGATTTGTATAGTTTTTTATATGACATAAAAAAATTATATATATTATATTTATGAAAAAAAAAGAAGGAACCAGATCGAGTTTCTTGCCGGCTCTTCTCGACTGGGTTGTTTTCCGAACCGGTGGTAGTGTTTTAGACGTTCATAAGCGCCTTCTTAGGGCCTAAATTGAATAAATGAATTTTGATTTTTGATTTTGATTTTGATTACCAATTTACCAGAATGCCATTTGGACTGAAAAATGCGCCATCAACCTTTCAAAAGTTAATGAATAACTGCCTCTCTGGACTGCAAGGTACGAGATGTTACGTCTATTTAGATGACATAGTTATTTATTCGTATGATCTAGATTCCCATATCGATAACCTCACCACCGTTTTTAATAGACTCCGAAGCTTTAATTTAAAATTGCAACCGGATAAATGCGAATTTTCTTCGAAAGGAAGTCGCATATTTGGGCCATACCATTAGTGAAGAGGGTGTAAGACCGAACCCAGAAAAAACGAGAGCTGTTACTGATTTCCCTGTGCCAAAATCTGCAAAAGATATAAAATCATTCCTAGGACTGGTGTCATACTACAGGAGGTTCATACCTGACTTCGCCAAGTTGGCTAAACCACTAACTTCCCTTTTGAAAAAGGATATCACTTTCTGCTGGAAGAACGAACAGCAACTATCTTTCGAATCACTAAAAAACAAACTGGTTTCCTCGCCCATCCTGGCCTACCCGGACTTTACGCAGCCATTCCTCTTGACTTGTGACGCATCAAACTATGCCATATCCGCGATCTTATCTCAAGGACTTATAGGGCAAGATCGACCCATATCCTACGCATCTAGAACACTCAACAAAGCCGAGTGTAACTATAGTGTCACGGAGAAGGAATGTCTCGCAATCATCTTTGGGACGAAGGTATTTAGACCTTACCTATATGGCCATCGATTCAAGATTCTCACCGACCACAAACCACTGCAGTGGTTATTTAACTGTAAAGACCCAGGATCCAGGCTTATTCGTTGGCGGCTGAGACTCGAGGAATTTGAATATGAGATTCAATATAAAAAGGGGAAAACAAATGTCAATGCGGACGCCCTTTCTCGGTTTCCCGTAAATCCAATCCAACCCTCTCATACTCCGAGGGCATTAGACGAAGATTTAATGGATTTATTGATTTCTCCACCTTCATTTAACCCAAATGAAGAACTTTCACCTGAGCCTGTACTAGACCCCCTGGATCTAAATGGAGATAACGTGGTACCCTTACCTGACGTAAATGTACCGTCAAACGTTCCTGATACATTAAGAGAAGAAATCGAAAATGAACAATTAACCATACCTGAACCAATTGGGGAACATTCTATACCCCACGACGATCACGTTGATCTCGAAGGTACACACGTTTACAGCCATTTCTCCAAACACGTCTACAGATGATTACTCCACGTTCCTGAAAACTATAACGGAAAAGGATAAAATATTTAACACTTGTATAGAGGAACACAATGAAAATTTATTAAAGTCTCCAACTAAAGTAATCCTGATTCCTACGTCACTCGATTTAGACGAGTCAAATCCGTATGTTCAAGATATTCTAACCAACCTAGAAAATCGCGACGAGGTCCTAAATATGGAAAAGGAATTATATTCATCCCACAGAATCAGTGTTAATAACAAAATATACTACCTTCTGTTTACAAAGGTACATCATTTTGACGAAGCCAGCTATCCGGAAATTTTTTGAAACCCTGAAGAGATTAAGAAATGAATTAATCGTCACGGAAAATACCACGGAAATAAGTATATCCGATTTTAAAAATCCGTTTGAAAAACACTCCCCTATAAAGATTCATAATATTCTAACTTATCTATTCCACAACACCAACATTAAAGTAATTATGTATCATAACAACATAGTATACCCGTCTCCAACTGAAATTAAGAAAATATTGCAAGACAACCATGACATCCCTATAGCAGGCCATTTGGGTTCTGTTCGTATGTATAACAGAATAAAAGAATCTTACTATTGGAAAGGAATGCGAAACGATATTGAAGGTTATGTGAAACAATGCAGCTTGTGCCAAGAAAATAAAGCTCTAAGAAAAGTGAATCGTGCACCTATGCAGATTACCAGCACCTCGACTGCACCATGTCAACGCATCGCCCTGGACATAGTAGGTCCACTCCCCGAAGCAGGTCCTGCCAAATTGAAATACATACTTACCCTACAGGATGACCTCACCCAAATTTTCCACAGCTTACCCGATACGCAGTACTACAGCCGAAGAAACAAGCGAATGTTTACTTCACTTTATATCTATTTTTGGAATACCGAAATTAATCCTAACCGATCAAGGAACCAACTTCACCGCCGAATTGTTTAAAAAGACCTGCGAATTTTTGAAAATAAAACAGTTGTGGTCTTCACCTTATCACCCACAAACCCAAGGGGCTCTTGAGAGGAGCCACTCCACACTTAAGGAATACTTAAAGTCCTACGTGGACAAAAATCAAACTAACTGGCCTCGGTATGTGTACACGGCTATGTTAGCATATAACACGGCCATTCACACGACAACCCATTATACACCGTATGAACTCATGTTTGGCAATAAACCATATATACCCAACTCTATATTTGAAGAGACAACCGGAACAACTTATCCAGAATATGTAAAAATGTTACAAAACCGTTTAAAATATTCTAGAGAGAAGGCTATTGAACACATTCAAAAATCAAAAGTAACTTCAAAAAATTATTATGACTCGCGCACACGTGCCCCACATTATAAAGTAGGTGATTTTGTCTACCTTAAAAATCATCTACGACTGCGAAAAGCCTTTTCGCCCATATGGAAGGGGCCTTACAAAGTTGTCAAAATCCATGGGAATAATACTCTGTCCCTACTCATAAATAGAAGACATGTACGACATCATTTCGATGAAGTGAAGCCCGCCGAAGTACAGCCGATCCTATAAATATAAAGCAACTCAGATACTAGTAAATAATTTAGTCTAGGCCGTTACATTAGAATACCATACTCGCATATACACTTTAGTTAGCCTAAATCGTAACCGTTATTTGCAGAACGACATCTTGGGGCCAACCACAACAAGATTACATTCAACCAATTACCTCAAGCTCTGGCGTTTATTTTGATTATTTAGGAATCTTAAAAATCAACAGTGCCGAACTAAAGGTCCTGATACCTGTAGATATTTCTCATTTTGCTCCACATATCCAAAATTTAAATGCCGTTTTCAAGGTTACCAAACATCTATGCAACTCAACCCGCATTGTGGAAATTGATGCGGAGTGTCACAATATGTTCCAACCTTTATTAGTAAGATATCAAGACCTTAGTAAAGAATTCGAATCTATCTCTCACCTAGTAGATAACCGTAAAAAGCGTGGTGCTTTAATAGGAGGGATAGGAACAATTTTTAAACATATATTTGGGACTTTAGACGAGGATGACGCTCTCAGATATGACGACGCAATAGAATCCATACAAAATAACGAGAAACAATTAACCTCACTAATAAAAGAAAATATTTTGGTCACCACATCAATCATAGAAACTTACAATAATACTTTGTTGAAAATTAAAGATAATGAAGCTTCATTAAATCTAGCTATTGATAAACTCTCTTCAGCGATCACAAACATTACCGAGTCAACTAACGGCTTACAAATACTTGCTAACGTTAATGAAATCTTTAACAGCCTTGAAACCTCTATTCTTGCATTATCTTTCCAACTTGAAGATATTATTAATTCAATTTTGTTAAGTGGCCAAAATATCTTACACCCATCCATTATAACGCCCCGACAATTGTACCAACAATTTGTAGACAAT
The DNA here is from genome assembly GCA_014132275.2 of Samia ricini. NCBI lineage: Eukaryota > Metazoa > Arthropoda > Insecta > Lepidoptera > Saturniidae > Samia > Samia ricini. The sequence continues at coordinate 2,533,309 of AP028159.1, forward strand.
TATAGACATCTACCTAATGACCTAGAATTACCTGTTAATTTAGAGATAAGCAATGTACACCTAATTTTAAGTATTTCTAAGTTAATTTGCTATTACTTAAATAATAAGATTGTATTTGTATTACAAGTGCCCTTAGTTAATATAAATGATTATGTCCTTTTCCATAACATAGCTTTACCTACACCATATGATAATAAATCACCGGACACATTTAGTCTTATTATCCCGGATAATAAATATATCGCAATGACCAAAGATAAATCTCATTACTGTAATCTGGACAATTTAGAGAAGTGCAAGGTGATACGCCCCGGAATCTTTATATGTGACATTTTAAACATTTATGCGGCTGACGCTAAACACACCTGCGAAAGTGAACTTATTTTTAAAGTGAATAATGTTAAACCTGTGCAGTGCGAATCAAAACTGATTTACGGTAAACTAGACATTTGGAAGCCTTTGGTAGATAACAGATGGATTTATGTCCAATCGGAACCAAATAAAATTACTATAGACTGTCTTAACTCCAGACTTGTAGAAATAAATATCCTAGGTACAGGCATACTCGATATTCCAGGAAACTGCATCGGCTATTTCAAAAGCACTACTTTGATACCCAAGTACGATAACTTGAATTTAACGTCTCCAATAAAATACTTACCTGAATTTAATTTAATTAATGATTCATGTTGTAATATAACTAAGTTGTCTGATTTCGTAAATAATGTGTCTCCTATTTTTCTACAGAATATTGATCTAGATGAGTTTAATTCTGAAAACAAGCTTAAATTAGAATCATTGTTAAATAAAGCAGATGAAATAAAATATGAACCACATATTGTAAAATATGGGACACAGTATTCTACTCTTACTATTATTGTGCTTATTTTAATAATACTATACTTAGCTTTTATTACTATAAGGAAATTTTGTAAATCTGGCGGCAACCCGAAACCTATTAACTTAAAAACATTGATTATCACACCCTTTCGAAGGAATACCCGAAATAATCAACCAGATGTACAAGAGCCTAACATTGAAATACCACCCCGCTTTGCTCCACTTAGAACAGAAGTTTAGAACAGAGACTTTGTTTCACCCCAAAGTCTCCTCTTAAGGGGGGAGGTGTTATACCCCCGCTATGTATGTCTTAATGCTGCCCTGACAATCCCAGGTCAGCATAACTCCCTTAGCTCTTAAGAAACAAAACACAGATTAGTCAGTCGGACTTGAGCTTTCATCCTGGACGGTTGCCTAAAGATAATCATATCCTCTGCGGAAACATATTTCCAAATCTATATTTCTATTATATCCATTAAAAGTTCTCCGCGATTAAAAGTACTTTTTTTTTTTAAAAAGACATTCTTAACACGTCCTATAACAGTATCGTAAATTTTAATCGTCTCGTTTGCTTAACAAAGTGCCTAATAACAATGGCATATTATCTGAGGGTAAGTTATTTGAGTCGTCAGCAGAAGTAATCGTGATGTCAGAACAAGCTCCAAAGTTCTCCTGGCTACCGCAACCGAGGCCCTGCGTACCGTTTTTACAATCACCCCAATTGTTGCCTGTCGTGTACTTCCACTGGAGGACGCAGTGCTCGCACACCAAACCGTCAGGGAGACGATACCTAACTTCGTATCGTCCACTCCCCTTTGGATAGTATTTCGTACCGCCGTCTTCGAGTTCCAGTAGATACTGCTCGAAGCACTCCTGTTCGTTATTAATCGGGTCCGGGCAGATCTTGAACTCCCAGTAGCCGAGGTGATAAGCTGTTATAACGACTGTCACGTCGATCACTGACCCTGAAGAGTATTCGCCGACGATGATCCCCTGACCGTACGTACCGCCGAGTTCGTTGGCTCTGGGTGCGGGAGCGTCGTACGGGTCACCGCAAATACCGCATCTGGATTATAACAATAATGTAGCAAATAAATAACTGTAGAACTTTTAGGCGTATGCAAGATCAATGAAATCAGTTTTACACACAATAATACAGCACAGTGCCTCTTATTATCGGGTGGATAATTACGTGAATGATAGTGATGTCTGGAAATGACACCCCTCTCTGTGCGCTCCCGCTAAAACAGTTTGTAACTATGAATTGTATAATTTATACATAAAAAAAAACATTTATAAAAAAAAAACTAGGCAGCCACGGGGACTGCTGACAGAAGTGAAGACTTTACAATTTGGAAAAAAGCTGTTTTTTTTAATTTGTTTATTGAACTTATTAACATAACCTAACATATAACATAATTATGAACATTTTCATTCAGTTTATTCACAATCAAAACAGTATAAAAAAATAGGTTTCGTAAGTAAAAGTTTTATTATTTATCTCTGAGCGCCAACATTTAAACACCATAATATACTTGAAATACTGTAGCATGTTGACGGCTGACATTGGCATTGGTAACGTGAAACTAAAAATTTTCCCGTATCGAGAATCAGGCAACGCCGCTTAAGAATTTTTTACATCAAAAACCAGATCGAGTTACATGGCTGCGCTCTTCTCGACTGGGTTGTTGTTCCGGTAACCGGTGGTAGTCTTTTGACGATCATAAGCGCCTTTACAGTAGCGTCTAAATTAAATAAAGTGTTTTTAATTTTGAATGAAAAGACGTATGCTCTGCGATGTAATCCAGGACGGTAACTATACTAAACGTGGAGATACTAGCTCTCAAGTGATGACACAGAGAATCAGTTATAGGTGCTCAATGACAGATTTCAAACTTAATAGCAGAAGCTTACCAGAAGGTCATTATAAAAAACCCTACCACTATAATTCCTTCATCGAAAGCTCAGGCCAATTATAAAATAGTACTTCTATCAATGCGAAATCCGACCATACAACCGAAGTTACCATCAGCTGTTGTTAAAATTATGACTTACTTTCCGCCATTGACTTCCCACTGGTGGTAAAAGCCGCCGCAATTGCAGCCGTCGTCATCGTAGTTAGGGACAGTGTTGTAGCCGACACGCCACGCGGAGGCCCTCGAGGCGGGCAACACCACGCGCCCGTGCCCGTAAGCACTAGCAACCACTGTTGCTACCAGCAGCAACACTGACCACTTCATCTGACATCATCAGTTTTTATTTATTATTTTAAACATTACTACAATCATTTCAAATGATTTGATTTTCTCACTTTTGCATCACATTATATTATGTATGAGAATTAAGACACGCGTCTTAATACGGAACGTAACATTAAGATTCTTGCTCGTAAGCTTTTATTGCGCCGTTTTTACTTCATAATACGAACTGTTTAAATTATTTTTCTTGAAATTAGGTTATATACAATTATTTTTTTTCTTAATTTCTCTACTTTAGTAGTTTGTAAGCGTGAAAAGACGTAGTTTATACATAGATATAGACTTACTTTTAGCTATAGTTGAATCCGATTGGCGACTCTGTATATTATAAATGTAAACAATTGACTCTCAAAAGAAGCTGATAGGTTACATCTAATAACCAAAATAACTAATAACTAGAAATAAAAAAAAAACGACGAGCCTAGTTTTTGATGTACTGGAAGTACTGAAATCATTCATATGAGCTGTCTCACATACTAGTAAGATAGGTACTAGAAAAGACAGTATTATCATTTACAAAGAAAAAGTTAATTGTAATAGGTATGGAATAAAACCATGAGTCAATCTCGGAAACTTCGTACTTTAAGTATGCACTACATTGTATTGGATGCAAACATCATAAGACGTTCTTTATTTAGGGGTATCTTTACCTATAGTGCAGGGTGTGCAGCGCATACGGGCGCAGAAATTTAGGGGGAACTCAGCGACGCTTGCGACACATACATAGATGCGTCACTCATGGCGCCAACACTCTCAAAGACCCTACGCCCGTGTTATGGCCGACACCGAGCGCGGTTGGTAATAGTTAAAATTGCTTCCCGACAACAAAAATTGCATCCGAATTGTCGTTTGTAAATATAACTGTATATTATATTCCATTTTGACCGCGCGCCTAATAAAAGGCGCCAGTATATTAGTTCCACACGGGCGCTACAAGGGCTAGAGCCGCCTCTGTCTCTATTTATACATATCTTTCTTTAGACGTTAAGAAAAAGTAGAAAATTAGAGAAATATCGCATTGTCAGCTAGAAAGGACTATCAAAAGGAAAAAATGTCTTTTCATATAACACCTATTCCATAGTTGGCAGGGTAGGGAAAATTTCACATACATTGAAAAATCTTTTAAATAATGGTAGAACGTTTTTTTTGGTCGAATTCTGCTACGTCATCGTACTTGAGTCAATAAAGTGTTTGTGCAGCGATATTCGACGTCTTATTCTCTAGTATAAAGCATCATCGTAATGAAAGCCAATGAACTAAACATGTCCCGTAATTCTGCACAACCCGCGTGTATGTACTAGTGTTTCTGTCGTTATGTAGAAAATAGAAGTTCCAGTTAAGTCAAGACGAGTAGTGTGAATAACGTCAGCGCTTAGACCACAATCTCACCCGATGTTAAGTGACGATGAGGGCCACGATGGTAAACACACTAAGTCTGCGTGTCAAGTGATGCTGCCGACAGGTGTTCAAACTTGTGGGTGGTAGCTACCCAGGCGGGCATTATTGGAAAATGCCCTACCACCATGCTATGGTTTCCTCAGGATGCTTTCCTTCACCGAAAGCTCAGGTTTATTGTATATAATAATAATGCCTGAATGAGTTTTCACGAAACTCATTTAAGTTTCTACTTAAAAAAAAACTTAAGTACTTTTTCTTTACTTAATATTTTTTAATTTTCTATTTTATTACCTTTTTTTAAAATATATATATTCTTTAAATTACGAAATTGCATGCATTATTTTTTTTTCTATACTAGCTAATGCTGTTTACCAAAGTGGCCTTTACAGCTTCACCGAACTTTGGGGGCGAGTGCTGAAGGCACTCAGCCGCATAAAGGTAACTAGCACAAGGGTTCGAACCTCGGCTTAACTGCTACCTAACAAAAAATTCCCGAGGAATTTAAACCTAGCTAAACCCTACATTTTTCAGTTCTCCAATATATATCAAAAAAGTTTCCTTGCAGGACCTATATACCTGCGTGTTATGTGCAGGAGTGTGTATGCAGTGTTGTGCGTGTAATGCTCAATGCATGGGCAGTGTCACTGTATCGCGCTGGCGACGACGTCAAGAGCCTCCCCAGTTGGGGAACGAGACACGTCTTGAGTTGCTTGCATTATGCACTTATTAGTGAAATACTAAGGCCAGTTAGAGGTCGCTACTGCTTCTGGGGATTGAGTTGGCACCAGTTGTGTTATGTTATGACCTGAATATTACAGCGCAAATACTACCGTTTTGCGGTAGACTTAGTTGTAAAAGAGGTAACGCAGCTGCAGTCAAACCTTCCTCCCGTCCTTTCTGTTATTATTAAGAATTATTTTATTTATGACATACCTTTCGACGTAACTAATACACGCTGATATGCTCGAGAACTTTGCGCTCACAACTTCACGTTCACTGCAAAATTATATCTTTCGTTCGTTATTATATACGCGAAAAATTACTCACGGAATGTTATCAGACAATATTCCTAGATATCAACACAGGAATACAGACAATAACTTGGCGTTTCCTTTGATGTTTGTATTTTTAATCGGACGATAATCTCATGTATTATAAAATAATATAATATGCCAATAATTTGATTGACCTGTTATCGTGAATATAAATAATATAATAATAATTATAAATAATAACGTAGGTACCAATATTTAACTCGTAAAAAATATCGAAATTATCGTATGATAACGGTCACCGTTATTTGTGGGGTTTTTTGTGCATTTAATTTCTTTCATTGATAGGTTATTCAACTAATTCATATTTTCATATCTATGACAGCGTAAAATACTGAAAGTCGACATGATTTATTGAAGTGAAGACTTATTTAGCCTGTGATTTGATTTGAACCTCGACGTAACGAAAACCGACATTAGAAAGAGACAAACACATACACTATGCACATACGTATAGGATTTAACGTACGAGAGAATGAGATAGAATACATTACACAGTGTTTATTAAACAGTGCGGTGTTTATTACTCGACGACTTTTTTAATATGTCTCAAACTTATAATCTTTATGTTATATTATTTTAAATAGAAACCTTAAAATAAAAATATAACAGACGTTTGTACTTCTAAATATTATTTATTAAGTTACATAATATCTCGTTAGTTTTTTTTACTACCTCTTATATTAAAAATAATTAACTTAAAACGTAAAATTAACTTAAGTATACATTTGTTACGTTTGACTTCTTGAAATGTTCTTCCTCGGAGAGGTCAACTCAATGGCAGACTCTGAAAAGGTACATTATTCATATTTTATTACTGTATAAAAGAAATGTATATTCTTATATATACATGAATATATATATATATATATATATATACAGAAGCGACTGCATGTAGCTGAGATGCGAATGTTGAGATGGATGTGTGGTGTTACAAGAATGGATAAAATAAGGAATTAATATATTAGAGGGAGTTTGAAAGTTGCTTCAATGGTAGAAAAGTTGAAAGGTTCTCGTTTGTCGTGGTATGGACATGTTATGAGAAGAGAGGAAGCGCGTGTGGGTAAAATAGTAATGAATATGAATGTGGAAGGATGGAAAAGTAGAGGAAGGCCAAAGAAAGTGTGGATGGAGTGTGTAAGAAATGATATGAATGAAAAAGGAGTGAATGAAGAGATGACGGCTGATAGGGACGTATGGAAGAAGAAAACATACTGTGCCGACCCCAAGTGAGTTGGGAAAAGGCAGGAGAATGATGATGATGATATATACATATATATATTATAAGTAATATAGTATTATTTATAAGTCAATAACACTCATTCTAAAACATTACTCGAGATTACACTCCACTCGATCTCCACTGAGGGTGCTTTCAGAGCAATCTCAAAATTCCCTCGACATTGATACTTTTGTTTTTTTTTTAACTTTTTATATTCATCGACTTTGAGTAGAGTAATTACGTCATCAATGTGCCAATTAATTTGAAAGATAATATGGATCTGTAGTAAAAATAAAATGACACAACAAAATGGGTTTAAAAAACTAAACAATATCGTATTCATGTAAAAAAAACGTAAAGTAATTTTTATAAATCGGAGAAAAAGGTACTTTTATAGTGATAAAGTTAACTGTAGTTAACTTGGCGGTATAAAATGAACACTGTACGGTTTTAAGTGACTAGAAGTCTCATGTAATCTACCGGAGTTACTCAGTAAGGGAGAGTACCCATGAAGAAAGAAAGTACACTTTTAACTTTAGTTAATTGTAATTAATCTGTGATTCCGTTGAAGGGGATTATCGTATTCACGAATCTACAGTACATGGCGCTGTTGGTTGTGCGGTCGGAAAAACCGCATCAATGGACGCGGGTTCAAGCTCATCTGTACCTCTAAACTCAGCCTGAGCTTTCGGTGAATGAAAACATGGTGAAGAATCCATAGCATGGTAGTAGGGCATTTTATAATAATGCTAGTCTGGGTAGCCATCAGCGTCAATTTTGAAAACCTGTCACCAAATACCAAAAAATTGTGTGCATCACTTGAGAATCAGTACCTTTAGGCAGTCTAGGCTTAATGTTTTACCATCTTGGACCACATTGTGACTTAACATTAGGTGAGATTGTGGTCAAAGTCTAAGCGTATACAGTATAAAGTATAAATATACCACAGTGTAAAAAACTCAGAATTAATTCTCTCACCTTCTTCACTTTGTATGGCTTCGTTTTCTTCTTATTTCGCCTTTGTTTCTTCTGTTTGACTTTGTTCTTTTTACGAGAGGCCGATGATTTTAAATGATTTTTCCCCAACCCGTTATCACCTTTGGCGTGTAAAATGATCCCTGTAACAGAACGAAATGATTATAAATAAATTAAAATAAATAAAAACCTATAAATCTAACATAACGTAAGCTCACGCCTGTTATACCCGAAAAGTTAACCAGATGTGACAAGGGGCGAGCCTGAAGCCATATCGGACACAAAATTCAGACTCTGGGATGATACTGAGTAGAAAAAGAAAAAGGTACTATGAATTGGCACAATTTAGTTGAATTCTCAAATTATAAGCTGTGCCAAGATGCGAAGAAATTAATGAAAGAGGTAATATCAATAGGGCCCGTACAAGTATTACGTAAGCAAAATTGTAGACATTTTAAACTCTTATACCTTCCCTCATGATTAAGTAAGCACTGACATGATTTTGAAAAATAAATACTAAATAATTATTGCTTACGTAATCACCATTGAGACCCCCTGTCCCCAATGTCATCAAAAATAAACAAAGCATATGACTCCTCTTCGCCCCCTCCCCCCCTGACGCTTACGTAATACTTTAAAGCCCCCTTAGTCGACGAAATTAACAACCTACGCGCAAGATTGTACGTTGGGAATAATTAGCCTATTCCGTTAAAATGTGAAAGCAGACTTGACGGAAGTAATTTCAAGTAAAATTAATGATTTACGGAACCCGAGAGATACTTTTAATATTGCTAATGTAACTAATAAATAGATAATAATTATTTTATTTGTAATATCAAATTAAATTATAATGTTTTAAGATCAATTAAAATATGCGATTTCTCTCTACATCACGTTAGCGAGTAATCTGTTTCGAGGCTTAATTATACATTAGAGAGAGACAAAACGAGATGTCATTCGCATAATTATGGTTATATCACTCCTGGAATAAAACCATGTCTGAAAAAATCTAATTACAGGAACATTACAATATTGTTTAACGAATTATTTTGAAGTCCTAAATACATGTATAATAAACAAAATTCATTAATATAATTCCAATATGACCAATTATAAATTTTCTTTCAATCTATTTTTGTCTGTGTGTCTGTTTGTACCTATAAAAATATTTACTATAACATTATCCAAGGAAGAAACAGGAGAATATGTTGGTATGGAATAAACGCCAACCATATATCCTCTTACAGAGCCCCATGTCATAACCCTGGGTTACCACAACGCTGTCGTGTGACAAAAAGATCTTCGTTAGTGTTGTCGCACTAAATAAGTAACGCATTTGAATTTATTTCCATTTTACACGAAATTTATTGTTATTTATTTTGATATAAACTATTTTTAATTTTACATTTCCTTCCTCATTTTTGAAGAGAATTAATTTATGAGCACATGTTTTTCTATTTTCACCGCTCGATTCATAAATGATCTTAGAAACTGTGTATCGCTTATGTTTTAATCTGCGATATAAATTACATTTCTTAATGCTAACTTTTGACAAGAAAAAGTACGAACCGTTTATTTTTTCTTAAATGTTACTAAACTAAATTACATTTTATAACCAAACAATGTAATAGAATTGATAAATCAAACAATCTTTTTTTTTTTTTTGACGGGGGGAAATGCATTTACGCACTACCCTTATCTATTGTATTTGAGGGATCAGAGTCCCCCAATACTGTGGGGGCGAGAGTCGCCCGGAAATACCCACTAAAACCCCCCGGGGCCGTCCGCTGCATTTGGGATGGGGGCGATACGGGGTTGCCAAGGCATGTCGCCGCGTCGCCCCCTGCAGCGAACCCACCGGGACCAAATCAAACACTCCCTAGCTATAATAAATATCTTGGCCATCTTGGATTGCGAACTTCTTCGCTAGAACTGATACAAACTGACATTTTGTAAATTCCGTTGACACGGTTTAATTAGAGGCAAAATAGCTTCTTGATAAGGGTGTTGAATACAGTATCTGAAGTCTGTGGACGTGGATAATTTCAACAGCACGGTCTGTGAACTTACGTGACTACTTACATCTAAATAATTCTCTTATCTGTAATATTGTTTTAATCTGTGCGTAGTTAATTGTATTTGTATTATTTTAATATTTATGAGAACTTATAGTATTAGTTTAAGGTTACACTTAAGTTATTAATGTTAGCTGTTAGTTTTCCTTGAGATTAAATAAATAAATAAAAAGTCATGGGTTAGTTTAAACAAAATGGAAAATAAAATCTTTTATTGTTTCCTTTAATATAGATATAAAAATAATCTTTCAAATCAATCACACCGCACAATATCCAACGCAAAAAAAGTGTAAACTTATTTTATTTTCATTACCAAATAAACAATGTCATTAATTAATTCCATATCGATAGTAAAATTTATCTTTATGGTTTATAATGAATTTTTGCAACGATCAGTTTGTAATTTACTACAAAAATAAATATCCAATGTTCTTTATCATATTTCCTTTTAATATTGCGCATAGTTTTGAAAATGGTAATGATATTTGCTTCATATTATCATATTATCATTACTTAGTAGCTGAGTGCTTGCGGCTTCGCCCGCGTTTCATATGTTCTTTAGGTGTGAGTGAAAACAGGGGGCGACGCGGTGGCATGCAGTGCAATCCCGTATCGCCCCCATCCCAAATGCGGCGGACGGCCCCGGGGGGTTTTAGTGGGTATTTCCGGGCGATTCTCGCCCGGGTGAGTCCCACACTGGCACGGAGTTCGTCCCTCCGTGCCCCCTTACCCATTGCATTGGGGGACTTCGGTTTCACTAATGCAATGGGTAAGGGTAGTGCGTAAATGTATTTCCCCCCGACAAAAAAAAAAAAAGGTGTGAGTGAAAAAGTGCATATAACCTACCCTAAACCATTTATACCTACCCTAAAAAACAGATAAACGAAGAAAAATGAGTCTTTTGTTTTTATTAGCGGTAAAATTTAGATAAGAGTAAATTGAAAAAAAAAAGTGCGAGAAAGGGTCGATGGAAAAATAAATAGATAGATAGATAAAAAATTTGTTGCACATACAATTTGTACATAGGAGAGCTTAATGCCATTTGGCATTTACTTCCAGCTAACCTGCGGTAGTGTTGTCAACAAAGAAGTGGGTAGTGGAAGTAGTGAGTTTTAATGTAATCATATTGTCGCAAGGACAATTAAATTAAAATTTAGACTGATTAATAAAACGAAAAGAAAATGAAAATATGAATGTATTATATACATAACCGAAGATTTTCTTTACATTAAGTATATATATAAAAAAATACTGACCAGCAAAGAAATGCGTTTAGTATAGCACTGCAGTATGTTTACCAGAACTTTTTGAACAGTATGCCAGTTTGGATCATAGAAGTTTTCCCATCGACTATGACCTTCCTTGCCTCACCCAAAAATCTGAACGATATAATGTATAGGGTTGCCGGATCTTTTATTGTCCATCAAATAACTATATGCAATAAATTGCACGTCGAGTGCCGCTTAATCATCACCCCCAGTGCGTCTGATTATTTAATGTACATAGTCTTCTCAAAAGTTCATTGGGAGACTGATTTTATCTTACTTTACATCCTCACAAATTATAAATAATCTTTTATATAAACGGCCTCGTCAATGAATCCAATAAAAAGTCATGTTACATCAGCAGAACGCACGGGTAAGATATGCTGACAGTTGACGTGAATAAACTAATAGAAAACCTTCGGGTTTTCTTAATGAATTAATTAGATAAATATGAATTGAACTAAAGCCAATCATTACAATATTTATTTTGTAGGTACTAAAAAGACAAGACTGAATAATATTATAATAGAAATTAACATAAATAAGATACATAAAATTGATGGAGTTTGGATTTAAAATTGGTGTTTGTCATAATAGCCTATAACCATCTATGAAAAATTCCCCGTCGAATGGTAGTTGTCTCATCCTATGTTCGGTAGTTTTGAGGTGATGGTGCGTCAAAAGACCCCCCCCCCCTTTCCGACAACAGTGTCCACTACAAATATAGGTGTACCGAGTGACATGAGTAACGTTATATTTAAGAAATTAAATAAGGAGCAAACAAAAATAGTTACAAAATTTAAACCCTTAAGTATTATTGGGATTGCTAAACGCGAACGGCTAATTGAGGTTGGTATTATATTAGGATATTTACATAAATACATTTATAATAAATGGTTGCTCAATTGTGACGATAAAAAGGATATAATTCATTAAGTACTTGTCTAGAACAAAGTTCTAAACGAAACCTTTTATTAAAAAAAAAAAAAAATAGTACACTGCACAGTATCGAATGAAATAAGTACGTAGTACATTGTCATAACGCGAAGGACTGTTATTTGACTTTGACTATTTGAAGTTAAGAGGACATGCGGTGGGCAACAGATTTGAAAAGTAGGTATTTCAGAAATCTATTGTAATTTTGTTTAGGAGCTTTTTATCAAGGGGATTCTTTTGGTCTCATACGAACAAGGTTCTGCTTTAATGTGTCGATACCCATAAAAATAAGAAGACAATAGGAAAACGATGGAAAGCTGAAGTAAACGCCTGGTAAGTACTCAAGGGGATTATACAAAATAAAGCTTCTCAAAGTTATTCCCTCAAGTTAACTTTATTTAATTTCAATTTATGTTTATTGATTGTTTTTAATTCCAAATTTCATATAAAACTAACAAAAAAGTTACGTTCTTAAATGCATATGAGTATCGGTCGTTTTTGAAGTAGTGGGTAATAAAAATACATTCATCGAAAATGTATTATATCTACTCTCACTTCATTAAGTTAGTACCTATTAAATCAAGTATTAAATTTTTGTTTTAATTGTTTAAATACCTATTTAAAGTCTACGGATGCAAAGGTATTAATTAATACACAAAAAAAAAAAAAAAAAAAAATGAACTCCAGAACACTAATACGCCATGGATGTCACTCATAAGTCACAGGGGGGATTGGAGTAGAAATTAAGTAGTTTATTTTGCTCATATATATTAACCACGATTAATTATAACAATACGTGCTTATAATATAGATCCTTTTTTATGGATTAACTCTACACCCCAAAAATTTCTAAATAATTTAAAAAAAATTAAATAATTGCTTTTTTCTGAATAAGTAAATTCATTAAATCGTCAAAATTCAAATACCTAATTGTACCCATGTCATATTATTACCTACTATTTTTATCTAGTTATTAAAAAAAAATATCAAACAATTTTTCGGTTTAATATCCGAATCAAAAAATCACTCCTGTACTCCTTATGAAAAAACAGTAGAACCTTCTCGAAGAATCTCGAAGCGATCCGAGAACTTGTTAAAAACGAAACGGGACTCTCGGTCTTTGACAATTCTAGAAATAAATACTGAACTTTAAGGCAAATTCTAGATCTTTCTTTCCTAAAGATTGTACATTTCAATGGTGAGAATGCGTTTTTCCGCAATAACATTTATGTTTTGTTTCCGCGTATGTAGATGATTCATTTTTTTTATCAGATAGTCGATTTCTTCGACTGTACCTACCAATCATGTTTTATTTCTTTATTAGCCATGCTCTTGAACTAACGCGTTATTGAAATAATTCTATATTATTTACAACTACAATTTTTATTAAAAGTACCTACTTTTAAATGGTCATTTGCAGTGTTTTTTTTTTATTTATATATTTTATAAAACGCCACACAAAACTAAAAACGAAGAAAAATCGATCTAATCGTTTTTTTTTGTCAGGATATATGTATAATTTAATAAGCACGAATTAATTTAAAAACAAGTTATTGTTTTTTTTTTTTCATTTTCATTTTATAGCATTATTTATAAATATGTATATTACTTATTATCACAAATACATAAAAATGATACATAACTGTGAAAGTGGTTTCAAAAGAAATTTGATTCAATATAAAATAGAGGTGACCATTACAAATAATAAAATAATACTAATTGAAAATTACCATTCATTATACTCAAGGCACCTGTAAAAATATTACCAACATACCGTAAAGCATCTTTTTAGGTCAACACTTGAATATACGAATAACAAAATATCACTTATTGAAAACACTTTCTAAATACTATCTCAATAGCTTTAGAAAAATTTAGGTTACACTATTAATATCTTTAAACAGTTTAAAACTTTCTTTTAAATAATAGGTAGAAACTGTTTATCTAATTTGTGAATTTATCTATTATTTTATCTATTATTTACAATTGTTTTTTTTAATCTATTGTGAAATTACATTTACTTACAACAATTACTTATAATACGTTCAAATAATTAATCAGGTAATTTCGGTTACATTTACAGTTAAGGTTAAGTGACGATATGGCAGAACGAGATATAAAAGATGGAAGTTTGAAAGCTTAAAGATGTGAAAATGTGTCTGTTTAGGGGCCATTCAAGTAAAAGAGCGTCATTAACAATCTTTAATAATTATTACTTAAACAAATCTGTAAAGATGATATCAATGCAGACGCTACCATTGGAGAGCTTTGAAAAGGAAGGGGGCAGTGGCAGAAGTATAGGGTGGGAGAGATTGCAAAATTCCACAGATGGGGCCCCAGCCTGCGGAGGTGCATTCTCCGAAGAATCCTAACATTTGACAAAATTTATTAATAATTATATATACGATTAACGTTAGACACAACTAAATATTTAAACGCTTTATTGATGATTTATTGAAATCAAATTACAACGAGACGATTTTTACTGGGGCCCCGTCTAACAAATATGGCATGAGCCTCAGATGGTAAAGTTGCACCTCTGGAAGGGAAAATCAAAAATGTCCCCTGCTTACATAGTACTTGGAAGGCCCCTAATTGTGACTATCGAAGCATGCTTATGGGTGTTTGCAATAAAAATTATCTCCCACTAGGTATATTAAATTGGATAGCTATAGTGAAACCGCATGCATCTAATTTTCAATACCCGTATTACAGGGCCGCCTTACCTTTTCCATTATCGTAATAGCCACGGCTAAGATGATACAAGAGCGGGGATTCTCCGTATCCTATAGCGTTAACACTCCCGAATTTCGATACGCCAATAGATATATCGGAACACGCTCCGAACTGCTCCTGATTTCCACATCCCAGCCCTTGTGTGCCATTACTGCATACGCCCCAGTTATTACCAGCCGTGTACTTCCATTGCAACACGCAGTGTTCGCAGACCACGCCAGCTGGGAGGCGATAGTTCACGTTATACTTGACGCTACCTCGCTTAGGATAATACTTGGTTCCACCCTCTTCCAACTGCAACAGGTACCGGTCGAAGCATTCTTGGTCGTTGATTTTCGGATCGGGGCACAGTTTAAACTCCCAGTATCCGAGGTGGGATGTCGTTAAATGAACTGTGGTGGTGATCACCGAGCCGGGGTGGTAGTGGGCAACGATGACCCCGGCTCCAAAGATACCACCGAGCTCGTGAGGTCGCGGGAGACGAGCGTCGTAACGATCCCCACAGATACCGCACCTGTGAAAGCAATTTCATTTTAAGCTTTTTTCAAAACTATGGACTTTGCCGTTGAAGGTATATTGAGGACTCAGTTGGAAGGACACGTATCCCATTGCGTGATACGAATTACACTTTTAATGAATTGTGGAGTGATGTGGCCTTCGTAGCCAACTAAGTCACTATGGGTATAGTGAAAAGCCCACCATAAAGATCGTCGCGTTCTGGGATTAGCCAAAGTAGATCCAGAATTTCCTAAAGGCTTTACCTGTGGTTGAAACAATGATTGTGCTGTTGGCAGTGATGTTTGCTTCGGCGTCAATGGACGCTGGTTTGAACCACCGATCCAAATCATTAATGAGCTTGCGCTTTCGGTGAAAGAAAACATCGTGAGTGGTAGGGCATTTTTCAACGTTGGAATACTATTCTCCAAACACCGATAGGTGTGTTCCAGCAGAATTACTTGAGAGCCAGAACCTCGAGGTGTAGATGTGTTTACCATCCTGAACCACATCGTTAGTTAACATCTGGTGAGATTGTGGTCAAAGCACTGGGCTTATACAGTATTATGAAATTATGCCATCTATCGGCTGTCAAAAGAACATTAGTTATAGTAGAAATATGTACACAATAAATATGCACTTGCAGTGGAACCAATTAATTAAGAAAAAAAACCATCGTTCTACAAAATTGTTGTTGAAAGAAGAATGACCTTCCGCGGTTGACGCCCCACTGGTGCCACATGCCGCCGCAGTTGACACCGTCATCGTCATAGTCAGGCCTCGTGGGGAAACCGACTCGCCAGGCCGAGGCACGGGACGGCGGCTGCGTCACTCTACCGTGACTGTCGACGGTCGCCACTAAGACCATCGCACACAAAACGATCGGCCAAAGCATCTGTAAGTAAAGTTTCAACTGCGATTTATATAGATTACTATTAGCAGATTGGGTTGCTAAACATTTTATATATTGTATGGATAATTTTATTTCTTAAACTATAATATAGCGAGTCTTAACATATAGCGAGGCATACTATGGAATACGACGGGTATCTTTGTTCATCAGAAATCATTGAAATTTAAATGAAAACTCGATGTTTTTTTTCAAATAAACGTCGTAATTTATTGTCATAAACTAGTTACTCAATAAGATTAATTGATTATTCTGAAAAAAAACTAACAAAATTAGGTTATTAACTACTACTAATGTAATATCGTACTTTATTTCAGCAATTTGAAAAATAAAAGAAATGTCTCTAATTAAGCTGGTAAGAAATAATACAAGATATTTTTATAAAAAAAAACAAACACGATATCACTATATAGAGATAGAATTAAAATATGATTAATTTGAGGCATTTAATGAATTATTTTATTCTCCAAATACCATTAAACAGGTAAGAAAACTAAGTCATTCTTTTGTTGTTAGAATACACAATAAATGTTTTTTTTTTTCCGAATGACTGACTGGACGAATGCCCTGAAGGTCTTTTACAGCTTCAGGAGGCTTTGTGACGAACTCTTAGGGAATGGGTAACTAACACAAGGGCATCATAAGTACGGAGCTCGGCTTGCACTGCTTTGCTATTTATGACTTAATTCCGCGGAATTTGCCCCGAGCTAAACCTACGCTGGTTACAGAATACTATGGATCTCAAAGTCCTTTACTAAAGCCATGTACCTTCTTTAGTGCAGTGTTATGCTATTTTATGCTATAAGATCATCCCCAGTTGGGGATCAGAGCACATTATTAAGCTCTACCGGAGGAGGATTCGGGTTATATATGGTAAATTTTGTACGTTCTTTCACCGAATTATTACGAGAGATTAGCATAATTATTACTAAATATTAATAATAAAATATATAACATGTAATTAATGAAATAATTCAATACCTCAAGCCACAGACAGGTGCCCGCTTTACTAAACAATAAATTGATTAGTCGTATAGAACTACTGTATATGCGAACGTATTTATATCCCGAAAATCTAAACTAATCAGTACGATAACTTAGATATACATTAGAGATAGAGATAATAGTATGACCGTAAATACGAGTATATAATAATTACATATATATATATAATAATGAATAATAATTAACGTAGTTAAGGCTGGGAATTACATTAATTAAAACTAGTCTTTGAAATTCGACCTTATTTTGAGTGAGTAAAGACTGTTTCCAAATTGTCTTTATTTATAACTCTAAAGCTTGTAATAAACAAAGAAATAAAAGAAAATCGGTTGACAAAAACTTATGAAAATAATACACTGAACCTTTTTATCTTCACCTATATTTAACTATAAAAAAATATTGAAGTGAATGCTTATAATATACGGTAACTATAACAAAACCAGATTTTTTTTATTTTTGTCTGAATAATATTTAAACACTACAAATAAATCTATACCTAATTTATCATTCTGTCTATCAATTTGTGATAAATTTTACTAAACTGCAAGACAGCTATCGACTTTACTTCCACAGTTACCTAACTCGTTAGTTTTTTTAAATACTGTATACGCTAAACGTATGGCGAAAATTTCATCTGAAGGTAAATAACGATGCAGCCAGAAAAGTAACGATAAACTAAGAGATACTCGTTTTCAAATGCTACTCAAATTTTTTATACTTAAAATTTTTAAATAAGCAAAATGTAAACCCTCCGGCCCTATTGATGCTTACCTCATGATAAACTGTGTTTCAGAAAACATAAATACCCATATAATTCTAGGAATCTTTTAATACAATCTAACCTAATTTATCTAAATACACAGTCCAAAAATAAATAAAGCCCAAAATATTTATACAAGTTGGCAGGATTTGTTTAACGAGTCGTTTTCAAACAGAAATTGTTTGAATAACTTATAGCAGTATACCGTACTCAGTACTATTTCTTTGCTTTTCTCAATATCACAATACAACGTAACCGAAGCCAGGCGTAATGATAGGCAAATTCGTCTTTATCCACAGGCTTGCAAATTTTTTATTATGGCCAGTATTCGTAATTTTTTTTCTTATATCTAATACTGAAAGATATTTTATATTGGGAAAGAAACTTACAATTAGAATTATTTTATTCTGAACTAGCTGTGACCCCGCGGCTCCGCGCTCATTTCATATATTCGTCACTGCGTGATAGTTTTTAAATAACCATTGGAAAATAGTGTACTGGAAAATAATCGTGACATTCGAATAGTATTTTATTGACAATTGGATGAGCTTTAATTCTTTTATACGGAACCCTAATTATTTTCCTAACAATTTTTTGGTTCTAAGAAAAAACAAAGATATTTCTCACAATTTCAAACACCTGCCAGTAAAACTTTGCACTTAATCAGATTTTATTCACAACTAAAACATTAATTATTTTCGAAAAAATTAAAGTCTCCTAAGTTACGCGGAGTAAATTCAGCTATCTGTCAAAACAAATTCCGTGAAATCGGTCCAGTCGCTCCGGTGAATAGTCTTCCTCTCTCTAGGATGAAATTAAAATTGCAGGGGGCGACGCGGTGCCTGCGAAAGCCACCCCGTGTCGCCCCCATCCCAAATGCAGCGGACGGCCCCGGGGGGTTTTAGTGGGTATTTCCGGGCGCTTCACGCCAGGGCGAGTCCCACACTGGCACGGAACTCGTCACTTCGTGCCCCCTTACCTATTGTATTGGGGGACTTCGGTCTCACTAATACAATAGGTAAGGGTAGTGCGTAAATGCATTTCCCCCCGTCAAAAATAGTGGGGGATTTAGTTATCGATAATTTCAAAGTTATCGACTTTTGCAAGGACGATACTTCTTAAAGTTATAAAGGCTTCGCACAAAATCGTTTTAGTGGTTTTAAGTTATAGGAATATGGACGATTTTAAATTGCGTGTAAAACACTTTTGTATGCATTAAACGTTGTTATAAAAATGACTTTTTAATCACAGATGTTCTCTAAATATGGGTTAAAGTTTAATCTAACTTTAAGACGACTAAGCACTAATGATAGTCATGATTAATATAGAGATGTTATATAGAGAAAAAAAAAGGATGAAATTAAAATACTTATAAGCTCCCTATTTATTATCAGATATTAATTATTTTTTATTTCTGTTTATAGACTATTTTTGTAATGTAAAAATCAGTAAACGTCTATTGCTGGCGTCTTATTATTCCATTATTCCGCACACTAACATGCAATAAGACCAAACAGTTTGCCCCAAATAATAACCCAACGTGGTTTATTATCAAAAAAAAAAAAACATTATTTATCAGTAGCGTTTGATTTCGATCAATGTATTATGAAAATCCATTATAACCCATTAACGGTTATCAAAAATTTACATGTATTTTCGACTGCTTTCCATCAGCAAATATATCCGCATCACAGAAGTTAATTAAAAATTAGTCACCAAACAACAATCATGTACCGGCAGCGTAATATGAAAACAAATTTCCGAGTTTTGCATGTTTACCATCTTCTACACTTAATTGACCGCAATGTCCCATACATTACGGTCAATTAATAAACCCATCCAGGATATAGGTAGCAAATGCTACGGACCCCGCACTTATGTCCTATAAAATATCTACACATCTAGCAGTTTATGTGATTATGATGATGATTATGTTGCAAGTTAGGGGGTATCCATTATTTAAGTGAATACTTAAGGGGAAGGGGTTGAGAGTAATCTCACCCAATCTCATCTAAGATGAGCAAATCTCACGTAATTTTGATTTCTCAAATAACTATGTTAAATTCTAAGAAAATACGAGCGTGACAAAGCAACGTTTAATCGGAGTGTTTTTTTTTTTTTTTTAAGTGGATATATTGGTTCCAGTAGTCGCTGTACACATTTACACAAGGGGCATTCAGGACTAGTGCCCAGGGCGGCAATTTTTTAGGGGCGGCAAAAATTTTTTACGGCACGGTGATAATATTTTATTATCATACCATATCGAAAATGATTTTTTCCCATAAAATTAATACTATTAAAATTTAAATGGTAAATATTCTGTTATAAATTCGTCATTTAAATTATTTAAAAATTGTGTACAAAACGAAAAACTTTATCCATTTCATGCTAAATTTCAATAATGAGATGGTTCGAGCTAAATCGAGATAATTCTTGGAAAAGTTGCAACGAAAAAAACTTAAAGATTCTAGGTCGCGTTTTTCCATAGCGATTAAATGGATGCAATGTTTTTAAACAATTTTACGTGAACGAAATCGCGAACACTAACTAGTATATACAAATAAAATTAATCTTTGCATAAAATCTCTAGTTATTTAACTTTGGTGAGCAATTCTGCGCATGTTTCATAAAGTTTCTGACCCGAAAACGATATTACCGTTGTCCTGCAAAGCATGCTGATTAATGCTAGTACTAACGAAACATGTAGGTATAAAATCAATTATTTTCCTCATCAAATTATAAATAACAAATAGAAATATGACACATACAAACACTCAAACCGCACACACAATAAAATACTAAGACAATGGGTAAGAAACTGATAAAAGTTCTTTGGAAATGACAAACCGAATTATAAATAAAACAATTGAACGCTATGTCGAGCAACCTCGGCGAGAATCCTACAACATTTTTTGAAATGTAATCTTCTTTACCGGCGTCGAGAGATTCTCGGTGGGGGAAAAAAGCTTATAGATTCACGTTACCAATATTATGATCTCAGCCGTCGACATGCTACGGTATGTCATTGTCAAGTTTAAGTGCTGACGCTCAGACATAAAAAAATAAATTTATACTTACTCAGGCTTATGTTTTGATTATGAATGAACTATATGAAGATGTAAAAACCAGACAATTGTTAAATATTAGGTTATGTTAAAAGTTCCCATTAACAAATTATGAAATTTAAACATTATACAAGAGTTTTTGCAAAGAGTCAAGTTTTCACGTCTGTCGGCAGTCCCCATGGCTGTCTAGTTTTTTTCAATATACATGTATTATATGAGCTCATATGAATGTCAGTAATTTAAAACCAACTTATACTCATCATATTGTAGAATGTTGACGACTGACGTCGTTGCATTGGTAACGCGACTCTATAAATTTTTCCTCAACCGAGAATCGCTTCATCATCATCATCATCTCCCTACCCTTTTCCCATTTTTATTTGGGGTCGGCGCAACATGTCTTCCTCTTCCATTCCTCTCTATTTGTTGTCATCTCCGCATTCACTCCTTTCCTAAGCATATCATCTTTCACACAGTCCATCCATCTTTTCTTTGGTCTCCCCCTTCCCATGTAACCGTCCACATTCATATCCAATACCTTTCTTACAACATTCTCTTTCTCCCTGCGCATCACATGTCCATACCAGGACAAACGACCGCCTCTTAACTTGTCTGTTATTGGCGCCACTTTCAAACTTCCTCTAATATATTCATTCCTAATCCTGTCCATTCTTGTTCCCCCACACATCCATCTCAACATTCGCATCTCAGCTGCATGTAATCTTCTTTCGTCCGTCACCTTTATGGGGTAACATTCTGATCCATACAAGACGCTTAACGTTGGTAAAGAAGTTATCACTTAAAAAAAACTAAATGGCTAATAAAATTTTCAGACGCCTTTTTATACACGCAACTGTAATTACACATAAAAACATAATTTACAGCATCGCCTTAGCAATACTCCTTTGCTGGGAACTCAGTTATGTATAGTCGATCTGACTTCTTCTCTGCCATGTTTGTAGTTCTTGTTTTTAGCTCATTAACTTGCGTTATATGACATTATGGTGGAGTTTTACATGATATAGTTTGGTTGAAATGATGTGTATTGAAAATGA
Source organism: Samia ricini (assembly GCA_014132275.2). Classification (NCBI taxonomy): domain Eukaryota; kingdom Metazoa; phylum Arthropoda; class Insecta; order Lepidoptera; family Saturniidae; genus Samia; species Samia ricini. The sequence continues at coordinate 2,555,353 of AP028159.1, forward strand.
TAGCACGGAGCGTGAATTATCACAAATAACCTTACAATTTCCTTGAAACGATCTTTAACAAATGACCGCCATTTTGTTAGAGCAGTGATTCTCAACCACTGTGCCGCGGCACTTTTGTGTGCCGCCAAATTTCAAAAGTGTGCCGCCAAATTTTGCAAATATATAATAATGTTAATATTATTAAATTATATCATTTAAAAAGAAAAATATTTATGCAGTGTGTTGTAGTAAGTAAATAATTTTTATCTTTTTCTTTGTGTGCCGCCAAATTTTGAAATCGTTAAATATGTTCCGCAACAAGAAAACGGTTGAGAATCACTGTGTTAGAGCAATGAAGATTAGTAAAATAATACGAAGATGGGCTTAAAGAACTTGTATTCAGGACCGTAATAATTAATCAACAAATCTCTTGGATAGTAGTTCTTGTGATGATAATAAGCGATGATGGCGCAGTGAGTAGTGTGGCCGGATTCAGCTTCAATAGACGTGGGTTCGAGCCCACCCATCCAACTCTAAAATCAGCCTGAGCTTTCGGTGAAGGCAAAGATCGTGAGAAAACCATAGCATAGCGGAAGGGTATCTTCTAATCATTCCCGCCGGGTAACTACCGCCAAGTTTGAAAACCTGTCGTCAAATACAAATAGTTGTGTTCCGGCAGCATCATTTGAGAACCAGTACCTCTAAGCTTAGTGTATTTACCATCATGGATCACGTCGTCACCGGATGAGATTGTGGTCAAAGCACTGAGCCTATACCGAGTAAAAAAATATTGTTTTTTTTTTTTAATTTTGTTTAATTAATTTTGCAGGCACTTTATATGTAAGGTACCGTTTGGTTGAACGGAGCTCGTCCCTCCGTGCCCCCTTACCTATTGTATTGGGGGACTTCGGTCTCACTAATACAATAGTCAAGGGTAGTGCGTAAATGAATTTCCCCCCGTCAAAAAAAAAAAAAAAGGTACCGTTTGGTTATTTTGAACAAGTGAAGTTTATTGGAAAACTCTCTAAAAAGCTGAAGCATTGATATAAGAGTGTAAAAATAGAATTTCCACATTATACTGTTAAGAATTGTGTTTGTAACTCACAACTTTGTCATTAACTGAGACGAATAACGTTAAAATTAAAATAGACTAACAAATAAGATATACAATGCAAATCTTCTAGGAAAACACAGATGTAAATTAAATTTAAAAAAAAAAAAAAAAACTTTAGAAAAGTAAAAAAACTAAGCAGGTATGTGAAAAATGATTATATAATGCCAGAAATAATTGTTTTCTCCTCTCTTATTAATAATAACTTTGACTGATGATATCTAAGGTCAGGTAAACAAACATACATAAACAAAAATGGCAAACCCAATACAATAAAATACCTATAAATCGATATCTTTACCGGTATTAAAACTATATAATTCACTATTGTTATATATATATATATATATCGGCAGTGGCGTAGCGTGGATGACAGCCGCCCTTTTGTTTCAATTTTTTTTATTTCAATCGGTACGAATTGTGAAATATTGCCGCCCCCTAAAATGTGCCGACCGGAGCGGGCCACCCCTTTTTTTTTTTTTGACGGGGGGATATGCATTTACGCACTACCCTTACCTATTGTATTAGTGAGACCGGAGTCCCCCAATGCAATAGGTAAGGGGGCACGGAGGGACGAGTTCCGTGCCAGTGTGGGACTCGCCCGGGCGTGAAGCGCCCGGAAATACCCACTAAAACCCCCCGGGGCCGTCCGCTGCATTTGGGATGGGGGCGACACGGGGTGGCTTTCGCAAGCACCGCGTCGCCCCCTGCAGCGAACCCACCGGGCCTCGTCGTGCAATGGCCCAGTGGGGATGGGGGAGTACCTCTCAACCCCACCTCTGCGCCCACCTCTCGTAAGAGGTATGACTCAGGTAAGTCAGACAACCGGGGGGGGGGGCAGGAGATACTTCCTGCCCCCCCCCATAAAAACGGAAATAAGGGATAGGTCAGTAGCGGGCAAAAAAATAGGGGAAAAAGCCCGCCACTGAAGAAGAAAATTTTGGGTCCCTCTCCTTCCTATGCCTTGTCAAGTAAGACAAGGCGAGTGAAGGGGAGGGACCCAAAATATTCTTCTTCAGATTACAATAATATCGGTTATTCTATAGATAGTCTAATACAATTAAACAAGTAAGCAAAATTCATACAATGTTTATGATACCAGATAGTATTCGTATTTTTTTTAAACGGTATAGGCTCAATGCTTTGACCGCAAACTCACCTGATATTAAGTGACGATGTGGTCCAGGATGGTAAACACACTAAGCGTAGAGAAAGTGGAAATAAAAAGAAACTACAAATTGGTAGCGAAGGAAATAATATCTCAAGACAAGCAATTAAGTTACGTGTTTTAATTCAGGAAACCTAATTAATATTTCCGCATTACTACTAAAATGATTACTTAAAACTGGATATAATATTCCTTTATATGTATCTATTAAATATCATACACAAAAATGAAAAAAAAATGTATTTACCGTGTATAAAATACAAAATAAATCACAATTTACATATTAAACCTTTTTCTTTTCAAAACTAAAATTCAACTGTTTCATTAGTCATTTCACAAATGAAGAATACCTAGATTATTCTTTTTTGTAATTACAATTTTTATATTTACTTATAATAATAACAAATACTGATATTTTATTATAAATAAAAATACCGCAATACGTTATTATCCGCGCTAGTATTGCGGTGTGGTTCGCGGTACACTGGATGGATGCATAAACGCATTTTTTACGCTCTTCCGAACTTAATGGTTTGATTTTGCTTTTACTTTCTCCTAAAACAACTCCGATCAGCAGCTAGTGATGTAGATCAATGGTTAATCTATCGTATTATTTTAACGATAAGAATATTTATATAACCTTTTTGAGTTTATACAACCGTATACAATTTCTCCATATATAAATACATAACGCAGGCAAAGATTAAATCCTTTCATTTGCTACGATTCTGACAGTACTTTCGATTCTTCTTATTTCATGAACGCTTTTATACACACTCGTTAATTATGTCGATCTCGTCAAGATACGTTCTGTTACGGGGTCCCTTTCAAGAGGCTTTTTAAAAAAAGGTTCTTTAAACTTCACAAAAGAATGTTTATTAATAAGCACAATTAAACTTCTACAATAATAATAGGGACCCGAAAGCAACCGTATCGCGCGAGAGATGTGTAATTAGACTGACTTCTTGTTGTCGCGACTTAGTACATAAAGAGTTATAATGCTTACTAAGCAAAGGGGCTGACGCGGAGCGGTAGCGCTGTCATCTCTTTTAGGTACACTGGAGGATCCTAACAGTTCGTCCAAGTTAACCCTTACGACTTACCCAGACACTCTAGTCTTATAGGATTTTTTTAGTCAATCTTTTTTCATCCATCTTCTTCAACTGCACAAATCATCTCCACCCGTTTCTCCATCTTTGTTACTCTCCATTGTACTCGTATACTCCAACTCTACTTCTTATCTCCACGGTATTAACCTTACTTTCATGCATCTTATTTTAAATCCAGCACTCGCTACCATATAAACCTTAGTATAGACAACCTTATCTATCTATAACATTGTATAAAACAATGGCGAATATGTTAGTCTAATATGACACTGCATAAACTGAAGTAACTTTGAATCTTCTACCATTGTAGACCAGTTTTCGGCGAAGGGAAATAGCTTGATATATAAGAAACCTAACAATCTCAAGTCGAAAACGTATGAAATGTGCACTTATAGTCTTCTACTTCCATTATCTTCCATTCATTCAATTAAAACCAGGTGAACTTTTGTTTGAACGAAAAAAATTATAGGAAATAAATGTGAGCCGTCACGGGATGCCTGACAGATTGAAACATCAACATTATTTTGTATAAGTAATATGCAGAAAAGAACAGACTGTGATAGCAACTAAATATATCTTATAATTAATATTATATTTTTAATTATATTAATATATAATTAAAATATTACGATTTTTTTTCCAGATAACGATGACTATTTATTGAATAAACATTTATTTTCGTTCAATACAAAAATTTACGGATTTATTTCAAATCGTGACTACTTAATTCGTTTAATCAGTGACTTCGGTAATAGTTATATTCGATGTTGCCTCCGAGGACGGTATTACTGTGACAATTGGTCGATGGTAACTGAAGTATGTTACAAAAGTATTGGCCATAACATTATCAATATATCTAATAAATACAGCATCTTGGAGAAACGTAATTAATGGCGTTGATTCATCTTTTGCAAAATTTACATTGAAATCCCCGGCTAAAATCAATGGTAGTTTGTCTTTATTGGTTTTGAAAGTTATTGAACCTCTGTGAATGTACGGAAATAATCTCTCGTGTAAAAATGAAATGATGTCATTTATTTTTTTATTAGGAGAAATGTACACAATGCGTCGCCTCACCGTACACACTACTGCATATAGACTGTATATATATACCATCATATGCGTGGCGACGCGTCGCCACGGCATGCGTCGCCACGCCAGAAATCGGTTTTACGTGCGGCTATAGATGTTTCACATCAAAATGACTGTATTCGATAAGTTAAATACAGTATATGAGTAAAATATTGTGTCTATTTAGTTGCTTTTATCATATATGTATTAACAATGGCCGTTCTAATGCCAAAAGCTAATCCACTGTGAACACTAACAGGTAGGTATTATGGAGTCATAATATTTAGGCACCGAAGCGAGACGCTATACATTATCAACAATCTCACGATGCAATCCGACATCACTATCAAAAGTATTCGAAAGGCTTAAGTTACAGAAATTACATACATACATACATATCATCACGCCTTTCTCCCGTGGGGGTAGGCAGAGATTACGTCCTTCCACTTGCTACGATCTTGGCATACCTCTTTCGCTTCCTCTACTTTCATGAGCGCTTTCATACATGCTCGTCGGATATGAGTACTTTTTACCTGGCCTTTATTTAACACGTGATCGATTTGATCTAGATACGTTCGCCTAGGTCGACCCTTACCGACTTGCCCATTCACCCTCGCCTTATAAATTAATTTCGTTAATCTTCTCTCATCCATCCTCTCTACATGCCCAAACCAAAAATTACAGAAATTAGGTACTACAATATTAACTGCAAAGAAAAATTTGCTCGGTCGCAGGCATGGCTCGTAAAAATAGGAAGAAGAAATGCGCGCACCATCTTCTTTATGCGTTTGATGTAGAATATATGAAATTCTTTTGTTGCTACAATCGTTATGAATGTTGAAAAATGTCGATTGTTTCGCGCGATATCCCTTTTAAAATTCCTTACGCATTCATCGACAAACCACACAGCAAATCCGCGTTAAGCGTAATGACCAACTTAGCTCGCTCGTATCAGAATGTACTTCTTAGAGTCGTGATTAATCTCTAACTGTGAATTGACGTTATCGATTCGATAACGTTGTGAAGCACTAACAAGCACCGCAACTCGATTACGGCCGCACGTAAGAAAATTGTTTTGATTAATTCCTGCAAAAAGTCCGTTTATTAGAGCATGATACTCCATTATTGTTTTTTAATATTGTGTTATGATGTGTGATGAATCATTATTTTAAACCTATATACAGTCAAAAGCACTTCAATGGTAGATGACAATTAACTTTATTAAACACTAGCTGGTGCCCGCGGCTCCGCCCGCGTTTCATATGTTCTGTGCAGATGACGTTTCATTTATAGCTAATTATATAAAAAAAAAAAAAACAAATGAATGAATAAAAGTAAGAGTATTTTGTTTTTATTAGCGGAAAAAATGTATATAAGCGTAAATTGAAGTGGAAAATGTACAAAAGAGTAAATCGAAAAAAAAAAAAATGAGAGAGGATCGGTGGAATCCAAAAAATACCTGTCTAGGAAAAATACTGCGTTGAAAGGTATTAGTCCTATCCCGATATGTTTAGTAGTTTTGAGGTGACGGTGCGTCAAAGGAACCCCATTTTCCTTTTATTTATTACAAGAATAAATGCCTGTATTTTGTTTTACGGGAGCAAATAAATTAATAAACAAACAAATTGAGAAAACATGGCAAAGGGCTCATAGAATTTGAAAAATATATAGCCTATAACCGTCTACGGTTAATTCCGCGTCGAATGGTTGTGGTTTCATGTTGATCGGTCCAGTAGTTTTCCAGTTTACCTCGGACAAAGAAAACAAACTTTGCTTATATATATATATATATATATATATGAAAACAGAAAGGTCGAAGCTAAGGTGCCACATTAAAATTATTTATGCCTGTCTTCCAAACTTCCTAGATCTAACCAAATAAATCTTCTCTTTGTGAGAAAAAACACTTTTCACAGAAAATGTAGTTTTGAACATTTCAAATGTTTATTAACGTCTAATTTTTTTTCTACATTTCATGGTGGAATAATAATAATGCTAGTGGATATCTATATCTATACTAATAAATAAAATTGAAGTGTATGTTTGTAATGTCAAAATTATTTCTTTTTACTAAATAATGCAATTTTTTAAATTGTTGTCTGTTTGTTTGTTCCGGGTAATCTCCAGAACGGCTGGACGGATTTTGACGGAACTTTTTTTGGTAGATAGCTGAAGTTATTCCGAGAAACTTAGGGTACTTATAATTTTCGAAAATAACCAGGGTTCTGCGTAAAAAAATTAAAAAAAAAATAAAAAATTGAATAAAATCCGATTTTACGGGCAAGTGCTTGAATTCATAAGAAATATTTTTACTTAATATATGTACTAAACAAAAATTAAAGTACCGTATAGAAAAAAAGCAGTGAATAATATATGAAACGCGGACGCAGCCGTGGACACACAGCTAGTATCAAATAAGAGTGTACGTTGACTTGCGAATCATAGATCTTTGGATCATTGTTACTACTTCATCCGAAGCAAAATCATCTGTAAATTTATTTTGCCAAAGCAAATAAACAAAAGGAAGACGACGGTGACAATAAACTTTGTTACGAAAATATACTACGACAGGCATTTAACAGGCTGAATACCTACATGCGGCTATAAAAGCTTCAAAAGTATTATTATTACCAATTCCCTATACCATCTTGGGATATAATATATCAATGGATATACTATACAAAAAAACATTTAAAATAATTATTGCGGTTTGACACGAATGCAAAGTCTTTTGTTTAAATAAATACAGTAGACAACGATAAGTCACGTATGTTGCCAGATTCAATTGAATAAATTACTAGAGAAGATTTATTTTTTAACGAGTATTATTTTAATCATAACATCTATCAATAGTTTTTGGCAAGATCGTCAATGTTGTTTCTTGTTTTTAAAACATCTACTTACAGTATTTTACCATATATATTGGTACTTGGTAGCATTTTACATGATACGATGTGCATTGTTATGCACCGATAAAGTTTAAAAATTTGAATCGTGAAATTTAGAATATCACAAACACTCCCTGGAAAGTTTTAACAAAGGTCCATCATTTAATTAAAATATCGTATGAATAATAGAAAAATGAAATAAAATCGAGTCTAAAAAACCTGTGTTCAAGGCTGTAATCAATTATAATCAAAACAAAAGTCTACATTTTCGAATTCTTCGAGGTTATACGCAGCATACAGTTCGCCCGATGATAGTTGGAGACTGCAGTCTGAAAGCATCCATAGCCTACTTCAAATAAAATTGGTTGATACTTCTGAGAAATGCTTCATGTTGCAGTAAGTGTTTTTGTCAACGTTGGTTGAATCCTCATCCTCACGCCTTTAAACCTAGATGAAACACGACTACACTAAAGTACTCTAGGACCATTTCTCATGTATGACAGCGTTGTGGAATTGGTTACCCAGCATGGTTTTTCTTCAGTACTATGTCGTGTGCTTTTCTTGCAGATAAGAAAGAACTGAAACTTTATTTTAAACTAACAAACAAATTGTGTGAAGCATTGATGGCAATGTGATATACTGGAGATGATAATAACGTCATTGGAAATCCAACTCGAATCATTCGAGTACGTGTTTTTTGAAGATTATTACAACAATTATTATTTATTTCTCAACAGTAGATGTAGGTATCAAAGTTTTTTTTATTACAATTATTGTGTGCGTTAAAATATTGCTATTTATTTTTGTGTAAAAGATAATACATATTAAATATTAAATATATAAGATAGCTTTCTAATTAACCAGCTTTTAGATTAAAATTCCTTACCTCTATAAAAACAAATAAATAAACAAATAAACTTGTTTCCTGAAAAAAATTTTTTTTTTTTCTGTATCGTTTTGTGAAAACGCTCCTCATTATTAAATGTTAGTTCTATAGCAACCTCCATATACTAATCTATACTAATAAATAAAATTGAAGTGTCTGTTTGTAATGTCAATTTTTTTTACTAAATAGATATGAATGTATTTATGATACCTATGTATATACAATTTTTAAATTTTTTGTCTGTTGGTTCCGGGTAATCTCCGGAACGGCTGGACGGATTTTGACGGTACTTTTATTGATAAATAGCTGAAGTTACTCCACGTAACATAGGTTAATTTTAATTTTCGAAAATTATTAGGCTTCCGGGTAAACAAATTAAAACATATAAAAAATTGAATAAAATCCGATTCAATACACAGTTTTACGGGTAAGTGTTTGAAGTTATTAGAAATATTTTTACTTTATTTTATAACAAAAAAAAAAAAAAATTAGGGTATTAAAAAAATTAAATGGCAGTGCAGAACATATGAAACGCGGGCGCAGCCGCGGGCACACAGCTAGTGACGAATATATTATAACACATTTTTATTTACGTTTTTATTGCTATAAGGTTATCAAATACTTACAACAGGGTTTTCTAAACAGTACCTATTAAATTTTTGAACAAGATCTGATTTCACGAATCTATAAGACGTACTTTTGGTTACTAAGAATCTAAAATTTATTTAAAATATAATTTATTGGTTTAAAAAAAAACGAGACATCTTAATAATTCCTAATAAAACGGCAACACCGAAGCCCGAGTAAATACATGGAATATTGCGATGGTAACCTATTGGTATTCCGTAGGGGACGATTGTTAGAAAACGACGACATGCCTTTTGTATTGTTAATAATGACTCAAAGGTAGTGTGATTCGAACGATTTGCATAAACAAAAGAGAGTTGAATTATTCCCCATTAAATTTTAAATTTTCTATTCCGGAATAGAAGCCATGATGATGATGATGACTCAGTTAAAAGTGTAGTCGAATTTCGCGTCAATCAAAGTAAAAAATCACGAGGAAACCATAGCATGGTGATAGGGCATTTTCTAATAATGCACCACTGGGTAGCTGCCACTGAGTTTTACGGCATTATCATTAAGAGCCAGTACCTCTAGGTTTAGCGTGTTTATCATGCTCAACCGCATCGTCATTAGATTGTGGTCAAAGCATCTGAGCATATTTAAAAGATTGTTGCAATTCTCTTGACGTTATCATAAACGTTACTTTATTTATATCAAATTACTTGTTAATAAAAAAACTAAAATGAAATTTAAAACACGATTATCGCAAGTTATTTCAAATTAGTAATACACTAACGGTTAGCATTAAGCATAAATACCTTGTACTCATTAAAAACCATAGTAATAAGGAGTTTATACCAATGGTATTATTAATAAATATAATACAAGAGCAATGGCCGCGGGTAAATATGTGGTACCCGAAGTTACCAATGTGTATGGAGACGAGAACTCTTAAAAAGCGAATCCCATATATATCGAATAGTTTTTTTTTTTTTTTTGACGGGGGAAATGCATTTACGCACTACCCTTATCTATTGTATTTAGGGGATCAAAATCCCCCAATACAATAGATAAGGGGGCACGGAGTGACGAGCTCCGTGCCAGTGTGGGACTCACCCGGGCGTGAAGCGCCCGGAAATACCCACTAAAACCCCCCGGGGCCGTCCGCTGCATTTGGGATGGGGGCGACACGGGGTGGCTTTCGCAAGCACCGCGTCGCCTTGAATAGTTTTACCTCAGACAAACACAAATTATTTGAAACATATTTAACCTTAAAAATGGAATTGTATCTTAAACAAACATGGTACTCTAAAAAGTAAATAGTTGTATAAGAAATCGTAATACCATGACCTACAGTCAAACTGAATGTTCAATTTTGTGGGTCAGTAACCTATAAGATGTAAACAAGAGAATAAATAAAAAATAATACAAAAAAATATATTTTGCATCTAGAATTCATTATTTTCAATCTATAGACATTTATCTATTCCCGTGGACAGTGTTTCAATGCAATAGGAAATACGTTATGATGAACCTAATATTATAGACATCACATTCCCTCTTATCTAACAGATAATTTTGGAGAGCGTTAAGTTATTTGACCACCTAACCATGAAATAGAATCAACGATTTAATATAATTGTAAGGCAAGATCGAAAGTTATGCCCTTTCGGATAGGTACTAATTTTTTTTTTCCCTAAAACATTAGCAGTTCGAAAGAAACTTGGATTTTATGTCCGGCTATTTTATATTAATTATGCTAGTTATAACTAGTGTATATTTTGTTAAGTTAAATAGAGTACATATGACATGTGATGCTTTTAAAAAGCACATTAATTAAATGTTTTTCTTCCATCTTTTACTAAGACATAATTATGGATTGTTATAGCATACGAATAATAACAACTAAATAGATGCTAAGTATTTCCTCGTATTATTTAACAAGACTGTTAGGCAGACGCCTATTACCATTCCTTCTAGCTCTGTTACTTGCGCAACTATCCCTATATCCCTAAAGCTCAATCTATCTGGGAATCTGGTATCTGTGAAAACACAGCGATATCTATTGGAAAATGTTTTATAAAGATAGGAAAGAAAGTGGTAAAGTTTACTAATTCAGTTTTCAGGTGGAAGGAAAATATTTTATTTGTAAGTGTGTGCTAGCGACTCCCCCCGCGTTTCATATATTCTTCACTACGTCATATAGATGTTAATTGTGTTACATGGAACCCTAAATATTTTCTTAAATTTAGTTTTACTAAGAGAAAGCAAATGTATTTCTCACAAATTCAAGCATCGTCTTCAGTAAACTGTTTTTACAGTTTCTTAGATTGTAATTTAATTTGTAAGGAACCTTAATTACTTTCCAATTTCTTTTTGGCACTAATAGAAAGCAAAGATATTTCTCACAAACTCTCAAATACCTGCTAGTAAAACTGTACATTTAATAGGATTTTATTCACATTTTTTTGTGAAATTGAACCCTAAATGTTTTTGTGAAATAAATTTAACCTAATTTACTCGAAATAACTTCAACTATCTACCAAAAAAAGTCCCGTCTAAATTGGTCCAGCCGGAGATTAACCGGAACAAGCAGACAGGCAAACAATTTTCAAATTGTGTTTGTGCTATAGGTTTCATATATACATTCATATCATATGTATTCAGTAAAAAGTTGTTATTTTCATATGACAAACAGACTAATTTATTTATTTAGATAGATTTTTAAACATCACTAAGTAATAGCAGAAATTCGTTAGTTGCCCCATATATATCAAATAATCTATCTACGACTTAAAAAACAATCATGGAAATAGTTCAGTAGTTTTTAACAAACTTCAAAAAGGAGGAAGTTATCATTTCGTCTGTATGTTCTTTTCATGTTTGTTACGCGATTTCTCCGTCAATTGTGAACAGATTTTCAAATTTATGTTTTTAAGACTAAGGAGTACACTCCCGAGGACCCATTTTCACCAAATCAGGATCTGATCAGTGTGATCTGGAACTCAGGGAAATGGAGAAAAACCCTCGAATATAAGCGACACTTACACGTGTTTTATTGATTCGTTTTCAAAGCTATTGAGTAGTCTTCACGGCTATTATACCTGAGAGTACGTATTTAAACTAAAAAGTAGAAAAAAAAACTTTTGTAATTAAAAACAAAACCGACTTCAAAAGAATAAGCCACAAAAATGCACTAAAAGTCAACAAATAATACCTTTTTTTAATCTGGTTCTGTTTACTTCAATGTTTTAATAAAATTAATAATTTTGAAATCGGTGCCAGCGGATACGGTTAACAAAGTAGTGTAAATTTACATCGCTATATTAATATTCAATTTTAATTCTTTAAAATCATCCTAGTCCTATATGTATGTAACTAGCTGTGCGCGGATATTTTGAAGTAAACAGAAGCAGATTAAAAAAGTTGTAATTTTTTACTTTTTGGTGCATTTTTAACGCTTATTCTTTTGAAGTCGGTTTTGTTTTTAATTTAAAAAGTTTTTTTTTTGAGTTATCGAGTTAGACCCAATAAAATCAGGTGAGATTTAGATCAAACCGCTCAGTATAAAAAGTAAGATTATTAATGTCGTGATTGATCTGATAACTAAAAAATTTCATTTCAAATTTTGAATATACGTGTGTGCTTATAAAAAAGTTCATGAAATAAAAAAGACAGCAATATTTATAAAACAATTATTTTATTATCATATAGAGTGGTGTTCCTTGCCATAATTTTAGGGTTAAATAAGTTAAATAATAAAATCACAACTTAACGAACGCTTAAAATTAACCCGAACGTCCCGATAATAAGAATAATATTATTTATCTTTTTAGAATTTAAAAATTTCAACATAATCTCGAAAAAAATCGAGGATCAATTTAATATCGAAACTACGACGTTCTTGAGTAAAACACTTATTTGCTATGGCAGGTAAAATTGATTCAAAAAAAATTTAATTATAAAAACACAGCAATCAACTGGCAACACTAAACCTGACGTTAGTAATGTTGTAGAGGCAAATTAATATTTCGGTTTTGAAACTGATATAAACGCATTCTGCGTCCTCTGGTATCGACTAAATACTATAATATTTTTGTGTCTATAAACGTATTACTCATAATTACAATATTATAACTTGAAATTCTGAAATTGAGAATTATTCGAAAACTCATTCGTTGGCTTAGTTTTGAAACTTTTCATACATTCTGCGTATTTTGACAACTCCTTTTACATATTATATACAATTGCGAATGAATCAATACAGTTGAAAAAAATATATATGATTCAAATAATAAACTTTTACCTAAACATAAATCACAGATAGAGATATAAAAAAAGAGAATTATATTATTTGAATAGGTCACATCAGTTCAGTTAGATTATCGGGCATTGACATGGCAGTTGGTAATTGAAACTTAGTTCTTGAGGATAGCTGTAACACAATTGAACATGTTTTTTAAGGCATTTTAAAGTATTAAGGATCTCAATTAAATTAAAACACGTAACAAGAAAAACGGAATTACATTCTTATGCATTCGCATCAAAACTTAAATTTGTTTCTCTGCAAGGATAATGTAAATGATAAGGTAATGGAAGAAATTATGAACAATGAAATATATGAAATCAAATTACAAACTAGGACATCAAAAGATAAAAGAGAACAAACATCAACGATTATATAGAACAAATTCCATTGTCGCCCCAAATTCTGGTGGCGAATAAAGTCGATTCTAAAAATTGGCAAGCACTTACACATTACTTGGTATATCTTATGCATTATAAGTCCTGATATCTTCACTGACATTTATTTAAAATAATAACTTTCTGTTTGACTAGATCTATCTTAGTTATTTAATTACATGCACTACTAACTCGTGATACGATTTTCGATACATGTGTTTTGGTCTCAAAATATACATCATATTTTAAATTATGATGGTTTCAAATAAAAATTATAAAATAAAGTTAATAACTCTAAAGATTTACATTGCAAAACAAGCACACGGTTTGTATAATTTTCGATTATATTGGAAAAAATAAAAGAAAATTGCTTCATCTGATTTTATTTTTTATCATCTCCAGAATTTTTATGATCATCCTTTTTGCTGGAATCCTTATGGTTTGTTTCGGGGCGGTCTTTTTGCTTTCAAATTCTTTTTCATCTTTCTTCTTATTATTATCTTGATTTTCTTTGGTACCTGCAGACTTTATTTTAGAATCACATTTATTTTGAAATTCTTCATTTAAGTTTCTTTCAAAATCAGCAGAGGTTTTATTAACGTTTTTCTTCATGACTGAATCGGGGTAACTCTAAAAAAATAATATGGTAGAATTAAATTTTATGTTAAAAGCATAGTACGATAAATAGTAAATAAAAAAGATACCTTAAGATAAAGTCTCACATTGTTAAATATACGTCTAAAATCTTGCACTACTTGATCGTAGTCGGTGTAAGAAGAACTTTTTAGTTTCGTTGATATATCATGAAGGCACATTGGGTACTTTACAACTTCATAAAATCTAGGTGCCTGAAAACGAAAAATTGATTATGAAAAATTTGATTGTTATCTTTAACGTAAAAAAAACTGTCTATAACTATTACCATTTTTATATCCATATCGTGTTGAATGAACAGTGCTTCATCTGTTTCCAATAATTTTGCTATAATATTGTCAAATTTCTTAACAATGGTAACTGACAAAGGTTTCTTTTTTTTCGGATGGTACCATGTACCTGAAGCTGCCACTTTAGATTTACCACTTGGCTTCTTCTGGTTATCATCTCTAACATAGTTACCGCTTCGGTCAAAACTCGGACAACGCGGATGTCCTTTTTTGTACTTTGCATCCTCTTTTTTAACTTCAGTTTGATCTTCAGCGTTCTGGGTTCTAATACTATCATCTGGAGACTTAGCTATCTCATTATTAGCCAAATAATTGTCCTTACTTTTAGCTGTTACATATTCATTCTTTACGGAATTTCGTTGGTTCCATAAATTATTTGTTTCCTTAGAATTAAAAACAATAGATGATAAACAATTGGACGAGTTTTCATTATTATCAACTTCAAGCTTTGATTGACTTAAGCTTTCGGAATAATCATAGTTTGAGCATAAACCGAGTGCGTCGTATAATCGTGCAGTGTTCGACTTTGCACCTTCATGAATAAAATCCATTAGTTTAGGAGCTGACTGCTTTGCAGCTTCCCAAGCCCGGTCTGATGTCATAGAACTAAGTAAATCGATAGCTTCACCAGTTGTCAAGTCCAAATACGACATTCCTTGTCTTCGAACTAGCTTATTATCTTCAGGAAATATATCTTCTGTACGTCTAGACAACAAGCATGGCCATGATTCCATGTTGTATTTGGGTTGCGGAGCCAAGGTAATAGAAGAAAATGGAATTTGCATTTTTGAAGCAGCAACATCGCCTACCGCTGAATTCTCATGTGCCACATCATGTAAATTGTTTTGCATAAAAGTAGCTGTTGGGTCCGGTGGTTTGATGGGAACCTTGTAACTCCCAGGTTTCATGTAAACTTTAGATATTTCGTGATACTCGTCATTATCAGGGTCAATATGTTGTACGGGGCCAGAGATATTACTCGATACAGTCACTATATTTGATGGTATTTGAATATTATGACTATGATGAGTTAGAAAATCATTGGGTTCTCTTTGTATCATCTGACCCCACGTCGCAAAAAAAATCAGCCTCTTCCTTTGTATCACCGCAACTGTTGTTTTTTTTTTTTGCACATAACATCCTCTAATGTTTGTTGCAGCAGCCATACTAGGTATTAAACTTTTTTCCACATGGCTTAAAGGGATCATTTTAGCTTTTAAATCCATGTCCTTATGCTGCATTAAATCAGAGGACACGTTTCCTATAAGTGGGTGCCCCGGAGCTTTTCCCAGTTCAGCGTCAATTTTTTGCTTTAATTGGGTATAAAGTTCTCGCTGGTCTTGGCATATACCTTCAACATTTCGAAAATCTGGTGTATTAGTTATAGTCCATGACTGACGAAGTTTGGCTTCCCGTACACTACATGGGTCACAATGGTACTGCGATTTATGATACACGTTAATTTCACCTTGATCATTTAAAGTATATAAATTATTAGACGGTGGTACTATTGGAATTTTTTATAAACTACAGCTGGTTTGTTCGGCCATGGAACTTCATTAAAAGAATGTGAAGCAACTTGAGTTTGATTTTGTATCCATGGTGGTTGGATTGCATTAAATTGTTGTGTGGAAACATTCACATGTCTTGGGGTGCTTAACTGAGGCTTTGAAGATTGAAACTTGTTCTGGTTTTGATGACGCGGGGCTGCAGAGTTTGTTGCATAATAATTATGCGTAAAACTTTTCTGTTCCATTGTGAAGCCGTGATCTAAGCGTTTAAAAGTCTTATATATGTGTGTTAACATCTCTTTAGTTACAGCTTGCCACTGCACAAAGCACTCTCTTATATTCTGACTGTAATATTTATTTTCAATTCTTGAAAATGTGTCATGTTTCTCGCTAAGTAACTCTTTGACACCTTTCCATCCATCTAAAATTCTTACAAAAGAGAAAATAAAGTTTTTGATGACCCACGGTATGCCTTGTGAATGCAAATTAGCTACAGCACTATCAGGTTTTTGCACGTTGGACCGGGTTTTAGCACATATAGAGTGTATGTTTTTAAAACATGGTCTGTTGTGATGAGCAATAGCAATATTTTCTGCATCAGTGCATGCTTCAATTGCCAATTGAACAATCTGATTTGGTATTTGATCATGTATAATTATTTTATCTAATGCAGTAAGTAGTGCATCAGATGAAGTAGTGGACTTATTTCTATCTTCCTCGGTATTAGTAGATAGATTTGTTTTTTGAGAATTTGCACCAGTTCTATAATCGGTTATGTTACAAAGTTCAGAGACCATTCTCTCCCCTTCAACGTAGAAATCAAGACTCGAAGTAGATTCAGAATTAAAGGGTCTGTCTTTTCTTTGACGATCATTGTCATCATTCTTACTTTTGTCAGGGTATCGAGGATCAACACTATAAGCGTTTCTCTTTTCTTGGCATTTTACTATTTTCTTCTTAGCTCCCGTTCCTATAGGTTCCTGATTGTTTATAGACCATGAGCTTTGAGAGCGTCTATCAGAACTAATAACTCGATCGCCTGTCATTCCAGGCCCACTGTAATTTTGTGAGGTTGGATCAAAAACGAGCCCAATTAGTGGTGAGTGGGGCGGTGAACTAAACGTGGGAACTAATGGACTGTTATATCTGAAAAGTGAATCAAAATGTAAATATCAAATTATGAGATACAAAATAGTAATAAATAATTAAGTTTCAATATACCTTGCAATTTGATATTGATGGTTAGATCCAGTGGCTTCATAAACACTAGTTCCCGCGCGACAATGTGTAGACATATTCGGATCTTTAAAATCTTTGTTAGTACTCCCTAACAAAAATATTAAATATCTATTTATAAATAGGCAAAAATTCTTCCTTCTGTTTATCAAACAATTCTTTTTGTTTAACTTAATGGCTGTGATCACATTTGGACCATCGACCGAACACAAACAAGGTCTCATGTACAGTAACAGAATTAGAGATTTGATATTTCTTAATAAAGCCCAGCTTGATAAAAGTCCTAAGAGAACATTTTATGCGGCTGAGTGACTTCAAAGCCATGGTGAAGATTTAAAGGCCCTCCTGGTCTACTTACATTAGCTAGTTAGAAATCAAAAGAACATTTGGGAAGAGTCATACAAACTAGAACCAACACACAATTCCACCGAGCGCATAACCCACAGTTCCAATTATGTTTACAAAACTCTCAATGAATTATACTGCCCTCAATGTTACACAGAAGTCGGTAAAGTCGTTTTCTTTTTTATACTGTTTATGTTCATGTATGTATGTATGGAAATTCACGATGTGGTCTAGGATTACAATCACACTAACCGATAGAAGGTCGATAGAAGGGTGTCATTTGTAGACATCACTATCGTTGTTTACAAAGTGATCCACCATATAATAAACTTTGCAAATAGCTTTATAGGCATATAGGTTTCAGGTGATGTTGTCGGAACACACTTATTTATATTTGGTGACAGGTTTTCAAACTTGAGAGTGGTAGCTACTCAGGCGGACATTATTAGATAATGCCTTAGGGGTCATTCATTAATTAAGTAATGGTACCCAGAGGTCCCCTTATCTTGGGGAAAGGGGGTAAACCCATTCTTACGTAATATTTTACAACTCGAGATCTACATCTGATAGCAATGAAAAAGTATAACCTAAATTATCTGCCAAAAATAAAAATATTTGATTTACATCACACTGTGTTTTAGTGTAACTGATCCTTTTTTAACAACGTTTTATTATTCATAAAAACGAGATCGAATTTTACGTAAGAAGGACAGGGGGTTTGAAAAAATGAAAAATCGTCAAATCATCCTCACGTAATTAATAAATGGCTCTTTACCACCATGGTATGATTTCTCAAGGCATTTTCCTTCATCGAAAGCTCAAGCTTATAGTATCCGATAAGTGGATTCAATCCCACGTCTATTGAAGTCGATTTTTTTTACTACTAAGTGCCAAACAAGCATTGATGGCACAATGGGTAGTGCGACCGGGTCGCGCGTCAATCGACACGGGTTCGATCCCACCTATCCAACTGTAAAATCAGCCTGAGCTTTCGGTGAAGGAAAAAATCGTGCGGAAACCATAGCATTAGGTAGGGCCTTTTTCTAATAATGCCCGCCTGGGAAGCTACCACCCTCAAGTTTGAAAACATGTCGCCAAAACCCAATAGCTGTGTTCCGGCATCATCACTTGAGAACCAGTACCTAGGCTTAGTGTGTTTACCATCCTGGACCACATCGCCACTTAACAGCAGGCGAGATTGTGCTCAAAGCACTGAGCTTATATCGTGTAAAAAAAATAATCCATACGATCAGCCTGACGGTAAGCGGTCACCGTAGCCTCGTCTATAGGCCTGCAACCCAGAGCTATCACGTGCGCGTAGCCAACTATTTCATCGATCCACACTACCAACTGAGCCATCATCAATTCAAGATTAGTTTTTAAAATAAGTTGTAAATTCACACTCGTTTGCATATTCTAAGTTAATTTTAATTTGCGTAAAACTATGTCCATTCCTCAAGCGTTCAATTTAAAACGTGCAGTTTTCCCTCAATGAAACCTGAGCCTTATTATTGTTCAAGCACTTTATGGTTCAAGTTCTTATATTTGATTGCTAATATACCATGCAGATTGCTTAATTAATTTTCAAACTTTTTGATGCAGTATAGACATGGACGTGATCGATACTACTGTTATTAATTTAGTGCGTTCTATTTTGCTACCATAATTTTTTTGTTGAATCACGGTGAAATGAGAAGCTTGGTAACCGTCACTCTGGTGAGGTAAACTTCTTTCTCTCCCTCCGTCGGGCCCTTCATGGTACTCCGCAGGCTTATTAGAAATTCCGCTACCATATTCTTGCATTGGGATTGCAAAAATCTATGAACAATTACGTTGTTAAATAATATTTTGTAAGACACGGTAGTCTTTAATATTAAACATAATAGAAACAAATGTAATTAACACAAACTTAGGAGATCTATGTAAACAATTTGGTCATACTAAAGCAATAGATGTTAAATAACCGCAAGAAGAATTATCACAAGGCATAGAGACATTTAGCATAAGAAGTGGTTCTAGAATAATGGATTTTATAACCCTAGCATACTACTCTAATTCGTGGAGATTCTATAAATAGACATTAGCACAACATTGGTGCACAAAGTTAAAACATGTCTTCCAAAATTACGAGTAGCTTTATAAATGATGAAAAAAAAAAAATTTATTTTATTAAGATAGCTAAATACGACACTTTTGGCAAGTCGGTGAAATTTGGTACTTTTTTATTCTTGCTTCTCAGAATGAATTCATTTAGTCATAAATTATATAAATAAATAAATATAGAGAAATAAGTGAATAATTATATAAAGACCCAAAGCATATTACCGATTTACCGGACAATAAGTTCAGGCACCATTTCGAGCAAATTTTAACTTGCGAAATTTATTATATAGTGGGTCACTATGTAAGCAACGAATGTGATGTCTGGAAATGACACCCATCTATAGATCTCTAGTAGATGAGCATCTACTAATAGCTTGTAACTTCCATAAAAAAAAAACATTATTTTGAAAGAAATATCTGATTGTGTTTCTTCTCGGTTCTTCTGGATCCTGCTGTGTGATACCGATTAAGAATAGTACTACCCCATATTTTGCTGTAGGGAGAACTAAGAGATCAACCAGGCAATGGGCAGCAACATCCTCTAAGTAACACACAAACATCTGACTGTAATCGCAAAAACCCCTGGCAAGCATGGCTATTATGGCAATTTTTCCCTTTTTGGAGGAGATCTATGTCCAGTAGCGGACGTCTTTCAGTTGAGACAATCAATCCTCTCAATGACTGGATTATTTTCCGAACCGGTGGTAGTATTTTGACGTTCATAAACGCTTTATCATGGCTTAAATTGAAAAGTATCTTTGAATTTTATTTTTTGTTGAACTGACATTTCAAAGATGCTAAATCTAGGTGGTTTCACACCTATCTCAATAAATCAATCTAATTACTTTTACGTTTACTCTCAAATTAATTTAATCCAAATTCGTCAGTTATACGCCTTTATTTTAAATATTCTGTAAAACTACAATAAAATATTTAAAAAAAAAAAGCATAATTGCATTAACTTACCGAGAATTTTCCTACCGGTTTTCTCCGCCAGTAAACGTTTCAAATCTCAATTCATTTTCAAAAACTCTATCCAAAAAAAAACCGTAAGAATGTCAAAAATACTGATGTTTGTCAAGTTTATCCTTAATTTTTTAAATCTTTTTATTCCCTCGCGAGATTTTGTTGTTCTAAAGTTTACCTTTTTGTATATGTTCTTAGTTTTAAAGCTTTCTGTACGCAATCACCATATTATTTTACCGATAGAGATATTCGACGAGTATTGTATGACTTGCCAAATAATTGAAAAGTACCATATGATTCCGTTCATTTGTTTCGTGACAATTTCTACTTTTGCTTTTGCGCATTTCATGCGGCCATTAGCATTATAATGAAACTCGTTTTTAGTTCCTATATGTTTAAAATCAACAGTAAATTACACAGATTAATTAATGAGAATCAAAACAATACTAACTTTCTTTATTATGTCTAATGAAATAAAAAAGATTATTCGTTCAATATGTTAGAATTTATTTTCAATTTTTAAAGAAAACATAATTATTATAAAAATACAAAAAGATAATCAGTGATCTGTTGCGCCAGTGAGGCTTAGGTCAGGCCGGCTAAACGTAATGGATTGGATTATTTATAATATAGAAAGAAATATATTTAGTGACGTATGTAGTACGTAATTAACGTATGCGAGCAGCCCTAGAATACGAAATTTAGCACTGCGGTGCATCATACTAGCGTTAAATGCCTTTTATTCAGAACTACTACACAGGCTCTCATACCAAAGTAACTTTCAAGTCCATAAGAAATCTAAATTTTAGTATTCGTCGCAATTTTGAGTCACAGGTGACTAGTTTCGATTTTACGTCGATATGAAATTTAAAGTTACTCTCTAGTAGCTACAATTAGGTAGGTTACCACTTGTTATATCCTGCCCCCCGGACTGTTGACCGTTGGGTCATGCCTCTCTTCGGAGGGGCGGGCGAAGAGGTGGGTGGGGGATTCCTCCCCCCCCATCCCAATTGGGCCATTGCACGGACGAAGCCCGGTGGGTTCACCGCAGGGGGCGACGCGGTGCTTGCGAAAGCCATCCCGTATCGGCCCCATCCCAAATGCGGCGGACGGCCCCGGGGGGTTTTTTGAGTCGTCCCTCCGTGCCCCCTTACCTATTGCATTGGGGAACTCCGGTCTCACTAATGCAATAGGTAAGGGTAGTGCGTAAATGCATTTCCCCCCGTCAAAAAAAAAAAAAACAGGTTACCACTTGTACCAAAACATAACAAATTTAAATATCAAATTCTATATTCCATAAAAGACTGTAATTTGTGTTTAGAGTTACTAACGAATGTTATTATTATGTTATAAGCAGCTAATGACTTACATAGATTAAGGCTCTCCACAGAGACGGTTTTCCAATGAGCCTTTATAAAAGTTCCATTAGAACCATTGGTAATTTGTTCAAATAAAGGCGTTTGATAACACGCGCCTTTTTTATTTCATTTAGTTTTATAGTTTTTTTTTTAACTCCTAATTAGAAATAAAAACAAATCAGGTATATTAATTCTATTTCATTTATTTAACAGCATATAATAAGCCTCAATATTTGTCTCTTAGAAAGTCAATGGTTGAAAATTATTAATTTCACAGCTTGCGTAGTACTGATGAGCTTAGGCGATCAAGAGTGTATTTTCATCCCGAATGCTATGAGGATTGTCGTGACTAGGAATGTTAACGTCGATGTAATTTTACTGCTGCTATTGCAGTAGTCAGTGTAACAAGAGCACACTTCCTGCCGACCCCCGTAACCGGCGCGATAGTAACACATACCCTGTAATTATATGATTTACCTCATTACTTTATTGTGGTCAATTTTAGTTTCAGTCATGACTAATGCTGTTGGTCTAAAAGCCTTCACCGGGGTTTTGCGGCTAGTTTTTAGGGTACTCAGTTAAGAAATTTTAATAAAAAACACTATAACGGTATGAACCTCCGGGCTAATCTTACAGGTTAAGGAGTATAAATAAAAAAAGAAGGTCCCTTGCAGAATACTCGTATATGTAAATCTTTCGTATAGTATGCAAGTATTTATTGTGCAATGTGTTATTAGTCGATGTATCACGCTGATTCTAGCGGATTAAGTTGCATCCCTATTTCCTAATTTGAAGTCATGAGGGTTTACTCGGTCGTGTGGTCGGGTTTTACAGTTATTTATGTTGATGCGTACTTTTCTATTCAATATTATAATGAACCTTAGCTTTCGTCAAGAAGAACCTCGTGAGGAAACCAATTCATAGTGTTAGGGTATTTTCTAATCACCCCGTGTCGCCCCCATCCCAAATGCAGCGGACGGCCCCGGGGGGTTTTAGTGTGTATTTCCGGGCGCTTCACGCCCGGGTGAGTCCCACACTGGCACGGAGCTCGTCACTCCGTGCCCCCTTAGCTATTGTATTTGGGGGACTCTGATCTCACAAATACAATAGATAAGTGTAGTGCGTAAATGCATTTCCATCTGGGCAGCTACCACGCTCAAGTTTGAAGGTGTGTTGAACGCTAGTTCTATTTCAGAAAGAAAGAAAAAAAGAAAATCTTTATTCACAAATGAGATACAAAACACATACTGAAAAAATAGAAAATAATGAAGAAATGATACCAAAAGAAAATAATCACATAATAGGGTAACTATGTGTGTCACCCCCACCAACCAAAATCTCATCAGATGAAAGGGTCTCCAGCTCAGCATATGCTGAAGTACCAAGAGATACTCAGCGCTGATTTTCAGCTGAAGCCCAGAGCGAATCACGAAACGTCAGTATAAAAAAAAAAAAGAAAACTTTGCAAAAATTACAAATTACAATAAAAAAACTAAATTGTAAAATTTTACTCACATATACAAGTACTTAGTCTATATATATATATATATATATATATATATATATATATATATATCATTACCACATATGCACATTGTTATATATCTTATGTATAAGGGTATATAAATAAATAAATCAATATTACATAAAAGATAAATTTTCGAGGCGTTACAATATTTATAACGTATAAATTATAAAAACAAAGGCAAGTATAAATATATTTATATCAATAATTAATTATAAAACATAAAGGATGCTTTAGTTAGTAGAAGGAAAGTCTTACATAGATTGAGCTGTTAATAAGATTTTTTTTTTAAATTATTTTAAATAAATTACTGATAAATTTCAGCCTCTATGCTTTGTATGTGTACTACCCTGGACAACATCGTCACTTAACATCATATGAAATTGTGATCAAAGGGCTGAGGCTATGCACTAAAAAAATGTGGGGAACCTGGCTGTCACTGGAGGGTGACCTGGGGTGTATAGAATCATAGTCACAGGCGGCGGGAAGAATGGGAACGTAGGATACCTACGTGAAACTTGGTATCGTCCCAGCCGCAACTCCTGATGATTCTGCTCTCCGGGTACTTCCCGTTGATAGCGTGGTCGACGTGCTGGATGATCTTCCTGCACATCATATGACTGACTCCGCGGTCGTGCTCGGAACAGTTCCGCTTTAAACTGTCTGGTGGGAACGCGTCCCAACAGAGGCTGTTCATGGCGCTGTTGCATTCGTAGCACATTATTGTGGAACCTTGAAGAACGAGACAATGGTGTTCAAATTAGATACACTAAGTCTGTGATGTGAGAGGGACTGGATCGAGTCCGCTAATGGATATCACATTACATTGGAATCTGAAGCTAGCTTGGATTCATTGCTCCCTTTCACATAATTCGGACATACATGAAGTCGACAAAAAATGAATATGACCACGGTTTTCTTGCTATATTTTAACTTTGAAGCCCTTGAAGGAATATGTATGTAATGCGGTAGATAAGACCATTAAAATAAGCTGTCGTGATGGATGGAGCTGAGTGTTGGAAAACTGAGGAGACGGATGAAAGAAGAGCGCATGTAGCAGAGATGCGAATGTTAGATGCATCACAGATCCATAACTAGAATGGCTAAGATTAGAAATGAGTGTATCTAAGGAAGATTGAGAGTAGCACAATAACAGAAAAGTTAAGCAGTAATAGATTGGCCACGCCTATGGGCATTTTATGACGAGAAATAAAAGTACGAAGGTGAATAAATATAGAGGTGGAGAGAGACCGAAGAAGGTACGGATGGATTTTGTGAATTATAACATACGGGTCATTCCACCTCAAATCGACCTATAGTTAGAAGAATTGACCAAAATTTGTCCAAATCGAAAGGGATCGATTCCGACTATTGGTCGATGTGAGCTGAAATGACCCATATGTATAAAATATGTGGGTAGAAAACATTTTCTGTGGATCCTAAGTATATAGGACAAGAGAATCATCCAGGGTGGATCATTACGTGAATGATAGTGATGTCTGGAAATAACCCACATCTCTGTGCTTCCACTAAAAACTACGATTTGTATAGTTTTTTATATGACAAAAAAAAATGATATATATTAATGATATATACTTATGAAAAAAAAGAACCAGATCGAGTTTCTTGCCTGCGCTCTTCTCGACTGGATTGTTTTCCGAACCGGTGGTAGTGTTTTAGACGTTCATAAGCGCCTTCTTAGGGCCTAAATTGAATAAATAAATTTTGATTTTGAGAATGAAGATTATGATAATGCAGTAAATATTTAAGAAAAGTAGAAATCGTCCCGAATCGAATACATGCGCCATATGAAAATGTAGGTACTGCCATAGTTTATAAATTAATAAATAGAATATAATAAGGTTATATAATATACATATGAGGCCCTCAATTTTATTTTATGAAAACGTTCAGAAAGTTTTATTGAATGAACCATACGGATCCGGTGTTGACCTTGCATCGGTTTTTAAAAATAACTTACAAATAAACGTAACCCAGTTCCGGGAGAGATTTATGTATATTAAAATTCTGATATGTAGTAATTTTTTATATCGGTGGCAATCATTTTTTTTTAGGCTGGAAAATCATTTACTTACCAGTGAGCTTCACGTAATACGTATTTTAATTTAGTTCAGAGATATCTTAAAAACCTTCTTAAATATAATACCTTCCTTTTTTTGTAAAAGTGTAATTGAAATTAAATTTTCTTTCTTTTTTTCTGTGCTTTATAGGGTCCAGTGCTTTAACCACAATCTCACCTGATCTTAAGTGACGATGTGATTCAGGACGGTAAACACGCTAAACTTGCTGACGGACATATATGTAAACTTGAGAGCTAGCCAAGCACTATAGTAAGGTTTAAATTATGATGTTTTCCTTCAACTTAAGCTCAGATGTATTATGAATAAGTATTGGAATTAAGTGGATTTAAACCTACATTCAACGATACCAATATACACTACCGCTGAGACATCATCGTTGTAAGATTTATTGTTATCAGAAAAAAGAAACACACCCAGAAACTAATATTAAATTAATTTTATATCCAAACAGCTGTGTGCCCGCGGCTGCGCCCGCGTTTCATATGTTCTTCACTGCGTTTTATTTTTTTTATACAGTACCCTAATTATTTTCCTTAGATTTTTCGGTACTAAGATAAAGTAAAACCATTTCTCACAAATTCAAACACTAGCCAGCCGTTGAATCGGATTTTATTCGATTTTTTTTACCCTAGCGGAGTAACTTCAGCTGTCTAACAAAAAAGTCCCGTTAAAATCTGTGTCCAGTCGTTCCGGAGATTACCCGAAACAAACAGACACAGACAGACAGTTTTTTTTTATTATTACTCATTTGTATTTAGTAAAAAAAAAGGAATTTTGACTTTACAAACAGACACATCAATTGTATTTATTAATATGGATAATTTCGTTAGCTACTTCATAATAAAGAAACACTGAGTTACATAATACCATCGATTCTAAACCTAACGAATTTGCGATAATTTCATAAAAGAATTACACATAATCAAAATGTTATACGGATCAATCAGTCAACATTAATTTCTTTTTAATAACTATATCTGAAGTTTTGAATGGAGAAAACTCAAGGAAACCTTGATTTATTTTTACAAAATCCGGTGCTTGTTACATTGCTACGATATGATTTAATCATGAAACACATGTATTTTTATTTAAACAAAAAAAAAAAAAACAACTCCAGTTTTGGTACAAAATTTCACTGGGCAAAAGTTGGACGAACTCGTACTATATTTATTCACAATAAATTAATTAGTGTTTAAATTCCATAGTGTAATGTTTATACATTTTAAAATAAAACTTATTTAACGTTAAAATCAGATTTATTTGAAAACTTCTTTCATTCTGATATCATATATGCGCATTTAATTCTCTTCCAATCGTAGTGGTGCATTTAATATTCACAGTTATTATTTTTAAACTCAATTTATTACCGTACAAATAAATAATTACTCACCATATTTAAAAAGTCCACAAAGGAAAACCAAGGCTATCGCCAGGTACCTCATATTTTAGGTAGATTGTAAATCTGCCAACACGTTAAGCATCCCACAGGGGTACTGAAGAATACGTTACAGTGTGTATATAGAAACAAGAGTATACCAGTGATACGTAACAGAGGATTTGCTCCTATTGTCACTGATAAAAGGATGTGCCTCATTGAAGCTTCGAGTCTCACGGACAATTTATCTAAGCGATTGTTACGTGATTCGATCGAGTCATTTGATAAGAATTTTGCAATAATAACATTGAACAATTCGACTGCAAAAGTTACATTTACAAAATGTAATAGTTTAACAAGACAATGACACTGAATCAAATTTAAATTAAACTCAGAAGATGAAACAAACATATCTCGTAATATAACTGCCAATAAATATTACAACTCACGATCAATTTCCGAGTACTGCAACAAACGAGGAAAATAAATACCTAAAAAGGAAATCAATGTGAAATAATAAATATAACAAATCATTTAAACTTTTAATAAATAATTACATTCGCAAAAACAACCAACAATGAAGCTTCAATATCATTGACATTGATTAGATTAATCCTATTATATGTAAATATGCGACTTTAAGACACTTTCGTTAGGACAGAAATTTACATTTACGTATGAATTAAGGTGTGAAACGAAATAATTATCATCTATTTACATTGTTCTGTTAATTTCTTTAACGCGTTCATTCTATCTTTCACACTACACGTATATAATATCTACATTTAAAACTAGGTACATTGAACATAATAAGAAATTTAATTATCATCAACTAGTATAATTTATCCATCAGCTGTTTCACCAACTTTATTGGTCATGGCATTATCAGTAGCTTTAACATTGTCAGCAATTTTGTTTCTGGATTTCAAATTATTTTTAACATAATCAGCTAAAAAGCACTTATCACGTAAATTCTAAACATTATTTTCACTATCAAAAGCAACTAAGTTGGTGATCAGACGTCGACTAGAATTTCAAAAGCGCGAATGTCAGCAGCATCAGAGCTGTTCCTCCAACGGGTAGCGAAGCCGAGTTGCAACCGTCTTCTAGACATGAGCAAACTTCCTGTCTACCACCGAAACCGGAACGTTGATAACAACGACCCTGTGGATAATAAACAATACTCAATCAAATTTTACATCGAAGTTAACAAAGACTTATACAGAGTTAATCAGAGAAACGATTGCAGTCATTAATATTTGTTTATTAGACATTTGATCTAAAAATGTTCGGCATGCAGGATATGAATCTGTATCTATTCGGAGAGCATTGCGGGGGCATAATAATGGTGATAGAATCATTCTTAATACTCGCATGCTTAATATGTCAAGTCAAAAATCTATCAACGAATCAATGCATTCCGAAAAATTTGTTGTTGATTCAATCTCTCTGCATTTATTGTATTACCATGTTCAGCCATATTTTGTATTGAAATCAAATGAGATTGTAATCCGTCACTATCCTATACAGATATAAAAGTATAGAAACTCTACGGAGTCGTAGCATCATCATTTTAGGTTATGCTTAATCAGATCGTATCTAAGTGTAGTGGGCAACATTATAGCTCAAACTTTCGTCCAGGATCATACCGCTATCTGCATATTATTTACATAACTGCATATTGAGTGAAAAGAGTACTTGGCTCCAAATGGTAAGTGCAATATATGTTACTTTTATGGACCAATAATACACCAACAGAGCAATTCAAACTGACCTTATAACTAGTGTCATCCCATCCACATCCACGGATGACCCTGCTATCGGGCGGCATCCCATTCATCTCGAACTCCACAACCTGGGAGATCTTCCTGCACATAGTGTCCTTCGGTTCGCATGGCAGCCGTAACGAGTCCGGCAGCTTGTCTAACAAGCAACGAGAGTCGTTGTGACTATTGCACTGGTAACAAGTTATTGCTAAACCTGAAAATAACAGGATCTTGTTCAAAAACCAACATGCTTAGTGAGGAATTTAGCATTTTCACTACCACTTTTTCCCTGACTCCTGTTATTTTGACAACATAATAATAGGGATTTTGCAAGTATTGCCAAAGTTAAAAATATTTTATTAATTTATTAAATTAAAAGCAAACTTTTAACCAGAAACATATAGCAATGTGTGTGGCAATTTGGGCTAAAACGATTATAGAATCGTTAATTTTCTTGTAAATTGTGACTTCCGGAGCAATCTAAATCTTTGGTAAGAGAATTTCAATTTGAGCGTGGCCATATTTACCAGGCGTATAATAAAAAATGACCTAATAAAAATTACAGTTCAAGATGTACGATTCTTAATTTTCCCATCTTCTTCTTAGAATCTGTTTTATCTGAAAAAAACTAAATTTTGGACAACGCAATGATTTTTGTTATCACCAGTAAAACCCAGTAAAATTTTAAATTTCATACAATTTATCGTTCTCACTTTCTTGTACTGATAACTTGACAATGTCTAAAATAACATTAAAGTCCAAATTTGTAAAATCAGTGAAGCCAGCTAAATTCTAGACTGTCAAATACGGTTTTCATCGGATCAAATGTGGCCCTTGATATCTATCTTTAGCAGAGTAATGACTAATTTTACACAAAAGTAGTTACTTTTTACTTGTTTTTTGTTTGTTTTCTGTTTTTACGATTTTTTACACGGTATAGGCTCAGTGCTGTTACCACAATCTCAGTTGATGTTAAGTGACGATGTGGTCCGGGATGGTAAATACATTAAGCCTAGAGGTACTGGTTCTCAAGTGATTTCTTATTAACTTGTATCTCTTCACCCAGAAGTAAATATTAGCTAAGTAACTTAACTTGGTTAAGTTTAATTTTCTCATATTATTCCTAATTCAATTAGAAGATAATAAAATATAGTTAAATAAAGTTTTAGAATTTCCATCTGAATTAAAATTTATATCTATCCGTATAAATTGTTTCAATGGCAACGTATAAATTGATGTGTGTATTGAATGGAACTAATTATTTATTAGCTAATCAATCACTTAGAATTAGCAAAAATTACTTGTAGTTAGTTGAAATATCTACTTTCGCGTATCCAAACACACAAGTTCTTCTCTCGACAATTGCCTACAGATAAAAATTACTTCTAAAATTGATCTTACTTCTATATTGGATAATACTGTCTCGGTCATAGGAGCGTCAATAGAAGAAGCAATAATACTAACAACCACTTGTTAGGAACACATTCAAGAGATCACAACAGCTTTGCCCTACTTACGGGTAAACGTTATCGGGTAGGGGTAATATTTATCTGTGTAAATACATTTATATTATTATTAACGTAAAATTATAGTTACACATGATAAATAAATAAATACTAGTGACTAATTTAAAAACGAAATGTTCATAATTATAATAAAGAACTATAAAATAAATGAAATTGCTAGTAGCATTTATTTCATTCATGAAATTTAAATAACAAAAAATATTTTTTTAATATTCATTAGTTAGTAAGCAGATCATTGTTAATTTTTTGGTAATAAATTTAACGAGCCGTCATAATGAATACAAGATTAAAGTTACGCCCACATATCTCTTATAAAAGTGTTCAATGATCATACCTTGTTGTAGCAAACTGCATATTACCGCCAAAAAGCAAATCAGCACGAGCGCCATTTTGTAAATAAGAAACGAGTCCGGATATCGAGTTAGCACTGGTTATTCCCGGCGGGATCCGCGCACGTTTGCGACCCACAACCGACTGACGTTTAACAGTATACGTGTTAGCAAACTAACAGCGGATGATGTGTTAAAAAAAACGATATAAGTATCTAAGGACGACTAGATACACTTATCCAATTGTAGTAATATTCCGAATAAATTGAATATACGGTCCATATAGCACGTGAGTTAAATAATCACTTAGTCGATTTATTTACGTTTCCTCCAAGTACATTTTGATCAAATCATGTTTTATTAGAGTTCTCTTTACGTGTTTATATTATACAATTTTAATATGAACCATTTCGCATAGCAACTATGAAAGCCAATAATCGATGGGAGACCCTGTTTTTCTTTCTCACCTAATTCTAATGCGTTTACCATCTCTTTGACTCCATTTACAAAATAATTTACAATCGAACATCTTTTCCGCTTCACCGGATTGTAATCTTGTTACTAGTGCATTAATTGTATGTACATTAATTAAATTCTATATAAAGAAATAAGTTTTTACTGTTGTCGTCTGATTAAAGTTTCTTATTAATTTTCTGCCTGCTTTTTTTCTCAGTATTGCTATCTCCACACTTTTGTACCACACTATTTTTAATTACACCATTTAATTAAATAAATTAACAGGTTCCTACATTTTTTGTTTTCGAGCTGACTAAAGATATTCAACTAAGGACATTGACAGCTTCACTCGGGTTTAGTACCAAGGGCTTAGGGCACTCAGTCGGAGAATAGTAACTAGGGTTGTTACGGACCTACAAATTATTTGGAAGTTATTCTAGCTACGCTTATCGTAAAGAATAAAATAAAACGAAAAATCCCCTTAAAGAATTTATGTTATGAACTCGTACGTTGCGTGTAGTGTAAGAGTGTATAAAATGAATTGTGTTGCTAGTGCATGCAGTGTAACTGAATCACGATAGTAGCGAGTCCAAACGCTTTCCCAGTTAGGGGTCGGAGCACGTCTTGCGTCACAGCCGAAGGAAAACTGCGATCGTGTACGAGGCGATTGCGGCAATCAACTAAGAAATTAACTAATCGATTAATATAAACGAGAAAAGGATAATCAACATCATACTAGTTGGAAGATGTCAACTAATGGACACAGGTCTCTCTTAAAGATCTCCAGACCGACCGTCCTTGCACCACCCGCATTCAGCGGAGAAGGTTGGTCCACCGTGGGAGGTCTTGCCTACGCTACGTCTTTAGGTACGAGGTCGCCATTCGAGAACCCGTTAACCTCATCGGGCATCGGCTTTAGCACAGCTACATTAATTTGGCATTTCTACGACCAAAGTCGATTCTTCTCTTACAAAAAGGATAGTTTACCGAAAATCATGAATTATGTGAATGCTTGCTCTCTATTTGGTTTGTGAGAATATCCTATTCCAGATTGGTAGTTGAGGCTCTAAGTTCTGACTAAATATACCAGAATGAGCAGAGAGATCTAGATTGAAATTATTAAAGGTATACTCATACAAATAGTCCGCCCCCGCATCTCGTGGTTCGCTTCCCACCGCGGCACCGGCGCGACGTGTCGGTTCGTGCCGTCGCTGAGGTAATAGAATGTTCTGTGTACGTATATCCACATGGTAAATTGACTCCTAATACTATTGACAAAATATGCTATAGTACCCTCGAGCCCTCTCAGGGAGCAGTCCAAGACGTGTTCCGATTTCCGACTGAGGATGCTTCTGTACCCTCCTCCAGCATGATACAGTGATTCTTTCAGTCACTAAAATAATCCACATTACACTATACCCAGCTACATGGGTTCTGTGTGTAGGACCTTTACATCCGTAGTGTTAATGCGTAAATGAGGGGACGGATGCTTAATATAGAATAATAGTTAGTAGTAATATGTACATTTGTAATTGTTATAATGTTATTTCGTAGTTGACAGTCGATGATGATGTGTTCCTTCTTATTATAAAGAATTATTTATTAAGGATCAAGAAGGTTAGATCGTAAACACAAACTAACAAATACGAGCAAGATCATAGTAAGTGGCAGGACATAGTCTATGTCTTTCCTCATGGGAGCGGGGTCTGATGCTAAATATATAAATGTTACCTGAATAAGGATTTTAAAATGTCATGTCAAAAATGTATATTACGGCAGAAGGCGGATAAGGCCTTCTATGGTCATGGCTTTTCATTTCACGTCAGAAGCTGACACAAAGCATTAACTTCGCATTTAACTTTCAAAATTCATGAGGTTTTATCGACCTCCTATCCTGCAGTACGACAAAATTATGTTTATGAACAGTCGGAGCGGTAGTCTGACGTCACTGTTTAGTACCCCCGCGTACCGTCGCTCACACTTTATAAGCACGAAAATAGCCTGGGAATTAATTTACCTACCACCACACAGACGTTGATATATATAGCTCAGAGTAATTTCTTTAATGGTTTTCTAAAGCACACAATATTAAGTAGGTCAATTGAATCGCAAACACTTTTTAAATGAAATGGCTTTATTGATTTTTTTTGTCATTATATCGCTTCAATATCTGTTCCAGAGTAAACAAACATCCATAAGAAATGAATATGTTTTTAGAAATATTGTAATGTAAATCTTAATTTTTACATTTATTACCGTAATCTTTCTTCGTTTTCTTAGCTAATGACATTGTAAATTACATTCACGATTCTACCTTCTCTTCAACGCTTTAATAAAACGCTGACTGCCATCTTGTTAGAACTTGCAGGGAGTTTTCGTGACAATTCAGAATTTTGCAAACACACTCCTGCACACTATACGCAGGTACATAGGTCCTGTAAGGAACCTTTTTTTTATGTTAATAAAAAATGTAGGGAATAGCTAGGTTCAAACTCGCGATAGAGTTTTACACTCAGGTGACGGCCAAGCCGAGGTTCGTACTATTTTGGTAGCCCTTGTGCTAGTCACCTTTTGCGGCTGAGTGCCTTCAGCACTCGCCTCCCAAAGTCACGATGAAGCTGTAAAGGCCCTTCCGGTCAACAGCGTTAGCTAGGTTCGAAAAAATAAAATTGTAGCCAGTGTTTTTTTAACTCCATGATAATGTAAGAATATAAAGAAAGAGCATAGTAACAGTGATTTTATAAAGTTTTTCCTTATTAGTATTATTCTACCCGTAGATACTATTTTGTGTAACAAAATATATTCTAAATCTTGACTTGGTTTAGTAGTTCTCGAGGTATAATGAAACTTCATACAGAGAGTGAGAGGCGTTGACTTTTATACAATGTAAGGATAAGGACCAGATTTTATCTGGCTCATCTCGAGTGGTCTTTTTTCCGAAACGGTGTAAGTATTTTGACGTTCATGAGCGCCTTCTCAGGGCCTTAATTAAGTAAGAGTTTTATATATTGATTCCGACCCCAACTGGGAAGGCTTCTGTAGCTGCCCCCCAGCACGATACAGTAACCTTTTCCTGCTCTATCATGACACGCAGTACACTAAAATCTACACTATACGAATGTTCTGTAAGCGACCTTGAGATCCGTAGTCTCCCTTAACCAAAGTGGGTTTATCCGGGGGTAAATTCCAGAAACTTTAGGTCTCAGGTCAAACCACTTTGTAACCCTCGCCCTAGCTACCATAATATTCAAATCACTAATCTTCAAACTTGGAGGTGGTATCCAGCTGGACGGATATTAATAAGTGCCCTACCACTACGGTACGGTTTCTTCGTGATGTTTCCTTATACAGAAATCTCAAGTTAGTTATAAAATAGGTGGAATCGTCACGTGACGCTGTACCCAATACACTATCATAGCTGACAAGAAATATCATAAAAAGTGTAAAGCAATGAGAAATGAAAAAATATCCACCATACCTATTTATCAGTTATTTCTATGATCTATTTTTGATGTAACATATAGGCAGTATAAAGATATTTTGAATTGAATTAATCGAATGTTAAAAAATAGGACGGATAGGACAGGCTAACGAAAATATCCTATGTCTATGGTGTGAAGTATCCATCACCACGAATATATTTCCAGACCTCTGGCGTTGCGCAATCATTCGGCCTATGCCAAAAAATAACATGCCCCAAAATTTTGGGGAATTACGTCCCATAAGTATACTTCCTTGTTTATCGAAAATACTGGAGCGGGTTGTATACTTGCAAATTAAAGAATATTTAGAAGTTAATCATATTTTACCAGATCTCCAGTCAGGTTTTCGACAGGGCCGTGCAACAACTACTGCATTGTTAGATGTAGTTGACAATATTTTAGAGGCTAGAGACTGCGGGGAGGGAACTATTCTTACCCTACTTGATTTTTCACGAGCCTTTGTTTTGACACCATTAATATACCGTTACTGTTATCTAAATTGCGTTACTACGGGTTTGAAGTTACCGCAGTCAATTGGTTTCATAGTTATTTGACCAACCGCTCGCAGTATGTTGAAATACAGAAAGAAGATGGGTCTTTCCTAGCTTCCGATCCACAACCTGTGACAAGAGGTATCCCTCAGGGATCAATTCTGGGTCCCTTGCTATATATCATTTATACCGCAGATATTGCGGAATGTATGGTTCATTGTAGGTATCACATGTATGCAGACGATATACAGCTGTACATGTCTGTTAAGTCTGATGAACTTGCGTCGTCCGTACATAAAATTAATGAGGATATCAGCAGAATTATTTCTTGGTCAGAATGTAATACTTTAGTCCTTAATCCCCTAAAGTCGAAATTCATTGTCCTGGGGAGTAAGACGCAAATCAACCAAATCCTCTCGGCAAGTCCGGAAATTAAGATAATTGGAAAAAATATTGATAGGGTAGAGTCAGTGCGCAACTTGGGACTGATCCTCGACCCAGATCTCCGTTTTGAAGAACACATTAATAATGTCGTTCGGAATTGTTTCTACAGATTAAATATACTATATCGTTTTAAAAATTACTTCAGTATTATTTTAAGAAAAAGACTTGCTGACAGTTTGGTTCTCTCAAGATTGAACTATTGTGACGTGGTATATGGACCTCGCTTATTGTCGCGTACCTACCGATTAATTCAGCGGGTGCAAAATGCTTGTGCTAGATTCTGTTTTGAGATACCCAGTCGTAGTCATGTCACGCCGTTTTTAAATGAGGGCAATATACTTAAAATGGCTGGGCGAAGGGAATTACACTTGGCTACCTTGCTCTTTGGTGTGATCAAAACCAAGTGTCCTCAGTATCTCCATGAAAAGTTAATTTGGAGGCAAGATCTTCTTATGCATTCCACCCGTTCCATAACTATTCCACTATCTATACCTAGGCATAGGACTACGGCTTTCAGGGGATCTTTCAAATATGCCGCCACTCATTGCTGGAATAATATTCCCCCGCCATTACGGGCTAAAAAATGTAAATTTAGTTTTAAATATCAATATAAGCAGTATTTATTAAATATTCAAAAAATTCAATATGAACTCGTACCGTAGAGCGACAGACCAGACACAACAGTACATGTACAGTATTACATAATTATTATTATTATTTTTTTCCTACACTTATCACTTAAATAACACAATATTCTTACAACCTTGAATTTACACTCGCAATTGATTGAATCATTACATAATTATAAATGTTTGTTTTTTATTATTTTTTTTTTTTCTTTCTTGTCTATCAATCTATCGACGGAACGTCTGTGCATGTCAAAGCCCCCTATTGGAAACCAGCGTTGCAGTGTCTACCGCAAGGTGATGCTACAACAAGTAGCTGAATAGGGGGCTATTGTTTGGATTCACTCGTGACTATTTAAAATGTGTGTTTTTGTATTTGTAATGTATATATTTGCTATCCAACAATAAATTTCTTTCTTTCTTTCTTTCTAAGTATTTTAAAGTTTTCATATAGTCTAACTGGGTGGCTTGCAAACTTGATTGATCTCCGACCCACCTAACAAAAACTGCCAATTTCAGAACCCACCTCTAGGTATAAAATAATGGTAACGCTCAGATTCCCTAGTCTCTGTGGTGGGAGGGAAGAAAATATTCGCCGTCAACGTGGAACCACTGCGAGTTTGTTTCAAAGTATCTAGTTTTTTTTTATTTGACATTAATTTGTTACCATCACAGACAATGGAAATTTAAACATCACCAATATGGACGAAGGACTGTTCAAATAAGAAAAACAACTTTGATTTTTTAAATACTTAAACACCTACATACAACGACTGTTCTTACAATCGGAAGAGTGTATTTGTTTCCTATTTAGCATCGATTCAATCGGACCAACCAGTGGCTCGCGAGTCGCGACCTATTCTTAGCAAACTCCTGGTCTAACTCGTGATCCATAATGTCGTGCGTGTGTACGCGTAGGTACACCTCGCAGTGATTGAGTACAATTGACAGGAAGCGTGGTTTCCTGACAATCAGCCTCACCGCTGCAGACGTAAGATAACGACTGTGTTTGACGTTCAAATCACTAGGTAAATTATAATATATATATATATATATACACATAGTATAAAACCAAGTCATTTTCCGCGTCTGTCTGTTTATCCACTAACTTCTCCTAAAGCATATATGGGATTCCAAATTCAATAAAATAAAATACAGATCCATCATAGGGTAATAAGGTTAAGAGTGATAGTTTCATAGGACACAAAAAATATATGTGTGCGTGTAAGCTACACGGAATTACGTAAACATAGGCACGTAATGAAAGACGCACGTAGTCTTTTAAGGCCAACTTGAAATGGCTTCACACTGCGTGTGATTGCCCTTCTGAGCGTTTTATTTCTATAAGCTACAAAAAAAAAAACTTAAATGATGATGAAATGATTTATATACATACATTTTACACCCTTTTTTACCTGATTTCAAATATCATATACTCGAACGTATTTCTCCCGTTATCAATTCTCTAGACCCCAGAATTATTTTTCTGAATTATATATAATGTATTGATTCTGATGTAAATATAAACATTATATAGGAACCATGTCATTTACAATATCTTATAGCAAAATATTTTAAACACTGTATATGTGTGACTAATTGTTTACCCATTTAAGCGTTGCTTCTTCAAAACCGCAGAAATTTCATATCTTCATTTATAACTGAGACCTTACAAACAAAATTTCATGACCAACAATAAAACGAACGTAACTCCCGTACAAAGAGCGAAACGGCCACAGTTTATTTATTGTTTATTTATTATTATCTTTCGTCAGCCATATTTGATTTACTATGACGTCATTTAGGTGGATTGCCATCCAAGATAAAAGCGTAAAAGTGTTTAAAAGTGTTTTTAAAACAAGCGTTGGTAACAACAAGCCCTTTAGAATTCCAAATGAAACTAGGCAGTCATGGGAGCTACCGATAGAAGTGAAATCTATAAAAAAAGTGTTTTTGAAACTGAAATCAATAATACACAGACTACAGTTTCCGAATCTAATACTCACGACTTTATTTAGACAACCAACAGTATAATTTAGTAGTAATAGTTTCGACAGAAAAGCGTGCAATTAAACGAGATCTTATCTTTAGCTTATTTATAGCTAGCATATCGCTGAAGGCTGACGTCATAGGTGACGCGAATGATTGAGTTTTCTATACCTATTAGTTCCAAATTTTCAGTTTACGTCCGAATGCAGGAATCTGCAACTAATATGAAGCGATAACAAAATGACCAAAGTGAATGAATGAAACTGTGAGTCTCTGTTCCGACGTGTTTGCCTTGTACGCAACAGACGACGATGTTTTACTAATATTAATTTGAAACGATAACGGATTAGTGTTACGACTTGAAACCTAGCATTTTACATAAAATACTAGCAGGTTTCCGCGACTTTGTCTAAGTGATCTTGATTGAATGTGGGATCCTGATTTTGTCTTGTTTTTTTCTCACCGTTTGACTATTTGTTTCCGAATGACACATCGCGTATCCCGTACACCAAATTTAATACATGTTCTAAAAATGATATTAAATGATATGAAAAAAAAAATTATATAATTTATACACACAACATTTTATCAAAATCGGTCAACCTGTTTCCTAATTAAAGAAGAACGTTTTTTTGCTAGTTTTTACACTCTCTGTGTACAAAGTTTTATCGAAATCGGTCAAACCGTTTTTGAGTTAAACTTACTCGAGGCTTACACTTACCTTACTTACTTGAGGCTTACACGCAGACAGACTGTCAATTTTTTTAAATGTCAGATTCGTGATTAGTAAGTACTAAAGACTTTAACTGTTTACAATTTTATATTATTAGTATATAAAGATATACTTTTACTAACAATAATAATTCTATTGCAGCCAGAGTAAACGTTTACGTCTATAAAAGAACATACACGACTCTGAACTAAATCGGTGAGAACGCATATATTTTTTAATAACTCGTAAATTAAACAGTAACAAAAATAACTCATATGCCCAGAACTTAGCAACTAAAAACACACAGCGGCGATTTCACAACAATACGTTGAGATTGAAGCATGTAAGTATTGTAAAACGCTTTTTAAAATCCATAAAAAAAATGTACTTGTTTTCTAATTATATTTAAGTTTATTTCGAGGTTGTACACTAGCTTGACTAATGTTAAAAATACTCGTAACCGAAGAGTATGTATGTAAATGCTCATGAATGCAGAAGGAGCAAAAAAAATGCATGCAAGGATGTAGTCTCTGCCTCTTAGTAGATGGAAGATTGAAGTCTCTGTCTACCCTTGTGGGTTAGAGGCGTGTTGATGTGTAAGTATAGCGTATATGTAACAAAGAACTAAAGAACAGCCACCTGCATATCCTCCAACACACTAGCTCCGAAACCGTTTCGGAGACCGCGAAACGTTCTTACCGATCCCGATGATGTTATAGATGTTACGAGCGAAAATAGGATCTTTCCTTTTCAACCGATTCAGTATGCGTGCCAGCGCCGACGCCAACGTAACCGCCGTTCCCGCCGCCGGGGACAGGTGGCTAATTTTGCTTCCGCACATTCTCCGGGTCCCCCTCAGGCGGCGACCCAAGACGTGTCTCGTTCCCCAACTGGGGAGGCTCTTGACGTCGCCGCCAGCGCGATACAGTGACACTGCCCATGCATTGAGCATTACACGCATAACACTGCATACACATTCCTGCACATAACACGCAGGTACATAGGTCCTGTATGGAACCTTTGTTTTTATTATTAAAAAAAAATGTAGAGAATAGCTAGGTTCAAACTCGCGAGAGAGTTTTACACTCAGGTGACGGCCAAGCCGAGGTTCGTACCACTTTGGTAGCCCTTGTGCTAGTCACCTTTTGCAGCTGAGTGCCTTCAGCACTCGCCCCCACAGTCACGGTGAAGCTGTAAAGGCCCTTCCGGTTAACAGCGTTAGCTAGGTTCGAAAAAAAAAGAAAAGCCACCGGCATATATTATTTTTATAAATTATGGTCTCTGCTTAAAAAAAACCTCATGACATCTTCCGTTTTATCTCCTCGCTCTGTAATAGAGCTAGGGGAACACTTCTCAATTGAGTAACTTATATCTTGAGAATGAAAAGAAAAACACTTTTGTAAAATAACTCGAGTCCGCGACAATTTATTCTGGAATGAGTCATTAATTCCTGTGGCGACATACAAAGAAGTCATTAAAGAATTACCTTGATACATACAAAGGAATGGCCTAAAATGACGCAGCCGCCGAGATCGGTTTACTCAAGTATATACATACATGTGTAACTTTATTAATGTTTCCTCCCTCAATCCTTCACACCTTTCTATAGAGGATTAGATCCGACATTATCCGGTTGTACCCTTTGTCACGAGTTCCAGTACTAACCCTGGACAATTTATATACAAAATTTAGAACGGTTAGCTGTCAGTCTGAACCCTAACTTACTACAAGTTATACCGATATTTTTACTGTTACAAGTAAAATAGTGAATCACTAAAATCAAATAATTTTAATATTAAAAGAAAATAAATAAATACACGACAAATTAAAAAAAAATGAAAACTGAACTAAAGCGCCAGTTAAAAATCTAATTTTTGTGGGAAACGTAAAGATCATTGCTATAAAATTATTTACAGGCGCTTTTTTATGATAATGGTTATGCGAAGTGTGTCTAAACATTTTTATCAGTATTTTATTATTAATTTTCACAAACAAATGTAAGTACGAACATTTATTTAGGAAATTTTGCGTTCCCAGAGTAGTTTTCCCTAATCTATACTATATCCATAAAGCGTAAAACATGAATTTTCTTTTTGAAGTAGATAAACCTAGAAAATTGATTACACAATATTATTATTCCTTTCCAAATATAATCAACAAATATTCGTAAAAACAAAACAAAAGTAAATAATGTTACTGTAAATTACTACCAATACTATGTCTTTTCCCTTTTTAATTTTTTTTTATTATCACCCAGGTGATGGAATAAAATGCTTTGATTGCAACAGCGCAAACAATTCAGCCTGTCTCGATTTGCACATGCAACAGATGCACTCTGTAGTACCGGTCGTCGACTGCGGTAAGGCCCTACCGAATGTGATCAGTAAAAATTTCTTCTGCAGGAAGATGATTCAGACCAGTAAGTTTTCATTTTCTTTTAGCAAGACGCGATTTAGACATTTAATTTTGTTAATATATTATTGGCATAGACATAGTAATTTTCACGTAATTTATGTATTTATGCTTTAAGATGGCAAGCCTTAGTTCTAATTAACAGTATGGCTTTTGTTTTATACAGTTCTACATCCCGAGCAAACTCCGGAAATCCGAGTGACTCGCAGTTGCGGCTGGATCAAGCACAAACGCGAATGTTACAAGGCCGATAACAAAGATCACTTAGAAACGGTCTGCCAATGCTTCGGAGATATGTGCAACGCCGCAACAGCACTACATAATGTCAAGTTGACACTAATGACAGCTGTCGCCGCCATCTTTAGTGTTTATCGAACATGGCGATGGAAAGCGTGAAATTATTAAAAACTTTGTAATACATAAACATTGATTACCTCATTTTATTTCTGTTTTCTTTAAAAAAAAAACTTACTTCTTATAGGTAGGAACCCGGTAAAGTGTGTGAACTTTTCCTGAAGGTAAGAAGCTAAGAATAATAATAAGTGTTGGCGATTTATAACCCGGAGGTTTAATGCAGTTTGGTCGACGCAGGAGTGAAAGAAGAACAATGTAGGTTTCACTCACTGGTTATAATTAATTTGAATATACCTTACACTGATCAGTTACAATAATATTCTTATATATATAATAAGTTAGCCTATAGCCTATAGTAAGTTTAGTTTCGACCTCCATGCGCGCGAGCCAGAGCAGAGAGTAATGTTTTGCCTATTGACAGTCTCTTGACGGAAAATGTTGCCGGCCTTAAACTATATGCTTCGATTATAAACCCTATTGCAAACAGGGGGAAGTTAAAATATAATATAGTATGTTATAAATATAAGATACATTATGTTGAAGCCAGAACGTCACAAATTAATAAGATAAGTTAAACCGGCCTAATACAATCCTATACAGGAATTTACTGTATATTCACAGATGTATGTCACAATCAAGCTGGAGTTCCTTACAACCTCTCTTTTACGATTTCATGTTTGTATTCATATTTTTTTACCTCAAGAACTCTTTGCGTAAAGGCAACATCCCTTTTGTAGAATTTGTTATTATTGTTAGTATTTTGGGATTCTGTACTTCATTATTAAAAGAGAAAGAGCTGCCCTTATTTTTATTAAATAGCTTGCAGTACTTATAATGTTAAAATGTATATCGAATACTAAAGTCTATGACCACATGCTGTTAAAAACCAAGCAACTCAATAAATCGATGCTCTTTCAGGCTATAAAAACCACGTTCATTTATCGATTATGAAAGCCTATTACTAATGCAAATTACTTTAAATATTATTTCTAATACTGTGTGGAACTGATAAGCGTCTAAGTGATATTAGCTGTTAATTTAATCAAAACTGGAAGCGAACTTTAATCTTTTATCTGTTGCAAGCTATTAACGTAATACCCTTGTACGTCGTGATTATCGCGGAAACTCTGGCATTTGACCCTTATCAGGTAATTACAAGCACTTAATGGCATCCTGATAACGTCATATTCTCTTTATTGTATCTATTTTACGGTAGGTATTGTGGTGTGATTCCGCGTCAATGGACGTAGGTTCGAATCGACCTATCCTATTTCATAATGACCTTGAGCTTTCGGTGAAGGAAAACACCCTAATAAAACCATAGCATGGTGGTAAGGCATATCCTAATTACTTAAAGATTGACAATCTGTAGATTTATATGAAATTTGGTGTACGGGGGACACATTTGTCGCTCGTTAACAAATAGGCAATGAAAAACATAAGAAGTAGACGAAGTCACGGGTGCTCGCTCGTATTGAATAAGTTAATAGGATAGTCGTTAATTAAGTTGAGAAATAAAAATTGCAAG
Organism: Samia ricini; assembly: GCA_014132275.2. Classification (NCBI taxonomy): domain Eukaryota; kingdom Metazoa; phylum Arthropoda; class Insecta; order Lepidoptera; family Saturniidae; genus Samia; species Samia ricini. Next base: position 2,598,395 of record AP028159.1, read on the forward strand.
GTAATGTTTTCTCTTGAATTTACCAAAGCCAATATATATTTAAGAATTAACAATAAGAAAGAAATAATAATTATGGAAAATAGAAAATTTTATATGCAACCTTATCTATGGGCATAGTTAATGAAGTACATACCTATATTTTTAATAACTTTTGTATCAGGTTCTAGCAGAAGCCCGCGGCTGCGCCTGCGTTTTAAATGTTCTTCACTGCTTTTTAATTTTTTAATACGGAACCCTACTTATTTTCCATAATTTTTAACATCATTACTATGTTTTTTAAATAAATCTAGATACACGCTATTCATACATTATATACATACATACATCTTATTATAGAGTATAAACTACTACCATATCAAATCTCATCGAAATCGATTTAGTAGTTTTTAAGTGATTGGCTAACAAATTAGTAAGCAGAAAGGCAAACAATTTTTTTGGCCTTTATATACCTTACATGTATATTTTAAATCAAATGTAAAAAAATTATGTTGATTTAATTTAGTTTTATTTCTGCTCATTTCACTATTCATTTAAAATACTATTAAGCAAACACATATTTATTTTGGTGTCTTAATATGAACATGGACAAACGCTATTGACGCATTATATAAGTGTCCTAATGCTACTATAGAATATATACTACAATAACACCAAATTTCGCTCAATTTGGTATAATAGTTTTAGTTGGAATTTTAGTGGAAACTTGACTAATTTTTGTGGAAACTTGACTAATTTTAGTGGAAACTTGACTAATTTTAGTGGAAACTTGACTAATTTTAGTGGAAACTTGACTAATTTTAGTGGAAACTTGACTGGTTTATGTATTATTGTTATGTAATTTCATATGTGTATATTATTAACTGTGTGTTTCCCAAATAAATAAAATAAATAGTTTTTGCTTGATTGGCGAACAAATTAATAAACAGACAGACAAATCGTTTAAAAACCATCGCAATGTGTTTTATTGTCGATTCTAAACCACCTCACGGTATTTTTTCTGAAATATATTTAATGTCCAGATTTCGTCCCTCTAGCCTTTCTTTTATGATAAGTATAGATTTCATGAGTTTAAATTTTTTTACGCGAAACCCTAATTATTATCCAAAAACAAAAGATGCCTAAATTACGCTGAGTAACGCTAAAGTAGTCAAAATCGGTACAGCCGTACTAAAAAGATTATCCGGAACAAACAGGACAGACAGACAAAAAAATTAAACATTTCTTTTTTGGCATAGGTATAGATTTATACATTCGTATGTATATAATTAAAAATTGTTATTTTGACATTACAAAAAGACACTTCAATGTTATTTATTAGTATGGATAAACTCAACGTATCATGCATTTTACATGGATTGTAACGAACGAACAAAAACCCTTAATTTCCAATTCGCCATAGTTACAACGGGACATTGTTATTATTATTAGTGCGTGAAAAATATCATGTTTCCTTCACCAAAGCCTGCGATTTCACGGTCGAACAGAATAAAACCAATTGTTATGACCATAGAGCACAGGTAGGTCTGTATTCAGTTGTCGATTACCATCCTTCGGCTATGGCTGTATTGACATCAACTGGTAGCGAAAATTAAAACCGTTCGTTTAATTAATTAATTAATTAATCCGTTGACATTTATTTAATGAGGATGTTTATCAAATATACAACTGTTATTATTGTGTTAATATTAACTTCTTGTTTATGTTTTGGTATGTATTTTGTTTTGGATTTTTTGTTTTATGTTTCCTAGAATATAGAATATAGCTTTTTGGGCCTCGACGTGCATTATTTTTAAATTTTTAACAATTTTGTTAATGTGTCGAGTACCCATAAAAATAAGACAATAGGAAAACAATGGAAAGCTGGCGTAAACGCCAGGTAAGTGCTTAAAGGGTTAATCACTAAAAAATACGAAATTAAATAATTAGTTTAATTGATTCTTCCTTAAATTTTTAATTATAAATTATAATTTGAACAAACCATAACTATAAGTGTTATTTTTATTGGAAGTCAATCCAGGAACATCAATAAATTTATAATTAAAAGAAGGAATCAATTAATCCATATACTTTACCGTCAACTAGATAATTAGGTCTTATTTATGAGGAAGCAGAATTTTATTCATATAATATTACTTTTAACGTCAATCTTTAGTACTTTTAACCACCTTCAAAAAGGATGAGGTTATCAATTCGCCAATTGAAGAAGTATACTTCAGAGGTGGTCCCATTGTCACCGGATCAGGATCTGATAAGTGGTATTCAGGGAAATTGAGAAAAACCCTCGAGTATTATAGAAACATAAACGTGTTTCATGTATTCGTTTACAAAGCTATGAAATAGACTTCACAGCTATACTTTTTTTTTGACGAGGGGAATGCATTTACGCACTACCCTTACCTATTGCATTAGTGAGACCGAAGTCCCCCAATGCAATAGGTAAGGGGGCACGGAGGGACGTCTCCGCGCCAGTGTGGGACTCGCCCGAACGTGAAGCGTCCGGAAATACCCACTAAACCTCCCGGGGCCGTCCGCCGCATTTGGGATGGGGACGACACGGGATAGCTTTCGCAAGCACCGCGTCGTAACCACAGCTATACCTAATAATACACATTAAACTAAAAAGTAGAAAAAAAAACTTTTTTAAACAAAAACAAAACCAACGTCAAAAGAACAAACTATAAAAATGCACTAAAAAGTCAATAAATAATTACTTTATTAATCTCCTACGTTAATTTGGGAGTCGGTGCCAGCTAGAGTTAACCAATGTACTCATTAACAAATGGAAATAACTGCCTAAAATTTAACACGATTACAAATAAGCTAAATAAAGGACTAGGGTTATCTTAAAGAACAATTAATCAAAATTGAATATAATTAGCGACGTATAAGATGGCACCGATTTCAAAATTAACGAAGCAGATGAATAAAGAAATTATTTGTTGACTTTTTAGTGCGTTTTTATAATTTATTCTTTTGAAGTCGGTTTTGTTTTTAATTAAGACATTTGTTTAAAGATATGCCCAGAGTTTGATGCTGGTAGCTGCAACACAGTTTTCAACTAAGCAATTATTCGTTTTCATAATATATTTTGCAAACTAATTTTATTATTATTATAAATAAATAACTATTATAACTTTTTATAAATCAGTGTCTGCAATCCGTTGCTACGAGTGTAACAGTGTCAACAACTCGATGTGCCTCGAACCGACGCAGTATGATGCGGAGACACTGACGAAATTCCTGCCCACTACCACCTGTGGGCAAGGCGTTCTCTCGGCTGGACACCACGGGTTCTTCTGTAGGAAAATCGTCCAGACAAGTACGTCTTGCATATGAATAAATTGAGGTGACATCGGTGATTTCGCAAACGATCCTAACATCCACATATTTCGTCCATTTTTAAATATCATCTTGGCTATAAATGACTGCATTTAATTTGATCTATAGGTACTATAAAGCGGAAATATTTGTTTGTAATCGATGGACTCGGAAACTTATCATCGGATTTTAATTCATCTTTCGCCATTAGCAACCCACTACTTAATCCAGAAGTAACAGACTATACTGTATTCCAATAACTAATAAGATTTCAACCTGAAATTATGTTTTTTTACACAGTGTAAGCTCAGTGCTTTGACCACAATTTCACCCGATGTTAAGTAATGATGTTAAGCACACTAAGCCTAGTTGTTTAAGCACACTAGCCTGGTTCTCAAATGAGACTGCCTGAACACACCTATTCGTATTTGACGACAGGTTTTCATACTTATGGGTGTTAGCTACCCAGGTGAGCATTATCAGAACATGCCCCACCACCATGCTATGGTTTCCTTACGACATTTTCCTTCACCGAAAAAGTTCAGGTCGATTTTAGAGTTGGATATGTGGGCTCGAGCCCGCGTCCATTGACGCGGAATCCAGCCGCACTAACAACTGCACCATCTGCGAAATATACTTTTTAATTTTTCTGCACGAAACCCTAATTGTTTTCCTAAACTTTTTTTTACTAAGAGAAAGAAAATATGTTTCTTATACATTTAAATATCTGCCAGTAAAACTGTGCATTGAACCGGATTGTATTGACAATTTTATGAGTTTTAATTTTTTACGCGGAACCCTAATTATTTTTGAAAAATAAAAGAAGTCTAAGTTACACAGAGTAACTTTAACTATCGACTTTAGTTTATCCTATTTGTTCTATGATTTTTCAATAGTGGTGATCTGAGAATAAATCATCACTTGGTTCTGAGGGCGTAGAAGGTAGCAACAGGTCTGTGTATGATTATAGAGGATTGAAATTATTGAGAGTAGGGACAATCTGACTTCAAATTATTGCATGTTGACGTGCAAGATACTAATTCTTAAACTTCAAATTACCGAGGGGAACGCTTGATATTGGTTTTATTCCATTTATCGACTATTCTTCAAAGGGACTGGGAAAAAAATCACATTATCAAAAGTTTCAAATTGACGAGTGTAAAATTATCAAGAGGCGACTGTAGTGATAAACGAAACAGACTCATTTATCATACCGTCATATCTACAGTCCATTTATTTATTTGATTAATCGATACTTTTTTTTTCTATTGTTATATAAATTAAATTCGACTAGAATAATTATTTTTTTAAATCGATCATATTTAGCACATATTGCATGTGTCATTGCAGATCATACTAATAATAATGTTCAACCTTGTTCAATGTCAGGGCCAATACTTATTTATTTATATACTAGCTGTGCCCGCGACTTCGTTCGCGTGGACTTCTGACAAATATATTCTCCGTCTAGAGACAATCTATCTTATTACCAATATATTCCCTACGTATGTCCCGGCCCGTTCCGTCCCGTGACACGCGGTGGAAGTCACGCCAGCCTGACCAGGTCGCCTCCCAGACAACTTTCCCAGTGCAATGGAAGGTCAGGGCCCCACACCCCTTTCTCCCTTTGGGCAATGCGGCAGAGTCTAGACCCCACCGGTGCGGTGCCCAAAGTGAGCCGCCGTCTGCGCTTAGACCTCGCGGGGCACCTGAGCTAAAACTATGCACCCAACCATTTTTACCCTAATAAGCCTGAATGCTATGCTAGGCCTGAATGAAAGATATGCTAAAATGCTATAGATTTCATTACTTTATTTAATTCTGGAATATTTTGGAAATCGTTGCCGGGCAACGGCAAGTCAAAATCACGTACCGTTTTTTCGATTTACACATCGTGCCTTACGTTTTTAATGGTCGATGCGAGTTTTAAGGGCTATACAAGTATTACGTAAGCAAAGTTTTTGACATTTTTGAGCCCCTCTCCCCGTTATCAGCAATATTAAGCAAACCGCTTACGGGTTACGTAAGCATTGGCATAATTATGAACGAAAAAAAAACGATATTATACAAGAAGATATTGTTCACGTAATTAACATTCAGATGCCCCCCCCCCCCCATGTATCCAAAAATAAACAAAGCATAGACCCCCCGGTTACTTATTATTGCTTATGTAATACTTGAACTTTCATTAATGTGAGGGACTTGAACGGTCCCTAACCCTAAGTATTTCCAACAGTATTCCATAAAGGGTATGAACCAGACGTGAGGGTGACAAGGAGTTGCGGCTGGATCCGCTATCACCGCGACTGCTACAAAGCGGATAATGAAGACCACCTAGAGACAGTCTGCCAATGCTTCGAAGATGATTGTAACGGAACGAATCGCCTTCAACATGCGACAGTCATAGCTATGTTCAGTGCACTAGGGTTAAAATTCGTTTGGTGAATAAATTAATAAAAAATGTATTCAATTTTTTTTTATTTAATAGCAATCTATGAGTTAACTCTGCCAGTGTCATGTGGATGTCGATATTTTTCGAATCTTGTATTCGTATTCAATGCTACAATGCTTTAGTAAAATGGCGGCCATTTTGATAATAGAAATTTCCAGAGAATTTACATCAAAATAAATTTTCATTCCAATACAGTTGTGAATATTAACTAAATTATATCAAGCACAATACTACCAAAAAAAGGAAACAAATAATGCACTGTCAAATACGCAAGTTAATAATTTTTTAGTTAACGCAAGTTAACTCTTATATTACTGAGATCCTGAGAGAGAAAAAAAACTTGTAATTTTATTAAAAACTAGCTGTGTGCCCGCGACTGCACCCACGTTTCATGTATTCTTCACTGCATTTTATTATTATTAAAAAAAATAAAATGCGTATAACGAATAGGAATTAGTATAACGAAATCCTAATTTTTGCTTAGTACTAATACTTAGTACTAACTTAGTAGTAGACATATTTCACATAAATTTAAGCACTTGCACGTAAATCTGTGTATTGAATCGGATTATATTCTTTTTTATGAGTTTTAATTTTTTACCCGGAGTAACTTCAGCTATCTACCAAAAAAAAACCCTTTCAAAATCCGTTCAGTCGTTTCGGAAATTACCCGGAACAAACATAAAGACAAATTTAAAAAAAAAAAATTGCAATTACGTATAGGTATCGTGGATACATTCATATTTATTTTATAAAAAAAAAATTGACATTACAAACAGACACATCAATTTTATTTATTAAGTGGAGATTTTGAAATATCGTATTTCTTTCTTCGTACTGGCTGCAAAACTGACCTGAGAGGCCTTGAGAGCTTCACTGAATTTTTACGGTGCTTAGATTGGTAAAGCTAAATTCTATTAAACAAGATCCCTCACAGAACCCATGTACGTGAGTATTCAGGGGTGTGGGATACGGTACAATGTCAAAAAAAATCTAATACCCAACTTTATAGGGTGGATCAATAAACGTGAACGATAGTGATGTCTGTAAATGACACCCCTCTCTGTTTCCGCTAAAACCGTTTTGTATTTGCATTATTATGGATTATATAATTTATATTATACAATTTAAAAAACATGAAAAAAAAATTGGTCGAGTTTCTTCCCGACTTTTGTCGACTGGGTTGTCTTCCGAATCGGTGGTAGGTTTTTGACAACCATTGGCACACATTGAATAAATATTTTTTTTTATTTTGGTTAGTTTGGTTAGGTGTTAGGTTAGTGCATGAAAGTGTTTGCGTAAAGTGACTGACAGTGACCATATTTTCAAGGTCGAAACCTTGCCCACAAGGAAGCAGCAGCAGCATACAACCAGCAAGAGATTGATCCAGTCTGTTTCCAATTAAATATTGATAATAATCTAAATGGATTCCACTAAACTATTTTAAAATACCTTTATGTTAAATTACTTTTTTAGAAATGATTTCGAATAAAAAATTAACAGTCTTATTACAAAATCAAAAATAAAATAGCGTTAAACACGCTTTTTACTAAACAGTGTCTACAATTTAATTGAAATTGTATAAAATATAATCTCTAAACAACCCTAAAACACACTTTTGTAATTGAACATTTTTAGACATGTGTTTAACGGGAGTTGAAAAAACCGCAAAAGTTTAAATTTGAACAACATTACAATGGTATTTGCAAACGGACATTAATCTCGTGTATATAAAACCAGCTCGTTAGTTGTATAACTTTAAATGATTAGTCAAATGGAAACATCACAAAAAAAAAAAACGGAAACACATTCACAGCATATCCTGTACTTTGCATTTAATAAATGTATAATAGGATTTACAATAAAATACGAGTATATGGAATTACTACAATAGTAGGCCGTTATGTAATTTGTCAGTTGTGTTTCATAATTATCTCGATCGCAGTCTCTTACAAAATTCTTCAATTGAACAACGCCTTAAATAAAAAGTCAACCTTGAAAAATATCAAAGTTTTTTTTTCAAAATAATAAAATGAATACCTATAATGAATTAAAAATATTTTTATGATATGTTTTGTAATATTAGTAAACAATTAAAAAAAGTTTATTACTTTATTCAAAACAGAAAAATTAGGTACAACTCACTCGTTATTTAATACCATTATAAGATCTGTGTAGGAAGTTTAACATAATTAATCTAAAAATCCATGAGTAATGTTAATAAATGAAAAAGTTTGTTAAGAGTTTGTGAAAAAGTAAAGTTTAATTTATAAATACGAATTAGCGCCATCTGTTGGAATTATGTTATAATATTACCAACATATGTTTTTCTAGTAGTTTCATATTATGATAACAGATGGCGAACACAATAGCATCATTTCTAATCTTTCTACAAGAAACTATTAAGACGATATTATTATATTTGCATAAATATAATAATTAAATAATAATTCATAGATATATAATTGATAAGATTGAGGAACCGTACTTCAATCTTGATTTGACGTGTATATTACACGGATACTTGACAATTGGCTTTAGTTTATTATTGTATAGCTGACAGTAGTATGGAATATTTTTAGTATCCCTGCTTGTATCTTTGATTATGTCTGTACATGCAGAATGAAACCAATTAATATTTGTATATACCTGTATATGCCTGTAGATATTGCCAAATGGCCTGTTCTCCTAGGACTGGTTTTAAAGCGTCCCTCTAAGGTTCTGTGTTTTAATCTGACTAATGTTTACATACTAATGTTTTTAAAGTAAAATGAAAGTATTTCCATGTCATAATTAATTATATTCTTAAAATAAATAGAACAATAATTGTACGAAAGAGTAAGTAGAGCACATTATAAAAAAATATTAATTACGTTAGTCGTCAATTAATTATGCAACGGGCTTATAATTTTAAAAATGTGTTTTATTTTAGCTCGATCAAATTACTACAATTTATATTAATTATATCATATCTTTTATCTGTATCTCTACACTTTTATAATATAAACAGCCAAAAATAAAATAATTAACAGTAAAATATGAAATTTATATCGAACTTACAATTTTTATGAGCTGATTCTTAATTTTAACGCATTCAACAAGTCAGGTTGGCCGAGTGGTCTAAGGCGCCAGATTTAAGCTCTGGTTCCCGAGAGGGAGCGTGGGTTCGAACCCCACACCTGACAAAGTGTGTTTACTTTTTTATTGCTCCTTTTTGCATTTTTACAAATTCTGTCTCATTTTATCATAATTTTATCATAATTATAGATTTCTTTTAAATAACCCAGTAAATTAATGAAATTATGAAATAATTTTTATTATTTTATCACCTATCGTTTCCCTGACTTGTTACATATATTTTCTAATGTAATAAAATATATATTAAAATCTGATTAATCAAATATAATATATGGCATGATTTCAAAAATAATCATGTAAATAAGTTTAGTCATTCTATGTATATTGTATAAATCAGCTAACGGACAGACAGACATGCAGACGTTGACTTTCGTATTATTTTTGTTTACATTTTTCCGACTCGACAAATCTCGTCATAACCAAAACAATATTTTTTTATTCTGGTATGTTATATATCTGGTATTTTACTAAAATAATTCATACCATAACATACCTGAATAAAAATTAACCGAAGGAATTTATTCTTTTGTGTTTTTGGTAAAACATAGATAACTAATTTCCGAAGCTATTTCAATATAGATAATTTACTTTTCAATTAATTAAATCACTAATCCATGATCAAATAGAATTATTATTGTCTACGGCAAATCAGCTGCGCAATAAGTTCTGTTGTTATGTAAACATTCTGTATCTGTTACCATCGTATGGAAATTTCCAGTATGAAATGCACAGAACACGTGTGTTAGTACATACTTTCATTTGCATTACCTATGCACCGTATGTAAACAGAATAGAGTTGATATTTGTGTGTCAAGTACATATGTTTATTACTGTTTATAAAGATAAACACACACACACATGCAAGCGTTAATCAGCTGGGACTTGCGTGTTTTATTCAATGTATGCATGTGTGCGATTCACTTGTAAATGAAGGACATTTCGAAATAATCTGTTTAGGTATTCCAGTTGCTATTTATTTCAAATAAAGTCGATATCCTCGTCTGTATGACTGCTCATTCGCAAACTGCGTTTAAACCGCGCAATGGATTTTGGTGCGTTTTTTTTCAGCGTCATATATTTTTTCACAAAGGTTTCTATGCAGTATACAATATATTTCTTCCTACTTAAGTTTTTTTTATAAGTAGAAGAAATTAATATTTTATAGTCGTGTTACCAAAATAAACATTTTCATTGATTCCGTGGGATACATCCAGACGCCGTCGCAACCATAACCTTTAAGGGGGGAGGGAAAATGTCATATTTACAATATACACAAAATACAAAATGTTTCGCACATTAATCAATTTTTTTTTAAATACTAACCTACCTATTTTTCGTTTCCTTATAGGTACAGTTGTCTTATGCTAATTCTAAACTAATTTCCCAGTAATTTATTTAAAGTTTCGATTCGACGTGAATAATTTTAAATATGGCAGACAACATTGCCGCGTATTTGTTTTTCTCTTGTCGCACGTTTTGAAGCTGCTGACTCATCACATGAAAATGCTTTACCTTATCTGGAGAAATAATTATGTGACTTTGGCGGTTGGGTATCGCATCGAAGAACGTAAGTTCGAACTCGTCCATACAGCAATAAGCCTTAGTTTTCGGACAAGGAAAACGTGAGAGCATACCGTTGTAGTAGGATTTTCCACCAGAGGACTAATTTCTAATACCTGCCTTGATAGCTAACATTCGAAATTTGAAAATCTCCTGCCTATAACCTATAGGTACGATCATAACATGAGAGTAAGTAGCTCTAGATTTATCATGTTCTTGGACCACATCGTCACTTAACATCTAGTGATATTACGCCCAAACCATACAATATACAAAAATAGAGTAATATTAAAAGAACTGCCTCGGTAGCGCAGTTGTATTACATACGACTGCCGATCTGAGGTCTCGGGTTCGATCCCCGAGTCGGGTCAAGTGATATTGGGTTTTTCTACTCAGTATCATCCCGGAGTTTGGAATTTGTGCCCGATATGGCGACAGGCTCGCCTCCTGTCATATCTGGGAAGGAACTAAGCTCGGCGAAATGTGGGTGGTGTAGTTCGCTACTTCACCTCTGCCTAACCCTTCGGGGATAACAGGCGTGAGCATATGTATGTATGTATGTATTAAAAGAAAATTTCAAACATTGACATGTGAATTAAAACAAACTTATTGTTATATAGTTACAAACATGAAGAATTATAGAACCTAAGACCTCTCAATTTGATCATCAGTAATGAAGGTGCAATTATCTCAAGGTAATGACGAAATTGTTACACTTTATTACTTAGTATATAACTTCAAGTAAATTGCGATAAGCAGTCATTTTGTTAAGCTTGCGGTAAAGTCAGGTTGGCCGAGTGGTCTAAGGCGCCAGATTTAAGCTCTGGTTCCCGAGAGGGAGCGTGGGTTCGAACCCCACACCTGACAAAAATGTGATTTTCTTTTAAATTCCGGTAAAGCTGTCAAAGCTAAAAAATAATAATTTTCATCTGTTTGAAAAAAATACGTTCATAGAGAAGAATCGCAAAAAAAATTGTTCACTTTGGAACTCGATCTCTACTTAAAAAAACGCTTACAACTTAAACAGACAATAGATTATTTTAGTCTGGCCTTTAGTTTACTGGCCGTGGAATACATGTAACTTGGTTGTTTTTTTTTTAAGAGAATCTTATAGATTCGCGTTACCATGACGTCGACCGTTAACATGATACAGTATGTCAAGTATAAGATGGCGTTTAAGCACTGGCGCTCAGAGATAAACAATAAAATTTAAACTTACGCAGTCTATCGTTTGTTTTGATTATGAATAAACTATTTGAAAATGCACACAATTATTGCTCGGAGCGCCAATAGATGTAAAAACCGGACAAATATTATATGTTAAATGTTAATTTCAAGTTTCACTTCTGTCGGTAGTACCCATAACTGCCTAGCTTTTTTTTTTGATACTGACACGAAAACATGACTGCCCTTCTTCTGATGTGAAATAAAGTACAGCCCATAATTAATCTATCAATAATCTGGACCTTCATGGCGGTCTACATCTCAGCCTACATAGAGAAATCGAGTAAGAGATATGACCCCGATCGCTGCGATCCTGGTCACGAGCGTGAAGAATTCCATACAGTTCAGACGGACGGCTATCGTTTGTATCTTCTAAGTAAGTTTGGACATACACTCGCTTATTCATAACGCCATATGCAACCTTATAATGCAACTCTGTAGATTCATTCAGTGTTATAAAAAGTTTCCCCCTATAAAATTAAAACACGTAACACATAGTATTATAAGTGTATTGACTTTTTAGATAAATTTGTTTTCGTGACATTATTACAATTAATGTATTTTTATGAATTAATTAGGTGTTTATGTTTTATTTAACTAGCCGTGTGGTCGCGGCTCAGCTCGAGTTTCATTTATTCTTCTTCACTGCGTGATATAGTTATCAAATAACCATCTGAAAATAATGTTTTGATGAGGATGTCCATTGAATTGTATTTTGTTCACAACTTCATGAACTTTAATGACTGGGACAAATTAAAACCTGGCCGGTAACGGGCCGTGACTCCGACAGCATAGACCCGCAATACGTATGTCACATTAGGTGCGCGACGACTCCGCGCGTTAACCGACTCCGGGCACTCTACAGTGTTGTCAGGTGGACGATATAAATACTATTTGTTCAAATTTTTCAAAAATGTACTCTCCTTACTATCGCTTTAAATAAATCGTACGCAAAAAAATAACACTTTACTAAAAAAAAAATACAGCTTTGTAGGAGCTCGCGAGATTTTTAAGGAAGCATTCCTAATAGAATTACTTATAATATTGTTAGGAGAGAACTACCCTCCTAACAAAATTAAACACTCACTAACGCAATCCCTATAAAAGCAGACTGCAACTGGGATCGAGAGGCCCCTCAAATTACGGTGAAGCTGTAAAGGCCCTTCCGGTCAACAGCATTAGCTAGGTTAGAAAAAAAGAGGATCGTGAGGCAGTGTTGTCTTGGCCGTAGACGCGTGCAGACCTGGGGTCTTCAAGTCTCCCATGCCTGGGCGGCATGGCATACCTGACCGTCCAGCCAGGGAATTGTGGCTGTACATCAACATGTACGGGTGTAAGATACTCCGTACGGTTTGCTATCTGAGATGGGTTCCAATTTATTTAAAACTTCGTATCTAACATCAGAAGTAAGATTTATATATTTTAATTTTTACTTCTCTACGTATCTAAAAATATATTATCTATGGATACTTCTATAAATAATTGATTACACGAATAATTTGCCAATTTTTATTTTATATTATCACCAACAGATCTGATATGGTATTATAGATATCCAAAATCAATAAATAAATTTTATAATTTTAGTTATGTAGCGCAATTATTTCTTCCCGTTCCAATTTTTTTGCAACTGTTTATTTAATAATTATTTAAATTCGTGCGATTAAAGCCGGCTCATAAGATTAATACGCGTGGATTGAGTTTTTGTTCTGATTACCGGTTTTAAAATACGGCAACCATTGTTCTGCTGTATACCGTGTTTTTTGCCGGACGGTCCCAATTGCCGTATAATACGGCAATTGCCTTGTAAATAGCAACCCTGTACTCATAGAACACAACGTATAGCGTGGCGCGCGCGGCTCACTGAAGCCCCGCCCCCTCCGCATCCCTTGATGTATTCCTCCAAAGCTCGGTTGCGATGTGAGACAAAATAAAAAATCAAAATTTATTTATTCAATTTAGGCCCGACGAAGGCGATTATGAACGTCTAAAACACTACCACGGTTTCGGAAAACAACCCAGTCGAGAAGAGCGCAGGCAAGAAACTCGACCTGGTTCTTTTTTTTATATAAATATAATATATATCATTTTTTTTGTCATATAAAAAACTATACAAATCATAGTCTTAATAATGTTAGTGGAAGCACAGAGATGTGGGTTAGGCGAATGCGACTATCGGGCACGACGGGTCTGTCTGACATGTTTCATACGACTGTTCATTTCGCGCCGGCGTTACGGCGCGTTACCGGCCCGATTTTTATTTGCCCTAGTCATAATTTTACGCGGAACCCTAATTAATTTCAAAAAATAATCGTAGCCTAAGTTACACGGAGTACTTCAGCTAACTCCCAAAAAGTGCCACCAAATTATTACAGCCGTTCCAGCCGATTAGCCGAAGTAAACAGATATATAGATAAAAGTTTGGGAAATTATATTATGAATCTATCTTGTTTACTTTTATTAGAATTATGTCAATATGCATATATTATAGATGTCATTTAACTTGTTGAAATATCGATTTACGAAGCTCGTGCGGAGGCCGCGCCTCGCAAACAGACTAGACTTTAGGACCTTGGCAAGGTTAATAGGTTAGGGTTCGCTCCAGGTTACATAATTTAGGTCACTTCTTGCCCTCGCCCTTCTCCCTTGTCAGTAATAGTAAACAAAGCTGTAACGTAGCCCCTGATTACGTAAGCATTAGTATAATTTTGAACGATAATGAAGATTAATGTGTCGAGTACCCATAAAAATGAAACAATAGGAAAACAACGGAAAGCTGGCGTAAACGCCGGGAAGGTGCTCAAGGGGTAAATTATCAAATGTAGCTTATATAATCACCATTCCAAACTTTCTATCACCCATGTCATCAAAAATAATCTGAGCATAACACGAAGGAGCGTCGATTCTTAGATAATATTTATATAGCCCCTTAGTGACACAGAACTTATTAAAACATGAAACATAGATATCAGAAATATTCCGTAGCAATTTATAAAAATAGGCCGCCATTTTGATAGAATATTGTTTCAAGTTTTAAAAATATATAGGTACTAATAAATAAAAAAGAAGTATCTGTATGTATTGTCAATTTTTTTTTTTGACTAAGTAGAGTTGAATGATTTGTCTTAGTACTACATTTTTTTTTAGAAAAATAATTAGGGTTACGTATAAAAAAAAAATGCAGTGAAGAATATATGAAACGCGAACACAGCCGCGGGTAGACAGCTAGTAATACATGTGTCCACACACATACTGGTGTGACTTTTTCGATCCTTGTAAATTTGAATTAGGTACTTAATTAAAACGTCACGCCACATAGCTGTAGTGTTACCCATTCTGTGACTCATAAATTTTGCTCCGTCATTTCATACCACACGTAAGTATGACGATGGTTGATCCATGACATAACTTAATGCAAATATTACTTAACCAAAACTTTGGTTATTTCCCCCTTCCAGCGCCTTGTCAGCAATAGTAGCCAAAGCTCTTAACCCCCTCATACGCATTAGTATAATTTTGATCAATAAACCCAAGATTAATAAGCAAATATAATTGTCCCCGAAAGGTTAGGCAGAGGTGAAATAGCGAACCCACATTTCGCCGATAATAAGCAATTATTGCTCGCGTAATTAACATTCAAACCCCACCCCCACCCCGCCCCTTTGTCATCAAAAATAAGTAAATTGGGACCCCATTTGATGAATTATACGTAATATTAGAACGTATTACATAAGTAGTCTTATATAAAAAGGTAAAATTCATTTATGTTTTTTTTTTTTATATATAAAATACTTTTCCCTGTAAACATGCTACATTATCAGCGAGTAACATAAATTATATTATATTTTCTAATAATTAGAGTTTTCTGTATACTCATGCGAGTCCGGGGCGGGTCGCTAGTACTAAAATAAATTGGATTATACGAATATCTATCATTCCTTCGCAGTACGTTTCCATGCTTCGAATCTCACACGTTGTTTCGTTCAGCCTTAACTACAATGGTGGTATTTCCAATGTAAATTGTTATTATTAAATGTTTAATTAACGATTCCCTTCATCCAAAACGGGGATATATCAAAATTTATCTCAAATGATAAGTACGTATTTGATAAAATTTCAACATTTCCTGAAAGATGTATTCAGGCGAAAGCTCAGGCTCATTTTAGATCTGGATAGATGGATTCCAACCGACGTCCATCGATACGGAATCCGACCACATAAATCCAACTGCGTCATTATCGCTTCAAAATATTTCTACGCAAATAACAATTATGTATTGGAAAACTATTGGTCTGTCACTACTCCTGAACTTTTTCACATTAAACCTGTTAGTTCATGAAATTTAGTAGTTTGTTATTTGATAGAGTAAGCACACCCTTAGGTAAGCTAATAGCTATATAAATGCTAAACAAAATATCTGGAGCACATGTTTATCCCTGCATTATTTTGCCATTGACGAAATACGAAACTGCTATAAATAATAATAATTTTACATTTATGCTCACTAAGTTTGTTGTGTTGTTAGCGTGTGCGTGTTGTTTTGACGCGTCCACTCACACGTACAAATAGTTAACAGTAATGTCACGAGCACGCACGCACACATATGCCAAGTCCATTCATTTTTTAAACACACTGACGCAAGAGGAGCGCGCCGCATCGTCGAGGAGGGCGGGAGGTAAAACAAAATGGACAGTTTATATAGGGCGCGCGAACGCACGGCCATATCAGTATCGTTCTCGAAGTAAACAAAGTAACTCTCCCAGGAGATTAACCTTTCTTCTCAACCGGCTTCAAGCCTGCAATGGGTACGTTCACCTTTTAATATATCCATCCAAATTTATGCATATTTTATCGTATATTATAGTAGCGATTTGATTTTGTTTGTAAACAATAGTTACCGTGTAAACATATTGTATACATCGCGATCGATCTAAATGTCCTCCTACAAAGTCAAGGTTCATCAATAAATTTCTTTGTCATTTGATTAATTAATTTCCGTGTTAATTTGTTATTATTATTGATTACATGGCACTTGTGATTATTAAATGACACGTGTATCATTAAATTTGTTTATAACAAAATAGTTAGGTTAGGTACTGTTGTATATTTTTAAAATTATTTATCAGATTTTTTAAATCTTATTTAATATAATTGGTTTTGCAATAATTCTCTTCAAACTATATAATAATTGTAAAATAAATAATTGTGCAATTTTCACGTAATAATAAGCTATGGAATTGAATTTTTATTTCATTCAAAATGCGATTATATTTCGATGTCATTTGTATTTTACAGATTTGTTTTAAATAAGTAATTCATAATAACAAACATTATCGTATTTGGTAAATGTTGGGTTTCGGCCATATACCAGTTTATATATATTTATATATTCGTTTATCTGCGTCATAGAGAACTGCGTCTGAGAACTCGGTGCGGCGCGGTTTTCTGGAATTTTCCCCTGTTTCATTGAAGTCTAGTCCGTTAGCGAACTATGACCTTGATCGGAGTTGACGTCAAATTTTCATTTCACTTAGTCGATTTTCATTCATCCGTCACTATCGTTCTCTATGGTTCTACTTACATGTAATAGTATTCCAAGGATATATTTTACAATTTATTATTTGTTTAGGGACTTTAGTTTCAATAATGGGTTTACCGTTTACCTTTAGATTGCGAGATGACTAATTTTCCCTCGTGACTCTGGGTATTTTTGTAAGGGCCAAGTTAAATGGAAATGAAAGATAGAATTCACCTAGAATGAAAGATAACATAATGTCATGCAAGATTAGAGATGTATAGAAACTATATATTAGAACCTTTTCGCTAAAAATATGTTTCAAATTTTAAAGATTCAAAGAAGGCATCAGATTTTTATTTATACCTAGTAATCATTTATTATATTGCCAGTTATTTATATTAGAAAATTAAAATCCACTTTTTATTAATCGTAAGTGATCATCAGGTGGTATAAAGGTAAAATTCAATTAATTATACTAATGACATTTAGATGCGACCTTTTTCAGTATTTAGTAACTGTTAATCGCGTGACCTACTCCATTAATTCAATTATCAGCTGCGCAGTTTTTCTGTTTTGTTCACTGACATAAATTACTTGATTAGTTTAATGGTTTGCCAATTCTATGTAGAGATATTTCTTTTTATTTAGTTTCACAATTAAATACAATTTAAGGGAGTTTAAGTAGATATGACCACAATCAAGGTCGTTAAAGTAGTACGCAAGGCCAATATGATTACATCTCAAGATATTTCACAAACTTATTTGACTATCATAAAACTTGATTCAGATCTTTCTATTTCTAAGATATTGAAAGAAATGTCTGCTTAAGGTAAGACTGTATATGGGACATTATTCATTCCTTATAAGGTGTTTGTATGTATTTAAAAAAAATGGAAGCTTTTATCTTACTACGATGAAAAATAAATTTTATGTTTCTGCAAACATTTTAGTAAATATGCCTCCCAAAATGTAAGGACATTCTTACGAGATTTTCAGCTTAATAGCAATGCTCCGTTGCAATTTTCTTTTTTCCACGAATTTAAGTTTAAAATTTGTTATAAGTGCTCTCTGCCCTATTCTTCGATTTGAAATCTATAGCTTCTTTTATTAACCCCTTGAGCACTAACCTGGCGTTTACACTAATTTTCCATTGTTTTCCTATTGTCTCATTTTTATGGGTAATCGACATACTAAGTACTAATCTCTAAATACTTAATGAACACTTTTATCGCTGCAGACTGTGACGCAGTACCGCATTAATTGTATTGACTCACAGCTGTAGCGCGGTCGTCACTGAATAAATATTATTAGTTCCACATAACTATAAATACTTATGATTATTTCAAACGGTAATTCCATAATGACAACTTCGCTGTATTAACATTATAGATAGAAAATTTTGTATTTTGAAATAGTTATTAGTTTACTAACAGTGTTGTGGTAATAAAACGTTCATTTGGCTTATTGGTAGGTACTAATAATCTTGTTATGTTATATTTACTTGTATTTAATATAGTTCTCTCTCATTTGTTAGATCAATAAGTAAAATGAGATAGAGTATATAGTGTACCATATGTAATTTGTATACCATACGATATGTCGAAAATTTATCACAATTTGGTTTTAGTTTAGATTTTCGTAAGTAACTCACGACTAGAAGAAAAGTTTCCCACATTCGTAAATTAGTGACTGTTATTTAATTACAAAATTGTTAAAATTTTGAATTTTAAAAATATTTTTCCCGCAAAATTCCATATAAGCTGCACTTTGTAGCTTTTTTTGTTTTCATATAGCTAATCTACGTTTAAAAAACTAAAGTTCATTACTGATATTTACTCTCCGCCACCTTATGATCTTGAAAGTGAAAATTCTGAAACCATAAAATTCTTATACTATGTTATTTGTAACTAATAGTATGATATTCTTTGTTCCCAGAAACGTTAAATATAAAACCGTTAAGTCAGGACAATGAGTGGTCTCCGGAGGCGCCTGTAGGCGTAGGAGCCACTGGGGTCGGAGCAGCACGCGGCCAGGACCCCGCCGCACCTACCGTGTCCACGTCGAGTGAAGAGCGTGCCATACGCCGTGTGACGGGCCGCTGGGGAGCCGAGTGGTTGAGCTGACTCGGCTTCACGAACCAAACCCAAGTCGGCCAATGGCCGGCCGACCACCCCCTACCACCACCCCGGTGGGGGGCACCCCGCCCGGCTTTGTACCTCTCTCTCCAACAGTACGAAGAGCTGGTCGCTAAAGCCGAGGCGCTGTTGAGCCGTCTCGTCGTCTCAGAAAACTATGACTCGATCAATAACTTCTTATCCCTATACGATGGATATATGGCGTCTCCTGATCAGGAATTAAATACATATTTCCCTAAATACAACCCTCCCATTCGTGCTCATAAGCACACTTGCGTCGGCCTCGGTATGGAGGTGATGAAACGTCTCAAAGTTTTGGAGAAAGACTTTCCGGGTATAACAAAGTCTATGATGTTGGTGTCTTGTGATGAGAATATTCAAGATTTGGATGATTATACGACCTCGTTCCCCGGACCCCAAGGGTTCCTCATTGAAACTGAAAAGGACCACGTGCTTGTCGCGATACATGTCAGAGTTGGCGGAAGACCTGGAATATTCTTATCGGACTTAGGCTACCACATTTCCCGTGTGGTTACCGTGATGGCTGATCGTTGTTACCCACATACTGGTAAGTTGAATATACTTCTTAATCGGTTTACTCCCCTTAAATTTTCAGTACTACTTCTCAGGCTATTACGTATTAAATTTGAAGCTAAAAGTAAACAGTTGCAAAAAAAAAAACATCACTATTGGTTCGCAAAACATACTATTAAAAATTTACAAGCAAGTTCTTTGTCCACAAAATGGTCTTTTACGTTCTAAATGGTTTCATATAATACAATTTTAGTTAACTCACCGTAACCGAGGACAATTTCTTATCTGTTATATAGCAAGAACTAAACAGTTATTGACAATAACACTAAACCCAAATAAGTACTTTTGATGGTGCATAGAATATTCCGACGATTTTCTCAATATATGTAACTCATAGGGTGGTTCATACAATCTGACGAGCCGCATTGCCGCAAGGAATACAATTACCAGTTCAATCGGAACAACAGCAACTATGTTGAATGGCACGAGAGGGAGACCCGGGGAACTGTTATCAAGGAACGTCTGTCTTTGATCTATGTCGGTAGGGCTTACCTGTCAGCCGTCAGCGTCACCGAAAAAGCGAAACTTGGTGTGGGATTTGAGGTAATTTATCCATAATTAGGAATATTGCCCTTCTCGATTATTCAGGTTGGCATGTATTGAAAACTGTGAATTCCGTAAGGAACTTTGAGACTTTATTCCTTTGACTAATGTAGGCTTACCACAGAGAAAATTATTTCTCTTTGTTGCCCTTGCGTTAGCTGCCTACTCAGGTTATCAAAGTTCTTCCAATTTATTATAAGATTTTAACATACGAAAATCAATCCTGTCTCCAAGTACATTACTGAGCTATCTTGCTTGCATCATTGCCTGGTGGCATACTTCTTGTAATGCAAACGTTCTCTAGAAAAGGCCCGATGAGTGTTTGGCAGGATTTCAATCTGTCTATCAGTTTTTATCGATATATCAAAGCGTTGAAGGATTTGTACGAAAAACGGCACCATGTCAGTCCAATTACAGCACCAGACCTCGAAACCTATACCTTTGCGGCGTGGCGTTAGACAGGGAGATATTATTTCTCCGAAACTGTCCACCGCTACGCTCGAGTATGTTCTGGACTGGAAAGGACTTTGGTGATGATATAGTAGTTATGGCTGAGACCGCAGAAGACCTAAGTACGATGCTCGTTGTTCTCAGTAGAGCCTCCGAACGAGTTGGTCTTAAAGTGAATATGGACAAGGCGAAAATCATGTCTAATGTCCATCTTTTCCAACTCCTATAAAAACGGTGACTCTACTCTCGAAGTTGATGACAGTTATACATACCTGTATACTGGGACAAACTGTGCAGTTAGGTATTTCCAACTTTGAAAAAGATATTAATCGTCGAATCCAACTCAGCTGGGTCGCGTTTAGGAATCCACGCAGAAAATTCTCGTCCAAGATACCGCAATGCCTCAAGACAAAAGTCTTCGACCAGTGTGTTGCCAGTGATGACTTATGTCACTGAGACGTGGTCGCTTGCAATGGGCCTAATTAGGAGGCTCAAAGTTACCCAAAGGGCAATGGAGAGGGCTATGCTCGAGGTTTCCAAAAAAGAACTAAAGTAGCCAAGATTGTCCGAAGAATTGCTAAACTGAAGTGGCAATGGGCTGGGCATATTGCTCGTAGAATCGATGCCCGATGGGGCAACGAGTTCTCAAATGGTTGCCGCGTACTGGAAGACGCAGCGTGAGTGGGTCCCGACAAGGTGGACTGACGACCTGGTGAAGGTCGCAGGAGTACGCTGGATGCGGGTGGCGCAAGACCGGTTGTCGTGGAGATCTTTGAGGGAGACCTATGTCAAGCAGTGGACGTATTTCGGTTGAATGGATGAATGAGTTTTTTCCTCATTAACTTGCCAAATTTGACCGAAGGATCAAATTTAGATAAATAAATATTAAATATAGGTCAAAATAAAGGTTACGCAATTTACGTAAATTAAAATTCCTGTGCACGAGTGAATTTCGGGATGTCACACATACTACCTGGATAGTTCTAGAAAAATAACCATAATTTATTTGGAGCGTTGTATGATGTATGAAATATTTTTTTTTTATATAGAATAATTCTATCTATGTGGCAATGATAAAATGTTGTCTACTTGTATTTACCATTGATCAAAAAGTAAAGAATATTGCGCTTCTGTTGCGCAAGACTATAATAGTATTATTACGTCATATTTTTGCTTTTCACGGAATTTCGAATCCATTCTAAGATTTCGAGCTCACGTTTTCAAATCACAATCTCGACGCTTATCAAAAGATTCTACTTTATTATACATAGCAACAATAGCCAATAGCATTGAAACACTCGGAATGATAAACAGACAGTAGATAACGATGTGAATAAATGTTTTGTCAATAGATAGATATTGAAAGTTAGGTACTTGCAATATTATCTAGATCGATGAGTATTACCTCTGACGTTATCCTTTGATTATTACATACTAGCTTCAGCATCGGTTTCGCCTGCGTCAAACTATAACTATTTGTTCATATTTGAAGGTAAAGACAGAGTTTTGCACGAGAGAGTACTGCGGATGACTTAATTTCTAAAGTAATTAATTATATTGGTTACTGGATATTTCATTATCTAAAGTCGAAAAATATATACAAAGGCCTTAAGTAAGATATATATGTATATATAGTATATACATACAATGGGTCTGTTGTTGGTGCAGCCGGATTCCGTTTCAATGTACGCGGGTTTAAGCCAACCTATTAAATTCTACAATGAGACTGAGTTTTTAGCGAAGGGAAATATCGTGTGGTAGTGGTGGTAGGACATTTTCTAATGCCACTACCCTCAAATTTGATAACCTGTCGTCAAATACCTACAGGTATGCTCCGGCAGCTTCACTTGAGAACCAGAATATCTAGCTTTAACCTGTTTACCATCCTAGACCAAATCGTCACTCAACATCAGGCGAGATTGTATACAAAGTGCTAAGCCTATAAAGAACTTTTAATAATCCGCTGTGTCTATGTTTCTAACTCTTCTAAACTGCTTGATCGATTTTGGTGATATATTATTGTGTGTGAAAGTGTAAATCTTTGAAATTTGGGAAAAGATCATTGCTAATTTATCTTTCTATTTTTTCCAGGAGTCTATTAGCAAGAGATCCTAAAGGCCGTCTATCCGCTGGTATATACTTCCCTCTGAAGCTAAAAGACCAGCAGTTCACGATGTTCTTCGATTCCAACAACGGGAAACAAAGGAAGAAGTTGAAATTTGAAACCTTCTTAAAATTACAAACGGTAACTATTTTGTTTTTTTTTTTTACTATTTTTTAGGAGAAAAAGTTTCCCCTTTTGTACCTTTCTCTTTTGTGTAGCAACATTTTGAAGAAAAAAACTTTTATTTTCTCTTTTATAAAAACTAATTTGTATTTTCTTAGTAGCAAGTCTTCCTTTTTAGATTTAGCGTTGTTTATTATCTGTATCCCTATTAACACTAAATACTTACCAAATGTATTTATTACTCGTACTTTACAATACCATAAGGCAAAAATTCTTAATTTATCAAGTTAGGTATGCAAATAAATAATACTATAAATAAAACAGGATATTCGAAATACCTCTCGTCCAGAAACCTTGGATTAGAGCCAATTTCTTTGCTGCTAAATTTGATATAACCAAAACAAATTTACTGTTTGCTGAGAATCATTACTTTATTTATACTCGAAGAAGAGGTAGATTCAAATAGCAAAAAAACCACATTTGGTACTATCAAACATCAACCTCAAATACTTTTGACGACTACATATGTATTTAGACTAATAAGTTGTGTTGCGTCAACAACCGCGTCGTGATCATTTGATTTGAAATTGCACGAAATAATGTTTAACAGGTTTTTTTATAGTATCATAGTGCTATTTATCGAAAACTCACGAATCCTGCCCCGTATTGACTATCAGCCGATTGCAATATGCATTCTCAATCTGTTATTACCTACGGATATCCGAAATTTTATTCCTTTCTCCTATAAAGATTCAGATCCGTGTCAATGAGCATTAAAAAACCGATGTATTTTTTGTTTTAATCTCGAATCTAATAGCTAATATTCGATATTGAAACCCACTGTATATATTTAAAGAATTAAGGGCAGCATTAATTAGTCGTATAAAAATATAAAAAAAACATAAGCTCACGCCTGTTATCCCCGAAGGGTTAGGCAGAGGTGATGTAGCGAACTACACCACCCACATTTCGCCGAGCTTAGTTCCGTCCCAGATGTGATGGGGGGCGAGCCTGTCGCCATATCAGGCACAAATTCCAAACTCCGGGATGATACTAGAAAAACCCAATACCACTTGACCCGATCCGGGGATCGAACCCGAGACCTCAGAACGGCAGTCGCACCGTAGTACAAATGCGCCACCGAGGCAGTTAATAATAAAAATATAATCTACCATATTATAACACTTTGAGTTCCATAAGCGCTCATCCGCGTTTGGTCAGTTTAAAAAAAAAACGTTGAAAGCTGTTGTAAATAATGCTGGATAAGCTAGCTATATGCGAATATCTTCTAAATAGCATTGAATATGCTGGTGCCGTGTTGGTTGGAACACTTCCCTTCAATTAAACCACGATAGTGGTTTCAGAAGGCGAGTTTTTGTAATGATTTCGTGTGGTTCTGTAATAAATAAATAAATAATAAAAACATCTACTTGATATCTTGAAGCGATGATGGCGCAGTGGGTAGTGCGATCGGATTCCGCGTCAATCGACGCGGGTTCGATTCCACTTATCCAACTCTAAAATCACCCTGAGCTTTCGGTGAAGGAAAATATCATGAGGGAACCATAGCATGGCGGTGGGGCATTTTCTGACAATGTCCGCCTGATTAGCTACCACCCTCAAGTTTGAAAACCTGTCGCCAAATACCAATAGGTGTGTTCCTGCGCCATCGCTTGAGAACCAGTATCTAGGCTTATTGTGTTTACCATCCTGGAGCACATCGTCGCTTAACATCAGGTGATATTGTGGTCAAAGAACTGAGCCTATATAGTGTAAAAAAAATGTTGTTTTTTTAATTTAAAAAAAAAAAATGTTTTATTCTTTCCCAGATCCCCGATGTAGTAGTGGATGAAGTGGAACAGTGCAACGACCAACTGCACCTGAGGGACGGAGAATTGCTCTCGATCCTGAACCGTCTGGCGACCATCATGTCCGACGAGGAATATATGGCAGAGCTTCTCGAAATCAACACAAAGATCGTTCAATTATCCGCTGGCGCTTAAACATTACAAATAAATAACTTATTACTTCCTTTTTTTTCAGAACACAATAAATAAAAAAACTTTCGTCCAAATTCATAATTACAAAATGTTAATCAACAATGAAACAGAATTACACGAAATAATGTAACACTCATCGTAATCGGTTTAATGATAGATGATCAACTTTTAGAATTGCAGATGTTTATTCATTAAGAATTAGCAATGAAATAGAATTACACGGAATAATATTTGCCATAATACAGAATTGAAGCCTCATTGGTTTGAAATAAAATTTGATTTCCTCTGTCATATTTATTGTGTTGATGAATTAACAAATGTTTAAATTTAGAATTGTAAATGCATTCTTTTCATTAATTAGCAATGAAATGGAATTACATGAAACAATAATTCCTATTATAACAATGTTAATATTTCATTGAATTATAAAAATTAAAGCCAATTTTATCCATCGTCATAAGCATGTCTAATAAAAAAAGAATCATTTTATTCATCTGTAGCAACATTTAGATGTTCATTTCATTCAATTCTCATCATATATGTATTTCATTTAGACGTGGCAAGTGTTAGCACGATCATTTAGTCGCTTTTAGAGTAATCGAGCACATTACGTTTCAAACAATTTCTGGGATCAATGACGAGAAACGGTTTCTACGTGGGTAATAAAAAAAATCATTACAAAAATACAAACAAATTGTTTTATTTATTTCAAAATTAATTACAACTTGAATTCTCTTGAAAGGGTGATGACTCAGTGGTTATTTGAGTCCGTCTATGTAGGTTCGAATCTGGCAATGGATTTTCTTGAACTTTCCGGTGAAGGAAAGTTTGCCAATTTTATTTAAATCTGTTTTTTAGTTTAGATGTGAAAATGTAAAAGAGAAACAGTTACCTGAGCTAGTTTGTGCTTTCTAACAATATCTCCAGATAACAGTGAGGGTCTATTTATCTAGTATTTTGAACCCACCGATCCCAACCCTTTAACGGACCTGAACTTTCCATGAGAGTAGATACGAGCTACCACTCTAAAGTTTAAAAAACCTATCCCCAAACACCTATAGGTTTGTTGCGGCATTTTCAATTTAGAGCCAGTCCTCTACTCCTAGCGGTTCTTTAGACAGGATCCAGTCACTGTAGCCGAAATAGTCCAAAATATATACTTAGTCAACTTGCAACTTATATACTATAATATATAACTATAATTATAATGCATTTTCTGGAGTAACATCAGTGAATAGCTAAGGGGATCAGTCACAATATATGTACATATAATCATCCACGCATTCAACCATATGACGTCCACTGCTGGACATAGGTCTCCCCCAATAAGGGAGGGATTGCCACAATCGCCATACTTGGCAGGCGGGCGATCGCAGTAGGTGTTTGTGGGGCTCAGAGGATGCTGCTGCCCATCCCCTGGTTCATCCCTTAGTCAACTTTTACGACACCCACGGGACTGATATGGAGTGATACTATTCATAACCGGCACCACACGGACCATATATACATATAACCATAGATAAATTGTATATTTTATAGTCTATGATATAACTATACAAATAAATAAAATTGAAGTGTCTGCTTGTTTAATAATATCAAGAAACAATTTTTTACCAAATACGTTTGAATTAAATATACCTATACTAAAAATATATTTTTTTGTCTCTCTCTCTGTTTCGGCTAATCTTCGGAACGGCTGGAACTATTTTAACGTGACTTTTCTGGCAGATTTCGCAAAGATCGTGAACAAAATCCGATACAGTGGACAATTTAATAGTCAAGTGTTTCTGTTTGTTGTTTGGCTGTAAGAGACATCTTTGCTTTCTGTTAGTATCACAATAATTTTGAGCTGTACAAAAAATAGGGTTATCTAACTATATTTTATTGAAACCATCGTTTTACAAACACGAAATTCCACACGGTCGAATCTCTAACACCGGGTGAAAAGTAGTATATTTAAAACAACATATAAAACAAACAAGCATTTACAAAGTATATTTAAGAACATAATATAAGTATCTATACTAATAAATAAAAATTGGAGTGTCTCTTTGTATTATCACGACCACAATTTTTTATTAAATGCATATGAATGTATGTATATACGAGATCTATACCAAAAATACAATTTTTAAAATTTTTGTATGTTTGTTGCGGCTAATCTCCGGAACGGCTGGACGGATTTTGACGGGACTTGTTTACGTAGATAGCTGAAGTTACTCCGCGTAACTTAGGGTACTTTTAATTTTTTTAAACATATAGGGTACCGCGTTAAAAAAAAAATCTCATAAAAATATTAATAAAAATCCGATTCAAATCAGTTTTACAGGCAAGTGCTTGAATTTATGAGAGATATTTTGACTTTATATTAGCACTTAAAAAACAGAGTAATGATTCTGGTTCCGTAAAAAAAAAAATAAAACGCTGCGAAGAATATATGAAACGCGGGCGCAACCGCATCCACGCAGCTAAATAAATAAAACAATAACATACAACAAATAAGTATGATTAATTGTAAAAATCTTTTGACACGTTTATAGGAAATACGTAGAATATAATAACTAACTATTATGAGAATAAATATACAGTTTACATAATAATTAACGTTTTACAGGATTTCCTGAAATGGCCGATGAGATGAGTCATTTCTGCGTCATTCGCTTCTCGCTACAACGTTATGAATTCTTATCATATAGTTGCGCATTCCTTTCATGGCTGGATTTCATAAATTAATAAATCGTGACGTAAGTATGAGATGTATTAACTGTAATTCTGCCAAAATTGAAGAAAGGAAGGAACCTTCTTTTTTATACGATATAGGCTCAGTGCTTTGAACACAATCTCACCTGATGTTAAGTGACGATGTGGTCCAAACACACTGAACCTAGGTACTGGTTCTCAAGTGATACTGACGGAACATACCTATTGGTGGTTTTATAATTTGAAGGTAGCGAGCATTATTTTGCTCTACCACCATGCTATGGTTTCCTCACAATGTTTTCCTTCGCCGAAAGCTCAGGCTGATTTTAGAGGAATTGAACCCGACAGTACTACCAACTAAGCAATCATCGCTTCAACAATACTATTTTATAAACAAAACGTGACCGTGTGATATATTTTAAAAGAATTATTATTTCACAATAAGTGAGTAAAGATTTTGTTTTAAAAGTGATACCTAAAAAAATATATTACTGTGTCAGACTTCGGGTGACCGCTGTTAAACCAATATTATCAAGTCACGTTGTTAACAAACGTGACAGGCAAAACACGTTTCACACGAGGCGCGCGATGTGAACTTTAAAATCGATAGTAATCACGTAAACGACGAATTAACTTTTCACAACCAAACGAAATAACAACAAACGCCCGAACTTATCTCGCGATAGCATCGCGTGATCCTGTCCCCGTGTGTAGCAAGTTTGTACTCGTGACCCTTTATTAATGAGTTGTAAAAAGTATTCAAACCAGACGCGTGGTCAACTGTCAGACAGGAGAGGGCGCATCGAGGAGGGGCACGGGGTCAGAGGAGGGCGATGCGAAATTCTGTCATGCGCAGTTGCCATGGCTGCCACGTTCTCAAGCGGTAGTGATGCAACGATTAATTAAAATATATACCTATTACACGATACTATTTTATGAAAATAATGTTTTTTGAGATATCTGCTACAAAAGGATGCATCGATTGATTTATGGTCACTCATTAGATCTACCAACAGTTTAACAATTTTTTTTTAAAATTTAATTATCAATAAAACATATTACAAAAAATATACATCTATAAAGCGCCACTTAAACCTTTAAGGTTTGTCTGTAGCACTTAAAATTTAAAAAATCGGTTACAAATATATAATGTAGTTAGGGTTTTTTACAAACAGGATAAGTAAAATTTTTTTAAACAAAATTTGCAATTTTTTATATTAATATTGTTGCGTAGGGATGTAGGTAAAAAATTCAAGAGTCTAGGAATTAAGTAAGTAGTTGTCCGTTCGCCGTAACAATTATTGGCTGAGTAGGTAGTTAACATATTTTTTGAGATCTGACGTGTGTATGTAGGGTGGTCTATTTTCTTCTGTAAGTTTGTGTTAAAAAATTGTTCCTTTAAAAGACTAAATTTAACTTTGTCGTAAATAGGAAGCGTTTGACAATATTTAAAAAGTGTGTTTTCAATTAAAACATAACTTTATAAAAATAATTTAAACAAGGTAAACGTAATGATTAAAGGTTAATAATATGTTTTCTCAGTCATTAATAACAAATGCAAGAAATCATACAGAAAAAAATTAATAAATCGAATGCTAGTTATTAAAATCGAATATATTGTATATTAACGGTTACTGGAACGCACTAGCTGTTACCGTAGTTATAATAACGCAGGCACAACATTATTCAACGATCAGTTTCACTGTTGTGTGGTCGCGGTGCTGGGACGTTCGTATAGAGCGCAGCCAGAGGCAGCGTGATAACTTTTCTTTTTTATTTGGCTTCTAGCCGTTGTATGGGTGAGTTTTATTGTTTTTCTCACATAAACTAATCAGTATAAGATCTTTTTTTTTAAATAGAAAAATCAATATTCATACTCAGTTACGTTAACGTGCATAGTTATCGAAATACGATAAAATAACAGCAAACGTAACAACCATGTGCATAAACAAAGACGGCATGTCTTAACATTTTGTTGTTTTATTGACTTTTTTTTTAAATACAATAAATTCACAATATTGTTATTTATCGTGTGGTGAGTGAATTACAGTTTTTAAAAATCGATAAAACTCTGTAGTCTGAAATACAAGCGCCGATTTTTGCGCACCATGTTCTTAACAATCGTATTTCTCGTCCTCGTGTTCGAAGGAACACGAAAACTACTTGGCTTATTTACTTAAGTATTAGAAATGTGTATTTTATTGTTGTTTTATATGCATTACGTACTTAGAAACCAGTCTAACACAACTTGTCACCATATTGAACGTGCAAAGTATGCCACAATTTAGGTTAATGTTGTGAAACAAAGCAATCCGATTTTCCTTGATGATGCGTGAATTAACCAGCCATATTGTCTGTTTATAATGTTTGTTTATAAAGTTACTTTGTTACTAATAAATTGTTTGTTGAATTTATAAAACACTTGTTTCTGTATTATTGTTATGTGCCACGTGACGTGGATTGTGGCGCTAGAGCGATCTCTCGTATAAATTCTATTATAGGTTTAGTTCAAGTAACGTGAACATATTAATCTAATTAATAATTTTGTACGCTTATTTGAAATTGTGATTAAGGTTTTAAATTTAAGAAAAGCTATATTCGGTATCGATCTTGTCGTTTTCATACTCATAAATAAATAGACTAAATTGTTTTTTTTTTTAATAATTAATATAAAATCATTTATATTGTTTATAAAATATTTTATTAAAAAAATATATTTAGGTATTCCTAAAATTTTATACAAGCTTTTAAGTTTTTGGGAAATTTTTGAAATACCATTCTTTACCATTTGCAATAATACTTAGTTTAATTTCAATATTATTATTACATAAAAATATAAGTATACCTGTAATTATTTTAAAATTTACAGACTTCCGTTTTGTGTATAATATAAAATATAGTATTATGTAAAATATAAAATAAATAAAAAACAATGAAAATTATTGTAACAACAAAAGAAAGTTGAACTAGTAACTCACAAATTAAGAAGCCACTAACGATCGTTAGAGACGACAATTTACAACTGTTATTTATAACTTACTTTTTGAACCGAAAAAACAAAAAAAAAAAAAAAAGGTTTATTGGTAAATCTGGGCAAGTGAATCAAATTCTTTTCACTTTCCCGCTAGACTTGTATTCGACCTTTTCTAGTATAAATGTATACCGTTTGCCTCGATGACTCACTTATGAGTGGTATAAACCATACATATGTCACATCAAACATATGGAGTTCGAATCATCCACAAAGAGGGAAATCTACTGCATAGAGTACCTACGCCAGTCCCCAGTAGCCGCAATCGAAATATTTCTTCTATACTTCGAATACTTAGGAAGCATAAAATGGCATATTATCTAGGAGCAGTCCACATAATTTCCATGTGAAACGTAAATTACTCTATATTTAATGTACACCTATTACCGACGGCTAACATAAACGCATCTATACAAGTATGATATATCATATTATATAGATTAACCTATCATTATTATAATCACATTATCAATGACTGCAAGTAGGTACCTGACTGATCGATAATACTAATTCTGAATTCAATAGTGTCGTCTACATGTCATTTTTCAACATAACTGTCGGAGTTTTTGGCGGGATCTCAGTCTGACATGTAGCAATTGTTTTCTTTAATTCATTAAACTTGTGTACTTGACTCTATATCATGTAATCTTGGTGGCGTTTTGTGTGAAATAGTTTAGTTATTGTGTTCAAGTTAAGTTTATTATAGAAGACAACGCGTAGCATACATTCTGAGGTGCCGACAAAGCTCCATGGAAAGTTTGAGCAGGATAGGCCACCGTTCTGTTGGAGCTTGGTAACGCTGATACAAGATTGAAAATCTTACCTACATGACATTGGCACAAATTGTGTGTACACACAGATTGCCATTAACTAAGAAGAAACATAACTGTCAAATTAAACCTTTATATGTATGTGGTCAACCCTCTTTGGAGGTTATATATTTAACAACCTCACAACAGGGACATATTAGACACTTTTCAATATTATAAATCATTATTGTAAATCGTTATTAAATATCTCATTAATTCGATGTAAAAAAAAAATAAATACGACACGTTTATGCAATTGTATTTTCCTGGATCTTGGATATTCCGTCTGAAAATAAATAATGAAACAAATACACGCGCCACATTGTGATGACGCGTCGTTTCGTTTGACGCTGTAAAGAAAACATAGATAATGTAATTAGTGTAGAATGTCCATTCTCCAACTCATTATTCCAAACAGACGACATGTAATTAAAAGTACTATAGATTTTTCAATGCATTAAATAGCAGACGTATACATAATCTATTTTAAATTACGAGTTTTCTATTACAATGTTGGTACAGAACAAAGCAACATATTATTAGCCACACAATAATTTGGCTTTATTGTATTTGTGACCGATGGAAAAAAATTCAGTGTAATTACTGTAATTATTGTTTGAATAACACCGATTGTTTAACCTTTCATTCTATGACGTCAGTCACGGTTTTTACGCGCGTGTTAGGCAAGTTGTAAATTCCTTTGCAACTTACTAACATTGTAATTTTTACCTTGATAATATGAAGTTGACATTGGCCAATATGCCAACAGCGTTAATTGTTAATTTATAAGCTCTATAAATTAAGAATTAATTAATTAGCGTGTTCAACCTTCCGCGAAGATCGTAAGTTGGCAATTCCTTACGAAATATGGATCAAACACTTTAATTAGTCTTGACTATGGAATGGAATCTTCTAAATTTAATCATACAGTTTTTTTTATATGTACTTTTATTGTACAGGAATCGCATATTTACTTCTTTAGTTTCGTGGCCAAACTCTGCTAGACCTTGCTATTTCCACTCTCATTGCGCTTTGGCTTTAAGCAGTAAATCTTTCATTTCAACACTCTTAGTACCGTACTCTCGGTAGATGTTGTTACTTTGGTCGATCATTGATATTAACAGGATACTTATAAGGCCTTAGCCGTATTTATTCTGTATTAAAAGTCGTGCACATTTAGTGACGTCTACGAGAAACCCATTACGTGTAGGCGGTTCGAAAGGTTACATGTACAATAGGTACTCCCACGAATTTCAAATAATCTCATTTCACTTACATTCGCCTATAACTTCGTCTACTTTGCAAATATTTAAAAACATCCAGCTGCATTTTTTCAATAATCTATATATCATATAAAACAAATGTGTTTTCTTTGTCTGTCTCTCTTTTTATCCGATAACTCCTCCTAAAGTTGGTAACGGATTTTGATGCGGTTTTCACTATCGGTTTGATATTTCCTATAGGAATTTTCCAATTTTCACCGCTTACGTACTAATCTAATTGTTAAGACACAAGATATACTAAAAATGGTGATTGACACAGTTTCTCTGTAAACCCAGTTCTAACGACAACGAATACGAAGCTAGTCTTAATAATAAATGAAGTTGTATGTTTATCTCTGAAATAATAAAATGAGAGACCTAGGATCTATTATACTACAATAGATTATTAATCAGTGATCTCTTTTTAAGTAATAGATATATTCTATGGTCAGAATTTTGTAGATATTTCTTTACGTTATGTATTATATGTATATAACAAATTATGAGCCTAAATTATGAATTAAGTTGAAATAAAGTAGACTCAACGATAGAAATATTTCGCGATAATTTACATTGAAATTGTTTAAGGGATATCATGTAAAGACATTGTTATCGGGAAGCAGAGCCCCAGAAAAAAAAAAACTAGTTTTGAATAAATAAACCTTGTCTCGGAACGCGAGTTAATGTCATCCTTTTGGCATCATCCGCTTTGGCAGCCGTTCTTAATGGGTCATGTATGAATGAAAAAAAATATGTCCAAATTTTCTTAGGTCCCTGGCATTTATGACTTTGTTTTTTTAAAATACTGAATAATTTATTATTCCGAAGTATTGTATTATGACGACATAGTTGACTGATTAATTTTTTTTCTTCTGTTGAAATGACTAAGGCTAAGGGATTTCTGCAGCTTCCACTGGATTTATGGTGCACGGTTAACGTACTGAACGTGATTATAGTATGGGGATTTGCTTGCATTCATATTTGCGAAATTAACTGCAGCTTTTTCAAAATTCAAAATATCTTTAGAAGACGCTTATCATCGTCAAAATAATAGTCAAAGTAAATGTAATGTATGTTATTATGCCCACGTCTCAAGCTATTGTCTCATATCGATTACATAAATATTTTACTTAGTAATCATTTCTAAATTGATACTTGTCTTCAGAAATCATTACTAGGTTGTATTCAAAATACTAGTAACTAAATATTCTGATGTATAACGTGTAATTTCATAACAAGAACACTAATAATTTCTTATCTTGTAAATACAAAGATCGTATTTTTTTCATGAAATTTAACGGGTTCTTTGTTTAAACAAAACAGATCGGTGTTTGCAACATAATCATATAACTTCTACGTGGCGGATAATAAAATATGACAAATGACTCTTATTTTATTATTTTACTAGTAAAGATAAAAAAAAACATAGAATTCAAGGAAAAAAATTCAATGATAAGAAGTAGACGGAAAATCCTAGTAACAGACGTAGTTAGTATTGCCTATATTTTTAAACAAAATTGAAGCCTATAAATCCCAATGTAAATTAATAGTGTAAAAGAATTTGTCACGAAAAAAGTTGTCGTAATTATTAGTTAACAACTTAAAATATTTTTTTTTTTTACTCGGTATAGGCTCAGTGCTTTAACCACAATCTCACCTGTTAAGTGACGATGAGGTCCATGATGGTAAATACACTAAACTCAAGTGATGCTACCGGAACACATCTATTGGTATTTCGCGACAGGTTTTCAAACTTGAGGGTGGTAGCTACCAAGGCGGGCATTATTAGATAATGAAAATGCCAATTGTACCACTAACTATCACCACAATGTTACACAATACCCTATTCATACGTTACACGCGTAGTAAATTAATGATTTCCCAAGGGGAATATATAACACACAAAGTCATAAGAAAGATAACGTGAAACTAAGTTACTTATCTACTGTGCGTAGGTAGTTATTGACCGAGGTCATAGATAAATACTGACGTATGTGTGAACTCCCCGGGCGCGGATTTAGTTTAAACTTTATAATTTAAACAACAACAGTAGAGAAGCTTCGATTAAATTATTATTTACGACGGATTTCAACATCGACAATTAAAAGTAAAGATTGAAAACAAACTGAAAATTTATCAGTTTTTCTGACTGATCATTGCCATTGATCTGATTCTTAAGAACAAGAAAGGATTGAAATATCGGATCTCAAAACAGATTGAGAATTCTTTTTGAAATTGGCTATTAGAGATACTATATTAAAAAATATTAACATGCACGTATATTTATTTATTTATTATTATGGACGACTAACAGTAAAGAAATTTAAAAGTAACAGTTGATAGTATAATAAACTATTTACCAATAACAAGCCATCGCATATATAAATCAGTTACATTATGTATGTGTGACGTTGCTAACACTACGACAAAAATCAATGCGGACTCAAAAATTCACTATATAATAAGAAAGGAGAACAATTTAAGTATAAAAAAAGGTAAGACTTAAGCACTTTCTAGCCGAAGTAACACTTATTCGGAAAGGATCAAGGTTATACCGCTCACACAAATCATTGAAACTTTTACTAGCCCGAATTAGATAAGAGTTTTTCCTATAATTAGATTAAGCAAATGGAACTTTCAATAGGCAACTATGTCGAGTTATACTGACTACTCTTTCACTCGTAGATTTTGTGCATCATATTTTGAAACTGTATTTTCAACGTCCTGGATTTCTCTGTACCTGACTATTTACATTGAAAGTTAGGGGCGTAACAATGTAGAGTTAGTCATATTTTTTAAAACAGACAAGTTGGTTCCTTTTACAAATTATTTTTTGTATGTTAAAAAAGTAACCTCAGTTGGGACAATATTATTTCTTCCAAGTCTTTATCAAAATCTTTCAATATTTAAATGTCAAAAGCAATATATTTTCCGAAATCCATCGTAAATAATATTGACAAAAAAAAAAATTGATGCGAAATTAAGAAATTAATATCAAACATATTATTTTTGTTCGTTATTACGTTATAAAGTATATAAAACTTATAATACT
This sequence comes from Samia ricini, assembly GCA_014132275.2. Taxonomy (NCBI): domain Eukaryota; kingdom Metazoa; phylum Arthropoda; class Insecta; order Lepidoptera; family Saturniidae; genus Samia; species Samia ricini. Next base: position 2,634,408 of record AP028159.1, read on the forward strand.
TGTCTCATCCTATGGAAATGGGTGCTAAATATTTCAAATAGGTATCCCTCAACTTTATGAAGACACCGATTCAATCTAAGTGTTTTTTGCTAGCTAAAAGTAACGTAAAATAGAAACCACAGACAAATTTATATGTGCCCTAATTTTCACATCTGAGAGCCAGTTTCCTATCTTGCCTTACCGCGTTACCTTTAACCACAAACACCACCAATTAACAAAGTAATAAATGTTCGAGCCGCACAATATAACAACCCAATTCGATTAACTAAATTAGGTCTAATAGTTAAGGTTGTCCCGAATTACGTCAGCCGATGAAATCGTTCATGGCGTGGCGGCTTTTAAAGTGAGTCTTGCGTCATAAGAATTCGCAGAATAATGCTTTTAAAAGTCACGATATAAATTGATCTCGGGAAGGAAGAAGTGAATATGATATTGGGAAATCCGCAATCAATTGCTGCTAGAATGTTATGACGTACTGAACCAAGTTATAATGACAGTCTTCGTTAATATAAAAGTTTAAAATGACCGTTTTAAAGGTCTAATTTTCTAATAAGTTTAATTTGTTGAATGTTGCATTTTTTTTAATTGTAATCTAGGTCCCACCTCGTACCAATTTTCAAACTCGTAAAGATGAATTATACTAATTCCGTAAACGCTTAGTACAATTTTTTTGCTTGCTTAATCCAAGTCATAGTTTCTGTAAGGTTTTCTCAAAAAGCTAGGTGCCTTTTCTAAAAATTATGATAAAATAAATAGCGAAATTTTCATAGCACTTAATGAGTATGAGACAACCAACAAACTTCAATTAGTATAATGTATTTTAATATTTTTTAATGAACCTTGTGTTACTTATTTCATTCACATTACGATGTTTATTTAGTTATTAAACTTTCTTTCCAAAAACAACCCTTATTAATAAATAAATCAGAACAGAAAAAGTTAACAAATATTACAAAAACTGTTCAGTAAAAAAAAACTAGGCACTCAAACAGAAGTGAAAACACAAAACTTTGGAAGTAATGTTTCATTTTTTAGTAATTCGGTATTTTTATTGGTTTAACTGACGTATAAGTCGGTAGGTATATTTTAGAATTTTTTCAACGTGACTTCGGTATTTCCGTAAAGTTTTATCTGGTCACACTGGTCGTTAGTCGGTGACGAGAACCCAGAAGTTTTTCCCCTTTTTTTTTTGACGGGGGAAATGCATTTACGCACTACCCTTACCTATTGCATTAGTGAGACCGGAGTCCCCCAATGCAATAGATAAGGGGGTACAGAGGGACGAACTCCGTGCCAGTGTGAGACTCACCCGGGCGTGAAGCGCCCGGAAATACCCACTAAAACCTCCGGGGCCGTCCGCCGCATTTGGGATGGGGGCGACACGGGGTAGAAGTTTTTCCCCTACCGAAAATTGTTCAAAGAAGTAATTATAACTCGTGCAACATAAGGTATTTACTAAAAATTGCATAATTAACTATATAACCTTCAAGATAGAACGCTCACCTAGGGATCTTTTTCGCAAACCGAACAACCATATCGAGGTCGAACGTTCTAAAATCTCGACGTTAGCGACCACAATCTAATTTAGATTCTATAGTCTCACGTGCGACCGGCGCTAAGGTCACAGGCATAACGCTCCACATTCACTATATGATCACGTGTCGTATTTAGTTCACGGCGTAGTGTCCGACCTCGTTCGTGTCACTTCCTTCTCAGTTGCTAATATTTTACGGCAGTTTCTCTTTGAACCATATCAATTCCTTTCACCTATTTATTTAACGTTAACTTCAATCGCAAACTTTCTATATCCAAAGTCCATGAAAAATGACTTGTAAATTTTGTTTTAAATTAGTTATATTTTTAATTATTATAGTAAAATAATAAACTGAAAATCTACTTTAAAAAGTGTTTCGTAAAAAAAAAAAGGTTTAATTACAAAAAAGTATATAATTTACAGAACAACTTGTAATTAATTTATTTGTATTGACTTTATTATTATTATTCGAAAAGGGGCTATGCAGGCTTAAACAGTCCTGTATCACTGCGACCTAGTCAGATCTATTGTAATCGCCCCTATATTCCTAAACCTCACTGCCTAGACCTACAACCTGAATGTACTGTAGTATCTTTTTGGAAGAGAGCGTCTGTACCTCCTCCGGGAGCAACACATGCTTACCCAGAATTCGGTTACGTATGGGTATTAATGGATCATATTCACACAAGATGTGCTTTGGTGTTTCGTCTGCTATTTCACAGAACCTGCACTCTCTTGTGTTCTGGACACCGATGTTGTGCATATGCTTGCCCAAACAACAGTGCCCAGTTAGTGCTCTCACTAATACTCGTAGCTTGTATTGACTTTAATGAAAATCAGTTTTTTTTTAAAGCATGGGGATTAGACGTTTAACTGGATCTTGTTGAAACAAAGGTAATAAATTTAATTGAATTCATATTTATATCAGATTTATTAACGTTTTAAAATCTACCATCAATCAGCGATGATCAGTAAAACATCTGTTTGAATGCCATTACTTGTAGTCTATTTCGGCGCCATAGTTTAAACAATGCGAAGGTCTTGATAAAGAGTCGCTTCGCTGAAACTGATAGTTACGTCTAATTTTATTGTAGTTATTTTAATATCCGTTTGAAGTAAGAAATATGTACCTAGTATATAAAATTCACAAATATTAAAATCGATATCGAATATCGAAAAATATGTTTATTTTTAAGATTAAATATAAGATTGTCTCAACAAAAACAAATTCAGACTTTTTGACAAGTTTTTTTGTATGTATTTTATTCGTTTGAATTAAACCCGTTTTTATGTAGATATTTATATATACATTTATTATTTTATTATTATTGTTACAAGAATGGATAAAATAAGGAATGAATATATTAGAGGGAGTTTGAAAGTTGCGTCAATGGTAGAAAAGTTGAAAGGTTCTCGTTTGTCGTGGTATGGACATGTTATGAGAAGAGAGGAAGCGCATGTGGGTAAAATAGTAATGAATATGAATGTGGAAGGATGGAAAAGTAGAGGAAGGCCAAAGAAAGTGTGGATGGAGTGTGTAAGAAATGACATGAAAGAAAAAGGAGTGAATGAAGAGATGGCGGCTGATAGGGACGTATGGAAGAAGAAAACATACTGCGCCGACCCCAAGTGAGTTGGGAAAAGGCAGGAGAATGATGATTTATTATTTTATTACTGTGATTTTTTTTTTACAATTTTACTCTATTTCCCTTGTCAAAATAATCGACAGATAGCAAAATTATCTATGAATGATCTACTATACGGTGTGATTTGTGTAAAAAAAAAATGATACGTGACTAAACTTCTATAAATAACAAAGGGTTAACAATAATCCAAACAATACTAGGTTTGAACAAAAACAAAAATGTATGGATGTACCTATATTGGAAAACGAACCGTATGAGCGACTGAATCTAACGCAGTTCACCGCTGCGGAATGCAAAGCGCACGTCTTTGTTTTTAGCGCGTTCGGACAGCCCCTTTGTACTTTGTGTCATGAATCATCTCATACCTCGGAAACGGCTAACGACCCGAATAACCGACTCTCGTAGCTATCATTGCCCGAATCTTTCCACCTCACTACATATTTACAAATACAGGATAAAACACTACATTGTATGCGTACTATATAATTCTGTCACGAATTAAAAAATTATTTCATTTTATTCATTCAAAATAAATTATTGTATTTTCTATTTTCAAACAACAACGTATATGTAATTTCAAATGAAAGAAAATAGTATGTTTTTATATTTCTAAAATAGTACAGTGAAATAAATATCACAAATCTTTCTCAAAACTACCTTGATCGTCATTTTATCTAATAGTAACGTTTTTGTGTGCGATGTTCACCCTTGTGTTGATCACCTGATAAGATTTTAAGCGTTAATGACCTTCTTTTTTTTTTGACGGAGGGAAATGCATTTACTTAGTAGTGTAGAGTAGTGAGACCGAAGACCGAGTCCCCCAATGCAATGGATAAGGGGGCACGGAGGGACGAGTTCCGTGCCAGTGTGGGACTCACCCGGCCGTCCACTGCATTTGGGATGGCGGCGACACGGGGTGGCTTTCGCAAGCACCGCGTCGCCCCCTGCAGCGAACCCACCAGGCTTCGTCGTGCAATGGCCCAAGCGTTAATGACCTAACTTTAGATACTAAGACAAGTTTCCAACAATATCGTATCTATAGAACACAACCGTAGGTTTTATACTACGTTTATGACGTCTATACTAACTACGTTTCTGCGAATCGGCTAGCAGTCGGCTATTCGACGAGGCAGATTTGACGATGACCACTTCGATTTCTTATGTCGACATAAACTAAAATTGACTTCATCCAGTACTTTCGAGAACTTATCACGTTTAAATTTTCATAACCATTTTCTCTTGGTTGATTAATCATATTACTAGGAATCTCTGGAACATTTTTGTTACATACTAGCTGTGTACCCGCGGCTGCGCCCGTGTTTTATATGTTTCACTTTATATGTACATTCATACCTATTTAGTAAAAAAAAAAAAAAAATTTGACATTATAAACAGACACTCCCAATTTTAATTGATTAGTATAGATTTGTGATTTTACAATATCTACGACACTATGGCTGAATTTCAAATAAAACCGTATTGACAAGTGATTAAAGGGCATGGTTTCCTCAGAATAATATGTAATATCCATAAATTAAAGAAATAAAAAACAACTAATTTGTACCGAAACTATAAAATTAAACATATTATATTATTATTCCTACTAGGTATTATATTCGACGTTGTCCGGGGTAACAATTGTAGGTAACTTATTTCCGTAGTGCCTTCATCGAAATTTACGAATTTTATTTATCAAGAAGTTGATGTAAATAGAATATTTTCGTTATTTGACAGTTCGCATCTGTTTTGCTATTCAATACCATTTTACAGAATCTCGTGTCTAAAAAAATCCCGGATGCAACATTTCTGCTAATCCTAAGTAAATGTATTCCAACAGAGTCCATGATGATATTTTGTTGTTTCTGGTTACAGAGCGTGAAAAACCGACATCATTGTTGTTAGAGAAGCAGCGTGAGGCGCTCGTTAACAGCGCCGAGTGTAGGCCCGAGCGGCGGGATGATTGCGCGCCGGCGGAGGCCGAGGCGGCGGCGCCCCGCGTGGGCCGCTGGGGAGCCGAGTGGCCGAGTTGACTCGCCCAGGAAACGCGACTGACCCACCTACCGGCACTGCCGCCCGCGCGGTGGGGCCCGCCCCGGAACGCGCTGCCCCTCACGCTGCACCAGCACGAGGAGCTCGCGACGCGCGCCGAGGTCATCCTACGCCGGTTGCTCGTTACCGATAACTACGACTCGGTCAGCAACTTCATCTCGCTCTACGACGCGTTCGACCGGCGCACCACCACCGTCGCTCTAGCCGACCTCTACCAACACTACGAACCGCCCATAAGATCCAAGAAGCACACGTGCGTCGGCCTAGGACTCGAGCTGATCAAGCGGTGGCGATCCTTAGAGAAAAGTTTCCCGGGTTTCGAACCGGCTACCGCGTTACTGTCGTGCGAGGAAGCGGTCGTGGAGGTGCGTGATTATGTGACGAGTGGTGAGAGCCCCGCGGCGGTGGTGACGGCAGAGAAGGAGCACGTGATGGCGGGCGTTCAGGTCTGCGTGGACGGCCGCCCGGGGATCATGCTGGCGGACCCGGGGTACCACGTGCCAAGGATCGTCACCGTCATGGCTGATCGAGCGTACCCTCATACCAGTCAGTATTCTTACAACTCACAGATTTTTTTTTTTTTAATTAAATCTAGCGCGTCTATATTCAAACAGGCAACGATAAAACGATTGACCTTTTATTGTTTGTTAATATTTTGTTTAGTTGTTAACGTACTTTAACATTAACTACAATCTCACTTGATGGTAGGTGATGATGTGGTCCAAGACGGTAAGCACACTAAGCCTATAGGTACACTTCTCAAGTAATGCTGCCGGAACACACCTTTTTTTTTTTTGACGGGGGGAAAAGCATTTACGCACTACCCTTACCCATTGCATTAGTGAGCCCGAAGTCCCCCAATGCATTGGGTAAGGGGGCACGGAGGGACGAACTCCGTGCCAGTGTGGGACTCGCCCGGGCGTGAAGCGCCCGGAAATACCCACTAAAATCCCCCGGGGCCGTCCGCTGCATTTGGGATGGGGGCGACACGGGGTGGCTTTCGCAAGCACCGCGTCGCCCCCTGCAGCGAACCCACCAGGCCTCTGCCGGAACACACCTACTGGTATTTGGCGAAAAGCTTTCAAACTTGAGGGTGATAGCTACCCAGGCGGGAATTGTTTGTGAATACCTTACCAACATGCTAAGGTTTACTTACGATGTTTTTCTTCACCGAAAGCACTGATTTTCGACTTGAGTAGATGGGCTGGAACCCCCGTCCATTGACGGGGAATCCGAGCGCCATCATCGCTTTAATGGCAACGCATCCAACAGGCTGGTTCACGCAGTCGGACGAGCCGCACTGTCGCAAAGAGTACAACTACACGTACAACCTCCAGAACAGCAGCTACGTAGAGTGGCACGAGAGGGAGACGAGGGCCGGAGTCGTCAAGACTCAGACCTCCCTGGTGTACGTAGCGAGGCCTTACCTCGACGGCGTCAACGTCACCGAGAGGAGAAACCTCGTCTACAACTTCAAGTAATATAGCTTCTATAGCTTTCTCAGTGCATCTACTAATAAACTGTTAGTTGTAAAGTTCCAAAAAAAAAAAACACATGCAGAAAGAAAACCAAATCGAGTTTCTCGCCGGTTCTTCTCGATGACTGGATTGTTTTCCGAACCGGTCGTAGTGTTTTGACGTTCATACGCCTAAATTGCATAAAGTATTTTTGAATTTAAATTAAATATAGTAATAGCAACACTCATATATCGCAATGAGTGTTCACTACATTAATTGGTTTTCTTTCAATTATGAAAATAAATTATTATTGCATCGATGTATTTGATAAATACTTTAAGGCAAACTTTGTATTATTTTTCTAATGTACATTGTTCAAACAAAATGGCGGCACTTTGTCAGACATTTCTGGGAACTTTTTGTGACATCTCTAGAATCCACAATCCTTGTCATTACTATAATTTAATGAATTACATACAATATCTGTATAGTACGCACCAAAACAAAATTCTCCCATATAAAATAGTAAAGTACTTACTATCTGCTATTAAATCATTTTTTTGTCGATTTAACTTTAGTTTCCTCGGCCTTATATTATAACTTGTTTCATTAGTTACTTAACGTATTAAAATACTAGCTTTGTGCTCGCGGCTGCGCCCGCGTCTCATATACTTTTCACTGTGTAACAACTGTGGTTTTTTTTATTTTTTTTTATGCGGGACCTTAATTATTTACCAAACTTTTTTGCTTAACACTTTTTGCTTAACTAACATTAATAATACCCTAAGTTACCCGGAGTAACTTCAGCTATCAAAAAATGTCACGTCAAAATCGGCCCAGCCGTTCCGGAGATTACCCATTACAACAGAGAAACAGACAGACAAAATTTGTAAAAATTTTATTTTTGGTATGTATAGGTTATAGTATATACATTCATATCTATTTAGTAAAAAAAAAACAATTAATTTTGACATTACAAACAGACACATCCATTTTTATTTATTAGTATAGATAAAAGATTAACATGTGTTGATCCTTTTTAAAGTTCCATTACATTGTAAGTATACATAATACTTGCATGGCCCCTAAGCAGTCAAGAACAAAACAAAGAACCTTCACAGGCCGATATATCGACTTGAATTTAGTCATGTTATATGATACTTTTTGTAAAAAAAAAACCGCCAGATCGAGTTTCTTGCCTGCGCTCTTCTCGACTAAGTTGTTTTCCGAACCGGTGGTAGTTTTTTTTACGTTATCATGGGCGCAAATTGAATAAAGAATTATTGGTATATCTATAGTCTATACGAATAAATAAAGTTGAAGTGTCTGTTTGTATGTCAAATTATTTTTTTTTTAGTAAATAGATATGAATGTACATACGACACCTATATCAAAATAACAATTTTTAAAATGTTGTTCGATTGTAATGGATAATCTCTGGAACGGCTGGACAGATTTCGACGAAACTTTTTTTGATAGATAACTGAAGTTACTCAGAACTTAGGGTACTTTTAATTTTCGAAAATAATTCGGGTTTAAAAATAAAACTATAAAACCCGATTCAATGCATAGTTTTTCGGGCAAGTGCTGCAATTTATGAGAAATATTTTTACATTAGTATTAAAATTTTGTTTACGGAAAATAATTAGGGTACCGTATAAAAAAATTAAAACCCGGTGTAGTATATATTAAATGCATGCACAACCAGGAGCAGAGAGCTAGTAGATATATATATATATAAATATTTTATATTGACCAGGAGTTTGTTGTCTCGCGACCAGAAGGGTCACCTGATAGCCGGACTGTACTTCCCGGTCGGGGCGCGCGGCAAGGACGCTCAGTTCACGCTCTTCTTCGACAACGGCTCAGAGAAACGAAAGACCAAGTACAAGTTCAGCACATTCTCCGAACCGGCCGATGTGAGTGCTAAAAATACATCACTACCAAAAAAAAACATCTAAAATTGAATGACGTTGCGATTCAATATATTAACATGCTAAGTCAAAATGTACTTACTCTCGAGTGTCAATGCGGGACACATGTATATAGGTATTGGCTATAAATAGTAGAAGTAAGGAGAACCGTATGAAGTGTCCGTTAAAAGGCTAAACGTTATTCTTATGGCGCACTTATTAAATAATTATAAAGAAAGACACATAATCAATTGTTTGTTTATCGTTTTTAACGCCTGAATAATTCTCATCATTAAAAAATAAATACATGTATTTTTAAATTGCATGTACAAAATTTGAGAATATAAGTCCTTGAAAAGCAGAAAAATAACACTTGGCATAGTCCAATTTTCATACTCTTTGCATTCGCTAGCGCAATTTTGGAGGGTTTTTGATCTATTACTTACTGCTCATCGCTGGACCGGTTTTTAAACTGTCAAGTTCTCTTTACCTCTATTCTCCATAGCATTAGTGATAGTTTTTTTTTTCCCATACTTGAATGTGGTGCTATAGTATCCGTTACCAAAAAATCAACTTCATTATGATAGACCATATTCATCGTGTAAAATAAAAATGGACTCACATATTATTATACACTTGATATTTATAAAAAAAGAAATAATTTATTCCCTTATTTTAATTACATATTGTAACACCGCAAATAATAACAGCAGTCGTCAAGAGATGTCGCCACTTATATTCAGCACGAGTATTTCATAAGAGTGTGCCTCGATCGCCAAGAGATGGCGTCACAAGTATTTTAGATGCCGCTATCGGAACATCAACTTGAAACAAGGACCTCCAAACTGTAATAACGTTATTCTGTGAAACAACCTCCCTCTAGGGTCTAGTTCAATGCACGCTATGCGCTTTCACCTTTGTTGAGACGTTTTAGTGTAGTTGAACTAGAAAACCGTTATCATTCCCGTATACTTCCACCCCACGTTGGGATATACTGTTTCGATCCGGCGCTTAGAAATTGTATTTGACTCTCTTGCTATCTCCTGTAAATAAAGTTCTCGAGCACGAAGGTTGTTCGTCTATTCCCTTCCTTGTCGTCGAGTCAAAATACTTCCATAATATTTAATTATCTCTTTAAAGATACCAAAAGCAGTAATGGATGATATAAAACTATGCAACGCGCAAATGAACTACAAGAAGGGTGAATTACTTAAGATCATTTGCAAACTGGCAGAAGTGATGTCGAGCGAGACGTTCATCGAACAGATGTTAGAGATCAACGACGAGATCTGCCGCATGAGCATCTGACACCGGAAACAAAATGGCCGTCACGATAAGATGGCCGACAGGAATAAAGATGGCGTCGATAGCAAGAACAAACCAAATGACGCCGATCTCACTTAATTTCATTACTTCTTTTTTTTTTGTATTAACTCATTATAAAGTTAACATCAATATTTTACACTTTTATTATAATAATAAAAAAAATTTGGTGAAGGTATTTTTATAGAAGAATAAGTTTTTTTTTTTAAATCATTTCTTATTGTAATATCGTATTCTTTTACTTATTTACTGGTGACGAATTACTTAAAAAAAATATCTCGCTAATTTTTATTTAATCAATGCATTTTTATACTTTTTATTTTTCTATACGCGCACACGCACATACAAGGGAATTTTTTTATAAATAAAAAAGAATGAAATCGATTGACTATTTTATTTCTAACGATCCACACACGAATGATAAGATTTATATTGGTTCCTTTAATAATTCTAACATCAAAGTTTTTTATATCTAAAATTTAATCTAGCACAAAAAAAAAAAATTACATACATCGTAAAAGTACTTATTAAAAAATAAAACTATGATTAAAATTCGGTTAAAAAGGATAATATCCTTTTTCTAGATTGATCCATATTTTTAAAAAAAATTATACCTCAAGTCTCACGTACTAAAAACGGTTTATCATTGATTATTTGAAATAAGTACTTTCACGATACAAAAAATTAGTATATATATATTAGTATTGTGACCCGTGACAAATATAATTTAAAAAAAACAAATATACATATTAATATTTGTTGGAAGAAATGAACGACCACATCCTCCAGTACCAAGGCGACATGTACGACGAGTTCACAATGACAGCTGTCAAATGAAAACTTCAAAGTACGAGAAGGAGCGGTTTGCGCTATGACACCCGTCTCTTTCTTTCATACAAATAATAAAATAATGATGTAACTTAATTTTTTTTTTTCACCTAAAATCCACACACACATTTTATAATTACAATATTTATCTTATGTTAAAACACGACGGGCACTTGTGTTACCTTCAGATGAACCCACGAAAAATTTCAAACGACTGTCATCATTGTTTTTTTTTGTATTTTCCATAAACCCTCACCTAAATAAGTAGGGCCGAATTAAGGCAGCGAATTATGACTACGCAAAACATCTAAAAGCGTACAACTATACATAACTTACTGATTAATTTCTCTTTCAAGCTGTTTTAAATCTTTATCAAAATATTTAATAATTTAGAATGAGATTTTGTACGATTGTAATGTCGCATCAGAATATTTCAAAAAATAGATTTTTGTTTTTAGTAAAATACAACTTGACTTGAGTTGTACTTACAATTTAAAATCTCTTGTTATTTTTAAAATCTAATGACAAATAATAAAATTGAAATTTGCAATAAAATTACAAACGGTCGAAAACATACTTTAAATATATTTCTAGATATATGATAAAAGTACCGTGATACACGGCCGGTATCTAGAGTCTATCTATCGACAACAACATTCAGATTTATTATTGCCACTGTCACTGTGACATTTCGTTTATAGTTTTGACAGACGTCAAACTGTAAATTTTGACACGAGCGTTGATGAAACTCGCACCTTTAACGAAGTGCAAAAGTTTCTTGACGATGTTTATACAAAACTATAAATCTTCGTTTAAAAAAAAAAATGGTCTAGATACGCTCAGGTTATATAATTATTATGAAAATATGTGTTAATACATTTTAAAAAAAAACTATGCGTTTTCATTGAACGATATAGACTGCTTTATCGTGTTACGAAATGTATAAAAACAGCTCAACTGTTTTCAGTCAAAGACTTACGCATCGTTTATGCTTTTTACATAAAAAAAAACATTTGTCAAGTCTGATATATTTGTGTAGTATCGAAGTATCGATTTGTCGTTAAACTGATTTGTCAACATGTTAGTTAGTTACCAGAGATAGTAAAGTTTATAAACGGACGTGCATCGTCAGTGAAAACGCATAGTGAATATTATGATAACTTTATTCATATAATTTTCCGTAAAAACAAACCCCGCTATTCACGTATATTCTTATAATAAGCTAAACTATCGGCGACTCTTGCTATTTCACAAACTAACGTACATAGATATATTAATACGTTTAAAGGTCATATTTAAGTAAGTACAAAAAAGTTGGAATTTGAGATTGAAGAAATGTATGTGTTAAAAAAAATTTTTGATTCTTCTATTGACAAATAAAATTCACTAGCGATTTTTAAATGTAACAAACAAACCAAAATTTTATGAGCGAGATCCAGATATTAATTTTATTTGGATGTATATAATACCGAAAGTGGAAAAATTGATCCGATTGCAAAAAAAGTTTCGTCGAATTCTAAAATAAAACACAATAATGTTACCACAGATTTTTTAAAAGTAAATACAGATAACAATACATCTGTGAAGTCGTGATTAAACGCATTCGCATTTTCTACACAACTTAATAAACATCAAATATGCCAGTTATAACTCTAATTGAAACAAGTTCCAATCTCTATTGTATGGGATGCGAACAACCAGCATGAAAATATTATCCGACTATTCGGAATAATAGCATGCAGTTGCGCCGACTATCCTAATAATAACAAGTATAGCCGGATAGTCGAAATGACAACAAGTCGTTTATCCGGCTATTCGGAAGTCTTAAAACCCGACTATCCAGATCATATTTTAATTAACTAACACGAACAAGCATATTCGGATAGTCGTAATCACAACACGTTGTTTATCCGGCTTTTCGAAATAGTATCCCATATTATCCGGCTATTCGGAAGTATTAAAAACCCGACTATCCAGATCATATTATAGTTAACCAACACGAACAAATTAATAAAACTGGATCTCCCATCATAAATCACATTTATAATAATAGTAATAGGATAATTTAGTCGTCGCTTATCGTTGTGGGAGCGGTGTTGGGGTGTTTGGGTTACGCGTTACGCGTTACTCAGTAGTGGTCGTGGGGCGTGTGTCGGTGCGACTTGTGTTGTTTGTGCCGGTGTCGCTGCGGATGCGGACCGCTGTACACATCGCGCACGCTCGAACTGAACCATCCATATACACACGTCTCAATAATGATTTAAGCGACCATGGCGCAGTTGCTAGTGCACCCGGATTCCGCGTCAATTGACGCAAGTTCTTGCCCAACTACTATCCAACTCTAAAATCACCTTGAGCTTTCGGCGAAGGAAAACATCGTGAGGAAACCGTAGTGCCTGCCCGGGTAGCTAAATGCCAATAGGTGAGTTCGTGGCTCTCTGGCCTCTCTGGCTTAGTGTGTTTACCATCCTGGACCACATCGTCACTTAACATCAAGAGAAATGTGGTCAAAGTCTATACGGTATTTTTTTAACCCGTCAAATTTCCTAATAACATTATCTACCTACAATGCAAATATCTTCAAATTTGGGATGGAAAGTGTCAACCGGTTTGAAATTGGCTTTATATTTGCTATGTAATTTCGTAACTCTGTCTATAAAGAACGAATTTATTCACAATTACACTTATATCTGTTGGAGTCGTTCATATTAAAATTACACAGTTTAAAAACGTAAGATTTTCATACAATTTGACACACAAATGGCGGCGCAAATTGCTAACATATCAGACTCTCCCAGAGATAAAATTACGAACATTCTTGGAGATTTCTGCTCTATTTTATTTATAGTAAACCTCAATTACGACCTTATTTACTTGAATTCTTTTCACCTGTATGATAACACATTTTTTTTTAATGCCATTAAAATTAAATTTGATTAGAAGTGAAGAACATCGCGAGGAAACCAGAACGCTAAGAATATTCTCGTAAGTAAAAACACTTGTGCACAAAACTGCACAATATTCTCGTAAGTCAAAACACTTGTGCACAAAACTGCACATTTATCGGCGTTTGAAATCGCCAATAACAAAATTAATACTAACATGCAATCAGTGAGAAATTGATGCAATAATGATAGAGTAAGCAAACAAATCAAATTTTAAGGCAAACATAATATTTACAAATATGGACAATATACAATATATATGTGCAAAAGCAAAAAAAATACAATAAAATATGTAAAAAAATGAATATATATAACCAGTTCCATACGTATTTATCATTAGTGTTATAATAATCAAGTGTTGATGTCAATGATCACCGATTGCGCGTTATGTTATGATGAGTTGGGGGAAATGTGTTAAGTTTGGGGGAAAATCGTGATCATTCGGGGGGAGATGTTTACCTGACTGGTAGCGTAGGGGGGCTGGCTGTGGAGCGAATGGGGCGACGCGGAGTCGGTCGGGTATTTCTTCTCGTGTCGCTTGCCTGGCTACTTGAACTGCAATTTATATACCTTTGAGGTGCAGCGAGGGGATGACGAGGAAAACCCTCAAAAAATCTTTTTTTAAGGTAAAAAACGCACTCGATTTCTTTTCTACGGTACGACTGATCAGACCTAGTCATAGATAGGAAGCTGTAACTACTGAGAATTGTTTTGAAACGGCTCGTCTGTATGTAATTGTCACATCACACATAGACGATGATGGTTTAATGATATTGTTCATAGATTCCATATAGATGTATGTAGGTTCAACATCATCTCCCTACCCTTTTCCCATTTTTATTTGGGGTCGGGGCAACATGTCTTCCATTCCTTTTTATTTGTTGTCATCTCCGCTTTCACTCCTTTCCTAAACATATCATCTTTCACACAGTCCATCCATCTTTTCTTTGGTCTTCCCCTTCCCATGTAACCGTCCACATTCATATCCAATACCTTTCTTACAACATCCTCTTTCTCCCTGCGCATCACATGTCCATACCAGGATGTATGTAGGTTCAAACCTATGCAATTCTATAATCAGCCTGAGCTTTTGGTGAACCCATACACTACGTCGTTTAGTGCCTGACTAGTTGCCACCCTCAAATCAAAATCTATCAACACATACTTATAGATTTATTCTGTATTTATCTATCACATTGTCGCTTAAAACCGGTCAAGCACCAACCTTTTTATTTTTTTTTTTGACGGACTGTATGGCCAGTGTGGGACTCACCCGGCACCGAGTTCGTCCCTACGTGCCCCCTTACTTATTGCATTGGGGACTTTGGTCTCACTAATGCAATAGGTAAGGGTAGTGCGTAAATGCATTTCCCTCCGTCAAAAAAAAAAAAAGGTTGGTGCTTGACCGGTTCTAAGCGACAATGTGATATAACCTGGCGTTTACACCAGCTTTCAATTGTTTTCCTATTGTTAATTTTTTTATATATTTGAGCGATTAATATCGAGACGAGTTTATATTGTAAAGCTCTTTCCCTGTACATTATTAAAAAAAATTAGAACCTCAGAGAATAAGTACTGCTGTAAGTAAAAATATGTAAATAGAACCTCATAGAAAACTCTACCATATTATAAAGTACTTTTATGTGTCTTGTGTATTTATGAGAATACATATTCAATATGGAATTCGTGTAATAAGAAGTTAATATATACAGGAACTGGTAAAAAAAAAGTGACAATTCTAAAGGGACGGTCAATGGACTAATGTAAATTTTTGTACACAAAATATATTTTTTTTAACGAAAGTACTGAATTAGATTGCCTTTATGAAAATAACCGAAAAATTAAGGCCAATGTAAATTAGACAAATAACATTTTAATTTTTTTTTTGTTTAAAAAACTTAATTAATTTGCACCATAAAGGTTGTCTCTGGATTTTCTTTCCATTAATAAAAAAAGTAATTACATTTTCTTTTCATTTTTTTTTTTAAGTCAGAAAAAATATTTCCTGTCCATCTCGTTCTATCTCATGCAAAGTAAACAGAAACATTAACATATAAATGAAATATAAAAAGGTGAATATAAAATAAAAATATGTGCAAAACAAAAGACATGCTGAACTTCTAAACTTACTCCTACAAAGCGTATATATATATAATTTATAGTCAAATATTTGTATACATTTACAATTTGAATGGAAAGTGTCATTTGAATACCACAATACAGGAAATGTACAGTATGACACGTTACGTGATATATAACTGCACGGGAGTCCTTTGTGAATTTAGTTAAATTTCATTTAGGATAGAGTTTATTTACGTCGACATGTCGAGAACATCAATAAAATAAAATCAAAATATGTATTTCTTTTAAAAAAAAAATTGTGAGCCGTCACGGGACGCCTGGCAGATGTGAAACATCGACATTATTTTGTAAAAGTAATATGCAGAAAAGAACAGATCGTGATAGGAACTATAATGTCACAATGATAAAATAAAATATTACGATTTTTTTTTTTTCAGATAACGATGACTATTTGTTGAATAAACACTTATTTTCATACAATACAAAAATTTACGAATTTATTTCACATCGTGACTACTTAATTCGTTTAATCAGTGACTTCGGTAATAGTTATATTCGATGTTGCCGCGACGCGTCGCCACGGCATGCGTCGCCACGCCAGAAATCGGTTTTACGTGCGGCTATAGATGTTTCACATCAAAAATTAAGGAATCATATAAATCGTAGCAAATGATATTTCATAATAGTAAAATTGCTAATGACTACTTAATAAGTTTCTACTCCATTGGTTTAGGGAATTAACTAAATGTAAACACAAAACAAGAATTGTAAAGTCGGTCAAACAGCTGCCAACGTGGTTTGTTGATACTAAATTCACACATTCATAATTAAGTGACTTACTAAACTAAAATAGTGACCAATTTTAATTAAATTTGTTTAAACACTCGTACTTGATCAATTATTGACTGCAGTATTTCCAAATAAGGCATAATTCATATGCAAGTGAATAATTTGAAATTATAGTGACTTACGGGCCAGTGATATTCTGTCATGAGACATGGTCACTTACAATGGGCTTAAAAAGCTCAAAGTTACCGAAAGGGCAGTGGAGAGGGCTATCACTGGAACAACGCGGTTGAATGCGTTGCCATCCCGTATTGTCCCACGCAAGGTGGCGGGAGGAACCGGGGGGTTAGTGAGTAGTGACTAGCGCTTCTCGCCGCGAGTCCCACACTAATTCTGGTGTGTGACAGACTTTCACCTTGCGTGTGAAAGGCTGTCACACATCTTCGGCTTCAGCCTTTCCTGAGGGGTTTGCCCTGGGTTAGGTTGGACAGCAAGTGCATAAAAGTATTCCCCTCGAAAAAAAAAAAAAAAAAAAGAAGTGGAAAGGGCTATGCTAGGACATTCAATGCGTGATCGAATCAGAAGTGAGATCCGCAGAAGAACCAAATTAACCGACGGTGACCGAAGAATTGCCAAACTTAACTGGAAATAGGCTGGGCACATTGCTCGTAGAACCGATGTTTGATTTAACCAACGGGTTCTCAAATGGTTGCCGCGTACCGAAAGACGCAGCGTGGTCGCGGGAGTCTTTAGGTTGAATAGATAGAAATCAAAATAGAGTTTTTTTAATGGTATTTTCCTGTCAATGACCTGTTAGCATACTGTACATTTACTGTATAGGGTCAAATGCAGTCAGGTGTAGTTGACTCACTTGGGTGCCGGTGGCGCTGGTAGGGCCAATCGCGGTGTCTCGCGACGCGGAGCCGCACATATAGCCGCCCGTGACCTCTGCGACCCACTCACACCAGCTTTCTCTTGGAACTCCCTGACCAAATTTAACATCACACAGTTTTATTTACAAACATTTAAATACTACCGGGTTGAATACCGTGAACGCGAAATATATCTTAGGGTTTGTACATCATTTTTTTTTTCTAACCTAACTAATGCTGTTGACCGGAAGGGCCTTTATAGCTTCACCGAACTTCGAGGGCGAGTGCTGAAGGCACTAAGCCGCAAAGAGGCAAGTAGCACAAGGGTTCGAACCTCGGCTTGGCCGCTACCTATACATAAAAATTCACCCGGAATTTGATCCTAGCTAATCCCTACATTTTTTATTCTTAAATTAAAAAAAAAAAAGGTTTCTTACAGGTCCTAAATGATTTTTTTAGCAACTTCTTACAAAAACACTACCCTTCCCCCCCCCCCCCCCCCTCATTACCCACAATTACGTGTATTGTAAGTAAAATATTATCTTAAAATATAGGGTCAGCTAAAAACCTAACATCCTCAAGTTTAAAAATTTATCATCATCGCTACTATATACAGAGAAGATTTTTTTTTAAATCTACCCATTCCACGTGATCAGTTTATACAAATAAAAACAAACGAAAGCGAGTGAAATCTTAATACAGTGTTTACAAATGAATGCCAAAACGAAAAACATCGAGCGCTATCGCATTATTTACAAACGTAAGCGAATGGAAGTGGAAAACACAAATACAGAATCTCGATGACGTTTAACGTTAGTGATGCGCCGCGTTTAACCCCTCGAGCTAGTTATGTTAGGTTAGTACCTGGCGTTTACGCCAGCTTTCCATTCTTTTCCTATTTTTATGGGTAATCGACATATGAAAGTAAAAGTTACTTTTATCTCACGCTCATCGCGTATCGTAGTTTTTACGAGATTCATTTCTACAAATCGATTCTATAGACTTAGTAAAAATCAGTCTCAAGTAAAATCTACCAAATATATATTGTTTCGAATATAGGAATAAAAAAACTTATGTGATCTAATAAAACCTCATTAAACCTAGTGGTAGTGGCTCTTTTTTTATAGGCTTAGTGATTTGACCACAATCTCATTGGCATTATTAAAAAATACTATTATGGTTTCCTCACGATGTTTTCCTTTACCGAAAGGTCAGGCTGATTTTAGAGTTGGATAGGTAAGTTCGAACCCGCGTCCATTGATTCGGAATCCGCCTGCATTATTCACTGCACCATCATCGCTTCTCAGAGGATTAAGACATTCACATATATACAAAAGTAGACGCTGCACCGTAAAAGAAAAGAAACCCTAAATGCCTTATAAGAATACGTTCTAACTAGATCTTGAGGAAGGTCGATGACAAACAGACGGTCGGTCCTAAAACACTTAGCCAAATAGCATTTCACTATGTACAAACACTAGCTGGTGTCCGCGGCTCCGCCCGCGTTTCATAAGTTCTTTAGGTGCGAGTGCGAAAGCGCATACAACATTTCTTTTATACCTAACCACGGAACACCTAAAGAAACAAATGAATGAAGAGAAAAAGTCTTTTGTTTTTATCAGCGGAAAAAATGTGCATACGAGTAAATCGAAAAAACAAAACCGGAAAGGATCGAGATCAAATCCAAAAAACAATATAACCTATAACCATCTGCGCGTAATTCCGCGTCGAATCCCGATCCCGATATGTTCAGTAGTTTCGAAGCGATAGTGCGTCAAAGGAGGCCCATTCTCCTTATCTATCTATATATTTATATAAGCAAAGTTTGTTTTCTTGTCCGAGGTAAACTCGAAAACTACTGGACCGATCCGCATGAAACCGCAACCATTCGACGCGGAATTAATCGTAGATGGTTATAGGCTATATATTTTTCAAATTCTATGAGCCCTTTGCCATGTTTTCTCAATTTGTTTGTTTATTATTCCTTTGACGCACCATCACCTCAAAACTACTGAACATATCGGGATAAGACTAATACCTTTCAACGCAGTATTTTTCGTAGACAGGTATTTTTTGGATTCCACCGACCCTCTCTCATTTTTTTTCCATTTACTCTTTTGTACATTTTCCACTTCAATTTACGCTTATATACATTTTTTCCGCTAATAAAAACAAAATACTCTTACGTTTATTCATTCATTTGTTTTTTTTTTTTTAATTAGTTGTAAATGAAACGTCATATGCACAGAACATATGAAAAGCGGGCGGAGCCGCGGGCATCAGCTAGTATATACATATACACAGGTAGACGTTGTGCCGACCCTGTTGATTGTAGGACAAGGGTATGAGGATGATGAGGTGAGAAATGAGCTTTACCTCTGAAAGGTTTCAGCTTCCTCCTCATCGAGATTGATAAACTCCTGGTTTTCTTCGGCGTCGCCTGTGTACACGTTCTGTTTGCGTTCGATGAGATGGGCTCGCTCGCCGATGTGATGACCTGGATTTACAAAATTATATGGCATCAAGGCCAAACAAGGCGAGATTGAACTTGTCTAGCGTCATCTAGTTCTCGTCTAAAACAGTAAGGCTTGGTTTTTTTTGAAGCGAAAACTTCTTTAGCTGCATTTAACAGTTCTCGGTGGGGAAAAACTTACTAGATTCGCGTTACTAATGGAATGTGACATAAAGGAAAGTTTTTTTTTTTTTTCTTTCGTTTCTTGGCGTCGCAGAAACATTTGCCAGTTTTATTATTTATATCTAATGAAAAGGAATGTTAAGTATGATGGCAGATTCGGAAGTTTTTGTTTTGCCACATATAAAATATTTTCCGCGCTAAATGCCCGAAAAATATGTTCTAGTCCAAATGATTACTACTAAAATCATTTAAATAACAAAAAACAGTCGTTCAAAGTTTTCACTTCTGTCGGGAGTCCCCCCATGGCTGCCTAGTTTTTTTTTTTTCAATGCCATTATAGTTGAATATTTAACAACAACAGATTAAATGAATACTAATAAATAAAATAGAAGTGTCAGTTTGTAGTATAAAAATAATATTTTTTTACAAAATACGATCAATATATGTATATACCCTATACAAAAAATACAATTTTTTTAAATTTTGGTTTGTCTGTCTATTTATTTCCGTTTAATCTCCGAAACGGCTTTACCGAATTTAACGGGGCTTTACTTTTTTGCTAAATAGCTGAGAGTACTCTTCGCAACTTAAAATACGTTTATTTTTTTCGAAAAAAAAAAAAAACTGTGTTTCAATGCACACATTACTGGCATGTTTTTGAATTTGTATATACAAGTATCTTTGCCTTTCTGTTAGTACTAAAAATAATTTCCAAAAAAATTATTAGAGGTCCGGACAAAAAACAACAAACAGAAAATTGAGAATAACGATTCTCTATGGTTAATTTTACTCGCAAGTGCTTGCCAAAAATACTGCGAGCACTTTACGAATAGATCGAGCCAACTCAGTCTTTATGAGCAACAATTTATCTTGGAAGGTCGTTATTTGATTTTGGGTATAGATATATAATTTAATTTACTGCCATTTTCCATAGGAATTTACGACCCTTTGCTGTCGTCATACAAAAATATTTCCCCTTAAATTGTATTGTAATGATAGGGAGCTAGGAAAAATATTCCACAAACTAATTGGTCAATGCCCTCATTAACATAACGGATTAGTTTGTTTATCTAGACCAGTGATTCTCAACCACTGTGCCGCGGCACTTTTGTGTGCCGCCAAATTTCAAAAGTGTGCCGCCAAATTTCAAAAGTGTGCCGCCAAACTTTGCAAATATATAATAATGTTAATATTATTAAATTATATCATTTAAAAAGAAAAATATTTATGCAGTGTGTTGTAGTAAGTAAATAATTTTTATCTTTTTCTTTGTGTGCCGCCAAATTTTGAAATCGTTAAAATATGTTCCGCAACAAAAAAAAAGGTTGAGAATCACTGATCTAGACATTAAACTTCGAGTATGTTACGATAAATCTATGGAATGGTATTGAGTTGCTGCGAGTTTCTGACGTCACTAATTACAGACAGGCTAATGACGCCAGTGTAGAGAAAGTGAGTTTTGCCAATACATATAGGATTAATCGGTTACTTTGCACGTGAACCAAAAAAAAAACTAGGCAGCCATGGGAACTGCCGACAGATAACTCGAAACTTTGGAAGAACTGGTTTTTAGTGTTTATATTTCATAACACCTGGTCCGGTTCTTACATCTATTAGCAATAATTATATATATATATTTACATATAGTTTATTCTTAATGAAAACATACGATACGCTGCGTGAGTAAGCATTTTATTATTTATCTCTGAGCCCCAGCACTTAAACGCCATGTTATATTTATCATACTGTAGCATGTTGACAGCTGACGTGATAGAGAACCGCTCAACGTCGCTAAAGAAGTCACGTCAAAATCGGAGACGTATGAAATAAATTCTCTTTTAAAACCTAACTGATTCTTACTACGATTTAGTTTAAATAATTATATAATTATCGTATCAACTGTTTATTGACTACAAAAAAAATTGCAGCTATCTCAAGTTAGTATATAACAACAAACGTGCAAATTACGTAATAACGTTTATTAAATTCAAAGCGAAAAAAAAAGTGTTGAATTTACTAACATTAATAAACAAACAGAGATTGCAACTGAAACATTGAACGTGGGCGAGTAACGTATCAACAAACGAACGGACCTGCATTCGATCAGACGAATAAATTATTCAGTCAACAAACAGATTTCAGATGAGTAAAAAAACTTTGAATTATTTCCGTGGAGGACATCGGCTTCGTTCAAGAGATTTATAAACGAGACTATTATCTATACTAATAATTAAAATTGATGTGTCTGTTTGTAATGTCAAAAACAACAACTTTTAACTAAATACATATTAATGTACTATATACGACCCCTACACCAAAAATATATTTTTTTTCATTTTTATCTGTCTGTGCGTTTGTTCCGGATAATCTTTGGCACGGCTCAATCGATTTTCACGGGACTTTTTTTGCTGGATAGCTGAAATTACTCCACGTAACTAAGGGTAGTTTTGATTTTCGCAAATAATTAGGGTACCGTGTAAAAAAAACGAACATAAAAGTGAATAAAATCCGATTCAATGCAGTTTTACGGGCAAATGTTTGAATTTATTAGAAGAAATATTTGTACTTTATCTTAGTCCTAAAAAAATTGAGAAAATAATTAGGGTTCCGTTTAAAAAAATTAAAACGCAGTGAAGAATATATGAAACGCGGGCGCAGCCGCGGGCAGACAACTAGTCTCTAATAATTTGTTACCCACTTTGTTGATCCAATTAACTAGTTATTAATTTTTTTTTATTATTCGTCAAGTTTATCTTAATTAATATTTTTTCCATTTTCTCATTACTTTTTTTTAATTCTTTGTTTTTAGTGTAATTGTTTGATGCCCTAAATAAATTATTTAAAAAAAACTGAGTATAAAAAATAACCCCAGTTTTCAGTAAAAGTTACCTAATCAAATTGTGGCCACAATGTGGTGTTACTTACTTAATAATACTATAAGGAATTCCTTTTTTTCTTTCCTATAATATTATTCCTTGTTTCCTATACCAGAACTTTATTAATTTCTATATTGTTATAATTTTCATGTGTAGCAAAACACACAAAAAATTGGTAACCCTCGAACAATGATAATAAACGTACATGAAATGACAGAAACAAAAGAAGGCAATTTTATTAGAAACTGCTCGGACTAATTTATGTAAACGTATTAAAATCATATTGGAAGCAAAAATAACTTAAAATCAACAATTTAATTATATTTTTAAATTTACTTATTAAATGTGAACTTTGAAGTCAAACAGATTATATATAAAAAATGAAAAACAGATCCGAAAATTAGTTATAACTAAGCCTAAAATAGAACTTACGCACGTATAGGTATGACTAACAAATTATGAAACTTTATTACGAAATACGAAAAGTCACACTCTAGTGACGTGACGCAAATATTCTTAACAAACAACAACGTGAGTGTTTCAATTTTATAGTATAATGGTAATTCATGAATCTTAAAGTGACAACAAATTTTTGCATGTTTGTTTATTTGCAGAATATTATTCCCTGTTTAATGAAAATTAATATTAATTTCAGTGACGTAACTATAGGGTGGCAGAGCTTGCAAAATGCTACGGGCCTTTTTTGACGGGGGGAAATGCATTTACGCACTACCCTTACCTATTGTATTAGTGAGACCGAAGTCCCCCAATACAATAGGTAAGGGGGCACGGAGTGACGAGTTCCGTGCCAGTGTGGGACTCACCCCAGCGTGAAGCCCCCCGAAATAATCACTAAAACCCCCCGGGGCCGTCCGCTGCATTTGGGATGGGGGCGACACGGGGTGGCTTTCGCAAGCACCGCGTCGCCCCCTGCAGCGAACCCACCGGGCCTCGTCGTGCAATGGCCCAGCGGGGATGGGGGAGTATACACACTTCTCAACCCCACCTCTTCGCCCACTTCCCACAGGAGGTATGACCTAGAATTGTCTGCAATCCGGGGGGCGAGATGTAATCCTCGCCCCCCAAGCTAGGGCAAAAGCCGCCTAGCTTTGAAGATTCCTAACGTTTTTATACACACTACTAAATATTTAAACGCTTTAGTGTGATCACTTTAGTGGGGCCCCGTCCAATGAATTCGCCACCGACCTCAGATGGTAGTTACACCGCACTGATCATTTTCTAAGCATATTATTATATACAGTAATACCCCGTTTAGCGCGACCCCGTTACGCGCGGTTTCACTATAACGCGAATTTGAAATTTCGCGCTCAAATGCCTCGCATTACGCGAAAGAGTGCGTATAAACATAATGTAAAGACAATAGATGTATTTTTCGGTAAAAAAAATAAGAGTATGTATCGTATAAAGTGTTCTTAGAATTAAAGTGATTGATTAAAATGATTTGTATTATTTTTTGTATTAAATTTTGACTATGTTCAATCATAAACCCCTCGATATACGCGAATTTCAGTTAACGCGATTTTCTTCGGAACGTATCCCTCGCGTAAAGCGGGGTATTACTGTATAAATAATATTCTTGATATCTCTTTATTCTCAACGATGACTAACAACATTTATTACATTTAAAAAAAAATTGGACCTTCTGACACCTCAGACCTAAAAGAGTTCCAAGCAGTAGTCTAGAACTAGAAACGTACTATCGTGGTGTCCGTATACTAGTTGTAATTATCCCGACACCGGTTTAAACATAAAATGGCTCATGGAGTTTTAACAGGCTGATTTTAAGATGGGTCCCAGGCCATGCAGGAGTTCCCGGCAATGAAGCTGCGGACGCGCTTGCAAGAGCAGGGGCTATGGAAACACAAATTGGGCCTGAACCATTTTGTGGCATTCCAAAAAGCCTAGTTCGACTGACCTTAAAGGACCAATATACCTATAAGGCTATAATAGAATTCTGGAATAAATTGCCAGGACAAATTCATTCCAAAGAGCTCATCAGAGCATTCACTCAGCGCAAAGCTGAAGAAGCCCTGATGCTCAGTAGGAATCAGCTACGAGTATTAGTGAGAGCACTAACTGGGCACTGTTGTTTGGGCAAGCATATGCACAACATCGGTGTCCAGAACACATGAGAGTGCAGGTTCAAAGCACATCTTGTGTGAATGTGATCCATTAATACCCATACGTAACTGAATTCTGGGTAAGCATTGTGTTGCTCCCGGAGGAGGTACAGACGCTCTCTGCCAAAAAGATCCTACAGTACATTCAGGTTGTAGGTCTAGGTAGTGAGGTTTAGCAATATAGGGGCGATCACAATAGATCTGACTAGGTCGCAGTGATACAGGACTGTTCAAGCCTGCATAGCCCCTTTTCGAATAATAATAATAATAATGGAGTTTTAAAAATCACTAGCTAATGAAGATGGTAAAGATCATTAATGTCGAACGCACTATGAACCCGGAAATGTTGTGGTAAATCGAGGAAAGTTTTTTACTTTCATCATAAAAATAAATCAGTATTAGAAAAATAACTTCACACTAAATAACTACAATTATTTTTTTATAACCAACTTTTACACAGAATATTATATTATATTCACCATTTATTAAACAGGGCATAATAGGAAATTAACGTTGCCATAAAAACAATTTTAGGACGTTGCAGTTTAATGACAGGACACATTACAATATCATTAACATTTAAGATAGTAATGACAGACAGATTTCAAAAAATAACCAGGATGTTTTAAAAAAAACCATTCAAGACACTCTAGGCCTAGAACATTCCAAGAAGCAAAGTTCCAGGAAGTTAGAATGACTTGTAAGAACTTACCTATTGCCATTTTCTTAGTCCCGGTGCGAGAATCTTGCAATGTCTTGCGAGTTTCTTTGATTCCGTTTGGACCAACTTTAGTGCTACTAGATGTACTAAAAACCTGTAATGTTATATTTTTACTCAATTAATAATTGTACATAAATCGGGAAAGATTACTTTAGATAAAGGATTGCATTAAAATCATTGACTCTTATTATGTACAAGAGATCACAAAATTAAATAAATTACACAAATAAAAAAATAACAAATAGATGCTTGACTAGGTATTTTTCAATACAATAAACAATAGACATTTAAATAATGATAAAAAAAAATGTTTACTAAATAGATAAAAATAAAAATTGGGGCTAGAGTTAATGAAATAAAGTTGACTGATGGATGTATATTTAACCATTTTCGCCTAACTGTGCCCGCGAATTCTTTCGCGTTTCATATACCAAAAAAAAAATGAAATAAACATTATCCATATTGTGAATCTAAACCATTCTCGAATCCTCAGGAATAGACACAAAAAATTTCATTAAAATCGGTTAGGTCCTTTAGAAGTTTGCAGGGGGCGTCGCGGTGCTTGCGAAAGCCACCCCGTGTCGCCCCCATGCCAAATGCAGCGGACGGCCCCGGGGGGTTTTAGTGGGTATTTCCGGGCGCTTCACGCCCGGACGAGTCCCACACTGGCACGGAGTTCGTCCTTCCGTGCCCCCTTACGTATTGTATTGGGGAACTTTGGTCTCACTAATACAATAGGTAAGGGTAGTGCGTAAATGCATTTCCCCCCGTCAAAAAAAAAACAAAAAAAAAAGTCCTTTAGAAGTTTAGTCACACTCACACAGAACATTTATATATATAAAGATATAAGTATAAAATTAATGTTAGATAGAAATCGTCTTCCACAGAAAGTTATTTTTGTGTTTTTTATATTTGGAGATAACATTTCAAAACCTATTTCTTATTAACAAATTTAGATTCGTTTATAGGACCATTTTAACAACTAACGTTATATTACGTGCCACATAATAACGTTTACATTAATGAATGTAGGAGGAAGCTTCTAGAATCATTTGAAGCAATCATGGCTCTTTAGTAAAGCGAGAGCTGACATTGTATCAAATTACTTGAGTCCGAATCTTAGGGAGTCTGAGAGTTAAGTAAAGAAAAATATCATCATAAATAAGTCACATGGTGCATGCTTTCTAATATCTATGTATCAAATAATAGGCAAAGAAAAAGACATTATTTTACTTCGTGTTTTCAATAATGATTATCTCTCCTACTCAGGGGCAGAATGTAAGTTTTTTGGGACTCTCGTTTAGCTGAATTTCTGGGGCCCAATTAACATGAGAAAGAAGCTATCTAAAGAATATAAATAAACAAATTTCTGACATATGTATAAAAATACATTAAATGATGTTTTTATTCCGCCTTTTACTAAAACATATTCACGGATTGCTGAAGTATAGGAATAATAACAACTAAATAGCTGATAGGTAGGTAGGTAATTCCCTGTATGCATTTCCCCCGTCAAAAAATGCATTTCCCCCGTCAAAAAATGCATTTCCCCCCGGCAAAAAATGCATTTCCCCCCGGCAAAAAATGCATTTCCCCCCGTAAAAAAAAAATTAAATAAATTCCCTGTAGTATTTAACAGTCTTCAAGCTCTGCTGCTTTCGAAGCTAAAAATCCCCATAACTAAATACTTCTAGGAACCTAGTATCTATGAAAACACAGCGACGCGAGCGACATCTATTGCAAAATATTCTATAAAGATAAGAAAAAATGGTGGTAAAGTTTTCTATTTAAGTTCTATATTTGTAATTAATAATCACTATTAGCCAGCATTAGTTAGTTGCTGGGCCCTTTCTCTTCAGGGCCAAGGCCTACTTATTTATCTCTATCGAAGATCTGCCAATGCATGGACTTTTGATCACTCTGTTTACCCAAGTTTCTTTCATTTCTTGTTATTCAAAGTCAAAATTACATACAGTGTTTTTCCCAGTAGCTACAACTAGAAGTAATTATAATTTCTAGGATAATTATCCCGTATATCACATGCACAAGGACTTTTAAAATTAAATTAACTGTACATTAATATAATTTATTATGTGTAGTTACAGGATTTTCCAATACTGATTGGGATTTTCTCCATATTAAATCATTCATATGATTCACTTAAATCAAGCATCTAGAAATTAATCATAGTTTTATTATTAATACAACAGTTGGAAAATCAATTTCCATTTCACATTAACCAAATTTATTTTGTTTCCAGCATTATACCTCTTAGTAATATAAGCGATCTGTCAGTAAGATTAAAATTTTGTAAATTCAAAGATTATACAATTTTTTTTTAAAAGCAAAAATAAAGCCACAGTCATGTCATTTTAAGTCAAAGAATTTATTATTTTAACATTTATAATCTACTTGATAATCGCTACACTAACAGCAATCATCAAATTTATTTTACATCAGAAATATATGTAATGTTTTTATTATCTGAGAATACCTACATATTATTTAACATTATTATTCTTTCATAAAAATTAAATCAGTCCATTAATTCATTTTAATAACATATCTCACACACATTTTAGTTTCTAGTTACAATTAATTAAATTTGGTTACTAGTCATTTTAGTTACAATATTAATTTATTTATATAAATAAAAAGAAAAAATATTCTCTGAAACATATCATATTTCCTAAATTAGTAAAAAATGATAAGTTACCTGAGGACTTCCATTAGGTCCACTGGACATGATGACCGTGCTGCTACTGAAAGAGCTGCCTGCGCCCATGTGACCACCATCTAAATCTCCTGGTTAGAATAAATAAAAATGTGGCATAGCCATCATTCAAACACAAAATCTTCAATGAAATTTTCCACATATAAAAAAGGAAAAAAAAACTAAAAACAAATGATAAATGTAATATGTTCTAACATTACTTTAAATTGTTGAACCCCTAATTACATATAAATACTTTGCAGTGTTTCTCAGACAACCCTAGATAAAAAAGAATGCATAAGGCTTTTTAATCTGTATGTGGAGTTTTATTCATATGCCTTTAGGTAAAAGATTTAACTGCAAATGGAAAAATGTCAAAGGCATGTTCTTGGGTTGATCAGCAAAGGTCTACTAAGCATTCTATAATCACCCAATGTCAGTCTGCCAGAATAAAATGATTCTTCTTCTTAGTTGTACACTCCTGTTGGGGTAATTGTGGTTACAGATTGTATATTAAATTGGTTGAGGCTTTTACGAGGCTTCTCCATGTCTCTCTATTTGTGCCATTGCTTGTACATTGAGTGAAAGAACTCTTTGTAGGTGATTTTACAATATCTGTCCTTCTTGTAGGCACTCAGCTGTGAGAACATTGGCCTATGAATACTATGTTCCACAACCACAAATTTCTGGTCTCATATTATACTATTTGACATGACTATTTATTGTGCATGATTATGACTCTTGAAACAGTGAAACAGTTAACTATAAACAAAACTCAGGTTTTCCTGCACCAATAGCAAAAAATAATAACTTTATCTCAATATACTAAAGAAAAATAATTAATTTTTATGATTTAAATTACTATTTATGAATTAAAAATTATGATTTTTATATAAAAAATGTTTTTATGCTAATTTATCAAAATAATCATAAAAACAAAGAGATACTCACCTATAAACAATCGATTTACTGAAGGCATTTGTGGCATGAAAGGCAACATAGCGCCACCCTGACGAGGGCCAGTTATCGCCAATGGGCCTTCACCCCGAACATGCCAAACGGGTCGGAGAACATCGAATTCATCATATTACTCATTTGACGCATGTGCCTCATGTGTGGACTGTAGAAAATTACCTTAGATATTTATCTTGAAATCTCACTTTTGATTTTATGATAATGCGTGCGATTTGAGAAAACATGCATTGTTCTGTAGCCATTTTTTATTTGTAATCAAAATTTATCGATCTATTTATCTAAATGGATACTTTATATCGCCTACATTTATACGAAAATATGAGGCTTAAATAAAGACCATGTGGAAGAAGCTTACCCAAAAAAAGGATCGTCTTCACCATCCGAAAGCAAAGATCCAAAGAGAGACATATTTCACTCTGTAATGACCGTTTGATGAAAAAAACTGTAAAATAATTCTAAAACACAACTACGAAAAGTATTAACGCTTATTTCATTGGGTAAAATAATGTCGAAAAGTCTAGCAATTTTCTATCACTACCAAATTCGTTCGAACTTCGACATTAGATTCAACGACGTTTTTTTTGGTTCTATTTATTCCTTAAGGAAAAGGCAAAGGTACTAGTAATCCATGCAGCTAAGTCAAACATTAGGAACTCTAGAATATCATTAAATGGTGGTAACAAAATGGCGGCCTTCTGTTACAACCACAACGGGAATGATTGGGACATCTCAAAATTCACGCTACGTGCCATTATTTTCTCTTCACTACATTTATGTATCATAACTACACTATATCACGTAAAATGCCATCAAAATTACATAATATATAGACAAATACTGCAAGATAATGAATTGAAAATAAGGACGACTACATGACAAATCAAAACCGTGCCAAGTACCCCCAATTCAATGACAACTGTAGGCGGTAGTGATGTGGTTAATTTCTTAAAAAAATCTTACAAAACTGGTTTTTGAGAAAAAAACTTTTAATAACAGCTGTTTTTATTTATTACTAACTGTGTCCCCGCGGCTGCGCCCACGTTTCATATATTCTTCATTGCGTTTTCATTGTTTTATACGGAACCCTCATATTTTTTAAATATTAAGATAAATTAAAAATATTTCTCTTAAATTTTATTCAATTATTTTCTAGTTTTAATTTTTTTAGTCGGAACCCTAATTATTTTTCAAAATTAAAAGTATCCTAAGTTACCCAGAGTAACTTCAGCTATTAACCAAAAAAATATCCCGTCAAAAACCGTCCAGCCGTTCTGGACATTATCCAGAATAAACAGAAAGACAGACAAACAAATATTTAGTAAAAAAAAAACTTTTTACATTACAAACAAACACTTTAATTTTATTTAATAGTATAGATAGAAACCGATTATTTTTTGCAGTTATATATTAAAGTGGTATAATAAATGAACAAACAGCATATCGAAGAATAAACAGACCTACAAATTGCACTGGTACGATGTAAAAGACGCAATGCATCTAACGTAGAGTCTAGATCTACATCACACTTACGACATTTCTGAAATATTGAGTACATACAAGATACCTATAACGATACGCCAGCTGAGATTCTCGGGCACCTAGACACCTATAACGGTTGAAATCTTCCCTTTTCACCTTCCCAATTTTATATAAAATAGAAATACGCAAGTTATAAAATCTATGTTAAAATAGGTCAAGTGAATCCGAATTCATTTGATGTGAAACATCTAATATGGTAGGTCATGTCGACTGTTGGTGTGTTGACAGGTCGCACGTCATCCGTCGTAACGCTACATGAGATATCCAATACGCTGACGGTCGTCCCGTCCCGGGTCGACATATAAAAACAAGATAACAAAAAATGAACACATTAAAATACACAAACTAAAATAAAGACTACAAGAATCTTCGTCCCTAGTAAAACTTTTAACCAATGGAGAAAAATTGGTACCTCACTAAAATTTCTATAGAGGGCATTTTAATAAAAAAAAGCAAATGTACTCCATTAAAGTAAATCAGTAATGGGTTTCTATCCAAGACCATGGTAACGGTTGTTACTCCGACAACGGATTTTCAATACTTCGATGTTATTACAAAAAAGTTAAACTCCTGTTGAACTATGTTTAAAAAAAGTTCAAGTACAAAAGAGTGTTTAATGGTTATTTAGAGGTTATATTTTATACAATTTTAAATTATAGCCACTGTTTAGTGAAAATCGTGTTTAATTAGTTTATTTTTTATAATAAAACCGCTTGTCAATTTATCAATTAAGATAAATAAAAATTGTTTGAATACATTTTTACTATTTAATACAATATCATGACCAAAGAACAATAACGGTAAATAATAAAAATAAGCATAATCGACAATTAGGCTCTAAATTTTTTATGGTAACCAAACTCGTGAACCTCCCGATTTTGCCCATGGAATGACCACGCAGTCGATGTAGGGTATGAAGTATAAGTTATATCTTGTAAACCGTTTCTGGAATTCCATTGTTTTGTTGGTGATATCTGGAATTTAGAATTAGTATTATTATTATCATTTAAAAATTATTATGTTATACAGTAACTATTCTTATTTAGGTGATAAAGAGATTAGAGCGTCATTAGTTCTTCTATAATCTAGACTATATGGTGAAAAAGAGAGCCAAGATGGACAATGGCAAAGAATCAATTGCTTACATGGGTCTTCTAAAATCAAATCCCGTTAAATCTATTATTCAAAAAAATAAGGTTTTGATGTCTATGACTTCGTTTTTCATCTTTTCAAAAAACCCAAAAAAACTCCCGGTGCCTCAATCAGTTATTTACTAGTACACTTACTACAAAAATTCATATATTACCTCCTTTTGTGCTGCGTCAGACTTACTAACTAGCATGTCACCATTATGACCCGTTATATCTCGTACTTTGTTAGACAAATCATATTTGTCAGTTGTATTTTTAGCGACACTATCACCAACTCTTTCAACTGGTGCTTGATTTACGGAATTTCCGGCGATCACTTTTAAATTACCCTCAGATTGAGTTGTACCGTAACCAGATTCTTTGATGTTCTGTTGCGTGTAAGACTGTGATCCCTTATATTGGTTGTAGATTTGTTGAAGTTGAGTCCTATTAGAGGTTCTGCCGACTGGTGCCTTATGTATTAAAGATGTTTTACTGACAGTTGATTTGACGTTGCTATAGTTCATGTGATCATTTTTCACTGATACAGGTTGAGGCGCAAGGGTTTGAGGAAGATTTGGCTCTGGCATGTGATACATTTTAGCTGATAACATTTCTACGGGCTGCCCTAAGGTATTATATTCATAGATCTTTTCTTGTTTCCTATATGTTGTAGGATGTTTCGCTGAAGAATCTACAGGGAAAATCTGCTCTTTGATTTGCTGCTTATCAGTTAATTGAGGTGATTCAGGTTCGGAAGTCAATTTATAAGGTTCTGAATTTCCTTCATACAATGTAGGTAGATTAGACGGAGAAATTACCGTACCAGTGTTTGGATTTAACACCTGCCGTAGTGTTTGTGGATATTGCATACTTAAAGGTTCGTGTTGATTATTGATATTATGACTGTTTATTGTTGTAAAAACTTCCTGAGGCTGTGGTGCATTATACATAGAATAATTAGGCGTCATATTTTTAAATTGGTGTTCAGAAGGAAGGGTTTGTCCCGGTACAGTTGCTTGACCTAAAGTTGACGTATTTGATATAACTTGTTCTGGTGTACCTTGTGTAAGGATTGTATTTTCTCCAGTTATAATAGGTTGTAACGCACCTGAATGCGAAATTGATGTCATTGTTCCATTTGCAGGATTGGTGTTCATTACTTTTTGCATCGTCTCCATAGCAACTTTCTGTTGATTTGCTGGATTCATTTGTATAGCTATAGCCATCGGATCAAAGCCTAAATCACCACCAACGCCCTGCATAACCCCTGGAAATATCTCATTAAATTTTGCTACACCTCGAGCATGGGGACCATGAGAATAAAGATGCGTTGCTGCCATTTGCTGGAACGCCGGATTCGCGTTTACATTATTAATTTGTTGAAGGTCTGTAACATTTTTTTGAGGTGTACCTCCTCTCATTGGATGCGCTGAGTTTACTGTAGTATCTTCTCTGTACATATATTGTTGCGCATTGGAGTTCCCTTGGCCTTTATTTATCCCCATGCTAGTAACAAATCGTGACTGATCAGTATTATTAAAGTTTACAGGCGAAACGCCTATTTTTCCGTGTGGTGATTGTGGAGCATCAATAACCATAGGTCCAGTCAGTGTGCTTTGACCACCCATATTATCAGGTTTCGAACTACTGTCACACATCATATTAACAATTTGAGGACCCATACCAGCTATGCATTCCATTCTTTGATCATTGTATAGTTTATTATTCTTATTTGGAGGTAAAGCACTTCTCATGAGACCTTCGCAAGTAGCATTGTTTTTACTCTTTCCCATGGTAGGCTGTGTTATATGATTTTCATTGTTGCAAGAAGTTTGGAGCCCCATATTACCTGCGATTGGGTTGTTTGGTATGGTGTTATTAGCATTAATTGATTTCAAATCGTTTTATAATCGTTATAAACCTCTTGTACAACTGGTTGCATTAGGCTGCCGTTTAAATAATTATATGTATCAGCGTATAGCTGAGACGGATTACAATGACCCGTGCATGGCCTGTTTATAGAATTCATATTCATAGTTTTTCATGAGGATTCCTAGCATGCGGAGCACCACAGCTACGTCTGCAAGCATGAGAATCACCATACCCATATCCACCACAAGATGACATCGGATTATTCATGGCACAGTTATTATTATCAGGAGTCGAAAAAAGTTTTCCTATACATCCACTGAAAAGAAAAAAGGTACATTTTTTTTGGATAATCTAAAGCATTTCGCACACTTACGGATATAGGACTCATGGTTTGACATTATTCATTTGGACATAATTTCAATATTTATAAGAATTAACTATTTATAAAATCACAATATTGGAACAAAAGATCAGTTATCTTTGTTAACAACAGTATTTACTAGTAAATTACTTCTACGTTTAAATTATCAAGGATCTCAATAACGACTGGTCTTGGACCATCCGCATCAAGCAGATTCCCGCAACGTTCACCACGTTGTCGATGCACTTCGTTAGGGGCCTGCCTACGCTCCCCCTTACCTATTGGGGGACTTCGGTCTCACTAATACAATAGGTAATGGTAGTGCGTAAATGCATTTCCCCCCGTCAAAAAAAAAAGGGGCCTGCCTACGCTGCATCTTTCAATACATTGCTTACAGCCATTCAAGTACCCGATCATTGAATTTGCCATCGGTTTTAGTAGGAATGTGTCCCGCCCATTGCGACTTAAGTTTAGTAAACAATTAAAATTATACGAAAAAAAACAAACATTAAAAAAATACCTAACAGAAAAATATATGGTATACAAACCAGTCTGCACTTTGTAACTGATTCACAACACTATTCAATTCATTCAGTATTCTTTGTTTGTCCAGAGCCATAATTATTCCTCTGCCCTGCAGATAATATATTTTACGTTAAAATTTAAACATCTATGATAGAAATAATTTTAAAAAATTACATCGAATTTTATTCTTGGACGTATGACAATACAATGACAAAAGTGTTTTGTTTGATAATGTTTTTAAAACCAGTAAATGAATTCTTAAAACAAATTGAAATAACATTAAAAAGTAGAATGTATTTAAATAACGTAAATACATTAGGAGTTTAAATAATGTACCTATAAAATCATAACTAAGATTCTTTAATCTAAAACTGACTTCTTTCCCATACAAATATTAATCCATTTTTCATGTACTTTGTGGTAAGATTTCAGATTAATAAAAAATACGTTTAAAAATGTTATTTTGAGATATTATAGTCTACTTCTTAATTAACTAAGACCTTAAATACACAGTTTTATAGCTCTAAAACTACTCCCATACAAATTTTCATCATACGAGTTATAGGCGAAGTTGTCTATGTACGAGTACCAATCTGCACTGTGCCGATACACTGCCAAATAGTAAATAATATTCTTGCTACGCCGGTTATAAAATTGTATGGGTTTAAATATAACAACTAATAAAATTCTATGAATTCAATTATAAGTTTGTACCTGGAAATTAGATAAGCATAAGTTAAACCTAATTTATTCTGACCTTTTGTTAAAAATGATTAGGTTTGGTTGGATAACAATTCTTCAGACCAGACTCTGCTTCATTTTCTATATCTGCAAACACCATTAACAAAATGGTGGGATTCTGTTAGACTTTCTAAGGTTTTTTAAGAGAACTTTAAGAGTTAGTGCCACTCGATGACGACGGCAAAAATGTGGATATGTGCGAGCGAGAAATCCAATCGCTTAATCTGCTCCTGCATTGCGTCAATGTGGTTTTTAGTCAACATATGTTGTGTAGGATCGGGGCGTTCGTTTGGGGTCTACCCGGTCGGCGAAGTTCAACCAGTAGTGATAGTGTTGCTCTGCACGGCGAACTCTTCTGTTGTTGACTGCAGATAGCGCCGACGGGACGCCGACGCTTCTCTGTGTAGAGCTTCAGCTATTGTTCGGGACGACACGTACCTCTTTGTTTGTATACGATTTTGGCACTGCTATTTACGTAATTATTAATATGTACCTATAGAGCAGATAATGTTTCTATGACAATTTGGAATTCATACTCCATGTTATTATTTGAATACCCTTCACTTGTGCATAATAAGTAAACAATTTTACGTAAACGTTAAAATAACATCAATATTACATAGTATAGGCTCAAATACAGTAAGTTAATAAGGTAATTGTCGATGATAATATAGTAGTTATGGTTGAGAACACGGAAACCTAATTATAATGATCGATGACCTCAGTAGCCTCTGAACAAATTAGCTTTAAAGTTTACATGGAAAGTTATGTTTACTATACCTATTATAACGTCTTCTGTAAAAATCGGGGATTCTACGCTCGACGTTGTTGGCATCTGGTGCAAGTCCCCATTAAACCGTGGCATTTTGTCAGGTCTGCCATCCTATAGTTTCACCACTGCACATTATACAATGTGTTTCTTATATATAATTTGCGCTCTCCTCTTTGTGCGGTGCTTCGTAACTTCTCCACTTGTTTTGTCTCATTATCTTGAAATTTATTTTTTTGATGGTTTCACTTCTGCTGCGTATGAGCGACACACATGTTTCTTTTAATATTTAATTTTCAGTATTCATATTTAAAGAAGTCAGTAGGTACTTAAATAATTTATAAAAATATTGGCGTCATTATGCATGAAATTTTTTACGTATTATACTACGTTTGTATCTACGTTATTTATAAATGTGCTGTTTTAAGATGACATGTTATTCATATATATTAAAGATATACATACAGAACCTAATAAAATTCTAATGTGACCCCAACGACTTTGTGGCATATATTCGAAGACAGTTTAGACGTTTGACAGTTATATTAACAGCTGTGAGGCGTTTCTTATATTATAAAGTACTCTGTGGGCGCAAATTTGTGCTGTCATTTCAGAAATTCGAATGTCAGTCAGTCCAGCAAAGCGGGTGCGTCACGTGATCAAAACTGGAGGAAAGTTGGACTTTGGTGACTATTGATTCTTTGTCGTGAACTTTTTAATCAATAGATATTTTAGCTATCAGTGATCCGTTTAATCTTTACCACCAGCGGAGATATCGATACAATAGTCACAGCTTACTGCGACTTCGCTGTTCCAGTTCGTCGGACGTCTTTGTCAAGAGGTATAGTACAAAAACAAATTTTACAAATATGCCCAGAAAAGTGTTCGTCGTCGGTGTCGGTATGACCAATTTTATAAAACCGTCGACCGGCGGCGATTATCCCGAGTTAGGGAAGGAAGCCGTGTTGGCCGCTCTAGCTGACGCACGCATCAAATACGACGACATTCAGCAAGCAGTCTGTGGTTATGTATTCGGTGATTCGACTTGCGGCCAGCGAGTCTTGTACCAGGTTGGTATGACCGGTATACCGATCTACAATGTGAACAACAACTGTTCGACCGGTTCAAACGCACTGTTCTTATCTAAACAACTGATCGAAGGTGGCATATGCGATGTAGCTCTTGCAGTAGGATTTGAAAAAATGTCTCCCGGTGCTCTTGCCGGTGGATTTTTTAACGATAGAACTAACCCTCTAGACAGGCACACACCTTAAAAATGGCAGATATTACAGAGCTGACTGGAGCACCTATAACAGCTCAATATTTTGGCAATGCAGCCATTGAACACATGAAAAAGTATGGAACTACTGAACTCCATCTTGCTAAAATAGCTGCCAAAAATCACCGGCATGGTGCAAAGAATCCACGTGCACAGGGAAAAAGAGAATATACAGTAGAAGAAGTATTGAATTCGAGGAAAATCTATGGTCCCCTCACTAAACTTGAATGTTGTCCGACAAGCGATGGAGCTGGTGCAGCAGTACTCATGTCAGAGGAAGCTGTCATCCGTTATGGTCTCCAGAATAAGGCTGTCGAAATAATTGGTATGGAGATGGCAACAGATACCGCTGCTGTTTTTGAACAAAACAGTCTGATGAAGGTTGCTGGTTATGATATGACTGCTTTAGCAGCCAGCCGTTTGTACAAAAAGTCTGGAGTGTCACCAATGCAGGTGGATGTAGTTGAGCTGCATGATTGCTTTGCTGCCAACGAGTTGGTTACCTATGAGGCACTTCAATTATGTGGTGAGGGTGAAGCTGGCAAGTTTATTGATGCTGGAGAAAATACCTATGGCGGCAGAGTTGTTGTCAACCCTAGCGGTGGACTGATTGCTAAAGGACACCCCTTAGGAGCCACAGGCTTGGCTCAGTGTGCTGAACTTGTGTGGCAGATGCGAGGAGAGGCTGGAGATAGACAGGTTTGTTTTTTATCTGAAAGTGTCTTTGTGTTTGGGTTAAATGTATTTGTGAATGTAATTATTCATTTCTATTCATTTAGTAAGCATATCATTGGTAACTTCTATTTTCTTATTCATATTACAAAATATAAGTTAAATCATTTTGACTGTTCTTTAAAAAAATATCTGTACTTATCATAAATTTAATCATTATTCCTTTATGTCTTCCTTGATAACATATCTTAGGATAAACATGAAATGACTATAGAATATTATCATTTCTATTATTTTTAACAAAAAGTATTAACAATATATTTGTGTTCATTATTAATAAATAATCTTTTAGGAATAAGTTGCATTGATTATAAATATATAGAACATTACTTGATGTGTTAAATATCTCCTGTCTTCAATTGTTATCTGTTATTGAGTTGGTAAATGCATTTAAAATAATAAGTACTTTTATGCAAGGAAAAAAACATATCCTGGTAAAACTAGATATAAAATTTTATACAGCCCTTTGAGAAACTAATTGCACATATTTGTTTACAAGAAATATCAGATATTAAACCAAAAACTATAGAATTAATACAACCTGAATACAACAAAAAATTAAATCAAACTGCATAGGTATTAAAAGGTGATTTGAAGGCTCTAGTGATGTCTGATATCAGATAAAACACAAAAACATGTTTTTTTTACTATTTATTAACATAAAACCAACATGATCACATATGAAATTACTATACATTTTAAATGACCTTAGTGAAATGTTTCTGTATTATAAAAACATAATAATAATACTGTAAAAATATCACAAAGGAGACATAGTAAAAAAATCTCAGTCTTTAAGAGTCACCTTTTTACACAATGTATGTACTTTTTACATATAAATTTAAACTGTAAATTATTTTTCAATAGAATGAAAAAAAAACCTTTAAGTTTTTTTTCGAATTTATAGAGGTATGAATAAATATATAATTACTTACACTAACTAATGAAACCAATTGATAATTTATATGCTAAGTAAACTCGATTACTAATTCAAATGACAATCATGAATATACTATCTGGTCAGGTTTTTGTATACATTTAATTATATTAGGTATTATGTAGAAAAGTTAGGAAGGTTATAGTGAAATAGTTACAAAGGGAATAGAACATGTCAATGCGAGTGACGTCCTTGGTATATACATACATAATTATAGTAAAATTGTAATTTTTAGACCTTCAAATGTGAATCACTGAGTACCTGATGAATTCATTCATATGTAGTCTTCAGTTTAATATAGGACTTAACCATAGAAATAGTCTACATGGAATATCATTATGCCCATTTATAGGGGTTAAACAGTAATAAAAAATTCTCATATTTGAATACTGTTCTTTATTATTGTAGAACATAAAAAGCTAAATTAATTAAGTCACAGGTACAAACTAGTTTTAAATACTGACTCCAGGATCCATACCCGAGGCTGCCTTCGAATATAGAATGATCTATAACCCTAATTTAGTTAACTGGTAATCATTGGTTTCAATATAATAATTTTAAAGAAAGCTAAATAGATTCTAAGGTTAAAATAACTTCAAGATATAAATATAATTATCATTTATATGCAAATTATTCATGAAACTGTTATGCTTCTCTACAGATAAATCGAATTGAATATTTACTACTCAAATAGTCTTTTGAAGAAAAAAAACTGTTTACGAGTAGATATAGGAGTATAGGACTGGTTTGAAAACTACTTTTTTTCAAATATTGGATTTTGTTAACACAACCGTTATATTTATTTATATTCATGTTAGAGGTTTTTTTTATTAATTTTTATATCATAAACAAGATATCATCATCAAGTCAAAAACATACTTTAAAATGTTTAAGAGTACTTTCTCTTAGTAGGTATTAGGTGTATTTTTTTTATCTTATTTTGTTTATGTAATGAAGACCCGCTTTCGCGTTAGACTGATTGTTTTTAAATTTATGTAAATTATAATGACCTCTCAAACTCCGGCAGTGGCTCAAGACTTGTATTCAACCCCCCACATCAATCCCCCAAATTTAACCCCAGTTATTTCCTTTGCAAAATGGATAGATTCAGTTGAGGAGGATTC
Organism: Samia ricini; assembly: GCA_014132275.2. Lineage (NCBI taxonomy): Eukaryota > Metazoa > Arthropoda > Insecta > Lepidoptera > Saturniidae > Samia > Samia ricini. The sequence continues at coordinate 2,674,916 of AP028159.1, forward strand.
CGCAGAATTTGCATGCCTGTAACAGCTTAAGCCGAGATCCATGATATTAGGGTGCCCCTGTGCTAGTTACGATTTTCCGTGTAATAAGTGCCCTAAACACTGGCGACAAAATAGGCTGAAGTTGTCAATGCCCCTTTAAGTTAAAAGTGTGAGTCTGAAAAATAATATTAAAAAATGTTCAAAGGCCTTTTGTAAACCATTTGTAAACATAATTTTGACACGCTTATCGAATTCTGTTTGTACTAAAAATTTTCTTATTATCTGGATCCATATTTCGCAACGTAACGATGTGTATACAAAATTAAATAATGTTTCTATTGTGACCTTTGCATATAAATACATTGAACCTTTGTGCAATCACTAGTAATACTAAAAGCATATGTGTTCGAGAATCTATACGTTATTGGACTTTATCATATGAAGTCAACGAACTGACTATAAATTGTTCAAGTCCAATTATTGAATGCTTTATTTTATTTACATATCCATACATTTTTTAACCACCGCTCAGCGGGTACTGTATTGTGGTTGCAATTAGGACATTTTTTGATCATCATTCTCCTGTCTTTTCCCAACTCACTTGGGGTCGGCGCAGTATGTTTTCTTCCATACGTCCCTATCAGCCGTCATCTCTTCATTCACTCCTTTTTCTTTCATGTCATTTCTTTCACACTCCATCCACACTTTCTTTGGCCTTCCTCTACTTTTCCATCCTTCCACATTCATATTCATTACTATTTTACCCACATGCGCTTCCTCTCTTCTCATAACATGTCCATACAACGACAAACGAGAACCTTTCAACTTTTCTACCATTGACGCAACTTTCAAACTCCCTCTAATATATTCATTCCTTATTTTATCCATTCTTGTAACACCACACATCCATCTCAACATTCGCATCTCAGCTACATGCAGTCGCTTCTCATCCATCTTCTTACTAGCCCAGCATTCTGATCCATACAATATGACAGGTCTTATGATGGACTTATATATCCTCCCCTTCAATTTAAGGGGCATCCTGGAGTCACAAATCACACCAGAGACCTGTCGCCATTTCATCCAACCTCAGTTGATTCTATGCCTTATTTCGCGGTCGATTTCTCCGTCACACTGCAAGAGACATTTTTTGATCAACGAGAAAATTTAGATACACAAGGGGCCGTGCTTTACAGAGCATTATTTTTTTTATCCAATTGCATATTCTTTATGTAACGTGCAACTGCATACTATTTAATAATAAAATTGCTATTAACCAAACGCGGGATTTAAATTTTACAAACCCAAACAGAGTGGAATGATGATAAAAAAATCTTAATTTTTATATTCTATATATGTGTGTTTATAACGTTTTAATTGATACACTTTGAGAAATTAGGTCTTAAGGTTATCGTCACTCGTAGAATATTTTATCTGTGATGTGACGTCAGATTGTTTTAGTTAATCTGTGGGTCCGAACATTGACTGTTTCAGCAATCCACTTCATGCGAATGTTATTAACCTTATTTATATTATCTGTAAAGAGTTTTTATACGCGGAAGTAACAGAGGTACAACTAAAAACACAGTATTAGCAAATAATAATAATCTATACTCCTTTCGAATAACAATTTCTTAGATAGATTTAAGTAAGTAGTGTAAAATATATTTTCTTCTTTTCTTTTTTTTCTAGTTTTTATATAAAGCTAGCAAAATGACGGCTATTATCTTCTGTGTTATTAATATTATAATAGGTTGATAAATCGAGGCATTTTAGAGTCCCATTAATTTAGTATAGGTCGTCAGGTGTATCTCCAGTGTCTGGATGTTAAATATCTTACTATGTTTGCGTATGAACTTTTTCGTTCTTTGTTATCCTTATAAATATATCAAAATACTAAATTAAAACTTACTCATCTTAACTGAATTTTGCAAAGTTCTTTACAAAAAGAAAGCATAGGCTCAGCTAACATGGCATTAAATAAGCCAACTTAAACCGTTAAGAGATTCATTAAGATTAAATCTTGTTTCATTACTTCGAACACATTTCACCAAAATTTGGTGATGTACACCACATCAGGCAGTTAAGGAATGGCAGCTTACCCATCATATAGGCAAACTTTTTTGACGGAATGTGTTCTGAGCGTAGTCTCGTATCAGTTATAGATTCCTGGCGATTAATGGAGGTATTATCTACACAAGATGACTTGACAAAGTTTGTGGTTGAATCGTTTTATACTATGTTCCTATAGTTCTAAAGCTAAGGTTATAGCGTTGCCTTTTCGAGATTTCCAACCATCCATTCAACCCAAAGACGGCCATTGCTGGACATAGATCTCTCCCCAAAGATCTTCACAAAGGCTGGTCTTGTTCCACCTGCACCTAGTGGATTCCCACGACCTACACTAGCGATTTCCGGTACGCGGCAGCCATTCAAGAACCCGTTGGCCACATCGGGCATCAGCTCGTTTTTTGTAGAAGATAGTCCGTCAAATAGAGAAACGGGCGGCGCCGGTCTTTTATAATCCATAGTAATAAGTTGTTTTTTTTCTTGTTATATCTATTGCGTAGCGTAAATAAATGTTGTGTAAACAGCTCGTTATTACATTATCGCGTATATCGCAACACGGCCGTCGTTTTTGGACAATATTACGTACCAATTATTTTAATCATTATTAATCCTTATCTTTAATTAAACATTTTAAAAGGAAATGTCTATTTGTCTGTCTGTCTTAAAACTAGAAAATCACTGAAGAGATTTATGTGATTCTTGATTTAAATTCTAGATATATGCTATGATTAAATCTTGAGTTTATATTTTGTTAGGTATATACCTAAATATAGTTATAAATTAAGTCCCCTTGCATCGTCTGTCTGCTTGAACTCTATGAACTGAAAACTATTAAATGGATTTTCATACGGTTTTTACTAACGGACAGAGACGAGGAAAATTTAGGTATTAATGTATTAATTTTTTTTTGTTTTTTTTTTGTATGTTTTCTGCTATCCGTGCGAATCCGGGTCGGGTCTCTAGTGTTTATAATTTGTATAAATCAAATGTTAGACGGTCTGTCCTTGTACGCGTATCAAGAAAAAAATACTGGATAGATTTAGATTATTTATTTAACACTTGGTCTGTAAACATCTAAAAATTAATGACTTCATTTAATATAATGTTATAATAAACAATGCAGACGAAGTTATATATTACAGTGAAAGATATCCACACGTAAATGACTATAACCAAGTAACTTGCAACTATTGTACTAAAACTGGTAAATATTTTAACGATGTAATAATAATTACAAATGATTTAAGAGTAAAACCACGGCCACGACTAGTTTCAAATAAATGTGAACGTAATTTTTTTTTAAAACATTGATAAATCACTTATCGCTGTAGAATTAGTCCAAAGTAACCTGTCTAATCGATTTCACTGTCGTATATCCATCCATTATTATAAAAGTATTCGATCGTTATTTATATTGTGTGTAAAAAAAAAACTGTGTTTTATTTCTTTTAAAGTTAGAAAAATTTTTCTCTTTGAAATTGTTACGTTTAACCGCTGGAACACTAAAAGTTAGACAGCTGACTAATTCATTTTAAAGGTAACATTTCTTGGATTATTTCAATGATTACTACATGCAATAAATTGTCAAATGACACACTGGTTAGCGGTTGCTAAAATTCGAGCCCTCGAAAATACTTTAAGGGTTCGCCCTTAAATTACGTAACACATTAAGTTAGGGAGGGGTCGACGAATCCTGATAACGGATGGGAGAAGTCATAAGTTTCGTGACGTAACATTTCAAAATGTATGTCTAGTTATTAGAAAACGTAATTTTAACTATTAATGAAAGTTTTAAAATATTTTCAACTCGTATCTATGTAATCATAATCATTACTAGATGTAAAATTGCCTAAATATGTGACGTCACACTAGGGAGGAGTCTCACATATGTGACAACGGTAAGGGGGGAGGAACATCATGAGATTCGGGTGACGTAATTATAGATGGGTCCGTAGTAATTCCTTCCGTTACGTTACAAAATTTTATTGACGCCTAGGAGATCTTGATAAGACTAAAGGTATCCTTAGATGTGCTTGTTTGTACTTTTTATTCAATGACTAAGATTCTAGTCTAGTTATTAACTATGAATTACTTAAGTTTTTGAAAAATGTTTGTACGCCCTTATCAAGCCGTCATCTCTTAATTTTCTCTTAATTCTTTCATATCATTTCCTACACAATCCATCCACACTTTCTTTGCCCTTCCTCTACGTTTCCGTCCTTCCACTTTCACGTTCTTTTAACATTTAGAATTCTCTATATGCTTCCTTTTTTTCCTCATAACATGTCTATACTTTACTTACTTAGACTTTATTCACTAGAATACTCATAACTTTTTATCACGCTTTATTATTAGCTTTATTATGTTACTATGTGCCTATATAACGGAAATTTTGAACATGATTTTGACCCCCTTCAAAACGTCGGAATGACTCGAAATTTGGCACACTTATCAAGGGCAGGTGACAATTCAGTATTTTAAACAGTTAGTCCCATTATCCTTACCAGGATTTTCAGGATTAGCGATTTATTAGTATCTGATCCTAAAACTAAAAAAATAGAAAAGAATTTATATTAAATTAAGAATAGTGTGAATAAGAGAAAAAAAAATGGATTTTCTTGTTAAAAAGGCGTGTTATTTTTTTACGTGTTTAAATCGTGTTTTTTTAGTTTCTTTTTTAATTATTACTTATTACATATATCACTTTATGTATAAATCATTTTACCTAACCATAAAATACACCTATGAGGTAAACAAAGTATTATCTAAATCCGTTCAGTGGTTCTTGATTTATACGCCTAACAAACATACATACAAAGACGTTGTCTTCTGTAATATGTAAGGTTAGATTTTTTCGGTAATTCTCATGCTCTGCACTCCCATTGTTTAAATCATGGATAATTATTTAAACATTTTAATCACGTTCGTCATTTACCTATTTTTTGTTGTTTTTGTTAACGATTCTGTTTTATATTTAAATGTCATTAAAAATTTAACTTGACAACGACCAATGTACACTTAATAATCATTGTCATAATTTGTTAACGAAATTCGGTATGTAAGTAATATACATTATTCAGATACGGATTAAGTCAGTCAGGGGACCTATAGAAAATTTTACGGCCCCGCAAAAAATAGAACTTTAACGAACTTTCCCCGAAATATTATTTTCAAACACATTTTTGGTGAAAGCACTGGGTCCTTACGTTAACTTCTACTGTGTCATATAATAAAAAAAAAAAAATGAACAGAATAATCTCGAACGTACCGGCTCAACCATCGTAGTTTCGGTCGAAATTATTTGGTAAAAATACAGATTAGCACAGACGACCACGAGAGTTATCCCATATAATTATATGGAGAGTATGGCAATCCTAGCCTATACCACTAACCAGTCCGCAGTCGCTTCACATGTCTCCATTTAGTGAATTTTAATTTGCGATAGAACGAGTCTTCTCATGGATGATATCTATTTTTAATTATTTATATAAACTTGGAGAGAAAACACATTATCCAAATACAACGTTTCATTCAAAGACACTCACCGGCAGTCCGAGGGGAGGAGGGGTTTGTAGGGGTTCTTGACCTCTCCAATATTATACACCTCGATTTGAGAAATCTCTTAAAAACTTCCTTCTTAAAATAATATGTAAATAAATAATTGTGTAAATCAAAAATAGGAAGGTATTCAAAATGACTTGGAAAAATGCGACAGCGAGACTAGAAACAGTAAAAGATAAACCAAATTATTATAATGAATATTTCTAATCGTTTATATAAAGGAATAACTTAAAGAAAAATGCCAAGATATATTTTTATTTCTATCTCGTTTTCTCATTACCATTAGAATCGGGTATCTCGTGCCGGTGATTGGTTTACCTTTTAGACGCTTCTGTCGCCGTTTGCACTTCAGCCGTGCGCCATTTGTAATTGTCATGTGCTAAATTGTTCGCCTAATGGAGCTTTCAAAAAGTTATTAAAATTTAGTTATATTGTGGTCCTGCATCAGTGTTTTATGAGGTTACAAATAAAGTGTAAAAAATGTGAATCTGCATTTTCTTATTTTGCAACGTAATAAATGTGTTTTGTTTTAGACTTACGTCGTTTATTTTTTGTTGGTCGATTTGATGATCATTTAAAACTTACTGTACCTTTTATTTCATTCGAGTCAACAACTGTTAGCGTGTGAATCGCAAACGTAAAATCCTTGGCAAACGCAATTAAAGATTGACGAAACAAGTTTATTACGTTTCAAAATAACTTACGAAAACTTAATAAGCATTCGTTGAAACGAGTTTTACCCATGAGTGTTGGTACGAAATATTATGTTCTATTGTTTTAGTTTAATTCATTCTAAAATTTCATTAAAAGAATAAATTGTAAATTAATGATGTTGATCAAGTGTAATTATATAATTCAAATATCTGAATAAATTTTAAAATAGACACTACTGCCACCTATGAGCTAGGAAGTGTCTTCGGTAGCAATGACGGTTGAAACAAAATTATATTGATCAGATTGATACGTGTAGCACAATTTTAATAGTTATGTTATAAATTATTAACCCCTTGAGCACTAACCTGGCGTTTACGCCAACTTTCCATTGTTTTCTTATTGTCTTCCTATTGTCTGATTTTTATGGGTAATCGACTTATTTAATAGAGCAGAAATGCAAAACAACACTATAATATAACTGGAGATTCGATTCGTATTTCTAAGCTTACCATCTTCCATTTATTTCGCAGGTGCCGCGCGCCAAGATAGCTCTTCAGCATAATCTGGGCTTAGGAGGAGCAGTCGTCATCACAATGTATCGCAAAGGATTCACAAACGTCACCCCGAACAATGTATCGGCAATCGCTAGCACTCCCGACGACTTCAAAGTCTACAAGTACATGAAGATTTTAGAAGAAGCCATGGAGACTGACCAGGATAACCTCATCGAGAAGGTCCGCGGCATCTACGGGTTCAAAGTGAAAAACGGTCCCAACGGTGCGGAGGGCTACTGGGTGATAAACGCGAAAGAAGGGAAAGGCAAGGTCGCGTACAACGGTACTGATAAGCCCGATGTTACCTTCACGATAAGCGATGAAGATGTCGTCGATCTGATCTCGGGTAAGCTGAACCCGCAGAAGGCTTTCTTCCAGGGTAAGATCAAGATCCAAGGTAACATGGGTCTCGCGATGAAGCTGACCGACTTGCAGCGTCAGGCCGCCGGTAGGATCGACGCGATCCGATCCAAGTTGTAAATTAAACGGGGTTTTATTTAAAAATAATTTCTCTCTTCGGTTGAGGTGCGAGGTGTGCGGGAACTATTTCATCTTTACACGTCTTTGTATATAAAAACGGTGGATATTTTTGAGTCTGTGGTGTTTTTTAAATAAATCACATTATATAAGTAAAAATGGTTTATTATAATAATAATCGTTATTGATTTTTATACTGTTTTTTTTTTTTTTTGTTTTAATCATTCCAAAGTATATTTTAAATACATGTACCTAAATAACTATTTTGTTAATAATAAATAATTTTATATAAAAACGATGTTTTATTTTAGTCTTTTAAATTTAATTCACTTGTTATCGTCACGGTTTCTTTTATATAGCATTATGCATAATATGTTAAATCTGATTAGAGAAATACATTTATCATTTAAAAGATCCATGTAAATCCATTTGGTGCAATAGTACTCGAGATATGAACCACCGAGAATCATGTTGCCTTTTATTATAATAGGTCAGGGAAAATCCCTCCTTCGAACGCGCAGAGACACTCAAACCCCCTCATTGTACAAGCCGTCTCGTACTCGTCCGACCCGAACGCCCTTCCCAAGATGCGACAATGACATGACTCGCATGAAAAGGATCTTCCCGTGTCAACCGCGTTTACTTGCGTGTCAGCGCCCACACCCGTTAAACCGCCGTTCCCGACGCCGGGGACAGGCGGCTAACTTTCCTACCGCATACACTCCGAGTCCCCCTCCGATGGCGAGCCAAAACGTGCTCCGTTCCCCAACTGGGGAGGCTCTTGACGCCGCTATCAGCTCGATACAGTGACACTGACCATGCATCAAGCATTATACGCACAACACTGCATACAAACTCCTGCTTATGTGCAACTACATAGGTGCTGTAAGGAACCTTTTTTTTTAAATTAAATAAAAAATGTAGGGATTAGCTATGATTAAAATTCCACGCGAGTTTTTACACTCGGGTAACGTCCAAGACGAAGCTTGTACCACTTTGGTGCTCTTGTGCTAGTTGCCTATTGCGGCGAGTACCTTCAGCACTCTCCCCCAAAGTTACGGTGAAGCTGTAAAGGCTCTTCCAGTCAACAGCATTAGCTAGGTTAAAAAAAACCAGGGATAAGTTTTCGCATATATTGTATGTATAAACTTTTAAATAAATAAAATCTCTTTCGCTGTACTATAAATATCTGGCTGGTTTTAATGACATCAAAAAGGTTTCATTTTAAAAAAGAAACAATTTAATCTAATCTTGTTTCCAGCTATTTTTCATTTTGTGTCAAAATGAATGAATTTAATGAAGAAATTCGATACATATACATATATTTTTTTACAAATTAATGTTTAGATTTTTAAGCAGTATAAAAACTTCGCTCATTTTTCTACTACTGACGATTTTTTTTTAAATTTACGTTTACCCCTAAACTTAAAAACCTTCCTAACTTGGTTAATTTTGGCCGGAGGAAAAAAAAAGCCATATAACCTTATTCATGTAAAATTTTTAACTACACGTTTTCTTTTTTTTTTCTCTAACTCTTACCGTTTTCGAGTAATTGCGAAAACATTTACATTTTTACTACTTACATTTTTTTCAACCCTTACCGGGGTCTCTTATGCAAAGTAGACTGCGAAAATTTTTATTTAAAATCTTTTTTAACTGAACTTATAATATGCAATAAGAATAAAACATAAACTTTATTTTTTTTTATCAGACGTTGAATACATACGTAGATAATATTGATTATAGATAGTGTCTTTGTTTTAAAGTTTAAAATTTCAACCTCTGTACTTATTGGAGTGGTCTTTGGACTACGACAGCAAAGCGGTAAAAACATTTTGGCACTTATTGAAAAATGTGTTTTGTTAGTTACTGAGACGTTTGTAAAAATCACTGTAGGTCAGCAGTTTATGGTAAATATGTTTATAAATTCAAATGTACCCAATATTTCATAATCGTGCTGGCAGTAAGTATTCTATATTCACATTTATGACGAGGAATGTTATTAGATCTGAATATATACGGACACGGTTGTAGATTGGACAAAAACATGATGTTAAATGTCGTATAAATTACATAGTAATTTATACTATGCATATTCCTAATAGAACAAACTATATAGCAGTCAATGATATCGCAAACCAAGCAAATAAAGGCGCTTATAAACGTCAAAATACTGCCACTGGTTTGGAAAATAACTCAGTCATCGAGAAGAGCCGGCAAGAAACTAGACCAGGTTTTCTTTGAACTAAACAACTCATAGTAATAAAGTTATTAATGGATGCACAGAGAAGGGTGGATTTCCAAACATCGTTCACAAAGACCATTCATCCAATAAAAATAACCTTTGGAAATTACAATTTGCTTAACATGGTGCCTGAACTTTGTGTTCGGTAAATCGGTAATGTGCTTTGGGACTTTATTATAAAATCTACAAAATTCTTGTTAGTTTTACTGAGTCTATTATAACATGGGATTTCTGATTTATGTTTTTTTCCTTCAAGGTCAAGTTTGTCTAATTTGCCTTTAGACACTTCCCTCGTAGATAATTCCACTTGCACTAGCGTCACATGCATCATACTACACACATTTTTAAAACACAACACGCATGACTCTTTCTGGACACAGTTCTTTGAGAGGCTTTTTTCTTTCTTTACTTATTAGTTTTAGTTCGCGCAAATTCCGAAGAATTTTTAACACAGCTCAAGTCGAGTCTCGCACCATTATGGCGCCCTTGCGCTGACAACTATTTTTCGGCTGAGTGCCTTAAGTATTCTTCGCCTCAAAGTCAACAACGTTTAATCAGTCAAAAAAAAATGGCTTTTATGTTCCCTCCGACTCTTGGCTCGAATTATATATCCTGTATAAGTACTACAATTCCTCCCAACTCGTAATATATATCTTGGAATAAAATAGATCTCAGTAACAATGTAATCTAAAGCAATATGAATTTTATCGTTATCGTATCTCCGGTAGATAGATACATTTTCAAATGATAAAATAAAATCCCATTATGACATCTATAAGCACATAAAAAGTGATTAGATCTCTCGTACTTGTCATTTTAGCTAGTAGGTATTCAGTTTTATTTTATCAAGTTATTACCGTTATGTAACAATTAACAATACAACAAATTAATAATTAATTACTATGGAAAGACCGCCCGTCTCCTCCCCGACCCGCGAATTACCCCTATGGTTTTTTTTTAACCTAACTAATGCTGTTGTCCAGAAGGGCCTTAACAGCTTGACCGAACTTAGCCGAAAAAGGTGACTAGCACAAGGGTTACCAAAATGGTACGAACCTCGGCTTGGCCGTCACCTGAGCTTGCAAACTCACGCGAGTTGTGTCCTAGCTATTAAATACATAGCTATTAACAAACTATATAGCCATAATATTAATGGTATGTAAAGAAAACCTTCAGTTATATACATACATATATATATATATTCGGGCATTATCGCAGGTGATCTTAATTGCGGGGACACGTTTTGGATGTTTTTGGATAAAGGTTTTAAAGTTATATACTTTTCTAATATACGAGTGACGTTAAAAGTGTTACAAATCGAAAAATATTGAAGTTTGTTAAGGCGCCATCTCTGAAATAACTCAAAAATGATTTTACTATATTTCATTATGTTTCATACTTGTGCATTGTTCTAGTTTCTCATATTTGACAGAGATGGCGTGTAATTTAATTTAACTTTTCATGATTTTACCAGAATGGTATCTAATGTCAATTGCCCATAAAATGAGACAATAGGAAAACAATGGAAAGCTGGCGTAAACGCCAGGTTAATGCTTAAAAGGTTAAAATTAAATTCCTTTGGAGTAAAACTTTCATGGTCTTGTGCTTCCTACCATTTTTCAGATGAGATGAGTTTTTCAAGTCAATAGTACAGTAAAACTGTCAGGACACCTCAGCTCTAAAGTGTTTTGTCAGTTCAAAACCAATGTACATCATTGTTTTCAATAATGAATCGCTATATAGTTAAAATCCAATTTACCCCAATACTGTTAAAGGTGTTAGTTATATATTCAGGGTTTGGTTTACGAATTTTTGACTTAAAAGCGAGTGACTAAAACAATATCTGATAACAATTATAAATGAAACACGTCTTTTGGAAATCTTTTCGTTTTATTGCTCCACAAGGTATTTTATAAGCTTTGTTTTTTTTTTCAAATAGAAACACACGGAAACCACATGTTACGAACATGTGTGTGCATAACAGAATATCATTCTTTTAATTATTTATTTATCTTATCCTCTAATCTATCAGGTACATTACAATTATACAATGGATTTGTCAATGATTTGTAAAAAAAAAAACGTTTTATAATAATCCATAAAACAAAAACAGGAATGTTTTCTTGGATTAAAATATTATATTTGACTGTAAAATAAATCTTTCTGATATAAACACACACACAATTCATAATCAAGATGTTTCAAACAAAAACAAAACACGCATTCATCACATAATGGTTGCAAAATTATTAAAACCTAAAAAAATTGTAGCAAACAATATTTATTAAGTATTTCAAAATGATAATGCAGATGTCTTTTTAAATGTTGTTGTTTTTTTTTTAAATTAGATACTCCGTTCGCATACTCACATCGTTGTTTCATTAAATGACCCATGTTTTTTGTTATGAAACACTATGATGTGTGATTTATTAGCGAACCTTTTTACAATATTGAAAATCAAATTTTACAGTAAATACATTTGAATTGTAAAAAACATACGATGATAATAAACAATGATTATTGTGTTTCTTATGGACATTTTGGAAGAATTGTATAATATTATTTTAATGTTATTGAAAATATTTTAATTCCATTTCCTTAGTAATGTAAATGTGTAAGCGATATAAGATTGGCACAAAACCACACAAAGTCGCTATTAATTTAACATTGAATAATTTATAAACATAATTTGAAATTTTCTCATAGTGACGAATAAAAAAAATGGAAATGAAACGTTTTTACTGTAAACAATAACTAGATGGCGCTCATTTGAATATGTAAAATGTTATGTCTCGTAACTCAAATGAACGCCGCCATCTTGAAATATTTCATTGGTAAATATAAAATTTATTTTATCAGTATACGATGACTATTTTTGAAAATGTAATTTGCGACTTCCACGATAACAAATGGTGTATTAACAAACATACATGAGATCACAGAGTATATTATACCCTGGCAAATCACCAATCTCGCAGCAAACACCTTGTCTCAAATTCTACTCTCCTCTTTAAGGTTACTAGCTCAATTGTTTTAATTATCCGGTCTGCTTGTAGAAGTTTCATTGGAACGCAACAATTTTTTTTTTTGGTATATTAAAAATAATCCAACATAATGAAACGGTAAAAAAATTATATTCGTTTGTATTGTTGCTAATTTTATCACGCTGGCAGTTTTAATTCATAAGCCATATAGTGGAGGATAAAACAATATGAGACAGGGATTTGTCGCTTTTAATGCAAAGTATTTTAAAATGATTACAACAACCTGGCATCTTCAAACGACTTAGTACATTGTATAGTAAAACGAATATTTACAATTACCATACACCACTCACTGCCTATAACAACGTTGAACGGGTAATTTTTGTTTTGTTTTATAAACAAACAAACAAACAAACAATACAACCTGTTGAGTGTTTCATTAAAATTTAAATCAAACACAGACGTATCCATATTTATACCAATTAGCACCATCCATTTATTTTTTTCATTTAACGATGACAATTTTGTTCATTATTAACGATGACAAAAGACAGTGAGGGTTTACATCTTTTAATGAAAACTTTTCCATCGATACAATGTTAAAAGATCTTCGAAACTGTCAACTGAAATTGTAACGTTTACCAGTGTTACCAGGTTGTTCAACTAAATAAGTTCAAATTTATTTAAGTTAAAGTACAGCAAATAAAAAAAAGTTATGAATATTTTCTGTTTTCTAAACTATTTATTGGAAAAGTTATTTTTAAAGTAAATATTAACATTTCTAGTTGATCGTTTCGGTGATCTTTTACGAACCTACGCTAATAATTAAAGCGTTATTTTTTAGGTTAAAAATGGCTTAGCCATATTTGAATTTTTTCTCAAAAAACTTACCAAAAAAAAACATAATAAAACAGTTAATTTTATTATAATATAATTTTTCTTGTGAAAACACCATAAATATTTTATTTATATTTAAAAACCTATATTAGTTGAAACAGAAAAAGAAAACAATAGCCAATAAATATTAAAAATGAATATATATAATTCATTACATACAATTAAATACTATGTTAGCCAAGCCAAAATATTCATAGCACCAAAATACATTTTCAACAATATATTACAAATAGTACTGATAGAAAAGTTTCAGAATTTCTAATACAAATTTTTAGTAACTCTTAAATAACCATATTGACATGCAGTCCATTTCTAATGTACAGTAACTATTTATATTTTCAAAACAATAAGTTATTCTTTACTTAAACTCGATTACGGTACCGATTATCATAATAATATATACATATATATATTTATATATGTATTTTAATAAGTAAATGGTAATTTTATTTTTATTTCAAAGTGTCCATGACTAGACATAAACCTAACCTATAACTGAAAACTTATATTAAACCAGAACTAATTCTACCTATGTAACATAGCACTCTTTGAAAGGAAAATATATATATATAAAGGGGAAAATGATATTTTTTTTAATTTTTGTTTTTTTACTTTTACAATTTGAGCTTTGCCAAAAGTCACTTTTACTGTGAAATCTCATTTCACAAAAAAATTTGTTACAATTAATTCATAACAATTTAATAACAACATCGGCCACAGTGCAGTCTAAAACTAGCACATAGAGTAAACATAAATAATACCTATCTAATTATAAATTTACATATCCATTAGGAAACTCACGAATTACGTTCGAATATGTTGACATTTATACCAATTATTTTAATAATCCTGTTCTTTGACATTTCTTATACTGGCAACAATTATAATCAATCATATTACTTAATGATAAGACCACTTTGTATAATTTGAATAATGTTGCCATGTAATAATAATTAAAAACTAATATTGCTAGCCAGAATTATCCAATTACAATATTTTTTGCATAAACAAAATAAATTAAAATTATTGTACATAATATATACATCATGGAGTAAATAAATGTTTTTTTTTCTATAACAAAATTACACCACATGTGCATGAAGACACATATATCGCCGCATGATTATACAATTTAATTAGTAAAAAGTGTTTGTTTTTCGCAAAAAAAAAAAAAAAAACTATGCACAACGTTAAAATGCACTATTACTGGCAAAAGACATTGAAGTTCAAGGCAAAGAAAACTTAAGAACAAGATAATGTTGGTAACGCAGACTGTTGTTTTACGCCATAGCATATAAATGACACGCTATAACATGAAAAATCAAGTGTCAATGTTTACTGATGTATGTCCTGATAAAAAGATTATTCAATAAATTTTAACTGAAGTGCACTTTAAACAATTGTGAAAGTAAAAACACCAATAATTTGATTAAAAAAAAAAGATCCTGGCACTTCTATTCCAGGCTAGATATATTTTGTAAGACATCTTATGTATATAATAATATGTTAGTAATTAGAGTTGCCATAAAAACGTAAGTATTTTTTATACTTCTAATAAAATAACGTATGCTTCTTTGAATTGGAATTTTTTTTATTTCTTAATATTATACCAATATGTTTCTTTTTGTATTTACAATGAGGTAGACCGTAAGGAGTTTCCCTTATGCTTATAAATTAGTTTTATTGGCCACCAATCTACTTGCTGAAGAGTTCAAACAGTTAATGTTAACAGGTAATGTTAACAGTTATTTCTCCTTACAAAGAAACAAACTGCTTTTTTACTGTTTGTATTAGAGGGAAAATAATTTGTATTAATTTACGGGAATTTTGTAATATGTCTATTTTTGTTAATAATGGAAATTATAAATACATATAATAAATACATGAGACAATTTTTTAATCAACTGAAAAATTTAATAATTTACTTAAAAATAAAAAAGGTAATTCGTTTGAAAATGCATTTAACTGATTTTTACTTACTGTAATAATATACTGGATTTTCGTTAATAAGTTTTTTTTTTATTGAAGATCCATATAACCTTTAATATATTAAGAAGTATGGCGTATGTAGATTATAGAGTGAAAAAAAATATTTTTTACTATTTGGTATAACTGAGGTTTTTATACAGAGTTATTTAGTTAAATAATATATAGTTTTTAATATATATATATATATATATATATATATATATATATATATATATATATATATATATATATAAATTACACTGTACACTGTACGTTATATTTGCTAATAAATTATTGTATAGTAAGAGAAGTAATTTTATAGTTATCTGAATCTACGATATTGGGCTGTATGGATAAACAAATTAATGAAATAGAAAACGACTCTTTATATATCGTATGAAATAAAGATGTCGTTTTAAACTTAATAATAACCCTGTATAAATTATGCTTAATGATTTATTTTAAAAACTATTTTTTATATGTATATATTACAATTTATGTGAGTATTCTGTTAGGTAATAGAGGAGATGTGAAGTTATATAAACAGGTAACAGATGCCACCCGGATGGCACACGTTCGAAACGACTACCGAATTTGATTGTAACAGAAGTATAAAATAGAATTACAACAAAATAAAAACTATACTCGGTATATCTATATGATTATGTACAATCGCATAGAGCTGTATGTAGAAACAAGTAGAAAATTATACAGTATAAAGATACGTCGACGGTGACCGTCGTTTATATACACGGCGCCTGGCGTTGGCCGGTATTTGTACTGTTTAAAACGCACTCACTGAGTGTTCATAGTGCGTGAATATAGCGCAGCCTGGTGATCACACGCGTTGGTCAACACGGCGGTTCACCCTCTTCTACTTTAGGGGGGGAGAACGGGAGGGGAATTTCCTCGGTTGCCTTCCGCTCCCGTTTTGCAATCTCAGCTTCGCGTTCCTGAATGCGGGCCTCCCTTCGGGCTAGTTCGGCTTCCCGTTCGTCGAGCCTTCGCGCTCGTTCGGCTAACCTCGCCTCGGCGTCCAAGAGCGCCCTAGCGGCTAGCTCCGTATCGGCATGAGGGGGTGGTGAGGTAGATGACGTAACGTCGTCAACGGGCGGCGTCAGGGGTTTCAGAGCGACGTTCGGCTGTAAATCACGCTCGAATCTCGTGTAATCCGCCACCCGGACGACTCTCTCTGGATGCTGTAGGACTGGCTCCCTTTTCCCCCACGGCCGGAACGCGGATAACGCTCTGTACTGTAGCGCCCGGTAAGGGTCTAGGAAAAGCGTGTACGCGTAGTCATCGCTTCTCCCCTTCTTTGGAGGTGACTCCGGCGGCTCTGACTTGCAGACCACCGTCTCCACCATCTGGAATTAAGAAAAACAAAGTGTTAACATTCATCAAATTACATTTGTTTCATAATACACTAGTTGTGCCCGCGAAATCCGTTCGCGTGGGATTCCTCGTTACTTAAATGATTATTTATATAATTATTTACTGTATTAAATCTCTTAAATATTAGTTGGTTTAATATTGTAATAAAAAATATTACAATGATTGCAATGGTGGATAATTTTATGTTGACATCATTGGGCGTTGAAAAGATTAACGACCGTATATCCAAAGGTATACATAGCTGAACTTTTGGATATATTTATTAATTAAATATATAACTTTTCCCAAATATACGATACATAAAATAAACGGGAATTCTTAAAATACGAATGCTGGATCGAGTTTTAAAATAGAGCGTATAGCTGGGCGACGAGAGAGGATGGGATCAAGGCAAGGTTGAAAACGTCAATGTCGCCATAAGTGTCACACACGTGTGACCTGAGTTGACGTCATCAGCTTATCGGATCCCTCTGTGTTATAATAACTCTACAACACAGATAAACAAAGAAGGAATATCATCACAATAACGATGTGAAAACAATATTATTCTACAAACTTTAGGGATCATGTAAACTGGAATAAAAAAATTCGGGATAACCATTCATTCCAGAAAGAGTTTAGGTCCAATACTTATACATATTTATATGCATATTACCAATGTCTAGATGTCTGTCTGTTCATTAGTCGGTTTCTTACTTGAGACAATGATTCGAATTTACAGTATTTTTTTTATTATATTAGGTAATTATATAATAACTTATGAATAATAGTAGGTAGTAGGAGTCGTCATAGAATTGGCAACCGCCATTTCGTTTTGCAAAATATTACGTAGAGTCACATTTAAATTTTAAGATATTTAATAATGCTATGAATAAATGGACATTATATGCGAGCAAATCGCTAGCATATACACTCTTATATAATTACTATATAGTTGACCGTGTCTCATATGAGAATGTTAATCCATCCACATTTCATACAATCCTTTCTGCTAGCGCTTTTCCAAGGAGTAACTACCTATTTCTGTAGAGACTAATATTATGTCAATATATATATGAAGATGCAATTGATTTTATTTTGTTATCTTTTATATATATATTTTTTTTAAATTGTTGTCTATTCGAAATTTTAAATACTTTAAATAATATCTGCGATAATATTTTATTAAAAATCTTTTTGTTGTTTTTTAACATAGATTTATTACGTCAGGCAACTAACTCTTATACAGAAATTTTAATATCTCGATGTCTCAGAATCTCCTATAGAGGTAGATAAGGGGTTTCCGTAATTAACTGTATCGCGGGCCACCACACATACAGTAATAAACCCGTTATTAATGACTCGACAATACTGTCATTTTTGAATTGATTTTCCAATAAAATCATTATAAGTACTGAGTTGGCCTCCCACTTAGGGTACAAGAGCACTTGATACATTAACGCCACACCACGTTAGGCGTCAGCAAAACATTCCTCTGTATTACGTAACCCAGGTAGGGGGCTGTCAGACGGCGTGCGTCATCGACCCCTTCTCCACTCGGGGTGTCGGGCTAAGGGGGGGGTGAGAATGTAGGTCGCCATCGGGCCGCAGACGACCCCCAGACGCCAACCTCGTTCCGAAACCCAGTGACACCGGTGTTTAGGGGGTAAGCGCTCGCTGATTTATATCATCCACGTAGTTTCGCGAAAGTTCGAATAGATATTAAAAACGGTTTTTTTTTTTTTTTATAAATAAAGTCCGTATTACTAACGTTAATTCCTACATTATCATTGCTAGATGGTAATTCTATTTTATTTTAATTTATTGATTTATACTTATTGGAAATTTAATGGAAAAAACGCTAAATCGGCAAAAAACGAATGACTCAGCTACATTTTTTTTTTAAAACGATTTATTGATTATTTTATTGATATATTGTGTGTGTAATAATTTTTTTTCTTTCTAATTGTATGTTTTTAAGACAATATCATAGTAGTATTAGTTTATAATTAATTTTCATCAATTTTACCATCTCGAATAATTTGTAAGTGGGTCTTTAAATTATGTTAAGAATTTTAGCTGAAACCATTTAAGTAATAGAAAGTTTATATAATAACATTTTGAACATATAAGAAAACTATCACTCTGTTCGTTTGTTTAGTAATGTGCAACACATACATTATGAATCATCGTCGGATTATGAAGGATATTTCTTTTAGCCACTTCTTGCCGAAAGGTCTGAGGTTTTATTAATTATATTATTATTGGAAACTGTGGAAATTGAATTCAGATTTTTTTTATTTTCTAACTAGCTAACGCCTTTGACCGAAAGGGCCTTTCAGCTTCACAGTGACTTTATGGGCTAGTGCTGGCCGTAAAAAGGTAACTATCACAAGGGCTTCCAAAGTGGTACGAATCTCGGCTTGGCCGTTACCTGTGTGTAAAAAGTTTCGGGGAATTTTGAATCTAGCTAAAACCTACATTTTTATTTAATAATAATAATAAAAAAAGGCTCCTAACAGGAATTATGTACCTGTATGTTACGTGCAGGATTGTGTGTGCAGAGTTATGCGTGTAATGCTTAATGCATGTTCAGTGTCACTGTATCGCGCTGGCAGCAGTGTCAAGAGCCTCCCTAGTTGAGGAACGAAGCATGTTCTGGACCGCCATCGGAGGGGGCCCGGAGTGTGTGCGGGACCAAAATTAGCTAGCTGCGCGTCCCTTGCGGTGGGAACGGCGGTACGCGGGCGTAAGTGCTGACACGCAAATAGGATTGATGTGGGAAGATCCTATTCATGCTAACGAAGTTATCGTCAGGGTCGGTCAAGATGTTACGCGGTCGTCGCATCTTTGGAGGGGCGTTCGGGTCAGGCGAGTACGGCTTGTACTATGAGAGGGTTCGCAAAGTTTTGCTAAACAAAAAAACACCAATAGAGCCGAATATCACGCGAGTGGAATCGCGAATAGAATGAGAAACTATTACTAATCTTCTCCGTTTTATACTTTTATCTGATTTTTTTAACTGAACGATAATTTCGCAAAGAAACGTTGAGTTGCTGCAGCTAAATTATAACGTTCATTATGCGGACCGAAGACTTTAGTTCAAAACCTAACGGTGTTTTTTTTTTTGTTATTAGTTTTTTTATTCATAGAGATATGTAACATAACTTAAACTTTTAGTTAATTTGTCTGCAGTAACATAAAGAACATAAAATTCGTCAAGAATTTCATTTACTATAAATTTTTGATTTTAGTCCGTTATTTAAATTCAGTTCATTTTAACGGGTTTTCACGCGTTACCTTTGCTTTTTTCTATCCCGTGTTGTGTGTTGTGACTATAATAAATATAAAGACCAAACGGGGGTAGTTCATCAAAATACCCCTAAACGCAACAGGCGACGCCGCGCACCGCCAGTCAGCCCGCGACGACGGTTGGTGAAACCCAGCCGAAACGTCGGGATAGAAAAAAGCAAAGGTAACGCGTGAAAACCCGTTAAAATTAACTGAATTTAAATATGGAACGCGAAAACTTAAAAAATTACATATAGTCCGTTATACAGGAGAACTCCTTTTTTTTTTTTTTTTGACGGGGAGTAATGCATTTACGCACTACCCTTACCCATTGCATTAGTGAGACCGAAATCCCCCGATGCAATGGGTAAGGGGGTGCGGAGGGACGTCTCCGCACCAGTGTGGGATTCACCCGGGCGTGAAGCGCCCGGAAATACCCACTAAAACCCCCCGGAGCCGCCCGCAGCATTTATAGTAGGGGCGATACGGGATTGCACAGCATTGCACCGCGTCGCCCCCTGCGGCAAGGCCCACTGGGCTTCGTCCAAACTTAAGCCCAATGGGGATGGGGGGGGGAGAATGTCGCTGCCTGACCCACAGGCTCTCTCCCCACTCACCTCTTCGCCCACCTCTCATAAGAGAGAAGTAAAATCCACCCAGAGGAAGAGAGGTGATTATCACCCTTTAAAAGCCACAATCAACTCTCACCCCGAATCATACTGGAGAACTCCTTGCGTTTTACTCAAATGTTACTTTAATGATTTATCGTTGTGTCCGATTTTCGTCAAAATTGGTCGAGTACTTTCAGAGTGATACGCGTACACGGGGAAAGACAACAAACAAAAATTTTAAATAAATATTTTTGGCTTGTATATCGATAACAAAGTCCACCCCGAATATAATTTTCAAAAAATATTTAATCTACAGACTTGGCCTAGTTACAATTTTATTATATGTATATATTCCTGAAATGTGGTCACGTAACGTCACACGCGACATTGAAATAAATTTATAATTCCAAAGTCCCGTATTTACCTCTGTATTATTTATTTATTTATAGTGTTTTATCATATTCAACTGTATCATGCGGTACACAAATAGTATATACATTTCTCGTAGTGTTTAAACATGTTTCTTTAGTAGAAAGAATCCATTTCTATCAACTATTATGTTTGAACGACCTAATTAATTAAATCATCAAGTATGTGTCATTTTTTTGACATGATACCTGAAAACAAAGAGTTCATTAAGTATGTAGATTATATAGTCAATGACAAAATATTTTCTGTAATTTCTTTTAAAGTGTTTTACCCGAGATTATAGTAAGGACATTTAACGCCGGCAACCCTGAGCGCGTCAGTTACCGACTGCCGTCCGTCAATGGACACGGAGTACTGTTTGTTTAAACAAAGCTGGCACAATCGGCGCGCACTCTGGCTCGGTGTACTATCCTCATATTAATTAAAAGTAACTGTGTTTATTCAACGCGTAACCGGACCAATTACACAATAGCGGCATCAAACGGCCAGACAGACAGACGGACGTACGTGTTTACAGCTGAAGCACCTCGTTACTCAATGGCTATGTTTATCGGTTTATTGTCTAACAGAAACTGAGTCAGCAACAAGACGTGGCACGGCGCGGTGCATTAATGGTTTGTATATATAGCAATCTTCTCGCGTCCTCTTGCAGCTCAAGCAGTTTAGCAGCTGTGTGTCGTGTGTTTCCTAACCATTTTTTTTCTTTAGTCTTTATTTAAAAAAAAAAAATATTACAAAAGTGCAGTTTACAAGATAAAGTACACGTTATAATACAATTTAAAAATAAAAAAATAAAAACAAAAAATACAATTAGAAAACTACACAAACTACACTTACTAGCTAAACTACGAACTAATAGGGGACACGGGGAAACCGCATCAGGGCTATTCCCTTCGACGGTGGCCTCTCCTTTGTCCGCGCCTACGGACAAGTCTGCTGGGTGAGGCACACAGGTGCGTCCCTCGTGGAGTAATCTTCTGAGTTCTGGGAGCTAATCCTGCTGTCGATCGGACTCTGAGGGGTCAGGGAGATGCACCCGATCTATACGGGTCATAGACACGGTCCTCCTTCAACTACCTACTCAGCTAGGCGAGGACCGGCGTATGAGATCAGGCTTTGTTCTCTTCGACTCAGTTTAAGCATCGTGCATCGTGAACGCGGTTTTTATGTTTTACGACTTTGGGATTATCGATTAATCACGTGAGGAGCAAATTGCGGGGGAGGGGTCCGGAAATAACAGAGTGGGAGGAATGTTGCAGTGAGATATCACATGTATTTATTTTTTTAATACGTGATGTCTAAATTGAAAATCGGCACCTGACCTTAATTCGTTGTTGTCACGTGGCGAATTCAAAAATTTGCTATCACCATTTGTTTCTAGATATTTCATTAGAATCATGAAAATCGCTTCAGCCGTTCTCAAGATACGTTATAAGCAGATGCGTTCCGAATGAGGGACTTAGAGGCCACGACCCCTTTTTCCCCGAGTCGAACGTCGAATTGTGACAAAATCGCTTAACAATAGACAATTTACGAAACTTTAAAATAAATCACTAATTTCCTGCATGAAACGTCAAACCGATGTAAGCGGTAATAGGTAAGTATTAAAAATTAATTTTAATAAATGCACGAAGCACCACATATTTTATCTATGCTGTCAATATATATAATGTGTCCCTCCCTCAAACTCTTTGACTGCCAACCACGCCTGGTTATAAGAATACCTACTAAGGGACGGAGTTTGCCTTTTGTGATATGTGAAAAAAAGACGGATATCACTTGAACACGTAATATAAAAATACTTGAAACAGTAAATATCGGCGGTTAGAAAAACTTCTGTGACATCATGAATGAAGAAAAACAATAAGTACACGTGACCAATTCAAGAACAGACGTACAAAACATAAAATACAAAACGTTTATGCTGTTAACACACGTACGAACCGGACCGCGGATTGGTACGACAGGCAGCCGAGGATATCAGTTGCCTAAATAGGGAAGGGAATACTTTCCGAAAAATATCTCTTTTTGAATCTAAGCTTAGATTAAGTTTGATGAATCGATTTTCAAAACATTGATCTTTTAAACTAATTACGTATCGATTATTAGAGTATCCTTTTTGTTTTCTATGATATTACGAATATATGTAAATAGGTAAAAATAAAATAGTTCAGTGCCATTTTTGCGTAGTAGGTTAGACATTAAACCTTTAGCGCTGTTAATAAAAAATAATGGAAACAGTTTTTTGCAATAAATGCTGATTATAGTCTAATTTCGACCAATGAAAGAATAAAATTTTCGAATAGAAAATTAAATAAAAGAATTCGAAAAAAGATTGATCCTTTAGACCTCGATGTTTTGTGAATTGAGTCAAAAATCGATCTATTTGAAAAATCTTGTACCTCATCCCTACTTAGGCGACTGATGACATCGGCCGCCATACCATGATCGCCGTCCAGTACAAACGTGTATTAACCGCTTTAGACAGAGAGAGATAAGATAAAAAGGTATGTTATTGAAAACTTCTAAGAATTATTTCGCTACTATTTCCAACAAATAAACGGTATCTATGGGTAAGTCACGGTGATAACGCGAAGCCTGGATAACAACGTCTGGGGCCCCAGTGTCGCTTATGTCTCTACTATCAGTTGAAATAACAAAACAAAAATTACTTACATGTTTCTATTATATTACTAACTGTGTGCCCGCGGCTCCATTCGTGGTATATATATTCTTCACGGTGTAATATGTAGTCTTTAAATAATCATTAATAGTGTTTTAATGTTACTGTCCATTAAATCGTATTTTTTTAACAATTTCGTGAGTTTTCATTTTTTTTACACAGAACCCTAATTATTTTACTGGAATCATTTTTGGCATAAACAAAATGCAAGGACACTTCTCACAAATTCAAAGACCTGTTAGTAAAACTATGCATAGAATCGAATTTTATTCACAATGTCACGGTGTTTAATATTTTTTTTTTACGCGGAACCCTAATTATTTTCGAAAAGTAAAAGTATCTACTATCTAGCAAAAAGTCCCAACAAAATCAGACCAGCCTTTCCGAAGATTACCCGGAACAAACAGACAGATAGGTAAAACAATTTAAAAATTATATTTTTGGTATATATCTATATATACATTCATAATTCATATTTAGTAAAAAAAAAAATGATATTACAAACAGACACTTCGTTTTAGTATGGATTAATAAATTCGTAGTCGTTTTCACAACGTGCGAGGTTTTTCTAACCATCTAAAGCCTGTTGGTCTGTAGGACATATTGATAATGGTCGCTAGCGCTAGTACACCATAATGGCCTTTGACCATAATTTTGGTTATAACGGCCTTTGTTATAACTTGTCAGTTTACCCTAGTTAAGGTAATATAAATATGTAAGTCCGTTCGAGCAATATATAATATGGGACCTCGCGAATCTCTAAAGAACAAGTTTCAAGAATATGATATCTTAACTTTGCCCTCCCAATACATCTTCGATAACTTAATGCATATTCGTAAAAATTTAGACAAGCTAGATCTAGTGAATGATCGTCATAATTTTAATACTAGAAGTAAAGACAAGTTGGCCGTCCCACGCTTTAGGTTAAGTAAGTGTAATAAAAGCTTTATAGGTAATAGTATTCGGTTTTACAATAAGATCCCAAGTAACATTACCGATTTACCTGACAATAAGTTCAAGTATTATGTCAAGCAAGTTTTAATCTCAAAAGGTTATTACAGGGTGGATCATTACGTGAACGATAGTGATGTCTGGAAATAACCCACATCTCTGTGCTTCCACTAAAAACTACGATTTGTATAGTTTTTTATATGACAAAAAAAATGATATATATTATATATTTATGAAAAAAAAAAAAAAAGAACCAGATCGAGTTTCTCGCCTGCGTAGTGTTTTAGACGTTCATAAGCGCCTTCTTAGGGCCTAAATTGAATAAATAAATTTTGATTTTGATTTTGTCCCTTACAGAACTCATGTACGTTGCGTTTAGTGTGCAAGTGTTTGTATGTGCAGTATAAATCTGAAAAATCTGTAAAAA
Source organism: Samia ricini (assembly GCA_014132275.2). NCBI lineage: Eukaryota > Metazoa > Arthropoda > Insecta > Lepidoptera > Saturniidae > Samia > Samia ricini. The sequence continues at coordinate 2,700,068 of AP028159.1, forward strand.
TCATTACGCGTCCGTTGCTATAGCAACTGAGCGAAAATTCTATTAGCTAATAGTATGTAAAATTGTCTATTACGCAAGCGGGCGACGCATCCCCCCCCCCACAGGCGGGGGTGGTCGCCAGACACCTCCCATTCAACCCTCAACGACCAAGGTCAACAGGTCTACATAGATCTAAAATCGACTCTATTACATTTCTACTAAAGCAAGATTTTGATCGACAAATATTTGAATGCCGCCTGAAAGGAATTTCGCCTTTCCGAGGTACTTTTAAGGTCTACTTTTGCATAATAGAGTGAAGTTGTAGTATTCTGCAAACAATCAATGAATTTCGGCCTTGTATGAATAATGTATGGTGGTAACGGAATGACTCAAGTGACGATTTCTTTGATGGAGAGTTGTACGTTTAGCATGTCTGCAGTGTTATTATTAAGGAAACTGTATATATAAAATAAACATCGTTGATAGTGAAAGGGAATATTTTATGATATAGAAGAAAACTAGAGGAAAACACTAAGAAAATTTTACACGAAAAACATAAGGACCGAAGGCAAATAAAATTGCAAAAGTAGCCTTTAATGACTTTGTTCCATCCATTCGACCGGAAGACGTTCACTGCTGGACATACGTCTTTCCCAAAGATCTTTACAAAGAATGGTCTTGCGCCACCCGAATATAGAGGATTTCCGAGACATTTAGCAGATCGTCGGTCCACCTTTTGGGGCCCTACCCATGCTGCGTCTTCCGGTGCGTGGTAGCCATTCGAGAACCCGTTGGCCCCATCGGGCATCGGTTCTGCGAGCAATGTGCCCAGCCCACTGCTACTTAAGTGGTTACTTTGGTTCTTCTGCGGATCTCATTGATAAACGTATTTTCTGTTGCAGTCCGATTTATGTACGTACTTCAATAAATTAGGCCGACTACTATTTAATAATAAATTAGCGGTAGTTTGGTGTAAATTATGCGCTTTACATGTTTGTATAAATCTTGGATTTATTACGTAAACTAGACCACTTACTCCCTAGTGGTCCTTTTATTGAATCCTGACTACAAAAGAGTACAGACTACATAAAATGAGTTTAAAAAAACATTTCTTTTTCTTACTCTACCTAAATACAACATTTGTTTAAGATTTAATTATATATAAACCAAAGATATATAACATAATATAAAACGACAATTTAATTAAAACATTACACGAAAAACAATTATTGATAGATTGTATTATTTTATTTAGATATTTATCTAAAGATGATTTCCGGCCAAGGAATTATTTCGTTAAGCCAAATAATAATACACTATTCTAATAAATCCACCAAGGATATAAAGATATCGCATATGTCGTACATATAAAAACATATTTATTAAATTATTTGTTTGATAACCAAATTATTTCTATGCTATAAATGTTATAAGCATATATATGATATAAATATATATTCTTTTTCAGTTTTTTGGGTTTCAAAGAAAGTATATTATATTACACACACACTATTTTGTTTCCAGACATCTTCAAACTACACATATACAAATGGATATTATTTTTTATATAGTAAAAACTAGTTGTATAAAAAAAGAGTTTTATTTCAATTTTTATGGCGACCCGATTGACATTGAATGAATGGAATAAAACTTGATACTTCATTGCAATATAAATCATTCAGTAATTATTTATTTTTCGGTAAATACCTCCATTTCTTGAGCAAACTACTAGTACTGGAGACTAGATTTGAACAAAGAAAAGTTCAACGACCTAGATAATGTGTAAATATCATGTGCTTAATATACGAAAAAACATGACTCCATGTGACATTCTAAATTGAAACAATCGATAAAGAACATTTAATCCTATCCAATGTCAAATGGGATTCGATAAAAATACTTGATCAATGACTGTTCTTCGGTATCTATGGCTGGCATTTTGATATCATTTCCTTTGCTATTCGAATTTTGAAAAAACAAAACAGAAGTTCCTGACGTGATTTTGGCTTATCATGTGGTAGTCCTTATTTTTAATTAATTACCTTACAGTATTTGACTTTTATATTATGTGATTTTAGTGGTATTTTTCATGATATAGTTTGGATATTGTGCACAAAAAAACTCCCTCGGAATAACTTTAATAATAGCCACTATTTTGTTACAGCATTGTATGAAGCGTGTTCCGAACGTCAGACTTAGCTGCATAGTCGTAAATACGTTTGCCTCTTTTCCTTAGAAACGAAAAAAAAAAGGAACAAAAACTTCACGAATCTGAAACTTGAACTCTATAATATGTAATTTATGTGACATAAATCGGTTTTTATGTAAAAGTCAAAAGTATCGTAAATAACACGGAACACGAATTAAAAAATTCTGGGGATAATTCTATCAAAATGGCTTTTCTTCATTGTGTTTACAAGTTGTAACGCGGGTAAGAATTTATTGCTAAATTAAGCCATAAAACTTTATTAAAGTAATCAATATATTGTGGCGTAACTGGGATAGGACTTTGACAATTAATTAAGAAACAATTTTATTTACCTTCGGAAACTATTTCATACAAGAATTAGCGTTACGTAACCAAAATAGACTGAGAGTGGCGAATGTTTCTCCAGGAACAATTAAAATACAAACAGATAACCTAAAAAAATAACCGAAAAGAGATAATAATATAATTGACGCATATCAAATGGGCAATGATTAGTCACCCATCTTGGTTTGCCTCAGTGGTTTTTACGGTCATCGGGTAAGCATGAACAAACATCGTGGGAGATTTGTAATGATCTCTCATTAAAATGATAGCTAAGGAAAAAAGCAATGGTAATTAATTAGTTTAGTTAATGTGTCTCATAGATTATCAGTATAGGCTGCAGTGTGATGAAAACACAGCACTGTAGTAAAGTAAGGCATTTTCAAATAACCTGGATAACTACACTAATAGGTGTGTTCTGGCAGCATCACTTGACAGCCAGTACCTCTAGGCTGAGTGTGATTATCATCTTGGACCATATCGTCATTTAACATCAGACGGAATAGGATATCGGAAGGACGGATTAAAAAAAAAACTAACGGACATACAGACGTTGCCATTTATAATAATATGTAAGGAAATAAGGAAAAGTTGTTTTCAAATAAAAAATGTATAAAACGGTGCATAATATTTTAGAGTTCATGTTTTTATTTGTAATTGCTGATCGTGTAAACTGTATTTAACTCCACTCGATTTAACGATAAACTCTCTGAAACGTAGAATTTTCTTAACTGTAATTACATTATTGTTCACACACAATGATACATTCTATGTAGCATTTATACATACATAAATACATATGCTCACGCCTGTTTTCCCCGAAGGGTTAGGCAGAGGTGAAGTAGCGAACTACACCATCCACATTCCGCCGAGATTAGTTCCGTCCCAGACGTGACAGGGGGCGAGCCTGTCGCCATATCGGGCACAAATTCCAAACTCCGGGATGATACTGAGTAGAAAAAACCCAATATCACTTGACCCACCCGGGGATCGAACCCGAGACCTCAGAACTGCAGTCGTATGTAATACAACTGCGCTACCGAGGCAGTACCGAGCATCACACACACTCTAAATAAACACAACGATACGTCATCAAAAGTAATAAAAATTACTTTCTAAGTTGCCGAAATTAATCAGAACCCTATACTTATATACGTGAGCTATGTACACGTTTTTTTTTTTGTTACTTTCACCGATAATACGCACCGAAAATATCAAGAAATATAAATTATACTGTTTGTTAAGATTAGTATAGCTGGAGTGAAGACGATTGACAAAGTCAGGAATAGTATGATAAGGGAACGCTGTGGTGTGGTAGAGGATGTGCTGACCAAAATAGAGAAAGGTATGCTTAGTCGGTTCGGGCATGTAGAGAGGATGGATGAGAGAAGATTAACGAAATTAATTTATAAGGCGAGGGTGAATGGGCAAGTCGGTAAGGGTCGACCTAGGCGAACGTATCTAGACCAAATCAATCATGTTTTAAATAAAGGCCAGGTAAAAAGTACTCATAACCGACGAGCATGTATGAAAGCGCTCATGAAAGTAGAGGAAGCGAAAGAGGTGTGTCAAGATCGTAGCAAGTGGAAGGACGTAATCTCTGCCTACACCCACGGGAGAAAGGCGTGATGATATATATGTATGTATGTATGTTAAGATTACCAAACACAATAAGAGTTGTTATTTGTATCAATATGGAGATTTGTAATTGTAAAGTTTGTTGTACGCATCGCATCGCACTAGCGGGATCTCGTATTAAATCTATACTAATAAAATTGAAATGTCTGTTTGTAATTTCAATGTAACAATCGTATATATGCTATCTATACCAACCTAGTTTTGGCTAGCAACCATGAAAGAAAGAAAGAAAGACATTTATTACCATATTTTAGAACAGATTTACAAAAAAAAACTACAATTAAGCATATTTAAAAAAAAACATATGGTAATAAGGACTGGCGTCAGCATTTGCCGCTTTATAAATGTTGCCATAAAAAACGGCGCTGTTTTTCAGCCAGCCCTTTTCCGGCGGTAACATATAATATATAAATATAACACTTCGTGCCATACTTTTATAATTACAATATCAGATTATTTTTTTTAATAAGTAAAAATTAAAATTACATAAATAAACAAATATTTTGAAACATATTTAAAAACTCAATAGTGAAGTAGTTACTATATAGAGATTACATTGATTATTATTTTTAATCAGACGGAATAGTAGGTAACAATACTATTAGATATGCACGAATAATCATCGATATTGTACCGCGGAGGCGTTCACAACTATTAAACATTAACCTAATGTAAGTGCAATCATAAGAGATTAATGGCGGCTAATGTTAAATGTCAAATGTTTCACACAGTGCGGCTGACGACTGCGATCGGAACATTCGAGAAGCCCGATACCGATCTAGCTATATGGATTTTATTTTGGTTTATTTATAGCAATATTTGGCCATTGTTGTACGCCTATGTCCAACCATTAGCGATGGTTTATTTCGACGTTTCAAAGGAATTCTGCTATATTACGGAATTACATTTCGGAACTTCCGTTGATTTATCGTTTGCTTCTACGAAGATTTTGTATTGGGACTCTTTAAATGACTGCGAAAGTAACTATACCTAGGGCACCGAATTACCAGAACACACTTATATGCGTATTTGATGTCCGGCTATAGATTTTCTGTAGATACATATCTCAGAATTTATGAAATATCTGTCTCTACTTTCCAATAATAATGTTTTTTTTTTACACATATTCCCCTGTCGGACTCGCGGATTATTTCAAAACGTTGGAAAATCTGACTTTCGAAAATGTATTTGCAGAGATTTATTTCAGTTCCCTTTCGGCTGATGTTAAAACGGGATTGGACAAATTGAATACTAAAGTTCCCACACAAACTTCTTCCGCTTAATATATGCTATCACCTCGAGACAGAGCAATTTCGAATACTTCCAGAAAGCGATCTTGGGTTCGCATCAGCCGTCACGACGTTTCTTGGAAAGAGCTCGCAGCCCGCGGGATCTCGTTGGCAACACGCGATCTTTTACACGCAATGTTATACTGAGAAATGTGGTGGTAACTTTTTACAACCAAAATTTTGAAGAGGCTGTCGTATTTGCGGTGCGTGGTACGTAGGGTATAAGTGGACTCTCAAATTGACCTTTTTTTACTTAGCGACGGTTCAATGCCTAAAAATTTATTCCCTTATTACAACCTACTTTCGCAAACCATAATAATGTGTACCGTTATTGATTCTAAAGCCCTAAGAATGATGTATTATCTCAAACAATATATATTTAATTTCGGTATAGCTTTTGTCTATTTACAGCTTTATTATGACTTATACTAAAGGTATTGAACACTGAGATATATATATATTTTTTTTTTTTATTACAAAACTAATATCTATCCAAAGATTTATGACCTTAATTATACGATATATGTTAGGATAAATTTTCAATGCTTTTTGGGGTGCGGTGTCAGACAACCTCCTCGTGGTGTACCCTGGGCAGCGGCAGTCCTTCTGACTGCCGGCTAATAGTCTGACTGGGCGGCTGGGCGAAAGCCCACTTTTTTTTTTTTTGGGGGGGGGGGGGGGGTGATTACTGCGGTCTCAATGATTACTCCTCTTCCCTCCGGAAGGTAATGCCTCTTTCAGAGGCGGGCGAAGAGGTGGGGTAGAGAAGTTCTCCCCCACCCCCGCTGGGCCATTGCACAGACGGGCCTGGTGGGTTTGCCGCAGGGGGGCGACGTGGCGACATGCCTTGCAACCCCGTATCGCCCCCTATTTCAAATGCGGCGGACGGCCCCGGGGGGTTTTAGTGGGTATTTCCGGGCGCTTCTCGCCCGGGTTTGAGTCCCACACTGGCACGGAACTCGTCACTCCGTGCCCCCTTACCTATTGTATTGGAGGGACTCAGGTCCCACTAATACAATAGGTAAGGTGAGTGCGTAAATGCATTTCCCTCCGTCAAAAAAAAAAAAAAGGATAAATTTTCAAAATATTTTAATCTTATATGTTACTCTAGAATATAGATTACTTCTATATCAAACTTCATCAAAATCAATTCAGCAATTTTTGCGTGATCCGTATACAGGTGAACAAAAATTCCATGAATTATAAAAACGTAGTGTCACTGATTTAGAAATCAGTGGTCTTCAAAAGTATATTCAATGTTAAACTGCCAAGGCGTATATTTCATATAAAAAAATTACACGAAGGAGAATAATACCTATATATTTTTGAAGTGAATGAAGTATCTATGATTCTGTGGGCTTAGAAATACAGTCACCGGTCGCGGACAAACTCTTACCTACATTTGTGATGCCCTTCGCACAACAGAGGGTGTCACTTACAGAGCTTTAATAAATTGTTTTTATTATCATCAAAATTAATTCAAGCAAAATTAATGGCTTATATGTTATCCGAGACGCGCCTTTTTAATTGAAACTAAATGTCACATATCGTGATTTTATTTTTTCGTTAAGCAGCTGAGGCTTTTTTTTACTTTAATTTTTAATATTAATGTCATGAAAACATCCGGACTATATTACCGTATTATATTGACTCGAAGGTATTTATTTATTTCAGTGTTTCTTTGTGCTCGGTCGCTTCGTATTTGATGTCTATTGGCCGTTGACCAAATCGTTTATTCTACGTAGTCTCTACATCGCCGGAAGTCATGAAAGTAAATATTCTTAATTCACTATTACGATAATTACGTATAATTATTAATAATTTGCTTCTTTTTTTAATTCCGTATTTACAAACATGGATAGCCTGAAGGGCTATGACGTACTCATCCGACATTTATGAATATCAAACGTTTAGGGGTCATTCAAGTATCAGGTAAATAAATTTTAAATATGGCTGACTCACCCCTCCCCTCTCAGCAATAGTAAGCAAACCTCTTATCCCTATGTAAAAGAAAAATTTACACATACGTTTGATTATTACAGTTATGCAGAGATTTGTTTTTAAAAGAATTTTTGTTTACACGTTATAGGGTCTGTGCTTTGACCACAATCTCACGTGATGTTAAGTGACGATGTGGTGTAGGATGCTAAACACACTAAGTCTAGATACTGGTTTTCAAGTTATGCTGCCGGAACACACCAATTGGTATTTGGCGACAGGTTTTCAAACTTGAGGATGCTACTCAGACGGGCATTGTTAGAAAATGGCCTACCCCCATGCTATGGTTACGTCACGATTTTTTCCTTCACCGAAAGCTCAGGCTGATTTTAGAGTTGGATAGGGGGATTTGAACCCGCGTCCATTGACTGCGTCCACTGTTCACTGCGCCATCGTCGCATGCTTTATTAATATAAAAAATATATTTAATCTATATAGACACAAAGTTGGTTTAGTTACACCATTTATAACTCGTTTGACTTACATTCTATACTTATGTCATCCCACCCTGAATAGCAGATAAAAAAAAAAACAACGACAAAATAATTAAAATAAAAAAAAAAAACTATTTTTTTCTTACGGTTTGTTTGGAATGGCTTTTCTGGTGATATCTGATTTCGATTATTTGTTTTTGTTCGTCTCTTCGATTCCAAGAAGTAACCTCGTGCATTGGAAGAAAAACTAAATTTAGGCTATTCTCTGCTAACAATACAACATTTATATATTCTAAAGCGGTACGTCCGTACAAGTAGTTGAAATATAAAAGAAAAAAGTAATTTTATCCATTTATATACACGAAAATACTAAGTCGCGTCGGTTACTTCAATGAAGAACATGAGAATACGTTGTTTACCTATTAGGTACATATATATATCTGTCTATATGTGAATTCTTTCACGGCGGCCTAGTTAAGGAGCGGCTTCTTTGTGGACTTCTCAGAGGTACGAAGGTCACAGGAAACCGTCCTCTGATGTCTGATAATGCCGCGGCGGTCGTTGAAAAAATTTCAATAGGTTTTTTTATATTAAATAGTGCGCTTCTTAGAAAATTTGACGAGACACATCGCGCGTGAATCTTAATAGTTTCCAATTAAAAATCTGTATAGAACACACTGGCTGTGTGCCCGCGGATCCGCTCACGTGTACTAGCGGACACGGTACTAACGGTTTATCAGAAATTTGCAGGAGTCCTTTACGCGATTTCGATATTTTAGATAGTTTTTTTTATCATTGATTTTAGATAATTAACTAGCAGTAAATGACACTATATTATGTCATTTTCGTATCGTTTTACGTGTTATAGAGTTATTGTGCACAAGCGGAATATATTGAAAATAATATGAATTCTGAAATCTCACAACAGTTCGTTTAGAAGACTCTTTAACAAATAATGGCCGTCTGTTTTGTTAGAGCACTGAATATCAGTAAAATAATACGAAGTTGTACCTAAAGAACTTGTGTTCAGGGCCGTAATAAATTATAAACGAAACACAGGGGACTCGTTCAAGCACTATGTGAGTTTGTTGACAAGAATGGGGGTCCATGGAGCGATTTCGGTTTGTAATGTAGTCGTAGTTTTTAATTCGTTATCTTGTAGTATTTTATTGTATATTCTGTAATTTTTGTGGCATTTTACGTCATACAGTGTATTTATGATACACAAGTGTAGTGAAGTGAAAATAATGACACTGAGCGATAATTCTGAAATGTCCAAATCATCCCCGTTGTGGTTGTAACAGAAGGTTGCCATTTTGTTACCACCATTTATTACTGTTCCTAAAGTCTGACTTGGCTGCATGGACTACTAGTACCTTTGCCTTTTCCTTTAAAAAGGAATAAATGAAATTTAAAAAAAGTTAAGTACTATGTACCCATCGGTGAAGGGCAGGGGGGGGGGGTTTGAATGTTGATTACGTAAGCAATATTTATTTATTATTTTCGAAACCATGCCAATGCCATCTTTTGTATAGTGGGAAATGCCTTTACGCATCTCCTTTGCCATCACTAACTCCCGGATTAGAGATGCCAGGGCGGTATGTGGGACTCACCCGGCGTGCAGCGCCGGGAATACCCACTAAAACCCACTTTGCTTCCTGAGGTGACTTGGTATGTGCTCGATCAATCCCGTGTCGCCCCAGCGTCAGGTCCGAATCGGACCACTTCCCTTGTCTTCCCTCCGAACAATGCCAATGTCAACGTAATCATAAAGAGAAAGAAAGAAAGAAAGAAAATAAATTTATTTGTTACACACATAATATACAAAGAATATCACAAAAAACATATTGAAAAAAAAAACAGAGAAAACAAAGATAAAATAAGTGTGTGTTACAAAAAGGTGTCGAGTCAGCATATATACTGAAGGAGGTGAAGCCACCAGCGCTGATTTTCACTCGACGCCCAGAGTGTTGTGTGCGCAACGTTGCGAGTGCGTGTGTCCTTAGTCGTAACTTTGTTTAGGGAACGTGTCATAAATGGACGCTTCATAGGTAGAAAGACGTTGATAATGACAATATTAGTTATCTATTGATAAAAAAAAGGTAAAATAAAAATAAAATAGAATATGCATACATATACACATAATATATACACATAAATATACATACATATATGTACATTATGTATGAATTAAAGAGTTGTTTTGTCGGCGGTTTTACGTGCAAACGAGATGTACCTATACGAGTATCGACCTTAATTACTCCCCACGAACCGATCAGAGGGTACTACTAATTTACTGGAAAATAAATAACCCAATTCGGTATAGGTTAATTTATTCGAAGAGTGACGCAGAAGCTCTCACGAGTATAGACTAGGCACATCAGAGGCGTGCCTATAGAGTCAAAAATTTTGAAAATTTTGCTATATGAATACATGAACTGCTTACACATCTTTATAACTAAAAGTATGTTTTCCTGTTAACATATGTAATCTATGAAACTGAAAATAGGCATATCTATATTAATAAAGAGAATTGAAGTGTCTGTTTGTAATGTCAAAATTATTTTTATTATTAAATAGATATCAATGTATACGATATGTATATGTATACGATACCTCAAAGATACAATTTTGATAATTTCTGCCTGTTTGTTTGTTCCGGGTAATCTCCGGCTGAAGCTGAATAATTTAAATTTTCGAAAAATAATTAGGGTTCCGAGCAAAAAAAAAAATCAAAACTCATAAAAAATTTAATAAAATTCGATTCAATGCACAGTTTTACAGACAGGTGCTTGAATTTTTGAGAAATGTTTTTACTTCGTCTTAGTACTAAAAAAATATTAGGGTTCCGTATAAAAAAAAATAAAATGCAGTGAATAATATAAGAAACGCGGGCGCAGCAGCGTTTACACAGCTAGTTGTTCATAAATAACTAAATAAAACCTATTGTATAACCGGAACAATGGCGGCCATGTTGTATTTTATCAATCTCGTTCATCTTTTGAGACAGATCTATCTATTTGTTTATTGAATAAAACAAAAAAATTACGTTCCGTTTCATCTATTCAAACCGTTTTCCTGTTCAGTCAGTTTGTATTTGATCTGAACTCTAGATGTGAATTCAAAAGGCATTCAATTCGTTATTTGTATAACAAAATAAGAGGTTAAAAAATAAAACGTATTCGATTAGTCAATGCGCCTTTAGTACTTTTTTGAAATTTGTCACCGAGCAACAGACGTGGTCCATTTTGTTTCGTTTTGAACTTATTATTTTTTATTATTGACTACATAAATGTTTGTTTTTTTTTTTTAATGTATAATTAATATATGTAGATAAAAATTAATACAAGTGGGTATTATGTATGTGCCTTAAGTGCTCCTGAAACGTACATCCGATTGTCATGAAACTTTGGTGGGTTTTGCAACGCTTGCAGCAGCTAGTTATTTACCTATTATTGGACATTGAAAATATTAAGCGATAATGACTCAGTTGGCAGTGCGGTCGAATTTCGCGGCAATGGTCGCGGGTTCGTGCCCACTTATTGTAGCCTAAAATCAGTCTGAGCTTTCGCTGAAGGAAGACATCGTGAGGAAACAATAGCATGGAAGTACGGCATTTTCTAATAATGCCCACCTGGGTAGCTACAACCCCCAAGTTTGACAATCGGTCACCCAATACCAATAGGTGTCTTCCGACAGCAATACTTGAGAACCAGTACTTAGACCTTGGTATGGGCTTAGTGTGTTTACGATCCTTGACCGCACACTCTCACTTAACATCAACTGAGATTGTTGTCAAAGCACGGAGCCTATTCAGTGTTAAAAAAAATACATAAAAATTATTAGAACTAAAGAAAGCATTGTATTAAGCGAATCATCATAAGAATTGATATTGAATAAAAAAAAACGAAGATTAAAAGTAAATATTGCTTAATTAATCACCTTTCTACCCCCACCCTCCATGTCATCCAAAATAAAAAATAGCATAACGCTCCATGAATGCGTGATACGTTATATATTAATGGCCTCAATGCTTCTTAAGTTAACAACAAAAAAATCAATATTAAAAATAAATTCTCCTTAAGAATTATTAATCTTATCTGGTTCTATCTTACACATAAAAAACTTGATAAAATACTATGGAAACGCATTATGAGAATAATTATTACACAAATGAATACGCAAGTAATCACTTGTGCGCGACGCAGGCAGGCACGTAATCTTTCTAGACAAAGGCGCAACAGCCTTGAATGTCTAGACTCAGACTGCAACGAGCGCACCTCGCTCGATCTATATTTTACTTCGTCGGTAGGCATTGTGAATATTTACTTTTATATTATTATTTAAAAAGGAAATTCACTTAATTAAACTTTATTAGAAAAATAGTATGTGGGTTTGGAGAGCGGACATCTTTTTTGACAAACAATTGAACCCTGTAATTTGAAAAGCGGCCAAGTACACACTGCACAGTTCTACATACTTGCGAATCTATTAAAGGAAATCGTATTTATTAAGCCCAAGTCTTGTCCAATAGTGTATTTAACAAATTCAGCATTGTCTATAGCAGCTAATCAGAGACCGCCGTGATTACCTGTATTATTACAAATCATTGGGAAATAATAGCCGAGAAAGAGGCAAACAATATAACAAGCATTAGCGTATCTCAAAACCCGTCATTTAGGGACCATTCAAGTATTATGCAGGCCTGTATAATATACAAATATTTGCATGATTTAATAAAAAACAAACAAGGAAAAGTAAGTAAGTAATCACGGTAACCGTTATTCCGTGCTCGTTATGACACCTGTCATCAAAAGTTACTAACTGACTATATACTGGAACTGAACTTACTATAGGCACACCTAATATTCCGACTGAAAACTTTTAGTTAGGCCGGAGTTTGAATCTGAAAACAGTGACTCGGGAGGTAAGGTAAAAGTACAAAAAAAAAAGTTCCAATGACTTAAACAAATGCCATCATTCAATATTAACATCATTTTAAAAATTAAATTATATATACAGCATGTTATGATAAAATCAAAACATATGTGACACACCTATTACATAAATTTCCGCAAGTATAAAATGTAGGTACATTAGTACACTTGCAACGTGTTATGCCATAATATTTTTTTATCGACGTATCGACGTATCTCTCGACCTTCAGTTCGGTGTTGTCAGATTAATCGGGGAAGAAAAGAAACCGGGAATTTATGTCAATTTATAAAATCCTCATCGGTAGGTAAAAACAGTATAATATATTTAACGTAAGTTTTGTATTTAATGTAAGTTGAGTTCGCACATTCTGCTTCGTAACGTTAGATAATGGCACCCCTTAAATTTTTAATGAGATTTGAATTCGGCTATCTAGTAGTCCAAGGGATAACATTAAATGTTACTGGGCTGACAATACACTCTCGCACACCACGCGAACGGTGTGTTTGAATCTTGCACCAACGATATTAATGTCAATTTTTAATCTGGATACACACTACGAAATGTGGGTAAGATGGTCTTCCAGCACTTCCAGATAATTAGCGCTATTTCCTCGACCTGGTAGTCTGACTAGTCTACATATTCACTTTAACGTATTTTAATAACTTTAGCATTTTATAGTTTAAGCCGGCATACGGTTTGTTTTCAAATGTTACTAGATAATCATAAGTTCTACATATATTGCAATAGAATAATACATAACTTTCCAAAAGCTCTTTGATTTCATGAAATCACATTACGAGATAACACTAAATAAAAAATTAACAGCCCTGGAAGACCCACATCATATATTCTCTGACATTGATGTAATGTATAAGAAATGCGGAACCTGTAGATCAGGTTCATATCGTGATGTGAGTCTATTCGTATGGCATTATTAACAAAACCTATTTGTACAAGAGGCACTCTATATAGTCATAGGCTATAATAGCAAATACCAAACTAATCGGTAAGTAATCTAGAATACGACTACATTCCTGTCTTTAAATTTACATTTATTTCTGTAATGATTTACGGACTGGTTAACAACAGAGTAATTTCCGTGATCTAAAAAACCTACAACCTGCTATTTGTGATCGATTAATAAGCATCTTTTACATGCACGGCCAGTACTTAGGGTTAATATGGGCCGTTCAATTACAAGTTGAGTTAAGTAATAATATATGTCGTAATGTAGTTGCAGAGTGGTGCTAAATCGGAAAATATCACAAAATTCTTAATATCGTAGCGAATAATATAACTGTTAATAACTTTCACAACATTTTCCCTCGGTATCATTGATTTCAAACGATAAGTCATTGATAAATTAACACTTATTTGATGAGAACTCATCACAAGAAACGGACAATATACCTTAAAACCTCCATACTGTTATAGTTTACTAGATAACATATTCGTAATACTCTCACTTAATTTTGCAATTGAAACAGTGGTCGCGGAGTGTTTTCATATTTACAATCAAACTACAATTATTCTACCTCATAATTATTCTTATGTTCCGACAAATTCGTGATAGCTGACAACACCAGCACAGATAGAATTATGAATCGATACGACAAACGTTACCTACTATACTCTGTTGTGCATTGTTCGATAATAAGCACGTGTTGCGCCACACTCGTCCACCTGTTGGGCGACTGTAGCGCTTGAATCAACAGCATTGAGCTGCAGTCGGTATGTTATATACTGTTTCATAATAACCGCCGCTGAGGTACACGTGTAGTGACGTCACAGTGAGTATTTTGACTCTATATAACAACAAACATGAGAGACAATTCTTCTTCTTCTTAGTTAATGGCAATCTGTGTGTACACACAATTTGTGCCAATGTCATGTGGGTAAGATTTTCAATCTTGTATCAGCGTTACCAAGATCCAACAAAACGGTGGCCCATCCTGCTCGAACTTTACATGGAGCTTTGTCGGCACCTCAGAATGTATGCTACGCGTTGTCTTCTATAATAAACTTAACTTGAACACGATAACTAAACTATTTCACACAAAACGCCACCAAGATTACATGATATAGAGTCAAGTACACAAAGTTTAATGAATTAAAGAAAACAATTGCTACATGTCAGACTGGGATCCCGCCAAAAACTCGAGAGACAATTCGTCCAAAGCTATTATTTTATGCAAAGGTATCTAGACTATACAGCCAAGTCAGGCAGTCAGTTACTTTATATCCAACATATACTTTGCTAAAACCAAAGTATGAGGATCGTAAGTCATTTTATTAATATAAGGAATAATAACATTCCGGAGCGATATCTCATCGGGTATAGTGAAATCCGACACAAATTATTGTCCTCCTTCTAATATAATATTATTATTATCATATAAATATTTTGGCAACAGTTCGGTCGACCACTTTCATCTTTGTAATGAATCAACTCAGTCGATCCGTGTGCTTGGTTACAGGTCATAACAGACGCCCGGACCGGACGGCATGCATTGTTCGGTAGACGACCGATATGGTGAAGTTATCAGTCGTCTCGTTGCCCAAATATTTGAAGCGCGAATATAATAAAAATAACAACTTATCCGAATAACGGACAGATAGTTGTTTCCTTTAATAATATGTATGAAAATTTATGGCGACTTTAGCGCTGTCGCTAAAGCAGTAGCAATTTTTTTTTCTCACTTCGATAGTGACGTCCGTACTGGACTCTTCCTATAAGGCAGTTGATAAATAAGGTCGGTCGTCAATCGTACTGCATATGTACGCGGTCCGATCCGCGCGTCTGTTATAGATTGTAGCGCGCACTCCGGACAAATTCGCGGTGGAATCTTGCCAGATGTACAGCGTATTAATATAAACAATTCTCGATAATCTGTGAATACTAGAGATCGGACTCTACGGAAATTATTTTCACTAAGTACCACTGGATTTTGATTATTTACAAAACTGTAGGTGTCCGATAATCCATTGTACATTTGTGACTTTTTGTTTACCGTTACTAATCCTTACTTTATATGAAAGACAACGCCTCTATGTCTGTCTGTCTCTTGGTTGGCTTATAACTCGAGAATCATTAAACCGATTTATACGATAGTTTTTAAAAATCTGGTCAGTTTAGTATTTAGAAAAATACAAATAATCAAATCTAGTACATAACGTAATGCGTTCTAACCACAATCTGACAAGTGACGGTTTGGTTCAAGTTAGTTAACACACTAGGTCTGGAGCTCTGACCGCGGCGAGGCCTCATCAAGGGGCTACGCCTTACCGAGTGTGGTGCTACGATAGCGTTGACGTGTCCCACACCACCCCGGACTTAAGGTACATATAATATTGTGGGATTTTAATCGGTGGACTTCCGACATAACCCACCCATCGTTGCCCAACAAGGGGATCCTATAAGGATTTTCCCACATTAAAACAAAATAACTAGGTCTTGAAGTCCTCAAATGATGCTGTTGCAACACACCTATAGTTTAGATCTTTTTATTTTCAAATATTTTTAAAATCGGCGAATAGTAAAAAATATATAGAGCATCATTTTTGTAAAATTTTTTGCATCAGTCATAAATAAAATCGAGAGAAAAAACTATCCATGAAAACGATACGATAGTAACGCATTTTTAATAAATACAAATTTATTATAAAAAAAATGCCTTATTGAAAATTTTATATTATATAAAAGTGTCTACACGATCAACTATAAGTTTTAAATTTTCATACAATTAGAGTAATTTCCGTAACGTAGAGGGTTACTTCCGTTACTAAAAAATGTCTACGCGATGCCTAAAAATGTTTCACTGCAAAAAAAGATTAATATGGTAAATTAAAATTCACAAATTATGCGGCGAGTACTAAACCAAATAATAAGGGGTTTAGTGATTCCTGCTACAGTTTCTCAAGGAATATACGACAAACAATCGTTTATTGACTTTAAAATAACATGCGAGTATCAATAATGAAGGTCGAACAACAAGTCCTGTCTGTATCGAACGCACCTAACATTCTCACGATCCCGGCGGGATGGCGTGACATTTCAATAGAGTAAACAATATTTACGATTAATTTTCAATACAAAAACATATAATTTACATAAAACCTTGCTAATAACATTGAGTTCATATGTAGTGGGAAATTGTAGGTAGTAGATACGTGTTGGTACTAATAGTCATAGAGTAATAACGTTTAAGAGTGTTAGTTCCATACAAAAACTAGCTTAACATTGAAGACAAAAAATATATATGTGTGCGTGTGTCAGCGGCACGGAGTTACGTAACGAAAGACGTACGGGGCCTTTTAAGGCTAACTTGTATTGGCTTCACAGAACGTGTGTTTACTGCCGTTCTGAGAGTTTTATTTCTATGCTAAAAATATGCATAAAAAATAATACAGTAGGTAGGTAGTAGTACATTATAAGCATTTAAATAGACAAACGTCCACTGGTGGAAATAGGTCTGTCTTCCCCAAAGAATAGGTAGTACCAACATAAAAGTAACGTATAAATTAATTTTAATTATTGAATAAAATTTAAGTGTTTGTTTGTAATATCAATATGACAATTTTTTTGCTAAATACATATGAATGTACATACGATCTGCAGGTTTGTTCCGGGTAATCTCCGGAACGATTGGACGGATTTTGTGGGTATTTTTTTTTGTAGATAGCTGAAGTTACTCCGCGTAACTTAGGGCACTTATGTTGTTCTAAAATAATTAGGGTTACGAGTAAAAAATAAAAACTCATGAAATTGTGAATAAATTCAATCCAGTTTACTGGCAGGTGTTTTAATTTGTGAGAAATATCTTTGCTTAAGGTAAGTAGCTAATTTTTTTTTAGTAAATAATTAGGGTCCTTGTAAAAATATTAAAAACTAAATACGGAGTGAAAAATATATAAACCGCGGGTCTGGTCTGGAAAAATAAGTGAAATTTCCAGTTAAATAATCAGCCACTTTCCGGTCGGCTTTCGCGCGCCATCTATATTACGTGTGTTTGTACGTTTATAATATGGCGGTTATAGTGTTTTTGTGTTTTCAGAACGGAAACTGTTAAAATAAATATTCCTTTTGATGGAAATGAGGTTGAAAAATGGTTTTTTTTTCCCAAAAAATTCGGTGAATTACTCAGAATCGTTGAGACAGATCATCGTTAAAACACTCTAGGAGCGTGGCTAACGAACCATAATACAAATCGGAGCCAAATATCTCTCGAATTCCAATAAATTTGTTCATTAATAAACAACATATATTTTGATGACTCAAGAATATTTGACAATATTTTGTTCGTCCCGATTGTCCAAAAATATTTGCCAGTGCTTATATTTCGGTTATGAATTTCTACAGTATATCCTTTCTTTATAAAATGTAGATTTAAAATTGATCAAAGCATATTATAGTGTTACATAAATAGTAAGCCTTTCTCTCGTGGGGGTAGGCAGAGACACTCTTCCCCCTTACCTATTGTACCCCCTTACCTATTGTATTGGGGGACTTCGGTCTCACTAATACAATAGGTAAGGGTAGTGCGTAAATGCATTTCCCCCCGTCAAAAAAAAAGAGGCATAGACACTCTTCCACTTGCTACCATCTTGACACACCTGTTTCGCTTCCTCTACCTTCATGAGCGCTACCATAGATGCTCGTCGGTTATGGGTACTTTACACCTGGCCTTTATTTAAGACGTACTTGATTTGGTCAAGATACGTTCGCCTAAGTCGACCCTTACCAACGTGCCAGTCACTCTCGTCTTATAAATATAGTGTTAGCTTTATTTAAAATCATATGTAGATACATTCACTGAAACTTGTCGTTTACAACGAAAGGTTGGTTTTTGTAACTTGTTTAAATAGTAGTGGGTAGTTCGATTTTTACTGTTGACAGGGTTTCAAAATAGAGTTCGGAAGGCTTGAGAGGACAGACGTGATTGAGCTACGAAGGGAGTTGATGTGGTCTGTTGTAAATGTCTATGTCTGTAATAAAAACTGTGCTTAAAGCGATGATGGCGCAGCTGATAGTGTGGCCGGATTATACGTTAATCGACGCGGGTTCGATCCCTGACTCTAAAATCGGCCTGAGCTTTCGGTGAGGGAAAACATCGTGAGGAAACCATACCACCCTCAAGTTTGAAATCCTGTCGCCAAATACCAATAGGTGTGTTCCAGCAGCATCACTTGAGAACCAGTACCTCTAGGCTTAGTGTGCTTACCACCCTGAGCCACATCGTCACTTAACATCAGGTGAGATTGTGGTCAAAGCACTAAGCCTATTCTGTGTAAAAAAAAAACAATGAAGATTATTTGGATGGAGAACGGTTTCTGGATTTTTTATATAAAAGGAGTCTAAAATAGAAATTGCATTATAAAATATTTCTAAGTTAATAGTAGGAATACTTTTTAAATATAATTAATAATTATATCAATGTTGTTTTGTCAACATAGAATTTAGGGTTAAGTAGCGCATATTAAAATATTAAATTAAAAAAAAAAACGCTACACGATCACTCAAATTTCCGGCAAAAAAATCTTCACATTGTTCGAACACATAAATCTTTGTGCCGATGTTGAAAATAATATGGTTCCAGGGTTAACTATCTAGTCGAAGAAACTCTTTTTGGCCGCCGCCAGCTTGATACAATGACAATAACAGCTCCAAGGTCAGTTTCGTACTAATAAGGCAGAATAAAACTGTCAACTCCCTTTAGATCAACAGTTAAGAACAAAAACTTTGCAATAGTTACAAAATGGCGTCTAACTAACTAGCAATTCTTCTCGTGTTCCTCATTGTTCAGCAGTCTAGCAGCGATGTGTCGTGTTTCCCTAACTATTTTTTTTTTTTATTTCTTTTTTTTTATATCTTTATTTATAAAAGTATTACACGATGTAAGTTATACAATAATTTACATTTTATAATAAATTTAAAAACTAACAACTAAAACAGAAAAAATAAAAACAATAACAGTCAGAGGAACTACACAGACTACGCTTAAACTAAACTACGAACTAATGGGGACACGGGGGAAACCGCATCAGGGCTATTCCCTTCGACGGTGGCCTCTCCTTTGTCCGCGCCTACGGACAAGTCTGCTGGGTGAGGCACACAGGTGCGTCCCTCGTGGAGTAATCTTCTGAGTTCTGGGAGCTAATCCTGCTATCGATCGGACTCTGAGGGGTCAGGGAGATGCACCCGATCTATACGGGTCATAGACACGGTCCTCCTTCAACTACCTACTCAGCTAGGCGAGGACCGGCGTATGAGATCGCGCGCCTGAGGCCTATGTATTAATGACAAGCGATCACCTCTTCCTCTCCGACTGTCGGGAGGTCTGGCGTGCAACGGCGCGATGTTCTGGAGGTGAACGTGCGCCGACGTGTCCGCTCGGCGGAACATGTTAGTTGCAAGGCTGCTTATGAACGCATCCAGGCTCTCTACACGTAAGTCACGCGCAATTACGTGGTTGCTAACGTATCGCGGTGCCCCCGCGATCATGCGAAGCGAGATGCTCTGTTGGGCTCTAAGCCGTTTCTTGTTCGTTTCCGATAAGCGACTGAACCAAAATGGCGTCGCAAAACACTTGTGAGACTTTATTTTTGAGGTTAATAATAATAGCAGTGTGTATTCCTTCACTGTGATTAATGTATTATATCATATCTTATCTCCTCATATCTATATCATTAAGTTCGTTTATAATCAAAAAGTACATAAATGTTATCAATAAAGTATATAATATTATATTTGAAGGTTATAAGGTCACTGGCCAATGGGTATGTGAAAAACAAGTGAATATTTTTAAGCGAACACGAACATTCTTAATAAATACATTAAAAGGTTCAATCAACTTTCTACGTTCCAGTACTTATAAAATGCCGTGTGGTGCCCGGCTTAAAAATAGTGCCACCCCATATCGTTCCCGTGGGTGTCGTAAAAGGCGACTAAGGGATAAACCAGGGGATGGGCACAGCGTCTTCTGAGCACCACAAACATCTACTGCGATCGCCGACCAGCCTGTTAAACGTGGCTATTATGGGCTCCCTTATCTTTGGGGGAGACCTATGTCCAGTAGCGGACGTCTTTACGATTGAATAGATGCATGGATGGATGGATGTCAACTATCATACCTAATATCAATATTTAAGTATATACAGACAAAGATAAAAATAGTACAAGATGCTTTTTTTTTCTTATTTGAAAATATTTCCTTTTTTTTTCAAATTTTCAATAATAATTTCAAAGAAAGGGCGAGCATACATATTACATGCACACGTACATATCATATCATATCATTACGCCTCTCTCCCGTGGAGGTAGGCAAAGACTACGTCCTTCCACTTGCTACAATCTTGACACACCTCTTTCGCTTTCATACATGCTCGTTACAATAACATCTATACTGTTATTATAAAGATGCAAAGTTTTTGAGTTTAATGTTCAGGGTAATACTACTGATCCAATTTTGAAAATGTTTTCACTGCTAGAAAGGTATATTATAGGGTTAGCATGGGGAACTTTTTATTTTAGTATATATATATATATATTTTCAATAATTCATCGCAATAAATGTAATTGAAGACGGCAAAAATTCTGTAATATGGCGTGCGCTGCCTCAACGGTTTGATCTATATCTCTGCATTGCTTTTGGTGTTTGGGCCTGGGTCACACTCGCCCAGTCTATCCTTCGGAGGTAGAACGGGGAGGCCAATGTTTTAGGTGTGGGAAGCAGGGTTATAAGGCCATTGATTATAAGGCTGATGCGGGAGGAAACACTCATCACCACATGGGTATTATGCAGTGCAGGCCGCCATTTAGACCTATTAAGCCAAGAATGGCTGGGTGCATAGTTTCGGCGGTGTCGGGACTTTGTATTTACAAACCAACGGAGAAAGGAGCGGGGGCCTAGACCTTTTTTTTTTTTTTTTGACGGGGGGAAATGTATTTACGCACTACCCTTACCTATTGTATTAGTGAGACCGAAGTCCCCCAATACAATAGGTAAGGGGGCACGGAGGGACGAACTCCGTGCCAGTGTGAGACTCGCCCGGGCGTACCGGGGGCCTAGACCTTCCATTGCACTGGGAAGGCTGTCTGTCTGGGAGGTGGTCTGTCTGGACTGGCCGGGGGTGACGGGACGGGACGGGAATATATTGGTAATGAGATAGATTGCATCAGGGAGAATATAGGCTGTCTATTAGAATGTAATTATTTGAATTCCACGCGAGCGAAGTCGCGGGCACAGCTAGTAATAAATAAAATTACTACATGACGACAATGCCGCCAAAAACATTCGTAGATAGTAGCTTCACTTAAATGTTTGGGACTAGGGTTGAACAAAAACAAAAAAAGTTTGACTTTAATTTAACAGGGCAAAAATCGATATATATATATATATATATAATGTATAATATTATGTACCAAAATAGCGCACAAGAAAAAGAATTAAAATATATAACCATACGCCGCCATATGCAATTAGCGTCTGGCGCCAATTTTTTAAAAACGTGGCGATTTATTACGTGCAGGAACGAAACAGGTTGATAACGTTAATCTCGTTGATAACGTGTCGACAGAGGATAATGCAAATATCTTAATATATTTTAATTAATTATTTAATCCAATGAATTTATAATGTCTGTCGTCAGTTAATAAAAAATTATATTATTCACACTTAAATCCGTTGTATGAGGTTACGTAATTTAATAATTATTATAAAAAAAAAAAATAGGTATAAAAAATATTTCGAGTTGAAAAGGGTTTCTCTGAATACTGTTCTTCGCATAATTAATAGTAACTGCATTTATTTCTACCAATATCAGTTTGATAGAATTGTTAAAAAAAAAATCTTCGTTTTCTTAGTATAATTAGCAAAACGTCAGCCGCAATTTTCATTGTTTGTTATTTTCAATAGGCTTCACTTGTGCTCAATACATTGAGTCGGCATCAAAATTACATAATTAAGTTATAATAACACAAATTAATAAATAAGACATTAATAGTTTAAAAAACACGCTTTTATAGAAAATCCAACTGAAATAAATAGAAAATTATGAATAGTGTAAGAAAAAAAATATATGAATTTTATTGTAAAAATAGTTTGGGGTAAAGCTTTTTAAGATATTGTCAATGTTGGACTGTTTCGAATAACAGAAAAATCAAATAATTTCTCTGCAGAATCGTCTCCTTGCTTTACGATTATATCATAATATTTGATTTCAAAACACAGTTTAGTCATGGTCCAATAGAGTAAATCGACAAATATATGAAAATAAATTAATACGCTACTTTCCTGAAGATAATTGTCGGATGACTCAACGTCGGCGTGTGCCAAGACAATTATAAAAAAAATTTGGGTCTCCTTTCGCGGAAAATATTAATTACTTTAGTAATACGCTATTTAAATTAATACATTTTATAATCAGAAGAATCATAATCTGAAAACTATATCGTTCGTTCGTGGAATCATTATTGTCTTTGGAATTTACCTGTGGGCAAGTTCTGACATGATTTCTATTTCATTAAAATATTTGCTTTTCTTGTTTATGAATATTATGAGTGTTCAGACTATGTTATGATTATAATCGTATTGTTCAATAATTAATTATGTGAACAGTTGTTGTTACAGTGACGTACAAATAAACATTTAAATAAAACAATGTAATGAAACGCAAAATGTAAATAAAATGTTTTGCTTATTTTTGATGAGATGGGGACGTGGGGATCAGAATGATGATTACGTGAGAATTGTTTTTTTTTCTTTTTACACAATTCTTCCCGTGCCATCGATTACATTCTCTGGATGCGAAATACAGTATAACTTTTGTCAGAAAAGGAGCAGAGCAATTTATAAACTGTAAGTAAGGCGGCTGACAACTGAAAATAAAATCAAAATCTTATTAAACACAAGCATTTTAATTTTTATCCAAAAGAAGGAGAGAGCGTAATGTACTAAGACATGAGACGTCATAATTTCTATAATAACTAAGTTTCGTACGTATCTATACAAACATTAATTTTAAGAGAAAGGTATAGAGCAGTGATTCTCAACCATTGTGCCGCGGCACTTTTGTGTGCCGCCAAATTTCAAAAGTGTGCAGCCAAATTTTGCAAATATATAATAATGTAAATATTATTAAATTATATCATTTAAAAAGAAAAATATTTTTAACAACATCAATTCAAGTATGCAAGGACCTAATGAAAATATCTTAAACTCAACCGATAAGCTGGTGGTATTCAAAAAACAAGTAACTTTATGGAAAAATAAAGCTCAGGAAGGCAGTTTAGAAAAGTTTGAGTCAGTCCCTAAAGACAGTTATAAAACTATTAAATTAATTTTTGTTGATCATTTGACAACATTAGAGGAGAGAATTATTCATTATTTCCCAAAATTAGATATTAAGAAATTTGATTGGGTTCGTAATCCATTTCTCATAACGGATACTTCTGTATTTGACTTAACTTTGAATGAAGAGGAAGAACTCATTTTGCTTTCCAATAATCCAGATTTAATTTTAAAACATTCAGAAGAATCAATTAATTCATTTGGGATTAACATCAGATGCGATTATTTAATGATAGCCGAAAAAGCTTTAAACATATTATTACAATTTTCCACAGCTTATTTGTGTGAATTCGGATTTTCAGCATTAACCAACATTAAAACTAAAAAAGATCAAGGTTGTTAAATGTAGAAGACGATATGAGAGTAGCATTGTCATTTTTACGACCAAATATAAATTAAATTATCAAAAAACATCAAGCTCATATTTCGCATTAAAAATATTTTTATTTTTAGTAAGTAAATAATTTTTATCTTTTTGTGTGCCGCCAAATTTTGAAATCGTTAAATATGTGCCGCAACAAAAAAAAAAGGTTGAGAATCACTGGTATAGAGCATTCCGTCTTAATCCATACCAAAAAATTTGAACTCAGAATTTTATTAGTCAAAAGAGATATATTTTCGGTATGCGTATTTTTGGTACTATATTTAATACTATCTCTCTATAGATTATAAATACCTTTTTTTTTTTTTTTTTCGAGGGGAATGCATTTACGCACTAGTTGTCCAGCCAGATCTGATAGGGCCCCCCCCTTCCAGATCTGGTTGAAACACGTCTGAAGATGTGTGACAGTTTCTCGCACGAAAGCACGAGAGGCTGTCACACAGGATTAGTGTGGGACTCGCGGCGAGAAGCGCCGTTGACCACTACCCACTAAACCCCCCGGTACCTCCCGCCACCTAGTTGGAGCAAACACGGGATCGGACTATGCATTCACCGCGAAAGATTATAAATACCTAAAAAAAAAAAAATATAAACAGACAATTTACAACGAATAATTTTTCAACGTCTCGAAAGCCAAACGGCGTCGTGTCGCAAGGCGCACATCTTACACACTAATCTTAAAGCTCTCTGTCGTATAAAGCTTTGATCTAAAACCGGTTACGTGCAAAATAATAATAACAAAAACGGTCACCATTGCGAATATAACAAATGGTTTTATTTCCATTCACCTGCCTCTCTACCATCCATTACCGACTCGCTGGCAAATTAACACTTACTGTTCGCACACTCGAATTGTTTTGTGTTAGACTAGCCGTGTTCGCGGTTTCGCCCTCGTATGAAAATAATATTATTCTACGTGATTAAATCTCTCACAGTTCTCTCAAAGTTACTCTCACATTTCTGGCATATATTTTACCTATTCTAACGAAATCTATACTGTATAGTGTAAAAACAAACTAGCTTTCCGCTCTACTTGTCTGTTTAACCATAGCGAATTTTTTTACGGTTTTCACCATTAGTTAGATATTTGTTAAAGGTTTATATACATAGATGCACATAAAATATCTTAACTGCCTCGATGGCGCCGTTGTATTACATACGACTGTCGATCTGAGGACTCAGGTTCGATCCCCGGGTCGGGTCAGGTGATATTGGGTTTATCTTCTCAGTATCATTCCGGAATTTGGGATTTGTGTCCGATATGGCGACAGGCTCGCCCCCTGTCACATCTGGGACGGGAACTAAGCTCGGCGAAATGTGAGTGGTGTAGTTCGCTATTTCACCTCTGCCTAACCCTTCGGGGATAACAGACGTGAGCTTATGTTATGTTTTGTAATATCTTAATTAAAATGGAAATAAGTCATTAAATAATCAATTTTCATATAAGCTATGTAAAAGCAGGCTAAATCATAAGAGATACACTAAAAAATGTAATAAAGATTTGTGGTTCTCCAAAAATCTTAAAGAAAACAATAAAAAAAAAGAAAAGAATCACAATAATTTAGTTTCTCTCTGACTAGTATACCCAAAAATCAGCGTAAAGAATATGTCTATGATTTATAGAATGAATCAAGTTCAATGGGTGTCAAGTTTTAACGTACATACAGACAGAGGGATATCGCCTTTTATATTAAGCGGGGACATTTTAAACATACGCACGTTTAAGTTTGTCATTGTGTGCTTACCTAATAATAGTCCAGGGAAAATTGGAGTCGTGCCAAGAGTTGCGGGTGACGACCCTGCTGTAGACGATGCCCAATACTTAGAACGGCCGGTGTCGAGATGTCAAGAAGAATTAATTTAAGCCGTCTTCAGCAGTATGTCTGTGATGCGGGTTTAGAATAGCGAAAACCGTTTTCCAGTACATCAAAGGGGTCTTTTTTTTACTGTCTGTTATACATTCGGTAATAATACTGTTTCAGTTTATATGAGAAAAAGACTAAACGGAATATTTTGATTTTGTCATGGGTTACTTTTGATATGATAATTGTTTTTTATTGATCCAAATATGTGTATGTAGGTTTGAAAAAGTGTCGTTGATTTAAAAAACTTAATTGAATAATTAATGTAATTGACATAATAAGTGAGGGTTTTTACTAAAAGAAAATATTACATGAATTTTGTTATTTCAATTTGTGTACGTAGTGTTCTATGAAATATCCTCCATCGGACAACCAACAAAATTTAAATGACTCAAAATTTATTCATTCAAATTTATTTTTGCGAATAGTGAATTTTAATTTAAAACAATTAACAACAAGTTTTTGAGACGACAATAACATTTCCAGGCAAAAATAAAACTAAAGACTTAAAATGTCTACTTCATTTTTCTCTTAACTAATAAGATTTCTTAATGTTATTCATATCAATAAAAATAACGAAGACTTGGCAAATGAATCCCAAGAACTTATTATATCTTTCTTGTAGTCAAACGGTAAACAAATCTCAGAAGAAATTGCCCGGTGGTAATTATAATAGCTATGCGCGATACTAAATTATAATAGGTCGTTAATAGTTTAGTGTTACACTACACTGTTTCGTCACAGAAAAATCAGGACAGCTTCTGCACTGAACGCAAACGTCGGCGTTAGTATTGTCTCGTCCACAACGTGAATAGTATATTTGAGCGCGCATATTGATGTAAACCAGCGCAAACTTTAAAAATTCAGCTACTTTTATTTTATATCGTTTTTTTATACTTTCACAACACTCTCAACATTCGTTAAGAGGGGGTATAGCCTAAGTTTTATATCTATTTAATTTATTGTTACATAGTTGCTCAAAGGGCAATGGAGAGGGCTATGCTTGGAGTTTCACTCCGTTATCGAATTAGGAATGAGGAGATCCGCAGAAGAACCAAAGTAAACGACATTGCCCGAAAAATTGCTTAAGTGGCAGTGTGCTGGATACATTGCTCGCAGAACTGATATCCGATGGGGCCAACGGATTTTCGAATGACTACCACGCAGCGGAAGACGTAGCGTGGGTAGACCCCCCACAAGTTGGACCGACGACTTGGTGAAGGTCGCGGGAATCCGCTGGATGAGGATGGCGCAAGACCGGTCGCCGTGGAGATCTTTGGGGGAGACCTATGTCCAGCAATGGACGTCTTTCGGTCCAATGGATGGGTGGATTGTAATCTAAAACTATTTGCAGACGAAAAATTTAAAGTAATCTCTAATGTAAAATGACTTGCTCTGAACACTTCTTATATTGTTCTCTCTGTTGCCAATAAATATGCAGCACTAATAGTTAGTAGCAATGAACGTTAGTGAGTACACTCAGTCTTTCAAACGTGCGCTCATACACTCTGTAAGAACATAGGTTCTGTGAGGTCCTTTTTTGCACGATTTTAGTTACTTAAAATACAAATGTCAGATAAACTAAATAATACATATAAATGCGTCAATAACACGTGTTAAAGATATGTGAGCCAGCTGTTTATGTTATCCTGTGCCTGTAACAGTCGCGGTGTGGTATAGTGTTACCAATGCTGTCAGTTTTATTAGGGAGTAAAGATTTTTATAAAACTTATTACAAGTAAGAAACAAAATTTCCTTCTAAAAAATAATATAAAAAAAAACAAACAAAAAAAATTTATTTAAAGCATTAACATGTCTAATATTTTAATTTACCATAAGATAACACATCTTATTTCATTATGTGTAATTAATTTTCTATGTTGTTTTTTTTTTACATAAAATTTTAACATAGTTCGAATCCAATTTACCTATTCAAATGAGTTCATTAGTATAACGTTATTTTATACAAAAACAGCTGATAATAATTTAATTATTACGAATTATTATTTACATTGATATCTATTATTCATGATGTATATTGATTAGACTAGTAATTTATTTATAAGTTCGGCTGCCAAATGAACATGGATGGATATAATTATCAATGTATTCAACATTATAATTATATTTATGAAGTATTTAGAAAAATAACTTTATTTTATAGCTTACTGAAAATTTGACTATATGAATTTTAGCTATTTATCATTTTACTAAACACAAGAATGCAATAAAAAAATCATAGAGTAATAATGTTAACATAGATAGTTTATTAATTAATAAAACTCATTTAACATTAAAGCCAAACAAATATAGTATACTTATACTACGAAAAACGTACGTGGACTTTTAAGATCAACTGGAAATGGATTCAATCCGCGTGCTACTGCTGCCCTTCTGAGAGTTATATTTCTATGAAAAAAAGAGCTTTTATAAATACTTTATGGAAAAGACAAGATTATTAACAACCATACACAAGTGAAGCAAATTGGGAAATAATGAAACGAAGCATGAATTCTAACAACACCACAAAATCTCACTGGCGCTATTATAACGAAAAGGCACTATTTTGTGTTGAACTCCTTGTATAATATGACCATAGGAAATTATAAACAATGCAGATTTATTTTTATTACGTTTGTCATTCTCGGTAAAGAGGTCCGGTATCATTTTTAATGTTCATAACATAGTTTATTATGTTTATAAAGTTGGCAACACTAACCGTGTGAGAGGTCGAGTGCCGTTCTTAGATACCGCAAGTAATAATAACCAGTTCGTAGGACTGTGTGAAATTGATTTAATAGTTTTGTTTGTTTCAAACTGTGCAAGCTTACGACAACAACAATATTTTATTTATTATATATTTTGTTGTATAATAAACACATTCGATAGATGGTATCTGAAATATAACGAATAGAAATTTATTTAAAAATCACTTCGGGTTTTTCTTCATATAAATTTTATTTCTTTTGTGACTCTATTTTTGTTAATCGTTTTTTTTTATTTTTGTTTTGATTTGAATATATTATAATAACAGGTTTTTTGAATTAATTTATTAGAAGATACGCAGAAATATAGCAAAACATACCACCGAATTCATAATATAAGCAAAAATCATTACTGGAAGATATTTAAAGTACTTTCAGTGCAACAGTTGGAAATTTCCAGATCAACAATGTCCAAAATGTTTCTCACGTAATACTTTAACGACCCCTTATCGCTTACAATCGAAATGTGTAGTTTCTCAGAGAAAATCGTACTTATAACAAACAAGCAAAATAAAGAACGCTCTTCTTTGTGAAGTTCTCTTAGTAAAAATCTAATTTCGCGTAAATAAATCGGCATCTTTTATTATTGTAACATGTTTTCCAATATGGATATTATAACTATAAATTAATTCAAAAGACCCTCGAACCTAAAGGTCGTCCTTTGGTATTTAGATTATTCAGTGTTTACATACTTTATTGCCCTTTTGTAACGAAGATATCCGCTAGAAGCAACAATTAGTAAATTGTAAAGATATTTTATTTAAAATACAAGGAATTTTAAGCTGTTGCAGATTATTTAAATGAAGTAAGACGAGTAAAAAAAATACATACTCGTATAAGTTGATTATAGTATACAAATTTAACATTAGAAGTGTCCAAGAAATTTCTCAACTGTAGATAATAATCTCACGAATCGCCCGATTTTTATGTGCTCAATAAATGCCAGTAACCCACTATTTGAATCTATATAGAAATTAATTTTCAAAATTTCTATCGAAAATATTCATTAACATAACGTAAGCTCACG
Organism: Samia ricini; assembly: GCA_014132275.2. NCBI lineage: Eukaryota > Metazoa > Arthropoda > Insecta > Lepidoptera > Saturniidae > Samia > Samia ricini. The sequence continues at coordinate 2,730,258 of AP028159.1, forward strand.
CCTGTTATCCCCGAAGGGTTAGGCAGAGGTGAAATAGCGAACTACACCACTCACATTTCGCCGAGCTTAGTTCCGTCCCAGATGTGACAGGGGGCGAGCCTGCCGCCATATCGGGCACAAATTCCAGACTCCGGGATTTAACTGAGTAGAAAAAAAAACCCAATATCACTTTGACCCGACCCGGTGATCGAACCCGAGATCTCAGAACGACAGTCGTACCGTAATACAGCTGCGCCACCGAGGCAGTTTCAAAGATTCATAACTCGGCTTTAAATATTATAATGTGAATTATTTACTCTCTTAGTTTCATAGATTAAAGCCGAAACCACAACATTTATCGAATCTGATATAATCAACCTAATTTAAGACTATAACTGCACATGTAAATTAAAATTTGTTGAAAAATCTAACGCTTTACAACTTTTTAACATTTATCAAAAATATCTTTTACAGTAATACCCCGCTTAGCGCGACCCCGTTACGCGCGGTTTCACTATAACGCGAATGTCAAATTTCGCGCTCAAATGCCTCGCATTACGCGAAAGAGTGCGTATAAACATAATGTAAAGACAATAGATGTATTTTTCCGTAAAAAATAAGAGTACGTATCGCATAAAGTGTTCTTAGAATTAAAGTGATTGATTAAAATGATTTGTATTTTTTTGTATTAAATTTTGACTATGTTTAATCATAAACCCCTCGATATACGCGAATTTCAGGTAACGCGATTTTTTTTCGGAACGTATCCCTCGCGTAAAGCGGGGTATTACTGTATTTATTTATCTCAGTTATGTTACTACCTCTAATGTGTGTATTTGTGTAATGATTAGAAATTATCACAATTAATTTGCTCTGGTTCAACTCTTATTTCGCTCTTTCATTTCGGTCCGTTCGTTCATTCTTCCTTCGTTGTTACTCGCTCTTTGTTCAAAAAACAATGTCAATACAGAATTATTTACATGAAAAAGCTTTATGTGATTACGTAAAGATATCATAAAAACGAAGGACATTAAACGTAAACAAATAAACAAACATTTAGTGTTTTTTCGTGAATTCATAGAAAATCGACGCTGTTGTGCGCAAATCATGCGACGCGTCGACCGCGACCGGGCTGGCAAGATGGCGCTGGTTGGAACACGTAAGCGATTTCTTATCATTTCTTTCTCATGGTGTGTACAATTTTATTGTAGATCTGATTAAGACGTTGTTGACCTTGACAACATCATCGAACTTTTGGGCGAGTGCTAATGGCGCTTACCCGGGTGACTTGTTAGCTAGCACAAGGGCACCAAAATGGTACGGTGGACTTCGGCTTCAACTGCTACTTGAGAGGTCAATTTCGCGGTATTTGCCACTTACTAAATCTCAAGGTATACCTTATAGAACCAATGTACATACTTGCGTGTAGTCCTGAAAAAAAAATGTCACGATGGCGGCGGGCACATTACTCACCTAAGTTGAGAATCGGAGGTGTGCCACACCACCCACCACATTACCCTTAAACCACCATTGTAATGATAACTGATACATTTATTTATTTTCGTAGTACACTAATTTATAATAAAATTTAAAAAAAAACTTTAAAAAATGAACGCAAATAAATAAATATGTAAATGTTTTATATTTATTTTTTTGTTATAAAATGTACGAGTATGTCTATTTAATATTGTATACGAAAGTCATTGAAATATCGCATTACGAATATCTCGCTCACTCTTTAGTAGATTATTGTGAGTGGTGATATTAAAACTCTATAATATGACGTCAAACAGAAACGTTGGCTTTTTTAAATATCTATAAGGATGATAACGCTATGGAGTGTAAGTCTCTCTCTTAAGATCAATATAGTATAGGACTAACTTTTGACCGCGACTTCGCTTGCGCTAATGTAAATTATATACATAAATTGGTTTACGAGGAATCATGGGAGAAAATATCAGACAGTCGCGACAAGTGATTTTGTTTTATACTATATCACACAACGCAATACAAAAAACACGGACAAAACTATAAGCACGTACACTAATTTTATAAAAACTATACACAAAAAACGTACATAGTGTATTGCGGGAACAAAATAGGCTCAGCCTCAGCAATACAATTGCTAAATTAGGCGGATTATTATGAGCTTTTTCATGGATGTAGTAGACGCAACGAACCAAGCGACAAACAGTGCCCGTGTGTGGTCACCGGCTTGCTAAATCCGTTTGCTCTTGTTGCGAGTCTATTTCCCGCCGAGCGCTGCATTATTTCCATTTGACATTTCCCCCCCCCCCCCCCCCCCCCCGTCGCAAAACGAGAGCAAAACCGAACACGCCTATCGGCTTTAACAGAACAGAATTCTATTTTCGATTTTAACAATACGCGTTTTGCTCTTAGCCTGGAACATTACTGGCATGTTATTAAAGAGAAATGCGTGACAGGCGAAGAGGCATTAACTACTATGTATGTGTCATTATTATAAACGAATTGCCAATTGGCAATTATTGCTAGTACACTGTTTTGACAGTTTTATTTTATTCAGTAAAATATTAGAATTATAAGAAATAGGATGAGTTAAGAAGTAACTATATTGACGCAAAGTAGGAAATAGTTTTTTCTCTTGATGTTAAGTGGTCACTGCATGAAACAGCTATTTGTAGTCCTGAGTTGGAAGCGTCTTGAGCGACAATGATGCCACCACACCCTATACGGACCGATACAATCCAATGCCTAGGTAGCGCAGTTGTATTACATACGACTGCCGTTGTGAGGTCTCGGGTTCGATCCCCGGGTCGGGTCAAGTGATATTGGGTTTTTTCTACTCAGTATCATCCCGGAGTTTGGAATTTGTGCCCGATATGGCGACAGGCTCGCCCCCTGTCACATCTGGGACGGAACTAAACTCGGCGAAATGTGGGTGGTGTAGTTCGCTACTTCACCTCTGCCTAACCCTTCGGGGAAAACAGGCGTGAGCATATGTATGTATGTATGTACAATCCAGCACTAACAATTGTTGAAGATATGTTTACGTGGATATTAAGTCGCATATAATTTATAGTAGCCATTTTATATACTACTAGCATACTGCCCCGGCTTCGAATATAGAAATATCTTCGTTTTTTTAATATGGCACGTAATCCCGATCGTTTGTAACTTTAGAAACATGCAGGGTAAAAAAACCAGATCGAGTTTCTTGCCGGCTCTTCTCGACTGGGTTGTTTTCCGAACCGGTGGTAGTGTTTTGACGCTCATAAGCGCCTTATCAGGGCCTAAATTGAATAAAGTTTTTTTTAATTTGAAAACAATTCGACTCTTTGCTATTTTTTATAGGTACGTTTAAAAAATATATAAGGAACATTACTAAATGGTATCACTGTTTTACGACTGTGAAATCAAAGATCAAAACTTTTATTTTACACAACACGTAATATTTATTTGAAGTACAGATAACGCACTAATATTGATATTCATCTCACGAAGATCGCCTGATAGAAAAATCAAAACTGAACGAACACATAAAATGCAAATTTTTGTTTATTTCCTTTAAAATAAACGACCACCGGTGATGTTACATTGTATAGACTTTTGAAAGCTTCTAAACCACGTAACGGATTTTAATGCCGTTTTCACTCCCAATCCAAGATATTTTCTCAAAGATGTGAATCGTTCGATTGCTGGGGTAAGAATGTCAGGAATCACTGTTATTCTCGCCGAGTGATTTTCCCGTGCCTGTCAACCGCTCCGCAGCGCAAACTGCACTGTTTTTTTTTTAATTTTACAACATCGACGCTTCACGTCGCTTACATGCTTCGCTTCGGAAGTGCACTAGAGATTCCTCGGTAAGTGGACAAGTTCTCATATCTTCATCCTGAGCGACCTAGTGTTGTCACCAGCACCTCGTATAGAAATAGGAGATTTGGAGGATCGGTCGCCGTTGGTATTTTCTACCAAAGAAGGTTCATATATTAGGATTTATGTATTAGGTAATTAGGAGATATTACATTTTTGTGTAAGTAGTAGAAAACAATCATTGCTCACCGAGTCACCGAGAAATGAATTTTCACAGCTCAAGTAGGTTAAATCTCATTAACGGTATACATTAAAATGGTACTAGAGGTACTAGGTTCTTTAAAAATCCCAGAGTAAACTTCGCGATGGCGTAATTATCTCTAAATCGTAAGATTGAGTCAAAATAACAGTGTCTCTGGATCCAATTCACGCCGGCGAATTCACAGGCAGAAGCTAGTTATATATTATATTTACAATAAGATCCCAAAAAACATTTACCTCACGTTAGGTTTGCGCAACATCAAGCAAGTTTTAATTTCAAAAGATTATTACAAGGTGGATCATTACTTGAAAGATAGTGACGTCTGGTAATGACTTCTCTCTCTGCGCTTCCGCTAACAACGGTCATAACTATAATCTGATAGTTTTATATGAAAATTTATATTAAAAAAAAAACAGATCAAGTTTCTTGCCGGCTCTTCTCGACTGGGTAGTTTTCTTAACCTGTTCATAAGGGCCTAAATTTGTGACCTAAGAAAACAACGCGTGATATAAAAAATACCCTTTTAGGTGAGTTAGAAAGCATATAAATTGTTACGTGCTTATTTGCTATCCATCCATGCAGTCAACCGAAAGACATCCCCTGCTTGATATAGGTCTCAGTCAAAGACCTTCATAACGAACAGGAAGCATCCGCCATCCAGCGGAGTCCCACGACCTTCACCAGGCCAATCCTCGCTGCGTCTTTTAAAACGTGGTAGCTAATTGAGAACGAACAATGTGCCCAGCCTACTACCACTTTACTGGCAATTCTTTGGGAAATTTCGGTTACATTGGTTTTTCTGCGGATCTCCTCATCCCTGATACGATCACGCATTAAAACTCCGAACATAGCCCTTTGAGTAACTATCTTATTATACGTAAGACTTATTCGTGGTACTCCGCTATACGATATTAAAAAACTGACGTCATCCGCTAATTAAATTGATTATAAGTTTACAATGTATAAGAATTTATGTCATAAATTATATCAGTGTTTTATTGGGGCGTGCTATCGCGGGTCGGAGGTCGGCGCGCGCGTATTCATAGGCTAATGAACTCGATCTGCTTATAGCGGAAGGATTTTACTAAAACTCTCCATTACCATATAGTTATTTTCTAGTAAATTACATTTAAACGATTTTACAGTGTGGAGTATCATCAAAATAAAACTATATTCAATTTAAGCACCAGGAACGTGAAAACACTAACACCGGTTCGGAAAACAACCCAGTCGAGAATAACCGGCAAGATATTCGATCTGGTTTTTTTCAAATATATTTTGTTATGGAACTATAAAACTCATAGTTACAAAGTTTTATTATGCACAGAGAAGTGTGTAATTTCCTAACATCACTATCATTGGCGTATTAATCCACTCTGTAGAATAATCTTTTGAAATTAAAGCTTGCTTGACAGTGCTTGTAGAGGAAATATTCTTCGGGATCTTAATGTAAAACCTAACACTTATCACCTGACCTGATGATGTGCAATTTACAAATAACACATGTAAAAATATCCATTAAAGACTGATGTGACATAAAACATGATTTTTCAGTGGTCCTCGAATTATAAACCCACTTACCAACGTTACATAAACAGACAGACAAACGTTGACTTTTATTAATTATAAGGGCAAACAAATGAATTGTATTGTTTAGAATTATTTTAAGAAACGAGTTGGTGAGGTAACTGTTGCTGTGTGGGGCAGTATGTCGAAGTAACGCTTACTAAACACTGACAAATGACAATAACAGAGTATCCAATAATCTTACTAATACGTACTATTATAGGTACACATCAGATGTAACAATCGTATGTAATATCGGAAAATGTTGCACATTACGCGATGCTTTGGATTTATATTATACAAAAAAAAAACAAAGCCATGGGGACTGCCGACAGAAATGAAAACTCGAAACATTCGAAAAAATGTTTTTTTTTTTTTTATATTTTATAATTTCAATACAGAGAAATTTTAATTTTGAAATATTAAACGATAACATTCTTTTCTGTTGCGTTTGTTTGTTGTCGATGGCAACCTCGTGTTTTCTAGTTTTTGGCGGGACTTTAGTCTACCATCTAGTGTTTTTTTTTTTAAACTTAACATAACACATCATAAGGTCACGCCTGTTATCCCCGAAGGGTTAGGCAGAGGTGAAATAGCGAACTACACCACCCACATTTCGCCGAGCTGAGTTGAGCTGAGTATCGTCCCAGATGTGACAGGGGGCGAGCCTGTCGCCATATCGGGCTCAAAATTCCAAACTCCGGGATAATACTGAGTAGAAAAACCCAATAATACTACGCAATAATACTAGACCCAACCCGGGGATCGAACCCGAAACCTCAGAACGGCGGTCGCACCGTAATACAACTGCGCCACCGAGGCAGTAAACTTATAATCATCATATTACACGTAATTTATCATATGTTATGTAACATTGTTTATTAAAACATTGTCATGAAAATTAAAAAAGAAAAAATAATACAAAATCAGGCTTAACTAACTCTTATACAGTGGGCGTAAGTAATCAATAAAATAATATCAAATCGCTCGCTACAGTAATACACAGAGAAACAAATGAAACAAAGCGATTTTCTACATGTTTTCTATATATCGTGTGAATTGCAGCGTATAAAGTCGTCAATAAAACCAGACATATGAGGCAAAGATGTCACCTTGTTCTCTAATAGTGCACTTGAATAAATAATAAATGAACAATACGTAATTATAACGAGTGTATCAGGTAAATATTATTTAAAAACAAACAATAGCGAACGAGCAGCAACGACTCTGATATCGCGAAGCGTGTACCCTACAGCGCCGAGCCCAGATATGCGCTGCAAATAGGTCGCCATTATCAAAAGTTCATGATAAATATTTAAGTAGGTATATGCGTACGTTATAACGATTATGTATTAAGATTTATTTCTTCTCGTATTAAATAAACATAATATTCCACTTTAGATTATTCCATTTCAATTGTAACAACAACAACAACAATAATAAACTGTTAACAAGATAAACAAAATAAACAAGGTATTTATCAATTCATTATTACTTGTATAATTCACTTAAAATATTCAATGGTTTAGATAAAGTATTAATAACAAAATATATGTACTAAATACTAGTTAGTGGTTAAAAAAATAAAATGGTTGGCGTAAATCAAGAGAATCACGCAGGGTACATAGATTATGTAAGTGATCCATTTTTTCTTTTTTCAAAACAGTTGGAATTACCGATTAGCTTGGGCCAATTCTGTGGAATTTTTGCAAGTCATACAACTCTGATATCATTACCCTAACTACCTATTCTCGTCAGAAGACCCTAAGAGGATATCCTAGCGGCATTTATTCAATACAAATGTAGTCCGCCGTTTCCTCCTTGGTTATGTTAAATATTTTTGCCCAGTATAAATATATATAAATATTTCCATGCCCGTACGTTTTGATTTTCTCCATAAATTAGTTATTAAAGAAACGCTCGATTTTTACCGTTATCAGACGTTCGTCAAACAAAATTGATGGATAAAATTAAAAAAAGCAACAGGCATAGCCATAGTTTCTATTATTCTAAGACTGATGTTTTGGAGGAGGAAACAGGATCCTACGAAGTGATGTTTGCGTCTATTTTGTTTAAGAAAAATCAGCGCGAGTTGCAGTTTCGTGTTTTATAATTCTTTCTTTGGGACGCGACGCGATAGCTATAGATTTCTGAAACACCTACTTTTCCGAACGCATGCACTCTTAAGCACTCGCACCAAATACTGGTAAAGCTGTCAAGACTCTTCAGGTCAACAGCGTTTAATCAGTTAAAAACATATATTATATGTGTATTAGTATTAAATGTAACTATTGTTGACGATTTTTTTTAAATCATGTTCTCATCATAACAAGTACCTAGTGTAGTGCAACTATGAATAATTACAATAATAATTATCAACGCCACAACAATATGCAAGTTCATTTAACAAGATGACTAAACTTTAATAGTAGGTAACAAATGATATTGTATAAAGATGTTTCTATTTTACGTCGAGAGCAAAGCGGTCGTGTTGATTGATATCTCTAAGTAACACTTGCCTTTGTTTATTATCAAACAATGGCCGAAGCTACATCAAATGAAAATAAACAAAATCCGAGTGTGTATGCAGCAGCCAGCATGCGAACGCATCCTGCCTTACACACGTATCAGTATTCACTGCAAGTACCCGGACACGGCCGGTCGGGTTCGCTGCAGTTGCCTACACTTCAATAGTAACGCTATCTACTAGCTGCCGCCGCGCCGGTTGTATCGAATATAAATTACACAAAATTATAGTAGACGCATAAAATCCGCGGTACGTGCCGCCTTTGCCCGTCGCCATTTTGAAATTCAAACGTTCGCGTTCGACGGCTAAGCGCGGCGCGGCGTGCGTTCTGAAACCCGGTACGGCGACCCCGTGACCGCGCGCACATATTAATGCGTTGACCGCCCACGGTCACGAATTAACCGGCCGAGTTTATTTACAATACTGTATTATAAATTACCACGTTGCGAGCGTGCTCTCCGACGTGGCGGGATATTATGGTGTTGCCAGACTCGCATCGAGTTCGCCGTGGCAGACGTATTTATTGTTTTCCATTTACACTTTTTTGGGTGTTTACGAGTTGAGCCGAGGTCGCAGCGCGTCCGTTTCGGATTTAATTTCTTTTTACGACACCATGCGTGTACTTAATCGTAGCTGTGGTTTGTAAACTTTATTGTATTTATTTGTTACTGAGTTGTAAATTGAATTGCTTCTTGAGTAGCCTTCAAATTCTCTGAATATATTAATGTTTTATTAATAGCGCTTGAAAATTGTAGAAAATATTAAAGTAAGGTTTTCCATACCTTGTATACAAATAATAACTTAAAGGTATATTTACGTTTAAACGTAGTAAATTCGTATAGACAAATATTATAACAATAAAAATGTAAACACATCAGCAGAAGCCAGAAGCGAATTTATGATGACTGTTACTTAAAATGTAGGATCATTTGTTGTAACATAAATAGATAAAACAACAAAGAAAAAAAGTTCACTTTATATCGATTTATAAATTGAATTAGGTAAAATAAAATTCCGTGATAGAAGCATTGATAACGAAATTAAATAGGGTAATAATAATTAGGACTTGTTTAAACAAACATAAATATTTTGACGTTCACTTTGTGCGACAGCCCTAAATAACCGTAGACATTATCACATTACCGTCTGGCGTTTTCGTCGTTTAATTAAAGGTAATTTAAAATTCAAATTTTGTAACAAAACAGAACTGGTATTTTAAATTACTGGAAATGGTAATTTAAAATTAGTCTTATTTTGAAACATTTTAATGCAAGTTATTAGCATTAGATGATATTTAGCTAGTAAGAAATGATTATTTTATTTTTTAGTCATTAGTAGTTTTTGGTTTACTTGTGTCTTAGTTTCTAAGATACTTATTACCCACGTTACATGATTCTTTTTTCTCATCTACTAAATATCAAAGGAGTTTATTTGTATGACCCGATATATTATGGAATAAATTTCTGCTAGGTTTATTTATGTTTGGTAAAGTCTGTTCGGAAGTTTCAAAATACACTTTTTACAAGCGTGATAAGAGTTAGATCTTCAACACAAATGCCTACATCTCATAATCAAATGACTATAAGAAAGAGCCTATATAGACAGTGATGAATTAGAAAAAACATGTTGACGAAGTGTGTGAACCAATTAAATTGACAGGAAACGTTAGCAAATCTATCAGGTGGAAGACTTCATTCTCACGCCAACATATCCGCAAAGAAAAAAAATCGCCTCTCAGCGTACAGAAGGTAATAAGAAACAATGAATAAAAAAATGTATGTCTCATATCGTGTGCTAAATAAATAATAAGTATTTAAACACGTCCAAAGTTAAAATATAGACAGAACAGCATCAAAATAAAACCAGTGAACCTTCATAGGCGAAGTAGTCGGGCAACCAAGGTCAACTTTACAACTGGGTCTGATGCGGCCATCATTGATTTCACTACGTGACGCAACCGGCGCCGCGCCGCCGTCCGCGTCCTCGGCCGCTCAGACACGGAACACACACAACAACTTTTTGCCTCCCATAGTCTGTAGGCGTTGGTCAAACTAGATTAGACACACATCAAAGTTCTCGATGAACGTAGAATAATGCTGTATAATGATATGTTTGCTGGACAACAACAATGAAATCGTCACGGTTCATATATTACAACCTCCTCTCCCTGTGTGGTTTATTTGAAAGTAATCTATGTGATTCAAAAGATCATTAATTCGATTCTCATTTTAAATCTTTTCAGTGTATGTGGAACATCTGTTTAAACCTCCCGAATTTGACAATACATTTGTACATTTTAGAGGCGATATTTATAAATGGGTCGTTCACCTTTTTTTTGTTTAGTCTTAGTAATAAACATTTGTTTGCTAAATAACTAGTATTGTAATATGTGTGTGTATTATACTAAAATTTCTGTGGTTATCCGATGGAAGAAATTATAATTATTCTCACTTGGTTAATGGATTACTGCTAATTCTTACTTTCAACAAAATTAATCGAAATCGTCTAGACCTTGAAAACGGACAACAATTTATGTAAATATATCATAAACAAATCTGTATTTTTAAATCATTTGAGAATGACATTTGTGGAATATCGATTAAATTATGTGAGTCACAAATGATGCATGAATGAATGCGTCAATGAAAACCAACAAACAAATAGTGGATTTAGAAAGAATATAGGGCCCGAGGAGTTAACAATTGCGATTATTTAATAGCACACAGAATGTTTAATTACCCTGTTTTTATTAAATCAAATCAAATCAATCAAAATTTATTTATTCAATTTAGGCCCTAAGAAGGCGCTTATGAACGTCTAAAACACTACCACCGGTTCGGAAAACAACCCAGTCGAGAAGAGCGCTGGCGAGAAACTTGATCTGGTTCTTTTTTTTTTAATAAATATAATATGTATCATTTTTTTTGTCATATAAAAAACTATACAAATCGTAGTCTTAATAATGTTAGTGGAAGCACAGAGATGTGGGTTATTAACTATTGTGTTTACTACATTTTTTTTACACGGAATAGGCTTAATGCTTTGACCACAAACTCACCTAATGCTAAGTTACGATGTGGTCCAGGATGGTAAACGCACTAAGCCTAGAGAGGTTTATAGAAAGTTACGTATATTTGAAGTAATAAGTACCTGTTTATAAATGAATATAATGAATAATTAATGACAATCAATCAAACTATTGGCAGCTCCAGTAGAGCTTGAAATTATTAAAAAGATAGAAAATAAAACAGTTATATAGTGTTAATTATTTCAATTTGTGCATTACGTAATTTTTTATCTACACTAATAGTATAAAGATAGTATTTTTATGTAACATATAAACTTAAAAAGTTGGATGAAATTTGGTAGATGTGTAATTTGAAATCCAGGGAGTGACATTATTCCGAAAATCGCACGGGAACGGAAACTACGCGAGTAAAATCGCGGAGAGCAGCTCTAGTACTGTATAATTTATGTGTCGGTAAGTTTCGGAGACATTCTATGCACTTTTTATATTATTCATAAAGGAATGGAATAAAATTTATGCATTAATAACACATCGCTACTGCATGTTACAGATAGTAAATGCTATCTAGTACGCCTATCATAATTATGTATATGATATTATGTAAACAGTGTTCGTTTATCTACATTTATATCATCATTCTCCTGCCTTTTCCCAACTCACTTGGGGTCGGCGCAGTATGTTTTCTTCTTCCATACGTCCCTATCAGCCGTCATCTCTTCATTCACTCCTTTTTCTTTCATGTCATTTCTTACACACTCCATCCACACTTTCTTTGGCCTTCCTCTACTTTTCCATCCTTCCACATTCATATTCATTACTATTGTACCCACATGCGCTTCCTCTCTTCTCATAACATGTCCATACCACGACAAACGAGAACCTTTCAACTTTTCTACCATTGACGCAACTTTCAAACTCCCTCTAATATATTCATTCCTTATATTATCCATTCTTGTAACACCACACATCCATCTCAACATTCGCATCTCAGCTACATGCAGTCGCTTCTCATCCATCTTCTTACTAGCCCAGCATTCTGATCCATACAATATGACAGGTCTTATGATGGACTTATATATCCTCCCCTTCAATTTAAGGGGCATCTTGGAGTCACAAATCACACCAGAGACCTGTCGCCATTTCATCCAACCTGAGTTGATCTACATTTATATGATTATAATAAAGAGATGGTTTTACATGGTCGTGTAAAAATGTTGGATAACCGATATCGGTGTTCTTTCCAATCATACACACACTCTTGTTGCCTTGTCGAGATAACGAAATTTTATTTATTATATCGTATTAAATTTTCGATAAAAATTCAATACGTTGTAGATTATACGTAAAACCACGTTATCGTTGAGCGAATCGCGAATTTATTTTTTATCAAACAAATTCGATGATAATGCAATTTTGGATTTTTTTTTTTTAATAAAAAGGAAAATAATCTTTTATCTGTGTACCGAAAAAACTGCGCGTGTAACCTATGCTCACGACTTCTAGACGTTTCTAGATCATTATTATTGTTCAACGGTATACATGTATGAATTCCACAGAATTTGGATACCGGTGATAGTCAAAGGCGATGTTTGTTATATTGTGTGGTGGCTTTGATCTGGCTGGATCCTGGCTGAGTATTCTATGTATTCGCCACAAAGCCCGAATAAAGGAAAAAAAAAAAGAAGATAATTACCGTATCTTCGGTAAAGTGAAATGGCACAATTTCCTTTCCAAAACACTTCTCACATGTACACTAAAGTTTACATGTAACAACCCACAGTATGCTAAATTAGTGCCATTTTCAGTTACAAATGTAATATTTATACCTGGAAAAGCTAAAATATTAACATTATTACTAACATTCTTTATTGTTGTTGTGTTCTTGAATGTATCCAATATTCTGTTCTTTCTTTATTTCACTGGTACAATATAAAATAATATTGATCAAAAATGGCTTAGTGTATTCATAATTAGAAAAAAATGTTATTATAGTTTTATTTATGTTGAATGGTATTTAAGTGTACCTTTACCCACATTAGTATTTTTTGTACATGTAACCTTTGTTCAATAAAGTTTATTATTATTATTATTTAAATCAATTAGCGAAATATTGTTTTGTTACCAGTTTTTATATAAAAAATCGGGACAACGCAAACACTAACAACAACCTGGCAACACATATCAATGGACGACGCTAACCAATCACACAATCCTTGATCAAGCGATTTGAACGCACTCCACTCCACCTTTGTGTTCAAAGTCGCACCAAAATCTTATCATACATGAACTTCGTTCCTCAAGATTTTAAATATGAAAGAAGATCACTTTTTTATATTGGTTCGATCAAGTTGATTGATTGTTTAAATTCTTTGAAATTAAATATAATTATAACGCCCACCAGTGAGAGACGTACAACAAGCTTTAAAGTACCCCCAAAGTCACGGGAAGCTGTAAAGGCCCGGTCAACAGCGTTAGCGTTAGTAAGAAAAACAAGAGGCTCAAAATAAAAGATTCCGCTTAGATACGCCATATATATGGGGTAGTCGCTAGTCATAATACTGTAGCATGAAGAGGCGAGACGATAGGATGATGAATACCATAAACCAAGAGTTAAAGTCCCAACCCACGGTTCCGAGGTTGTTTATTTTACATGGAATAGGCTTACTGCTTTGACCAATAAAGTAACAACGGTTCTTGCTTTTTCAAAAATAAAAAGCCAGAAAAGTGAAGGGAAAAATAATAAAAATAATTATATAAACTAACACACATAGTTAAGGAAACAAATCTAATAAAGTAATATTATAAATAGTTATTAGGCTCACGTAGACGAGAGAATTAATTGTAAAAACATGTCAAAAAGAGTGCGAACTAATAGTCTGCATTGTGTGAAAAAAAATTGTAGCATAGAGGAACTTTAACATTTACTAAGTCAAAACATATAGATTATTCGTAATATTCTCCATTTAACCAAAATAAATAGGCTGTTTAAAAAAACTAGACTAAATCAAACGGTTATGTAACGGTAAAATCTAGAAACAGAATATTTTTTTATCTTAAAAATAATCTCACCTCGGCAATTAAAATAGCTATAAATCAGGAGCTTTGCTTTTACCTGTAACAATAAAAAGAAATTGAATATGCAAATGTTGCCAGGTGTTTAAAACATTAATATTCCTAATTTATAAATTAACAATAAAAAATACATTAGCTTGCCAAAAGTAATCGTTCACACGGATTTCGTCCCACGTCTATTATTTTTTTCTCCAAACGAATTCTAAATAATACTTGAAAATTAGGCGACGCGCAGCCTCGCGTCATAATAAATAGGATCGTTAGATGCAAATTAGCCTGTCAAATATAAACATATTTATCGCCTAATTCTCAGTTTCACCTACAATGAGTGATTTTTCTTAAATATCCCATCAAATGAACGATATTGCGTTGCTGCCAAGCGCGCGGCGAGATGCGATCCAGTTCTGTCAAATGCATTTCTGAAATAATGGCGGCTTATTTTTGGCGGGAACGCAAAAATATCATTGGTTTCTTTATGAAGAAATATTATAAAGCTTGGTGGAGTTAATTTTGAATTTATTTAGGAGCCATTTAAGTGTAATAATTTTAATTTTTCAGTGTTTAATTTTGTTTTATAGCTAAATATTTTGCATTCTGCATTCAGAAAAATAGCATTATAAAAAAGGAAACGTTTGTAAATTATTGCCCATTATAAATTATGCATCACGAGTGCAGTAATAAAAACCGCAAGTTTTTTTAAAATGTAAAGGATAAAAAACATAAATCCTTATATTCCTACAATAGGGTAAAACCCAGACTTATGATTCAAGTACCACTTCCGTATAATAGATAGATTTAAATGGTTCTCTACGAACCTAGTTTCTATGGAATGTAAACGCGTGCATTAAAGGATTTAAAATAGTAAAATTTGTACTAACAAATAAAATTGGAGTGTCTGTTTGTAATGTCAAAATTATTTTTTTACTAAATAGGTATGAATGTATATACCATACGTACCTTTACGTATACCAAAAACACAGTGTTTAAAATTTTTGTCTGTCTGTCTATTTGGTCCGGGTAATCTCCGGAACGGCTGGACGGATTTTGACGGAACTTTTTTTGGTAGATGGCTGAAGTTACTCAGAGTAACTTAGGCTACTTTTATTTTTCGAGAAATTGAATAAAACCCGATTGAATGTAGTTTTACGGACGAGTACTTGAATTTATGAAAAATATTTTCAATGTATCAAAGTACCAAAAAAAATTAGGGTTCCGCATAAAAAAATTAAATGCAGAGAAGAATATAAGAAACGAGGGCGCAGCCGTGGGAACATCGTTTTAGAACCAATACACCATTACTTAACATCAGGTGAGATTGTGGTGTCAAAGAAGGACCATTTTTTAAAATCTAGCCCGGCTGTGTGGCAAACACATGCGTAATGAGATATGAAACAGAGGCGAAGTATGTTTCTACACATTAGTATAACACATTACACAAACATATACAGTAATACCCCGCTTAGCGCGACGCCGTTACGCGCGGTTTCACTATAACGCGAATGTCAAATTTCGCGCTCAAATGCCTCGCATTACGCGAACGAGTGCGTATAAACATAATGTAAAGACAATAGATGTATTTTTCCGTAAAAAAAATAACGAGTATGTATTGCATAAAGTGTTCTTAGAATTAAAGTGATTGATTAAAATGATTTGATATTTTTTTGTATTAAATTTTGACTATGTTTAATCATAAACCCCTCGATATACGCGAATTTCAGTTAACGCGATTTTTTTCGGAACGTATCCCTCGCGTAAAGCGGGGTATTACTGTATATGATTGTTCCACCATTCAACTGTGAAGAAGCAATTCTGATATATTCGTGATTCATGCGTTGCCAGTTGTAATTGTAACCTTAGTATTGTTGTGTCAATTGATATAATCTAACTATATTAACAAACACGTGTAACTAAAGTCATGTAATTCGCTTTTACAACTCATGTCCTACGATCGATTCCATTTGTATATTATACTAGCTGTGCGGCCGCGGCTACGCTCGCGTTTTATATATTCTTCACTGGGTTTTAATTTTTTTTTAATAATAATAATACATAATAATACTAAGTCTTTTATTGTTTCTCATTTGCATACGTTTACAATTAATTATATATTTGTAAAGAAAATATATTTCCTTAATTATGTATTTTTATATATTATAATGTAAAGAGTTTAGTTTATAAGGTTAAGAAAATCATGCTGGCCATTATGATATTTTGATACAAGTCAAATATGTTATAAATTATAATATTATTCAGAATTGTATTTTCAGTTTGGAATTGTAAAATAATAAACTTAAAATGTCGTTTCTTTATTAAAAAGCAACACATTGTTTATTTTAATTGTTCTTTATTTATCTTATATATTTATAGTAGGTATATTTACAAGGAATATTAATTTGTTATAATATGTTTATTTTTTTATTATTTAGACCCCTTACCTTACATCTCAGCCATAATCTGAGTTTTGTCTACTTTTTTGTGGTTTTCCCTTATTTTTTTTAGTGTGCCTATATTGTTTTCATCTTATTTTTATTTTAAAATTTTATACTATTTCTTATGTATTTTTCTATTGCATTGTAGTTATGTCGAATCTTTATATTTATTGAAATCTTATTTCTAATTTACTATCCTTATTTTATTTCTTATCTCGTATGTTTATATTTATTTTTATTAATTAAAGATATTTTTTTTCTATTTCAATATATTTTTTAATTCAATATTTGTAATTATTAATTTGTAATATAAAATAAAATGTAAATGTCATTATTTTTATGAGAACCTTCTGTAGGGTAAAGGCCTCTTCCATTTGTATCCAATATTTTTTATCTTTCGCTTTAGTTAACCAATTGTTTAAAGCAATATTTCTGATGTCATCGATCCATTTTCGCGGTGGACTTCCTCTTTTTCTTGTTCCTACAGGTCCTTTCCATTTTACGGCACAACTTGTCCACCAGGCATCTCCAACTCTTGCTAGGTGTCCTTACCCGCGACGCGGTGCTTGCGAAAGCCACCCCGTGTCTCCCCCATCCCAAATGCGGCGGACGGCCCCGGTGGGGTTTAGTGGGTATTTCCGGGCGCTTCACGTCCGGGTGAGTCCCACACTGGCACGGAGTGCGTTCCTCCGTGCCCCCTTATCTATTGCATTGGGGGACTCCGGTCTCACTAATGCAATAGGTAAGGGCAGTGCGTAAATGCATTTCCCCCCGTCAAAAAAAAAAAAAAAGGTCTCCTTTCATTATTTCTCTGTGAGCCCAGTATTTTTGCCATGAAATATTTATCCTTCTTGTTATTTCTTCTAAGTTATCCCTAATGTGGAATGATACTTGTTTTCTAAGGTATGTATATAATCAAAATCAAAAACATCTTTATTCAATTTAGGCCCTTTTTTTTTTGACGGGGGGAAATGCATTTACGCACTACCCTTATCTATTGTACTTAGGGGGATCAAAGTCCCCCAGTACACTAGATAAGGGGCACGGAGTGACGAGCTCCGTGCAGTGTGGGACTCACCCGGGCGAGAGTCACCCGGAAATACCCACTAAAAAACCCCTCGGGGCCGTCCGCTGCATTTGGGATGGGGGGCGATACGGGGTTGCCAAGGCATGTCACCGCGTCGCCCCCCTGCAGCGAACCCACCGGGCCTCGTCGTGCAATGGCCCAATGGGGATGGGGGAGAATATTCTCGACCCCACCTCTTCACCCGCCCCCCCCCCGAAGGGAGATTCAATTTAGGCCCTAAGAAGGCGCTTATGAACGTCTAAAACACTACCACCGGTTCGGAAAACAACCCAGTCGAGAAGAGCGCAGGCGAGAAACTCGATCTGGTTCTTTTTTTTTCTTTTCTTATAGGTATCTATCTACATACTCGAGATTTTTATTTCCTATCTTCAATGGCAGTTTTGAAGCTTTGGTCATCAGTTTAGTTTTTTTGTAGGTTCATGTCTAATCCCACTCGTGCACTTTTAGTTTGTAAACTTTGTATCATAAATTCTAATTGCGAGCTTGATTGTGAGAATAATATATTTCAGCAAAGCGTAAGTGATTCAAGTACTTGTTGTTTATTCTTATGCCAAGGTTCTTCCAGGCAAGTTTTTTAAATATTGTCTCGGGTACGGCAATAAGAGGTTTTGGTTTCAAAATTATTTTTATACGGAATCATAATTATTTTTCTTAAAAACAATTGAGTACTAAGATAAAGTAAAAAAAAAAATTCTCATAAATTATAGCACTTGCCCGTAAAACTGGGCATTGAATCGGATTTTCTTCAGATTTTTATGAGTTTTATATTTTAGACGCGGAACCCTAATTATTTTCGATAATCAAAATTAACCTAATGTACAAAAAAAGTCCCGTAGAAAGTTTTACTTTTGATATAGGTACCATATATCCAATCATATCTATTAAGTAAAAAAAAAAATTTGGACATTACAAACACAGATTACTTACACTTTTACATACTTGCCTTATAAAAATTATGTGTGCTTGTGTGTTATAAATGTGTTATATTTAAATATATATGATCTGGTAATTAATCACAATGTTAGTTACAAAAGTGTTAGGTGAGGAAAATTAAAAAAAAAATTAAATTCCCCCAATATCTTGTCAGTAATTTACTAGGTAAACAAAGCTCTTACATATATTTTTACAAAATTTGCTTAAGTAATCACTCTTCAGAAGTCTCTGTACCCAATTCATCAAAAATAAACAACATATCCATCCCATTGGTGGTCCCACGAGTAATATGTACTTGTACGGCCTCGCACGCTGAACCTTGAGATACTGGCTCTCTAGTGAAATTTAAATGAGAATGGAAGGTAGTAACCAAGTGGTCATTAGAAAATGACCCTACCCACTATGGTTTCGTTACGAAGTTTTCCTTTACGGAAAACTTGGGATCCTTATAAAAACAGAATACGTAGATTCGAACTCACGCCCATCGATGTGGAATCCGACCACTTTACAACTAAGCCACCATCGCTTCTACCTACATTTAAATACGGCTGAAATAGTTTTTACGATTAACTTATATAAATAAATATACGTAAATTAACATACAGACGATTGACAAAGTCAGGAATAGTATGATAAGGGAACACTGTGGTGTGGTAGAGGATGTGCTGACCAAAATAGAGAAAGGTATGCTTAGTCGGTTTGGGCATGTAGAGAGGATGGATGAGAGAAGATTAACGAAATTAATTTATAAGGCGAGGGTGAATGGGCAAGTCGGTAAGGGTCGACCTAGGCGAATGTATCTAGACCAAATCAATCATGTCTTAAATAAAGGCCAGGTAAAAAGTACCCATAACCGACGAGCATGTATGAAAGCGCTCATGAAAGTAGAGGAAGCGAAAGAGGTATGCCAAGATCGTAGCAAGCGGAAGGACGTAATCTCTGCCTACCCCCACGGGAGAAAGGCGTGATGATATCTATGTATGTATGTAAATTAACATAATTAAATGCGAATCCGCTAACTGGTAATTTTTTAGTCTTCAAAATTATTCATTGAACTAAATAATATATTGTCTTGAATCTTAAACAGTTTATATTACAAGAGAAAATGTTGGCCGTTACAAGTTTTTAGTCGACTTAATCTTTCAAATGATGACGATTTTATTTTCGTAAATGGATGAGGGGAGAATATTAAATAAAAAAAACCACGTTCAATTTTGTTTTAATGTTTTTTTTATATAGACATTTATAATTCGTAATACCCTCCCAAATTAAATTACATCTACTACTCAAATAGAACGCGCCGACAATAAAAACAGGTCACAAAATAAATAAACTGGCTGTGATTTTCCGAGTTACCTACGTTCAGAAATCTATACCAATAAATAAATAAACTGTTTGTTTGTCCTGAGTAATCTCCGGAACGGCTGAACCGAATTTGACGGGATATTTTTGTTATGTAACTGAAGTTACTCCGCGTAACTTAGGGTAATTTTGATTTTCGAAAATAATTAGAGTTCCGCGTAAAAAAAAATTAAACACAGTTTCACTGGCAAGTGTTTGAATTTGTGAGAACTAGTTTTACTTTACATTAAGTACCGAAGAAAAAATTCAGGAAAATAATTAAGGTTCCGTATAAACAAAATAAAATGCAGTAAAGTACATGTGAAAACCAGGCGCAGCCGCGGGCACGCAGCTAATGATAAACTAAATTTGGTAAAAAAAACAACAAACCACATACGAGTCGTAAAGAGACACATCGTGGTGCATGTAATGATTAATTTACTCCATTCATTCAACCGAAAGATGTCCACAGCTGGACATAGGTCTCCTCCAGAAGAGGGTATTTTCATCATCACCACGCCTGGCAGGCGGGTTGGCGATCGCAGTAGGTGTCTGTAGTACTCAGAGGATACTACTGTCCATTAATATGTAAGTTACTGTATTATGTGAGATCGAGTTGGACACCGGAATCCCGGTTTTAATAATCCCGGAGCTAATTTTGTAATTTGTCAACCTACTCAGTAATAGAGCGTGATGATACGCTGATAATAAAAAAGCCAGTCCAATTTACTGTGAGGCGGATGTCGCGAAAACATCAGATTAGAACAGTTAAGGTTCCAACCGTGGGCTAGGTTATGAATAAGATGTTATCAATTACTTTGTAGAGAATGTGATTTCGTCTCGTGATTTCTCAAGTAAGAACCGCGGATTTAATAAGGGGGTAACTAAAATGCCGTGTTGCACGTTGAAACCCTTTATTTCACTCAAACACGAACGTAATAAAAACACTTCACTAGTTACTCGTTGTTCCTCGCTCCATTCAGCTCAATTCGAACTGCACTGACTTGATCGATCCGCGGTCCGCTTAGGGATAATCCATTATACACGTGAGACTCAAAAGAGGCGGAGGAGTTTGAAAAAACAAATGTATTTATTTTTTCGTTTAACGCGCGATGTCTAATCCTAAAAGTAGGGCGTGCGCTTGAATTGTAAAACAAAACCTAGCCTTAAATTATATCAGTATCTATTTTTAACCTGTACTTAGGTTAAATAGGTACTTTAAAAACGAATTAAAAAACACTTAACTTAAAAAAACATTACGTGATTAAGGAAATATATAGTAAATTAAAGGATTTCTAGTATGATCGAGAAATGTCTTAATATATTTGTTTATTATTCGCTAATATAATGAGCTAGTTATGAGGAAGCCCTTGAGCACTTACCTGGCGTTTACGCCAGGTTTCGATTGTTTTCCTATTGTCTTATATTTATGGGTACTCGACAAATTAAGTCGAGAAAATATAACAACTAACATTTGGCAATATAATATTCATACCCTTAAATAATTAAAACTTAAATGCATATGTATTGTATTATGTGGAGCTATATATATGGAGTATCTTTTTCAGGTATAATTTTATCAAAACTGATTTATCTTCTCCGAACGCAACTAGAAATCCTTGGTGGGTTTTTTTTTGTGATAATTTATATATCTGGCACGCTATCTGACTAGATTTGATTATAATTTCATTTTTATTTTCATCACGAATTACGATTATGAATACAAAGTAAGCAATATGAGAATTAAAATAAGAAACTCATGTGATTTTTTTTTTCTCATAAATACAACCATTTCCTAAAACGGAAGGACAAAAAGTGACCGAGGGGAAGATGTACAAAACGGTGGTCGGACCAAATCTCCGAATAAAGGGCTATACATACCTCTGACTAGAGAGATAGCCATCAGCGCAGTAATCCATCAAGCTCAAGTTTTTGCCATGAACAGCTAATAATTATAATAAATTAAAAGTTATTTACATACATTCAAATTTATCAACAGGAAAATTTCTTTTTTTTTTTAAATTAATTAACAGCTCTATGTAATTCTATTTCAAACATGACTGCCTCGACGTTATTGTACCGGTTAATTAATTTTAACTTTTTTTTTTTTCATTCTTTCATTTAAATCGTAAATATACTATAGCGTGGTGGTGAACCAGTGTTATTATATTTCTCGGAAAACTAATTTGTTTTACGTACAAAAAAATCACATGTAATCGACATGCAAATAAACGTGTACGTACGGTGGTGACTTATAGATAAAAACTTTAATTTTGATCGCTTATAATTTTTATCAGTGTTATTACTAGGTAGGGTTGATATAACATGCTCTGCTCTATCAAATATCGGGTAACGGGTAACGACCCAGTACGTTCTCCGATCCCCAACTGGGAAGTCTTCTGTATTCGCAGCCAGAGTGATACTGTGACACTTTCATGCATTGATTAGCATAGCACCCATCACATACATACATACATATCATCAAGCCTTTCTCCCATGGGGGTAGGCAAAGATTACGTCCTTCCACTTGCTACGATCTTGACACACCTCTTTCGCTTCTTTCGCTTTCATGAGCGCTGTTGGGTTTATAAACTGGCAACACGGCCTCACTAAAACACCTTGCGCACCCTCTATCGAGTGTCTCCATCTTACACCTGTAACAGCAATATCGTGCGCGTATAATAATATAAATTCAATACGGAATTGTGCAATATTTGGAGCCAGCTACGTCCCGGGACACAGGAACGGCTATAGAAGGTTCAGGTGAGTAACTGTGTGGCCAGTCAGTTTTATGATGTCAATTTAGAACCTAAATTCAAACTCTAACGAGCTATCGAATCACACAAGCGCTTTCATACACTCATCACACTGCACTTTTTTTTCTAACACTGTTAACCGGAACGACCTTTACAGCTTCACCGTGACTTTGGGGGTGAATCCTGAAGGCACTGAGCCGCAAAAAGATAACTAGCACAAGGGTTACAAAGTGATACGGACCTCGGCTTGGCCGTTATTTGACTGTAAAAAATTCCGCGGAATTTGAAACCTAGCTAAGCCCTACATTTTTATTTTAAAAAAAAACTGTTCTTTCAATCAGAATCAAATCAAAATCAAAATTCATTTATTCAATTTAGGCCCTAAGAAGGCGCTTATGAACGTCTAAACACTACCACCGGTTCGGAAAACAACCCAGTCGAGAAGAGCCGGCAAGAAACTCGATCTGGTTCTATTTTTTTTTATAAATATAACATTTTTTTTTGTCATATAAAAAACTATACAATCGTTGTCTTAATAATGTTAGTGGAAGCACAGAGATGTGAGTTAATTCCAGACATCACTATCGTTCGTTCACGTAACGATCCACCCTGTAATAACCTTTTGAGATTAAAACTTGCTTGACATAATACTTGAACTTATTGTCAGGTAAATCGGTAATGTTACTTGGGATCTTATTGTAAAACCGAATACTATTACCTATAAAGCTTTTATTACACTTACTTAACCTAAAGCGTGGGACGGCCAACTTGTCTTTACTTCTAACATTAAAATTATGACGATCATTCACTAGATCTAGCTTGTCTAAATTTTTACGAATATGCAATAAGTTATCGAAGATGTATATTTCAAGGGCAAAGTTAAGATATCATATCTTTACAGGACCTATGTACCTGCGTGTTATGTACAGAAGTTTGTGCAGTGTAATGCTTAATGCATTGTTCAGTGTCACTGTATCGCGCTAGCAGCGGCGTCAAGAGCCTACCCAGTTAGGGGACAAAAAGCACGTCTTGGGCCGGCACTGGAGGGAGACCGGGAATGTGTAAGGGAGCAAAGTAAGTCCGAGCGTCAATCTGCACCACACACTACACATTACACCCAGGTACATGGGTTCTGCAAGGAACCGTTTCGCGGATTTACGTTGAAGGTAACAGTCTAAGCAGAAATAGTAAGCTGTTAAGCTTTGCTAGTTAGGTAGTAAGTAGTTAGTAAAGCTGTTAAGACCTTTCCGGTCAACAGCGTTCAGTCAGTTCGGAAAAAAATAAATTATGATACATTCAAACCGTCTTCAGCTCTCTCTACTTCGATCCGTCAACCAACATACTAAAAACTTTTTCTGAAACTGAAAAATCATTCTGCTCCAGGATCTTGACTACGCTGTATCATAAATACAGTAGCCACTAGCACTGACTGGTCCAAACAATATGCATTTGTAACGTGTACAATTTATTGCACAAGAGGGAACGTATAGCTTCTATGAGATACATTTTTACTTACATGTTTTTGGACCAGTTACATTTAAAACAATTCAAATTCGAAAATTCTTTATTTAATTTAGGCCCTAAGAGGCGCATATGAACGTCAAAACACTACCACCGGTTCGGAAAACAGCCCAGTCACCGAGAAGAACCGGCAGGAACTTCGATCTGGTTTTATTTCTAAATATAGTTTTAATAGAACTATGTAACTCATTGTTACAAGTTTTATTAGTAGCTGCACAGAGAGGGGTGTCATTTCCAGACATCGCCACCATTCACATAATTTTCCAATCTATGATGACCTTTGACGTGGTGCTTGAAATTATTGTCCGGTAGATCGGTAATGTGCTTTGGGACTTTGTCAGATATCCCTTTTTTTTTTTTTTTTGACGGGGAGAAATGCATTTACGCACTACCCCCTTATCTATTGTATTTGAAGGATCAAAGTCCTCCAAATACAATAGATAAGGGGGCACGGAGTGACGAGCTCCGTGCCAGTGTGGGACTCACCCGGGCGAGAGTCGCCAGGAAATACCCACGAAAACCCCCCG
Source organism: Samia ricini (assembly GCA_014132275.2). Taxonomy (NCBI): domain Eukaryota; kingdom Metazoa; phylum Arthropoda; class Insecta; order Lepidoptera; family Saturniidae; genus Samia; species Samia ricini. The sequence continues at coordinate 2,755,078 of AP028159.1, forward strand.
GGGCCGTCCGCTGCATTTGGGATGGGGGCGACACGGGGTGGCTTTCGCAAGCACCGCGTCGCCCCCTGCAGCAAACCCACCAGGCCGCGTCAGTGCAATGGCCCGGTAGGGATGGAGGAGAATAATTCCCCTCCACCACTTAGCCCGCCTCTTGAGGAGAGGCATGACCAAAGGTCAAACATCCAGGGGGCGGAACAGACTTCCGCCCCCCATAAAAAGAAAGAGCAAGAATTAGACAGAGTGTCGGATATCCCTGCGCATATTTTATACCGAGGAATTTATTAAAACATATATTGTGGCTATATATAATTGCAAAACCCTTAACGGGAGAACGTGTACTCGATACGAAAAAAAAAAAGTGATCTCTAAAAAAGGTTTGCGCTCCAATTTAAATAAGAATTTATTAACAGGGATAATAAAAGTTAATTCAGAATAATTAGTCGAAGTAATAAAACGCAGAATGTGACCAACGTGCGAATGAGCGACAAACATTAAATTAACGAAGTTCACTGCACTATCTGCAGATGGATATACCAAAATAAATTATTAGTGCATTTATACCACACAGCGCCAGTTTATAATCACTAACACTGTATTATACTGTAACAATGGAAGTAGATTATTTAACAAAAAAACAATAGAGGTTATATTTATAGTATTGTTGACAATGTAACTTTTTATAGCGCATGGGATCTTTGACTAAAACTTTGACGTTAAGTTGCGATGTGATCCCAAAATCGTTCTCATTTCATGAGATGCCTCAGTTGACCGTGTGGTCGGATTCAACGTCGATGGACGTAGGTTCGAAATCTCCTACAATGAGCTTGAGGTTTCCGAGACAGTAAACATTGAGAAGAAATCATAGCCCGCCTGAGTAACTACCACTCTCAAATTTGAAAACCTGTCGTCAAACACTAATAGGTGTGTTCTGGCCGCATCACTTGAGAGTCAGTTTATTATCCTGGACCACATCGTCACTTAATATCAGGCGATGCTGTGGTCAAAGCCCTGAACCTACATAGTATAAAAATACATCAAATAAGCCATTATTGCTTAAAATATATCCACACAGAACCAATGTAATGTAATGTGTGTAGAAAAAGTAAAGATAAAAAGAAAGACAAAAGAAATAAAGAAAAAAGGGACGACATAAGAGGTTAAAGAACCAGTCTAACAAAGAAAAAAAGGGGATTTGGGGGGAATTGTTCTATTTTATTTAAAACCCGTTGATGCCAAAGTCCCTGATCATGTCAGGGGGCCTTTTTATAATAAAAAAAAAAAAAAAAAAAAAAAAAAGTGTGTATATTTGGATAAAGCAAAAAAATGTCACTATCGCGCTGGAATACAAGAGCTTTTCCAGTCCGCGATCGAAGTACATCTTTGGACACTGCCGGAGGGAATCTGTATATATCGTTTTATTCAAATCGTTTTTAAAAATAAGAGTACATTACGTATAAAATATGAATAAGTTTCATAAGTAATATTATTGCTTGTGTTGGTTGATATTAAAAATGTTTTTTATCCCAACTAATGCTTTGTTTCGTGGTCAATTGTTTTTCAAACATAGATGACTGCAACTAGTTTTACTTGCATCGTGTACTTATTCTTGATTTGATTAAGATGATAACGTAATATTATACAGTCTAACATATGGGAATAAATGTAGAGAAAAACGTAATTAAAGTTTGGATATAACTGGGTTTGATAGAAGAGGATTTAACTTGTTTTATAACAATTAACTTGTGGACGGATTTATCTAATTTCACGGTTATGGTTGTCGACCATGTAAAGAACACATTTAATCACAACCACAATGAATATTTAAAATATATATCTCGATTTGTTTTTTATTAAAACATGTTTAGTGTAAATGTATGCAAAATTCTCGGATACGACCGCGTTTAGTCTGGCAAAACGTAAAGCGCCGGGCCGGAGCGGAGCGCGGTGCGGCGTCCGAGGAGAGCCTTAAAAGTACAACGAACTTTATATTGTTTCTTGTTATTTTTAGCACGGTGTTGTCAACCGTCGGCCGGCGGCGTACGCGGTACCTACGGAGCTAAAAAGGCTTCGTTCGCTTTCATGTTCGCAATACGAAAATAGAACTTCTTTAAAATATATAATTAACCCGAACGCGTTTTGTTAATTCCCTTCTTAATTTTTATAGAAGCCAAATTAAGTAAATCGTTAAATTTTCCTGTCTTATATCTTCCGCTGTCGCGTTAATGACAAATTCTGTAATGTTCTCGTGAAATAATGTAAATACGTATCATTGATTAAGTCAGCAAAATCTATTGTGATATAATATACGTATTTAATGTATGTATATTATAGATGGCAGGGGTGATGCGTAAAGGTATATATATTACCCCACTATAATAAAATAATTAAAAAAAGTTGTTACTAATAGATATAATATAAGTATGTCATATTAAAGTTTACAGTAGCATCTATTGATGATAATATAATTTACCGTATGACTTATACAAAAACAAAACAACCATATTTACTGAACGTCATTTCCGTCGAATATGTTACTAGTTCCGTTCGAAAAAAATCTGAGTTATTCGTCTTATCGCGCCCCGAAGAAGTTTAACTTAAAAAAGAATGCCTATCTAGAAGTCTGTCCAGAGGTTCTCGTGTCATATGTCAACTGGCAGACTCAATAAAGATTTATATTTAAAATCTTGCTTCGTTTATATATCGCACGTACAATAGCTAGAATAAGTAAAAACATAAAAACTGTGGAGATTGTCATTTCAATAATCTGTACTAATAAATAAAATTGAAGTGTCTGTCTGTAATGTCAAATTTTTATATTTTTTACTAAATAGATATGAATGTATATATTGTACCAAAAAAAAAACAATTTTTAATATTAATTGTGATCTTTCTGTATTGGGTAATCTACGGAATGGCTGGACCGATTTTGACGGGACTTTTTTTTGTTAGATAGCTGAAGTTACTCCGGGTAACTTTTAATTTTCGAAAATAATTAGGGTTCCGCAGTAAAAAATTAAAGTCATATAAATTTGAATAAAATTCGACTCAATGCACAGTTTTACGGGCAAGCGCTATAATTTATGAGAAATATGTTTACTTTACATTAGTACTAAATTTTTTTGTAGGAAATAAATTAGGGTTCCGTATAAAAAAATTAAAACGCAGTGAAGAATACATGAAACGCGGGCGCAGCCGCGGGCATACAGCTAGTATTAAATAAACAACACATACTCAGTGCGTCGAAAATTTTATGACTTGAGGTAATTAAAATAAAGCCAAAAAACCACAACATAGCAACACCAGAGTTGTAAAATTTTACTGTCTTTTTTCTGTAATAAAATTTCTTACGTATAGCCTTCGAGACGACCTCTTATGAATATTTATTTTTTTTATGTTGCAAAAAAAAAACTGTTGAGTAATTCAAACAACAGGAAAAAAATTAATTTCAATGCATAGTGTTGGTGTGTCTAGGCGAGCGTCGCTCACCGTCTCTTGTCTCGGTTTTCACGATGCTTATGGTTGTCCCTTACTTGACCTTTACAAAATTTAATTTTTAATAAAAAACACAAGGCAGCCAGCCATCAGGACTGCTGACAGAAGTGAAACTCGAAAACATTGGAAAAAATGTGTCTTTAATGTTTAAATTATTGACCTGTGAGTAATTGAAATGTTATAATCTGTTAATTGAAATTGACCCAAAAAATAATTTTGGTTTTTACATAAATTCGAGCAATACTTTCATACAGTTTATTCATAAACAAAACATACGATAATCTGCGTAAGTTAAATTTTCATTATTTATCTCTGAGCATATCATTTCCTACGGCATGTCCCCTGCGACATGTTTTTCACAAGTGGTCATGTTTTAGTTGCCCTAACATCCTCATTATAGTTTTAAATAGTTACATGGTATATTTCGACGACCTTTTTTGATATTAACCTCTTTTCAATTCAATGAACTTGCTTAAAATTTAACAGTACTTTGGAATAGAAATACGTGTATGTTCTAATTATGCTATCCACATTGTTCTTTTTACATAAAAAAAAACATAAGCTCACGTCTGTTTTCCCCGGAGGGTTGGGCAGAGGTGAAATAGCGTACTACACCACCCACATTTCGCCGAGCTTAGTTCCGTCCCAGATGCGACAGGGGGAGAGCCTGTCGCCATATCGGGCACAAATTCCAAACTCCGGGATGATATTGAGTAGAAAAACCCAATACCACTTGATCCGACCCGGGGATCGAACCCGAAACCTCAGAACGGCAGTCGCACCGTAATACAACTGCGCCACCGAGGCAGTTCTTCTTTAATGTGTTTTAATTTCTTTTATACGGAACTCTAATAATTATCCTAAACATTTTTAGTACTAAAATAGAGTAAAAATATTTCTCATAAGTTCGAACACTTGCCCGTAAGACTGTGCATTGAATTGGATTTTATTTAATTTGTTTTGAGTTTTATTTCTTTTTTATACATTACAAACAGGCACTTCGATTTTATTTATTAGTATAAATTATGTTATTGTGTAACTACTCCTACGAGAATAATTGAAACAACTAACTAATAATTAGGACAAATACAAATACTAACATCTCAGCATAGTTTCAGTTTAGAATAATATTTATTTTAAAATAAAATATGACATAAGTTGAGGTACCAATTAAAATTATGTGAACGAAATATTTTGTATAAATGATTATGGTCGATTATCAGACCAGCGGTCAAACACCACAGTTTAAATAAAATGATTTTTAAAAAAACGAAACAAAATCGACAACCCTAGATAAACTAAAACCATTATGAATTTACATAATGAATAAATTAACACAGGCCACAATAATAAAATGTTTAAAATAAAAAAAAAAAACTACACTCGAGAAACAAGCGTTGAAAATTAATTCACAAGAAATTATTATTTCTAACGTCTACGAAACATTTATTCGTTGCTTAAAATTGTCATTATTTCTTCTTATGCTGTATGAATTTATTTTAATAGGCAGATGATACATATCACGGAAATTGTCATTGTGTACGGCTGTAGATAAAAAAAACATGTTGTGAAAATAATTCCAAACTTATAGGGAAAATTACCTAATAAAATCTTATTTTAAAAATGAATTGATAACTATCGAAACTCTTCGGGATCTTTCGAAATGTTTGAATGTCATATAGCATCATATTTAAAAAAATACAAGATATAGGACCTTAGTAAAACGTCAATTAAGAATTACGATAAAGAAACACTGACAGCAAAAAATAAAAATAATTTACTACTAAACTAATAGACTACAATAGAGACTAAATGTGTTACTTAATCCAAGTTCACACAATTATATCCGTGGCACGTCGAAAGATTTTATCTACCGTATTTTTTTTTTAAGTTTTCAAACAATGCTCTCGCTAAATTGTTAGCACTATCTAGGCAATTTCACATTGCCTATCGGCAATCGGCATTTATGTTCCGAATTAGTAATTTAAATGTATGTCACTTGTGTGGAGTAACCAAACGATGTCACCAAAAAACCTGTAGTCATAGTGTCAAATAATGCAAGTTATTAAAGAGAATATAATACTTACCTATTACCTGGCTGCCTAAGATTCCCTTAAAAACTCTAAAATTAAAAAAAAAAAACTTTATTTATTCAGGCTCAAAGAAGGTGCTTATGAACGTCAAAACACTACCACCGGTTCGGAAAACAACCCAGTCGAGATGAGCGCAGGCAAGAAACTCGATCTGGTTCCTTTTTTATAAATAGATTATATATTTATATATAAACTATGCAAATTATAGTCATAATCAATGTTAGCGGACGCACAGAGAACTGTGTAAATTCTAGACATCACTCTAACCTTTCTATTTCTTAATCAGAAATTAAGTTAAGTAAGTAAACTATATTATACTTGATTTGAAATTAGTCCATATTTTGTTTGGTCATTATATTCATTACACGTTTATTTATTTACATATATTTTCTTCCTAAACTGCCTCGGTGGTGCAGTTGTATTACGGTGCGACTGCCGTTCTGATGTCTCGGGTTTGATCCCCGGGTCGGGTCAACTGGTATTGAGTTTTTCTACTCAGTATCAGAGTTTGGAATTTGTGCCCGATATGGCGACAGGCTCGCCACCTGTCATATCTGGGACGGAACTAAGCTCGGCGAAATGTGGGTGGTGTAGTTCGCTGCATCACGTCTGCCTAACCCTTCGGGGATAACAGGCGTGAGCTTATGTTATGTTATATTTTCTTGCGGGATTGTTATGAGATTATGTATGGTGTGACAAGAAGGGATAACGTCTGGAATATATAATTTAAAAGTACTTTAAAATAGCCAAGAGGAGGACCAGAGAATTTATGTAAAGAATAATATGAAAAAAAAAGAATTAATGAAAAGATGACAGCTGATACACTTCGAAGAAGAAAACATATTACACCGACTATACTGCGAGAATGATGATACATGTTTTATTGCACGGGGTTCCCAATCTTTTTCAGTTTGCGGCGCACTTATACGTTTACTATTTAATCTCTGCGCCCTCCTAACCTATCTAGAGGGTCGATATAGATAGGTACAATGATATTAGTTAGGTAGATAGACACAAAAATTAAAACATCCACACAGCAGTATGAATCTAAATTGTTTATTTACAACCATATACAATTAACATTAATAAGAATTTTGCATCCGGAAACATTTAAGTTGAGGTTTCTGAGAGTGGTAAATAGAATTGTTTCATGGAGCGCGTCTTCACTGTCTATGGCGCTCCAGGGCGCCGCGGCGCACACTTTGGGAACCCCTGTTTTATTGTACTCAGATAATTATTACGACCCGGAGTGTTTTGCTCAACTTTTCCTCCTTAATCTTTTTATTTCGATATATAAAATAACCCATATTATTCTGTTCTCTATATTATATGATCGGACGCCACGCTGTGAAGCCACGTTTCAATACACACACGTGAATGGTTTTATTGATTAATTATTATTTTTTTTTTTTTACTTGTTTGTTTTCCTGTTTGTTGTTGTCATTGACTTTATTTCTTCCTATATTAATATTCTTCTCTATATAAAATGTGAGGGAAATGTATTTATTTATTAACAAATGTTAAAAAAACACTAGTTTCCGTAGACATTTTTTTTATTGACTACGCTGTTGGTCTGAAGGTCTTTTGTAGGTTTATCACGGTTTATATCACATTGGTGGTACAATTTCGCCTTGGGTTTTTTAATCAAATATAAATATTATATAAAATATACTACGTGTGTGTGTAACCATAGGCGATCGAGGAAAATGTCTCTCACATAAGTTATATTCGTGTACATACACGTGTAAAGTCCAGTGTGATGTCCAACCTTATTATGCTCACTGTCCACTTTGAGAATATGTTTTTTTCTAGAGTAACCCCCCATCCCACATCTCTCAATTAACCCACATCTCTGTGCTTCCACTAACATTATTAAGACTACGATTTGTATAGTTTTTTATATGACAAAAAAATCATATATATTATATTTATAAAAAAAAAAGAACCAGATCGAGTTTCTCGCCTGCGCTCTTCTCGACTGGGTTGTTTTCCGAACCGGTGGTAGTTTTTTAGACGTTCATAAGCGCCTTCTTAGGCCTAAATTGAATAAATAAATTTTGATTTTGATTTTAGAGTCACCCAACTTATTTTTTTTTTTTTGCCTTATTTTAGACCACATTTTTAATCTGCCCCCTCTGCGCTGCCTCAATATGTCCCTAGTTTTTCCTGAGTCTTCTACTGCCCTTCTAAAAGTCTCAAAGGCTCCCATAAGGAGTCGTTATCGGCCACGTTGAGGACCTGTGCACTAATGAGTGCTTGTGTAACTTGAATGTTTTAAGCGATGACGGTGCAGTTGGTAGAGCGTCCGGTTTCCGCGTCAATCGACGCGGGTTCTATCTTACCTATCCATCTCTAAAATCGGCCCGAGCTTTCGGTGAAGGAAAACATCGCGAGGAAATGATAGCATAGTGGTAGGGAATTTTCTAATTATGCCTGTCTGGGTAGCTACCACCCTCAACTTTGAAAACCTGTCGCCAAATACCAATAGGTGTGTTCCGGCAGAATCACTTGAGAACCAGCACCTAGGTTTAGTGTGCTGCTCAAAGCACTGAGACTATATTGTATTAAATAAAAAAGAAAAAAAAAAACTTTGTGTACTAGATAAGTATGTACTAACGAATCTTTCCAAAAATATAAATACTATTCCGCCGGTATTAATACAAATATCTGTAGGGGATACCTTCGAGAATGTTGTTCTATAACTGTTGCGGAAATTAATTTTTTTTTTTTTTAACCGAATCTGAAACTTTCGGTAAGGCAAGTAAATAAAACTATAGCAATATCTGTCTTCGATATATCTGGTTTTGTTATTAAATAATTGTTTTACTTAATATGTCGATTACCCATAAAAATGAGGCAATAAGAAGACAATAGGAAAACAATGGAAACGCCAGGTTAGTGCTCGCGGGATTAAATATATTCTATATATATTTAACTTATATAAAAGCTATATAAAAATGACACTAATATTATTATGTCAATCGTCACTACAACGTGATAAAAACCCGTAACTATTCTTTGTCGAAACGAGGAATCAAATATTCATTTTCTTCCAATGAGCGAGGATCATTCAAGAGACTGACAAAAAATCATTCATCGAAATCAGTCAATCCGTTCTCGAGATATTAAATCAGAATAGTATGAAAAAAATGTCGTAAAACTTTTAACAGTTTTTCGAGATGGAGACAAAGACAATCAAATATTATAAAAAATCAGTTCAACCGTTTTTGAGTTAAAATGGTTTAACTGATTCGATTATATTGTATACAATATATAGATTTTCGATTATCGTAAATCACTGACATGAAACAAAACATATTTCTTTAAGCATATTATAATATATACGAAGCGTGTCATATTTTTATGCATGAGACTCTTCTCATCTCAATTTATGTTAGAGTTTTAACGGGGTGCCGCGAGAGGTTCTACGAGGCTTCCTACTGCCGCAGGTCGACGTCCTGTTAACAGTTGACGGGAACGTGGGGTTACGCCCCCGGCGGTCGTTCACCCTCCCCTCCCCCCATAACATCTTATCTACTTATTCAAAGTACTCAATGTGTGTACACGTTAAGGCTTTTAGGAAATAAACACAATGGATCTTTAACGATATAAGTAAGTTATTCATAAAATTACTAACGATTATTACATCATCTTGTTACCAGGGAATCTATTTGCCTATAATAGAAATAATGTTAGAAAATGATACAATTTATCTAGGTATACATAATTTTGTCTTTGGCTTTCCGCTTCTATAGGTCTCTTTGATATGCTAACAGCATCACTTGAGAGACAGTAGCTCTAGGATTAGTATATATAGCATCCTGGACCACATCGTCACATAACATCAGGTGAGATTGTGGTGAAAGCACTGACCCTGTTCCGTGTAAAAAAAAAAATAAGTGAGTTTTTGTGAATATAATAAAATGACTAACCATTGACAAGTAAAAAACTAATCACTACAAACTTTGTGACAAATAAAATATTACTTTATTTCACAAAATATATTCAGTTTATATTCGTTCAGTCGTCCAGTAAAATTACTATACTCTAAACAAATTTTCCAGGAAAAAATACCTATAATATGATTTTATGATAGCAAGAATATATCTCCGAATATATGAAACTCGGGCGGATCCGCGGGCTCACAGCTAGTAAATGTATTAATTTACAAATATATTTTATTGTGAACAATTTATATGAACGCGCTTGTACGAATTTCATTCCGGTTCAGTTTTTCGGGCCGTACTGTACAAAATAGGGGTGTTTGTTATAAAATTACTAGCTATTCAGTATTCAGACAGGTATTGGTAAATACCTACCTACCTACTACCAGACTGCGGTTTTTTCACGACGTTTTCCTTTATTAAAACCTCAGACGAATTATAGAATAGGTCAGGAGGATCCAAACTTACGTCCATCGACGCGATGTCCGACCACAAAACCGCTGAGCAATCATCGCTATAACGTACGTAATTATGTGTAAGAAGAAATCATTTGATGATTCACTTTATAGCCTTAATAGTGTTAACAGACGTTTGAACTGACGAACATGATACGACAGACGCGACCGTATTTATTCCTTTTCGGGCGTAATGCGAACTGGGAAAAAAAAGTCATTTGTGCAAATAACGGACAAACATACACAACAGTTGTCTTTTATAATACTGTTAAACTATTTCGTATATTATGGTACGCTTCGATATACGTTCAGGTCTAGGTGTGCCCGCGACTTCGTTTGTATACTACCTAACAATTTCCATTCGTTTTGACTCACTTTATGTTTATTTACTTTTTAATAAAAAAAAAAACTTTTAAACTTTGACCAAATAATATAAAGATATGATTTGATATGTTTTTAAATAAAGATTATTTAAACTGTAAATCGGTTCAGTGGTTCTCGAGTTACAAGTCAACTAATAAACAGAGAGATATGATTCTCTACACGATGGGAGAGATTTATTTATCCTACAGTGGACGGATATGAGCTAAAGATTAAGATCATAATATTTTTTTTTAATTCACTAATAAGGAAAATAACTTTGTGGTGGCTAAATCTTCATTTATGTAATAATTACGTTATATAATTTACATAAATGCTTAGCAACGCATATACCTATTTAAAATGAATTAAAACAATAACTTTGTCGATTGAGTAGTTTCTTAAAAGAATTCGAAGTAGGGTACCTATCTATATTTAGACATTTAACAATGGACTAACTCAGCAAATTAACGACCTAGATACTAAGTAATATCCGGCAAACTTCAAATTCAAGGTCACTAACCCCGTGCCACAACAACAAACAACGTCTACCCGCATTGTTATTACACTACAAAGCGAATTTGAAAATATTTAAATAAATAAATAGGAGAGAAGAGAAGAAACCTTTCTCGCACAAACAACTCGTTTGGAGATACCGGTTACGTACACATGCGTCCCTTTCGCACGCGCGTGTTACTACCCGTCTGAGTGTGACGGAGCGACAAGGTCACTGGTCAGCCGTTCTCCGACAGACAGCGGTGCGCGCGCGGGCGGCGGCGGCGGAGGTCGGGGGACGAGGGTGCGCGGCGTGCGCGAGCGCAGACGGCACAGTGAAGTGACGTCACACCGAGCAGGTCACGAACGGAGCCTCTCATGCGTATAAAAACTGGCTGCATTGCGCATATATATGTATACCAATAATAATAAAAAAAAAAAAAAGTATAACAAGTATCGCATGTAAAGGTAGACGGAAGAGGCGTCTGTCTACACAAGTAGATACGTTATCGTGCTGGCGTGCGTTCAGATTCCGTGGCATTAACAGTAGCAATTATGTAGATACGATGATACACCTGACGGTCGTAAAACATAAGCAATCAGTCTCAGCGACTCCGCTTCAATTAATTGCCGTTCGCATAAAACCTATGCCGGTTATGAAAGGCACATTGCGCATTCACATATAAACGCAATGCACGCAATCGAATATATTTTATAGAAAAATCAAACTTTTACATTTATAAATTTTATATAAAAGTAAAGTCAGTTTTAAATTATGAATAAATATAATCACCCGATTTTAATGTAAAATATACATTCAAACATAATCACGTTTATTGTTTAAAATTATCTATACAAAATAAATACAACTGAAATGTCTGTTTGTAATGTCAGAATTATTATTGTTTACTAAACAGATATGAATGTATATACGATACCTATACCAAATTAACAATTTATAAAATTTTTGTCTTCCTGTTTGTAATGGGTAATAATCTCCGGAACGGCTGAATCCAATTCGACGGGACTTTTTTGGTAGATACCTGAAGTTACTGCTTCTTAGGCTTTACGAAAATAATTAGGGTTCCGCGTAAAAAAAAAATATATGAAAACTTACTGGCAGGTATTTGCAGGTAAATATCTTTCTTTAATATTAATATCAAAGAAATTAAAAACTATATTACGCAGTGAAAATATATGAAACGCGGGCACACAACTAATTATATAATTAATTGAGTGTATTAAATGTCGCCTTGAACCAAGACTCTTTATAGAAACAGTTGTTTTATATGGATAAATGCTAACGAATATTTCCTCACTTCAAACATTATCAGAGAATCATTTTTCGCACAGATATATTCAAATTAGTCTTAAATCACAGAGTATGTAAATAGATGATCTGATCATGTTAAGGAAAAAAAATCAAAAAGACTATCTTTTTTTTTTTGTTTAAAACTAGTGATGAGCTTTATACTTAGCAATAAAAAGAGTTAACTTTTTTTTTTAATTTTCAATATAATTTATGATTTAATTTCTATTTTTGAGTGAAAACAAATCAGCATGATGGTAGGTTTTAAAGATTTGTTAGAAGAGAGAATAACTTGAAATATATGGTAATGTTTATTAGAGACTTAACATGTTACCTTTTTAGACTACACCTAGGTGACAATCGCCTAACATTAGATGAGATTATGGGCAAACACTAAATCCATACAGTAATAGGCTTCTGCCCGTGACTTCGTTCGCGTTGACTTTAGAATTGGCTTCCAGAGAGGTTAACTTTGTTATCGTGAGTTAAGAGGATATCCTAGTGGCCTTTATTCCAAACAAAGGTTTCCTCCCTGGGTATTAGCATTATGGTAAATATTTTTGTAGCAAAAAAATATATATCCACCACCGCCATGCCCGTACTACGTTTTGAATTTTATCCACAAATTAGTAATTGTAGAAAAAAATACTCGATTTTTAGCGTCATTTTCAGACGTTCGTTGAACAAATTTTATGGATAAAATTTTAAAAAGCAAAACGTAGAGGCCAAAGTCTTTCTTATTGTATATCTGAAATAAAATTAAAAGTCAGTTTTGGAGAACTGATATTTCACTACGAATTGATTTTTTTTTGTAATCATTTATTTCAACAGGGCTTTTACACATTAGTGTATGCGAGCCATATCGGAGCATACCCAATATAAATTACAATAATAAAAATAAAAAACAAGTAAATTAAATTATTTCTTAACTTACTACTCGTAATAATAAAGTTCCACAGCAGAATCGGACATCGGTTCTGCTAGTACACAATGGAACATGCCTGAATCTAAATAACATAACCGTAAGGCTAAAATTAAACAAATTCTAGCCCCCGCATTTCGGGTACATACCACCAACAGACGCCGAGCGTCTTCGACTTTTCCACAACCGCTACGAATTGATGTTTTAGTCTATTTTGCATAGGTAAAATAAGCCCGAGCTGTGTTATGTAAAATGACCCCATTGCGATGATTATTTAAAAACTATGTCGCGTACAGTGCAATAATTGTGCGGAAAAGAAAAATATTATACGAGGTCGAGGCCGCGGGAACAGCTAAGTATTAAATAAAATAATTAATTTTCTCGACTCAGTCCGTAGGTAAAAGTAGAAACGTTGGGTTCAGAAAGTAGGATAGTCAATAGGGAGTGGGGATTGCCATGCCTTGGCAGTAATGCAGTTAGTTACACTGCGTCTCAACATCTGACGCAATCCCTACACAACCGGTTTTGAGAAATTCGCACATTTCACATAAAGAGAAACACTACGACTATTTCGTCACACATGCCATAGACAAATTTAAAATTCTCTTTTGGTCTAGAATGTCTAGATTTACGGGATAAAAAAAAAACTAAATGTTAGAGAAACATTTTCGTAGTTTTTTTTTATAAAGTCATGTAAAAGTTCATATCTTAGAAATAAAAATCTGAAACTTTTCTTTTCTCTATGCATATAATAAAACTGTAACTAGGCCAAATCTGTACATTATTTTTTTTACTATTATAATCGGGGTGGACTTTGTTATTGATATAGGAAGTCACAATTATTGTATTTAAAATGTTTGCCTGTCTGTCTGTTTTTCCCTGTGTACGCGTATCACTCCGAAAATACTGAACCAATTTTAACGAATATTATAAAGTAACATCTAGTATACTTTTTGTCCCATAAAACGCAAGGGGTTCTCCAGGATAATGGACAAAAGTCAATCGTTTTATTAAAGAGTAATCTCGGGAACGGCTGGACAGATTTAGACGGGACTTTTTTGGTAGATAGATAGCTTAAGTTACTCCGCGTTACTTAGGTTATTTTTAATTTTCGAAAGTTATTAAGGTTCCGCTTAAGAAAATTAAAAGTCATAAAATTTGAATACAATCAGCTTCAATTCACAGTTTTACTGGCGAGCGGATATTTGAATTTGTGAGAAATACCTTTGCTTAATGTTAGTAGAAAACAATTTTTTGGCAAATAATCAGGGTTCCGTATATAAAAAAAAAAGAAGTGCATGCAGTGAAAATTTATATAAATCGCTGGCACAACCGCGGGCACACAGCTAGCATATGATATTTCTACAATTACTTTTTATAAGTATCATGTTGACTACCTCGGTGGCGCAGTTGTATTACGGTGCGACTGCCGTTCTGAGGTCTCGGGTTCGATCCCCGGGTCGGTTCAAGTGGTATTGGGTTTTTCTACTCAGTATCATCTCGGAGTTTGCAATTTGTGCCCGATATGGCGACAGGCTCGCCCCCTGTCACATCTGGGACGGAACTAAGCTCGGCGAAATGTGGGCGGTGTAGTTCGCTATTTCACCTCTGCCTAACCCTTCGGGGATAACAGGCGTGAGCTTATGTTACGTTGACTCTATTTAGCGACACTTTATAGCGTTATTGAGAGTTGTAGTTAAATGGAGAGGAAAGAAATTAACATTATTTAATATGTCGATTACCCATAAAAATGAGACAATAGGAAAACAATGGAAAGCTGGCGTAAACGCCAGGTTAGTGCTCAAGGGGTTAAAGGGAGAACTAACGAAAGTCACATTATATACGATTACGATATTTTAGAGAGTTTTTTCAATAAATCGATTGGCATTAACTGGAGTTTACACTAATAAAATATCTTTCATTAACCGACAAACCAAATTTATAATCTTCGACAATAACATGGTCATAACAAAAACGAATATTAAAATGTATCTAAAAGTTTATAAATTCTTGACGACTCCGTTTGAATATTATCAAATCGAAAGACGATCTAACATAAAAACAAATACTTGATTTATTATTAAATTATACTAAGTATAATAAATAGAATTTCGTATTTGTTGTTATCATGAATTCCCTATATCGCGGTGAGATAGATTATTATAAAGAAAGACACGGAAAATGTCTAATATGAATATAGCCCAGTTAAGAGGACTGCCCACTTGTTTTCGTTCAGTTTATTTACGTGTGCCGGAGTGGGGTGTTTTTTTGTTACCGAGCCAAACATTATAATTAGATGGTTGTCAAATTCCTAGCACCCTCTCGCATATACTTTACTGTTGCGCAACTATTTGTAATATGCACATAGATTATGTAAATTTATATATATATCTATGCTAATAAAGTATGAGGAAAGATCGTTTCTTCTGTTTCATGAACCCAGAATTAACAGTAATTATAAAAAAATTTAGACATTTCTGATTTGTCCCTACTCCCTTGTTGTCCACTTAATTCTCCCTCACAACATAAGCATTTATTTCGAAAAAAAAAAAAAATAATTAAACATTTCTTACAAAGAACTACTTCTTAATTAGATCATATATTAAAGTTAGCTAAGAATTTTTTTAGAAAAATAAAATAATAATAATGACAGAAAAGAGTTTATAAGACCCAAAGCTAGCAGCATTACCACGTTGCATGGCAATACTGATTCTCTGGCCAACGTTATGCCTTGCGATCGTGCGTGGACTCGAGTGAACGCCGTGCAAGGTCTTTGTACAGGTGAGTGTATTCGGTCACCAATAAAACATAGTTGCAACAATCGCTTACATAATCATAATTCAAACACCCCGTCCCCCAAGTCCATCAAAAATAAGCAAAGAATAACCCCTCCCCTCCCCCCACATTAATGTTTTTTATAATAATTGAACGGCCCTTTAAAGGTATGCTTCATCAGAAAGGATAAGTAAAACGGGTTAATAACTAGCCTGTGTTCGCGGCTTCGCTCGCGTATCGTGAACCGCTAAATATTTATGGTATAGTCAACGAATTTTACGATGGTCGTAATTTTTTTTGCTTCATTTTTTTTACCTTCATAATTTGTTCAACCTATTAAAAATGTAATAAAATATAAACAAAAACCTGATGATCTATGATTGAAAAAAAAATGGACGATTAACAATCGATTAAGCAGTACACGAGTAATAAGATAGCAAAAAGATAGTAAAAGATAGACAGACAAATAGAGAAACGTTTATACAACAATAATATGTAAAGACAACAAACACTGGATTAATCCATGAATCGTGAAAGTTCCATATTGCAATTTATTTTCAATAGAACTGGGTCGATAATAACAAGAAGGTCCGCGTTTACCTGTTCCCGGTATAGGACCGAGATAACAGCTCATTCGCTAAGCGTAAATTAATATTGCTTACGTAATAATTGGACGGTCTGTAATACCTAAAAAAGGTTGTTCAAAACAACAAAATGAAGATTCAGTTGTTATGAAGGTATCAATTTATGTCAATAAGCTTGGGCAAGAATCCTACAATGAGTATTTCGGTGTAGTAAGACTCTGTGATAAAACCATAGCATACAGTCTTGAAGTTGAAAAGCAGGCTGTAAACTTCTATAAGTCTGTCCCTGTAAGTTACACTTGACAATTTACACCAACATTCTCACTTAACATTAGAGGCGATGATTGACAAACAACCTCTATTTATATTGTAAAAACGAGTTTACTTGTAACCTGTAAAAAAAACTGAAAGGTAGTAGGTATTTTGTCAGTATTTAATATACAGTAATACCCCGCTTTACGCGAGGGATACGTTCCGAAGAAAAAAATCGCGTTAACTGAAATTCGCGTATATCGAGGGGTTTATGATTAAACATAGTCAAAATTTAATACAAAAAAATACAAATCATTTTAATCAATCACTTTAATTCTAAGAACACTTTATGCAATATATACTCTTATTTTTTACGGAAAAATACATCTATTGTCTTCACATTATGTTTATACGCACGCACTCTTTCGCGTAATGCGAGGCATTTGAGCGCGAAATTTGATATTCGCGTTATAGTGAAACCGCGCGAAACGGGGGGGGGGGGTCGCGCTGTTCGGGGTATTACTGTATATGTTGTTGGATTAAGTATGAAGGAATTCATAAACTGAATAGTGACTTTAAAATAACCAACGATACATTCTCTTGCAATAGTTTTAATTAGGCATATAATACTTAAAGATATATAACGTTGTAATTTATTGTCAAGACTGAAAATTGTTATTCGATAGCGAGATTCAGGCATAGTTAGTTACTTTTATATGTTAATGCCTAAGTCACTTGAAGTTCATTCTAACTCTGTTTGTGTACGGTATACATTCTGTTCTCTTTGGGATATGTTCCCTGACAGTATATCGACGTGGACATAAATCATATTTCAATGGAAACTGGGACGTATTACTCAGCTACGTCAGCATCAAAGAGCTTAAACTATATAGAAGTTACATCTTTTAATATATTTTTCATACAAAATTGTTTATGTCACAAGAATCGAATGTAAACTTTTTCATGCGATCTTATTGATTTTTAACATGAGAGAAGATTGACATAGCCGTAATTGTTACCTCAACTGCTTAATGGCTTCAGTTAGGACTACTGTAGTTTATGAAAATGAAAAAGTAATGCGAGAAGAAATAAATCGAATAATAATACATAATATAAAAAACAACACATATTTTTAAGTGACTAACGTCCGTGTATGTACCTGAAATTCCTTGACAGCTTCACCCAAGGTTTTGGGGACATGCACTTAGGGCACTCAAGGGAAATTAGCTAGTGGTACATTAACTGTCGGACACCAAAGTGGTGAGAAGCTTTAACTTGATTATTGGACAAGATTTCCTTCAATAAACCTATCGCTCTCACGCAGTCAACGACCGAACGAACGAACAGTTCGATATCTACTGTTATTGATTGCGATTTATAACGTCTCCTCTATAACTGTTTCGTAGTAAGTTTAATATCTTCGGTCAGCGTAAAACCTACGGCTGTTGATGTCCAGTTAGTATTCAGTTGTGTAAACATACGAAAACGGCTCAATTAGCAAAATTTTTGTTATTGTTTGCCCGTCATATTTATACTACATACATACGAGTACATGTATTTAGGTTTACTAAGAAATAATCTTCTCCGCGTTGTTTTGCGAATTTGATTGGCGGATATTTATAGAAAAAAAAAGATTGCTTTTGAAGACGGTATTATCGAAGAATATTTTTTTTTTTGTCATAGACATATATAGGACTATATACGGATATCATTGTTGGTAAAAAATAGCCTCAATTTTTTTTAATACAAACATTAATTATTTATAAAGCTACAAGTTCTTTCCAGTGGTAATTGTGTTTGGAAAACTCATCAGTCGACTTTCAAAAACAATGGAGGTTGAGGTTTTGGTGAAGTAAGCATCCAATCCAATTTTATTATAATATTCGCCTGATTATCTGCTGCTCTTAGTTTGAAAACTTGTCTCAAAGTGGGTTCAGGCAACATCATTCGAGGTCCGTGCAAATACCACGTAAGTACTATTTTAAAGGGTATTTGACTCGCCCCATCCCTCTCCTCTTGCAAACAAAATTAACTCCATAACAACCAGCATTATTCATAAATATGATAATAAATTATAAGGCAATTAGAAGTTCGAGTTCGAGTTGGACGGTTCAACCTTATGTATTGTATAAATAATTTAAAAAATAAACTTGTAATTACAAAATGATATACCCCGCAAACCTGTGTAAGTCGTATTCGTTTAACTGCTTATTTTAAAAAATAATATACTTAATAAATCGAATTATCAACTGACCTAAATACTCTAGCACAACATTTTTTCATATTGAAAAAAAAAAGACATTAAATCTCGAAAACTTCCGGCAGCTTAATTCCCATTAGTCATAAATTTGTGCTTATTAAAAAAATGTTGCGATATTTCTCATTTCTCCATTCCGGTCACGCGACCATTAAGTTGACTATAGACCGTTTAAATATACTACTAGCTTCGTTTAGTGCTCGAAATTTCACTATAATCAGTATTAAAAAAACAAAATCAGAAGAAAGATAACATATACATACATAGTGTCACGCCTCTCTCCCATAGGGGTAGGCAGGGGTACCCCTTCTAACGCGGTTGAATGCGTTGCGACCCCGTGTTGCTCCAACAAGGGAGGAACCGGGGGGGTTTAGTGGGTAGTCGTTAACGGCTTCTCGTCGCGAATCCCACACTAATACTGGTGTGTTACAGTCCGTCACACTTGCGTGTGAGAAACTGTCATATACCTCCGGATCCAGTCCTTTCCTGGGGGTACGTCCCTTTGGGTTAGGCTGGACAGCAAGTGCGTAAATGCATTCCTCTAGAAAAAAAATGGTACCCCTTCCACTCGATACGATCCTGAAACATCCCTTTCGCTTCTTCTACTTGCATGAGCGCTTTCATATATGATCAATACAGTTTCATTATTGTGTACAACTGTATCGAAAATAATGCCACGGAACGTTTACTCTGAGGTGCCACTAAAATTCCATGGAACAATACAGAAGGCTTGCCATCGATTTGCTAGTGTTAACACAACATTGAATTTCAGAATGGACAAATGTTGCATCGCTTGTCCTATTAGACTAATTATTATACTTAGTGTCCAACCGAAACACGATTTTCAGCCGAAAACGAAACTGAACCTTCAGTCGGACACTAGTTCTACTACAACTACTCGTAATCGTAAAGAATAATGATGTGTGTGTGTGTGTGTCAAACGCATGTCTAATGTTTTTTAATTATTTTATATATATATCTAAGTAATACATATTATATGAAGGAAATATTTGCTTTCTGCACTCTTTCTTTAACCAAGCCACATCTAACACTACTCTATGCACGCAGTGTTCTTAAAAAATGATGTAAAGTTTTCGCTTCACGAATTATATGTATACAGAGACCTTTTAAGTAAGGCACTATATGCATACTTACTAACAGAACATAGTGAATGAGACGGGAGGAAAGGGAGCCGCATGAAAAACTGTAGACCCGCTTTTGACCCAGATAGGGATGATCCCGGGGAACTATGCTGCAAGTAATGAGAGCCTACGCGTTCCGCCCTACCATATCCATGTTTTGATATAACTGACGCATTGCGGCAAATATTCCTCGATTGTGATACATCACGGCCTATTGAATGTATTAAATATATGTGCATAATGTTATTTAATTTAGTACGTAAGCCAAACTCACTTGCCTATTCTATTCTTCAGTTAATCTGAGATTTCGATGAAGGAAAACCTCAAGCACGGTAGTGCCTGACCTAGTGAAGTTTGCAAATTTGTCGACAAACACATCTTTTAGGTGTACGGCAGCATCATTTAATATCAAGTGAGACCGTAGCCAAAACGCCCAGTCTAAAACTATTAACATAAACCATAGTAAAACTAATA
Source organism: Samia ricini (assembly GCA_014132275.2). Taxonomy (NCBI): domain Eukaryota; kingdom Metazoa; phylum Arthropoda; class Insecta; order Lepidoptera; family Saturniidae; genus Samia; species Samia ricini. The sequence goes on from AP028159.1 coordinate 2,775,632, forward strand.
ACATATATCTAAATTTATATTTTTAAATTTTTAAAATAAAATACTTTTTATTTTCTATCATTTATAAGTATGTAAATTAAATTATATAGTTTTATCACGGCTCGGTAGTTTAGAAACAAAAAAAAAAACGTAATTAGTATATTTTATTATGTACAGTAAAAAACAATTTGCCAGACTGACTGTAGTGCAGTTGTATTACGGTGCGCCTGCCGTTCTGAGGTCTCGGGTTCGATCCCCGTGTCGGGTCAATTGGGGTTTTCTACTCAGTATCATGCCGGAGTTCGGAATTTGTGCCGATATGGCGACAGGCTCACCCCCTGTCACACCTAGGACGTAACTAAGCTCGGCGGAATGCGGGTGGTGTAGTTCGCTATTTCACCTCTGCCTAACCCTTCGGGGATAACAGGCGTGAGCTTATGTATGTAAAAAACAATTCAAATATACAAAAAAAAACAGACATTAAATATACAAAACAATGCGCCACCATATTATAGCGGAAATATGAAATATAATAAAAACAAATTAATTACTGTTTAAAATATGAATTTTAAGTTTCTCTCGGCTCTCGTTAGCAAGAATTAATTTTTAATCAATTCTTTGTAGTTTTTAAGTTTTAACATTACTCTACGGTAAGATTAGTAGTATCTGTGCAACATTTTACTGCGGAAGCGTTCCGCCTGTTTTCACCACAAAAACTTTTGTTCAATTCAAATATCATTTTTTGAGTATATACCATACTATAGGTAGTTTAAATGAGAAAACAAATTCGTTATACAAAACTCTCTTGTATTTTATTGTTAGTTCGTCGCCCTGTTTGAAATTATAACCTAAAAAAATATCTCAAAGAGAATAATTTTTTTAGACATCATACAGATCCGACGCGACTATAAAATTAGCATAAGTGTTCCGTGTTAACATAAGTGTGTATAATACAGTGATAACTACGAATTTAATTAGTTATAACTAATTGGCGTTCCCGGACTGACAAAACTCCTACAATGGCGGCGTCGCTTTGTAAAGGCAGCGGGCCGTAGCGTTAAAAATGAGAATTTTTTAAATATATAAAACAACATATACATAGTTTTTTTTTTAATACATTTCCTATTTCATCATTAATTTAAACGTTCAACAGCAATTCCATACAGATATGTTATTAATATATAAAACTCAATGTTTTTAATTAAACATAGGCCGAGAACTCGTGTTTTCACCATTTCTTTATTAACAAAAAGATGACTTATTCTATAATTTAAAAACATATACATAACCTGTCTTACCTCTATAAAAATATAAAATAATTAATACTATTTTTTTTTTAATCATTACTACATAATATAATGGCTACTTTACAACCAATTATTCGGGATTAATATGTGATATTTCTCTTTATTCCAAATGTATTGTCTTGTCAAGTTTGAGCGTATTTTTTGTTAGATAGCTAAATATCAGAATGAGAGTCTATGAACAACAATGGTCCAGAACTTTCGATGATGGAAAACACAGTGAATAAAATAGGAAAAATCTGTTTCTAAACCTTATTTACTACATCTGCGTACTTCTTTTCTTACTTACTTTATTATTATGTTAGTGTTTCCATCACATCACTCATAACTTCATCCGAAGTAGAATTCGTTCTTTAAAAATACGACAAAAACCCATCAATCTACCAACAACATCGCAAATTCATTTCAATCGTAAACAATATAAAACGAACGTGCAATTTAGCCTGCAATGTGGCATTTGTATAACCCATTATTATAGTGTTGCCAGTAAATTTTTGAGCAAATTGGCATTCAATTCTGAAAGTATATATAAGTTATGTATACAGCAATAAATTTACAGGTCGCTAAATTTGGTAAAACTGTCAATTTTTTATTGTTGGCTCGTCTTTTAAATCGTATAATTAAATAGTGTCAAAACACGTTTATACTTTTATGCGTGGGTTACAATGGAATCCAAGAACATATAGTTTTCAGATTCTATCTCTTTTTAGTAGCCGATTTATTTCGATCGAAGATTATCAACTAGATAGCATTGTCAACCGGAAAATAGTTTTTTTTCCTTAGATTTACTTTTTGATCTTGAACACTCTTAAGATCGTTCATACACATATCATATAGAAATATGTGAAGCCAATTTGAAAAAAAAAACAACGTAAGATATGTGTAACTTAGACTTCAAGTAACAGGCAGTAGTTTGGAGTCTTAGTAGAGCTATATTATTTTGTTAATGTTTTGAGAAAATAAATCTTTATTTAATAAAAAAAACAATACATTTTTTTATAACCTATGTGATCAGCGTATTGGTCAAAATCTCATTTGCCATAACCAAAGACAATAATCACGCTAAACTTAGTAGGTTGTCAAGTGATGCTACCACTTATTATTAAGAGCGTTTGGCGATATATTTGGCAACTTAGGAATGATAGATAACAAAGCATTACTACAATTCTATGGTTTTCATTATCATGTTTTCAAACTCGAACCCACTGCCATTAGGCTATTATCATTGCTTTATTAAATTCATATTTGTAGAAAGACAGTTTTGTATTTCGCAAAAATAAAAGCCAGACTTCTTTGTTTCCATCCGCTCGTTTCCATGTAATCCTTTCTAAGGAAAACGCAAAGGTACTAGACCATGCAGCCAAGTCTGATAATCATAGCGTAAAGACATCTTCAGCGCTAGTTTTCCGTAATTCTATGAAAAATATAAAAAGATGGTCATTTACGCAAAGTTTATAGATACTTTGTAAATATAATTTATAAGTTCACAGATAAATAATTTTTGAATTGAGTCTTTCGTATATGATAGTTAAGATATAAAACAGAAATACATATTTGAGAGTATTTGTATGATTAATCTAAGGACTTACAGAATCGATTAAAAAAAACCATTGTTGATTAGAATAATCCTTTAGGGCCCTTTAAATATTACGCTTGCAAAATTTTGGTTATTTTGCCACCGCCCCAATTACGAGCTTAATGCTAAGCATAATACTGCTTGCCATTTAGACTCCCATGTCAGCGAAATTCAACAAAGCATAAACTCCCTCTGCATGGATGCCTACGCTTAATATTCGAATAGATTATGAGACAGGTACGCATAATCAAAATTCAAAATTTAACGCAAGCTACACACGCGCGTAATTCAGCTAGTATTTCAAAATATTACAATACAACATATCCTATATACCGTAAATATTCATATTTTAATTTGTTTTACACTTTTTTCATTAACTATCTTCACGATGACGACATTTTTATTGTATTTTTTTTTTTTCTAATATAAGAAGAAGCGCTAGTGGCGAGTTCACAATGAGTGACCAAGCGCGTGTGTATGAACAATTCACACGACAGTGCGAAACGTCGCTTCTTGTCTGTGCTAAATACTCGACAACAAATAAAATATGTTGACGTAAATATTCTCAATTCTTTTATTATTATTTCTAAGTAGCTGTGTGCCCGCGGATTCGCCCGTGTTATATATACTCTTCACGGCGTAATATAGTTTTTAAATAATCATTGGAAATTAATGTTTTCATGGTGCTTCCCATTGAATTTTGTTCACAATGTCATGAGTTTGTTTGTTTTTACGAGGAACCTTTATGATTTTTGAAAAATAAAAGTAGTCTATGTTACGCGAAGCAATCACAGCTATCTGCCAGAAAAGTCCTGTCAAATTCGGTCCAGCCGTTATGGAGATTAGCCGGAACAAACAGACAGTCAGACAGATAAAAACTCTAAAAATTGTGTTTTTGGTATGGGTATCGTATATACATTCTTATGTATTTAGTAAAAAGTTGTTATTTTGATATTACAAACAGACACTTCAATTTTATATATTTAGTATGAATTCCCCAAACCGAGTCCTGCGCTGACCGCTGAGTGTTAACACTCACATCAGTGCGATACATTACCGGTAATTAACTCGAAATTACTAAGTAAACACGTTTCAGAGGAGCAATGAACTGAAAAACATGTTGCACTATCTCAGGCGAATAGACTTTTAGAATGGTAGATAGTTATAGAAACGAACGAATAAGTCGAGTAAAGGATTAGAATTAGTTATAAAAATTTAATTAATACAATTATTGCTTTTTTCAAACACGATGTTCACAAATTTTCAAAATTTATCTATTTTTCATATATTCAAATAATTTAGGCCTGACTTTAACATAAACTGAACACATTGAGTAAACTTTTAAAAACCGAATAAAAATATATAGAATGAAACCTCAAAATATTACTTTCACAGATATAATACGATGACACTGGCAAATATTTCTTTAGACGCTAATTGAAAAAAAAAAAGGAATGTTTGTAATCTCACAAGCTTAGGATAATCTATGCATAATAAACACCTATCTTATATGAATTTACTAAATCTAGTAAAAAATACTTGCCGTTTTACATATACATATTTTTATAAAATACTATTTGACCTCCATCTAGTCCTCGACGAGCGTCTAAATTGTCAATGACAATTTCCGTAACATACTAAACGTATTATCCGGTTAAATTAAGGTGTATATCGGTAATAGATCACGAAGTACCGGTATGGCATAGGGATTATGTGAATTTTTAATTTTACCGTATTACGAAACGCGACACTTACCAAGTAAGCGAATTATGTAGGTCACTGTCGTAGTTCCCCAAAAGCGGTGCGTGTTCGTGATGTATTTTCAAATCAGTTGTCGTCGCGTTACTCCTTTGTTTTACATGTCTTACGTATTTCCATATGTTTTTCATGCTTCGCGGGCATACTACAAAACGCGGACTAGTTTTTATTTTCGAGTTTATTTGCAATTCGTTTTCGGCTATATTGTGTACCAACACAAATATTTAAAAAAAAAAAAAAACGAAGTCTATATATGTTTATAAATAATTTCGGACTTGTTATATCACAAACAAAGATATTATGATGATTAAGTAAAATTAAGAAAAAGTTTTCATAGCTTGATGTTTGTATTAAGGGTTAGCCTTTAACCCCTTGCGCACTTACCTGGCGTTTACGCCATCTTTCCATTGTGGTAACGCCACCTAGTGTGGCTTCCTAAAACCCCCCACCCCCTTTCCCTGTCGTGCACTTCTGTGTCAACCGCGCCCGCGCATACAACGCATAATTACTAATTTCGCATCCCCGCTATACGAGTACCTACTTGTGCTCCTAACCGCGCCCGCGCCGCCTAAATCGGTGGTTATATTCGCTTTTCCGCAAATAAAATAGACTATACCGCATATTGTGGTGACGTCGTGTGTTGGCTGAAGTGTGTAAGGTGTCGGAAGCCCTCGTGTGTTATCTGAGGCTGCTTTCGGGCGGCTGCGAGCGGATCTACACGTCGAAGGCGCTTGCTGCTGCTGAGGAACAGGTCAGTGCACGACTTCCTTGTTCCCGCATCCACCACGCTTCCCTTGCCATTTTGGCCTACCGCGCCAGCTCCAGGCGTCTCCACATTGTTTTCCTATTGTCTTTCTATTGTCTTATTTTTACGGGTACTCGACACATTAAATAAAATTTAAAAGAAAAACTAAAAATCAAAACAATTTTTATACTCATTATATGATACTACTAGACATAATATGTTCACGTGAATTTGCTTACATAGATTTACATCGTGTACTGTTTGCGCAAGGCGATTATTTAAAGAGGATGTAAAGATCATTTTTTTTTCCCCCTAAATTTTGTAAATCGTAAAGAATATTTAAATCAGTACAAACAGCACTGAGATAGTTTCGGATATATAGTATATTTTATTAATTAACATAATAATTTCATTAATTTCGTTCGGCTGATAAAAAATAGTTTCTTTTTTTGTGGGAATCGAGAAGGAATGTTCTATCCCTTTCGCAAAAAACGAGTGTTAGTATATAATTTATATGACATACTTTAGTATGACGTCATGTAGTAGTATGTCCGCTCTCTCTCTCTAGCATAAAAATTAAATTATTTCATATACTATTTAATATCATGAAATATTTCAGTTAGAGGTATCGGTAAATTGATTTAGTGGTTTACATAAATACATATCATCACGCCTTTCTCCCGTGGGGATAGGCAGAGATTACGTCCTTCCACTTGCTACGATCTTGACACACCTCTTTCGCTTCCTCTACTTTCATGAGCGCTTTCACACATGCTCGTCGGTTATGAGTACTTTTTACCTGGCCTTTATTTAACACATGATTAATAGTTTATGAGTAATAAAGGCGACTAACAGGCAGATAGCGAAAGGTTACCTTTTATAATAGTTTTAAAGCTTTACTGTATGTTGTAGATTCTTAGCAGTAAGCAATTTAATGACGATCACGATAGATCTAACTAGGTCGCAGTGATAAAGGGCTGTTCTAGACTATAAAAAACCCCTTTTCGAATAATAATAATAACACTATATATATATATATATATATATATATATATATATATATATATATATATATATATATATATATATATATATATATATATACTGCATTATTATAATAATGGGATGGATGATATTTCTAATATGATATACTAAATAATAAGTAATGAAAACAATAAGTGGAAATTACACAGGATAATCTAATGCGAGTGGGCGTAAACCTTCGAGTAATAATGAAACACGGTTGATCTGCCAGCGCGTTGTATATCGAGGCCTTCCCTCTAATACGACATAATATGCCGACTTTATTGTACTTTAATTTAATAAAATATAAAAATTACAACGAAGGTAAATAAAATGTCCACAAAATCAAAATCAAAATTTATTTATTCAATTTAGGCCCTAAGAAGGCGCTTATGAACGTCTAAAACACTACCACCGGTTCGCAAAACAACCCAGTCGAGAACAGCGCAGGCGAGAAACTCGATCTGGTTCTTTTTTTTTCATAAATATAATATATATATATATTTTTTTTTGTCATATAAAAAACTATACAAATCGTAGTTTTTAGTGGAAGCACAGAGATGTGGGTTAATTCCAGACATCACTATCGTTCACGTAATGATCCACCCTGTAATAACCTTTTGAGATTAAAACTTGCTTGACATAATACTTGAACTTATTGTCAGGTAAATCGGTAATGTTACTTGGGATCTTATTGTAAAACCGAATACTATTACCTATAAAGCTTTTATTTACACTTACTTAACCTAAAGCGCGGTTCCGGCCAACTTGTCTTTACTTCTAGTATTAAAATTATGAAAATCATTCACTAGATCTAGCTTGTCTAAATTTTTACGAATATGCATTAAGTTATCGAAGATGTATTGGGAGGGCAAAGTTAAGATATCATATTCTTGAAACTTGTTCTTTAGTGATTCATTCACATAATTAAATCATCTAAGAAGTGTTACTTCAGTCAATAAGTAGAGAGAAATGAAGAATCCCTGCAAATATTACAACTTCGCCAGAAGTGTACGGCTAACAATGAAAATGAGATGTGCTGGAACGGAACAAACAATATACGATAGCATCTAATCCTATACTATTATATAATATCACAGTATATTAGAAGCACGTTTGTTCATATCTCTATAAAAATTATAAATAAATTTATTAAAAAAAAATTGCAATGAATTATTATAGTGCTCCTTGTAAGAACTCAACAATCCCAGAGATGCGGATTACCATTCATAAAACGTTCGTGTCTGCCGTTCAGTTACGAAATGTCTATTTTAAACATTATCACGTATTCATTTGAAAATGTTTATATGATGTATTTTTTATTTTATTTATCTAAAATATAAAACGCATGTAGTGATTGGCTTATAAGAATATCATTGTTACATTGACCGGTGGCGGTCCTTATAAATGAAACGCAACAATTACATGGGAAAGGTGAGAAATAAATAATTTTGAAATAATAGAATAAATTACGTTTCAAACGACACGATTAAATGAAGTAATCTACGGGAGCGTATTTTGTATGTGTACACTTGGGACTGAGAGTATTGAAAGGTGAACGAAGTTGCCCGCCATTGGTCGGTCGCGCGCAGGCGCGGCCCGCGTTCACTGTTGACATTTAAACTCGGTCACAACAAGCCTAGACAATGTTGCAGTCTAGGCAATAAGACACGAACTAGATTGGCACGTAGCAAGTACATGCTGACCTTATTTACATACCGCTGATAATACATACATACGGTCGATTCGTAAACATATTTTATATTGTAATTAATTCTTAATGCTGTTCAAATAATCATTATGTTTATATACTATGAATTAATTGCTAAAACGGAATTTTATGAGAAAATGTAAGTCGAGAAACTCAGAGAGGTAGAGTTAGAAAATAGCTTATCATTATTTTATGGTAACGATACTTAAGCCCCGTCCCGCCAAACTTTTTTAGTGGTTCACCTGGCATAGTGGTTATATTATTATAAAATAAATTGTAAATTTCGCACAGATCTAGAATCTATGCGTGCTGAGACACTCGGAAACTTTTGTTAAAAACGAGAAATATTACTTAGTGCAGTGTTATCTATTGATCTTCGAAAAAAAAAAAAAAAAAAAAAAAACTTACGCAAAACTGCCAAAATCCTATTTATATAATTTGGATCTACTAACGTTTAAGGATAGTAATTTTCTCCAATAAAATACCAAAATAATAGGTAGTAACAAACTTACAGAAAAAAAATTGTCAGATTGACTGATCCAATTAAAAAATGTACGGGCCGCAGTGATAACTCACATTGTCCATTGACCCTTGACCAGACAAGTATGACCAACACTGTTTCTATAGCTTGGTTATAATATTTTCCTTCAACGAAAGCTTTTGTTTATTACTTCAGGTTCGACCCCACCACATTACTATTGATTTCACTTCAGTCTTGTACTACGGAAGTGGTAGGGCAACTTACCCTGATTGGATTTTGACTGCCATATACTAGCAAAAACCCAACATTGTGACACATTAAGGCGCTCGGCTTTCTTGTATTAGCAATTCTATATCTAGACCTACATAAAGGCTTTAGCCGCGGTCCATGTAGACCGATACGATGTTAGCGACTACCTATAGATTCCAAACTATCGGGTGACATCATCGTTCTTGGTGTGTGTACCTTTTTATTTAACATCAGATGACCGGTGCAGTCATTTTCCGAGCTCGAAAAAAAAAAAAAATACGTCTATTAAGACCGAACATAAAAAAAAAACCTGCCACACTATCAGGATGAAATCATATCACTTTGATTATAAACAATATTTGTAAAAAGCTTTATGGTACCGGTTAAGAATAGTACCACCCCATATCGTTCCCGTGGGTGTCGTAAAAGGCGACTAAGGGATAAAGCAGGGGATGGGCTGCAGCATCCTCTGAGAACCACGAACACCTATTGCAATCGCCAACCCACCTGCCAAGTGCGGCAATTACGGCAATCCCTTCCTTACTGGGGGAGGACCTATGTCCAGCAGTGGACGTCTAATGGTTGAATAGATAGATAGACATAACATAATAAAACTTTATATGCCTCAAAACGTGGTTTTAAAAAGGAATAAATGTTATTTCGCGAAACAAAACTTTATATCGTCCTCGTTGAAGCAAGACACGTGTCTTCATATGTTTTGGACAGATATTTATATAGTTTGTTAATAATACAATCTGCCTCCCTTCGCCCTTTAGAGGAAAGCCTCCAAGTTAGAAGCCGCGACTATAAAAATACATTTCTTTATTAATTATAAATAATAATCATCACTTTTTTAAACAAATATGTTTTTTTTACACGGTATAGGCTCAGTGCTTTGACCACAATCTCACCTGATGTTAAGTGACGATGTGGTCCAGGGTGGTAAACACACTCAGCCTAGATACTGGTTCTCAAGTGATGCTGCCGGAATACAGGTTTTCAAACTTGAGGGTGGTAACTACCCAGCCGGGCATCATTAGAAAAAACTCTACCACCATGCTATGGTTTCCTCACGAAGTTTTCCTTCACCGAAAGCTCAGGCCGATTTTAAAATCGGATAGGTGGGATCGAACCCGCGTCGATTGACGCGGAATCCGGCCGCACTACACGCTGTGCCATCATAGCTTCATATAAGATATAAATCAATGTTAGTAGTGTTTTAGACGTTCATAAGCGCCTTCTTAGGGCCTAAATTGAATAAATAAATTTTGATTTTGATTTTGAATGATATTTATCTTATAGATTTTTATTTTATTTACTATAATAATGTTTCCTTGCGCCTGAATAAGGTCGAGCCTATATCTCAGACACTAAGTCTCTTCCCGTAATATTTATTCGCCAATATGTTTTTATCAATATAACTTTAGGATAACTTCAATTGCGCAGGGACATAGCCTCTCTAAGCGTATTTTACCGCTTGTATCATGGCGAGTGTTCTGAAGAGCTCTTTGACCTGATCCCCTCCTCTCCATTCCATAACAGAACCACGCGGACGGGACTTCGGTGTCACGGTTTCACGGTGACACCCATAACTTCAAGAACCAAAAAGTTTGGTGACTCTTACTTTTGTCGCACTGTGAGGTTATGGAACCGTCTTCCTGTCAGCGTGTTCCCTCCTTTATACGATATTGGGTCCTTCAAAAGAGGCGTGAAGAGGTACTTAAGCAGGCAAGCATGACAGCGGTGACTGGCATTGAATTCTGTTCAGTGTCAGTCGCCGCTGTTTTGGATTGTACTGTACTTACCATCAGGTCCAGTACAGTCACTGTGCTGATTATTATAAAAAAAAAAATAAAAAAAAAAAACTCGTCCGGTTTTCGCAAGAAATTCTTCAGAATATTTTAACTCGGTTCTATAAATTCCATTAAATACATTAAGATATATTTTTTTTACTTAATAAAGATAATTCTATAAATACGTAATGGAATTTGTTTTTTTCCGAACGAATAACGAAAGCTAATGTTTCCTCTTGATCTTTAAAAGTATGTATATTGATACTTTAATTAGGTAATTAAACAAAATGTCTTTCAAGTAAACAAATATTTTACGGCTTCAACGTTTAATTATGTTAATTAATATCTAGCTCGCCATATTTTTAAATCGGTCTCGAGGAGTACCTTTTATACTAAACAAATTTTACCTATTACTAAAAAAATGTAAAACTATTTTTAACGTCATGATATATACGGGCAGCACCAAGTCTTTTCATTTCGTAAGTGTTTTTAAATCGGAAGTTAGAAATTTTATGACAGACGTCTAGTTTAACCTTTACTAATCTCGAATATGAGATTTTTTTGTCTGGGTGTATATTTTGTTATGATATAAAACACACATAACATATATATAATATATATATATATATGTTATAAATCACAAAAAATTAAAAAAATACTTTATCGATTTGAGTTGAATTTGGTTAAAGTTAAAGCAAATTAAAGCACGTAGACGAAGTCGCGGACGCCCGCCAGTTAAATATAAATTTTCGTAAAAGAATCTATTATTATTAATTCTAAGTAAAAAGCTGACGTTTTCGGTGAAAACTTTCAAACAAAAACACGGCACATGTTTTGGCGGGATTTTAATGTCATGTACTCGCGTCAACATGGAAACATGAATTCTGGTGTGTCACAAAATAAAACAAAAAAATAATAGCTACTGAAAATCGGCTGTTAAACATTGGAGAAATCTCTTGGACTGTTCTTATCTTTGTCTATTTATGTGTATATAAATGATAGATTGATTATCTTTTCGCTGTGCAAGCAAGATGGACCACACAGCAATTTAGACGCAACCCAACATCTGCATCTTTTCACTCTAAGCATCAATTGCAATTGGTTTTTGGTTTAAATAAACATGTGTCGTATTTCAAGAATTAATCTACTGCTGCCGAACTCTCTATAAATGAATGAACGGAATCAGATTGTTAAGTTATTGATTAAGTTAAAAACAGTTCAAAAAGTTCGAAATTATAACTCAAAAAAAAAACACATTTCTCACACTTAGAAGTTATGTGCACTGAGACTATAAACTCATTACACCTCGTTCCAATTTTAAAAACGAATTCGAATCCACTTGAAGCCATTCGAAATTTAGTCAAAATATTAATCGCAAATTACTTATTTGTTACAAAATAAATAATAATTATATTTAATACTCGTCCGTAAGACTTTGCACGCAAAAAAGCTTTTCTGATAGAACTACATAGACAAGTAGGTATTTTATTATATGAAAACCGTAATTATACGTAGACTAGATCTTTCCTCTAGTTCCCTTCATTATTTATATTTAAAAAAAACACTTTAGTAGTTTACCAATCACGCGTGAGTTAATATGAAACATTTACGATTTTATCATAGATATATCAACACGCATTATATAGATAAGATATAAATGTTAGATATAGATTTGTTTTGATGAATCTGTTGCGAATTTTGATAGATTTCATATCCGGTCAACTGATACAAGCTATATCAGATATCCAGTTTATTATTTTTGAAAAAAAAAAAACAGGAATTATTCTAATACTCATGACGATTGAGCTATTAATTATCATGATAATCGGAAACAAACGACGCTTGACACAAACCACACGCAAACAAAAATCATCGTCGATGATTCTCAGAAGCAACGGCACGCAAATTATACAGCCACGGAGCCGTGAGATCAGTAGAGCACGCAGTTATATGATCATATCCGAGAAACACATTCGATTTGTACGACCAGAGAAATGTGATAATTATGTTCATCGGACACTAGTTTCGCGAGCGGATTTTCCCCTATTTCCCTCCTTCCCTATATACAAAAAACAACGTGTATTTTCATAATATTATCTTTAAATGTAGGTATAATCTAATATAATACTGGAAAATTTTTGCCTTTCCTCTTTGCGGTATTTCGTAATTTATCCGAAACCCTCTCCCTCTCCTGGTCGAGCCTTACCTGATTAATGGACGATCCCTTGAGAGAGAGAGATAGATACATAATAGCTCGCGCGCATAGTACGCCTACCTGCTTGCCGAGTTCGTCACGCACGCCTAACAACCGCGCTCGAGTTCCATGTCGATTGTAGACTGTTTCGCGGGAACGTAAATTGCAGGATTGTTTCCAAGTGGATCTGTATAATAGTAGCCGTCGGCTTAAGCTTGGTAGTTGTTGGGATCCCGGCCGACTTGTTACCTAGTTAAAGATAAATTACACACCTTTACTTGAGCGTAATCGCTTGATATGTAATCCTCACCGTATTATAAAAACACCGGCTGTCCCGCGACTACGTCTGCGGGGTATTTTGATTTTTTTTTTAAATGGGTGCGTGTACTTATGTACGCGCGTGAGAAGTTATAATTCTTTGGCATCATTAAAAAATAGTTTTTAATTGCATGCAAATAATTAATTACAATAACATAATAGAAGGATAATCAACAAAGTTCATTTTAAATTTGAAAAATTAAATAAAATAATTTAATAATATTTAGTGTTAATTATATTAAATAAAAGTATTTTAATTTATATCAATAAATAATACATACGGATAGTTAACCTCAATTATATTGGAGCACTTGAAAAAGTATATAAGCACAATTTTTTTCACTAATATTCACAAATAGTGAGTGATATCACTCAAAATATTCAATTTAAATCACTACTGAATATAATTTATTAGCACATATATAATTCGCACTTGTATGAAACTAAAACACGTGTTGTGAATGTATAAACCAGAAACATGTTGATAAATATTATAAATATGAAAACAGTGATCAGAGGTGACGAGCGTACCAACATGCGCGACTAATATCGAGGTTCAATTTCTATTTTGTTGGTAGCTTTTTTTTCGAGAATTAATGAGCGGTTAAGCAGACAACTACATACTGTTAATTTTGTGTCACAGATGCGCGCGCATCTTAAAATTTCACTCTCATCATTTTTTTTTCATAACGCGCCTAAAGAAGTATAACTTCAATTATTATACTTCGATATTTTGATCTAAACATGACTTATTTTCATACAGCGTATTCACCCACAATGGAATGAGTTTTGAAAAAATAATTATATATATATTACTCAAGGGAAGTCCGTTTTACCGAATTAAATACGTTGGTTTAATAAAAATATTGCAAACAATACAATGTTCGGTAATTTAACGTTAAATTCATTCACTATTATTCTCATAAATGTTCCTATATAATTAATGCCCAATGAAATAATAAATACACTTAAACCTAGACATATTATATACCTACCATTAAAAAAAAAAGCCAGAGAGAAACGTTGCCTTTTTAATGTGAAGATAAAGGATAAACGTTACAATAAACAAAATAATTATACGTAATAACACTAATATATAGAATTAGAAATAGAAAATACGTGATTTTATATAGAATCACCTAAATAGATATAAAAAAATTATATCATATAAAATATAAACTATTCAAGTTACTTCAATGAAAACAACCCTGGCAAGTTGTTTACAAAATACTTACTGTTGTTGACATCTTAGTCGTAGACTTTTTTTACCTACCATTTACATAGATAGTAACAAGTAGAATTGTGAACATTTTCATTTTTTTTTTTTTACTCCGTACACAAAAACACGTTTTCGCAAGTTTCCGAGAAGAAACAACACAATCCACACAAATTAACGTTATTTATTCTACTGCTACGAGTGTATACATTTTTCTTTTTCGGTACAATTTACTTTTGAAACGATTAATATAGTTGCGAAGAGAAATATAGTTTTTTTTTTACTACGTACAATCGTAGTATCTAATATTGGATATTAATCTATTTAATATTGGATAAGTTGTAATACATTTATGCAGAGGCGAATCTTGTCGCCCTATAGCAAATGTAAGACTAGTAGGTACAAAACTAAAGCAAAAATAGCATCCTACGGTAATTCATATAAGTATCATTTTCCAACTAAATCTCAATATTTCGCATAGATTAACTGACGACCGGAAGGGCTTTGAATAAAAAAAAATTAAATTAAATTTGGGCCCTGAAAAGGCTCGTGAAAATGAATATGAACGTGAAAAAAAACTAGCACCGATCGAGAAAACCCGGCAAAACTTCGATTTGTTTTTTTTTTTAGATAAGATATTTTTTACGTAAAAACTATAAAATCATATCGGTTTTAGCGAAAGCACAGAGAGGGGTGTCATTTTCAGATACAGTTATCGTTATTACCTGTAATAATAACAATTTGACATTAAAACCTGTTTGACATAGTTTTTGAACTTATTTTCAGGTAAATTGGTAATGAAGAACCTAATACCTAAAAAACATTTGTTGGACTTAATAAGCCTAATAAAGCATGGAAGGGCTAAATTGTAATTGCTTGTGGTGTTCAAATTATTTTAGTATTCTGGTATTCAAATGATCGGTTGTCTGTCTACACAGCTTCACCTAAATTAAAACTAAACTCGAATATGCCACGATTGGAGAGTATGATCGATTAGGCCACGATAAGAGGGTATTTTTACAAACCTTTTTTTTTTGTTCTTTTTTTTGACGGGGGAAATGCATTTACGCACTACCCTTACCTATAGTATTAGTGAGACAGAAGTCCCCCAATACAATAGGTAAGGGGGCACGGAGGGACGAACTCCGTGCCAGTGTGGGACTCGCCCGGGCGTGAAGCGCCCGGAAATACCCACTAAAACCCCCCGGGGCCTTCCACTGCATTTGGGATGGGGGCGACACGGGGTGGCTTTCGCAAGCACCGCGTCGTCCCCTGCAGCGAACCCACCAGGCCTCGTCCGCGCAATGGCCCGGTAGGGATGAAGGAGAATAGTTCCCCTCCACCTGTTAGCCCGCCTCGGAAGGAGACACGACCGTCAGGTCGACAGTCCGGGGGGCAGGATATACTTCCTGCCCCCCATAGTATTTTTAGAAACCTGCAATACCATTATGTTAATGTATCGGAGAGAAATTATGAAGGTAACAGACAATTAAATCGTCACACATCACCAGCACCTTCGTTTGTGCTTCAGTGCTATAATTAAAGATATGTAAATTTAAAAATAGATAAAGATAATTTAAACATTAATTCTTATTACAAATGTACACGAAAGACTAACTATTTATTTAAAAAAAAAAACAAAAGGCATTAAATTGTTTAGTTAGCGCAAACGGTGTCACTGGCTACGTCCAGTTTCGAATTAACGCATTCAACGTTAATATTAAAAATATTTTATACATTCATCAATTAATCGTCTCATTAGCACTGAAACAGACTTGTCATAGAATATAATTAAAATAATATTACAATAACTTATCCATTCATATTATAATGATAAAGGAGTTCATAGCCCTTTATGGAGAGCTTGGCGCATCATAAACAGTTTTGACACGTTGTCAGTAATACAAAGTGGCATTATGGCGAACAAAATAATGTTTTATTTATATATCACACTAACTATGCCATGCAGCTCTGCTCGCTTACAATAATACCTTTTCTAATACAGTAACACCCCGCTTTACGCGAGGGATACGTTCCGAAAAAAATCGTGTTAACTGAAATTCGCGTATATCGAGGGGTTTATGATTAAACATAGTCAAAATTTAATACAAAAAAATACAAATCATTTTAATCAATCACTTTAATTCTAAAAACACTTTATGCAATATATACTCTTATTTTTTACGGAAAAATACATCTGTTGTCTTTACATTATGTTTATACGCACTCTTTCGCGTAATGCGAGGCATTTGAGCGCGAAATTTGACATTCGCGTTATAGTGAAACCGCGTGTAACGGGGTCGCGCTAAGCGGGGTATTACTGTATATATATATAAAACTGAATGATCCGTACAAATCGGTGTGTTCTTTTGATTCAATCAGTGTATTGTTTTTCGAACTGACAAGGGCATCAAAGTGATATAAACCTGAAATGTGAACTGATATGCAAATTCCGCGGAATTTGCTCCTCACTAAACATAACGTGGTTAAGGGAATCTACGGATCTTAAGGTCCCTTACAGAGCCTATGTACCTAATGTAAGGTGCAGTAACTATGTAATGGGTATTATGCAAGCAATGAGTTTCGCTTATATCGCGTTGGAGGGTACAGAAGCCTTTCCAGGTAGGGATCGAAACACGTCTTGGGCCGTTGCCGGAGAGCCCCCGAGGTACGTAGATCCGATCAGCAGAAAGAATTGATTCCCGGAAGTAACTTACTAGATTACTCCACGAGACGTACCTCTCTACAGTGACCTGTTCCTAGTTGGGAATAGCGGAGACCGCCGCTATCGGACAGAGCCCTTAAACATTTCCTATTGTTTAAAATTTTGTTGTTTTCAAGTTTTAAAATGTATTTTAATATCTGTTTTTTTTAATGCCATAAATATAGCTAACATAAGCGAGACGAGTTGCATTCTATTAAAAAAATTAGTTGGGTGAACGAGAAGTATGCTAGACTAGTTAGTCACACATAAACAAAATAAATTAGTATTTTCAAATTCAGTTCAGTCGTGCAGTGTTACTGGAACATAAATTACTGATGGACTCTTCATGGTGACTTATGGTAATTCTCTTGTTCCATATATTAAATAAACGTAACAAAACATATCTACGGTATATGATTAGAATCACGTAAATCATTCACAAGTTATAACGTACATACAGACATAAAGAAGGACGCTTGTTTCTCCTACTCGGTATATGTAGGAATATATTATTTTTAAACAGCCTCATTTGTTTGTTTATTATGAATAAGGATGTTTGTTGGCACAATGTATATGGAACGTTTCGAATGCTATTTTTTTAAATCATGTCCGCTACACGCCTTCAATTGAAAACAGAAATGCTTTAGTAACGTTGCGACTTGGGGAAGAAAGTACAAGTATTTTCTTAAATAACCTTACGCTTATTTATTACATCTATAGGTTATTTAGATTAAACTATAAATTCTCAAACGTTGAAATCTCAACACGGTGACAATTGATGGTCAAAGTAAATAAACATTTTAACCTATGCATATATTATTTAATATTTATATAACATGTGTTTTGCATACGTTATTATCAAGTGTTGTCTTTAACCGTTTGCTCATAACATTCGCTGATCAGTATAATTATTGTAAAAAGTGATACAAACGAAAAAAAAAAAAAAAAGTAAACAATCTTATCCATGTAGTATGTATTTGTCTATTCTCGTTAATGGAGGTAACTTTCTCTGTATTATAAGATTTTTATCAAAGGAAATGAAGAAGCTGGCCGCCATAGTACAAAATTAGGATCAAAAAGGGTAACGGAAATTTTAGAAAAAGTTATTTGATATCTCGAACCTCAGTTTAATAACTGTATATTAGATCCTTTGGTTAAGGTTTTTAATTGCGTACAGGGCAGTATCTATCTGAAAGTTTTGTATACCTAATGAAGAAAAGAGAGAGATGGAATGTGCTAAGAAAAGGACTCTCGCATCAACCTAATCTGATCTTATATAGAACTGTGGTTAATATCTTTCATGTAATAATAGCTCGCAAATAAATTTATTGCTAAACTTAAGTGGCAGTGGGCTGGGCACATTGCTTGCAGTACCGATGCTCGATGGGGCCAATGGTTTCCCGAATGGCTACCACGCACCGGAAGACGTGGTGAAGGTCGCGGGAAACCGCTGGACGCGAGTGTCGCAAGACCGATCGTCGTAGAGATCTTTGGGGAAGATCTACGTCCAGCAGTGAATGTATTTCGGTTGAATGGACAGATGAATGGAAAAAAAAAAAATCACGATATGCTCATAAATTCTGATGGAGAATGCTTCTCTCTGATTTCTAGGCCTTCTACGGTATCGCGTCGCGTATCTTTCATAGGTTTGGAATTAACATCTAAACATAACTCTATCACTGGTGGCTGAATACAAACACTATCGTACATCCATACGAGAGTTTTAAACATGTTATGATATAAACATATGCAGTCGTAAGTGTAAAACGCAGTTAGAAATGTTATAAATTACCAGATAAAACAGTTCATAACAAACAGGAAAACTGACAAGTTTCATAACGGATTAACTTCGACAATAACAATGGTAATTAATTTGTAGAAACGTTTAAGTAATAAATTCACTAACATCACGATGATATCGCATCGTTTGAATATCTCTTAATTAATTTCACAGCTACGTTTAGGGGCCGTTTAAGAATTACGTAAGCAACAATGGGCCGGTGGGGCGTTCCAATGGCGACTACGTAAACAATATTTACTTATTAATTTTGTTTAGAAAATTATGCCAACGTTTACGTAATCATGTGGAGGTAGGTAAGAGTTCCATTTACTATTGCTGACATGGGGGGGGGGCGTGTCAAAATTACTTTTTGGTTACGTGACACTTGAACGACCCTTTATACATTTTTACCAGAAACCTAACCTTTTTTTTTTTTGACGGGGGGAAATGCATTTTGCGCACTACCCTTACCTATTCCATTAGTGAGACCGGAGTCCCCCAATGCATTGGTAAGGGGGCACGGAGAGACGACTCCGTGCCAGTGTGGGACTCGCCCGGACGTGAAGCGTCCGGAA
The DNA here is from genome assembly GCA_014132275.2 of Samia ricini. Classification (NCBI taxonomy): domain Eukaryota; kingdom Metazoa; phylum Arthropoda; class Insecta; order Lepidoptera; family Saturniidae; genus Samia; species Samia ricini. The sequence continues at coordinate 2,795,038 of AP028159.1, forward strand.
ATACCCACTAAAACCCCCCGGGGCCGTCCGTCGCATTTGGGATGGGGGCGATACGGGATGGCTTTCGCAAGCACCGCATCGCCCTCTGCCCCCCAGAAACCTAACCTAACTGAATATTTCAATACAGTGTGACAGCTTCTTACACTTGCGTGTGAGAGGTTTTTACACGACTTCCCTTCTAACCTATTGGGGATCTCCCTGGTGAGGTTTGTCAGGAACTGCGTAAACGCATTCCCATCGACAAAAAACATGTTCGACGACCCTTACCGACGTGTCAATTCATCCTCGTATCCTTCGTCCGTATTATAAAACGAATTGTTTATTTACATACAATGAAATATTCTGTAATAATTGTATGTAATGTTTTCTACGCTGTTTACAGCGTACTGTCAGTCGTTTTACACATGCAGTCTGTGGTTCAACTACACGTAGAGGTCATACAGTACTCTGCATAAAACAATGCATACAGGTGTTGTTGGGGTTGCCGCGCTACAGCAGCGCTTCGGGCATGTTTTCGCGGAGGCGAGAATCATGTGTAAGCGATGCGCCTCACTCATGCGCAGGGTACGCGCCAACCCCAACTGCATCCTGAATGCTGTAGCAGACAGGTGGGGCAATCCCATTGTTTAGTATAGGCAGGTAGTAGATAATTTTTAATATTTTTTGTCATTTTTTTTTTTTGTTATGAATGAGTTGAGGGTACGTAGTTGGATTGATGTACCGCGACTGGCAGTCGAGTTGAGTGCGTGCGAGTGTCGACGTGTTTTTGTATAACGTCGCGATCCATATGTCCGTTGTTTTTGGTCGATTGAATTTAAGTATAAAAGGATTATATATAACATTGTTGTGTATACTGGTGTTGTATGATTGAATATAAACGTTAATAACGGAGTGTTCGAAAGTGATAGTGCCGAGCCGCCGCCTTTGGATGTCCGGTGGTATCACGCTTACACATTCCTCACATCTCCTACACTAAACCTACACACCCTACTTCCGCCTGTCTCCAGAGCTTCAGTGTCGACCGGTACAGGGTGAGTACAATTAATTTAGCGCTGTGGTAACGCATGCCGGGTACTCTGTTGCACGGACGCACCGTTCCGCCATCCGACTATAACATATACGCACGTGCCCAGCACGCATAGTTGGAGGGTGATTCAAGTGCGTTCGGATATGTAACACCCATGCTGGGACCTTCGGTAGGCCTACATACCACTGTGGCGTTACAGAAATCATTAGTCGTTAGTTCTAGTAGATATGAGTACAAACACTAATTTCTAAGTTGTATGTATATTATAACCAAATGAGCTTTTTATCTGAAATAAAAATAATTTTATTTTATATTCAAAATTCTACTGAATTAACTATTTGTTTTTTTTTAGAATACTCGTCTAATTAACTATCGTGAAGTTGAAAATTCTATAATGTCGACTTACTCTGATTTTATATTAGTAACGTATAACATTTACTTATTACATTTTTTTTAGAGTTAATATAATGGTGTAGGCGGGTACTTTTATTAATAATGCCTAATTAAGTATATTATTTATGAAACATTGCCCAGTATCAGGGGTAAGGTAACACGAGAGGATTAAATCCATTCAATCATGTATCCATTATATTTACAGTAATTTGACAAACTCACGTCTCAATCTATTTTTATTCATTCTCAACCAATAATATTCATTACATACAGTATAGAAAGGCTTATTTATTACGTATCCTAATTTATGATAGTACATATTTTCAATTATACACACTATAAGTTTTTGTTGTTTACGATTATTTTTATAATGGCTGTAGACTTGTATGAATAGAAAAAAAAGACGTAATTGTTTAGTTTAAGTGGATGGAACCTCTGTTAAGTAAAAGCTCTTCTGTTTAGGGCAGTGGTTCCCAACCTGCGGTCCGCAGGATCTGACATGTTGTCAGCAAACGATTTCAAATTTCGGGGAAGGTACATAGCCGCGCGGTTGGCAAAAGTACATGAGGACTAGTGTTGAGTAATAATAATTCGTTCCAAAAGTCACATTAAATCAAAACATAACTATTTAGTAAAAATGTTTTCTACTCAAATTAAAACGTTTTAAAAATATTTCTATTTATGATATTGACTCAGTTTATTCTTCTTATTCATCATGGTCTTTAAAGAAATCAAAGTGGTCTCTCGCCAATAAAAGGTTGGGGACCACTGGTTTAGGATAAAGAAATTGAGATGCCACTATAAGCACTTCTTTCTGGGACTGATCAACGCTGGTGTCTTGAAGGGATCTGGACCCGATGGTACTTATGTACCTTGCGTGTATTGGGACATTGAAGATTTACGAAATCACCAATAAGAAGGGGGTATACAGTTTGCTTATTTTAGATGACATAGGGGCCTGAATGGTAATTACGTAAGCAGTATTTACTTATGAATTCTCATTTATGAAAAAATATAACAATGTTTAGGAATCATGGGGGGGGGGGGAGTTATACCTTTGCTTACAAGGCAATGTATGACAAATGTCACTATCTTCGCTACCAGTGGGTGCAAGAGCCACTAACTGTTCTGGTAACTGTCTTCGGAACAATCTTGGGCACTTGCGCATTCTAAGCGCTCATTATCACACACCCGGTATAATTACCAAGACACTTATTACCACAACTTGGTAAATTCGAATGAAAAAACACACGACAGACTTCGTTTATTTTTATTACATTTTTTCAATTTTATTGAAAAGAACTACATTTACATGATTTATATTTTACATTTACATTTCCCAATGTGAATAAATATATAATAAAAGACACTGTAAATCTAGCCTGATGATTTATCGAGGATTAAACAGGTATTACCATTTTAATCGGTTTCAGGATTTTGAATTATAAGTCAACTAACAGAAAAATGTAATTTCGATGTATCTTTTATGAAAATAACATGGGTTTTCTTTATAAAACAATTTCTTTCGTAAATGATAATCGAGGTATTTTAATATCTTTGTTTCGATTACTCTTTCATAACATTCCAGAGGGTGAGTAGTACCGTTAGTTATTCTCAATTTTGACATTCAAGAAACACGCGACGCGCGCCATAACTAATAGTTTCACCACACACCGCGCGGGTCGGTATGCCAGCACGAGGTTTTTATAGAAGCGTGAGCAGTAAGCGGGCTATTCTATAGTAAAAAAGCGCTGGCGTCCCAAACCGCCCACTGTGTGGCGAAACCATAAGCATTTCGAATTTTTGCCACACAGTAAACATTCACCGTAATATTCGAAAACAAAAAAATATAATAAATAATGTAATTTTTGTTTTACTTAAAAATTATTTGTATGCCATTTTTAATTCAGAGATGTTTCTCTTTTATTTATCACCAAATTTTAGTTTTCACGGAGACGCATGACGCCATCTTGCTAATCCGGTTTCGTGAACTATTGTCGGGTTTGCGTATGTTTGTATATTGTTAACCGTTTAATACAGCAACAAGTTTTTAAAAAATATTACAAAAATATTGCAATGACATTGGAGTATGTGTAGCAATAGTGCCGGAAGGCCAAAGTCAGTTGGAAGTACTTATAACTAGTATTAATATGTCGATTACCCATAAAAATGAGACAATAGGAAAACAATAGAAAGCTGGCGTAAACGCCAGGTTAGTGCTCAAGGGGTTAATAACATAAACATTTTGAATATAACTAATTAAGTAAGTCATCATAGTAGACTTGTAGAAAACGAACAAATTTATTAAAGTTTTCGTTGGCACAATTAAGTACATCAAACAAAAGACAAAACTTATTACAAATTCAAAAGAAGCAAAATATGGTGAAGATTCACCAATCAAATACGAAAAATCCTTTTTTGAGGGCAATCCCGTGTGAAATATTTATATTTTTCTTTTCTGCTCAATCGACAATAACGCATTTTATAATAGTCGTAGGACATTCTCTCTAATTTAACGCTCATAACGGGTCAGCTTTGTTAAAACTTTCCAGATAGGTAGTTTTTGTGACATCTCATATACATACAACTTATCGTTATTATTTCTTATACACTACACGAGTGTAATAATCGAACTACCTTACGTAAAATACCACCAGTATTACATAGTCAACTAACATCAGTTTATGAAAACAAAATAAGAACCTCTACATGACAAACTAAGATCTCTCTAAAAAACACTAAAACCTAAACTTAACCATATTATTTTGGCTTAGCAACGTAACAACAAAGTGTATGTGACAGCTGCACTACTCCCCCCTTTCTAGTTTTACGAAGTTGGATAGCTGATAAAAATAATTAAAAAAAAAAACAATGCAGCTGTTTAACCGGAAGTTATTTACACTTATCAACATTAATGTACAAATACAGATTGGATAAACTGGATTTATGCAGAACGATTGCACACCTTTTATTTGAGGAGACATCCAGCAGTTTATTATATGATACTCCTTATAATAATACCAGTATTGGTAGGCAAATTGTAAAAGATAACATATCATATATATTTTAGTGGTAACTATTCGTTTTACTCATAGAGAGAACTAATCTGGAGTTACACTAATCAATTAATGTAATTTGTGTAGAATTATTGTGCAATTTGTTTTTGATTTTCGAGTTAAAGAAAGTCTCCGACTAGTTTTCTATGAAAATTTATGCATTTGAAAACGAGCAAGAAAGAAATGTGAGCTAAGTTAGTCAACATTAAATTAAAATTTTCGTAATAGGTATACAAGTTTGAAAATGTGGTAAGATCTAGGCAAAAACGGGCCACATTTTATAAGGTTATACAGGAAATCAGTATTGCTACAGAATTCGGTATGCGGAAAGTTTTGTTGTACTTATTTCTAAATCGTAATCGTTTGTCTAAATTACATTTAGAAAATTTGTACGATATTTTAAATATTCTTTTAATAAATTTACGTGACGGTTCGATTTTACGATATAAAATTACACTATCAATTTAAGATACCAATAAGATTCTTGTTAGAAATAACACAATTTTGTAATCGCATCGCATCGTCGCTGGATACAAGCTTAGTTCATATGTGTATCACTACAACTATTCTAACCGCTACAAGTCTCCTGAAAAAAATCCCAATTTTGGCGAGCTTTTGTGGATTCGGGACTGCTGTGCGCAGTACAATGTACGGGGTCCAGTTTGCGCGATATTAACAAAGAAAAGATGATGAAACCCGATATATAAGAATGGAGAAAATCGTAATGTAAAGTTCCAAAGACAATTTGCTATGAGATGTAAAATAATGAAAAATAATGAACTAAGCAAATCAATGTAAATTCTTCGTAATTCAGATAAATAGGCTTTAGTTGTAGTAGTATTGCCACAACAAACAATGGTATATCTGGATATCGCTACAAGAAACTAATTGTACAGTCACTTACCTGTTTTCTTTTCAAAGGAAGATGTTGTTGTTTGAGTGCGACCGGCGCCAAACTAGCAGCTTCTTCTCTAGCGGCGAGATCGTCCAGTAGTGCTATGCACTTCTCCTTATCCTGTTCCTCGTCTGCGACGAGCAGAAACCTTCTCCATCGCGACGAATCGAAGCCCCAATGACAGGTACGATGCTCCGAGCCGTGCGAGTGGCACACGAACCTCCTGGGTACATAGAGTGCGCGGCACTCGGAGCATTGCACCAAGCCCACGTCCGGCGAGCATACACCGCGAGCACCACCGAAACACTCGTGGTACACGCGGAACCCGGGTAGCTTGTGGGGACGTGACGCGGCCGGCGCGTGCAGCAGCGCCGCGCACAGCCGTTCCGCGTCGGTCTGCGTGATGAGGCCGCAGGAGGGCGCCGACCGCGGCAGGACACCCGTCGATTTGAGTTCGTGCAGTTGCTCCGGCGTACACCTTGAACAGTATATCTGCAGCTCGTCACAGACGCGATTGATTTGCTCCAACGTGAAGTCAGTCAGCACAGAAGTCAAGATTTGCGGCAAGCACAGGCGGCGCTCGCCGCCTACGCCGAAGCAGGAGATGGGTTCGCCCTCGAGGCGCGTCTCCCCGCGTTCACCGAGCTCGGGGTCGGCCGCGAGCAGGATGGGCGGTGCGGCGGGCGCCCGAGGCGGAGGCGGCGGCGGCTCCGGCCCGCGCGGCGCTCGCCCGCCGGGCCCCTGCAAGCTGCGCGGCGCGCTCGCCTGGTAAGTCTTCAGAACGGAAGTTATGTGAGGAGTCACTACATCCATGGTCGGTACGCGCCACCGGCACCGGGGTTCGGCAGGCGCATGTCACGAGCGAGCCTACGCGCCGGCAAGCGCGACGCGCTCCGCCCGCGGTCGGAACATGTCTGCCGAACGCACAGGCCGAGCGAGCCGTCGCGACGGCCCGGACGAGAGCGAGCGGCCAGCGCGTGGCGTCTCCGCCCCGGAGCCGTAGACCGCCTGTGCAAAAAATACGCGATCGACCTCGGTTTCCCACTAAATAGTTGCACTTCAACGTTAAAAATCCTCGATCTTCGTTCCTGATATGTCCGTTCCACAAACTGCTTTCGTAATAACTATGAATGCTTTGCCTAACATCAGCGAATATAATACGTTTTATAATTGAGTGGACGCGATCGCGAATGGGGCGTGGAATCCCGCGACCGGCCGCAGTCAAAGCAGCAGACGGATGGCTCGGCTACTGGAGAGTCTAGCCGGCGCCCCGCGCCCCGCACGCCTCGCTCTTCGCCACAGCGAGTCACGTGACCGACCTTCCCGTCAAAATATCCAGAATGGCGACGCGAGCCGCGCGCCGCCCGGCTCAAAGATTATTTAATTATTTTTGATATTTCTGCTATTTCGAACTTCTTAACGAATTTTGTTTTTTTTATTTTATAGTATTTGTACTCGTGGAATCCCTTATTGATATTCTTTTATTGTTCATAATTTAATCTGTTAATTATTTAGTGATTTCTAGAATTATTTAGTTAAGTTTTTAATTCTAGTAAAAAATTATATCAAGAAAATGATGTAAATCGATTCAGTGGTACTTTATTTATAAACGTACTAAACAGACAAATTAAAATGCTATCGTTATATAGATATAATGATAGATTGTTCAAAATGTAAACGATAGATGTTTTGTTCAAAAGCTTTCAATAAACTCGGTTAAATCCTACCTCTAAGAAAACCATTCAAGAAACCGAAAACTTTTAAAACCTTATATTTTGCTTATGTCCGCAGCATATTGGAGTTTGACGCAGTTTTCCTTTATAAATTAATAAATAACAATGTTGGTTCATCCCCACTCTTCGAACAAATTTATTTTAAAATACCATGAACACATACACGTTCTAATGTCACTTTTCATATCCCTTTCTGTCGAACATATTATCTCAGGAACTCGTTCTTTCAACCGTCCTGTTACAACTATAACCACACTATAGCAAATGTTTAAATGATGTTGACATATTCTCAAATACTTTGTCATCTTATAAAATGAAGTTGACTAATATTTAGTATAAAAATAATTATACATACATACATAGTACATAAGCTCACGCCTGTCATCCGCGAAGGGTTAGGCAGAGGTGAAATAGCGAACTACACCACCCACATTTCGCCGAGCTTAGTTCCGTCCCAGATCTGACAGGGGGCGAGCCTGTCGCCATATCGGGCACAAATTCCAGACTCCGGGATGATACTGAGTAGAAAAACCCACTATCACTTGACCCGACTCGGGGATCGAACCCGAGACCTCAGAACGACAGTCGTATGTAATTCAACTATATATGTAATAACATACGATTTTATAACACTAATGTTTATTTTAAAATTGATTTTTATTATTGTATTTATTATTTGTACTTCATGCTTATAACTTTTTTATTTTTATGAACGTACGTTACGATTCCTTAGTAAATAACTGTTAATTATTAGATTTAAGTTATGGGACTGTAGGCCTTTTAGTGTATATTCTTATAAAACACATTTATGTAATGTTACCTAAATAAATAAATAAATACATTACTTAATGCAAGTTGTAGATATATTCTTTGACACGATTATATAATTATGTATATGAAACTGAACATAAGAATAGTCATTATCGCGATATTTATAATAGTAGAAGTAAATAATAAAGTAATTTAACTTCAATCTTGCATAAAGATTACATTTCAAATTCTATATAAGTTTCAAATTTCAACGTGTTATGTGGGAACAACCACCTAAGTTCATTTACAACTATTATATGGATAAGAATTTAAGTGTACTATTTCATATGATTAATATGATTCTTGTTAATAATCTATATTTTTACTATGATTTTTAAGTCCTCATAATCATTACAGATAAGGGTAGTGCGGATTATGGCTTTAGTCCATGTCTATAGTATAATATTAAACATTAATATTAATAATAAGTTCAGTAATTGACAAATCTCGGTAGAAATAATTTATTCAATGACTGGTAATACTCAACCAATCGAACATACTGTGCTATCATATTTGACAGGTGAAATGAATAGAATTTAATAACTTATAGTTTCATAAGAACTTTATTAGAACATTAAAATCATATTCTCGTGGACGAAACTAAGGATATTTATTTAAATTTGGGTATTTTTAGAACTCTTGATTCTTCGTACACTTGAAAACTCTGGCGCATGAAAAATAATTTTATATGTTAACATGGTTATCCATCGTATAATTTATTACTAAACAATAGTCCGGTATTGTTTAGTCCTAGGTTAAAATATTAATTTTAATTGATTGTACAAAATACAAAAAATGTCTCTTAGAGACATTAACCAATTGTGTCTACTTTATAATAACAAAAAACACTTGTGCTTTTAATCTATGGCTCCGCGACACGCGCGGGGTATTAGAGGGTCGCGGGGGGAAGATATGCGACGTGCGGGGGAGGGGACAGCTGCGTCTACTGCTACCTCTCGCTCACAGCTCCGTGAAAACTACTTTTATCGCTAATATTATTTGTATTTAAAAATAGACTTAATGAATACGAGTTAAAAGCTATTTTTAAATATGTACACATAAATTAGTTGTAGATATCACGCTAGAATGCAAAAAATGACCTTACTGATAAAAGGTATTGAGTATATTTTGTTAATTTTAGGTTATTTACGTACTCACTACGTACGTTCTAAAATATGCATGATGGCAACAGATTACAATAACATTACATTAGATACGCATAAGTTTTTATTTTCTTTGAAAAAGAGATTGTCTTTTGTTTTGAAAATGTTTAAGAATATAGGTATCTAATAAAAAATCTTTTCGGTGAATGTTGGTTTGTGTAGCCAAAAAAATGTGCTAATTCTAATGCGTAATTTTTGTAGAAAAGAATAACAAAACAATGTGTACTCTATAAAATGTAACGTCACGCTGTGTCGTTATTATTTTATTAATGAATACAATAGATAACACTGTTAATAAAACACCAGCGACTTCAAATGTATGTGATGCTTTTTCGTTAAGATTTTTTTTTCTGTTTAAGATTAACCTTAAACATTTTCTCAAAAAGTATAATTAATAGTCCGAAAAATAAATGTTAAATAATGAATGTTTGTGACAAATCAATAAGTATAAGGTTTATTATAAAATGCATCGTGGTTTAATTTAATATTAGAGTGTAAGATGGAAATATATCTAAGTAATTTTTTCAAATTATTTGATGAAATTTAAACCACAGATATTTCAAGGTATAACACGAAATGGGTATTAAAACAGTATTTTTTTAATTTTAACAATGATAAATGATACAGCTGTGTGCTTTTGTGGAAGACGACAAGGAATTTTTTCGATCGAGTTCTGTAGACAATAGATACCTATAGTCACAAGCGTTTGTGCGAGATACCACGTTGTCAGTATGATTATACTGTACTGTGTACCTATACTGTGTGGCGTATGACGGATGTCACATCTCCGAAACTGTTCACCGCTGCATTAGAGGTCCTCAAGGTTTTTGACGGGAAAGGACTAGGCATAAACAGCGAGTACATAACACATCTTCGCTTTGCTGATGGTATAATGGTCTTGGCTGAGACCGCGGTATACGTAAGTACGACGCTCGACGACCTCAGTAGAGCCTCCGAATGGGTTGATCTTAAAATAAGTATGGACAAGATGATAATCATGTCTCATAACCATGTTGTATCAACTCCTACAAAAATCGGTGACTCTATGTTAGAAGTTATTGACAGTTACGTATACTTGGGACAAACTATACAGTTACGTAGGTCCAACTTCGAGAAATAGGTCAATCGTCGAATCCAACTCGGTTGAGTCACATTTGGGGAGCTACGCAGAACGTTCTCGCCCCGAAATATCCCAGTGTATCAAGACGAAAGTCATCGTCCACTGTTAGTTGCCGGTGGTGATATACGGCACTAAAAGGTAGCTTACAAATGGCATTATAAGAAGAACCACAGTAGTCGACGTCGTTATAAGAATTGCCAAACTAAAGTGGCAGTGGGTTAGGCAATGGAAACATTATTCCTAGAACCGATACTCAATCAGGCCAAAGAATTCTCGAATGGCCACCAAGTACCAAGATAAAGGTCGTTAGAATCCGCTGGATTTGTTTGCAAGTTTTAATCTCAAAAGGTTATTACAGGGTGGATCATTACGTGAACGATAGTGATGTCTGGAATTAACCCACATCTCTGTGCTTCCACTAAAAACTACGATTTGTATAGTTTTTATATGACAAAAAAAAAAAATGATATATTTATGAAAAAAAAGAACCAGATCGAGTTTCTTGCCGGCTCTTCTCGACTGGGTTGTTTTCCGAACCGGTGGTAGTGTTTTAGACGTTCATAAGCGCCTTCTTAGGGCCTAAATTGAATAAATAAATTTTGATTTGATTTGGGTGGCGCGAAACCGGTCGTCGTAGAGTGCCCTGAAAAAGGTCTACATTTCTCCAGCAGCAGATGTGTTTTTAACAGAAATGATTATGAAATTATAAAGAAATAAAATTAGTATTATATCTTAGTAAATAATGAAATATGTAAACATTGCTTATGTAAACATAATTTAGACCCACCCCACACATCCCGATCACTTATGTCATTCAAAATAAGCACAACCACGACCAGCGGAGGATCTAGCCCTTGCAACACCCGTATGCAACCAATACTCTGGCGCCCTCTAGTAGGAGCGCGGTCAAAATAAAATACTTACTTTTTTACTTTCAAAAGACAAATCGAATGCAATTTAATATGTCGGGAAGCAATTTTAACCATAACCGCGCTTGGTATATAGATTAATACTAGCTGGTGTCTGCGGCTCCGCTCGTTTCATATGTTCTGTGCATATGACGTTTCATTTATAGCTAATTTAAAAAAAACGAATGAATAAAAGTAAGAGTATTTTGTTTTTATTAGCGGAAAAAATGTATACGAGTATAAACGTAAATTGAAGTGAAAATGTACAAAAGAGTAAATCGAAAAAAATGGGAGAGGATCGGTGGAACCCAAAAAAAACCTGTCTACGAAAAATACTGCGTTGAAAGGTATTAGTCCTATCCCGATATGTTCAGTAGTTTTGAGGTAATGGTGCGTCAAACGGACCCAATTTTCCTTTTGTTTATTTCAAGCATAAATACCTGTCTTTTGTTTTATGGGAGCAAATAAATTAATAAACAAACAAATTGAGAAAACATGGCAAAGGACTCATAGAATTTGAAAAATATATAGCCTATAACCATCTACGATTAATTCCGCGTCGAATGGTTGTGGTTTCATGTTGATCGGTCCAGTAGTTTTCCAGTTTACCTCGGACAAAGAAAACAAACTTAGCTTATATATATATATATATATATATATATATATATATATATATATATATGTATATCTAGTTATTTCGGTGTCGGCCATAACACGGGAGCAGATTCTTTGAAAGCGTTGGCGACCCGAACTACGAATCTTTGTACATGTCACGAGCGCCGCTTGGTGCTCCCTAAAACCCCGCGTCTGTGTGCACTGCACACCCTACACTATAGGTAAAGCCGGTTCTGGGCACGACTCTGCGATCCTTTGGTGGTTACGCATTATGTAAATGGCTCCTAATTTGGTTCCTAACGTACTCCTTTCCATTTTTCGCTGACAGAGGCTCATTCTTTCTTCATCTTCTTTTCTGAGCGTGTTTGCCAGCCATAGGTCAAACATAATAGGTAGGTAGTTCGGCTGTTTCTAAAGCTTTATTTTTAATACTAATGCTATTTATAACAGACTCCAAATAGTATTCTAATAGTAACAGGGGCAAATTATTTATAGGTTATCATAACTGCTATTAATTCTAAGTTGAATCATTTCTTTCAAACCACCGATCTTCGTACTGGATCACTAAACTGTAAGTACCGTTGGTTTCAAGGCATTAACAGTAGCGTAGCTTCTAAAGGTCTAGGCTATTCTTCAAGCTCATGAGACATTGGGCCTTTACCGAGAAGCTAACCGAAATTGCTACAATTGCTATCACATTTAAGATATAAATATAATAGTTTGCACCAGAACTATATCAATGATTATAATCATGTTAACTAAATTGAACTAAAAGAGAAATTCTTTAAATTTATTTTTGTTGTTTGTATAGTATTGGTATTATTTTCAAGATTCAAGTTAACTTCAAGTTTCAAGCAACTTGAAATAAAATTCGACATTCTTACTATACTTATCATTAGGTACTCTGTGCCTACTCTGTGAATAAATAATTTGTTATATAATTAATTAGTATAAACTACATATATGTTATATTAATCGAAAATGACAAGATACAAGATTGGCTCTACATAATTTTTTTTGCACCAAGTCCCTTGTTTACCTAACACGCCACTCGGCAATAACGCCATTGCTTATTCAATTACATATCACTTATTCAATTTTGGTGATACTTTTCTTATCATAGAGATAATAATCTTTTCCCAGGTTTTAATGTTAGTTGTTAGCGGGATCTCAGTCTCTCATGTAGCAGGGTTGAGCAGTCTTGATTTAAATAAACATAATTTAAATAGAAATTTAGGCTGTGCTTTTAATATGTCGATTACCCACAAAAATGAGACAATAGGAAAACAATGAAAAGCTGGCGTAAACGCCAGGTTAGTGCTCAAGGGGTTAAGTAAGTGAAGTGACCTAAGCGTATACGATAACAATATTGACCAATTAATTAAAATACAAACGTCGCATCAACTATTCAATAATCCTTTTTTTTTTGACGGGGGGAGATGCATTTACGCACTACCCTTACCTATTGTATTAGTGAGACCGAAGTCCCCCAATACAATAGGTAAGGGGGCACGGAGTGACGAACTCCGTGCCAGTGTGGGACTCGCCCGGGCGTGAAGCGCCCGGAAATACCCACTAAAACCCCTCGGGGCCGTCTGCTGCATTTGGGATGGGGGCGACACGGGGTGGCTTTCGCAAGCACCGCGTCGCCCCCTGCAGCGAACCCGAATACATTGTACCTGCTATAATTAAAGTTAAAACTTCATGGTGTCGGTATTGTTGGTCACGGTCGTCTATCGCGGCCAATGGAGTCTTACCAAGCAACGATTAAAATATTTTAAACATAATAGATTCGTTTTTTAATGCTCGCTATTAGAGTGACTGTAAATACAGCGCCTGAAGCCATGTTTGCTACGATTCAAAAATAACGGTAACCGTCAATGACAGATTTTAGCGGTAGCCTTCGTCGTCATACTGGCCTGTTAATTAAAGTATTTTTGATTTTTGGCACAATATTTTGTGTTTTTATGATTTTTATCTTACAAGATATGAAACTGGCAATCAATTTTTGCTGTAACTTTGAAGTATTCTTTTCTGTAGGCGCATTATTCACACAATAATTTACACACTTTTCGTATATTTTTCTTCTTCTTTTTAAATAATGGCAATCTGTGTAGACGCAATTTGTGCCAATATCATGTGGGTAAGGTGTATCAGCGTTACCAAGCTCCAGCAAAACGGTGGCCCATCCTCACTCAGAATATATGCTACCCATTATCTTTTATAATAAACGTAACTTGCACACAATAAATAAACTATATAACACAAAACGCCACCAATATTACATGATATAGAGTCATATACACAATTTTAATGAATTAAATAAAACAACTGCTACATGTCAGACTCAGATTCCGCCAAAAAAAACTCCTTGTTTCTATTTATTTCTTTAAATGGAAAAGGCAAAGGTACTTACAGCCAAGTCGGACGTTTGTAACACTTTTCATGCAACTCTCAAAATACCAACCCTTTGGCAACACCTTATCATAGGGATGTGATTCTTTCCGAAAAAAATTGAAAACAATTATAACTTAACAAAAAATTAAGTTCTAAAACATTTATCTTCATAAAATTGATTTTTTATAATTATTTTTGTCTCTGTTTTTATTCGTAAGTAGTATTTTTATAGTGGTTGAAATGAGAGCACAATTACTATCATTATTAATTGAAAATTGTAAAACATTTTTTTTTAAATTTATGACACTAGAGCTGATCCATAGCGACTAAACAAAGTAAGGAAAAGGGTGTGAAAGAGAACAAAACCTTACACTACTTTACAAAATACATGTCATTTAAAAAAAAAAATGGCACAATCAAACAAAAGTTGATCTTTACTCATTTGATTAGAGTTGTTTTACAAGCATGACAATTAAAGATATAACGTTATAAAGGTTGTAGAGTTGGCAGCACGCTCGAATCACTCTTGATATAATGAGCTGTAATCCATTGTTAAAGTATCTACAACCATCAATAATGATGTGTGTCTGTCATCGTGATGGTGTAAAAAAGATATTTTTAAAGAAGCGAAGGTACACGACCTTGACTCGTGTTTTTTGATTAAATGAGTAAAAACCGTTATATTCTTATAATACCGTTAATATTACCGTTATAATCTTTATCCAGCGTTTAACTGTTATGTTCAGAAACAATGATATTATTTTGTAAAACAGAAAAAATGGTATCTTGATTTTCTAGGTTTAAATTGCGATAAATTTAATATTCTAGATTTTTTTAATAAAATCGATTTATTGGTTATAAAATAGATTCAGTTCCCATCCCTATCGTAATGACAAAACATGTCTGTCAAAGTATTACGTTTATTGACTGTTTTTTCATTCAATGGACAAATAAGGCCTTTTGATTCTGATTCTGCTAATTATTCGGCGATTAGCCATCATCCAAGTAAGTAGTATTATTTAATAATATCATTATAAATATATTTCTTTGAGTTTTTTTTGTTTGACTTGGATAGTATGCAAAACGTATAACTTAAGTGTAACTTAATCATATTAAAACAGAGTTTGATGGATCCTTGGGGCAACGAATCTGAGAACAAGACGGTTGAACCGGAATTCGAAGACAATTTTCAACCAGCGCAAAAAACCGAGAAGTTATCCGACTCTGAAGTATATCTCGCCATTTTGGGTAAGTACATTTTTAAATCATTTTATACTGTTTTCATATTGTTTCAGTGTTGCAAAATTTTACTATTCGTAATAAACACCCGATATCCTACATTACTTAATACTAGTATGTATATTGACTATTCTGCTAACACATAAATAAGTAATTATAGAAGTTTTACCTTTATTTAACCACATTATTTAACCTTGCCTAGATTATGTACTATAATTTCAAGGCTGATTTAGCTAAAGAAATAAAGTTTTATGAGTTGCGAACATGAATAAAAACTTAAACTTCAACAATCATTAAATAAACTGGTTGTTTTAGAAATTTTAATTACTATGGATATTTTGCATTAGGTCAAGTGTGGAATTAATTGTATTTTTATAACTTTAAAATGTGTGGTATGTATTATCTTTACATACATACATGCTGATAAGATTTTTGTATTTAACAATAATTGAAATAATGAAGGATTCTAGAAACTATGGATGTGTTAGATTGAAATATGGTTCATTCTGTTATTCTTTAATATACTTTTAAAAAATACTTGTTGGTATGGTGTCTTACAGGCTTTAAGATACACCTATTATTTTTTAGAAAATACAACAAAATGTATGTCTTCCTTTAAATATTTTAACTGATGACAACTATGTACCTGAATGTCAATATATAGATCTCCTTATCATAAATTATCATCAAATGTTTATTGAAAATGTGAATATATCTTTCTTATCGATGAATTATGATCATGAATAAAAAAAACAACACAAGTTGTTAGTAAAGCATATTAAAATTGCAATTTTATTAACTCAGTGGTAGAAAAAGTTTTGTACATAATGATCAGTGTCAATTTATTCTTTTTTTATATCAACTTAAAAGCCATAATGTATTAGACTTGGATTTAGAAAAATGTGGAAAAAATTATTGTCTCTGAATATTATTTGTAATTTATTAGTGCACTCATTTAGACTGTTTTTTAAACAAATATTCAGAGGTGATAAAAAATAATAAGAATTATTGAGTCAATTATTTGAAAAATTCCTTTTTCAAATAATTGACTCAATAATGTATCTTCATTTAAAAATGTAAACAGAAACACCTCAACTTTTATTATGTTCTATTTTAAACTATTTTTTATTTAAAAATTAAATAAATTAATAATTTATTTGTAACTGATTTATCTTTGGTGTTTACTCACAAATAATATGTATATGTGTTTATAGTTTTGTCTGTTTGAGAAATCCTTGAAAACGGATCTAACTTACATATGTTAATGTACTTATAACATTTGTTAGTCACTTGAAATAGTCTGGATGTATTTGTTAATTTTATTATATGTATTTCGAAACTTTGTTTTTAGTTAATAATAACTTCTCTCATTTATTCTTCATCCTCACAAATCTTTACAATTTCTTTAAAACTAAATATAAAAAAGAGAGTTCATATTATTTAAGGATGGGTAAAGATGTTCAAATACCATGTAATGTTATTTTAATCAGCATTACGAAAATTTGGTTTTGTCTGAGTATTTTTTGTATATTAGATCAAAATGAAAATATTTTTTTTCATAATTTGCAATTTAATTAATTATGAATAATGTTAGTTCCTGGAATTGTGTAGTGTTTCCTGGAATTTTTATTATTTAAAAAAAAAATGTTTTCGATTATCATGGTAATAAAAAGGCGATACAGGAACCACATACAGTTCACATTTTCACCATATCTAGAGTGTAAATAACCTTATTTTAAAATTAGAAATTATCATATGTCATCAAAATGAAGATTTTACTGGAAGTTTAAATGAATGGATTAATTCTTTATTGTACCAATAATCTCTACACTGGCGAACTTAGATCTAACTGCGATACATTACTGTCACTTTTGTTTCTCTTGTATTTCGTTTTTAGTACTTCACATATTATTAACAGGGATCTGTTAGTATTGCTGCCATTTTCGACATTGTTTATAGAATAGTTACGTACATAATATGACTACATGTTTGTTTACTGATGATGTAGACCAGAATAAAATATGAACATGTTTTTGATATTTTTCAGAGAAAAAGTTAAAAGCAGTCAAATCAAAAAATAAAGTCGTCGAGAATTTATCAGCTTATAGGGCGGATTGCATCGACCGTCTGCTAAGAGAAGGTTGCGACTTGGATCCTATCATTGGAGACTCCGAGGACGAGAAATTGTTGCAAGATTAACCTTATATAACCGATCGTGTAAGTAATAATGGCGGCTTCGTCCAACGTAGATCTTTCCGGGGCAACGTATTGCGTTTTGTCCGGAGCCTCCCAAGGCATAGGCAGGGCTATAGCTATTGAAGTTTCCAAATTGCTCGGTCCAAATTCATTGATGTTACTATTGGCACGGAACAAAGGGGAGCTTGCAAAGACCTCTAGTCTATGCCAATCGGATAACGTTATAAAGTCATTTATGAATCTATAGATTTATCCACAGCGTCGCTGAAGGAGATGAATGATATTCTGTCTCGTTCATTAGATGGGAGAAACGTGACAGATTTCTCTACGAATATAATATTCCATAATGTAGGGTCTTTGGGTAACCTGTCTATTGATACTGCGCGTATGGAGAACTTGCCAGAGATGAGGGAGTACTTCGATTTGAACGTGTTTAATGTAATCGCATTGAATACGCAGTACCTTAAGATATTCGAACGGGTCGAGGATAGGACGGTTATTGTGAATATTACATCGTTGTGCGCGATAAAGCCTATGAGTGGTATGGCGTATTATTGTAGCGGTAAGGCCGCACGGGAAATGTATTTCAAAGTACTGGCCGAGGAAAAGAAGCACGTGCGTGTGCTAAACTACTCCCCTGGGCCGGTCGAGACTTCGATGATAGATTACGTGCTGGCCGAAGCGGTTAACGAGAACCTGCGGGACGTGTTCGTCTCGTTTCGTTCTCAGAATGTGCTTTTGAAACCTGAAATGACTGCTAAAAAGTGCGTTCATGTGCTCATTTCTGGTAAATTTGGACCGGGTGAGCATGTTGATTATTTTGATGATGAGTAAAGATTGGCTCTTAATCGACCCGTTGTTCGCGCGGCGTACAGTAATACCCCCGCTTTACGCGAGGGATACGTTCCGAAAAAAATCGCGTTAACTGAAATTCGCGTATATCGAGGGGTTTATGATTAAACATAGTCAAAATTTAATACAAAAAAAATACCAAATCATTTTAATCAATCACTTTAATTCTAAGAACACTTTATGCGATACGTACTCTTATTTTTTACGGAAAAATACATCTATTGTCTTTACATTATGTTCATACGCACTCTTTCGCGTAGTGCGAGGCATTTGAGCGCGAAATTTGAAGTTCGCGTTATAGTGAAACCGCGTGTAACGGGGTCGCGCTGAGCGGGGTATTACTGTATATGAAAGATTAGTGGAATTATTTAGAGTTATAGAAGTTACACTATGTTCCTTACTTCGACTAAATGTAATATCCCTATGCCAAATTTCATTTCATTAGGCCTAACTTTTTGATATTTATTAAGGAATAAATCAACTTTTACATTTACAATATCATAGGAATTTGTAAGAATTTATAATATTATTAAGAGAATACTTAATAAATTTTAGGTGTTTCACAGATGTTATGATTTTCTTTCTCGAATAAAATTACTCATGTTTAATTTCTACAGAAATTAATTCGGTTCTTTCTATAGAAATTGAAGTGAATTGAATTTATTAATGGACTAGATAATTTATAGACGCAAAAAAAGGTTAAGACAATAACCAAAAAAAGGTTTGTTTTAGAAAAAAAATTCAAGATCTGTTATATTCAGTGGTGGTATATAATTATTTATGTGTGTATGTAGTAAACTGTATATTCATTGTTATCATTTTTTTTTATCTCAATATTGTTACTAAGTTTTGGTTTAATAACGTAACAAAATATATATATCGTATAAATGCATTCCATGTCACTAACATTCGTTAGGTAATATTGTATTCTTTATAAAGTAACTAATGCTTAAGTGTTCATTAGATAATATTGAAAGGCCTACAAGTAGAAAACGTATGAGATTATAAAAAAATTGATTTGCTATTGTGATCGACGTGAGTGTAATTTATAAATTTAGTTGTAAAATATGCCTGGCGTTAATTCCGTGTTCAATATAAAAGTTAGTTTCTAAATATAACCTAGCGCTCGTCGTGTCACATGTACACGCGTGAAAGAGATGCAAGTATCTCGCCGTTCTGCTTTCAAAATTCGCTATGGTTTTTGCAAATTTGTACCGATAAATAAAATATCGCTTGAATAGCGGTGGAAAGTTCGTTGAACTGATTTACCAATCGCTCGATCGATATGAAGTTATCTGCGCTACGGCGACCAATCAGTCCTTAGACCGAATATCTGTGAAGTTGTTTGACGGTATTTATTTGGGGCACACCTAGTGTGACAGCCAAAAGAAGGCGATTTTTGGGAATTAAAAAAAAAACTAGTGAATCAATCGTTTTAAAATTTTGAGGGTATATTTATACATGTTTTGAGAATACACAGTAAAATTTTTGGAATAATATATTAAATATTTTTGAAATAACACGCGATCTCCGGCGGCGCCAAAAACAAGGTCCTCCACTGATGGAGTGATTGCAGCCTTCTCCGTTGATAAAACCTAAAAAAAAAAAATTCTCGTTAAACAAATACATATTGTCTGTACGATGACCCTCGGGCGAACCAAAAAATCAAAAATTGACAAAATGGCGGCATGTTGAAAAAAAAAAGTTAAATTTTAACCAAAATTTTGGTCGTTTTTGGCCTACCAAAATCCGATTTTTTATCAGATCAAAAAACTGGAGGGTCATCGTATGGAGAACTATATGTAACCGTACGCATATTTGTTGTTTCAAAGAACGGGTTTTTTTTTACAAAACATCTTTTTATAAATTGTTATTATAATTTTGATCTTTGTATTTGAACACATTCATACAGTAACTATAGCGTCGTTCATAATTGATTTTATTTTATTTTACCAATTTTGGGACCCCCTTTCCCTCTTAGGTGTGAGACCATTTCTCGTTTCCCCGCCCAAGTTTTTCTGAATTATCTTTAAAATACAGATATAATTTAATTTAATTTTGTAAATCTGTATCTGGCAACGGCGTGTCTTTAATTTATTTAAACTTTATCATTTTTTGTATGAATAATAATATAATTCTCATCGAAAGTAAGATAATGAGAGGATATTTTGCAGGCGCAACGTCGAATATGTACAAATCTAAATATAAATGTTTTGTCGTGAAATAAGTCAGGCGTATTTCGAATTTTTATCTATATACTATTCTTTTATGGGAAGATATTTAATTATTATGTGTTTTAAAAGATATATATATATATATATATATATATATATATATATATATATATATATATATATATATATATATATATTTGACTACATTTATTGTAACATTGTTGTACGTGTATTTACTAACAAAAAATTAACATTAATATTAACATAAATAATTATTATGTATAATACTTTATTACTTATGAATGCAATTCATTTGAATAATAATTAATGTCTAATAAATAATAAACGCTTGGAAATAATTGTGTTTTTGTTATCCCGAACACCTCGTTTGTGTCGACAATGAGTTACATTCATAGTTTTCTTGATTTCATTTTTCTAGTTCCTTCTTATCTCTTGTGTGGTATTTTGTAATTCATTATCATTAAAAAGGTCGATAGTTCTTGAATCGGCTGTGTCAGTGTGCGACCTTGTGAGTGTTTTGTAGGGGCCTAACGTCGGTTCATTTGATAATTGAAAGTTGTTTTGTGATGCCTTATTATTTACATATATGTTGCTAAGTGACATATTATATTATCTTATCGTTCATACTTTATAACATACTCAAAGTCATTTGAAATAAAAATTTTTGTCAATTTTGTTTTTAGGCATCTAAATTTGTTCTTTGATATTCAAAAGGAACGCTTGTTCTAAAATATTATCTGTATAGACGTTCTTTTCTAACCAAAAATAATATTAACGCATAAATCTTAAGTATTATATTTTTGTCTTCTATTTTCAAAAGTAATTCTTTGCCGTCTTCACTCACCCTTCACTCCAGTGGTGGTCATACTGCGGCCCTGGACAGTATTTCGAACGATTTCGATAAACAACTCAAAATGGAATTTGCATATAGTTAACTAGTTTGCCAAAAATGCCTTCATAGGCCACACAAAATCAATGGGTAGTTCACGTTTGATAGCTCATAAAAATATGTTAATTAATAGACGGTACCAACTACCATGGTTCTCGTTGACCTATGTGGCCTTTGACCAGAAAAGTGTGACAACCCAGTGGTCTCGTAGAGCAGTCTCTACGCCCATGTTAGGCAAATTGTACCCCGTAAATTTTAGTAGACATTGACTTATCAAACTGAAATTGCATAAGTATGTTATGAAGTTAACTAAATAGATGCACGCGGGAGAAGAAGCAGAGCGAGTGAAAAACGGTATTGCGGGAGATAACACAAGGAGTAGGTACTTTATTATAAATAGTCCAAAGGTTGCTATGGCCATGCAGAGTGTATGGGACGATCGTGTTTTGACAGCTCATGAAAATATGTAAAGCTAACCAATCTATAAATGGCCGCAATGTCAGGCATCTTTCTATGTAAGCCACCCCGTGTCGCCCCCATCCCAAATGCGGCGGACGGCCCCGGGGGGTTTTAGTGGGTGTTTCCGGGCGCTTCACGCCCGGGTGAGTCCCACACTGGCACGGAGTTCGTCCCTCCGTGCCCCCTTACCTATTGCATTGGGAGACTCCGGTCTCACTAATAGGTAAGGGGAGTGCGTAAATGCATTTCCCCTCGTCAAAAAAAAAGGTATCTTTCTATGTGATCCTTGACCAGAAAAGTGTGTACTATATCTTTTATATACACTTGCTTTTATGTGTGTGTGTAATTCGTGTGTGCGTTTCTACATATCCGGCCCTACACATAGAAAAATGTATTCCGCAACTAACTAATGCCTACTAATAACGATATTTATTATAAGAACTATGTTCCTTCATCCTGTTACATATAAAGTTATGTACATATGAAGGTAATAGACGGTCGGCCCACAGAATTACAATTAACCTAGAGCCACAAAAACACCTTGATCCGCCCCTGCCTTTCTATACGATCATGACAATAGATTTGACGCGTTCGCCCTTTCTAAATACGTACATTGTGTTTCTTTTTGATTTTTTTTACTCCATACGTACGTAAACATGAAAACAACATTAGTAAGTTCGAAAAAAAAATATCTATAGTCGCGAAAAAATCTTAATTTAGATGTATTATAGATAATTATCTCCGTCTATAGGTCTATCCGGCATCGATGTCAGGGCCAATCTTCAAACAAATACGTAAATATTTTGATAAAATTATAATTCACTTGTTAAATAAATTATTATATTAAAAAAACAATACATTGATAAAAGAATATATACTTTAGAAGTATCAATAAACGTAACTATTGAGATTATAAGAGTATTTAAACAATAAACAAATATAATTATAACGAATGAATTCCTCTAAAACCACACAATAATTGAACTTAAAAAAACAATAAACATGTTTTACCTAAGTACAAAAATTGTCTGCTATTAAAAAAAAATGTGTTGACAAAACCGTTATTAAAAGTCAGTCTTCTGAGAGGAATAATTAATTCCTAAGAGGCTTCGACGATATTACAGTTCGTGATGACAGTCAGTACTGTTTAGAAATAACGGTGACTGTTGAAAGACATGACAAATGATGCTGGCTGTTCTAAAAATGGAGCGCGTCAAAGTAATTACAAAGCGTCTATCATGATTTAATTCAGAACTTTATTATCGTTAAAATGACAACCCTAGTCTGCCTAAGCCTAGGTAAGTTAGGGCATCGTAAATTGGTCACCTATCTTAAAAAAAGGATTATGTGTCAATATTAGCTAATTTAAGCTTGGCGACTCATTGGGTATACTCTTAAAATGTCGACAATAGGAAAACAATGGAAAGCTGGCGTAAACGCCAGGTTAGTGCTCAAGGGGTTAATATAAGATTTTTCATTTCCTGTACCTGTTATTTTAAACGCAAGAATATATAATGTGGTTTTTTGCAGTTGGAATAATGACTTAAAATGGCTTACTTTGTTACCGAATTAAAAGTCCGTCCTTCGAGGTACACTCAGTATCAGAATTGCTCAAACACTTATGTCAGTACAGTATCAATTGCAAAAGGCTAAGTACAATTATGAGCCCGTCGTCCGCATTTAAGATACTTAACATTCAATGAAATGTAAAGGTTTTTTTAGCAATTTTGGGATCCTTGATATGTAATTAGGTTTTAGATCAACCTCCCCCCTGCTATTAAGAACACGCGTATCTTTTAAGTGTCATTAAAACATACCATTTTTTTACAAATCGTTACCTGGTAAGGGCTTGTTAAGATCACGTGCTTCTTCTCGGTACATCTGACGCTTAAAAAAAAATAATACACTTGATATGTCATTGCTACCCTCTTCCCCCTTTTGTGTCTCACGTGATTACTGGAAAATCCCTAAGATGCATGCGAAGCTATTGTCATTCGAAAGGTATTTTAGTGTGATGCTATCGTTTGTCATCAGATACTATGTGACAATGGCCGGCCAACGCAAGAGTCTTTTCATATTCCTGATGGGGCTTGCGTGGAAATGTAGGTTCAGTATGCCGTTACTGTTGAGCGGGGGACTGTCGCCATTCTCGGTCGAGCTTTTATGTTTCAAATACGTGTCCACACGGTGCAGACACTACACGAGAATGAGGTGAGTCTCCATTTGTGATGCCATGAATCACCGGATTCTAACCTTCTAATGCAGATGCGTTTATGTTTTTTTTTCTTAATGTTTCCTCATCTTTTAATCTAGGCACGATTTAAAAGAAAACTGAATGTATTACTTATATAATTAAGGGCCGGCCTTTTTTCTCTGTAAAGTCTCTGAAATATCAATTTGATCTCAATCTAAAAGTTAAGATTCTATCTTGAAACCAGCCGGAAAAAATGGTGCCGAGAATTCATTGATATATGATGTATGACAAATATACAAATAAATATTTCGCATTTTCTGAGCAGTTACTAAAGGGCGTTTGGGACAAAAAAAGCAGTACGATCCTCTAAATTTAGAGATACTTATTGCCAACTCGGCATAGGTACGACTGCAAATCCTCGATGGCCTAAACGAGATTATCTCTTTGATCTTGTTTACGTTGCGTAAGTCGTAGGTAACCTACCTAACCCGTTCATTTGATTAGCTGTTTTTATAAAAATGCGCTTGACTGTTTTCATTGGCAATATACAATGTCTTGAATAGCGTTCCAATAAAACCTTAGCAAAATTTTGGTCATATTTGACCTCTCTCTCCAAGACAGAAATAGTAAGCAAACCTCCCCTCCATAATTACGTAAGTTATTAGCACCGTTTTGAAAAATAAATAAACGAAAGTAATTAGTAGAAATTGCTTACCTAGTCACCATTCGGAATATGCTTACTTTTAGTGTAAACATGAACGTTTCTATGGCACCCTGACGCTTGTCAGGCAGGAAAGCTCTACCACCCTGACCCTGTAATTATTGGAGATGAAATGGAGTAATTTCACCAAATGCTACTTAGTAAAGGCTATTTTGAAGTGTTAAATATACCTAAAGTGTACCTTTATTCCTCACCAGCTCGCTTACTATGAAGAAGATGACGAAGACCAGGACGATGACGATATCACCTGGGAAACAGAGTCCACTGACTCATGGGAAACGATAGTCGAGGAGGTCGCTTATGGCTGACGTTTATAATTCACTTTTATAAAGCCTAAAACATATAGCAGCGTACGGACGTATAATTTTTTTAAAACTAATTTACCTAATTGATAACCTGCCCATAGTTTTCTTCACTTGTAATAAAACCAAATTATCTTAGAGAAACTTTAGAAAGATCTTTTAGAAATAATTTAGAGGTCGCATTTTATTTATATAAAATTTATAAAACTGTTTTTTTTTTCTAGGTAAATTCGGTCGTGTTCTTACGCTGTGCTATATACTATGGCTATACGAAAGGCCAAATCTTTATATCGTATCGTATTAATAGTGTTTTGTGTTAATCCTAATGCTATAGTAATTCCTAATTACATTGTTATGCTCTGTTTTATTGCATATTAAAAATTAACAGTAAAAAGATATTTGCGTTCGAAGTCGGGTGTCGACGTTTACTATACTGTATCTCTTTCATTATTTATAGCGATTCTGTTTTTGTTTAGTTAGATACCGATACCATCTTCTCATGTGGTTAGATACAGGTTTCATTATGTAGGTTGGAGTTCTATCCTAAAATAAAGAAAAGATCGTTTAGTATGTTGGTAAGACGTTTTCTTAATGCCCGCCTGAGTTTAAAAACCCTCAAGTTTAAAAAACCTGTCGCTAAATACTAATAGGTGTGTTCCGGGATCATCACTTGAGAACCAGTACCTCTAGGCTTAGTGTGTTTACCATTCTGAACCACATCGTCACTTAACAACAGATGAGATTGTAGTCGAACCACTGTAAAAAAATATCACCATGCATAGGTAACATAGGTGTGTTCCCGTAGCATCTAGTAGGTACCTCTAGAGTTAGATTAGGCTTTAATCTTAGGCCAAATCGTTACTAAATCCTAGAAATGATATAATTGGTGGTGTTGATTTGCTGTATCCCAAATGAAAATATCGGTGGGATGGCCAAAAATTATTATAGTGTAAACATAAGATGAGAGGATCGCGTCGATCTCATGAATCATATACGTTGATGACCTTATTACAAGGATACGTGTGTCTGGCAATGTGTTAATTAGTGAAACATAATTTTTATAGAGTACTTAATCTACATGGTATTTATTTACTTAATCTATATTTTTGCAGACATAAGATCCAAAATAAGATCAACTGTCATCTTGATGTTACTTAAATGCGTACACATAAATCTTTAGATACGACTTTTATAGTATGACGAACGGTCTACACGGTCAAATGTGTGATTTCACTCACCTCACGTAAAAGAGAACGCTAGTGATCAGAGTAATGTTTGTAGAGAAAGAAATAGCTATAACGTCTCGGTTCAAGTGCGAATGCACAGTCGTAAAAAATTGACAAAATTTGTGTCTTCGATGGTGCGTCTAAAGATTTAATGCTACGACTAAATTGTATTTTAACTGGGCTGTGTGTAAGGTTTAATTTGTTATAAATAAAGTTAAATAGAACAAATGGTTTTATTTATAATAACTCATCCTAAAAATTACAATTTTTTAAAGGAAAACGTCAATAATTCAAACCTACAACAGGTTTTAATAATAAATTTTAGTCCTTTTTATTGTTGTAGAAAATATTTTCTATCGTTAAATATTCATATTATTTTACTCTACAGAAATTGCCATAAACATCCAAATACACTAATATATAGTCATATTTCCGATAATAGATATGATAGTACCTTAAAAACGATTAAAGTGACCGTTTCACAAACTCAAAGATAACTTCACAACTAATACCGAGAATGAACACCGTGCACTGCTATGAGCGACTGCCTTTATTCGCTACGAATAAGTTACAATTAATACTTAGGAGGATATACTAGCGGCATTTGTTCTATAAAAAAACGTAGTTCCCTGTTTCCTCCTTGGATAACAGCATTATGGTAAATATTTTATACTAAATAATATATATCCACCACTGCCATGCTCCGTTTTGATTTTTTTCCATAAATTAGTTATTGTAGAAACTAGGAGCCTTTGATAAAGAAAAAAATGCTGTAATATAGTGTTGTCGATAAAATATAATCGTATGATTTTTTAGTATATCCTATATCTAATTAGAATATTTACATGCGATCCCAATCCTTTGGATAAATGACTCCCGAGTTATGAAAACAATACGAACGATTATTATTTAGACTTCAAATTTGACATTATAGAAGCATGGAGAATAAACATAAAGAGGATCATAGATAATACATTAATACTGAAAAAGAGGAACGTTTCCAATAGAGAGAAAGTTAGTGTCCAGAAATTTACAAAATTGCGCGAAAATTGTCCGTCGCTTGTGTGCGTTTATACTTCAAATTACATAGTAATTAATCTATATTGCTCGTATAACCGATGCCCGGTGGGGTCAACGGGTTCTCAAATGGCTACTACGCACCGAAAGACGTAGTTTGGGTAAGCCCCCCACTAGGTGGACTGACGACCTGCTGAAAGTTGCGGGAATCTGCTAGATGCGGGTGGCGCTAGACCGGTCGTGGTAGAGATCTTTAGAGGAGACCTATGTTCAGCAGTAGGATGTCTTTCGGTTGAGTGGATGGATGAATAATCTATATTTTTACAGACAAAATAACCAACATCATCTTGATGTTAGTTACAAATGCGTAAATTTTAATCGTCATAGTCTCACCACGGAGTTTTAGATGGCACGGGCCAGTGAGTTATCTCATCTCTTATAACATGAAATAAATCGCTACTTTTTGCAAAGTTCATCTTCGAGAGTGCATCCTAAAATTTTAATGCTACGACTAAATTTTATTTTAACTGGGCTATGTGTAAGGTTTAATTTGTTAATAAATAAAGATAAATAGAAAAAAAACAATTAAATATTTTTATTCGTAATAACCAGTAATAAAATGAACAATTTTTTGAAAAGAAAGCAAAAATAATTAAAGTCTACATCAAGCTTTAAAAACAATTTGAGTCTAAATTTGTATAGAAAATATTTTCTATTGTTAAACATAGTATTTTAAATTCTACAAAAAATACTATAAACATCCAAACACAGTAATATATGGAAATATTTCAGATAATAAATTCAGTCCTAAAAACTGTTAAGATGTCCGTTTCAAAAAGTCGAGGATAAATCTCACATCCCAAAATAAATATTTATTTTATAAGCAGCGTGCGCTGCTATATGTGACAGCCTATTTTTTACGCTGCAACTAACATTTTTAAAATCTGACATAGGTTTGCGCACAATTAATAAATATTCTATAACCACAAGAAATATTTTAAGCCAATCGAAAGTACAAAGAGTTCAACTGTTCTAAGAATATAAACGTGAGTACAGTGTGAGGTCCGATCTTTGCGTAAGTTGGAATGAATCCGCTCCATAAAGCTAATACGCCCTCGTTCTTTATCACGCTCATCAGCACGGATATCTGGCTCGCACCTTTTGCAGAATTTTGTACCCTGTAATTAAAAAAAAAAATGTATAATGTGTAATCTTTACACGCTGTTAAAACGAAAGTAACAAAACCCTTTAACAACTAATTTTATACTTTTTATAAAATTATTGTAATATCCGAACGTGGCGTAACGATATTGTTATCGTATTTGACATTTAATTCACCAAAAGACTGAACCGATTTACATACTTCTTAAAAAAAAAAATGTGAGCCGTCACGGGACGTCTGGCAGATGTGAAACATCGACATTATTTTGTAAAAGTAATATGCACCGTACACACTACTGCATATAAAATGTATATATATGCATACCATTATGTAGCGTGGCGACGCGTCGCCACGCCAGAAATCGGTTTTACGTGCGGCTATACATGTTTCACATCAAAAACAAAGCTTATATTATCTAGACAAATTTTGTAGACGAAAGTGAAGTAAGTCACTATCACATAAACAATCACACAAGCGGAGTCGCGGATACAGCTAGGATAAAATAGAAATTCATCGTAAAATAAAAATCTTAAAATTATCAAAAAGAACAAAAAAATTACCTAGTTTTAACAATATCTACAGGAAGTGAAGCGGCGCTGGTCACCAATCCTGCTATCATCGACGAGGCAAAGTGCAGGGTTATTCCTTCCCCGAGGCTCGACAACAGCATCTCCCTAGCCTAGAATACGTTAAACAAAGGGCTTAAAAGATTTGTTATTATTATTCGGACTAGAACAGACATGTATCACTGCGACCTGAAAATATCTGTTGTGGTCGCCCCACACTATAGAGCTCAATGACTAGACCTACACCTGGACCTACTGTAGAATCTTTTTGATAGAGAGTGTTTGTACCTCCTCTGGGAGCAACACAACTCGGTTACGTTGGGACGGTAATTGATAACATACAATGTGTGCTCTTATGTTCTGGAGGGAATGTTTTGATGTGTTTGTTCAAACAAGAGCATCCAGTTAGTTCTCCCACTAATACATGCAGTTGATTACTACTGAGAATCAGGGCGCTAATGAATGCCCTGAAGAGCTCTTTGGAATGATTTTGTCCTGGTAATTTGTTCCAGAACTCTATTGCTTTACAGGTCTATTGATATATGGTCAAACGAACTAGCTTTTTGAAATACCAGAAAACGGTTCAGGCTCATAGTTTCTGCAACTGAAAGCTCATCCGAAGTTTCATTGCCGAGATTTCCTGCATACTTTTGTACAATTACGAGTCAGCCTGTTACCCAGACTGTTCCACGAAGCCACACAATTGGCTACTAGCTTCGGCTCTAAGTCAGAAACCAGTGCCAAGAGAGCGGCTTGATTATCCGAATAGATGTTAATTTTACATGGTTAACGTAGACTTCCTGCAGATTTATATAGGTACATTCTAAAATCCCGTATACCTCTGCTTGGAAAATGGAGGCGAAACTGCCAAGATTACTTATTTTACTAAAGTTAAATCGCTTTCCATATATTCTTAGAGTATAGTTAGAGACCGAATCAACAGATGATATCAATTTGCCTGGTACGGCGCGCGGGCTAATGGACTGTAATCCTAAGATGGCGGTGTCCCTACTTAATCGAGTTCGTTGAGGAAAAATACAATGCACAGTACCTGGAGTTGATGTCCTTTCTCCCAGCGTCGACGTGGCGATGAGGGCGAGGGTCCGGGCAATACCAAGACGAGAGAGACTTCTTCTTCAGCCTGTGCTATATTTCGCGAGTGCGGTGCGCGTGCGACGCGTAAGGCGTTTTATGCTTGACTAACTCTTGCGGTTTGAAGAAAGGGGTAAGAGGAAAAGAGGGGTAGGAGGAGTAGGGTTGCCGTGTCGAGCCAGTCAAATTTCGACCAAACTCGAGGCACAGTAACATTCCATTTTCGCCAGCGAACTCGATATTAAATTACAATTTAATAAATTAAACTGGCGTAACCATTGCCTATAATTTATGTTTGATCAAGGACATACTATCTCAAAGTCTTACCTGTGCGTATGTACCGAGTTGGGCGCTGTTGACTACCATAGCTCTTGTAACAGTTGCTACCGCACCACGCCATAATGAAGTTATACCTTCTTCTCTCGTTATTCTGACGACAAATAATAGTGATAAGTATTAAAATATGTCCAGTTAGGTATTATATGTTCTATAAGAATTATTGTTCCTAACTTACAAGTGCTCTGCTAGTAATAAACAATAGTTTATAGAACGCAGTACGTGTAATCACATTCTGTTCCCTGTTAACAATTAATTTTAATACGAGTTGGAGTCATCGACAGAATTGGTATTTCCACTTAATCTACAATAAATTACATACTAAATTCACATTAAATTAGGGGTAAATACTTGTAAATAGGAAATTTTATATGTATTGTCTTTTTTTTAATACTTCATATTATTATTATCGTAAACAATCGTACAAAAAATCTTAGTACATCTAACTCGGTAACTCTCGACTAGAATTTTAGACATGTCAGAATAATAGTGCAAATTATTTGCCACTTTCAGACGTACATATATATTCCTCACAACACACACTTCATCCAAGAATTTTGAATTCGTTTCAGTTTTTTATACGAAACTGCTCATCGAATAAAAAATATATAGTGAATGAAGTACCTAAATCACAATTCACTTAAAAAATATATCGTTTACAAACCTGCCTAAAGCGTTGAACACATTTTTATAGTTCCTCCTCTTTTCTGGAGGTTGTCTGCCATCGGCTGTCATTCGTATGAGTGCGACCTCGGCCGGTGTGTGCCAATGAAAGCTCCTACGCCACCAGCGGTCATGCCCATCACTATCTTCACTGGGAAACTTGGTGTACCATAGTTACTGTTTTAAAAAGTTTTGTTAGTCGACCTTTCTTTATCCTCTTAGCAATATTACATAGTGTTTGTATATCTTACTAAACCTGGGTTTGGGGGAAAAAGTATGAAGCTTAAGATCAATATTGTGGAGATAAGAAGTCTGAGAGGTATAACCCGAGTGAAGATAATGGGGAAAGTAAGAAATAATGTGATAAGGAAACGCTGCAATGTGGTGTAGGATGTAGTAATTAAAGAAAAGTAACCAACGATTAGTTGATTTGGGAGACGATAGATTTAATATCATTATTTGGCACATTGTAAGACAGTCTGCAATGCTTTTCATGATTACTTTGAGTTGGAAGTGCCCAATTAAAATCAACCGATTTTTGGCATCAATGACAAAGGTTACTTCATTATCAATTTTGGTTGGACTCCTAACTTTAAGTTTAATTATCGATTAAAATATCAAATCCAAGCAAATCTTAACACACCCTTTATAAAAATCCATTAGGGAGTTAAAGCAACCCATTCTTCCTGTTGTGTATGTTGCTTGACGGAACAGAGCAGCCGATAAGCCGCTGTAGAATCCTATGAAGCCCTCTTTTTTCAGTATATTAGAGGCGACTGTCAAAGTCGACATGTTTTTGCCCGCCGGTCCCATTAGTTGCATCCTTGTCTTCGTCAGGTCAGCGGGTTGGACCACGCATATCGCCAACATTCTATAACATATTATGTTGTAACATACTGCAGAAGTTGCCACCGAATACATTTCACTCATAGCTAGATTTCAGGTACTTTTGTAGGCGTTGAAGTTATACATATACGATCGTTTAAAATGTCATGAAATCTGGCTGCGGCCACTTCGTTAGACTTAAATTAAAACTTTATGTAATTTAAGAGAATTATAAGCCATATATAAGCATATGGCGGCCGATTTTTTTTTAAACGGTATAGGCTTTGACCAAATTATCACTTGATGTTAAATGACGTTGTGTTCCAGGATGGTAAACACACAGCTTAGATACTGGTTCTCAAGTGACGCTACCAGAACAGAAGTACACAACTATTGGTATTTTTGGTGACAGGTTTTCGAGTTGTTAGAAAATGCCCTACCACTACCTTTTCTCACGATGTTTTCTTTCACCGAAAGCTTAGGCTGATTTTAGAGTTAGATCTCTCGAGTTAGATCTTTAGAGTTAGAGATAGAATCCAGGTGCACTATCCACTGCGCCATCATCGCTTACAAAAGACAGCAAGACTCTAACATAACTCTTCCGTAGCCTTGGGTGGGAGAGTATTTATGGGGAATTTCCTAAGTTAAAAGTCTATCTGTTGTGGATTGTATTTTGTCGGTCGATTAATTGAATAAAAGGCATTTTTATTATATTACAGTAATTTTATATAACTGACACGTTACATGTTTTTCTTAATAGTAGAACTGTTCTTTTTACAATCTTTTATATTACAAAGGGTTTTAACATGGACAGTACTAAAGCGGGATATAATCTTATTATCCACGACATTATCACTAACGAAATTTCAATTAAATGGAAGCAATCGTTTGAAAATTTTCAAAATCAAAATTTATCACTCTTATCTGTCAGTCATAAAATCAAAAAGTTATGTAAAAATGGCCACAGATGTTTATAATATGTTTTTGACATTTCCAGCAATATTAAAATTAATGATTTTTTGTAATCAATTATTTTCTCCGTCACTACATTTTCTTAATGTGCCGAGTACCCATAAAAATAAGACAATAGGAAAACAATGCAAAGCTGGCGTAAACGCCGGGTAAGCGCTCAAGGGCTTAATAAATTTTAATTCATCTAAATAGCTGGCACAATGGTCACCACAATCTTTTAGTATTGCAGATTATTGCATTATACCAGTTTTTTATAGAATAATTGAATGTGATATTATTATAAAGGAAACCGGTGAAATCAAAGGGTCAATATCTCTTACCCGCTTACGCCTCCGATAACGAAGTTGAGCCATCCGGGTATAGTTTTCGGAGCTGCTTTCTTCGTCTTGTCCGCCATTCGTACACGAATATCTTCACAAACTTAGTGATTTAAAAAAAATCCTTTATCATATTTATATAAATTGTTAAAATTAGAAAACTGACGTTGTTCTTTTTGTATATTTTTTTAAAATATTGCTGTATTATAGATAGTGTCTGTCGATAAAATATTGTGTAAGTATTGTTATTCTGTGTATGCTACGGTTAAGGTAAAGTGTTTAAAAGAAATCAAATTTGTTTCTTAGTATATATTTTTATACGATACAAGATATTCTTTTAAGTAAAATAAAACGTAATAATCTAGACCTTAAGTGTACTCTAGATAGATATATAGAAAAAGGCAAGCGAGTTCGAATAAAATTCATCGTCCATTTCAAATACATTTTAGGGTCTTGTAAGGTCTCTATCTTGTCCTGTATATATAAGATCCTTAATCCTGAGGAAATCTACAAAACGCTCTGTTTTCACAGTTCGTATTAATGTGAATGTAGTCTTATTTATTTAGTAAAGTGCGTATAGCTTAATATTAATTAAATATATACTTATAATAAAAGGCTTACGGGACGAAATCTGTGAATGGATGATATCCGAGAAAAAGAAATACTATCAGTGGCTTCAGAATCGACTACAGAACACATTTCGATAGTTTTATACAAAAAAAAATCTATATATCGGTCTGTGAAATTTGGTATAGTTATAGATCACTCTATAGTAACATATTAGCACACTTTTTACACATATATGTATTTATACAAGGTATGAGTAACATTTATCTATATAAAGAATTCCATGCGGGTCTTCAGCATCGACTACAGAAACAGACATTCATTAAAGTCTATCTGTTTATTAATTTGTTCGCTAATCATGCAAAAATAATTATATCATATTTGGGGACTTATTTAGTTACATAAATATAAAACCTTTTAATGTTTTAATCAGATAACTTATTTTTATTAGTATGCTGATTAATAAAAGCTTAGAATATAAAATAGAGTACTCAAAGTACTAATTTCCGAAAAAATCGCGGGCACAAACTAGCTCTGTCTGTCTCTCACCTAAACCACTGAATAGATTTCGATTATATTTTGTAATGAGATAGACTGCATCCAGAGGAAGAATAAAAACTGCCAATTGTGTGTATTCTACGCAGATGAACCCGCGGACACAGCTAGTAATAACATTGATAATCGATAACAGAATATCGATACAAGAACATCGCTAAAAAGTCCTAAAAGTCATTTCATGAGCATAACATTCATTTTGTCTACAAACGTCAAAAATGTGGCCTGCATTTTTATAAAAACCTTACAAACTCATTTATAAGGTTAACCTTATTATAAAGGTGAGATTAAGATCGGGCTAGGAAGACCTTCCAGTATTTTTTATTGCTATTTTGTTAGGTGATTGTATAGATTTCGCGCCTATTGAAAACCGATATTGCTTCAGATGGTCATTGACTAGTTGAATTCCAACGGAACGGTGCTACGTATTCCATCATCTTATTCCATTTGTATTTGGGGTCGGCGCACAAGTCTTTCACTTGCAATTATCTCTGTTTGAGATCGTACCTACAGTCACTCTCTAAGAATATTATATTTCTAACAGTCCACTCATCTCTTCTTTAGACTTCCTCTTCCCCTTTACCCGTCCACATTCAAATCTAATACCTTTCTTACAACATCCTTATTCCATCCAATTGAAATGAAATAAGTCCACTGCTGGACCGGTCTTGCGCCACCCGCATCCAGCGGACTCCCGCGTCCTTCACTGGGTTGACCCACGCTGCGTCTTCGGGTACGCGGGAGCTATTTGAGAACCCATTAGCCTCATCGGACATTCGTTCTACGAGCA
This sequence comes from Samia ricini, assembly GCA_014132275.2. Taxonomy (NCBI): domain Eukaryota; kingdom Metazoa; phylum Arthropoda; class Insecta; order Lepidoptera; family Saturniidae; genus Samia; species Samia ricini. Next base: position 2,830,290 of record AP028159.1, read on the forward strand.
ATGTGCCCAGCCCATTACTACTTAAGTTTGTCAATTTTTCGGGCAATATCGGTTACTTTGGTTCTTCTGCGAATGTGATTCAATCACGCTGTGAAACTCCGAGCATAGCTCTCTCCGTTAGATAGTAGATTTTTTTAGAAATCTTGCGCCATAATTCTATTTTAGATGCTACTAATTTCGAACCTTACCTACATTCAAAAAAAGATTGAACTCAAATGTTTTAAGGTTAAAAAAATCAAAATTTATTTATTCAATTTAGGCCCTAAGGCGCTCATGAACGTCTAAAACACTACTCGAGAAGAGCCGGCAAGAAACTCGATCTGGTTTTTTTTTATAAATATAGTATATATCATTTTTTTTTTGTAATATAAAAAGACTATACAAATCATAGTCTTAATAATGTTAGCGGAAACACAGAGATGTGGGTTAATTCCAGACATCACTATCGTTCACGTAACGATCCACCCTGTAATAACCTTTTCAGATTAAAACTTGCTTGACATAATACTTGAACTTATTGTCAGGTAAATCGGTAATGTTACTTGGGATCTTATTGTAAAACCGAATGCTATTACCTATAAAGCTTTTATTACACTTACTTAACCTAAAGCGTGGTTCCGGACAACTTGTCTTTACTTCTAATATTAAAATTATGACGATCATTCACTAGATCTAGTGGAAGTGGAAGATAGAATAAAAAACAATAGTTGTATTTATTATTATTGTAATGAATACAAATAAGTGTGAAAAACACCAGCGCGTCCTCTTCACCACTGCCACTCCTCTGTGAAATCTTCATCCATGGGGAAATGTCTCCTACGCATAAAGTATTAATATATTTAATTTGAAAAAGTGTACGTAATCGGCATTTAACTGCGTCATAATTTATTTTCTTGACCTAGCTAATGCTGTTTACCGGAAGGGCCTTAACAGCTTCACCGAACTTTGGGGGGCGTGTGCTGAAGGCACTTTAGCCGCAAAAAGGTAACTAGCACAAGGGTTACCAAAATGGTACGAACCTCGGCTTGGCCCTTACCTGAGTGTAAAACTCTCTCGCGAGTTAGATCCTAACTACAGTCTATCGTCTAACCGAACTCCTAGGTACCTGACTTCGGAACTATAAGGGATTTCAGTACCTGCGTACTGGATGCGACTGGGAGGGTCATAAATTATTGTTTTTTTTTTTTCTAATTGTCTATGCCGTATATTTGAGAGGCCCTTTACAATTTCTAGCAGAAGACCGCCGTAGGAACCACAGCTTGCGCTATTGTTAGTGTACATGCTATAGTTTTGTGAAAGAAGAGAGGTCCCTTACAGAACCTATGTACTTTGCATGTATTGTGCAAGTGTGTGGCATGTCTTGCTAGTGTATGGAATGAGTCATGGTGTCACTGTGTTTTTTTTATCGCACTACTTAAATGTTGTGGATAAATCCTTGACAGCTTCATCAAACTTTTGGGGGGACCGCTCGAGACACTGTGTAACTTTAGACGTATATAACATTTTAAACTACTAACAATAACTTATGTAAAAATAAATAAATACGACGTGATAGAGTGAGAGAGTGAAGATTATAAAGTTTTTTCACTTATAATTCATCTTTGCCTCAATACTCATGTTTTTTTTAACAGAAAATGGAAGAATAGATGCGAGGATGGCGCATTGGATAGTGTGGGCGGATTCCGCGTGAACGGACACGGGTTCTAACTCTAAAAACAAGCCTGAGTTTTCGGTGAAGGTAAACATCGTGAGGAAACCATAACATGGTTGTAGGGCATTTTCTACTAATGTCCTCCTGGGTAGCTACCAATCTAAAGTTTGAAAACCTGTCGCCAAATACCAATAGGTGTGTTCGGGCAGTATCACTTGAGAAGTAGAATCTCAAGGCTTAGTGCGTTTATCATCCAGGATCAAATCGTCCAAGAAACAAAACAACAGAACACGAAGGCAACACACCTTCGAGGTGGCGGTGTCGCCGGCGACCCGGGTCCCGAGCGGCGGGTTGGTGTCCTGGGCGAGCCAGGCTGCCTGCGCGCAACCTCTCCTAGTAACGAAAGAAGGATCGCGATAGACGCTGACTGAAGTTCTGTTCCAGAAACCAAAAATCTTCAATATTTTTTTGTAATTTTTTCTCAACGAATGTCCGTTGTTTTGAAACGATTAAAAACGCTAGAAGGTGCTGAAATCTACTGTTTGATATTATACGTTAATGGTTAATGGTGTCTCAATCTCTAGATATTCAGTTAAATTGGATACTAGGACATAGAAAGTTTTTTTAGTCTAGATAGTTATATGTATGTGAACAGGGTAGAAATTCTCCGAGACATCCTACTCACCGGGAGACAGGAGCCCTTCATCTCGCGTAGATCTATTTTCCTGAACAGTTCACAGAGCAACAACTCGTGTAAGGTCGGCGTACGGGGACCAAAGATCTGTTCTATAATTTCCACAACCTTTAAATGAAACAAACCTTCAGCGACTATTTTTCACGATTAGTATCTTTTAATAGTCATTTAGTCATTTAATAATCAGTGTTGGGTTAGTCATTTAGCAGAAGACACAAGTGTCTAGAACATACAGGCCTTTAAATTTGTTCAAATTTAAAAATCAGAAAAAAAAAGTGTTGGTAAAATTGCTAATCACATAAAACTTTGGACCCATTAACAACATTCGTTTCAAGCTCCGTGACGACTTAATTCACTTGTTATAATCAAAATAAACTATTAATAAGCATTATGTAAAAAATAAGAACAATTCCAAAAACAGTTTTTTCATAAATGCTGATATCATTCAAAAATTTTTTGCCGTACGAATTAATAGTTTTCAAAAAAAAAAAAATCAAAAATCAAAATTTATTTATTCAATTTAGGCCCTAAGAAGGCGCTTATGAACGTCTAAAACACTACCACCGGTTCGGAAAACAACCCAGTCGAGAAGAGCGCAGGCGAGAAACTCGATCTAATTCTTTCTTTTTTATAAATATAATATATATCATTTTTTTTTTTTGTCATATAAAAAAAACTATACAAATCGTAGTCTTAATAATGTTAGCGGAAGCACAGAGATGTGGGTTAATTCCAGACACCACTATCATTCACGTAATGATCCACCCTGTAATAACCTTTTGAGATTAAGACTTACTCGACATAATACTTGAACTTATTGTCAGGTAAATCGGTAATGTTACTTGGGATCTTATTGTAAAACCGAATACTATTACCTATAAAGCTTTTATTAGACTTACTTAACCTAAAGCGTGGGACGGACTTGTCTATACTTCTAGTATTAAAATTATGACGATCATTCACTAGATCTAGCTTGTCTAAATTTTTAAGAATATTCATTAAGTTATCGAAGATGTGTTGGGAGGGCAAAGTTAAAATATCATATTCTTGAAACTTGTTCTTTAGAGATTCGCGAGGTCCCATATTGTATATTGCTCGAACAGCTCTCTTTTGTAACGTAAAAATCGATCGATTTTGATCGAATTGTGAAAAGCTACTTTAATAAACCAACCTATGTTAAATGGTCTATTTTACTTACATGAGGATAGGTAGACATTAAATCTGGTAACAAAGCCAAATCGATGTCAACAGCAGCGCACATTTCAAACAAAACTTGACCCAACGACAGCGCCTCGACATTGTCGAGTTGAGCCGCCAACGCTATGGGACATCTTGGAAGGACCCCTATTAATGTATTCTCCAAACCGCATATCCTGTATATTTTATGGAGACGCAATCATTAAATGTCTATTTAAAGTTTATCTAAGTATTTCCGAATAATTATGTACCTCGCAACGCCATTTTGTACGACGACGTTGCCGGAATGCAAGTGACGGAACGGAGGGAACCCCTTCTCTTTCAGGAACAGGAGACCCTCCAACATTTGCCGACCGAACCTCGCTACCTGCCACGCCGGTAACCCGGTTCCCGCACTACTGTACTTACGAGAGTAATCTTCATTCCATGTACTCTACAAATATCAGAACAAGATTTTTTTTCAATTAAGGCACGCGTTTCTATTCGAGGCCATTGTTGAAAATATGAAAAATCGACTTTGAATTTATTAATTTTAACTGTCTTTTAACTTCTTCAGGGCATTCTCTTAAATTTACTTAGTCTGTAGTAGCGTGAGATGTAAAAGGCCATCATATACGTTATGCAAAACAATAATATTCTCATCTTTCTAGGTCATTGCCAAGCATGGGGGGCAGGGAGTACATCCTGCCCCTCGGACTTTCGACCAATGGTCGTACCTCTCTTTGAGAGGTGGGCTAAGAGGTGGGTGGGGAAGTATTCCCCCCCATCCCTACTGGGCCATTGCACGTGACGCGGTGCTTACGAAAGCTAACCCGTATCGCCCGGTGGACGGTCCCGGGGGGTTTAGTGGGTATTTCCGGACGCTTCACGTCCGGGCGAGTCCTACACTGGCACGGAGTCGTCCCTCCGCACCCCCTTACCTATTGCATTGGGGGACTCTGGTCTCACTAATGCAATAGGTAAGGGTAGCGCGTAAATGCATTCCCCTCGTCAAAGAAAAAAAAAGGTCATTGCCAAGCAATATTTTTACAATTCAAACCTATTTGCTATTGCTTTTCTATTATCATCGAACTAACCTTATATATAAGGTCCTTTAAGCTGCCTCTAGCGTTGAATGGTAACACAGTTAAAGCGTGACCATTACATAGTTCCAGATCTAGAACTGGATAAATATAAGGATGGTGGAGAGCTCGGAACAACTCCATTATCAGATCGTTAGAACGTTCGCTCTGTTCTATAGGGCATTTTGTTGATAGCGGCATCTGTAACGGAATATTAGTAATCTCTTTCTGCAAATTAATGTATTTTTAGATATTGCTACAGTACTATGTCTGTACCATCTGTACCTAGAGATAGAAATGACTAAACCTGGACTAAGTTTTAGGTCATGCATGGTAGTCAATATAAATAATATCTGTTATTGATCCTATAATATGGCTGTACGCGTTCTACTATCAGCAGTATACACAATGCTTATGCTTATGCAAAGCTCTACCAAGTTCATATACTTAACAAAAATTTGCTTATCGTAAGATAAATTTATTTTTGTAGCCATTGTTTATTTTATTGTCACAGCCGGGTAAGATTAGAACGTTTTTCAAGGTCGCAGATATAAAAGCTGGGATAAAGCCGGACGCAGAAAAAAAAAGCTACTTCCTGCAATGGTTTAAGACAATTACTTAATTCAAATCCTATACAAGGTCATATGGTATCTAATAAATAAAACAACTCACTAATGTAAGCAATCGGTCGGTTTTGATAGAATTGTCGTGTATAGCGAACCAATGCTTGTTTGCACGTGAACCTATCCCACCGAGTTGAGATAACAAGTTGTATCTAAAACAAGATCTATATTATAACATGTTTAACTAATTAATCATTTTTCAAATCTAGGAAAAGTAAAAAAAAAAATCAAACACAGACAATTTACCTTATAGATTGAGACAAATACTCAGTACAGATGCTGAGAGCAGCGGAACTTTCCATAGATCGTTCTCCTGCCCTAAAAATATTACAATTTATCCGTATTTTTTTTTCTATTCAAAATAAAAAAATCCGGGGCTAGTGCCTAGAGAGACAAAATACGAAGGACAAAAAAAATCTTGACTTTATAGAAATTACTTAATTTAAGGTTTATTGTTCAAAAATCAATAATTGGAAAAAAAAATATAAAAAGTACCTTTTTCGGAAAACTAATAATGTTTTTTTTTTTTTTGGTCTCACTTGGTCAGCCGAGGCGTGCGCACGCATGCCTTTTTTACATTTTTCGATTTCTCAAATTCACATTTTAACAGTGCCCAGGGGCGGTGCTAAAGGTATATTCGCCACTATATATAATGTTTCTGTTCACAATTTTCATACATACATACATATGCTCACGCCTGTTATCCCCGAAGGGTTAGGCAGAGGTGAAATAGCGAACTACACCACTCGCATTCCGGCGAGCTTAGTTCCGTCCCAGATGTGACAGGGAGCGAGCCTGGCGCCATATCGGGCACAAATTCCAAACTCCGGGATGATACTGAGTAGAAAAAACCCTATATCACTTGACCCGACCCTATATCACAATTTTCAAATCGCTTAAAATGACCCAATGAAATAAGATTAAGGATTTATGTTTTTTATAACAGCTGTGTTCGTGGCTCCGCTCGCATAAATGTTCAATTCTTCACTAAATTATCTCTTCACACTTAAAGATTGCTCGGTACATGCTGGTGATTATTGGTAATGGATAATGGTTTTCTAGTCACAAGCGTAGAACATTTCCTTTTGTAACATGTAAAAAAAAGGATTTATTCTCCTCACCGCGGTGATGCAGGCGGCTCCGACGGTGATGATTTCCCAGATCCGGTGGCGATTAGAGATTTGTTAAAGAGCAATTTGGCCAGCGAGTCAATCTTCTGCGCTACGAGCGGTGCACGCTCCGAGTTCTCTTCTACAAGACAATCGAAATAGACCAAAGAATGTTTTCACATTACCTAATATTAAAAGGTAATAGAGGCAGAAAAAACAGGAAATAGATTAAAAGAAGTTTTAAAAAGGTTAAAATAAATAAATTATAATAATACTTGAACTACAAGCGCACGATGATGTTTCGCCATCGTCTTGTGTCCCAGCTTCTCCCGTTAGCGATAAGAAACAAAAAAAAAAAAACAGATATAGATCAAAATATTTAAAAAAAAAAAACTAATGTAAACAAAGTAGTCAAGGATATGCATAGATTAGCGAATACCATCGTACGCTAAATATATGTAAAGTCAAAATAAAACAAAATTTAATGGAACAAAAAAAATAAAATTTTTCTAAATCTGTTTTGATTTGATTCTGTTGCCAGTACCATGAGTTTTAAAACTGTACGTTTTATAGTATTTTGCTTGTTTTTTTTTTAACCTAGCTAATTCTGTTGACCGGAAGGGCCTTTACAGCTTCACCGAAGTTTGGGGGCGAGTGCTGAAGGCACTCAGCCGCAATAAGGTGACTAGCTCAAGGGCTACCAAAGTGGTACGAACCTCGGCTTGGCCGTCACCTGAGTATTCAAACTCACTCACGAGTTGTGTCCTAGCTGTTCCCTACATTTTTTTATTTAATATAAAAAAAGGGTTCCTTACAGGACCTATGTACCTGCGTGTTATGTGCAGGAGTGTGTATGCAGTGTTGTGCGTGTAATGCTCAATGCATGGGCAGTGTCACTGTATAAATATGTAAATACATATACGTGAGATAATTATAACGTTACACGAAACAATTGCGTTGATACCGCATTAAAAAAAAACAACTAATTATGATATGGTTTTATGTAAAATATATAAATTAAATTGTAATTGATATTGGCACATGTTTTAATTTATAAATTGATTGTATTTTTTATTTTTAGTAATGAATGTAAATTATTTATTGTTTCAAAAGTAATTTGTTGCTAAAACTTAAAGGCCATCAATAGGTACTAAATCTAAAAAAAAAAAGAAAAACAAAATAAACAATCGTGTAAATCAGTTTAGAAGTTCACGAATTATAGGCTAAAAGGTTAACTTTTTTTGTCACTATAAATAATTTTTCAACACACGGGTTGCCTCTTTGAGGTTCAACTGCTTACCTTCGCTGTCTTCCCTGTCAGTAGATACTGAGCGTAATCGAAAGGCGTTCCTCTTATTTGCCGCCGCAATAGATTCTGGGTTTAATTCGGCCGCGGACTGAGCTCTCCTGCAAGCGCCGCGTCGTTTCTTCTTCCTGTAGCTCGTCCGCGGACGTTCCTGATAAAACCTATCGTGCCCCGTAGTCTCCGGTTCCTTCTGCTCTTTCCCCTCATTATTCGCTTTCATATGTTGGTATAGATTGAACATTTCCTTCGATTTACTCTCTATATACTTGCGAAAGTTAAATTTCATCTATCATTCAACTTCGTTATCAATGGGACACGTTAAAATGTACTAATCACTTACGATAAATCAATAACGTTTATTAGTTAATATGTTTTTTTTTTTTAATAAGCGATATATATGTGTACAAGGGATCACAAGCCCTTCGTAACTCGTAGCGAAGTGTGTCAGTGTATGGGCTAATTGAAATCCCGCAAGTGCAGCATTAGCCCCGCCGTGGACAGGTTTACGTTCGCATCTATATAGTATTCCGATGACTATACTTTTACATATAATTTAAACTGTTCGCTTCTATGTAAATTTTTTTTTTAATCCAATTCAAATCGCAGATAAACTAGATGAATTATAAGTTACCACGTACTTAATGATTAGTTATGGTTGCCTGTACTTTTGGCTTTGTGCGCATATCATATTCCATTGTGCCTGTCTTAAATATTTAATAGTTTCATTTTCCTTTTTACGTTGATATAATACAATATTACATACATACATATCATCACGCATTTCTCCTGTGTGTGATTACGTCCTTCCACTTGCTACGATCTTGGCATACCTCTTTCGCTTCCTCTACTTTCATGAGCGCTTTCATACATGCTCGTCGGTTATGAGTACTTTTCACCTGGCCTTTATTTAACACGTGATTGATTTGGTATAGATACGTTCGCCTAGGTCGACCCTTACCGGGGTGCGGTGTCAGACAACCTCCTCGTGGTGCACCCTGGGCAGCGGCAGTCCTTCTGACTGCCGGCTAATAGTCTGACTGGGCGGCTGGGCGAAAGCCCACTTTTGGGGGGGGGGGAAGAGAGTTGATTACTGCGGTCGCAGTGATCACTCCTCTTCCCTCCGGAAGGTAATGCCTCTTTCGGAGGCGGGCAAAGAGGTGGGGTAGAGAAGTTCTCCCCCACCCCCGCTGGGCCATTGCACAGACGGGCCTGGTGGGTTTGCCGCAGGGGGGCGACGCGGCGACATGCCTTGCAACCCCGTATCGCCCCCTATCTCAAATGCGGCGGACGGCCCCGGGGGGTTTTAGTGGGTATTCCCGGGCGCTTCTCGCCCGGGTTTGAGTCCCACACTGGCACGGAACTCGTCACTCCGTGCCCCCTTACCTGTTGTATTGGAGGGACTCAGGTCCCACTAATACAATAAGTAAGGTGAGTGCGTAAATGAATTTCCCTCGTCAAAAAAAAAACAAAAAAAAGGTCGACCCTTACCGACTTGCCCATTCACCCTCGCCTTATAAATTAATTTCGTTAATCTTCTCTCATCCATCCCCTCTACATGCCCAAACCAACTAAGCATATCTTTCTCTATTTTGGTCACCACATCCTCTACCACACCACAGCGTTCCCTTATCATACTATTCCTGACTTTGTCAATCGTCTTCACTCCAGCTATACTTCTCAGACTTCTCATTTCCACTGCGTTAATCTTACTTTCATTCTTCTTCTGTCAAACCCAGCATTCACTACCATACCTAAGTGTAGGGACCAGGACTCCTCGATGCACAGCCGAACGCGCCTTTTCAGTCACTTTCTGGCTGCACATGATTACATAATTATATTATATTAGTCTATTATTATTACATAATGTAACTAAATTTTTAATCTGATGGGATGTTGGCTTAGTGGTTCTCAGACACTGTCGATGGATGTTAGGTTTAAACCACTTATCCTCTTATCCTGTTCTATAATGATCTTATCAAGTTTACCGTGAAGGGAAACAACGTAAAAAACCTTGGCATTGTGGTAGGATATTTTGTAGTCATTCTTATTTATAGTATTTATTTGAAAACTATTAAATTATGTCAAATGTGAAAAGAGACACATAAACAGGTTCCCCGGTTCGCCAGTTATAAGCGCATTAACAGAGAGACAAATTGACAGACTGACCTTTTATGATATTAGGGAGAATGTTTTAAAGAGTCGCTATCACTTCTCATGAATTAAGAGATTGTATTTTCATTTAAATGAAAATATCAAATGGATAAACACTCAACCTGCTTTTATACAAAAAAAAAATCAACCCATCGATAGAGCAATAAGTTAAAATAAATATTTAATCAACATTAATTATATCTTTAACTTGCTATTTAATAAACAAAAATAATATATTCATGATAAAAAAAATACGTTTCTACAAAAGCTATGTACAATATAAAAATACAACAAAAAAAAAAAAACCATTTTCCCTTTAAAACTGTTTTACGTACTCTTGTTCGGGCCTTGAATAATACGTTCTTCTCTGTGAAAATTACATCATTTTTAGCTCAATTAAAAATATCATCATTAGCAATAGTTAAGTTTTCCCTCTTTTCTCAGTTTCACGTTGACGGTACGTTTTACACATGGCTTCCATGACGTAATACGTAACAAACGTATGCAGAGCCATCCTAATGTAGTAAGGGTAGAAACCCTTCCAGAAGAATAGCATACCCTTAGATCTGTGTACATCGACTACGATCTGCCATTGTGTTACATTGTCACTTCTTACTTGATATCTGGAAATAAATTGATCTAATTTCTTTCAAATGGACGCTCGTAAGCAATACAGTGTCAACCCTATAAAACAACAACAAATCGAGATTTTGGTATCAAAAATAACGTCATGGAACAAAATAGTGTTATGTTAAATTATGTAATATTTAGATCTAAAAAAAAAAAAAAAAATTAAAACGGAACCAGTTTCCATTCAACGAAATTTCTACCATACCTTACCTAATATATACCTTAAAATTTTTATTTAATTCTGTCTATCAACGTTTATACACGCCAATCACAGTTATGAAAAAAAAACATCATCATCATCATCATCTCCCTACCCTTTTCCCATTTTTATTTGTGGTCGGCGCAACATGTCTTCCTCTTCCATTCCTCTCTATTTGTTGTCATCTCCGCATTCGCTCCTTTTCTAAACATATCATCTTTCACACAGTCCATCCATCTTTTCTTTGGTCTTCCCCTTCCCATGTAACCGTCCACATTCATATCCAATACCTTTCTTACAACATTCTCTTTCCCCCCGCGCATCACATGTCCATACCAGGACAAACGACCGCCTCTTAACTTGTCTGTTATTGGCGCCACTTTCAAACTTCCTCTAATATATTCATTCCTAATCCTGTCCATTCTTGTTCCCCCACACATCCATCTCAACATTCGCATCTCAGCTGCATGTAATTTTCTTTCGTTCGTCACAAAAAAAAAAAAAAACAAAACAAGTAAAAAAAAAATTATGTTATTTTCTAAACGTTTTACTGCTAATTTGTCCAAATAATCTAGGTTTTGTATGATAGTTTAAGAAAAAAAACACCATCCGCATGGTGAAAATTTCCCCATAATAACTTATTACAGCGCGTCACGTTTCGAAATCAGCCAGTGTAGCAATCCAGCAGTAAGCGGGGTAATAAGACAATTTGACCTGAATGGATTCCGACCATCGTAGATTTGTGAAACACCCAAATGTAAACCCAGAACTACCTAAAGGCTTTAGCTGTGGCACATACATATAACCCAGCATAACAGCTGTCTGTCTGTGTTACCATCAGGCACAATGTCGACATTTGCCAGGTCTCTATAAAAAAGAGCAATATGCTTATTTTAAATTTCCGGTATCGACCTAAGACGTGTTCCGATCCCAAACTGGACAGACTCCTGCATCTGCCTCCAGCTTGATATAATAACAAACTCATGCATCACAGATTAAACTGCATCCCAAACTCCTGCATACTACACTCATAGGTTCTGGAAGTGTGCCGTGAATTTGTAATTTCCATTAAAATCCGTAGGTTTAGCGCGGGGCACACTTGGTGTAGCAATCAAGACCTCTTTGGTCAAGCCTCATTTGGAACGAAAATAAAACAAAACCTCATCAGACTCACTTCGTTTTAACAACATCCGCTGGCAGAGAGAGTAAAGCAGCTAAGAAACTAGATATTGTCGACGTGTAAAAATGTAACTCCAGACCTTTCGCGACGTTACGTTCCCGTAAGACTTCGCGTACCTGGAGTAATCAAACCGCGCGATGACGACTTGACGTACGTTCTTTTCTATGAGCCTGAGTTTTTGCGTGAAGGAAATCACATCGTGAGGTAATCATAGCATACTGATTAGCTACCATATTTAACCTTCAACTTGGCAATCAACTGACTGAGTCGTCTAAAATGAAACGCCGCTTCAAAAACACTTTTGAAAAAAAAAGAAGTTTTTGATGTATATCCCTTCGTTTTTCAACCTATATGATGAAAACTAAATAACTATCCTTTCACAAAGAAACATTAGATTTTAAACTAAGTAATCAAGAATCATTCTTCGTCAACATTTGCATTCAATGTGACGGCGTTTGATTTTAGACTAAAAGTGTAAGTGTTAGCAATCCTGTCATTATGTAAATGCATTCTTATGCTGTTAGTTAAGTTCGATGATCATAAACAACTAAATTTCAATTTTGATTTGATTTTGAATAGTAGAAGCAAAAAAAAAAAAAAAAGTAAACTAATTAGGTAAACATTGGTTACGTAACCGCCATTCAGACAATGTGGTCCCCCATGCGATGGTTTTTTTTTTTCTTTTTATCCTAGCTAATGCTGTTGACCGGAAGGACCTTTACAGCTTCTCCGAACTTTGAGGGCGAGTGCTGAAGGCACTCAGACGCATAAGGTAGCTAGCTCAAGGGTTCGAACCTCGGCTTGGCCGCTACCTGAGTGTGAAAACTCCCGCGGAATTTTTATCCTAGTTAATCCCTACATTTTTTATATTTATTTACAATAAAAAAAAAAGGTTCCTTACAGGACCTATGTACCTGACAGTATTTTCTCCGTCTAGATAAGCAAAGAATAGTTACCCCCCCCCCCCCCCCACCCAAATTGAAGCTCACTAAATACTAAAACATTCAGGAGAATATACGCGTGCAAAGCTGCAGAGAAGTCTAGGAATGTTATACCTTAAAGAATGTATTACCGACCTTAGCATACGTTCCTATTTGTACCGTGCTGAGGAATACTGATCTCGCCAATGTTAATACCCCACCACGCCATAGAGCAAACACACTTTCATGACGTATTATTCTGTACGCGTGAAAAAAAGGAAATCATTTCAATCTTATTCATGGCCAAGGCTTAGGGCTTTATAGCCAACTCGATCACGAACAACGTACACTTGTGCAAAACTGACAAGTTTTGACGACTGGTTCGTTTAGACTTGACGTTCATTTCAAAGAATTTGACTAAAAATGTATAAAGTTAAAACTTCTTTAGCGGCGTCGAGCGATTCTAGATAAGGGAGAAATTTATAGATTCGCGTTACCAAATACTATGACGTCAGCCGTCAACATGCTACAGTATGTCAAGTATAAGATGGTGTTTAAGTCCTGAAGCTCAGAGATAAATAGTAAAATGTATACCTACGCAGCCTGTTGTATGTTTTGTTCGCGATTGTCGTGTATTACTCGGATGTTAAATGTTAGGTTATGTTTATTTAAATGGACAAATTATAAAAGTTAAATATAAAAAAAAAAAAAAAAAAACGGTTTTTCCAAAGCTTTGAGTTTTCACTTCTGTCGGCAGCCGGCTGGCTAATTTTTTTTAAAATAAAATCAGCAAAAAATATTCTTACGTGTATATAGCATGTATCGCGCCCCGGTACCTCCTGACTCGATGGAGAGTACCGCATGGATTCTTCTGTCCATCGGCCATTAAACGCACGAGGGCCACCTCAGACGGGTTCCCGACAAACGCTCCCGCCAGACCGGCGCAGCAGCCGAGAATCACTTTACATGTTAAATTCGGCTCCTTACTGTATTTCCTATTTCACCGGAATAGATTAACATTAATTATATCATCTTCTCTCTACCCTTTTCCCATTTTTATTTGTGGTCGGCGCAACATGTCTTCCTCTTCCATTCCTCTTTATTTGTTGTCATCTCCGCATTCACTCCTTTTCTAAACATATCATCTTTCACACAGTCCATCCGTCTTTTCTTTGGTCTTTCCCTTCCCATGTAACCGTCCACATTCATATCCAATACCTTTCTTACAACATTCTCTTTCTCCCTGCGCATTACATGTCCATACCAGGATAAACGACCGCCTCTTAACTTGTCTGTTATTGGCGCCACTTTCAAACTTCCTCTAATAACTCATTCCTAATCCTGTCCATTCTTGTTACCCCACATGGCACACATCCATCTCAACATTCGCATCTCAGCTGCATGTAATCTTCTTTTGTCCGTCACCTTTATGGGGTAACATTCTGATCCATACAAGACGACAGGTCGTATTATGTTCTTGTAAATCTTCTCCTTTAATTTAAAAGGGATTTGCGGATCACACGTAGTAGCCGAAACCTGCCGCCATTTCATCCATGCTGCGTTAATTCTATGCTTTACCGTCCGGTCTATTTCGCCATTGCTTTGCAGGAGTGAGCCGAGGTACTTGAACTCGTGGCAGATTGGCATTAACATTAATTATATATGGTTTTGTATTTATTCTTATCAATGAAACAACAGAGTGAGAAAAATTAAGTTTCTCTTAAATCCCCGCAAGAAACATAATTAGTAAATATAATTGAAATTTAAAAATTAGTTCCAAATTAAACCTGTTAGCCTTTTTTGTTTCCGAACTCAGATCGCATTAAAATAATCTAAGGGATTATGATGTTTGCGAACAGACTACGGTTTGCACCTGAGCCCCCCCCCTTAACATCAGCAATGCTTAGTGTGTGACATAAATAAATTAAACTTTATTTATTAATGATTCAATTTTGGACCAAAAAGCTACAGAAACTCTATTTTTTATACTGTATAGGTTTTAGCGTTTTGACACCACAAACATATCTGATTTAATGTAGCTTGAAATGATAATGAGTTAAGCCTAAAATAGCTCCCGAGCGATTCTGCTAGAACAGACCTACGGGTATTTGACGTACATTTTCAAACTTGTGGGTTGTTGCTATTATTTATTATTACCTAACCAAGTATTTTAAAATACTCTATTACTATGCTGTGGTTTCAGTTAAATGGTGTAAACTATATGTCAAACGAAACGGCATTTTTTAACCGATCTCTTTTGATTAAACTTTAAAAAAATCCTTCATCCCAAGTACTTTACCAGTACGCGGTCTAACTTACCTTATCAAAACTGGAAACTAATTGTGATTTATTCAACAATTACCTACCACAAACAATGCCACTGTCTAACATTTTTTTTTCAACCTAGCTAGCGCATTTGACCGGAATGGCCTTTACAGCTTCGCCGTGACTTTGGGGTCGAATGTTGAAGGCACTCAGCCACAAAAGGTAACTAGCAGAAGAGTTACCAAAATGATACGAACCTCGGCTTAGCCACTGCCTGATTCTAGCTAAATCGTCTAACAAAAATTTTTTCTTCGAACCTAGCTAACGTTGTTGACCGGAAGGGCCTATACAGCTTCACCGAAATTTGGGGGCGAGTGCTGAAGGCACTCAGCCGCAAAAGGTGACTAGCACAAGGGCTACCAAAGCGGTACGAACCTCGGCTTGGCCGTCACCTGAGTATTCAAACTCACTCGCGAGTTGTGTCCTAGCTGTTCCCTACATTTTTTTTATTGATATAAAAAAGAGGTTCCTGACAGGACCTATTTACCTGCGTGTTATGTGCAGGAGTGTGTATGCAGTGTTGTGCGTGTAATGCTCAATGCATGGGCAGTGTCACAGTATCGCGCTGGCGGCGACGTCAAGAGCCTCCCCAGTTGGGGAACGAGACACGTCTTGGGTCGCCGCCTGAGTCGTCTAACAAAATCTTCCAGTTTCCAGACTCACTGTTTATATTGGTCGTACAACCAGTAATAGGCTGCTAGCCTCGTCGCCGTGTACGTGGCCTGCCGCATCAGTCCAGCAGTCAGCCCGACGTACAATGTACTACATCCCTCGCATTTGCAGACCATCCTCGCCATCTGAGTGGTGGTCTTCGATAGATCGTACACTTGGAGGCGGACTTTTATCATGTCAAGTGGATGGCACAACGTTGTAGCTATCATTCTGTATAATACATACCAGGGTATAGGTTCTTTAAAAAAAGTTTCTCTATTTCCCTCATAAATTTATCTACAGGACACGATTATATTTTATAAACTGCACAATTACTGATTCTTAATTCTTATAACTAGCGTTTGGAATTCGTTGATGATTGTTTTTGAAAATCATGTGAAGATGTGAACAGTTACCGATATTTTTTAAT
Organism: Samia ricini; assembly: GCA_014132275.2. Taxonomy (NCBI): domain Eukaryota; kingdom Metazoa; phylum Arthropoda; class Insecta; order Lepidoptera; family Saturniidae; genus Samia; species Samia ricini. Next base: position 2,846,417 of record AP028159.1, read on the forward strand.
TTATAACATAAGCTCTCCTCAATAGCTATGAAACAAAAAGAAAAGATCGGTCGATAAACAAAGGATGAAAAGGCATTTTTCTTATTTATACGAGTATGTATAACTAGCTAGCTAGCTGTGTGCTCGCGGCTCCGCCCGCGTAAAACTGTCCATTAAATCGTACTTTGTTAACAATATCATGAACTATAATTTTTTAACACGGAACTCTTATTTTCCTAAACTTTTTTTTTTAGGTTTTAACTAACAGAGGTATTTATTTCTCATAAATTAAAACACTTGCTAGTAATGTATAGTGCATTAAATCGGATTTTATTCACAATTTCTTGAGTTTTAATTTTTTTTACACAGAACCCCAGTCGCTTACGATAAATAAAAGTAGGCCAAGTTATGCCTTGTAACTTTACAGATCTGTCACAAAAAGTCCCGTCAAACCGGTCCAGAAGCTCCGGAGATTAGCCAGAACGACAGACAGACAGACAAAAAAAAATGTATTTTATGTATAAGTACCGTATAGATATTCATATGTATTTAATAAAACGACATTATATTGATACTACAAACAGACATTTTAATTTTACTTATTGCAAGTGTATGAGAGGCTCGTCTGTTCGATTTAAAATGCGTCCTAGGGGGCTCACGGAAAGGGCCCAGGGGTGTGAAACCAAAGTGGAAATATCTCGTGTATTCTAATAAAATGATCTAGAAACATTTTCCGACTTACCCGGCAATACTGCCAAATATAACTTTCTTATCCCTTGGGATTTTTTCGACGACCTCGCTTTTAATTACCATTCTGTAATATTTTCTAAAGAGTAATAATAATACAGTGACATGTTTTTGAAATCATTTCTTTGTGATTTTTAATTTACAAATTTTAAAATCCTAGACATTTGCAAATTTTCTTGACAACGTATGATAGAGGAGTAATTAATGTAGTGACATTTTGAAATGTAAACAATATTCTTTACTCTTTAATGTAGATTATAAATATTATTTGAAATAAGGTTATCTATGTGTACTAAATTTGTTACGAAATATTTAAATCCTTATACCTAATACTTAAATCCGTAACTACCAGACTTTAATAATGGTTTTTTTTTTTTAAAATTAATACGAACATTTAATTTTATACGCCCTTTTATATTTTACACATCTTACAAATTATCAAAAGGCCGAAATCCAAAGCACTGTATTAAATAATTCTTTTATTATTATCCTGGAAATTAACTAGGAAAGCAAATTAATATATGTTTGTTTTGTACATATATTAACATTAAAAAAAATCTTTAAAATACAAGAAATCTTCTTTTCACTGGATCAATTTTGATCAGAATTTTTTTATGTACCTTACAATTTTGCGAACGACGTACGTGTGATTTAAATAAATATTATTTTTAGAAATTTTATGAAGTTATTTTTTAATTGACTCCAACTGCGTGTATCCTAGTGGGGTTCAGTTTTTGACTAAAAAAAAATCAAATTATATGATTTTTTTTTTTACTTCAAAATTGACATAAACGTTAACAAGGCCGGCGTAACCTAAAGGGTTAGAGGCCAAAAAAATATTTCGAAAAAATAAACCGGTCATATGCAATATTTTGAAACCACTGCAGTAGGTATTAATGAATTAACTAAAAATAACAAACCCATTTAAGGAAAGGATGAAATTCAGTGAAAAATTGTTAAGACTCCTTAAGTTACTACTAACTGAATATATCTCTTATATACAAGCGACCCATAAATATATATATATATATATATATAAGGAAAATGGGTTTGCTTTGAGGCACCATCACCTCAAAACTACTGAACATGTCGGGATGGGAATTTTTAGAAAATATAGGCTATTACTTTTTGAATTCCATCGACCCTTTTTCACTTTTTTTAAAACTTTTTAGGTTAATATGCACTTTTTCATGCACACCTAAAGAACATGAAACGCGGGCGTAGCCGCGGTCACCAGTTAGTTAGCTATAAAAGGGGATGAATGAAAAAATTAAAATACATCAATAAAAAAACAATATTCTTTATTAAACCTACAACAAAATAAAAACATAGCTCCAGTTAGTCACAAAAATCATAAATTTTACCTTCATATAAAAATATATAATTACAATACATATTTATAAATATATCTAAATCAACCCTTAAATATCGAACGTGAATATTAAGATGTAAACAGTTTTCTTATTCAGGTTATTCTAAATAGAGAAGCATAAATATATCGATAATTTTAACATCGATATAACAACCCCTAAATAATAATAAAAAAAATATGAAAAAAAATTAATAGAATAATACATTCCAGTGAAGTTGGCCTGGAGTTGCTATCATTTTGAAATTAAAAATAGAGCACGAGACTTCGAATTTTTTTTTAAGAAGTAATCGTATATAATATATGATCATTTATTTTTATTTAACGAATCCCGTGCAGTATTATGCAAAAACGGAACCGCCTAGATTATATCGAATCCTAAATGCCCCGCATAAAAACACATATAAAGAAAAAAGATCCAAAAATCAAAAGTCACGTCGAAACACAAGAAAACTGTTCGTATCTCATGATATTCATTCGTTTTAAAACTACAATTATTTTGTACTACAAGCAAATTTTGAGCACCAACAAAGCAATCAACCTTCAAACTAATTGAGAAGCAATGATATCATTTTAATTGATTTTATATTATATGACAAGTTTGCTCCTAAATAGAAGCGACGAATAAAAAAAAATTGGACAATGTAAATCGACTAAAAAAAAGATGTTAAATTGTGGAAAATCCAACCGTTTATTTCATAGTACTTTGTATCTACTGACTGATACACATTGAAAGCTGTTGGTTTGTTTCCTGTACGAACTTTTTTACGAAAATATGTGACAACTGTCAAACTGTTTATAGCAAGAAAAAGCAAAGTGATATCAGATTTCATCAAAACATCATGAAAAATAACAATTTCAATAAACATATATACTAAGAAAATATTTAAAAAATACATATATTTATATAGATTATAAATTTAAAATACATATTATATAAAATGTATAAAAAATACTATAGAAAAATAAACACTTTACTTATTGTCTATAATGAATGTATATATGGAAATGATCGGTTTTTGCGCTTAAAGTAATTAAATATAAATGATTTGCGTTCAAACAACAAATACAACATATATATCAACAATAAAAACAATATGAGGCATTTAATAAATATATCAAAAAAATGTATCACCATGTTTTGATATCTACAAATATTATGAGAATTTTTAAGGTTATTTTTATAATTAATCATAGACATTGAAGTTTACAGTAATAAGTATTCCATACGATAATTTTCAAAAAATTAAAAACATAACAAAGAAGGATAATTACCATTAACAGCCCGTATAATCAATTATAATAATAAACTAATTTATTATTGAATTAAATTTAATGCATTTATTTTAGTGTTGCAATTTAAATATAATCTTTTCGATATCGATTCAACGTTTGACGCGACAAAAAACAAGATGGCGGACGTAGTCTCCTATATTATCACCAAAACAGCACCTTATCAGAATTACACATTATAAACATCTTTGGATTCACTCATACGAATTTATCATACGTATTTTTTTTAATCTATGCATCTGTTTAGAGTCGAGTTTTCTTAGAATCGGACTTTTAAATATTAAGCGATACGATAACTATAATTAATGTAATCATGTTGCGGCGTACGTGTTTAAAATACATTTCTAATTAATTAGTTTCTTTTTTTTTAGAATTCTCAAGAAAAACATTCCACATCGTTAATAGTGTTTGGGCAATACGTATCGATAAGTATTTCAAATATAATTTCATCATTAAGGATTTTAATATATATATTTTTTGTAAAATATTAATACGCATACTTTTTAATAGGGGTTTTGACTAAAATACTATGTGGGGCTATAGGACAGCTTTATTAATTAATTCGCTAATCATGTTAAAACTGCTGCACCGAAATTGATAAAACTTGTGATAGACACCAGACTGGATTCGTAACTAGTCATTATAATAAATAATACATATTTTATTAAGTTTTATTTTTGAGAGTTTTGCTTCTTTTATAGAGAGTCGGAACGAGATTTTATATTGAACATCGTAATTTCTAGATGAAAAGGATTCATTGAGAGTTGAATACGTAATGCCTTTAGGGAAATTTCAAGGAAATGCACAAGATAACTGGATGTATACAAGACAGGAAGTGATAAAGCGAGTTTCACTCGGTTTCCGGTGATTGCGATAAAGGCACCAAAATGTATTAAAAAGTACCCAAACACCGCCTGTGAAGTCTTTCACATAACTCTTTACAAAAGTATAATATGAAATAGAAAAAATATTCTCTATCCATAAATTCTTATATTTTTTTAAAAACGTTTCGTCTCTCTTCATCGTTCATTCTATCTCGTTTTATCATACTAAGATCTATTGAACCACACACTTTAAATATAAAAGTATACACAGATATACGAATTATAAAATTATAACGTTTACCGCGTATTTATTCAATTTTCAACTATATTTCAAATTTTTACACAACGTGTAATCAAATCATAGAATACTTTTTTCTTTTTTTTTAAATTGTTATAACGATTTTAAAATTTGACATTGAAAACTACCCTACTCTACTCACTCTTACAAATCTCTCTCTCTCTCTCCGCCAGTTTTAAAGTTTTATGAATTCCGTTAGTATACTCGACCTTACCATTAATTAATAGTTTGTATTAGGAATCTTCAGCGAGAATTACAATTTTTTTTTATCGATAACAACAGTCGATACGCTTCAGCACTAGTGACAACCTTCACGATGAGGGTACGTTTTAGTATTACGTGAGCTGAATTTTAGACATAATCGCCTACACCCCTCCTGAATTTACAAATGTAAACAATACATGCAACCTCCCCGCTTTACCTATTCTTGAAACGACCCCACAGACGTGTTTATAGCTTCTTGCTGTTGTTTATTATTAGAAATGCGGGTAGTTTTTTTATGTGTATTTAAAGTATGCCGCGTTCATTTGTTCGAGGAATATAAACGTGAGGACCGTGTGAGGTCCGAGACGAGCGTAGTAAGGGAGGAAGCCCTTCCAGAGGGAGAAAACTCCCTCGTTGCGTAAGAGATTTGTCACGACAGACAACTGACTCTGACCTTTAGCGGCGTTTTGTATCCTGAAAGGAGAAAAATTATCGGTTCTTCAGGCGTTTTCTTCTTCATTAGTTCGATTAGGAAATTCCTTTACCGTCTATATTTCGAATAAGAATCATACGGCCTTAACAAAAATCTATAAAAAAATGGCAATCGTCGCCACGTTGTATGGCAATACTGATATTCTTTGGGCCCATCACTGAGCCCATAGTTACATAGAATAATAAACATACATTAAAAAAAATGAATGCATTTAAAATTACTCCTTTAAGTGACACAAAAAATACAAAACCAATAAAGTACAAAATTTAAAAATATATTATTAGAGGTAAAAAAAAAGCTTAAGACGACACTTTAAAATAATTCTCTGCAACATTAAAGTATGTGAAAAAATTTAACAAGAGTATCTAAACTTCAGAATGCATTTTAAATTAGTCCAGAATATCGTATAGCTAATATTGATAAGGGGGCGTCCATTAATTACGTGTGGCATTTTTATTTTTCGAACCACTCCCCCACCTTCCTTGGTGGGATTTCTTGAGATTTTCCTCAACCTTCTTCGAAATTTATGTTTTGGCTGTAAACGTGTTGTATTATAGAGAAAAAAAAAAAAAACACTACTTGATCTATTACTTTTATTGAAGACTAGAAGATTTGGCTATATTTTATTCTAGAAATAATTTTTGCAAGCAATCTTTGAAATTTGCTAATACCCCCCCCCCAACTCCTCCTCCCAAGTGAGATTTGAAAAGATTTAGCTTATCCCCTCCCCCCTAGAACACCTCGCGTAATTAATGGATACGTGTCCTAATGGGCATTATTGTAGAATTTATTTACCATACAAAATGATTTAATTTCTAAAGAGAGTCGGAAAACTTGGACTTAAGTTTGACAACTGACCTGGTCTTGATGATATCGACCGGCATCGAAGCGATGGTGGTCACCAGCCCCGACACCATCGAAGCGCAGAAGTGCAGCGTAATACCATCAGGCACGTAACCTACGAAGGCTTCCCGTGCCTGGGAGTATGTGCTGAGTTGGGCCGCGTTGACGACCATAGCGCGCCCAACAGTGGGCGTCGCCCCACGCCATAGCTTCAGCACACCTTCCTCCTTAACTATCCTGAAGAATTCACGGGATAGTTTCAACTAATCGAGTCTATTGTATTCGTTTTACAAATTTGGGACTCTCCTCAAGTGATACGCGATGAGGTATCAGACTAAACTTGCGTTTATTTGCTTTGGTATAAAGATGTATCATACAAAACTTCTTGATAACGGTGAGTCAAGATCACGCATTTAGATATTCAATAAAAAAAATACACGTGAGATCTCACTGCACCACCTCAACCCCTTTGTGATACGTCGTGTTTTTCCGAATCACGTCTACCCTATCGAACCTCACGTGATTTAAGTACGATACCTTTTTTTTTGGCAAGGGGAATGCATTTACGCACTTGCTGCCAAACCTTTTTTTTTTTTTTGACGAGTGGAATGCATTTACGCCCTACCCTTATATTAGTGAAACCGAAGTCCCCCAATTAGACCGAAGTCCCCCAATTAGACCGAAGTCCCCTGCCAATCCTAACCCTAGGAAAAAAAAATGTGTTACCCACCCTGGGTTCGAACCTCCTAGCTTTCAGTCGTACCGTCTAGGTCCTAGGAGATACGCGGATTAATCCACCGGGCTTACCACTACTAATGGATATTACTAATTGGCATACGAACCAATTTAACACAGTCAAGTGGGGGGTTGGGATTTTATGTTTTTTTTCCCGATGTGTATCTAACCTTTCAGTGAAAGAAAACACGCTAGCAGTTTGTAACATCCGCCTGGGCAACTACCGACCCTACAGTTGAAATCGTCACCTAATATCAAGTGTTACATTGAAACTACAAAACTTAATAAATTAACAAATCCACAACGACTTGATCTGAATGATAAGTGACGTTTTAGTCAATATAGTAACATGAAAAAATCTGAAATAATTATGATGATTCGCTCTTAGGCATATCGTCTCCAGAAAAACGAAAAATTTTTGACAGCAGACCAATGTATTAAATATTTCGGTACATTTTAGAATTCGCATCAAATACTTTGACACGGGTTCATTACATATTTCAATTCTCCAAGGACTCATAATTAGTACCGTTTATTTCGAAAAATGTCCACTGGAGATAGGAGTCTCCTAAAAAGGGGGGATTGCCATAATCGCCACGTTTGCAGGCGGGTTGGTGATCGCAGTCAGGTGATGTGGTGCTCAAAGAAAAATACCTCTGGAGCGTTCTTTAACACAACTAGCAAACTAGCTAGAAATTTAGCAAATTACACTAGACATTTAAACATTTGCAAGAAGAAACATATACGATTTAAAAATAGAATAATAAAACATATTTCTACGTAAGTTATAACGAATCAAATTATATAATCGGTTCTTTCTAATGCATATAAGTTACTACAGGTTGTTTGTTCTAAACTTAAATATAAATATTGTTATCCATGACCCCGTCACTTGATCTTATCATTGTCGAAGACATATTGTTCCATAGAGAAGTATTGACTTTTAAAATATGTATTGTAACGTGACGTCACGCTTTAAGTTTTAAATTATCGTAAAATGGTCACGAACACGCTGAGTACCGGCACTGAGATAACTCGGAAATAATAATAATTGAAACAAACAATGTTATCTTACAATAATTTCTACGGTAGGTCGATAAGTATGTCAGTTCAAGTTAGTACAATATAAAATACCGTCGACGGGAAAGTTAAATCCGTTTGTTGAGAGATCGTCCATTAATCATGGGAGGTTTCGAAAAAAAATCACGAATCATAAACAGGGGGTGCAGTGAGTTTCTCGAACTTTCTCGAATTAAATGAGGTTATATCTGTATTTAAAGGTATATTCTACAAAAAAGAAAAATGGTACTTTGTAACAACTACAAAAAAAAAATACGCACAGATTCGACTATAATCTCACTGTGTATCACTAAGGGGGAGAGAGGGGATTAAAAAGTTCTAAAAGCATCATGCCATTAATGGACGATCCATGATCGCAGAAGAAACGGATGGACAAGCATTTAAATCTTCAGGCGACTATCCGATGCTCTGACGAACTCGACGAGTCGAGAAAGCGAAGAGGACTTAAGTTTGCACGAATTGTCTAACTAAATCCTGTTGACTGGAAAGGCCTTGACAGCTTCAGTGAAGTTTTAGGGCGCTTAGAGCCCTCAGCCGGTAGAGTCGTAACTAGCTCAAAGGCACCAAAGTGGTACGGATGCTACCCGAGAGGTAAATTCAGCGGAATTCGTTCATACTAAATCTATATTCGGTATGGAGGAACTGAAGGTCCCTTATCAAACCCATGCACTTGCGTGTAGTGTGTCAGTGCCTTAAAGTGTCACTGCATAACCCTGATAGTGGTAACAATAGCCCCCCCTAATTGAGGATAGAAGTTGGACGCGGTTACCGGGATAACCGCATCTCGATTTGTAAATGAAAAGTTTGCTTTCAACTTTGTACTACGATAATACACTAAGCTATCATTTCCCAGTACTCCTGAAGATCGTAGATACTATTCATAGTGAGATCTCTCTTAGTAGTGAATGTCGATTATAATTACGAATGCTTATTGCTAGCAATTTCTAAACATAAGTTCTATTTTAAGGTCAAAATTCTCCGTAGTAGGTCGTGCTTCCGGGTTAGTAAAATTAGAAACTAATCATTTAAAAATTTTGATCAGATGACATTATTCCTAGGTAATATACTGTCTGGTAAGGGTAGTGCGTAAATGCATTCCCCTCGTCAAAAAAAAAAAATAATGTAAGAATACCTAGGACGGTTACATGGGAAGGGGAATACCAAAGAAAAGATGGATGGACTGTGTGAAAGATGATATGCTTAGGAAAGGAGTGAATGCGGAGATGACAACAAATAGAGAGGAATGGAAGAGGAAGACGTGTTGCGCCGACCCCAAATAAACATGGGAAAAGGGTAGGGAGATGATGATGATGATGATGATGATGACCTAGTATAGGGTAAAACCGGGATAGATGCCGCAGCGGGATAGATGCCTCTAAAAAGCTAACTTCCAGAACTCGAAACTAAGAATTAATTGTACAAGTAGGAGTCGCAGTCATCCCTTACCTAAGTTACCCATGAAAAGTAGTGCGGTGAGGATGCGTCTAGATCGTGCATGTAATTATATCCGCGGCGAAATTCACGAATACGTCAAAGTTTCAAAGGTTAATATTTTGCGTTACATAACTTTATAATTAGTAATAAATTCCGTTATATTGTTTATTACGTCAACATACTGGTTCATTGAGTCTGCATCTAGTTGTAAACAGATGCTATTTTGTTTATAATTTATTTAAAAATTACTTGGGCATCTAACCCTATCAAAAAGGATAGTTGCCCTGATTTTTTGAGGTATAGGTGCCCCTTGGGTACCTATCTCTACATACACAGGCATTTCAGATTATAGCAGAATTATACCACGAAAATATAAAAGAAAAAAAAGAGTGTGAGCTCGTGTATATTCTTGGACTACAGAAAACTAGTCAGCTTTCGATGAAATGGACAAAAAACCAACGCAATATCCCGACAGTTTGGGATTCCATCGAAGACATTGCTAAGACGATATGCTGCTAGAAATACAACAAAGTTGACACTAATATCCAGTATTAGAGATCATGTAGTACAAGAAGTTAGATGCCTACACCGAGGAGGGGAATATAACATATTAATATTAAATTTTTGCATTTTTAATGCGTAATTTAAGATTTGTAGGTTATAGAGTAAACGCATTTTTATTTATTTATTGTATTTATAGTACAGGAAATTACAAGCTTCTATTTAACTAATTGCTGTCTCTAGTTTCCAATGGATTTAGTAAGGTATTTTTTTTGGGAGGCACCCTATTTTGGATTTCGACAACGAGCAAAGGCTTACAAACAAAATGAACAAAGTAAAGCACATTTTCAAGCTTGCTGATGCAGGATTCGCCCAAATAGACAAGCCAACGCATGTTAGCTTACCAATTCACTCAAAAGCTAGAGCTGAAACATAATTTCGACCACGAAAACGAAATGCGAAAACGAAACGAGACAAGCTGAAGGTTTATGGTTTAAGGTGCATATTGGAACTTAGGAATTTATATTTTAATGAAACAAACGCTTTAAAAATTTAATGATGGTCATTCGTGTGACATCAGAATTATCTTGTAATGATAACAATGAAAAGATTAAAAAAAATCGAAAATGTTTTCATTATTATGACTCATGTTGCTTGGAGACGATTGCTGTTTTAGGAGTAGAACTACCTAACATTTGGTTTGGGTTTTTCGTTTACACGGTATAAAGGGCATCTATCCTTCTCAGTATTTTCAGGGTTGGGCAACTATCCATACAGGTAGGAATCTATCCTCAAAAAACATGTTCCACGAAAAGCTGATTTCTGCAAAATCTGTATTTGGTAGGTTAAAAAAAATCATTATAATCCAACATACAAGGATTGAGCTAGCTATATTAATAGAAATAATTCGTATAAAATTAATATTTTTTAAATTATGTGGCTATTTCAAAAAGTGGGGCATCTATCCCGGTTTTACCCTATAACCACGGCAAAAAGTACCTAATTCATAAATTACAAAAATTGTAAATTCCTGTATAAATACATTATATGAATTTAACAATAGATATTCACGTGGAATATATTTTGACATTGCTGCTTCGCTGGTGAAAGAGTAACGAGTCAGGAGAATCATTGTTATTGTTAGTCGGTTACAATAATTAACTACGCAAGTAGCTTATTTAATTAGAGTCTATTATGGTTGCCTATAAATAGTTTGCATTTCTAGCATATTATATTGTTTTGTATGTTAGCTTTAGAACAGTATGTGCAATTGTTGGCAGTCCTAATAAAGAGAAAATAAGGACTATGTACTATGTACATCCTATACGTATCACGCGATTTTGTCATCGAAACACATTAGCTATGATTAATACTAGTCTTGTCATTAATATCACTAGAGATAAGGATTACAATTAATGTAAAAATAATAATGTTTTTTTATTTATTTGCTACTATTTGAAAGTAACATATAAGCTTCAAAAATATTCATTGGTAATTATCTTCGTGTTATAACAACGTCTTCTCCAAAGCAAATTTAGTATTTTCTTCTTTTTTTTTTTTCTAAAAAAAAAAAGTGCAATAACAAAGACATCTTAGTTAGTCTATTTCGGTGACTCTTTACCAAAACTATGGAAGTGTGAGTAGTTGCGAATCATGACGTCCTTTACTCGCACTTTAAAAAAATAAATTTTTGTTTAGTTTCACGTAAGGCGACGTCTATATTAATCACGGAATTAACTGCAAATAAATAAAGTGTTATATGACCTATAAATTAAGTGTTACCTGATGAGTGCGTCTGCAACGTTTTTGTAGTTTCTCCTTTGGTCCATCGGTAGTCTGCCGTCGGCGGTCATCCGAATCAGTGCTACTTCAGCTGGAGTACCAACAAATGCCCCTATCGACCCAGCGGCAACTCCTAATAACGTTTTAGTGGCAAAACCTGGTGCGGCGCCAGCGTTGCGCCTGCAAATACATAAATAACCAATTTGAAGTGGAAATTTTCGGCTGGATCTCAATCGTAGTTTCGAAGCGATGGTAGTGCGGTCGATGGACTCAGAGTCAAACCAACTGTATAATTGAGCCTGATCTTTGTGAAAACAAAAAAATCGCGAGGGAAACCATAGCATGGTGCCAGGGCATTTTGTAATAACACCCGCCTGGGTAGCTTCCACTCCACAAGTTTGGAAACCCGTAGTCAAACACCAGAAGGTGTGTTCCGGGAGCGTTATTTGGAGCGTGTTTATCACCTTGAATCGCCACTTAACATTACAATAAAAAGGGAAGAATAACCTGTTTCATAAACAACATAATTTGGATATTAGGTACCTAGAGAAAATAGCAGAAATTCTCAAAATTACAATTGCTATCTGCCATCTACAGCGTCATCTAATGATGAAAATAAAAAGAATTGCAACTATGACGGACTAATTGTGGTTTTTTTTCTAAACTAGCTAATGCTGTTGACCAAAGTTGCCTTTACAGATTCACCGAACTTTGGGGGCGAGTGCTGAAGGCACTCAGCTGTCTAGCTAATGCTGTTGACCTGAAGGGCCTTTACAGCTTCACCGTGACTGTCGGCGCGAGTGCTGAAGGCACTCAGACACAAAAAGGTAACTAGCACACTAATTGTCGTTGACCTTGAGTTAGGAACTGGAATGAGGCTCAATGAGAGTATGTTGTCTATATTACAATTTATAGAGGATGTGACCAAGACGTCAAGTAAAAAGAATAAATCAGAGAGATTATAGAACTAAAATTAGAATAAAAAGGTCTCCAATTTGGTTGGAGGATGGTAGGTAAACAAAATTTAGTGCGTTTAATCTTTATGCGTGGCTGAAGCAAAAGTTCTTTGATTATTCTGAAAGTTATAATTAAAAAAAAGATTAAACTTAAAATAAAATAGTCATATTGATTTACAGTGTGAGTAAAAATAGTAATAAAAAATAAGAAAACCCCATATTTACTGAACATTATCTACATTTGAAAAAGTTACTTCCGTTTGCAAAAGGTCCGAGTTACGCATCATATGGCGCCTAAAGAAGTTTCGCTTCGAAATCGTTGTATGAGATTATTATGCAGATGGAGACTGTATTAATGATTCGTACTTACTCTTTGTAAGCGTCGAAGAGTATATTATAGACACCGAGTCTAGTGGTCGTGTAGGTAGCTTGCCGCAGGAGACCTGCAGATAACCCTGCGTACAGGAGAAGAAACCTTCCTTAGCTACTATCTCACTGGCGACGGTGAACGAAGACTTTCCACCACCGCTCAACTGCATTCTTGTTTTTATCAAATCTAGCGGCTGAACGACGCACGTCGCTGCCATTCTAATAGAAAAAAAAACATAACTTCAAGCACCTCCAAATCGGAATTTTATCCTGAATTTCCTTTGTAGTATGTAGTAACTTATTTTACTTTGTATTCTAATTTTGCTGGCGTATCACGTGATATAGTTTTTTTATTGTACACAAGTATTGGAAATAATAACAGGGGGCGTGACTTCTAACATCTCCCAGCAACTCTTCCCTTGGAATAGCGTTAACAAAGGGCCGCCATTTTGTTATTATTAAAACGTTGTATGATGTGTTCCTAACGTCAAACTTGGCTGCATGGCATAGACCTTTGCTTTTTCGTTAGAAAGGAATAAATAGAACAACAAAAAAATGGAACATGCGATCAAACTCGGACATTCGACGTGGTAAGTAGATATTCAAAGGCGGCTCTAGCCCTTGAAGCGCTCGTGTGCGACCAATATCTTGGCGCCCTCTAGTAGGCGTGCGGTCAAAATAGAATACTTACAGATGTATTTTCAAACGACAATTCGGATGCAATTTATGATATCGGGAAGCAATTTTAACCATTACCGCGCTCGGTGTCGGCCATAACACGGGCGCAGGCTTTTTGAGAGCCTTGGCGCCTCTATGTAGGTGTTGCGAGCGTTGCTCGGCGCCCCCTAAAACCCTGCGGCCGTGTGTGTTGCACACTCTGCACTATAGGTAAAGACGCTTTGTAGACACTAGCATGTATTTATAATTACCAAAGAAAACAACTGTTCAAGTTAAAATCGATTCTTTATGGATGATAAATTCCAATTAATTTAATAAGTCCAGTGGAACAAAATCATTATTATTTTATACTCATTTTCCTAACTACCAGCGTAGATTAGCCATATAGTAAAACTCAGCAAGCAAGCTTGTTTCTGGAAACTTACGTCAAAAACTATTGAGTACTAGATAACCCGGTGAATTTCGTGCCATCTCTCTTTTTGGCTAGCGCTAGCTGTTGTTGAGTTTGATGTGCACGAATTCTAAGCCTATCCACTACATTTTCAGTCACTCTAGAACGCATTTATGACATACTAATACGACTATTACCGTTTTCTGTTTCTCGCTAATTATCAGTGCGGTTAGCCCGTGACGTAAATTTGACGACCAGGTCGTCTACACGATTTAGTTTGGGAGGTAGGAACAGTTCGTATAGGAAAAATGAATGAGTTGAAAAAAAAAAATACTGCGAATTCTTCCATATTTTCTCATCGTATAAACTACCATGGACTTCCAGAAAAATATTTCAAACCCAAATTTAGCTAAATCGGTTCAGCCGTTCTCGAATTTTAGCGACTAACGAACAGAACAAATTTGCGTGGTTGGTTCATCCAAGCGGTCGATCGTTTCTCTTTCTATTATTGTCTCTAACTTTGTATCATGTAAGATCTCGACCCCGCGCTATCCTGTTTTATAAATCTGTCCAAACTTCATAGGTTAAAATTTATCTTATCTTAATGATTTCACATTTCAAATGTAATTTACGTAATGAAACCGGTATTAAATTCAAATAATTGGTTAATAAAGAAAACAATTTGATAATGCAACCGGAAAAAAAACTTGTTTTTGAACGAATTCTGTTTTCTGTATATCACTAACGCGATTTTAAAATTATAACTACTGTTCACATTGTGATCAAAATTCGTAAGTAATTATTACTGCATTTTTTTTGATACTAACAAAAATTAAAGGTATTTCTGACGAATTCAAATACCGGGTAGTAAAACTGTGGATTGAATCGGATTTTATTTCATGAGTTTTAATTATTTTACACGGAACCCTAATTATTCAAGCTTTGTTATATTAATATTATAAATTTTATTTTATTAGTATAGATTTGTATGTTTTCAACAGGCTAGGGTTACGTACCGATGATTACGTATTCCGTGACGCTTACACACACATATACATATTTTTGGCTTCAAAGTTAAGCGAGTTTTTGTATGGAACTCCTATGGTTCAAAACTTGTTTTTTGGAATTCTTCCTATTTTGATAATAAAACTTAATATGTGCCGCTCGATTTCTGGAAGTACGGGATTTTTTGGGTGTTCATTAAGTTGAATGTAAGATATAGGATAGGGTAAACAGGTGAAAGCGTATTGAACATTTTCTTATCAGAATATTTTTATACGTTCAATGACATTTAAACTGGATTCACGGTCAACATTTTTAAAGTTACATATCAACCTCTTTTTTTTTCTGTTTTCTCGTTTTATTAGTAACAACTAGTTTTCGAATTATTAATATAGATTATATATACCCGCAGTGCCTTGCGTGTTAAATATATTTCTTTAGCTAATCTATATTTTTTCAATATAAATGGTTTGATTTATTAATATTTTTACAGAAATAATGAATTTCTTTATTTACCTACAGATTTTTCTCTGTTCATTCATGTCTAGTCTACAAAATGATTAGGTAACTGAATTTTATTACTCAAATGTTTAATGGTCTAGGCGGTACTTTGGCCAAAATATTGTAAGATAATTTGTTGACGGTAATTTTAAATCCACTGAAAGACAGACAGACCATCATACGGTACCCTTAAATAATACATAAGAAGTAATATTATTTTAACTGTTAATTATTTATTCTCTAAATCATATGAAATCAAAGGCAGTTAAAAACTTCCGTAAGACATATTTGCACAATTTGTGAGAACAGGACAGTATTATGTAAGTTTTATAAAGGGGGGGGGGGGGGGGAGGGGGGGGGGAAGTAATGACAAGTAAAAAGGTTCCATAAAGAATCGTATCGAATATATCAATCCCATAATGTATCGTGCTGGTGGCGGCTACAAGTCTCCCCAGATGGGGACCGGACCATATCCCGTGGAACTGCAGGAGGGGGTCCGGAGTGTGTACGGGGTTTTATTCCGTCTACGCAAACCCCGCTATTCAAAATGAACAATGGATTCAATACTACAGTGCCAAGATAAATGAAGAACTGAATTACTTAACAGTTTACAATTCCAGTCGCTTCTAGCAAGTTGTTGTTTGCGCGGTCTACGGTTAAGCGACTATTCGACATTACCTGCCAGGATATCTTATACTTTGGTTTATTTTTGCTGACACTGGGAACAAGGATCCTATTTACATTTCATGGTTGTTCAAAATCTTGGCCATGCTTATGTAATACTAGTATGGACCCTAAGCGTACACATTTTAATTTATCCTTAGGCTCAAAATAGATATAATAATAATACTAACACATATTTTCATTTAGTAAATATATATCTCTTACTATTTATGACAATTCATTGACGAGGTTAAATGGAGCTTTATTAGAAAGCCCTACGATTGGCAAGTTGCTAACCTTGTTTGTAAACTGGACTCAGACGAAACCTTCATTGAAGGTTCTATTGCCATGCCAACGGCAGAAGAAATAGATACGTCAAACATGACATGAAAAAATAAATAAGAACTTATATTAACTAAGTGTAAAGAGTTTAGACCAGTGGTCGTTAAAAAGCGGCCTTTTGCGGCCCTTGACCGGTATTTGTGCGACTCGCAATGCTGCAAACAATTGTGGACTGTGGTAGATATTAACTCAAAACCTAGTTTACATATTATCGATTTAACTAAATTGATGTACGGAGCATGGAAACATGGGTATAAATAGAATCAGTAAGCTGATAAGTTGTTTTTTTGCCATACAAAATATATATAAGGAATTCGTTCAATGAATATATGGTATCAACTACCCAATCTATAAAAGTGCGGCCCGCAGTGGTACCTTACATTGACCTACGTGGCCCTTCACTAGAAAAATGTAACGACCACTGGTTTAGTCGTTTGAGGCAGGAAGTTATTGTTTTATATACTTTTCGTAAATTATCTATTTTCAAGAGATTTATCAATTCGACCAGTACGATTTTTTTTGAGGTTACAATTGTATTTTCTTATGTAAAACTTTTAAAATAAAATATAATAAAAAACAACGACTTTCTTCCTGTTTGTCCGTTAGCGCTCTATAGAACCAACCCTTCTATAATTATTTTTTAAAACCACAGACGTCTAGATATTATGTTTCAGTGTAGATTTTGGTAAAAATGATAATAATGAATTTAATTTCATGTTTATTATTTTATCAAAATATCCAATATTAATAAAGAGATAATATAACGCAGTAATAAATGTGAACAATAGAGATGAAACGGATAGCTGTTTTGCCGGATACCGAACATCCGCCCAACAATGTAGCCGGTTATCCGACCGAATACAGCTCTTATGGGCCGTATGGGCCCTTACGTTCATAAGTGAAGTTAGTATTTACTTCAATTAATTGTAGGAATGATTGAATTGATAGGAAACACGATAAGCGTACAAATGAGATTGACTTTTATCTGCAGTTAGTGCGCATTGGTCGCAATCGTGATCCTTATATTTGGTGGTTAGCTAATGCTGTACAATGGCCAAATTGAACAAAGATTGCTGGAATTTACCTTAGTGGTTTGTAGGCACGTATACATTGATTACAGAAGCTGGTATAATGTTCAAAGACAAGCGAATCCGTTTCTTACCTCTTAAAGTAGAAAAACTGATATTCATTCATCGTAATTTACCCTTAGTACAATTAAAGTATTAATTTTCTTTGTTGTGTAATAAAAATGATGATTTTATTTGTTATGTTAATTAAATGAAGTGGTATCTAAAGTTCAAACGCATCATTCTGATCAATGGGGTTAAAAGGTTCTCGAATGGCTACCACGCACAGGCAGACGCAGGTGTACCGACAACCTGGTGAAGTTCACGCGAGTCTGTTGGCTACGGGTAGCGCAAGACCGGTGCTTGTGGAGATCTTTGGTTGAGACCTATGGCCAGCAGTGGATATCTTTTCGGTTGAATGGGTGGACGGGAACGTTAAAACGTCAATTTTTTTAAATATGATATCCGGCTTGTCCGGCCTTTACGACGTTATTATCCGGTGTGGCCGGATTTTAAATTTAGGGCAGAAACCGGATGTTTCCGAATATCAATTTCGTCTCTAGTGAGCAATCATCACAGTTAGTTAAACGTACACAATAAAAAAATATTACTTATCTGAAATGAAGTTGATATAAAATGTATTACTGTGTGATAAGAGATTGTCGTAAAGTGCCGCAATACATTAAGATGACTATTTTGATGATGTCTATTTTAATAATCACGTAGTTTTTTATCTATGCACAGTATAAAGCTAAATCAATCTCTACATCTGTATGTATTTTTATCCGCTTATTATATTTATTCGATTTTTATGTGGTTTTAACCAGCAGTTGAATATTTTCATTATCATAATTAAGTTATAATGTAAATAGAATAAATCAGTATTTTGTAACTAAACCACCAAAAAAAACGATTTTCATAGATTACATAAGCTAAATCTTAGAGATACATCAAAACGAGCCAGGTACCAAAGAGTTATATTACTTCAAGAACTCCAGCTTATATGTCAAGCAAGCACATCTATCTCTATTTCTTGTTATTAACTCACAAAAACACAGTTTTTCTCTGGACTCAAAGCTAAAGTAAAGGTGTAAGAGTAAGAGGCTAGTTCTAGGTACTATCATAATCAAATAGACAATTAGTTATCAATAAAATTTAGATTAAAAAAAAAAACAGACATACAAGAAAAGGGCTGCTTAAGCATTAGGTAAGCATCAAAGGAGGAGATCTAATATTTGGTTATTTTTTATGACATCTGGAACTGAGTGTCTAAATAGTGATTACATAAGCACTTCATTTTTTTAATTAGACCAAATTTTACAAATTAATGTTTAATCATTGGGGTAATTTTGCTTACTTAATGGCCTCAAACATACTAGTGATATAGATAATTATTTGTCAAGACATTTAAAAATCAATTGATACACCTGTCACTCAATTACAGACAACCAATTATCTTTAACTTACTTCTCTGGGTAGGATTAAGTGTCAAGATAACTTGAGATAAAAAGCTATCTTGAAGAGGTAGTACATACATTTAAAATAATATTTTGCCCCCGTCAATGTTATTATATTTTCTAGATAAACTATATTGAATCAACAATGATAATATTATAACAGAAATCAAATATAGTTTAGTGAAAATAATGTCAATTGTTGCTTATATTTCTCAGGTAACCTATAGCTTCAAGCAACTGCTTTGTAGATCTTATATTTGACTATATGGTGGCATATGCATATAGTTAAAAGATCTATAATTAAAAATTTATGAATCCTAATTGCAGCTAACCATTCCACTGTTGAAAACCTGCCAGAAAACCAACTAACATTGCTTATTTGCTGAGACTAATGACAGTAACTAGGTTACTTTTTTTTAAGTTACAAAGACTTAAAACTAAAATACCCTATTCTAAATAATGTATTAAGCTATGAGTTCATTTCCACTCTAAAGATCCATTTGTTAATAAGATATGTACAATTTATATAGATATTTAAAAAAAAAATTAGGAGTAAAATACCTAAAATATTTTATGACATAGAGAAGATAATATGATTCATTGAATATGTAATATAAAATATGAAAATTTTCCCTAAAAAAAAATTCCATAAGAGTGATAATTTGATACTACAATGGAAAATTTTGATAAAAAGTTTGTAAAGTTCATATCATCAAATAAGTTTACAAAGTTTGTTATCTCTAAAACATCTATTTAATAGCATTATAATTTTTAAGTTAATTATATTGTCAATAATATCATTAACAATAAACACAAACAACATTTGATAAAATTCAACAAAACAATTATTTTGTTGATCTAAATTGACCAGTAATATTAGTGAAACTATAATAGTAAAGGTTTTATTTAGTAAAAATATTTCAGTTTAATGTAAATGATATCCAATTACTTAATTTTTACTTTCAATTTTCATTTTTAGGTAATAATATAATAAAACTTCAATTTCTAGAGTCCATGACAAGGGCATTTACCTATTATGTAACTTTTTACGTGACTGCATAATTGAAATAACACATGCAAATTGGAAGTCACGTTAGCTTATACTCGTTTTACGTCAAATACTTTTGACTATATACCTAGATACTTATGAAGAAGTATTGGATTAATAAAATGTATATAAGTAATTACACAGGTTTATACGGTTTATAATGAGCAATTTGAAAAAATCTATTTGGTGATAATGACATTGATTCTTTATAAAGGACATTTTCTGAAAATAAATGAAAGATCAGTACCCTGCAAGGCCACCGAAAGCGAACTTGAGGCCATTAGGAATATATCGCTCCTTTGGCGGCTCCACCGAAGTTTGTGCCATTTTGAGAACACTTCACTAATTCTAACTTGTTTCTATTTAAAATTAACTTTTATGTTAATTTTTAAAATAAAAATATAATTTACGTGCGACTACTTACACGCACAAACGAAGATTACACAAAAACGTCAGTAATAAGTAGAACTGTCACTGTCTTTTTCTTCTATTATAATGGCAGTCTGTTTACACACAATTTGTGCCAGTGTCATGTGGGTAAGGTATTTTTAATGTTGTATCAGCGTAATCCGTTACTAAGCTCTAGCAAAACGGTTGCCCATCCTGCTCGAACTTTCCATGGACCTTTGACTGTCATTTGTCAGTAATACTAGTAGAAGTATTCGGCCGATGGGACAGGCTAGGAGTCGTCCATAACAATTATTCTGAAGTTTAAACTTGTATCAAGCAAGCAAGCAATCTAGAATGTTTCATGGATTCTCGTGGCACCTCAGAATAAACGCTTCGTGCCATTATTTTCAATTCACTTCACTTATACACAATAACTAAAAAAAACTATACTAGGCACGTAAAACGCCATCAAAATCACGCATCCTAGTCTTAATAACACACGTTATTGAATTGAAGATAACAGAGCTACTACATGACTGACGGAATTTCCCCACGAAAATCCCTGTCATTTGTCAGTTTTTGTGCATAATTTATTATCAACTAAATGAATTTTATAGTTTATCTCTAAATACAACTTGTTTAAATTCAACTTAAAATAGAACTTTATGGACTTCACACTATTGAATTTACGCTCCATGTCATTATTTATCGACACACTTAACTTGTGTAGTACAATAACCAAACATCATATAAAAATTTACCAATATTAAAGGTCAAATACCAACAAAACAGGGTCAAATACTACAACTTCAAGAATTGAAAACAATATTTTTGCTGAATCATGTAGTAATTATCTTTTCTGTAATTTGTCACAATCTAATAGTCGTGTGATAGTTTTTGTATTTAAGTCTTCTTAGTTAATAGTAATCTATGTATTATTATAGGGCCGTCCAAGTATTACGTAAGGCAAAATTTTGCTAACGGTTGTCCGTTTTGCCTCTGCTTAGATCCGGAACTGCAAAGAGCGACGCGGCGTATCATTATGATTACAAACTAAATAGTTCAAAATTTAAATACAGTAGCTTTTATGAAGAAATATTTAATATAGCTTCTTTGTTCTGCTCACACCAGTGTTCTGGGGTTTTATCAAAAGCCTGTAAACAAAAATAAACATCTTAACAATATAAAAAAGTATTCAGCTTTATTCTAAATATATATGGCAATAGACATATTTTTGCTACTATCTTCTTAGTCTCACATAAACTCATTAAATATGTGAATGAATTTAGAAATATTAATCATTCCTTGGGAATACCAATTTTCACAAAATTTAAATTATGCTCAACACTATTGGAACTACATAGTTCTTTTCAAACCATGTTTTATGAATAACCACCAAAGTCAAATTTAGTGGAAGATCATAAAGATAAAATATTTTATTTTTTTCCAATAACAACAAAATAATATTTACTCTTAAAACAACAAAAATAAAACCCTTTCTCAAAATATTTTTTTCCTAAAATTATTAATGCTTTGCACTTGTTCATTGTCAAATGGTTTCCTAATCATTCAATCAGCCCTTATATTGACAAATTTTTCAATAAAAATTATGCCTTGAAAATTTTGAGCCTATTGCCCAGATATTATTATATATTCATTATTAAAACACGAATTGATTACCTCTGCCATTTTTTTCAATAAGAACATTTTTGGCACCTCATCTTTTGCTCTTTGGCCCCATTCAAAAAACATATCTAGCTAAATCTCCCTCTCCAATCTGAAATGTATAGAAACTAACATAAAAATCCTAGTTTGTTATGAATTATAATTTAAAAAAAAAATCGGTTAGATGATTTCTATATATTTCTCTTAAAAATATATATATTACACCTTAGAGTATACTAAATACAACTGTTTTGTAAATGTGTTAACTAGAATCTTTCGGCCCACTTGATCGTTAGCGTCAATTAATCCAGCTTGTGATAAGAAGTTCCACATCTCTTCTGAAAGCAAAACCATAAAAAAAATGCAATTTAATTAGTCACATTAATAAAGCCAATAAATTGGTAAATAAAATGTTTATTCATTCAGTATGTAGGTACCAAATATTTTTATACGTCTATTATTAATTTATACTTATAATAAAACTAAAGAAACTAAAACTCTTCATAAAATATATATAAGAAAAACTATTCAGGGGGATTTTAGTATCAATAACAGAATAAATTTCTATGATTTTTGGAATAATTGTCTATTTGTTTGTCAACAAATGCATCATGCAAAACCAACTACTATATGGAGTTTGATGAAAGTCAGTAATTAGAAGTAATCTCATACCTCAGAATTATAAATAGGATTCAAAGAATTTGAAAACTGGGATGACTTTGAAAAATGGTCAAAATAGAAGAAGTAAGTATATATAAGAATTAAGCCAGTTTTAAAGTTAAGGTTATGAAACTTTGTTATTAAGAAGAAAGCATACTCCAATGTTTTTGAAAAATTTAGGACACATTTTTTGCAAATGCAGATTTCCTGTGTTCAAAAACTTATTTAATATGTAAATTCCAAACAAAAAGAGTCACAGATAGATTTAAATAAATAAAGTATATTGCATGCAGTGTGGTTAGAATAGTTTTCCATGATGTGATGTGATAACTTGATTAAAACTTCAAAAATATTTTAAAGTCTGGTAAAGTGTGTACCTTCTTTGACTGATCCCCCCGTCATGAAAATGTGTGTGAGAGCTGCAATGAGTATTTTTCTATGCTGCGACTCCATAATGGTTGAAGGTAATGATGAATAACATTCATTGTTAAGGACTACAATGTATTGGATTCCACTCTTACCTTCTACTTGAACCAGTTTATAACCATAAACCTAAAGAAACATACATTTTAATTTGATTTATTTTTTTATCATTATTTTAGTTTATTTTGGTTATATAAAATTAAAATTTATTTATTCAATTTAGGCCCTAAGAAGGTGCTTATGAACGTCTAAAACACTACCACCAATTCGTAAAACAACCCAGTCGAGAAGAGCCGGCAAGAAACTCGATCTGGTTCTTTTTTTTATAAATATAATATATATCATTTTTTTGTCATATAAAAAACTATACAAACCCACAGAGATGTGGGTTAATTCCAGAAATCACTATCGTCCATGTAATGATCCACCCTGTAATAACCTTCTGAGATTAAGACTTGCTTGACATAATACTTGAACTCATTGTCAGGTAAATCTGTAATGTTACTTGGGATCTTATTGTAAAACCGAATACTATTACCTATAAAGCTTTTATTACACTTACTTAACCTAAAGCGTGGGACGGCCAACTTGTCTTTACTTTTAATATTAAAATTATGATGATCATTCACTAGATCTATTTAACTTGAAAAGTATTTTTATTATTATATATGTAAACTACATATTACCGTTTTAAAATTAAAGCAATTTGCTTTGTTTTAGTCAACTATATATTACGTAGATCAACTGTATAATATATAAATAAGTACATATTTTATTATGGACTTTTAAATTTAAATAAGATATAGTAACTATAAATTTCATTAAATAAATAATAACATTTTTTATCTCAATTACTTAGACACCTAAATTTTAATTTCAGTTCTTTTAAAAATGCTCATTTTGTCTTATCCGGAAGAATATGGTTTATAACATGTATTAGTATCCATGTATAAGCCCAAAGAATAGTAATAGATTACTGGTTGTAGTATAGTTGTGACCATTTTTATGTTACTTTAAAAAAATTAAATTGAGTCCCTGTTCCATTATATTGCATATTTGATTGAAATGCAAAAATTACCTTTTTTAGTTTTTTATCTGCTTCAACTATAACTTTATTCACTTGATTCGTAGGAGTTTCGCAATTAGTTGATAAATGTTTTATAATCTCCGCCCGTTTAATTGGGATTTTGCTGCCTTCTCGGCAAACTATAAAGCGTACACATTCTGTAATAGCATCTTCCAGATGCGTTATATTTTCATCAGATGATAGAGTTCTGTTATTTCTTCTTTGACTCATTCTTAAAGCAAAATTACAGCGACTTAGAAAAAAGTAAATCTTTATTATAAAACCATAAAAACTTATTTCTTTCAGTAACTTTCACAGAATCAGTGTACCGAAAAATTTAAATTACAAAACTTCAAAAACAAACATAAATTAGACCTCCGGTAGAAGTATTGTTATTCTGATTGGACCTGTCACTTGTCAGGAACCTGTTTTCTTCTTCTTAGATAATGGCAATCTGTGTGTACACACAATTTGTGCCAATGTCATTTGGGTAAGATTTTCAATCTTGTATCTGCGTTACCAAGCTCCAACAAAACGGTGGCCCATCCTGCTCGAACTTTCCATGGAGCTTTGTCGGCACCTCAGAATATATGCGACGCGTTGTCATCTTTAATAAACTTAACTTAAACACAATAACTAAACTATTTCACACAAAACGCCACCAAGATTACGTGATATTGAGTCAAATACACAAGTTTAATGAATTAAAGAAAACAATTGCTACATGTCAGACTGAGATCCCGCCAAAAACTCCAGGAACCTGTTTTGTTCTTCTTCTTCTTCTTCTAAGCTAATAGACTTGTAGCAATTTGTGTACAAACAA
Source organism: Samia ricini (assembly GCA_014132275.2). Lineage (NCBI taxonomy): Eukaryota > Metazoa > Arthropoda > Insecta > Lepidoptera > Saturniidae > Samia > Samia ricini. The sequence goes on from AP028159.1 coordinate 2,871,500, forward strand.
TTTGTGCCAGTGTCATGTAGGTAATATGTATTTTCAATCTTATATCAGCGTTACCAAACTCCAGCAAAACTTTGGCTCATCCCGCTAGAACTTTTCATGGAGCTTTGCCAGTACTTCAGAATAAATGCTACGCGTTATTTTCTATAATAAACTTCACTTGTACACAATAACCAAACTATATCATACAAAACACCACGAAGATTACATGATATAAAGTCAAATACACAAATTTAATAAATTAAAGAAAATCTACATGACATACTGAGATCCCGCCAAAAACTTCCCACGACCTGTGTTATTTGTTTTTTTTTGCTCCATTTATTCCTTTTTAAGGAAAAGGCAAAGATGCTACAAGACCATGCAGCCGAGTCAGACGTTAGGAACACTATCAATAAATGAATGGCGGTAACACAGTGGTGACCTTCTGTTACGACCACAACAGGAATGATTGGGATATTTCAGAATTTACGCTCCGTGTCATTATTTTAACTTCACTACACTTGTGTATTATAATTATACTTATACATCAGTACTACTACCGACAATAATTTGGTTGGGTTACACAAATACCACTTTTAAAAATGTAGTATTTAAATAGTCAAAATTGTGCCATTGCGGGTAGAGTGGAATCTTGACTTGAGGTTACACCACAATATCCGCACCGAGTACCACCCATACTAGCTACGACGCTCCAAATATGAAGGAATAGTTTTTACAATACAAGAGTTGTGTTTAAAATGTTTTTTTTTAATATATGTTATCTCATTATTATATTTCGATTTACCATGCAATAAGTTAGTATAATTACCGGAAACTATTATAATGTTTAGACATTATACAATGAACTATATCAAAATAAAGTTTGTTGATTTGTTTTGATTCGTAAGATATGTTTTGAAACTCTGTGCATATTTTTATTCTAACTAGCTAACGCTGTTGACCGGAAGGGGCTTTACAGCTTCACCGTGACTTTGGGGGTGAGTGCTGAAGGCACTCAGCTGCAAAAAGGTAACTAGTACAAGGGCTACCTAAGGGAAGAAAATTCCGCGGAAACTCTGTATATATGCATGTGATTCAAATATAGGCAATTAATATTTTTTAATTCTCTATTACTATTGACATATACCTATAACTTTTTTTTAATTTATTTACTTTATGTTTACAGATTTTATAAAAAGTTTTAAACACGCCACGGAACAAAAATATTGCAAAATGGATCACTATTGGTTACATTGAATAGTGACGTCACAATCCTCATTCTAATTGGCGTTGACGGTATGAATATAACGCGTCTTACGACTTCTTTGCTTTTATCATGATTTATGCTACAAAAGCAGAAATATTGCATCCGTGTATTATTTTATAATACCACTAATTATACGTACTATAATGAGTAAAATCGGTTTTGCAAAGCGACTGTCGTATAATAGAAGATATGTTTATTTTTCCTTTTTTTTAAACACGATTTCAATGTATAAATGAAACAAATTTTCAAATTAGTTATATTGTGTAATAGCTGTGTACCCGCGGATGCGCCCGCGTTTCATATATTATGAAGAGATGATGTATGGAAGAAGAAAACATACTGTGCTTCATCACATTTTCTCGAGTTATAAGCCATTCACTAGCAGACAAACAATAACAAGATATTATTTATAATTTTGAATAGAATTATTCTAAATCTCAATCAAAATATGAAATGTATTTTATACTAGCTGTGTGCTCGCGGCTGCACCTGCGTTTCGTATAGTCTTCACTGTTTTTTTTGTTTTTTATTTTTTACAAAACCCTAATTATTTTCCTAAATAAAATCTAGCACTAAGATAAAGTAAGAATGTTTCTCATAAATTGTAATACTTGCCCGTAAAATAGTTTTTAAAAAATCGAACCCGGAGTAACTTCAACTATCTACCAAAAAAAATCCGGTCAAAATCGGTTCATCCGTTCCGGAGATTACTCGATACAAACAGACAGACAGAGAAACATTTTAAAAATTGTGGTTTTCGCATTTGTATCGTATATACATTCATATATATTTAGTTTCAAAAAATAATTTCGACATGACAAACAGACATTTCAATTTTGTTTATTGGTATAGATGTGGTTTTACATTCGTTTATGGTGTCTCGATCAATGTAGTAATTATAACTTTAATGATAAAAAAAAAAAACATTTAAAAAAGTCTCCTCGCGATCATGGTGTATCGTAAGGTCATTACCGATTGTACTATCTGAGTTACCATGTTATAGCATGACCTTTGACCTTCCAATTCTTATTTTTATCATTCACATAAACTCGGCCTTAACTAGTTACGTGAGTATAATCATATTATTAAAGCAAAGATATTTTATTTTGTAGATGTAACAGTTACAAATTACAATTTTTAAAGTTTTTGTCTTTGTGTCCGTTTGTATCGGGTAATATTCGGAACGGGTGGACCGATTTTTACGGGACTTTTTTTAGTAGATAGCTGAAGTTACCCAAAGTAAGTTAGAGTACTTTTAACTTTCGAAGATAATTAGGGCTCTGCGTAAAAAAGCTCATAAAATTGGATTCAATGCATTTATGAGAAATATTTTTACTTTATCTTATTACAAATTTTTTTTAATGAAAATAATTATGGTTCTGTATAAAAAAATTAAAACGCAGTGAAGAATATATGAAAAACAGGCGCAGCCGCGGGCATGCAGCTAGTATAAAATACTACAAAATTATAAATAATATATTATTATAGTTTGTCTGCTAGTGACTTGGCTTATAAATCGTGAAACTGTGAACAGATTCATAAAAATTGGTTATTTTAATTTAATTTCATCAACATTCATATGCCTTGTTTCCAACCCACTTGGGGTCAGCGGCAATATGTTTTCTTTTTCCATACGTCATCTCTTCATTTACGCCTTTTTCAATATTATTCCTTACACACTCCATCCACAATTTCTTGGCCTTCCTCTACTTTGGTGTCCTTCAACTTTACCCACATGCGCTTCCTCTCTACATAACATTTTCTTTCCACCATAAACAATTTCCTTTCAATTTTTATAGTTCTGGCGCAGCTTTCAAACTCTCTCTAATATATTATTAGATATATTAAATTCGTTGGTAAATTAATATTTTCGGAAGTTTCACGTTGACTTTTACCTACTCAATAGGTTATACAAACAGTTGACAATTGGCAACTATATTCTAATTGTCATGAGATTGTCTTCCACTTATAGTATGTATATCGTCTGTAGCATTATGAGCTCTTTGTATCAATGTCATAATAAAAGTTATCGGCTTCTCGTTACGACTTTGTTTTTTTTATTATTACCCTTTAAGTATTTAAGAAATAGAGTGATTCGGTCACTTTATTAGTAAACCCAGTTCCACGGCGATCGGTCAACAAGGTGAATTTACGAATAAAATATTGTAAGTTAATTTTTTAATTGTCTTCTGCATTGTAGTGAAGCTTTTGACAAGAAGTAGAAAAAATAAGGTGACGGCGTTGATTTTTTTCTCAGAATGAATATTGGATCTATCGGTCAACTACTTACTGGAAAACGCTAATAAATTTCAATCGACCCATATAAACTATTTGAAAACGAAACGTAAAATATCGAAAATATTAGGTCGTAATTCTTTTTTTTTTCCTTAGATGGAATTAACTCTTGATTTAAAATTAAAATATGTATTTTTCATTTTATTAAATTATTACTTTTATAGATCACCTATTATTTAATTTTAAGTTTGGTATTTGTGAATTGATGTTTATTTTTATGCAATTACACCGGTTACGCTTAGATTTATGATCCGATTTACGTGATTCTTCTTTAGTTTAATGCAGAATTTAACATAGTTTGGCCTAGTCGTTTTTATTTTATGAACATTTTTGTTTATGTGGACGATGTAATTTTAGTTTGTGTGTGTGCTACGTCATTCGAGAACCCGTTGGCCCCGTCGAGTATCGGTACCGCGAGCAATGTGCTCAGCCCACTGCCACTTAAGTTTAGCGATTCTTCGGGCAATGTCGGTTATTTTGGTTCTTCTGCGGATCTCCTCATTCCTGATTCGATCACGCAGTGAAACTCCAAGCATAGCCATAGGCTCATTGTGAGCGACCACGTCTCAGTCAAGTATATCATCGATCGTCGAAGACTTTCGTCTTGAGACACTACAGTATTTCGGACTAGAAGATTCAAACCTTATCAATAGGTAGCACATACAAATAATAATATTTTATTAATATTAAAGGTATTATTAAGGTTTGCATAAGAGGTGTATTAAATTAAATCTTTATTAAGTTATTTTATACTAGTTAGTTTTTGAAGTCGGTTTTTTTAAACGTAGTTATTTTTAAATAACTCTTGCTAAGTTAAAAATTCATATTAAGGAAAAAGTACATATGACAACAGTTTGTTTGAATTTAACTTTTATGGATGCTGATAACGGCTAAGTTCGAGGATTCGAGGTTCTCCGATGCTATTTCACATTCATCGGCCGAATGTCTGAAGGGTTGACGACAAAGTCCGGTTGAAACTGTTAAAAGTATTCAGATTAATGGTGTTGTCAACTCAAACACTTAAGACAGGAATACAAACATTTTTTATAGAAGTTCTACCATACTTAAGAGGCCTCGCAATGTCTTCCTTAAAACTCCTAAACATGTTACTCCTTAAGACATTTTTTTTTTAACTCAAACTCCTAAGGCAGAAATACAAGCCATTTTTAATACAAGGTTCTACCGTCTTTAAAATTCCTTTTACCGTCATCACTTCTTGAGTCGTTTTGTTTCTTTGAGAATATAATGCGTTCTGAATTTTAATACACTGATAAACTCTGATTATACTTGTTGCTATCACTCGCTGAGTGATCTTGGCATTGCATTCAATTGAAGATGATAGCTTGCAGTCGAGATGTGATTGTTAAGATGGATTTGTCGGGCAACAAGAACGGCCAGGATTAGGAATGGGCACATTAGTGGCGTTTGAAAATAGCGCCAGTGAGAGAGAAGTCAAGAGGACATGCGGTCGGAGAAGTAGGTATTGAATATAAGAAATCGATTGCTATCGTGTTGCGCTCCAAAGAAAGAATTATAAAACACGAAAGGGACAACCGCAGCGCGGGCTAACTTAACTATGCAAAATAGACGACAACATCACTTCGTAGTACCCTGTTTCCTAGTCCAAAACTAACCTGATTTTTAATTTTCTTTCAGTTTTGGAATAATAAAGACTTGGCCTATACCTGTACGTTTTCATTTTTTAAAATTTTATTCATCAAATTTGTTTGACGGATGTCTGTAAATGACAGTAAAAAACGAGCATTTTTTTAATTTTCAGAGGCTTCTAGTTTCTACAATAACCAATTTATAAAAAAATCAAAACGTACGGGCATGGCAGTGGTGGATATATATTATTTGGTATAAAAATATTTACCATAATAAAAAAATATTACCAGGGAGGAAACAGGGGACTTTTTTTATATGGAATGGATGCCGCTAGGATATCCTCTTAAGGAGCAGACGTCTGTCTTAGTATGTCGCATTTGATACGCGCTTAGAGTTGTAAGGTATTGGATATGGATAAGAATGGTTATAGGGGAAAGGGAAAACCAAAGAAAATATAAATGGAAAAGAAAGACATGTAGCGCCGACCGTAAAAATGGGATAAGGACAGGGAATTGATGATGAGTAGTATAGTGTGGCCGGATACCATGTCCTTGAGCGTAGGTCCACCTATGCTATTCCATAATGAACTTGAGCTTCCGGTGAAGGATAACATCGTCATGAAAGCATAGGATTGGTGGTAGGGTTCCTTCTAAATTTCACCTGATAACTAGCGTTCTTAGGTTGGAAAATCTGTCTGAAGCAAATGTAGTTGTGTACTGGCAGCATTAACTGAGGGCCTTAAGTTTAACTTTGGGTGAAGTGCTATAAGTACTAAAAAGTACTATTCAAGTTTCAACACCTTGTTCATTTGTTCACAAGTCATTCATACATGAAGCAATATATTAAAAAAATTGTGTTACATTTTACAGAATCATGCCTAAGGTCGTGTTCCACTATTTCTCGTGCAAGGCCCTCGGTGAGAGCGGTCGCATGCTTCTCTCTTACGGTGGCCAAGACTTCGAAGACCACCGAGTACTATCTGCTGATTGGCCAGACTTCAAACCAAGTCAGTATAAGAAAATATGCTTTTGTTTTTTTTTAATCAATATTCTCACGCCCTATTCCCAATTCACTCGAAGTCGGCACAGTATGTATCCCTCATTTACTCCATTTCATTTCATATATTCTTTGCGCACTTTATACTTTCTTTGGCCTTCATCTACTTGTCCATCACTAGCTACTATCAGTACTCCATACCACGATAATTGATTCCTTTTCAACTTTTCTACCGCTGCCTGCACTTTCAAACTCCCTATAATATAAATGAATGTATACTCATTCATTTATTTTGTTTATCTTTTCTCTAATTATAATCCTCAAGTTGAAAAAGTTAGAATAGGAGTTTGGGGGATGGGGTTTATGTTATTCTTTCATCTTCGTTATTTAATAACTTGTATTCTTTGTCATTATTTTGATGTCATTGGCAGTGATGTTTTTAAGCAATGGAAACATTTGATGAATAAAATATATAAGAAGACAAATTTCTTTCAACGTGATTTAGCATAATCGTATATACTCACAATTGCTATTAATTAAAATTATTCATACTACTAATACACCAACGAAATAAAACATTGAAACTAGCAAATACTTTTACGGCGCAAGTAAAAGAGAAAGAAGAAAAAATAATATTTTACTATACCCAAAGTTCTTGGCGGGATTTTTATTTGTCATGGAGTAGTCCTTGTTTTTAATTAATTACTATGTAATTTGTTCATTGTGTACTAGTGAAATGTGTTGAAAACAATGACACGGAAAATGAAATCTATGATCTCACAACAACACCCTTCGAAAGCTTTAAAAAATGGCCACCATTTTGTATAACATAGCGTTGTATGAAAAGTGATCCTAACGGCAGATTTGGCTGCATGGTCTATATAGCACCTTTGCCTTTGCCTCAATAGGGTTTCTACCCAATTGTAGAAAGTAATAAACGTATATCTGAGGAATAAATATAACAAAAAAACACTAAAAGAGAGATTGTAGAGTTTTTGGCGGCATCTCAATCTGTTATGTAGAGGTTGTTTTCTTTAATTCACTAAATTTGTGTATTTGACTCTATATCATGTAACTTTGGTGGCGTTTTGTGTGATATAGTTTGGTTATTGTGTACAAATTAAGTTTATTATGAAAAATAACGCGTAGCATTTATTCTGAGGTGCTGACAAAGCTCCACGGAAAGTTCTAGCAGGATGAGCTACAGTTTTGCTAAAGCTTGGTAACGCTGGTACTAGATTGACATTAAATCTTACCTACATGACACTGGCACAAATTGTTAGTATACAAATTGCCATTATTGAAGAAGAAGAGAGATTGTGGCCAAATTTAAATTATTTTCATATATAGCAACCAATATTTATGTTGTAATATGATTAATCTCTGGTTGTAATCTTTACGGCCACAACTAATTACGTAGGTAAAAGTAAGGTTGTTTGTGATATCGAAACTTCGGGAAATATCTTAAGTCGATAATGATGTTACATTGCGTATATTTTTTTTTAAAATCATGTATATGCTGTGTAGGAAACAGTCAATTAATATCTATTTAAATAATATTTTTTTACTTAATAGCTAAAAAGTCATTTAACCTATACATTAATTAGTTGACCTTTTTGTTAATTAACACAAATTAGCAATTATCTTGTGGTTTCTTAAATCAACAATAACTGATTATCTTTTTTTTAACAAATACATATCGTATGTAATATTTTTGAAACGATAACACATTTTTGATAACGTTTTTTCTTATATTATTTTTAAAATATACAAATAACTAGATATAATAATCAATGCTTTTGTAAACAAAATGAACGGAATAACATTATAACGTTACGATTAAATTCGTAGGTAACGATAGTTAATTAAATGAATTGGTTTTTTTTTTTCTATATAAACGTATTGGTTTGACACCAATCTCTCTAGACGTTAAGCGGTGATATGATTTGGGAAGATAGACATATTAAACTTTGATACACCGGCCCTCAAGCGAAGCTCCCCGAACATAGTCATAGTTTCTAATTTGAGGCTGGTAGCTAAGCAGATATTAGGAAATGGATATAAAAATTTTGAAGCGATAATCACGCAGCTGGTAGTCCATTGGGATTCCACGTTGTGGGACAAAGGTTCCTGGGGAAGCCATAGCATGGTGGTTGTGAGGCATTTTCTAATAATGACTGTCTGGGTAGCTACCACCCTCAAATTTGAAAACCAACCAAATACCAATAGGTATGTTCCAGCAGCATCACTTGTACCTTTAGGCTCAGTGTATTTATCATCCTGGAACATATAGTCACTTAACGTTAGGTGAGATTGTGGTCTGGGCCATTGCACGACGAGGCCCGGTGGGTTCGCTGCAGGGGGCGACGCGGTGCTTGCGAAAGCCACCCCGTGTCGCCCCCATCCCAAATGCAGCGGACGGCCCCGGGGGGTTTTAGTGGGTATTTCCGGGCGACTCTCGCCCGGGTGAGTCCCACACTGGCACGGAACTCGTCACTCCGTGCCCCCTTATCTGTTGTATTCGGGGGACTTTGATCCCTCAAATACAACAGATAAGGGTAGTGCGTAAATGCATTTCCCCTCGTCAAAAAAAAAAAAAAAAAGGTGAGATTGTGGTAAAAGCGCTAAGTGTAAAAGATATATATGAAAATAAATAACATCGAAACTATCAAGCAATGATGGCTCAGGTCTCAGTTTGTAATGCGTTCGGATTATGCGTTGATGGACGTAGGTTCAAACCCCTCTATTAAGTTCTATGATGAGCCTGAACTTAGAAAAACCGGAGGCAAGCACTTTATAGATTTATTCCGGCAGCATCAATTGAGAGCCAGTAACTAGGTTTAGTGTGTTAACATCAAGTGAGATTCAAAATCAAAATCAAATCAAAATTTATTTATTCAATTTAGGCCCTAAGAAGGCGCTTATGAACGTCTAAAACACTACCACCGGTTCGGAAAACATCCCAGTCGAGAAGAGCCGGTAAGAAACTCGATCTGGTTCTATTTTTTTTTAATAAATATAACATTTTTTTTGTCATATAAAAAACTATACAATCGTTGTCTTAATAATGTTAGTGGAAGCACAGAGATGTGAGTTAATTCCAGACATCACTATCGTTCACGTAATGCTCCACCCTGTAATAACCTTTTGAGATTAAAACTTGCTCGACATAATACTTGAACTTATTGTCAGGTAACTCGGTAATGTTACTTGGGATCTTATTGTAAAACCGAATACTATTACCTATAAAGCTTTTATTACACTTACTTAACCTAAAGCGTGGTTCCGGCCAACTTGTCTTTACTTCTAATATTAAAATTATGACGATCATTCACTAGATCTAGCTTGTCTAAATTTTTACGAATACGCATTAAGTTATCGAAGATGTATTGGGAGGGTAAAGTTAAGATATCATATTCTTGAAACTTGTTCTTTAGAGATTCGCGAGGTCCCATATTATATATTGCTTGATTTTTAACCTACATAATACCATGTCCTTGCATCCATCAATTCATTCAACCATAAGACGTCCACTGTTGGAGATAGATTCCCCGCAATAAGCGGGGATTGCTATAATCGCCATGCTTGGAAAGGGGATTGGCGATCGCAGTCAGGTGACTGCTGACAATTTCCTGGTTTATCCCTTAGTCGCCTTTTACGACACCCCGCGGAAACGATATGGGATGGTACTATTCTTGACCATAAGTCCTTATTCTCGTTTATTTAATTTATTGGAATGTAAAGTCTTCCACTAAGTATTCATTAGGCGCCATAGAAGTATTACGTGTTTTTATTTTACATATATTTGACTCCTTCTCCCTTGTTATAGCGAACAAAGCATTTATGAATAGCAACGTAAGCATTGACATCATGTTAAGAAAATTTGCTTATGTATTAAAAATTAATAAATAAGCATTGCTTGTTTTACCCAGTATAGGCTCAGCGCTTTGACCAAAAACTCACCCTGATAATAAGTGACGATGTGGTCCAGGATGGTATACATACTATGCCTAGATGTACTGGTTCTCCAACGACACTGCCGGAACACGCCTGTTGGTATTCGGAGATAGCTTTTCTAACTTGATGGTAACTACCCAGGCGGGCATTATTAGAAAATGCTCTACCACCATGCTATGGTTTCCTCACGAAGTTTTCCTTCGCCGAAAGCTCAGGCTGATTTTAGAGTTGGATAGGTGGGCTTGAACCCACGTCCATTGACGTGAAATCCGACCGCAGTAGCAATTAAGCCATCAACGATTTCTACTCGTCATTCAGATTCCCCCACCAAACCCTAATCTCAGCAAACATAAGCAAACCATAGACCTGTCGCGCCCTTTTTTTTTCGAGGGGAATGCATTTACGCACATCCTCCATTAAGCCCACCCGAGAGTAACCTCCCTGATGGGGTCGATGGAGGGGCGTGCGAGACTCGCCCGGCGCTGAAGGCGCCGGGAATACCCACTAAACCCCCCGGGACCTCCCGCCACCTTGACTGGGCAATACGGGATGGCAACGCATTCTACCGCGTTGCCTCGGTGAAACCTGTCGCGCCCTAATGGTGCTTATTTACTGATCTCATTTAGTAGTGGGATACTGTTTGAAGCATTGCACTATGGGTATGTAATTGAATGACACAGTAATTCGATAACATAAAATTGATTATAATATGTCTGTTTAAATATTTTTAAACAAAACAATGAATCGAACCTGTAGCTGCTCTATAGCTAATATAATACCATCATTATTACGTAATTACCAAGATCTTCTATAAACAAAGAGATACTTGTCGTCCCGAAAAAGATCGGAAGATCTCCACAAAACGCAACCGGCAGAAAGGCGCCGGGACACCCGTTTTTGCTACCTGCAGTCAATAAATAGCACAAAGGATCGTCGCGCAGAACAACAACACCTCTAACAGATGAAGTTCGCCGCGGGTGGCGCTAAGACGATTGCGCTGATCCTTCACAACATCTGACTTCAACCACATTGAGGCAATGCAAGAGAAGACCAAGCGATCAGATTTCTCACACGCAAAGATCCACATTTTTGCGGGAATAAAAGTAGACAAGAAGAAATAGATATTTCATATTCAACCTTCTGATTGAACATTCTATTTCTACACAAACGTCGAACCCAAAGTCACCAGAATAGCACTAGCTCATAAATTTCTGTTGAAAACCTATTTACAATGAATTGCCATATTAAAAACTCCTTATCGAAACATAGGAACAAGTGTCTTCTTTCTCACGTCTATTTTTAAATATACATGATGTACGTATGAAAATGACTATAAAATATTATAAAATCAATACGAATTGTATTCCCACGAGTAATGGGAACATTAGGTGTGTACTTATGCAATAATTACCTTACATGTTGTTAAATCCAGTAGTGTTATTTGTAGTCACATGAATGTCATTTATCTTAAAATATTATACTAGATGTGTGCCCATGATTGCACCCGCGTTTCATAAATTCTTCACTGCGTTTTAATTTTTTCTACGGAAGCCTTATAGTTATTTAGTACTAAGGTAAAATAAAAATATTACTCATAAATTCAAACACTTGCCCGTAAAACTATCCCGCCCGTAAATCGGATTTCATTCGATTTTTTATGAGATTAAATTTGTTTTAAAAATTAAAAGTACTATAAGTTACGAGAAGTAACTTTAGCTATCTACCAAAAAAAGTCCTGTCAAAATTGGTCCAGCAGTTCCGGAGATAACCAACAACAAAACAAAGAGAAAGAAATTTTAAAAATTGTGTTTTTGGTAATGGTATCGTATATAAATTCATATACATATTTGTTATTTTGACATTAGAAACAAACACTTAGTAGCTGCTTTATAGTTACATATGAATAATTGCGTAAATACCATCATCATTACTCAATTACCAAGATCGTCTACAAACAAAGAGGTACTAGTCGTCCCGAAAAAGAGCTGAAGCTCTGCACAGAACGCGACTGACTAAGAGGCGCCGGCACCACGTCGTTGCTACCTGCAGTCAACTTTGCAATCAGTCAAGTGATCGTCGCACAGAACAACAATACCCCTAGAGGATGAAGCTCGCTGTCGGTTGGCGCCAAGACGAACGCGCCGACACTTCACAACATCTGTTGACCATAAACCACATAGACGCAATGCAAGAGACGACCAAGCGATCAGATTTCTCACTCGCACATATCCACATTTTCGGGTATAAAAGTAGCCACATTTATTAAGAACGTCATATTCAACCTTCTGATTGAAAGTTTTATTTCTACACAAACGTCGAAAGCCAAAGTCATCAGAGTGGCACTAGCTCTTAAAATTCACTTAAAACTTCAATTTTATTTATTATTATAGATACAGATATCATAACTATTATGAGTGTTGTTTATTTGCGATTCTGTCGATATCAATATGATTCAAGTGTTTACAGATTCGAAGAGTCTAACTAAATGATAACCCTCCTTTAATAATATTATTTATCAATAACTTTTATCATGAATAAGTAAAAATACCGGTATAAAATTAGCAAATTAAGTTGTAAAATTATAAAATAATCATGCTTTAGAGTTAGTTATGTGTTTAATTCCAATATTCAGTTTTCATTCGAATATAATAAGTAAACATTTGTATTTCCTGCTAGTACTTGCAATACTAGCTGTAATGTGCCAAAACGGCCATCATAGCACGCCGCTAATATTATTCAACTTTGGCTAATTATTACTTATTGTAGTGAAATTTCATTGGGCACGTTAAGTGTAAAACTTAGAGATCGGTTCATGTGGTGAGTGGCAAAACCAGCGTCTAGAATTTGGAAAAGGACTGATGAGAAATACGTAGTAAGAGAAAAAGAAACAAAAATAATAAGCACTCTATTCTTTTTTATTGAATTATTATTTTTTCCTCTTTGTGATATTATATTCGTTCTTGACGAAGCGTGCGTATGACTGTATTATAATAAAAACAGGGTTATTGTTGTTTATAATTTATTACGGCTCTGAATACAAGTTCTTTAATCCTGACTTCATATTATTCTACTAATCTTCAATACTCAACAATATGGCGGCCATTTGTTAAACATTTTAAATTGTTAGGAGGTTTACCAATTCACGTTCACTGTCATTATTTTGAAAACACTTCACTTGTGCACAGTAACCAAAATATATTACGTAAGACACCACCAAAATTACAAATGTTAATATTATACTGCAAGATAATGAATTATGGTAAATACAAGGGCTACATCATGACAGATCAGAAGAATCTCTGCTTCTCTTCTCGGTCTCTGATATCTATACTTTATTAAAGGTAATTTGTTTTACACATTTAAACTGAAGAGCCCGAAAGAAGTTTCACTTTTGACACACTCACGTGTTTTAATTTTTCTAGGCACACCGTTCGCCCAATTGCCAGTTTTGGTGATCGACGGTAAACAATATGCCCAGAGCACAGCAATCTGCAGGTACCTAGGCCGTAAATACGGTATCGCCGGAGCAAACGAAGAGGAATCCTTCGAAATCGATCAGAACGTCGAATTCCTGCACGACATTCGCGCCAGTATGTTGTTTTTACATATAAACTAGCTGTGTGCTCACGGCGCCGTTCGCGTTTCATCATTTCTATTATGCATAATTATTTACTGCGTAACATATCATAGTTTTTAAATAATCATTGAAAAAGTAACGATACCATATTTTTGTCTGTTATACAGGCCCTAAATTAATTTCTTTTAGTAACTAATAGTAAAAATTATAAAATTTTTGCTTAAGTATCATATATTCAAAGTAAATCATAGACCCCCATCGGTCTTTATTTGTACTTGAAGTGCCTTATAGATATTTTTATCTTGTTAGATATAAGTTTTTTTATTACATTCGATGATAACAGTATTACGAAGATAGCGGTGAATGAAGTCAGCAAAAAATTTTTTTTTTTCACTACGCTAGTTAGCATTATTTTGCTTAAACTACTACAATAATTAAAGATATAATGCAATTAGTTATAAAGATAAGGAATTGTGATTTACGAGCGTTAACATGAACGGGGCATGTAATGCGCGGGAAGGGAGAGGATATTATTACGGAGGTATTAGATATTAATGTAGACGGGTATAGGGGAAAAGGTAGACAAAAGAAAAGATGGATGGACTGTGAGAAAGATGATATGCTTAGATCTTTCTATCTATCTTAGAATGTATTCTATTCTATAATGATAGAGTTAATGTATTCTATCTTAGAATGTATATATGATCGTAAATAGAGATGAATGGAAGAGGAAGATATGTTGCGCCAACCCCAAATTAAAATGGGTTTTGGGCAGGGAGATGATGATTTACGAGCGCTAACGTGAGAAATTTATTACATTTAGGTGCAGTCGAGGTATCCGCCCGCCTAATCGTACAAATTGAATTGACAAATATCTTAAAAATAGACAATTTAGTAAAACTTAAATACATTACTAACTAAGTAACTAACTTCCTGCTTAAATTGTCTAAACTACAGTCTCTCAACTTTGTTGAGTCCCCCATCATTATTTTTTTATAAGCCCGCGCCCCCTCTGCGCTATTCATTACCCCTTAATTTTCTCTGGGTCTTTTACTTCCAGAAATGTAGGTATAAGAATATTTATTCGAAATAATTTTGAAAAATGATAATTCAACCTGCAAATTCTTTGGCAATGGCGATTTAATTTGTGGGAAAAACGTATAAGTCATTTGTTTAATAACGTTACCTAGAGTCCGCATCGGTGTTCTACGAGGCTGATGAAGAACTGAAGGCGAAGAAACACGAGGACTTCGCGAAGAACGTATACCCCGACATGCTGGAGAAGATTCACGCCATCATAAAGAAGAACAACGGACACATCGCTGCTGGGAAGGTAATAGTTATTTTTTTTGGTTTTATGTTTAGGTCAGCATTTACAAAAGTATGGGTGGACCTTGAAATATAATACGATACACTCCATGTATCCGAGTAGGTATTAGGATTTCGGGCTGAATTTTCTTCTTTGTTTAAATATATTTATAAACATCCAGCATGCAACCGAAAGACGTCCACTGCTGGACATAGGTCTCCCCTAAAGAACTCCACAGCGACCGGTCTTGCGCCACCTGCATCTAGCGAATTCCCGCGACTTCTCTCATGGTAAATAAGTAAATACTCAACCATTAATATTTGAAGGGCCTCTCATTGCTTCGTTTACCACAATGCATAATGACTGACACAAAACAATCGAATAAGTTATTAATGGAGCAATTATTTTTTCCAGTTCACATGGGGTGACTTCGTATTCACCGGTATGTTTGAGTATTTAAAGATGATGCTCCAGATACCAGACCTTGAGGTCAAATATCCGGCATTCAAGAAACTTACCAACAATGTATTGACCCTACCTAAAGTCAAGGCATATTTAGCTCTCGGACGCACCTACGAATTCGCTTTCTAAATTAAATAAATATATCTAAAAGTAAAACAGTTTACAACTTTATACCTCCTTACCTTACCTTTATACCTCTTTTATAGTAATAGTGTCTTGGTTTTTTTTTGGTAACGTTTAGTAGTATGTAGAAAATGTTATGAGGAATTCATAGTCGTCATCTTTATCAGTTGAAATGCATCAACTGTTGGAAATAGACGGCGCCCACATTCAGCGGATTCCGGCCATTTTCACCAGGTCGATGCTGCGTTTTCCGGTAAGCGGTAGTCATTCGATAACCTGTTCGCCCCATCGCGCATCGGTTCTACGAGCAATATGATTTAACTTTCTTTTTTTACACGGTACAGGTTAAGTGCTTTGATCACAATCTCCCTTGCTGTTAAGTGATGATGTGGTCCAAGATGGTAAATACACTGAGCCTAGAGGACCTGGTTCTCAAGTGATGCTGCCGGAACACACCTATTGGTATTTGGCGACAGGTTTTCGAACTTGATGGTGGTAGCTACCCCCAGGCGGGTATTATTAGAAAATGCCCTACCTCCATGCTATGGTTTCGTCACGATGTTTTTCTTCGCCGAAAGCTCAGGCTAATTTTAGACTTAGATAGGTGGGCTCGAACGCGGAATCCGTTCCACTGCGACATCATCGCAACTCGACCAAACTAGACTTCAATTAGCTTGGTCAACTTGATCAAAAACTATAGAACATAATTAATCTATTAAATTTATAATAATAATGTGAATGGAAATTGGCATTTACGAGCGAAAAACCGTGAAGCAGAGCAGAGCTAAGCTTTGTAAATTAATAGAGTATCATTATACCTAATCTAAATTATTCAAGATAATTTGAAAATTGTTGTTAAACAATCTACAATATTTCTGACAGCAATATGACCGAATACTTTGATAATTTATTTCGTTCTGATTGCGTAAATGTTACAATTATTGTGTAACATTCATAAGGTGGGGTGCTCATTCTGCGCGCTGACTCACAGGACGGCGTCGAACGAATACCGCGATAAGATGTAAATAAATGAACACGATTATTAAAAAAAAGTATGCACGGCTCTCTGTCTCTCTGGATATCTATTATTAATCGCCTTATAACTCGATAATCAATACATAATCGATTTAAATGTTTTCTTTTGTAAATCATGGATTTTCTATTATTCTGATTACTTTACCTATGCATTCAAATACATATTATTTAACGTAAAACCAGACCAGATAATATATCTACGATATTAAAAAAAGAACATGGAAATCGGTTCAGTACTTTTTGAGTTTTAAGCCAACTAACAGACTGAAAAACAGATAGACGTTACCTTTTCTAGTGTCATGTACGAGTATAAGAGGCAAAGATAGAATATATAAATAAACATCGCCAACCCTAAGTTCAAGAATCCCTGGAACATGCTCGCAGTCTTCTTCGATGTGGCCAAAGCATTCGACAAGGTCTGGCACACAGGCCTCGTCTACAAACTCACTAGGTTAGGTATCCCGGACACTCTAGTTAGAATCATACACGATTACCTCGCCGATCGTAGTTTCCGCTATAGAGTAGAGAACGCTCTCTTTTATGGTCCATCCGATACGCGCAGGAGTCCCCCAAGGTTCCATTCTGGCGCCTGTCCTCTTTATTTAATCTCTACTTAGCAGACCTCCCTGATCTCGAAAGAGTTCAGTTAGGTCTATACGCGGATGAAACAGTCATTTACTATGCCCAGCGTAAGACACATCTCATACGGAAATACGTCCAAAGAGCCGCCAACGATCTCAGCTCTTGGTACTTCAAGTGGTGTAGGTATCGCGATAAACCCGAGTAAGAGTACCGCGAAATTATTCAGTAGAGACCGTGAAACTCGGAAAAATCCTCCCAGTCCCGTCCAGTACGTAGGTACTGTCATCCCCTATAGCACCGATGTCAGGTACTTAAGAGTTCAATTAGACGACAAACTGACTTTCCAAGCCAACTTAAAAAAAGTCAAGCGCCAGAACGCCATGGTGCTAGGCCGTCTCTACCCGCTCTATAACAGCAAGAGCAAAATGGCTCTCCGCCATAAAATTACCCTGTACAAGATGGTGGTCAGACTCATCATCACGTACTGTGCACCTGCCTTCGGTCTCATCACTAGCGACCAGATGCTAGCCTTATAAAGGATTCAGAAT
Source organism: Samia ricini (assembly GCA_014132275.2). NCBI lineage: Eukaryota > Metazoa > Arthropoda > Insecta > Lepidoptera > Saturniidae > Samia > Samia ricini. The sequence continues at coordinate 2,889,238 of AP028159.1, forward strand.
CGCTTTGTAAGGAAAGTTGCAGATGTCCACTAGTTTCAGAGAAATGTGAATTTACACAGAGATCTGAACCTGCCCACCATTAGGTCCGTTTTTAAAACCCAGTGTCGCGTTTTCTTCGAACGCGCTAAGAGACACCCGAACCCACTCATAGTACGACCCGTCTCGTACTCGCCAGTCCGTTTCGCCGACTGAAAGCGGCGACGTCTGCGTAACATACTAATCGACTGCCATGATAGCATCACGCGCGAGAATAGGCTCTTTCCTCATGTTCCTCGTACATATGCGTGGCAGCGCTCACGCCCGCGAAACCGCCATCCCCGCCGCCGGGGACGAGCGGCTAATTTTGCTCCTGCACACTCTCCGGGTCCCCCTCAGGCGGCGGCCCGAGACGTGCTTCGTTCCCCAACTGGGCAGGCTCTTGACGTCGCTGCCAGCGCGATACAGTGACACTGCCCATGCATTGAGCATTACATGTACAACACTGCACACACACTCCTGCACATAACTCGCAGGTACATAGGTTCTGTAAGGAACCTTTTTTATATTAAATAAAAAATGTAGGGATTAACTAGGATAAAAATTCCGCGAGAGTTTTCATACTCAGGTAGCGGCCAAGTCGAGGTTCGAACCCTTGTGCTAGTTACCTTTTGCTACTGTGTGCCATCAGTACTCGCCCTCAAAGTTCGGTGAAGCTGTAAAGGCCCTTCCGGTCAACAGCATTAGCTAGGTAAAAAAAACAATCAGTGACGTGAATCACGTTCAAAAGTTTGCACAAATATAGCAAAAATTGTGTAATATGGAGGAAAAAACATTTTATTTGGTAAAAAGAGAAATTTTTTTATTACTCTGAACCATCATTGTCTAATTTGGTAAAGATGAGATATGATATACAAATATTTAGACTTTATAAAAGAGTTTTTTTTCCTCAACGATATTTTTAAATAAAATGTATTATCGAACTGTTATATATTATTTATTTCATATGTTATTTATTACTAGACGTGTCTTATAAATATATTATGGTTAAATATATTATTGACTAGGAATATTTTTGTGTCAAATTCATACATTATTGTCATCATTTTTTGTCCATTTATTCCTACTTTAAAAATTATATATAAAAAACTGGCCTGACAATACTATGTATATCTATCTAATAAAAAATAAAGCGTGTCTAGAATACACGTGTCAAAAGTGAAACATATATTTTTTATTATGCAGTAATTAAACAAGGAATAATAATTATAAATGTATGAATTCAAATTTACTAGTATTTGTGATAATTAGCTGATCCCGCGGTTACGCTCGCGCATCACTTTTACTTAATTTTTCACTGCTTTTATGTAATAGTTGGAAAATAGTGGGAATTATTTTTTGCCCTATATTATTTTTAACAGAAAGAAAAAATATTGCCCACGTATTCAAACACTTCCTAGTAACTAAAACTGTGGATTAAATCGAGTTCTGTTCACAATTTCATGAATTTGTTTTTAACGTGAAGCCGTAATTATTTGCCTAAACTAAGTAGCGGCTAAAATACACTTTAGCTATCTATGAAAACCGTCAAAATCGATACTTGAATAAATAACACTTTTGTTCATAACTGTATTTTGGGTGATTGTAAAATGATAGGTAATCGGACTACTTAGGCTTTTTACGCGTATAAATAGTCTTTATTTCGTGAATAATTTATTACTAAACAAGAGACAACGGGGAACAGACGAGCGGTAAATAAATGTAAGTACATACATATCCATTTTTGTGTGTCGTAAAATATAATGGCATGAAATAGTTAAGTTTTTGATGAAGGAAAAAATCGTGAGGAAACCATAGATAGCATTATGCCGGGGTATTTTCTAATCATGTGCTGCCAGTGGCGGTGGGATCAGAACGCTCGTTGCCTAGCGTGGTGAAAGCCATGCCGTAAGCCTCGGACGTTTGTGGCATCCTTTTGCAAGTAAATGATGCTGCAGAATTTTTTTGGTACTAACAAAAAGCAAAATGTTTCTCACAAATTCAAGAACTTGCCAATAATTAAATCGTTTTTTTACAATTGATTTATTTTAATATTTTTATATGGAACCGTAGTCCCATTCATCCATCCATCTATTCAACCGAAAGACGTCCACTGCTGGACATGGGTCTCCTCCAAAGATCTCCACGACGACCGGTCTTGCGCCATCCGCATCCAGCGGATTCCCACGACCTTCTCCAGGTCGTCGGGCGGTCCACCTTGCGTAGGGCCTAACCACTCTAAGTCTTCTCTTAATGGGCGGTACCCATTAAGAAAACCCGTTAGTCTCATCGGGCATCGGTTCTGCGAGCAATGTGCCCAGCACACTCCCACTTAAGTTTAGCAATTCTTTGGGTAATGTCGGTTACTTTATTTCTTCTGCGAATCTCCTTATCCCTGATTCGATCACGCAGTGAAACTCCAAGCATAGCACTCTCCATTGCCCTTTGAGCTTTTTTATTCGGGCCATTGTGAGGGACCGCGCCTCAATGTCGTACCCTAAGTTACGTGAAGTAACTACCAAAGCTCGTTAAAATCGTTCAAGCCGTTCCAGAGATTAGCCGCAACAGCCGGACAGACAAGAATTAAAAAAATTGTATTTTCGGTACCTATATATTTATATGTATTTTGTAAAAAAACAGACACTTTTATTTACTAGTATAGATTAATTTAGTGATTTCTTTGATTTAATTACATCAATAAAACAATATAATATGTTCTTGTATTAAACGTTTAACAAATTTAAATGAGGGTTATTATTATTAACACGTCAGTCGAATGACGTTCACTGGTCTAGGCCTTACCCAAAGATTTCCACAACGACTGGTCTTTCGCCGCCCGTATCAAGTGGATTCCCGTGACCTTACAAGATCGTCGCACCACCTTGTTGGGCGCGGAGTCTTTCGGTACGTGCCAGCCATTCGAGAACCCGTTTGCCTCACCGGGCATCTACGAACTAAGTGTCCCGTCCACTGCCACTTTAATATGACAATTCTTCGTGACATGTCGGTTAATGAGAATGAAAAGTGTTTTGTTTTTAGAAAATGCCGAAAGTAGTTTTTTACTATTTCAACGTGAAGGGATTGGGTGAGAGCCAGCGAATGCTGTTGGCGTACGGCGGTCAACAGTTTGAAGACAGGCGTTTATCTGACGACGAATGGATTAATTTCAAAGATAGTGAGTAGTTTTTTTTTTTTCAATTAAGCACGATTTATACAGGTACTGAAAACCAATACAATATATTAAATAAAATTTTGAGAAAATGCCAGTTAAACATTTGGAACATATTTTTAAATAATATTAAAAATTATGAGTTCTTAGTATATAGTTTTAGTCAAATTATAAGTTTAACTGGGTTAGATTTTTTATAACAGTGATTGACGAAATGAAATAAAAATGTTGAGGTACCTATGTAATACACATAAGCTTACGCCTGTTATCCCCGAAGGGTTAGCCAGAGGTGAAATAGCGAAATACACCATCCACATTTCACCGAGCTTAGTTCCGTCCCAGATGTGACATGGGGTGAGCCTGTCGCCATATCGGGCACAAATTCCAGACTCCGGGATGATACTGAGTAGAAAAACCCAATATCACTTGACCCGACTTGGGGATCGAACCTGAGACCGTAATACAACTGCACCACCGAGGCACACGTGACATGCTAGTACGAAATGTCTTTAATTGGAAATTAGTTAAAATCTTTTGCTTTTTTTTTAAAATATAAATTACTTTTTTTGTGATGTTTCGTATGAGACCAAAATCTCGAAATTCTTTTGATTTTTGAGGGTTGTCACTGTATGAGCGTCCACTTAGCATCTTAAGTATGGATTTAATTTTATACATTACATAGCTTGTATTAATGATAGAGGACTAAAAAGGAGAACGAAAGGTAAATTCCAATGATGACTATAAATTATATATCATTTTGGATGTCGCTGTCCTTTAACACATTCATTTACTCTACTTGAAATAATAAAGTAAATCCACTACTGATCGTTGGTACATTGATAGTTTAGTATTTCGTTGTAGGTTCAGCTTTTTATATGACTTTTATGACGATACTAATCACAAGTCGTAAATCCATTGTTCACAATCGTTCCATTGTTTACAGGTACCCCGTTTGGTCAAATACCGATGATAGAGATTGATGGAAAGCGTTACGCTCAGAGCATTGCTGTGTCAGGTTACCTAGGTCACAAGTACGGCATCGCTGGTGCAAACCTCGAAGAAAACTTAGAAATTGACCAGATTGTTCTGTTCATTAATGACATTCGTGAAAGTGAGTCCTTATATCTGATATGGTACATTAGTATACGTTTGAAATTCGACCAAAATGTAAAGAAACAACGCTCAAAGCATTTTCGCATTTTCGCTCTAAGCAAATCTAGTCGTCAATATCAACAAAACAAAACAAAAAATCGGTTTATAATAAGATCAGAAAATAAACTGAAATATTTTATCTTTGCCAATTTATTTATGGATTTATTACCGCACTACATCAGTGTGTCGAAAAATTAAATCATGGATATGGTTGTGTTATATCAGTGCGGAATTATTCCATCCATCCATTTGACCGAAGTGCCGAATGCCCTGATTTATATACCTGTTATTTTTTTCCAGCTCTCGCCAATATCCATCACGAAGAGGACGAAGCCGTTAAGGAAAGGAAATATACCGTATTCCGCGAGACCAAGTACCAATTCCTTCTAGATAAACTCAACGAAATTCTACTGAGAAACAATGGACACGTAGCTCTAGGAAAGGTAAAATATTCAGTATCTACTGTATTAATTTCTTCTTAGTCTATTAATGATAACTTTTGTTTTAAAAAAATTTACCCAAAATAAATCCCAATATTTAGGAGGATTTGTATATTGATAAACTTTGGGGTGTTCGTAAATAAATTCTGTAATAATTATATTTCAGTTGACATGGGGTGATTTCATTTTCGCCGGAGTATTTGGATATTTGAAGACGATGCTGCGGGAGCCTCATCTCGAGGAGAAATATCCGATCTTCAAGAAGACCGTCGATACTGTGATTTCAATACCGAAAGTGAAGGCATATGTTGATGCGGCACCGGAAGCTGAACCTGAATAAGGAATTTACAAAATAAAGCGTTGTAGAATATTTTTAACACTAAACCTAACGCGACGAGTCAAATCACCCTTTCAAACTTTCTGTCAGAATTCCTTGGAAATAACATTTATTACACTACACTGCACATTTTTCAGTATTTTTTTTCCAAATGTCTTAAAACAGATAACTTATTAAATATGGGTCATTTTACTCTTTGTGGTAAAAATAGATATAGTTATGTTAAATATTAGATTTATTGGTAATTTGTAAGGAATTAAATTATAAATGTTAATTGTTTTGTAATATAAAATAAATAATATTATATCAGAAATATTATGTTTTATATACCTACCTAAAACTATTTCTTAGCAGGCAAGACACCTCGTAAATAATAAATTCTGTTGTCATTCATCTTGTAAATATTCAATAACTTACCATTATCTATTATTTCTATAAAATGTTTATTCTAGATACAGTTATAAAATAATGTTTAAAGGTTATCTTTGTGCTTTAAAGCTAAACACAAACTATAGAGTAGCTTAAAATATTGAAATACCAAACTTTTTACACGATTTGGTATTATGCCCATTGACATTATGCTCTGTGGAAATATAACAACTTACCAAACAACAAGTGTGTTGATCTAAAAATAACCGGACCGGCCAGCTGACGGTATTATCATGGCCAGTATATTAAAAATTCTACTATTTTAGTAGGATTATTTAATGTAATAATCTATTTTTGTTTTAGTTTGTTTTCGTCTAACAGTACATTTAATTAACTTTATCTCATATAAATAAATCTATAAAATATTATTTTATTTGTATTATATACAATATGGAAATAAATTATTCTTCTTATGATTATTGCTATATTATTCATTATTATTATTATTTATGTCTTTCACCTTATTTTAACTGGCAATGCAAGTTCAGTCAAATTCGAATAAACTTTATTTATGTAGTGCAACAATCATTAATAATCATAATAATAAGAATCTTATAAAATTAAAGAAAGTAGATGGTAAAAACTAGAAACGTTAGCAAATTCTAAAGTAAATCATATTCACGGACCCCCTGAAATCAGATTGGTACCTAATAATATAAAAACGTTTTTAATTAAAAACAAAACCGACTTCAAAAAAATTACAATAAAAGATGCATTAAAAAAATCAATAAATAATTACTTTATGTATATGCTTCGTTAATTTTGAAATCGGTGTCAGCTTATGGATAACATAGTGGTATAAATGAACGTCGCTAGTTATATTCAATTTTGATTATTTGTTCTTTAAAATCACCCTAGCCTTTTATCAAACATATATGTAATTGAAAAAATAATTGCTCCATTATTAACTTATTCGATTGTTTTGTGCCAGTTTGTATGCTTTGTGGTAAACGAAGCGATGAGAGACCCTCCAATACTAATGGTTGAGTATTTACTTATTTACAATGAGAGAAATTACGGGAATTGGCTAGATGCGGGTGGCGCAAGACCAGCCGCTGTGGAGACCTATGTCCAACAGTGGACGTCTTTCGGTTGCATGATATAAATATATATTAACAAAGTATAAAATTCACCCCGAATTCTTATTACCTACTCAAATACATGGAGTGTATTGTATTATTTTTCAAGGTCCACCCATACTTTTGAAAATGTTGACCTAAACATAAAACCAAAAAAAATAATTAATACCTTCCCAGCAGCGAGCGATGTGTCCGTTATTCTTCTTTATGATGGCGTGAATGTGCTGGAGAAGATCCATTCGATGCAACCGAAAGACGTTCACTGTTGGACATACGTCTCCCCTAAAGAAAATGTTATGAGGACTATCAGGAATTCATTGTCGTCATCTCTATCAATTGAAATACTTACACTGTTGGGCATAGACGCCGCCTGCATTCAACGGATTACTGCGACTTTCACCAGGTCGATCTTGCGTATACCCGGGCGGAGTGCGCCGCCTGGGAGGAGCCGCGCCGCGCCGTAGTGGAGGCTCTAGGGCTTGATCTTTCGCTGCCGGCAGTGGTTAAAGCCATGGTCGGCAGCGAAAGAGTTTGGGGGGTGGTTGCCTCCTTCTGTGAGCAAGTAATGCTACAGAAGGAGGCAGTGGAGAGGGCCCGGGAGGAGGATCCGGGGGCGGATCCTCGGAGGAGGAAGAGGCCCACGGGGAGATGGGCACGCTACGTGAGGAGTTTCTTCTGCATGTAGGCTTGCCCAGGGGGGGTGGGGGGTGTTGGCGTTGGTGGGGGGGAGGTTATGTTGGGGTTTCGTCTTGCTTTCTTGTTTTCTTTCCTTCCTTCTGTCTTCCAGGTATCCCTCTCCTTCCTACGTCTTGTCGATCGTGACACGATGAGTGAAGGAGAGGGACCTAAATTCCCTTTGAAAGCAGTGGCGGGCTGCTTCATCTTTCTCTTTGCCCGCCACTGTTCTGTCAACTCTTCATTTTTCTCTTTTATGGGAGGCAGGAAGTATATCCTGCCCCCCGGACTTTCGACCAGTTTCGGTTGTGCCTCTCAGAGAGAGGCAGGCTAAGAGGTGGGTGGGAAGTATTCCTCCCCCATCCCTACTGGGCCATTGCACGGATGAGGCCCGGTGGGTTCGCCGCAGAAGGCGACGCGGTGCTTGCGAAAGCTATCCCGTATCGCCCCTATCCCAAATGCGGCGGACGGCCCCGGGGGGTTTTAGTGGGTATTTCCGGGCGCTTCACGCCCGGGTGAGTCCGACACTGGCACGGAGTTCGTCCCTCCGTGCCCCCTTACCTATTGAATTGGGGGACTCCGGTCTCACTAATGCAATAGGTAAGGGTAGTGCGTAAATGCATTTCCCCCCGTCAAAAAAAAAAAGATCCAGGATGGTAAACACACTGAGTCTAGAGGACCTTTTTTTTTTGACGGGGGGAAATGCATTTACGCACTACCCTTACCCATTGCATTAGTGAGACCGAAGTCCCCCAATGCAATGGGTAAGGGGGTGCGGAGGGGAGTCTAGAGGACCTGATTCTCAAGTGATGCTGCCGGAACACACCTATTGGTGTTTGGCGACAGGTTTTTGTACTTGATGGCGGTAGCAACCCCCAGGCGGATATTACTAGAAAATGCCCTACCTCCATGCTATGGTTTCGTCACGATGTTTTTCTTCGCCGAAAGCTCAGGCTGATTTTAGACTTAGATAGGTGGGCTCGAACGCGGAATCCGTTCCACTGCGCCATCATCGAAACTCGACCAAACTAGACTTCAATTAGCTTGGTCAACTTGATCAAAAACTATAGAACATAATTAATCTATTAAATTTATAATAATAATGTGAATGGAAATTGGCATTTACGAACGAAACCGTAAAGCAGAGCAGAGCTAAGCTTTGTAAAATAATAGAGTATCATTATACCTAATCTAAATTATTCAAGATAATTTGAAAATTTAATAGTTTAATAACTAAACAATCTACAATATTTCTGACAGCTAGATGACCGAATACTTTGATAATTTATTTCGTTCTGATTGCGTAAATGTTACAATTATTGTGTAACATTCATAAGGTGGGGTGCTCATTCTGCGCGCTGACTCACAGGACAGCGTCGAACGAATACCGCGATAAGATGTAAATAAATGAACACGATTATTAAAAAAAAGTATGCACGGCTCTCTGTCTCTCTGGATATCTATTATTAATCGCCTTATAACTCGATAATCAATACATAATCGATTTAAATGTTTTCTTTTGTAAATCATGGATTTTCCATTATTCTGATTACTTTTCCTATGTATTATATATACATATTATTTAACGCAATAATATATATAAATTATAATATGACTAGATAATATATCTACGGTATTAAAAAAGAATCATGTAAATCGGTTCAGTACTTTTCGAGTTTTAAGCTAACTAACAGATCTAAAAACAAATAGACTTTACCTTTTCTAGTGTCATGTATAAGAGGCAAAGATAGAATATATAAATAAACATCGACATCCAATCAGTGACGTAAATCACGTTCAAAAGTTTGCACAAATATACCAAAAATTGTGTAATATGGAGGAAAATCATTTTATTTGATAAAAAGAGGAATTTTTTTATTAGCCTGAACCATCATTATCTAATTTGGTAAAGATGATATGATTACAACACAAATATACTATACAAATATCTAGACTTTACAAAATAGTTTTTTTTTTCTCAAAGATCTTTTTGATCGTGAAAGTATATTATCAAACTGTTATATATTATTTATTTCATATGTTATTTATTACTAGACGATTCTTATAAATATATTAACGGTTAAATATATTATTTGACTTTGATTGACTAGGAATATTTTTGTGTCAAATACATACATTATTGTCCTCATTTTTTGTCCATTTTGTCCTAATTTAAAAATTATATATAAAAACTGGCATGACAATACTATATCTATCTTATAAAATAAAGCGTATCTAGAATACACGTGTCAAAAGTGAAACATATATTTTTTATTATGCAGTAATTAAACAAGGAATAATAATTATAAATATATTAATGCAAATTTATTATTATTTGTGATAATTAGCTGATCCCGCGGTTACGCTCGCTTATCATATTTACTTGTATGCACAATTATTCACTACTTTTATGTAATAATTGGAAAATAGTGGGACTTATTTTTTGCCCTAAATTATTTTTAATAGAAAGAAAAAATATTGCTCACTTATTCAAACACTTCCCAGTAACTAAAACTGTGCATTTAATCGAGTTTTGTTCACAATTTCATGAATTTATTTTTTAACGTGAAGCCCTAATTATTTGCCTAAAGTAAGTAGCGACTAAAAATACACCTCATAACCTTAGCTATCTGTAAAAACCGTCAAAATCGGTCCAGCCGTTCCGGAGATTGATTATAGGTTTGATTGCATAATTGGCAGTAAGGATCAATTCCTTCGCCTGTTCTATTGGACGAATATTATAACCACTAGATACTTGATTTAAAAAAAAAAACACACAGCTTAGGTTCTTTTTTATTCTCAATTAGGTAAATTGAAGATTTTTACATTTAAATCTTTCAGTTTATTTTTGATAAAAATAAAATTAATTTTTAATAAATGTGTTATTTATTTATTCAGAATATAATTAAGAATACTTGAATAAATAACACTTTTGTTCATGACTGTATTTTGGGTGATTCTAAAATGATAGGTAATCTACGTAGGCTTTTTACGAGTATAAATAGTCTTTATTTCGTGAATAATTTATTACTAAACAAGATACAACGGGTAACAGACGAGCGGTAAATAAATGTAAGTACATACATATCCATTTTTGTGTGTCGTAAAATATTATGGCATGAAGTAGTTAAGTTTTTGATGAAGGAAAAAATCGTGAGGAAACCATAGATAGCATTATGCTAGGGTGTTTTCTAATCGTGTGGTGCCAGTGGCGGTAGGATCAGACCTCTCGTTGACAAGCGTGTTGAAAGCCATGCTGCGAATCTGGGGTGTTGTGGCATCCTTTTGCAAGTAAACAATGCTGCTGATTTTTTTTTTGGTACTAACAAAAAGCAAAGATGTTTCTCACAAATTTAAGAACTTGCCAATAATTGAATCGTTTTTTTTACACTATTACTATGTTCTATATATTAATTCTATAATTATATATTAATTACTATGTTCTTGTATTAAACGTTTAAAAATTTAAATGAGGGTTATCATTATTAACACGTCAGTCGAATGACGTCCACTGGTGGGCATAGGCCTTACCCAAAGATTTCCACAACGACTGGTCTTTCGCCGCCCGTATCAAGTGGATTCCTGTGACCTTACGAGGTCGTCGCACCAGCTTGTTGGGCGCTGAGCCTTTCGGTACGTGCCAGCCATCCGTTTGCCTCACCGGGCATCTACGAACTAAGTGTCCCGTCCACTGCCACTTTAATATGACAATTTTTCGTGACATGTCAGTTAATGAGAATGAAAATTGTTTTGTTTTTAGAAAATGCCGAAAGTAGTTTTTTACTATTTCCCCGTGAAGGGATTGGGTGAGAGCCAGCGAATGCTGATGGCGTACGGCGGTCAACAGTTTGAAGACAGACGTTTATCTGACGACGAATGGATTAATTTCAAAAATAGTGAGTAGTTTTTTTTTTACAAATAAGCATGATTTATACATGCACTACCATGCCAATTTACAGATGGTTACTGAAAAGCAATACAGTATAAATATGTGGTATCACCATTTTGAGAAAATGCCTCTTAAACATTTAGAACATGTTTTTAAACATAAAAAATATAAGTCCATGGTATATATTTTTAGTTACATTATAAGTTTAACAGTGATTAAGGAAATGAAAGAATAAAATGCTAGTAAGAATTTTTTTTTATTGGAAATTAATTTTTTCTCTTTTGCTTATTTTAAATAAAAACAACTTATTTTTGTGATGTTGTGTTTGAAACTGAAATCTCGATTTTTTTTTTGGTTTTTGAGGGTTGTCACTGTATTGCTTATCGGCATCTACTTAGCATCTTAAGTATGGATTTAATTTTATACATTACATAGTTTCTCGTTTCTTGGCTTTTAGGCTTTTTTAATGATAGAGGGCTAAAAAGGTAAACGAAAGGTAAATTCCAATGATGACTATAAATTATATATCATTTTGGATGTCGCTGTCCTTTAACACATCTATTTACTCTACAAAATAGGTACTTGAAACATTGAAGTAAATCCACTACTGATCGTTGGTACATTGATAATTTAGTATTTCGTTGTAGGTTCAGCTTTTTATATGACTTTCATGACGATGCTAATCACAAGTTGTAAATCCATTGTTTACAGGTACCCCGTTTGGTCAAATGCCGATGATAGAGATTGATGGAAAGCGTTACGCTCAGAGCATTGCTGTGTCACGTTACCTAGGTCACAAGTACGGCATCGCTGGTGCAAACCTCGAAGAAAACTTAGAAATTGACCAGATTGTTCTGTTCATTAATGACATTCGTGAAAGTGAGTCCTTATATCTGATACGGTACATTAGTATACGTTCGAAATTCGACCAAAATGTAAAGAAATAACGCTCTAAGCATTTCCGAATTTTTTTATTGAAATCTAGTCGTCAATATCAACAAAACAAAAAGAAATACGGTTGATAATAAGATCAGAAAATATACTGAAATATTTTATCTTTGCCAATTTATATATGGATTTATTACCGTACTACATCAGTGTGTCGAAAAATCAAATCATGGATCAATCGTTGTGTTATATCAGTGCGGAATTATTCCATCCATCCATTTGACCGAAGTGCCGAATGCCCTAATTTATATACCTGTTATTTTTATTCCAGATCTCGCCAATATCCATTACGAAGAGGACGAAGCCGTTAAGGAAAGGAAATATGCCGTATTCCGCGAGACCAAGTACCAATTCTTTGTCGATAAACTCAACGAAATTCTACTGAGAAACAACGGTCACGTAGCTCTAGGAAAGGTAAAATATTTAGTATCTACTGTATTAATTTCTTCTTATACTATTGGAGATAACTTTTGTTTTTAAAAAATTTACCCCAAATAAATTCCAATATTTAGGGGGATTTGTATATTGATAAACTTTGGGGTATTCGTAAATAAATTCTGTAATAATTATATTTCAGTTGACATGGGGTGATTTCATTTTCGCCGGAGTATTTGGATATTTGAAGACGATGCTGCGGGAGCCTCATCTCGAGGAGAAATATCCGATCTTCAAGAAGACCGTCGATACTGTGATTTCAATACCGAAAGTGAAGGCATATGTTGATGCGGCACCGGAAGCTGAACCTTGAATAAGGAATTTACAAAATAAATCGTTGTAAAATATTTTTAACACTAAACCTAACGCGACGAAAATCGCCCTTTTCAAACTTTCTGTCAGAATTCCTTGGAAATAACATTTATTACTTATGGTCATTTATTTATGCACATTTTCCAGTATTTTTTTCCAAATGTCTTAAAACAGGTAACTTATTAAATATGAGTAATTTTACCCTTGTGGTAAAAATAGATATAGTGATATTAAATATCAGTAGATTTATTGGTAATTTGTAAGGAATTAAATTATAAGTGTTAATTGTTTTTGTAATATAAAATAAAGAATATTATATCAGAAATATTATGTTTTATATACCTTTTTTTTTGACGGGGGAAATGTTTTATATACCTACCTAAAACTATTTCTTAGCAGGCAAGACACCTCGTAAATAATAAATTGTGTTGTCATGCATATTGTAAATATTCAATAACTTACCATAATCTATTATTTCTATAAGATGTTTATTATAGATACAGTTATATAATGACGTTTAAAGGTTATGTTTGTGCTCTAAAGTTACCACTAACTATAGAGTAGCTTAAAATATTGAAATACCAAAAATTTTTATACGATTTGGTATTACGCCCATTTACATTATGCTCTGTCGAAACAGAAACTTACCAAACAACAAGTGTGTTGATCTAAAAATAACCGGACCGGCCGGCTGCCGGTATTATCATGGCCAGTAAATTAAATTTTCTACTACTTCAGTAGGATTATTTAATTTATTAATCTATTGTTGTTTTAGTTTTTGTTTCGTCTAACAGTACGTTTAATTAACTTTATCTTATAGAGATAAACCTATAAATTTTATTTTATTTGTATTATATGTAATATGGATTCATTATTATTATTATTTATGTCTTTCAACATATTTTAACTGGCAATGCAAGTTCAGTCAAATTCCAACAAACTTTATATGTAGTACAATAATCAATAATAATCATAATAATAAGAATCTAATAAAATTAAAGAAAGTAGATGGTAAAAATTAGAAACGTTAACAAATTCTAAAGTAAATCAGATTTAAGGACCCCGGAAATCAGATTGGTACCTAATAATATAAAAACGTTTTTAATAAAAAAAGTTTTCGTTTTACTTTTAGTTTAAGTATGTACTTTTAGGTATAGCTGTGAAACCTACTTCATAGCTTTGGAAACAAATATAAGAAACATGTGTAAGTGTCTATAATACACGATGATTTTTCTCATTTTCCCTGAGTTCCACTTATCAGATCCCGATCTGGTGGAAATGGAACTACATCGGAAGTGTACTCTTTCTATAAAAATTGTAAATCAGTCCACAAATGACGGAGAAATCGAGTAACAAACATACAAAAAAAAAAACAGAAGAATTTAAAACCTCCTCTTTTTTGAAGTCGATTAATAATAAAAATAGTAAAACACAATTGTCTATCTCTACAATCAAAATTTAATGGAATTTTGTTTCAAGTTATTTCGCGTATTTTGATTTCATAAGATTCAAACATTCTCTCCGGTTGGAAAAACATGTTGTCTTTGTAAAAGAATCAGCATAAATATTGACCATAATGTTTTAGATTAGAATATTTTTTATTTGTTGCCTATCTTGTTGTTTATAGATTTATTAATTAACAGATATAATAAATAATATTGTTTTAGATTATACTTAGGTTAAGAGTACCACTATAATGTTGTAATTATATGTAGGTAAAATATTATAGGAAACATTACGTACACAGTATATCTATTTTTACAACAAAATAATTGCTCGAATGAACATTAAAACGACTGTTTTAAAGTTATGTAAAAATAATATTTACTTATTTTAGTAGGAATTTTATTATTCTGGTAAACTAAGTGATGGCGCGGCGCAGAGATGATTGCGCGGTGTATTAGTTGGTAGGTTTTTGGGTTCCTCATTAATTCATTATTTCATTCAATTGATCGGTATACGCGGTGAGGGAGTGTCGTTGGCGAGCTTTTGTATTTCAAATATTTGAAGATAACTTCATAAAAACTGTAAGTAACTCCTTTCATATTGTTATTAACTAAGAACTTCATATTTAAATAGTGAATTTCTTATTAATGTAGAATAATAAGGGAGATTGTTAAAAAATTGCTCATCGGATACGATATAATTGAGTTTGAGCGGAAACAATTTGTCGTTTCCAATTATTATAAGTCTTTATAATAACATTATTCGTTACTTATATTTCAAAAAAACTCAGTTTACCTTCTAGAATGTTCAGTAGTATATAGTTAACTTTAACATTATCATAAGTAGATACTTTACATATTCATGTTTTATTTACTACAAAGTCTAAGGAAGTAGCAACCTACATGAAATACATTTATTATAGTTTGAATATCTTATAATTTCAATACGTATCCATATCTGAAATGTATTGGCGCCTGTCTATACAGGGAAGCAATAGTAAATCTATTATACTTATTGAAAATTTGGTTCAAATTAAAAATTCTAATTGCAATTCCCCGGGCATGATTAATCATTAAACCATTACAGCTTCACAAGATTATAAGGATATAAAATTAAAATATAACTTTTTTAGTTTGAAATGATTTTTCTGGAAAATTTCACAATAATTCGTTTCTTATACCTTGAGTTGATTTGTGTATCCGCGTCTAGAAATAAGGTTTATTAATAATAAAAAATAATTGTTTTTAAATGTACTTCCAAATACATATCGATTTAAAATTAATGCGTCGAAATGATGATAAAACAATTTATTATTCTATGGGTATTTCTAATGGGTTTTATTATGAAGTAAATACAGGTATATTGTATAACATTGTTTACCAAAATTGTTAAGGCGGTTTTTTTACATTAAACACAATGAGAGTGTTCGGGGTCGTCCATTTGGCCCAACCATCACGCGTTGGTTGTTTATTTTGTTGCAAATTTGTGATCATATTATGATAGGTTGTAATGTTTTAGATTAGCCCGCAGCTATCTAAAAACACGTGTATTTTTTGGTATAAAACTAAAACTTCAGAATATTTTCTCTATGTGTGTAGGTTTATATACAGGAGCTACGTATCACCTAAATTGATTCTATGAAATTCGGATATCGTTGCCTGGCAACGGCGAGTCATGGCCACATGCCGTTTTTCGGCTTACACCACGCGTTCAACACAAACATAATTCATAAATACACGTGATAACTCACATATGGTTTAAATGTTTTATTTATACACATACCGAATAATTGTGAGTATTAATCTGTTTGGAGACAAGTGATTCGAATCAACCGTGCATACAAGTCTCATTGCATGCACATTCAGTTTCTACATTGGCGGAGAAGTTTGAATGTAATTATCATAATATATGTATTAGAATGTCTATACCAATAAATAAAATTGAAGTGTATGTCTGTAATGCCAAAATCATATTATTTTTAATAAATACATATGAATGTATACGATACCTATGGCAAAGATTTTTAAAAATTTTTGTCTGTCTGGTCTGTTTGTTCCGGGTAATCTCCGTTACGGCTGAATCGATTTTAAACTTTTTTTGTTATATAGTTGAAGGTATTGCAAGTAAATTAGGGCACTTTTGTTTTTAAAGAGTAATTAGGGTTGCGCGTATAAAAAAATAAAACTCATGAAATTTCGAATAAAATCCTATTCAACGCATAGTTGCACTAACAAGAAATAGTTTTACGTTGTCTTAGTACCGAAAAAAACCAAGGAAAATAATTAAGGTTCTCCGTATAAAAAAAAACAGTTAAAACGCAGTGAAGAACTTATGAAACGCAGGCACAGCCGAGGGCACGCAGCTAGTTTTATATAATTTTTAATATGTCGATTACCCATAAAAAAATAAAAAATAAATAAGACAATAGGTAGATAATAAGAAAAAAATGGAAAGCTGGCGTAAACGGCAGGTTAGTGCTCAAAGGGTTAAATAGCTACAGGTCGTTAGAGAACAATTAAATTCAAAAGACAAGTTTATGGCTTTATACATAGACTAATAACAATAAAGAGCGATACTTTATACAAAAAATTTCTTCACATTGAAGCCGAAGTAAGTCTATACTTATGTGTATGTAAACATGGAATTACGTAATCACCGGTGGCCAACGTGGCCTTTTAAGGCCAATTTGAAATAATTTCATTCCGCGTGCGACTACACTACTGTCGTTCTGAATGTTATAATTCTATGTTTACACATTTAAGCTGACGTTTAAGACAGTGTATGTAATTGCTTATTTATTACCTTAGAGAACTTAGTTTCATCCATGTTTATCACATAGTATAATCTAGTCTGATGTTTTTTTTAAATTTTTTATGCGGGTCGTTATATAAATTATTTAGCCTCAAACTTTACTAGGGAATAAATTGCTTGAAAAATTATTCTCGATTATTCGACTAGGTATTTATAACGTTTAGTAAACCGACAATGATAACAGACGGGGCGAGTAGAGAGGAGTGTTGTTTTTTCTTTTTATCTCGAACAAATACAATGGATAATAAGTGGTATGTATAAACAACAAACAACGGTTAGTTCACACACAGAAGTTCAGAGGCCGATATTATGTGACCTTGACGTTACCAGACAATTACTAACCCATTGTTTGTTCGACGTGAAATCCAATGAGTATCATTTGAAGATAAATTATTATTGGCGCTTTACGTGCCTGACTGTATCCATGACTTTACCACTACACACTTGTCGATTTCAATGTACATATTATATCTCAATATGAAAAGGTTTCAAAAGCTGTTATGTTAGCGACGATTTGTTATTCGATTGTATGCTCTTTTCAGGCAATGCAATCATTTTGGCGCGTTATAATCTGTACTAATAAATAAAATAGAAGTGTCTGTTTGTAATGTCAAAATATCATTTTTTTTACTAAATTCATATGAATGTATATACTATGTATATGATAACTATACCGAAAATACTATTTGTAAAATGTTGTCTGTGTGTTTGTTAGTTCCGGGTAATCTTTGGAACGGCTGGACCGACTTTGACGGGACTTATTTTGTTAGATAGCTAAAGTTACTCCGCGTAAATTAGGATACATAGATTTTGGAAAATAATTAGGGTTCCGCGTAAAACTTTAAAACTCATAAATAATTGCATAAATCGAATTCAGTGCACAGTTTTACAGGCAAGTGTTTGAATTTATGAGAAATATTTTAACATTACCAAAAAAAATTTAATAAATAATTGGGGTTCCGTATATAAAAATTAAAATGAAGTGAAGAACATGAAACGCGTGTGCACTCGCGGGCACACTGCTAGTTTAAAAATAAATTTAAAAAGCGTAAAAAGAAAGAATTGGTAATGGTACCTAGGTACGATATAATAATTGTCTAACTAAAACATAATTTTCATACTAACATGTAGGTAGATTTATTGTTTAAAATAAATTACTACAGTTAAAACATGTGTAATTGATAAATTAATAAAATAGTCAAGATTTACTATTCACCTTTTAATAACCTCGTTTAATAGTCGCGTATGGAAAATACACCCATTTTAGAGTTAAAACTACGTGAAGTTATATATTGTTTAATAAAATAAATATACTGAATAACTCCTATTTACTTTTTTTTTTGCACTTTTTTTTCCGAATGACTGCGGCCGGTTTCCGCGTCCATGTCCATGTATGCGGGTTCCAGCTTCAAAATCAAAATTTATTTATTCAATTAAGGCCATAAGAAGGCGCTTATGAACGTCTAAAACACTACCACCGGTTCGGAAAACAACCCAGTCGAGAAGAGCGCAGGCGAGAAACTCGATCTGGTTCTTTTTTTTTATAAATATAATATATATCATTTTTTTTTGTCATATAAAAAACTATACAAATCGTAGTCTCAATAATGTTAGTGGAAGCACAGAGATGTGGCTTACTTATCCAACTCCAAAATCAGCCTCAGCTTACGTCGAAGGAAAACATCGTAAAGAAATCATAGCATGGTAGGGATTTTGTAGTAATGCCCGCCTGAGTAGCTAACACCTTCAAGACACACATTAGATGTGTTCCAGCCGCAACACTTGGGATCAGGTGAGATCGTGGTCAAAGCACTGACCCAGTGTAGAAAAATATGATGACATTTACAGTCGTCAATGGCTTACCACGCGATTCTGCTGAATTAATCCTTGCTAATGGTATTGCCGCGCAGCGGGCGGATCGACACGCCAGCGCGCTTTTACTGTAGAAGAGGTCATGCTCAGGTCGCGCTATGATCCGCCCACTGTGTGGCGAAACCATATATCTAGTATTTCTATCTAAACATAAATGGTCCATCAAAATATTTATAGGATGTTAGAAGCAACTCTTTTACGTCAGTACAAAGTCTATTATATACAATTTATCTATGGTCAGTATAACCCTGATTTGAATGCACGTTACAATCTATTAGGGGTAGTCCATTGATCACGTAATTTTTGAGCAAATTTTGTCTGTTTCGTTTTCAATAAATTAAACATCAGTCAAATACTCTTTTTTGTGGGCCGTTCAAGTATCATTTGTTTGTAAAAATGTCTCATTTTTTTATCATAATAAACCAGTAGGTATAGAATATAATATAGAAAAATTACAATTTCATATAATCAAATATTATCATAAATTCGCTAGTATACAGTCCGATTCTCATATCAGATTACGATAATTTTAATAATTTAGTATAGATGTAGATTTACAATTTTCGCAATAATAAAGGACAAACAAAAAAAAAAATTGCAAATGTGTTCATTAAACACAATTTATCTATTAGATTGCTCATACATATTATTTAATATCTCTATTATCTATATACATAAACTAAATCCAATTCATTGTGACTTGAGATTTTTTTATAAATTACTGATAAAAATAGTTGTTTTATTTCTGAAGTAATAAAATTACTTGTTTAGTAACCTTTTTTTTTTTTTGACGAGGGCTATGCATTTACGCACTGCCCTTACCTATTGCATTAGTGAGACCGAAGTCCTCCAATGCAATAGGTAAGGGGGCACGGAGGGACGTCTCCGCGCCAGTGTGGGACTCGCCCGGACGTGAAGCGTCCGGAAATACCCACTAAACCCCCCGGGGCCGTCCGCCGCATTTAGGATGGGGACGACACGGGATGGCTTACGCAAGCACCGCGTCGTCCCCTGCACTTGTTTAGTAACCTGATAGGACTAATAGGGAATAGTGAATACTTATTTCTATTGTTACTGAAAATAAAAGTAAAATCTGATCAATAAATAATGACATTATAAGCATGTTAATTTCTATGCTAGAAAAAAGAGAGAGATTTAAAAATAATAATAAAAAAATATCTATTAAATAATCTGCCGTTGTCAATAAACTAAACACCAGTCAAATACCCTTCTGTCAGCGTCACATGAAAACTAGCTCCGGGTCAATTGAAATTGCACGGAAGTGTACTTAAGTGTACACAAATCACGTGACCGCCAACTCGTCCAATTACGGCCATTGAATTCTCAGCGCTTAAGAGGACATGCGATCGGCAACAGATTTGTAAATTAGGCGTTTCAGAAATCTATTGCTACGTTGCGCCCCAGAGAAAGAGTTATAATACACGAAAGGGACAACTGCAGCTCAGTCTAGATTTTACCGTATGCAAAACAGACGAAAACATCACTTCTTAGTAATTTTTTGTTTTCTTTTATTTATAAAATAAGAAAGACTTTGGCTTTGCCTCTAAGTTTTTTTTTTTTTTTTTTTTTTTTTAATTTTATTTATCAAATTTGTTTGACGAACATCTGAAAATGACGGTAAAATCAAGCATTTTTCATTTTCAAAGTCTCCTAGTTTTTACAATAACTAATTTATGGACAAAATCAAAACGCACGAGCATGGTGGTGGTTGATATATGTATATGTATTATTGGGTGTAAAAATATTTACCATAATGCTAATATCCAGGGAGGAAACAGGGGACTGCGTTTGTATGGAATAAATGCCGTAGCAAATCCTCTTAACATTATATATTATTGTGATCTTACATTCTTTGTGAAGCGCTACCTTTATTATTTAGGCAGCGTATCATTTAGTTTCACGTGTCGTATTAAGTCAACTTCCGCTGTGAACGAAGCCAACCGGAACGAAGTCAGTCACGTTAAAAGACCCGCCGAATGGTTCTATACGATTGTAACGTCTCGAATGGATTGACATAATAACACCGTTCAATAATCTTGTCAAGAAATAAGTAGCGATAGAAAAAAAAAAAAACGATTATCCCTTTTTTTTTTGTCTACACCTTATATTCGATTGTCAATTCTAAATCAAACAGGACTAGGCTTTACTTTTAAAAATAAAACTATATAATATTGTTTATAGGTAATTGAAACTTGAGACAACCTAAAATGTTATCGCCTGTTATTGACAGATTTGTTAATTGATATTAACATAACCTTAACGCTGCTAAAAAAAGGTTTCACTACAAAAACTAAGTCGCCGTATGCATATAATAACATTCTATTATTATTAGCTCATAGTTTTAGCGCAGCGGCTAGTGCGGTCGGATTCCGCGTCAATCGACGCGTTCCCCACCTATCCGTCTCTAAAATCGCCCTGATTTTTCGGTGAAGGAAAACATCGCGAGGAAACCATAGCATAGGTAATAGGGCATTTTCTAATGATTCCCGTCTGAGGGCAGCTACCACCCTTAAGTTTGAAAACCTGTCATCAAGTACCAATAGGTGTGTTCCGGCAGAATCACTTGAGAACCAGTACTTTAGTGTGTTTACCAGCCTGGGTCACATCGTCATTTAACATCAAGTGAGATTGTAATCGAAGCACCGAGTCTATATTGAGTAAAAAAAAAGAAAACTTTAATGTGGATGTATTTTTTTATTATTCAGAACAATGCCGAACGTAGTGTTTTACTATTTTCCCCGTGAAGGCGCTCGGCGAGGGTCCGCGGATGTTGCTAGCCTACGGCGGGCAGGAATTCGAAGACAAACGCATATCAATGGACCAATGGCCTGAAGTCAAGCCCAGTAAGTATTCGATTGAGGCTAATAAATGAAATCCTTACAATGTATAAAAGGTAACGTCTAACTGTCCGTGTGTCTGTTAGTTGGCTTTCAACTTGATGACCACTAAATCGATTTAGATGATTCTTGTTCAAATCATAAAGATATGTATTAACTCGGTCACGTTTTATTATATAATTTTACGTTAAATAATAGTATGTAAAAAAGAGTAATCTGAAAAAACTTGTTTAAAATAACTATTATCGTGTTCACTCTTATATGCTTAATTTTAATTACATAAATATATAATTATATATTTTTTTTGTACTTAGATGGGCATTTTGAAAACAAAAGCAAAGTAAATAAAAAAATGACCAGTAGCAAATATTATCTGGCAATATTTGAATTGAACCATCTTTTAAGAATAGAAACATTATAAGCGGCGGAGTCGCGGAAATAGGTGTAATTCATAAGATTTTAGGCGATTTATAATCTTGTTGTTCGAGATATTATATAAATTGGTTATACATACACCGCAAAAGCCATGTTTTAAGCAGTGTGGATAAAACAATCGAAGATAACTTATAAACAATAAATAACCATTATTTATTTTAATTGCTTAGGGATTACTTGGATGCCATATTGTTTACAAGTGCCTTGAGGTATTTCACAAAGATGGCGCAATATGTTTGCATATTTTTAAAGAGTCATTTTTCATTTGTATTTTATTTTATATAACGTATATTATATAGGATTATCCAATGATTTCATTTATGAAATGTCGACAATTGAGTGATTGCTCGCCAATCCAATCATTGATCTCGGTGATGTTTTTCGTCGTACGTAGCAAAGTGAATCGCTTTTGTCAAAAGACCTTGTAGGAGAATTACATTGTAATCACGCCATCTATTGGCGCGTGTTCGTTACTTATCCGTTGTCGACTGTAAGATTTGAATATATATAACGTTTTTATATAATCAGGTGATAAAAATGTCGGAATTTTTATTTTCGTACTGACTAACGCTAGGTAGTCGATATGTAGAAGAACCTTGACTGCTGCTTAATTTGGCTTTGTCATGATTGCTTGCACATGACTGGAAAAAAATGGCGGATCGTTTGCTTTAGCAACTGTATAAATCAATTGAAGTGTCCGTTTGTAATCTCAAAATAGCAATTTTTTACTAAATATATATGAATAATATGTACAGTAATTATATTAAAAATATTGTCTGTCTGTTCCAACTAATCTCCGAAACGGCTAACGAATTTTGGCCGGGTTTTTTTTTTTGCCAATTAGCTGTAAGAAGTAATTTGATATTAACCTAAAAAGCATTTTGGCCGAAGATGGTGTTTTAGACCGATGCGGGAAAATTCGATCTAATACTAGTTGTGTGAAAATAATTAGGGCTCTGCGTAAAAGCAAAATACTATTCATCGGTCAGTTTCAATGGTAAATTTTTGAAATTTTATGAAATATATTTCCTAAGTTTGAAGAATAATTTAGAGATTGTGTCAAAAAAGGGTCAAATTTTTTCTTCTTACCTTCTCAATATTACTGGAAATTAAATATAAAAGTGTAAATGGCACTAATTATGCTCAAGTCAAATTGCTACCGAGAACGAATTGTATATATGGTAGGTCTTACTTGTAACTCATTTCCATCTGAAAAAGCTAAGTCACTTGCCATATCGTGCCTAAAGTAGTTTTATTTCAAATTCCCATTTTCCTTTCGGGTCGGTGCAACATATCTTCCATTCCCCTCTAGTTGCAGTCATCTCCGCATTCACTCCCTTCTTAAACATACCATCAACATAAGAAGCCAATTTTATTGTCTTCAGAGACCCCGTTCGGTCAAATGCCGTTTTTGGAAATTGACGGTAAACAGTACGCTCAGAGCATCGCCATCAGCAGGTACCTCGGACGTAAGTACGGACTCGCTGGTGCAGACCTAGAGGAAGACTTCGAGATTGATCAGAACGTGGAGTTCCTTAACGATATTCGTGCAAGTGAGTATTTTGGAAGACTGCACATTTGCAGTGCACTTGCACTTACAGTGTTTGGAATATCAAAATAGATTTTTTAACTATAACTATGTTTGTAACAAAACACAATATTTAAAATACTACTCTGTCTGTTCGTTTACCTTTTGAATGTCACGTGATTATAGTATGTTTATAATACTCGCGTCATAATTACTGATAGTTCAGTTCGATTTGCGCATTAATCGCCGTCTACTTTCCTGATAAATATAATAAAAAATATTATGTTAAAATTGATTAATTATAATTTTGTTTTCTAAAGTAAAATCTTATAAACATAACTATATCCTGCCAAACACAGGACCTTTTATAATGGGCATAAAGTACATCCTGCCCCTCGGACTTTCGACCAATTGGTCGTACCTCTCAGTAAGAGAGGTGGGCTAAGAGGTGGGGGGGAAGTATTCTCCTCCATCCCTACCGGGCCATTGCACGGACGAGGCCCGGTGGGTTCGCCGCAGGGGGCGACGCGGTGCTTGCGAAAGTCACCCCGTGTCGCCCCCATCCCAAATGCGGCGGACGGCCCCGGTGGGTCTTAGTGGGTATTTCCAGGCGCTTCACGCCCGGGTGAGTCCCACACTGGCACGGAGTCGTCCCTCCGTGCCCCCTTACCTATTGCATTGGGGGACTCCGGTCTCATTAATGCAATAGGTAAGAGTAGTGCGTAAATGCATTTCCCCCCGTCCAAAAAAAAGAAATAAGGACCTTTTATAATTCTAAAATAACTCCATCGATTTATATCTACTTTTTACAAATGTTGAAGTTGATATTAATTGATCTCTGATAATAATAATTATAGACTAAACTAAAATGTAATATAGACATTTTAATTCATGTATTTTGATGGTTAAAATTAAAGACGCCGCCGCCGTCCATTACGAGAAAGACGAGGCGGTGAAAGCCAAGAAACTGGCAGAATTCCGCGAGACCAAATACCAGTTCCTCATTGAGAAACTGAATGAAATACTCCAGAAGAACGACGGCCACATTGCTCTTGGAAAGGTGAAGTGCTCTGATGTGTTTACTAGCTGTGCCCCGCGGCTCCGCTCGCGTCTTATATATAATACCTAACATTCGATCCAAAGCATTGAAATGAAAAGAAATCGAACGGCATACTTATACAGCGTAGAAATGACACTCCTTTCTGTAGTTCCGCTGATAACTATAATTTTTATAGTTCTTATGTAAACATACATATTTATTATTATACAATGATTTGATTACAATTTTACCTGATGTTAAGTGTCGGTGTGGTCCAGTAAGGTAAACTAAGTTAAGATATTTAGGGACAGGTTTTCAATATGGGAACTAAAGAGTTGGCAAAGCGCACATCTTACCTTTGGTATTGCTGGCGTCCCGTAGGCTACGGTAACCGCTTATCATTAGGCGGATCGTATGCATGTTCGCCACTGTAGTGGTATAAAAAAAAACTTGTAGCTACTAGCTTTTGTAGCTAAATTTATTTTTTAGTACTGAGATAAAGTAAAAACTATTTCTCATATATTCAAGCACTCGCCCGTGAAACTGTGCATTGAATCGGATTTTATTCAATTTTTTAAATGGTTTTTTACGCAGAACTCTTAAGTATTAAAAAATTTAAATCTACCCTAAATTACCAAAAAAGTACCGTCAAAATCCGTCAAGCCGTTCCGGAGATTACCCAGAACAAACAGACAAAAATTGTATTTTTGTTATAGGTATCATATCTATTTAGTATGAAAAAAAATAATAATTTTAACATTACAAACAGACACTTCAATTTTTATTTATTAGTATATAGGTTTTATTGTTATTTTCAGTTGACTTGGGGCGATTTCATCTTCGCCGGTATGTTCGATTACTTGAAGTCGATGCTTCAGGAACCGACACTTGAAGAGAAGTACCCGATCTTTAAGAAGACCATAGATACAGTATTATCGCATCCCAAAGTGAAGGGGTACGTCGATGCCGCACCGAAGTGTGATATTTGAACTGCAATTGTGCAAATATACCTACATAATATTTCGTTTTAAACTGTGTATTTTTATTATATTAAAAACACATATATAAAAAAAATCACTACTATATTATTATTATTATTGTTGTCGTTTAAGCTTTTTTGTAATCTCTCCTAAATTATAATAAAACATAAATAAACGTTAAATCACATTACCCTACGTGTTTTATTTAAGATTTCGGGTATTTTTCAAAACTCAGTTCGCTCACTCGAAAGGAGTAACTGTCAATTTGATAGTCTCTCTATCTCGCTTCAGCATTTTGAGCGCACCGTCAAATATTTGACTTCATAAACACTTGTAAGAACCTGTTTTTGTGTGACGTTTTTGCTCACTAAAATATCTATACTAATAAATAAAACTGAAGTGTCTGTTTGTAATATCGAAATAACATTTTTTTACTAAATCCATATTAATGTATATACGACACAAATACCGTACAAAAAAAAAAATGAAAAAAAAAAACTATATTACGCAATGAAAAATATGTATATGAAACGCGAGCGCTGTCGCGGGCACATAGCTAGTATCTATTAAATGATTACATGACGTAAGCTCAATATATAAATAATTTTTAAAAGTTTATTTGTTTTATAAGAGTATTTGAACTAGTTAAAAGGGGGGTCATAGCCCATAAAGCCCCCTCAAAATTATACACGAATTGACAAATCTTTTAAAATTAGACAATATTCGAAAAATTACATGCCTGTGTATGTATTTAGTAGGTGATGATAGAGAAAGGTATGCTTAACTTGTTTGGACACGTGGATAGTTCTTACATAGATGGGCCACGGGCTGTATTTAAAACTTTAACTAATTTAATTTATAACTGTGTCAGAATGGAACAATATAAAGCAGCCGCGGTCGTCACACTTTATTTGTCAATGGCCATAAAGGACAGAACACTGTGAGGTATCACTGCGGGTCGCATTTTTATGGATTAGGTAGTTGACACCGGGTGGGTTCGCTGCAGGGGGCGACGCGGTGCTTGCGAAAGCCACCCCGTGTCGCCCCCATCCCAAATGCAGCGGACGGCCCCAGGGGGTTTTAGTGGGTATTTCCGGGCGACTCTCGCCCGGGTGAGTCCCACACTGGCACGGAACTCGTCACTCCGTGCCCCCTTATCTATTGTATTTGGGGGACTTTGATCCTCCAAATACAATACATAAGGGTAGTGCGTAAATGCATTTCCCCCCGTCAAAAAAAAAAAAAAAAAAAACACCAATCATTAGACAAGTTTTATGCGTTGTCAAAACACGATTTCCTAGTAGTTTTTTTGTTTATGGCAATAACAACATTTGCATTTGTTTCTTTACCACTTAACTGATTTGAAATGCCAGCAAAATTAAATGTTTGCTGCAGTGAATGGTTAAGCAAGAAGCGCGGTTCGAGTGGCTGCTCGTGAGTACCCTTCCGCACAACATACTTACCTTTTTTTTTTTTTTTTTTTGGGTCTGGGGAAATGCATTTACGCACTACCCTTATCTATACAACATGCTTACCTACTCTGCCTATACTCATGTTCCAACCCTGCGTACTTCTGTTTCGTTAACTTCATATGCAAACTCAGGTGTAACCGGTGAAGCAGTTATTTGAGCGATTAATAGCCATCGTTTACTAAAGTTGTTTACTAGGTCGCGGGCCGCACAAATACCGACAACGAGCCGCATGCGACCTGCGGGCCGCAGTTTTTGACAACCACTGATATAAAGTTAAAATATCGTATAACTTATCAGGAATTTGTCATAATATTCAAGTGTAAAAACGAATTATCTTATCGGATTAGATATGTAAAAGTGTATTTTTTTACACAATACTAGAATGACAAACAACACTTGTTGTGTGTAATATTAAACGTATTAAGTGAGATGTAATAGAAATTTAGGGGAACGCTTAAAAAGGAGGCTACGAGCGATAAACATAAAGTACAACAATATTTTAGTATCTGTTAAATTTACAATTAGATTGAAAATAAAACCCTAGTGTAAAAAAAAAATATACAGCCATTTTTTTTGTGTAAATTAACTTTTTAAATTTCTTCACAGACAAAATACACATCAAACAGTCTAAGCAATACATATCATTTACAGACACGCCGAAGTATTATAAATGGGTATTTTGTTTTTTTCTTAGCAAAGTAAATTGGTATACATTTGTTTTATTCCAGGAAACAAATACAGCCTGATTTTAAAAATAGAACTTCTCGTTTGTGTTTTTTATAAAAATATTTTTTTTTTTCTATTTCACGTGTTTTCTATGGTTGATAAATTCGGTGTTTTTTTTCATCATTTTAATAACAATTTTAATATATATTTTTTGAAAAATTTTTAGGTAAGATATTTTTACGTCATGTACAAGCAGAAAAAAAATCAGTCTCAGGTATGTCGAGTCAGGGATTACGGTGTCATTAGGAGAGTATTTTGTCGTCGTAGGTAGCGGTACAAACTCGACAAGGAATCCTGTTGATCCCACGTGGAAGGAGTACAAGTGTTTGACAGGACCTATACATACAACTGCTACGTGTTAACGTTTAACTGTGTAAACAGGCTGGAAGATAGGCTTAAAGCTACAATTTTCAAGCGGTATTGTGTACTTTAAATACAATCTCACTCGATGTTAAGTAACTATGTGTTCCAGGAAGGTAAACACACTAAGCCTGGAAGCACTGGTTCTCAAGCGTTACACACATCATTCATTCTTCTATTTACATGTGTTTTTTATTAATGTTACCGGTACTTTTGACCGGGTTATTTTTAGAACGTCTTCGATATTATCGAAGAGATACACTCGCCCTTTTTTACATGGGAAATTCAATTTACGCACAACCAGTTTTGAAAGGGGGGTAATGAAGGACAATGTAGGACTCACGTGATGGCCGAAACCACCACCCAATACCCTCTAAAATCCCATGCTTACCGTCCCTACCATCATATGGGAAGTACACGGTATCTGTATGACACTGGCCAGCATCTCTCCCGGATGAAGGCCTATCTCTGGCGTAATTCGAAACCCCCTTTTTTACGTGGGGAAATGCATTTACACATCTAGAAAAAGGCGAGCGTATCTCGAACATATCAAAGACGTTCCAAAGAAAGCCAGGTCAAAAATACCGGTAACATTAATGAAAAAGCACATGAAAATACCAGCCCCGATTAATATTATTAAGGGGGTATGTGAGACTCGCCCGGCGGGAAGCCTCGGAAATACTCAAAAAAACCCCATTATATCGTCCGTTACCGCGTTGCTCCAGTGACCATATGAGGGTGTACCCTCCCATCCTTTAGTCCTGGAGTTCGGTCTTCGTCTACTCCGCTGCCGCCGTTTATTCATCGGGTCTGCAGCAGGATCAACTTCACGAGCTTTTTCCGTGCCTTTCTTTTGCCCGGATAATCTCCTCGCTGAATACCGCCATTACCGTCTAACCGGCCTCACTCGCCACCATAGCCTCCACCATCTTAGGTAACGACAGGTCATTGCCAACCACCTCCTTGAGTGCACAACGCTGGTATTCAAATACTGCAGACTCTTCAAGCACGTGTTGTGCGGAATCTGCGTGCGCACACTCGTGGTGCAAAGCCCCTACTCAGCGAATAGGGACAGCTCCGGCTGCCCCTCATTTATACAAAATTCTCGAACGACCCCTAAATAATGTAATTTGATTTGACTGAACACGCGTCACGTAACTTCGGATGACGTGACATGTTAAAAATGTGTTTACGCTTTAATCGTGCGATATTATATTAATTAATTACATATCAATCGTATCGTGATAATAGTAATATTTTTTTTTTGAACAGCCAAATACGTGATATCGTTGTAGATTGAAAAGTAACGTATAATAGTACTTGAAGATACATAACATATTGGTAATCCAAAATGCTGGGCCGATGATGACCATAAAAATAGCGAGGAAAGTGCTGGTAAAAAACAGGAAAATCGTGCAGTCATCTGTACTTCAGCAGCAGCGAGCGCCTTCGATATTGTAGATCCGCTCGCAGCCGCCCGAAAGCAACTTCGAGTAACACAGGGGCATCCGACACCATACACTTTAATCCAAGATTCGGCCGTTACCACATCTACTATTAATTTAAAAATCGTAAAGCAACGAGAAAAGGCCCATAAATATGTGGTATTAGTATATGAAGCATTACACAGTGGTTTGCGAGAAGTGTACGACAGAGAAAGGGGTGGGAGTTTTAGGTAAGTTAGACTAGAACTGTCTTGATTTACCTGATGATTGTATCATTCGCACTTACACCCTGTGAAAAAGTACAACGAAACGTAGCCTTTGTCGTTCCTTATGTTTATTTCTGCACTAATCTGCAGATTACTTGCAAATTAGTTCAGTAATAATATTCGAGTGAGGCGCATTCGAATACGGAAAATTTACGGTTTAATTGTAAACCATATTCTATAATCAGTCTGAACTTTTGGTGAAGGAAAACATCGTGAGAAAATCATAACATGATGGTAGAGCGTGTACTAAATGCCGGCCTGGGTAGTTACCACCCTAAAGTATTAAAATCTGTCGCTAAACATCTAAAGCATCTACTAGTAGCATTATTTCAGAGCTTTATTACCATATTATCATTTTAGGCCACGTCGTCACTTAACAACAGTTTATATTATGGTCAAACCTTAAACGTATCTATCTAGTCTATACATATAAAACAAAGTCGGGTTAGTTACACCATTTATAACTAAAGAACAGCAAGGAGCGATCTTGATGATCCTTGATTTGCTCCGCCTCGAAACAACGAAAGAATTTATGAAGAAATTTTATATTTGTATTAAAGATCTTTTTAAAAACATCTTGAGAACGGATTGACAGATTTATTGTTTTAGTTTTGGACTCGAAAAGTTTCCTCGCACGTTGAAAGAACAACCATTAATATTTAATGTGTCGAGTACCCATAAAAATAAGACAATAGAAAGACAATAGGAAAACAATGGAACGCTGCCGTGAACACCAGGCAAGTGCTCAAGGGGTTAATTTAGCTAATAACACAACGGTAATAGAATCTGAGACAGTAAATCAACCGGGACAGCTGGTATAATATAAAAATGCGTAAACACCGTCTTCTTCTTTGATTTTAACACGTAATGCGTAGAAGTGCAGATTATAGGATCCGACAGCTTGCAATCATAAAGGAAGCAAAAGTAGGAGCGGTCAAACGAATACTTGAATACTAATAATCCATAATGAAATTATGACGATGGTCTTATTACGGGATATAAAATAGCAACACCAAAAGTGGTTGATAAACTAGTTGGTTGAACAAGCCAAAGGATTGATTGATTGATATTTTGTACAGCATATAACAAAATATTGATAAGAAATCGAATGTTTTTAAATCACTATAATCGAGCATATCGCAAGTCATTGTACAAGTCATTCAACGATAGAACATCTTACTGAAGAATCGTACGAAAATGTATTATTTTTACAAATTCACTGTAACTGAGTCAGAATTTACTTTTAGGATTTAACTTTTGTAAGTGGTGGTGATTACTTGACTTCTATCGTAGATATGGTATAAATTGGGCCGACGGTAAGGACGACGAACATTCTGAGATTGGTTGTCGGTCTTATCACACATCTACAGATTCTCTTTGAGTATACGATTTTCGTTGGGATCCTCGGATTAGCATCGCTACAAGTAATCAAACAGGTATTGCTGTTTCTATTAATAATTAAGGAATCACATATTTTCTTTGTAATTTATTCACAAGCTGTGGCCGGGACTCCATCCGCGTAGAATTTTGTGTTTGTAAAACTACGATTTAAACAAGGCTTTAGATATTTTCAGATACCTTTAATATTTCTTTTTAAATATCTTTTAAAAACGCATGGCGTGTTGGAAGTATGTTTTCACCTCAATTCCCATATAAATTTGTATATCCTGTATTATCGCCTTTCGGGTGAGTGCCCTATGCGCTCGCACCAAATTTCGTGCTTTCACCACAATCTCACCTGATGTTATGTGAGAATGTGGTCCAGGATTTTTTTTTAAACATTTCTCTCTACTGTCACTAATACCACACCAAATTTAATTCAGTGTAGTACTTTTTGCTTGTGCACAGACGTAAAGTAAAAATACAAAGATGTCATTTGAAATCATCCACAGGTTGTTTTTATTTATACTAATAAATAAAATTGAAGTGTCTGTTTGTAACGTTAAATAATATTTGAAGTTATACTTCTTTTGGCGCGTTAGGGAAAAATGATGAGAGCAATTTTTTACGATGCGCGCGCAACTGTCATGAAAAAAAGACACTCTGAAGTTCGTTGTCATTGTTTTAGTTTTTTCTATTATTACGTCAAAGAAGTATAACCTCTTACGTGCGAATATAAGTGCATACACACTTTTTTTGTACTAAATAGATGTGAATTTGCACACGATACCAAAATCACAATTTTTAAAATTTTTGTTTGTCTGTTTGTAATGGGTAATCTCCGGAACGGCTGGACAGATTTTGAATGAACTTTTTTAATAGATAACCGAAGTTACTCCACATAACTTAGGTTGATTATAATTTTCGAAAAAAATAATTCTGATTTAATGGTCAGTTTTACGGGCGAATGCTTGAATTTATGAGAAATATTTTTAATTTATCTTAGTACTAAAATATATTTAGGGCTCCTTACAACAAAAAAAAAAAATTAAAGCGCAGTGAAAAATGTAGGAAACACAGGCGCACCCGCGGGCACACAGCTAGTTTCAAATATAAATTAATGGACAAATTTTGCGTCATTACGGTTTTATTCATAGAGTTATGAATTATCATATTTATTATGAGAACAGATTATCGAGTAACTATTTGCCAGCCTATCGATTTATGATAACGGTTATGTAATCTATATCTAACTAATAATAAAATATTACAGTATATTTCAAGGTTCTGTCAATTTCCGGGTTTTTTGAAAAGAATCATTGCAAGGGACTTAAAATAGGTAATTAATTGCAATTTTTAACAATTAGAAAAAAAATGTCTGTCTGACGGTCTGTTTGTTTGGTTGTGCAGGCATCATTTAGAAAGAATTGAGTATATTTTAAAAATTAAAAAATATATTTATAAACAATATTCTGGAGTAGCATTAAAATTTTATTTCATTAAAATCGATCAACTTTATCAAAAGTTATAGTAATTTAAACGACACGCGGCGATTTTAGTATGAAGGAAAAGTTAGTAAGTAAATGCGTTTTAGCCTTATTCGAGAACAAAAAAAAAATGGATTGATTAAAAAATGAAGAAAATGACCTAATATAAAAATATGTTTATGGTATATAAATAATGAATATGTAAGACATACTAGAGGGAACAAGACGGGACTAGAGGGAGAATATAGCCTCTCTATTAGAAGATAATTAATTCCACGCGAGCGAAGACGCGGGCACAGCTAGTTTCTAATAATTTTGTACTTTTATAATACGGTTGTTTCAACGCTACTTTGATCTCTTGCTTCGTTTTTTTTTATATTGAAGTGAAATAAAGTAGTTATCAGCTTTAGTCATCAATGTAGCACATTAAGAGATTAATTGTGACGTCACGATTAACTTTAGAATTAGGTTTCGAAGGGGTCAAAGCAGTGGAATAGTTTTGGAGTTCTCGGCGCGATTTTACTTTGTTACGTTTTTAATTCATTAGCTTCCAGTATATGAATCTACATTATGTAATTTTGTTGACGTTTCACATGATACAGTTTGGTTGCTTACGTAAAACATGTACCCCTTAAGACATTGGTCCCTCGTTATTCATAAACTGATGTTGACATAGGGTAACAAACGTTGATAATGCGTTTATTAGCGATGATGGCGCAGTGGATAGAGCGGCCGGATTCTGTGTCAATGGACGCGGGTTCAAACCCGCCTACCCGACTCTAAAATCAGCCAAAGCTTTCGGTGAAGGGAAAATGTCATGAAGAAACCATAGCATGGTTGGGGCATTTTCTAACAATGCCCGTCTATGTAGCTACCATCCTCAAGTCTGAAAATCTGGTCGCCAAATACGTGGACCACATCGTCACTTAACATCAAGTGAGATTGTTGTCAAAGCACTGAGACTATATAATATAAAAAAACAAAGTCGCCGCGTTCATAATTCTATGTACGTTGATAACTTAAACGTTTTCTTTTTAATTTAGAACAATGGCAAAGGTAGTATTCTACTATTTCCCCATGAAAGGGCTGGGTGAGAGTCAACGATTGTTACTCGCCTACGGTGGTCAGGACTTCGAAGACAAACGCATGGGAAGGGAACAATGGCTTGAAGAGATAAAAC
Organism: Samia ricini; assembly: GCA_014132275.2. Lineage (NCBI taxonomy): Eukaryota > Metazoa > Arthropoda > Insecta > Lepidoptera > Saturniidae > Samia > Samia ricini. The sequence continues at coordinate 2,923,403 of AP028159.1, forward strand.
TCAGTAAGTATATCAATGATCTATATTTATACTAATAAATAAAATTGAAGTGTCTGTTTGTAATATAAAAATAATAATTGTCTATCAGTCTGTTTGTTCCGGTGAATCTCCAGAACGGCTGTACCGATTTTGACGGGACTTTTCTGGTTGATAGCTGAAGTTAATTCGCAAAAAAATGAATTTTCGAAAATAATTAGGGTTCCGCGTAATAAAATTGAAACTCATGAAGTTCTGAACAAATTACGATTCAATGGAAAGCTTTACTGGGAAATGTTTGAATTTGTGAGATATGTTTTTGGTTTCATTTAGTACCATAAACAAGTTACGGCCAAAAATAGGGACCAACAGAACATTACTTGCCACAAATTATTTAATAAACTGTGTTATGCAGAGAAGAAAATATTATACGCAGGCGGAGCCGCGGGCACACGACTAGTTATTTTATATAATTATAAATACTTCAATCAGTTATCTCGTGACGTTTTCGGTCATATGTTCGTACTTGTGTTCGAATTAGTATGTTTTATCTATGGTTCGAACCAATAAATCGCTTTTATTAAGAGTCCTTGTACACGTATTAGTTGATAGTCATAATTTTTGTTTTGTACCTGTGACTGTAAAGTACCCGTTTTCGACTTTAGATTTAAATAGGATTTGTTTTTATAAATGGCTGTAAATCAACAACTTGAATGTTGAATGAATGAATGAATGAACTTGATGAATATGTTTTCCATGATTTATGTCCTTATAATTTAAGAAATTTAAAATTAATCAAGAATTTCATGAACATTTTGCATAAATAATGTAATGCTTGTAGTGTCTTGTAAGTTTAATAAAAGGTAATTAAGTCGCTTACGGTAAATGTGGTACGAAGAAAGCCGCGGGTGTTGGAATATCGCGAGCTGAGATGAATAATAAAATAATAATCACGAGTGTCATGGCGGTTATGTGACGTCACGTAGTACCGGCAATCCAAGGCACAGTATAAATATACATATTTATTTATTTATTTATTTGAACACTAACATATTTTTTTTGTGTAATAATTATGAATACTTTACAGAGAGTCCATTTGGTCAACTGCCAGTGCTGGACATTGATGGTAAACAGTACGCTCAGAGCATCGCCATTAGCAGATACCTCGGACGCAAGTACGGCCTCGCTGGTGCAGACATAGAGGAAGACTTCGAGATTGACCAGAACGTGGAGTTCCTTAACGATATTCGTGCAAGTTAGTATTGTTACCACTGTCTTTATTATAGGGAGGGAGAAGTCTTTATTATATTAGTGATGTGCATCTAGAAAAAACATCGATATATTTTTTGATGTTATATATCGTAATGGTTTATTGGTACTATGCCATATCTTACTTTTGTCACACTGTGAGGTTATGGAACCGTCTTCCTGTGAGCGTATCCTTCGTATGATATTGGGTCCTTCAAAAGAGGCGTGAAGAGGTATTTAAGCAGGTCAGCATGATATCGGTGACTGGCAGTGAATTCTGTCCAGTGTCAGTCAATAATAAATTCTTGTAAGTCAAGATTATTTCCTCAATGCACATTACTTCACAGCACATCTGTCTACTATTAACTTGTTTAACGGCCCTTGGTGCTAGCCCTTTTAAGCCTGTAGTTATTTTACAATATTGATATTATTTTATTTATCTTCATCTTTAATTCCCAACAAAGTGGTGGCCATTTGCGAAGGTACTAAGGGAGTTGTCAGAGTTCATGCTCTGTGTCATTATTTTCGATACATTGCATTTGTGCATAAAAACTAACCTATATCATGTAAACGCCACTAAAATTATATAATAACTAGCTGTTTTTTCCGCGGTTTTACGCGCGTAGTTTCCGATTCCGTGGGATTTTCGGAATAAAATCCTATGTCAGTCCCTGAATTTCAAACTATCTCCATAGGTAACAAATTTCATCCAAATCGGTCCAGTAGTTTTTAAGTTTATTCGTTACATACAAAAATACAAATCTTTTTTCTTTATAATATTAGTATAGATAATATATACAGAGTTACAATACTACAAGATAATGAATTAAAAACAAGGACCACAACATGACAGTCCAAAAAGGCGCCAAGAACTTCTTCAACGCGCTTTTTTATTGACTTGTTTAACGGCTCTGTATTCAAGCCCTTTTGAGCCTCTTCAGAACACATTTAACATAGTGTTGCCAAATTAAACAAATTAAAAAAAAAAAATTTAGTAATGCAACGGTCATGTATATAATATTTAGATTAGTGGAATTAATATATTTTATTTCTTTCAATAATAGTAATTTAATTTTCGCAATCGCCGTAAAAATTACAATACTTTGAAACGAATTTGATGATAATTGTAGATGCTGCCGCCATCCATTACGAGAAAGACGAGGCAGTAAAAGCCAGGAAACAGGGTGAATTCCGGAAAAACAAAATACCAATTCCTCATTGAGAAATTAAACGAAGTTCTTGAGAAGAACAAAGGACACATCGCTCTTGGAAAGGTAAAATATTATTCTGAGCTTAATATTATTATTGATTGTAGTATTTTTCGTTTCTGCCTCGAAGGACTATTCGTAGGATATTTTTAAAGGTTTTATTTTTTAAATAAATAAATAAACAAATTACTACCACTACATTATTGAAATGAAAACTTCTTCAATCGCTTTGTGTTTTGAAACTTGCTGAAACGATAAAACGACGTTAAAAAGAGACAATCATATAAAGCTATACACGCAAGAGAATAAGATACATATATTACATGATGTTTTCTTGTTAGCGGTCACTTCTTTGTTTGTCGTATAATGAATATAGTATTTAAAAGAATACTTTTTAAATGTATAACCTCTACCAAGTAAGAATTGGATACATGTTTTTTACTACTTTCAAGTTTAAATTCTATTCCCCCACTCCTCGAAGTATTAACAGAACAGACAGAAGTTGTATAAAATTACCAATCTTGTTTATGAATTTCACGTGCTACGTTCGAGTGATATAGTTAGATACTTAGATATTAAATGTTTTATTTTTTAATTTTTTGGTTCCATTTTTCCTAGCGAAAGACAAGCAGCCATATCTGACTTTAGGAGCAGTTTGCATACAAAGCTTTAATAAAATAGTGGCCCTTTGTTAAAGCTTCCTTCCAAGGATCACGTAAAACGCTACCAAAATTACACATTATAGAGTCAAATTTTGCAAGGTATTGAGTTATAAATAAAGACTACTACGTGAATAGCTATAGTCGTACCGAGAATCCTTTTTATTTGAACTAATATTATCGACACAAAGACCATTAAAGAAAAGCGGACCACCATGAACCACATAATTATATTCTAGTTTCACTGTAATTTCAGCTGACGTGGGGCGATTTTGTATTTGCCGGTTTGTTCGACTACTTGAAGACGATGCTTCAGGAACCGACCCTCGAAGAGAAGTACCCGATCTTTAAGAAAACTCTCGATAAAGTATTTTCAATACCCAACGTGAAGAAGTACGTCGACGCCGCACCAAAATGTAATTTTTAAACTACTTTAAGCTTACTTGGTATTACTTTAATCTGTAGGTAATCATTGTTTAAGATTTTGTGATTTAAATTATATTGTGTACTACATATAATTTATATGTATTATTTATTTATACGATTTGTCATTCAAATAAATGTAAATAAGTAAAATTACCGATTTGATGCTAAATTTAAGTATAGTTATTATTAAGTTACAGCGGTAACCACTTCAATAGATCTATTTCCAGTTATGGTTTTCATGCCATGCCGGCCCGCGTACTTTTGTAGTTTGATATGAACTGATTGATTCTATACCATGTTCAATCAAAACAAGTCTCTTAAACATTTTTTATCATTATCGGATATCACTGTTATTTTCTTCATAATAATTGCTTAAATTTGTTTCCAATTCCTGAGTAAACTAATTATACATATTTTGTAGGAATTTTAATTGTCTGGTAACCCAGTTAGTCACTGCGGAAGTGGTATGGTGCGGTGCAGTGCTGCCAATCCACATGATAATTTCCGGGACGTAAGATAATTTAGTCGTTGGTACGATGTACGATAGCGATTATCTAAAGGTACGATAATTTTCAGCAATAAATAAAAATATCAACCCATAAAAACCCGCAAAAAAATGTATTAAACAAATATACTAATATTGCAAACGTTTTAAAAATTTGGTTATATTAAAAAAAATCTTATTTAAATGGTGCAATAGTTTTTATTTAAAAAGGATATTAAATGCATATGTGAAAATAAGGTAATTTGAATTTGAGGGAGTTAGCAGCACTCATCGATCGTTTATTTGGTAGTGTTTGCATTATTCATCTCTAGTGCTTACTTTGGTAATATTGATATTATCCACAGAGTCAGTGATGCTAACACTGCACTGTAATTAATTACAGTTGATTTACTGTAATTTTACTTATATTTTGGCATTTACTCTTTCCTGTATTACAAAAAATACAGTGTATGAAAATTACTGTAATAAAATAAATGTTATAAATTTAGGATTCTTGGAGATATTTAATACTATACGCTCAATGTCATTATTTTCAATTCCCTTCACTTGTGCACAACAGTTAAGCAATGTGATGTAATACGCCACCAAAACATAGCAATATAGGGATAAATACTGAGAATTAATGAATTAGTAACAAGCATTACTACCATGTAATAGACCAAGAAACCGCCTAAAAACTGTGGTGGTTAACATTGCCAGTAATGGCAACGTTTTCCGCAGAATGATTTCTTTTCATAAATCTGTTTGGCTAGAGGTTTATACACATACGCGTTTCGTTTATTCTTCACGTCTTGCAATTGTATGTTTTGGATAATACAAATATAAAATATTTTACTTTTGTTAAAAGTTGCAACCTTGTAGTCGAATTATTCTTTATTATATTATCTATGATATTATCTGCTGCAGATGATACAAAGCTAAGAATTTATTAAAGCGGAGAAGCTTATGCTCGTTATTTTTAGCATAACCTAATTCAAATAATTCAGAATGTTTTAAATGATTCAATATTACAGAAGGTTTATTAAAAACGGATAAAAACAAAAAAATTAAATCGGTCGATTACAAATATAACTACAGGCAATATTTTAGTCTGATAATCATGTCAACTAATAAAGGGTAGTACAATGTACAAATGTATAAAAATTTAAAGTTTCAAATTAATTTTTAGAAATTATTTTATAAATGTGAACACACTGTTTTAAAATATACTATATTTTTAAACAAATGTAGTGTAATTTTCACTGTAAAAACTTGACTCCGACTTGGCAACACTGGTATTATCTATCAGTATAACTGAGACTAACCGGCAAGAGGCCGACGTAGGCTATAAACGTCTTTGTGTTTCAAATATTCAACAAAAACTGTAAGTAGCTACTGTTTTGCACCACTATTAGCTTTAAAATTTATAATGAAGTGTAAATTGTTAATATTATGTAAGAATTAAAAAGTTATTTATTTAATAGATGCGATTAAACTCGACGAAACTAACATCTGCTAAACAACAAAAGTGTAAATAGACTTGTATTTTTATATCTATGTTTGTACTCAAGCCGATTGAGTTCATGCAAAGCATACATGTAATTGATATTCATAACTAAATCGGTTTCAATATACTAGAAAATTCAGTAAACTTATTTGGATTAAAATATAGGTATATTTATGAAGTAAACTTAAAGTCAAATTACTTAAATCACTTAATGTTTTACATATTGCGATAGTTGCAGTTCGGAGTGTCGCCTTCGCATTGCTTGAGCGAACACCATAAAAGCATTCATAGTGCCCGTCGAATGCATCCACCTCTGTTAGGAAAGAAAAAAATATTATACTTAGTACTCAATACCAACATTTCTCTACTGATATATCTACTCAGCAGAAAAGATTTATCATTCCTATTATCATTCTAACCGGTTATGAGGCTTGGTTGGGGAGGATGTTTATTTGACTTTATCTAACTCGCAGGAAATTTGTTGTAAACAATAACTTGAATAACGTTTTAATTTGTTATTCATTTAAATGTGAACTCAAAGGGTTGGAGGGGGGAGGGAGTTGATGATTTATAACGGCGAAACATCGATTCGAATTTTTTAATTGTTCTTGTAGTGAGTTATGTAGGAAAATTACAGGACCCCCATATATTGATAACTGGGTATTTCGTCTAATGGCGGTCAGGCGGCGACTCAAGACGTGTCTCGTTCCCCAACTGGGGAGGCTCTTGACGTCGCCGCCAGCGCGATACAGTGACACTGCCCATGCATTGAGCATTACACGCACAACACTGCATACACACTCCTGCACATAACACGCAGGTACATACGTCCTGTAAGGAACCTTTTTTTTATACATATTAATAAAAAATGTAGGGAACAGATAGGACACAACTCGCTTGTGAGTTTGAATACTCAGATGACGGCCAAGCCGAGGTTCGTACCACTTTGGTAGCCTTTGTGCTAGTCATCTTATTGCGGCTGAGTGCCTTTAGCACTCGCCCCCAAAGTTCGGTGAAGCTGTAAAGGCCCTTCCGGTCAACAGCATTAGCTAGGTCAAAAAAAAATCGTCTAATGGCTCCTCAGCATCTATATTAAAAAAAACATTATTATTTAAACATTTTACTGTCCTATCCGGCGTTGCTCGGGTTATAATTATGTAAAAACGGATCTTGAATAATAATTTGAAATATCTATTACTACAGAATTTGTTTAGGTTAAAAGGAAATGCGGGCGACATTTATTCCATACAAAAGTATTCCCTGATTTGTTATGACATAATAGTAAATAGTAATATACCATATAATATATATACACTACGGCCCCTATGTTTTTTGACCTTTCCCATAAGTTAATTTTTGTAGAAATTAGGAGCCTACAAAAATTAGAAAAAATGCCTGGTTTCACCATCATTTTCTGACGTCCGTCGAACAAATTTGACGAATAAAAATTATAATCCCTTTATTGGTGGAGGAAACAGAAATACGCTGGCACGGTCGTAGGCAAAAACTTGAGGGGCAGGGTTGGCATATTGATAGTGTACATAAAATATATAGGTATTTCACAGATATTTCAAAACATAGATAATTATAACTTAATCACCATGGTAAAGACAGTTCTGCAGAAATATTCTCGAATGTTCTATATAGTTTTAATAAATTGACAAGGATTCCGAGTCAGGGTGAGTAGAAAGACATCGTGTTGTTATTTTTCATCGCGAACAATTTACAATGTATTGTTCTCGAAAGTTCTACTATAAGGATTCAATAAACAACAAAATGGATAAATAATAAGTTGTTATGACATACTAAACTAACAATGCAACGTTCACATTGCAGCCGGCGCGAGTAACCTTGTAGTGACCTTGACATTACCAGACAATAATTTATTCGTTGTTGTTAGTCTAGTGATGTGAAATTCAAATAAGGGGTTATAAGACACGTAAGTACCTATATCGTTTGAGTGTATTGAATGTATTAAAACATTTAAGAACCAGTATCTTCAGGCTTAGTGCGCTTACCACATCGTCACTTAACATCAGGTGAGATTATTCCGTGTAAAAAAAAAATAATAACATTCAATAAAATAAGATTGTAACGATGAAAATATATTAGGGGTTATAAGGGGTATTACGTAAGCAGAATTTTAGATATTTTTTACTCCTCTCCTCCTTGCTAGCAATGTTAAGGGTACCTCTTAATCTCCTACCTTCAATGATAACCTAAGTATTGGATAGATTTTACGTATTTATTTCATAAATTTTTATTACTCTAAATGCTGTTGAGTGGAATGGCCTTGACGCTTCATCGAACTTTTGGGGCGAGCACTTTGGGCGCTCAGCGAGTTGTATTTAGGTAGGTTATCGATTTCAACACGTTTGATGCTGGTAGTTATTTTATGTTAGTTTTAATAGTATCCGCGAGGGCAACTCTTTTTCCTCTTGTGCCTAACTTCCGCTCCTAAAACATGTGCATTGAAACCGCAACGCCGCGAAGTGAATTCGTGGTCAGTCCACGATCAGTCTGGAATCGGCCAGAGTTCGCCGCCGTGATTGCCGTGTCCTTCGGACTATAAAATATTTGAAAGCTACCCGCTAATTATCCAATCTACAAAAGTGTTTCGCCTATGAATTAATATAGAAGAAATCACCACGACAGCAGCGCTGCCACCAGAGCCACTTGAGCGGCCGCGCATCACTCGCCGCCAAGTAAGTGTGCATGTTTTTTTTTCCTTACAGCTCAACTGATTCAATATATTTCCTTCCCGCGGTTGAGCAGATCCGTTATACCGTTGCCCTCGCATTTAAACCAGCTACAGTCCACTTATCTACTGGATCGTACCACCAGATGCTATGCTCGATGCTGGTTTTTAAATTTATACAAGAGTTGGTAAATCGAAGAAGGATTTAGACTTACATAGATATAATTTATGCTTTGCCCTATTGCCTAAGCAGCAGCATCTAGTCTATACTCTATAGGTACTGATAAAAAAAATTTAAGTCTCTTTTTGTATTGTGAAAATATATTTTTTTTACTAAATAAATATAAATGTATTAACGATAACTATACGAAAAAAACATTTTTTTTTTTAAATTTTTTGTCTTTCTGTCTGTTTGTTCCGGGTAATTTCTGAAACGGTGGTAGGACCGATTTTGACAGGACTTTTTGCTAGATACCTGAAGTTCCCCCGCGTAACTAAGAGGTATATTTGTTTTTAGAAAATAATGAGGATACCGTGCAAACAAATTAAAACTCATGAAATTCTGAATAAAATCCGACTCAAACCGACGCAAACTGATACTGGCAGGTATTTGAATTTGTTTCGCAGGGGACGACGCGGTGCTTGCGAAAGCCACCCCGTGTCGCCCCCATCCCAAATGCGGCGGACGGCCCCGGGGGGTTTTAGTGGGTATTTCCGGGCGCTTCACGCCCGGGTGAGTCCCACACTGGCGCGGAGCTCGTCCCTCCGTGCCCCCTTACCTATTGCATTGGGGGACTCCGGTCTCACTAATGCAATAGGTAAGGGCAGTGCGTAAATGCATTTCTCCCGTCAAAAAAAAAATAGGTATTTGAATTTGTGAGAAATATCTTTGCTTAATGTTAGTAGCAAAATTTTTTTCAGAAAATAATTAGGGTTCCGTATAAAAAAAATTAAATGCTATATTACGTAGTGAAAAATATATGAAACGCGGGCGCAGCCGCGGGCACGCAACTAGCTTATAAATATATGCCAATAAATTTTAAGTCGGTAAGCAATCGGTTTACACTATGCTTTTTAGTTATGTAGTACTAGCTGTATGCCCGCGGCTCCGCCCGCGTGTCATATCTTCTATTCCTTACAATACTTCACTGCGTAATATAGTTTTCAAATAATCATTGGGAAATAACGTTTTGTCGGTCACTTTTTTTGACCATCAATTGTTGTCGGTATTATTAGCAGAAACATTTCTGACAAATTCAAACACTTGCCGTCAAAACTGTCCATTGAATCGTATTTTGTTTCCAATTTCATGAGTTTATTTTTTCTTTACGCGTTTCCCTAATTATTTTCCATAAATAAAAGTAATCTAAGTTACGCGGAGTAAATTTGGCTATCTGGCTGAAAGGAGCCACGTCAAAATCATTCCAGCCGTTCTGGAGATTAGCCGGAATAGACAGGATTTTTTTTTTTTGGTATAGGTATAGTATACATTTATACGTATTTAGTGAAAAGTTGTTATTCTGATGTCACAAACAGACAATTCTATTTTTTTATTAGTACCTATATTATTAGAATATAGATTGTCAAATAATAATGAATATTACTTCTGAATGTACTATAATATCATTAATAATTGGCTATTCAGTAAAATATTTACCTTCTTTTATCATAAAATGATTTAGATAATGCAATTTGACATCTTACTATCTGTAACTATCGGGTATTATATAAATAGATAGATAAAATATAATTTCGTAGAAAATTACGAATTGTTTTTGACAACACTCGACGAAATTATCAGTTTTACCGCTATTTTTCTTTGTAACGTCATGCATACGGTAAACGTATTAAATAAATGCTCCGTGCATTCGAATTCAAATCGACCACTTTTGTACCCGATCCCTTTCGATTTAGGCTGAAGCTTTTTTTGTCTTTTTGTATAAAGATTTTTTAAATATTTGTCCAAATAGTAAAAGTTATTAGATTTTTGGAGAAAAAAAACGTCTATTTTTATTCAAATAGTAGCTATAACACTTTTTTTTCAAAATAGTTGATTTGAAATGTACTTTTAGAAAAAAAACACAAAACAAATTATACGAACCTATGTTCATCGTTATTTTTTAGATATTTGAAAAAATCTAAAATTTCCCGATGATTACATTTCTGATTATGATTTTTTTATTATATAATTTTGAGTTTGACATTTTCTGCAGGCCCTTAAATTTTTGCAGTGGTTTTGATTCGATTTTTTTTTCTTCAATTCGCTCTGGACTTTATATGTTTTCCATCCTAGAACACATCGTAGCTTTATGTCACATGAGGAGTGGTAAATCTATATCTTTATAATTGAAGATAATTAATGTTGTAAAAACATGTTAAATAAAGCGTTCGGACCAAGAGTCTGCAGTGTGTAAATAAAAAAAAAAACCTAAATAAAAAAGTATTATATATTTAAAATTATTATTACCAATTCACGCATGTATTTGTATATTTGGATTGTATCAAAGTAAACGACGTTTTGTTTTACGCAGTCTATCTTGCATGGTGATAGTTTTTTTTTTTTACAAACAAGGCATGGGCTGAATATCTCTGTCGCCAGCCGCTAAGTGTTTCATTATCCTACATAATTAATGAAGATAAAGAATGTCTAAACACAAACTTAAATTATAAAACCTGTACGTGCGTTTGCCAGATTGCCAGTTGGTTTAGAGCAGTCAGCGGTAAGTCAAGACGAGGCTGTGAAAGTTTTTTTAGGGAAAAAAAAAGTAACGCGTAAAATAAAAACAATGTATTTGGTTGTAAATCGTTAAAGTTTCTTGATATGTTTAAACACTTTGTATGCAGGATGTTGTAGCCTGCGAAGAGAGGGCCGTATAGTTTTAACATAATTTGAAGTGATAACTTCTGCAGCCGCGATGGGCGATTCTCGGTAGGAGAAAAGATTTATATATTTGCATTAACTATGCCATGACGCCAGCCGTCAACAGGCATATGTCAACAATAACGTGCCGTTTAAGCGTTGACTCTGTTGTGTTGACACATGTAAAATATTTTTTATAAATTTGCTTATTTTTTGTATTATGTTTTTATTTTAATTTATACTAAATTGGTTTTATTTTTTGATCAAACTTTAGCGTGTTCAAACATGAATAGGTACGTTCTTTACGAGCCAATTTAAACATTAAAAAAAACAGTTTCGAGTTTGTCACTTCTGTCGGGAGGCTCCATGGCTGCCTATTTTTTTTTTCTTTCGTTTATTACACGAAGGTCAGAGTTGGTATCGGGAGTAAATAGGTTTGATTACACCAACTCTGAATAGAGAAGGGAGTGCGTGCGACTTGTAAAGCACCTCTTCTCTGTCTATTTAAAGAAACGCATAAAGATGGAAAGAGAAAAACAAAATTAAAAGTTACAGTTAAGTCTATAGTATAGTTTTAAGATTGTGTGCAAACCTGGTGTTCGAGTTAGTCACGACTGTAATCAAACGAATCGCGCTGGGCCCTAGTCTAAACGATTCGGGGTCGTGATTAACCCTGGCCGACCTGCGATTCGCAGTAGACCAAAATAATGTAAGATCGACACTTACCTCTCGAGTAACGCCGGTGTCCTGCTTCACCTTCCGTAGCCCGTGTGTAGTAAACAGTGTATAGTGTGAATGTGTGAATTGAGTAATAGCTAGGAAGGCTTAACAATCAACAAACAATCAATTTAACATTTAACGCTAATCACAAATAACTTTCATCTATAACAACGTGTATTCTCGCGTCAAGTTATTTCCAAACACTGAACCCTGCGACAATTCTCGCGGGCACGAAAGAATTCAAGTGCCCCTTTTTTATGATCAATACTTAACACCTGGCTTTACCTATAGTGCAGGGTGTGCAGCGCACACGAGCGACACCTACATAGATGCTTCGCTCGGGGTGCCAACGTTCTCAAAGGGCGCCCAGCCAGTATATTGGTGACACACGGACGCTTCGAGGACTAGAGCCGCTGTTAATCGCGTGATGAGTGAAATAGATAATTAGCAGTATTCAGTTCGAAATAAAATTGGTTTTTGTTTTTTTCCCTGTTTAGAACAATGCCGAACGTAGTTTTCTACTATTTCCCGCTGAAAGGACTCGGTGAGAGTCAGCGCATGTTGCTCGCTTACGGCGGGCAGGAGTTTGAAGACAAACGCGTACCGATAGACCAGTGGCCTGATATGAAGTCCAGTAAGTATTTCAATAGTTTTATATTTAGCTAATGCTGTTGACCGGAAGGGCCTTTACAGCTTCACCGAACTTTGAGGGCGAGTACTGATGGCACACAGTAGCAAAAGGTAACTAGCACAAGGGTTCGAACCTCGGCTTGGCCGCTACCTGAGTGTGAAAATTCCCGCGGAATTTTGATCCTACGATTAATCTAACCTAACCTACATGATACATAAAATAATTTTATTGATTGAATTATTTACTTATATACTTGAATACAACTAACTTCCTAACCTAACTAACTTCTAATCCTAACTTATTCGGTTACGAAATTGACACATGATTATAGTCGACAATTCTAAAATAGGAAGCAAATCCATAATTTCGGTGTAGCGCAATAGTCAATTTCAAAAAGTGACATCTATGGGAATTTGTTAGCACATACTTCTTTTTAGATGAAGTTGTTTTGAATACATTTTTCTAGTTTATCAGTAGATGGCGCTTTCTTGGAGTATCTATAGTGATAAATCGTCAGTGGGAGTTTTTGGCGGGATCTGAGTCTGTCATGTAGCGGTTGTTTTCTTTAATTAATTAAATTTGTGTATTTTACTCTATATCATGTAATTTTGTTGGCATTTTGTGTGATATAGATTGTTTATTGTATACAAGTCAAGTTTATTATGGAAAATAACGGGTAGCATTTATTCTGAGGTGCCGCACAATGCTTCATGTAAAGTTCTAGCAAGATGAGCCACAGTTTTTTGCTGGAGCTTAGTAACGCTGCTACAAGATTGAAAATACATCTTACCTACATGACATTGGCACTAATTGTTTGAACGGATAAATTGCCATTAGCTAAGAAGAAGAAGAAGAAATCGTCAGTGTATAAAAATATGATCAAAATTAAATGAATTCCTCGAAACGAAGGGGCTTATTTTCAGCCTAAATTTGCACTACGTTTACGTTTAATTATGTGGGTGATAATTAAAGTGATGTGATGGAAGTTCATGGATGTTGAACTCAATTCCGACATTTTGCTACCGGCTTGTATGAGCATGTTCTTATTTCGCGTTTACGACTGTGTGGTTGTTATAATATATTTGATGCATGACTTGATGTGTGCACATTGAGTGTTTGGTTTTTTAGTAAGGGCTATAAGGAATTGGGTTATTGGAGGACTTCGCCACTGCTTATCACACTTTTCCTTACTTTATCTATCATTGTAAAGCCACCAATACTTCTTAGAAGTCTCATCTCTACAGCATTAATCTTGCTTTGTGCATATGTGTAAGGAGTAGTTAGTATACGTGACTTTTTAGACACATTCTGGCCGCACATAAAGTTACGCAAGGCTCCGTTCACTCGATTCCGTAACAAAACTCTTCGCTCAATAGTTATTCTATTGTATCAAAATTCTATATCGATGTTTTAATAATATACTAAAATTTGATCGTTTTCATTATTGAGAATTTGTGAAATAACTGTTTCCGAATTTTGTTATTTATTTTAAGACAATTTCTAGTACGTAGTAATAGGCTCGTAATTGCTAGTACTAAATAAAAAAAGAAATATTAAATAGGCAGAGGAGAAAAATGCACTGAATTTTTAAAATATGATTTTTTTAAATATACATTCTTATTATTTTATTCATAGATGTTCGGCTATCGATATATTAATAAATGGGATATTAATATTTCCCGTATTTTTTATTACTATTCTAAATACTACAAAATTTCGAATACTGTTCAGATACGCCTTAGATTGAGGAATTTTATTTTATTTTATTTTATAGTTTTTGGGAAGGCTTACAGTCAAATGTTGAATATAGGTAGAAGAAATTATGAAAGTGTTACAATTGCTAATTATAAGCCTCCCCTTTATATAATAATATAAACGCATTAATAATTATAATAACGAATATGTGCCGCTATATGTTACAAAACTCCTGTGTTAATAAACGTTTTACAGTGTTCAAGCTGGTGCAGAATATATCTATGTTTAAGTTAGGAGGTAGTTTACTCCAACTCCTGGAACTTCGTGCAATAAATGTATTTTTTCTGTAGTTTGAACGTGCAAATGGAATTTGTAGCAGTGAACGTTGTCTAAGACTTAGACCATCAGTACGAAGCTTGATTTTAGATAACAACTCAGAACTATCAATCTATACTCCTTGCTAACTTTAATAGAAAACAAATATCACCAATTTTGCGTCTATTTTCTTGTGATAAGAAATGATATTTAATACAGCGATCGTAATAGTTATGCGACAATTGTTGTGCCCTATAATCCAAATATTTTAGAATTTTTTTCTGTATTTGTTCAATTCTAGATATGTAACATTTGTAATGAGGGTTCCAAACTTGTGACGCATATTCTAGGTGGCTACGTACGAAGGAACAATACAAAATTTTTATAGGTTTTAACGACCGAAAGTTAGCTGTCGATCTCATAATGAAACCCAAAGCTTTGGACGATTTTGTAATTATATAATCAATATGCTTATCAAATAAAAACTTATGGTCATGTAATACCCCCAGATCTTTCACGTGGCTTACCTTACTAATAGTGTTATTGTAGAAGGTGTAGTTGGCATTGATTAAACTTACAAATTGTCTTATTATAATACAAAATGAGAGGAGAAATATGCGTAAGGGATATATTAACATCGTCTGTAAAAGGGGCAGTTTGTAAAAAAACTAATTATTAAATAATAATTCAATTAATATCTTGCGGTTTTTCAGAGACCCCATTCGGTCAATTGCCAGTGCTAGAGATTGACGGTAAGCAATATACTCAGAGCACCGCCATCAGCAGGTACCTCGGACGTAAGTACGGACTCGCTGGTGCAGACCTAGAGGAAGACTTCGAGATTGATCAGAACGTGGAGTTCCTTAACGATATTCGTGCAAGTGAGTATTGTGTACACGCACCTACAGGGTTTATCAATAGGGACGCGCTAACTTTGACAGCTCATAGCGGCCATCTTGGTAAAGCTATAGTTGTCAATTTTGTCATACATACAACACATATTTAGTCGTGACATTTCATCATGGAGCGTCTATACGCTTCAATAATGCGTAGAAATTGTTAAAATTTATTATCAAAATCAAAAAAAAAAAAAAAAAACAAGAGGTAGAAATGTTTGTAGCTTCTTTGTTGTGCTTGCAAATGAGACTTTGGCCATTGTATATGTAGCCTAATGATATCATTCTTGAAAAAAAGCCTTTATTAAAAAAAAAATAATCAAAAAATTTGCAAGTATACTTAAAGTTTTTCTAATGTAGGAGGCTGCCTAAGTATTTGGATTACCTAAGTACTTCCATGCACTTTCCAAGGCATGTTAAAAGTCTCTATAAGTAATGGGGTTATGATTCTTTTTTTTAATAACTCTCCGATCTATCTCAGCCATGTTTCCAATATTTATTCCAGTCGGGAAAATGTGCCGACCAATCTATAACTAAAATTCCAACGTCACCCAGATATTCCAAATTCTTTGCTGCGATCTGCTCGCGTACATTAATTGGCTATTATCACAGCAATGCCATCGCAACTATTGTCTAAGTATATAAATCTCATCAAGTTAATGCTGGTCATTTCAAATTAAATACAGATTCGATCTGTTCGCAGATAAGCTATTCATAAATGCAACAGATAAGTAAATAAGACGACTGTAATCGTTCATTCATTCGTTGAACTTGTGTTGAATGAATATTTATTGATGAATCCAATGACTGAAGCGATGATGGCTCAGTTGGTAGTGCGATCGGATTCTACGTCAATGGACGTAGGTTCGAACTCACCTAAACTTGTCTATAATGAGTCTTTGCTTTCGGCGAAGGGAAACGTGGTGAGGACACTGTAGCATGGTAGTAGGGGATGGTCTAATAATACCCGCCTGGGTAGCTACCACCCTCAGGTTTGAAAACTTGTCGCTAAATACCAATAGGTGTGCTCCGGCAGCAACACTTGATGCGCAGTATCTCTAGGCTTAATGTGTTTACAATCCTGGACCACATCGTCACTTAACATCAGGCGAGATCGTGGTCAAAGCACATAGCCTATACCGTGGAAAGAAAACCATAAATATAATCAATATAATGAAAAAAATAATAGATAAAATAAATGAGGATTTAGGAATCAAATTGGGGCCACTAGGCAGGATAAACTAACATTGCCACATTGTATAGCATATATATTGAAATGTATTTTTATGAACATAATAGCCGCTGGCCCCATCTATTACGAGAAAGACGAGGCAATGAAGAGAAGAAATTTGCCGAATTCCGTGAGACTAAATATCAATATTACCTTGACAAACTAAATGAAATTCTGGAGAAAAACAACGGTCACGTTGCTCTTGGAAAGGTAATAACATTTTTTTTTTCGGTTACATGATTTCTATAGCGCATTTAGCTCTATTAGTGAAGGTCTGACGTTTATTCGGCAAAGGACCAGCCGGTTGTGTGTCTTGTATTTTTAGGCCATTCCGAGAGTTAGGGGTTAGTTAGGAGTTAGGGATTTGTAAAGTAGGTATTTCAGAAAAAATCTATTGCTATCGCGTTGCGTCACATAGAAAGAAATATAAAACAACACGAAAGGGACAACTGCAGCTCGGACTAATTTGACCGTATGCAAAATAGACGAAAACATCACTTCGCAGTACCCTGTTTCCTCCACTAAAACTGAACTTATTTTTAAGTTTCTTCCAGTTATAGAATAAGAAAGACTTCGGCTATGTCTCTACGTTTTGCTTTTTTAAATTTTGTTCATCAAATTCGTTTGACAAACGTCTGAAAATGACGGTAAAAATCGAGCATTTTTTTCATTTCTCTACAATAACTTATTTATGTAAAAAATCAAAACTTACGGGTATGGCGGTGATGGATATATAATAATTGGTATAAAAATATTTACCGTAGTGCTATTATCCAGAGAGGAAACAGGAACTCTTAAGGGCAGTTCAAGTACTAGGTACTTAAGCTATATTTTAGACATTTTTGACTCACCCCCACTTCCTTGACAAGAATAGTAAGCACAGCTCTTAACCCCCCCATAACTACGTAAGTATTAGTAAACAAAAACGATAAGTAAATCAGTAAACATTGTTTACGTAATCATTATTCAGACCACTCCGTCGAACATGTCATCAAAAATAAGCAAAACATAAAATCTTTTTCTTTAACGTGGGGAGATATCAGCTCTAATCCGGGTATGTGGGACTCGTCCGGTACCGTCCGCCACCTTCCTGGGGCTACATGGAAATTGACCCAACATGCAACTCCCCGTGTCTTCCATCCGGGGCAGTCTAGCACCAGCTCCCTCCTCCCCCTCCTTAAACCGCTAACCAAAAAAGGTCTAAATAGAACTCCTGCTCGCCATTGAAACTTACGACTAACGTAATATTTAAAAAGCCCCTCACAAAATATCTAAAAGCCTGTCTCTGTATCTGATTTATAAGTCACGTTTTGGTGTTTCCTAACGTCTGCATGCGGACAACAATTTATGTAACTGCGTACTAGTTTTAACGGTTCACAGTGGGTTTTTTTTTTTTTTTTTTTTTTTTTTGACCTAGCTAATGCTGTTGACCGGAAGGGCCTTTACAGCTTCACCGAGCTTTGGGGGCGAGTGCTGAAGGCACTCAGCCGCAATAAGGTGACTAGCTCAAGGGCTACCAAAGTGGTACGAACCTCGGCTTGGCCGTCACCTGAGTTATTCAAAAACTCACTCGCGAGTTGTATCCTAGCTATCCCTACATTTTTTATATTAATATAAAAAAAAGGTTCTTTGGTTCACAGTGTGAACAGACACCACGTCGATTTAAGTACGTCGATAGGGTCTGCCTACTTACTATTCTGTACCTAAAAACACGTCAATCAGGTGCTTTACAGCTGCATCATTAAAAAGCCAGATCGTCTAGGTTCAGCGTGTTTACCACCTAAGGCTGCAAGCTGTAACTTCAAGTATGTTTGTGCTCAAACGGTAATTCTCATGAACGCTAAAACGTCTCGTTTCATTACAATTCACATTGTGAGATTTTGAGTGTAAAGGATGAAGTTTAGATTTCCAGGTGTAATTATCTCTCTCTGTCTCACATCGCTTGTCTCTCGCATGTAGCCAAGATTATCGGGTTTCCCGGATTACTTTATTCCATCAGGACTATTAATTTACAATAAAAAAATTTGAGTTGAAGTTTTCGATTAAATGTATTCTCTATATTTTATGTTAGTTTTCAACTGCGTCATGATCAGTGGTAACGCCACCTAGTGTGGCTTCCTAAAACCCCCACCCCTTTTCCCTGTCGTGCACTTCTGTGCTAACCGCGCCCGCGCATACAACGCATAGACATACTAATTTCGCTACCCCGCTATACGAGTACATACTTGTGCTCCTAACCGCGCCCGCGCCGCCTAAATCGGTGGTTATATTCGCTTTTCCGCAAATAAAATAAACTATACCGCATATTGTGGTGACGTCGTGAGTTGGCTGAAGTGTGTGAGGTGTTGGAAGCCCTTGTGTGTTATTTGAGGCTGCTTTCGGGCGGCTGCGAGCGGATCACCAGTCGAAGGCGCTTGCTGCTGCCGAGGAACAGGTCAGTGCACGACTTCCTTGTTCCCGCATTTACCACGCTTTCCTTGCCGTTTTGGCCTACCGCGCCAGCTCCAGGCGTCTCCAATCAGTTCAAATGTCCTTCAGTTTTGTCCATCTTTTATCAATTATTCTTATAGCTGTAGGTTTTCTCGAAGTTGTAAAAAAAAAAACTGGATGCTATTATGGCCTAGTTCTTTTGTATTATGTAACCTATTAATACAATTTCAGTTAACCTGGGGGGATTTCATGTTCGCCGGTATTTACGATTACTTTAAAATGATATTCCGTGAACCGGCCCTCGACGAGAAGTACCCGATCTTCAAGAAAACAATTGACGCTGTACTGTCCATTCCGAAAGTCAAAGCTTACGTCGACACAGCACCGAAAACCGATTACTAATTCGGAAGATTTACAAACAAAGGCTCCGACAGCAGCGTGAAGAGACACCCGTACATGCATCCGTTTATCGGGAAATAAAAAACAAAGAAATAAAATTGATTATTTTTCATTGACTACTTCACATTCCATCTCCTTTCGATTATAATTGTTTAGTATCATTAATTTCATTATGGGTGATTTTATTTAAGATTAAATTAATTGCCATTAAGTGTATGCAATTTAATAGTATAGTTTATAGATGTTGATTCACATCGCTAAACGTAATCATACCGGCGCCCATATATTTACAACTATTTCTTTTTCAGCCTGTATATAATATTGATACACAAATATATTATATTAAAGGTACAACGTTATATTATTGTTATATTAAAGTTTTTATAATCCACGAATGATATAAAATGTGTTTTTATTTACCTTTTTTAATGTGTCGAGTACCCATAAAATTAAGACAATAGGAAAACAATAGAAAGCTGTTAGGTAACACCACTTAGTGTGGCGTCTTAAAAACCCCCACCCCTTTCCCTGTCGTGCATTACTTTTGTGTCAACCGCGCCCGCGCTCCGGGTCCCCCTCAGGCGGCGGCCCAAGACGTGCTTCGTTCCCCAACTGGGGAGGCTCTTGACGTCGCCGCCAGCGCGATACAGTGACACTGCCCATGCATTGAGCATTACACGCACAACACTGCAAACACACTCTTGCACATAACACGCAGGTACATAGGTCCTCTTGGCGGACGCGCGCTATGGGCGACCAACCATAGACGCCGTCCGTCCGGTCCTCCGGGAGTGGGTGAGGAGGGGGCACGGCTCCCTCACGTTTAGGCTGGTGCAGGTGCTGTCCGGACATGGATGTTTCGGATGGTACCTGCACAGGATAGCCAGGAGGGAGCCGTTGCCGAGGTGCCACCACTGCGACGCGGCGGAGGACACGGCGCACCATACCTTCGCGGAGTGCGCCGCGTGGGAGGAGCCGCGTCGTGCAGTGGTGGCGGCGGTGGGTCCGGACCTCTCGCTGCCGACCGTTGTTAGGGCCATGGTCGGCAGCGAGGAGGTCTGGGGGGTCGTCGCCTCCTTTGCGAGAACATCTTAACGCAGAAGGAGGCTGACGAAAGGCTGAGGGAGGAGGACCCGCTGGCGCATCCTCAGCGGAGGAGGAGGCCGAGAGGGCGGTGGGCCCGCTATGTGAGGGGGTTCCTGAGGATGTAGGAGCCCCCCCCCCCTCTCATCGTCGTCGTTGGACTTTGTCCGTTGTGTGAGTGTGTGTTTGTGTGTGTGAGTGTGGGTTTTGTCTTCCCTTTCTCTTCTGGGTATCCCTCTCCTTTCTACGCCTTGTCGTGTATGACAAGGTGAGTGAAGGGGAGGGACCCAATTCTCTTCTTCAGTGGCGGGTTTCTTCCCTCTTTTTCTGTGCCCGCCACTGATCTGTCCCAATTTTCTTCATCTTTATGGGGGGCAGGAAACTCATCCTGTCCCCCGGCTGGTTGACCATCTAGGTCATGCTTCCTTCGGGAGGCGGGCGAAGAGGTGGGGTTGAGAAGTGCGTACACTCCCCCATCCCCACTGGGCCATTGCACGACGAGGCCCGGCGGGTTCGCTGCAGGGGGTGACGCGGTGCTTGCGAAAGCCACCCCGTGTCGCCCCCATCCCAAATGCAGCGGACGGCCCCGGGGGGTTTTAGTGGGTATTTCCGGGCGACTCTCGCCCGGGTGAGTCCCACACTGCACGGAGCTCGTCAATCCGTGCCCCTTATCTAGTGTACTGGGGGACATTTGATCCCCTAAGTACAATAGATAAGGGTAGTGCGTAAATGCATTTCCCCCCATCAAAAAAAAAAAAAAAAAAAAAAGGTAAAATTCCGCGGGAGTTTTCATACTCAGGTAGCGGCCAAGCCGAGGTTCGTACACTTGAGCTAGCTACCTTATGCGGCTGAGTGCCTTCAGCACTCGCCCACAAAGTTCGGTGAAGCTGTAAAGGCCCTTCCGGTCAACAGCATTAGCTAGGTTAAAAATAAAAAAAAATAAAAAGCGTATACAACGCATATACTACATTTCGCAACCCTGCTATACGAGTACATACTTGTGCTCCTAACCGCGCCCGCGCCGCCACTAAATCGTGGTGGTTATATTCGCTTTTCCGCTTATAAAATAAACTATACCGCATATTGTGGTGGCGTCGAGTGTGTTGGCTGAAGTGTGTGAGGTGTTGGAAGCCCCTCGTGTGTTATCCGAGGGAGCTTTCGGGCGGGTGCGAGCGGATCTACACGTCGAAGGCGCTTGCTGCTGCTGAGGAACAGGTCAGTGCACGACTTCCTTGTTCCCGCATCTACCACGCTTCCCTTGCCATTTTGACCTGCCGCGCCGACGCGAGGCGTCGCTAGCTGGCGTAAACGCCAGGTAAAGTGCTTGAGGGGTTAAAATCGTTTTTTTTTTTTGTTGTTGCAAATTTTCATGTTATTATTATTATTAACCGGTTTTATTCAGTTTATTACACTATTTGTGTCTTGTATTTAAATCTAGTAATGTTTAATATGTATTAAATAATATTGTAAATTCAAAGATGGCCGCCACCACAAAATGGCGCGTTACGTATTTTATTTACAACCTCACTAATATGGATATCAAATGATAGAATATAAAAAATAAAACTAAAATCACGCAAGTAACGTCAAACGCATGTCTTCTTACTATTAAAATAAAGTGAACAAGAAATAATTACAAATAAATTATCATGCCACTTGTGTTAATACACTAATCATATAAGTCCACTAGATTTATTAAACAGGCTTATAATCTTCAAGCAATTTATTAATTTCAAGGTTTCCTGAATATGTATATTACATAAGCTAAGTTTCAGCCGCGATTTTGTTTACAAAAGATTCTAAATATTCCAAGCTTGAATAGAAGCTAGATGCACTTGAAGAATTATTCTGTTTGTGGAAACTCAGCAGATATGAACGATAAATCACTCAAATTGTTATTAATTTTTACCGATTATGCGGCTTCAAAAAGAATTGTGATTGCAAGGTGTCTTCTAAATAACTAAAATGGTGATGGCGTAGTTGGAAGTGCGGCCGGAATCCGCCATTGACGTTCCAAGTCCAACTCCCAACTTTAAAATCAGCCTGAGCTTTCGGTAATTGACAACATCGTTAAGAAATCATAGCAATATTGTGGAATTTTCTAATAATACCGGTGTGGGTAGCTACCACCCACAAGTTTTAAAACCTGTCGCCAAATACCAATAGATATAGAACGAGTTCCTCTAGGCTAAGTGTGTTTACCATCCTGGATCAGATCGTCACTTAACATCAGGTGAGATTGTGGTCAAACCAAGTACAAAGGTCAGGCACAGTGTAAAAAAAACTTGTTTGATATTTATTACACAATAAATAGTGTAAGGGAATATGGTATAAGAGTTAACATTACAATGTCAGGCGCTCGAACACTTTGATTCTGTGATGTTGATTCTGTTTGATTGAAGAGATGTGTTATACCTAGTCCAGCCATAACTTCTGTTACAAATGAAAATGCATTTTTTTAATGAAGTAATGTTATATTATTAAAATTTATACCTACATATTTATTAAGGTCTCAGCAAAAATTAAAAAATACTCTATTCGAAATGACCACCTTTTTCTTTTATACAGGCCTTTAATCTGTCTGGCCACGAATCTATGGATTTACGCATTGTTTCCGAGGGAAATTTCGTCACTGGCTGCACCAAAGATTTTTTAAGAGACCCAATGTCGCTGTGTCTTTTAGAACAGGCCATGTCCTCTAAAACTGACCATAATATGAAGTCTAAAGCGTTGAAGCCTGAGCTAGATAAGAGCCAGTCTTCAGCTCTTATAAAATCCGGAACGTTGGTTTCAAGCCAGGCTTGGGTAGTTCGAGCCTTGTGATCAAGTGCAGAGACCTTCTAGAAAGTCCACGGTATATTTTTAAAAAGTGCATTGCTGAGAGGTTTTACTACATGATCCAAAACTGTATCTTGATACACTTTGGCTGAAGTTTACACTCCTTTTCACAAAAATGTAGTTGAGTGAATCTTTGATAAGACACGCCCCACCAAACCATCACTGACGCAGGATGATACAACGTTTCTTTCCGTTAACTTTCCGACCACTTGAGCACTTTCTTTAGAACTGTGAGCGTACACTTTATCATTTTGCTTATTATAGTGTTCTTCAATCGTGAAATTTTTTCATCGGTAAAGAGGATATTTCTGTGCCTTTCACCTGCGTATCTTGACAGAAGGCGTTTTGATCGATCCACTCTCTTTAATTGTAGAGATTGATTTAGGACATGTCCTGTATATCGACGATAAGCACCGAGCTTCAGGTCTTGTTTTATAATACACGACAGAGTCCTTAGCGGGAATCTTCATTTCTCGCGATAAGATTTTTTGCTTCCTAATGAGGGGTTAAACGAATTCTAGCTTTAACAATATTAACAGCCTTTGTAGTTCTAACAGCACGCGGCCGCCCCGATCTTTTCTGGTCTTCGACAGACGAAGTGTTGTATCTGTTGATAGTACGATATATGAAAATACGGCTAATACCAAGCTTTTGAAGTGTCTGGAATATGACCGACGGCTCCATTTGTAGAAGGCGATTACTGCAATCCTATTTTCTTTAACACCCCATTCCATGTTGTAATTTGATAAAGAACACGAAAAAACATGCGAAAAGGCGCAAAATCGAAAGAAGTTTTTAAAATGATATGCGTGTTCCAAATTCAAAATAATTAAAAAGTTGAAAAAAAGAAAAGTTTTTATATAACAGTATTTATTTATGGCCAGACTAGTTAGTATTTATAAGTTACGATCGGGACACATATTATAAAAAAAAAGTTTAGGTTTCTTATGCTGGCTGAATGTTAGATAGCCGTGTTGTAGACCATACTGTATGGTGTCCATCACGATTTTGATGAAATGTGTTTAGAACATTAGGAATTTTTTTATACTGTATATGCTTTGTGTTTTAACCACAATCACACCTGATGTTAAATGACGATGTGGTCCAGGATGGTAAAAACATTAAGTCTTGAGGTATTGGTTCTCAACACATGCTGAGTTAGTGCCCTATATCTATACTAATAAATAAAATTGAAGTGTCTGTTTTTAATGTCAAAATTAAATTATTTTACTAAATAGATGTATACACGGTACCTATAGTAAAAATGCAATTTTTAAAATTTTTGTCTGTCTTTTTGTTTGTTCCGGATAATCTCCGGAACGGCTGAACGGATTTTGACGGGATTTTTTTTCGTAGATAGCTTAAGTTAAGTTACTCCGGGTAACTTAGGGTACTTTTCATTTTCGAAAATAATTAGGGTACCGCGTAAAAAATATGAAACTAAAAAAAAAAAACTGAATATGATCCGATTTAATGCACAGTTTTACGGACAAGTGCTTGAACTTATGAGAAATATATTTTTAATGTATCTTAGTACTAAACAAAAATTAGGGTTCTGTGTAAAACAATAAAATGCAGTGAAGAATGTATATAACGCGGGCGCAGCTGCGGGACTGATATGATAATTCTGTAATTTTTTAAATTTAGTAATTTTCATTATTTGAAAGATAGCCGTAAAAATCATAAACACCTACACTTGCGGTGGCTACCATACGCACGCCCCAAAATCCGGTGAAGCTGTTAAAGCCTTTCGGGTCAACAGCGTTTTGGTCAGTTTATAATTTTGTCGATTGTTAATATTCACTCTAAAATAAAATATATAATCAACGTATCAAGGTGTTGCGAGAAGTGGCGATCCCCGACGAGGACGTGAATGGTAGGTTAGCTCGCTGATGCCTATTTATAAAAATAAGGGTGCTGTATAAGACGGCAATAATTACCGAGGAATAAAGCTCATGGCACAAAGTATGAAAATGTGGGAGAAGGTGATAGAGAAGCGATTGAGAGAAGAATGTAAGATTACACAAAACCAGTTCGGCTTTATGCCAGGTCGAGGTACCGCAGATGCTAGGTTTGCTTTACGTCAGCTATTCGAAAAATATAAGCATGCACACAAGAACTTCCACATTATTTGTGGACCTAGAAAGGCGTACGACAAGGTACCACGAGCAGTTTTCTAGTGGACACTGAAAGAGAAAGGTATGCTTGTAAAGTATGTATAGTTAATTCAAGCTATGTACAAGGAACTATGTACATATGTCCGGTCAGCTGCTGGCAACACCGAAGAGTTCAGGGTGTCGGTAGGCTTACACCAAGGGACGGCCATAAGTATATACCTCTTTCTGTTGGTAATGGATGATTTAACAGATATACAAGAAGAGGCACCTTAGTGTATGCTGTTTGCGGATGATATTGTCTTTGTCGGTAACGATGGATCTGAGGTCCAAAATAATTTAATAAGGTGCCAGCAAAAGCTGGAGAGTGTTGGTCTAAGAATTAGTAGATCCAAAACGGAATATATGTTTTGCGATTTCGGTGGCACCTCTAGCTCAACTGTCTTAACGCTTGATGGCAACCCGGTACCAATATGCCTCGACTTCAAGTACCTCGGCTCACTCCTACAAAGCGATGGCTAAATAGACCGGGCAGTAAAGCATAGAATAAACGCAGCCTGGATGAAATGGCGATTCACAGCTACCACTTGCGATCAGCAAATACCCCTTAAATTAAAGGGGAAGATATACAAGAGCATGATCTGGCCTGTCGTCTTGTATGGATCAAAATCTTGGCCCATAAAGGTGATGGATGAAAGGAGACTGCATGCAGCCGAGATGAGAATATTGAGATGTGTGGGGGTAACAAGAATGGACAGGATTAGGAACGAACACATTAGAGGAAGTCTGAAAGTGGCACCAGTGACAGAGAAGATAAGCAGCCGTCTGGCTTGGTATGGACATGTGATGCGCAGGGAGAAAGAGAATGTTGTAAGAAAGGTATTGGATATGATATGTGGACGGGTATAGGGGAAGGAGATCAAAGAAAAGATGGATGAGCTGTGTGAAAGATGTTACACGTATGTTTTGAAAGAGAGTGAATTTAGGTATGACCTCAAATAGAGATAAATGGAAGAGGAAGACATGTTGCACCGACCCCAAATAAAAATGAGATAAGGCCAGGGAGACGAATCAACGTATGAACGTACTCTGATACCTATTTTAATATTAAAAAAAAATTACAACCTGTTCTTCATCTTTATGATAATAAAACGATGTAGTCATTTAACAGCTAATTATGTATGTACATGAATTAAATATGCAAACGAGAATGTAAAGGCATGGCGGTGGTGGATATATATATTATTTGGTATAAAAGTATTTACCATAGTGCCATTATACAGGGAGGACACAGGGGACTACGTTTATATGACATAAATGTAGCTAGGATATCCTCTTAATTACTTTTAAAATAATCTCCATAAGTGTGTTTTTTGTACTAATCATGTACTAAGTAGGTAGAATTTATATTTTGCACAACTGATCAGTTTGGTTTGCAACAAAATTTGGTTTATCCTCCTTATAGTGCGGTTAAAGTTCAAATAAGCATAAATAGCGCCATGAAACAACTTTTAAACCAATCGAGAAAAACTTGCGTTTCGTGCGTTCATAGGTTCTGTGATTACCTATACAACTATACTCTTTCGATTTACTCCAAAGTTACAACAATTGCAATAAATATCATTCCATATTTTTCGAACCGTTTTTTGTGTATCCAAATAGAACACAGTTGCATTAGTGCGAGAACGACATTGTATCGTTTGCCGCATATAATTTTAGGGGAAAAAATAAAAACAGATCTATGTTTTAGCGAATCAAAGTCTTCATACTTATCGTACTTTTGTTTGAAGGAGGATTAAATCGCCGACCAGTGTAATTAAAGCAGTTCCATTTTTTTATTGGGATTTTAAAAGCTTTTTAAAACGGGGAAAATTCATAATAAATTAAAGATACAGAAATGCTGAAACGTAATAATAACGAAATGGAATCTGATAATAAAATATATGATATAACACAGGTATTAGACGTGTTTGGGAAATACCAAATAATTCAATATTCTCTGATATGTTTGTCCTTAATTTTCGTAAGTATGGTCGACATCAATTATGTATTTGTCGCTGGAGATCTTGATTACAGGTGAGAATTATTTTAATTTGAACGTTCTTTATCTTAGATATACGGCCGGTTTCAATATGCGATCTCAATCTGTTTTTTTTTTCGAACTTGCAATTCATTTTTTCACTGAACGTATCAACGATCAGTCAGAAAAAACCGATCTATTTTATAATAATATATTAAAACCAGCCGTAAAGTTGTAATATAATAATACGAAATTTGTGCCATTCCATGAAATTACTAGTAAAGATTGATGTACCTTTTTTTATAAATAACTATTCTATTTGTCTCATTTTAATCAAAATTTTCTTTGTGACATGATTTAGAGGATGGTTTGGAATTAATCTAGTTAAATTTTGCGTAATTAAATTATATGAAGCCTGAACTTGCGACGAAGGAAATGATCGTGATTCGTGAGGCAACCCTAGCATCGCGGCATTTTCTAATAACGCTCGCCTGGGTAGTTGCAATCTCAATTTTAAAAACCTGTCGCCAAGCATCGCTAGTATGCCTACCGGGAGAATCACTAAGAGTTAGTACTTCTGACCTTTGTGCGTTTACCATCTTGGACCACATTGCCACTCAATGGGAAATCGTGGGGTTATATTCAAAGCGCTCAATCTATACAGTATAAAAAGAATGTCTATTCTTAATCGATGTTTATTCATTGTCAGATGTATAATACCGGAATGCGAGGTTGCGAATTCGACTGCAACTTATCCGCAATGGTGGCCGAACTGGTCACGTGACGATTGCTCTAAGCCCATTCTTAGAGAAGATGCTCAGAGCGGAACCTGTACTAACAGCAGCTTCACCAATAACGTAGAGGAATGCACCGAATGGATTTATGACAGTAGCGACACAATTGTTGCTGAGGTAATTTAAACTGATAGGGTATGGTAATGATAATGAAAGCCAAAAGTCTTTAAGTTCAACCCAACAAATAATGCGACATATACGATATCAAGCCTTCTTATGTTTATGTATCTTAATAATAACAGAAGGGCGTGTATGAAAGTAAAAGAAGCGAAAGACATGTGTCAGAATCGTAGCAGGTGTAAGGGTGTTAGTTTATGCCTACCCTTATGGGAGAGAGACGTGATAGGCGTAATTTTTTCTAGTAGGTAAAATCTTTTACAGTTAAACGTTTCAGATCTATTTTATTTAATACTTGCTGCAATGCATACGTTAATCATTGAAATAAGGCACTTCGGAAAAGAAGAAATGTTATGAAGGAATCTTAAGTATTTGTTTCATTAAAATGTCTCTAATAATAGTTGCTATGCTAATTAGCCAAAAGACAATATCTCTGATGTTGCATTCCTGATTTCCCTTATAGTAATTCTATTAACTACTTTACGTTTTCTTTCTAAAGTGAAATATATCTTAAATTGTTATTTAAAAATGTTTTTTTTATGTGAATCTTATTCTTTTTCAGCTTGATTTAGCATGTCGTCCATGGAAAGTGAACCTTGTTGGGACTATTCACAGCATCGGTATGCTGCTTGCAATGATCGTGTCAGGATGGACATCGGATAAGTATATAACAGTTTTAATCCAAAAACCGATTAAATTACAAGTAAGGTTAAATGTGGCCAACCTTTTAGGAATCTTCCCGTCTGGCGGCTAGCTGGACGGCATTTGATATTTATAGTTTTTAGGTAACTTTCACTTTGATTTAGTTTCGAATTATATGTATGTACATACATCAATAATATTAAAGGTACTTGCTAGGTTAGGCTTTTAGTTTAATAAAACAAGTACAGGTACTTCTAGGTACTGTGTTTCTATATACAAAATTTCTGGAAGATTAAATTACATTCATAATGGGTTAATATTTGAGTTAATAATTGAATCATGTTTCAATGATTTTCAAACCTTACATTTTGTTTGTTGTTTCTTTGTATCCTTGATAAAATCCTTGAAAGAGAGATGGACTTAGAATTAGTTTGTGTCGTGAATTATGATTGGATCATATCACTTATTATGACCACTTTTGCTTATTATGATAACGCTTTGAAACTTTGTATGTGATCAAAATTATGTGTTGATTTTGGTTCCATTTGTCTAATTATACAGGATTTTCTTAGCAGAAATAATCCTTGTAACATACAGAAAGCGTTGAAGTGGTTTTCTGTTCGATCTGAGTAAATGAAACTTTTGACCGGAAGCGCTTTGAATTTTTTGGTCCATCTATCCATTCAACCGAAAGACGTCCACTGCTGGACATAGGTCTCCCTCAAAGATCTCCACGACAACCGGTTTTGCGCCACCTCAAACGAGAGAATGTAAAAGCACCAAAATGGTCGCAATCTCAGTTTGGGCTGAGACGTAAATTCTGCAAATTTTTCCTCGCGCTAAACCTGCCATATTTAATGAGACAATAGAAAAATTATGGAAAGCTGGCATAAACGCCAGGTTACTGTTCAAGGGGTTAATCTAAACTACGGATCTCAAGGTCTCTAACAGAATCCTGTGTTTTGTGAGCAGGATTTTGGTTTTATTTTCCTGTTAACTAATAACTGGAGTAGCTAGATTATTACCGAATTAAAAATCATTGACGTTAGCAAAGATCGGATAACACCGAACGATATTCTCAAACTCTACCGGTGAACCTTGTCAATAGTTTTTTGTATTTCAGATACGGACGCAAGTGGACTCTGTTAATATGCACCGCGGGCACGTGTTTAGGTTATCTTAAAACGTTTGCATCTCTTCATGGCACGTTTATGTTACTATTGAATTTTTAGAGTCGTGTATGTCTGGTGGGACTTATATACCTGCTATGATTCTCAGTGAGTATATACGTATGTCTTTCAAAACTAATGCAAAGCGATGATCATACAGGTTCGAGTCTTCCTATCCAAGTCTCTAAAATCAGCCTGAGCTTTCAGTGATAGAAAACATCGTGTGAAAACTATAGCATAGTGGTAGGCCATTTTCTAATAACGCCCGCCTGGGAAGCTACCACCCTCATGTTTAAAAACCTGTCGTCAAATACCAATAGACGTGTTACGGCAGCATCACTTAAGAATCAGTACCTCTACTAGGCTTAGTGTATTTACCATTCTGGATCTCATCGTCACTTAACATCAATAGAGATTGAGATCAAAGCACTGAGACTATAAACTATATGAAACAAAGGTTATGCATAGGGTCACCATCTCTAAAATTTGGCAACCAAGACAAGACGCGTGATCACTTTGGGTTTTAGAGCCCAGAACCCGGACATCTCAACAGGTTTTTTTAAACATAGTCAGTGTAATAAAAAGAATGTGGGTACATTACGTGTATCGCGGGCAGCCCAAGAGTTTAAAATTTTACACTCGGACTACAATGAAGTCCCGCCCGGACGCTCCCTGGATGCCCTCTAAATTAGGACAAACCCGGGGAAAAACGGACGGATGGTAAGCCTAGTCATGCATATTGTTTATAATATTAATTCATGGCTCTAAGCTAATAATTACGTGTAGTATAAACAATTTAAGGGGATGTAAACTTTTCTAAATAAATTCATAGATTGCTATATAATTGTTGCGTTTTTAAAATTTTTGTTTTCTTTCAGTGCTAGAAATCTGCGGCACGAATAAAAGAATACTTTCAGGCATTCTCTTCTCCTGTTTCATATATACTGGAGAAAGTATTCTTGCTTTCATAGCCATGTTCTTTCCATATTGGAAGTATATAATCTACATTATAAACGTCCCTTGTTCACTTTTCATATTCAGCATGTTTATTATAAATGAGAGTCCACGATGGCAAATCGTTAATGGAAAAATAAATGACGCAAAAAAGAATCTGTTTAAAATTGCCAAAACGAACAATATCAATATTAATCGTGAAGCCTGGAAAGAAATAACTGCAGAAAATATGAGAGGCATGTTTAATATAAAAGAACATGAAGTAGCGGATGATTTGAGAACTATTATTACATCAAAAGAAATTATAAAGAGATTATTCGTTACATCTGTGTGTAGATTTTCAGCCAGTTTAGTGTATTATGGAGTTATAGTGAATTCTGTTTGGCTACCTGGAGATAAATATTTAAATTTCTTTCTATCCAGTCTAATGTCTTTCCCTGGAGAGATGTTATATTTATATCTGATGAATAAGTTTGGAAGGAAGATACCTTTACAGATTGGTTTTGCATTAAGCAGTGTGCTTAGTATCACATCTGGAGTTCTAAATGATTGTAAGTGTTTTGTGATATGTTGCTATGATAAATCTTGAAATGATAGTTCCGAAGCACACCTATAGGCGCTTGGCGATAGATTTTTGAAACTAGAGGATGGTAACTAGCTATGCGGGCATTAGAAAATGATTTACCAATGATAGCAATGATCTATATATGATTTCATTACGACATTTTCCTTCACTGAAAGCTTAATTTCATTGCGAAATAGGTTGAGTGAATTCAAAGCTATCTCCATCAACGCAATATGTGACCATTTTTTTTTTTTTTTACGTGGTTGAAATCTGCTCGTTGAACGCTCGGACGTGTGCCGAAACCGTAGTTTTTTGCACACGTTGATCCTCGCGACAGACTGGATCACCGAGGCACAGCCTTTGCGAGAGGCGCCCTCTTTGGTGTCCGTGTGCCAGGTTGGCCGTAACCGACTGACTAAACACTCCACGTCCCTAACCGGCGCAAAGATGCCAGGGCCTCCGGAAGCACATTATACATGTATTCTGCAGAGGCCATACCTCACGGGAGGTCCGACGTCAAGTTATTTTACGAGGCTTGGCAACCTCGACGGGCGCCCGGACGGCTGCGTCCGTTGCCCCGGCGTGTGACACGCCTCACTCGGCTGGGGTGCGCTGCTCGCTCCCTCTCCCGCTCTGCCTCCTCCTTTGCGAGCATGACGGCTTCGCAACAGGAAGAGACAACTGCCCAAGCCCTAGAGCTCCCGACCATCGCCCTCACGAGCGACGGCAAGCAATATGTGACCACACTGAACCATCATCGCCTCAGAAAACATTTGATACTCCGTTTAAGCATGTTGGTTTTGCTACTATTTTGCGTCCATTCATTGATATTCTGACACTAGTGATTTTGAATTATACTGCAGTTACTAGTTCTAAGTTTAGTGCAGCATTTTAACAAAGGTGTAGATTATTTGAACACACGTACATGATGTCGATGTCCGCAGTCTCACTTAACCTATTTACAAATTGGAATACAACTTTATTAGTAAAAACTACTTACAGCATACAAATGGACCAAGATATCACTATTTCTTACCAGTAAAATGATGATATCAGCTTGTTCTACCGGATCTATAACATACACAATGGAGCTATTTCCTACTAGCGCGAGAGGTATTTTAAATGGATTTGGCGCATTTTCATCACGATTTGGTTGTATGCTAGCACCTCTGACTCCAATTTTGGTGAGATGATTCATTTGAAAATGCGACTTAGTTCATTTTACTAGCATCATTTTTAAAACATATGGCTTATTTAAGCTCTTTTAGTTGTGTGAAGCTTTTAATAAAATGTAGCTTAATGTTACATAATTAATGACTGCAGAAGTGCTATTTTGGTATCTGTAAAGAATTTGTAGGAGCAATTCATGCAAAAGATTACACAGTCGAGTATTTTGTATAAAAAATTGCTCATAAAAACCTCAAGGGTGAAAATCAAGTAAAGTATGAAGTGTTTTGTTTTGATTGATAATAATTTGTTCCAGAATTTAACTTCAAAGTTTATACCGGGCATATGCTTTGGTACACTTGCAGCTTTATCGAGTATGCTTTTAATTTTAACTCCTGAAACAAAAGACCAACCGCTCATGGATACTGTGAAACAAGTTGAAGAGAGTGTTACACAGAAGAAAATTATTAAGAAATGGTTGAAAGGAGAAGATAATTTAGGGTTTCATGATGACAATTATGTTACAAAATTATGATTGTTGTAAATGAGAGAATAGAGTTAGAGAATACGGCATTTACAAATGGTAAAGCAAACTGAAATATTTAATTGATACTTATTATATTTGATTGTGAAATGATTTCTACAAATAAAGATAATTTATTACGTGACTTTGCTTTTCTTATGATAACAAAATTTTTATAATGTTTTCAAACTGTTGCAGTGCCTTAGATATATTTAAATTCAGTGGGTGAGATTCATTCATAATACATTACCCAGCATTTTATCATTTGCAAATTCTTTAAGATAGTTTAGTATATTATGAATAAATAAAACTGCTGACAGGTTTTATTCTAGAAACATTTATAAGTACAAAAGTCTTAATTATAATATAAAAATAAATAGATATAATTATACCAGCGGATACTGAATAAAAACAGACATAAATAAAAATTAAGTCAGCATCTACCTAATTCGATGTTACAACAAACAAACAAGAAATTGATAAAATGGATGATACTAATGTTTTTTATTTTACATTTTAAAAAAACATTTCAATTTCGTCTATGTCAATTTCAAAAAAGTAACTTGGTGATACAAACAAAAAATTCTTTTTATTTTAGCTTAATCCACAATTTTGAAAATCTTCGTCGAGGTATGTCATCTCCGCGAATGCTTTCACCAATTACTAATACACAGAAATTAATAGCAATGCGGTAGCTCCGATAAGCTATTAGGATCTCTCGCATCTTTCTTGATAAGAATTTTTTAATTCTTTTGCTGTTTTGACGCTCTCTTCAATTTGTCGGACGGTGTCCATAAGTGGTAAATCTCTGGTCTCTGGAGTTAGGACTAGGAGTATGCCAGATATGATAGCAGAAATCCCGAATAAGATAGTTGGCAGAACATCTGATATGGAATTCTAAAAAAAACAAACGCACTCTTATTTCATAACAGATCCCCAGTTCCACCCTTCGTTTTATATCTCAAATAAATTACTTACTAAAATTGGAGTTAATGGTGCGAGCATACCGCCGACTCTTGAAGAAAAGGATGTAATACCTAGCAATGATCCTCTAGCACTTGTTGGAACCAGCTCCATTGTATAAGTAAGGATTCCAGTGAAACATGCCGATATTATCATTTTACTGAACAGAAATAGAGAAATTTTGATCCAAGTGTATGCTGGAAAATAAATAAATCGTGATTTTGATTTACATACGTCTTTAGATGTTTTAATTATTAAAATAGATTTCAATAATTTCTATCATCATTGACGACTTCATCTTTATTCTAACTAATTTATTATATTGGTGGATTCCCTATATATTAGAGTAAGTGTTCTTCGTTTTTGCACAGAATATAATCATAGAATACTTACAAACAGGTACATAACCGGATACAATGCAAAGCAGACCGCTTAGCACGAATCCTACCATCAACGGTAGCTTCCTCCCAATCTTATTCATTAGGTATAAAGAGATCAGCTCACCCGGGAAAGACATCAAGGTTGACAATAAGAAATTCACATATTTATCACCAGGTAACCAAACAGAATTCAACATCAACCCGTAATATACAAAGCTTACGGTAAATCTACAAATGCACGATACGAACAGCCTTACAAGTATTTCTTTCGATTTGAATACGGTCCCGAAAGTCTCATTTATTGACTTTTCTTCGATATTGAACTTTTCTTTTAATTTCGCCCCATCCAATGTTTGCCAGTCTTCATAATTTATAGCCGTATTGTTCATTTTTGCAAATAGTTTCATAGTATTTATAGCATCGTCAGGTTTTCCACTGACGATTTGCCATCGTGGACTTTCGTGCAGTAGAAATATATAGGGCAACTGAAGAATATGAAAGGCGTGTATATTATATGAACTAGATTCTTCCAGTGTGGTACAAACATTGCAATGCAGGCGAACATGCTTTCGCCGAAATATATGAAGTAAGAGAAGAGAACTCCTGATAAAATCCTTTTATCCTTGCCGCAGATTTCGAGCACTGAAAATTATAGTCGGGAAAATATGGAAAGAATCGTATAAAATTACTTTTCAATAACTTTAATGTATAGTAAACATCCAATGGTTTAAATATTTATAAAGAACGTGCGTGAAATGATGATTCAATAGAATATGGATATATTCACTATTTGAATATTAAACATACATCTGGCTTATTGCCATTCAAAAATGTATCCCCTTTTTTCAACTACTTTCGTAATTAATAGAAATTTCAACAACGGAATAAACTAAAGCCCCAAATTTTGTTTATCTATACTAATTAATAAAATTGAAGTATCTGTTTGTAATGTCTAAATATTTTTTTCCTTACTAAATAGATAGGGTTCCGCGTAAAAAAGATAAAACTCATAAAAAAAAAAAAACTGAATAAAATCCGATTCAATGCATAGTTTTACGGGTAAGTGCTTGAACTTATGAGAAATATATTTAATTTATCTTAGTACTAACATTTTTTTATGAAAATGGTTCCGTGTAAAGAAATTGAAACTCAGTGAAGAATATAAAAAAAACACAGGCGCAGCTGCGGACACACAGCTTGTCATAAATAAGAGTGTACATACTTAAAACCATAGCAGCGGTGTAAGATCCTCCGGACATACACGATTCCAAGAATTCTATCGCAACGTATGCAGGCCAAGAAGTCATCAGAACCTTCACGTGACCAATACAGCTACCAACATAGCATATAACCAAAGCTGGCTTACGACCGAACCTGTACAAGAATGAGTCGATTTTTATTTAGCTATCTACTAAAGATGAGAATTACTGCTATAATTATAACGATCGAATAAATTCAGTTAATTTTAACGGGTTTTCACGCGTTACCTTGCTTTTTTCTATCCCGACGTTTCGGCTGGGTTTCACCAACCGTGGTCACGGGCTGACTGGCGGTGCGCGGCGTCGCCTGTTACGTTTAGGGGTATTTTGATGAACTACCCCCGTTTGGTCTTTATATTTATTATAGTCACAACACACAACACTAACAGTGTCCATCGACGATGCCTGTGACGATAAATCACGAACCTTAAGACTTTTTAGCACCGGATTCCACGCTGAGGAAAGTCTATACCCATCCTCGCGATTGAAATTTGGATGTTTTTTAATTTCAATCGCTTCGCGAGCCATTCTACGATAGTATTGGCGATCAGTGGATAAAACTTTCGGCCGGTGGAATTCGATCCAATGGTTGGTATTGGAGTGACTATAATAAATATAAAGACCAAACGGGGGTAGTTCATCAAAATACCCCTAAACGCAACAGGCGACGCCGCGCACCGCCAGTCAGCCCGTGACCACGGTTGGTGAAACCCAGCCGAAACGTCGGGATAGAAAAAAGCAAGGTAACGCGTGAAAACCCGTTAAAATTAACTGAATTTAAATATGGAACGCGAAAACTTAAAAAATTACACGATCGAATAAATCGTTAAATAGGTTAATTTTCGTGATCGTGGATATCTTCTGTACTATATATTTATTCAAACCAAAAAGTGCATTAACCTGGTGTTTACGCCAACCGTTCCATTATTATCCTAGTGTATTCCTATTGTCTCATTTTTATGGGTAATCGACATATAAGTAGATAAAATACATTATAATTAAATAACAAAAAAAAACTAAATAGAAGTATTTAATTATTACTATTAGCTAAAAACTATGAATAAGGAATGCCGCCCAGCTCGTCGTCAGACGGGAAGGCGCCCAGATAGCTGGACATATTGCCACGTTGGATGGTAATGCTTGTTCGCTGTGCCAAATATAAGGTAAGGTAGCCATACTTAAATAACTTTAATAGGACGACGCGAAATATAAGGCAAAACGAAAGATAATGCTGTTATAGACAAAATGACATTGATTGATTTATACTGCTTTAGTCAGGAGAGTTAGTAATTATTTTATAGAATTTGTAATAATTTGTAATTGTACAGATAGAGATAGAGTACCAATATGATTTTATCGGTAAGGAAATAGATTGTATTTAGAGCCAGAATATAAGCTATAAGAATATAATTATCTGAATTCCACGCGAGCGAAGCCCCGGGCACAGCTAGTATTACAAATAGTTTCTTAAATTCTACGTCGTTTTTTTTTAACAGTGTATAACAAACAAATAGTGAGACAGACAACATTTTGAGAATCCGAAACGAAATTTTTTATTTCTTGCAATTAACATTTTGACCAACAAAGACCGCTCCCCAACTGAAAAGGCTCTTGACGCTGCTGCCAGCCCGTTACAGTGACACTGAACATGCATTAAACATTACACGCACAACGCTGCACACACACTTTTGCACATAACACGTAGGTCCTGTAAAGAACCCTTTTTTTATGACTAAATAAAAATGTAGGGCTTAGCTAGGTTCGAATCTCTGTGGCATTTTTTACACTCAGGTAACGGCCAAGCCGAGGTCCGTACCACTGTGGTAACCCTTTTCTGCTACTTTCCTTTTTGCGGCTGAGTGTCTTCAGCACTCGCCAACTAAGTCACTGTAAAGCTGAAAGGCCCTTTCGGTCAACGGCGTTAGCTAATTAGAAAAAAAAAACCAACAAAGATATAAATTATAAAGGCTAGGTTTGAATACCTGGTACTTACATATCCGCCGCCCAGCCGAAGACAAACATAGAGAACAGCATACCGACACTATGTATGGTCCCTATCAGGTTTAATTTCCACGGTTGACATGCGAGATCCAGCTGTGAATACGTAAAAAAATAATATTAACTTTAATATTTATATTAAATATTATACTATGCAGTTGGTGCCAGTGTTTCATATGTTCTTTAGGTATGAGTGAAAAAAAAACAAATGAATTAAGAAAAATGAGAGCCTTTTATTTTCATTAGCGGGAAAATGTACATAAGAGTGAATTATAAAAAAAAAAAATGAAAAAGGGTCGACGGAATCCAAAAAATCGCATCATTCCACACAAACGTAGTCTCCTGTTTCCTCCCTGGTGGTAGCATTATGGTAAATATTTTTATACCAAATAATATATATCCACCATCGCCATGCCCGTATTTTTAATTTTTTTCCATAAATTTGTTATTGTTGAATCTAGGAGCATTTTTGACAATAAAAAAATGCTCATTTTCAGACGGTCCTCAAACAAAGTTGAGGAATAAAATTAAAAAAGCAACAAACGCACAGGCAAACCACAGTATTATTCTAAAACTAAAAATTAAATGCAAAATTGGTTCAGTTTTGGAGGAGGAAACAGGGTATCACGAATTGATGTTTTTATCTATTTTGCATAAGATAAAATCAGCCCGAGCTACAATTGTCCCATTCGTGTTTTACGATTATTTATTTGAGGTGCAACGCGATAGCAATATATTTCTAAAAAAGTTCTTTTTCGACCGTATGTCCTTTTAAGGGTAGCGATTTACAACTTTTCCATTCAAAATCAAAATCAAAAAAATCTTTATTCAATTTAGGCCCTAAGAAGGCGCTTATGAACGTCTAAAATACTACCACCGGTTCGGAAATCAACCCAGTCGAGAAGAGCCGGCAAGAAACTCGATCTGGTGCTTTTTTTTTATAAATATAATATACATATATATCATTTTTTTTCATATAAAAGCTATACAAATCATAGTCTTAACCAATGTTAACGGTTAATGTATAACCAATGTTAATGTTAGCGGAAGCACGGAGATGTGGGTTAATTCCAGACATCACTATCGTTCACGTAATGATCCTCACTGTAGTAACCTATTGTGATTACAACTTGCTTGACATAATACTTGAACTTATTGTCAGGTAAATTCGGTAATGTTACTTGGGATCTTATTGTAAAACCGAATACTATTACCTATAAAGCTTTTATTACACTTACTTAGCCTAAAGCGTGGGATGGCCAACTTGTCTTTACTTCTAATATTAAAATTATAACGATTCGACTTTATTATAATTAAAAATTAAACCTAGACAACTTAACGCTTCGCCATTCATTATCTCATTCAATCGGCTAATGTCATCCATTCGCTCAACCCTTCTTTCATTCATACAAACATGACGTGTGTTTTTGTCCATTCAGAACAACAATAATAATTAATATTATGACACTGTTTTAATATAATAAAAACAG
This sequence comes from Samia ricini, assembly GCA_014132275.2. Lineage (NCBI taxonomy): Eukaryota > Metazoa > Arthropoda > Insecta > Lepidoptera > Saturniidae > Samia > Samia ricini. The sequence continues at coordinate 2,962,862 of AP028159.1, forward strand.
TTTATTACCTCTGCAACAACTGTGTCGTTACTCTCATAAATCCACTCGGTACATTCCTCCAGTTCCTCAGTAAAGCTCGTATTCAAGCAATGTCCTGGCTGAACGTCACTTCTGAGGACGGGTTTGGTGCATCTGTCAGACGCAAAACTTGGCCACCATTGCGGATGACCAGCTGTAATGTTTTCGCCTTCACATTCTGGTACCAAACATCTGAAATACAATACTGCTTATTAGATCATTTTTCTTGTTTAAGTCGAATTGTATTCGCCTAGATTATTTCCATATCGCAAGGGATTTCTACTAAGCTCCCTGCGTCTTCGACAACCAGAGAATAATTTATAAAAGATTGTAACTCCTTTTTATATCTACCTTTTTTTTGTCGAGGGGAAATGCATTTACGCACTACCCTTACCTATTGCATTAGTGAGACCGAAGTCCCCCAATGCAATAGGTAAGGGGACACGGAGGGACGAACTCCGTGCCAGTGTGGGACTCACCCGGGCGTGAAGCGCCCGGAAATACCCACTAAAACCCCCCGGGGCCGTCCGCCGCATTTGGGATGGGGGCGACACGGGGTGACTTTCGCAAGCACCGCGTCGAACTCCTTTTTATACCTACTGTATAATGATACAGTATATAGAGTAGATACAGTGGAATCAAATAATGTTGTAACAAATTCGAAATATTCTTGACAGACAGTCAAATTTTCAAAGAATGACTGTTTATTGTTTTCAACAAAAACATCAATAGTCATTTTCTTCTCCTTATTAACAACAAATAATTACTTCCATGTTGTTTTTAAACTTTAATCAGTCAGATAAGATTACCAGATAAGAATAATAATAATTAAAGAAAAATAATATAGAAAATGTTTGATAACTTGTAAATTAACTGGAACTTAGTTGACGAAGCAAAAATCTAGTAATACTGACTAGTTGAACTAAGACTTTCGTAGCGATTAGGAAGCACATGACGAAAATCTGGAATAGTGGCAAGTTTCGACGCGTTACCTTCCAGAATCTGCCATTATAGATCCAGCGGCTAGTGGGTTATGGTGATGTATGACAAGATCAGGTAAGGAGAATACGAGAGATAAAGAGAGAGAAACCAGAGCAAATGAGAGGAGAAGTGAGTAAACAACTATGGTGAAATATGATATGACGATAAAAAACTCAATAATTTTTCCTTTAATTTATTCGTTTGCCGTAAAGGAAAATTTAAATCCAACGATTGGAATGATATGATTTACGACCGGTTTCAATATGCGATCTCAATCTATTTTAACTACTGGAATTCGAAATATCCATTTTTTTTTCTATAAAGTGTCAGGTTAGTGATCAGTTCCACCCCGTGTCGCCCCCATCCCAAATGCGGCGGACGGCCCCGGGGGGTTTTAGTGGGTATTTCCGGGCGCTTCACGCCCGGGCGAGTCCCACACTGGCACGGAGACGAAAAAAAAAGGTTAGTGATCAGTTAAAAAAAACCGATATATTATTGGTTTCATATTATACTTAACTTTTAAGCTCATTCTCTCTTTTTTTTTAAATACAGAATAATAAATTTATATTTTTAATTGTCTTTGAAACGTCTCTTCATTACGGTCGTACAATGACGAGAGATTGACGGCTTTATAAATAGTATTTTAATTGTTGTTTACCTTTAGATTACCTTTGTTCGTATAAGTAATGCATAATAGTGTTCCGTGTGTCCTTATCTATATGGTATAACATAACATATATTTATAATTGCGAAAACGTGCGATAATAGTTAATAAATTTATGTTTTCGTGAACTGAATATATAGATTTAAATTAACTGTATGAAATTATTTTTCTTTTTTAATTGTACACAAATTTTATGGTAGGATAGTATTGTCATAAAAATGGTAAGCACGGCACAAAAGAAAAAGAACCCAGATGGATGGACAAGTCCATCGCGTGTCGTCGCTGTAATACATTTTTGTCATGTAACCTTCTTGGTTACGAAGACATGCGGAGTAGGTATATCAGAAATCTATTGCTATCGCGCTGCGCCCCAAAGAATGAAATTTAAAACAACTCGAAAGGGACAACTGCAGCTAGGGCTGATTTTACCGTAAGCAAAATAGACAAAAAACATCATCACTTCGTAGTATCTTGTTTCCTCCTCCAAACTGAACCGATTTTTAATTTTCATTCGGTTATAGAATAATTTTGCTCTTTTTAATGTTACCCATCAAATTTATTTAACGAACGTTTGTAAATGACGGTAAAAAAAAAAGACCATTTTCATTTTCGAAGGCTCCTAGTTTCTACAATAACTACTTTATCGAAAAAAAAACCAAAACGTACAGGCATGGCGGTAATGGATATATATATAAATATTTACCATAATGCTATTATCCAGGAAGGAAACAGGGGACTAAGTTTGAGTCGTATAGAATCAAAAACTCATTTTTAGCAAAGTGGAAAAAATGTTTTTTTTCTTCTAAAGTATAGCAGTGATGAATGATGTATAAACTGTATTTTAATCTAAAGTTACATTACTTGTATGACAATATGAAGTTAATAGCACAAAGTTTAAAAATAAACCAATATTAACGTTTTTGTGTTGGCCATTGTAGATAGCCGTCTATGATTCTATACGACTCATTTGTATGGAATAAACACCGCTAGCCTATCCTAAGAGAAGATCTCTTAATGGCAATCTGCGATTTACATACACAATTCTGCCAGTGTCATGTGATAAGGTTATGTTTTCAATCTTATGTAAACATTGCTAATTTCCAGCAAAACGTGTTTTCCTAAAACATGGAGTTTTCGTGACACCTGTAAACGTATAAAGTATAAACTATAAACGTTTCGCGTCATTACTTCCAATGCACTTCATCTGTGGTGAATATCTAAACTATACCGTACAAAACACAACCAAAATTACACAATATAGGGTCTCAAATACGCAACAATAAATGAATGCATTAAAGATAATACATAACCGGTGGAGATTCCGCAAAAAAACTCTGTGATGCCTGTTCGTGAAAGTTTTTGGCATTTGTTTATTGTAACTAGGACAAATTCAGCGAAAAAGTACATGCATACATTTGATTCCTTCACCTCAAAAGTTCGCTAAGGCTGTCTAGGATCTTTCTGTCAACAGCGCTTTAATTATTTTGAAAAATAAAGGTAGTCGTGTACGGAAACGATGAACTAGGAATGAGTTACGCCCAAGAATGTCACTATGTCAAACAATGGTTTCAACACACAGCGGGCGAGTCCGGAAGCCAGGACAATGGTTCTTCTATCGCGCTGACGTCCCTACCCGTCCGCTGTATGTCGAAACCATTACATATACTCAGTGTAGAACATAACAGAAGTATAGATTGATTATTATTTTTATTTTCTCAGCAATAACTATACCGGAAATACTACAGAAAACAAAATTTAAGATAATATATAAGTAAATGAGATGATTTAAGTTTGTCCTAGAAAGAAAACAGATCCGGAGATTAGCCGTAACAAACAGACAGCAGACAAAAAATTTTAATACAAAGTCACAAAATAGTGTCTGTGGGTCCATTGATTTTAACATCTATTATAGAAGAATCTATTATTATAGAATAATTGTAGAACATAAAAGCTGTGATAAATTTGGTTAAAATCATTTTATTATATGCCTTATTGACCGTTTTTGTGATATTATAGCACATTTAAAAGAAATATTGATCATTATTTGATAATCTAATACTGGTAAATAAAATTGAAGTGTCTGTTTGTAATATTATAATAACAACTTTTTACTAAATACATATGAATGTATTGTACGGTATCGTAAACCAAAAACACTATTTTATAACATTTTTTTCTGTCTGTCTGTTTGTTCCGGATAATCTCCAAATTTGACGAAGCTTTTTTCTGCAGTTAGCTGAAACTACTTGGCGTAACTTAGGCTAGTAACATTTCTCGAATATAATTATATAAGATCTACAAAAAAAAAAAATTAAAACGCATCAAATTAAAGAAAACGATTCAATGGTCAGCATCATCTAACCATTATATTCCAATTAATATTACGTACTATATATAAACAGGGATGTTATAGAGCTCCGTAACCGTAATCGTAATTATCGCTTATCCGAAATAAAAATTTATCCGTAAATGTAACCGAAACCGATTTACAAGTTTCGAATAATTCCGAATAAGGGCGTAGTCTAAATTATACATGTTAAGACAGGTTTTTGACAAAACACACTGATAAGCGTGAAGACCTGTTGCTACTGGAAAAGGATAATCAATAAACAATACAAAAACCTCAATAACTTAGATCTTTGCAAGAGTGTAAAAACGGTATGAGTTTTTTTTTTAAATATCATCAGCATTTTAATATTAGTAACACAAAGGAGTGCAGTAGTATCACTGAAACAATTGTATCGATGATCCCATAGATACTACACTTAAAAACTATGACTTGAAAAAATGACTGATTGTAAAATAAAATTACAATATAAATCAAATTATTTAATAATATAATATAACATAATCTCTCAAAGGCCTTTGACTGCGTTAATCACCATACACTTATACTGAAACTAAAACATTATGGTGTTTCTGAAACCTCTGTCTCCTTACTAGTCTCTTATTTAACAAACCGCTGTCAGAAAGTACATGTAAATGTGTTACCTCCACTGGATCATTAGTTAGAATCGGTGTTCCACAGGGGTCGATTTTGGGACCGTTTTTATTCTTGGTTTATATTTATGACTTAACGCTAATGGTTAAAACTCAGCTGATACGGTTTCTTTTTGCAGGCGTTACTTTATTTATATTTAAAGTAAAAATAAAAAAATCAGAGGTTAGGCTCTTAAATAATACACTAGCAAACATTTCTAAATGGTTTGCTTGAAATAATTTACTTCTAATTACTAAGGAAAATAAATGTATAAAATTTATGTTGCCCATTGTGCAATTATTGATTGTAGGTTAGAGATAGAAGGGAACTAAGGGAATTAATTGACTAGGCTTAGTTGAAAAAATCTGTTTTTAGGTATCACACTTAATAATAAGATACAATGGAGTCTTTGGTCTACAAACTTTGGCAAGAATGCTTAGCTCCGCAACTTTTGCTGTTAGAAAAATTCACCAGTTGACGGATATTGCTACTACTCGGTTAGTCTACTTTGTTTACTTTTATAGCTTAATGTCTTACGGTATTTTGCTGTAGGGTACAGCAGCAGAAGTAGATACCATTTTTACGTTATAAAAGAGAGCTGTTCGAGCAATATATAATAAGGGACCTCGCGAATCTCTAAAGAACAAGTTTTAAGAATATGATACCTTAACTTTGCCCTCCCAATACATCTTCGATAACAAAATGCATATTCGTAAAAATTTAGACAAGCTCGATCCAGTGAATGATCGTCATAGTTTTAATATTAGAAATAAAGACGAGTTGGCTGTACCACGCTTTAGGCTAATAAAGTCTAGTAAAAGCTTTATAGGTAACGTTATTCGGTTTAACAATAAGATCCCAAATAACATAACCGATATACCTTTTTTTTTTGACGAGGGGAATGCATTTACGCACTACCCTTACTAATTGCATTAGTGAGACCGAAGTCCCCCAATGCAATTGGTAAGGGGGTGCGGAGGGACGTCTCCGCACCAGTGTGGGACTCACCCGGACGTGAAGCGTCCGTAAAATACCCACTACACCCCCCGAAGCCGTCCGCCGCATTTGGGATGGGGACGATACGGGATACCGAAGGCATGCTCCGCGTCGTCCAACATAACCGATTTACCTGACAATAAGTTGAAATATTATGTCAAGCAAGTTGTAATCTCAAAAGGTTATTACAGAGTGGATCATTACGTAAACGACAGTGATGTCTGGAATTAACCCACATCTTTGTGCTTCCGCTAACATTAGTTATGGCTATGATTTGTATAGTTTTTATTTATAAAAAAAAGAACCAGCTCTAGTTTTTGGCATTTGTAAGCGTCTTCTTAGTGCCTCAACTGAATAAAGATTTTTTTGATTTTGATTTTATTTTGTAACTATGGGATAATCCGAAACAGTTATATATCCGGAAATCGGTATAATATTATTCTTATATAAGTATACGTATCCAGATCCGAAATTTCATATCCATAACTACTATATAACGTAGTGAAGAATATACGAAACGTGGGCAGAGTGCGCGCACAGTTAGTAAACAAATAAGAAAAATCGATCGATCGAAAAAACTTCCCAAATACAAAACATAATGTAAAAACAGAGAACTGTCCGCTACTTGAAAGTCGGCCAAGAATATTAATTCACTCACCGATAATTGACATCTCCAGCGACAAAAACATAATTTATGTCCATCATTGTAATAAATACTGTAGCGAGAAATATTAAAGTGTATTGGATAATTTGAAATTTACCAAAAACTTCAATAACTTCATCGATGTCGTGTATTTTCTTCTGACTCGTGTCACCACCACTGCCTTTAGATTTTAACATGTTTATATTGACTTTCTTACGTATAAACATAACTGAAAGATTCTATTGTGATTTTACGAAATAATTTCGATTTGTTTCTCGTGACGTCCTATTATGGCGTCGTGGTCGGAATAATGTATCTCTAAATGACTTACATATGAGCATTCATTTTATTATACAATCCTTATCAGCAGGTATTGACGATAAACACATTTAAATAACGGGTTTTGTCTAAACGAAAATTTCCGCAATAGGGCCGTGTAACGTTAACAATAACAAACAAAAAACAAATTCTTGAATTACTTGCGTGAATATTAAAAATTCATTCCTCAACCAGTAAACGACTCCTGTATATCTGTGTAAGTAAAAGTGAATTTTTCGCGGGCTTTTGAAAATATTTATTTTTATGGCATTTTTTTAAACTACGCTAATTAAAATAAAATCGTTAAATCTATCTATAAATATACGATTCTCTATCTACTTAATGAAGGATTGTATTATAAAAAACTAGGCGTCAACAATTCAGTCCGCTTTTGAAGTGTTCGAGAATCGAACCTTTTAAAGCACAAAAATAGTAATTTGAGCATGCTTTTTGAGATAAAGAACTAGGATTAAAAAAAAATCACACGGTATGGGCTCAGTGCTTTGACCACAATCTCACCTGTTGTTAAGTGATGATGCCGCAACACACGTACCTATTTCGCGATAGGTTTTCTAACTTCAGGATGGTAGCAACAGATGGGCATTATTTTAAAAATGCCCTACCAACATGCGCTATGGTTTATTCACGATGATTTTCTTCACCGAAAGCTCAGGCTGATTTTAGAGTTAGGTAGGTGGATTTGTTGGGGGCGAGGATTACATCTCGCTCCCCGGATTGCAGACCAATCTAGGTCATGCCTCCTAAGGGAGGCGGGCGAAGAGGTAGGGTTGAGAAGTGTGTATACTCCTCCATCCCCGCTGGGCTATTGCACGACGAGGCCCGGTGGGTTCGCTGCAGGGAGCGACGCGGTGCTTGCGAAAGCCACCCCGTGTCGCCCCCACTCCAAATGCAGCGGACGGCCCCGGGGGGTTTTAGTGGGTATTTCCGGGCGCTTCACGCCCGGGTGAGTCCCACACTGGCACGGAGCTCGTCACTCCGTGCCCCCTTACCTATTGTATTGGGGGACTCTGATCCCTCAAATACAATAGATAAGGGTAGTGCGTAATGCATTTCCCCTCGTCAAAAAAAAAAAAAAAAGGTAGGTGGATTTGAGGTAGCGTTCACTGACACGAAATCCGATCGCACTACCAACTAAGCCAGTATCTATGAAACGATGTATTTTTGCTTTTAGTTATATGTATTATATTTTATTGAAATTGTGGACTTACAAAAATACAATTCAATGTGGATGGAGTCGCGGGTAAATCTAATGTATGTATATATCATTGTGCGCTAATTACGCAAAAACTACTGGATAGATTTCAATTTACCGACCGTGTGGTGTCGGCTACAAATAGTACCACCCCATATCTTCCCGTGGGTGTCGTAAAAGGCGACTAAGGGATAGGCAACAACATCCTCTGAGCTCCACAAACACCTGACTTCGATCGCCAAACCGACTGCCAAGCGTGGCGATTATGGCAATTTTTCGGACAAAACCTATGTTCAACAGTGGACCTATTTCGGTTGAATCAATCAGATTTCAATTAAAATTTCTTAGGCTACTTTAATTTTCGAAAATAATTAGGGTTCTATATAAAAAAAATGCAATAAAAGAATATATGAAACGCGGGCACAGCCACGATAACACAGCTAGTATATTATAATTACTAGTACATGCATAGGCATAAGAAAAAAAAGGAACGAATGTTTAACTAAATATTCGAAATATTTGGCGTTTAATGAATTAGTTCATGAGAGAGAAAGGTATTCCGGATATCTTCACGCGTTGTTTTTCATTAATTTTTTTTACCAATAAGTGTAATTAAATGAACTATTTTGATTGAGTTTAGTTGCATTGTTTTGCGTTTTGTCTGTTTGTTTACAAATTAAGAGTATAAATAACAATGCAAGTATTATTGCATAAAACGAAACTTCTTGTTTATTACCAGCTAACTCTGATCAGAAATTCTGTTGTTTTGTGGCATGAGGCTTTATTGAAATTTGTTGTCTAGGAACTGGACTACATTTGAAAATTATGTTTATAATATAATATGTAAAAATATTAAATTAATAAAGAATTGACGATCTTGTTTGACTAATCCATGCTTCATCGGTAATTTATTTTTTTCCATATTGTCTAAAAACTGTTAGCCGTAGGGCCTTGACAAAGCTTACAAATCTGATAATTTTTGTGGCGAGCCTCTCTCTCTCTCAGCCAAGAGATTGCTATGACTCATCATCATCATCATCTTCATCTCCCTACCCTTTTCCCATTTTTATTTGGGGTCGGCGCAACATGTCTTCCTCTTCCATTCCTCTCTATTTGTTGTCATCTCCGCATTCACTCCTTTTCTAAACATATCATCTTTCACACAGTCCATCCATCTTTTCTTTGGTCTTCATTATTAAATACAAAGATACAAAAATAGTACCCACCTTGCCATGGTCCCCTAGCTATACCTAATTTACAGGAAATTACGGATTTCAAGTTGTCCCTTACAGAATCCATGTATTACCTGCGTGAAGGGTGCAATAGTGCGGGGTGCAGTATAAAATGTGTTATGTATCACACTGGAGGCTGGTAAAGTAGGGGTGTGCAACTAGAAAAAATATCGATATTAGTTTCGATATGATATATCATATCGATAATATGCGATATATTCAAAGAATGTTTCGATATTTTTTAAATATCGTATGCTCGACCCAAGTCCATCAGCCCGTCTCAAAACTTTTTAAATTATCTGTTATCGTAATATGACAACTATATTAGAAGTGGCAAATGTACATCAAAGTAAAATAGATATAGTGTATTTTTTTATTTTCGGAGTTGCTTTATGCCCGCAGCTGCGCCTACGTTACATATATTCTTAACTGCGTTTTAATTTTTTTTATATACGGAACCCTAATTATTTTCCTGAATTTTTTTTGGTACAAACTACTACGATAAAGTAAAAATATTTCTCATTAATTTAAGGACTTGCCCGTGAAACTGGCCATTGAATCGGAAAACAATTAATTCACAATATCATGAGTTTTAATTTTATTTACGAGGAACCCTATTTGTTTAAGAAAATCAAAAAGTACCCTAGTTTACCCGGAGTAACTTCAGCTGTCCACTAACAAAAGTCGCGTCAAAAGCAGTCCTGCCGTTCCGGAGATTACCTGGAACTAACATTAAAAAATGTGTTTTCGGTACAGGTATCTGGATATACATCATATTAATGTTTAGTAAAAAAAATGTTATTTTTACATTACAAACGGACTCTTCAATTTTAATTATTAGCTTAGATATTATATATTTATGGGGGATGAAATATATCGATATCAGATGATTCAATAATATAGGGGTGATTCGATATATCGAGAGTATATAGATATAAGGAAGATGTCCTTTACAGAATAATATCCAATGCAGCAGCTGATTCAAGTGTCTCAAATACTATTCTATATACATTTATAATATACATGCGGTCGCCCGTGACATTGTCTACATGTTTTATCTTGATTGGATATGGAATGCCCTGATTTCTTTTTTTTTTCACAGCCTTTCTGTTACCGAAACACACGAGTTTCCCTTCCCTTACACCAAATTTGGACCAAGTCCTTTTTCAGTTTATTAAGATCTGCATACAAATATGCAGATGGACAGAAAGACAAAAGTGTCCTCAATGTTAAGATTTCTAATACATATTTATACTTTTCCTCGTGTGCGATTCAGAAGAATGTTTTTTATTGTTTTCTTTTATTCCTAAAAATCATATAGATCATTTTTAAAGTCTATAAATTTCTAATTAATATGTTATTTATTCAAGTAAAATTTTGTCCAAACCCGTTAACCTGTTTTTGCGTCAAAGCCGAACATTCACACAAACATATAGACATAAAAAAATGTCACATTGTAGATATGTAAAGAACAGAAAAAATTCCACGTACAGACAAAACTTCAGATTCATTTTTAGTATAGATTAGGTACGTTATCACCCATAGTAACTACAGTATTATAATAAATTAATTACCATATTGTGTAACCACAACTTCATTTTATTTACATTAAGAATCCGTTTAAGTCGTCATAAAACAATTTACATAACAAATATTATAAAAGAGTTATGAATATATTACCGTTTGTAAAGCGTCATTCATTATCGTCAACATTTCTGAGAATCAGGAGGAATTTTAGAGGCGAGAAGCCGTGGGTTTTAAGAAATCTGTTTGCTTTTTAACTACGTAATGTAAAAATTGTACAACATACATTATTTTTCGATTAAACAATTTTATTAAGTCACTACCTTTCCTATATTTTTATACGTTTGATCTTCACTCATACCGTAGAAACATAACTTCTGTGAAGGCGCTTTTCGAAGTTACGGTAAAGCTGTAAAGGCCCTTCCGGTCAACAGCCTTGGTTAGGTTAGAAAAAAGCGGCTAAGCCAAGGTTCGTAGCGCTTTGGTAACCCTTGTGCTAGTTACCTGTTTGCGGCTGAGTGCCTTCAGCCTACAAAGCCACGATGAAGATGTAAAAGCCCTTCCAGTCAACAGCAAAGACTAGTTAGAGAAAAAAACAGCCAATTTGGAGAGGAAATTGTGTTGCATGCATTTTGTAAAATTATTTTGAATATATGCTTATTTTTATTGAATTGTTTGGACGTTTTAAACGGGATGATGGTGGTATTTTATTTAATCCATCCATCCATCTATTCAACCGAAATACGTCCACTGCTGGACATAGGTCTTCGCCCCCAAAGATCTCCACGACGACCGCTTTTGCGCCACCCGCATCTAGGGGATTCCCGCGACCGTCAAAACGTCGTCGGTTCACCTTGTGGCCTGGCCTATCCACGCTATGTTGTTTATTTAATGCTTTCGTGTAAATTATATATTTTTAAGAGTTTTGCCAATTCGACATTTAATGATTTCGAGGAGATCGTCCGCTGCTGTCTGTGAGAGACCTTTCTTTTAGGTATATAGCTGTTAGTCAATAATTTTCAAACTAAATACGCAAATACCTAGGCAAATCTATATATGTATTTTTATTTATTCCCGAGTTCAGTGAAATAACTATACTTCAACTGATGTTAAATAAGATACAGTCCAAAAATTAGTACAACCACCGATAGATGAGAAAGATACCGTTATAATGCCTCTAAGCCCGGTGAGGTTATCAAGGCTTTTCTTGTCAACAGCGTTTGGTCAGTTTAAAAAAAGGTAGCCATGGGCACTACCGATAGAAGCGAAAACTTAAAACTATGGAATAACTGTTATAGAATTTTCAAATCCACGTTAAAATACGATCAAACAACTGTAATAGAAATCTATGTAACGCGCTCGTAAGATAATTTCCAAGCCACAATGAAATATTCATTGCATGATGTATTACAGGGATTAAATATTAAAAAACAACTTCATTTATCGATGATGGTACGAAAAATAATACTGGGTAAAAGACCACCGTATTTATTTAAAAAGTTTACGTGGCTCAAAACTGTACATGATAAAACTACACGTGCTAGGTTTGCAGATAATGCATCGATTCCGAAACATGCAAAAACGGCATTTAGAGGTTGCTTCAAATTCGCTGCGACAAAGATTTGGAACGACCTTCCTCCACCATTGCGGAGCATCAGTATATCATCCCCAACGAAAATTAAATTACACATCCAGAGAGCATATTTAAAAAAAACAAACAGGAAATACCGAACTTTGGAGTCCTCCGTAACCACATGCAGTTTATGTTGAGTCGACTAGAGGCTTTATCACTTTCATTTTTGTTATTTATGTTTTGTCTTCTCTTTAAATAATATATATGTATTTATGCGTGTGTGTGCGTGCGTGCGTGCGTGCGTGCGTGCGTGCGTGCGTGCGTGCGTGCGTGCGTGCGTGCGTGCGTGCGTGCGTGCGTGCGTGCGTGCGTGCGTGCGTGCGTGCGTGCGTGCGTGCGTGCGTGCGTGCGTGCGTGCGTGCGTGCGTGCGTGCGTGCGTGCGTGCGCGTGCGTGCGTGCGTGCGTGCGTGCGTGCGTGCGTGCGTGCGTGCGTGCGTGCGTGCGTGCGTGCGTGCGTGCGTGCGTGCGTGCGTGCGTGCGTGCGTGCGCGTGTGTGTGTGTGTGTGTGTGTGTGTGTATAATGTATATATTAATTATATATATTACCTTTTCATGTACTTACAACTTATATATTATTTCTCCATTACATATATGCATTCGATTGTTATAGCAATTAGAATAGTTTACGGGCTGAGCAGCTGCACAAAAAATGTTATTATTTAATAATGTATCGAGGCTGGGGCAGGCTTAAAATCAGCGCTATGTGATAATGCCGCCTGGCAACAGCTGAGCTTGTCCCATTGTCAAAATTATTATATCACGCCATGTTTATTTTTAAGCTCATGTATTATGTTTTGGCAATAAACCGTTTTCATTGTATAATTTATTATTATTAAAACTAAATAGTAATATCAAAAATATCAACGCAAATGTTATAATACCAATATTGGAAATATTCGAAAATGATTGCTAGTTTTTGGAACGAGCTTCTTTAACGCGACTTACGGGTAGTGCGATTTAGTAGAAACCGTCACGTAAAGAAATGCCGTATGCTGTGTGTGTTTGTGCGTATATTAGTTTATTCATGTCGAATGTCAGTTTTATAGAATATAGTACGCGTGCGCTCTGCTAATCTAACATGAGTTTTTAAAGAATTCATTGAGGAAGCCGTCTATGAAGGAACATTTAGAATTTATCGTAAACAAATACGAAGCGATGATGGCGCAGCGGGTAGTGCGGCCGGATTCCGCATTAATTGACGCGGGTTCGAGCCACGCCTATCCGATTCTAAAATCGGCCTGAGCTTTCGGTGAAGAAAAACATCGTGAGGAAACCATAGCATGATGTTAGGGCAATTTCTAATGATGCTCGCCTCGGTAGCTAACCACCCTGAAGCTTGAAAACCTGACACCAAATACCAATAGGTGTGTTCCGGCAGCATCACATGAGAACCAGAACTTCTAGGCTTAGTGTGTTTACCATCTTGGACCACATTGTCACTTAACATCAGGTGAGATTGTGGTCAAAGCTATGACCCTATAGCATGTAAAAAAATGTTTTCACGAAGTTTACACGTGTCTGTACAACCGTGTATTGAAGTTATATGATAAGAATCAAATTTTAAATTTTATATGCTCCTCTTAGTTCCTTACGGGTGTCCCCCGAACACACAATTTCGCAACAAGTCGTATTAGCATGTCGGTGACGCGAACCCATAAGATTTTCTCTTATCAAAAAGTTCTCATAGCGGGTAAAGAATTTGTTTACTTCAAAAATATCATCTGGATATCAAAAATTACTTGCTGATTCCGGAACGTGATGCGACATAACATTTTTTCTCACAAGTGCAGAGTGGCCGCGCGATTCGGTCGTGCTCAATTTCCTTACTAATAAATAAATTTGAAATGTCTGTTTGTAATATCGAAATATCAATTTGTTACTAAATACATATGAGTAAATATATATATGCGATACCTATATCTAAAATAGTTTTTTTTTAATTATTGTCTGTCCATCTGGTTATCTGTTTGTTCCGGGTAATCTCCGGAACGGCTGGACGGATTTTGACGGGACTTTTTTTTGGTAGATTGCTGAAGTTACTCCATACACATAAGGTACTTTTATTTTTTGAAAATAATTAGGTTTCCGTATAATAAAAATAAAACGTAGAGAAAAATATATGAAAGGCGGACGCTGCTGCGAGCACACAACTCGTGTTATGTATTTCGTCTGCTTAATTTTAATAGGACAACGCAAAATGGCGTGAATATTCCAAAATCAAAAATAATGCTTACCGTTATTATGATACATTATACTGATTGATTTATATATCATACTTTAATACAGAGTCGATAATTATTTTATAGAATTAAAGGTTATTTTATCTGATATCAATATTTTTTATATTACATTTTAAATATGCGGTGTAATTTTACCAGACTCGTAGCTTACAAAATTTTAACCTATAAAATTGTTATGTACCATTATGATAAAAGACAATATAGGGAGATGATGTCTGTCAATCCATATGTAAATGAGAATGAATAAGGCTATCACAAAAAATTTAAAATATTTATTACACTTAATAAATATTCACAGATGAGTTACATCGAATCCTAAGTTATCCATTCCCGTCACATTAGATTTGTCTTGTTTCTTAACGCTGTCTTCGACTTGCCTCACTGTGTCCATCAGCGGTAGATCCTTCGTTTCTGGCGTTAAAAATAAAACCACAGCGGCCAATATAGCGGTAAATCCGAAGAATATGCTTGGATCAATGGAAACTGTGTTCTGAAAAACCAAGCAATTGTTTGTATATTATATCTTTACATGATCACTTTAAATATACTTCTAAAATATAATTCTGACTTCCCAAAGACGGAACTGTGCTTTATAATCGAAAAAAAAAAGGACATATTCATAGCCCAAAGGCACATTTGTAATAACCTGAGCTTCAATAGTTGACTATCATAATTTCAGCCGAAAGATGTCCACTGTTGGACATAGGTCTTTCCCAAGGTACTTCACTCGGTAACTCTAATTCGACAAAATATATTTGTAGTTTCACTTTGAGAGGACATGCGGCGGCAACAGATTTGAAAAGTAGGTATTTCAGAAATTGCTATAGCGTTGCGCCTCAAAGAAAGATGTATATGACACGAAAGGGACAATTGCAGGTCGGGCTGATTTAATCTGTGCAAAATAAACGAAAACATCACTTCGTAGTACCATGTTTCCTCCTCTAATACTGAACCTATTTTTAGTTTTATTTCAGTTATAGAAGAAGATTTAGACTTTGGCTATGCCTTTAAGTTTTACTTTTTCAATTTTATTCATCAGATTTGATTGACGAACGTCTGAAAATGACGGGAAAAATCGAGTATTTTTTTATTTTCAAATGCTCCTAGTTTCTACAATAACTAATTTATGGAAAAAAAAAAAACGTACGGGGATGGCAGTGGTGGATACATATTATTCGATATAAATATATTTACCACAATGATATTATCCAGATAAGAAACAGGGGACTACCTTTGTATGGAATAAATGCCGCTAGCATATCCTATTAATAACGCTACTTGAAAATATATGTAGCTACTTACTATCTTTAGTCAACGACAAGAAAAAGTTGTAAACATTTTTTTCTTCTTTTCATTTCATTTTTTTTTACTGTAATGATAATTGATATGCGATAAGCAATAATTAATCGAATAAGTAGTCCTAGGTCCCCCACAAGTTGGACCTGCGACTTGCTGAAAATCACGGGAGTCCGCTGGATGCGGGTGGCACAAAACCGGTCGTCGTGGAGATCTTTGGGGAAGACCTATGTGTCCAGTAGTGGACGTCTTTCAGTTGAATCAGTCAGAATAGATGGACAGAAATAATAATCATACATGAGCCCATCGTGTGTACGATTGCCTCATTCAAAGTTAATGTTAAAGGCACACCTACCAATATCGGAGTCAGAGGTGATAGGGTACTTCCGAGCCGTGATGAAAAGAAACACACGCTGATCAGCGATCCCCTCACACTAGTCGGGAATAACTCTGTCGTGTAAGTCACTACACCGGTGAATGCGCACGATATCGACATTTTGCTTATCAGAAACATTGACGTATTCGCCCATACGTTTTCTGGAATTAATTTTGCGTTATTTAT
Organism: Samia ricini; assembly: GCA_014132275.2. NCBI lineage: Eukaryota > Metazoa > Arthropoda > Insecta > Lepidoptera > Saturniidae > Samia > Samia ricini. Next base: position 2,979,163 of record AP028159.1, read on the forward strand.
TGGTTGTCTGATGTAGTCGGATGTTGGTTCGGACTTGAACTTGTCCTTAAATATTCCAAGGTTCAGTTTTAATATTGCGAGGTACAAGCGAGTGGTTATTCTTAGATCTACTAAAAAATACTATGTGGGTCTTCAAAATCGAATACAGAACACAATTCGATAGGTTTAAATTTTTTTGTCTGTCTGTCTATTTTTTATTTTTTTTTTCGCCAATCACGCAAAAACTACTCAACCGATTTTGTTGAAAGTTGATAATATTACATGATAATGTTATATACTGCATCCAGGCCGATAACCTAAACAAATTGCAAATTGTCTGCATTCCAAGCAGGTAAATCCGCGGGCATAGCTAATATGCTAAAACTTGACCTGATATTTTTTTTGTTCAATTCATACGTTTCTAGGGAATAGGCTAAAGTACTAGACTATGAACCAAGTCTCACGTTAGAAACACTTCCCATACCAGACTAACAAAATGGCGGTCCTTTGTTAAAACTTATAAAAGAGTGCTTGAGATATCTCGAAGATAATTTTGCATCAAACGTCGAGCACCGTGTAATAATTCTCTAAATACTTCTCTTGTGTAAAACTATATGCCACCAGAATTACATAACATAGAATCAGATATTAACTGATTTAACAAAAAGGACTGGTAGTCTGAAGAATAGGTAAATAATTAAAATAAAATTCATAAATACTTTATTCAATTTAACCCCTGATAAGGCCCTTATGAACGTCAAAATACTACCACCGGTTCGGAAAACAATACAGTCATTACGAAGAACCGCCAAGAAACTCGATCTGTTTTTTTTTTTCTGCTTGTTTTTTTGGAATTTTACAACTTATAGCTACAAAGTTTATTAGAAAATGCAGAGAGGAAGCTGTCAGTTCCAGACATCACCATCGTTCACATAAAGATCCACCCTGTAATAACCCTTACAAATCAAAACCGGCTTTGACATGGCGCTTGAACTATTTGTCCGGTAAATCGGAAACCTAGAAAACTCTTATTCGTTCGTTTTGCTAATTAAATTAAATAGATAAATATACCTTCGTGACACACTTACCGACAGGTAGATATCCCGAAGCGATAGACAGTACACTGTTGAGGAGAAAACTCCCAATAAGCGGTAATTTCCTTCCAAATTTATTCATTAAATATAGAAAAATTAACTCTCCCGGATATGACATCACAGTGGTCAGGAAGAAATTCAAGTATTTGTCACCGGGAAGCCGGACAGAGTTTACCATCATTCCGTAATATATAAAAGTAGCTATGAACCTTATCACGCACGAAACGAATAAACGTTTGATTATCTCTTTTGATTTCAAAACTGTCAATAGACTGTCTTTTATTTCATCTTTACCGATATTGAATTTTTCGTTCAGTTTATCCAAATTAACACTTTCCAGTTCGTCGTGATTTACATTGATTTTATTCATTTTAGCAATTAGACTCAAAGTTTTTTTAGCTTCCTCGCATCTCCCATTTACGATTTGCCATCGCGGGCTTTCGTGTAGCAAGAATACGTAGACGATGAATAAAATAAAGGGTGTGTAAACGACATGAACTATTGTCTTCCAGTATGGCAGAAGTAAAGCTAAACACGCGAATACACTTTCGCCAGTGTAAATAAAATAGGAGAAGAGAACAGAGGCCATTGCCCTCTTACGTTTACTGCTTATTTCCAGCACTGTGGAGAGAGACAAATAATTTTGACTTTTGTTTTGATTTTCACAAGAAGCGATAATTGTGCTTTACTAATGGTGAAATTAAAAATCTGCATGTAAACATCTGTAGCTATGTTCTGCTAGCTTCATTTGAGTGATATTGCATAAAAACCGATGAGTATATATTAGGGTGAGTATGAGTCGATGATGGCGCAGTTGGTAGCACGGCCAGATTCTGCGTCAATGGACGCGGGTTCAAATCCAACTCTAAAATCAGCCTGAGTTTTTGGTGAAAGAAAATATCATGAGCAATCTATAGCATGGAGGTGGGGCATTTTCTAATAACTCCTGCCTTGGTAACTACCACCCTCAAGTTTGAAAACCTCTAGGCTTAGTGTGTTTACCGTCCTGGACCACATCGTCACTTAACATCAGGTGTGATTGTGATCAAAGCACTGAGCCTATAAATTTTATCTTATAAATTATTAATTGTTAGAAATAAATTATTTCTTTCTTATTTATAGTTGATTATCATAGGGGTATTTGATCATTATGTGAATATTACAAATGTCACTTATAAAAAAATATAGGTGAGGGAAAGAGTCACAGTAAAAGATTTTATGAACTCACTGAGAACTACCGCAGCTGTGTAGATGCTACCGGTCATGGTGGCTTCTAAGAACTCGATTACGACGTAAGAACTCCAGGTCGGCATGAGTACCTTTAATTGTCCAATAGAACTTCCCAGAGCACATAATAAAAGTGCTGGCTTACGTCCGTATCTGAAAAAAAACCGGTCGATAAATTTTGTTAACTAACCTTTATATGGTTAATAATTTGAACGAAATTTGACATAGCGGTACAAACGAGTCTATACCAATGTGGACGAATATCGAAAACCAGTGCAAAGAGTCCAAACCAGGCCACAAATGAAGCTTGCAGATATTTAAGTTAGCATTTGAAAAAATGTTTCGAGTTTTTTAGGAATTCGAATGGCATTTTCTCTCAATCTATAAATTAAAAGCAGTTATTAAAAATTTGGTTAAGTCTCAATAAATATTGATTGATACAATATTTTTTATTATCGTCTAATAAATACTATTAATAATCTCGACGGTTTTTTTTTAATATTCGTTAACAATCAATTCTATTTTACAGTAACTACAATATACCACATTACAGACCTGATGATTATTTTAATCCCATTGGAAATATTAACTTTATGATGGTGACGACTTATTTACATTACGTCACTGGGTATTTCTTTAAATATTTTCTTTCGTCCGTTTAAAACAAACAAGCAATTTATATGTGGTGATTCATAGCAGGTGACATTTCAAAAGTTTAAAGAAAAATATGTATTTATTTTAATACTAGCAGTGTCCGCGGTTCCGCTAGAGTGTATTAAAAATAGCTAACTTTATTTTTTTTGTTTACTTTTGTATAAATATAAAGATTAGGATGTAAAAAAGAACACGTTAATGGTAATTTTATGAAGTTCTTTTTCTAATATTTAGATTAGGTACTTTTCTTATAAATACTATTTAATGGAACAAAATATGTACTAAAACTTCACCTAATAGTCAGTTTAAGTGTTCTTCATTTATAAGTCAACTAAAAGACACACAAACAGACTTTTATATAATGGAAGGATCATACATAACCTAACATTTGCTAAAGCCCCCCTTTGCTTTAATCAATCTCTGGACAATGCATACATACTTATCACATATCCATGCCAGCATAAAAAGGGACCCCAGTAAACCGATGTTGTGAATTGTCCCGATCAAGTTAACTTTCCAGGATTGGCACGCTAAGTTCAACTGAAAAAAAACAAACAAGAAATTATATTATCTGTAATGATTTTTTTAAACTCATTACTACTTTATAATCATACGTTTAATATACTGTTTTTGCACATAAAAATATATGACAATGTTTCATTGTTTTTATTCCGGTGGAATTCATAAGTATTCGATTAATAAAATTAAATTTGCTATAACACTCAATACAGAGAAAACTGAATCTAAAATACAATTAACAACAAACGCATAACTTACTTGAGCGTAATTAAATTATTTCATTAAACATGTAGGCAGAGACGCGGTAGGGGACGCAATGTTAACGTCCGTATATATTTTTATATTTATATCTTTTTGTATATATATTTTACGTTGTCTTTTTAGGTATCTCAAGCTTTGGTGTGTAACAGTCCCTTACATATGTGAGAGATTGTCACATACCGTCGGATCCAGTCCTTTCCTGGCGGGTACGCCTCCTTGGGTTAGGGTGGACAGCAAGTGCGTAAATGCATTCCCCTCAAAAAAAAAAACAAAAGGTATCTCAAGCTAACATGTTTAAGTGTTTTAAGTATGGCTGTAACTTAATATGTTGATAACCTATAAAAATTAGACAATAGGAAAAACTGGCTTAAACGCCAGGTTAGTGCTCAAGGGGTTAAAATATAATCTAAATATTTTTTATTATTTATTTACCATGATTGCCGCGGCTATTTACATTTTCCTTTTTTTATCTTTTGAGCATACTGAAAGACTATAGACTTTATTATATCTTATATATTATAACCGTTGCAAAACATTTCACACAAATGTATTAGTTTAGAACAAATAAAAACTTGGATGTTTATATTACAATAGTGGATACAAAACATATATTTTCATATCTTAATTTACATCATAAACATGTTGTTACCGTATTTACCTATAAATAAATAAATAGACTATTATAGATGGAACAAAGAGAGTATGTAATCAGACTACACTCGTGTTGCCGCGTCGCAGTGGTTCGGGATTTAAAAAATCAGGGACATGATTTTATCTACTATTTCGTGGAATTTCGTTAAAGTCAATAATAATAGTTTTCGGAAAGTTATTTATAGCTTATAAATCCGGTAGCTGCCGCTTGAATTCTTTAGGTACAAAAGCATAAACCGAATTTTAATCTGATTTCTTTTATTTGGATTGTTAATCACTTTTTTATACTGTTACATCTCATCTGATATTAAGTGACGCTGTATTCCATGATCGTATATACATGAAGCCCAGAGGCACTGGTTCTCAAGTGATAATGCCAGAACATACCTATTGGTATTTGGCAAAATGATTTCTAACTTGAGGCTGGTAGCTACCCAGGTGGACATTACTAGAAAATACCCTATCACCATGCTATGGGTTCCTCGGGATTTTTATTTCATAGAAAACTTAGGTTTATTTTAAAATTAAATCGGTGGGCTCGAACCTGCGTTTATTGACGGGGAATACGACTGCACTGCCAACTGCGCCATTATCGCTTAATTATTCTGACTAAGTTTGTTATGAGAATTCTTTTATCTGGATTTATAAGAATTCTCTGCTCTACAATAATAAGTCATCTAAAACAAAGGAGACAAATAAAAATTGCCGTAATCCATTTATTGAAATAATAACTATGCAAGGATCAATATTGTCAGAACGATGATCATTATTTACCTCACAAAATTTAAAAATCAAATCATAATTTCGACTTGCAATATCGTATGTCCCGGTTTTTTAACTCCTAAAACACTGTGCGAAGCTATTGTAAAAAATAACTCGTACAAACCGTTGCTACGACAGTGTTGTTACTCTCGTAAATCCATTCTGTACACTCCTCGACGTCATCTGTAAAACTGGTGTTGGTGCAGGTTCCGCGCTGGACGTCGCTCCCTAGGACCGGCTTGGTACATCTGTCGCCTGCCCAGTTCGGCCACCAATAAGGCTGTACTACTGTCGAGTTTCCATCCTCACACTGCGGTACTATACATCTGGAATTCGATATTTTATAGGTTTCGGATATCATCATTTTATGTTAGCCTATCTCTGCCTAGCGGCTTTACTCGCATATAATAGCTACTGTGCACAATTGTACACAGTTGTACACAATTGTGCACAATTGTACACAGTTGTACGCAATTGTAAAGAATTGTGCGCAATTGCACAATGAAGTGCACTTTTAATTTTTATTAATTTTTTTCGGTCTCTGCAAAATGTCTACACTATTTATTAGATGCCAAATAAAGTATAGACCGAGATCTGTGACGACACTGAATAGATAAAGTCTATTGATGTCATCATGATGCCTCTGGTAAAACACCTAGGTAGCTTAGGATATATACTCGCTGATACCGGACATACAATGCGCCTTAACAACGTACGGGTATCAACAAGCGTGCGATTGTCACGATCCACAAGGTCACGATTTTCCTAACAGCCCCCGCCAACTGTAACTCTACAAATCTATTTTTATTTACATAACCTCATTTAGACATAATCTAAACTAATAAATAAAATTGAAGTCTCTGTAATGTCAAAATATTTGATTTTTGATTTGATAATTTACTAAATACATTTGAATGTATGCATGACACCTTTCTTTTTTTTTTGACGAGGAGTTTGGATTTACGTACTACCCTTACCAATTGCATTAGTAGGATCAAGTCCCCCAATGCAATTGGTAAGGGAGTGCGGAGGGACGTCTCCGCACCAGTGTGGGACTCACCCGACGAGAAGCGTCGGAAATACCCACTAAACCCCCCGGAGCCGCTCGCCGCATTTGGGATGGGGACGATACGGGATTGCGTGAGCGTTGCTCCGCGACGCCCCCTGCGGCAGGCCCAGCTGGGCCTCGTCCACTCTTTAGCCTGGTTGGGGATGGGGGGCGAGAATGTCGCTGCCTGACCCACAGGCTCTCTTCCCACCCACCTCTTCGCCCGCTTCTCTTATGAGAAGATTCATCCGGGGGGAGGGGCTTATCCTGACACACAGGTACCCCCCTCCCCCCAGTATGCACGACACACCTAAAATATATATATGCAATATGTAAAAAAATGTTTTTATTTTTCACTGTATTAACGTGAGCAAAGACGCGAAAAAAAGCTATTGGAATATAAACTAAAACATACATACCGGTATTCGATGTCTCCCGCGACGAAAACATAATTAATATCCGCCATTGTAACAAAAATAATCGGTAAAGAAATCAGACAGTATTGTGTTATTTGATAAACACCAAAAACATCAAACAGTTCCGATATATCGTAAACTTTATCCGTATCGATTTTATTACCTTTGAATAGTGGCATTTTATTTATTTATTAATTATTTATTTCTTTATTTCCCACGTCTCCACCGTTCAACCACTTCCTATGAACATTTAATTAACTATTTATCTATTTAAAGGCTTAATTGTAATTAATACTTGTGTTATACATTTACAGGTTAATGACTTTAATTGATAATTCTAAATAGATAATGTAATTTACTTTACTTTGAATAAAGTATATTTATTTAAAAATATAAATGCAATTGTTTTGGAAAAGTTTATAGATCACATCTGGATTATGATATTTTACTTTTATACGTTTGGGGAAAATTATGTGTCTTAGTTTATTTTTAGTATTTATATATGTATATTGATATATCTAACTAGTCAGAAAAACAATTTAGACACAGAACACATATCTATTATTTCTATTCAGCGCACGTTTATCTTCTGCAATATGTAAAACTAAAAGGAAAAATGTTTTTATTTTTCACTCTAGTGGTTTCAAGGGCACAGCTATTATTTCACCAACATAACTATATCATTTGCATATTAAACAAACAAAAAAAAAAAAACAAACGATGATTTATTAGAAGACAAAGACAATGAAATTGAAAAGACTTCTACAGACCACAAACTAAAATAACTTTATCTAATTCTGTAATTCGAAGTCTGTTAAAGTACGCCAGTGTGGTTTGGAATCCTAATTACGCTGTGCATTCTCAAAGAGTCGAAAGTGTCCACCGTTTATCCTACTTTGAGAAAACGATGGATTATAAATAATTAAATTAAAGCTTTTTTTATAAGAGATTAGCAGACTGCAGTAGTCTAATAAGTACAATTAGTGTTACAGTTACGACTAAATTAGATATCTGATAACCAATACGTTCTATCTGTACAAAACTAACCTCGATCTTTACTCTGCCATTGCCAAGATATACACTACTACCTACAACATTCTATGCAAAGAAAATAACGAAGCAGACATATTTCACATGTCTATTAATAAGTTCAAGCAAGAGTTGTTGAAACACTTTAAACTTCGATGAAACTTAATTAAAACTGGAAATGTTTATGCATTTGTTTGTCTTAGAACCAAACTTTATGATCCAAGTATTATTAAAATGATCCACAGAAAGCATTACGAATTTTCGTTGTTTTTTCTCGTCAAAATCTATTATTCATTTTTAATTAGGTCATGTTTACACAGTAAACATTACATTGGTACAGTATCTATAACTTTGTAATTGTATTTTTGTTTTTTATTTACATACTTTATTTATTTATTTTTAACACTTAGAAAAGTTACTTTATAAAAATTATATCATGTTACTTTACTAAAACCATAGCTTGTAAGCCACATCTTTTATTTTTGAATATATACCATATATTGTTGAAATTCCAAATAAAACAAAATAATGGATTATTTCGGTTAGTCATATTTTGGCATCAGCGTATACGAAAAGTCCGAAGAACTTACAAGTTTGCATATCTCTTGGTGGTCGACGTTCTTTTCCGATTGTACCGTGCGTACCATCAGACATAGTGTAGTCACTTTACCGTGATACAGTATACAAATAACCATCAATTAGGTGATTGAACTAAATAAACAACTAATAATTAGTGTTAATTTTATATCACAGTTTCAATGATAGGAGAAAATTATTGTAACTCATTCGTTTAAAACCACACCAAGGTTTGAGAGGAGGGTGTGGTTAAAAAATTGCAAAAAATTCTCAAAAAATATTCGTTTTTTGTATATTCACAGAGCAGTTACATCGAATCCTAAGTTATCCATTCCCCTAACATTCGATTTGTCCTGTTTCTTGACGCTGTCTTCGACTTGCCTCACTGTGTCCATTAGCGGCAAATCTTTCGTTTCTGGCGTCAGAAATAAAACCACACCTGCCAATATTGCGGTAAAAATCCGAAAAAAATAGTTGGATCAATGGAAACTTTGTTCTGAAAGAAACACAAAATACACAATTGCTTGTACCTTGTATAAATCCTTATTTTGGAAGAAATCTATTAAAATCTTTTAATGCAAAATACAGAATTGTCCCTTACACACGATAATACATCGTCCACGTCCATTTTACTTGGTTTTTTTAGAATAAAATCATTCGAAATACTTCAATCACGGAAAGATTTTATTATATGCTTATATAACATTGGCTTTCTACAAACATTATAATTGTTATTATTTTATGGAGGTGCATGTAAACGAGTGCGAAATATTCTAAGACAGATGAGTATTCAAAAGAGACTTTGCGCCGTTTGGAAAAAAAGAAATTAAAAAACCGTATCAGAATACATGTCTATTAAACTTGTATTAAATTCTAACTTAAAGAACGTGAAGATGGTTGACGTCTGGCAGACGGCTGGTCGTAAAATATTTAACCAAATCGCCAACATAAGAACATGTGACGTCCTTGCTTACTGTGGAAGAAAGAAAAGGATTTTTTTTTCCTACCTAGCTAACGCTGTTGACCGGAAGGGCCTTTACAGCTTCACCGTGACTTTGGGAGCGAGTGCTGAGGGCACTCAGCCGCAAAAGGTGACTAGCACAAGGGCTACCAAAATGGTACGAACCTCGGCTTGGCCGTCACCTGAGTGTAAAACTCTCTCGCGAGTTTGAACCTAGCTATTCCCTACATGGATTTTTAAAATACATAAATATTCAAATCATACCAATAACGGAGTTAAAGGTGATAGGGTACTCCCGAATCGTGATGAAAAGAAACAGAAGCTTGTCAGCGAACCCCTGGCGCTTGTCGGAAACAACTCTGTCGTGTAAGTTATAACACCGGTGAAGGCGCTTGATATCGTCATCTTGCTTATCAGAAACATCGATGTGTTTATCCATGTACTTTCTGTAATTATTTTTTATTGCACTAAAAATACTTTTTTAAACTTGTATTCCAATTCTAACCTAAGCTTTCTAAAAAGTAAAACATCAGGATGAAACTATAAACTGGTGATAGGGTCTATCTAAATTAAAAAACCTATTGCGAATCATATACCTGTCTATTAATTGGAAACTGTTCCAATTTCTAAATAAATAAACATTTTAAGTTACAGATTACACAATTTAAATATTCGCTACATCGTAAATTAACATCAGATTTTGTGAAGACGCTAAAAATCGCAAAATGGTAAAAAAACATTATTGAAGAGATAACGTAAAAATAGTCAATATCCGTAATACATTATATGTAACTAATTAAAATCTATTTCACAAAATAATTAAAATGACTAGTTATACTTTGCAGCTCCGCGGAATTATTTACTTTTTACATATCAAAAAAAATATTTCAATGTTCAAACGGATGATTACTTTATATCGATTCCATTAACTGTCGGCTTCATAAATGTATTCATATCTTACCTAACGTAAACAAAAGAAACACTACATTTTGCCTAGACAAATATAACAATTAACGAACAATAAATATTAAAAGAATACAGTTGCGAGGATGAATTTAACAGTTATTAAACATAGGGAAACATTTTAAAATAGATGAAAAATTACATACCGGTGGATACATATCCCGAAGCAATAGACAGTATACTGCTGATGAAAAAACTTATTTTAAGCGGTAACTTCCTTCCAAATTTATTCATGAAGTACAAAAAAATTAACTCTCCCGGAAAAGACATCACGGTGGTCAGTAAGAAATTCACGTATTTGTTACCGGGAAGCCGGACAGAGTTTACCATCATTCCGTAATATATAAAAGTGACTATAAATCTCAGTACGCATGATACGAATAACCGTTTGAGTATCTCTTTTGATTTCAAAACTGTCAATAGACTCTCTTTAACTTCATCTTTACCGATATTAAATTTTTCATTCAGTCTCTCTAAATCAACACCTTCAAGATCATCGTTATTGATGTTAATTTTATTCGTTTTAGCGACGAGACTCAAAGTCTTTTTAGCTTCTTCGCATCTCCCCTTTACTATTTGCCATCGCGGGCTTTCGTGTAGCAGGTATATGTAGGAGATGAATAAAATAAAAGGCGTGTACACAACATGGACTATGGTCTTCCAATTTGATATAAACATTGCTAAACACGCGAATAGACTTTCACCGGTGTAAATGTAATAGGAGAAGATTACTGATGCCAGCGCTCTTTTATGTTTACTGCTTATTTCCAGCACTGTGAAAGTTAAAAAGCGTTATCTCACTTAAGTTTGTGGCGATGTGCCCTAGAATGGTAAACACACTAAGTCTAAAGGTACTCAATCACAAATGATGCTGGCGGAACACACCTGTTGGTGCTTGGCATATTCATTATTAGAAAACGCCCTACAACCATACTATGGTTTCCTCACGATGCTTTCCTTCACCGAAAGGTGGGTTCGAATCTATATTCATCGACGCGGAATCCGACCACACCACCAAATGAGCCATCATTCGTACCTAAAGTTTGAAATTCTGACGCCAATCATCTGGATGTCAAGTGACATAACATTTGGTGAGATTCTGGTCAAAGCACTAAGTCTTAACAGTATAAACAAAAAGGTAAAAATATTCAAATTAAAAGATGTCATGGACCCACTGAGAACTATTCCAGCAGTATACATGCCACCGGTCATGGTGGCTTCTAAGAATTCGATTACAACGTAAGAACTCCAGGTCGGCGTCAGCAACTTCAGCTGTCCAATAGAACTTCCCAAAGCACATATTAGAAGAGCTGGCTTACGTCCGTATCTGAAAAATTTTCAAGACTTTCTAGATCGTTTGAAGATGTTTTTTTTATTATTTACTGATACATGTATACCTTAACCGCTACTGAAAAGCGTCAATATTGTGATCATGATTTACTTTACGAGTAATGTTAAGGATTAATTAACATTAAAAAATCAATTTCAAAACAAAAACCTTACTGTTCCGAAATGTTTAGATGTAACAAGACTTCAGAAAGACAACATTTCAGAAAGAAACTGTGTAAACATGTACATAAATTCATTGCAGTATTTAACTCTATTTATTGTAATGTTGGTGGCGTTTTACGTGACCTAACTAGTAACTTAGTTATCGTGTATAAGTCAATTGTATTGAAAACAATGAGCTTAAATTATTCGATGTCACAAAAACTCCATCGAAGTTTTGCGACAATAGGTCGCCATTTTGTTTTAACATTGAAGATTAGAAAAATAATACTTATGGTTGTGCCTAAAAGAGTTGTATTTATAGCCGTAATAAAATCTAACAAAGAAGGAGATCCACGTTGTCATAATTTGGAACTGATAACACACTTATCCGATGTCCATCCCAACAGAAACATGGAAGCCAGCGAACCGATGCTGTGAATTGTTCCTATCAAATTAATTTTCCATGGTTGGCACGCTAAATTCAACTGCAAAAAAATATAATAATAGAAAATGAGTGCATGTGAAATGTTATTGGCTACATACATTTCAAATAATATTAGTATTCGGTTTGCAAATAATATGTTTCGACAATTTAATAAGGTATTTATTATTGTACGTCTGATTTTAGTAAGAAATTAATAAGTAAATAAAAAAATATCTTTTTGTTTCTACAAAACCTTATAAAATTACATACTTCACGATAGTTCAATTCTTTAATTAACTTTATTTTCACGTCAATAGTTTAAAGATACATTTTAACCGGCATATTTTTTACACGATATAGGTTCAGTGCTTTGATTACAATCGCACCTGATAGTAAGTGTCGATGTGGTCCACCATGGTAAACACACTAAGCCTAGAGATACTGGATCTCAATTGACGCTGCCGGAACACACCTATTGGTATTAGGCGGCAGGTTTTCTAACTTGAGGGTGGTAGCTACCCAGGCGGGCATTATTAGGAAATGGCCTTTTTTTTTTTTGACGGGGGGAAATGCATTTACGCACTACCCTTATCTATTGTATTTGAGGGATCAGAGTCCCCCAATACAATAGATAAGGGGGCACGGAGTGACGAACTCCGCACCAGTGTGGGACTCACCCGGGCGTGAAGCGCCCGGAAATACCCACAAAACCCCCTGGGGCCGTCCGCTGCATTTGGGATGGGGGCGACATGGCGCAAGCACCGCGTCGCCCCCTGCAGCGAACCCACCGGGCCTCATCGTGCAATGGCCCAGCGGGGATGGGGGAGTGTACACACTTCTCAACCCCACCTCTTCGCCCGCCTCCCGTAGGAGGCATGATTTAGAAAATGGCCTACCACAGTGCTATGGTTTCCTCACGATGTTTTCCTTCAGCGAAAACTCAGGCTAATTTTGGAGTTGGATAGGGAGGATTTGAACCTGCGTCCATTGACGCGAAATCCGACCGCACTAACAACTAAGTCAACATCGCTTCCAAAATGGTATAATATAGTATAATAAATTGGTGTAATTATATAAAATTTATCGAAAAATATCACTTATACCACAGATACACTAAGTCATTGCATATACAGAAAAATAATACGTTCATAATGGATCATCTGCAAATATATTATCTTAAGAAACGCCATTTGAGTAAATACATATAATTTACATTTATTAATCAACTAGCTGTGCGCCGCGGTGTGTCCCGTGGCTGCGGCTGCTTTTCATATATATATATATATATATATATATATATATATATATATTTTTTTTCTTTAAAGCATTTAATTTTTTTTTTTTTTACGTTACCCTAATATTTTTTTGTAATAAGATAAAGTAAAAATATTTATCTTAAAATTCAGGCACTTGCCTGTAAAACTGCATTGAATCGGATTTTATTCAATATTTTATGAGTTTTAATTTTTTTTTTACGCAGAACCCTAATTATTTTCGAAAATTAAAAGTACCCTAAGTTACCCGGAGTAACTTCAGCTATCTATCGAAAAAAATTCCGTCAAAATCCATTTAGCCGTTCCGGTGATTACCGGAACAAACATACAGACAAAAATTTTAAAAGTTGTATGTTAACGGAACACTAAGTTTTTTCATTAGCTGTGCCCCGTGGCTGCGCTTGCACATAAAGATTTCAATTGTACACGATCATTTAATGCATTACATTATATAAATGTTCTATTTCAGGTAAAACGTTGCTAAAGAACGCGCTACTTTTAACGAATTAATCCAATATTATCATAGAACCTCGTTTTATATAATAGGGGTTAGATATGAGATTGCCGATATAGTTTGTGGTTTTTTTTAAAAGTGATATTATAGTATTGGGAATAATAATGGGGAGTCTGTAAAGGTGCCCCACAAAAACTTCCTGGAACTATCTAGCAAGTTTTATAAGAGCGTTAAAGCATTCGAATAATAGTATGTCGCAGGGAATTGGTCATAATCATAGAATTAGGAATTTATCAACTTTGTTGCTCTATGGTCCAAATAGGGTCCAATTTGATCAAATCTCAAAGAGGATCAATTTATGATGTTAAAATAACAATTTTGTGGGGTCATTTCCCTAAAGGAAGTAAGTGATTTGAACAAATCCTTTTACTATTAGGTTAGGTTTGACTAGGTTTTATATAAATCCTCCCTTCGGGGGGGGGGGGGGGGGGGGGGGGGGGAAGAGGTGGGGTCGAGAATATTCTCCCCCATACCCATTGGGCCATTGCACGACGAGGCCCGGTGGGTTCTCTGCAGGGGGCGACGCGGCGACATGCCTTGGCAACCCCGTATCGCCCCCATCCCAAATGCAGCGGACGGCCCCGGGGGGTTTTAATGGGTATTTCCGGGCGACTCTCGCCCGGGTGAGTCCCACACTGGCACGGAGCTCGTCACTCCGTGCCCCCTTATCTATTGTATTGAGGGATTTTGATCCCTCAAATACAATAGATAAGGGTAGAGCGTAAATGCATTTCCCCCCGTCAAAAAAAAAAGAAAAAAAGTTTTATATAAATAAATTACACGTCTGCGGCCGCGACCCACGATACATTCGTGAGAAGGTTTGTCCACTGTTTCATTTAATCAAATATATATTTTGTCATGTTCTTGTGACAAACACAAGACTCGAAAACCATCGTTATCCACATGACTGGCAGAATTGTCTATGTTACTCGGTAAACATAATACTAGAAAAAACAAGACTTTCAATTGTATTTACATTAAGCTTTTAAAGATACAAACAATGTCAGAGTATCAATTAAGAGCCAGAACCTCCAAGATATTTAATGTGTTTATTAAGCATCTTGGACCGCTTCGATCAGGTGAGATTGTAGGCTAAACGTTAGGCCTACATAATATATAAATAGAGAATATACATATATATGCAACTACGTACAGTTGCTACCACAGTGTTGTTACTCTCGTAAATCCATTCTGTACACTCCTCGACGTCATCTGTGAAGCTGGTGTTGGAGCAAACTCCGCGCTGGGCGTCGCTCCTGAGGACTGGCTTCATACATTTGTCATGTGCCCAGTTCGGCCACCACTCAGGCTGTTTTACTGTAGAGTTTACATCCTCACACTCCGGCACTGCACATCTGAAAATCAATATTATAAAGTTTTTCAAGTCAACACATTCTTTCCCTTATCCTAAGTAGAGTCGTACCATACCTTCATTTGCATCTATCTTTATACGTAACATTCATTTACTTAAGTAACTTTCATCTTTCCTCATAACATACCAGCCAAGCTATTGCTTTTTAACTTCTCTGTTTCAAGCTATTTCTCTTCTTTCAAGCTTTTACTGATGTATTCATTTCTAATCTTATCGGTTATAGGATTAGGATTAGAGGAAGTTTGAAAGTGGCACCAGTAGTAGTGACAGAGAAATTAAGTAGCAGGCGTCTTTCTATGGGTATGAAATGCGCAGAGAGGAAGAGGATGTTGTAAGAAAGGTAGTGAAGTGAATATTAATTTGAACGGTTATAGGGAAAGGGGAACAGCGGCAGCTGCAGCCCTTGTAGCGCCCGTGTGCAACCAATATTCTCTAGTAGGCGTTTGGTCAAAATAAAATACTTACAAGTTTCAGTTACATTTTCAATCGACAATTCGGATGCAATTTATGACGTCAGGAAGCAATTTTAACAATTACCGCACTCGGTGTTGGCCATAATACGGGCACAGGTAAAGCCGGCTCTAAAGAGGACTATCAAATATAAGATGGACGGACTGTGTGAAATATGATATGCTTAGAAAGTGAGTGAATGAAGAAGTGAGTGAAGACATGGTGCACCAACCCTAAATAAAAATGGGACAAGGAACCGTAAATCTGTTCAGGTGATCTGTTTTAGTTTTACCACACATATGTCTTAATATTAGCACCTCTACCACATTTATTCGACTTTCTTCCGTCTTTACGAGTTATACAGGGGCAATGTCATCGTCGTTTTGTATCACTTAAGCGAAGTTCCAATAACCGTATCCTGAGAAGCCGAAGACACCTGAATTGAACGACCTTATATAAATAATAGCTGCAAGCTTCCGTGATCATTCGTAACTGCTACGACAGTATTATGAAAGATGCCAAAAAATAATAATTATGTCGACGGGTGGCATCTATCTTTTGAAGCGTAAGAATATCCCGCAGTCATCATAACGATACCTAATTTTATTTTTAGGAATATTTTCTTCTAAAATGTACTTCAATAATTCTGAATATTAAATTTAAAAAAAAAAAAAACTTAAAGTTCTTAAAAAAACATCTAGTATATTATTTATTACTAATTTTCGACGAATTTATTTTTTCAATGAATTATTTTTATATGAACTATCATTTAGGTAAATCGTCCTTTCGGTGAATTGTTTTCGAAGAATTGCTTTCGGCGAATGGACATCCACCCGAGAAAAATTTATCGAACTGTTATGTCTTTGCTTAGGATTTTTTTTTGACCTAGCTAATGCTGTTGACCGAAAGGGCCTTTACAGCTTCACCGAACTTTGGGGGCGAGTGCTGAAGGCACTCAGCCGCAATATGGTGACAAGCACAAGGGCTACCAAAGCGGTACGAACCTCGGCTTGGCCGTCACCTGAGTAATCAAACTCACTCGCGAGTTGTGTCCTAGCTGTTCCCTACATTTTTTTTTATTTAGTATAAAAAAGGTTCCTTACAGAACCTATGTACCTGCGTGTTATGTGCAGGAGTGTGTATGCAGTGTTGTGCGTGTAATGCTCAATGCATGGGCAGTGTCACTGTATAGGATTAACCATATTTATAGCTAATTAAGATATGGAACATTTTGGCCGTATGTTTGCTCGTTGTTGTGATAAAACTGCCTATCCTAACCATATGGGCAACCCTTGTACACGCCCGTTTTATTTAATTTTAAGAAAATTATAATTTCTCATTAGTTTATCAGTTTTAGTTATGAAATAAAATAAATAAAGAAATAATTCACATCTCTTACCTGTACTCGAGATCTCCGGCGACGAAAATGTAGTTAACATCGACCATTGTGACAAAGATCGTCGGTAAACATATTAAACTGTACTGTATTATTTGATAAATACCGAAAGTCTCAAACAACTCTGATATATCATGTACTCTGTTGTCTACGGCCGTTTTACTAAATTTATTAAACAACGCCATTTCACAATTCGGTAAACCAACTTCTTACGTATCCAAATTATATTGTACTAATAATTTGTAAATTTCGTAGCGACTGAAAAAACAATTTAACAGATGTTTTAATGAATAATTTATGACGATATTTTCAATTATACATTTTATTTATTATTGAAATTCTACATTGAAACGATGCCCGAGCTACGTTACTGCGATTTGCTTCTTCTTAATATGTATGACATTCCATAACAGAACCACGCGGGCGGGATTTCGGTGTCACGGTTGACTTTCCCACGCTTTAATCTAATAAAAGCTTTATAGGTAATAGTATTAGATGTTGATGTCTGGAATTAACCCACATCTCTGTGCTTTCGCTAACATTGGTTATGACAATGATTTGTATTAAAAAAATATATTACATTTATTCACTAAAAAAATATTAAAATTAAATTGATTTAAAGGTTCTATTTACTAAGCCCAGCGTACTTAGCTTACCAATAAGGTAGGCTCCCAGAATTAAATTAGATTATGTACTTGAATATAAAGATAATATTGGTTGTATGTTTGTACCAAAAAACGTAATTTTGGGTAATTAATTTAATTTAAAACTTCACCACGTGGTCTGGGGTCAGGTTTAAAAGTTGCAAAATATCATCACGTATTTTTATCGTAAAATATTTATTTTTGTAAATTCACAGAGCTTTTACATTGAATCCTATATTATCCATTCCCTTGACATTAGATTTGTCTTGTTTCTTGATGCTGTCCTCGACTTGCCTCACACAAGCGATAAATCCTTCGTTTCTTGGGTTAGAAATAAAACCACACTAGTCAATATTGCGTTAAATTTGAAGTAAATAGTTAGATCAATGGAAACTCTGTTCTGAAAAAAATATATAACTAGTACGATTATACTTATTTGTACCGTTTGACCTTATTTTAAAAGAAATCTATATTGTAAAATACGCCGTCGTTAAATACGCAAAACGTTTTTAAGGTTACTTAGTTTTACAAATAAATTAGTAGTTGTATGGATTAGAAATAATCTTTTCTTTCATACTTCGCATGCTCATACTCATTTGCTTTCATTTTTAATACATGATTTTTTTTCCAAAACTAAATTGTAAGATCCAGCTACTAACTAATCGCTATATATATATATATATATATATATATATATATATATATATATGTATATGTATGTATATATATGTGTGTGTGTGTATGCTGTGTGTATTTTATTTTCGTTTTTATTTTATATCCTTAAAACTATGCACGCTGTGGTTCCCTATCACCAGGGGATCTTTTTATCACTTTATTTTGTAAATTTAATGGAAACAAATGTAACAAAGATTCACCCAGTTGTTAACCCAATGTTAAATAAATAAATAATATATAAACTGTGGCAATAAATTTTTTTCGAACAAATACCCTGTTGGCCAGAAAGGCCTTAACAGCTTCAATGATGTTTTGGAGCGAGCGCTTATGGCACTCAAGCGAAAAATTTAGCTAGAACAGATGCACCGAAGTGACACGAATCGCAGCTTGGGCTGTGAAAAAAGAAATCGCAGAATTTGCCCGAACTAATCCTTTTTTACGTGGCAAAACTGTCCTAATTAACTCTACGGATTGTAACAATAAAGAAAAAGTTCTCTCACAGAATCCATGTATCTGCGTGTAATGTACAAGAATAAGTGAACAGTGTGATGCGGGCGATGCTAATGCATGCGGTAAATAATAAAAAAGATAATCCAAGTAGAAGATTTTTTTTTGATAATGTTTCTTTCGTTCAGTCCAACTTCACGGTTTTGCTTTAGAAATGACTATTAGAAATGACATTTCGGGTACTAACAAAATCTATCTTCCAGGCAGGATATTCTTACAATTTTAGGGGGGGAGGGGTGGTTATAGCCTTAAAAGGCTGTAGCCACCCCTCTTCTCCCGGACGAAGCTCTCACTGGAGAGTTTGGGCGAAAAGGTGGGTGGGGAGAGAGCCTGTGGGTCAGGCAGCGATTCTCCCCCCCATCCTCTTTGGGCTGATGTAGGACGGGCCCATTGGGCTTGCCGAAGGGGCCGACGCGGTGATCCCGTATCGCCCCCATACTAAATGCGGCGGGCGGCTCCGGGGGGTTTATTGGGTATTTTTGGACGCTTCACGTCTGGGTGAGTCACACTGGGACGTCCCTCCGCAACCCCTTACCCATTGCATTGGGGACTTCGGTTTCACTAATGCAATGGGTAAGGGAAGTGCGTAAATGCATTCCTCTCGTCAAAAAAAAAAAGAAAAAAAAGGATATTCTTATATCTTCATGTGTAGCTAGCTACCTATTTTTGACTGGCTACAGATGCGACTGTATCATTGAGGTTACCACGATTTTTGCCATAGATGTACACTAAAAATATCTCAAATAAAGTTCTTTTCCTTTATTCATAAAAACTTACCGCGCAGAATCTCTACTACTAACACTTATTCATAGGAATATTTCAATGTGATGAATAAAACGGCGAAAATTACCCAAAGAACAAATGAACAAAATAAACAAGAAGTTACGCGTAAAATCACGTTTTATCGTGAATAAATTTTGTGTACAAATGATTTTATTGATCGACCGCTGAACACCGGAGCTTGAAATATGTTTTTTTACACTATAAAGCGCTGAGTCTTTGACCTTAAACTCACCTGATATGTAGGGATCATGTGATCCATCCAGGATGGTAAACACATTACGCCTAGAGGTGCTAGCTTTCATGTGATGCTCCCGGCACATTCGTTCTTGGCGACAGGTTTTCATTTGAGTGTAACTCCACGGGCAGGCATTTTACAATTTAAGATTATATTATTTCCTTCACCGAAACTCAGGCATATTACCAGAGCCTTCTGGGTCTGGTTTCTACCAGAAACTTTAAAAACGTTACATTTTGCCTATGTCCGCAGTATATTGGAGTTTGCAAGTGTTATCTGGAATCCGCAATGTAAGATACACATTGTCAGAATCGAAAAAATACTTCATAGATTTTTAAAAGCGCTAGATTACAGAACAGATATAACCTTTACTGGTTATGCAACAAGTGCTTCGAGGCATAATATGATATCTTTAAAAGATAGGAGAGATTACCTTGATGCAGTTTTCCTTTATAAATTAATTAATAATAATGTTGATTCATCCCAACTCTTAGAACAAATTTATTTTAAAATCCCACACACGTTCTCATGACACTTTTCATATACCTTTCTGTCGAACGATTTATCTCAGGAACTAGTTCTTTCAACGGTCCTGTTACAACTATAACAAATGCCTAAATGATGTTGACATATTCTCAAATACTTTGTCATCTTACAAAATGAAGTTGGCTAATATTTATTATAAAAAATAACTATAATATACGATTTTAGCAAACTAATGTTTGTTTCACAAATTTATTTTTATTGTTCTATTTATTGTTTCTACTTCATGATTGTAACCTTTTTCTTTTTATTGAGCGTACGTTACGATTCCTTAGTTAATATTAAATATTAACTGTTAATTATTAAATATAAGTTATGGTACTTTAGGCCTTTTAGTGTATCCTCTTATGTAATCATATTTATGTAATGGCTGTTTGTTACCTGAATAAATAAATAAATAAATTACAGAGTTGGATAGGTGGATTAAAAACTACGTCCATTGACGTGGAATCCGACCGCATTACCAACTGCGCAATCATCACTTCAAATATAAAATTAATGTTTTTTCAATCTTAAGAAGCCGTATTTCCCATTTTATCTATATGTATTCTAGCTGGCTTACTTTGTCCTTTAAGAACAGTTAATTTATAATAAAAAAATTGTATCAATTGTTCAGGATAAAGACAAATAAAAAGTTGGGGCAAATCACACATTCCCATAAACTAAATTTCACTTAAATCGATCAAACCCTTTTTTTTAGGTTTTATTGTAATTTCTAAAAATGATATTGATCATTTTTATTGTTAGCTTATTAACATAAATTAGGCTTCATGCCGATAAAATCTTATAAAAATCGTTGATTCTGTAATTGAGTTAAAGCTGAATAGTTATCTTACGTATTTTAAAAGTAATTTTATAAATCTATATTGTCTATCACATCCCAGTCACTATCACTAAGGAGATCAGAAACTTCTTTTAAAAAAGGTATTTTTCTTTCCTTGAAAGCACTTGTCCTGGCGACCAGGTGTCCTTTCTCTAAATGCAACATCTCTGAGTCCTGATGCTTAGATTTAAACCTGACTCTTGTATAAATAATCTGTTTATGTGTCTAGTTCTCAAGCAATAGAAATTGAAAAAAAATAACTCTTTTCTTCTTGACTGTCATAAGACGTAGAGCGAGTTTTTGGCGGGATCTCAGTCTGACATGTAGCAATTGTTTTCATTAATTCATTAAACTTGTGTACTTGACTCTATATCATGTAATCTTGGTGGCGTTTTGTGTGAAATAGTTTAGTTATTGTGTTCAAGTTAAGTTTATTATAGAAGACAACGCGTAGCATACATTCTGAGGTGCCGACAAAGCTCCATGGAAAGTTTGAGCAGGATAGGCCACCGTTCTGTTGGAGCTTGGTAACGCTGATACAAGATTGAAAATCTTACCTACATGACATTGGCACAAATTGTGTGTACACACAGATTGCCATTAACTAAGAAGAAGAAGAAGACGTAGAGCGAACGAGATGTGAACATACATCAAACGTGAATGAGTGAGTGAGAAAATAAAGCGCATGCGTAATACTGTTTTGGATACTCTGTGCAGAAATTTGTACCATACGTCAGACCGGCACAGATAAAATGTGCATTTAACGTTCTGTACCTTTTAATTTATTTTTTAAATAAGTAATGTAAATTCGTATACGTTATTTAAAATAGTTTCATATAAAATACATCTATGGTAAGGATAATTAGCGTCGGTATGACCTCGCCTAAAACCTATCTAAGTAGTTCTGGAACTGGGTCTGGCCTTAACGTGTCACTCATAGAGTAATAACGTTTATGATAGTTTCATACAATAATTCGTTTAATATTGCAACCAAAAAAATATATGTATGTGTAAAGCGACACGGAATTAGGTAAGCACCGGCACGTAACAAAAAGCGTACGTGGCATTTTAAGACCAACTTCACATGGCATCACACAGCGTGTGACTACTGCCGTTCTGAGTTTATTATTTCTATGGTGTCGTTTGGTGGATTTTTTACCATGTGTCCGGTAGTCGGGTATTAGCCTTACCGTCAAAACATAGGTTTAGATTCCAATTAAGTTTCCATAAATCAAAATGGTAATTATTTATTTAAAGACATTATTATAAAAAAACAGTTATCATCCTTCAAGCTCGATGTCCAGCCTTGGACAGAACCATTTCCTGGTTATGACCACTCCAGGGTTCATGCATTTGGCACACTCCTCGCTCCAGTATGTCTTCCCGTCTGACCCGCATACCGGCACTAACTTATTCCTTCCGCCGCAAGGACAAGAATTTTCCTCTATAAAACTGTAACACGCCGCCATAATGGCTATTTGAAGAAGGACGAAAATAACACCTCCTATAAAAAAAAAACAACAATAAACTTTATTTATTCAACAAAAAAAGATAAATTCAATATTACATATATGTAATTAAATATTATTTCTGGATGAAATTGGAATGGAATGGATTTCCCTTTCGGGTAAAAGCCTCCTTCAAAGTATACCATTTTGGTTTGTCTTTGGCGATGTTTAGGCAATCTCGGCCTTCAACTCTTTCTATTTCATCTGCCCATCTAGCGTGCGGGTGGCCTCTCGTTCTTTTCTCCCGTGACCATGACCACACTACTGATATTTCGGTCCACCCATTTAAAAAAATGACATTACAAACAGACGCTTCAATTTTATTTATTAATATAGATCACTCCCCACATTGTTTTCCTTATTAACGTCACTATCGTATGGTGTAATAATATAACGGTTTTTTTAAAACATCAGGTTCGATTTCCGTCTAGGAATATTGATTTTTCAAAAATCCAATGATGCAGTTTTAGTTTTCATCAAAATCGATCGCAATAATCCTTTAAGTATATACTCTTCGCTATTTCTCATAGTTTTAGATTAGGACATGCACGTCTTCTTGAAAAACTCACCATATGTATGGGAAATGATAAAATTACAGATTTATTAATCAAATCTTTAAGAGGATATGCTAGCGGCATTTATTCCGTACAAACATAATCCCCAGTTTCCTCCTTGGATAATAGTATTATAGTCAATATTTTTATACCAAATAATATATATCTACCACCGCAATGCCCGTACGTTTTGATTTTTTCCATAGTTATTGTAGAAAATGCTCGATTTTTAGCGTCATTTTCAGACCTTTGTCAAACAAATTTAATTAATAGAATTAAAAAAAGCGAAACGTAGAGGCATACCCAAAGTCTTTCTTGGTCTATAACTGGAGGGAAATTAAAAAATTTAGTTTTGGAGGAGAAACAGAATCCTACGAAGTGATGTTTTCGTCTATTTTGCATACGATAAAATCAGCGCGAGTTATGCACTTCTGCCGCCATCTACCAGATACTTTAATGCCATTGTGTTTTTAGCCATCTCACTCACTCAAATGCTCACAGTAAATTTGATCAAAATCGGTCCAGTCGGAATTCAGTGACAAAAAATATATACAGGAGAATTGCATTTCCATGCTGTTAATACTTAGATATACGGAAACTCGGGGCATTATTAGGTTTAAATAATGTTTTTTTTTTTATTATTAAATAGATATGAATGTATATACGACACCTATAACATAAATACAATTTTTTTAATTTTTGTTTGTTTGTCTGTTTGTTCTGCACAATCTCCGGAACGGCTGGACGGATTTTGACGAGACTTTTTTTGGTAGATAGCTGAAGTTACTCCGGGTAACTTTAACTTTTAACTTTCGAAAACTATAATTAGGGATCCGCGTAAAAAATTAAAACTTATAAAAAAAATTAATATAATCCGATTCAATGCAAAGCTTTACGGGGAAGTGTTTGAATTTATGAGAAACATTTTTACTTTATCTTAGTACTATAAAAAAATTAGGGTTCCATATAAAAAATTCAAATGCAGTGAAGAATATATGAAACGCAGGCGCAGCCGCGGGCACACAGCTGATTCAAAAATAAAACAATCTGTCAATTGTTTATTTAGTAACTGTTTAGCTTTACTCTTTTTTATCAATAAAGAAGGTTTGTTTGTTGAAAAATGATTGTTCAACTTTTCGAGAACTGTGTGTATGTATGTTTATCTTAAAGATTAAATGATTTAGCTAAAATAGTGCAATAAAATCAATATAACATTTCTGATATGTTTTCTTAGTATAATGTAATATGTGCCTAAATCTGACCGGAGAATATATAAAATTCGATTTAAAAAAATGTACACGTAGCAAAGTACACGTGTCAGAAGTGTAACTTGCTTGACTATATTTAGTTTAAATCTGTATCGATAATTACACAGGTCAACACAAAATCACAAAGTCTTTAACTTTAATTAAAGCATAAAATTTCGATATTTTAGGTCGTAATTAGAGGAGGTAAAAATATATGACGTGAATAAGTTTGCTTTTGTATTTAGGCACCTGATTGAACGATATTTTTTAAAACCGCAGTGTGTCAAGACGAAAGTCTTCGACCAGTGTGTGTTGCCAGTGATGACATACGGCACTGAGACGTGGTCGCTTACAATGGACCTAATAAAAAAGCTAAAAGTTGCTCAATGGAGAGGGCTATGCTTGGAGTTTCACTGCGTGATGGAATAAGGAATGAGTAGATCCGCAGAAGACCTAAAGTAACCGACATTGCTCGTAGAATTGTTAAGCTTATGTGGCAGTGGGCTGGGCACATTTCTTGCAGAACCACTGGAAGACGTGGCGTGTGTAGGCCCCCCACAAGGTGGACCGACGACCTGGCGAAAGGCGTGGGAATCCGCTAGATGCGGGTTGCGCAAGACCGGTCTTCGTGGAGATCTTTGGGGGAGACCTTTGTCCAGCAGTAGACGTATTTCCGTTGAATAGATCAAAATAAATTACAAAAAGTGGAAAACAAATTAAGAGTGGACCTTTTTACTTTTTCATTTATGTTCATAATACATTCTTTCAATAAACCTCAAATATAATCTCCCATCATGTTTCCATTATATTGGCTTTGATAACGCTGTTCGAATGATTGAAACAGGCAGACCAATATTTTTTTCCTTTCATTGTAATCCGAGCATTCTTTCATCGTTCTTTTAAGTATGGGGGTCTGAAGGTGAAAAATGAACGAAGTTAACTTTAAATATTCAACCAAGTGTTTTCACCCATGTCTGTATAGATTAATAACTAAATAAGACAGTTAAATAAATAATATCTAAATAAACAAATACACCGTGAAATTTATCATGAATTCACGTTATAAATGATTATACAGTATAAAAACACTCACGCGGTTCCATTTTAATAATATAATATAAGCAAACGAGAAGAATATTTGTTATTTGTTCATCGATTTACAATACTAATCTAATACTGGATTGACGCATTTATGTGACCGGCGCGCGGCGGCATATCGTGGCGCCTTATCTCGACTTATTTACACGAAAAAAAAAACTAGCTACAACCCGCTGATCTGTTCACAAATAACAATTCACACTATGTACTATATAGCGATGCTTGTTGATTATTTTATCGACTCAACTATTGATTAAAAATAAGAAGGTTATAACTATTGTAGTTTTATTTCAGAGAGAGAGAGACAGTTCACAATACTAAGATATGACGTCAAGCTTCAATAAACAAAACATCAGTTATTTGCGATAATAATATCCACTGGATTATATATGTATTAATATTCAATAGGTCTATTAAATTATTGTTTAAGCAAATTCTGGTGATAATTTGTATGTTAACTCATTTTTTTAATTCACAGCGTAACTTTTTATAGTAAATAAAATTGATGTATGTTTGTAAGATCAAAATAAATAACTTTTACCAATTAGATATCACATAACGTTATGGGGTTTAAGGAATTTGGTTGAGTTCAATGCCAAGAAAACACAGGTGTGCGTGTTCTCGAGTAAAAAATCTCCCTTCTCTCTCCCCCTACTCTTCAGAATACCTAATTCGCAAAGCGTGACGGCTTGAGTATGCTAGGAATAGATATCCGCTGTGATCTTAATCTCAGAGAACACATCGGAAGTGTTATCGCCGCAACATTTGGAAGACTTGGTATCCTAAACAGAGTAACACGGTTTTTCTCGCCCGGGCAGTTGTGCCTTCTTTACAAGGCAGAAGGTCAGCCGTGTATGGAATACTGTTCGCATCTCTGGGAAGGATATGCACAATACCTTCTCGATGCCCTGAATAGATTGGAGCGTAGGTCTGTCCGCATAATAAATGATACCGACATCACTAAGAACTTAGAATCGCTTCAGATAAGTGAGTCGCTATCATGGTGAGTGGTCTGAAGAGCTATACAACCTTATTCCTCCATCCCCCTTCCTTAACAGAACCAAGCGAGCCAGTTTACGGTGTCACAGACACACGATAGACTTAATCTCGGCACGCACAAAAAAGTTTGCGAATTCCTATCTTTGCCGCAACTTACTAACGTGGAATAAAGTCCCTGCTATGTGTTCCCTCCTTCCTACGACATCGGGTCCTTCAAAAGAGGCGAGAAGAGGCACCTTATCACGCCGGTATAACGACGACGACGCCGGTGGTATCTGCCAGCGACAGTCGCCGATGTTTTTGGACTGTACAGCACTTACCAACAGTTACTTTACAGTCATTTTACCGAGCTTCTATATAAAAAAAACTTAAGTTTGTCAATTCTTCAGGCAATATCGGCATATCTGTCTCCATTGTCCTTTCGGTAACTTTGAGCTTTCTTATTAGACCCATTGTAAGCGATCACGGTTTAGTGCCGTAAATCATCACTGGCAACACACTCTGGTCGAAGTCTTTTGTTTTGAGACACTGCGGTATTTCGGACTAGATTCTGCGTAGCTTCCCAAACGCGGCCCAGCCGAGTTGGCCAACAACTTTCTCCAAGTTGGACTTACCTAACTCGACAGTTTGTCCCAAGAATTCAAAAATAACTGTACTTTATTTAACGTAAAATGAACTGCAGTGATTTTAACGAGACAGTATACAAAAAGAATTACTATCTAATAACGTACAGATGGAGAAACGTTTCTTTTTACAATATGTATGTTTATAAGGATAGATTTTGTTTTTTTACTGTTAACATACTTCCTGTTTTATTTTAGATATGTTTTTATAACCTTGGTCGTTGAGGAAAAGACCTTAGGTAAATTCATTAGTATTAACATTATATAATATTAGATTTTACGATTAATTTTGTGCACACTTTAAATTTAAATTACTTGTTTGAAGTTGTTTTGAGAAAGTGAATTAAAGTGTTGATGAATTAACAAAATGTAATACAATATAACTAGTCGATCCTACGACCAATTACGCGGAACTCGAGTACATAACAACTGAGCGAACATTGCTTTAAACTTATCGCTGTCTTCGCGGATCCGCTCCATGTCATAAATTCTATTCTTACTCACTGTGTTGTATACAGTGTAATTCCATTTAACACCACTCGATTTAATGACGTACTCCTTAAAACGTCGAAAGCAATTTACTTATTTACCAGTAAATAATATTGTTTTTCCTACCAATAAAATTAGACACAAAGAGACATCACCTTTTACAATACGTTACAAACTCGAGGCCTTCTAATTTCTAACGTGAAATATATGAAACTTAAGAAACCTTATTTTAAACTCTAAAATGAAAATAAATTTAAAAATACAGAGAATTTATAATCAACTAATAGGTACCTACAATTTTAATACATAAAAGAAAGATTCCTATTTAATCTACATCAACTATTTTAAGGTACATAATATAAATATTTAAATAGATTTATCTAATATTTACACAAAAACAAAACCGCAATTCCGGACATACACGTGAATTCAATATAATAATATGTTTTGTTAGCAATCTTCTACAATAACATTAGAATTTAAAAAATAAATAGGAATAAAGAGGAAGTCTAGATATTAGAGACCGTATTTTTCCGATACAAATAAATGCGATAATCGATTGATAATGTACAACGCATTAGGACCCAATTAACGTTACAATGATTATTAGTTATAATAATAATACCTGATTTATATAAATAGCTGGATTATCTTGATATTATCAGACAGGATTCGGATTACAAACTGAATGTAACAAGACATTATTAAAAAATATATATTTAACTTTTTGAATTTCGAGTAATAAAGATTAAAAGAAAATGGCGTCGATCGGAAAGTTGACAGCGGTTTTGCTACTCGTTTGTTTTGTGGTTTTACTCGTCGAAGCTTCGCCAGGCAAGCGTCCGTCTGGGGAGTCAAGAAACCAACCTGAACCACGTAACGGTCACCACTTCGTGAAGAGACAGGCAGACTATGATGACGGCGACAGTGATGGCTTCCAACCGGCTTCATCGAACGAAGAGAACGCTTTCGAAAGACCCCACAGAATCCGAGTGTTGCCAGCTTTCCTCCATTAAATATATCTGAAACGATTCGGCTTGTGGGAATTTATGCAATATACGTATGTCGTTATAATTATTAAGATATAATGCTGTTAATTTAAGTTAGTTAATAAATGCTTATTCAATGTTTTTTTTCTTTCTTTTTATTTTTAATTCATTTTAATTCCCTTTGTTACCGAAAAAGTAATAGTTTATTTACTTTTTGTCTCTCTTATAGTCTCATTCATTACGATAAACTATTTACTTAAATACTTTCATATTGGTTATTTTTGTCCTCGTGATGACGAAATAATGTCAGGTTTTAAGTACGGGAAAGTATAAGGACACTCTTATGTTATTTACAAGAAATAAACATTTTATAATGATTATTTTTGTATGCCATGTAACAAGTGGTGAAGTAATTATTAAACAAAATTCTTTACTGATGTAAGTGATATTGTCTTTATTATTAGCAAACGGCGCATAACGCAACTTTTGTATTCAAATTCTTTTAGCTTATCGATGGTTGATCGAAAGACTAGAGTACAAAGATTCTTTTACGGTTCTTTCAACTTTAAACCCTAAAGGGACGATGGTTGGGTGATAGTGTGGTCGGAAACTGCGTCAATGGAAGTAGGTTCGAATCCTCCTACCTTATATAATGAGCTCGAGCTTTAGCTCTAGGAAAACATCGTGTGGCAACCATAGCGTGATGAATGGTAGGGCATTCCTAATACTCTACCGGATAACTTCTATCTTCAAGGTGAAAAATATGTTATAAAGCAAGGTGTATTTCGGTAGTGTCACTTGAGAAAAGTAAATATAGGCTTAGTGTGTTAGCAGGTGAGATTGTGATGAAAAGGCAGAATAATAGGCTAGATTTGAATTTTTGATCATTCAGAAGATCTTTATTAATAATGATTATTTTTTAAATTTTTAAATAAAAATTGTTTCTGTAATTTAAGTATTTTTTATAACTTAAATATCTAATGCATTCATACGTGAACAAGAGCTCAGTAGTGATACAAAATTGTCTAATTAACTAACCAGTGATTACATTATTCTTTTACGAATGATGATAATAAGGTACAAAGAAAATGAAACAAAAGATTTAAAAAAAGATATAATTGAAAAAATTTAAAATCATAACATACAATTACTTAAGTAACAGATTACATGATTATGTTCATCGATAATAATTTCAAGTAAATACATTTTTATTAATTAGGTACTCGCTAAAAATATGGCAAATTTTCTCTTAATTAATAAATAAACACAAAAATTTGAAATAATAAGACTAAATAATACAATTGTAAAAATATTAATTAGTTCCGCGTTTTAAACATACTTTGCCGGCAACACACCGCGAGGTACGTTTTCAGTGTAAGGCGGCCATTTTAAAAATACACTACTTTTAATCAGCCAATCTTCGTGTCTATTTTAAAACTAATGTTTCAATTACATCAATCTGTATATGGTATATATTTTTAGATTTTATCGTTTAAAAATAATTAATTTTATAATATTTTATATAAAAAATGGACACAAAACTTAACTTGAATAGGTAAATTTCTGAAACAAAAAAAAAACTGCTATATCATTTAAAACAGTGAGAACAAAATTTAAGTTTATATATGAGTCTAGATATCATAGTGAATCATATAACATACTGAAAACGATTCACTAATTTATAGCACCTTAGATTCAGCAACATTATACTTATATTTATTTTTTTAATATTAAGAAAATTAGGTTTTAGTTTTGGGACAGAACGATAAAATTAATGTTACGTTTACATTATTTAAAAAATTACATTATTAAAAAATAGTTTTGAAAAAAGTTACATTCGATTTTTACATTCCTTAAAGCTTATTTCGAATGACGATACGGGATCAACAAATTTTGGGGACAAATTCATTCCAAAGAGCTGATCAGGGTAATCGGCGCAAAGCTCAAGAGGCTTAGCAAGAATCAGCTACGAAAAGTTAGTTATTAGCGAGCGCACTAACTGCACACTGTTATTTGAGTTAACACATGCAGGACATTGGTGTCCAGAACATAACGAGTAACATACGAAACGCCAAAGTACATCTTGTGTGGATGTGATTCATTGTCTAGATACGACCGATTTCTGGGTTAGCACGTGTTGGTCCCGGAGGAGTTAAATATGTACTCTGCTAAAAATATTCCACACCTACAGTATAACTAGGCTGCGGACTTTAGCAGTGTGGAGCGGTCACAAAGAATCTTACTACGACCCAGTGATAGAGGACTTTTAAAGTCTGCATAATCCGAATTATAATGACACATTAGATTGATTCTTTGGTGGCATAGTTCATTGGTTTCAATTTAAAAAAAATAGTTCACTCTATTTTGGTTCCGTAACTACATAAGAATTAAACACAGTGACTGTTCTGGAAGTTTAATGTAAAACGTAATTATATTTAATTCAACAATTACGGGCTGCTGTAGTCACATAACACCAAGTTTTTTCGGTTATGATATTTAAATTTTAATAGATTTTTCTGTAAATCGGTTGTCTTTTGTTGCGAGAAATAATTCGAACTAACTAACATATCTAGTACACGTACTGTGTATACACTTAAAAGAATCTGTCAACGTTTTTTTTTTGTTTTTTTTTTATGTCAGCACATTTTATAAAAGAATCAATACTGTGGCATGAAAAGTTTAAAATTAAATTCTTATTCTGTATGTTTTATAGCTGTAGAGTTTTTTTTATTTGATTTTTTTACCAATTAACATAACATAATCACCATTGTAGCCCAATTCGAGATATTGTGTATCCATTCTACCATTTATTTTTTTATTTTTACCTTATATTTATATATTAGTATGATAATTTGGTTGTAATAAATCGTCAAAGTTATTTCACAACCAAAAACATAATATACAAGAATTTTGGTATTTGATTATAAAATTTATATATAATTAATTATTTTAATTCAATCGAATAAATTTCTTAAAAGAATATAATGTTATACTTAAAATTATATAGATGATTAAACACTTAAGTTATATTTTTAAATTTGGCACATTTAGAATTCACTGGCTCTTTGGGCGTGAGTACATAAATCTTAATAGTTAATAGATATTTTCTAAACTAAATTATATAATTTATTTTAATATAATAAACGTATTAAATAACGTAACTTTATATTATAAACACTTATAGCAAGTTGATTATAATTCAGAATGGCTGATTAAGTTTATATTGCCGCCAAAATATAGATATATAATTAATGAGTATGTTTTAGTGTCATCATTATTGTTAAATTTTGAAAGAAAATCAAATTATTGTTAAATAATAATACATATATTGTTGATATCTTATAAATTTGCAATTATTTTTTTAATTAATTGCAAAATAAACAATTACTTATTTATTAAAAACAAATTGGTAACACTATGGTTAGATGATCTTTGGATTGTTTTAAATTTATTTTCATTACATTTTTAAAGAAATTTCAATGATAATAGATAACTAAAACTATTGCAAATATGAATTTTGTTGTGTTGTTTAATTGTTAATTCTAAAGATCTTTTACATTCTATATAAGGGGATGAAAAGAACAAAAAGGAGGCAAAAGAACTTTAATAATGTTATTAATTGTCCATAATTTATACAGTTTCCTGACTACTAATCACAAGACTAAATAAAAGATATCATTAGTATTAAATCATAAATTTCAATTAGTCAAATATATTGCATTGAATGCATTCAATACATATAATAAATGGAACATTCTAGATTCATTTACAACAAATAATTTTATCTAGACATGATGTTAATAAATGAAGGATTATTTATTTAATATAAATAAGAAGGAAATTATGGATAGCCTATTGGTATATTCCATACCAGTAATCAGTGGCGTAACTATGCCATCTGAGGCATGTGACAAATTCATTGGATGCGGCCCCGGTAAAAATCGTCTTTGTAATTTGATTTTAATAAATCGTTTAAATATTTAGTCGTGTCTAACTTTAATTGTATTTATAATTTTTATTGAGTTTTGTTTAAAATGTTAGGACTCTTCTGAGTTTCGCGGCTTCGCGGGCCGGGGCCCGTGCCATTTTGCCAACTCTGCCACCCTATAGTTACGCCACTGCTAGTAACCCTAATGTTCTTACAGGGCACTGTGATAAATACTGGGTAGCCATGAGGCTCAAAAGGGCTTGAACCCAGGGCCGTTAAACAAATTATTAAAAACAATGGGTAAACATGATGATAACAAAATAAAGACATCTGCAGAAAGGAGTCTTTCAAGTCCCACATCTATGTGGGGTTATATGATTTGTTTATTTTTTGCTGATATGGGGGTGAGGTTGCCTGAATGGTGAATACGTAGGCAATGTTTATCTATTAATTTTGATTTTTGAAGTGAAAACTTTTATAGCGGCGTTTAGCGATTCTCGGTAGGGGGAAACGTACAAATTCGCGTTACCAATGTTATAACGTCACCCGACAACATGCTACAGTATAAGATGCCTTTAAACTATGGTATATAAAAAATACGTAATTATTGCTCTGAGCGGCATTAGATGTAAAAATCAGACAAATGCTAAATGTTAGGTTATGTGAATAATGTGAATCAACAAATTGTTAAATTTACATATTGTTTATTTTTTGCTTACGTAATCGTGGGGGTGTTAGGTCTTTGCTTATTGTTACTGGTTAAGTGGGGCGACGCTGCCGCAGGGGGCGACGCGGAGCCACAGGGGACGACGCGGAGCCACAGGGGACGAAAGGAGCCACAGGGGGCGACGCGGAGCAATGCTAACGCAATCCCGTATCATCCCCATCCCAAATGCGGCGGGCGGCTCCGGGGGGTTTACTGGGTATTTCCGACGCTTCTCGTCGGGTGAGTCCCACACTAGTGCGGAGACGTCCCTCCACACCCTCTTACCAATTGCATTGGGGGACTTGATTCTACTAATGCAATTGGTAAGGGTAGTGCGTAAATGCATATATATGCATAAATCATCAAAAAAAAAGGTGGGGGGAGGAGGTCAACAATTAATAAAATTTCGAATACGTAATACATGAACGACCCCAAACAGTGGGATAGGAAAACGAAACAAATGACGACACCTTTCATACCCAAACGGTATTCATATATTATTACTTAAAATTATATTAAGTTATATTAATTTCTATTGAAAATTTTATAGATTACATACATAGTATCATGTCTTTTTCCTGTAGGGGTAGGCAGAGATTACGCCCTTCCACTTATTACGATCTTAACACACCTCTTTTTCGCTTGTTCTACTTTCATGAGCGCTGTCATACATGCTCGTCGGTTATGGGTACTTTTCACCTGGCCTTTATTTAAGACGTTCGATTTAGTCGACCCTTACCGACGTGCTCATTCACCCTCGTCTTATAAATTCGTTTCGTTAATAATCTGTCATCCATCCTCTCTACATGCCCGAAGCAACTGAGAATAGCTTTCTCTATTTTGGTCACCACATCCTCTACCACACCACAGCGTTCCCTTATCATACTATTCCTGACTTTGTCAATCATCTTCACTCCAGCTATACTTCCCAGATATATCATTTCCACAGCGTTAATCTTCTTTTCATGCTTCTGCCAAACCCAGCAATCACTAAAATACACACCTAAGTCATATCATAGATTAGTGTTTTCAAAATGTATTAAAGTAATGTAATTGACTCGCAGATCAACCTTTAATCTGTTAATTATATTATAATAATAATTATTATAAAGTACATGTTATAAGTAATTTAAAATTAAAAATATATTAGTAGGAGAAGAAATACCGCGTTTTTTATTATACCTACATCCTACTCCCTTACAAGTACTCGTAAGTTATAAACATAAAAAACCTTTTTATACAATCCAAACTAATATATTATATAAAATTTGATAATGACAATAAAATATAAGTAAACTCGCATACATAAAATATCAACATGGCACAATTTAATATCAATAAAATATTACATTCAAATGTCTAAATATACATATAAAAAATCCATAAGTAACTGTAATGCCATTTGGAGTAACATTATTAATTATAATAATTTAAAAAAAACTTGTCTGCACCTGCGCTATTTTTATTTAAAAAAAAAACATATTTCTTGTTAAGCTAGGTTATGTGTTGCCTTCGGAATTTTTCATTTTATCTTCGATTGTAATTTAATAGTTTAAAATAATTCTTCGTTCAGCCATTATGATTTAATTAAAAGCCAGCTTAATTACGGTACAAATTCGCTCGTGCAAACAAAGTTTCACATATTATAGTATACAATTAAAAGAAACGCAAGAAAAACATTTAACGATTAACTTACTAAATATATAAATTAATGTTCTGTTATTCTTGTATTTCACTTCGTAACAGTTAATCTTACATCTAAAATTAAAACGTTATTTTCTCTATTAGATTGATTTTAATAACAATAAGTTTGCTGATAAATGACGCTTAGTTTTCATAATAAGAAGTACTTTTTTTTGTCAACTATATGAAAAATATGAGCATTTTCGGTAAAGCCATTTAAAGAATCTAGCATTAATTCGTTTTCAAGATTTATATAGATTTTATTTTTATTTTCAAAACTAGCTGTATGTCCACATTTACGCCCGCGTTTCATATATTCTTCATTGCATTTTTTTTAATATACAGAATACTATTTTTTTTGTAATAAGATAAAGTAAAAATATTTCTCATAAATTCAAGCACTTGTCCGTAAAACTGTACATTGAATCAGATTTTATTCATTTTTTTATGAGTTCTAATTTTTTTTTTACGCGCTTAGTTAGGTAACTTCAGGTATCTACCAAAAAAAAGTCCCGTCAAAATCCGTCCAGCAGTTCCGGAGATTACCCGGAACAAAGAGACAGTCAGACAGACAAAATTTTGAAAAATTGTATTTTTGGTATAGGTATCGTATAAACATTCATATCTATTTAGTAAAAACAAAATAATTTTGACATTACAAACAGACACTCCAATTTTATTTTTTAGTATATAAAATAAAATTTGAAATTTAAACATTTTTTTATAATAAAATTTATAAAAAAACCGATACTATCAAAGTATACCTACCTTTGGCTGATAGTCAAATATTTCAGCCAATACAAAATATCTGCGGGGTTTCATTTGACACTTATATTTGAAATTCTTATGTCTATCTATGTTTTTTTTTTATTTTCGATATCTTTTGGTGTATGGCCAGTAAGTTATTAGTTGGTGGGTCATTCGCCTTTGATAGTAGCTGTGAACCCGCGGTTCGTCCGCGTTTCATATATTTTTCACTGCGTTTTAATTTTTTTTTATACGGAACATGAATTATTTTCTTAATTTTTTTTTCGGTTTTAAGGTTTTTAGTTTTTTTTTATTGTTAGGTATCGTATATACATTCATATGTATTTAGTAAAAAAAATGTTATTTTCGATATACAAACAGACACTTCAATTTTATTTATTAGTATAGATAGGTACCTATCTAATTCTATTTCAATTATCGTCAGTTATAATTTCGGTAAACTGATTTATCTCTATTTTGTATGGCAACGTGATAGCACCAATCATTGTCCAAGTGATAATCAATATTCCCGACGACAATAATAGCCGAGCGAGCGACACTTTTGGCACAGGTGCTGTGGATGGATTTTCGACTGGTCACTCACGTCCAAACCGTCTGGTTTCTCCAATGGTCTCTACAAAACGAAAACGTGTTATTATCTATACTAACAAATAAAATTGAAGTGTCTGTTTGTAATGTCAAAATGTCATGTAATAAATTGTTTGTTCCGGGTAATCTCCGGGTAAGCTGGACCGATTTTGACAGGTCTTTTTTTGGTAGATAACTGAGGTTACTTCAGGTAACTCAGGGTACTTTTAATTTTCTATAATAATTATCGTTCCGCGTAAA
This sequence comes from Samia ricini, assembly GCA_014132275.2. Lineage (NCBI taxonomy): Eukaryota > Metazoa > Arthropoda > Insecta > Lepidoptera > Saturniidae > Samia > Samia ricini. Next base: position 3,015,854 of record AP028159.1, read on the forward strand.
AAAAAACTCATAAGTAATTGAAAAAATCTGACTCAATGCACAGTTTTACGGGTAAATGTTTGAATTTATGTGAAATATTTTTACCTTATTCTTAGTTATAAAAAAACTGCTGGTGTATAATTAGGGTTCCGTGTTAAAAAATTAAAACGCAGTAAAGAACATACGTAACCCGGGCGAAGCCGCGGGCACACAGCTAGTTTATTAATATTAACAAATTATAGTTTAAAAAAAAAAACAGGATAAAGTGTCGAAAACAAATTTGATTTTATTTAATTGCGGTCTAGATCTATTGCTATCGCGTTGTGCCCCAATGAAAGAGTTTTAAATCGCCAAAGGGACAACTGCATCTTGGGTTGATTTTACATATGCAAAATAGACGTAATCACATCACTTTGTATTCCCCTATTTCTTCCTCCAACAGTGGATCAGATTACTTTTTTTTTATTAAAAAATAAGAACAACCTTGACTAAGCCTCGTGTTTTAAATTTTTGTTCGTCAAATCTGTCTAACAGCGTCTAAAAACGACGTGAAAATCCTGGGATTTTTCACATTTTTGAAGGCTCCTGTAATTTCTATTCAAATTAGTTTATGGAAGAAGATCAAAACTTAGAAGCATCGCCATGTATATGTCATAGTATAGTATAAACAACTATAACTTCATTCCTGAGAGGAAACAGGTGAATACATTTGTATGAAATAAACGTCGCCCGAATATCTTATAAGTAACTAACCGAACTCAGTACATTTTCTTGCATTACACCTTTTTTACCCATATTTAGCACCAGTACCACCAACTCATCGTTTCAAATTTAACAATTATTATATTAATCTGTATAGATAATTATTATAACACAAGAACAGGATTGTACCCGGTTTAAAATATTTTATGTACCTTCCTTTAAAAAATTACAGAGTAACAGATTTAGTTGAATTTTAACGAAAAACAAAGATTGATAAGTAAATAATGTATACGTTATCACTATTTAAACCCCAATAGATGATTACGTAATACTTTTACGGCCCCTAAGAGTTAGTAAACGATTTTACTTTATACTGAAATACAACTTACAAAGTTTTATATAATTTTCCCTACACTCATTTTTTTTTAAATTCATTAATTAGTTCTCGGTTTTTTGATTCATTTCTTAAATCGTACCTGATTTCTTACATAAATTTCTCACATATTACCATTGCCTGCATCGCCATAAGATAGGTCACGATAATTGAAAATTTTGGCGTCCCGAAAATGATACCCGAGGCACGGACTTCCTTGTGTCTTATAGTTTATTCATATTCTTGATTTGTGTTTGTAATGTTGTAATTAGTTTTTTTTTTTTAAATATTAATAAACGAGGAAGGGGTTCTCACCTGTGTTATGTGGGAAAACATTAATACGACATTTGATACACTCCTGCCCGTTATTGGCCCATGAGTTACCGCTCATCCACTTGCGTTTGCATTTCGGACATTTGTATTCGCCGAAGCATCGTTTCTTGCCTTGATACGGAGTTAGGCCTTCGCCTTTAGGACGAGCCTGGAATAAAAAATATCGGCATTTTTTTTAAGTTTGGGTACATAGCCGGCTTTGCGTATAGTGGAGCGTGTGTAGCGCACGCGGGCGCACAGTTGTAGGGGGCGCCGAGCGTCGCACGAAGGGCACCGAGCGTCGCTCAAAGGGTGCCGGTATACTGGCACACGGGCGCTACTAGAGCTAGAGCCGCTACTGTTTGGGTATTGTTTTGATTATGGAATATGAGATGACTAAATTGTGGTCCATCGAACGTCTTGATCGAAACTCAAGTATAACTCGGAAATGTCTATTTTTAAATAAACCTAATTTTACTTATTGCTTTATTTATATCTTTTATTTTAGTAAAAGAGGAAACGTAGGTAGCATTTAAACAGTTTTATTTTACATTTTTTAAGACGAAAGTTTGTACAAAAAAAATGTGAATATGAAGAGATAAGAAATAAATAAATCAGTTATATGAAAATTAAATTTGAAATAATTATGATTAAATATCAGTTTTTTATTTAATCAAGTGATTATTCGTAGTTAAGACAATAGGGATTGTCGGAATATAAACTATCGTTATAACTTATCGTCGCTTCATATTACAATGTTTAATTATATAAAAAGGGTAAGCTAATATTATCAAATTCCTCTTAACCCTTCGTAAAATAGAATTTGACACGAAACACCGACTAAGCGGAATAGTTATGTATAATAAACAAAACGCTTTAATTGTTTATGCACCAATTGCGTCGCTAATTAGGGTTGACAACACTTATTATACTATTTTTTTTATATAATTATTTTTATTACTGTTCATCCGACTATAATAATAATTAAAAAGATATAGAAAAAGAAAGGGAAAAAAAGTTTAATCAGCCAGAGCTTTCGGCGAAGGAAAACATTGTGAAGAAACCATACCATAGTGGAAGGGCATTTTAAAATAATGCCCGCCTGGGTAACTACCTCTCTCAAGTTTGAAAACCTTACGCCAAATACCAATAAGTGTGTTCCGGCAGTATCAATTGAGAACCAGTACCAGGCTTAGAGTGTGTTACCATCCTGGACCACATCCTCACTTAACATCAGGTGAAATTGTGGTGAAAAGACTGAGCCTATACCGTGTAAAAAAGAACTTGTATAAATACTTTTCGAAAGGAATAAAAAAAATTATCAGGAGAATAAACCTTTCGAACTGTTCTCTAATTCTCAGAATTCAGAGAATCAAAATGTTTTATATTTACATTTTATTATAATAATAAAATTGACATCCCTATAGCCGGTGCGGTTTTATCTCGTTCCTAGAATCGCTCGCTCCTTCCCACCTACAGGGCCGGAGTGACGGAATAGCAAAATTTTGCAAACGATAGGGACCCCCATTTGATAGGCACGGGTGGGTTATTTTTTTGCATTTATATGGGAAATTCAATATACGAGTGAGAATACCATCCCAATGATCTATTATTTTATTTTTATAATGCTGTAATTTCTTTCGAATAAATAAATGTAAAGAAATTGGTAGTTTTTAATCATACAAGCTGTGCCACGCGGCTGCACAAAATAAGCAACGCATACACTCCCTTAATAGGGGATTAAGTACTTAATAAGTATATTTAATACATAATACTTGAACGGCCCCCAACCTTTATTTTTCAGATTTTTCAATAAATTATTAATTATACCACAGTTTGCCTAAACGAATGTAAGATATCTCTACTAGGTACAACAAGGTACTAGGTACTAGGTACTATAAGTTATCATTTATTCTATGAAACATCTATTGACACATCTTTGGGATATTTCGTCAATGGACGCGCGTTCGAACTCACCTATCCAACCCTAAAAATCAGCCTAAGCTTTCGGTGAAGGAATATATCCTGAGGAAATCACAGCATATCATAGGGTATTTTCTACATGTGTCGAGTACCCATAAAAATAAGACAATAGAAAGACAATAGGAAAACAACAGAAAGCTGGCGTAAACGCCACGTAAGAGCGCAAGGGGTTAATAATGCCTGCCTGAGTAGCTACAATTTTTAATTTTGAAAAAAAATGTCGCTAAACACCAATAAGTAAGTTCCGACAGCAACACTTGAGAGCCTCTAGGCTTAGTGTGTTTACAATCTTGGACCACACCCCTACTTAAAATCAGGTGAGATAGTGATCAAAGAAAATACAGTATATCGCTTATACCTATAGTATTCGAAAATGCCGAGACGGTTTTTCATGCTTCATTACTACCGAGCGTCCCGTGACTGTGGACTTTTTTTATCAACTTAAATCACTATTGCCTTCATAACATGTTAGATATGTTGTCAAAAATAACAAACCTGCTCAGAAAATATATTCATGCCCTTTTATATAATGTAAAAAAAACTAACAACATATTTTTATGAACATGCAAACGGATGGATTTATATCGCTTTCTATTATGTGTAAAAAATGTCAATGTGTTACTTTTATGGTCTACGTTTAGATGATGTGGTCCAGGACGGTAAACACACCAAGCCTAGAGGTACTGGTTCTCAAGTAATGCCGCCAGAACAAACCCAAACAGGTACTGGCTTTCAAGTAATGATACTCGAGCACAACCATAGATGCCTGGCGGCAGATTTTCAAACTAACTAGGGTAGCCAGGTATTGGAAAATTGCTTTCCATCCATTCGACCGAAAGACGTCCCCACTGCTGAAAATAAGTCTCCCCAAAAGATCTCCACGACGACCGGCCTTGCGCCACCCGCATGCAGCGGACTTCCGGGACCTTCTCCAGGTCGTCGGTCCACCTTGTGAGGGCCTACTCATACTGCGTCTTCCGGTACGCGGTAGCCATTCGAGAACTTGTTGGACCTATCGGGCATCGGTTTTCTACGAGCAATGTGTCCAGCCCATTGCCACTTAAGTTTACCAATTCTTCGGGCAATGTACAGTTACTTTGGTTCTTCTGCGGATCTCCTCATTTCTGATTCGTTCACGCAGCGAAACTCCGAGCATAGCATATCATACCACCATACAATAATTTCATTCCTGTGTTTCATTCAGGATGATTATAAATAAATTCGAATTAGATCATTCTGTTTGTTACTCGTAATATTTGTTACAAACGACACGCTAACTAAATCCGTCTCTGTGTACCGATAAGTCTATCTGATATCGTACACTTTGTTTATTTCATTTTGAATTGAAATTCTTAATTAAAACATCTTAAATATCTACATAGAACATTCTACACATAATTCTGGTGATTATAGGAATAATAGTTATCATGACCACCGTACAATTGTGGGCTACTACCCGTCATCGACGTTCCATCGCATCGCGTTCCCATATCAACAAGCGTATATCCAGACTGATATTGGCTTTGAGTGGATACGCGGTTGGCAACAAATTTGAATAATTTCAGAAATTTATTGCTATCGCGTGGCGCCTCAACGAGACGGCTATAAAACACGAAAATGATAACTGCAGCTCGGGCTGATTATGGATATATGGAAAATAGACGAACTCATTTGCCGAATGCCGAATTGCCACCTCCAAAACTGGACCGATATTAATTTTACTTTTAATTATTTTATGTATACCTCTACGTTTTCTTTGATTTTTTTTGTGTTTATTCGTTAATTTTTTTTTTATTAACGTGTTTCGGAAACGATTTTGAAAAGCTGGTATGTTTTTTTTTTTCATTTTCGAAAGCTCCTAGTTCATATAATAATTAATTTATTAAAAATTCAAAGTGACACTACTGGCATGGTGGTGTGATGCGATATAATATTATGAGATATTAAAACATAGTATGACATTATACAGGGAGGAATAAGGGGAAAACGTTAGTATGGAATAAGCGCCGATCGCATTTTCTCTTTACCATAGTAGATGTTAACGATGGTCATCGTTCGTGGACTGTAATTTATGTAACATCAGATGAAGTGCAGTGAATGATGAATTACTGAGACAAAAAAAAAAATTGAGGTGAATATACTAAATACATCTTACCTGGGGACAATCTCCGATGTAGTGACCTTTCTTGAAACACAAATGACACATGTACGCCGGTGGCGGCGGTCGCGGTGCTCTACGGAGTGATAAAGCCGTGAGCTGTTCTGCGAGTGAGTTGGTATCGTCTGACAGCGGTGGTGCTGAACCCGGCGCGGCGGTCGGCAGTGGACCCCATACCGATGATCCCGGCAGCCACTGGAATCGCAGCACAAAATCCCATGTTTAAACTTTAACTCTTAGCGGATTACTAGAGTTCCTAACTGAGTACGAGTCGCGATGCGGGTCTAACTGTAAAAAATCCGTCATAGTGGATAATTTTCTTCAACCACCCCCCTCCGGCAGTTGTACAAGAAGTGCTCCGATCCCCATACACTAGTATCAAATACATAATGCTACACGAAAAGTACCTTTCTGGATCTGGATGGATGGGTTCTGGATGGACCTTTTTCTTGCAGATTAGGTTAGCTGGGGTTAATTCCGTGGCATTTTTAACACAGGTAGCAGCTCAAGCCGAGGTTCGTGCCATTTGGGTGCCCTTGAGCAGGCTGAGTGCCGTAAGCGCTCGCCTCAAAGTACAGTAAAGCTGTCAAGGCAAAACTGTACAACAGCACTTGGTTAGTTAACAAAAAAATCATCTTCATGGTAAAGTAAGTCTATATTTGCAAGTGTACTGCTGTGTATTGATTACGACCCCGGCCCCCCCCTTAAACGGCTTTTTTATTTGAAATCTCTTTGATGACGATTTTTTTTGTTGTCTTTGGAACTCAAGAGGTTGGAACGCAATAGTAAAAAAAACTACATTTAAATCCGTTAACTCTACGTTTATTGATTCTTATAGTTATTTCTGATAGTTATTTTTTAATCAAATTTCTACTACAACGTGCTACCACGACTTGTTGTGACTTTAATGGATATCAGAAAAATAATAAAGAAATGTTTTTTGTTTTTGTTTCAATTTGATGTTGTTTTTTTTTTTTGTGTTTTGACTCCATGTGTATGTATACGAGAAGCTAAAGAAGCTACTTTTAGAATTGTACAGATATTGTTTTTAATTATATACAATGGATGTGGCGTGGCACAAATACGTGGACGAATAGACAAATAAAATCGCAGTAAATAATAATAAAGAGCACGCGCTACCATTGGCAGGAGTGCGCGCGCGCGCATCTGTTTAACGAATTATTTACACTGACGCTCCAAATTCTATGAGAGTTTCGTTGAAATGTGAATCATAAGACGGGTAACGTGACTTTTTGTATTCTTTCTTTAACTATTTTAGTGGCTTTGATCGATTCTCGGTAGAAGAAAAACTTATAGATACGCATCACCAATGCTATGACGTCAGCCGATAACATGCTACAGTCTGTCAAGTGCAGTAAGAAGGCGTTTAAGTGCTAACGCTCAGAGATAAATAATACAATTTATATTTACGCAACTTATCGTATGTTTTGATTATGAATAAACTAAAGAAAAAATACATAATGATTGACGATCGTTATGATTGTTATATGTTAATTGGTTCAAAGTTTCTAGTTTTACTTCTTGTGCTAATGTCCGTCTAGATTATTTTTTCATTTTTTTGAGGTCCTACTTAAAAAAAACTGATCTCTATTACTCACATCGTTCGACAGCAAATACAAACGAAACAAACTCGACCTTAAATACACTCATAATTAAAACGTATGAGTTAAATTGAATCTGGCAAAACTCTTAACTGACTAAATATATTACTCTGTGGACGACGAGTCGCCTCGCTCGCAATACTCGACCGCGATCTATACGGTACATAGACATAATAATAATGTGCGTACGTTTGTTTGTTACTATACGATATAAATACACACTTGTCGGTTGCCGTGGGTGGAGTAATTTTAGGAAACAGTTAAACCGTTGTAGATTCTTTACTTTACTAAATATAGTCGCTGTTTTTTTTTCTGATTTATTTAATAACATGGCTACAGTATTCTGGAACGTACGGTGTCAGGACAAGCATATTCCAAAGTGCTCATTGAACCGTTAGTCAGGGCTGATGCTGACTTGGGGGGCAGGAAGTATTGGGGGGCAGGAAGTATATCTTGCCCCCTGGACGGCTGACCTTTCTAGGTCGTACCTCTTTCGAGAGGTGGGCGAAGAGGTGGTGGGGGAGTTTTTCCGCCCCCATCTCCATTGGGACATTGCACGGACGAGGCCCGGTGGGTTCGCCGCAGGGGGCGACGCGGTGCTTGCGAAAGCCACCCCGTGTCGCCCCCATCCCAAATGCGGAGGACGGCCCCGGGGGGTTTTAGTGGAAATACGCTTCACGTCCGGGTGAGTCCCACACTGGCACGGAGTCGTCCTTCCGTGCCCCCGTACCTATTGCATTGGGGGACTTCGGTCTCACTAGGGTAGTGCGTAAATGCATTTCCAATCTACAAAAAAAAAAGGGCTGATGGGCTGATGCTGACAAAGCCTTGGTGTTCAGTAGTTTGAATCAACTAATGGGTGCACCACTAACTGGACACTGTTTTAACAATCCCGTGAACAATATCGGAGTCTCATTTTTTTAATGGTTCGTCTATCTGTATGTTGTATTGTCTGTGTACGCATCACTCGAAAACTATTGGATGCATTTTGATGCAATTCAGCGCATAAGTAGTCTATATCCCCAATTAATATATTACAAGATCTAAAAAACGTTAAAAAGCGTGTTTTTTTAAACTTGTTTAGTTCATTAAATTACTATGTGGTCCGGGATGGTAGACATACTAAGCCCAGAAATATTGGCTCTCAAATGACGCTGCGGAACCTTTTGGTGCCTGACAACAGATTTTCAAACTTGAGAGTGGTAGAGCCAGAAGGGCATTATTGGAAAATGCTCTACCGCCATGCTATGGTTTTCTTCATGATGTTTTCCTTCCCCGAAGTCTCAGGTTTATTTAACATAACACGAAAATTTAAACCTACGTCCATCGACGCAGAAGCGAACCACATTACCAGCTGAGACATCGTCGTTTAATCTACACCAATAAACAAAATTGAAGCGCCTGTTTGTAATATCGGATAATTAGACCAAAAATATATATTTTTAATGTCGTTTGTCTGTTTATTCCGGCTAATCATTTTGAGGGGACTTTTGTGGCAGATAGCTAAAGTTACTCCGTGTAACTTAGGCTACTTTAATTACACAGACACACACAAAAAAGTGGAACTGTCCAGACACTTGGCACGTTATTTCCTATGGTTCTCGACCTGCTGATTCCGAATCCGTGGACAAAAATAACTTTCATTGGGTCATTTTTCTTAAATCGCGAATAAAGGTGAAAAAACACAAAAAAATAAACTGTGAAGTTCGGAACAAGTTCCGGAAGTTCGTTTCGAACAAGATTCGGAATCAGCAGGACGAGAGCCATAGGAAATGATGTGCAAAGTGTCTGGACAGTTCCACTTTTTTTTGTGTGTCTGTGTTATTAGAAAACAATTAGGTTTCCGCGTAATAAAATTAAAACTTCTGAAATTGTGAATAAAATACACATAAATTTAATGCACAGTTTTACTGGCAGGTATTTAAAATTGTGAGAAATATCTTTGCTTAATGTTAGTAGTAAAAAAAAATTAGGATTACGTTTTAAAAAAAATATCACGCAGCAAAGAATATATAAAACGCGGACGCAGCCGCGAGCACACAGCTAGTTATAAACTATATATCACAACTATCATTACAAAAAGATTCCTTTACGCTTCATTCGGAATCAAAAACGTTCGCGTCCGTGAAATTATCCCCACGTGCATTCGCGGCCGGGGCGTTTTTATTTATAAATAATAACCTATATATATATATATAATTTTAATACCGCGGAAACAGAACCGAGCCATGAATTGCATACCGGAGCGGCAATACATCGAACTCTGCCGGTTTCTGCCGGTCGTGGGCACCACATGTGCTGCCTCCATTGCACCACCATTCACAGAACAAACACTATAAACTCTATAATTAGTCGCGCTTGTATGCCTACCTGTTTCGTTTACATCATAGCATACATTTTCTTTCTTTCAAATTTTAAATGGCAGTCACGCTTTAATTATAGATCATATATTCTCAAAGTGTGGTCCTAATGCTTCCAACTGCAGTTGCATTGCCGTTGGGGATGCTGAAGCCTCCTGTTGTAATTTGTTTTCGTTTTAAAAAACCCGTCATGGGGCTGCTGTACCAACTAAAATTACAACTTCCCTTTCCTTTTTATTGGCAAACAAAACAGTACACGGCCAAATAGAAATACAAAAATATAAAAAAAAACATTCTTAAAACTAGCATGAATCCCAATTAAAATGTTTGCACATAAAAACCACAGAATCAAATCACGCTCACGCTATAGTTAATGTTGATATAAAAAGAAATCTAAATAAATGAGAATTTCAGAGCAGAGAATTATAAAAAATATTACAGCTATTTATTAATTATATGAGTCGCACAAAGCAAGTAAAAAAAAATAGTCAAAACAGTATAGTAAACCAGAAAAAAGTTTATTAGGAAGACCGTTACTTGAGGATCTGCTTAACTATTCTTATATAGATATTAAGACGATGGTCATATAGGTTAAGCTCTGAATGTTTCGAGACTAAATTATGCCATCAAAAGCAAAACTTGTAAAAAAAAAACAAGTCTCGGAACTCAGTTCTTCTACCGTAAAAAGTTGTGAGATCCATGTTACTTCGGTTATAAATCGGTTACTTCATTAAGTCCCTACTTAACGGTCCTTCTGTCTTAAGGTATTACCTAATTAGCTAACCTAACAACATCTTATACTATACGAATATTAAATATCTTTTATGCTTCAAATGAAATAGATCGACTTGGCCATTGCATGAAAACACAATGTATCTCACAAGTAATCTTATATTAAATAAGATTGTTTAGTGCAATTGCCAAGTCAATCTATTTTATTTAAAACGTAATTTTTTTTAAATATTGATGTGGTCACTATTAGTTGTTGTTAGGTTAGCTAATTACGTAATAACTTAAGACAGAAGGTCCGTTAAGTAAGGACTTAAAACTTTTTATGGTAGAAGAACAGAGTTCCGAGACTTGGTGTTTTTTACAAGTTTTGTTGTTGATGGCATCTCATTTCTTTTTGTAGATAGTTGAATTTTTTTTCTTTCCAGTACTCGATTATAGCAAGTATAATCTCATACGACGACTCTGTATTCCCCTACATAGAGAATGGCCAAGAATGAAATAAACACGAACCATCGCCAGATCGGGCAACGCAGTGCGGGCAAGGATGGTCATTCACATACAGTATTTCCGAATCCACTGCGACTACTAGTACAGGTACACAAGAGGTTTTTTTGTGCAGGAATACGACTAATAGCAAACATTTTATTAAAACATTACAGGTACACTGATTCGGTAACTGCAAATGTAATGTAACTTTGTAATTTATATAGGATTACAGTAGTTGGTGTTTCTTCTAGAAAACTAGACAGAAATTACAAAATATTTTAATTTTTCCTTGATTTATACACTAAACACTAATTGTATTCTAAATTTGAAGCTTCTATGCATGCTAGAAGTGCCTTAGAGTTGTGATGATCAGTCAGTGAGTGACAAAATTAAGAAATTTTGACTAGTTGAAATAAAATATACCGCGTTTATACAATGCCTGCTTAGTTACTGAAAATTCAGGCTTCTAGTTTTATCCACTACGAAGTTATAAGAGATCGAAAATGGCCTAAACTGCTTCGAGAAAAGCATGATACGGCCGTGCCGCTTTTTTTTTGCTATTGCTTGACTTGGCAGAGGCACTGCCGTGTCCCCAGATTGTAAATTCGACACATATGTACAATGGAATTATAGTAAGAGGTATTATTTTTAGATGTAATGAGTATAAAGACTAGAGAAGAAAATAATTTGTGTAAAATAAATCTCATTTAAATTATAAATATATCGCGATGTAATCAATGGTTTGACTGAAACATATAGAGCTTTTAATGATAAACAATAATGAAAATATGAACGAATCTTTTAAATTGACAAGGAAATAATTTATGTCTTTTTCATTCAAGGATGGCTGACTGCTATGACCCAAGAAGGATTTGCAACCTGACCGCCGATAGTTATATGTCGACAGTAGCCCTAATCGTGCATACCTACATCTGCCACGCGTAAGCCTTTAAATTTGTCTGGATATATGTAAATACGTATGCTTTTTTACGGTCTGCAATACTTAATGTATAAAGTAACATTTATTCAATGTCGTCATGTATCTAATTGGTTAAATATCAAAATATTGTTTTCTTGTATATAAGGATCTCTGGAAAGTTATTGTTAAATGTGTGGTAGAATCTACAAGTTACCTTAAATTCGTAAGCGGCTTCACTTCCCTGCTGCAAATTAACAGTGTTTACGCAACTGTATTTTAGTCTGAACTTTGGAGTGTGTGATTGGCAACTAGCAGACGACACGTCTTATCAACTCTATCCTACTAATGTCTGGCCTTAGTTAAAATTATAGCTATTTTAAAATTGGTCACAAATAATTATAATTTATGGTGAAAATTTTATATCAGGTAAATTTTGCAGTGACACGCGAGGAAGACAAATTCAGTATGAGATATATTTGTACCAAAATTATATATGTTTAATTACACGTAATTATTTACCGAAGCTCAAATCGAGGTTAGAGCCTGGAGTTAATAGCTCTTAATTAATATAGCCTAAACACAACTACATTTTGGTGTTTGGCGACAGATTGTCAAATTTGAGAGTGGTAGCTAGCCCGATAAGCATTCCTTATGCCCTACCTATGCTATATTTCCCTTCACCGAAAAATCAGGCATACTATACACCATTACAAGTGCAAATTATCTTATTCACCTGAGTGCAATAAGCGATCATCTCAAAATCCGTTCAAACGTTGGAAGCGTGTAGTTGGTTTTAATTTTGTTTAGCATTATAATTATATCATATTATTGACATTGACACTGGCAAATGTTTATGCGAGGCGTTTCGGTAGAAAACAAACAACATGGCCAAGATCGCAGTTATTGCGTCGCCGCGAATTTCTTTATTAACTCCTTGTCTTCTTTACTATTCCGTCTCATTATATTTTGTGAGAAAGTTAAGGCGCGTGTCTTCACGTGAATCTATAGCGGTTAAGGATGTTTCCTTCGCCGCGGTACCGAGGCCGAATGTGTGTAAAACACGTTAACATCGATACACTACCGGGGTAAACAAACAGTTATCGACAAAAATAGTGATGTGCGTCCGTTAAAAACGACTCTATACACCGAGCGGAAAGGTTATTGACATTACTGTTTACTTTTGCGTTTAATTCTGATTGCTCTCTTTAATTGAACGGTAAATTTAAAAAAGGAACTTTATTTTTGTACCGACCATACTCTTCTTCTTCTTCTTAGTTAATGGCAATCTGTGTGTACACACTATTTGTGCCAATGTCATGTGGGTAAGATTTTCAATTTTGTATCAGTGTTACCAAGCTCCAACAAGACCATACTCATTATTATTATTTTCAAAATATATTTTAAAATTTGAAGAATGAATGGGCTATGACATTTTTTTGATAAAAATGATGAAAAACCTGGAATTTGTAAAATTTAGAATTTTTGAAAATCATTAAAATAGACGAAAACATAAAATTTTTGGTTTTTTTTGATAAATAACTTTGACTACTCTTAAAATAACCTGAAAATGTTGGAACTGGTTTTTGTTTTATCCAAAGTGTTAAGTTTTGAATTACATTACAAATTGCTTTTTTTTATTTTTGTGGCAAACATATAATTTTGTAATTTTGACTAGTAAACCTTTCATTTATTGATATAATAATGTGATAAAAAAGCAAAGCTGTCATTTGTATTTTCATTTATTTGATAAAAGCTTTCAAGCGTAATCTTAATTTAAATTTTGTTATGTAAGTTGGAGTTTTTGACTCTAAAAAGAATAACACAAAAGTGTTATTGGTATATCATTTCTTCTTTTGTTTGTGAATATTTCATTAACATCAAATTTGAATGTAATAAAAACATAATCTTAACTTGCTTCAGATTGAGAAGATGAAATGAGACAAAAAAAAAATAAATAAAAATGGAATGACGCAAAAAAATAATTTGTAATAAAATTCAAAACTTAATATTTTTGAAAAAACACAGGATCAAAATTTTCAGTCTTTTAAGAATAGTCCAAGGTATTTAATAAATAAAATTTAGCTAAAGTTTGATATTCGTCGTCTATTTTCACGCTTTTAAAGATTATACTTTTACATATTAGGTTTAAAAAAAAATTATCACATTTTTTTTCATAGACCCAAGCATCCTTTTTGAAATAAACTGTGTTCATTTCTGTATCTATAACAGTTTTTGAGATAATTAAGAGATAATATTGAAAAACATAAAATATCGAAATTTTAAATTATGCATAACACTTGAAAAAAAAAATTTTTTTCCTTTGGCAGAACTTCGTTAGATGATAAAAGAAAAAACTTCTGACCAACATGTGTCCAAATCAAAAGGGGTCGATTCCAACTATTGTTCGAATCGACGTAGAATTACCCATATAACAAAGTTTAAAAAAAAGGAATGAAATAAAAACATAAAACAAACAATTGGATAAAGTTTCTTTTATTTCTTACGTTTAATCATTTTAATTTTATGCCCTTTTACTGTAAACTAGTGAGCAGCTTCATTTAATAGTGGCTATTTTCCAAATTACTTGTTTTTCAATATATTTTTTTTTACTTAATTGCAAAGAAATTAATTATACTTTCAATGATTGTGAAGTATCTATTTACGAAAAATTTTCACCTAGTATTGTAATTCTTACATTATATTATTTATAATAAAATACAACAAAAAGATACGATAAGATAATCTACACATAATGTAGAAAAAGATGCGGTGTGACTTCAAACGTTTTTATAATAAATACGTATTCAAACGAATATAAACTTTAACAACGCCTAAGATTAAACACAAATTTGTTTAACGGCAATTATAGTTTGCATGTGTAGTTTTAATTATAGAGTTTTAAAAAAAACCAGTGAAGATAATACCTGATCATTCTGATCGTGTGTCAGATACAACCATCCGAGAAGAGCTTGGGAGCAGCCCTCTGTTTTACTGCACCACTGTGGTAGATCCGCGCCGATGGCAGTCGGCGACATTGCACCATTAGAATCGAGTGGTAAAAATCAAACCCGAATCACACAAGGGCACAACACTAGTCAAAACTGAATACACCTTAAGTATACTATAATCGTTGTAGGGTGTTGTAAACGCGCCGCGTACGTCAGCCCATGTCAACGGTCCGGGCTGGCTGGACGATTCGGGGATTTATTTTTGGATCGCGACTGTTCCGAACGGGATGCGCGCGCGCCTGCTAAACTGTGACTAGCTCCCGCCCGGCGCTCCTTAAAGACGGGAGATGTTGAGAATAGTGATGTCGTTTCTCTTATACGTTATTGTACTATCGATATAATTTTTTTTTTATTTAAAATTTTTAACTTTAATACTTGTACATTAATATTATAAAGAGGAAA
The DNA here is from genome assembly GCA_014132275.2 of Samia ricini. NCBI lineage: Eukaryota > Metazoa > Arthropoda > Insecta > Lepidoptera > Saturniidae > Samia > Samia ricini. The sequence continues at coordinate 3,030,890 of AP028159.1, forward strand.
TATTTGTATTTTTGTATGTAAAGAATAAACTTAATAGCCACTGGACCGATTTGGACGAAATTTGATATGGATATAGTTTTTATTCCGAAAATTCCACGGAAACGGTAACTACGCGGGTAAAACCGTGCATAGAAGCTAGTATTTAAATAAAGTGACATCGAAGTTTTTTCAAATTTTATATTTAAAAAAATAATTAAAATTTAGTAGGTCGAGCCGAGTAGGTAAGTTATCTAAACTCTACAAAAAGTATATTACTGAATTTTTGAATAAACTCAATTTATCGATCTATAAGAAAATAAAGCTATGCCAGTTACTGGAAAAAAATAGCCACTATCATAAAAATTAATATGTTGTTTTATTTTAATGTTAGCTCGGAAAAATAACTGTACAGCATTTAACAAAGCAAGTTAAATAAATACTTGTAGTAAAATAAATCGCGAGTGAAGCCGCGTGCGTTACTAGTTATTTTCATATTTTTTAATTAGCTGTGTGCCCGTAGCTTCTCTCGTGTATATTTAGTATACGGACAGAGAGACATCACAATGTCTTTTATCTATACTAACAAAAAAAAAATTGAAGCGTCTGTGTGTTATGTCAAAATTATTATTTTTTTACTAAATAGATATGAATGTATTTATATATATATTTTTAAAAATTATACACAAATATTTTTTTAAATATTGTATTTTTGGTATAGGTATCGTAGATACATTCATATTTATTTAGTAAAAAGTTATATTTATTTGTCTTAACAGTAGAAAAAACTAAACTAACTTCAGAGTGTTGGTTTTTCGTGACGGTGTGCGCGCGCATCGTAAAAACTTATTCTCATCAATTTTTACTAAAGCGCCAAAAGAAGTGTAATTTAAAAAAAAATTACATTATACTAGACACTTCAATTTTATTTATTAGTATAGATAATGCTATTATCCAGAAATGAAACAGGGAATACGTGTGTACGGAATTAAATGACCGGCCGCATATCCTCTCAATCGGTACAACACTACTAGTCGCGAACATGTGGGCGCGACCGTACGCTCCGGGGACTTTGCGCGCAGAGCAATATTTCGGTTCACTCTACAATCAACACATCACAAAACTGTAACGACATTAACAATCCGCGTAAATATCGCAAAGTAATTTATTCAACAAGGCTCTTTTATTCTTTGATTAACTATAAAGAATCTTTGTTTTGATTGAACGTATTAATTCTCTATTAAATTAGCGAATGATCTGATAAATAATAAGTAGGTTGAATTATGTACCGTGTCTCTCTGTAATAAGTTTTAATGAGACGAAACAAAGGTTTATTTTTCTCCGTTAAGTTGGTATTAATTGATATACGGTAATACAATGAGGTCCATTGTAAAAATGTGAATCACTTTTTACTAAACGTATTTTTTTTCTTACTTTGGTTTCGGTTACTGAAATTCTGAGTTGAAGGAATAATTTATTACACCCTTTGTCGAAATGTTGATATACCTCAAAATGTTATAGTTCAGAACTAGTTGTTCCCGTTACTTCGCTCACATATTAAATATATATAAGACAGTTTATATTTTGCCTTATTATTCAAATTAAATTATATCAATGACTAGCTCTGCTCGTGTATTTTAACAAATAGACAGATAAACGTTGACTTTTAACTAAATCAATACTAAAAAATAAAATTGAAGTGTCAGTTTGTAACGTCAAAATAACAATCGTTTTACTAAATACATATGAATGTGTATACGATACATATAACAAATATACAATTTTTTAAATTGTTTGTCTCTCTGCCTGTTGTTCCGGATAATCTCCGGAATGACTGGACCGATTTTGACGGGACTCTTTTTTGTTAGATAGCTCAAGTTACTCCGAGTAACTTAGAGTAATATTGTTTTTCGAAAACAATTAGTTTCGCGTAAAAAAATTAAAACTCATGAAATTTTGAACAAAATATGATTCGAGGAACAGCACAATCAAAACATTATTTCCGAATAATAATTATTTAAGAAAGGCTCAGTGCTTTGACCACTATCTCACCTGATGGTAAGTGACGATATGGTCCAGGATAGTAAACACACTAAGCCTAGAGGTAAAGGTTCTCAAGTAATACTGCCGGAACACAACTATTGGTATTTGGCGACAGGTTTCCAAACTTGCGGGTGATTATTTTAAAACGCCCTACCACCAAGCTATGGTTTCCTCACGATGTTTTCCTTGACCGAAAGCTCAGGCTGATTTTAGAGTTGGATAGGTGAATTTGAACCAGCGTCCTTTGACGCGAAATCCGAACGCAATACCAATTAAGCCATCATCGCTACGTTAGATTTAACGTTATAACCATTAGCTGGATATATATATATATATAAACTTCCGACTTAATATTTCCATTAAGAAATGCGGATTTTACATTCATTTGTTATTTTTTATCCAATAGATTACAATAGATGTAAGTCACAGTGGTCCTAGACTATTCAAATAATAAATTTAAAAAAATCTACTTCTGTCATAAGTGATAGCGTCTACCAGACAAGCCGAGTGGTGCTACATCGGACTATTTTACAAACTGTTGTCCTGAAAGACCTTGAAAGCTTCAGCCTGGCTTTATGCTTGAAGTTCGAAGCGTCTTGTGTGGATAACTTGCTCAAAACAATAATATTTTCTTGATCCTATGCAGTAAGGTCTATTATCTCTAACGTTTTCTATACCACCTAATGCCAGGTTCCAATTAAGAGGGGGGAGGGGGGAGAGGTGGTTACTGCCTTTGAATAGTTTTCATCCCTCTTCCCCCTGGAGGTTTTGCTTCTGTTTGAGAGGCGGGCTAAGAGGTGGATGGGGAGAGAGCCTGGGTTCCCTCACCCATCCCCATTGGGCCATTGCACGGACGAGGCCCTGTGAGCATGCCGCAGGGGGCGACGCGGTGCATGCGACCGCAATCCCGTATCGCCCCCGTCCCAAATGCGGCGGGCGGCTCCGGGGGGCTTAGTGGGTATTTCCGGACGCTTCACGTCCGGGTGAGCCTACACTGGTGTGGAGACATCCCTCCGCACCCCCTTACCCATTGCATTGGGGAACTTCTGTCTCACTAATGCAATGGGTAAGGGTAGTGCGTAAATGCGGAATGTCAAAAAAAAAAAAGTTTCCAATTAATTATAAAGGTTTTTGAGATTGGGTATTAAAAAAAAACATGCTGTACTGAACCCAGTGACCTGTATGGATATTAACAAAAAACAAATTAAAATAACCTTTAACCTTCACACAATTCTAAAAATAATTTTATAAAAGGTTTCATAAAGAGCAGAAAATAGGCAAAATGAACGTCGATTTTTGACGCATGTCTGTGGCTACATATTAGCTGTTTTAATGTCTTTGTTTCAAGTGTCCAGTATAGGTAAATCACTCGAAAACTAAATAAGGATCAATTATATAATGAATGGTTTATTTAAAAATATTTTAAGTGGTACTCAAGATGTGTATTGTTTTGTTTTGAGAATTACACGTTGTTGTTTATTGCGCGGTAAGTTATTACTACGGTTTGGTCTGTGGTTATATTTTTATTTATATACATCAAAACGAATAAATATATATTACAATTAAATGAGTTATTGTAGCATATACGTCGCACATACGTTATATAATAAGTCCTTGTAAGTTGAAGATGCTCATGTCAATATTTGTTGTCAAGTCTAACCTTCAGTTTGAAGAAACGAGACATTAAATAGATATTTAATTTTGTTTTTTCCGAAAATTAACGTCTAAAAACTACGTTTTTTACACTGTATAGACTCAGTGTTTTGGCCAATATCTCACCTAATTTTAAGTGATAATGTGGTCCAGGATGATAAACGCACTAAGCCTAGAGGTAGTGGCTTTCAAATAATACTGCTGGAACGCACCCATTGTTGTTTGGCGATAGGTTTTATAACTTAAGGGTGGTAGTTACCCATGCTGACATTATTACGTAATGACCTACCACGTACTTGCTAGAAATAATTGCTATTGTAATGCTCGCAATTGTATCATAATATTTGTCCTCTAGATATATAATAATACAAAGTAAATTTTCTTAGAAAGTATTGATAAATTGAGAAATAAACATATAATACTAAGTTAGATAGACGTCGTCTATCAATATCTATTGAAATCAAGATCACTAACCAATCTTACGATCGCTATACGGACGAATTAAAATGCTATTCATAACAAACGGAGTGACACAGTCGTGCGTTACAACTGGTTTCGTCCGGTTAACATCACCAGGTTTTGAGCCCATTCCCGCCAATTAAAACGCACGATGCCGACCAATTGAGTTTATTACGCGTTAGTTGATTCGTTTTATTTATTTACTGTGCTCATATTATGTTATACGTTACTATTTTTTATTTCTCTACATATTTACACATTTTAAAACTTTATTTAAAAACTGATTTACACGACTCCTTTTTTTACATATCTAATCTGAGCAAATTCTAGTCAATTTTCTTTTATTATTTTGTGATGGAAAAAATGGTAATGTAAGATTGGTTTAAATAGATTAATTAGTTTTTTAATTTTATCCATAACAAACCTAATATAATATATAATAATTATATCTCTTTATATATCTAATAACAGTAAGTATAAATTAGTTTACTACTAATGTTCTGTACTAAGGACAGCAAGAAAAGGGTCAAAACACTTTATAAAAAACCAATAGCGATGAAAGTTTCGAAGGAAGAATAAACGAACACGTGTTTGGGATTCTACATCAAAATTTTTTTTTAATTGCATACTGTTATAATAGATGTCCCAACTTACAGGTGGAAGAGTGGTGTAGCGGTCGTCACATTTTTCAGGTTAAGACTTACATAGGACAATGCGAAGTATCATTGCGGACCGCACGTAAGTGGATTGGATAGTATACATTATCAATCAATTTACTGTTTTTATAAGGTGTCAAAACACAAAACCAATCCAATTACTCAATCTTTAATTGATTGTCAACTAAAAATGTCATGAGAAAATATTCTGATTTTCAGAGCTAAATAAAATTAAGTATTTTTTGAGTTTTCTCCCGCAATATGTTCACTTGCTCTGCCTTTACTCGGATTCTCGTCCCGCATACTGTTATTTATTTAGCTTTATAATATTATTATGTCAAAGCTGTTATGATTCCGGGCCGCAGTTGACGACCACTGGTCTGGTGGATTTATTGAATGAGTTATTTTCGTTGACCGTGATAAAGTTATTAGACTTCACGTGATCTCAATATTATATAAAGCACAAGGTAAATCTCTCGATACATACTAAGTAATGTTTAGTCCTTATAAAGTTACTTATGTTCCTACTTGTTTATTTTTAAAGTAATATTCTAGACTTTGCATGCTTTAATCTATAATAGGCAACAAAAAAAAACATTAAAAACAAAAAGGAAAGTAAATAGTAAACATTGTTTAGGTAATCAGCATTCAGGACACGCTCGTCGTCCATTAAAAATAAGCAAAACATAGACTCCGCCCCTCACTAATGCTTCCGTAAAACTTGAACAGATTTTAGAAGTGACAACTTCTTAAGCGCCCTTGAGAGATTAAACTTACCAGATTCGCGTCACCAATGCTATGATGACGTTAGCCGTCAACGTGCTACAGTAGGTCAAATATAAGATGGTGTTTAAGTGCTGACGCTCAAACATAAATAATAAAATGTATACTTACGCAGCGTATTGTATGTTTCGATTATGATAAATAAGCTATATGGAAATGTACATAACTAATACTCGGACCGCCATTAGATGTAAAAACCAGACAAATGTTACATGTTAAATGTTAAGTTATGTTAATAATTTCCTTTAAAAAAAGTATGAGTTTTCACTTCTGTCGGCAGTCACCATGGTTGCCTAGTTTATTTTACCTTACTTTATCTATAAGAAAAAATCAAAGTAAAAAAAATTATAAGGTTTTACTATTGATTGCATCTTGGTCTGTAATACACTCATACATTATGGTTTTTACTTGTCAATTATATTTGACTCCGTGTATAGTTTGGTTATTGTTACCTAAAAATAACAATATATATAGAAGTTATCTTATTACAATAAAATCCCAAGTAACATTTCCGATTTACTTGACAATAAGTTCAAGTATTATGTCAAGTAAATTTTAACCTCAAAAGGTTATTACAGGGTGGATCATTACTTGAACGATAGTGATGTCTGGAATTAACCCACATCTCTGTGCTTCCACTAACATTATTAAGACTATGATTTGTATAGTTTTTTTATATGACAAAAAAAATTATATATATTATATTTATAGAAAAAAGAACCAGATCGAGTTTCTTGCCTGCGCTCTTCTCGACTGGGTTGTTTTCCGAACCGGTGGTAGTGTTTTAGACGTTCATAAGCGCATTCTTAAGGCCTAAATTGAATAAATAAATTTTGATTTTATCAAACGTAGATTCTGAGGTGCAACAGAAATTCTTTTAGTAGTTATTGAAAGATGGACAAGGTTAAAGGTTTGATATAAGATACTATGTCCACTTGACGCTGGCAGAATTGTGTTTATAATTCAAACGTTAACATTATCTAAGACGAAGAGAAAAATAAAAATAAATTCAAAAAAGTATGCTACCATACTATGAGAGTGTGATGGCTCCCGAGACCAAACCGTGGCTTAATTTTTTTTTTTAATTAACCTTTTTTATTTTATTGGAGACGAATATAAAAATCTGACATCAGATTCTACATTTGACAATAATATTCTAAATTTGACACATACGTTTTTTCGACTATGCGGATAGTGTATAATTTATGTTTGTTACAACAAGATTTTGTGAATTTATATATAGAAAAATAACAACAATAACAAATAAAATATACAGGAAATTCTTAATTGTTTTTAGTGCAAGACAATTGTGATTTTAACTTGAAATTTGAATTAAATGTTCACGTAAGTTTTTGAAGATTATGCTATTAATTATTAAGCGCGTGATTTTCATTGATTGATTGATTCAACCGAAACACTTCCACTGCTGGACATAGGTCTCCCCCAAGAAGGAGGGAACTGACATAATCGCCACGCTTAACTGGCAATTTGGCGATTGCAGTAGGAGTTTGTTGTGTTCAGAGAATGCTGCGAATGCCTTGGTTTCTCCCTTAGTCACCTTTTGCGATGTCAACGGAAACGATATGGGGTGGTACTAGTCTTAGCCGGCTGATTTTCATGTTCTCGTGTTTCCCATTATATCACACCATACAATAATTTAATTAGTCAATTTCGTTAGTCATTGATATATATTCGATCCGTTTGATATATGTTTTTATGAGCTTAATATCAGGTAAAATTGTAGACCTAAAGGCTACGAATATAGCACAAAAAAAAATCTAAAATAAACACAAAATTAATATTCAAATAACTATTAAGGGAACTTTTATGAATTACGTAATCATTATTAGGGGAGAGTGTCTATGCTTTGATTATTTTTAATGAATTGTTTGGTGATGAGGTTTGAATGTTGAATTACGTCATCGATATGGGCTTATTAATGTTCATATATTTTCTTTAAAATGATGCCAATGCTTACGTAAGAGCTTTGCCTACTATTCCTAATAAGGAGAAGGTAATAATTGGACGACCCCTAATAACATGGAAGTGCGGTTATATTTGTTACAATAGTTGAAATATAAGACGGTCGTGATAAAGGGCGCAAGGTTTTTTTTTTTTTTTTTTAACCTAGCTAATGCTGTTGACCGGAAGGGCCATAAAGTTACCCTGTACAAGATGGTGATCAGACCCATCATCACGTACTGCGCACCTGTCTTCGGTCACATCTCTAGCGAGCAGATGCTAACCTTACAAAGGATTCAGAATCGCTTTATAAGGATAGCTGCAGATGTCTATCGGTTTCAGAGAAATGTGGACTTACACAGAGATCTGAACCTGCCCTCCATTAAGTCCGTCTTTAAGTCCGTCAAGGGCGCAAGGGTCCTAAGATGACGTTTATATACATCGTTACGCAAAATTTATACGAGCTTCACACAGTAACTCATTTAAAGTCTACTTTGTACATTTGTTGGGTTAGGAACTTTCTCGAATGTATACTGAACAAGTCGCTAAAATTTACCACAATAGTTTAGGAACGCTTACATTATTTTATATATGTATATTCATAATGAATGTTTAAGTACATAAATGCGAAAAAACGAGCTTAGAAGTACATAATTTTCGTGTCGACTTAATTCTATATATTACCTATGTATGTATCATGATACACACTATAATACGAACAGGGAATACATGTACGATATAATATAAGAATTATGTCATTTAGTCCTGCAGGTTTCGAGATGAAACTGTATGAGAGAGGTTGCGATTGTTAATATTTAAACAGAAATTATAAGAATAAAGTTCGTAACTGAAGGTTGCGAGCATCGCTGGATGCCTAGGATTCTCAGGACGAAAACCAACACTTACGTGTGTCTTAGTATTTGACAATCGCCTTAAAAATGCAAAATACTACATTAAATTAAAAAAAAAATATTTCCCTTAAAATCTAACTTTAGGCTGATTGCATTTCATTTAGCGAGTGTTAATATTATTCAAGCGTTACGGCTATTGTATGGCGTCGGTTCAAAATATTCTCTAAAGGTTAAAGGATGGATTTTTCGATCCATAGCTTAAGCCGCAATTTTATTAGAAAAATCGACTCTAGTTAAATTTAACTGTAATTATTTATTTTGTGTATTTTATATTTAACATGTGGTGAGTGCAGCAAAATATATTAAGTAACCGGAAATAAAGAATTCCAAAAAATAAAGGATTCAATCTATGGTTGTTTTGTTATGTTTTTTTTTAAATATCATATTAGTTCGTTTTCTAAGCTATTATTCTTTCCCTCCATCCATCCATTCAACTGAAACACGTCTACTATTGAACGTAGGTCTCTCTCAAAGATATCCACAACGACCGGTCTTACCCCACCCGCATCCAGTGGACTCCCGCGAACTTAATTTTAATTACAGTTAAAAATAATCCACTAATACTTGTTCATGTCATTTGGTTGACCGATCCAAACCGTTTTAATTTTTTACCGAATCACAGTTTTAACAGACAGTTGCCTTAACTACGCTTGAAAAAATTATTCTAATAAGTCTCTGTTTATGGGAGCAAGGAATTTCGTAAGCTGATACTCGAGTGTTTAGCCTACGATCGCGGTACGGGACTAGTGCGGCGGGTCTAAGGCGTGTCGCTGATTTCGATGAAATAAAACACTATCGTTTCTCAGTAACGTGCTTGTTACAATGAGATCCTTACACCGTATTCGGCTGATGCAGTTTTCTGTGAACTGTTATCGTGAAAACTTTAATTTGTACTGTGAAACATTAGCTCAGCAACAATGTAACAATGTGATATGTATTATATATACTTCTATTTTTTACTGATTGTGCTCAGCAACTCTGGACGTTTATAACAATTATTTATTGCGTAATATTATAGCTTTTTACCACGGTATTGGCTCAGTGTCTTGACCAGAATCGTACCTCATGTTAGTGCCGATGTCATCCTGGCACGAACGCACTAAGCCTAGACGTACTGGTTTTAGAATGAAGATGCCGGGTGACATCTATTTGGGGAAAAAATTTCGAGCTTAAAGGTGGTAGCTACCTAGATGAGCATTATTGGACAATGCCCTACCACCATGCTATGGTTACCTCACGGTGTTTTCCTTCACCGAAAGCGCAGGTTGTTTTTAGAGTTGGATAGGTGAGTTCGAACCCGCTTACATCGACACGAAATCAGACCGCACTACCAACTGAGCCATCATCGGTTAAATACACTTATATCGCGTTAGGAACCGTCCGTTAATTATTTGGGGATCAAAAAGGGAAAGGGGGAAATGAGCCTTGAACCCGATATCTAAATCGAAAAGCGGTACGTGGCTTTAATAACTCTCTCTTTCCAGGCAACGGTTTACAATTTTTTTTCATCGCTAGTACCAGTAATTAAAGATACCATTCCGAATTTTTAAGACATGTATTGATACCAAAAAAGTACACAGGATTTTTGGTATGTACAGACCCTCATGGCTGAGGGGAGAGGGTCCAAAGTTGTTAAAATCATAACGTGACTAATGGACGAGCCCTTAGGTACTTACTCTTAACACGCGATGTAAATCAAAAAGACGTAAGACGAGGTGATTTGTGATATGTAATTTTTTCCATATAAAACCCTGGGGTTAAGTTCTGTAAGGCATAAATAAAACTGCATCTGTTACATAAAATCATATGCTTTATTCTTATTAGAAACTTCTGAGTCTCTTCTTTAATTCACTATTGTTGTATCATTTAGGTTACATATAGTATTAAAAAATACATTATGTCTTCAGCGGTCAGACCTATACATAGTGGCGTAGATTGCTTTAGACGGGCCATTTCTCAAAATTTGTTTGTGGACCATTTGACCCGCCTGTGGTGAATCCTAGGTGGAAGGTAAAGTTTAAAAACAACATACTGTTATTATAATTGTCGTGAACTAAGTCGTAGACTTTAACTAGTGGGAACTATACATTTTATCGAAACAAAAAAAAAATCAATAATCTATCAGAACAAACAAAATTATTAACATTTTCATCATTGTGTATGCCACATTTTAAACACAAGTGCGTCGTCGACTTGTCTCGCCGTAACAAATCATTCACATCCTTCTTTTAAGTATTTCGTTTTAAAATCGATGCAAAAAAAAACGAAGTTTCAAATAACTTGACATTTTTCAACATGCAAACTTTATTTCGAACATGATTCATAATCATACCGTGCGACTCGGTCGAGGTGGAGGCAATTTTCTTTTGAAATATTATGGCAAGAGGCATCGTTATCGGTGGCCTATTATTTATGCATTAATAGGTTAAGAATATTATTCACGCAGATAACGCACGCGCGTCTGCATAGATTAAAATTCAAACTGTGTCTTTAAAATTCAAATGCTTTTTCTAAATTACTGTAAAATTTTGCTTACATTAAGAATAATAGACTAACAATTTATTACCAGAATAATAAGATGTAGTCAAATTCATCATAAATATTCAACCAATTAAAGCGATGATGGCGCAGTGGGTCAGTGCACCGACGTGGCTCGTCAGTGAACGCAGATTCGAGCCTATCTGTCCAACTCTATAATTAGCCTGAGCTTTCGGTGAAGAAAAAGATCGTGAAGAAAGTATGGAATGGTAGTTGGCCATTTTCTACTAATCCCCGCCTGCGTACCACCCTCAAGTTTGAAAATCCATAGTCAAATACCAATATATATGTTCTGGCAGCATTACTTGAGAACCTCCCCTCAGGGGACGACCCAAGACGTGTTTCGTTCCCCAACTGGGGAGGCTCTTGACGCCGCTACCAGCGCGATACAGTGACACCACCCATGCATCAAGCATTACACGCACAACACTGCAAACACACTCTTGCACATAACACGCAGGTACATAGGTCCTGTAAGGAATCTTTTTTTTTATGTAAATAAATTTAAAAAATGTAGGGATTAGCTAGGATAAAAATTCCGCGGGAGTTTTCACACTTAGGTAGCGGCCAAGCCGAGGTTCGAACCCTTAAGCTAGCTACCTTATGCGGCTGAGTGCCTTCAGCACTCGCCATCAAAGTTTGGTGAAGCTGTAAAGGCCCTTCCGGTCAACAGCATTAGCTAGATCACAAAAAAAAAACTTGAGCACCAGTATCTCTTTAGGCTTAGTGTATTTACTATCCTAGACCACATCGTCACTTAAAATCAGGCGATATTGTGGTCAAAGCATTGAGCCTATACAACGTTTAAAAAAAATGTGGACTCGATTCCACATTCATCAAGGCATAATCCGACCACACTACACCACAAGTTAAAAATTACCCAAGTTAATAAAAAAAATAGATACCCACTTGAATTGAATATGAGATTTTAGATAAAACATGCACTGAATTGCATATAGTATTATAACAATTATTCGGAAAATTATGTAAGATGCAATAAAAAATGGTCGTGATCGTCGGCAAGTCGTTGACCCGTCGCGTGCCCCTCATGGTGCGGTCAAGGGGTTCGCTGTTGCTAATAATACTCGTTTGGTAATTCCTTGTACAGTTTTGAGGTTAATTCTTATGACAGGGTAATATAGCAAAGCCGTTCAATTCTGTTAGTTGTCTTTATCAAATGACTCACATAAATGATGCCTGTTTTATTGAGTTTTTGTTTTAATAGAACAAGTATGTTTTCGCGCAACAATTAGCCGGTGTCAATAATAAACCTCTAACGAAATATGTCTGCTAATTTATAACTTTTTTTAAAATACCTAAAAAATAATTTTGTTTTCTATATATATAGAGAACAAGTCGTACCCGTCATTTCGCTCTTATTAGAAATGTAACCACACATCATAAATTTTAAAAATAAAAATAAAACAAAATTACGACATAGCGTAAGGGAGTTTACATTTTTTATCGGAAAACATAACTCATTCAATCAAGGTCACATACGAAATCATACAAGGTAGATAGTAGTTTTAAACAGGCAAGGTCGTAGCCATAGATTTTGGGGGGTTATTTTTGGGGGAATTTGGGAAAATTTTCCCCATTATTTGAATTGCCAAGCTATTTTCTATATCATTGTTTAAATGTTTTAATCAGAAGTCAGTAATTCATGTAAAGTAAAATTTCTAAGAGACTTGTCAATTCGATGTGTATTATTTGGGGGAGGGGAGGTCATGACCACTACGGACCAACACCCGTGGATTGCTCCTGGTCTAAAATTGCTTGTGAACATCATTCGCGTTTTAAATAAATATTTTCCATTGAACCAAATTGTGAATCCAAACCATTCTCGAATCTTTAGGAATAGACAAGAAAAAATTTCAATAGAATCTGTTCAGTCGTTTAGGAGGAGCTTAAACACACATACACGCACAACAGATTTATATATATAAAGAGAAATATATCCTAGGCTAAAATTCTTTTGATATCAGAAATAAATTTACATAGGAGGCTAGTTAACAAGTGCCTTTGATATCAAATTTTTTTCGCCTACTCCTTTTTTTTTTTTAAAATATGATTGAGGTGTCATTTGATTCGGAACCCCACGTAAAAAGTTTCTGAAAAAATTCATGATGCGCTCGCGAAAAATGACAAAAGTTATAAACTTTTAACTGACAAAAAAGGTTTCGTTTTTTGCTTATATCTCAAAAACTATTTGAGATATTTCAAATCTATAAAAAGATTCAAAAAGAGAAGGAAATTTACCGACGTAAATTGTTAATAATAATATGAAAATTATCATTTTTTTTTTTCATTCTGCCGGCGGGAGTCTATTCTAAAGCTTTTTAAGAATAGCTCTACGAACGGAAAAAAAATTTAAGATTTGTAATTTAACAAGAATCGTACTTGCAATGGCAACACTCAAGCTACATGAAATTGTTAATTAACCAATGTATTTACTTATTAAAAAATCGCGATAAAAAAATTTCGCCGGTGGAATGTTATTCATTGATCTATTCAGTAAGTTCCTGATTTTTTTTTTTTCAAATTAAAATTTTAATATTTAACATGATTTAGTAATATTTTTTATTGTAGTGCTCCAGCGGACGGCGGGGCTTGCGCAAACCCGAGTACTCGTTTTCGGACGTATTTTCAGCCCTTGGTAAAATTATAAATATTAGTCCTAAAGTTTCGGGTGTTGGAAATTTCCTTCTCTTTTTGAATCTTTTTATAGATTTGAAATATCTCAAATAGTTTTTGAAATATGAGAAAAAATTTAAACCCCTTTTTTTTCAGTTAATTATTTATTTATAACGTTTTTTTTTTTGCGAGCGCACCTTGGATTTTTTCAAAAACTTTCTACGTTCGATTCCGAATCGAATGACACCTCAATCATATTTTTAGGAGCCTGCGAAAAAAAAATTACCTAGAAAGAACTTGTTTACTAGACTACATCGAATCTATCTATATAATCGGTTGAGCTGAATGGATAAGTTTATAGGACTGTTTTGAGGAAATGCATTGAAGCAAAACCCACACAGAGATTTATAAAGATCGTAACTTTCTACAAACGAGTTAGAATTTGAAAAAAGAAGTAAATGTAGAAACCTCATTTTAGTTCTACAATTAATGTTGCATAATTGTGCTCAATTTAGTATACAATTGTGGTAAGCAATATTATTGCAATGCGCTCGCTGTATCGAGCAGCCGGTGCGCGCTTCCGTGAGCGCTTTGATTTATATCACAATGATATTTCTTTTGTATATTACCTTACTTCGACATGAACTGCTGTGCGTTAGACAGGTAAAAGTTACTCCACTAAATAATTCCCTTTTTTTTTTTGTTAATCTTTGACAATGTATTAATTGTTTAAATTATAATTGTATAATTCCTGTACAAGTATTTAACCCCTTGAGCACTTACCTGGCGTTTACGTCAGCTTTCCATTGTTTTCCTATTGTCTTATTTTTATGGGTACTCGCGACACATTAATAAGTTGTTTGTTAAATAATTCAGAAGCATGAGATGTTACATATTCAAAAAATTAATAACAGAACAATAATATTAATTAGTCTGATTGACTTTATCAGTTGAATTATTCTGTAGCGCATGTTATATTCCAGTACCTACGTAAAATTAATTTAGATCATTTCTCTATCGATCGATCGATCTATTTGATTACAACGTAGGTGCGATATTTTCATATTTCTTACTAACGAATTGAAATTGGTAATTTATAAATGACAAAATTTTCATATGTAATTTTTATCATCTACATGTGCTCCAGTTTTAATATCAGTGTAATTATAAAGCAAAAAAATTAATAGAGTATAAAAAATGCACTTATTTTATTTATTAACGTATAATCTTAAGGAATAACTGAAACCGTCGCCACTTGAACTGGGACTAGCTGTATCTCAGGCGGCAGTGATAGTTATCACCAAATTATATTCATTGTAACAATTGTTAACATCATCATCATCATCATCATCTCCCTACCCTTCTCCCATTTTTATTTGGGGTTGGCGCAACATGTCTTCCTCTTCCATTCCTCTCTATTTGTTGTCATCTCTGCATTCACTCCTTTCCTAAGCACATCATCTTTCACACAGTCCATCCATCTTTTCTTTGGTCTTCCCCTTCCCATGTAACCGTCCACATTCATATTCAATACCTTTCTTACAACATCCTCTTTCTCCCTGCGCATCACATGTCCATACCAGGACAAACGACCGCCTCTTAACTTATTGGCGCCACTTTCAAACTTCCTCTAATATACTCATTCCTAATCCTGTCCATTCTTGTTTCCCCCACACATCCATCTCAACATTCGCATCTCAGCTGCATGTAATATTCTTTCGTCCGTCACCTTTACGGGGTAACATTCTGATCCATACAAGACGACAGGTCGTATTATGTTCTTGTATATCTTCCCCTTTAATTTAAATGGGATTTGCGGATCACACGTAGTAGCCAAAACCTGCCACCATTTCATCCATGCTGCGTTAATTCTATGCTTTACCGTCCGGTCTATTTCGCATTGCTTTGCAGGAGTGAGCCTTGTAACATAGCCTTTGCATTGTAACAATCGTTAACAATTTCCAATAAATTAATTGGAAATTTGTTTCCCTTTCCATATTTGAAATCGTGGTATATAATTTAAGAAGTACAAAATTTCACAAATTATTATAGTCACATAAAAAAAACACAAGGTTTAATTCAGTTTCTCATCTTCTTTCTGTAAAATTTGACACGATAATATTATTTCCGAATAACAGCGTTAGTATTAAAATACTGCCAGTGTAACGCATATTCTCACGTAAATTATAATATTATTTTTGTTTTGATTTGATGAAGTCAGTCTACGCGGCCGCGCTTTCGTAGTCGACCGCGTGTCGTAGCTAGCGGCTACGTCGTAACACAGTAGTGTTCCCAGAAACGTTACGTTTGATTATTAATTTAATTTAAACATACATATTTATTATGAATTAATTTAATACGCCCGTAAATATGTTAATTGTGACAGTGACTTCTCATTTAATTCCTTACATGATGTGAGTTTTGTTTTCTTTTTTAAATTCTTCAATTTTTAATTTACTAAGTATTTTTTACGTAAATGTTTATGGAAGTTTAAATAAGGAAATATTGTAATTATTTAATTTTAAAATATCGCGGTTAAACGATTAGAGTTTTTATTCTTATTAAAAACGTTTACGGCCTGTTGCAATATCGAATTTTAACCTTTAGATTTAATCAGACTAACAATTTTTTTTTTCGAACCTAGCTAACGCTTTTGACCGGAAGGGCCTTTACAGCTTCACCGTGACTTTGGGGGCGAGTGCTGAAGGCACTCAGTCGCATAACCCCCAACAAAAAATTGGTGGACTGATCACTGCTACTAATCCGACGTTACTGTAGAGAAAAAATGATTGAAATTTCGGATTTCAACAGGTAAAAAAACAGATTAAGATCGCATATTGTAACCGGCCATTAGTCAAAAGATATAATGCATGCCAATATGGATAATTTCTTAACTTCATAAATTATATTGGAGTATTAAAATATTTTCAAAGTAAGCAAAAAAATAATTGAATTAACGGAATACTCATATTTCACCGCTTGTGATGTTTCATCGTTTTTTATATTTTCATCTGGCAATGATTATTATAAATTTACTATCTCATTATAAGATAAATATACTCATCAATACCTTAGAACTATGTCAGTATATTGAAAGGGGATAAACATTGTCCTCGTACACTTTAAAATAAAATAAATACAATCCTTATGAATATGATACAATATAGAACAAAAAACAGCTTCGTTATGAATAAAAAGTAGAGAGTCTCGAGCGACTTTTTAGTTGCGTAAGAAAGAAAAAAGATTAGTCTTGACCATTAAAAACAATAAGAGGCGAAGTTGAAAAAAACAGTTACACACGTGTTTGGGATTCGGTTCTCATTGTAAACTGTACCGACATTTTATTTACAACATTTTGGTACCGATCTATTGTTCTATATTTGTATCGCACACCCCCTCCGGCGTTGATTTAAGACGTGCCCCGATCCCCAGCTGTGGAATTGCAAGCGCTAAATAGACACTCCATGAATTTCTGCATTGTATATTAAAGTTACTCAGCCAACAATGTAATTAAATGTCAAACCCAAAGGATATATTCTTTACCCAACTATCTCTTCATAGTGAAGAAAATACAAAACATGTAATTTGATATTAACAGAGAGACAAATTTGATATTAACAAAGAGACTTTTCAATTTTATTTTGTATGGAATAAATATATGTATAAAAGAAACGACTAGAATACTCATGAGAATAATAAATGCTTAAATCGGATGGCATTAGATGGAGTTAACAGTGTATTTAATATATATTTTTTAATCATTTTAACTGTAATTCTTATCTGTATTTAATGTAAACAGAGAACAGAGGTGGATAAGCGAATGTCGCGTGCCCTCGTCGATTTATTCTTAGTCGCAGTATGACAAATTACTAATCAATAGGGTTTTTTTTCCGTACTCACTGCATTCGAAGACACGTCCACGTGATATATTTTATAAATGTCATTTCTATATCTTCGTTTTAGTTTTTATTTTTAGCAATCTCGTATAGGTTACGACAAATTTAATAGGCTAATAACCTACGTACATACACGTAGTATGTAATATCAAATAGTTTAATTTTTTTTTTATTAATAATAACATAATTAAAACCATTAAACCTTTTAAAAAAGTATTGTAAACTCCTTTAAAGTTTCATGTGTTTTTTTTCTTATATTTATACAAGAATAAGTTTGCGCGCGTCGATGCGCCCAAGTAAAATTACTTAAATTGCAATTAGTTCATATATTTCTTAAATATTCAATGATTTATTTCAAGTTTTAGAAGAGAATAATATTATTTATTTTTTACTTAATTAATTTTGTACCTAAAAAACAAATTATATAATAAAATATATACGAAAACTTTACGAGATGTTATAATAACGGTTTACACATGTAAATCGGTCCAATAATTCTCAGGTTATAAACGACAGACATACGTTACCTATTACATAATCTAAGGATAAGGATTTTTCGTACTCATTCTAATGTTTTAAGTTTTTTTATTGTTATCTAATAACTAACTACTACGCATCTGTGTACACATCGATAAACAAGAGAAAAAATATTAATTCCAATATGGCTTCCGAAAACTTTTAACAAAACATTGAAATTACTGGTGAAACTTAAATATGAGCAGATAAAAAGAAAGCCGCTAGATTTCATTTGTGTGTTATGTATTTTCTACGTAAGAAGCATGAATGAAGAAGATTTTTACGTAATTATTTGATATTCATCGATACTTCTTTAGTATTTTCATATAATAACAGAAAGGGGGAGGGGACGTCCAACTGAGCTGAGATGCGAATGTTGAGATGGATGTGTGGGGGGTAACAAGAATGGACAGGATTAGGAATAAGTATATTAGAGGAAGTTTGAAAGTGGCGCCAATAACAGACAAGTTAAGAGGCGGTCGTTTGTCCTGGTATGGACATGTGATGCGCAGGGAGAAAGAGGATGTTGTAAGAAAGGTATTGGATATGAATGTGGACGGTTACATGGGAAGGGGAAGACCAAAGAAAATATGGATGGACTGTGTGAAAGATGATGTGCTTAGGAAAGGACTGAATGCGGAGATGACAAGGAACAGAGAGAAATGGAAGAGGAAGACGTGTTGCACCGACCCCAAATAAAAATGGGAAAAGGGTAGTGAGATGATGATGATGGGAGAGGACGTCCAAAAAAAAGATGGTTGGAATGGATGGTGTGTGAGGGAAGCCATGACGTCAACAGGGGTGAATGTTGATATGTTAAAGATGTATGGAAGAGGAAGACATACTACGCCGACCCCAGCTAACAAATTGTAAAGACGACGATAATGATGAACTGAAAGCACTCACGGGTTGAGCATCGTAGTATTACGGTTGTCACTTTTCTTTAACGAAATAAAAATATTTTTCGATGCTGTTCCAAAATAAAAAGAGAAGTAACCAATAATAAATAAATATGTGGAAATTCTTGCATAAAGTTACTTTATTTTGTCAAAATATATTTTATAATAGCAGTGTGCTCGTTGCTGCGCCCGCGTTTCATATATTCTTCACTGCGTTTTAATTTTTTTTTTTTTATATGGAACTCTAGTATTTTTTTAGTATTAAGATAAAGTAAAAATATTTCATATAAATTCAAGCACATGCCGGTGAAAACTGTGCATTTTATTTAAATTTTTATGAGTTTTTTCATTTTTACGCGGATCCCTAATTATTTTCAGAAATCAAAAGTACCCTAAGTTATCCTGAGTAACTTCAGATATCTACCAAAAAAGTCCTTAAAAATTGGTCCAGCCGTTCCGGAGATTTTACTTGGAACAAACAGGCAAAAATTTTATTTTTGGGGTATCATTCATATTTATTTAGTAAAAAATAATAGTTTTGACAATAAAAACAGACACTACAATTTTATTTATTAGTATATATAGAAAACGTAAGAAGTTTTTCCTACAACAATCAAATGTCGAGAGATCGATTTTTTTGGAATGATAAAATTTTACTATTGTTGTTTTAATGCGACTTGAGAAAATATTCAGTTGTACTAACATTGAACATAACATGACATAAGCTCACGCCTGTTAATCCCGAAGGGTTAGGCAGAGGTGAAATAGCGAGTACACCACCCACATTTCGCCGAGCTTAGTTCCGTCCTAGATGTGACAGGGGGCGAGCCTGTCGCCATATCGGGCACAAATTCCAGACTCCGGGATGATACTGAGTAGAAAAACCCAATACCACTTGACCCGACCCGGGGTTCGGACCCGAGACCTCAGAGCGGCAGTCGCACCGTAATACAACTGCGCCACCGAGGCAGTTGACATTGATGACGTGACGTAATAGTTTTATCCATTATAATGAATGATAAATGATCTATACACAGGGTTGACATTGACCCATCACGTCGACGGCGATTAAGCGCACGTTATATGTCCCATAGCGATAAAAGTCAAACAGTTTCGTTTTCAATGTCAGCTCTGTAAATGGACAGTAAAGCTGACATTGTTCACCCCGTAAATGTGTGGGGAAATAACAAACTATGTTACGAAATAACATAAGGGGACGAGAATAACCAGAAAATCCTATTTTTTTTTCCATAAATTCAATTTTTATTTTTGTATTATCTACTGTTATTTTGTAACTCGTTGCATTTTTGTTTTCTAGAACTGGTAACAGAGCCAATAATTTTAAAAACTTTTAAACCTTCTCACCTCCCTAGTTAGCAATATTAAGCAAAACTCTTGCTTCTTTCCTCATGCTTACGTAAACATTAGCATAAATAAATACAAAACAGAATTAATAATGGTTTCGATACACAACGGTCTGGTTGGGACGTCTGAGCAATTTTACTATAGAAGAGGTCGCGTTCTGCTCGCGTTGACCTGATGTCTTCTATAGAAACATCACGCTGTCGTCCCGACCCACCAGCTTTGTATTGCAACCCCCCCCCCTCCCCACTCACATTGAAGCTTACGTAATACATGAAGGAAATATGGTGAATGCCTGCTATTTTTCTATTAAAAATAAATATTAGTATTACAAATTATGTTGTGTAACGTAATTAAAGCATTTAATTATTCATAGAGGTTTTAGCGACATCTTGGTCCGCCATGTTGTGATTTTTTATTCGTATATAAACCTACTTCGAGATAAAGAGTTTTTCTATTATAACTAAGACCATTTCATTATTAATTAAAAACCGAGTGAATTCATCCACTTTCATCCGTTTTCAATTATTTCTTTTTAAATTATGTTTGTTACTATTACTATGCCGAATTTCATTTAAATTCAATCCGTAGTTTTTGCGTGATGCGTGCACATCCAAACAGGCAAAGACTCTTAAAACCCATAGAAATATGTCAGTGAATTTACTCAAAAATATTAAATTTATTGTCTTTGTATTTTTGCAGTTCGCGTTATATGTATTTTTATATACATATGTTTCTGCTTTAAATATTATTCGTGCGAGTCTTTTTACCAATTATAGAAAATTGTAAAATGCGTTTTATTGTAAATTGACGTCAACTCGTCTGTTGGCTCATAGCTTCATTTAATATTAATTCAAAGAAATTCTATATTTTCACTGACACATTTTCAAAGTAATGTTTTGTCCGTGGGAAATTTTACATTCGTTGAAATTATCATTCTCTGCGTATGTGTAACGTTTACAGCGATTGTATTAAATACATTAATGAGAAGATTTTAATTGCTTTCAGTGAATTTCTAAGGGTTTTGTGATTAACTCTTTCTGTGCCAACCTTGACGAAACGTTATGCCAATAACAAAGGAGTGCCCGCTACAAACAAGCGTGCACGTGTATCAATTCGTGCGTGTATACCAACAGTATATTCTTAAAAACGTTATGTGGTAATAATAACAGAGGTGTGGGCCCAACATCGGTGTGGAAATAACTTGATTTATTTTTCTTTTTTTATACAAACAGGCACTCATACTTAGGATCCGACTTATAGTAAGCGGACAGAGTAACCTATAAACACTTGTGACACTTAGAGTTGTCGCGTTGTCAACTCTTCTAAAAATTTTTTACCCCTCCTTTTGAAGATCTTCAAGCTGTATTTCCATGGAAAAACCACAGGAGGGAGCTCATCCCACAACAAAAATGTTCGCGGAAGGAAACTCCTCTGGAACGTTCTTTTCGAACCTGGAGTTTTGTTTTCAATATTGGTATATGCTTAATTTCATCACAATACTTCGGTTAAAAATTTGATACCAATTATCTGTTAATACAGTATCAGTATTCAGTACAGTACTACGTTAGCAGAATTTTAGAGAGAATAAATTTTACACATTTTTCGGTCGCTTTTTATCATCCTTTATGTGGGTAAACTGCGATACCGGAATTCGCGGCACGGATCGCACGCGTGAACAGTACAAAGTTCTTTTTCGGACGTTACGTTTTTGAATGGTGTATTTTTAATAATTCTGTATGTAACTGATATAGACATTTTTTCCACATTTATTTGGACCACTGTGTATGTGATTGTGTCGGTGCACCGCAAGCAGAAGCTGCATTGCTTCTGCTGTGATTCAAGATAGTGATTTATTCCATAGGGTTTGGGGAAAACGTCTGGATTAAGGGGTGCGAACCAGGTCACTTAGTGTAAATATTTTTTGAAATTTTGACACATTTATGAGTAACCCCTCTGTATTATTAGCAAAGCGATGCTCTTACTCCCCCATGGTAACACAAGCATTGGAATATAATATCTTAATAAACCATATCACAATTTGTTTCTAGTCAGGTATTACTTGGAATTTCTTTAAACATTCTTAATCACAGTAATATGAAGTTTCCTTTTCTTTTGTTCTTTTCTGGGGTGGGGAGTGGAGGGGGGAAGTCCTACATAGGCTACCCTCTCATCGTTGGAGGACGTCAAGACAGCGATGCCGGTCTCTTAAACTACAGTGACTCCGGCTGTAAAACCCCCCGGCCGAATAGCGCGTATGTTAAATAGGGTAGCGGGATAATAGCTTGTATACTCCGCAACCCCGTAGGTGTGTAACGGATGGTGTGTAACCTTTTCTAAAGGTAAGATGGGGTTCTTCTCAGTTTCCTAATGAGCTATACGGCCCCAAAACCTTGCTTCCCGCCACGAGTCCTCTTTCTCACGACAACAGGCTCTCCCATGCCCAATGCCTAGAAGTTGTCTAGGCTTTATTAAATGTTGCCTGCCTCGAGCTCTCCTTTCTTTGTGCCCTGTATTCCTATTGCTAACCATGAGTGTCTTGGCCGCTCTCTCAAAATTCGCGCCCGGCCGCCTCTGTCTGCGACAGGACACTCTCGTAGAAAAAACACGACAGTATTCCAAGCCATCTCTCGACCGACCAAAAATTTGAGCACAGCCTAAATAGACAGGTCTGCACACAGATAAGTTATCTGAATTCATGAGCTCTATTCGCTCAGTTTGCTAGCATATGCTGAACCGTGACCCCTTACATTTCTCACTGTGATGGCATCTTCCCTTCGGTTCTCTTCTGCCTATCTGGTGCAAATACTTACAAAAGCAGCTATCGCCTGTCAGTATTTGTACCAGCTGAAAGGTTAGCGCACCGTATTTCCGACTCACCCAGACAATAAAGACTGGGCGGATAGCTTCAATTGTTCTCAATCCGGTATTTAGTGAGGATAAAAAATATCCTCCTCCTCCATGCTTGCATCAACTCTTGCTGTAAGCACATTCTCTCCACCGCTCCACCTTCTCGCCGAAAGTAGTGTTTGCACCCCTCCAACTCTGCCAATGTTTTATAAAAAAAAGTGAAAATATAAGTAATCATTGCTGACGTAATCATCTTCACGTTTTCTCACTTTTAAATAAAAGTGTATTGAAAATCGATATTAGAAATACATTCACAAGGATACACAGATAATCATAAATTAACTTAATACGTCGCAAGATTTAATGAAGAACTGTCAAATCCCTCGCTCCTTTGATTCAGGCCAAGCGACAATAAAACGATTGCTGCCATGAATTAATTAAATATACAGACGGTAGGTCCAATGGAACAGACGGGACTTGTTATTATCTGGTATTATCTTCATTATAAACACATACATACATATATGTTGTTATTAGTTTATGAATTATGAAATAGTCGTGTTTTTTACGCTTCTGTTTCATGTTAAGTTTGTGTCTTGTAATTTTGTACGATATCAACTGTTTTTAATTTTCTTTTCACTTTTCATTTACGGTTGATTTTAGTGAATTTTTTATGTAAAGTATTATATTTAATACATTGAAAAACAAGTGTACCATTGAAATAACTTGATTTTTTCCACTTAATAAAAGTAAACATAAGAAATACTACACGAAACTCTTTTTTTTTGGTAGCGAGTTCGCGAATATAAGACACTGTATAACTCTCTCATTCTTTCGCACGAAAAATCCTATAGTTGTATGTGTTGTCTCTGTTTTAATGTCGCCTTTTCGTTTCATCGAATTTCAAATCACAACGAGGGCTAAAGAAATTTTCACTTCACAAATATTATCCTGTTTCTAGTTATTTAGGAATCAATTTTTAGGTGTTTATTCATTCGATTTTCTATTTTATGCAATATATTACTAGTGATTTATAAGTATTTTGCGATTAACGTTAAAAAAACAACTTCCTTCTGTCGCCTAGTAGCCTTATAAGTCGATACGCACTAATACGTCTTACATGATATCTTTTTTAATCACAAAATATGACAGGCCAGGCTTTAATGCATAGTTTATGAAGTTGGGTAAATATTTGTAAAAAAGTTATAAGGATAACAGTAAATTACGTTGGCAAATTACATAATAACAGCTGACACGTTCTTTTACAGTAATTTACTCAAAATAATTAAAATTTAATACGCTATAAGGGAAAAAAAAAAAAAAAGAAAAAAATGTAACCTATTTCTATCTTCGGGTTCCCTGCTGTTTTAATCTGAAAACCACATTCAAATCGATTCAGTAATATTGAACCTTTTTTTTTTTTGACGGGGGGAAATGCATTTACGCACTACCCTTACCTATTGTATTAGTGAGACCGAAGTCCCCCAATACAATAGGTAAGAGGGCACGGAGTGACGAGTTCCGTGCCATTGTGGGACTCGCCCGGGCGAGAGTCGCCCGGAAATACCCACTAAAACCCCCCGGGGCCGTCCGCCGCATTTGGGATGGGTGCGATACGGGATTGCAAGGCATGCCGCCGCGTCGCCGAACCCACCAGGCCTCGTCGTGCAATGGCCCAGTGGGGATGGGGGAGAACTTCTCAACCCCACCTCTTCGCCCCCCCCCCCCCGAAGGGAGGCATGACCTGCTGGTCAGGTCATCATCAAACCGGGGGGACAGGACGTACTTCCTGCCCCCCATAAACAGGAAAGAAGAAAGACAGAGCGGAGGCGGGCAAAGAAGAAAGAGGAAGGAACCCGCCTCCGCTATAGTGTAATATTGAACCTAGAGCTGTTTGTTATTTTAATTCCAATTTGGGCCCTATATAATTGTCAAAAATTGCTCCCGAGATTAAATAGTTTCGGCTTATGTTATTGCAGATATAAAACTCGAAATAGTTGAATATGGCTCAAGAGCAAGATTGGTGCGATGTTAATACGATTAGTACATCAGTCGACAACTAGCAGCCGCACTATGGACAAGTACGAACAACTTTCTGTGGTTAGTGATTTTGTGCTTCCACTAACATTATTAAGACAACGATTGTATAGTTTTTTATATGACAAAAAAAAATGTTATATTTATAAAAAAAAATAGAACCAGATTGAGTTTCTCGCCTGCGCTTTTCTCGACTGGGTTGTTTTCCGAACCGGTGATAGTGTTTTAGACGTTCATAAGCGCCTTCTTAGGGCCTAAATTGAATGAATAAATTTTGATTTTGATTTGATTTTGTATCCGCTCCCGTTCATCTTTTGAAGCGATGATTACGCAGCGGTCACTGCGGCCGGATTCCGCGTCAATCGACGCGGGTTCGATCCCCGCCTAACCGACTCTAAAATTGGCCTGAGCTTTCGGTGAAGGAAAAGACCGCGAGGAAACCGTAGCATGATGTTAAGGCATTTTCTAATGATGCCCGCCTGGGTAGTACTACCCTCAAGTTTGAAAACCTGTCGCCAAATACCAATAGGTGTGTTCCGGCAGCACCACTTGAGAATCAGTACCTCTAGGCTTAGTGTGTTTACCATCCTAGACCACATCGTTACTTAACATCAGGTGAGATTGTGATCAAAGCACTAAGCCTATACCGTGTAAAAAAAAACGTGGAAGATTTTACAGGCGTTATTTTTAGAGGTTCTTTAGCTCCAGTATGTACTCTGGGCCCTCTCTTGCTGAGGGCCAAGACGTGCTCTGTTCCCCACCTGGAGAATCATACTGCATTCACTCTTGCTCACAACACGTATGTAGGTTATGAGTTCTATAATGGTCATATTACTAAAAGAGCAAATTACACGGCTTTTAATGTGGAACATCTAATTCGGCTGTTCAGACCGACTATTGGCATAGTGACACGTCGCCACGCCTCATAATATTTTTTTTTTTTTTTTTTTTTTTTTTCTTTATTGTATATTACTTAACAGTACATTTACTATAATACTGTTTATTATTTTAACATTTAAGTAGTACCATTTACAAAGTAATTATAATTAAATTTTGTTATGCAGTATAATGTCTTGAAATGCAAATTTGATTGTGTGTATGTGTGAGTGTGTGTATGTGTGAGTGTGTATATTTATGGGTGTGTGAGTGTGTTATAAATATTTAATAGAGTGTGGTGACACGTCAACATGCCCAAATGACTGAGCGACTCACTCCCCACTGAATTTTTAATTCTTATTAAATTAACAAACATATCAATCTTTTTAAGAATTTTAAATAATTTCTTTTTTATTATGCGATACTTATTTCTTTTCATAAACCAACCCCGTTATGTATATTATATTTGAATTAGACGTATAAATAAATTTATCCGTATGTCTCTTTCTTTTTGTATCTCTCTTATTCAATTTAATTATAAACCTACTAATCGCAGGTCGGCGAAGGCTCGTATGGCGTTGTACTGAAATGTAAGCGCCGGGATACCGGACAACTCGTCGCCATTAAGAAATTTCTCGAAACTGAAGAAGACGCTGCCGTCAGAAAGATGGCGCTTAGAGAAATACGCATGCTGAAGGTACACAGATATAGTAGTTACATTTGCAAAATCCGTACTGTACAAAATTAATTTAATGGCGGAGAAAGTTTAATAAAAAGTGCTGCTATTATTTGATACTAGCCCGCGGCTTCACCCGCTTCAAATTCTAACAATTTGCAGCCTATGTTCTTCCCCTGGATGCGATAAATGTCATGACCAACTTTCATCGAATTCGGTTAAGTAGTTTTTGCGTGATTGGTGAACAAATTAATCAACGGACAGCCAGACCGAGAATTTTTTTTTAAACTATCGAAATGTGTGTTCTGTAATTCTGTAAATGAAATGTTCTGTAGTCGATTCTGAAGCCCCGCATAGTATTTTTTGTTAAATATCCTCAATGTCGTTTCAACCTGCTGTAAATTAGCTCGCAGTTTTGTCTGTTCACAGAAACTTCGTCATGATCATCTCGTCAACTTGATCGAAGTGTTCCGACGTAAAAGGAGATTCTATCTCGTGTTTGAATATCTGGACCACACGCTGCTCGATGAGTTGGAAGCAACGACTGGCGGTCTCGGCGAGGACACCGCCAAGAAGCATCTCTATCAACTCTTGAAGGGCATGGACTACTGCCACCAAAATTCGGTAAGATCTCCTCGTCTCGGGAATTTACGGGCAATAATTTGGGTCAACTCACGTATAATGAATTTTTTATGTGTACACCTTCGCTGTTCTGTGGTATGTGAAGATACGTTAGTACCTTTTCGTAATGGAAGTGAGTAACAGCAAGCCGGGGAAACGTGCGCTATTTGATGCATTTAAATAATAATTATTCGGATAAATATTTCAATGTTTAGATTTTTTTATCGTTGCTCAATCGATATTTTTAATTTCGATGTGAGATCAAATCAACAATTTTTTTTGTTACAATTGTTTTTTGTTCGCTAGTGTTTTTTTTTTTTAATTTTCAGTTTCTTTTCCTTATAATTTTATTTAATAATTTACTTTAGTGGTATTACATCTTATTATGGCGGTCATTTTTGTGTTGACTTTATTCAGAATGAATTATCCTGGTAACTTTCTTTAAATAATACACTACACAGTATGTAGGTCCTAAATGCTGGTTCTAAATCTATACATATAATAAAAGGCTAACGAGACGAAATCTGTACATTGATGATGTTTAAGAAAAAAATAGTATTTGCGGCTTCAGAAATACCTACAGAACACATTTCGATAGTTTTAAAATATTTTGGCGGTCTATTTTATTCGCCAATCACGTATAACTGTTGAACCAAATTCGATGGCAGTTGGTAATTACATATATTGCATCCAGGGGGAGAACATAGGCTGCAAATTGTCTGAACTTGTCTGTAAAGCCGCGGACACAGCTAGTGTTGTATAAATTATAAAAAAAATATTTTAATTGGTTATGGATAAACTCAAAAAGCATATTTAGCCGATTTTAAAAAATTCTTTCATCTGTAGATAGACACATTATCAGTAAGTAACGTAAGTAAGTAAGTAACGTTGCCTTTTATGATAAAAATATTCTGTAATTTTATTGGTCTAGTCACTTTATTTTCGATCCTTTAATATTATTTGGAAAATTCTCTTTACAGATAATCCACAGAGACGTAAAGCCGGAGAATGTGTTGATCTCTAAAACTGGGATAGTGAAGCTTTGCGATCTCGGTTTCGCCCGAGCCCTGGCCGCTCCCGGTGAACCTTACACAGAGTATGTGGCAACGAGGTGGTACAGAGCACCAGAATTATTGGTGGCTGAGCACAGGTGCGATTAGTCATACTAATGTTAACCTTATGACCTATATGTTAGGATATCTTTCACCACAAGCTCACATGATGTTAAGTGACGATGTGGGCCAGGATGGTAAACACACTAAGCCTATAGGTAGCGGTTCTCAAGTGATGCTGCCGGTTCACACCTATTGGTATTTAGTAACAGGTTTTCAAACTTGAGAGCGATAGCCACCAACGAGGTCATATTACCACCATGGCTTCCTTCACCGAAAGGTCCCTCTCCTCCGGGGTTCTTATCGACAGACAAGATCCAAAGAAGGAGAAGGCCTAGCGGCTGCAATGGTGACGGGGAGGTAGTTGATCCAGCCCCCTCTTTCCGGAGGGAAGATAAGGGGAGTGGTCCGTTTTGGGCCTGCCGCCGGGGCGATGCGGAGTATGCTCCACCAATCCCGTGTCGCCCCAGGAAGGCGGCGGTAGGTAAAGCAGGTTTAGTGGGTATTCCCGGCGCTTCACGCTGGATGAGTTCCACATACCCCCTGACATCTCTAATCCGGGAAGAGACTTACGACATTTCTCACTATAAAAAAAAAAGCTGATTTTTAGTTGACCGCACTACCAACTGCGCCTTTATCGCTTCAATTGGAAAATTAGGATGAGTGACATTTTGTTGAAGGAATAATATAATATAGTGATGAAAGTATAGTTTGATGTTAGGGACTGGATGGTTACAGGGAGTATTTATTAGAGAATAGCTTCCTCATTCCTCTAGGTTCAGTGCATTACCATCTTTGGGTATATCGTTACTTAAATGATAATAATAATTGAGATTGATGTTAAATGATAAGCTATCTAGTAGGTGTACAAAATACATTTGTCTTAAACTCCGTTGCAAAAAGAAGCAGAATTTAAGATGTATTTTTCAAAAATTGTTTACACTGTAAGACGATTATACGTTATGCCCATAATATTAGAATCATTACAGAGATAGATCCAGATCTATTAACCTAAGGAACCAATAAATGAATATTATTGCTTTATGTTTACACCCCGATGCGCATACGTGTATAAATACACTAGCTGGTGCCCGCGGCTCCGCCAGCGTTTCATATGTTCTGCGCATATGACGTTTCATTTATAGCTAATTTAAAAAAACAAATGAATGAATAAAAGTAAGAGTATTTTGTTTTTATTAGCGGAAAAAAATGTATATAAGCGTAAATTGAAGTGGAAAATGTACATAAGAGTAAATCGAAAAAAAAAAAATGAGAGAGGTTCGGTGGAATCCAAAAATTACCTGTCTACAAAAAAAAACACTGCGTTGAAAGGTATTAGTCCTATCCCGATATGTTCAGTAGTTTTGAGGTGATGGTGCGTCAAAGGAACGCCATTTTATAAATGCCTGTCTTTTGTTTTATGGGAGCAAATATATTAATATACAAACAAATTGAGAAAACATGGCAAAGGGCTCAGAGAATTTATAAATTTATTTATTTATATATATAGCCTATTAATTCCGCGTCGAATGGTTGTGGTTTCATGCTGATCGGTCCAGTAGTTTTCGAGTTTACATCGGACAAACATTAAATATTTTTAATCCGGTTTTTACTTATATAAATACTTGAACTGTTATTATGCCTAAGCAAGTGTGTGTCATATCTATCCGAAATCTAGAGTTCTTTACCACCGTATGTCTCGGAAGAGTTTTTGCTAATTCTAATGTCATTAATAATATTATTGATTGACCAGTTCTCGAATATGTTGCGGATACAGATAAAAGGTTAAGTTCCTAACACACATAATTTACAATTTAAAAACTGCCCACTTTTGGTGTGTTATGGGAACGAATAATACATTTTTACGCAATAGAAACCTTGAGACAACGCCATCTATGTAGTGGTACGTAGTACGGGTAGTGGAACGTCAATGAACGGAATATGTCGTGGGTCGTCGTTTTATTTAATAAGCCGATTCCTCCTTTCAAGATGAGCCCTTTACCCGGCAGTGTACATTTACAAGTGGCTATTGTTATTATTTTATGTCCATCCATTTAATCGAAAGACGTCTCCTGCTGGACATAAGTCTCCCCCAAAAAGAATGACATAATCGCCACGCCTGGCAGACTGGTTGGCGATCACAGTAGGTGTTTGTGGTACTCAGAGGATGCTGGTGCACGCCCGTGGTTTATCCCTTAGACGCCTTTTATAACTCCCATGGGAACAATATGTGGTGGTACTTACCTTAACCGGCACCACACATTATTATCTATTTTATAAAGTAGTTTTATTTGTCACATATTCATATAGGTACGGCCCCGAAGTGGACATCTGGGCCATTGGGTGCCTGTTCGCGGAAATGTTGACCGGGAACCCGTTGTTCCCGGGCGACTCCGATATCGACCAACTAGCACTCATTATAAAAACTGTAGGTGAGTTAATGCTCAACTACAATAGTTTTTTTTTTTTTTTAAATTTGAGCTCTACATAATAGCTGCATTAAAAAAAGTTACAATGGGCCTAATCAGAAAGTTCAAAGTTACCCAAAAGGCAATGGAGAGGGCCATGCTCGGAATCGAATCACAAATGAGAAGATCCATATAGGAACCAAAGTAACGGACATTGCCCAAAGAATTCCCAAACTTAAGAGGCAGTGGACTGGGTACATTGCTCGTAGAACCGATGCCCGAGATTAAGCCAATGGGTTGTCGATTTGATGCCGCATATCAGAAGACGCGTGTGTAGGCCCCTCACAAGATGAACCGACGATCTGGTGAAAGTCGCAAAAATCCGCTAGATGTGGGTGGTGCAAGTTCAATTTAGGCCAATATAAAAAAAAACTAAGCAGCCATGGGGACTGCTGACAGAAGAGAAAACTCGAAGCGTTGAAAAAAAAAAAACTGTTTCTTTAATGTTTATATTTCACAATTTGTTAATTGCAATTATTAACATTACCTAACATTTAACAATCGTCTGTATTTTACATTTACTTGCGCTCCGAATAATAGTTATGTACATTGTCATATAGTTTAATCATAATCAAAAATGCGATAAGCTGTGTGAGTATAAAAGCATGTTGACGAATGACGTCATAGCATTGCTAACGTGAATCTATAAGTTTTTCCCGTTGCCGAGAATCTTTCAAAGCCGCTAAACAAGTTTTCACTTCAAAAAGCATTTGATGAGTCTTATAGCAATGTTTTCAGGTAAGCTGGCCCCACGTCACCAGCAAGTCGTGTCTAGATTGTCTGGTGGTGCGGCTTTGCCCGGGGCCGGTGCACCACGAGGAATGTTACCAGGCGTTGGACACGCTAAGGACCTACTGGCTGCTTGTCTGCGGACTGAACCTAGGGCTCGTCCGACCGCTTCCGTTCTGCTTAGGCATAAGTATGTACCAGATTATGATGAGAGGGTCTTCTAGAACTATCTTCTGGAAGACACACTTGAAAGACATCTACACTTAATGAGAAGCGATGTTGGTAGTGCGGTCGGATTCCGCGTCGATGAACGTGGGTCCGAACCCACGTATCCAACTCTATTATGAGCCTGGGGAAGGAAAACATCATGAGGAAACCATAGCATGGTGGTATAACTATTTAATAATACCCGCCTGGGTAGCTACCTCCCTCGAAATTAAAAATCTGTAACCAAACACAAAGAGAGGTTTTCTGGCAGCATAACTGGAGAACCAAGACTTCTGGACTAAGTGAGTTTATTAATTTCGATAACATCGATCTTAAAATTAAGTGAGATTGTAATCAAAGCACTGAGTCTATACAGTATTAAAAAAAATATTGTCGTCATAAGTGAAGATGTACAAATCCCATAGAGTTATTGTATTATATTTTAATGGCTTAAGCTTTCACTTCATTCATTGTTTATCGAATAAGTTATTACCGAGATTTAGGCCTAGCAGTTTTTTTTATGGTTGACACAAATAAAGAATTATAATTATTAGTCCTCTGGTATACTGATCTGTTGGTCTACTGGTCTACCGATGTTAACTTTTTCCAGGTATTTCACAGTCGACGGTTTCGCGGACAGTTTTAACGCTGAACTGAGACAGAAGTTGGGAAAAAACAGGAAGTAAGTTTACCACCATATTTATTGAATACTTTTACATTACATTTACATTTACAGGACAGGGACAGGACATTTACATTACAGGGCATTTACATTACATTTACAGGACAGGGACAGGACAGGGACATTACAGGGACAGGACATTTACAGGACAGGGACAGGACATTTACATTACAGGGACATTACATTTACAGGACAGGGACATTACAGGGACAGGACAGGGACATTACATTTACATTACATTTACAGGACAGGGACAGGACAGGGACAGGACAGGGACATTACAGGGACATTACATTTACATTACATTTACATTACATTTACATTACAGGGACAGGACAGGGACAGGACATTTACATTACAGGGACAGGACATTTACATTACATTTACATTACATTTACACATTTACAGGGACATTTACAGGGACATTTACATTACATTTACAGGACAGGGACATTTACATTACATTTACATTACAGGGACATTACAGGGACATTACAGGGACATTACATTTACATTACATTTACATTACAGGGACAGGACATTTACATTACATTTACATTACATTTACATTACATTTACATTACAGGGACATTACATTTACATTACATTTACATTACAGGGACAGGACATTTACATTACATTACATTTACAGGTACATTTACAGTTACATTACATTTACATTACATTTACATTACAGGGACATTACATTTACAGGACATTTACATTACAGGACATTACATTTACAGGACATTACATTTACATTCATTTACATTACATTTACATTACATTTACATTACATTTACATTACATTTACATTACATTTACATTACATTTACATTACATTTACATTACATTTACATTACATTTACATTACATTTACTTTATATTTACATTACATTTACATTACATTTACACGTCATTGTTATAATAATAAAATAAAATAAAAAATAATAAAATAAAATCCCGTATTTCAAATTTCCTGTGTTGAAATACACGTTAATTGAAAACTACTGTACCGATTTGGTTGTAGTTTTAATAATATATAATAGAATTTGAGGATTAGGATGAGGTTAAATTACAGTTTTAAAAAAAGATGTTATACATTGAATCTGAATTAAAAAATACGTAGTGACCGGGGAATATTTAGAATATGTTACTGAACTTACGGGCATCAGCCAGTTAAGGTTTCTTTTGAAAATGTTCTCGTCTGTAATGATTTTTTTAATAGAGGAAATGATAAGACAAAAATACAGTGTACATTTAAGACTTTAGTTTTTAAAAGATTATTTATACTATTGGTTAGACATCGTCGCCTCAACAGAGCACGGCGCGTGTCACCGCTAAACAGAGGCAGCAATGGACACTCAATATTATACCGGTTTGTTATAATTTTATAATTAAGCGTTATTTTTGCTTACACATTTACAGTTTAATTTAAGGATGTGATGTGATGTAGTTTGCGTCATTACATACAAGTGATGTGACAACAAGAATACGAAACATAAATTTTCAAATGCCAGAAAAATTCCCGGGATTGTTTTAATGAAACACATGATATTTGGAAAATTAGAATAGTTTTATATAAATAAGTTCAGGCACCATGTCAAGCAAGTTTTAATTTGCAAAGGTTATTATAGGGTGGGTCATTATGTGAACGATGGCGATATCTGAAAATGATACTCTTGTCTGTGCGTCTTGTAAAGTTCGTTAAAAAACCATGCAGAAAAAAAAACCAAATCAAGTTTCTTGCCAGTTCTTCTCGATGACTGGATTGTTTTCCGGACCGATGGTAGTATTTTGACGTTCATAATTATCTTATAAAGGCCTAAATTGCATAGAGTTTTTATGTATATTTATTTTTGGATATAATTTTATCCTCATGATTGCCAGAATTCTATGTAGTCACAGTTGATGCTTGGCATTAATTAAGAAGATTGCTTAGAAGACTATAGTCGGAAGGATGTAAGTTGGCAACACACATTGGTGTATGAGACATTCCAATCAAGTTATTACAAGTATTATTGGTTTATCTAAATTTTAAATTACGAACCTTTTTTTTAGAAAGGTTATAAATAAATATAGGTTTGATCTCAAACAAACTTCATGCATGTTGATACAAGAAAAATGTGGTTAACGGTGCTAACACACGTACGGCCCACAGCGGGTTGCCGGCGTTATTAATCCCCTAAGTAGGGATGGGAATCCTTTTCGAAAAAGATCGATTTTTGAATCGATTCGAATCTAAGTTTGGGAATCGATTAACAAAATATCAAGGCCCAAAAGATTCATTTTTCAAACTGTCATTTTTTATACGATTAACATATATCTAGATTCCAAAAGAACACTACAGATAAATAAATTAAAATATTCATCACAGGATCACAGCCGATCTCGGACTGACAGTACGGCTGGGGAATCGCTCATCCATTATAACTATAGAACAAGTTAGTATGGTTTTTTTTTTTTATATCCATTATACACTTATCTCTTCCCATGTTAGTATTACAATGAAAATATTGGAATTTATATAGATAAATTAGGTTAAAGTGCCCATTTCTAAGTCTGTCTTTCACTGCTACGTAAAACATTATGACCTTGATTTATGATAGCGTAATTATATTAGCCCTTACAAATAATAGTGAAATAAATAAAGAATTAGTTAAACGCATCCATTTTACCTAAGTGTGTCTTTTACCGATACGTAAATCTCAACAAGCTTGGTTTTATTATATCTACCGTAAAAATAATATAATATTTTTGATATATATACTTAATAAATAAAATTGAAGTGTCTGTTTGTGATGTCAAAATAACATTTTTTTTTACTAAATACATATGAATGTATATACAATACGTATACCTAAAATACATTTTTTTTAATTTTTGTCTGTCTGCTCCGGGTAATCTCCGATTTTGACGTGACTTTCGAAGATAATTAATATTCCGCATAAAATAATTAAAACTCATTAAAATTTGAACAAAACCCACAGATTCAATGCTCAGTTTTACGGACAAGTTTGAATTTATGGGAAATATGTTTTGTTAATTGTAAAAAAAAATCCGTTGACAAAATTAATAAAATGCAGTGAGGAATATATGAAACGCGGGCGTAGCCGCGGGCACACTGCTAGTAAGGATATAAACTTCTCTTAATCGTTGCCTGTATTATTCAGACATTGAAACACAAATGGAAACTGGTCCAGTTGAGAAGAAACCCTCGCACGGCACAACCGCCGTTCTGTGTCAGGATAATGAGGTAACTCCAAAAAAAAATGGCTTTTGTCTTTGAAATTTTACTTTTTATATTAACATAACTAAAAGCTAAATAGTTAATTTTCTCTATTGGCATGCGCTATGGAAATTGAATGTATTATTTGTCACGGCTTTAAAGTGTACTGTATATATTTTGAACCATTAGAATTTTCACATTTTATATGTACGTATATTAATGTGTCGAGTACCCATAAAAATAAGACAATAGAAAAAACAATAGGAAAACAATGGAAAGCTGGCGTAAACGCCAGGTAAGTGCTCAAAGGGTTAAATGGCACTTACCAGTAAAACTGAGCATTGGATCGTTTCTTTGTGTTTTTTTTTTTTAAATTCAGAACCCTAATTTGTCTGCCTAATCTATCTTGCCTAATCTATCTATATTTATATAAGGAAAATGGGGTTCCTTTGGCGCACTATCATTTCAAAACTACTGAACACATCAGGGTGGGACTATTACCATTCATCGACCCTTTCTCATTTGTTTTTCGATTTACTCTTATGTGCATTTTTTCTGCTAGTAAAAACTAAAGGCTCTCATTTTTCTCCATTCATTTGTTTTGTAGGTTAGGTATAAATAAGGTTTTTGGGGGGGAGAGAGGTGATTGTGGCTTTAGGGTGATATTTACCTCTCTTCCTCCGGGTGGTTTTTACTTCTCTATGAGAGGTGGGCGAAGAGGTGGGTGGGGAGAGAGCCTGTGGGTCAGGCAGCGGTATTCTCCCTCCCCCCCATCCCCATTGGGCTTAAGTATGGACGAGGCCCAGTGGGCCTTGCCGCAGGGGGCGACGCGGTGCAATGCTGTGCAATCCCGTATCGCCCCTACTATAAATGCGGCGGGCGGCTCCGGGGGGTTTTAGTGGGTATTTCCGGGTGCTTCACGCCCGGGTGAGTCCCACACTGGTGCGGAGACGTCCCTCCGCACCCGCTTACCCATTGCATTGGGGGATTTCGGTCTCACTAATGCAATGGGTAAGGGTAGTACGTAAATGCATTTCCCCTCGACAAAAAAAAAAAAAGGTATAAATAAGGTACTTTTGCACATTTACACTCACACCTAAAGAACATATGCAATTGCGGGCGGAGCCGCGGACACAGCTAGTAAATTATAAACGCGGTGTAACTTTAGCTAACTACCCAACAAATATACCGTCATAATCCGGTCCACCCATTCCGGAGATTAGCCGAAACAAACAGACATAAATACAAAATTTTTGTCTTTGGTATAGGTATTCATATCTGCTCAGTAGAAAAAATATTTTGACATTACAAACTGACACTTCAATTTTATTTATTAGTATAGATTACATAAAGATTATTTTTAACTATATGTTATAATAAATTTGGTGCTCAAATAAAATCATGATAACTTTATTGATGATACAGATATTTTTTGGTATAACTATTTAATAATATAATGGCCTTTTTCTTCAAATTTATTTAATAAAATTATAGCGTTACTTACATAGGATAATAAACAGACAGATATAAATTTTAAAAATTGTTTTCTTAGTCCAGGTACCGTATATATTTACATTCATAGATATTTAGTAAATAGTTGTTATTTTTATTATTGTAAACATACACTTAAATTTTATTTATTAGGTATAGATAATTGATTCGTGACAATCGTCGTTAAGAAGATGGCGTCACTATACCATTCAAATGGCGCTTAAAGATTATTAGCTTCAAATA
Organism: Samia ricini; assembly: GCA_014132275.2. Lineage (NCBI taxonomy): Eukaryota > Metazoa > Arthropoda > Insecta > Lepidoptera > Saturniidae > Samia > Samia ricini. The sequence goes on from AP028159.1 coordinate 3,068,399, forward strand.
ACTTATAACAACTATTATCATTTGACAGCATGTGGTTTTTATTCGTCGTCATCCATATTTAACTTCATTATTAAAGTTAACTTTTTAAAAGGGAGTTATTTAGTGGAATAACTTTTTCTGCTATTAACTTTCTGCTTTACTTAGACTAATATATAACCTAGCCTTTATACATAACTAGGCTAGGCTAAAAATACTTCTTCCTAAAATTTATTCGATCCAAAATACTCTAAGTGCGAATTTTTAAGGATTAGATACGAAGATATGTTTTTTTTTCTTACTGGTTATTTATTATGTCAAATATTACAAAGTATTGTTTTGTTCGAGAAAAGTAAATATTTGTGTGTCACAAAGAGTTTTCTCCTTTTCTTAAGCACTATTATTACACTTCAAAAGTTCTCTCTGATATCAATTATATTTGTTTACAATTTTGGGCTAAATGTATATTTAAAAAGTAAACGTAATTTATTTATTTTAATAATTTTATGACTTGTTCCTTTTTTACACACGGTATAGGCTTGGTTTGACTACAATCTCGCCTACAATATCTTAACGGTGACGATTTGCTCCAGGATGGTAAACGCACTAAGCCTAGATACTGGTTATCCAGCGATGGTGCCGGAACACACCTATTGGTATCTGGCGACAGGTTTTCTTACTTGAGTGTGATAGCTACGCAGGCAGGTAGTCGATTACCACGTCTCTACTTATAATAACAAATCTTGGAATGAAGTTGCTTGTTTTTGGTTTTAGTTTGGCGAGCTGGTCTCGTCTCTACCGCCACCATCGCGTCCCGCAGCGACTCGCTCTCTAGCGAAAGCCATCAACGATGCCTTCCAAGTAATTAATTCATTAGCCAGCTTCTGCTCGCGACTCTATCTGCATCGTTGGTCTATAATTAGGTCCAGAGATAAACTATTCTTGTTATATGATTTTTATCTAGGGTTTTTGAAGGAGCACAATTCTCTAGAGTTGTAACACTTACATCATTTTGATCTATCTGTTAAGATTAAACTTACGTATAAATATTGATTTATTGGCGACACTTGGTTACAAAATTTTAATTATTTTTTTATGTTCACACAATAGTTTAGTTAGGATGTGTTGAACTAACTAAATTTATATTATAAATGCGAAAATTTCGTTGTTACACTTTTAACGAGTTTGTCTACTCAACCTATCACTAAGTATGTGATTTCCGTACACGTCGGTCAGGTTGTCCGTTGTACATAATATTTCATATATGACACATTTTAACCCGAACGAATCCGTGGGCAAAAGCTAATAGTTTATACTTAAAAAACATAATATCTGAGATTTAATTTACTTAGATAAAATTACTAGGTAAAGAATAGGTACAACACGAATATTATATTATTTTTTACAGACATTTCCAGTACCTGTAAACACATATCCACGGACGCCTTACATCAAAAAGTAAGTTTTTCATCTACGTACAAATAATGTAAATGCTTTCAATCTGTCTGTTAGTTGGTTTATAACTTAGAAACCTCTGGACTGATTTACATGATTGATTTGTATAATTATAAGTGTACAGTAATACCCCGCTAAGCGCGACTCCGTTACGCGCGGTTTCACTATAACGCGAATTTCAAATTTCGTGCTCAAATGCCTCGCATTACGCGAAAGAGTGCGTATAAAACATAATGTAAAGACAATAGATGTATTTTTCCGTAAAAAATAAGAGTATGTATTGCATAAAGTGTTCTTAGAATTAAAGAGATTGATTAAAATGATTTGTATTTTTTTGTATTAAATTTTGACTATGTTTAATCATAAACCTCGATATACGCGAATTTCAGTTAACGCGATTTTTTTCGGAACGTATACCTCGCGTAAAGCGAGGTATTACTGTATTTTATATGTAAATTGAAAATATTCACTACTTTCTAGAGTCAATAATAAGCTGGTGACGGACGAAGATTTGTCCAAGAACGCGTCGTTACCAAGAAAAATGTCAAAAAGATTCAGCCCGAATTCTCGTTGCCTTACGTACCTGGAGGTTAGGGAAATTGTTTATTTATTGTTGTCTTGTTGTAGTAAGGGTAGAGGAAAGTAAAAGCGAGATATTGCTACTATATAGACGTGGGTTCAAAGCCATGTGTTTCATTTGGTTAGTTTCAATACTACAGTTGAAAATCTATGACGATAGACGGATATCATTGTGTTATGGCGGTTAGATTTATTTCTAGTTTAAGTAGTACTAATTTTTTGGTATTCGCCACCACTTTTAATATTTTGGTGATCAATCGTAATGATGAGACTTTGCAAGACCAGACGGTGCCCAACACGATCGAATTACTGGCGATACCTGACAATACCCGATGAGATGAGAAATCGCTTTAGTAAAAAGCTGTTTCAGTATTCAATCAAATATTTATGCGCTTAAAATAATTATAAAAATGTACTAAAAGTAATTAATAATATTATTACAGCGAGCAATAGTCCCATGAAGAAAGTCAGAAAACCGCAACCTCCACATCAACACACCGGTGATAAGTCACACGATTACTCTGAGAATATCGTATGTATATATATATATATTTTTTAAACCACATTGCTTTATCCACTATCTCACCTGATGTTAAGTGACGATGTGGTCTGCCTAGTTTTTTTAATAACAGTGAACATTGATAGACAGAGTGAAATAAAAATGTTAAGGTATGTAGATATGTTAGTACGGAATGTCTTTTCCATCCATCCATTCAACCGAAAGACGTCCACTGCTGGGCACAGGTCTTCCCCAGAGATCTCTACGATGACCGAATGAATGAATCTATTTTATTGGAAGTTAATTTCGTTTTAAACCCCCTTTTTGCTTTTATTTTTGAATAATAATATTACTTTGTGTCACACCACAATACTATTTTGTAAAATGTAGGTACTACTTTTAGGTTTGATAACAAAATCTCTATTTTGTTTTGTTTTGTAGACTGACACTGTTTTGTTATGCAATATAGGTAATCCGTTTTGCTGAAATTAACATGTATTTTTTTAATTTTAATTTATTCCATTTATTTGTTTGTAACCGGTCTTTTTTCCTTCGACATGGGCCTCCTCTAAAGACTTCCATCTTTCTCTATCTCTTGCTATTTGGATCCACGTGAAGCAATGATTGTACAGTTGGTAGTGCGGCACGGTTCCGCTTCAATGGACGCGGGTTCGAACTCACCTATGTTACTCTAAAATCAGCCTACGCTTTCGGTGAAGGAAAACATCGTGAGGAAACCATAACTTGGTGTTAGGGCATTTTCTACTAACACCCTCCTGGGTAGCTACCACCCTCAGGTTTGAAAACCTGTCGCCAAATACCTAAAGGTGTGTTCCAGTAGCATTACTTGAGAACTGTACCTTTTTTTTTTTTTTTTGACGGGTGGAAATGCATTTACGCACTACCCTTACCTATTGCATTAGTGAGACCGAAGTCCCCAATGCAATAGGTAAGGGGGCACGGAGGGACGAGCTCCGTGCCAGCGTGGGACTCGCCCGGGCGTAAAGCGCCCGGAAATACCCTCTAAAACTCCCATACCCACTAAAACCGTACCTGTAGGCTTAGTGTGTTTACCATCCTGGATCACATCGTCACTAAACATCAAGTGAGATTGTGGTCAAAGCACTGAGCCTATACGGTATTTAAAAAAAATGAGCAGCCGATTATTTTTTTAATATCGTCTTCTCGTCTTTGTATCTTGCTATAAACAAAGGTAAATGTTTCATTTACAGCGCCATGGATCTGAACTGACATCCGGTTCGCGGATGCCTACAAATCTTCCGTACATGTGACTTACCGCTGCAAGGCCTCTTACAACTAAAAAATACGTCTTTAGTGTGTACCATTTGTAAAGCGAAAACTGTGAATTGCCTTTTGTGACGTCACGTATTGAATTTATATAAGGGACAATAATTATTATTAAAATTTTAAAGTGTATATAATAAAAAATAATAATAAAAAGTAACAATTTTATTTCAAATTTCGAATACTGTGTCGTTTGGTTGAAGGAGTTAATTACATTTTACACGGTTTTATGAATTTTGTTGTTCCTTGTTCAAGGTTTTATTTTGAAATCATAAAGTTGAGTAATCATAAATTTTCTATAAAAAAAAAATGACAATTTCAAATAAAGTGGCCAGAAAAAAAAATTAATTACAATAATAACTAAACCTAAATTAGAAATATAGTTATGTAGTTTCTGTTATAATGGAAAAAAAAAACTAACTCTGAAATGTTTTAGAAAAGTGTAAGATTTTTAAATAAATTATTTTCATGTATCGACTTCATTTATTTATGTATCGAGTGTATTTATTCCACATATATTTACATGTCACATTGATATTTACACGTTTCATATAAATTATTAAAAAAGAGTCGGGAAAAATTTAATGAATAATGTCATTTTCTACATACCTGCAGATTTTCTAAAAAAAAAATTATTACAAAAAAAAATGTAATTTATTTATACTACCTACTAAGGTATATACATAGTAAATATTTTTTTAATTGCAGTTGAATTTTTAAACATGTGTATTTTGTATGGGAATTGGCAGAATTTTCATTTATTTTCGGGAGTTTTGAAGTTTTAAAACTTTGGATAATTAAGTGGTCACATTATAATATTTTTTTTGTATTTTCCTAATATGTATTTAAATTATTTTCTTCTCTCATTGTTTATTTACACATTGTCTGTATTGAGAGAAACTATTATCTAATATAATTGGCCGTTGTGGAGTCAAAGGAAGCTGTCGCATAATTGTGTGTGTGTACCTATAAAAAAACGTTATATTATATTAAACGAGGTATGAATAAACACTGTTAAAAATGAATATATTACGACTGTGTTTATTCATTCAATTCAAAACTAAATCTACACTAATATTATAAAGAGGAAATATTTGTATTTTTGTACGTATTATTACTATTCGAAAAGGGGCTATGCAAGCTTAAACAGTCCTGTATCACTGCGACCTAGTCAGATCTATTGTGATCGCCCCTATATTGCTAAACCTCACTGCCTAGACCTACAACCTGAATGTACTGTAGTATCTTTTTGGCAGAGAGCGTCTGTACCTTCTCCGGAAGCAACACATTCTTACCCAGAATTCGGTCACGTATGGGTATTAATGGATCACATTCACACAAGATGTGCTTTGGTGTTTCGTCTGTTATTTCACAGAACCTGCACTCTCTTGTGTTCTGGACACCGATGTTGTGCATATGCTTGCCCAAACAACAGTGCCCAGTTAGCGCTCTCACTAATACTCGTAGCTGATTCCTACTGAGCATCAGGGTTTCTTCAGCTTTGCGCTGAGTGAATGCTCTGATGAGCTCTTTGGAATGAATTTGTCCTGGCAATTTATTCCAGAATTCTATAGCCTTATAGGTATATTGGTCCCTTAAGTCCTTAAGTGAACGATAGTGATGTCTGGAATTAACCCACATCTCTGTGCTTCCACTAACATTATTAAAACTACGATTTGTATAGTTTTTTATATGACAAAAAAATGATATATATTATATTTATGAAAAAAAAAGAACCAGATCGAGTTTCTTGCCGGCTCTTCTCGACTGGATGGTTTTCCGAACCGGTGGTAGTGTTTTAGACGTTCATAAGCGCCTTCTTAGGGCCTAAATTGAATAAATAAATTTTCATTTCGATTTTAAGGTCAGTCGAACTAGGCTTTTGGAATGCCACAAAATGGTTCAGGCCCAATTTGTGTTTCCGTAGCCCCTGCTCTTGCAAGCGCGTCATTTTTGTACGTAACGAATAAACTTAGAAACTACTGGACCAATTTGAATGAAATTGGGTATGGAGATAGTTTTTTTTAATCCAGGGAGTGACATAGGACAGTTTTTATTCCGAAAATCACACGGGAACGGGAACTACGCGGGTAAAACCGCGAAGAGCAACTAGTAACCCATACATTTATTATACAATTCGGTGGTTAGTTTTTGTTTGCTTTTACTAAGCCAATTTTATAATTATGATACTTTTTTTCTTTATTTTATATATTTAAGGCTTTCTAAATTCTGTTGTTATAAAGACAATTAATTAAATAAGACAGGCGCAAATTTCCTAATAACCAAATAATCTCAAAATTCCTAAGCTCGTGTTAGTTACCATTTTCCAACTGAGCGTCCTAAGTACTTGCCATAGACAAACATTTGACAGCAACAGTCAGTTTGAAAGAAAAAAAACAACGGGTACAAGAAATAAAAAGAAATACACGTTTATAAGTTTATTGCAATTTGTTACACTAGTTGGCAGTTAATGACTAAAATTATTATTACATACGATAATAATATTATAGATCTATAGATAGTCTATATAAACGACACGACGAATGGCATTATACAAATTAAAAGAACAAAAAAAAAAAAAAAATAGAAAAATCTAAAAGTAATCCATATAAAAAGGGACACTCCGTTTTTATTTTTTTAATGAATAATAATTCAACTTTGGTTTATAAACATATCTTAGAGATAATACTGAAGCGATTCGAATGAAACATTATTGCGAATATTATAACAATAGCTATAGCATGTTTTGTTCTTTAAAAAAATATTATTTTTTTAATTACTAATTGACAGATTATAACTGTCGCTGAGATCAGCCAGTGAATATATTCGATTTAGCACCTTCGATTATACATAAAAAAAAAATAATTATATAGATAGATAACTATATAGATGTATAACAAAGAAAAAAAAAAATTTTTGTTGAAAATGTTAAAATTACAGTGATCTTAGATGCCACTGGCTAAATAATAAGGGCAACTGTGGACTTTCAATATTAACGTCAGTCCGTCATGAAGAACGTTCAGGCGTATATAAAAATATACTGACGTATCTTTTTATATATATAATACTAGCTGGTGCCCGCGGCTCCGTCCGCGTTTCATATGTTCTGTGCATATGACGTTTCATTTATAGGTAATTTAAAAAAAAACAAATGAATCAATAAAAGTAAAACGTACAATAGAATTTGAGAAATATATAGCCTATAACCATCTACGATTAATTCCGCGTCGAATGGTTGCGGTTTCACGCTGATCGGTCCAGTAGTTTTCGAGTTTACCTCGGACAAGAAAACAAACTTTGCTTATATATACTATATAGAAGATATTGTTTGACCATAATCTCATCTAATATGGTTACGAATTAAACCTAGAAGTAGTGACTATAGGTCTATCTCGAAACATTTTCAAACTTGAGAGCGGTATATAGCCAGGCTGGCTTTGAAAAATAACCTAAAATCATGCAAATGTCAATATATCCAAAACACATTAGTATAATATAGAACTATATTTCTATATACGAACTGACATATGATTGAAATCTTAACGTCACCCTTATCATTCGATAATTGAATGAATGCGGAATAAACAAAAATATTTTTTAAAAAAGTAATATGAATTAAGATATTCTGTTATGATTTATCTTCCAACGTTAATCGAGATGTAGTTTGATACATTAGCATTCACTATTAAATGTATGTTTTTTTTAAATAATCTCTATTTTCTTCCGATTAACACTAATTAATTAAACATTTGTCTTTGTAAACATTCTCTTTATTAATAATCATCATCTAAATTAATTAAATAAAATGTATTGAGTAACGTCTTAATTAATAACAATAATAGATTTGTAATTATAACTGGTCCCTCGAGTTTTATAAATGTAAAGAGTAGGTAAATAAAGCTTTAGACGATCTAGCCTTTACTGTGTAAAATTACATTTAAGCATTATTGACAAGTGAATTTATCTATTTAATTATAGTCATAAAATCAGAGTAAAGCATGTTTGCAAACGCTCGTAAGCGTACATTTAAAGCGGTATCCATTACTACTGCGTACTATATAGATTGTTTCAATAAAAACTGTCAGTTCCGACTGACCGTCTACGAATCTCTTTAGCTGTAAGACGGGTTATAGTTAAGAATATGAGAGACAAGATGGCGACTGAGCTGGTGCGCAGGGCGCAGTGAGGAGTTCCCCCCCGCGTTCTGTTATCACCACCGTTTTATGGTAGTTAATGAGATCAGCTGGAAAGAGATACATAAAATACTGCTGTCATTTAATACTCAATTGAAATCTCATCTGACATTAAGTGGCGTGGCCCGAGATGGTGAAACACAAAACTTGGAGGTTCTATACATCTATAAATATAATATGTTACAAACTGTATTATAGACGTTAGGAAAGACCTGACACCATTATATAATTTTATAATGAAGTTTTCCTTGAAAGCAAGCTCCGGTTCATAGTTAGATTCGAACCCACGGTGATGTCCGACTAGATTACCAACAAGCCATCGTTTCAAAAATAGATAGAAGGTTAAGTTAAGATGGATTAAAAAAGCTAATTTCACTGGTACAAATTAAAAGTAAAAAACAAGGATAGCATAAGTGACGTTAAATTTTTTAAATCAAATTAAATCGCTTTTATTTATTACATAACAAATAAATAATAATTTACCAAAGTCAAACATTTAAAAGAGTAACATTTAGATTAAGTATTTGTAAACTGGACGAGAAATCGCATGATTCTGAAGAGTTCCCAGTAAGAGGTCGAAAAGACCTCATATGCACTTATCGTGATGTGCGTTAACGAAACGTTTCTTACAGGTGTGATGACTCCAGCGATACACCAATTCCTTCGAAGTTAATTTGAGCATGAGGTCTTTTCGACCTCATACTTTAAACTCGAGTTTGAAAACCTGTCCACAAATACCAATAGATGTGTCCTGGTAGCATCACTTGAGAGCCATTACCTCTAGGCTTAGCTTACCATCCTGGAGTAAAATGTCATCTTATCATCGGGTAATATTGTGGTCGGATACCTATAGAAAAAAAGAGGTCCTCTCACCCAAACTGTCGTGTGTGACCTGAGCGGTGCCCAGCAGCCGGTACCCAGCGCCGACTTCCACCAGGTAATGCTTGCAGCGACCCTCGCCCCGGTACGAGATCGCGTACCCCCACACGCGTTCCGATATACGCACCAAGTAACTGCCGACCGAGTGAGTGCTCAGTACCTCCTCCGCCTCTGACCTTGTTATTAAGCCTGAAACGATTTTTACAAGGTATACTAGCTGTCTGCCCGCGGCTGCACCCGCGTTTTATATAGTCTTCACGGCGTTCTTAATTTTTTTATACGGAACCTTATTTTAGGACATAAAATTGGTACAAAAATAAAGTAAACATATTTTTTATTTTTACACGGTATAGGCTCAGTGCTGTGAACACAATCTCACCTTATGTTAAGTGACGATGTGGTCCAAGATGGTAAACACACTAAGCCTAGATACTGGTGCTTGCACTTGCCCGTAAAACTGTGCATCGAATCGGATTTTATTAAATTTTTTATGAGTTTTATTTTTTTTACGCGGAACCCTAATTATTTTCGTAAATGAAAAGTACCCTAAGTTACCCGGAGTAACTTCAGCTATCTACCAAAAAAGTCCCGTCCAAATCGATCCAGCCGTTCCGGAGATCACCCATTACAAACAAAAAGACAGACACACAGACAAACAAACATTATAAAAAATGTACTTTTGGTATAGGTATCGTAAACACATTCATATCTATTTAGCAAAAAAAAAAAAAAAAAAAATTTGATATTACAGACAGACACTTCAATTTTATTTAGTATTGTATTAATTCCCGAACGTGTCGCGACCACCATGCACATGATGAAAACCCAATCATTTCTAAGGGTCGTATTCCATAGACCAATGTGTATCCGGAGGACCTACAAGCTATAGCTGAGATAAATGTAGACTGATATAATTCATTATCTATCGGGTGTCGTCAACGTTCTTGTACTGTACTTGAATTAACATCAAAGTCATTTTTCCGAGCTCGGGTGAAAAAAAAACAGTTAGAATTGCATCCTAAATGTTACAGGATATTATAAACAACCCTATTACCAAATTTCATCAAATTTAGTCTAATATTTTTTGTGTGATCGACTTACAAATGAACAAACAAGCAAGTAGACAGACATAAACTTATACTATTAAAATGTGTTCTCTTATCCATTCTTAAGCCTGAAAGAGATTTTTTAATATATATTTCATTTATTTACTGTTTTATTCATCACAAAAATGTAAGGCAATATAGACGTGGAGGTTTAAACTCACCGTGAAACCAATCAACAGCCTTATTGTTCTCATCGAGTCCAACGCCTCGCTTCAGCTCCTGCGTCCTGAACCATTCCATGACGGCCTCTCTGTTCGGTGGTTTACCAGCTAAAAATGACAACAGTTCTGTTTTAACAACGACATTTAACATTTTCTAAACTTGTTAAATTTGTATCTTTCTGTCAATTATTTAAATGTAAATAAAATTTGGCAGAGATGGCGCACGAAATAAATTTAGTTATGGAATACTATTGCCATGTTTCTTATAACATATACATACATACATATCATCACGCCTTTCTCCCGTGGGGGTAGGCAGAGATTACGTCCTTCCACTTGCTACGATCTTGGCATACCTCTTTCGCTTCCTCTACTTTCATGAGCGCTTTCATACATGCTCGTCGGTTATGGGTACGTTTTACCTGGCCTTTATTTAAGACATGATTGATTTGGTCTAGATACGTTCGCCTAGGTCGACCCTTACCGACTTGCCCATTCACCCTCGCCTTATAAATTAATTTCGTTAATCTTCTCTCATCCATCCTCTCTACATGCCCAAACCAACTAAGCATACCTTTCTCTATTTTGGTCACCACATCCTCTACCACACCACAGCGTTCTTATAACATGAGATAATTATTTTATTGTTTATGAATTAGATTAGATTTTGTATAAAATTGAATATCGTTTCAAATAGACACAACATTAATCGCAGTTAAATCAATAATTCAAGCCAAATGCAATAAGGACGCGAATCACAGCAGTTGAATAATGTTTCATAGCAAAAGGGCCCATATAATTTTGTTGTTTTTTTTCTTCTAAGCATTTTAAAATCGCTCAAAATTGAAATATATAATTTACGAGAAAAAAAATTATCCACGCTCTTTTTTGTATTTGGCACGCGATAATTTTTTACATTTGTTTTTAAAAAGGTAACACGAGTAACGCCTAATAGGGCAGTTAGTTTATCATATAGGATGTTTATTATACTACAAGTTGTGCCAGCGGCTTCACCCGTTTGGAATTCAGACAATTTCCAGCCTATATATTAGAGCGCTCTATGTCATTACCATTTTTGCGTGATTGGCGAACAAAATAATAAACAGATAGACAAGATTTTTTTGAACTATCGAAATATGTTCTGTAGTCAATTCCGAAGTTATAGTATTATTTATAGTATATTAATTTCGCCTTGTTAGCCTTTTATTATTAAGTATGCAAAATGTCTCACCTTGCGCCGTATACGGATATATGTGTCCAGAGTTAAGGTCCGTACTAAGTCTGTGCGCTTCGCGCGCGACTCGTGCGATCTCTCGCATATTAGCTTCAGCCTCTTTTGCTTTACGCTCTGTTATAAGGGCAAAATTAAACATTTCTAAAATACCATTGTTACGAGTTTTTGAAGACATTTTAGCCCGTCATTTTAAATATTATATCCCGAAGCCCGCTCCGGCAGCGACTTGGTGACACCACATGCACTAACATAACTCGCCACTGCTGCACACTAGTAACATGGGTTCTGTAAGGGGCCTTTCTTTCAGCTTAGGTATAGCTAGGACCCAATCTTGGTCATGCCTCTCTCTCTCTCTCTATTTCGAGAGGCGGGCGAAGAGGTGGGGTGGAGAAATATTCTCCCCCATCCCCACTGGGCCATTGCACGGACGAGGCCCGGTGGGTTCGCTGCAGGGGGCGACGCGGTGCTTGCGAAAACCACCCCGTGTCGCCCCCATCCCAAATGCAGTGGACGGCCCCGGGGGGTTTTAGTGGGTATTTCCGTGCGCTTCACGCCCGGGTGAGTCCCACACTGGCACGGAACTCGTCCCTCCGTGCCCCTTACTCATTGTATTGGGGGATTTCGGTGTCACTAATACAATAGGTAAGGGTAGTGCGTAAATGCATTTCCCCCCGTCAAAGAAAAAAAGGACTAATTACACGGAATTTACTTCTCAGGTAACGTCCTAAGTCAATGTCGGTACCATTTAGGTGCCCTTGCGATATCTACCACTATACAGGTACAGCGTCCCAAGCGCTCGACTCAAAATTTTGATGAACCTCTCAAGGCCTTTCCACCAGATTTAGTAAACTCGACAAACAAAATTAGTTTAATATTATATCGGTCATTAATTATTGTAACAATCATAGAATGTTCATATCAAAACATAAAGAATGCATACATTCGTGCATAGTGGTAGGGTATTTTCTAAAGGTTCCCGCCTGGGTAGCTACCACCCTCAAGTATGAAAACCTGTCACCAAAACCAATAGGTGTGTTCCGGCAGCATCATAATCGATCGTCATAATTTTAATGTTAGAAGTAAAGACAAGTTGTCCGTCCCACGCTTTAGGTTAAGTAAGTGTAATAAAAGCTTTATAGCTAATAGTATTCGGTTTTACAATAAGATCCCAAGTAACATTACCGATTTACCTGACAATGAGTTCAAGTATTATGTCAAGCAAGTTTTAATCTCAAAAGGTTATTACAGGGTGGATCATTACGTGAACGATAGTGATGTCTGGAATTAACCCACATCTCTGTGCTTCCGCTAACATAATTAAGACTACGATTTGTATAGTTTTTTTATATGACAAAAAAATGATATATATTTATAAAAAAAAAGAACCAGATCGAGTTTCTCGCCTGCGCTCTTCTCGACTGGGTTGTTTTCCGATCCGGTGGTAGTGTTTTAGACGTTCATAAGCGCCTTCTTAGGGCCTAAATTGAATAGAGATATTTTTTGATTTTGATTTTGATTTTTGAACTAGTATCTAGGTTTAGTGTTTACACTATCCTGGACCACATCGTCACTTAACATCAGGTGAGATTGTGGTCAAAGCACCGATCCTATATCGTTTAAAATTAAAGAATGATAGACCTATGAATGCGAGAAGTCATGAGTTGGTTGGTTAGTCTTCTATTTACCAAATTTTACAATCACACTGTAAATTAATTAAAATTTTAAAATTATGTCGACCTTGTTGCAAATGAGCTAATTATATCACAAGTCAAATAAAATCAAGTCCGTTTTGCGTGATAGGTAGTTAATACCAATGAATCCCCCCCCCCCCATCCCCCCAAATACAGTAAAAGTGTTAGTATATAAAACATCAAAAAGTTTGAATTAGTTTAACTTATTTAATCGTACTAAGCCTGGAGGAACTGGTTATTGTATGATTGACGACAAAAAAATCAAACACTAAAGTGGTAGCTAATCAAACTGACATCGGGTATAATTGTTTAGTTTTTTTTTTATGATGTTATCTCTGTGATGTAGTGTACAACGGTGACCGTAGGCGACAGTCGTTGCCGTTACGGCTCTGTTGATGGAATCAATGTCATGGGGAAGAGGGACACGCTGGTTGCAAGTGTTTGCAAAGTTTTCAGTTAGTATGTCGACGGGAACTAACCTTGTTCCCTCCACGCCTCATCATCATCATGAGCGTGGAGCTGTGCATCCCTCAGGGTCCTGGCTCGTCGCGCCCGTATGCCGCGCAAGATGTCCCCGACCCTGGCGGCGGCGACGCGTCTCTCCCAAGCGGCCACCCGATGACTGACACAATCACCATTATTCGGTAGACCAAGATCCTGTGATATTGATGGATTCTCTATGTTAAATAATGCAGCAATATAAAAACAAATGGTCGCGGTGAATAATTATTTATACTGAAATGGACAGTTACCATCTTTTTTACACCCCCTTCTTTACGTTCAAGTATTACGTATTGGCGTTTATAGTTTAGGGTAACATCAGGAACCCCGTGTCACCCCCATAGCAAATGCAGCGGACGGCCCCGGGGGATTTTAGTGGGTATTTCACGTCCGGGTGAGTCCCACACTGGCACGGAACTCGTCACTCCGTGCCCCCTTACCTATTGTATTGGGGGACTTCGGTCTCACTAATACAATAGGTAAGGGTAGTGCGTAAATGCATTTCCCCCGTAAAAAAAAAAAAAAAAAGGTAACATATGGAAACGATTTCGGAACGATTACGTAAACAATATTTCCTTATGTTATTTTCTTTTCAAAATTATGCCAATAATTACGTGATCATGGATTTGCATAATATTGCTGATAAAGGTTCACAATTTTGTTTACATTATACTTGAACACCCCCTACAACTATCACGCGATTTTGCGCATTTTTAAAATTTGAATGTAAATTATCCAACAACAATGACTACTTACCAAATATAATAAATGAAATTTATTATCAGTTAGTACCTATCTTTACTCGTATATAGTAACAAGCAGAACGCTTTACATTGCCTTTTGAAATATAAGGGAAACAATGGAAGGTTTTCTTAACCAATAACGGAACTACGAAAATTACTTGTTCGTTAGCTAGAAGACTCTAGAACTTTCTGGTGTCGTGTACAGTATGCATTTATTTAAGAATTATTGGATAACAAATAAAACTGTAGTAGTGTTTCCAAAATTTTTGACATTATTCAAAGCCCAAATGACCAATAGAATAAATAGCTCTTAAAGAAAAAGAACCCAGGCGGGCATTATTAGAAAATTAAGCCCTAACATTAAGCTAATTTTCTCAAGATGTCTTCCTACGCCGAAAGTTTGAGTTCATTATATTTTATTGAATTGAAACTACGTCCATCGACTCGGAATCCGACCAGACTAACAACAGTACCACCAACCAACTGATGCTTTAAAATCTAATAGCTTACCTGCAAAACATCCCTCTTTCCTTCGATAAAATTGAAGTGCAGATTGTTCTTATTTAAGTCTAATTTGATATTTTCGTTGTCAACAAGATTGTCGTTGATCTCCGATGTCTCAGATATCTTCACTTCAGGTTCCAACTCCTGAATCCGTTGCCGTAGTTCGTCCACGGTACAGTATATCTCCAGATCTTCCAAAGGATCTATCGTTTTAGGCGAGAGATCAAACTTCTGTAAAGAAATCCAAATGTCAACATTAGCGAAATTAAATCTGAAATAAACAGAACCGTAATTAGTTTTGTCACCTTGACTTTTAAAATTTAACAACAAAGGCTTTATCAAAAAAGGATTCATCAAAACTACACATAATATATACACTAATGGCAACGTTAATATTATTACTATTTTTAACAGACAACAAGTTAAGTAATTAAGAATTAGACAACAAATAAAGAAGTGACCTTATCGAAACAAATATACTTAACTAGCTTAAAAACTGTAATATTTGATACAATATGTCAATTAGTTTTAGAGCCACAAACATGTTAATAAAGACTAGCTGTGCCCGCAACTCCGTCCGCCTGGAATAGTGGAAACTGGACTCGTTTAAAACTAAACGGAAAATTGTTCGGAATGAGAGGAACCCGAGGAATAAATACACTATCACCCGTTAAAATCTCTGCTTCTATCAGGTTTCGCAGGATCAGAAATTTAAAAGTGAAAATTTCACTTAATGTATGTTTAGTAAAGTTTCAGTCAATGCATCTGAACAGATAAAGAATTTAGATAGAATAAATGTTCGACGTGATTCTTTAAATTGACATAACTTTTTTATTGATGTACCGATTGACATGAAACAAACACTGAATGTTAAGTGAAGCTTACTGCAATATATTAGTGAAAACTACATCTAAATCGGATAAGCCGTTTCTGAGATTAGCGTGCACAAACGCACAGACAAACAGACAAAAATTTTAAGAATCATGTTTTGGGTACTATTTGCGTTTATAATATTATTATTTCCTAATAATATTATTTCTCATATATCTTCCATGTACAGACAGCGATCCGTTACATTTTTATTATATGTATAGATTATACTTTAAAAGTAAGTATTTTATAAATTTGAAGTTTGTTTTTTTATTAATTATTTAATCAAAACCTAATTTTAAAAAATAATAATTCAAAGATCCCTTTTATGTAAGTTTGGAAGCCCTTTGGTCTTCACTTTTGACAAAGTACAATGTACCTGTTCCAAGCTATCAAGTGGTTTATAATCGATGAGTTGTGTCAACTCTTTCTCCACAGATTTCCTTAATTGATGTGCCTCTTCTCGTGCTTGAACGAGTGCCCGCTGTCTCGCTTCTTCAGCCAGCATGTTTTCAATCGATTTGTCGTTTGGATGTTCGCCCATAACCCACACCTGGAATGACGGATAAAGCTTCGTCAATTGTTGGGCTTAGATCGGGAGTATTAACTATAGCCCGGAGGTTAACATTAGCCCACGAGAATAATCCAATCCACCCCGTAGCAACAGGGCTGGCGTTCCTAATATTTGGTACAATACTTAGTTTCTTAATTTTCCTTAGATTTTTTTAAAACAAGATGTTATATTTTCCGATTAAAATATTGTACAATAATTCACACGAATAATCAAATTACTTTTCTATTGTATTATTTCATATTTTAAAATATGGTATTAACTTATGGCGAAGAACATTATTTGTCACCTGATATTAAATTAAGGCTAATTTATATAAAACTTTATCCATATAAAAAGTTACCCACAGTTTAAATTAATAAACATTTATGGTTACACGCATAAACAATCCAAAGACTTGGTACATTAACATTGATATTTAAAAATGTTAAAATCTTTTGACATTATTACCCAGGGTTCGCCGTCTTCTCCTTTTAAGAACTGGACCTGTTTCTTATCATTCTTATGTATTTTGGGTTGCGATTCCTCCTTGTCAACTTTTTGATCCCAGACTTGCCATCTGCGAACCTGAAAACCAAAATGAGTCATGCATTAGAAATCGTCCATGTCATATGAATTTTTCCATAGGCGTTTCAGAGTTGATTGTCAAAAATCTGCAAAAATGATAGTGCATAAAAAAATATCGCTTGCAAACCAAGTATGCATATAGGTTCTAAATTTTACAAAGATTCGCAAATTATGGCCTTTATGGATAATAAAAAAATATATTATTCAATGCAGTTTAATAACATTTTTTACGTAGTGCAAGCTCAGTGTTTTGACCACAACCTCACAGGATGTTAAGTGACGATCTGGTCCAGGATGGTAAACACACTAAGCCTAGAGGAACTGGTTCTCAAGTGATGCTGCCGGAACACACCTATTGGTATTTGGCGATAGGTTTTAATACTTGAGGGTGGTGCTACCCAAGCGGGCATTATTAGAAATTGCCCCACCACCATGCAACTGCTTCTATTATAACTTCTTTGGTGTAATCATTATGAGACTGGGCCTATCAACCAGAAACAAATCGGACGACTATAGATATTCCAACAGGCAAAACTAAAATTGTAGCACTAACGTAGGCGCTAGGTAGCAGTAGGTTTTACTAATCTCAAATTCGTCAGCTTATATAAAATATTACTCAGTTGTTCCTAAATATTTTTACAGTTAGAATAATTTTATAAGACATAATTAAAATAAGAAGCTCACAAATTTTTCACATTCTAACTCATGCGAGTGATTAACAATATTGAACAAATTCCAATGTCATTTTCAGAGTAACACAGGACAAATTCCGTTAAAGGTCCACACTACATACCATTAATCTCCTTCTTACAGGATAAACTAAGCCATTCCTAAAATGCTATCCGAATGAGACATGCATTAAGATCTCTGTGGATCACCAAAAGCGCGAAGTTCTTTACTAAGACTCGCATATTAATTTTCACACAAATAACACAGAAAAGTAAGGAAGGGAACAGTAAAGAAATTAAAAGAAACAAATGCTTTCAATGGCTATAATGGAAGCTATTAATATTTCTTTAGAAATTTAATTTAAATTTTGTATTGCATAGTTAAATTAAGACTATGAAGATTTGAAATATGTTTTAAAACATTTAATTGTTTTATCATAAAGATTTGTATATTAAAACAGAAAAAACAAACGATGCACTTGTAAGCATATGCCTTATCCCTTAAATAGGTAATGAATGAATGAATGCCTTTATTAAGAGATGAACAAAAACGACCTTGTATGATTGAATGTTAACGTTATGTGCCATAAGACTGTAATAGAAAAATGTTACTTCAAGATATCTATACGTAGTATAAAAACAAAATCACTTTGCATGCCTGTCTGTTTATCCACTAATTAGTGTAGCAGGCTAAGAAGCCACAGAAACGATTTTGATGCCATTGACAGCCTCAGTTAGACATTTTTTCAAGGAAAATTTATATATCCTAACGAAGCTATCAGGTGAGTAAAAAAAAAATTATTATAGTAATGGTCACATACTTTTTAAAACCACTTTATTTTTAAAATACCTGTTACACGAACAAGGTATGTAGAGAACACGTATTTATTTCGTTCATGCCATATGCATAAAAGCATGCATATCAATATAAAATTTTAATAAGATTGCATGTCCTTTTTTTCTATTTTTTTTTGACGAGGGGAATGCATTTACGCACTACCCTTACCTATTGCATTAGTGTGACCGAAGTCCCCCAATGTAATAGGTAAGGGGCCACGGAGGGACGACTCCGTGCCAGTGTGGGACTCGCCCGGACGTGAAGCGTCCGGAAATACCCACTAAACCCCCCGGGGCCGTCCGCCGCATTTGGGATGGGGGCGATACGGGATGGCTTTCGCAAGCACTGCTTCGCCCCCTGCGGCAGACCCACCAGGCCTCGTCCGTGCAATGGCCCAATAGGGATGAGGGGAAAATTCCCCCTAACCTCTTAGCCCACCTCTTAGAGAGAGAAATGACCGATGGTCAGCAGTCCGGACAGATTGCATGTCCTTTTTTTTTTTTTTTGACGGGGGAAATTCATTTACGCACTACCCTTACCCATTGTATTAGTGAGACCGAAGTCCTCCAATACAATGGGTAAGGGGGCACGGAGGGACGAGGTCCGTGCCAGTGTGGGACTCGCCCGGACGTGAAGCGTCCGGAAATACCCACTAAACCCCCCGGGGCCGTCCACTGCATTTGGGATGGGGGCGACACGGGGTGGCTTTCGCAAGCACCGCGTCGCACAGATTGCATGTCCTAACAGTTCTTTAAAAAAAACGATCAGAAAAATTTTAAAGTTCTTGTTTTTGTCATAATATTATAGTGTTTATTATATTTACTTTTGGTATAATTTTAGTGGAAACTTGAATGATTTGTGTAGTACTGATATGCAATTTCAGATATGTCTTATTAACTGTGTGTTTCCCAAATAAATAAATAAATATACGTTTCATGTTCATTGTTTGGCTGAATCACCAAATATTTAGCGAAGCGGTGATCCAAGTTCTCACTGCAATAAACTGTTTATAACAGCCTGACTGATAAATCCAATGTCTTGCAAAGTTTACAGCGTGTTTTTATTTATGAGGTGTTATTATTATTAATTAAAGTATTGTTATCTCCGTGGTCTAAAGATAAACTATTAACATGTATGTAATTTTATGTTCTTATGACATTAAAGCTTTATTTCCAATTAATTAAAAAAAAAAACCTATAAAAATATTGTAAATGTTTTTGGGAGTCAATATGCATTTAAATTATAATCGTTTTTTTTTAAATAATATGATAAGTATACTATTCATAATTACCTTGTAATATTTTACAAGATATTTTAATATCGTATTTGTAATTTCTACATTGTGTAACGACAAAACATAAAAATTATTAAGTGAAAAACCGTAATTGTCTTAAACTTTTACATTTTTATTAAGCAAACTAGCTCTGTGCCCACGGCTGCTCCTGCGTTTCATATATTCTTCACTGCGTTTTAATTAATAAGGGATTTTGATAAGGGACCCTAATTATTTTCCAAAAAAATTTGGTACTGAGATAATGTAAAAATATTTTTCATAAATTCAAGCATTGTCGATAAAACTGGCTATTAAATCGGATTTTATTCACAATTTCATTTAATGAGCTTCTTCTTTACGCGGATCCCTAATTATTTTCAAAAATCAAATCAACCCTAAGTTACACGTAGTAATTTCAGCAGTCTACCAAAAAAAGTCCCGTCGAAATAGGTCCAGCCGTTCTGGAGATTACCCGGAACAAACAAACAGACAGACGGAGAGACAGACAAAAATTTAAAAATCCGCATTTCTAGTACAGGTGTCGTTTATACATTCATATAAATTTTAGTAAAAAAAAAAAACTGGTTTTTATATTACAAACAGACACTTCAATTTTATTAATTAGAATAGATAAACTACGCTTCTGTTTCTTTTCTTTAATTATTTATTGTCTGTATTAGTTTATTAATCGTATCGAAATATAGATGCTAATACATTTAAAAGCACTACTTTATATCTGAATAGACGTGTTAAATTTCCTGCAAATAACACCAGACTTAACAAACCGTCAACGAATGACACGACGTCTCTATATTTAAACTTTAATGTACTGAACACTCATTTACAAGTAAGCAACGAAGCAGCATATTTGAAATTCCTGCAAATTGTGAATCATAAAACTTGTTTTTTTTTTTTTCTTCATTAATCCTAGTCACAGAAAAAAATTGTCGTTGTAATGTTACTAAATTTCTAGACAAATGTAGGGGAAAGCTTAAAAACTGAGACGAAAATGAGAAATTATTAAAATAAACTAGGCAGTCATTGGGGACTGCCGACGTAAGTAACAACTCGAAGCATTGGAAAAACTTTGGTTTTTTTTTAATGTTTAAATTTGTTAAGCATATCCTGACATATAACATTTGTCTGGTTTTTTATTCATAATCGAAACATACGATAGGCTGCGTAAGTATTAATTTTATTATTTATCTCTGAGCGCCAGCACTTAAACCTTTTGTGATGCTAAATAAACCGGAATAAAATCCGTAATTTAAAAATAAAAGACCTATTT
This sequence comes from Samia ricini, assembly GCA_014132275.2. Taxonomy (NCBI): domain Eukaryota; kingdom Metazoa; phylum Arthropoda; class Insecta; order Lepidoptera; family Saturniidae; genus Samia; species Samia ricini. The sequence goes on from AP028159.1 coordinate 3,089,300, forward strand.
ATAATAAAATATGTTTTCAATTGGGGATCTAAAACAATTTATTAATAAACAATTGGTCAAACTATTAAGGACTATTTGAAGTTAAATTTAACAGTTTTGTTAAACGAAATTGAATAAAATTATTACAATCATGTTATTTAAAAATATATATATATATATCTATACTACTAATAAACAATATTGAAATGTCTGTTTGTAACGTCAAAATTATTATTTTTATTTTAAATAGATATGAATTTACATAAGATACCTTATAACAAAAATATAATGTTATCTATCTGTCTGTTTCGCGTAAAAAAATAAAAACTCATAAAAATTTTAATAAAATCCGATTCAATGCATAGTTTCTCGGGCAAGTGCTTAAATTTATGAGAATAAGTTTTACTTTATTTTAGTACAAAAAAAAAATATTAGGGTTTAGTAAAAAAAATTAAAAGCAGTGAAGAATATATGAAACGCGGGTGCAGCCGCGGGCACACAGCTAGTTAATTAACCCAAATAGCCAATACGTAAAAAGAACCTTCATAAAAATAACAATTATTTTGTAGTGCTCCCATAAATTTGTTTATTACTAATAAAGTAGGGTATACCCTGAAAATTCCTTATATTAGAATCAATTTATTTTTATTTGCATAAAAAGTTATCAGAGTAATAACGAATTAAAGTGACAATTGATTAAAATGAGCACAATTACTTTCTCTTGCAAAAAAAAAAAAAAATCACAAATATAATCCTTTATTTCATAAAATTCGAATGAACCCGATATTAAAAATTGCACCGTAATAACATTTAATTTAGACTACCTACTATATATTTTTTATAGCTACATTTATTTATATAGTGAAACGTGAGAAAAAATCCACTTCCTACTAACCAATCAAATAAAGTCATTTATTTAACCAAGGCCAATACGAAAATGATTAAAAAAATGCAAATCGATCTATTATTTCGAACTAACTATAAAAAGGGAAGCGTGAATTGTCTATAAAGATATATTTAGTTTGACTGTTGATAAATATAAAAAATAAAACGAACAAAAAAGAAACTTCGTCACAGCGGGTGGTCGATGACCACCTACTACTGAGTAGGTACAGAGACAGATTGCGTTCACCCAACTAAATAATCACAAATAATTCTAAGCATGACTGAGTAGCGTATATAATATATATAGACCAGTATTTAAAGTCCTCTTGTAAAATTATTTTTTAATCACATACGGCTTCTTTATTGCAGAAATATTGCTAATTGGGAGTTGTGTTTTGGCAAAAATATAGTAAAATTTATTGATACTGTAAAGAACGCAATCAATTCCCTTTTCTGATGAATTAAACATTATAGAACCATGACAAATGGATAGGCTTATAAATTCCCATTGCTTATCTGTTCTCCGATCACAAATACCAACGGTAATCGGGTAGTTTATTACTGTTTTTTAATTTATTACAAAACAACAGGGTAAGTTCATAAGATTATAATAAGATATAGCACGTATACTGAACAAAAAATATATTCAGCAAAAAAGTTTTGAGAGAATTTTTTGTTGGGATCGAGATAGCATTAAGATTTCTGGCGAAACAAATGTTAGTATAAAACATGGTGCGAAGCACGTATAGCGTGACGTCATGTCTTAGTAAATACTTTTATTTTTATTTCCCGTAGTAAGGCTTACTGATTTTTTGATGAGCTTAAAAAAAAAAAATCAGTAAACATCCCAATTATTGACAAATTAAAAACTTAATAGGATATTTTTTTATTTAATTCACCTGTTCTTCGCGCATTTTGCAGAACAGCGTCTGTTTCTGCGTCTCATCAAGCTCGGCCAGGATCTCGGGGTCAACCCACATGTCGCGCAGAATTTGCTGCAACATGTTGCCGGCCCTGTGGACAAGTCGAAATACACTTTATATCACTTACAATAGAAGCAACATTCATTACACATCCTTAATACTTGATTATAGACGGTAACATCTCTCTATTTATTAATTGGATTATACCTCGAAAACAAGTCAACCGATTTAAATCAATTACATATATTTTGTCACATTAGGTACCTAATAGACACGAATCAAATATTTCAACGAATGTTGGAAAAATTGGATACATTTTTCCTAAAAAATTCAGATGTTCGAATTTTAATCTTTACGTGAACAATAAATTAAAACCAAGAAGATTAAATTTAAGAAACTTAAAAAAAAATACGCTATAATTGACTAAAATGAATACATTATTTTTTACTAATGATAATTTGTGGTATTCTTTTAATCGTAACCTTTTTTAAATTTACACATGTCTATGTAGTGTTATTCTAAGTAACTTTACGGTGTATTAAAATATTGGCAAACGTCCGCATATTATCTCTGATTGTCACTACATGGTGACACTTGTACCATATTTAAACAATGTAATTAAAATAAATTAGTCTAAAGATTCTAGCCCCCCCCCCCTCAACTCCTGGGATAACGGGACAAACTTATTCCATTATTCTATTTTAATCGACCTTCATAAGTCTTGTGAAAAGTTTTAAGTGAATTTCATTTGACGTTTAGAATTGAACGCTAAACTTAATTCCCAAATTCCGTTACATAGATAAATACATATGCACATAAAGGTGAAGGTAATATAAAAACGTGTAAAAACTATACTATTTATAAACTAAACAATATAGCACATAATAAAATGTTAACGATAAAATATAAAATCAGGATTATATAACTCTTTGTTAAATCCACTTATCGCTTGAATATTTAACTATATATTCGTTTTATAAAATAATATTATAATTACTGGTATATGTTGGAATTACTGATATAACAGACTAGATAATAGTAGATACACTTAAGTAAGGTCAACTTGTTCTAAACCTCTCACGGAACAAAGTTGCGTCGGTAGAGGTCGTCATAGTGCCTGATCAACCGACTCATTGTACATGACGTATAACACACACTTTCACTTTATTGTATGGCTATTATTCAAGATGTCATATTTATCTCTCATGGTGAAACCTTGAAAAGTCGAGTCTAGTTTTGAAAAGTTCTCAACACTTACTTAAGTAACGTACTTAATTGTGTAAAAATTACTTAATAGCTTAAGGTCACAAAGCGCATTACTAATTTACAGGACATAGGAAGAATGTCAAGTAAATTTTAACTTCAAGAGGTTTATTATAGGCTGGGTCATTCACTACATCAGTGGTTCCCAACCTTTTCTTCACGAGAGACCGCTTTGATTTCTTAATAGATAACTGGGTCCACGATGAACAAAAAAATGAGTCAATATAAAAAATAAAATCTTATTTAAGACTCAATAGTAATACCTATTAACATTATTATTTTAATTACAAAAAAAACATCTTTAAAAGTTCTTTTTTAGAAGTTCGGTAATTCTAGAACTAATATTACTGCTCAAAGAGCTTTCTTCGGTCCCTGCGATATTTTACCAACCAAACTCGCTATTCGGTGCGCACGATGAACCTTCTGCGAAATGTAATTTTGTTCGCGGACTATGTTTCGACATCTGCGGACCACCGATAGTCCGCGGACCAATGCTTGGGAACCATTGTACAACATAAAAGATCGTGATATTTATGGATCCACTTAAAAACAGTCTTTATTATGATTTGTATAGTTCTTATAAAAAAATATTATGTAGCATGGGTTTACTAAAAATATAAAACCCAGAATTTCTTGTCGGTTATACTCGATGATTGGTTTGTTTTTCGTATCAATGATAGTGTTTTGACGTTCATAAACGCCTTCTTAACGCCTAAATTGAATTTAAAAAAAATTATAATATTTCAAATCTCAAAATATCCAAATTAATTCGACAATGAAAAAGAAATAATTAAGTCGACAAAGTTTATATACTATGAATAATTTTATATACTATATATATATATCATTTAAACATTGAAATAACAACTACCTCTTGTATGATTCAAAAACTGCCTGATACAGAAATATATACAAAAACAAACATTAATAATTCATCAACTATAAACGAAAAAAAACATTGGTAATAATTTTATAATTCACGCGAGCATAGCTGCGGACAAAACTAACCATACACGTAATAGCAATATTTGTACGTTACCACAAATAATGTACTCTGAAATCCGAAGTTAAAGATTCAATGGAATACCACTTCAAAGAAGCGAGAAATCTTGTTGTCAGTTGATATGAGCAAAAATACACAACGACATTCGACATTCCCCGACACATTTCTACCACAGTTGCTTGAACTGTAATAATATAATAATTCTAAGAAATCACACAACGGGCTGGAAATAAGGAGCGGTACACGAGACTAGAATACCAATGAACTGTAACCATATACATACATAATTCATAGTAATGGAAGTCTGTTCATTGTATCGTACCGTCTTGACAAAGGGCGATGGGAAAGAAAAAAGTAATTTTTTTTTGTTTCTTAGTCCACAGCCGTATCAAACCCTAATTTGGAGCGACAATATATTTCCTAGCACTTTCATGATCTATTCTTGTTTTTAAAAGAGTTCTATAACTAACAGAAGTATTCTAGATTAAGGGCAACTATGAATAAGGCCCCGTACAATCTAACGTATGGATATTAATAATATACTCTTCTTTGAATACAAAGAAGTCAATTTTGAGACAAATTAGTGAGACCGAAGTCCCCCAATACAATAGGTAAGGGGGCACGGAGGGACGAACTCCGTGCCAGTGTGGGACTCGCATGGGCGTGAAGCACCCGGAAATATCCACTAAAACTCCCCGGGGCCGTCCGCTGCATTTGGGATGGGGGCGACACGGGGTGGCTTTCGCAAGCACCGCGTCGCCCCCTGCAGCGAACCCACCGGGCCTCGTCCGTGCAATGGCCCAATGGGGATGGGGGAGAATACTCCTCCACCTCACCTCTTCGCCCGCCTCTTAAAAGAGGCATGACCAAGGTTGGTCAACCATCCGGGAGGGGGGCAGGATATACTTCCTACCCCCACCCTACATGAAACATGAAAATGGGACAGAGCAGTGACGGGCAAAGAGAAAGGGGAAGAAGCCCGCCACTGCTGAAGAAGAAGAAGAAGAATGGGTCCCTCCCCTTTACTCATCTTGTTAAACCGACAAAACAAGCAAGGAGAGGAGACGAGCAAGGAGAGGGTTGTATCAGAAGGCCTAACTAGCATTGGAAGGCCCAAACCGAGTAGTGACTTACTGAGAATAATAAACTAAAACGCTATATTGTTTTGAAATGAAACTTGCATAATAAACAAATCATTTTTAATTCGTAAGTAGCATATTGTTGGTGTGACAGGCAATTTTGAATGTGTCGGAGATACAATAACGCCCAGTGCTAACAGCAAGTACCCATTCAAATCCGGTCCGCGCCGTCGACACATACAAAGCTATGTCGTGCCGAGACGTTGCGACATTGCCTTCAAAAGCATACGGATATTATGTCACTAACAGAGTTAGAATTCATTGTATTTGTAATAAAACTATTGCGAAGTGAAATTTACGGAGAATTTTGATGTGACGGAAGTAAAATTTTTAACGTCTCGTTAGAAATTAACGTCACCAATTTAAATACTAAAAGATTGTGCGTAGTGAGAGAGAAAAAAGGACAGAAATAATAAGCATGCTATATATACTTCCTGACTGTGGAATTATTTATTTTCCATCTTTGCGATACAATCGTTCTTAAGGAATTGTTCCTGCGCATGTTTGTATTTTAGAAAATGTACATGTTCGCGCTGGTTCTTTTAAGGTTCAGAAATATTCCTTAAATTGTGTACTGGTAGGGCACGAAAACACTGCACGGCGACAATGAAGTATGGAGTATGGAAAGATAGGACTCACCACTGGTCTGCTGTTCTCCGTCGCTAGGAGGCCTCCTATTTGTGTAAATATATCACACATACTCGATTACAGTGTAAAATCTCTTATATCCGACAAATGGGCAATTAAAAGTATTTTGATAATAATTTTTTGTTCTCGAGATGCGTCGTTCAAATTCAAAAACACTCGACTGATTATACAGCGGTGAGAGAAGAAGAAGTAAGAAAAGAAAAAAGGATGGAATTTGTCGCTGTGCATATCAACGCCCACCTACATATACTTTTAGCCTTAACAGTACATGCATATTTTTACGTGTTTTCGGTTTCTAATTCTTAACTATGAATTTATCTTACAGATTTAAACTAAAGATTGCCAAAAAAAGATTCACTTCTGATCACCTATACTCTGTATCTCATACGCTCTTTTTTACGTGAGCCTTGGTAGTTAAACCAACCCGTATTCCGTGGCGCTAAATGACGTCTGACGTTTCACACCTGCCAAGCGCTCCGTGACAGCTGACGTCATAGCTTACAAATTCTAAAACATTCAGAACGTTCATCCGTTAATAATTCTTAAACTATTCGATTAATTTAAACATATTTACAAAAAATAATAAGATATATGTATATTTCGCTTAAACAATGAACTTAGAAAAAAAAGTATTATATTATTCGAAAACTATTATTTGCGTATTTTTAGAGAGTTATTAATTTATTTTAATCCAGACAAAAATACAATAAAAATTTACCTCGTTTATAAGAATGGTAAATTGTGCTTTCGAGGTAGGATTTAGCCATATTGCAAATTACCTGATATAGCGAACGACCGCTACATGACAACAATACAATTATTGTTGTGCATTATATCGTATAGTTCATAAGTGAAGGTGAATGTAAAATGTCGAGCTCGATGCGTGCAACTTCAAAGCTCATTTTATGTATACACTGTATTCTGTTCGCGACTTCTCTCGGGTAATAATATGTAATTTTTTTTTCAAATATATCTCTGTAATTAGAAGTCATGAATTCAGTACTCGATGGTTGGACGGGCCGGTCAGAAGTGGACTTCAATAGACGTGGGTTCGATGCCGTCTATACAAAGTCTAAAATCAGCCTGAGCTTTCGGTGAAGGAAAACGTCGTGAGGAAGCCACAGCTTGGTGGTAGGGCATTTTCTAATAATACCCCTCTGGATAGCTACCCCACTCAAGTTTGAAAATCTGTCGCCAAATAACAGTAGATCTGTTCCGGCAGCATCATTTGGGAACCAGTACCTCTAGGCTTAATATGTTTATGCCACATCGTCAATTAACATCAGGTGAGGTTGTGGTCAAAGCACTGCGCCTATACCGTGTAAAATGATCTGATTGTAAGTAAACGGATCGTCATTGTTCGCCCAATCGGGACTCGAGCCTGGGGCTCTCGAAGCAAATGTTCTCCGCGATCTAACCACATTGCGACCTAGTAAAAAGTAGAGGAGGACACATCACTAATGGACACAACTTTAAATTCCCCCCTTCACAATGTTTATGGTCGTAAACATAATTGTGTTTACCTTGGAAACAATCTACCCACATAAAAATCGTGAAGTGAGCTTACATCACTTGGGCGGTCTTTGTGCAATCAAGAAGAAATAAATGCGCCGGCGCAGCGCTCTCAGGGTTGTCAACGTTTTTTTTTTCAAAATCAACTATTAAATTATAATTTTACTTTACTACATTTTACTGTCGATGACATGGCCCAAGATATTAATCGTAGGCAAGAACTAGCTTAAAAGTGATGTCGCTAGTAAATATACTACCTCTAGGCGCTTCATAGCAGATTTTCACTTTGTGTGTGTTCAAAGCACTTCAGTACTTCGAAAACGATGGGCCATGTAGTGTTTATTTATTTATTATTATTCGAAAAGGGCCTATGCAGGCTAAACCATTACTGATTTACATTATGATCGCCACCTATATTACGAAGCTCACTGCCTAGATCTACAAGCTGGATATACTGTAGGATCTTTTTGGCAGAGAGTATCTGTACCTCCTCCGGGAGCAACGCGTGCTTACCCAGAATTCGGTCACGTATGGGTATTAATGGATTTACGTTCACACGAGATGTGATTTGGTGTTTCGTTTGCAATTTCGAAGAACCTGCACTCTCTTGTGGCCTAACTACAGTGTCCGGTTATTGGTCTCACTAATACTCGTAGCTAATTCCTACTGATTATCAGGGCTTCTTAAGCTTTACGCTGAGTGAATGCCCTGATCAGCTGTTTGGAATGAATTTGTCCGGCAATTTATTCCAGAATTCTATAGCCCGCCAAGTAGTAATATAGGTAATATACAAACAAGAATGCGTAAAATCGAAAGCCTGACAACCCTGAATGCGAACGCATCGCGCTCGACCTGAGCGAGGTCACGGACAAAGCCAAACAAGCTGTTTACTTAGCACAGAGCGCAATGCGACTCGGCGAGCTTACGAGTTACGTATCTTTGAAATCTTGCCCATGATATAACAATTCTAAAACTTTACTTACACCAATCGTGATTTATTTTAAACTAATTTTATCAGACGTCGGTTTGGTCGGTTTATTCACATGATTTACATGGATTAACTAGCTTTGTGCCCGTGGCTCCGCCTGCTTCACTCGAAACCCTAATTCTATTCCTATCATTTTTTTTGGTACTAAGAGAAAGCAAAGATATTTCTCTCAAATTCAAGCACTTGCTAGTAAGACTAACTAATTGTACCCATCACCCACAATAATCTATGACAAAATTGTTGTAAAACAAATCATTTTCGGAATAAACTCTTTTCTTTTTTAAATTGTTTAATAGTAATTAGCAACGAAAACAAACACCAAAAAGAAATATAATATTCCAAATATTATCAGATAAGCACTAAATATTCTATATTTATTTACACTAATTTCAAATGAAAGTTGTTTGAAAATTCACCAGTAGGAATTTATAAAGTAAATTTGAAACTACTTTCCACGTCATATCTAAGTAAATGCGAAGAAAAAAAACTTGACGGTCGCATCATCGTCAAGACGCAAACGTATATAGCCTACTTAAAACAGAATTTATGTCAATTAACACGCGGCGAGCGGCATATCTTCGCAGTTGGAATGTTCACTCACTCTTCTGTATGTTTGTCTTTAATATTAATAAATACAGTACGGAATATCTGCCGTTTTCGTTTGAGTAATGCATCAATTGTTTTCAATTAGCAAGTCAAAACCTCGACTGAAAGGAAAAGTTTAATTAATATTTTCATTTTCATTTCTAGAATTGAAATAATTCACATTAATTTCTATTATTAAATCACCGTTATTAATCCTTATTATTGTGACTTTTTCTCTAACCTGAAATGACATTTATATACCTACTGGATATGACACAGTGATTTCGTTATTATGCAACGTTTTATAATCAATTAAAATATATATATTTTTTGTTTCTGATTGGTCAAATTCTATTATGACAACTTAAAAATCCTATTGTGAAACCCTTACTTTAATATGATCACAATTCTAATACTATTCAATTTATGTACTTCAATATTTTTTTATTAATTATTGGCAACTCTGATCGACTCATGTACTCTACGTTTATTAAAATAGGCAAAGGTATCATATAAATTATATCTCCGTTGAAAAATCTAATATTTAATTCCATTGTTACACAAAACGCTTCGCACTACGCACCTTGACCGACATAAAGAATAAAAAATTAAAAAAAAAAAAAAACAATAACAACAAATTTATTGTAAAATATGAATCGGAATGATATTTCCAACTTTATTTTCGACGGGTCTCAGATAAGGAATTTCGGCCTTCTTGTCAGCACCGACTATTTCGCAATTTAAAAACAATGAACTGTCACAATGACAGACGTCAGATGACACCTGTGGCGGGAAACAAAAGCGGCGATTGAAAGTGGGTTGCAAGCGAATTAGAGGTTACACTGTGTGTCACGGACTTCGTAACAGATTTCTATATCGTATCGTTTGCAATTACTTTCACCGAGTGCATGTGCACGTTAATTTTTACCAAAAAAAAAAAAAACACCGTTTCTAACTGCTGTTTAGTCAGTTATCTTTGTTGTCAATCGAATTAATTATGAAATGAGTAACGCAAAGGAGATATTTGAACTACAACTTTACAGCAAACGAAGTATTAGTTTGAATAAAGTCGTAAATAACAAAAATATTTCCTTATTATTCACATAAAAAGTAAAGTGTAACATCAATACATTGGAAAAAACAGCTAATGTTTATGGAATAACTCCACTTTTACAAAAGTGGATAAAAATAAAAATGATACGCCATTGTCATATGCACACATACGTATTATTGAAGAATTGATTCTTGCTGTCTTTTTAACTTGATTTACTGCACACGAACATAATTAATATACTGTAGGAAATATATCATCGTTCAAAAATTATTGTGCGTTGAATAGATATAGTTGTCATAGAAAAATTAATTTAAAAGTAATCAATAAAATTAGTGATCCCGTGAAAACCAAAGACAAAAAAAGTATTCAAAGTGTAGTCTCAGAACCACATTTGAACGGAGCGATAAAATAAATGCACAAATGCTCCATCTAGTAATAATTATCATCATTTTTATAATACAACCGAACGTTTTGTATTCCGAACGTCCAGTTCAGATTCTACTGTATTAAACGTTGTATACGGAACATAGTTTATCAGACCGCTAAAGCTCAGTGGTATTGTAGTCATATACGGCGTCGATGGTCGTAAGTTCGAATTCATATTTTTTTAAATGACAAAACGCTGTTGGCCTTAAAAGCTTCACCGGACCTAGAGGCGAGAGCTTAAGGCACTCAGCCTAAAAATGCTGTCTGCCGCAATTCACCCGATTAATTCTAAAATGAGCTCGACCATTTTTCCTTTATAATGCAATGAATGCATTTGAAGAATAAAGACCAGTCTATACAAATAAATAAAATTGATGTCTGTTTGTAATACCTAAATAACAATTTTTTATTAAATACATATGATTTTGTATATACGATACCAAAACCAAAAACCAAAACCATAACCATAATATTTAAAATTGTTTTATGTCTTTTTGTTTGTCCAGGCTAATCTTTGAAACGGCTGGATTAATTTTCACGGGACTTCCTCTGGCAGATGGCTGAAGTTATAGTATTTATGAAAATAATTAGGGATTCACTTAAAAATATATTAATTAGGTAACTCCTGAAATTGTGAATCCAATGGTCAGTTTTACTGGCGTGTTTGAATTTGTGAGAAATATTTTTCCTTTGTTCATGCGAAAAATAATTTAGGGCCTGCACATGAAAAAAATAGAATCCATTATTTTTGTAATAACTATTTTAAAACTTATACGCAGCGGATAGCTGGTATAAAATAATAATAAAAAACAATCACGCATTCACATCTGGCGGGAGCGATAATAATGTTCTTTACTGTGGCTTACAAAGCAGGCTTATGGAGAAACATTAGTAGTCGCCATACGATATGTCAGACGACCCAGTCGTTGGGGCGACCGTTTACGTACTATTTTTAGTGTTGCTAGTTGGAAATTAACATAAAATTGTGTTGTTAAGACGATACGCGGTCGGCAACAATTTTGACGAATAAATATTTCAGAAATATATTGCAATCGCATTGCGCCCCAAAGAAAAAGCTATAAAACGTGAAAGAGACAACTGCAGCTCGGACAGATTATACCTATGCAAAATAGACGAAACCGTCACTTCATATTCCACTGTTTCCAAATCTGAATCGATTAGTATAAGTTCAGTCCCTTTGATTACAATCGATCGGATTTTGGACGATGTGATCCAAGATGGTACACACTAAGCCTAAAGCTAAGCACACTAAGCCTCCCGGGTGCTGCTTCCGGAACATACCTATTGGTGATTGGCGACGAGTTTCAAACTCGTGGTTTTCACAGAGCGGTACTACTCGTGCGTCCCCGGAGGGAAGTTAAAAGCAGTCGTCCTTTTTGAGCCTGCCGCCGGAGCGATGCGGAGTAATCTTTGGACATCCTGTGTCGCCCCAGGAAGGCGACGGTAGGGTTTTAGTATTCCAAGCGATTCACGCGAGATTCTCTCCCGGATTAGAGATGCCAGAGAGGATGCATAAAGGCATTTCCCACTCAAAAAAAGGGTGGTCCCACGCGGGCATTATTAGAATGTATCCTACAACCATACTATGATTTCCTCTTGCCTTCACCGAAAACTCAGAATCAATATAAAAATGAACAGGTGTGTTGAACATATATTCATCGATGCGAAATCCGATCAACAATTAATTACATGTTCGAACTGCCAACAAAGGGTTATATAGCGATGAGTTGTACGCAAGCAAAACCACAGAGTACAACTAATTAAAAATAATATATAATATACGTACATGTAACAAACAATTACCGAAAACAAGTAGAAAAAAAAAAACAGAATAGAATTACAACTTACAAATTACACATTCTATGACGATAATTAATTATATTAAATTACATGCGGTTATTTTTTGCAAAAAAAAAACAAATGAATTAATTACGTGAATTATTACTACATATTATTTGTATTTGAATAATGTGTTCGCATGTGTGTATTTGGATGTGTGATTTTGGACGGCCCCGTACGATTTACGGTTTAGGATTTCATTCTAACAAAAAAAAAAAAAAGAAAGACACTTGCTCGAAACTGTTAATTTATACTGTTTGCCTTCACCGTTAAATGTACGAGACATTTAATAACAAAGTTCTCTGATATGAAGTGAAGCGACACAGGGACGTAGTCAAGCGGAGGATTTGGGACATTTAAACCATGGCGTGTTACAAAAATAAACTAATATTACTTAAATAATAACAGTCACGTGAGTGGAATAGTAAGAAGTAAATCCTAAATTCTTGTAAAAAGTTACTATACTTCTGCTGTATATAAAGCAAGTACAAATCTATATATATATAGGTAGATTCGACGTTCAAAATCGCTAATCGAGCGACGGAGTCCATTCATGCCTTGGTAACAATTCCTAGTCAAACTATAAGACATTTGTAGATTGATTGTATCATTATTAATTATTAAACAGGTAGTTGTGGCCTAAAACTATTATTTATGCAAAAATTCTTCACCGCATTATTCAATGATTTATGTAAAGAGAACATGTTTCTACAATTTTTATTAACTGATTCACTATTATCCTCATAAACTATGTATGTAATATAAATGTATTAAACATATAATTAAATCTATGCAGAGAATTTATGTATGATTAAGAAGAAAAAAACCGTTAAATCGATTTAGTGATTCTCAAGTTATTAACGACTAGCTACAACAAATAGGGAAGCGATCATTATATACGTTGACTTTTTCTTTCCATTCAACCGAAAGACGTCATATAGATCACTCCTAAAATATCCTCACAATGACCGGTCTTGCACAACCCACATCCAGCGGATGCGGACTTTTACTTTACGTAAAGATATCCTTAAGATATTAATTATACCGGATCAGAATAAGTTCGATGCCTACTTACCGATATAGTCTGAAAACACTTTCTCAAGCTGTTCATCTAGTAACGAAATGTGAAATTTCATTCCTCGACAATATAATACGGTTACTTATACCGTATTAGACTACACTTACTTGATCGCAAGTGAACGACAGTTATTCTTAACGGTTACTATGTTTTAATTAACAACATTAGAACGCTTTAGTTACGAGGTATAGGATGAGATTTACTCAAACTGTTGGAATAATAAACATTTCAAACTAGGTTACTAGGTAGGTACGAACTTTACTATTTTGATGTTAATTAATTCTCCTGAAATGTATATTAAAAAACTACTCTTCAAATACATTTTCAATTTGATTTTTTTAATGTTTACCATGAAATAGTGCGCAAATGGCCCACTACTCGTATGACTCGCTGACGGCCATCTTAGAATGTTTGGTGTGTGTTTTTTTTAAATTAATTTTGCCTGAGTTTAGCACATATTTTTATTATGACATAAGGAACTAATAATTAATGATAATAATAGTAAGTTAAGTCAAACAATATTATACACAACGCATAATCGTATAATATTGTTCTCAAACTGATTACACTGTTCTCCTGGAGGGTCTTGATACCTTCACCAGACGTTTTAAGTAATGCTTAGGGCACTCAGTTAAGACAACCGGATCGTGTACGAAGTAAGTACGCTGTACGCAACCTAACCTATCTATTTTATTTTTGGACATTAACAAACGAAATTAAAAATATATGTCTACATATAAATTATACTAAAACTAATCAAAATAAACCAATTCTTTCCACGGAAATAAAGTAGCCATCAAAATTTGAGGTTATGTTATAGAAAAAAAAACAAAAACTCTTTGGAGACCCGAGCACAGATTATATACAATGACTTGCAATATTTTTATCGTCTCAAGATTGATCATTAATATTCAATATCGAAGACAAGACCAGTGTAACATATAGCTACGTCAGACAAACATTCCTCCTGATAACGTTTGTTGTTTAGAAAAGAAACTGCTCTCTCTATAGAGGGCGCTACTTTAGAAACTTTATTTTCACTCAACGAACGATTGGATACGCACAACAACGATTTCACATTTTCTCTGGAATACAATCTTGTCCGTACCTTACGGGATTCACTTTCAATATTACTAGTTTACGCTATAGTTTTTTTTAATGTCCAATGGTTTACTAGAAGTATACAAACAATAGGGAAACCATAATACACTGGTAGAATTTTTTCAAAAATGTTTTCTTTAAAAAAATCTCGTGTCGGTGCAGTGTGTTTTCTTCTTCCATTCATCCCTATCAGCCTTCATATAATATAAAATGTATAATAAAATAGTGTAAGTACGTTTAATGGTATACGAGTTTTTTTTTATACACAGTGCTTTGACAACCATCTCACATGATGTTAAGTGACGAAAGCTCAGGCTGATTTTAAAGTTGGATAGGTGGGCTCGAACCCCCGTCCATTGATTCGAAATCCGGCAGAACTACGCACTGCGCCATCATCGCTTAAAGTTATAAGCAAACTGTCGAACAGAGAGACACTTTTATAATATGTAAGTACAAAACTAATTTGGTTAACCGGCGGTTTCGTATGCATTTCTAAGAAATAAATTATCTATTATTGAAATATTTTTTTAAAAAACAAATCCCGCTTTATTTTACGTGATGCTGAGAATGAAGGGCGTGACAGTATATGTCTCGAAAGAAACCTGAATCTAAAATCAAATTACAGAATATAGGTATGGCGATAATGAATTCATAATTGTTCATAATTAAACTTACTTACTCAACCTACAAGATTACTCTAGTAGAAAATTTGCCACCAAGGTGTTTTTTTTTGACATCATCACGTGGAGAGCCAATAGTTCTATGTTTACCGTATCATCATCACTTAACATCAAATGAGATTGTAGTAAAATACTAAATCGTTTTAGTACCTACATAAAATAAATACATGAATACACCGCTTTCTAATAGACAACCTTATTTCACGCTTTGAAAAAATATAAAAAATAAGTAATACGCGTAAAAAAAATTGCGAACCGTTTAGATCGACTCTAGCCGTGGGTAAATTACAAAATGGCCGACCGTGGCGAACTGTACAACTAACTCCAAACACGGCGCAGCGTAGTGTGGCGATTACAGAATAATCGATTGCCAAACAGAACAGAGTTAAAACAATAAACTATAGAAATCATTGTGATACGTTTGAGTGATAATTACAACGGTCATGGACAAAATGTGACGTAAAAAACTGTACCTATATCAACCATATGACATCCGATAAGTACGAGTTAAATAAAAATATACTTGTCAAATATTTATCTTCCTAGAACACAGACTACAAGTAAAATTTTAAATTATATTTCGGTAAAGAATAGTATCACCCCATATCTTCCAGTGGGTTGTCGTAAAAGTCGACTTAGGTATGAACCAAGTCATGGGCAGCAGCATCTTCTGAGAATCTCAAACACCTACAGCGATCGCCGACCTGCCTGCCAAGCGTGGAGATTATGGCAATTCCCCTCTTTTTAGGGGAGATCTATGTCCAACAATGGACGTCAAAAGGTTGAATCAATCAAACGTCAAAAATCAAATTTGACTGTCTTCTTTTCAAATTTCAATTCCATATTGTCAACATTGAGAGTGAATAGATAGCAAGGCGGATATTATTAGGCAATCAAAATCAATGAAATCTCAATACTCAATTTAGGCCATTAGAAGGCGCTTATAAACCTCAAAACACTACCACCGACTCGGAAGAACGAGTCTCGGTCGAGAAGAACCGGCAAGAAACTCGATCTGGTATTAGCATAATTTTGTTTTATTATTAATATCTTTCCTTTATATATTGCCATATTATTTTTACATACTGTATAAAGTAACATTGCTGTCTGACTGTCTGTTGTTACATATTTTATTACGTTAAAATAGTAAGTATTATTATAAAGGAAAAGAATTCTGAATAATAAAAAATGAAGTCATAAAAATAAGTATTATCACCTTACTTCCTCCCATCCTAAGCCTCACATTATGTAAAAAAACCACGTCTACCGATGTAATGTCATGTCATCCGATGATAAATATGTAAATAGATACCGTTGCCTATGAACAAATGCAACGTTAAAGATATTACCTATTTGAGCCAACCATATGCGCCTTCTTTCTTTCCTCATTCTTTTCTCATTTATCTTTTTCTTCCCTTCCCAATCCCCCGTTCCCTCTCTTCCTTGCTTCTTGTCGTCAGACAAGAACGAAAGGAGGAGAGGGACCGGATCTTTCTTGGTCGGCGGTTGGTGAAGGTGGGGTGCTTGTGCCAAGTTGCCTTCCCAGGATGAAATATTAAGGAAGTAACCCAACCCGATAGTAGGTGTACCTGCCACGGAAACGACACGAAGTATACAGGAATGATCCCGTGTCACCCCAGGAAGGCGTCGGACGGCACTGTGGGGTTTAGTGGGAGAGTCCCACATACCCCCTACCAACTTAACCGAGGAGAGTTTACTCCCCGCTTAAGTTGGTAGGGGGATGCGCAAATGCATTTCCCCACGTTAAAAAAAGAGGTATTACCTATGAGAGACTTTGGAAAGCGTTTTTTATCCCTTTTTGTAGAAGCGCATTTCGTAATATTAGGAGAAATTTTGCTGAGTAACGCATTCCAAATCGCTAGTGTACGCGATAAAAAGGTACCTTAGTGTTGTCACTGATAAGAGCTGTCAAAAACTTCTTTGTCCATGCAGTAGAACACATAATAGTCCCCATGACTTTAAGAAGCTCCAAAGAGTCTAAACCACATGTTAAATCAGGATCAACTACGCAGGGTGGCATAGACTAGGTCCATCATTCCACTTACTACGATTCTGACACACGTGTTTCGCTTCTTCTAATTTCACGAGTGCTTTTATTATATGCATTACGAATACTTTTCACCGCGGCCTTTCTTTAGAAAATCTTCGATCTAGTCGCGATACGTTCGCCTAGGTCGACTCTTACCGACTTGCCCAGTCACCATCGTCTTATAGATTTGGTTCATCAATCTTATCTTCCATCCATCCTCTCCACGTGACTACACTACCAGCATTCCTTTCTCTATATTTGTCGGTACGTCCTCTACCACACTGCAACATTCCCTTATCACACTGTTCATTATTTTCTCCCTAATCTTCACTTCAGCCATAGTACTTAGATTTTCCATCTCTACGGCAATCAAATATATAAAATTAATAGCATAAAACATAATCTAAATATTTCAGTTACAATAGTGCAGACAAAAACAAATAGTACTTTTATCTTAACAATCAATATTATATCTCAACAGGCTTCTTACATCGTTGTTCTATGATAAATAAGATAAAATGTATATTTAGGTATATGTAGATAAAAGGTATGATACATTTTGTTCTTTTTAAGATATAAAATCTATTATTTTACAAAGTAATAAATTCTGAGAATTAATTCGTAAAGGCCTATCGTTTTGTCTAAAACTAAACATCCACTTTCCACGACACGATTTCACCAAGCATACACTCCATTATGAAAATAAATTCACAAACTATTTCTCTAAGAATAAACACAATTTCTAATTATTCATCTTAAAATGATACAAGTTAAGGCTCGAAACAATTGGCATGAAAATGACACGTCAAAGTGGAAATTATTCCTAACTACTGCCATAGAGATAGTTCATCAGATAGTTCACTGCACTGAAACGATGCGAGGGTATGCGACTAAAATCTATCTGTTTTGTGTCTTCAACCCGAAGGTTGGGCTGGGGTTCTTTATTTACAAAAAAAAAATACTATAAATTTTACGTTCAGTAAACCAGCTGGTCTACTCTCAGTCTCACTTATCTGTGGTATTACCGAGTCTTATTCAGTTTATTTGTCGAACTTTCTCTAGTAAATGGAGATTTAGTGAAAACACTAACAAATAAGTAAATTTCACTACACTCGACACTATACAATATTACGCAATACTTATTTTGTCATAATTAAAAAAAACTGTACTTTATATTCGCAAGTTATCCGAATTAATTTTAAATTGCGAAAGCCTTCTAGCCTTAGTCTCTAGGGCGTATTTTTCTGTGTTCTAAATTACTTAGTAAAAAATTAGTTTCATCTTCAAATATTTATCGAAAAAGTCATTTTTAAAATTTAGTATACAATCGACAATTTCATTTATTCTCCTTACATATTTTAAAAGGCAAAGTCTATCTAGCTGTTAATGAGTTTTTAAGCAGATATTCACTAGGTACTAAATAGATTAACAAAATTGTTTTTTTTTAAATCATAGATGACAACAACCTAAAGACATTTTACAATACTATTTAATATATTAATATATCTGATGCAGTTATATACATAAATCGAAGCAATAATGGCGCAGCGGGTAGTGCGGCTGTATTCCGCGTCAATCGACGCGGGTTCGATCCCCACTTATGCGGCTCTAAAATCGGCCTCAGCTTTCGGTGAAAGAAAAACATCGCGAGGAAACCATAGCATGGTGGTAGGGCATTTGCCTAATGTTGCCCGCCTGGGTAGCTACCACCCTCAAGTTTGAAAACCTGTCGCCAATTACTAATAGATATGTTCCGGCATCATCACTTGAGTACCAGCACCTCTAGGCTTAGTGTGTTTACCATCCTGGATCACATCGTCACTTTACATCTGGTGAGATGGTGGTCAAAGCACTGACCCTATACCATGTAAAAAAAACATCTTATAAGTAATCGTAATATTACAAATGGGAGTTTGTTTGTTCAATGGTTTTGCCATACAGCAGGCGGGTCGGAACGTAAGCGCGATATTTCTATAGAAAACATCGCGACGAAGCGAGCAGAACGCGAGTTTTCTGGCCTCAGCCTCTACGCTTATCATAATTTCTTTCCAAACAATTTCTCGCGGTTACAGAAAAGGACGTAGAGTACTTTTTATCTCTGAATTGATTGACGAAAACGCCATTAACGCGAGCGAATCACCGGGCATAAGCTAGTACTTTGTAATAATATAATCTCGATGAAAAGGAAAGTTCACGTCTCCCTCCCACGCTTTATCCGTAATTGTATTCATCTTAATATCTTACATACAGACGACAACTTCACAACGGTGTTTGCAGCTGAACGCGATTATAATCTTGTAAATAATGTTAACCTTGGAGGCCGTAACAGCTTTATGGTAAGCGGAAAGGGCACTCAGCCGGATAATGGTAACTAGTTTCTACTTTTGAGCGTCATAATGGTACCAACCTCGGCTTAGGCTGCAGCCGGCATACGAGTTATTTTTGGTTGTTAATCACAAAAGATGTAGGCTTACTTTTAATAATGGTTTAAAAATGGCGACGCTAATATTTTTAACATTAATATTTCATGACGCGAACATGAACTTGCAGTCTCGTCGCGCACAAAGAAGTGTTTTATTTAACAGGTGATTAATTAAGAAAAAACTTAAATCAATTAAGATGAGAAGTGAAATAGAATTTCTTATTTAAATTTTACTAATTAATATATAAAAAAAAAGTTTATCATTAGATATTTAAAGAAAAGAAAAAATTAAAAATACTTATCATCGTCGTTCTACCAATTAAATACTTTCATTTTTAACTCATTAAAACACGCCTCCCGCGAACGTTAGATGTAAGAAATATCATAAATACAAGGCGGGAGAATGTAATGAGATCTTCGAACGAGACATACCGTATACGGATCGTGGGTCAAACGAAATTTGACGGTCGTCAGTAATGATAATATACCGCTAATTACTCTGCATGTCTTACATGCATCATCATATTATTATTATTATGAAATCATATAATTGAATCGTATTTCACTTTCAC
The DNA here is from genome assembly GCA_014132275.2 of Samia ricini. Taxonomy (NCBI): domain Eukaryota; kingdom Metazoa; phylum Arthropoda; class Insecta; order Lepidoptera; family Saturniidae; genus Samia; species Samia ricini. Next base: position 3,109,468 of record AP028159.1, read on the forward strand.
GAGAATGTATTTTAACATAGAAAAAAAATGTCGTATTTTGAAAGCGAAAAGAAAAATTTAGTTGTCGTTATTTAGAACCTTACATTTCGGCAACAGTGTTTTTTAGTTGGTTTAAAATGTTATTAGAAGGTCCAATCAAGGATGCTCTCATATAGGCCATAGCGATACCTTATGCACTAGCGACACATGTAGCTACTGAGCATTATGGCTCTTGTACACAATGGGCCATGTGCCACTAAGGTCAGCATTACTCGTCCGCGAAAAGGAGGTCACACATACAACTATATTGTGTACAAGAATCATTAACATAGGTTCTGTAAGGGGTCTTTTTACAGACAGCCTGAGGAAGCTGTCTAGGCCTTTCAGGGTAACAGCATTTCCCTTTCTATCTGACTGACTGACACTGATTTACGAGACTCCTTTTTTAGAATCAAAGATTTTTTTTTTTGTGTTAAATAATATGTAGCAAATGTTTTGAGGGTAATGCATGTAGTCTACAGAGAAACCCTCAAAGCGTTTTTCTTACGCTAAAGAAATCTAAATCCATGATTTTTTAAACGGCCAATAACACCAATGTTATTATACGAGCGGAGTCACTAGGATACTGTTGGTCTATATATTTCAAAACAAAAATAATGTTATTATTAGTAAAAGTGTTAATGACAAATATGTTGAAAGTCATCATTTCATGTACAAATAACCCGACTTATCCATTATACGAGTGGAGGGCTACATCATTTGATATTATCAATGTAGGCTGAAAACAATGTGGAAGTTCCATTACCCAAACTGATAACGTTTGCCTAATTGTGTGAATCTAGGTCACAGATGGATTTATACGAGTGCGCGAATTGTATCTATGTAACCGTTGTCGAAACACGCCTGATAATGTTGTAAATAAACAAAAAAACAACCATTTTAAGTGTTGAAATTACATGGATTATCTGTTTGATACGGTTAATGTACAAACAAAGGATCATATCTTCGATCAGTCAAATGTTTTCACCGATTTACGAATATTGTAGCTGATAGTTTCTTTTTTTTTTTACTTTTGAATATCCGTAGTCTGGTCTTTGTCATATCTGCAGCTAATCTGCGCAATTTAGGAAATCCTGCAATTTGGTTGCAGCTAACAAACAAAGTAAAATTTCCCATTAGAAATTACTTATAATTAAATGTAAGATCATTTAAAAGGGAGCAAGTTTCTCCGAGGCCTTACAGCTTCTTCCAACTGAGTTCTCCCGCTAATGATTGTCATTATCCAACCATTAGAAGTCTACTGCTGGACATAGGTCTCTCCCAGTAAGGGAGGGATAGCCATAATCGCCACGCTTGGCAGGCGGGTTGGCGATCGCAGTCAGGTGTTTGTGGTTCTCAGAGACTGCTGCTACCCATTCCCTGGTTTATCCCTTAGTCGCCTTTTACGACACCCACGGAAATATATGGAGTGGTACTATTCCCAACGGCACCACACGGATCGTTATTTAGATCCAATATTTCATTCGAACTAATTGTGTATGTGCGACATAAATTAGGGAATCTTAAAACAGGGAGCGATCCTTAACAAAAAGTGTTAGATAAATAATAATAAGAAGAAAGAAAAAGAAAGAAAGAAAGAAAATCTTTATTCACAAATGAGATACAAAACACATACTGAAAAAATAGAAAATAGTAATAATAATAATGAAGAAATGATACCAAAAAAAAAAAATCACATAATAGGGTAACTATGTATGTGTCACCCACCAACCAAAATCTCATTAGATGAAAGGGTCTCCAGCTCAGCATATGCTGAAGTACTAAGAGATACTCAGCGCTGATTTTCAGCTGAAGCCCAGAGCGAATCACGGAACGTCAGTATATAAAAAAAAAACTTTGCAAAAATTACAAATTACACTAAAAAAAACTAAATTGTAAAATTTAACTCATATACAAGTACTTAATCTATATATATCATTACCACATATGCACATTGTTATATGTCTAATGTATAAGGGTATATAAATAAATAAATTAATATTACATAAAAGATAAATTTTCGAGGCGTTACAATATTTATAACATATAAATTATAAAAACAAGGGCAAGTATAAATATATTTATATCAATAATTAATTATAAAACATAAAGGATGCATTAGTTAGTAGAAGGAAAGTCTTACATAGATTTTGATAGAAGTTTGATAGGTATTCGAAATTCGTGACAGCCCTAGATTTAAACGAGCTCTGATTTAATCCAGTTAAGGAACACTCGTATGGCTTTGTTTTTACTCATAAGGTTATGTCACACCGCCTCATTTTATTATGTGTATTTACACATTGGTTGCAAATGGTTGCATTGTATTATAATTGAATACCAAATGTGGTCAGAATTTGACGCTTTCTTTCATTCGGTTTGATACCAAAATGGCAACAGATACTGAGTCCTAAAGGAGGTTACAAGGAGAGTTTTTTTATAAGAGACCACCTATGCTCTTAAATACATTCGAAAAATGCACACACATATACTTTAGTCACTTTCCTGTAATGCATGTTACGGAATCTTTGCAACAAACTCATTCTGATAATCGCTAGTCAGCCGAGCCAAAGTTCTATAGCGAATTAGATAGATTATTAACCATACAGCCAGAAACCACTTACCTTTAAAATCCCTGTTGCACGAACGAGGTATGTGAAGAACACGTATTTATTTCGTTCGTGCGATACATATAAAAAGATTTTTAACAAAATTGATATATCTGCATGCCCCATCAGTTCTTTTAAAAAATTGCTAAAAATAGTTTTAGACTTCTAGTGTTTACCATAATATTATAGGTTGTAATGATAGAGGAATTAGTATTGTTATATTTACTTGCATTAATTATAATTTTAGAGGAAACTTGACTGGTTTATGTAATATCGTTATGCAATTCCATATGTGTTTTTATGAAGTGTGTGTTTCCCAAATAAATGAATTATACCATAGATGCATGCTTTTTAGTTTTGTTTTTTTTTTCTTTGTCAATTGTAATAAAACACGTAAAATCGGTGGAATAATTTAAAGGTCGACTACGAAACAACCATTGTTTGCAAAACAACAGTAGTTCATACTGTACCCAAATAACTTTTCCGTCTGAAAATTATGGCAAAACTTATTGTCTATTTAATAATTTTAGCTAAGTGCTTCTAAACGACTCATCATCTCCCTACCCTTTTCCCATTTTTATTTGGGGTCGGCGCAACATGTCTTCCTCTTCCATTCCTCTCTATTTGTTGTCATCTCCGCATTCACTCCTTTCCTAAGTATATCATCTTTCACAAAGTCCATCCATCTTTTCTTTGGTCTTCCCCTTCCCATGTAACCGTCCACATTCATATCCAATACCTTTCTTACAACATTCTCTTTCTCCCTGCGCATCACATGTCCATACCAGGACAAACGACCGCCTCTTAACTTGTCTGTTATTGGCGCCACTTTCAAACTTCTAAACGACTATTCTATACTAATCAATTGAAAGTGAAGTTTCTGTTTGTAATATCAAAATTCTTTTTTTTTTTACTAAATAGATATGAATGTAATAGATATGAATCGACCTATACCAAAAATATAATTTTTACAATTTTTGTCTGCCTATCTATCTGTCTGTAAAGGGTAATAATCTCCGGAACGGCGGAACTAGTTATCCGCGTAAAAAAATAAAACTCATAAAAAAAAATTGAATAAAATCCGATTCAGTGCACAGTTTTACGGGCAAGTATCTAATTTTATGAGAAATATGTATACTTTGTATTAGAAATTAAGAAAAAAATTGGGTAAAAAATTATAAAAAATGTCTGTTTGTAATGTTAACATATATTTTTTTTACTAAATAGATACGAATCTATATACGATACCTATACTAAAAATACATTTATTGAAATTGTTGCCTGTCTGTTTATTCCGGGTAATCTTCGGAACGGCTTGACCGATTTCGACGGGACTGTTTTGGTAGATAGCTGAGGTTACTCCGCGTAACTTTTGTTTTTTCAAGAATTATTTGGGTTCCGCGTAACAAAATTAAAACTCATGATTTAATGAATAAAATCCCATTCAATACACAGTTTCGCAGGCAAAAATTTGTTTATGTGAGAAATATCTTTGCGTTATGTTAGTAGCAAAAAATGTTTAGAAAATAATTAGCGATCGTATTAAAGTTACAAACTACATTACACAGTATAAAATTATATGAAACGCGGGCACAGCCGCGGGCACACAGCTAGTTCGTATATATTGTTGTCTATTTTCTACCTACATTATATAAAAAATCCCCGATGAAGTCAAAGTACCTTTGTTGCATTCTTAACGACAAACGATTTAACCGATAACACACAATTGTTCTTAACAACTGAAGTAGAAATGATACGTTTATAAAATCACTACTGTTGATTCAAACTTTATATAAGGTACTATAGTAATCAATTATTAGTTTTTCATTATTCTTGTTTTGATTTATTGAATTTAATAACATAACATAAGCTCAATCCTGTTATCCTCGAAGGGTTAGGCAGAGGTGAAATAACGGACTGCACCACCCACATTTCGGCGAGATAAGTTCCGTCCCAGATGTGACAGGGGGCGACTCTGTCGCCAAGTCGCACACAAATTCCAGACTCCGGGATGATATTGAGTAGAAAACCCTAATATCACTTGACACGACCCGGGAATCGAACCCGAGATCTCAGAATGACAGACGTACTGTAATACAACAGCGCCACCGAGCTTCAAAATTTTTCTACATAAATCGAAAACTTTTACTGCTAAATTAATAATCATTTAAGATAACACTTCTGTTGAACCATCAGTTGGAAACCCTTACAGGTTAATCATAAACTAGACATCTATCTCCCACAGAAATCTATGATACATAGATTTGTCTAAGTTGTTGCCAGCCAATATTTATATTCATACGTAATTCTTTAATTTGACAGCAAGATTATGGGTTTTTTTTTTAACAATATGAGATATAATTTACCAAAACATAAACGAAAATAATCCATAAGAATAGCAATATTGTTGATCGAAGCCATAACATGAGGCGGTATTTGAAGAACTTACGTTAGTTACACCTGCACATCTTTGATTACCTCATCAATTTTAACATAATTAATGTAATTGGATTTATACTTTTTTTATAATATAGGATATATAACAGACTGTTTTCCAAATATTTCTATTAAGTAATTAATTACCTTTAGTTGCAATTAGGGCTAACTTGAAACGAGGCTAGACATCAAATACCTGTAACAATCGACACAAAACATATTAAATACAATGTTGAAATCACTTATCATTCAATATTACAACTTTATACTTTTGATGTAATAATATTGATAATGGATTCAAGTATCGCACTTGCTAAACGTTGAGTTTGTTTGATCTTTCATAATTTCGAAGACTGTAACTCTTCATATAAATATAATAAAATTTCTAAAATAAAAAATAAGGCAAATAATTACAGATTTGTTAGTTTATTGTAAACAAGATTCGCACAGCACCGAGTGAACAGAAGGTTTTCAAATTTAGTGTTATCGCTCTCACAAATTTTACCGAATCAAATGCGAAGTATGTTTTCTGATCTACTGAGTTTTTTGTAACAAGTTATCTCTAACGTGAATTAACATCTTCATAAGAATAAGTATCAAAATCTGATCAGAGTTTGACAAGTATTTACTTACATCTGTAATGGCACTTGGTGTTAAGAACTAATTTTAACCCCCCACACCGATCGCGTTAACTTACAAATAAAGAAAACACACACAGACAAACAGTGTGCGCGGACGCAAGGAGAGAGGATCTGCATCACATTTGTGTATTGCTGACCTCCCTTCAAGATGATGGTGCCTTATACAAGGGGGGTTGCACAAAGGCCGCAGGGTTTAGTTGCGAAAAAGTAGCGGCAGAAGGCCGCAAAGATCGAGAGAGGCGGCAGAAAGCCGTCGCAGTTAGAGTGAGCGTGAGGAGGGTCCCCTTCACTGGAGGATTCTGCTCATCGCAGGAAGGTCGTAAGGAGAATTCTGGTCCTATCCCCATCCACATTTCATCCTGCGACTCTGTAATCAGCATCTGACAGTCCATCCTTGCTTCTTCTTCTTACTTCTCTTCCTTTTTTCCTCTACTCTTCTACTGGTTATCCCTCGCCTTTTCCCTTGTTTCCTATCTCGCTCTCTCTCCTCCATGCTCTTGTCCTTTATACAAGAGCAATATGAGGAGGGAGAGCGGATTGCTCCATACTGGCAGACAGAAGGTGGGGCGCGGTTCGTGCATACGGGCTATCCCACCTTTGTATGCCGGAAGATAAAGGCCGTGAACCGACTTACCATCAGGTCGGGCCTGCAGCTGAGGCGACGCGGAGCATGCTTAGCTAATCCCGTGTCACCTCGTGAAGGCGGCGGACGGTCTGTGGGGTTTTAGTGGGTATTTGAGTCCCACATATCCCTTTCAGCTTAAAGCAAGACCGCTCCCCGTTTAAGTTGGAAGAGGAATTAGTAAATGCATTTCCCCACGTTAAAAAAAAGGTAAGTAAAAATAAGACGAAAAAATAGTCCCTTTTAGAACCCCATGTTTGTTGCTAGTATAATATGTATGTTGCTAGTGCATTGAATAGCGCTGACGGCGGTTATAAAAGCTACTCTATTTGAGGATATTTAGGGATATATAAGACGGATATAAGTACTTACTGACAAATAATCTAATCCGTGACTAAATAGGCACAGATTAACTCAATTGTTTACAAGGGTTTAGTTGACAATTGTAATAACTTTATTACAGCTATATCATTGATGATACGTTAGTTTATGATATTGTGATGTTAACATAAGCATTATAACAATTAAAGACGAGATTACCCGTCGATTGCCCAACAAATAAATGTGTTTATTTATACCTAGACTCGAAGACTATACAAGAAGAGGATCGACAACAACAGTGGCAGGCCCTGTGCCTTATCTTCCTCTTGCTTACAGTACTTTTAGATCATGGTTGCGTCAATACACCCACAGCACTCACAGTGAGAGATGGGCTAACACTCCTGGCTGTAGACAGTCTAAACAAGCTGTTCCGGTAATATCACGGAGCTTGGCCCGGAGACTGCTAAGCTTATCTCGCACTGATCTTCGTCTAGTGGTAGGTGTAATGACGGGACATTGCTCACTTAATAAACATTTATTCACCATAGGTCTGACAGATAGCCCCATGTGTAGAGGATGTCTGGAAAAAGAAGAGACTGCTGCCCACGTGATCCTGGAATGCACGGGAGTAGTCAACCAACGGGCAAAAACCCTCAAGCAAATGAGGTCGCTCCAGGAAGCCTGTGATCGCCCCAGGAGGCTTCTGCGCTTCTGGAAGGAGCCGGGCTGGCTCGAGTAGCTGGGTGATCCTGCACGCACAATGGACCGCCAATGTGTCTAAGTGCGGAAACAGGAGCCCACCAACAAGTAACAAGTATACCTAGACAAAATCAAGTATATCTATCGTACAGATATATATAAATAAATGTAAAACAAAGGCGCTTTTTTCATCTGTTTATCCGCTAACTTCTCACAAACCGTGGATTTTGAGGTGGTTTCTATCCTTAGGTGAATATTTTAAAAATAAGAATTATACATGATTCCGTGTTTCTCAAATTTTTCTCAAACAGTGAAACGTTACCTGTAATATGGCAAGAAGGCAGACAAAGCCGCTCTGCGAAGGTAGTGAAATTTTAAAATACATTTACATTAAACGTCATATATATAGTTACAATGTAGCGTTCACAGAGTACAAACAAATGTACGTCATTTAGAAGGCATGCGGGCGTTGACTGCGTTATTCTTTTAAAACTCTGTTTATGTTCTGAATGCGTAAACATAAGGCAACTAATGGGTTACCGAGGCGATCATTTGAAACGGCCAATTGTTTACATCTGTGCGCATAGGAACATTAAAGTATTTGATAACGTATGACGGCGTATTAATGGGTTGCATTTCATGGTGCACTCATGTCGTCCGTAAAGTCGTAATAGCGAAAAATATAGGAGTTATGATATATTAGAAGTACGCGTATTTTTATCATTAAAATGTCATATGTTCTATACCACAAAGGTGGCAAACAGGCATAAGATCTACCTAATGGCTCCGACAACAATGATACAATATGCGCATTATCAACTCGTTGGTTGCCTCGGTGGTGCAGTTGTATTACGGTATGACTGTCGTTCTGAAGTCTCGGGTTCGATCCCCGGGTCGGGTCAAGTGATATTGGGTATTACTATTAAAGTAGACCATCCCGGAGTCTGCAATTTGTGCCCGATATGGCGACAGACTCGCCCTTGTCACATCTGTGACGGAACTAAGCTCGGCTCGGGTGGTGTATTTCGCTATTTCATCCTTCGGGGATAACAGGCGTGAGATAATGTTTATGAACTCTTTAAAAAAACCCTTACAACTCTCTAATTTCGACCATCAAATTGCGTTCCTGTCTCGCAGTAGTTAGTTCATTCCATATCCGGACGATTTACGGGAGGAAACTCTTCTAAAACCGCACTGTCTGTGACCATTTAGGCTCATATCTATGAGGATGAACTCCCTGTCGATAGCGAGCCGTACTATGGCATAGTAAACAATAACAACTAACACAAAAAAGGCTGGTTCAAGAAACAAAGAACAAAGAAGAACAAAGTTCAAGAAAAGAAGGTATCATCTAATATTAACTGCCATCTTCAAATCTGTCTTCGAGTACCTCTACCTTCCAATCTAATCAGCTCCTGTTAGACAATGTATGTCAAAACCAATAAGTTCCTGTTACATATTGTGTGTAAATGTTTAAGTTCGTTTCATTTATTTTTTCTTTTTTTTACTGAAAATATATTGCTTTTTTTCTATATAATTATAATAAGTATATAGCTATAGACAAATTTAATTAAAAACGGAGTTTACAACTGCCAATAAACTGCCATGCAGTTTTGGCACGAGTAGCAGATTAGAATATAAAATCTATATTTGATATTGAATAAACACTTTATTTTTTTTTTTTTACGTTAATTGAAAAAAATGTTATATTTTCAAAACACATCGGTCATGGTGTGGTTATGGTCAGAAGTTAAACGTGTCTTTAAATAAATCTCTAACAAGCATTTGTACAACTTGAATTATAGTTTTTACAGGCTAGAGAGCTGAATTTGTAACACGCCTCTGATACTTTTTGAAATGTGCAATTGTTTGAAATCGTGCTTTTAGTTTGGTGCCCACGGAATATTAGTCACTTGCATCATTCGACTACGTCGTACAAACGATATTAGCACCTACGCACTAAACACACAGTTGATAATTGCAATAGAGAATATGCTATAAATATAAAATTTTGCAAACGTAATGTAATAACATAATTCTACGCTGTTATTATTACTATCGTAATTTTCTTTATGTTACAGATTATAAAAGCCCTATTTTGACATGTGTAAAATTAAAAGGTAAAGTATAATCATAATAGTAAAGAATTGTTTACTTAATTTATTTATTTGTACTTTTTTACAATTTGTGTAAAAAGGCGGACTTAATGCCAGAGGCATTCTCTACCAGTCAACCTTAGGGTGGTGCAGAGAGAGAGATTACCTCCTACGGGAGGTGGGCGAAGAGGTGGGGTGGAGAAGTATTCTCCCCCATCCCCACTGGGCCATTGCACGACGAGGCCCGGCGGGTTCGCTGCAGGGAGCGACGCGGTGCTTGCGAAAGCCACCCCGTGTCGCCCCCACCCCAAATGCAGCGGACGGCCCCGGGGGGGTTTAGTGGGTATTTCCGGGCGCTTCACGCCCGGGCGAGTCCCACACTGGCACGGAACTCGTCACTCCCCTTACCTATTGTATTGGGGGACTTCGGTCTCACTAATACAATAGGTAAGGGTAGTGCATAATGCATTTCGCCCCGTCAAAAAAAAAAAAAAGGGCGGTGCAGAGATAAAAAAATAAAATAATTTAGTAAGTAATCCGAAACGACATGTTAAACCTTGGGTTAGTAATTTATGTCGTGTATAAATTTGTACTTGGATTTTGGGAGCGTCTTTAGTGTTAACAAGACAGAAATTAGCAGTGCAGAAAACCAACCAAACCAACCAACCAACCAACCAAACCAAATTAATATGATATTGATAAACGACAGAACTGATAGGTATTTATAAAACAGGTGGCTAAAAGTTGTCGGAGTTAAAAAAAATGACATGGAACATCCTAAAACAGAAGAATGAAGGCTTCGGAAATAATGGTATAATCAAATGCTAAAAATAAAACTGTGAAATAATTTTGTCTGTACAATCCATTCGTTTTTAAAATTTTATAACAAACTATCTCTGGGGTCGCGGCTCCCCCCGCGTTTCATACAGTCTTCGCTGCATAATATAGTTTTTAAATATTCATTGGAAAGTAATGTTTTGATGGTGCTGTCCATTGAATCGTATTATTTTTACAATTTTTTTTGGTTTTGAGCTGTTTGCACGGACCCCTAGTTATTTTCCTAAATTTTTATTATCTAGTACTAACAGAAAGTAAATATATTTCTAACAAAGTCAAACAACCGCAAGTGAAACTGTGCTTTGAATATAGAAGTTTATTCATAATTCCATGAGCATTAATATTTTATTTGCGGAACCCTAACAATTTTCGAAAAATAAAAGTAGCCTAAGTTACGCGGGATAATTCCAGCTACTGCGAAAAAAAAGTCTCGTCATAATCGATCCAGCCGTTCCGAAGAATAACCGGAACAGACAGACAAAATTTTTAATAATTCTGTTTTTGTTACAGGTGTCGTATATAATGTATAATCAATACACTAACCGATTCGAAAGTTCTCGATAAAACACCAAAAAAAAAAACTACAAATTTCTTTTTTTAAAGAAATAACTATGTATGTCAATAACGTAACAGGCAATCATGAAATCATCCATCTATACCAATCATGTTTATTAATAAACATTTAGCATATAAATAAACATAATATCGCCAGTTAAAATCACTATTAGCCTACATCACGTTATTTTTTTATAATACGATTCAATTCAAGACGCTTTTAAAATATGTATAATAGATCGTTTTTTTTTAAACAGAAACACGAACACGCCACGCACGACCGTATGACGTAACTTAAGAAATATTAAATTCTCCACAGCGCCGGCACAGTTTACTATTCACCACAAAGTATTTCCCGTTGTTCGTAAAACGCCTGATCTATAATATTATTGACCGTTTGTATTCGATTATATAAAAGTGGATAATGTATGACAAAGCCGAACGAACGGACGCTTAGTATAATTAGGGTCTGCACAAGTATTACGTAAACACACATGCAGAGTGACGGACGGACTGTATGGATCGAAATGTTGGGTTAGTAAGAAGATAGATTAAAAACGACTGCATGCAGCAGAGATGCGAATGTTGTGATGGATGTATGGAGTGACCAGAATGGATAGGATCAAGAATGAGTATGCTAGTAGAAGTTTCAAAGTAGCTCCAACGGTAGAAAAGATGAAAGAGAATCGTTGGTCTTGGTATGGACATGTTTTAGAAGATACGAAACGCATGTGACGATGAAAGTGATGACTATGAAAATTGAGGGATTGAAGGGTAGGAGACGCCCAAAGAAAAAGTGGATGGAACGTGTGAGGGAAGATATGGTGGCTAATATATGGAAGAAAAAAACATAGAGCGCTGACTCCAAATAACAATTTGCGAGCAGGACGATGATTATGTGAGTTAAAGACGCCCTTTGTTGTTTTTGATGACATGAGGGACAGAGGGAAGGGTTCTGAATTTGATTATGTGAGCAGTGTTTACTTATTTACTTTTTGTTACAGGTTTCGTAAAATTGATGCCAATGCTTAGGGGAGAAAACATTGCTTAATATTTGTTTTTTTTACACGGTATATGCTCAGTGCTTTGACCACAATTTCACCTGATGTTAAGTAATGATGTGGTCCAGGATGTAAAGGACACTAAGCCTAAATGTACTGTTTCTCAAGTGATACTCCCGGAACACACCTATTGGTATTTGGCGACAGTTTTTCAAACTTGAGGATGGTAGCTACCCAGGCGGGCATCATTAGAAAATGCCCTACCACCATGCTATGGTTTCCTCGTGATGTTTTCGTTTACCGAAAACGCAGGGCAATTTTAGAGTCGGATAGGTGGGGATCGAACCCGCGTCGATTGACGCAGAATCCGGCCGCATTACCCGCTGCGCCATCATGACCAACGGGAGGAGGTACACAAGAATGTCTACACCGGTAATACTTGGACGAACCCTAAGGCTGGAAATATGCTGATTAAAGTTACGTAATATTCGTCGAGGACATGGCTCGCTTGTATTCAGTTGTTTACCATTAAAGAGTCGTAAGTCGTAACGTAACTAAAGACGTGCGAATAAGTGTTAAATAACCAGAGGACAAAACCTCGGCTAATACTGTTTTAGAATTTGAAACACTGTTACAATCGGCTGTAAAGAAAACATTTAGACTTTCAAAACGAGAGTTTCTAAATTTGAAATGGACAACATTTCCAAACAATATGCATGTCTTGGTAAATTGGTGATTCGTTTAATTTAACAAACAAATCTAGACATACGTCTAGGAGATTAAGAGAAGGGATAACTAATGGTACGTCCATTTAGTTTTTTAAAATACTTTATGCTACTATTAAATACATAAGGTAATAAAAATCGTTGCGGATACTAAAGATTGCGAAATGAGTAATAGTATGGGAACCCTGTGTGTCGTTTTCGGGGGAGTGACGAGGGGGCAATTCGTAGAGAGATGTGCTTTGTGTGCCGGTACGCATACCGTATCGAAAGTTTTCTATAATATTAGAGAAATAACTTCATTATGTTACATTACTTATAAGTATTTTTAATGTTAATATTGTTTTAATAAAAAGAAGACATTTTTAATGTCCTTCAAACAAAAATACTTTTATTGTAGAAGTGTATATACTTGGTACTTTCGATGTTTAATAATGTACTGCAGTCTGACATTTAAATATATTTCTATATTAATAGGATAAATGGTTATCCAAAGCATGTTGATCGAACTGGTCGTCATGTAAAGACATCAAAACATCAACACCTACGAAGTAATTCATTAATGAAATAATAAATTTATTAAGTTTTGAAATTTCCGCGTTTCAATGAACTCCTTTATTTCTACCTATTTATAGATGATCATCATATTATAGCAAAACAAAAAGGACACTCTAATACGATACTGAAACATCGATCTTTTTGAGCCTCAATGTTTTGTGAATCGATTCATCAAATTTAGATTCGAATCGATTCAAAATACGATCTTTTTCGGAAAGGATCCCCATGCTTACTAAGGGGACTAGTAATATCGATCGCCCGCCGTACTATGTCCGCGGTCCGGTCCGTACGTGTGTTAACACCATTACTATGAGCTATGAATAATCAATTAGAATATTGCTTTCATTATAGGTACCTAACTGCGTAAATTATTAACCTTAATCAAATTAATGCTAATTTAACAGTTCGGTCGTCGTTCCATAATTCGATGAATTATTAATTTTCCTTATTAATTCTGTGAATTGATTACTCTTGTTATTTATAAAACAAAGCGTTTCATGTTGTTTATTCTAAAATTAGTTTTGTAACATACATTAAATTAACTATAATAAATAAAAAAAGAAATATAAAAAAGTTTGTATCAATTTCGGCATCACTGTAGGTATCTATCTGCTCACCCTAATACTAAAGTGAAACTTATACAACTATCACAATAAAAAAATATACAAAGGAAAACCTATAAAACCTAATCCTATTTAAACAATCGACATGTCTATCGTCGGGCAAGTATTGTACAATTATAGGTGCATAAAGTCAGAGACGGTACATTTGCACACTGAATAAATAAATAACCTTGAATTTATCGGAAAGGATACGTACAGATTTATCATAAGAAATCCAAGCGATTCTCGACCTTATACCAAAGCGCTAATCGATTGACGTTAAAGTCCCTTATAAACTAACTGTTCATTCTAAATAAGCCAATCAAAAGCGGCCAATGTTTATTAAAACAGGAAGAGTGAAACGCGTATCATTTTGAATCCTAAAGCACAAGTGACAGGGTACATTATAATATAAACAATTCAACGTGTACTAATAATTAAAACTTCACAAAATTAACCTTGAACCTTAAACAATAGTACCTATCCGCATGTAGGAGATTTTGCAAGACAAATTCGAAGTGTAATGAATTGCACAGATATAAATGCTTGTCACTCAGTCGAAAATCGAAAAACCCCAAGTAGATAATTTTATTTACAGATATCAGAAAACTATATCAATCATAATATGATACGATTATTCTGTTCTTTCTGTAACTAAATATTGCTTTGCTTAAGATTCGGTTTTGTAAATTCGTAACATTAACGACAAAAAGTGAAATTAATGTGTGACAGTTAATTTTTATTTATTGAACAACGATAAAATACAAAAATAATGTACAAAATCCTCCAATCAGCGTGTAAATTACATATAAATGGAAAAATTAGCATCGCTAATTCACTGTGAAGGTTTTTTTTTTCTTGTAATGTTTACGAACAGCTTATTTGAGTAGAGCAAGGGCGTTTATCTCGTCTCTATCTTATCAATGCTAATAATATACAAAGGATGTCGCTTCGGCGCGGCGACATTCGAGAATCACATGTTACCTTACCTAAAACTTTCTAGATTAGCCGTCAAGTTTAAGAAAAAAAATAAACGATGACAAATGTGGTATAAATATATAATATAGTTTATAATTAGTAATTATTATAATAATTATTATGGTACCTCTTTTATGCCGTACATATGAAACGTTGCGCTCCGCATAAATCTGTTTAATTTTGACAAACAAGATTATAAAATAAAACGGCGCCATAAACTAATGATTAACATGAAAATGTATCATTTATTATCTGTATTTTTATTTAGAATATTATGATAAACATGTATTAACGATAGTAGATTCGGGGAACATTTTAATCTTAAGTAAACAATAACACAAATCTAAATACGCAAAACGAGGTACCGACGTAAAAGGAAAGTGCCAACTAATTGTTTTTAAAAATATAATGTGTATAATTAAATGCGTTTTATTACATATCCTAATGATTATGAGACAATCATATTATCTATTAAAAGAATAAGAAATAATATTTATGTGTGGCACAATACGTCCTTTCGTACGATATTCATTGATCGACATTTATCACCCATGTCAACAATAATATACACCCCGACAGCGTCCGCGCCTCAAATGCCAAACCCTAAAATCCTTGAGACAAACCGTTATTGGGATGAGTCAGAGCACCTAAATATTATGTAGTTTGATTCTTTTCACATAATATTATATGCTTATTAACAATCACATGTCTTTTAACGCAATAGCAACATTGTTAAAGTTCTATGGAACAAAGAGTTTTACTATTATAAGTAAAACCTCCATACTATAATATCCGTTGCACTCGAATAAACACTCACGAAAAGAATTAGTCTAGTCGGTGGATAATTTTAATAAATACACAAGAAATTCCATTCCATATATTGTCATGATTTTAATAAATACAAATCATATTTATTAAATTAAACCTATTACAAATTAGAGATAAACTTTTGCCGTATAAACTGTAAGAACGATACGACTACAATTTCATTTTCTTGTACACGGCCAGTTTCAATGTATTTTTAACCGACTCCAAAAAGGAGGAGGTTATCAATTCGTCTGTATTTTTTATTGTATGTTGTTTGTTACGCGATTTCTCCGTCATTTGTGGACCGATTTGCAATTTTTTTAAATCAACAGAGTACACTTCCTAGGTGGCCCCATTTCTACCAGATGAGGATCTGATCAGTGTAACTCACGGAAATTGAGAAAATCCCTCGAATATTATAAACACTTACACGTGTTTCATATATTCGTTTCCAAAGCTATGAAGTAGACTTCGCAGCTATACCTAAAAGTACATACTTAAACCAAAAAGTAGAATAAAACAAACCCGACATCAAAAGAATAAAGTAAAAAGCCAATAAATAATTACTTTATTAATCTGCTTCGTTAATTTTGGTATCGGTGCCAGCTAGAGTTAACCAATGTACGCATTTACAAATGAAATATCTGCCTAAACTATATGACAATTGCATATAAGCTAAATAAAGGACTAGGGTGATTTTAAAGAACAATTAATCAAAATTGAATATAATTAGCGACGTACATTTACAGATACACTTTGTTATCTATCAGTTGGCACCGATTTCAAAAGTAACGAATCAGATCAGGAGAACATGTGGTAGGAAAAGTAGGTATTTCAGAAATCTATTGCTATCGCGTTGCGCACCAACGAAAGAATTATAAAACACGAAAGAGACAATTGCAGCTCGGGCTGATTGACCTATGCAAAAACAAACGATAACATCACTTCGTACCCTGTATCCTCTTCTAAAACATAACCTACTTTTAATTTTTCTTCAGTTTTAGAATAATAAAGACTTTAACTATGCCTGTAAATTTTGCTTTTTATATATTATCCAACAAATTTGTTAGACGAACGTCTGAAAATGACGGTAAAAATCGGGCATTTTTTCATTTTCAAAGGCTACATTTTCTAGTTTCTACATTAACTAATTTATGAAAAAATTAAAACGTACGGGCATGGCGGTGGAGGATATATATTATTTGGTATAAAAATAATTACTTTAATGCTATTATCCAAAGAGGAAACAGGGGATTACGTTTGTTTGGAATAAATGCCGCTAGAATATCCTGTTAATAAAGTAATTATTTATTGACATTTTAGTGCATTTTTATAGTTAATTATTTTGAAATCGGATTTGATTTTAATTAAAAAAGTTTTTTTTCTAGTAAATTTTCATGAATATCTATGATTTTCCAGGTCTAGTTTCATTTGTAGCAGGGGGCGACGCGGTGCTTCCGAAAGCCACCCCGTATCGCCCCCATCCCAAATGCGGCGGACGGCCCCGGGGGGTTTTAGTGGGTATTTCCGGACACTTCACGTCCGGGCGAGTCCCGCACTGGCACGGAGTCGTCACTCCGTGCCCCCTTACCTATTGCATTGGGGGATTTCGGTCTCACTAATGCAATAGGTAAGGGTAGTGCATAAATGCATTTCAGCCCGTCAAAAAAAAAAAAAAGGTCTAGTTTAATTTTATGTATGTAGATGAATATATTAATATGTCGATTACCCATAAAAATGAGACAATAGGAAAACAATGGAAAGCTGGCGTAAACGCCAGGTTAGTGCCCAAGGGGTAAATAAGTTAAAATAGTAATCGCAAAACCAAATAGATATTTTTGTATTATGTTAAATTTTCTATTATTTACTTTTACACTATAACACGTATGTTTACTCAAATGGTGATGGAGTAAATATTCATCCTAGTATGTAGGTAGTAATTATGCCGAGGGATTTTATAACCTTATTGGAATACTCATATTGATCACACAAGGCCACGAGGCGAAGGTGTCATAAATAAGGGGTCATCCATTAACCACGTGACGTTGTTTTTTTTCTCAAATTTGTGAACAGACCCCTCCCCCTTTCAAGATATTTTACCGTATTTATACAGGTAAAACCTTATTTAATTTTGAAAATCGTTACCTGGCAACGGTGAGGCAAAGTCAGACGGCGTTTTTCTGTTTACATATCAGGCATTCAACGAAAAAATTAATACAAGATACCCCTTGTGATGCTTTGTGATTTTTTCCTAATCCCCTCCCCTTTTCCAACCTCAAGTGATTAATGAACGATCTCTGTACAGCTCAATCTCGTTTTAGTGTAATATATTATAATAAAAAAATTTGGTTATTTGTTACATGCTTATATCGTTCTTTTAGTATGTTATCGGTACTATTTAATAATATTATAAATACAGAAAAAATAATATGCAACTAGGTATAAAGTAAATTATATTATTGCCTCTTCACGTAAACCGATAAGACTTCGAGAGTCGAGCACCCAACAAGACGTACCATGAACCATTTGCTAAGCAATTTCAAAGGCTGAATGATTTATAAAACCAACAATGGCCTAAGTAATAACTAACAAGACATTTCAAAAATACAATCGTAAAAATAAAACACATCGTCACATCACTACGTAAATCGAGAAAGTAAGTCAACCCATATAAATCATAAACCACTCAATTTTAATTACGTTTCATATCTCCTCTAAAAATCATCAAAAACCATATTTACTCTTGATAACTAAACTAACACCATAAAGAAGTACAAAAGAAACTTTATGACATGTATACAAACTACATAGGTGTACATAATTCTTTGTTCTGTCCAACACCCCTAATAACAAACCATACGACATTTTAACATATCAAGAAGTCTACAAACGGCTACAGAAAAGAGAAAAGTTAAATCTTTAAAAAACAAGATACACAACATATAAAAAATAGGTAGGTACTTTTTATTTAAAAACTAAACCGTTTCTTGAGTGATGTAACATAAATATTACTTAATAAATTATGCACGCATTCAATAATCATAAACAACGAATCTTAGGAACGTTTAGGTATCATGTGAAAATAATTTAAAACTTATCAATTACTTGAAAATGCGATCGTTATTAAATGAAATTTTGTATACAAACTCTTTTCGATATAACTCTAATAATATGCTTGTATTATTTTATGCAACGATGCATGTAATTATTAAAGAAATGCTATTTATTTATTTATAATCAGATATAAATTCCAAAATTAATTCTGACGATAATAATAATAATATTTACTGACGATAATAATGTTTTCCCTTTTTAATTGTTCACATTCACAACGCATTTATATAAAAACAGTGTCAGTGAGAAAAAATTACAAAAAAGAAGTAAACTTACAAGAATCGACACCAAATCAACTCCTTTCCTTTGCGTATATTTTATTCACTTCACAAAAATATGCACAGTAAAGAGAGAAATCAATTTGAATGAACTTTTGTCTTTTAATTTCCGCAATAACTATTGTTAATGTTGTGATTTATGTTTTATGATACGTGAAATGCGCGCGCAACGCAACGTACAACCCAATCGCGCGCTCTCAAGCAACTGAAGCGCGCCGTTCGGAGAGAGAACGCTCGTGTTTAAATTTTAAATTAAAAACTGCAAAAAGACAAAAACCATTCGCTCTGCTGTCACAATATTATTATCGTGCTTATACGGCGATTGTAAAATATCGATTAATAAACACTTATTGCGTCTATTACAACAAAAACTAGCCGTGGGTGTTGTAATACAAAAGGGTTTTTGACCTATAACGCGGCTTGACGAATGATCTAAATCACGCGATTTAAAACGGATTTTGAACGCGATTCCAACTTCGTTAAATGATTTAGCCAAAAGCATTGTGCATCTTTTTATTCTTTGTTAATATAATCTTAATTGTACGCTATCACATGCTTTGAATATTTACCTCATCGTTATATAACACTAGGCAATCAACAACACACAAATAGGCGATCATTCTGTTACAATTTTCGAATGTGTTTTTGTGACAACTCAAAATCTACGTTCATTGTTATCCACTTCACTTGTGAATTATAATGAAACTTAATTACGAAAACTCCTATAAGGTAATATTAAAATATAATTATGGGATACATAAACCAATTAGAATAAAGTAACGGTAAAAAAAACTTTATAAATAATAACGTGTTTACACGTATTAAATAACGGAGTGATTAAGTAAATTAGAAATAAAATTTTTGTTAAATATAATAACCGAGTTTTCACGGGTATTTTCCTGAATTTTAACTAAATCATATAGAAGTTCGACTTTTTTTAGTACAAAATAGATATGATTACATTAAAACGCACTTCCCGCTTCTTTGTATTGACAACACTACCGCAGGTTAGCTGGAAGAAAATGCGAAATGAAATTAGGCTCGCCTGTGTACAATTTTTATGTGCAATAAAGGTTTTTATCTATCTATCTAGTTTCTTTTATTTCACTCATATAAATTTGTCAATATTTTTCATTCATAAGCAACGCCTGCCAATGTGCGCTGTGCAGAGAGGAAAGTCACTAAAAAAAACTCAATTCATTCTACTTGTTCACTCGCTACATTACTTAATAGGTGTAAATAGGCCTTAACAGTTATGTGTTCAAAACATTAAACAGTATTTTTCATAACTTACACTATTTTTGCACTGGCAGTTTTCACTGATGTCATGCGTCCTTTTTATAATTTTAAAGTTTTTGGATACGATTTAAAAAATCTTCGAAAATACTCTTATAACACGAATATCCATACATTATAAGTTTATCTTTTATATTACCAATTCGTAATCTACGAGTATACTAATAAATAAAATTGAAGTCAAAATATTTTATTTTTACTAAATACATATGAATAGTATATACGATACCTATACCAAAAATACATTTATTTTTTATTTTTGTCTGTCTGTTTATAATGAATAATCTCCGGAACGGCTTTACCAATTTTGACGGGACTTTTTTTTGTAGATAGCTGAAGTTACTCCGGGTAACTTAGGGTACTTTTAATTTTCGCAAATAATTAGGGTTCCGTGTAAAGAAATTAAAACTCATCAAAAATTTAATAAAATGCACAGTTTTACAGACAAATACTTGAATTTATGAGAAATATTTTTGCTTTTATTACTAAATAAAATTTGGGTTCTATATAAAGAAAATAAAACGCAGTGAGGAACATATGAAACGCGGGCGCAGCCGCGGGCAATCAGCTGGTCGCTTATATAATTTAACAATACAAGCGAGTAGGCACTTTCACCGTCACATCTGCGAATGGCCTGTCAATATTGATAGTTCAAGTAATTGTCAATTATGTACCTAAACAGTCGGCATGTAAGTTAAGTAACTGTACCTTACTTAGTTAAGTAACTAAGTAAGGTACTGAGATAGACAGCAACCGGATAGTGTGGCCATGAAAGTACAATATATCAGCAAATCTCGTTGCGAAATTGTGTAATGTTGCCCGGTTTTATACGTTGCCCAAAAGTCCTGTTATTACAAGATTTCGCAATTTCATTCACTTACTACAATTGAAGCGATAATGTTAGAAGTAGGTAACAATGACTCTGCGAGTCCCACACTAGCACGGAGACGTCCTTCCGTGCTCCCTTACCTATTGCATTGGGGGAGTTCGGTGTCACTAATGCAATAGGTAAGGGTAGTGCGTAAATGCATTTCCCCCCGTCAAAAAAAAAAAAAGAAAAAAAAGAAGGTAATAATGACTCTGTGGTAGTGTGGTTGGAATCCTTATCGATGGACGTAGGTTCGAATCTTATTCTTTCGGTAAAGGAAAAACATCGTAAAGAAACCATATCATAGTGGCATACCATCTTGGTTAACTACCACTTTTAGGTTTGAAAATCGTTCAACGAACACCTATAGATGTGTTCTGTTAACATCACTAGCAATTAGGCTTAGCATGTCAACATGGTCATTCAAAATCTAGTAAGATTGCGGTCAAAACACTGACCCTGTTACAGTGTAAAGAAAAATTGTTAAACCTCTATAAAAAAGGCAATCACATAAAACCAAAGTCTTTCCTCGAGTATGTATTTTCCGTAACACCCGTCCGACTAGTAAACATTTTCAATTTAGTCGAAAATCATGATTATTCCGCATTCACATCCCCATCCTCAAAGTAGGTATTTTGATATTACAAACAGACACTTCTATTTTATTTATTTGTATAGAATATAGATTTTCAAATTATCTGGTAAGAAAAACTGAGTATCATGAGGTACGAATTTCCTTACAATTTTTATAACGACATTCTTTCACCAATTACACTACTTACCTTCATCCACTTTTTAATGGCTTCTCTGAATATACATAAATTTGCTAAAGTCACGTTGATATTATAATTATATAATATTTGCCGATATGGCGGTAATTTTCCTAAAACTATCCACATAGTTAAGCACAATATTAATATTAAAAAGTATTATACAATATAGATTAAGTTCCCGCCAATATTTTAAATGTACTTTAAAGATCACTCACCTGGCAACACAATGTGTATTTAGCATGTTCTTATAATTAGATTTATGGCCTCAGTCGTCATTTCTGTACTTTTGTGTTTTCAGCTAATTATATATAATCAATACGAATGAATTTCCATTATTGCAGTTACTAATATAAATTGTAATTACTTTTAGATGCTAAGTACTTAGGTATTGTGGCCTAGCTTTTATCTAAATATTAATGCTATCGAAATGTATTAATTAATAATAACAGTTTAATAATGAACAACTGTGTAGTGCCAGTTAAGAATAGTACCACACCATATCTTCCCGTGGGCGTCGTAAAAGGTGAATAGGGATAGGGGATAGGAAGCAGCATTCTCTGAACACCTATTGCGATCGCCAACCAGTGCCAAGCATCGCCTCCAAGATCGCCAAGCAGTGGACTTCTTTCCGTTGCATGAATGGATAGATGGAGTGAAGACGATGGGATGTAGATTGTTTGGCGATATTTTATTCAATCTAATACTATAAGGGTTAGATTTCATTCACCATTAGGTTTGCCTTTGTACAGATACAATAAATAGTCTACTTTTTTATTCACTACAAAGTGGCAAGTAGGCATACGTCCCGGCAGGCAGATAAGAGGGGGTAGCTTTGTAGCAAGCTCCCCCCTGAGCGAAGAATAGGAAGGGGCCCGACTCGGCATGACAGGTTGTCTGCCTGTCATTTACCGTGGTTGGGCCAGCCACTGGGGTGATGCGGTGCATGTCACCCTATCCCGTGTCACCCCCAAGAAAGGCGGCAGATGGTACCGTGGGTTTTAGTGGGTATTCCTGGCACCACACGCCGGGCGAGCCCCACATACCCCCCTGGCATCTCTAATCCGGGAGATTTTGCTTCCGGTTTAGAGATGTGAGGGAGGATGCGTAAATGCATTTCCCACATAAAAAAAAAGGCATACGTCCCGGCAGATTGTATACGGTCATCGTAACCTATGAACGTCTTTGACACCAGTAGTACCAAACACCTTTGTAGATTATTTCACCACCCTTTTTGAAGTTTTTCACACTATATTCATACGCATCGTTCGCGGGAGAAAACTCCTTTGGAATTGCACTGTACCATTTAAGCTCCAAGACATGAGGATTATCCCGCAGCCGTTGGCGTACGATGATAAATAAACACTTGATTTTAAGTATTCAGAATAACTCTATTTACTGATTACTTATGAGGCTTCTATAGGAAAGTCTCTCGTGCAAATACGTGTTAACCTTAGCCTTCAATGCGGAATACATAAGTGACTAACATTCCTAATCTGCGGAAGAAATATCTCGAACCTTGTATGCATCACGCAATTCAAATCCAATTTTAGATTAACATCATGTTTGTGTTTTGTCTTGTTTCCATCCGATTTCTATTCGATTTTTGTTGAAAGGACTACTACCTGTATGAAGTTCTTTGGAATCAAATGCTATCAGTTTTGCAAAGACATAAAAAACGACCTCACCGCAAAAAAAGAACCACAAACTTGCAGTGTGGTACGTCCATTGATAATGCATCAAGTATCACAGTAAAGCGCTAACAGCTGGTAGAAGGAGTTAAGGAATCCATCCGTCAATGATTGGGGCACGTTCCGAATTATTACTGAAGTGAATATGCATGTCGTAAAATGCCAACGCAAAAAACGATTTATTGTGCTTTTTCCCCCATAACTCTGGTAACAAAATAACATTGTGAAACACTCTATAATTACACGAATATAGGCTGATTCGAAAAAAATATATATAATGGCATAATTATAGGCAACATAACAGAGCGCGACATCATCCATCGTTATCTGGGTCATCGCGTGACAGCCGACACCGCGTCGAGACACATCCGCCGGCTGTGTGGCCACAAACAATGCGTTTGATCGATGATACCAGAGTCGGGGACATTGCACTACATTCTATTATAAAGATTTGCATGCGCATTATTTTCCGCGACACGTCTCTCTGTATCATTCTCACCACGTAACTAATTATGTCGGTATCTAAATATATCTTGGGGCGATGATGTTGCAGTTGGCAGTACGGTCTGATTCCGCGTTAACGGACCCCGGTCCGAATCAATCTACCCAACTCTATAATAAGCCTGAGCTTTCGGTGAACCAAAACATCGTGAGGAAACCATAGCATGGTGGCAGGGAATTTTCTAATTATGGCCGCCTGGGTAGCATTGAAAACCTGTCGCCAAACATCATTAGATGTGTTCCGGCAGCATCACTAATATGCCAGTAGGCTTAGTATGTTTACCATCCTGTCACCACATCGCCAAATAACATCATAATTTTTACAACTTCTGTCTGTCTGTTTGTTCCAGTTAATCTCCGGAACGGCTGTACCGATTTTGACGTGACTGTTTTTGGTAGATAGGTGAAATTACTCCTTGTAATTTATACTACTTTTATTTTTCGAAAATAATTTGAGTGCCGCGTAAAAAAATTTCAAATTCAATCAAAAATCCGATTCAATGCACAGTTGTACTAGCATATTTTGGAATTTATGAGAAATATCTGAGCTTTCTGTTAATGTCAAAATTAATTTAACATCAATTAACATCAGGTAGGATTGTGGTAAAAAAGGGATGAGTAGACACAGTGCAAAATAAATACACATTTTTCACATGAAATTGTTTGTAAGCGCAGGAACGGCCAATCAGAAAAAAAGTGACATCGCAAAGTACACTCCTGGGTCGCGTCTACTATACACATAGTGAAAACTCCACCACCATATTTCAGCTGCTATAGTTACAACAATAACCGTTTCTTAATAACTGTCGAAATATTGGAGGTAAGCGTATATGACGTGTTTTTTCTTTCGGATACACAGACCATTACAATAGTGTATACACTATACAACTATAATAAATATTGCACAATACTAAAAACAATTAATTTTATCTCAACACGGAATAAAATAAAACGTATATAAACTAATCATAAATCACATGTGATGTAAACAAATTTTAATTAATTAAAAGTCTTGTAAAATATATTATATTTTAACACACATAACACTTCTTTTTTTTTTAATTATTTTCATACAATAAAAGCGTAAAACGAACGGTCTCCGCTGTAAATTAGCGTAATTAGTGTTGTGCTTACGCGGCGCCATCTTTGCTCGAAATTTACGTAACAACTTTCCCCTCGGTAACGGGAACACGATACACTGTTTGATTGCACTGCACTTTTTTATATTCATACATTTTTAAATGCATTTTGATACTAATTAATACTCGTTAAATAATGTTACATATTTTTATTCGTTATATAATCCATTCCCACTATATTATATTGTATTTAATCTGAAGTTTCGAAGAGAACTACTGCACTGGACCCGGTATGGGTCGGAACATTCTAGATCATATATGAGTACATTTGCGATTCTTTTGGTTCAGTTATACTTTGTGAGAAATACTGTCACATCAATTATTGTTATATATTTGCTGAAACATACTTATAAATAATATAATAATTATATCCCGTAATAGATAAATCCACAAACTAAGAATATTAACATCTAGTTTTGTAACCATATTTATTTCTTGTACATAAGTAAAGCCACGGGCATAACTAGTTCATTTTAAATGTGTAAAAATATCCGACACTATGACCTCTGCGATCTTGTCTACTTTCCCTCAAGTCTTAAATCGATTAGTTGCAAATGTTGTGCAAATGAACGATACTCTCGCTGGCGTGGATGACGATGGCGACAAAGTGCAATATCATAAAATTAAAAATAAACACTTTCTATTTAAATCAACATGTTATACTTATAAATCTAATCATAGATATATTGTGCATCGTTATATCTCTTTATACCTTTTTTTTTTTTTTTTTTTTGACGGGGAGAAATGCATTTACGCACTACCCTTATCTATTGTACTTAGGGGATCAAGGTCCCCCAGTACACTAGATAAGGGGCACGGAGTGACGAGCTCCGTGCAGTGTGGGACTCACCCGGGCGAGAGTCGCCCGGAAATACCCACTAAAACCCCCCGGGGCCGTCCGCTGCATTTGGGATGGGGGCGACACGGGGTGGCTTTATACCTGCCTGGTTATATATCTATGACTTTTAAATTGGAAATCTATTGACATGCACCTATGGTCTGTTCCGGCATTAGATTAGATAGTATTTTAGTTTTAGTGGTCACATTACAAGGTGATATTGTTGTCAAACTCTTCTTTATATAGTCTATACAAAAATCTAGGTCCTCTATGCACTCCTTTTTTTTTTTTTTTTTTTGTCGGGGGGAAATGCTTTTACGCACTACCCTTACCCATTGCATTAGTGAGACCGAGGTCCCCCAATGCAATGGGTAAGGGGGCACGGAGGGACGAACTCCGTGCCAGTGTGGCACTCACCCGGGCGAGAATCGCCCGGAAATACCCACTAAAACCCCCCGGGGGCCGTCCGCCGCATTTGGGATGGGGGCGATACGGGATTGCACTGCATGCCGCCGCGTCGCCCCCTGCGGCGAACCCACCGGGCCTCGTCCGCGCAATGGCCCAATGGGGATGGGGGAGAATACTTCTCAACCCCACCTCTTCACCCACCCCCACGAAGGGAGGCATGATATCTTTTTATACCTGCCTGGTTATATATCTACGACTTTTAAATTGGAAATCTATTGACATGCACCTATGGTCTGTTCCGGCATTAGATCAGATAGTATTTTAGTTTTAGTGGTCACATTATAGATCACATTACAAGGTGATATTGTTGTCAAACTCTTCTATATATAGTCTATACAAAAATCTAGGTCCTCTATGCACTCCTAAACTATTCATCCGATTACGAGGAAACTTTCGTAAATTTTTCTACATACGTCCGCTGTAACTTTAAAATGACTAAAAAAATATTTACTTGACGGAAATAAATTTGAGCAAAGGATACCAGACACAACTATGAAATGACGTAATAAAAAATATATATTCATCCATTCAACCGAAAAACGTCCACTGCTAGACCTATGTCTCCCCCAAAGATCTTAACGACGACCGGTCTTACGTCTTTATCAGATTGTAGGTCCACCTTGTGCCCCAAACTGCGTTTTCTGGTACGTAGCAGCCATTCGAGAACCCGTTGACCCCATTGCCCTTTGGGTAACTTTGAGCTTTCTAATTAGGCCCATTGTAAGCGACCACATCTCAGTGCCTTAAGTTATCACGAACAACACACACTGGTCAAAGGCATTTGTCTTGAGACACTGTAGCTAATCACGGTTTGCTGAAACAGTGTTGGTTAATAGTAGTACCACCCTATATTTTTCCCATGGGTACTGTAAAAAACGACTAAAGGATAACCAGGGGATAGGCAGCAGCTTCCTCTTACCAAATACTTAATTGCAATGACCAACCCGCCTGCCAAGCGTGGCGATTATGGCAATTAACCACAAAAAAAAATGTAATTATTACTGATAAATAATTTATGTTTTAATAGATTAATTTTAAAACATGAAAATAAATTTTGAAGCAAAAACTTTATCTCGCGAATTCGAAAAGGCTAGTTAAATTACGAGATGCGGATGTCGTAGATTTACTGGCTGAGAACAAACATATGAAAACAAATTATTTTTGTTATTTATATATATTGAGATTATTTTGTAAACACGCACAAAACTTTTTATAACGAATACCTGCAATTGGATATTGGAAGGCAATTGCGAAACTGTATTACGATTCGAAATATTGCAGTATACGTTCTTAACCAACAGGATAGACATTTTTTGTTAGAATATAAACGATGATTTTGGCGAGATTTTGGTTTACTTGTAGTGGTACTTGTTTTAATATTTTAGCTTTTAGTATTTGACACTATATTATGCAATTTTGGTGGCATTTTATTTGGTGATATAATTTAGTTATTGTGCACAAGTGTATTGAAAATAATGACACTTCTTTCTTCTCACTTCACTTCAATCTGATATATCCCAAAAAAACTCGTTTGGAACGAAAGCTTTAACAAAGAACCATCATTTTGTTAAAGCGTTGTATGAAAAGTGATCTGACGATCTGGCATCATGGTCTATTGCCTTTGCCTTAACCAGATATAAAAGGAACTGGAATTACTATGATATACCTAAAGTAACACGTACAGATATTAAACCAATCTCGCAATGAAATGTGAAACTGAACATGACTGCAGTGAAATACAAGCAAAGAGTGAAGCGAATAAGTATGTTGAATGGAAATATGACATCGCGGTAGGGTTACCAACTTTATCTGCGGAACTTATTAGGACTTTTCGATAAAATAATAATTTATTCTTAATATATAAGACATTTGGAAACGTGTTTAGGGGTCGTTCAAATATTACATGAAGGGTGGGTTTACGTTTTGCTTATTTTGATGATACGGGGAAGGAAGGAATATTACGTAAAGGATGTTTACTTTTGTTGTTTTGTTTTGCCAAAATTATGCCAATGCTTACCATTATAATGAGGGGCGTTATTATCTTTGCCTACCATTCCTGATCATTCACACATGAACAAAATTTTGCTTATCCATCCATCAATGCAACTGAAACACGTCCACTGGACATAGGTCTCCCCCAAAGTTCTCCACGACTACCGGTCTTACGCCACCCGCTACAACCGGAATCCCGCGACCTTCACCAGATCGTCGGTCCACCTTGTGGCGGGCCTATCCACGCTGCGTCTTCGGGTAACGAGGACCCGTTGGCCCCATCGGGCACCGATTCTACGAGCAATATGCCCAGCCTATTGCCACTTCTTTGTTCTTCTGTGAATCTCCTCATTTCTGATTCGATCACGCTAGGAAACTCCGAGCATAGCCCTTTCCGTTGTCCTTTGGGTAACTTTGAAATTTTGCCCTTCATCATCAGTACATATCAATAAAGTACCCTATTTTTAAGAATAATAATTGTTTTATACAAGCATACCCGAAGTCTAACTTAATTATATAAATTACCTAATGTCCCATGCATCTGGACACCCTACACGGCGCCGCGTCCGCCGTATTCGATTTCATGTAATACGGACCGGCCACGGTTCATTCATTCGTTACCTGACAGATTATTTTAATGCTCCATTTAATTTGTTTTTGTCATATTGTTGACGTTTGCGCGCATAAAACTGTTTCTATAAAAAATATTCTTCACGATTATTTACGGTACCTAATATATCTCTTGTGTATCTAATGTTTTTGGTTAAGGGAACGTTCAGGGGTCCATTTTTTGTGAACTTAATTCACTCTTATTTTGGAAAGCTTGTTCCACGTATTTTCTAATGTAACAAAATTTAGATAGGGGTTAAGTATATGACTTAGGAAAAAATCTATACAATATCAAAAAACAAAAAATATAAAGACAACGGACATATAACTTTTAATTTTAGGTTAGGAACAATCAGAGATCATGTTAAAAAACTTTATACAAATATTATAAGGTAGTTCAAATTACCCGTGTATATGTTATTTTGTGTACTCGACTGTACCTAGAGATTAATTGATGTTTGCATGGTCGGTTGGTCTGCAGCACATGATAACCACATGTGATCATTCAACTTCTAGGTCAATGCTCACAGTTGTCTCATCAATTAGCGTTATCACGTGTGTAGCCTGTAATTATCTCTACCAATCTGTGCATTAGAGGGTCTAAAACTATTATTTTAGCAAAACTTTTACCCTCCCCCCTCCCCCCTCAAGTCATCAAAAATACTAAACAGTTTAAAGAAAAAAACGTAGCTTTCTATTCAAAAATCAAATCTCAATAAAACCACTCTCGGATAATTCATAATTACGAAATTATTTCAAACAATTCAAGTGAAATTATTAGATCATGGCTTCCTTATCCTTATCTTAGCTCCTGTAAAAAAACTTTAAACATTACTATACAGTTTATCTTATAATCTTTGTTTCTCTTGGATTTAATTTTGTTAATAAGTCTTACTTTTCTTTTAAATTTTAGGCAATCTTCATTAGAACAACATTCACTTGCCAAGAATTTATTAATTTCGATCTTTTTATAACAAGTATCATTCGTTCATTAATTGTTCAATCATTCATTCAAAATAAAGATTGCCTGTCACTACATTAATTACAGACAAAATGTATCTATTTATCAACTGGCCAATGGCATTATGAACGAATCCACAATAAGAATTACTTATGCCTTGAAAACACTCATTTATAAATTAAAAAACATATCGTTTCAGTAGTCATCAAGTGATATAAGATTTCACACTGGAAATTTACGATTCTATTATACGATTATATTGTACATATTACAAATAGCGATAAGGCAAGAATTAATTATCAACTTATATAATAAGACAGTTCATAGTCATCGGTGCGGCGTAGAATTCATTTCCTGGCGTGATGTTATTGTATGTAGATATCCTAGTGTTATTCACAGAACGTTATTAATACCTTTATAAGTAACATATCAAATGATACCTTAAACCCCTACGATAAGGAGGAAATTTGTAAAACTAAAAGCGGGCAGTCGCGAGGGGAAGATAAGAAATGTCAGTGACATTGTCAAAGGAAATGATGCCACTTGAGTGTGACTTATCACATTGCACTAACTCGTTTGAGGTAACTATAATTATATATTATGTATATTGTATGGGATAACAAAGAACTTTGTTTAATAATGAGTTGAAAAAAAATCCTTTGTTTTCTCATCTACTTTTTTTTACAGTATGCTCTCCACCTTCTGTAGTGGCCCAAGTAATGCTTATATCCCCAACTCTTCATGTGCTATTAATACTTCGCGCTGTCCGAGATTCGTCCATAAAAGACCTCGAATGCAGGACGGAGAAATAGCTAACGATGGAGAGCTTGGCCTCTCTGTTGGTAGCAGGGGAATCGCGGCAGAAACTATTGGATTTTGTCCCGCCTGTCATTACTGAAGCCAGAAAACGAAACAATTAAATAAAACTTATGTTGGCTAGAAGCAACTAGTGGTATGTTCTGTTATACGCTTGTAAAAAAGGAAAAGAATACATGATAATTTTAAAACATTTTTATCAGAATCAGAATAGGACTAATAAAGTCTCGAAATATGTTCGACGAATTCGGGGACTAATAAAACAAAAACACAATACACCTAAAAATTTCACACCACAGGCAAGATACATAGGCTGCTTAAGAAACCGTATCCTTTTTTATTTGTGATGCCTAACGGGTTTAGTTAAAATGAATTTCTTGATAACTCACTGTATGTACGCTAAAATTTAGATAAACTTGGCCTTGTAAACGACCAGTATAATTTTAATACAAGGAATATACCTAAATTAATAGTTCCATGTGTCAGACTTACTAGAACTAATAAGAATTATCTAGGTAACAGTGTTAGGTTTGATAATAAAGTCCCAAAGCACGTTACCGATCTATCGGACAATAAGTTCAAGCACGATGTCAAATAAATTTTAATTTGCAAAGGTTTTTACAGGGTGGATCATTATGTGAACTATGCTCCATAATACTCTATAACACTAAAAAATTGAAAATATTAAGAAATATTTTTATCACGCAAGAATATTTAAATTTTTTATATGGTAAATGAAAAAGTTAAAATAATTTTTTACACTTCTATGTAAAGTTCGTTACAGTGAATGTAATTCGTAATAAACAATAGTTTCACTATATAAATCTGCCAAAAAGTCATATATGTAGACCGGAAGTTGGAAATATGAATACGAAATAATAATAATCATCTGTGACGAAATATACTAGCACACAATTAGAGTGGATGTATACTCCACTGCGCAGGCGCATGGAGGACTTTTTTTCAGGGCTGCCCACCATTTTTAACGAACAGAATAATATGATATGAGAAGTTATAAGAAGTTTTTGACAGGAACTCAGTCTGTCGTGTAGCCGTTAATGCCTTTAATCCATCAGACCCTTGATTGTGTATTTTGGTGGTGTTTTGTATGATTGAAACAATTTTCGTGTTAGTCTGTTTGGAATGGGACTGGGACACTGACTGGGCTGCGAGTGAGAAGGCCTCTCTAAAATATCCCGAAGAAACTCATCTATGATCTTGATGAAGAAAACCTCGTCAACAATTGAAAGGAATAAAACCTACTTAGAAAATCACATTTGGAAGGTGTCGGTGAGAGGACGAATAAATTCTTCTTCGAGAAAGCCTCTTTCGGAGAAAAGCGCTCATAGCTGATAATCCCACAAGCGTAACCCGTGGACCTTGACAACGGGAGTTAAGGAGGTTATATTATGGTTTTTGAGGGTATGGTCTTACATCATCCGATAATGTCCTCCGTTTCAGGCGCGAACTCATGATGGGTTTCCCTAATTTAAAAAAATGTAAACATGTAAAACCAAACATTACACGTTCTTCTGTTATGTTTACAGCAATTCTACAAAAACTTTTACATAAATACTTATTACTAAAAAAAAATAATTTCCGGATATCGATAAAATCAGTAAGCGCAAGAATAATTAAGAATAAAGAAAGAATAGGTCATTCACCTTTTCAAGAAGGAAAATATCACTTTGAATGTGATCAGTGAGAAAGATTTAATTTGTTGACAACCCTAAAACGAGAATGCTGCGACGAAAAAGTTACATCACAATTTCGTTCCGAAATATAATAGGTATTCATTTAAAATACTATGTAATTCATGTAATTATTTGATTACATCTCTGTTGTCCGCCATTTCGATTAATCCGATCCAGTTACTAATATTTAAAAAATCATCTAATCATCATAAAAAGTCATTCAGTTCAAATGAGGTTATGGCTGAGGTTTTGAGCTTTTTATCTGTGCCTATAATTGAGGTGGCATCTAGCGCGCCTGTAATGCCAATGTAACTTATAAATTATGTTGATGTTCACTTTGTTGGTATAATAAATAAATAAATAAATAAATAAAAATAGTTTTGTATCAGAATTTCTGCTGTGTTTTTCGTGATTTTCGAAGACATTTAGGGTTTTGCGCAAAAAAAATTAGTCATATAAAATTGAAATAAAATCCGATTCAACGCACAGTTTCACTGGCAATGTGTGAGAAATAATTTTACTGAAAAAAATTAGGGCTCCGTATGAAAAAATTAAAACGCAGTGAAGTATATAGGATACACGAGCGCAGCCGTGAACACACAGCTAGTGAAATAAATATATCTATTGATATTAACTATGTTCTATAAAAATGTCGATCAATGTATTTTTACTGAAAACGATAGATCTCTTTTCCAATATACTAAAACAATGCGAAATGAATATCTAATTGCTTTATATATTCATCAATTTCTACATACATATACAATGTTCACGCCTCTCTCCCGTAAGGGTAGGCAGAGACCACACCGTTTTCACTTGCTGCGATCCTGACACACATCTTTCGCTTCTTCTACTTTCATAAGCACCTTCATACATGTTCTTAGGTTACTA
Organism: Samia ricini; assembly: GCA_014132275.2. Taxonomy (NCBI): domain Eukaryota; kingdom Metazoa; phylum Arthropoda; class Insecta; order Lepidoptera; family Saturniidae; genus Samia; species Samia ricini. Next base: position 3,142,893 of record AP028159.1, read on the forward strand.
ATACTTTTGACCTGGTCTTTCTCCAGGACGCCTTCCATCTAATCGAGATACCTTCGCCTAGGACGACCCTTACCAGCATGACCAGTCACACTCGCCTTGTAAATATGTTTCGTCAATCTTCTTTCATCCATCCTCTCTACATGTCCATACCAATTAAGCAACCCTTTCTCTATCTTTGTCACTACATCTTCTACCACACCACAACGTTCCCCTTATCACGCTATTCCTTACTTTATCTATCATTCTCATTCCAGCTATACTGTTTAGACTTCTCATCTCTACTGCATTAATCTTGCTATCATGTTTCTTCTGCCAGACCCAGCATTCACTAACATACATAAGTGTAGGGACTAGCACACTCCGATGCACAGACAAACGTGCCTTTTTAGACACATTCTGGCTGCAATTAAAGTTACGCAAGACCCCGTTCACTCTATTCCCTAACACAACTCTTCGCTCAATATCACGGTCACACTTTCGATCTCTTGTAACCTTTCTACATAGTACATGTATAAATCTAATTCATTAAATAGTAAATAAATGTGTAACTAATTGTTTTAGATTGTGTTACGGTTTCATTTTCACAAAATCAGTAAATTACATTATTTAACAGCATTATGTAAGTAAAGGCGAGTAGCGGATCGTGTGAAAAGAAAACAAAATTCGAAACCACTAGAAGTTGCATTTGGCACGGACGTGTTGCGGTCACTTGGACCTTGATAGAGACCTTCTGTTTATGGAAACACGCGTCGATGCGCACAGATACAGTACCTGTGTTCTCTATTATATGTTGAATATTAGCGACAATATAAAAACTTGTATTACATAGTCCATACAATACTATATTTTACGAAGAGTACATTAATTTTAAAATATACCTTCTTGGGCAACTAATGCAGAGTACCAACTATATATGAATAAAGAAATACAACTTCGAAAACCTTATCTGCCTTTAAAGAGCTAGGATTTTTTTAAATTTATTTCCCCATAACACGTCTCACATAGTCCGAGACTTTTTTTATCACAATGTATTTAAACAGTAATAAGGTTAAGTGTCGATATTTACTGCCTCGGTGGCGCAGTTGTATTAAGGTGCGACTGCCGTTCTGAGGTCTCGGGTTCGATCCCCGGGCCGGGTCAACTGGTATTGGGTTTTTCTACTCAATATCATCCCGGAGTTTGGAATTTGTGCCCGATATGGCGACAGGCTCGCCCCCTGTCACATCTGGGACGGAACTAAGCTCGGCGAAATGCGGGTGGTGTAGTTCGCTATTTCACCTCTGCCTAACCCTTCGGGGAAAACAGGCGTGAGCTTATGTTATGTTATATTTATAACAATAATAATACCATAATTTCTTTAATAGTACAATGATAATAACTATTGCAGTATAATAAACAAAAAAAAAGTTTGCATGTTACAAAATATTAAACACATTTTTTTAATTTATAAGAAAAATATAAATCCCACTTTTTAACCCTTTCCATCTCACCGTAGCATCAAATGCCTAGTTGAAACTATGAATGACGCACACAAAAAATAAACATTCGGTAGGGCATTTAAATTAAGGGCTCATAATTTAACAACAGGATTTAAAAATTATATAATAGTATGCATGGTGATCGTTTAGTGATATTTGACGAAATAGTCGGTTTTTAATAACGGGCAAATCAGTTCTTCTACCACCCAAAAGAAATAGTCGGTTTTTAATAACGGGCAAATCAGTTCTTCTACCACCCAAAACTTTATAATATAGTAGTACAAAACGAGCTAGCGCTAGCTAGCATACTCATTTCAGGTTAAAAATCAAATCTGACACGTAAAAATTTAATTGAAACGTTTTATAAATCTTATAATAATCATCTATTTCCGTCACCAAAACCGGTAGGTGGATAAAACGCTGTCTAATGTGAATGGCGTCCTAAATTCTAACCGAGCTAATATGTCCAATGTAGAGTTAGTTACTTACGACACGGAATTCCTTCCATGTCGAGTATGTCACATACCTAATTCTGTTTACGGTCATTATGTTCTCAGATAGCGTACTTCGTCGTATCTGGGCGCGGCAAACCGTTAAAGTCTTGATAAACACCTCAGCCGAGCGAAACGGAACATAAATATAATTGTGTTACGTGGGAAATGATACTCCACTCATGGAAAAGGTCGACTCACTCAATACCCCTTGCATTTGCTTATTTGCATTCGCAACATGTGACACGTTTAAAAAAAACTTTAGTAAATATTTAAATTAAGTGAGTAATTTAAAAATTAACTATCACTGTTTAAATCACAGCTTATTAATCAAACTTTATTTTGCTCACCACTTTGAGAATATGTTTTTTTTTTCTAGTCCCCCAACTTAGTTCTTTTGCCTTTTTAGACTATATTTTTAATCTGCGCTATTTCAATGCGCCGTAATTTTCTCTAGGTCTTCTTCTGCCCCAGAAAGTATCAAACGCCCACAGGAGGCATCATCGGCCACGTTGAGAATCTAAGATTTAAATGAATCTCCAACTTTACAAATATTTAAATATAAATTTTTACTTATTAAGTTTACCACTAAGACTCATTGAAATTCCAATTCTAATTTTATATATAAAGTTAAAAGATTACAATGAGTTTGTTGTCATCTTGGAAAATACATGTTTTAGATTGTTTTAGTAAGTAAACAAAAAAAACAGTCAAAATAAAAAAAAAACATATTACAGGAAAAGGCAGCGATTAATATATATTTACTTTGCAAACAGAAATATATTTGAAAAGTAGAGCACTTTTCGACTTTCTTAATTACATCACAATTTTATTCGATATATTTCTATTAGAAAATTTGAATAAACAACATATAAATCAACATGCATACTAAACATAAAACGTAAAAAAAAATATTCATAAATCCATATTAGACAGTATATTTACATACTTCGGTTATATAATTAGTGATCATAAATTATATATTTAATACATAAGAACAGTGATATAACTGGGACCAGTCGGTTCAGAAAACACAAGACCACTTTCCTTGTAAACAAACGCAGCGTCACTGCTTGAACGTAAACCAGTTTCTAGATCTCACACTTAACTAATATGCAAATGAATCGAAAATGTAGGCGCTTAAAATAAAAGTGTTTGTATCCAGTATATTATGTTTTGTATCCTAAGGACCCACGAAGAAATTTTTATGCCTAATATTCCATTTTACATACAAATAAATAAATATACAAATTTGTTATAGATTGTTGTTTGTAGAAACTTTTTACAAAATACATATGAATGTATTCACGATACCTTTTTTTTTTTTTTTTTGACGGGGGGAAATGCATTTACGCACTACCCTTATCTATTGTATTTGTGGGATCAGAGTCCCCCAAATACAATAGATAAGGGGGCACGGAGTGACGAGCTCCGTGCCAGTGTGGGACTCACCCGGGCGAGAGTCGCCAGGAAATACCCACTAAAACCCCCCGGGGCCGTCCGCTGCATTTGGGATGGGGGCGACACGGGATGGCTTTCGCAAGCACCGCGTCGCAACAAGCACCGCGTCGCACAAGCACCGCGTCGCTATTATTCACGATACCTATACCAAAAACACAATTTTGTGTTCACACTGTATGTATGTACACACTGTATGTTCCGGCTAATCTCAGGAACGGCTGGAACGCTTATGACAGGACTTTTATTTTTCGAAAATAATTAGGATTTTACGTAAAAAATTAAAACTCATGAAACTATGAACAAAATAAGGTTTAGTGGACAGAGTCATAAAAAAATGTAATGACTATTGAAAAACTATATCAAGCAGTGAAAAATATATGAAACCCGGAAAAACCACGGATACACAGCTAGTCTAAAATAAACTTTTAAGATTTATGTTAAAAGATAAGTAACAGATACAAAGTTCTACATTTAGACAAACGTAAACGCGGCCGTTTGCATGAATAAATTGCGTTATCGTTTCAATTGAACGCTTTGTCCAACAAAGTCGACGCGACACACCCACATATTTGTTATCGACTTGTTAGGTGGGTTCTAAAGGAATGCTTTGTCGGATACACAGCAGTTAAACGTTGCCATCAAGTCGTTACTGTGATAATGTTATGAGGCAATTGGAGTTTACACGTGAATAATAAATATATCTTTCGAAAGAATTTGAAAAAGTAAATATTACAAAATGAATCCAGAGTAAATTTCATAAATTGTCACGATTTGAACTTAAAATAGGGTTATTATGTAACTAACAAACACGTTGCACAGGCACTTTTTTTTTCTTCCAATTTTGAATCTGACGAGACTAGCCTAAGACAATCGTCCATATTTACAGTACGCCGTTGCGAAGTTTTTTTTTTTTTTGTAGCTGTGGTAAAACTCTCTTTAGATCATTGAATAATATTATCTGCTATTATATTATACAAATAGGCAGGCCATGAAAATCGTTCGGAACATCGAAAGTTGACAGGTACAATCCAAAGTTGTAAACAGTATTCTAATGACATACACGGCGAAACGATGAACGTGAGAAAGTAACCTCCCTGGAAATTATTTTAAAAGCTATCATTTGAAGTATTCTTCAATTATATTTATTTATAAGTCAAAAATATAGTTAACACTGTGCTTTTTTAAACTTATGTTAATGTTTCTAATAATTACATGACTAATAATGTTAATTCATGATAAATGACCTCCAAGCTAAATGTTAGGTTAGGTTAGTTATTACCTCTTTGAAACATTTAGTTCATCTCTGAATCTCTCTCGCACTACGATCTCTAAAAACCTTTAAAACGACGAGTGAAAGTAAATGTTTTTTATATTATATAAGAGACTGTTCTGGTTTCTAATAAGGAAAATAAACCTTCATTTCTATGGCCAGGGTAGTTTGTCCGGCGACGAACTCATTAGATTCGTTTTGACAAAATATTTTTCCTTCCATACAAAGTCCCTACCAATAGAAACAAAGCCTATTTTAAACTGTCACTGTGTGTTGTAATTTGTACGTACTTTGGAACATATTTCGGATATAAGACTATGCCAAGTAATCATTATGGACATCAAATAGATGTGGTTCGACCACATTTAAATTGACTATTTTTAAATTCAATTACTTTACCTACATTTTTGCAAACGTGAGAAACGAAAGTCATCATAACAAATTCCAATAATACGATAACGTGCGTCGATACTCTGGCACCGTCTCATCTTTCTGGGACTTCACTGGGGGCTGGTGCAACAGCCGCCTCAGCAGAGGACCTCGAAGATGCAAATATGCTGGCCTCGGCAGTGGTTACATATTTGTGCCGTTTGGAGTCGAGACGCAGGGGCGTGGAGACCGAGTGCTCGTGGCTTATTTGGTCGAGACGTCTCATGACTAGAAGTCTGTGAACTATTTCTCGGTCAGAGAATGTTGTATGGCAATGTTGCCAGCCCTCTGGGTACATTTCCTTGCGGCGGCGTTTTGAAGGGTTTCAATTTTTTATAAATATAATAATAGTTTGATTATATCTCTTCAACGGTTGCATTATAGTGGATTAAATGATATCTTAATTTTATCAAGTTCATATTATGTTGTCAAGTAATTTCAGAGAAATGCAGTGCAGTTTTGTTAAAATTACATTTAGAGTCTACTATCAAAATAGATGCAATCCTAAGACATTGAAAATTATTAAAGTGAAAATTATCCAATAACTGCCAGGTTATAAATACCAGCCGTGCGTGTGCAAATAATTCTAAGCTAGAACAACGAGTAATTAAAAAAAATCCTGTCAGTATTCACAGCTATTGCGACAAAGAGACTTATAATCCGGCACAGTTGGACTTTCGTGTGCGAATCTTCTAATTGCTCGGTAGAAAGTCACAGCTGCATTTTTTATCAACTTGTTAGCTGCTTCCGAACGTAAAACAGATACGTAATCAGATTCAATTCAGTAGGGGGCATAACATTTAAAAAACACTTTTTCTCTAACTTTCACATTACGGTAAAAGCTGATCTGATGTAAAATATTTGTTTAATTTACCTTCACCTTTAAAATGTTTCATATCAATATAATTTCAGTTTTAAAAAATCTAACCTCAAAAATGATTTGTATTTACAGGTCAGGTTAGGTTTCAAATATTAATCATTCGACCATTACATAAAAATTATAATTCATTATTACAGATTATTATTTTTAAGGTTATTTTAACATATTTTAGTAGCATATATTTGAAAACACGAACATCTCCTAAATTAAAAGAACAAAGAAAAAATATTTAGGTTCAGAAATATTTGTATGGGGTGAATAACAAAATACTATTAATCAATATACCATGTCCTTTAGTTTTTTTTACAAATGGATAGAGAATTAAAGATAATTTAATTAAGCACAAATCGCATGGGATTACATATATATATATATATATATATATATAATTAATGTACATTATAGTTTTTGTATGTTATACTAATTATAGAAAAAACAAAGTACTGGGTCAACTCATACCACCGCTCTTGCTTATTTTATACCAACAATCGTGTGCGACTTGGAACGTATTAAATAAAAATATGACGTTTGATAACAAACAAATAAATTTTAGTTTTTTTTTCCTAATTTTCTTAGTAATTCCTGAGATTTCCTTCTAAATACAAAGCACAAACTTTACCTTTTTGTAATTTTAGTAGATACTAGCTGTATGCCCGCGTTTTATATGTTCTTCACTGCGTATGAATTTTTTAAGGATCCCTAACTATTTACCTACACTTTTTTTACTACTAAGATAAAGTAAATATATTTCTCATAAGTTCAAGCACTTACCCGTAAAACTGCATTGAATCGGATTTTATTAAAGTTTTTATGAGTTTTATTTTTTTTTACGCGGAACCCTAATTGTTTTCGAAATTTAAAAGTATCCTAAGTTACCCGGAGTAACTTCAGCTATCTACCAATAAAAGTCCTATCCAAATCCGTCAAGCCGTTCTGGAGATTACCTGGAACAAATAGACGGGCAGACAGACAAAAATTTTTTAAATATTGTATTTTTTGATATAGGTGTCGTATATGCATTCATATCTATTTAGTAAAAAGATTTAATTTTGACATTACAAACAGACACTCCAAACTTTATTTATTAGTATAGTATCTATGCTGGATTCATATGTATAAACGTCATTGGAGGGTCGAACAACTGCAGCTCCGAGTCCGACCCCGTCTCGGCGCGATTTTTGTGCGTTATTATTATTTATTACGTGTAGATTCCACACTAACAAGATGAAAGTACGATCACACTTTTAATGGATTCCGTTTGCATTCCTGCAGCCGCGGCCCGCCAGGCGTCATGTCTCGGGAACTCATACAATGCAAAAGTACCTCGCTCGTGTAAAAAAAAACGGTTCGGCTAATTAGAATTAGAAATTAATGCTTTCACGTATTTACTTAAAAATCACAATGCGTCACAATAGGCTATTTTCAAATATAATTTAGCTTTCTCTTTCAGGACAAACATCGTGACATCACCCTTCACTCTCTTCTCGAAAATATGGAACAACTTTTTTTAACTGACTAAACGCTTTTGGTGTGTGAGGTTTTGACAGCATCACCAGACTTTGAGGCGACAACTTACAGTACTCAGCTGATAAATGGTAGGGCAAGGCCACTAGAGTGATACGAACTTCGGCTTCTACCTAACCGTGTAGTAATAAAAAAAAACTAGTTAGCAATGGGGCTGCCGACGGAACTGAAACACGCAACTTTGAAAATCTGTATTTTTATGTTTAATTGTCATAATTTGTTAATAGAAATTATTAACATAACCTAACATAAAACATTAGTCTAGTTTTTAAAAACTATTTGCGCTCCGAGCAATAATTATGTACATTTTCATATATTATAGTTTATTCATAATTGAAACATAAGATAGGATGCGTACATTTACATATTATTATTTATATCCGAGCGCCAGCACTTAACGCCATCTTAACACAGTATGTTGACGGCTAAAGGGAATCTATAAATTTTGCCTCTACCGAGAATTTCAACGCAGCGAGTTTTCACTTCAATAAAACACACAAAAAGTTGGGGGGAAATGGCGATTCACTGGTCAGTTTCACGGGGAAGTGCTTGAATGTATGACAAGTATTTTTACTTTATCTTAATTCCCAAATAATTTGCATTCGGAGTAGAAGCTTTTTCTTTTTTCAAACCTAACTAACGCTGTTGACCGGAAGGGCCTTTACAGTGACTTTGGGGGCGAGAGCTGAAGGCACTCAGCCGCAAAAAAGGTAACCAGCACAAGAGTTACCAAAATGGTACGAACCTCGGCTTGGCTCAGTTATTGTAGAAGCAATTCGTTCAGATGCTACAGATGTTGTAGAAGAAATCAAATATTTAACAGCTATTTCTGATAGCACGGGAGTGAAATGTCTACTAGCGATCCACAATTTTAGTCCATTTGATAACTTTGAAATATTTGGCTGATCTAAATACTGCTACAAGAAGACAGTAATTTTTCATAACCTTTCTTTCGCTAGCTGCTAATCACAGACCATAGATTCCAAATACATGTCATAGACGAAGTAGAAGCAGAGATGCTAAAGCTTATTCATCTCTGCTAAAGCTATTAACGCTGGCAGTGACAAGTGATAACTAACAACAACTATCTGCATCGATTAATAATAAAAGAAGCTATCTGCTATTACATTCCGTTTTAGGATAATGTAAAAAAAATAACCTAAAAGAGGAAAATATAATATAGAGTAAATAAAGGACAGTAGATTAAGTTTACGATGATGTGTAGTTGAATAATTGCCGAGAAAAAATAAAAACTAATTTTAAAAAAATATCATTTGTCGATATCTAAGTGCGTTGTGGTAAGGACGGACTGTATTTCGGTTAGATAAAATGACATTAAGAAACTTTTTTTATGAGCGATAAATAAAGTTAAAAAAAATAATTATGCAACATGTTTATAAATAGATTGCATTCAGAATAGTTATTAAATTGGTTCTTCAAATACAATAATTACTGTAGTGGAATGAAGTAAGCTTTATAGTTGAAAACGCAAAGGAGAGAACGGATCTGGGCGGGTTATTTCCGGACTTATCTTGTAAAATCTTCAATATGTCATAGATTTTAATCTATATAGAATGAATATATCCGAATTTAACCGGCATTCCATAAAAAATGTATATTATAAAAATATAAATATATCTATCATTTTAGTGGTAGATTTTTTTTTTTTGTTATGGTTGTCCGGTTTTACCCATCTAATAAAATCTATAGCTTTTATGGTTCTAAAACTTTCGCTTTGAACATTAATTAAATATTTTCATCAAATTTTGTGAACTGTATTTATTTGATAAATAGGTATGGATACTATTTATATCATATTATAATATATATATATGAATGCACCATGTTGTTTTTTTTAATGTTGAAATAAATAAAACTCTTTTAATCATTTAAACTTTATTAATGACATAATGCAGAACTGTAAAAAAAAACGAATACTTAATTTTGATTGTAAAAATCTACGCTGTCTAGTCTGCATTCTAGGCACGAGTATGTATATTTATTAAAGATCTAAAAGTACTATGTAGATAATGTAAATCAATAAAAAGTATAATAGAATCAGAAATATTGCTCCTATCATAATTTAAACTTATCTAGCTATGTTTACGTAATAAAACGCAAATAATCTTCTTAAATCACAATAAATGTAAACGTTTTTTATGGTGGTTCGGCGGGAAACTTCGTATTGGGCGGACGATTTTTTTTGGTGTTAATAATTTGTGGCGTAATATATTCAATGTTTTAGTTTATTCTCTCCTTTCTTCTTACTATCAAAACTTTTTATTCATAATTGTACATAGTTTATTTAATTTGTGTATTTTTTATAATATACAGTGGTAAGTTTTGTTTTTTTTTTGTTGTTCCGTTTTTTAAAACATGGATATAGAACCTGAGCCTGACCCCCCTCCTGAGAAGCATCCTTTACTAACGCTTTTAGATGCAGATAAATATATTTCTACTGATTCTAACACGCTGGACTTAGATTCCAGTAGCGATGGTATGAAAAAAATAAGACGTAAACTAACACAGTCATTTAAACCAATGAAAGAAAAACCTATTCGCGTTGATAAGTGGGCGTTAGCTAATAATAAGATTTCTCGAACCAGTCTTCCTTTATCCACTAAGGCTTCTGAGGTGGAAAATGATTTTAATTCTGATAAAATCCTTAATACAGGTTCAGATGGCTATTTTTCAACTAGACAACTATATAAAGACACAGATCCTGGTCCATATGTTGTGTCAGTGGAATTGGTATCAGAGGATCCAAAAGCTGGGACAACTCTGCATCCTCTTAAATTTGGCTATTTTCTACAAAAAAACAATATGAAGAATATACTAGAAGATGGTATCAAAAAAATTGGTAGAAATCGTGTGATGGTAACATTTAAGTCGGCTTTGGCTGCCAATTTGTTTTTGAACAACTCTATATTAGTTAGCAATAATTATAAAACTTTTATTCCAACATATAATATATGCAAGTTAGGAATCGTTCGGGAGATTCCTATAGAGTGGTCTCATAATGACATTGTAAGTAATTTGAGAATTCCGGTTGGCTTTGGGTCAATAATACGTTCACGTAGGCTCAGTAGGAAGGTCAGTAGCCCTGAGGGTTCTACTTGGATCCCTACACAGACAGTGGTGCTAACCTTTGATGGTCAAGCTATGCCTTCTCGGGTATTTTGTTGTTACTCTTCTCTTCCTGTTGAACAATATATCTATCCTGTAGTTCAATGTTTCAATTGTTGTCGCTTTGGTCACACACGTGTACAATGCAGAAGTTTATCTCGGTGTTATAAATGTGGTGATAATCATGATGGTTCATCATGTGATTTCGATGGGGATTATAACTGTATTAATTGTTCTGGACATCACAAGGCTACAGATAAATGTTGTTCAGAGTTTGTGCGACAAAAAAAAACATAAAACACTATATGTCCAATCATTCAGTTTCCTACCAAGAGGCTGAGAAAAAATTCTTATCTACCAAAAAATCATTTGTTGAAGTTTTAACATCCACTCCTAATAAGGAAAAACCCTTAATGAACACTCCATTAGATAATTCAAAAAGAAATACTCTTTCATATAAAAAAACTATTTTATTGAAACCAAAAACACATGCTCCTTTATCCAAGGGGTATGATATTAAAGAACACAAAGATTTAATTAAAAATTATGATATTCCTCTTTCAAGTAATGGTTGTGCCTTAAATAATAATAAGGATTTCAATGATGAAAATGTAGATATAAATGCCTTGATTCTTTCCTTGATGAATATTATTTCCAATTCTTGTTTACCGGACCACGTGGCTATCACCTTGATTCAAAACATATCAGTTACACTATTTAATTCATTTAAACATGGACTACATTCTTCAGTGGAATTGTAGGAGCATATTATCAAAACGAAGTGATTTATATTATTTGATTAATAGATATAAAACACCCATTTTAGCTCTATGTGAGACTTGGTTGAAACCAGGTACTTTATTTAAAGTACCAGGTTATTTAATTCTGAGAGATGACAGAGATGATGGTTTCGGAGGATCTGCTCTTCTTATTAGAAATAATATTTTATTCAAATCTTTATCACTGCCCTATTTTAATAAAGGAAAATTAAATGCAGTGGCAGCTAGGATTGAAAATGTTTCAATTCTTTCTATTTATATTCCACATAAAGATGTTTCAGTTGTTCCTGTACTTAAGTTTATTATTGATTCTATTCCTCCTCCGGTTATTATTTTAGGTGACTTTAATGCGCATCACTCCCTGTGGGGTGCTCCAAATGATGATAGGTTAGGAATTGAACTAGCTAGTTTATTAGATGATTTGAATTTATGTGTCTTAAATGATGGCTCGGTGACTCGTCGAGGTATTCCGGGGCAATCTAAAAGTTTTTTAGATGTTTCTCTTTGTTCATCATCCATCTCTTCTTGTTTAATGTGGAAGTGCCTTGAATTATCATACGGTAGTGATCACTTTCCAATAATTATTTCGAAGTCTATCTCAGATTCTTGCTTAACACCACTACCTCCGTTACTGAAGTATAAACTAACAAATTGTAACTGGGAGTTATATGGTTCTGTTCTGGATGATAAAATTACATCACAACCTGAAGTTTCTTTATACAATATAGAACAATCATACAATAACCTAATTGTTAGCTTGACGTTAACAGCTGATGAAATTTTTTCTTGTAAAACTGTTGCTAGGAGTAATATTATGTCTCCACCTTGGTGGGACAAGGAATGTACTCAGGCGATTCATAGACGTAATATATCTGAAAAAAATTGTAACTTGGTGTTAGATTTAAATTCTTTTCTTCAATACAAAAATACTTTAGCAGCAACTAAAAGACTTCTAAAAAAGAAAAAACGCGATGGTTGGCTTCGTTTTTGTTTGTCACTGTCCCCTGAAACTTCTCCATCTGTAGTATGGAGAAACATTCGTCGTTTTAGGTCGTCCACAAAAAGTAATAATTTTACTTCCTTCTCGCTTGAGTGGGTTGAACCCTTTTTGAATAAACTGGCTCCAAGTTATGTTCCTAATTTTGATCAAATGCCTTACAATTACATTTCTGATATTAATAGCGATTTTGAGTCCTTAGAGGCTCCTTTTTCAATAAAGGAATTAAAACTAGTCTTGAACCGTGTTTCTGATTCTTCACCTGGGATTGATGGCATTCCGTATGCATTTGTTGTTAATGCAAAACCTGATACATTATCATTTGTTTTAAATTTAATAAATATTATTGTTGAAACTGGTCGCATTCCAGAATCTTGGAAACAACAAATTGTAATTCCTATTTTAAAACCTAATAAAGACCCTTTAGACCCTAATTCCTTTAGGCCTGTGGCGTTATCATCCGTTCTTTCTAAATTGGCAGAACATCTAATTAAAAATAGGTTAGAATGGTTTTTAGAGCATCATAATCTTTTAAGTGTGTCTCAGTTTGGATTTAGGAAAGGACGCAGTGTTTCTGATAGTCATTCAATTTTATCGACAGATATTCAAATTGCGTTGACTAGAGATGAAACTCTGGTAGCTGCATTTCTTGATGTTGAAGCTGCTTATGACAAGGTTGACTTGAGATTATTAAAATACAAACTGCAGATCCTTAAGGTTCCTTTAAAGTTTATAGATTTCATTTTTAATCTTTTTACAGGTAGAACCATAGTCTTAAGGGCTCTAGGAGTGAATAATCACAGTAGAGTACTATGGAATGGTGTCCCGCAGGGATCTGTACTCCGTCCTATTTTGTATGATGTGTACACAAGTGATTTAGATTCTGTAGTTTTACCTCAGTGTTCGGTTCTTCAGTATGCTGATGATTTATTAATATATTCCTCTAACAGATCAATAGGTCAGGCTGCAATAATTGTGGAACAGTCATTGGATAGATTATCGCAATGGTTGTCTGATCATTATCTTTCATTTTCTGTTTCTAAAAGTAAAATAGTTGTTTTTTTCTCGTAAAAAATCAAATCCTAATATTATTGTGTCTTTGAATCAGTCGCCGTTACCTTTATGCAACGAAATTACTTTCCTAGGTAGAATATTTGATAGCAAATGTACTGGTGTTCCGCATGTTAATTATATAGTTGGTAAGTGTGAAAGAAACGTTAACATTATGAGAGCACTTTCTGGGGTTTGGTGGGGTGCTCATCCTTTTACATTAAAATTAATTTATAATGCAATGATAAGAAGTCTTTTAGATTATGGCTCTTTCACACTTTGCCCTGTTAATAAATCTGTAATGCATAAATTCAACCTTATTCAATCTAAGAGCCTTCGTATTATCATTGGAGCTATGAAAAGTACTCCTATTAATGCACTACAAATAGAATGCGCGGATGCACCCCTTCACATTAGAAGACAGTTTTTATCAGATCGATATTTTTATAAATCTTTACAATTTCTGCACCATCCTCTTCATCAAAAGTTAAATTACCTTGACAGCCTGATTATAAAGAGTAATAATTACTGGCATCGAAGGCCTCTCCCGTATTTAATCCATAGTCTCAGGAATATTAATGAGCATGATTGCGTCATTAAACATTTTCCATGTAATCCTCTTTTCTTTTTTGATTATAATGTTCTTATTTTCCAACCTGATGTACGTTTATCAATAAGTATAACAAAAGGTGTTTCAAATCCGGATTCTAAACTTTGGAATTTTATGGAAAAAAACGCTCCTAATGCGGAAGTCTTTTTTACTGATGCCTCTAAATCAGTTGAATCTATTATGGAAAGCTATTCAGATTTTTATGGTAATGTTTCTGGTTTTAAAAATAATAAGTGTCGAGGAGTGGGGGCAGCTTTTTATCGAATTTCTTCTGGATATTTTAAACTTTTTAAATATTCTTCTCGAATATCTAACTTTTCGGGAGAATGTTTGGCTATTTTGAAATGTATCAGCTATATTGTAGAGGAAAAAATAGCAAGAGCTGTAATATTCACGGATTCCTTAAGTTGTCTACAATCTCTTCTGCATAATCCTTTTAAAAAATCGAATTGGTCTCCGATCTCTCTTGAAATTAAAAATAAACTATTATTTTGTTCTCAACTAGGTTTACAAGTTTCCTTGATATGGATACCTGGGCATGCAGGTATCCAGGGTAATGTAAATGCTGATGAATTGGCAAAACTGGCTGCTTTTCAAGGTGCTACTGATAATTCTTTATATAGTCAGGATTTAGTTTCTTTTCTACCTCGTCAAGACTTGGTGGAAAAATGGAATTTAGACTGGAATCAGTCTAATAAAAGTCAATTTTATAAAAGACATCAACCTAAAATTTCTCTAAAACCGTGGTTCTCCAAATGGAGATTAAGCAAGAAAATTACAACTATTATTTCGAGGTTACGGCTTGGCCACTGCTCTTCGCCAGTCCACCTGAACAAATTAAGAATTAGAGATAGATCTATCTGTGAGTGTGGTCTGGAAGAGGGTAACATCATGCATATTCTTTTTAACTGTTCTCTATATAACTCTTTACTACTGTATGATATTTTATGTAATTATAAGGCTATTCTTCCTTGTGACTTGTCATCTATACTATCTCTTAATAACAAAATTTATGTTAAATCATTAGTTAAATTCCTTAATTATCATAAATTATCATTGTAAATTTGACATTTTATGTATATTTGTATATTGCCACTTCAACATTTACCCACTTATTCCCGCCACCTGCCCAAAATTACATACACTCACTACTTGAAAATGGCAGTAATAGACTCTAAAGAGGACTGAGTTGCCAAGTTAAAAAAAGAAGAAGAATAAATGTAAACAAACAAAGAAGTACTATACAATATAAAAAAAAAATTACTTGACACTGGCTAAGACACAAGCCGTGCAGAGCCATTAAAAAACACAAGAAGAAGAAGTATATCAAAAATAAATGCCATCTTCGTTGTTCGCTAAAATATATTATTTGGGTTTATCGCTTATTCGCAGTAATTTAATTTTCTTAACAATTGAATATTGCTATAATATTTGGGTTTAGGTATAATGAATTTCGCGTTTTTTTTGTCAATAGTTTTATAATAAGATATAGTGTAATTAACTGGATTCATATTAGTTTTTTCAATGACTCCTATATAATACTTCCAACAATCGGTACAATAACGTGCTAAGATTTTATCACCGATATTACAAACTTCTTTCTTCACTTCTTCATTGGTATGTTTATCTCTACATTTTCTTTGTTTTGATTTTTTCCTGAATATATTTTCTTTCGCCACACTTTCATCTAGTAAATTTAGGTTTTCTACTTTTAGATATTATTGTCGATGCTATTAAGCTCTAAGGATTTGTACATTTCAAGTCCAACAAATGATTGATTTACAGGTGCGTAAGGAATATCAGATAAAATTGAAACTTTTTCTTTTTTAATATTATCAACCCTTTCCTGGTCAGTCTTTCCCTTTAGTACCAACACACTAGTTACATTTTCTTGAGATTTTTTTTGAGATGCTTTTATAGATTATTTCCCGACACCTTTACCTTTTTCATGATTTGTTTTTTATAGTAATTTTTTTTTAAACTATTATCGTCATGTGTATTGGCAGAAATATTTTTATTTATCGATTTTTTTTCCCAGCATCTATATATTGCCAGAAGTTAAAAGTAGCTCTTAATTTGGTAGGAATTTGAATTAACCGACCTCACCACTCGTAAAATCGTAAAATCCAGGATATTTATTTTATAAAGTGTGAACAAACCACAGTACAGATTACTGCGCTACTTTTTTCTTCATACGTCCACTTTAGAGGAATACCCAAAAAAGATCAAGCAGATAACAATATAAGATCGACTTGAGGTGGGAGTGGGACACAAACGACCGGCTAATCTGCAACCGTATTTTAGCGCCGTTACTCTTACCAACGCAAATGTAATAAAATTTTTCGGTTTATTGGTTAAATGGAGTAAAGAAACAATTCGGAGAGATCAATACTCCGTTTTCAGTGGCTCCGAAAGAATGCCGTCTTCGAATATTTGCCGTCGTCTACTTACCTAACCTATCTGAAAATTTGCCAGTGTTCATTAGTAAACTTGGACAAAGGAGCTGTGCAAATATTATTAAAGTTTTACACATTTTTTATACACCCCTTCCTCTTGCCAGCAATAGTAAGCTTTTAACCTCTCCATCAACCTCATAGTAACCAAACTATTGGCATATTTTTTTTACAAAATCTGCTAATTAAAAGTACCTACATAAGTAACAGCTAACCCCCCCCCCCCCCCCCCCCCCCCCCCCATTTTTAAATTATTATTCTATCCTTTTTGATCATTCATCAAGTAAGCTTATATCTCTAGGTATATCTACTTTATTTAAGAAATATGTACTAGTCCCTCAAACCTGTATATGTAAAGGAACTGTTGAGTGCTTCATTAATAATCTTTAAATAAAAATAACTAACCTCTCGCTATAGTGCATCCATATGTTACCAAAATAAAAATTCAAAACACTGCTATACGCTAATTTCGGAAACAAATCTGAATAATACCACGCGTTCGATTTTCGAAAACCGCGCCAAATGCACTCCCGCGCCGCCGGCGGTCACGTCACGCGACCGACTGCAATGGCAGCCGACGGGAAAGGCGCCTTAAAGCGAACAAAATTTCTCTATCCGTTTGTTTACGGCGGCTGCTGATTTTTTGTACGGTTAGTGAATTTGCCCCACTTTTTAGGTTCATGCTGTAAGTTTTATTAACGTCTGAAGTGCTGACGTATTATAACATTACTCCATAACCGTTGTTACAACACATAAACCTCAGTGTTCTATGATTGTAAACAAATGTCGCCCTTGAAATTACATTTACCGAAATCATTGATTTGAAACATTTGAAATAAATGTAAGCAGGTACATTTTTTTTTATCAAGTCAATGTTTACTTTATTTGAGGGAATGGGAACCAAATACACAAATAAACATACAAAATCGTAAAAACAATCAAAATAACAATAAAATATTTTTATTACCTAAAACATAAACTGGTAACATTGATTCGATTAAACGCTTCTCTTAAATTATACCTAAATGTCGAATATTTATTTTATTTCTGCTGGCATTCTTTGTCCTTCAAAGCTCCCAGTATATTTCTGGCTGTAAGATCACTCATCATGTTCCTAGCTTCTATTGCAGCACTCCCTATATGAGGTAGAACAACACAGTTCCTTAATTTAAACAGTGGACTATCTAAAGGCAGAGGTTCTGGAGTCGTGACATCCAGTCCGGCTGCTCTTATGGTATTGTTCTTTAACGCTTCTATCAAAGCGTTCTGATCCACTGTTCCACCGCGGCTGGTATTCACGAAGATCGCAGTTTTTTTCATTCTTTCAAATGCGGCTTTGTCAAATATCTCTTTTGTTTCCGGTGTTAAAGCGGCACAGCATATAACGAAGTCACTCTCAGTCAGTAACTCATCAAAGCTGACTTTCACTGCTCCCGTCTCCACCTCCTCTGGTCTGTGGCTACGGTTGAAGTATAGAATCCGAGAGGTGTTGAAAGCCTTGACTCTTCTTGCCACGGCTTGGCCAATCCTGCCGAAACCGACAATACCGACAGTGGCGCCGGCGAGACCGGGTCCGGTCATCCACGTCGGAGCCCACGAAACCCAACCACCGGTTCGAGCTTCGTGCATAGCCTCAGGTAGGCGTCGCGAGGTAGAAAGTAAAAGAGCAAGCTGAAAAATTATAAATACTTCAATTTACATAAACCACATCATATAATATATATGTGCGTGTGTATGTGAGTAAACTCCTCCAAAACAGCTTATTTTAATGAATTTTTGTGTCTATTCCTGAGGATTCGAGAATGATTTAGATTTACAATTTGGTCCCAAACGCGAACGAAGACGCGAGCACAGATAGTATATTCTAAAAACCAAGATAACAATAATTATTCTAGTTCCCAAATGTGATCTTACCGCCATCTATCATTAACGATGGTGAACTATCATCCACTATCAAGAGTAAAGGGCTTGATGATTATCTATGTCGACACAAGATGGCGTTACTCGTATAGCTACAGACGCGTTTACAGTATTGCAATGATTATAATAATTATTAACAACCCGTGCGATATTTATGGGGGTTACAATAATGTTGTACGATAAATATTGTCTAAATTATTTTGATTATTCAATAATTTTTAGCGATATCTAAATAAAAATCAATACGCAAAAAAAAAACAAAATATGTTTCTCAGGAATAGCAAATTTATATATATTTAGGTGTCTCCCACGTATCTAGCGTTTGGTTGTAAAAACGAGCAAACAACATTAGCTCACTATTATGTCCGCTCATTAAAACTTAAAAGCCTTATATACACTTAATTTTATCAACACTTTTAATGAACTAATAACACCTTCACAAATAAATAAGATAAAAACTTTAGATCCTAGTGGTTATAGCTCGTATTTGCTAAATACCTACAATGAAATAGCTTTAAATAATAGAAGTTTAAAAAAACCTTCAGTTGTTAGGAGGATATGCGAGCAATGTTTATTCCATACAAACGTAGTCCCCTGCTTCCTCTTCGGATATTGCATTACGGTAAATATTTTTATATCAAATATATATATCTATATCCACCACCGCCATGCCCGTGCGTTTTTCATGATTTTTTCCATAAATTAGTTGTTATAGAAAATAGAAGCATTTGAAAACGAAAAAAATGTCATTTTCAAACTTTCGTAAACAAATTGGAGAAATGTTAACAAGAAAAACGAATCAATCGGTTCAGTTTTGGACGAGGAAACAAAGTACTACGAAGTGATGTTTTTGTCTATCTTGCATAAGGCAAAATCAGCCCGTGCTACGGTTCGCCCTTTTCGTGTGTTATAAATATTTCTTTGGGGCGCAACCCGATAGCAATATGTTTCTGAAATACATACTTTTCAAATTTGTCACCAATCATATATCCTCTTAATGACATGAATTATTAGAGATTAGTTGTGTGTTCGCGGCTGCGCATGTGTTTCATATGTTCTTCAATGCGTTTTAAATTTTTATAAGGAACCCAAATTTTTTCGGTACTAAAATAAAGTAAAACTATTTCTCACTAACTCGAACACTTCTCAGTGAAACTGTGCGTCGGATCGGATAGTATTCCAAATTTAATAGGTTTTAATTATTTTACGCAAAACCGTATTTATTTTCAATAAACAAAAGAATGAAAAGAAAAAATAAATAAATACGAATGTTACGCGGAGTAACTTCAAGTCGAAATCAGTTTAGCCGTTTCGAATATTACCCAGAAGAAATTGACAGACAGACAAAAATTACAAAAATTGTATTTTTGGTATAGGTATCATACTAAATACATTCATATGTAGTTAGTATAAAATTATTATTTTCACAATACAAACAGACACTTAAATTTTGTTTAATTTTAACATCTATACTGGAATTGTTGCTATAAAGCTTTGCTATAAAATGGTCAAAAATAATCAAATTTATCCTCTATACTGGATTGAAGGATAAATTTTTAGGTAAAAATATAATTTGAAGATTAGTCGTTTATATAGCATTGGATATCATTGTTTATTGTAGTTTCATGTTTGATTAAAGAGGATTCATGAAAACAAAACGGGAAAATCATAATAAAGTTATAATGTCCAAGGACATATTTTATTACTTCAATTTATATCAAATATTTAGAATTCATTTACTGACATTTTAACTCTGTTACAAACATTTCTCTAAATTATTTCGGTTATAATAAAAATGGTAAAATTAAGGCTATATATTCTCTCTGCAAATGAATGATTTCCGTATATAATTATGATCCTGTCATTCAAATTAATAAAAAAAAAACAAAAGGAAAAGAGATTTAAAACTCACTGTTAATTCAGCTGTAGCATCCGTTAACACATTTGGAGTATAACCAACTCGCACTCCCCTCTTCTTGCACTCCGCTAAATCTATATGATCATGGCCCACGGAGATTGTCGAAACCACTTTAAGACCAGGTCCCGCAGCATCTAAGAGCTCAGAGTCAATCTTTTCAGTGAGTGAACAGTAAATACCATTGACTCCAGAAACTGCTTTTAACAGTTCTTCTCTTGGTACTGGTGATGGGTGATTCCAAAGTTTTATATCACATCTGCAAATAACATATATATCCATTCAGTTTATCAGAAATCAATATCTGAAGATCAAAACAGTTTTAATTCTCATGTAAATTTAAACAGAGCTGACTTTAACTATTTTATGAACTCATAAATGTTATTGAATAGTTCTAAATCAGCTTCAATTGATATTTACTATTAAAAAGACCTTGAAATGGGATCATTTTTCCAAAAAATAACATTCAAATATGTAAGTAAATTAATAAATTGCATCATTATTATTTTCAAATTATAAAAATTAATATACACAGTTAAACAAACATGTAAAACCAAGTACAATTACCTTAATTTGGAAATTAAAACCAAGGTCAAAAAAGTTAAGCATTTAATGTAAATAGTTTATATGAGAGAATATACTGTTTAGACTAATGGTACAGTGAACTTATAAGAGATGTAGTATAATTATATATCATTATACTTTTCATTCAAAATTATTGAACAGCAATAAAGTTGTGGGCTACTATGAAATAACTTAGATGATTATTATGTTCTAGAAGTATATATTAAAAACTTTAAAGGACATTCTCTCCTAATTATTAATTGTATGGACTTTTCATAAAACTGGAAACATTTTCATAGTAGTTATGTAGATATAAATTTTATTTTGGAAACAATTTTTTTAGTCTTGTCTTTATTTTCTTAGATTAAATCAAGTAACATTTGGCGTCCATACGGCCAAGTGTACAATCTTTTTTATACTGTTTAACATTATCCCAAAATTTAAGTCAAATTTGTACTACACACAAAGTGCTAGCTTATAATGCTTCTGTAATTAACTTCTGAAATGTGAGGTCAGATGGAACTGAAGCACAATATAGTCTCTTCAAGACATTTAACCCGAAACTGGGATGGGATAGCTATAGCAAACACAACATTAAACACAATGACAAATTTAATAATGACTCCATTGCATTACAAAAATAGTTTATTTTATAAATTTATTTTTAAAGGTTATGAGATCTGCATGTGTTTAGATTTAAATAAATTCACAATAGAGTAAACCCTACATTAAAATGTAATAAGCATTAAAATAAAATGTACCAAATTTTTTTGCATAAAAACCTATCAGAATATTTATTTTACAATTATGTGTAAAAAGATACATAAATGGAGTATTTGATTCTCCTGTAATAAACTGTGATTTCACTTACTCTTTCTTTAGCAATTCCACACCACATTCTGGCATATCAGACCTCGCAATATACACTTGATACCTTCCTGAACTCATATTTCTAACAAACAAGTTACCACCGCGGACTAAACACTGCGCGATCGATTTAACGCCTTTATAAATCATGTGGAAACTAAACCGTCAGTTTGACGCCGACGGTCGCCGATCCACTAATTTCCGGATATTTTTTTTGTCCACAAGGTCACCTAATTCTCTGGTAAGTATTTAGGTGGCGTGGCTAGTGTTTTTGCGTTTTTTTTCGCTCTTAAAAAAAGAAGGTTTCGCAAGGTAAATAGAAACGTGAAGCGCAGCTACAGTAGCAAGCAATACTTTTCCTTTAGTGGATTTAATGAATGATAGAGCACTCATTTTATCAATAGTTTAAGTTTACCGAGGTCGTTATGTAATTAAAACTATCATTACCACAATGTTTACGCAAAAACCAGTCGCGAGATAAGATTCATGATTTTTACAAAAGCTACAAATTCTGACACTTTTGAATTCCATATGACTACAAATTATGGCAATAATTCTGAAAATTTGACATATAAGACGTTAGTGTTGCCAAAAGTATTATAGTAAATTACTAAACCGCCACTAAAATCTAAATTGAAAATGTTAATTTAGCCATCTTCAGCTAAAAGTTCATACCCACAGCATCGCCTTGATAATACATTTTGATATTTCTCGGTAACTAGAGCTTTAATGAGGCTACATGTTTTTTTACTTATACAATTTGTATTTTATAATTACCTCTTAACTCATATGAGAAAGCGTGATGATATGTAGCCGATCCTTCTTTAGGTTGTATACAATGTGGCGGGAGGAACCGGGGGGTTTAGTGGGTAGTGATTAACGGCGCTTCTCGCCGCGAGTCCCACACTAATACTGGTGTGTAACAGTTCCTCACACTTGCGGGTGAGAGACTGCCACACACCCTCGGATCCAGTCCTTTCCTGGGGAGTACGTCCCTTTAGGTTAGGCTGGACAGCAAGTGCGTAAATGCATACCCCTCGAAAAAAAAAAGGTATACAATGACACATAAAAACGTGGTGAGATAAAGAAATTAATACCTTATAACACAAATATAATTTTATTTACGTATAATAAAACAGTAAAAAGACAGATTCTATAAATTCACACATTCATCTACACAACTCCCAATGGAACGTATCAAAATTACAGGACCTACGGTTGTAAACTCTACCCACCCACCATATTTTGTAGAACTTTGATTTCCACATTGTCGGAAATTAGTTTGTAAAATTACAAGAAGATTCTTTGAACTCTCCAATGACAGTGAATTTCTTTCAGGATTTATATACTAGAGTCACAAATATATACTTTTATTGAAATAATTAAAGTGGCAAACATTACTATTTCATTATATGTATATATAATCAAGTACTTCATAAAAAACTAACAGTTTTAATATATAAAACGAGATATGCCAGGGGGTCTGGTCTTATGTTTTATTTTTCTTAATTAGCTCTTAATGAACTTTAGTGTTATAAATTTAAACAATTCAAAGTTTTTTTATAATAATTATTGTAGTTGTGATTCAACTACCTGGAGAACACTATAATTAATGTTTTTGTTAAACTGTTGCAAGATATGTGAAAAACAGAGATACCCAAACCTAAATATGAAACCTAAAGAGACACAAATCTTTATTAGTCCTGACTCATAAAATGACCAAACAATGCTCTATTTCTATTTTTTTTTATCCATAATATTTATTTAAAATATTTTGCAGTTAATATATGAGAATTCATACACAAATGTATACCTAATATTATGAAGATCAACAAAATCATACTCAAAAATAATAAATTGAAAACAGAGAAAGAGAGAAAAACAGTTATTTGTAGTTGGCGGTAATGAAGTAATTAATTATGCTTAAAATTACATAACTTTTATTTAATATGGTTATACAAACAGGTACCACAAAAGTTTTTTTCCCCAAAACTTAAGCCTAAACCTTGACCTTAAAAAGTTTTAGTGTTATCTGTGTTGAGATCATGACTATTTTATGTACCTTCTATATTCAATACATTTGTATTACTAGTCCTGTATCTTTGGCTATTATATATCTTGTCAATCATTATGTTCATGCTGCGCCTCAGACTCCCGCCAATTATTCTGCACCATCTCGACAATCATCTTCCACAATTTTGATTGAACAAAATAATACACCGCACAAACAATTATAAATAACCATGATAATATTAAGAAATAATCAGTTTCTTTTTCAACAACACTCAAGACAGGCCCCTGGAAATCTTTAGAGGTCACCAGTAAAGTTTGTGGTTGTAGGCCTGTGATAGCATTTATAAATTTACTGAATGAGTGTATGTTATATTCTGTGCCATTGAATTTTCCTACTGGCCGTCCATTATGGAACATTTTTAAAGTTGGTACACCAACAACTCCATACTGTGTATTAATACCATGATATTTCAATGCATCTAAAGCAACCATTTTCACATTAGAGTATGATCTAGCCAATGCATTATAGTGTGGTGCTGCATGAGCACTAAATGGACAAGCCCTAGCATAAAACAGTACAAGAATACAGTCTGCTTCCATATCTCTACTTGTGATGTCAGGTTTAACTTGTAGAAGTTTAGCTAAATAAATTCCATTGATGATTTCCACAGACGGTGCAATTTCTTTTTCATCATAAACAATTTCTTTACACTTAACTAGTTTCCTTGTTTCATTTACAGACTGTGTCCTGTTTTCTGCTGTAACATTAGCTAATGTGACAGTATTATAAAGATTTGTGAGAGTTTTATTGACATCTGACACCACATTGGATAATAAAGATTCTGATTCATCAACATTGGATACAACTGAATCAAAAACTTCTTGAGGGCTTAGTTCATCTTGCACATCAAATTGTGTTGTTATATTGGCTAATACTGGAAAACATAGTAAACAATTATTACAAATAAATATGAATTGGTTAGATGAATATCCTGATATGAATGTAAGAAATATTTGTATTTCAAATATGACGGTTTGGAAATCAAATAGTTTGAAAGGAATTGAGATTCATTGTTTATCTACAAGAACACAAAGAATATTGCCTAATTTATCTTCACAATGATAAAGCAATAACTAAAGTAAAATTATGTATGTTATATTCAAATTTTATGCAAAAAGGAGTGATTTACCTACCGATTATTACGCCTAAAATGTAAAATAATTTATTATTTAAGAAAAGTACCATAATTTACTCGGTATTTAAAATAAGTAGAAACGGTTAAAGAAATAACACTAATTGTGGAAATTAAGTATTTATAGTAGTTTTTTTTCTTTTTCTTCGATTGACAAATTCCAATCGGATTTTGCTCACCGGGATTTTCAAATGTCATTGTCAGCAATGATAGGGATGTCACGTAGTGGTAATAAGCTCTTTCGGGATATCGTCTATTCATCGATGTTTACGAAATTCGAAAACATTGATGTTAGTACCTCTTAATTGATAATTTGATCAAATTGAATTGAATATCGATGTTTAGACGTTTGTTTTTAGTAAAAAAAAATGAAGGTTATGTAATCCCTCAAAGTATAAAATTTTTACAAAATCTGAGATCTGAAACATTCGAACGACTTCTAAAATGAACGACTGCTAATACACTGAATACACATATTTGATTTTGTTGAAAAAGAAACATACTACCTGTGTCCTACCGTAAATTGTAAATTATGGGCCTTAATTTATGGGTGGAAGCTACTGGCCATGTTTAAAGCCTATTATAATAACATATATAAAATTTTGTAAAAAGAACTGTCGCTATGAAGACAACTATGAAAGGTGTTTGGAGAATTTATATACCATAAAATTAATACAAACTATAAAAGGTTTTGATTCGACCAATCTACTGAGATAATCAATGACCAGAATATAATCGATACAATATAATAATTTTTGTACACCACGGTTATTTTTCATTAGGTGTTAGTTTACATCAAGACTGCTTAACCATATACCTGCCAGCCATATTGTGGGCTGCTTACGATTTTTAAATGGCCTGCGTAAATAAAGTATATTCCCACCAACTTGAAAGTACAGTAGTATAATAAGACATAAAACCATATTATAGGTAACAGCAGTAACAGTTAGTCGCCCGCCATAAATTTTTGAATTCTCCGTTTGGCCTGACTGAAATAAAGTTGAGCAGCCTTGATTTATATCAATTAAAGGAAGGAAGATAAATAAGCATGATGCTGTTAAAAATATTAAAAAAAAATTATTACACATTTTATGGTACTTTATTATAGACCGCATTTTTTAGGAATATGTTATTGTTTTTAAAAACAAATAAATAATCTCCATGTTTCATGGTAATCAATTTTTACTTACTGGTATTGACATCGATGTTAAAATTAATGTTTTTCTAATATCAAGCGTCAATAATATCAGTATTGTTTAGTATATGTACTGCCGAAGCAAGTACAAACAGTATTGTTATTCTTGTATGAAAAAGGCAAAGGTACTAGACCATGCAGACAAGTCTGATGATAGGAATACTTTCCATATGTCCTATTCAAATATTAGGTAAGCATAATTTTGTTCTTTTATGACTCTTTCCTCCTTAATGTTAATGAGGTTTTTAATTGTTGAACTTCTCAAGTACCTAAAAACTTGAGTTTATTGCAAATATGGTAACCTATTTATACCAGGTTTATAGTCGCAGTCGATCCCAAAAGTTTTTTACCATCCAGCCAAATATAAATTACTTATATTTGTTTTATATTTGTTACGTTTTGGTCGAGTTGCCTATCAAAATGTGCTCGTTAGTATTTTAAATCAAATTAATATTATTTGCCTTCATAGAAAAAAATCATTGAATAGTTATTCAAACTTATTTCCACTTCGCAGAGAAAGAAGAGAACTTGATTGTGGTTGTTACCATTGCACACTTCGCCGGAACATCTTTGTAGCCAGAATTAAAGCAGGTAATATATTGTTACATTTATACGTTCCTGACGTATGTTCCTCTTTTATATGTCGAAGTAAAGCTAATTCTTTCCTGTACATGATACTCTGCCTAAATAAAAGTGTCTGCAAAGTGTCTGTTAGCTGTTAAACATCATTCAGAGTGAAAGAGAGACAGTGCGGCACATCATTCGTTTGACGTGGATGGCAATAGCTAACTGTGACAATTTTTAAAAGTAATTGCGCATGCTTCGATAGTTTTAGGGTTATCAGCTTAATTAATACAATTGAAAAATTCTAGTGGACCTATTATGATTGTCAACCCGACCAAAACATGTTGCTCCTTTTATAATCTATAGAAATAAATAAAATTGAAGCGTCTGTTTGTAATATCAAAGTAATAACTTTTTAATAAACACATATTAATAATAATAATTATAACCAAAAACACATTTTTAAATTTTTTTGTCTGAATGTTCCGCCTTATCTCCGGAATGGTTGAAACGATTTTAAATGGGCTGAAATTACGTGGCGTAACTTAGGCTTTAGGGCCTTTAAACGCAACTTTTATTTATCGACAATAATTAGGGTTACGCTTAAAAAAAATTATAATCCATGAAATTGTGAATTAAATCATATTCAATGCACACTCTCACTAAGCAGTAGTTTGAATTTCGGAGAAATATCCACAGCTAGTTTTCATGTAGAAATTTCATTTTAATAAATACTTCATAAGCCTAGCAAACTTGCTGCTGGATCTCGGACTAGTATCTCATTCCTTTCCTACACACACACTGTCAACGTTACGTGGTGTTATATTTTCGGCCATGATACCGTGACGTATCCAGTTTGCAGTCAATTGTTTTATTTCTCTCTCAGATAGGTTAAACCCTCACACACACACCTGCGGTTATGATTTGATACCTAGTTCGGCTAGTTCTATTATCATAATTCAATTTCTTAAAAAAAAACTTCGCTGTTAATAACCCCACGTGCTTAAACGTAGGTACATTGATATCTAAGCTCAGATAGTAATTATACGAAGTTTGTTATGGTCTAATTATGCGATGTATTGATTTTATTATTTACTAGCTTTGCCAGCGAGTTCACCCGGATGAAATTTAGATAATTTGTGTCCTTTGTTTTCCCCCCGGATGCAATATATGTCGTTACCAAGTTTCATCGATTTCGGTTGAGTAGTTTTTGCGTGATCGGCGAACAAATAAATAAACGCAGAGACATACAGACAGACAGTGTTCTGTAGTCTATTCTGAAGCCGTAAATAGTATTTTTTCTTTAATACATATCTTCAATGTACAGATTTCGTCTCGTTAGTCTTTAATTATAAATATAGATAAACACTAATTATTTTGCGATATAGCGATAACGTAGCTGTGAAATTCTAGTTTTAGGGAGAGTCAAATGTTACGTAGGAATCAATAGGGGAGGAGGGTTCTATACTTTGTTTATTTTTGCTTACATGAGGTAGGGAGGTATGAAAAAAAGCATAAAGTTTTGCTTACGGCCCCTTGTGGATTATTTCTGCTCCACCGTAATCGTAAACGTAAGTGTATAATGGACCTTACAGTAGTTCGACTATAACACAGTAGTTATTAATGTTTGGCAGTCGCTCGTTTAACTCGTTGCCAGACGCGCGATTCTCACAATATTTTAACAAAGTTTAAAACGGTACTATGGCTTATTCTTGGGATAATAGAGTCGCGTTTGTCGTGAGATATCTATACGGTGAGTTTAGTGCATTTTATAAATAACCTATCGTGGATGTTGAGCATGAAATATAAGGTAAGAAGTTTTATCACATATTTTCTATAAGCAGGATCAATATTATCATTTTCTTATGAACAAGGTATTGATTTCAAATTTCATAGCTGCACTGTTAGTTGAAATACATGGGTGCTACTTGATTAGTTTTCGGTGATCATATCAATTTCAGAATTACCGAATCTGTGAAAAAGATGCAAGCTTAAAAGTCAAACTAATACGAAAGATAACTTTATAATAAAAATGTTTTGTATTAAAACTATATTATTAATCAAATTTAATTTAAAAAATTAAAACTTACTTATGGATACTGAGTCAGTTTTTTTTTTTATTCATCGCGGTCTTTGCATTCCTGCATTCAACAAAGAAATCAAATTACTCTCTCTTTAATGTGTCGAGTACCCATAAAAAAAAGACAATAGGAAAACAATGGAAAGCTGGCGTAAACGCCAGGTAAGTGCTCAAGGGGTTAAGAAAGATCCTTAGTATATATTTTATGGGTTGTGTATGGTTACTTCAACTCTTATACCTAATGCATTTGAATTTAAATAAAGTAAACCCATTTTAAACATTTTCATTTCGTATGACTTTATTTATTTTATCAAAATCCTATAATCCTAAGTCAAAAATCTAGCTGATGATTAATAGCATAGAACGATGTTATCCACAGGTAACGTCACCTTGCTGTAGATACTGCAGGTTTATAATAAGGGGCTTCGACATGCACAAACATTCAGTCGACAATTGTTTTTAAAACAAAAAAAAATATGGATAATTAAAAATAAAAACGAATGAAATTATGTAATTAAGTGTACAGCCAAGGTGTAGGAATTGCTTAAGTGTTCAACGTAAACGAATTTGTGTAACGTTATGTAGATCAGATGTAGCGACTGTAGTGCAGTGATTCTCAACCACTGTGCCGCGGCATTTTTGTGTGCCGCCAAATTTCAAAAGTGTGGCGCCAAATTTTGCAAATATATAATAATGTAAATATTATTAAATTATATCATTTAAAAAGAAAAATATTTTTAACAACATCAATTCAAGTATGCAAGGGGCTAATGAAAATATCTTAAACTCAACCGATAAGCTGGTGGTATTCAAAAAACAAGTAACTTTATGGAAAAATAAAGCTCAGGAAGGCAATTTAGAAAAGTTTGAGTCAGTCCCTAAAGACATTTATAAAACTATTAAATTAATTTTTGTTGATCATTTGACAACATTAGAGGAGAGAATTCATTACTTCCCAAAATTAGATATTAAGAAATTTGATTGGGTTCGTAATCCATTTCTCATAACGGATACTTCTGTATTTGACTTAACTTTGAATGAAGAGAAAGAACTCATTTTGCTTTCCAATAATCCAGATTTAATTTTAAAACATTCAGAAGAATCAATTAATTCATTTTAGATTAACATCAGATGCGATTATCCAATGATAGCCAAAAAGCTTTAAACATATTATTAAATTTTCCACAGCTTATTTGTGTGAATTCGGATTTTCAGCACTAACCAACATTAACACTAAAAAAAGATCAAGGTTGTTAAATGTAGAAGACGATATGAGAGTAGCATTGTCATTTTTACGACCAAATATAAATGAAATTATCAAAAAACATCAAGCTCAAATTTCGCATTAAAAATATTTTTATTTTTAGTAAGTAAATAATTTTTATCTTTTTCTTTGTGTGCCGCCAAATTTTGAAATCGTTAAATGTGTGCCGCAACAAAAAAAAGGTTGAGAATCACTGCTGTAGTGGATGATACGTCATAGTTTCGCGAATTCGGAAATGTTAACCGTCAACAAGTGATTGGGTAGGTGTAGGAAATTGTTTACAATATACACTATTTGTTTACATTGTGGTTTATTAACTGTTCTTAGAAATATCATATACGCATCTGATATGTTCCACCTCCACAACATTATAACGTATTCTATCTACTGGCTATTTTATGATCTTATAAATAGTCAAAGTAATTTTTTTTTACACGGAATAGGCTCAGTGCTTTGACCACATTCTCACCTGATGTTAAGTGATGATGTAGTCCAGGATGGTAAACACACTAAACCTAGAGGTACTGGATCTCAAGTGATGCAGCCGGAATAAACCTATTGGTATTTGACGAAAGGTTCTTGATACTTGAGGGCGGTAACTACCCAGGCGGGCATCATTAGAAAATGCCCTACCACCATGCTATGGTTTCTTCACGACGTTTTCCTTCACCGAAAGCTCAGGCCGATTTTAGAGTCAGATAAGTGGGGATCGAACCCGTTCCAACGGATTCAAATCCATTAAATATACTATACGTTTAAAAATAAGGAAGTTCAGCAACGAGTCAAAAAATCAAAATCAAAATTTATTTATTCAATTTAGGCCCTAAGAAGGCGCCTGTGAACGTCTAAAACACTACCACCGGATCGGAAAACAACCCAGTCGAGAAGAGCGCAGGCGAGAAACTCGATCTGGTTCTTTTTTTTCATAAATATAATATATATCATTTTTTTTTGTCATATAAAATACTATACAAATCGTAGTTTTAATAATGTTAGTGGAAGCACAGAGATGTGGGTTAGAGTGGTACGAGTTACTTATTTATATTTTCTGTAATAAATAAAACTTTAGTGTGTTATGCCAATATAGAATACAAGCTACAAATCTGTAGAACGGCCTTGGCGACAAGAGGGCGCGATCGTCGTTCACACTATGGCATTAATTAATTTATTATATTTTAATACTTACCTTGAAATATCAGGAACATTTTCTTAGATCTATATAATATATAAATCTGAAACGTTTTAAACAAAAGTGATAAAATGTATTAATAAAACATAAATTAAATGAACCTCATCTCTATATATATGTATTCAATAAAAATGTAACGTTGGTCCGTTCAAAATCGCAAATCTTCTAAACTACCTTACTAATCGTTTTGAATTTTGTACACAACGTTGTATGTACATTTAGTTATTTAACATTAAAACCAATTTACAAGACAAAATCGCGTTTTATTTCATGTATGCATTTATACATGTGAGGTTTTTCTATGTGCGCAGTTTTTCACGTACGGATATAATATTTTGTGCGCTCAAATAACATTGTATTTTTTTCTGTGCGGCTACTTCACTTGCACACCGTATTCCGGACGCGAATATTTTACGTTCCCATGGATGAGGTACAAAATTATACGATAAGAGAAATAAAGCATTCGTTGATTCGCGTAGCGTAAAACAAACGGGGTATGCCAAGATTTCATAATAATTCTTCACCAAGTCCCAGAAACGAGTGCCGTCCTATCAGTCAACTATGCAAAAGTATATATGCTTTTAGTAATTAACGCCCACCTGATTATAATTAACTAACACATTTAATTAGCTATTCCCGGATTAAAACCCGGGCCTAGGTTACTACACTAAACAATAATTATAATGTGTTTAGATAATAAATATTCCGAAAAAATTAACATTTATAAATGTTGTACCTATATATATTAATGAAGGGTTCTAAAGACATGAATCATGTGCTTTTTTTTTTGTTTACCTAACCTTTTTTTTAACGAGAGAAAATGCTTTTATTATATATGACACTCGCCCGGCGTGATGCGCCAGGAATACCCACTAAAACCTCACGATGGCATCCGCTGACTTCATGGGGCAACGTGGATCGTTCTTGCATGACCCGAGTTGTTCCAGTGGCAGAACCCAACCTGATAAGTAGGGCCACGTCCTTTATCTTCCTTCCTGGTAAGGAGACAGTCTGGCACGAGCCGCTCCCCTTTCCCCTTTCGACTACCTATACTCAGCAACTTTATGAATACATGCAAATAAAATACGCATAATACGAACGTTAGGAACAAAAAAAAAAACAAAAAAGAAATCTTTGACAATTCAAATTTTCGTTTTTCAGATATAGATAACAATGGATACTTAGATGCGCACGATTTCCACTGCCTGGCTCTTAGGACGTGCGTACTAGAAGGCAAGGGCGAATGCAGTTCCGCCCGCCTACAAAAGTACCAGCACGTGATGCTAAGCCTATGGGAGGAGATCGCACAGTTAGCTGACTTCGATAAGGTGCCAGATTATGTCGGTTATCCCCCCACACATACATTCACTTAAGCGATGTACGCAGCGCTTCATTCGATGCCGCAGTTAGCTTTGTAATGAATGTTCAGAGACAGCTTATTGTAGTATTTACGTCGTCTGTCATGTATGTTGTTTTTGGATCGCATGTTAGTTCGTATGCTACGAAAACGATATAAAAAAAACATTACATTTTTCAATATTAAATTTGAAAATTTGAGAGAAGATTAATAGTGTTCTTCTGGTGAATGAAATCATTCATTAATTAAAATTAGAGGGAAAATCATCCATTTTTATTTGAAGAGTTGGCGGGAACGAGAGGAAGACCTCTTTTATTAATCTCTATTTGAAAATATCTCACCTTTCCAACCACAGATTTTTTTTTTTGGACTGGATGCCAGCTCCAGTTCACCAATGTTCTCATCACTCATCATATTCATCACTTAATAACTTCATCACAATTACAAATAAACTCATCTCAAGGACTACGGAGATTCTAAGGAACGATTAATCAAAATCGATTATAATTAGGTACACCGACGTATTTTTACAACCATTTTGTTATCTATCCGTAGGCTGGAACCGATTTCAAAATTATTAATGTAAATAAAACAAAGGGATATATTGAAGTGAACAAAATTAGATTAATAAAGTAATTATTTATTTGCTTTTTAGTACATTTTTATAGTATATTCTTTTGAAGTCGGTTTAATTTTTTATTTTAAAATGTGTTTTTTTTTTAATGTTGTAATATTTATAAATAAAATAACTACTTCAGTAAAGCATTTTTTTCACTGTTGACTGATATGTGAGTCATAAAAGTAATATTATCTTGGATTCGTTCTTTTCTATATGTTACAATAGAAATAACTAGGTATCACATGCACACTTTTGAAATAGACATTATGCAATTTTACCCAACAATAGCATTTACATCGAGTTTTTTATCTTTGCGTAACAAAAATATTGGCAACAGTCCAACGGGGTCGAAAGTTGATAAAACAGAAATTCCAATGATATTGAATACTTTCCTCGGCTCTTGGTCGTATTAAATTTCCTAATTCTTTGAGCTTGAGTTTTTTTTTTTCTAACTATTCGAGGTAGAGCGGGTAATCTAATTGCCATCTACAACTATAATACGTGCTAAGTTTTATTTCTTTTGTGACGCCGCTTGCCGACAGTCTGAATGTTGATTGATTTTACTAGTTATTACCTCATCAAAAACTCACAAAAGACTGGCCTCTGATAAAAATAAATTATTCAAATCTAATCAAAAATAAAGAAATTAATTTTATCCTAGAAAGTGTACACGACGACACAATTAACGTGTTCCATACAAATAGATATTACTTTCAGTAATTAGTGTATTATCTATGGGTACTACTATTCGTTTTGTTAGCAAGTGATAGAGCATTCCTTTTCTATCCGTAGTAAAAACACTTTTATCTAATGGTTTCGGCACACACCGGGCGTGACGTCTTCTATAGAAACCTGGACCCTCGACCCGCTCGCTATATGTTGCAACCATTAGAATTATATTAATTATGTAATCTATACTAATAAATCAATTTGAGGTGTCTGTTTGTACTACTCGGCCTAAACAATTAGTCGCATGACAGCTAAGACGTCAATGTAACTAGGGAGGGAAACACCTAATTCCAAGAACGGTAATTGATACAATATTCGTACTACGTACTTCGTACATACTAGTGACTTTTACGTATTTAGTTCTATTGGTTTATGAAGAAGACTTTAGGATCCTACTAGAAATAATAATATCACTGTTTAGTATTGACAATTTTATTTTTAGAAATCATTATGAGAATCTAACTCCATAATCCCCGACATTGCTTCAAAATCAGATTCATCGGAAATGTCCGTACTGCTGTTTTCGTCGCCATTGACATTTATAATAAATTCTCTGTTGTCTTCCAAGCCTTATTTTCTTAATAACTTCGCTGGAAACGTTCAATATGGTTAATTTCTTTCTTTAAAAACTATAAAATACAAAATAAAATATAACAACAAAATAAAAAACATATAAAACCACTAAATATATCATTTCCGAGAGCAAATACACGATGGTGCGTGAGTGCGTCGCTATGGGAAGCGCGGGGACAGAGGCGAGGTTAAGGCATCGTAACCACATTCCTGTCATGCGCCTAATTGTTTTGGTGGAGTTGTAATATCAATTTTTTTTTTACTAAATAGTAATAAATGTATATACGGATACCTGTACCAAAAATACACTTTTTAACATTTGTGTCTGCCTGCCTGTTTGTAATGGGTAATCTCCGGAACGGCTGGACCGATTTTGACTGGATTTTTTTTGGTAGATAGCTGAAGTTAATCCTGGTAATTTAGAGTACCTACTTTAATTATCGATAACAATTAGGGTCTCGCGTAATTTTTTTAAATACAAATTTGAATAAAATCCGATTCTATGCACAGTTTTACAGGCAAGTGCTATAATTTATGAGAAATATCTTTACTTTATCTTAGAGCTAAATTTTATTAAATTAGGGTTCCGTATAAAAAACTTAAAAGCGCAGTGAAGAATATGTGAAACGCGGGCGCAGCTGCGGGGCGCACAGCTAGTTTTCAATAAATTAAACCACCAGTAAACTGTGCACGAAGCATATTAACACTCAACACGCAGCGAGCCACGCACACGCTTCAAGCAGCTTATTTAGATTCTGATATACATCGCCATTCGAGCTGGAAATCCTCATAGACACGAGCTGTTCCAGGACGGAGTGGTGACAGTCGATGAGTTCAAACGTGCTGTGATGAACAGCTGCGTCGGACGGCGGTACGAGGACTTCCCACAAGCGATGAGGGCATTCATAGAGACCACTTTCAAAATGATAGATATCAATTTCGACGGAGTCATCAGCCTGGAAGAGTACAGGTACGACTGCGTCCAGAGGATGGTGTTGGACGATATCAAGGTCATCGATGAAGCATACAACTCCCTTTTAAACGTGAGTATAGTTCAATTTTGGTCATTTTTAACCCCATATTATAAATAGCAAACAAAGCTCTACCACCAATATTTACGTAAGCATCAGCATAATAAAAAAAAAACGAAGATTAAAAAGAATTAGATATTTTTTACGTATAATCATCCGCGTGCACTTTGTCATCGAAAATAAGCAAAGAGCTCCTCTCCCCGTCCATTGTTGCTTGCGTAATATTTTTAAATTTATTATTGAATATTTTAAACATGTATATTGCAGTGAATATATTCAGATACGTAAACACCTTTCAGACCCCCCTCCAGAACAATCTATTGGAACTAATATAATTCGTATGAATCGACGATAGTAAAAAATAATATAGATACAAGCAACACATGACATTTATATTTTAATACACGTATTAATGTAAACCATGAGATGGCGGACGCGATTATATGATCCACGCGAAACGTTAATAGAATTTAGATCACATAGAAATACTGTAATACGTATTTCTAGAAACACCTCAGAGAGGGGGCGCGGCGCAAAATTCAGTAGGGATCTTAGAGAACAGACAGTCCACTGCGACGTGTATTAACTGTTATCGACAAATTTGAAGAATATGTATTTCAGAAATCTATTGCTATCGCGTTGCGCCCCAAAGAAACGAGTTATAAAACGCGAAATGGAAAACTGTAACTCGGGCTTTTAAAACAATGTAGGAATTAGCTGTGATCAAATTCCGTGGGAATTTATATACATAGGTAGCGGCCAAGCCGAGGTTCGAACCCTTGTGCTAGTTACCTTTTGAGGTTGAGTACCTTCAGCACTCGCCCCCTAAGTTACGGTGAAGCTGTAAAGGCCCTTCCGGTCAACAGCATTAGCTAGGTTAGAAAAAAAATCCAGCTCGGACTGATTATACCTACGCAAAATAAACGAAATCAACATTTCGTATTCCCATGTTTCCTCCTCAAAAACTGGGCTAATTTGATTAGCCTTTATTTGATTAGCTCTTTCTTATTGAAAATAAGAAAGACTTTGATTATGCCTATAGGTTTTACTTTGTTTGTTTGTTTGGGCGGACGTCTGAAAACGATGGTAAAAATCGGACGTTTTTATCATTTTTTAAGGCCCCTTATTTCTACTAAAATTAATTTAAAAAAAAAGTAATAATTTATGTAAAACATACGGGCATGACGATGGTGGATATATATTATATGTTATAAGAATATTAACTATAATGCCATTATCCCGGGAGGAAACAGGGCATTAAATTTGTATGGAATAAACGCCGCCCGCATGTTATCTTAATTAATTTATGCTAATCTAATTAATCTATGAATATAATGAGCGCTCTTTTCGTAACACTTAGCATGAAACTAACATCAGGCTGTAATCGACGAGCCTCGTGTGACGCTTAGCATATTGCTATAAATGACACTCCTCGCGTGACGCTTAGCATCAGTCTATCAATGGCGCTCCTCGCGTGATGCTTGGCATCAGGCTATAATTGACGAGCTTCGTGTGATGCTTAGCATATTGCTATAAATGACACTTCTCGCGTGACACTTAGCATCAGTCTATAAATGGCGCTCCTCGCGTGATGCTTGGCATCAGGCTGTAATTGACGAGCCTCGTGTGACGCTTAGCATATTGCTATAAATGAAACTCCTCGCATGACGCTTAGCATCAGTCTATAAATGGCGCTCCTCGCGTGATGCTTGGCATCAGGCTATAATTGACGAGCTTCGTGTGATGCTTAGCATATTGCTATAAATGACACTTCTCGCGTGACGCGACCTTAACATTCTTAACGACCTTGACACTCTCATCACGTGCAAAAAACTTTCACTTTAAAATTATTACTTCTGCATAAATTATAAAATAAGTACCTACTTTATACTTATACGTATACTAAAAAATATAATTCTAAAAATATGTATACCATTCATCTAAAAGTAAAGCTATTTTTTTAATACAAAATAACTGTAATCAAAATAGTCATACATTTACAGCGAAAGATCCTAAGGAAGTGTAAAATTAACAACACAAACAAATCTATGATGGTCTTTATACGCGAAATGATCACGGTCGTTTAAACGTAGTGACTATTTATAAATTCGATAATAAGAGTATAAAATTATGCAACAAGACGAATAGAATATTAACGACGGCTTTCACTGCTGGCGGTGAGCCAACAAGTAGGGAGTTGGGATGGTCGAGCGGTCGCGTGAGCACGTTCCTTATACTCTATATTACTACGGTTCTTCTATCTATGAGATTTGATTATAGATAGGTAACTATTTCGCGAATATAATTGTACGTTTATTAATTCTTGCGCGTTTCCGCTAGGGGCGCTAAGTTCGAACTTGTAGACAATGTAATAGGGCTTTAGTAAATTAAGCAAATGGCACTGTGAAGTGGATAGTGCGGCCGAATTCCGCGTCAATGGGCACGGGTTCAAATCTATCCAACTCTAAAATCAGTCTGAGCTTTCGGTAAAGGAAAAACATCGTAAGCTAGCTACCACTCTCAAGTTCGAAAACCAGTCGCCAAATACCGATAGGTGTGTTCCAGACCAGTATTTGGCTTAGTGTGATTACCATCCTGGACCACACCGTCACTTAACATCAGATGAGATTGTGGTCAAAGCGCTGTGCCTATAGCGTGTGAATTAAAAAGACAAACATGTAATTATTTTCTATTGAGTTAAATTAGGTTTGAAGCGATGATTGCTCAGTTGGTACTGCGCGGTCGTTTTCCGCGACGATGGACATAGGTTCGAACCTCACTATCTATCCTATAATGAACCTGGGATTTCGGTCAAACCATACCATGGTGGTAGGGCATTTTTTAATAATGCCCGTCTGGGTAGTTACCACCCTCAAGTTTGAAAATCTGCTGTTAAGCAACAATAGGTATTTTCTGGTAGTTTCACTTCAGAGCCAGTACCTCCAGGCTTAATGTATTTACTACCGCATCAGGAGAGATTGTGGTCAAAGCACTCACTCACCCCATACAGTATAATAAAAGGTATCCCACATAAAATGCCACTAATTTTACATACCATTATTCATCGGCATTCTCAAGACCTGTTCCCAAATCACTTGAGGTCAGCGCAGTATGTTTTCTTCTTTCAAACGTCCCTGTCAGCCGTCGTCTCTTCATCTACTCCTTTTTCTTTTATATCACTTCGTACACACTCCACCGACACTTTCTCTGGTCTTTCTCTACTTTCCATCTTACCACATTTATATTCATTACTATTTCACCGACACCGTTAAACGAGAACCTTTCAAATTTTCTCCGACTGGGACAACTTTATACTATTCCCTATAATATATGGAACAAACTCCCTATAATATATGGAACTAACTCCCTATAATATATGGAACTAACTCCCTATAATATATGGAACAAACTCCCTATAATATGTGGAACTAACTCCCTATAATATATGGAACAAACTCCCTATAATATATGGAACAAACTCCCTATAATATATGGAACTAACCCCTATAATATATGGAATTAAATACACCAACAAGACGTCCCCAAAATTTTTCGGGTTCTCCATACAAAATTTTAAATTGCTAAATTGTGCCTTCACATTAATGTGTACACTGTATTCCAGGACGACGATAGAAGAAGAGGTGGCCTTACGTTATCGAGATACCAGGAATTATTCGCACAATTCCTGGGAGACACGAGCGATGACTGTAAAGCTAAACACCTTTTTGGTCCTTTAGAAGCCTAAGTTTTTTTATAGGTTAATTTAATTACTATGACTGAGATTTGGCCCACTTTTACATATAAATCTATACTAAAAAATATAATGGAAGTGTCTGTTTGTAATGTCAAAAATTTTTTTTATACTAAATAGATATGAATGTATACACAATGCCTATACCAAAAATGCAATTTTTAAAATTTTTGTCTGTCTGTCTGTCGTTTTGTTCCGGGTAGTATCCGGAACTGCTGGACGGATTTTGACGGGACTTTTTTTGGTAGATAGCTGAAGTTACTCTGGGTAACTTAGGGTACTTTTAATTTTCTAAAATAATTAAGGATCTTCGTATAAAAAAAATTAAACTCATAAATAATTGAGTTAAATCCGATTCAATGCACAGCTTTACAGGCAAGTGCAAAAATATTTTTGCTTTAACTTAGTACAAAAAAAAAATAGAGTTCCGTATAAAAAATTAAAATGCAGTGAATAATATATGAAACGCAGGCACAGCCGCGACCACAGCTAGTATTATATTATTATAAAACAAGTTAAGTGGCTTAAATTATAACATTTACGAATATTGTTGTAATGAACAATGTTTTTGTGGGTCCAAATTAATGTAAGAAATTTGTAAATAAGAACATACCTAATATTATAATTTTTTACACATTTATACTGTTACAAGAGAACGTACCTATAAAATAAAAAAAGGTTTAATGTAATCATAAATAATAAAATACAATTTGCCATGTGTTATATTTAAAATTCGAATGAATCGTTAAAGGTATTGTAATCTATACTAATAAATAAAATTGGAGTGTCTGCGTGTAATGACAAAATTATTTCTTTACTAAATAGGTACGAATACATGACATACCAAAAATACCACCACCTTTACCAAAAATTCATTTTTTTTTTAATTTTGTCTGTCTGTTTGTTCCGGGTAATCTCCGCAACGGCTGTACGGATTTTGACGGAAAATGTTTTGATAGATAACTGAAGTTACTCCAGGTAACTTAGGGTACTTTTAATTTTCGAAAATATAATAAATTCCGATTCAATGTACAGTTATACGGACAAGTCCTTGAATTTATGAGAAATATATTTACTTTATGTTAGTACCTAATAATTTTTTAGGAAAGTTATTAGGGTTTCGTAAAAATAATTAAAACGCAGTGAAGAAAGTACGGGCGCAGCGACGGGCACACAGCTAGTATGAAACAAACAGATAAAAAATTTAAAAACCACTAGTCACTCTAAAGATCCGCTCATCTGGCTTGCTCGATACTAATTTTTAAAAATAAAACATAATGGTTGTGTCACGTTCTAAATTACGCAAATCGTTTTCCAGAAAATAATATTGCATGACTTTTTTTTTAAACCATATTGCCATTATTACGAAATTTATTGTTGAAATATTGGCTTAAAAACATTGTGTACACGATCTCTAATATATATGTACTACTTTTATCATTTATCTGTGGACTATTTTTACGCCGATTTAATGTAGTTGTTTCCACGTATTATTTAATTATATTTCTTTCATAATCTCATAAGAAAAAAGGTATTTTATTATTTATGAATGTTGATTACAAAACATAACATTTTTAAGTAGATATTTATGGTAATATTGTTAAATAATTTTTTTTCTTTAATAGTATAAGTATCTATTTAATTTAACTTTGTAAATTTGTTTTCTTTAAATTCGTTTTAATTTTTCGTAATACCAACAGATTGAATCTAGTCATCTTGTGTTCTCTTGTATGTTAAATACGTTTCAAATGTAAATATGTAAAACATATTTATACTATAAAATCAAGTTAGTAACTCATGCGTTTTATTTTTTACTTTATAATCTTAACTAAGTGTACTAATTACAAGAACCAAAGAAAACAGTTAACAAACAAACTAGCGGATTTTTCTTTGGCACTTATCTTCACTCCAAATAAATATAAAACTATTCATTATATTATATCAGGTATTTATATTATATACTTTAGGCATTACAAATGCAGAATGACTTAATTTCCTTTGCTTTATCCATTGGAAATGCAAAAATACTAAATTCTGTGAATGCAAAATCGATTAAAAAAACCTATAAAATATCAAAATCGTGTTATGTTTTTTTCCCTTGTTATGATATAAATCATACGTGTAATACACATAATATGTGTATATATATAAATCTAATGTTCCGTTGGTTCAGTGTCTAATAAACATTTCATTCTTGTTTTGACATTGATGAACTCTTAACACTATTCAAATGTTCCTCAGATACTTCAGCGACTACCTATCATAAATTTGATATATGTTAGGTAGATCCCAAAATTAGCTTATAAGTTCCTTATTTTTAACGTGCAAACGTATTCGCTACGCTACACCTTCGCTGGCCGACGTAATGTAAGCGTGAATTATTTCGAGTTAGCGCCATCTACTGACAACTAGAAGCAAAAACTAGAAACATTGAAAAAAAACTATTTTAATATTCAAATGTCATAATTTGTAAATTGAAATTCTTAACATAACCAAAGACTATACTATACTTTTTTATCTATGACATAACCTAACATTTGTCTGGTTATTCTAAGTCTAAGGTCTAAGTTTATTCATAATCAAAACATACGATACGCTGCCTAAGTATAGATTTTGTTATTTATCTCTGAACGCCAGTTCTTAAACTTATGCATGACTTTTGTAGCATGTTGATGGCTGACGTAATAACATTGAGCATTCCCTACTGAGAATACCTCAACACCGCTAAAGTAGTTTTCACTTCAATAAAAGACGTATATGGTAGTATCCGTTTAATAAAAATTCTAATACACCGATTATACAAACAACACCAAATTAATCACATAATATGTAAGAAGTTATTACATTTAAGTTCCAATAATATCATTTAATTTTAAATAAAACACAATAAAATATTTTATAATCAATAACAACTTAAAATTACATTTTTATATTCATATTGTCTTAACTGGGGTTCTAACTCTTAAGTCTAAACTATTATAATTGCAGAATGATTTAAATTTCTTTGCTTTTTCTATAGAATAGAAAAAACAAATCCATATTATATAGTTGGTAATACAAAATCGAACACGAAAATTATTAACATTTTATGTAATTGAAAACGGACTTCTTCTTCTTCTTAGTTAATGGCAATCTGTGTGTACACACAATTTGTGCCAATGTCATGTAGGTAAGATTTTCAATCTTGTATCAGCGTTACCAAGCTCCAACAGAACGGTGGCCTATCCTGCTCAAACTTTCCATTGAGCTTTGTGTCGGCACCTCAGAATGTATGCTACGCGTTGTCTTCTATAATAAACTTAACTTG
Source organism: Samia ricini (assembly GCA_014132275.2). Lineage (NCBI taxonomy): Eukaryota > Metazoa > Arthropoda > Insecta > Lepidoptera > Saturniidae > Samia > Samia ricini. The sequence continues at coordinate 3,185,572 of AP028159.1, forward strand.
AACACAATAACTAAACTATTTCACACAAAACGCCACCAAGATTACATGATATAGAGTCAAGTACACAAGTTTAATGAATTAAAGAAAACAATTGCTACATGTCAGACTGAGATCCCGCCAAAAACTCCAAAAACGGACTTATTTCTGTAACATATTAGTTACTATTTATTTTTTTTTTGAATCAGTTAAGACGACATAACTAACCAGCATTTTTTTCTAACTTTGTTATAAAATGAACTGAAAATAGTAAAAAATTTTTCTTCAAACTAAAAGAAATAATGTACGGCACTACTAATATAACTTGCAAAAATGTAAGCTATAAGCAAATGGCATTTTTTGTTTTGTAACAGGTTATCTTGAGGTTAGAAATGTTAATGATGAAATGTAACTACATTCGTTAAGTAAGTACGTCTGTACCGGTTGTTTACAACCATCTACATTTTTTTCATTATTTTGTATTAACCCAAAAATAAAAGTGGAAAAAGACAGCATTTTATGATAGTTTTTTTTAATAAGTTTGCTATTAAATTATAAAAATACAAATCGTCGTATAACTGTGTATCTGCCAGATGAACTATGTACTTGGAAGTCTCCATTGAAATTATAATGTCCTCTCGCGATAACTTCTACTGTATTATTTAATTATTGCTTATTTTGAAATCCTGAAAAGATATAATTAATTCCAGAAAAAAAAAAAAAAAAAAAAAAAAAAAAAAATACCAAACGCGTCACAAACAACTTACTGCTCTATATAATCTGTGGTTATGGTCTCTATAGTAATATAATCTAATATTTCAAACATCTACTATAGAAAACAAACTACAAGGAAGATTTGCTTGGAATTAAAAAGATACTACTGATCGAAAAATATACGTCCTACATATATTTAATAAAATAATCATTCCTAGTAAACATGTTATCAGTTTTTCTAGAATACTATATTTCACAGGTACCTATAATAGACTAGTCAGATATGTAGAAACTAGATAATATGATTTTAATGTACATAACAGTCGTAAATTTGAATTCTAACGTGTCGTTTTATCAATGTAGGTTGAATTCTAAATGTCAAAATATTTTTTTTTTTTTGTAATTTCGATAAAGTATTCGTTTGCTTAGAGTTTTTATTTATTAATTGTAATTAAATTGTTAGATGACAAATATTCTATGCTTGTAATATAGTATGTAAGTACAGCAGTTTGTACATTCATTCAACAGATATGTTAATAACGTCTACTGATTTCTCGAAGCTACGATTTTTCCAAACCAGGCTAACAAATTTGCCTAACGGTTTCCGTTACCTTCAATATTTCCAGATTAATTCAGAAATTAACTGTATCAAATAATAATTTGGAAATCAAACATGCTCTGGGTGTTAAGTATTAATGCACCCTTAAATAAAATAAATAAAAAATACTCGCTAAGGAGTACAGCCACAGAAGTAACTGTTAACTGAAAGTATAATAATTGATATAATTCAAATTTAGTCCCAATTTAATCTGATTATTTTAGTTCGTGTTTTAAAAAAAAAACACATACAATAGTAAACAAAAAGTACACACATATTATATCTATCTCGTTCACTATTGAATTTAGTACGTTAGTTAGAATAGTGCAAGCGGTACGATATCAGGTCCGTACTCAGCACTTAAATAAACCAACTTCATGAATTAACGTTATTATGCCTAATTATTATATTGATGTTTTTACTAATAAATTTAGTGTCAAATTGACATAAAAAAGGCACTGGCTAAAATTATTTAATTTGGAAAATTAAGGACAACAACTAAATGGTTTTCAAACAAGAGTTAAAACACGTTAGATATCTAAGCCATTTGTCTATAATAATAATAATATAGTTTTCCTATGTTTATGAATCGAATTTCTTTCTTCAGTATCTATTGATGACTTTAATATTATTTATTAGTAACAAAACAATTGAGTTTTTTTTATTTATTCCAAGTTTCAATAACGATTACTATTATAACACTAGTTATTACAACACTATTTATTATATATGACTATATTATAGGAGTATTAAATCGATGATATTCTTACTTAAGATATTTTGAAAATTTCAAAATAATAGGCTTGGGATACCTGTCTTAGTTTTAGTAAATATGGTTTTTCATTAGACTGTAGAAAAGCATTAAGTATGTCCAGACTTTTTGTCAATATATATAAAAAAAGTATTTAATATTTTCCAACTTGATTATTTGTACTGGTTACTGAATTAAAAAAAATATTTTGGTATATACCACAGCCAGATAATAGTAAACATGTGTACTTTACCTTGGAAAAAGGAAAAAAAAAATTTACGACTGTATGAATTGACATTATAGATAGTACTTAGTTACAGATAGGTCTTTTAACTAGAAGGAGGATCTATACATTTTGCAATAAACAAATTAGAATAAGGAATTATGGATGACTCTCAGTCAATCTGAAATTAAGGGCATTAATGCTCAAATTTCTTTGTCCAAATCTTTTAGTTACTTATATATATTCTTTAAAACATGAATATACATACGAACTATTTTTACAACGAATACGAACGAACCTTTACACAAAATTTTCTATGAAACTTTGCATTATACATAAAAAAAACAATATCAAATATTTTTTATTTCATTTATGAAACATATAATATCATAATAAAAACACTTTACGGTATATAAATGTATTTTTATCGTCGTCCATCGTTAACTTCGTTTGAGAGAAATATAAGCTGTTAATTGTCTTTGGTTAAATTATAATTATAACCTATGGTCATATCTAAGATCAACCAATTCGAATTGTTAAAATCCATAAATCAACCAAATGGGATATGATATTTATCAAACATATTTGCATAGTTTTTATAAATTTATTATAATAATAGATTATGTAATTACATTACATATAGTGGATATCATATATTCAGTTAGTACAAATATTTCACGAAATGTCATATTACTAACGATTCAAACTAGTTGACAGTTACAATTAATATTTACCATGATATAGATATTTATTACTAATTATCCAAGAAATTTCACTAATAAATTTACTTTCGTCGAATTACCACTTCATGACGTCATCATTATCTACGTTTTAGTGTTTTACGCTTAAAAAACTGAGATTTATAGTTTTTTTTTGTCATACATTTGTTTTTGTGATTTTTGCATATCCTATTCTATTAGTTTAAAGCTTGAACTTACTTTTTATCATCTGAATAAATTTTGTGAGAAAATTAAGCGTCTTAACTGGGAACTAACTATAGGGGTTAATGATCGTCAGTTGTTTATAACAATTTGTGTATTGTTTTTTAAATATAAATCTCAGTTTTGTTGCAGCTACTTTTTTTTTACTATTACTGTGTTCGCTACATCTCTTCGGTGAGGCCATTGACGTATCCGCTGGCGGAGGGTCCGGGTTCGGTGCTGGTCGACTCTAAACTGCCGTAGGTTGGACCCCGTCGCGACAACACTCGCCACCGCCCCCGGCGGTTGGTTATGCCTATTCACCACATAATGCTGTCGTATTTAATCATTTCAAACGGTACACAGAGAATTATACTTCATTACAATAGTGAAGATGGAAATAGCGCCCATTGAAACGATGATGGCTTAGTTGGTAGTGCGGTCGTATTTCGCGTCAATAGACGCGGGTTCAAACCCATCTTTCCAACTCTGAATCAGCCTGAGCGTTCGTTAAAGGTAAACATCGTGAAGAAACCATAGCATGGTGGTAGGGCATTTTCTAATAATGCCCGTCTAGGTAGCTACCACCCTCAAGTCAGTGAGCCTGTCGTCAAATACTAATAGGTGTGTTCCGGCATCATCGCTTGAGAACGAATACATCTAGATTTAATGTGTTTACCATCCTGGACCATATCGTCCCTTAACATCAGGTGAGATTGTGGTCAAATCACTGAGCTTATACCGTTAGTCAAATAGCGCTAGTGTCCGGACCCGCCCGCTGTGTGTTGAAACCATAAGCGAAACTTTGGTCAATTTTGACTCTCTCCCCTACTTGTCAGCAAAAGTAAGCAAAGCTCTTAACCTCCCTCCCTCATGATTACGTAAGCATTCCCATAATATAAACACCGTAATACTTTACTATAGGACCATAAGTGCATATTCAGGTACAAACTAACGATTTATGCTTGACGAGTTGATTAAGAAAATGAATCGTATAGAAGTCGTTTTCCTTCAAAGAAAAAGCCAAGTCTTCACATTAAGGGATCTGAACCCACGTTTGAAATAAGATCATGACCTGAGAAAATTGTAATCCCAATTCAGTTGACATGTGTTTACGTGTCATAAATGGAAATTGGTCGAGACAAAAACATAATCACATTTAACATAGGAAAGTCTACAATAAAAAAAGGTTTATTACAATTAACGAACTTGCCTGATGATGTTTTTTGCATTGCTTTTTTTTCAATTACTTATTGTAAAATCTTGAGAAGATTGAGAACGATATTAATAATAATTTTGATTGTGAATGTGGGATTCACTTTCGAATCCCGATCTAATACCCGCTTTGATTAAGTAAAATTTTTATCGCCAAACTCCTATAGGCAGTATCACTTGAAAGTGTGTTTCTTTACGCTTAGTTTCTTTATAGATTCCGTTAACATCGTTTGAGGTTGTATCAAACCCAGTAGTTTTTTTTTTACTACAATAATAAATATAATTATATTTATAACCTTATGTTTATGTAATAAAACTCATTTGACTGTAATTTTTCAATGTTGTATATTGGACCTTTTATTCATTTCCATTTGTTTCTCTTTGAGGTTATGATGAATTAGAAAGAAATTTGTTTTCAAAATCGTTTAATATTATATTGAATGAAGAAAAAAAAACAACATCAACTTACTTTACTAGCGTTTTAAATAATTTAATGATTTTGTCGTCGAGTGGTTACTTGTTCGAAATCCATGTCTATTCCAGATAATATTATTGTATGTATGTGTAATGCAACGTGTGTTGCTAGTGTATGGGGATCACTATAATCGGCTCTAAAATGGTAAATAATATAATTCAATAGGCCATTATACTTGAAAAATAATTTAATTCGATTAATAAAATTCTGAAATAAAAGTGTCGACAACACAAGTCTCTCTATCTTAATATAGTACGCGTCCTCTATAGAATAAAATTTAAAATTGGTTATAAATATCTATTTTAGATCAGAGTTAGAAGAGAGTTTGTTTTCATCGTCAGCCATATTTATAGCATTATATTTTGTAAAAAAAAAAAGTCAATCAAATAACCTATAGACGAATCGTTATAACAAATTGTTTATTTAATATTTACAAAACACTTTGTTTTATTATATGGAGAGGCATTTCGAACAAGTAAGGGGCCTCTTTTGCATCAGAGTGAATGAAGGGGTGGTAGATAGGGGATGAAGGGTGGTTTTGAGCATGCACAATATTATCACCTGTTATATATATGTATATAACATGAAATCATATGCGTGCGAGGTGGCGCATGCGAGGTGTCCGTATAAAAATAAAACGAAATCAACACATATTTAAAAAACATAATTTATTCATCTATATTACAATAAGTAACTGCAAGTCGGTACGTGGACTAAGTGAAATATTTCAAAAACTTTGGATTAAAAAAAGAAAAAAAAAAAAAAAAAAAAAAAAACTCCCTCTAAATAATTTAAGTACTAGGTTTTCATTTAAGTAGGAGATTCCCGTTATGCGAATTAAAATAATTGCGAAAGAAAAAGAAAAATAAACGTTAAATTTCAATGTCACAAATCCATCACCATTATTTTCGTATAACAATGTATTATAATTTTTTTTTTATTAGGAACTCACGAGGGTAATAATCATAAAGCATATATTATTATTAATCATAATAATAAATAAATAAATTGAAAAAATCTCATCAATAAATCATCACATCGAATAATAATAATAATACAGATCATTTTCTAGAAATTATAAAAATTCTATTCGAAAGAGATAAAAAGAAAAAAAAAACAAAGAAAAAGAATACTACATCCGATAATTAAAAACATATTCGTTTAGAATTTGTTCTCTCACTCCCCTTAGTTGTTGTCGGTTGTATGTTTGTTTGTTTGTTTGTTTTACAGACGCACCTGTAAATACAAACGGCTCCTTGTTTTTAATGTTCCACGGTAAGTGTGCGTGGAGCTTTATACCCGTCACCGAATCCAACCAACCAACCAACTTGTACCGTATTAGTAAATCATCGCTACGAACCAATTGTTAGTTGACAATTGTTTTTTTTTTCTTCTCTAAATTAACTTAAAACGAAATATAAAAAAAGAAATTAAATAAAAATTAATAATACAATGTGCACATATGCTAAAGCTAATTTGAAAAATAGTGTTGCGAAAAATTGACCCTCGTATATCGATAATTCTCAATAACGTGTTATATTATTTCTATCGTTATGCTATTAAATTTATTACATATTAAAAATACGTTTTCAGATTATTATTTAATAGCGTAACGAAATTAAAAACTATATATTATATGACCTTCACCGGTTTATTAAAATTGCATGCAAAAGAATTATGATTGATTAAGTGTTCCTTCACCAAAAAAATCCATTTTAGAAAAAGTATGCATTTGTTCGTCATTTGAGAATTTAAAAAAGGTATGCTCGTAAATTTATGTTCACTTTTTTTTTCGATGAAATCCAAAACTCAAAGTATGATATTGCCTTTAAACCATTAATTTGGATCCATCGGCAATTTAAGATACAGTAATACCCCGCTTAGCGCGACCCCGTTACGCGCGGTTTCACTATAACGCGAATTTGAAATTTCGCGCTCAAATGCCTCGCATTACGCGAAAGAGTGCGTATAAACATAATGTAAAGACAATAGATGTATTTTTCCGTAAAAAATATGAGTATGTATCGCATAAAGTGTTCTTAGAATTAAAGTGATTGATTAAAATGATTTGTATTTTTTTGTATTAAATTTTGACGTATGTTCAATCATAAACCCCTCGATATACGCGAATTTCAGTTAACGCGATTTTTTTCGGAACGTATCCCTCGCGTAAAGCGGGGTATAACTGTACTTCATACCGCAATATTAAATTTGTAAAATTTAGTAATGAACAAATACGCGATAAAAAGTAAGTGATTTTTTTTTAATATTTATTCGATACCGGATCAATTTTATCGCATCATATAATTGTATCTATAATTCGAATACAGTGTACAAACATTTACAGAAAGCTCACAACACAGTTATCGAACGAAGCTAACGTTTTTTAATCGACAACTGTTTATTTAAAAAAAAAAAAATACTAACCTAAAAACTAGTCCAGAGACGAAGCTCGTGTAAAAACTACAAATTTTCATATAATAACTGTATAGTGGAATAAATTTTATTTACAAATAAACAACTTGAAATTGTAGTCGTGTTTTAGAGATAAATAAAATATCATTTTATTTATTTATTTTTCCTTTAAAATTATGATTAAGATGCAGTTTTTAATGAGCAATGCCAAAAATGGAATATGCAATCATCACAGCGATACTTAACGAAATACAAAAACACTGAACTCTAACAGATTAAGTAGCGATATTAAGTACTTACTAAAATATAAAAAAAAAAAAAAAAGTTTTCAACGCGTGCGGTGAATATTCGAACGAAAATAAAAAATAAATAAATAATTAACGACATTAAATTCGAAAGATATAGGATTTATCGTCACACATAATAACCACATAACGATATATTAAATCATGCAATAGAAATAAAATAAAAAATAAAATAAAAATAAAAAAGTTATGATTAAATACCGCGACCGGGGGTTTCAAGCGAATCATCGAGTTTAAAACATAACCAAGTTTGTTATTTTAAATTTAATCAAGTCCTAGACTAATATAAAAATCATTCCTGATAATCTTTTTGAATGAAAATAACCATTTCCATATTTTATGGGACAATTAATTAACTATAAAGTAATATTTTTTGTGACAGCAAAACCTGACACATCGAAGTTCACACGAGAACTTAGAAAAAAAAAAATGTTCATGTTTTTAAAAAGTCAACGATTATTATCTTGTATTATTCTAGAAATCTATTCTTCGTAAAATTATCCGATTTATTTACACTGGATTACTACTACTATATATTTGTTCTAAATTGTGAAATTTTTTAACGTTGCACAATATGAAAATATCAATTATTCAATATAATTAATAAAAAAAAAAAAAAAAAAAAAAAAAAAAAAAAAAAAAAAAAAAAAAAAAAAAAAAAAAAAAAAAAAAAAAAAAAAAAGTTCTATTCCCCTTTCCTACTAAATTTAGAAAACTTCTCGTGTCTTTACGTAAAGATCAACTAATTGTCGAATAAAAATTATATAGAAAAATTATTTACACATTCAAAACATCTCAATCGTAATGTGCTTAGTTACGATACGTCACAAAAATAAATTACAAGAGAAAAAAAAAAAAATAAAGTATAACATCCAACGGGCAAGTATCGCGTCGTTTCCGTATAAACGTCATCATCTCAACTGGAGAAAAAAAAATGTATCGATAAAATTAACTATTCGATTATAATTAAATTAATTGATGACGATTATATGTAAAGAGACGAGGCGCGATCGAACCCGATAACTCTAAATAAGAATACACAACACCGATGCGTTAGTGCCGAGCTCGTCGTGAACGGGAACGAATATCGATAAGATCCAAATTAACCGATTAAACATCGATTAATGATTATCTATGAAAACATTCGCTTATAATTTGTTGATGTTTAAATTATATAGAAAAAAAAAATGTTATCTAAATCGATTTTTCATAATTTTAATCGATTTAATTGACCGCGTTAGTGATTTTTTTTTTTCGATGCGTTTAGGACAGCGGTTGTCAAACATTTACATTATAGTGAATTAGATTGTCACAAATGACTTCATAGGTTGTTATAATGGGGGGGGGGGGGGGGGGGGGGGGGGGGGGGGGTGATATTCATTCTCGTTCGTTACCGAGAAGCGTGTCAGTGACATGTGTATGGGGGGCGCGATTGCACGCTCTTACACGTGTGAGCGACGTCTCCGCGACGGCGGTCTCCTTGCCGCGGAGTCTCAGGTTCTCGAGCTTCTGTCTGTTGACCGGTGACCCTGGAAACAGACAAATCCGCCCGCCTCACGGTTCAATGTTCTCGCCAATACTCGTCACATTATATTTATCAACACAAGTTATCGATACTCGATAATACCTCCCAACACTATTAACCCTTCGATTCCCTTATATATATATATATATATATATATTTTTTAATGCATTAATAATTCACATCCATGTGAACTTACCACACGAGTTTCAACGTTTATAAATATCGAATACGAAGTCTATATAGGAGACCAAAAAATCTAGTTTATTTAAAAACAAAAAAAAAAATTATTTCACTTTTTTTTTTATACCGTAAAATATATTGGAAATGTAAAAAAACATAAGTTTTGAATGGTATAAATGAAAATTCATATCATAGACGATATCATAAAAAACATTATCTTTGAAACTATACAGCTTTTTAAATATGTATATCATTTTTTTTTTAAATAAGATGCAATAATAATGCTACCCATCTATTTTCTACCCATCTCCCCTCTTATAAGTAATAAAAATTTCCTTACCTCAAATTGTTAGTAGCGCACAAATATGAGGTTAAAAAAATAAATTAAAATAATGAAAACTATTAAAAAAGCATAAACAGAATTCATTAACGCATTAAGAGTGTTTTTTTTTATTATTTTAAATCATAACAAAATGATTAATGGCAGGCGAATATCATAAAAATAATATTTACACAAAAAAAAAAAACACTCAATTGAATTATTTTTTTTCTATCACAGTGTCACGAGAATAAACAGTCGTATTTATGACGAAGGTCCAATATACAAGCGAAAGTGCGAAATAAAAACATATATATATTATAAAAATAAAATGCATGCAATATAGTTGAAACTAAACTTATATGAATAACGTGCCGTGAAAACAGGTGAAAATAATAATTAAAAACACACGTGATATATAAAACAAAACGTCAACAGAGACTAAACGGGGAATCCCCCTAATATAGACTCGAAAGCTGGAAATAGATATGTGGGGCATCCCCCATATCGATGCGGGGCAAATTAAATATATATACAGGTTGAAATCGAAACTAATGGCAATTATTTAAATGGGGACTCGAAATCATATTAAATTAAAAGAAATATTAAAAAATTGCTGAAAATAGTTTTAAATTTATAGTGTTTGCCATAATATTATAACTTTGTAATGATGGAGGTGTTAGTGTTGTTATATTTACTTTCATTAATTATAATTTTAGTGGAAACTCGACACTGGTCTATGTATTATTGTTATGTATTTACATATGTGTATGTTTTTAACTGTGTGTTTCCCAAATAAATAAATAAATTAAAAACCCGTAGCCATTTTGCGGAGGTCGATGACCCGGTAACCGTGTAGGTAAAATTATCAGCTTATCAGCGCGAGTTCGTCGTCCGTCGAATACTACCATATAATTCTAGATACTTCAATTATATATTTTTAATTTAATTTTTTTTTTTTTTTACTATATATTATTTTTTTCTTTGTACTCTCATTCAGAATCATAATTATAAGCTCCCGTTTAATTATTGCCATTGATTTCGAAGTCAACGTGTATGTATATATATAATCAAAGTTTGTTTTCTTGTCCGGGGTAAACTCGAAAACTACTGGACCGATCAGCGTGAAACCGCAAGTATTCGACGCGGAATTAATCGTAGATGATTATAGGCTGTATATTTTTTGGATTCCATCGACCCTTTCTTATTTTTTTTTCATTCATTTGTTTTTTTAGGTACGCAGTGAAGAATATATGAAACGGAGTAATTAGCTTTTCGACAACAGCGCCAACTATCTATCGAAATCTAGCGGAATCGTTTTACGAATGTATAAAAGAGACGCATTTTTTACTATGTAATATGTATATGAATGAACGTGTATGTATGTATGTGTGTATTGAAGTGAGTGTTCTAGACTCACCGATATAGCTGAGCATGACGGGCAGGAAGATGAGTCCGTGCGCTGCGCCGAACAGCACGATGCCGAGGTACATACGGAAGTAGAACACCTAACACACATATTATGACACCTTTACTAGAGATGCTACGAATATTCGGCAACTACTCGGCCGAATATTGTGAACTATTCGGTCCTATTTTTTTTTTACACGGAATAGGCTCAGTGCTTCGACCACAATCTCACCTGATGCTAAATGACGATGTGGTCCAAGATGGTAAAGACAGTAAGCCTAGAGGTGCTGTTTCTCAAGTGATACTGCCGGAACACACCTATTGGTATTTGGCGAAAGATACCAAACTTGAGGGTGGTTAGAAAATGCCCTACCACCGTGCAAAATTAATGCCCTAAATAGTAAATCATAAAGATTTTTATCTTACCAATAACTTAACATTAATATGTACTTAAAATCTAGCAATGGTAAGTTATGATGATGAAAAAAAAATTATATCGGCTTTTAAAAACACGCTTTAGCTCATAAATTATATCGGCTTATAAAAAAATAGCCACTCACTGTATATATTAGCACATGATAAATAAATATAAGCAAATTCCGCTAGGTAAATGTTTATATTGTTTTGAGTTTGCTGACCTTAAGAGTCTGCTGTCCTATCTAGACGGAACAAACACGAATGAAATAAAAGCGGCCCCCGGCGCATCGTCATCACATGTATTTTATAGTGATGCATGTTTATTATAGTTGTCACCAGCGAAATATACTACGCGTTGCCGACTATTCGGCGCATCGGCCGAGAGCCTCGCCGAATATTCGTTATTCGGTCAAATCACTAATCTTTAGTAAAGTTCTATGAGGAACGAAACGGCACGATACGGTCTATTTCGATTGGATTCTCACAGTCAACAGCCACTTTTTGAATTCCCCCCCCCCCCCCCCAACCCTTCCCGCTGCATTTGACGTTCAACTAACGCGCGCGCATCGGCGCGGTGACTGTTTGCTGACAGAATTAAAAGGAAATTAGGAAACTCGCGCATACGCTAATGTATGATAATGGTGGTTGTTGTTCCAAGTATCTCCTGGCTATCTTGCCTTATCAAAATTTGCTAACTGATTGTGATAGTTATATTCGCGTTATTTTACTTATTGTGTAAGTGAAAAGGTTTGCGCAAGGAGGGGGGGGAGGGGGGGGGGTGTTGTTTGTAATATAAAAATAACAATGTTTTGGGCCTACAATAGAACGGGCCTAATAAGTAAGCTCAAAGTTACTCAAAGGGCAATAGAGAGGGCTATACTTGAAGTCTTATTACGTGATCGAATCCGGAGAAGAACCAAAGTGACCGACATTACCCGAAGAATTGCTAAACTTAAGTGGCAGTGGGTTGAGTACATTGCTCGCAGAACCGATGCCCGATGGGGGGGTAACGGGTTCTCGAATGGCTACCACGCACCGGAAGACGTGGCGTGGGTGTGCGCCCCCGACAAGGTGGACCGCTGGATTTGGGTTGCGTAAGACCGATCTTTAGATCTTTAGGGGAGAACTACGTCCAGCAGTGGACACCTTTCGGTTGAACGGTGAAAGAGACCAGCTCGTTGCGATATGTAAAGGTAACTAACTAACGGGTGGGAGGGGGGGGGGTGGGGGGGGGGTTGAATACACCCTCACCTGGAAGATCTGACTCTTGGCTGTGCCGAGTACGATGATGCCGCCGAACTTCGTGAGCGTGATGCCGGAGAGCACGGACGTGCCCATCTTGGCGAGCGCCTCGGAGGCGCGGTCGACCCTGCTGCCGCCGCCCGACACGCTGAAGCTGTGCACCAAGTGCGAGCAGAACTCGACCGCTATGCCGACCGCCATCACCTGAACGACCCACCCGGATACACTCGTCACACACTATTACATACTATAGTAATCCAACATCTTAAAAGATTAATCATATTATCGATTTGTTATAAAAAACCAAACGGATTTTTCGAAATAAAGTTGCGCTTATAAAACTTAAATTACAAAAAAAAAACCATTTAATTTTAGACATCTAATATGAACAGTATTATATATTTATTGGTTGATAACCAACCCGCCCCCCCCCCCCCCCCCCCCCCCCCACCCACTCCAAGATGTCATGTATTAATTTCCTTGATAAAATATACGCATGCCAAATATGGTTGGTTGAATGTACCTAGTTCCTTTGCCTGCATTATGCTACACATAAAATGTCAAATGTCATTGTCATTAAAAAAAAATGATTAGTAAAGAATCGCATAAATAATAACATACCAAGTTAACGAGTGAGACGGCGTTCAGGCTTATACCCCACCAGTACATGAGACCGCCGAGGTTCACCACTATCATGGTGATCGTCACCACCACCACCTGCCAACATACACCGTTTATTATTTATTATATTTATAGATTCGATCAGCCGTCATTAATTTTAATTTCATTCGGCCCAAATAGAAAATTGATACACCTTGATGCAGCTATTTGAGGTTATGAAAAGCTATTTTATATTCATTTCCTTGAACAAATATACCAAAAATACCAATACTAAAATAGTGTCCGGAACCATAATTAATTGTTATTAATAAATGTTCAGGCAGCACCATGTAATCTGTGCCCGGTTGTTTTCGGTGTTTCGACGCTTGGTGGCGCCCTTCTCTCGCCAACGGTTTTTCAATCACGCGACACGGTCTCCTCGGAACATTTTATAATCAAATCGACTTGGCTATTATTTTGGCTTATTTTAAGCTCAAAACGTGTTCAACGTTTGTGCGTGCTTAGATATTAAAAGTAGCTATAGTGAAATTGGTTACGGAAAAGAGCGGCCGCTCAACATCAAGAAGACATAGTGGACAGAGCGGTGCATCATAGCAGTGCGAAGCATCTGCATCGGCACACCAGGTAAGTCGACACTGTTACTACTGGGTGCGGTTATTTGGTGAGCCAGAACAATTGAAGGAGTAGGAAGCCCTAGGATCGGCGACAAAGCTATCGATCGAATAAGCTCAGGAACTCCCTAGGATTGGAGCGCTAATTCAAGGTCCTTCAATTCGGTCATACATCCCCAATAAATATATGAAGGAGTATAGTATTTTAGTCCTTTAGTAACTATACACTACTCAGGTAACAGCGAACGATTCTATGACATCTAACAAGATGCAGTTCATGACGTCACATAGACAACTATCATAGACTACTGTTTCTATTTATTCATTATTTATTTATTCATTATTTACAATTTGTGTAAAAAGGTGGACTTAATGCCAGAGGTATTCTCTACCAGTCAACCTTGGGCTGGTGCAGAGATAAAATTTATTGTGTAGACTTTTCACTGACTTCTAACTAAGTATCCTGCGGAAATAGAAGACAATTCTATCTCATTTTTTTGTGTTCTTTACATTTATTTACTTGTCTCTATCTATGTCGCTTTTTCGTTTCATCGAGTTTTTCAACTATTGGACCATCAATTACTAGCAATAAACACAAACGGTCATGTGAATCGAATACTCACCAGAGCCGAGAAGAGATCGAATCCCATAAGAACAAACGTCACTATGAATATCGATAGCACCGATATCCCCATCGATTTCAACGTATCCGGCCACATAGTCAAGTACTGTTCGTAGAACACGTAAAACACTGAATAGGGGAACACGTTCACTGTGAAGTTGTTTCCCGTCTCCTTCAAGTTCATGTTGAGGGTCTCGGTGAGGTTGGCCGCCACGAGCCGAGCGGCTCGCATGGCAGAGTAGTAGTCGTGGCTGGTCTTCAGCACGCTGTGGTACCCCTGGTATGAGGTCGCCGTCACCTTCGCCAGGGTACCGTTGCTGATGTAATTGACGGCGTGCCCGTAAGCCGGGTGTCCGCCCTTCACGCACCCGCTGCTGGCCGAGGGGTTGTCTTGCAGGAAGTACGGGACGTAACGCTGGAAGTCCTTCGCGCTGGGGCGACGCTCCGAGCCCACCAGTGGGATGTTACAGAGCTCACACCCGTCTGTAAACGATCGGTACCAATCGTTAGAAACTTATATGTGACAAGCCGAATTTATTTAACGTTATAATAAGTACAATAAACCATACGTTTTTTCCGTTAAAAGCCTATCTCTTTCACTTGATTCTAACAGGTACATATACAACTAAAAAATAAGTGGATTTATAAATTTTGATGGAATTTTCCTTCATGTTTCATACAGTCAATGGGACAAACTAAGCTATAAATAATCAAACCAAGTAATATGTTGGTGTATTTGAGGCTGTTCAAGTTTCACATAGGTAAATTTTGGACCTTTTTTAATACCCCGCCTTCCTCTATAATTATACAGGTATTAGCAAAATTTTGACAAAAAAAAAAAAAAACGAAAATTGCTCAATTATTATGGTTTTACCTTTAAGATTTAGTGTATTCTTACTATGCATTAAATGCATTTCTTTTTTAGATAATAATAACCAAATTGACAACTACTGATTTTATTTATATAAATATATCGGAATAAAGATCGTTTTTATTCTTTATTTTATGTGCAAGTTGCGATGTATCAGCTGGTGCTATCACTTACAAGTTAACAAGATCCCTCATTGAATACTTACATTTTCTAGGTAAGTTCTAATAATGTGATATAGTTAAATCTTAGCACGTAACCCATCTTAGATTAAATAATCCTCACTTAACATTAAATAATATTTCGGATTAAACAACATTAAAAACAGACATATTTCAATATAAATATATATATATATATATATATACTAGCTGGTGCCGGCGGCTCCGTGCGCGTTTAATATGTTCTGTGCATATGACGTTTCATTTATAGCTAATTAAAAAAAAAAACAAATGAATGAATAAAAGTAAGAGTATTTTGTTTTTATTAGCGGAAAAAAATGTATATAAGCGTAAATTGAAGCGGAAAATGTACAAAAGAGTAAATAAATGCCTGTGTTTTGTTTTATGGGAGCAAATAAATTAATAAACAAACAAATTGAGAAAAACACGGCAAAGGTCTCATAGAATTTGAAAAATATATAGCCTATAACCATCTACGATGAATTCCGCGTCGAAAGGTTGCGGTTTCATGCTGATCGGTCCAGTAGTTTTCGAGTTTACCTCGGACAAGAAAACAAACTTTGCTTATATAGATATATAGTGACAGTGAATGATGTTACCAGATTTATCGCTGGGACAGAAACTGCTGTTCGATGGGAAGTATTTACAACAGGCCGGAATCGAAGCCCAGTCGAAGAAGTCGTCGAGCCAGGCGTTCGGCGGCTGCGCTATGTACGTCTCCTTCGGTATCCGGTAAGCTATAAATAACAATAACTAATACTTATACTCCGTATTACTGTTAATGACATCGATATTACATTTGTGTTTATTGAAGATAGAAATGGAAAACATTTCTTACTAGAACTTCTCATGGAGTTTTCGTGGCACCTCAGAGCAAACGTTCCGCGTCATTATTTTCAATACGCTTCATCGATGCAACTATATCGTGTAAAACGCCATCGAAATTACCACATAATCGACTGAGATTAAACACAAAAAAAAAACAACTCCAGTAAAAAAAAAAGACAATCAAAATGTTCATCTGGGATTTTCTCAAAATGGCGATGACGTGTATCGACTCTGTATGTCTTATAAGCGTGAAATATATATATAGAAAATAAAATGTTTGTTACCGGCGTATAGTTGCATGGCAACACTGTCCGGGCGGCAGTACCGGGTGCCGCATATCATGTTCTGCGTCGCCGCGTCCGAGTAGTTGAGCCCCTCGGTGATCACGAAGTACACGGGCGGCCCGATGTTCAGGTACCGCTGGAGGTACTTGAAGTACTTCAGCTGGAAGCTGTCCTCCGGCATCGACAGCTCCTGGTCCAGCCCTATCTCGATGTGCGGCGCCACCTGTCCACAGTAAACAAGATAATATAGTTACAGGGGTCCGTTCGGACGCGGGTGGAACAACACCGATCATAGTGGACCACCTTTCGGGAAGACCTATGTCCAGCAGTGGACGTCTTTAGATGAGTCACGATCATGGGCCACATCGTCACTTAACACCACGCGAGATTGTTGTCAAAGCACTGAGCCTATACCGCGCAAAAAAAAAAAAAAAACGTTTAAATCGAAGGATGGAAGTAACTACTCAAACAATTTTATAATCAACTAACTCCATTAAGAACAATTTAAGATACCCGTATTTTAATATTAAAATTCTATAGAGGACCATAAAAATTTAAACAGAAATTACTTAGTCCTACATAGGGATCTAGAAATTCTACAAAGACCAACAGTTCATTGAAACTTCCATTGGTTCAAATGAAGACTTAGTCGCTAACCTCGATGACCACAAGTTTGAACCCGCCTACCAAAATTCAATAAGGCGCTTATTAACGTCGAAACACTACCACCGGTTCAGTACAACAATCCAGTCATCGAGAAGAACCGGCAACGAAACTCGAATCTAGTTTTTTTTTTTCTGCATATTTCTTTTTTTTTTTTGCAACCGTACAACTGACAGTTACAACAAATTTATTAGTAGATGCGCAGAGAAAAAGCGGTCACTTCCATTTTTGGTGAATTTTGGTATGAACATAGATATTGAGAAGATAATCGAGCTACTCGAAGTACTTAATGATCCTGCACAGACCAAGTCGCGGGTACCAGCTAGTCTTATATACGTTCATATCTATTTAGTAAAAAAAAAAAAACAATTTTGATATTACAAATGGACACAATATTATTTATTAGTATAGATAACCTTTCCTTACATTATCATACTAATATATATATATAATGTAAGTAATAACCTAAGCTTCACTGAAGTTAAACTTTAACTTGGATTAGTTTAAGTTATCACTTCTGTCTGGAGTCCCGGGACGTACACTTTTTTTTTTAAATTGAAAACTTCTTTAGCTGTGTTGAACTATTCTCAGAAGGGGAAAATTTTATAGGTTCGCGTTACCAATGCCATGACGTCAGCCGTCAACATGTTCAGTATACGATGACCTTTTAAGTGCTGGCGCTCAGAGGCAATAAATAATACACAAATTTATACGTATGATTCGATTATGAATAAACTATATGGAACTGTACATAATTATCATTAAAAAAAGAAAATATTAAACCTTAAAAAAATAGTTTCTGCGGTTGATATCGACAGTCTGGTTTAGTATGTTTAGAACTTTTTTTTTTAAAAGTGTAACTTATCAATACTCACAGCGACTGATGAGCAGAGCCACGCGAAGAATATAATCATGACGGCGGCTCTGACTTCCCGCTTCATGAGGAACGGCACGTAGATGTGCTTGAAGAGGTTGTAGAGGGCGCCCTCGCCCAGCTCCTGCCCCCCCTCGGACTTCGTACCCTGGACGCAGCAGAACACGTCGAACCTGTAACACAAAAACATCTTTTAAATGCTTAACAAATCATGTGTATCGATTTTTTTTTTATTCCGTACAATTTTATTACAATAACTAGATGGAAACCCGGCTTCGCTCGGGTGAAATGTGACTCATACATAATACACAATCTTTTACAAAATGTAGGTAGATAGGAACTGTAACTTCAATGGTACGTGTGAATCGGCACTGATACGTGTGAATCGGCCTTAACGAACTCAAGGTGACATCCGAGTGGTCAATAGGGAGTTTTTGGCGGGATCTCAGTCTGACATGTAGCAATTGTTTTCTTTAATTCATTAAACTTGTGTACTTGACTCTATATCATGTAATCTTGGTGGCATTTGTGTGAAATAGTTTAGTTATTGTGTTCAAGTTAATTTTATTATAGAAGACAACGCGTTACATTCTGAGGTGCCGACAAAGCTCCATGGAAAGTTCGAGCAGGATAGGCCACCGTTCTGTTGGAGCTTGGTAACGCTGATACAAGATTGAAAATCTTACCTACATGACATTGGCACAAATTGTGTGTACACACAGATTGCCATTAACTAAGAAGAAGAAGAAGAAGAGTGGTCAATATGGCGACTGCCATTTGCACCATTAGAATTTAACAAAATACTCGACAATCCGAATTTTGCGGATACATGTCGTCTCGAAATCGTCATTTTTTTTATGTTTTATTATTCAGGTAAGATTTCAACCGAGTCTACCACGCGCCGTTGATTGAATTATTAATATAGATTATTCACCGTGTATTGCATAATATAGTTTTTAAATATTCAATGGAAAGGGTTATTTTTTAATCTTCACTTATTTTTCTTTACCGTCGTATCTATTTATACATATAATAAAACTAGGCCAAATTTGTCCATCAATTTTTTTTAGAAAATAATTATTCGGGATGGCCTATTTTATCGATCATATCATTGTCGTTCTGCTCCCAATTTGTTGTTTACGGTCGGCGCAGTATGTCTTCCTCTTCCATACATCTCTATCACTTTTTTATCGACATAGAAGCCAAAAATATTTTATTTAGTATTTAATAGAGAGACAAAATTAAAAAAAAAATTGTGTTCTTGGTGTAAGTACAATCTATAAATTCATATGTAAAACAGACAGATAAAAGGATACACTAGTCGGTAACAATTAGTAGAGATTATGGTGAGGGGATTTGGGGACTTGAGTAAAAAAGTGGGGGTATTTAGTCCATTTACCTGTTGGCGTTCTGTCTATGCGTGTCTATGGCCAGTAGGGCCACGAAACACGTGATCTGGAGCAGGAAGTCGACCAGTAGAGCTGCGCCCGCGTAGAGTGCGAATGCACGTACAGCCGGCATGTCGCTCAGCGCGCCCAGGAAGAAGCAAACAGACTCAGACACTGACGTCAGGAACATCGAGGGGCCGACCTCACCCAACCTGCGGAACCCATAAACGATCTTATGTGTACATCATACCCATTATCTTCCTCCATACGGAAACTATTTCGCTGTCGCCGACGGCCCACGGTGACCTACTTATAATTAGTGCCTTCAGTTACCCCACGGTGACCTACTTATAATTAGTGCCTTCAGTTACCCCACGGTGACCTACTTATAATTACTGCCTGCAGTCACCCCACGGTGACCTACTTATAATTAGTGCCTTCAGTTACCCCACGGTGACCTACTTATAATTACTGCCTGCAGTCACCCCACGGTGACCTATTTATAATTAGTGCCTTCAGTTACCCCACGGTGACCTACTTATAATTAGTGCCTTCAGTTACCCCACGGTGACCTAATTATAATTAGTGCCTTCAGTTACCCCACGGTGACCTACTTATAATTAGTGCCTTCAGTTACCCCACGGTGACCTACTTATAATTACTGCCTGCAGTCACCCCACGGTGACCTACTTATAATTAGTGCCTTCAGTTACCCCACGGTGACCTACTTATAATTACTGCCTGCAGTCACCCCACGGTGACCTATTTATAATTAGTGCCTTCAGTTACCCCACGGTGACCTACTTATAATTAGTGCCTTCAGTTACCCCACGGTGACCTAATTATAATTAGTGCCTTCAGTTACCCCACGGTGACCTACTTATAATTAGTGCCTTCAGTTACCCCACGGTGACCTATTTATAATTACTGCCTTCAGTTACCCCACGGTGACCTACTTATAATTACTGCCTGCAGTCACCCCACGGTGACCTATTTATAATTAGTGCCTTCAGTTACCCCACGGTGACCTACTTATAATTAGTGCCTTCAGTTACCCCACGGTGACCTAATTATAATTAGTGCCTTCAGTTACCCCACGGTGACCTACTTATAATTAGTGCCTTCAGTTACCCCACGGTGACCTATTTATAATTACTGCCTTCAGTTACCCCATGGTGACCTACTTATAATTACTGCCCTGCAGTCACCTCACGGTGACCTATTTATAATTAGTGCCTTCAGTTACCCCACGGTGACCTACTTATAATTAGTGCCTTCAGTTACCCCACGGTGACCTAATTATAATTAGTGCCTTCAGTTACCCCACGGTGACCTACTTATAATTAGTGCCTTCAGTTACCCCACGGTGACCTAATTAAAATTAGTGCCTTTTCTTATTTTGAAGGGAAAACTTCTTTAGCTGCGTTTAGCAACTTTTGGTAGGGCAAATCTTATAGATTCTCGTTACCAAAGTACCAACGAAATCAGCCTCAGTGAACATGCTACGGTATGTCAAGTATAAGATGGCGTTCAAAAATACTATCTACTTACGCAGTCCATCGTATATTTTGATTAAGAATAAATATGAGAATGTACATAATTATTGTTCTGAGCCTCAATAGATGCAACAACCAGACAAATGTTATATGTTAGGTTATGATAATAATTTAATTTAATAAATAATTAAAATAACACATTATAAAAACAGTTTTTTTTCCAATGTTTAGAATTTTCACTTCTGTCAGCAGTCCCCATCGCTGCCTAATTTTAAGCAACAGGAATATTTTATGCGTACGGAGTCGATAGATTCAGCTAGTCTATATCATCTATACTAATAAATAAAATTGAAGTGTCTGTTTGTCATGTGAAAATTCAATTTTTTTTACTGAATAGATATGAATGTATATAAGATACCAATACCAAAAATACAATTGAAATTTTTTAGTCAGCCTGTTTGTTCCGGGCAATGTCCGGAACGGCTGGACGGGTTTTGACGGGACTTTTCGGAAGTTACTCCGTTAATTTTCAATATGGTTCCGCGTAAAAATATAATTAATCAATTTTTTTTTTATAAAAACCGATTCTATGCACAGTTTTACGGGCAAGTGCCTTGAATTTATGAGAAATAGTTTTAGTTTATAGTACAAAAAAGTAAAATGGACGCGAATGGCGCAAGACCTGTCGTCGTGGAGACCTTTGGAGAAGACCCATGTCCAGCAGTGGACGTTTTTTCGGTTGAATGGATGGATAGTACAAATTAAAAATAGGGTTCCGTATAAAAAAACTTAAATGCAGTGAAGAATATAAACGAAACGCGGTCGCAGCCGCGGACACCCAGCTAGTTTAAAACATAAAAGACACTAACTATGCAAAACATACAAAAATAATGAGGGTTACTATTACTCGAATACTATTTCACTACTTCGGTGGCGCAAACGTATTACGATACGAATGACGTTACGAGGTCTCGGATTCGATCCCCGGGTCGGGTCAAAGTGATATTGGGTTTTCTACTCAGTATCATCCCTGAATGTGGAATTTGTGCCCGATATGGCGACAGGCTCGCCCCCTCTCACATCTGGGACGGAACTCAGCTCAGCGAAATGTGAGTGGTGTAGTTCGCTATTTCAACTCTGCCTAACCCTTCGGGGTAACAAGCGTGAGCTTATGTTATGTATTATGTTAATGTTATTGATGACCGTGTGAACAAATTTGACAAAATTTTCCAAATAAACACGTATTTAACTGATTCCAGGAGATCAAACACCACTTAGAGGGAGAGAGAAAGACTTAGAGGGAGAGAGAAAGACTTAGAGGGAGAGAGATAGACTTAGAGGGAGAGAGATAGACTGTCATTAATTTAGAATCTTTTTTTATTAGTTTTTTTTTTTTCCGAACCTAGCTAACGCTGTTGACCGGAAGACCCTTTACAGCTTCACCGAGACTGGTTTTTTTATTAATACAAACATTTCCAAACTACTATCTTTTTACTACATAATTTAATAGCCACTTCCAAAACTTTATGGCGCCATCTTTTGACGAAATATATAAACTTTATAAAATATTCAACATTGACGCCCGTGACTGCCTAGTTTTTTTTTTTTTTTTTTTTTTTCTCAATGTAAACACGAGATCGCGCGTGAATACTAACGTCCTGCCGATATGCTCGGCGACGGTCTCGTTGGGCCGCCTGCCCTCGCGCTGGTTGGTCTGCACCAGGATGAAGATGTTGTCGACGCCGACGGCGAGCACCAGGAACGGGATCACCTCGACTATGATGAGCGTCGCGGGTACGCCCGCGTAACCGAACACGCCCATCGAGCACACGACCGACGCCAGGACTATCATCACACCTGAACACACACGCACACACACACAACACATCATATAATATCCAATTAATTCTTAACACACGTATCGTTTCTTATAATATACCATTGCTTTTAACTTCTTATAGGTGAACCGTCTGGCTTCCCTCTCTCTCACGCATACGGTAGGCAGGCTCCTCCTCTCTCACTCTAACTCACAGCGCTAGCCGTATCTCGAACAAACGCTTCCCTCTCTCTCTACCGAGTGTTTAATGTGCGACAGACATATACTGTTCATTAAATAACTATACTAATAATGTACATACACAAAATTGTAATGTACGATTTTATTAACCCCTTGAGCACTAACCTGGCGTTTACGCCAGCTTTCCATTGTTTTCCTATTGTCTCATTTTGTATGGGTAATCGACATATTAATAAATAGTCGACATATTAATAAAAAGTAATAAATAATATTAATAAATAGTGTCAGTTACACTATTTATAACTCAAGAACGGCTTTACCGATATGGCTGAAAATCGGTGAGGAAGTAGCTTTGAGCCAGGAGACGGACATAGGATACTATATAATAAAACATCAGTCAATATAAAACGTGGTATAACATATATATATATATATATATACATAAACATGCATTAGGAGCACTTAACCGAACATTGAAAGATTTACGGAATGACTCGAGATGTTTCGGAGGAGCAATGATTCTTAATTTTAACAATTCCAATATCAAATAGTTTAACTTAGATTAGTTTAAGTTATCACTTGTGTCGGGAGTCCCGGGACGCACACTTTTTTTTTGACATGGTATAGGCTTAGTGCTTTCACCAAATTCTCACCTGATGTTAAGTGACGATGTGCTCCAAGATGGTAAACGCACTAAGCCTAGACACTAGTTCTGAAGTGATGCTGCCGGAACACACCTATTAGTATTTGGCGACAAATTTTCAAACTTGATAGTGGTAACTACCCCCAGGAGGGTATTATTAGAAAATACCCTACCACCATGCTATAGTACCCTCAAGATGTTCACCGAAAGCTCAGGTCGATTTTAGAGTTGGATAGGTGGGATCGAACCCGCATCGATTGACGAGGAATCCGGCAGCACTATCTACGGCGCAAATGTCGATAATTTTTTTCTAAAAAGATAATTGCTAACGCCATCTATTATCATATATATTCCCTTCTTATTCTAAGTTATTTATTCTCTATACGCCCCCCGCTCTATTTAGTCTATGTATGCATTATCCTTTCCTCTTTCTATTCAAAAACGGTTATCTATATAAGCAAAGTTTGTTTTCTTGTCCGAGGTCAACTCGAAAACTACTGGACCGATCAGCGTGAAACCACAACCATTCGACGCGGAATTAATCGTAGACGGTTATAGGCTATATATTTTTCAAATTCTACGAGCCCTTCGCCATGTTTTCTCAATTTGTTTGTTTATTATTCCTTTGACGCACCATCACCTCAAAACCACTGAACATATCGGGATAGGACTAATACCTTTCAACGCAGTATTTTTCATAGACAGGTATTTTTTTGGATTCCTTCGATCCTCTCTCATTTTTTTTTTCGATTTACTCCTTTGTACATTTCCCACTTCAATTTACGCTTATATACATTTTTTTCCGCTAACAAAAAAAATACTCTTACTTTTATTCATTCATTTGTTTTTTTTTAAATTAGCTATAAATGAAACATCATATGCACAGAGCATATAAAACGCGGGCGGAGCCGCGGGCAACAGCTAGTTTATATATAAAGTGAAACGAGGTGGAGAGTTAACTCTGAACCAGCTAAATAAAGGTAAGTTCCGTTTGGTCCATTCAACATCATCATCCATAATGATATTTAATCGAATTGAATTCGTAAGGTAAATGTAACGCACCGCCGAGTCCCAAGGTGACTTTGCTGTCGATCAGAAGTCTCGAGAAGCCGGTGAACCGTCCGAGCGAGATAGCGATATACGCGAACATGATGAAGTACGAGACGAGTATAGTCGATACGTCCGACTGCGACTCCTTGTACAGCTCGTCCTCAATCGACCTCTCCGACGTGTAAGCGATGTCCATATACGAGGGCATCTCGTTCTCCGTGTAGTTCTTCATGAACTCTATGTACTCCTTCTCCCACGCGAGGGCCGGTTTCAACTGCGAAATAACAAACCGGCTATTGTACACTGTTGTATTCTTACCAGGCCAATTAAAATGACAGCTGTCAATCTATTACGAAAACATGAAATCAGATAGCAGGAACTGTTGACAGTTTAAATACAAAATTTCAAGCAAAGTACTCTTAATGACAACTGTCATTTTAATCGAACTACATTTTAACAACTGGAACGCTTACACAAGAACGGTATGCGAATCTTTATAATATCCCGGCAAATTGATAGAGCCAATGACGATATCGAATTGTCTTGCTTCAAGTTATACTAAACCGTCAAGAGATGGCGCTGCACGATTTATTAACAGGTTATTAAAAACTCCTTATTTAGATTTAGAATTCACTATCACATTTTATTTCATTTCTGCCTATTTCTATACTAATAATAAAATTATGAATTTAACGTACGTCTGTACATTACCGATTTTTGGGATATTTCAATCATTTTTTTGGAATATCTGTCTGTCGGTCTATCTGTCTGTTTGTTTCGTTGTGCAGGCATCAATTATAAAGTATTAAGTATATTTTAAAAATTCAAAAAGATCATTATAAAGCATATTCCGGAGTCGCATCAAAATGTTATTTCATTGAAAACGGTCCGCACTAACAAAAGTTATATTAATTTGAACGAGACGCGGCGACTTCAGTATAAAGGAAGAGTTGGTGAGTAAAAGCGTTTTAGTTTTATTCGAGAATAAAAAAAAACGCGATGAGATAAAAAGTTAACTGAATAATGAATATGTAAGACATAGTTGACGGTTACGGAGAATTTAGCCTGTCTATAAGAAAATAATTATCCGTGTACAGTTTAAAGGCTGCCCCGTTAGATGGCGTTAATTTAATTGTGAGAATTTCTGTATCGCGGGGTCAAGATTCTCGCTCAATGAGTTAGGGTCTAAATTGTTTTTTTTTTTTTATGTAATAGTGCGGCTGAGTGCCTTCAGCACTCGCCCCCAAAGTTCGGTGAAGCTGTAAAGGCCCTTCCGGTCAACAGCATTAGCTAGGTCAAAAAAAAAAAAAAAAAATTTATGTAATAGCACGAAATAAAATCACAGTACAATTTGAATATTGCACGCGAGCTAAGTTGCGGGCACAGCTAGTGTATAAATAAAATAATGTATTGGTGTAGATTGCGTTTCGGTTAGTGCTGACCTGTTCCTTGTCGTGTTTGTTGTTGACGAGGAAGGTGAGTATGAGGGCCGTGGCCTCGTGGAAGCGCGCGCTCTTAGTGAGCGGCTCGCCCGGCGCCAGGAACCCCCCCAGCGCGACGGCTGGCAACACCGGCCCCCCCGTAATCAGACAGGCAACCGGACGAGGTCGGGCTCCTGGATTTCAACCGGTAAAATATTTTATCATACTCCCAAATTACCCATTTAGATTTAATACGTAAAGAGATAAAGACCCTTTCCGTCCTAATTAAACTGATCAATGAAAACGAACGAGTCTGTTTGTAATGTTCAAATTATTATTTTTTGCTGTTTGTTCCGTGTAATCTCCGGAACGGCTGGACCGATTTCGACGGCACTTTTATTGGCAGATAGCTGAAGTTACTCATAATTTTTATTATGGCTACGTTTATAAATATTAAGACTCAAATTTTTTTTTTTTATAAAATCCGTATCAATGCAAAGTTTTACAGGCGGATGCTTGAATTTATGACAAATATTATTACTTTAACTTACTACTAAAAAAAAAATTAGGGTTCGGTATAAAAATATTAAAACCCAGAGAATATATACGAGACGCGGGCGCAGCCGCGGGCACACGGCTAGTACAAAAATAAAAATACACCGGTCGGCGTTTTTTTCGCAAAACTGAACCGTTTGTTATATCATAATAAATAGTTAAACCACAAGTCACAAATAAATACTCTGTTCTTTTTATTGCTGTGACCATAATCTCACCAAATTTTAAATGATGATGCGGTCCAGGATAGTAAATACACTAAGCCTAAAGGTGCTGGTTCTTAATTCATGCTACCCGGGACACATTTATTGATATTTCAAACTTCAATTATTAGGACATCCACTACCACCATGCTATGCTTTCGTCATAACGTTCTCTTTCACTGAAAGCTCCGGTTGATTTTAAAGCTGTATAGAGGCGGGGTTCGAACCCGCGTCCATTGACTCTGAATCCGACCGCACTACCGACTGCACCATCACCGCTTCAAGCATCACACTAGAGGGTTAACATCGATATAAGATAAGGCTTTAAACCTTATAGTTTTTCTGATAGTTTTTTTTATAAATCTTTGGATTTATTGGAAATAATGAAATTCAGTTTCATGCAAAAGTGTCAGAAAAATTAATATTATGGGACAAACATCTGTTTCGAAAAAAAAATGAGTTTTTTTTTTTCTCATTTAGTCCCCTTACAACTGGGACATAATCCGAGTTTTCATTTTTTTTTTTTTGTGCCTTTCCCCTATTTTTTTTATGAGACGCACATAATTACCTGGAGCAAGTGAGCACGGTGTCTAGATAAGAGTTATCATCGGTATAGAAATTGTTAACGTCGTTCTGCCACCAGCCCCATACAGTCTGCAGGGCGCACTCCTTGGCCTGGGTCGGGCCACGGAAGGGGGACGAGAGTGGGGCGAAGCAGATATCCTGGATACCGGTCTCGTTGCCCAGCGCTGGGAACCGGTATTATTATCTTATACGCCACATAAAATCGACCGATTATACCCGTCCCCAGTGTCATGATATTAATAAAGAAAACTTTATAGAAAAATAATTAGCGTTCGTTTAAAAAAAAAAAAACTCATGAATTGTGAACAAAACACCATTAATACTTTATTTTTCAATGACTATTTTAAAACTATATTGTGAAGTAGAGAGCATTTTGAAACGCGGGCGCAGCCGCGTCCACACATCTAGTCAAAAATAAACAAAACATAAACCGCATCGCCCCCGCTAACGGTTGCGTGAAACTTGAACAGCTGTATACAATAATTTTAAACGAGCAGAGTCACGAACAAATCTAGGTGGTAAAAATGACAATAGTGAATAGTATATTTAACGGAACAGAATTAAAAAAACCCAGTACAAAAAAAAACCTCACCCAGTATCCTGTTCTGCAGGTTCAAAACGTCCAGGAGGAAGGTGGAATTGAAGACCGGACCGAAGGTTATGTTACCTGATGCTGTCTGATACTCTATATTCGGTAATCCTTTCGACGTTATTATAATCATTTCATTCCTGCGGAAGGGGGGGGGGGGTTTAGATCTAAAACTATAGACCACCATTACTACTACTTTCCACCTAATTCTAGAACATGTAACACAAGTTTTAAACGTTTTATAATATTAATCATTCACCCCGATGTGATTTGAAACTCGATGAAACGAAAAATCAACATTAAAAAGAGACAAACACATACGTATATATGCGGATTTAACGTGCGAGAGAACGGGATAGAATACATTTATACAGTGTTTCTATTATTCGCGGCTAGTCGTTGCCTAACAAAAGAAAAAGCGTACAGTAAATACAATCCTAAATTTACTTCGGACGTTAAAATTCCAGATGATCCATGGATCTCCTAAACAGTTATAAAAACTTGGGGAATTGGCATTCCTTCGTTTAAGTATGCGCGATTGTCAAAACCAAAAACATTTATACTTCTAATATGAGGGGTCGGCATTAATCACGTGAGACTCGAAAGTCGGGGAGGGGGTGGAAAATTAATAAAACGTAGCATATTAGTATTCAGTAGCAAATCCTAGGGGCCTTTATTCCATACAAACGTAGTCCCCTGTTTCCTCCCTGAATAGTAGCATTATGGTAAATATTTTTATACCAAATAATATATATCAACCGCCGCCATGTCCGTACGGTATGATTTTTTTTTCCATATATTTGTTATTGTAGAAAGAAAAAATGATTTTTACCGTCATTTTCAGACTTTCGTCAAACAAATTTCATGGATCAAAAAAAAAAAAAAAATTAAAAATCGGTTCAGTTTTGGGAGGGAGGAGAAACAGGATACTACGAAGTGATGTTTTCGTCTATTTTGCAATACGGTAAATCAGCCCGCGCTGCAGTTAGTTGTCCCTTTCGCTTTGTTTGGGGCGCAACGCGATAGCGATAGTTTTCTGAAATACCTACTAATCTGACCGCATGTCCTCTTAACAACATACCTATAGAAGGGTTCGAAGTGCGAGTCATAGTACTCCCGCTCCTGACGCGAACGTGAGTTCGGCGACGCCCACAGCTCCACCGGGTCCGTGGTCAACTGCGTCGACCTTATACCGATACCGAGGGCGGCCACCAGGCACAGACCTAAACACCACATATCTCACGAATGCATTCCCCAAACGTCAAATACGGTTATCAATATCAACCAGAAAAAAAAAAATTTATAATTTTTGTTAAACAATCAATATATATGCAACTAGATGAAAACCCGGCTTCGCTCGGGTGAAAAGTGACTTATTATACACAATCTTGTACAAAATGTAGGTAGACGGAAACTGTAATTTCATAACATAACATAAGCTCACGCCTGTTTTCGCCGAAGGGTTAGGCAGAGGTGAAATAGCGAACTACACCACTCACATTTCGCCGAACTTAGTTCCGTCCCAGATGTGACAGGGCGCGAGCCTGTCGCCATATCGGGCACAAATTCCAAACTCCGGGATGATATTGAGTAGAAAAACCAAATACCACTTGATCCTACCCGGAGATCGAACCCGAGACCTCAGAACGGCAGTCGCACCGTAATACAACTGCGCCACCGAGGCAGATAATTTCACTGATACGTGTGAATCGGGATTAATACGTGTGAATCGGGATTAATACATGTGAATCGGGATTGATACATGTGAATCGGCCTTAACGAACTCAAGATGGCCACCAAGTGACCAATATGGCGACTGCCATTTGCACCATTAGAATTTAACAAAATATTCGACAATCCGAATTTTGCGGATATATGTTGTTGACTCGAAATCGTTATTTTTTTATGTTTTATTATTCAGGTAAGGTTTCAATCGAGTCTACCACGCGCCGTTGATCGATTTATTAATATGGATTAACTGTGATTTTTATTTGTTTCTTTTAGCAAATCCTTAAATCCACTGAACGGAATTCGTTTTCATACTACTTATAATCTTGTCAAGGACACAGACAAATATTTTTTTTTTTCATTAGAAATTTTACAAAATTTAAAATATTTTAACAGAACTAAACTACGTAGTCGTAATGGGAGTTTAATCTAATTAGATTAATTTGTAATTTTTTCTCATAACAAGTAAACTGTTAAAAAAATATATTAAAACAAGTGACAATCGAAAACAAAAGACAATAATAAAACGCTGAGTATTTAACCAAATAAAGGGATAAACTTTCGCATAACAAGTTAACTGTTAAAAAAAATATATTAAAACAAGTGACAATCGAAAACAAAAGACAATAATAAAACGCTGAGTATTTAACCAAATAAAGGGATAAACTTTCTCATAACAAGTTAACTGTTAAAAAAAATATATTAAAACAAGTGACAATCGAAAACAAAAGACAATAATAAAACGCTGAGTATTTAACCAAATAAAGGGATAAACTTTCTCATAACAAGTTAACTGTTAAAAAAAATATATTAAAACAAGTGACAATCGAAAACAAAAGACAATAATAAAACGCTGAGTATTTAACCAAATAAAGGGATAAACTTTCTCATAACAAGTTAACTGTTAAAAAAAATATATTAAAACAAGTGACAATCGAAAACAAAAGACAATAATAAAACGCTGAGTATTTAACCAAATAAAGGGATAAACTTTCTCATAACAAGTTAACTGTTAAAAAAAATATATTAAAACAAGTGACAATCGAAAACAAAAGACAATAATAAAACGCTGAGTATTTAACCAAATAAAGGGATAAACTTTCTCATAACAAGTTAACTGTTAAAAAAAAATATATTAAAACAAGTGACAATCGAAAACAAAAGACAATAATAAAACGCTGAGTATTTAAAACCAAATAAAGGGATAAACTTTCTCATAACAAGTTAACTGTTAAAAAAAATATATTAAAACAAGTGACAATCGAAAACAAAAGACAATAATAAAACGCTGAGTATTTAACCAAATAAAGGGATAAACATACCCATAAACAAAACGATCCAGGGTCTCGAGGCCATCATCTGTCCCCACCACTGGAAGAAATCTTCTAATCTGTTCTCAGTCTCGGCACCGAGTCTCTCAAAGAATGTCACTTCGCTAACACCGTCCGCTTGGTCCATACTCCTTGATATTGCTGATGGGTTTATGGCCATTTCTTGGTTTGTTTCAGATGTTATACCTGATTTTAACACGAGGTACATATATATATTTCTTTCAAATTAAACTGCACAATCGAAGAAGGAAATTATATTTATAATTATTAGCTCTTAAAGAACAGTACAAATCAATGTAAATATATTTTATAAAAGTTAACTTCTCCGATTGCGCTTTGTAAAGATCACATAAACATACACAAACATACAAACATCGACCTAAAAGAATCCACAAACACTAATGACATTTAAGACTTTAAGCTGTACACAGGAGTTTATAGTCACAAAGAAGTATTTCGTTGCAATATATTTAGCATAGAGTTTTTTTAAATAAATAAAATATACAAATAAATAGACATATATATTATTTACAGGAATATATTGAAATAATAATAATAATATGCATGCTATTAAAATGTTAAATTCGTGCAAATAATACAAAGCAGTGTAACTAATAATATTAATAAAAAAAAAAACAAAAGCCTCAAGGAAACCATCAACTACTATGAAGGATTAACTACAAAGCAAGGAACAATTAATAAAAGTCAAATACCTATTGTAAGTAGATCCACTATAAAGACTTTATATCACCAATAATTACATTCAAAACTATACAAAATCAATTAAAAGTGTCTCAATTTAATTATTGTTTTTTTGAAGCCGATAAACACATCTTTCAGATTCACATTGTCCTTTTTAATATCTGAATAATTCGTTTTAGTTAAGTTTGATTTGACTAATAGGTGTTATTTCAAAATGCATATCGACTAATGGAGTTTCAGTTGAGTTTTAAAAAATACTAAAAAAATAAAACAGTATATTGTCCGTTGCAGTCAAAAGTGGATGTAGATGTTTTTGGACAATTTATATCGTGTTGGAAAAAATGGTTTATTAAGGTCCTAAGTTTAGAAGAGTGATAGAGAAGTTATGGTGTTAAGGCGTAGGGAGACCTTACCGTTATAATGTGAGTGATTTAGCAGTCGAGTGTACGTACTATCGCGATGGTGCAGCGGGCTTGTCTCCGGGCAGGAACCGCGTTGTTCCGCGCGCGACCTTCCCTCTGTCCCAACGCACTCCTATTAGCTACATCTCTTACGCCCGCACAGACTCTATCTCACTTCTATTCACTTAACATTACTCATTACGAAATTATCGATATCGAATTAAAATCATTCTTCTATTAATTCAAATTAAAGATGAGACTAGCTCAGTACCATTTTATTGCTTTGTAGCTATCAACGATCCTTTAAAAAAAAATGTGAGCCGTCACGGGACACCCGGCAGATGTGAAAACATCGACATTATTTTGTAAAAGTAATATATGCAGAAAAGAACAGATTGTGATAGAAACTAAATATGTCATAATGATGAAATAAAATATTACGATTTTTTTTTCCAGATAACGATGACTATTTATTGAATAAACATTTATTTTCATTCAATACAAAAATTTACGGATTTATTTAATATAATAATAAATAGACTGTATATATATATGTACCATCATATAGAGTGGCGACGCGTCGCCACGGCATGCGTCGCCACGCCAGAAATCGGTTTTACGTGCGGCTATAGATGTTTCACATCAGAAAATTTCGACAATTTTTTTTTTTAACTTTTATGATCGAATTTTAATCACTAAAAGCGAACACACTTATGGCTATCAAAAGTTTATGTTCGCTTCAAATAGTTATCGATAAGAAAAGATGTTACATTCAAAACGAACATCTGCTATAATTCTCTCATTTTTACAACCAATTTAGTAGATAAATTGAATCTCTTTAGGAGGCATAACTTATAAATCGATAATATGAAGTAGTTAATTCGGTTTTGTAGCGTTTTAAAATTTAACAAGGTCTATTAATTACAAATGATTTTTGACTACTAATCGACAGTAAATTGTTTTGATGTATTCTTCCTTTTTATCTCAATTATAATTTAACATCATTTTATCTCTAATAAAAGAGGCTTGTTTGTGAGAGATAAAGTACAAACTGAATAATATGACATGAAATTTGCTCATAAACTGCTATACTAAAGTTGTTAATACAATGAATTTAATTTTGTAAACGTAAACGACAACCAATTATTCACCATCACCGATACAATCAACAAGCCATGATGCAAATAATATGTTATCATGCAAAAAAAAAAAAAAATAAAATACAGTTCCTAATTGCTCAATACTATATCGAACTGATCGAATGAATAAACAAGCAAAACTGAATTTCTTAGAAAACTTATTTACTTTTAGAGCAACACATAAATGCATATTTTTTTTATGAAACAATTTGTCATATATAATTTTTTATACATCTATCGTATAGCTTTTCGATGATTCAGTCAATTTTCATTATAATACTAGCTATGCCCGGCGACTCCGTTAGCATATAAACTTATTAATAATCATCGTAAATTTTAAACTGCCTCGGTGGCACACTTGTATTACAGTACGACTGTCGTTCTGAGGTCTCGGATTCGATCTCCGGGTCGGGTAAAGTGATATTGGGTTTTTCTACTCAGTATCATCCCGGAGATTGGAATTTGTGCCCGATATGGCGACAGGCTCGCCCCCTGTCGCATCCGGGACGGAACTAAGCTCGGCGAAATGTGGGTAGTGTAGTTCGCTATTTCACCTCTGCCTAACCCAGAGGGGGATAACAGGAGAGAGCTTATATTATAAAGAACTTTACCAGTTGGCAATACTATTGCGAATTTAAAACTATTTAAAATAAAATTAATTAAAATATGTAAGTATGTTAGTTCGTACACCATTTATTCAGTCAACCACCATCACCTTTCCAAATAGGCTTCCTTTAACCCGATAATTATATTCTTAAACTATAAACAAATATATTAAATTAATTCTGGTAAATTAATAGCGCTTTTAAAATATGGATATATAAAGCTATATAAATATTTCAGATATTATTATATTATATTTCATTCCATAAAAAAAAAACTAAACATAAATAATATAATATTTAAATAATAAATCATAAGAATTACTTTTAGCAAAAATATACTTTTTAAATAATATAAGCAAAAATATATATATGGGCTATATAGAGTTATAGTAAAATTTAAATGTATCAATTATCAAGGCCAACAAATCAATAAACAATCTCTAAGGGGTAGGGTGTGTTTGCTCACGTAATACTTGATAAGGCCCTTAAACTGGAATGTAAACTGATACTACTACCCCACGTTTCAATGAAGTGAAGTAAAAAAAAAAAATAAGCAGCCATGGGACTACCGACAGAAGTTAAAACTCGAAACTTTGGGAAAACTGTTTTTGAAATGTAACACGTAACATTTGTCTGGTTTTCTAAAAATATACGATAACGGCTGCGTAAGTATACATTTCATTATTTTTCTCTGAACGCCATGTTATACTTGGCAGCATGTTGACGGCTGACGTCATAGCATTGGTAACGAAAAGAAATTTACACTAGAAATAAAGTACGGGTACTGACCACCCTGGTTGCAGCAGAAGACGCCGCTGAGGAAGAGCGTGCTGAAGATGAGGAAGACGATGGTCATGATGGCGGCGTAACCGTCCACCCCGAGCAGGGTGAACGGCGGCGGGGGCGGGGGGGCTGCGGGGGCGGCGCCGCGCACGACGCCTCGCAATCCAAACACGAACACCCGGGTTGACCCTGAACACATAAACTGCAACGATAACATCACAACGACCGGTGAGACGGCACGAACATTTTATCCGCCCCCTCTCTTTCTAATTTTATGAGGACATCCGACCGGCGATAGATTTGAAAAGTAAGTGTTTCAGAAATCTATTGCTATCGCGTTGCGTCCCGAAGAAAAAGAAGAAACGTGTTATAAAACACGAAAGGGACAACTACAGCTCGGGCTGATCCTACCGTATGCAATATATACGAAAACATCACTTCGCAGTAGTGCCCTGTTTCCTCCTCCAAAACTGAACTGATTTTTAATTAACTTTCAGTTATAAAATAAGAAAGACGTCTATGTTTTGGTTTTTTTTTTTTAATTTCATTCATCAAATTTGTTCGACGTTGTTGAAAATGACGGTATTAATCGAGCATTTTCAAAGGCTCCTAGTTTCAACAATGACTAATTTATGGAAAAAAAAATCAAAATGCATGGTGGTGACATGGCAATATTTCCCATAATGTTATTATATAGGAAGGAAACAAGGGAATACGTTTGTATGGAATAAATGCCGCTACCATATCTTCACTAATTTCACCAATTAGTGTACGTTTGAAATAAATAATTTCACAATAATACAATATTACCGGCGGTCCGACATTGCAAGGTCTAGTTGGGGGATTGGCGGGCGTGAACCCATCGATCGGTTCGTCGCCCCCCACGTAGTTGATCTGGAAGGGCACGTAGGGAGAGCTCGCGTCGCCCATGAACGTGAACCAACGTTCCGGCGTACACCCGACTGAACCATAATCGCCGCACATTAGATCCATCGCTAACTGATTCGAAGATGGGTTTTGAACCTGAAAACAAAAATGAAACACTATCAAAACCAGATTATTAGTTAATTCGATTCGATTTAAACCCCTTATTTATTTCCGTGCAATTCTTTATACACCTTTAATAACTGAAAAGATAGAACACGCACCATTTTAGCGGATAATTCTGCTTTTTTGTTTATATAGCCGAATAGGGCGATAGTGTTATAGCATTGGTTTGACTTAAAGCAATTTATTTAACCCCTTGCATTCCTTATTATTGTGTCGAGTACCCATAAAAATAAGACAATAGGAAAACAGTGGAATGAAAGAAAGAAAGACATTTATTACCATATTTTAGAACAGATTTACAAAAAAAAAAAACTACAATTAAGCATATAAGAAAAAAAAAACATATGGTAATAAGGACTGGCGTCAGCATTTGCCGCTTTATAACTGTTGCCATAAAAAACGGCGCTGTTTTTCAGCCAGCCCTTTTCCGGCCGTAACATAAAATATATAAATATAACACTTCGTGCCTTACTTTTATAATTACAATAACAGATTTTTTTTAATAAGTAAAAATTAAAATTACATAAATAAACAATATTTTGAAACAAATTTAAAAACTCAATAGTGAACTAGTTATAATTTAACTCAAAAAACTAAAAAAAAATATAATAAATAAAAAGTAAATGCAGACATAAGCTTAACAAATTGATAAAAAAAAAGAAAAAAAGAAAAAAAAGGAAATTTTACTTGTAAGTTAATTTTTGGTTTTCTAATATACATATTTTTAAATTTTTCTTGAAAGTAAATTTTGTTGTAAAAGTTAGCGGAGGGGGTAAATCGCTCCAAATTTTTGATGCCGCATATTTAAAACCTCCTTTATAACCTGCTGTCCTATGTTTAGGTATAGATGTAGTATTTCTTGTTTTAGATCTAGTATTAATATTGTGAATGTTCTTAAACCAATCAAATTTATTATACAAATATTCAGGTTTTTTACTCAAAACAATATTATGGATAAAACACGCTAAATGTAAGTATCTCCTGGACCACATACTTAATATGTTTTCACTATTAATAATCGGCGATACATGCGACCACTTAGGTACATTGTAACAAAATTTGACACATGCATTTTGGACACGTTGTATTGCGTTAGAAGTTTTTTTCATTATTCTGGGCCCATATACAACATCACAGTAATTAAAAGGTGATAAGACGATTAAATCACATAGAAGACGTCGAACATTTAATTCGAACATCTCGCACTCCATCGCCAGGTTAGTGCTCAAGGGGTTAAGCGAAATCAAAGTTGAATTTTGTTGAAGTTGAACAAGTCAAATTGGGAATGTAGCATCAAGGTTATATAAAACCAGAGCCATCTACTGCCATAATTGTGATGATGGGATGATGAATAAAATGAAACAAACTATTTACCTGTGCGCAGGAATTATATGTCGCCGATTTATATGTGTCGCTGAGGTAATAATCTATCTCTTTGATCCGCTGATGTGTTTCTGAAAAACGAAACGATTTATTAAACACATTTTCAAATATTTGAAGTAAATTACAAACCTTTATACAAGTGTTTTTATCTGTGCCTTCTAGGAGCTGAGTTAATTGCTTGTACCGATTTAAATTAATTTTGTTAAATTTGGTGTCTTCTGACAATGAAATAATCATACGACTTGTAAACTGTAAATATATCTTACAGCTTTTCATTTGCGCCAACAGAAGCGGGTGAGCACAACTAAGGAGACAACCAGACAAAAAAAATTATCATGTTATTAGATAAATGCGCCACGAGGTCAAAGTTTTGTTAAAATAGGTAGTAATATTCTTCA
The DNA here is from genome assembly GCA_014132275.2 of Samia ricini. Lineage (NCBI taxonomy): Eukaryota > Metazoa > Arthropoda > Insecta > Lepidoptera > Saturniidae > Samia > Samia ricini. Next base: position 3,223,277 of record AP028159.1, read on the forward strand.
TCTACTTCACCATAGCCTGTTGTATTTTGTTTTATTACCTACAAAAGTATGGAAAAACAATTCGAACTACTGCTGTTGACCAGAAATGCCTTAACAGCCTCACCGATGTTTGTGGCGAAACCTTAAGGTATTAAGACGGCAACCCTAAACACTATTTATTCTCTAATATAGAGGTAGAAGGTGATAGAATAAGGTATGTATAGATTGCGTGGAGACAAGTTAAGAGGCGGTCGTTTATCCTGGTATGGACATGTGATGCGCAGGGAGAAAGAGAATGTTGTAAGAAAGGTATTGGATATGAATGTGGACGGTTACATGGGAAGGGGAAGACCAAAGAAAAGATGGATGGACTGTGTGAAAGATGATATGTTTAGAAAAGGAGTGAATGCGGAGATGACAACAGATAGAGAGGAATGGAAGAGGAAGACATGTTTGCGCCGACCCCAAATAAAAATGGGAAAAGGGTAGGGAGATGATGATGATGATGAGATTGCGTGGAGATGTGTATAAAAGGTTTGAATGTTGAAATGACAGAGAGTGGAAAAAGTAAACATGTCTACTTCCTCTACCCTAATTTAGGACCATATAAAGAAATTGCCTTACTATTAAATTGTTCAACAACGGTCGGCTTCAAGAATGCACTCTGATTGGTGCCACAAGTCATCGTGCATATGTGCTTCATGAAGTTGTCCATACACGTCGGGCATCTGAACAGTATGTTTACCGCTAGACCGATCGAGGATTTCAGATTTTGAACCTGTTCGTGATTACAGCAAGACAGGGTACCGGCAGCGATTTTTCGGGGCAATACTCCTCTAGTATCGGCTGAAACAAAATAAATAAAAGTTGCGAGTACGTACGTAATAATTATTTTAATAGTGGCAGCGATGAGGGATGTCTATGGATCTGATCATTCGAATATCAAGAAACCTCTCACCAATTACCTACTTATAATGTTAAGTTACCAACTTTTAAATAAAAGTTCTTTTAAGCTTCAGACTACTAATTTAATTAAAAACTAAACTGCATGACTGTTTGTTACTTTATAACATTCAAAAACATCATAAATGTGTCAGCTTAGTATCACCCCATATCTTCTCGTGAATGTCGTAAAACGAGAGTAAAGGGTAAACTAGGGGATGGGTAACAGTATCCTCTGAGTACCACAAACACCTACTACGACCCCAACCCGCCTGCCAAGCGTGCCCAATTCTCAAACTATCTTTCAATAAAGGAAAACATAATATAAGTAACATAATATAGTAAGGTCTTTTCTACTGTTATTATGCCATATCTATTAACGATAACGTCAGCTTCCTCTAAATTTTTGTATAACATAATACGTTCGTGTTTTTTTTACCTTAACCAAGTTTATATAACAAAAAAAAAACTCATGGGAAAATCTATGACAGAGAAAAATATTAAAATCTTACATATAGATTTATAAAATTTCTGTCATGTCATTCAAATATAAAAAGTAAAATTTAAATCTATCCTAATAAATAAAATTGAATTGTGTGTTTGTAATGTCAAAATATTCTTTTTTACTCAATAGTTGTAAAGAAAAATGTAATCCCTTTTCTTTAATTTAATCTAAAGACAGCACCCCACGCCACCCCGCAGGCCCCTCGTTCGATTGATCGCGATATCATTGCGATAATAGGAGCAGTGCGATCGAAGCGCGGTTCCCGTTACGCGGGAAATGCAAAAATATGGCGGACGCGCCGGTCGACCGTGATAGCTGAAAATCGGTCATTGGCTTTATATTTAAAATTACATCGAAAATGATATTTCTGTATTGTGGTTATTATTACAATAATTAATGGTCATTTTCATCATTATTACATTTCATGGTAACTAGGCACTAGATTTTTAACTTAATTTTTGTCTCGACTTCATAACCTTTTTTCCATAAAATATTCTACAAAGGAATAAAGTATTAAACCTATTATGTATTTAAATCAAGTAAAAAATTACCTCTATATTTTAAAAATAGCACCTTGTTCGAATTAGATTTATTTAAGATACATCTATCTCTGGTAAAAAGTCTGTAGTCTAAAGAACTTGTACATTATTAGTCTGTGGTCTAGAGTAAACGACAAACTAAATGTCAAGTCATGAGAAAGCATTTTTCATAAAAATAATATTATAATATAGAATTAAACTGATGTTCTAGACCGACACCGTGATTAATAACATTAAATGTCGTTTTTTTATTACAGGTAAAGTAAAGTTTTATATTGTTGTTAAATTCGTAGGTTATTAACATAATAAATCTTTTATTACAGAGAAACTCAGTTTTGTTTAGTTAACTGTGTCGCCATAATAATCATCATATAGATATGAATGTATATACGATACCTATAACAAATACATTTTTTTTTTAATTTTTGTCTGTTTGTTTCGGGTAATCTCCGGAACGGTTGGAAGGATTTTGATGGGACTTTTTTGGTAGATTGCTGAAATTTCTCTGGGTAACTTAGGGTACATTTAATTTTCGAAAATAATTATGGTTCCGCATAAAAAAAAAAAAAATACAATTCCATGCACAGTTGAGTGCTTGAATATATGAAAAAATATTTTTACTTTATCTTATTACTAAAAAAAATGTTTAGGGTTCCGTATAAAAAAATAAAATGTAGTGAAGAATATATGAAACGCGGGCGCAGCCGCAGGCACAGTTAGTATTAAACAAATATTAAATTTAATATAAAAACTCATAAAATCTTTGATAAACAATTCGATATTTTGTTAATGTTTTAAATAACAACGATCCTTTCAAATTAGAATCAATAGACTATGGGAACAGTTGAGTAATGGATACCGATTATCTCATTTTATTCCTCTTTACATCGTCTGATTTTCTGCGACTGACTATAAGTTCTTTGAAGACGCTGTGTATCTTTCAAAACATCAAAGCGAGACGTCGTTTCAAGATATGATAAAATAATTAAATCATGTCTGCACAGTGACCGGGGGGGTCAAGAGAGTTTATACGCGATACGACGCTCTCTAACGATTAATCCTGAGGCAATCAATGAATCATTTATAATAATCATAAACAATAATTTTAAAAATGTGAGTTATAGTCAATGATGTGAATCAGTATTTCTTTATATGTATATCTCTACAGGCCGAATGTTGAGAATTAGGATTGGAACAACGTGTATAAGAAACAAATGAGATATAAAAAACATTGTTTCTACTTTCTACCACAGGCTTCGTTCCTCAACTGGGGAGGCTCTTGACGCCACTGCCAGCGCGATACAAAGACACTGAACATGCATTAACCATTACACGCACAACACTGCCACACACACCTGCACATAAAACACAGGTACACAGATCATGTAAGGAACCTTTTTGTATTAAATAAAAAATGTAGGGCTCATATAGCTACATAATTCCACGAAATTTTCTATTATCAGGTAACAGCCAAGCCGAGGTCCGTACTACTTTCTGCAGGGGGCGACGCGGTGCTTGCGAAAGCCATCCCGTGTCGCCCCCATCCCAAATGCAGCGGACTGCCCCGGGGGGTTTTAGTGGGTATTTCCGGGCGACTCTCGCCCGGGTGAGTCCCACACTGGCACGGAGCTCGTCACTCCGTGCCCCCTTATCTATTGTATTGGGGGACTCCGATCCCTCAAATACAATAGATAAGGGTAGTGCGTAAATGCATTTCCCCCCGTCAAAAAAAAAACCCTTGTGCTAGTTACCTATTTGCGGCTGAGTGCCTTCAGCACTCGCCTCCAATGTCACGGTGAAAGCTGTAAAGGCCCTTCCGGTCAACAGCGTTAGCTAGTTAGAAAAAAAAAAAACTAGCACAGACAATAAACACGAAATAGTATTGCATTCTTAACGTTTTAAATTTTCTTTATGTATGTAAAAAATCATTGTAAATTAGCAATATAACAAATAAATAATTATACCACTAAACAGTATGTTATCACGATTTATTCACTTTCATATAATTTGTCACGATAACGAGAATGATAATTGATGATAATTTCCGGGTGTTTAATTACTATATTTTATAAATTATTTGAATCATCAAAAATGATACATACACCTGATGTACATATATCTAAATCATTGGTGTAGCTATATTTTGGGAGGCATTATTATGAATTGTATCCATTTATTCTAGTAAATAGTCATAGACTAAATACAAACGTTATTACCATATATTCATTATACGAATAATAATAATTCACCTTGGAATATAAAATATAATACTATTCTAGGAAACTGCAAATTTATCATCTTAACGATACTGACCTTAATTTAAAATAGTAATAATTAAAAACAAAAAAATTAATACTTTTATAAATTTGAATACAGAATATTTGCCTTTTTTGTTTATTCTAAATTTTACGGTGACTTCGAATGGTCAACGTTAAATCGAGTATTTTTTGATATGGTTGACCCGTCCTGGATATTGATTTATATTGTTTTTTTTTTTACGTAAAACTAGTTAATTCTACTACTCACTACTTCACTTAGTTAATTCTACTACTTTAGTCGTCTCTTGTATTAGTCGAAATTACGACCTCAATTGTTTCAGTATTATCAGTCTATAAATAGACGTTTATTACGCCTGAAACTAATTAATTAGTAGGCTTTATGATTAAATTAATTAGAGGTGGGTTGGAGTATAAGAGACGGAATGACGTATTAGGTACAACAACCAACAATAGCCCATCATAGGGGCAATTAATTACATTTCAGGCAACGGAGAAATCTCTAATTTATTACCTAGGAAAAGATTTAAAATTCCCTTTTTTACTTTTTTCTAAATACAGTCACGTGCTGTAAACTTATTATGTGTCATAAATAAATAATTTTTATCTCATAAAACAACACGTGTGCGAGACTTGAAGAACGCTATCTGATAAAAAATTCCGTATAAAAGCAATTTTTATATTGAAAAATGTAGATGATGTAATCAAATAAAAATGATATAGTGTAGCGATTACACCTGCCGTTTTATCATTACTTTTTTATTGACTTATTTATCACTTATGAGTATCGTCATTTTATTAAGTGATCACGATTACGATCGACATGCATGCATACCATATAATGGAATATAGTACCTACTTATAGCTAGAGATTACCAATAATATCTGTGACATTAATATTCTTAGCTTTAATTGGAATAATAGAATGACCTGGGAAAAATGAAAAAAAAAAAAAAAGTTAGTTGCGTTTTTATACTTAATATGTCAATTACACATAATAATGAGACAATAGGAAGACAATAAGACAACAAGCTTGAGGAGGTGGCAGAGTTCAAAATGACCAAAATACTTAGTTTACGTACGTAATATTTGCACGAGCCCACACAAGGTATGTCAAGAATTTAATGGAACACCCTTACATATTAAAAAAAGTCAACGTCTCTCAATCTGTACGTTTATGAGTTGGTTTTTTAACTGGGAAACTACCGACCGGCTTTACATGATTCTTTTTGAAAAACGTACATAATACATTCTTTGGTAGTATATATATTATGTAAAATTCTATATCATTTATTGGGAAATTGTTAGGAGGATAATAGAACGTGTTTGCTCCAACTAGGTGGCGGAAGGTACCGGGGGGTTTAGTGGGTAGTGGTCAACGGCGGTTCTCGCCGCGAGTCCCACACTAATCCTGTGTGACAGCCTCTCGTGCTTTCGTGCGAGAGACTGTCACACATCTTCAGACGTGTTTCAACCAGATCTGGAAGGGGGGGTCCCTATCAGATCTGGCTGGACAGCTAGTGCGTAAATGCATTCCCCTCGAAAAAAAAAAAAAAAATAAAGGAGGATAATAGAAATCGACACCAAAAATATAAACCCATGTAGAAGGATTTAATAAATCTAATGAATACAAATAACTAAATTAATAACTTAAAAAAAAAAACCCACATCTGCGGTGGAACTATACCATCTATACCAGTGGTGGGCAAACTTTTTTAATGGCGGGCCACAAAGTTTAAGGAATTCTAGAGGAGGGCCAGAACTATAGACAAAAATGCATTTTGTGTTAAAGCTTTTAATCATCATCATCATCAGTTAGATCAGTATTTAGCTTCACTTATAGGTTATGCATCTATTATTCTACTAAGTAGAATCTACTTTTTCTTCTCGATCGCCAAAATGTAATTAACGGGTCATACACTATCCATGTCGATGGACCCTCGGCGGGCCGGAGTAGGCCCGCGGGCCGTACTTTGCCCATCACTGATCTATACTATACTAAATAACTATACCATCGTAAAAATCGTCACATTGTAATTTGATTTTAATAAATCATTAAAGAAATTACTAAAGCTTTTAAATCTTTAATTGTTTCTACTTTTACTTGTATTTATAATTTTTACTAAATTTAATTTAAAACGTTAGGATACTTCTGAGCTCGCGGCTTCGGTTGCCAGGGCCCGTGGCATTTTACCACTGCCCCTCGTCCAAAGCACGCAATAATACGATAAAAATACACACATCATTATCATCTTCCTATTCCTATACAGTCGCTACGTCTGATCGTTTTTCCTATGCTTATCACTTAAATAACACAATATTCCTACAACCTTGAATTTACACTCACACTTGATTGGATCATTACATAATTATAAATGTTTGTTTTCTATTATTATTTTTTTTTTCTTCTTTCTTGTCTATCTATCTATGTCTGTGCATGTCAAAGCCCCCTATTGAAAACCAGCGTTGCAGTGTCTACCGCAAGGTGATGCTACAACAAGTAGCTGAATAGGGGGCTATTGTTTGGATTCACTCGTGACTATTTAAAATGTGTGTTTTTGTATTTGTAATGTATATATTTGCTATCCAACAATAAATTTCTTTCTTTCTTTCTATTCCAATTTCATTTGTGGTCAGCCCAACATGTTTCCTCTTCCATTTCTGTATATTTGCAGTCATCTCCGCATTCACTACCTTTCTAAACATACCATCGTTAACTCAATCCATCCATCTCTTCTATTGATCCCTACCTCCCACTATAACCGTCCACATTCTTATCCAATACCAATCTAACAACAACCTCTTGATCCTCGTCCATGCCAAGACAGACGACTAAACGATAAAAAAACACACACACATTTGCGAAAAAAAAAAAAAAAAAAAAAAAATAAAAAACACATTGCAATTTCTCGCCGACAAAAAGGCCAGTATAATTTCGTTACACGTCTAGCCGAACTTGAAAAGAAAAAGATTTAAAAGTCGATTGACGTAAACGATGTGCATGTTGTACGTATAAATTGGAGTTTAAAAATATGCAACATAAAAGTGACCGTTCGCGCGTAATAACAGCCATGTAATTTTTTTTCCCTGAATATACAATATTATCTATACTTCTATTTACTTATAATAAAAAGATAACACAACGAAATATGTACATTGAATATATTTGAGAAAAAATAATATGTATATAATAGATTTCGGTGTGAGACTGAAGTCCCCCAATGCAATGGGTAAGGTGGCGCGGAGGGACGACTCCGTGCCAGTGTGGGACTCGCCCGGACGTGAAGCGTCCGGAAATACCCACTAAACCCCCCGGGGCCGTCCGCCGCATTTGGGATGGGGACGATACGGGATAGCTTTCGCAAGCACCGCGTCGTCCCCTGCGGCAGACCCAACAGGGCCACGTCCATACTTGGCCCGTTGGGGATGGGGGGGAGAATGCCGATGCCTGACCCACAGGCACTCTCCCCACCCACTTCTCCGAAGAGAAGAATGACCATAGGTCACCAGTCCAGGAGCAAGGGATTGTACCCCCTGCCCCCGATACGTAGGATACCTACCTAGCTACTCGAAGTGCTAATACTAAAAACGCAAACCCGGCAACTACTTCTGTCTGTCTGTCTGCTACCCGTTCCATACCTAAATCACTGAATAGATTTTGATTAATTTTGGTAATGAACAAGCTTGCATTCAGAGGGAAACCATAGGGTAAAATATACATAATATCTGAATTACACACGGATGAAAATGCGAGCACAGCCAGTTAATAATATTTCGTATAATATAAGAAATGAATCAACATCGGCCAACTCATGTAGGTACCAACGTATGTTGTCATTTGCGTCAGCGCGGCACACATATCGCGTAATGTATTTATAATATATAATAATATATGCCACGTACATTCCACCGCCTCATATACCAACAATACATTCAGTGCCTCCTAAACAAAAGCGTAATGTAGGAAAATGTACATAAGAAATATTTTTACGGAAAAAATGTCACTGACACTTCATGCTATGTTAAAGAGAGTACAGTCGTACAAAAGAGTACGTCGTGAGTAGTAAAACGTCTTGAACTGTTTTTTATTTGTCTTTTTATATCTAGATAGGATATATTTACAACTAGCTGTGCCCGCAACTTCGTCTGCGTGGAACAGTGACTTTGGGCAGCATTTTTTGGATGTATCTTTTGGTTTATTTTAGATTATAATCACCGTCGTTACATCGTATAGCCATTGGGGAACATAGCATACAGGCTGCTAGGATTATTAACATGTGACAAAGCCACATAAAGCTGAGCGTGCGAAAAACAGCTGATATTTAGATCCACATCCACAACTTTTAGCGTCTGACCATAGGCTTTATTTATTGTCATCGCGAAACTGGTCATAAGCTCACTGGAAACTGGGCTCGTTTAAAACTAAACGGAAAATTGTTTGGAATGAGAGGAACCCGAGGAATAAATACACTATCACCTGTTAAAATCTCTGCTTCTATCAGGTTTCGCAGGATCAGAAATTTAAAAGTGAAAATTTCACTTAATGTATGTTTCACTCATGTATGTATGTATGTTTCACTCATGTATTAATTAATCGCAAAGTAGTAAATTGTTTTTTACAAATAAAATTTAAATATAAAAATTAAGAACTTGTATAAACTTGTATTTACAGTTTAACTAATAAGATGTGTTTACCTAACTTGAAAACAAATTAACCTATACTATATAGTACATACAATATGTATTTACAGACCCTAAAATATAAATAAATGAAATATGCAAACAGTCAGTGTTATCGAATGCAACGAAAAGCGGCCCGGCTCTAGGCGTACTTTATATATACATATATAAACAACCCAAAGTGCCAGCTTAACCTGAACCCTATTTCATATGAATGATGACATAAATCTGAGGTCAACTTAAATTGGAATTTAAAATTTCCGAAACTGATCATTTTTAACTTCTATTTATTATTATTATTATATAATCATACTTTTATATAGACCGTTATTATGGAGTTTAGTAAAGTGTCAGTCAATGCATCTGAACAGAGAAAGAATTTAGATAGAATAAATGTTCGACGTGATTCTTTAAATTGACATAACTTTTTTATTTATGTACCGATTGACATGAAAACAAACACTAAATGTTAAGTGAAGCTTACTACAATATATTAGTGAAAACTACATCTAAATCGGATAAACCGTTTCTGAGATTAGCGTGCACAAACGCACAGACAAACAGACAAAAATTTTAAGAATCATTGTTTTGGGTGCTATTTGCGTTTATAAAGGTCCTAATAATATTTTTTCTCATATATCTTCCATGTACAGACAGCGATCCGTTACATTTTTATTATATGTATAGATTCTAATAAAGTAATCTCTGAACAAAGTAAAAAGTTTTCTTCGGAAAAATGCTAAAGTGTACATAACCACAAAGTCATGTCATGTAACGTTTATTTTTGGAAAACAATAAGGGTAGGAAATTTGGAAAACAAATAGGGTAAATTCGATTCAAAGGTCAGTTTTACTGGCAAGTGTTTGAATTTGTGAGAAATATCTTTGCTTCCACTTAGAACAATTTTTTTAAATTAAGGTGTAAAAAATTAAAATAATTCAGTTTCATGCGGGGGCACACTTCTAGTATTCCATAATTATATAATGGAATTATTGAGGTAGATATTTATTAAATACGTATAACACATAATATGTAGATTTAACTGAAGCGATTAATAAACGGACAATATTATTACTTTTAACATTTTCTATTCGTAGAAACTTTATAATAATCTAGATATTCACATATCCCAGTCTATTGATCTCCGATCAAGCAGCCTCATGAACCTCACGTATGGAGAAATCAACTATCCAAATTTCGTCAAACAGTTGCATTTTATATAACAGAACATAAACCATATAAAATAAAAAGATTTTATAAATGAAATTCATACTTGCTTTATAATAGAAATAGAAAATACCTGTCGTCGGCCATGGCCTGGCCTTATACATTATGGACATGGTGGCATGGTTAACGATACCAATGTTGCATTTAGTAATCATATTCAAATGTTTATCCGTGAACTACATAGCATCGGACACATCAAATACAGTAATACCCCGCTTAGCGCGACCCCGTTACGCGCGGTTTCACTATAACGCGACTTACAAATTTCGCGCTCAAACGCCTCGCATTACGCGAAAGAGTGCGTATAAACATAATGTAAAGACAATACGATGTATTTTTCCGTAAAAAAATAAGAGTATGTATTGCATAAAGTGTTCTTAGAATTAAAGTGATTGATTAAAATGATTTGTATTTTTTTGTATTAAATTTTGACTATGTTCAATCATAAACCCCTCGATATACGCGAATTTCAGTTAACGCGATTTTTTTTCGGAACGTATCCCTCGCGTAAAGCGGGGTATTACTGTACTGGATCGGCCAAATATTTGTACTGGCATTGCTAACATGTAAGGTTCAAGTACATATATCGACATCCCAGCCTAGGCGCTTGGCGCTAAATTAAGCTTTCAAGCATTCCACATTATTCTTTATAAAGATGATATAAAACCTAGTCAAAGAATTTATCTATAATTTAAAACAAAAATTATATAACTCGGTTCAAGGGTTTTTCAAGATACATGCAGTGACACAGATTTAATACATGTAAATATAATTATCTTTACCTATTTACCTGACAATAAGTTCAGGCACCATATCAAGCAAGTTTTAATTTATAAAAAGGTAAATTAAAGGGTTGACATTATGTGAAACAAGACGATGTATGGAAATGACGCCCTTCTCTACCTACCCTACACATACTAATAAATTTTGTAACTATGAGTAGTATATAGGTCTATAAAAAAACATGTAGATATAAAAGCCTGATCGAGTTTCTTGCCGGTCCTTTTCACTGACTGGCTTGTTTTTCTAACCGGTGCTAGTATTTTGACGTTCGTAAGCTCCTTATCAGAGCCTAAATAGAATAAATTATTTTGAAATAACTAGCAAATAAAATAATTTTATAATAGTAATTAATTATTATATCTTTATATTATAGTGGCAATTTGAATAATAATGCCAATAGAAATCCTAAAACAGACGGACAAACTCGTTTCAATATTACACCGGAACGAATTTAACAAATAGCAATAAAAAAATATACGAATAGTAATTTTTCTTAAGTTTCAAAACAGGTTTTTTGTTGTAAATTGCCATCCATTGCCATTCTGAAGCGACGGTGTGGATCTATTATACAGTTGTTGCTCGACGTCGCGTCGATTCACTTAGGGGTTGCCATTAATCACGTGATGTTTTTTTGCCTTGTTTAATGCTTAAATAAATGGTATAGCTTTACTTAATTCTGAAAATTTTTGAAAATCTTAACTTCGGATACCACTTTTCGGATCATATATCGCGCATTCAGACAAAAAAATAAGTAAATGTGCTAAATATTTAACTACACTCCTCTCCTCCCTGGGGATGTTTCTTAATTTCTTCGAAAGCCTCTAAAGCCGTCATTACGGTAAGAGGTTAGTCAAAAACGATACAAAGTTTCATTACAGACTTCTTCACCTTTAAAAAGGTAAATGTAATTTCACTTTTTATACAATAGAAATTCAATTTTGAATTAAAAAAATATTAAACAGTAGGTACTCATATTATCAGACAACCTCCTCGTGGTGCACCCTGGGCAACGGCAGTCCTTCTGACTGCCGGCTAATAGTCTGACTGGGCGGCTGGGCGAAAGCCCACTTTTGGGGGGGGGGGGAGAGGTGATTACTGCGGTCGCAGTGATCACTCCTCTTCCCCCCGGAAGGTAATGCCTCTTTCAGAGGCGGGCGAAGAGGTGGGGTAGAGAAGTTCTCCCCCACCCCCACTGGGCCATTGCACAGACGGGCCTGGTGGGTTTGCCGCAGGGGGCGACGCGGCGACATGCCTTGCAACCCCGTATCGCCCCCTATCTCAAATGCGGCGGACGGCCCCGGGGGGTTTTAGTGGGTATTCCCGGGCGCTTTTCGCCCGGGTTTGAGTCCCACACTGGCACGGAACTCGTCACTCCCGTGCCCCCTTACCTATTGTATTGGAGGGACTCAGGTCCCACTAATACAATAGGTAAGATGAGTGCGTAAAATGCATTTCCTCCCGTCAAAAAAAAAAAAAGGTACTCATATTATAGAAGATTATTAAACTATTGTCATTTTATTAGGACCTTGAAAACTATGATCATAATCTGCAGCTTTTTTATATTCGAAACATTATAAATGACTAAAATGATCATCATTATTTGTACCTAAACATTGCTTGGTATTGCCATAATAATAGTAATCATCCGAGATTATAGAAAAATAAAAAGGTACATTCGGTTGTGAAATGTGTATATTTTTGGCCGACTACGGCGAAGCCAATTGGGTTATGATTATTGCAGTCTATGTATATATGTTTGTATATGTGTTCCTCTGTAGCGCCTAAACCATTCATTCGATTTTAATAAGTAAAGTGTCAATCGATTGGTGATTATGGTCCGGGTAACATAAGTAACATTTTAATATTTAAGTATTGTTTTACGTAGTCATGAATTTTTTTTTTTTGTTAAATTTATAGGCTATTTATACATTCCAAAAGATACGTCAGTTATATGTGACATTTAAAAATTAGATATATGTCCACCAGTGGACGTCTTTCGGTTGAAGTTTTTTGTTTAGTAATTATAATAATAATAATAATTTATTAGACCAAAAAATCACACAATCTTATACATTATCAAAATAAACACAGAAGTTTTGTGAGCATAACGTAATGATTTTACACATCTGCCTGCCAAACTAGGATTCCCTGTATCTTGGCAGTAGATTTAGCTCTGAGCACTTGTCATCTGCTGCTTCAATATTCGACATAAGGATATTAATTAATAAGATGTGTAAGTGAGTGTAAGTGTAAATAAATTTAGGGTGAACCCAACAAATACAGTATGTATGTGATGTGTGTCAGAGTGTACGAGCGTGTATGTATATGTGTTTAGGATTAATGTAACTTAATTAAGACAATATCACATACATTTTAGCTATTTTAGTAACTGGTTTTACTTATGACTAGGTTTCCTATATACTTATTCAATAATCTTTAAGAATTCTTCAGTTTCGTTGAACGATTTATTCATAAGCCATTTTGTTATAATTTTTTTACATTGGTTGATTGTTTTATCATATACATCACGATTTATTTTATTGTATAAATAGTCCCCGAGAAAACAGAAAAATCTGTGGGAGAAAGCTGTATTAAACTGGCTGGATTTACATACGATATCTTTTCGACGTCTAGATACGTTTGCGTTGGGCTCATATATTATCGTCGAGTGTTTTTTTTTAATATAAGTTGCAAAAGAAACAATTGACGAATTGATAGAACTTCAGCAGTTTTATATACCTGGGTAGTTGGGAATTGATAAGGGAGAATATGCATAACTTTTAATACTGCTCTTTGAGCTCTCTCAAGTATTATTAATTTTGATTTGGCTGCCCCTCCCCAAGAAGTAATACAGTAAATAATTAGTGATTGGCAAAGAGCATAATATATGGTTTTTAAAAGCATCGCATCCGCCACAAATCTAAGGTTTTCAAATATATAAATAAGTTTACGTACACGAGTAGTTAATATTTCGATATGAGAGCTGAATGAAAGATTTTGGTCTATTATTATTGATTGATGAGCTACTGTTATCTCTAAGAAAAAAAAAAAAATGGCCACGGTTTTTATCTTTTAATTTCCTATATTGATTAGATCGAATTTCTACCACTAGGCAACACTCATACTACTAAGGCTGGCGTGTATCATCTAAGCTTATATTTGACAAAAGTCAAATCCGTAGTTAAATCTACAGTTAGGCAAAAACGTGTTGCACCATCCGAGTTTAGCTTAAATTACGTCATAATTTTACTGTAACCATAAACCACGAAATTTGGGCGTTTAAAATTTAAACCAAGTTTATTTCGATTGTCATGTCATCTGCCAACGATATTTAAGAGATCCTATTATTTATATTGTACAAAAATATGTCTCTATTGAAAGATATTTCGTGGAAATTGTCTTCTAGCGATGTTTTCTCTTTTTGTTTCAAGCTAATACCATCATTTTTTTACATAAAATAAAATGTGAAATGTTTTTATGTTTATCAATAAGTGTTTGAATACTTAATATTACTCAGCAACAATAATAATTAACATGTCTTTCATTAGGATATATATTACAGTAATAAATGTAAGACATATACTAGTTTTTTTATTCTTGACAAACTTACTTGGTTTTTAGAGTTAATAGGATTTGATCCATAACGAAATATATCCAAAATCTTCGTTTTAGTCCAAACTGACAACAATAACAACACGTTTGTTTTCTATTTATCAATATTGCTTTTGACATTTTTTACGATGTTACCATACATAAAATATTTTCCTTAATATTTATTGGGAGATTGATGTCTCTTTCAACAGACAACTCTTTTAACTTTAACCCTATCTAAAAGTTGGGTTATGCACTCCAAACTTTGCTACTGCTATGGTTAAAGATATAGTAAAGATTAAGTTTAAATTTGAACTTTACTATAACTGGAGATTTCGTGCACTCCACCCTAAATGAACATAACATGACTGGATGCACGGGCATAACATGTTTTCGCTATATCCTAGCTCTTTGACTGGACGTGTACAAAGGTGTTAAATAAGTACATAAGCTGTAGTAGCCGTGGCTTTGCTCGTATTATATGACAAGTCTTCTCAATTAGTTGGTTTGTATTTTACGCATCTTTTGCATCATTGGTTTTTCCGCATCTTTTAAGTCAACCTAATACTAGCAGACAGATGTTATCTTCTTTAATATGAAAGAATAACCAATCATGATTCAAAACAGATATCAAAGAATCGACACACTTAAAGTACATTTCATAGAAACAAATAATTTTCAGGTGTGTTTATCTACGACAACAAAAAAAAAACAACCATTATCTAATCGATATTCATATGATATAAAAAATATTATAATGAAATCGTAAACTTCCGCGTTAGAGAGACAGAGCGCATCACTTGCAAATTATTCGAAAAATTTTAATGTATTTCTCAGATTAATATAAGAGAAGGGAGACTACCTATTCTAGTATATCATAGAGATAATAAAATTACAATTGAAAAATAAACACAGCTTTCATTTAATCAAAATATGGCAGGTTAAATTCCTTTAAGGGTAGTGCGTAAATGCATTTCCCCCCGTCAAAAAAAAAAAAGAAGTTAATTCCCGTGAAATATCAAATTCACAAACTAAATCACAAGCGCTATAACTAATTTAAAAAAAAAATGTGAGCCGTCACGGGACGCCTGGCAGATGTGAAACATCGACATTATTCTGTAAAAGTAATATGCAGAAAAGAACAAATTGTGATAGGAACTAAATATGTCATAATAATAAAATAAAATATTACGATTTTTTTTTCCAGATAACGATGACTATTTATTGAATAAACATTTATTTTCATTCATAACAAAAATATACGAATTCATTTCAAATCGTGACTACTTAATTCGTTTAATCAGTGACTTCGGTAATAGTTATATTCGATGTTGCCTCTGAGGATGGTATTACTGTGACAATTGGTCGATGGTAACTGAAGTATGTAACAAAAGTATTGGCCATAACATTATCAATATATCTAATAAATACAGCATCTATTGTTGTTCCGTATCTGGTGGTAGGTTATATTGGATTGTTTTTAATTTGCAATTGAAATTCTTCTTGGAGAAACGTAATTAATGGCGTTAATTCTTCTTTTGCAAAATTTACACTGAAATCCCCAGCTGAAATCAATGGCAGTTTGTCTTTATTGGTTTTGAAATTTATTGAACCTCTGTGACTGTACGGAAATAACCTCTCGTGTAAAATTTAAATGTCATTTATTTTTTTATTAGGAGAAATGTACACAATGCGTCACCACACCGTACACACTACTGCATTTAGAGTGTATATATATACCATCATATAGCGTGGCGACGCGTCGCCACGGCATGCCTCGCCACGCCAGAAATCGGTTTTACGTGCGGCTATAGATGTTTCACATCAAAAATGATTAAATAATAAAATAAAATCGTGTGCGAATATGTCCTTCAACATTGAATATTATGTACATACTTAATTATGTTTTTACATATCTTACAATATTTATACATTATATTTACAGACGTGGATATTTCTAATTTGAACGTTAATTTGAATCAGCCTCACATCATAAATAATCGTAACAGTATTTAATGTTAGAAGCGGTTTATTAGGTTCTTCTTTTAGTCTCTCTTCTGCGGAGTTCTTGTTCCTACAAGAACCCAAGGAGAGGGGCGGGACCTTTTGGCTGGCGGTGGGAAAGAGAGGGGCTCCTTTGTACCGAGCTCTCCCTGGACGGAAGATAGAAAGGAGTCCGCCTTGGTATGGCAGACTGTTTGTCTGTTATGTATTTTTGGTCGGGCCAGCCGCTGGGGCGACGCGGAGCATGTTGCTACATCCCGTTTCGCCCCTGCAAATGTGGCGAGTGGTACCACATGGGGTGTGTGGGATTCTAATCCAGGAAGTTACTTTACCGTATTAGAGATAGCAGGGGGGCATGGGTAAATGCAAATGACGACGAATCCGCCCAAATTATCAACTGCGCCATCTCCAGATTATAAGCATTTCCATATAGGTACGAATCTTGTTCAAACGATTGCGATACAGACTGTGTTATGGTTTACAATCATAGGGACACTGTGTTCCCAAAGGTGTAAAAAAAGAAATTCTAAATCTCGAACATAGAGGAAATATTTAAATCCAACGTAAAACTAATAAGTATCATCACTTGGTTAGCATGCATAATAACAATGTCTTCCTAAACAACTGAAATACTAAAGTTAAATATACAGACGTTTATTATTATTATTATTATTATTCGAAAAGGGGCTATGCAGGCTTAAACTGTCCTGTATCACTGCGACCTAGTCAGATCTATTGTGATCGTCCCTATATTGCTAAAGCTCACTGCCTAGACCTACAACCGGAATATACTGTAGTATCTTTTTGGCAGAGAGCGTTTGGCAGAGATACAGACGTTACAATGGGAATAATTCAAAAATCGCCATATTTTATATATAATAATCTGAAAGTCAATACAATCATGGTGGTAGTTTAAACAAACATAAAAGATTAAAAAAAAAAAAAACAATTTTTACGCATTTTAACATTACTATCTCGAAGAACGTTCTCGATAAATTAGTAACCATGAAGTTAACAAAACACAAGCGCTGGTGAATTGGTAGTAAATGGATTTAATTGAACCAATCAAAATAGATGAATGTAAGCGAAGCATTGAATTCTCCGCGCTGTTGGTCGGATCGCGGCGCTTCTTATGCTGTGTTTATAATTTTGTATAGAGGCCGTTCTTCATGAAATTTGATCACAATAACCTTTGAGATTTGCAAGAGTCAAAGCAGTATAAACAACCAGACAAAAGCGTTCTAAGAGATCTATCATATTTAAAATTTACATTAGACTCGCATATCTCCGAGTCTCGTGTTATTATTAACATTCGAGCACTAATATTAATCATCTACGATTATTTGTACAACGACGTAACTGTTTTCTTTGTTCGCTTTTTATCGGATTAATTTTGTTTATTACAATATACCGAAAGACATACTAAGTTATTAGTACTCACTTTTTATTTCATTATTATTAATTATTACATAACGAAAAAAAAAAAACAGTCCGATTAAAGTTGATTGAAATATTTGCTCGGACAAAGAAAACGTTACGTATTTATATGTGTATATTGTTTAGATTTGGCGATTGAACGCAATTTCACAGGATAGTAAGTGACGAATGCGGCTGGTAACTTTTAATGGTGTCAAATGGAGCTACTGGAATGCATCTATATTATAGACTAATAGACTAGCTGTCTGCCCGCGGCAGCGCCAGTGTTTCAAATATTCTTCATTGCGTTTTAAATTTTTATACGGAACCGTAATTATTTTCCTAAAAAAATGTTAGTAATAAGATAAAGTAAAAATATTACTCATACATTATAGCACTTGACCGTAAAACCATGCATTAAATTGGATTTTTTATGCATTTACCCTAAATTACCCGAGGTAACATCACCTATCTACCAAAAAATAACAGTCAAAATCGGTCCAGACAAACAGATATTTTAAAAATCGTATTTTTGGTACAGCTATATAGTATATACATTCATATCTATTTAGTAAAAAAAATGACATTACACACTTTAATTTTATTTATTAGTATAGATGAGAGACCGATCATTATTACGTAAGAAAGGTTTTGGTCATTTTGACTCTCTTTGTCAGTAATACGTAGTAAAGCTCCCCTCTCCCCCGTGATTACATAAGCATTGGCATAATTTTGACCAAAATAAAACGAAGATTAATAAGTAAATATTGCTAACCTAATCACTACTCAGACCTCCTCTCCCATGTGACCAAAAATAAGCATTCCATAAACCGGGATGGGGCATTTCCCAATAATGATTACGTAACATTCAAGCGATCGCTGACGACTGATTTCTAACTTGGAAGTGGTAGGTAGTTAAACATAGTGACGCGGTGCTTGCAAAAGCCACCCCGTGCCGCCCCCATCCCAAGTGCGGCGGACGGCCCCGGGGGGTTTTAGTGGGTATTTCCGGGCGCTTCACGCCCGGGCGAGTCCCACACTGTCACGGAGTTCGTCCCTCTGTGCCCCCTTACCTATTGCATTGGGGGACTTCGGTCTCACTAATGCAATAGGTAAGGCTAGTGCGTAAATGCATTTCAACTCGACAAAAAAAAAAAAAAAAAAAGGTAGTTAAACATAGAGGTAAAAGAAATTACACTTGCTATGATTTCATCAAGGATGGAAAGATGGAATCATTGAGAGTTCAGAAACCGTTTATAACGGCGCAGAGTCAGAACAATCAACTACCAGTGATAACTGGACCGACACCGCTTCAAGCGAAACAAACATTATAATAATATTATTATATGTATTCTTTCCGCAACCCTATCACAAGGCAAACACGGTCATACGGAAAATTTAAAATCGTTAACAAACATAACCGACTATTTATTTCGGAGGTAGGAAATATAGTTGGGGTGTAAACAACAACAGTAAGCAATAGGCAGGACATTGAACATGTTATTTCCGTAAACCACAAACTTCCAACGTTTACATGGAAAGAATTCAAATCAATAACATACATACATAAATTTTATTGCTAATGAAAATGTTTACTAAATAAATGTTTCACTTAACACTACATAGTTGAAAAGACTTTGATGATTCTGTTTCAGCCGAGAACGGTGGCCAAACTTTAAGTTCATTTTTGTTCAAACGTCGAAGAACATTAATAATTTAAAACATATAAACACAGTTTATAATAGTAAGTTATAACGCTGTGGTGTGGTAGAGGATGTGGTGACCAAAATAGAGAAAGGTATGCTTAGTTGGTTTGGGCATGTAGAGAGGATGGATGAGAGAAGATTAACGAAACAAATTTATAAGGCAAGGGTGAACGGGCAAGTCGGTAAGGGTCGAACTAGGCGAACGTATCTAGATCAAATCGATCACGTGTTAAATAAAGGCCAGGTAAAAAGTACTCATAACCGACGAGCATGTATGAAAGCGCTCATGAAAGTAGAGGAAGCGAAAGAGGTATGCCAAGATCGTAGCAAGTGGAAGGACGTAATCTCTGCCTACCCCCACGGGAGAAAGGCGTGATGATATGTATGTATGTAAATAACAAAGTCCTAATTTATCCGTATTCAAAAACACATCACGGGAAAAATAATAAACAAATTAGAATGTAAATTTTTAAATTATTATTAGACTAAAATTAACAGAATTGGAGCTACATAAAACTTGTGTTTCCATAATGATAAAATTATATTTAACCTTAAAGACATTTTAGATTCAAACTATCACCGGTTCATATTGTGATTTATCGCCACTGTTCAAGCGATGGAGTAAACTGAAACTATGTTCTATCGGAAAACGCAATTTGATGAGATCTTGAAAGTTCATCATCGTTCGACAAATACATCTCTGTTTTATTTCTCAATCTGCCAAATATTAACTTTTTTTCTAACTGACTACGCTGTTAATCTAATGGGTATTTATTATCAGCTTCAATGGGCTTAATGACGTGCGCTTAATTCACTCAGCTGAAAACGGCGACTGTCTAAAGACTGGATTAAAGAAGAAATCCTTGAGATATTCTGTAACTGGAAGCATCTTTACGCACTTCCCATACGCATTGCATCATTTTTTTGATATCGCCAAGGTGTTCGTTGTTCGCAATAAGTTCGTATATTTCCGCTTCTCGCTTCGAAACACTTCATTTGTTGTACCTCTATATATAAGGAAGCTGACTTCATCGCATACTAAACAACAAGGGACGATGATACGACATTAATTAATTCAAAAATTTAATATAAATCATAACATTAGCACATATGGTTGTTTTTTTTTAATAAATATTAACCGGTTTATCACGGTTGACAGTGAGCCAGAAAATTTAGGTTTCACACAAGTAAATAAACGACATTTATACATTGCGATGTTTTCTTCATCGAAAGAGCCAAACATATCATTCCAATAATTATGGCAAACTGGATAATTAATTTAACCTTTATACGGATACGCAATGTATACAATTAAAATAGATGGGAAAACCACAAGGCTAAATCGGAAATGATAAGTGAATTATTAAACTACCTATTATACATATATAGCATTAAAACTAGTATCTTTGTGTATTTGTCAGCCTGTCCGTTAATGCATATAAAGGTATATTTCGAAAATAACTTAACCAATTTCGATGATATTTTTAAAATCATAGATGTTCAATATAAGGAAGAATGTGTAGGAAATGAAATTCGTTACTTGTATTTACTTATATTTAAAACTTGTCTTTAAATCTATCTTCTTCCTTCCTGGTCATACAGCTTTCTAGCGCACTTACACTCTTATCTCTCTTTCACTCTATACCAAACACAAAATACACTATATGTATACGTTTTTACTTTTAACTGAATAAACAAACAACATATCAAATCATAAAGTAACAAAGCCGACAACGTAACTAGGATTTGGTTTAAAAAAAGAAGATTTTGATCACTACACATGCATACTATAAAACCAATAAAAATCTCAACCGCAATGCCATAGTGTCACAATGAGGCTTTCCTTCAGTAGAAACCCTTTTTTCGAGCAAGGTTTTTATCGAGGCACTACGTGCTTGAGCTATCACGTTATTTAATTATCATGTCGGTCACTACATCCATCAAGAGCTTGTTATGTACACAAACGGTTCTTAAGTCGTCTTAGATTCCTAGTGTACGCATAATTCCCTAGATCGATAAGACTGATAAACCAAAGGCGATAAGGTGTCACAAGTGTTGCGGACTCAATTTACCTGCTGCTACATCCATCTTGTCGTTCAGAATATTGAAATCCATGGATCCTTAGAAAGTAATTTAAATTTGAAATGTTTTTAAGTTTTTAAAAATCTAACTGATCAATTTATTCAACTATAAGTGAGTAGATGTATAACGTATTTCTGTTATCATTAAAACAAAACCACGATGATGTCACATTTCAATGTACGACACTCTATCATTTATGAGTAATAACTGAAAAACAAACACTAAAAATCTTGTATTAGTAATGCGGTTTTCTTTGACGATAACCTCACTTGGTGTTATTAAACAATGTGGTATCAATCCGGAGCAACTGAGTCTCAAATGTTTCAGGAACAAAACTCTATGTTTAGCAAGTTGATATCCTATTTTGAAGGTGGTTGCTAACCAGGCGGAGAAATACCCTAACACAGTGTTTTTGTTTCATTACGCTACTTTCTTTTCGATGCGATTTCTTACTGCGATATCACTAAGCAAAAAGTCATCAACGCTTACACTTCGCCTAAATAACTAAAGGCTAGAAGCGCTAGGTCATCAAATTTTTGGAAAAGTACATATTTTGAATGTTTAGTATATCCGCTATAAACATTTTTCCAGAGTTACAAAAAGCTTTTAATGGCTTATATTGTAATGTATTATTTGGTATTTATCTACTACAATCCAAAACAGCAGTAACTATCTAAAAACCAAAAATCCCTGATATACCGGTTTGCGAAACCGTTCGCCATCGAGATATACCCTCTACCTGATCCCAAAAAGCGATAAATCGAAGCATGTAACAGAATGAGGTCGGTACAGCTAATAAAGAAAGGTCGCGATTCATGTCTTATATGTCATGTCTGACAAATTCTACGCAGAATCTTCTCATTCAAAATACCGCAGTGTTTCAAGACGAATCTTTTTGACCAGTGTGTGTTGCCAGTGATGATATACGGCACTGAGACGTGATCGCTCACAATGGTCATAATTAGAAAACTCAAAAGGCAATGGAAAGAAAGGGCTGTGCTCGGAGTTTCACTGCATGATCAGAACGAATCAAAGTAACCGATATTGCTTGACGAAGTGCCAGACTTAAGTGTCAGTGGGCTGAATACTTTGCTCGCAAAACCGATACTCGATTGGGCCAGCTTGTTCCCAAATGGCTACGCAACGTGGGTGGGCCGCCTCCCTCAAGGCGGACAGTTGAAGATCCCGGGAATCCGCTGGATGCGGGTGGCGAACGGTCGGTCATTGTGGAGATCTTTAGGAGAGACCTATGTCCAGCAGTGGACGTCTTT
This sequence comes from Samia ricini, assembly GCA_014132275.2. Lineage (NCBI taxonomy): Eukaryota > Metazoa > Arthropoda > Insecta > Lepidoptera > Saturniidae > Samia > Samia ricini. The sequence continues at coordinate 3,246,278 of AP028159.1, forward strand.
CGGTTGAATAGTTGGATTGGCATTGCTATTATGCGAAATGAATTTCTTTTTCATTACAAATGAAAAAGAACTGGTTTCTTTATGTAAAAGTAGTTACGCATTAAAAACGTTCCAAATAGATGAATTAATTTCCGCCTCACAAGTCGTAGAAGTTCTACATGTTGCTAAGTTTTACATTGAATTATTTATTAAAGAAAATTACCAATGAGTAAACAGTAAATTAAAACCTTAAATTTTCCGAGAAAAATAAATCGACTACGGTACATCACGTCCCGATATACATACATATATCTGTGGGCACAAGAAAATCCATGGACGCTATAATTTCAATATTCCTCAATTAGAATTTCAGAATAGCCAATGGTGTCTGTATTTTATTTACTAGCAAATATCTATTACTGCCTACGTGACATCATCCCTTGAATTAATTCTAAATATATGTTAAAATACTTAATAAATTAATAACATATATAGACGTATTATTTATTTTTAATATACAGTTGTGGCGTTTCCATTGAACCGTTCTTCCTTATGCAAAACACACGCACGTACAAGGTCGACTACAAATAGTTTTACGGCAGCGAAAACAAGTATGTTTCTTTGAGAATATAGTATGATGTTAGGAAATCAAGGTATACGCTTACGTTGAAACGAGTCCGGCGAAAAAAATATGACAACGAATTCTTAATTTTTTTGTTTTATAATGCCGATGTTCTCAAGCTTACTTGACAAGGGGAAGAGGGGTCAATATGGCCCATTAAATACTGACAAACTTTAAATATATATAAAGATAAATCAAGGCATCTTTAATAGTTATACAAATTACTCAAGTTGTTTTCCCCTGTAATATAATTTTCCATTCAAGTTGAACGTACTTTTTAAGGCGTACCGCCATATCAGAGACGGTTACATATATGAGTCACGTAAAGAATGACTCGAATAAACGATTCATATTACAAATACATACGTAGGTAAATATTTTCAAAGCGTACGTCATTGTAAAATACAGTTTAGAATATTGTCTAAAACTATATAACTTAAGTAAGATTCGTTAAATGTTTATTACATATTTGGTATTCGGCGATTAAATCATCGAATATAATGCGAAGATATACGTACATAAAACCATATCCTTAATTATTACTTATATGCTCAATCGAGCATGATTATCAGACTCAATGTCTTGCAGTCTGTCGTTTTTATGAGGTTTATGAACTAGTGACATTGTAGCTATATTTCAAATAATATAAAACGAAGGAGGAAATTCATAGATAATATACTATTGAAAAATTTTCACTTATTCATTAATTCCTGTATATTAAAAAAAAACAGAATTTTCTATCTGTCCGTGAAGTAGTTGGGTTATAGCTTGAAAACAACTAAATTGATCTAGCAATTATTTCTTCGCATTATTTATTATTTCTACTGCTTCGGTGGCGCAGTTGTATTACATACTGCCGTTCTGAGGTCTCGGGTTCGATCCCCGGGTCGGGTCAAGTGGTATTGGGTTTTTCTACTCAGTATCATCCCGGAGTTTGGAATTTGTGCCCGATATGGCGACAGGCTCGCCCCCTGTCACATCTGGGACGGAACTAAGCTCGGCGAAATGTGGGTGGTGTAGTTAGCTATTTCACCTCTGCCTAACCCTTCGGGGATAACAGGCGTGAGCATATGTATGTATTATTTCTTTAATCATAGCTGTATTATCTGGTCAAGTTTTAGTATATATTTTATTTCATTACGGAAACATATCCAGAATAATATTGAATTTAAAGTAATCCATTATTTCAAATATATTATAATGGAAGCAGTAATTTTATTAGAAACGAATATGTTTTTAAATTTCAGTGAAGAAGTTGGCATGTCTAAATTGCATTAACTCTAAAATTCAACGTAAAAATAGTCTTAATAATAAAACCAAAAAGGTGAGCCATCACGGAACGTTCCGTAGATGTGAAACATCAAAGCGGACGGCAGAATTTACAAGTTAGTGAAAACCAATAAAAAAAATAAAGCAAATGCTTTCGAGTACACTATAGCAGAATAGAAAGGCACACGCATTACACACACTCACATAGAGAAACAATGTATAGTATACGTGCACGCACACACAAGGTAAGGGCCCGTTCAAGAATTACGTAAGGACAATTTTCGACATTTTTTACTTTCCCCATCAGCAATATTAGGGAAAGATCTTTCTCCCCCCGCCCAACCCTCCATGAAAACGTAAGCATCGGTTTAATTTTTGAATAAGGAAACGAAAATTACAATATGTACGTAATTCTTGAAAGACAACTAATCCATAGCGATGGAAAAGAGCCCCTCTTCTGGCATATGGTATAAGAGATCATCATACCATTTACCGTCACGACAAACGAGTCCGCTTTACTACCTATGCATGCCAATAGATGTTTCGAATCAAAACTCCATATAAATTGCAGGGAAACGCAAATGGCATAAAGTAACTTAAATAACAAAGATGATGTGTACTTTGAACAAATGTCCAATGTCCGTATATTGACAGATACAGGGTTATTTATTATAAAGACGGCAAATAAGCACGTAGTTATCGTATCACCGCATAACAATAAATTCGCAGCATAAACAAATAAGTGATATGTTTATAAATAATTCACAATAACACTGTGATTGCAACATTATAATAATCACGAAAATACAAAACTTTCTATATTATCTATATTTATATAACTACACGAGGGTCCTCAGGTTAATTTTTATATAAAAATTATCTAATGGCTCCGTACGTCTTTTGTATTTATTAAGTGTATTTTTGATAATTACTGTATTACAGTGATCCGGAAACGAATTAAAATTTTACGGAAAGTACATCGCCGCGCACCGAATAACGAGTTTGATTGGTAAAAGAATGCACGGACCGAACAAATCTCCTTGACCAATATTAGTTGCTCAATTACCGAGCTTGTAAAGAAGAACCACATTAATTAGAAAAATAACTCTAGAAAATATATTTTCTATTTATAATAGGTAATGTATGTTGTATAGAGTTTTAATCAACACTTTATTTTTCTTCTGATCTCAGTTTTTTTTTTCTTATTCATCGCGGTCTATAAAAACACCAATTATAATAATTTGTTCCATTATATTATTACGTAATTTAATAAATTATAAACCTACCATTTCAAATCTAGGCCAAGAATTTATCTATAAATGAAAAAAAGTAATAGTATAAATCTCCCCAATGGTTTTCTAATAATAATAAACCCACAAACAGACAGATAAACATTGACTTTTATAATGTTTATTAATTTATATAATTTAATTTAAAAAAATTATTAATCCACCCCTTTTATTATTCTTACTGGTTTATTTATAAACATGTGAAATAACTTTAGCTCATTGATTGTTTTTATCATGAAGGGTTCATCTTACATAGAATAATATTTCCCAATTTGTAGCTGATCCATTGTAAAAATATAGCCAATTTTTTTGAAACGGAATAGGGTCAGTGCTTTGACCACACAATCTAACTTGATGTTAAGTTATGATGTGGTCCAGGATTGTAAACACACTAAGCCTAGAGGTACTGTTTCTCAAGTGACGCTGTCGGTACACACCTATTGTTATTTGACGACAGGTTTTCAAACTTGAGGATGGTAGTTACCCAGGTGGGCATTATTAGAAAATGCCCTACCACCATGCTATGGTTTCCTCACGATGTTTTCCTTCACCGAAAGCTCAGGCCGGTTTTAGAGTCGGATAAGTGGGGATCGAACCCGCGTCAATCGACGCGGAATTCGGCCGCACTACCCGCTGCGCCCTCATCCCTTCACCTATTCCCTGACATAAAAAAACATCAACTAAGGTTTACCAGGTCTTAAAACACCCCCTTAGAATTCACGATATATAAAAACGGTTGAAAAGAAATTTTAAATAGCGGAGCGCGACATTGGAAAATGTTGAATTCGCAAGTAGCATTCTCCAAATCACAACATGGCCGGCGCACGGGTCAAGTTCCGCATGAACTAGAACGTTAATGACGTAAACGTGATGACAGTTAAATATACAGCAACCCCCACCCCGCGCTCGTTACCCTCCACCCCTAATTCTCTACAACCTGTGACCCAGTTAACCACGTGACGACCTTCAGGAGTTAAAAGGCTGGAAATGGATAATACCACAGATGACAGATACTACGTGTGTCTTGAAGAAAAACAATTTTACAAACTAATTCCAAAAGATTTGTCTTTCTATACTGTTTTTTGCTAAATACATATTAATGTATATACGATACCTATAACAAAAATAGATATTTTTTAATTTTCGTCTGTCTGTCTGTTTGTTTTTGTTAGATAGCCGAAGTTACTACGCGTAACTCAGGGTACTTTTAATCTTCGAAAATAATTAGGGTTCCGCGTAAAAAAATTAAAACTCATAAAATTTTTAATAAAATCCGATTCGATGCACAGTTTTACAGGCAAGTGCTTGAATTTATGAGAAATATTTTTTAGTTTATCTTAGTACCAAAAACAATTTCAGGAAAATAATTTAGGCTTTCGTAAAAAAAGAAATTAAAACGCAGTGAAGAATATATGAAACGCGGGCGTAGCCGCGGCCACACAGCTAGTATTACTATAAAAATACAAATTGTTACGTACTATAATGATGTAAAACTTGGATAAGGAAGCTCATGATTGTATGCAAATTTATGTTTGTTTTTTTTACTTTTCACGCTTGTTAGAATGACATGATTGTGCTCATTATAGCTATATTCCAGGTAGATAACCAGATTTTATTATCAAACTTTAAAAAAGTTACAGTTAATTACTTAATTCTTTGGACGCGTAACGTAAAATTCTTCTAATTATTAAGGTAATATAGGTATATAATAAATCTAGAAACGTTTAGCAACTATCGTAGAGTTGCAAATTTCTCACTGATATGACTTTTTCAGTTTAGAGAATTTTCATTAAATAAACAAGACTAAAAAAATTGCATTAAATAAATTGTAATTTTGATGTATTTTAAGTAAGTAATTGTTTAACAAATTAATAATTGATTTGTGAATAAAAAAGTTATAAGTAAATAATTGTTTATTACTTTGATATTACAAACAAACACATCGAATTTATTTATTAGTATAGACTAGCGAACGCTTCGTACAGGTATATCGAAACTTCTAATTTTGAAATATAGCCTATTATATCACTCAATAATAGCACTACACTATTTCTGCAAATGAAAGAATTTTTAAAATCGGTTTAGTCATTTTTGAGTTTATCCAAATATACAAAAAAAATCTCTTTATATAGTAATTTAGATTATTGTTACATTGTTATTAATAATTCGCTAACAATATAAATTCAATTAAAAATATTCAAGTTATTTAAATATCCAATGTTCCAGTCGAACTTCTTTAATTACATTTATATTATTCATCATCCCCCTACCCTTTTCCCATTTTTATTTGGGGTCGGCGCAACATGTCTCCCTCTTCCATTCCTCTCTATTTGTTGTCATCTCCGCATTCACTCCTTTCCTAAGCATATCATCTTTCACACAGTCCATCCATCTTTTCTTTGGTCTCCCCCTTCCCATGTAACCCGTCCACATTCATGTCCAATACCTTTCTTACAGCATCCTCTTTCTCCCTGCGCATCACATGTCCATACCAGGACATTTATTATTAAAATCACATTTACATTATTAAAAAACGAAATATGTTAAAATTTACAAAATCGTCTATATACTATAGATATCTAGAGACGTGAGCCATACTGCCAGTCATAAAGAATACAATATTGATTAAAGACTTACCCGAGCAGAATCTTCAATGGGAAGGGCAGTGCCATTGTAAAAAACAATTTACTTTCTTCGGTTCACTTGAGTTCCAGCATTCTCCGTACCATATGCAGTGACCCTCATCTCCTGACGCTACTGGTATCTGAAATCAAAAGATACGATTTAAGTGAAATAATTGTATAATTATTAATGGAAATCTATCTATATTACACGTGTATAGGGAAAATGGGGTTATTTTGACGCACCATCAGCTCAAAATTACTGAACATACCGGGATGGGACTACTATCATTCGACGCGGATTTTTTCGTAGATGGTTATATGCTTTTGGATTCAATTTGGTCCCTTTCCAATTATTTTTTCATGTTACTCTTATGTATATTTTTCCGGTAATAAAAACAAAAGACACTCAATTTTCTTCATTAATTTGTTTTTTTAGGTTAAGTTAGATTCGCCACAGCCATAATATAAGCTCTTGCCTGTTATCCCCGAAGGGTAAAGCAGAGGTGAAATAGTGGACTACACCATCCACATTTCACCGAGCTTAGTTCCGTACCAGATGTGACAGGGGGCGAGCCTGTCGCCATATCGGGCACAAATTCCAGACTCCGGGATGACACTAAGTAGAAAAACCTGATATCACTTGACCCGACCCGGGGATCGGACCCGAGACCTCAGAACGACAGTCGTACCGTAATACGACGCCACCGAGGCACCATGTTAGGTATAAATGAAATGTTATATGCACTTTTTCACTCACACCTAAAGAACATGTGAAACGCGGGCGGAGCCACGGGCCCCAGCTAATATACATTTAAACGAAAATATAAAAATATATGTAGTCGAAATATCAACACGCAAAATATAGAAGAATAACTGAATAATAAACTTTAAAAGTAATCCAGATGAGCGCGAAAGAAGTTCGCAAGGACAGAGTAAAGTGATACTCCATCTTTTCCTCACAAAACAGGCCATGGCGTTTGATTTATCAAAAAATGTCTAAGTTAAATCCTATAATACTATATGGCTAACGCTTCAATATAATTGTGTCAGTGTGAGTAATCCTCTTAACTATGACGTCAGAATTTCTGCGAACCAATCTACAGCCAAACCAGTCGTATCTTGTTACAGTCGTTTTTGTAGCAAACTCCAAACCTATTAGCATAATTATATATTAAGTCACTACACACGAGAATGATTTTTTTAACTGGTTTCAGATGTATCATGGCGTGCAGTCTGGATTCTTCCATTCCTCGTTGTGATCATCTTTTATTTTTTCAGTTATTGGAACAATATAAGAACCTTCTATCTATTTAATCTTTTTTACATTTTATAGGCTTAGTAACCACAATCTCACCTGGTGTTAAGTGACGATATGGTCCAGGATGGTAAACACACTAAGCATAGAGATAGATTTTTAAGTAATGCTGCCGGAACACACCTATTGGTATTGGCATGATCGTAGGCCATTTTCTAATAATGCCTGTCTGGGTAGCTACCGCCCTCAAGTTTCAACACCTGTAGCCAAATACCGTTAAGTGTGTTCCGGCAGCATCACTTGAGAACCAGTAACTCTAGGCTTAGTTTGTTTACCATCGTCACTTAAACTCAGATGAGATTGTGGACAAAGCACTGAGCCTATACAGTATAAAAAAAAATTCAAATTTGATGGTAGCAGCTACTCATGCTAAACTTATTTCTATTTTTAATAAAGTCGCATGTATCACAATAATAAGAAATAATTTTTTATTTAAACATTAAATATAAGTAGCTCTAGTAAAATCTAAATTTGAAATAAATTAAATATACAGAGAATATTGCGTGTAAATAACCAGTCGAATTGTATGAAATAGTTTCACGGAAACCTGTTTAACCAGTTACAATGATAATTTGTATTCAGTTTACTACAATGAAGCGGCCTTAAGAGGATATGCTAGCGACATTTATTTCATATAAATATAGTCCCCTGTTACCTCCCAGGATAAAACATTGTGGTAAATATTTTTATACCAAATAATAAAAATATATCCACCACCGCTATGCCCGTACGTTTTGATTTTTTTCATAAATTAATAATTGTAGAAACTAGAAGCCTTTGAAAATGAAAACAATGCTCCTTTCTAATGTCATTTTAGGGCGTTCATTAAAAGAAATTTGACGAATAAAATTAAAAAAGCAACAGACTTAGCCAAAGCTTTCCTAATTCTATAACTGAAAGAAGTTTTGTGAACAGGAAACAGGGTAACTGCGAATTGTTGTTTTCGTCTATTTTGCATTGGTATAATCAGCCCGAGCTGCAGTTTTCGCACTTTAATCATACTAATAAGACTAATTATTTCCATAATTTGGATGGGATTTTTTCTGACAGATAACTGAAGTTATAATGCGTAACTTAAGCTACTTTTATTTTACGCAAATTTATGCAAAATGTATTTGCTTACTGTTAGAAGCAAAAAATATTTTATAAAAATAAAGAAAGAACCGCGTAAAAAAGATTAAAATTGATGAAATTGTAAACAAAATCCGATAAAATGCACAATTTTACTGGCAAGTGTTTGAATTTGTGATATACCTATATACTTCCTGTTAATAGCAAAAATAAATTTGTACCAAAAAAAACAGGTTCCAATCTTTTTCAATGCCTGTTAAAAAATAATATTACGCAGTGAAGAATTATGCGGAATAAAAAATATTATATGATATACGAGCGGAACCGCGTGAACAGATGTTGCTACTTATTTAATATAAACATAAAATCGTATGATCCCCCTAATAACGTCATAAAATGAAAATAAACTATACCTCATTTATAGATGGCAAACACGAAGCGATAACAAAATTCGTTTTATTTATCATGAAAACTTGTAGTCATTTTTACTACTATCAAACAAGTGTTTTACGCGTATGAATCACGTTCAGATCCCGGTCGCATTGAACCCGAACATTGTTATCAAGGAGAATTATTATTAATTGTAATAAATCTTCGTACAGGAAATATTGAGTTCAATAAACATCGATTCCTAAATCCAAATTCACCCAATTAAATTATTCACTTAATTTATCGATGAATCAAAGTAAGTACATATTCCAATGGACAAATAAGTTATAATTAACCACAGTTCATTTGATTAGTTTCAACGAGGAAAAACCATTTACATATTACCCATAAAGTTAGAATTAACAGGAAAATCAAATTATACTCTGAATATTTTAACTCTAAAATAAATCTATGTTAATCTAATAAATTGACTCAATTATTTGCTACAATTTATAAAATTATCAACGGTAAATTACAATACAGTAAATAATATCGCTTTGCGCCCTAAAGAAAGAGTTATAAAACAGGAAATGGACTACTATATCTCGGAGTGATTATACATATGCAAAATAGATGAAATCATCACTTAGTATACACCCTTGTTTCCTCCTCTAAAAATTAGACCGAATTAAAATTTTCCCATTACATAATAAAATCTATGGGCATGCCTGTATGTTTCCTCCATCCGTCCATTCAACTGAAAGACGTCCACTGCTGAAAAAAGATCTCCACGACGACTGGTCTTGCGCCAACCACCTCCAGCGGATTCCTGCGACCTTCACCAGGTCTTCGGTCCACCTTGTGGGGGGCGCACTCCCACGCCACGTCTTCTGGTACGTGGTAGCTATTCGAGAACCCGTTTGCCTCATCGGGCATCGGTTGTGCGAGCAATGTGCCCAGCCCACTGACACTTAAGTTTAGCAATGTCGGAAACTTTAGCTCTTCTACGCATCTCCTCATTCCAGATTCGATCACGCAATGAAACTCCAAGCATAGCCCTCTCCTTTGCCCTTTGAGCTTTTTTATTGGGCCCATTGTGAGCGACCACGTCTCAGCGCCGCATGTCATCCACTGGCAACACACACAGGTCGAAGACTCTCGTCTTGAGACACTGCGGTATTTCGGAAGAGAAGATTCTGCGTAGCTTCCTGAACGCGGCCCATCCGAGTTGGATTAGATGTTGTTTCCTGTATGTCCCTAACTATTACATACATCTTAATAAAATACGCTAAAATTAAAAACTATAAACTATTTAAATAAATAAAAAACAAAGACCAATATCCGATGGGCCCATACATAAAGTGATATTATGTTCTTTTTTGTATATTAAACAAAGACTTTCTAGTTTAAGATAAGATTTATGAATTTTCAAAATTGTATATTCAACTGTTTTTGTATATAATACAACATATAGTAAACATGAGGTAAAAAAATAACACATTATGTGGTGACAAAATAAAACGTTCGAATATTAAAAAGTTGACGTCGGCCCGTTACAATATTTATTCATAGATTCATCGAATAAATTAAGGAAACGAGGTCCCCAGTGTTGTTTTCGAATAAATAATATACATACATGTTTTATTATATTGAGCATAAATATAATGTCAGATAACGTGATCTTGTCTTTCACAATGTCTAGTTTGACCTTTTATTAAACAAAAATATATAAAGGGCAATCGTAAAGGTTGTTATAGAAAACTACTCTATTAGAACTAAGAGTGAGCATCCTATCTTTTAAGAAACCAGACCCTGGATCGGTATCGACCTCGTCTGGTACCCTGTTAGTAGTTTTAAGCATAGAGTAAGTTAGTCTTTATGCAAAATTGCATGGTGGTAGGGACATTTTAAAATAATGTCCGCCTGAGTACCTACCACACTCAAGTTAGAAAACCTGTCGCCAAATGCCAATAAGCGTATTCCGGCAGCATCAATTGAGAACCAGTACCTCTAGGCTTAGTGTGTTTACACAATTCTGGACCACATCGTCACTTAACATCAAATTTCTATTGTGGTCAAAGCACTGTGTAAAAAATGACATTTTTAATATGTTTATAGGATGTTGTTTTATGTGTTTTAAGATATTTAAAAAAAATAATTCACTTCGGGATACTTAGTACTGAAATGATTTTTTTAAATAAATTATTGAAATACTTCAATATATCCTTTATCTTAATACCTCCATCCATTTCTGCAGAAAAGATTAATAGTCGTCGCAAAACTCTATTTGGGTTCTAAGGTATTGTGGTTAGCAACACGCACGACACACGAGATCCTCCAAGTTAATTCTCAGGAATGGCAGGCAGGTTTTTTTCCCTCATTAGAATTTCAATCTTTCTTGGTCTCAGTTATTAAAGCCCACAAACTATACATACACATAAGAGCACGCATACCTGTTTACTAGTTTAATTAGGGAAACGTAGACTTAATAATAGTTTTGCAATTTCCGCACGGAACCCTAAAAACATAAAAAAATCATCACAAAACAAACAGACAGGAAACAGAATATGTAAAACACAAATACAAAAAAGACAACAAATTTTGGCGGAATGAATTATGTAAAACGATTCACTGAACAAAGTAAGCATTTCAGATATTGGTGGGTTGATTCTCTAGGAAGAGTTCAAAAAACCGCCCATCGGACAAAAACATTTGTTATATCTAATTTATACCATTCGTCCAATATGAATAACTAGACTAAATAAGAGATTATACTGTCTGCAAATAATGACAATACAAAATGCGAAAATATACATATTGACCAAAGATTGTATAATTATTTTAGAAAAAAAAAACCACTTTACACAAATAAAATAATGTCGTATATCAAATAGATACATTTACACATATATGTATGTAGACAACATTGACTTCGAGAATTTTTAATGCCGAATTAATATTAAAAAGAAAATAAAGAGGTTTAAGAAAATCTTTGACCTGACATTAATCTTTGGTGACGCCAGTAAGAATAAGTATTCATATGAATGTTGAATATCTTACGTAAACTTACGATTCGATTTGATGCTATGGTCTGCTAATAAATTGATAGTGGTACGGATAAACGAAATGTGTCTTAAGATATAATTTCGAATATAAAATACACATTCAGATTGAAATAAAATTATAAAAAATCATTATCATCATCTCAGCCGAAAGACGGCCACTGCTGGGTATAGAGCTTACCTAAGAATCTATACAATGACCGGTCTTGCGCCGTCCGCATCCAGCGGTTTCGCCAGATCATCGGTCCACATTACTGGGGCCTTCAGAATTGGCAGTATCGATTCATTCCTTTGCCTGTTATAATAGACGATTTTTCCCTCTGTCATGCGTTATACACAAGCATCGTTGTTTTCCATGCTTAATTACAAATATTTTTTCAAGACCTCATTATTTTTTTTAAAATATATCAAAGGTAATCAATCAATCGCAAACTTAAGCATATTCATTTCAACTATCGTTTGTCGAATCTTCCACAAGAGACTCTTGTATAAAGACAAATACAGTATTTACTTCTGTTAATTGATAATTACTTACATACATAACCTTACAAATCTTATTCTCGTGTTGTACGCTATAAAGGCGACCGTGAATTTCGTAGTATGCCCGAAACTTGTCAGCAAGGTAAAACTAATTTAAACCGGATTATTATTCAAAGGTAAACATAAAATTTATACAATTTGCAAGAATATCATAATTTATCCACACTTAACCTATTTTTTTTGGATGTACATAAATCAGTTTACTTTTATAGAAAGGTTGGCAACGTTCAAAACGAGGTATATTAACCCCTTGAGCACTAACCTTTTTTTTTTCTTTTTTTTTGTCGGGGGGAAATGCATTTACGCACTACCCTTACCCATTGCATTAGTGAGACCGAAGTCCCCCAATGCAATGGGTAAGGGGGCACGGAGGGACGAACTCCGTGCCAGTGTGGGACTCACCCGGGCGAGAGTCGCCCGGAAATACCCACTAAAACCCCCCGGGGCCATCCGCCGCATTTGGGATGGGGGCGATACGGGATTGCACTGCATGCCACCGCGTCGCCCCCTGCGGCGAACCCACCGGGCCTAGTCCGTGCAATGGCCCAATCATGAGCACTAACCTGGCGTTTACGCTAGCTTCCCATTGTTTTCCTATTATCTCATTTTTATGGGTAATCGACATATTAAGAATCAATAAAAAATCATTAGCACAATTATTAGTTCAAAGATATAATATTTTATTCAAATCACCCTAACCTCAAAGTTAATTGTAAGTATATAATAAACTAACTTTAAAGGCAACTGACCTAATACAGTACCTAGTAGATAGGTAGTTTAAACCATAATAATCAATAACTAAGCATTATTTTTTCTTTATATTACTACAATGTATAAATATTAAAAACATAGTTTGGATAAGCGGAGAGGATGGATGAATGAAGATTGATGAAACTTTACAAAGCGAGGGCGACTGAGTAAAGCGGTAAGGGTCGACCCAGACGAACATATCTCGACCAGATCGAAGACGTTCGAAAGAAAAGCCAAGTCAAAAGTACCCGTAATTGAAGAGTATATATGAAAGGGTTCATGAAAGTAAAAAAAGCGAAAGATTCGTATCAGGATCGTAGCGGGGTGGAAAGATGTATTATACGGAGAGCCGTAATTTTATGTATGCACATTATATATAAAACTTCAGTTATTCAGTATTGATAAATGTTAACGTCTCAGTCTATATCAGTCTGTCCAACGGGCATTTAATTCAAAAACGAATTTATTTTTACAACACAAAATATAACTTCTAGGATACAAATCAATACGTTAGTAATTCATGTTATACGAAATCAAACGTAAACACTTTTAAAATTAAAGTTTATTTTCCAATGTATCATCATCTATGATATTTATCAGATAATATCATATAATGTTAGTCAGTTTGTGTCAGACAAACAGCACAGGACGTTTTAGAAATTTCCGGTATTTATGATGAATGATGCGTCATGAAATAATCTATAGTTTAGAAACAGAATCAAGTAAATCGCTTATTTCTATATCGGTTCTCATTTTTTAAACCCACTAGCAGAATGACAGAATGCAAAGTGTAAGTAAATAAGCATTCGACTAAAAATACTTTATTCATGGTTTACGCACAAACGGCTGAATATAATTTCAAATAATTGCAATTATATCGTGTTATAACATATACGATTTTATCAATTATGACCTTTTTTTTTTTGACGGGGGGAAATGCATTTACGCACTACCCTTATCTATTGTATTTAGGGGATAAAGATCCCCCAATACAATAGATAAGGGGGCACGGAGTGACGAGCTCCGTGCCAGTGTGGGACTCACCCGGGCGAGAGTCGCCCGGAAATACCCACTAAAACCCCCCGGGGCCGTCCGCTGCATTTGGGATGGGGGCGACACGGGGTGGCTTTCGCAAGCACCGCGTCGCATCAATTATGACCTAAAGTTTAACAAAAACCTTTAATATATAGAACATAAACTACTTAAATAAAACAAATAACTAGACCATACAACTTGTACCCACTTGTAACAAAATGTTACAAAAATATGGATTAAATATACACATTGTTTATGGCATTACCAATAGGTGACCTTAAAATAACTATATGACTAAGGAGCATACAACAAAACTATACTAAAAAAAACGAATCGTATATAATTAATTACGTAAACGTAATATGCCAGTTAGTTGTTGTCGGCTGGGTTGTTTTCAGAACCGGTGGTAATGTTTTAGACGTTCACAAGCGCCTTCTTAGGGCCTAAATTGAATAAATAAATTTTGATTTTGATTTAGTTCAACTAATAATGACCAAATACTCTTACTGTATTTTTGTAATAAAATTAAATTAATTATGATTCTTTTTGAATGGTTGTTAAAAAATATATGAGCAATTCTGAATTTTTTAAAAATAGTGTGGCAAGTTTTTTTATTTCAAAAATTAAATTGATCAACTTTGAAAGTGATTGCACTGGATTTCTAAATGAATGTAATAAATACATTATTATAATTTATACACAATAACAAATCAAATGATAAGCTAAAATCTAACTAATATTACTTATAAAGCCTAGAGTTTGTCTTACACCTATCTTAGAATTTATTAGTGCGAGTTCAAATATATTTTTGCATTGATAATCTGTTAATCGAGGAAGGTTCTAAGCTGTATAACTTCATTTATCATTCTCTGTCCTATAAATAGATTTTGAATGTCTAATTAGTTTTTTTTTGTTACAAAATCTAAACATAATTAAACTTTATATAAGTAATAGTTATAATATATGATATTAATGCTTCCTTTTATTTCTGTACTGTGATTTCTGTAAAGTAGGGTTAGATTATAGCAAATCGTATGAATCTCATGTAATACATAAGTATCTATTGTAATAATTATCAGTCAAACTCAGTTTTGCATACAAAATAAATAAAATTATAGGGATATCTAGCAATCATATACCTATTGAATCTTCAGTTAAATATGGCATTTTTTTTTACAAAGTTATATGTATTAATTTACCTTGACTGATGTGATTATGAGGAAACTAATTAATATTACCTACACGAACAGTAGTAAGGTAATGTGAAAATATCAGCAACAACTGCACAGAGGTTATATGAATATTAATGACACAGCTAAAAAAATTATACTCTTCATGAAGTATTGGTAAATATGTAACAAGTATTTGTGTATTTCTGTACGTTTTAAATGAATAAAAATTGTATTTCTACTAAGGTTCAAGATATTTACAATAATCTCCAAATAATCTTATAAGAAGTCCAAATAATTTATGATTATATAATTATAGAAGGAAGTGGTTTAATATATTTCATTACCATTTAAGTAATTTATTTGGTAAAATTATGACAAATATCAATTCTATTTTTTTGTATATACTAGCTGTGTGCCCGCAGCTTCACCCTCATTTCATATACTTTTTACTGCGTAATATAGCTTCTAATTTTTTTATATGGAACCCTAATTATTTTTTTTATTTTTTTTGCTACTAACATTAATCAAAGATATTTCTCAAATATTCAAATAAATTACTGAGTATGACAGTATTATATCAATTGCAGACAAACTATAAGTTTGATTCCAGACCAATGAAACATTTATTGATATAAATTAATCTTAATTGAACCAGTTCATGTTATGATTGACATAGACATCAAGGGGCAGCTTGTTCATTGATGAGCTATTAACTTAAGATATAAGATGAATTGGCAACAATGAACATTACTTAGTGTTTAAATGGTTATTTACTGAAGTTAATTTTTTGTTATGTCTGACCCACTATTGTACATTGATTATTTTACAGTATGTTTTCCTAATACTTATGTAATTCTTCCTTTATTATATAAAAAAAAAACATAGTTAAGTAAACTTTGCAAAACTAGCTGTAAATCTTACATTTTAAAAATAAACACTCACCAGTGTATAAACAATGGTCAATATTCTGTAATCAGTTAATATGCCACGCTAGAGTTATTTAGTTAGCTATGTTCTTCTATGATAAGAATACATAATAATTTTATATTATCCATATAAAAAATGCAAATAAATCACGGGTTCTGCAAGTGAACAATTATGTGGGAGCCACTAAAAATTTGCAGAATGAATACAAAAAAAACCATATTTAAATGCTTTAAAATTGTTTTTTAGCTTCAATGAACTTTTTACAAGGATAAACTGATTTGGAAAACATAAAAAAAAAACTTATGTTTTCCTTTCAAAAATTTGTGTGTCTGCCTTGCTGTGTGAGAGCTAGTAATATCAAGATGATAAGTCATTTAGAGTTATTTTTATGGTGTTCGTCAACAACAACTTGCTGATGTAGCTACATGTCGTTTTATTTAAAAAGTTGTAATCTTCTTAGCAGCAAACTGCCAACAGTCGATAGCTGTTTTGTTTTATGATTGAAGGTGTATTTCCGTGTTACATTACCTGTCAAAATGTCCCACACTAAATTTGATATCCATTTGTTGAATCGGCTAAACATAACATGGCATCAAGTGACATGGTCTATTTTTGTGCCTCTGTTAAAATGTGTGGGATCCATTGGGAGCACAATTTTATTTCACCTAAATCTATTTATATGATTAAAACTAACTCATGCCTAAGCACAAATCTCATAGTAAACCACGTGCAAGTCAGTTTGGATCATACAGCATCAATGCTTTAGTTGTTCACAGAGGTAGATGTTGAAATTCATTACTGAGATTGAGGCTAACCACGTTTAGAGTTCTGTAAACCAGCTATTAAAAGTCAACATGCATGATACTTCATTGTCAAAGGCAGTTTGAAAGCAATCAACACACTTCTGAACCATGAAACTTAATTATAGTAAATTATACTATTAAAATATTTACTAATTAATATGTTACATAGATGTTGAATATTTAAAATGGCCTCATAATGTAAAAAGAAGTGATAAATAGATTCTTTTTTAAATGCCTAAATTATTTTTTTATAAATGTTAATGTTAAAACTTTAGGGTCATTAAGTTGATGGTAGATTTTAATAATATTAATGTTGACTATTATTAACATAATATAGATAACATAAATTCTCATTTCTCACTCAAACACATTTAAGTAAAAATACCAAAACATCTAATCAGTAGAGAAGATATCATTCATATAGATATATCATATTACTTATCACATTACTTAAAGTATAGAACACAAAACAATTGAAAATTAAGTGTTTTTTCAAACTATTCCAAGCACTTCACTATTAGATTATTTATTATTATCAGAATCACTTTGATAATTGGAACATACTTTTTTTGTAATCATAAAATATATTAGACAAAACACAATAATAATGTGCACTTAATGAACAACCTTTAAACTATGAACCAATTAGTACTAACATTAATAGGAACTAAACTTTTTTTTTTTTTTGATGGGGGAAATGCATTTACGCACTTCCCTTATCTATTGCAAGTAGGAACTAAACCTAACCACATTTCATGTATACTTATATTACCAAAATGGGTCAAATGACTATTGTTTAAAAAATGTATATATTAAAAAAAAAAACATATTTGTCAGTAAAAACAATAATATAAGGAGTAGATATAGAAAAAACACTTCTGATATGTTTTCATAGAGTGGTAAAGTCCAAAAGGTAGAGTAATAAATTTTATTATCAAGAACTTCAACTAAAAAGTTTAAAAAAAATCATTAAACTAGTAGTTAAGTTTAGTGTAAAATAACTCATTACTGCCATTTAAGTAGTTCCGAGTATGTTAACATATTCTAAAAAAATACAGAAGTAAGCTCTATTCTTATATCTTATTAAGCTTAAATTGCAGTATTTATCATTTCAAAAAGATTTTGTTTGTTGTCACATAATACTAATAAATGATTTTAATTTATTGATCCATAGATTTTTCATACCATATCCTTTCTACTAAATCCCAGTTTATTTGATATTTATTATTAGTATTGACTGATTATAATGGCCCCATGAATCACTAACATATAGTAAATTTTCCTGTTTGAATTGTCAATAGAGATGACAAAGTAACATAACATAAGTATTCAACTTGGAACTCAAATTATATTGAAAAAGAAATAGCGCGGAACATCGAAAATCATTATTATAATAACACTTACGTATACTGCTAAATGCAACAGCAGACAACCAAAGATCGCGGGTAGAAATCGTCGCAAAAACCTTCCGTCGCCAGCCATTGTTCTCACTATATGAACACAAATTTTACTAATAATAATGTATTATCATATCACTAAATCACCCTATAAAGGCCCTTCAAAAAGATCACAGAACTTGATCGGGCAATAAAATAAATAAAAGTCTGTCCGACGCACTTTCATGCCCGTTCGCTATGCACCGAATTACGGACAATGATTGACTGAAATCATGAACACAGCGACTAAGAAAATAAAACTGATAAAGCGAACAAAATGGCCGACATTAACTTTTTGTTCCCTGTATTCCTTTCTATGGGAAAGGCAAAAGTACTAGACCAAACAGCCAAGTCTGATGTTATTTTGTAAATAGTTTTAACTATAGCAGAAAGTATGTCACTACTTATATGTAGTAGAAATATTTGTCATTATTTTAAGTTCCATATAGCACATAGCTAAGTGGAATATAAACTTCCATTACATGCTGAAAATAATATTTCAGTTAAAAAGTTTGAAGCTTGCGTGACACCTGCGTGTCAGAGATAAATAATAAAAGTGACACTATTGACTTTATTATTGATCAGTGCTATTGACGTAATTATAGCTTTGCCAGTCCTTACGATAATTATGAGAGCGTACGATAATTTAGCCACTAAATGATGTACGATGACGAATCTCTAAATTACGCTAAACTAAATTAACATCAATGCGCAAACATCAACGTACAAAACGCATAAATCATAAGCAAAAAATTAAATCCAATAATCACCAGGAGACTATTCTGCCAAACGTAAAAGGCAGTAAAATTAATTTATTGCGTTTTCAAAATTTTATGGGAGTACATTTTTTAATGAATAGAATTACAAAAGTTATCATTGAAAATGTTATTTGTTTTAAAATGGTGTTAATTCCAGTTTGTCAAGATTTCAACTTGGTAACATTTTCTAAGTATAAAAGCAGTAACTCGATATATTAAAAGTAAAAACGCAGTAATATTCAAACAAAGCAGTATGCTTTTATCCTTTATACATCCTTTAACAAGTACAGCATTCTTTAAAATTTTATAAAAATTAGTCAACTGGATTTTAGTAAAAGCCGAACAGTTATTTTCATAATTTTGTTATAATTTCTTAAAATAATTTAACAAACATTTAAAGTCCGTTAATTACTCCATGACATGACTTTTCATTAAGAAATTTTCATCAAAGTTATCCGGCCGATAACGAAATAAATCCGGACATGCCCATAGATAATTTTTTTGTTAAATAAATATCCGATTAGTAACAATTAATTAACAAACGAACGATTAATAACAAACGACTAAAATATATATTTGTCACAAAATAGGTAAACAACTAGACTGCCATGGGATCGGCGATATAAGTGAAAACTTTGAAAAAACTGTTTTTTAAAAGAGAAATTAATAATACACGGATTACAGTTCTGAGACTGATTACTTATTTTTGATTTCTGCTCATAACCTTATTTAGACAACCAACGGAATGTTTTAGTAGTAATCGTTTCGACTCGAATATTTTATTCGGGCATTTATGGAAAGATATTTTAGATTCGACAACTCAAAAGCGTCCACTTAATCGATCAATAATAAAAGATCCACTTCACTTCGCATCTCATTTTTTTGGCCTTTGTAGCCACAATTCTGTTAGTATACCTAAGTCATGAACCAAAGAGTGGAAATCGGTAAGCAAGACTGTGGTAGATTAAACGAAAAAAAAAATATCCTCTGACCTAGGTGATCAAACTAAAACAGGGACAACACAAACATATAAGACAACACGATATTAGTGGGATAAAAAATGTAGTACTTATAAGTAAAAACGTTAGCAACATGTAGTATTTAGTCTAATGTAGTTCATTTGTGAATAATATATACTTGCATGTGGCCGAAAAGGTGAAGAAAAAAAGACATTAAAAGTCAAATTTCAATAGGGGGAATATCATAAAGAGGATGACGCATCTCAGGACAGGAGAAAGAGATATGATTTAAGTCACCTTCGTCGAGGCTAAATTCACGTTACGAAGACTTCCTGATCCTGAGCTCACTTAGGAAAATGGGATTGCAGGAAAAACCCAATCTAAAAACGACAGATAGTGGACTTTTTCGCCTTGTTGGCCTTGAAGAACCATGGGATGCGAGGAATCTCGGGCTGAATGTCAGCATAATACTTTTTTTTTTTGCAGTTTTTGATGAATTCCAAGCAATATTCCATGATTTTACATGACTTCTAGCGCGGATGCATAGGTAATGAGAGTAGGTTTTGTAGTGATTTACGGAGCCAATTCGAGAGGTAAATTTGGCACACGTATCAGCTGACTCGTTGCCAGGAATACATGAGACCCAGGCTAGGGCGATGATGACGTATTACATAGTGAGCCCGCATTTCCCGTTAATGGACGCGAGTTCGAATCCACCTATTAAACTCTAAAATCAGCCTAAGCTTTTGGTGAAGGAAAACATGGTACCACACTCAAGTTTTAAAACCTGTCGCCAAAAACCAATACGTTCCGGTGGCATCACTTGAGAACTAGTACCTCTAGGCTTAGTGTGTTTACCATCCTGGACGATATCGTTACATACTTGTTGGTGGGCTTCTTTTTCCGCAACTAGACACATTTGCGGTCCGTTGTGCGTGCACATCGTTACTTAACATCAGGTGAGATTTTGGTCAAAGCACTGGACCTGTACCGTGTAAAAAAAGGGTTGGTATGGGTTAAATAATCGTTTTTGTTTCCTAATGTTTATATTCCAGAACGTGCGATCATTTTGTAGTTAAAACGATTTTTTTTATGGAAAATGCAATAATTTGAATTTTATTAGCAATACTACAATGTTGTTTACAGATGACAGTTTGACACTGGTTAGGGGTTTAGGGATGAGCAAATGTTAAAATATATCGATTTAAATCGTATCGATATTCAAGGAAAAATTTAATAGTTTGATTAATTGATACTCATGACTCGATTACCTGAAAAATATTCGAAATATTCGAAAGCAAAAAAATAACATACATTGAAACGCAAAGAAAAAATAGTCTGTTAGAATATCTTAAAAAATGCCTGGCCTAGTTTAATGAAATAAAAACTAAAAGAATATTTTAACCCATTGAGCACTAACCTGGCGTTTACGCCAGCTTTCCATTGTTTTCCTATTATCTCATTTTAATGGGTTATCAACATATTAATGTGCTTAAATAAAAAATGAATTCAAGCTTTCTATTTTGAATAAATATAAAATTAATGAAAATCCATAATAATTCCTGTATTTTCGTAAATGTAGATTGGATACAGATGTGCTGTTTTCACGCATTTTATTAATACTTTGCATAGTTTTCTCATTGGCACGGAATACTGCTGTTATGAGATTTGGCATACCTTCTACTAGGGTTTTGAGGCAATGCTGCGAAATGCTTTGTCATTTCTCTATTAAAGCTTTTTTCATTACACGTAGCGTGATTAGCGGTGGATTTCGCCATTTCCAGTTTGCCCCATAGGTGGTCAATGCGATTTAAGTTGGGGCTGCGTGCTGGCCACTCCATGTGTGTGATACCGACCTCTTGAAAATAGGTAAACCCTACCGGAGACGTATGCGGGCGGGCACTGTCTTGCATAAAACGACATTCTTGTCCATTTCCACTTAAAATAGACCAACGTAGTTATTCAGAATTTCAGTGGCATATCATTCTGCAGTTAAAGTTCCATTTTCTATCACCGCTAGCTCAGTGCAGCTTGCGAAAGAAATTCCAGCCCACACGTGGAGGGAGCATTCATCGTATGGTACTTTTTCTTCTATACAGGCTTGGTATAGCACTCTCCCGGTCTTCTGTACACTCTTTCCCTCTCGTTGTTTTTTTTATAAACAGAATCTAGACTCGTCTGAATACATAACTCTTGACCAGTCATAGACGAGTCCAATTCTCGCGTTCTCTACCATAACTCAACTTTGAGTTTCTTTCTAGTTTTGGTCTTAAAAGTCTTTCTAGTTTTGGGCTATTTACAGGTCTTAATGGCTTTAAATTTGCTTCAGGAAGACGCTGCCTTACTGTATCCGTACTCAGGTTATTTCCTCCAGCTCGTAAATGATAATTCTTTATTTCAACAGCTGTAAGAATGCGACTTCTCAAAATTATTGACATCATATAGTGATATAGTCTTCGAAGATTGGATCCAGTTTCATGTAAACTCGCTTAACTGTGGAAAGAGTTACACCAACAGTTCTAGCGGTATTTCACTGATTGTACCCATCTTCAAGCATTGTCAGTATTCTACAACAATTACAATCTTTTTTATGCACCATGTATAATAATATAATAAGTTAAGAAACAAATTACATATCTGCGTTATAATTTTTGCGAGAAACAGTAATGGGGCTGTATAATTGTGCTGGCGTAAAACAGTGATAAATCCAGCTCTAATAACTTATTACACGCAACGGTTTATTAGGAGACAGTTATACATGAGTCTTCTGTGAAGATCCTATTATGTAAGTAAATAAAATTAACTTTCTATCCATTGGTTGTAATAGTACATACTTCAGGGGTTGACGACATGATAACTTTAGAATAATGCAATTTATGAGGCACAGATAGCATATTTATAACTTTTTTAAAGTTCTATTTATATTTTAAAATTACAGAAACATTTTAAAACAAGAATACATCATACCGAAAAGCCCTGATATATTTTAGTTATCTTAATTAGTTCTCAAGCCTTAATAAATTAAAACGGAAATCAACAGGTATCTACATAAAACCAATAATAGCGCACTCTAATTTCTACAACAAATAATTTAAATACTTACATACATATCATCACGTCTTTTTACCGTGGGGTTAGGTAGAGTCTACACCCTTCCACGTGTTCAATTTAGTCGAGATACGTTCGTCTAGGTCGACCCTCACCGACTTGCTCATTCACCCTCGCCTTATAAATTTCGTTAATCTTCTGTCATCCATTATCTCTTCATGCCCGAACTAACTAAGCATACTTTTCTCTATTTTGGTCACCACATCCTCTACTACACTCCAACGTCCACACAGCGTAATGTAAACAAAGCATTGAATAAATCAATCTAATACGAATTATCCTTACTAATATTATAAATGCGAATGTAATTCTGTCTGTCTGTCGCGCTTTCACGCATAAACTACTAAACCCATTTAAATAAAATTTGGTATATAGATAGTCTCGAGCCTGTGAAAGGACTTAGGCTATTTTTTAATGCGAAAAAGGGTTGTAAGGGGTTCAAAGGGGGGAACAAAAGTTGTATGGAAGTATCGTTGTTTATAGAGCTAGGAACTTGAAACTTAGTTTTTAGGCTGTTGATTCATGTGAAAGTTTCACCCTGAAGGGTGTAAAATAACAATAGAAAATAGTGAATGAAAGTTTGTATGGAATATGTAAGGTTTATGTGACTGTTTCATAAGTTTGCGACAAGACACAAAAAATTAGGGCTATTCTGATGTAATATTTACGGAGGAACAGGCGAATTGCGGCTTGGGGGCAGCGATGTACGGTGGGGGGTAACGGAGCGTAGCGTTGTACGGAGCGGTGTAGGTGGGAAAATATCCTTAAGTGTGCTTACCCGAACGGTCAGACACGTGAAAGCAGACAACTGCATCACATGCATGCGAATACTGATTACAAAAGATGGGAAAACAAAAACGTAGTTTATAAAAATGTACTTAAAGAAACTCATATTAATACTTTATACCTTATACACTTAAATAATAAAATATTTATACGTATATATCTTATTTGTAAAATAATTAACCTCAATAATTTGAAATGCTACCTAAAGACATTATTCCACACGGACGAAGTCGTGGGCACAGCTAGTTAACCATAAATAACAATTTGATACCTTGCATTTTATATATAAGAAGTTTTACAATAGGAAGTTACTACAATATCCCGTATTTTGCTTTGAATGCTAATTTTTGAAAAAAAAAAATAATTTAACAAAATTCTATTTGAGCTAAATTATAAACAATTCATCATCATAATTTATTTTACATTTACGTCTCAGGATTTGTAAATAAAGTTTAAACAGAATACGGAATAGTTTTAGCTTCTCGAGACTAGATGGCGCTATTTGGTTAAACAAGTGTGTACGGCCTCAGATACTACGCATAGTAACGTTCAGAACAAATCTATTTCAAAATAGAGGCAGCACTTATACCAAAACCCATGCGCTTCAGTTTATATTAATTTATACTTACATGAAACAAACAAAACGATTCTATTCATAAGTGGAATACATAATAATTATTATAAAGAACTTAAAAATTTTCGAATTAAATATTCGGAAATCTATATAGAATATAGATATTTCAAATTTATAAATATTGCTGAAATTAATTATTGTTTTATTAAATATCGATATTACGATAGTTGGTACGCTTCCCTATAGCGGTTTGACATTTCTCGTCATTGTTGTTATGTATATTGTACTTTTGTAATGAATTTTATTATACCAATAGAATATTGTATGTAATGGATAATAAAACAATATTTTTAACAACAGTAGAGATAATCCGATTAGAAAGCTACAAAAAAAAAAAACAGTTATTTCATGAAGTGTTCCTAAAATGTTATTAAAACTATGTATACGAAAAAACTTCTCTTAGTATTTGTTGTGTTCAAATAACGTATCAGTATAAGTTTTGTTTTCTAATTATGGAGGGCAGAAGATTGCACAGGAGTGTGTATCCAACGGCGAAGCAAAAAAAGATACTGATAGAGATGGTTGCTAAATATCCAGACTTAGTTTCATGCAAAGTGAGACAGGGTTTTAACTACACAGATGCGCATAAACTTTGGCAAAATATAGCCACAGAGTGTAACGCAATACCTGGTGCAAGAAAAACATGGAAACAGTGGAAAAAGGTGTGTAATTTTATGTTACCTCAATTGACAACTCTACATAGACACAATAATAAAACCATGTAGAAAAATAATTGTGGTAAATTAAATAACGTAATGAAAATGTTTTAGGATCCTGGTGGGTTTTTGGAATTCTTTTTTTAAAGTTTGCAATATTCATTCCCTCTCCACTAGTTAGATCTATAATGCAAACATGTACAGCAAGATACAATTACTATTTGCTATATAGTAAAAAAAACCTTTAAATTAAAACTTCTTGTTACTTGAATTGGCTTATTTAAATATGTACATTGTATGGCTTTATAACATTAGTATTGAGAACATAACAAAACTACCAAGTTTTATCTTTAAACATAAATTAAGCTCACTGTAATATACTTGACTATTCTCTCTTCCTATAATTTTGATTTACAAAACCTTTAACATAATTATTACAATCATTCTATTAAAATTTCTTTAGTAATACAATATAATGGAAAACATTTACTTTTGTGGTACTTTTTTACAGTATTCTGGATAAATATTTAAGCATGTTGCTTTCTGACCTTGAGTAATGTCTTTATTTGCTAATAATATTGAAGCAAAGTACTTTATTTGTGTATAATGTTTGTTGTGATGATGATTAAAATAGCATTTAAATTAATGTATGCTGTGTTTTTTTTATTCATCTATTTTAATTTCAGACATGGCAAGATATCCGTTCAAAAATAAAGAGACGGCATTCATCTAATGAATTACCAGCTTCTTTAGTAATACTTTCACAGGCAGAACGAGACGCATTAGGATTTACAAATGAACAAACAAGTGCTACTTACCAAACTGAGGAAGAAACAGAATTTGTTACATTACCCCAAGATAATAGTCAAGAAAATATGAATAATGAAATGAATTCTGTAGCATCATTTAGTGAAGCGGAATCTGTATCAGAGGAAAAATTATTTCCCGAAAATAAAATACAAAAACTTAAAAACTCATTAAGGCGAAACACTGAACAATCAAATAATTGTTTTTTCAATTGTGATGTATTATCAGTGCAAGAACAAAGAAAATTACAATTAAAAGAGGACTATATTAATTTTAAAAAAGATTATTTGAGAGAAAAATTGAAATTAATGAAAGAACAGACTGAAGCATTAAAAGACATTGCTAGAGAACTCTCCAAGTAACCTAATGCATTTATTTAATGTATTAATGTTGTAAAAAAATTAAAGATGACTTTTGAGCTGTGCTCTCATTAAATATAATTTAGTTCTCAAAGCTAGATGTTAAAATTTGTGACAATTTTAACATGAAGTTTCGATAAAGATCAAGCATGTTCTTTGTTATTTATCTGTATTTGTGTCTGATATTATTATTATTTTGTTGAGTCACATTTTATTTAGGGTTACTAACTTTTTTTCAAGGAACTGTAAATAAGATATTCATGTGTAAATATAAAATTAATTTATTTTTAAGCATTTTTTTAGATGTTCAAAACAAAATATTTGCTGAGAAAACAGATTAGTTTGATATACATGATAAAAGGACCTGATTAGATTAATTTTAATTTACTTTGCTTCGAAGGAGAATAGTAACAACTAGACAACTTGTACATTTGTATGTGTTTTAATTTACATACATAGATTGAAACTGATTTAACCTTTTACTTTGTTTGAACACTAATAAATTGAAATGTATTATTACAATCTGTTAAAATTTTTGTTATTATTATATTCAGCATTATAGCTACAGTTGCAATGAAAATAAATATGTAAATAGAAATAATTAAAAAATACTTATTTCAAAACATATAATTTACCCACCTTTGTAGTTATTGTCTTTTGTCATTTCACCTCAAATCGACCAATATTTGGAATCGACCCCTTTCGATTTGGACAAATTTTGGCCAGAAGTTTTTTATTATTATCTAATGAAGTTCTGTTAAAGAAAATCAATGTGTTTCATACGTGATAGAAGTAAAACCTTAAAAAAAATGGGTTACCTACCCTAGGTTCGAACCTCCGACCTCCCAGACGTACACTTTATGAGACACGGGAATTAGTCCACCAGACTAACCATGCTTTCTTAACTTTAAATTAACAAACCCGATCTGCTTTAGAAACATACTGTCGCTTTTTCGTTTCATCGACAAGATACAAGTAGATATGAAAAAAAAATTTGAAAATCCTCGCGTTTTGAATTTTTGAAAATCGTAAAAATAGACGATCAAATTTTTGGCTAATCTTTTTTGTTAAATACCTTAAGACTGTTCTTAAAAGATGATGAAAATTATATAATTTTGTAACAAAATTATATGATTGCTTAACTTTACTTCCCATATAAATAGAAAAAAGCAATATAAAATTATTTGTAAGATATTCAAAACTTAATATTTTTGAAAAAAAAACAAGTTTTAAAATTTTCAGGATCTTTTAAGAAAAGTCCAAGGTAGGAAACAAAAAAAAAATACCCAAAAATTTGTTATTCATTGTCTATTTTCAGGATATTCAAAAATTCCATGTTTTATAAATTCGATGTTTGTTAAAAAAAAATTATGCAATTTTTTTTTCACACGCTCATGTATCCTCTTTCAAATGAGCTGTAGTTATTTCTGGATCTACAATATTTAAAAGATAAGATTGAATAACTTAAAAAAAAAAAATCTTTGGCAGAACTTCCTTATGTGATAAAAGAAAACTTCTGACCAAAATTTGTCTAAATCGAAAGGGGTCGATTTAAAGTGGAATGACCCTATAGTAAATTAGTTATATGTGAATCGAAGAAGTCACGAGGAATTTTAAGATGCAGTTGTCTTTTTTTTGGATTACGAAGTCAGGTAGTCTTTTCATATATAATAGCAAACTGCAAAATGTACAAGAGCGTCAATTTTAAACAGAAGCTGACACCAATAAGAACTTTGTGTCATTCTTCTCCAAAAGTTGAGTTGATACTTGTCACGGCGGCGCTCCTTCCAGTATCCTGCTCTAGTTGTCACATGGGACGGAGCAAAGGCGGGCTAACGAGATAGGACTTGTTCCTTGTGGCCACTTTCGAAAAGGTAAATCCCAGGAGTATGTTCGTCGCCTCAGACCAAGGGGCTGGGATTCACCAGAGATAAATGACTTCACTACCTGAGCTGCGACGAAAACAACCTCTACAAAAAATTACACCCGAGAGGCTCTTATGTGGAAGGACATCTTGAAGGTAGAAATCTCAGTCGGCGGCTCTTGGTAATGAACGCTGAGGAACGTTAGAGTTTTAGTGAATGGAGTTCTATATAATCTTTCTGGTGTTCTCTGTGGTGGTAAGATGATGATGGGTTTCCTATACAAAATTGTTTTTTTTTTTTTTATTGCTCAGATTATAATTTAGTTGCAAATAAGAAAAGCATGTATTTTATTCATTTTTTATTTAAAATTGATGGTTATTTACATGGCGATAAAAACAACGTAAATTCTTTATAGGGAAGAAATGCATCAGCAAAAAGCCGCTATTTGTTTTGTTAAAATTTTGCATGTAAATTATTCCAAATTTCAGACTTAGCTGCATGGTCTAATACTTATGCCTTTTCTCTATAAGGGAATAAACAATTTACAATCTATATTTAGCAATAAATTGATCAAGTAAATCGATCTTAAGACCTAGGTAATCGAAGTTTATATTTTTGTCTGTTTCTTTGAGAGCCATAAAATTATTTTTAATTAAGAATGTAAGAAAGATTTTCACTAAATTAATTAAAATATCAAGAGATGGCTTTGTGGTTAGTTTCTTTCGCTTCTTTGTGAGATTCAAAATGTCTTCTTGATTACTATTAATATAGCAGACAAATATCTTGCTTGATGGTTAATAAACGCTTTCAGTGTTAGTTGGACACTTGAGTACATCAAGAGTATTTCGAGTGTAATGCCAGCCATAAAATCACTCTATATCTTTAATTTAAATAGAATTGTAAAAACAACTCTAATTAGTTTAATATGTTAAAATATTTACTATTATAGTGTCCCTTTTGTTTTGTCTGACATGGATTCATCTATAAATATGAAAAGATAAAAGAGTTTAGTATTTTTTTCTCCTCGAACTGTTTGTCTTTTGTTTATTTTCTCTTGACGAGCTTTAGTGTAATCAATAAAATTGTTTCGAAAATAGTTTTTACCTTTAAATTTCAATAAATGATTATTAGGGTCTAATATCGACCAATACAAGACTATTTACGAATAAAAGGATAAGTTGAAAAAAGATTGATTTTCTGAAGGTCTATTTTTTATGAACCGATTCATAAATCTTAAATTCAAATCGATTCAAAAATTAATCTTTTTTGTAAAGAATCGACATCCCTATGTAACAGACGGCCGTTATATTGTTCCCGTCATTTATTGATAGTGTTCTTAACGTCTAACTTGGCTGCATGATCTACGTGCATGATCCTTTGCGTGAAGAAGAAAGAAATGGAACAAAAATAAATCTGTGGTCTGTGTTGTCATTACTATCAAGGTTGAGAATTTGGAAGTGTTAGAAATGAACTACAATATCTTCTTTCCATGTAGGTACCTTACTTATTAACATACGTTAATATATATCTAATCAGGTTATCTACGTATTTGTTTGTTGCGATTTGGATAATGTGTAGCAAATATAGCAATTTTGTTCGCCCAACATCAACTACACCAAATGAAAACTTCAATGGTAAACTCTTGAACGGAGAAGAAGCAGCAAAATTGTACTTAGAAGAAATCAAAGAAGCAAAAAATATTATAAATGTAAAAAGTCATTATTGTGAGCCAGATAACAAAAGCACAAGGGAAATACAAAATAACAAGTTATTGGATACCAATTTGTTTGTTATTGTACAAAATAACGACATAGAAACACTGAGAGATGTTTTAAATAAATACCCAGATAAAGTAAATGTTACCGATGTATTTGGGTGGAGTTTATTAATGATAGCATGCCAAGCAAATTCTGTAGAAATTGTGGAAGAGTTACTTAAAAAAGGAGCTAATACATCAATAAGAGATAAAGCTGGAAACTCGGCCCAAAGTCTAGTTATTAAAAACAAAAATTACATACTAGCTAATTTATTACTCAATAATAAACATCTTTCTAATGAAAGTTCAAAAAAAGATAAAATAACAGTTGAAGTTAAATTGAAAAAATATCACATGTGTGATATTTGCAATAAAATGTTCCCAGACAAAGAAGAACACTTATCATCTACCTTACACAATATCAGTGCAAGCAAAGGCAAAAAAATGCAACCAAGCTATTCAATACCACAGACAAACAAAGGGTTTCAAATAATGCTTAAAGGCGGATGGGACAAAAACAGGGGATTAGGACCAGATGGCTTAGGAAAACAATATCCAATAAAAACTGTGCAAAAGAATGATAAGAAAGGTCTTGGACATAAGAAGAGAAAGATTGAAGACCCAAAACAGGATACAGTTAAATACAAAAAACGGACAGATATTGATAAAGAATTATCATGATAACAAAAAGTTGGAAATAATGTTTAGAAGAGAATTTTATTAAAGTACCAACATTTATTATCTATAGGTATTTTCTTTATTAAGACTAAGTAAATTTTACTAAAACTTATTTTTAAAAAGTAAATCATTTATTAACTATAGAAAGACTTTGATTTGGACAGAGTTATAAAAATTAGAATCAACCCTCAAATCAAATGAAAATAAATTACAACTTAGGAGTTTGTTTGTGTTGTTACTAGCTCAATGAATATGTATATATATTTTTTACGTGGAGAGAATGCACTTACACACAGCCTCTGGTGCAGGGGCAGTATCATGCAGAAATGCACAGCAGTTTCGATCACCACACACTACCCACTAAAACTCCACAAAGTACCGCTTATAACAGGATGATTCAGGATAGAACCAAGCTCTAATTCGCCCCAGCGGGAGGCATCTAAGCCCCTGCATGCACAAGAGGCTTTCCCAGTGCAATGCAAGGTCAGAGCCCCGCCCCTTCCCCCCTTGGTTCAGTATGGTGATGTCATCAGGACTGTGCTAGAACCGTGCCACCCAGATCCCATCTACCTTACACACGCACTGACCTAATGACGAGGCCTTTGCCAGGGTAGACTCCTCACCATTGCTAGCAGCCTGCAAAATACTCCACCCATGTGGTGATCTGACCCTCTACCCAGCTTCGCGCACAAGGCACACCACAACTTTTCTGCCATGCATTCCACCGCCCTGTGACTGGCCAAACCACACCAGTAACAGAAGACAACAGAAAACAAAGAACCTTTGTTTTCAATGTGTTTTATTTAGTGATTTTTGCACTTATTTCGTACAAAAATTCAATTATCTCAAAGTAACACATATTCTAGTTCTAGTTTAGATAACTATCTCAAATTAATAATTGTTATAAATGAAATGAATGAATATGATCTTCATTACGCAGTAAGTAGTTTTCTTAATATGTCGATTACCCATGAAAATGAGACTATAGGATAAAAATGAAAAGCTGGCATATACACCAGGTTAGTTTTCAAGGGGTTAATTACATTAAATATAAAGCAACTTTAGAAGTAAATTACCATGGTTACTCTGCATATTTTATTGTTTGTTATTACAAATGTATGATTACATTTATTTAGCCTGAAGATCTTGTGGTTTTGCCATGCATATAATTTTGAGAATTAAGTCTAATTATTCATATCAGTATATATGTACCTACTTCATCTGGAAGGCATCATGATGTAACTTATTGAATGTGTACAGAATATTCCAAAATCTAAGCCCTTTAAAATAGTGATTAAATAATACCTTATGTACCAAAAAAAAGGCAAACTGTAAAATATAATCCATTTATTTACATATAAAGTCAATGAACACATTTCAACAGGTGATTTTTCAATTATATAGAAACAATCAATTAATTAATAGAAATTAATTCAATAAATACTCTAATTGTTTTTATTCTTTGACTAAGCATTATTATTTTAATTGTGCACTGTATATTATCTTAATAATGTAAATGTCATGCATAATTATATGTTTACAATAAAAATACTGTAATTTATATCACAACAATGTAATTTATAAGTAAAACATTTGAAAGGTATATTAATTGCTCAAATACCAATAAAAATTTGACAATAGGAAACAATTGGAAGCTGGCGTAAACCCCAGGTTGGTGCTTACCCAGTTAATAGGTCCATTTCAACAAATTGTGATATATGTATAACAGTAAATTTATCAGTAATTCTTAAACTACAGTAAAACTTAACACCTAGTTACTGTATATTATCTACATATATATTTATGATAACAAAACAACCTCACTATCAAAGATTGGGTGCTACCCAGTCAAGAAATTTAACAGCTAATTCAAAGCCAACAAAACAAGCCGCATTTGCTGGGAAAGCTCGAATCATAACTGGAGTAACACCTTTATAAAGAGCTGTTGGGCCTTCCCTTTCCATTAGTTGTTTAAAGACATCTCTCATTCCATTAGGGTATGTTCCTTCTGGTGCTGTCTGTAATCGACTTTTCAACACATCAGCTGGCATGCCTACCAGCCAGTTAGCTATACCAGCACATCCACCAGCTACTATTGTTGCTAAAATTTTCATTTTACTGGTAGCATCCTCTGGGACTAATACTTCCTTGATCCATTCATAAGTCATAAAATACATACCACTGGCAGGTACATCTCTGAGGATAGTGGCTACACTTCCTTTATAAATACTTCTTATTCCTCCTTCTGCATACAGCTGCCTGGCACAATCGACCATACCACTGTACTTCTGTGGAACATTACCACCTTGCTGAATCTGCAGTAGGCATTTAATGCGTTCTCCAGGCGCCATTATTGATGTTGTGAAGATACCAGAGAAAGCCCCGGCAGCAAAAAGCTCTGATTTTGAAAGAACCTGTTCCTCGTCGCTCTTTATAAGCTTTTTACCGAGACCAAAACCAAAGAAGCTTATTGCGAAAATCGGAGCTACCCCTGTGAGAGGAGCAGACATTCCTTTATAAAGACCGCGGAAGCCTTCCTTCTGTACGGTTTTCTTGAAACAATCCCAAGTGCCAGCGTACAATGCAACCTCGCCCGGCTTAGGCAGAGGCATAGTTTGTAATCTCACTTTTATCGTATCCATGGGATGACCTGACAAAACAGTACATACTCCGCCAAAACCTCCACATAAAAAATATTTAATCGGACTACTTTTTTCAGACATTTTCGTTTCGCTACTCCGTTCGGAAGAGAAAGGTGTATTGTAATAACTTCTGAAACTTGTTCTAAACTACCTACCTCTCACAGTTCAACAGCTGGCTTTGGCATTGAGTTTAAATGTCAAAGTCCATCTTGCGTTCCATTCCAGTAACCAGATTTTTATACGTTAGTTTTATGCCTAGTAAGCGTCAGCCTTGATTTTTCTATTTATTGCTTATAATCTTTATCCACAAGCCATCTAGTTCCAATTAAATAAATTATAATTAAAATAACTTCATTAATAAATTACAATTTAAAATTATTTAAACGTTAAACAAAATGCAAGTAGTATATTATTATACATCTCTGAGTAGCATTATACAGTCGAAAAAAAAAAAAAAAGTATTAAAACTGAGCGCATGAAAATCGAGAAGTTTTATTATTATAAACTTCTCGATCAATAAATCTCTTTTGAGATTGTTGCATGGACTTATTATACAAACACTCTTTGTACAAACATTGTTTGTAAAATAGGTCCATGGATTGTTGAGAAGTACATAGTACTAGCACATATACTTGAAAGATTTAATATCTGATTGAAAAAATATTAAGGTATTTAAGATTTGGGATTTCATCCTTTCTGCTTACCTCAGAAAAGTAGTGCCGTGACTAAGATAAGACAATAAAATTTTTATATCTGTAATCGAAAACAGAATAATTTGCAATATCCGTAACAAAAGTAACATTAACACAATTATATAAAAATAGAATAGGTTTCATTAATTTGGTTTGTTTTTGTAATGGTTTTAAAATATATATTTCTTATCTATATCACTTTTACTATGCATTCTGTGATCTATTTTGTATATCTTTTATTATTGTCATAAGTCATTTAGAACCAACTTAGGGATGGCGATTCTTTCCGAAAAAGATTGATTTTATTTCGAGTTGCATCAAAGCTTTATGAATGGATTCACAAAAAATTTGTAGTCGAAATATATATAAAAATAAAGATCGATCTCTAGAAAATAGACTTGTTTTTAAAACATTTTTTTATTCTCAACTAGTATTCTTTAATTAAAATTACACTATAATCATCATTTAGTGAAAATTTGAGGTAAAAATTATTTCCGAAATTATTTTATTAATAACATTAAAGCTCGTCAATACTAATTATTTAACAATAGACAAACGTTCTGAGAAGAGAAAAATATACTAATCTCATTTGTCTTTGCATATTTATAGGTAAATCCATTTAAGACAAAACAAAAAGGTCACTACAATAAATCTTTTATCATCTATATCTATACTAATAAATAAAATTGAAATGCCTGTTTGTAGTGTCAATTTTTTTTTAAATAAATAGATTTGATGTCTACACGATACCATATCAAAAATACAATTTTTGTCTGTATGTTTGTTCCGGTAATCACCTGAACGGCTAAATGGATTTTGATGGGATTTTTTTTGATAGATAGCTGAAGTTACTCCGGGTAACTTTTAATTTTCGAAAATAATTAGGGTTTCACGTAAAAAAAATCTCATTCAAATTTAAATATATTCCAATTCAATGCAGTTTTACGGGCAAGTGCTTAAATTTATGAGAAATATTTTTTTATATTAGTACTAAAAAAAATTAGGGTTCCTTTAAAAAAAAAAAAACGTGCAGTGAAGAATATAAATAACGCCACTTGTTTTAAAATAAATTGAGTAGTTTTTACAAACATTTCAAAATTAAAGGTAGAAAGTGATTTTATGGTTGGTAG
Source organism: Samia ricini (assembly GCA_014132275.2). Classification (NCBI taxonomy): domain Eukaryota; kingdom Metazoa; phylum Arthropoda; class Insecta; order Lepidoptera; family Saturniidae; genus Samia; species Samia ricini. Next base: position 3,281,371 of record AP028159.1, read on the forward strand.
TACACTCGAACTAGTCTTGATGTATCCAAGCGCAATCCATGTAAGCGTCCAACTAACACTGTAAGTGTTTATTTACCATCAGGTAATATATTTGTCTGCCATCTTAATAGTATATAAAAAGACATTTTTAATCGCACAAAGAAGCGAAAGAAACTGGTCACAAAGCCATTTCTTGAGTTTTTAATTAATTAAGTGAAAATCTTTATACATTTACTTGTATTTGGGTACATTCTTAATCGAATATAATTTTATGGTTCTTATAGAACCAGAAAAAATAAACCTCGATTTCTAAGTTTTAAGATCGATTCACTGGATCGATTCAGTGCTAGATGTCGATTATAAAAAATAGATTATTTGGTCTTAAAGATCGATTCTTCATTTGATCGATATTAGATCGCCATCCCTAATCCAAGTTTTATTGTTCGTCTCTGGAACAAACCCTTTTTATTTTGAAATATGAAACTTCAAAAGCGACCAGTTTAAACCAAGTTAAACTCAAAATAATTGTATGATAGTTTAGTCATTTTATTGCAGAATTCCCACTCAGTACATATTATGAGAACAGCTGTTTTCAATGGATTTGCAACTTGTTTTTAAATGATATTATTCTTCAACGAATATTAATCTCTTAGTTGGTCTATAATTGAAAATAATCAACAAATATGTGTAGTAGAGAAGAAATAGAACGTAAACGTTTGGCCGCTTTACAGAAACGTCAAATCAAAATAAGCGAACTTGTTTCTAGCCCTAATATAACTGGAGGTTTATCCGGCCAGTCACATGCTGGACCAATAAGAAATGTATCTGGGAACCTTCATAAAAGTTTTCAACCGTATACCAAATCTAGTCCTAGTAAAGACCCTGAAGTTTCGGTGCCCGTTACTAAAGTTGTCTCAGGTACTATATACCTCATATCAGAAGATAGATTTGAGGTAAATCCTTCAGAATTTTGCGCACCACTCATTAACATTTTCAAAAGTATACTATCTAAAAGTTACGGTGAGTTTTTATATTATTTAAAGATTTATAATAAATAAAAAAATATCCTTCCTTTCATCAAGATAAATCTAATGAAGTGTTGAATAACTGATTTAAACTTTTAAGTAAAGTATAGTAATATTAATTTATAGTATTTTTTAATTATTTATCTACATAGTTGATGAACCTGTGATGTGCTCGTTGTGTGTTGTACAAAAAAAAAATAATATTTCAGATTCTAAAACAAAATTATGGAATTTCTCTGTTGACGATTATCAAGATTTAATGTCCAAGGTGGCAACATTAGCTCCACATGTGGTCTTAGGAAATCTCCCATTGTTTGTGTTAAAGGTAATTTTATCATGTTTACATATTATCATAGCGTATTGATAAACAAAGTTTAATTATTTTCTGTTATCCTTAAAGTAAGATTGTCTCCATTCAAGGCATGTATCAATAATGACATAAATATATAAAATATTTTTCAAGAGATTAAATGCATGCATCTATAATCTGTTTTGTTTGTTCTGTCCTTGTAAACCAGTGAACTATTACAAATACTTTTTAAATATAAATATGGTATTTATGTTTATGTTTCAGGTATTAAGGGAACCTACAATAGATCCTAATTTGATAGATTTAACTCCAGTAGAAGAAACATTGCGCTGTAAGCTGATGCCATTTCAATACGAAGGGGTCAGGTTTGTTACATTGTTCACTTATGTGATAAATGATGACAGTAGTGTAAGAAAAATGTATTTGTTTTTACTTATACTGAATAGAAAGAAATCTCGGATCACTGCTTCATCTTATTCTTTAATTAAACAACAATTTATTGTAGTTTAGCTGTTATTAACTTGAACTAATTTCAAATATCTGAGTATGTTCTAAACAAATGATGGTAATTCCACCATTATTTAATGACAACTTGTTGTCCTTCCATTGGACATTGGACTCTAAATTCTTTATGACCTAGAAATTAAACATTTACTGCTTGACTTTTTTATTTGCTATTTTGACTTTATACCTGAATATTTAGAATTGTGTGTTGGCTGTCTTTTATGCATGCACACATATGCATGAAAGTTTGAGATGTATCACCAAGTACATACAAAGATTTTGTGTTAATTATTGTTTTGCAATTAAATATAGATAAGAGACAGTTCATAAGTAACATATATGATTATCAATTTCTGGAGGGGTAATGAAAAGAAATACTACTTAGCCATGGAAGTAAAAACTCGCAACTTTTGAATGACTGTTTTTTTTTTGTAATGTTTAAATTTCACCATTTGTTAATTGAAATTATCAACATAACATAACATATATCATTTGACTGCTTTTTACATCTATTGGCGATACTTGACGTTAACGGCGCACGTCATAGCATTGGTAACGCGATTCTATAAACAACCGAGAATCCCTCAATACAGCCAAAGAAGTTTCGGCCAATACAGCCAAAAGTTTTCGTATGTAAAATATTTTATGTATAAATTTAATAAAAACAGGAATACAATAATTAAAATTTACACTTGTAACAATTGTAATTCACAGGTTTGGTATAGCACGTCGCGGACGATGTATGATAGCAGATGACATGGGACTGGGTAAAACGTTTCAGGCTCTCGGAATCGCGAGTTACTATAGACACAATTGGCCATTGCTAATTGTCACCACATCTTCTATGCGGTAAGTAAATATAAAAAATAATAGTTTGTATACCTACCTATAATTATTGCAAGGCACGTAATGATTGTAATTTTTATGATAATTTCATATACTTTACATTGTTATATAATACACTTAATTTACTATATATTACAAAATAAAACATGGTTACACCTGGAGAGGTAATATGTATTGGAATGATATATATGACAGATATATATATATATATATATATATATATATAATTTTATCAACCACTCATATCCATTCTTTACCATATAGATTGACAACTATTGAAAATATTATTATTTTAAAATCATATGTATATAATCATATACATACATATATATATATATATATGAATGGATATGAGTGGTTGATAAAATTATATATATAAACTGTGGTCAACTTTTGTTATATCTATACAAACAAATAAAATTGAAATGTCTCTTTGTCAAATATCAAGATAACAGCTTTTTACTAAATATTAACTTTTCATTATATAATTTTTTTATACATTTTAAGTATGAAAAATTTGAAAAAAATATTGTATAATCAGGAACACTTGAAAGAATAAAGTTCTGTTTTTTTTTGTAGCGTTTTTTCTTAATTTTTTTTTTAATCTTTGTTTTTCATTGTTTTTAACTCCTTAAATATTAATAGTTTTTGAGTTGTTAACGAAAACATATATAGTTTATAGCATTTGCAATTTTTTATGTGCTAATAAAGCCTCCAGATACACTTTTCTAAACATTATTCTTATCGAATGAGCTATTGCACGTATTTTTAGGAGATTTATAAATAATTAACACGTTTTTAAACTTGTTGACTGGACTACAATTCGACTTACCTATATTTAAATGTAAAAATATTTGTATCGAAAATTAACCATTACAGGGAAACATGGCAGAATAAAATCCACGAACTTCTACCATCAGTGCCTTTAGTTAACATAGCAACACTCACCACCGCTAAGGACACGCAACTTGTTGCCGATAAACAGGTACTAATATTATTCTTTAGTAATGAAATCATCACAATTATCCAAACTTTTTAAAATGTAAATGAAACTATACTATACACGCGAATTTCAAACCGTTTTAGTAATATGTTTGAATATGGAATATTTATCTACGAGTTTATAGTTTATTTGTTGTTTTTTTTACATGGAAATCAGTAATAATAACTACTCATGTCAGACAAAAAATCGTCGTCACCATGATATTTTATTATATTTTATTACATGATGCCTAAACTGATGAATAATATAATGGAAAAAAATAATAAAAAAAGATGTCGTGTCGTGGGACACCAGGTAGGAACGAAGTTCCTTCGGCTAATGTAGAAACGACACAATATGTAAAAAAAAAATTTGCTCAATTTTATGTAGGTTTTCTTGATTTTTCTCTTAAATTTTGCTGATTAGTCTTTATTTAAGTACAGGAAAGTATTTAGGAAATTCAGTATCTTAGGAAATAATAAATTACGTAAATTAAAAAAAAAATCGTAATTCAAATTATCAATTAAAATAACAAAATATGTCTCTTTATTTTTGTTTGACAACATAAAATTGCATAAAAATATAAATAATTACAAAAAAAGTTTATTATTATTATTATTATTATAAGTAATTCCTATTAATAAGTCTCTTCCATAAATTCTATTGCTGAAAGAAGGAGAAAGAGAAAGGTATTATACACTACTCGCTTGTGTATACGAGTGTCGCGCCTGCGCACGTCTCATTTAACGGTTTTATTCCACGGACTTTTTTTCACGGTTTTACTATCACATTTTTTCAGTTCGGTCGCGCAGCGAAATCCCTATTTTCTCCAAGCATGCCGTAAAGAACTTCGTTCCAAAACATACATAAAAATCGATTTAAATCTAAGTTGGTCGTGTTTAATCTACAATTAGTTATTTGATTAAAGAATTAATTCACTAGTCTATAGTTCATAATTTTACAGTCTATCGTTACCTAATCTTTAGTATATTTTCAGGTATTACTTTATTTTTTAAATTATTTTTTTTAACAGACTGAAATTGTAATAGTTAGCTACAAGATAACAAGCATGCATACAGAACTGTTGAAGAATAAAAAATTTGGAGTAGTCATTATTGTAAGTTTTTTTTGTTTTTAAATTATTATTCGCAAAAAAATACTCTGCAAAAATCTATAAGAATAACTTTTAACCTTGTGAATTTTACTCTAAAGTGTTTCATAGTGATAGACCATAGAGAACTTATACATAGTCCATTATTATTATTATTATTAGAAAATGGGCTATGCAGGCTTAAACAGTCCTGTATCACTGTGACCTAGTCAGATTTATTGTGATCGCCTCTATATTGCTAAACCTCACTGCCTAGACCTTTTTTTTTTCTTGACGGGGGGAAATGCATTTACGCACTACCCTTACCTATTGCATTAGTGAGACCGGAGTCCTCCAATGCAATAGGTAAGGGGGCTCGGAGGGATGAGCTCCGTGCCAGTGTGGGACTCGCCCGGGCGTGAAGCGCCCGGAAATACCCACTAAAACCCCCCGGGGCCGTCAGCCGCATTTGGGATGGGGGCGACACGGGGTGGCTTTCGCAAGCACCGCGTCTCCAACTGCAGCGAATCCACCAGGCCTCGTCCGTGCAATGGCCCGGTAAGGATGAAGGAAAATACTTCCCCTCCACCTCTTAGCCCGCCTCAGAAGGAGGCACGACCGTACTGGTCGACAATCCGGGGGGCAGGAAGTACATCCTGCCCCCCATAAGATCACTGCCTAGACCTACAACCTGAATACACTGTAGGATCTTTTTGGCAGAGAGCGTCTGTACCTCCTCCGGGAGCAACGCATGCTTACCCAGAATTCATGGTTTTGTCACTGTAAACATTTCGGAACAGTAGTTTCTTTGAATTTAAATCAAGTTTTTTTTTATTAGACAATTTTAACATTACTTATAAACCAAGATACATAAATTGAAGCTTTTAAAAAGGCATATCAGATGGTAATTATTAATAACATTTGTGTATAAAAGAACCGTAAACATTTTTGTTTTTACGTGAGGGACACGAGAGTATACAGTTATAGTTCATTTTCATTCATTACAGTGTTTTCCTTTAATAAAAATTTAGGTAATTTAATTTGTAAATTAAAGGGTTGTTACCGCTATAAGAGCAAGGTGGTAGATTACAGTTGCCTGTAATTCCTTCACAAGAAAAGTGGCGAGCGGGGGTCCATTTGGGTTTTGTGGGTATTCCCTGTGCTTCAAGTCGGGCGAGTCTCACATAACCCTGTGGTATCTCTAATCCGGGAGATTCTACCCCTCCCCCCGGATTAAAGATGCCCAAGGGATGCGTGAATGCATTTCCCCACGATAAAAAAATAAAATAATTGGGACACAAGTAATCGACGCGGCTTATCCCCTCACTCGATTGAACCTTGTGTTTAATTATTGATTTCAGGATGAATCTCATCACTTGAAATCCCATAAAGCTCAATGTACGATAGCACTCGGCAGTATAACTCGGCTTTGTCAGCGAGTTATCTTACTGAGCGGTACTCCGGCACTAAGCCGCCCATCAGAGTTATACACCCAATTGACATTAATAGAGCCCAAACTGTTCACGTCATACACTGAATATGGTGAGTCGTGAGTAGTACGCAGTTTATCTGTGGATTAATTTAGTTATAATTGCACTGAACTAGTTATAAGTGAGTGAAGTTGGTTATAATCGAGTCAAATTAATTATGATTTACTTAAATTATAAAATAAAGTTAAATGTTATTGTTTCTTATTAGTTATCTTTATTTATCAGCAACTAGTCCGGACTCGGCGAACTTCGTACTGCCTCTGAGTCAATAAAACCGTTTCGATCAATAAAAAAGATCATGAAAGTCCGGCTGTTCTTGAGTTATAAGTGGTGTAACTAATCCAACTTTGTCTTATGCATAGATAATTTAGTTATACCGTAAGCATGTTAAGCTATACCGTAGGCATGTTACTGAGCTCCTCCTAAACGGCTGAACCGATTTTGATGAAATTTGTTGTTTGTGTTTAAGTGGCCTCGATAGATTCAATTATATGCTAGGTTTTTATTTGAAATCTATGTTATTATTCATAATATTTTTAATATAATAACTACTTCATTTATGTTGAATCCCTATTTCGATCTTGGACGATTATATATGGTCTTGCATGTCCGTAGTCATCAAGAGTATATGATGAGTTTCGTGTTTTTTGAATTTATTTAGCAGCACTTTAAACTTAAATTGTTTAAATACACTCTTGTTGTATTGAAAAAATCGCTTAAACCTTATAGATCCTTGAAGTGTTAATTGTATTTATGTGAATGTACAGATCTGGGTATATACATGTATTATGAGCCGGGTTCTCTTTCTAATAGGTAAAAGATACTGCGATGGTAAGCAGACTAACTTCGGTTGGGACATGTCCGGTCAGTCCAATTTGACAGAGTTACAAATTATACTGCAGAAGAGATTCCTTATTAGAAGAACCAAGGAACAGGTCCTTACTAAGCTGGGAGGAAAAAACTAGGTACATTATTAAGAGTTTATAACAAGTTTCGAATTCATTCGTAAATATAGTTACGAGTTAGTGAGGTTATAGAAAGAGATAGCAATAGTAGCACGCATGTGAATGAAAGAGACGGAATAATTATTAACAGTTACGTTACAGTTTTACCCGTTATAATTTTGCCCAACTAGTTTTATCCGCATAATTTTACCCAACTAGTTTTAAGTAAATATGTTATAATTTCCACATTTATTACTGCATGATTAAATAACACTGGTTACATTCAGAGAAACAGTATTATTGGATCGATCCCTATTGCAATATACGAAGGAGGACGAGCGAGGTCTCACACAAATGGCGGAAGCGTATAAATCGACAAAGACCGACAAACACGCCGCTCTAGTGACGTACTTTAGTGAATCGGCAAGAATTAAAATACCGGCTATATGGTAAGTAATATAAACTAGTGTAGTGGAGCCTTAGTAAACTGATTAATTCGGTGATCGGGTTAGTCTGGGAAGTGACAATCGTTCTTTTACGTTCAATTGTGTTTTTATTACAGATGTCAGAAGTATAAGCAAAATTATTGTTATTGTTTATATGAAATTGAAAAAGACTGCTTATCAACAAATGCATTTTATTTTTAACTAACTTCATGGTGTGTTACATAGTCGTGTGCGTTAATTTCTGTTTCAATCCCGTTTGTTTTGAGAGGTGTCCCGGATTATCGAGACTCTCCCATTTAGTTCTATTCCCTATATGTTGGTTTATTTGGTATCTGAAAGAAAACCTTATATTTTCTAAGGATCCTTGGTATTATTAAACAACCACTTCACGTTAAAACTAAAGCGATTGTCGGAACGCACTTACTTTTATTGCCAATTTGAGAGTGAAAATTAATTGACCATTTAAATGAATGTAATGTAGCTAATTTACAATATGAGACCTCGCGAATCACTCAAGAATATATTTAAGGAATACAGTATCATAATTTTGCAATACATCTTTGATAATTTGATGTACAATAATACCCCGGTTAGCGCGACCCCGTTACGCGCGGTTTCACTATAACGCGAATTGCAAATTTCGCGCTCAAATGCCTCGCATTACGCGAAAGAGTGCGTATAAACATAATGTAAAGACAATAGATGTATTTTTCCGTAAAAAAAATAAGGGTATGTATTGCATAAAGTGTTCTTAGAATTAAAGTGATTGATTAAAATGATTGGTATATTTTTGTATTAAATTTTGACTATGTTTAATCATAAACCCCTCGATATACGCGAATTTCAGGTAACGCGATTTTTTTCGGAACGTATCCCTCGCGTAAAGCGGGGTATTACTGTACATTTGTAAAAGTTTAACCAAGTTTGATATAGTAAATTTTAAAACCAGAAGTAATCACAAAATAGCAGTTCCTTGCTTTAGGCTTATTAAGTCCAATAAAAGCTTTTTTTTTTAGCTTTTTAGGTAATAGTGCCAGGTTCTAGAACATGTTTGCAAAACACGTTACCGATTTACCTGGCGATAAGTTCAAGCACTATGTCAAACAGGTCTTAATGACCAAAGGTTTATTTGTTTATTACAGGTGAATCATTACGTGAACGATAGCGATTTTAGAAAATGACACCCCCTCTCTGTGCTTCTGCTAAAACTGTTTATTATTATACTAAAAAAAAATATTAAAAAAAAATTATATCGAGTTTCTTGCATGCGCTCGATTGGGTTGATTTCCGAACTGGTGGTAGTTTTTGACGTTCATATGCACCGTTTTAGATTTTTTATTTTTTAAGTGGATGTGAGCGAAGATGCAGAGATAGTTTATATAAAAAAAACTGTTATTTAAATTTCAGTAAATATATAAAACAACTATTGGAGGACAGTTCAACGGGGAAGTTTCTAGTATTCGCTCACCATAGAAACGTGATAGAGGCTATATGTTTAACGCTAGACGAGGCCGGGGTACATTACATGTGCATAGTGGGTTCAACGCCGACTAATACCAGAGCGGTCCGTACCTACATAATTTTATTTCAAACCCATTCAATTTTGACCCTTATATAGTACTAATTAAGTTTATAAATCATATTCGAAGGTTATTTAGATTGTAAGGAAGACGTCGGACATCGAGTAACCTGTTAGGTGTTGTCGGAATTGCCCCAGTTTTGCCAGATTTTTTGAACCTTTCACAGACGTTTTCTACTTACATGGGTGGGGTTTAAGTCGACTACAATCTCAGCTGATGTTAAGTGACGGTAACCTAAGGAGTTGTCTATCGAGTGGTAAGGCGGAACCCGTTGGGTGGAAGGTGGGCGCTACCACTATGGTATTTTGTCGTTAGGATATTTCCCAACACTAATCTGACGTTGCACCATTTTGAATTATGTATATTTGAGAGATTTTGTCGGGATCTCAGTCTGTCATGTAGCGGTTGTTTTCTCCAAAATTCAGTAAACTTGCGTATTTGACTATATTTTCATTTAATTTTGATGGCGTTTTGTGTGGCATAGTCCGGTTATTGTGTACATGTGAAATTTATTATGGAATATAATGCGTAGCATTTATTATGAGCTAGCGCACGAAGCTCCGTGGAAAGTTCTAGCAGGACGCGCCACAGTCTTGCAGTCTTTATTATCGTTTTAAAACATTTTGTGTAAATTGTTTTATCTAAATAAATAAATAAAAATAAAATAAATAACTTGGTAACGCTGATACAAGATTGAAAATATATCTTACCTACATGACACTGGCACAAATTGTGTGTACACAAACTGCCCTTATCTAAGAAAAAGAAGTTATATTTGGTCATGGACGTAAAGTAGGGATGTGCCGATTCAAGGCGATTTTCCACAAGATCGGATCGCGAGCATACGATTCAGCGATGTATCGCAACATTTCATATCTATTTGATTTTTTGATGGATCATTTCAGTAAAGCCAGAAATCAGATCGTCAAGATATATATTTACAGTGTTTAAGCAAGACATCAAATATTATTATCGGGTTTTTGTTAACTTTTTAAAAATATGTGATAACATGGAGGTTTTTCAATAAGAAATAAAACCTTTCAAAAACCAATACAATACAATTCACATCACTCAAGTGTTCACTGTCGCTGAAGTTATTAAAAAAAAAAACTCTTCTTTTTATGTGTAAATGAAATATTTATCTATATGTGAAAGATTAACTTTCAATACTAACAATAATTATTAAAAATCTTTCTCATTTCTCATTCGATTGTTTGGATCGATATTTTTTTTTTTTAAACTCGGACCAATGATACTCTATCCGATCAGTAGATCGTATCGAGATATTACAATTGGCAATATCGATTCCAAACATACGTATCGTTTTTTTTACACGGAATGAGCTCAGTGCTTTGACCACAATCTCGCCTAATGTTAAGTGATGATGTGGTCCAGGATGGTAAGCACACTAAGCCTAGAGGTACTTGTTTTCAAGTGATGCTGCCGGAACACACCTGTTGGTATTTGGTGACAGGTTTTCAAACTTGAAGGTGGTAGCTACCCAGACGGGTATTATTAGAAAATGCCCTACCACCATGCTATGGTTTCCTCGCCATGTTTTCCTTCACTGAAAGCTCAGGTCGATTTTCGATCGAAGAGTTGGATAGGTGGGGATCGAACCCGCGTGATTGACGTTGATATATCGTGATATCGGTCGGACAGGACCTGGTGGAGAAGTTCCAGCACAAGGAGTCATGCCGGTGCGCCGTGCTCTCCATAACGGCCGCTAACTCCGGCCTCACCCTCACAGCTGCTGGTCTCGTGCTGTTCGCCGAGCTGCACTGGAATCCGGGGGTCGGTCTTATACTGTTATCACTAACTAGCTGTGCGCCCGCGGCTCTGCCCGCGGCTTTATATACATACTCCCCACTGCATAATATTGTTTTTAAATGATCTTTGCTTTTAACTTTCGTTTTTATGCGGAACCCTTTTCGAAAAATAAAAAGTGACGTGCAGTAAGTTCAGCTATCTACCAAAATCGGTCCAGCCATTCTAGAGATTAGCCAGAACAAACACGACAGCCACATGATTTTTTTTTTAATTGTGTTTTTGATATAATCATGTATCGTATATATGTATTTAGTCAAAATTTGTTATTTAGATATACAAACAGACATCAATTTTATTTATTAGTATAAATTATTTAATTAATTGCATTGTTCTCCTTGTAGTAGCCATTTACTTAATCACAAAAAAACTATCTAGACTATATTGAATACACTCGGTACGGGGCAGTTGAAAAATTTCGTAATATCTAACTCTCTCTCAGTCCACCCCTATCAGTAAAATTAAGTAAAGCTCCCTCCCCTCATGATTACGTAAGCATTAGCATGTTTTTGAACAAAAAATACGTTGATTAATAAGTAAATATTGCTTATGTAATCACCTTTCCCCCCACAAGGTGGACCGAAGGCGAAGGTCGCGGGAATCCGCTGAATGCGGGTGCCGCAAGACGCAGTACTTGTGGAAATCTTTGAGGAAGACCTATGTCCAGCAGTGGACGTCTTTCGGTTCAATGGATGAGTGAAACCACCAGTTACACCCTCATCCCCCATGTCATCTAAAATAAACAAATCCCTCATGGATACTTACGTAATTCTTGAAGGGCCTCTTGCATTGTTCTTTCAAATTGGGGTAATATTTGCTGTGCTTTGACCACAATCACGCCTGATGTTAAGTGCCGATGTGGTCCAGGATGGTAAACACACTAAGCCTAGGCACTGGTTCTCAAGTGATACTGCCGAAACACCTATTGGTATTTGGCCACAGGTTTTCAAACTTGAGAGTGGTAGCTACCCAGGGGGGGATTATTAGAAAAAGCCCACCATGTTATGGTTTCCTCACGATGTTTTCTTTCACCGAAAGCTCAGGCTGATTTTAGAGTTGGATAGGTGGTTTGAACCCGCGTACCATAAAATCCGACCGTACTATCATCATCGCTTCAAATTGTGTATGACGCTTGTGTGTGGGCGTAGGTGTTAACGCAGGCGGAGTCGCGCGCGCACCGACTGGGCCGCAAGGGCGGGGTGCGCGTCAGGTACTTGCTGGCGCCCGCCACCGCAGACGATCTCATATGGCCGATGCTCCAACTCAAACTCAATGTAAACAAACACACACACACACATATTTTATACATTATACCAACCATCATTCACCTTCCGATCCATAGGGTGATGCCAATTGTAATTTTGTGAGTTGTGAGTCGCGTTAATTGCATCGCGTAATATACGTTGCATCCGGCTTCATATAAAAATTTAAATTAATTGTCTTTCAACTCAATTGTGGGTAAATACAATTGAATTTCGGTCGGTATGTGTGCGGTTTGGGTACAGGGGAGCGGGGAGCCAGGGAAGCGAACTGTTTTCACAAGTTTGTAATGTAATTTTTTTAAGTTTTCGCGTTCCATATTTAAAATCAGTTAATTTTAACGGGTTTTTACGCGTTACCCAGCCGAAACGTCGGGATAGGAAGAAAAAAAAAACCAAAGGTAACGCGTAAAAAACCCGTTAAAATTAACTGTTATCACAATAATTAACACATTTCTAATGTTCGATACGAAAAAATATTATCGTGTCGAATAAAGGTACTCTACATTTTATGTCTTGCCTACATTTTTTTTTTTTTTTATAGTCCCCGTCATCCTCGAGCGTGACCAGAGATCTTTTTATTACTATAATTAAGTTTTTATTTATTCATTTGTTATTTTTGACTTTTTTTCTGGTGTGCAATTTATTTATTTGTTCTTTTTGTTTGTCTTAGGCTCGTTCTTTTGCCTCTTATCTTCTTAATCTAATACGTTTATTTTTTTCTTAGACACGTCATACAATTAGTTAAGCTTATAAAATTAATAATTACAAATGTGAAATTGAAAGAAGACCTTCATATTGAGTATATGTACGGATATTTTTTTTAAAACATCATCTACTGATACTTGATCCTATTTTTTATATTCCATCACACTACACGGGACAAACACATTCAATCGAACCGTAATTAAGCGATTCACAACTCACAAAATTACACCCGTTTGCCCAGCATCCATATTGTAAATCAATTTTTTTATTAAATTCCAGCAAAGTGTTTGGAATTTCATCGCATGTTTAATAAACTACGGCCTGAAATATCTCCAATCAGTTTTATCTCGAACGTCATTAAATTCACTGCCTTGCGTTTTTGAGCCTATGTTACGTAATTTTGGTTGTTGAGAAGAGAAATGCATTGAAAATAATAACGCGAAACGTTTATTCTGAGGTGCCACGAAAAACTCCACAGAAAGTTCTAACAGTTTTGCTGTAACTTGGGAGCATTGATATAAGATTGGAAATACATTGATTATCATGAGACCAGCACAATCGCATCTGTAACTCACAGATTGGTATAACTAATGTTAAAAAAATAACCCAATAGCTTATAATCCATTGAGAGTAGACATTATCATGACTTGGCTTATGAGTACCACGGCTAAAGTGCTGGGTTTTTTACCATGTTTTTTTTACTCAGTATAGGCTATGACCACGATCTCACCTGATATTAAGTGACGATGTGATCCAGGATGGTAAACACACTAAGCCTAGAGATACTGGTTCTTAAGTGACGCTGCCGGAACACACCAATTGGTGTTTGGTGGCAGGTTTTCAAACTTAAGGGTGGTAGCTACCCAGGCGGGAATTATTAGAAAATCCCCTACCTCTATGCTATGGTTTATGGGTTTACTTCCCCGAAAGCTCAGGGTGAAATCACCAGTTACACCCTCATCCCCATGTCATCTAAAATAAACAAATCCCTCGTGGATACTTAGGTAATTTTTGAGGGGCCTCTTGCATTCTGCTCTTTCAAATTGGGGTACTATTTGTTTTTTTTTGACACGGTGTTGGCTGTGCTTAGACCACAATCACACCTGATGTTAAGTGCCGATGTGGTCCAGGATGGTAAACACACTAAGCCTAGGCACTGGTTCTCAAGTGATGCTGCCGGAACACACCTAATGGTATTTGGCAATTTGGCAAAACTCAGGGTGATTTTAAGACTGCAGGGGGCGACGTGGCGACATGCCTAGCAACCGCGTATCGCCCCCAACCCAAATGCAGCGGACGGCCCCGGGGGGTTTTAGTGGGTATTTCCGGGAGCTTCACGCCCGTGTTAGTCCCACACTGGCACGGAGCTCGTCACTCCGTGCCCCCTTACCTATTGCATTGGGGGACTTCGGTCTCACTAATGCAATAGGTAAGGGTAGTGCGTAAATGCATTTCCCCCCGTCAAAAAAAAAAAAAAAAGGGGTGATTTTAAGAGTTGGATTGGTGGGTTTGAACCCGCGTGCCATTGGCGCGGAATCCGACCGCACTATCAACTAAGCCGTCATTACTTCAAAAATGTGTCTGGTGGTTTCTAGCAAAATTAGCAGGCCCATACGAGTGCGATTTAATCTCGTAAGGCCCGACATACGTATGCTCTCAGCCAACATCTAGCTCCACCTACACGGAGATATCATCCCGGATTTATTCCCAGTTTCCCTTCCTGGAACTGCCTCGGTGGCGCAGTTGTATTACGGTGCGACTGCCGTTCTGAGGTCTCGGGTTCGATCCCCGGGCCGGGTCAACTGGTATTGGGTTTTTCTACCCAATATCATCCCGGAGTTCGGAATTTGTGCCCGATATGGCGACAGGCTCGCCCCCTGTCACATCCGGGACGGAACTAAGCTCGGCGGAATGCGAGCGGTGTAGTTCGCTGCATCACCTCTGCCTAACCCTTCGGGGATAACAGGCGTGAGCTTATGTATATGTTTCCTTCTATAGTTATAAATGTAGAGATTTGCTATTTTTAAAGCCATCAAAATACCTGAGAGTTAAGAGTACAGTCTATTTTGAATACTTTAAAACCTATATTCCAAAGTTCTATTACGTAAGCATTTCTGCATGCACTTTTCTTATTATTCATTATTTACGTGTATATTTAAAGGTACTGAACGATGTCGGTTTGAGTAAGGATACGTTCGAAGACACGCAGATGAGGCTTCAGGTAAATAAATATATTCGATTAACTTGTCCGTTTTCAGATAAGAAATTCTTCAATATCTCGGTATAAACAGACCGTATATTTGAAGCGATGGTGGTTCAGTTGTTAGTGCGGTCGGGTTCGAAGCTACGTATCCTTTTATAAAATAAACTTGAGGTCTCGGTGAAGGAAAACATTGTTGGAAAACCATAATACGGTGGTAGGGTATTTTATAATAATGTCCACCTCATCCTCAAGTTTGAAAACCTCTTACGAAGCACCAAAAGAGATTCTGGCAGCTTCACTTGAGAACTAGTACACCTAGGCCACATCTACCACATCGTCACTTAACATCAGAAGAGATTGTGGTCAAAGCGCTGAGGCTAATAGTAATAAAAAAAAGTAGCGAGATGTTTACGAACCTTAGGTTTGCACCTTACCAGGAATCTGAGCTTTTGTAAAGGAAAATATTACATATAATGAAATCACGCCATATTTTTAGAATTATTTCTTAACGCTCTCTAAGTGAACCTAAATGTTTTACAGTATTTTTAAAGATAGACAAGTTAACGGGTAAACGCTAGTCTTGTAAGTTAATACAAAACGTCTGTTTAAAAAGTTATGCTGTTAATACACGTACGGACCGGACCGCGGACATGGTATGTCGAGCGGCCGAGGACATCATTCGCTTAAGTAGGGATAAGGCAATAAAATTTTTCGAAAAGATCTATTTTTTGAATCGATTCACAAAACATCGAGGTCCTAGAGATCAATCTTGATTCTATTTGTTTTATTGGGATTTTTATTCGTAAATAGTATTCTTCCAATGGTCAAAATTAGACTATCATCATCATTTATTGCAAAAAAAACTGTTACCAATTTTTTTTATTAACATTACTAAAGGTCATCAATAGCAACTAAACATAGAAAAAAGAATGCCTAAAGAAAAATTACACTGAACTGTTTTATTTTTGCCTATTTATAGATGATTATCGTATTATAGAAAACAAAAAGGACACACTTTGAAAGATCGATCTTCTGAGCCTCGATGTTTAGTGAATCAATTCATCGAATCGATTCAAAAATCGATCTTTTTGGAAAGGATTACTATCCCCACTTAGAGTAGTGATAACATAGGTCGCCGTACTATGTCCGTGGTCAGGTCCGTACGTGTGTTAACGCCATTAGTCGGAACTCCCTGTCATCGGTATTTTGTCGTTTTGTTTTTTTTTTTATTTAGGTATGTAATTATTTTAACTCTAGGAAAGCAAAAACAACATAGCCCAGTATCTGACACCGCTCGGAAAGAGTAAAAACGATTATATACCGGGAACGAATATAAGGAAACATAGAAGAGATAATAACACAGATACACGAAAAGATGAACCGACAGACGAAAATATTAAACATGTTATTAATAACGAAATAAATGAATGTGATAATATTGTTGAGAAATCGTTCTTCGACGACGAGGAAGGCGATGAATTATTGGCCAGTTTAAATTTATGATGCACTACAAAATAAATATGTATTTTTAATCTGTTTCTATGTTACACGCGGCAAAGGAAATTAAATTACAAAATTAATAATAATAATATTATGTTTCTTTCTTACATTAACAATTTGTGATAACTATTTTATTTGTCTAAATTTTAAAGTATTTCTTTATTAATATTTGTCATTTTTATAGTAATTTTTATTAATCGCGCAAATATGGGTTTTTTAATATTTTGTTAATTACGTTTTTGTTTGTATTGTGACTTTGATTCTCGGCTGTATTCTGGATTTGATATAAAAATTAAGGATTTAAATGTTATGAACATTAATACTAGTTTTAAATTATTATTGAGATTGTTTTTGTTCGTTAGGTTATTATTTGCAGACCTTTATCACTCAATTCTCCCGTAAAAAATACCCGTCCAACATAAAAAAAGGCGAACGTCGAAAAATTAGTGTTTCTCTTATCTACTGTACGTTTTATTGAAGTTGTAAATGTCATTGCGTTTAAGTTATAAATATTATAGTTTATTCTGTTCAAATTACCTAACTCCTTTTGTTTACCTTATTGTGTCAAATAGGTGTAATGAATATATATAGAATGTGAGGTTTGTGTGAATGGAAATATCAGTAATTAATTGTTAAATATCTTGTTTCAAGTTTAACTAATAAATATTTATATATTTGTTATGTCTTTTATTTAAAGTCTAAACTGTAAACCTTATTAGTAAGAGATCAAATCCTGTTGTTCTATGATTTTTTGTCTTATTAAAATACCTTTTGTCCTATAAATTATTTGAAACTGAAAGATGGCATCTTATTTTTGTCAAGCGAAAGTACTTTCGTGGTACTGATGCGTGATTAAAAAAACAAATACCGTTGCTTGATTAGTATATGTCGACTGAAGAGTTGCCTAGTCTAAAGAAGCAATGGTTATAACGACACTATTAGTAACGTGAAAGGTTCGTGGTGCGACTTCTTACCGCGGCTGTCAAATAGAGATGCGATGGGATGAGTGTGGATTACAATTTTCTTTTCGCGGTAGAACCTCTTGTTGATCACTTCCAGACCGCCATCGAGGAACTCTAGAAAGAGATACAGGCGGCGAGCGATCGCCGTTTCGTACTTCCCGAAGAAGTGAATGCTAAACAACCATATGACGTTCAAAGGCCACATTGAAAAAGTCAGGAACCAGGCAGCCATGGTGGAATTTTTTTTAAAAATAAATTCGAATAGTTTCCTTCCGGTCTAAAGTCACCATCTACGAAACAACTGTCAGGTCCGTACTGACATACTGCGACCCTGCATTCGCCCCTATGGCAAAGTAACATATTAAGTTCATACAAGGATAAAAAGTCGCTTGGTAATAACTGTCAAAGTAAAGGACCCAAACTGATACCCAAAAAAAATAATAAAACAATTTATTAATTCACACACACACATATGTAATTCTTATTTATTTGAACGTATTCGTAATTTAACATTTTTATACTATTTATTTTTCATTTTAATTAAGAAAATCAATGCCCGTTCTAAAATATAACTGAAATTCAACATTAAAAACTGAATATTTATTATTTTAAACATTCTCCCTTCAGTTCGCATCTGTGACAATATACTTGTTCGAATGGTTTTAGTTTCCCACCGCCTACACTCTGTTATTATCGCAAGGACCGGTGTGTTCGATGCTCAAGCTTGGTTTGGACAGTGACGCGCATTTTAAGAGGCACAGATTGCTGTAAGTGACGCCGTCGCTCCCGCAAACTGGATCTTTCTCGCGCGTGCATATACACGGATGTAAACTCGCCAGTTTAGCTCCCTGGCATTCGCCATCATGTTCCATCTTCAGAGACGGTATAATCTTTTGGGTGCATTCCAGTGAACATTTGTTGGCGTAAGTTTTTCCGTTAGAGCCACAGACGGGGGCATATTCCAAGGTACAGTAGCAGGGGATGCCCACCTCGCATGCGGTGTTTTTCACGATTGTCATATTGCTGTGTGTCTTGTCCTTTTCGCAGTAAAATTCACACGGGTTCTCGTACGTCTTACCATCTGACCCGCAGACGGGACTATAGATTTTTCCGCAAATACATAACGGCGGTGGCAGAGCTGTTACCGAGTATATTAGCGCAGCGGCGATCAGAAGAATACCTGTAAAAAAAAAATTATTAAAAATTCACGTCTACTTCCTACAACACAACTATTTATAAATAAAAAGAGTATAAAAACAAAATCGCTTCTATAAAATTATGCAACGGATTTTCATACGATTTCGTTAAAAAAAATAATTTACATGACTTGAATTTTTTTTTAAGTATAATTCCTTTTTTTTTTGACGGGGGAAATGCATTTACGCACTACCCTTATCCATTGTATTTGTGGGATCAGAGTCCCCCAAATGCAATAAAATAGATAAGGGGGCACGGAGAAAGCGGGCACGGAGTTAAGTATAATTCCTGCGTTTAAACATTATTTACTACATCTTTTTTCACCTACAGTAAGAAATTTTTATGATGGTAGAGTATTGTCTATTACCCTCTTTGCTTGATACAACTACCGCCCTCAATTTCAACGACTTGAATGCCAACTTCCCAATGCTTAACGTGGATCACAATAACACTAAACATCAGGTGAGATTTTGTTAGTGCGTAAATGCATTTACTCCCGTCCAAAAAAAAAAAAAAAAAAAAAAAAAAAAAAACAGGTGACATTTTGTGATACAATGCTATCATTTTCCCTTGTTTATACTTTACATATAACTATAATATATTTTAGAAATAAATATACAGCTCCAGTACAAATTATGTTAAAGTTTGCACGATGTTGATAACATGACTTGCATTTTATCACTATATTGACAAATAATTGTTTAAAACATTATTATTTTAATTTAATATTTAAAAAATACCGACGCCCTCATAAAAGCCGCGGGAATCCGCTGGATGCGAGTGGCGCAAGTCTGGTCTTTGCGGAGATCTTTGGGTGAGACCTGTGTCCAACATTTGACATCTTTCGTTGGAATGGATAAATGTAATAAATGTTCTATGCGGCTAAGTACGGCATTATAGCAAAGCCTATTTTTTTCTTTTACACGGTATAGGTTCAGTGCACAATATCACCTGATGTTAAGTGACGATGCGGTCCAGGATGGTAAACACAGTGGTTCTCAAATGATGCTGCCGGAACACACCTATTGGTATTTGTGGTCAGGTTTTCAAACTTGAATGTGGTAGCTAGCCAGGCGGGCATTATTACAATATCACCTATTTTATCACTATACCATTGTGTAATGTATAAATATTTAAATACAAACAAAATTATATGAAATTCATTAAATATCAATCAAGCAATAAAGTAAGAATTTACTAAGTACCTACATAAACTAATTATTGTGAACTAAATAAATCTATACATATAAAAGAAAAATTGAATTTCTTTGACGCACCATCATCTCAAAACTACTGAACATTTCCGAATGCGGCTATCACCATTCGACGCGAAATTTTTCGAAGATGGTTATAGGCTATTTATTTTATGGATTCCATCGACCTTTTCAAGTTTTTTTTTTTTCAATTTACTCTTACATATATTTTTTTCCCGCTAATAAAAACAAAAGACTCATTTTTCTTCATTCACTTGTTTTCTTAGGTTAGATACAAATGTTATATGCACAGAACAGAAACGCGGGCACCAGCTAGTATATGTATAACACAAAATATTAAATAAGTAGGTATGATTATATTTCAACGTTTAAGTTATAATTTTATTGTCATTTAATAGAAATGCATTTCGTATTTGACCATAATCAAATAATTTCGACAAATTTATTGAAAATTACAAGTATCCCTTATACATACATTCAAAATTCAATCATAAAATATTACTTCTTACCGAGTTTATTCATTTTGTGTTTAAATATTAACGGCACAAATCTTGAGTTTCAGTCTTGATACGGTAACTGCTGGAGTGTAAATGATGAATGTAGTACAACAGAACGGATTTATATACAGAGCTGGCTCGTAAATACACGCACCGGACGAATGATGCATTGCATGCACCCTTCTATATACTGTACTAATTAATTACCAACTCACGTTCACAATTTGTGAGAATTTATCGGGGCTGTATCAATATTTCGTAAACAACATTTTGATTATTTTTGACCGCATCTTTAAATGATTACGTAATCATTGGCATAATTTTATCATCCATCCATTCAATCTAAAGACGTCCATTGCTGGACATAGGTATCGCCTAAAAGTTCGCCAAAACGACCGCTTTTGCCGCACCCGCATCCTGCAGATTGCAGCGTCCATCGTCAGGTCGTGGGTTAACCTGGTTCTTGTATTAACATTAATTGTCAATTATTCTACAGAAATTAGATTATTATGACGGCATTTATGTAGATTAGTTTTAGTACTTTATAACCTGCATTTACATCGATCACAGGGCGATCACAATAGAGCATCTTGGGTGGTAGTGATACAGCCTGCGTGCTCGCCGGCTCCCTACCGTGGGAGCGAGAAGCGGAGGTGCTCGCTGCCGTGTACCGGTACTCGGCAGCGAGGGGGGATGGTGGTGGGCTCCGCTTACACCCGGCGGAAATCAGATCAGAGAGATTGGAGAGGAGAGAGGAAGCGTTGGTGAGGTGGGAGGAGGACCTGGCGGATGCGCGTTACGGTCGGTCGACGGTAGACGCCATCCGCCCGGTCCTCCGGGAATGGATGAGAAGGGGGCACAGCTCCCTCACGTTCAGGCTTGTGCACATACTATCCGGGCATGGATGCTTCGGGTGGTATCTGCACAAGATAGCTAGGAGGGAGCCGTCGGCGGTGTGCCTACCACTGTGGCGCGGCGGAAGACACGGCGCACCACACGCTAGCAGAATGCGCCGTGTGGGAAGAGCCGCGCTGTGATGTGGTGGCAGCGGTGGGGGCGGATCTCTCGCTGCCGGTGGTGGTGAGGGCATTGGTCGGCAGCGAGGAGGTCTGGGGGGTCGTTGCCTCCTTCTGTGAACGAGTAATGTTACAGAAGGAGGCAGACGAAAAGGTGCGGGAGGAGGATCCGCAGGCGGATCCTCGCCGCAGGAGCAGGTTGAGGGGGAGATGGGGGAGATATGTGAGGAGTTTTCTTAGAGGGGGGGGGGGTGTTGTGTTGTGTGGGATTTTGGGGGTTATGTGTCTGTGTTTGTTTGTTGTTGTGTTGTTGTTGTTTTTTGTGTTTCTTCTCTGTTCTGTCTCTTCTAGGTATCCCTGTCCTTCCTACGTCTTGTCGATTAAGACAAGATGAGTGAAGGAGAGGGACCTATTCTCTTTCTTCGGTAGTGGCGGGCTTCTTCCCCTTTCTCTTTGCCCGTCACTGCCCTGTCCTTTTCTGTTTTATTGGGGGGCAGGAAGTATATCCTGCCCCCTGGACGGCTGACCTTCTAGGTTGTACTTCTCTTTGAGAAGTGGGTGAAGAGGTGGGTATGGGAATTCCCCCCCCCCCCCAACCCGCTGGGCCATTGCACGGACGTGGCCCGGTGGGTTTTCCGCAGGGGGCGACGCGGTTCTTGCGAAAGCCACCCCGTATCGCCCCCATCCCAAATGCGGCGGACGGCCCCGGGGGATTTTAGTGGGTATTTCCGGACGCTTCACGTCCGGGCGAGTCCCACACTGGCACGGAGTCGTCCCTCCGTGCCCCCTTACCTATTGAATTGGGGGACTCCGGTCTCACTAATGCAATAGGTAAGGGTAGTGTGTAAATGCATTTCCTCCCATCAAAAAAAAAAAAAGGTGGCAGTGATACAGGTCTGTTCTAGCCTGCGTAGCTCCTTCCAGAATAATAATAATAACTTAATTTTATTATTTGGAATTGATATATATTAAGATAGGTAATTGCTATCAAAAGCTATTCAGAGCGATTAACCTAACCAACTTCTGTTGATGTGATAAAAGCAAAAAATTGACATTTATACTTTACTGAAATTGATCTCCGTTTATATTTTTAAATGATTATAAAAATAAAACTTTTTTTTGAAAATAGAATTTAAAGTGGTAATTCAATAATTGAATTATTAGTCGGTAAAATTCCCCAAAGATGAGGATAAGAAAAATGTTTTTATTCATAATTGTTTTGGGTAAATATTGATTATACAACTGATAGATAAAAATGTTTTTCGACCTCTACAAATGTCAAAAGTAATATCAGGGTCGACTTTTGTATCTTTGTATACTGTATTTTTTGATAAGGAACATATCGCGTAAAGCGAAAACCGAGGTTCTGAAATTCAGTTCAATTGTAGTTCCACTAGACACAATATTTGTTTCTATGGACGTTTGAAAATTGTCATAACTGAAATTCGTTTTTTTTTGGAAGCAGTTTTTAAACTAAAAATATTTTAAATAAAAAACCAAGCGTATTAGAAAGTATAATAGTATTATTATTGGTAAAAATAAAAATAAATGCGTATCCGAAAGTAATCCTTCCAATCAATATTTAATCCGTACACACGTACGGACCAGATGGCGGACATGGTATGGCGAGCGGCCGAGTCGTTTAAATAGGGATCGTTTTTTTTTTAATCGGTTCATAAAATATCGACTCCGATGAGGTCGATAGAGGGATGTGTGGGACTCGCTCAGCGTTGGGGGCACCGGGAACACCTAATAAACTCCCCGGAGCCACCGTTCGCATTAAGAGAGCGATACGAGATCGGAGATGCAAGCGTCGAGTCGCCCCCTGCGGCAGGCTCAACTGGGCCTCGCCCACTCATCTCTCCCAGTTGGCGTGAGGGGGATTTGCTGCCTGACCGCACAAGCTTTCCCCATACCTTTCGCCCAATTCTCGCTAGACAATTTTCACCCCGGGGAGAGTAGCGGTTATAGCCTGACACATAGGCTCTGCAATCCTCCCTTCTCTCTTGGAAGAAATACGTCCTTTACCCCATAAGTAAAATACCTAATACAACTTCTTTAACTAGGTATTTTATTTAGTCTTACAATTTTGTTAATTATAATAAGTATCGCCAGTCCCTTCATTACTACGTACTGAACATGCCAGCCAATATGAAGAAGTGTACTTAATAAGATTATTTACGTAAGAACTACTTATTTCATAAAAACTAGGCAGACATGGAGACTGCCGACAGAAATGAAAACTTTGAAAAAAACTATTTTTTATATTTAAGTGACAGCACAAACGAATATATGAAATTTCATAATTTGTTTAATGTCCATTATTCTACATACGAAAAAAAAAAGATATAATCACTTAGATACAACCGACGCCATCTGTCTAAAATTCACACAACTTAGTAGTCCGCAAGGCAACAATTGAGAAATAAATCAAAACTCAGGCAATCTTTAAGGCTAGCGATAGAGGGTGCTGTTAAGAAAAAATAAACTAGTATCTAGGCAACTATTGAAATATGAATTAAATAAATATATTACTAGAAAAAACGGAACTAAAAATTGAAGAACAACAGGTAGACGTGATAGAAAAAAAAATAGGTTATAAAATCTACGTCAATTATCGATGGCATTAATGACAAATTTCGAAACTTTTAAACCAAAAAGAACAAATGGAAGAAAAAATAAATGATGAAATGATGAGCTGGAAAAATACATATTAAAAGTAATAAATAAAGATATTAATTTGCATTATGAAAACTGCATACAAGAACTGCAGGCCAGAAGAATAGGTAAAAAAAGCGAGTAAGGCCGGTAGTAGTTTGGGTTCAAAAGTCCAAAAGTTCTTTGGGTTCAAAAATTAATATACTTCAAAAGCTAAAATGTCTAAAAAGTTCACCTTGCAAAGATTATCCTTTGGAAATCCAAAAAAAAAAACCGCCGATAATCTAAAAATATATTTGGAAAAAGAAAGGGTAGCAAGAAATAAAAACAAGAGAATACTATCCCAATCTCCAAAACTACCTAATGAAATAAAAAAAGATATAGTGAATAAAGTTATAAAAATTACATTAATAAAATCACTTCAACAAGAGCAGCAAAAACAAAAGATGATCATTACAATACTGAATAGCAGTTACAATTTGCCCTACTCGATCTCCCAGCACGGTTTGTCAACGCGGGAGAAAAAGCTACGACCCTCTCAAAAAATTACTAATATCTGATATATATGTCGCGAGGACAACTGAATAAAATTTAGACTAAGAAAATAAGTGAAATAACGTAATAAAAATAATATATTAATATATACACCAAACTTTATATTATATATAATATAAATAGCTCCTAAAACAATCTCGAAAAGATACTCCCTGGCCAGCAAAGAAATCCGTTTTTATAAAGTACTGCAGTACGTTTACCAGAATTTGTTGAACATTACACCTTTATCGGTCATAGTAATTTCCTGATCGTCTATGTCTCTATGAGCTTCGCTTGCCTCATCCAAAAGTCTGCACGGTATAAAGTGTGTTGCCAGATCTTTTATTTTCCATCAATTTACTATATTCAATAAATTGTACATTGAATGTCGCTTGATCTCCATCACCCACGTGTCTGATTACATTACTTTATATAATAATGTCAAAATTGGTCTAAAGATCGCTCCGTTATCCATTATCTCACGTCCTCTATCGTGTTATATTTAATTATTATATTTTATAATATTTTCGCTTGAATGTTGATAATGACATTATCCTTTCCTTTTTTTGCCTATTAAAATTCTATTGTTTCTCGACGTTCCAATTTTTCAAATTTTAAATGTTTTTTTTTTAGACGGCCTCCTCAATGAATCCATTAAAACTCATCTTACATTAGCAGAGCGCACGCGTAAGATATACTGACAGTTGGCATGAATAAACTAATAGAAAACCTTCGGGTTTTCTTAATGGATTAAATAAATAAATGTGGTGAAGATAAATAAATAAATAAATTATTTTAACACCAACCATTACAAGGGGCATACTGCTATGCAAAAATAAACTATATAAGTGATGTTCTTGTTAATATGCTTTTGAAAACAACTTCACCATATCAACTCATTATTTAAGAGAAACAATAAAGATTTTTGAAGTTATGGAACCAATAAAAACCAAATTGATTATATTCTGAGTTGAAATCTGTAAAAATTCACAAATTATAAACAAAACTGTTAGTAAGAGTTACATTTAAATTAGAAAGACAAAGCAAATCAATAGCAAAATATACCAATAATGTATATATATATGTAGTTTTTTGAGAAGCCTTAGCCTTACCCAGTTAGTCACATCCCCTACAAATTTCACACAGAATAGTGAGACATTGATAGACCTTCTATGTACTGATATTTTGGCAAAGCGGGTATCTGTCGATGACTTTCGATCTATTAACGGTCATTCTGTCATTATCAGTGAGTTTCTTATTAAAAAAGATAAATTTAAACCGCATATAGTACAGTACAGACCTATCAATGATATTAATGATGATAGCCTCAAAGAGTGTTTAAAAATAACTAATTGGGACTGTTTAAGTACTGAATATAACAACGTCAGCGAGTTGGTTTCAGAACTAAATAAATGTATTATGGTTTTGTTTGATATTCACGCACCTCTTAAAACTACTCTAATAAAGAACATTTATTACCCGTGGATAACAAATACAATTAAACATATGATGAGTTTACGAGACAGGGCATTAGCAAAATATCGTAAAACAAAATCTGAAGTAAAAAAGAAGTATTACAAGGAGTTAAAACTACAGGTGGTTACTGCTTTGCACAGAGAAAAGTCTGCTTTCTTTAAATACAACATAAACAATAAAATTAAGGACCCTAAGTCACTATGGAATAATATCAAGAATACTCTAACCCCTTCAAACAAGAATCTAGAACTCCCAGCCCATCTTACTAATCCAAATGAAATAAATGAGTACTTTTTAAATGTCCCTGGCAAGGATAAAACTAATATTTCGCATTTGACATACTATCAATATCACTTACATAATAGTGATATAAACACTTTCAGCATCAAACCGGTCTCGGAAAAATTAATATTTCGGTTAATCCAGACCCTACAATCAAATGCTGAGGGTTGTGACTGCATTAATCTTAAGATGCTTTTATTAACACTACCTTATACACTAAAACCAATAACAGATGTTATAAATTTGTCAGTAACAACCTCCACGTTTCCTGAGTCTTGGAAAACTGCAAAAGTGAGACCTATACCAAAAAAACCCAATCCACAGGGGCTTGCGGATCTACGACCAATTAGCATACTACCATGTCTATCAAAGGTTCTGGAAAGGGTGGTGAGTGAGCAATTGACATCTTTTCTCGAAAGACACAAAATCTTACCAACTTTGCAGTCAGGTTTCAGAAAGCGACATAGCACCTCCACAGCGCTAATTGATGTAACGGACAATATATTATCGGCGCAAGACCAAGGCATGTGTACATTGTTGGTACTGTTGGACTTCTCCCGCGCTTTCGACTGTATTAATGTTCCCCTTTTTTTGTCCAAACTTCATTATTACGGATTTGATCAGAAGGCTGTACAGTGGTTTCACAGCTATTTACACAATCGCAAACAATTCGTTGAATTGCAATTATGCGATGGTTCAAAAAAAAAATCAGATATTATGACAGTGACTAGAGGTGTGCCTCAAGGCTCTATCCTTGGACCAATAATTTTTATTCTTTACTGCGCTGACATTACAGCATGTTTCCAGAATTGTCGCTACCACATATATGCTGATGATGTTCAATTGTATATTTCATTTAAAATCAGTGAATACCAGGCTGCAGTAAGAGATGTAAATGAAGATCTAAATAAAGTAGCCATATGGTCTGAAAAAAAATTGCCTTGTGTTAAATCCAAATAAAACTAAATACTTAGTTTTCGGCACTGATCAACAACTCAGGAGATTACCAACAGTTTTAAATGTTACACTATTGGGGAAGCCATTGGAGAGAGTTAAAGAGGCTCGGAATCTTGGACTTATTATGGACGAAAAAATTTGCGTTTTGAAAATCACATAATCTCTGCGGTCCAAAATTGTTTCTACCGTTTAAGAATATTGTATAAGATAAGACCATACTTATCGGAAGAAATACGTACACAATTAGTTGAGTCATTAGTTCTGTCTAAACTCAACTATGCGGACACTGTATATGGGCCACGGTTATTCGCTCGAACAAAGCGACTTATCCAGAGAGTGCAGAATGCTACAGCTCGGTTTTGCTTCTCGATTCCCCCTCGCAATCACATAACCCCTTTCTTTAACCAGCATGCCATTCTTAAAATGAGGTCTCGTCGTAAATTACATCTGGCTTGTCTCTTATTTGGTATCATCAAATATCAAGAACCATCCTACTTGTATAGGAAACTAACTTGGGTGTCGAGTAAGAGGGAATGTGCAAGTAGAAAATTGTTAATACCAAAACACAAGTCAGCAACGTTTAGAGGAAGCTTTCGTTATGCTGCATCCAAGGTCTGGAACAATATACCACCGCCTTTGAAAGTGCTAAACACAATAGCTACTTTCAGAACACGACTGCGAATATTTCTTTTGGATGCACAACGGAAACTTAGCGATATTGACAGGGATCTCTCTCTTATATAAATAGCCTATTATTATTTATTATTGATTTACTCATTCTTGCGTTTTTACACACAAAATACTTTATAAAAACAACTTTCCTTTTTAGCTATTTGTTTATATGTATGTATATCTATATGTATGTACATTCGTGTTATAATTTAATATTTATCCCCTATATCTAAATGTATGTACTATTGTGTTATCTGTAATAATAATCCATATATGGCGTATCACACTCCGTGACATAATGATGATGGATCATTTTCAAGTCCAGGCTGAAAACCAGCGCTTTTGCAACCTTCGTTGCAAGAGCAATTAGCTGAGTCTGGGGTCTTTTTTCCAGCGTAGTACAGCACTTACAGTAAAATTATGGTTGTAATGTATATATACTAATAAAATATGTGCTGTGTATATGGTGGAAATAAACAAATTCTTTCTTTCTTTCTTTCTTTCTTTCAATAAACGGAATCGTTTAAAAGTCGAAGAAAACGCAAAAATCTTCCTTAATACTTTAATAAAAACCGTAGGTGGATAATGTGGATAAAAATGACAACAATAGAGTCTTAGATACGAGTTATAAGCCAACTGCCTCGGTGGCGCAGTTGTATTACGGTGCGACTGCCGTTCTGAGGTCTCGGGTTCTCGATCCCCGGGTCGGGTCAAGTGATATTGGGTTTTTCTACTCAGTATCATCCCGGAGTTTGGAATTTGTGCCCGATATGGCCGACAGGCTCGCCCCCTGTCACATCTGAGACGGAACTAAGCTCGGCGAAATGTGGGTGGTGTAGTTCCGCTACATCACCTCTGCCTAACCCTTCGGGGATAACAGGCGTGAGCTTATGTTTATGTATGTTTTATATAAGCCATATCTAAGATTATTAACAATACAAACCCATCAAAAAAGTCAAAAGATGTAATTTCAGAGGAAACAAGGAACATGATTGAAAAAATACAAAACATCAAAAACCAAAAAAGACAATGAATAATTATTTAGAAAAATGGAAAGATTTGGATAAGGCGTATATCCGTAAGGGGTCTTCAACTTTAAGATTATTATTTTTTGTACTGAAATATTAAGTTTTTTTCCATTAACTGTTAATGATATTTTTTTTACATTGTTTAATTTAGAATAGTTTAGAAAATATTATTGTTTTGATAATAACGTTAACCTTTTTCTTTTTTTTTGACGAGGGGAATGTATTTACACACTACCCTTACCCATTGCATTAGTGAGACCGAAGTCCCCCAATGCAATAGGTAAGGGGGCACGGAGGGACGACTCCGTGCCAGTGTGGGACTCACCCGGATGAGAAGCGTCCGGAAATACCCACTAAACCACCCGGGGCCGTCCGCCGCATTTGGGATGGGGGCGATACGGGATAGCTTTCGCAAGCACCACGTCACCCCCTGCGGCAAACCCACCGGGCCTCGTCCGTGCAACGGCCCAGTAGGGATGGGGGGAATACTTCCCCACCCACCTCTTAGCCCACTTCTCGCAGGAGAAGTTTGACCATTGGTCAGTAGTCCGGAGGGCAGGATATACTTCCTGCCCCCCATAAACATTAACCTGACCAAAGAATGTACCTGTCTAGGACTTAAAACAGTATAATTTAAATTAGTTTTAAACTAACCCACGAAAACTCAAAGAACAGACGTTGCTCTTTATAATATCTAATGTGGATACAGGAAACGTTAACGTTAATAAACATGTCTCTTAGTAAAATAAATATATTTATTATTTATAAAAAAGGCAACAATTTAATAACATATTATCACTTATGACTAATAAAGCTAATTATTTTTTACGTCAATAAATATAAAATATCACAAACGAAGGCACATTATATTATGATTTCTACTTATTACTGAGAAAGCTAGAAAGAGAACGCAATAATAAATCATTTGGTTCTTCTACGCATTGCAAGGTTCGTGCGTTACGACCGTCAAGTGGTCACCGCCGTGGCATCGCATCATGCACTCGTTGTTGTAAGTGACACCGTTTGAGGCACAGACTGGCTCCAAGTTTCTTGTACACGCACAAGACGGTGCATTGTTGTTATCAACGACAATAACCTTATTGGATTCAGGTTGGTTTTCCACAACCTTCACTCTGTTGTCGCAAGGACCCGGGTGTTCGATGCTCAAGCTCGGGTTCGACTGTGTGGCGCAATTCAACAGGCACGGGTTGCCGTAAGTGACGCCGTCGCTACCGCAAACCTGTTTGATCTCCCGCGTGCAGATACATGGCTGTATATCGGCAACTTTAACTTCCTGGCATTCGCCGCGATGTTTCATCTCTAGAGACGGCGCTAACGGTCGAGAACACTCCAGTGAACATTTATTAGGGTAAGTGTTCCCGTCTGTGCCACAGACCGGGGCATATATGAAGGTACAGACGCAAGGATCGGCTTCCTCACACGTACCCTCTTTCACGATTTTCAAATCGCTGTGCGTCTTGTCCCTCTCGCAATACAAGAGGCACTGGTTGTGGTAAGTCTTGCCGTCTGATCCGCAGACCGGTCTTAAGTTTCTTGCGCACGCGCATGACGACGGCAGCGCTGTTGCGGCGTATATTTGCGCAGCGGCGATCAGAAATATACCTGTAAAACAACACATTTCATTAGTATTGCACCACTCCTTGGATAGTGATAATGGGTCATTTGGTAGTGTGGTCGGATTCCTCGTCAGTGGGTTCGAACCCATCTAGTTCTATAATACGTCTGAGCTGTCGATGAAGGAAAACTTCGAAAAGATTATTCCAATTATTATATAATTGTTAAAGTTTGCGCTATGTTGATAACGTGATCAGAATTTATAACTATATTCAACTTTCAGTTATTCTGCTTTTTACAAAAAAAAAAAAATTATTATAGTTAGAAATAAATTATACTTAATAACTATTAAGGTAAAAATATTTAATGATGATTTAACATGATTTGAATATAAAAATCAATAAAATAAGTAATGATCAATATTCTCCTTATGGTCCTCGTAAATAAACAAATATATTTTTTTTATTCATTGATATATTTCGATATAAAATAAGCAAATTTAAAAACACATGTTTCATTATAATCATGTGTTATATATCTAAATGAAGTAAAATTTATTTTGACTACAATTTATGTAAAATATGAATTAATAATAATTATTGCTAGAATGTATTATAGAAAATTAAAAAAAACTTAAACCACATTAACAAAAAAAAATATAAAATTTTAGTATATTATTTTACGGCTTACCTAGTATATTCATTTTATGTTATTGTTTATGGCACAAAATCCCGAGTTTCAGTCTTAACACGATGACTGTTGGAGTCTTAATGATGAATGTAACACAACATAACGGGCTTATATAGTAAATATAATATTTCCCAAGCCGGCGAGGAAACTTGCAAGGTTTTGTAAATCCCCGCTAACGTGCGTCAGCCGCTCTGCGCTTCTATCCAACACTTCATGCTAATAACTCCATGTTATGTTTATAGAAGACGCAGCGCCGTTTTTAGCGTACCGTATTTCGACAATATATTTGCGATGCTGCTCGCTGAGTCACTGTTGCATCAAACAACGTGTTTATGGTAAAAAAAAAATGATCACCTACACTCGATGCACGTATATATCGACATACTAGTTTAAACTTTCTGGTTTCGTTCGCGTTTACAATTTTAATTTTTAATAATAATACATATACCTATATATATTTGTATACATCTACGCATAATAATGCCGTTAGAATATGATTATAAAGAAATACTTCATTTTTGCGGTCGATTTTTTTTTACATTGTTATTTATTACATTTTATTTCAGAATTATTAACATTGGCCTTAATCTTTGATAGGTATTTTAAATACTTTTTTAGTTAGGACAGTATAAATAGCTGCCATAAAAATTAAAAAGAGACAATGAAAAAATATTTATTTAGTATTAAATATTAATATTTTTGAAGTATCAAACAGTTTCATTTTGAGTGTTTTTTTTTAATCTTAACTTAATCTTTAAGGGTGGAGTGCACGAAATCTCCAGTTATAGTAAAGTTTAAATTTAAACTTAATCTTTACTATATCTTTAACCATAGCAGTAGCAAAGTTTCGAGTGCACAACCCAACTTTTAGTAAGGGTTAAAGTTAGAAGAGTTGTCAGTTGAAAGAGACATCAATCTCCTAATAAATATAAAGGGAAATATTTTATGTATGGTAACATCGTAAAAAATATCAAAAACAATATTGATAAATAGAAAACAAACGTGTTGTTATTGTTGTCAGTTTGGACTAAAACGAAGATTTTGGATATATTTCGTTATGGATCAAATTCTATTAACTTTAAAAACCAAGTAAGTTTATCAAGAATAAAAAAAAATAGTATTTGTCTTACATTTATTACTGTACTAGGATATACCTAATGAAAGACATGTTAATTATTATTGATGCTGAGTAATATTAAGTATTCAAACACTTATTGATAAACAAGGATATTATTTCATGTAAAAAAAACCTGATGGCATTAGCTTGAAAGAAAAGGACAAAACATCACTAAAAGACGATTCCCATAAAATATCTTACAATAGAGACATATTTTTGCACAATGTAAATAATAGGCTGTCTTAAATATCGTCGGTAGATGTCATGACAATCGAAATAAACTTCGTCTAAATTTTAAACGCCCAAATTTCGTCGGTTACGTTTACAGTTAAATTATGACGTAATTTAAACTAAACTCGGATGGTGCAACACGTTTTAGCCTAACTGTAGATTTAACTACGGATTTGACTTTTGTTAAATATAAGCTTAGATGATGCACGCCAGCCTAAGTCGCTATAGAGATTATAACTTCTAGACTCAACACAGAAGATGTTTTAAATGTATTTAAAAAAAACCTTCATATTTCTTAATCATATTAAAATCGTAATCGTTGACACAGACAAACACATTTGTTCTATATTTGTACATGTGTAGAGTGTCGAATTTGCTTTCAAGAGGCTCGTAAAGGATTGTATGGGTTTCCCCAAGCCTTTCACCGCGGTAAGAATGCACGCAACTTGCCCCGCTACGAAGCGATTAGGGTTTACCCACCGGAAATTAGGTCCTTTGCCCTTTTTAATTCCCAGCCGACAAGACAACGATCAACGGTGACCATTCGACTTTCGACGGTCGTCGTTCTTCTTAGATAATAATATTGTTTATACTGTAGTTAATTTTTCGCATTATACATATTAGTAAAAAAAACATAAATATTCCATAAACATTGCTGCTTATAGCTTAGAGACAGAAAAGGATATTCTGTCAGCAATTTCTGTTAATTCATATAACCGTCTTACCCCCACGGAAATTTAGAAGCGTCTTATGACGATGATCCAATCTCGTTAATAAAATGGGACTACGATTGGGCGAATGTTCCCTTTGGGTTAGGAATTAGTGTGACTTGCGCGCTAAAGTTGACGGGACGAATGAGCAAGCCAAGTTTCAGACCTCTGAGCAAAACTCATGCCAACTGACCCTCGTTTTTCCTTCTGGAAACAGTGGCTGCGGGAATCGCTAATTCACAGATCCGCTCAAGCCTGGCCCTATATGAGACACCCCCCCAGTTGTATGAGGTAATCGAACCTTGGAGTATGCTCAAACAGTCTTCGAGTCTTCATACGCACGGTGACGGACGAGCCAAAGTTCGTCACCATTTTCGTTTTAGGCCGGCCTAACCTGACTCCGTCCTTACCTATACTAATAACTAAAATTGAATTGTCTGTTTGTAATGTTAATTTTTTTCTAAATAAATATGAATATACATATGATACCTATAACAAAAATACAATTTTTGAATGTTTTTGTCTGTCTGTTTGTTCCAGATAACCTCCGGAACAGCAGGACGGATTTTAACGGGAATTTGGTAGATAGCTGAATTTACTCCGCGTAACTTAGGGTACTTTCCGAAAATATTTACAGCTCCGCGTAAAAAAAAAAATTAAAACTCATAGAAATTTGAATATAATCCATTTCAATGCTCAGTTTTACGGACAAGTGTGTCAATTTATGAGAAATATTTTTACTTAATCTTAGTGCTATAAAATGTTTATGAAAGTATTAGGGTTACGTATAAAAGAAATTAAAACTCAGTAAAGAATAAATGAAACGCGGGCGAAGGCGCGAGCATACAAATAGTCTCATTAATATAGCTAATCAATTTTCCAGGACCAAAATAAACGTATCGACTACCATAATTAATAATATACAAAATTATTTGTTGTTTTTGTTGTGTAATTCGGCTTGTTAATCTAGAGGTAGGTATAATTCGTGACACATCTGACGCAATAAGTTATCGTATATGGCGTATTCTCGAAAATTACTTTTTGCTATAACGGGCATCGTTCGATATGTATATAAAAAGCCGTACGGGCTAGATGTTTATGAAATATACGGTGATGAAATTTTTGGAATACCCCATGGATTCCTAATTTTAAAATTCAACAGGCTGAGAGTTAAATAGAAAATATTAAAAAACTTTAAAGTATTAAAAAGACAGGCGACTGTAAATTTCTCAATATTTAGAGCCTTATTAGAGGTAGACGCACAGCATGGTGATTATACATATGCCTTCCCTCGGAAAAAGGTTTTGTTCCACAGTAGCAACTCACAGGCAATGATACAGTTACTAGGCCAGGGTTTCCTTAACTTGTTGAGTGACAGAATACCTTAGAAATTTTCACATGACGATTATTAACATCATTTTTATTTTGTAGTTTTCGACAGTTTAGATAGTAAAAAACGTTTTATTAAATGTAATAAATGATACTTTAGAAAGAAAAGTTGGTAAAATAATTAATTTGAACTTTTAATATCACACACAAAATACATAATTGCAGTGTGTAAAAAAAAAATTTGGAAATTGCATTATATTTAAAAAGATTTCCAATATCTTATGTGAATGAAAACTTCTTTAGTCCCCTTTTAAACACGATGAAACGAAAAAAAGACAACGAGAAAGAGACAAACACATACATCTATAGGTGTAAAAGAATGAGATAGAATTATAAATACATTATAAAGCCTTTTCTTATATTCGCTTACTCCTCTTTGTGTGGTGCATCGTAGCCTCATAAATCTTGACTACCGAGAAAAAATATGGTATAGTGTATATCCATCCATCCATTAATCCGAAAGACTTTCTCTTCTGCTCATAAGTATCCCACAAAGATCTCCTCAATGACCGCTCATACGGCACCCGTATACAGTATGTAGACTATAGACTATCTAAATATTTACTCTCTTGGTCTATATATTTCCACAGTACACTACTTGGGAAACCCTACCCTTCCATTTTAGGCCATCATGGCGTGTAGTTAATTTAAACACTACAGTTATGATTACATGCGAAGTCAAGAGACAATAGTAAATATTAAAATTCAAAAACATAATACAGGTTAGGTACTTCATTTTAATAAGTCAATAATTGTCGAGTACCTTCGAAGGCTTGCAGAAACGTAAGTAGGTTATATAAATACAATGGATCAGTGCATTGTAAGCGGATGATGAGATCATTATCTCGAGACGTCATCTCAGGGATAAATGCGGAAGCTATTTTTATCCTCAATAACATTTTCCTAAAGAAGATCGTTACTAAAGAAGCGTTCGTAAGGAATTGCAATATTGCATTGAGTATGGGAACAAAAATCTATAAAATTGGAACATGTAAACGACCAGCATAACTTTAATACAAGGAATAAACATAAATTAACAGTTCCATGTTTCAGATTTAGCAAAACTAATAAGAGTTTTCTAGATTACACATTACCGATTTACCGGATAATGAGTTCAGGCACCAAGTTAGTTTTAATTTGCAAAGGCTAGGTTAGGGTGGATTAGGTTACCCCGTGTCGCCCCCATCCCAAATGCGGCGGACGGCCCCGGGGGGTTTTAGTGGGTATTTCCGGGCGACTCTCGCCCGGGCAAGTCCCACACTGGTGCGGAGACGTCCCTCCGCACCCCCCCCTTATCCATTGCATTGGGGGACTTCGGTCACACTAATGCAATGGGTAAGGGTAGTGCGTAAATGCATTTCCCCCCGTCAAAAAAAAAAAAAAAAAAAAAAAAGGGTGGATTAGGTTATGTTAGCCATCTTTGTGCATCTAGTAATAAACATTGTAACTTTTGGTAGTAAAATTTCGAAAAAAAAAAAACATGCAGAAAAGAACCAGATCGAGTTTCTTTCTGCCGGTTCTTCTCCGATGTTTTCCGAAACGGCGGTAGTGTTTTGACGTTCATAAGTGCCTTATCAGGGCATAAATTGGATAAAATATTTTTGATTTCAAAGCATTTATGTCGTTCGACTATTTTACTTCTATTATATCGAACCTTTGAAAATAGATAAAAAATCTAAAAAACAAAATCATAAAAATCTCTATACATATAGGTATTATTTACGTTTATTTATTTTATAAAAACGACGTATTACGTGTTATACTTATATCACATATGACGTGATAGGTCAGGGATGTCCAGCGTGAACGGAACCGTGAACTACTGGTTAACATTGGTCAGTCTCTATATTATCTACAAGACAGATTTCTTTACAAATGTTTAAAATTGAATTGAATGAAATTTCTATTATATTATTTTTACAAGAAAATCTATAAATTACACAAAATATAGGTAATACATTTATTATTATTAATTATTTAATATTAATTCTCTGTGTAACTAATTGATTAGTTTGGACATTGGAACTATAAATCGTTCACAATTTCACCTGTTAAAACACTAAGCCTAGAGGTACTGGCTCTGAAATAATGCGGATCACACATATTGGTGTTTATCGAAAGGTTTTCAAACTAAGGGTGGTAGCTACCTGTTATTTATTGAGAATAAGAGTGTAGGTTGAACGACTGTTCGCTGCGCTAACACCGGTCGATATAAAGGTGTTGCAATCTTACAAGCGTGTTTGGTGGTTTTTACCCTTTCTGATATGCTCCGTGTATGTATATCTAACACTATCCAGGTGGATATTATTAGAAAATCCACTACCCCCATGCTGTGGTTTCTTCACGATGTTTTACTTCACCATCAGCTCAGGGTCATTATATAATTGGAGAAGTGGTTTCGAATTTACGTACATCGACGAGGAAATTAAATAGGTTGTTAAAGTCAAAATTATGACTGATGATTACTTAACACTTTTTTTTTTTTTTTTGACGAGTGGAATGCATTTACTCACTACCCTTACCTATTGTATTAATGAGACCGAAGTCCCCTAATGCAATAGGTAAGGGGGCGCGGAGGGACGTCTCCGGGCCAGTGTGGGACTCACCCGGGCGTGAAGAGTCCGGAAATACCCACTAAACCCCCCGGAGCCGCCCGCATTTGGGATGGGGACGATACGGGATTGCACAGCATTGCACCGCGTCGCCCCCTGCGGCAAGCCCACCGGGCCCGTCCGTACAATGGCCCAATGGGTCAATGGAATGCATGATTACTTAACACCTAACTTTTTTTTTTTTGTTTTTTGTACACTAAAGTGGCAAACAGGCATGCTATCCGCCTAATGGTAAGCGGTCACTGTATCTTATAGACGCCTGCAAAACCAGAGGTATTAAGTGCGCGTAGCCAACTCTTTATAAAGAAACTTTCTAACGTCCCTTTTGATCAAGCCCATACCATATTCCGTGCGAAACAGGGCCGCTGGGAGCTCATTCCACGTCCGGGATGAGAACCGCACTGTCCGGGACTATTTTGACTCCAAGATTTGAGGGTGACTTTCCTACTGCTGGCGAGGCGTACGATGGTAAAAATTAGATGTCGGCATTATGTCGAACTGTTCATTAACTAACTACTTTAAAGTTGGTCTTTACATTATCATCTCGCATATGAGAGACAAAGAAATAATGCATAGTTTGATAATTCTTTGGGCGTTGAGAAAAGCGCAAGTTGGAAATCCTCTCACCAAGTACCAATGGGTGAGTTCCGGCAGCATCATTTGAGTCTTAGTGTGTTTACCATTCTGGAACACACTGTCACTTAACATCAGGTGAGATTGTGGTCAAAGCACTGAACCTATACAGTACAAAAAAAAAATATTTTTAATTTTGATAAAATCATGTTTCTTCCTTTTCGTTGTTAACAGGAAACCGAGTGGCCAGCTCTGCAATAGGACATCAATAGGAAATTTCTTGCAAACATTTTAACAGTTTAAATAATATACAAAGTAAATAGCTGATATTCTTATATAATCATTTATTATTGTTATTATTTAAGCACAAATTTATCAAAAGTAATCAAATTCACATCTTTTAATTCGAGAATTGTCTCTAATCTTACAACTTTGAGGTTATCAATGTTTTTTTTTGATAAGCATTCGACTAACAATAACAATGATTAAATTATACATACTGCGAATTAATTCGAAGTAAATGTGTGAACGTCTTTAATCAAATATTTATTTGTGTTCGGTTTTAACGCATTACGTTTTCCTTGTCGCTACGCAGAAATAGACACTTAAGTCTATTTATTTCAACTGAAAAACAGTTGACGAGTGATATATTAGATTGTAACAGGATGTTTGTAGTGTTTATGCGTGCGGGAAACTGTTGAACAAAGACTACAATATAATCTGTTGACTAGCCACGCGTAGAGCGTTAGCGGTTTTCCTTTCTTGTTCTTCGCTTCGATGTTCAAACTCGTAATTGTACTAACTGGTTTGATCCGCTTATAAAGTGGATATATAGTCCCGGAATGATCTAGAAAGGTCTATTGGCTTTGTTTCTTTATTGTCTTCGTATCCTATAGACTTTATAATGCCAAAGAATAGAGACAATGATTATAAAAACTGGTAATACAAAACGCTACTATATCACTACGGAATACATACATACATATCATCACGCCTTTCTCCCGTGGGGGTAGGCAGAGATTACCTCCTTCCACTTGCCACGATCTTGACACACCTCTTTCGCTTCCTCTACTTTCATGAGCGCTTTCATACATGCTCGTCGGATATGAGTACTTTTTACCTGGCCTTTATTTAACACGTGATCGATTTGATCTAGATACGTTCGCCTAGGTCGACCCTTATCGACTTGCCCATTCACCCTCGCCTTATAAATTCGTTACGTTAATCTTCTCTCATCCATCCTCTCTACATGCCCGAACCAACTAAGCATACCTTTCTCTATTTTGGTCACCACATCCTCTACCACACCACAACGTTCCCTTATCATACTACGGAATATAGTTATTAAATAATCATTGAAAAATAATGTTTTGATGATGCTGTCTATTTTATCGTACTTAACTCAGAATTTCATGCGTGTTAATTGTATCACATGGAACCCTAATTGTTTTTGTAAATACTTTTTGGTAATAACAAAAAGCAAAGATATTTTTCATATATTCAAGCACTTGTCATCTGCCTGTAAAACTATTCATTGAATCGGATATTATTTACAATTTTATGAATTTTAATTTTTTTTACGTTGAGCCCTAATTACGCGGAGTAACTTCAGCTGTCTGCTAAGAAAAAACTGTAGTTCCAGCCGTTTCGAAGGTTAGCCGGAACAGACACACAGATAAAAGAATTAAAATTTTTATATTTAGTATAGGTTCCGTATATACATTCATATGTATTTATAAAAAAAGTTATTTTGATATAACAAACAGACACTTGTAATTTTATTACTGCATTAGTGCATTTTTATTGGGAGAGACCTATCTCCAGCAGTGAACGTCTTTCAGT
The DNA here is from genome assembly GCA_014132275.2 of Samia ricini. Taxonomy (NCBI): domain Eukaryota; kingdom Metazoa; phylum Arthropoda; class Insecta; order Lepidoptera; family Saturniidae; genus Samia; species Samia ricini. The sequence goes on from AP028159.1 coordinate 3,321,296, forward strand.
TGAGATGGAGATATTATTTGATGCATCAAAACATGAAATAAAATCTAACCAGAGGGGTCATTATAAAAAACAATTACTTAAAACGCTTCGGTGTTGTTTTTTTAAATTATTAACGCATTAACGGATGTCAAGCGGACTGATAAACGTTGTCGTTTTTAATATGGATTACTCAAGGTGAAACAAGTAATTAAGTGCATGGTTTTACAAAGCCATGTCGTTATTAGCTGTCAAGTAAATTACTCGTAAGTAAAAAGACTATGATGCTGCTGCAGTGTACTGCAATTTACACTATCATTATACAAAACAACAAAATGTTGTAGCTTGTAAATGTTATCTCTTTTAAATAGGTGTTCTGTACGTCTGAGTCTATCGTCTTAGGCACATATGTTCGTTACCCACGATTATATTTTATCAAGATATAAGTAAGGTTATTGGGTAACATTCACTTTTTCAACATCCATTATCGTGCTTGTACGTTAGAGGTCCTTCAAGTATTACGAAACTCAACGGGGGTGGAAGGATCATTGCTTTTTTTTATTTTTCACCACCAAACGTTTGAGCGTAATACGTAATATGATTAGCGTATGGGTGTGAAAGAGTGAACGCATTAACGCGCCGCGACGAGCTACGCTGGTGACAAGAGCAGTTGATGGCATGTTCTTATTTTAGACAGATATTGTATATCGCTGTTTTTTTAAATATAATGTTTTAAGGATATGATGCGTCTATATATAAAATGTTGGTGTGGCGAGAACGTGTAAAACGTTCCCGATACAAATGCGGGGAAAAAGAGAAAGCATTTAAAAATATTATTTATGAACCAATAAAATGGAGCATAAGGAGCGATGGTTCTACCTATAAATGGTTCGTACATCAGACACACTATATAATACAAATAGACTTACCAGTCGTAACCCAGCTCCCGTATCTTGAAAAGTTTTAGCCATTAGGCTGACTAAGGCCGTCTCAATAATTACATATTCTCAATGCGTTTTCTTAATTTTATTTATAAAGCGTTTTTCTTAAGGAAAATTATAAAAGATATAAAATGCGTTTTTGTTTCTGAAAGCGTGAATGACACGTCAATTTTTTATTTTATTATTTCTTTCTTCTCTTTGTTTAAAGAAACGCACTAAAGAGGTACCGGTTTTTTTTTTCTAACCTAGTTAATGCTCTTGATCAGATGGGCCTTTACAGCTTTGGGTAAAGCCGTAACTTTAGGGGCGAGTGTTGAAGGCATTCGCCGCACTAAGAGGTCGGTCGCATAACGGCACTTTTTAAACCTCAGGTACAGCATCCAAGGCAGGTGTTTAGAATGCAGACCGTGAAAAATATTTCACTATAAAGCGTAATTAAGGTCTTTACAGCTTCACCGTGACTTTCACCGTAGGGTGAGTACTGAAGGCACTCAGGGGCAAAAAGGTAACTAGCACAATGGTTACCAAAGCGGTGCAAACCACGGCTTGGCCGTTACCTGAGTGTAAAAATTCCGCTAAATTTTGAACCTAGCTAAGACCTACATTTTTTATTGTCATAATACTTTTTAAATAAAGGTTTCTTACAGGACTTATGTACCTGCGTGTTATGTGTGAGTGTGTACTGTGAACAGTGTTGTGCGTGTAATACTTAATGCATGTTCAGTGTCACTGTATGGCGCTAGCAGCGGTGTCAAGAGCCTCCCCAATTGGGAAACGATGTACGTCTTGGGCTGCCACCAGTCGGGGACAAGAAGTGTGTGCGGTAGCAAAGTTAGTCCTGCGTTCCCGGCGGCGGGATCGGCAGTTACGCGGGCTAGGCGCTGTTGATGCGGGAAGATCTTAATTATTATAGTCATGTTATCGTCCGAGTCTGTCAAGATATTACGCGGTCGTTGTATCTCTGGGGGTGCTTTCGGGTCGGGCGAGTACGAGACGGCTTGTACTATGATAGGGGTTCGGGTGTGTCTCTGCGCGTGCGAAGAAGACGAGACACTGGGTTTTGAAAATGGACTTGATGGTGGGCATGTATATCAATATTTCTTTGATACCATTGGGCGCCTATGGCTTTCCTTACAAAATATTTCTGAATACGTAATGATGAGTCTAATAACCATTATGTACAGGGTTATAGAAAGGGTAGAGATGGCCTAGCACTATGGCGGCCTAGCGATTGACTTTCTCGAGGTGAGTGTTGAAAGTCATTTTGACGTCTAGAAGCATTCCTAAGTACTTGACTACGGTTACATAGGGAATATCAGTACCTTTGTTCTTGATAGGACGGGGGGCTTATTCGAACGGGCAGTGTCGAACCTGATCGCGGTGCTCTTTCCCGGGTTGATTGCTATCCGCCACTTTTTGTACCAAAGGTTTAGGGTATTCATAACTTTTTGGATGCGAGATCTGATATAGTGTCGGTGTCGGAGTGAGTAATAGATTAAATTTAAGAAAAAATGATACGTTAAATAAAGTATATAAGTTTTTACCTTATCGAGAATCGCTCAACGACGCTATTACATTTTTACTTCACAAAAAATACCTTTTTCGGTTTTTTTTTTTTTTTTATTGTCTCCGCCAATTTTTTCCTCTGGCATGAACAGAGACCTTGTTATTACTGTCCTTTTATTTGTGATCTTTTATTGTTTTTTTTTCGTTTTTTTCGTTTTCTTTTTATAAAACTTTTTATTTCTCTTAAATCTAACAATACAGTCTGTTCGTCTAAATTAATAAAATAAAGTCCAGTCTTATGGTTATAGTAGTCATATCAACAATTTAAACAATTAATCAATTCATATAATTAAAATACTTAAATCAATTTAAAGTCAAAATTAAAAACTAATTTACAAATAAAATCAATTCATATAGATTCAATTTAAGTTAAAAGTTAAAACTGAATTCAAAATTAAAGTCAAAATTTAAAATCATTTAAAATCCAAAAACCCAAAACCTTTTTCGGTTGGGAAGGACTTCTTACAATCCAGTAAGCGATAAATACAATACATTATAACTTATTTACCCGCGATACAAACAAAGAGATTTACCAGTGTATTTACAAAGTGCGTAATGTAAATATTATGTATCAGATTTCGCTAATGGAGGGGGTGTACTCAACGAGTGTTTATGTGGGTTAATTGCAGTGATGATAGTTCAGTGATAGAATACCCTGATATCGCGTCAATCGACGTAGGTTCTTATCCACTCATGGACAAATTTAGGAGACCACTTTAAAAAAAATGGTTACTATTTTCATGAAGCTTCTATTTACGGATTGCACTTATATAAGTTAATTAAATTTGAACATAACATGATTGTGATATTTTCCATCTTTTCCAGTATTAAAAATATAATTTAAGTTTTTTTTTCCACAGATTTATAATGAGCCTGAGCTTTCAGTGAAAAAAAAAACTACTCCTAAAACCATAGTATGATGGTTTTAGAGCGTTTCAAAGCGCACTTGCCTAACCACCACCCTCAAGTTTCAAAATCTGTCGCAAGGCACGTTCAGGTATGTTACGGAAGTATCAATTCAAAGTCAAAGTACCTCTCGGCTTAGCGTGTTTACCATTTTGGGCCTCATCAGGGGCCATTGAAGTATTGATAACATTTTAAACATTTTTACTAACACCATTCTATTGTCCGTAATAGTACGCAAAACTATTATACCATAACTTAAAATATATGCAATGGGATAATTTTAAAACAAAAAAAAAACTCGAAACGTGATTTTCTACTTAAACCCTTTCCCCCCTCCACGTTCCCCATATCATCAAAAATATGCAAAACTTAGACCTCTTCTCATATCCTCTTGATGCATACAGACCGGTCATTCAGATGAGGTTTTAGTCAAAGCGCCAAGCTGATTTCATAAGATTTTTATATATACAATTTCACCTGATGCTAAGTGACGATGTAGCTCAATTGGATTCGCTCTATTGATGGTGTCGGTAGGAAAATATACGTACCTGATGTTACAATTTCAAGTCCAGGATGGTAGGATTTGCGACAATGTCCTATTTTTTTTTTTGACGGGGGGAAATGCTTTTACGCACTACCCTTACCTATTCCATTAGTGAGACCGGAGTCCCCCAATGCAATGGGTAAAGGGGCACGGAGGGACGAACTCCGTGCCAGTGTGGGACTCACCCGGGCGTGAAGCGCCCGGAAATACCCACTAATGTGACAATGCCCTGCCCCATGCGTATGGTTGCATCAAATTGTTTTCCTAAACCTAAACTTCAAGCTAATTGTGAGATTTGAACCCACATCAATTTACAAGGAGGTCGGCCGAACAACCTGCATAGTGCATTGTACAATTATGCACGATTGATAAATTACCATCCCATTGACCTACTTATTATCTATGATTCACCGTAATATAGTAATCGTATGACATTACAATCTCATTTTATATCTTTTTTTTTTACACGATATAGGCTTAGTGCTTTGACCACAATCTCACCTGATGTTAAGTGAAAATGTGGTCCATGATGGTAAACACACTAAGCCTAGAGGTACTGGCTCTCAAGTGATGCTGCCGGAACACACCCATTGGCCACCATGCTATGGTTTCCTCACGATGTTTTGATTCACCAAAAACTCAGGCTTATTTTAGACTTGGATAGGAAGATTTGGACCCGCGTCCATTGACTCGGAATCCGGCAGCACTATCCACTGCGCCATCAACGCTTTAAATCTATGTACTAGTTGTGTGCCCGCGGCTGCACCCGCGTTTCATATATGTTTTAATTTTTTATACGGTACCCTAATTTTTTCGGGACTAAGATAAAGTAAAACTATTTCTCACAAACACAAACACTTGCCAGTGAAACTGGAAACTCAATCGGATTTTATTCAAAATATCGTGAGTTATAATTTTTTTTACGCGGAACCCTAATTACATTCGAAAAACGAAAGTACGCTAAGTTTCGCGAAGTAACTTCAGAATTCCACGTCAATCGACGCGAATTCGATCCCCACCTATCCGACTCTAAAATCGGCCTGAGCTTTCGGTGAAGAAACCATTGCTCGGTGGTAGGGGATTTTCTAACGATGCCCGCCTGGGTAGCCTACCACCCTCAAGTTTGAAAATCTGTTGCCAAATACCAATGGGTGTGTTTCGGCAGCATCACTTGTGCCCTCTAAGCTTAGTGTGTATACCATCCTGGACCACGTCGTCACTCAACATCAGGTGAAATTGTGGTCAAACCACTGACCCTATACCGTGTAAAAAAATACTATCCTAGGTATTTATTTAATAGAAAAATACCGACAACTTCACCGAACAACATCGGTCAAGTAATTTTGTGCAATAATGATTTCATTATTGTCGTACGGATATAAATAAACAAACAGATATACTATCTAATAAACGAGTGATCTGTGTACTGATAAATACATATTTACAACACTTGAATAGGTAGGTACTTGATATTTACTCAATTTCATAAACAATGATATTATTTTTTTAATTAAGTATGTCTTTACTTAACCCATCTATCTGCCTTACAACTAATGTGAAATTACCTAAACAGATGGACTTTTCATGCCCCGTTCCACTTGGGGTCGGTGCAGTATGTCTTCTCCTTCTATACACGTCTATCAACCTTCATCTCCTTATTTATTTCTTTTTCTTTCATATTATTTTCCTTACACGTTCCATACTTTCTTTGGTCTTCCTATGTCTTTCGATTCTTTCATATTCCTTACTGTTTTATCCGCTGCGCCTCCTCTCTTCGCATAACATGTTCGTATCACGAAAAACGAGAAACTTTCAACTATTCCACCTCCGGGGTTACTTTCAAACTCCCTCTAATATATATATAATTATGCCGAATCGTTTAGAAAATCAATAAAACTGTGTTATTTCTATCATTTACATATTTATTTTATATGTAATATTACGCACGAAGAAATTAATATCTTTCATACATCCATCCATTCCACCGAAAGACGCCCACTTCTGGAGATAGGTCTCCTCCAAATACCTTTGTGCCCCCCGCATCTAGCTGATTGCCGAGACCTTCACCAGGTCGTCGGTCCGGGTTATATAGGAGTAACAATACAAACCATTACAATATTTATATTTCGTTAGAAAGTGTTGCCAAATTATAAATTCATATTTCAACAATAACTCACTGTGTTGTTTCTTACTCGTAGACTGCCAGTTCAATGAATCGATGAGAAAGATATGAAGCGTAACTGAGTAGCGGATGAAGCCTGTCTGCTGGAACGGGTATGACCAATAAAGAGTTACACAGTCAAGATTTCCTACCAGATCAGACCACGCGAGCCACGATACAGCGGTATTCTATCTCCGGTGTAACCACTTTTTTTACTCCTCTCCAGTACTTTGCAAGGGCCCTTTTGGTCAATATTGCCAATTCTCGAAGATCAAATTAATGTATTTTCATGTGAAAATTATCTTTTTTTAGGACAAAATTATCATATTGCCTGTAATATATTATTAATATAAAAAACGATTATTTAACTGCTATCGGGACGTAACTTCGCGTCATTTAAGTGTCATTCAAGTAACCTAGTTAAAAAAAAAAAAAAAACCGAAACTATGTTTACTTATTGTTAACGTTGAGAACTAATTCTTTATTTTCACGTTTTTACAAACTCATACTCCTTTTATAAGCGAGGAAGGCTGAAAGTAGCATACTGGCGTTTATTGCGCTTAATTTTTGCTTTGAATAATGCCTTTTGAACCTTGATTTTTGCACAATGATATTTATTTAGTTGTTGCTCAAAATTATCTTACGTTGGCAACCCTGTTCTCCATTGGCAAAGCTAATCTGAGATCATTGTTGCTTGTCAATTATTAGCAAGTTTTCCACATCCACCTTTTGAAATACATATTCGTTAATGACTCTAGCTACTTTTTAGTGTGATGTTTTAAGCCATAGATTTATCTATATTCTATCCTTAGGGAAACGGTGCATGCCTTTATTTTAGATTGTAATGCACTATACAGCGGCATAGTTTCAGACAAAAATGCAATTAGTTATTTTGATACAAAATTGACAATACAGTAACACTAACAACTGATCATCTAGCAGGATAAGTAAGCTCTGTGCCTCCCTATTCAAATGTAACAAAGAGGTTTTACTTTATAAGTAGAATGATGACCAATCCGCAGCTACATCACTATATAGAGCGGCAGACTGACAGCTTTACAATTCACAAATCGATCACTAATTAATTCATGGTTAAAGAGACGTTACTATTTGGATAATACCTAAGGATGTACCTATTACTTAACAATGAGTCCGACGCAATAAACAATTAATTTATGCATAAAATAACGGAAACCATTCGAGCATTATCGGCGGGAATAATAAGAGGTATCGCTCATTCCGCAACATCGCATTTATAACTGCGACAATTACACGCATACACACACACAGCGCCAAGTTTTATATAGACATCCAATAACTTAATCGTTATCCTTGCTCGGTTTTATTGAAAGGAAATTTATAACAGATAAACATACTTGTTTGTTAACACAATAAAAAAAAAACACGGTATAAAAGCTACTAACAAAGTCATACGTGACTCGTGAAAGTGTTGCGTAGATCGAAATAACATTCCTGCCCTTTGAAATTATACGTAATTAAAAAAAAAATGAATCACAAAATTGGTGAGTCTATTTTGTATCCTTTTTATTTTTAAGTACGTATTGCTTTTTTATGTAATTGTTTGTGTGTAAATTATATACTTAAGTATATTTTTTTTAATTCATAAAAATTAACAAAATGTATTATTTATTGCACTGAACACTGTTTTTCGCTTCTACTTTTAAATGTTTGAGGATTTTATTGTAATTATGAGTTTCTTTTTGCTCAATTGCCCCTACCACCGTTTTGTCTGACATTCTATTAAAACCAAATATATTTGCGACAAAAAAAACTCAAGCATATAAATTAATTTTTAGTTTACAAGACGGCGAACAAGTCGTAGTGTGAGATAAAAACATACAAAGCAAACTGTATATAACATGTCAAATTTTCTGCAGCTGCGTTTTGCTCTCTCTTTGCGTAAAACTTTAACTAATTATAGCCTCAAAACTTTTCCTATATATTACCAAATATAACAATACATACTTGGCCATTGTATTTGTACTAACAGTAGCTGTGAGCCAGCGGTTGCGCCTGCGTTTCATATATTCTTTGCATATTGCGTTTTAATTATTGTATACGGAACCCTAATTATTTTCTTAAAAACACTTTAGTACTAATTAAAAGTAAAAATATTTCTCATAAATTCAAGCAGTTGCCCCTAAAACTGATCATTGAATCGAATTTTATTCTTTTTAATTTTTTTACGCGTAACCCTTATAATTTAAAAAAAATTATAAGTACTCTAAGTTACGCGGAGTAACTTCAGCTATCTACCAAGAAAAAGTCCCGTCAAAATCAGTCCAGCCGTTCCGGAGATTACCCGGAACAAACGGACGGACAAAAAAATGTTAAAGTTGTATTTTTTGTATAGGTCGTATATACATTCATATCTATTTAGTAAAAAAATATTTTGACATTAAAAAAAAACACTTAATTTTATTTATTAGTATACTTGGATATAAAACAGGTAAAATAGTATTTTTTGTTTTTTATGGATAAACTCAGACTACTTAATTTATTTAAAAAAAATTTAAAATGTAGAAAGTTACACTAAGTACACCAAGTAAGTAACCTGCTATATGTCTTTTCAAATTATAGATTTCTATAATTATATTCCTGTGCGAAGCTGGGGCTTATCGATAGTAAATAAATAAAAATAATCACGTACTAATCCATGTTTAGTTTTAGTTATTAGTCAACCTACAGACAGACAAAGTGAAACTCTAAATTAGTGTTCGCTAAAAAGTCATAATTCGATCATAAAGATTAGGGTTAAATTTTGAGGGAAATGAACAGTTTTCTATTATTATTATTTCATTGTAAACACTAAAAGCCCACTAATAACTTCTAGAAAAACACATCGCTTGAAAGAGGTGTAAAAGATGTAAAATTAAAATAAAGATGCGTCGCACAGGCGAAACAAGCCTCGCTCCTACGTTTTCTACTGCTTTGCTCTAACTGCTTGGGTTTGCTTCTACTGACATACATTCATACCGTCACGCCTCTCTCCCATATGAGTAGGCAGAGACCACAACCTTCCACTTACTACGATCTTGACACCCGTCTTTCGCTTCTTTTACTATCATAAGAACCTTCATACACACTCTTCGGTTATGGCTACTTTCGACCTGGATTTTCTCCAGAACGCCCTCAATCTCGTCGTGATACGTTCACCTAGGACGACCCTTACCAGCTTGGCCAGTCATATCCATTCCTTTCTCTATATTTGTCACTACACCCACACCACAACGTTCCCTTATAACTCTATTCCTTACTTTATATATCGTTCTTATGCCAGCTATGCTTCATAGACTTCTCATCTCTACTGCATTAATCTTATTTTCATATTTCTTCTGCCAGACCCAGCACTCACTACCATACATAAGTGTAGGAAGTAGCACACCCCGATGCACAGCCAAACGTGCCTTTATAGACCCATTCTGGCTGCACATAAAGATACGCAGGGCCCCGATCACTCGATTCCCTAAGTGACATACGGCTTTTAAAGGCCATATTAACTGGTTAAACCCAAAATAGTACTCAGTTCCTTAACCGCAGATGATTTATTCTTGTTTCTAAAACGTATATTTGCGTGAAACTTCCCAGAAGGTACATCACGCGGGACTGTTTTCTTTTTTGACGTAAATACTACAAAGAATAAAATCAGTAATTATTGCGGTCGGAAAAACAGAATATTAGTTACTTCTAGTTTAATGTTTGTGGTTTTAAAATATATTTACGGCCGCGTCAGGTTTGTGACTGTGCGAACGAACACTATAGGTCGTTTTCGACGTTACTATATTTTTATTTATTAAGCCCACTTTCGTAAATTTATTTAATTAACTATCAATATGGCTTTAATTAAATAATTATATTTCCGAAGGTAACAGTAAAAAAAAGGATTTTTGTAATTTTTAATTTTGCCTTTATCTCGTTAGGTACATTCTAGAATCTAATTTATCACAATGAACGTACATAGTCATCTTAGGGTGAGAGTGAAACGAAACATGACTAGTCACCACGTCAAGTGTAAAAAAATGTTCTATACGAGAGCCCTTGTTCATAGAAGATATTATACCTGTAAAACCATTTACAAGAAAATATACAGCAAATGCTTGAAGGAAAACCATAAACCCAGATAACATTATTAGGTTTCCTGTCGTCAGCGGGCGATTAAAGATATTAATTATACTAGCGATCTTGAATTTATACGATACGACTTACGGGTTTGGCACATCTTACCTATTATTTAACCTTTTTTTTTTTTTTTTTTGACGGGGGGAAATGCATTTACGCACTACCCTTGTCTATTGTACTTAGGGGATCGAAACCTATTATTTAACCTAACGAAGTAAATAAATGGTAATAAATAAACGTAAATGTGTCAAGTGAATGAAACATCGCAAACATATGAGATTGCATTTGTCAATACTGTATCAGTTGCATTACGCACATTTATTTACACAGAACGAAACAATAATCGCATTTTATTATTAATATCTATATGTAAATAGGCAGTTTTTTTTAATCTATTGTTAATGAGTTTGTCGCATAGCGACCTTATTGTCTTATAAAGAATATTAAATTAGTATAGATAAAATATGAGATATAAAACAAATTTATCATAAACATAAACCTAACTCAGCTAACTTATTAACATTTCTGAATGTAGTTTCAGCTAATAAACTATGTATTAGAAAAGTCCATCCATACTAATGAGACTATTTTGTTCAAAACATAAGTTTCATTCTGAGCACATTCCATCAGAACATCTTCAATAACTCCACACTCAGTATAGTTTAGCGATGGAATCAACTTTTCAATTAAAAGTTCAAACTTATTTGATGGAATATCCCCCGAACGAGGTGTAGGCGAATAATACTTCTTATGGTTTTCACACGAACGTCGCTTTGAAGAACTGATTTATATTGTGAACAAAAGCGAACGGATACTTCGTGGTGAATTATGGTTTGTTAGGATATTTTAATATTTAAGATTAGCTTTATCTGTGTCTATTCCCCCCCCCCCCCCCCCCCCCCCCCCCCATTCGCCATATGCATCTGAAAGTTATTCATTTTCTGTACTTAGTATATACCTACCTATCAGTGGCGTGGCGTGAAAAAAATCGTTGGTAAAGCTACCTGGTCCATCATACTTCTTCGTCTTGAAAATTAGTACAGTAATGAATGTGGATGACTTTGCTCCTGAGTTAAGCTATCTAGATAGAATTAACGTTGACCAACTTCACCATACTTGACTTTGTCAGTTGAAAAGTGACATTGAAAACAGCCGTTTGGATTTCGTTTAAAGTTGAGAATTATTGCTCTATTTACTTGGCACTCTAAGCACGAAATGCCTAATTATTTTCGTACGTAATAAACCTATAGGTAATTATAATAATGTAATAAATTGTGAAATGGGTTAGATTTTGTGATTGTAGATTTTAACTTTTTTTTTTCAACAGAACGTCGCGAGATAACAAATGACGAAAAATAACGATTAATTGTATGATTTTGGTTTTTTTTTTCATACTTTAATACAAAGTTAAAAGTGTCTGTACTTATTTTGTAGAATTCTATGAAACTTTCATTTTTACATGCGAATATGTAGAAAAAACTGGGTTATAAAATAAATAGCAACCAATTTTTAACGAATTAAATATTTTAAATGTTTTCGTTTATGAAATTGACACATGATCGACCAATTACAACGCCTCATGTTTATTTACAAAATACTACAATTGATCAAATTTGATCAATTTGATCAAATTGATCAAAGTGCTCCAAAATTTTAGCGCAGCGAAAATAATTATAACCAGATATTAAAAAAGTGACATCTACGAAGACTAATTAACATTGACTCTGTTAGGCCTTTTGTAAACTTCCCGGGGGGTTTAGTGGGTATTTCCGGGCGCTTCACGCATTCACTTCCCTATTGCATTGGGGGACTCGGGTCTCACTAATGCAATAGGTAAGGGTAGTGCGTAAATGCATTTCCCCACGTCAAAAAAAAAAGGCCTTTTGTAAACTTGCTTAACGTTTGTTACGTATGTCACTAGATGACGCTTTGTTCAAATATCTTATCTGATTTCGAATAATTAAAAAATAAAATAAATTTTAAATCACGCAACAATAATTGTAATATAATAACCACCATTAATTGTGATCATACAATTTATAAACGTGTGTGGCAGCAGCGTCGTTGAGATAGTGATAAAATTCAGCAATTGTCATTTGCAAAAAAACCCTAATAGCATAAAAATACAAGTTAAAAATTAAACGGTATAAGCCGCGACGAAGCGAGTTATTTGCTTCATAAACGCGTGCTACGTTTACAGAACTGTATTCCCTATAATCCTTTTATGTATGCGTGTTAATTATAGTGAAATTGTGCATGGACGTGTGAATTCAATTCTGACGTTTTCTACCGGCTTTTATGGCAGGTTCTTTGTATGCGTGTTTTGTGTTTAAGAGTGTGAGTTGTTATAACACTATGTAACACTATAAATAATTATAACACTAACACTATAAATAATAATTTGCCAGGACAAATTCATTCCAAAGAGCTCATCAGGGGATATACTCAGCGAAAAGCTGAGGAAGCCCTGATGCTCAGTAGGAATCAGTTGCGGGTATTAGTGAGAGCGCTAACTGGGCACTGTTGTATGCGCAAGCATATGTACAACATGAGTGCCCAGAACACAAGAGAGTGCAGATTCTGTGAAGTCGCAGATGAAACACCAAAGCACATCTTGTGTGATTGTGACCCACTAATACCCATACGCAACCGAGTTCTGGGCAAACATGCGTTGTTCCCAGAGGAGGTACAGACGCTCTCTGCCAAAAAGATCCTACAGTATATCCAGGTTGTAGGTCTAGGCAGTGAGCTTTAGGAATATGGGGGCGATCACAATAGATCTATCTAGGTCGCAGTTACACAGGACTGTTTTAGCCTGCATAGCCCCTCTCTCGAATAATAATAATAACACTAGTATATTTGCTGTTTGTGAAGTGAGTGTTATGCGAATTTTTTTAGTAAGGCTATAAGGAATCTGGTAATTAGAGCTCTTCACCACTGCTGACTATATGATTGGATATTTCAAGCAATATTTTATAAGCCTTATCTCGAAATATATATATACAAGAACAAACTATTTTAGGATAATATTCTGATTCACAGCATTCGTGCTGGGTCTGATGATAATGAGCTACGTAGCCGCCGACATGCTGCACCCATCTTGCCCCTGCGGCAAGATATACCAACCGGTTTGCTCCTCCATGAAGATCACATACAACAACCCTTGCGAATTTAGATGCGCCGCTAAATTTATAAAAGAGAAGTTTGGAACCACTCTTTTTATTCAACGTGAAGGAACATGCGAAGTATAGTTTTAGATTTAAAATAGGTAAATGAAATATTATCAAAACATGTAGGCGAAACTAGTAATTGTAAAAAAAAATCTGTGGATTATTAGCCGTGACAATAATGAACAAATCAAATAAGCAAAACCATCATACAGGTCGTAAGTTATGGTTGCAACTTCATAGGCATAAAGCACTTTTAGTTATTTCTGAATTTTACACTTTTCGAACTTTATTCAGAATATTCCTAAAACACAAATTATTTAGGTAAATCACTTAATGCAGCTGTATAACAATTTTTATATAGATCATATTTGGATAGGTACTAATCTATTTAATTGCACAGCACAGTGTGTGTGAGATTGTTATCACGTTATTATTTTATTAATTAAAATACTGCATAAAAGCATAAAAAAAAATTTTTTCTGTGTAGATGAATCCTTGACTCATTATAATATTTTTATTTTCAGTTCTATTATTTCTGATTTACCATACCGTGAATAGCGTTCAACATTATAAATGGTTCAACTGGTCCGAACTGGAATGTGCCTGCACACCTCAATATGATCCGATTTGCGCATCAGATTTGTTACGTTACAAAAATATGTGCACTTTTAAATGTAGACAGAATGCATTGCAGGAGCGCGGTGAACCGTTGTTGGAAATGCAAGATTGCTTAGAATTTCCACCAGTGTTGGGATAAACTGTTTGCTACAAAAAATTAAATTAGTTACTTGGCTTTTGTATTAAATGATTTATTTCGATTTTTTTTTTCTTTTTATAGAAAAATTTATTTAATATAACATTATATTACAATCCATAAAATTGATTAGTTGTAAATTTAAACAAAGTCTGAAATAGATTGTGTAACACCATCTAGTAGTGATTAAAATATAATAACTTCAAGAGCAATAATTTTATATAAACTTTTACTTAAAAAGTTTTAACCACACAGTTCTACCAAAATAAATAATAATCAATTTATTTTTAACAATTATTATACTATATAATTTGCTATTAAAATTTGTATGTTATACATAACAATTTTGTTTTATTTATTAGTCATTATAAATATCCATAGAAGTTTTAAAGACATAGTATGGATTATAATAATAAACATTGTTTCATACACTAAACCTAATTATCACTCAATAATACATATGCTTCTTATACACATGAAATCAATGCTGTAAAAAGAGGTAATTTAAAAAACCCTTCACATTATATAACCATTAAAATTAACCCAAATGCAAATAGTAAGATGAATACAGCCCATAAATCACCAATTGTAGAATCAATAATAATTCAATATTTTTTTATAATATTTTTTTTCTCGTCTTATCTATTATATAGTTAAAGTTTAGAAGACATTAATTCATTCAATTGAAACTGTCTTCTGGAGAAGTCAAAATTATAAACACTTCTAGGCAAAAAAACATGATAAAAACATGTGTGTAATTATTGCAGTAATACCCCATACTGTATGTCTTCCTCCGAGGTATACAGGTATCATAATATCATTATACTCAAAGTGCCCATGGTTATTGGCATCACAAAATGTTTTCAACGGTACAGTAAATATTTCTTCCACTTCCTCATGGTTTATTATGAATTTTTTTGTTGAGAAGTTTTCAATGTAACCAATTACAGGAGTTATTATTATATCTTTATTACGTCCTTGAACCTCAGGCATTATACTCCATATATCTTCACACACCACACCTATTTCCTCTTTGGTCTCTCTGAGTGCTGTTTCAGTGGCAGTTTCGTTATGATCTCTTTTCCCTCCAGGAAATGACACTTGACCACTGTGAGAATTTAAATTTAATGATCTCAGAGTGTATAGTAAACATACATCTCCTTTTACTACACATATTGGAACTAGTACTGAAGCCCGCACTACAGAGGATTCATTTTTGAAAGCAAGCCCAGAAAGATCCTTTAATTTTTTTATTAATCGTATACGGGCTTGATGACTTAATAATACTTCTGGCGATAAAGACATGATTGTTTAGTCATTATTTTAAGAAAAAACATCAAGTCAAATGTCAAATCTATTGCCAAATTTGAATTATATAGGTAATTTTATTATTTATCTCAGTTAAAATATATTCGAATGATCTATGGTCCCAAATGAATTATTTTTATTTATTGCTAATTATATGCTATTATAGTTCGGCCCGCTCAAAGAATGCGTTTTTGACAGATCGTGATCGACTGGGCAATGTAACTTTGAACTGGAGTACAATTTAAGGCAAAATTTTAAATATCTTTTATTTTGTTTTTTTTTTGGTTCTGTTCATTCCTTTTTTTTGCAAATACAAATACAATGCAGTGGGTGCAATGGACCCGGAAAAAAAATATTTTGTGCCCTGGGATCCAGTGCCTTCCATACTAAGGAATAGGCAAAAGTACTAAGACCATACAGCCAAAGCTGACTGTATTATTTTTCTAATTTGTAGAGTTCCAATAAAATGGTGGTTACAAGCTATTTGATTCTTTTTAGGGACTTTCATGTTTCGTATTACTATTTTCAATATACTTCGTATGTGAGTAATAATTACATCAGATAAAATGTCACATCTAATATATACGTTCAAATAGGTATTTGCATACAACCATCCATTCAACCAAAAGACGTCCACAGCTGTACATAGGCCTCTCTCAAAGATCTCCACAACGATCGGCCTTGCGCCACCAGCATGCAACAGACTCCTGCGACCATGACCAGGTTGGCAGTCCACCTTGTGGGAGGCCTACCCACGCTATGTCTTTCTAGCCCTTTAGGTAACTTTGTAATTACCCATTGTTAGCCCATTGTAAATTGTGATGTTTCAGTCGCGTAAGTCATCACTGGTAATACACACTGGCCGAAAACTTTTGTCTTAAGACACTGCGTTCGGACGAGAAGATTATGAGTAGGTACCTACTGCAAGTTAATTAATTAAAAACAAGAACTGCCACATGATTTCTCATTCTTCGTTATCTTTAATGGCAACTTAGTTAATTAAAGTTAAATATGGCAGAACATCTAGCATCCTAGAAGTATCCTAAAGACTATGGGCTATAGTTACAAGAAGTGTCAGTCTAAACGAAAACTATTAATAGAACCCAGCGATATCGCAACATGGAGAGCAAAATACATTCAGAGGCTACGAAAAATCGTTAGGAAGAAAATCGGCTTGTCATTTATCTTGAAGAAACGTATTCATGCTTCGTACCACCTCCAAAAATGCTGGCAATCGAACGAAAAAACCTAGTGTTCTTACTTCTGATAGTGTGAGCGCAAGTTGGATTATAGCCCATACGGAAGGTAAAACTGGAATTATACAAAACGAACTGCTACTGTTCAAGTCTCAATCAAAATCGAGTGACTATCATGAATTCTGCGAACATCATGAGATGGATGAAAGGAAAAAATGTTCCAAGTTTAACATCAAATTGCATTGTATTGATGGATAATGCATCATACCACTGCAAACAAATAAATAAAGCACCTAGAGTGGGCAATAAAAAAGCATAGCTCAAAGAGTGGCTTATGAAAAATCACATTGAAGTGGACAATTGTTGGACAAAAGCGTAATTATATGAATTAATCAAAAGGCACAAAGGAGACTCGCAGTATGAAATTGACGAAATGTTAAATTCACACGGACATGAGGTTCTTCGTTTACCGCCGTACCACTGCGATTTAAATCCAATCAAAAAGATTTGGGAAATTGTGAAGAGGCGCATTACAGAAAAAAATGTCGACCAAACACCGAGTGAAATAGCTTCAATTATTGAAACTGTGTTCAGAATAATAACTACAGAAGAATGGCTCAATTTATGTCATCATGTAGAAAAATAGAGGATAAATATTTCGAATCAGCTAGACTAATGGATATAGAAATGGACAAATTTATAATTAATGACACATCCAAGTCATCTGATCTGAAGAGTCTAGTGTGGCTTCTGATGAAAATGCCCGAAATGAAGGCATTGACCTACTGCCGGACCACTCCTATGTCAAATTTAAAAATACTGCAAGATATTCAATAAAAATGACAAGGTTCTTATGGCGTTTTAATTTCCTTTTTTATATTATACCTAATAAAAATAATCTAGTGCATCAACTGTATTGAGCTAATAAATCTCAATTATTTTTAGTTTGTAAAGTATACATGACTTCATTAAACGAAGGAAAAAAATATTTGTCAAGCATCATTATGCACGCCATCAGTCGCGCGCGGACTTGCGCGCATTACCTATACTATCATGTGAGTTCTGCGGTAGTACCACAGAGTACTTTATAATATAAGAAACGTATCTAATGTCAATTAGTCAATTGTCAATGTCAAAATATAAGAGAAAAATCCGTGCTCGTAATATGCAACGACGAACTTTGAACTTTCGACAAATTGTTGTATCACAGTTTTACGATAAACACAAAAGGTGATGTGCAGTAATGACCACTAAAGTCACATTTGGGATAAGCAATATATTTTCACTCACCTCCCGCGATCGATGTATGACGAAATTAAAAAATATTTCTATACCAAAATATGGGAACTCTCCAAAAACAACGGCTGCTGTTTTAGTTCCTCTGTGTCGAATAGAAGACACACCCTCGATATTATATACAGTCCGCTCTTCGAATCTAAGAACTAACAGCGGAGAAATATCATTTCCCGGAGGTAAGACCGATAAAAAAACGAGACCCCAATAGAAACAGCTCTCAGAGAAACAGAAGAAGAAATTGGTCTTCAGCAAAGTAAAATAGACGTCTGGGGCCAAGCACCAACGTTACCAGGACGTAACAATAAAATAATGATCACCCCTGTAATAGGATCTATTTATGATCCAAAGCCAGAAGATTTTAATATAAACACTAATGAAGTAGCAGAAGTATTTAGTGTCCCTATAGAGATATTATGTGATCCAAAGAACCATTATTACACCCAGTTCAAAAATGGCTATCTTTTACCAGTGTTTGTTGTAAAACAATACAAAAATATGGGGTATAACAGCATTCATAACTCACATATTTTTGAATTCAATATTATCTAAAGACATTTATCGAAATGAGTGGATGAAGAAAAAAATTATCATAAATAATGTTTGACCAATTTTTTGTAGGTGGAACCTAGAATTGTTATAATAATTTATTTTATATTTATTATGGTTATACAATTTATTAAAACTATTGTTTTCATTATAAATATTTATTTTGTGGAAAGCTACATTACAAATTGTAACCTTACAAAATTTAAATTTATTTTGTCTCATAGCATAACCCCTTGAGCACTTACCTGGCGTTTACGCCAGCTTTCCATTGTTTTCCTATTGTCTTATTTTTATGAGTACTCAACACATTAAATATCGATTGTTATAAATTTATAACTCCAGTAATTCAACATACTGTCAAATATTAGAATTGTTCATTATTATATAGTCAAATAAATAAACATGATATTAAGGTTAACTTTAATAATAAAGCATTGCAAGTAAAAACAAGCATAATATAAATTTAAATTGATCATAAATAAAAATGCAAAATAGGGAACAGAAAGAGCTAGCAAAATAAAACACAAATAAAAAATAATAATATTTATCCAGGTTTATTCCTTAACATTTACATTAAATCTAGAGTTAATATTTTATACATTGTCCAAGTGGTTATCTCCTTGCCACGTTTCTGTTTTTTGTATGTACTTGTATATTTGAATAATACACTCATCTCCTACCAACAAATTTCTATGAAACTTTCTATAACAAAATATTCTATAAGCAAAATACTTTCATGTATGTATATTGGATAATAAGTGGTCTGACTTAAAGCCTCCCTTTTTGAATATGACAATCATAATACAAATAAACAAATATTAAGGTAAGGTACGGCAGGCAAGAGCGACTATAAAATGTTTCCCTTTTTAACTACAGTAAATATATCAAATTATGTCAGACACAAAATATTAGCGGAATAGATGCTTATAAAGGACCAGTAAATTATTGTATACTATAAAATATTAATGTCATATACGAACCATTTGCACATTTCTATTCGTTGTATTAAATTAGACCTAATAAAAGTTTTAAATGAATTGATATTTCAATAAATACACCTCACTAAATATAAATTTTAGTTTAGCTCCTCTGACAAATAAAAAAAGAAATAACATACCAATTGAATCTATCAATCAATTAAATATAATTGTGATATTTATATATAACTCAATTACGAAATATTAATGGCCCCATCTTCCAATTTCAACATCCGTTATTTGTATCAAAACAAATATCGAAGACCTTATTTAAAAGAGGTACAATAAAAAGTTACCAGTACTCTACTATCATTATTAATAACGTGTCTGTATAATTATTAATAAATATAACCCGAGAATAAATTATCCACATATTAATAGAACAATACACAAAATCAATGATTAATTTATTACGTTGATAAAAATGCCGAAAGTATTAAACATGGAGTTGGATGTTAAAAACTATTTTGAAAATATCATTTTAATTATTCAATTTGCTTCAATTGCTTTATCAACATGTAATTTATCAATAAGGGTGTTTTCTAAAAACTAATATGTAGGTTACCAAGATTAAAGCCCCTGGTTGCCCCCCCCCCCCCCCCCCCCATATAATATACTGATTGATGAGGCCCGCCCCGGCCTCAATTATATAGAATAGCCACTTTGAGATGGCTTTGTGTTGGACGAGTCTGAATTATTTCCAAAAAGGTATTTTTTTTTTATATCACACAATGTATTTTTCTTGGTACTTTACATGACACTGATCATTTTAATCTGTGAGTGAGTGAGTGAGTTTAATGAATTAATAAATAAGTACAATGCCCTGTTTTCTTTTTAAATCAAATTTTAAATAAATGCAATAACTGCTTGTTTTGAACTATGGGAATAGAAATAAATGTTTTCAACATTTCACCATAATAAATGTATAATAGTCTATTACAAATGTTGCCATTTCACAATCACTCACAAATATAGACAAAAAGAAATTTTACCATATTATAATAAACTCATAGAAAAATAACAATTTTATTTATGCAAATTAATAATAATAATAAAAAAAAACAATATGGTGGTGGTTTTCGAATAGATTACAACGCCTATTTATTATTATTGTACCAAGGCTGAATATCGCAATGTCTGTGACGTGGCGTCTAGTGTTACTCAGTGTTGCCGAGTTCGTTCACGTCAATAGGGATCGACGTCGTAAACGTTGGCGTTTCAAGTTCCTCGTGTTTCTTCATTTTTAACGCCTGTTTTAAAGAAATAAACTGTATTAGAAAGTACAAGAAATTATAACCTCTTATTGTGTATCATTATAGAACAAAGTGTAAATAAATAAATAGTTTAAAATGCTTCTTTTTCTCATGAATAATAATCGTAAACTTTATATAAAGTCTTCCTGGAGTTTAACTCAAGACGCGACATAAAAGTAATTATAAGTAATAGCTACTTGCTAATTCATACACCTTGAAAATAAAGGAGTTTACAAATAATACAGAATTTGGAAGCATTACTAATTTAAGAAACAATTGATTTACTTAATAATTTAAAATAAAACCAATTATAAAATATATAATAAATAGAAATTATAACATATAAATTTATATTGGTACACACTATAATATATAGATTACCTACACCAATAAGTGAAAGTAACAAAAATATAAAAAAGTGTTACAAGAACAAAAAAAAGATTATACACATTTAAAAAAAGATGCAGTTATACAAGAGCCACGACCAAACCAAGTATGTGAGAAACATCCTAAAAATGATATATGAATGCTCAGTGATCAATATAAAGATCTACTGTTATTAATAAAATCTCTGTCGAAGTTCTTTCCCAATGATGCATATGTTTCGATATATAACTGGTAGACTGAATGACATTTTCTAGTTCTACCTGATTTTACCACCGTCTAGTTTAACTATTAACTAGTCAGGCAATTTCAAAACAAATAATGTATTATTTATTATTCAGATTAAAGTGTTCCAGATTATCTCAATCTGTAACAACAAAAAAACATTATGCGCCCCCGTTTGATCGGAAAGCATTCTTATGTAAATCAGGTAAGCTTACTTATCACTTAAATCTTTCGACCCTTATAAATGATAGGTTACGTCATTACTAGGCATGCATGATAACATAACAGATAACGCCTGTTGAAGAACCCAAAATAAATGAATGATATGCGATAAAAATGGTTAGGAACAAAGTGTATCAATGAATTTAATGTGGTAAGACTAAAATAAGTTTGGACATTACTTCCGATTTCAGGTACTAATGTATTTGAACGTAACAATCATTTACCTACTGTGACATAATTTTTTTTCTTATTACCATAAAAACCTTAGATAAGTGTTCTATTTCATTTCAATGGTAGCTCCTTCTACTCGAGAATTATTAATCATAACCTATGGTTAAGTATAATTTACACTCAGTTTTTGTTTAAATATAAATAATAGTTTCACTTTGTCTATACAAAGCACTGGACATCTTTTTTTACACACATTTTATTTACGTTAAATAGCAAAATTTTGTTTAAACTAAATAATGGAAAGATAAAATATACATATATTTTTTAATAATTTGTAATCTAAAGCAACAAGATATTTCAAAAACTATCCAGTGTTACCAGGGCAGGATACAAAAAAACGTACTTCCCTACACCGAGCGTGGAAATTCCGACGCAAATAAAATAAACGTTTCGGATAAAAATGTTTACGTGATATGTTATTTTTAAATAAAATCTAGCGAGTAATTAAGCGTTTAGAATACATTTATTATAGCCAACGCGTTTTGATACACAGAGGTGTGCGTTCCCTCGCCCGTACCACCCTGTGGTTCTCTCTTAAGCCGGTGCCAGACATTATGGAATCTATTTATACTCTCTTTTTTCAGTTTTACCTCCTTTTCCTCATCCTACTAGCCTTATGTGTCTCTTAACTCAATTCAATAGTAGAGTGCTTGGTATAATTTTTAAACTGTGGGGGAATTATTTTCAGTTAATATCTACAGTAATACCCCGCTTTACGCGAGGGATACGTTCCGAAAAAAATCGCGTTAACTGAAATTCGCGTATATCGAGGTTTATGATTAAACATAGTCAAAATTTAATACAAAAAAATACAAATCATTTTAATCAATCACTTTAATTCTAAGAACACTTTATGCAATACATACTCTTATTTTTTACGGAAAAATACATCTATTGTCTTTACATTATGTTTATACGCACTCTTTCGCGTAATGCGAGGCATTTGAGCGCGAAATTTGAAATTAGCGTTATAGTAAAACCGCGCGTAACGGGGTCGCGCTAAGCGGGATATTACTGTATTGTGGTGGTTTTTTTATAAGTGATTAATAAATAGCCCGGACTGATGATCTTTAACAAGTAATCGCGTTTATGGTCTAACCACGTGACATTGGCGAAATTGTGTACACACCCACGTTGCCAGGAAATAAAAATAAAAAGTGTCGGCGACGCTCTGATAATTTTAGTGCAGACAGTAAATACTTTTTGGCAATAAAGTGGGTACAAATAATATAGAAATTATATCATAACGCTTTGTCGTTTTTATATAATTCCTTTGACGGACGTCTGAAAACTACGATAAAATCGGGTATCTGTTCTCATTTTCGAAAGCGTCTCGTTTCGATAATAATTTATTTATGGAAAAAAATCAAAATGGCGGTGGTGGATATATATATATATATTATATGGTATAAAAGCCGTTCGTATATCCTTTTAAGTCCCTTGCGTTATAATTAATGAGAGTCTTTTGGTATGGTTTATGAAGTAGTCTGGCACCGGCTTTTTTAAAGATGTGTCAGTGAGGCGCAAGGCACATAGCACACCGGCCACGTACCGAATTGGGGGGCTCGTCGTCCCTCCGTTGCCGCCTGAGAGTCGGTGACAACAAACCCTTTGCCGATAACTGCGTGTCCCAGTTACGTAGACCGTATCAAAGTATAGAAAGTACAGAGGAGGAGACCAGAGGTAGCCCGAAAAAAAACAAACATCTACCACTTATTATCCATTATATATATATATACAGCATACACATATTTTAATTTATGTGAATATACATAATATGATAAACTATATTTTTAGTTTTTTTTTAATTCTATTACATATAATTATATATAGAATATATAATTTATTTATTTACGCGTGTAATAAAAAAGGCAGTCAAAATTTTCATCATAGTCTTGGGAATCGTTAATTAAAGAATTTATTTGAATAGGAGAGTTTAAAAATTAATATTAAATAGTAATACGAAATTCAGAAGTAATGAAAATTCATCATACAAACGAATTATTACTTCAAGTTTAGAAGGTTTTTATTGCAATTTTCAACCGACGTGATAATTAACTCGTACATTTGATAATAGTTTATTATTCTTAGTCCACTCTCACAGGTAGTGACCAAATCGAAGTGAATCGTAAATGCGTATTAAAGTTCTAACAGACGTGCGCTCCGGACCGAAGTTATCAGTCGCCCTGTGGGCACAGTCCGGTACAGACTTTATTACCGAAGCGCGAAAAATTGGTACTTTTGTAGCGGTAACGTTAACGCCGCCATAAATTTTCTTTCGTATTATAAAAGGCAACATCTATCTGTCTGTATGTCGGTTGCTTGCATATTGTAACAATTTAAAGCGATTATGTTGCAGTTTCTGTTTGTTTGATTCCGCGTCGATGGACGCAGTACTCACCTATCTAACTTTATAATAAGTATGAGCTCCCTGTGAAGGAAAACATCGCGAGGAAACCAATAGCATGGTGGTAGCGCATTTTCTTATAAAACCCGCCTGGGTAATTAGAAAACCTGTCGCCAAATACCAATAAGTGTATTCCGGCAGCATTACTTAACATCAGGTGATGTTAACATATACAGTACTAAAAAATCTATTTGTTTCGCGCTTCGATAACGACGTCCGTAAGTGATTGTACCCACAAGTAATTGATAACTTCGATCAGTTTGGTTGTACACTACAATGTACGCGGATCGGAGCGCGCGTCTGTCAGCACTTTTAGAGTAATATGGGTTGTTAGTATATACCTGTTGTAATTTGTAATGGTTTATGATATCCTGGTCGGCGGGACAGCTCTGTGTGAACGCGTCCAGTTGGTACATGTGGTACATGTAGCGCCACAGCGCACGGAAACTCGTCTGTAACGTAACAAAACTTCAATGTAAACCAAATTATTTGTGTTTTCAAAGTAACAATCCAAAGATTCTTGGCAGCGTCGTTTATTTATAAAAAAAAATTATCAAGTCGTAGTGTAATCGCGTTGATCCTTGGATCAGATTTATTTCTGATAAGGTTGTAATTTATTATTTTTGCATGATGGTAGGGTAGCTTCTAACAATGTCCGCCTGGGCTGCTATCACCCTCAAGTTTGAAAACCTGTCGCCAAATACCAATAGGTGTGTTCCGGCAGCATCACTTGAGAACCAGTATCTAGGCTTAGTGCGTTTACCATCCTGGAGCACATCTTCGCTTAACATCAGATGAGATTTTGGTCAAAGCACTGAGCCTGTACCGTATATTAAAAAAAATAATTTCCTAAGAGCTTAGTTAGGATGCACAACGACAGTAGATAGGTAGGAAAAAGAACACGCCGTTTAGGAAACCTCCTCTTTTTCCCAATGTCTTATGTCACTTGATATTATGAATACCTTTAATAGTTTAATGATTTTACATACATTATTAAGCACACGTTCTGTCGTAATTAGAAGTGTTAAGAGGAAGGGGACGGGGAGAGGAAATGACGTGGAAGGGGTTGCGCAAATCATTTTTTAGCCTAAACACTATAGATTTACACAGGTATATTTATCCAAATTAAGTAGATTCAAACAAAAAATAATGAAACGTATTCATCAAAAATTATTTTCGTAATTTAATCAAAATTCATCCTGGTCTTATTTTTGAAGTTCCTTCTGGAAGCCGCTTATCTTATCAAATAATAATAATAATATAATAGTTTTGTGAATATATTTATTTTGGTGGAAGTAGCAAAAGCATCACTACCAAATATAAGTTTTTGTCGCAAAGCATATGTTTTCAAACTTGTTTAATGCGACTGACAACTGTTTATATGAACCGTATGAGGCTGAACAACATAGGAAAAGAATCTGTTATATTAAAAAAAAAAGTCTTAAGGTCTAATTGTTCAATTAAAAGTATTTTTTTAAAGGCGGATCCTTTTCAATCCTTTTCATTGGAAACAATAGTGTTTATAAACAAATGTTACCGGTATTTCAAAGTCGACGAAGTACTTCCCGGCGACGCGGATGTGCTGTAAGCGCGGCATTAATTCGCAATCGAAGCAGCACATCGTATCGCCCGTTAAGAACCTGAGGACAAACGCACCCACGAACTCGTACAGAGACCTCCAAACCACGGTCCGCAGGACAGCAATGGTCCACAAGAAAAACGAATTCGGCCCGCAATAACGACCTAAATATCCTGATATCCGATACAGTTTTTTTTTTTCATATAAATCATTCAAGATTTATAAATTAATTACTTATATTGGAATAATAATAATAATATAAGGCTTGACCCTAAGGTTAAAAAGTTTGGAGACCCCTGACCCTGAACAACCATTCTAATATCAAAAATCAAACATCACCCTCACGTCAAACAATCAGCCGAGCGTGACGATTACGAAAAAAAAGTACACAACTAAATCATCGTTTCTAAGATGAAAAGTACTTCTTTTAAAATAGTGTTATAATTATAACCTATTGCAATCGGTAAGACTAGTTAAATATTTTTATCATGTCCACAAGTTTGAGGCCAGGTAGTTACCAAAAGTTTATTCAGAATCTAAATGCATTAATAATTTGAATTTAGTTAAATACATCACGGAGTGATAGATAAAGGAAAACCTTGTTAAGAATTGCTATGAATCTAAATTGCTAAAACAATGTGCTAGCATGATTGAAAGCTGTTTCTAATCTTCTACCTAATAGGTGAACGAAGGAATACGATGAAGTTATACTAAGTAGGAGTCTTACTTTAACTGCTTATCCTTTACTACCTGTTGAAGATGGGAATCCATGGAGGATTTCCCCACATTAAAAAAAAGCGTAGGGATTAAGCCTGCGACTTACCACGGAAAAGGTATTTTCCTCGCAGTGGGATATCTAGTTTTTCGAACACTTTATCTTATTTCTCACCTAGTCCCTCTGCGTTCAAGCAGACCATCGATGCGGCTGAGGTGCGCTCGCAACGCTGCTGACTTCTGTTCGTCCTTGCGCACCAAAACCAGTTTCAGCTTCGAGTATAGGTTCTCGATCAATGATGCCACCTCTTTATCCTGTATGTGAGAAATTATCGACATCAATAATTTATTAACAAACTATCCAATGGTGGTGAGAATGATATAGCTCATGCGTTGGTATGATAAGGCACGTCGCGTTCAGCGTCGCGGTAGGATCAGCAAGTGTTACATTAAGGCCTACCTAAACCCAGGGCCTCTGCAGAATACATGTATAATGTGCCTCCGGAAGCCCTGGCATCTTTGCGCCGGTTAGGGACGTGGAATGTTGAGTCAGTCGGTTACGGCCAACCTGGCACACGGGCACCAAAGAGGGCGCCTCTCGCAGAGGGGTGTGTCTCGGTGACCCAGTCTGTCGCGAGGATACGCGTGTGCAAAAAATTACGGTTTCGGCACACGTCCGAGCGTTCAACGAGCAGATTTCAACCACGTAAAAAAAAGGCCTACCTAACCATGAAAGACGTACCGCCGACATGATGATGTCGACTGTCTTAAGATTCTCATCTATCTGCGTTCGTAATCTTCCATGGTCTGTACTTAACATCAAATGAAATCTAGACATTACTGAGCTCGAATGAACGGAAAAAAAATTGGTTTTATGCTCAAGATATGTGTACTTACACAAGATACAACATCGCAGCCTTTGAGCGCTTACAACATCAAACCTTTAAAATCTTAATCTATCCTATCTTGGAATAATCTCAACCTCAACAGGTTGCTTATTTTTTTGAAGCAGCAGTACCATTCGCGATCATTTGAAATCCAAAGTATGAGAGGATGGACTAATCACCGATGGCATCATCTCAATATAATGTTTTAACGACTTATAAGTTGTCGTAAACTTAATTAAGTTTCGATCAAATCGATAGTTTCTAAATCACGTATTGCTGGATAGGAATTTCAAATTTAGTCAAACTATTATATATCAGTTTATATACTTTTTATAACTAGTTATAAACTAGTATTTATCAGGCCACACGCGGCGTGTATCGGCTTTTGAGTAATAAAATGTAAATATTAATTTGGAGAAGGATATTATTTTACAGTTACGTACGATATAAACATGCCTGTTTGTTATCTTAATTGGATTTCATCGTTATTTAGAAAAAGCTTCGTTCACACATACAGTTCCAGTTTAATGGAGAATGAATGTAACCATGGAAACAAAATTCAAACAAAACATAAGCTCACGCCTGTTATCCCCGAAGGGTTAGGCAGACGTGAAATAGCGAACTACACCACCCACATTTCGCTGAGCTTAGTTCCGTCCCAGATGTGACAGAGGGCGAGCCTGTCGCCATATCGGGCACAAATTCCAAACTCCGGGATAATATTGAGTAGAAAAACCCAATACCACTTGACCCGACCCGGGGATCGAACCCGAGACCTCAGATCGGCAGTCGCACCGTAAAACAACTGCGCCACCGAGGCAGTTCAAACAAAAGCTTTCATAAATTGAATGATGAAGAGCTCTAGCGATGTAAACTATGCAAGGGATGGAGACATTATAATATTGATTAAATGTCAGCACAATTCGTGGTACCATAATTATATTAATTAAAATCAAAAATTCTTTCTACAATTTGGACCCTGAAAAGGCACTACTGAACGTCAAAAAACTACCACCGATTCGGACAACATTCCAATCGAGAAGAGCCGACAAAGAAACTAGATCAGCATTTTTTTTTGTTATGTATTTTTTTATAAAGTTGATGGATGAAAAGAGATTGCATGCAACCGAGATGAGCATGTTGAGATGGATGTGTGGGGTAACAAGAATGGACAAGATTAGGAATAAGTACATTAGAGGAAGTTTGAAAGTGGCGCCAGTGACGGAGAAGGTAAGGACCAGACGACTGTCTTAGTATGAATATATGCATGTAATGCATAGGGAAGAAGAAGTGAGAAGTGAGAAGGCATTGGATATAAATGTCCACGGGTATAGGGAAAGATAAAAACAAAAGAACATATGGATGGACTGTGTGATTGCTACCATATAGAAGCAACCGACATACAGACAGATAGATGTTGCCTTATATAATACGAAAGAATATTTATGGCGGCGTAAACATTACCGCTACAGCAGTACCAATTTTTCGCGCTTCGGTAATGAAGTCCATACCGGACTGTACCCACAAGGCGACTGATAACTTCGGTCCGGAGCGCACGTCTGTTAGAACTTTAATACGCATTTACGATTCACTTCGATTTGGTCACTGCATGTGAGAGTAGACTAAGAATAATAAAGTATTATCAAATGTGCAAGTTAATTATCACGTCGGTTGAAAATTGCAATAATAACCTTCTAAACTTGAAGTAATCATTCGTAAATGATATGCTTACACAGAAAGTGAATGTAGATGTGTTCTCAAATGGAGATGGAAGAGGAAGATATGTTGCGCCAAGTAAAAATGGGGAGAAGGGTAGGGGAATGATGTTTTTTTTAATGAAAAAGTAAAGAGTGTAATATTACTTTTAAATATGCAATAAATCTGTCAGGTACGTAAATTTTTTTTTTTTTTTTTTTTTTTGGCGACGCGGTGCTTGCGAAAGCCACCCCGTGTCGCCCCCATCCCAAATGCAGCAGACGGCCCCGGGGGGTTTTAGTGGGTATTTCCGGGCGACTCTCGCCCGGGTGAGTCCCACACTGCACGGAGCTCGTCACTCCGTGCCCCTTATCTAGTGTACTGGGGGACTTTGATCCCCTAAGTACAATAGATAAGGGTAGTGCGTAAATGCATTTCTCCCCGTCAAAAAAAGAAAAAAAAAAAGGTACGTAAAATTAATTTTAAATTATGCAAACAGAACGTAAATTGATATTTCAAAAAGTCTTTATCATATTGATTTTGCGTTTTTTGAATATCTGCTCTGCTTCATTTGTTTCAATCTGAAAGGATATTCAATTTAAAATAAACGATTGCAATAAATAAGTCATACTTGTACGAATAGATTGTGTCCGCCGGGCACAGACTTCATGATGTGCCTTTCAATCTTCTCGTTCTCCAATATGGCGAGTCCGTTATCAATCAGTATAGGCGGGTGCGTGGCTTCGAAGTTAGTGCGGAAGTCCGGTGGTGGCTTCTGCATGTCAACTGTTGTCACCTGCAAATGATAATACATAATCGATAATATTGAAGCGATGATGACGCAGTGGATAGTACGGCCGATTCCGCGTCAATCGACTAGGATTCGATCCCCACCTATCCGGCTCTAAAATCGGCCTGAGCTTTCGGTGAAAGAAAACATCGCAAGGAAACCATAGCATGGTGGTAAGGCATTTTCTAATGATGCCCGCATCGGTAGCTGCCACCCTCAAGTTTGAAAACCTGTCGCCAAATACCAATAGGTGTGTTTTTTTTTTTTTTTTTTTTGTCCCCGCAATTCCCCCTGGCATAACCAAGGACCTTGTTACTACATTCTTTTATTTATTATTTATTTGTTTATTTGTTGCGCTCTTTTGGCTCTTCTTGTTTTTTGCAGCTTGTTCTTTTGCTGTTTATTTTCTTTTGTGTGCTTTTATTCATTTAAATCTTAAGCCTAAACCTAATCTATTACACTGCGGTACCAATTATTCTATTACATATATTGTTCTTAAATACTTAATATACATTAGTTACTAGTTACAGTTTAGATAGCAGTAGAAGATGAAAGACAACAGAATTGATACAGACGCAGAGGAAGTAGGAATTATATGTAGGTTAATAGAAATAGAGGTAAAGACTTAATGCTAAGACGTTCACAATATGTCAATTAAATGTCAATTAAACCGTGATGTCAGAATAATAACAATTATTGAATTAAATTAAATACAATCATTTCGTCATATGTCAATAATTTAATCGAATAACAATTTAATAATAATATTCAATAATAATAAATTAATAATAATAAGATTAATACTCTAATAAGATTAATAAATATATCAGATTTCCAATTCCTTTTTCTTGATCAATTTCCCAAAGAATCTCGGTTCCCTCTAAATCTAGGATAACGGCAGACAAAATGATACCTGACCTGAACCATGGTGCAGCCCCACCCAGCAGGACGACCACCGTTACTTATTTCTTTTCCCAGCTCTTCTTGCTAAATCCTCGATGTATCGCAAGAAGGCTGGGCGGCGGTCGTCATCCAGCAGCAGGGCCGCCAAACTGTCCGCCGTCACCCCCCGACCCCTATGCAGCACTCAAGGTCGAATCTGGACGAGCCGAATCTGGGACAGTCCACTAGAAGATGTAGGACTGTCTCGGCGGTATCCGGATCACAGGCACACGCGGGACTGACTTTAATTTGAAACGGTGCAGGTACGCTGCGAAGCCCCCGTGCCCCGTGAGGGTTTGCACGTGGGCAGGTGACAGACGGGTCTTCTTCAACACCCGATGGGCCCCCTCTACCTCTGGGAAGAAGACCCGCGTCACCGCCCCCGTGTCGGAGGCCTCGTAGCGTGCCTGCCATTGCCTAATAGTGTCCCGACGTATAACCTGTTTCGCGTAGGATCTCGGATACCGATCGTAGTCAGCCGCGGTCTTCTTGTGTGCGGCCCGTTTTGCCAGTACATCGGCGCGCTCGTTACCGGGCGTGCCAACGTGTGCCCTCACCCAGTGTAGACGAACCGAGCGTCCCTCTGCACGCATTTCCCGGAGCATCTGCTGCGCTCCCAGGGCCAGGCGGTGTGGGGGTGCCGGGTTGGCCAGCATCTCCAGCGACGACTTAGAGTCGCTGAAGATGCCGACCTCCCGGTCCCGTGATTTTTTAACCGCCTGTATCGCCCTATAGAGCGCAAACAGTTCAGCCTGGAATACCGTACAGAAACGCTCTAGGCGAAGCGTAGAGTACCTGAATTCCTTGCCCCCCTTCCACCATGTAAAAGCTGCTCCCACTCCACCGTCGATCTTTGAACCGTCGGTGAAGATTTGGGAGCCGCCCTGTGTTCCAGGGGGGCTTCTAGGCTCTCATACGTGTCGCCCTCGCATATCGCTGGGTGAGGATACTGGCCAAACGAAACGGGCCGCTCCAACCCACGATCAACCACGATCTCATCCAGTTGCCCTTCCCGTTTTGCACGGTACAGTCTCTCCACCTCCCGTGCCCGGAGGTCCAGCGGGAGCAAGTCTGCCAGCACGATTCCCGTCGTCAGAGAGACCGTGCGGTACGCCCTACAAATCTTCTGGGCAAAACCCCTCTGCAGCGAGTCTAGCTTCTTGCGAAGCGAGAGCTTCGTCGCAGAGGGCCCCCAGACATTTGCGGCGTACAGCACGATCGGCTCGATGACGGCGACGTATATCGTTCTGATGATATCCGTGTTCAAGCCCCAGCTCACTCTCGCAGCACATGCCAGTTGTTTGTAAATATCCGCAGCCCTTTTACAGGCTGCGGTGACATGTGCCTGGAAAGTGAGCTTGCTATCGAGGGTCAGACCAAGCAGGCGAATCTCACTTTCCAGCGAAATGCGGACTCCGCCCATGGTGAGGACTGGTGTGTCAAACTTAAGCTTCCTCGTCAGCACCATCGCCTTAGTTTTGCGTGGTGCGAAAGAAAGCTTAAACTTGACACCCCAGTCCATCACGGTCTGCAGAGTCCGGTTCGCGAATTCCTGCGTTGGTCCGACCTCCTTCCCGGAGAACTCCAAAACGACATCGTCGGCAAAAGCCTGGCAGTACACTCCCGCGGATTCGAGCTCCACCAAAAGGGAGTCTAAGATAACGTTCCAAAAGGACGGTCCAGCTATGGAACCCTGGACACATCCCTTGGAACTTTCCCGACTCACCTTTATCCCGGCATAACTGAGCTCTACTCTCCGGTCTTCCAGGTATGAAGAGACCATACCGTACAAATTCCTCGGACACCCTTTAGCTACGAGCTGGGACTTCAAGCCAGGCCACCAAGCGTTATCGAAGGCTCCCTCTATGTCCAGTGATACCAGGGTTACGACCTCCTTGGCCACCACACGGGTCCTGATATGGGTCACCAGATCATAGAGTGAGTCCTCCGTCCCACGCTGGGGCATGAACCCATATTGACGCACGCTGAGTTTTGGCAGCAGATGCCAGCGTAAACGTCGGACGAAGAGCTTTTCCAGGATCTTTCCCAACACATATAATAGGTGTGTTCCGGCATCATCATTAAGAACTCTAGGTTTAGTGTGTTTACCATTCTGGATCACATCGTCACTAAAGATCAGGTGAGACTATGGTCAAAGTACTGAGCCTATACCGTGTAAAATAAAACAATATAAAAATCCGTCAGTATTGTATTAACCAGTATCCATCTGAAAAAAAAAATCTCTTAGTTTCGGAGCTTGGGAAAAATTGGAAGTCATCCATAAATTTATTGATACTGCACAGCGGTGCGTTGATTGTTGGCCAAAAAATTTCACAACGAAAACGATGGCTATACTAAAATATGCTGTTTTTGTTCATAATTATTTTTAGAAGAAACACAATCTATGAGACACGAAATATATTATTTTATAACTCAAAGAATAAAGTGAAGAAAAATTATTCGAAAGCAAGAAACGGTACATCTTATCTGTCGGTGCGTATACGAAAAATAGACGAATTAATCTTCAATGACTGTATTGCGGCTGAGTGCCTTCAGCACTCGCCCCCAAAGTCAAGTGAAGCTGTAAAGGCGTTTACGGTCAACAGCGTTAGCTAGGTTCGAAAAAAAATAATTTAATGACTGTATTATATACATCAATATCTAGTAGTTATCAGTTGTGGGCATAAGTTTTAAGTTGTAGATGAAGTAACACTTCTTTTTCCATCTTTGCAAACCTTTCGATAGAAGAAATATGGTTCTCACCAACTTTGGTTCACGTGTGTCAAACGCCGTTAGACAAGCGTCCGTCTCTACACCTGACAACTCTGACATGCATGACAACTAATCCGCTTAGTTACCCACCTTATGTGCATTTTGAATGAATATTTATAACGCATCATCACACTAGCTTGGCGAAATGCATGTCCCACACTGAATTGTTAGTATTTAAGAATAAGGTGAACTTCATTGTCATTGTCTTGCCGGTCCTGCATAACTTGACAACACAACTTCTAGGTCATCAAAAATAGAGGGTAGTGCGTAAATAGGGTAGTGCGTAAATAAGGGTAGTGCGTAAATAAGGGTAGTGCGTAAATAAGGGTAGTGCGTAAATAGGGTAGTGCGTAAATAAGGGTAGTGCGTAAATAGGGTAGTGCGTAAATTAGGGTAGTGCGTAAATAGGGTAGTGAGTAAATAGGGTAGTGCGTAAATAAGGTAGTGCGTAAATAGGGTAGTGCGTAAATAGGGTAGTGCGTAAACGCATTTCCCCCCGTCAAAAAATAAAAAAAGGTCATCAAAAATAGGACATAGGCAAATAAAGTATTTAAACGATCTTAAAGATCCAGTTTTTAAATAGTTGCCTAATTTTAACAATGTTACCATAAATAGGATCATGGGGTATTTTCTAATATTGCGCACGTAGGTAGCACTAACCTCAAGTTTGAAAACCTGTTGCCAAGCAACGATATGTGTTCCAACAGCATCACCTTAAAACCTGTACCTCTAAGCTTTACTATCGTGGACCACACTTATCCTCAAATGAAATGTAACGAATTAAAGAGATGTTCGTATTTTGTACGAAAAGAGTGTTAATTTTCAGAAGATGAATTAATACTTAAACATACCTTTAAACTAATGGTCTTTAGTTCAGCCAACAGGTAAAGGTCCATAAAATACTCTTGGCAGAATAGGCAAGCACCCTTCCGTCGGCCATCGATCGTTGATGCCTGAAAACAAGAAATAAAATAACTAATTTCATATCATACAATTACCAAACAGATGTAGGTTTAATCTTCTAATGTTAATATGGAAGGTTTAAATAAAAAAAAAAACATCTATGCTGCTAATCATATTTCCAACTAGAAAGTGCCCGAGATTTCGTTTATCTGAATAAGTTTTGGTTTACCATTAGATTTTGATGACTTGTCACGATCGAAAATTGTCAGTATTTTAATTTGTTTTACTTTTTCACATGGCATATAATTTAAGTATTTTTTCGAGTTGAGTCTTAAATACATCAGATACCTAAGATAAGTTCAGTACTTTTTTTTAATTAATGTGAATTTTTTAACAATGGCATTTCATGATTACAGTTAGAAATATTTAAAAAAAAATGTTAGATGATAATTTGCACTGACGCGGTGACTGCGAAAGCCACCCCGTGTCGCCCCCATCCCGAATGCGGTGGACGGCCCCGGGGGGTTTTAGTGGGTATATCCGGGCGACTCTCGCTCGGGTTTGAGTCCCACACTGGCACGGAACTCGTCCCTCCGTGCCCCCTTACCCATTGCATTGGGGGGACCTCGGTCTCACTAATGCAATGGGTAAGGGTAGTGCGTAAATGCAACTCCCCCCGTCAAAAAAAAAAAAAAAAAGGTGATAATTTGCACACTTTGTAAATTTTCTTACGATAGACGCTAAACATGTTAAAGATTAAGATTATGGTTTTTCTCCTAAAGTTATTCTAATTTTAATTAACAATTCCAATAGTAGGAAAATTTAAAAGTTTAAAAAATGGTATGTGACGAAGATTCTATAATTGAGGTTTGTTTATCCAAGCTATAGCGTACAGGAACGAAATCCAGTAACAATGGTAACATAATGTATCTACATTTGATCGATACGTTAAAAGTATCATTTATTATTAGTAGAATAATACATAAAGTCGATAAAAATTAGTAACAAAGTTGTAAAGTAAAAAAAAAGGAAAACAACTGTGTAATACAGTGATTCTCAACCACTGTGCCGCGGCGCTTTTGTGTGCCGCCAAACTTTGCAAATATATAATAACGTTAATATTATTAAATTATATCATTTAAAAAGAAAAATATTTATGCAGTGTGTTGTAGTCAGTAAATAATTTTTATCTTTTTCTTTGTGTGCCGCCAAATTTTGAAATCGTTAAATATGTTCCGCAACAAAAAAAAAGGTTGAGAATCACTGGTGTAATAGATACAACAACAAAAGTGTTAGAGAGTAGATCACCCAGTTAGCGGTGTTGTTACATGATTTTCTTAATTAACCACATTCAACTTACAACGTTTCCGCACGTCGAGAATTATGAAATTAGTGCTAATGTGATAAATAACTGACCCGCTTGACTCAATTTTGTAATACTTTTTTTTTCTTCTCTTATATTATCACGATCGACCGTTTTTTTCTTCTTCAAATTAACAGCAAAAGTAATTATAGTATATATATAATTTATAATATATAGGAAATTTGACATTGTTGTTTAGCATTAACCTAGATAAGTCGATTTATTGTTTAGATTTTAAGAAAAATAAAAGTGATATAAAAAGATAAACATAAGCAAAAGAACATGATACAAAAAACAATAATAGATCACACATAAAATGAGACGTAATAATAAGGTCCCTGGTCAAACCAGGGGAAAATTGGCGGGGACATAAAAAAAAAAGAAAGTAATTATAGAACTTTTTACTATCCTATTTGTTGTATTATGACTTTTATAAATAATAATGTTTTTTTTATAATTTACTGCCTCGGTGGCGCAGTTGTATTACGGTGCGACTGCCGTTCTGAGGTCTCGGGTTCGATCCCCGGGTCGGGTCAAGTGGTATTGGGTTTTTCTAATTAATATCATCCCGGAGTTTGGAATTTGTGCCCGATATGGCGCCAGGCTCGCCCCCGTCACATCTGGGACGGAACTAAGCTCGGCGGCATGTGAGTGGTGTAGTTCGCTATTTCACCTCTGCCTAACCCTTCGGGGATAACAGGCGTGAGCTTATGTTTTTTTTTTTTTTATAAATAATAATTAGTAATCGACAGAAAGAGAAATCTGCAACGTTACGAATTTGTGATTCGTTTTTCTTTTATTTTAATTTTTTAGATCTTATTAAAGTTAAACTTCGTATTATCATTGAAAGTGAAAATTTAACTCGAAATGGACATTCCCCTGGACGATGTAACATGCAATGAAATTTGTCGACATAAAAGATTAGATAAAGAAATAATAGATACATACATACATATGCTCACGCCTGTTATCCCCGAAGGGTTAGGCAGAGGTGAAATAGCGAACTACACCACCCACATTTCGCCGAGCTTAGTTCCGTCCCAGATGTGACAGGGGGCGAGCCTGTCGCCATATCGGGCACAAATTCCAAACTCCGGAATGATACTGAGTAGAAAAACCCAATACCATTTGACCCGACCCGGGGATCGAACCCGAGACCTCAGAACGGCAGTCGTATGTAATACAACTGCGCCACCGAGGCAGTTCGAGAAATAATAGATTAATGTAAATAAACAATTTCTTTTACATATAAACGCTTGTGCCGGGATAGGAATAAGTACCACACCATATCGTTCCCGTGGGCGTCGTAAACGGCGACTAAGGGATAAACCGAGGATGGGCAGCAGCATCCTTTGAACAACACAAACACCTACTGCGATCGCCAATCCGCCTGCCAAGTGGGGCGATTACGGCAATACTCCTCTTTGGGGAAGTCCTTTGACCAGCAGTGGACGTTTTTCGGTTGAATGGATAAATGCTTATCTAAACTAATATTACAAAGAGGAAAGATTTGTAATTTTGTATGTAACGAATAAACTTAAACTACTGGACCAATTTCGATGAAATTTGGTATGAAGATAGTTTGAAATCCAGGGAGTGACATAGGATAGGTTTTATTCCGAAATTACCCAAGGGAACGGGAACTACACGGGTAAAATCGCTCTTAGACGAAACCTTTAACTATATTTATGTTACTTACTAATTTGTGTTTCAAATTACCAGTTTGTATGACGACGTGAAAATATGTTTTAGACACAGACTATATTCATTTTAAAGCGTATTAAAAATATGAAAACGTGATGTTGATACGGTTAAATCTTTATTTTTTGTGTACACGAGTCTCGTTCATTGCATGATGCATAAACCTATAATTAAAGAGTTGTTTACGTCGACCAGTGATCGTATTTATAAACTAACAAGAATGCGTTTGTAATATCCTATATATTAGCAGTATTATTCGATACTTTGGCACCGTCACATCTTCCAATTACCTCTTTGAAGGCAGGCGCAGCAGCTACATCAGCGGAGGATCTCAAGCGGCGTAAATATGCTACCCTTGGTGAGAGTTACATATTTGTCCCGTTTGGGGTCGAAACTCTGGGTCCGTGGGGCCCGAGTGCTCATAGCCTTTTTAAGGATCTCGCGGGTCGTCTAGTCGACACGTCTCGCGACCAGAGGGCTGGCCAATATTTGGCACAACGAATTAGCATTGCCATCCAACGTGGCAATATGGCCAGCCTCCTGGGAACCTTCCCGTCTGGCGGCGAGCTGGACGGCATTCATTATTTATAGTATTTTATTTTAATTTTAAATTTTTTGTGTATAAATTTATGTACTTTTTGAATAAAGAAATTGATTTTAGCAGTGTAAATTACGTATATATATTTCAATTTTCATCCAAATAAATAAATAAACAGGATGTTTCGTAAAGATATGTGATAGAAGGGAGATATTTTAATTACTCGTCAACCACTTTAAAATAGCAGCTGTACTGATCGCCATGCCGCCTGAATGCAATAAAAGCAACGATGGTCAACAAGAGAGAAAGAAGCAAGAAGAACGTATGTCTCAATCTTCTCCGATACTCGATCGAAAGCAAGCGAGACAATGCTCCCACTCTACCTTTTTTTTTTTTGACGGGGGGAAATGCATTTACGCACTACCCTTACCCATTGCATTAGTGAGACCGAAATCCCCAAATGCAATTGGTAAGGGGGCACGGAGTGACGAGCTCCGTGCCAGTGTGGGACTCGCCCGGGCGTGAAAGCGCCCGGAAATACCCACTAAAACCCCCCGGGACCGTCCGCTGCATTTGGGATGGGGGCGACACGGGGTGGCTTTCGCAGGCACCGTGTCGCCCCCTGCAGCGACTCCCACTCTAGCTAACACAGTGTTTACCACCCACCACTTTTCGTCACACAAAAATGGATGAATGTTTGTCTACATATATTCCTAAATCAATCTAATCCTAATCTGATCAATTGTGATTAATTTGGTTCTTTTATCTTTTTTGGCATATGGCTCCAACGCACATTTAGCATTGATTTTGCTAATGTGATGTAACTTTAGTGAGTTGCCCTAAATAAAGTCTCTCCGTGGCATTGCAACGGATTCCTGAGACAACTAATAAAAACAACGACAATTTATAACGTTACGACTTTTTAAGCGTAAATGGCCTACAGATATAGCAAATAATAATTATTAAGATACCATTTGGAAAACTATGTAAAATAGTTTCTAAGCAAATAATATGGAAACCTTCGGCGATAAATATTCATAACTCCTATTGTTATATAAGAGACCTTAGCGTGTCCGATTGTTTCAGACGACTCTCGCTTCCAAAGAAGGACATCTAATGTCGGTCTAATGAAATCATTAAATTATGTTATGATTCTCGTTTCGAATCAATTAAGAAACGATACGATATTAAAAATTAATATTGATCGATTCCGCGATAGACGTCTACGATATTCAACTTGCGTTTATGAATAGGGGGGTCCTCCAATAATCACGTCATGTTTTTATATACTTTTTAATACCCATGTAGTGACTTTAGGTTATAAAATTAAAAAAAAAAAATAACATATGTTTTTTTTTTTTTAATATATAGAACTTATAAACAAATTCACAATATTATTTTTTAAATACTGGCATAATCTAATATATATACTAATAAATGAAATTGAAGTGTCTATTTATAATGTTATTTTTTTACTAAATAGATATGAATATACCATACCTATATCAAAAATACATTTTTTTTGTCTTTCTGTTTGTAACGGGTAATCTCCGGAACGACTGGACCGACTTGGACAGGACTTTTTTTTTGGTAGATAGCTGAAGATACTCCGGGTAACGTGGGGTACTTTTAATTTTTTTCAAAAATAATTAGTGTTCCGCGTGAAACAGCCGTAGCCGCGAGCACACAGCTAGTTTATATATAAAAAACTAACATTTTGTGTTGCCATTTAATTTTATAAATCGAATGATTCGTTACTGATTTGAAAATTTATGTTTTCCGTTTTCTTCAAATTCTACTATTTTAATTTTTAACACTAAACTTTATGTAATGTAGAATTTATTAAATGTAATAATTCTAATCTGTACGTAATCGCCAGTCACCGTGTGTTTTGCTGTTCTTATGAATATACAATTTCTTATTTTTTTTTTAAAAGCTGTTTTACATTTGATTAACTAACCTTTCAATTCTGCATACAACACGCACAATAATTGCTAAATGTGTTGCTTTTTCCGTAATTAAAAGAAAAAAAATATTGAAACAGAAATGAAGGGAATTAATTAAACCAGAAGAAATTTATATTTAAGACTTCTATGAAGCAAAAAAGATGCAACATCCTCCGTTCATAATTTACTTGCGAAGACAAAGTACAGATTATAACATCTCGCATCTGATTCGACTCTTCATAATGTCACTTGACCTTAGCCTCACAAATAAAGGCACTAAAGTATCAAGTATTTGAGTTTGGTAAATAAATTGCATGTTGTTTTTTGAAGTTATACTTCTTTAGGCGCGTTATGAAAAAATGATGAGAGTGAAATTTTAAGATGCGCGCGCATCTGTGACACAAAATTAACAGTATGAAGTTGTCTGCTTAACCGCCCATTAAGTCTCGAAAAAAAAGCTACCAACAAAATAGAAATTGAACCTCGATATTAGTCGCGCATGTTGGTACGCTCGTCACCTCTGATCACTGTTTTCATTTTTTTTTTTTTTTAGTATTAGACCCCATAATAAACGAGGCCAACTCGGTACTAACATTAGTCGAGTCTGATAGTTTTCTGCACGGTTTGCGCGTCATGGTGTTTGTTCATCGATGTGGGCTCCGTCATGCGCCATTGCATCACCAGGTTTCTATTCAACACAAACGCTAATGGAACCATCAAAACGCAAGGACAAATAATCTGTAGGAACATTCTTTTAGTACGTACATACATTTAATATGAAAATATAAATAACATGCCACAACCATTACGTCACGTCTCTCTCCCATAAGGTACGGCAGAGATTACATTCTTCCACATGCTACGATCCTGACACGCGTCTTTCGCATCTTCTACTTTCATAAGCGCTTTCATAGATGCTTTTCGGTTACGGCTAGTTTTGACGTGGTCTTTCTTCAGAATGTCCTCCCCCTGATCGAGATACGTTCGCCTTTTTTATTTACGTGGTTGAAATCTGTTCGTTGAACGCTCGGACGTATGCCGAAACCGTAGTTTTTTTGCAAATGTTGATCCTCGCGACAGACTGGGTCACCGAGGCACACCCCTCTGCGAGAGGCGCCCTCTTTGGTGCCTGTGTGCCAGGTTGGCTGAAACCGACTGACTAAACACTCCACGTCCCTAACCGGCGTAAAGATGACAGAGCCTCCGGAGGCACATTGTACATGTTTATACGTTCGCCTAGGACGACCCTTACCAGCCTACCCAGTCACACTCGCCTTTTAAATTTATTTCGTCAATCTTCTCTTATTCATGCTGTCTACGTGTCAAAACCAATTAAGCATCCTTTTCTCTATCTTTGTCACTGCATCCTCTATCATACCACAACGTTCCTATATCACACTTTTCTTTACTTTATTTATCATTCTCTTGCCAGCTATATATAACATTTCTTAGGCAATATTAAAGAAAAAATAAAAGACTTTTAAGATTTTATCCTTGATTGGAAACTAATAATAACGTAATTTAATGATAAATATTTGGTCGGAGAAACAAAACTTAGGTTATGTCGCTTCGGGCTGTACACCTAACGTACCACTTCGACGCTCAGTGCCAAAGGTTACCAGATATCGCTTTCGCATTAATTCCTGATCTTCGATATATGTTGCACCTCAATGAAACTCCTACTCCTAATGAAGCTCCTACTGAAATCCCTGCGACCGCAACCTAAACCTACGTTGTAATTTTTTAACAAACTTTGCAGTCTCTGGTTCCGGTATTCTCCTTTCCGGAATCCTGCTTAGTCATTTTTATAGAGGTTGTTTTCCTCTCAAACCAAATTTCCAGCTCAAAAGTTACACTGATATATTTAAAAAAAAGGTGAGGAACGGAATCTAACGAGAGTCGTTATATTTATGGTGTTAATACCACAGAAAGTAAACAATTTAACAAATACTTGCACAACTTGTAATAACCATAATTTAGGATTTTTTTGTGCGTCGGTTTCCATTAAACCTGAATCAAACTAGTCACCCTACACATTATTTAATGTAGCGTGGCATCCAAATGAAAACAGTCTATCCATTCGCTTATTTTGTTTATTCTAGTTATAATCAAAACATTAAAAAAACGTTTTACAAACAAGTTGAAAAGAAACTATTTGCATAAATGTACATATAGTTATTTTTACACAAATATTTAGTAGTTCAATGAAAGAATATAATGAAAAAGGTAATTTTACCAAACATAGTAGAAAGTGAAGAGAAACAGTATTGCACAACGGGGAAAGCCCTTTGACCCTAAACAGTAGACAAAGCTATGAGTCATGAAACATTCAAAGAGCTTTCGAATATGGCAACACACAAAAGAAACTCGATGGTCGTGAGAACAAAGCGCTAACATGTGTAACGGATATGTCGCTAGCTATTAGTTGATTTTATGCATTAATAGGTTCTCTTTGGCTGAGGAAATTATATATTTACCTAGGATATTAAGGGTACAACTGAATTTACAATAAGTAGGACAATGTTAAGTAGCGCTTTCTACATAATAACAAATTAAGGGATGCTGAGAGGGGGAACGGCGGACCCCTGTACCGAATTGGATGACAACTACAACAGATATGGTGTAATAAAGCAATTTAAGTAACTCGTTTTTCCGCATACTATTTTAGAATACCTCGCAAAATTTGGTAAAAAAGGGCTTATGAAATTGTTGTTTTGCATAATATGTAATAAAACTAGATTATCCATTAATTAAAAAAAATGCATGTTATTTATCCAGGAATTTATTTATCGTTTTCTGTATTAGAGGAAAAAGAAAGCACAATATATGCTGGATTTATTAACTTGATATTATTTTGTAAAATGGAACAATAGTTAATAAGAGGTCGTTTTCTTTTACAAGAAGAAATGATCCATCTTTTACAAAGGATCAAAACAAATTTAAAGCATAATTCTTAGAAAATTTACGAAATACTTTTAATTTACATCGTAATGCTGATATTATTTAATTGTTTACCTATCTAAGAATTATGTTAAAAATATTAAGCTAAAAGATTATTTACCGACTGTGTTGGTGGGAGCGAAAACATTTTCGGAAAATATTTTGTGTCAACTTATGTAGTACGGACCAAGATCACTTAGACAGATATTAAATAATCGGCTATGCATGCAATTTTAGAGGTATGCAGTTAATTTTTTACACATAATTTGCAAATTATATTCATTATTATTTCAAATGCATTCCGTACGGAGCCCGGATGTTCGCAGTGATGAATGTACACACATTATGTATACGAGAGATAAAATATTCAATATAACGATGTTCAGCGACAATACAAAAGTAACGAGCATTTTATGTTTAACGGAGTATGTCTTTATAACACATTAATTTGCATTCTACTTTCCACTACACAATACGTCTTATATTACGTTATTATTGCGGAAGGTAAACCGACGACTATAAATTACAAATAACAGTTAATTGTTTTGAATAAAATAACTATAAAGCGTCCATAAAATGTTTTGTTACACAACCAAGATAAAAGGTACTCCGCCAAAACAGATAACGATAATGGAGGGCATACTTATGAAGATAAAATAAACACCGTTAATATTTAGGTACATCTATCCAATACGACAAAATAATATCGCTGAACTAAATGACGACAAATGTAACTGTATTCATGAGAGTCAATAGCAAAACGTGCTCCCAAAATCCAAATGAAACTGGTTACTGAGTTCTCAGTAATGAGCCGATCGTAACGTTGAATGATATTAAAGAGAGAAAAAAACAAACACACACAAGAAAATAGTAATCGAGCGCAATGTTGCGCGACGCGTATACACAATGAAGACAAGCTGAAAACAAAATAAACTGCACTACGCAAAATAAAAACATTCTAGTTTTACACGAACAGGATGAATCTTGTGCCGTACGATATACAACCAACCAGCCGTGACAAACAAACATAAGAGTCAACGACATCACCCGAACATATCAAGGCACTTTCAGTTTCGTGAAATCGAAAGCGGCACATATTACATTTCCCGCGTACTACAAGACGCGCCATTTTTACCAAGATGGCGTTGAAAAAACACTTGACGGTCCGTTACGGAATCGTGCCTCCCGTCATCGTTTCCAACGATCATCAATTCGTCAATCGCGGTAAACCAGCCTATAACCACATGCCTAATACATGTTTTACTTGATGCAAGTGACTTTTGAACATACTATGTTTAAATACCACCTCTTTTTTGCAAGTTATTTTAAATAATTTAAAGTACAAGGTTTTTTAGCATGTTTTGTTAACAAAATC
Source organism: Samia ricini (assembly GCA_014132275.2). Taxonomy (NCBI): domain Eukaryota; kingdom Metazoa; phylum Arthropoda; class Insecta; order Lepidoptera; family Saturniidae; genus Samia; species Samia ricini. Next base: position 3,365,644 of record AP028159.1, read on the forward strand.
TAGGTTAAATTTAGACGTGTCAGTAATTAACTTCATACTATGATCGTCTTTATAGCTTCTGTAATCTTCTTATATTATAAATGAGAATCCGATAAATTTTCAAGAGTAAACCGTTACTTTTAAATTATTTCCATCACTCATTAAATAAAAATAACAGAAAGTAAACGAAAATTACATCATCTTTTTCATCAAGGGTAGTAATAGATCCAGTTTGTCATTCCAGTTATTTTTTTGCAGCGGTTAGACTCGCGACAGTGAAACTCGACCAGCACTTGATCGTGGAGCAGCTGTGAAAGTGGACTCACCTCTCTAATTACTCTCGTCTTTCCTTACATGGACTTAAAGCTTTATTGCTTACTCGATGAAAGCTTTTATTTTGATACACTACAAACAGTGAAACTTGAATAAAGCATGTAAACATTGACTGAAACTGGTTTCTTTTTATTTGCCAGTTTAGTTTTAACGGAGATTACAATCATTCTAGAATAGTTTAAAACGTCAAACTATCTGGCGTTATTAAGTCTAAATATGTGCTTTATGTTCTCCAAATGCTATTTGGTACATTTACCAGGATGTTTGTGAATAATAATATTTTTTGAATATGTTACAAAATATTAATACAACAAGATAATGTTGATTACGGAATATATAATTATTATGTTTTTATCAATACCAGGAATATTTTCGATTCAATGATAATTATTACAGTATTGAGTCAAACTCCTCAAAGTTTAAATGTTGTATAAAGGACATTGAATATTGAGAAGGTTTAGCCACATCGGTTTCTATTCAAAAAGTTGACCTGACTTTTTCTATAATAGATCGCGTGCCGGTGCATCGTCGCGTTATTGCATCGTCGAAGTGAAAATTCCCAAAGCGCATTACTCCTGTCCAAGGCGGGCATTTCCGCGTGATTCACGCACTCGGTCGAGCATTACTGTCACTAACAAAACTTCCCGAAATAAACACCTGAGTATTTTTGCATGCAGCACGATAATTGAGTTATTGTCGTGTATTAAAAAAATATTTGTATCGGAAAAAATTAAAGATCTTTTCTACTTTATTTATCGTGTGGAGTAGTTCCTCCTTTATCTATTCGAAGGGATTTACGAAATTCTGAATTAGAATAAACCTTATTATATTTTATGCATAAGATGGTATTGAGAGTACGTGAAAAAATTTGCTCACCATAAAACTTACAAATCATGTAATATTAATTACTTTTAAATTCGTGCCAAAACATAAACATATATTTTTAATAGTATGCAGTTTTAAATATCAGTAGAAAACTTATAAAATAAAGTACAGAACTACAGTATTAGTCGGTTGCCACTTTGGAAATCTTAATAATAATAAAAACGATAACGAGTTACATTTTGTTTCCACGTAATCTTACCTTATCATCTGATACAAAAATTAAAAGCAACATAATAATATTGTGAATGTGACAAATTTTCGTACAAAAACTTGACATCATTTTATAAATATTTATTATGTTTATCTAAATATTCAATCTCTTTACCCGAATGGTTGAAATTTTTTTTATTTTCCGAGAGCCTTGATCATAATATTTTCTTAATATTAATGTGTTTTTTAGGAAGGGTACTGCATAAAAGTAATTAAAAAAAAAAACATTGGTGTAAATGTAGAAAAATATCGCACGCACATAGTAACCACGAAAACAATGCGTCACTAAAATGACAGCTTCATATCTACGCATTTGTTGATAAAAATTCACTGTACACGAATTTATGATTCATTCACTTGTGGTCAGAATTATCACTCGCTAGGAACGAAGAGTCGTCTACGTCCGCTTTCCTATAACAGTATGTTTCTAGATTTAATAAAACATTTGTTAATTATGCGTACATAGATACAAAATGTAAGTAAAGAATACATTATTTAAAACTTAATTAGTTCGGCTTTTACTACAGAAGATTGCTTGTATTAATTTTCAACTAGACTAAGTTCCTTTAAAAATTGATAGTAGCTAGTATTACAATGTACAAGGTCTTATTGCACTGCCTTCTGAATAGGTCTTAATTGAAGTGTGCTACGTAATATCCCTTAGGCGTTTTTACAACTTCTTTTAAGTCAGTTGTTTCGACTGTAATTTAACAGTGAAAACTTTCAATTTCAATTTTTGATAGAACCCTCACTTCAGCTAAATAACTGGCAAATAAAAATAATTATGATGAAAATTAATTTTTGTCGATCATTACCAACAAGTCAACCATAATTCAGATAAACAGTTAAAAGCTCTTTCAAATTCAGCAACTTATATCCAGGAATCCGTAATATGGTAGGTGAGAGTAATACTGAATGTGTCAATAACCTAATGGTATCACGTACATGAGCCATAATTCTTGTGGAGCTGTCTAATCAAGAAGGATTAATGTTGAATATAAAAACAAAGGAAACTTCAAATTCGAATCACGCACACTTGACCTCTCTTAATTCTAACCGTTGTAAAAAGAAAGAAAGGTATGTATGTATAGTTGGTTCGGGCATATGGAGATGATGGATGACAGAAGATTGACGAAACGAATTTACAAGGCGAGGGTGACTGAGCACGCCCGTAAGGCTCGACCTAGGCGTACGTATTTTTATAAAATCGAGCACGTCTTAAATTAAAGGCCAGGTGAGAAGTCCCCATAACCGCATGTATGAAAACGTTCATAAAACTAGAAGAAGTGAAAGAGGTGTGTCAAGATCGTGGCATGTGTAAAGGTAATCTCTGCCTACCCCCACGGGAAAAAGGTGTGATACTATGCATGTATGTAAGCCAATAGGAAATTTGACATGTAATAATCAAAGACGCAGTATAAAACGTACTTGAAACTTAAATTATCTGTTACTGTGTATTATATGTGTAGCTTTTAGAATCTCAACTTTTTACAATCTTATTGAAAGTTCGAGCTCTTTTTGGAAGACAGTTTAATAAGTTAGGATTTTCTAAAATGTAATATGACATTTAAATAACGATTGTTCGCAGCAGTTCCTGTTAACATGAAATTTTTACTTGTACAAAAGACCGATTATCCAACTGGTGACCAAGGTTGGATTAAGCACATACTGCGAATATGAATAAGTTAAACATATGAAAATTAGCTATGCGTCCTTTCGTTAAAACAATAGGAGTTTAGAGCCTAAGTACATGTACCAAAAAGATACCTACAGTAATTTATAAAATGACGTCTAAAATTATACGCGTGGGCAAGAGATGATTTCACAATCGTTTGTATTGTTTAAAGATGCAAGTTGATGAAAATATGATTTACCTACAGAATTACTATCTTCTTGTCTCCCCAGAATCTAATCGAGCCTTTCTTGGTGTGTAAAAAAAATAATATTTTTATAATGAAACATTGCTTATGATTGCCCAAACTTCCTATAAAACGGCCTTAAAATAATGCTTAGACGATTATGTTTCCCACTATTATATTTTATTGTGATGACCTCAGAGGCAACTTGTCATGCAATGATGCTGATATAAATGACATCATGGCATTGCTTTACTCACGATTAAGGAAGACGGATTAACTTACCTTGTAAACAGACAACTGTTTTAACTAATTACCCGAAACACCTTGCCTAACTTTTGCTTTAGTTTTAAAAAGTCTTCGTAATCCTTTACAAAAGTAGATACTAACTATGTACTAAATCTAAGAACGTTATCGCAGCAATATTTGGTTATCAGATGTAATCAAGGTTTTTATAATCCTGTTTGCAAAGCGATGACGTACACTGAAATTAGTTTGCTAGTTGTTCATTTGTGGCATGTGTTCACATAGTAATATTGAACAGTAGTACATCTAACTTTACCACAATCTAGATTCTTCATTACCAAAGTTATTTGAATCACGTGTGTTTAATTTTACTCGCAGTTGATCTTTCACTTCAAGAGGGAAATCTACGAGATTCGAGAATTGTGTACAAACGAATAAAACTTTTTAACCTTAAATTTGAGAAATAGAACTTATTTATTGTAGCAAAATCAATGCAATATCTGTTTGAGAGCGGTAATACGTTACAACAAAGAGGGACTAGGGTGTTGGGAAGCACACGATGGAAAGAATAAGATATGCTAGTTAACGTATGCAACCAAAAGAAAAATTCCATACCTCCACGTGATTCTCTCCGGTAACTTGGCTGAGTAGTACATGAAGCTTTTATTGCTGTACTACTGACCCAAGAACAAAGTGCCAGGAAGGAAAAACTCGCCAAGACGCATTGGGCAGCTTGGCGTTTTATGGCAATTAGCCTTTACGTAAAATGACATTATATAGTTAAAATTTCGTTAATCTTACATCTAGCAAAAGTTTAGAAAGGGCACTGTTCGTGGCCGCGACCTCACGTAACCGGCTTCAGCTGTCTACCTCCCAGTTATTCATATAGATTGGATGTTGAGCAAGACTATATCTAACGAGCTGCAACATTGTAAGGCTTCAGTTTAAATGACTATTTGATTTAAACTCGTAAAAATCTAATTCTGATTAAGACACAATGACATCTTAACTTTTGTAATTATATTTTCATTTATTGAAATTGTTTACCTTAATTAACTTATTTAATCTAAATACATAGAAGATTAAATAAACCAGTGAATTGACTAATTTTGCACTCTGCAGACAGCCACTTTATTTATCAGTAAACATAATTGCAAGCAATATTTTTCAAAAATAATTATGGTCGAATAATAGTATATTTGTCGAGATTTTTTACGAAAGTACCCAGTTTGAGCCGAAGCAAGTCTACAAAATAACAAAGATGCCCCCTATTAAGCATAGGTGTTTTAAACCACCCACGAAAATAACAGCTGGATATTAAAATACAGAAGAGTCGGGACTGAGAACAGGAAATAATTCATATTTTTTAAATGTCATTCCAATTATTGGTATATCACATTGGTCGCGTGTGAAAGTATCAACACTCCAGTGTCAGTTATCTGTCAATAATGGTGTACCCATGTAAGAATTATTGCGTAACTTTATTCACATTATTAATATAGTTGCTATCTCACCATCTATATATATTTATCAGGTATTTTTCTTTACCGCCTTTGCAGTGTGTCGATAATTGATCAAGAACGGGATTAATTTATGAGCTTCATATATAATAATATATGTCAAATATTTTCATATATAAGACAAAAACAAATATCTTTATCTATTTCAAAAGACAACGTGTGTGAGTGTGTCTGTTGCTTGGATTATAACTCCATAAATCAAGAACTGATTTCATGATTTTTTTTTTATAATCATAGGCGTGTTTTATTCATTGGCCAGGTTTTCATAGGTATACATTTTTATTATATTATAGGTATATTAAAGTCCGGTGAAGCCGTCAAGGCTCCTCAGTTCAACACCTTGAGAAAGTTAAAATAAGGGCAATATATAGAAAAAGTGAGAAAAAATATTAACACCAAAATTGTGTTCTCTTGCAAACAGTACAATAAATATACAAGGAACAAATAATTAAGTATTTCATATGCACTCACAAGAACACGTTTTTTTTATCTATATATATAAGCAAAGTTTGTTTTCTTTCTTCGAGATAAACTCGAAAACTACTGGATCGATCATTATGAAACCACAACCATTAGATGCGGAATTAATCGTAGATGGTTATAGGCTATATATTTTTTTTCAAATTCTACGAGTCCTTTGCCATGTTTTCTCAATTTGTTTGTTTATTAATTTATTTGCTCCCATAAAACAAAAGACAGGCATTTATAAAATGGGGTAAAAAACGCACCAACACCTCAAAACTACTGAACATATCGGGGATAGGACTAATACCTTTCAACGCAGTATTTTTCGTAGACAGGTATTTTTTGGATTCCACCGATCCTCTCTCTTTTTTTTTCGATTTACTCTTTTGTACATTTTCCACTTCAATTTACGCTTACATACATTTTTTTCCGCTAATAAAAACAAAATACTCTTACTTTTATTAATTCATTTTATGAAAAATAACATATTAACTTATTTACATAAGAGTAAATATTGTGTACAAAGTTTATTAATAATACTCTTCCACTATTGATGCGTCGGATAAAAAAAAATACGTTTTTAATATTTTACATTTTTCTTTGTAAACAATGTGCGTATGTCCCCAAACTAGGCTTCTGCCCGCGACTTCTTCCCCGCTATTTTGGAATTGAGTCCAGGGATAAATTGTGTTATTGTGAGTCAATCCGTACGAGAAATGAGATATTTGCTATCACGAGGTTTTCTCTAGAATTTTCCTATAACTACAATTCTCTAGTTAAACTTTTAAATGTATCTCTTAAGATGTAGACTATGTTAACCACGAAAAAAAGCACAATTAAGATATTTTATGCATTCAATGATAAAATAATTACCTGAGGGTAACAAATCTTATCAAGGTTTAGGAGAAATTAGCAGATAAAAGATAAACGGACAGACAAGAAAGAAAAACGACTTTGTTTTACACTACGTACAGATTCTCGAGTTATAACCGTATAGACAGACAGAGATACTCTGCCTTTTATAATATGAACCAATGAAGCATCAATATTCAGTTGAATTTTTGTCAGGAATATAAGAGCGCGATTAATTAATTTAAATTTATTAATTTATAGTGTGATTAGAATCAACACTCTGTGTATCACATCGTTAAGTCCAACCACATATGAAATAAGCGGCTCTTTGCAAATCTCTACTAGTTCTGAGAATAAAACTATTAACCATTCACGGCCATCATTTGCAGTATGACAAACACAATTATCACAATTACGATTGTTGTTATGCGCTATAATATGAAGGTGACATTGCCTGCACCATTTGTAGGACGTCCCGTCAGTATACATCATAAATAACAAAATGTATGCCAGTTTGTATGACAATAACTATATTTCCTAAAATGTCGTTTACATTTTTACGAGTAAGTACCTTATATTAGCAATTTTAAGTTCGTTATCACCTTTCGACATGCCCTTGAGTTTTAATACCTGCAACAAAGTAAAACGTTTCATTAATATAAGAGAACAAAGTTTCATATGCACTTATAGCTCTATTAACATTTTTATGGCGCTGATGACGTAGTTGGTAGTACGGCCAGATTCCACATCAATGCATGTAGGTTCAAGCCGCCTATCCAGCTCAAAAATCAGCCTGATCTTTCGGTGAAGGAAAACATCGTGATGAAACCATAGCATGGTGGTAGGGCATTTTCTAATAAAGCCCGCCTGAGTAACTATCACCCTTATGTTTGAAAAGTTGCCACCAAATACCAATAGTTGTGTTCCGGCAGCATCACTTGAGAACCACTACCTCTAGGCTTAGTATGTTTACCATCCTGGAACACATCGTCACTAAACATCAGGTGAGATTGTGGTCAAAGTACTGAACCTTTTTTTTTATATAGGGAAATGCATTTAGGCACCGTCCTCCCACGCAGGGGCAGGGAGGGTGTGTAGGACTAACACTAGGGAAGGAGACTCAAGTGACTACCCAGTAAAACCCTATGAGTGACCGTCTCTACCGCCACACAAGGGGGAGCAACACGGGATCGTAAAGCGTAACTACCGTGACATACCCTCCCGACAGATAACCCAGTCCGGAGGTCAAGCCCCTAACTCGTAAAAGGACTAGCCTCGATCAGCCAAGACTAAGTCCTCCGACGGCTTCCCCAGTGCAATGGAAGGCCAGGACCCCCGCTCCTTCCTCCCTTGGGTCAGCGAAGTGAAGAAGTCCCGATGCTACACGGGCAACACCCGGACTCCGCCGCCATCGTGGCCGTATAAGGCCTAAATGACGAGCGACATAAGTTCCCACCCATAATATGGCCCGCGTCCCGACCCTCATCTGCACAAAAGGCGCAGTGAGGTTTATCAGCGGTAAATTACTGAACCTATAGAATGTAAAAAAAAATGCATGATACTACAGCAGTATAATTAAATTTAATAGCAAACATTCTTAAAATACAATTAAACGTATTTGTAATAATACTTGATAGTGAAGCGTTAATAATGATCAATGATGGAGATAAATTGGCACTGGCAACCTCGAATCTAATCTCAATACCACTACCTCGATTTGTTTTAAACCGTTAAGATAACTAGTAGACATAGATAATTTGGACAGCGTATCCAATCTTGTAGCTTTCCCTAAGCCTACAAAATCGTTTCCAATAACCGCTGAACCGAAGCGTTGTCCAATTTAACCACACTTTCCCCTCATTGCACTTTCTGAACTCTGTTGTACGAAATATTCATAAACTATTAGTCACAATTATAGCCATTAAAATTATTGCATAAAATATATATATACATTTCGAAGCTTTTTATATGTTAATGACGTTAAAAATAATTTAGGCAATTTAACAATTTTAAATATTCAGCTTGTTTTTTAAATTACATCATTATATTCATAACGATCAACATCGCAGAATCCAATTATGAACGTAAAAACTACAAATCCTATGAAAAGATGTCACGCTATTACTATTATATTTTATTATTTTTCAGATCTACGAATCCAATTGCTATTAAAAGTTGTAGTCGTTCAAAATCAAATTCAAAATTTATTCACTCAATTTAGGCCCTAAGAAGGCGCTTATGAACGTCTAAAACACTACCACCGGTTCGGAAAACAACCCAGTCGAGAAGAGCGCAGGCAAGAAACTCGATCTGGTTCTTTTTTTGTTATAAATATAATATATATATATCATTTTTTTTGTCATATAAAAACTATACAAATCATAGTCTTAAATTTCAGACATCACTATCGTTCACGTAATGATCCATCCTGTAATTCAACGGATACTGCCTCACCATCTGGCTTCGTAACCATATGCTTTGTATTCGCGGCCACGTGATGCCTAAATTATTAATTGATATTCCCATTCCAATCTCATGGTTTACTTATTAACTTGTAATTAATATTGAAAAGTAACTTCACAGGCGGTATTTGGCAAAAAATGATACGACAATTTTACGATGTTCATATTATTCCCTACAAAATAAACATAACAATCTTAACTCTCTATTGATACATTTTGCATTCGAATTTATAATTCAAGATTCTAATCACACTATACATTTTAACCATAATTTGTATTGTTCAGTAACTAAAACTTCACGAGCAATAAACAATGAATAATTATAATTTTGTAAGCTACAGAGCATAAACCTACTGAGCCGTAACCTTTAACTTGCAACAGATGTATCAGTCTTTTATGGTATAGGGCACAAGGCAACGAACTTTTATTAGTTCGTCTAAAGAATAAATTGCATTATTAATTTAATAATGTGTAATATACATACGTCTACGAAGACCTTTTTTTTTTTTTTTTTTTCGAGGGGAATGCATTTACGCACTAGCTGTCCAGCCAGATCTGATAGGGACCCCCCCTTCCAGATCTGGCTGAAGCGCGTCTGAAGATGTGTGACAGTCTCTCGCACGTAAGTACGAGGGGCTGTCACACAGGATTAGTGTGGGACTCGCGGCGAGAAGCGCCGTTGACCACTACCCACTAAACCCCCCGGTACCTCCCGCCACCTAGTTGAAGCAAGCACGGGATCGAACTGGTGCATGCACCGCGAATGCTCCAGTGGCCGCCAAAAGATACAATCCTAGTCACAACCGGGAGAGGGTAGAGAGAGTGCCTCTCCCCCCCCCTCCCCGAGCACCCTCAACCCCCGGCATCAGTGGCGCGGACCCCCCCCCCCCCTCATCTCATCCTGTTATAACCAACAGGGTGTAGCGAGAAAGGGGACCCGAGCCACAGCTGCACGTCTACGAAGACCTACGTAATATTTTTTAAGTTTTGTTACCAATTTATAAATTATAAAGAAGTTCTATTCATTAAATTTTTCAACAAGTTCAAAACGTTAAGGAGCTTTTAAGGTAGATTTCTTAACGTAACATCTGTACCATTTATATATATAACCAAGTGGGAGGTGAAACGAGTTTGGAAGGAAACAACAGCAGTGATTCATCGTATATATATATAACCGTTAAAATACAATAGGATAGCAGCGACGCTGTTATTTGCAACGGAGTTGAACTCAACCGTTGAGACGTGTTGTATCTGATGACGTAATCTGAGTAATTATTTGCAAACCAAGAGGGCTTACTAAAGCGGTTTTAATCGGACCTTGAAATATTAAATCGGATATGTGTTCGAATAAGACGATAAATTTGTTACAAGCTCAAACAGGACAGAGTTCTTCAAAGGATAAATCTACAAAGGTAATTTGGAATTGAAATCCTTTGCATCTTAAAATTTTTGTTCGCTGGTATTCGATTCTTTCATTTTTAATCTGTTATTATTTGGTTCATTCAATGCGAGACATTATTAAATTATGTGACTTACGTGAATTGTTCATTAGGTCTTATTTAGTTAAATATATTTTTCTTAATTCTACATTGAAGAAATAATATAGTGCTGTAACAAATGCAGGACATATTTAAGTGACGTAATTCAAGCTAGCTTGTTCACACGAGATAACAAATTAGTCATGACAAAAAATTTACCACATTGACGGGTGCTAATTTAAAAGGCCTTCGCAATTCTGGAGAAACCTCAACTCTAGTTATTATTTCTACTTACGATTACTGGAAATACACTTGATAAAGCAATTCGAGAGAAGATTTAGAATAATTCTAAGTATATCTAGTTTACTGTCGTATATGAGAACTAATTAATGTTTTTTTTTTTAATTGTATGCTCGATACTTTACATGAACGTGTCAATCGTAATGAACTGACAGACAAAAGTTTATGTTTTAAACATACAATAACTTGCGCAAATTAAAAGTTGAGGATTGTAAGTAAAAGAATAAGATTCATTATGGTCCGAAAGAGCCAAATTATTGTTTATAACTAACTAGCTCCAGCAAAGATTTTGTGTAAATTTAATAGTGTGTCTAGCTTGGAACTTTTTTGTTGTTTCTTACGGGGCATCATCGTCGCGAAGCAACAAAGCCAAATTCTCAAGATTAAAAAAAAGATTCATTAAAAAAAACAAAGCGATACACAAACATAGAGTTGTGTTTATCAATTACAAACTATACAACAATATGTAAATATTTGAAGTTCCGCTGTAGATACAGGGTTAGTATGGCGACCATGTACATCTATAAATGGTCGTAAATTTCAAAGCACGTTGGATGATGTAATGTAAACAATCCAAAAACCTTGGAAGATAAAGATAGTCCGTGTGTTATTTATTGCAATCGACAGTAGCCAAGTGTGTGAACATTGTTTACAATGCGTTTACATAAGCGTTTACGCCACCGTTTTGCTGCAGCATTATCTTAAAACTTGTTCTTACAAGTTCAGGAAAATATACTATCTTGATTTTCTCTCACGTTAATATTTGACAGATTGTATCTAAGCGTTACATTACAAATTTTTACAGTTGGTTTCTATACGTTACACTGGCTATATGAAATTTAGATACGAGATAGGGAAGTTTTTAATAAAGATTTCTTCGTTTCGTCCTTTTTTTCCTATAGCTAATTCAGCTCAAGTGAGAATCTATTCGATGATTTTCTCTTTCAATTCATTCAGATAACTTCTAGTAATACCTTTAGTTACAATATCGTTAGTTGTAAAATGAGTTAGACATTTTGCGATTTTTAGTGATTTTTTTTATCGAATTTTTATAACACCATAATGAATGATCATCATGCAAACACTCTAAATAATTCAAAATATTTTTGAAATACCAAAAACGTTTGATGTTTATATTACTACAAAAAAAGTCAGAATGTTTTTTTAATTATAATTGCAAACATATTAAAAACGGTCGCAGAAAATTAAGTAAGAAGAGAGGATGAATATCGTAAATGCATGTTATTTAAGAACCGGTCTTTAAGGTTGAAATACATAGTTTAAACAAATTATTGTCACTATGTACGTGAATGGATATAACATATTTAAATAGTTGTTGGTTGGACACCCACGCATCGTGTGTCGGTTTGGTCATAACTAACGTCACATAATATGTTACAAACCACAGAGATATCGGACGTTAATAATATACACATTAAAGATAATATAATCTAAAGTTTTAAATTGAAGAGTTCATGATGCATAAAAATAATTTATCGAGACATTAAAAACACGAATTGTAACAGACTAAAGGATGGTTAGAACTTAGTAATTGATACAGAAGAATAATAAAAAGAGGTTAAAATCTTCGTACGTAATTTCTTAATAGTATTAGGAGGTTAGTTCTGCTTATGTTTCTGTGCGTTACTTAGTTATAAAAATCTTGGTAATATTTTATTTTTACTATGTAAATGTTTATAGAAAGGCCTCTTATTATATACTTTTGTTATGCGTTATTAATTCAAAAGATTTAGCTATAAAATCTATTTATTCATTATTTTTTTTTTACATATCATCAATTGCATTATGTTACTCAATTATTTACACTTTGGTAAAAGTCAATGTATTAAAGAGAACTTGTTGGTGCATTTTTTTATTATTGCTTTAATTCAGTATTACCTTTATAACTTGTTAACATCGTCTGATTTAATAAAATATACAAAAAGCTAACCAGAAAATGCATATAAAGAGTGACGAACATGATTGGTTCTTCGTATACAATGTGCCAAGAAGACATACGTTAGGTACTCCAGTTCTTTTATTGAAAGGGAAGGATAACAAGTTTAATAAAACATTAAAAAAGGCGTATTTAGATAGTATTTTTTTATTTGTTTCTATCTTGTCCAAACTGAATATAAATGTTGGATGAATCAAAGATATAAGAATTACGACACACTTATACACAGTTAAATATTTATATTGCACACACATTTAAGATAAATTACTAAAATCATTTAGTACAAATTACATAACGGATAAGACAAGCGTAGTTTCAAGTGTACAGTCATGCACACTTGTCAACACAAACCACTTAAGCTTATTCCGGATAATTAGATACGGGGTCGACGAACGGACGCCATTTAGATGGACTTAAGTAGGTGACGGCATTAGTCCAAATGAAAAATATAACACTACACCTTCCCCCGTCCCTCTTTTTCCCCCCCATTCTAAATTCTAGACCAGATCAAAACCGCAACTGTTTCTAATATTCCGGTTTCCGCCTTATTACCGACCGTCGTTGACCGTTATGTATTTTTTTTTACATAACTGATAACAAAAAACGAAGTCTCGTTTTAATGTATATGATACGTCTCGTGGTTTCGCTTGTGTTTTGTTATACGAGCTCGGCAAAATGCCTGCACATCATCTGATGTTAAATCAATCGACAGCCTAGGTAGGTCTGGATATACACTGACTGGCAGATCGCGCAACGTGAATCGCCTTAACATATCACTATGCCGGGGTTTTCAAAAGTGTACGGTAGTAGCAAACCACTCGGGCTCAATTCACACATCGCTTTTTTATATGCCGCTACACTGGATGAACCTGGAACACGACGCCATAAAATATGTCACTATGGTGGCTTTTTTACCATGTCTAGTCCGACCAACGGTGTGTCAAGGTTAAACGACGCTCTTTAGTTCCGATATCTCGCGTACGTAAGTACATGCTATATAAAACCGCCTCTCTCCTCACTTTCGACCCTTACATAATTAATTGACGATCCCTAGTCTGAGAATAATGTCTGCGGTATAAAAAAGATTCATGTATGTAGAAATCTTCTACAAATGCACTACCTGAGAGGCAATACATATTGACAGATAGACGTTGTAGTTTATAATATGTATTGAGAATTACACAACTATCCGACAGACGAGAGTTAAATGGAACACACTATAAATAAAGCGAACCCAACTGCACTTAATAGAACAGTGACTAATACACAGAGAGGAAGGCACCGCCTCGCACAACACCGCTATCAGTGATAATATTGAAATAAAGATAAAAGGAGGTCAGAAAGAACATCAAAACGAAGCTATTAACCCTTTAATATATAAACACCAAGTGCGACAATGTTTTATGGCAACGGGTTTAACAGCGCCACCGAAATTAATATATTCTGCGCACACGCAAACCTTTACGTGAGAAGATTTAGGTGAAGCCGGACAAATTTATTAATGTTTACGAAACTAATTCGAAGAAATACTTGCAGACTTTTTATAAGGAATGAAAGAATAGAAAGAAAAAATCTATGCAGGCCACATCACAGCATGTTGTAATGACAACGGTACCAACAATGAAATTGGAACTTAAATAATCACCGTCAAATATAACAAAAAAATAAATACGCTATTTTAAAAGCGCATTACTTTAAAAATCCAGATTCAAACAAAAGAAAATGCATTACTAATAGTAAAAATGTAACTTTTAATACAGGAACCAGTGGAACGTTCAAAGCACTCGTGAAAGTAGTCACGGTTAAATATATACCATTTAGATTGAAATAAACAAACAGATACATATATGTGATAACATTTATAAAAATGATTTATCATTTGAATCATGTTAAACATTGGCTGTACGTCATCATTACATGTTCCTGATGTTTATTATTTATTTTGCAGGTGTAAACAGTAATAAGGAATCTATAATTTACTTTCATAGTGTTATTTTATTTCTTTCTTTTTGTCCTCACATTTATTCATTATAACGAGATCGGTTTTGCTAATCATGATGCAACAATGAATAGCGCCATAATTAGTCATAATAAAGTACTTAATCACCATCTGAACATTTACCATCCAAGTTGTCAAATTGACAGCTTTGTTCTCTTCTACTCTGTGTTCGTAATAAAGCATTTCCCTGTTCTACAAAGCGAATACTAAAACCAAGAAGACAAACTCTGCTTTTACATCATTAATACATTTCGACAATGATGACTAAATCCACAGTTATCGAGTTTACTCAGGCATTAGGTATATAAAATAGATTATTAAAAATATGGGCGTATGCCACATTGGTGATTTGGTTTTTCTTCCTCAATAGTTGTAAGTAAAAGAAATTCTTCAAATCTTTCACAAAATTGGAGTTATAATATTAGATTGATAGAGATATATTATGTGAATTAGATTATATAATGGTTTATGTATACATTAAAGAGACTTTGGTAAAATCAGTGACAAATGTGCGTTGGAGCTATATTCCAAAAAGTAGAATGAAAAAGGACCGTCGAAAATCAAAAGGGGATTTGGATTACAGAAAGGGGATCACTTCAAATTGTAATTAGATGACAAAAAGACCATATAAGGTGGGAAAAAATCAATAGTGCAAAAACATTACTTTATTAATTTCTAGATATTGTTACTTACAAGAATTTGTACTTTTAGTATCATAGGCGAAATAATAATAATACTAACGTAAGTACATAATATATTGATGACTTAATCTAATCATTTCTTATCAAAGTTTAACATGAGGTGAGACTCCAAAACAAGAACGATAATATGCAATGATGCAAGTTAATAAACAGAAAAAACTAAGGAGCGTCTATTGACTTATCATTACATTGATTATGTTCCAAATTAGCTGAAGCCTTTGGCTTCGTTCACGCATTTGACTTACCGCATGAAATACAAATAAAATCTTGATTTTATCAATACTACTTTTTACTATTCTTCATTGATATCAATTATCTAGGATTCTCAAAATTTGTAATTTCTAATTGGTTCAGTAGTTCTCCAGTTATATAAGGTTGAATGTATTAAAAAAAAATATCCCGATTTATATATACATATGCATTACTGTAGATAGACTTAACGTTGTACTTAGCTAGACGGGATAGTATATCTTATCACTGAAAGAAGTAACGCAAAAAAAAAGCAATATCAATGATTGTTATAAAATTTTTAAGGCATATAAACACTTAGAACATGAATCCTTGTCATTAGCGACATGTAGCTTTTGATGTGTCTCAATAAACATAATTATAAAGAGTAACTTTGTCATCGTCGGGCATTATTTGTTACTATATATACCCTTCTAGAACTTTCGATCGACTCGAATCGATTCGATTGTTACTACGCTTGTTTATTAGTGATAAAAACTTCTGTCTCCTCCTCAAACTTTCGGTTTAGTACATTCTTCCTTCTACATCCAATCCATTCTTCTATGGAATGCACTTCCCTTGGAAATCAGGATGCCCACGAGCCGTATGCCTTTTAAAGCCAGGGTACGGCAACTCTATACTATTTTTTTAGCAGAATCATCGCACTAATACTTTTCTATTAATTATTGTATTGTATATATGATGTATGTATGTATGTATTATATGTATATGTGGTATGTATTTTATTATATTGGCATCTATGTATGTATATAATATTATATTTGTGTACAAGTATATAATATTATTACTTAGTTTTGCACCTACCTTTGTTGCTTTCTTCACCACCCTGAGGTTGACTGGGAGAAAATGCCTAAGGCATTAAGTCCGCCTTTGTACATAAATGTGTGCAAAAAGTGTTTAATAAATAAATGAAAAAACGTTAGACTTTACATTAAGTATGCATATATTAAAGAGTTATATTGAAATCGTTGTTGCAGTGATATAAAAGCCGAAGTATCTTGTTGAAGTCTTGTAAATCCGGTTCTGGGATGATTCACGTTCCGACCTAACGTTGACCTCCTCTCCGATCTCGCTATCCGAATGTCCGTCCTCTTTTATAGTTCGCAATAAATTGACTTTATAATAAAGCTGTTGGATTTCTTATTATCGGTAATTGTTTTGATTTGTTTACTAGTTAGATGGACGTTAATATGCGACACGGTAACACAACTTTCAAACAGAATAAAAAAATCGAGTTACTAGTGTGTCAAACATAATGATTTAATCATTATTTTTCAAAATAATGTTATGAAACCACTTTCCAAGCAAAGACATGTCGACTAGCATAGTAAGGTAAAATTTTTGTTTATTATTTACAAAGATGTTCTAAATGTTTATACTATAGATATACCATAAACATATTTTTTTTTTTTTATTTTCTCTGTCTCTCTTCCTGACTGTTGTTTGTTCCGGCTAATCTGCACAACGGCTAGGACGTTTTTGACGGGACTTTTTTAGTTAGATAGCTGAACCTACTCCGCGTAACTTCATTTTTTGGAACATAATTAGGGTTCTGCGTAAACAAATTAAAACTCACTGTCATTTTCTTCAAATTATGGGCACGTAGGTTGATAGTTTGAAGACACTGCATTGCTTATCAGTGTTCAAATCTAAACACCTTGACTGTGGGCGTATAATGTTCTATCCAAAATTTAATATATAATTAACTTACTCTTCGTTTGAAATAATTTCTTTATATTATTATTTTAGTTATGCTTCTGTTTTTTTTTTTATTTAAGTAAAACATAATTAAATCTATAAACAAAACATAATTATGGATAACTTTGGAAATTCTTTATAACGGAATAAAATATATCAATTTATATTCATTATCTATACCAATAAATAAAATTGAAGTGTCTGTTTGAAATGTCAATTTTTTTTTTACCAAAAATGCATTTTTTTTATTTTTTGTCTGTCAGTTTATTCCGGGTAATCTCCGGAACGGCAGTACGGATTTTGACGGGATTTTTTTGGTAGACAACTGAACTTACTCCGGGTAACTTAGGGTATTTTTAATTTTCGAAAATAATTAGGGTTTCGCATAATACAATTAAAACTCAATGCACAGTTTTACGGGCAAAAAACATAGGGTTACGTATAAAAAATTAAAACGCAGTGAAGAACATATAAAAGGCGGGGGCAGCCGCGGGCTCACAGCCAGTTTTTAATAACATTATAATATTACATTATTCAATGTTTTAGTTAAAGTACTACGAGGAAAGCGTTGAAGTTAATTTATATCCACATCGCTCAGTATTGATTACCCTCAAAACAATTTTCATATATTATAACATATAACAAAACAAAATACATATATATTAAAACCTGGCCGAATACTATATTTATTTATTTATGATTTTAAAAATAAATCAGGTAAACGTCCTATTGGTTCTCGGGTTAGTTAACAGACAGACAGACGGACGGACGTTGCTTATGTGAACGATAGTTGTGTCTTGAAATGACACCCATATCTTTGCTTCCGTTAATAACGGTTATAAATTAAAACAAAAATTCGTTATTCAATTTGATCCCTGAAAAGATGCTTATGAACGTCAAAAACTACTACCAGTTCGATAAAAAAACCAGCCGAGAAGAGCACAACAATTAACTCGATCTGGTTTTTTTTTATAAAATGTTTTATGTATCCATTATACTTTATCATTTCTATAGTTTTTGTGTAAAAATGTATACATATTGAAGTATTTTTTTTAAGTTTGGTATTAATAAGAAAACTAGCTGTGCCCGCGACTTCGTTCGCGTTTTAAATAAACATTGTCCATTCGACCAAACTGTGAATCTAAACCATTCTCGAATCCTCAGGAATAGACACAAAAATTTCATTAAAGTCGGTTCAGCCGTTTAGGAAGTGTTTAGTCACATACACACGCACAGAAGATTTATATTTATATAAAGATAATTCGTTGAGATAAACTATAAGGTACAATTTCATGAAAATATCGTCCAAAAATGTCAACAGTATTCATCATATTCACTGAGAAAGAAACAAATATCGTAAAATGATTCGAAAAAAAAAAACACTAAAAAGTCTTAAAGTAAACTATTAAATAAAAAAAAAAAACATAATTTATGAATGATATACGCCGTGTTCTATTAATAATACTTATAAACCAGAGAGAGTGAAGGAATGTATGCGATCATTAGAACAATCTCGAAGAACGTGATTGACAATAATGTATTCATTATTCAACGAGTATGAATACAAATATTTACCTCATATGTATAAATAATAAATATACATACATATATCGACGGCTATAACCCATTATTACGTTCTAGAAGCATCCTTAAATATGGCAAAACACTGTCTGCCCATTAATTGACTTATAAGTCATAACTCGAGAACACCTTAACGGATTTACATGGTTTTTCTTCAAAATTACATATTTATATATAATCCATTATTTTGTTCTAGAACCATCCTTAAATATTGCAAAACACTGTCTGCCCGTTAATTGACTTATAAGTCATAACTCAAGAACACCTTAACGGATTTACATGGGTTTTCTTCAAAATTACATATTTATATATAATCCGTTATTTTGTTCTAGAACCATACTTGCATATTGCAAAACACTGTCTGTCCGTTAGTTGACTTATAAGTTATAACTCGAGAACACCTTAACGGATTTACATGGTTTTTCTTCAAAATTACATGTATACTGGTCAGATTTTAATATACCTTGCTTTGTTTTTTAAAAAAATAATGTTTTGTATTAAAATAAAGGTTTTCTTCATTTGTTTTATTGATTGTTTCAGCCGCCGCGTGATCCGGCTAAGAATTGTACCATTCTGTATCTTACCGTGGGTCTCGCAAAAGGCTACTAAGGGAATAAAACGGGATGGGCAGCAGCATCCTCTGAGAATCACAAACACCTACTGCGAGCGCCAATCCGCCTGCCTAGCGTGGCGATTATGGTATATCCTCCCTTTTAGGGGAGACCTATGTCCAGCAGTGGAGAAAGGTTGAATCAATCAATCGATCAACTTAATTGTTTTTATTGATAGGTATTAAACAAAGAAAAAGAAAATCTGTTGCGAAACAGAGGAGAAAAATATACTGAAATATGTTTATCTTTACTTTACTAGCTGTGCCTGCGACGTCGTCCATCACGATTCTCCGTTTGTAAAATGATTTTATTTACTGTATTAAATCATGTACATATTCCTTGGTTTTGTTAAAATATAACAAGGAATACATACGATGGTGGATAATTTCTTACTAATAAACTTTTCTTATTTTCTAATGAATGTAACCAAATATATAATAGACTTGGCCGGACAATATATCCACGATTAAAAAAAAAAAAATCGATGTAAATCGTTTCACTGGATACCGAGTTATAAGCCAACTAACGGACATACAGAGAGCCTTTGCATTTTTTATAATGTAATGATAAGGAAGGATATAGATTTCGAAAAAGTTATATGGAGTACAGTAAATCAAGTTTACAAATAAATGACTATCTTAGAATCTTCTATGCCATACACTCTGCAATCTGAGATATGTACCCAGAATTATCTGGATTTCTAGAACCGATGAATACGGCGCGGAAGGAGGATCGCGATCATCAAGACATTTTCTAATTTCCATTTAATTAATACCTCAGAAGATAACGTAAAAATTACTAGGTACGAGTGTTACGGAGACCTAGACGGTTATTAATATCTCCAGGCACCGTGTACACAGCGTTCTTAGAGATCCGATATGATCTGATAAAAATTTTTTTTAAACATACGACATTTTACAGCGTTCGTTTAAGAAATTTTACTTTTCAAATTATTAGTTACTTTACCCAGTTCTTAACATTCCTATCTACTTACCATGTTTGCGGCCGCGATTTCACTTCGATATAGTAAGTTTTTAGTTTACTAATACCATTATATTTTAAATATTAAATGGTTTAGGTAAACAGAGTACGACTTCCACTCTGTGGTTATTTTTTGTATATTTAACTCATTATCACTTTTAAAAATTTTGCATACATTTTGGAATGTGCAAAACCTCCCGCTATCAAAGTTAGCGATAAAACAATTTTACAATTAAACAACATTCCTATGTGTAGAGGTTTTTTTTTTTTAAATTTAAACGTATTTAATACATTTCTTATGCTATAAATAAATATTGTGTCACAATAATTATAAATAAGCAATAATACGTCGCGTACGTTTTTAAAATGATTTTCCTTATATTGTTTACCGCTCGAGTCTTATATATTTGAAAGAGCTAAATATAGGTGTTCAAAGCACCCTCAACCGCTTAGATCCATTAACAGCTCGCATTTAGACTTAAATTTAAAGTAAGAAAACTTTCTTTTTTTTTTAAACAAAGACACTCTTTTATATTTTATAGTAATTTTGTTTACCTGTTTAGTTTTCAAATCGTAAATATATTTCTTTAAATGTAACATAAAACTACATACATATTTTTTTAAGTGATGCATGTTTGTAACGAGGAAACATTTCGATTTTATTATAGCGCATTGGAACAAAAATATTAATTTAATTGAGTTAATATAAAATAACACATATGGGTTCTGAGACAGTACGAAGTACGCTGGAATAGCTAGTACAAAATAAAATAAAATATTTTATAGTTGTATACGTTCCAAATTAGTTACTACTGTCATTTATTATTCATCTCTGCTGTTAACGAAGAACGTTAAAAAATGGCGGAAAAACGAAACGGCTCAAACATGTCAAATTCAAATGTGGAACACCCGTTGTATGTATTTGCACGTAACGACTGACAGCTGCGTGTCAGTGCGCACTCATGCATGCCATATGCGGTAGGACAGGTTACCCTCGAACCTAAGAAAATGTATTTAAAAACTTTAAACAATATAATTTGATATTATTATCTAGATACGTGACTTTTATGGTTTCGACACACAGCGGGCAGGACTAGAGGTCAACGTTTTTTTACTATAGAAGACATCGCATTGGCGCGAGTCTAGCGCTGTCTAATCAAACATCTGTAGATGGATAAATGGAGCACATTCTAAAATGCAGCACCAAGCAATCATTAAGAGCTTCAAGACAGTCCAGTAAGCATTAGACCCGTGGTCAACAAAATGCGGTATTTGTGAGACCCGTGACGTAGTAAACAATTTTGGTAGATCTGCTGGACTCGTGTGTGTATAATGGCATTATAATATTTTTTATACCTAGACAATATATAACTTAATAGGTTGAAAATTATACAATGAATAGGTGTTATCAACTACCCAATTCATAAAAGTGTGGCCGGTAGTGTCACCTCACATTGACTTTAGTTCTGGACCATAAAAGTGTAACGATCACTGTATTGGACAATTTTCAATCCACTTGCAAAACAATAGTTGCACATTGATCGCGTCTCTCTCAAAGAAAAAAGAAGCTCATTATAATTTTTTACTCTGTGGTATATCTCCATACAATTATATTATTCTATAGATAATATTATCAGGTAAACGTGCAGATAATTAAAAGTTTTTGTATAAACAAGAAATAAAAAAGTCGAGCACGCGCAGCACCCTCTTTCTATCGTTGCGCACGAGTTCCTCCCCATAGAAGAACACACCTGTCTATAGAAAAAACCACGGACAAATGGAAATTTTAAATTTATGTAGACAGACAACCATAAAGCCAACGAGTTGCGTAAAAATTGAAATGCGCCTGAGTGCCTTCAGTACTCGCCCCGTAAAGTTCGGTGAAGCTGCAAAGGCCCTTCAAATCACTGTATATTCACATAACATTTGCCTGGTAGCATTAACTAGTTTGAAAAAAAAGAAAATAATAATAGAATATATTCCTAGTAAATTTACTTATATATATAGAATAACTAACAAATTGCTTTTATTTACCTATAGAAAGTGTATAATGTAAATTCAGTAAATAATAATTCGATACTCATCATAAGAACTAAACCTTTGTATTTTTGTAAAAAAAAAAAATCATTGAAAATTCGTATTAATAAACGTAACATTGTTAAGTGAACTTCGACGACCAGATCACAATAAAATTTTAAAGATGGAAATTTAAACTGATCGTAAAAATTAAACGGTATTCTTTAAATGTCGTACAATATTTTTAATTGAGTCTGCATCAAGGGTAATTAAATACCTTGATATGGAAAAATTGAAAATACATCATGTTTTATAGGTCAAAGAATTAAAATACTTACCTCTGACATAAACAGCTGATGTATAAAAGGTTTATTGTGTCCGTCATGAAATAAATAATAATTACGAACTGCTCGAATATCTAATCAATGGAATTGAAACGTATGTAACTTTCTAGAAGTTAAGCCTTTTGTAATTATTCTAATTGTAAATAATCCAAAAAATGAATATTACAAGAAAAAATATATATTATAAAAAATACTTTCAGAATTCCTATTTACGTAAAGAGAATCAACGGCTTAGGAGAAGAATATTTAGAAGTAACTGCAATAATAAAATGTAATTGGAAAACGATATACGATAGACAATATTTTAATAATCAAACTTATAAAATGCAATGTCATAGAAGTGGAAGGTTAAAAGCTAAGAAAAACATAATTTACCTTAGCTAAAAGTAAAGATGTAATAGCAAATAATTTTGCCCAGTTATAAATTAATAATGGTCAAACGTGAAATCCAAACCCAAACTTTTTATATTAGCAAGGCAAACTTTTAAAACGGCAAAGATTAGGGAGATACATACAAACGACATAATGGTATAGTCTATAGAACATATAAATAGAATATTTCAAAGTGTGACAAAAATTATAAACGCAAATTATATAAAGAAATAGGGAAAGTTGAGGTAATAAATGATGTTTATTTGCCTATAAAGCAACGAACAAGGTACGGATATGAAGAAACTTTATTACCAATAATAACATATAAGCTATTCTTTTAATTTGTTAGCACCATTCGCAACGATCGCCATGAGCGAAAGTCCGTAAACAGTAAAAACAATTTACGCCGTAAGCTATAAAACTTGTAGAACGTTTCAATAATAACTCTTTCTTTTTAAATCGTTTTATTAGTGATGGTAATAAATTAATCGTAAAATACACGAGAAATATAGTTTTATTTAATTTAATATAACAAATCAATAATAGGTATCACCGAATTAAGTAGTTTGTAAATATTAGAATTATATAGGAATAATACCTTAATAGGTAAGAGACAGAAAATTATATAACGTGTTGGTAAAATAACAACAATGGAATTATTAGTGTCATAACTTAGACTCGGTATAAATAAATACATGATTGATTAAAAAAGGGAAGCAAATATAAAACCGGAACGTTACGTAGCCTTATAGCAAGAAAAAAAAAACAAAAAACATTTGAAAAACAGTTTTTAATGTTCAATTTAAAATACAAGTCATTCAAATTATATCATTTGTTAGTTGAAATTATTAACATAACCTAACGTTTAACCTTTGTCTGGTTTTTTCATCTATTGGTAAGACGTAGTGGAAGACGCAACGTGGGTAAGCCACCTACAAGGTGGACCGACGACCTGTTGAAGCTCGCGGAAATCTGCTGGATGCGGGTGATGCAAGACCGATCGCCGTGGAGATGTTTGGGGGAGACCTACATATGTCCACCAGTGGCCGTCTTTCGATTGAATGGATGGGCATCTATTGGTGCTCCGAACAATAACTATGTACATTTTTATGAAGTTTAATCATGATTAAAGCATCTCATAAACATGTTACGCTTGATTTACTGTAGCATGTTGACGGCAGACGTCATAGCATTGGTAACACGAATATATAAGTTTTCCCCAAACCAGAATCGCTCAAGGCCACCTTTAAAAAAGTTTTCATTTAAAAAACTTCAACTTTTTGGAAGTATTTTGAAAAATATGTAAATAATGATAATACGTAGCTACTTAACTGAAGAAACAAAACGCCAACAGCTTTTACTGTATTAAGAATATTAACTGCTATATGGGCCACAATTGTCAATGGACCAACAGTTTTAAAAGCAAGATTAAAGTTACTGTTGCTACTAATGTTATCGTATCAACATCAAAACGATTAAACGTTACAAAAAGTACTTAATAAGACGTGTTCATGTTAAACAAAATCGGTGATTAAGCAACCTCTAATATTTCAAACGTTTTATTTTTTCGTGTTATAATGACGTAGACAAGACAATAATGTTACAAAATTTGTCCAATGTTACGGAATAGAATTGTACGACACAAGAATTAGTCGTAATTCGTCTTACAAATCGCGACAGTGTTCGCGTTATGCAGATGAACTGATGTAATTTATGCTATGACAAAAAAAAATGCATAATTGAGGAATAGAAAAAGGTTATCGGTTCAAGGAAAATGGTGTAACAGTATTTCGTATCGCGTTTGGTTATCATTACAGTTTCCGCCCAAAGCTGGAATGTTTATAATACTACATTTTTCATTTATTTTTTTATAAATTTGGTTTACAATAATTGTTACATCGAATAGTTTTATATATGTATACATACTCTACTTACATAGGGGATGTACAATTTTAATAGTAAACACAGCTTTCTTATTCTATTGGCGCGAACTAATTTTTATACATTTGACTTTTAAACATTATTATTGACAAAGGCATAAACCAAAAAAAGTAATAAATTAAGTTTACAATTTAAAGTTAAGTTGCTTTTACAGTTAAGTTAAAGTTCGAGTGACCTGATTAAATGTTTAAATCTGAATAATGTGATATTAAATAATTCCAAGTTTTTGTATCTGTTATGTAGTCTACTCATTCTAGAGACAGGCGAATTTAGACTTAAAACTGTTTTTCTAAACGGACAGTTGAGAAGGTTAATTGAGTAGCGGAGGTTTCGAGGAGGAATCTTAGTCCCCAATCATGTTCAGCAGTTCAGGACTGTCTATGTGGTTGTTATAGAATTTTGAATAAAAATGTTAGATCGAAAATGTTTCTGCGTGTTTCTAATTTTTGAATTTTAAATCTGTCTAGTAAGTTAGGTTAGCTGGAGTCTTTTTTCCTTACGCATAGACAATAGCTGAGTGCTTGGTGAATCTTTTTTGAATACGTTCTAATCGCAGCGTGTGTGTTGCAAAGTGTGGACGCCATACTACCGTAGAATATTCCGATATACTTCTCACTAAATTGTAGTACAAATGAATCTTTGTCGTAGGATCTCGAAACTGTTTAGAGTTACGAATAACGAAACCAAGTACTCGATTTGCTTTTTTACTAAGATTGTTGAAGTGTGATACAAAAGTAAGTTTTCGATCTAATAGTATTCCCAGATCTCGAACGGTCTCTTTCGTTTCAAGATATGTCCCGTGCATATGATATCTAAAGTTATTTGGAGAATGTTTGCGGGTAAATATCATGTGAGTACATTTATTTATGTTCAATTCCATGCCATGCCATTATCAGTACACTAATCACTGAGCATATCTACATCTTTTTGTAACAAATCTGCATCATTCTGTGAATCTACTACACATGCGACTTTCAAATCATCCGCATACAAGAATGGTTTTGCATATTGAAAATTTTGTGGCAATTCATTTATGAATATATTGAATAAAATTGGACCGAATGGGAACCTTGAGGAATGCCTGACAAAACTTTATACGTCTTTGATGTAAACCCATTAACAACCACATAAAACGAACGGTTTTCTAAATAAGAACTTAACCATTTTAGGATGGAAGTATTAATTCCATACGCAGCAAGTTTTAGAAGAAGTAGATCGTGTGGAACTTTGTCAAAAGCCTTAGTTAAACTTTGAATTGCAACATCAAAAACATTATAGACAATTTGTCCCACTAGCTGCTCACCGCGATTTTACCCGCGTAGTTCCCGTTCCCGTGGGATCTTTGGAATAAAAACTATCATGTCACTCCCGGGATTTCAAACTATCTCCATACCAAATTTCATCCAAATCAGTTATTATATTATTGTAGATGAATCTGTATCTATACTATGTATATAAATACGATTATTTTGTTTTTTTTTTTTTATTATTTGACTAGCCGTGTGCCCGCGACTGCGTACGCATTTCATATGTTCTTCATTGTGTTTTAATTTTTTTTTATACAGAATTTTTTTTAGTACTAAGTTAAAGTAAAAAAGTTTATAAATTCAAATACTTGCCCGTAAAACTGTGCATTGAATTGGATTTCATTCAATTCTTTAGGAGTTTGATTTTTTACGCGGAAACCAAGTATTTTCGCAAATCAAAAGTACCGTAAGTTACGCGGAGTAACTTCACCTGTTTACCAAAAAAGTCCTATCAAAATAGGCCAAAATCTAGTCAAATCCAGCCGTTCCGGAGATTACTCTGAAGAAACAGACAAATAAAATTTTAAAATATGTATTGTACTTTTGGTATAAGTATCGTAATTTATTCATATGTATTTAGTTAATAATTGTAATTTTTGTCATTACAAACAGACACTTCAATTTTATTTATTAGTATAGATATATACTTGTTCTGATAATGTACAGCTTAAATGTAATCCGAACAACACCCTGTGAGGTTCTTAGTCTTAATATAAAACCCACAATGCAGTGTGTATGACCACACTCTTAAATCAAAAGTAAATTATTTGTGAATTAGTAAAATTATAGTAAAAATCAAAATATCGTTCCCTTACAAAAATTTAATATATAAATTGTAATTATAATGTTCAGTTGGAAAATTTATGACGACGTTCATGTCAGCTTCAACAATACTAGTCATGCAATTTTATTCCACCATTACTAAGGCAGTGAAGGTTTATTAAATAATGCTAAATGGTTTAGCAAAAAAATGCAATTATCCTGTAACAAGGGAAATATAATTTTTTAATCTTATTTTCCAGTTGTATATTCTCAATGGAAACTTACTTACCTTATGGTATGATCGCGCAATCGTAGAGCCTGTGTAAATTACGAGATAGTCATTGTCATTAGACCACGAAATTTGAATGATCAAGTGAATGACGTGCACTAATTTTCCTGACAATTTAAAAAAGATGTACATATAAATTAAACGCGCGTTCATAATCTCGACAAACGAAGATATCACTGTGATTTACTGAATGTGTTTTTTTTTCTTCATACATCGCAATTTCATAATTGGCCGCGGTCACGAATCACCGGCCGAAACACGTAAGTGATCGTAATTATTACTTACACACAATTACTAAATATGCACTGAACATTTTGACCGATCTTTTAATCATTGTGGAGGAAGAATGTTAAATTAAACAATTACACTTTATTTAGAGAAATTATACTGTAACGATTAGTAATGACGATTCGGATATGAAACGAGTTTACTATAAGTAAATACATCTTAACGATAACATTACAAAAATGCAAGTTTATGTATTATTTTTTGTATTGTTATTGTTTGTATGTTTATGTATTGAGTATTATTTACTTAAGACTAAATGCCATAGCACATCTTGTTTGTGTGTGATCCTTTAATAGCCTCAGATTCAGCTAAGCACAAAGTGCTTCCAAAGGTACAGACGCTCTGATGCCATAAAGATTCTAGACTGCATTCAAGTTATAGGTATCGGTAGGTCGTTATGATTCAGGACTGTTCAAACCAGCATAACCTATTTTCAGAATAACACTAATATAAACCTACGTTAAGCAAAGTTGGATTTCGAAGAGAACTTTAAAAATACGAAACACGGGAATAAAAATATAGACATTAGTAAGAATGAATGCGTTAGTTGCGACACGAGCGACGACTCTGAGTATACGTAACTTGCGCAAACATAAGTCTGGCGAAGTGTCCTTCAGTTTCCACAGTGTGACCCGGCCTGTACGCCGAGTGTTATGAAAATATTTGAAAGCCTAAGATGGTTTTTTCTTAACGTAAATATTAAATTAAATATATTATTCAAAATTAAATATACTTAGGTCTGAATCCTTTCAGAGCTGTGCTAATTGACTCGTAGTTATCTCTAGAAGAGAATTCCGCAGGGCTACCACTTTGAAAAATGAAGCTAAAATGCAAATGCTCTTTTTGGTAGGATTAGTACCTTCG
The DNA here is from genome assembly GCA_014132275.2 of Samia ricini. Classification (NCBI taxonomy): domain Eukaryota; kingdom Metazoa; phylum Arthropoda; class Insecta; order Lepidoptera; family Saturniidae; genus Samia; species Samia ricini. The sequence goes on from AP028159.1 coordinate 3,394,190, forward strand.
CCCGGGCGTGAAGCGCCCGGAAATACCCACTAAAACCCCCCGGGGCCGTCCGCTGCATTTGGGGTGGGGGCGACACGGGGTGGCTTTCGCAAGCACCGCGTCGCCCCCTGCAGCGAACACGCCGGGCCTCGTCGTGCAATGGCCCAGTGAGGATGGGGGAGAATACTTCTCCGCCCCACCTCTTCGCCCACCTCTCGAAAGAGGTAAGACCTAGATAGGTCTACAGTCCGGGGGGCAAGATATACTTCTCACCCCCCAATAGGATTAGTACCTAACAGGGATTATGATGTGGTAAAGATTACGCGGCCATGGTTGATGCAACTCATCGATACAGAAATTGAAACTTGAACTGAAGCGAGTCCCTATGATAGGCGTTGGCGATGTGTTTGTATGTCAATTCAATTGATTATTTAGTAGGAGAGAATCACGCAAAGAAGCTAGTCGAGTTGAGTTGAAATGAGAAAAATGGATTCTTAATATTCATCCATATCTATCACATAACATATCTCCTGGAGAATCATTATGTAGCACACTTACTAAGTAAATACCGATTCACATTTCGCTTGAAGGACAGACGCTAGAAGGAATTATCCTTTAGCAGTTTGTATAACAAATGAACTAAATGATTAGCTTTGCCTAGTTTTACGGGTAAATACAAGTATATTATCTTAGATATAATCTAAGTAAATGTAATTAAAAAAATAAAGATTAATTTCAAGATAGAATTTTATTAATCTGTCTGATCGGTGATAATAGCAGGGTAGCAAAAATGGTTAGGGGTACCCTTGACTGCGACGCGGTGCTTGCGAAAGCCACCCCGTGTCGCCCCCATCCCAAATGCAGCGGACGGCCCCGGGGGGTTTTAGTGGGTATTTCCGGGCGACTCTCGCCCGGGTGAGTCCCACACTGGCACGGAGCTCGTCACTCCGTGCCCCCTTATCTGTTGTATTGGGGGACTTTGATCCCCTAAATACAATGGATAAGGGTAGTGCGTAAATGCATTTCCCCCCGTCAAAAAAAAAAAGGGTACCCTTGACAGTGCAGCTTCAATGGACGCGAGTTCGAGCCCATCTATCCAACTCTCAAGCCAGCCTGAGCTTTCGCTGGAGGAAAACATCGTGAGGAAACCACAGCATGGTGGTGGTAGGGCATTTTCTAATAATGTCATCCTCAAGTTTGAAAACCTGTCGCCAAATAACAACAGGTGTGTTCCCGCAGCATCAATTGAGAACCAGTACTTAAACTAGGCTTAAGTACTGGTAGAAGTGGTAACTTCTATCTTCTTGCACCGTTTTTTTTTTAGCATTTTTTTAAGATCGATTAATATGTTTACTTCCACCTCACCTCGCTCTCTCCATATATACTTACTTGAAACTCACAATTTACAACAAATACATTCGTATTGAATTTAGCTGCTTAGGCTGAATTCGGTTTGTGACACATTTAATTGTTATGTGGGTATCTTTATTGATTCGGCAGCAGCGGTTGTAGTGCCAAGTTGGTCCAAAGCCCTCTGACTCATTGATATCATTCTACTAGTAATTTTACCTTTGACTTATCACCTCCACTTAAAAAATAACGTGGCCCAAGATGATATAATATAATACGATAAATCCAGTGTGATTGAGTCTCCAGGGATGCTGTCGGAACATACCTATAGAAACTTGACGAGATTCAAAATCTCTTTCACGAGGGTATTAGCTATCTAGACGGGTATTTGAAAATATCACCTAACATAAATTAATTAAATATAACCTTTTGTCATATATGTTTACAAAAAGAATCAAGAGTTTATTGTTCTTCTGTTACTCGTACGTAACACGTGTCTATACAAAAGTCATGGAGGAGTTACTCGTTTTCTCCGTCCGTTCGTTTTTTTTTTAAATCGAAAGAATAACACACGAGGTGGTCCCATTGTCACCAAGTCTGGATCTGATCAGTGGATCTCAGGGAAATCAAGAGAACCCTCGCATTCTATAGAGTATTTATACATTTGTATATTACACTTGCTTCCATAGTTATTCAAGTTTTTGTGTATTGCAGTCAGCATTAATAATATTCGAGTCGGTGCCAGCTAGATTTAACCAAAGTACTCATTTATGACTGGAAATAACTGCCTAAATTCCATCACAATTACATATAAGCTTGAATGATTAGCGACGTCCATTTACAAAAGTTTGTTATCCGTAAGCTGGCACCGATTTCAAAATTATTACCCCCTTGAGCACTAACCTGGCGTTTACGCCAGCTTTCCATTGTTTTCCTATTGTCTCATTTTTATGGGTACTAGACACATTAATGGTATATCCACCTTGGTATTCCACCATATCACCTGATCTTAAGCGACGATATGGTCCAGGATGGTAAACACACTAAGCCTGGTTTAAGTACTGGTTCTCAATTGATGCTGCCGGAACACACCAGTTGGCGACAGGTTTTCAAACTAGAGGATGGCATTATTAGAAAATACCCTACCAACATACTGTGCTTTCCTCACAAAGTTTTCCTCCAGCGAAAGCTTAGGCTGACTTTAGAGATGGGTAGATGGACTCGAACTCGCGTCCATTGAAACTACACTGTCAACTGCTAAATATGTAATTCATGATAAAGCTAAATTTAGTACGCACGTATTTAGAATATAGAATGCGAAAATAATAAATACATTGAAACATTGGTAAGTCTTTTCAATGACCCATTGAAACGAGTGAAGCAAATCCAATTACTACGTAAACATAGTTACAACAGTTAAGGCCGTCCGTACATCCAGCCTGTTTCAGACCAATGTCAATGTCTCAAAGCATTCAGTGCTCCGACGGAGAAAAAGGTAACTTACAATCTCGTGCCGTATTGTAATTTATTCAACTTTATCGTTCGAAATTGGTACATTGTGAATACATACAATAATAGGTCACGGCTTTGATATTAAGTTTAGATTTGAACATTTAAAATTATTCATGCTTTTAGTTTTATTTCTGTACAGTGTTCATTTTTACTACCGGATTTAATGCCATAGTCAGGTGATAAATAAATAAAAAACCTTACACCCACGCATTTGCATCTATAAACAACGATAATGTTAATACAAAATTAAGTAAATTGCAGTTTAATTACAATTTCATTCTATCATTTTATAGAAAACACTACGAACCTCAATTACCCTGAGGTTTGACAATGACCAAACTTTCATATATAGCTGGAAACATTGATCACTAAAGGTAAATGAAAAAATTACAACTGTCATAAAAATAGAAAATGGCGGCAAATTCACATGTAATTTTATCTGTGGATATCGTGAAGATAAATATATCGATTACAATCATAATCGTAGCGCTTTTTAGAAATCAGATAGAGTTTTAGAGGCACCTAAATAGAACGGGTAAAGATAATAACTAATGTGTACTGATATGATTTAACGATCGGTTAGCGTGTTCAATACATACTCCGCGGACAATTATTGACGATAATAAAATTGAATATTTCAAGTATTATTAATGAAACGTTAAGTCCATCATACGAGTACTCTACCCCGAATAAATTTCACCTTATTCTTAAAAAGTCCTATTACAGAGGACCATAAATTTATAGTTATTTATGTTTTATACAGTATATATTAGGCAACAGTATTTTTAATATTATGATAAACGTAAAAATAAACTTATAACAAAAAAAAAAAAAACGATTTTCCTGAAATATATATACTTCAAACTGTGATGTGAAATTAATGATTCCGATAATACCAATTAACTTTTGATCAACAACATTATTACAAACAAATAAAATAAATGAGACTTGCGTGTAGAGTGATATATTGCAGCGAATGTTGTGTATATGTCGATAAATAAATATGGCGATTAAAACTCATTCAAGTGATTGTTGAAAGGTGTGGATGGTGGTGTACGCGCTTGTAGTGTCACTTTCCCTTGAACAGTGCCCGCTCAGGTTTCTGTTTCAAAGCCGCGTGTATACGCTCTCTCGCGACTGAATTCCCGCCCCACCAAAACCAACCAGGAGATGTGCTCGTTCTCTAGAAGTCCTATGTAATGAATTCCAATTACTAGGCACCGTGATGGTAAAAGGCGCTTGCTTACTTTCGCGTATATTATATCCTTACTCATCACATATTATAAAAGGCAACCGTTTGTCTGTATGTTTCTAGTATCTAATATAATGTAGAGGATGAAAAATACTTAATATTTACATTAACATCATCCAACATTGTAACTCTTATTTTTGCAACTAATTAATTGGGAGATGGCAGCATAGATTTACTCTTTGCCACATCTATTCAATAAAAATAGCTGAAAATAATAACCTCAAAATTATTTTGACAGCAAACTAACGTTTACTAGTAAGTATTACAGTTTATGTTAAACGAATAGTGGGTAAAGTTAGTTGAAATACAGAAATAATTCAAAAGTAGACAGACTTATGATAGACAGCATAATGTGCTCGTAATATTATAATAGTATCTGTATAAAAAACGGTTGTAAACACGAACAGACAACAATATTGTAATTTCTGATGTATTACCATGTAGTCCATTTTCATAACTGCATTTTACATATTATGTGTTTTTTTTACTAGATTCGAATCAAAAAGCTACGAACGTTTTCTCGGGCCGCTACGCTCCAAGGAAATATTCGTTCGGCTCTGCGCCTCGCGTTCCGTATCAGACCAATTAAGGTTATATAATTCTAGACAACGCATTTGATGAACGACTGAAAACAGTAGGTTGTGTTTTTACGAGCTGAGAACATGAATCCGTTGTCTTTTCGTCATAACTATAAATGTGTCTGATTGAAACTGTGTAAGTAGGTTCAATGGTTTTCACTTTTGCAAATGGCGTTCGTGGACTTCTCTATTAACTGTAACATTTGCTTACTTGATTTGGGATATTTGGGTTTTTCATTAGGGTATAATAGTTAAATAATATGTTTTGTCTAAATCTATCCCTAGTTGTTCATAATGAGATCTCAGTAGAGAAACGGGATTTTTTGAATCCCTAAAATAATTGTGAATAAAGGTTTTTAGAACTACCGAAATCATTATTTTTTAACTGTAAAATCTGAATACTGATAACAGAATATGTGATAAAACATTATTTATGTATAATTATTTTATACAATTATTTACATACCTATATTATCTATATTATCTATATTCTAAACTTATAAATAAAATTGAAGAGTCTCTTTGTAATGGCAAAATATTTTTTTACTAATTAGATATGAATATATATACAATACCTATACCAAAATACTTTAGTAATAAATTTTTAGGATAATAATTAGGGTGCCATATAAAAAAAAACAAAGTGAAGAATATATGAAACACGGGTGCAGCCGCGGACACACAGCTAGTCATAGATAAATATTAATAAAATCAAAATAGCTAAACAATTATGAAAATAAGGTTAATGAGTTTAACAACCTTAATTATTATTCTCCATATAAATTAATTTTATTTTCCAATAATATCTTATAAAATATTCTTAACATTTAAAAGTAGACAAAACAATGGACATACACTGTCACATACCAAATATAATAACAAATAACACATTAAAGTACAGGTTTACAATAGAGATGGCTGTACTGTGAAATTGAGAAACAATGTAATAACATCCTTTAAAGGACAAAATGTTAGTATTATTGTATTGAAAATTGGTTTGGCCTTAACACCATGTAGTGTAATAGGATGATATTCTACTTATATGTAGTAAAATTGTATTATTACCACAAAAGAGAATTAATTATTTTTTTTCAACCTTTTTGTTTATTCATTAAGAGTCACAAAAAATAATTATAGGTATAGCTTGATAATAATTAACAATTATAAACTATATGGCTATCAAAACTTTTAAGACCCCACCTCAGTAAACAGAAATAAGATTTACCTCAAAGACTTTGAGAAATCAGTTTGAAAATAAAAACTAGGCAGCCATGGTAACTGCATACTTATAATTTATTAATGGATATTATTAACATAACGTAACATGTAATATATAACATTTGTCTGGTTTTCACATCTATTGGTACTCTGAGCAATAATAATGTATATTTTTATTTAGTTTCCTCATAATGAAAAAAAATATGATAGGCTGCATAAGTATACATTTTATTATTTATCTCTGAGCTCCACCATTTAATGGCTATCTCATATTTGAAGTATTGTAAGCATATTGACAGCTGACATTATAGCATTGGTCACTTTTAGAGTCCATTCATTTAATGTAGACAATGTGTCAGTCATTTGTACATGATCCATGGAAAATGTACGTACAATAATAAAATATATGCATTAAAAGGATAATCAACAGCAAATTTTTATAAAGTTAGCTTAATAGCCCATATGCTGGCCCACTTTAAATATACTTTTCAGTGTAAAAGAAAAAAGTTTTTAGGAGCAAACTTTTATGTAACTGTTAAATTTTGCATGATATACCTAGTATAGTTATTTTGCATAAATGTATTGAGTGTACATTTTGAGTTGTTTTAAAATTACTCTAGAATATTATGGTAGAAAATTTGAAAGGTTTTCATTTGTCGTGGTATGTACATATTAAGAAGAAAACATACTGCGCCAACCACAAGTGAGTTGGGAACAGGGCATGATAAATAATGATGTTTAGGTAGCCACAAATACATTACCTACAATATATTGTTATGTGAAAAACTTGAAGACTGAAGAAGTTGTAAGTGAATTAACATCAGTATACAAACAAGAAAATCAAAAGTACATGGAACTAACAAACATGTATGAAAGAAAGAGCTTATGAAAGTAGAAGCCAAAAAAGTATGTCAAGATTGTAGTAAGTGGAAGGATGTAGTCTCTGCTCACCCCGCATGCGAGAGAGGCATGTGTATATGTAAATAATACGTAAAAACTTAAAAATCCTATGATAAAAAATGTAATTTACTACTGCCAATTAAAATACTATCATAAAAAATATAAATATATAATAGCTTTTATAAATTAATTCCAAAAATACTTTGAAGAAAGTATGTTCTGTTTGTTACATCCTTACTGGCTGTTTGTTTTTTTTTTGTTACAAATGTAGACGATTAATAAATACTCTTCACACTACGTTTTATAAATACTACTCAATGAAGTATTGACAATTTAACATTTATGAAACATAAATTATGATATCTCATAGATATAATGTAAATAAAGTACCATAGTTTTTCTGTTGCTACAAAAAATACTCAATCAGACAATCAGAATAAAAATAGATAAGAATAAAAGAGAACACCAGATCTTAATAACAATTTTCCAAACTTCAAGATAAATGATATTTTTGTTGCAAATGCACTTGAAACATTATAGGTGTAAGTTAAAAGTACGTATGACATCATTACTTTGAAATTGTAAGATATTGTACACCTATTCCAGAAACTTTACGTTTTGAATATTTCTTACAATATTGTAGGTAATATAAACCATTGAGATTAAACAACGTGTAGTACGAACACTTTATTTATATGTACTTTCGTAAATATGAGATATGGGTAAAGGCAATAATTATTGTCCAACGGTAAGAGAATTGATACTGCGAAATTACATGAATTGCATCGGAAACTGAAGGTTTTTACGTTGCTGACGATGAATAGACATCACGCTGCCACCTCTCCACAATCTTCATAAATCTAGCGAAGGCCACAACGCATGCCGTGTTGACCGATGTAAGCGGCTAATCTTACAATACACGTGTAAAATATAACGTACCTTAATAATCAGCTCTATTTCTGGAACGTCTCCGTTCGCTGTCCCATTCTCAGCGATTTCATCTGACATCGTGAACTTGGTATCACTTGAAATTTATCAAAAATTTAAAATATACGAGCACAAATTCACACAACCGTCACCTGCGCAAAACATCTACTAACTAACTAACTTACTTCATTGTGGTTCTGTCGTATTATCGAAGACGTCATCACTTGAAGTCAACTTCAGAGCTTTGTCATTTTTATTTAGGAAAAAATACCTATTACCTATTAATGGAAGCGATTGTTTAACATCTTGAATTAAATTATTAAAAATTAACAAAACATTTACAAAATAGTTAATTGATTCAGTACCTAAGCAATAGAGTTAAAACTCCTAGAAATTACCTTAATTTTACAGAAGACTGATAATGAAATGATATAACTTAGTAAATATGTGATAGTAAAAAATACCTATGTAATACAATTCATGCGATCTCAGGATTTTGTTCGAGCACTGAAGAATAGTAAAGTAATAGTTATTACGAAATTGGGTCTAAAGAACTTATATTCATGACCAAATAAATGATTTAAAAAGCTTTTTAATACGTCTATACTAATAAATAAAATTAGAGTCTGTTTGTATTGTCATTTTTTTTAAATAAATAGATATGAATGTTAATACTACATCTATACCAAAAATACGATTTTTAAAATTTTTCTTTGTCTGTGTGTAATGGGTAATCTCCGGAACGGCTGGACTGATTTTGACGGGACTGTTCTTGGTAGAAAGTTGAAATAACTCCGAGTAACTTAGAGAATTATAATTTTAGAAAATAAATAGGGTTCCGCGTAAAAAAATAAAAACTCCTGAAAAATTCATAAAATTCGATTCTATGCACAGTTTTACGGGCAAGTGCTTGAATTTATAAGAAATATTTTTAGTTTATCTTAATACTAATTAGGTCCGTATAAAAATCTCGGTGGGAAGCACCGAGTCCGGGAGAAGACCCAGATAAAATATCTGGGCTTAATCTTAGACGTGAGATGGCGGTTCGAATCCCATTTCAAGAGGCTCCAACCGCGCATCACCGGTGCCGCAGCAGTACTGGGGCGGCTCTTCCCAAATTTGGGAGGACCAGGCCAAAAGTGTCGTCAGCTCCACGCAGGGGTTGTGCGGAGCATGGCCGTCTATGGGGCACCGGTCTGGGCGGACGCCTTTAGCGCCCATAACATCCATGTGCTGCGGGCTACGCAGCGTACGTTGGCGATAAGCGCGATGCGCAGTTACCACACGGTGTCCGCGTTGGCGGCCCTGGTACTCGCAGGATCTCTGCCATGGTAGCGTGAAGCGGAGGTGCTCGCCACCGTGTGCGGGTTCACAGCGGAGAGGAGGGATAGTGGAGGGCTCCGCTTTGTGCACGCAGAGGTGGTGGAGGAGAAGAGGAGAGCGAGGGATGCAGAGTTTTGGCATTGGAAGGAGGACCTGGTGATGTACGCTACGGTTGTAGCACCGAAGACGCTATCCGCCCAGTCCTCCAGAAGGCACGACTCTCTCAGCATCCGTCTTGTGCAGATACTATCCGGACACGGTTGTTTCGGGTGGTATCTGCACAAGATAGCCAGGAAGAAGCCGACAGTAGCGTGCCATTACTGCAGTGCTGTAGAGAATACCACGCAGCACACTATGGCAGAGTGTGCTGCGTGGGTCGAGCAGCGTCGCAATGTGGTGGCAGAGACGAGAGCGGACCTGTCGCTGCCGAGTGTGGTGAGAGCTATGCTTGACAGTGAGAGGGTCTGACACACTGTGGCCTCCTTCTGTGAGCAAGTCTTGTTGCAGAAGGAGGCCGCAGAGAAGCGGCGGGAGGAGGATCCCTTGGCAGATTCTCTTCGTTGCAGGAGGGTGGGTGACAGAAGGGTACAGTTCGCCAGTGTAATTCTGCCACCTTGACTCGGCCACCCGTCCCAAGTCCTTCTCCTCCAAAGTTCTTGTTCAAACAAAAACCCAAAGATGAGAGAGGCGGGACATTTTTGCTGGCGGCAGGAAAGAGGGGGGTTGCTTTGTACCGAGCTCCCCACTGAGCGGAAGATAGGAAGGGGTACGACTCGGGATGGCAGGTTGATTACCTGTATAAAAAAATTAAAACAAAGTGTAGAATATATGAAACGTGGGCGCAGCCGTGGGCTCAAAGCTAGTATATATATAACATTTGAAAATGAAATGTAAACAATAAAATAAAAAAGGTCTAAATACAAGTCTGCTTCAAAATACGGGTAAGGTTAAAAATGTACCGTACATAGCTAGGTATGTAAAGAGCAAGTAAGTTTTCCACAAAGTACGAACAAAGCGACGTTAACGTCATACCGTACGCAATACGACTCGATGCGGTTTGGTATCACGTATCAAAAGTAGCGAGTAACGTAACGATACGAAAATAACAGGTACTGATTGTTATAGTAACGAATACATACGGGTACGCTCTATTTCTTTATTTATTTATCTTATTCTATTATATACAATATACATTACTCTGTGGTGACTTCTTTTATTGTTGATTATATACCAAAATGAGATATTATTGTCGATGTACACAATGGCCCAATGCATCGCCCAAGCGTTGGACCATTGCATTGCATTGCCCAAAATTTAGATTGCGTTTATACGTTATTGCGTTGATCATTACGCACTGGCGCTTTTATAAAGCTGGATGTGTTTACAGCTGTGGTATTTTATTTATAAAGTACTTTTATTTATTACCTAAATATGGTGCACAGTAGAATAAACGTTCTAGAAGCTTGTGATCCTAAATGCTGCAATTGTGGTGGTAAAAAAGTGGTAGAGCATTTTCTAATAATGCCTGCCTGGGTAGCAACCATCCTTAGATTTGAAAACTTGCCGCCAAATACCAATAATATGTTCCGGCAGTATTACTTGAGAACCAGTGCCTATAGGCGTAGTGTATTTATCATCCTGGATCACATCATCACTTAACAACTGGTGAGATTGTGGTCAAAGTACTGAGCCTATAATGTGTTAAAAAAGTAATCCTTTTCTACATGCGATTCCAAGCATCATTGTTTAAAAATACGCAATGATTTGATATAAGTATTTGTCCCTTAATCACTTGATTTATTTGTACTAGTTTGTGACTTAAAGAAACCTTAGTTTTAGTTTAGTAAAAAATAATGAATCTATAATAGCAGCATTTAGCGTCACAAGCATCTAGAACGTTTATTCTATTGTGCAGCATATTTAGGTAATAATTAAAAGTACTGTATAATAAAATACCGCAGCTGTAAATACATCCTTATTTACCAAAGCGCCAAAACGGCATGATCAATGCACAAACGGGTAAACGCAATCCAAATCTCGGGCAATGACTTCGCCCAACGCGAAGATCCTTTGATGTTTGTATGAAAAACCGACAACATTCGGTTCGCCGGCAAAAGAAGGTCGTCAACTACAAACGCACGCAAAGTAGCCGTTGAAACGTTCGCCCAATGCCTTGACACAATCCATTGGGCGAGTGTGTACAGCGAGCTTTAGAGATAAATAACTGCGAATTTCACGCTAGCCCTATTCTGTCATTCTAAAAATAAACCTAAGTCCAAATTGGCACGTAAATAAATATTGTGAATTTTACATTTTATTAATTTCAAAAACTACTCTCACCTAAATAATGAGTACAACGACGGAAGAAAATCCATCAGTCTCAAAAGAAATGTCTTTTGCTGAGAAACAAGCTGAACGTATGAAGAGGCTACGTTCATTGCACAGTGCCAGAAATGAAGCTAGAACACATAACCACCAAGAAGTCGTTGCAGAAGAAGCAAGGAACAAACTGCCACCGAATTATGAGGCTAAACGACGTCAAGCGGATTGGCTGTTAGATGATCAAAAAAAAAGGGAGGATGCTGAAAAAGTGGGTAAAAATTATGACCGAGTCAAACTACTCAACATTTCAGCAGCTGAAGCTGAGAGATTAGATCGTAAAAAAAAGAAAAAGAACCCTGATCAAGGTTTTTCTACATATGAACACGCAACAATAAGGCAGTACAATAGATTAGTTAAGAATATGCCTGCTGCTGATATGGAGCAATATGAAAAACAGAAACATAAGTATGGTGATGCTTTCTATGGTGGACCAAATGTTATAATTCATGGGATGCATGAAGATCGTAAAGATGCTGTAGACAGAATGGTCAATGATATAGAAGGGCAAATTGCAAAGAGAGCCAAGTACTCCAGACGGCGTATTCACAATGATGATGCTGATATTGACTACATTAATGAAAGGAATGCTCGATTCAACAAGAAATTGGAGCGATTTTATGGAGACCATACAGCTGAAATTAAACAAAATTTGGAGCGAGGCACTGCAATATAAGATGTTAATATATTTTATGTAAGGCTGGATAAGTACTCTTACTTTAAATAGCTGGACCCATTTTACTTCTGTCCATTAATTTGTCTCTTTTTTTTAAGTGAATCTTTTATGGAAGGGCTTTGAAATTTTGTTCTTCAGCTTTTTTATGTGATGAAAAGTGTTGGGGGTAAACACTGTCAGGTATACTGGGAGCATTGTCTCATTTGGCTTTGAGTATCGGAGAAGAGTGAGACATACACTCTTCTCGCATTGTTTATTCCTTGTAGTCCACACTTGCATGTACTGCATTCAGATGATCACCGAGTAAAGATGCTATTAAAAATCAATTAAGGAATAATTAAAATGTGTCCCTATAATACAAAAGTTTTATTTTTATCTGTGTCTTTAATACACAACCTGTTTTATTTTCATATGGTAAAAATATTTTTACATGTGATAAATTACGTAATAATTATATAATTTGGGACCAAAGCATTGTAACAACTCACCCAGAGAAATTTCTTATATATAAGGGGAATCTGCCAACAGCTGGTTAGTAAATCAGATAGGTGTTTCCTCACCATCATTTATGTGACTTCTATATTTAGCATGATTGGCTATTCCAAAAATATCTCATGAAATTAAACTGGATCCATTTAACATTTTAAGATAAGTATATGTATGCCCTAAGTCACTGTTCAATGATAACTATTGAGTATATCAAGGACAATAGTGTTTGTCTAATAATTTGATGCAATAATCACATTTTATTAATGTTTACAGTCTAGAATGCACACTTTGTTATTTTCTCGACGTTTCGCCCTGGTTACACAGGCCGTAGTCAAGACGACTGAGGTGTTGAGGTGTCTTCGTCGGCAGGGTAATTATGGGAATCTACCCTCATCTGTTTATGGTCATTAATTATATTTTGTCACACCACACTCACTGTATCCACTTTAAATGTTGTTGATCGTATGCAAGGTGCATCGTTTTTCAATCACTGGACCCACAGTGAAGGTAGTTTGAATACATCATCTGGATTTAAATTTTTGTGTTTTTTTTTAATTTTAATCGCTTCTCTTACAACTCTAGGAAAGTAAAAGCTATCTGTGGAGAGGATTTTAGGCTTATGTAGTTCGATCCAATAATCAGAGCCCTCTTCTAGCAGGTGTTTAGCGATGCTCTACTTCTGTGTTTGTTGGTTTCTGACTGCAGTTACTAATACCTAATACTAAAAACTAATACCTTGCATACAATCGACAAAGTTTAAATTGGTGACCAGTGAGTGCAGTGTGTCAAACTATAATCAATGACCATATACAGACAAGAGCAGTTTCCCATAGTTACCCCAATGATGAAGACACCAACATAACCTCAGTTGTTTCGTGACCATGGCATGAGTTAGCAGACCGAAATGTCAAGATAATAACCAAGTAAGTGCATATTGTAAACCCTAAATATTAATAAAATATGAGTATAAAACGCGAAAGTTTCAAAACTGTTATTGTATATCTCTGTCCATAATTTTATTTCTCATAATATGTAACAAAATTATAGAATTATTTCTGTTTGACAAATCAAGCGATGAGTGTCATAACTAGATATGTACCATTACTATAGAGTAACAATTGTATCTGTAATTTTTACAATGTAAATAAATAAAAAAATACATGAACCCAGAATTAGTGCCTTTATTTTAAATGGAGGAAAAGTAAATTCCACAGTTTCTCTATTGGGCATAAAATTTTATTACTTAATGTGCCTACGACTTCACTCGCATGGAATTCATATAATTATATTCTAATAGTCCGTCTATATTCTCTACCTCTAAATGCAATCCATCTGATTACCAATGTATTTATCCCGTCCTATCCCGTTATGCACCCAGCCATTCCTGCCCAAATAGGCCTAAATGGCGGCCTGCACAGCATACTACCCATGTGAAGATGAGTCACCTCTCGCCTTAACCCTGCAATCAACGGCCGTATAATTCTGCTTCCCCACACGTAAAACCTCCCCGTTCTACCCCCGAAGGAAAGACTGAGCGAGTGTGACTAAGTCCAAACACCGTAAGCAAAGCAGGCGCATAGATCAAACCTTTATGATTAATTATTGGAAATATATATTTGCAGAAATAAAAAACAGCCTATACACAGCGGCGGCTCTAGCCCTTGTAGCGCCTGTGTGCAACCAATATTCTGTCGCGCTCTAGTAGACGGGTGGTCGGATGCAATAAATGTATATCTGGAAGCAATTGAAACACTAGTAAAAAATATTTTTAGGAAGCGCGTTGGCACCCGCTATAACCCTGCGCCTGTGTTCGCTGCACACCACTGATGAAACACTCTAAAGACTACTCTGCCTATATATAATGTGCCTTTATAACATTGTAAATTTTCTTTAAAATCATTAGTATTACCCCAAACATCCAAACCCACAAACTTTACATCTTTATAGTATTAGTATAGATGTTATTATGCATAAACTTCATTTTTATGGGTTTTTAATGAAATAGATAAATGATATGCATTCATTATATAAATACATAGATGTTACTATAGAGCATAAACTACTAACATACCAAAATTTCATCGTAATCGGTTCATAGTTATTGAACAAATAAACAGACAGACTGACAATTATTTTAGCCTTTTATTGTTATTGTATTATTTAGTGGAACATCTGTGGTATAGATTATCTATGGTCCTTGTAATGTTTTAAATAGTTCAAATTCATCAAAAAATAAGTATAGCGCCATCTATGAATAAGCATCAAAAATACTAACATAAATTTGTTTATTAAATGTAAAATACATTATGTTGACTTACTATAATTGAGTTTTATTTCTGCTCATTTCACTATTCATTTATAACAGTATTAAGCAAACACATATTTATTATGATGTTTTAATATGAACATATATAAACGCTATTTACGGATTATATAAATGTATGTGTGAGGAGAGTTCGGGACCCTCCGCAGCGACTAGGTCAATGCGTTGGGTTTCCCATGGCCGACAGACTGCGACCGTGTGGTGTACGTCGTCACGTTCACCGCCAGGGCAGTGGTGGCATTCAGGGGTGATTTCTCTACCGATCCGGCAAAGGTAACTCGTGCCCGGAGAGTACCTGTTTCAGACGAATTGTCAGGGTACCACCCCTTCACGCAGTCCAATCCAGTAGTAGAGGCTGGATGACTGCGTCGAAACTGGGATTTTTTTACACGGTATAGGCTAAGTGGTTTGACCACAATCTCACCTGATGTTAAGTGACGATGTGATCCAGCGGTACTGGTTCTCAAGTGATGCTGCCAGAGCACACCTATTGGTATTTGGCGATAGGTTTCCAACCAAACCCAGGCGGGCAACATTAGAAAATGCCTTACCACTATGCAAAATGATCCAGGCGCAGTTGCCGCCACACTGTCTTAATTAGTGAGCGGAGCTCAAACTTCCGTGACTCGATTTCTTATCGCGTAGGGTGAGCTTCTCGTTTAATTATTTCGACTCGCCACTAGTACAGGGTAGCAAGAGCTCTCGCTTTCAAATCCCGGGATGGGGAGGCAGCCAATATTGTCGCAATCTCAAATATCGTGCGGTATCCCCTTATTGACCTGACGGCCATCGCTCGCTGCGGCTTCCTCAGGTCTGCGATGTTGCGGGCAGTCAGGTCATCAACCCACACGGGAGGGCCATCATAAAGGGCCATCGAGGGGACGGTTTAGCGAATTTCACATAATTTTATTTATGCTTAGCATAGATTACTTTAACTCAGTGGTCGTCATACTTTTCTGATCGAGGGCGACATAGGTCAATGTGAGATACGGGCCGCACTTTTAGGGATACTTCTGGTCGAGAGCGAGAGAGAGAGAGAAAAGTTCGGCACGAAAAAAGTGAGGTTGAAACTGATTGTTAACCCCTTGAGCACTTACCTGGCGTTTACGCCATCTTTCCATTGTCTTATTTTTATGGTTACTCTATACATTAAATTACTTTAAAGTAAATAAATATTATTATTTCAGTGTTATTATTATTATCCAGTTGGAGATCATTTTCATCATCTCGTTAATCTAATATAGCAAGCATGACTTTTTCAAAACAGACAATCTTGGACAATATTTAATAGGGATATTATATCCTCGGTTTCGGTCGAAGGTTTTGGCAATGACCTATTAATCGGCTTCGGCCAAAAATAGACCTTCGGTCGGACACTAGTCATTATGCACAGGTGAAGTGTATTGGAAATAAATGACGTTTAATCTGAGATGCTACGAGAGGTCCATAGAAAGCCTTAGCTAGATGAGCCTCCATTTTTCTGGAACGTGGAAGCGGCTTGTATGTAAACAGCAGGTTGACATTAAAACTACTTTCTTTCTCTTCTATAACGGAGGCGGGTTCCTTCCTCTTTTACTTTGCCCGCCTCTGTTCTGTCCTTCTTCTTTCTTATTTATGGGGGGCAGGAAGTACTTCCTCCCCCCGGTTGATGACCAACAGGTCATGCCTCCCCATTGGGGGGGCGGGCTAAGAGGTGGGGGGGTAGGAGTTTTTATTCTCCCCCCATCCCCGCCGGGCCATTGCACCGACGGGCCTGGTGGGTTTGCCGCAGGGGGCGACGCGGCGACATGCCTGGCAACCCCGTATCGCCCCCACTCCAAATGCGGCGGACGGCCCCGGGGGGTTTTAGTGGGTATTCCCGGGCGCTTCTCGCCCGGGTTTGAGTCCCACACTGGCACGGAACTCGTCACTCCGTGCCCCCTTACCTATTGTATTGGAGAGACTCAGCTCTCACTAATACAATAGGTAAGGTGAGTGCGTAAATGCATTTCCCCCCGTCAAAAAAAAAAAAAAAAAGGTTGACATTAAAAAGACTTGTGATGGTAGGTAGTAGTTTTAGTATATTACTTAAATTTAGAATTATGGATTTTTGTAGAGGTGCATTAAAACAAAAGAAATGTAATTACAATAACAAATTTATTTTGATTAATGTGCCGATTAAATATAAATATTATTTTGTCAAATAGACATTTTATATTATGTAAATACATACTATAAAAGCGTTCAATATTTTTTGTTGTTGTAATTTAGACAATAAAGCAGATCCAGGTTTTCAATTACATGTATTGATTGGCAATTATTATTGCATATTTTTTGTCAAACCATAGATGTAAATTGAAACTGTATTGTATTATAAAATTCTCGGACATCTGCATACATACTTATAACATATAATTGTATGTAAATAATAGTGAGCATATTTGTATTTAATACAAAGAAATGCTTACTGCTTTGTTAATATATGACAAGTTTGAAGTTTCGACTAGAAACTAGTAACACAGTTATGTTTCATTTATAATATTATACTAAAATTTCGATATTGCATATACAGGCATTATTTTATAGGTTTTTTTTTTTAAATACATGTAGTATATAGAATATTTTAATAAAAACATTAAAAAATATTAACGTATTTCGTTTGAAACGTGATCTCTCTTTTTTCAAATTTAATTTCGGCAATTTAATGTTGATGCTAAAACTTGTAATGACACTACCTATATACTTTTAATTCCTTGAGAATTTTATATTTCGAACATTTTACGTGTTTCAGTGTAGCAAAAAAATTAAATTTTGAAGTTTTATCTTGTCAACATTTTCACACCAACCTTTGAAATAAGAAGACACAATATACATTGTTATATTTACTGAAATATATTCTTCAAGCAATTTCTTGAAAATGCACATTTCTAGGTAGAAAAATTAAATTTCCTGTATGAAAATAGTTAACGTACTTTAGTGTTGGGAAGAACTAAAAGGCGTTTTATTAATTTTTATATATACCACAATTACTAAAAAAAAAATCGTATCTAAAAATGCTCATTTGTTCTCGTGTTACAAATGAATATTTTACTAGACTTTTTTAGTTACATAGAATTAACACACCCAGAACGACAGTAGTCGCGATGCCATTTCAAGCACGTACATCTTTCATTACGTGCTGATATGTAATTCCGTTTCGCAAACATATATATTTTGTTTGCCTTAAAATTTAGCAACTTTTTGCATGAGACTATCGCTCATAGTGTTATTTCTCTATGGTTACAGATATCTTACAATCATTTATTCGATTTCTGAGTGGTACTTTTCGATAAGGGTCTATTTTTTCTCTAATTAATTCTAGTTTTCATAGTTTTGCCTTATATTAGCATTAAACTACAATGCTTTTAAAAAAACTTGACAAGCAAATATTTAAACATTGTAAATACGTAGACCCAGGTCAAAGTTGAGAGTACAGAAGTGTGTATATATTTTAGAAGCTACCATTTTCAATGAACTTTTAGAAAGTTTTAAACAATTTTACTTAAAGCTTGTTAAAAAAAACAATCAGATACACTTTTACCTTGTATTTTTTCTACCAATTTATAAAGTGCCTTTCGGAAGCTGCATCGTTAGATAAGTTCTAAAAAGAAGTTGTTGTTCTTCAAATTCTTAAATAGTAAGACTGTGGTGATTAATTTACATTTAATGCTAGTCGTGCGTCTGCGGCTCCGCTCGCAAATTCTGCATTGAATTGTATTTTATTGGAAATTTTATGAGTTTTATTTTTTTACGAGGAACCTTAATTATTTTCGAAAAATAAAAGTAGCCTAAGTTACGCCGTTTAATTTTAGTTATCTGCCAGAAAAGTCCCGTCAAAATCGGTCCAGCAGTTTAGGAGATCAGGCGGAACAAACAGTCAGACAGATAAAAATTTGAAAACTTGGTTATATGTGCCGTATATACATTCATTCATGTGTTTTTATTAAAAAGTTGTTATTTGGATATTACAAACAAACAATTTTTCTTTATTTATATAATTCATTGTGTAGGAATAGGGTATGTTAATCTAACCCGGAACGGAAACCCATGTAACGGATACCTATACTAATAAATAAAATTGTAATGTCTGTTTGTAAGTCATAATAACAATTTTTTACTAAATACATTTGAATGTACATAAGATACCTATATCGAAAATACTATTTTTAAATTATTTATCTGTCTGTCTGTTTGTTCCAGGTAACCTTCGAATCAGCTGGACCAATTTTGACAGGACTTTTTTTGGTAGATAGCTTAAGTTACACCGCGCAATTTAGGGTACTCTTGGTTTTTGAAAATAATCAGGGATCCACGTAAGAAAATTAAAAATCATAAAAATTTGAATAAAATCCGTTTCAATGCTCAGTTTTACGGACAAGTGTGTTAATTTATGGGAAATATTTTTACTTTACCTTAGTGCTATAAAATATTTATGAAAATAATAGGGTTCCGTATACAAAAAAATTAAAAAGCAGTGAAGAATTTACGAAATTCGGGCGCAGCCGCAGGCACTCATCTAGTATTTAACAGTTACCTTGAGTCTTCTTTCAAGTCTTGATTTTAATAATCTATAATTGTAATGTTACAATTACGTAACAAATGGTATTTACATAGTAATAAGGATTATCTTGTATGTTTATTGCCTAAATAATATATTTTAGCATTACCTATGTACATATAACCATGTAATTTCAATGATAGCTTTTGGTATATAAATAATTTTAAATTTAAAATAATATTTTTTTTTAAATAACAATAATAAGCCTTTTTACTCGTATAGAATAGAAAATGGACTGTTAGTTGTAAATCTAATGTGTTGAATTTTTAGGCTCAACTACATATGAAAAAAAACCAAAAAAAAAAACCCGTTATATTGTTGTATTTAATGTGCCTTCTTATCGAATCTTTATCGGTAATCATTTTTAGAACATTTATTTTTCATTTTTTTTTAAATAACTTATTAACATTTTTATAGATATTCTAATCACTTACGTCGTATTCGAAATCTGTAATCACAAATTAAAGATAATAATTTTGAAGGACTTAGTACGATTCTTGAGTGAGAATTTAAAAATGAAGTTTACTTGCCGAATGCTTGCATGTTTTCAAATTTTGACAAGTAATAAAAACATTCATTTGACAATAAACCTAGCCAGTGTAAAACCATAAGCAAATAAAGGTTATATCGTGTGTGAAATGTCGTTTGATTAGATAGGGTGTACGTTTACTAAAACTCGTTGTTTGCGGTATCTCTTGAAATCAGGAAGATTCCGAGAAATGCCTGACATATAATCTCCGTCGATAAAAAAATGTGATAAAAACATTATCATTCTTCTTTTTATTTATATGTAGTAAATATATATTATTATATAAATAAATTATAATACTTTCCTATCCACCTTAAGTGCAGCAGTGTTGAAATGTAAATAACATTCAGTTATCCGCATTTGGTAGAAACCCAGAGCACTCATTGAGAATAGGGGATCAATAAAATAATAATTAATAATAATAAAGCCTGTATATCAATTATCAGGTTCATCTCTTTGTTTTCGTTTTTTTTTTTTTTTTTTTGGAATGTGTAAAATCAAAAATTAAATTTCTATTATTTTAATAAAACTAATACCAAACGACTTAAATTACCAAATGCGAATATCACAGTACGGTTCGTTATGCATACTACTACTGCACTTAAGGGCCGGTTGCATCAAACTTTACTAGTTTAATTTGGTTTTTATTTTTTATTTCAATTCTCTCTTTAAAGTTTGATATAACCTAGCCAAAGATTCAACTGCAACGTTTCGTCTCTCGTCTGCATTTCATAAAACCCACGAACGTGTTATTTCTGTAAAATAAAGTTATTAAAATTTATTTTATTGCTTGTCAAAAACATTAAAGCATTATTAAAAAAAGTGTGCTTTCTTTTACGTAGTAATTTGTATAACACACAGAGAAACCAGTCCGAGCTGAGTTAAACTCTCCAGGGTTACTGAATTTTTGAAATACGACTGGAGAAGGTACGTGGATTTATTTTTCATAATCAATACTTCAAAATGAATGGAAGGTTCATATTTTCACTATGATTAATACCAGTTGCTTACCTCCAAAAAGTAATAACACTATAAATGTATGCAAGGATTTTTGTGTTGGTTTCATCCGGTAAATATCCAAATACCAAAAAGTTCGGTATAGCAGTATGGTAGCAGTGACTGGCGATAGATTGCCCATCAATCGGTGTCATCAGTCATAACGACATTTTCTCATCTTATAATAAAAAAAATGTCTCCGTCCATTGTAAAACATTTACAATGCACGCACGTTATTGTTTGTTGATAATCAAACATTAAACACGTTCCAGGGAAATACACTATTTGAATGGAAAAACCATATATTATTAGCCAACTATCGTTTTACATTTAGTAAAAGATATTTTTACCGGATTTCTCTTATTGAGTAATAAGTGGAGGTCCGAGGGAGGCGGGGATAGCGCATAGCGCATAGGGATCATGGACCCCACCTCAAAATCTTAAACGTCGAATTGACAAATCTCTTAAAAATAGACAATATTCGAAAGCTTTAAATAAAGGACTAACTTCCTGATTAAAACTTCTAAACAATGATATAAAAAATAAGTAGGTAATTCAAAACAAAATAATTCTAAAAAATGAGTGAAACCCAATAATCCCCCCCCCCCCCCCCCCCCCCCCGCCAAATCTTTGGCTGGGATTATGCCTGATAATAATCTGTGTTAACTGAACAGAGTTTCGAGCAAAAATGTTAGCGATAGATTTTACTTACTCCGTCGTCCTGGCATCAGTCGAACTGTTATCCCATCAGCTGCCCGTACTGTATTAAAATAACAACACAAGATCATCAACGTATATTATCGAAAGCGTTTTTTTTTAATCTAAACTCGACCCACCCTATCTCGAAGCTAATAAAATGTAAAGATTCAAATTAAAAAAAAAACAACAACACTTTCATTCGTACTTGGGCTTAATTATTATTATTAATATAGACTGATAATTCTAAGCCTTGTTAAATTACATGTAAACATGTCGTCTTGTTTTTGTTTATGGTGGTTAGAGTAAAATACAGATAGTTCTCAGAACTGTATTTAAAAAAAATACATACAATAGTTTTTTTTTAATTTTTACTGAATTTTAATAAAGCAATAAGTACAAAGCTTATTTCCAAATGTACTTAAATTTTCCCTTCTTGTTGAATTAAAATATTTTATCAGTCATCAAAAAATTTTCGTAAAAGTAACGCCCAATTTTTAGATAACTTCCATTTACAATAAATACATTTAACCTTCTGTTTTTAAACTTTATTTTTTATTATATTCTCGAATACTTTAAATATTAGTACAAACAGCTTTGAAAATATTGTAAATTAAATACAAAATACCACACCATTCAATAAAACATTAAAATAGTGAAAAGACAGAAACTCACCCTTTTTACGATGAGCCGAAAACGGCGTAGAAGGCTGATATAACCGAGTTATTTGGTTTTAAGTTATACCAAACATTATTCTGCTGCTGGTCCCAAACGATTGGTCTTTTCTAGCTTATATTAGTTTGGAAATTGGACGAGGTAGGAGTTACATGCTCTTAATAAATCACCATACCTATATATTTCTCTAGAGATCGCCAACGTTTCATAAACACAGATAATCTATATTTAAACCTACGAAATCTCTGTCAAATGCCTGTTTACTGATAATTAATTCCATTTTGTCTATTAAGTTAATATAATTAGTTGACATATTATGGCACTGATTTTTTAAAAATTTGAATGACATTTAAAAGGGAGTAGACGTTTTAGCTTGACCTAATCAAAATAAGTTTATGTTGAATGAGCTCAGATAAATTTGGACGCATATATTTTTAGTTTAGATATTGGTCATAGGCTTATGTATGTATGTACTGTAAACAAGTATGTTCTCATTGATCAAATATTAATTCTATAACTACAATTTATATTGTTTATCGAAATCACACATTTTTGAAATGCTATCTGATCTGTTGCAATAAAAGCAAATTTATTTTATTGCCTGTACGTATTTATTATCTGTGCAAACTTGTGTTTATCTGTGGTCAATGGATTGTCAAAATTGTCTTCGTCTTTACTTCACCATTAAATTACACACCAGTAAACAATTTTTCATTTAATTTTTAATAAAAAAAATTAAGTTATACAGTCCACTAAGTTTTATGTGGAACCTCGATTACTAAAAACGTACTGTGTTCATGTTATAATTACTTTACAATACTAATAATGAAGGACGGACACTTTTGAAGGTAATTCAGCAATTCAATCCATGATTATTGAAAAGTCTGCGAATTCGCATAGGAAAATGATTAAACAGTAAAAAGAAATACATTTATATCATAAAAACATACCAATTTTAATTTATAACAAACCTACTTTTTATTATCTGATATACATACATTAAAAATTTATTTACGTTATAAACTATAAAACAACTAAGTATATGGTCATATATTATTCTCAAGCCAAAACGTATGTATTGGTGTTGCTATTTAAAAATTTAGTTACTATTTTGTGCTAATTCAAATCTACTAAACATTAACAAGTTTTTTTAAATAAATTCCATTACATAAACATAATTGTTATTGATATGTTTTTTTTAAATTTATCTACAAAAATAGGAGCAAATACGATATGTAACGTTACATATACCAATCTTTAAATTAGTTGTGAATATATTTGTCAAGAATATTGATTCGACCCTTCAATGTATAAAAACTGAAATTAAGTACCTAAAATATTACTAATATGACCAGATTAAAAAAATAAATGTTAACTGCTATAAGTGCGTCTATACAAATTAGCTTGATAAATCTAAGTAATGTTTATTAATTGCACTTCCTGAAATCCTAACAAAAGTGATGTCTCTACTAGTGTTTTTCAATGCTACTAACGTTGATAGATTATTCAAAATTATTGTAATTGCAAAATCTAATCTTATTATTTAATTCTACGATCCTTCGATTAATTGACTGATTTTTTGCTTATTTAACGACTTAAGTATACTGTAAATTATTCTGATATCGGTTACCCGAATTATTGTTTTGTTTTTTTTTGTGCTTCGTAAACTTTAAAAAGTAGGTGATTATTGACAATAAATGAGTAGCGGCACATTAATTTCCGAATCTTCCTAAAACTTTTAAGGAAATTGTATAGGATAACAAGCTTGTGTAAATTTTTATAAATACACTCTATAACATGTGACGCTTAGATTTACGATAAAATCGATTACCGGGACTTCCCCTGCTACAATGTTTTACTATAAATTTACAATCTAAGAGCACTCCTGTGTGATGATGAAAAAAGTACAAACAAACGATAGTTACATTCAATATAATATTTGTGATATCTAATTCCTTACTCCCACGTAATTTTTTTTAAATATATATATATATATATATTTAAAACATATCTTAAACACGAAGAAAACATGGAAGAAACCTATACCCTATCACAGTTAAATTCGATAAAATATATAATTATACCTGTTTTATTTGATAAAATTAACGGGACTATAACAATAGGTCGGCCATTAATGACCGTGTAAAAAGTGGTCCTGATTAAAAAAAAAATGTAAATGACAATAAACGACAAATGAGCAAGTTTGAGCAAAACTCTAATAATTGTTTCCGATTATATTATTTTTCAATCATCATGATTAATAATGGGACATAATCAAGTAATTATTCATATTTTTTGGCAAGGCGTTTTAATATAGTCTTTCAAGTTGAGATCTTCAATTGTGATGTCCCATTTCATTACATTTAATAGTGATGTTTTAATTACATTCAATATAATATAATTAAGTAATCATAATAATAAATACACGTTATATTATACTCTTCAAAAATAATTAAATCCAATAATTTCTTTAAATTAAAAAAAAAAATACACACATAAATCTAGGAAATATCTTATTCTCTATATAATAAAACGATTTTTATCTAACATCATTCGAGCACAGTAAAAGGTTTCGTTTATTTGTAGAATAAGGCACATAGACTTTAATCTTTCATAAGTAATTACGAATTTCTTTTAGCTAAAATATTCAACTAACTGCCTCGGTGGTGCAGTTTTATTACGGTGCGACTGCCGTTCTGAGGTCTGGGGTTCGTTCCCCGGGTCGGGTCAAGTGATATCGGGGTTTTCTACTCAATATCATCCCAGAGTTTGGAATTTGAGCTCGATATGGAGACAGGCTCGCTTTGTCACATCTGGGACGGAACTAAGCTCGGCGAAATGTGAGTGGTGTAGTTCGCTATTTCACCTCTGCCTAACCCTTCGGGGATAACAGGCGTGAGCTTATATTATGTTAAAATATTCAATTTCACTGAAGCTATCTATTTAGTTTTATTGACAACCGAATAATGTATATCTTTTAATTTTTCCATTTTGGGATGATAAAGTTTTCTCGAAAAGTGTTGCTGTTTTTGCGAATTGTTTACCGAATATATTTTTTTTAAATGTCGTATTAACACGAATTACTGTCGTTGACCTGTGGCCATAGAGTACTTATTGCACATATAGACCTCTTGTCTATGGGACAAACATCAAAATTCGTATTAAACTTGATATAAAGTAAATATTCTAAAGGTATATTACACTGTTTGTAATATAACTTATTCAGTGAATATATGTAATTTATTGGTAAAAGAGACCTTACTTTTGAGAAAACTAAACTTAAATCTTTGGGACTAGGCTTAAGCATGGAGTAATTGTTTTAGGTTTTTTTCCATACTTTGATTGGTTTATTGTTTTAAAACAAAAAAAAAAATTGCAACATATAGATATAAAGGTGATAAAACATGACCCCTATTCGAAGAAGTATTAGATAGCTTCTATAAAATACGTACCTATTAAACATAATTCCGTATACAAATAATCTTATTAACGCTTCTCTCAAGTAATATAAATATTTGTGGAGGTACAGAGACTGAATAAATCTTTAATATGGGAACTATCTCTACTAATAAATAGATTCAAAGCCTCAATAACAGGGAAAACATTGTTATTTTTTTTTTAAATACAAAGTTACGGACAATTCCGGTTGTATGAAAGCAAGGTAAATAGTGGTTGGAGAGTATTCATATTATAAACCATAAGTCAATGTCTATAAGCTGTTTTCTAGAGTTCTCATGAACAGACTAACGCACAGGCTCGACTGCCAGCCTTCCGAATAAATGCGCTTCGGAAAATACTTTAGCACCGTAGACCGCATATATATCAGTGGTCGTCACAATTTTCTGGCGAAGGACCACATAGGTCATTGTGAGGTACCACTGAGGGCCGCACTTTCATGGATTGGGTTTGACAAATTCCTTATAGATTTTGTATGGCAATAAAAACCTATAAAGTAATTTTTGACAACCTAAGTCACTAAACATTTGTGAACTCTGTTTTGAGTCCTTGTCTACCAAAATTGTTTGAGAGATCGCGGGCCGCACAAATACCGTCAAAGGGGCGCAGTTTAACGACCACTGGATTATATGCAAGATCATGGAGTATAATCTACATCTTTGTCGAGCGTTTGTGGCGGCCATGTCAGTCGTGTTACAGAACCGGATGTCGAAACCGATTTCTCTGGCTTGTCTTTAGACAGAGATGACATCTTTCCAAAACTATTCACCACTGCCATAGAGGACGTCTTCAAGGTTCTGGACTGGAAAGGACTAGGCAGCAACATAGACGATGAGTATATAACACATCTTCGCTTTGCCGATGATATGTAATGGTTTTTAAAAGGGGGTAGATGGTCGAGACCGTACAAAACCTAAGTAGGATGCTCGATGGTCTCAGCAAAGCTCCGTACGAGTTGGTCTTAAATTAACATTAATATCATGTCTAATGACCCTATGTCACCGATTCCTATATCAATTGGAGACTGTAAACTCGAAGTTGTGTACGTATGCATGAGTCAAACCGTCCAGATAGGCAGTTTCAACTTTGAGAAAGAGGTCAATAGTCGAATCCAACCCGGCTGGGCCACGTTCTATAAGCCTACACATAATATTTTCGCCCTGCACTCTACTGTAGAGTACTGAGACGCAGTCTTACCATAGGCTTCATAAGAAAGCTCCAAAGTTACTCAACAGGCAATAGAGAGGACTATGTTTGGAGTTTCACTGTGTGCTCGAATCAGGAACGAGGCGATTCGCAGAAGAGTCAAAGTAAACGACATTGACCCAAAAATTACCGCTATAAAGTGGCCGTGGGAAAGACAAATTGTACATAGAACCGATATCTGATGGTATCACAAGATTCCTGAATGACGACCACCTACGAAAGAATTCATGAAGTTAGCTGTGGATTTTCCTATGGCCTATACCCAGCAGTGGATATCTTTTGGCTGAGATGATAAAGATGTGTCTCTATGAACATATATCAAAACGGCATGATCGATAACCCTATAATTTAACTAGTCGCGAAATAAGTGTAATAATACTTACAAAGACTTTATTTTAATTGTAACTAATACAAAAAATCCTTGCCTAAATTAGTATTTTTAATTTCCTAGATTTTAATGCAAACAACATCTTTCTGACCTATCGCTAGTCTGTTTACTTATCATTTTCTGTTGGACGGATTTAAATACAATATTTAGGATTATTCTTCTTGTCGTTCTTTGTTTCTTTTAAATAAGTCGTTAAAGGAGCTTGAGTATCCATGGAGATTTATAAAAACTGATTGCATAATAAGGGCGTGTCTCCGTCTAGCTTAAATTTTGGTGGAAAACGTAGCTTTTGTTCAATGGAAATTTTGGTCCTATCATATTTTTGTGGTATCCAAAATTGGAGGTACGCAAGTGTATCAGTTTTAAATTTCACTGCAATGGATAGATTCTATAGCCATCCGTTAGCGGACGTGTCGATCAAGTGATTTATCTCCTTTTATCATAATGCGATACGTGCCGATGTTGGATAACAACCTAAATTGGCAATTTAACTATATTCTCAGTAGTCATGTTAAAAGAGGGTGTTAAATCCGGTCAAAATATACATAGAAATACAAATAAAAAAACATGCAAAAAATTACGAATGACGTCCGTAACCGGTCAAAATTAAGAACCGCGGCAATAAATTTAAAATAAGATAAAAAAAAAACAACAAACGAACATTAATATTATTACGCCGCTAACATCACCTGTTACAGACAAACATTCATAATAATGGTAAAATTTTTATAATGACAACAATTAAAAAAAAAAGAACATCAGTCCCAAAGTATATACACGTAAACGATCGGAAATCTTGCGTTTTCACATGTTAATGAACAGTACTGCATGCTGACACTTCGACATCAACATGCTAAAGGGTTATTATAAGCAAATCACAATTGTTCACAACAATAGCCTCATTTCACATTAGTTCGAACACACACTGAAATCCAAATCGCAGTTTTAACACTATAGGCACGTTTTTTAAAGGCAGGAATGAGGTAATTTGCAGACGTGATTTAAGCGTTCAATTTGGGCATGGGGAGACGCTCCTCGAAATTGACGCTGTCCGCGTCGGTGGCGTCGGGTCTGGTCGTTGCCCCGGCGAGCCTCCGCCTCCTGTCCCTGAAGGAGCCGAAACCTGAATCGTGGGTATTGGGCGGGGACGTACCTACGAGTATCCGGGGCATGTCGCACTCCTCGCACTTGTCCAGGAGCGGGTGGTTCCTGAATGTGCACATGTGGCACTGCCACGACGACGACGGCCGTTGTCCCGTGTAGATATTACTGTAGAAGTTGCTTGATTCGTCCGTTTCTGTAACAAATGTTTCAAAATACAGTGGATTTTGTTTATAACGGACCATTATAACTCCGTCGCCATGTCCGGAAGTTGCTATATATATAGTCTTCTTTTGAGAATAAACCACACGTCAAAAATCTTTATTTACGCCCTGAGGAGCTTATGAACGTCAAAACACTACCATCCGGTTTGGAAACCTAGTCGATCTGGTTTCTGACTTTTATTAAAAACTAGACGTCCCCGTGGCTGCGCCCGCGTTTCATATACTCTTCACTGCATTTTAATGTTTTATACGGAACCCTAATTTGTTTTTAGTACTAAAATAAAGAAAAAATATTTCCCCTAAATTCAACCGCAGCCCGTAAATCTGTGCATTGAATCGGATTTTATTCATTTTTTTTTAATGAGATTTAATTTTTTTACGCGGAACCCTTATTAGATTCGAAAATTAAAAGTACCCTAAGTTACCCGGAGTAACTTAAGCTATCTATCAAAAAAAAGTTTCGTCAAAATCCGTCCAGCCGTTCCGGAGATTACGACACACAGACAAAAAATTTTAAAAATTGTATTTATGTTATAGGTATCGTATATACATTCATATCTATTTAGGAAAAAAGATTAATTTTAACCTTACAAACAGATACTTCAATTTTATTGATGTGAAACATCTATAGCCGCACATAAAACCGATTTCTGGCGTGGCGACGCATGCCGTGGCGACGCGTCGCCACGCTATATGATGTTATATATATACAGTCTATATGCAGTAGTGTGTACGGCGCATATTACATTTACAAAATAATGTCGATGTTTCACATCTGCCAGGCGTCCCGTGACGGCTCACATTTTTTTTTATTATCATAGATGTGAATATACATATATATTTTAAGATAAAAACTCTACATTATAGTTACAACCGTTGTAAGCGGAAGCAGGTACCCCCTGTCTGTTATTTCTAGACTACTTTTAGACTGTGCCTGATAGGTGCCATACAAGTACATCGAAAACGACTGAATAGCTGATTAGTAAATTTAACTTTACCTACCGGAACATTTATGAGCAAGAGAGTGTAACTACAATCATTGCTTTTTGCTGAAGGAAGTAAATACAGTAATACCCCGTTTTACGCGATGGATACGTTCCGAAAAAAATCGCGTTAACTGAAATTCGCGTATATCGAGGTTTAGGATTAAACATAGTCAAATTTAATAGAAAAAAATACAAATAATTTTAATCAATCACTTTAATTCTAAGAACACTTTATGCAATACATACTCTTATTTTTTACGGAAAAATACATCTATTGACTTTACATTATGTTTATACGCACTCTTTCGCGTAATGCGAGGCATTTGAGCGCGAAATTTGAAGTTCGCGTTATAGTGAAACCGCGCGTAACGGGGTCGCGCTAAGCGGGGTATTACTGTATAAACAAGGGATTTCTTGAACCTTCTTACAATTGGTTCACTAAAACTAGTCGCTGTGCCCGAGATAGGTGTTGGATCCGAAGTTGCTATTACAAAACTATTTCTGTCCAAAAGTATGACTAAATTCAAAGGACTTAAGTGTTACGTGGGTTTTTTTTATAATGCACAGCACAGTTACGGGCAAGTGCTTGAATTTATTAGAAATCCTATAACAAACAAAAATATAAAGGATCCGTTTAAAAAAAAAAAAATTAAAACGCAGTGAAGAATATATGAAACGCGGGCGCAGTCGCGGGCACTCAGCTAGCAGTAAATAATTCAGATATATATTTAAAAAAAATATATTACGTCCAAATCTTCGTCATTACTAGCATCGGATCAAATTCCACGCAACAAATAAAATCCAAATTATCTAACTCACCCAACTATCTGTTATCCAATATTTGATGGTGGAATGTGCCCGATCCCAGACTGACCACGCAGACGGGATGCTGATGAAAGCCATCAGACTGAATAGAATACATATAAATAAACTTCAATATTGATACTCGGTAAACCAGCAGTGACCCAAAAAATTTAAATAATGTTTATTCAGGCTGATAGCTCTCCCCTTGATTTTACATGAGGTAATTGTTTCAACATTCGACTTTTAGGATACGACGAAAAAAATACGTATTGATAACACGACACATACGAGTTCTCACGTAATTTTAAAACATTATCGACAATTAGTAATCTACATATGAAAATATAAAAGATAAAACAGTTCAAGATATACTCGACTTAGCAAACGATTGATTTCCTTTATTTTTGCTTGGTATGAACTTTAGTTTTATCAATCAATAAGACTTCGGAAACAGTTTTTATTTTTCTCATTTTCGAATAAAGTTTTTTTTGTTGATAGATATTACTTATGTGTAATCCCAAAATATTTTTCGACTTCCACGGTATTGAGAAGGCGTCGAAACCATGCTTTACAGTAATTTTGAAAAGTAAAAAGTGATAGAGGGGAATTAGGTTTAGTTAACATTGAAGGGATTAAAGAGATAATTCTGGTCATTACCATTAGATCCCATTTCAAGTTGTTTGGCAAGGGTATCGCATTGATCCCTGAGCCTTTCTACGTATTCCCTTAGTTTCTGTGCGGCCGCGGGCGTCGGCGGCGCTCCTGCTAATATACTTGTTTCTTTTGTTTGCTGAGCTAACCTGCCTTTCTCTTGATTCAGTGCCATGGCAAGACGGCTCAGCCTTTCCTTCTGCCGCTCGATCAAAGAACGGTCTTGAAAAAAAAAACAACAAAAATTTATAGTAATAAACGTTTGTGTTTGTTATATTCTCACCTTTATTGTGCATCATTTGGAAAGCTTATTTGTTCCTATGCACTTAGTTACTAGATTAGCATTATAGTGTTACCTAATGTCTAAAGAGTGTCAAACAAGAGGCGTTGGCTGATTAAAAATATAGTCTGAAAACGGAAAAAAAACACGTTAAAATGGAAACTATAGAAAAAAACATATTCTCAGTGGGCGGTTAGCAAAATAAGGTTCAGATACTGTGTGGTACATGATAATGTCTTTGACTATTTTGTCTTGTAGACATAACATTGTGTAAAAAATAAACTCAAAAGGTGTGGATGTATTATAGATAGGTAGGGATTGATCGATCCAGTCATGAATATTACTTGTGAAAATGTATTTCTCAGGTTAACTTATATGAACAATGTTTAATTTTTTTAAATTAATTTTAATGTTCTTTTTTTTTCAAACTGATTACATTGTTGACCTGAAATGGGTTAATAGCGACACCGGTTTTATGTGAAGAGAGCTGAAGCCATTACCTGAAGTGCATTACCTTTGATAATTCTTTGAATCTTTATATTTTATAGGAAAGAAACTTTATAGGTGTATGATTGTGTTTGTAATATGATTAAGTTATAATAGGAAAAATCATCTGTATGTTTCTCTAAAATAATAAAGAAATATTAAGAACTTCAACTTGGGTTCTTAATTGAACTTGATGGTTTGACTAATATTTATTGCAAACATATTGATAGATATTATACATACAAGGTCTTGAACTAATTACTCCTTTCTTTCTTTCTATTTGATTATTAATTATCCCACAGCAGTACATATGACGTAAATATGATTACTCAGGCCGAGGTTTGTACCATTTTGGTGCCCTTGTGCTGGCTACCATTTCTAGGAGTGCCTTAAGCGCTCACCTCAAAGTTCGGTGAAGCTGTTAAAGGCTCTCCCTATCAACAGCGTTAGAGTCAAATAAAAAACCCAAAACAAAGTATGATTGAGCAAGCATCTTAGGGTGACAATCCTATAATGTCACTTTATTCATTGATTTTTTTTATCGTAAAATACCATAATATTATCGAGGGGAACACGCACGTATCTGATCGATTACTGTTTAAGCGTATGTACTTAGTTATTCCAAAACAGTTTATTGGAAAAGGAATAAAACACGATACTTCGTGATTGATGCACTGAACGTCGTCTATTTTAGTTTTTACGCGCGTAAACGATTGAACAATGAAATCAAAGCTCAGTCAGTGGATGCTTGGCTTCTTGTTGTCGTAGGTAATGATTACGTTTTTCTCTTCATATCTATATTTTTTACACGACAATTGAGATACGTTTATTTTAGTTGGGACATTTGTGTATTGTGTTACGGAATATCACACGTGCCAATTTTTCTGTGGGTATTGTACGGTTTTTATTTTTCATTCAAAAATTGCT
This sequence comes from Samia ricini, assembly GCA_014132275.2. Classification (NCBI taxonomy): domain Eukaryota; kingdom Metazoa; phylum Arthropoda; class Insecta; order Lepidoptera; family Saturniidae; genus Samia; species Samia ricini. Next base: position 3,427,077 of record AP028159.1, read on the forward strand.
TTTTAAATGAATTCATTTACCAAAATCTAGACTAAACAGTAACATCCAAAGTTTACTAATTTTGGTTTTAAATGAACTAATCAAACCCACCAAACAAATACTTGTCTTAAATTTAATAGTAGAAAACGGAAAAGTTCTTGATTTACATTTTTATAATTTTTACTAAGGGCTTTTCTCTGTATAGTATTTCAAAGAAAACAGAGTTTCACTGTCTTTGATTGAAATCTACATTGATATAATCCCATATTACTTCAATATCTAACTCATACTCATAAAGACCATGTTTTTCTTAAATTATTTTACAGAAATTACATAGTAATTTTAAATAATTCTAATTGTTTGGTAAACAGTAATTTTAGAAGTTTCAATTTAAGATATCAGTATTGTTAGTTATAGAATAAGAGGTGTCTCTAATGAGTTGAAAGATAAATGGGTAGATAAACAGTTTATTATTGGAATAAATATTTCTTTACATAGCTTTAAGTAATGTAATCTGACAATATTGACTCTTCTTAAACTACGTTAGTTGGATAATGATTTAAAGTTAAACCAGCCTGAGCTTTTGGTGAAGGAAAACATTGTGAGGAAACCATAGCATGGTGGGAGGGCACTTTCTAGCAATGCCTGCCTGGGTCCTGTCGCCAAATGAGAACCAGTATCTATCTAGTGTGTTTGTATTTACATCCTGGACCACATCGTCACTTAACATCAGGTGAGATTGTGGTCAAAGCACTGAGCCTATATCGTGAAAAACAAGATTTAATCAATTTTGATTTAGTAAAAGTAAAAATACACTAAAATTAAACATAAAGGAATTAAAAAACTTACAATACCGAGACTAAATTTGAAAGTGCAACTACATAAGTAATGTTCTATAAATTCATATTTCTGGTATACAATCAATTTTAACAACAAAAATTGGTGAAAATTTATAGCATATTTTCTACTATGATTCAAACATTATGGGTGGAGGTTTGGTAATTTATGTTGATGTAAGCAGTTCTTTTTATTAAATTCAGTGAACAAAAATCAGAACCTAAAAAAAATTGTGGATAGAAAGTATTGAACATTGTGCAACAGCAGAGTTTGGACCAATATTTCAATATTATTAACCATTTAGTATTTCTTCTATAATGTTTCAGAATTTCAATAAATTTACAAATAAGTTTTAATTTACATCATGGTGTAAAAGAAATTTATCAGAAAAAAAAAAATGTGAAACCTTTCGAGTAAATTGTGGTAATAAAATTTGTAGCGAAAATGTATAAAATTATAGATGATATTAATAAAATAATCTTGTAAAATAATGTGATAATCAAGGTTCTGACTTTTTGTGTATTTCTGAATGTCAACAAAAAAATCAATCAATTAAAACAACAAAAGCTAAATTTTTTATTTATATTAGTTTATTGATTGATTTATATTTAACACTAAACTATCAGTGTAAACATACATTCTATAAAATGCAGAACTTGTATAGTAAAACAGAATATTCTACAATTTATATTATTCCTATTGTTAGATCTTTATAAGAGTTAAAGTGTAAAAAAAAGGATTCCTGGAAATATATACTTCAGTATGGCAGGATGTCCATGCCACACTGGGCCTCAACAACTGTGCATATGAAGTAAAATCTGCCAAAGTGACATGCTCTGGCATGTCATATTTTGGAGTCAGCTAGTGTAGCTGCAATTAGTGAAGTGGTACAGCAATTGGACTTGACTAAATTATGGCCACTGTACACTTTATCAAAACCTATCATAAGTGATAAATTAAGGCACTTTGCATTTTGAGATCAGCAAATATATATCAAAAACTGCCTAGAGGCTAGCTTAGCCTCTGATGATGTAGTTTGGCATAATGACAATGGTTGTTGATAGATCCTCATATCTTTGTACTGTGCTTTATGCAACAGCAGATGAAGTGTAGTCATTTTGATGAGCTTATTTAAAATAAAAACTTACCATATGTCGAACCAGGTGGTTCTGGTGCTGCTCTAGATGGTCTAGGTGACTCTATCCTAGACGGAGGATGCGCCGGTGGCGGAGGTGCTCGGCGCCGCGTCGGTCTAGTTGTGCTAGGGCTCACTGTCACTGTTACATGACCTTCGAAACCACTGTCATCATCCCGTGTCTCTCTCACCGGACTAGCCATGTTTGAAGTAGGAGTACAAACTGTTAAATTCACTGATGTTATAGCCCTAGGACTATCATAATCATCTAACCATGGATCACCAAAGCCATGGCTCAAGTCCATATGACAATTGACATTCAAAGAAAAATTTAACGGATAAGCTCTCTCAGTTCTAAACAATGGGTTTGGTTTCGTTTCCTTTGTAGGTTGCGTTTCTGTTTTGACAGCTGGGGCAGGTGATATTGTCCTACATGTTTCTGATTCAGGTTCTTTCAATACCTGTTTAAATGCAATATCTGGATTAGGTTTAATAAAATCAAGAGTGTTTGGCCTTTTTGGCTTCTCTTGTGGTGGTTTCTCTTCTTTTTTTATTGTTTTCTTCTCTCTACTCCGTTCTAATTTTTCATTTAAATTGCACTTTATCTTATTACTCTTAAGAATTTTATAGTTTGTGCTTTCTGGTTGTTCTAAATCCTTTTGCTCAATGTTTACTGGTGTACAAGAATTATCTTCCTCATGTGGTGTGGGCAATGATTCTTCTTTGTTATTTTCATTGGTCAATTCCAGATCACTTGGAGACTCTGCACTGTATTTTGCAATACAGTTATCAATATTTATAACAGTAATTGGAGAGACAGATGTTATGTTATTCACTTTAATAACTTCCTCATTCTTTGCATCAACAATGTTTTGATTGGCATCAGTGTTAAGTTTATTTTCTTTATCTATTGTCTCTTCAAAAGAACTAAGTATTGCCTTCTGGGGTCCTTGACAAACAACAGATTTTATTGCTGTCAATTTTGATATTTCATGTTTTACTATAGGCTGGTTACGGCACTTCAGTGGCAGGTTCAATTTAAGCTGATTCAACTGACGAGCAGCAGCCAAAGAGGATGCGTGATATGCATGCGTTAGGGAGGCCTTGACTTCGCTATGGAGATGTGTCTCACAGGCTTGCTTGTCGTGGCAGTAGAGCTCAATTGTGTTTGACACCACATGATCAGGAACACCAGGAAACTTTTGTTTCAGCTCATGGAATAGTTGCATAAGCGATATATTAGTGCATGCGCACGGGGCAGGGCTCGCAGCGCTCTCAGAGGGGGCAGACATCGCCGCCCATCCTAGCGGAGGCCCACCGCTTCGCCCGGAATTGTGTCTCCGCCGGTACTCTGCGTGATTTCTCCCGCTCACCGGTGAAGACGATCAAACATTTTATTATTTGACACTGTAAATAATGTCTTGTCTATTTTGTGACGTCACAAACCCGAATATCACGAATTTGACGAGTTACGTATACATACCCTTGTTTTGGAGACTATTGACGTCGGCACTTTGTTAATACCTAAAGTATACATATGTCGAAAAATAACACACAATGAGACAAGGTTGGATTTTTATATCTTTGTTATCATATCAAAGCTGTATTTCATGAAATTACAACATATGAATGGGATGAAACTATACACTAATTTGTAAGGCACAAGGTATTTACTTATATAAATATCCCATATAAAGTAACACAAAAACACCAAAAAAGTACAAAGGCAGTAATTTATTGCACCCAAAAATAAATTATGAAAATCCCACGACTTGTCAATTCGAATCTGCCATTTTAGCTATAGACAATTTTTTTTTTCTGAGACAATGATAATTCGTACAAACGTCAATGACTTTTATGTCCTGCATATTTTTCTAGTGACCAAATATTACAATATTTATTGTAAATATTTCAATTTACTTAATTAAACTCCAAAGCTCACTAGTGATACTTATTCAAAAATTTCTGTCTGATGAAATCGTGCTGCTCAGAGATGAATGTGCCATGTGTCAAAACCGTCAAAATTATTATCACAGGTTATTATTCTGTTTATTCACAGATAATAGATATCAAACGAAAATAGTTTTGACTTTAGCTTGATTTTAGTTTACAAAGTAAATTTATTATTTTATGTGTCAGTGTTCATTATTTTCATAATAAGATATAAAATCTATGCGATATATTGTTGTATGTTTTGTTCTAAAATAAGAAAAATGGTTGATGATCTACGAAAGTATCTGAACCATTTGTTAGAGAAGTAAGTAAATATTTCTTATAGAATGTTGTTCGAAATAGACAAAGCAGTTAACAGTTAGTTATTTCAGAGTAAACGGTCTACATTGTATACTGATTACGGATCGAGAAGGTGTACCATTGGTGAGAGCAGTAACTGAAAGAGCACCTCAACTAGCTTTACGTCCCAATTTTATTTCCACTTTTGGAATGGCGACTGATCAAGCCAGTAAGCTCGGTTTAGGAAGAAATAAAACTATCATATCAATGTATTCAAGTTATCAGGTTTGTATATAAATATACTTTGGTACATATTATAAAATTTTCAAGTCCTAATTTGTACCTCTCAAATTGATACTTTATTATCACAATCCTATTAAACGTATGGTATTGCTTTAGTATCCGCCTGCACGCATAGCCTGGTGGGGATGGATAGGGAGGGGCGGGGGGATTCTATGAACCCCCTTGTGGTGGAGGAGGGTGTGGAAATGTATAGTTTATAAAATATATTAAAAAACTATCCTACAATACCTAGTAACTGATTGTCACCTGGAAAGGTAGGTCTATGTGGGGCCCCTATTTCTGAGTGGTTATAAAAAAAAATTACCACCTACCTATAAGTAAGTTAATATGTAAATCTCTTGGGCTGAAGCGATAATGTTCTATGTGATTCCTAGTAGTTAACCTATAAAACTGAAATAATTAATTTCTCCAAAACTATTAGTTTCTACAGAAAATCCTACTAGTATTTACTTCAATAGCCTATTGCCTACCTATACCAATTAAAATTATAATGAAAATGGTGCAGTGGGGTTACTAAAGCAAAGCCAAACTTATACATGTCGTCATATCATGTTCAAACCTGAGTAGACCCAAAATAAGACTATCCTATCTCTATCCTCATAAACATCTTTCTCTTGACTTTAAATGGATTCATGGATCATAAGGGCCATTGTGAACTGACCTCTGTTATTACCTTTATACAGATTTGCATCCATATTTTTTTTTATATTTTATTACTTATTTTTCCTTAATGTTGAAACCAGAGAAATATATATAGATAAATATTATGGAAATCTTACTCAGAACAAGCAAGACCATCAAATCTACTTACTGTATGGCAAATAATACTGAAATTTTAAGGATAAAAAAGGTTTTTAAAGTTTACAAAAGTACTTAGTAAATTTAATATTTATTTATATATTCGAAGTTATTTTTATATTATAATATACAATTAAAAGATACATTAATTCTTCTTAATTCGTTTATGGAATTAATATTTAAAAAAATATACTGAGTTGGTTTTACTTTTCCAGGTGATCCAAATGAACAAACATCCATTAGTGATAACATTCATTGGCAGTGATAATTGTAACACTGGGCACATTTTATCACTGGAGAGTCAAATAGAACCTTTCCTGAAAGATTTGGCAACTGTAGTTGCTGATGCGCCGTGAGATTATACTGGAAATACATTGTAATAAATATAAATAAATAAATTGTAATTTTGTAATATTATGGTAAGATAGTTATGTAAATAATCTATATAAATAAAAGTTTTTTTTTTATTTTTATTTTATTTTATTTTATTTTAAAGTTAATGTTTTTATAAAATATCTGATTGTGATGAATCTTTGATGAGTTGTTATTATTTTGCCTGAGAATGTTCTTGGCCTAAAAAATCTTTTCTGTCCTTAAAATACAGTTGATTAAATTGTTCCTGTTTTTTGGAGATTGGGGTTTTGGGAAGTTATTGAGTTTCAGACATTTTTGAATATTTTAAATACCTACTTATTTTTTATTTCATTGATAAGACATTTTAACTAGGAAATTATGAATTCATTTAAAGCTTTAGTTAATTGTCTAGTTTTAAAGGATTTGTTAATTAGACATGTATGATTTTGGAGTGGAAGGTCCTTAACCTCTACAATCCTCCCTTGAACCACCACTGGATGATAGGTCTATCACGTCTCAAACACCTGGCAAGTTATATTGGCCGGTAGTGAAATACAGTATGCTCAGTCCATTCACGGTGCTAGATAAACAGTTTTTATGCAGTTTTCTACTTAAAAAACACTAGCGTAACTAGTAAATACTAATAAAAAATCTTATCTAGATTTCAGTGTATTTAATTACATTAAAAATTCACAGCTCCTATAAAATAAATATATAAATTAAATCGATACATAAAATGAAGTGCCAGAAATTTATCACTATTTAAAAACTAATTATAAGACTATGTTTACATGTATGTATGTGTGTGTGTGTTGTAATGTGTATATGTATGTTTGTCGATATGTTTATGTAAGGATATAATATGGCTGTGGATAAATTTTGTGCTATTTGTTAACTAGAGAGATTTTCATTTGGTTTCTAAAACTGTTTTTTTAGATATATTTTTGTTATGAAGTTTGAAGTTAAATAGATCTATATCACTGTATTGTTTATTATATTACGCGGAATGCTGCTCGTCAAGTTATTAAACCAATAGTTTGTTCGTTGCTTGGGAATATGAAATAATTGTGCATGTCGAGATTGTGTGCTTCGCGCATGTAGACGCAACATTTTCTTGATGAGTGTAAAACAATCGAGTCCGGCTGAGCATACATCATATAATAGTAACATGTCTTGAAGAATTCGCCCATTACGCAATGATAGTAGCTTATGCTTTTGACAAGCTAGCTTGTAATCCTCGAGTGGTAATTTATAACGAAAACTTCACTTATTATTATTGTGTAAAGTTTATTTTAAATTCTAAAATAGTACATACATACTATCACGCCTTTCACCCGTGGGGGTAGGCATAGATTACATCCTTCCCCTTGCTACGATCTTGACACACCTCTTTCGCTTCCTCTACTTTCATGAGCGCTTTCATACGTGCCTACGGTTATGGGTTCTTTCCACCGGACCTTTATTTAAAACATGCTCGATTTGGTCAAAATAGGTTCGCCTAGGTCGACCCTTGAAAATACCGACGTGCCCAGCTACCCTCGCCTTATAAATTCGTTTCGTTAATCTTCTGTCATCCATCCTTTTTACATGCCCGAACCAACTGAGCATACGTTTCTCTATCTTCCTCACTACAGCCTCAATCACACCACAGCGTTCTCTTATCACACTATTCCTGACTTTGTCAATCATCTTAATTCCAGCTATACTTCTCAGACTACTCATCTCCACAGCGTTAATCTTACTGTCAAGCTTCTTCTGCCAGACCTTTTTTTTTTTTTTGACGTGGGGAAATGCAATTACGCACTACCCTTACCTATTGCATTAGTGAGACCGAAGTCCCCCAATGCAATAGGTAAGGGGGCAACAATAGGTAAGGGGGCTGCAATAGGTAAGGGGGCTGCAATAGGTAAGGGGGCTGCAATAGGTAAGGGGGCTGCAATAGGTAAGGGGGCTCTTCTGCCAAACCTAGCACTCACTAACATACCCAAGTGTAGGGACCAGGACTCCTCGACGCACAGCCAAACGCGTCTTTTCAGTTACTTTCTGGCAGGTTAAAATACATGACTCATTTAACTTAAAAAATTTCAAGGTAATGTAATAAAATATTAATGTTGATTGAAATGTTTTTATTCAATAAATTCTCAAATAAGCATGACTTTTTTTTCATGTTTGTAATATAAGCAGGCTTATAATTGCACAGGTGTCAATAGTGGTTTCCCTGTGAGGCCGTTGATTACGTTTCTAGCTCCTAGTTCAGCCATCTCAGCGCGTGTGCGTTTCGTCGCGCTGCCTATGTGTGGCAAGACAACTGTGAAAAGATATAATATCAATTGAAATCTCTTGTACGTTTTAAAATAGATAGGTAAAAGTGATTTGACTTAATTGATTGTATGTGGTCAGTTAAGAAATAAAGTTCAAAACTAAAAAGATGTGGTGAAAGATTAAAACTAAAAGATGTTTAGATAATATTCTAATATATATATATATATACTCTCTTTGTTAATCTTTTCTTTTCTTTTTGTCTTTCATTAGTCTTAGTTAAAATTAAAAGTAAATTACACATATATATTCTATGTCATTTCAATATTTTACTTATAAACTTATGAACTAACTTAGCCTAATAATAATAATTTTGATAATTTGGATTTACAATATATAGTATCTATATATATATACTAATAAATAATTTGCAGTGTACGTTTGTAATATCAAAACGTGACAGTTTTTTTACTAAATACATACGAATGTATATACCACAGTACCTATACCAATTTTTTTTTTTAATTTCATCCGTCTAATTTCCGAAACTGCAGAACCGATTTTGATGTCATTTTTACTTAGCAGATAACTGAATTTATAAGGAGGATAAGCTTTAATTTTAAGAAAATAGGGTCCCTCTTTAAAAAAAATAACTCCTGAAATATGTAAATAAAATGTAAAACAATTTTTAACCTTGGTATCAATATTATCATAAATAAATACAGTTATCCCACTTCTGAAATTCTACTAAGTCTCATTATCTTGAAGTTTACTCTTTTCAAGATTTCACTACTACCGCGTGTGACTGTGTATTTTTAGGACTATAAAATCAAAATTTATTTATTCAATTTAGGCGCTAAGAAGGCGCTTATGAACGTCTAAAACACTACCACCGGTTCGGAAAACAACCCAGTCGAGAAGAGCGCAGGCGAGAAACTCGATCTGGTTCTTTTTTTTTCATAAATATAATATATATCATTTTTTTTGTCATATAAAAAACTATACAAATCGTAGTTTTAATAATGTTAGTGGAAGCACAGAGATGTGGGTTATTTCCAGACATCACTATCGTTCACGTAATGCTCCACCCTGTAATAACCTTTTGAGATTAAAACTTGCTTGACATAATACATATACATAGGTTTATACCAGATAGATTATAATAAACTTAGGTATTTAAGAAATAAGTAAAGAAAATTAATTCTTTAAATAAGTAGAAATAATTCAGAAAATGCTAATATTTTCGAATATTACACATGATACTAACATAGGTTTGGTAAAGTCAACAGTTTGTGGTCTTTTGGCAGTGGCTCCGGTGTCGTCACGTCGAGACCAGCTGCGTATATTTGTTTACTCTTCAACGCATCATATAAAGCTTCTTGGTCGACGAGGTCTGAAAAGTTAAATACCAATATTCTTAGGATTGTGAAAGTTTAATTCAGTTTCATCAAGACAAATCTAATATATCAAAACGGCGAAGCCGAAAGCCGAGTAGGTACTGACTGACCCATATTTGCCGTTAACTTTCCGTGGATTTTTTTAATAATTGTTGCCAATGTTTCTCCGAGAATTTTAGAAATAATACCTATTTTATGTAAATTTTCGCTTTATATAATTAGATAGAATGATAAAATAACGGGGAATTTCTGATTAACTTAAATACCAACGATTGGATCGAGTTGCAGTAGACTAAAGTTCTTTCCATTGATCGCTAATATTGTCATCTGACAGCTCTCGAAGCGATTGAAAAAAAAAAATACTAGGCAGCCATGGGGACTGCCGACACAAGTGATAACTCGGAACTTTCGAGTGAAAACTCGTCATTGTGCAAAGTAGCTTTTGCAAAAAGTTAGTGTCAATTGTGAATTTTATAGGGTGTCTGTGTTGTACTTACTGGTCATAATCGTCGCAAACCGACAAAACCCATGCAAAAAAAAAAATTCTTTGGTTTCACATCTATTAGCGTTCAGAGCAATAATTATCTATTTCATCTATTGTCATATAGTTTATTAATAATCAAAACATACGATAAGCTACTTAAGTATACATTTCATTATTTACTTCTAAGCGCCAGCACTTAAACGCCATCTTATACTTAAGATACTGTAGCATGTTGGCGGGTGACTTTATAAAATTGGTGACGCGAATCTAATAGCTTTTTAGAATCGATCAATGCCCCTAAAGAAGTTTTTACTTCTTTAACGAGTTGAGAACAGTTTTCATATAATTTTATTTTTATTAATTATCTTTACCTCCACGTCCTACATTGACGAGTATGGAGTTACTCTTCATCTTGGCCAAAGTGTCTTTGTTGATCATGTGTTTCGTTTCATTCGTGAGAGGCACGGATAATACTACAAAGTCACTCTGGGTTAGCAAAGTATCGAGGCTTACGAATTCGGCGCCCAAACGTTTACCTGTGAAATAATCAAGCTAATAAAAAAATATTACCTTACAATTTTTACATTAGTGGCTCATAGAGAATGCTCTATATCCACGTTTTGGCTTCATCAGGATATTTTCTCTCATCGAACGACGAAATGTTTTTTATAGGGGGTCATGACCCCACTTTAAATCGTACACGTTAAACTAAAATAGACAATTTAAGGAAGCTTCAAACTAATTAATAACTTCCTGCTTAAAACGCCTAAACAATGGAATAAAAAAAAGTTAGGTAATTATTTAAAATAGTTTCCGTGAATTTCGCCTCCCCCTCAAAGCCTTCATCTGCATTTGTGGCTGATTCTAGTTGCATTGATTTCAAACTTTCGCTTTCTCCCCTCCATGCAAAGAGTTGGTTTGGAGTATTTAAACTTAGTTTAGTCGGGATTTTTTTTTCAGTTCTTGAGACATGTAGAATTAATTAATGTTCCGAAACGTTTTAGTTTGTAAACTCGTTTGAAATAAACTCACGTTATTTAGGTTCGAGTCGCAAAAAGTATAAACGTTAAATCTAGATTATTTTAGTGGACATTGTTAAAGCATGAAGTGTGTAAAACTAACCTTCTGGCTTCTCTCTGTGTCCGGTATAAACGATTCTGTTCACTTCAAAGCCAGCGAGTCGCTTGACCACCGTCTGGCCGATTCCACCTAGTCCGATGATGCCCACTGTACTGCCTCGTAGTTCCAAACCGAGGACTTTGTCGAAACCAATCTCCCATACACCACTGTTAACAGAAAAGTAAAATTTTCTAGATACTAGTGTTCGCGTAGTGGTCGTAATCTCCGAAATTTTATTTTGATAATAATAACTACTAAACAAAAAAAAAATTAGCGGTGAAAAACTCGTAACTTTGGATTGATTTTAATTAACCACAAAATTGATTTACCACGTTCAAGTTTTATATCTAAAGTAATAAATGTCAAAATTATTTTATTACTAAATAGGTATGAATGTGTATACGAAATACCTACACCAAAAATACAACTTTTAAAATTTTTGCCTGTTTGTTCTGGGTAATCTCCGGAAAGGCTGGACGGATTTTGACGGGACTTTTTTTAGTAGATAGATGAACTCATTCCTGGCAACTTAGGGTATTTTAAATTTTCGAAAATAATTAAGGTTCCGCGTAAAAAAAAAAATAAAATACATACAAAAAAATGAATAAAATCCGATTCAATGCACAGTTTTACGGTTAAGTGCTTGAATTTACGAGAAATATATCTACTTTATCTTAGTTGTAAATTTATTTTTACGAAAATAATTAGGGTTCCTTATAAAAAAAATTAAAACGAAGTGAAGAACATATAAGACGCGGGCGCAGCCGCGGAAATACGAATAGTATGTGAATAAGTTATTTGATACGTTTGAAAGAACATTGACACTGTATCGTGATTCGTGATACGGGTAGTGACATAATAGGTATTATTGATAAGGCTGTACAATGGTACGAGGATAAGGTTTTTTGCGATTGACATGTTTTATCTTGACATTTGGATTATATCACGACTGACGGTTTCACGTTGAAAAGATAATTTATCGTTTTATTGATGTATGGTAGTGTTTATTTGGTTAAATTGGTTAGTTTTATGTATAGACTGTCGCCTACTGTCATTGCTGCGCGTCAGAGGACACTGCGCAGTACACTCTATCGGAGTGGGACCGGACCTCTCGTTGCCGAGCGTGGTTAAGCCCATGCTCAACAGCGAGTGGACTTGGGAGGTGGTGGCCTCGTGCGAGCACGATATGCTGAACGTAGAAACAGAGCGGTAGTTAGAGTCCGCGTGGAACTTATAAGGCGCCAGAGGTGAAGAGGCAGAAGAGTCAATGATGCCCTTACCTCCTCGGGCTTCTATTGTAGTACAATTGTATGGGAATAGGAGATGCGTGAGGGAAGAAAAGTGAGTTGACGTTGATAGCCGGAGAGGGGCGGTCAGTTCTTTGCAACTGAGAAAAAAGACGGGGCCTGGACGTTAGGCCAGGCTAGTAGCAAGGGCCAGTTTGAGCGTCAGAAAACCCCGTATCGTCTCGCGAAGGCAGCAGACGACACGGTGGGGTTTAGCAGGTATTCCCATGTGGCGAGTGCCACATACCTCCTATCAACTGGGAGATTTTACTTTCTTATTCTCGGTTAACGAGTTTATGGACATAGGTTGGAATTCTACAATGAGCTTGTGCTTTTCCATGAAGGAAAGGATGTGACATATTTTTAGCAATGCCGCTATTTCTCTCAAATTTATCAGTAAGGTCATTTGACCTTATCGTAATATCAAAAGTAATAATTTTAAAATAAACTACATATATTATAAATTTAAAGTAAGTAGGTACTAGAGATAATTTAAGAGAAAATATTTTGTAGTATTTGGTTATGTGCAACTGGGACCGAATCTTTCGTTTTTTTTCGGACTGTATATGCTATTATCCAGAGCTTCACTAGAAATCACTGAATTTTCTAGTGAGAGCTTCTAGTAATTAGGATAAGTGTACCACAAAAATATGGACCCGGCTTGGGCTGTTAAACGTACATGAGATTCCGGAGAATAAACCTTTGATAAATGAGCTCGAAACTAAAATTGAATAGAAGAAATAAAAAATATTACGAAATATAAGAACAACAATAGCAGGTAAGATATATCTAAGCCTAGTCAATAAAGCAAAAACAAAATGGCTAAGTGCAAGTCTGAGTAACATACGAGAATGCACTGCACAATATATTTGTGTTATGCATTTACCATAAAAAAATATTGTGCTTTTCTAATTCGGTTAAGTATCCTTAACGTCAGCCCGATTCACGTTTGGCCGGTTATACTTATAAAGTTTAACCATTACATATAAAGCAGTTTTTATGACAAAGCAAAAAATAATAATTGCTTTAACAACAAATATTCTGTGATCATTTCAATCGGTCGACTGCTACGAATAAAAGAAATAGAATACCTAATAATATAGTTGTTTCTCATTGTAATTTACTAACTTCTTGACTTGTTGAAGGTTCTCTGTGAAGCGGCGAGCCGCTCCCAACATCAGTCCGACAGCAACCTCAGCTACGGCTGAAGCCAGAACGTTCGGCGTATTCGTCAGCTTAATGCCTCTCGCTTTGAGCTCATCTAAATTGCAATGATTGTAACCAGCCGATATCGTGCTCACTTGCTTCAGTTCAGGTCCTGGAATTACAGACATGTGTTTTTATGAGCTCGCGTAGAGACGCTAGGCTTTTATTTTAGAGGCTTCGTAGCATATATAGATATAGCAATATCTATAGGTCTGTGGGAATGGTTTTCAACTTGAGAGCGCGAGTTAGCACCTCGGTTTTGTTACATAACAATCTCACCTTATGTTAAGTGACGATGCGGTTCAGGATGATAAACATACTAAGCCTAGAGGTACTAGTTCTCAAGTGATGCTGGTAGAACAAACCTATTAATGTTTAGCGACAGGTTTTCAAATTTGGTAGCTACCGAAGCGGCTATAATTAGAAAATCCCCTACCACCATGCTATGGTTTCCTCACGATGTTTTCCTTCACCGAAAGCTCAGGGTGATTTTAGAGTTGGATGGGTGGGTTCGAATCCGCGTCCAATGTACGCGGAATACGACTACTCTACCAACTGTGTTATCATTGCTTAATTCGGTTATTAGTAATTAGAATACTTTCCATCCACCCAATATCCGTTCAACCGAAAGACGTCCATTGCAGGACATCTATATGTGATACATATAGCTATCTGTATATGCTATGCTGGATAGGTATCTTCCAAAGTTCTCCACAACGACCGGTCTTGCGTCACTCGGATCCAGCGATAATACTTTCATAACGATATTTTCTTCACCGAAAAATCAGGTTTCTAGGCAGAGATTCGACCATTACTAACGATATAGTATGTTCGGCCGTTAAGAAATTATATCGATTTAGGTATGTATTGGTTTTTATTCTAACTAAAATCAGTGTGATGAAAACTATTCTTATGGTTCTGAATGTTACATCTTTAAAATTCTTTAACGCCACACTTATTTTGTAGTGCGCTATTTATTTACGTTTGGTGTAAACTATATCATATGGTAAACCCGTTGTACCTAGGAAATAATCACTGTAAAGAGGAATACAGTGGTATCATCACTTACCAGCTTTATCCAGTAGTTCCTTAGTGATCGGAAGGTTCGAGCTCCAAACCAATGCAGAGCAGCCGGGAATTAATTCCAACAACTCTTTGTAAGCTAGGGTACGTCCTTCTTCGCCAAAGTTCACGTATTTGTTAACCAATACTGTAAAACTAGAATAACGATAGCCTGTGACTTACATAATATGCAAGGACACCTTTTCGGGGAAGGCACAGACCTAATTTCACACCAACCAATCTGTGGCGTATTGGAGATTTAGACAAAAATTGTTAATTCTGTTTTTTTTTTTTTTTTTGGCGTTCAATTTTCTTCACATTGTTTTCAGCCGATAATTAACTTTTTATCGGTTAATTTGACAAATGGCAATAAAGTTTGTGTAAAAGTATATTGAATTCTTGTTATTTGAATTTTAGTGGTTTTCCCATGGTCATGATGGTTCAGAGTATAAAGATACCATCGGAGCAGTGGTGTAGTTTGTCCTAGAAAAACCCTATGTTCAAATTTGTAGAGAAACCCTTGTGCTCGACCATAGCGCATCCCATGTTATAAATCCCAAAAATTGTGGATACGTGAACCTTTGCTAATACACGTTCCTGTTATCATGGGGCCTATATATAGCTACGGCTGATACAGTATTACCTACCATATAAATACAAGTAAAAACGATATATTTTGAAATGAACGGCACGCTTAAGGCATTAGACATTCAGCAAAAAAATAATTTCGAAAACGGCTTTTTTCAGAAAACGCTGTTCAAATGTTTGAAACTGGGCATCAACATAAATAAGTTGAATGATCTTAAAATTCAAATGACTATTTATATGTCAATTCCAGACCTCTTTAAGACATCCGTAGACTTGAACCTATAGACGTTAGACAAAGAGGCTAAGACACTAGTCATAAAATAAGTGTGCTTATGCAGAACCTAATAATTAGCAAAGTGTTGTTCAAGAGTTTACATCAATTGACAGACGCCTTTATTAGTCTGACCTCTAATTTCTTTTTTTACACGGAATAGGCTCAGTGCTTTGACCACAATCGCACCTGAAGTTAAGTGACGATGTGGTCCAAGATGGTAAATATACTAAGCCTAAAGGTACTGGTTCTCAAGTGATGCTGCCGGAACACACCTATTGGTATTTGGCGACAGGTCTTAAAACTTGAGGGTGGTAGCTACTCAGGCGGGCATCCTACCATAGCAAGATGAAACCCAGAGAAGTGATACAAACGTGTGGATTGCAAAACATATAATTTTATTCATGTTGAATTATTACTGAAACAATTATCAAAATCGAATTAGTCATTCCCGAGATTACCTCGTATATATAATACAAACGTTACCTTTTTGATGATCTTTTTATTCACAGTTTGTTAAGATCTTCTTAGAATTTATCAAATAAATATTAACAACGTTAAAATATGCTACCTTAAATAAAAAGCCTTATCATGAATTCAATTATCACAATAAGGTAAAATGAGCAAATAAAAGATCAGAATACTCACTGTTCACGTAATATTTCGAGGGCGCTTTCCGGCAGATCGTTTGACGAGACCAATACTTTAAGATTCTTATATGACATTGTTGCGTTATCACTAACACAATGAACCGGCGCGAATGAAGGTGGAATCACAACTGAGACTGCCGCCGCGGCGGTTAGCAATAGCTTTATCATGGTTTAGTTTAAAACACGTATAAATATTATTTATCTATGACAAACGTAAGTTACTTGAAGCGAAATTCACAAAATTCTGTACGTAAATGCGCTCGGCTGACATACAAGGCCGTGCGGCCGAGACGCCCTTTTTAAGATTAAAAATCCTGGTCTGCACTTTATAAATAAATAGCTCCTGCTCTCTTTAACGATCATCAGTTCAACTGGTCTCTTTACAGTGAAGTGTTTAATTTAAAAACTTTATGATAACCTTTTTTGTTTTCGCATTTTATCATCGGATCATAATTTGACCCCGAGATAATAAATTATGTTACGTATTTTGCATTTTTTTTTGTACTACTAGCTGTATGTGTGACCGCGGCTTCGTCTGCGTTTAATAAATTCTTTCTTATAAACTTGCCGGTAAAATCATTAAATCGTCTTTTTTTTCAAAATATTTATTTTGTTATGCGGAAACCTAATAATTTTCCTGAAATTATTTTGGTACTAACAGAAAGCAAAGACAATTCGCACAAATTCAGATACCTGCCAGTAAAACTGTGCATTGGATCGGATTTTATTCACAATTTCATGAGTTTTAATTTTTTACGTGAAACCCTATTTATTTTCGAAGTAGCCAAAGTTACGCGGAGTAACTTCACCTATCTAGCAAAAAAAGTCTCGGCCGATTAGTTCCAGACATTAAACAGAACAAACAGACAAAAATTTGTATTTTAGATATAGGTTTCGTATTCATATGCATTTAGTAAAAAAAAATGTTATTTTGATATTACAAACAGACTGTTCAATTTTATTTATTGACTAGCTGTGTGCTTCCGGCTGCGCCCGCGTTTCTTATGTTCTTTACTACGGAACACTAATTATTTTTCTAAAAATTCTTTAGTATTAAGATAAAGTAAATATATTTCTCATAAATTCAAGCACTTTCCCGTAAAACTGTGCATTGAATCGGATTTTATTCAATTTTTATGAGTTTTAATTTTTTTACGCTAAATCCTAAATATTTTAGAAAATTAAAAGTACCCTAAG
Organism: Samia ricini; assembly: GCA_014132275.2. Taxonomy (NCBI): domain Eukaryota; kingdom Metazoa; phylum Arthropoda; class Insecta; order Lepidoptera; family Saturniidae; genus Samia; species Samia ricini. The sequence goes on from AP028159.1 coordinate 3,444,234, forward strand.
TTACCCGGAGTAAGTTCAGCTATCTACCAAAAAAAAATCCCGTCAAAATCCGTCCAGCCGTTCCGGAGATTACTCGGAACAAGCAGACAGACTAACAAAAATTTCAAAAATCGTTTTTGGTATAGTTATCGTATATACAAAAATAATTTTGACATTACAAACAGACACTCCAATTTTATTTATTAGTATTCTCAATCATATCTATTAAGTAAAAAAAAATAATACTAATAAAATATAAAATTGGAGTGTCTATTTGTAATGTCAAAATTATTATTTTTTAATAAATAGATCTGAATATGCGATACCAATATGAAAATTACAATTTTTAAAATTTTTGTCTGTCTGATTGTAATGGGTACTCTCCGGAAAGGCTGGATCGTTTTTGCCGGGAGTTTTTTTAATACTAGTACTACTAGTAATAGTACTTTTAATTTACGAAAACAATTAGGGTTACGCGTACAAAAAAAAATAAAATAAAACTCATAAAAATTTGAATAAAATCCTATTGAATTCAGTTTTAGGGGCAAGTGCTATAATTTCTGAGAAATATTTTACTTTATCTTAGTACTAAAAAAGATATTAAGGTTCCGTATAAAAAAAAATTAAAATGCAGTGAAAAATATATGAAACGCGGGCAAAGCCGCTGGCACACAGCTAGTACATTACTATAATAAGGTAAGGTTAGAAAAACAAGTTTTTTATTTTAGAATCTGTGTATTATAGAAATTTATATCGTCTATTTTTTACATTTCAGCATATAGGATACTCCATTGGTTTTCCTTCTAAGCCCAGTAGAATGTTACTCGCAGCGATGACGGCCATTTTGTTTCTGGTTTCTACTGTTGCACTGCCCAAATGCGGTACTATAACTGTAAAGAATTAATCATTTTCACAATATAGATACGAACACTTGAAAAGATTGATTCAAAAGTATGTTACTAGATGTAGGGTTTACAAAAATATCAGTTCAAACCATTGTATGAATGTAGATCTAGTGAATGATCGTCATAATTTTAATATAAGAAGTAAAGACAAGTTGTCCGTCCCACGCTTTAGGTTAAGTAAGTGTAATAAAAGCTTTATAGGTAATAATATTCGGTTTTACAATAAGATCCCAACTAACATTACCGATTTACCTGACAATAAGTTCAAGTATTATGTCAAGCAAGTTTTAATCTGAAAAGGTTATTACAGGGTGGAGCATTACGTGAACGATAGTGATGTCTGGAATTAACCCACATCTCTGTGCGCACCCGCTGACATTATTAAGACTACGATTTGTATAGTTTTTATATGACAAAAAAAAAATGATAAATATTATATTTATAAAAAAAAAGAACCAGATCAAGTTTGTTGCCTGCGCTCTTCTCGACTGGGTTGTTTTCCGAACCGGTGGTAGTGTTTTAGACGTTCATAAGAGCCTTCTTAGGGCCTAAATTGAATAAATAAATGTTGATTTTGATTTTATGGTTGTAAGCGACAGCATAATTAACGTTATAAGAAATTTCCAAAAAAAAAATATTTTTAATCAATGCTTCTATAGGTATTCAATAACAACATACCTATACCGAGAACACAATATTAAAGTGTTTTATATGTCTGTTTGTTTGTTCGGGCTCATCTACGGAACGGCTGGCCCGATTTTGACGGGACCCGTTTTGGCAGATAGCTCTAGTTTCTCCGCGTAACTTAGGCTACTTTTATTTTTCTAAAAACAATTAGGGTTCCTTGTATAAAAATTAAGACATGACATTTTGAATTAAATCCGATTCAATGCACAGCTTTACTGCCAGATGTTTGAAATTGTGAGAAATATTATATATCTTTCTCTTAGGGTATAAAAATTAGGATGCGACGTAAAAAACAAACTTTTCAAATTGTGAACAAAATTCGCAAAATACGAAAACAAAGTACGCGAGATAGGAACATCAATATAAGTACAGTAATACCCCGCTTAGCGCGACCCCGTTACGCGCGGTTTCACTACAACGCGAATGTCAAATTTCGCGCTCAAATGCCTCGCATTACGCGAAAGAGTGCGTATAAACATAATGTAAAGACAATAGATGTATTTTTCCGTAAAAAATAAGAGTATGTATTGCATAAAGTGTTCTTAGAATTAAAGTGATTGATTAAAATGATTTGTATTTTTTTGTATTAAATTTTGACTATGTTTAATCATAAACCCCTCGATATACGCGAATTTCAGTTAACGCGATTTTCTTCGGAACGTATCCCACGCGTAAAGCGGGGTGTTACTGTAGAGTCAATATTCGGGTTACGGGAGAGTTGCGGGTTGGGGAATTCGCGTTTGACAGCTCATCAACGAATAGATATGGTATCAACTGCTCAATCCATAAAAATGTGGTCTGCCGGTCTGGCAGAAAATTGTGAAGGTATTAACTTACAGCAGTTGGGCAAAGTCACAATAGGATGGTCCTTTGGCAGGGGTTCGGGGTTTGTAACGTCGAGTCCTGCGGCGAATATCTGTTTCTCTTTGAGAGCTGTGTACAGCGCGTCCTGATCGACGAGTCCTTTAATAATAATTCACTATTATGTGTTTTTTACACTGGCAAGGAAAATTACTGCACCTCTCGAATGGTCCATACAAATAAATAACATTGAAGTGTCTTTTTGTAATATCGCAAAATTTCGGAACGGGCGGACCGATATTGACGGGCGTTTTATTTTTGAAAAATAATTAGGGTTCCAAAAAAAAAAACAATAAAACTCACGAAATTCGGAATAAAATCAATTAACAGTTTTGTTGGCAAGTGTTTGAATTCGTGACAAATTTATACTTTCTGTAATTAAGGTTCCAAGTTGAAAAAAAAATTAAACAAAATACGATTCAGTGTATAGTTTTACGCGAGAAGAGCCGCGGGCACACAGCTAGTGTTAAATACAGTACAAAGTTCAAGAACGATGGCGACTGCCGATAAATATGAATCTATTGACAGTCGACATCAACAACTACAAGACTACATCAGTAACACGGCTAAAGCCTTTAGATAGTTTGAATATACAGATATGTATCGTGTCAAAATCAATGGTATTTAATAAAAAAAAGAAGCGTATTATGATTCTGAATAAGCAAAAAAAAAATATGGTAAAAAGAACATCAAGTTAAAAATATAATTAAAAGTATCAAAGCCGTGCTACAAGTATTCGGCTTGTAATTATGATTCTGAATAAGTGAAAAATAATATACTAAATTTTTTTTTTTAAGTTAAAAATATAATTAAAAGTATCAAAACCGTCCGACAAGTATTCGGCGGTCGATGACTCCACTCGCGCTCGCGCGGGGAACGAAAAGATTCGCGCACATCAGCTGAGGTAAAATTTTACCTACATTGTTACCAGGGTTATCGACCGCTGCGAAACGGCTATGCGATTTTGATACTTTCTTTATTTGAAGTTTTAATGTGTGTTTTAAGTATTAATTTTCCATTAAACTTATTTATTTTTTCTGAATATAATTACAAGCTCCCATTTAATTATTGCTGTGAATTTTACCATTTCACCTGTACATTTGCTTAGTACGCGACGCGCCTTTAAGTGTCAATGTTAAGGGGTAGCCACAAGTGTATGGTTGTTGTGGTCCTGTCGAACAAGTGTTACGTAAGCATCAATAGGGAGCGGAGTGGTCTACGCTTTTTCTAAATTGCTTTCAATGCTTACGTTACCATGGATGTAAGAGTTATGCTTACTAATGCTGATAACAACAGTGTTCGAAATTTCGCGCACGTAATAATTGAACGGACCCTAAATAGATAAACAGGTTACTTTTAATTATTTTTTTTATATTAATATAAATGTAGGTACTCACCACCCCTTCCAATGTTAACTAAAACTGATGTCGTCTTCATTATCTTGAGAGTGTCTGCATTGATAAGGTTCCTGGTCTCACTGGTCAGTGGGCAACAACATAAGATAACGTAGTCGCTCTCCCTCAACAACTGCTCCAGAGGGACCCGCTCCAACCCTAGTGATTTGGCTGTAAATATTGAGTCAAAGATGACGAGATCCGCAGACGGACCAAAGTGCCGACATTTCCTGAAGAATATCCACATAACCTTAGTGGCAGTGGGCTATTTAACCGATACTCGATGGGGCCAAAGGATTCGTGAATTCTGACCACGTACCGGTAGACCGAAAACGAAAATTAATAAGTAAACATTGCATACGTAATCACCATTCATACCTCACCCCCGTTCCCCATGTTCTCAATAGTAAGCAAACAATTAATCATCCTCCATCCCCCATTGATGCTTGAACAGCCTCTCGACGAACCCCCCCATCATGGTGAAATAACCTGGTTTTGGAAATTCTCACAAGAATCCTCGACGTCTTTCAGTAAAGATGATGACGATAGTAATGGAGTTAAGATGTAAATATAAAAATTACGACGATGGGACACCAATGTGATGAACTATGTACCTTCAGGTTTATCACTCCTTCCGCTGTAAATGAACCTCTTAACATCAAAACCCTTGAGTCTTCTGACCACAGCCTGTCCTATGCCGCCCAAGCCTACGACACCTATTGTGCTTTCTGCTATATCTTGCCCGAGCATCCACTGTACTCCATATTTCCATTCACCGCTGCAATTAACAATTAAGTACTGATCGACGTAATTTTTTTCCGAAGTAACATAATCATCATCATCACGTGCAGCTCAGAAGGGTTATGTGACATTGGCAAATATCTAGCGATCTATCTTTCCTATACTCCTTTCAATTCCATCAGATTTAAATAGACAATAGCAATGACATACATTTTTCTTACTAAATAATGCAAGTCTGTATCCAACTGAGGCTTTAAAACATTTATTTCTAGACAGTTAGCATACATCGATTCTATAATATCTGTTATTCATTATTGAAATAGGCGTACACTGCCACCGATTGTAGAGTATCACGTTGATCTGAAAGGACTTTACATTTAAAAGCTGAATCGGCTTTTGTGACAAGCGCTAAGAACCGGTGGCTAGCACAAGGGTGCCACAATGATACGAGCTTGAGTTTCTGTTTGTGAGCGGAATTCCGGGAATTTCTTAAATAAACCTACTCGTTAAGAAGCCAAAAAGGCTCCCTTACCAGAACCTATGTATCTTGCGTTTAATGTGATGTACAGTGTGTTATTAGTTTATGAGGTTTACTCTGTTGGTTATTGCACCATATCTCAACTATTTCTATGTACCTAATCACAAAACACACTTAATACGTCTACTCACGCACCAAAATTTAAGTAATACTCAATATACCTAGTAATAAAAATCTTAAGTATTAATATTTACAATATTAAAATTAGTACAACAGAAAAATAGTCGATTGATGAAGGCGTTATTTTTCGGAAATCCATTGTAAATAATATGGTTAATGTTACTTTGTTAATTTCACTTCAAATGTTCTTCATAAATGAAGTCAATGATATTCGTCTAGAAAAACATTTAAAGTGGAATTAGCAAAGTAAAATCAACTATCTTATTTAGAACAGAAAATTGTTAAACAAACAATGTAATAAAGTAGACTCAATAATTGCCAATACTTACGACTCTAACTCATGAATGCCTTCCTTGAACCTTCTGCCTGCGGCTATCAACAAACCTACAGCGATATCCGCCACAGCATTGTCTAATACATTCGGAGTATTTCCTAGTTTGAGACCCCGTTTCTTGACTTCATCTACGTCGATATGATCGACTCCTGATGCCATCGCTGATATCACTTTTAATCGAGGGCCTGTAAAGTGTTCCATATATTTGTAGCTTTTATAAATATTCCAGAAAAAGGATAGAATGAAATACGTAATTCTGTTTAAGTCTACTCCAGTTGCATGTAACGAATCGATTAAAATGCTATTGCCCTCGGGTCACTGGTAGGAAAGGCAATAGAAGTTATCCAACCGAAAAATTATAGTAAAGACCTTTTATGTCTTGCATTGATATAATGCCAAAAAATTATAGTTCCTCATTGATCAATATGAGATATTTCATGTATAATATATAATCTGAGTGCTTTGACAACAATCTTGTTTGATGTTAACTAACTGCGCCATCATTGCTTTAAAAATGAGGTATATCGATCTATACTGTGAGTAATTGTAGAGACATTACTAGAATATAAATAACTGGTGACTGGCAGTGAATTCTGTTCGGTGTCAGTCGCCACTGTTTTAGATTGTATTGTAATTAACATCAGGTCCAGTGCAGTCACTGTGCTGCGCAATATAAAGAAAAAACTACTGCTTGTATCTTCACTAATATACCAAAGAAATTTGATGAACGCGGAAGTAAATTACAACTGGTTAATTAAATTTCTTAGTAAAGTGCGCGCTACGTCCATCCATCCATTCAACCGAAAAGCGTCCACTGCTGGACTTGGATTTCCCCCATAAATCTCCACGACGACCGGTCTTGCGCCACCCGTATCTAGCGGATTCCCGCGACCTTCTCCAGGTCGCTGGGGAGTTTTAAACTCAGGTGACGACCAAGCCGAGGTTCGTACCATTTTGGTAGCCCTTGTGCTAGTCACCTTATTGCGGCTGAGTGCCTTCAGCACTCGCCCCCAAAGTTCGGTGAAGCTGTAAAGGCACTTCCGGTCAACAACATTAGCTAGGTCAAAAAAAAAATCCAGGTCGCTGGTCCACTGCCCCCTTACCTATTGTATTGGGGGACTTCGGTCTCACTAATACAATAGGTAAGGGTAGTGCGTAAATGCATTTCCCCCCGTCAAAAAAAAAAAAAAAAAGGTCGCTGGTCCACCTTGTGGAGAGCCGCGTGAGTTAGACCACTTGGTGATCAATTTTTACATATGGTTAGAGGTGTATAATAACCGAGCGGAAAGGATAACGAAGGACTGACAAAGACCCATGCGAGGCGCTTATCTTGCCTTGTCTACTCACACTATCCAAGAGTATGGTCAATGTGGGTCACATTACGGAATGCGAACTTATATTATAAATTACTGTTGCATCAAGACTTTGCAGACTAACCCGCTAAATCCATTAGCTCGCCTGTAAGTCGATCTTTTGTGTTCCATATCAGAGCATCGCAATCGATGATATTCTCCTTTACGCCTTCATGTCTCTCTGAATCTATATCGGAGTAAGGTAAAACTGTCGCTTGAACTCTGTTGAAATAGATTACGTTAATACCGTTTCAAATATTCGAGCGATTTTAAAACGCATCTGAAATAAATTAAGGTCCTGCAAAGAAGGAATATTTTCCAACGCGGGTATACACCCAAATCAAAAGGGGAAAACATGGATGCTGTTTTTTGACACAAGTTTATTTTTGTTAAATTAGTACATTTTTAATGCGTCCTTTAAAAACGTCCATGAGCGTAGAGATTATGTAAAATTATTAGTAATTAAATAGCAAAACTTTTTATTTGATTAGGTTGCGGTCCGATCAACATATTATGTCAAAATATAATAAATAGTTCGTAGCTTTAGAAGCTGCTGAAGTGTTATTATTGAAGTCGACTCTATTTTTTTACAAACGAGCCATCGGATCACCTTCACACTGTATCGCCACGGTAATTTTACCTAGTCTATTTAATAAAATTAAGTCACTGCTTATAAAATTTTCATAAATTAAACTAAATATAAAATTAGTAATTTAAAAATTACAGGAAATCGTTGTAATGCTTACTCTTTGTACATTTTCATTCGGGGATAACATAATAAAGTTTTATATTCAAATAATTGAATTCAAGGTTAAAAAACCATATGCGCAACAATAAGTATACACAGGCGTCGTAATGTTGATTATTTTAAATGTGTTAAATAAAGTTCGCGTAGTAAAACTTTGTAATATGTGTCTCCTCTTATTTTTAAACACAAGACATTGGCGGCATATACTTAAATATCGCCTTGGCAAACAATCTAAAAACATTGCTATACTTACTTTTTTCTGAGTAACTTCAAACCGGCCAGCGGGTATGTGTTATTTACGATTAAAACTTTTTGCAGTTCCATTATGAAGTAAAAACCGTATTTATTAATTCGCACACTTACTCGTTATTCGTAATTTGTATACGTAATTCTGCCGCACGGTTTATATTAGCTATGAAAATTGTTGCTAATGTATGTTTCAATAACAAACTTCATGTTTTTATCATTATCCCTATTCAAACTGTTTTATTGTGTGTTTCTGATAAATACGAGATAAATAAAAAAAAATCGAAATATCTTCTAATGTTATGTTTATGCTGAAATTCTTATTACTCAAGGACCCACTTGTAATTGCTTACGTAATATTGTTTTTTCTTATGAAATTATGTATGAATCATTACAGCGCCATCTAGGAGACGATTCTATAAATACTAAAAAATGCAATTATTAACCATGTGAAATGTCTACAAGTTTCACGCTATAGTTACTAGATGGCAGTGCTAGCGTTGCGTTGTTTAAACTATTTGGGGCAACTTTCAAATGTGTAAATTTGGAACCTAAGTGAACTATTTTTCGGAATTTTTGGCAGGATCTCAATCTGTCATGTAGCGGTTATTTTTTTGTAACTTATTAAATTTGTGCCTTTTACTCTATATAATGTAATCTTGGTAGCGTTCTGTATGATATAGTACTGTGTACAAGATGAGTTTATTATAATAACATAATATAACATAAACTCACGCCTGTTATCACCGCAGGGTTAGGCAGAGGTGAAATACCGAACTACAGCCACATTTCGCCGAGCTTAGTTCAGTCCCAGATGTGCCTGTTGCCATATCGGGCACAAATTCCAGACTCCGAGATGATACTAAGTAGAAAACCCCAATATCTTATGACCCGATCCGGGGATCGAACCTGAGATCTCAGAACGACAGTCGTACCGTAATACAACTGCGCCACCGAGGCAGTCGAGGTAGTTTTTTTTATTTTTTTAACCTACCTAATGCTGTTGACCGGAAGGTTCTTAACAGTTTCACCGAACTTTGTGGGCGAGTGCTGAAGGCACTCAGCCGCAAAAGGTGACTAACCAAGGGTTACCAAAATGGTACGAACCTCGGCTCGGCCGTCACCTGAGTAGACAAACTCTCTCAAGAATTGTATCCTAGCTATCCCTATCGTTACGGATCTGATCGATGCGGTCTTTCACCGCTCTACGCAAGGAACACAAGCGCGCACGATTCTCCTCAGTCAGATACGTCTCGTGGGCGCGGGTCGCGGCGTGCTTTTGGGTGAGAAGAGCTTTCACGTCATCGAGGAGTACGAAGCGGCGATCGTTCGCCGCTTGCACCTCTTTCGAGTTCTCCTCGATGCCGATCTTGAGATGATCAATCAAACCATCGATCGCAGACGTATCCAGTACATCTGGGATCCTATCGAGAGAGGGGGTGGACGGATAGTCCTTCAAGTAACGGCCGAGTTTGTAATAGTCCGCGCAGTCGATGCAGAGAATAACGGGTAACATTTGTTCTGAGGTCCCGACAAAGCTCTATGGCAAGTTCGAACAGGATGAGACACCGTTTTGCTGGAACTTGGTAACGCTGATACAAGATTGAAAATACATCTTACTCATGTAACACTGGCACATATTGTATATTACATAAGTTGCTATTAACTAAGAAGGTGAAGGAGAAACCTTTTATCCAGGATAAAATTTTATTTACGATGATTTCATCCCAAACATAGCATAGGATAGCACAAAATATAATCGTTTTTGCTTTAATATGGTTTCGTAAAGCTCTTATCAGCTTGACCGTTTAAGGCTAAAACAATATGTTATTTAGGGAACGTACCCATTCTACGTGACCCGTTTTGGGGAGGTCTTCAAAATATTACGTTCAATCACAAGAACGTAGGAAGGGGAGCTTAGATAGTTGTTACGTTTGTCTGATACTACTGCCCCCGTCATCAGTGATGTATTATTGATGCTGTGAACGTATTCATTGAAGACGTTCACACGGATATTAAAGAAATTAAACAGATAACCATTGTTGTTTTCGTAAATTAAGTTACGGTAGCAAGCAATATGTTTTACATACGTTTCTTTTCCTAATATATTCAATTTACTAGTAATTATAAGCATGCATGCAGTCTTATGCAATAAACACCGTATTAATAAAGACGAGTATTAGTCAAATTATTTTGATTTGTTTAACTTTCTGCCTACGAAATGATTAAAAATTATACTTGTCAATACTACGTACAAACTGTAAGGTCTTGGCATATACTATGAACGGTCACCGAGAGGAGGGAGGGGTCGAAAAATCTTAAAAAATAGATCACGTAGTATTTTTTTTTTTATCCTAGCTAATGCTGTTGACCGGAAGGGCCTTTACAGCTTCATCGAACTTTGAGAGCGAGTGCTGAAGGCACTCAGCCGCATCAGGTAGCTAGCTCAAGGGTTCGAACCTCGGCTTGGCCGCTACCTAAGTGTGAAAACTCCCGCGGAATTTTTATCCTAGCTAATCCCTACATTTTTTTTATATTTATTTACATAAAAAAAAAGGTTCCTTACACGACCTATGTACCTGCGTGTTATGTGCAAGAGTGTGTTTGCAGTGTTGTGCGTGTCATGCTTGATGCATGGGTGGTGTCACTGTATCGCGCTGGCGGCGACGTCAAGAGCATCCCCAGTTGGGGAACGAAGCACGTCTTGGGTCGCCGCCTGAGGGGGACCCGGAGAGTGTGCGGGAGCAAAATTAGCCGCTCGTCCCCGGCGGCGGGAACGGCGGTTTCGCGGGCGTGGGCGCTGACACGCGAATGTACGATCACGTAGTATGGGAACATTCCCTTATTTGTTTTAGCAACGAATGATCAAGTTGTTCAGGATTATATGTATAAAAAATTGTAATTAATTCGTGTCCTTAAATCACCTTAAAATAACTAAACAGATTTGAGTGTAGTTTTCGGTATTAATAGATGAGTGAAAACGGTAAAAGATTTAGACTAATATATCATTACGCTTTTTAGTAGCGGTTACGGAGAAATTATTAACATTAACGACGACGTTACAAACGTTAGCTAGTAATAAAATACAATACAAAAAAATAATTAATGACCTTTTAGATAAATACCGAGCTGTCGCACGAGTTGACATAGAAGTCGTAATTTTATTGTTTAGTGCAAGTCTGGCTGTCATATGCCGACAAGCAGATGTGCGAACTCTAATAATCAACAATCTAACAAGTAGTTATCACATGCACGCCACATTTACTGTTACATGTTACGTGTTAGTAATGTTTTTTACTCCTTAAGAGTTTATCCTAGCGGCATTTATTCCATACAAACGTAGTCTCCTGTTTCTTCCCTGAATAATAGCATTATGGTGAATATTTTTATGCCAAATAATATATATCAATAACCGCTATGCCCCTACGTTTTGATTTTTTCCATAAATTAGTTATTGTAGAAACTAGGAGCCTTTGAAAATTAAAAAAGAGGCTGAAATTTTGCCGTAATTTTCAGACGTTAGTCAAACAAATTTGATGCATATAATTAAAAAAAAGCAAAACGTACAGGCAAACGTATAGGTAGCCAAAGTCTAGCAATTCTTCTCGTGTTCCTCCTTTTGTTCGAGCAGTCTAGCAGCGGCGTGTCGTGTGTCTTTCCCTAATCATATTTAAATTCTTTTTTTTTTCGTTCTTTATTTAAAAAAAACATTACATTATGTAAATTAAAACTAACTTACATACTATAATAAGATTATAAAAATAAAAAGCAAAACAAAACAAAGAAAACACAATCAGAAAACTACACACGCTACACTTACTAACTAAACTACGAACTAATAGGGGACACGGGGAAACCGCATCAGGGCTATTCCCTTCGACGGTGGCCTCTCCTTTGTCCGCGCCTACGGACAAGTCAACTGGGTGAGGCACACAGGTGCGTGCCTCGTGGAGTAATCTTCTGAGTTCTGGGAGCTAATCCTGCTGTCGATCGGACCAAAGTCTTGATTATTTTAAAAGTGAAAGAAAATTAAAAATCGGTTCAGTCTTGGAAGAGAAAACTACGAAGTGATGTTTTCGTTTATTTTCTATAAGGTAAAATCAGCCCGAGCTGCAGTTGTCCTTTTCGTGTTTTATAATTCTTTCTTTGGGGCGCAACGCGATAGCAATAGATTTCTGAAATACCTACTTTTCCGATCGCATGTCCTCTTTTATAGATATATATACATTATATTGATGAATCTTCAAAAATAATATATATTGGTAAGCAAGTTAATGTTCCGTCACACTTGGAAAGATGAGTCGGAAAGAGTTTGCGGAGATCGCAGTAAAGATGTTTATATAAATTCGGTGTCAGCGGTGACTCCTAATAGAGAAGACGACCTAGAAAGATATTTTCGAAGTAAAGAACATGTCCAGTTTTGCTTAAAAAAATAAATGGTCATGTTCATTTTGATCCCTTTTCAGATGTAACACTCTTTAATTATGGTGATTTAATTATACAATATGGTGATTGATCGAAGACTCATTTTAACTTTACCATAACACATTATTTATATTTAAAATGTTCTATTTAATTTCATTGACTAATTTATGCCTAATGTAATAAAATAATGCATTTCTAAATACATAATGATTTTAAACGCTTTTTGTAACACCAGTCAACTACCCTTATAAATCTTATTATGATAAATTCAATTTATATTTGAATGCGCTACTAAAATTTTTTTAAATCATATTTAAATACTCTTATGTCAAATTTGTAAAAATGTGTTGAGATCCAATTGAGGGTTCAAACGAATTTAATTAAATTTGCATAGATATCAATTATATTGTGCACTAGCTGTGTGCCCGCGTTTATGTACTTTTCACTGCGATTTTGTTTTGTACATACATACATATATATCATCACGCCTTTCCCCAGGTAGGCAGAGATTACGTCCTTCCACTTGCTACGATCTTGACACACCTCTTTCGCTTCCTCTACTTTCATGAGCGCTTTCATACATGCTCGTCGGTTATGAGTACTTTTTACCTGGCCTTTATTTAACACATGATTGATTTGGTCTAGATACGTTCGCCTAGGTCGACCCTTACCGACTTGCCCATTCACCCTCGCCTTATAAATTAATTTCGTTAATCTTCTCTCATCCATCCTCTCTGCATGCCCAAACCAACTAAGCAAACCTTTCTCTATTTTGATCACCACATCCTCTACCACACCACAGCGTTCCCTTATCATACTATTCCTGACTTTGTCAATCGTTTTCACTCCAGCTATACGGAACCCTTATGTATGTTCCTTAATTTTTTTCGGTACTAAGATAAAGAGTAAAACTATTTTTCACAAATTCCGGAATAATCTCCGTAATCTCCGGAACTTTTTTGTTAGATATATGAAGTTACTCCGCGTAACTCAGGGTACTTTTGTTTTTGGAAAATAATTAGAGTTCCGTAAAAAAAATTAAAACGCAGTGAAGAACTTGTGAAATGCGGACGCAGCCGCTTATCAAACCCTCGTTATAATAATGCTACACGTAATCAAAAGTGAGCCTCTAATGTCCTTTTTAGAATTTATTCTAAGCTGTAAAGTACAATTTTATTTAACAAAACTTTATTACGGTTCAGTGTTTACGGACAATAACATTTCTGCAAGTAAAAAAAAACATTGCACAAGCAACGATAGAAACCAAACGAACATCTGGCAGCTACAAACGATTCAATTATAATACGACCATATACAAATAGATATTTATCACTCCCCTTACCATGATTTATGTAAACTCTTTATTAAATCGTATGATTTTATTTTACAATCCGACCGCTTTGAAAATGTACGTAAACAATAGTTTTACTTAAGGAAACAAGTGGCATGTTTATTTTAGCTAGGTTGTCGGTATCATATCGACCGGTAATGGCGCCAAACTGGCGGCCGCGGCTCGGGAAAGCTGCCGCGGGTGTTGCCAGTAGTCGAGGATTCTCTTTGTTTATCTCTCTATTAATCTTTCTACGTTACTTATGTACAGGGGAAGCTCAATTTATCTGAAACGTTTTATCATAAGAACGAGGAAATGCGTTACTATGAACGAGGTTTGTATGATATAAGACTATTTTTTGGAGAAATATTGTTGAAGAGTATTTTTGTTCTTTCGAAAGAACGGATTACTTTGGGATGTTTTAGGGTATTTTTATATATTCGAATGAAGGTTTAACCAAAGAGCTTTTTATAGAGTACTTGTTTTTTTTTTTAAATTAAAAACAGAATTATTTCTATTTATAATTTTCTTTTAATTTAAGATTGACAGGACCGGGAATTTTCTAAATAGTATTTTCTTTAGATTAATCTTTTAAACTTAGCACTTACTATTAGTTTTTCTAATCATATCGTCATTTACCATCAGAATATTATAATTTGTCTACTGATCCATAAATGTGTTTTTTTTTTTAAATAATCATACATTTATTTTATAGTAAAATTCACTGATAGATTTGTATGTTATATTGCTGTTTTAGTACCTAATGCAATGAGTTTAAAATTGGAATGAGCATTATTCAGAAACATCGTTTGTTTAGATAAAAAACAAAAATATTTTTTAATTTATAGTCGAAGATTAATTATTGGAGAAGCTTAAAGTAAAGACAAGATTTTTTAAATTCTTTATACGCTCAGTGCTTTGACTGACAATCTCACTTGATGCTAAGTGACGATGTAGTCCAGGATGGTAAACACACTAGCCTAGGTACTGGTTCTCAAGTGATGCTGCCGGAATACACGTATTGGTATTTGGCGACAGGTTTTCAAGCTTGAGGGTGGTAGCTACCCAGGTGGGCATTAATAGAAAATGTCCAACCATCATGCTACGGTTTCCTCACGATGTTTACCTTCACAGAAAGCTCAGGTTGATTTTAGAGTTGAAGAGGTGGGCTCGAACCCGCGTCCATTGACGCGGAATCCGGCCGCACTATCCACTGCGCGATGGCAGTGATGAACTGATGATGATCAGTTCAAAGTATTTTTTTTTTATATTTACATCAAGGTATTAAAAGCGAAAACAGATTGGATTGTTAAAGTAATTTTAGTAGTACCTACTTTTTGGTAGTCGTGTAGATAGAAATGATATAGATATTAAAACGTAACTCTACTCGCATCCCCAAAAGCACGACATGCGGAATTTCCGTTTTGGAATTATTTAATGCGCACGCGCCCTTCACCTGTCGACGTACCGCAAGGTGGCAACACCGACGCAATACCCTATACTCTTTCGCAACCCCTAGACACCTGTACACATCAGGTGGCGAGGACGTTGGGTTTCTATTTCATTCATTTCATAAACAGTAAAACATATTATGAAGAGTAAGATGGAAAAAAATAATAATTTGGTAAGGTGGTAGGTATAACATATTAAAAAGTTTTTGTTTTAAATAACTGATTACTTGAACATCTGCCAACCTCTATTAATTTTTTTAATGTTAAATTATCAATACATACATTAACAATAGTCGTAGTAATTAACACATTGAGTAAATAGTTTACAGTGAAAAAATTAATGGTGACATTTTACAAATAAAACCACAGACAAATAGTCATAAGGGCAAAGGTCGCCAGTTTCGGAGCCAAGTCACACAATAATTTGTACAAAACCGTATAAGTTCTTATTTTTAGGTGGCTGTGGTCTAAATTCGAGTGTGGCATTTCACAACTTTATGGGATCCGAATAATTCTTAACTAATGATACAAAATATTTAAATTTTACTGTTAGCAATTTGGTATTTGAGTAAAAAAAAAAAACTAATACAAATTCATTCTATTTTCAACTTTAGAATATTTCGTACAAGAATCGAAATATCATCGGAGGCCGTATATTTTTTTGAGGCGAAGGAACACACATGTGCAGCCTGCTGGCAGTCGTTAGTTTTCCTTTTTTTTCAACAAGCTCCTTTGCAGACACAAAATTCGTGTCAACACAAATTGACACAGATGTTCCAGTAAATTATTATCGAAAAGACATTTAAAATTAGGGGAAAAAATGTTGAGTTATTAACAAAAATCGGTCTATTGATACAAAACTATTTAAATTTGTGGAAGTCATTTACAACAAAAACGTACTTGCACTTTCATTTGTTTTTGTTAAAGTCAACATTTTTATTTTATATCTCGATTAAAAATTCTGAAATATTTATCGTAATAAAATCAATTCAAATATATGGTACTCTGCAAAATTTTATTTCTGAGAAAGGCATATCGAACAGTAAACTTTTTGGCGATAATTTCCGCTAAAGTGATTGGCAATGAAGGGCATAAACAATTATTTCTTTCATAAAATTGTAAAAAAAAAAACGAAACAGTATGTATATATGTGTAAATATTTGAAAAAAAAAAAAAAAACTTTTCAGATTGTAAGGAATATGAGAAGTGGATTAATTCTTATTATCAGTCGATAATAATAACAACTAGTCAGTTGTTTACACGCGTCTGCGTTTCATATATTCTTCACATAATATCGTTTTTAGAAAATTAATGGAAAATAATGATGCTGTCTAATAGATTGTTTTTTTTAAACAATTTTTCTCTTATTCTGTACAAAATTCTGTTTTTTCTCATATGTACCATCCATTCATATGGATTAAGTAAAAATATGTTATTTCGATACCTATTACAAAAAGACAATTCAAATTTATTTATTAGTATAGACTTGCTGTAGCCTATTGTATACTCCATAATATTTTATTATCTCTTAATTTCTAAGGAAACGATGATGGCTCAGTTGATAGTGTGGCCGAATTCCATGTTGATGAACGTAGCCAATTATTTTTATGATAAGCGTGAGCTTTCGGTGAAAGAAAATATTGTGAGGAAACCATAGGATGGTGGTAGGAAATTTTCTAACAACCGCTGTCCGGGTAGCTACAAATATGTGTGTCCACCTTTACTTACTGTACCGGCCAGTAGGTACTTCTAGGCTTAGTTTGTTTATCATCCTGGACCATATCGTCACTTAACATCAGGTGAGATTGTGGTCAAAGCGTTGATCCTATACGGTATATTATTTTTCAAAAATAATGCTAAACTATTGTCTAATTGGACTCAAGCCAACGGTGAAATCAATCCTCATATCAATCGCTTACAATTGTTTCATTTGAGTTGTTTCAGAAATATGTTGGTAACCCAGATAATTTAGAAAAATTATTTAACTGATTAAGTTGCAATATGTTTTGTGTTCATAGAACTCTTGAAAATGTCCACTTTAAAAAATTATGAAGAATATTCATTATTGTATACAGTCTGTGTTGTACGGCTTTTTTGATCATATCTCGAGAAGATTTCTAACTTTTTTTGTTCGTCTTGAATTTGAGAAGATTACTCGCGTATTGGATAAATAACTAAATTTATTTCAGTGAATAGATACTACATTTAATTATTCTGTGGCGATACGAAGTTCGCTAAAATATCTAGTTGAACATATAAATGGTTATTTTATCTATGGTACACTACCATTGTTTGATAGAAATGTGGAAGGTTCCCTTTTAATAAGTTTAAGGTTGTATGAATGTAAGAGATAGATATTTTGTAAGCGGTTTTACGTATAAGAGAGGTTCATATGAGTAGCGATAGCAGGTACTAGGCGATCGTAGTAAATGTGTAGGTAGATTTAGGGGATTTATATGACGAGTGTCGCAGTACTTTCAAAGGGTAAAGAAAAGGCATATTACAGACGTGCCTAGAGTGGTAGCTAGTTGCCTGATAGCTGCAAGACAACTTGGAACTTTTGTTTAAATGCTAATTATATAATTGTTTTAGTCGACATAAGAAATCAATTTATTTAGTGTCGTGGGCGATCAATACGCGTGTAATGTGGTAGACGCGTGCGGTGGTCCGCATGTTTACTGGACAAGTTAAAAGCGACAGACAGAAATGAAACGTAATTACGTACACAATTAGTTGGGTTCATTGAAAAGCAAATACGAAAACCTTAAAAATAAATAAACAATCTTTGTCGGTAATCGCATCAAATGAGAGAGGCAATGGACTGAATTAGCTATAATTTTTTGTAGCGTTTAGAAATAAGACAGTTCGGGGAAAGGTGAAAGTGTAATTTTTGTATGGAAATATTGTCAAAAACAGAATAATGAAAAAAAACTGCTAACAGGAATGAATCCGAAGAAGGATCTTGATTATTTATTCAATATGCATTTTCGCAATTATAATTATTTTTATTATTATGTCGTAACTAATTCACAAAATAATATTTTCCATATATTACCTAAAGATTACAAGTGATTTTCAAAATGAATTATGTAAATCTGTTGATTGATTTTCGAGTTATAACTCGAGTAACGGACAGACATTCAAACAGACATCGCTTTTTATATACCTAATGTAGGATTTAATCAATGGTCATCGAAACATTACGTTTCAGAATTTCTATTTGAATGTCATCTCAAGTAGTTTTATGAATCACCTTTATAGATTTCTCTATACGCATTATCACCACGCGTATTAATATCATTTGTACCAGAGTTGTCGCCGGAGAGGTGCATCTAGTGCGGTAGAGGCGCGAGGCGGTCGCGGCGAGCCAATTTCACAGATTCATCACAGATTAGCACGCGCCGTATACTGCCACCGACTTGTACTGGCGTGTTTTATGAATAATAGTATTATTTTATTTGCGTATTATTAACCCTTTCAGGACCATAAGTAGGCGGAGAGTAAATATTACCATACAACTGTTTGTATTAGTTTTGTTAACATAGAGTATATGAAAATCACAAAATGATGCATTTGTAAGTCTATCACTTTTAGTTTTGTGGGAAACATTTTTTGAATATTTTTCAAATTGAAATTCGAATATTGTTATAATTAAATAGACAGCTGCCAATTTTACAATGGGAAAAATGTTTCCCCTGGCCGTGAAAGGGTTAAACGTAATCTGCCATTTAGTGCAACTAGTATAAATATATAAATGCAAAGGTTTTTAATGAAATACGATTGAAAAATAAAAAAAATATATGTGCGTAAACACTTTGTACATAAGAAAGTATAGACATTAGAAAGATTGCCTAACAGATGTCAATCGAGTTTACATAATTTAAAAGATAATTGTTTTATAAAACTAAGCTTGTTTGGTAGATGTATCAAAATCGAAATCAAATATTAAACTTTGTCCAATTTAAAACATGATTAGGCGTTTATGATAGTCGAAAAACTACCACCGGTTTGGTATGTTTTTTTTTTTATATATTGAAAGAAAAAGTTCTATGTTTTTTATCATCGAATATCGGAACGTTGTACAAGATTATTTCACTGATTATTTTTTGAGATTTTATAATTACTACTAAAGTACAAAACTTTTTGGGAAAATTTTTGGCCATTTCTAATAAATGAAAATATGAATTTTCAAGTCATTTACTCCAAAAGTTATTATCGAAAGTAAGTAGAATATGAAAGAAAAATGTAAAAAAAAAGGTGCTATATAACAATTAGGAAATTTATACTAAAGTATTTTTAAAACAAACAATCATTACGTTATAACAGGTGACAAATCCATACTAATAAATATAAAATTGGAGTGTCTGTTTGTAACGTCAGTTTTTTTACTGAATAGGTATGAATGTATATGCCTACCTATAGCATATACCTATACCAAAACTACAATTTTAAAATTTTTCTCTGTCTGTTTATTCCGGGTAATATCCGGAACGGCTGGACGGATTTTGACAGGACTTTTTTTGGTAAATAGCTGAAGTTACTCCGGGTAACTTTTAATTTTCGAAAATAATTAGGGTTCCGCATTAAAAAAATAAAACTTAATTTTTTTTTAATAAAGTCCGATTCAATATACAGTTTTACGGGTAAGTGGTTGAAATTGTGACAAATAGTTTTACTTTATGTTAGTACTAAAAAATTTTTAGGGTTCCATATAAAAAGATATCATCAGTGAAGGATATATGAAACGCGGGCGCAGCCGCGGGCACACAGGTAGTTTATTAATAAAAAGGCCATTTTGCACACGGGCGTAGTGTAGAAATGCGACTCGGCGCCACTGCGGCGCGCCGCGCTCGCTGCAGCCGACAGAATGCGCTCTCATGTATGTAGTTACTATATGTACATCGAGGTGATTGTGTGCTAAATACATATCTCTTCCTTTCAGTGCGCAAGTTGCCACACAGCTCTGTGACGTTTGCCAAATGACGATTCGGGCGTGATTGACTGATGGGCCTAACCAGCCTGGTTGAATCACAAACAAGTGTGTTGTTTTTGTTTAGAAACATGCTTTCTAGGCTTTCATTTATAGGCGGCTAATTTTTTCTCTCTCATTATTTTTATACCCAACTTACTTGGGGTCAGCGCAGTATGTTTTCTTCTTCCATACGTTCCTGTCAGCCGTCTTTTTCTCCCTTCTTCTTTTTCGTATTATTCCTCACACAATCCATTTGTCACACTCCATTACTATTTTATTCGCATGCGCTGTCTCTCTTCTTATAACATTAATTAACCAAAGACAAAATGCAAAAATAATTTATTAAATTTAGGCGCGTATGCTGATAAGGCGCCTAAGAACATCAATATACTATACACCACCGGTTCGCAAAACCATCCAGTCATCGAGAAGAACCGGCAAGAAACTCGATATGTTTTTTTATTTGCATGTTATTTTTTGGAAATTTATTAATAATGTTAAAGAGTGCGCTTATTTGATAATATTAAAAATATATAGTTATTTAAAAGTAAAATATAAATATAGTTAAAAATTTGAAAGTGGTATGGTTTCTCATGCTGTGGTTACCTCATGATATTTTCTTTCACCGAAAGCTCAGGTTAATAGAACTTTACAGAGTTGGATAAGTTGATCGAACCTACCTCCATTGGCGAGAAACCCGCATCCACTACCAACTACTCATTATTGCCTGAAAACGATTATGTACGAACGAAGCCGCGGGACACAGCAAGTTGTTAATACAAACACGCGTATATTTATCAGTATTTTAATCAGTATAAAAATCGAAGATATTAACGTTGTCTGTATATTTACTGCTTCATTTCACGTAAGATATTGACATGCGATCTTCGGCAGCCCAGCTGCACGCTTCCGCTGCGCATATAGTCCACGAGCTTGGCAACTTACAATATACGTTATCCACCGAATTGTGGTACTTAATAATCAAGCAGGATTATGCACAAAAACTATTTAATCTTATTCTTGCATCTAATAATCGACACATGACAAGTACACATATGGCGTTTTACAAGGAAATGTTACGAAATTTTTAACACTAAAAATAACTAAACCATTATATTATATTGCCATATCTAACACCACCTTTCCTATATTGAGCTTGAGCATTGGGTGAAGAAAGAAATCGCGATGATTTTTTAAAATACTGGCACAACAAAATTACTAAACTTCATTTGATGATAAACAAAGAACACTCCAAAAACGAGAGCGACTGCAGATAGATAAGAAACTATCGACTGTCTCCATCATCATGAAAACCTACATTTACCACGGCTAATGCCTAGAGATAGGTATAGGATAAAATATAAAAAACGAGTCACTTTGGCGGCTTTTTCACAAGTGTAGAGTGGTCGCGGTTGTCTGGCTCAATTGCCTTAATACCTTTTTTTTTTTTTTTGACGAGGGGAAATGCATTTACGCACTACCCTTACCTATTGCATTAGTGAGACCGAAGTCTCCCAATGCAATAGGTAAGGGGGCACGGAGGGATGAACTCTGTGCCAGTTTGGGACTCGCCCGGACGTGAAGCGCCCGGAAATACCCTCTAAAACCCCCCGGGGCCGTCCGCCGCATTTGGGGTGGGAGCGACACGGGATGGCTTTCGCAAGCACCGCGTCGCAATTGCCTTAATACCTACTAAAACCATAGTGGATAGCCTAGCAAGCTAGGCCTCTATCTGTGATCAGAGAATACCCCGGTACAGGCTTCCTCCCAGATGACCTCACCAGTGCAATGAAAATTAGGAACCTGCTCTAATACCCCGCGAACTGCTTGATTTACACTGACTGATCCCTCAATATGAAACGCACTATCGTGTTACTATAGTGAAATATTCGCCATACCATACACTTCATAGACTGTCTCCTATTAATAAGAATATAACTGATAAAATAAATGAACAGTCGAATCTTAAATGAAGTTATAAAAATATATAATGAGTGTTCAATATCATGTAATTTTCATATCAGCTAGCTCTTATAAAAAACAATTCACGCGACCTTGCCCATTGCAAATTGACAAATAATGCTAATAATACAGTTTTGTTGTTTTTTTTTCCTGTTTATACCAACCAACCTACCTCTCCTATTTTTAAAAGGTGTCTTCGCACCGGGCCGATTATTTTCGGAGCGAATTTAAAACGGTTCAGAGCGCTTCGGTCATTTGTCGCGGCCGTCATTCGTCAATGTCGGGAGTAAAAAAACGTCAAAATATCCCATAATAAGCTATCCTATCGATTACACGTAAACGACGTGCAAATTGAGCGCAAGCTGGTTTGGAATCTCATTTCTTTTTTATTTGGAGGAATTCTCCACGCTTGATAAGGTTGTTTAATTATTCTGTGCTAGCTGTGTGCCCTCGCGTTTTATATAAAATTTTCACTGCGTAATATAGTTTTAATTTTCTTTATTCGTTAAATTTTACAATATTTTTTTTAAATATTTAATTCAAATACCTGCTAGTAAAACTGTGTATTGAATCGAATTTTAGTCACAATTTCATGATTATATATTACTAAGCGGACCCCTAATTATCTTCGAAAAACAAAAGCACCGTAAGTGACGCGGCGTAACTTCAGCTATCTATCAAAAAAAGTCCTGTCAAAATGAGTACAGTCTTTCCAGATATTAGCCGGTATAGACGTCGCATACACATTTTTGGAACTGCGCTCTTAGTTATCACCATTGGATTGAAAATCTTTTGTAGACCCAATGCTTTATATTACTGGCCAATGACACGTGGGTAGACGGACTATGACTAGATATGTAGAACGGATTAATATGATAATAGCGATTACTCGTAACTAGTACAAGCTTTCCCGAAGAATGTCAATATCAATGAGGTGGACAAACTTTAAAGCAAAAAAAAATGTTCTGTGGTGATTTGACGGGATATTGCGTAGATACACGCTGACCTATGTTTATAAGCCCAAGTTTAAGGGGAAATGTATCGTGAAGAAACCACAAAGCGCTATATTACATAGCCACTGGAAGAACTTTTGTATCCTAAAAGGCGATTAAAAACTAGAGGAAAGACAGCAAGATCCTCTGAGTATACCTGACTGCGATCGTCAGCCGCCTGCCAAGCGTGGCTTTTATACAATCTTTATGAACAACGCTTTAATAAACCATCCCTTAATCTTCTGCGGCTCCGCTTTTCCTGGTTATAGTGGTAGCGACCAAAGTAACAGCGGAGCAGGGGGTCTACGTCCAGTAGTGGATGTCTTTCGGTCAAAATGTGGTACAGGTTTCAATGGAGATCTATATCCCTCTGGAACTATTGGGCGCCTACGGCTTTACATACGAACCGATTTAAAATCTTCTGTCGGGAGAGAATATTTGGAAGCGATGATGGCGTAGTGGGTAGTGCGGCCGGATTCCGCGTTAATTGATGCGGGTTCGATCCCACCTATCCAACTCTAAAATCGACCTGAGCTTTCGGTGAAGGAAAACATTGTGAGGAAACCATAGCATGATGGTAAGGCATTTCCTAATAATGCCCGCCTGGGTAGCTACCATCCTCAAGTTTGAAAACCTGCCGCCAAATACCAATAGGTGTGTTCCGGCAGCATCACTTGAGAACCAGTATCTAGGCTTAGTGTGTTTACCACCCTGGACCACATCGTCATTTAACATCAGGTGAGATCGTGGTCAAAGCACTGAGCCTATACCGTGAAAAAAATTATTACTATGTCATATGGGGAAACGCATGGGCGCATTATGTCAAAACGGGACTGACAGCAACTTTAGCAGGGTTATTCTACCATTTAAACTTATAAAAGTGTAAAATCCGCCAAATCATGGCAGCCTGTTCCATGAAATTTTCAACATGGTGTTTGAGCTTAATGACTCTAGGGTGTACCAACACCGGCTCCATCTTCGATACCATCCTACGACGTACCAAAGAGCGAGAAATTATTCACTTCACATTATCGCATTAAGAAGTGATTCATGTTTCCTTGCGCTTTCTACCAACTCAAATTCGCTTTATAAATCAACCAATTCAATTGACATCGGTAGGTAACCTTACTTACACCTTACACCTTTTTTTGAAAAGTATTTCGGTACGAAGTTTCACACGTCGTAAATATCCGCTGATTATGCAATCTTTTTTGCGGGTTAAATTAAAATTACTTACTCGATACGAGCGGCTGCAAAGGATAGAGTCGTTGCGATGGAGATTATTAAAAAAAAATCAATTCGTCGACGACCTATCGGAAATCTGCTCATCGCTAATGTCTTCCTTAATTTGCCACGAGTTTCGGACATCTGCCTTTTCGCCTGACCGGGATCCGGCTCGCTCGCACCTGCACTGATTTTTACGTTGGTGATGTTTTTGTTCTCTTTTTAAATGTTTTTTTTTTTTAATGAAACACTCGCTCTTGACACCTGGCCATACTGCCTAGTATTATGGTCACAGCCGGCGGTAGGTTATGCGGCTTTCTTGGAGGGTAATTAACAACAAGAAAAAAGTTGAATATTGATATTCTTTAAGGCGGTCGGTCGGTTGAGCAGTTTGTAAATTATTTCCTGAATTTATTTAATTGTTGTAAACAGCTGACTTGTTGAATGTTCCATTATGTTTAGTTCAGTAATATTCGTGTTCGTGGTTAATATAATAAGCATTGAGGTTATTTATCTTGATTGTTTCAGTTACTTTTTGACAATTTCTTAATTTATTTAGATACACCCTAATACATATAAATCATCCTAACATAATATAAAACACAATATTTCGTTTATCTTTTGGGCTAAAATCGTAAATTTATTCTGTGGTGCACATAACAAGCTGACTAACGGATCGACAGATATATTGACGTTGCGTTTTATAATGTGTACGGATGATTGTGTGTGTGGTCATTTAACATAAGGTGAAATGGATGTAGGTTTACTATTGCAAACAAAAATTATTTCTATTTTCGAGTTGAGATCGAATTGACATTATTTGCAAAACCAGTTGAAAAAGACTATGTTGATGTATTTCTTAATACCCTTCGTGTTTCGTTTTAATGAACTATTGTTTCAGCCTTTAAAAGTGGCCATGCTAGATCTGATGTAGATTATGTCGACCTCAGTTGTGCGAGGTCTCTTTGATTTCCAAATCAGAAAGAACGCGACAATAGTGTTACCAAGTGTGCTTTACTTAAATGACTAACGAAACAAAAATAACTAGGAGATTTCTCTGGCAGCTTCATGGAACTTTTGAGGCGAGCGCCTAGGAGGCTAAGCCGGAAGAGTGGTCGCTAGCACAAGGACACCAAAGTAGTATGGACCTCGGTATTACGGCCGCGATGCTTGCCTTCGTCCAAGCACCGTGGAACCGTAGGGTGGGCGGGTTGTCTCACTCACACTAGATGGTAGGTGTGAGCGCCGGTGGCCCGCCTCGTGGTGAACACCGGATGCCCGTTGTTTGACAAACTGACTCGCCGGAGTAGTTAGTGATGTGCGAGCGAGATAGCAATCACGGTAGAGCAGGACGGAAAATAAAAACGCGAACTTGTTGAGTGAGCGAGAGGTGAGCCGAATCTTGCTGTTTCTTCTTAGTGATCTTCAATGTTTGCGAGTACCGTTGCGCTCTGATTTTTCGGTACCGCCCGGTCGGCTTATATCCCCGAGACCGGGCGGGTACCTTACCGTAACGTAGACACCTCAAAATGAGGCGTCTCGATGATCTATTTTTATTATGTCCGGCTCACCTTTCTTTATTTATTTTCATTAATAAACATCTTACATATACGTATTTCACATAAATCTATTCTATAAACAATACCTTATTCAATAAAACATACAGTAACACTATAAAGCTATTCTATACAAAGTTACGATCAAAAAACCTCTCAATGAACCGCTTATGTTTCACAATATTCAAGAAATAATGCCTGTACAACTAAAACTTATTGGCTATGTGTGTTATTTCTGTTATGTATCCAAATCTATTATATTTAACATGAATTCTAACATAAGTTGTGAGTGAAACCTATTGTAGACAGCTTACTACATGATATTTAAAGAACAATGCTTGCAGAACTAAATCTTAATATGTATGCGTGTTGTTTTCGATCTTATTATATCTTAATTCTATTTCAACATACATTTAAATACGTAATATCTAATTCTACACATAAGCGGCACAAGTTCAGATACATATTCAATAGTTGTTGCGCAGTATATTCTAGCGCTACGTTAATAATATATATAGTTGTCTTTATTTAATCGTAATCTATACATTCTATAAAATCTTATAATAAACTATTTCTAATGTTCGTTGGATCGGTCGCCAACATCCTCCCCCTCGTGCGCAGCACCAACTCCTTGTCTTGGCGACTCTGCTTCCATCGCTCCCGGCTGCTCGCTCCCGTGCTCGTCCTCCGAGGCTGGAACCAGCAGCACTGCCTTGGAGCTCGGTCTCTTCAATATCCCGCCAGGAGTGCGCACTTCGACGATGCGGACGCGGCCATCCGGTCCAGGGTACGTCCGGATCACCTCTCCTCTGGGCCACGTGTTCCTAGGTAGCGTGGAGTCCACTATGAGGACTGTGTCTCCGCGCCGCAGGTCTCGATGGTCTGTTCCTTGTCTCGTCTTCCTTGGCAGCAAGGTGGGCAAGTACTCTTTGACCCACCTGCTCCAAAAATGGTCTGCCATGCGCTGCGCCGCCTTCCATGTCCGCCGTCCGGAGAGGTCCTCATCGGTGAAGGCTCCGAGCGTCGATGATGCACAGGATCTCCCAATGAGAAAGTGGTTGGGTGTGAGGGCCTCCTCCCCTTCGTTGTCCTCGTTGACGGTCAGCGGTCTCGAGTTGACTACGTGTTCGGCCTCTAGAAGGAGGGTGTGAAGTACTTCTTCCTCCTGAGGGTGACCGCCAGGGCTGTCTTGATTGAGCGGACCAGGCGCTCCCATGCTCCTCCCATGTTGGGTGCTCCAGGTGGGATGAACTTCCATCTGACGCCTAGCCTTTCGGTAGCGACGGCGATGTCTTCTATTTTCCATGTGTTTGCGGCCTCGTGGAGTTCCTTGTTGGCGCTTACGAAGTTACTGCCGTTATCGCTGTAAATAACTTTCGGCATCCCGCGTCTTGCAGCCATCCGTCGTAGTGCTAGGATTGTAGAATCCGTCGATAGGGTAGCAACCAATTCGATGTGGACGGCTCTCGTGGTTAAGCATGTAAACAGCGCACCCCACCTCTTCTCTCGGCGACGGCCAATAGTCACCGTCGTGGGTCCGAAGTAATCCACCCCGGTACACGTGAACGGCGGTTCGCCGTGCCGTAACCGTTCTCTTGGTAAGTTTCCGGTGGGTGGTTTGCGCGGCTTACTTCTATAGACGCGACACCATTGGCAGAGATGTGCTGCTGCCCGCACTGCAGATCGTAGCCCCAGTATCCAGTATCTCTGTCGTATTTCGTTCATGACCGTGGCGTGGTTGCCGTGATTGAACGTATCGTGATAGTGCTTGATAAGCAGCTTCGCGATGACATGTCTTCCATCTAGAATTACTGGACGTCGGAACTCGCTTCCCACGCATGTCGCCGCGTCGATCCGCCCCCTTACTCGTAGCAAATCGTCTTCTGCTATGACGTCGAATTTTCTTAATTTTTCGTGCGTAAGCGCTGATTTTCCGAAACTTTCCCATTGGCTCCGCTTCAATAATAATTTCTCAGCTTTTTCTAAGTAAGCCGCGTCGATATACAAGAGTCGTGTGCTGTCTCTTATCGCGACTGCTTCTATTTTCGCGAGATTTTTCTTTTTGTTAGTGATTCTCCACGTCGGGTCGTTATTTTCAATTTTCTTCGATACGTTCGTAGCTTCTTTTCGCGCCCTGCATAGCGCGATGAATTGTAGCACTCTCGCGGTTGCTCTCCATAACCTACGCCAGCTTGAAAATCTCTCAGGGTCCGGCGTGGGATATCCGTTTGACGTCGTCAGGGTTGCTATCGTGAACCTGTCCTTCTCTTCGCCGGTCGATTCTACCTTGACAGTCCGCGGTTCAGGCCAGCTGTCTTCTTCGCGTCGCAGGAAGGCGGGACCGTTGAACCAGCGATGATCCGCGTCGAAACCTCTGGGGGTCTTTCGTGTGGCATCGTCGGCTGGATTCTGCGATGTGGGTACCCAGCGCCATTCTTTGGGTTTGGACGTGTCCTCTATCTCGGCGAGACGATGTGCGACGAACGGCTTGAAAGACCTCGGGTCGGACTTTATCCATGACAGGACTGTGCTGGAGTCGGTCCAGTAGGTTTTCTTCGTCACCCGGACGCTCAGCTCTTCTTCTATGGATCGTGCCATGCGAGTGCCGAGTAGCGCAGCTTGTAACTCTAGCCTTGGAATAGACACGGGTCTGAGTGGTGACCCGCGCCTTTCCGGCTAGTAGCGCGACGTGATGATGTCCTTCGCTGACTCGTTCTCTCCAGTACGCCGCACACGCGTACGCTGATTCGCTGGCGTCGGTGAACACGTGTAGCTCCCCCTCAGTGTTCGAATGCGTGAAGCACCTCGGTACGCGTAGGTTCTTCAGAGTGCGTAGATTTTCTACGTAGCTCTTCCATGTTTCGATGTCTTTCCCGACGATGGCTTCATCCCAGTCGACACCGCTGCGCCAGACGCTTTGTATGAGCGCCTTGCCTTGAATAAGTACCGGCGACGCTATTCCCATGGGGTCGAAGGTTGACATCACGGCGCTCGTGATCTGTCGCTTGGTCGGTGCCTCGTTAGCTGCGGTGTCGTCGTCGGATTCGCGCAGGTTCGTTCTGAAACCTACTTCATCTTCGGCGGTGAACCAACGCATGCCCAGCGTCTTCTCTTCTTTCGATCCGAGTTCGACTTCGCTCGGTCCGGTGCTCGGCGCTAATCTTCTCACTACGTCGGTCCTGTTCGACGCCCAGCCTCTTAGCGTGAATTTCGCTTGCTTATGTATTGCGTCGACTTCGCTCGCTATCTTGACGGCTTGATCTTCAGTATCGAAGCTTTGCAAGTAGTCATCCATGTAGTGATTGTGTTCTATCGCTTGCACGGCCTCTGGATATTGATGCTGGTAGTCTGCAGCGTTCTTGTTCTTCACGAAAATCGCTGCGCTGGGTGAGCAGGCGGCCCCGAAGATCACTGACGTCATTCTATACTCGTTCAATGCTCCGCTGCGTCGACCCCCTCTCCACAGGAATCTTAAGCTGTCGCGGTCCTCTGGTCGTATTCTTATCTGAAGAAACATTTCTTTGATGTCAGCCACAACCGCGACTGCCCCCTGTCGGAATCGTAATAGTACTCCGAACAGTGATTGAAGCAGGTCTGGCCCGGGTAGGAGCAGGTCGCTGAGGCTCTTGCCTCCGAATTTCGCGGCGGCGTCGAATACTATTCGCTTCTTGCCTTTCGTAGGATGCGTCACGGCGAAGTGCGGAAGATACCATTTTCGTGTCGATGTTGATGCGTGTTCGACTTTCTCCGCATATCCATTTTTCAATAAATTCTCTATTTGTTCTTCGTATTCTCTCTTCAATCCGGCGTCGCGGTCGAGTTTCCTTTCGACGCCCTTCAGTCTCGATTCCGCTGGCTTATAATTGTCAGGCAGAGCATCGTTGTCATTTTTCCATACGAGACCGACTTCGTAGCGTCCGTCGCTCAAACGGTGGCTAGTCTCGTTCAATATTTTCAATGCTCTGGCTTCCATGTCGGTGCTGGGATGCTTCGGTTGAACTCCCAATGACTCAATGGCGAAATGATCTTTGATCATCTTTTCTATTTTCTCTTCGGACGTCACTACGTGTGCGCATGTGACGAAGTTGATCATCTTCGCTGCGCCTCCATCGTAGCCGTGTAGCACCCACCCTAGGTCGGTGAGGGATGCCACTGGTTGATCTCGTCTTCCTTTGCGTGTCGTTCGCGAGACGATGAGCGCCCAGTTGTCTTGCCCGATCAATAATTTAGGCGATTCTTCTCGATATGACAACTGGTCCGCTATCTTCTTTAGGTGCGTGCATCTTTTAATAATCTTCTCGTCTAGAGCCTGCGGCGTTAGACGCATGTCGTCGATCGTTCGTGCCCCGATGACGCTCCGCTTGCGTGAGTGATGAAGTCCTCTTATCTTCATATTGAGTTTCATGGAGTCCTTTTTCAATAATGATTTTCCTCCAACTGTTTCTAGGCGGAGTGCTTCCTTGGGCCCGTCGAGTCCTATTTCTGCTGCGATCGACGAGTCGAGTAGTGTGACCGTCGATCCTTCGTCCAGCAGAGCCAGTACCTTCTTCGATCCCGTCGGTCCATATATCTCGACAGGAATCATCTTTAAATAGGCTCGGGCGCTTCGCGTATTGTTCGCGGGAAGCCTCACGTTGTTTGCGACTTCTGTGTTCTCTTGCTTCGGTTCTTCGGGTTTGTTCTCGTAATGAAGCGTCTTGTGATGCCAGCGTTTGCATATAGGGCACGGCGGTCGCTTGCACGACTCTTTGCGATGTCGCCCCTGCAGACACTTGTAACATAATCGCGATTCTTTAGCGATCTGCCACTTCAATTTCGTAGGTGCCTGCAGGTACCTTGAGCACTCGTTTAGATAGTGCTCTTCTCGACAATGTGGACACGGTGGCTTCTCCGTCCCGATGCGATCGACCGTCGTGTGCGCAGCTTGCCGCCTCATCGGTGGTCGCTTGTCGACGGTTTCTTGCGTAGCGTGGGGTCCGCATCGGTCTGCCATCTTGTTCAGGAACTTTCCCATAGAGTTCAAGTCTTGATCTTCGTCCGCTTTGTCCGCGATGTAGTCGTACCAGCGGAACTTCAATAGTGGAGGCATCTTGTCGGTGATGCTTCTCAATATCTCAGGCGACAGTAGATATTGTGGTTTCTTGAGACCTCGTATCGTTGCGACGGTGTTGCTGACGCTGCTTGCTAACGCACATATGTCGTGAGCGGTTTCGCGGATCTTCGGTAGATTTCTTATCTTCTCTAATTCCGCTAGCACCAATGCGTCTGCTCTTCCATATCGTCGCTTTAATGCTTCTATGATTTCGCCAGGTGTCGCTTCGGAGTACAGCTGGCTCTCGACGCCCTCTCGTGCAGATCCGCGTAATGCGCGTCTCAGACGCGCCATGTTTTGCGCGTCCGAGAATAGCGGTGCGGTGTCTTCGTATACTGCTTTGAAGGCGATCCATTCTCTGCTGTCGCCGTCGAACGCCGGTAGGTGGTGCATGTATTCAGGTTGCACCCCCTGCCCTCTATGTGGTACGTCGCGTATCGCTTTCACGATTGCCTCTGCCAGTTTTCTATTGTCGTTCCGGGTTGAGTCGATCTTCTCCTCAGGTTTAGCAGTGGATGTCGGAGCGTTTTCAATTTTTTCGATAGGTGCTTGCTCCGGGTGTCCCTTGGCGGATATTCTTTCCACTGTAGCTTGAACCCATTCTTGGACGTTTTCTTCCCGGTCGACTGGTTCTTCTATGACAGAGTCTTCTTCCTCATTCGATGCTTGAATCAGCTCTAGCCGTATCTTCGCAGCTGCTGTAGCCGCTTGAGCTTCTTTTAATTCGCGCTCGGCTAGTTCGGCTCGTGCTTCTAATTCCTTCACTCTTCGTGTCGACTTCGTTGAAGCGGCACGACGATCTTTTCCCTTCAATGTCGCAGTTTCTTTGCTTGATGTTTCGTGGGTTGTTCCAGTTCCCGATGTCTCGTACGTTTCGTAGGATGTGGCTTCCGTCGTGCTTGATTCTTGTTGGACGGTTTCAGGTGACTGCTCCTTCGGTGATGAACCCTTTTGGCTTCTGGTGACTGGCATCTTGATGTCCACTGGATCCGGCTGCCGAAGGACCAACTATTACGGCCGCGATGCTTGCCTTCGTCCAAGCACCGTGGAACCGTAGGGTGGGCGGGTTGTCTCACTCACACTAGATGGTAGGTGTGAGCGCCGGTGGCCCGCCTCGTGGTGAACACCGGATGCCCGTTGTTTGACAAACTGACTCGCCGGAGTAGTTAGTGATGTGCGAGCGAGATAGCAATCACGGTAGAGCAGGACGGAAAATAAAAAACGCGAACTTGTTGAGTGAGCGAGAGGTGAGCCGAATCTTGCTGTTTCTTC
This sequence comes from Samia ricini, assembly GCA_014132275.2. Taxonomy (NCBI): domain Eukaryota; kingdom Metazoa; phylum Arthropoda; class Insecta; order Lepidoptera; family Saturniidae; genus Samia; species Samia ricini. Next base: position 3,476,415 of record AP028159.1, read on the forward strand.
TTAGTGATCTTCAATGTTTGCGAGTACCGTTGCGCTCTGATTTTTTCGGTACCGCCCGGTCGGCTTATATCCCCGAGACCGGGCGGGTACCTTACCGTAACGTAGACACCTCAAAATGAGGCGTCTCGATGATCTATTTTTATTATGTCCGGCTCACCTTTCTTTATTTATTTTCATTAATAAACATCTTACATATACGTATTTCACATAAATCTATTCTATAAACAATACCTTATTCAATAAAACATACAGTAACACTATAAAGCTATTCTATACAAAGTTACGATCAAAAAACCTCTCTCAATGAACCGCTTATGTTTCACAATATTCAAGAAATAATGCCTGTACAACTAAAACTTATTGGCTATGTGTGTTATTTCTGTTATGTATCCAAATCTATTATATTTAACATGAATTCTAACATAAGTTGTGAGTGAAACCTATTGTAGACAGCTTACTACATGATATTTAAAGAACAATGCTTGCAGAACTAAATCTTAATATGTATGCGTGTTGTTTTCGATCTTATTATATCTTAATTCTATTTCAACATACATTTAAATACGTAATATCTAATTCTACACATAAGCGGCACAAGTTCAGATACATATTCAATAGTTGTTGCGCAGTATATTCTAGCGCTACGTTAATAATATATATAGTTGTCTTTATTTAATCGTAATCTATACATTCTATAAAATCTTATAATAAACTATTTCTAATGTTCGTTGGATCGGTCGCCAACACTCGGCTTGGGCGATTCCTTAGACGTACACTCCGCGGAATTTTTCCTACCTATATCTAAGTTAAAGGAAACTACTGATCTAAAAGTCCCTTACAGAACATTGATTTATTTTAGATATCAATGTTACAGAACCAATGTACCTGCGTGTAGTATGCAGCGATGTGTGGTATTCTTAAAGCTGACTGTCGACTCAAAGCTAAGCTATTAGAAATAACTTATAGCTTATCTAGTAATCTCGTGAGCGGTTTTATTCAGATAGTTAATAATTAAGAAAATGATCAATGGTAGTTTTGTGGTAGTGTTGTCGGAACCCGTGTCGATAGGCCTAGGGTTGAATTCAATTTATAATGAGCCTGAGTTTCTTGTGAAGGAATACCTCATTATGAAATCATAGCATAGTGCTAGGGCATATTCTAATGCCCCTCTAGCTAGATACCACCTTTAAGTTTGGAAATCTGTAACTAAACACCTTTAGCGATGTTCTAGCAGTATTACTTGAGAGCGAGCATTTCTAGACTTAGTGTGTCCTGGACTTATCCTAGACTACATAGTCACTTAACATTAAGTTAAATAGTGGTTAAAGTGCTCAGCTAAAAAATAAGTTTAACATACAATAAGATGTTTATACAAGCTTATTATATAAAGATGAAATGACAAATAGATAAGCAGTCATATTCAGTATTGGTAAACAGCTGGATAATTTAATAACACTTTATGAAATATACGATAAACATAATTCTACAGCACTAACGAAAGGCACCAGAGGAGCAAGTTAAGCCACGCATGAGGTTATATAGTTGCTATCACGAAGCTTTAGATCGGCATATATGACTAACTTAGTTACACATCTTTATAGTAAACATGTCTTTTGCCTAGTGGCCCAAACTTAGATCGCAATCATTATTGAAAATTTGAGGCAAAAGAAACTGTTTTCATTAATTTATTGATAACATTGAAATTCGATAAAAGCTATTAAAGAATTACAAAAATGTATAGATTTACATAGCTTAGCTTGCATCGTTAGCTTTTAGTGGACAACCGGCCTTAACGTGTGCTTTATTTATTCGTTAACGAAACACACTAATAAATTGAGATAATAAGTCTCTTATGTTAATTTGTTGTATGACATTAAAGTTAATTTCGAATTAAAACATTTTTAATTCCGTTAATAACGCTTGGTAACATGAATATATATATTTTAAGTGTCGTTATCATCTGTTACATTTTAATAAGAATATTTGTCCCGTAATTCATATTTCAGTTTTATAGCATTTTTGTTATATGTAGAACTAGCTGTGTGCTCGCGGCTTCGCCTGCGTTTCTTACATACGTTGTTCACTGTGATTTAATTTTTTTTAAACGGAACCCAAACTTTTTTCGGTACTAAAATAAAGTGAAACTCTATTTCTCACAAATTGTAGCATTTGCCAGTGAAACCGTGCCTTGAATCGGATTTTATTCGAAATATCATGAGTTTTTACACGTAACCCTGTTTATTTTCGAAAAACAAAAGAGTACTCCAAGTTACGCGGAGTAACTTCACTTCCCATCAAAATCAGAACAGATAGACAAAAATTTTCAAAATTGTATTTTAGTATAGGTACTATTATTAATACTATTATTAATTAGGTACTATATATACACTCATATGTATTTAGTATAAAATTGTTATTTTCACATTACAAACAGACAATTCAATCTTATTTGTTAGTATGGATAATGCTTAACTACTAATTAGTTAGGATAAATTACGAAGAATTCGGATACCGGTATCTAATAACTCGAGTCAAAGGTCGTACCCTTGTGCTGCTCTTGGGTTAGTTACCATTTTCCGATTGAGTGCAATAAGGGCTCACCACAAAAGCCGAGTGAAGACGTCAAAGGACTTCAGATTAACAGCGACTTTTTTTTTATTGTAGGCTGGATCTCCAATACGAAGGACGCAATTTGCTTCTATTAATAAACATTTTTTTTTTTACATTTCTAATGCAAATAAGTAATAGAATAGGCTTCAGGGGTGCAATTACATTCGCAGATCCTCGCTCAGATCGGACACATCTTCTTGACCCATCACAATCGTATTGATAGGTGAATCAACACCCTAGGTGGCGCTGAAGATCACTCCATGAAGAATGCACCTGTGCGTCTTATTCCAGCAGACTTGTTCGCAGGCAGCAGATAAAAGACTTCAAAGGAGGACAAAGGATTCCGGTTTAATGGACGTAGGTTTGAATCCACAATTCGAATAATTAGCCTGAGCTTTCGGTGAAATAAAACATCACTAGGAAACTGTAGCATAGTGGTAAAGCAAGGCCTGGTTAGTTACCACCATCAAGTTTGATAACCTGTGAAGTAGCAGTTGGTGTGTTCCGACACCTTCACTTGAGAACCTCTAGACCTTAATGTCTTTACCACCCTGGATCACATCGTCACTGAACATTAGGCGATATTGTGGTCAAAACACTGAGAGAATATAAAAAAACCATGTCGGTAAGGCAGAGAGCCGGCCTTTAATAATTTGTAACGATCGTGTACGAGCTAAGGCAATAACATTAGCTAGTTTGTACACAAAACCGACCACTAAATTACTCACAAACGTTAATACGTTGTTATTATCGTTAAAAATTTATCGTCGATCGGCGACGTTACGTTAAATTATGGCGAATGTTTGAAAGGTGCATTTTTTAACAAAGGCATGTTTTATTACAACGTTACCGATGCGGCCGGGTAAGTGCATCATGCGATGACGATTCGATGGAGTCGTTTGTGTCGCCCCTGTAAAATTAATATTGTTTATTACATGCATGTTTAGGGCGTAAACAGCTGACAAGTCGGTCCACCTGTAAGGAGACAGTCGCGTCACAGTTTGGTCTCGTTACATTGGGCTAAGTTACTTTTTTTAATTTACCGCAGGGTGTTTAGTTGTCTCATTTTTTAAATTATAAACTATGTATACAATGAATCTCTAAAACAATTTAAATATGCTATGTAATTCATTAGCGTCTACTAACGGACAAAAAGACAGACAGGTAGCCTTTTATATAATCTAAGGATAAGGACGTAAAAAGGAACACGATAGTTATAGTTCTGATTACTTTTCCTATATACGCATACGTCATATTATCTGACGCAACAAAATAAATACTAAAAACCTGACCAGGTAGGATACCTACCACCGGAGCAACGCGGTAGAATGCACATGCCATCCCGTATTGCCCCACTCATGGTGGCGGGAGGAACCGGGGGGTTTAGTAGGTAGTGGTTAACGGCGCTTCTCGCCGCGAGTCCCACACTAATATTGGTGTGTAACAGTCCCTCACACTTGTGAGAGACTGTCACACACCGTCGGATCCAGTCCTTTCCTGGGGGGTACGTCCGTTTGGGTTAGGCTGGACAGCAAGTGCGTAAATGCATTCCCCTCGAAAAAAAGGTAGTATACCGATATATAGATACCTATAAAAAGTATAAAAAGAATTATGTAAACCGGTTTAGTGGTTTTCGAGTAATAAGCTAATTAACGAACAGACAGACAGACGTTTCCTTTTATGTACCTGAGGATTAATGTACGAGTAGGTACGGTATCTATATCCGCGTAAAGATGGGTATAGTGCAGTGGAGATCAGGAGATTATTCGTAGGATATTTTTGCATTAGGATTTTAGAGGAACCACAATTATCTATTACATTAGGTTGTTATTGTATAAAAGAAAGTCACTTTCCATGTCTGTCTTTCTGTTTATTCAATAACGCCTCCTAAACCACACAATAGTTTGTGCATTCAAACGGGTTACACCGCTAGTTACATTTGTTTTTTTTGTTCATAGAAGGTTTATGAACCCAGATGTTACGACATATCCTAATTACCCTCTTGTGTATGTGTAAAAGAATTAAATGTTTTGTAATGAATTCGCTAAGAAATCTATTTTGCTACTTTACGTAGCCTCAATGTTAAGGCATACATATAACACACGATTAACTCGTAATAACATAGTTTCTCTATGAATCCAGTTCTAAAGTCTACGTGGACAAAGTCGCGGGATGGATACTAGTTATGTAGGTATATATTCGTCCAGTGCGTTTATTAGAGGGGTCCGGGATTTCTAACGGTGGGTTCCATTATTGAATCGTAAAAGTTAAGATTGAAATCAAACCAAAAATGTATCGGTTTTTCTGACACTTTAGAGAAAAGAAAGGCTTGAAATTTCGGAAAAACAGATTGAGATCGCATATTGAAACTGGCTGTTAATAATATGATCTTATTGTATTCACGGTACATTATAGATTTCAAATTCACGCTATATGACAAGACAAACAAGAGAACAACTATATTCGACGGTTAACCTAATACAATCAATGCGATAATTATACGAGTAGATGAAAGTATTCCTAATCGAATTCCAATGGCAATTAGCCTTTGCCAAATCGTTTGGCGTTGGATTAAGAAAAAAACAAAAGAATAAGCACACGGGATAGCTAAGCGATGAGTCGGCGAATCTACGCGCGTGCGCATCGATTTGGCAGACGACAGTTACGCGCACATGCCGACCGCGCCGCACCTTGCGCCAGGTGTTGGCAAACTGACACAGTGCTAGACCATCTAGACTAGACTTGTTTGTGATATAACCTATCGGCCCCGGCTTCGCTCTAGTCCGCTTTATTATTCATGAATATTATTACCATAGAATTATCACGCCAAGAGGGATAGTTTCATACAAAAAATCGCTTAAAATTAAAGCCAAAAACATCTATACATAATATATGTGTGTAAACGACAAAAAAGTTATGTAATTACTTCAACGCAACGTGACCTTTTAAGGCCAATTTGAAATAGTTTCAATCCGCGTGCAACTACTGCCGTTCTGAGTGTTATAAGACAATGATTATTACCTACAAACCGTGCAGTCAGATAGAGAAATAGAAAAAAAAAGTATAATATACCACTTGAAAGTTGTTTTTAAAAGAGTCGATTGTCGATTGAAGAATACACTTTATTATAATCCATAAAAGTCTGTATTATAACAAAAAGCCGACTATTTGTTTCAATTGTAGGTATTAATCCAGCTTTCATTTGTTATTATCTCCGGCTTATTGCCTCTAAACATCATGTAAAATTTGGGAAACATAAAATGATGGTATTTATTTTCCAACGCTTATAACTCAGTTGTAGAGTCAAAGTTTTTATCAATTTAGTAATTAGGTATTATAAAATGCATCGCATCCCAAGCCTAACTAATTAACGAATGGCTACTTTGTTTCACTTGAAAAGGATATCTTTATAGGCTATTAATTTAAGAAACTTTTTATTCGCTGATGAACGAAGACGACGCGACGTGTCAGCTTGAAGGGCTCTGTCGAAAATGACAAATATTCAACTGACGTTTATTGTCGTGCTAAAATGAAGCCGCGAATACGAACATATCGCATACGTTTTTATCGACCTTCTTACAATTCAATATGGCGGAGCTGTCGACTGAAATTAGTTCAAGAATACTTTTTAAAACATTATAAGTACCAATTTATTGTGTTCGAATGGAGATTGGTAGATGCTGTTTACTTGCTAATGACGAAGAATTGACTTTTATTAAGGGTTCAGTTAGTGTTTGGATAGAAAATTATTGCTTGGAGTTTTTTGGCGGGATCTAAGACTGTGGATATTTTTATTCTCGGATTCGCACGATTTGACCCTTTATTGTGTAATATTAGTGGGTTAGGCTTATTAAGAACTAGCTATGTGCCCGCATCTGCTCCCGCGTATCATATGTTCTTCGCTGCGTTTTCATTTTTTTCTATATGGAACCATAAATGGGTTACTTATTTTTTTTTTCGGTACTAAGATGAAACTATTTCTCATACGAAATTTCATAAGTTTCCATTTTTTTTTACGCTTAACCCTAAAATGTCGAAAATTCCCCATACTTCGACGGCCCTTATCCCTTATATATATATATATATATATATATATATATATATATATATATATATATATATATATATATATATATATATATATATATATATATATATTTTATTATACAATACTTAATGATTTGTTTTTAGTAACCCAGGACGGCTGTTTACTGTGTCACTTTATTTCTCGTTTTTCAAACATTACCGAGTTCGTTAAAATAGTTTTTGCTGTACGCTCTGTATTTACGGTGGCGTCTTGAATTCGTTGCAGATAAAATACACATTAATTCAGCCTTAATGTGTTTATTAAGGACAACTAACTGATCATCTATTTTATTTTAAATACTAATTTACTTGCGTACGTACTACGTACCGTATTTTATACATTGGCTTGTTTATTTTATTTACACTACTTATCTGTGCTGCTACTTTCAAATATAAATTAAAATGATAAATAGTCTTGATTAGATAAAATAAATGCCGTTCATCTCATTAACGGGAGATCCCCTTTTGCGTAGGGAATCCCATCTCATCGGTATCCTCACAAGAGACTTATGTGAGACTAAATTTTTGGTCATTATTACCTTCTACCCTAGTAGTAACAGTACGCAAAATTCTTAGACCCCGATGATAACGTAAGTGTTGGCATAATTTTGAATAGAAACTAAAATTAATAAGTGCCCCATTTCATCAAAAATAAACATAATTGGTGCTTATGTTATAAATGAACAGTCTCTTACACTGAATTACTAAGCTATCGCATAGATCCGCAGCCCCAGCAGGTGTGACTCTACCATGGAATCCCGCAGCGGTTTGAAGTAATCGAACATTGGACGAACTTCGAAAGGTACTCGAACACAAATCGTTCTAGATAGATCTATTAGTCCGCGTCGATTCTGCACGGACAGGCTCAAATTCGTCACTATCTATTTATGGCGGCCGGAGATCATCGTACGACCCTCCGCGTCTAATCCGTAGACGAGCATGGAAGCATCAGTATGTGAGCAAGGTATTCTGCTTTTTGTCTCTAACTGCCTTGTTTTTACGAGCACAGGTAGCCCCACTATCTCACGCTATCAACCATGGCATAAACCACAATTATTGAAAAGCCTCTTTCAGCGGCCATTTTCTTTGTAACACTCCGATATAATTATTAATACTAAGTCAAGGGGGTTCCTTTATGCACCACCATTTTTCTAAAAAACGTAATAAAATAGACAAAACGTAGCCTATTTATTTGAAATTGTTAGGTATTTACAACTAACCTCAAGTCCACAATCTTTACTTAGGTTTGTCTGTAAAATTATTGAGCTCGAAGTTTGACTTCAAACAATCTCGTGTATAAATGTGCATTTGACCATTGACTAACCATATACTGCAGAATGCAAAACAGTAGTAAGAGTGATGCTCCTTTGAGAAAGCGCTGTTTTATTTGAAACTGACTAACTGTTGATGTAAATATCTAAAACCCGGAAAATAATAACCAGCACAAAGACACCACAGTGGTACGAACCTCAAATTAAGCTGTTAACGGCATCTGAATTCAACGGAATTCATCCTGGCTAAACCTAGCCTTGCAAGTATAAAAAAGAAAAAAACTGTGTTGCTTGTATTATAAAGTGACACAGTATCATGCTGGCAAAGTTTGCCATAGTTGGTAGAGAAAGGTCATGGTAAATAGTATCGGAGTTAAGCAGACTGCGTATTTTTGACCTATGGTCAAAGTTTGTTTACTGGGCGAAAATTTTTTTTTTACATTACATAGACAAATAATTTTAAATATTTGAAATAAACGAACAAAATACTTGTAGTATTTAATAAATAACGCCATTGCATTGTAATTATTAATTAATATTTGATAAGGCATTACGTTTGCAGTTTACGAACGACTTTCACCAAAGGACATGACTAATACGCTAATGTATAATATAATCTGTGAGTAAATTTTGCGAGCGCCCTGTAATATTTGATTTCTGATAAAATATGACGCAGCATTTTTTTTCCTTATTTGTATATCTAATTTACAGGATTTAAAATATACGTAAACAAGTAAGTATTTTATGTGTCGTTTGAATGACTTGTATATTAAAACTGTATGCTATTGTAATAATAATTAGCAACATATTGTTCTGGTGAAAAATGACAAACAAAAACAATCATAAATTGTATTTTATTATATGTTGGCTTAACTTTAAGTTACTTGATTTATAATTAGTTAACTGCTAAAAAGTTATCGTGATTATTTCATTAACTCGTTCGTTTACCACTTCGGTAAAAGTTTAAAGCGATGTCTCAGTCTGTCATGTAGTAGTTTTTCTTATTGTTACATAACTTGCAGTAATTTGCATTATATGTTACGTAATTTTGGTGGCAAATAAATTCACGGGAAATGAATTCTAAGATTCCATAAGAACTTTCTGTGATGTTTGGTCCCTTTTGGTAGAAAAATGAAGTGTTGCTTTAAGCCTAACTTGGCTGTATGGTCTAGTTACCTTTGTCTTTTAAAATTAACCTCTTTAACTATTAAATTATAGTGTGAAAATATCAATTATATGTATTGATTTTCGTGCAATTTTAATTTCTCCTCATTGTCGTTTAGCTGGTTGGTGTACGCAAAAAAATATAATATTATGCACTTGCAATATTTCTGAAATGTTTTCGGCCCTGTAAGTACCACTGTATCTGTTGTCAGGTGCGGGGCCCTTATAAAAAAGCAGGTGTATTTTTAACCTATTACCACAGTTCAATATTTTACTACCATCGTCTATTACTTTATGATATATACTCCTCCGTACTAGTTTTAAACATGCGTAACGTCAAATATATTTTATTATCCTTTATACTCTTACGCCGAAAAAATAAAATGAATAAAACAATTTGTAACGCATATAGGATCTGTCTTGAATCTGAAGCTAAAACTCGAAACTGTATTACAATGTAATTGTGCATACATTAACCCTTTTAACTCGATTGAATTTTCGAGTGAAATGTAAAAACGTCAATGTACTGGATACGTTTCGATGAATTGTAGTGTTCGTAAAATAAATAGTGGGGTGGAGGGTTCGTTCGAGACACCTGATCGTGTCAACAGGTGCGAAGTTGCGGTAATTTAGAGTACACGAGGGATTTCTGTGTCGTAGATAAATCTGGAGATATTGTTCGCCCGCGTTTTAGATATTCTTTTAATATAAATCTGATATAGTTCTTAAATAATCATTGGAAAATAATGTTTTCATGGTACTGACCACTGAATCTTATTTTTTTACAATTTCATTTGTTTCATTTTTATTTTATTTTATCTTATTATGTGAAACACTAATAATTTTTTTGTAATTATTTTGATAATAACGGAAAGAAAATATATTTATCTTAAATTCAAACCCCTCCCAATAAAACTATGCATTGATTCGGATTTTATTCACAATTTCATTTGTTTCAATATTTTACGCGTACACCTATTTATTTTCGTTAAATAAAAGTTTCACTGAGTAAATTTCGTTATCTGCCAAAGAAAGTCCCGTCAAAATCGGTCCAGACATTTTTTCAAATTGTGTTTATGGTACAGGTTACAACCATATGTATTTAGTAAAAAGTATAGATAACTTTGGCGTTCTATCATTTTTGTATAAAACAGACGAAGTCTTATTTAGATAAACTTGATCTCTATAAGAATTTTAGTCATGTATGAAATCAGCCTTTCATTAGTTGTTACTTCGAAAGAAAATTGCAACATCTTTTGTTTGCTTCGTGAGAAAAATAGATATCTTAGTATTACTACCTGCATTCGAATCTCGCAAAGTTCTGTGACGTAGGGTCTAATCTGTAAAAAACACATTTAGAATATTGCCAACGAAAATTTCAAATAGTTCGTAATGTGGCGGTTTTTTAGTGGGATTAGAGTCTGAAATTTAGTAGTTCTTGGCTTTATTTCTTTAGAATTTTGTTGTCGTTTTGCGTAATGTAGTTTGGTTATTGTGGACAATTGAACTGGAAATAATTACAATATTTTCTTAAGTTTCACGAAAACTCCGTGCAAAGTTTTGGCAAGATTTCTACCGCTTTACTAGAGTGTTAAAAATAAAAGAAGATGACTCTTTCATTTTACATGATATCTTCGTATTTATCTCGATATTCTTTCACCGGCTATAGTCTGTTCTTTAATAAATGCCAAACGTCAGAAACGTTGCGTGTCATGTCCAATTCTTTTTTAATTTTCTTATCAAACTTCAAATGAATGTATATAATATTATGTATTGACTTATAAATGTAACTCATGCGTAACCAGAAACAAATTAATTTATAAATGGGACGGGATTCGAATCGCTGAGGAGTGGATTTCTATTAGTAAAAGATATAGTATTATTCTTCTGTTTTATTTACTTACGTCAATTTACGCAGTATAATCAGTACACTAACAATGAATATTTTAAAATAATTAAGACAAAACTAGGGAACTATGAGGACTGCCGACAGAAGAGAAAACACGAAGCTTTGGAAAAACTATTTTTTAAATCTTTAAATTTCATAATTTATTATTTGAAATTATTAACATAACCTAACATATAACGTAACATGTGCCTGGTTTTTCATCTATTGGCGCTGCGAGAAATAGTTATTCGTAATCAAAACATACGATAGGCTGCGTAAGTATAAATTTTATTATTTATTGCATCTTATACTTGACATACTGTAGCATGTTGACAGGTGACGTCATAACATTGGTAACGCGACTAAAGAAGTTTTAGCTTCAAAGTTATGTATTTGTGATGAACAAATACTTTTTTCAAATGTACTCTACGTTTATATAATTTTTCATACGTATAACGTGACTTTTAGATATTGATAATTTTGACAGGCTATGGCTTCTTTTTTATACATCTGGCACCTGTTCTAACCGCGTGCCATCTTTATTTATGAGCTGCGGTAAAGAAATATGACTCATTACAATAAAAAAAATGTGCCAGCAGTCGCCGTTATAACGCATTTAGAGGGGAGAGACTGTTCATTGTAATCGATAATTTCAGGAACGGTCGTAGGTGTGTCTGTACCATCTGTTCGTTGATGGACTATTGTAATTGGGGTGAGTTTAACCATTTTATGATACCATTTCAATGATGACCCAGTTGGTAGTGTGGTCGGATTCCGCGTTTGTTTAGGTAACCTGGGTCCCTCACTGGCAGTTGCACAAGCAGTGCTCCGATCCCCATCTGGGGAGGCTCTTGTAGTCGCCGTCAGCGTGATACAGTGACACTGAAGTCACTAGCATCACACACAGTTTTGATGTCTTTGTGATGGCTACCATTTTTGGGCTGAGGACCTTAAGCGCCCGCTTCAAGGTCCTGTGAAGCTGTCAAGGCCCTTCTGGTCAACAGCGTTTGCATAATTTATTTAAAAAGAACCTATCGTATAATGAACTTGAGATTTCGTTGAAGGAAAATTGCGGGGAAACAGTTGCGTGGTGTTAGGGCATTTTGTAATAATGTCCGCTTGGATATAGTTACCTTCCTCAAGTTTGACAACCTTGTCGCAAAGCATTAATAGGGTTCAGCGTTTTGACCACAATCTTAAGTCAATCTGATGTTAAGTGCAGGAACGTTTTCCGGTTGGATCTCTTGAGAGCCATTACTTGAAGGTTTAGTGTGTTTACCATCCAGTATCACAACGTCACTTAACATCAGGTGATATTGTGGTCGTCAATCTGGGCCAATATAGTATATAAAAAGGAGAAAGTAATCTATCGACAGACATAAAGCTAATATTTTTACGAAAGCGAAATGATACGGTAAATTATTAGGACAGAATTTTAGAAGGAAACTGATCATATGAAATACGGAGCTTGATCTTTACTCATCGTTGCCAGGCAACAATGGCCAAAATTTTCAAAAGTTATTCACGCGCTAATGGGCAACCCCTTACCGTCCTGAACCACGTCGACATTTAACACCTATACGGTATATATATATATATATAATAAATAAATAAAATTATAAATTCAAAAAATAAATAAAAATCGTATTCCTCAATACGAAATTACATAATATATTTAATTATATATGTATTTATTTTATAAACGATTCTCTTGTTAATAATAAATTATGAGGTATTTTACAGTAGAGCGTGCGACGGCAGATGCTAAGACTTGGCATGTTACCTACGCACTTAACATTTCTTTAAAACGTATAAGGCCAGATGCATTTATGGTATAATACCTTAATTTTATGAATATGCGCTTCTGTATATTTTATTTTAAAGCTAAAAACAGTATACACTCCATGGTGCAAAAATTCGACCATAAATAAGTATCGAAAATTTTTGACGAAAACAATCAGTTATTTTTATTGACAACACTACAATACAAAGAAAAACTAAAAAAAAAAGAAGAAAATGTCCCGAACTGATAAATAACTTTGCCCATTTATAGCTAGGTATGTAATTATGTGTATTTAAATAATTTTTTTATTTTACTTTTTAGGCACTAATTGCCTCTTATCAAAAATATATATATATATCTTCGTCTACATATTGTTTTTTTTTATCATTTATTTAAACAGGGCTTTTACACATTAGTGTATGCCAGCCCTATCGGCGCATACCCAATATATCTTACAAAACAATAAAAAAAACATATACAACTAAATTAAATTATCTCTTAACTTACTACTTGTAATAATAAAGTTCCATAGCATACTAGCAGAGTCGGACATCGGTTCTGCTAGTACACCATAGAACATGCTTATATCTAGATAACATAATCCTAAGGCCAAAACCAAACAACTTCTAGCCCCCGCATTTCAGGTACATTCCACTAACAGACGCTGAGCGTCTTCGACTTTTCCACAGCCTTCAGTCTACATATTGTTAAGATAATAAACAAACGCAGACGAAGTCGCACGACTTAGTTAGTTTATAATATACTGAATTTAATTTCTAAAATGTTCAATGTTTTATTCAGTTCACCGTTTTTAAGAACTTAATATACAATTATTCTAATATTTTATTTCTGACATCAATTAAAAATAACAAACACAAATTAATATAGTAATAAATTATCTAAAAGAAGCTAGAGAACATATATTATTTAAAAAATAATTGTGTAAGTCGGTTCAGTGGTTCTCGAGTTATTAACCAATTAACAACAACAATATTATGTATATTTAAAAGTCTATGAAGCAACAACACAATCGTATAATCCATCTCGTATTAAGTGGTCACTATAGTTTATAGCTATTCATAATCGATCTCAAATTATTCACTTAATCCTTGATGCATTCATGTCTTCTTGTTCTATAACATTAAAATAATTTTAGTAATTCAAAATAAATACAATTTGTAATCTATTTAGACTCGATGAAAAAATAACTTTATTTCTATCCTATTATTTATAAATTTTTCTTTTAACATCAAACGACTTTGTGATTTATGTTACGATTAAAAAAAATTAATAAATTAATATTTATAATGTTATATTCCTTTACATAATCTCATAATCATTAAATAGGTAATATAATAATTTATGTGAAAATGATGCAATAACGAATTCATCTTTCGATTCTGCGTCAAAATCATATGTTAGAAGCGACGTGTTATACGTCGATTGAAGTTACAAAGAAATGTATGGATAAGACATAAAATAAACATTTATATTTTTTCTTTTTTTTTTTTTATTTTGATTTAGTATCGAATGTTGTTTTTAGATTTGGTTTAGTTTTATTACGTGGTCTCAACGTCACTATAATAAAGGTACAGGTAGAAGTCAAATTATGAAATAAAAAAATGTGTATAAATGCTTTTGAATGTTTTTGATAATCTATCAAAGCAATCTTTATTTATTTTATATTAATATTGATAGATATAAGATTATAAATATAGATTTTTATATTATTTTCCTTAATATATAATTAACAAATGGTGTAAAAAAACGTATTTAATAATATACATTTTCTTTACTTTTACCTTTTTATGAGAATGAAATTACGCTATTATTTTAAAACTTATTATAGTAACCTATAACTTATATAATTATCAAATAGGGGTGCCATTTTAACTGAAATCAATTATATATTGATTTTCAAATGTACAGGTATGGCCTGGAGTGCCTGTGTATGAAGCTGATCATAATCTTCCAACTGAAAGACAGCAGCGCGAGGCACTGTGCAGAAAAATGGGTCTGATGTCTGCACTTCCGCAATCCAAAATTTTGCAAAGATGGATTAAATTAATCTTTAGTGCGTATACTTATCTGGAAGAGTATTTATTATCTTGTGTGTTGTGTCTTTTAGCCATCATTTATCGAAACCCTAATTTTTATTTATAGTCCAACAAATTCGTGCATGGTTTTAATACGTTAAACATTGGCGGGGACGAGATATTCTTGATGATAATAAGGTCGGGTGACGTAAAGGGTGACTTATAGGTTGACTTAATTCTACAAGTCTTGATCGATTAAACCTAATCAATAAGACGTCGCGATGAAACCAAAGCATATTTGATTTACATTTCCAAATGCCTGACTAAACTCTTACAGAAATAAAGACTGTTTCAGTACATCCCACGGCATTATTTAATAATCAGTTCCTGTAGGTTAATTTGTTAATGTTTTAGGTCACATTTTGTTATGATCTTAGATGATAGTTATAAAATTAATCTTAATTATCTGATAGGTTCTCAAAATCTGATATTCTGTTCAAGAGCTAAATTTAAATATTAAATAAAAAGAAATAGGTTAGTTTATGTTGTTCGAGAGATTTGATTTTGAAATTGGTTCATAGAAGTAATAGAAGAATATTTTTGAAGAGGCATGCACCTACGTGCAACGGTTTCTAAATTTTTATTAGTAGGAGTTTCACATAATCCTATTTTTCGGCCCTGATAGTAGCACACTCATGAGGGTTTTTATTGATATTATCAGAACCAAAGGAGAGACGAACTGGAGGGCCGGAACACCCTCTTTGAGTTGGTGGATGGAGAGGAGGCAGCTGGTACCAGGCTGGAACCAGCAGATAGCGGATGGAAGACAAAGAAAGTGGCGCAGTCTGACCTGCTGCCGGTGCGACGCAGAGCATGACAGACTAATTCTGCGTCGCCCCAAGAAGGCGGGTTTTGCTACAGTGGGCTTTTAGTGGAATTAGAGTTGTCAGGTGGGATGCGTAAATATATTTCCTCGCGATATCTCCACGTTAAAAAAAACAGAGATTTAATTTGACAGTCTATAATATAGTGATTTTTTTTAATAACATTGGCATATCCACATAATATGAATGAAAAATATTCCTTTTTGGGCAATAAATACGAAATGACAGCGGTCGAATCGACCGACCGGTGTGCGCGGACGCGGTGGTGTGGCGCCAACGCACAGTGTTACCGGTTATTTTTCGCTTAATTAGAGGGTCGGACGAATGCGGTACCGATTCGTTTCTCGCTCGTGTTATTATGTATTTATTGGTCGTTTGGAACTTAGCCTTGTTTAGTTGAAATTATGATTCTATGCATTTAAATGAAAATTATTTTTAGCTGTTCACTTTATTATATACATATCTTAAATATTTATAGGTATAAATTAGTGTAAGTGAACGCGAACGTGGTTATTTTAAATAATACTAAAACTTGACCATATCTATGATATCAAAAATAATAATAACATTATTTTTATTTTCCATAAATTAATCATTATAAATTAGGAGCCATCAAAAATGCCTGATTTTACCGTCGTTTTCTGACATCCCTCAAGCAAATTTTAAACATAAAAATAAAAGAATAAACCGTGGAGGTAAAAAGTCTTTCTTATTTTAAAGTTGGAACAGAAATTAAAATTGGTCCTCCAGTTGTATAAGAGAAATACATTAATGATGTTTGTTTCGTCTAGTTTGTATAGTAGCCTGAGTTACAGTTGTCCCAATCGCACTTTATAATTATCTAATTGAGGCGTAACGAGACAGCAATAGATTTCTAAAATACCTACCTAGTCTTCAAATTCGTCTGCGACCGTATGTTCTCTTAATATTGATTTATATCGACTATGTGTGGCGGGTTATCGAAATCCTCCGCTTTTCCGGTCTAAGAATAAATACGTAGTTAGTATACGAAAGTCCATAGGGATTTGTATTCCCACAGGCGTACCGCATATGTTTCTCACGACCATCGTGTAGGCGACACCCACACCGGGTACCTACTACCGTGTTTACGTTGACATTTATACCGGGGTCAGAAGGGAGCATCGTGACAAAACTATATAAGTGCGTATTCTTATAAAATTTCACATAATATCCCTCGCCGAGGGATCGAAAATCGATCCTTATTATTATTGAAAAAATGGAGTAGAAAAAACTATAATCAATTACGTATGCAAAATTTTAGACATTTTTGACTCCCCTTCCCCATTGTTAACAATAGTTAGCGAAGACAGGCTAACGTGATAGGCAGGGAGGTCACTCCCGCTTGCCACCACTATTCTGACAGTGGGTGTCCTTAGTCGCTACGGTAGGTCCCAAGCTCTCGCTCCCGTCGTTCGTACGAGCGATGGTAGAGTTTCAGAGCATTTGGGCGGAGGTAGCCTTGTACTGCGAAGCAGTCATGCTCGCAAAGGAGGCAGCGGATAGAGAGAGAGAGAGCGCGCCTCTCTCGTAGTCGAAGTTGTGGTGGGCGCAGGGTCAGGAATGACCTTAACCCGCCATAGAGTGCCAACGTCGAGCTTGGGCGAGCCCGGCCCATTGGACGCAGATCCGAGACGGAACTTACCATACTCTGCGCGCGTCCTAGACTTTGTTCACGGAGCCGAAGTTCTGACCGCGGCGAAGCCCTATCAAGAGGCTATACCTTACCGGGTGTGGTGCGACAATTGCGTTAACGCATCCCACACCACCACGGACTTAATATACATAGTATTGTGGGGTTTTAGTCGATAGAAGTCCGACATAACCCCATCCATGGTTGCACCACGGAGATGAGAAACCTAGGAGGATTTACAACAAAAAAAAATTAAAACTCAGGATGTAAATGTTGCTTACGTAATTACCATTCAGACTTCCTTGCTCACAGTCTCATCAAAAATAAACAAATAGGAACCCAGGAACTACATCGGTGCTAGAGTTATAAGTGAACGGCGGCCACTAAACAAAAAAAAATTAAGACTATTGTTGTTGATAAAATAAATAGGAAAAGGTTCTGAACTGTTTTGTTTAATCTACACATTTTTCAGTTTAGTCCTAAAACCACGCCATGGGAGCTGGGACATATTGATTTGAATGTTCAACAGTAAAGTTCATTCAAAGTACAAACGTGTTTTGTTTTGTACTGACAATGCCACTTAAGATCGCCTGGAGGGACAACTTACATTATGATTGAAATTTCGAGAGCTTCAATATGTTAACTTATTCGAGCATTGGATCTTAAAAACGTTTCGAACAACCTTTAAGCGCTTTCAAGTGCCAAATATATCAACTTTGAAATTTTTGTTAAACCCAAAGAGAACATACCAAGCGCCAGCAATTCTATTGAATTCTTAAGAAAGTACATTGTTTATAAAACTTCCTTTCTGAAGCACTCCACGTCATAACTTTAAAGGTGAACCAATTTAAATATGTGTTGTAATTTAATAATGACCCAAGTTTCAAGTTTGATTGATTGCGGTATCTACTATTTCCAGATCTCAATATTGTACTTTGATGTTTTTACATATGAATTTATTTATTTTATTTTATTTTATAGTTTTTGGGAAGGCTTACAGTCAAATGTTGAATATAGATAGAAGAAATTATGAAAGTGTTACAATTGCTAATTATAAGCCTCCATGAAGCGATTCATTCTGTATATAATCTTTGCAGCGATTATGGTGCAGTCGGTAATGCGGTCGGATTTCGTGTCAATAGGACCGCGTTTCAGCTCACCTATCCAACTGTAAAAATGAACCTCAGATTTCGGTATAGGAAATAGTATATTCGGTATAGTGTTAATAATAATTAATATAATAATATTCCAATAATGCCCGCCTTGGTAAGCACCAAGTTCAATGTTCAAAATATGTCGTCAAACATTTTTTATGTAAAAAGTCAGCAAACAGGCAAACGGCCCATCTGATGGTACAAGGTTACACTCAGCTATGCACTTGTGCAACATTAGAGGCATTACTGTTGCGCTGCCTACCTTGAAGAGTGCTTTTCAATCCCTTCTTCAAGAGCCCCATGTCATAGCCCTCAGGAAAAATCGAGCTGGGTAGCCCATTCCACAACGCTAGCGTACGCGACAAAAAAGTTCTAGAGTACCTTTGTGTTGTCGCGTTTCGGCTGGGTCTAAGGGTGTGGGGATGAGCAGCCAGCCAACCACCTAAGATGCGAGTTTGGAACGGCGATGTGGGCAAAAAGTTCCTCAGAGCATTCCCCATTGTACATACGGTAGAATACACAATGAAAGTCAACGTCTATACGGGATTCTAAAGTATCTAGGCCGTATATTAGCTCGGGGTCATCAGCAATCCGAATTCTTTGCACGGAATCAAGAGGAGAGAGCTGGTAACCAGGAGCATCGGCTCAAATGTTTGAAAAGTACTCTATGTGAGGTCGGACTTGCGCTTTGAGAGAGTAACTTTAGGATTAGATAACCATATCGTCACTTAACATCACATGGAATCGTGATCAAAACGCTAAGACAATCCAGAAAAAAAAATATACTGAAATTTTGAAATACGCACTTAACCAGTTTACTTGAAGGTATAGGTCAAAATACTACCTGTTAAAAATGTAGCAGGTACGCCCCCTTCATTCTTAAAAGGGATCTATTTCCTATTGCTTACACCTGTATACTACGTGCGAAGGTATTTGATATTAGTAGATATTACAATATCTCGTTTACTTTTATTTAGAAGTTGCCAATTATATACTGTTACACGACAAGCATTAATATACTCGTAGCAATTTTTATCTTCACATTTTTTTTGGCTTTCATCTTCAACATTCAGTGTCTTTAATCTTCAGTCTTGCGTTAGAATGTGTAGCAGTTAGTTAAAGAGAGATAAATTTTAATGAAAGATATTACAATGATTAGAAATGGTTACAATGGTCAGCGGCTAATGGTCGATAGAGTGCTGTGGAGTCGCGTTAATGGTTAGAAGCGCACTGTGGTGTCGCTCAAGGGTTAGGAGCGGACCGTGTTATCGCCTCATTGGTTCGAGAAAGACTCATATTGTCGCCTCAATGGTTCGAGACGGACTCTTATAAAAATACATGTTTTACAATAAAGCACAAAAGTATACTAATGTGCACTAATAATGAATTGTAGGTAAAAGAGTCGTTCGGTTGTGGAACTTCGAACAGAATGTATTGGTGATTTCTTTGTCGAATGTATCAACTTTTGTTTACTAATAACTTCTTTAATATATTACTTAAAATAATAAAAGACATACCAAAACCTAGATATAACACACCTATGACTTGCAATTATTATACGTAACAGTTTAGTGATTATCGACTTATAATCGTAATCT
Source organism: Samia ricini (assembly GCA_014132275.2). NCBI lineage: Eukaryota > Metazoa > Arthropoda > Insecta > Lepidoptera > Saturniidae > Samia > Samia ricini. Next base: position 3,496,540 of record AP028159.1, read on the forward strand.
AATTAATGTATGGATAGATATTGCCTTTTGTAATATATTTCCAGGAAAATATATACATAATCTCTACATTTATTTGTTTGTTATAAAATCATGCTTATCTAGTTATAGAAAAGAAGAATAATTAAAAAAGGGGGTCGGAGGACCCCCGTCAGGAACGAAGTTCTTGGTTAAAACAGAAATAGACATAGAAAACAAAACTATATAAGGCCTACATGTAGTAATTAGAAAATGACTCGCTGTAAAGAAAATATCTTAAGTTATTATCATATCTTCTTAACTAAAAATTAAACATCCTGCGACGACGTTTAGTATTCAAACTTTGAACGTTTAACAAATGACTTCAGTGAGAATCCGATTTAATATTATAGAATAAAGCGCCATCTCTCATTTCTAGTATAATAATAATATACAAAGAAACAGCTGTTTACCTGAATAATAATAATGTGATATAATAATAATAGGAAACTGCAATAATAATAATAGTCATCACGTGGACTATACATCAGACACTTTATAGCTATCATACCTAGAATATACATAAGAGAGAAAAAAAAAAAACAAAAAAATATATATGTCAGGTACAACTAGTATTTGCGTAGTGGCTGAAATTCGATCAAAGTATGTATTCAAAAAACTTTGGTTTGTAAAAATAATCTATTTCTAAATATGTTATTTCAATAACTTTAAAGTATGTTAATATTAAACAAAAAAAAAAAACCTACAGAGAAGATAAATATACTGAAATGTTTTATGATTAACTATTTATATATAGATATATTTTGTGAAAAATAAACATTAAAAGTGAGACTTTTGTATTGAGTTATGAAAAATTTTTGGATAGTAAAAATAAAAAAATAACTAAGCCCCCCCTAGTGGGCTCGAACACTAACATTTTGGTTAACAGTCGAAAGTGCTGAACAATTGTGCCACGGAGGCGATATCTACTTTACGAAGCGAAATTTAATTACAGTTACACGCTTTTTTTTAACGTATCGGACGTTTTTTTTGCTGGCTAGGGTACCCCTCCATAGCGCCCCGTAAGAAACTTCGTTCCAAAAAATTGTAAGAGTGATTCTCGCGTTATAATTTAAGGTTGCTTTTTGTAATATATTTTAAGTAGATATCTATACGCAATCTTTACATGTATATTTTATAAAATTATGCTTGGAAATATTTTTATAAATTTAAGAACTAAACGTCAACGTATCAAGACTGTTTTCGTGCACGCAGGTAAGCGGTGCACGCGCCTACGTGTGTCTCCCTCACACTGCATTGTGTCAGGCGTCAACAACACACTATTGTGTGCATCACACACGACCGACGAAACTGATTCAGATTTCAATACATTGCCCCTTCTGTACAGATTGGAGACCGAAATTAATGTTTTTTTTTAAATTCGATTTACACTGGTAGAATTGTGTTGTTTTTCACACATTGCTAGTAATTAAAAAATGGAAGGTTTTTTTTGCTTTTTATAAATTTAAAGTGTTCTATTTTTCTTACATTTTTTATTATAATTATTTTTAATACCAGGTAGTTTTTTTTTCTCGAATCCTCTATGGATTATTTTAGCGGTTTTTTTTTTTACTTTAAAATTTAATTGATGAAAATAGAATATAATTATTCTATTAGAATAGAAGAATAGCATATTATTATAATTTTAGAATAGTATAATTAATTTAAAAAAAATCTACTTAAAAATCATCTGACCATTTTAAACAGGCAATATAATTCTCTACGCGTCATATTTTCATGATATCCTGTGGGAAAAATGTAGTTGTTATGAAAACAAATGTTTACCCAACCAAACATATAGGTGTCGAAGTGTTACAAGCATGCTGTGGGACTATTAACAACTGGATTTGTTTGCATAATAATGTTTACCCGATTTTGAGAACGTAGGGAACGGTCAACAGACAACGCGTAGGTGAAGGGTCATAGGGACTTCCTACAAGGGCTACTATGCATATACATATATGTACTTGCAATGGTTTAAATATGTAAACACTAGTTTTGCGCCCGCGGCTCCGCTCGCGCATAATAACGCGCAATATAGAGAAATACGTCTTTTATACAATGTAAGAATAGGGGCGGACCACGGAAATGGTGAGTTTTGTGGTTTAATTCCTGATATTTTGATTACTGTACCTATTTACTCATAATATTATTTAAAGTAATAAAACATTAAAATTTGACCAGATAATAAATCTACAGTTTTAAAAAAACATGTATATCACATCAGTGGTTCTCGATACATAAGCCAACTAATTGACAGACGGACATTACTTTTTGTATAATGTAAGGATAAGAATTATGAAATTATAAATTTTCTATGTCCAGATACGCATCACTAGAAATAGAATGAACCGATTTGGATGCAGTTTTCAGATTAATACAAGAGAAAGTAAGCAAACATCTAGGTAAAAATTAGGCTTTATGGTATATTAAAAAATATATTTCACGTGACCTTACAGGGAGCTTTGCTTTCCCTGCGTTTAGCTACCATTATCCGGCTGAGTAAGCACTAGCTAGCGAGAAAGTTCGCGTAAAGTTATCTAGGACGCTCTTAAGGTCAAAAGCATCAGTCAATTGTTAAAAAAACTAGGCTATAGCTATAGGGAAGCGATGATGATGCGGCCGGATTCCGCTTCAATCGACGCGGGTTCGATCCCCACCTATCCGACTCTAAAATCGGCCTGAGCTTTCAATGAAGGAAAATATCGTGAGGAAACCATAGTATGGAGGTAGAGAATTTTCTAATGAAGCTCGCCTGGGCAGCTACCGCCCTCAAGTTTGAAAATCTATCGCCAAATACCAATAGCTGTGTTCCGGCAGCATTACTTGAGAACCAGTACCTCTAGGCTTAGTGTGTTTTACCATCCTGGACCACAACGTCACTTAACATCAGGTGAGATTGTGGTCAAAACACTGAGCCTATACTGTCGTAAAAAAAGGGACTACCGACAGAAGTGAAAACTCTGGCAAAACTTTTTATTGTAATGTTTAAATCTCATAATTTATTAATGTGTCGAGTTACCCATAAAAATGAAACAATAGAAAGACAATAGGAAAACAATGGCAAGCTGGCGTAAACGCCAGGAAGGCGAAGGTTAAGTGAAATTATTTACATAACCTAACATTTAGCTGGTTTTTATATTGATTAGCGCTCCGAGCAATAGTTATGTAAATTTTCAAATAGTTTATTTATAATTATAACATACGATCGGCTGCCTACAAATAAATTACCAGTACTTAAACGCTATGTTATGCTTGACATACTGTAAGCATGTTGACGGCTGCTGTCATAGCATTGGTAACGCGAATCTATGAGTTTTTCCTCTGCCGAGAAACGCTCGACGCCTCTAAAGAAGTTTTCATTTCAAGAAACACAAAAAGAAATCTCTTGTGCGGTGGTAGGGCGCTTTTGAATCGATAACTTTACACAGATATATAAATATAATAAGATTTTTTTTTTGGTTTTGTTACATAATTTCATATATAGAACATTTTTGACCCCTCCCTCCCTTGTAAGCAATAGTAGTAGTAATCACTTCCGCCCATGATTACGTGTACATTGACATACTTTATACAAGTGAATTATAAAGTAAACATTTAGTAAACACCATTCAACCCTCCCCTCCCCCATTTCAACACACATAAACCCCCCCATTAATGCTTACGTAATACTGGAAAGGTCCCTAAGCTTCAAAAGAGTGAAGCCACCGGTACAGCTGTACGTAACCGTATGGTACTGTATGAAAGTTTGTTTTTAATAATTTCATACGTTATATTCCCTTTAGGTATTTTAGCTACAGTAAAAAATATTCTTAATTAGCTGTTACCGCGGCTCCGCCCGCGTATCATTTCATCCGCACAATTCTGCATAATATACTTTTCAAATAATCGTTAGAATATATAACATAAGGGAACCGCCGGAACAAACATACAGACAGGCACAATTCGTTTTTTTATATGGTTTTAGTAAAAGTTGATATTTTTGTGTTACAAACAGACACTTCAATTTTGTTTATTTTTAATTCCGTAATCAATTATAATTAACAAAATATTATAAATAGGTATTTATAACTAATTCGAAAATCACAAAGGAACTTTCGACGGCATATGAGTATTACTATTTTTGTTTTTTATTCTTAAGTTTAAAATATCTGATACTAAATTAAATAATATGTATTACATAATATAGCTTAGTTATTGTGGTCATATTCATATGCGCTTCAGCGCATTACAAATGGAAAGTAAATTCTGAGGTGTCAAATACTCGTAAACGAGTTGTCACAAATACTCCGTGGATTGTTCTTGCAAGATGGTAGCCGTTTCTTCTACAAAATTGAGATAAGGTTAGTTATTTAAAACAAATTCTTAATTTAGTTGGAATTAAGTCTACTAAAAGGTAAGTTTAAAAAAATGTTTTTACGATGATAACACCTTGCTATTAAGAGAGGAAAAAGTTTTTGGCGGGATCACAGTCTGTAATGTAGCAGTTATTGTCTTAAATCCATTAATTTGGATTCCTGACCCTATAATGTGTAGTTTTGGTGGAGTTTGGTATGTCATAGTTTACGTTATTGTGCTCAGGTGAGGTATGTTGGAAATAATGACGTGGAATTTATATTCCAAGGTGACACAAAAACTCCAAGGAAAGTTCTAGCAAGATGTGTTGCCATTTTGCTGGAAATGAGAAGCGTTGATCCAAATATAACGTTACCTACATGACCCAGTGACAGTATTGTGTATTTCAATCGCTGATTAACTAAAAAAAGAAGATGAGGAGAATCGGCAGTTACCAGTGTTTTTTTTGTCGAACTGACTAACGCATTTGATTTGAAACGCTTTGATAGTTTCACTGGACTTTAAAATTAATCAATGCGAAACCCTGAAAAAAAAAAATCAAATAATTATGTAAGTACTTAAATTTAAACGCATTATAACAAATGGTGAGTGCAATCTAAATCGATTTTGGTTTTAACATGAACAATACGTTGCCGATACAGTTCATACGCATGGTGTTTCAGTTTTTAATGGAAAGTTGTTTATGGAGAATGATGTCGGGTGTTGTTAGTACGTCATTAAACTATTAGAATTAATTAGTGAGTTACGTCTGTGCGACGCCGCTTCCTGCTTGCCTATCATCCTCTGGACTTTACTAGGACGGTGTCATGCATTATCTATACTTATAATAAAAGGCTATCGATTCGAAATTTGTACATTGAAGATACTTAAGAAAAAATAGTATAGGGGCTTCCGAATCACCTACAGAACACATTTGGATAGTTTTAAAAAAAAATTGATCCGCCTGTCTATCTGTTTATTAATCTATTCGTCAATCACGCAAAATCTATTTATGAAAGTTGACAATGACATATATTGCATCCATGGGGAGAATATAGGCTTCAGATTGTTTGAACACCAAGCGGGTAAAGCTGCGGGCACAGCTATAAGTACATGTAATTAAACACTGATTAGAATATTTCACTTAATCAATTAAATATTTTTATTTTTAAAACTAACCGTAACGGATGCTCGTACTCGCAAAAAGTTTTTATTATTCTTGGCAATTTATTTCTCAGATTTTTTTTTAAATATTCAATAGCTTACATACAAATCTGAAGATAAGCTAATACTTATTTTTTACATTGAATAGGGTCAGTGTTTTGAGCACAATCTCACCTGATGTTAAATGACGATGTGGTCGAGGATGGTAAACACACTAAGCCTAGGAGTACTGGTTCTCAAGTGATGCTGCCGGAACAACCTATTGTTATTTGGCTACAGGTTTTCAAACATGAGGATGGTAGCTACCCAGGGGAGATTATTATAAAATAATTGTTTCACTGTTATTACTATCAACTGGACCTTTAAAAATTTTAAACCTAATTGTACGAGAGATAACATGTTTATTACATATTTAAAAAAAAGTATCACGTAAATCGATTCATTGATTCTTGAGTTATAAACCCAATAATGGATTAGTAGACGGAGACAAAATTTTATATATGTAAACAATTTGATCGCATTTATTAACTACATTGAGTACCTATGCAGTACCCACAAATAAGTGAACACCTTATTCGCTTATCTGTGGTAGTACCAGATGCAAGGCCAATTGGTTTTAATTATACTTCAACAGTTGATAATTTGGCCAAGACTAAATTAAGCGTTTCACTCCTTAGGTGGTATGAATCTACTTCGTTTAGGCCAACTTGAAGGAAAAGATAATCTATATATAAATAGGCAAAGATAAAACATTTCAAGACATTTTTTTCCTCTGTTTAATTAGCCGTTTTTTTTATTTAACAGCTATTGATTATATAACTATAGATTATAAAATAGTTCGTTTTCTTCTAATTTTAAAAATGGATTATGATCGAATTTCGAATGATAGATAAATTGAAACTGGTCACTTAACGCGTAATGCCGTCCCTTGTCTTTCACTAGCTGCTTCCTTGGTATAAGGCAGGATGTCAAAATTACCGGCGCAAATGGACGCGTGCCTTTAAAACAATTGAAAGTTGTATGAATATTGGTGCTGAGTAAACCCTTCAGCTGCAGCGGTCGTTTTTAGATGGACAATATTAGTAGCTGAGATTTTTTAAAATTATTTTTCTACTAATGGCTAAGAAAGTTAATTAGTCAAAAAGTTAAGTTAACCATAGCGTTTTAAATATTTTATCAGCCAATTAATCATATATTTTTTTTTGAAAAGATTTGCTAAAAATGGGTGACATTTTTTATTTCATCGTCTTAAGGCAAAGAGGGATAAAATTTGTTACGGATGCACCGTTACCTTACATAACAACTTTTGTTTATTTTGTTTTATCAGCATTTATATTGTAAATACTGTACTTTATACGTTCTTTAGTAATTAATTTTTCCAACATTTTACATTCAAATCAAGTTTAAATTTCATTCGTAAATCTCCGATGGTATTTTAGGGTTGTGAAGTGACAGTTTTAACAAAACATTATAAGTGTTATTGTCAACTACGCGTGAACAGTGATTCCTTGTCTTTTAACGTCATAACGTAAAAAACACGCTGCCGTTTCCGTTTTCATTATTAAAGTGAATTCATTTGTTCCGTTTGTGTTTTATATATTTATTTATTAACACCCAATGACTTGAGTTGTGCACGAGTTGGAAGTTACATAAAAAGAAGTTTATTCCTTTATATATATATACTAACTGCTCTCCTCGGTTTTACCCGCGTAGTTCCCGTTCCAGTGGAATTTTCAGAATAAAAACTCCTATGTTCTATGTCACTCCCTGGATTTTAAATCATTTCCTTACAAATTTTGTACAAATCTTTCCTCGTTATAATATTAGTATAGATTAATCAGGTGTGGTTCTAAAGGGGGGAGAAGGTTCGCAAAAATTATGTAACATCACAAGAGGGGTGAGGGGGTGCAAAGATATATTGAAGCGAAGATGCGTCGATGGACGTGGGTACAGCCTACCTATCCAACTCTTAAATCAGCCTGAGCTTTCAGTTAAGGAAAAAACCGCGAGGAAACCATAGCATGCTGAAAAGGGCTTTTTATAATAATGGCCTCCTGGGTAGCTACCACCCTCAAGTTTGAAAACCTGTCGCCAAACACCAATAGTTGTATTACGGCAGCATCATTTGAGAACCAGTACTTCTAGGCTTAGTGTGTTTACTGACCCTCACCACTTAACATCAGGTGAGATTGTGGTCAAACCACTGAGCCTATACCATTTAAAAAAGAGATATATCACGTGTATTTATATTTTCATTGAACGCACCATGGGTTTAGTGAGAAGCGACGCGTGACGATGTCCAAATATTTTAATTTATTTATATAAAAAACAATTTAAACGATAAGTTTCAAAACGATGAGAGTTGTTTTAGTTAAAACTGTGTTGCCACTATAATTGCCAGCCTCTGTTACATATCTTTGGAAACCACTTTCTATTATATATATATATATATATATATATATACGAGTAATATTAAAATAAAAAAACAAAAATTACCATGTGTTAGTATTGCGTGTATGAGTGTGCATGTGTGTGTAAAAAAAAAAAAATTAAAATTTACTTTATTATTGTGTGAATATGAGTAGTTGCTCTGTTTCCTCGTAAGTAAGGCCTAGTAGCCAGTTTAAGGCGATTTTATTACATTTCCTATTGGTGAGTGGATAAATATTATATTTCTTTATGAATTTTGTTGTATAACATAGGGCTTATGTAATGATAGTGTCTACTAGCTAACTCTATTCTTCTTGATACAGTTGGGCATATAAGGTCATGTCTACGCTTCAAGCTGGTATAATTACAATCATATGCCAACTCAGCATGTTTTTCATAACACATTGTAAAATGAACAATTTACCAACAGATAGAACTTTACAGAGAGTGTAATGTTCCTCAGTTGGGTAGGGAAAAGGTTTCGAAGTCATCACTTTCAATAACGCTCTTTGAGCTCTTGCAATTTTAATAAATAAAGTTTTACATGAACCACCCCAGGGCGTAATGCAGTCTGATAGTATAGATTGAGTTAGAGCAAAATAGACAACTCGTAGTGTTAGTAGATTAAGAATCGAGCTCAGGTTTTTTAAAATATAAATCATTTGTCTCATTCGTAACACTACACTATTAATATGTTCATACCAGGAAAGAACGTTATCTATCAGTACACCAAGATATTTTGTAGAATTTGTACGAGTTAAATACTGACAACAACATAAATAATTATAGTGGGAAACACATGTTTGAGCCTGAATGGTAAAATCATCAGAAGGTAAAAAGGCCTTTTTAAGAGCGAAAGTAACAAAACTAGTCTTTTTTTAATTAAGTGTTAGTAAATTGGCAGATAACCAGTTCATAGTTGAATACTGTTTCAGCAAGCAAGCTTCTATCCATGTTGTTCCGTCAACAATCAAAGCTGTATCATCAGCTATGTAAGTACTTTGCAATGAGGTAATGCTAATGTACACAGGTTATTTATATAAATAAGAAATGACGTCGGCCCCAGGACACTACCTTGTGGAACGCCAAAGGTGAGCAAAGCGTACTCACTGGTAATGTCATCAATTTTGACACATTGATAACGATCATTTAGACAAACTTTAAAAACTTCGAAAGTAACACCCCTGATGCCAATATACTCCAATTTGTTTAGTAAAATAGGGATAGACACAGTGTCAAATGCTTTGGAGAAATCGAGAAAAATACCTATTGTCTTATTATCTAGAATTAAGATTTTGAACAACATGTTTAGTCACATCTAAGACCGCATCTTCAGTACATCTTCCACGTCTAATACCATATTGATTATTCGCTAGGATATTGTTACATTTGAGGAAATTTAAAAATTCTATTATTTAATCTTTTTTCAAAATTCAAAATCCAAATTAGCTTATTAAAGATAGTGTTCTCGAATTTGATATATGTTGAATCAATAAAAACACGTGATTTTGAGCGGGGTTAGACTAAAACCTAACAACATTCACCAGGGGCGATGGGGCCACAAATTTGTAAAAAAATCATTAAAGTTAAACAAAATAATAAACTTCTTTCTTACACACTTATCCTTACATTATGCAAAAGGCATCGTCTATCTGTCCGTTAGTATATGCGAACGGAACCGCGAGAACACAGCTAATAATAAATAAATATTACATCTGTCAGTATCAAATTTAATGTAACAATATCGAGGTTAGAAAAAAATATCTAAATACCTAGTCTAGAATGCGTGAACAAAATTAGTTGGATAATATTACTGACAGATGTTGAGTCGTGCTTGTAAACAGTGTGGATACTGATTTGTCGAGCCCGATAATGCGGAGCGACGGGTACAATCAAGGTATGGACGTATGTACGGACAACAAATAAAAATATCATGAATTTTTATTCGCTATCTTATTATTTTAATGCAATTGTTTTCCAGTTAATTCCTTCATGAATGCAGATTTTAAATTATTTACAGGTAGATTCCGATTCGAAATCCCTTTTTTTTTTTTTAACGGGGGGAAATGCATTTACGCACTACCCTTATCTATTGTACTTAGGGGATCAAAGTCCCCCAGTACACTAGATAAGGGGCACGGAGTGACGAGCTCCGTGCAGTGTGGGACTCACCCGGGCGAGAGTCGCCCGGAAATACCCACTAAAACCCCCCGGGGCCGTCCGCTGCATTTGGGATGGGGGCGACACGGGGTGGCTTTCGCAAGCACCGCGTCGCCCCCTGCAGCCCGATTCGAAATCCCTAACGTTTTTTAATCTGCGCTTGTAAACTTTCGATAAGTATATATAAGTATTGCTCTTTAACACTGTGAACTATGAGATTTATATTTATTTCTGGGATATTTAAATTTAAAAAAAATCGAGACGGGGCCACGTTACACCTAAATACTGCTTAGACCTTGTTTATAAGTTGCCGTGTGGTAATCTTATCAAGAGACAATGATGACGTTTACTTTAAATGCGCATTTTAATTTATAAGTAATATCCAAATTAACTATATAGTTCTAATCTTAGCGTTGTTTTAACGTATTCCAGCGTATTAGCTTTACTGGAAAATTTCAAGCCGTCCTAACATTAGCTTTCCTCTTTCATCCTTATAGAAAAAGTGTATGCGAATAAACAAGACACATCAACTTGTTGCACATTACACGAACGATATCAAAATATTAACAGAGTGTGCGTGATGTCTTTTAATTTCTTATTTTGCTGACGGTACCGGTACCGAGCAGCGTCGGCACCACTGTGGGAATGTCTGCTCGTGAATCGCCCGTGGCTTATGACAATTTGCATTTTTTTGCCGTCGGTACCGAAGACTGCTTAGATCGTGGTCCAAGTCACGAAATGTTTGTTTTGAGAAATAATATTTTATACTAATTCAATTAATAGTAAAAAAAGTAATATGTTTAAAATGTTGAATAAAAAATATAATCAGAGAATTAAAATTACTTATTTATTTATTTATTTTTGAAGAAAATACACTTAATTTGTCAATACGAAAAAAGTTTGTTTTCAGATATCAGCTTAGGAGAAAGTATGTGTTTTAATAAAATGTATAGTATTGTGAATGTTCAAAACAAGCTGTCTTGGAGAACTTCGTATCGGCTCAGAATTAAATCTTGTCGAGATATTATCAAAAAAGCTACTAGATGTTTATATTATGTGTAGCAAATTGATATACTTATGATTTTAGGAAATTACCTAAATGTGTTTAACGGCCTTTTTAGCCCTTTTTTTAATCCTGTATCCCTAAAGTAATGTAGAGTTATTTTGTCGAGCTAATATTTTAAAAATAAACTAGACAGTCATGGGGACTGCAGATAGAAATGAAAATGATGAAACATTGGAAAAATTGTTTTTTTTTTATGTTTAAAACTCATAATATGTTAATTGAACATAACCCCCCAGTAATAATTATGTACTATTTCGACTAGTTTATTAGAGTATAAATTGTATTACTAATTATATCTTATACTTGACATAGTGTAGCATGTAGTCGGCTGACGTCATAGCATTGGTAACGCGAATCTTTAAGTTTTTCCCTGCCGAGAATAACTCAACGTCGCTAAAGAAGTATTTATACAAAAACTGCATTGCAAGCAGTGCCAGAAATTACATAGATTATTATTGATTACGTACCCTGTGTCTTAATTTCACATAAAATGCTTTTTGTTTCATTATTTCGTTAAAAAAATAGTTTTTCATAATATTGTTGTTTTTTTTTTTTATATTTAATTCTATAAGAAACGGTTCTGATGGTCATCATAAATTACATAATTTAGACATATTTTCAAATGTCTCCATAATTTTAAGTTTAATCTTAGCAGCTATGACATAATCGCACCTTACTGTTAATTATTATATATATTTACTGTTTTGCTCTAGATGTTGTACTTTTTATTAGATTTTATTGGTGATATCTTTACTCAATTATTACATGCATCACATGACTTATAGCTACTAGTATACCTACTATTTTTTTTTTGTTATGTAATTTATCTTTTTTTATCATATAATTTATATAATCAATTATTTACATGAGCTGATATTTTGAGCTTGTGATTTGTGCCTATAATTGAGGTGGCATCTAGCGCGCCTGTAATGCCAATGTAACTTATAAATTATGTTGACGTTCACTTTGTTGGTACAATTAATAAATAATTAAATAAAAATAACAATAGTCTTAAAACCGTCCCATTGGCCCGGCTGATAAAAAAGTTGAGCAGCCTTCCTCTACCACCAAGTACAAGATTAACATGCCGAGAATCGCTCAGCGCAGCTAAAGATTTCACTTTAAAAAATGATATCGTCATGTTGAATTGAATGTCGCTCGCAACTCAAGACTTGCGCCGTAATCTCAACAAGCGGCACTGACCGTCTTCATGATGTTACTTCTCTTTCACACGAGCACTGTACATCGTCTATATTTCGCTAATTGCCGACAGTATGAACATATCGCGTGCGTACAGTGCTGTACAAGAATTTACAGTACCGGTAAATAGAATATAATTTACCGGTATGGTATAAATATATATTTTTCTTATTTTTGAAGTTATACTTCTTTAGGCGCTTTATGAAAAAATGATGAGAGTGAAATTTTAAGATGCGCGCGCATCTGTGACACAAAATTAACAGTATGAAGTTGTCTGCTTAACCGCTCATTAAGTCTCGAAAAAAAAGCTACCAACAAAATAGAAATTGAACCTCGATATTAGTCGCACATGTTAGTACGCTCGTCGTCACCTCTGATCACTGTTTTCATATTTTTTTTTTTAAAAATCAACTTATAATATTAATTTTTAATATTTGCTATTAAATTGAATAAATAATAATATTTATAAAAATAACTAAATAAATTTAATGAAAATTTTTTGATAAAAATGAAAAGTGAATATTAAATTAAGAAATCAATAAAAATATTTAAAAAATGACCAACCTTAAATTCAATGTTTGAATTTATTATTAAATTTATTTTTAAAATATTAAATAATCAATACTAAACATTTAAAATTAAGAATTTTATAATATTTAGTACAAATTATGTCTTGTATATTTATTATTCTCTAAATTTGGTTTTTAATAATTATATATATATTTATCTAATTTGTACGATATTTCAACGCTGTTAATACAAAATTTTTCGTATCATATTTCAGTTATCATAAGCCACTGATAACTGAAGTTCCGATTCAGACATTACCGGAAGATACTATGGAAGTGGACATAATTTAATTAAAAATACAATTCGAATAATAAGACAATTTATGTTAAACTTAATATAAGAAAATAAATATTTATTTATTTAATTTTTCAAATTTAAAATGATGAAACTTTGTTGATTATCCTTTTCCAATCCTTCTATTATTTTATTGTAATTAATTATTTGCATGCAATTAAAAACTATTTTTTAATGATGCCAAAGATGTATAACTTCTCACGCGCGTACATAAGTACACGCACCCATTTTTTTTTAACTCTGTATATACTTGGTGCTTTGATCACAATCACACCTGATGTTAAGTGACTATGTGGTGAGGGTTAGTTAACACACTAAGACTAGAAGTACTGGTTCTCAAGTGATGCTGCCGGAACACACCTATTGGTGTTTGGCGACCGGTTTTCAAACTTGAGGGTGGTAGCTACCCAGGCGGGCATTATTAGATAATCTTCTACCACCATGCTATGGTTGCCACACGATGTTTTTCTTCACCGAGTTGGATAGGTGGGCTCGATTCTACGTCCATGGACGCGGAATCTGGCCCCACTATCCACTGCGCTATCATCACTTATATCATATTACTAGCTGTGCTCACGACTCTGCCTGCGTGGAATTATGTGCGGGATAGCCTGAGATGTTATTTAGGCAGTCCGCTAAAACACACCGTTGTTGCTGGATTGCGAGAGATGTAGTAAATAATGCCAGATAGAAAGTTTAAACAATATGTTTATTACAGGTTAGACACGAGTTTACACTATAAACAGACAACACAATTACAATATAAAACAGACACAATATAGAAATATAGGTAAACAGAGACAACACAATATAGGGATAGCACAGAGACAACACAATTACAATAGAAACAGTAGACACAGATTTAAACAGGATATAAAGCATGCACAAGATTAACACGACATATAGCAAGATACAATTCACAGTAGACAATATAAAAACACACACAATAGTCCTCACTACAGTCCTTACACTAATACTCACAGTTGTCCTTACACTAGGACTCACACTCGTACTCACACCCGTGTGTGAGTTTACGCGCACGATGCGTCTCGAATTACGCGGAATTCGAGACCCACTATAGTTCGATACGCGGTTCACTGGTTCGGTTCGCGGATCGCGTAGGTTCGGAACGCGGATCACTGTGGCTCGGGACGCGGAATCACGGTCAGGTCGGAGCGCGGTTCTCGTACTCGGGGACGCGGATTCACGGTCAGGTCGGAGCGCGGATCACTATGGTTCAAGACGCGGATTCTTTGAACGCAGTGCACTGTTGCTTGAGGACTTCTTGCGGACTACTTGCTGAATGTTTGACTACTGCTTCTGTCTCAGAGTTTAGTTCTTTCGTTGTTTTTTTTTTTCTTCGGAGAGCGATCGATGACTGCACGACTGGCATTTTTTTTTTTTTTTTTTTTCGAACCTAGCTAACGTTGTTGACCGGAAGGGCCTTTACAGCTTCACCGAACTTTGGGGGCGAGTGCTGAAGGCACTCAGCCGCAATAAGGTGACTAGCTCAAGGGTTACCAAAGTGGTACGAACCTCGGCTTGGCCGTCACCTGAGTGTAAAAACTCTCTCGCGAGTTTGAACCTAGCTATTCCCTACATTTTTTTTATTAATAATAAAAAAAATAAAAAAAAAAAAGGTTCCTTACAGGACCTATGTACCTGCATGTTATGTGCAAGAGTGTGTTTGCAGTGTTGTGCGTGTAATGCTCAATGCATGGGCAGTGTCACTGTATCGCGCTGGCGGCGACGTCAAGAGCCTCCCCAGTTGGGGAACGAAGCACGTCCTGGGCCGCCGCCTGAGGGGGACCCGGAGAGTGTGCGGGAGCAAAATCAGCCGCCTGTCCCCGGCGGCGGGAACGGCGGTTACGCGGGCGTGGGCGCTGGCACGCATACTGAATCGGTTGGAAAGGAAAGATCCTATTTTCGCACGTGATTTTATCATCGGGATCGGTGAGAACGTTACGCGGTCTCCGAAGCGGTTTCGGAGCTAGCGGGTCGGAGGAGTACGCGACGGCTTTCGCTATGAGCGGATTCGGGTGTGTCTCTGCGCGATCGAAAAATGCGCGACACAGGGATTTGATAACAGAGTGAATGGATGGTAGATTGAGGTCTCTGTGGATGTCCACATCCCTCTCGTACCACCGGGCACCTACGGCTCTCCTGGTGAAGCGGTTCTGAACCACTTGGAAGGAGGCCAGATCTGTATGAGCGAAGGCAGGGGCGCAATAAGTGAGAATGGGCCTAACTACCGTTTTGTATAATGTAATTTTATGGCGGGCGGCCATCTTACTACGAGCGTTGTAAAGAGGGAAAAGACGTCCCATAACCATGTTGGCACGGTTTCTGACTTTCAAAACGTGAGATTTGAAAGTCATGTGGGCGTCTAGTGTGACACCGAGGTACTTGACCTCGGTCGCCCATGGGATCTCTACTCCTAGATAAGTGATTGGACGAGGAGGGTCAGATTTCTCTACGGAGAACATAATCGCGGTGCTCTTTCCCGGGTTAATCGCTATGCGCCACTTCAAGTACCAAAAGCTTAAGATGTTAACAGCCTTTTGGACGCGGGATCTGAGAGTGTCTCTTTGTCTGAACGAATAATAGATGACCGTGTCATCGGCATAGAGACCTAAATGAACCTTACTAGCCGCCACTCCTTCGAGCGGGTCGTCTTTCAGGTTCGGATTTAGGTCTGGTAAGTCCGCTATGTAAAGGTTGAAGAGGACAGGCGCCAGAATGGAGCCCTGGGGGACTCCTGCGCGGATCGGGCGGGCTGAAGAGAGAGCGGACTCTACTCTAAAGCGGAAACTACGATTCGAAAGGTAATCGCGTAGGATGTGTACTAATGTGTCAGGGACGCCTAACCTAACTAGTTTAAATACAAGGCCGGCATGCCAGACCTTGTCGAATGCCTTAGCGACGTCGAAGAAGACAGCGAGCGTACGCCAGGGTGTGTTTGGGGTTCGGTGAAAATTTGACAGGATGTGCTCCGTGAGGCGTTGCACTTGGTGTGCGCGCAAGAGTGTCTGGCTCTGAAACCAAACTGTTCGGGAGGCAAGAGATTTTTGTCCTCTATCACTACGAGGAGTCGGTTCAGAAGGATCCGCTCGTAGAGTTTACCTAATGAGCTTAGCAAGCTGATTGGGCGGTAACTATCGGGTGACCTGGCATCTTTGCCAGACTTGTGTATACCTATCACTATCGCTTCTTTCCAGGCGGCTGGAAAGTGGTGGTTTTTGATGGCCGCATTGAAGATGCAGACCAGTAGCGCGATGAGACGGGGCGGAAGAAGCTTAAGCACTTCATTCCTGATCCCGTCCGGACCGGGAGATTTTCTAGGCTTAAGGCCCTTAATGGTTGTAGTGACCTCATCACAGGTGACAGGTGTGAGGGGAACAACCGGGGAAAGAGCGTCTAGGTCCTGTACCGAGGACTCTACATCGGAGACGTGGAGGACGTCAACGTTGTCAATGACGGGGGAACATTGCTGCTCGAGGCTATCGGCTAAGCACTCGGCTTTGTCGTCATCGTCAAATGCGGGTGGAAGACCCTGAGTGTTTCTGTCCAGGGGGGGCATACTAGCGACGGAGCGGTCCGTCTTCATCGATCGTGCAAGCTTCCAGTACGCGAGGTGGGAAGGTACCAGCTCCTCTAGGAGACTGTTCCACCTGTTATCACGGAGCTGATCTATGCGGTCTTTCACCGCTCTACGCAAGGAACGTAAGCGTGCACGATTTTCCTCAGTCGGATACGCGTCGTGGGCACGGGTCGCGGCGTTCTTCTGGGTGAGCAGAGCTCTCACGTCATCAGGGAGTATAAAGCGGCGATCGTTCGCCGCTTGTACCTCTTTCGAGGTCTCCCTGATTCCGGTGTTGAGATGCTCGACCAGAGAAGCGATCGCGAGATCCGTGTCCGCAGGCGTATCCAGTACGTCGGGGATCAAGTCGAGCGGGGGGGAGGACTGATGGTCCTTGAGATATCTGCCGAGTTTGAAATAGTCCGCGACCTTCACAACTGGCGGGCTAGAGTCGTCCGAATGACCTAACTGTAAAATGACTGGGCGGTGGTCGGAGTCGAGTTCGTGTACGACTTGTATGAGACGCACAGGAAGCCGGACCCCTTTGAAAATAGCTACGTCTAGCACTGTCGGGCGGCAGTGCGGCATGAAGTGGGTAGGCTCTAAAGGAGCGATGACCTCAAAATCGAGCTCATCCATCAGCCCAGTAAGAGCAATCCCATTACTGGTATTACTCGAACTGTTCCAAAGGGTGTGCCCGCAATTGAGATCACCCGCGATAATGACGGAGTCTCCGAGAGAGAAAAGTTTCCCTAAATCGGAAGCTAATATGCGCTTATTGGGCGAGAGATATACAGACACCAGAACGATCGACTGATGGCCGGTCATTCCGATTCTGCATATAGAAACCTCTAAGTTTTCTAGCTCAGGAGGGTCTAGCGGCGTGCAATACAGAGACCGCTTATAATAAATTAAGGTACCACCGCCCCTAGTTGGGGGCAATCTATCGTTCCGAACGATATTATAATTCGCGATCTTAGGATCGCGATCTTTGGGCTTCAGTAGGGTTTCCTGGACAAGAAACACGTCTATTTGACGATCGCGGAGGAAGTTCGCGACGAGTTCACGCTGCGGAACTAGTTTCCGCGCGTTAAAGAACGAAAGGGACAAACCGCGTGGCTTTATCTTAGCCATTGATTACGGGTGTTGGGAAGCGCGTGCCAGCCCTTGGAGGGTCATGGCGATGGCGGGAAACCGAGTTATAGCGTCTAACTCGGCGTTTCCGGCGCCGCTGTTCAACAGAGTGTTGAACGCGACGACATCCTGCACGTCGTGGACGCGCAGGAGGAAGAGAACCCGGTCTAGGCCGGTGGAGTGGGCCTGAGGGGCCTGAGGGGGGGTAGCCAGGCGCGGCTGCGCCTTGGCTTGGGGCCTAGGTGCCCACGGAGCCAGAGGGGCTGCGGGGCGGGGGGCGGCGGGGGACGGGTCGGCACCGCGGAAGGCGACGCCGACGTGCCTGGGAGGCACGGGAAAGACCTCAGTGTCATAGGCGGCACTTGAGGTTGGAGGAGGAGGGGGGGCAGCATTCCTCTGAGGAACGCGTCTACCGCCTTTGTTAGGCTGGTTGCGTCTTACCTTGGGCGCACACGGGCACCCTCGGTAATTGGCGGGATGACCCTCCTGCCTGCACAAAACGCAGCTTGGAGGGTCGGAAGTGTCCTTGGGACGGGGACAGTCGGGGGTGAGATGATCCCCGAGACACTTGACACATCTCGGAGCCATAAAGCAGCTCCGAGAACTGTGCCCGTACCCCTGGCAGCGGTGACACTGCGAGGGGTAAGATTTCTTGTGTGGGACTTCCACACAGATGCGGGAGAGGCCGCAGAGGGTCTTCAGACCGAAGACCTTCTTGCTAACCTCGTTGGCGGGGAGTGATACAAGGACCATGTTGTATGGTCTCCTGCCTCGCTGGTCGTGCATCCGATGCACTTCAGCGTCGGGGAAACCCTGCTCCCTAAGGGAGACAGCTATGTCTTCACAAGAGAGTTCCTTAGGAACTCTCTTGATCACCACGCGGAGGGACTTCTCTTCCTCCAACGCGTGAGTGAAGTGGGCATATTTCGCCTCACGGAGAAACCTCGTGAGGTCGCGGAAGGTGTCCGTGGTCGACACCTTAACCATGATACCATCGCGAACATTCGTCGCGGTGGTGAAGTGGATCTTGCGGCTCGCTAATGCCGCAGAGATTTTAGTCCAGGACGCTTTGTCCTGGATCGTGACAGGGGGGGGGGGACGCACCTTCTTAGGCTGCGCCTGGGAGGACTTAGCCGCGGGTTTGGGAACTCTCGGTGCCGCTACTGGCACCGGAGTGGGCTGTTTAGCCGAATCCTCAGCAGCGAGGATCTTAGGACCAGAGAGTGATGATGAAAGCGGCGGAGAAGCCGTCGCCTTCCTTTTGGTTTTTCGCCTAGCAGCGACAAATCCGTCACTGCCGAGCGGCGGGTACTCCAGCTCCATGTTGTCCGAGTCTGACCCGGACAGCTGGGCGGAGGTGGTGGCGAAGTTCGGCATTAGGCTGGGACGCCTGTCAGCCGAGTTTTGGGGGGACAAGGGGGAAAAAAAAACTATTCCCCGTAGACACATTAATAATGTCCGCTGAACGCGGACGACGCGGTGAATAGGAACGTGAACGCGACCTAGACCTACAGTCGGAGAAGGAGGAGTCCCTTCCCGAGTGAGACGCGAGTGGTGAACGCGCGCGAGAACGCTCCGGGGCGTTGATGTTTGCGACCGGTTTACGGACGCGTTGAGGGAGCGCGGCGGATGTGCTCGGCAAACTGTTCTTGAATGTCGCGAACTCCCGAGCGAGTTCGGGAGACTTCGACAACAAAACCTTTACGAAACTAAGGAGCTGACGCTCCGTCGTCACGAAATCGGCCATCCCGCGATGGCAAGAGGGCAGGGGGGGGTGAACTACCTCCCTGCCTGAGGGGCAGGGGGGCGCGCCAAAAATCTATGAGACTACGCGAGTCTCGCAAGTGACCGTTGAGTCAAAGTGCAATGACTCAAGGTAGTTGGGAGCCTACGGAGCCTAGGGGGAAGCCCTAACAAGCCCTAGGGCCGAGGACGTGGGTCAGACGCCCAAACAGCACCCAGGGGATGGATCTGTAGCAGGAGCGGAAATCGGGTAAGAAAGAGGGAAACCCGGTGTGATCACACACCAGATTCCGGTATTTGGTGACCCCAGAAGGGGGTCCCCAGGGAACCTGCTAAACCCTGCACCACCTTACGTTGGCACCGTTAGGTCTCCGGTGATGACCACAATCAAGAGAGAGTGGGTTTTATCTAAGTCGTGAAGCGACACGTATCCTCACCTTAAGGGTGAGTATACGTAAAACGCGCGCGTACTGATAAGTACGTTTTTCGAAAAAATACACGAAGTTATAAATGAGATTTATAAAATCGAGTATTCAACGCTCGCAAAAATACCTCAGCGCGGGAAACCCACACCGGGTACACGACGCGGCGCGCGCGCTTGCGTCACCTCAACCGTTAAATAAATTTAACGGCTGTTGCTACGCAAGCGAACGAACTTCGAAGGCGGCGATAACGAGATCGAACACGTGAAACGTATTTGTGCGAGCGACCTTAGCGTGCGTGCGCACACTTCGGCTTACCAAACGGGTATCTCGCACGACTGGCACCGTCCCGGGCGGATACTTAAGCTCCCGGCATGTGCGTGACCCCGTTCCTACGGATCGAGGTATGCCGGTCGCGTTCGGCGAATCAGAGCGCACCGCCCGGCGGTGCCGCGAGGTGTTCTGTCTCGCTCTCGCAAAGACGCGACGTGCTTCGGCGCGTATGTTCAATGCAATATTCATCAATTATGCCATTCTAATTCTATTTATTTACAACTATTTCGTAATCTACAATTATTCATGCGGGATCTAACTCTATGTAAAATCTGTCTGAATATCTGAATAATATGCACCCTCTCTCTTGAGGGCGCTGTCCTGCACAAATTACGTGTTTGTGAAACTACAATTTCAATGTAAAATGACATGCTCATATTCACAGCTTCGATATGAATCGATATTTTAAATTCTTTATTTAATTTGGGCCCTGAGACGGTGCTTACGAACGTCATAAAATTACCATTGGTTCGGAAAACAACATAGTCGAGAAGAGCGCAGGCAAGAAGCGATGATGGCGCAGTGGATAGTGCGGCCGGATTCCGCGTCAATGGACGCCGGTTCGAGCACACCTCTCCAACTCTAAAATCAGTTTGAGCTTTAGGTGAAGGAAAACATCGTGAGGAAACCATAGCATGGCGATAGGCCATTTTCTAATAATGACCGCCTGGGTAGCTACCAACGTCAAGTTTGAAAACCTGTCGCCAAATACCAATAGGTGTGTTCCGGCAGGATCACTTAAGAATCAGTACATCTAGGCTTAGTGTGTTTGCCATCCTGGACCTCATCGTCACTTAACATCAGGTGAGATTGTAGTCAAAGCCTCACTACTTTGTACTGTGTAAAGAAAAAAAAAAGAAAAACTCGATCTGGTTTTTTTACATGTTTCTTTAAAGTACAGTATAAATTATACCATTAATAATAACAATAAACGGTCACAGCGGAAGGACAGAGAGGGGTGTCACTTGCAGATATGACTATCGTTCACGTATTGATCCACCCTATAAAAACATCTGGACATTAGAATCTGTTTGACATAGTGCTGAAACTTATTGTCAGGTAAATCGGTAATGTGCTTTGGAAACCTCTTTTTCGTTCACTTTTTTGTATACTGCAAGATATAGATTATTTCTGTAATTGCTAAGACCTTAAATAGCCTACCCATGATTCTAAAACTAACTGAATAAATTTTTTTATACACTTGTTACCACCCGTTTTTGGGCTGAGTTTTGAAAAAAAAAAAAAAATGTAATCTTAGATTGTACTCATGTACTAATAGAGTACTTGCATTGCAAAGTTCGTCATAATAAATCAGCTTAACAATAGATTTTTATCTTGGAGACAGTAGCGAGCAAATCCAGCTCACATTAGAAAATGGCTTATAAGCACTATGGTATCATATGAATATTTTACTTCAATGAAAGTTCATTTTAGGATTTTAAATATATTTGTGTATACATATTAAACGCTAAAAATTTAACACAAACTGCTATAAATATAAATAAAAATAGGTTAATATATAAAAAGTGGAAATGTGTAATAAAATTATTGCCGCGGTTGAAATTATCGCCGATAATTTTTTCGGTAAAACCACGAATTCGTGTCTTACAATAATGATGATGAAAAGTAAACGCGATAAGCATTGGTATACACAGTCATTGCGAATTTTGAATCTGTATTTATTAAATTGTATTGTATATTAAATTTTTTCGATTCCATCTACCCTTTCTAATTTTTTTTTCGATTTACTCTTATGTACATTTTTCCGCTAATAAAAACAAAAGACTCTCATTTTTCTTCATTAATTTATTTGTTAGGTTGGGTATTACTTTTTCAACTACACTTAAAGAACCGGACGGAGTCCGCGGTCGCGGAATCCGATCGAAATTCATTAAATAAAAAATAACAAATAAATAAAATAGGTAACAAAAAATACTACCTACGTTTCTTTTTCTCCCTACATTTTCTCGAAAAATTCGTCGATTTACTTTTTTGTATCATTCGCGCATATTCGCGCGTCCACAGTGCGTGCTTCACCTTAGGCCTATATTAAAATGGTTTTACCACAAATGACAGGTAATTGCCGTTTTTAAAATAACCATTTACTCGCGCCTTTAAACTTTGTTAATAGACGCTTTCTAATGCTTTTCGTTTTATCGCCTCAGGCCGTGGTCGCACTCAAAATTGCCTGTAAAGAAATCAATACAGTTATAACTCCGAAATATTGTTTAAATCATGTAATCATGGCCGTGTAAGCTTTAGAATTTCTACCAATAAATCCTTTATAATATTTTTCTGTCTTAAAGTCATCAATTATAATTTATATTAAACACTAGCTGTGTACCCGCGGCTGCACTCGTGTTTCATATATACATACTTTAGTTTATACAATTGGTTTTCAATTTTTTTTATTGCTACTAACATTAAGCAAAGATATTTCTCACAAGTTTAAATACCTGCCAGTAAAATTGTGCATTGCACAATTTCATGAGTTTTAATTTTTTTTACACCAAACCCTAATTATTTTCGATAACAAAAGTACGCTAAGTTACGCAGAGTAACTTCAGCTATCTATATAAAAAAGTTACGTCAAAATCGGTGTAGCTGTTCCGCAGATTATCCGGAACAAACAGATGGATAAAGAGACAGACGGACAGCCAGATAGACAAAAAATTAAAAATAGTATTTTTGGTATAGGTATCGTAGATACATACATTCATATCTATTTATTTAAAAAAATATTTTTACATTACAAACAGACACTTTAATTTTATTTATTAGTATAGATAACTTCTTAGAATTAAGATATTTCCTTTCATTATATAAAAGGGAACGTCTATCTGTCTGTCTGTTCGTTAGTAGACGCAAGCGAACCCACGGGCGGAAAGCTGATTATTGATTAAGCTCAGAGCTTTCACCACAATCTCACTTGATGTTTAGTGACGTTATGGTTCAGGGCGGTATACAATTAAGCCTAGAGGTTCTGGCACTCAAGTAATATTGCCGGGATATACCTATAGATGGATGGTGACATATTTTTAAATTTCAAGGTGGTAGCTATCCAAGCAGGCATTATTATTAAAGTTTCGGCTTATTGTCGAGTCGGATACGTGGGTTCAATTAATCACTTAATTGAAAAATAATATTATGTTAACAAATTATGAAATTTTAACATTAAAAAAAAAACAGTTTTTCTGTCGGCAGTCCCCATGGTTGCCTAGTTTCTTTTACGTTCCTATCAGAGAATGTTACGATATAGATTGATAGTTCAACATTCGTATATAATATGACGGTCTAAACAAAATAATTAATGTATGATTTACAACTCATCGTAATAACGTTTCCATATCGTTTCGAGGTGTGGTACGTGCAACCCACCTACATAAACTTTAGGCCGGCGTGAGAACGCCCGTCGGCGACAAATGTCAGTATCTGACGACTCCAGAATACGTACCTATGTTGTATTTTAATGACTCGTAATAAGTCACGTAAGCCAACGGTAATATCGAATGATGTACGATCGTTTCGCGTTCGATATACATATGTACGTAATAATATATATACGAGTACTTATGTACGTAGATTGGTTTTTGATTACGTTATTTTTTTTAATTTGAGATCATTTCTACGGTGATTTAGATTTTTAACGCACTGGTTTAAGTACTTATGTTAGTTATTAGGTCGGGGAAAAAGTTACTTCGCATTTTATATGAGAACTCAAAACATATTTTTTTCAAAATTGATCTATATTTAATTATCGTATATATGTGCCATTTTGTTTGATGACTTTCTGCCATCATGTAGATAGTACCATGATACCGTTGCTGTAGGAATTTTGATAAAAAAAACGCGATAAGTAGTTTTTGCAGTCCTCTCTTGATGTTAACCTGAAGAATTTTGAGGAGACCGAAGGAAATCTGAAGGTGCAAGGTCAGGGCTATATGGTGGATATTGCACTGACGGGCCTGGTGGGTTCGCTGCAGGGGGCGATGCGGTGCTTGCGAAAGCCACCCCGTGTCGCCCCCATCCCAAATGCAGCGGACGGCTCCGGGAGGTTTTAGTGGGTATTTCCGGAGCGCCTCACGGCCCGGGTGAGTCCCACACTGGCACGGAGCTCGTCACTCTGTGCCCCCTTATCTATTGTATTTGAGGGACTCTGATCCCACAAATACAATAGATAAGGGTAGTGCGTAAATGCATTTCCCCACGTCAAAAAAAAAAAAGAAAAAAAAAAAAGCTATATGGTGGATGCATTAACACCCCTGAAACCTTGACCTAGCTTTAACCACGACTTTTTTCGCACGTTCTTGTCGTACGTGATCCACTTTTCATCCCTAGTTATCAATCTCTTCAAAAACTGTTCGGTTTTATTACGTCCCAATTAAGAGTCGTAAATCCTGAAAAAGAGTTATTCAAATCATTATTTTTATGTATATATATATTATTTTAAGCATACAAAATGTTGTATGTAAAAATATTATCATACAAAACATACTAACTTTGCGAGCTGTTATACCCCCGCTATGTATGCCTTAATGCTGCCCTGACAATCCCAGGTCAGCATAACTCCCTTAGCTCTTAGGAAACAATGACAGATCAGTCAGTCGGACTTGAGCTTTCATCCTGGACGGTTGCCTAAGGATAAACATATCCTCTGCGGGAACATATTTCCAAATCTATATTTCTATTATATTCATTAAAAGTTCTCCGCGATTAAAAGTTCTTTTTTTTTAAAAAGACATTCTTAACACGTCCTATAACATTTTGGTGGCAGCGGTGGGATCCGGAAATCCCCAGTGCCCGTTGTAAATCGCTCCACGACTCCCGGATCCTGTAAAAACAAAACTCAGTGCTTGAAATACGTGAAATCTAATAATTCAGTGAATTTACCTCAAAGTGAAGAAAATAATTAAGTGGCCAGTGTTTTCATCTGAAATACTAAATCAGTGATATACCATTCACTAATAAGGCAGTGAATATACGTAAACTAAGATCCAGAATCTCGCTAATACGAGATTACCCTTCGCCGTTCCTGGAAATCAGCGCGCCGCCCGGCGCTCTCCTTATCGCTCCGGAATGCAGTGTCTTATCGCCGTGTCCGTCTCGATCGTGTTCTTCGTATTAATGTAAGTCTTTGGTCATTGCGTCATAATTTCATTTATTGTATTACATTTAATCGTCTTGAATTTTATCTGTGTAATTGTTGTGTATTGTATCCTTTCAATTTCCAAATTCTATGGTCGTGTAATTCTACATAAATAAGTACGTGACATGCCAAAAATTGACGAGACTAAACTTATTTTGACTTTACCTGGGCCGTCTCCAATCCCGACGGAGAGTCGGTCCGCGCCTATCGTCCCTCCTCAGACTAGATCTGCCAATAATCCTTTAACTAACACTAGGGTAGAGATGGATTTAAATATTTTACTTAAGTTTATAAAAACATATGACGGCGATAGGGAAAAATTGAACTCATTCCTCGTTAACTGTAACAATGCATATGAACTAGCTAGTGAATCCCAAAAACCAATCCTTTTTAAGTACATACTATGTCAATTACAAGGCAAGGCAGAAGTGGCTTGCTCGATTAAGAATTTTAATACCTGGGAACAATTGAAAGATTTCCTTAAAACACAATTCAGTGAGAGGAAGCATTACTCTCACCTACTCACTGACCTACAAGAGAGTAGGCAAGCCTCACAGGAAAACGTCAGCCAATTTTCGCTTCGAGTAGAAACCTATCTATCACAACTTTTAACCGAAATATCACTATCCGACACTAAACAAAAAGAGGTTGCGGGACGCATTGCCTCTATGGAAGACCTAGCCCTTCACCACTTCCTCATTGGACTGCAACCCCGCATTTCTAATATTGTAAGGTGTAGGTCACCTAAAAATTTGAACGAGGCGATTAACCTCGCCATATCTGAGGAAAGGATCCAGCAAACAATGTTCAAAAGAAATCAATCCGAGAATAGAGTAAGACCGCAAAATAATAGTCAATTTCGACAAAATACCTACAGACCATTTTTAAAACTGCCTAGTCCGACTCAATCGAGACAAATCCCAAACTTTCCACAACCAGGATCATCGTCGGCAAGTCCATTTTGCCGGTATTGTAAAATTCCAGGGCACGACATTTCCGCGTGCAAGAAGAGGGAATTCAATAATAATCGTTTCCGGGTATCACAAAACCCCGGATTTAATCAAGGCCACTATAGGCCGCCTCCTCGCGTAAATTTCGTGTCTGAAGAATCCTCGGAGGACGCCGGTCGTGATGAAGTGGATACATCACCATTCAGGCCTGATATCGGTTCTTTAAACGAATAAGGGTCTCGTCTCCGTGTCGCCCGAGACAGCATCGAAAAGTCGACACAGCCAATAACCAGCCCCAAACCGGAAGCCTGTCAAAGCCCATTATCCAACATGCTACACAACAGGGTAACCAGCCCCAAAACGGAAGCCTGTCAAAACCCATTATCCAACGTGCTACACAACAGGGTAACCAGCCCCAAACCGGAAGCCCGTCAAAACCCATAATCCAACGTGCTACACAACAGGGTAACCAGCCCCAAATCGGAAGCCTATCAAAACCCATTATCCAACATGCTACACAACAGGGTAACCAGCCCCAAATCGGAAGCCTATCAAAACCCATTATGCAACGTGCTACACAACAGGGTAATCAGCCCCAAACCGGAAGCCCGTCAAAGTCAAAACCCACTACACTAATTCCTCAGGCCTATTCGACGATACCAAAGAAAGTATACGAAGTAAATATAGATACGACCAAAAGGCTATTACCGCATGTCCTTCTCGATACCCAAATCTCAAGTACACCTCTAACCCTATTGGTCGATTCCGGTTCCGCAATATGTTTAGTCAAACAATCATGTATCAGAAAACACCAGACTCTTGTAAAGGAAACAATTAATATTAAGGGAATTGATCCTGGAGATGAACCAACACCGACGCTTGGTCATTTCCAATTGAAACTGCGATTGTCCGATAAGAAAACGATATTCCATAAGTTTCACGTTATAGCGGATATCAACCTTCCCTACGATGGAATCATAGGAACTGATCTCCTAACAGCATTTGGCTGCAATATTGATTACAATACCGATACTCTGAAGATAGAAAACTCAGAGATATCCCTAAAATTTTTCGAGCCCTTCTACATAATTCCACCACGAACAGAAACTGTCATCGAGTGCTCTGTCCGTAATACCAACCTAGAACAGGGCATAGTTGTAAATCAACATTTATCCGAGAGTGTGTACATATCCAATTGTATAGTAAAAGTTAAAGCCAACAAGCGAGTTAACCTAACAGTAGCAAATACATCAGAGCTCTTCGTTAATATAAATCCCAATTTAAACCTTGAACTAGAACCTCTACATTCTTCAGCATTTTCAATTAATATAAGCACCAAGGGAGTATCCATCCGAGCCACAGAGGTTATCAGGTCACTTAGAACCGACCACCTAAACCAGGAAGAAGTGGAAGCACTCGTTGGACTTTGCAGTCAATATTCTGATATCTTTCACTTACCTAATGATCAGTTAACATACACTAACGCACTCAGTCATCAAATTAAAACCCATAGCGACGTCCCTATCCATACTAAATCATATCGTTTTCCTGAGTGCCATAAAAAAGAAGTCGAAACTCAGATATGCAAAATGCTTGACCAAAACATAATTGAACCGTCAACATCACCATGGAGTTCACCGATTTGGGTGGTACCCAAAAAGATAGACTCCCAAGGCATACGCAAATGGAGAATAGTAATAGACTATCGAAAACTGAACGATATTACCATTGGGGAAACATACCCCATTCCACAAATTTCGGAAATATTAGACCAGCTGGGTAAAAGCAAATACTTCTCGACGCTAGATCTCACGTCCGGTTTCCATCAAATACTTGTCTCTCCCGACGACGCACCCAAAACAGCTTTTTCTGTACCCCAGGGTCATTACCAATTTACCACAATGCCATTTGGACTGAAAAATGCGCCATCAACCTTTCAAAAGTTAATGAATAACTGCCTCTCTGGACTGCAAGGTACGAGATGTTACGTCTATTTAGATGACATAGTTATTTATTCGTATGATCTAGATTCCCATATCGATAACCTCACCACCGTTTTTGATAGACTCCGAAGCTTTAATTTAAAACTGCAACCGGATAAATGCGAATTTCTTCGAAAGGAAGTCGCATATTTGGGCCACACCATTAGTGAAGAGGGTGTAAGACCGAACCCGGATAAGACGAGAGCTGTTACTGATTTCCCTGTGCCAAAATCTGCAAAAGATATAAAATCATTCCTAGGACTGGTGTCATACTACAGGAGGTTCATACCTGACTTCGCCAAGTTGGCTAAGCCACTAACTTCCCTTTTGAAAAAGGATATCACTTTCTGCTGGAAGAACGAACAGCAACTATCTTTCGAATCACTAAAAAACAAACTGGTTTCCTCGCCTATCCTGGCCTACCCGGACTTTACGCAGCCATTCCTCTTGACTTGTGACGCATCAAAACTACGCCATATCCGCGATCTTATCTCAAGGACTTATAGGGCAAGATCGACCTATATCCTACGCATCTAGAACACTCAACAAAGCCGAGTGTAACTATAGTGTCACGGAGAAGGAATGTCTCGCAATCATCTTTGGGACGAAGGTATTTAGACCTTACCTATATGGCCATCGATTCAAGATTCTCACCGACCACAAACCACTGCAGTGGTTATTTAACTGTAAAGACCCAGGATCCAGGCTTATTCGTTGGCGGCTGAGACTCGAGGAATTTGAATATGAGATTCAATATAAAAAGGGGAAAACAAATGTCAATGCGGACGCCCTTTCTCGGTTTCCCGTAAATCCAATCCAACCCTCTCATACTCCGAGGGCATGAGACGAAGATTTAATGGATTTATTGATTTCTCCACCTTCATTTAACCCAAATGAAGAACTTTCACCTGAGCCTGTACTAGACCCCCTGGATCTAAATGGAGATAACGTGGCACCCTTACCTGACGTAAATGTGCCGTCAAACGTTCCTGATACATTAAGAGAAGAAATCGAAAATGAACAATTAACCATACCTGAACCAATTGGGGAACATTCTATACCCCACGACGATCACGTTGATCTCGAAGGTACACCGTTTACAGCCATTTCTCCAGACACGTCTACAGATGATTACTCCACGTTCCTGAAAACTATAACGGAAAAGGATAAAATATTTAACACTTGTATAGAGGAACACAATGAAAATTTATTAAAGTCTCCAACTAAAGTAATCCTGATTCCTACGTCACTCGATTTAGACGAGTCAAATCCGTATGTTCAAGATATTCTAACCAACCTAGAAAATCGCGACGAGGTCCTAAATATGGAAAAGGAATTATATTCATCCCACAGAATCAGTGTTAATAACAAAATATACTACCTTCTGTTTACAAAGGTACATCATTTTGACGAAGCCAGCTATCCGGAAATTTTTGAAACCCTGAAGAGATTAAGAAATGAATTAATCGTCACGGAAAATACCACGGAAATAAGTATATCCGATTTTAAAAATCCGTTTGAAAAACACTCCCCTATAAAGATTCATAATATTCTAACTTATCTATTCCACAACACCAACATTAAAGTAATTATGTATCATAACAACATAGTATACCCGTCTCCAACTGAAATTAAGAAAATATTGCAAGACAACCATGACATCCCTATAGCAGGCCATTTGGGTTCTGTTCGTATGTATAACAGAATAAAAGAATCTTACTATTGGAAAGGAATGCGAAACGATATTGAAGGTTATGTGAAACAATGCAGTTTGTGCCAAGAAAATAAAGCTCTAAGAAAAGTGAATCGTGCACCTATGCAGATTACCAGCACCTCGACTGCACCATGTCAACGCATCGCCCTGGACATAGTAGGTCCACTCCCCGAAGCAGGTCCCGCCAAATTGAAATACATACTTACCCTACAGGATGACCTCACCAAATTTTCCACAGCTTACCCGATACGCAGTACTACAGCCGAAGAAAAAAGCGAATGTTTACTTCACTTTATATCTATTTTTGGAATACCGAAATTAATCCTAACAGATCAAGGAACCAACTTCACCGCCGAATTGTTTAAAAAGACCTGCGAATTTTTGAAAATAAAACAGTTGTGGTCTTCACCTTATCACCCACAAACCCAAGGGGCTCTTGAGAGGAGCCACTCCACACTTAAGGAATACTTAAAGTCCTACGTGGACAAAAATCAAACTAACTGGCCTCGGTATGTGTATACGGCTATGTTAGCATATAACACGGCCATTCACACGACAACCCATTATACACCGTATGAACTCATGTTTGGCAATAAACCATATATACCCAACTCTATATTTGAAGAGACAACCGGAACAACTTATCCAGAATATGTAAAAATGTTACAAAAACCGTTTAAAACATTCTAGAGAGAAGGCTATTGAACACATTCAAAAATCAAAAGTAACTTCAAAAAATTACTATGACTCGCGCACACGTGCCCCACATTATAAAGTAGGTGATTTTGTCTACCTTAAAAATCATCTACGACTGCGAAAAGCCTTGTCGCCCATATGGAAGGGGCCTTACAAGGTTGTCAAAATCCATGGGAATAATACTCTGTCCCTACTCATAAATAGAAGACATGTACGACATCATTTCGATGAAGTGAAGCCCGCCGAAGTACAGCCGATCCTATAAATATAAAGCAACTCAGATACTAGTAAATAATTTAGTCTAGGCCGTTACATTAGAATACCATACTCGCATATACACTTTAGTTAGCCTAAATCGTAACCGTTATTTGCAGAACGACATCTTGGGGCCAACCCACAACAAGATTACATTCAACCAATTACCTCAAGCTCTGGCGTTTATTTTGATTATTTAGGAATCTTAAAAATCAACAGTGCCGAACTAAAGGTCCTGATACCTGTAGATATTTCTCATTTTGCTCCACATATCCAAAATTTAAATGCCGTTTTCAAGGTTACCAAACATCTATGCAACTCAACCCGCATTGTGGAAATTGATGCGGAGTGTCACAATATGTTCCAACCTTTATTAGTAAGATATCAAGACCTTAGTAAAGAATTCGAATCTATCTCTCACCTAGTAGATAACCGTAAAAAGCGTGGTGCTTTAATAGGAGGGATAGGAACAATTTTTAAACATATATTTGGGACTTTAGACGAGGATGACGCTCTCAGATATGACGACGCAATAGAATCCATACAAAATAACGAGAAACAATTAACCTCACTAATAAAAAAAAATATTTTGGTCACCACATCAATCATAGAAACTTACAATAATACTTTGTTGAAAATTAAAGATAATGAAGCTTCATTAAATCGAGCTATTGATAAACTCTCTTCAGCGATCACAAACATTACCGAGTCAACTAACGGCTTACAAATACTTGCTAACGTTAATGAAATCTTTAACAGCCTTGAAACCTCTATTCTTGCATTATCTTTCCAACTTGAAGATATTATTAATTCAATTTTGTTAAGTGGCCAAAATATCTTACACCCATCCATTATAACGCCCCGACAATTGTACCAACAATTTGTAGACAATTATAGACATCTACCTAATGACCTAGAATTACCTGTTAATTTAGAGATAAGCAATGTACACCTAATTTTAAGTATTTCTAAGTTAATTTGCTATTACTTAAATAATAAGATTGTATTTGTATTACAAGTGCCCTTAGTTAATATAAATGATTATGTCCTTTTCCATAACATAGCTTTACCTACACCATATGATAATAAATCACCGGACACATTTAGTCTTATTATCCCGGATAATAAATATATCGCAATGACCAAAGATAAATCTCATTACTGTAATCTGGACAATTTAGAGAAGTGCAAGGTGATACGCACCGGAATCTTTATATGTGACATTTTAAACATTTATGCGGCTGACGCTAAACACACCTGCGAAAGTGAACTTCTTATTAAAGTGAATAATGTTAAACCTGTGCAGTGCGAATCAAAACTGATTTACGGTAAACTAGACATTTGGAAACCTTTGGTAGATAACAGATGGATTTATGTCCAATCAGAACCGAGTAAAATTACTATAGACTGTCTTAACTCCGGACTTGTAGAAATAAATATATTAGGTACAGGCATACTCGATATACCAGGAACCTGCATCGGCTATTTCAAAAGCACTACTCTGATACCCAAGTACGATAACTTGAATTTAACGTCTCCAATAAAATACTTACCTGATTTTAATTTAATTAATGATTCATGTTGTAACATAACTAAGTTGTCTGATTTTGTAAATAATGTGTCTCCTATTTCTCTACAGAATATTGATCTAGATGAGTTTAATTCTAAAAACAAGCTTAAATTAGAATCATTGTTAAATAAAGCAGATGAAATAAAATATGAACCACATATTGTAAAATATGGGACACAGTATTCTACTCTTACTATTATTGTGCTTATTTTAATAATACTATACTTAGCTTTTATTACTATAAGGAAAATTTGTAAATCTGGCGGCAACCCGAAATCTATTAACTTAAAAACATTGATTATCACACCCTTTCGAAGGAATACCCGAAATAATCAACCAGATGTACAAGAGCCTAACATTGAAATACCACCCCGCTTTGCTCCACTTAGAACAGAAGTTTAAAACAGAGACTTTGTTTCACCCCAAAGTCTCCTCTTAAGGGGGGAGGTGTTATACCCCCGCTATGTATGCCTTAATGCTGCCCTGACAATCCCAGGTCAGCATAACTCCCTTAGCTCTTAGGAAACAATGACAGATCAGTCAGTCGGACTTGAGCTTTCATCCTGGACGGTTGCCTAAGGATAAACATATCCTCTGCGGGAACATATTTCCAAATCTATATTTCTATTATATTCATTAAAAGTTCTCCGCGATTAAAAGTTCTTTTTTTTTAAAAAGACATTCTTAACACGTCCTATAACAGAGCGTTATCGCTCGCAGATAATTTACTCCAATGGTTTGGTCTTTTATTTTTGTCTACATTTTTTATTGCAATCTACATAACATGCTTCATATGCTAGATAACAAAAAAAAAAAAAAGTAAATTAAAAAAAAAAAAAAAAAAAAGAGTCAACTAAGCCATTCGGTTATCAATCATTGCTTTTATCTTGTCTATATCAAATATTGAGGAGACGTGGTCAGATGATTTAATAAAAAAAAAAACATAAAAAGAAAATAAACTTAAAACTCGGATTCTGGCCACACACACATACATTAAAATTGTTATCAAAATTGGTTCAGGGCCGTTTATCTTTCTCTGTTTATTCACCGATTTTTATTTTATTTTTATTTAGCAACTACGAATGAGGTCTATTGATATCAATGAAATATTTTCAAAACAGTTTATCTTCAAATTTTCCAGTAAAAGATAAAATAAAACAATGAAAGAGAAAATCTGTATCTGTAATCTGTAGTAATTTACAACATTTATAGAATAAAAAGATTTATAACGATAAATTAAAAAAAAAAAACAAAACTATAATTATCTTATAAACCTTAATCTTAAAGTGTATCAGTAACGTAATAACCGTAATAAACACCGGTAGCGGATACACAAATCACTAAACATCGGTATTTACAACAACGATCATTACTAATATCGGTAATAATCGGTTTTCTATAAAGACAAGTTAATTTATACCGTTTCTTGTAACGAAATAATGATAAAATTTGTTACTTACCTTTTTGTCATGTTTTAAAAAATAAAACAATATATTTTACATGGTGGCAGAGAAAGGTGCTTAACTTCTTTATTAGTTGGATCATCAGCCAACTGATAGATGTCCACTGCCGGACATAGATTTCCTATGATAGATATGATAGATCTCCCCAATAAAGGAGGGATTGCCATAATCGGCAATGGCGATCGCTGTAGATGTTTGTGGTACTCAGAGGATGCTGTTACTCATCTCCTGGTTTATCCTTATTTATAGTTTATATATAATATATAATATTATTTATAGTTTATAGTTATCCCTTAGTCGCCTTTTATGACACCCACGGAAAGACATGGGGTGGTACTATTATTATCCGGCACTACACGGAAGTGACAGTTACTGTTATAATTTTAAAACTTGTGTAATAAAATAAAATAAAAAAAAAAAACAATATTACGAACTACATTGTTTGTTACGAAATATTTTTTTATGCCATATAGGGTCAGTTCTTTGACCACAATCTCAGCTGATGTTAAGTGATGCTGCCAGAATACACGTATTGGTATTTGGCGACAGGTTTTCAAACTTGAGCAGAGTGGTAGCTACCAAGGTGGACATCATTAGAAAATGCCCTACCACCATGCTATAGTTTCCTCACGATGTTTTCCTTCACCGAAAGCTCAGGCCGATTTTATAGTTTACGATAGGTGGGATCGAACCCGCGTCGATTGACGCGGAATCCAGCCGCACTACCCGCTGCGCTATCATCGCTTTACCCTAAATTATTTTCGGTACTAATTCAAATACTTGCCAGTAAAAGTGTTCATTAAATTGGGTATTTGTTCAAATTCTCATAAGTTTTTACGCGGGACCCTAATTATTTTCCAACGATAAGTTACGCTAAGTTACATTATTCCATATAACTACAACTATCAGCCGGAAAAAGTTTCGTCAAAATTGGTCCAGGTGTTCCGGAGATTAGGCGAAACAGACAAAAAATAAATAATTAAAAAATGTTATTTTTGGTACAATTTATACATTCACGTATGTCAATTTTGTAAAATTTTATTCTTTTGATATTACGAACAGACACTACGATTCTATTTATCAGACGAAGCGGGGTAATTTTTCCGTGACCGAATACAAAAAAGAACCCAATATACTTGCGGTTGAACTTATAAAAGTCTTCAAAACTGGGTTAACCAGTGAAGCCTCTATTTATCGTGGATCGTGGCAGATAAACTGATCTTCGTGAATGACCCCAAGGCGACATCATCTCGCCGTGAGAACTGGCTGCGGCTATTCGTTGAAAACACGCGACCGTGCATTGATGTTGGATAGCGCATGGTATTTCGAAGATATAATACAAGAATTTATTAAAATATTTTTCTTATATAAAAAAAAATATTAAAAATTAAAAAAGCCTTTTATTTCTTGTACATTATAAGAACATATATCTTATAAGTGTAGAAAGAAAAAAATATTTCTAAAATGGTAAAAAAATATAATAAACGTATAAAATCTGAGGTATTTAAAATCGTACAAGAACCCCTCACGCGAGGGTGAAGGCCTCCTCCACTTGGCTATTGGTCACTGTTTTTTGCTTTCAGCATTCTTATTTTTCCTGTAATTGTTGTGTTATATCTTCTTTTTCGCTATTAAGTATTCTTCAAATTTAAGCTGACTGACTTTGGCGATAAAAATTGCCCGTAATTGTTAGCTACGTTGTTGCTTTGTTATATTATTTTATTTTCCATTCTTTAAAAATCTCATTAACTCAATTAGGTGCTGATTACTTGACCATGTTTTCACGTTGTTAATTATTTGTATGAGTTTCGTTTTTATCTAATACAACTCTGTGGAGGGTTTTGGTCTACTACTCCCACGGAGACCGACCGGATTGGGAGCGTTGGGGTTGAGAGGGGTAGGATTAATTGCTATATAATTTAATTTTTCTAATTAGTTGTTACTTTGGGAGGGTTTATCATTGCTTGAAGTGAAAAAACTTATTATCTCTGCTTTATTTTTTTTGGATTGTTGAAAGGTTTTCTTAAATTTCACATTTTGTGCTGTAACTGGAGACAGTGAGAATATTCTTTTTTTAGTTTGTCTTTATTTTGAGTTATCTTCATCTAAAATTATAATCTTATCATATTTAAGTATTGCCTCTTTTCCTTCTTGCCTAAGTTTTGCCACTTCAACCTGCAAAGCGTTACGGAGTATAAGTATTTTTTTGGGGAAATCTTCTTTAATATAGAATGGAGAGTCAACCAAAACTCATTTGCTTTTTAGTACCTCTATCTTTTTATCCATTGTTGAAAATGTCACTGTAACTGGCCTTGGTTTGTCTTCCACTTTACCTATTCGCCTAGTATACTGAATATCATAATTTTCTCAAGATAACTTCATGTTTGTTGTTATAATGTTTTTTATTTTTGCGTGGAGCTGAGAATAGCTTTTTTCGTTATCAATTATTCCGAAAAATACCAAATTCCTTTTTTTTGTTTTCACTCTCCAAATAATCAATTTGTTTTTCTTGTTTTTCTAACTTTTCTGTTAACAATTTCTGCTTAATTTCTATTTCATTAAATTTTTCATTAATATTATTGTTTATACTATTTATATTTCTAGATATATATTAAAATATAAATATTACTAACTGATAGTATTTTTTACCATTAAGTAGAAATATTCGTCCGATGAGACAGGCTAAGAGACGTTTTTGTCCGTACCGTCTATTCTGAAGTTCAAACTAGAATCAACACCACTAGCAAGACGATGGCAATCCCTCTAGAATGTACCATGGGATTCTTGTGACACCTCACAATAAACGCTTCATGCCATTATTTTCAATTCGCTTCACTTGTACACAATAATATTACGTAAATCGCCACTAAAATCACACTACATGGGTCTGCATTAACACAAGTTATTGAATTAAATATAACAGCTACTACATAACAGGCAATGGTAGCGCCAAAAAGCCTCTTTTTACCATTAAATTAGAGACACTAATATTTTTTTCTGTCTTCTGTTCCAGCGATTCCAACAGGAGAGGTTGGAAGATCTCAGATTTCCTCCTTTGTGTCACTCCACTAAACTACATATATCATGTTAAATGACACCAAAATTACATAATAATTAAAGTAAAAAAAAAATAAAAAAATAAAGACGCCTACATGACAATCCAAAATCGCGCCAAGCTCTCGAAGATTTATTCAAATTATGCAGTCAAGTTTTATAAAATTAATTATTACGGCCGTGAATACGAGTTCTTCAGGCCCAACTTAAGCCCAACTTTTAAGGCTTTAACAATATTAAGTTTTTGTGACATATTAGAATTCACGCTCTTTGTTATAAATACATCCCAAACTACATAATCAAACTATCTATATCAGGTAAAATGCTACAAGATTGACATAATATAAAGATTAAAAAATACCACAAGTTAATGAATTAGAAACAAGTAATATTACATGACAAAACAAAATCCCTCTGAAAATTCTAAAAGAGTGTTCGCAAGGTTGTTATTTCCCAACATACTGAAATATCCTGGAAAGTGTTTTAAAGTGTCCTCGTAAGGTCGTATCGAGTACAATGGCGGACTTAACGCCTTAAGTATTTTCTGGCTGTCAACCTTAGGGTGGTGAAGCGAATAACATTAGTAGGTGCAAAAGGTTGGTACTGGGGCTTAAAAATTTTAGAAATATAAACAAGGATTCGTATACATAAAATATAATTAGATTATCAAAATCAAAATCAAAAATTTATTTATTCAATTTAGGCCCTAAGAAGGCGCTTATGAACGTCTAAAACACTGCCACCGGTTCGGAAAACAACCCAGTCGAGAAGAGCCGGCAAGAAACTCGATCTGGTTCTTTTTTTATAAAAATATAATATATATCATTTTTTTGTCATATAAAAACTATACAAATCGTAGTCTTAATTATGTTAGCGGAAGCACAGAGATGTGGGTTAATTTCAGACATCACTATCGTTCACGTAATAATCCACCCTGTAATAACCTTTTGAGATTAAAACTTGCTTGACATAATACTTGAACTTATTGTCAGGTAAATCGGTAATGTTACTTGGGATCTTATTGTAAAACCGAATACTATTACCTATACAAGCTTTTATTACACTTACTTAACCTAAAGCGTGGGACGGCCAACTTGTCTTTACTTCTAATATTAAAATTATGACGATCATTCACTCTTCACAGCTTGTCTAAATTTTTACGAATATGCATTAAGTTATCGAAGATGTATTGGGAGGGCAAAGTTAAGATATCATATTCTTGAAACTTGTTCTTTAGAGATTCGCGAGGTCCCATATTGTATTGTATTGTATATTGCTCGAACAGCTCTCTTTTGTAACGTAAAAATGGTGTCTACCTCTGCTGCTGTACCCCACAGCAAAATACCGTAAGATATTAAAATTATAAATTATATATACTTAGATACATATATTAAATATTGTGTTAATGTTTGTAAACTACTGATCATATTTATAATTCTATTCATGACTGAGGCCAGTCAATAATCACAAGGAGGTCGATTGAAAAAGGTCGACTACTACCTTTTTGTCAAACTACCGGTCGGCAGCACGTTTCGATCGAATTAGGGGATTCGAAAAAGGAATCTTTTAATACTCGAATTTCGCGTGACCAGAAGGAGGCTACCGATTACCGAATTCCTAAACCTATTTCTGCCAAGGAGTCTCGTCCTTCGCAGTTCTCATAACCAGGACCACGGGGAGGGCCTAATAATTGGTGATACGTGACGGGGGCGCATTGATTTTGTTCTGTTTGAATTTTTTGGTATAATTTCGTATGAAATTATCCGATCGTTGTCACATTTACGAATTCCGTTCACATGGAATAATGGCCGTCTCACGAGCGAATTCGAATTTTCGAATGAGGAGAGTTCGGTTCGTTTTTTTTTTTTTACTTTAATTTACATCGAATTAACTTAAATGGATATTTAATCCAAATATCTTTATGAATGATTTAAAGAGAGTTATTATTAATTTTTCGTTTAGGGACACTTCTCGCTGTTTGTTGGCTTGTAACTCGAGAATGGGATCATACAAATTGGTATAATTTTGTACAAAATAAACAAAGATTAATAAGTAAATATTACCATGTAATATTTGAACCTATATGTGTCTTTTAGTTGACTGATTGAAAACAACAGAACTGATTTTTATAGGTATTTCTTGAAATGACAGAAAATACACAGTTCACGGATAAAAATTTGGTACCTATACATTATGTAACACTATGTATTATATGAATAAAATATGAAAATAATAGTAGTAAATAAATAAATACACTAAGCCGAGCGTAATAGTACTTACACTACTAGTTGATAATTTATTATTAAAATATTTCATATTTCCTAAAATAACTTATAGTTTTTTTGTTTCTATAATCACTAATTATACTAACGGCGACGTAACAATAAAATTAATAGTGAAAAAAATCAAATAAAAATATTTACAAGTCCATTATAAAAAGGTGTTATTTCTGGGTACGAGGCGCACTCGTCGTTTCAATAACGGACAAGGTAAAGGCGCCGACCGCCTGCGCTGTCAAAACATAAGTATTGTGGGGCCTTTTATACCTCTCGACGATTTTTTTTTTAACTTAATTTCGCAGGTGCACATTGTACGTGAAAAGGATTTTACGGTGCCACTTGGGAACAAATATTACGAAAAACATACTTGGTTCGTATTTTTTACCCGTCAAAAATATAATTACTCGGATAATAATGTTATTGTTTTCGACTGTGAATAAAATGGTTTTTTTTATTTACTTTCGAGTTTGTATTCTTTTATATCCGACTTTGTCAATTTTACTCTAAACCAATTAAGAGGAGTATATAAAAATAAACTATTCATAAGAAATTGTTTTTTTAGTTTCATTACATTATTAAAACTCTCATCTAACTGCTTTCAAACTTTTACAGCTCGTTTATTTAATTACCTATAAAATATTTTTTTACTGCGCACGGAAAATATGTTTTCTGTTCAGTAAGAAAATAACCGTCTATCATGAAAAAGTCATTTTGGCATACTGTTATACTTAATAAACGATTTATATAATAACAATAATAATGTATCAAATATGTCCGCTTTTTCTGATCCTGAACTAGAATGAAATAATTTAATAATATCTCTAAATATAATTTTTTCGCCAGAAGCTGTTAACTTAGATACCACAACTCCTAAGTGTTTATTGTTGGCGAAAGAAACTCACAAGCTGATGATTTGAAAACTTTTAGGTTATTGTAGGATGGCCTTGTAATCCGCAAATATTAAATTTGATTAAGGAATTTAAGATGAAAATTTGTTTTTTTTTTGTCTTTACGTGAGAGTGAGTTCTTGCAAAACATGATATGTAAACTTTTGATGACTTTATTTCACAAAATTTAGTTTCATAATTATTGTATGTATATATATATATACATATCATATTTATTTTATATTAGATGCACGTGGTATGTGAATACAGAATATATCAATAACGTAATATATTTTTGCCATTGAACACCAAAGATACATTCTGTGAACATATTTTACTTTTTTAAATTAGAATAAGGTTTTAATAATCTCATCTCGAAGTTTTAGTTCATAAATAGTATTTAGTTTATTTTTCAAACAGGATTATAACAGGATCATAATTTACTTACTTGTATATAACTGTACAATAAGGTTTTATTTAATGAATTTATTCCATTTAAAACTAATTATATAATAACTGTTAAAGTTCAAATTTTGAATTTTCTTTTTCAAACATACAAGTCGAACTTTGACGATACATATTATTGTTCAACTTTATAAAGAAGGTTTTAATGAATTTATTTACGATTTTTTTATATCTGTCGATCCGATATCTGAACCCTTGTCCGTTGATGCGTATCTAATTATACCGTTACTTTAAAATCCGTAAAGGGGATTAGTTATAGAGTACTACTATTGTTGATTTTTTTTTTTCTCTTGCAAGGTGTTTCTTAAATTGAAGTGTGAGAGTATTATAATAATAGAGTCAAGTATCAACAGTGCGTTTATGAATGACGGTTTTTGTAATCTTATGGTTATTAACGAACTGCTGAGTTTAAGATGCATAGATAAATGTAAATGGTTAAATACTGACTGACGTTAAGCGTATTTAACTGTGAGCATAAATGATATTTGACAGTAAAACAAAGCCTTTTTGCGATTACTTACTCTGGAATTTTTGGCAGCATCTTGCTCTGTCATGTAGTGTTATTTATTTGTTACTCATAAGTTTGCAGTACTCGATTCTATATTATGTAATTTTGAAGGCATCATTTGTCTCTAACAGATTTATTAATACTGTCTATTAGTGGCGAAGCGCTCATACAACCTAATTTCTTATAGCCTTACTAAAAAAATCCCGACACACTTCGCACACGCCAAATAAACCGTCATAATAACCACACACTCGTAAACACAAAAACATGCGTACA
This sequence comes from Samia ricini, assembly GCA_014132275.2. Classification (NCBI taxonomy): domain Eukaryota; kingdom Metazoa; phylum Arthropoda; class Insecta; order Lepidoptera; family Saturniidae; genus Samia; species Samia ricini. The sequence continues at coordinate 3,538,231 of AP028159.1, forward strand.
AAGAATCTGTCATACAAGCCAGTAGAAAACACCGGAATTGAATTCAAACACCCAAACACATTTCACTATAATTAACACGCACACAAAGAAAGCATTACTGAATCAGTTCTGTAAAAGTAGCGCGCGTTTATGCAGCAAATAACTCGCTTCGTCGCGGCTTATTTCCATTTAATTTTGAACTTTATTCTAATGCACTTACAGATTTTTTGGGAAATCACATTTAATTGCAAAATTTTGTCACTATTTCAACGACGGCGCTGTCACACATGTTTATAAATTACGCTATCTCGATAAATGGTGGTTAATATATTACTTTACAATTATTGTTACGTGATTTACAATTTATTGTATTATATTATTTAAATAATAAATGTCAGATAAGATATTTGACAAAGCGGCATCTAGTGACGTACGTAACAAATATTAAGAAAATATACAAAAGTCCTAATAGAGTTCCATAGATGTGACATTTTAACAATTTGGATGTAAATATTTTCGCCGCGCTGAAATTTTGATTACTTTCAATTGCAGTATTTTGTAAATGGAAACATACGAGGTATTGTGATTGGTGGATTATAATCATGTGTCAATTTCGTAAACGAAAACATTTAAATATTTCATCGTCATCTCCCTACCTTTTTCCCATTTTCATTTGGGGTCGGCGCAACATGTCTTCCTCTTCCATTCCTCTCTATTTGTTGTCATCTCCGCATTCACTCCTTTTAAAAATTGAATAAAATTCAACTTAATACACAGTTTTACGGGCAAGTGCTTGAATTAATGAGAAATATTTTTAATTCATCTTCGTACTAAAAAAAATTAGGGTTCCGTATAAAAAAATTAAAACGCAGTGAAGAGTATATGAAACGAGGGCGTAGCCGCGGGCACACAGTTAGTCCAAAATAAAAAAAAACATGAACCATCCAATTATTAGAATGAAATAATATCTATTATGTTCTGCGCCATATTTATACCCATTGATATTATAAATGAAATTCAGTTAATTACTTATAAAAATGACTCCTTAATACAACGCCTAAAATGCCTAGATGATTGTGTGAAAATTGATTATCATAATATTGTTTTCTCATTTACTATGTCTTAGATATTTATTACGTATTATTACATATATATATACATCTATTTTATATTATGTCATTCTGTTCAATTTCAATCAACCCATAATTTTTTTGTTCTCGAAAAGGACTAAAACGCATTTACTTAGAAACTCATCTTTCATACTAACGTCGCCGCGTGTCATTCAGGTAGAGTAGACAGATTTTAATGAAATAAAGTTTTGATTGAAATGAAATTATCTTTTTGAGTTTTTAAAATATACCTAGAACTTTCTAATTGATACTTGCGCAGACAAAAAGACAGACATTACTAAAAATCATAGAAATGTGCTACCTTGCAATAATTCTTTTCACATAAATAGAAAATGTGCAGACACGTGAAATTTAAATTTCTCATTATTCGCATAGATTAAATAAATGGGAGAGTTTTTGTTTATTTTGTAGAAAATCTTTGCTCCGAGTTACTTTGCCACAGTTGGATTTTGAAAGATTCTCTATTAACTTTGATAGAGGGTCCCGCTAAGGTAAGCTACGTTACAATAATAGATGTTAACGAATCGAAATTATTTTCTAAGCGGTTAATGCTTTCTGTTAATAGTCGACTAAGATACTTTCATTAACAAGTTTGAAAAGAGCGCAATGTGTTATGCTTTGTTGAAACTGCCACTTATGTTTTAATTTGCAAGCAGCGGTTTTTGTATTGCCATGATGATTTTGAACTGAAACTTTTTAAATACGATATTTATACAAGAATTGAGATTGAAATTTCAAGGACGCGTCACGTTTATACGAGAGAGAAGAAAGATGTAATAGAGAAGAGGAAAGAGAATTAAACACGTACTTATATCTACTAGATAGCTAAGACCAAGGCTGTTGAACCCTATTGTGGCTCGCTTACGATTTTTTGCATGGACCGCGTAAGTTAAGTATATTACCACCAATTAGTTGGGAGTACAGTAATATAATAAGAGATAATACTTTATTAAGTAAGTTAGTTAACAACAGTAACAGTTAGTGGCCCGCCAAAAATGTCTTAATCGCTCGTTTGGCCAGACTTATGAAAAAGTTAAGCACCCTTGGCTTAGACTGTCTATCATTTTCTGAAAATGTTCTATTGTAGTAGTTCTTTTGAGATGCTTTCTCTTTCTGGCTTGCATCTTTATTGATATTTTTTTATGAAATTACATTTTTATCAAGCGCGATTTTTTTTATAATTATATTTAACTTTAAGTAACATAACATTTTCGATAATACTATCTAAAGAAGGAAACAATACATCCTATTGTCTTAAACTTCATCACAATACATGTCAATGGCTGCCCTCGCCGCGTCGTGTGAAGTCACAAATCGAAGGTAAATTAACAAAAGCGCCGGTTTTTAGGTGCGCCTGTTCATTTATTCTTCCAGTATAATACTAAGGAATAAATAATGTTGATACTTGATTTAGATATGCTATTTATAATGTTAAATGTTTTTATCAGCCCCTAATAGAATAATATTGCCTAGCAATAGCATAATTCTGAGGAACAGAACTAATTAAAAAAAACAATAGATCATGAGAAATTCCTATGAAATTTGTACAAAGAAAATTAGTTTCAGCATTTTTTTACGAGAAGGGTAATTGAGTATTAAAAATCACAATAGTAATCGAGATTTTTAGTATGAAAAAGTATGAAAAGGATAAGCATTGAAGGTAGGCAATGAATAATACTAAAACGAGAAATAAAATTAACACAACTTCCAGTTGTGTAAAAGTATTTGAAAGATACTAAATAAATGCATTGAAATTTAATAAAAGACATAACAATGATTTACAATTTATTACAGTAAAATTTTTACATTGGATATAAGAAGTTGTGAAGTATCAAAACTGTAATTCGCTATAAGGTCGTACGAGACGGACGGAGCACACCGCGTTTAGGGTTGTCACTTAAACCTTAAAGTAAACACACCATTGTGTGTTATAACGTAATAACGTATAATGGGATTGTACGCTTGCCAAAAAAGTTTGCCCGTATCAAATTACAATATGTTAGAATAGAATCGATACAACGTTATTATTATATGCATGCAATCTACGCAAGTTTGTATACAAATGATACAGCAAATTTATTTAAACTTTTGAAAAGGTCACAGAAGCAAAACAATCTAACAAATTTTAACGCTTGTCCAGAACGAACATTTCTTGTTTACATATGATAAGGTCCTATGAGTATTTAGTGTTACCTAAGTCTAGGTTTAATAAAGAATATGCGCTTTGTATTGTTATATCATATTTAGCCTCATCATCGCTTAACATAGACTGAGATCGTACTTAAAAATGACCAGAATTGAAGAGATGGTGGCACTTTGGTCGCAGGTAAAGGCACGCAGGTTCGATCCCTATCCAACTCTATAATGTATCTAAATTGAAATTAAGACTAAATAAATCATTCTCATGATTCCATTCAGTACATGCTAAATGTAACCTCAATTATTTTAGGTGAAATACGAGTATACGTTTTTTTTTATATGAGCTAAATTGTTTATTAGAGCACAATGTTCAGATTTACTAACTAATATGAATTAAGTAGTAAATATTAAAAGTGAATTGTAAAATAAAATCGTGAACCCTAGAAGTAAAGGCGCCAAAATGCAGCGCCGGCGCATCTCGGACGACCGAGCTATTGTTTTCAAAACTCCGTCTCGTCTCGGTGGCGCAGCGTGTTCGCTACCTGTGCGCTCTCAATTACCACGACGAATTCCTTTTTATTATTATTAGTATTCTGTTTTATTTATTTTTCGTTTTATTTATTCATATTTATGTTCCTCCTGTTAATAAGTTACGAGTAGTGACTAATATGGTTTTTTTTTTTGCATTATCCTTATAGGTTACATTTTATAAAAAATTTACATATTCGTTATTCGTTCAGCGCTACTCCAGTATCGTTAACTGACAAGTAATAAGGTTTTAATTAAGTTTTTGTATACTAGATGTTCCAGCCACTGTATTCATATATATAGGCTATTTAAATATTACGTAGGCAAAGTATTAGTAATTTTTGTCCCCCCTTCCCCCACTTCCATGTTAGCAATAGTAAGAAAATCTCTTAACCTCCCATTATTACGTAAACATTAGCATAACCTTTGAACAAGATACCGAAGTAAATATGTAACTTACTGTAATATCAAATTTATTTTTTTTACTAAATACTGAGAAATGTAATACGATACCTATTCCAAACATATAATTTTTTAATTTTTTCTCTGGTTGTTCCGGGTAATTTTGGAAACGGGTGGACCGATTTTGACGGGACTTTTTTTGGTAGATAGCTGAAGTTACTTCGGGCAAAATAACTTTTATTTTTTGGAAATTAATAGTAAATAACATATGAAACGCGGGTGCATAGATAGTCAAAAATAAGCAAAGTGATGCTTACGCAATTTTTTAACGAACCTCAATACCAAACGTATTAACGTATATAAAAAAAAAACAGAATATATATATTACATCTATCATTTACATCAGAATCGGTTCAGCGGTTATCGAGTTATTAGAGTAATGGATAGACAGACAGATAAGATGTCGCCTTTTACATACCGTAAGGATGAATTTATAATTTGTTTTCATATATCGATATGACCTCTCGAGGTCAAACGAAAGCTTGGATCTTAGTCCCCGATAGCCCACATCCTTACCCCAAGGTGCATTAGGGTCACGGGAAACAACAATTTGATACTCAAACAATATGTGATATTAAGAAAGGAAATGATCAATTAGTAAGAGAGTTCTCCTTCCTTTATAAAACTCGGTCGCTAAACACATGGTCCAACAGAGTTGAAACAATAGGTCCATTCATTCGGCCGCACTGACGCATGTGCGGCCGAGTCAGTGGGTCATTGTGCCTAACATTATCTTATGAACAGATGACCTACAACAGAGTTGGGATGATTACTAATTACTTATGTTTTATGTCTCATCCAGAAATAGAACTTATAAATAATTCAGATGCGCTGAAAACAAAATTTAAATCTGAACATAAAATAAGGGATTTAAGAGCATTTTATTTGCATCCTACAGGGAGAGCGTACCATGCTAAAATATGTCGTCAACCTACACGTGCTTCATATACCATCAAAAACTTTAAACGATGGTATCTTAGCACTTTATTAAGTTTTACCAGCTGTGTGCCCGCGGCTGCGCTTGCGTTTCATATGTTCTTCAATGATATTTTTTTATACGGAATAAGATAAAGTAAAAATATTTCTAATATATCCAAGCACTTGCCCGTAAAACTGTGCATTAATTAAATCGGATTTTATTAATTTTTTTATGAGTTTTAATTTTATTATGCGGAACCCTAATTATTTTCGAAAATTCAAAGTACCGTAAGTTACCCGGAGTAACTTCAGCTATCTACCAAAAAAAAAGTCCCGTCAAAATCCGTCCAGCCGTTCCGGAGATTACCCGGAACAAACAAACAGACAGACAGACAGACAACAATTTTAAAAATTGTATTTTTGGTATTGGTATCGCATATACGTTCATAACTATTTATTAACAAAAATGTAATTTTGACATTACAAACAGACACTTCAATTTTATTTATTAGTATAGATGATATAGATTAAAAAAGAAATTCGATAGATATTTGTATTATAGGTTATAATACAGTAATATAGATTTTAAATCTAACTGGGTTTTATTGTTTTGTGACTTTTGGTATGTCTAAAACAAGTTTTGAGGGTAAGTCGTCTGTCCTGGTATGGGAATGTATGAGGAGGTGGAAACGAGCATGTTCTAGGAAAAGTATTGGATAGGAACGTGGATGGTTATAAGGAAAAGGGAAAACCTAAAGAAACGATGGATAGATTATGTACAAAATTATATTCTTAGAAAGAAGTGAATGAAGAGATAATTTTAAATAGAGATAAATAGAAGAAGAAGATATGTTGCACCGACCCAAAAAGAGCAATAAGCGTAGAGAGATAATAAGTTACTTCTGTTATAAGATAAAAAAGAATTTAAATATTTATCGACATATTAATTATATATAGCCTAAAATCTAATATAAAAGATATTATCAAATTTACGCAACAAAAAAAGGACAAACGACATATCTTTTCTAATTCTAATTCTTCTGATGTCGTAATTTAATTATACCTCTGAATATTTAACGCTTTTATAACTGACTTTCAGAGCACCCGCTCCGTGTAAGGGACGCAAGACGTGCTTCGTTCCCCAACTGAGGAGACTCTTGACGCCGCTGTTAGCACGATACAGTGATCTTGAACATGCATTAAGTTTTACACGCACAACACTGCACTTCTGCACATAACACCCTGGTACATAGGTCTTGTCAGGGACCTTTTTTAAATTATGAAATAAAAAATTGTAGGCCTTAGTTAGGTTTAAAATTCCGCGGAATTTTTTACTCTCAGGTAACGGCCAAGCCGAGGTCCGCACCACTTTGGTAACCTTTGTGATAGTTACCTGTTTGATAGTTAACTGTTTGCGGCAGAGAGCCTTCATTAGTCGCCCTCAAAGTCTCGGTGAAGCTGTAAAGGCCCTTCCTTGTAAAGGTCAAGAGAGTTAGCTAGTTATTTTTTTAGTTTTTTTGATTGTCATTCATCATCGTTCTCATGCCCTCATTTCATTCTTCATTCTTTCATTCTCAACTCACTTGGGGTCGGCGCAGTATTTCGTCTACTTCCATACGTCCCTATCAGCCTTCTCGAGTTTATTATCATTATAATAATTAAAATATTGCTAATATCGATTAGTAAAAGACAAATTATGTTTTTTATTCTACTTTTTTGTTTCTAGATTATATTTTATGTGGAAGTCTGATATGTTTGACATGTCTGCATCTACAATGTGATTCATTGAAAACAATGAACTATACTTATTATGTCGTTTTACGTTTAGGCATCTAATTAAATTGGCATTGTAACACCGGTGTTTAAACAAAGGCACGCGTTTTCATCTGTGTTTACATCTGGCTTCCGTGTTATCTCTGTTTAATTAACATCTGACAAAGATAAAAAAGACAAATAAAGTAGGTAATAAATATTTCCTACAGTATAGCGTTGTCATGTTATTTAATAAAGTTATATTGCTTTGCTGATTCCGCTTCCAATGATTTTCAACTGCCATGTCTTTTGGACGCTACGAATATAAGTTAGAATTTATTTAAAAAAATATAAAAAAAAATAAAGTTTATCTCCTTTTAAATTACGATTTTAATTTTGTTTTTGTTTGACAGCCTTATTTGTGGTCTACTTTTTAAAGAGATAGTAAAATTTTACTGAATATCATTGTTGTAAGGCAAACAAAATATATAAATAAGCATATTTTACATCTGAATAATTAGATCGAAATTTAGGTTAAGTTTGGCCAAAAAAAAAATGCATGCATAGAAACAGTCTAGATTCGTATTATTGCGGCACCCTAGTGCTGGGTGCCGTTTTCAGCTAAGAGTTTTAAACACTCGCCAAATAAGCCCGATGAAGGTGTAAAAGCCCTTGAATCCAACACCGTTATCATTAATAAATGAATACTTCGATGCCTGATACGCCAAGATTTAACAAGAATGTCTAAAATGAGGTCAACAATTAAAGCTTGTCGGTTGGTAGTTGGCTTGTTAATTGAGAACGTTAACAAATCTAAACAAACTACCTGTTTTACATTACTGATTGCGTAAGTGCTATACGCTAAGCAATCTGGCTTATCTGAATCATTATTAGCACGATTTATTGGGTCTTCAAACTTTCCTGGAATTTTCAATAACGATTATGATCGAATATTGATTAAATGACGAATATTAGTAAGTATTTATTAAAATCTGATTATAGATACAACTATAATAAACATACAAAAAGGATTATTTAGGTATACGCAATGTTCTTTGAATTATAACTCGACTTGCTGTTAGATTGACAGACAAAAATATGTTGTCTTTATTAAAGCATATTTATTTCTTTATTTTCTTATATGATACACATACTTTTTAAACTTTTGCTTGATTAAAATCTAGTATTTTTATTAAATTAAAGTAATAAACGGGGATAAGTTTTAACATCACTTAATCCAATAATAACATATACAAAAACAAATATAGGGATCCTGTTCTAGTTGGAAGTCGATGTCTTGTTACCAATATATGAAAATTCATTCATTCATTCATTCATACCTTGTGTATTAATTTACACCCAAATAAAATGTTACCAGCTGCTTTTTTATAATTATAATAATAGAGTATTCATTATAATACCATCAGGGACATATACATACTCGGCTCTTTGTGGTCACTGGAAGTGATGTTCCTTGTTTTTCGGTTATAAATAATGAAAGTATCAAACGAATCGTAATTGGGCAAAAACTGCGTAATTTTGTAATTTGCTTCGCATTCGTACGATGTAGTTCGAGATGATATGAGAATGTGGTTTGTTTAGGGTTGTCTCGGTTTTTTTTTACCGTAGATTCAAGTTTAATAGGTTCCTAAAATTTCTTACGATGTATTATCATGGTTATTTTTGTCAGGATTAGCAGAGCTATCTAGCTAGATCTAGTGAATGATCGTCATAATTTTAATATTAGAAGTAAAGACAAGTTGTCCGTCACACGCTTTAGGTTAAGTAAGTGTAATAAAAGCTTTATAGGTAATAGTATTCGGTTTTACAATAAGATCCCAAGTAACATTACCGATTTACCTGACAATAAGTTCAAGTATTATGTCGAGCAAGTTTTAATCTCAAAAGGTTATTACAGGGTGGATCATCACGATAGTGATGTCTAGAATTAACCCACATCTCTATGCTTCCACTGACATTATTAAGACTACGATTTGTATAGTTTTTTATATGACAAAAAAAAAAAATTATATTTATAAAAAAAAAAGAGAAACCAGATCGAGTTTCTTGCCGGCTCTTCTCGACTGGGTTGTTTTCCGAACCGGTGGTAGTGTTTTAGACATTCATAAGCGCCTTCTTAGGGCCTAAATTGAATAAATAAATTTTGATTTTGATTTTATCTCTGCGGGATGGTTGGTTGTTTCGGGACCATCGTACTCTTGTGAAAAACCCTTTATAGCGATAAATGTTTTTACAGAGCTCTACCTAGAATCATGGCAGATATTGTCCGCTATAATGATAAGCACTGTTGATAGATTCACATCTTTCGACCGTCGACATCGTTCTTGGACTACCCACTTAATTTAACAATAGATTTTGCCGAGCTCGCATAAGCAACGTATTTAAAAGGTTGACTCTTCTCCGTTTGTTTGTCCGTTATTTGGCTTTAAGCTGAGAATTACTAAACCGATTTACATGATTCTTTTATAATATCCTTGGTATATTACTACATAAAAAATACCACTGACGTGTTCCTCCTATCGTCAATATCGTATATTTATAATGTAGTGGTTAGATATAAAGAATTAAATATATCAGATAAAAGCATAGCAGCAGATACATGTAATGTAAATAGAAACGCTAATACGAAGTTATGTTTTACAGCCTTCATAAATAAGACAAAAAATACATGAAATCTTAATGATTATTGCAGACAGATTTTCAACTTTAGACATGCAAAACATGCGCTTTCTATTGTGCTTCACTTTGGCTTTGGCTAGCACTCCCCGGCTGAGCGCCATACGCGGTCGCCACAAAACGGACCTTCCAGTGAACAACATTTAGACAGTTCAAAACGTACAACATTTTTCTGCAACGATCTACACTGCATGTTATAAAAATGTTATAGTGCATAATAATAATTGAAGAATTGTCACTATGCTATGAATTTCTAATAACAGGGTCGTTAGTTTATATACTTTCTAACTCTGTAGCTATTTCATATGTAAGTGACAGCCCTGATTAAACATTGAGCTACCCCATCATGTCCAGTCGTCGTCGGCCGTTTGACGTAATCCGCATTGTATCCGAATGGCCTATAGCGTTCAGCTGCTAACGGCACAGATGTACGGCGCAAATTAATTGGAAATGTCAAGTGCACGCCGCCATTTTCGTCCCCTTCGATTCTTTAATACGTTTTTCGCGCGCACGTGCCGCCCGGCCTGGAGCGACGCCATTGTCGCATCGCGCTTCCAGGACAGCTGGAGGACTACGCTTTTTTAATATTACTTACCAGACATTAGTTTTATGTTCCACGTTTTCAATTTGTGGTATTGAATTATTAAATGATAAAACTTATTATGTATATGTTTTTTTTAATCGTTTGCATCGTTTTCTAGTACATTTTATATTCAGAGGAATTTTGATTAAAGTAATTCCTTATAATTTCATAGCTCTTGTTATATAATGTACAACGTATTCTCATTAAAATATACTTTATGCTTAGTAAATATTGAACAAACTGAGTGATTAGTGTTGTTAAATTACAGGTTTCATAACCGAGTGAGTATCAGAGATTTTTTTTCTAACTGGCCTTGGAATCTTCACTAACCTTTTGGGCAAGCGCTTAGGGCGCACAGCCGGGAGAGTGGTTGATAGCACAGTAGTATGGACTTAAGCTTGAGCTGCTACGTATGTTAAAAATTATTTGGAATTCCCAGCGAACCCGACAGTAATCAGACAGTAAGTAAAAAAAGTGCAGTCTTGACCTCATGTACCTTGCGTGTATGTATGCAGTATAATGCGTGTGATCCTAGTAGCACGCTGGCGACGGTTACATGAGCCTTCCCAGTTGGGAATCGGAACTAGTCCTTGGCCGCTGCCGTTAGGGAACCCCTAGGGTATAAATGGCAGCAAAGGTTAAACGAGCCTGGGCGCAAGCACGCTTGAGTTCTCAATTAAGGAGGAAAGATCATACCCGTAAGTGTTTGTTAGAATGTCAGACGGACGTAGTTTCTTTCGCGGACAATTCAGGTTTCGGGTATAAAACGCGGCGATTACCACCAGATAATTCGAGCGTACTTCCGCTAGGTTGAAATAACTGATCAGGGAATTGATAACGGAGTCTCTTGAGGGTAGAACCAGGTCAATGTGGAGGTCTAACTAAAAGATTTGTTTAGTGGTTGACACATAATAACACGTGAGACGTTTAATTCCTTGGAAGCGGCTTATGACTATTAAACGTGTGAAGTTAAATATAAATAACTGTGAATTAAGCGAATAGTTAACATTCGTCGAGTTCCATGCCTGTCTGCTTCTCCGTATTATATACTATATATAAACTAATAAATAAAATTGAAGTGTCTGTTTGTAATGTCAAAATTACATTTTTTTTTATAAATAGGTATAAATGTATATACGATACCTACACTGAAAATACAATTTTTAAAATTTTTGTCTCTCTGTTTGTTTGTAACGGGTAATCTCCGAAACGGTTGGATCGATTTTGACAGGACTTTTTTTGGTAGATAGCTGTAGTTACTACGGGTAACTTAGGGTACTTTTAATATTTGAGAACAATTAGGGTTCCGCGTAAAAAAAAAACTCATAAAAATTTGAATAAAATCAGATTCAATGCACAGTTTTACAGGCAAATGCTATCTCATTCGTGAGAAATATTTTTATTTTATCTTAGTTCTAAAATATTTTAAGGAAAATAATTATGGTTCCGTATAAAAAAAAAATTAAAACGAAGTGAAGATTATATGAAACGCGGTCGCTGCCGCGGGCACACGGCTAGTAAAAAATAAAACACCTTCCGGACATTTGCGACAAAAGGTGCGCGTTCGAACCGTTTTATTCAATTTCTATCTCTAATGCAAAAATAATAGTAGAGTCGTAAAATATTTTAAAATGTCTAATAATTAAACATCGCATCCCGCTTCCGGCGATTAGATCGAACCCGATCAAAGAACGAGTAAAAACCACATATGTAATATATATATATTTTTTTTCTTTCCTTTTGGTGTACACCTTTGTAAAAGGTATATTGTACCCAGTGATGAATTTTGGGCACCTGATGCGTTTTGTTCGCAGCTGATGCGGCTAAAGCAAGGACGTAATAAACACACCTTGTATTTTCGTTACGGAATTCTATCCCCTCTGCACAATTAATTTTTATTATTTTTTTGGCTTCACGTTTTTCTTAATATTTTAATATTGTGGTCTTCTGGTAATTTAATTCTAATTGGAAGATATTGTTTGTTTTTTTTTTCTTTAGTACCTTAATCTTTCTAATAATCAAGATGTTTTTTTCCTTATACAGTTCTGCTTATTGCAGTCTTGATTAATCATAAGTATAACATAAAATTAAAAGTATCTAATGTGTAAAGTTAAAAAAATGCAATAGACAAGAAAAACCTCAAATAGGAATATGGTGAAATTTGTAATTAAAAATAAATTTAAAGATAATATGCTCACATAAATGTTTAAGCTTAACAATGAACAGTTTACTGTGTCTTAGCGCACATTTAGGCATTGATTAATTACGTTTTTTTCTAGTTGAAAACGATTCGCGTTGTCTTACAAATTTTTGAAAGCCCTGACAAGAATCGAACCTGTTATTATTTTGTCTGTAGTAGATAATAAACGTAATATTCGAGATTATATGTATACAATTGACTACGAACATAAATTTACCGATTACTAGACTACTGCTAGCGTTTGACTGAATATAAAATTTCATGCAATAAAATTTAGAAATTTTGATCGACTTCATTTACTATTTCTCGCATCATTTATTTCATGTATTTTAAAATAATAAAAAAAAATAAAAATATACTAAAACCTACTCCGAATTACAGATATTATTTCAAAAATAGTCACGTAAATCGGATCAGTATTATTTGAATTATATGCCAAGTAATGCACGTCCAAACAGAGAGAGTTTACCTTTAATAATAACGTAGGGGATAGATGAAGATTTATTTGCCAAATAGCGTAAATATAAAATCGTTCCATTTTCAATATTTATTTTGGACAATATATAATTGATCGAATATAGGAATTAATAATAATCTTTCTTCCGGCTTTCTGGATAGGTAAATAAAACATTTGAAATTAATTCGTTAGACGGTATTAAGTAAACAGGCCCAGAAGGTGAGAGAATTCAGTGTAATTTATTTTTTCCTTGCAAAGTAATAGGGAATCTTTCACAGAGTAGTTACTGAGGGGTCGTTACAAGTATTACGTAAGAATCATTGGGGGGGGGGGGGGGGGGGGAAAGAGAGTATTATTTGCCATGCTATGCCATGCTATGTCTATGGTATTTTTGAAGGGGATTCAAATGGCGGTTAATTATATAATATGCAACTTACTTTTCGTGCTTTTTTAAAAATTATGCCACTGCTTACGTTATTATGACAAGTAAGAGCTTTAATTATTATAGCTGACAAGGGGAAGGGGAGGGGAGTCGAAATTTTGCTTACTAAATAACCCTGAACTATTATTAATCATATGTCCGAAGTTTGTGGGCAATAAGCGATACCTAATTATATTTAGTTGCCCAACAAGCAAGATTGTAATTGAAATTTTCAGAAAAAAAAAATAACGGCTTCTAAATTTATTATTAGCTTTTCATACTAGCTGTATGCCCGCGGCTGCGCCCGCGTTTCATATGTTCTTCACTGCATTTTATTTACTTTATACGGAACCCTAATTTTTTTTAATAGGATAAAGTAAAAACAATTGTCATAAATTCAAGAAGTTGTCCGTAAAACTGTACATTGAATCGGATTTTATTCCATTCCATTTTTTATGTTTGAATTTTTTAACTCGGAACCTTAATTATTTTCGAAAATTAAAAGCTATCTACCAAAAAAAATCCCGTCAAAATCCGTCCAGCCGCTCCAGGATTACCCGGAACAAACAGACAGACAAAAATTTTAAAAATTAGATTTTGGTATAGGTATTTTATTTATTAGTAACGTATTTATAGATAACGGTAAATGTTAGTCAATAGCACTACTAAAGAAAAAACGAAATCTACTGGATTTTTTTAAACTTTGGATTTTATGTACAGATTATAAATATTTGCGAAGTTTGTCATCGATAGAGTTAAACAAAAAATGGAATTATTTAGGTTTCGATATTAAACAAAAAATAATCTATTTTTTTTTATTAGAGTGAAAAAGATTGTCTCATTCTACATTACATAAAAGTACAAGGGGTTTAAACCCACTGAAAGATTACTTAATTATTTATGAATAGTCCACCTTATAATATTTTTTAACTAATAACTTAGTAGATAAATGATACATAGTCCTTTTGTTTGAAACCTTTCCTTGCAAAGAGTACATGCTTTAGCGCTTTGCCCACATGTCTCCCTAATGTATCCTGGATGCTAAACTTGCTAAGTTCAGTATGTTCTCAAGGGATGATGCCAGAACACGTATATAAATAAGGTGTTTTCCAATGTACCGCAATGAATGCGGTATCCGATCACGCTATCTCTGAGTAATTATGGTTTCAAACGATAGGTTTAATTTATTTTCATTATCGCCTCTTTTTAATAAAACCCTAAAATACAGTTATTTACTGCAGTGTATAACAGTCGTTTGTTAGCGGAAAATAATAATTTGATTTATCTAAAAGAAAGAAATATCATCAGTCACCAGAATAAAACAAAGCAGTAAGGCGAACGCAATGTTTATTGCACCCTTCCGTTTACGAAATAATTTGACGCGTGCACGCATAATACGTGTTACTCCATCGAAGTGTGACACGCGACTGACGCGTGGCTGTCACGTGGCGCCACCTATTGTTATCGTAACTCATTATTTTTTAGGGTACATTCGCATAAAAGAACAACTTGAATCCCTATTCAAATTTATGTTAGTATATATTTTTCGCGGGAATCCGCTGGATGCGGGTGGCGTGAGACCGGTCGTCGTGGAGATCTTTGAGGGAGACCTATGTCCAGCAGTGGACCTCTTTAGGTTGAATGGATGGATGGATGGATATATTTTTTTAGAATTTATTACAGATTTTCTAATTTAAAACGGATTCCTCGTGATATTTGTTCAATATCAGTTTAGAAATAACAAATTATTCTGTAAATGTACTGATATATACAACACTAGAACACTATGTACTGATATATTATAACACCATGTTTCGATTTAATTGATTTTAAAACCAGTGACTTAACAACAATGATTACTAATGTTTAATATAATATTAAACAGTGAAATAATTACATTAAAATTTGAAAAATTGCCAATATAAACGAGTGTTCGACATGATAGTTCTATTATCCTAGGTATATATCTCTTTATGGGGGGCAGGAAGTATATCCTGCCCCTCGGACTGTCGACCTTTGGTCTTATTTCTCTTTGAGAGGTGGGCGAAGAGGTGGGTGGGGAATTTCCCCCCCATCCCTGCTGGACCATTGCACGGACAAGGCCTGGTGAGTCTGCCGCAGGGGGCGACGCGGTGCTTGCGAAAGCCATCCCGTATCGCCCCCATCCCAAATGCAGCGGACGGCCCCGGGGGGTTTAGTGGGTATTTCCGGACGCTTCACGTCCGGGCGAGTCCCACACTGGCACGGAGTCGTCCTTCCGTGCCCCCTTACCTATTGCATTGGGGGACTCCGGTCTCACTAATGCAATAGGTAAGGGTAGTGCGTAAATGCATTCGCCTCGTCAAAAAAAAAAAAAAAAGGTATATATCTCTTTCTTTTTTAATATGCTTTGTGTCTGAATATTTATTACAGTTGACACGGAACAATTGTCCAAAAGAATAAATACATTTAAATAAATTTGAAATGATATGTATAGTTTGGTGGGTTTATTATTGGCTTTATCTCAGTTTAATAGATTTGACATTTCAATCCGCCGTAAGTGTTAATTAATTACTAACTAGATATCGTGTGTATGACCGTAGGTTCGAATTCTCTTATCAATTATATAATGAGCGTTAAAAAACCGTCGCCATGCATTGCAAGTTCCGGCAACATTAATTGGGAACCAGTACCATTGGCGTGTTTACCATCTTGGGCTACATCGTCGCTTAAAATCAGGCGAGATTGTGGTTAAAGCTATGAGAGCATGTACGGTAAACATAGCAAAATAAATCGTCCTTCAAGTTTCAGAGTGGCCGTATAATAAACCGGTGGGTAACAAGCCGAGACAATAATCTATAAATAAGTCCTCGATGTATGTAAGTGTATACAGACTTGGCTCCAGATGGCCGAGGATATCCTGTTGGAACAGATTGCCCGCGTTAATTATAGTCGGTAAGTGGCGCGTGCGCATGTAGGGTGCGCTCGCCATTAGCCTGAACTAATGTTATTATTTGTTATCTACGTTCTAGACTGCCTTCATTTTAATTTCATTAAATCACAATATATTAACCATTTGGTTAACTAAAAAACACACCGTAACAGAATAGATAACCGACATTTGATTTATTGAAAACTCCCAGGCTTAGCACGAGGTTATAGAGATCTTTAACTATCAAATATAAATAGCGTATGATTTATTATGTACCATTCTACAGGTGACAGATTTTTTTTAAATCGGTTAAGCATTTGAAGACTTCAGCTAACGACGACAAAAAAAATAGAACGTTGAAAAAATACATTTGTTATTGTAAAGCTTTCATTGTAAACACACTACATTACTAAAAACGCTTTAAGTAGTTTATATGTTTATCCCTAACATACAGTAAAACAATTGTATGTCTTTGTATAATAGTATAGACAACATAATATAAGTGAGAAATATCTACCTATAAATATATAATTGTTTGTCCTGATTGATTCATCAACGCAGATCGTAAACCGATGAAGCTACAAACTTCAACATTTTTGCAAAACGTTCCTTTTATGATGAATGAATTTGTGCTCTTCTATGAAATGTTTTTACAAATTGCAGCCCAAAGGGAGTGAAACAAGGGGTGAACCTATGTATGAAAGCTCGATGTTTTCAAAGTAAGAAGAATGAAATTAAACATATACTTCTGAATGGAAATAAATAAACACACACTAAACCACTGAATAGATTTCGATAAAATTTACCAGTTATGACATGTCGATATGTCGATTGCATCCAGAGGGAGAATATCTAGGTAATATCAAATTATATTAATTACTCACGGGCGAAGCAGCGTGCACAGCTAGTAATTAAATATAATACGTACTTATACTGAAAAATGTTTTTTTTTTTTCGGGTAAAATAATTCTGAGATACATGCGTTTTTAAAATTATTGGACAGTCCGGGAGAGAATGCTCAATCATTTATCCTTCTATCATGAATGTTAGTTTAGAGCTTAGGGTTCGGTCAAGTACTACGTATGGGGGCGAGGGGTCTATGCTTTGATTATTTTTGATGAGATGAGGGACGGGGCCAGTCTGAATGGTGATTACATAAGCAATATTTAATAGTTATTTTTGGTTTAAATTTTTAAAATGATGCCTTACATAATCAATTTAAGAGTTTTGCATTGCTGATCAAGGAGGGTTCAAAAGTGTCGAAAATTTGGATTACGTAATACTTGAAGGAACCGCGAGCGACAGCAAGTCAAGACCAGGCGCCACATTTCAATCTATTAGACATCGCACGCTCAACAACAAAAAAAGATATACGTGATATCTCACTGCACTTTTCCTTACTCTAAATTAAATGCAGACAAATCCGCGGGCAGAAGCTGCTATAAAGTACTTATGACCTTGTCCGCTACATGTATTATATAATATAATAAACGAATCGTGTAAATCGGTTCTATATATCCGAAGCGATCCCTTGATGAATCACCGTAGCAACATTATCTTATCATGATTAAGACATTTGATAAAGCAATAATAGCTGTTATCACCCTTTATTGTAATATCTTGTAACACAGCTCTGTATGCTGATCAGCAATTGTTTTTTTTTTTTAATATTTTCTTTGATATTCTATTATCACTGCCCGCTGCTTCGCTCGTATTTTTTTTACACGGAATAGACTCAGTGCTTTTACCACAATAACATCTGATGTTACGTTACGATGTGCTCTAAGATGATAAAGACACTAAGTCTATAGGTACTGGTTCTCAAGTTTTGCTGCCGGAACACACCTATTGGTATTTGGCGACAGGTTTTCAAACTTTTAGGTGATAGCCACCTTTTTTTTTTTTCGGGGGGAATTGCATTTACGCACTACCCTTACCCATTGCATAAGTGAAACCGAGGTCCCCCAATGCAATGGGTAAGGGGGCACGGAGGGACGAGTCCCGTAGGGGTGGTAGCCACCTAGGTAAGCATCATTAGAAAATGCCCTACCACCACGCTATGGTTTCCTTACGATATTTTACTTCATCGAAAGCTCAGGCCGATTTTAGAGTCGGATAGGTGGGGATCGAACCAGCGTCGATTGACGCGGAATCCGGCCGCATTACCCGCTGCGTCATCATAACAATATTTCCTTTCACCCGCTGCATAATAATGTCAACGCCTATTTGCAGTATCTCGCCTCTTAACGTACTGGAGTATTATTTTTTTTTCTTTGGCTACTTAATTTACCGAAGATAATTTATTCAGTCATGTATTTTTGTCAGGAAATCCACCTGTCCAACTATAAAAAACAACCTGAGCTTTCGGTGAAGGAAAACTTCGTGAGGAAACCATAGTATGATGGTAGGGTATTTTTCAATAAAAAACCGCCGGGTAGCTACCACCCTCAAGTTTGAAAACCTGCCGGAAAATACCAATACGTGTGTTTTTTCAAAATCACTTGAGACGCAATACCTCTAGGCTTAGTTTGTTTACCATCCTGGACCACATCGTAACTTAACAACGGATGAGATTGTGGCCAAAGCCCAAAAAAAAAAAACCATAACATAAGATCGTCTAAACAGCTTAATAAGTTTTAAAGTTAATTCATTAGTTTCCCCCGAGGGGATGTTAACTCATCAATTTATTATCGGTTGTAAATCGCAGACACTTCCTGTAATCCCACGGGATTTGTTCAGTAAACAGAAAGGCGAGCGGCTGTGAGACGCGTGTCTTCCATGCGGAGCGGAGATTCGAAAAGATTGACACAAACAATAGAAATAAATACATATAAATATTGTATGTGTGTCCCCATCCATCTATTCAAAAGAAAGATGTCCACAGCTGGACATAGGTCTCCCCCAAAGATCTCCATGACGACCGGTCTTGCGCCACCCGCATTCAGCGGATTCCCGTGACCTTCACCAGGTCTTCGGTCCACCTTGTGGGGAGCCTACCCACTCTACGTATTCCAGTGCGTGGTACCCATTTGAGAATCCGTTGGCTCCATCGGGCATCGGTTCTGCGAGCAATGTGTCCAGCCCACTGCTACTTAAGTTTAGCAATTCTCCGGGCAATATCGGTTACTTGGGTTCTTCTCGGATCTCCCCATTCCTGATTCGATCACGCAGTGAAGAATTGTGCCGAATAGTAAATACGATAAGCGGACAGAGCCGTGGGCATAGAGCTAGTAATAATAATAAATTAACAGTACATCAAGTGCATTAGTATGTCGATTAACCATAAAAATGAGACAATAGGAAAGACAATAAGAAAACACTGGAAAGCTGGCGTAAACGCCAGGTTAGTGCTCGAGGGATTAATTAATAGTAGTAAAAAAGTAAGCGATATTTCTCTATATACAAAGTGATGGAACAGTATAGAACATAATATTTGCATAATGTAAAACAAATTCATTATAATACTTCACCTACATATTAAAATCTTAAAAATCGTCATTTTTTTTTGCCATTTTCTCTATCTTTTTATGTTATGTAACGATGTGGCAAGATTCAAATGAACTATAGCTTAAGTAATGCTGTCTAAAAATGGTAAATGGTAACTTCAAAATACATTCAACGAAATCACAGACCTATTGTGGCTATAAAACTATTAATAGTTTAAATAATTCGTAAGGATGCAAACGTGTAGAGTTATAGTTGAGTAAAAACGTGTGGCCAATTTTGAACTAATTAAGTATGCATCCGGCCCATTGACTGTCAAATCGTTTGGAGGCAAGTGTTTTTTTTGTCTGTTTGTAAACGGTGCACGGTGCGTGTGGCGTGTGAGATGTGTTACAGTTTATTAGGATTATGTTTTGCGGGAATTTTTAGTGGTTTACGTATGTTATCATGTAGATAAGACATGCTTATTTAATTTATTTATCATTCGGTATTTCGGAATTTGGCCTTCTGCTACTGTTCCACACTTCCACGTTCATATTCGTTACTATTTTATCCACATGTGCTTCCTCTTTTCGGCGAAATAGACCGGACGGTAAAGCATAGAATTAACGCAGCATGGATGAAATGGCGGCAGGTTACGGCTACTACGTGTGATCCGCAAATCCCCTTTAAATTAAAGAGGAAGATTTACAAGAACAGAATACGACCTGTCGTCTTGTATGGATCAAAATGTCACCCCATAAAGGTGACGGCCGAAAGAAGATTACATGCAGCCGAGATGCGAATGTTGAGATGGATGTGTGGGGTAACAAGAATGGACAGGATTAGGAATGAGTATATTAGAGGAAGTTTGAAAATGGCGCCAATAACAGACAAGTTAAGAGGCGGTCGTTTATCCAGGTATGGACATGTGATGCGCAGGGAGAAAGAGAATGTTGTAAGAAAGGTATTGGATATGAATGTGGACGGTTACATGGGAAGGGGAAGACCAAAGAAAAGATGGATGGACTGTGTGAAAGATGATATGCTTAGGAAAGGAGTGAATGCGGAGATGTCAACAAATAGAGAGGAATGGAAGAGGAAGACATGTTGCGCCGACCCCAAATAAAAATGGGAAAAGAGTAGGGAGATGATGATATGCTTCCTCTTTTCTCATAATATGTCCATACCACGACTAACGATTCCTTTTTGATATTTCTACCACTGGCGCTGATTTCAAATTCCCCCTAATAAATACATTCTTGACTTCATTCATTCTTGTCACACGACACATCCATCTCAAAATTCGCATCTCAGCCATGTGTAATCGTTTTTCATCGATCTTCTTACTAGCCTACTTCTTGCCGTTAAATGTAAACGGCAGGTTGGAGTCACAAATTATACCAGAGACCTGTCGCCATTTCATCTAACCTGTGTAAGACTTAAAAATATATTTTAGCGTATCAATATTAGGATGACGTGAATTTTGCGCACCGGAAGCGCACAAGTCGTTATTTCAGTAGACGATGACATGTGTCCTGGGGGACGCGTCCGTGCATGTGTTGTTACTGGCACGATGCGGCGGATTGATGACGTCATTACTCATGTGTGAACTGTGGCGGCGCATCTCGCGAATTTCGGACCTCACAAGATTTCACATCCGCAAGTCATAATAATTCCCAAGGGGATTCAAAAAAATATCCTGATTCAGTTTAATGTTTTGTGCGTATACTTTTTTTTTTATTTATTATATTTCATCAAAAAATTACTTGTATCATTTGTTATATTTTTTATTTATAACTACCTATATTCCCGCGACAATGTCCGCGTTTCATTTAATTTTTTATACGGAACCCTAATTAATTTCCTGATGTTTTTTGACCTAAGATAAAACAAAAATATTTCTCATAAATTCAAGCATTTGCCCTAATAGTATAGTATTTTAGCCATTTGCATAAAACTGTGCATTGTATCGGATTTTATTAAAATTTTATGAGTTGATTTTTTTATACAGAACGGTAATTATTTTCGAAAATTAAAAGTACCCTAAGTTACGCGGAGTAGTAAGTTCAGCTATAGCTTTTTGGTATGGGTATCGCATATACATTTATATGTATTTAGTAAAAAATGTTTTGCCACTTCTGTGATATGAATTAAAGTAAATTCAGTAAGTGAATAACATAAAATATATAATAAATATACTGAAAATATTTCATTCGGCTAATAAAGTTCCGAGATAGAAGTCTTTAAAGTTTTTGTTGGGAATCGAGAGGGGATGCCTTTACCGCAAAACGAATCAAGTCGATGTAACGTTACACCGAAGTATAATACTGTCTCTCTCCAGCATAGAGATCAAAATGTTTCTTAGTTCTTTATCCGAAATCAGATTTTAATTTTGTTGTCAATGATCAGCCTTATTATTTATTTACGGTCTATTTTTTTATCAGACAAATAAAAAAAAATCAGAAACTACTTATATAAGTAAATATTATTGGAGAAACATAATAAATGCTCATCTGAGTTTTTGGCGGGATCTCAGTCTGTCCTGTAGCGGTTGTTTTTTTCTTTCATTAATTAAATTTGTGTATTTGACTCTATATAATTTTTTTGTGTGATATAGTTTGCTTATTGTGTACAAGTCAAGTTTATTTTGGAATATAACGCGTAGCATTTATTCTGAGGTGCCGCACAAAGCTCCATGGAAAGTTCTTGCAGGATGGGCCACCGTTTTGCTGGAGCTTGGTAACACTGATATAATATTCAATATCTTGTCAACATGACATTGGCACTAATTGTTTGAACACAAATTGCCAATATTTAAAAAGAAGAAGAAATGCTCATCTGACAAGGTAAACAAACAACTTGTCAACAACAACAACAACAACGGCCCTGGGATCCCCATACCTCAATAATAATCCTTATTAAACTGCAAAATATTCCATTCGGTATTGTTTTTTAGTTTGAAAGTTGCGTCAATGGTAAAAAAGTTGAAAGGTTTGTCGTGGTATGGACATGTTATGAGAAGAGAGGAAGAACATGTGGATAAAATAATAATGGATATGAATGTGGAAGGATGGAAAAGTAAAGGAAGGCCAAAGAAAGTGTGGATGGAGTGTGTAAGAAATGATATGAAAGAAAAAGGAGTGAATGAAGAAATGACGGCTGATAGGGACGTATGGAAGAAGAAAACATACTGCGACTGCGCCGACCCCAAGTGAGTTGGGAAAAGGCAGGAGAATGAAAAAAATGATTGTTTTTTAGTTTAATTATGATAACCTATATAATAATATATAAACCTCTGTATTTTATAAAAATTATCGTTGAAAAATTAAAAATCATCCTATTTATAACTTTACAAGAAATGGGCATGTACGTACGTTGGTTACTACACCTGTGAGTAATTTAGATAAAAAGCTTTGGTTAATCACCTTAGGAATCACACCTTTTATGTAAAAAATCGAAATACCCGACCTTCACGGTCTAGCAAGATGATATAGTGCATAGACTTACAAAATGATAGACACGTTCTGACATTATATTTTTATTTCTACTTATTTAAACGAAACCTTTTAAATCCATTCATTCACTGAATTTCACTGTTATTTTGGAGTCTAAATTGTAGCGGACAGACGGTTTCATACATAGGAATTTCCTCCTAGAATACAAAATGGAGTTCTTCAAAAAGGGAATTTTAAATGACAAATTTTAAATTAGTAACGTACCTCTGCTATCTTAGGCGTCCTTAGACTAGATACGGTGACCGTTAACCAACAGGCGTAGCGTAATCCTCTTTATCACATTCGTGACATAAAAAAACTATGCAGTCATATGGACTCCCCACAGCCGTGAAAACTGCTTCTGCGTTTTTTAACTGTTTAAATTTCATAATTTCTTTATTACAACTATTGGCATTTCGAGCAATAATTATGTACATTTTTTTATTTAGGTTACAGATTCATATAATGTTTCATTAAAATGGCTTCTAAATTAAGCAAAGCCTGTATATTAGAACCCAGGATACGATTTCACGAAACCTGGTCACAGGTTCACACATTTTAACAGGAAGATTAAACATATTAAAACAAACTTATAACTAAATTTATACACATATCGATTTTAGTATAGTTTTTTCCTACGATACAAAACATACGATAGGATGCGTAAGTATATATTTTATTATTTATCTCTGAGAGCCAGCGCTCAAACAACACATTACAGTTGACATACTGTTGTAGCATGTTGATGGATAACGTCACTGGTAAGGCGAAACTATAAATTTTTCTCTTACCACGACTTGTTCAACGCCATTAGAGAAGTTATCACTTCAAAAAACTGCTCACTAGTTATAAACGCGCTATTGAACAAAAAGAAAGATACAATGCCTTTTATCCCATCATTTAAAAAAAGGATATGAACAAGAAATGTCTCACGATCACGATCTTCTCCTATTCTGCACTTATAATTTGAGTTATATAGTTCTCTTATCAGGTATATTACATTATTTTATTACGTTCAGTATAAATAAAATAGTTTATCAGGACGGTGGGTCGGTAGTAGTGGTAGTAAATAAAATTGATAAAAAATCTCCAGGAACTACTTTTACAAAACTTGGACTGTTTA
The DNA here is from genome assembly GCA_014132275.2 of Samia ricini. Taxonomy (NCBI): domain Eukaryota; kingdom Metazoa; phylum Arthropoda; class Insecta; order Lepidoptera; family Saturniidae; genus Samia; species Samia ricini. Next base: position 3,562,451 of record AP028159.1, read on the forward strand.
AATATATCTATTTAGTAACACGATTTGAGCCAGTGGTCACAGTGATATGTATATAGATTTACTACTGATAACACTCGTGAAACGTGATTCATAATTTAATTTTATCCAAACGATTGTAGTCATTTTTACGAAAGTAATGTGCAATAATGATTCAATATTTTATTCCTAAATATCAAGTGGACGTACGTGTATTTGAATATTATATACTTACCACTACTTGTTACTTGTTGGTGGGATCCTGTTTCTACAACTAGACACATTTACGGTCCGTTGTGCATGTAGGATCAGCCAACTACTCGAGCCAGCCCAGCACCTTCCAGAAGTGCAGAATTCTCCTCGGGTGATCACAGGCTTTCTGTAGCGACCTCGTTTTCTTGAGGGTTTTTGCCCGTTGGTTGACTACTCTCATGCATTCCATGACCACGTGGGCAGTAGTCTCTTCTTCTTCCAGACATCCTCTACACATGGGGCTATCTGTCATTCCTATAGTAAATAAATGTTTATCAAGTGAGCAATGTCCCGTCATTACACCTACTATTAAGCGAAGATCAGTGTGAGATAAGCTGAGCCATCTCCGAGCCAAGCCCCGTGATATTTTTGGTAAGACTAGTTTAGACTGTCTACAGCTATGAATGTTAGCCCATCTCTCACTGTAAATGCTGTGGTTGTATTGACTCATCTATGATCTACAAGTACTGTATGTAAGAGAAAGATATGGCACAGGGCCTGCCACTGTTGTCGTCGATCCTCTTCTTACCAGTTCATCGGCTGCATCGTTTTCCATTGATCCACTGTGACCTTTTATCTGTTGACGACTGCTATGCGTTGCAGTGCAAGGTGACATTCGTAAATGAGGCCTGAGGTGATGGAAGTACTCCCGAGCGCATGAAGTATGGTCTTACTACCAGAGAGAATTCGGATATCAAAGTCTCTTATCTCCCTTTTAAAGACTGCAGTTGCTGCTTGGATGAGAGCAACATATTCACATTGGAATATGGTGCTATGCTCACCCAACTCTGTAGATAGCTGGTGATAGCGAGAATACTCCCGCATTTGTTCCAGATTCCATCTTGGATCCATCTGTGTAGATGTGGTGCTCAAGGGTCATCTGTTCATATTTTTTATATCTTCCCTGAGCTGTATTTTATATAATCTGTCGAATATTAATATCTTAAAGATTTTGTCGCAGGGAGCTTTGAGCAGGAGTTGTAAACCTACCATTCTGTCCCATAATTTAGTATGAGATCGACCCGTTTTTTGCCTTAGGCCTAGGTGGGTGAGGCGTAAAGCTGCCATGCTCGCCTCCTGCTGTATAAATATATCAAGAGGCGGTAAGTTGATAAAGGCATTTATGGCTGCTGTTGGAGCTGTTCGTATGCAGCCTGTTAGGGTCACACAGGCTAGTCTTTGAAACCTCTAAAGACGAGCTATCGTGGTGCTCTGTTCTGCTTTGTTTTGTCAAAGGCACCTTTGACATCAATGAAGGCTCCAAGTTGATTGCCCAGGTTTTAGTCCGCTTTTTATACGCGTAATCACATTATGTAGTGCGTATATACTTACCACTAAAACATACACCATTTTCCAGGAGACATCGTAATTGTACCCGTATCATGGAACTGTTATCAAATTATGGGTTATTTTGTTATGAAAAGCTTAGAGTGTTAATATGGTGGATGAGCTTTTTTTTCTGCATATATTTATTACTATATTCTCATCTGATATTAAGTGACAGTGAAGATGGTGGTGCGTTAAACCTATAAAAAGGAGTAGCTCTAGAAAATCACTACTAAGACAGATTGATAAACTGTATAAATCATGTTCATGTTCTTGTTTGATTTATTGCAAGAACGAATTAAAATCAAAAAACTCATTTTCAATATAGTTATAATTTTAAATTCAGCTACCAATTAATACTCGCAATCTCGTTGTTATTAAGTCATTCTATTATAGATTAATCTCTATAAAAAAGATAATTAAATGTAATCTAGACATTAACTCTAGTTAATTCACGTATTAATCTGAAAACTGCGTGCAAATCTGTTCAGTATTGTTCCTGTTATGCGTGATTGAACATTTATAATTATTTATTTTTACGATTTTGACATAAATACAAATTATAATAATAGTAATAAAACTACGGTAACAACAGAATCCGAAGTTCTTATTATTGGAGTGGCCTTGTGCAGTCTACAATTATCGACTTATATGAAATACTGATATTTAAGCCTGGTAAAGCTGTTACAAAAACTAACAGCATGTTTAGTATGAAAAATAAGTAAAGAAATATATCGTACTTAATCAGAAGGAAAAGTTAATTGCAATCATGATATTATAAATTTTGTACGAGAAACGTACTTTACATGCGTATTGATTATGTAAACTATATAATCAAAATAATTATCAATTACGTTAGTAATTTGCAGGTGATTGTTATCGAGGATCTATTTTAAGGTATTGTTTTATTTTCGAATCGAGAATGGCTTAGTGACAGTTCAATTAAAACCGCGATGATCGACGTGGTTTCGAATGTTATCCTAAAATAAACGTGACCTTTTTAAGTGAAGGAAAAATTATGATGAAGTTGTTGCATTCTCCTAAGTTATTTTCTATAGCCCGCACGACTAGCTACTAATTCCACGTTCAATATATGTTGATTGTTGTTGTGAATGAACAGTGTTAGATATCAACATAAAAGGGAATCAACAGATAAAAAACAGTTGAAATAAGACGAGTGTATTTGTTACAAGTGTATATTTCCCCATCGTTGTACCCCATGTGAATAGATAACGCACAGCAACCTAGATGTGTCTTTTGGTAGGATCACTTCAGAAGTAATTCTTTATTTAACTTGAGATTATGTTTCAAGTATTGGGTAGAAGTACGCAGTGAGAGAGAAAAGGGCAAAAATAATTAGCAGGATATACTTTTTGACTCGATAATAATTATTTTTCCTCCTCTTTGTGCTATGTTCGTTCTTGGGGAAGCTTGAATTTTTATTATGTCGTATAAGGTGGCAAGACCTTGTTTTATACTCCAAAATACTAAGAAAAACAAAACTATCTGATCCTCATAAAGGGTGAAGCTGCTTACTTCATATTGCTGAAAATGCTAGAAGACGCTGAAGCTAGAAAAAATGAAGAAGGGAAAACGTATACCCGGGGGTAACATAAAATTTACAGGGATGTCTTAAAATGACATCATTTTACATGCAACATCTCACGCTAGTGTTGGGGAAAAATCGCGAAACAAAGACGAGTGTGGTGGAACTCTGCAAAGAAAAACATGATTACAGAATGTGGATACAAGTCGCCTTACTATTAAAACCTGTTGAAAACCTTCGTATAACATATAACAATTATTATCAATTGCACTCTGCGCCCTGCAACCTTTAGAATCAAATTTTCCTTTGGCAGCCATCTACGAGCTCATGACTGGACTATGTAAGTCAATTATCACCATTGACGTATACGTCACATGGGGAACAATGATGATTTTAGAAATTGGTCATACATATTTTTTCATTCTTTCTCATTCACTGACGTATATAATAAATGTACAAATCAATCCATAATTCAATTGATAATGTTGATAATGTAAGTGGCGATCATTAATAGATTACGAAAAAATACAAATACAAAAACCTTTACTTAGATTAAAATTGAACTTTGGATTTGCATGCTTATGTAATAGTGAAATAAAATACCATACTTCGTTTATATTTACTGTTTGATCGACATTAAAATCTATCTATCTATCAGGAAATAAGAATTAAAAATATCTGGTGACAATTTTAATTTAGTTAGACAATATAAAGCGATTGGCTGTTTTATTATGATCTATTTATTTATACTTTATTTATAATTTGTGTAAAAAGGCGGACTTAATGCCTGAGGCATTCTCTACCAGTCAACTAATATCTCTGTTTAATTTACTCGTGCATGTAAAATAAAGTCAAGTTAGTTAGTTAGTTAGTCAAGAATAATTATTAAGACAACCGAAAAAGGTTAGAAATTTTTGGTGATATCTTAAGAATACATTGGTTTCAATGTTTTTTTCTCGGACTTGAAAAAATTTTTCACGCAATAGAAAATTATGAATATTAGCTGACTTGAACACAACGTTTACTGACTATGAGGAGGCACGAAGTTCACCGGGCCAGCTAGTATTAAATAGAAATTAATATATTAAGAAGATTTTTTTCTTTGTTCTTCTTAGCTTTTATGACTTTATATTAATTACTACTTGATTCAACGGGTTCGTATATTTATAATAATGACTTTATGTTTACAATCATACATTGTTTTACTTATATCTTAAATATTCAATAGATTTAAGTGGTCATTTTTATCAGATTAATACACTATTATCCATATAAATTGTTCTTTATAAAACTTAAAGTGACAAAACCTGTACTAAATGTTGTCCATAGAATACATCTATAACGTATTATGATAATGTAAGTTGGTTAAGTGGTTCTAAGAGTTAGAAGCACGTCAGTGCACAGACAGACATGAAGAAATCGCCTTTTATAGTGTAACATCTTGGTCTTTCTTTGCAGTAAAACCATATAGTGTGCTGTGATGACAAACTGGATAACGCTCTCTAGATAAAATACACTTCGTTACTTTCGTTTAAGGGCTTAAACAGTGTACTGCGTGTGACTGCCCTATTCGACTATAATTTACTTGATGCGTTTACCTCTGGTACACACGTGGTATTTTTTTAAATTATTTTACTCCCTATTTCTTTATATGTTTAGTTTTCACTATAAATTCTACCATGAATTTACATTTATCGAGTGTCTTGTGACCCCTAAACTCTTGTCTACGTAAAGGTATCCTTCACGAGTGTGATCGAAAAGTTTAGACGAAATAAATAATATGTTCTTAAATTATTCGTGGACCGACATTTCTGACACATTGTTATATCTACGTTGCACAATAGAGCGCGGCGATTCCCGCAGTGAGTCGCAGGTGGGTGCACAAAAAAAAAACGAAAGGATTCGCCGCCGCTCGCAGGTGCGTCGCCGCGCCGGGATCAGGTGCCCGTCCCGGATTTAGGTTACAATAACATGCACGTATATTAGAATATTTAGGTGACCGATTCTATGTATGCCCACAATTAGGATATCATTTTAAAGTTTTAATAAAAATGAATTAAGGAAATATTAATTAGTTTATTAGAATTGGTTGTAGCAGTTTACTTTTCCTAAAATTATAATTAGTGTTGTAGTGTATATTAGTAGGATCTTTTTGTTTTTTTATAAGATCCACACAATTATTTACCCCATAAGGGTTAAATATGTAAAGCGAATAACTTTATTTTTGTTTAATTTTGTCAATTTCAAATTATAGTATCAGTAATCAGTATGTAACTAATAGGTATGTTATTAAATACATTTTGTTGTACGTATGTGTTTTAAATTAGCCGTATGTACAGTCCCGTTTGCTTCAATTAAAGAAATGTTCACTATTATTTTTTATTTTATTTTTTGTAGCTCCGGCAATCTCCCCTGGCGTAACCAGGGCCCTTGGTACTGCTGAATAATTTTTTGTGTGCTCTTTTTTTTTTTCTCTATTTTATTTTTATTTCATTTTAGCGTGTTCTTTTGGTTTACATAAAATTTACATTGTGCTTTTTTATGATCTTACTGCTAGTACAACACAACTACTAAGGCCATAATTCGTATCAAGATTGATTAAAAACTATTTCCCATTGTTATAAAAACCCAACCAGTTTTGAAAGTTTTAGTTCACTATTGTTATTATTCGCGTCGATGGATGTGAGTTCGAACTTCGAACACACGTATCCCACTCTTTAATGAACCTGAGCTTTCGGTGAAGGAAAACATCATGAGAAATCCATAGCGTGGTGATAGAGAAATTTTTATCACCATATAATAATGCCCGCCTGGGTAGCTATCACTCTCAAGTTTGAAAATTTATCACCAAGCAAGAGTAGGTGTACTCCGCTAGCATCACTTGAGAGCCAGTACCTCCAGGCTTACTGTGTTTAGCATCCTGGACCACGTCGTCACTTAACGTCAAGTGAGATTGTGGCCAAAGTGCTGAGTCTATACAGTCCGTCCATTCAACCAAAAGACGTCCACTGATGTATATTGGTCTCCCTCAAAGATCTCCACAACGACCGGTCTTGCGTACCCACATCCAGCGGATTCCCGCGACCTTCACCTGGTCGTCGGTCCACCTTGTGGGGGGCCTACACACGTTACGTCTTCCGGTGCGTGGAAGCCATTCGAAAACCTGTTGACCCCAATGGGCATCGGTTCTGCGAGCAACCACTGCCACTCAACTTTAACAGTTCTATAGGGAATGTCGGTTTTTTTGGTTCTTCTGCGGATCTCCTTATTCCTCCTGATTCAATCACGCAGTGAAACTCCAAACATAGCCGTCTCCATTACCCTTTTAGCTTTATTATTTGGCCCCTGTTCTTGGCCCATTGTGTGCGACCACGTCCTAGTGCCGTATGTCATCATAGGCAACACACAGTGGTCGAAGACTTTCGTCTTGAGACACTATGGCATTTTGGACGAAAAGATTCCGCGTAGCTTCCCGAACGCGGATCAGCCGAGTTGGACTCGTGCACTAGAGGAGTCTACACAGTACCCAAATAAAAACAAGTACAATTTTGCCAGAACATTATATGTATAGAACTAGAAAAATAAAATATATCTGTCCATCTTAATATCTAGAAATATCGCGCACCGTTTCATTTCAATCACGACAAATGTATTTTTTACATATTTCTCTTATGACTACCTACTTGCATAAACAATCGACATGATATACAGTATTGTTTCCGAACAATAAAACAATCATATAAACATTCTCCTTGTTATAAAATTATGATTAATTGTATTTCAATAAATTTCTGTATAAAATGACAAGACTCTTTCTATTTTGAATTTCAAATCTCATTTGAATGTTTAGAATACCAATAAATGATTTATCTTTGTTGTGGTTTTTACTTTCAATTATCTGAGTAAATTCATTGAATAAGTATTAAGTATTTGTTATAATTAATATTAATGAATTTCACCTTTTTCAAGTACCTATACCGGTAATATCTTATTAATTCGCATTAATCTAAATCAATTGCGTTATTTTTACATTATTTCTGTTATTATCTCATGACTAAGGTTTATGATGCATTAAACATTAGATTACGTAACAGTGAAATATGTGTATATATAAATGCCACAATAATCAACTTCGTAACATGTTTCAGTATTTAACTAATAACATTAATGACGTAACTGCGTGTGCAAAATACCAAGAAAAAGTTTTAAAAGCACCGTTAATTGCCACCATCGTGTTCCCATTACGCAGCCTCTGTGCCGCGCCAGTGATACGGCTTGCGTAGATACAGAATGCACATCTGGGAGCAATGAAAGATACTGCGTACAATAACAACATAAGATTAATTTATCCTTAAACAAAAACATGCTTTATTTCAATAACAATAGTGTTCAGTTTCTATTAAATATATTAGAAATATCCATGCATGTGAACACCTGTTTCAACTTCGGCGATTATTCTTACTACTTGATTTTATTCAGAACTCTCAACTTTTGAGTTTAAAAGTGATATTTGAATGTACAAATCTGTACAAATGTACAAATTCCCTGTCCGTAGAACTGCTTGCATAAATTATCGATGATTCTCTTCGAGGGATCTCTTCTTTCTATTTAACAGTGACAAGATTCCCGATCTGCGAATTGTTTAATCATGAACGATTACGTATGTGTGGTGTATATTTATAATTGTTTAAAAACGAATATCTCATTAATAATATAATAGTGACCTTATAAAATTATTTCGTAACGATTTTTATTGTTTCAATTGTTAAGTGAATTCAAATCACATCGAATCATGAATGTTAAACAGTTCCAAGTAAGCTCAATTTGCTTGTAACGAGTTACCAGTATGGGTTCATTAGTTGAGTCAAATAGTAGTTGATCGTTGATCGACGCCAGGTCACGGGGCTAGTTTATGAACAGCGAGGTGTCGCGCGGCGGCCAGCCGGCGCCACGCACGGCGGCGAAACAGGCGCCTACTATCCTGTCGACCGTATTGAGTCGTCCCCAACCAATATTCGACCATATTCCAACTTCATAAAGTGTTAATTTACAAAAATGAGTGATAAATCAGCTGTGATTCTTGTACAAGTATAAATCCCACTTTAACACTTTGATAACTGAGCTCAATTCTGCTCACTAGTAAGAATTTACTTAGTATCGAATATTATGTTCTTTGATTTTAAATTCCGAACACTCGGTAAAAGAAAGCGTTTTTTTAAGGAAGCGTATTCCTTCTATGATTTAATTTCGTATTTGTCCGTTTATTTTAATACTGTTACAAACTAAATACTTCGTGGATAATTTAATTATTTTATAGTACGTGTTTCTTTCAAGTCGTGAATAACTTTTGACTGTTTAATAATCATACTTTTATTGAAAAAAAATCACTTTTAAATATACAGAATTTTTTTTACTCTCATTTTAAGACTAACCTAATTCCTATACAAATTGGAATCCCCGGTTTATACCCACTTTGAGTTGAGTTTTCAAAAATATTACTGTACGTTTTGATGCGATGATGGCGCAGTGGATAGTGCGGCCGGATACTACGTCAATGGTGGTGGGTTCGAGTCCACCTATACAACTCTAAAATCAGGCTGAGCTTTCGGTGAAGGAAAACATCGTGCGGAAACCATAGTATGGAGGTAGGGCATTTTCTAATGAAGCCCGCCTGGGTAGCTACCACCCTCATTTTTGAAAAACCTATCACCAAATACCGATAGGTGTGTTCCGGCACACTTGAGAATCAACCTCTTAGTTACTGTATTTCTTAGGCTTAGTATGTGTTTCAACCTTAATGTGTGTTTTAGGCTTAGTGCGTTTACCATCCTGGACCACGTCGACACTTAACATCAGGTGAGATTTTGGTCAAAGCACTGAGTCTATACCATGTAAAAAACCCTCAAAATATAGACTACTTCCTTAGCGAATTTCATCAATATCCATCCAGTAGTTAGCGTGATGCTTGCATGGACAGAAATACTGACAGAAGTTACGAAAATGATAGAAATGTTTTATGTCATTGATGTGGTGGGTATTATTCTTGGTCCTTTATTAATTAGTACTAACTGTGTGCTCGCGGCTGCGTCCGCGTTTCATATATTCTTCACTTCATTTAATTATTTTTGATACAGAACCCAATTTTTTTAGAACTAAGATAAAGTAAAAATATTTCTCATAAATTCAAGCACTTACCCCTAAAACTGTGCATTAAATAGGATTTTTAATATTTTTTTAAGCGGAGCACTAATTATTTTCGATAATTAAAAGTACCCTAAGTTACCCGATGTAACTTTAGCTATCTACCAAAAAAAAAAAAACACGTCTAAATCCGGGCGGAGATTACCCGAAACAAACACACAGAGAGACAGACAGACAAAATTTTAAAAATTGTATTTTTGGTATATTTATCGTACATACATTCATAACTATTTAGTAAAAAAAAATTTTCTGACGTTACAAACAGACACTTCAATTTTACTTATTAAGTATAGAAGTCATGTATAGATAATTAATGTTACAAAGTTTGATGGGTTTTTAATAAAAAATACGTAATCAGTAATGGATCGAGAATGATTTCTATAAGTGATTGTTAATTCGTTGACGTAATTAAATCGTGTGTATGATTTACGTCGTAATTACGCATGTAGACAGTTGGAGAGGTCAACTATATTTGGCGGGTTTTGTGGCAACGCCGGACTGCGGAGTGCCAGGTGGCTGGTTAAGTGGCCTGCGCTGGCGTTATTTCTACCGATAAATCTTGAAAGTTGTTGGGGCAAGTCAATTAAGTCCGGCCATGTTGATTGACAGGTCATGGAGTTGGAATGTAGAGAGATAATTTTTGTTGTAGATTATGGGTTTTTTTTTTCAAAGCTATGCGAAATATACATTGGACGTATGTATATTTTTTGTTCCATTATACAGGCATGCAGGCATGCAGTAGTGTAATTACTTTATCTCAGTCGAGAACAGAGTTGCGTTTCCAAAAGAATCAGGGGTCATTCATTAATTACGTAAGGATTAAGAGGTGGGGTTTAAAATATCTATATATGGCCTTATCTTAGGAGGGAGGGGGATAAAATCCATTCTTGCTGCTTAATATTTCAAAAGTAGTTATTTATTATTAAAAATCTGTGTCTATTTCGGATGTTGAGTGATTTTCTTCATTTCATAATGCGGACTTCGATTTACGACTTAATTTACAAATTTTTATTGTTTATAAAACTTTTTAAATCTTTATTATGATCATTTTCATCCATTTTAAGTATCATAAACAATAATTAAATTAAAACGAGATTGAAGTTTACGTAAGAAGAGGTAAGAGGAGATTGGAGAAATCTTATGTACCGTTACATGGGGGCAGGAAGGGGGGATGAAAAATCGTCAAAATCATCCTTACGTAATGAATGAATGGCCCCTTAGAACATCTTGCATGCCAGCATTTGATTTTTCTCACTGCAATAGGCGTTTAGCGTTTTGATCCAAATATCACCAACTGTTAAATGAAGATCTGGTAGTGGAAGGTAAACACAGTAAGCCTAGAGGTACTGGCTCTCAAGTGAGACTGTCGGGACATGCATAGATTCTTGGTGAGAGATTTTTTAGCATATGGTTGGTAGCTAATCGGGCGGGCATTAAGAAATACACTACTACCATGCCATTCAGACTGCTCAGTGACCTTAACTAATTATCTTTTTAGGTCACAGTGATACGGGTCTGTTCTAGCTTAATTAAGTTAGAATAAGAATATTTATACCACCATCCATTCATCACGATGTTTTCCCTCACCGAAAGTTCAGGCACTGGAATAAGTTCGAACCTAAAACCTTTTTTTTTTATTTTATTTTGACGGGGGGAAATGCATTTACGCTATACCCTTACCTATTGTATTAGTGAGACCGAAGTCCCCCAATACAATAGGTAAGGGGGCACGGAGTGACGAGTTCCGTGCCAGTGTGGGACTCGCCCAGACGTGAAGCGCCCGGAAATACTCACTAAAACCCCCCGGGGCCGTCCGCTGCATTTGGAATGGGGGCGACACGGGGTGGCTTTCGCAAGCACCGCGTCGCCCCCTGCAGCGAACCCGCCGGGCCTCGTTGTGCAATGGCCCAGTGGGGCTGGGGGAGAATACTTCTCCATCCCACCTCTTCGCCCGCCTCTCGAAAGAGGCATGACCGAGATTGGTCAACCATCCAGGGGGAAAAAAATTACCCACCCTGGGTTCGAACCTCCGACATTTCAGTCGTATTGTCTATGATTCACGCGGATTAGTCCACCGGGCTTACCACGTTCTCCGAACCTAAAACCTAACCTAACCTAAAACGAACCTAACAATACTTAAAATGATTAAAAGTATAAAAAAGCTACAGAACACAATAATTATCGATATTTGATTTAATATTGTTTAGTCAGTAAATTACTTAAAACAATATCGGTATTGTTTGACGTTTATTTTCGCTTATTCCGGTAATTAAAGGAATATCGGTTTACAGGAAATATGGACAACATATTTTGTGAGCTTAGTAACGTGAGAAATGATAGGATTTAAAAAGGTTTTTCAAACCAGATGTCAAGTTCAATTGAAATCTATTTAATAATACTTTACCCCATAAAACAATTGATATTTTCATAGCATACGGTTGGCAGATGTGGATCTAATATTACAGCTACCAACCAACAACAATAAAGACATAAAATTTTACAGATCGATAGTCGCCATCATCATATTGTCGCCTACATATGTCTACCATATAGTCAAAGCTTCTGGGTAAGTCTGAATGTCCTGTCACTGCCGAGTGTGGTGAGAGCCATGCTCGGCAGTGAGAGGGTCTGGCAAACTGTGGCCTTCTTCTGTGAGCAAGTCTTGCTGCAGAAGGAGGCCGCAAAGAAGGAGCGGGAGGAGAATCTTTTGGCGGATCTTCTGCGCCGCAGAAGGGTGGGTGGCACGGTTCGCCCTTGCAATTCTGCCACCTTGAGTCAGCCCCACCCGTCCCAAGTCCTTCTCCCCTGGAGTTCTTGTTATAAGAACCCAAGGAGGAGAGGGGCGAGACATTTTTGCTGGCGGCAGATAAGAGGGGGTAGCTTTGTAGCAAGCTTCCCCCTGAGCGAAAAATAGGAAGGGGCCCGACTCGGCATGACAGGTTGTCTACCTGTCATTTACCGTGGTTGGGCCAGCCGCTGGGGTGATGCGGTGCATGTCACCCTATCCCGTGTCACCCCCAAGAAAGGCGGCAGATGGTACCGTGGGTTTTAGTAGGTATTCCTGGCACCACACGACGGGCGAGCCCCACATACCCCCCTGGCATCTCTAATCCGGGAGATTTTGCTTCCGGTTACAGAGATGTGAGGGAGGATGCGTAAATGCATTTCACACATAAAAAAAGGTAAGTCTGAATGTAGACTTCCTGATGTTGATACGTCACTGGTCTGAATGTGTTATCCATCCAACCATTCAACTGAAAGACGTCCACTGCTAGTCTCCCCCTAAAATCTTCACAACGATCAGATCGTCGGTTCACCTTCGAGAACCTTTTGGCCCCGTCGGGCATCGGTTCTATGAGCTATGTGCCCAGACCATTGTTACTTAATTTTAGCAATTCTTCGTGGAATGCCAGTTACTTTGGTTCTTCTGCGGATATCCGGTTCGATCATAATCCTCGGGATAACTTCTGATATCTAACCCTTATTAACAATTTGTCTCACAGATTTAAACTTCAGATTTCCAAAGTAATATTTCAGTTCTAATACGTGCACCTACTCTGTACACACGCTCCATTTTTAGTTATGTCTTGATTTAAAATATAAAATTCAAGTCGTTTCAAGTTATTTTTTTAAACACCTCATTCTAAATCGCACATGCCATACCGCGCCAGGTCAAAGTTATTCACGGACCTTTTCAAACAATCAAAAAAACAACTTGTTAAATAAAACGCGACGAAATTCACGCTGATCCTTTACGATCTATGTTGGTTAGGTGTCAAAAGCTTTACCTGACCGCTTCTACGCCCACACCAGACTAGGCACGGATATATTGTGGACGCCCGATATATTTACTATCTCAGGGACCATTATGTTTGTACGGGAATTATCCCTTCACACTTCTCGCATAGTGGGACCCGTTGGCTACTCAAAATTATTGTTTAAACAACATACCTATATGATACTAGATAATTTTTTTTTTTTGGAGTCTCTTGTAAATTGTCTCGTGGTTTTCGGAAACGTGATCGTATATGGAAAGAAATTATTTACAGATAAAATCACGCACGGAAATGGTGCGTTTATTACGATCACTAACTTCTGCTACTAACTTTGTCCGCGTTTGCTTTTTTGGAATTGTATGTTATGTCCCTCTTAAATTTTAGCCCGCGTAAGCCAATAAAATGATTTTATGGCGACTTGATTACAATTTATTGATTTTTTTTTACTTACGCTTCCATATACCTGAACCTCCTTCAACTCGGGTTCAAATCCACCTATCCAACTCTAAAATCAGCCTGAGCTTTCGGTGAAGGAACTCATCATGAGAAAACCGTAGCTTGGTGGTAGGGTATTTTGCCTGGGTAGCTACCACCCTTAAGTTCGAAAACCTATCGCCAAATACCAATAGGTATATTTCGGCAGTATCACTTGAGAAATCGTATCTAGGCTTAATGTGTTTACCATCCTGGACCACAGGGTCACTTATCGTCAGGTGAGATTGTAATCTAAGCACTGAGACTATACAGTGTAAAAAAAAAATTATATTAGTTGAAAACAGTTTAAATTGAATGGTCTCACGCTGCAAGTGTTGAAATGTTATCGTTTCTCTTATGATTTCAAATAAAATTCGCTTAACTCTGCCCGCGGTGCCCATAAAAATTCACTGCAAAACCTGTACGTATGTATGTATAAACGACTGGAGGCAAAACTCGGTTGTTTTGCCGCTCGTTCCCAGAAATTGTGGAAATGTACGAGCAAAAAGCCGATGGAACAGGATCTTGTATCGAGATGGCCAAATCTGGACGCGTTAAGAAATGATAAAGGGGACGCCGCCGTTGCAACGCACCGGGCCGAGTGCAAACTCAACCACGAAACATAAAGTAAAAAAAAAAAAACAAAACAACAAAAAATCAACTCAAAAACGTACAAGCACACGCTTCCTTAAACGACGACATTTTGATATATTATTGGCAAACATTTCAAGTCGCTTTCGTGACGTTGAAAACAAGGTTAAAAATTATTATCACATAGTTTTACTTCTTTTAAAATAAACGAACTTTTAAAATTGATTAAGCATTCATTATTCGTACAAGTGTTATTTATATCCACAGGTGAAATAAATGCACTTTCATAAAATTCACTTCAAGAAAACGCGTAAAGATAATGGACTGTAATTTGACCTGATTGTACTAGGTGCAGCATCATTATAAGATGATGACTCTAATGGTGGGTACGGATAATATCTTCATTTGGTGCCTAATATGTCGTTTTATATGCGACAGGTGCTAAATAATAAAATGGCATCGTATATATTCCTTCTAAATGACTTTAAATCGATTATTATCCTATTCGAATTTTGATATGTGCGCATGTTACCTCCTTATAAAAATGCATAAGTCGCACGGTGCGAATAAAGTATACGTAAATTATTGTATAATGTACGTTTAGAGGTTGGTGCATGCGCGTGCGTGAGTCACGGATGTGCACATGTGGAAATAGCCTGTAAGTTCGAACAAATGTTCGGATACACGTCGTGTACAGTGTGTGTTGTGTTGTGTGGCGATCCTCACAAGTCGACAAGCCGACGGCCAGAGAATGCGACCGGCTGGCGCACCAGTGCTGTGCAATTTATCGGCACGATATCTTAGTCGACATCGATTTGCTTTATTAGATAATTATTACTTTAGATAGATTTGTTAATTTTATTGTTACTAATAACAAAATAATAATTTTGTTGATCTTTTTCTTATTAAATTAAATGTGATTTGAAACAAGAGCAACGTTAATGTTTAATATTGTTTTCTAGTATATTTCAGAGTAAATACACTTTTATCTTTATTATTATGATTAAATTAAAATTATTTATTATAATTAACCTCTTTCATAATCACATTTTACTCTAAAATTATGATTATAAGATTTAAAGTTTTGTATATATCGATAAAATTAAAATAAAGCAAGACAATAGCGCATCCCTAAAGGCGAGACCGGGCTGGCGCCGTGCTTTTTTTACCCCGACTCGGTTGACTCCGTCCAACTTTATATTATTACACTCAGTTCTGTCAGTTGAACGCAGCGTGTCGAATGGCGGGGATGTGTATTATTGTTTCTGCGATACGCTTAAGATCGTGCGTGTTCGTATACTGAAATTTGAAATAAGAACTTTTCTTTTATGAAAGAATAATTTTAAATGAAACAAAAAAAAAAACTGTGTGCTATTAATTAGTTATTATTGAAGTGTTGAAAGTTGAATATATTATAAGTTGTTTGAGATACTAATTTTATATACTGGATCCGTTCGAGAGATTTTGACTGGAAATGTCAAATTTCACGTTGTCAATCGGCGATGCAGCACAATCTGCCGTCAAAGGTTTGTTTAACAATATCTTATATTGAAAAGTGTCTTAGTTGATATATATCGTATGTATTCCTTCGAAATAAGCACTTATAATTAACATGTTTACAAAATAAAATAATATAAGCGTATTGTATTTCTATATAATCTAATTTATTGTACATATCTCTGATAAAAGTGGCATCTTTTTACTTGTTGTGGAAATAAATCAGTAGTAATTACTATCTGTAATCTATTAAGTTTATGACCAAAATGTAATGTATTGAAAATATTTTTTGAACATTTGTGTCCTCTCTCTGAAAGTACATTTGAACTGAAAGTAATTGTATTAACATTCTAAGAAAATGTAATTTATTATGATATAATATAATATTTATCAAGTGTTTATAATAATCAATCAAATAAATTTCACGTCATTTAACATTCATATCTAACTGTTCGGTGATAATTTATATTTTTAAATTCAACTTGCGACGTCGACATTTTCTATAATAATATTAGTTAGTTAGTTTCATATTTTTTTGTTAACAATTTAAAATTAATAATAATAATAAAGCAGAAAAGTTTTTTGTAAAAATCGTGTTTAAAACTAGCTGTGTGCCCGCGGCTGCTCCCGCGTTTCATAGATTCTGCCCTGCATTTTATTTTATTTTTTAATACGTAACCCAATTTTTTTTTTTGTAATAAGATAAAGTCAAAATATTTCTCATAATTTTTCACTTGCCCGTTAAAACTATGCATTGAAATGGACTTTATTAATTTTTTATGAGTTTTATTTTTTTTACGCGGAATCCTAATTATTGTTGAAAAGTAAACGTACCGTAATTATCCGTCCAGCCGTTTTGGAGATTAGCTGGAACAAACAGACAGACAAAAATTTCAAAAATAGTATTTTTTGTATACGTATCGTATATACATTCATATCTATTTAGTACAAAAATTCTATTTTGACATTACAAACATACACTTCAATTTTATTTATTAGTTTAGATAATCAATAAAAGCCTGCCGATATCCATATTAGCGGGAAAAGCACACACACACATTAAGAAATTCGATTCGAAATTAGTTGACACAGATCGAAATAACTTTTGAAATATATAACATTAATTTTATTGTCATGTAACATGTCAAGATTTTTGGGGGTCCAATTGATTGGTAAATTCTTCTTTGATGTAGTTATAGATATAGATGAGTTGTAGATGAAATTTTAACCATTAATCGTATCTGAACTAAGTAACCGAAGCAGTAGTGGTTTATTCGACATTTTTTTTTTTCAATTTGTAGGTATTTAATCCCATATTGGAAAATAACCTGCAAATGTTCTTTCATCAAAAGTTCAGAGTTCTTCAGCGTAGAGAATTTAAGCAACAGGACGAGTGTTATAAGAGGCATATTACCTAACAAATTATGAAATTCATTTTTGTAATATCCTCAAACAAAACAATAGAGAAAAATCGAAGATTTTCGGGTAGGATTTCACGCTTTTATGTTTTTTCTTTTAATAAGAAATCGGGAAATGTTCCTTACAGTTTTTACTTCGGGGCTAAGTGAATTAAGGCACTCTTACATTTTATATAACTACCATTTTGTATACTGTAGATTTATCAAGCTTATTAAATTCAAATAGTTAGTCAAAATTAACAATAAATAAATCAAAATAGCTTTAAAATGATTTTTGAGGTTACTACGCACAATGTTATTCCGTATTCAGGTGTATTTGCAATTTGTTTACAAAAGCTATTTTCAATGTAAACATAATTAAATATTGTCTTGTTCAAACACGTGGTGAAAATAAAACGATTGGTAAATGTTGATATTTTTTCAACTACCCACTTTTATTTCAGCGGTATTATCGAACTTTTAGATAATTTAAAACAGATTTAGTATGAAAATAGTCTTTCATCTTGTCGTCGAACGGCTAATGATTAATTTTTAAATCGTATGTTTACCTTGAAACAAGTTAGTCCGTGAAAGTAAAGTATAGCTTACTTTAAACTGATTATTATGGGCGGTGTCGAACAAGTATCGACTCCGCCCCACAAAGTAAATACATGTTAAAATAAAGATATGTACACATATACATAAAATATATGTTATAAAAATACAAGTCACTTTTACTTACATTCTTCGGTAATTATAATTTACATAAATACATGCCATTTCGAAGGCAAGACATTCAAGATCCCCCACTGATGAATGTAGAGAAATATATAAAAAATTAACAACAATTATTAATATCCCTAATACTAAGGTCAGAGTATGTATGTATTAAAATCAAAAAACAAATTCTAAATTCTTTGTTCAATTTGGGCCTTGAGAAAGCGCTCATTAACGTCAAAAAACTACCACCGGTTCGGAAATCAAATCAGCCGGGAAGAGCGCAGGCATGAAACTCTATCTGGTTATTTTTTTTATTAAATGTTATTATATATAAACTAGTTCGTGTCCGCGGCTCGGCTTGCATTTCATATATTCTTCACTGCGTACCTTTTTTTTTTTTTTTTTTTGACGGGGGGAAATGCATTTACGCACTACCCTTATCTATTGTATTTGTGAGATCAGAGTCCCTCAAATACAATAGATAAGGGGGCACGGAGTGACGAGCTCCGTGCCAGTGTGGGACTCACCCGGGCGAGAGTCGCCCGGAAATACCCACTAAAACCCCCCGGGGCCGTCCGCTGCATTTGGGATGGGGGCGACACGGGGTGGCTTTCGCAAGCACCGCGCTTCACTGCGTACCTAAAAAACAAATGGATGAAAAACAATAAAAGTCTTTTGTTTTCATTAAAGGAATAAATTTACATGGAGTAAAACAAAACAAAAATGAGAAGGGGTCGATGGAATCCAAAAAATAGCCTAAAACTACGATAAATTCCGCGTCGAATAGTAGTAGTCCCATCCCGATACGTTCAGTAGTTTTGAGGTGATGGTGCCTCGAAGGACCTCCATTTTCCATTTATATATAGACAGATTACACATCTCATAGCTACAAACGGTTTTAGAGGAAGCACAGAAAGGTGTGTCATTTCCAGACTATCGTTCACATAATGATCCACCCTATAATAAACTTTGGACGTTAAAATCTTTCTGACATAGTGCTTAAACTTATTGTTAGGTAAATCGGTAATGTTATTAGGAACCATATTGCAAAAGCTGACATTAATAACGTAGAGCGGTACGTTTGGGTTTTATTAGTCATTAAAATAGTCATAAATCGCATAATGAGCCGTAAACGGAGGTGTACCGGAAGTTTTAGGCTCAAATGCGTACTGACTAGAATTCTGATAAGTTAACGCGTCTTATACGGTGATCGGTACACGATTAATCCTCCACACAATAGTTGTGAAGCTATTGAAAAAAACACTATAACTAGTTAACTATGCAACTCTCTCACAACACTGCATACTCGGGTCCCCCCTCCGGTGGCGGCCCAAGACGTGCTCCGTTCCCCAAATAAGAAGGCTCTTGACGCTGCTACCAGCGCGATACAGTGAGTGTCATTGCATCCATGCATCAAGCATTACACGCATAACACTGGACACACACTCGTGCATATAACACGCAGATACATAGGTCCTCTAAAGACCCTTTTTTTATTAAGAAATTAAAAAAAAACGTAGGGTTTAGCTAGGTTCAAATTTCGCGGGAATTTTATGTCACAGGTAGCGGCCAAGCCGAGGTTTGAACCCGTGTGGTGGTAGTTACCTTTTGCGGCGAGTGCCTTCACCACTTGCCCCCAAAGTTACGGTGAAGCTGTGAAGGCCCTTTCGGTTAACAGTATTAGCTAGTTTAGAAAAGAAATGCAACTCTCTCCGAAGAAGAAGTTATGGTCCGCATACAAAAATGAAATAAATGAAATTTCGAATAACTTCCGATTCAACGTATAGTATCACTGGCTAATGTATGAATTTGTGAGAAATAGTTTTACTTTATCTTAGTGGCAAAAAAATAATAATAAGCAAAATAGATAGGGTCCGTATAAAAAAAATAAAACGCAGTGAAGACCATAAGAAAAGAGGACGCATCCGCGGGCACACAGCTCGTGTAATTATAAATAAAAAAACATATTAAATAATAATTTAAAATATTCATTATTACAGGAATTGTTTTGTAATTACACATCCAGTTCGACTAGGAATAATAAAACTATTTTTTCTCAAATAAAAAAAAAGACAGTTCTAATTTTAAAACAATGTTTCTTTTTCTTTACTATAAATCGTTTAGCTCAAATGTGTATTTGACTAAACAAACAAAATGAACATATTGGTAATGGCGAGTCCGGTAAGCAGAGTGAGCGACGGGAGGGAGGGAGAGCAAATTCCTCGCAAGTGCCGAGTTAATTTCTGGGAGTTATAATAAACGTATATGTTTTATGATTCGCAAATGTGTTATCATTTTTCGAAACGATAAAAATTATCTTTCTAATTTACCATGTAATCAATAATCAAATTTTTTTAATAATATAATTCACTAGCATTGGATTGTATTATCTGTAAAATATTCAATTGTCCGTCTAAAGTCTAAAGTATCATAAAGGCTCGTGACATTGGTACTTTTGTGTTGATTTCGTAATAAACATCAATACTATCATAACTTTGTCTTTATATAAAATAATTTATTAATATATACTAAACCGTGATTATAAAATACGTCTGTGATTTACATTAAGAAAGATAATCGGTTAACTAGTTATCTAAGCAAACTAACCAACAGACAGATAAGTATACCGTTGCCATTTAAACATACATATATAGTAGCGTTACGTTTCTCTCCCACGAGAGTAGGCAGAGACTAACATTATTTCGCACACACTCCGGGTCCCCAATCGGTGGCGCCGCTTGACGCCGCTGCCAGCGCGACACAGTGACATTGAACATGCATTAAGCATTACACGCACAAAACTGCATACAAACTCCTGCACATAACACGCAGGGACATAGGTCCTGTTAGGAACCTTTTATTATTATGAAATAAAGAAATGTAGGGCTTAGCTAAGTTCAAAATTCCGCGGAATTATTTACACTCAGGTAACAGCCAAACCGAGATCCGTACCATTTTGGGGTAACCCTTGCGCTAGTTACCTTTCTGCGACTGAGTGCCTTCAGCACTCGCCTCTAAAGTCATGGTGAAGCTTTAAATACCCCTTCCGGTCAACAGCGGTAGCTAGTTAGAAAAAAAAAACATTATTCCGTCCAATACAATCCTCATATTATATGTCTCATATACTCTCAATTAGCGCTTTCATTCGCTCTTTTCGTTTATGGGTATCTTTGAACACGGTCTTTTTTTATAACGTTTTTGATCTTTACCGTCTTGCCCAGTCACTTGCGCCTTATAAATTTATGTCATCTTTTATCCATATTATTTAAGTTTCTAAACCGACTTAGCATTTCTTTCTCTATCTTTGTCATCCTGTACCACACCTCAACATTTCCTAGCCTTACTTTGTCTGCCATTTTCACTCTACTTACCTTCATGCTTCTTCTGAATGAAGACGTAATCAAACACAGTTTGATTTTATATTTTATTTTATCTGCTAACTATACCATTGGCTACAATCATTTTTTTTTATAGAATAGTGATTCTCAAATCAGAGTATGTTAACTATTAAAAC
The DNA here is from genome assembly GCA_014132275.2 of Samia ricini. Lineage (NCBI taxonomy): Eukaryota > Metazoa > Arthropoda > Insecta > Lepidoptera > Saturniidae > Samia > Samia ricini. The sequence continues at coordinate 3,583,721 of AP028159.1, forward strand.
AAAATCTAAAGATAATACATGAAATCGAAAAAAAAAAAAATTCCACTCGAAATTCACACTTATTAACTAATTTATTTGTATGGTGTAGCGTTATACGGTAGATTACAATCTAACGCACAAGTTTCTCAACAATTACATACATAATATGCAACAGGGTAAATAAATTTAAACTTTCATTTTTGCCACTTGTATCGAACGACCCCCAAAACAAAGGGTGTATACATATAAAAAAAAACACACACACATGTTACGAGGGCGAACGAAACGACAGACACCCTACTTACAAAAGCGAAACAAGTGGATAACGTTACCAAATTATGTTTGCAGTTCATTTTCGTCGCGTTTTATATCACAATGGCGGCCGTTGTGATATTTATCGACCGCATATTGTGCTTGTAAAAGAGGCATGCCGAATCTGTTTGTTTGTTCACATGTCGCGGAGGAGGTCGCCTGTATATTTAAATAGTAGTGGGTCTATATATCTCTTTTTAAATAATTATTTGAAAGCCGTATATTTTAACGTTCTTACTTTTGAGATCAAGAAGGTTTTATGTAAGCAAGTTTGTTGTTGAAAGTGTGTTTCTTCTTCTTCTTCTTAGTTAATGGCAATCTGTGTGTACACACAATTTGTGCCAATGTCATGTAGGTAAGATTTTCAATCTTGTATCAGCGTTACCAAGCTCCAACAGAACGGTGGCCTATCCTGCTCAAACTTTCCATGGAGCTTTGTCGGCACCTCAGAATGTATGCTACGCGTTGTCTTCTATAATAAACTTAACTTGAACACAATAACTAAACTATTTCACACAAAACGCCACCAAGATTACATGATATAGAGTCAAGTACACAAGTTTAATGAATTAAAGAAAACAATTGCTACATGTCAGACTGAGATCCCGCCAAAAAAACCGAAAGTGTGTTTGTTAGTTAAACTATATCGGAAATGTTGCCGTTTCTAAAACAAAGTTTATTATAAAACAACTAAACTTTATATTTTTCAATATACGATAAATTGTATGCATAATATGCATATAATTTATTTTATTTATTTATTTACTTATTTATAACTTGGATATTTAAAAATATTCTATACTTCATTAACAATAAAGGGCAAAGGTAGATAATAAATTGATATTATTTGTACGTATTTAAAACAATTATGACCTAAACAATAAAATAGTATAAACCTTTTTTTAAAACATAAGGACTACAGTTTACAACGAATAGGTAATAAACAGAGTAAAAATTTACACACAAAAAAAATTACCGCCTTCGCCGGGCAACCATTTTGATTTTTTTGACCTGTTGTATTGATTTTAAACTTTTAATGTTTCCTTTTAATCTGTAATATAAATAACGAAATTAATCCTCACTTTAAACAATAAAAAAAAAATCGTTGGAATCTTTGGAAAGGACTTTATTATTGTGAAAATATTTATTATTCCTTTAAAGTTATAACGTTTTAAGCCATAAGCTAATTCCAGTCGAAACATGACGTATTGTTTAATAAACAAAGGACAGCTAACAAAAGAATGGAAAAAAAAATAGTACAATAATCGGCCAATAATAAAGCTGAACCGTTTGTCGCCACATGTCAAGACTGTGACGTCACGACCCGCTTGGATACCAGATGTGATGCAGCGTACCAGATGCGGTGTACATAATGGCCGTAATAATGTTTGGACTGTGTCGACTGTTTGACATCTGTATCTTTATTGATCGCAATAAAATGTAAAAAAAAGGGTGACGACGACTCCCGGGTACGTTTTACAAATTGCCGAAAATTTTTATTTTTTAGTTTGTAAATCACGTTAGTTAGATATTTTTATGAAATCATAGAACATATTGTTTCATTGCAAAGAATACATACAAACGTATATAAATGACTGACTGGAACTGTCGTCAGTTATTTCGTTTACTCGAAATAATCTTATTTTATTCATGACTTACTCTGCATTGGTAACGCGAATCTGTAAATTGTTCCCTCTACCGAGAATCGTTTAAGCCGCTAAAGAAGTTCTCACTTCAAAAAAGTTATTATTAACTGCATGTACAATAAATTTTTTTAATTATTTGCATATAAAATATTTGCTGATAGATTATTATTCGTATTATTACTATTGATAGATTGATACCACTTATCGCGGCTTAGTAATTTGACGAGTGCAAAAAAATCGTAGATCATCCAGATGTTATACGTTATCGGATTACTTACTCATTTGTAATTTATCATTAATATCAGGGACCGCTCGACGAAAAATGAAAAAAAAAAACACACACGCACACACACACACACGATAAAAGATAACATTTATGCTGAGTCGACATGATTCTTAATGCTGTACAAGACTATATACCACTCTAGACATCGTACACATAGTATTTGATAAGTGTCTTTTGCAAATATTGCACAACCTTATGATATTATGATTTTTTTAATGCCTATTTACTCAGATATATATTCGTCAATATAGTTTATGTAACGCATAACAATGTATTCCGGTAAGTGACTTTATTTCAATATTTCTCTCTTTTTTTTTTTTTAAGAATAAATATTTATAATCTTAATCTGATTTATACTGAAACGAAAAATAACAACAAAATTTACTTATGCGGCTGTTGAAGAAGTAAGCATAAGCAAAATTCTTGAACTAAACCACTCTTGTCAGCGACAGTTAGCAAAGCTCTTCGTGAGTGTTGGGATAATTTTGAAAAAAAAAAAACAACGAAATTTATAAGTAAACATTGCTTACTTAATCTCCGTTCTGACCGTATCGATGCTTACGTGTAAATTTATTAAACATATTAAGCAAAGAAATGATTTTTGTTTTCCTCTAATGCTCTGATAAGCAATTGTTTTACAAACGAATTAGCGAGTTCATGGCGTCAGTACAGACAGGATCTCATTGATATGGTTATATGTGGGGTTTTTTTTTTCTCAACGAATGTATGGGATTTCCCACTGTCGTAATCGCGCTAAGCCTCTTCGACTTCACAAAAAAGTTCGTAGAAGATCCGTCACCACATTTTTACACCACCGAACGCTATGATAAAACTACAAATCTATAAGTCTATTAATAAATCATGTATTTATATAGGATTGTGATTAAAATGTTCTATAATTTCAGAGAAAATTATCTAAATAATACTTAACATTAATGCAAACACAAAATCATCGCTTCTTTGCCTAACTCCATTTTGATTTTTATTCATTACGTTCGGAAACACACTTGTAATTTCTAGATCCCATATTTGTTAAGTTCATGTTAAATCTTTGTAACATTATAATTGGTGATAAATATATACGTTTAAAATCATGATTAATTCTATAATATTTGATGTTTTCGGCAAATTTACGCATGTGGCGAGTAATGAATTTTTTTTAAGATTTTACGATATATTTATTCTTAATATCGTAAGAGAGATATTTACATCATTTCAATATAAAAAATGTTCTGTTATCTATATCAAGTAAATTAGACATAAAAAATAACCATCAACAACTTCATTAAAATAAATAGCAATCTGAGTGGGGGTTTTCATGGCCCCCCAAAATCGTACAATTCAAATTGATAAATCTCATAAAAATAGACAAATTACTAAGCTTGAAAGGAACTACTAAGTTAATGTTTAAAATATCTAAATAGTGTAATCAAAAATAGGTAGGTATTCAGATTAATTTAAAAAAATTTGCGAGACTCGATAATTCTCTAAAAACGTCCCGTTTTTGGTTACAACCATGCCTGCTTGGAAGACTAGAACTAAACGATTGTTTACATTAAAGAAATGCGATGATAATTGTTACGCGATCAAAGCCACGGGTTACGGCTTGTAAAATACAAAATTGAACCTTCAACAAGGTATTAAATGAAATTGAATAAGTTCAAAATTCGTACGCGTGCGATATCGAGATTGACACATTAACGCTTTTGAATTCGCACATGTAGGTAGGTACACAGAAGTACAGTCCGTCCGGCAAAACTTGGCCGGTCTGAAATTCGTACAAATGTATGCGCAGAAGATTTCTTATTCAAAAAATATATACCATCTATATATCATTCAAATGTACATTTTGAAAAGTACATTTTAGTGGTATAAAAAGAAAAAAAAAAAAAACTTTATTCGTTAATTTATATATTAAAACAATAAAAACAAAAACCAGTAATGTTCATATTTCACCCATAATATGTAACTGAAAATACGATCTTGGTCTACAAATAATGCTAGAACTTAACCTCAATTTAAAAAAAAAAAAACTCGAATTGTTTACAGTAATGACATAATTCTTTTAATTCTGAGTTCAGAAATATATACTGTCATCTGTGTAAAGATATAAATTATTCTGAAGGGTTAGATATAATATTGTTTTCAGTCAAAAACAAAGCATAACAAACGTTATTAGATTAATAATTAGGATTTGATGCTCGGCTGTCGCAATTGCTTTAATACCTTTTTGGGAATAAAAAATGTCCATTAATTAGCAGAAACTAACATCACAGCGGCCAAGTTTACGCCGGCCGTACTGTACATAGGTATTATAATAAACGGTTGTTGTTATTTTGAAACGGTCCATGTATTCACGTGTATTATGGACACGTGTTAAAACATTACTAACCGGATGCTGATGTTTGTTTGTAATATGAACTCTAGAATCGAGATACGATTGTAATATTATAGTGTACGTAACTTATGATAAGACCGTATTGCCTTCCAATGCGTAAGAAAAATTTTGGACAAATTTGACCTACCCCCCTACCTTTTGTTTCTCCCACTACTACTACCAATCATTGGCATAACTTTGAACAAAAAATATTAGTGTATATTGCTAACGTAATGATTATTAAGATACCCATCCACCCCCCTCTGTTTACGTTTTGCTTATTTTTGATGACATAAAGGAGTTTGGATCTGAATAGTGATTACATAAGCGATATGTAATTATTACTATTCGTTTGTTTTAATTAAAAACTAGCTGTGTGTGAAATATATGTTACTCGGTGCTTTTAATTTTTTTTTTTATATGGGAACCTTCATTATTTTCTTTGTTTTTCTTCGGTACCAAGATAAAGTAAAAAAATATTTTCTCACAAATTCAAATACTTATCAGTGAAACTGCGCGTTGAATCGGATTTTATTCGAAATTTCATAAGTGTTAATTTTTTTACGCGGAACCCTAATTACTTTTGAAAAACAAAAGTTACACTGAGTAACTTTATCTAACGTACAAAAAAAGTCCCGTAAAAATCGCTCTAGCCGTTCTGGAGATTACCCAGAACAAACAGAAAGACTGACAAAAGTTTTTTTTTTTTGTAATATGTATCCTATATAGTATACATTCATAAGCATTTAGTAAAAAAAAATATTTTAATATTACAAACAGACACTTCAATTTTATTACCTAGTATAGATTATATACCTTCTTTGACGTATTTGACGTAACATATGAATGATCCCTAACATAACAGATATTTACATTTATTTTTATTAATAGGATAAATGTAAATTTTCAGTTCTGTGATTATTCCTCTGACGCTGCACTATTTCTTCGATATCACTAATCGTACATTATCAATCCATTAATTATCGGAAAATTTTATATCAATACGATCCGCGTGAATTTGTTTTCTCTTTATCTTTTTTTTTTTGTATAAGTTGCAATAGAAACACTCTTACCATATAAATAAATGACTTATGTCGATACTAAGTTATGTGCTTTTGGAAATTGCCTGTATTTTTTTTTTGTTGTTGCTATAAATAATTATCTGATGAATTAAAAGAACTTGACAATTTGTTCTTGTGCTGTCTAGCAGACTAGATTTTTTGTAGTATGGCAAATTTAAAATTCTCGTTCTATATATTTTATAGTTATAGCAAAATCTTCTTCTTCCTTTTAGTATAAAGTTATGTAATTATATCATATGTAACGCAATTATAGACTTTTAAAAATATTAATCAAAATACTAACTTAAATTATCTGTATTATAATCAATCGGCCAGAAAATGAATGACTTAGAACAACCTCTAGATATTTAAAAAAAGTTTCGTTTCGTTTATTTCGCGTAACGGTAAAATCGGTTTGCCTCTAGGAAATGTGGACACCATATTTTAAGAGTTTAGCCTGAGAAATATGATTTTAAAAAGTGTTTTCGAGCCAGATGTCAATATCAATTGAAAACTATATTTACCCCATAAAACAAATGATATTTTCATAGCATACGGCTGACAGATGTGAGTCGGATATTACGGCCACCAAACAACAACAATAAAGTCATACAATTTGACAGATGTCAGATAGATACCTGTGTGAAAATCGTTGGTGAATATAGATAAATATATTTTAAAAGTACAGTATAATAATTGGCTATTTTGTAATATAAAATTTATTAATTAAAATTATAATTTAAGGACTACAATAAAGAGAGTAGATCCTGAAATATTATATGTGTCTCGACATATTTGTGCCAATAGAAAAAAATTAATTAACATATCTTTATCATGCATTTCACACAATATCTTTAATCAACATCCTTAATTGATAATTTATAACGGATTGTAAAGACTATAGAATAAATTATATAAATCAGATAGAGTTAAATAATCTTCCCACTGGGATCTCGTGCGCCGCCATCTTTTGATCGATGTACGTCATTTTTAATATCTAATTCAAAACGACCGTTGTAACAACATATCTATTTAATTTGTTTTAAACTAATTTTAATGTAATAGAAAGATGTGTAAATGTTTGCTTTCCGGGCCAATTTTGACTGAATTAATCTTGCTATGTTTCTTATAATATGGCAAAGAATATGGGTTAGCTTATTTTATTCATCCATTCAACCAAAAGATGTCCACTGCTGGTCATACATAGGTCTCCCCTAAAGATCTCCATGACGACCGGTATGGCGCCACTCGCATCCAGCGGATTCCCGCGACCTTCTACTTGTCGTCCATTTTGCATTTTTACTATAATTATTTGAGTAATTTTTGGTAATCAGTATACAACTTTTAAACATCCATGATAATATATTTTCAAATACGTACATATGTATTTATATTTTAATGATATAAATTCCTATCAATAATATGATTTATTGTTTCAATTAAACACATACACTACTCAATAGTTTATTAGATCTATTTATGAGTTATGTTTTTTTTTTAACTGTCTCGGTGGCGCAGTGGCGCAGTTGTGTTACGGTACGACTTCATTCTGAGGTCTCAGGTTCGATCCCTGGGTTGGGTCAAGTGATAATGTTTTTTTTTTTTACTCAGGATCATCCCGGAGTCTGAAAATGTGCCCGATATGGCAACAGGTTCCCCCCGTCACATCTGGGACGGAACTATGCTCGGCGAAATGTGGGTGGTGTAGTTCGCTATTTCACCTCTGCCTAACCCTTCGGGAATAATAGGCTAGAGCTTATGTTTTGTGCTTTTTTAATTAATCAAACTATCGTCATTCTTGGGCCTATGTGATTACGTTGAAAGATGTCATAATGTTCCAATTAATATGAATTCAAGTAATTTTAGTTTTCTGCATACGCACATTAATATTAAAGGGATGACGTAGGGAAGCCTAAAATTCGTTGAAATAAACAAAGGAAGGAAGCGATCGGGTGGCCAGTGATAAAAACAAAAGATCGCCCACGCTTCCCTTGCCCTGCGGATATAGAAAAAAAGTTTAACATTAACAAAAAAAAGCACTTATAATGTGAACATTTCAAATCTAAACACACATATCATCAATAACGTCACAAAACATCAAATGAGTTTGTGATCAAAGCCAACCTATTTGTTTCGTTACATTTTTTCAGTCTCAAAACTTACGTTTGTATGTATTTATTTATTTATTTTTAACTAAATAAAGAATATTATTATTATAAGTTAATGTAAAGTTTTATAAAAATATGTTTTCTAATTTTTATAAAACTTTTTGTTATCTAAGGAGGTTTAATTGAAGTCCCATATTATATTTCTTCTAAAAGTTGTTCAACTCTCCATAGAAATTCACTCATACTCAAGGTCTTAGACTGTGCTAAGGTTTCACGCTGGATTTTATACTGTTGACTTTCTCTTTCTAGTTTAAGGGGATGAGAGAGAAATAAAAGTATATATTTAAATATAATTAAAAAAAAACCTGCGTTCAATTAAAAATAAAGAAACGTGAACTTTTACGTTCGAAGCGATAAAAGTTTCTTTTTTAATTTTATTCATTTCGAATCTAGACTTGTGTACTAATAGTTCATAATTCTGATATTTGTAATTGGCTCGGTTCGACGCTTTCCCATTGGCGGTTGATTCGTTCCGTCAGTTTTAAGTGTCGGGCGGCGCCAGGCCAACGTTTGCGCATCTTCACGCCTATTCCCATTGTTGTTACTTGGAAATTAAAGGTAATAAAATTAAATCGTGTTTTTAGTATCTCCCATAGCCCGTAAATATTCCTTTAGTGAGACGAATTTCGTCGTGGATTTTTGTTTTTTAGCGCAGATCGTTTGGTTATTAACTCTTATAATAATTTATATCCTCCCATATGGGTGCTGTTTACGTAGACAAAATGTTAACCATTTTTGATTTCCCACTTCTCCTTATTAGCATAAGTAAGCACAGCTTACCCCCTTCCTCCTCTCCTCAAAATAACGTAAGCATTGCTGCATAATCTTGTGAAAAAAAAAAACTAAAAATTGCTTACGAAATCTCCAGTCGTGCAAGTATAGAAAACTATTAATGATTACGTAATACTAGAAATGCCCCAAGAACGGATATTTGTATATATGTGATTGCTAAGCTATAACACAATTGTAACGGTCAACATGATTTTTTTTTTAAGTAGTAACAGTTACAAAATCTGTATTAAAGCGAGTGATGCCGATGGCAAAGGCTAGTCATATTGTAATATGATTAACGTCATAGATTTGGTGTAAACTTCCGAACGTGTGATATTAGTGTTTCGTTTTATTAAAATGCCACATCATGTTTTCGGAACATCTGTGAAGGCGTGAATGACACGACAGTGTACCTTGTAAGGTCGCGTCTAAACTAATTTATACATTTTCAACGCATCATTGATTCCGTAACGTTGTGGCCATAGAGTAATAACGCTAAGAGTGATAGTTTCATACAAAAAGTCGCTTAACATTGAAGCTACACAAAAATATAAATGTGTGTTTGTGTAAGCGGCTCGAAATTATGTACTTAATCACCGGCCCGTAACGAAAGCATACGTGGCATTTTAAGCCGGACTACTGTCATTCTGAGTGTTTTAATCCTATGGTTGTGGCATTCGGTATGTTAGCTATTATTTTTACCGTACAATATTAATCCGTACACTCTTTCGTGTTCTAATGTATTTGACTGTTATGGATTATAATGTTTGTAGATTAGAAAAACAGAGAATAATACCTAATAATAAAAAATACCTAGGTATCTGTAAGTGGATTTTGCAGTATGAGTTTGTGATATGTACGGTCCATGACTAACGGGATCATTTACTACACTTTATATGCTTTTTAGTACGTTTTTTTTTATGTTCACATTAGTTACAAAAGATCCCCGGATGTGAGATAGACAATTTTTTTTAATAATTTGAGTTTGGAATACTGAATAATTTTGGGTCCAAAAATTTTTTTTTGGTATCATGACTAAGTAAATTTTAGCCAATAATATCACTTTTATGTCGCAAAAACAGATCGCGGGTAACGAATTTACCTGTACTTTTATAAAAACATCTTAGATTTACTTATTATATGAAAAAGATGTATAGTATGTATGTCTTTCTCCATAGTATCATTCGAATTATAACAGATTAAAATGTTTAACTTAAATCATTGTTATCATGTCAATAATAAATATTCATAAATCGTTTAATATAACTACCAAGTAGTAGGTAGATTACTTTTGTGCTAGAGATATCATAAAGTTTACAAAAAAAAAAAAACCATTTTAAAATGGCGTTGGTATATCTTAAAACTATTCATTGAATTTACATTTTTGCATGTGTTTGAATTTTTGAGAAATGTAATAGTTTTACTTTATCTTAGTAACGACAAAATTTAAGGTAAATAATTAGAGTACCGTATAAAAAAAATTAAAAGGCAGCGAAGAACATATCAAATGCGGGCGCAGCCGCGGTCACACAGCTTGTAATGAAATAATTGTGAGGCGTATTTGTATAAGAAACGTGATTAAATTGACGGATGCCGTTCGTGAGACGTTTTCGATCGTTGCTCAATAGGAGAAAAAAAAAACACTTCTATTAATTAATCACGGATTGTGTGTTTTTGTTTATACGTGATGTTTACCAGTTACTAAGGGGGTGTAGCGTCATCGCATTCCGTCGTTCGCACATCGAACGTGGAGACAGACATTATCTGCATTAATTCGCTAACAACCGTCTGAATTCGAAATCACGTTTAAAGATAAATTACCGGCGGCCAATTTAGCTCGGCGGCGCTTAATTCTAACTTGTTTCTATGCGATGAATCCGGGATTCTTACTTACTCTATTGTGATTTGGTTACGTAAGAATTTTTTCAAATGTTTTTGCATTTCAAAATTTTAAAATTTAACACCGTGAAAATTGTAATGTTAAAACCATTTTTAATCTTAAAAAGTTTAAGATTAATACCACAAAGGTTTAATACACGGATTTAAAAAGAAAATACACTTTTTTAAATATGCAAGGTTGTAAGAGCTTTTGGTGGCACTTAAGTCTGTCATGTAGTCGTCATCTTTAATTCAATGACTTGTGTTATTAAACTCTTATAATATTGTGTCATTTTGGTGTCATTTTATGTACTTAATTTAATAGTTTGGTTACTGTTTGAGGTGCCACGAAAAGACCATGGAAAGTTTTAGCAGGTTGGCCATCGTTTTGCTAGAGCGTTGATTTAAGATTAAAGTAGACAGTAAATAAAAATTTTGCGTCTGTCTTAAAGTACCGAAATTTCTACTTCTATTACGACGAAAAGTTGTAATATTGTGCAAATTCTTGAAAATCACATCCGGATTCACGTCCGCGCTGACTCGATAATTCTATTTTTTTCATCTGTAATTAATTAAATCAAAGGCGCCATCGCGAGGTCACATCATCTGGTTGTTGGCGCAAAATTCAATATTTATAACATTTGTAAATAAATTAAATGCTATAAAGAAATTCATTAATATTTATTTATTCGAAATGGTCCATTCTGAAATAGTTATAAATGTATGTTGTTTTTTTATAAGTAATAAAATAATTAAATAAAACTTATTTATATTGTATGTTATTATATATTTAAAATAACTGGTAAATATTAAAAAACTTGAATCGAATCCATTTTGTAAACAATATAATACATGACCCCTTAAAGAAATTACGTTCCTTTCATGTAGTGTGCATCAGCGTAAATATTTTGATTGATATTAATTATTTTATTTAGTTAGATAGCGTTTATGTTAACTGCTTTGCTTAGCGAAGTATTTTTATTTGCGATGTATTTCCGCATAAGTAAAATCGATCATCGATCAAATAATGTCGTCAGTTATGAATATATTGGAATATGGGGTTGATCAAGCATTGCGTAAGCATCAACGAAGGCCAAGGGGTTGCTATGCTGGACGGTGATTACGTAAATAATGTAGGTAACTAACACTAATAATCATAAAGTAATGTCACTCATTTATTTTTCGATAATAATTATGCCAACGTCGTATACATTATTCCGGGGGGCTTGGGATAAGAGGTTTGCTACAAAATGTCTTAAATTTTGCTGACAGAAGATGCTAGAATTCCGTCAGTCGGGGATCACAGCACAATGTAAACCGCTGCCGCTTAGTCACGTGAAAATGTCATAGAATGTGACGATACATAATTATTACCTAATAATAATCGTAAAACACATTATATATATTCAAATGTGACATATTGGGACCGATCTAGATATTTACATATCTGCGCTGCTCGCCTACACGGAAGTTTGTTTGACCTGCACGGGGGAAAAATTTAGTATTTTACAAAAAAGTAAGATTGTTAAAGTCGAATGCAAAATACGTAGTAGATTAATCGTTTCTATTGTAAATCGTTATATAGTACATTTTACCATAGCATTAACCCTGTCGAAGCCTGCATTAAACGTGCCCGAATGGAACCACGGTACAGTCGTCACGATAAAACACGCCCGCGAAACAGTTTCATTAACATACTTAAATATGTAACAAACAAAAAAAAAAAAAACAACCGAAATATTTGTACATCTGTTAACAATGAACAGATGCAGTTTGCAGTTGAGAATAATTCTTTATTGGTATTTTTTAAACTTTTCTCTTCAGAGGCGCGCTTAGCTTTATGTGACTTTTTAAGACCAAGTGATTTGGGCGTTAGTAGAAGCTTAGATTTTTTTTTTGGATCTGTAATTTATTTGTTGAATTAATTACTAAATAATAATGTCTTCATATCGAAAGTATTGAACAGACAGACGAATAAATTCATTGTAATTCTTCCTTCAAAGATTTTTTTTTTTGCACTCAGTAAAGTTACTGTACGTAGTTAAAAAATGATTTTTATTTTTGGAATATTTTCACATCTAAATATTTATTGTCTCTATGGTCATGTTTAATAAGATTAATACTCCGTTATGATAACATAAGATGAAAATTGAAAAAAAAATAGGAATTCATGGAGACAGTCGACAAAAGTGAAAATTCAAAAAGTTGGAAAAAACTATTTTCTTAATGATTTTAAATTCGCACGGTGTTTTAAAGGTGTTTACACATATCCAGGTTTTGATACGCATCAATTAAAAATAATCGTACGTATATAAAATCAATTACGTAAAAAAATTGAAAACAAATATAGGAAAATATTTTAGATGTGGCAACTTAAACGCCATCTTATACTTAACACACTGTAGTATGTTAACGGCTGGCATCATAGCATTGGTAACTGGAATTTATAAGTTTTTCCCCAATCGACAATCGGTCATCACCGCTAAAGAAGTTATAATTTCAAAAAAAAATTACTATAAAACGAAATCTTCCAACGAATTTCATTACCATATGGACAACCATTCGGAGGATTTGTATAGGATAGGATAGGTTTACCTAAGCTATTATAAGTTACTGCATAAATCGTTCACTAATGATGAAGAACCCAAAAAGATAAAACACTCTTGAGGAACATTGATAAATCGCTCTGAATCGTAAATCGGAGGTAACTGTACCGCGTCACCTTCTAACGCTGTGTAAAATATGTCGTTTTTTATTCGAAAATCTATGCGCCCGTCTGGGTTTTATTCAAATCCGGGCCAAACGCGTTGTGAAATAAACGACCGCTGACAAAATGTCACGTCGATGCAATTTTTCCAATATCACCAGGTGGTTAAATACATTAAACATTGTATTATAAAATGAATATCAAATATTTTGGCGGAGAAATAGCCACAAACAAATAGACTTATTTTCAAATGGAAATTGAACTAGGCAAACTTGATAATAGTCTATTCACTATTCCCTTTGTCCTTTCAATGTAATATTCAAGTCGTCGTTCTTAGAATATTAATTAAATATCTTATATAAGCTACCACCCTGGCAATGGAGCTTGACCATGGGCTGCAACCGTCATACATTATTTCCTAACCAAGTTTGAATTTTTATAGTATTCACGTAATTTTATTGTCTATAAATTTTTACATTACATATAAATGGCATTAAAACCATAGAAAACAGGAAATTTGGAAAAATATGGTTTTTGTGTCCTTTGACCTTGAATATCTTAAGACACGGACACGAGATTTTATGAGACTTTTGAGTCAACTTTTAGAATCAAACCAAAGGGTTAACTTATTATCCCTCATTCCGAAGTGAACCCTCTAATATAACTGGAATAATATCTCATAATTGCATATCGCAGGCGAGGTGCACTTAGATTCTGTCTAGAACCGTTTTTTTTTTTGCAGAACTTCTAGCTAAGATACATTCTGCAGAATTCGTGTGCCGATAACAGCTTAAGTTAATGTTCGTACGTTTGTAATGCTTTACGGACTATTTTCTCCGGCTAAGCTGTAAAAGAACTTTGGTTCAACATCGCTTATAACCATAACAACGACATATTACACCTGTCATCTCCCCGCACTCCGCGCTGCCCACGACTAAACCCATTTTGGTTCTAGTTACGTGGTTTGATGAACTATTTAAGCTAGTTTTTGTGTAACCGCCGTCACATATAACGCATGGAATGCGGTCTCTTTATTGTCAAAGCTATCAAGACTTTACTTTAAATAATAATTATGTTGAATCTAATAAATAATTAATGTGTCAAACGTGCCGTTCTCTTGGATACTACGTTAATTTTATAAAGAAATACATTTAAATACGTGATAAGCCTTTTACTCAATGTGACGAATGAAATTATTACAAAAAAAAAATTTTTTCTTTAGTCCGTTTTCATTTATACGCTGACACCGTCTTTGTCATTATAATTGCCGAGATTTCACGTTTGGCGGTTTAAAACTAGGGCCATGTAAATATTATGTAAGCTAAATTTTGGTCATTTATGAATTTGACTATAATGTACTATATGCAGTTCTGGTGGCATTTTCTGTGATATAGCTTAATTTTAATGCACAAGTGAAGTAAATGACACGGAGCGTGAATTCTGAAATGTTCTTCTCTCTCCCGTTGAAATAGTGGCAACAGACGACCGCCATTTTGTTACAACGTTTATGTATAGTGTTCCTAATGTCAGACTTGGCGGTATGGTCTAGTACCTTTACTTTTTCCTTACAAATAAATTGAACCAAAAAAATAATTACACTATATTTGGGTTTTTGGCAGGATCTTTAGATCTTAGTCAGTCATGTAGCAGTTATGATCTTTAATTCGTTAACTTTCGTAATTGACCCTATATATATTGTATAATTTTGGCGGAATTTTATATCCATAGTTTGGTTATTATGCACAGTGTATTGGAAATAATCACAAGGAACGTTTTTTTTCTGATGTGCCACGAAAACCCCATAGAAAGTCCTAGCAAGATAAGCCACCGGTTTTGCTGGAACTCCGAAACGTTGTCACAAGATTGAGAATAACTTATCACATGGCATTGGCAGAATTGTGTATATAAATCGCAGATTGACATTAACTAATAATCTAGTATGACTTATTTAATTCGATGTTAAAACAAAAGACATTTTAACAAGTTGTTCGCAATATACCTGATGATATACAATATAACGCAATCAATTTATTATCGCCATTATCCCCGCAAACACACGGTATAATAGGCCAGGTGCAAAGGACAGTCGCGCGGTGCGGTGTTGTTGAGTCTACGACAATGAGAAACAATGGACTATTTTGACTCCAGTTTGAACTGTACGGGCGCGGGTCGTCGATGTTTGTACAGTTGCGTTGCCCCCTCTTGTGTTTTGTTAGAGGGATTCATACGTTCCGTCCGCGTACGCACCACTTGTTCATAAATCAATTTTAATATGACATTATTTAATACGGTGATATTAATTTGTAAAATCTAAACAGGATTATTATTCGGCAATACATTTCGTCTTTTACCTTCTTCTTATGTATCTTATTTTTATATACAGGTTTCTTTACCTGATAGCCGTTTGTCCACAATCTTACATGATGTTAAAATGATAATGTGGTCCAGAATGGTAGACACAATAAGGTTAAATAGACTGGCTTTAAAATTCATATAGGTGTTTGGTGACGCGACGCGGTGCTTGCGAAAGCCACCCCGTGTCGCCCCCATCCCAAATGCAGCGGACGGCCCCGGGGGGTTTTAGTGGGTATTTCCGGGCGCTTCACGCCCGGGTGAATCCCACACTGGCACAGAGCTCGTCCCTCCGTGCCCCCTTACCTATTGCATTGGGGGACCCCGGTCTCACTAATGCAATAGGTAAGGGTAGTGCGTAAATGCATTTCCCCTCGCCAAAAAAAAAAAGAAAAAAAAGATGCTTGGTGACATATTTTCAAACCAGTAAAAAGTCGTTTAAGTATTAATTAGGCTCTTACTCCCTTCATGCCCGCGTGTTACGGCATTGTTTACGGTAAGTTTTGCTATGGTTTTGAACAGAAAATAAGGTAAATAAGTAAACATTGCTCATATAATCACCGTTCAGAAACTTCCGTAACACGTTCAATCATTCCACGGGAAGATATGGAGTGGTACTTATCTTAGTCGGTACAACAAGGCTAAGAACACGTATACAATTTCGACCAATAGGCTAGTATTTGAAATCAATTATGACGTCAAAAGATACCTCTAGAAAGTTATTGTAAAAAGTTGTAAGATAGATTTGGAAGTACTTATAATATGTATATAAAAATTAAATGCTGCAAAGCCCGCGGGTGTTACTAGTTTTTTTTTAATATTTGACCAATCAACGAATTTTAATGTCTCTCTAGTAAATTACGATCAAATCAGTATAGTTTTTAATTACTTTTGTTATAGCAAAGAAATATAACATTTCTAAAATTAAATGATTAGTTTAAATATTTTTCTATAAATGTAATACTTAACAGTCTACCAGTCTTTTATAAACCTGTCCTCTGATAACAGAAGTTTCATTTATTTTGTTGCGATGAATATATAATTAATACTAATTTAATTAATTATTAACTTATCTAATACAGTTTCCCGTGTGAAATTTCTCTTTACAAATAAAACGTGTCCTACAAAATAATCCACAATTCATAGGACATAATATATACCTACTTACAATGATATATTGCTCGTCAATATAGTATAGCGATCGCACGATAATTCCTAGAAAAAAGCTACCCCCCCCCCCTTTGAATATGTAATGCATTGCGACTTCGAACTGGCGCCACTATGTGAACTAACTTCTTTGAAAATAATTTAATTCCATTTATTATGTGTTTGTATTATTTCTATTTTCATTGATGTTTCGATTATGCTGCCAACTTGAAATCGAAAATTTAATTAATCCTAATTTTTAGAAATAGGTAATTTAATTCTAAATATTGACCATCATAATATATATTATTAAATCCACAGTCCAATACTTAATTATTTAATTGGCCTAACAGTTAGTACAAATAATTTACTTCCAAAATCTATACTAATAAATAAAATTGAAGTGTCTGTTCGTAATGTCAACTTTTTTTAATACTAATTAGACATAAATGCATATACGATAACTATACCAAAAAAAACAGTTTTTAAAATTTTTAAAATTTTTGTCTGTCTGTTTGAAATGGCTAATCTCCGGAATTACTGGATCGATTTTGACGGGACTTTTTTAGTAGATAGCTGAAGACACTCCGGGTAACTTAGGATACTTTGAATTTTCGAAAAAAAAAAAAAATTAGGATTCCGTTGAAAAAAAAACTCAAGTTTCAATAAAATCCAATTAAATGCACAGTTTAACGAGAAAGTGCTAAAATTTATCAGAAATATTTCTACTTTATCTTGTTACTAAATTTTTTTTTAGGAAAATGTTTACGGCTTCCCATAAAAAAAATTAAAACGCAGTGAAGAATATATGAAACGCGAGCGCAGCCGCGGGCGCACGGCTAGTATAATAATAAATATAGTAATTATATCTAGTAAGTAATAAGCTGTTTATGAAAATTGTTCTGTTAAAAAGTATAGCATCCTTATTATTTTTGTCTCAGTCTCTCTCACTACGTACTTATATATCCCTCCTTTATTGTTCAAAATCGTGATGCTGATTTTTAGACGCGAATCACATGTAATAAAGTTTCATAATTAAATATATTATCATATAATAATTATAGTAATTCCACGTCAAATAAATAAATGGTTCGATATTTATTATTATCAAAATTCATTGAGAACGTCTACAGGCGTGTACGGCTCTTTCCCTTTAATCATTTGCGTAACAAAATATGACACATTAATAGCTTATTAGATACACATTCGACTAACTAATGTATTCTAATTACCTACTTATAAGAAGCGGCAGTTACTATGACATATTATAGGTAGGGTTGCCACGTTTAGTCAATGGCAATGCTGCAATTGATTAGGTTGCGTGCAAAAACGCGCGTTTATGTGGCAACCACTAGAAGGGGTGTATATTCGTCAATTATCGGCGAAAATTGATAAAATCGTCGATCACTGTACCTAGTCGTTTAGTTTTACACCAACAATTCTAACGACCAACCTATGTTTGTATTTTATGTAAAATTAATTTCAGAGAAATCAATTCATGCGAAATAATTTATTAATTATCCGATATAGCTTATAATTCTTTATAATAAAGTACGGGTAGCAACCCTATTTATAGGTAAAGACGGCGACGCGGCGCCTTCACGTCGCCGGCTGGGCGCGCGCCGTGTGCCGACGTGATCAATGTTGCCATCGGTCATCGGGACCGTATTTCCCGGTAATGCACCGTAAAATCACGCTCAACGAATGCGGCATTCGATTATATCTTTAATTAAATCAAACTACCTTGATTCACAAAAGTGTTAAGGTGATATAATTAATAAATTAGTGTTGTCTAGTTAAATGTTTTCAAGTTTGCAAGATAACGTTTTTTTTTTTTGTTTTCTCTTCATGTGTGCGATGATAACTGGAATACAAACCATCTTATCATACACAGGTCAAATATTTGTACATACTTTACAGAACACGAGTTTCGGATATTTATCAATTTTTTTCTTCAGTTATGATATTTCAGATATATAAGTCCATCATAAGACCTGTCATATTGTATGGATCAGAATGCTGGGCTAGTAAGAAGATTGATGAGAAGCGACTGCATGTAGCTGAGATGCGAATGTTGAGATGGATGCGTGGTGTTACAAGAATGGATAAAATAAGAAATGAATATATTAGAGGGAGTTTGAAAGTTGCGTCAATGGTAGAAAAGTTGAAAGGTTCTCGTTTGTCGTGGTATGGACATGTTATGAGAAGAGAGGAAGCGCATGTGGGTAAAATAGCAATGAAAATGAATGTGGAAGGATGGAAAAGTAGAGGAAGGCCAAAGAAAGTGTGGATGGAGTGTGTAAGAAATGATATGAAAGAAAAAGGAGTGAATGAAGAGATGACGGCTGATAGGGAAGTATGGAAGAAGAAAACATACTACGCCGACCTCAAGTGAGTTGGGAAAATACAGGAGAATGATGATGATATTTCAGTAAACAGTTATTATTATGTTGTTTTAAATACACGTAATATCAATCTCTATATAGAATATTGCTTATTGTGGTTTTGTGTAGACAGCTACAGCTGTAGATAGTTATTTAATTATATTCAACTGATATAGTTTAAAGCCTTCACAATGAAAAAGACGTACTTGACAATGATTTAAAGTTCTCTTAATTACGTTACAATGATCGTCTATTTATTACCGACAAATATACCAAGAATTACGCCGTGTGGTGCCGGCTAAGAAAAGTACCGCACCATGTCTTTCCGTGGGTGTCGTAGGGATGGGATGGGAAATCAGAGGATGGGCAGCAGCATCCTCTGAGGACCACAAACACCTACTGCGAACGCTAAGCGCGACGATAATGGCAATTCCCCCTTATTTGGGGAAGACCTGAATCAATTATCATAAATAAATTTACCCACAGCTCCGTTCAAGATTACCGTCCAACATTTACATGTAATAAAGTGTGCGTATATTGCAAGGAACTATAAGATGACCACTTTTTTTTATTATCCTCACATTTTTTCCGTATATAAGAAAATTTACACACTTACTTCTGGCCAGAGAATATATCTATAATTGTAAAAAATATTACATATATTTGGTTCATGGTTTTTTAAATATATTAATGGATTCGGAACTTGAGGAAAATAAAATAAGAAGTAGATAAATGAAACATGTCTTAAAAAAAACCTTTTACTTTTTTTAAATTTTAAATAATTCACAAATAATTTTAAGTACAAAATAAATCATAGTTATAATGGTAAAAGATAAATTAAGTTTAATTAGTGTTATATTTCATAAACATAATTAATAGCAGTCGAAAAATCGCAATACTGTGCTGTACCCACGTCGGCGCCATATTGGTTAATGTTCCTGCGGTGAAAGTTTTAAAACGTCACGACTTCTCATACATTAAGCTTAGCAAACCGTGCGAATGTATAAACGACATTATACTTTGATATTTATTCTCTAATAGTCAATGCGAAGTGACCGACCGTCCGATCATCAAAAACTCATTTGGTCCTCAAATATAGTCACGTAAACGAAATTCCCATAATTAGTGCCAATCGACGTCATTCCACTAAATAATATTTTAGGATTTGTTTGATTTTTTTATGATTTAACATAACATACTATATGGATTTAACATGAAATACCATGTATGTGTTTTGTTCTAATAAATTTGTTTAGCATGTTTTTTATTTCCTAAAAATCTTATGTAACGATGGATAATAAGTATACTAAAAGCTTTGAATATTTACATTATATTTTATACACGAGTTTATTTGGTTTCACTTTTTCTTCTTAGTTAAAGAAAATCTTCGATCTACATACATAATTCTACATACATACATACATACATAAATCTTGTGTCAACGTTTCTAAGGTCCAGCAAATAGTGTAGCTAATCTTGATAGAAAATAGTGTTTTCGTGGTAACTTAGATTAAATGTTTGGTGTCATTATTTCCAAAATACTTCACCTGCACACAATTACCAAATTATATCGTACAAAACCCCACCCAAAATTACATGATATAGGGTCAAATACGCTAGTTAATGAATTAAAGACTGTTACATGACAGACTGAGTTCATGCCAAATAAACCTCTTGGTTCCACTTATTCCTCTTTAAGGAAAATGCAAAGGATTACTAAACCATGCAGCCAAGTCTGACGTTATGAACACTTTTGCTACAACGTTGTAATAAATTGACGGCCATTTGTTAAAACTTTATAAGGGAGTTGTCAGATCCGTGAATTCACGATCTGTGCCATTGATTTTATTAAATACACTTTAATTGTGGACAATATACAAAATATATCGCGTAAAAGTTAACCAAAATTGAATACTGTAGAGCCAAATATTTCAAGTTAAATGAATTAAAACCAAGTAATACTACATAACAAATCAAAATCGCACCAAGAACTTAATAGTCCAGTATAACAAATAAACTGACCGTTATTAAAAAAATAGACCTTATTTTACAGACGCATTCAATTTCTGTGAAATTTGGCGCCAGATCTTTATCGAGGCGCGCACGAAGGAGGTTCGGATGGGTTTATCTGGTGTTGAGATCGACACCCATTCAGGGTTTGAAACGTCCAATGGAGCGGTGCCTTTGAGTTAAGGTTTTGTTTTAACGTAACCCTGTGAAAGAAATGTTCAGTGTTGACCATGAAGCCCTTTTGTGTTAACAGCTAGTTATTATTATTATCATCATTGTCAGTTATTTTGAAAAAGTATTCATTAATCATTGTTATACTTTAAAAATATATAATAATAACTGGCTGTATGCCCGAGGCTGCACCCGCGTTTCATATGTTCTTCACTGCGTTTTAATTTTTCTATACGAAATCCTAATTATTTTCTTTAGTTTTATTCGGTACTAAGATGAATAAAACTATTTCTCATAAAGTCAAACACTTGCCAGTGAAACTGTGCATTGAATTGGATTTTATTCGAAATTTTATGAGTTTTAATTTTTTTACGCAGAACCCTAATTATTTTCGAAAAACAAAAATAAGTACCCTAAGTTACGCTAACATCAGCTACCTAACAAAAGTCTCGTCAAAATCTGTTTAGTCGTTCCGGAGATTACCCGGATAAAAATTGTATATTTGGTATAGATATTATATATGTACTCATTTATATTTAGTGAAAAATTGTTATATTGACATTACAAACAGACACTTCAATTTTACTTATTAGCATATATTAATACTGTATTATTACTGAAGCAGAATTAATAATGTATGCTGGTTTATGTCTGGTCTGAGTGGTATTTGGATTAGAAATGAGCTCTTTTTTTTTAATTTTATTTATTTGTATTAATATCGTTAATATCAACATGCTCGTAATGCACAACACTTTTAAAATCAATAAAAACTATTAAATTGATATTTAGTATTTTCAAATGATAAATTTTATTTTAATAATCATTTGTGTAGTTTGAATATTAAAATATACGGAATTTGTAAATGCTGAATAAAGGCCTAACTAAATAAAACGAGCACCTGTGAGATTTATTTATCGAACTGTATTAAAAAAAAATGTAGCACAGCACACACAGACATTAAAATTTTTAATTAAACGTAGGCGGAGTTGTCTAAGATCTGTTCTGTCGTTTTCTACACATAAAAACACCTGTAGTGTGAGAAGCTTGGTCCGTAAAAGCGGTACCAGTTGTCCCACCAATTTATCAATGCAAGTCACGAGAAATGTTTTATACCGTATACGGACGATTTAAGGTGTTATTTGGCACGGCGCTAACATTTATGTGCACACGTGTGTGATGGTGTTGGACAATCTTTGGAACGCCTTCGTGGCGCCGCCGCGCGTCCGATTATGAGCCATAAACTAATTCCGGTAGCTCACCCATTAAGAAAGTACGATTATCCATATTAGAACGTCCGCGTTTGTTCGATTCTTACCAGTCTATATACATCCGTGATCATCTGCTAATCAAAACAGATAATCGCAAGGGCAAGAAGTTGTTTAATTTGTTTGTATTTTTTGTACAAGAAACCTAGATTTACCCTTTTGAAAATAAAATTTGTTAGAAAGTGTATCTTGTATTATTATGATATTTGGAGTGGGTTTTATTAAAAGTATGATTAACTTCTTGAGCACTAACCTGGCGTTTACGCCAGCTATCCATTGTTTTCCTATTGTCTCATTTTTATGGGGTTATAATGTCAAAGATCCTTTTGCAAAAGATGCATTTTGTGCCCATCTGAATGTTACAAAACGTAATTTTAAAACTTGAATTGCTACTTTGAAAATTACTTATATGGAATATTATTGTGAAAGTAATATTTACTCATACTTATGTAAGTCTGAACTCACTTTAAATATTTGAAAACTGTACTATCAGACTGTAAACTAGAAGTAAGGTAAAATTATTTTCGAAAGTTATTTTTCATATTTTCATTTTTTAAAAACACTAGTTTAATTACTTATTCAAGTAAGTGGTGCAAAAGTCAGTGATAATCAATGAGCTAGGAGACTAATATGGTAGAAATCTTCAATATACGTAGGTTGATATTATAGGTAAATTTAGCATTATAGTAAGCAGTTACATTGTATTAATTACTATATTATAGGTACGAAATATTTTGATCTGTCTTTTTTTATCTTGTACGTTGTCTGTTTATTCGAAAATACTAAGTAAAGTCTAAAATAGAAGATTAATAATATTTTACGTGATGTATAAAAACGGTGATTCATGCAAATTGATTATCAAATCCGGGTAACCCTAACAAATAATGTTGAGAGTTAAAAACAATGGTTTTGAACGCATTTCTTTTTACAGTAAATTAATGCATGATAATTAATTACAAAAGTATTATATTAACATTTTTTTTCGTGAATTATTTTCTGTATTTAAACAACTTATTTTTTTTTATCTCTTATGTAAATAAAGGATATGGAATACAATACCCTCGCGAGTTATAAAACGTTTTTGGGGAAAACCATATTTTGATGCCGAATATAAATCGATTGTAAAGATGTTTTATTATGAATATTTAGTGATGGAATGCGGACTATTGCCTGTGCTCGTCGTCCTCGTGTATGTAGGTGTGTGCGCGTGTCGATGTGTGTAATATGATTAAATAACGATCAGAACCGCGCCTGACCATATGGGGAACCAGTTTTACATCTGTTTATACATACTTGTGCATACTGCGATAGCGTGCGACGCACACTACATCAACGTTTCGATGTTTTGTTATCTTAAGATTTAATGCAATTTTATCTTATTAAATCCGAATGCGATTATTACTTGTTCAAAACGAAATATATATTGCAATATACCGTTTACGAAATTACATATAATTTGTTGGGCAGGTAATATTTTGATTGTTAGAATGAATTTCATGAAATTTGCTTCCCGCAAACAGCTCAAGCCGAAGTTCGTATTATTTTGGTGCCCTCGTGTTAGTTACCTATTATTTTTCGACTTACACTCCTACGCAAGCCCCCGGTTGATGCTGTCAGGTCAAAACAATTTTGGTTTCAGAGATAACTAATATTATAGCTTATTATTAAATTATTTATTGCTAATAATATTAAAATTTGGTAGTTACCATAAATAAACCCATTCAAATTATGAGAGTCGTGTAAAACAATCAATTTCGTTGGCATCTTAATTAAGCCTTTGTAAGGAAACCTGTTACCAAATGCGGCATACACACATATTAACAGATTT
This sequence comes from Samia ricini, assembly GCA_014132275.2. Lineage (NCBI taxonomy): Eukaryota > Metazoa > Arthropoda > Insecta > Lepidoptera > Saturniidae > Samia > Samia ricini. The sequence continues at coordinate 3,608,062 of AP028159.1, forward strand.
TTAATTTGATTTCCTGGAGAGAATCCTGGAGAGAGAAGCTCAGAATCAATGTAACTTTCGAATGCACATCTTATTAACGCAGGGTCGAAACACGCCATTACATAGTCATCATTTCTTGACAGTATCATCAAAACATTATTTTTTAACGGTTATTTACGCTGTGAAGATTATATGAAACGCGGGTGAAGCCGCGGGCACGCAGCTAGTCGTTTTTGTAAAAAGAGAAATATATCCTACATCTTTGGTCTCATGTAGAGCCTGCGGTGACGTCACGTGTGCGAGCGCCGGCGCCAAGCTCGCCGCGTTCCGAGATCGAACGTCCCGTACAAAACAGTTTTATTAGAAAAAAAATAGAGATACGTACTCGTATATATTTTCGATTGACTCAGATTTTTATCTAAATGTTTCTATCATTATAATTTAATGCACGTCACTTACATAATTAGGTATTTCCCGAATAACTAAATAATATCTGTTCGCCTGTGACATTCTATAAGAATTAATACTTTTTTTTAAATAATTTTATGTGATTCTATAAATTCATTCGATAGCTTTTTACTTCCCCTTTTTTGAATGTATAATAAAGGACCGTCCGTAAATGACGTCATACGTTATAGGTTTGTGCTGGGAGTCGATGATGTGTGGCAAAGGTTTTGATCGACAGCGAATCATAAGTTCCGAGGCGTTACATTTCAGTATATTCGAAATATTCATATAAGTAATAATTTTTTGTTTTGTCTATTTTTGCAAATATTTGAGTAGTGGTTGATTTAACAAATATTTTAAATAAGAATAGATGTAATATACATTAAATATATATAATTTCTAAGCGTAAAATTTTCAAAATATGTGACGTCACAACACCAGGGCGTCTCACAAATGTGGCAAGAACAAAAAAACGGGGATGGGAAAAGTCATGAAATTCGTGTGTCGTAATTTGCCAAATGCCCATAAAACATAAAAGTTTCATAGTGAGAACCAAAATACCTCCGTTCTAACAACTTATGATTGTATTGTTACAGATCGGATGCTGGATAAAGACGCCGGTTTCGTGTCGGGAGGTGACGACGATGATTCCTGCTCAGGTCCGGCTCATTCTGATGACTCCGGGGTCAGGCTCGTCGAATCCGACCGACCGAAGCGAGACAGAACTCCTAACCACCTACAGCCGCCTAAGAAACGTTTACGTCTCACCTCAAGGGACGAACTACCCAGCCCTGAAAGTGAATCTAGCCCGTTCAGACCTTGGTCCTTCACTGAAGAGCCCCAGAGCGAGCCCTTGTCTCTAGTCAAGAAGAACGGTGAGACGAGTCTACTAAGGCAAAGACGGAGGCCTTTGGACCCTCCACCACCTCCTATCCCACCAATACCTCCACCATCAGAACCCCAGGGCCCTCCGCGAGTACCTCCCCATCCGGGGGTAATCGAATACACGGATAAATCAAAGCCCAGGGAGCAGAGAAACTACAAAAAAACATGACTAGAGAGAGAAGGATAGAGGCGAACGCTAGAGAGAGAACGAGAGTGCACACGATAAGCGCTGCCTTTGATACGCTAAGGCGATCTGTCCCGGCGTACAGTCACAACCAGAAACTATCCAAATTATCCGTACTGCGGATAGCGTGCGCGTACATTGCCGCGTTATCCGCCGCAATAGAACCGGACAGCGATCTAACAACGGCAGTGGATAACGTAACCCATACGATACACACCGAAGGTAAATTAAGAAAGAAAAAGGACGATCCGTGAGACGTGTGATGTTTTGAACTGTGCGGTTTAGTGCTTATCGTTTAGTGACATCTATCGGCCGACAAAGTGACTAACGTTATTTAAAATAATAAACGTTTTTGAAAGACTCGAAGTGTCAAAATTGTTCAATTCTACAACCGCCATAAACAAACATGGCGGCTAGTTATGACTTTTTAAATCCGCGCCATCTTATTAATAATTGCACCAGTACAAATTGTGACAATAATATTGAATTGTTATTAAAAAACGTATTGTAAAATGTTTAAATAAAAATAAGTATATTTGGTAACAGAATTATTGAGATCAGTTGATGAATGTTTTGAATAAATTGAATTGAAATGTGACGACATTTTTATTGACATTTTAGTCAGTATAAATACTTAATGTTCCTTTATGTTTTGGATCTCTGTTTTTCTATTCCTAAGAGAGTCGATAACAATTTTGATTCGTGTCAATAATGATTTAATTGTCAATACAATTTTCGATAAGCAACACTTATCACAATTATTTTAATATCTGGTAATATTTTTACAATTCTCAAATATTTACGTAGACAAAACTGTGATCTATGACTGACAACACAAAAAAAAAAAAAACAAAAATAAAAAAAGTACGGTTATATGTTCCATGATTAATATAACTTTTTAATTAAGTTAACCATTCCTCCAACCCAGTATTAGAAATTGAAATGGAAAAATGTACAATTGACAAAATATTATTATGTATGAAAGAAATATTAATTGTATTTTTTGGCTTTAAATATGTTTTTTTCTTATTATCGTTATATTTATTAAAAATCGAGTCAGTAATTTTAAGACAGATATGTATGGAGAGAAAGAGTAAAATATTATTGCATTTTCCTGTAAATATATAGATTTTAAAAGTAATGAGGTTGCCGATTTTTGTTCTATTTCGTTTCTGGCATTAGGTTATCACTTGAAAAAAAAATAGTACACAATTTTTTTGTCATTTCTACAAAAGTTTTAATACCACATTTTTAATCTAGGCGTATTACAATTAGGGGTCATTCTAGGATTACGTATGTAATTAGCACTCATAGGGACGGGGGAGGGTCTATAATTTACTTATTTTTAATGACATGAGGGACGGAAAATGTCTAAAACTCTGCCTACGCAAAACTGGAACGACCTCTAATAACAACACTATCTTGATATTATAAAATGTTTTAAAAAATTATGGAGAGTTTAGTTTTAATGGCAATTAAAGCGTTTTACAAACGATTTCATACTAATAATATTTATACAGAGATTATAGCTTTATGGCTTTAAAAATATAAAAAAAAATTATACATATATATCTGATAATAAACTCGATATTATTAATATTACTATTTGAAAGAAAAAAAAAGCGATAAAATAAACGGTGCTTATAAAATATTTTTGTGGGAAATAAAAATGATTATAAAAACGCGGTCAATAAATAAAAATGCCTTGGAATACATAATTGTGATATATAATAATGTAAATAATAGAAATTAAGTTAATAAATAATTTTAATTATGAATCTGCATAGAAAATACAATAAAATCTCACAATACAAATTTTACTTTAATTTCATTCGATGGTAATGAGAATATTAGAAAAAATTAAAAAAAAAAACTTAAGTTTATTAAGAATCTTGTGTATTATCCAATGATTTGTATCAAATTAACAATATTTTATTTTCCATGGTATTTTATACCTATGTATATACCACATTTTCAAGTTATATTAAGTGATGATGTGACTTAAAATGGTATCACATTAGAGCTAGAGAAACTGGCTCTAACATGATGTTGTCAATATATATATAAATGTCCGGCTTTAGATTTTTAACTTGAGATCGAAAGTTAGCTAAAAATAAACTACCACCATACTTAGAATTTCATCAAATGTGTAGTAATAAATAATGCACGATGTATTGTGTGATAAGATTCGATTTCACGTTAAAAGACCGATCATACAAAAATTATAAACAATTTTAATAATTCAGAAACCCAAAATATTTTCGTAAAATTAATCTGATGAAAAATTATATTGTACACGATTCATATAATTACTTATTTAATATAAAAAATAGTGCAATAATTAACTTTAGAAAGAAAGAAAAAACAGTAACATTTTTGTCATCGACTAATGGAGTTAAAGTAAAATTCTTGTTAAAAATCCTTAATAGACGCGGTGATGGGAACCGCGAAGATGGTACCGTGGATGACCGAAGTTATCAGTCGCTCTGTGAGCACATTCAGGTTAACTAAACATCTATCTGTCTGTATGGCCGTTACTTGTACTAATAGCAATTTAAATTTTTTTCACGTTTCGATAATTTCGGGGGTATGACGTCTGTACCTGACTGTGCGGTTGTCCGACGTACCATGCACGCCGTCCGGTCTACGCGTCTATTACGAATCTAAAGACAGAATAAAAAAAACGCACTCATTTTATACGTTGTGTGTTGAAACTTTGTAAAATAACATACTTAATTATAAGTTAAAAGACAGACGAAATAAATGAGATGAAAGTACATGAACATTTATTTGTTTTATTATCTATAACGGATGCAGATTTATATCCTATCAAATAATTGTATAAATACCGTCGAACATCTTGACAACTGACCTTGATTGCTCGGATATCGCTTTCTAGTTCTAATTGGTCGCCGTCGCGCGTGGAACTGTTGTGTCGATCGTGTGACTGGTCGATCGGTTCAACGAAAGTTCACACGATACACTGAGTTATGTTCGAGATATTTGATTCTATTTGTAATAAAAGGACCATTTAAAAATTGTAACATTCATAACTGCAAGCACATAATTATGTTTCTCACGACTATTCATATTATATCGCTTTAATATCAAATCCATCCATACATTCAATTGAAAGACGTCAACTGCTGGACATATGTCACTCCCAAAGATTTCCATAACGACCGGTGTTGCACCACCTGCATCCTTCCGATTTCGCGTGACCTTCACCAGGCCGTCGGTCCACCTTGGGGAGGGGGGGGGCTTGCCTACCCACGCTACGTCTTCCGGTGCGTGGTAGCCATTCGAGAACCCGTTGGCCCCATCGAGCATCAGTTCTGCGAGCAACGTGCCCAGCCCACTGCCACCTAAATTTAGCAATTCTTAGGGCAATCTCCTCATTCCTGACTCGATCACGCAGTGAAACTCTCCTCTCCTTTGCCCTTTGACCAACTAATCCAATGGTTTAATTAAAATACTGTAATGAACGCGGCTCTGGTCATTTTTTTTTTTTTGACAATCATTTACATCATATTTTTTTAATAAGGTTCGTTCAAACGGAAACATATTTAATGTAATAAATGTATATCCTAACATCATAATATTGAAAATACTTACATCAATATAAATATCAGATACTATAATTCTACTCACCCCGAAATTAATTTTACTATTTAATTTAAATATATCAACAGTACAATGATTTCCGTTTTTAATTCATTTTTTTATACAGTGTAGGCATTAATTAGCCTATACGGTAACACATAGAGCACAATTTCACCTGATGTCAAGTGGCGATATGACCGGTGGGGCATAACTATAGGATAGCGGAGCTGACAAAATGTCGTGGGCCCCGGCCCGAGAGGCCGCGAGGTCAGCAGTAACCTTTTTTTTTTTTTGACGGGGGGAAATGCATTTACGCACTACCCTTACCCACTGTATTAGTGAGACCGAAGTCCCCCAATACAATCGGTAAGGGGGCACGGAGGGACGAGTTCCGTGCCAGTGTGGGACTCACCCGGGCGTGGAGCGCCCGGAAATACCCACTAAAACCCCCCGGGGCCGTCCGCTGCATTTGGGATGGGGGCGACACGGGGTGGCTTTCGCAAGCACCGCGTCGCCTCCTGCAGCGAACCCACCAGGCCTCGTCCGTGCAATGGCCCAGTGGGGATGGGGGAGAATATTTCTCCACCCCACCTCTTCGCCCGCCTCCCGAAAGAGGCATGACCAAGATTGGTCGTCCATCCAGGGGGGCAGGATATACTTCCTGCCCCCCATGAAATATGAAACATGAGAGGTCAGCAGTAACCTAACATTATTAGTAAAAGTTATAAATACTTAAATTCAATTAAAGTTAGACACAACACAAGACCTCATACAAATTCAAATAAATTATTAAGATCTAGCCGGATTCATGATAAAAGGATCAATTTTAAAACGCATCGCAACGCACGCTTTGTTTTTTTATATCTTTGCTTTTGAAAATTAAATTTATTTAACTAAAATGCACATAATATTAGTAACTACTTCTGTGGTTTATGAAAATGAATTTGCCACGGGCCTCAGATGGTATAGTTACGCCATTAGATATGGCCTTTACGATTTTTTCCTTCACCCAAAGCTCAGGTTCATTATAATGGAGTTATAATGTACCATAGTTATCGTATTTTTGAAACTTAACTTATGTTATTCCTAAATTTCCTAATTGAGTATTATTGTCTCTGTTATAAGTTAGAATTATTTATGACTAGCTTTGAACCCGTGCCTCCGCCAGCGTCAAACTGTCCATTGAAGCATATTTTATTAACAATTACAAGAGGTTTATTTTAAAAGTGAAAACTATTTTAGCATCGTTGTGATTTGAAAGTCGATAAAACGAAAAAGCAACAGCACATTTTTGATGGAGGTCGGATTTGTTCATCAAATATTTTGTGAGCGTGGTTAGCTTGGTTAGGAGTTTTCCCTCATATCTTACTTACTGTTAAAATCTAGACAGTGCCGTTCCAAAGGAGTTTCCTTCTGCGAACAATCCGAATGTAAAATGAATTACGTGCTGCTGTTTTTTCCAGGAATCTTAAAAATTGGGGTAAACTAGTGTCTAAAGCAGTGGTCGTCAAAGTACGGCCTTTGGCCGGTATTTGTGCGGCCCACGACCTAGCAAACAGTTTTGGTAGACAATGACTAGAACCCGAGTTTATATACTATGAAAGTAACTAAATGGATAAGGATGAGAAGAGAAGTAGAGTCATTAAGAGGGTTGCGGGAGAGCAATTCTACAAGAGTGCGGCCCGCAGTGCCACTTCGCATCAACCTATGTGGCCCTTGACCAAAAATGTGAGACGACCACTGGAATAAAGACTCAGTAACGGCACTTCTGGTGCCTGGGTTCATAGTATACAGTGTCCGCTCCCCATGAGGCGGACCGTATATCTGTTTGCCACATTAGTCTTATATAAAAAATAAATAATATCTTTCGATCTCAACACTCAGCTACTCTATTTCTAGTATTTTTAGCCAAACTATTTCAAGTCGAACACCGCTTTAAGAAACACAAATAACCTAACCTAAAAAAGAAACAAGTTTGTAAATAGAAGTTTTGTCATGTAGTAATTTTTAATGCATTAACTTGCATTTTTTTACCCTACATTAGGTACATAAACTTCGTGGCATTTTACGTAATATGGTTTAGTTATTGTCCACGATTGAAATGTATTGGAAATAATAATACAAAACTATGACCATTGATTCTAAAGTGGCACAAAAACTACTTGGATAGTTCTAGTAAAGTAGCTACTGGCATTTAGCTAGTGTGTTGTACTTAAAGAAAGTTCATTGAAATAAAAGAAGAATATGGCTTTGTTATTTACATTCAATAAGACTTAAAACCCCTTGTCATTGTTTCATAATAATTTACCACAGAAAAAAAAAACTAAACATTCATAGGGAGTACCGACAGAAGGGAAAACTTAAAAAAAAAACTGTTTTTTTTTTTAATGTTTAAATTACATAATTTGTTAATTGTAGTTATTAACAGAATCATAAACATTTAACTTAATTATAAGATTTGTTTTTTTTTTTTACATCTATTTATTGGATCTCCGAGCAATAATTATGTACGTTGTCATATAGTTTATTCATAATCAAAAGATACTATAGGCTGTATCATGTTGATGGCTGACGTCATATCATAGGTAACGCGCCACTAAAGAAGTTTTCACTTCAAAGAAACATAGAAAACTGAAAAAAGTCAACATAATTATAACGTGACTGACATGCCGTTAAGCGCTTTCCTAAGGATATTAGAAGCATTTAAAAATCTGAACGAGGTTTCACAACGACCGGAAGATTATTCAGCAAATAAGGAAGCGAATGCAAGGAAGACATCTGTCAGCCTTAACAATAGCCTCTGTTATCACACCAGCTGCCCCGATATTTGATTAGATTACGAGCACGCGCCCCTCTGTCAATATTCAAGCGATGACATCTTGTTTTTATACGTATTATATTGACAGATAAATACAATAAGGTAAGTTTGACAAATATGATTGTTTATTTAATATCATAATTTACCTACAAACTCTTTCAAATATAGGTTAAATACTTATCCTTGTTACGTAATTTTGGGAGATACATTGGTACGAGGTTAATAGAGGTAATGCGGTAACGGTTCCTACTCTATTGACAAAGAGGTGAACCAAGGACGATCGTAAGATTTCAGTCAGAATCTATGATAAACCGCTGCTCTGCGAAGGTGGATATCCTACGTAAAATTGTCTAACATAAAAAAAAAAAACTATAGTGCTACAGACAAAACGTATGCGTTCAGTAAGAGAAGCGAAGGAATTAAGCCATACTGCCAATTTTGAACATCATCTAATATAAATGCGGTGACCATATTGTTAGCAATTTCCAGATACTTTTTGTGGCTCTCAAAATACACGTTCGGTGTTGTTATTTGGCAACGGACCAGGACATGGTTCGATTTCCAACTGAGAAGGCTGATGTACTTATATAATATGCATTACAATACGCCAAACAATCTTGCGCGATACACGCATGCACATGAGTTCTGTAAAGAACCTTGCTATCCCTAGTTTCCCTAAACCACCGACTTATTTTCCGAATTTATATCTTAGGTAGCAGTGCAGGCTGAGGTCCGTACCATTTTGGTACTTTGTTCTAGCTCAAAGGTACGACCTAAAAGTGCGATAAAGCTATTAGCAGCATCTTAATCAGTGCGGATAAAAAACAATGTCGATGTTCGATGCATATTAAGATACCCATGCAATTTGAATTTGACATATTATGTACAAAGTGTAATTGAGTAGGTATACTTGTTTAAAAAATACCAGTCACCATTTATAATATGTGGATTACCCATAAAAATGAGACAATAGGAAAACAATGGAAAGCGGGCGTAAACGCCAGGTTAGTGCTCAAGGGGTTAAAGAAATTATATAAGCAAAAATAATGTTTCTTATTAGGCATATCTTATGAAACGGAAATCACTTTGTCTTATCCGATCAACTGATCACTGCTGGAAATGGGTCTCCTCTAAAAGATTTCCACAACGACCAGTCTTGCGTCAACCATATTCAACGGATTCCCGCAACCTTTACCAGGTCCTCGATCCATCTTATTGGAGGTCTACCCACACTTCGTCTTCCGGTACATGGCAGCCATTCGAGAACCTCTTAAAAATTCTTTCAAATATGAAATAATAATAATATAAAAAAATATATATAAAAATTGATCTCTTTTTAAACCCTGTATTAACTGCATGCGAGTTCATCGCAGCTGTTACCTACCACAAACATTTTCGCGACAAAAATGTCCAAGCTCACTCCCGGTGTTTGTTTTATTTAAATATAATGTATATCTAGCCTTTATATTGTGTTTAGTGATAATGAATTTCATAAAATAAGAACATTTTGTGATTATTTATTGCTCTTTGTATTCTTCTTCGTAAAGAAATTTTTTCTAGGGTATCCAATTTTATATAAATATCTGACAATTTGTAAATAATTTTCGATATAATTTTAAAATATTCATAGGCACTGATAATAGTGTAATTTATAATAAACTCCTATTAATTGTTATCCTTATATTTTTTTATTTAATGTAACAAAACATATAGGTACCAATATCTGATAAAGCAAAACATTAGTGATCAAAAAAATCAGTTCATTTGATCCTCGAGTACGACTAATAGACGGATATTAGATGCTATTGAAAATTTGTTGTTCTTATTTTGTGAAATTGGTATAACTAGTGACTTCTAATTGTATAAATTTCCCGAGGTGTTAATCTAATTTTTTCATGACATAAAAGTGTACAAAGTTGTTGGTTATTTACTAATAAATATGCCAAACAGCGCCATCTATTAACTTTTGAAACTAATTAAGATTTGCATTTGTAAACACCACTTGCCGCTAGATGGCACTTTTTTCTACACTACAGCTGAACTACTTTCATAAGCAACTGTCATTACTTTGGCGGGAAAAGAAGTTGTGTAAAGTAAGAAGATACAAAAGATTTGTGAAAATTAAAGAAGTTTATTATCAATTAAGCGGTCCATTTTAAGCAGCGTGTATCTAAATGCGTGCCGAGACATCGGACACAGCAGTATCGTGCTCCGCAAGGTATGCATGTGTATTTTGAAGGGAAACCACATACAGCACAGAAATGTCGTTCTGGGAATCTGAAATTAGATATTAATATTAGTGTTTTCTTATGTTTTGTTTTATTCTGTTATATATTTACTAGTTGTATTTAGAGTAGGTTAATTCTATTTCAGTATCCACTATATATAAAAAAAAAGTGACTCAGTTTTGTAATAACTTTATTATAATATGTACAGGTTATTTATAAGTGCGTATATTTGAAATAAATATTTTACTTAGAAGGTGGCGCTTGTACTGATAAATAATTAGGAGGCTCCGGTCTAAAACTTGCATCTTCCTCCACTAACTGAGCGAACGTCTTCCGAAACCGCTGTTTATAATATTCAGCACTTCTAGTCTTTTTCTTCCTCGTTGGTTTCTCGTTCGAGTCTGCGAATTTCGGTACCTTGAGGAACGAAACAGTTAGAAGTTAGTTATTTTTCATCATTGAAAACTTGGTGACATTTGGTACGGTTACTTTTATACCTTCTTCGACATGACCAGGTCAGCGTGTGGGTCTTCATGAAAATTGTCCTGCTCGAGTGCCTCTACAGCTTTTCGGGCTCTGCGTTTCCTTGCTACATCATCGAGAACTTTCCTTCTGTCCGCCTCCTTCACTCTTCCTGATTCCCTTGATGTCATTGTCACTTATACTAAAACAATTGAATAGGGATTTGTTAATTTCTTTTTTAGATAGACTCTCAGACAAATTTTATTTATTATATATGTATATAAATAAAGTATTTTTAAAGGATAAATAAAGGAGTCCTGGTCCCTACACTTAGGTATGGTAGTGAATGCTGGGTTTGGCAGAAGAAGCATGAAAGTAAGATTAACGTGGTGGAAATGAGAAGTCTGAGAAGTATAGCTGGAGTGAAGACGATTGACAAAGTCAGGAATAGTATGATAAGGGAACGCTGTGGTGTGGTAGAGGATGTGGTGACCAAAATAGAGAAAGGTATGCTTAGTTGGTTTGGGCATGTAGAGAGGATGGATGAGAGAAGATTAACGAAATTAATTTATAAGGCGAGGGTGAATGGGCAAGTCGGTAAGGGTCGACCTAGGCGAATGTATCTAGACCAAATCAATCATGTGTTAAATAAAGTCTAGGTAAAAAGTACTCATAACCGACGAGCATGTATGAAAGCGCTCATGAAAGTAGAGGAAGCGAAAGAGGTATGCCAAGATCGTAGCAAGTGGAAGGACGTAATCTTTGCCTACCCCCACGGGAGAAAGGCGTGATGATATGTATGTATGTATGTATTTTTATTAATAATTATTATGAGAGGAAAATTGAAAGTAAAAACAGTGACATAAAAGTTAAGTGGTGGTGAAGGTTAGTATGATATGTTTATGAAAGTCACATAACTAGAAGATTGTTAAAGTATAAAGATGGATGGATACTTTGAGTGTTTCGAAGGTGCCTGAGTTTTCAGTGAACGGAAATAATGTGTTGAAACTATATTAGGATGGTAGGACTTTTTTATGGTTAGCTAAGCCACCTAAGTTTAAAATTATTCAGGAAACATATATAGATGTGTTCTGACAGTTTTGAAGAGTAACATTATGTGAGATTGTAGTCAAATGCCCTATAGTTTTCTAAAATATTAAGTCTAGAGTAATTCCAAAATACTTTATTCAATTTTGACCCTGATAAGGCACTTATGAATGTGAAAATACTATCAATCTTCTATGCATATTAAAAAAAAAGTGACTATCACATTTAAATATTCGTTCACGGGAGGTATAATATTATAATATGTCATAATTGAACATCTGGGTAAGTAAAAAAAAATACTATATTTTATAACCAATTCCCCTAAAAAAAACATTCATGGCTAAATCTTAAAAAAAAAAAACCTACAGAAAACTTCCCGATGACATACCTCTATTTTCTATAGTTGCTTACAATAAAATAGTCTCTATCAGCACTCGATTATAAAGTCCACATAGATGAAGTGATGGGCAGAAGCTAGTTTCGCATTTACAAAATCAATAACACGCTTACTACCTTCTTTACAATCCTTTGTCATGCACTGGTATACTGAGTTGATCCATTAAATCATCAACACGTGCCTGGAGAGTTTCCACAATGTCTGCTGATATGAACAAGTGTGTCTCGTCCAGGTCCTGGAGTATAAATTTCCTGCCAAGAGCGAGGGTCTCGTCCAGGTGAAGTAAAAACTGTTTCATAGCCGGATCACTGGAATTAGAAAGTAGAAATGTCAAAGAAACGTGGACTGAGCGCCGATGAGAAGAAATCTAGAATGTTGGAGATATTTCATCAAAGTAAAGATTTCTTTCAATTAAAGGTAATTTTTTTTTTTCTTTTCTTCTTTGTCATTTTACTGAGACCTGGCAATCTGTTCCTATTATATGGTACAATAAGCCATTCTGTTGTTGTTTTATTTGTTATTTATATTTAAATGTTACATTAAAATATAATTATTATAGGTAAAACAATGATTAGTAATATTATGATTCATATTATCTGTCTGACTGTTTATTGGATTTTTCAGTGATAGATATATTACATATCTGGACAAGTTTCGGTCACTATTATTTTCTATTTTGGGGGAAAGGGGTGACCCAATACCCCTCTCCCGGACGGTAATGACTCTCCCTTCCGAGAATCGGGCTAAGAGGTGGGGGGAGGGAGGGGGTATCTCCGGCGCATCTCGCCGGGTGAGTCCCACACTGGTGTGGAGACGTCCCTCCACACCCCTTTACCATTTGCATTGGGGGGACTTGATCCTCCTAATGCAATTGGTAAGAGTAGTGCATAAATGCATTCCCCTCGTCAAAAAGAAAAAGGTTTTGGTCAATAATTTATGTTAGAAACTATAAGAATAATAGTCGACTAATTTGTCAAAAATATATAGTGACAAATCATTTATTCTTTTAGAATACAAAACATAAATCATTGAATTTTTAAGAATAAAATCAAAGAATAAAAATTTAGTTAGTTATTATAGCTATAACTAGTTGCAGTATATATATGCTATGATTTTTTTGATAATTAATTATTGAAAATGTAAGAAAGTAAGATATACACTACGATTACATATTAAGAGAATCCTTCTGAAATATATAATAATAGCTGGTGCCCGCGGATCCACCCGCATTTCATATATTCTTTATTGCATACCATAAAAACCAAATTAATGAAGAAAAATGAGAATATTTTGTTAGTAATTAGCAGAAAAAATGTACATAACAGTAAATCAAAACAGAAAAATGTACATAAGAGTAAATAAAAAAAAGGGTCAATGGAATCCAAAAAATTGCCTGTAACCAACTAGAAAAAATTTCGCATCGAATGGTAGTAGTCCCATTCCGATACATTCAGTACTTTTGAGGGGATGGTGCGTCAAAGGACCCCCTTTTCATTTTATATATATATAGATTTCACTGTATATGTAATATTCACATCAATAGTTAATTTCCAAAAAGGAATTAGAGAAAATAGCACCAAAGGAGAAGGGTATAACAATGCAATCTGTGAAGGAAGTGATCCAGAGTTTGGTTGACGATCATCTTGTAGAATCTGAAAAAATTGGAACTTCTATATATTTCTGGTCTTTCCCAAGGTAAATTATATATATTTACTAAATTCAGAGGCTCATAAAGTATATTTTTATCCTTATAGTATTATTTTCGCATATTTGATTAGATTACTTTTGTGTGATCACTGTTCCTATCAATTAATGGTGTTTATGAATAAATATAATTAAAGGAAAACTGTAGTCCGTAGAGTTTATTATGGTGACCTTCATTTTCTATAAAATATTTGTAATAAGGAAATATTTAAGAAAACTATGTGTTATATTAATTAAAAATTATAGCAAAGCAAGGAATGCCAAGAAGAGAAAATTACATAATCTCCAGCAAGAAATTGAAGACTGTCAGAGAAAATTAAAGAAAGTAGAATCCAGTATTGAAGAAGAATCTGTATGAATTCTTTTTTTAATTTATTTAACAATTACTCACACCAATCAATTACCACACAAATCTCAATGAACTGACAGTATTAAAACAATAAAAAAAATTCTTCTATATTTTTCTAACTAAGTTACAAGATTGGATTTATTTTGACATTGCAATACTGAAAGAGAATTTTTCTAGTATTGTTTCACTAACAATAAATACTTAATCTTATTATAAATTTAAAATGAGTAAAGAACTCCAAAGCCATAAATTGAGACAAATTGTATTTAAATGGTTACAATGTATGACCTATGAAACTACTACTACTTTAAAGGCCCAATTTAGAATTTAATCATTCTCTATACATCAACATTCACCCATATTCCCTAACAAAAAAAACTTGTTACTCTTACATCAGACATACACATAGATGCGCGCACACACACACCCATACACACACACTCTCAATCTCAAAATCAAAATTTATTTATTCAATTTAGGCCCTAAGAAGGCGCTTATGAACGTCTAAAAAAACACTACCACCGGTTCGGAAAACAACCCAGTCGAGAAGAGAGCAGGCAAGAAACTTGATCTGGTTCTTTTTTTTTTCATAAATATAATATATATCATTTTTTTTGTCATATAAAAACTATACAAATCGTAGTTTTAATAATGTTAGTGGAAGCACAGAGATGTGGGTTATTTCCAGACATCACTATCATTCACGTAATGATCCACCCTGTAATAACCTTTTGAGATTAAAACTTGCTTGATGTAATACTTGAACATATTGTCAGGTAAATCGGTAATGTTACTTGGAATCTTATTGTAAAACCGAATACTATTACCTATAAAGCTTTTATTGCACTTACTTAATCTAAAGCGTGGGACGGCCAACTTGTCTTTACTTCTAATATTAATATTATGACGATCATTCACTAGATCTAGCTTGTCTAAATTTTTACGAATATGCATTAAGTTATCGAAGATGTATTGGGAGGGCAAAGTTAAGATATATTCTTGAAACTTGTTCTTTAGAGATTCACGAGGTCCCATATTGTATATTGCTCGAACAGCTATCTTTTGTAACGTAAAAATGGTGTCTACCTCTGCTGCTGTACCCCACAGCAAAATACCGTAAGACATTAAGCTGTGAAAGTAAGCAAAGTACTCACTCACTCATCTAATTTGCAGATTATAACTTTATGTTGAATGGTATTTAAGTGTACCTTTATATTGTGCTATGATATCTGCGATACGGTTCGTAACCAGTGCAGATACCCACATTAGTATTTTCTGTACATGTAACCTTTATTCAATAAAGTTTATTATTATTATTATATTTACATGTGTTTAAAAAAAGTTTATTGATATATTATATCAAGGTATGAATTTGAGGATATTTGATTGATACTTCACTAATCTTCCTCATAAATCAACACAACTTAAGACATAGAATACTCTAGAAAAAAAACTTAGCACATCAGATACATTTAGTATATCTAATAAATATGTACATGCAACATAAAATACAGTCTTTTTTTATGTGCTCTTAAAAGTTTGATGTCTTTTAAATCATTTTTATATTAAAGGAGGGTAGAAAAGATGGAGATGTAAGAACTGAAGCATTAGCTTCATTAGAAAAACTAAAGAAAGAAGAAGAAATCCTCAAAAAAGAACTTCAGAAATATCGGGATTCGAACCCCGAATACATTAATCAATTGAAAGTAGAAATTGATGTGAGTTTTTTTAATAACTATAAAATAGTACTTTGAAATTTACGACTGAGTTACCACTAGCATAGTTGAAATAACCTTACTTGATTTAGCCATTTCTTTTACTATTATTTTTATGAGAAATGTTCATTTTATCAATCATGTCTGTATTAATAACAGTTTTATTTTTGAGAATCGAATTTTACCTTAACATTTCATTTATTGATTATTTGTATTGTATGCTGTGGTTATCCACCAAAAAGTGTTTTTTAGTACTAACCTATGCTAATCTCGATTTAAAAAACCGGACACAGAATAACTATTGTTGTGTTTATTTGATTTATTTGTGAGGTGAATTATTTTCGAGGTTTAATGTTATTATTTTTACTAAAGCACTAAAAATATCAGACGAGTTTGTACTTTGTAGTAATCGTTTATAACTCGATAAATTACTGTACGGATGTTGGAGAATTGAAACAATAGCTTCTAATTATTTTAATTTATTAAAAACAGGATTTGAAGATCGCAATAAACAGATGGACAGAGAACGTTTACATATTAAAATCTTACATAAAGAATACGTTCCAGCTAGAAAACAACGTTATCGATCAGAACTTTAACATACCGCAAGATTTTGATTACATTGAAATGGAATAATTCTAGTTCTCTCGCAATATAACCTCAAAATGTTTTGATATATTAAAGTTGTTTTATTTATAATGTGTGTGTTTGTTTAATGAACATGTAATACATACCATTCCACGAGAACACCTTTCATAACATTCACCATCGTTCATTTTTAAGTTACTTATTCAATATTCAACCAAATATCAAATGTTCATAGAAAAAATGTATTGTATTTTTATTTGTTTTTATTTTATAGTCCTATTGACACTTTACTGTGGTTGACAGTATGGACAAACAAGCAGAGTTGCTAGATGAGGTTTAATTTTTTTACAACAAAATACTATTTTAATAGTTACAAGTTGGAAAAATGAGTACACAACTTATGTTTTCTAAATTAATGTGTTTTAACATTCGAATGTTATGATTATGTGCAACACTGCGCCTAATTTAAGGAAATTTGTAACTACAAGCTCAGGCTTACTTGGCGCGATTTTGGTCTGTCATATTGTCGTCCTTATTTTTAATTCATTTTGTTGCAGTATTTGGCTACATACAGTAATACCCCGCTTTACGCGAGGGATACGTTCCGAAGAAAATCGCGTTAACTCAAATTCGCGTATATCGAGGTTTATGATTAAACATAGTCAAAATTTAATATAAAAAAATACAAATCATTTTAATCAATCAGTTTAATTCTAAAAACTCTTTATGCAATATATACTCTTATTTTTTACGTAAAAATACATCTATTGTCTTTACATTATATTTATACGCACTCTTTCGCGTAATGCGAGGCATTTGAGCGCGAAATTTGTCATTCGCGTTATAGTGAAACCGCGCGTAACGGGGTCACGCTAAGCGGGGTATTACTGTATTATGTAATTTTGGTGGCATTTTACGTGATATAATGTGGTTGTGATGCGTAAGTGTAGTGAAGTGAAAATAATGACATTGACTATGAATTCTGAAACGTCCCAATCATTCTCGTTGTGGTAATAACAAGAAGCCTCCATTTTATTATCGCCAGTTATTGTTAGTGTTCCTAACATCTGACTTGGCTGGACAGTTTACCAGCACCTTTGCCTTTTTCTTAAAAAGGAATAAATGGAACCTAAAAAAACTAAAGGCTCAAAAAAATTTGATTCCAGATGCGTCAGCATCTTTAGTAAGTCTGTGGATTCCAAGGTCTTTTTTTAGATTTATTTTGTTTACAGGAAACTTTTAGTTTGTATTTTATTATTTAGTAAATTAACACAATACATACAAAAAAGAGAAACTAGAATTGTGAATATAAGAAAAGAAGAAAAAATTATTGCAAATGTTTACAGGGTTCACGGCGAAGTTATACCTTTTGAAGTTGCTTTTGCTATTAACTCGAACGATCATACTTTCGATTTTCGCTAAAATATACATTTCCATAGGAAACAAATTTCTTAGGGGTAAAGGCCGTTTTTAGGGCCATGGTCGGCAGCGAGGAGGTCTGGAGGGTCGTCGCCTTCTTCTGCGAGAGCGTTCTGATGCAGAAGGAGGCTGACGAGAGGGTCAGGGAGGACGACCCGGGGGCGGATCCTCGCCGTAGGAGGAGGCCGAGGGGGCGGTGGGCCCGTTATGTCAGGGGGTTCCTGCGGTTGTAGGAGCCCCCCCTGGGTGGCTGATGGACGCGTGTCCGTACTTGTGGTGGACGCGTGTCCGTATTTGTGTATTTTGCGGTGATATGTGTTTGTGGTTAGTCTTCTTGTCTGTCCCCCTTTTTCTTCTTCCTGGGCATCCCTCTCCTCTCTACGTCTTGTCGTTGGAGACAAGATGAGAGAAGGAGAGGGACCCAGAATTTTCTTCTTCAGTGGCGGGCTTCTTCCCCTTTCTCTTTGCCCACCACTGAACTATCCCAACTTTTTCCTTTCTTTATGGGGGGGCAGTTTTTCTGCCTCCCCGGCTGCCCGACCTTCCTTGGTCATGCTTCCTACGAGAGGCGGGCGAAGAGGTGGGGTTGAGTAGTGTGTACACTCCCCCATCCCCGCTGGGCCATTGCACGACGAGGCCCGGTGGGTTCGCTGCAGGGGGCGACGCGGTGCTTGCGAAAGCCACCCCGTGTCGCCCCCATCCCAAATGCAGCGGACGGCCCCGGGGGGTTTTAGTGGGTATTTCCGGGCGACTCTCGCCCGGGTGAGTCCCACACTGGCACGGAGCTCGTCACTCCGTGCCTCCTTATCTGTTGTATTGGGTGACTTGATCCCCTAAATACAATAGATAAGGGTAGTGCGTAAATGCATTTCCCCCCCAAAAAAAAAAAAAAAAAAAAAGGGTAAAGGCCGTTTATTCGGCATTATGTAGATATAACTCCATTATTACAAATTGTAAGAAATGTCGCTATATAAATGGACGAGTCGGAAAGGGCGACATAGGTAATCGTATCTCGACCAGATCAAAGAGGTTATAAAGGAAGTTTAGGTCAAAAATGCCTGTAACTGAAGAGCATGTGTGAAAACACTTATGAAAGTAGACAAAGCGAAAGATGTGTGTCAAACACATGTGTGTAAGGTCGGTTTAAAACCAATTAAACAAATCCGTTTAAAACCGAAATAAACCTTTTTTTTTCGATTTAAAACCGTTGGTGTGGATGACAATTTTTTTCTTAATTTTAACTAAATTTTACCGATGTAGGGATATGACGGAGTATCTGAGTATGACGGAGTAATACATACATAACGTCTCTTTTATGCGCAAGTAAACGGACGGCATTATGTTAATGATGTCTTCTATCATATAATTATTAAGTATAGGTATACCTACATACTTTCGTGTAATAGGTAATGTAGATAGGTACTTTCTGTTGATTTTCTATAAACTAGGTAATTAAAATTAACATCGGCAAAAATTGCCTATAATAGCAAGTGCCCATAATGTGAAGCAGTTCTTTTATTTTTGTAGGCGAGTTTTGAACCATTTAAAACAATTTATTTGGGGGTTTTTTTTTTAAAACGGCAACATTTTATTTCAAACGTTTTAAATCGGTTGTTTTGCATCTATAGTCAGGAAGTATGTAGTTTCTGCCTATCTTCCTAGAAGAGAGCCGTGATCTTATGTATGAAATAAATGTTCTGTACCTTCGGTAAAAATTTTTGAAAAATTTCTGCCCTTTTACCTTTTTATTTTCGGCATATGCTGTTTAAAATACTTTATAGATATAATACAATGTTGCAAGTTTAAAAAAAAATCTGATAAGAACCGTTTTGAACCTTATGCGACCGATAAATGTGTGATTAAGTGAAATATCGATATTTTTTATAGATAAGAGTTTTTTTGTTTGTTTTATAAGAAACGTAGAATGTATTATACTGTTTAATTTAATGCTCGTGTGTGTGAAAACTTAGTCGCAAAGAGTGAATCCTTTATTATTAAAAACTCTGGATGATTCTATGCCTAGACTTTCAGTGTGTAAGTTACCTATTTAATTTCTACTTATACATAATATTGATACATAAACGATTATTTATTTTGATTTAATACGTATATCCGCATTGATTAGGTGTAAACCTCTGTGAAGCGATGATTTTCACGATTGTTTGTATAAAAAAATCTATTTTTTTTAAATCTGCATAGTTTAATCTTATCAGATATTCAATGACGATGTGATCAAAGATAGTGACATATCCGTCTAGCGGAACTTACAATTAAATTGAGGATGTGAAATAATGCTTATAATAGCTTGGTGAGAGATTTAAACTTGCATGTAATAACTAATAATGTAATCTGTGCTGGAGTAGCGGCAAAGTCCCAAAAGACTGGTGTAAGACTGTTATCGTGCCGCTTTATAAAGAAACATGTTCCCAGTAAGACTATAAACACTACAGAGTTAATCAGCATCGTCGGAAAACTATATGAAAAGGTTTTGAGTAATAGATTGATGAATGAAACGGAAGGAAAAAGATTGGTTGTAAAAGTGGGACTCAGAAGAGAAATGGGATGCATGGATCAAACCTTTTTCTTACGAACGATAACCGATTTTTTTTAGTTTGTAGTCAGAAGGTTTATTGCGCGTTCGTAAATTTGGAAAAGGCTTACGACAGTGTGATATGGATTAAATTGTGGGCGACGTATTCCATATAATATGTATTGTATCAAATTGCCGTTAACCCATAATATATAATATATAATATGAGCATTGAGATCACTCCATGAGGGTTCTAGTGCTTGTGTCAGGGTAAACGTGGCGTATAGAAAGTGGTTTGACATCGATAAAGGGATGTTTAACACTTACTTATTGACAATTGCTTGAAAGACTTCAAAGAGAGTGAGTAATCGAGCTTGGATTAAAAATGAATGGTCTGACTGACAAATGCCTCCTATATGCTGATGACCAGGTTATACTGGCATCATCAGCGGAGGAGTTGCAGGCGATGGTCAGTATTGTGCATAGGGCCCTTAAAAGGAAAGGAGTTAAAAGTGAATGTTAGTAAAAACGAATGTAATGGTATTTGAAAGAAAAGAAAGTACAACAGATTGCATAATTTCGATCGAAGGAGAAAGAGTGGAATAAGTGGAAGAGTTTGTGTACATGGAATCAAAGGTTACAAGAGATGGAAAGTGTGAGGAAGATATTGAGCGCAGAGTTTTGTAGGGGTCGTGCGTGACTTCATGTGCAGCCAGAAAGTAACTGAAAAGTATAACTGGAGTGAAGATGATTGACAGAGTAAATTTAACATTTTTGAAATTTAACTCTCAATTTTTTATCAAATTATCTCACTGCCGCTTAAGAAGTTTCACTTATGAGATTTTTCTTTTTTATATTTAGTAGCATTTTGTAGCAGTATAACTAAAACCAGTCAACGATAAGTTGCGAATCTTAAGACGTATATAAACGATCATTTATAACGATTTGCGTGACGCGATGTATTTTATATGAAACATCTGATCTCCGTTGGTTTCTATATTTGGAAAGTGGCTGGTATGGATTAATCTTTTTAATTAATAATATTTTTAAAAATTTCAGGTTGCAGGTGGATTATTAAAAACTTAAATATATATTTCATGGACTGAAGAGAAACTAGTAACTAGCTAATGAAGTTTCATATAAACACTTTTAATATGAATTATTTCGAAGATATAATATTTGGTGATTATAAATAATTCCTGAAAACCTCCAATCTTTTTATTAAAAATTGAGCTGATATCAAGGAAGTTGCTGCATAAATGTGTACTCATAATTAAAAGAAATATGAAATGATTAGTAAAGCTTTATTTTAAAATATGCAAAAGAGATAATGGATGTTGAAATTAAAAATAATAATGATAATTCTCCTTCAATCACTAGAAATAAAAACAGCGAAAGCATTAAAACAAACGAAATGAATGATGAAGATGAATACGAAATGGTGGGAGAAAGAACTAAAAATGTATGTAAAAAAACTTTAAAAACGGAGTTTCTTTATAAAAAACGTCCCGGTACGTCAGGATTAGGTGGACAACTTTACGAAACTAAATTGTTAAGTCTCATCTTATTGAGACTTTTAAAAGATAATAATGTAACTGAATTTAAGTTGGGTACAAATATAGATGGAATCGGTGCATTCGATGATATCGTTTTCAGATATCACATAAATGGTTCTGAAAAACCTAAAATAGTATTTGTACAAGCTAAACATAGAGACGATCCTGATAGAAATAGGCTGAAAATTGAAGAAATACTTCAAGAAAAATATTTAGATAGCTATGTTAAAATTAAACGTAAGTTTGTTTCTAATAGTGAAGATGATATTTTTGATGGGACATTTGAAGATGTTGAATGTAGTTTCGTTTTTTACACACCAGCTGTAGACAATTTTACAAATAAAAATATTATCTTTGACACAACTACAAAATATATGAAAACTTCAACTACACCAAATGTTTTTCACTTAGATTATAAGGAGGATGATATTGAGCGTTTTCTTAACATCATTTTATTGTCTCGATCTAAATCATTAGCTAAGACTTTCATGCGGTTTGTATCAAAAGGAAATTATCATAATATGATGACAGATGAGTTAATTAAAACTTATCATATATTTTTAGCACGCAATGTCTTAGATATTTCGAATACGACAAACACATTTTTGAATGGTAAATTTTCTAGTTCATTTTTAAAAAGTAATGATCACTTATTGAAGTATATGCGAGATGTTATTTATTCCGAATTAATGTCCAACACAAAGTCAACCATTAACGTGGAAGAATCAGCAAAATCAATGACATTTAAATTACCCCACAATTTTGGCAATCTCAATTTCCGTATAAACGGTAAAGAGGAAAAGAAGAAACGAAGGATTACATATTTATGTTTAAAGTTAAAACAATTATTTGATTTTTATGAGACAACTAAGGTTATTAGAGTGACCGATGATATGATAGGAGCGGAAGATATTCTTCAGCATACAGATCTAGAAATATATAGACTAGGAGGCTTAGTAGGACATATTCTTATTGAAGACATGAACACAGGTATGCTAAAATTTAATAATAACGAAAAGTCTATGAACGAAGACGCAAGTGATCTTTATGAGCAAATAAAGAGCAATTGCTCAAATACAATAGACATATCAGAATACAGATTTGATTTTGATTGTTATGGCTTTCCAAGGCTTACATTACATAACACATTACGTGACAGAATCCTCGTTAAAGAGTTTTTGGATAAATTAAAATTTTATACAAAACAAGCTACAGAAGATGAAGTAGAACAAATTTTAAAAGATGAAATCAATGAATATTGTGATTATTTTGCAAATAAAAATAACCCTCTGTATCGTATTAAAGGAGAAGCGGTATTTTTGAAAGTTCATGATGAAATACAAAAATGGTGGAAGCAACCGACACAAGCACCATATTTAAACAAAACCTGTAATTTTTATGAAGTAAACAAAAGAAAAAATGTTTAATAGTTCAATATTAAGTACTTTTAACTATTTTTGTACTAAAAATATTATGAATATTGATGTGAAGTTTTGTGAAAGTGTAATTAAGTCCTTACTATCTGAGAAATCAATGAAACACAATAACATTTTAAACCTGGTTACCGGAAATATTTTAATGACTAGTGTTAAATTGCGAGAATACTTAATTCAAATAAATAAATTACCACCTATATTTTTGGATTTAGAATTAATCGTTTCAGAAGATTGTTTCGAAGCAATATTAAGCGAGATTAAAAAACTCAAATATACAGTTATTGGTAATTTTGTGCAAAGATTATAAGTTAACAGATAAGTTAATAATGTTATTAAAATCAACTAAAGAATTAGTAATCGTTGTCACTGAGTGGCTGTTTGATTTAAAAGTTACTAACACTAATAGTCGCCAAAATATTACTCAAATAGTCGATGACAAACTTACGTTCCTTGATCTCACAACTGAATCACAAAGTGCACTTCTTGAAAATAATAGCATAATTTACCAAGGATTCGAAATACTACTAGGCAAGTTATTAAATAAAACACGATATACTCTTATAAACACAGGAGTACTTCAAACGATTATCAATAAAGAAGAAATTGTAATAGGTAGAACTTTAAAAACTTCTAAATACAACGAATTAAAAGACTATTATGTCACACAAAATATATCACGATGTATTAAAATAAGTCTAAAAGCATCTTTAAAGACAGATTTTATGATGGTCACTGGTCAAGATGAATGTGATACATTACCAACAGAAAATCAAGATATTATCATAATTTCTGATAATAATCAGCAATTTGACAGCTTATGTGAAAAATATAGCAATCATAGCATTCATTGGTTTAGTCAACACGAGAGAAATAGTGTATGGAGAAAAAGTTACGGTAAATTAAATGAATTATTGCAACATGTTGAGAGATGTAGAGATAATATGTCACAATATTTACGAAAACCTTTGACGTTACTAGATATCGAAGAAAGAATAGTAATCTTGAGCGGTGAACCTGGAATGGGTAAGTCTACACTTATGACTTATTTATCACACCAAACGAAAAAAATGAATCCCGAATTGTGGATTGCTCGAATCAACTTGATTAATTATAAAGCTTTATTTAGTAACTGGCAAGATAATAATGTGAAAATCGATTTAAAAGAAGTCATGAAATTTTTATTCACAGCCAGTAGTGTATATATGGACGATAAAGCTAATGATATGACCTCTAATATTTTTGATTGTGATAATTTTTTTGATATAAACGTCACTGAAAATGGTGCATTGTTTGTAAATGTCAATAAAGACAGTATTCCATCAATATATCTTTTAGAAGTACAATTATTTTGTGATTGTTATAATAATGGCCAAATCGTTTTACTTTTTGATGGGTTCGATGAAATTACCCCGGATTACACAAATGAAGCGATATATATGATGGAAATACTGAAATCTTCAAACGTAAGCCGTTTATGGATAACTAGTCGATCTTATAATGTTCTAAATGAATTGCAAAACTCATTGGGTACATTTTGCTTTACCTTAATGCCACTATCAATAACAGAACAAAAAAAGTGTCTTTTAGAAAAAATATGGGCAATAAAATTGGGTGAAAAAGTTAATCCTCGCTTGATTTACGATGTGAATAGGTTTTATGAAACCCTGTCGTTGGCAATTAATGATAAAGATAATATATTTGCTAGTGTTCCACTGCATTTATATATGATAAGTGAGATATATCAAGACTTTTTTATACAATATTATGACCCATATATTCCAAAACTTTCTGATAAATATATGCAAGATATCAAAGATGTCTCAAATTTGGTATCATTCTATAAACAGTTTGTCGAAATAAAGTTCTATAAAATACGTTTTGGTGAAAAGAAACCATTTATCTGTACTAAAGATCCTGACATGAAAAAAATGATAGAAAGGGAACGTAAAGAGTTTATTGAAAACCATAAAATGCTAGCTGCCTATTCAATATTCGATAATAATGTGGATGGTCTGTTTAATGAAAATGAAATAGTCAAAATATTTGAAATCATGGAAAGTATAAAACTGGGAGAAGAAAAGACAGGTATAGTCGACCGAGTTGTCGACAACGTACCACAGTTCATTCATTTGACATACGCTGAATATTTTGCTACAGAATATTTATGTGACAAACTAAAATCTAAAAATTGTTCCACTTCTATATGGATATATCTATTCGACACTATTTTCACAACTTTTGTAAATTTGCGTAAATTCTTTGAAAGTAAATTAGAGAAGGACAAACAATTATTTGAATTAAGTTTAAATAAAAATTGTAAAAGTGAAGTTTTTAATATTTTATTAAAACAAATCGATACGCAGGACACATCGTTATGTATATCTGTAAAAGAATATTCTGAAAAGATTGCTATATTTATATTAAATAGCATGAAAGTAGTAACCACAAAAGGAAACCTGGGTAAATTCATAACCTACGTTGCTAAGAGATGTAGGTTAGCTTGCGCTTTTTGCTTCGCCGTTGAAAATAGACGAGAAATAATTGTACGCCACATAATGCATATAGTAGAGGAAATAGATAAAAGTAAAATAACACATCTTTTTAATTGTGGAGACGTCCCACTATTCAATGCGTTGGGAATAGCTGTGAATTATTCTCGATTTTATGCTAATGAATTAAATATGCTTGATGTTTTACTTGAAAATGTTGATGGTGAGATACTCTTGAAGCTATTTACCATGCCTTGTAACATGGGTCTACGTGCTGCAAATGCTTTACATGTGCTAGTATCAAATTACGATAGTATTTCTAGAATCAAAAAGTATATATTAAAAATGAATAAAGAACAACGAATGCGACTATTCAGTGCGGTGGATGCTGATAGTAATTTACCGGCTCATTTCGCTGGTCAGTATGGTGATGAAAGTTTTTTTGATGAATTAAAAGAACTTTTGGATATTGATCAGTATACACAGATTTGTAATACACGCAATCCTATAGGACACACTCCTACAAGATACCTCAAAGAAAATGCGCACCATTGGAACAGATTGCAAGCTCTCATAAACGACGCCAATAGTAATTCCGAGTTTGTTCAAATATTTCCATTGTAAGGTTTATTTTAATGACTTGTCTGTTAATTCCACAGTAAAATATTTATTAATGTGCATATTATTTAATAATGCTCTGCTAGTATAGTGAATGGAACCTGCGTGAGTTCATCTGCAGTCAGAAATTAACTGACGAGGCGTGTTTAGATGTTCATCGAAGAGTGCTGGTCCCTAAACTTAGGTACAGTAGTGAGTGCTGGGTTTAGGATAAGAAACATGATAGTATGATTAACACTGTAGTAATGAGACTTATGAGAAGTATAGATTGGCTGATGGTGGTTGACAAAGTCATGGATAATATGATAAGAGTGTGGCGTTCCGCCTTTTTTGTATTCATATTATTACGTTTCATATTTTAACTCTTTAGCTTTAATATTGTATTAGATACTCTTTGCTGCAGGACGCTATGATAGACGCCGAAAAAACATTAAGCTTATGACGATACGTCTTGTCATTACATTGATTTATATTGTAAAATATATATACTCATTCTGTATTTTTGATATTAATTAAAAGCAGTGAGTCAATCTACGGTGTTCTATTTTAACTTCTCCGTCGACAAACTACACGGTACCTCCGGGTAATAAATCGCCAAAGTGGTGACCCTCGACTTACGACACCTAAGTCAACGCATCGAAGACGGCATCTATCCCTGCACTGCGCCTGGATTCTTCTCTTCCTGCAGCGTGCATTGAGTGCATATCACTCATCTCCGATTGCGGCTTCGGCATCTGGCGGCCGATAAACACCTCGAGGTCAACGTGTCCATTCGACCGGCATTACAACACCACGTTAAAAACAGCGTAGTATTAAGAGTGATATCGTGTCATATGTGCGTGTTTTTTTCTAAGTGCGGTCATAATAATTTCGAACATATTTCTGTTTCATGATTTTCTCATCGAGCTTTTAGATTAGGTTTATTTTTTGTTCAAAAAAAAAAACCAGCGTACGTCATCATTGGGCAGAAACGTTTTATCCAATTCGAACTCTTGTATATTAATTTTGTATATTACAAAACATCATTTCGACAAGAATTCCTGAACACAAGTAAATTTTTTTTTTTTTTTGCATCTGAGTTTGGTAATGTTACTAACTAAACGTAATTTGTTAAATGTAATCTTTTTAGGTAGCTGAACAAAATCTTATATTTTTTTTTATTTTTTGTGTTTTCAAAACATTTGTTGACCATTAGTTAATTTTAAGTGTGCATATAACTTGCAAACTATTTAATAACCACCTTTATTTTATTTTGGGTAACAATAATTATTATTTACATTAATTGTTTGGTTTTGTGCATTTAACAGTTTCAATTGCTATTATTTTTTCTTTGTCTTCTTTTATTCTCTGGTGTACGATTGTAAATTGTATTATTTGTGTATTTATATTATTATAATTAAATATTGCTTTATATAATTGTCCACAACTCACGGAAAAGGGTAAGCCTACCAACATATTGTGAGCACATACAAGGTTGTCATAATGAACGAAGACCTGCGTGTAGAACTCGAACACCTGCGGACACAGAATGCCGCACTCGAGGCACGCCTTCAGACACAGCCAGTACAACACCAGGTTAATTCAGTATCCGTCAAGCTTCCTCCCTTCTGGGCAGACAGACCTGCAGTCTGGTTTGCCCAGGCGGAGGCTCAATTTCACCTGGCAGGAATTAAAAATGATACCACAATGTTCAGCCACGTTATCAGCACAATAGGCCAAAGGTTAATTGGGGAAATTGAGGATATTGTCTTGGATCCGCCACCTGAAAACAAATATCATATATTAAAACAGGAACTCATTCGCAGACTATCGGCATCAGAACAACAGCGGGTGGAACGCTTGGTTAGTGACGAAGAACTAGGAGACCGGAAGCCTATAGCTTTTCTTCGGCATCTGCAGTCACTTGCCGGCAAATCTAAAGATGACTGTATTATTAGACAGCTTTGGATGCGTCGATTGCCCACCCAGGTCCAAGCAATTCTGGCTGCACAGGAGGATCTCAGCTTACAAAAACTAGCTGAGCTAGCAGATAAAATTATTGAAGTGACCGTACCTAGTTCTTCAAAGGTATACGCCGTAAACAGTGAGCTTAACGAAGATCCATCAATCAAAGACCTCCTGATTCAATTAAATAAATATTTCACGGATTATACCGCTTTGCAGCCACGTGGCAGATTTAGGAATCGACCTGCCTCACGGAACAACAGCCGAAGTGGCACTCCGGTAACCAAACGGTGTTGGTATCATAAAAAGTATGGTACCAATGCTACCAAGTGCACAAAGCCCTGCGATTGGAAGCCGGAAAACCCGACCAGCAATCAGTGAGGGCGGAAACTGATTGCTGCTTAGTGGACCACGGCCGCCGTCTATTTGTTACAGATAAGGAGACCAAACACCAGTTCCTAGTTGATACCGGGTCTGACTTATGCTGCTACCCTTATCGCTGGGTTCGAGATCAGAGGCAACCTTCTGACTGGGAACTCAGTGCTGCCAACGGTAGCACTATCAAGACCTTTGGAACTTTGAACCTTAAACTTAATCTTGGACTGCGCCGTACCTTTGTTTGGCAGTTTGTGGTTGCTGACGTCAGCACTGCCATTATAGGATCAGATTTCCTAGCATACTACCACCTCCTGCCAGACTGCCGTACCAAGAGATTAGTTGATGGCACTACTGGTTTAGCCATCATTGCTTCTGATGCCACCAGCAAACAGTCCAGCATCAAGACTATTAATATTCAGAGCTCTGTTTTTGCACAAGTGCTGGCCGAGTTCCCTGACGTCACTAAACCACCTGGACTACCACGGGAAATAAAGCATAACACTGTGCATCATATTCGGACCACAGATGGACCTCCAACTTCCTCCCGTCCTCGACGTTTGGCGCCACATAAATTGACTGCTGCCAGAAAGGAATTCGAGGATATGCTGCGGAATGGCACAGCACGACCTTCGCAAAGTGCTTGGTCCTCTCCGTTGCACATGACCAGTAAAAAAGACCAGTCATGGCGTCCATGCGGCGACTTTCGTGCCCTGAACGCCAGGACCATACCAGACCGTTACCCGGTACGACACATCAATGATTTTACCCATAATCTTACTGGGGCCAAAATATTTAGTACTGTAGACCTTGTGAAGGCCTATCATCAGATACCTGTTGCTGAGGAGGATATCCCTAAGACAGCCATCATTACCCCGTTTGGCCTCTTCGAATTCCCTTACATGACTTTTGGGTTGCGAAATGCAGGGCAAACTTTTCAACGGTTCATCGATGAGGTCACTCGGGGTCTTGATTTTGTTTTTCCTTACATCGATGACATCCTCATATATTCAGCAAATGAGGCTCTTCACAAGGAACATTTAAGAATCCTTTTTAAGCGCTTGAATGATTATGGGGTTGTAATTAACCCGTCAAAGTGTGTATTCGGAGCCACAGAGGTAGTGTTCCTAGGCTTTAATATTAGCGGGGAAGGCACGCGTCCTCCTCAAGATCGCATTCAAGCCCTTCTGGATTTTCCCCCTCCGAAGACTGTTCAAGGTGTGCGTCGTTTTCTCGGTATGTTATAAATTACTACCGCCGTTTTGTGCCCCACGCTGCTCAGTTTCAGGCTCCCCTAATAGAAGCTGTTGTCGCTACCAATGGCAAAGGTGCTAAGCCATTTGTATGGTCACCTGAGCTTCTGGTACAGTTTGAAAATTGCAAATCGAGCTTATCTAACGCGACTCTGTTGCAGCACCCAGTCAACGGCGTACCCCTTGGCCTGTATACGGACGCATCAAGTGTCCATATTGGATCCTGTCTTCAGCAGCAAGTGAACGGCCAATGGTGTCCGCTGGCCTTCTTCAGCAAAAAGCTGACTCCTCAACAGACACAGTGGCCAGCTTATTATCGGGAATTATTGGCGGTGTACGAGAGCGTTCAACATTTCCGACACATACTCGAAGTCCAGCACGTTACGATTTACACAGATCACAAACCGTTGCTGTACGCTTTCGTACAGCGCCGAGAAAAACTTCCGCCTGCGCAGTTGAACCAGTTATCGTTCATAGGCCAGTTTACGACAGACATCCGCTATATCAAAGGTGAGGACAACATTGTCGCTGATGCAATGTCCCGGATAGAGGCCATTTCTTTAGAAGAAGATTACGAGGCCCTCTCAAAATCACAGGAGGAGGATCAAGAACTCGCAAGCCTACGTCAAGGAAATTGTAGCCTTAAATTTGATCAGGTTATCATTCCAGGGACTAAGGTTTCTGTCCTATGTGACTTGTCCACAGGCAAGCCTCGTCCTTACTTGACCCCTTCATTTCGCCGTGCGGTGTTCGACAAGATTTATAACTTGAGCCACCCTGGCGTGCGAGCAACCACTCGCCTTCTGGTCGAACGCTACGTTTGGCTCTCGATTAGAAAGGACTCTCGCCAATGGGCTCAGGCTTGTATGGCTTGTCAACGCGCTAAAGTATCCAGACACATTTCTGCTCCTCTCGGTACCATCGATCAACCATCTGGTCGTTTCATGCATATCCATATCGACATCGTGGGACCTCTGCCCATCTGCAACGACTATCGTTATTGCCTAACCGCAGTTGACAGAGTTTCACGATGGCCTGAGGCGTGGCCCATGAGATCCATCACAGCTGAAGAAGTGGCTGACACTCTCATTCGAGAATGGATATCGCGTTTTGGCGTACCCGCAGTAATTACAACAGACCAAGGCACTCAATTTGAGTCTGATCTGTTTCGTCGACTCATGGCAACGTTCGCCATAAAACGTACTAGGACGACCGCCTATCACCCCTGCGCAAACGGGATGATCGAGCGAGTACATCGCCAAATGAAGGCAGCTCTTATGTGCCACACAGAATCATGGGTTCGGGCTCTTCCGCTCGTACTTCTCGGAATGCGAACGGCATACAAAGAAGACCTTAAGTCTACAGCAGCAGAGATGCTGTATGGTGAAACGCTGCGTTTGCCAGGAGAAATGTTGGCTCATCCACCTGGCGCAGACCGTCCATACGACCCTGTTGATTTTGTAGGCCAACTACGACGTAAGATGGCAGCTTTACGTCCAATACCTGCCTCACGTCACGCTAATCCAGCTGCTTTTGTATTTCAATCATTATCTTCGGCCTCCCACGTTTTCCTACGAGACGACACAGTACGACACCCACTACAACCTCCTTACACCGGTCCGTTCGCTATATTAGAGCGTTCTACTGATGGAAAGACCCTGACCTTGGATATCAAGGGCAGACAGATTGTGGTGAGCGTAAACCGCGTCAAACCAGCTTTTTCTGAGTCTGACAACTGGAAACGTCCTACGACTGAAGACGCAACTGCAGCTAACTTACCTCCTTCAGACCTATCTCAGGATCCTGAACCCTCAACCGCAGATTCCGTCACCCCTAACTCACAACCTAGTGCAACAAGATCAGGTCGTCGTGTAAAATTTCGGAAAGCTGAGGATTATTTCTATTATTAGGCATTTATCCTTCTCCGTGGGGGGGTGGTGTGGCGTTCCGCCTTTTTTGTATTCATATTATTACGTTTCATATTTTAACTCTTTAGCTTTAATATTGTATTAGATACTCTTTGCTGCAGGACGCTATGATAGACGCCGAAAAAACATTAAGCTTATGACGATACGTCTTGTCATTACATTGATTTATATTGTAAAATATATATACTCATTCTGTATTTTTGATATTAATTAAAAGCAGTGAGTCAATCTACGGTGTTCTATTTTAACTTCTCCGTCGACAAACTACACGGTACCTCCGGGTAATAAATCGCCAAAAGAGTACGCTTTGGTGTGGTAGAGGATGTAATGACCAAGAGAAAATAATGCTTAGTTAGACAATTGACGAAACGAATTTACAAGACGAGGGCGTGTCGGTAAGGGTCGACTTAGGCGAACGCATCTCTATCAGATCGAATACGTCATAAATAAGTTCCAGGTGAAAAGTATTTATAATCAACGAGCATGCATGAAAGCGCTCATAAAACTAGAAGAAGAATATGAGCATGAGAACTTTAAATTCTTAAATAATTCTGATTCTAACGTATAAATAAATACGTGGTTGATATTTCATTATTAATCTATGCAAAGAAGTAAAAATGAAGTGTCTATGGGAATATTAAAATGATAACTTTTTACCGTATACGTATGAATGTAATTACGGTACCAATACAAAAAATACAATTTTTAAAAGTTTTGTCCGTTTGTAGACTATTAGTTAAAGTTACACGGGTACTTTTATTTTCGAAACTAGTTAGTATTCCGCGTAAAAAATGTAAACTCATGAAATTGTAAACAAAATCTTATTCAGTGCACAGTTTTAATGAGAAATATCTTTGATTTCTGTAAGTACCAAAAATAATGTTAGAAAAAAAACTAGGATCCCGCGTAGAAAAATTAAAACTCATGAAACTTTGAACAAAACATGTGTGCAATTCACACTTGATAGAAGTAAAATCTTCAAAAAAAAATTGTTTCCCTCCCTAGGTTCGAACCTCCGACATTTTAGTCGTATTGTCTATGAGACACGCGGACTAGTCCACCGGGGCTAATTTTGTGAATAAATCCGACCTCCATCAGAAACGTACTGTCGCTTTTTTGTTCCATCGACTTTCAAATCACAACGATGCGAATGGAGTTTTCACCTTAAAAATATACAATATAAGAATTGTTTAATTTAACAAAGTTTCTTTGCATTTTATATGAAATTCAATATATTTTTTTTTCCAAAGTTTCCATTTAATTACAGTATATATGTGACATTTTGTTCGATGACTTTCTGCCATTTTGTAGGTAGTGCCATGATTCCGTTGCTGTAGAAATTTTTGGACTTCTGATCCAAAAAACGCGACAAGCATATTTTGGCAGTCCTCTCTTGATGTTACCTGAAACTGTTTAAAGAATTTTGAAGAGACTGAAATAGGTGGAAGTTCTAAGGTCAGGGCTGCATATTGTGGATGGATTAACACCACCTATCCAAACTCTCTTATTTTTTGCTGAGTGGATAAATATGTGTGTGGTCTAGCGTTATCGTGGTGAAAGACCACACCTTTTCTATTGATCAATTCCGGCCGCTTCCTCTGAACTTCTTGCTTTAATCTCATTAGTTCGCAGTAGAGATCCGAATCAATGGTTCTCATAATGAACAAAGCAATCCCACCATACATACAGCATCACCTTATTGAGAGTTAACCCAGTCTGTAAAGCCTGATCGAACTTTGACCACGACCTTTATCGCACCTTCTTGTCCTACATGATCCACTTTTCATCAACATTTATCAATCTCTTTAAAAACGGTTCGGTTACATTAAGTCGCAATAAAGAATCGTAAATGAGTACACATTTTATTAGGTTTCTTGCAGTGAGCTCGTGTGGCACCCAAATATTGACCTTTTTTTGTGTACTCAAACGGGTTAACAATTCCCAGTTCTTCAGCTATGCCGTAACTAATGATATGCCGATTTTGCTCCACTTTTTCAAAAATGGCGTCCACGTTATCCATAACAGTGCGATTGGTATAGATAACTTCTGTTAATCTAGAATATTTTATTGTTTTTTTTTACCGAATCTGCAACTGAAATTAAATGACACTACATTAAAATTGATTTATAAAGTTTATTTGTATATATAATTATATTACTGTATATTGTTAAGTCGATGCTACATTATATATATATAATTATAATATTAAATACTGTAATATGGTAAATAAATATAATTCTAATATCTTAACTAAGATGACTTAATTTATTTACATTTATTCTTTGGCTGGGAAAACACAATTTTATTAAAATACATCAATCAGGTTTTTTTTAAAATATGTAATTCATAGTTATTATTGGAAACTTACAATGCATAATAAGTACAGTAAATATATTATCTAATATTATTTTTTTTTTTAAATAAATATTTTGAATGTAATGTAAATTGTGAATTTATTTACACTGTACAAAGGTATGTTTAATTATTTACATTGTATTATTTTACAATATTAAAGATTTTTTAGAATAGTTACATTTATCATAATCAATTAGAAATATGCTATTTCTATCTATCACAATGTTACTAAAAATAAATAATAATCTGTGAATTGAGATTGGTTATTTTATTTATTTATACATTTCCAATGAATCATTATATTTAACGTGTAATTCAGTCGAAATATTTTCTTAAGGAAATAAATAAATAAAAGAGTAAGGAATTATTAAATATTAAAATTAAATTATACATTTGTTAGGACTGCATGTAATCTCACTGTGGCTATCATTAACAAAATGTTTTATTTCCTTATTTGTAAGGTGTAATTAATTATTGTTTTTTTTTCTGTGATTTGGATGAGAAGATCGTATGATTTTACTTTATCAAAAATATATTATTAACAAGTCGAGATCTTTTTTATTACTCTCCTAGGAATAACTCTCAAACACTCAGAAAATAGGTTTCCAATCAGATTGTGTTTTTTTTTTTTTTTAAATTTATTACTTCTTTGAGTGCCAGTTTTTTAGGCATTTATGTTACTTTTGTAATGTATGATAAGATTTTGGCAAAATGTTAAACCATTACACTAAAACAAACATGTACTGAATACTTTATTTAATACAAAGATACTGGACTTTACGAAAATAATGAAAATATTGTACGTTTTTTTGTTCTTTTTTGAATATCCAACCGATTATCCTCAATTGACAAGATAGTATATTTTTCTCTATTTATCAATCGA
Organism: Samia ricini; assembly: GCA_014132275.2. Lineage (NCBI taxonomy): Eukaryota > Metazoa > Arthropoda > Insecta > Lepidoptera > Saturniidae > Samia > Samia ricini. The sequence goes on from AP028159.1 coordinate 3,643,254, forward strand.
TTTACTTTATTTATTTATTCTGTCTACCAGCTGTTGTTATATTATTTTAGTGATAAAAATAAAACAAAAAATTGGAACCAATTGGTATTTTTCTTCTTAAAACTTTTAATAACCAGTTATCGTAAATTGTCAACGGGCAGGAAGAAACTTTCAGTGCTGGTGTCTCTGATGTGAGAATCGGTTCTTTTGACGCCGTTTTCAGACTCGCAGCATTTAGGGAAAGGCGCACTCTCGTCGGCTTTGTGCGAGAAGGATTTGCTGTAATTATGCTTGGATCGCTCCTGATGGTTGTTGTTGGCCGGCGCGAGGCCGAGTGGCCGCCCTCAGAGCTTCGATGAACCGTTGTTCATCAGCCTAATGCTGCTGTCACGCCCGACGCTCGTACTAGAAATTACGTCAAACATTCGCATATTCTTACCTTCAAACGTATTTCCACTTCTAGATAACAAGGTAAAAAAAACAAATGAATACTCATAAACAATACAGTGTCAATCTACGCGGTCGCCATTTTGAGAAAATAAACAGTTAAATATTTAGAACATCTTTTTATACATTTAACCGATTTTGATTCTTTTATAACAGTGATTGACGTATTTAAAATATATAGATAGATAGAATGAAATAAAAATATTTAGGTAATTACAATGCTAGTTGAAATGTTTTTGATTGGAAACTGGTTTATTTTTAACCGTCTTTTTTTGTTTTTTTTTTTTAATGAAAATATTACATTACGCCACACAATATTTTGTAAAATGTACATTACTGCGTGAACTACGGTTCGACACCAAAGTCTCGATTTTTCTATTTTTGTGGGTTGACTCCAGTATTGATTATTAGCGTTCAAGTAATATTATGTGTAATTTAAAGGTCACCGCTAGATGGCGCGTGTAAAATTCGGTACTTTTCTAAATGGCTCTGTCAATATTGTCCGGTGATAAATAGAAGTGTATAATATTGTTTGTGGTTCTGAGGATCTGTTTAATCATATTGTTGTGAAAGATATATGTTTTATAAAAGATTTAATGCATTTATCCTGACCGGTAAGTAGAAATGTCTTACATTATCTATAAGCAAATTTTACTGTCCCGTTTTTGAATAAAATGAAGGAGGCAGATGATTGATGATATTTAAAATTATATAATTGTCTGTTACGACTGTATTTTAAAACCCATAATTAAGAGAAATATACAGATAAAGTTACGGGGTGTGGATTAAAAGTCGTTGTGTTTTATGTATATGAAAATGACAATACAGACTTGCATAGAGATGTTTTTACTAAATTCGTTTGGTAATGCAGTCTTTTTTGAGAGTCGCTACGGAAAATTACAGTCTTCAGTGACTACTGAACATCAGCTAAACTGCGTGCGTATATGTCAATTTAGAACATAAAGGACGACATGAAATAGCAGGACCTTTTTTTTTTTTTTTGACGAGGGGAAATGCATTGACGAGGGGAAATGCATGACGAGGGGAAATGCATGAAATAGCAGGACCTGACCAAATACGGAGTTCGTCCCTCCGTGCCCCCTTACCCATTGCATTGGGGGACTTCGGTCTCACTAATGCAATGGGTAAGGGTAGTAGTGCGTAAATGCATTTCCCCCGTCAATGACCAAATCCAAATCGGTAAACTACGCACTCGCATTTTTCTCGAAAAGTAATGGATTTCCCTAGATAAGGCACAGTTTTTCTATGTAATAGTTTTCTATTAAAATATTCTTCTAATGTGCATCTTTCGGGGTTAAGCTCATGGTCGATTATATATAATAATTTTGTATTACATATGGTCTTCTGATGTGCATTTTTGGGAAAAAAACCTCAAGATCCACAATTTCTTTTGTTGACTAGATTAATTTTCCAAGCTCCAGCGGCTATCAAATCAAATCAAAATTTATTTATTCAATTTAGGCCCTAAGAAGGCGCTTATGAACGTCTAAAACACTACCACCGGTTCGGAAAACAACCCCCAGTCGAGAAGAGCGCAGACAAGAAACTCGATCTGGTTCTTTTTTTTTTTATAAATATAATATATACAATTTTTTTTGTCATATAAAAAAAACTATACAAATCATAGTCTTAATAATGTTAGCGGGTGCGCACAGAGATGTGGATTAATTCCAGACATCACTATCGTTCACGTAATGATCCACCCTGTAATAACCTTTTGAGATTAAAAACTTGCTTGACATAATACTTGGACTTATTGTCAGGTAAATCGGTAATGTTACTTGGGATCTTATTGTAAAACCGAATACTATTACCTATAAAGCTTTTATTACACTCACTTAACCTAAAGCGTGGGACGGCCAACTTGTCTTTACTTCTAATATTAAAATTATGACGATCATTCACTAGATCTACCTTGTCTACCTTTAAACTCCAATATTTTAAAGAATGCAAAGGGCTAATAAAATATTAATATACTCACGTCCTTGGGACCATACTGATGTTGGTTTTTCTACTCGAGTGCAGTCTCCTTGAGGTAGAGAGTGACATCGAGCTTCTAGTTCCGTGTGTTGAACTGCCCCGGCATAGCAGATACCTACCAAATATTATCATTGAAACAAATTAAATACTACTAATTCCTTCGCTCAATTCATTTCTTCCAATAATTTGGCAACAATAATAACATGTCTTTCTTACCCTTAACTATCCTTACTAAATTACCAGTTTTTACAAAATGTCTCACTTTTCAGGTAAAAATGAAAAAAACGGTTAGAGTCAATATTAAGTGAGTAAAATTTAATGAATAAAAAAAAATATACAATTGACCATTGATAAAAATCGAGATCAATGCAGCTATTTGATTTCTGTTACGGGCTAAAGCTGAAGGTATAGCCAGCCATACCGTGGAAACTTTAAACACTGGTATTGTTCAAATATTCAGGCAAGCCATGAACATGATGGTAGCTTGGTTATTGTTTTTGATTGTATTATATTTAAAGTTCAGTTATTAAGATGAGTTAGTATAAAAAAATATGAGGCACTCTGTAACCTGTTAAAGTGTTTCCTAAAGATTCCGCTGGTGCAGTATAGTGCTATAGGGTTCACGCAGCTGTTGAGGAAGGACAGGCAGAAAAACCTATGATGCGTAAGGCGTGCCACCAACCGTTGTAATCTTCTTCGGCCGTTGGACTGTGAACAATAATACCTCTAAGATAAATTTTGTTATCAGATTGATTGATTGTTTCTAGTAGAGGTGCTGTAGATTATTGTGTGAAAGAAATGTAGAATACCATCATAGGTAAAACAGTTCCAGATATTTTTTTTTACATTGCAAGGAGCTCTGCTTACTATTACTGATAAGGGAGAAGGTATAGTCAAAAATATCTAATTTTTTCCTTATTTAACACTTCGACTATAGAAACGAACAAGTCTTGTAGGTAACTAACTGTTAAAGTGAAATCACTTGTGACTACAATTTTAATAAATGCAAAGTGTCAAGAATGAGCGATAATAAAGCAGTTATTAGTGCAGTCGGATTTCGTTTCAATGGACGCGGGTTCGGGCAGACTTATCCAAATCTAAAATGAACCTGAGCTTGCGATGAAACCACAGCAGGGCATTTTCTAAAAACACCCAACTGATTAGCTACTAATCTCATGTTTTTAAACCTGTCGCCAAACACCAATAGGTGAGTTTCGGCAGAATCATTTAAAAACAAGTACCTCTAGGCTTAGTGTGTATACCATCCTGGACCACATTGTCACTTAACATCAGGGGAGATTTTGGTCAAAGCACTTATCCTTTACAGTGTAAAAAAAAAACAAATAAAAGGTCACATACCAGTAATAAAACCATAGCAGGAAAAAATGTGAGGGTAGGAAGCACGCGGCAAAAACTAATACGAATGCTAAAACCGTAACGGCGACTTTCCTTCTCGCTCGCATCTGTAATAATAATAAAAAAAATACATGTAGCATACAGGTAGTGATTGAGAGATCACAGCACTTAAAAATTCGTCTTTATTATAATTTACAAAAATCAACCGACACACTTAAGGGGACATGCGGTCATCAACAGATTTAAAAAGTAGGTATTTCAGAAATATATTGCTATCGCGATGCGCCTCAAAGAAAGAGTTATAAAACACGAAAGGGACAACTGCAGCTCGGGCTGTTTTTACCGTATGCAAAATAGACGAAAACATCACTTCGTAGTATCCTGTTTCCTCCTCGAAAACTTAACCGATTTTTAATTTTCATTTTATTCAACAAATATTTTTCACGAACGTCTGAAAATGACGGTAAAAATCGACCCCTTTTTTAATTTTCAAAGGCTCCTAGTTTCTATAATAACTAATTTATGGTAAAAATTAAAACGTACGGATATGGCCGTGGTGGATATATTATATTCGGGATAAAAATATTTACCATAATGCTATTATCCAGGGAAGAAACAGGGAACTAAATTCTATCGTATTCTATCTGTATCCTCTTTATGTTTCGCCATTAACTCCCCTACATTCATCCCTCTCAATCATTCGCTCACACTTCGTTCCTTTACTCAGTCTTACGTTCCTTTCATTCCTACATACAAATGAAAATAGGTCTATTTTTCCGTTGACGATAGATAATAAAGTTTACTGTAAAGTAAGTAAAGTTTAATAGATAGGATAAAACAATTTATTTATTAAATTAAAAGCCTTATCATATATCAATTTTTGTAATAAAAAAAAAAAAAAAACAATTGCACAATGTTTTCACTAACGATCTAAGAATTGAAACAAAATTCGACTATAGATATCTCCCGAGTGAATAAGGTGGGTTTATACGTATATAAAACAAGGTATCTATACTATTAAAAATAGATTAGCTGTGTCCGGGATGTCGTTCGCATAAAAAAATAGTTAAATAAACATTATCCAAATTATGAATCTCAACTATTCTTGAATCCTCAGGAATAGACAGAAAAAAATTCATTATAATCGGTTCAACCGTTTAGGAGGAGTTTAGACACATACGCACAGAAGATTTATATATAAAGATGTAAAATTGTTTTTATTAAAAAAAACTAATAAACGGATTTGAAAAAGTTATCTCACATGTATTTTTTTTATCAGGGATTTCTATATACCCGTGTGTAGCTAAGACGGGTCGCTAGTGCATAATAAAGGCCATGCCTTATTATTATTACTAGCCTGTACCGCTATTAATAATAAAATAAGGATTAAATCGATTATGAATAAATATGTTATTGAATTTATCCAAAAATATTTTATAATTGGAATCAATCGTATTGAAGATCGATTTAACAAAAAAGGCAACGTAAACATGTCAAGAATTTTCAAATATAAATATTTTCATATCAAACCTCCTTTTACGAAACCTTACGAAATTTCACTCTTATTCTTATTCCAACAAGTAAAACAATTTAGATCTGACAGTAAGATGTAAATAATTACAATTTATAAACTAATTATTAAATTAAATGTCCAGATGCCGGATGCTTTTAAAATTGAGTTAGTTGTCACAAACGATAATTTGGTACAATTTGCTGCCGGTGACAGTTTCAGATTATTTTGATCGTGATTCAATTAAATTATTATCGATTTTCGCCAGGAAAACCGATTTTAATTCGCGATGTCGTTTCCAGGATCCCATAAGAAAGCGGGGAAAATAAAAATACATATAAAAACGTTGTAATTGAGCGGAAAAAAAAAATGAAAAAAAAAACAAAAACAAATATAGACATTTTGGTTGTGATTATTTATGCTGAAGCAATTTTTTTTCGGCAGTATCTACGTCTGTCATGTAGTAAATGTGGTCTTTAACAATTCAATAAGTTATATTGCGTGATATTGGTGGCGTTTTGCGTAATATCGTTTTTTTTTAGGTAACTTTGCACAAGTGAAGTGAATTGAAGATAATCACACGAAGCGTATATTCTGAGATGCCACAAGAATTCATGGAACATTCTAGAAGGATTGCCATCGTCTCGTTAGGGTTAGGTAAGTTTTAAATTCAGAATGGGCGGAATGGACAAACGTCTCCCAGTCTGTCCCATGGGACGAATATTTCTACTAGTACTATGCTAGCCTTATTTTTAATCTGTTTATGTTGGTTGTACTATTCGTTGTGTTTATATTATTTTTCTGTTAAACTTGTTTTTCTCTCGTTCTTTCTTTTCAATCATATCGGTATGAAGAAAGTTGCACCAGGTCATTTTACTCTTTGGCCGGCCGCGTGAGCGGAAGTAGTACAGTGCAACTCCCGCTCCTCGATGAGATATTTCACCAAGGAGTTTTAGTGCGTATTCCCGGCAACTATATCAAGCCGGGCGAATCCCACATACCCCCTCTCCGTATAAGGTTGAGAGAAGGGTAGCGTAAATGCATTTCTCCTTCTTAAAAATAAATGAAAAAAAAGGTCTTTTACTCTTGTTAAATGTAATAGAGATTCAAACGGTAAATTTATAGTTTTAGTAAACACATAGTATACAGATGCTTTCTTAGAAGAAATATCATAATTAAAACGAAGATTTCTTGTGAAAATATTAATTGTTATATTAAAGTTTTTACAAATTACCTGTCTCTGTGTGCCCTGCATCTCACCAGGCATGTTTTGGGTACTTAAGACAAGGTGCCTCGCCATCAGAATATAGAAGAGAGCGATGACAGCCAGCGGCAGGGAGTAGTATACCAAGAACTTCATTAGAACCATTATTTTCGGATAATCCTTACCCCATTCCACAGGATAAGGATAACAGACCAGAAACTGAAAGTAATGAAAAATAAAGAAAGTAATAAATTATTTTCATAAGTTGGCGAACATCTTTAACAATAAGAAATGTTTTAAAAATCTGATATTATCCGTCTAATTCAATCGCCAGACGATAGCTTATAAAACTGATTAGAAGGAATTTTCTTATATTTAGTAAATCTCCGTGTGATACGGGTGCTACCAGAAAATGACATAAGCTCACGCCTGTTATCCCCGAAGGGTTAGGCAGAGGTGAAATAGCGAACTACACCATCCACATTTCGCCGAGCTTAGTTCCATCCCAGATGTGACAGGGGCGAGCCTGTCGCCATATCGGGCACAAATTCCTTACTCCGGGATGATACTGAGTAGATAAACCCATTATCACTTTACCCGACCTGACGATCGAACCCGAGACATCAGAACGACAGTCGTACTGTAATACAACTGCGCCACCGAGGCAGTTAGGTTAGGTTAAGCTAATAGAAGTTAGGGTTAATGTTATTTCATTAAGTTTTCATCTAGAAAGTATTATTAGTTATGTTTTTCTTCACAATTAAGTAAATTATTTCTTACTGTTTATCTTACTAATTAATATTTATTTATCGGCTGTATACGTATTCTTATAATAGTAGCTATGCCCGTGGGTCTAATCCCACAAAATAATTTATCTCAGTTAGTCACAATATGTCACCAATTCTTAAGTATTAAAGTCCTGAGATGGGAAATAAACAATTGAAATATATATTTCTAGCCTCCTCGGATAAACTTCATTATTAAATTATTCGTAGCTGAAGACGATTTTTCCATATTTCTTGTTTTTATTGTACAGAGATTCTGATAGAACTTTAAATTTTAGAGTTTAGCGTACATCCTAAAAATGTAACTGAGATATACTTGATACGGCAATATCTACCTACACCCCTGTCCATCATGATATTTTCCTTCGCAGCAAGTTCAGGTTGTATGATTCGAAACGACACTGCGTTCGACCATACTTAGCCAATATCACTTCAAGTGACAAGAAATAAAAATAGGCACGCGAGGGATTCCTATGAACAAATCTAACGTGATCCGATCTTTTAGTGTTGTTTTAGTATCATTTATCAAATCGCTGTCAAAATTATAGTTGTAAGTAAGAGAACTTAACAGAAAAGTTAATGACAGAAATTTCCAAAAGCGACTGTCATTTGAGGAGAAAATGTAACGATTCTCTCTTCATTTTGTGACCCCTTATCAAGTTTAATTGTTAGTACCCTTTCGGACAATGTTGTCTGAAATTTGTAACCCAATTAAAGTAAGCCCGGCGGGTGATGTGCGCTACTGTAGAACTGTTTTGATCGCTGTTCGCGGTTTACCTACATTTTATAACATTAAACTTGTGTAATCTAGTATATTTTCTTAAATTATCTCTATAAAATTATTATAAAATGCAAGGTCTATCCGTCTGCTTATCCGTTAATTGGTTTATAAAAACAAAAACACTGACCTGACTTACATGATTCTTTTTTTTTAATCATTGATATAAATATCTATTCAGTTTTTGCTGCATATTATGTTACATTAAAAATTGTGATCAGAATGATTTAGCATCGCTTTCATTTCTAACATCGTTATCTCCACATATTTTAAAAGGCTGTGGCTTTGAACCTAATAGGAAAGTTCAGTATTACTCAAAGTGCAAGAGATGACTATGCTCGGAGTTTCACTGCGTGATCAGATCAGGAATAAGGAGATCTACAGAAGAAACAAAGTAATGGTCGTAAAGTAAAGTGGAACATTGCTCGTATAGGGCATCTAGGGCATGCATCTAGGCATCATATAGGGCATAGGGCCCGATGAAGCCAATGGATTTCAAATGGCAACCACATACCGAAAGATGCAACAATGTGGATCGACGACCTGGTGAATATTGCGGAAATCCATTAGATGTCCGCAGGACTGGCTTTTGTGGAGATATTTGGGAGAAGCCAATGTCTAAAACTGGACGGCTTTCGCCTGACATTATTTGTATCTTTGTTTGTCGGGCTAATTTAATTGGCTAACTCTCGAGCTAATATCAACGAATGGTCAAACAGACATCACATGTAAGATAAGGAACGAGTGACCCCATGCTTCTTGTTATTTGAGAAACTGTAAATATTAATATTTTTTTATTGCGGAATATAGATGTTACCTGTGTAGTTGGATTGACGACGAATGCCCTGAGGTATGATCCCACGTAAGCCGGGGTGGCGAGCAAGGCTGCAAAGATCCATATACCGACAGCCGTGGCTATTGTCAGACGTGTAGCTCTTTTACTGCCGCCTGTGAACAATTTACAATTAAATTTTTTTTTTAACTGGACTGATCAATACATTTAACGGTTAACTTAGTTACTTCAGCCATTAGCCTTGATTATGCATTGTCTGAATTTATTCATATTATGCATTTACTAACTAAAAATCAAAAACTATGTTAGTATTTTATTCTTATTGTAGTGTTAAAATTTATAAAAAAAATAAAATTAAAAATAATAATCCACACCATTTGCTGTCTGTATACACTTTAATTTCATATCACGTTCAACAACATCATCACTATGATCATTAGTTTTTTTTTTTTTTTTTTTACTAACACTGCTGACCTAAAAGACTTTGATAGTTTTACCCGAGTTTTGTAGCGAATGCTTGTTGGAATCAGCCGGAAAAATGATAACTAGTACAAAAACTCCGCAATAGTACGGATCTCTTCTTGAGCTGAAACTAGCATTTAAGTTTCATACAATTTTTCCCCGGTAAATTTTTCTATTCATTTTTCCTAAAAAGACAGATAATGGTCCTTTACAAAACCTATGTTATACCACCAATGTTGATGTGCAATTGTTGTTGTTATTTATAATTTATTGCGGCCCTGAAAACAAGTTTCTTAGTAGCGACTTCGTATTATTTTAGTAATCTTCATTTGTGCTCCAACAAAGTGTTGGCCATTTATTAGGCTTTCCAAGGAACTCGTTGGGAGGTTCTTAGAATTCACGTTCCGTATCACTATTTTCAATACAGGCACTTATAAACAATAACCAAATTATAATATATAAAACGCCCCCAAAATAACATAATATAGAGTCATATACTGCAAGCAAAGAATTAAAAAACAATGACTACTATATGATAGAACAAAAACCCGTCAAGAATTCTGTGATATCTGTTGCTGGTCCTAGTGCATGTAGTGTATCACGCTGGCAAGCGAATGCAAAAATGGGAACGTTGTGAATCGGAGCACGTCTTAAGCTGCTAACGTTCTCGGCGTCGGGAGCAATGGTTAGGCTAGCGCTTGTCAGCGGCTTGCTCAATCGTGTTTACCACCAGGTAAGATTGCAGTGAAATGTGGACATAAAAGTCGATAGAGAAAACTTTCCGGTGATTGATTTATAATTTCCGATGTTCTGTACAAATTTAAAACGTTAATTTTTATCAAGTAATAACAGGAATATTGAACAGGCTGAAGTTGTTAATCGTACTATTGTCGAAAATATACAGTAGACAAAATAAAGTACGATAGAGGAATAATAACGATCATATGTAAAAACACTGTACTATTTACTTCGATGTTACAGACGGTGTTGATAGTAAATCTGCTGGAATTACAGTCGTTGTTATTTACTGTACGTGAAGGCGTACTGTTTGTTGTACTTGTCCAGTTTATGGCAACACTAAGCATTGATAGAATACAACGGTTATCTTTAAAAGTATCGCACCGTACAATGTTTTTTGTTTAATACTGGACATTTGTATATCAACATGAAATAATTCTGCAATTTCTTTTTGTCTTGCTACAATATATTTTCATCAAAACTTATTTTCAAATATTTATAAAACAATATACAAATTTCACATCAAAAAATAGTTCGTGATAAAATAATACTAATTCTATAAACTGTACGTAGTGAATTTAAAATTAGTCTTTAAAATTCTATACATTTATAAATGCTCAGATTATAATGTTATGCTATATTATCGATTCAAAATGGCGTCGCGCCCTGGTACAAGATATGTAATTACTACATTTTTGGATAGAAAACATATTTAACTAAAAACATTATCAAATATTTTGTTTTAGTTACGTATGTTACAGATGACATATTATTATATTATAATTTTTTTTACATGGCATAGGTTCAAAGCACTGGCTTTGACCACAATCTCACCTGATGTGAAGAGACGATTTGATTCAGGGTGATAAACACAGTTAGCTTAGATGTACTTGTTCTCAAGTGACGCTGCTGGAAGACACCTATGGATATTTGGCGTCAGGTTTTCAAACTTGAGGGAGGTAGCTACCTAGGCAAGCATTTTTAGAAAATGCCCCACCACCAAGCTATGATTTCCTCATGATGTTTTCCATGACTGAAAGCTCAGGCTGAGTTTAGAGTTGGATAGGTGGGCTCGAATCCGCGTCCATTGATTCCGATTCAGGCCGGAATCTCCACTACGCTATTATCGCTTTAAAATAATATCCAATTTTAAATTCCTTTTTCATAATCACGGATTGTTTATGACTGGAATTGAAATTTGTGAGGCATCGTTGGGAGTAAATTAATAAAACAATCGATGTTTCTTTAAAGTAATCAATGTTTAACTAATCGGTTTTAACCATAATTTATAGTCAGAATGACAGATAACATTAATGTAATAATTCGATGAGAGTTAATTGAATTTTACTGGAATATTCCATAGGTATTTGATATTCAACAAGCATTGAGCTTTAGGGTTCGAATGTCAGTTTTAAGTGCTCTAAAATCTAAAACCCATTAGCAGTTACTTTATATACCATATTGAGAGATCTGCCTGTAAATTTTTTCAGCATAGATATAAAATTTAATAATTCATTCCGTCGTTCCCTCATTCAGTTATTCAATATTCATTCGGTCGGCAACTATAATGTTCTTTACGGTGTAAGTTTGTTTATTACTTTACTAGCCGAGTGCCCGCGGCTGCGTCCGCGTTTCATGTATTCTTCACTGCGCTTTATTTCTTTTATACGGAACCCTAATTAATTTTTGCTACTCACAATAAACCAAGATATTTCTGAGAAATTCAAATACCTGTGAGTAAAACTGCACGGCATCTGATTTAATTCGAAATATCATGAGTTTGAGAAACAAAAGTACCTTAATTAACGCGAAATAAGTTCAGCTGTCTACCAAGAAAAATCCCGTTAAAAATAGGTCTTGCCGTTCCAGAGATTACCAGAAAAAAAGAGACAACATTTTTTTATAAATTGTAAGTTTGCTTTAGGTGTCGTATATACATTCATATGTATTTAGTAAAAAATTGTTATTTTAAAATTACTAACAGACACTTGAATTTTATTTATTAGTATTGATACAGATAGATTTTTTGAATATCGAAAGTATGTATCAAATTTGAGTGCTATCTTTTTTAAGGCATTTTGTTTTTCTATATTTTCAAAATTCGTCTGATTTGAAAGTAAGTGTAACTCAAAAGTAAGTTTTTTTGGTTTACATAGCTTATATAGGTTTATATCGCGCCCATCAAAATTCGTAGATTTTTTATTAAAATTTTACAAAACGATAAACCCAAGATCTGTTGTGTAGCTACAGTTTATAATTTTCACATAACTGGAATTAAATTATTAATTTTGTCGTTCTGCGAAATAAATTCATAAACATCTGCAGCTTTGCAGCTTTATCTTCCTCTAAAGGCATATTACGAATACCACGAAGTGTTTCCTTCGGTTTATTCGTTGTTATTCCGGTGAAAATGCAACTGAGGATTTAAGTAATCCTATGTTTCGTTTGTTTGTGAACGCTTTCAAACTGGAAACTCCGATAAGCTTTCAAGTACTTGTTATGCGAAGCTAGATAAATACACATTGGATGTTCCAGTTTTAAAATAGTCTATATATACGCTATTTTACTGACAATAAGTTTAAGCTATTTAAAGCAGGTTATAATGTCCAAAAGTTTTTATAGGGTGGATCATTAAGTAAACCGTTGTAATTAAGACAGTTATAGGTAATTTATACATAAAAACTGGATTGATTTCCGTAACGGTGGTAGGTTTTTGTTGTTAATAAGCAGCTCCTTAGTCCCAAATTGAATAAAGAAGTTTGGGTTTTTTGCTGAAATGTATTGACTCTTAACTGTGGGTTATTTTTTTAATGTCAAAAGGCAGCACATACTGTCATACTGCTCATTTCATAGATCGTCTCTTATAGGGAACTATATCATCAGTAGTATAACTGTTGCGTTACCAACATTAGAGAATATTTTCCAAAATTCTAAATTAAGGGACTTATAGCGTAGTCAAAATCGTTCTGGACAACCCATTTCACAAAGCTAGCGAACGCAACAAGAAGGTTGCTAGTGTTGTCTCGCGTTTCGGTTAGGTTTAAGAGTGTGGAGATGATGCCAAACAACGGCAAAAGGTTCGGGCTCGAAACGGCTTAGAACTTTATTTTTAAGTGAAAATTTCATTCAAATCTTTTTGGAGTGAAATATGACAATAACTTATACGAATGTTTTATTTGGTCACAGACGGGGTGTACACAATTTCATGAAAATTTCGGTACTTTCCGAGGATAAGATTTTTTATTTATATAGGTAGTATGCATACGATATAGGTACGAATATACGAAAACAAATAACATCAGAAGAGGATCGGTTTATTGATGCCTAATTTGACGCTAGTACTGTTCTTTGTCCGTGTTGTACGTGTGGTGCCGGATTTCAAATACCACCTCATATCTACCCGTGGGTGTCATAAAAGGCGACTAAGGGATACACCACGGAATGGGCAGCAAAATCCGCTGACTACTATAAACACCTACTGTGATCGCCAACCCGCCTGCCAAGTGTGGCGATTATGGCAATTCCCTCCTTATATTTGGGGGAGACCAAGTCCAGCAGTGGACGCCTTTACGGTTGGATGGATTGACTGTTCTTATAGAGTTTTCCCAATACAATACTCGGTTGTAAGCAGCAACGATTTCTATGGATAGATCTACTAATTTTAAAATTTGATGTAACTCAGTGGAGCTATTTCATATATACATATCATCACGCCTTTCTCCCGTGGGGGTAGGCAAAGATTACGTCCTTCCACTTGCTACGATCTTGACACACCTCTTTCGCTTCCTCTACTTTCATGAGCGCTTTCATACATGCTCGTCGGCTATGAGTACTTTTTACCTGGCCTTTATTTAACACGTGATCGTGAGCTATTTCGAGTGTTAAAAAGTATCCCATGCGCATTTTCATGACAACATGTACCTCTATGCTGAATTTTATTAAAATCGGTCCGATATTTAAGAGTTATTAACCACCAAATAAACAAAATTAACTAAATATTAAAAACTCGTCAATAAATTATAAATAGAGTAAAGTCCAGTACTTTTAATATAAGTAAAACTAAAGAGAAACTTAGTACGAATTTAGATAAAATTCCAGAGACCTTCTGAATAGAATAACAACTAATTAAAGCGTTAATTAATCTTACTTTGAGTAGGTAATATAAACCTAAAACTACTAAAGGTTTGGTCTAAATCTTAAGCCGCAATAAACACGCAGACAGTAAAATTAAGTGGTAAATTTAAAACTCTTCAACAATTTTGTGTAGGGCTGAAAGTAATATTGTTTTATGCTTTAGGTATCCATTATTATGTTAGATCGTATGATAGTTTAAAGCCGATATGTATGATTACGTTGTAATTTATGATGGAATTATTCGCTTATCTACAATAAAGCGACATGATTCTGCGCGTCGATCAAAAGTACGACATCATAGAACTCAGTTAAGGTAAATATATGAAAATATACTTGATTTGTGACGTCGATAATTGTAATAATTTCAATCACAAGGAAGATACAATACAATAGCATTTATTAATTTAATAATCCTTTACATATATGAGTTATCGAGATAAATACGCAATAAACATAAATCAAATAAAAAAGAATATAATAACTCAAACTTTATTTCTCAGGATTTAGATTGTATTGTTAAAGGCAACATGTATTATTAAGGTTACTTAAATCATATTATAAGATCACTAATCTGTAGAAATTATTTCTTTTTTGGTATTGGTTAAAAAAAATCATGATCTTGTACAACTGAGATTAAGAGAAAAATATGTAAATATAGCTTGTGATATTTAATATATTAGATCGCATAATAATTTTAGATCTAAATCCGACGTATTTGTATACAGTATGAGGAAATATATTACTGATCGTCTATCTAAGACGTGATTTTGTGCGTCGGTCGAATCATGACGAATTATATATAATTCAGATAAGATAAATGTGAGATTTGTATTTATTCAACTGAATTGACTCTGTTCTCGATCATCGTGATTGGATTGATCGTGAACAGCTTTGTTAAAAAAGAAAATTATAGGTAATGTTTCGCGAAAGATCACATTGTTTGGCATGACGATTGATTCATACGATTTATTGTGCAAAACAAAACGAAAATAGCGCATCCGAGGGCAATACTCATTACCGTTTGCAGACCAAACAGAATTTCACTGGATCACAGTAAATTTGATCCGACGCCAATGAAAACAAACCTGCAGCCGGCGGGTTTATATAACAAATTTTTTATACTTTTTCGATCAAAAAGAACGTACACTTATTGATCTAGTTGTGTTCGTTGTTTACACGAAACGTCAGAAATGGACATCTGGAATTTAAACAGGGTTGTATTTAGTGTTTACTTATTGGGGGATTACTTCTATCAATGTACTAAACGCCTATCTATGTATTTATTTACTCAGCTAGTTTTTCTTTTATTTTATAGTCTTATAAAGTTTTAATATTTTTATTTTTTGAAGCAAATGTTTCATAAATTAAATAATACGTTTACTTTTTTATACATTTTACGATATTCTTATGGATTTTACATTTTACTGTTTATAGGTTATTGGAGACCTTGATAGATTTTATATTATTTAACACAGATAAAAAAATAACGTGAATTCAATGTGTAATTTTAGTGAAGTTCGCTTGGTAGGATGTTTATCCCATTACGAATAAATACAACGATAGATCTTAGCGAATTTTTGAAAAGGGCTATCGTTTGGGGTTCTTTCAAACTGACGCGGAGAATGCTCTGCTTATCCCGTATCGTCCCCATTCCAAATGCGGTGGGCGGCTCTGGGGGGTTTTAGTGGGTATTTCCGGGCGCTTCACGCCCGGGCGAGTCCCACACTGGTGCGGAGACGTCCCTCCGCACCCCCTTACCCATTGCATTGGGGCATTCGGTCTCACTAATGCAATGGGTAAGGGTAGTGCGTAAATGCATTTCGCCCCGTCAAAAAAAATAGGGTCTTTCAAACTGTCACTTGAATACATATCTGAAGTTTAATTTTAGTGTTAAAATAAACTTTTGAAATAAGTTTACTATCGTAGTAATGACGGGTATCGATTCATCAGTTTCTACGACGGCTGTGATTAATTGACTATATCATGGCGTGAAGCGAGACTTAGTGATTTCTGCAGCGTAGAGATTTGTATTTACTTTTTATTACAAGGGATAAAGGAACCGTACTTTATGATCTCCTGGTATCAAGAAAATATATTGTTATTATATGCCTGCATTTAATTGTTACGTATATTTATCATAATTTCTTTCTGTATTTGTTGCTGCAGTATCTTGTATGGTTTTTCTATTATATTGAAAATATAGTCTCAGGGCTTTGATTATAATTTTACCTGTTGATAAGTGATGATGCGGTCTAGAATGATAAACACGCTAAGCCTAGAGGTACTGCCTTGGCGAGAGGTTGTCGAACATTAATGTAGATATATATAGGTAATATTATAAAGTAAAAGATTGTTCACAAGGCTGCTTATTGATGAGTGAACAGTGGTTTATATATTTTCGTTTAAAAATTATGAATAGATATATGTTTAAAAGGAATGTCTATTATTTTATAGAAAATAGTGTTTGCAATTGCTTTTTTTTTTTTTCTCTAATATAAATATATAATATTATATTAGAGCAAAAAAAAAAAACAATTTCTTACACTTATGATTATTGAGTGTGTAAATTGGCAAAAATAAACGTTTTTCTCCGCTAATTATCAATCGATTTTCGTGTTTGCTTTTTGTTTGTTTAATATCTACTGATGAGTTTTAGAGTTATCAATAAAAAAATTAGGAACGTTTTTTTTTTCATTAAATGTTCAATAACAATTTCAATTCAATATTGATCACCGGACAAACACTATTTTCTATAAAATAATAGACATTTCTTTTAAACATATATCTTTGTATAATTTTTAATAACATGATGTCGCAGCGGGTAGTGCGTCCGGATTCCGCGTCGATCGACGCGGGTTCGATCCCCACTTATCCGTCTCTAAAATCACTCTGAGCTTTCGGTGAAGGAAAACACCGCGAGGAAACCATAGCATGGTGGCAGGACGTTTTGTAATGATGCCCGCCTGGGTAAATACCAATACGTGTGTTTCGGCAGAATCACTTGAGAACCAGAACCTCTAGGCTTGTGTGCTTACCATCCAGGACCACATCGTCACTTAACATCTGGTGAGATTGTGGTCAAAGCACTGAGCCTATACCGTGGAAAAAAATTCTTACCTATAGGGGCAAAACTATGAAGACGTGGAAAATTTATTTAACATTATAAAATAACAATAATAATAATAATGGTAAATTGCAAGTTTTTTATTTATTTATTTATTTTACACTTTTTGCACACATTTATGTACAAAGGCGGACTTAATGTCTTAGGCATTTTCTCCCCCAGTCAACCTTAGGGTGGTGAAGAAAGCAACAAAGGTAGGTGCAAAACTAAATAATAATATTATATACTAGTATATTATATTATATATTAGTATGTTATTTAAAAGAAAAAAAATAGTTATTGTAAAACCAATATTAAAACAATATTAGCTTAAGTTCACACTATTGTTGTTTAACTAAGTATGTTACCATCGAAAGGAAGGTAGATTAATATTTGGCAAGTACTTTGCATTATAAATTAATATAATATTAAATTAATTAGTTCAGATTACATTTATAAGTGAGTATTAGGTATTGTAATAACGGGATAAAAATTACGGGAAGAGACTAGCGTCTGAGATACAGGCTCGGCCTAACTCAGGCGCTAGGAAACATTAATATGGTACGTACATTAAATTTATAGGTGAATATTGATCGTACCTTACATATTCTTTCAATAAAGCCATTATTTTATTTATTTAATTACATTAAAACTCACAGCTCGTATAAAATAGACATATAAAAACTAAACCGATACATAACGTAAAGAGCCAAAAATGAATTTATCACTATTTAAAAACTGATTATAAGACTATGTTTACATGTGTGTGTGTGTGTAAGGATATATGGCTGAGGATAAATTTTGTGCTATTTGTTTACTGAAGAGGTTTTCATTTGGTTTCTAAAACTGTTTCTAGATATATTCTTGTTATGAAGTTTGAAGTTAAATAGATCAGTGAATTATTTATTATATTACGTGGAATTCTGCTCGTCAAGGTATTCAACCCATAGTTTGTTCGATGCTTGGGAATATGAAATAGGTGTGTGTGTCGAGTACGTGTGCTTGGCGCATGTAGTCGCAACATTTTGTTGATGAGTGTACAACAATCGAATCCGGCTGAGAATACATCATATAATAGTAACATGTCTTGAAGGATTCACCCATTACGCAGTGATAGTAGCTTATACTTTTGACAAACTAGCTCGTAATCCTCGAATGGTAATTTACAACTTAAGAATTTTAAAAACTTTATCTGCAAGCGCTCAATATCATGTTCCTATGTGACATATAGAGGATTCCATACTGTGCTGCAGTATTCTAGTATACTGCGAACATATGCAAAGTATAATGTTTTTAGACATGCTACATCAGTGAATCCCTGAGTTACACGGAAAATGAATCCTAATAAATTTATAATATCTGTATAATAAACAGAATTTCTAATATATTTCTTGTTCCAAATGCAATAAGCTATAACTCACATACATACAAATAACTCAGTATTGATATTGGATGGTATTCGATTCAATATTCCCACCAAGAACGGAATAAATCTCTCCGTAGGATTGCGTGTAATTGCATTTTTAGTATCCATGCACTATTCACAATAACTTATACCGAACTCTAAATCGGATTTTTATGTGATCTAATTTAGTTTTAGATTTTAGGCAAATTGATTTTGACATCTAAATTAAATCGCCTCATGTTTTATGTATGTATTTCATTAAAATTTCAACAATAAAGCTGGATTTTGTTGGCAGCCATTAAAATATTCTATGTAAATTAAATTCTTCAATATATACTGTGTTTTACATAATATTACGCGTGTAATTGTGTGATTTTCATGAATTTATATAGTTTTACATTGATTGCACTGCAAGAAATTAATTATTAGTAATTGAATTAACTAAATATACAGTGTTTGGAAATTTAGATAAGCCTGACTTAATGACAAACATGGAATATACTAGAAACATGAAATTTAGAGGCATATTTTGGAGATCGGTTAAGTATGGCTCCTAATACGAATTGAATAGATGATTAAAGTTTTTTCATTAAATCCCAGCCGTTTATTAAGTTAGAAATATGAAGATTGGTGTATTTAGGCTTGACGGTTTTTTTAGAAACTTCATCTAAACGAAATAAAGTTAAGGATGATACAAAAGTTAATATTCCAAGCGGATGGATCTTTGTAATGTCCAAATATTATGTCTATTTATTTTTAGCGTTTTTTTTCTGCCTTTTCTCATTGTTTGTCATCAGTTCAATTATCATTACTGTATGACTGATAAGTGTGACCATCAGCATTTCCAGTAGCTTTATCTTAAATTTGATATAGAAGTACATTTTTTTAAGGTTCCTAATTAACATGAGATAGCTTTTATAACTCTAAAACAGCTCCCTTAAGATACATCAATTACACTGCTAGTACCGAAAAATATTCCGTATTCGAAGCGCATTATTGAAAAAAAAAACCGAGTTTAATTTTCAGATTAATACCTTCTGTATTCAAAATTAACCCGAGGAAGAATGTATTTTACATACATATTATTAAGATTTTCTATCGAGATTAAGTTCTATCCACCCATTCAATCGAAAGACGTCTACTCCTGGACATAGGTATCCATCAAAGATCTCCATAACAACCGGAAGAGCCTTTACAGCTTCATAGTGACTTTGGGGGCGAGTGCTGAAGGCACTCAGCCGCAAAAAGGTAACTAGCATAAGGGTTACCAAAACGGTACGAACCTCGGCTTGGCCGTTACCTGAGTGTACAAACTCTCTCCCGAATTGAATTCTATCTAAGCCCTACATTTTTTATTTAGCATAAATAAAAAGGTTCCTTACCTTACCTATGTACCTGCGTGTTATGTGCAGGAGTGTGTATGCAGTGTTGTGCGTGTAATGCTTAATTCAGTTAATATAGTGCATATGGAAGAGTTCGTGTTTTATTTTAAAAGAACTACGCCATAATTATAAAAATCAACAATAAATTTTGTTTCAAGATATTGTTTACGATATATAAAACTCTTCAATTAATTCGAGTTAATGAAAGAGAAATGAACTAAAAGATACTCAGTACTTGTATCAAAGTGTACAGTAAACACGAAGACGTGCTTTTCTTCACAGATCTAAAAATAAAACAGCCTCGTATCGATCAAACTCTGAAGTAGGTACGTATGAAACGTGATATATTAAGTGTTAGAGCTAACAACATCCTAACGTTTACGAAAATCTCCCGTATAATTTTAGGTACGTTTACTATCATCGGGATTTTTTAAATAAAAACTGTTTTATTCTAGATCTTCTTACCTTTTGTATATCAGGTAAAAAGGTGTTTTATGTTAATTCGACAGGGATTTTTTTTAAATCTGTCTATTGTTACTATGGAAGCGATATCTTAAAATCCGGTGAACGAAGATATCGTGAGGAAACCATAGCGCATGGTAGTAGGGCATTGTTTAATAATGCCAGCCACCACCCTCAGGTTTGAAAACCTATAGCCAAATACCAGTAGGTGTGTTCCGGCAGCATCACTTGAGAACCAGTAACTCGATGCTTAGTGTGTTTACCATCCTGGACCACATCGTCACTTAACATCAGGGGATATTGTGGTCACAGCACTGAGTCTATACAATGTAAAAATATAACTTTTAGTGATTTTTGTGGGTGGGTGGGCATGTGGGTATAATAGTAATCAATATGGAAAAATGGAAAAGTAGGGGAAGGCCAAAGAAAGTGTGGATCGAGTGAAAGGAAATGATATGCAAAAAGGAGGTAAATGTGGACATGTCGGCTGATAGGGACGTATGGAAGAAGAAAACGTAAACTGCGCGCGACCTCAAGTGAGTTGGGAACAGGACATGAGAATGATGATGAGTAACTTTTGCAATGTTTTGATCAATAAATAATTATCAGGAAATTATACTATGAGTATATTCTAATTATCGCTCGGTTAGGGTTGCCTACAACAAGAGTTGGCAACAAATCACTTTTGTCGCCAAGCATCTTACGGATTTTCTAATTTTTTTTTTCTCAAACCTAGCTAAGGCTATTGACCGGAAGGGCCTTTACTGCTTCACCGTGACTTTGGGGGGGGGGGGGGGGGGGAGTGCTGGAGGCACTCAGTCGCAGAAGTCCGATTTCTATAGTTTTATTTTAAACTCCACAATTCATTTTTTAATTCTATTCTCCAATTAGATTAAAGTGTTTTATTTAGCACACTAGTAAGGCTGTATAAGTAGATACTTTTAGAGGGAGATAATCTAAACGGAACATTATCCATGTTATGTTTCTTACCGAATTCAGTTTTAATTGTTTTCGACTTTATAGTTCATTTTGGAGTCCATTATTATTAATAATTCAAGAACTTATTTTTTTAGACTTCGCGTATTAATTTTGAGGTTAATTGTCATTCAACATTAGGTTAGTCTGTGGACAAACTTCCATCAATATTTCCTTTTCCATTATATTATATAAATGCGTGTCTGTCTGTTCTTTTGTTGGTATATACTAACTCGAGAACTACTAAAGCTATTTTCATGACTGTTTTACTAAATAATGAATACATTATCTAGTCAGGTTTTTGTTTATATTTTGTTACCGTACATAATATGTGAAAAGGTTACGAAAAATTAAGAGGTCCATACATTACGTTCCCTTCAATATTTTATCTAAATTAAATCAGTTCAATTATTTTCTTGTTATAAACCGAATAAAAGAAAGCCAAATATTATGTAACGACAGATAGAAAAACTACTCGAAGATTCAAAGTAAAATTTAAATATTTAAAACTATGTAAACGATGTTGTTTCATTTCGTATCAGATTTATAACTTCTTAAATATTATAAATTAAAATAATAAAAAAAAACTCTATTAAAAACTTGTTCAAATTCTATCGGCCAACTTTCAAGTACGTTTCGCATTATATAGCAAAGTTAAATTGCAAAGGATTTTCTTTTTCTTGCGGAGTTGTGTTTTTTTTTCTGGTTTCAGGCTATTCACCCACTATATGTATGCAAATGTGTTTTTTCGCTAGACAACTATTACGACTTGATATTATATATAAATAATAATAGGATAAGTTGGTGAAACTTTTCAAATATCACCTAGACTGTTTTGCCTTCGTCTCATTACGTTGTACATTTTGTTTTTTGTTTAAATGGTGGTTCTCGTCAAATTAAAAAAAAATGATAAAAAAAATTAGATTTTTATAAAAGCTATTCTTTTATTTACCATCGTATTGATCGCTATTCGATTCTATCTCATATCTTGGAGCCTAAATTATCACGATAATTTCGTTTTTAGAATAGTTTCCTCTTGTGAAAGGTTCGAATGTGAAATTACCTTCCTGCTGCTTTCGCAAGAGAATAGAGTATAAGGATATTCATAATGAGGGTTGTAAGAATTTTTAAAGTGTCTGCAATGTATGTGTAATTTCTATGTTCTATGTTCATAGAGCATGATGACAACTTACAATCAGACGATTCTTATACCTGTATGCCACCTTCACGATATCAAACAAAAGTGATGACCATCGTGAAATTATACCAGATTTTGATAGTCTGCTGTGACACTTGGTGTATATAGTGATCGCGATCCAATCTGACGTAGTTGTCATGTACTAGAACCATCCGTAGGACCTTTTTTTTTCAATTTAACATTGAAGTTTTTCGTTTTTAACTTCAAAAATTTATCAGTACCTTTGTTGTCATACTGAAGAGTGACGTACATGGCCGTAATACTATTTAATGATATATCTAATTCAGGCATATTCGCTAAATAAACTTTAGCGAATGAACAATTCTTATCTTATATTAAGCTCTCTAGTAACGCTGCTCCAAATCTGTAATGTAATGGTTTTTGTAACAGATTATCCAGGTTACAATAAAACGGCAATGAACTTCCTCAAAGTAAGTTCGGGTTCTTACGAAAAAGATACACAGCAGGAAACTAAACGGTACATGAGTACCAAACTGACCTGTAGCGTGCAGTTTTCTAAGTGGATCGACGATTGCGAAGTACCGATCGGCCGATAGAGCAGTCAACGTGAACACTGATACGCCTATGCTGACGTCCTTAGCCGCCTCCGAGACTCTGCAGACAGTCGCACCCCACGGCCAAGACTCAACAGTGTAGACGAGAGACGTAAACGGTACGCAGGTGATGATTACGAGGAGATCGGCCAGCGCCAGTGACAGAATATAACTGTAAATGAAAAAAAAAAAAACAGATCATACTATATTAATGAAGAGGGCTATCGAAGCGTTAATGAGGAAATTCGCCGAAGTACTAAAGTAACTGACATTACACGAAGAATTCCAAACTAAAGTGTCAGTGGGTTATGTATATTGCTCGTAGAACCGGTGCCAACGGGTTCTCGAATGGGTACTGTGTATCGGAAAAATCTGGTGAAGGTTGCGGTAATCAGTTGGATGCGGGTGGCGCAAGACCGTTCATTGTGGAGATCTTTGGAGGAGACCTATGTCCAGCAGTGTACGTTTTTAGGTTGACTAGATTCTGTATAAACTCCGAGCTTTGCCCATAACATCGCTTGATGTTGAGTCGACGCGGAATTAGAACACAGTACCTACTCAGTCATCATCGCTATCATATTATAATAACACTAAAGCCCAACTTTTTGAATTTCATACAGAGTTTTAGTTCTAATTTTGAAACTATATTTATTATCTTTGGGATGTGTATAATATTGCTTGCTATTTAAAAAAAAAAGGTAATTCAATCACGCTATCTCGTTATTTAGATCGTATATTAGAGATGAAAAAGCAATTAAGAATACGAATGGGATCGAGATCCGTAAGCGATTTTTTTTAGATCATTAACTATTTGTATCTATCTATTTCTATGGTTATTTCTTAGTCGTTGGTTAACTTCTGTAAAATTTTGTTTCTTTTTTGTTTTGTCCTATATGTCTGTTCTTCTTCTTAACAACGATTCGCTATACTAAAATGTTGCATAGAAATTTAAAAAAACTTTTATTACATTTATGATTATTATTTTCCATATACATAATCATATTCGTTAGTAGAATTATTCGTCCGTTAGTTTGTTTATAACTCGAGAAATACTGAATCGTTTGGAATTTTTTTTTTCAATTATCTATTTAATAACTTTAAAGGATAATAGGGAAGGATTATATAATAGTTTATTCAGTCAGACACATATTTTAAATAGTTATAAAAGTGTCTGAGTAGCTCAACGGTGCGGGACTCAGCATACATAAACTGGCTTTCACCATTGCAGATGACCTCAGCTCTATTTCTTAATTGTGACGGAGTTTAATAGTATAGTAAAATATTAATCACGTTCGATGGTATATAGATAACTTAAATAGGTAAGAGAATATGTAATAAATAAAGTTGAAGTGTCTGTTTGTAATGTCAAAATATTTTTTTCGTATCTAATAATCTTCCGAACGGCAGGACCGATTTTGACACGACTTCTTTCGGTACATAACTGAAGTTACTCCGCGTAATTTAGGGTTTTTTTTTACGAAAATAATTAAGGTTCCGCGTAAAAAAATTAAAACAAATGAAATTGTTAACAAAATCCGCTTCAATGCAAAGTTTTACTGGCAGGTATTTGAATTTTTGAGAACTATCTTTTCTTAATGTTATCAACAAAAAAGTTTTGGGAAATAAGTTGTGATTCGTATAAAAAATATTGAAAACTATTTTACGCGCTGAAAAATATGTCAAACATGGGTGCAGCCGCGAACACAGAGCTAGTATTGAATAATTTTGATACAGAGAACAGTAGATAATTACATAGAATAGTGTCACGGGTACCATAAACACGGTGAAAAAACTCGCCCTGGAATCTGTAATTGTAGTTCCAGCTAGCTAAACTGTAGGGTAATTTTACGTTTTATCTCGACTCGATTGCAACCTCCTTACATTTCTAAAATATCTGTCATAGTGATGCGTTTAGAAGGGTCACGTTTCGAAATCAGCAAGTGTGCATCCAGACTTACCTAGAGATTGTCAAAATCAAAAAATTCTTTACTCAATTAAGGCCCTAAGAAAGCACTAATGAGCGTCAAAACACTATCACCTGTTCAGAAAAAAACTCGGTCGAGAAGAGTCGCAAAGAAACTCTGGTTCCTTTTTTTATAACTAGAAAAAATGATACAAATTATAGTCATAACCAATTTTACCGGAAGGACAGAGAAGCGTTATAAATTCCAGACATCACTATCGTTCACGTAAAGATCCACCTTTTGAAATTGAAAGTTACTTGACATAACTTATTGTCAGGTAAATCGGCAATGTTCTTTGGGATCTTGTTGTAAAACCGAATACTATTATCTGTATAGCTTTTATTAACCTTAGCTTTAAGCGTGGGATGGCCAACTTATATCTATTTCTAATATTAAAATTATGATGATCAATAAATCCAGCTTGTCTTGTAGCCATGATAGATAATTCTTTGTCATTAATATATAGGATAATTTTTATAACTACAAATATCTCCCCAAATTTACAAAATCCTTGAAATCATTTGACATAAAACAATGTAAACAAATGTATTTCTCTATTACGTTCATCAACATTGAACTATATTTGAATATGGAGGTCATTTACTATGTATTCTTATTGTTAAAGACGTGATAACATCTTTCATATGGCTACAATGACACCCGTTTGAATTTCATATTATATGTAGATACGATTTGAAACTTAAGGTATCTCTAATTTAATAGCCAACAAAAAATCTCCGGTTACAAGATAGTAGAAATGTGCAAATACTGCTAAAATCTTGCATATTATAGAAATTAGGAGTAGTAAGAAAAAATTAGTGAAACTTATAAACTTGATATCTGCATACATTGTGTAACATTTGTAACCAAATAGAACCACACCAAGGACTTTTCTATTTTCGTATCCTAATAGAAGCTTAGTACTTTTCTGCGCATTCGTACTCAATTCTTCCTCGAGTGAAGTCTTTAGTTCCTTTAACTGCAGAAATGGATACAATAATTTTAAGACTAAAACGTTTCTTTAAGTTACCATCTTTTAAATCTATATTACACTTTCGCCTTATATTCGGTTGTTACTCTCAAATTAACAAATCTAAACTGAAATGTGCACTAATGAAATTGTATTGCCTATTGGTTATCACTGTTCCCCTTATCATATTTTTGACAAACATACCTTTCATGAGCTATTATGTGATTGATTTCTGTCATTACCGAGCACGTTTTAGTCATGGTTCTGAGTTTAATTACGGGAGAAAAGTTCCTCATTAATTATTGTAATAATATTAAATCAGCTGCCCCATTAATGGGCGTTGAACGTACCCCAATAATACCTCTCGATCTGATGATAATAGTGGCCCTTATGATTCTATCTCGAACGGTCATTGTTATTTGTAAATGTTTCTATATTCCAACGTGGTTTCTAAGAAATTACTTAACAATCTCCTTCATTCTAATAACTAAAGATATAAACTACTTGTCGGTGATTATGATTTTTGGAATCTTACATAGTCGATTGAAGATTATTAGAAAATCAATGGAGAGGAATATAATACCGGTGAACATTATTGGACGGAACGAGATAAAAATGAAGACAAAAATAATAAGGAAGTGTTTGTTAATGTACAAACATATGTTGGACAACATCGAACGTATTGACCGTTACCTGCAATATTTGGTAATTGTAAAATGTACATTTTTCATCATCTACGAATTCCAATTAACTATCCACTAACTATGGATTTTTATATGTCGCTATGCTGTTTGCTCTTCCTGGTTGTACATTATTAATTAATTTAATAGAATTTTTATATCAGTTCAATATTTATGAATGTATTTCATAAATTATTTTCTATAAGTTACAGCCGAAAGGAGACTTGTAATATCTCACTTAAATATCAGTAGTGTGTTTAATAGTATCTGCTTACAATGACCCCTTTATCAAATATTACGTAACCATCCGTGGGGGTGAGAGAGGGAGGGTTGTATGCATTGCTAATTTTTTCGAATTTTAATTTAAAATTTCAGGAATCTGTAGTACTGGTTATCAGCCTACCAAAATCCGTTTCCCAAATGTACAGTGTCATAAAAAGTTTTCTAATGGTGAGTAAAATATATTTTTATACGTCCATATAAAAATAGATTATATATGTTTATTTATAGAAAATGTATTTCTTTAATTCTATTTTGTAATCAGTTTAGTTTCTATGGTTAAGGAAAGTCATGCTGACCGTTACGATATTTAATATAACATTGTAATTGTATTTTTCAATATAAACTTATAACTTGAATAATAAACTTAAAATACCGTTACTTTAAAAAAACAACAACACATAATTTATTTTAATCGACCTTAATCAATCTTATAAAACGATCTTGGTAATCGACTAATCAGATGTCGGTGTATAAGCGGATATATTCCCCTATTTGAGAAAAATATATCCCATAAATTTCAGTTATTTGGTGACTTTAGTACACATTGCATTTATTTCAAATGACTGTGTTTGTGATTGGAATCCAGTTTAATAATAATAATAGTGCAATGCTTCGGGTGACAAACATGGATATGTTTCTTGTAATAAAAGGACATGCAGGTTGAGGCATATTAGTATTTCTATACGCCTCTCAATCGGTTCGTCAAAGAGATCTTCAACATTTGAATCCTTAGGTCGTAGAGCGTACTTGGGAAGTAGATGGAATGCGAAATCGAGTTTCCACTTCTGAGTTTAAACCACTTTTCTTATAAAGAATGCGTAACAGAACACATTTGCGGGTCTTTTACGACAGCGGTCCAAGCTGTGATCCCCATCAACTTAACTGCTTTCGGCAGCACGATACCTTTTTATATTCTAAAAATACATTCAATACACTATACATCACATACTTGCACACATCATGCAACATAGTACATATAAGACCTTGTGTAAGACCTTTTTGTTATTTTGTGCTGAACGGATAGGTTCGGTTCAATGGATTCCTTGAAATTTGGATAGCCAAACCCAAGGATCGGAACAATTGTAGTCACTTAGTGCTTATATTCCGCAATTATTCCGTTATATCTAACGAGGTCATTACTTTTGTTGAAGCAGCGGCAGATGTTATAAAAATATCTCTAGATGTTAACATAATATTAATATTAGCTCGAAATCTATTTTACAAATTATTGTTGTTTTTCTCTCTCACTGGCGGTTGCAACGTGAAAGCCTTGTAATTTTTTGAGACTGTTTCCCTTGATTTTCTTAAATGCCTAGAAGATCATTTTATACTAATGGGTTATTTTAAATATACCTGGTGCCGTTTGGAGAATGAATAATTCTAATAATGATCTCATGAACGTAAATAATAATGATGCCTTATTACAAGCGCTACATAGTTTCTTGTGCTTTACTAGTTTAAAGCAGTATGATAGAATTGGTAGACAACTTGATTTAGTTATGAGTATCCCATCAATGCGCTGTTAACAAATCAGACTTTCCACTCGTGAATGAAGACACATATCATCCTGAAATAAATATTTGAATTTCCCGAATACATACACTTTGCCCTGCTTCCCGCACTGTACGTCTTTTTCATACGGTTGACTAAGATAAAGTAAATAGTCACCTTCAAACCATTAATGGGAATGACATACTGTGTGACTTGAACATATCAAAAGCTGTGGATAAGGTTTACATGGTTTTGAAAGAGGTTACACTTTCGTATGTACCTGCTTCTTAAGTAAAAACAACGACGCGATATCCAATTTGGTTTTTTCTAGGCCGTTAATAAAAATCATTTCCAAAAAATTTCATTTTATTTCCAAAACAGGACCATTTTCTGTGGTATTTATTATATGGACGAACTAATGATTACGACTCCTTTTGTTTATTCATTTTTCACATTTTGTTTATTTTATTATTTATTTGTGAAATCGAGAAAATCCACAGATGACTTACCTGATCCAATGTACATTGATAATTAATTTATCTTCTCCAAATGGTATGGAAATAAGTAACTTTTTTAATAATTATTTCAATTCGGTATTTGTCAAGGATAACTCGGTGTCCGTTCCTGTTAATTCTGAGAAAATTAATAATAACATCTATCTGCCTTCTAATCAGATACCTCCGGAAAATGCATTAAAATATTTAAAAATTTAGATAGTAATAAGGGCAGTGGACCTGATGGGTTCCCGTCTTTGTTTTTAAAGGCTTGACGAGATAACCTTGCTTAATCTTTATCAATTCTTTATAATAAATCTTTAAAATCTTATCTATCTTATTCTTATCTATCTTAATCTTATGTGATTCCCATATTAAAATATGGCGATAAGCAAAATTATAGACCTATCTCTAAGCTTAATACAATCGCTAAATTATTTGAAATAATTGTTTAAGATTCAATTTTTCCTTCTCTTCGGCACGTGATCATAGATTAGCAGCATGGTTTTGTAAATAATAAATCCATCGAGTCTAATTTATGTAAATTTATTCACCGAATCGCAATAGAGTTAATCAAAGGCTACCAAGTGGACATGGTGTATACTAACGCATTTGATAAAATCTCTCACTCATTACTTATCCACAAAATTGAGGAAGTCGATATACACAGTGCCCTCCTTTGTTGGATAACCTCATAATTACGCGTGCGTAGTCAGGCTGTAACTATTAAAGGTTACTGTTCCTCTTTTGTGCCCATAACTTCTGGAGTGCCTCAGGGATCTCATCTGGAACCTCTTTTATCTAACATCCTATATTTATTAACTGTAATTTAATTACGTTATTATAATATAATCTACGTTGATGATATGCAGATATTTGCAGAACAGATTTTGCACACATTTACAGAACGATCTAGATAGCCTATGCAACTATTTTGTTAATAATTCACTTAACATTAATGGGCAAAAATGCAATGTAGAAAAACTGAACTTATTATACATGATTATTATCTAAATAACGAACTATTGAATCGAGTTTCTGAAGTGAGAGTACTGGGTGTGTACCTTGATCACAAACTATCATTTAATACGGATATAAACTTGATAACAGCTAAGGCTAAGGCTTGTAAAATGCTCGGGTTCATTTTAAGAACCAGACAGGACTTTAGAAAACCGTCCAAGCTTGTTCTTCTCTATAACTCCTTTGTGCGTTCTTTGTTTGAGTACTGTTTATACTGTTTATGAGTCTCTACTGTTTATAGCCCGCATAACTCTAAGTATATATATTGAAACGAATGAAAAAATTCAGCATAAAGTAATAAAATATTAACAATTTAAATATTGTTATCAGTCTAACACTTTTATTTTACCTTCTCTACATATACATTGAATGGTAAAAAATCAGACATTTTTATTTAAACTTGTCAGTAAAAAAAAAATGACTCACTTTCTCTTTTACATAAACATAACTTTAGATGCCCTAGACCTAATGCCAGAAACATATTTTTGTTTAATGTGCCATTTAAAAACAAATTTTATTGCGAATACATGTTTATTTAGAGCATGTTACTCAAATAATTTATATTTTAATGAAATTGATATGTTTAATTACTCGCTTATCACATTTAAAAAAGTAATTCAAACTAAGAGTGATACTGTTTTAGAATGAATTGCAAAAGTAATTTTTTTTAATTGTTCTCTGTTTGTAATTTGATTGTCATATTGTATTTCCTCATAATGTTTTTTTTTTATTTTGTAAAATCATGTTATGTTCGTGCTTTTTTTTGTATATATGTGTTCATAACTTTGAAACAATTTTTATTGTCAAATTAATAGGTACTCCACGTTTGGCTTGGATGCTTTTGAAACTTTATTGGATTAGGATAATTAATATACGATGTGTTTAGTTTTAAGCATAAAGTATTAATCTGTTTACCAAAGAAATAAATAAATTCCGCTCGTCACAAAGCTAGGTAAAGTGTTCAGGTGTCTAGTCAAGACTCAGGTCAGTTACAAAAATTAGGAATTTAAGAATGGAATATAGGATATAGTTATAAAACTTTCTTAAACTCAATCGTTCCGGAAAATCTATATATTTTTCGTAAATTTTAGCAGAACCAAAAATGATTTAACTGTGACGATATACATTGTCAATTATATATACAATATTTTTACAGGATGATATTGGAGATGCATTCGTGAACATAATCGAACTAATCCAGAACATAGTTTGCCTAACTTGTCCCGCGGTTTTATCAGAAATGACAGCTATCGAAGTAAACAATATTAAGAAAGAAATCATTGTAAAGCAATTACTTCAGTGTTCAGGTAATGGTGATGCAGATAATAACGAAAATGTTTATAAACCTGTAGGGTGGTAGCTAAAACAATAACTAACATTACAAATATTTTTTATATCAATGGTTGATTTGAAGTATTTGACCATTTATAAACTCCGTAAAATTTACTAAATAGTAAATTTCATTAAAATCCTTGTATTTTAAGTAATTGTACTGTATTTTTTGAAGTGTTGAAATTTTGCATAAGATAACATCCGCCGGGAACCGAAGGGTTAGATTGTTACTGATTATAATCCCGTGGTGTTCTATCATCTATTTACCGATTTAAAAAAGGAGGAAATTATCGATTCTTCTGTATGTTTCCTTTTGCATTTTTGTTACGCGATATCTTCGTCAATTGTGAACCGATTTGTAAGATTTTCGAAATTCGAAGGAGTACACTTCTGAGATGGTCCCATTGTCATCAAGTCTGGATCAGATCAGTGGATCTTAGGGAAATCGAGAGAAACCGTCGAATTCTATACACGTGTTTCATCTATTTGTTTCCACAGCTATTCAAGTATTTGTGTAATGTAGTTACCATCTTATTTTGCTGATCTGATCATAAAAGTAGATAAAAACGAAGGGTATGTTTAGGATTGCAACATTTATCGGGGAATAAAGTTAATGTCACATACAATGACCACAAAGATATATTACCAGATTTCTCATGTAGTCTTGTGGTGGGCCCTTAAGAAGAAAGGAGTGCCAGGGATATACCTGTAGTTGATTCAAGCCATATACTGCAAATGTAGTACTCAGGTTAGGTCTGCTGCCGGTGTCACAGCCAGCTTCGATGTGGCTGTCGGTCTGCACCAGGGATCAGCTCTTAGCCCGTACCTCTTCCTTATATTTACGGACGTTATTAAGTAGGATATATATGGATATATATGATACAGGATGTATCCTGGTGCATGATGTTCTCCGATAACATCGTGCTGGTTGGTGAGAGTGGCCAAGAGGTACAAAATAGACTGGATGAATGACGGCAAAGACTGGAGAATTTAGGCCTAAAAGTTAGCAGAACAAAAACAGAATACTTGTTCTGCGACTTTGGCGGTATCTCCAGTCTGAAGTCAATATCACTCGGAGGAACACCAGCACCAGTCTGTTCCAAATTCCGCTACCCCGGGTCACTTCTGCAGTGTGACGGAGACATCGACCGCGTAATAAGACAAAGAATCAACTCAGGTTGAATGAAATGGCGACAGGTCTCTGGTGTGATTTGTGACTCTAGGATGCCACTTAAACTGAAGGGGAGGATATATAAGTCCATCATAAGAGCTGTCATATTGTATGGATCAGAATTTTAAGCTAGTAAGAAGATGGATGAGAAGCGATTGCATGTAGCTGAGATGCGAATGTTGAGATGGATGTGTGGTGTCACAAGAATGGATAAAATAAGAAATAAATATATTAGAGGGAGTTTAAATTTGCGCCAGTGGTAGAAAAGTTGAAAGGTTCCCGTTTGTCGTGGTATGGACATATTATAAGAAGAGAGGAAGAACTTGTGGATAAAATAATAATGGATATGAAAGCGGAAGGATGGAAAAGTAGAGGAAGGCCAAAGAAATTGTGGATGGAGTGTGTAAGAAATGATATGAAAGAAAAAGGAGTAAACGAAGAGATGGCGGCTGATAGGGACGTATGGAAGAAGATAACATACTGCGCCGACCCTAAGTGACTTGGGAATAGGCATGAGAATGAATGATATTAGAAGGTACAACATTTTAACTAGTAGAAGTAGAAGAATTTTTTTGTTGTACTTTATTTATATGCACTAACTGTGAATAATGTAAGTGGAAAAAGAATAAAATAATACGGAAATAAAATTATTAATTACAGAAAACTCAAAAACTGGCTTCAAAACTATAACCAAAAGTACATAGTTAAACTAAAAAGTAGTAAACAAACCTTTTTTTATTAAAAACACATAACCGACTTCAAAATAATATACTATAAAATGCCCTGAAGAAGACCATTAAATAATATTGGAGTCGGTGCCAGCTAGAGTTTACCAACATATTTATAAACGGAAATAACTGCCTAAACCTCATCACAGTTACATATAAACTGAAATAAACTTATCATAAGGATTAAATTGATTACAAGGAGTAATTAATCAAACTCGAATAGAATTAGCGACGTACTTAGTTATCTGTAAACCGGGACCGATTTCAAAATTATTAATGATATTAGAACAGCATATATCGAAGTTAGCAGAATTAGATTAATAAAGTCCTAATTTTTTATTAACTTTTTAGTGCTTTATATATATTTACTATACTATATTTCTTTATTTGGACTGCCCTATGTCTTTATATTGAGTCGAGTTACTGTAATTAAGTGAACCCTGTAAGAAATAAATAACTGAATTCAATTAAGAATAAACCAATTTTACAGATGAGTCACTACGCTTCGAGTTGGGAGTAATACTGGAGTACATAAAGCGGCGACCTTTCAAACACGTCATTTGCCAGGCCATCCCGTTCGACATGTCTGTGCCAATTGGCCTCATCAGTTTGAGTATCACATACGTCATCATATTTGTGCAATTAAAAAATAATTTCATTTAAATTTTAACCGTATTAAATTCTATATAGTGTTTACGATCTATTGTTATTGTTCACAATTTAAAAAAAAAAGCGTGAGCCTGGAGTAGTATTTGAGGTTAAATGGAAGAATCACTAAAAATAATCAAAGCATATCTGGGACCTCTTTTATGTAACATCCTATATTTATTAATTCTAATTTAATTGCGTTATTATAATGTAATCTATGACGATGATATGCAGATATTTGCAGAACAGATTTTCGTATTATTTACATTTTATTTAATTTTTTACATAACAAACTATTTCATATAATAATAATTTGTAATATTTGTATGTAAATAATTCTTGGGAAGATTCGTTTATTCTACCATGAGGATAATTTTGAACAGTCTAAGTACCTGAATAGTATTATCATTATTAAATACTGTGACAATAGATTTGTGGTAACTAATTTACGATACGTGTACGTCAGAAGTTACATTTGTATATACACACATACATAATCTCGAAGAGAAAGCTGAGCAAAAGAATGTAACGCCTCTTTTAGTTAACGCTTGATTTTATTCCTCATAAAATTTTCATACTGCGGGCTAAATATAAACATCGTTTCTTAAGGAGTATACTTCAACAAACTCCAGAATAACAAAATATGCACAAAGATTTTATCTGTAAGATTGTGTGTTTTCTGAAATTTTCGTAGATTCTAGGTAATAAAATAACTAATAGAATAGCAAATTTATGTGAAGACTACACTTAAGATAATAGTTTATATGTTTTTGTATATAAGTACGTATTTATTAGCCGTTATTCATCATATTAACTTCATCTTAATAATCATCAATATGTCAGCCGAAGGACGTTCACTGCTAGACTTGGGCCTCTTTCAAAGATTTCCAGAACCCACGATGTTCTTGCTTCACATCTTTATAGTTGGAGAAAAGGGACTGCTTTTGCTTTTTTTCTACTTCTCGAGAGTGCGTTCTATGGTTTGAAGGTTCAAATATTGAAGATCTCTTCCAAGAACGGATTGGAAGACGCACCTCAACTCCCTCAGGCCTTTTTGACGGCGGCTGTAAGTCGTCATTAATGATTATACGCCGCCGTCCGGCTTCGTCAACCGCCATCTATTTCTTTTGCGAGTATTAATTACATCAAAGAATACACTTTTGAATTAAATTAATAGAAATATATGTAATCAATAATAATACAAATTTAGACATAATAAATTAATTTTTTATAACTCTTTTCGTACATTTTAAAGCACATTTTAATGGTAAAGATTTTTGTGTAAAGTTTTAGTAGATACAAAAGATAATTAACGTTTCAAAATTCATTTAAATTTTGTCTACAACGATATGTCATATTTATATAGGTGGCGTAAACCGTAAAAGTCTATGCATTAATATATAAAAGTAGTGAGTAGAATATAATAGATTTAAAATATACTTTATATTACATGTTTCTATATGCATGTATGTTTGGTAACTGCAAATTTAGCGTTTTTCATCGTAACATACAGAACTTTCATTATAAATATTTATTTTTTTCATACTTCACCTAACTCTATATATTATAAATTTAAAATGAAAAAAAGGACACTCAGTACTGACATATATCACTGTATATGGTACCTTTTATTTGGACACATGATGTAATGTGATAGCTAGCCAGACTTTTGTTTATATATCGTGTAAAAAAGCTAATTCTATAATAGTTTAGAAATATTAACTTAAAGAAACTTTGTTGACATTTCATTGCACTCATGTATAAACCCAGAGATCCATTTCTACAAGTTGTTGGGATGTTCATAAGCTTGCAGAGAAGAATACGGTGCCATACCTTACCGAAAGCCTAGGCCGTGACCGACTTCCATGCTCACTGAACGCTCAACGCTTATGTTAATGTGTAAATCAAGGTGCTTTTATATTCAATAGTCTTTAATAGAGATTGCATACAATCGTTTCTCATCCATCTTCTTATTAGCCCAGCATTCTGATCCATACAATATGACAGGTCTTATGATGGACTTATATATCCTGTCCTTCAATTTAAGAGGCATCCTGGTGTCACAAGTTACACTCGAGACCTGTCGCCATTACATTTTTCAGTTGAGTTCTCCGTCACACTGTAAGAGTGACCCGAGATAGCAGAATTCAGAACAGATTGGTACTGGTGCTCGTCCGATTGTTATTGGCTTAATTAGTTTACTGGAGATTAAGTCATTTAAGTAATTTAAGTCAATTAAGTCTTTGCTACCACTCATCCAGGTTGTTTTGCACCTCTTGCTCATTCTCACCGACCAGCACGATGTCATCGGCGAACATTACGAACCAGGGTGCCTCTTCCTGTATATCCGACGTAATAGCATCCATATCTAACAGGAAGAGGTACGGGCTAAGAGCTGATCCCTGGTGGAGACCGACAGCCACATCGAAGCTGGCTGTGACACCAGCAGCAAACCAAACCTAAATACTACATTTACAGTACCTGGCTTGAATCAACTACAGGTATTTCCTTGGCATTGCTTTTTTCCTAAGGGCACACCACAAGACTTCAAAAGGAGCCCAGTAATATACCTTTCCAAGGTGAATCGCAAAAACGGCATCCGTTGTCCTGCAATTAGGCATAAAACTAAACTAGTTTCGTGAAATATCACTGTCTTCTCGCAGATGTTGCTGATGTATTTTCTCCCAAACTTTCATACTAAGTGACATTAAATTTATTCCCCAATAATTGCTGGATTCCTAAACATGGGAAATGTTTTTTAAAAATGGACACGAGGTAGCTCATGGTCCATTACTCTTGTATATTTCTTCTTGCAACAATTTATTGAAGAATATCGTCAACTACAGCCTTCCATCCAATTTTAATGTTTTCCTTACTTCTACTGGTATTACATCTGGTCCTACCGGTTTTCCATTCTTCATTCCACTTTTTTTACCTCCCTTATCAAATGGCGCAGTGGATAGTGCGACCGGATTCCCCGTCAATAGACGCGGGTTCGAGCCCACCTATCCAACTCTACAATCAGCCTGAGCTTTCGGCAAAGGAAAACATCGTCAGAAAATTATAGCTTGGTGGTAGGGTATTTTCTAAAAATGCCCGCTTGGGTAGCTACCACCCTCAAGTTTGAAGACCTGTCGCCAAATACCAATAAGTGTGTTTCGTCAGCATCGATTGAGAACTTGTACCACTAGGCTTAGTGTGCTTATCATCCTGGACCACATCGTCGCTTAACAGCAGGTGGGATGGTGGTTAAAGCATTGAGCCGTGTAAAAAAAATGTTAATTTTGCCCACCAAGAGTATGTTTTCTATTTTTTATTTTCTCATCATTCGTCAGTATTTCACACTTGATTACTTCCTCATGCACATATGTATCATATATGTGATACATTCTTCCACTTTTTTCCCTGTTTTTAGCTAGTCGATACTTATACTTATGACCTTCAGGACGTTCCAATGCACTGCGTGTAATAAATAATTACACTTAATATTTGAACCTATAAAAATAAAAATTGTTGACGCATGTGTTTGTGTGTAGCTCGCTATGATACAAATCTAGTATTTGCTCGTAAAACGGTATACTATATTTTGATAATGTTAATGTTTTAAAAGATTTCGTAGAATATGCTCTTACATTTATATGGCCATCCATGTGTCTTTTAAGGCCAAGTCACATGAGCGACTATTAGCACTAGGTAATTTTAACTTTAAAAACGTTTATAATTAAAAAACAACACCGACTCCAAAAGATTAAGCAAAAAAAAAAAATGCACTGAAAAGTCAATATATAATTACTTTATTAATCTGGTTCGTTAATCTTGAAATCGGTGCCAACTTATGGATAACAAAGTGGTGTAAATGTACGTTGATAATTATATTTAATTTTGATTTATTGTTAAAATCAACCTAATTCTTTATTTAGATTATGTGTTATTATGATAGAGTTTAGGCAGTTATTTCCATTAGTAAATGAGGACATTGATTAACTCTAGCTGGCACCGGCTCCAAAATTAACGAAGCAAATTAATAAAGAAACTATTTATTGACTTTTAAGTGAATTTTATCGTTATTCCTTTGAAGCCGGTTTTGTTTTTAATTAAAAAAGCTTTTTTTCTACTTTTTAGTTTAAGTATGTACTTTTAGCTATATCTGTGAAGCCTACTTCATAGCTTTGGAAACAAATAAATGAAACACGTGTAATTGTCCATAATATTTGAGGAGTTTTCTCGATTTCCCTGAGTTCCACTGATCAGATCCTGATCTGATGGAAGTGAGACCACCTCGGAAGTGTACTACTTTAATAAAAAAAATTTGGAAATCAGTCTACAAATGACGGAGGAAACGCGTAACAAACATACAAAAAACATACATACGAATTTATAACTTCCTCATTTTTTAAGTTCGTTAGTTAAAGTTATGTTATCTTAAGTATTTAAAAAAAAAAAATAACACCAATTCGTCATGATCATTTATTCATTTATTTTATACTTTTCTATAGAAAATAATACATAAGGATAGTATTAAATATAAATACATTGTATCAAAATATCTAAATTCTACCAATTTGTCCTTACATCAAGCGTTTAAGGAAGTCTGCGTATCATACGGGTACCCATTTTTGATTAAAAATGGCCCGAAAAAATTACGAATTGTTTACAACAGTTGTAAAAATTCTTCAGTAAAATGATTTGATTTTTAAATAATGCCATAGTAGCCGTGAAAGTTAAATAATACTAAACCCTTTACATATTAAAAATAATATAAATGAAGTTTTTCTTTAATCTTTAATCTCAATTTTCAAAGATCAGCCAAATTTTTGATATATTTATTCACTTCAATCGTCGTTTACTGTAATAATTTCGATTTATTACCTCTGATGTCTCTTCTGCTTTTTCATCTTTGCAAGTTGGAATCTGAAGTTTAGTGACATAAAAAGATACTGTTTTGTACATTGAGTTTGAATTTTTTTTAACAATATTATATGATCCAATTTTCATTTCATCTAATTTTTTTTATCATGTTTGCTCCTATTCGAACATATACGACGTAAATACATATACTACATTACATGTATAATATTAGTAATTTTAGTCAAAAAGTGTTTTGTTGGTATTGTGAGACTTTATTGTATTTTTAGTGTTGTTTTTTATATCTATGAAAGAGTTATTGATTATTGTATAATAATTTAAATTCATCTCGTGGGTTTGATTTAGTAACAAATATCTTGGTGCAAAACCAGTAACTCAGTGATTAGTTTCACTATATTTATGCACGCAATCATGAGCTAATATTGCCCATGGTTGTATATAAGATAATGGTAATATTTTGGATCTTACTCTATTAGCTAATGCTTCATTCCGCTTTTCATTTAAGCCATTCGAGAAACATTTTGCTGTAATTACCGAGAAGATCTTTTTAAACGGTTTCTTAAAGGATTTCAAATCTAGATATTTTACTCCTTACCTGTTGACCGATTGATCTGAAACTTGGCTTTGTTTAGGTAACAAAACAATTATGTGCTTTATTATCGTTGTAAATCCAAGATGGCCATCACCAAAAATTAGTGGATTACATTTTTTTCCCCATTACATATCCCTAATGTGGATAACATATAGAAAGTTTTAATTTTTAAAATACAGTTCACCTTAAATAATTCCGAATCCAAGATGGCGTCCAAAACAAATTGCCGATCATAGTGGTTGACAGATAATACATGAAAATTGAAATGTAAATATCTAATCAAACAAAGGAGTTTGTCAACCTTCGCCCGATTACAATATGCGGTCTCGAATCTGTTTTTAACTAATAAAATCCGAAAAACCGATTTATTTTTTATTTGAAGTGTCTGTTTGTAATGTCAAAATTATTTTTTTCACTGAATAGATGTCTATACGATACCTATACCAAAAATATATGTCTGTTTATAATGGGCAATCCCCGGAACGGCTGACGGTACTTTATTGATAGATAGCTGAAATTACTCCGGGTAACTTGAGGTACTTTTATTTTCGAGAATACTTAGGGTTTTGCGTAAAAAAAACTTATAACAATTTGAATAAAATCCGATTCAATGCACAGTTTTAATGGCAGGCTACTAAATTTGTGATAAATATCTTTTACGTAACCCCTTGAGCAACTAATCTGGCGTTTACGTCAGCTTTCCATTGTTTTTCTATTGTCTCATTTTATATGGGGTAATCGACATATTAATGTCAATAGCAAATAACAATTTGGAAAATAATTAGGGTCCCGGAGATTTATAAAATTGATATCTATACTAATAAATAACATTGAAGTGTCTGGTTGTAATGTCAAAATTATATTTTTTACTAAATAGATATGAATGTATACACACCTAAATCAAAAACGCAATTTTTAAAATTTTTGTCTGTCAGCTTGTTCCGCGTAATCTCCGGAACGGCTGGACGGGTTTTGACGGGACTTTCTTTGTTCGATAGCTGAAGTTACTCCGGATAACTTAGGGTACTTTTATTTACGAAATTAATTAGGGTTCCACATAAATAAA
This sequence comes from Samia ricini, assembly GCA_014132275.2. Lineage (NCBI taxonomy): Eukaryota > Metazoa > Arthropoda > Insecta > Lepidoptera > Saturniidae > Samia > Samia ricini. Next base: position 3,683,824 of record AP028159.1, read on the forward strand.
ATTAAACATAAAAAATTGAATAAACTCCGATTAATATAATATAATATATTAATTAGGAAAAATTAAAAACTATATTGCGCAGTGAAAAATATATGAAACGCGGGCGCAACCGCGGGCACACAGCTATTTTAGTAATAATTCTCAAGCAATAGTTATGTTTAGGTAATTATCAAGCACGTTGTTGTTTTACTAAATGATACAATTAATTTGTCGAGATATTTATTTATCAAATATTTTATTTGTATAGAATAATCCTCTATAAATTGTTTTGTTTAGACAAGTAACTGCACGCTATTGTTTTCTTAAGTAAATATTATTAGTTAAGAAAAAAAACAAACATTGAAGAATTTATCTCTACTAATCGTTTTGTTTAGATCAGCACGATTGTGTTTTTATTTAATAAATGTGTGAGATTGGTTAAAAATATTTGTTTTATATTTTCTTTCACTTCTTTGACCTTGATATTTTTCCATCTCAGTGAAATAATAAATGTCTACAATTAAACTTTTTTTTTTAAGAAACTGAATAATATCCCATACGCACCGATAGATGCGGAAATTGCGAGACTAAAATAATATTTGGGAGTGTTGCGTATTTATTTCTTTGGGCATAATCAGTAATATTATCACTTAGCATCAGATGAGATTGTGCCCAAAGCACTCAGCCTAAAAAAAGTTGTCTTGTAATGAAACATTGTAAAAACATCTAAACTTTGCAATTACGTAGTTACGGAATACAAAAATATATCTTTCTTAATGTTTTTAATTCTGAATTTGTTAATACATAGTTGTAAAGTTTGCTTATAAAGCCAAAATTGTAAAACCTTCCTTGAGAATAGACAAGTTCTCATTAATTATTGGGATATTTATAAGCCAGCTTTTATTGCCCTAACATCTCGGTAGTGGACCAAAACGTATTCTAATCCCGTACTGGAGAAATTACGGGAACATTTTTAAGGATAAAATTCGTGCGAAGTTCATACTATTTTTCACTGCGTGCCTTAAATCAAACCTCGAATCAAACGCGTAGGAGTTCGAAAAAGAAGTCTGGTAACACAGGACTGATTAGATATTTGGTTACTAGGGTAAATTCTGCAGAGTTTTCTTCAAAGGTCCGTACCGTTTTGGTTCCCTTGCGCTAATTACTTATTTCTCGACAGGGTGCCTTAAGCACTCGCTCCAAAACTCCAGTCAAGACAGTTAAGAAAAAAGAAATCTTCATATAGTCTATGAATATAGGTAAGGGATTAACTTGTTAATATTTCTTACACTTCATTAGAAAGTTCGTTAACGAGTTATTTCCAGTGTTACTAAGCTATCTCTACGCGGTGAGAAATAAAACTCATACGAAACTTTTATTATAGAAAAAACAAGCGTCGAGAAAAATCTCTCGGGGATGTCTGTTTGTAACTTTTATCAACAATAATAATAATAATACTTCACTCCGGGAATATAATACCTGCGATAGTGACTTACAGCGAAGAAATTTCATGTTTTTTTTTTCCTGCCCTCCGATAATCTTACGTAAACATTGTTTTCCCCCGTATCACCTTAGACAAAGAAACTTTTCGGATTTCAAATTCTTTGATGGCTCCAAGAAGGACGATATGCATATTATGTGTTCGGATAATAGTACGTACTTGGTCGACCGACTTTTGCTTCGAATATATCAAATTTACCGTGGAAGTGTGATAACTTCCTGAACGTGAAACGTCAGGAATGATATTACTGAAGTAAAACTCTTTCTTAATACAAAAATTCGATAAGAACTCTTCTTTCGAGAGAACGATTACATGTACGAATACAAATATTTTTATTTATTCAAAAAACTTACAATATATCGTAGCTTTAAATAGGGCTCCAAACTAGGGAGTGCCTATGACTTGGAAGGACCATACAATTGTTGGTGGTGCAGTTATGACTTAAATATAAAACTGCAATTAAAAGAGAATTGATTGATTGATTGACTCAAGCTAAACACGTCCACTGTTGGACATAAGTCTCCCCAAAAAGGAGGGAATTGCAATAGTCGCCATGCTTGGCAGGCTGGTTGGCGATCGCAGTAGGTGTTTATGGTACTCAAAGGATCCTGCCGCCTATCCCCTGGTTTATCCCTTAGTCGCCTTTTACGACACCTACAGAAAATTATAGGGTGGTAATATTCTTAGCGTCACCGTCACCACACGGTCAATTAAAATTGATTACAAGAGGGTTTGAATAAAATTATTACAAGTATACCAGTGTAAAAATCAGTTTAATCTGTGCGTGGGTGAGTTTTAGGTGTGTGTATGAATGTGTGCCTACCTTAGCTTGTGTATGCTTTCCTATCTGCATTTATAATAAAATTGTAAATGGACCGATTTTGTACATTAGATATATTGGAGTTAAATATTTAGAGAGGCTTTAGAGGCAAAGTATTAATTTTTTCTCCGAAAACATAAATCTAATTTTTGAATTAGTAATAGCATCTTTCGACGCGATTTTCGGATTCACTACCACTAAGGTATTTTGGTTCCTAAAAGCCCGTAAGAATACTTACGTGTTAGGAACATTCCGCATAGCCTTATGTCTTACGAACACCGCAACCAAGGTACCGTTTCCGACGACACCGATTATGAAGATCAGTGCGAACAGGATAGGCACTATGTACGTTTCTGGCCTCTCGTAGTAAGGCTGGTACGATTCTGAGGTATTTTGGCCTATCCCGGTCTCATTTACGTTGTCCATTTCGCATATTACCTGGAAAGAGATACAGAAGTAAATGCAAGGTCCGCAAAATAAAAATCCGGATAAAATTTACACGCAATGCAAAACTATTATCTCGCTTTTTCTTTAGGTAGTATTTGACCCCTTGTGAGAAAGAGACAGGTAATATTTAGGACATTGTCGTATAGACAAGATAATGTTTATATAAATCAAACTAATACAGTGCACTACTTTAAGAAAATTTCTTGAATAAATATATTATTATGGCTCGGTGGCGCAGTTGTATTACGGTGCGACTGCCGTTCTGAGGTTTCGGGTTCGATCCCCAGGTCGGGTCAAGTGGTATTGGGTTTTTCTACTTAATATCATCCCGGAGTTTGGAATTTGTGCCCGATATGGTGACAGGCTCGCCCCCTGTCACATCTGGGAGGAACTAAGCTCGGCAAAATGTGGGTGGTGTAGTTCGCTGTTTCACCCCTTTTTTTTTTGACGGGGGAAATGCATTTACCCACTACCCTTACCTATTGCATTAGTGAGACCGGAGTCCCCCAATGCAATAGGTAAAGGGGCACGTAGGGACGACTCCGTGCCAGTGTGGGTCTCACCCGGACGTGAAGCGTCCGGAAATACCCACTAAAACCGCCGCCGCATTTGGGATGGGGGCGACACGGCGTGGCTTTCGCAAGTACAGCGTCGCAACTATTTCACCCCTGCCTAACCCTTTGGGGATAAAACGCGTGAGCTTATGTTATGTTAAATTCACCCTCTCTCGAGGTGTGACACAACAGTTTCTATTGAAATTACTTCAGCTGTGAATACAACTGAATTTATAAAATATTACACTAATATACTAAAATAATATATAAAAATGAGTAGTTACTTAAACGACTTGGCAGTGTTGTTTTTTTAAGAGGCACATTTCAAAAATATGTTTTTAATATCTAACAATAGACTACCGTTCTGTGCATTTTTAAATCTATTTTTCACATACATTTTAACAGTTTACAATTGTTACAGTTGTTTAATATTGCTCGAACCATTGAATTTACGAGTATTTGATTGAATTTAATTATTCCCATCTCCGCAAAGACGCGAACGGTGCGTTTTACGGCTCTGAGTTATTTAACGCATTGGTTAGTTCTCAATTATATTGTGGAAATGAAAAGCGGAGGGAAAAGCTCGACATTTCGCCTAAGCCAGTTAGAGCCTTTTTTCACGGTCATAATGTTTTTTAAGTTGATTAAATGGAGAAGAAAGGAGATTTAATGTGATTCTTTTTCCTTGATAATAATTTATCGACTTACGGATTTTCTATGAAGGTATTTATTTTATTCGATAAAAAAATTCAGTGTTGGTTTTGTGCCTCAACTTTTTTTTTTATTTAAGTTAACTGTTGTTTTTAAGTAATAAGAAATAATTTAAATTTCGATTTCGAGGTTTCCTTTTTTTACCGAATCAGCATTTATGATGATCATTTACGGCGAAAATCCACAACACGATTTATTGTGTGTATAGATATAGGTATCTATACTAATAAATAACATTTAATTGTCTGTTTGTAATATCAAAATATTTTTTTTTACTAAATAGAAATGAATGTATATATGATACCTATACCAAAAATTTAAAAGGTAAAGTTTGTGAATTTCTTTTTTCGCAACGACGTGTGATGAACAGTGTACGTGTGGATCCGTAGATAAATTAGAAATAAACTTTGTTTCTTTTCAAGATTCTTACGTTCTAATGACAATACGTTTACCTCTCAAATTTCTCATATTCAGTGAATTTAATATCAGGCGACATACAGATCAAAAAGTCTTAAAGAATAAGTATGCCATAATAGTTTCAGGTTACATAGGGATAGGAAGGACAATAAGATTGGAAATCCTATTTTTAAATAGTCTCGCATATAACTATGCATGCGTGTAATCTCTTTTAAAACGGTTCTCTCTATCTATCCTCGTTAAAAGTAGAATTTCTAAGACATCAAAGTATCAAAAGCCCATGAAGGGATCACTCGAATTGAATCCAAAAGGTTAAAGCCAAGGGATCGTCATTTGATTGTTATCTCGTTATATGGTTTATCCCTTTTCCACTTAGGATTATTCTACATAGATATAAAGTAAAACAGAACTATCTAAATTTCGTGTATCGTATCGACTGAAGGAGAGGTAGTCTGTCTGCTTGTTCCGGGTAATCTTAGGAACGGGAGGACCGATATTGACGGATTGTTTTTGAGGTTATACTTTTCTTGGCGCGTTAGGGAAAAATGATTAGAGTAAATTTTTATTCGCGCGCAACCGTCACGAAAAAACGCAACCCTGAAGTTAGTTGTCAACGTTTTAGTTTTTTATTATTACGTCAAAGAAGTATAATTACTTAGGTGCGGACATAATTTGGTAAATAGCTGAAGTTACTTCGCTTAATTTAGGATACTTTTGTTTCGTTTCGCAGTCACAGATTTGAAATTTTATATTCTGCGCACAATAAATTATTGTCCTCAACTACTTGACACTTAGCCTTCTTAAGTAACAAAGGCTTGGTTATGACTAGCTGAACAAGAAACTAGGTTATTAAAAACGAACTTGCTTATATGAGCTTAAAGTAAGCTAGTTTGATAAAATAATAATATTATTTTTACATACATACATACATATCATCACGCCTTTCTCCCGTGGGGGTAGGCAGAGATTACGTTCTTCCACTTGCTACGATCTTGAAACACCTCTTTCGCTTCCTCTACTTTCATGGGCGCTTTCACACATGCTCGTCGGCTATGAGTACTTTTTACCTGGCCTTTATTTAACACATGATTGATTTGGGCTAGATACGTTTGCCTTGGTCGACCCTTACGGACTTGCCCATTCACCCTCGCCTTATAAATTCGTTTAATATTATAATATTATATACTTATAATATTATTTTTATTTGCGTATATTTACTTTGTTAATTTACAATGCATATGATTTTACTATTATGTCTTTTATTTTCTATCTATATGGTATACTAATATAACATTTATGTAAGGACTTGCATATTTAAATATTTGAGAAAAAAAAAAATATTTTGACAGTTAACTAACGAAAGTTGAAAAACCATTTATAATTGTAACTGATAAAATAACACTGATTTAATTCTTTAAACAAAAACACTATCCTAATATTACAAATAGCCACGTTTATCTGTATTATATTTATCCGTACATAACATAATCAAGATTTACCGAATCGATTTAAATTTTACACGCTTCTTTTTTTAAATCGTAGAATAAACTTCTAGGTTATTATGTTTCATGCTGTATTTTTGAAATAGAAATAAAAAATAAAACCTGACCAAAGTAATCGCCAAGCAGCAGAAGATTCAACCATATTTTTTATTGATACATTTGAAGGAAGAAACTGATTTATATTTTGATTTAATAATGATAACATTAAAGTCCGTCACTAGTTACTAAAAACAAAGAACAGAAAATCTATTTATAAAAAGAGCATATGAATATTTTTTTTAATTAAAATATTTTAAAATAAAAAATTTCGTTTTTAAAATATAAAAACCCTAAAAATACTCTCGTATAATATTTTCATTCATATTACATTGTGAATACTCCACATTATTAAAAGTCGCTCACGTACCTGTCGTCCCGACATTAATCGACTTTGATCAGATGTGTCGTCAACATATTAGGTACGATTTTATAGAGTAATGTTAAGTAATAAGTGGCTGAATTTAATACCAACCTAAGCCTACAGAAAATGGCTCCCAAAGTGATGTTGTCAAAACGGACATACTTACTAGCAGATTTTCAACTTGAAGACAATAGTATCTTTCCACGTGGTAATTAGTAAAACAGAACCTAACACCATACCATAGATTTCCTTTACCAAACATTTAGACTTATTGTAAGATTGAAAACAAGGTTGATCGACAGTACATTTTTACCATAGAGCCATCCACGGTTCGCGGTCATGTGGTAAGGTTATAAAAAAGGTTAAAACAAAATCAACATTCCTGAGAACTGTTTTAACAGTGAATCATATGTACTTCGACTTCAAACAATATTTAGAAATGTGTTGATGTTTACAAAACCATTAATAGTTTGAAAAACGATTTCGATGCTTTCGATGTACTTTGATATCAATGGAGTGATATAATCAACGTTAGGGCTGTCACCTTTTTAAAAAAAATATTAATGGTAAAAGCCTCTCCAGAAATCAGAGATTTTACGAGCCAAGCTGAGTCGCAACGACTCAATACTTATTATAAGCCAATAAAAATGGCTGCCTAATTCTATTCTCAGTTGACGAATGGAAACAGCAAAGTTGGAGGTGAATTTTTTATCGAAAAATAGCGATTAACTTAGGGCGTCACTCTGATTACGAAGCAGTACAAGTATCGGAAACTACAAACTGAAATATCTCGATACAAAGAGCCTTCTTAAAAAGTACCACCCTAAGTTTTGTCTTGAAAACGTCTGTTCAGATCACGCCGATCGTTAATTTAGTCATTCAGTGACGAGAATTGGAAACGTGCCAACATTCAGTTTAATATTAGAAATCGCAATTATCGAACAAAGGGAGTCTTATCTAATATTAATTAATTATTGTATCGCCTTGAGAAAGAAGGAAAATTAAATAAAAAGCACGTATCCCGATATTCATAAAAAAACGTTATAAACAATCCAGTTGATAGATCCTTCTGGAATCACTTTGTTTCATTATATAAGGGAACTGTGGGTCGATACAGTCAGTTCAGTTTGTATCGAACATCTAAGTGAAGAACAAAAGGAGAATTTCAAGCAATCTACAAGTGATTTTACCAAGTGCATATCATAATTATGTATATAAAGAGTATTCAGGTTATAGCTGATAGTCTTGAATTTGAATCGACCTAAGTTTTTCTTAATATTGTTGTGTATTGTATCTTTACATACATATGCTCACGCCTGTTGTCCTCGAAGGATTAGGCAGAGGTGAAATAGCGAACTACACCACCCACATTTCGCCGAGCTTAGTTCCGTCCCAGATGTGACAGGGAGCGAACATGTCGCCATATCGGGTACAAATTCCAGACTCCGGGATGATACTGAGTAGAAAAACCCAATATCACTTGACCCGACCCGGGGATCCAACCTGAGAGCTCAGAACGACAGTCGTATGTAATACAACTGCGCCACTGAGGCAGTGTATTGTATAGAATATGTTATATTAGTATTTGCGAAAAATAATCCTTTATCATACCGCAATGGCATGTCACTTATTCACGTGTATAACATTGTTATTAATCGTAAGCAAAGTCCGAGTTTTTTTTTATGGACTCGTCAAAGAAGCTGGTGCATTCCCAGAAGTAAGTAAAACAGAGGCAGGTCATGTTATACAAGAGAAGTTAGAGGCTGTCTCTCTATTTGTAAGAGCGTTTATAATTTGAGAACCAACACACGAATTATTAGAATTATTTTTAAATCATAACCCAAGGTAGTAAAGGCTCCCAAATATCTCTACCGGAACACACTCAGATGATTGTCGAAATTTTTTCAATGTGAGCATCATAATACCTTAAAACTATATATTGATTCCATAAAGCTGTTAAACCATAAAGCTTTAAAACTCATACTCTTTATAGAATAGGATAGATAGATTTAACGTTCAGCTGTGCGGTATGCACATGTGCCATATAATCGCTTCGTATGCTTAATCTAACACGCAATGAATCATCTCTGGAGACATTATTAATACTTACTTGTCATCGTACACTGTGTATTATTAAGTCTAGGCGTGATTATTTTTAAAACACTCCAACCTAACATCGCAACGCTTTCCTACTTCTCAATCGCAATAATAATAACCGACCCTGTCAATGATAATTTAAACAAATTACACGCAAGAAGCGACACCCCTTAAACAAAGAGACTCTGGCTTTGATTAATCGTTTATAATTGATAGTCCCAATGAGTGATTGCTCGGTAAGTTTACCCGCTGTGGTCGCACAACAAGATAATGCCCAACTTGGATTGGTTTCAAAAAGTTTATCACTGAATATTTCCTGTATTTATTTCTTTGGGTTTGTTTTTTATAGACGTAAGATTTTCCCTCGTCAACTTATGCTTTCTGTTTCTTCAATTATTTAAGTGCTGGCAGCTGTTAGTATTACATATTAACTTTTTTACTTAGTGCTCTGACCATAATTTCTCCTGATGTTATGTGACAATGTAGTACAGGATGGTAAACACACTAAGGCTAGGTAATGGTTCTCTCGGCTCCATGCCCCCTTACTCTTCGTGCCCCCTTACTGCTCCGTACCCCCTTACTCTCCGTGCCCCCGTACCTATTGCATTGGGGGACTCCGGTCTCACTAATGCAATAGGTAAGGGTAGTGCGTAAATGCATTTCCCCCTGTCAAAAAAAAAAGGTAATGGTTCTCGAGTCATGCTGCCAGAACACACCTATTGGTATTTGGCTACAGGTTTTCAAACCTTAGGGTGGTAGCTACCCAGGCGAGCACTATTAGAAAAAACCCTAGCAATAGATTTATGAAATACCTACTATTCAAATCTGTTGCCGACCGCATGTCCTCTTAAGTCTCGTATCCCTATAGAAACAATTGTCAGATGTAAACACTGTATAATCCCAAGTGGAATTTTTAGGTTACGCTGACAGGAATAAAGTAAAAATAAAATCGTTTTCGTTTAGTATTCATTTCTCCTATTTCAGTCGATAACTTATTTAGGAAGGCAACTGATATTTTTATGATATTGAATAGCAAACGTGTGCGCGATCTATAACAATCCTATACGTAATGCGATTGTGGTGTTTATGCGTCTTTTTTCGATTACGCTGTTGATCTCATATTTACTATTATCCTGTTTTGTTTCGTTTTTTACTAACGCTGTTACACTGAAATGTCTTGACAGCTTCACCCAGGCTGTATGGTAACTTGGTAAATTATGTTCATAAACAATATACTATACTGAGTTACGATATAGTATACGATAACCATATACTGAGTTATCGTAATAAATCGTACTTAAATCTTGCCTATAATTTCAAAATGAATGTTTCTCTAGTCATAACTTCACTAATAAACAGATAATCTTTTATAATATGTAATGATAAAGATAGAATATGAAAAGTGTATGAAAGTGAAAAATAAAACAATAAATAAACAGCACAAATAAATTAATAAACATAATAAAACTGAGGGAATTACGAGTCGAGCTTCGAAGCGCTATAATTTCAAAATAGGTTAGTGTAAATCTTTTTGCTGTGACATTCGCTGATTGCAAATAAATTACCAGCCGGCAGGCAGTATGATCATTACTTTTGCATATTCATCTCCCTGTTAATTAGAATTGATATTCCAAAATCAGATGAAGTTTGATTAAATTCAGCGATATAAAGAAATACCTTTAGGTCCGTAAAATGTTTCTTTTTTTCTAAATATTTCTGCTATGAATTAAATTGAATGTTTTTAAAGTATATTTTAAAATAACAAGTCTATATTTAGAGATCGAAATTAAAACATAATAATGCAAAACTAAAAAAAAATAAGAGAAAAAAAAAATTGCCAAGAATTTTTCTTTTGTGTAAACAATAATAATTAAATCACAGAATAATTATTACACTATTATTTTTTATTTCTTTCAAATAATACATTAGACATTAATACCAATTAAAGTTACAACCATTATTGTAAATTTTATTTTAGTGTTTATAATTTAATATTTTAATTACGATGAATGTGCGTGTGTGCGTTTTTTCCTATAATTACGGAAGCATCTATACAAACGTTTTATTTAAATTAATTGTTTTGAGGTGTATACATTGTTAGAAACTTTTTTAAATAAAATAAATTAATCTTGTCAACAGCTACTAAACAAACAAAAAAAGAAAATAAGCCGCCAAACTGAGGAGAAAAACGTACTGAACTGTTTTCTTCTTGCTTATTTATATAGAGATAATCACGAAACATCTACCAAATCAAATCAAATTAAAAAATCTTTATTCAATTTAGGCCCTAAGAAGGCGCTTATGAACGTCTAAAACTCTACCGCCGGTTCGGAAAACAACCCAGTCGAGAAGAGCGTAGGCAAGAAACTCGATCTGGTTCTTTTTATTATAAATATAATATACATCATTTTTTTTAATATAAAAAACTATGCAAATCATATTCTTAACCAACGTTAGCGGATGTACAGAGATGTGAGTTAATTCCAGACATCACTATCGTTCACGTAATGATCCACCCTGTAATAACCTTTTGAGATTAAGACTTGCTTGACAAAATACTTGAACTTATTGTCAGGTAAATCGGTAATGTTACTTGGGATCTTGTAAAACCGAATACTATTACCTATAAAGCTTTTATTAGACTTACTTAGCGTAAAGCGTGGTTCCGACCAACTTGTCTTTATTTCATTTTGTACTAATGTAGGTGCTTGGTTTACAGACGTGCCTGCGGTGGTGATATAAGGCACACGTGTTCTATTGTCCATTTACGAAAAGGATTTTTTCTGTCCTCTACGTCATCACGTCGGAATTATTAGAGTGCACGTGACAATGTTTGGCTTTTTTTACATCAACATCGAAAATACTTCGAGAAATATATAACGTAAATTTAAATATTATAGAATCATGTTTTTCTAAAAATATTATAAATATTTGTGACACGTTTTGGATTGAATGCACATAAATATATATTTTTTTAATTTATAGAATCGTATATTGATTGGAAATTAATTTTTATAATTTATCATAATAGCAGTTTTACCCGGCATTGCCCGGGTTACATTTAGGTGTGTAAAAAAAATATGAAATAGGTAGGGTATAATATTACAAATCTATACTAATAAACAAAATTAAAGTGCCTGTTTGTACGGTCAAATTACAATTTTTTTTACTAAATACATATGAATACGATACCTATTCTAAATTTTTTTTTACAATTTTTGAATTGACTGTCTGTTTGTTCCGGTTAATCTCTAGAACAGCTGAACTGATTTTGACGCGACTTTTTTGGTAGATAACTAAAGTAAGCTCCACGTAACTTAGAGTCCTCTTGATTTTCCAAAATAATTAGAGTTCCATCTAAACAAATTACAATTCATAAAAAAATTGAATTAAAGTGTTTGAATATATGAGAAATATCTTTACTTTACAACAAAAAAGTAGAGAAATAATTCGGGGTTCCGTATAAAAAAAAATAAAATACGCAGTGAACAATATATGAAAGGCGGGTACAGCCGCGGCCACACGGCTAGTTAAAAATATAATATTACAGATTTGTTTTGAATTATAAACTGAACCCCCAGCAACGACTTACGTAATTAGCGTCTATTATAAATATTGACTTTTTGTAATGCAAATACATAAATAATCAGTACAAACGGTGCATTTAATTTTTAACTAATAGTGATTAAACGACAAAAATGCATATTTCACCACTAACTCGTAATTGGAAACAATTTAGAGCTATGTTCATTAGTTCGATCAATATGTACTATAATTGTATCTGATTATAAGAACACATATAACGCGCATTAACATAAATTTGAATAGAAAATGATACCATTCGTATTGAGTCTGTAATTTGTTAATAAAAACTCAATTAGACAATGTTCTGTCAATGTTTCGAGGATTTTTTGCAAATCGCATTACTTTTTTAATTAAACTTTATATTCTTTGTTTTTATTCTATTAAGGCAAAAAGTGACTCAAGTGACTATACTGGGCCTGTAAGTATCCATATTAGAAATTAAATACAAGACCACTGAAAGATTATAGATTCTGTGTCATCATCGACATAACGATCACTGGGAAGCCTTTTGATATCACCATGTGTATGGTGATAGCGACTCAGATGGGTACGGAAATTTTACCAAATTATAGTTTGTTCTAAATTACGCTTTTACAATTTTAAAATAAATGATATTTATTTTAACGCGATATAGTCATTTATGCTTTAGCAACTCAACTCCCACACTCTTTGAGACACGTTTATTTTCGTTTTTATTTAGTGAAAGCTCAGGTTTGTTATAGGATCGGATAGATGGGTTTCAGCCTACGTTCAACGAAATCTGAACGCAGTGCCAATTTAGCAATCAACATTTCAAATCCCCTACCCTAGGTCCTACTCCGGCAGCGGCTTAAGACTGGGGAGGTTAACACTGCATACTAGTACACGTATCACACTACATATTCGCTCCTGCACATCGCACGCAGGTACATAGGTTCTGTAAGGAACCTTCTTTTTCTTTTCTGACAAATCATAGAGCATAGCTAGTAGAATTTTCACTCAGGTCACTACCAAGCCGATGTTCGTACCGCTTTGGTGCCTTTGCGCTAGTTTTTAGCTCTTTTGGCTGACTGCCTTATGTGCTCGCTGCAAACTTCGGTAGAGCTGTTAAGGTCCTTCCGCTGAACAGCGTTAGTCAGATTTAAAAAAAAGATCGTTTCAAATCGTTTACATCTTGCAGGTTTACCGAGATTAGTGACATTTTCAGACGTCACTATCGCTTACGAAATGATCCATCCTATTAATAAATTTCGGATATTAAAACCTACTTAACATAGTGCTTGAACTTATTGTGATGTTCTTTAGAATCATATTGTAGAACATGACACAATTACATAAAAAAACTTTCATTAGTCTTACTAAGCCTAAATAATGGAGCGTCTAATTTGTGATAATTTTTGGTATTAAAATGATACCTGCCGTTTACAATTCAAACTTGTATAATTTTTTTACGAACTGTCACATTATAGATGTTCCTATAGGTCCAGTGTGTTATAAATGATCTATTACGAGCTTAAAATGTATTTAAAATTCCAGTTGAAATCGCAGAGTAATATGAAAGTAATTTCAGTATGGTAAATATTTCCATTATGAGTGTGGCGGAGTATGGAAACTATTTGCTTTCTTGTTAGCAAACTTAACTGCATTGTTCTTTGAAATTTCAACGCGAGCTAAATCATGCACATTTTGAGGTCATAGTAATACGCTCATGTAATTCGTTACGATCTTTCAACGAGGTTAAAGTTTAAATTAATTAAGTAACTGATTAGACTTGTATAACAAGTTTAACTATCAATTCATTGGAAAAAACAACTATTAATTATACATTTTTTTTGGACATGACAATTAGTTTCTACTTATTTACACATCAATCTTATTACGTGTTTAATATTTATTTGCAAAAATATCTATGTGAACGATTGCGATATACGTACGATGTACGAAAATTAGGCTTAAATTAAAATTACGTTACTCGAGAAATTAATATACAAATATTAAACGATATATAGCGACGACTTATAAATAAAATTTGTGTGTCTGTTTGTAATGTCAAAACCGACACCTATACCAAAAGGTTTTTACTTTTGTCTGTCTGTCTGTTTGTTCCGGGTAAACTCCGGAACGGCTAGACGGATTTTGACGGGACTTTTTTTGGTATATAGCTGAAGTTACTCAGTTACTGATTGCTTAGGGTACCTTTAATTTTCGAAAATAATTAGAGTTCCGTGTAAATAAATTAAACTCCAAATTAGTTTTAATTAAAATCCTATTCAATGCACAGTTTTACGGGCAAGTGCTTGAATTTACGAAGAATATATTTACTATATCTGATAATACTACAAACAAAAATTATAAAACCCTAATATAAAGAAAATTAATACGCAGTAAAGAAAATGGGAAACGCGGGCGCAGCCGCGAGCACACGGCTAGTTAGAAAGATAATATTACAGATTTATTTTGAATTATATACTGAACCCCCAGCAACGACTCACGTAATTAGCGTCTATTAAAAATATTAATCTCTTTGTAATGGAATTAAATAAATAATCAGTGCAAAAATTATTATGGAAAAGGTGCACTTAATTTTTAACTAATATTGATTAAAAGTCAAAAATGCATATTTCTCCACTAACTTGATTGATATTATAATGAATACCAATATATATTGAACATTCCTACTAAGATTATGTATTACGTTTTATTTTGTAAAAAAAAATAATTAGAATTCCACAATTCTGATTTAGCAATTTTTAATTTACCTATTTGTGCCCTTCTTTGTCTATAGTCCAAAAAACTCAATCAAAACTATGAATCATCGTACCGAACGGGAATCGTACTCACAGCCTCTAGACTCCACAGTATGTTACAGTAATTACGCTACGAAGTTTACCGGAGCGTTAACATCTACATGTTATCTGCAACTAGGTTGAATATAATACCTAAATGTCACATTTCTAATATAGCAGAATAGTTAAACGCTTGGGAATTTTAAGTCAGTGCTAGATATTCCTTAGATGAATCTTTATTACATTTTCTAATGAGATCAACCCGAGTGTGAATTTTAAACTTTCAAGCGTAAATAACATCCAATGAATTATTAAAAAGTTAGAAATAAAATTAAACTAATGTTATTTAAAAAAAAAAAAAAACAATAAAATTAAAAGTTTGTACAACACAATTGAAAACTTTTTTTTATCATTATACATTCCATTCGTGAGCAAATTTTATTCCTCTATTATTTATTAATAATTATCGAAGAAATTAAAAAAAAATCTCTTAAAAAAATTACGATAATATATTAGAGGGAGTTTGAAAGTTACGCCAGTGGTGGAAAAGTTGAAAGGTTCCCCGTTTGTTGTGGTATGGGCATGTTATGAGAAGAGAGGAAGCGCATGTGGGTAAAATAGTAATGAATATGAATGTGGAAGAATGGATAAGTAGAGGAAGGCCAAAGAAAGTGTGGATGGAGTGTGTAAGAAATGATATGAAAGAAAAAGGAGTGAATGAAGAGATGACGTATGGAAGAAGAAAACATACTGCGCCGACTCCAAGAGAATTGGGAAAAGGCAGGAGAATGATAAAATAAATTTACGATTCTTTGATGAGAATTAAAAGGAAAGTAAGTATAATGAATTCATTTCAGTTTTAAATAACAGACGTTTCAAGTTAATCATGACCGCCGTTACAAATCTAGATGGAGAACTGAATAAACCTATGCCCGTCAGCGTTTTAATTGTTGTGTTCGGTAAAAACATATTTAGATTGATAATAATTAATCGAAAAAAAAAAAGCTAAACGTCCCAAATAGGCAACGTGTGAAAGTGCCCAAACAGGATGCATTGCCACGTTTTATAGTAATGTTAATTCTTCGGGCGAAGTGTTATCTGACCTTTCGTTCATGCATGGACCTGAGCAATCCTCTGCGTGGTCTTTGTACAAGGCGTGTGCAATCAGCCCTAAGAAAACCATTGGCCATAGTTTCAACTTCAAAAGGTTTCAGTGCGAGTTAATTACTTAAGTTCACTTGAGTCATTTGGTGGTTTTCATTAAAGCGGCTGCCTTGTAACAAGTGGTTGGTTTTGCTTGATTAGTCTTTCATATTGCAAATGGTAATGAACTTTTAAAAAGTCGTGAGTACTGGCATTTTTCTGAGCGAGAATATTTTAACTATGCAATAAAAGATATTTATAGATGTAATGGAAAATTTGTGGTTTATTAATTTAATGGTTAAATCTAAGTCTTGAGAAGACCTTTATAAACGTCAAAACAACTCGGTCTTCGAAATTAATTAAAAATAAACGCAATTTGGTTTATATTTGTTTTACTATTTAACTATTTCGTTTTCACAAAGCGTAACAACAAATATCGTCTCAAACAAGTTTTTTTTGCTATTTTTGTCTCTGTTTCCATAGCTGATTTTATTGTCGTCAATTAAATTTCTGTAAACAATGCATAAACCGTACACAATTTACTATAAAGTATTAATAACTTCTCATCTCTAGAAAAATAAATAATTAAACTCGTTTCCTGAAAAAAAAACATTTGTCTCGTTTTGTGAAAACGCTCCTCAATTGTCGTTATAATAAATTTATGCGCAACACTCTCGAAATCACTATTACAAATTACAGACCTTTTTCCTTATTTCATGAATCTATATCAGTTTGCATACATACATAAACGTCATGACTTGCTCCCATTACGAACCCTGACACACGTCTTTCGCTTCTTCTACTTTCATAAGCGCCTTCGTACATGCTCCTCGGTTACAAGTATTTTTGTCCTCGTCCTCAATCTGGTCGAAATACGTTCGCCTAGGACGACCCTTACCAGTTTCTCCTTTCACATTCGCCTTGTAAATTTGTTTCGCCAATCTTGTTCCATGCATTCTCTGGACATGTCCGAAACCAATTAAGGATCACTTTCTCTATTTTTGTTACTACATCCTTTAACATTTCACAACGTTCTCTTATCACAAAATTCCTTACTTTATCCATCAATCTCATGCCAGCTATACTTCTTGGATTTCTCATCATTACTGCATACTCAGTTATATAGATTACATGTACATACTTAAATGCAAAGTGAAGAGAAATGAACAAGCTTTTAAATTAAACACATGGGAATTTATTGAAATTAAATACGCTTTGGCTTAGATGAGTTTTCAAGTGAAGCCCATCTCTTTGATAATATATTAGGTTCTCCTCAAAGGTCCAGAGAGATTGGCGACCTGCAAAACGCAGCTGAAAGAAACTTCATGCATAAAATCGGAGACAAAGAGATTTACATATCACAGAAGGTAACTAACGTGCTTTATCTGTTCGTTAATTGGCTGTTACTCGAAAGCAATTTTGAACTGATTTTAAATCATGGATGTGTTCTATGGTAGATGTTATTATTTATTTTGCACCTTCAAGTAACACATGAAACAAATGACAATAGCTAATGCAGTCAATAAGAAAACCTTAACCGACGTATTTCTCTAACAAAATTTTACTTAAACTAATCAATTAATTGGTTGAGAATAAACAGACACCATAATACTCCCATTTCTATTTATGGATAAATAGTCACCAAGTGTGAGCAACAGAAGGAAGTGTGAATGTGAAGTGTGAATGTTTAATGCAACCTTTAGTATCGAAAAGCCGCAGCGTGGCTAAATTGACAAATAAGTTCGCGAACTTTAACCTTTGCCGTATTGTGTATATATGGAATAAACTACCTACTAGCGTATCTCTTGTTGTATGATATCGGGTCCTTCAAAAGAAACGTGATCTGACACTGAGGGTCGCCGATGTTTTCAGATTTTACCGCACTCACCATTAGGTCACTTTGCTGAGCTAACATACATTAAACCATTTAAAATTAAAGTTTGAATTCGAAGTCATTAAAATAACTAGGCAGCCATGGAGACTGCCGAGAGAAGTGAAAACTCGAAACATTGGAAAAACGGTTTTTTTTATTACGAGTAATTAACATTTTATAAATTGTTATTTGAAATTATTATAATAACATTTTTACATATATATAAGGCGCTTCGAAAAACAATTTTATAGATTTTTGTACAGTTTATTTATAATCAAAACATACGATAAGCTGCATGAGTATAAGTTTTTTTTTATTTATCTCTGAGCGCCAGCACTTATACTTGACATACTGTAACATGTTGACGACTGACACGTCATGGGATTGGTAGAGCGAATCTATTAATTTTTCCTCTATCGAGTATTGTTCAACGCCGCTAAAGAACTTGTCTCTTCAGAAATAGCAGATATAATAAAAACATATTTTTATGTTTTTCTTTATTTGCCGAACACCGGCGTTAATGGCTTTGTAAATATCATTAAGGACAGTAATTTCTTTTCGTAAACATGAACTGTTATTACTACGTGAATGACGTAATTGTTTACATTACACTTTTTATGCGTAAAATTCTAAGATTTATTTGATAAGTACTAAAGGGCATATACCTCTCTAACCTTATGTAGCATCGTTATGAAATTAAGTTTATTCATTCATATCTTCATCCAAAAAATATATTTTATTAATTAAAAAGTACATTAAGTATATACTTAGATTATAATTAAATAACATACCTACCTAATTATTGCTATTACCTAAAAAACTATAAATAATGAATGCCGTCCAGCTCGCCGCCAGACGGGAAGATTCCCAGAAGGCTGGCCACCTTGCCACGTTGGAAGGCAATGCTTGTGATCATCATCTTCATCATAATTTAAAAACAGCTAGAATGAATTACATCTAATTATTCTATCCAGAAAATTTTATAACTCGTTCGGATAAATATTTCAATGTTTTAAAAGTTGTTTATTTTGCTTATTTAATAACTAAAGAATGTTAAAATGTTTATCTCTAAATTTATCGTTTAAATCAAAAAATATTTGTTTTTATTCGGGTCCTGAGAATACGTTTTTGAACGTCAAAAAAAACTACCACCGGTTCGAAAAAAGAACCCAATCGAGAAGAGGCGGCACGAAGCGGTTTAAAAAAAAAAAATCAGTAAAAATTATGCAATTCATAATAAAACGGTTTTAGCTGAAACACAGAGTGAGAGAGTGATGTCATTTCCAAACATCACTATCGTTCACGTAATGATCCAACTTTTAATATTTCCTTTGGACGTTAAAACCTGCTTTACATAGAACTTATTCTCAGTTAAATCGGTAATGTGTTTCGGAATCATAATGTAGGACCTTTTTTTTTTTTTTTTTTTGACGGGGGGAAATGCATTTACGCACTACCCTTATATATTGTATTTGTGGGATCAGAGTCCCCCAATACAATAGATAAGGGGGCACGGAGTGACGAGCTCCGTGCCAGTGTGGGACTCACCCGGGCGTGAAGCGCCCGGAAATACCCACTAAAACCCCCCGGGGCCGTCCGCTGCATTTGGGATGGGGGCGACACGGGGTGGCTTTCGCAAGCACCGCGTCACCCCCTGCAGCGAACCCACCGGGCCTCGTCGTGCAATGGCCCATCATAATGTAGGACCTGACACTATTTCCTAAAATTCTTTTATTGGATTTAACTAAGCCTAAAGAATGGGACGGCTTAGTTGTGATTATTTCTGGTATTAAAATTTTGTTATAAAATATAAACGTTATACAAGGGTGTGCGGGATGTAAGCGGGGGCTATTGAAATTGTCATAGAACAATCAATCAGATGCGACACATTATTGTAATTGAATTCCAATACACATAATATAAAAATGCGGACTGCCTCGTTCCAAATACGTGTAAATATAAAAAAAATACAATTCTCGGAATGAGAAATAAAAACGTATGTGTGCCTAAACATATTATAGAAATGAAAATATTTGATAGCGGGATAAGACAAAGGGGTATTGAGGGGTATTGACGTGGGTACGCGACGAGTAGTGCCTCGTAATAAAATAAGCTTGTTGAGTAACATTTTTTTGCCCTTTTCTGGACTACACCCGTATGTGAATATTTCTTTATCCTTTTCTGTTTACTTACGTAGATATGGTTATATTTTCTTTTTCTTAACAAAACATATAGCTCGCGGCAGCATAACCAACGATTAATATATAAATGATTGTAAATACGAAGTTAAATATACGACGATTCATTATTTATTGAACCACTATCTAAAATATTGACAATTCGTGTTGGAATAAATTTATTGTGAGTGAAAATATTATTTTATTAGCTGTGCGCCCGCATTTTCGCGCGCGTTTCATAAATTATTCACTGTGTAATATATTTTTTAAATATTATTTGGAAAATAATGCTTTGATAGTGCAAAATATTTTTTTGGTACTAAGTTAAAGAATAAGTAAATAGTTTTTTCATACAGTCAAGCTGCACTTGTCCGGACAACAGATCATTGAAGCTTCGCTTTTTTCCAAACTTTTTTTAATTTTTTTTATAGCGTAGGTGACTTAATTATTTCCCTGAAATTATTTTTGATACTAACAGAAAGCAAAGATACTTCTTACAAAATCAAACACCTGCCAGTAAATCTGTCCATTGAATCGGATTTTATTAACAATTTTATGAGTTTTCATTTTTTTTACGGGGTACCCTATCTACCAAAAAGGTCCCGTCATATATAAAGTTGTCATTTTGTAAAACAGACACTTTCATTTTATTTATTACTATATATAGTATATATATAATATATAGATAACTACGCTTTCTAGAACTGGTATTGCTAAAACTGTTACCTATATATGTTTTGTGGAGGGTGTAAGCTAACCAATTAGGGTAATACCATGATGCTATGGTTTCAACACGACATTCTCCTTCGAAGAAAGCTCAGTCTCTTTCTAGAATAGGATAAGATGAATTCAAACCTATGATTCTCGACAAGGAATCCGGTCACATTAACACTGTAACATCATCGTTTCTTTCCTCACGGTAAACTGTCAAATACGACATAGTACAGATAAATAAATGCAGACCTTATATTTTCGTGTCGTCCATCAAGACGCTTTGACTATTAGTGTGGCATTATTCTGATGATATTATGATGGTAAAATACTTTATTGAACGTTTGTTAGAAGCCATTTTGAATATGCCTCGCAGGTGTGGAATCCCTAATACAATAAATACATAGATCGTATTGAAAGTTTACAAAGGAAATTTATTAAACACATGTGCTATTGTACTGGAGTTCCATATGACTCCAGTAATTACTTAGACTTATGTAAAAACTTTCACCTTCTTCCACTTGTTTGCCGACGAGAAATTGCGGACTGTACTTTACTTCTTAAAATCTTCTCTGATAGTATTGACTGCCCAGACCTTCTATCCAAGATCTCTTTAAACTGTCCCGGAAAAATCGTTACATTCAACCCTCCAATTTTTGTTCCCAGTTCTTACACCAACTATCGCCAAAATACTTTTATAGTGCGAGCAGGTAGAAACTTTAACCAAATCTGTAAGCTACATGACTTTGGTGTATTCTCCGCTAATTTAGTATCTGCTAGAAGACAGCTGAGCTTGGACTTTTTTTATTAATCATGCCATTTTATAATATCTATTATTTAATGTTTAATATCATTTTCTCTTTTTAAATTTAGGATAGAATAAGTTAGATATAACGTTGTGACTTTATTTCACATGTGTATTTCCTAGGAATTTAATGTCTATTCGTGAAAATCTGTAATTGGCTAATCATTGTATATTCTTAGTGCTATATCGTTTTATTGCTGTAGATTTTCCATATAAATAAATAAATAAAATTTCATAAATCTTTCGATATTGCCACATAAATATTAGAAATTTATTCATTCGCAGTATAATATGGTAAAGGGCGTCTGTCTGAACCGCACTGATGCGCTGTTTGGTTTACAATAACGAAATATATATTATTTAATTCACACAGAATATAAATCGATCCATCTCGCTTATAGCCGTGAATAAATATTATCAAGACGTGTTCTGCATAACTAATGTAAGTGGAGTACAAACTTGCTTTTATTTATTTGCTAGCTGTCTAGCCTACGGCTTCGCCCGCGTTTGAATATGTATTCTTCACTTATGAGTGCAGTTTTTAAATATAATAATTGGAAAATAATGTTTTCATGGTGTTATCTATTGAATAATATTTTGTTCACAAGATCGTCTTGAGTTTTTATTATTTTTACACGGAACCCTAATTATTTTCCTAACTTTTTTGGTATAGGTACCGTATATTCATATGTATTTAGTAAAATGCTATTTTATAACGCCAATTACGAAGTAATACGTATTACATTTTTTAAATGATATTCTTTACGCGCGCGCGCGTGTGTGTGTGTGTGTGTGTGTGTGTGTATGAGTGTGAGTGTGTATAGGTAATGTTGAATGGTTGAGTCAATTATTATATTTAATCGGATCGTCTTTTAGAAACTGATTACGAAGGTGGAAAATAATTGGCCTCGGTGGCACAGTTGTATTACGCTACGTATGTAGGAGTATCCTAGGGCGTGTAAATCGCCCAAGGAGCGTTTTTGGGGGGCAATCTAGCCTAAGCGATGCGGTTATAAAGGAGCTAGTAATATACTCACCGATGGTGGCGGCAACCGTTCCCTCTGCCAGCGTGTAGAGTCCAGGACGGTTTCCTCGAACTCACTTCCACGTAAAGCGTACATATTATTATTAAAGCGTGCAGCTGCAATAGCGCGGGTTTGCGGTATATACAATATATGTAGCGGAGGCGTTCGAACTCGAGTACACAATCCAACTGTCACGGCTCACTAATGACTCGACCGTCGGGTCGGCGCAGTAGTCCAGCTAAGGTACTACAGCGCCACCACTCAACAGTAAAGCAAATCACCAGTAATTCTTCACAATCCGCCTATAGATGGCGTTACCGCTATGACTGTCGTTCTGAGGTCTCGGGTTCGATCCCGGTTCGGGTCAAGTCATATTGAGTTTTTCTATTCAGTATCATCCCGGAGTTTGGAATTTGTGCCCGATATGGTGACAGACTCGCCCCCTGTCACATCTGGGACGGAACTAAGCTCGGCGAAATGTGGGTGCTGTAGTTCGGTATTTCACCTCTGCCTAACCCTTCGGGGATAATAGGCGTGAGCTTATGTTTTATGTTTAAAAAAATTAAATATATTTTTTTTTAATTATATTAATCAAATTTAAATTATCAAATTACGTGATGATGACTCCTTTGGTTGTACGGTTGGATTCCGCGTCGATGGACGTAGGTTTGAACCCAACTATACAACTTTATAATAAGCCTGAGTTGAGTAAAACATCGCGAGGAAACCGTAATATGGTGGTAGGGTCTTGTTTGACATCAGTGTGTTCCGGCACCATCACTTATGAGCTGCTACCTTGGCATAGTGTTTGTACCACCCTGGACCACATCATCATCTAATATCAAGGAGTATTATGGTCAAAGCACTAAGGCTATACAGTATAAAAAATAACTACTTATAGATAACTTAAGTCTATAAAACAACCAAGCTTGTTGTTATCTCTAGCGTCATTGAATGTGGAAACTTTTTAATAGTTGCTTGTTCTATCAATCACAAAAAAATTGGTGCTCTTTCATCATCGAAAGATGTTTTACACAGTGTCTTATATAATGTGATAGATTCCTTTTTCGATGAGTTTCGATAAAAAAATCGAAAGATATTAATTACAATTTTTATAACGTAAGTATTTTTAACTGAAATAAATCAGAATAAAAATGTTTGTTTATATTATTATGTATTGTGTAATCATAGATAAAGGTCTTTCGGTCCCATATATGTATATTAATAATTTCTTTTTTAAATCTGTTATAAACGTGAAATAATATTTCTTTTGCATTTTTTTTTAAATACACTGTTCATTTAAATTTTCTTTTTATTAAACTCAAGTCGTAACTAAGTTACCAAAAAAATGTTTCATTAAAATCAATGGTTATAAATCATATCTTAAACATTTAATATAACTTTATAAATGATCGTAATTGAATAATAAAAAAAGTTTACTCTAAAAACAGGTATGTTAAATATAGAGGATTTATAATGTTTATCTATTTGTTTGAAATTATTACAGTGAATGTTTTTGTAAAGAAAATAAAAGGAAAGGTCTATTTATCCGATGATTTTAATTCTGTAATCAACGACTTATCTTAGACGTGTCCCAATTTCTTATTAACACAGAAAACACACATACACACACACATAACCCTGTCACGCTTAACACTATCTCCCCACCTGAAGTAAAACCTGACAATGGGTACCGCATACGTAATTTCCTCCGACGAGTCTACCGACTTTCACTTGACAGATTCATGCGATGTACGTGTCTTAAGCACAGCAAACGTATAAAATAAGTACGAAAAATCACCATAGTTTTTACATTGAAAGCTGAATTTTCAGTGCGAAGTTATCGTGTATACATAGTATGGAAACTAAAGAAACAAGAACAAGTTTTTTTTTTGCAAGTAGAAATATTTAATTTTGCTATTTATTTAATATTGACTGTTACTGGATGAATTGTTATTAATAAATGAGGTCAATTAAAAATAAAGGTTGTTCTACAATGAACGTAAACGGAGCATACATAAATGAATGTTACCTATTATCTATATGCACGTAATAAAACCTTTTAAATCATTTGAATGTAAAATTCCATATTTATACAGAATTAAAAATGTATTAAGTAAATTGTAGTTTTTTTTTATAATGCACAGCACAGTGACTTCACTGGACCTGATGGTAAGTACAGTACAATCCAAAACACCGGCGACTAACACTGGACAGAATTCACCGTCAGTCACCGCTGTCATGCTGGTCTGATTAAATATCTCTTCACGCCTCTTTTGAAGGACCCAATATCATATGAAGGAGGGAAACACGCTGACAGGAAGACGATTCCATAACCTCACAGTGCGAAAAATCAGACAAAATAAAGGAGAAAGAACAGAAGATAAGAAAGTATAAGGAAAGAGAATAGAGACTAGAAAAGAGTTGAAAATATAAAATAACAAAGTAATGTTCTATTTAATGTTAAGTACTCAGGAGTTTATCTGCCATTAATAACATAGACTAAAGAAATTTAAAATCCTTCCATGTCAAACAAGCCTGTAAACAATTTTACGAAAGCTATCGAAAACAATCACAATACACTACTTATAACAATTTTATTTTTATGGAGCCTCGCTAAAGTGATTGTACAGTACCTGATGGTAAGTGCTGCATAGTCTAAAAACATCGGCAAACGTCGCTGGCAGATTCCACCGCCGGTATTCGTTATACCGGCCTGATAAGGTGCCTCTTCACACCTTTTTTGAACGAGCCGATGTCGTAGAAGGGAGGGAACAAGCTAGCGGGCAGTCAATTTCGCATTTGTACGGTGCCGCAAAGAAGTAGCAAACATATTTTGTGCGCGTCGAAATGCCGTGTTTATGTGGTACCGTAGACTGGCCTGTGTGGTTTTGTTAAACAAAGGAGATGGAAGAATAAGGTTGTATAGCTTTTCAGATCACTCACCATGATAAAAACATAAAAACGCTCAAAGAGGCAATGCCCCTTCTTAGCTGAAGCGATTATAAGTTCTTAGTGAATGACGTCCGTATCATTCACAATTAATCACACCACAATAAACAGAGTTAATTGTTAAATAAAGACGCCATGATATCATTTACCTACAGTACATGTTATGTATAATACATACAGAAATCCATTTAAAAAGCTCAGGTGCTATTTAAACATATTGATGGGTATGATTTATTTATATCCCTTATATTATTTTCATTCACGTTTTCACTGCGAAATGGAATGTTTTCCACCCGTAGCTTGGAGTCATCAAAAGGCCATAAACAGTCATGTTAAGCCGTCTGATTTACACACACCGCTTCAAACTCCTTGATCTGCCATATTCTATATTTCAACTTAACGTTTAAAAACATAAAATTTAGGGGAGAAAAAATATTGGGTTTAAAAACGCAACCGTTGACTTGTATCACTGTAGACATTTTATGTTGTGTGTGACCTTTATATTTAATATGTTACAGGGCTTTTAGAGATTCCGGGCTGAGAGGGTTTACGTGCGAGCACTATACATTGGTTTTTTTTTTTTATTTAAAAAAACGGCCCCCCTGACATGATCAGGGACTTTGGCATCAACGGGTTTTAAATAAAATACAACAATTCCCCCCAAATCCCCTTTTTCTGTGTTAGACTGGTTCTTTTACCTCTTATGTCTACAAACGAAATGGTATTTTATATCAAAACCTGATAATGTGCCTCGGAATGTTAAAGATTTACATGAATGATAACGAATTTTATTATTTAAATCCAATAGGCTAAGGTTCATTTCGTAAATTAGAAAAAAAAAACCGTCTAAATTGTAGGTCGAAACTTTTAACACGAGAGTTAAATTATGGGTTTCAATAAGAAAACTTCGGGTTTGTTTGACCTTTCTTCCGTACCTCGATAAAATTTTACAATCGACATTATCCTGTTAAGCTTTACCAGTAGTCTTTTGCGACAGTTTTGATTTTACTACTATTTGGCGCATGTATAAGCCTGCTCATGCCTCTATGGATATAAGCATTATAATACATAACCTAGGTCCTTTTTTTATGTTCATTTTACGTAATGGAATAAAGGACGTATGCGAAAAACAAAAAAACGGAATAGTTAAATATGTACAGAAAGTTTTGTTTTTATTATGACAAAACATGGTGGCTTCTTCCCTTATTTTTCTTAATTGCCCTGACGTGCGACTCTTAGGTTTATTCATACAGTGTATTGATTTTTAGCTTCTGCATTCGTTTATTCGGTTTTAGTAAAATTTGTCATTTGTTGAATTGTTTTTTTTATTTATTTACAAATCAAAACATTGTTTTAGTAGTATGATGAAGTTTAGTGAACGATAGTGATGTCTGGAATTAACCCACATCTCTGTGCTTCCACTAACATTATTAAAACTACGATTTGTACAGTTTTTTATATGACGAAAGAAATTATATATATTTATATTTATAAAAAAGAAAGAACTTGCCTGCGCTCTTCTCGACTGGGTTGTTTTCCGAACCGGTGGTAGTGTTTTAGACGTTCATAAGCGCCTTCTTAGGGCCTAAATTGAATAAATAAATTTTGATTTGATTTTTTTTTTGATGATAAAGTGATGATATAGGTATGCGTAGTACGATTAAAAATCAACAGTGGTGTCTGAGAGATAGAAAATAGTTTTTACTATTGTTATCTGTAATAGACTCAATAACATCATTCAATATCTGTATTATTGTTCTGTATCACTGAATAAGTATCTATTTTTTTTTAAATCATAGAATAGTATTGATTTTATCTAAACAATATTTTTATTAGTTGTATGTTATTTTAAACGGACGGATCTAAGCTCGGCGAAATGTTGGTGGTGTAGTTCGCTATTTCACCTCTGCCTAACCCTTCGGCGATAACAGGCGTGGGATTATGTCTGTTATGTATTTTTTAAAGCACATTTAATATGATGTGTGATGCAAATTATGAAGTAGTTAATATTATAATTTGTAATGCAACGATTGCGTATATAATATATCTTATTCCTTTAACTGCCTGTCTTAGTACTAGAATTGGTGCGGATATGTGTTTGTGTGTGTGAGTGTGTGTACTTAGAAGCCATGTGTACTTAATTCCTTGTACTTACCATATGTCTTAATATAATATGATTTTAGGTATAAGGTACAAATTAACACTAAAGTTATTTAACAATTTTAGCAGCGACATAGCAGAACAAACGCTCACGGACACAAATCTCTGTGAATGGACCACCACTTTGCAATTGAACGTAGAACTAGGATTGTAGGCGTTACTGCTACCATTCGTTTTGTTTAACAATCTGGAACACCACCAACGCAAACGGGCCGTGTGCCAAAAATTGTAATAAGTAATACTGAAAGGGCATAAATTAAATTTTCACCAAAATAATTACCATTTACTGTGGTGATAGAGTAGATATAGAGATAGATAGAGAGATATAGATATATATATATATATATATATATATATATATATATATATATATATATAGATATAGATATAGATATAGATATAGATATAGATATAGATATAGATATAGATATAGATATAGATATAGATATAGATATAGATATAGATATATAGATATAGATATAGATATAGATATCGATATAGATATAGATATAGATATAGATAAGATATAGCTATAGATATAGATCTAGATATAGATATCGATATAGATATAGATATAGATATAGATATAGATATAGATATAGATATAAGATATAGATATAGATATAGATATAGATATAGATATAGATATAGCTCTCGATCTAGATCTAGATATAGATATAGATATAGATATAGATATAGATATAGATATAGATATAGCTATAGAGTAGAACAATGGAACGGGATAGTGTCTACTCGATAGTATAGATCGGAGAAACGGTAGAATTTGAATCCAAGTCCTTTAGAACGTTTATAACAAGCGCAGCGCCGTAATTACCTTAATTAATTTCAACCCTCGACACATAATATTAATTAGGCGTATGAAACTAAATTCGTTTCATGTTAAAGAAGAAAACAAGCCGTAATCTTGAGTAAAATAATCATTTCGTTTCGTTTCATTAATTTTCTTGATATTGTATCGTTTATAATAATGGAACGGGTGATTTTCTCCGAGGGAAATTGAAGTAATTTCATTTTAGTTTCTATTATTATTATTATATTTGTGGATTTAATAATTCATCCATCCATCCCTTCAACCGAAAGACGTCCACTGGTGGGCATAGATCTCCCCCAAAGACCTCCACGACGACCGCTTTAGCGCGAGCCGCATCCAATGTAATTTGTTAAATAGTTTATTAATAGGCGGAGTCTTAACAAGAGATGAATTTTCATGACACACATCTCTGATGATGATATTTTTTTTTTTGTTCTTTTGTGCAATTTTTGATTTGAATTTTAATTGAATTATCTTTACCGTGAGAATTATTTTTTTTTCTTTATATATAATAGGTTGTGTATATAGTTAAGTGTAAAGATATTTAATGTTAATTATAACGCCTATCTATCTGCCTGTTTATGCGGTTATAACTCAGAAACTACTAAACTAATTTACATGATTATTTTTTTTAATGTAGACATACTCTCTAGTAAAATTTTGGTATAAATTTTTAACCATCGGTAAAATATGGATTTTCTAAATTATAAAGAGAATAGTGAATTAAGCAGACAAAAAATTAGCACCAGTTGTCTCAATACAGTGTAAGTTCCATTTATAACGCCACTCGATTTAACGACAAACCCCCTAAAAAGTAACAAAATTACTTGGTCGGTTTACCTTAACCTTACCCATACATTGATAAACTTTATGTATCGTCACATCCACATATACATAGACAGAAATACGTCATTATTAAACAATAAAAAATAGTATGCATCTAAGTTGTCGAAATTAGATACTCGACTGTGTAGTTTTTTTTTTTATTCTATTTTATTACTTCATATAATTTAGCATGTTTTTACCCCAACTACCATATTATGGCAACAAATATACTGAAAATCGAAATTAGCTAACTATTTGTATTAATACTGAATTTTGTTAGTTTTATACTTTATTCGTAACAAGCTGTGTGCCCGCGGCTGCGCTCGAGTTTCATATATTCTTCGCTGAGTTTTAATTTTTTTATACGGAACCGTATTTGTTTTCTTATTTTTTTTTTGCTACTGAAATAAAGTAAAAATATTTTTCTCATAAATTCAAGCACTTGCCCGTAAAAGTAATCTGTGAATCCGATTTTATTCAAACTTTTATGAGTTTTTTTTTATGCAGAACCCTAATTATTTTCAAAAATTAAAGGGTAAGTTACGCGGAGTAATCAAAACAATAAACCAAAAAAGCCTTGTCAAAATCCATTCAGCCGTTCCGGAATTTACAAGAACAAACCGACACACAGACAAAAATTTTAAATATTGTATTTTTGGTATAGGTATTATGTTCACATGTTTTTAGTAAAAAAAATCACATTACAAACAGACAATTTTATTTATTATTTACTAGTATAGATTATAATATTACAATAATATTAGTTTTTCATCTCTCCATTTTAATTCCCTAAAAAATCGAGTTTGTAGTTAATTGAGAAAAATAAAAAATTGAGTTGTATATTTAACCCCTTGAGCACTAACCTGGCGTTTACGCCAACTTTCCATTGTTTTCCTAATGTCTTTCTATTGTTTCATTTTTATGGGTAATCGACATATTAAAAGCTCTATTTTACAATTCAGTAAATAATTGAGTTAGGTATAGAAAATACGTGCGACGTGGTGCTTGCGAAAGCCATCCCGTATCGCCCCCATCCCAAATGCGGCGGACGGCCCCGGGGGCTTTAGTGGGTATTTCCGGACGCTTCACGTCCGGGCGAGTCCCACACTGGCACGGAGACGTCCCTCCGTGCCCCCTTACCTATTGCATTGGGGGACTCCGGTCTCACTAATGCAATAGGTAAGGGTAGTGCGTAAATGCATTCCCCTCGTCAAAAAAGAAAAAAAAAGGTGTAGAAAATACGTAATCGAATCCGCATGTGTATCTACATAGATATATATAATAAATAGTTTGAAAATAAGGTTTACTAAAACTGTATTCTATGAATACTTAAGTAACAATTTAAATTCATTTGATAAGTAACTATATCTAGAGTGAAGCACGTTTTATTTGATAATAACACAGATGTAGTGAAGCGCCTATAGTCTGCAGATGTTTGATAAAACAAGCCATAGGCTTAATGGACTATTCGAGTAAGTGGTGCGGACGAATTCTACAAGATTAAATTATAAAATGTATATTATATTATAATATTAAAGTTGTAATTGTTCAGTGATTGTTAAAGTCAGGTAGTGCGTTGAAAGACCTATATTCGCATTCACCTATCACTATTCTATAGAATAAGATATTTCACTTTTTTAAAAACAGTTATTCTCGGGGTCGGCGCAGTATGTCTTCCTCTTCCATTCATCTCTGTCAGTCACCATATCATCATTCACCCCTTTTGACTTCATATCTTCCCTCACACATACCATCCATCTTTTCTTTAGACCTCCTCTCTCCCTCCATTCCTCAACTTTCATAGTCATCACTTTCTTCGTCACATGCTTTTCGTCTCTTCTCAAAACATGCCCATACCAAGACAAACGATTGCCTTTCATCTTTTCTATCACTGGAGCCACATTCAAACTTCCTCTAACATACAAAGTTTTAAGTTTTAATCTCAAAAGGTTATTACAGGGTGGATCATTACGTGAACGATAGTGATGTCTGGAAATAACCCACATCTCTGTGCTTCCACTAAAAACTACGATTTGTATAGTTTTTTATATGACAAAAAAAAGATATATATTATATTTATGAAAAAAAAAAAGAACCAGATCGAGTTTCTTGCCTACGCTCTTCTCGACTGGGTTGTTTTCCGAACCGGCGGTAGTGTTTTAGACGTTCATAAGCGCCTTCTTAGGGCCTAAATTGAATATATAAATTTTGATTTTGACTCATTCCTGATCCTATCCTTTCTGTTCACGCCACACATCCATCTCAACATTCGCATCTCTTCTGCATGTAGTCGTTTTTTCATCCATCTTATATAAGCCCAACATTCCGATCTACATGTAAATCCGAAGAGTAGATGAATATTACAATTTTAAATAAAAGGTTTACCGACAAAAATTAATTGGACTAAAAAATGTTCCGCTCTATCCCTTTAGTTGTTCATTCTGGATTTTATGACTATTGGAACATTTTAGTCAAAGCGCTTATAGTGATCGTAAGTCAAATGGTAATACTTTTTCCAATTAAAACAAACCAACTGATCGACAGACAGGTGAATGCTGCATTGGATAATACATAACCTATATATTTCGTGAATAATTATATAACAAGTTGTAATATGATAAAAATAAAAATTATATCATGGATTTGAATAAAAATCACTCGACCCGACCTTTATTGTTTAAATATTTTGTCAGGCTGAAGCGGACGGCAACTGTGTGAATATTAAAAGGTTAAATCTGTTTACTGTATTACCGCACCTCGTAAATAAGCTGATAAGTAGTTGAAAATACAATACGATTATATTAGAGGGAAGAGAAATCACTCCGTCGGGAGGAATAAATTTTATAATAAACCTGGTTATAAATGTACGTTTAATTTATTTGATACCTACAATGATAGTTGTATCGAACGATTGGTTAAGATTAGTTGAAGTAAAAGATAGTAGAATGTTCTAATTTATAACTTTCGCCGTAAACTGAACCGTGAATCTAAATAATAGACTAGATAAAACTGCCTCGGTAGCGCAGTTGTATTACATACGACTGCCGTTCTGAGGTCTCGGGTTCGATCCCCGGGTCGGGTCAAGTGATATTGGGTTTTTTCTTCTCAGTATCATCCCGGAGTTTGGAATTTGTGCCCGATATGGCGACAGGCTCGCCCCCTGTCTTATCTGGGACGGAACTAAGCTCGGCGAAATGTGGGTGGTGTAGTTCGCTACTTCACCTCTGCCTAACCCTTCGGGGATAAGAGGCGTGAGCATATGTATGTATGTATATTACTAAAAGAAAATCATCCTGAAGAAATGAAGATATAGAAAAAGTAACACCCAAACCACGCATATCTGTAAGATCATTAGATGGCTATAACTCAAGAAACATTTTTTGCGTAACATTCATTTTCTCAAATATTTTCACCATTAATCAGAGTCAATGGTACTAATCTTTAATATTACTCAAATTTGTCCCTTAATAAAACGTTTGTTTGTTATTTTGTTTTCACTAGTACTGGCTCGTTTTTTACCACAGATAGTACTATAAACTAGCCTTCAGAACGTTCGAGCGGCAATAGTGATTGAGATACAATGGAGTTTTTGGCGGGATCTCAGTCTGACATGTAGCAATTGTTTTCTTTAATTCATTAAACTTGTGTACTTGACTCTATATCATGTAATCTCTTGGTGGCGTTTTGTGTGAAATAGTTTAGTTATTGTGTTCAAGTTAAGTTTATTATAGAAGACAACGCGTAGCATACATTCTGAGGTGCCGACAAAGCTCCATGGAAAGTTTGAGCAGGATAGGCCACCGTTCTGTTGGAGCTTGGTAACGCTGATACAAGATTGAAAATCTTACCTACATGACATTGGCACAAATTGTGTGTACACACAGATTGCCATTAACTAAGAAGAAGATGAAGAGATACAATGCTACGAAGTAAGTTCGTTGTCCGTAGTAAAATTTATACGCCAGTGTTGCCAAGGATAAAATATATGTTGATATAAAACTGTTTTTGGATAGTCTAAAAAAACACGGAGTTTTATATGTATGAGGATATTAGTGAATGAAGTTGAATAAGAAATGACAATTGTACGTTTTCTTGCACAACTGGATTTTAACCATTAAACATTCAGCAAATGTATACTGATAAATAAAATTGAAGTGTCTGTTTGTGATTTCAAAAATACCAAATTTTTACTAAATACGTATGAATGTATTTACGGTGGCTGTACCAAAAACACAACTTTTTTACCTGTCCGTCTCTTTGTTCCGGCTAATCTCCGGAACAGCTGGATTTGTTTTAATGGGACTTTTTTGGCAAATAGCTGAGGTTGCTCTGCGTAATTTAAGCTACGTTTTATTTTTCAAAAATAATTATTGTTTCGAGTAAAGAAATTGAAACTCATTAAATTTAAATAATTTTAATGCATAGTTTAATAGTGGCAGGTATTTGAAATTGTGAGAATTATATTTTCTTAATGTTAGTAGCAAAAAACTGTTATAGGATTTTTAAATCCATGATAAAATACTTATTATAAAAGAATAATACGAGTTTTTATAATACGAATTGTAAAGGAAACCATGAACTAAACAACTTTTCCAATTTTTAAAACATGTTACAACGTCATCAAATGACTTAAATGACTTAAAATTTAAAGTACACAGTAGTTATACATACATACATACATAGCTAATGGAAGTGTTCAGTGACGATGGCGAGTCCATGTTTTTTGTTCACCCAAAAAGTGCTCAACGCCGGTAAAGATGTTTTTACTTCAAAAATTAGGAAAAATAATTAGGGTCCTGAATATAAAAAAAATAAAACTATATTACGCATTGAAAAATATATGAAACGCGGGCGTAGCCGCGGGAATACGGCTAGTTTAATATATAATGCATATTTATAGTGAAAAAAAAATCATTACGTATAATATACTTTTGCCGCAAAATTAATGTTAGTATACAACTTGTACTAAACATATAAAATGTGACGTCTTATCTTAGATCAGTATGCTGTTTCTCTAGGATGAAATTAAAATGCTTATAATTTCCTTAATTTTGATCAGATTTTAATTGTGTTTTCAATGATCGGGCTTATTTATAATCAATTTTTTTATGAAACGACAAAACAATTAATCGGTAAACACAATTGAATTAATTCTAGTAAATGAAAAAAGTTATAAAATCGGAAATCAAAATATGAATTAATCTCTCAAAACAACCCGACGTAATTCGCCAAAAACCAGTGAAACAATGCAATAATTATAATCTAATAAACAATAACTGGCAGACACTTACGTGTCTTGTTTCGTTTACAATAGCGAAGACGGAATTAGCATACTTTGTACTTCCAGAGTTAAGACAATTCGGCGTAATTTACAATCGGAATTTCAATTGTTTTTAATTTTACGTTATTCTTTGTTCTAACTTCAGAATATTAATAAATTTACCTTTGTGTTTTGTCAAACAAACAGTTATTCGTATTTATGTCATTACACTTTTTTACTTTATCCATGAATGTGACTCTTTCGGCTAGCTTTGACGCCAATGCTCACAGTATTTTTATGAACTAAAACTTTTTTAGTCGCAATTTGACCAGTATCTCTGATCTTTTTTCGTACGGAAGTAACGTTTTCAAACAGAAAAAAACATTCCGGCTTTTTATTTATTGAAGTAAAAACTTCTTTAGCGGCGTCAAGTAATTCTCCGCAAGGGAAAAAACTTATAGATTCACGTTACTAATGGAATTTGGCATTAGCTGTCAACGACATGAAATTTGTATAATTCAGATGGAAAGGAATATTATGTAAGATGGCAGATTTCTAAGCTTTTGTGTTGCCAAATCTAAAATATTTTTCCCTAAATACCAGAAAAAAATGTTCGAGTCGAAACGATTACTACTAAAATTATTCCGTTAGTTGTCCAAACAACAAAAAAAAAACAGTATTTTTAATTTTTTATGTTTCGCTCAATTTAGTTTAGCCAAGAATCAAGACGATAGTGAAAGTAAACATATTATCTTGGAAATGTTGGAATTTGTGTCGTTTTAAAAATTACATCAAAAGTTTTAATATGAAATTACCACTATATTTCTAAGGGCGATTAAACATTTTTAACACTTGATTTCATGATAGTAATTATTTTTAAAATGTTTATGAAAATAAATAAATCGGCTAGATAACAACGACTGTCAATAAATTATATTGATAACTAGCTGTGTGCCCGCGTCTGAGTTTCATATATTCTTCACTGCGTTTTAATTTTTTTATACGGAACCCTAATTATTTTCCTAATTTTCTTTTTCGGTACTAAGATGACATAATTTTTTTTTCTTATATATTCAAGCACTCGCCCTTAAAATTAACCTTTGAATCGGATTTTAATCACAATTTCTTGAGTTTTATGAAGTTACCCGAAGTAACTTTAGCTATCTATCAAAAAAGTCTCGTCACAATCGGTCCAGCCATTCCGTAGATTACCCAGAACAAACAGACAGATTTTAAAAATTGTATTTTTGGTATAGGTTTCGTATATACATCCATGTGTATTTAGTAAAAAAAAATTATTTTGTCATTACAAACAGACACTTTAATTTTATTTATTGGTATAGATATGCTACTCTAAACTATAATAATGTGATATATTTATTCTATGTTTAATCTAATTTGTTATATGTACCTACCACATTAGTCAAAGAAGTTTTATTCGAGCGCACGTAAAGGTTACGCGCCTCATTTTTATGTTTCACTCAAAACAGTTTAGCCATAAATCAAACTGTGGTGAAGGTAAACAAATTGTCGTTTTATGAAAAAACATCAAGTGTTGTCAAATGTTTTTGGTTTGAAATTTCTACCATATTAAAGGGGGTGGTAGTAAACAAACATTTGATTTCATGATAGTAGTAATTATCTTCAAAATGTCTAATAAATTCCATCCATCCATTCAAGACGTTTACTCCTGGACCTAGGTCTTTCCCAAAGATCTGTACAACGACCGGTCTTGAGCTACTTGCATCCAGGGGATTGCCTCGACCTTTACCAAAATTTGTGTAGGCCCTACCAATACTACGTCTTCCGATGTCTGGTAGTATGAGAACCCGTTGGCCCCATCAGGCATCAGTTCTGCGAGCAATGTGCCCATCCCACTGCCACTTAAGCTTAGCAATTCTTCAGGCAATGGCGGTTACTTTAATTATTTTGCAGTGAAACTCCAAGCATAGCCTTCTCCTTTTAATATATTAAACAAAATAAATAAATTAGCAAGAACTGACGATAAATATTTTTCTCGTATAGTACACTAATATTATTGGACTGTATAATTTAATTAGGACCTAGTTATAACATCGAGTTAGCAAAATATTGTTCTGAAACGTATAGAATACGATCGACATACGACCCAAAACATAATTTCGTATCAGAACCCCTCATAATTCTTACTTCCAATACAATCGAAGCATTTGCTCTTAATGTCGACATTCATACATAATGTATTTCGTTCAGCTAAATTAAACACGATTGTTCACCACTCGACCTCATAATGCAGGGCTTGCGTTCTTATTGTGAATTTCTGTTCAGCTTTTTCTTTCATTTGTTACATGTGCTTAATTTGATGTCAATGTGAGCGTTATAGCTTCAATGAATTCTGTTATATTAACAATTATTGAAAATCGCGAAAGCCCAGTTAACTGGAATGGAGCGATAGCGAGGGCTTAAATCTAAGGTGGGCTTAAATCTGAACTCTTAAAATTGAGTTTTTGCAAATTAAAAAAAAACTTACGTACTTATCAGTGTTGGTATCAGAATAGTGGTATTATGAAGTTGCTTTAGCACTAATTAATTTATTTCGAGTTTTTCAGTATTACTTTTTTAATATAGATTTTACAATAAAATACAAAAGCATATTACCGATTTACTGGACAAAAAGTTTAGGCACTATGTCAAGCAAGTTTTAATCTCCAAAGGTTATTATAGGGTGGATCGTTATGTGAACGATGGTGATGTCTGGAAATGACAGCCTTCATGTATTAATAAATTTTCTATCTATGAGCTGTATAGTTCAATAAAAAGATATGAAAAAAAGTAGATCGAGTTTCTTGCCGGGTCTTCTCCGCTGTTTTTCGAACCGGCGGTGCTAGTATTTTGACGTTCATAAGCGCTTTATCAGGAGATACATTGAATACAATTTTTTTATAATTTGAATCTCAATGTAACATTAACCGTGAAATTATTTATGTTATCATTGAATCTAAATTAGTTGGCCTATTGCTAAGCAATTAATATTATTCGAAACGAAGATCTGTCTTAGCTTTATTTAAATTTGTTTTTTGTTCTTTGCCCAGGCAGAGGTAGTTTTTGCAGATGTAACAACAAACATTATATTTGACAAAAAAAAAAAAAAACAGAAACTATTTAGCGTATCCTAACATACTTTCAGTTATTTTATTTTTTACAAACTATTTATTATTTTTTAATACGAGTCCGATATTTTCTGCCTTATTTCTGCTCGTTTATGTGTAGAATACAGAATTCCTGTGTATACATGATGCGAAACCATGTCAACTAAGTTTTATTTATTTTTTTATTTTATTTTAAAGTTTTTGGGAAGGCTTACAGTCAAATGTTGAATATAGGTAGAAGAAATTATGAAAGTGTTACAGTTGCTAATTATAAGCCTCCACCAAGTTAATTACATAAATTATGTGGGGCGCGCCCGAGAGGCGTAAAAAAAAGCCAATTCAAGTTAATGTAGATTTAATTTCAGAGCTACAGTTACACTTATATTTAAACTAAACCTAATACAAATGACTATCGACCGATATTAGATCGAATAGTCCTTAAACCTAAGAGAGGTGACTACCGATCGAGGTGTGATCAGATAGTGTCTTCAGCGGAGGACTTGACAGGCGAGGCGAGCCTCAGTGAGACTCGGCTGGTGGGGCGGTTCCCACGATGACGATGAGTTGAAGTTCCGTATAATAGCAGGTGGCATGTAGCGTCGGTGAACCGATGTTGCAATTGTTACATGGAAACTGCAATGTAGCGGTTTCCGTGGGATTCAACGATGTGTCTTTGTTCCATGATATTAGGAAACTGCAACGTAGACCTTTCCATGGAATACGGGTACATAACACATGGGTAAACACCGATATACAGACATTTTCTACATATATACGAGAGCTCTATGAAGATTTTATGCATTAAAACGATCTTCTTATTCCCGACACCATCATAACCAATATATTTTGTGGGAACGGATTTCTGTCATACATAATGCATGTGTAGAGTAAAGCCAAATTAAACGAAGCCTTTTACCAACTGTTCAACCCTAAATTTTCTTCTTTTTTTTACTAAAATATATATATTATATTTTTGCATTCCCTATTTTAACAAATTTTGTGTTTTTTTTTTGTGTAAATGGTTATTGGTTAATGGTTTGTAGTTTGATCAATTTTCTAAATATAGTGTTTATTGGTAAGTTTTTTTTTTCTTTTCTTTTGTGTGTTTTTTTTTTTTTACTTTCAATGATTACTTTAATGTTTTCTTTGTACTGTTTAACTTGAGGATTTTTGTATTTTTTATTTCGTTTTTCTTTTTTAAAGCTACGTCAGCTGCGTCTACAAGGTTCAATCTGATTTTATTCCTATTATTGAAATATAAGGGTTGTATCTACCTTTTTTTAAAAACTAGTAAAATGTAATGGATCAATTGAAACAAGCAGGTGTTTGTTATGTATGGCATATAATAACAAACCGATTTTGATCTACGTTGAAG
Source organism: Samia ricini (assembly GCA_014132275.2). Classification (NCBI taxonomy): domain Eukaryota; kingdom Metazoa; phylum Arthropoda; class Insecta; order Lepidoptera; family Saturniidae; genus Samia; species Samia ricini. The sequence continues at coordinate 3,722,868 of AP028159.1, forward strand.
TGTTTCGTTTGTAAAGGCGAAAAATACATTTTAAGAAATTATTGCAAAAAAGAAATCCTTAAGTTTAAGTTTAGTAAGTTTCATTTGATATCAAGAAATCTAAGAACTAAAAGTAATTTAAAAAACCTTCTATCTTTAGTATATTTGTTATATCTCAATCCAAAACAACACCATTTTATGATCGTTTAAAATTGGGTAGAGCTTAGATTTGTTTACAACTTTTATTGAAATAGACTTTATTGTTTTTAACGTTTTAATGATAGCTATCAGAGTAAAAAAATTGCAATTACATTCTCATTACTTAGATGTAAATAAAACTATATAGTGCTACAAGCGGATAGTGTAATTAAGACTTTGACGCGATATTGTGTGATAATTTTTATTCCATCAAACTCTGGGAATGTACGTCTTCTCTCATTTATATGAGAACTGAGTCTATTCATAATGTGAATATAGTAGATTTCATATATAACGCGTGTCTCGTAGGAAGTTATACACAACGCATATACTTATATAGTATTAAGGTCGGACCCATCTCGGCGTGTCAGAGCGTGCGTGTCTCCCATAAGTTACTTATTACAAAACCCCACACTGTAAGCTTGAGTTATGGGTTAATTAATTTAGTTTTAGTAGATTGAATAATTTCACGTTTTTATGTGTAGAATTAATTTTAGACTCCGTTCGTCTGGTGTTTTAGGTTAGCTCGGCAAAGTGACTGTATAACCGTATAAGATGTATTTGCAGGTATAGTCCAAAAAAGGGTAGTGCGTAAATAAGGGTAGTGCGTAAACAAGGGTAGTGCGTAAATGCATTTCCCCCCGTCAAAAAAAAAAAAAAGGTATAGTCCAAAAACAACGACGACCACGACAATTTCCACCAGCTGTTGCCGCGCTCGTGCTGTCTTGCTATAATGCCTCTGCATCTTTATGCCTCTCGAAATATTCTTCCAATATTTTATTGATTTCAAATGATAACATTTTTATTTTAGGAATATATAAATATTTAATTATTATTGTCTAAAGAATATTTGTCGTGATCTGAGGGATCTTAGTGTTGGGCGACCGAGAAAATGAGTAAAAGAACAGTGTATATGCTGTGTGGCAGAAATTCTGACGTTAAGATGCATGTGTGGTATATAAAAAAAATAAAAATCACACTTAAATCTATATTATTAATCCAAAAAATATTAAGATTAAAGTAAGGTCACCTTACGGGTATAGAGTCCTCCTCTAATTCTTTCCATTTTTCTTTGTTTTATGCTTTATTATGTCACCCTTTCCTAGCTATTCATTTTATTTTATCATCCCAACGCTCTTTAAGCCGTCTTCCTCCCCTTTTCCCGTTTGGACCTGTCTAGTTCGTGTGTAGTATACTTAAAATGAATAAAATTAAAGAAGGTTTTAAAGTAGCATCCGTGTCAAAGAAGTTAAGGAGTAATAGGTTAGACCGCGTTAGGGAAGCTACACAGAATCTTCTTGTCCGAAATACCAAGACTCAAGACAAAAGTCTTCGACCAGTGTGTGTTAACAGTGATGACTTAAGGGACTGAGATGTGATCGCTCACAATGGGCCTGATTAGAAAGCCAAAATTACTCAAAGAGCAAACGAGAGGGCTATGCTTGAAATTTCACTGCGTGATCGAATCAGAAATGAGGAGATCCGTAGAAGAACTACAGTAACCGACATTGCCCAAAAAATTGCCAAACATAAGTGGCAATAGGCTCAGCAAATTGCTCGTACAACCGATGATCGTTGGAGGCAACGAATTTTCGAATGGCTGTTGCGTACCGGAAGACGCAGCGTGGGTCAGCCCCGCACAAGGTGGACCAACGGTTTGGTGAAGGTTGCGTGAATCCGCTGGATGTAAATAGCTCAAGATCAGTCGTTGTGGAGATCTTTGGAAGAGACCTGTGCTCAACAGTGGATTTCTTTCGGTTACGTATGAAGTTTAACGGATATAGAGATAAAGAAACTCCATTGTTGAACGCATTAGTTTGCGGAAATTCAATGTAAATAAGATGGTCGATGATTGCTTATTCTGATTCAAAAGAGATTTAGATGTCAAGTTTCTTGGAAACTGATTGACTGAACTGAAGCGGAACTACCAAAGTCACATCAACAACATTTAGAAGAAGAAACATCGAAGACGATATGGATGAATTGCGTGAAGAATGACATGTGTTTTGAAACGATCGTATATAGAAGAGAGTGGAAAAAGAGCTAACTAACCTTGCGTATAACGTATTCAAATAATGAGAGCGAAAGAACTTGATGATTATGATGACGTCTCTAATTACTTTGTCAGTGACTTCTAGAATCTCAGATACTCACGAAATGTGTATGTAAAATATATAGATAGATAAGATATAGATAAGATATATATGTAAGATTATAGAGTAAGAGTATATAAGAGTATGTATGTATCATAGAGTATCTCATAAAAAAAATAGCAATTATATTCTTCTTTCTTAAAGTAAATTTGAGTCGTTTTACCAAACGCGTGTAACATAGAGTAGGCGTTGAGATATGACATAGTAAAAATATCACCCACAAAAAGGTTAAAAGTCGAACGGGCGCGTAAAGTATGAATCCTTAGTATTTTCAGCCGTTACTTGTAGTATTTTAGTAGCAATAAACATATAAATAGATCTTCAAAATTATAGCCACGGCTTTATTACCACAAACGAGAGACCCATATAAAATAAAAGTGCAATTTGTTTTAGCTACGTGGGTTCTGTGTGTTTTATTGTTTTTTTTTTTTCAGATAACTTTAACAAACCAAATACCAATGCAACGTCACTCCAGTCATTTTACGGTCGATTATACTTTTCTATTTCTTTATTCAAAATTAAAAATTAAATTGCAAATATCGTTTTTTATGTCAATTATTACACTAATTTTTTTATGTGTTATCAGATTTTACAATAGTAAGATGTTTCAAACAACGATGGTTCTTTTGGTAGGTTGGTCGGATTCTGCGACGATGGATGCAGGTTTGAACCAACTTTTTCTATTTTGTAGGGAGCCTAAGATTTCGGTGAAGGAAACCAACGGAAGGTATCTAAATCTATATCTAATAATAATGCCCGTCTGTCTACTTACCACCTACTTATCACAAGCCTATCGGAAAAAACCAAAAGGTTTGTTCTGGCAGCATTACTCGAGAACTTTCGAAGCACGAATTGTGGACCATATCGTCACTTAACACTTTGTCAAATTGTAGTCAAAGCACAGAGCATATACAGTAAAAATATCATTGAGGAAAAATTCATTTCAATTATATATTACGGAACATTTATATAGTCTTACTAATTTTCAATATATTTTATGTTATCTATGGATACTCCATTTACATACGTTGTGTTACTTTTTGTAAACTGTTATATTGATTATGTTTTATTTCTTTGTAATAATAGTTTTTTTTCTACTATGATATCTAAGAGTACAATGCAGGAATTGGGTCGACGCTTGGATCTTGTTCCTTGCGTTCCTTGGTACGTGACTTGCTTTTTAGATATTTTCTTGGATGACTATTTTTCGAACCGTTTAATCACTTTTTGTTTGTTTTTGTCAGATCGACGTTGTTGTATGGAGAAGGACGAACTATATTTATTTACTTCCTTTCGTCTCTCTCAGGATCAACTTTCTTTTTGTCTTAGTATATTTTGTAGCATCGGCTGTTTTTATCACCATAACATCGTAGTAAAATATATTTCATAAGTAACTTCTGCCCGCGTTGACTTTAGAATTGGGGTCCTGAGAGAAACTCTGTTATTGTGAGTGATATGCCATCGTGAAATTTACTATAGGGTTTTTTAAGAACCAGATATCTCTACTACTTAATTTTGTTGTAACTCTCAAAATTCAACCTAAATAGGTACATTACATATATAGACAGCACGCATTTCGCCCGTGGGTGTAGGCAGAGATTACAACCATCGGTTTGTTACGACCCAGACACAGCTCTTTCGCTTCCTCTACTTTCATAAGGTTTTTCATACGTGCTCGTCAGTTATGGGAACTTTTCACCTGGCCTTTATTTAATAAATCAGTCATACGAATTGGTTTTTTTTTTTTTTTTGCTATGTGATTATCAAAATATTGAATTTTCTACTTATACAAAAGCTTAATTCGGAGTTATCATTCACATAAATATCTGAGTGTGAAAACCCACATCAAAATCCGTTGCGTGGTTTAGTAAGAGTTAGCGGATAAACAGACAGACAGATGAGGAAAACCATTTTTACACTATAAGTATACATAAAACATAGAATTCATAATTTTTTATTGGTTACTTTTTAAACAATTACTAAGATTTAGTTTTTTTTTGAGTAAAAATGTCAAATGTAACCCTAAAAATAATTATTCTACCCGTATAAACTTTTTATGTATGTGATCTCGAATAAAATTTATATGACTGTGATGACTCCACGACAGTCGGGAAACATATAAAGTAATTAATTAATCAGTCCATATTAGATTACATGTGTACGCTGATTGGGTGGTGATTATTAATGTGTCGAGTACCCATAAAAATAAGACAATAGGAAAACAATGGAAAGCTGGCGTAAACGCCAGGTAAGTGCTCAAGGGGTTAATTGTGTAAAATATTTTATAAGATGTAATTAAGAGTAATTATTTGATATGTTTTTCGTCGTATGGTTGAAACATTTTTTTTAACTAAACAAAATTTGGTGCTTTGGACACAACAATCACACCTGTGTTTAGTGACTATGTTATATAAAATGGTAAACACACTAAATTTGGAGATAATGGCTCTCAAAAAATTCTCCCCGAACGCATTTGTAAGTGATTGGCGAAAGATTTTCAAACTTGATGCTTGAGCTGATGCGGTGGGTATTACAAAATGCTCTTATAATATTCTATGGTTTTCCCATGATGTTTTCCTTCACCGGAAAGCCCAGGGTCTTGATAATATAGTATAGCTGGTTTGTAACCTACGTCCGTTGAAATGGCAACCGAATATTCTATAACTGAGTCATCATCGCTTCGTATGCGTTAGTACAAATATACGTTTCAGTATGACAATGGATTTGTGAGGTGGTGAGGTATTTCATACTCACGGTGGTAAATTATAATAACTTTTAATTTCTTAATTAAAGATTGAAGCACTGTCTGAATAGCCAAATGAATAATGCTTTTTCTATCGCATTGTGCTCACGATCACTATGAGTGTTTCAGTGCTTTTTTTTTAATGTAGTCCCCTTACATCTCAGACATAATCCGAGTTTTGTTTACTTTTTTGTGGCTTTATTGTTTTCATCTTATTTCTATTTTACAATCTTATTCTATTTGCAGAGCCATTGTGTAGTACAAAAAAATCCATATTATTTGAAAGATTATATTCATATGCGTATGCCAATCAAATGCAATCGTTTTTCAAGTTACATGTATCTTCAAAGACGAGGCTCATCTCAAAAACTTTATTTATTTGTATGCGAAAATCGATAATATTTTGTGGCGTGTAAAAATCGAATGTTTTTAAGAAGCCGTATAGCTGAAGAACTGTTATAAAAACCCATATTACATTGAAAAATAACACGTATAATATAAGTTGAAACCTTTGCTTGCTTATGACCATTATTGACAATTACTCATTCCACATTAAAGATTTATTTTGTAGATGATCCGTTTTCATGACTTACGTGGGCTAAATCATAAGGGATATACTAGATAAATGTATAGCAATAGCATATTTCTATTTCCTACTATTGATTCGGAACAACATAATTTCAATCGGCACTCAATTCTAAAGTATGACGAAGACGCGGGCAGTAACTAGTGATATATAATGTAACAAGATATACTCTGGAACCTGATTTGAAAATGCATCCACGAATAATAACGATGACTATCATTTTTTATTTTCTGATCGATAATAGGCCGTAAATAAAAGCCTTTATAAAAATAAAACTACATTTTTTAATCTATACATACATCTTTTAACTATAAGAGGCGTTTTATGTAGGAAGCGAATGGCTGGACGATTAAAGATAAGTGCAATGGCTATTGAGCTAATTTAGAATCTAAAGCGGTTTTATACAGGCTTGGAATTAACAAAGAGATTTTCTACGGTAAAACGTGTCTGAAAACCATGGAGCTATCTAGTTTGTTGATGCGTAGAAAAATTATGTAATGCGTGTAACGTTGACAAAGAACGAACATATTGAAGCACAAAGAATCTTCTGTGGCCTACTAAGGTACCTGAGTTATGTTTAAATGCTTTATGAATTCGTATCCTGGATTCAATGATGCAGACTTTCCTAGTTTCGAAGCGATTGTTAAAATGAAACATTATAAATCTAAGTGAAACAAATGAAAGAGCGTTAACGCTTCAAATGTATGGAACAAGTGAAAATGTTTCTAGGAAGTCTTTTCTTTCATTACTAATCCCAAAAAAAAAAACGAAATAAGGAAAGAAAGCGGAAAATTTTGTTGAATTACGTTAAAAGGGAAACAGTTGATCAAGATCGATTACTATGTTGGATGGGACAGGACAAGTGCCAGCTCTCATTTTATGGAGAGACAATACAAAAGGTTTATCTTCCAATTAACAGTCTTTTGTTGTTTCTAGATATAAAAATTAGTTATATTCGCTTTTACATACAGTTAAGGGTTTTCGTTCGTCTACTTTAAATTTATAACTCGTGTCGTGCATTTACATTATCGCTTTCATTATCAACTCTAGGATACATCCATTCACCCATTCAACCGAAAGACGTTCACGAGACGTTCACTGCTGGACAAAGATCTCCACGACCACCGGTCTTGCGCCACCCGCAACCGGCGGAATTCGGCGAACTTCAATTCTAGAATGCTATCTCTAAAATGAGAGTTTTAAAACACACAAACGTTTTAACTTTTTAATTAAACAGTAACAAATTCAATTCAATTTCAAATTCGTAACTTTTTTATAGGCTTAGAGAACATTATCTTTGCTTGAATCGATATTTTTTTTTACACGGAATAAGTTGAGTGCTTTGATCACAATCTCACCTGATGTTAACTGACTATGTGGTTCAGGATGGTAAACACACTAAGGCCTAGAGGTACTGGTTCTCAGGTGATGCTGCCGGAACCCACGTATTGTTATTTGGCGACAGGTTTTCAAACTTGAGGGTGGTAGCTACCCAGGCGGGCATCATTAGAAAATGCCCTACCACCATGCTATGGTTTCCTCACGATGTCTTCCTTCACCGGAAAACAGGCCGATTTTAAAGTCGGATAGGTGGGGATCGAACTCGCGTCGATTTACGCGGAATCCGGCCACACTACCCGCTGCGCCATCATCGCTTCAATGCGATGATAGCTCACCTGGTAGTATAGTCGGATTCCGCGTCGATGAGTGTAGGTTCGAACTCAGCTATACAATTTTATAAATTAGCCATACCTTTCAGTGATGAAAACCATCATGAGAAAACCATAGTTGTTACAAGGGCATTCTCGAATAAGGGTATTATCTCTAATAAGGGTAGCTAAACACTAGTAAGTGTGTTCTGGTAGCGTTAACTGAAAATTAGTAGCTATTAACATCCACGACCACATAGTGATTTAAAATCAGTTAAGATTGTATTCGTTGAGCGTATACATAAAAAAAAAACCGTTAGAAACGACTCCACCAATGAACATATCATGGCCAATAATAATGTTAGTAGATCTAACATTAAGATGATAAAACGCAAGTGATGTCAGTTCTTAAGAGTCCTTTATAAAGTGTTCCAGTTATATACCCATTAACTTTTATACGACAAGCAATTAATTGTTACGGACGTCTTAAGCTATATAAACATCTATACGGCTACTATCATCTAAGTCTACGTAGATTCACAACATATCCTTAACAGAACATGTAGAAGTCGAGGAGCATTTCTCAAGTAAATAAAAAAAAAAAGAAAGAAGACTATGAAAAAGTAACTTAGATATTCTGATGTATTTTAACATTTTAAAACTTATTGACCCAGAGGTGTAATGAGGAAGAATGAAGTTGTATACATATAATAAGTGTACAGAAGTTTCTATTGAATTTTAAAACTACATTATAAGATAAAAGAATAAAAATAAAGAAATTCGTAATAAGTTTTCATGATACCTCACCATGATAGTTCACAAATTATTGAACTATTTGTGCGAACATTTGCTATGGCGATTACGTATAAACGCTTAACCGTGTAAGTACTGACATAAACAAGACACTACTCTAGAAGTGTTGGTACCTACTTATGAATTCAGTTGTCTCCTGCATTCAAATTCAGTCTCTCTGTCTTCTATTCAATTTGCCTGTAATATTACTCTAGTCGCGTGCCTTTCTAGCTGTGGAAAGACATTTTATTGACTTTTGATGACACACTCCATCGGTATTTACGCTTATTATATTAGCTAAGAGACATGAAGAAAATTCTATAATATTACAGTCAAATATACCTAGACTTAATCAGGATAAATATTATTTTCTTTAGGAAGGCAATACTTCATTTCACACTATCATAAGATATGTTACTCTAATACAAGTGTGTAAACCATAATATCGTCTACATAATACGTATTGAACAGGATAATTTTATTTATTTATTTATTTGGGAAAGAAACAGTTAATAATATACACATATTAAATTACATAACAATAATACATAAACCAGTCAAGTTTCCACTAAAATTATAATTAATGAAAGTAAATATAACCTCCATCATTACAAGCTATAAAAATATTATGGCAAACACTATAAATTTAAAACTATTTTCAGCAATTTTTTAAAGGAACTGATGATTATGACTGAACAATTTTATAATAATGTGGTTATGTGATCCAAGCTACACGCTAACTTAAGATGCTTAAGCTTAAATATGGGTTGCATGATTATGGTATTTTTGATGAAATGTAAGTAACACAAATTTAGAAGATAACAAACCTAGCAATCGGTATTTCTCAAAAAGGATTCTGCTGTCTTGATCGAATTGAGCATAATTTGTTAATAGTGATAGCTAAGTTGGATCTAAATCCTTAAGAATATAAAATAGCGTTGCTATCTTATAGTGGATATTAGTTATAATAATTGTGCTTACACAGTCGAACTTTCCGTTAGTTCTGTACTCTTTGAATATGTATTTATAGATACTTCCAATCTCGATTAATCCTTATATGCATTTTAGTAATAATTTTTGGAGAGTAAAAAGTATTCTTCGATGTAGGTTTATTATAAATTACGATTACGATACAAAGGCCAAGTATAAAGTATCCATAACCGACGAGCATGTATGAAAGCGCTCATGAAAATAGAGGAAGCGAAAGAGGTGTGTCAAGACCGTAGCAAGTGGAAGCACGTATTCTCTGCCAACCCCTACGCGAGAAAGGTGTGATATTATGTAGGTATGTATGTACGATAGATTAAAATTTACTGCGTCTATGTTACATGTATGTTTAATAACATTGTACAAGAAGGAAAGAACTGTAAAATGCTTTACTTGTAAAACTATAATCATTCTAATACACCCGTTAATGATCTGTAATAAGGGTTGTTCAAAACCGCATATTAATTATCTCTTATTACGGACAATTATTATCGTTTACTATACATATTTTAGCAGTGTTATTTAATTACTTATGAAAAATAATAGACACTATTATATATGGATTATATTACTTCAACTTAACGGACTGTTTAATATGGTTCTTATTGTATTGAGTTAAAATTAGTATCCGTTTCAGAAATTAAAAATAAACGTTGTTAAGTATATTTCATGTTAGTAATAATTTAAATTAACATTTAATCACTTTAATATCATAGGTGCCGTAGGTTGAGAACCCGTTGGCTCCATCGGGCATCGGTTCTGCGAGCAATATGCCCAGTTCACTACCACTTAACTTCAGCAATTCTCCGGGCAGTGTTGGTTACTTTGGTTCCTCTTGGATCTCCTCATTCCTGATTCGATCACGCAGTGAAACTTCAAAAATAACTCTCCATTGCCCTTTGAGCAACTTTGTTTGAGATAAGCAAACAAACGTAGAAAGTAAATCTTAGTATCCACTCACTTTTTTTATACTCCTATTTATATTATCTCATTTATTTTAAATTATTCGTTTCGCCTCATCGTAAATTAACCAGTTCACGGAATTACTTTTGTGCAACATGTAATAGGTTTCCATAAAATAACGTTGACGATGGCATATTGACATTTTAATGTTCTGATATTTTGCGGGAAACATATAAAGATCAAAGAGCTTCACACAAGAAGACATCATTGAAAGTAAATAAGTTCTTAAAGATATTCGTGGAATGCTACGAATTTAATCTTTGATGTTAATTGGCACGCAACTTTCTATACGTGTTATGTTGGTAAGCCGAGTATACAAATTTTAGAAATTGATTCAGTTTTTCAAAATGTGCAAAATATGTTATTTTAGAAATATATCTGGATGTTTGTGGTATATTCAAGCGTAATGCGTATACATATAATAAAGACATAGAATAATTAATTTTAAAATTTATCGCTAACAAATTGGTTTAGATAAAATGAAATATAATTCATCAATGTGAGGATGACTTTCGATCCCCAACTGAGGAAGTTTCTATACCCACCGCCAGAGTGATACAGAGATAGACCATTAGCATAACACGCATTATAATGCAGCCTATACTCCTGTACACTAAACTCAGATAAATGGGTTCTGTAAGGGATATTGAGATCCGTATTTTCCGTAAATGGTTGACCATAATTTCCTTGCTGTGTGTGTGGTGGCTCTAGAATACCACCACCTCATTTTCCTACCCGTGGACTACGCCCGGACTGGAAGTGGCGAGTTATGCATCAAAAATAGCGTGCCCAAGAAAGAGTTAACGTCAGGCAGGCGGTCGGTTGTAAAACAAATAACAGGAACTGAGAAGCAACATGGATTTAAAGAAGACATGTTGCGCCAACCCCAAATATTTTTTTATACGGTATAGGCTTTGTACTTTTATCACAATCTTACCGGATGTTAAGTGACGATGTGGTCTAGGATTGTAAACATCTGAAGCCAAGAGGTAGTGGTTCTCAAGTGATGATGCCGGAACACACCACAGGTTTTTCAAATTTTAGGGTGCCTAGGTGGGCATCATTAGAAAATGCCCTACCACCATGCTATGGTTTCCTCACGATATTTTCCTTCACCGAGGCTCAGGCTGATTATAGACTCGGATAGGTGAGGATCGAACCCGCGTCGATTGACGCAGAATTCGGCCGCACTACCCCCCCGCTGGGCCATCATCGCTTAGCAAAAATGGAATAAGGGTAGGGAGATGATGGTTATAAGTTCCTTATCTTTGCTCACATTCTAATTTTGTTTTCAATGATCCCCGTTGTTTATGATATACTTTTTGATAAGACGATAAAATATAATCAACAAACATTCTAATTATATACCAAGGAATATAATATGCAAAGCGCAAAGGCTAAACAACAAAATTTGCTATCACCATTTTTCCGAAAAGAAGTATGTGCAAAGAAAGGAGCGATCACAATAGATCTGAGTAGGTCACAGTGATACAGGACTGTTTAAGCCTGAATAACCCCTTTCCGAATAATAATAATAATGTGCAAAGAAAAATACAGCATGTAAAAAATTTACTCCTTACTTACTTATGTACTGGGAATTTATTTTTCGAAATTTAATAAAGAGAGTCGAATCCTATGTTATTTCAACAAAGGTATACATTTCAATCCTTTTGTTCGACATAAAAATGATCGTAAATTCTACCGTACGCGATTCAAACATAAGTCCGTTGGTGAGATCCCAAAAAAAAACATGAATAATTGCTTTTTATTTATTACCCCTTTAGCATTTTATCATCATGATTTTTATCTTTCAAGCACAGAATATTCTTTGGGAAGGTATATGTTAAATAAGTTATCAATGAATTCGATTAAAAAAAAAACTTGACATTCAAATAAAAAATAAGCAGATTTTTACAAACGGAGTCGACTAATAACTATATACAAATAATTGCGATGAACATCATCGAAGGAATGGGAAAATAAACACTACTTCGGATATATGATATAATATGCCAAATAAATAAAAACTCCTTCGAAATCTATTGGAGGAATGAACACTCATACTAAGCAATTTGCATCTTAGAATGCGGTTACACTTTAAATTAATTACTGTATATCCGATTTTATAATAAACAAAGTAATATATATTACACTATCAGATCCAATTAAATAAACAGAATAAAACACAATGATTAATTCGCTGCTTGTAGCATCAATAAAATTAAAAAAATATATTATCCAATGTGAAAATATTTACATTTAAAAATGAATGAATTTATTTTAAATCGTTTAAAAACGAGCTTCAGTTTCAACTTTTGAAAGAGTAAATAATCTTTACGTTGACGTCGAATATCGCGTAAACTAAAGTATGTTTCAATCCCAAAAATTGATATATTATATATAATACGATAAATCCTACAATCCTAAGCACCCAGTAACTAAAAGGTATAGTCGGTTAAAAAGCGAAAAAAAAAAAAAAAATGTAGATTACTTTAGAAGGACTGATCAGACTCTTCATCGTAAGTAACTGTTTAGAATACGAGATGTGCCCGGGTCATTAGGATTCTTCTTCAATAACCATGCGGTAGTAGGTGGGCTGTATTTGCGGTAACAATATGGTGCGGTGGAAATTTGCTGCGATGATGTCTACTCACTAGTCGGGGGGCGCATGCAGACTACTTAAAAGTTAAATAGTTTCCAATGAACCCAAAGAATGGAGCGAGAAAGACAGTTGTCGAAAATAAAATTGAAAAGATCGCACAAAAAAAAAGCTAGACATACAGTAGAATCCGTTTATCATGACTCCGTCTATATTGATGTGATTGATTGAATTAAGTTCATTGTTTAAGTTGATTGTTTAATATGAAATAATTACACAGTGAAGTTTAGTTTTCATATAAAATTCTTTGTAACATAGTCTGTTATTACAATACCATAAAAAAAAAACAAAATCAGACATTGTTTTCTTATGTAAAAAATATATAGCGCAATTTTTTCATAAAATTTTAACATGATTATTTTGATTTAAAATGCTGTGTTTCTCTCTATGAAAACTAACGCAACAAAATCAAGAGGCTATTTATTTTCTACAAAATGCTCTGTATGACGTCCACTGAGTATGACGTGTTGTCATTTCCGTTCGAGGTTATTATAAACGGATTCCACTGTATATATAGTACATGCGTATACAGTAATGTTTATTTAAACTTTTAACCGTAGGGATTCACACTAAAACACTTCACTTATTTCACTTATTTATTAACACAATGAATCTATATCTTAACATATATGAGAAAACAAAACTACTAGCAATTCTTCCCGTGCAACATCCTATTTGCTCTAGCAGTCCAGCAGCAGCGCGCCGTGTGTTTTTCCCTAACCATATATATATATTTTTTTTCATATTCTTTATTTAAAAATCATTACATTATGTAAGTTAAAGCTAAATTACACACTATAATAAAACTACAAAATAAAAAGCATAAAAAAAATAAAGATAAATTAGTAGACCACACATGCCACACTTACTAACTAAACTACTTTGGTTGCTGCTAGCCAGTTGAAGGATGCCTGGAGGGAAAGTCGTGGTACACGTTGAAAGTTATTTATTAACTGATTCTTAGTTGATTCTTATATGATTAATTAATTGATTAAGATTCTGATTCTGATTAATTCTGAGGACATATAGTGAAACTTAAATTCTAAAAGATCCCTCGTTAGTCGTAGGGCTTACAAAGATTACGGTGGTCAATCAGAAACATGCAGAGTGCGAGCGAGACGGGACACACGGACTTCTCTCATACGAGGTATTAAATATATGTATCCCGTGCGCCCGCGGCTCGCGCTAGTGTGCCGTTAGATGTTGATGAGGGCTCTACACTACGAACTAATAGGGGACACGGGGAAACCGCATCAGGGCTATTCCCTTCGACGGTGGCCTCTCCTTTGTCCGCGCCTACGGACAAGTCAACTGGGTGAGGCACACAGGTGCGTCCCTCGTGGAGTAATCTTCTGAGTTCTGGGAGCTAATCCTGCTATCGATCGGACTCTGAGGGGTCAGGGAGATGCACCCGATCTATACGGGTCATAGACACGGCCCTCCTTCAACTACCTACTCAGCTAGGCGAGGACCGGCGTATGAGATCGCGCGCCTGAGGCCTATATATTAACGACAAGTGATCACCTCTTCCTCTCCGTCTGTCGGGAGGTCTAGCGTGCAACGGCGCGATGTTCTGGAGGTGAACGTGCGCCGACGTGTCCGCTCGGCGGAACATGTTGGTTTGCAAGGCTGCTTATGAACGCATCCAGGCTCTCTACACGTAAGTCACGCGCAATTACGTGGTTGCTAACGTATCGCGGTGCCCCCGCGATCATGCGAAGCGTGATGCTCTGTTGGGCTCTAAGCCGTTTCTTGTTCGTATCCGATAAGCGACTGAACCATGCAGGGGCGGCATAGGTAAATCGTGACCTCAAATAGGTTTTGTACAAACCAAGCCTCGTTCTCAAGGGTGAGAAAACAAAAACCCAAAATGTTTTTTTTTTTTTTTTTCCTACCTGGCTAATGCTGTTGACCGGAAGGGCCTTTACAGCTTCACCGAACTTTGTGGGCGAGTGCTGAAGGCACTCTAAGACTGAAAAAACTAAAAGAAACAGTTGTATGGTAATATTTACTCTCTGCCTACTTATGGTCCTGAAAGGGTTAAGGCAGTTTTCTTTTAAATAGTAATTGTAATATAATTATGTGTGGTGCTAGCTAGGAATGGTACCACCCCATATTTTACCGTGGGTGTCGTAAACGGCAAATCATCGGTATCCTCTGAGTATATGGTACACACCTTCTGCGATCGCCAACCCGCCTGCAAAGTGTGACGATTATGATAATTCCCAACCAGAAACTACCATCCTCAAGTTCGAAAACCTGTCGTCAAATACCAATAGGTGTGTTCCGGCAGTATCACTTGAGAACCAGTTCCTCTAGGTTTTACCATTTACCATCCTGGACCACATCCGTCATTTTAACATCTGGCGAGAAAATGATCAAAGATGGTCAAAGCACTGTGCCTATTTCGTGTATTTTTTTTACATAATAGTGAATTACTTTGGATTATAATTTAAGTTAATGCTTTTTTCTGCTGTTAAACCTTTAAACGCCTCGTTTTTGTTTAACTATATAAGCTTAGAGGTTTGGAATACATTGCAGCTGTCCTTAAGATAACGCGCTAAGCTAGATAATGCAATGGCGCATTTATTAGTGCAGTCAGATTCCGCGTCGATGGTGTTCAAACTTAAGGCTGGTTACCCAAGCGGGCATTATTGGAAAACGCCCTACCATCGTAGCATGGTTTCCTCACGGTATTTTCCTTAATTAAAAGCTCAGGCTAATTTTACAGTGGAATAAGTTGGTTCAAACCGTGGAATCTGACCACACTACCTTTTTTTTTTTTTTTTTTTTTAACGTGGTTGAAATCTGCTCGTTGAACGCTCGGACGTGTGCCGAAAACCAAGTTTTTTGCACACGTATGATCCTCTCGACAGACTAAGACACCGAGGCACCCTCTTTTGGTGTCCGTGTGCCAGGTTGGCTGTAACCGACTGACTAAACACTCCACGTCCCTAACCGGCGCAAAGATGCCAGGGTCTCCGGAGGCACATTATACATGTATTCTGCAGAGGCCCTGACAACGCCATACCTCACGGGAGGTCCGACGTCAAGTTATTTTACGAGGCTTGGCGACCTCGACGGGCGCCCGGACGGCTGCGTCCGGTACCCCGGCGTGTGACACGCCTCACTCGGCTGGGGTGCGCTGCCCGCTCACTTTCCCGCTCTGCCTCCTCCTTTGCGAGCATGACGGCTTCGCAACAGGAAGAGACAACCGCCCAAGCCCTAGAGCTCCCGACCATCGCCCTCACGAGCGACGGCAAGGAGAGGACCCTACCCACGTCGGACGCCAAGTCCCTGAAGGACTCCCTCCACGCGGGACACACGACCAACGTGTGCTCGACGTCGTCGACGACTCCGCCGGCACAGTGATGACAACACGGAGAGAGTTCCCTTCCTATACGATTCAGGTAATTGCCGAAGCACCCGTGCCCCGTCAGTACCTGCGTAAGGCGGTAACTCAGAACTCCGTGAGTCCTCCCTAACCAGTCCCTAAGGTAGGGCCGAACGGCCTCCACTGTAGTGACCACACTACCTACTGCGTCATCATCGCTTCAAACAGTAATAATAACATATTATTCAATGTAACTTTATAATATTTATGTACTGACATATATTTCAGTAAAATACACAAGTATTATTTCGATATGACGACTGATAACAAGCGGATCAGTGTAACTAGTACAAACGCTCAAGGAGCTAGTTAGTCTAAAACCTTACATAACAAACGTCCCATGTGTACGGTAGTTGAACTACGTTTCATGAAAACGGTAAACCGATTTAAGCATTACTAACATTCTGTGTCGGTATGTAATACAACTAGTTTTATATGCCTATGTTCGTTGTGCTCGTTCCCACAACACAGCACGAGGAAACGAACTAATTTACATGTAATTTGCATATCACGATTGTTTTTTGGCGTCGTCTACATACAAAGAAAGTACATTGCAAGTAATTATCGTTCTGGAAGTACTATTATTATGACCTTGAACAAAATACATTTACTTCATACATTTATTAAAATGTATTATTTGTGTTTTTTTTGTCCTCGAATCCCTCGAAAATAATTCGAGATTTTGTTATTTCTATACTGATTAGAATTTACAGGTTTCTCGTGGTTCCTACGCTCTCATATTACGTTTATAATTTTTATGTAGATTCACAATATATAATTGTATTTGCCTTATATCTAATTTCTAAGCCTAAGCTTAAATTTAGTTTGTTATTCGTTCACACCTTCAGAAATCTCCAATAATAATAGTGATTATAATATTAATAATTCCAATCTAATTAATAATGGTCGTTATTAGTTGGTGTCCTGTCGGTTTTCGTTTCGCCTGGTGTAAAATAAAGGTTACATGGAACTCGGTGAATTAGAGTTATAAAATGTACCCTATCTCCTCATTTCCTACCATTTTTATTTGGGGTCAGCGCAACATGTCTTCCTCTTCCATTCCTCTCGATTTGTTGTCATCTCCGCACACACTCCTTTCCTAAGCATATCATCTTTCACACAGTCCATCCATCTTTTCTTCTTCCCTTTCTATATCCTCATTTATTTGATAAAATCTAAGTCATTGCCAAATGTCATTTAAATTGGTGTAATAATTTAAGTTGTTAAAGAACAAACCAATAAATATTTATATTTATCCCAAATCCTAAAGAAAATTTCACTGTCTGTCTGTTTGTCTGCTAGTTGGTTCATAAAGACAAATATACAAATAGACCTCATCTTTTATTAGAAGAATGGTAAATATGAAATTCTACAATATTAAAAAGTGACAGACCTCTAGGTGCAATAGACTAACCTATCATGCATTTGCAACATACTGGACAGTGTACAAAGGTCCTGATAAGGGGTTTTTTTATACTTGTTTCTAACTAGTACGTTACGGACGTATTTGAATACATGAATTTCGTGGAAATGCATGCTGTTACTATCACAGCTTTGGGTATTCCAAGCCGAGGTTGGTAGTATTCTGGTGCATTTAAATTAGTTAGGCACCATTTTTTGGTTGTCACAAAACTTTCAAAGTAATCAACGTTAGCTAGTAGGTACATATTTTTTATTATTTTAATAAACAAACCAAAATATATGTACAATATAAAGATTACAATATATTCCATTTATTTTAGTATCAGAAATTGCTTCACCGTAAATCGGCGCTAGTGCCAGTCGGCCATATTGGAGATTACGTCTAAAATTACGAGTATTATTCGAAACGATCGTTTTCGCCGCACCTATTCAATCGTGATATCTAGGATGAACTAAGTAATAAGTTTGCGGATATTATAGAACCACTGTTAGCGCGGTCTATTACAAATAATACGGTACATAATGGTACATAATGTTTTTTCAATGTATACTAATAAATAAAATGGAAGTTTCTGTTTGTAATGTCTGTCTGTCTGTTTTTTTTTATATAGATAAACGTGTGGTGCCGGCTCAGAATAATACCAATCCATATCTTCCCGTGGGTGACGTAAAAATCGACTAAGGGATATAAACCAGGGGATGGGCGACAGCATCCTCTGAGTACTACAAACACATACTGCGATCGTCAACCCGCACACCAAGCGTGGCGATTAGGGCAATCCCCCTCTCTCTATTTGGGGAAGACCTATGTCCAGCAGTGGTAAAAATATATTTTTTTATATTTTTGTCTGTCTGCCTGTTTGTTCCGTGTAATCTCCGGAATGGTTGGACGGATTTTGACAATTACTTTTTTTTTTTGGTAAATAACTGAAGTTACACCGCGTAACTTACTTTTAATTTTCGAAAATAGGGTTCCGGATACAAAAATTAAAACACATAAATATTTGAATAAAATTCGATTTAATGCACAATTTTACGGGCACGTGATTCAATTTATAGAATTGAATTATAGAAATACTTAGTACCGAAAAAAAAAACATAAACGAAAATAATTAGGTTTCCTTATAAAAAAATTAAAACGCACTGAAGAATATGTAAAACGTGGGTGCGGCCGCGGGCCCACAGCTAGTTATAAAATAAAAATATACGTAATACGTTACAACACGCGTCTCTTTCATGAGAATATATCCTTTTCCTAAAATTCTGGCATAACTCTTTCGCTTATTTTACTTTCATTAGCAAGAATTTACTAGAAAGTTGATATGTATATTTCCCGTCAGTTACGGGTACTGTTATCGCGCTGACCCTTATTTAGACTTAATTGTCTTTAGTATTCTTGTTATTATTTTTACCCCAAATTCAATTATGGCTGCACAACGACAATGAATGGAAGGAAAACAGGACTCACCGTAACGCTGAATACGCTGCGTGTAGGAGGCCTCCTCTTCTTCCTCTGATGTACTAACTTCACTTATTTTTCACCTTTATTAAACTAATTGAGTTTCTTATTGTATGATTACGCGCACGTTCCTTTTTCGGCCGGTCTCGCGCACGACACGATAGCAAGTGCGTGTTAAAAACAAAAAAAAGGGACTGGGAAAGGACAGGACGAATATGGGGTGGTTGCCGTTATGCAAACCATTTTTTTTTAGCCTAAACAGGTACATTTAGCCTTACTTTTCTTTAATACGCCTAGGTATATCCTTATCGACTTGTGTAGTCGCCTTCCCTTTATAGATTTGCTTCGTAAATCTTCTATCATCCCAAACCAACAAAAGATTTCTTTCTCTATATTTATTACGATATCCTGTATCCCTTCATTAAATCTTATACTGCATTATTCTTTAGTTTCTCAATCACCTTTAATCAATCAGATAAATGCAACCGAGGTAGTGGAGTGGTAGTTAATTCTGATCCTTGCTTGTCGCAAAAACATTCGTTTTCTTAATTATTTTGGCTACTAATTCCTATTAAGTTACCGTCAAGGTATAAATGAAATTCCGCAGAAATAATAGCTGTCTCTTCAGATGCTTGTGATACTTTGGATTCCGTTTAAATATTTCAGACTACGTTTTAATCTTATTTAAAATGTATATAATTTTATCAATTTAAATTTTGACTATAATGCTGTAGTGTTGACGGCTTGGATACCATATTTGTTGACGTGAATTCGAATTGCCCTGAGTAATACGTTAATATTAACTGCGACTATGGTCGAACGTTTATCTATGTATAAACAGAAATACGACTTACATTTTCATCACGAGATCTCCGAAACGACAGCCCTGATTTACTTGCAATCTGCCATAGTTACTCCGCTGTGACGTAGGTACACACAAGGATGAGCAAATTCTATCTAAAAACCAATTTTATACTTGCGATCACTTTAATACTTCAACAGTCAGTCACGTCACAACAGTTGCTATCGTAATTGTCGATATAGTAACGTACACTTTGATGTTGACAGATATTTAAAAAGGCTAATAGTTTTTGGCGGCACTACAATATGCCATATAGTAGTAGCTGTTATCTTTAATTCAATAACTTGTGTTATCGGACACAATATTGTGTGAATTTGGTAGCGTTTTACGTAATATGGTTTGGTTATCGTGTGAAGTGTATTGAAAATAATGGCACGGTACGTTTATTCCGAGATGCCACAAAATATCCATTGAACATTCTAGAGAGATTGCCATTGTCTTGTTATGATGCTGGTACAAGTTTGAATTTCAGAACAGTTTAGTAGAAGTAAATCAATAATTATGTTATTGACTTTTTGGTGCAATTTTATAGTATATGTTTTTGAAGTCAGTTTTGTTTTTGGAGTTTTTTGGCGGGATCTCAGTCTCATATATAGCAGTTGTTTTCTTTTATTAATTACACTTGTGTATTTGACTCTATATCATTTAATCTTGGTGGCGTTTTGTGTGATATAGTTTAGTTAGTGTGTTCAAGTTAAATTTATTATAGAAGATAACGCGTACCATGTATTATGAGGTGCCGACAAAGCTCCATGGAAAGTTCGTGGAGGATGGGCCACCGATTTTCTGGAGCTTGGTAACGCTGATACAAGATTGAAAATACATCTAGCCTACATGGCACCGGCTCAAATTGTGTATACACAGATTGCTAGTAACTAAGAAGAAGTTTTATTTTTAAATAAAATGTTTTGTTTTCTATTTTTTAGTATAAGTATGTAATTTTTGGGTAAAGTTTTGAAGCCAGTTTTTAATTTTTCTCTAAAAAATCATTTTATTTCCGTATTAATTTCTTCCTTTTTATTTCTTTTTTATTCACGGTTAGTGCATATAGAAAAGTACAATAAAAACATTTTTTTTTCTGCACCTACTCGTTAACATGTAGCACCTTCCATCATCAGATCAGCAAAATAAGAGAGTGATACGCAAACACTTCAATAGCTGTGGAAACAAATATACGAAACAAAAATCATCTATAGAATTCGATAATTTCGCTCGATTTCCCTGAGATTCACTGATCCAGGCTTGGTGACAACGGGACCACCTCGTAATATACTACTTTGAATAAAATAAATATTACAAATCGGTCCACAATATACTTAAGATTATCGGTATCTACACAAGTAATTTTTTAATTTTTAATAGGGAGCGAATGAGAGTTACAGATTTTAATTACAAACTTTAAATATGTAACAATATTCTTTTTGCGGAATGTACTTTTCACAAGTAACTTCTACATTCCACGATATCGGATGAATAAACGTACACGATATAGTATCGGTCGATGTAAAACCAGATTCACTATAATCTCATTATATCACGTATGAAAACAAATTTTCCCATTTTAAAAGTTAAAGTATCCAGACAGTTTTTCACTGAAAGCCTTTTGAAAGCACTTAATACGTTTAGACAGTAAACCTTAACCTTACTATTATATTAATTTTACGAGGATCAAATAATTATATTATACACTAGACGTGTGCCCGCGGTTGCACCCGCGTTTAATATGTTTTTTCACTTCGTAATATAGTTTTAAATTTTTTTATACGGAATTTATTAAATATTTCATAATTTTTTTTGCTAATAACATCAAGCAAAGATATTTTTCACAAATTTAAATACCCCACAGAAAAAATGTACATGGGATCGGATTTTATTCCGAAAAAGTCTACGCTTCAACCGTCACGTACCCCACAGATCCGTTAGCTCTGAAATCGCTTCGGAGATCGCAAAACGTTCTTACCGACCCTGACGATAAAATCATCACTACTAATAGGATCTTTCCCCATCACCCGAGGAAATATGCGTGCTAAAGCCCACGTCCGCGAAACCGCCGTTCCCGCCGCCGGACAGGCGGCTAACTTTGCTTCCGAACACTCTGCGGTGGTCTCATTCCCTAATTGGGGAGGCTTTTGACATCGCCGCCAGCGCGATACAGTGACACTGATCATACATTGAGCATTACACCACGCACTACATCGCACACACATTCCTGCACGCAACACGCATGTACATAGGTTCTGTAAGGAACTTTTTTTATCCTAAATAAAAAATGTAGAGATTAAAATTCAGTGGGAGTTTTCAGACAGATAGCGGCTAAGCCGAGGTTCGAACCCTTGTGCTAGTTACCTTTTGCGGCGAGTTACTTCAGCACTCGCCCACAAAGTTCGGTGAAGACGTAAAGACCGTTCCGGTCAACAGCATTAGCTAGGTTAGAAAAAAAAATCTACGCTTCAATTTTATTTATTAGTATAGATTATAAATTGACACAGCAAACATTTTATTTACATATGTATATCAAATATTAATAAGAAGTAGCTTAAGAAATAATTCACGTTCAGTAGCTAATTGTCAACTGTTCGTACAGTCAATTGATTGCTTGAAATGTTATCGACGCTTTAAACATAACATCAAATGGAATGCGAAAATGTAATACGACTTTTATATAGTAAGATGGGTATTCTAGGCATGACATCTACCAAAACTGATCAAATTAAATAAATCCACTTAAAATATTCCAAGTTCGAGTGATATGAAAGTTATTCCATGGAAATTTTATTAATAGAACCACTCTATATTCCTTTGATATAGTTATTTTATAATAAAAATAACACATGAAACACACAACTTTTGAACGACTTATTTAGTAAATACCTGTAAAATTAAACAAAAATAAATTAACACACTGTTATTTGTATTTGTAAGGATCAATATCTGTGTTTTTTTTTTAATAAACTAGCTCTATTCCCAGCTAAGATAATAGTGTTTTACAAAGTATATTTATATTTATAATACTAGCTAGTGCCCGCGGCTCCGCCCGCGTTTCATATGTTCTGTGCATGACCTCTCATTTATAGCTAATTAAAAAAAAAACAAATGAAGGAATAATAAGGAAGGAATAAGTAAGAGTATTTTGTTTTTATTAGCGGAAAAAAAAAAAAAAATGTATATAAGTGTAAATTGAAGTGGAAAATGTACAAAAGAGTAAATCGAAAAAAAAAATGAGAGAGGATCGGTGGAATTCAAAAAAAATACCTGTCTACGAAAAATACTGCGTTGAAAGGTATTAGTCCTATCCCGATATGTTCAGTAGTTTTGAGGTGATGGTGCGTCAAAGGAACCCCATTTTATAAATGCCTGTTTTTGTTTTATGGGAGCAAATAAATTAATAAACAAACAAATTGAGAAAACATGGCAAAGGGCTCATAGAATTTGAAAAATAGCCTATAACCATCTACGATTAATTCCGCGTCGAATGGTTGTGGTTTCATGCTGATCGGTCCAGTAGTTTTCGATTTTACCTCGGACAAAGAAAACAAACTTTTCTTATATATATATATATATATATATATATATATATATATATATAGATTAGTTTTTATCGAAATTGGTCTTAAGGGATTTTGAAATATTCTTTTCTTTTCCCTAAAGCTTCGGATCTTGGCCACCTCATTCATAGTCAGTATTATTTAAAAATACTGACTCTACATAAATATTTAATATCAAATTGGGTAAAATTTTAACTCTGACAGAGTTACTGCTACACTATACTCAGCTTTAGGCCCAACATAACACTCATTATTTTATAAACTCTCGAACTACGAAACGGCTTTTTGTCACGGTAACAGGTCACCAACATGACGCAAAAAGACTAACTAACAATATGAACTACACAGATTATAATTTTCCACTCGCAAGAAACCCAAACAGAATCGACTTTAAAAGCGGTTGTTAACAAGCAAATAAATTAAAACACAGAAAATTATTATAAAATATTAAATTGCACATCCGCGCATTTATCTTTACCTGGTTCCAGACATGAGCTTTATTTTTAGTTGCCCGTCAGTAGTAATATAACATCACACTGAATGATTATAATTTACAAAGGCACCTCTCTTAATAACATTGCAGATAGGAAGCGACCGCCTCCACTTTTCCTGGACGTGAAATATGGTTGCACCCATTACGCCGATGACTAAGCCTTTCAGATTAATCTTTCCTCAATCTAATATTGTGATACAACTTTAATGAGTAAAATGTTCTATATTTCTTACTTTACTGTTTTATAAAACAATATTTTTATTAAAATATTGATCAATATAAAATATATCAACACATGCTTCTTTATATTTGTAACGATTATGTCAAATTTTTAAATCGAATATATGACTATATTATAGTATGTATGCCCATTAATCACGTTTATAGCATTCAGATTCCGACTCTTACAAAATTTAGAATGGAAGTTAATTGTAGAGTGGAATAGGACATATGACGTAACACATTTTAGTTTTTAGATATTAATATTCTTGTGTATTACTAAAAAATGACTGAACTGAAGACTGAGGACATAAAATAAGATAGCAGGTGTCGCTAGGTAATAGCAATAATATATTAAAAAAATTATGCAATTTAAAGTTTAAATTTAGACTCGACTACCGGTTAGATTTTTTAACGGGAGTAACCAACAGGTATGTAATATATCTAAAACTAACCAAGCAGTGTAACCCAAATCTCAAACGTGACTAATACTTCAACTTTGTCTGGGTTTAGTTACTGATAGATCATTGTTTCTATGTACAGTTGGTTTGCTTCTTGTATCACTCTGTTGTTGCTATTTCCACCTTATCATCGTATATACAGCATATGAAACGAGAGTTAAATTTATTCAGTTGATAAAACTTTAAACATAACATAACATAAGCTCACACCCGTTATCCCCGAAGGGTTAGGCAGAGGTGAAATAGCGAACTACAGCACCCACGTTTCGCCGAGCTTAGTTCCGTCCCAGATGTGACAGGGGGCGAGCCTTTCGCCATATCGGGCACAAATTCCAAATTCCGGGATGATACTGAGTACTGAGTAGAAAAACCCAATACCACTTGACCCGACCTGGGAATCGAACCCGAGACTTCAGAATGGCGGTCGCACCGTAATACAACTGCACCACCGAGGCAGTTAAAATGTATTGATTTTATTTTTGCAATTATAATCAACATTCATATATACCTTTTTCATACATACATTCATAGTTCACGCCTTTCTCCTGTGGGGGTAGGCAGAGATTACGTCCTTCCACTTGCTACAATCTTGACACACCTCTTTCGTTCCCCCTACTTTCATGCACTCTTTCATACATGCTCGACGGTTATGGGTACTTTTCATCTAGTCTCTATTTAAGACGTGTTCTATTTGGTCAGGATACGTTCGCCTAGGTCGACCCTTCCCGATATGCCCAGTCACCTTCGGCTTGTAAATTCGTTTCGTTAATCCACTGTCGTCCATCCTTTTCACGTGCCCGAACCAACAAAGCATTCCTTTTACTATCTTATTCACTACATCCTCTACCACACCACATTGTTCTCTTATCATACTGTTCTTGACTTTGTCAATCATCCTTACTCCAGCTATATCTTTTTCAGAAAAAGTAAATGAAGGGGCTTGCATTTATATATTGTCAATTCTAAGTATTTTAGTAAATCCTACTAAGGAGATTGCTAAAATGCTATGTGAATTGATTGTAAGGAAATAAATCTTTAAATTTAGTAATATTAGGTTATGATGGGGCTGATATGACTTATGTCAAAAGTCCCTAATAAAAAAAGAAAGGTTGTGGTGGTTGAAGATATGTGGATAAGTCACCAAGATAAGACATTATAAAAATCATGGAAAACCTGTGTGGTACATTTACAAAATACTTGTCAGGTGTCCCACGTCTACATTTTAAAAACAGAAGTCACTATTTTCAATACAATTAACCGATGTTCAATTAATTCATGGAACCCAACGATCAATCGTTTATCATGGATAACAAACTTCACAAAGGGAATCTGCCAATTAAGTCAGTAACATAATATCCTGTAGCTTTAAATCCGTGCGCTTTATTTATTAACTACAGAACCTTTGTGATGATATATTTGTGAAAATAACTTTATACTCGTATATGCAATTGAATTTTAATAATCATTTAGAGAAATTTAATTTTCTAAACTTCACGGTATTCCCAAACAATATGGTTAAATACGCTCAAGTTAAAGATCTAAATCCGAGCACATGACAATGCCTTTTACTGTCTGCACTAAAAAAGTAATTTACATTTCTAATTTTAGTCCTGCATTATCATGTATCGTCAGCCGATAATGATAAAGAAACACTTGAATATAAAGATTTTTATATCACATAGGTTAGGTGTTTTTTTAGAACAATCTTATCTGTTTCGAAGTGACTTAAAGGCGCTTGATAGATTTTCAAACTTTAAGGTGGTTGCTACCCAGCCGAGCATTCTAAAATATCCAATAAAATTGCATTATTTCATTATGAGTGCCAGTACTGTAAAAAAGTCTGCAACGCGCATGTGATATGTGTGTAATATTCCATTAAAATAGCATTGTAAATCAACAGATTTACACCAACTAAGCAAAGAAAATGCTCTACCACTATGGAATGGTTCCACTGCAGTGTTTTCTTTACTGATTTTCTATAAACTGTAAATGGAAACAAGATATTTCAAACGACGTCTTAAGTGTGCTATCACTCAATCGTACAATAGCTTTTAAAGTCATCTACAAAGTAAGTTCTATTTTCTACCATTGTGATAAATATTGCGAGTTCGAACATTTGCAATTTATGAAACGTGAAAATGTGATACAATATCTAAATAAAGGAATAAATGGCGAGGCTTTTATAAGTTCTAAAAGTATTGGAGCGTCAATCGAAGAGCAAGGTCGTCCGACATAAAAGGACTGTACGAAATTTATATTTAGAAGCAAAAAGTAGTTTGACATTTGAAGATTTGTGGAGCCAGATATTACAAAGGTTCAAATAATTTATTTCAAATATTACTAAAAAGAATATATATTTATAACCATTTAAAGAAACACTTATTTTAACCCCTTGAGCGTTTACGCCAGCTTTCCATTGTTTTTCTATTGTCTTTATTTTTACGGGTACTCGACACATTAAAATAAAGTTTGACCTTATTCATTCATACAGGGTATTATTGAAATCCGAAATTGAAAATATTTAATAATGAGTCTTAAAGCTTAGATTAAAACTTCCCTTTCCGATGCTTTGAAATGGGGAATTTAATTATCTTATTTTATAGGGGAGTTATAAATTTTACAGTTATAAAGTTGCCTATTTATTGATGAGTTTACAATGAGTTTTTGCCGTGATTTAGTAGTTTTTTTTTTCATTTCACCCTATGTCATTTTGGTGATATTTTATGTAACATATTGTGGTTATGAATAAGAAGGAAAATACCCTGTTAAGGTTAACTCGAATCAGAATTAATAAGTACAGTTAATCATTTAAGAATGCATTGAATGTACCAAATAATTTAAGATGAACACAAATGTATGCTATACAAAAGAATAATAAACCAAAGGAGAAAAATAGTTAATGACTTAATGAAAGAACCCAATTACCTGGGCAAGGCACGGTAGATTGTACAGCCAAGAGAAAAATTCATTAGTCGATAGATACTTATTTCTCAATAGTATTTTGTCCAAAGGTTTCAATGTTCTCGGATTAATAAAGGTATTTATCGTAAGCTCGTTAATTACAATGTCATTTAATTGGGTTTCTATTTAATCAACGTGGTCGGTACAAACTCTATTTTTTGCGCTGAATTTAGTTTTACTCTTCAAAGTTTTAATTTTTTTTTAATAGAAATTATGTTTCAAAATATTTATATACGTTTATTAAGTAATTTTGGCATACTGTAATTTCGCTTGATATTATGTGCTGGTATGTCTACTAAATGTTCGATTTTCCTAGGCTAGGATGAAAGTTTTGTTTGATTTATTCATGACTAGCCATGTGCTCGCGGCTGCGCCCGCGTTTCATATATTCTTCACTGCGTTTTAATTTTTTTATACGGAATCCTAATTATTTACGTAAATTTAATTAAATTTAGTTTTATTTTTTCATTCGGAGCCATAATTATTTTCGAAAAAAGTTACGTGGAGTAACTTGAGCAATCAACCAAAAAAAGTCCCGTCAAAATCGCTCCAGCATTTCCGGAGATTACCCGGAATAAACAGATAAACAGACAGACGAAAACTTTAGAAATTGTATTTTTGGTATAGTGTCGTAAATTCATTCATATCATATGTATGTAGTATCATTGTTATGTTAACATCACAAACAGACACTTTATATTTATTAGCATAGATATAGATAATTTTATTTGCTGCTCGAAGTATTTGAAATTATGAAACAAAATTTATGCGTGGCAATAAATCTAATTTCACTGTTTGCTTTAATTACCTCTAAAGGCAGTTCCCCTAATAATTTGGCAAAGTCCCAATACTTTATTCATCATATATATATATATATATAATGAATACTATATATATATATAGTATGCATTTTCATTTGACAAAAATTATTCATTAAGCACAGACCGCTTTAAACTTTATATTGTCAGTAAATAAAAATATTGAAAAATATTTTATTTTTAACACGTTTTTGTTAATATTCACTTGCATCTGTTTATGTTTGTAAACGGATTCTTTGATTTTCAACTAATTAAAAACACCCGAAAAGATTTAAATCCAGCACGTTTATCAAGGACAGTGACAATACAATAATTTAATAAGTTTGTCCGCCTTATTATACCCAATATTTTCAGGATAAGTGACTTTTATTAATACAAGTGCCACTTGCGCTCAGCGTTGTTTTCCCCAACATGCCTTCAACTGAATTAATATAAGTAATTGAGACAAAAAAGTACATAAAAAAAATTTAAATAGAAAAAATAATAATAATAAATTTTAATAAAATATATAAATTTTAAACCACAAAAAACAAACCATATTTGTAAGCTCTGATGTCAAGCACCCCACAACTTAATTTTTACAATCAAATTATTTAACGTACTCTCCATTTTTTGTATATATGTTTTCTACTTTTTACTTCGGCCAGCTATTAAAGCGTGTTTTTTTGTTGTTTTTGTTTCTGTAAACTATAATTTATTTTCACTTTGAGATATTTTATGAAGCAATTCAAGCAATTTACAATAAAAGTGGGTGGTTAATTTGTATGTTAACAGAGTAATTTTGCCGGATATGATGTAACTAATTTATAAATACTCAATCTATATAGCTTCCTTTGAAACTAAAATCCGGTAGCTCTCTGGTTGAGTGATAAATTCGAACGCGGGACTATAGAGAATGACGCTAGCAATATTTTAGATTTAAATAATCGACCTTGATAATGTTTCTTATAATTTTAGACACTCGGGAAATATATTAAGCGGGTCAACCTTTAAACTCTTAGGCTGGCGTGCATCATCTAAGCTTATATTTGACAAAAGTCAAATCCGTAGTTAAATCTACAGTTAGGCAAAAACGTGTTGCACCATCCGAGTTTAGCTTAAATTACGTCATAATTTAACTGTAACTATAAACCACGAAATTTGGGCGTTTAAAATTTAAACCAAGTTTATTTCGATTGTCATGTCATCTGCCAACGATATTTAAGAGATCCTATTATTTATATTGTACAAAAATATGTCTCTATTGTAAGATATTTCGTGGGAATTGTCTTCTAGCGATGTTTTCTCTTTTTGTTTCAAGCTAATACCATCATTTTTTTTACATAAAATGTAAAATGTTTTTATGTTTATCAACAAGTGTTTGAAGACTTAATATTTCAGACTTTGTAAAGCTACTAATTTTATCCCTAAAACATAAACACGAATGAATAAGTAATAATACTCGGCAACAATAATAATTAAAATGTCTTTCATTAGGATATATATTACAGTAATAAATGTAAGACATATACTATCTTTTTTAATTCTTGATAAACTTACTTGGTTTTTACAGTTAATAGAATTTGATCCATAACGAAATATATCCAAAATTATCGTTTTAGTCCAAACAGACAACAATAACAACACGTTTGTTTTCTATTTGTCAATATTGTTTTTGACATTTTTAACGATGTTACCATACATAAAATATTCTCCTTAATATTTATTAGGAGATTGATGTATCTTTCAACTGACAACCCTTTTAACTTTAAACCTTACTAAAAGTTGGGTTGTGCACTCGAAACTTTGCTACTGCTATGGTTAAAGATGTAGTAAAGATTAAGTTTAAATTTAAACTTTACTATAACTGGACATTTCGTGCACTCCACCCTTAAATTAAAGCTATGATGGCGCAGCGGGTAGTGCGGCCGGATTCCGCTTCAAGCGATGCAGGTTCGATCTCCGCCCATCCGACTCTAAAATCAGCCTGAGCTTTCGGTGAAGGAAGCCATAGCATGGTGGTAGGGTATTTTCTAATCATGCCCGCCTGGGTAGCATCATAAGCGACGAGGGCATAGTGCGAGGGGATTCCGTATCAATGAACGCGGGTTCAAATCCACCTATCCAACTCTAAAACCAGCCTGAGCTATCGGTGAAGGAAAACATTATGAGGAAACCATAGCATGGTGGTAGGGGATATTCTAATAAAGCGCGCCTGGATAGCTACCACCGTCAAGATCGAAAACCTGTCGCCAAATACCAGTATGTGTGTTCCGGCAGCATCACTTAAGAACCAGTACCTCTACGCTTAGTGTGTTTACCATTCCGGAACAGATCGTCACTTAACATCAGCTGAGATTGTGGTCAAAGCACTGAGCCTATTCCGTATAAAAAAAAGTTAAAAATAAAAACTTAAAGTTTGATAAAACCATACACTCAATATGGAATTTAAAATTGTTTTGAAAAATATACTATTGTGTATACGGGTAACATTGTTTTTTTTTTTTTGTTTGTTATGGATAAACGCAAAATACTATTTAGGCGATTATAAAAAAATAATTTTAAAATACTACGTTATCAATGAGTAATATAGCCTATATATGTATTTTTAATTACGGATTTCTATATCGTTATTATATTGAGCAATAAAATATACGAACGTATATAATGATTCTCCGATGCACTTTTACAAGCCTAGTTTATCAAAAAATTATATGAACATTTGTGCAAAAAGTTTTGTTGCATTGGAGAGTTTATGATAGTGTCGTGTGGTGCCGGCCAAGAATATTACCACCCGTGGGTGTCGTAAAATACGACTAAGGGATAAAAACCAGAGAATAGGCAGCAGCATCCTCTGAGTATCACAAAAACCTATTGCGATCGCCAACCCGCCTGCCAAGCGTGGCGATTATGGCAATGCCCCCCTTATCGGGGGAGGCCAATGCCCAACAATGAAAGTCTTATGGTTGATTGGATGGATGGACTTGTAAAGTATTGACCAAAGGACCAAAGGACCAAAATTCAATTGAGAGTTCACATGTCTTGAAATAATTACCTTACGCCAATCTATAAGTATCTATAATAATAATAAAAATGATTTTTTTCTCAGTACATTTGGTTTTTTTAGAAACTTTGTAACAGATGTTTTTTTAGTCGTGACTAATCTCGAACCTGACATTAAAAAACGGCCTGTCTTTCTGTCTGTGTATTTGTCCGTATTTAACTCAAAAACGGCTTGTCTGATTACAATGAAACTCAAATCAATCTCGAAAGTGGGATGACCGAATTTGATAATATTTTGTTTGAAATAATTATGTATTAATTAGCGATTGATAGATATTTTTCGAAATTACAAAAATATGAGGTTTGGTTTACGGGAATCATGTGTCGTTCGGTATTCGGTAATAAAGAGGCTATTAAAACAAAAGAAAATCAGAACATCCTTCATACGATTAGAATAAGAGACGTAGGTGAAGTCTCGGGCGTCCGCTAGTTGAATAAATATTTATTAACCTCAGTGTAATATTAAGTTAAACTTAATTAAGACAGTATAGATTACAATATAGCACTATTATACAGAATAATCGAATGATGCCTCAATGCTTTGAATCCATGCGCCCACAACGTAGTCATATTATAACCAATTAATATTGTAAATTGCATTAAAGCTATCGTATGTTGTGAGTGCTATTGTTACCAGTTGGATATGTACACTGAATCTGTAAAAACTATTAACTGATGTTTGATCAACCCTTTGTTATACTAAATCAATTCAAGATTATATTTATTTCATATTGGCAATATTCTGACCACGTATTATGTCTAAAGTAAGGCTGTGAACGTTGATTAATCATTACTTACAGACAAATAAACTTTTATGAACATGGCAATAGAAGACCTGAAAAGGTATCTATGTAAACAAGGCATCATATAAAAATCGATTGTTAAAATAAAATTGGGTCGCCCCTTAGTACAAAAGTGCTGGGCCTTAGACGGAAGAAGGTGGAAGATATTGCGCATGTTAAATTTAATTGTAGATTTTTCTGCAAGCACTATATCTCTAGTATCTATCATCTAATTCGTTGAAGTAATATTTACTTAGGCGTAAAACATTAACGGTGTTATTACAAAAAAGTTAAATTACCGTTGAACACA
The DNA here is from genome assembly GCA_014132275.2 of Samia ricini. NCBI lineage: Eukaryota > Metazoa > Arthropoda > Insecta > Lepidoptera > Saturniidae > Samia > Samia ricini. Next base: position 3,755,345 of record AP028159.1, read on the forward strand.
TGTTTAAAAAAAGTTAAATAACAAAAGAGTGTTTTGGGGTTAATAACTTTTGTTTTTGAAATTAGACCGCAAGTCTCTATTATTACTGTGAGGTTTGATATAGGGTTGGAACAATGCAGCGATTATAAGTTTGTAGCGCTTAAGCGCCCACCGGGAAGTACGTACATAGTAACGAAAGAGAATCATGAAGCGATGTTGATTCAGTTGATAGTGTGGCTGGATTCCGCGTGGTTCAATTATATAATGAGCTCGAGCTTTCGTCGAAAGAAAACATCGTGAAGAAACCATAGCATAGTGGCATATTGGTGGCGGTGGTTATATTAGAATAATACTTACCTGGATAGCTAACACCCTGAAGTTTGAAAACCTGCCGCGAAGCACCAGAGGCGTCTTTACCTATAGCGCAGGGTGTGCAGTACACACGGGCGCAGGGCTTTAGGGTGCGAAGAGCAACGCACGTGACACCTACAGAGATGCGTCGCTCGGGGCGCCAACGCTCTCAAAGAGCGCCAGAATATTAGTGTGTGTTCCGGCAGCATCACCTGAGAACCACTACCTCCAGGCCTAGGCTATTTACCCCATGGACCACATCGTCCATGAACTTCAAGTAAAATTGTGGCAAAAGCGTTGGGAAAGAGTTGCAATGAACCCAAAACGATCGTGGTACGGGGATGATGTATAAAATTAATCATAATATTTTAATATACCATACTTTAAATGTCAATATAACCGAAATATAAAAATGAGAAAATATGTGTAAAACGTAAAATTTGACATAGATATATGTATTTCAATCGATATTATAGAAGATGAATGATGATTTCGGCTTTTGTTGAAGATATTTTAGTTATGAAACGAAAAGTTTGCCGTTTTAATCCATAATTTTAAGTTTTAATGCTCTTTGAATTATTCTACTTGTTTACCGGTTCAAATTAAGCATGAGTCATATAGTAAATATTCGCTTTATATTCATAAAAAATCTTCATCTATATTATATGTCTATCCATTTAAAAATGAATACTTTCTTAAATCAATATTGTAGCATTAATTTGGCTCAGTATTTTATATCATAAAGTAAGATTGTTTATAGTCTGAAACATTTTTTTTAAGGTAATAAATTTAAGCATTTTATTTGGAAATTGTAACGAAAGCTTCTAAATGTACTTCATCATCATGTCAGCTGACGTTTATTGCTGGACATATTACTTCTCCAAGGATTTCCAGTGGATTCCTGTGACCTTCACCAGGTCGTGCATCCAACTTGTTTACATTAGAGAATCCATTGCTCCCATCGAGCGTTGGTTCTATGAACAATATCCCCAGCCCTCTGCCACTTTAGTTTGGCAATTCTTCGGGTAACGTCGGTTACTTTTGTTCTTCTGCGGATCTCCTCATTTATGATTCGCTAACGTATGGATATTTTGACCATAGCCTCTCTCCATTGTAAAATTTCAAATTGTTAAAATTGTCCGTTTTAAGCTTTCTTATTAAGTACATTCTGAGCAACCATTACTAAGTATCGTATATAATTACTGGTAACATATATTAGTCGAAGACTTGTCTTGAGATACAGCAGTCTTCGCGCAAAATTCTGCGAAAAGAGAAAAACGTCCAAACTGTTCGTATATAATTAGTTACGTCCACGTGAATAGTCTTAAAATATCTTACATATATACGATTACTGTAAAACAAAAAGTTTATTGACGTCCCTTTTCGTTACTATGTTAAGTTACATACATACATATCATCACGCCTTTCTCCCGTGGGGGTAGGCAGAGATTACGTCCTTCCACTTGCTACGATCTTGGCATACCTCTTTCGCTTCCTCTACTTTCATGAGCGCTTTCATACATGCTCGTCGGTTATGGGTACTTTTTACCTGGCCTTTATTTAAGACATGATTGATTTGGTCTAGATACATTCGCCTAGGTCGACCCTTACCGACTTGCCCATTCACCCTCGCCTTATAAATTAATTTCGTTAATCTTCTCTCATCCATCCTCTCTACATGCCCAAACCAACTAAGCATACCTTTCTCTATTTTGGTCACCACATCCTCTACCACAGCGTTCCCTTATCATACTATTCCTGACTTTGTCAATCGTCTTCACTCCAGCTATACTTCTCAGACTTCTCATTTCCACTGCGTTAATCTTACTTTCATGTTTCTTTTATGTTAAGTTAGTTGTATTAATTTTAGAATATAATTTATAATAGTTCATTGTACTATGAATACATTCAAAATTTGAATAGGGTTTGATTCTTAATCCTTTCGTTATTTGACAATGTCTTATTTTGCTCTAATTGTAATATTGTAATATATATGTAAGAGAATTAAGCGCTCACTATTGATTTGACTTCTTTATTTATACATGCAAAAAACCAAATAGAAGATATTAATTAAAAAAAATAACAACCCAGACTAATATGAAAACTTTAGCTAAATCACTTACAGAAACTATAAATATTTACGCTGCCTAATAACAAATACTGTATGAGCAACTGGTCAAAGAAAAAAAGTATTTAATACAAATTTACTAAACTATGAAAAGAAATAAACATAACAGATTCAACGAAGCAATGACAATAAGATATTTAAATTACGCATCTAATATTATGTTTACTTTTTTACTTAATCTGATCATAATTTAACATTAAAATACTACACGAAGTTAACTAATTCAAAATAGCTTGTTCTTTTAATTAAAATAATAAATAAAACAAAAAAAAAATCGGTTTATAAGATCCACGTTGTATTGCAGTGCTGATAATTCGGGTAAAATTATAACCAGATTGGGTGATCTCGAGCAAACGCCCGTATTTTTTTATATCGTTTTATAAATGCTTACGCACGCCCTTACATACGGGGGCAGAGAAGGGAGTGTAGAATTAATACGCATGACCGTAACTACACACTAAAACCCTATGATTGTCCGTCCTCTACCGCTAAATGGTAGTGCCATGGTACAACGAGTGCACTACCCGCGAACACTCTCGAGTAGAGGGCCAGGCCAAGAAGGTCGAGCCTCAAACGCGTAAGAGACCAGTCTCGGGCAGCACAGATTGTCTCCCCAACAGCCTCCCTAGTGCAAGGGAAGGTCGGAGATAAATTCCATATACCGCACGGGCAGCACCCGAACTCCGCGACCGTTAGCGCTTAGCCCACGCGGAGCCGCAGATTAGAACTAGTCCCCGGTTTAAATGGCGGCCTACAAACACCAACACCAACGAAAACACCCTTGTACAGGGCATGTGCACTTGGTCCCCACGAACTTAGATTCAACTTCCATCGGCACAAACACAAATAAAATGGCTTAAATTTAAATACTTGAACCACTTGGAAGCTTTGGCCAAAGTACCTGCGTTAACGTTCTTAACAGTAGTAGTAAAAGGCATATGAGAAGGAGCCAAAGTATTCACGCAAGTGGCATCCCATACCAAAGTTCTTCTCATCCTCCATGGGCCAATATTATGCTGTCAGGTCTTTTACCATTCTACTATCATATTATCTACTAATAATTTCATTTAACTTTACTTGGACTAATTTAGCCAGAAATAAAAACAAGAAAGGAAATAAAAGAGACATTAAAAATAGCTTTAAATAAATAAACAACAATTTATAGCTAAGGTTAAAACATTAAAGCAAACAATGAAGAAATCACTTTGTAGCAAAATTTTACGTATACAATTTTTCAAAGGTTTCTGCCATTTCATTTCGATTGTGTCGATTTTTTTTTTTGCCATAATATATATTTCTACAATTGATAACTCAATACGTAAATTCAATTTTAACGTAACTATTAATAAAAATAATGAAACGGATACGCTATATCGTTACTAGCTTGGTCTCTATAAAATTTGTTCTCAAAATTTACAACACCAAAAAAATAGACGTCGAGGTATTTAAACTATAAAATATATCATTCGTTTACGTGTAAATCTAATGTTTTAAAGATGAAAGGAATTTTTATGAAGAAAGACGCACGATTATAAAGCTGGTTGAGTTATGACTGTTTATGTTGTTTAAGACATTGACAGACAAGGCTGTGACATTAAATATGATTAACTGAAGATGTACGAGCGCTTTGATAGCACAGCATATTTTATTAGAATTCCGTATGTCATTGTTAAAGTCATTTATATTTCCTGTGTCTATTACTGTGTCTGTTCTGTTCCTAAATACTAGATGGTAAATAACAATTTGGAATATCGAGACAATTATTGGAATTGATAATGTGTAATTATTGAAGGTGAAGGTGGTGGTGAAGGTCACCGGAATCCGATGGATGCGGGTTGTGTTAGACTAGTTGTCGTGGAAATCTTTGGGAGAGACCTATGTCCAGCAGTGGACGTCTTTCGGTTGAATGAATAGATGGATGGATGGCATTCTTGATTCCAATTTCATAGCGATTTCAGTCCTCAGTTATGCTGGTAAACGAGAAAAATTAGTAGCAACCATTTTGGATATATCATCAAGTGAAGAAGACAAATTTTCAGTTTCCAAACAAGAAGACAATACAAGCATGAAATTCCATTGTAAATTTAGTATGTAACAATCAATTTTTTTAAATCTATTTAACCCCTTCATCACTAACCTGGCGTTTACGCCAACTTTGCATTGTTTTCCTGTTATCTTTCTATTGTCTCATTTTTATGGGTAATCGACATATTGAAATGTCTTTAGAATAATTTACAGTTAATATTTTGTAAGCAGAAGTTTAAAGAGTTTTAATTCTATATATATGTATTATATTAAAATACGAACTTTCCATAATTTTCATTGAGTATTGTCAAAAATTAGAAATATGCTAGGAGCCATAATAGCTCTAGAGTAGTGTGCATCGATGTAATGAGCTTGATATTTCGATGAAAGAAAACATCACAATGAAACCAAAACATGGTGCTAGGATATTCTCTAATGGCTACTTGGATAGCAACCGCTCTTGAGGTTTAAAAAATACCGCCAAGCACCTACATAAAGGTGTATTTGATATTATGTAACTTAGCTATAACTCTTGGGTTTAGGGACTTTTTAAATACAACCTAAGCAAAATTTTGGTCGTTTTTGACATCGTCCACCATGTTAGCAAAAATAAACAAAGCATAACTTCCTTCATCATAGATGGCTACGTGATAGTTGAAAAACTCTTCGCAGCGTGATTACCATTTTAGGCCGCATCATCATTTAAAAACAAATGAGATTTTGAATCAAAGCGATAGGTTATATAGTATTAAAAAAAAATAGAATAACTTTTCCTGCTCACTGTACAAAGGTTGGTTGTTGATAAAGGGGAAATTATGTCGAACACAGACCACTGCCGAGACAGATTTGTATTATGTTTCTTCGTTAAACCACTCGTAGTTACTGGACAATGGCGAAACGCTAATGCGATGAATAGGCGGACCGGAGGCCAATACGTATAAAATTCTTTGTCCCTAATAATCAATTGTATAAACATTTAGCTGAATCGGTTGAGTTGCCTTTCATGTTTACTTGTGTTAAGTGGATACTCACTTAATGTATTGGTGGTTTTCTAGCTATTGACTAAGTTCTTGAGTGTTATTTATATTATTAGGCGTGTTACAAACTTCGTTAATTTAATTATATATCATTAGGTGAGATTGCTAAAAGATTAAATAAAACAATATTCTACAAAGATTTTATTTGAGCAATGTCAAACATATTTTTACTTTAAGTTTTTGTTTCTTATATAATTCACTGCGTAATACAGTTTTAAAATATTTTATACCTAAGCTAAAAAAATAAACTAATTATGAAAAATGAGAGTCTTTTATTTTTATTAGCAGAAAAAATGTCTATAAGAGTAAATCGAAATAAGATGAGAAAGGGTCGATGGAATCAAAAAAATAATAGCCTATAAACATCTACGTCTACATTATATATATACATAAGATAAATAAAAGACTATTAAAATAAACGATGTGTTGCTTTTTAATAAAGACATTAACATAATATTAATAACATAATTTATAACATATTTGACATGTATCAAAATATCGTAACGGCCATCATGACCTTCTTAACCATAGAAACTAAACACTCTACATTATAAAATATAACAATATATAATTAAAGAAATATATTTTCTTTAACTGTCTCGGTGGCGCAGTTGTATTACGGTACGACTGTCGTTCTGAGGTCTCGGGTTCGATCCATGGGTCGGGTTTAGTGATATTGGGTTTTTCAAATCAGTATTATCCCGGAGTCTGGAATTTGTGCCCGATATGGCGACAGGCTCGCCCCCTGTCACATCTGGGACGGAACTAAGCTCGGCGAAATGTGGGTGGTGTAGTTCGCTACTTCACCTCTGCCTTACCCTTCGGAGATAACAGGCGTGAGCTTATGTTATGTTATTTTCTTTACATATATGGATATAAATGATTTTAAACTTGAGAAATTAATAACAGAATAGAGAAATATTCAAAGACGAAACTTCTATTGCAAATTGCATGTCTACACAAATATTATAAACAGGAAAGTTTTGTTTGTTTGTAATCGATACACTCTGAAATTAATGAACCGATTTTAATAATTATTTCGCCATTAGAAAACTACATATTCAATGAGTAACATAGACTATATTTTGGCTCCATAACCATGCGAAGCTCGGGCAAGTCACTAGTATACTATAAAATTAAACAGTTGAAAGTTCGTTCAAGGCCATTGTGTTAATAAATCAAAATTTATAACGTCCCTTTATGCGAAAATACACTTGATTTCTAACAAACCGTATATTGATATTGGAAAATGAAATACTACAAAGACCGATCCGTAAAAAACCGCATGAAATAGACACCCTTTGTCATGCGGGTTAATAGAGAGAGCTCTTGACTTGAATATATCTAACCTTTAGGGAGCTTAGGGAATGAAAACTATTTTATTTGACCTCTGTTGTTGTTGTAAATGTTCGAACGTTTTACTTTCTCTATTCTATAATGAAATGGATCACCGAGACGATTATTTGAGAACGATTTTTTTACATTTATATGTGAATAGAGAGTGCCTGAAGTATTCATAGCGGTTTATGGAGTATTTTCAATGACAATGTCGATGCTTTAATATAATATTTCACGAAACTGACTGATTATATCATTAACGTGCAGAAAATAAAGACAAAACAAAGTAAAACTGTACCTATATCTTTGAATGTTCTGTATACATTTTTGTAGCGAAACGATGCGCGTGTTGAAAGCAAAACTTTAGTCACGTCAAGATTTTGATTATTAAAAGATACCCATCCTGGGCAGGATGCGTCGCGAGAGAGAAAGAGACAACAATAATAAGCACACTATGCTTTTTATTTTCACCTCTTTGCTCTATATTCATTCTTGAGGAAGTGTGCGCATGATTGTATGTTAGAAAGTGGACATATGTTCTTACATATTTTATATCTTTTTCTCGGACTCTGATATCTATTCCTTACAAATAAATTTACGTGCAGATACAAACTAAACATTACCAAAGAAATTACACTCCTAAAACATGTACTGTGAAACAATTATTCATAAATTTAAAACTGAATTACAAGACTTGATTTTATTAAAAAAAAACAATTCAATGAGTTTATTTAAAAAATGAAATATAAATATTTCACACGCATCAATTTATGTATTCAATTTTAAAGCAACCCATTTGAAACTTGATTTTAAATTCAAAAGATCCGCAAAAATGTTTTAAATTTCATACATCAATCTTATTCGAATTTCTATTATGCGATATCAGTTAAGAGAAAAATGTTATTGCAGATCAACTTTTTAATCAAAATCCCATCATATAAAGTTGTTTTTGACAGACCTCGTCCATTGTAAAAGTAATTAACACGTTTGTACAAGGTTGTCTGAATATAACTGAATGCTGAGAGCTGTAGTCGAGATCGGGTTAAGTGGGTTGGCTTGTCGAGATATCTCAACACAATAGTATGTTATGCTCAATGTTACATACATTTTCTTACTAAAACGGAATTGATTACTTATTGACAAATCTAATCTACTTTGGTAAAGTTACCTATGTTGTTCGCGCTGGTTCTTTTAAGGTTCAAAATATTCGTTTAATTGTGTACTGGTTGGGCACGAAAACACTGCACGGCGACAATGAAGTAAGGAGTATGGAAAAATAGGACTCACCACTGGTCTGCTGTACTCCGTCGCTAGGAGACCTCCTCGATGACAATATAAAACTCATATATCCGAAAAACGGGCATTTAAAAGTATTTCGATAATATTTTTTCTGTTCTCGAGATGCGCGTCGTTCAAATTCAAAAATACTCGACTGATTATTCAGCGGTGAGAGGGGAAAGGGTAAGAAAAAAAGACTTACATATTTTTTTTTGTAAATATAAAATGTACGGATTAGCTAGGATCAAAATTCCGCGGGAGTTTTCACACTCAAGTAGCGGCTAAGACGAGGTTCGAACCCTTGTGCTAGTTACCTTTTGTGGCTGAGTGCCTTCAGCACTCGCCCTCAAAGTTTGGTGAAGCTGTAAAGGCCCTTCCGGTCAACAGGGCATTGTCGCCGTGCATTTCAGCGCTCACCTACATAAACTTTTAGCCTTAACATATGTAAAAAGACAGAGTAATATTAAAACAGTGCAGTACCTTTTTTATTTCTGTTACTAGATTTTCTTTTTTGTTGTTTAGTAAATATTGATTAATACGCCAATACTAGCAAAATACGCCATATTGGTTTTATTAAGTCAATATAATTAGGTACTTTTTGATTTTTTCAATGATGTTTAAGTCAAATAGATTTAAAATAAAATTATAATATATTAGTTATCATCATCATCAGCCAACCGATAGACGTCCACTGTTAGACATATGTCTCCCTCTATATGGGGGGAATTGCCATAGTCGCCACGCTTGGCGGATCGGTGGCCCATCCCCTGGTTTATCCCTTTGTCGCCTATTACGACACTCACGGGAAGACATGGGGTGGTACAATTCTTAGCTGTCACCAAATAGCCAATATTAGGCCAATTGATATCAGTCATGTTACAATTAATAATAAATATATAATTAAAAATAATTATCATAAAGTTACCGTTTTAAAATGTTTACATTTTCATCATTATATTTGTTACATATTCATTTCATGTAATATTTAGTTGAAAAAAAATTAATTTAAACTTTTCAAAAACCACTTTCAATCTTAAAACAATATATATTTAATTTGCCTGTACATATTTTAAAATTGAATTTCTCATTATAACAGTATTTCTATTTCTTGTAACTCTCATTCATTAGAAATGTAGATTGTACCTAATAAAATTATTGCAATTAACTAAATCAGAGTGATTATTTTTTTGGGTATAATTTCGCCTCGTTAAATCGAACGGCCTTGTTAGTTAAATAGGTTTTTTATTTTAACAAGGGTCTACCTTCCAGTCAGCGTTAATTACTTTCTTAGCTACGCCAGCAATTATTATAGTCATAATTATATTTGGAATACTGAAAACAGTACCTACGAATACATAATTAAGACATTTTATTTGTTTAAATTATTTTTACTTTCTTATTATATACTTTTTTTTTTTTTACAAGGAGAAATGCTTTTAGGCATCCCCCTCTCAACGTACGATAACGGAGAGGGGGTATGTGGGACTCGCCCGGCCAAGATGGGCGGCCGGGAATACCCACTAAAACTCCTTGGTGTCCTCAACGCGCATTGCAGCCAGGGGGGTGCGGGGATTGCTAACTGTACGACTACCGCTCCCCCTGGCGTGCGCCAGGCTCTACAGCCACCTTCTTCAGGCCTGGAGGGAAGATGTGGTCCCTCCAGGCAACGTCCAGTCTTATTATATACCTAGAAGTATGACTCATTACCAACTCCATAGTAATTGGTTCAAATTATTTTTGAAATTTCACAATTTTTTAACCTGAGCTCTTAGTGGAGATGTCAGGGCCTCTGCAGAATACATGTATAATGTGTTTCCGGAGACCCTGGCATCACTGCGCCGGTTAGGGACGTGGAGTGTTTAGTCAGTCGGTTACGGCCAACCTGACATACGGACACCAAAAGTCGCCTCTCGCAGAGGGGTTGTGACTCGGTGTCTATGGTCTGTCGCGAGGATCATACGTGTGCGAAAAACTTGGTTTTTTCGGCACACGTCCGAGCGTTCAACGAGCAGATTACAACCACGTAAAAAAAAAAAAAAAAGCTCTTAGTGGAGGATAACATCGTTAAGAACCCATAGTATGTGGTAGTGGGATACTTTTTAATAATGCTTGCCAGGGTAGCTACTCTCAAAAATCCACAATCACCAATAGGTGTGTACCAGCAATACTCACATGAGAGCCAGTAATTTTAGGAATTCATGTGTTTACCATCCTGGACTACATCGTAACTTAACATCAAAAGAGATCATGGTCAAAGTCAATACCTACGAACAATTAAGGCACTTAATTATACACCTAAGGCACCAATTATTTCTCTTCTACACTATCTATACTAATATTATATAGAGGAAGAAAGATATGTATTTTTGTATGTAACGAATAAACTTTAAAAACCACTAAACCGATTTGAATTAAATTGACTATGGAGATAGTTTAAAATCCAGGGAATGCTATAGGACAGTTTTTATTCAGAAAATTCCACGGAAACAGGAACGACATGGGTAAAACCGCCGAGAGCAGCTAGTATGTTAAACTCCTAGAAACTTGATTTCTATTGATTCTAAAGTGACCGGTCCAAATTCTTTGTCCTTGTATTCGAGGTATCTTATCGACCCTGATCGAAGGTTTTATCTAATAATGCCCAGAGATCCCAGACGTGACACGTAATATTATTACATCGCATTTTACTGTTTAGCAGAAGCTCGATACATTATAAATGTAATAAATAAAAAAATTACAAGCTACAATGGAATTTGGACCCAATTGGCATATATATTTAATAATACCTGCTTGGATTTTAATAGAAGAAATTGGTAGACTAATTTCTGGACGACAATTCTTGTTAGATAATTCTAATGCCACGCTAAGAAACAAGACCGAAACAGACCGACTTTCGTCGGTCCTTAAATATGCGAAAGTTCAGTAGCATGGCACTAGTTCAAAACGAGCTCTTATGGGGAAGTCGTTATTCTATCACTGTGATCTAACATATAATAATATGTTGATTACACGTAAAAATGAGTCAATAAAAAAGCAATAGGAAAACAATGGAAAGCTGGCGTAAACGCCAGGTTAGTGCTCAAGGGGATAAAGATGTACTATGAACAATAAACTGAATGGCATTTGATAGACTACTTGTATAATTTAATACCCAAGTCAAGTGTCAACGAATACGTTTGTTTTTTTAATCTAAAAGCAAAGAGATATATTTTTATAATAAACCTTATGGAATTAAAGTGACAACCTAATATGATGCCTCCACCACTCGAGAAGCACAAAGTGGACTATCTTATTCTTGATACTTGAGAATACAATCTTTCTTTATACTTTCTAAGTTGACCTAAAGTGATGAAGAAGAAAAAAGAAAAAAGAAATAGCTATAAGGTAAATTAGCAATAGAGTTATTACTTAGACAAGTGATTAGAAGATGTTTTATTACCATTCTGATTGCAAAGGATTTATCACTTCTCTACCTGTGAATCGTCATCGCGTAATCTTATACGGTTTTCTTGTCTTAACGAGTCTTAACTACTTGATTTTTGTTATTACAAATAAGTTTTTTTTATTAGAAAACTGATTGGATATAAATTCTATGAGCCGCTTTTGAAAATTGAAATACTATTGGTTTAGAATTCTGCACGGGTCACAAGCAATACGCCGCTAACGAAGCTTGCTTTGAAACCCGGTACCTATGCATCGCTGGTTCGATATCAGTTTACTGCGAGTTAGAGTGTACCTTCGGCTTTATAACTAGATCATTCCTTCTAGTTGTATCTATATATAGATGGACATTTTGAGGGCTAAATATTTACTAATTTCGAAACACTATTGAATCAAAAGTACTTAGTAAATTATTATGTTTTCGTGAAAAAAAAACAAACACAATTATTATCAGTTTGGATCATTAAGGACTAATTTTAATGTACACACAGGTAGGGAAAAATTAGATATATTTATACATTTAGGCGTCTTTTCGATATTAGTAGAGCGTACCCTAAATTACTAGCTTTTACTGTGTTATTTACAAATTATCCGTTAATTTTATGGTTTTAATTTTTAATTTATTTATTGCTCTCTTCAGGTGACTTGTAGTTGTTTCAAGCAGTATCTTACAGTATGCAATAATTAAGACTTCAAGAGTTAGTGTAAGACTTGAACCTAAACTAATATTAACCTCTTCGGTAAAAACTGTTGATTTACAAACCTCAATTTAAACTAATTTTCCATGAACTTTCTAATATTTTAATTTTATTTTTGGAAAATTATTTTGCTATTTGTAACTTATTTAAGAAACTAATTTAGAAATTAAAATATGAGTAAAATTAGGCAGCGTTATAATAAAATGTTAAATAGGTAAATGTGATAAAGACCTTTGAAAAAATAATTATATCTATCTGCAAACGATTAACGCTTTGTTAACTAAATAACAAAGGTAATAAAAAACGATAGGTAAATTCAAACACAGAATAAATTTAAAAGAGCTGCTACAGAGATATAAATCTCCAAAGGCGTTGATTTAAGGTACAAACTTGATAAAACGAGTCCATTGAAATCGACCTAAATGAGCCCATTACCTAAATCTGTCTACAAGTCAGATAAAACGGTCGACCCGAGTAAGAATGTAGTTAGGAACGTGTAATATCGCCTGATTTATTGAAGTATTCAATATTTAATTATGAACACTTAAACATTATTATTCTTTTGTTTAAAGTGTTTTCTTTATGTCTTTCTATCGGTTAGTTGGTTAATAACCTGAGAATCATTGAACCAGTTGCCATTATTATTAAATTTAATCACATATATTTTTTATGTATCAGCGTAAATTTTGTTATCTATAAAAATAAACAAAATTGGAGTGTCTGTTTGTAAAGACAATATTAAATATTTTTACTAAATAGGCTTATTTATTTATACTAAATGTATATCCGATACCTATACTAAAAATACAGTTTAATTTTTTTTTCGTCTGTCTGTTTGTTCCGGGTAATCTCCGGAACGGATGGACGGATTTTGACGGGACTTTTTTTGGTAGATAGCTGAAGTTACTCCGGATAACTTAGGATAACTTTTAATTCGTGAACATAATTAGGGTTCCGCGTAAAAAAATTAAAATTTCAAAAAAATGTAATAAAATCCTATTCAATACAGTTCTACACGTGCTTGAATTAACGAGAAATATATTTATGTTATCTTAATACTACAAAAAAAAAATAGGGTTCGGTTTAAAAAGAGTAAAAACATAGTAAAGAATATATGAAACACGGACACACCCGCGGTCACACAGTAGTAAATAAGACAAGGCAAAAATTACGATGATAATTATCAAATAAAGTAAAAATAAAGAAAAAATGTTCTCTTGTAGTAGTATACCTATATATAGTATATAATTGTAAAAGAAACATTAAATTAAATTTAATACAGAGAAGAGTTTTATTTTCAAAATGATTAAGTTTTATTGACTGGAGAGGCCTCTACAGTTTCTACATTTTTAGGGCAAGCGCTTAAGAGCTACATTTATTCCATACAAACGTCATCTGTTTCTTCCCTGGATAATAGCATTATGGTAAATATTTTTATACCAAATAATATATATCCACCAACGCCTTGCCCGATTTTTTTTCTTAACTAGAAGACTTTGACAATGAAAAAAAAATGCTCAGTTTTTTACCGTCATTATCAGACGTTCGTCAAACAAATTTGACGGATACAACTTTAAAAAGCAAAACGTACAGGCATATCCAAAGTCTTTATTATTCTAAAACTAAAAGAAAATTAAAAATCGGTTCAGTTTTAAAGGAGGCAATAGGGTACTACGAAGTGATGTTTTCTATTCTATTTGGCTTAGGTAAAATCAGCCCGCGCTGCAGTTGTCCCATTCGCTTTCTTTTGGCGATAGCAATAGATTTCTGTAATACCTACTTTTCCGACCGCATGTCTTCTTAATGCGCTCAGCAGCGATAATGGCAACTAACGAAAGGACACTTAAATGGTATGGGGACCTCGTTCTGTTCTGGTGTCCGAGATGTAAATTAATTGATCCTATCTCAAATATGGTTAAGGAAAACTATTGATCTGAAACTGCCATACAGAACCATTGTACCTGCTTTTGATGTTCAATGGAGTGGAGCGCTGGGTAATGCGTGTCACTGTATCGCAATGGCAGAAGGTATAGCAGTCTCTCAAGTTGGAGTTCGGGCAATAAATATTGTTAAATGCGAATAAGTATCATTTTCATTTGCAAACACATCAGATTATAATAAAATGTTGGATAATAATAAAGTAAATAAAAAAGATATTATTTCCTTGGCCAAAGGCAAAAGTCAAGTAATTAAATTAGCAAATGTAAATTGTTAAACTTAAAGTTGTTTCCTAAGTTAGAATAACGGGAGCGTAAATTAGCTAGCTATAAACGCAAAAAAAAAAACAGTTCAGCCCAGTCTCATTCCAGCTCGAAATATATTTGTATCATTCAAACTGAAATATATTAGACAGTGTAAAGTGTGACATTGTGCTTTTTTTGTGTGCATAATAAAGGCAAATTCACCAGACGCGGTTTACTCAACTGAGACTTTGCGTTTCATACAGTAATAACCTTTGCCTTACGAAATAATAAAATGTGCCAATCACTCAACCGCTGAAGAAGTGTGAAAAGAAATTGACTGTAAACTGTAAATTAAGTTTGACGTGTGCCACGGCTTTCTCCAAACAAAAGTCATTGTTCGTAGTTTAAAATAAAACATTTCTATGATTATTACTGCAGCGACTATGGCTTAGTGTTACTGACATAAGACTGGATACATATATCCTAGAATAAGCCTAAGCTTTCGGTGAAGGAGAAATTGTAATTGTGGTAGGGCAATTCTAATGTCTTTTTGGATAGCTAGCGTCATCCATTTTGAAAGTCTGCCGCTAAGCATCTCTTTGCGTTCTCCAGTAACATCAATTGAGAGCCAACCTTTAGGTGTTGCATATTTACCATCTTGCCATCAGGTGAGATTAAGGCAAAGCGCTTTAAAAATCCTACCCTAATCCTAGAGATTCTTTGAATACTAATTTATTATTTGATTTGTATATTCCAATATTACCTATTAAAATTCATACGATAACAGTAGTTGTACACTATACAGATATTTATTGAAATAATGGTCTTTGATACTTAAAATTATCTATGGAGTAATTAATAAAACACCTTAACGTTGACTTATAAAGAAGGAGCGAACGAAAGCCGTGAAACAAAAGGGAAACCGTAAAGGTGACGTCATCGGCAAAGAAAATACCTTTGACATTTCTCTTTAATAAAATTAAAGGATGAAAGTTTCTTCTCGGTTTTTATACGTAAAACTTTGTTAAGAAATAGTATTTGATATAAAAGTTTCTTAAGACTTGTGAGCTGATATAAAACCTATCCTAAGTAAAGAAGTATATTTATTTCTTTCTTTAAAATCACGAATGTTAACCTTTTCGTTTCTGCTTGTGGCAATTTTTCTTTCTTCAGGTCAGAATATAGGCGTATTGCTAGTTGTCCATGTAAACAAAATACAAATTGTTGCCCAATAATTTAACATAATCAAACGCCTGTTCGAATATTGTTTCATCTCGTTTGCTTTATAAGCAGAGACAAAAGTCGCAAGATACTAAAAATGGAATAGAATGATCTTATAGGTTTGTAGATATCAAAAAAATTCAAATTAAGTGGATTTTTACCTAATTATTAAAAAAAAGTATGACTAAAAATGGAATTCTATATTAGCAGACCCATATTTGTTGGAAAATATATGCCTAAAAATAATATACATGTGAAGTGACTACTATAATGTACAGTTAAGACGTTATAGAACTCTTAATAGTATATTGTGAGTAATTGTTGTTTGTTGAAGGAAATTAATACGGTACATGAGAACGCTACTTGTGAAGAGTGCTTGTTTAGGATTAATTCACGTAACACACCACTGTTCATATGGATGATAAGATAACATTAAAATATAACACTCACAGAATCGAGCCTGTGTGAATTTATTACGTAAAACGAATATTATTTATCTTTCAACTGATCGCATCTCTCTATTGTATCAGTTGAATATAACATTTTTATGGTATATTAAATTCATTAATAACGTGGCTCGGTAAGGTGTTAATTATCTTCGAAGATTCTCTTCCGTCTTTACCCCCATTTGAAGGTTGTACCCCCTTCCGTTATAAATAGTGTTTTGAAGTGTATTGTGTTAAATATTCGCTTCTACCCTGTTGTGTGTACTACCTGTTCAATTCCAGGCACTGCATGGTATTGTCAGTCTGTTACGTCCAACCAACAGATTTCCGTCGGCGAAGTCTTATTCTCTATTGTGAGGTTCCGTTTTTTTTTGGTTGAGATTTATATACGGATATATATTACATATACAGAATCTGATAAATTAATCAGTTACAATGAAATACAGAGGTGAATGTATCTTACACATACGTAAATATATTATGAACAGAAGACTTTGATAATGATTTGACTAAAGGTAAACTGAATTATTTAAAATTGTTACCAATTATTGTAAGATTTTTAGAGTGCTCTATTTCCGAAATTATGTCCATTCCATCAGGATCCTATATATCCTATATATATATTATATATATATATATATATATATATATATATAGATATATATTACCTTAGAAATATTTGTGAATACAACGTACATATATGTATATACCTTTAAATACATTGAAATGATCTTCTTAATTAAAAATTTGAATCATTATAAAATGGAACAACTAAAATGAGTGGATTCTTCGGTTGTTGATCAGTTATGAGATTAGTCTGATAAACTTGTGTTTGTTTAATTTTGCGTATTTACATGGGTCAATAGTAAATTAGAATTGTAACTGTTCTAAACATTTTTGTAATGCCTTTTCAGTTTTTTTTAATTTATTAAACGGATCTTCATCTTGTTATTATATTTTAAATGCTGGTCATAATGAGATAAGATTTTACCAATATGTTTCTATTGAACGCAATAAAATAAACGAAATTACATTGAGAATGAAGTAACGAAATTTTAAATTATATATCCTGATGGCATGGAAATAATTTCGGAAATAGAGCACTCTAAAAATATTACAATAATTGGTAACAATTTTAAATAATTCAGTTTACCTTTAGTCAAATCATTATCAAAGTCTACTGTTCATAATATATTTACGTATGTGTAAGATACATTCAACTCTGTATTTCATTGTAACTGATTAATTTATCAGATTCTGTAATTCATGTCTGAAATAAGTTTTAACAAGGGCACTGTTATCAATGTTTGTTTGTTTAATAGATAACACTCGTCAAGATAAAAAGAAAATTAGTGTTATTTAAACATAACTTCCTCACACAATATTTTTTTTAAATTCTGTGTTTACTTTAGTCATATGTAATGCATACTACAAGTGGATTTATAAAGTAATTAAAGAGTAAATTTGCATGAAGCGTGCATGGTAGTAGGGCATTTTGTAATAATGCCCGCCTGGGTAGCTACCCCCTCGGGTAGTGCGTAAATGCATTTCCCCCCGTCAAAAAAAAAAAAAAAAGCTACCCCCTCAAGTTTGAAATCTGTCGCGAAATACTAATAGGTCCATAAATCCATAGGTCGCTGGTCCGCATCCGGCTCGAAGGACCAAACTGTTAGGTGATGTGCTTCGACAGCTCCTTGGTAGCAGTAAAAATGCGGTTTTGTATCAATAGTGTTTAATTACTTAAGACATATGTAAAATGAGACGTTCCGAGCGATGCTTGTTAATGAATGAACGGACCAGCTGATCTGCGCGTTGGTGACGGGGTGCTGGTGCGGGGGCGAGTGACCGGGGTAATGTCCTTAGATTCCGTCCGCGTGTGTGTTCCGGCAGAATCACTTCAAAACCAGAACCTCTAGGCTTAGTGTGTTACATATCGTCACTTAACATCAAATGAGATTGTAGTTAAAGCACAGAGCCTATATATCGTGTAAAAAAAT
The DNA here is from genome assembly GCA_014132275.2 of Samia ricini. Classification (NCBI taxonomy): domain Eukaryota; kingdom Metazoa; phylum Arthropoda; class Insecta; order Lepidoptera; family Saturniidae; genus Samia; species Samia ricini. Next base: position 3,773,467 of record AP028159.1, read on the forward strand.
AAATTTAATTATGTCGTAGAAAGTGGATAAATAAAATAAATTCTATAAGTAATTATTTAAGTTTTATCCTAAAATATAAAGTCCCAAGACACTAATGAAACCTCATAATTTCAATATACAATTGTAATGTTCCTTACAATAATTAAATTACATACATACATTAAACACGTGTAATAAAAAAACATTTTTCAATAAAACGAAATCAAATCAGACCGCGTGAAATGTTTTAGTTTAGTAATAAAAAAAAAAAAAAAAAAACAATTGCAATTGAAGTTGATAAATTGTTATAATAAATTTCAAATCGGGTAAATAAATAAATCATTGACTTTTGGCACTTAATATTTCATTCGTCCCTTGTTTTGCGGTGAATTTGGCTCCGTTTGCATTCATTAATTAAAACTTCTCGCCTCTAGTTCTATAGGTATATCTGAGATTGAACTTTGTAATAATTAACGTTCACAATTGATTTCAAAGTGAAATTTTGTTTTTAATTTCACAAGTTTTCAAGTAACTTCGAAAAGTGTTCGCCTATTTTATTAGTATAATACTGCCCATAATTTTAATTGGATACAAAATTTATTGATCGAATAGTTATTTACATGGAGTAGTAAAGTTTTGAAGTTATATTAGTTTAGTGTTCGCATTGCTTTGATGTTTAGGGGTAGTGTGCCTGATTCTGAGCTTTCGGTGAAGGAGAAGATCATGGTTAAACCATAGAATGGTGATGAGGCAGTTGCTAATGATAGCTAATGTTACCTACGACCAACAATTTTGAAAAACTGTCGGCAAGCAGGAGCCAGTTTATTTTTTACACTGTGTAGAACCAAAAAGTTTACTGACTCCTACTTTTGTCGCACTGTGAAATTATGGAACCGTCTTCCTGTCAGCGTGTTCCCTCTTTCATATGATCTTGGGTCCTTCAAAAGAGGCGTGAAGAGGTATTTAAGCAGGCCAGCATGACAGCGGTGACTGGCAGTGAATTCTGTTCAGTGTCAGTCACCGCTGTTTTGGATTGTACTGTACTTACCATCAGGTCCAGTGCAGTCACTGTGCTGTGCATTAAAAAAAAAAAGAAAAGGTTCAATACTTTGACCATAATCTCAGATAATGTTATGTAATGATGTGATTCAGGATGGTAAACAAACTAAGCCCAGAGTTACAAGTTTTCAAGTAATGCGCCCGGAACGCACTTTTAGGTGACATGTTTTCAAACTTGAAAGAGGTAGCTACCCAGGTGGACCTACCACCATGCAATGGGTTCCTTTATAGCTGAAGCTGATTCTAGAGTTGGGTTTGAATCCGCGCCAATTGATTACCGCACTGTTCAACTGCTCTATCATTGCTTCAATCGCTTCCCGCTTCGTGTATTTCTCTCAGTGTGTTTACTAACATGGGCCAATTTATCAGGTTATCATTTATGAGGTTATAGTCAAAGCCTTGTGCCTATTATTGTATAATCAACGTGATACCACGCACCGACAATAAATAGAGCTATGTGAGTTTCAACTTTACCTATTTAAACTTCGAATTAACAGTTATCAACGCAATATTTATCGCTATTCTTAAAAGCCTTTTCTATTCTTAAGCTTAGCGTGGTATCATTTTTGGCTAATCACAACATCTCTAAAGATCAAGTAAGACTATAGAGGAATAATAAAAAAATATACTAAGTGATAATATGTGTTTATTTTTATGAAATTCAGAAATGTTATTTTACCACATTGTAACCAGAATGACTGGACGATCACTCATTAATATTATATGGTAATGAAACACCATATCGGTTAGTAATATATTATGATTTCTATATTAATAAAATTTTCATATCGATCATCGCTTCGCAAATAGTTTGACGTAATTTCGGAAACGTATCTACTGATAAAATTTATTGCGAAGATATTGTGTGTGTGTGAATGTGTGTGTCCTTTGTAATTTTTTTCTCTATATATTCTCTATATATTCTCTATATAACTGCCTCGGTAGCGCAGTTGTATTACATACGACTGCCGTTCTGAGGTCTCGGGTTCGATCCCCGGGTCGGGTCAAGTGATATTGGGTTTTTTCTACTCAGTATCATCCCGGAGTTTGGAATTTGTGCCCGATATGGCGACAGGCTCGCCCCCTGTCACATCTGGGACGGAACTAAGCTCGGCGAAATGTGGGTGGTTGTAGTTCGCTACTTCACCTCTGCCTAACCCTTCGGGGATACAGGCGTGAGCATATGTATGTATGTATGTATATATTGCAGTATAATGTCATAATCATTGTCAAGTTCTTTAGGATGAACTTTTTATTATTTTTAATAATCTATACTCGCAACAAAAGGCTATAGGGACGAATGTACAGAACATTGGAGGTATTTCAGAAAAATTACCATGGGAGGTTCAGAATCGACAACAAAACACATTTCGATGGTTTTTTACATTTTTTTTGTCTATCTATCGGTCTGTCTGTCTGTTTATTAATTTGTTCGCCAGTCACGCAAATACTAGATATAATTAGATAACATTTAGTATGATCATAGTTTATACTCCGTACTAACATTTTTATACATACATATATACAATTGTATAATGCGTAAATAGCGTTTGTCTATATTCATATTAAACATCGTAATAAATATGTCTGATTTATTATAAAAAATAATAGTGAAATGAGAAGAAATAATATTACATTAAATCAACATAATTTATTTACATAAAATAAAATTCTATGTATTTCTGAATATTATTCATAGATGGCGCTATACTTATGTTAGAATCATTTGGCCTGTTTTGAAACATTACAAGGATATATCATCATTCTCCTGCCTTTTCCCAACTCACTGGGGGTAGGCGCAGTATATTTTCTTCTTCCATACGTCCCTATCAGCCGTCATCTCTTCATTCACTCCTTTTTCTTTCATATCATTTCTTACACACTCCATCCACACTTTCTTTGGCCTTCCTCTACTTTTCCATCCTTCCACATTCATATTCATTACTATTTTACCCACATGCGCTTCCTCTCTTCTCATAATATGTCCATACCACCAAACGAGAACCTTTCAACTTTTCTACCATTGACGCAACTTTCAAAATCCCTCTAATATATTCATTTCTTATTTTATCCTTTCTTGTAACACCATACATCCATCTCAATATTTGCATCTCAGCTACATGCAGTCGCTTCTTATCCATCTTCTTACTAGCCCAGCATTCTGATCCATACAATATGACAGGTCTTATGACGGACTTATATATCCTCCCCTTCAATTTAAGGGGACATCTTGGAGTCACAAATCACACCAGAGACCTGTCGCCATTTCATCCAACCTGAGTTGATTCTATGCCTTATTTCGAGGTCGATTTCTCCGTCACACTGCAGGAGTGACCCGGGGTAGCGGAATTCAGAACAGACTGGTACTGGTGTTCTTCCGAGTGATATTGGCTTCAGACTGGAGATACCGCCAAAGTCGCAGAACACATATTCTGTTTTTGTTCTGCCAACTTTTAGGCCTAAATTCTCCAGTCTTTGCCGCCACTCATCCAGTTTGTTTTGCACCTCTTGGCCACTCTCACCGACCAGCACGTTGTCATCGGCGAACATCATGCACCAGGGTGCCTCTTCCTATATATCCGACGTAATAACGTCCATTACATGAAGAGGTATGGGCTAAGAGCCAATCCTTGGTGCAAACCGACAGCCACATCAAAGCTGGCTGTGACACCAGCAGCAGACCGAACCTGAGTACTGGATTTGCAGTATATGCCTTGAATCAACTGCAGGTATTTCCCGGGCACTCCTTTCTTCTTAAGGGCCCACCACAAGACTTCACGAGGAATCCGGTCATATGCCTTTTCAAGGTCAACGAACACCATATGCAGATTCTTGTGTGCCACTCTGTACTTTTCGCACACTTGACGAATCGCAAAAATGGCATCCATTGTACCGCGATCAGGCATAAAACAAAACTGGTTTCGTGAAATCTCACTCTCTTCTCACAGACGTCGCTCAATTATTTTCTCCCATGCTTTTATACTATGTGGCATTAACTTTATTTCCCGGTAATTGTTGCAATCCTGAACAATCCCCTTTGTATTTCATGCACCATTCCTCGGGTGTAGTTTCTTCTTGCAACAATTTATTGAAGAATATTGTCAGCCACACCCATCAATCCAATTTTAATGCCTTCTATACTTCCATTGGTATTCCATCTGGTCCAACCGCTTTTCCATTCTTCATTCCACTTACAGCCGTTTCAACTTCTTCTATACTTATCTTCCTTACCAATCCCATGTTCGTTTTTTTTTCTTCAAGCAGTCCATTCCAGTCATTCTCTTCATTCATCAATTTTTCAAAGTATTTTTAGATAAACTAAATAATACTATAATAACAAAAGGCTAAAAAATGTTAACTGTCTGTTTATTAATTTGTCCAAAAACTACTGAACTGATTTCGATGAAATTCGGTATGGTAGTATTTTATACTCTATAGTAACAATATGTATGTATATATATAATGTATGAATAGCGTTTATTTAGATTCATTAAAAACTTTTTAAATTATAAACAAAACCGACTTCAAAAGAATACACATTCATTTATTTATTTTTTATTGTATAACTTTATTAATCTGGTTGGTTAATTTTGAAATTGGTGCCAGCTTACGGATAACAAAGTGGTGTAAATGTACGTCACAAATTATATTCGATTTTAATTATTTGTTCGTTAAAATCACCCTAGTCCTTTATTAAGCTTATATGTAATTATGATAGCTAGCTGGCACCGACTCCAAAATTAACGAAGCAGATAAATAAAGTAATTATTTATTGACTTTTTAGTGCATTTTGGTGTATTCTTTTGAATACGGTTATGTGTTTAATTTAAAAAGTTATTTTTTCAGTTTAAGTATGTACTATTAGATATAGTTATGATGCCTATTTCATAGCTTTGGAAACGAATATGTGAAACACGTGTAAGTGTCTATAATATAAGACGCTTTTTCTCAATTTCCCTGAGTTCCACCGATCAGATTCCGATCCGGAGGAAATACGACCGTCTCGGAATTGTACTATTTTGAAAATATTTTCAAATCGGCCCACAAATGACGGAGAAATCGAGTAATAAACATTAAAAAAAAACACCAAAAATTATACAACACAGGTTTAAAAGGTTTGTGGATAAAAATAAAAACTACTTAGTGATATATTTAGCCATATTTTTTAAAACATTAGTATAGCCATCTATTAGTTTTACCCAAGGCGTCCTGATTTTCAAGAAACCGTGTGACCAGATTCACATTATGCCATTAATTGCTTCAACTTTGCGTAGAAACAGTTGTCCTAAGTTGTGTAAGCGTAATCTGCATTTTATTTGGTTACATTGCATTTAAATTATTGGTGTACCTATTTATAAGAGAAACAACGAATTAAATCGTTGAATAGAATATTCGAAATTTGAAGTCCATTCCGCGGTGAAGTTTGTTGTAGTCGACCCGAAAATTCCAAATTCCTTTATTAGTATAAAGTATTTTTTTTAAAGTGGGAATTGCAAAAACCTACGTTACCATCCGCCGCTTGGGAGTGGCGACACGGGATTGAGAAAGGTTGTATCCTACCTCAAGGCTCATTGGTAACGTTATCTAACTTTGATTTACGAATATCTATCTAAAATATCCGAGATGTAGTTAACTTAGATGCCAATCGAAAGGAAATCGTTTTGAATGAATACTTACCGCTTAACCTTCAATTTATTTTCTATTAAAATTAACCTCTTTATCCATACTTAATGAATGAATAACGTTTATCTAGATTCGTTAAAAAATCACAATCTTGAAGTGTATAATAATATTTTCAATAAATAGTGAAAGTAATAAAAAAATACAATAAATTTAAAACAAGATTTTATTTTCACGGTATTCCAAAAATCTTTCATGATTACTTATAATAAAGGGCTAACGAGACGAAATCTGTTATTGTCTGTTATCTCAGATATTCAAGAAAAATTGCTACACGGGGTTTCAGAATCAACTACAGAACACATTTCGATAGTTTAAATTGTTTTTTTTTATGTCTGTTGGTTATGTTCTGCGTCAATCACGCAAAAACTACTCAACCGAATTCGATGAAATTTGGTAATTGAAATTGTCTGAATTCCAAGCGGGTGAAGCTGCAGGCACAGCTAGTATTTGAACAATTGTATATTTATTCCTAAATAACTCGTTGAACTACTGGACCGATTCAAATGAAATTTGGTATATTGGCAGATGATTAGGGAAATCAATTGCAAGTGAAGGGTATGGCTTATAGTAGATGAGTTGCCATTATGAAGAAAAACGTCTGATTGCATTATCAGAAAATCGGTTGAAAAAGACTGGAGAAAAATATCTTGGAACTATTTTATCTTTCACGTTTTAGTTATTTAACGAAGCAAACGTTGAAAATTAGTTCGCTGTCACTTGAATAAATATCATAAACCTATATGATTAAAGCCATTTCCTATTCCCCAGGTTTATGGTTCCATGGTCGTAGGGTATTCGAATAAATATGATTTATCACTGCCCTACCCAAGGTGAGACATATCTGGTAATAAATATGCCGTATCAATTTTATGAACTGTTGTTATCTATGTATTCGGAGGGATATCACGCAAATTCACTATTCCGTGACTGTACTATATAATTACAAATTGTGATAGGCTAGACTGGAATAAAATAGTCTAGACAGTATTATTATTCTTATTCTAAAATTGTAAGTAACCTTGTACTCAGCATAAAAGGTACTAAAATTGTATGGTTCTCGGTTTTGTCTGTAATACATCATCGTCTTTACCTTATCCTTCATTACGTAGGGTCGGCATAACATGTTTTCTTCTTCCGCTCTCCTCTGTCATTTGTCATCTCAAGATTCACACTGGGACACATAACTGGTTGCTGCAAGATTGGCGGAGGCAAATGAGATTCTTCTCGTCGGAGATGATAACCAGCTGCCGTTCATCGATAGGGAGAACCTTTTCAGAATAGATTACTGCCGACCAACATCAATCATCGTAATCCGATGAACACAGCTCACGCTCTGAGCGAAATCTACGACGGCATCTACTCATCAAGACCCAGAGTAAAGTCCATGAACCAAGTGGGGTATACAGGAGTAGAAGTATCCCGCGTGGTCCCGAACACCATGTATTTGGTATTCATCCAGGAAGAGAAAAAGAACCTTTCAAGTAAAGGTTTTGGCTCCGGTGAGGGATCACGCATCCTGACCATTCAAGAGGCTGAGGAACTAAAATTTAATCGGTATGTAATCCTACAAACAGAAGCGAAGAGTCTGCAAGTCCATGACAGCGTCCCGCGTGCCGTGGTGGCAGTGTCTAGACAAAAAGACACCTGTGTCTAATAACCCGACGACGGCGACGACGTGACAGGCGGGTTCGTCTGCAAGGCGTCGACAGAGACGGATAAAGACATCGTGAACTACAACCTCAAAATGGCCATAAAGAGGCGAAATAAACACCCTAACCCGAAAGTTAAAGTCACATCCACGGTAGTTCCGAGGATGTGGCTAGGGTTTGGAGAGAAAAAAATAGGAAGGGAAGAGGGGAAAAATCAGCAATAAAAAAAAAGAATATAATACCCATATAGTTAAGGCAAAAAAATTATATAGTAATAAAAATATAGTTATAAAGCTGTGCACCGACAGACTACAATCTTTCCACCGTAGCTGAGAACTCAAGCGTGCTCTTACTTTCAGGGGACCTTTGATAGCGACCCAGGATACGCTCTGATTGGTACCTGCGGAGATGCCTGGAGCCAGCGCGATACACTAATACTTTTATGCGCTAGAATAACACGCACTGTACACCCCACACTCCTGGACACTACACGCAGATACATGAGTTCTGTAACAGCCGTAAGATTTTGAGTTTCCGTTTACCCACGTAAGATTAGCACGAAGCTAATTGTGCGGGATATACATCTCAGGAAGCAGCCGAAGACGAATCCCGCATCACTCTGGTGCCCTTGCGCTAACTATCACTCTCCCGCCTGACCATCTTAACCGCTTGCTCCATAAATTCGGTACAGCTGTCAAGAGATTTAATCAGTTCAAAAAGAAGTGGTAGAAGCAGTAGAATTGTTAGTCCGATAGGACAGGCTAAGAGACATTGTCCATATTGCCTATTCTGAAGCTCAAGTTTGTATCAACACCCTATGACGATGGCAATCCCTCTAGAATACTCCATGGTATTCTCGTGGCATCTCAGAATAAACGCTTCGTGCCATTACTTTCAATTCACTTGTACACAATAACCGGATTAAAGATAACAGCTACTACATGACAGACTGAGGTGCCGCCGAAAAGCTTGAAAAAACTGATTACGCTCCAGCATGTCAACTTCTATACCGTATAGTTGATTGCAATGGAAATTGATATAAATAGATGGAAAATATTTGACGGCGTTTCATTATAACCTTCTTTCGAAATACGTCGGAAGCGGACTTAACAAGCTGGCAGCCTGGCGCAGCGTTGTGCCGATGGTTGGCGCAGCCGTGACAGATTTCACTTCTTAATAGTTGTCAATGATGAGCGTAGGTCGTATCCTGAGGGAGTGCCTCCGTTCCTCATAATATTATTCCTTTTTGTGTTCAGAATAATTAGAACAGCAAAGTTGTGCGATTCGGTAATTAATATCCTATTTACTTAACTGATAATCTCCCTTAATTGAGAGTCATTCAAATTGCAGTCATAATTACATAAGACGCTATGGTTGATAATTTTGAATGGGTTTCATATACTGGTATATAGACTGTACTATCGGATTCAGCTGCGTTTAATAGCCTTCTTAATGTTCCATCGTTAACGCTTTAGTAAGAGTAATGGAAGAGTAGGTATTTTTTTTTCCCATTCGATTCCTTGTTCGATGATAATGGAGTGAAGGAAATACGGTTTAACACATTTTTATCACGTCACTTCATAAATAAAAGCGCTAGTTATTTTATGGTAAGCGAATTGTACTTTACATGACATCAGAAGTACAATCGATTAGCCGAATTGGAATTAAAAAAAAATAGCTAAATCTATCTGTGAAATTATCGTAAATAACAGAGGATACAGAACTTACTTGTATGTACCTTGTGTTTAAAATGCAAGTGTGTTTTGTGTTTCCTTAATGGATGAAATGTCACTACACCAAGATAGTAGATCGAAGCACAGTTTCAACAATTGTCAAAGGGTTCATAGAATATATACATGTATTACTACAAATTAATAATAATATTAATAAGTCAAGTTACATACTTCGCTCGACATTATCCAAATAAATGACGTTAATATCAGCTTTTATGGTGTTAATTTTAGCATCGGGCGCGTGAAACGAACGTAAATTGTCAGTGCGGTTATGTTTTAAGTACTTTCAGGGCAGACGGATCGGTCTGGTACACATTAATCTTATGTTACTGACAGTTGCATTCGAATTTCGACTCTATTTTTACGCAAAATAGAACACTTATATTGAAAATTCTAAAACATGCTGGTGTTTCTATAAGTTGCGTCTCCGACTAGCTTTGCGCCTCCGGCTGCGCCCGCGTTTCATATATTCTTTACTGCGTTTAAATTTTTGTATACGGGACCCTAATTTTTTCTTTTTAGTATTAAGATAAAGCAAAATTATTTCTCGTAAATTCAAGAACTTTCCCGTAAAACCGTGCATTGAATAGGATTTTATTAAATTTTTTAGGAGTTTTGTTTTTTTACGCAAATCCCTAATCATTTTCTTTCATTAATAGTACCCTATGTTACCCGGAGTAACTTCAGCTATCTACCAAAAAAAGTCCCATCAAAATCCGTCCAGCCGTTCAAGAGATTACTCGGAACAAATAGACTGACAGACAGATAAAAAAAATTAAAATTGTTTTTTTGTGATCCATTGATTCAACCGAAAGACGTTCACTGCTGGGCATATAGTCTCGCATCGTATGTATACTCGTACATTCATACCTGTTTAGTGAAAAAAAAAGTTTATCAATTAGTATAAATTACATTTTTATCTTCATTTTGGTACGTTATTTACTTATATTTAGTCTATGCTATCCTTTACTTTCCGAAGAACGAAATGTAACCTCAATACTGTCACACGAACACATTCTTAATTAAAAATCAACCGCCAAAGAGATCGGGTCGTACGAGCCGTTTAAAACAAAATAAAATGAAAACTATCAGGAACAGAAAACTACATAAATTTACCTTTATCATTTAAGTACAAAAGAAACAGTAAAATTCAAGAAAAAAAAAAAGTCCATTCTTTCCTGTTACTTCGTTTCATATATTTCGATCATAGGAGCGAACACTGGATATTTTTAACTGTAAGTTTACACAACGACGATATAGATCTGGAATATATTCCGGTACGTATCATCTCATTTCTTATCGTAATTACGTTTTGATGAATTGTGATATGGAACCGTACGTTATACGTGTTTACGAGGTTACCAGTTAGTTCACTATGTTATTTATAACATCATATTTTATCAACATAAAATATGACTATAACTCAAAAGAAAATTATTAAAAGTATATTTTCTATTAATAACACCTCCTTCCTTGTAACACTACTATAGACTTTTTTGAAGTGAAGACTTCTTTAGCAGCGTCGAGCGATTCTCGGTAGGGGAAAATTTATAGATTCGCGTTACCAATGCTATGACGTCACTCGCCAACATGCTAAATGCTTTTATACTAATAAATAAAATTGAAGTGTCTGTTTGTAATATCAAAAATATATACTTTTTTTTTACTAAATACATTTTAATGTATATGCGGTACCAATACCAAAAATACACTTTTTTTTAAATCCGGTTTCTATTTGTTCCAATTTAAATCCGGAATAGCTGGACCGATTTAAACCTGATTTTTTTGGTAGATAGCAGAAGTTATGCCGCGTAACTTAGGCTACTTTAATTCTTCGTAAATAATTAGGGTTGGGCGTAAAAAAAATTCAACCCATTCAAATGGTGATTAAAATCCAATTCAACGCACAGTTTTATTGTCAGGTATTTATATATATATATATATTTTGTTTACTATTAGTACCAAAAAAATTAGGAAACAATTAGGGTTCCGTGTAAAAAAAAAAAATCATACAATTGTGAACAAAGTACGATTCAAGGTACAGCACCATCAAAATATTATTTTGCAATAATTATTTAAAAACTATATTACGGAGTTAAGAATATATGAAACGCGGGCAGAACCGCTGGTACACAGTTACTTTTAATATAAAAATCATGTTTTATCTGAGTGTCCGTCGACATGGTTAATGATACAAAGTCTTGAGGCTTTAAAAAAAAACAAGATTTAGTCTTATCTAGATATATAAATGAGCATAAGTTAACAAAAAAAAAACATACTTTACAAATGAGGTCATTCGTTAACTTAACGTGGAACAGAATAAACTTTCTGTTCTGTTTATTTCTTAGCTTTATCTTGCTCATTATAATTATACAAAGACAAATATGTATAATACTCTCCATTATAAAGGCTCTGACATTATTTTTTTTTAACAGTAACTAGAAACTCGGTTTACATAGAAACATTTATTAAATTGAAAAAGCTATTTTATTTTATGAAAAATGTTTACTTAAAAAGGACTTGGGCTTCAGTAGAACGTTTGGAAGTTAAGGTAGAAAAATGCAGAGCAACATTAATTTGTTTGCCAACGTAATTTCGAGAGCATAGACGGTACCAAAGGAGAGGACGGCACGGCACAGTTTCATTACGCCGAAGTTTGGCGGAACAGAAAAATATCAAGAACAAATTTATTTTGAAGATATTTAAAATTATCGAATTTTATTATCAATTTATTTTATTCTAATTATAAAGTATTGTATTTATTAATGTACGTTTTATATCTAAATACGAGAATAATAAAATATTGTAATAAAAAATAATATGGAACTCCTTGAAACATTGATATATAATTAGGATTTGTTGAATTACATATCTATTTTATTTACTTTTAAACATATATATGTGTAATAATAATCGGCAGTCAATGGAGACTGATGATAGAAGTGAAAATTAAGAAATAACTGTGGATTTTTTTTGGATTGTAGAATCCAATTGTTCAAATTTTACAACACATTTCGCATTCACTTAAATTATTTTACGTAATATTTGTATTTATATGAATTAAATTTTCAATGATATTTTCATTGCATGTGCCATATCAATACTTAGGTTATATTTTTAGTACGTAATAGCGTATACGCGTATATATTTTTATAGAAATCGTCATTTTGAAAACACGAAATTCTACGCGTAAGGAGTCACATGCATAGCTTACCTACTACATTTACAGCTTACTAAATTTGGCCAGAACCTGATCAATGTGGTTTAATAAAATAAAAAAAATGTTTTAATCTAAGTTTTAGTATTTGATGATTACTCTTTCAATACTACAGTTGAATTAGTTTAGTACTTAAACTGATCTCTCTTAGATATGAACTGAACTGATATCTCGAGTCCGGGGAGGTGAAATAATAAAAAGCTTGATAAACGTTAAATAGAAATTCGAAGAAAAAATAATAGCTAAGTTTTTCTCGCCTATGTTATAAAATTGTTCGGATAATATTACTCGGAATTCCTAATAACTGAAATCGAGATAAAAAATGAACGTAATAAATGGGCTCTATTATAGACACTTTTAAAATGATAAGTTACAGCGAGAATAATAAGGCTACCTACTTTAAATGTGGAATTTCAAAATGTGAGTAATGGAGAATCTTATTTTCAAAAATCTGTACAATTGAAGTGAAATATTAGGCGTCACGATTATGAAAGTACATAGTTTTTTTTTTACAAATTATAGGCTCAGCGCTTTGACCACAATCTCACCTGATGGTAAAATGACGATGTGGTTTAGGCTTTTAAATACACCTATTGGTATTTAGCGACAGGTTTTCAAACTTGAGGGTGGTAGCTACCCAGGCGAGTGTTATTAGAAAATTCCCTACCACCATGCTATGGTTTCCTTACGATGTTTTCCTTCACCCAAAGCTCAGAGTTTAGAGTTGGATAAGTTGGTTCGAGTCCGCGTCCTTTGACGCGAAATCCGACCGCACTACCAACTGCGCCATCATCGCTTCATAGTAAGAGAAAAAGAAACAGAAATAATAATAAAGTATTACTTTTTGACTTTAGAATTGTTTTGTCTCCATTTGTTCTATATTCGTTCTTGAGGAAGCGTGCGTGCTATTTCATCTAAAGATCGCCAAATAAGTTTTACTTCTGACACGTTCGTTTTTTATATCAATTTTATAAAAATGTAGTTATTACTAATAACACTGACGTAGCTATCTAAAACTAGTTTAAAACATGGAATATTTAAAAAGATCCAGATCGTTTTAAGAGGCTCTCAATCAACGTCGAAAATAAAGCGATGATTGATGTAAAAAACACGCGCACGTGCCCCCATTCATTTCCTCCCAATCAAACTAGTCAGGAATCTAAATACAATAATTGTAACTCACACGAAAATCACTAACAGATGTGGCAGATAAATCTATAAGGAAATGAAAATTGCTGCGTGTTTATTGAATAATTTATGAGAAAACAGCTCAGTGGTTCAGACTTAGTATATGAGCTTCAAACTCATCTGTACTTGAATAATTTCATTTTAAGATTTCAAGGAATGAAAAATAAATTCCGATTTATTTTACTTGTGCAATTTGGGTCTCTATGGATAATTACAATAAATTAATAAAATGTAAACAGCGCCATCTTGTAGCAAGAATTCAAACTACCATTAAATATTGTGTATGTGACTAATTTTTTTACATTTATTTATATTAATTACTGTAAATATACATTTCAACTCGAAGATCAGGATCATAGGCTGATATAGTCGGTCGGTAAGCTAGTTTAGGGTAATCATAAGAAATATTTATATAAATAAAATAATACGGAAAATCTCTTAATCTGATGTAGGGTAATCTTAATACCGCATTTTATAAAATCTAAGCGCCATCTAACGGCGCTCCAAGGCAACATTTGAATTATTCAATTAGAAACGACAATTTTTTAGTTGTAATGTTGTTGAATATACGGGGTGTGGGGTTTTCACTCTAAAATAGGCTGATCTTTAACCCTAAAATACTATAAGGGAGAGATTACTATAGTAGCAACGACGGGAGTATTTTCAAGATTTCGCTTGAACGGTTACCACGATGAAGTTGGAAATGCGCGGTCAAGCACTTTAAAGTACGTTTCAACATTTCCACTTAAGAATCACTCATATTTCAAGGCTTAATGTGGTACTATTTTTAGCTAAATTAGTCACTTAACATTGGTCTATAAGAACTAGAATGTTATGAATATTATGTCAATTTCTTATTTTTTTAAACAAACTATTTTACACGTGTTTTATAGCATCTCTTTCTGGGCATTAAATAATTTCTATTATGCTATATATATAAAAAAAAACGAATTTGAAAAATAATATTGAAGTATTTTTGTTCGAAAAAATAAAAATTCAATAATGTATCGTAAGTGTAAAAAAATCTATACGCTACTTAATTTCAAATTTATATACCGGAATAAGATTGTTCGTAAATTATTTTGTTTTATTTTCCTTATGAATTAAATACATCTCCTTGACCTAAAATTGATTCTTTTAACCCACTTCGGTTGAGGTGTTTGCCGTAATAAACATGCAAAAATACCTAAATGAAGTCGTAATACATGAAAAAGAATTTTATTCGCCATAAACATGTCCCCGCGACCTCACAGGTTCGCTAAGCGTGTTTTCTTTTCCGCTACTTTATTGCATTCTTCGGTAATAATCGAGTACCAGATATTTATTTTTACAAAGGTATGCGAAATAGTATAAATATTGGCCACAGTTTATGTTTTTTTTTTTTTTATTAATGAAGTAACATTAATACAGGTTATTATTTCTTACTATGATTATAATGGTTTTACATGCTAATAATTATTTGTATTAATAACTAGCGGGCGCCCGCGACTTCGCCTACGTGTTTTATTTTGATTAAATGTGGAATGTCATGATTTTGTTTTTCAGCCCATCTGTTACCGAACGATACGTGCTTTCCGTACACCAAATTTCATTATTTTAATTATTTATTTTATAATATCTAAAAATTAGATTTATAATTTTTATAGTCTATCAATCGCTAATTAACATCAGTCGAAAAGAATTAATTCCGAACAGACTTTTTATTTTATTGTTTTTTAACGAATTTTTAAAATATTTCGATAATCTATATCAGCTTATCAACAGTCCCTTGACATATACTTCCAATATACAAAGTTTCATAAAATTCGGTAAAGCCGTTTTCTAGTTCGGTTTCTAAACATACACATACAGACAAACATTTTTTTAAATGTCAGATTCTATATGAGTAACGTCTATAATAAACATCAGTCACAAAATTTCTAAAAAAAATTATATGTGCAGACAAAACTTCCGTTTTCTTGTTGTTAGTATGTAGATAATATTTTGTACATATTTCATCTGTGTATTTAATAAAATGTTGATTAATATTCATAATATTGTGCTTTTGTTTTAGTATTCTTTTATAAGTCAGAAATCGTTAAATAAATATTTAAAAAAATATGTACCTATTTTGAGTTTCTGCCGTAAATCGTAAGAAACAAACCGGTTCCTAATAATGAGACACGAAGCTTAAAAGAATTTACTGGAACTTCAGTTACAAAGATTTGTTTTTTAGAAAGTCTAAATATTAAGTTCAAGATAATCCCACTGAAATGCGTTTCATATTAAAATAACTACAGTACACGTATTAAAAATAATGTTCGTCCGATGATTAATGTGTCGAGTACCCATAAAAATAAAACAATAGGAAAACAATGGAAAGCTGGCGTAAACGCCAGGTAAGTGCTCAAGGGATTAAATATCTATCATAATAAGATTGAAAATTTAAAGAAAAAACTACTAATTATTACCAAAAACATTTATTGAAAACGTTATGTTCGTAAACAACTAATAAACAAAAGAAAATCAGTCGCTATATAGAGTAAAAAAATGTCTTAAATTATTTTATATTTACATATTTATATTGCGTATTATTTCACTGATTTTTAATTATTTTGTTTTTAATATAATTTAATATTTTTATTCAGTTGCAAACAATAGTTTTTTATAGACCGTATATGTATTTTTTTATATAACGCACACACATAACCTAATTAGAATAGTTATAAAATTATAAGATACAAAAGTTCTTAGTACTTACTTCAGTGACGCCTTACTGATAGAAAGTTTAATTTGTTCTCTGATAGTAAACTGTTCACTGTATTTTTATAATTATTTAAAATAGCCAACACACATTAAATTTATTTCACACTCGTCTGAATCATTTTTGTTTTATATTTACAAAATTTTAACCAAAAACAAAAAAAAAAAACTTGAACTTTTTTTATATTTTAATTTGAAACTCACTTCTTTACTCGAAAAATTGTTTAAAAAAATAACATACACGATCTCACTGGAATCGAATATTAATAATACGTCGGAATTTAGATGATAGAGGTTTGGCAATAACTTATTCGTAGGTGTAAAATATGCGTTCGGTCGACCGTCGCCGGCGGTCGTTCATATAACACTGTAGCATGTAGCGACTACGAATCACTATGCTATGACGTTGTCGGTAGGTACTGGACACATAATGCGCTACGAATGACAGTTTCGTAGTTTGATTTTTTTTCGTTTTAATAATCGTCCGACGAAAGCTCACGTTAACAGAAAATTGTTTCAAGTTTGATTGACAATTTTGACTTGTGTAATTGAAGCGTCTGAGATTCATTACAAAAATGGACTCTTGCGGTTTATATCAATTATTATTCTTTAAGAAATATGTATATATTCGTATTAACACCTACATTATGTACATCTATACATATATTACAATTACGTAACACCATAATTGCACGTGATGATAGATAAGTCAAGATTTAGTCATGACGATGTAATTTCTAATATCAGATTTGGTGAAGATTTGAAACCATTCCCATTCCTAAATATTAAAATAAATCAAAGTTTTTATAAGAACATTTAATCCACATTTTGTTTTAAGTAATTAATACCTGTGACAAGCTCTGTAACTGACTCTTTTTCAAGCTCGATGATGTATTAATCTGAAAATGACATACGAAATAATTCATTAATTGTTAATTTGTAGCTTTTATTTCTTATCAACACACGTACATCAAAATTGAAAATATATGTTGTAAGTATAAAAAGGTTTTAATGTCATCATCTTCTAAGCCTAAAGATTGACTGGATAATGACTTCTCCCAAAGTACTCCACAAAGACTGGTCTAACGCCAGCTGTTTTTGTTGGTGAAGTCGTCGGTCCACGTTGTTGGGGTCCTGCCCATGCAGCATCTTCTAGTACTAGATTGCCATTGGAGAATCCGTTAACCCCATTTGGCATCGGTTCAACATGCAATGTGCTCCACTCACTGGTACTAACTTTGGTCTTTCTTGCTGTTCACCTCATTTCTGTTAATGAAATTTATACTATAATCCACCATTTTGTTGGAAATTGGCTCGATGTTTATAATTATGTCATTATAAATTTGCGAAAAATTTATAATTTTTTTACTAACATTCTTTTTTTTACGTCTTTTATATGAAATTCATCCAAAGAATTACCAAATTTGAAGATCTACTAAAATATTTGATATATATAGACAATATGAAGTTATTGTGACCCTAAACTTATTAGCATTATTAAGTCATTAGCTCAAGGTATTGCCTATTTCTAAGATCCTATGTATTTGCAGACTTAAAAAATTACAACCAGAATACATGTTTCGTAGACATAGACGTATGTAATAACTCAAAAAGGAGAAATTTTGAGTATCTTATAAACTATGGTACTGCACTTTTTTAATACTGTATAAGTTCACTGCTTTGACCACAATCTCATCTGATATTAATTGACCTTTTTTTTTTTTTGACGGGGGGAAATGTATTTACGCTCTACCCTTACCTATTGTATTAGTGAGACCGAAGTCCCCCAATACAATGGGTAAAGGGGCACGGAGGGACGAGTTCCGTGCCAGTGTGGGACTCACCCGGGCGTGAAGCGCCCGGAAATACCCACTAAAACCCCCCGGGGCCGTCCGCTGTATTTGGGATGGGGGCGACACGGGGTGGCTTTCACAAGCACCGCGTCACCCCCTGCAGCGAACCCACTATGCCTCGTCCGTGCAATGGCCCAGTGGGGGGGGGGGAGAATATTTCTCCACCCCACCTCTTCGCCCGCCTCCCGAAAGAGGCATGACCAAGATTGGTCGTCCATCCAGGGGGGCAGGATATACTTCCTGCCCCCCATGAAATATGAAACATGAGACAGACAGTGACGGGCAAAGAGAAAGGTGAAGAAACCCGTCACTGTTGAAAAGGAAGAAGAATGGGTCCCTCTCCTTTACTCATCTTGCCAGGCCGACAAGACAAGCAAGGAGAGGGATACCCGAAAAGAAGAAGAGAAGAAGAAGACAGGTCCCTCTCCTCTGCTCATCTTGTCAAACCGACAAGACGAGCAAGGAGAGGGAATCCCAAGAAAATATATTAAGTGACATGATTGTAAACACAATATGCCTAGATGTAGTGGTTTTCAAGCGATCCTGCCGGAACACATCTATTGATATTTGGAGACAGGTTTTCAAACTTGAGGGTGGTAGCTACCCCGGCGAACATTATTAGAATGATTTTAGGCTCGAACCGCGTTCACTGGCACGGAATACGGCCGCATTACCAACTCAATACCGCACCATTGATGTTAAATAATAGATGAGAATCTACATAAATTCACCACCTTCATGTTGTTCTACATCGCCGATGTTTAAAGCCTCTATTGTTATAACAAATATACAACTGCGAATCTTGGTACTTAACTCTTCGCAACGTATTACGATGGACTGGTATTTTATCAAATTGATATGCCTGAACTGTTGTACATATATACATGCGTATACATACTGCGTACGCTGCACCGTGCGCCGACATGAGTCAGTCAGAATAAAGCATTAAAACTAATTGGTCGTTTCACATATAAGGTCGAACACTATACAAATGCACGGTGGTCACGACCTTATCGGCCACGGAAGCCATAGTACCTTGC
Source organism: Samia ricini (assembly GCA_014132275.2). Lineage (NCBI taxonomy): Eukaryota > Metazoa > Arthropoda > Insecta > Lepidoptera > Saturniidae > Samia > Samia ricini. The sequence goes on from AP028159.1 coordinate 3,792,610, forward strand.
ATTGAAAAAGACTCTTCTGTTTCTATTCAAAATAAATTCACAAATTCTCAATTCTTTTACAACATACTATATTCCATTCAAAACTATTCATTTTTAAGAAAAAAATACATAATTTCTCAAATGAATATTAAATGGTAACACATTTAACGGTAATCAATTTAGCGATAAAAACATAACATATTTGAGAACGTAGTATCAATATATTTGTAAAAAAAATCCCGAATGGAATTTAATATATAAATAATTTTTAAGAAATGTTACAATTTCGCATTAAACAATTTAATGGTAAAATTACTTATTATAGGATACAACATCCATAGATTCATGTTTGTAAGTTAAATATTCTCCAATGGAATGTAAAAATGAGGTTGAAGATTTAGGGGTTCATTTATTTATTCTATTAATATTTAATATCGTTAAGGAAAAATAAATATCTAAACCCTAATTTGAACAATGAATATTTTGATTTCGCTGTAATTCCGCCTGAGAGTTACTAGCATGAATTCTGAATACGTCAGAACGTGCCGAATCGGTAAATCACATAAAAACGAAGTCTTTGAATCGTATAAAAATTGTATTATAATCCCTTTTCTTTGAGTCTGATTTTTTTTAACTATCGGTTTTTTTTATTATAGAAGACCAAATTTTGTATTTTTATTTTTCTTGTAATCGGATATTTGTATTATTCGGGAAAAACTGTAGTCGCGTAAGATCCTAAGTTTTTAACTATTGTTCCTGATTAAGTGTTCGTTAAAAGTCGTTGCTTGTTTTAAAGAATCTTTGTGGCGTCGAAATGTTTTCTTTTTTATGAACAGACTTCAAAAAGTAGGAGGTTATCAATTCGTCTGTATGTTTTATTTTGTATGTTTGTTACTCGATTTCTCCGTCATTTATGTACCGATGTTTTTGTTAATCGAAAGAGTACACTTCCGAGATGTTCCCATTTCCACCAAAGCAGGATCTGATAAGTGGATCTCAGGAAAACTCTTTCCAAAGCTATGAAATAGACTTCACAACTAAACTTTTTTTTTTTTTTTTGACGGGGGGAAATGCATTTACGCACTACCCTTACCTATTGCATTAGTGAGACCAGAGTCCCTCAATGCAATAGGTAAGGGGGCACGGAGGGACGAACTCCGTGCCAGTGTGGGACTCACCCGGGCGTGAAGCGCCCGGAAATACCCACTAAAACCCCCCGGGGCCGTCCGCCGCATTTGGGACGGGGGCGACACGGGGTGGCTTTCGCAAGCACCGCGTCGCCCCCTGTGGCGAACCCACCAGGCCTCGTCCGTGCAATGGCCCGGTAGGGATGGAGGAGAATACTTCCTCCCACCTCTTAGCCCACCTCTAAAAGAAGAGGCACGACCATACTGGTCGGAAGTCCGGGGTGCAGGATATACTTCCTGCCCCCCATAATTCACAACTAAACCTAAAAGTACATACTTAAACTAAAAAGTAGAAAAACAACTTTTTAACTAAAAAACAAAACCGACTTCAAAAGAATAAACTATAAAAATGCACTAAAAAGTCAATAAATAATTTCTTTATTAATCTGCTTCGTTAATTTTTGAGTCGATGCCAGCTAGAGTTAACCAATTAAATACTCATTTACAAAACGGATATAACTGCCTAAACTTTCACACAGTTACACATAAGTAAAATAAAAGACTAGGGTGATTTTAAAGAACAATTAATCTAAATTGAATATAATTAGCGACGTATAAGCTGTCACCGATTTCAAAATTAGCGAAGCGGATTAATAAAGAAATTATTTATTGACTTTTTAGTGCATTTTTATAGTTTATTCGTTTGAAGTCGGTTTTGTTTTTGTTGTAAAAAGTTTTCTTAAATAAGCTCAACGATTAAACTACAAACTCAGATGATTTTTATGATTAATTTTTATGAAGCGACAATAGCGCAGCGGATAGTGCTGCCGGATTCCGCGTCAACGGACGCGGGGTCGAGCCCACCTATATAAATCTAAAGTCAGCCTGAGCTTTTTCGATAAAGTAAAACATAGTATTGGTGGTAGGGATTTTCTAATAATGCCCGCCTGGTTATCTACCACCCCTCAGTTTGAAAACCTGTCGTCAAACACCATTGGAGTGTGTTCCAGCAGTATAATTTGAGAGCCAGTACCTCTATTAGTATTTTTGTCCATCATGGACCACATCGTCACTTAACATCACGTGAGATAGTGGTCAAAGCACTGAGCCTATACAGTATGTCAAAAACATGCATCACATTGCACATCACACAATGCCCGCAATGCAAACAATGTCCTGTGACGGACCTTTATTATGTTAACTTTATAATTAATTTAGCTAGGGCCAATTCCGCGGAATTTGCGCATGGGTTACAGCCAAATCTGACGTCCGATAAAACCTTTTCTAGCTGAGTGCCTTAAGCTCTCGCCACAAAGCTAGGGTGAAATTGACTAAGCCATTAAGGTCAACAGCATTAGTCAATAAATAAAAAACTAACTTGTTAAATCATGTTCTCTTAAAATTGAATCAAGACAGGCTTGTTTAATGAACGATATTTGATGAGATTTCTTCGTTATTCGCGTTGAGCGATAAAGGAAAACTTATAGTTTCGCGTTACCTATAATGCTATGACGTGTCCCATCAACATGCTACAGTATGTCAAGTATAAGATGGTGTTTAAGTGCTGGCGCTTTATAAAATTTATAATTTCAATTATAAAGCTGGCGTTTACGCCCGCATTCCATTGTTTTCCTATTGTCTCATTTTTATGGGTAATCGACACATTAATAAATAATGTAATTTTAATAATTCATACTGTAATTTAAACTTAAAAAAAAAACCGTATTGCAAAGTTTCAAGTTTTTACTTCTGTCGTCAGTTCCAATAGCTGCCTGGGTTTTTTTTAATATTCGTTATAACATATTATAAAGTAAAAAGTAAAAGAAAAAAAGAGTACAATACAATTAAATTAAAATACACTTTTAAATTGGATTGTTTTGTTTAACAACAGAATTATAATTGATTTCGACAATGGATAACGGACACAACGAAATTTCTTGAAACCTCTTAAAAAATGTGAAGAATATAAATGGCGAAAAACTTAAATTGTTTTGTTGTTCCTTGAGATTTTTACGACGTTCTTTCAACACCAAACAAAATATGAAAAATGTATTCACCTCATTATAAACGGTCTGCATAAATTCAAACAATGAATCTTACTTTTAGTTCTGAAGTCTTAATCTCAATAGGTTATTACAGGGTGGATCATTGTGAACGATTGTGATGTCTAGAATTAACCCACATCTCTGTGCTTCCGCTAACATTGGTTAAAAACTATGATTTTTATAGTTGTACGAGTTGTATATTTAAAAAAATGATATATACTATATTTATAAAAATAAAACCAGATCGAGTTTCTTGCCGGCTATTCTCGACTGGGTTGTTTTCCGAACCGGTGGTAGTGTTTTAGACGTTCATAAGAGCATTTTTAGGGCCTAAATTGAATAAAGATTTTTTTTATTTTGATTCATTCTATTAATATTAATCAATGAAAGGCAAAACGAAATCGTTTATACAAGTAATGACAAAATAATCACTAAAGTAAACATTTGTCGTTTGTCATGTAATTAAACAAGTACGGGTAGTACAGAAGAGAGAATGATCATTTAGATAAAATAGTAATGAATTTGATAGAATGGAAAAATAGAAGTCTCTGGACAGGTGTAAGAATATTATTATATATTGATCAATAGATAGATTATTATGCTTTGATATATTTTCTAATTAATTGGTTTCCTACTGAGTGTATTGGGCACTCGTCACCAAAGCCTTATGAAGCTGTAACTCCAACTCTATAGTTATTTCAAAACTCGACAACATAAAAGCCAATTTGTTCTTTCCAATATCAATTTTAGCTAACTTACGTAATATATATATATCACTTTAATCTGTTCATTTAATCTATAGAATTCTCAGACCATTAGGTAGCACGTCTTGCATTACCGGCTCAAGTCGAGGAGCCTTGGGGTCGAGCGCTATATCTAACCCTGTAGTTAGGTCAACGCGTTTAATGTTCCTATCTCATACTAAAAGCATTCGGTTACAGCATTCTGCGATATTATAAAACATTAAGCGAAGTTTACCTTAGAAATGTATTATTACTAGTGTTCGCTTGGTGGTCGAAACGCGACTATAGTTTGTTTTGGTAACCCTTTATGGCTACGCCACGCATCGGGGGGCCGGGACGCCAGCGCGCTTTCAAGAAGAGGTCGTGCACAGCTCGCGCTCGGCTCATGTCGACGCGGTGTATTCTATAGAAACATTGCGCTCGCGTCCCGGCTCGCCCCCTATGTGGCGAAACCTTAAAGCTCATTGTTAAAACCTCTTTCCCTTTATCCTAATCCTTGTAAGAATGTATGAGATCGAAACGTTTGCCGGAGGTCTATTTAATTATATATCTTAATTCAGATCTAGCCGAACCTTCGCTACGTCGAATACTTTTCAAAGGATATATACGTCAAAGACTGTTCACATAACAAACATAATATGTATCGAGATTTTGTGTCTTCTCAGGCCATATTTTTTTTTTAAGAAATTTCACTTAGAAACTTATAATATAGATTTTATATACTTGATTTTTGTGCTAGGACTTTCAAATAAACGAACTTAGTTTCTACATCATTAGTATTTCGTCTCGAGTACTAATATTGATGTCGCGACGAGTAAACGAGTCTTTGTCTCAATTGCAGTTTATCATTTCTAATGTTTACTTGAAGTTTACGAGACGGACTGCGGTGATTGTTTTTTTTTTTTTTTTGCTTCGATCGTTTCAATCGCTTTGTTTACTTTAACTTTACTGAAGTAATTTTATTAAAAATCAAAATCTATATTATACTAGTTGAGCGCCCCGCGTTTCGTATAATTTTTCAATGCGTAATATAGTTTTTTTTTATTTTTTTTTTTTTATACTGAACCCTAATTCTTTTCAAATAAAATGTTTTTTCTACTAACATTAAGCAAAGTTATTTCTCCCAAATTCAAATACCTGTCAGCAAAACTGTGCATTGCATCGGATTTTATTCACAATTTCATGAGGTTTTATTTTTTAACGCGGAACTCTAATTATTTAAAAAAAAACAAACGGGATGCGGAGTAACTTCAGCTATATATAAAAAAAGTCCAGTCAAAATCGGTCCAACCATTCCGGAGATCACCCGGAACAAACGGACAGGCAACAAGACAGACAATAATTTTAAACAATTGTATTTTTGGCATAGGTATCGTTTCTGCACCGGCACCTGCCTCGGTGGCGCAGTTATATTACGGTACGACTATCGTTCTGAGATTTCAGGTTCGATCTCCGGTTGCGGTCAAGTAATATTGGATTTTTGTCAGTGTCATCCCGGAGACTGGAATTTATCTCCTATATGGCGACAGGCTCGCCCTCTGTCACATTTGGGACGGAACTAAGCTCGGCGTAATGTGGGTGGTGTAGTTCGCTATTTCACCTCTGCCTAACCCTTCGGGGATAACAGGCGTTAGCTTATGTTATGTTATCGTTTATATATTCATATCTATTTAGTAAAAAAAATATTTTCACATTACAAACAGACATTTCAATTTTATTTATTTGTTTAAAATAAGAAAAAATCTTATATTTATTAACCCATTTTTTTAATTTTTTTTCTCGTTGTATAGCTAAATATTTATTGATGATTATCAATAAAAATAGTTTTGTTTTTCTTTCAATTTTCAGTTACAATTAATTATCGAATTTCGACTACTAAACGAATACTAGTACACTCAATTTAAAAAAAAATAAATTTTAAACTATCTTGTACCATGTGATTATTGAAATTAAATTAAAATTATAGCCAAACAAAGTTCCTTAAACGATGGTAGTGAGTGCTACAGCTAGAGCGGCTTTCGATCGTTCAATCGTATGAAAAGCCAAACGAGTTTGTGTTTTATTCCAAGTACTATACAGTTTATTGTTGTTTAAAGTTGTACGAGATTATATTGCACTTAATGTACCGCACACAGACGTTGAGTACCCATTGAAGTTATTATGTGAACTTTCTATGCATTAGGTAACGTCCGCAAAACATTGTTACTCAGGTCGCTAATAATTAAATTCAATAAAACTGGTAGATACTGCTTGGGAATATTTAAGTGTAAATAACAAGTTATGTTAGTACATCTTCCTAAACATTTTAATTTTAGTTTTAAGTTCCTACTTGATGCCCGCTCGTAGCGCTGAGTGAGTGTATGGTAGATTAAAGATTAATGTATAGAGCGAATGTTTAAGAGAATGTCCTTGCGGCATTTATTCAATACAAACTTAATCCCCTGTGTCCTCCCTGGATAATTCATAGAATTATGGCATATATTTTCGTACCAAACAATATACACCGCCATGCCCGTACGTTTTATTAAAAAAATACTGTATAGGTTCAGTGCTTTAACGACGATCTCATCTAATGTTAAGTAACGATGTGGTCTAGGATGATAAACGCCCTAAGCCTAAAGGTACTGGTTCTCAAGTGATGTTGCCTTAACACACTTATTGGTGTTTGGCGATAGGTTTTCAAACGTGAGGGTGGTGCTACCCAGGGTTTCTTCACGATATTTTCCTTCACCGAAAGCTCAGACTGATTTTAGTCTTGGATAGGAGGGCTTGAATCCGCGTCTGTTAACGCGGAATCCATCCGCACTACCCAGTTGGTTGGCCATCATCGCCCAAAAATCTATCTCTAAATAGTATTTTTTTTTATTACTGTAGCAATATAAAAAAGAGTTTAAAACGTATTCTATATACGATATTCACTAGAATAAGGAAATGTTTTCTTTCCCTTTCGTTTGAAACAAAACATTTCCCGGTTAACGTTATTTTCGTCGAAAAACCGCTGCATCATCGAGAGATTAATATTCTAGGTAAGGTCAGGAAATTTATTTAGTTTCAGTATTGTTTTTACACGATATAGGCTCTCAGTACTTTGACCACAATCTCACCTGATGCTTAGTGACGATTTGGTCTGGGATGGTAAACACACTAAGCCTAGGTACTCAAGTTCTCAAATGATGCTCCGGAACACACCTGTTGAATTTTGGCGACAGGTTTTCAAACTTGAGGGTGGTAGTTACCCAGGCGGGCATCATTAGAAAATCCCCTACCACCATACTATGGATTCTTCACGTTGTTTTCCTTCACCGAAAGCTCATGCCGATTTTAGAGTTGGATAGGTGTGATCGAACCCGCGTCGATTGACGCACAATCCGGTCGCACTACACACTGCGCCATCATTGCTTTAAGTAGTATTATTATGTAAGATAAAAATATTCAGTTTATTATACGTAAATTTTTCAATTTAGCGACGCGACGATAGCTCAATAATAAATAATTGTGTTGATTTATATGAATCCCAAAGTCGCTTGCAGTCCCATAGGTTAAAAAACAGTAGCGAGAACTAAGAAAGATTTGTAATCTTTTTATATGTAAAGATTTAAAAAAGGAAACTAATAACCTAACTGTCTTACCTAATGTTATAAATGCTAATATCTGTTTATTTTCATCACAGTCATCACTCATTAACTGATCATCGTGAAATTTTGCAAGCACGCTATTATAAATGGCAGCGGAAAGGATAAAGTAGTGAAATCCATCCAAAAACTGCAGTTACTAATATCTACACTGGATGATATCGAAAATTGATAAGCCGAATCATTGTACTAAAACGGATATTTATTTATTTAACACTTTTTGCACACATTTATAATATATACAAAGGCGGACTTAATGCCTCAGGCATTTTCTCCCAGTCAACCTTAGGGTGATGAAGAAATTAACAAAGGTAAGTGCAAAACTAAATATAAACACATAATACATGTAATATGTATACAATACATATAACCCCTTGAGCACTAATCTGGCGTTTACGCCAGCTTTCCATTGTTTTCCTATTGTCTCATTTTTATAGGTAATCGACATATTAATAATAAATTATTACATGAAATATTAGTGCTATGATTCTGCTAAAATAAATAGTACAGAGCTGCCGTACCCTGGCTTTAGAATCCTGATTTCCAAGGGAAGTGCATTCCATAGAAAAATAGATTGGATGTAGAAGGAAGAATGAACTAAACTGGGGAATGAGGTCGTACAAGTTATACGTTAAAAAAAATGTGGGTTTATTTACCCCCCTCGGTGGCAATAGTAAGTCTAACTCTTACTACCCAGTAATTACGTAACTATTGACATAATTTTGAACAAAAAAAAAAAAACTATGATTCAATAGTAATTATTATTACGTAAACAGCAATTCACCCGTCTTAACAAAAATAAACGAATCTTAACTGAGAACCCCCCCCCCCCCATATTCTTATGTAATTTTAAAACTTCCTCTATTTCACAATATTTCTGGTGGTGGCGACCCTATCACTTTTAATTATGATCAAGGCGAGTCGTTGAACTAGTTGAGTATAAATCAGAGTAAAGAGAACTTATGAGTGAGTTCAGAATATTTGGAAAGGAATTATTTCGAGAATAATTCACAGCTGTGCACACACTTTGCATGTGCAGGTAAACTGCTTGTGACGTCAGCGATACTGTCTATCAAAGCCGCTTTACCCACTCTCATGTCGCAAACAGAAACATTGGGAGGGATCTATTTACGCGGAGGCTTATTGATTACCATACAAGTATTCTAAGTTTTCAAAAACAAGTTAATAATAAACTTAATACAGTTTTACAAATGCATGTCGATTAAGTTTAAAGTTATTGTAAACTGCTGATTTTGACGGACGAAGTTATTTCAGAAAAAAGAAACGTCATTAATTCTGTTTTCGCCGACTGCATTTGAAAACTATTCGATATTTTATTTGTTTATTTATATTTTTGGTTGATAGCTTACATTCTATTGAAATATTTGTCATAATATTATTGGTTAAAAATGGTATAAACATTATATATTATTCCAATTACATTTATATGAGCACTTATACAGTTATTATAAGACTACCAAACGGGAGTCAAATTCACCTAATTATAAAATAAAAATAACTCTCTTTTGCTATTGCAGAAGAATATCTAAATATCATATTTAATTAAGACCCTGCCTTCAGTTTGCACCTGTGTTACGCTTAAAACTACATTTAAATCAGTCCAATAGTTTATCAGTGATGGCGTTCGAATACTGGATGTAAATATTTCTGTTAATAATGGCAGCCTGATAAGCACTTCGGAATGATTTTGTTTTGGTAACTTGTTCCAGAGTACTTTTTTGTCTGGCTGATTCTTTGTTCCGGATAATCTCTGGAACGGCTGAACGGATTTTTGATAGGCCCTTTTTTTGGTAGATAGCTGAAGTTACTCCGCGTAATTAACTGTACTTTCAATTTTCAAAAATAATCAGGGATCTGCGTAAAAAATTAAAATTCATAACAATTTGAATAAAATGCTCTTTAATGCACGGTTTTACGGGGAAGTGCTTGAATTTATGCGAGATATTGTTATTTTATTTAGTACTAAAAAAAACAGTAAAATGTTTAGGGTTCCGTATAAAAAAATTAAATCTCAGTGAAGAATATATAAAACGCGGACGCAGCCGTGAGCACACAGTTAGTAAAGGAAATAAATGTAACCAAAATAAATATAAAATTAAGTTAACAACGCATTAAGTTCTTACTTTCAGAAGTTTCGAGACGTTCGAGAGAACGGTAAAACTATAACCGAAGTAAATGAACGGATCGTTTTACATTCCTTCTGGGTTTTATTAAGCCCCTGGGCTGGGAACGGATTTTGTTGGATGAACGTTTTAAAAGTACCCACGGTAAATGAGTATCGTGTCGTAATATACATCAAAGGACCAATTTATATAAAACTTATTGTGAAATAAATTTATTTTACGGCTTTCTCCTAGATTTTATATTGTCTTTTTGATTACGTTGTTTTATTTATGTCCATAAAAACTATAAGGATCAGAATGCTTGGTTTGTAAGAAGATGGATTACAAATAATTACATCTAGCTGTGATGGGAATGTTGAGATGGATGTGTGGCGTCACAAGATTGGATAAAGTCAGGAATATATTAGAGGGAGTTTGAAAGTGGCACCTGTGGTAGATAAATTGAAAGGGAATCGAGAGAAGAGAGGAATCACATATGGAAAAAATAGTAATTGAATATAAACTTGGAATAATGGAAAAGTAGAGGAAGGCCAAAAAAAGTGTGGATGAAGTGTGCGAGGAAAAGTTATTCGCCGTCAGAAAAAAAATCATCGTAGTCATGAGAAGCTAATTGTGTTCATACAGCAAACTAGAGATCGACTGGAGTATACTTTAAGTATATATTACGACGTTTTCTATTCACTAAAGCGCTGCAGGACTCTAATTTAATTAGGCATGTTGTTCTTATAGCTGACAGTAATTTACCTCGTGGCGTGTGGCCAAAAGGGAGAGTCATATCCCTATATAAGGGCAGAGATGGAACTTCCAGAATGGCTGATGTTGCCACATCTGTTGGCCAATTGAAGAGACCTCTTAAAAAATTAATTGTAATTACTACTTAACCAATTTAAAAAAAAAAAATGAGGAGGATATTGAGAATCCAACCTTTATACGTATTTTGTCTCAGTAAATCACCTTTTTTATTTTGTTTACTTTTTACTTATAATAAACAAATGTATTTTAATTTAAGAACTCAATGTATTGTCAACTACGGATAGTAAAAATACACTCGTACAAGATACACCGAATATCGCCTTTTTTCCTGTTTTCCATCATAATATTTGCCCAATCTTCACCAAAAACTGAGCTAATCCGCAACATTTTGGTCCTTCGATTCCTTCACTCGCTGTCGTATGAAATAAATATATATGTATATAAAAATTAGAATGTTAAATTTGATACATTTACATTTATAAAGGAACAACGTTCATTTAATCATCCACGTTAGAACTCTGTGTATCTTGAAATGTTTTCCGCAATCTGAGGAAATTTCTTCCTGAACAATTGTATATGTAAATTGTAACATTAATAATAAATTTTTGAACAAGTATGAAGGAAGTATTTTTATGCAGTACTGAGTCGTCCCTTGCGACATAATTACGAGTAAAACAACACAATAAAATTTAGAACATCGGACAGGACGAACGCTCCGCATGATAGTTTGAGACGTAATGCATGCGCTTTGGGCTGGGTATTAACACATTACTTTTTTACACTATTTAGGCGCAGGGCTTTGACCACAATCTCACATGTCGTATGTTAAGTGATGATGTGGTCCTGGATGATAAAAACACTAAGCCTGGTTCTCAAGTGATGCTGCCGGAACACACCTATTGGTATTTGGCGACAGGATTTGAAACTTGAGGGTGGTAGCTATCCAGGCGGTTATTATTAAAAATTCCCTACCACCATGCTATGGTTTCCTCACGATGTTCTTCTACATCGAAAGCTCGGGCTGATTTTAAAATTGGATAGATGGGCTCGAACCCGAGTCCAATGATGCGGAATCCGACCGCACTACCAACGGCATCAACATCGCTGATTTCAGAGTTCCCTCAATACGCTACGACGTTAATAAATAAATAATAATTGTGCTTAGATAGTAACTTAACAGAAATAGAGGTTGGTGAAGTTTTTTTTGAACTGTATAGTTGAAATTTTTTAACTATATTAATCTTTCTTGATTTAAATGACGTTTGTACCAGGTTGAGCCTAGTGGACCTGGCTGTCAAATGATGCTATTCAAAAAAATCTCCAACAATACTATCTCTGCAAAATTTTTTGACCTCAAAAAGTAGTTCAATTTTAATACTAAATGTAGGTAAAAAAAATAAAACGTTGAAAATAATATTAAAACACAAATCATTCTGAACCGACGGATATATAACGAGATTGATAATCGTGTACATTTATATTTCTGATCGGAAATTTTTCGGAACAGATAAAGAATATTTGAAGGATTTCCTTCGGCTCGGCTCTCCTTTCAATTCAGTTTCCACATTGATCCTTTATTATTAAGATGATTATAATGGGGGACACGATTTTTTTTTCTTTATTTATTTCAGTAGAGCATCTAGACAATTTTGAAAGTAAAAAATCGTATGTGAAACATTAAAATATTTATGTACTAACATTAAACCTGTGAAATTATCACTTCGTAGGGTTTCTCTAAATTTACTCGTAATACGTGGAAATATCCTTCATGAGATGAAAGATGGGTTATGCTACATATTCTTACTAACTTAAACCAGATGCCCCATCACCAATTTAACCAGGGAGTAGGGAACTGCTTTCACATTTTATTTTCTGCCCAGACAGAGCGTGCCTTTCTGCGGCGTAGATAAACCCTCAACTCACCCGCTTCAAATGGCATGTGCATTTAATTATAAGAGTGATGGACTTATTTGCATCAATACCCCGCAAGCCTACGACTAGTTATCTTACGTATGCCGCAGTCCTGTTCGTAGACTGGAGGAGTATAGCTCGGTCATCTGCTCCCTTTCCCTCTATGCTAATTCTTTTGCGAGTATTACATGCTTGCAAAAAAATGTTTCAGATCTCCATCCACTCTCATTCTCATCCATCTTCTTGATAATACGGGTCAGACAGCAACCATGTGTTGTGAAGTATCTTCTACATAACCATAATGATGGTACACTGCTATGACCACACGTTCTATGCTCATAAGTAGCTCCCGAAACAGCCATAACCTGTAAGCCCCTATAAAGCCCTGAAGGTTAAATTATCATGCCGCAATTTAATTCCACTTGTCGTGGGCTCCACTGTTTTATCGTTGGTGGCAGGCCTAGTATGTGAAAACATTCAGAGTTAGTTATAGGGCATAAACTTATTTTTATTTTTAACATTATCTAAATTAGTATCAGCAAGAAACTTTTTTAATTAAAAACAAAGCCGGCTACAAAAGATTAAACTATAAAAAGGCACTAAAAACCAAGAAATAATTTATTTTTAATCTGCTTCTTTAATTTTGAAATCGGTGCAAGCTTATACGTCGCTAATTGTATTCAATTTTGATTATTTGTTCTTTAAAATCACCCTAGTCCTTTATTAAGCTTATATATAAGCTGGCATCGACTCCAAAATTAACGAAGCAGATTAATAAATAAATTATTTATTGACTTTTTAGTGCATTTTTATAGTTTATTCTTTTGAAGCCGGTTTTGTTTTTAATTAAACAAGTTTCTTTCCTACTTTTTAGTTTAAGTAAGCACGTTTAGGGATAGCTGTGAAACCTACTTAATAGCTTTGGAAACGAATGTATGAAACTCGTTTAATTATCTATAATATTCGAGGGTTTTTCTCAATTTCCCGATCAGATCCCGATGTGGTGGTAATGGGACCACCTCGAAAGTGTACTCTTTCTATTTAAAAAAAAATTGTAAATCGGTCCACAAATGAAGGAGAAATCGAGTAGCAAACATACAAAAATAAATTTTATGAAAGAATTGATAACCTCCTCTTTTTTGAAGTCGGTTAATAAGAAATAGACATAAAATTACCATTGACCCAGTTCAGAAAGAACAAAAATTATAAGTCTTTCTCGTGATATTGTGTTCACTGTAATAACAAAGTTCCCAGCACTGGAACCTATCTCATTCGTGACACATTTAAATGACACGCTAAGCGTGTTTTGCTTAGTGAAACACATTTTAATGTAAATGAATTACACGCTGAGGATAAAGATATCCGGAGGTAATCACTTTCTGTCGTAATTAGCTCTTTGATCGAGGCAGACAACTTTAATATACTGACAATTAGTAAAATTACAGTTTACGGATTATTTGGAGCTTTTAGCGTAATATTCCGGATTTACTATAGAATTGGACGTACATGAATTCCCTTGTCTTAGTCAAAAAGAAATAAATTAATATATTTTGATTATGTGAGCGGTAAAAAAGTAGGTCACCTTACAAATTGTACTCAATTAGCATTGTGAATTTATAAGGCTTCATATTTCTCAATATAAAAGAAAGACCGATAGCTAAAATAATTCAAACTGGAAACGAAATTAAAACGTAATTTACAACAGTTTTTAAGCGTTTTAAACGGACACAACTGTATTGTAATATTTAAGAGGTAAATAATGAATTAAGTTATAGTGCTATTCAAACTCTTCTGTTTACACTTTAAGCCTCATGCTTTCTTACTTCTACTTGTATTTTTTTCTGTGTCTTGTACTAAAAAGACATAAGAGCTAAGAGCTGACATCTTTGTATATATTTGAAAGTAACAAAATAATATCAACAAAACCACTTAAGATAAGATGGACTTCTCAAAAAGTAATACCTTTCTCAATCAACCACTTTATTAGCTTCTCAGTAGTCAAGCTGAAAGGGGTGAAAAGAAACAAAGCTTACTATCGTTTTGAAGTTGAAACATGAAAATTGATATTTCTACATATTTTAGATATTCGACGTTTTTTTGTTTTAGGTCCTTTGTCAGATACAACTATTTCATACCGTCTGTATGACTATAAAATAAGTAATTTATTAGATAAAAAATGAATCATTGAGTTTGTTACTATTAGGGTCTACGAATTGACAGAACTTATCAACAGTTTTGGTAGCGTAATATTTGTTTACCCACTCAAAAAGATTCAGTACAAATTTGGGCTGTGTTAGTTAATCGTTTCATATTAATCGCCATAGTTTCCAACTATCCTTGCAGGCGTTGAAAGGTCAAGTCAACGAACTTAAAGCCAGTTCAGTATAGACTCTTTGACCAGAGTTTTGTGTTTATATTAAAATACCTGTTCGCATAATGAAACTAACAAGGTACAGACATCAAAGCTAATAATATTATATATAAACTACCATAAAATTTCACGTGCCGCTCTCATAGATAATAATAATAATAAAGTTACATCATAGAGAATTTGTTATATAATTATTTATAATAAATATATACGTTTTTTTTTGCTTCCTTTTTGTTCTAATAATAACATTGTTTATTGTTAACCGTTTAGGATACTTTGATCGGAACATTTTTCAATCGACGCTTAACGGCCCAGATGTAAAATGTAATAGCTCTCGAACAGTTCTCAGTGAATTCAATGTTTTACGACATAACAAATCATTTGTTATGGCCATTAGGCCGTTTGCAAAATGAACCCGTTTCTTTTAAACACACTTTACAATGTACCTATTTCCTTCCGACTTTATTGTTTGTGTAGCGTGTTTTTTTTTTCTTTGAATTTGTACGGTATTTCGGGCTCGCCGGATCACACTCACGTCTGGAGTTATGGTGCACTGGTCTTGAAAGGTTTATTACTTACTTGTTTTTAATTACTATTACTAATAGTTAGCTTTCCGCTGAGTTTTTATCACGGGTAGCAGCTCAAGCTGGGGTTCGTACCATTTTGGTGCCCTTGTGCTGGCTACCATTTCTAAGCTGAGGACCTTAAGCGCTCGCCTCAAAATTCGGTGAAGCTGGTAAGGTCTTTCCGGACAACAACGTTAATCAGATAAAAAAAAAAGTTGGAAGTAAATGATTTCTTTGCATTAAAATCTGATGCATCTGTAATATGATTTTTTATACTCTGTATGCTCAACGTTTCAACTACTATGTCGCCGTAGGAGCCCGATGGTACCCGAGAAATGTGAACTTCCCCAGGGATCTAGGCCTGCTCTTGATCGTATCCGTTTTCAAGTTCCGTTTTCGTAGTTATTTCGATAGAGCGGAAACTCACCCGAATTCTCTGAAGGTAGTCGCCACGTTCTATACGTCAGACCCGAATGCCCCGTGTATCGTAATTATCACTTATAACAAGACTTTAACCTTTAGATTCCGGCTAATTAGCAGTATATCAAGACGCAAACTTTTTGGTTTGTCTTGCACGCCACTGTCAGTTCAAAACAAAACCGTTTGAACTCTCAACTGCGACACACGTCCACCAAATATCGTTCCGAACATAATCATAACCAATTACTCATCATCATATTTTGTGTGTGTGTGTTTATGTGTATTCATCATCATCATCATCGTGCATGTATTCGCACGTTCATCGCATCAAAATCGTCATATTGGAAGTTCAGCGGCCAGTCTGATCAAGTTACGAGCGTTATATCATTACTCTGATTAGCTGGATCTAAACTGATCAATATATCGTAAGGCACGTTCAGGGTCTCCCCAGAGTAGCAGAAAGCCACCACTGCTATTTCGGCAGTGCGTATGCTACACCCCGTAATGGCTGCGGAAGCCACGTAACATTTTAATTGATTGCGATAATAGCATCGCGTGTGTGAATCGGTTATTTCCTAATCAGCCAAGAGTACTTGCGTGTCAGCTGGCGGCTAACTTTGCTAACACACAGCGGATCTCACTCCGGTACAGATCGGTTAAAGAAATTGATATAACACAACTTTAACGTTGTTCTAAGCAATTGTAGTATATTGATTTGTTATAAGTAGACCTTTTTATTTTTTGGAAATGCATTTACGCACTACCCTTACCTATTGCATTAGTGAGACCGGAGTCCCCCAATGCAATAGGTAAGGGGGCACGGAGGGACGAACTCCGTGCCAGTGTGGGACTCACCCGGGCGTGAAGCGCCCGGAAATACGCACTAAAACCCCCCGGGGCCGTCCGCCGCATTTGGGATGGGGGCGATACGGGATAGCTTTCACAAGCAGCGCGTCTGTTATAAGTAGACATAGCTGTTTACGAAACTAGTACATTAAATAGTTAACTGACACAAATAGATTGCAAAGAGTTATATAACAGAATTATAGTACAGTTTAAATACACCCTAACATCCTTTCGATGTAAACTTCAGAAAATGTACTAATGTGATGGAAGTAACCGGCATTTGTTTACAATAAAATCGGCAGTAAATAGCAATAAGGAAGTGGTTTGGCTATAATTTTGTAGCTTCGAAGGTAAATACATTACTATTATTACTTGGTACGCAATAATTAATTTATTTTCTATCTTCTTGTAATTGGGATTAATATGAGGATTGAGAACTAGCTGTGTGCCCACGACTGCGCCGCGTTTCATATATTTTTCAAAGAGTAATATAGTTTTTAATAAAAAAAATTAAAAGGAACCTTATTATTTTCCAAAAAAATGTTGCTGCTGACTTTAAGCAAAGATATTTCTCATAAATTCAAATAACTGGCAGTAAAACTGTCCATTGAATAGGAATTTATTCACAATGCCATGAGTTTTAATTTTTTTTACGCGGCACCCTAATTAGGTTGCGGGAGTCCGCTGGATGCGGGTGGCGCAAAACCGGTCGTCGTGGGGATATTTGGGGGAGACCTATGTTCAGCAGTAGACGTTAATTATTTTCAGAAAACAAAAAAATAAGTGTGTAAGTAACCCCTAAGTTACGCAGAGTAAGTTCAGCTATCTACCAAAAAAAGCATCAAAATCGGTCCAGCCGTTTCGGAGACGACTCGGAACAAACAGATACCTAGACAGACAAAAAATTTAAAAATTGTATTTTTGGTATAGGTATCGTTAACACATTCATATTGATTTGGTACAAAAAAAATGATATAACAAGCACACGCTTCAATTTGATTTATTAGCATAGAAAAGATTATAATTAAAAAAACGCATTATTTCTGTAATAACGGAACAAAGGAAACAAGACAACACAACACAAACCCTAAATAACGCCGCCATATTGTATTCAAGTCAAAACAAGTTCTATTTCCCACTATAGTCAATATAACTCCTGTTATACTTTTTTCGTTATAAAATAAAAAAAAAATCTCATATTACTTAATTAAATTAATTATACAAGGCTATTATAATTTTGAAATAGTTAACATTTAATAGATTATTAAATTGTTTTTATTCGTACAAATTACCTTGAAAATTATTTTGCAAGCGACCTGAAATTACTCAAGTAGAATTTCGATTAATGGATACACAATGGGAATAAACGGTCGAAAGCGCCACAGTATTATTACAGCGAATTATAAGCTATTAGGCCTCAACATAATTTGTTGTTCATAAAAAAACTATAAAACCTCCAAGCGGAAAAATAACAAGTTTTCAAATTTAGTTTAGTGTTTTTATTGAAAAAATACGCCCTGACGATTACGATTTTTCGGAGCGGATAATAAAAAAACAGCTTCTTTATACTGTACTTATAGCGATTGGACCGGAATATTACCTGATGATAAGGTACGATATGGTCCAAAATGGTGAACACACTAAGCTTAGAGATAGGTTTCAAGAATTGCTGCCGGTAGAAATCATTGGTACTTGGGAACAGGTTTTCAAGCTTGCAGGCTGTAGCTACCCAGGTGGGCATTATTAGAAAATGTTTTACCACCATGTTATGGTATCTTCACGATTTTTTTTCTTTCACCAAAAGCTCAAGGTCGTTATAAAATGGGTTAGTTTGCTTACATTACTAACTACTGAGTTATCATCGCTTCATTCTTTACTTAGATTTTTTTGTTGACTAACTTGAATTAAACTAAATATTGAATATTTTTGTCTATATATAATTAACATATTACGGCTTAATTATTTTTTATAGATTACTGTTAAGCCAGTTTAATTTAATGCTCAAGACGGGAACACTATCTTTTTCTACCGCCTTTCCTCTTACCTCTTTCTTCTGGCCATACAAAGCCTAGCTTCAAATGCCTATCACATTGTGCGCGCACTCACAAAACTATTTAATCAAACTGGCCGGCAGAAGAATACTCATCTCATCTGATTTCCTGAACCCTCAACCTTACAGCCAAATCAACGTGGATTCAAACCACTGGATGGCAATCCACCAGGCACCTGGCGACACCAGATTAATTTCATTTATTTAATATGCGGCTTTTATACCAATTACAATACTAAAGAAAAATAATTATTTATTTTGAGCATCGAATAAGCCTTCATGGATTATAGGTGCGATATACGTTCCGTCCAAACCGATTTCAGTCACATGATTGATTTTCCAGTGTCGCAAACCGATGTCAGATCTCGATATTTCTCACTCGATTTTGTAATTTAATGTCGATCATGATATAGTCCAAGGCGTTCTCAGACTCAATTGGAGAGCATATCATTGCGCGTCCATATTGACATAGGCATAACAAATTGCTTATAAAGACGAGTCATTCAAGTATGACATTACCATCAATGTGGGATCGGGGCGATCTAAATATTGGATACATAAGTAATCATAGGTGTGAGAGCTTTAAGATGTTGATTGTTATATGAATGATAGAAATGTATAAATATGTTTATAGATACTAGTGTTTGGCAAATGGTCTGCTAAAATTAAAAACTGTTAAATTAAGCCGTGTGGTGCCGTCTTAAGAATAGTATCACCGCATATATACCTGTGGGTGTCGTAAAAGGGAACTAAGGGATACACCAGGGGTTACGCAGCAACATCCTCTGAGGACTACAAACACCTACTGCGATCGCCAACTCGCCTGACAAGCGTGACGATTAAGCCAATTCACCCTTATCTTTGGGGGAGATCAAGTCCAGTAGTGGACGCTTTACGGTTGGATGGAAGGATGAATGAACATTTTTAAAAATAATTGAGATTTTTCTAAAATGATAAGACTAAAACTTGTCAATATATATATTTCATAAGACGTATAAATTAAAGTCGCTTTCCTTCGTCTATTTATCTGTTTATCCGCTAACTCTTCTTAAACCAAGAAACGATTTGCACCCTCAGTTAAAAAAAATTCTTCGTATTATCCTTTTGTATATAAGCATAAGCAAGCATAGATTACGTGTACATCTAATCTTAAGGAAGAACTAAATTCAAAATTATGTACTAGAGAATTATGTTTCATCAAAAAAATCTATAAAAAATCTCGCTATTGAATATCTCCTGAATCCAATTCTAAAGTAGACGTGGATGAAGGCGCGGTTAAAATTAAGTTAAACTTTTCAACAAAAAAATTCGGTTAATATTCAATAATAAAAAAAACGCATTGAACTTTATCTTTGCTTATTCGTATATTGCTCAAAATTTCTACTATTTGAATTTCTAATAACACGAAACCCATGAAGGCTTTGAAATGAACACGCTTTTAATCTAAAAACTTCAGAGCCCGGCGGCTAAATTAACCGTTTACTACCTCCACCTTGTGTCCAACTTTCCCAATTTTCAATGAAAGACAGTCGAACTTCACCCACCCAACTTTATACGTAATAATATTTGTCCAAGTAAATAATTGTGTTGTGTAGTTTGTTATTCGCATAGTAACTTTTACAACCTCATCAAATTCTATATAAAAAACGTATCTTCTACTTATATTATGTGAATATAATTTTACTATTATTAACCATTAATTAACACGTTATAACGGGGCCTACGGTTATAAATTTCTTATACCGGCGCGCGTTACATCGTGCCCTTCTTTTATTTATATTTTTTTAAACATTGTAGGCTCAATGCTTTGACCGCAATCACTGATGTTAAGTGACGATGTGGTCCAGGATGGTAAACACGCTGAGCCTAGAGGTACAGGTTCTCAAATGATGCTGCCGGAACATACCTATTGGCGATAGATTTTAAAACTTGAGAGTGGTAGCTACCCTACCAATGTCTTACCACTATGAAGAAACCATAGTCTCATAATGTTTTCCTTCACCGAAAGCTCAGGCT
Source organism: Samia ricini (assembly GCA_014132275.2). NCBI lineage: Eukaryota > Metazoa > Arthropoda > Insecta > Lepidoptera > Saturniidae > Samia > Samia ricini. Next base: position 3,813,213 of record AP028159.1, read on the forward strand.
GAGTTTAGAGTTGGATATTAGGGCTCGAACCCGCCATTAAACTTCGCCTTCTACTAAGCCTTGCAGGCGATACCCGCGCGCCATGAGTCCAAGCAGTCGCGCGCGAGCCGCCACAGAAAATGTGGACGCGGCGGTGGCTAAATAGATTACCTTTTTTTTTTTTTTTTTTTGACGGGGGGAAATGCATTTACGCACTACCCTTATCTATTGTATTTGTGGGATCAGAGTCCCTCGGCACGGAGTGACGAGCTCCGTGCCAGTGTGGGACTCACCCGGGCGTGAGGCGCTCCGGAAATACCCACTAAAACCCCCCGGAGCCGTCCGCTGCATTTGGGATGGGGGCCACACGGGGTGGCTTTCGCAAGCACCGCATCGCCCCCTGCAGCGAACCCATCAGGCCCGTCAGTGCAATGGCCCGGTGGGGATGGAGGAGAAAAGTTCCCCTCCACCACTTAACCCGCCTCTTGAGGAGAGGCATGACCAAATGTCAGACATCCAGAGGGCGGAACAGACTTCCGCCTCCCATGGCTAAATAGATTACCTACCGATTTTGTTGTGATTTTGGCTTAATTACTCAGTTAATATCGTGTATTTTGAACATTCTGTATTTTATTTTAAAATAACTATACCATAACGTATATATTATATATTACTTAATTACATTTTTAATTAACTTTTAACCTTATTAGCTCGAAGGGAAATAAAAATACGGCGAGTTTTAATTATCTTCCTTTACGTTATAGTAAATATTACTTTCCTTAAGGACCATCTCATTATGTAATTCAAAAAAAATGCTTTCATTTCAAATATCAAAATAATTCACGCAGTGAATATAGCATCGAGATAAATTACGATCGTAGAGCGTTTTCTACCACTAAATCCACATAAGTATATTTCATGGGTATTATAAGCGTTACTAATAATTATAGCATGTCTGCGGCTCTGCTCGTATATAATAATTTTGATCTTCGAATATTTATCACTGCGATAAATATTTTTAAATATTCAATGACTTAGTAAAATATTGACCGATCACTTGTTCGTGGTGTATATATTTTTAAAATTATTGTGCGTTTATCTTCATTATTTGGTCACTATGATATCCATACGTGGGGGTAGGCAGAGATTACGTCCTTCCACTTGCTACGATCTTAACACCTCTTTCGCTTCCTCTACTTTCATGAGCGCTTTCATACATGCTCGTCGGTTATGAGTACTCTTTACCTGGCCTTTATTTAACACATGATTGATTTGGTCTAGATACGTTCGCCTAGGTCGACCCTTACCGACTTGCCCATTCACCCACGCCTTATAAATTCGTTTCGTTAATCTTCTCTCATCCATCCTCTCTACATGCCCAAACAAACTAAGCATACCTTTCTCTATTTTGGTCACCACATCTTCTACCATACCACAGCGTTCCGTCCTATATCCATATCCATCTATGATTAAAAAATAATAAACGAAATCTATTAAGTGATTCTTGAATTATTAGCCAATTAGCGGATAGACGGAGAGACAAACGTTGCCTTTTTTTTTTTTTTTTTACTTAGCTAATGCTGTTGACTGGAAGGGCCTTTACAGCTTCACCGAACTTTGTGGGCGAGTGTTGAAGTCACTCAGCCGCAAAAGGTAACTAACACAAGGGTTCGAACCTCGGCTTGGCCGTTACCTGAGTGTGAAAACTCCCGCGGAATTTTAATCCTAGATAATCTCTACATTTTTTATTTAATATAAAAAAAGTTTCCTTACAGGACCTATGTACCTGCGTGTTGCGTGAAAACGCTGCCTTTATATGCCTTTATTTATATTTAGTGTGAGGACAAGGTCATTTCGGTAAAGTAATTTTTCTATAACTCTGGTTACTTTTCCTATATACATACTCGTTTATAACGTAAAAAAATGTATTAAAACCTGGCCAGATAATAAATGGACTTATTGAAAACGGAATCGTCCAGATCTGTTAATTTGTTCTAGATTATATGCCAACTAATTACAGAAATACTATCAGATAGAGAGACGTTCCCTTTTATAAAATTACTGTGGTTAAAAATCTTAATAGTACTATTTATGAATGTAGCAAATAACTATAATTTATTTAATGAAAATATAAATACGATTATATTGTACTAGTCTCAAATATATTCAAATAATAAATAATCTTCCTCTATTCTGTATTTACTCAAAATTTTCATTACTTTATGATTGATTATGTTGAGGCTGAAGGATATCATATATAATAATTTTAATCAAAAGTTAGTTTACCATCAAATACAAGATTACATACCAAAACACTAAACAACACTTAAGATTACGTTCTAATAACAAGGTAGATGAAATTAGTTCCGGGGCCCGCTCCAAGCATGTTCATCCAGTTGTGACGAATTAGTTTCAGGTTAAGTCAAAAACTGTTGAATTCAGTTCGCAATGTTTTTTTTCGACTTTAAGGTCGAGTTAAGATTTACTTCTAACTCCTTTAACTATGATACGGTTAACTCAGATAAGAATGTCATAAAGTTATTAAATTTCGTTTACTTCTATTTTTCACTGAAGCTACGGAAATATCAACAAGACATTAATATGGAAATATAATACAAAAAACAATCAGATTTGTTTTTTTATTCGGTGTTAAATTCTCGTCAATTGAAATTTTAAAGACCTTATTCTTTATCAAGAATTAAATCTAAAGTCGTCTTTGTAATTAAAATGTACGGGAAAATCAGTTTTATTTGTGACTAGCTGTGTGCCCCGCGACTGCGCCCGCGTTTCTTATGCTCTTCACTGCGTTTTAATTTTTTTTTATAAGGAACCTAATTATTTCCCTAAATTTCTTTAGTATTAAGATAAAGTAAACATATATTTCTCGTAAATTTAAGCACTTGCCCCTAAAACTGCATTGAATTGGATTTTATTTAATTTTTGTGAGTTTAAATTTTACCCGGAGTAACTTTAGCTATCTACCAAAAGGAGTCCCGTCAAAATCAGTCCAGCCGTTCCGGAGATTACCCGGAACAAACATAACAAACATGACAGACAGACAAAAATGTTAAAAATTGTATTTTTGGTGTAGGTATCGTATATAATAACGTATACGAATGTATGAATTGTATACATTCATATAGAATTAGTAAAAGAAATAAATTATTAACATTACAAACAGACATTCCAATTTTATTTATTAATATAGATGTGTCTAACAAATAAATTCCGTTTCTTTCTTTCTTTCTTTCCTCTCTCTACAGAATATATCTCTCTCGCAATGCGTGCTGGTCTGGCTATTTTGTAACTTAAAAATACAATCTGTGAATCATAATTGGGTCAATTATCTTAGGAATTTGTAACCTAAAAATTTAATAAATTACTAGCGGGTGTTTTATCTGGATTAAATACGGGATATCGTGGTTTAAGTTTATGTTTTTCATCAGTTACCGAACGACTCATGCTTCTAGTATACCAAGTTTCATTCTATAAACTAATAATGTCCTATGCAAGTTTTCTGAAATTTATTCAGACATACAAATAAACAAGAACGGAAACAATAAGATTACTTTTAACTAGACTACACTACACTAAATTAGGCATATACTAGGCAGAGATCTAACACAAAGTCTGCTTTCTTTTACAAAGCCGTTTCAAAATAGCCTTATTTATTATTTAAACAGGCTATTTTGTTTCTTAAAAGAAACGTTCTCAAGGCCCTGACGATATTCTTTTGTTAAATTTCCGGAGATAAACCTAATAAACGACGTTGTTTGTTCGTTTCTTATGAAGCGACTTTTTCCTTCGTTTCCTTACATAAGTTAGTTTAGTAATTGTTTTTATTGAAATGTAATAATTCATTTTGATTCCTTTACCGAATTATATTATGTCGAATAATTAAATTATGTGTTAAATTCGTATCATTGTACAAAAGCATTGCAGTAATAATTCAAATCAGTGTAAATGGCTTTTAAGCATTTGCGACAGAATAAACACCACTAAAGCTACGGGGCGCTTGTAAATTAATTTAGTTTTTATAGTTATATCGTTAACACATCAAGCAAATCCACAAACCAAACAAAGAATATTTGATGAAACTGGTATCTTAAAAGATCTCAACTTTTTTAAAAATTTTATAGAAAACTTTTGAATATTTGGTAAAAAACTACTAATGAAATTTTAATATGAGAAATTTTCAATTCATTCCATTAAAATGAAATCTAATTTTTTTGCTTTTAATTAAAATAAGTGAATTTTCATTTGTTTTTTCTTCAAGTTATCATTCTTAGAATAGATGGGTTATGTCTGATTCTTACAGACTAAAACTCCTTATTATTTCTTAATCGCCTATTTGGCCAGGGAGTAGGGACTGCTTTCACTTTTCAGGTTCTTCTTTTCAATGCCTTGATGATGATCGGGAGCGAGAAGCCGGTCGTGATTTCTCTGCCCACGTCATGACGAATATCATCTGGGACAGACGGTCAATTTGTGCTAATCATCGTCTTGTGTACAGCCGGCCTAGGTGAAAATAAGGTATTATTTAATATTCCCAATTTTCCATTTCTACACGTACGTACGTATCAATTCATGCGATAATTGTCATTCTATGTATTAGCACACAACGCGTAGCCTCTAGTGATGTGTCCGCAATGTACCCGTTCCTGGTTTCAATGAAAAAAACAGCTTTATTACAGGAAATTGCGGAGAGCACAGGATACCACACTTTAGTCGAGCGGTCGACTCGATTTATATCTTTTACATTGAAACTGAAAACCACCTACGTGAGTTTCTCTTACGAAGTGGTTTTTACAACATCGTTATTAGATTTAACTTCAAAGTAATTAACATTTCTCTGCGGTTATTCAATATTTCTAGATCAATTTTATATCACACTTGATAAAATTAGTTCGGGATAAGTATCGAAGATAAATTTTTTTGAATAATTTATTCTTTGTGGGTGTTTGACACTTGAGATAAATAACTCTCAAGGAAAAAAATTGAACTTATTACTTTTAACAAGTCAATGTTATTTGAACGTAAGATGTTTAGTCCTCCTTTGACAAGATTTTGAAGGTACCCCTTCCAATAAAACTCTGGTACTAATATTGTTAAAGATAAGTATATTTTTTAAATTATGTTCATTTAAATGTTAAAGTTGAAAAGCCATGTGTTATAAATGTATTTTTTTACTATATTAAATAAAAATAATTTAAATAATAATTTTAAAATACTTCGTCAATTTTCGCCCTCAAAGGGCTCTTCAGAAGGTAAAAAATTACCAGCGGTTCGGAAAATAAAACTCTATCTGTTTCTTTATGTAAAACATATAAAAATTAATGCTTTCGATCGATTTTAGTGGAGGCACAGAAAGGGTTTTCATTTCCAAATATTAGTTTCGTTCACGAAATTAGGCCCAACAGTTAATGCCGAATAAAGTTTAAAGTTACGTTTTTCTTCTTATGTAATATTTTTAAAACTAAATAACTTTTAAGTAATGCAATTTACTTAAATTAAGAATTCACAGTCGATGTATTCACGAGCTCGGAGCTGACATTAATTAGGTCACAGACTTTTAATGTGCTGATAAAAATTCTGGTAACGTCGTTTTGGACTCCTTAAGTCAATGAGAACCAAACCGTCTGTGGTTATATTGGCTCAATATTGTTACGAGAATAGACCTTGAAAACCTACTTGTGTTTACTTAGTAAGATAAACCTAGATTCTTCGCAATCGGCAAAGATGATAGAGATGTATGTAGATAGGTCACAAACATCGAATTCTCTAATTATGGGTTTAGACATACGATTTAATTTTTATTTCTGTAAATTACTTTTAATTGGACTTTCATTATTTCTCTTAAAAAAATTAAGTGATATATTTAATGTGAAACATTATATTTACAAAACCAAAAACCAGGAAGAAAGGAAATATTCAGTTAAACGTTCAAGTCGTAGCGTGAAATAATGGAGACCGGCTCGTCACTTCGAGTATCTCCGGTAGCATATTGCTTGATTTTAATTCTGTAATAATTATGCCGATTACATTAAAAATTCTTTTACGTTCTGTTTTCCACTTTTCTTTGGTTTAACAGAAATTCGGTAAAATTCATGCGATATTAATGTTAGGATTCCTATCTATGGATGCTAACTAAATATAGCAATAATTATTATTCTTTACGAAGAATATTTTAGCACAGTTTGGATGATATTCAAGTAAAATTAATTCTATATCCGACGTAGAGTAAGTTAAGGTTTGCAAATGATGATGATGGAGATGGATGAATTTTAGTATCATGATGTGTGACGAGTCTATTTGCCGTCATATTTATTCTGTATATTTCGCAAATGTCGCCTCCATTCCGCCAAAGTGAAACGTGAGAGCGGGCTACAATACGCTCCCTCCTTAATATATGTGCAAATATTAACAAATTATTGTCTCAATCTTTTATACGTGCTACTTTTTTTATTCATACTTCGATCTATTTTATAACGTTTTCTTACTTTGCGTTAAATGACGCAACGTTAAATACGCAAATATTATAGTTCTATTAATTTTTTTTTTTTTGCTTTTGGCAAATGGTGTTCACTGGAAGAGTCTTAAGAGCTTCAACGAAATTATGAGACGAGCGCTTAGAGCGGGGATATCGTAGCTAGTGCTAGGATACCAAAGAGGAACGGACCTCGAATTGCTGGTACCCTAGATATAAATGCTTACCATCCTGGATCAGATCGTCACTTAACATCAGGTGAGATTGTGGTCAAAACACTGAGTTAAGAAAACTATGTATCTCAAAGCCTCTTACAGAACCCATATAACTGGGTATAGTGTGGAGAAGTATAGAGTGCAGTGTAAAGCTTTATATTACTGTATGAAAAGGTCACTGTATCACCCTAGCGGTGGTTACAGAAGCTTCCCCAGTTGGGAATCTGAACTCATTCTGGGCCGCCGTTGGAGAGACTCCGGACTCCGTGGGTTGTTTTCAAAGTGATTGGTAACTGGTGTTATTATTACATAAAAACAGTGATGGATGAGTAATTTCTTTCTCGAGTACATTTCCTATCAATTTGAAGATTCTATTAAAATCAGTTCAGTGGTATTCCGATTCTAATACTAACACGTCAAAATAAACGTATCTGGGGCAGTGCCCCTGCCAAATCGAGCAAAAGCAAAAAAAAAGCGACACGGCTGTACTATAATTTTCTCGAAGCACTTATTATATATCTACCTCTTCGCTGGACGTAAATAAGTTCTTTGTTACCCGGAGAAGCTATTTTAGACTTATGTTTATTTCTTTTATAAAATTTGTGATCGAAAATGGTGAATGGTAATTTTCTAAAATACTACACAAGCGTAGACATAATAAACATTAATGTAGAAACCTAAAAGAGAAACAGAAGTAAAATTACCAATAAAAAAAAAAAAAAACATAAAAATTCACAGGGTAGCAGTGATACAGTACATTTCGTTGCAGGGGAAACAGAGGCCATGTTTTTTCATGGTTAGTTTAACTCGCAGACCGCTTGTAACTAGACGTTTTCATAACTATATTCTCGGTATGTACAGTACGGACAGCATATATTAAAGTTTAAAGTCATTTTATGTGATCTATTTGAAAAGCACAAGATTTGTCATCAAGATAATATCATATTTACAGAATGGCCTCAAAAATTGTAGACATTTTGAACTTTTTGTTTTTCAGCAACCTTATTCCTCTTCGCTTCCCGTTCCTTCACCTATAATATAAAGGTAACCATAATTTCATATATATATATATATATATATATATATATATATATATATATATATATATATATATATATATATATATATATATATATATATATATATATAACGAAAAGTAAATAAGTGTTAACATTATTTGCGCCATAATCTACTTCCGGTAGTATCAAAGGTGCACTTCCGGTGCCTTGCTCATCTATCAAATATCAGATCTCATAGAAGGACTATATAGGTCTCTGTGGAGACGACACGCGAACACTTAAGTTCTATCTGTCAAAGCGAATGTTCCTAATAAGGCAATATAATAAAATGGAAACGTTGGACTTAATAGGCAGGCTTTACTAATAAAGCGAGAGTGTATTAATGTAGGTAAACATTGTATCAAAAATAAGCAGAACATTGATCTCCTCTAGCCTCTTAATAGTTCTTACTTCACGATTAATAGTTCAAATGGCCTTTATCACGTCCAGTCAAAACAGTCTATGTTTTGTTTCGAGATATGTATAAAAATTCTGTTATGCGTTTTGGTTGGATCGTAGAGTGCTGGAGCATTTTCATGCCACCATTCCGTTTCGAATATTTCAAGGAATGCCTTTTTAAAGTTGTATTACGAAATATTACCATCATACGCTTGTTTTTTTTTTTTTTAACCGAATTCAAAAACAAGGAGGTTATCAATTCGTACATATGTTTTTTTTTTTTTTTTTTCAAAAGAATCAACTATAAAACATGCACTAAAAAGCAAATAAGCAATTACTTTATTAATCTGGTTCGGAAAATCCACGAATTTCGAAGTAGGCTTCACAGCTATCCCTAAAAGTACATATTTAAACTAAAAAGTAGGAGAAAATAACCTTTTTTAATTAAAAACAAAACCGACTTCGGAAGAATAAATTATAAAAATGCACTAAAAAAGCCAACAAATAATTACTTTATTAATCTGGTTCGTTAATTTTGGAGTTAGTGCCAGCTAGAGTTAACCAATGTACTCATTTACAAATGGAAATAACTGCCAAAGCTTTATCATAATTACAAATAAGCTAAATAAAGGACTAGAGATATTTTAAATACCAATTAATCAAAATTGAATATTATTAGCGACGTACATTTACGCCACATTCTCATCCATAAGCTAGCATCGATTTCAAAATTAACAAACCAGATTATTAAAGTGATTATTTATTTATATTTCAATGCATTTTTATAGTTTATTCTTTTGAAGTCGGTTTTGTTTTAATTAAAAAAAGTTTTTTTTTTCATTTTTTCTGTTTATCAATATATAATTTTAAGTTTATTTAATTATATATTTAATAATATCTAATGATCAGTTTCTATATTATACTAGACGTGTGCCCGCGGCTGCGCTCTAGTTTCATATATTTTGCACTGCGTAGTTTAGTTTTGATTTTTTTTTATACGGAACCCTAATTGTTTTCCAACTTCTTTTTGCTACTAAAGCAAAGATATTTCTCATACATTCAAGCACTTGCCCGTAAAACTGACTATTGAATTGGATTTTATTTGCGATTTCAGGAGTGTTCATTTTTTACGCGGAATCCTAATTATTATCAAAAAACAAAACAAAACCCTAAGTTATGCGAAGTAATTTCAGCTATCTACCAAAAAAAAACCCCGTCAAAATAAACCATTCAGCCTTTCCGGAGATTAGTCGGATCAAACGGAGAGTGAGAGAGGAAAAATTTAAAAATTGTATTTTTGGTAAAAGTGTCGTATGTATATACATACATTCATATGTGTTTAGTAAAAAAACATTATTTTAACATTACAAACAGACACTTCAATTTAATTTATTATTATAGACTAGCTATATCCGCATACATTGTAGTCAAATCAGCATTGAGATTAGTTCAGTTCATCTTATTCAAAATACATAGATACTCTTAACATGACAAAATAAGTTTTCTCAAAATCTTTTTTCTCGAACTTTACTCTTAGCTTTATAAGCTTTTATTCGGACACTCCGGATTCACCGCCGGCAATGGTGCCAATACGTGTTTCGAACCTCTACCGGAGAAGCTCTTGTAGACGCTGCCACCACACCCCCATGCACTAGAAAGACACGCATCATATTGCACACTACACTAAAAGTTTTAGTTTACTAAAACATTTTAGGTTGAGTGTCTTCAGCAACTGCCCTAAACTCCGATGAAGAAGACCTATCAGATCTGCGTTTGATCAGTTATAAAAAAAACCTTTACTTGGTTTGAAATGACGAGCCCTTAAAGCACGAAGTCAAAAACGGCAACCACTAAGTCTATCCGTTCGAACTAAATGTGAGCACAATAATTTCGTACGACATAAAATATGCGCTTATGTTATTTACTTTGTCTAAAATCTGTACACTGTATAACTAACTAGCCGTATAAAGTAAGTTTTTCTACAGTTAAAGGGAGTTGATATCTTCAATAATATATGGACAATGTATTTAACCCCTTGAGCACTTACCTGGCGTTTACGCCAGCTTTCCATTGTTTTCCTATTGTCTTATTTTTATGGGTAATCGACACATTAATGTGACAATTCTTGTTTTTAGAATTACCTATCAAACATATTCCAATAATGTAATATGAAATTAAGTAAGTAATACAATTATGGAATTCGTTACCTGTTTTTCTGAGACAGGTACAAACGATGGGCATTTTTAAAAAATTTGCTCAAAAAGTACTATATGTCGTCTTTAATATAACTTTACGTGATAAACTGCCTAGGTGGCGCAGTTGTATTACGGTGCGACTGCCGTTCTGAGGTCTCGGGTTCGATCCCCGGGTCGGGTCAAGTGGTATTGGGTTTTTCTACTTAGTATCATCCCGGAGTTTTGAATTTGTGCCCGATATGGCGACAGACTCGCCCCCTGTTACATCTGGGACGGAACTGAGCTCGGCGAAATGTGGGTGGTGTAGTTCGCTATTTCACCTCTGCCTAACCCTTCGGGGATAACAGGCGTGAGCTTATGTTATGTTATGATAAATTGTAATAATCCATTCAATTTTGGTCCATATCTGTCTTTATCTGTATTTTAAAGTATATTTCATATGTATGTTATAGTTCACATTATTTCATTTTAAGTCATATTTATTAGGTTAGATTTATCTATGTACCCAAAACAACGCTGATTTTTCTCCATGGAACATATCCATCCAAAGGATTGCTATTAGCAATAAGGCCGCCCTTTGTACTAATTTCACATTTTCAAATGTATTATATTATATATGTATAATGGTGTACAATAAAGATTAAATAAATAAATAAATACAAATAATATTGTAACTAGTCAGCCGTAAATTGCTACATAAAACAAGGATTTTGACAATCTATGTTTTAGGTATGATTGTATGCGATGCGGTGGGTGTTGGATTAAATAGTGCTGGGGCCACAGTATCGCTATGTTGTTTTTTTTAAAGCAAAGTGATAGTACGACACCTAATGGTAACAACAGATTCCACCGACAGTCGCTGTTATACCTAAATAGTCATCATTAGTGCGACACGGTGCTTGCGAAAGCCACCCCGTATCGCCCCCATCCCAAATGCGGCGGACGGCCCCGGGGGTTTAGTGGGTATTTTCGGACGCTTCACGTCCTGGCGATTCCCACACTGGCACGGAGTCGTCCCTCCGTGTCCCCTTACCTATTGCATTGGAGGACTTCGGTCTCACTAATGCAATGGGTAAGGGTAGTGCGTAAATGTATTCCCCTCATAAAAAAAGGCCTACATTAGTAGCCCACTAAGGTCATGCCACTTTTGAAAGACCTGAAATCATAGCAAGGAAGGGACGGCTGGAAATTTATTCCACATCTACAAAAAAATCAATGAACTTCTTTGTTCGTAACGAGATGAAATCTTATGTCTATCTATGCTTCCATAGACAAATCTCCGTGGTTTTGTTATGAAAGATATACAGATATACACTTCGACAGTTACCTTACATACATACATTCACCACGATACAGATTATAGATGATAAAAAACTTTCAACGAGGCAATATCCCTTCTTAGTTGAACCGATTGTAAGTTCTTCCGAAACTTAAGCTTGAGTTGCTACGAGGGAAGAATCCTATTAACTTTCAGTAGCCCAAAAGGAAACGTGAAAAGAGATAGATAATTTTATGAAAAAGAAAAAAAATATCCGACGCTCCTTCATAAAAAAACGCCTTCACCGCGATCATCGTAAAAACTGAATTTCACACATAAACGTGTTCTCTTTTAATTATTATGAAACGTTAATTCGAAATTTTACGAGAATCATAAAGAAATGATTTATTGGCGCGTAAAACGACTAATTTTAAATTTGTGATCTGCCTGATTATCGAAATTATTTTTTATAGAGAGACAGATTTTTGCAAATGTTCCAGCGAGTTTTTTTTCTTACTAGAGCCCACTTTAGAATGTTATACTTTATAGCCTTTAGCTATTTCGTTTTGATAATCTCATCTGAAGTTAAGTGATTCAAGGTCAGTCACAGTTAGGTCATGATTATAAACACGCTAAGCCTAAATTTATTATTAGGCTCTCAAGTAATGCTGCCAGATCAAACATAACAGCACTATGCGGTAATGTTATCACAATCTTTTTTTCAACGATGGTTCGGACTCAATATAAACAGGACAGGTTCAGTCATTCCACAACATTGAAGCGATGATAACGCAGCGGGTAGTACACCCCGATTCCGTGTCGATCGACGTGGGTTCGAACCCCACCTATCCTATTCTTAAATTTGCCCGAGCTTTCGGTAAAGAAAAACATCGTAAGGAAACCATAGCATGGTCGTAGGGCATTTTCTAATGATGCCCGTCTGGGTAGTTACCACCGTCAAAACTTGTCGCCAAATACCAATAGGCGTGTTCCGGCAGCATCTCTTGAGAACCAGTACCTCTAGGCTTAGTGTGTTTACCATCCTGGACCACATCTTCACTTATCATCAGGTGAGATTGTGGTCAAAGCACTGAGACTATTCCGTGTAAAAAAAAAGTCATCGACGCAGTATCCGATAATTCTCAGTCACCATAATTCTATTAATGTTTTGCTAGTAAAAATAAGATTAGAAATCTCGTTATTTTTCAAATAATTAACTTAATAATTATTCGCGTAGTGAACAAGTGTGGTCCATGCGGTATTACTTCAGGTTATTGATTCTTTAAATTATATTATAGAATACCAAGCTATTAAAAATTGTCTACTGTAAAAAGAGGACATTACCCGCTCACTTCTCTTGATAAAGAGATTAATATAACTCGGAGAAGTTATTTAGAGCTATAAAAGGTATTTTATATTTAATTGTTTGACAGCATATACATATATGTAGAATTTCTTTAAAGAATGTAGTGCCATTTGGCGGAGAGTTACAAAAAAGGGATAACATAAAAACCATCTCCACCAAAAACACACATAGGTGCAAATTTTAAAAGGGATCAGTCGAAAAGTGTATGAGTGTAGCGTTCTCTTATATAGATACAGACAAGGATTACATCCCGGTTACCTAGAATAAATGTTTGACGAAGTTCGATAGGTTGCCATAAATTACTACTATGGCACAGTAATCTATTGTGGCTTAGGAGCAGTTCCTTAAGCTTCGGAGTTGGCATCTGATAGATATTGTGAATTGTTTCTTCGCTTGCCTCTGCAAGAACACTTTCATTACTAGTTGGTCGTGTCAAATTTTTGGGGTAATCACGCCATTAATAACCACGCTGATAAATAAAATAAAACTTAACAGAAAAATCTTTGAATGCAACAGTAAGCTGTAAACAATTTAGTTATAATGCCATTTTACTTTTTTTGAAGGATGACGAAGGAGTTTTTGAAAATACAAGTAAATTTAAATGACATAATAGAAAGAGTTAATAAAAAAGTCAAGGATGACTATTTAATAATATTGACTTCAAATCAAATTTAAAATTGAAAATCGGTCCACGAATAGTCCGTGAATAATTGGATTTAGTTGACGAACCTTCGAAGGGCTTTTTAACATTTATCTGATTGCCTTAAAACGTTTTTCAATTTGGAGCAACCATTTGCCAGAAACTTACTTTTACAGGTATAAAAGAAACCGTAGATTTTGTTATGTGTCAAGATGTACTCGTATATGAAACCATATACATATTTTAGTATTTACTAGCTGTGTGCCCGCGTTTCATATGTTCTTCACTGCGTTTTAATTTTTTTTTTTTCGGAATTCTAATTTTTTTTTTTTTTGTGTAATCAGATAAAGTAAAAATATTTCTAATAAATTCAAGCACTTGCCTGTAAAACTGTGCATTGAATAGGATTTTGTTCGACTTTTTATGGGTTTTTTATTTTTTTTTTACGCGGAACGCTAATTATTTTCGAAAACTAAAAGTAACCTATGTTACCCGGAGTAACTTACGCTATCTACCAAAAAAAAGTCCCGCCAAATACGTCCAGCCGTTCCGTAGATTACCCGGAAAAAACAGACAGATAAACAAAAATGTTAAAAATTGTATTTTGAGTATAGGTATCGTAGATATATTCAAATCTATTTAGTAAAAAAATTAGTTTTGACATTACAAACAGACACTTCAATTATATTTATTAGTATATATTAGATTAAATACTGCTACCTGCGGTTCTTAATGATATTATTTATTAGCTATGAACTGAATTTTTACGCATAATTACATATGGTATCTCTTTTTGAATACAGTTTTAAATATACGTGTGTAATTTCATTTGTTTCTCAAACCGAATAATTTATCAATACTTATATTAGAATGTGGAAATATTTGTATTTTAGACTTTTTGTGTTTTTGTATGTAACGAATAAACTTAAAAAGTACTGGACCGATTTAGATAAAATTTGTTACGGAATGAATTTTTTTTTTATTTAGTCCTCTTACATCTCAGACATAATTCGAGTTTTTTTTTACTTTTTTTGTGGTTTTCCACTATTTTTTTGTGCCTTTATTGTTTTCTTCTTATTTCTATTTTACAATCTTATTCTATTACTTATCTGTGTGTTTCTATTGCATTGTGGTTATGTTTGATCTTTATATTTACTTAAATCCTATTTCTAATTTACAATCCTTATTTTATTTCTTATCTCTTGTTCAATTACATTTTGTTTTGTCGGATCTTTAGTTATTCATTATTCTTATCACACTTTTTAAATACTTTATGGAGATAGTTTGAAATCCAGGGAGTGATATAGAATAGTTTTTATTCCGAAAATCCCACGGAAACTTCGCGGGTAAAACCGCGGAAAACAGCTAGTTGTTTATATAATAAGCTTATGGCTAAGAATAGTAGACTTAGGGAGTTTCGTGAAATACAACATGCCGGTGTTGTACATCTGCCTAAGTGGTGCAGTTTTATTACGGTACGTCTGTCGTTCTGAGGTCTCGGGTTCGATCTCCAAATCGGGTCAAGTGATATTGAGTTTTTCTACTCAGTATCATTCCGGAGTCTGGAATTTGTGCCCGATATAGCGACAAGCTCGCCTACCCTGTCACATCTGGGACGGAACTAAGCTCGACGAAATTTGTGCGGTGTAGTTCGCTGCTTGACCTCTGCCTAACTCTTCAGGGATAACAGGCGTGAGCTTATGTTATGTTATGGATAAGATCATTTACAATGAATTTCGTGTTAAATATTAGATTTTACGGATAATTAGAAAACGTTATGACCGCATTGCATAGCTCTTTTGTTAGCATCTACTAATCTATTTTACTGATGTGTTTGTTTAGAGAATTATAAGTCGGCAAAATATGAAAGTTCATTCGGGAATTAATTTGTTAAGAGATTCGTTGTTAAGAGAAATGTACCTGATTTTTATTTGTAGGTGCAGTTTTTTATGTACGTTTGCTGCTCAAATTTGACCATTTATAGTGTTTATTTATCTGTGTAGGTTAATGTTTATGTAATTATAATATATCAGATAATTACTTACTAATGATTACTTGGTCTAAATTATGTTATCTGTTATCCTATTATTTTATAATTCACCCGATCATAATTATAAATTTGTTATAAGATAAAATTAATTCTAATATATTCCGAATATTTTAGCACAACAACACTGAAACAGCTTAAGCGACCACAAGTTTGGGGATTAGAATCTCAAGGGGCCTTTCTTATAATTTCAAATTTGTAAAACATATTTATTTGTGGATATTATAAAAGGTCGGTCTTATAAGTTGAGAAACATTTAACTTATTTATATGATTCTTGTATAAGATTATACATGTATTAACTGACCATTTAGTTGCAGTTATTTGCAATATGGAAGAAGTTACGGATAACAGTCGATAGAAGCAATTTTAGAAGCGATGATGGCGCAGCGGGTAATGCGGCTAGATTCCGCGTCAAGTGACGCGGGTTTGATCCCCACCTATCCGACTCTAAAATCGGCCTGAGCTTTCGGTGAAGGAAAATATCGTGAGGAAACTATAGCATGGTGGTAGGGAATTTTCCAATGATGCCCGCCTGGGTTGCTACCACCCTCAAGTTCGAAAACCTGTCACCAAATACCAGTAGGTGTGTTCCGGCAGCATCACTTGAGAGCCGGTACCTCTAGCCTTAGTTAGTGTGTTTACCATCCTGGACCACATCGTCACTTAACATCAGATGAGATTGTGGTCAAAGCACTGAGCCTATTCGGTGTAAAAAACACACACACACAAAACGGACTAATTTCGCATTCGTTACAATAAATAAAGTAAAACATCATTTAGATGTAATAATACATTGGAATTAGTTTATTGAAAGAAACAATTTTTTATCTTAACACAAGCGGGTGCCCGCGACGTCGTGCACGTGTCTTGTCTTGGATTAAAAGTGGGATGTTCTGATTGTGTTTTTTAAGTTTAATCCGAAAATGATTTTTTCATAATTATTATTCTTTTTACGAATTCTAAAAATTGTTATAAAGATATTTACATATAATTGATATATTCTTCTCGTGTGAAAGTTAAAAGGTTCTCGTTTGTCGTGGTATAGACATAGAGAAGCGAAGAGAAGAGGCCCATGTGGGTTAAATAGTAATGAATATGAATGTGGAAGGATAGTTCAACTGTCATAACACTAGATGGCACTCCAATACCAATCTGCCACGAGTTCAAGTACCTCGGCTCACTCCTGCAAAGCAATGGCGAAATAGACCGGACGGTAAAGCATAGAATTAACGCAGCATGGATGAAATGGCGGCAAGTTACGGCTACTACGTGTGATCCGCAAATCCCCTTTAAATAAAAGAGGAAGATTTACAAGAACATAATACGACCTGTCGTCTTGTATGGATCAGAATGTTACCCCATAAAGGTGACGGACGAAAGAAGATTACATGCAGCTGAGATGCGAATGTTGAGATGGATGTGTGGGGTAATAAGAATGGACAGGATTAGGAATGAGTATATTAGAGGAAGTTTGAAAGTGGCGCCAATAACAGACAAGTTAAGAGGCGGTCGTTTATCCTGGTATGGACATATTATGCGCAGGGAGAAAGAGAATGTTGTAAGAAAGGTATTGGATATGAATGTGGACGGTTACATGGGAAGGGGAAGACCAAAGAAAGACGGATGGACTGTGTGAAAGATGATATGTTTAGAAAAGGAGTGAATGCGGAGATGACAACAAATAGAGAGGAATGGAAGAGGAAGACATGCTGCGCCGACCCCAAATAAAAATGGGAAAAGGGTAGGGAGATAATGATGATGAATGTGGAAGGATGGAAAAGTAGAGGGAGTCCAAAGAAATTACATGGAAGAAAAGGAGAACATAAAGAGTTGACGGCTGATTGAGAAGTATGGAAGAAAAAAAATCTGCGACGAAACAGACTGAAAAACGGTTTTTAATGTCAGATTTGAGATCTGTACTGACTAAAAACTTTTCAATTAAAAACAAAACAGCCTTCAAAAGAATAAACTATAAAAATGCACTAAAAATTCAATAAACATAATTACTTTATTAATCTGCTTCGTTAATTTTGAAATCGGTGTCATCTTATGGATAACAAAGTGGTGTAAATGTCTGACGCTAATTGTATTAAATTTTGATTTATTGTTCTTTAAAATCAACCAGGTCCTTTATTTAGCTTAAGTGTAATTTAGTTTTGTATTAAAGTTTAGGCAGTTATTTTCATTTTGTAAATGAGTACATTGGTTAACTCTAACTGGCATCGACTTCAAAACGAACGAACCATATTAATAAAGTAATTATTTATTGACTTTTTTGTAGTGCATTTTTATAATTCATTCTTTTGAAGTAGGTTTTGTTTTTAATTAAAAAGTTTTTTTCCTACTTTTTAGTTTAAGCATGTACTTTTAGGTATAGCTGTGAAGCCTACTTCATAGCATATGAAACACATGTAAGTGTCTATAATTTGGAAGGGTTTTTTCTCAATTTCTCTGAGTTCCACTGATCAGATCCTGATCTGGCGAAAAGGGGACCACCTCGGAAGTGTACTCCTGCGATTAAAAATTTTACAAATCGGTGCACAATTGACAGAGAAATCGCGTAACAAACATACAAAAATAAACATACAGACGAATTGATGACCTCCTTTTTGAAGTCGGTCAAAAATAGAGAGAGCACAAAACAAAATAGGTAACAAAATTTGTAAAAGAAACTGAACAGACATATACGAAGTCTTTGTTATTATTACATACATATGTACATAGATTATCCTCTTTAAAACAATATCTTAGCCTAGGTGATGCTTTGGTAAATATTGAATCTTATATGAGTGATTAAATCATATGCGATATTAAAGTTATTGTACTAAGAACAGTTTACCTACGCAGCCTCAACTATGTAGCGTCGACTAAACCTCACAATATCGAAGGCTACGAATAAATAATTCCATCGAAATTTCAAGGGACCAGTCTCTGGAGAGATTTTACGAATTTTCGATAGCGCCCGTAGATAGAATATTATTCTACGATTAGGTCCATGGATATTTTCGGTGTAAAAAAAAAATTAAAATGAGTTTTTACTGGTATCTTTTTAGATTTTTCCATTGTTTTTATTTGTCAATAGCTGTGTGCCCGCGTTTCATATATTATTCACTCCGTTTAAATTGTTTTATAGGGAGCACTAATTATTTTCTTAAAATAAAATAGTACTAAGATAAAGCATAAACATTTCTGATAAATTCAAGCACTTGCCCGTAATTTTTCAAATTTTTATGAGTTTTAATTTTTTTACGAGGCACTCTAACTATTTTCGAAAAATAAAATTGCAGTAAGTTACGCGGAATAAATTCAGCTATCTACCAAAAAAGTCCCGTCAAAATCTGTCCATCCGTTCTGGAGATTACCTGGAATAAATAGGCAGATAGATAAAAATTTTAAAAATTGTATGGTACTATTATCGTATATACATATGTAGTTAGTGAAAAATTCATATTTCGATATTAAAAACAGACACATCATTGTGATTTATTAGTATAGTTATAGATTAAGGTTACGATGATTCGTAGCCGCTGACAGCGTTTTAAAATGTAACCTTAAAGCACAAAGGAGTTAACCACCCCCATAAACCTTGGTTTTTGGGATACAAGCTGAGTCGAGGCCAAATCAAAACAGCTTTTAGGTTTCGTTCTGGGCATGTTTCATTTAATAGATTTGGGTATATAATGAGGAAAGTAGACTCACCCAACTGTGAAGGCTGTGGAAAAGTCGATGACGCTCAGCATCTATTGGTGGAATGTACCCGAAATGCGGGGGCTAGAAGTTATTTGGTTTTGGCCTTAGGATTATGTTATTTAGATATAGGCATGTTCCATGGTGTACTAACAGAAACGATGTCCGATTCTGATAGTATGCTATGGAACTTTATTTTTACAAGTAGTAAGTTAAGAGATAATTTAATTTAGTTATATTTTTATATTGTTCTGTAAGGTATATTGGGTTTGCCCCGATAGGGTTGGCATACACTAATGTGTAAAAGCCCTGTTTAAATAAACGATTTAAAAAAAAGGCTTAATTATACCACATTGACGTTAAATGTTACATAATATCGTATTTCTTAGTCTTCATATGAGTTGCTAGCATACTTTGCAAATGCTCTTTTACCACTAAAATTTACCTGTCAACGGGCACTAAACATAAGATCACATCAGAGGCCTAATGCACCTTCCTCAAACGATTTACGACTTACGTTCACGTTGTTATGGACACTACAGGATCTGGGATGAAATTCAAGATAATGCGACCACCATCATCTCGACCTTAGTATCGAGTATTACTGATAGTAGTACGGAAGGAGTTTGCGGTCTAAAGTATACTTTTTTAATATAATGTTTTATCTATACGTATAAGTTATGTATGATCACATCATTAAATCTGTTTCAATGAAGAACGGTTTTTGAATTTACTATACAAAGGAATCTAACACAATAATTATTTCATTAAATTCGATACTTCTAAATAAGTAAATTAAGTTCTAAATAAGTACTTATCAGTGAAACTCTTTTAGTTATTTTTTCGATCTCAACAAAATTATTGCGTTTCATCGAATGTTAAATATAACACAGTTCAAGAGCGACTATCGACAGTTGCCATCATCCTGCTGGCCTACATCTACCACGGCTGAAGCCTCTAGGTAGGCCTCTAGATGACGCTGCAGGGGGTGACGCGTTGTTTGCGAAAGCCACCCCGTGTCGCCCCCATCCCAAATGCAGCGGACGGCCCCGGGGGGTTTTAGTGGGTATTTCCGGGCGCTTCACGCCCGGGTGAGTCCCGCACTGGCACGGAACTCGTCACTCCGTGCCCCCTTACTCATTGCATTGGGGGACTTCGGTCTCACTAATACAATAGGTAAGGGTAGTGCGTAAATGCATTTCCCCCCGTCAAAAAAAAAAAAAACTTCCTTCATTCGAGTTAAAACAGTTAACATTGTTGATTTTCTCAAAGCGAGAAACAATCGGGACACTCTTTGACCTCTCGGAAATTAAAGTGTCTTTGAAAGTTGAAAACGCGTCATTTCACTACAGTTTTGAAACATTCAATTGACAGGTCTCTGGTTTTAATTAAAACGCCTGTTAAATTTCAACCTACCTTTCATTCTAGACATCGGAATAATCGTATTTGAAGAGAAAACAAACGCCAGTATATTAATTTCATATTTCGCTACAGATTACTTTTTGCAGAAGTCTAGTTTCTTTCGTGACAAATAAATATTTTATTAGACAAATAAACATCGAAACTTTGTGTGATTTTGTTGAGATTTTTTTTCAGTTTTGTCGATTGTCCAATGGACAACAGTTTGTTAATTTGCGTTTGACATACGTTTGGCAGATTGGATATTAAAAAAAGTAATCTTATTATTTTTTAATGAACAATTATTTCAACGTTTATGGCCGAATACAATAGTGGATATCCTTTTTTACCATACTTGCCATCACGTGCGGTAGAGTTAGTTTGCTAAACTATTATAAACAAGTATTATTCTTTATATATACATATATATAAATATTCTGTGCGTGTGTATATGACCATAACTACTTCTATACGGCAGAACCGATTTTAATGAAATTTTTTGTGTCTATTCCTGAGGATTCGAGAATGGTTTAGATTCACTGTTTGGTCCAATGGATAATGTTTATTTAATTATTTTTTTTTTTATATATGTAACGCGAACGAAGTCGCGTGCAAAGTTAGTTAAAATATAAAAGCCTAAATCTAAAATCACATAATTTTTAAGTTTTAATCTTTACCACGAGCCTCTCCAATGATTATCTATCATGATATCAATCGTACCTATGCTAAAAAGCTATAACTACGAGTAATAAATAAAATTCAAGTGTCTGTTTTTATAATGTCAAATTTTTTTTTTTTACAAAATTCGTATGAGTGAGTTTATAAAAGATAATTATACACAAAAAACAGAATTTTTAAAATTTTTATCTGTGTGTTTGTTCCGGGTAATCTCAGGAACGGCTAGACCGATTTTAACGCAACTATTTTGGTAGGTAACTGAAGTTATTCCGCGTAACTTAGTTATTTTGATTTTAGAAAATAATTAGGGTTCTGCGTAAAAAGCATAAACCTCATAAAAGGTTGACTAAAATCCGATTCAATGCACAGTTTTACGTATTTTTTAGTAATAAAAAAAATTAGGGTTACGTATAAAAAATATTAAAATGATGTAAAGAATATATGAAACGCGGGCGCAACCGCGGGCATACAGTTGGTCTATATAATATATTTATAAACACTTCATCAAATATCGATCTTCGTGAAAATTAAACACGATAAGAAAAAACATTAACGCTTCGACTTTAACTAGAAATAACTCTTCGACAAAGTTAACCTCAAGCAAATAAGTTTGTCAAAGTATCTTCAAACGATGCGATGATAACCTCACCGATAATAGGTCAACGTTATTCAAAAATTATAAAACATAAAATATAACAATGAAAAGCTACGAAATAAATTCATTTACGATACGTCAGACAGAAACAGATGAAAAGAGGTTAAAAAAATGATTCATCTCTGACAAAACACAGCTCAGATTTCAACTTGCGACACGATATTCCCGTGGATTGTTAACGAGATGTCAGTGTTTTAAATTGAATATTCATAAAAGCAACCGACGGCGTTTCTTATATTTATAAGCTTTTATCTTTAAAATGCTACAAAATTATAGAATATTGTGGTTTATTATGTTGCGTTGATTGACCAGAGTTAAAGATTTTGTCGTTATATCTTATTTTTTTTATAATTAAGAGAATAAGAAAGAGATAAAGAAGAAAACTCCTTTAGCGGCGTTAAGAGATTCTCGGTAGTGGAAAAACTTATGGATTCGTATTACCAATGCTATGACGTTAGTCATCAACATGCTATAGTGTGTCAAGTATAAAATGGGGCTTAGAGATCAATAATAAAATTTAAACTTACGCAGCCTGTCGTATATTTTTATTGTGAATAAACTAAATGAAGATACACATACTTTTTACTCGGAGTGCAAATAGATGTAAAAAATCAGATAAATTTAAAATGCTAGGTAATGTTGATAATGTTGATAAAAGTTTCGAGATGTCACTTCTGTCCGCATTCCCCAATGGTTGTTAATATTTTTTATAGTAAAAATACAGGTTACCTATACCTTTTGGCATAGATTAAATGTTGATGTAACTTACCGGAGCTAATCAGAATTAAAAAAGGTAACCGATGTACATTTACTTGACAAAATGCCAAAAATCAATACAATAATTTCAGAGTTATTAAAGAATAAACACCCAAACATTTATAATATTAATTGGTATCTGCCCACAAAACTAAGTCTAGAGAGAAAAACTGTTGGTCAAATGTAAGGAGATATATAATTAAATAATGAACCTTTTTTTTTTTTTTTTTTGCTTTTTTGACGGGGGGAAATGCATTTACGCACTACCCTTATCTATTGTATTTGGAGGATCCAAGTCCCCCAAATACAATAGATAAGGGGGCACGGAGTGACGAGCTCCGTGCCAGTGTGGGACTCACCCGGGCGAGAGTCGCCCGGAAATACCCACTAAAACCCCCCGGGGCCGTCCGCTGCATTTGGGATGGGGGCGACACGGGGTGGCTTTCGCAAGCACCGCGTCGACCCGCAAGCACCGCGTCGGGCAAGCACCGCGTCGAAATTAAATAATGAACCTGAGCTTTCGGTGATGGAAACCTCAGCATGGTGGTAGGGCATTTTCTAATAATGCCCGCCTGGGTACCTAACTACCTACCGCCATTAAATTGGAATACCTCTCGCTAAACACCAATAGGTGTGTTCTGGTAGCACTACTTGAGAGCCTGTACTTCTAGGCTTAAGTGTATTTAAGATCCTAGACTACACGGACACTTATTAGCAAGTGAGATTGTGGTAAAAAAAATTGATGTGCTCTCCAAAATAATAACGCATTAATTATCTATAGTATACTCATATGTAAGTAATCCTGTATAGTAGTTTCTTCTTTATTTTGAATTTTTGTGGAAGGCATTACCTACTTTCATATAATATTTCCGTATTGTCGCTGGTAAGCTGGAAGATGCAAAATTCGCACCACATACACTATTTTTTAGTAGTATAAACAAGTAATTGTAGGGACAGGTCAGGGTGCAGTAATTACCGCCCGGGTGAGTCCCACACTGGCGCGAAGCTCGTCACTCCGTGCCCCCTTATCTATTGTATTGGGGGACTCCGATCCCTCAAATACAATAGATAAGGGTAGTGCGTAAATGCATTTACCCCCGTAAAAAAAAAAAAAAAAAATGGGTGCAGTAATTACGCGTATATCAATCTGTTTGAAACGTATATTTGACCATTCATCGTACAATGATAAATAAATAACACTCTATGTGTCATCCGTGCCACGTCTCGATAATGACTCCCTAAATACCCGACGGGCGACTAATTTATATTGTAACGCATGCAATACCTGTTAATAATATTCTTAACAAACAAAATATGTAGACATTCTAAAATACGTTTTTAAAAATATAGAAAATTCTTACATTGATTATTGATTCAATCTAAAATTAACACCACTTAAGTTTATCTATTTTCCGGTTCCGGTTTAGAAATGTATACGTAAATTCTATTACAGTGTCATACTACTTATTACGTATATAAACAAACTATACGAATAATTATCCTAACATAATTTATTAATTTATACTATAAATGTAATTATGAAGACTTATAGGACCTGTCTACTATTAACTGCATTGTTGTACATAGCCGGAGGTAGACACGTAAGAGCTATAAAGTTCACTTAACATTGATTCCGAGATGTACAGCTCGTACGGCAAATGATCGTAATTACACATTAACACACACTCACATACTATGTACATTGACATAAAATTGTATTGAATAGCTTATATGCATATTTATTTAAAAACTGGCTTGTATACACATGGTTCCGCCCGCTTTACACTGCACCCTTTTTTTGCATTTACTACGCTAATGCTAAAGCATTTACGCACTACCCTTACCTATTGCATTTGTAAGACCGGAGTCCCCCAATGCAACAGGTTAGGGGGCACGGAGGGACGGCTCCGTGCCAGTGTGGGACTCGCCCGGACGCGAACCGTCCGGAAATACCCACTAAAACCCCGGGGTCGCCCGCCGCATTTGGGATGAGGGCGATAGCATGCCACCGCGTCGCCCCCTGCGGCAAGCCCACCGGGCCTCGTCCGTGCAATGGCCCAATGGGGATGGGGGGGGGGGGGAGTGGGGGCGAATTAATAAAAGGCAAAGATATTTCTCATAAATTCAAACACTTTCTAGTAAAACTGACCATTTAATTGTCTTTTTGTATAACTTCAGAGGTTTTATTATTTTATTTTAATATGTTTTCTGAAACTATTTTTGGTACTAAGAGAGGGCAAAGATACTTCTCTCATATATTAAAACATCTGCCAGTAAAACTGCGCATTGGATCGAATCTTATTTACAATTACATGAGTTTTATTTTTTTAAACGCGGTACCCTGAATATTTGCGAGAAATAAATATACCCTAAGTTACACGGAGTAACTTTAGCTATCTACCAGAAGAGTCCCGTCTGGAGATTACCTGGAACAAACAGATAGACAGACAAAATATTAAAAATAGTGTTTTTGGTATAGGGGTTCTTCCTGTATATTCATTCATATTTATTTAATAAAAAGTTGTTAATTTGATATTATAAACAGACACATCAATTTTATTTATTAGTATAGATTCAATTTATAAAACTAATCCGTATTAATCTATTTTTGATTGAAATAAATTTAACAATGAATCTGCACGTTGTGTCTGTAACAAATTTTGTTGAAGTTTTTGACATATGCATATATTGTGTTAATGGTATTTGAAAGAGAAGAAAAAATATGACAGATTGCGTAATTTCGATAGAAGGAGAAAGAGTGGAACAAGTGAAAGAGTTTGTGTACTTGGGATCAAAGGTTACGAGAGATGGAAAGTGTGACGATGATATTGAGCGAAGAGTTTTGTTAGGGAATAGAGTGAATGGGGCCCTGCGTAACTTCATGTGCAGCCAGAAAGTGACTGAAAAGGTGCGTTTGGCTGTGCATCGAGGAGTCTTGGTCCCTACACTTAGGTATGATACTGAATGCTGGGTTTGGCAGAAAAAGCATGAAAGTAAGATTAACGCGGTGGAAATTAGAAGTCTGAGAAGTATAGCTGGAGTGAAGATGATTGACAAAGTCAGGAATAGTATGATAAGGGCACGCTGTGGTGTGGTAGAGGATGTGGTGACCAAAATAGAGAAAGGTATGCTTACTTGGTTTGGGCATGTAGAGAGGATGGATGAGAGAAGATTCACGAAATTAATTTATAAGGCGAGGGAGAATGGGCAAGTCGGTAAGGGTCGACCTAGGCGAACGTATCTAGACCAAATCAATCATGTGTTAAATAAAGGCCAGGTAAAAAGTACTCATAACCGACGAGTATGTATGAAAGCGCTCATGAAAGTAGAGGAAGCGAAAGAGGTATGTTAAGATCGTAGCAAGTGGAAGGACTTAATCTCTGCCTACCCCCACGGGAGAAAGGCGTGATGATATGTATGTATTAAGGCTATTACTAATGTCGAATCTGACATTGGAAAAAAATTGTGTGAGATCGTGGTCAAAGCACTGAGCCTATACAGTATAAAATGAATACCATGGCTAAAATCTTTAAGTCATTGAGTTTCGTTCGCGGCATAATCCATAATTATATTAGAGATGTCTTCCGACACATTACGAAATCGACAACCTGGGGATTCCCCTTTATTCAATAAAAAAAATTGAGCCTATACCTACCGTGTAAAAAAATTCATAATGACAACTAGAACTTTTTTCATCTTTATTAATATACTAATTAAATTAATAATACGGTTTCAGCTCGTGGTAATGCTTTATCACATTTGCCTGAAGAATAAACTTTTTTTGTGTTCTTTATTTACGGGATAGTTTGTATTAAGGAGGTTATTGACGGTTACCAATAACCGGCAGTTAAAATATTAAGCAGAAAAAAAAATATAATAGCTAAATCACGAATAGTTTACTCTTTGACCTGAAAATATTCCTATTATTTTAAGTATGTAGGTAAAAAAGATTCAACTGTTGGAACACAGAAATGAATGATTCAGTTTCGAAGTTTCGCACGATTTATGTTATAAGTACTTATATATCAAAGGGAAAATTGTTCGGAAAGTTAGTTACTTACATCACGACTTAAACGGGCGTAGAACTTGGAAAACGTGGTCGAGTTTCTCAGACAGACAGAGTTTTTACGATAAATATCGGGCGTAGATTTTTATTACGCTACTAGCTGTGCGCCCGCGTTTCATTTATTGTACTTCATTTTAAGAAAAATTTATGCGGACACTAACAATTTTCAAAAAAAAAATTACTACTAACATTAACCCCTTGAGCACTTACCTGGCGTTAACGCCAGCTTACCATTGTTTTCCTATTGTCTTTCTATTTTCTTATTTTTACGGGTACTCGACACATTACGCAAAGATATTTCGCATTAATTGAAATACCTTTTTTTTTCTTTTTTTTTTTTTTTTCGAGGGGAATGCATTTACGCACTTGCTGTCCAGCCAGATCTAATAGGGACGTACCCTTTCAGGTCTGGCTGTAGCGCGACTGAAGATGTGTGACAGTCTCTCGCACGTAAGTGCAAGGGGCTGTCACACAGGATTAGTGTGGGACTCGCGGCGAGAAGCGCCGTTGACCACTACCCACTAAACCCCCCGGTACCTCCCGCCACCTTATTGGAGCAACACGGGATCGAACATTAATTCAAATACCTGCCAGTAAAGCTGTGCATTGAATCGGATTTTATTTACAATTTCATCAGTAGGTAATAACTTATTTATGCGGCACAATAATTATTTTCGAAAAATTAAAGTAACTTCAGCTATCTAACAAAAAAAAGTCCCGTTAAAATCGGCCCAGCCGTTCTAGAGATTACGCGGAATAAACAGACAGACAGACAAAAATTAAGAAGAAATATATTTGTGTTACATATACGAATATATATTCATATGTATTTAAAAAAATATTATAGCATTACAAACAGACGTTTCAATTTTTATTTATTGGTACAGAGTATAGATTTATACCCAATTAATATGTTCCGTGGGCATTTTATTCCAGTGTATTTATTACCTATTGCATTAGTGTGACCGGAGTCCCCCAATACAATAGGTAAGGGGGCACGGAGGGACGACTCCGTGCCAGTGTGGGACTCGCCCGGGCGTGAAGCGCCCGGAAATACCCACTGAAACTCCCCAGGGCTGTCCGCCGCATTTGGGATGGAGGCGACACAGGGTGGCTCTTTCGCAACCACCGCGTCGCAACCTTTAGCTTAACCTAAAAAAATTTTTTATTTACATTTGTCATTGACTAAATGACAACAACGGAAAGCTCTTAGAATTAAGTGCGTATTGACTCTACTATCAGCCAGTATCTATCTCTCTCACCCACACACACATGCTAGTGAAATCAATTTAAAAACAAAACACTAACGCATCTAGATTCTAACACTGTATCCGTGTAACCTCACAGTGGACTTTACATCGTGCTCGTAAAATTTAACTTTGCAGCTAAAACTAGGGTAGTGTGATAGAACGAACGATGGAACAATCTGCAGTAGTTTTTAATTTAGTAGCTTTCGGCACAGCGGGCGGGTGGGTCTTAAAGCGGGTTATTAAAACTGTTTACGACGCGGTTTTAATTATGAATTTAACACGAGATTTATTACTTTTTTTTTGTGCAATATAAATTATACAATATTAATGTCTTATATTATTAAAAATAATAATTATGATCCGGATATTTGTATACAAACTGTGACAATGTACTAACTTTAATAGAATTGGCCGCAAATTGATCGATCTGTGAGGAGAAATTGGAGTGTTAATGTAATTTCCTTATTATGGAGGTATATTACAATAAATTGTCACATGAAATAGGGACTAACTACACTAAAAACAAATACATTCCCTGACCTAGTTTACAGCGTCGGTGTACTTAAAGTCTGTTTTTTTTTTTTTTTTTAAATAATATTCCTCTGGCATAACCAGGGACCTTATTACTACGATTTTCTTTATATGTGTACTCTTTTGTTGTTTTTTCTATTATATACAGCGTGTTCTTTTGCTTCTTAATTTTCTTTGTTTCATCACTTTATTTTCTTTATTGAACTTAGCCTACATCTTAAACCTATCATTAATTAAACATGTCAAACTTATTTATTAAAATTACAATGTTAATATATTACGTCAATTACACAACAAGACATAGACAAAGCAACAAAGACAGAGCTAGAAACAGTGAGTTCATAGTCTCATTCAGATTGAAACGAGATTTGAAGAGAAACTTAATCTAGAACAACAAATAATGTCAACTTATTCTAGCTTAATACTGTTCAAAACAATGTCAAAATTTTTATAATTAATTTTAATAGTCAATAATAAATGTCAAATTAATCAAGTACAATTTGGAACAATGATATATTAATAGTAATTCAAATTAATAAATTATTATTTAAAATCAAAATAAATAGAATTCAAAATTAAAATTAAAACTAAAATAAAATAAAATCTTACTTTAACTAAATACTTATATTTAGTTCAATACGTGTGGTTTTAATTGTACGTACTTTTCGCGGTATTATTTGTATGGCAGTATGACGATAGTGTAGCTATGAAAGAAATCTTACTTTCGCCTTACATTTTTATTTTAGATTGTACAATGTTTCAATGTACTATTTTAGTTAACAAAAAAGCCCTTGTTAAACGGTGATAGCTTATTTGGAGGTGCGGCCGGATTCCGCGCCGATGGAAGTTGGTTCATACCCATATATGTAAATTTATATTATAGGTGAGCTTTACGTGGGATATTTTCTAATAATTCACACCTGAATTTTACAACTGAAGCTAGATATTTGAGCCAGTACATTTGACAGCCATCTCGGTTTATTAATTACAGTCATTTAAACTTTAGGTTAGATTGTGGTCAAAGTTTTGAGCTAAACCGGTTTTTTTAATATATCGTAGTGATAACATCCATAGATTTTACTCGTTAATCTATATCTATACTAATAAATAAAATTGAAGTGTTTGTTTGTAATGTTAATTTTTTTTTTACTAAATAGATTTGAATGTATTTAGGATACATATATACAATACAATACAATTTTTAAATTTTTTGTCCGTCTTTACTCTCTATTTGTAGCTGGTAATCTCCGGAACGAATTGATAGATTTTGACGGGACTCTTTTTGCTAGACAGCCGGAGTTACTCCGCGTAACTTAGGGTACTTTTAATTTTTGAAAATTATTAGAAAGAAAAAAAGAAAGAAATAAAATTATTCACAAATGAGATACAAAACACATACTGAAAAAAAAATATCAATGAAGAAATGATACCAAAAAAAAAAAATCACATAATAGGGCAACTATGTGTCACCCACCAACCAACATCTCATTAGATGAAAGGGTCTCCAGCTCAGCATATGCTGAAGTACCAAGAGATACTCAGCGCTGATTTTCAGCTGAAGCCCAGAGCGAGTCACGGAACGTAAAAAAAAAACTTTGCAATAATTACAAATTACAATAAAAAAAAAAACTAAATTGTAAAATTTAACTCATATATACTTAGTCTATATATATCATTAACATATATGCACACTGTTATAGATCTAATGTATAATGGTATATAAATAAATAAATTAATATAACATAAAAGATACATTTTCGAGGCGTTACGATATTTATAACATATAAATTTTAAAAACAAAAGCAAGTATAAATATATTTATATCAATAATTAATTATAAAACATAAAAGACGCTTTATTTAGTAGAAGGAAAGTCTTACATAGATTGAGCAGTCAATAAGAATTTTTTAAAATTATTATTAAATGTTGACAAATTACTATTAGGGTTCTGCGTAAAAAAATTAAAGCTCTACAAATTTAAATAAAATCCGTTTCCATGCACAGTTTTTACAGGCAGTTATTTGAATTAGTTGATTAACCTTAGTAATATTATTTTTAATTATTATACAGTGAAAATTTACTATGCACAGCTAGTAATAAAATAAAATTCGATAAAAGAAATATTTCAAAAGTTAGAAAATCCTTTCCATCCATACAAAATGTTTTCCTCCTCTTCGCAACAATTTCGATTAAGGCTCGCCTTCACGGTCGTTCTATGCCCCCGACATTTATAAAGTATCAACTTATATGAGGGGAATTTTTAAAAAAATTTCGAAGTCCCGAGGCAACCTGATAACGTGTCTGCGGCTGTAAACGCCACGACCTATAACCGGAGATATCGTTATCATAATTGTTTTTTTTTTTCAGACATTTATTAATTTTACTCTGTCAAATAATGCTTGAAATTTGGGAATTCAATACGAACGGTTATAGATTGTTGTTTAAAGAAATTGATTGTTATTTCGATAATGTGGTTAATGAATACATACATACATACATATGCTTACGCCTGTATCCCCGAAGGGTTAGGCAGAGGTGAAGTAGCGAACTACAACCACCCACATTTCGCCGAGCTTAGTTCCGTCCCAGATGTGACAGGGGGCGAGCCTGTCGCCATATCGGGCACAAATTCCAAACTCCGGGATGATACTGAGTAGAAAAAACCCAATATCACTTGACCCGACCCGGGGATCGAACCCGAGACCTCAGAACGGCAGTCGTATGTAATACAACTGCGCACGTACTGCGTCGGTTAATGAATAATCGATTGTAATTTCTACATTATTATTGTAAGTCAGTTTTATCTCATTTTAAATGATCACCGATAACTGTTGCTACTTATATACATATACTAGTTATGTGCCCGCGGCTCCACCCGCTACGTTGGTCAAAATTTATGAATGTTAGGTATCATAAATCTCTTTTTTTACATGGGCTTAGTGCTTTGACCACAATTTCACTTGATGATAATTGACTATGTGGTCCGGGATGGTAAACACACTAATCAGTTAATCTTAACGGGTTTTTACGCGTTACCTTTGGTTTTTTCTTCCTATCCCGACGTTTCGGCTGGGTTTCACCAACCGTGGTCACGGGCTGACTGGCTGGATAAAGGATTTATCGTCACAGGCATCGTCGGTGGATACTGTTAGTGTGTGTGTTGTGACTATAATAAATATAAAGACCAAACGGGGGTAGTTCATCAAAATACCCCTCAACGCAGCAGGCGACGCCGCGCACCGCCAGTCAGCCCGTGACCACGGTTGGTGAAACCCAGCTGAAAAACGTCGGGATAGGAAGAAAAAACCAAAGGTAACGCGTAAAAACCCGTTAAAATTAACTGATTTTAAATAAGAACGCGAAAACTTAAAAAAAAAAAAAATTACAGGTAAACACACTAAGTCTAAAAATACTGGTTCTAAAGTGGTGCTGCCGGAATACACACATTTGGGGAAAAACTTGATGGTGGTAGCTACCCAGGCGGGCAATATTATAAAATCCCCTACAACCATGTTATGGTTTTCTCACGATGTTACCCTGAAAGCTCAGGATAACTTCAGAGTGGGATAGGTGGGCTCAAACCCGTGTCTATTCACGCAGAATTCGGCCGCATTACCCACTACGCCATAAGCGCTTCTCATCAAATCATTTCAATCAAAATATAGCTATTTTTATGATTCAATTCTATATACCTATTTATTTCGTCTGGAAGGGCTCAGTAAAACCGAACAAGTGTTATCATTTACGTAACTAGATATTATATAAAAAATGTGACCCTTATTTGAAATGCAAAAGATACCATAATAACATCATTTATTTTATGTGCCTACCGTACCCATATTAAGGGTTGCTATATGTGAAAATCTTTACAATATTTTACGATTAATATATTAATGAAAATTACAACTTTATGTAATTTATTGTATTTTTCTAGAGCGCTTTCAATAACGAAATTACTTGTGCTTCATGCGCCTGCATTTAATTACGCAGCGAGTGAGAAACTAGAATTCAATGGCTACAGGATCTATGGTAGCTTATAGACAGTAGGTAGTTAACCACTTCAATGATAAAACTTCATAAATATGAAGCATTTCTTCCTGACGCCGACGATGCTATTATATAAAACGGATCAAATCGTTCCTCAAAATAAAGAAAAAAACTGAACCTGTATAATAAGAAAAGGCGAGGACAAAAAAATATTTTTCGCTTCCACTTTGTAAATTTTCATGTCTGGCAACACCCACTGTATCTCTGAAATAACATGATTTGCTTATCTGAGCGATATTAAAAGATTTTTTTCAACGGTATCAATATTTACAATAAATATCGCTATTTCATCCAGCCCTTTGATATCATACCATTGAAAGTATTTTAACATAATTCTTGTATTTTTTTTTCTTTAATCTAATAGGATACTTGTGCCGGTCTATATCTGATCTGAGCCGGTCTGGCGGAAAACTTAGTATTATGAATCGTTTCAAATCTAAATAATTATGTGCAAAGTAAATATACTTGATGGTAAGTTGTCAGACAGCATAAGTAGAGCAATAGCTACTAATTAATAATCTTTTTATAGTGTTTTTTTTTTTTCTTGTAGTACCATAGAGTTCAAATATAATACCAGTAATCGTCGTGTCCAACTCGGCTGGGCTGCGTTCGGGAAAACTACACAAAATGTTCTCGTCGGAAATACCGCAATGTCCTAAGAATAAAAGGCTTCGATCAGTGTGTGTTTACGTTGATGAAAAACGGCACTAAGATGTAGTCGTTTACAATGGACCTAAAAGTTCAAAGTTACTCAATGGAGAGGAATACGCTGAGAGTTTCACTGCGTAATCACTGTGTGAAAAAGGAAATCCGCAGAAGAAATATTGTAACAAACTAAAGTAGCAGTGGACTGGGCGTATTGCTTAAAGAACCGATGTCTGATGGAGCCAACGGGTTCTCGAATAGCTACCACGTACAGGAAGATGCAGCGTGGGTAGGCCTCCAACAAGGTGGATCGAAAACCTCCTTCAACCTCCAACGAGACCGGTAGTTGTAGAGATCTTGTGGAGGGTTGTGGGGAAACGTATGCCCAGTAGTGGAAGTCTTTCGATTGAGATAATGATGATGGCATGATATCTGCCAACAATAGATTCTATAAGGAAGTATATTCGCAAATAAAAACTTTTCAAGTCTGCTTTATAGGAATCACTATATAAAATGAAGGGAACACATTATACAGTACGCAGTCCATAAGAAAATGTTTTACATATCCCACTTATCCGAGATCGACCGTAAAAAACTTGAATAGTAAATCTCTTGACATGGGATAAAGATTTTCGCAAGCGTGTTCCAGTTTCAAAAGTTGATATGAATACATATCGTATTGTATTGTATCCATGAATAAATTAAGCTTTTTTTAAATTAATAATGAATTTAGGTAAATATACTCACTATTGTTGCTATTCCAGTAAAGTAAAAGTAACTTATAATTTGTAACATCTATGAACATCTTTAAGTTCAACTTTGTTCTATTTATTTCCAAACAAGGTAATAACAAAATTGACGGCGGTGGGCCGGACTTGCCGAGCATGGCTTTCACCACGTTATGCTGCAAAAGGAGGTCATGGAGAGAGAGCGAGAGGGAGATCCCGCAGGAGGACATAGAGGAAGGTCGGAGAAGAGTGCGCTTTTGATGGAAGCGGTGTGCGTAAATGGATTTCCCCAAGTAAAAAAAAACAGAAAAGAGTTGTAACAAATTAGTTATTATTTGTTTTATTGTATAACTATATAATCAAAAATACATAACACAGTATCCAATAAAGCAAGTTCATGAATTAAAGGCAAGAACTACGTAATGAAAAAAAAAACATAAATTCTATAAATCTAAGTGCGAGCTATTCTTGAAAATCAGGATAATACTGCAAATGTCAGGCAACGAAAGATATTTATCATTACTATATACGTATATTGAGATAGTTATTCCTCAAAATATTGTTTTCAAAACTTCTATTTTTTAAGAATTGCAAATTATTAAGAGATTGTAAAAATTATTAGATTTCCTCGTGAAACTTTTAATTCCTAAAGATCTGTAAATAAAACTCATACTCAACTGCTGCTTTTTTCATTTAAATCACTTTTATATATCTTTAAATTAGCTCCCGTTTTTAAAAACAAAACCTAATTATCCACCGGACGATCTCACAAAGAGGATGAGATTTAAAAAATGAACTGACGTTCACAAACATTACTCTGGGGATAAAAAAAAAAAAAAAATGACACGAAACAGTCACCGAGGACATCACGCAGAGTAATTAATTATTGCGAAA
The DNA here is from genome assembly GCA_014132275.2 of Samia ricini. Taxonomy (NCBI): domain Eukaryota; kingdom Metazoa; phylum Arthropoda; class Insecta; order Lepidoptera; family Saturniidae; genus Samia; species Samia ricini. The sequence continues at coordinate 3,848,194 of AP028159.1, forward strand.
TTTTCTCTTGAATTTTCATCTACAATGAACCATAAATTACTGGCTATAGAATAGAATCTTCTTTGTAGCCGAGGAAAGAACTGCGGCGACCTCTGATATTCACAATGTTGGTCGTTATGAAAATTTGTCTTATTCATTCTAGAAGTAAATGGACTAAAGCGACTTTTGAATATTTATAAAAATATTACAATAAATCTTTTATCGAAAATATTTTATCGACAACAACGCGTATATTACGTACTTTGTTGTGTTTTTTTAGAACATATACTATATGACATTTTACCAACAAAGATTGGGCAAAATACAATCCATTGAATAAATTAAGCATTGATCCGCCGATAAGATAAATAATTCCGAAACCAATTTCTCACTAATCTTTTACAAAGATAGTCAATATGGTAAAATAACCATAGCATTGTGCTAGATCATTATCAAGTACCTATAATTGTGTTGGTTCCAACAACATTAGATAAGAGCCAGTAGTTCGGTTCATAAAATCTATCTTATTTGGAAAGAGAACGACATCTCTGTTGTTGATTGATCGTTGACGTCATTAATTTAAGAAATATGGCGGCTAGCGTTTTCACTCCGGAATATACAATTTAATTGGTATTTTACGACAGTTAACATTATCAAAAAAAGCTTATTATTATCGAAGTACCAAAATAATCCACAAATATAAAAATTGTGAAATAGGCTATTATTCTCTTGCACAATAATGTGTTACTTGTACATAGTTTTAATTAATTTTACTATATATTATAGATTATATTCCTAACTACAGTTTATTGATATGTGGTATGCGGTACATAAATAAACTTTATTTTTAATTTTCTCTATAGCTTTTTATTTGAAAACAAAATTTATTTAATTTATTACTGAAGGGGACGCTTTCTTCACCAGCAATGAAACCCCAACTTCTCTATATAATGTGGACTGTATTTATTAATCTTGGAATTACATGTATTTATGATGATGTGTAAACTATATCTTGCCGGTACAACTTTGCCGGCGGTCGGCGCGATTTCTAATACATGTTTAATACTTACAACTAGCACATAGTTACTGTTAGTCTAAAAACCTATTATCTATTACATTTACACATATGAGGTACATATGATATATATCTCTCTCTCTCTCGTGTTTCCAGCTAGTGTATGTGTGTGTGTGTGTTGTGATTCGCGATGTAATTCTCGTTATTGTTGAATGTTAATGTAGATTTAAGGAAAGATTCATTTGCCCTCAACAATTACCCTAATACCTATTGTATTAATTTATTTTCAAATATTAAAAATTTGTTTCGCAGAAACTTCAATTTGTCAAAGCGCTTCTGTTTTATGTGTAAATTTAATAAAATTGAAAAGAAACCTGCGGTTTCTTTCACCGGCATAAATACAATTTAATAATAAATTCCAATAATTTCGAGGTTTCATTAATAATAAACGTAAATTTAAATGTAATTAATGACAACAACCGACCTATAGTCGCTTTTGTGGTTTAGTTATTAGGGGTTTAAGGGAAATAAGAAATATTGAGAATTTGCATTCCATTAGACTTACACAACAGACTATATTTTAAATGTATGTAAAGTTATTTTTAAAATCTTCTGTTTTTTTAATTATTTGTCGGTAAAAACTAAATCAACGCTTTAATGAGAAAGAGTTACAGCTATTTTGTTTTAAATATAAGGATGTATACGTTTAAAAAAAATGTTAATTATAAGTATAGAGATCATTATTTATTTTGTATGCAATGCATATTTCTCTATACGTAACATAAAACGGAACGTCTATCTGTCTGTCTTATAGTCTGTTAGTAGGATTTTAACTCGAGAACCATTGAACCGATTTAGATTATTCGGTTTTTTAATCGTACACATATTATCTGGTAAGGTAAATGGACACATCTGAATTACGTAAAATTTAAACGAATACGGATTTATTGATTTTCGATCAAATTTCATCTTACGTTTCTATGTTGAAAATAATAATTCTATTAACACAATTCTAAAATATGTTAGTCACTATTATGTTATCTAGATATTAATCGAAATATAGGTTTAGGTAAGTGGTTTAGTTTTGGGTTTTTTTTTAAATCGTTTGTATTCGAATACTTACAAAGAGAATCGCCGAGGATATAGGAGTCAATGAGCGCCGATCGAAGGAAATTAAAATATCCGTTTGAACCCCTTATCCTTAGAAATGGGAATTTCACATTACATTTCCCTTTTTACATATACAAAAAATGTAGTTATATAATCAGAATATATATTTACTTAATGTGTCGAGTACCCATAAAAATAAGACAATAGGAAAACAATTGAAAGCTGGCGTAAACGTCAGGTGAGTGCTCAAGGGATTAAATGTGGAAATTAAAATTATGATACTTAAGATTATAATTTGCTTATTTCCATTTTTTTTATAGATTTAACACTTTGTGTTATTTCGCTTTTTATTTAATGATTTAGGTAAGGTAAATGACAAAATTATTTGGCATTATTTATGAATGTATACATATGAATTTTTCGCTTCTCTCATTATTTTATTTATGGTATATTTTAAGAAAGTTTTTTTTTAATCTAGCTAATGCTGTTGACCGGAAGGGCTTTAACAGCTTCGCTGTAACTCTGGGGGCGAGTGCTGAAGGCACTCGCCGCAAAAAGGTAACTAGCACAAGGGCACCAAAGCGGTACGAACCTCGGCTTGGCCGTTACCTATGTAGAAAAATTCCCACTGAATTTTAATCTTAGCTAATCCTTATATTTTTTATTTAATATGAAAAAAAAAAAGGTTCCTTACAGGATATATGTACCTGGGTATTATGTGCAGGAGTGTGAGTGCAGTGTTGTGCGTGTAATACTTAATGCATGTTCACTGTCACTGTATCGCGCTGGCAGCGGCGTCAAGAGCCTCCCCATTTGGGGAACGGAGCACGTCTTGGGCCGCCACCGGAGGGGGACCCGGAGTGTGGGCGGGAGTAAAGTTAGACGGCTGTCTCCGGCGGCGGGAATGGCGGTTATGTGGGCATAGGTACTGGCACGCAAGTAAACGCGGTTTATGCAGTGAAGTGAGTCCATAGAATAAAGTAATATATAATGGAAATAGAGTGCCATGCGACATGTTTTTAATATCATCCGAATTACTAATTCGAGACTATTGCTACTTTGTAGAAATTCACATAAAAACTGTTTATATGTGTATGTGTGGACTAAAAACTAAATGGATCATTAAATTTTTAGTGTATAATAATTCACATTTGGTGAACACTAACGCAATGATCCATGTGGATTTACTTTGACATATTTTTACAGTAAACCTCTCATAATTTCGTTTTGGGATATTTAAAACAGACGTCACTAATAAAATCGCAATTAACGGACAACAAGTATCTTTTCAGTCAACGGTGAAGTCTGTCATGGCTACACCGACCGTCGACAAAATGTTCCGCCATATTGACATGTTGTCAAGGTGTCGTTCCGACGTAATTAGAGATGGTAATTAAACTATATTTTGTTTAACGCAACAAAGCTTGTTTCAAGTTTGAAAAAAAGGGCACTAACACGAATCGATTTTGTTTTACACGGTATACTTAAATTCAGTGCTTTGACTACAATCTTACCTGATGGTAAGTGAAATTGTGGTCCAGAATGGTAAACACACAAAGCCTGGATTGCCAGAACACACTTATTGGTATTTGGCGAAAGGTTTTGAAACTTGAAGGTGGTTTCTTCACGATAGATTCCTTCAGTGAAAGCTCAGGCTGATTTTAGAGTTTGATTGGTGGGCTCGAACCCTTGTCCATTGACGTAAAATCCGGTCACACTACCCACTGTGCCATCAACGCTTAAATAAGTAAATCTTAAAATTTAGTTAACGAAGAGTTAATATGAAAACTTCGTGTTTATCATTATAAGGATTAATGTAATGCGAATTGTACAGTTAAAACAATATCTTTTTTAAATTTAGTAGAAATGGTTTTAAAAAAATAACTTCACCTAAAATTTCATTATAACCGAAATAAACATGTAGTTATGTCATTTTACTTCCACAAGTAAATTCACTTAACTCGTTGTCACGTGTGAACTTAATTTGTGAGAATTAAATTATTTAGTAATTTAAGCCCCAGGAGAGACTCGTTTGTCTTGATGAAGATTCAAGCCCGTATTAGCTTCACGTGGGTAATGGCCGAATTGATGGTTGACACCTGTGTTTTATGTCTTAACCTACTTTTTACTCGGCGAATTATTAAAGAATCGTCGGAATATTTGACAATCTTTTGGCTATATACGTTCTGAATTCATCAAGTTTCAACATGAAAAGTAATTTCTTTCGGATATCTTCTTGTATATAAAAAATAACACTTGTTATTTTAGAAATAGAAAGAATAAAGAATAAGAATTTAATTTTGGGATTTCCGTAAGCAAAAACAAATAAAGAACGCACAACGAAACCAGCCGTAAGTTTAATTGTTTATAGAATACCCTGTGTTTCGGAACGAAACGTCTTTAAAAGTGAAGTTGGATCCGCACGAAGTTCACACTACTAAGAAATCAGTTGTTATCTATTCATATTTGTACAAATTACAATAAACTATTTTATGCCATAGTTTTCTATTTTTTACTTCCATTAACAAGTAGCGACACACCGCAATCGCCGCCACACCCCCAATGATTGTATCATGAGCTACATTTCAGAGATTCAAATAAAAGCACCAAATCATCAACAAAACGAAGATGGTTATGGTATTTCCCGTCGATATTTATGGTCATCCACTCTTTTCAATCTAACTTTTAAATTATAGACTAGTTTGCAAATAGATAATATTAAACGTAGTATGATTGTTAAACATTTCTATAACATAATTCATTTATAAGCAAGCGATAAATCATTAAGAAAAACAACGTAATATACCTTCAGAACTCATATAATTTATTGATGACTTAGTTGGCAGATAATTTTTATTATGTGTGTCAGCACTAGTTTCTCTATCGAATAGTCGCTAAGGAAATATGTAATCTTTTTTTCTGGTTACTTAGAATAATTTATTACTTTGTTGCAGAATAGAGGGATGTTTTCTTCGGAATTCTGACAATAGAGGACAGTAAACTTATAAAATATATACTCTTAATCCAAAAACAAGCAATATAATAATAATAATAATACGTTTATTGTTCCCAGTACATAAATAAAGAGAAGTGAAAATTAACGAAATTAATTACCTTGATAATAACGTCCGATTTCTTGTAGTCATCGGTAGGTATAAAAATTAATTTGTTCACAAATGATAGAATGCGCAAGTTAAATTGTATAGGAAATGATAACACGGAACATTTCTTCCGAGGTGTCACAAAAAGTCCCTGGAATGTTTTAGCAAATTAGCCATCATTTTATTAGACCGATCAAGCCTTGAATATTAATTCAATAATCACATACTATCGCTAACCATACGATACTTCAAGAATTGTAACCTTATTAAATTTTATACCTGAGTATTTTAGGCAGGTATAACACATTTCACGAACGCAACTCGGGCAGGGTTATCTCTGAAGTCTATCTATCGTGCTCGCAATAATTCGATCTGTCACTCTATCAGCCACGTCGACTGGATCTAATCCCAGCCAGTTTCCAGACCATTGGTTCTGACGATACTGGTATCTTATCTCCACATTACTGTGACTCTTAGCCTATGTTAATATACTTGACTGGTAAAAGATATTACCAGTTATAGACATCCATATCAAAAGAAGTTTTCGAAGCTTTTGTACTATATTGTTTTAAATTTTGATACAAGTGATGATGGTTCAATGTTAGTCTGTACAGCATTAATTTATGTAGGTTCGAATCAATATAATATAATGAGGCTTAATTTTTTGTGACACCATAAAATTTGTATGAAATCAAAAATTTTAAGTCTCAAATTTCCAAATATTTACAGTCAATTAACTATCGTTGTTTTCTTTCGAAGTCGTCCTACGGTAATTTTGTTTACCGTCGCTACACACTAGAAGATTGCTCCTTGATCAAATTCTGTTATATAATATATGCAATAATAAATTCGACTGTAACAAACCATCCCACCACCACCAACTATATTATCCCGCATCGTCCAAATTGCAACCGAGAGGACCGTAAGCTTCATTTATCCGCGTCTGCTCCTTGTAAAACGAATGCGGGTAACCGCGCTCCATTTTCCAGAATTTTAAAATAATATAACAATTATTCCAATAATATTGAATTATTTGCTTCCTCGCCAACTTCATTCAAGAGATTTATAAAAATGACTATTATCTCTAATTATTTGTTACTTTATTGATCCAATTAATTAGTTTTTAATTCATTTTGTTCGTCAAGTGTATCTTAGTTAATTCTTTTAGATTCGAATTATTGCCCTTATTTGTGTGTTTACGTATTCCGTCGGCAATGGAGCTGATTATACTATAAGTAATTATTAAGTATATTTTTAAAATTATTTATTATTATGAGTTATGTATTTGATGCAATTGTTTGTTGTAAATAAATAAAAAACATATCCGCATAACTTGTTGCCTCTCTCAAGTTTATCAAGTTATCGCCGAATACCTATTCTTGTGTCCCGGCATTAGTACTTGAGAGACAGCAGTACTTTTACCAATACAATATTGATTCATCACAATACGCACCGCGTTAATGTTTTCTCTTGCACTCTCAAACGCAAATCAAATTACGCTTCTCTCTCATGCGTTTCGTAGTGATCATGGAACGTAAAGGTACATCTTCTTTTCTCTTATACAGTAGCAGTGTAAGTCACACATCGTTAATAATTAGAAGTAGATAGTGTATGGACTATAGCTTATATTAGTGACGTACGACCGCGACAACGGATGAGTACCCTGATGAAGTAAATGTCGAGCAAATTACCTTTCTTTATGTTTCCAAAATATATCGCGGGTAACGCATCTTTACTTACAATTATTTAAAGGTTAACTTAACTTACAACATTCATGTCAAATTCTATTGTTATATATTTAATAAGATGTCTCGTGAGGTGAAATTGAAAGACATCTCATTATTAACAAACTTTGGACATACCATCACTCATGTTGAAAATAAATTGATTTAAATATATATATTGTGGAGATAATAATTTTCTTTTGATTGATGTACTAATCTTCAGGTGCAGTATAATAAATATGAACATTATTTACATTCCATTAGTCACCCAAAACAATATTGGATATGAAACATTCATGTCAAAAATATTTTATGGCCGTAAATAAAACATGGATTAAATTATATTGGGATAATTCCGAATAAATAGAAGGAGAGTAGTTACATATTTGTTCATTTAGCTGACTACAAAAATACATGTTTTTTTAAATTACTGTACTTGAAATAAGAACAAAGCACAGGGGTAAATTACAAAATAGAATTAAGGGGAAAAGAAAAATCTTAATATATCCAAAAGAATATAAGTTAAAAATGGTAATTTAATAGTTAAAAATAAACACATTAAGTTAAACATAACTTTAAGTATATAGAATTCGTATTCTATAACCGGTTTTATAACAAATCAACATCAGGGTGTAATAACTCAACGTATAGTAAAAAGGTTTCGAAGTTTTCTGAAGGTATAAATCGTACCGTTTTCCCCCGTATATCTATCGACAAAGTCCTCAGCGGCAAAGTGGAAACAGAACTAAAATGGCGATACAGAAAAAAAACCAGGCAGTCATGGATACTGGCGACAGAATTGGATACGCGAAACTTTGGAAAAACTGTTTTGTTTAATGTTTAAATTTCATGATTTGTTACAAATTGAAATAACATTTAACATATAGCATTTATATGGTTTTTTTTAGAAACAATTACGTAGACTTTCATATAATTCATTCATAATCAAAACATAAGATAGGTTGCATAAATGTAAAATTTTACTATATTTCTCTGAGCGCTATCATTTAAACGCAATCTTAAACTTGACATACTTTAGCATGTTGACGCCTAACTTCATAGAATTGGTCACGCGAATCTAAAAGTATTTCCCCTACAGAGAACGCCGCTAAAGAAATTTGACTTCAAAATATTGTTTATAAAACTCTATATGAAAGTCGTAATATAAACCCGAGTGAGACTCTAATAGAACGATATTCCCTGTATCACAATACAGAAACCCTAGAATTTTATACCGAGCAAAAAAGCAGACAGTAAAAACGTGAAAAATTGAGGACGATAAGGTTTAATTTGTATGAAAACAAAAGACGCGAACTGCGCCGTTAACTTTTTGTCTACGAGAGGGCCGACTTTTGCGTAATTTCTGTAAATTGTGTAATTTACAATGGCGGACAATAGACGATGCCCGTTTCGAACTAATTTGCGGACGTTTGCTAACGGCACGCGTTTTCTGTTAAAAATTTATTCATGGTTAACCTTTATAATTACTAAACATTTGAATATGTCCACACCATTATGTTATTCGTAAAATACAAATTAAATTTACGACCAGATATAAATTATTTATGTATACTAATAAATAAAATTGAAGTGTCTTTTTGTAATATCAAAATAACAATTTTTTACTAAATAAATATTAATGTATATAAGGGTACCTATACCTAAAACACCATTTAAAAAAATTGTCTGTCTCTTTGTTCCGGCTAATCTTTGGAACGTCTTGATCTATTTTGTGGAGACTTTTTCGGGCAAATAGCTGAAGTAAAATAATTAGGGATCCGGTTAAAAAAATTAAATGCACATGAAATTGTGCATACGATTGAATGGATAGAACTATAAATACATTATTTTTTTAACAAGCTTTTTTAGCTTCATACGTAGTATGTGCATATGTAACGGAATCTTTGAATACAATTTTGACCCTCTTCAAAACGTCGGGTTGACTCGAAATTTGGCATACTTATCAAGGGCCGATGACAATTCAATATTGTAAACAGTTAGTCCCATTATCCTTACCAGGATTTTCAGGATTAGCAATTTTTTAGTATCTGATATCCGAAAACTAAAAAAACACGCCTTTATAGAAAATCCAGCTAAAAAAATTAAAATAATTAATAAATATAAATTAAGAATAGTGTAAATAAAAGACAAAAATGGATTTTATTGTAAAAAAGCGAGGGATGCATGGATAAATATTTTATTGACAGATATGAGTAGAAGAATTATCATTTTAATAATACCCTAAGAACGCTGTCTTTACAATAAAATCCATTTTTCCCCTCTTATTTACACTATTCTTAATTTATATTTATTCATTGTTTTAAATTTTTTTACTTCGATTTTCTATAAAAGCGTGTTTATTAGTTTTTTAAACTAGTATTTATTAAAAACTATATTACGCATCTCAGAGAAAAATATATGAAATCCAGGCAGAGCCAGCACACAGCTAGTATTAAGTAAAATAGTTGTTTGGAGCTGTTCAAGGGCTGACTAATGGGAGGCTGGGGGTTGTAGACCCCCAAAGCATAGGCTTTGTTTATTTTTGATGACATGGAGAAAGAGAGACCTTAACGTTTACTACATTAACAATATTCATTTACATAATCAGCATTATAAAAGACAAGCCTTAGGTTAGGTTAGGTTAGCCGGAAGTAAGAGCTATACTTATTTCAACATAAATACTAAGCTGAAGGATAGCATTGTTTCTAGCACTTTTTAAACTTTCGCGTTTTTTATTCGCATTTGTTTTATCCTTTCGGGTCTGGAACGCGCATTTGTTTAATTATAACGTACGTTTCGGTTTCGTTACACAGACCGTAGACATTGTTTGTGATGACTACTGGTAGAAACGAATGGCTTTTTAGAGAATTTGTCTGTGTATGCTCGTAGTCTGCATTAAATAATTGTATAACCAGTGCGTGACATCGCGCAAGCTCACATTAAATAAAAAAGTAAATCATTGTTACCTAAACATACAAGTGCAGTGGTACAATGGAAGTAATAACTGTTAAGCTGACCATTCAGGTGCGAATCTAACAGACATTTGTGTAATGAACATAATGTTTTTATGATTCGGTGGGATTCCACTATAGAATAAAACGGACGTGTTTTAAAAATTATAACTTTATCACAGAATAAATTTCATAGATTAAAAAGCATCTTTTTTTAAGTTTTCGCGTTCCATATTTAAAATCAGTTAATTTTAACGGGTTGTGACTATAATAAATATAAAGACCAAACGGGGGTAGTTTTTATCAAAATACCCCTCAACGCAGCAGGCGACGCCGCGCACCGCCAGTCAGCCCGTGACCACGGTTGGTGAAACCCAGCCGAAACGTCGGGATAGGAAGAAAAAACCAAAGGTAACGCGTAAAAACCCGTTAAAATTAACTGATTATAAATGTCGTTTAAAATAAAAGAATCATGCAAATCGATTCAGACGTTTACGAAATGTATAACATGATATACCACATGGGACGGATGGACACACAGAAATACCTGTCGCCTTTTACAATACGTACAAATATGCACATTAGTCGATACGTTTCTTTAAAGTAGTGTTGGAAGCTCTGAGAATGAATTCTTAATCATAGATTTTGTTTTAATATATAAAACCCGGAAAATTGATCGCACTATAGTTAATTCCGAATATAACATTTAACAGCAAAAATTGACGGTAAGACTGATGTTTATAATATGATATATTAGAGAATTAAATAAATATTCTATTCATAAAACATGAAACAGTTTTGAAAGTTTAACGTTTGGCGAACCATTATTCGTTTTACCATCATTTAATATTAACAAGGAAATAGGTTAAGCATTAATTCTATAAAAATCAGATTCACCATATGAAAAAATTTAAAATAAAAAAAATCTTCGTTCAATTTAGGGCCTATGAAGGCGCTTATGAAGGTCTAAAACACTACCACAGCACACAAAACGTTCGGAAAACAACCCAGTCGAGAAGAGCCGGCAAGAAACGCGATCTGGTTCTTTTTTTATAAATATAATATATATAATTTTTTTTAATCATATAAAAAACTAAACAAAACAAAGTCTTAGCTAATGTTAGCGGAAGCACAGAGGTGTAGGTTCATTCCAGATATCACTGTCGTTCACGTAATGATCCACCCTGTAATAACCTTTTGAGATTACACAGCACAAGTGATTCTATCACGGCGAGGTAATCAACTCTTAGTCGTTGTTCTAAAGTTTGTCGATATTGCGTCACCAATGAGCCTACGACTCTGATAATTGATAGAGTCCAGGCCGTCCCGGAGATGACAACAATATGGCCGAATTTGCGTTTTGTACTATTGCTGGTATAAATCTAAATAACTCCGTTGATTTACATTTATCTTTGATTAATGTTAAACGAAGCAGACTGGCATCGGCTAGCATATTTATGTGTATATTTAACCCCCTTGAGGACTTACCTGGCGTTTACACCAGATTTCCATTGTTTTCCTATTGTCTTTCTATGGGACCTATATACCTATAAGGCTATAGAATTCTGGAATAAATTGCCAGAACAAATTCATTCCAAAGAGCTCATCAGAACATTCACTCAGCGCAAATCTGGAGAAGCCCTGATGCTCAGTAGGAATCAGCTACGAGTATTAGTGAGAGAGCACTAACTGGGCACTGTTGTTCGGGCAAGCATATGCACAACATCGGTGTCCAGAACACAAGAGAGTGCAGGTTCTGTGAAATAGCAGACGCAACACCAAAGCACATCTTGTGTGAATGTGATCCATTAATACCCATACGTAACCGAATTCTGGGTAAGCGTGTGTTGCTCCCGGAGGAGGTACAGACGCTCTCTGGCAAAAAGATCCTACAGTATATTCAGGTTGTAGGTCTAGGTTCACAATAGAGCTGACTAGGTCGCAGTGATACAGGACTGTTTAAGCTTGCATAGCTCCTTTTCGAATAATAATAATAATAATAGTCTTTCTATTGTCTTATTTTTACGGGTACTCGACATATTAAACACGTTTGATATAGCGAACAGCCGGAAGTAATAGTATCAGGTTTTACAACATGGTTCCAAAACACATTACCGATTTGCCTGGAAAAAAGTTTAAGCAGAATGTCAAGTAGGTTTTAATGTCCAGAAGTTATTTATTATAAGATCAATAGGTGAACGCTAGTGGTGTCTAGAAATGTCACACCTTTCTGTGCTCTGTCTCATTCCTTTCGCTAAAACCATTTAATATTATCAATTGTATAATTTATATTGTTCTTAAATAGAATTAAAAAACCAGAGCTAGTTTCTTACTGGCTCTTCTAGACCGAGTTGTTTTTTCTGTTTCCGTTTTTTTTTTACGTTCATAAGCGTCTTATCAGGGCCCAAATTGAGTAAAGATTTTTTTATTTGAATTTTGAAATAAATTACTATGACATATTCTTGTGATAGTCATTTCGGTTCCCTTTAAAATCTCGTAAGACACTCCATCCATTTAGTGGAGCAACGTGACAAACAACATTTCAAACCGTTGGAAAGAGAAATCCTTGTGAATTACGATCTCTCACAGTCGATTTACTGTGTCAATTTTCATCCCTTTCTTTTTATGTACATAGCTGATATAATATTGAAATGAAACCCATTTTCACTATACACATTGGATATGTATCTACTACTATCTAAAACGTATTATTTGTACAATGGATTTCAAAAACAAAAAAAAAGTTGATTGCGTCTCTTTGTCTTCAGAGTTATACTTTTATTGTATCGAATACTTCAGTGATGACAATCTTTTTCTTCTTCTTAGATAATGGCAATTTGTGTTCAAACAATTAGTGCCAATGTCATGTAGGTAAGATGTATTTTCAATCTTGTATCAGCGTTACCAAGCTCCAGCTAAACTGTGACTCATCCTGCTAGAATTTTCCATGGAGCCTTATGCGGCACCTCAGAATAAATGCTACGCGTTATTTTCATAAAAACTTGACTTGTATACAGTAACCAAACTGTATCACAGAATACGCCACCAAAACTACATTATATAGAGTCAACAACCGCTACATGACAGACTGAGATCCCGCCAAAAACTCCATATCAATCTTATATATATATATGTACACATCCAAAATAGTAGAAAACTATGAGAAATAAAACTTATCTGATTATCTTTTCTCAATGTTATCTAAAAGAGGTATGAAATAATTAATCTGTCAAATTAGGAACATTTTACGTAAAAACTAATACTCGAAGAAGGTCTTATTGTGTTAATTCCATTTAAGAATAATCTTTCTTATAATATATTTTCCAAGATAACAAAGATTTTATTTAAAAATACAGATTTTGTAACAAATATCCACTTTGAATTAATTCTTTATTGTTAATTAAATTCGTGTGTATTCTTTTTACAGTTAATTTTATTTGTTTTTATAATACGATGAAATGAATTTGCGACATACCGGATTTTTTAAAGGATTTTCTATGGATATATTAAAAAAATGTTAGTCGTGTTTATTTTCTTCAGGAAGAGTGTGATTTCTACTATTTATTTTTAGTTAAGACTGACAGAAGTAAATAATTTATAACAATGATCGACAGTTTATTTCGTCTTTATATTTGCCGGTGAAAGTTCTATTGTGCAACTGAAGAATGAAGTGATATCTCTCTTATAAGAAAAAAAACACGACTTTCGAGCAAGTTTTTTTTTTTCGTTTGTCCTCTATTATTAGGTAAAGGATGTGAATCGAGTGGAAAATTGGCATTCTGTTAATTCAAGCGTATAATCTAAATTTTGCGACACGTCGTCAATGGCGATTCGATACGAAATTCATAAGCTTTTGTAGTTTACGATAAATATAATATTGTACTGTAAAAATAAATAATTGCTTGGCTGCGATTTATTAGTTTTAACTTTAGATTTCATTGATCTCTCATCCTTACACTAAATGACTGACCCTTAGCGCGATATTTTTTTCTTCTTCTACTCTCTCAGAAACGTATCATTCTATACATCCTTTCTTCGGTTTTCTTCTATCTTTATACACGTTCACCTTTATAATTAATAATCTTCTAGTTACGTGACTTTCATCCTTCTTGATAATATTAACGCCATGCTTAGCAGGCGGGTTGGCGATCACAGTAGGTGTTTGTGGTTATCAGAAGATGATGCTGCTCATCCTCTGGTTTATCCCTTAGCCGCCTTTTACGACCCACGAGAAGATATGAGGTGGTACTATTCTTAGTCGACACCACACGGTTGTTACTATTAATTTATTACTCTTAAACTTCTCTGACAGCGATTTCAATTTCAAGTTTCCCTTAACATTCTCATTTCTAATCTTATTAATTTCACCGGTACATATATGTTTGTTTATTGAAAATACTGTTTGATAGAAAATGTTTTTTTTCTCGTTATTCCAATTCATAAAATTTTCATATACTTTCATGTATTTTTCTTTTGACTTTGCTGAAGGCGAGTTTTCCAATGCCAATTTGTCTTCTGATCTTAAATCTGGTGGAGTACAAATCAATCTCCATTTCACTCTCTGAACCGTTAGAACTCATTCTAGTTATTATATTTATATTTATTAAGTATTCAAATAACAAATTATGACGAATTTTCAGCTTTGCCGCCAATTTTCTGTTTATCATCTGTGCTGAAATGCAAGCACGTTTATGGCTATACAGCCACGTGAACGCAATTTGTACTAAACAAAGAGACTATGCCAAGAGAGCTATGCCAAGAATGATAAAAGAGATCCAATCAAAGAGTATTTAATAACCTCAGCACGGCATTTCGTACAACATTACTGGAACGTTGTAATGTTCCAAATTCAAAAAAAACGCTCCTGCAATGAATTTGATTTACTTTTGTCCGTAAATTCGATACTTCGCGTGTTCCTTTTTTGAAAATAATGCCAATATTTTCATGCATGTTCGAGAAAAAGTTATTTATCATCATTCTTATTTATATACTCTTTGATCATTCTGATGCACTGTTTCCAACTCACTAGGTGTCGGGGCGGTGTGTTTTTTTTTTCATCTCTTCTTCGATATATCCCTATCAGCCATCATTTCTTTATTTATTGTTTTATTATTACTAACATACTCCATTCATACTTTATTTGACCTTCATTCTACTATTCCATCTTCCCACTTTTAAATTCATTACTATTTTCTCCACTGGCGCACCTTTTAAACTTCCTGTAACGTATTCATTGCTTATTTTATCCGTTCTTGTAACAAACATCCATCTCAATATTCACATCTTAGCGACATGCAATCATTTCTCTTTCTTCTTCTTACTAGGCCAGCATTCTAATCTTTACAAAATTACAAGTTTTATGATGGACTTTTAGACCATTCCCTTTAATTTAAGAGACATCCTGGAGTCACAAATCACACCAGATACCTGTCGCCATTTTATTGTTAATTCAAATAAAAATCATATAAGGTTAAAACGTTAATTTGTTTAAGGTTTTCGTTTTGTGAGATGAATTAGATCAATTATAATTAAGTTAATTAATAACGTTAAAATCAGGCAACTAATACAAAATGCTTACACAACTTTGCATATTTTTACTCTGTCTCGCTGTCCCGTGTTATTTTACTGTTTTTACGTTTACCTTTTTTTTTTAAATTAAAAATGAATATATTTTATTTAATACTGTAATAAACATTTACATGTCACTGGAGAACTTTTAAACTAATTTAAGTGTATAATTGTTAATTTATTTCACCTGGACGAAGACAGGCTAATCTGAAGTAACGTTAATAGATAGTACTCTTCAAAGGTTTTAAATCATAAATGTTAACAAGGAGAAAGTTTTGTAAATACCAAAATCTACTGTTAACAAAAATGTAGTATGGTTTCAGTATAAATAAATCCGTAATATCCGAAATTTTATCCGAACACATCATGAGTGATTGAGCCGTGTAGTTAATATGTGTTTAGTTATTTTGAATACGCAAATATTCTGAGAGCGTGTCTCTCTGTACTGTCAGATACTGTGAAATTTATTGATCCCGATAAAGACGCCCCAAATGACACTGTATTATCAGTTTATTGGCGATTATCTAACATCGTAACGTGCCAAACCTGGCACATCTGGCAAACCTGGCATATCAAAGTCTTTATCACCATCATCTCGACATTTTAATGAGCCGTATTATAATTAAATTACTATACTAATAGTCTTGTTACATCTTTAAATAAAGCTATTTTAAAAACTCAAAACAACTGTAACACAGCTATGAGTCTAATTATTTCTTTAAAATTAATTTTGGATAGTATACGAGTTTTTTTCACAGCGTTTTGACCACAATCTGATCTGATGGTAACTGAGAATGATGTTCAGGACAGTAAAAACACTAAGCGTACTGGTTCTCAAGTGATGCTGCCGGTAGACCGTTATTGATATTTGGTGACAGGTTATCGAACTTCAAGGTGGTAGCTACCAAGGCGGACATTATTAGATATTGCTCTACCATACTACGCCTACCTGCCATACTATGGTTTATCCGCGATGTTTTTCTTCACCAAAAGCTCAGGCTTACTATAGAGTTGGATAGATGAGTTCAAACCTGCATCTTTCGACGCGTAATCCAACCGCACCAATAGCTACGTCATCATAGTTTCTATTAACTATAACTATTAAAGATGGTTGACTGACTTCTTTCAAACTATTTAATATTGTTCAGTAATATATTGATTACCCATAAAATGGGACAATAGGAAAGCAATGGAAATCCGGAGTAAACGCCAGGTTAGTGCTCAAGGGGTTAATATATTAACCAATTTTATCGAGAAATAAAAATTACCCGAGCATCACTCCGAACCAGATCAGAACAGAACGAACAAAATTGGATAGAGATTCATTGTTTAAGTAATTTCATTAGAAAGAAAGGAAACAATGGAGTAAATTGGCTTCGCTCCTAACAGTAGGTAGCGAAAAAGGATTTCCGTTGATGTGGAAACGGATTTAAGTTGCGAATTTAATACTAAAATTGTTCGCAGTGTACTTTACTTTGTACTTCAAACGTCCTAAACCCTTGCTTTGTGTTACTTAAGATATATTCGTTTGTCCTTTTAAAGTATTCTACTTAAATCGTATATGGTGCATGAAAATTGGAGGTACTATTTCTGTTTGTATTTTGTTAACACTGTGTTTTTAGTTTGTTGAGAACGAAATAAAAAAACTGACAATCGGTCCATAATTGACGGAGAAGTCGCGTAACAAACACATCGAAAAAAAAACAGTCGAATTGAGAACTTCTTAATTTTTATAGTAAAATAGAACACTTTTTATTTGCTGCTATGTGCTAAACATAAATTTAAACACACCAAAAAAAACATACTTATCATAACACTACCTCGGTGGCGTAGTTGTATTACGGTACGACTGTCGTTCTGAGGTCTCGGTTCCGATACCCGGGTCGGGTCAAGTGAAATTGGGTTTTTCTACTCAGTATCATCCCCGAGTATGGATTTTGTGGCCGATATGACGGCAAGCTAGCCCCCTGTCACATCTAGGACGGAACTAAGCTCGGCGAAATGTAGGTGGTGTAATTCGCTATTTCACTTCTGCCTAACCCTTTGGGGATAACAGGCGTGAGCTTATAAAAAAATATTTTTTTGATATGTAAGTAGGCGATGCACTGTTGTGCGTGTTATACTAGTCCAGGAAAATGTCACTACATCGTGCTAGCGGTAGTAGCCTCCTCAGTTGGGAATCAAAGCACTGCCTGGGCCTCAGCCAGCAGGGTGGACCCTCGGGAGGTGCAGTTTGTAATCTTTTTTATTTACGATGTATACACAAGCAATGTTTGTTTAGCTGAAATATTTTTATCCCATTATATAATATCGGTCGAAAGGGTAGAAAAAACATTATAATAAATCGTCGAAAACTTGAGCCACGTTTCGGAAATTACGTCTATTGAAACCGTTTACAGTGAATGAACGGCTAGCCTTTATTATCGTCTGTGTTCGATAAATGGGTTGGTTTATATACATATATACACTAGACGTGTGCCCGCGGCTGCTGCCGCTTTTCATATCAATTTTCACCGCATAATATAGTTTTTAATATTTTTATACGAAACCCTAATTATTTTCTAAAAAAATTTTTGCTACTAACATTAAACAAAGGTATTTCTCACAAATTCAAATAACTGCTAGTATAACTGTGCATTGAATCGGTCTTCATTCAAATTTTTATGAGTTTTAGTATTTTTTTTTACGCGGAACGCTAATAACGTCCCAATATTATAATTAGTCTAAGTTACGCGGATTAACTTCAGATATCTACCAAAAATAGCCCCGTCAAAATTTCTACAGACGTTCCGGAGTTTCGTCTTTACAAACAGACAGACTGACAAACAAAAAATTAAAAACCGTATTAGTAAATATTGTGACATTACAAACAGACACTTCAATTATAATTATTAGTATAGATACACAAGACTATTATATTATCTTTTTTCAATATTGTAA
Organism: Samia ricini; assembly: GCA_014132275.2. Taxonomy (NCBI): domain Eukaryota; kingdom Metazoa; phylum Arthropoda; class Insecta; order Lepidoptera; family Saturniidae; genus Samia; species Samia ricini. The sequence continues at coordinate 3,866,582 of AP028159.1, forward strand.
TAAATACAACAATATTTGTATTGTATTGTAGGAATAACTTCGTGGTGTATCCTAGGCAACGGTGTCAACATTTGATAGAGGCTGACATAAATCAGCTTGGAGTTTTTGGCGGGATCTCAGTCTGACATGTAGCAATTGTTTTCTTTAATTCATTAAACTTGTGTACTTGAATCTATATCATGTAATCTTGGTGGCGTCTTGTGTGAAATAGTTTAGTTATTGTGTTCAAGTTAAGTTTATTATAGAAGACAACGCGTAGCATACATTCTGAGGTGCCGACAAAGCTCAATGGAAAGTTCGAACAGGATAGGCTACCGTTCTGTTGGAGCTTGGTAACGCTGATACAAGATTGAAAATCTTACCCACATGACATTGGCACAAATTGTGTGTACACACAGATTGCCATTAACTAAGAAGAAGAAGAAGAAGAAATCAGCTTGGGGTTAGCTATCTGTAAAGGTTGACGTGGTGATAGCCGGTACTGTAGCGCTCTTTCCAGTATCCTTCTAATCTTCAGAGGAGATTCCAGATGCGGAGAGAAGGAGCTCGGTTTTCCCTCCTCTTCCGTCGAGCAGGCGAGATGAATTTGTTCATTCCACCACCGTCGAAAACTCGTAAACCCAGGTGTGTGTTTATCCCATTAAATTGGGACCGTAGCCTGACCTGGACTTTACTACTTTGATAGCTAGAAAGAACAAAGGAGACAATCTCTCTAAAAATTACCCGCACGGGTTCTCTTGTGTGTCGCTTTGTTGAAGAAAACCTCGTTTAAAAAACTTTATAAATTTATCTATTAAAAAAATTTAGAGATAGAATATTTTTTAAAAAATCTAAACAAATTTAAATCTCTTTATATTTTTTTCGTTAATAAAAACAAACTAGACCCCATTTACCATTTTGGGAGAGAACCTTTGTAATTCCATTCAACATCAAAAATTCTTTATTCAATTTGGGCCCTGGGAACGCGCTTATGAAAGTCAAAAATTACCACCGGTTCGGAAAACAACTCAGTCGAGAAGAGCTGATAAGAAACTCGATATGGTTTTATTTGAAAATGTTCTCTTCAATGTATAACACAAATTAAATTATAACAGAATAACAATAAACGGTTCACGTAATGATCAATCCTTTGGACATTAAAACCTTGTAGAACCTAACACTATTACCTAAAATGCTTTTATTGGATTTACTAAGCCTAAAGTCAAAGCCAATCGTGTTGTTACTAATTGTCTAATTAATTAAATTACCCTTAATGCTACACCTTAGTTGGCAACATTGTTACTTTAAAATAAATGATGTAGTAATTTTTGCATTCCTTTGTTTACAAAGATTCGATAATCTCAAAAGTAGCATATTGTGGCTTATTATTAGTTTATACAAATATGTCCAGTGAAATAAATTAATACGTACTTAAAACGCAATCTTTCGAATGCACCCGTTAAAACTCTTATCTTTGTTTGTCTGCCTGAACTATGCTCGAAGAAAATAATTAGAGCCACTTGGCGTCCCTAACTTGGGTGTTTTTGTACTTATATCGCAAAACGAAATCGCTGGTATTAACCGACTTTATACCTAGTTTATAAGTAGGATATACTAGAGTAGCTTATGTTTTTGGACTGTTTTTAAGATTATATTAACGCTTCGCTATTTTATCATCTTGTTTTTAATTCTGTAATATTTTACAACCCTTTTAAAATATTCTTTAAAATTTTCTGTCAATAGACAAATGTAGTTTACTTTTATTGAGTTCGGAATTTTATTTTGAGGCTCAGATTTTTTTTTCTCCTTTTTCTTATATTTACTATATATTTAAATTACGCAAAATTTATAACATAGATTTTAGTGGGGTAAAGCTAGCTACCATTAGCTACAGCCGATTGACGATGCCCGTTGAAGCTGAAAAGGCCTTTCAGATCAATAGCGTTTAGACAGTTAAAAAAACTTTTTTATCAAATATATTAGTTACCATTCGAAATAAATGAAGTTATAGTGGTTTAAATATATTTAAATCTTGATATAACTTCAGCATTCTCTGATGTTAGTAGTATGTAAATTTAAAAAACAATGTATCCGATAACATTTACAATCTCACTGCAATTTACCACAGAGTTACCACCAAACGAGTGTTAAATTTTATCCTATGAAAGTTTAACAGGAGACTATCAATCAACCGAACATTCTCGATTCATCAATGTTATGTTATCACAGCTATTTCAGTAACCAACAACACTCATAGTCTAAATTTGATCGATCTAATTTATCTCATTTTAGATATATTTCGTTACTTTTATTGATAAAATTGTCTTATTATAAGTGAAGAAAAAGAAATTTTATTTTTAAAGGAAATCATATAAATTGGACCAATTAATAGCTCACTAATAAATTAATACAGGAATAAAATAATAATCAGGCTAAGGATTAAGCGGGACGTCCGCTCGTTACGAGCGCTCGGCACGTAATAATAATTTATATAATAAAATTACATTCATATTACTGATAAAATATTTTAATTCTACCCAATTATTAAAAACTTTGAAGTCGGCATACGTGAAGGCATTTGATACATTTATTTTAATTTTAAACGTATATTTTCTAAAACTTTCACCCTCTGGCAAATTTTAAATTTAAGGGGTAAAATTTTACAACGTGATTAAATTAATTACGATTACATGATAAGTAGTAATTTATACTTACAATAAAAGGCTAATGAGATGAAATCTGTACTTTGAAGAGATTTAAAAAAAAATGACATGCGCGCTTTCAGGGTCGACTACAGAACAGGTTTTGATCATTTCATTTTTTTTGTCTGTTTGTTTATTAATTTCTTCGGATAAGGATGAGGATAAGGACAACTTTAATGGATAGGTTATAGAGATCAAAGTTACAGTGTAATAAAATCAAAATCATTTTTTTTAAATTCAATTTAGGCCCTAAGAAGTCTCTTATGAACGTCTAAAACACTACCACCGGTTCGGAAAACAACTCAGTCGAGAAGAGCGGGCAAGAAACTCGACCTGGTTCTTTTTTTTTAAATATAATATGTATAATTTTTTTTTCATATAAAAACTATACAAATAATAATCTTAGTTAATGTTAGCGGAAGCACAGAGATGTGGGTTAATTGCAGACATCACTATCGTTCACGTAATGATCCACCCTGTAATAACCTTTTGAGATTAAAACTTGCTTGACATAATACTTGAACTTATTGTCAGGTAAATCGGTAATTTTACTTGGGATCTTATTGTAAAACCGAATACTATTACCTATAAAGCTATTATTACACTTACTTAGCCTAAAGCGTGGAACGGCCAACTTGACTTTATTTCTAATATTAAAATTATGACGATCATTCACTAAATCGAGCTTGTCTAAACTTTTACGAATATGCATTAAGTAATCGAAGATGTATATAATATAAACAATAATAATCCTGCTAAAAAATTGTCTCCTGAAAATATTTATAATTGATAAATGTATCTCCCATTTGAATAAACACAATGTATTTTATATTATTTCATATTAATAGTACGATAGTATGAAATTATGTTTAAAGAAAATTTAGTTGCGTTTCTATATTTTTGTAGAATTATAACAAATGTATTTATACAACGTATAATAAATGTTTTTAATAATAATAATAAATCATTTATTTCATACAACATTATGTATCATACATACAGGGTTATACAATTTTTTTAAATAGTTACTACAATCGATTACTTACAATCTAATAATTATAAAATACCCTTAGTGTGGTGCTGTCTAAACAAATTTACAAGAAACATGTGAGCGGCGAAATACAAAGGCATGCCATTATAGCGCCTATACCTACTAGCGAGGATGACTTCTAGTCATATGTATCATATTACAGTGATTTAGGTCTTCATAATCGATGCAGAAGGAGGCGGACGAAAGGGTTAGGGAGGACGACCCGAGGGCAGATCCTCGACGTAGGAGGAGGCCGAGGGGGCGGTGGGCCCGTTATGTCAGGTCAGGGGTTCCTGAGGCTGTAGGGGCCCCCCTGGGTGGTGGTGTGGACGTGTGTCCGTAGTTGGAGTTGTGTACGTGTGTCCGTGGTGTGTGTGTGTGTATGTTTGTCCCCTTGGTTGGTATGTCCCTTCTTTCTTCCTGAGGATCCCTCTCCTCTCTACGTCTTGTCGTTGGTGACAAGATGAGAGAAAGAGAGGGACTCAGAATTTTTCTCTTCCTCAGTGGCGGGCTTTTTCCTCTTTTTCTGTGCCCGTCACTGAGCTGTCCCAACTTCTTCATCTTTATGGGGGGCAGGAAGTATATCCTGCCCCCCGGACTGCAGATCTACCTGGATCATGCCTCCTACGGGAGGCGGGCGAAGAGGTGGGGTTGAGTAGTGTGTACACTCCCCCATCCCCACTGGGCCATTGCACGACGAGGCCCGGCGGGTTCGCTGCAGGGGGCGACGCGGTGCTTGTGAAAGCCACCCCGTGTCGCCCCCATCCCAAATGCAGCGGACGGCCCCCCCGGGGGGTTTTAGTGGGTATTTCCGGGCGACTCTCGCCCGGGTGAGTCCCACACTGCACGGAGCTCGTCACTCCGTGCCCCTTATCTAGTGTACTGGGGGAGTTTGATCCCCTAAGTACAATAGATAAGGGTAGTGCGTAAATGCATTTCCCCCCGTCAAAAAAAAAAAAAAAGAAAAAAAAAAAAAAGGTCTTCATAATCGAACCTTGACACAAATACCTTCAGGATAGTGCTAGAGTTTACACGTACCCGCTGCATTAGGGATGTATATCTTTACCTCACGGTGGTATAAAAAAACAGTCAACCCGCGCGCACATCCGCTAACATTATTTATGCACTGCAGAAACGGGGCAACCCCAGCAACACCCTGAAAGCATTTTTATATTGAACGCGTAGGGCGCTGTACTGTTGTTGCGTATAGTTCACCCACAGGCTGCAGAGTGATTTTGATGTTCCTTGAACTGCGAGCAAACCTGCGAGCTATCATATTGGCTCTAACAGACAACGCCCTACGATCCCTTTATATATCCGTATTGTTTTTCAGATCCGAAGTTAACAAATGATCAAGATATTAAAAAAATTAATCAAACGCCCACGAAATCGCCGTTCCCGCCGCCGGGGACAGGCGGCTAATTTTGCTCCCGCACACACTCCGGGTCGCCCTCAGGCGGCGACCCAAGACGTGTCTCGTTCCCCAACTGGGGAGGCTTTTGACCTCGCCGCCAGCGCGATACAGTAACACTGCCCATGCATTGAGCATTACACGCACAACACTGCATACACACTCCTGCACATAACACGCAGGTGCATAGGTCCTGTAAGGAACCTTTTTTTTTTAATTATTATAAATATAATAAAATAATAAAAAATGTAGGGTCAGCTATGATACGACTCGCGAAAGAGTTTGAATACTCAGATGACGGCCAAGCCGAGGTTCGTACCACTTTGGTAGCCCTTGTGCTAGTCACCTTTTTGCGGCTGAGTGCCTTCAGCACTCGCCCCCAAAGTCCGGTCCGGTGAAGCTGTTAAGACCCTTCCGGTCAACAGCATTTGTTAGGTCAAAAAAAAAATTAACCCTTTTTAGAGTAGTTACCCTTTTTATGTACCTATGTAGTAACATTATAATTTGAATTTATGAGTTCATAAAACTTATTATCATAATTACCGTGTACTTTAATTTTGCGAAATACTAAATAACATAAAACCACTGAAATTAATTTTTTAACCACCCTCTATATCGTTAACCTTTACGAGTATAAAACGTTAGTAGAAACTTTTGTAAAATCCTTGTACAGAATGAACATCGTGGATGGATGATTCGAATTTATAATTAAATGTGTAACTTACAAAAAGGGTTTCTTAAATGTCGTATTGACAAAAGGACTCCTGCAATTATTTATACAAGGAAAGTCCGAGGAAAAATACGACTCTGAATAAGAAAAATTTCCGGACGTGGTTTAATCTGTTAACAATATATTTTCCTTTCAAGCCCGACGTGATTAATGGGCCATGCAATTGCATGATGATAGAGTATTTTCTAATAATACCCGTCTGGGTAGCTACCACTCTCAAGTTTGAAAATCTGTCGCCAAATACCTCGAACGAATACCTCTAGGCTTTGTGTGTTTACCTTCCTGGACCACATCGTCACTTAACATCAAGTAAGATTGTATTCAAAGTATTGAGCAAGGTAGATGGTGCCAGGGCATATTAAAATCTATTCCGTTCAAATAGTCACAATGAGAATAGATATGGAAACAAATCACATTGACAGTACCTACTACGTTTGCGGGATTCAGATAGTTACATAAATGAAGATTTATCAATGGTTGAGTTAATAATGATATATATTGTAAATAAATAACATTTTTAGATAATATGCGGTATCCTCAAAATGATGTCTGCACTGCTAGATAGTTACGCAAGCGATTTACGGTACACTGTAACTAAAGTGACCATACATTCCGTTACGAAAAAGACTGCCCTATTGTCGCAATAGAAAATATAACTATCGTATCGTATAAAGCTCTTGAACTCTCTTTTGCTTTTTTTCTATGAAGTTATTTAGCTATTGCAAAAGATTGACTCTGCTGCAGGTAAATGAACTTCAGCATGATCATGGTGGCTGTCGATCCTTACTTGTAATTTTTTTTTATCGGCGGTCATGATTGTTTTTTACTGTACTTTATTATTAAATTTGATATTAATCAAATGGCAAGGTAAATTTCAACTCAACCAAAAGACGTCCACTGCTGGTCACATCGACCGGTCTTGCGTCGCCTGCATCCAGCGTATTCCCGCGACCTTCACCAGTTCGTCGGTTCACCTTGAGGGGCTTGCCTACGCTGCGTCTTCCAGTGTGTGGCCGTTCGAGATCAAGCATCGGTTCTGCGTTCAATGTGCCCAGCCCACTGACACTAGTTTAGCAATTCTTAGGGCAATGTCGGTTACTTTGGTTCTTCTGCGGATCTCCTCATTTCTGATTCAAACACGTAATGAAATGCCAAGCATATGGTTCTACTAAGGTAAAAATGTATGTAAAAATATAGATAACTTTAAAAAGTTTTATCGATCTGTCTCCATTGTCCTGTTTTAGCGTAAAGAAAATATGGTCACATTAGATGTATGACGTAAATATTTTTGATACTTTATTTGCGAATTGCAGAGTTAGCTCTCGAAGCGTCTAGGGAAATAGAGTAGCGAAATTTTATACGAGCGTAAAACGTTTCAAATAAACTGAATTTCAATATTTTTTGAATCTAAATTCTAAGACTGAATAATATTACTATATCCATGCAATTTTCCGAAAAGTTCATCGATTCAGATTTGTAAGAGTCCCTTGGGACATCGAATTAGTTTTCAGATAGATTATAAAATTTTTGTAAACTGATAAAATTTGATGTTTGAAGGTGGGTTCTATTTATTAATATTTTTTAAAAAGAAGGAACCTTGTTTTGTATATAGGACCTAAATTATTCTTGATGAAGAAAGCAAAAATATAAAAAAATATATTTTTTCAAAAAATTCAAACACTTGCCAGTAAAACTGCATGAAAAAGAATTTTGCTCACAGTTTAATGAGTTTTAATTGTTTTACGCGGAACGCTAATTATTTTCGAAAAACTAAAAGTAGCGTAAGTTATGCCTTATAATAAATACTTCAGCTATCAGCCAGGAAAAGGCCCGTCAAAATCGGTCTAGCCATTCTGGACATTAGTTGGAACACAGACAGGCAGACAGATTTTTTTAATGCAAGAATTTATCGTCAACCAAAGCTTTAACAGTATATCGAGACGCACACATACTCGTTTCTAGTTATTCATTTATGACATTAAAGAATAACACAGAACACTTAGTTAATACTCGTAGGTTTCGTTATATTATGAATAATAATTCGTATAAAATTCGTGTAATTACATAATCTCGTATATAAGAATTTAAAACGTAAACAAAAGTCGAACGTATGAATGAAAAAGAACGAATGAAGCTGCAAATCTTTTTCAATCACCGACTCGGCGACTTGTATTTTCTATAATGTGTTTGTCACGGATAATTTTACGATGTAATTACAAACCATGTTTGCTTGGGCACCTATTTTTTTCCAGTTCGCGAAGACTCTGTACAATTGTAAAAAAAAAATATGTTCATTTTTTATTAAAATAATATTTCAAGTAAAGGAGACTGCTTGAGAATAAAAAGCTACATACAATGCCCACTAAAGTACACTTCTGTTGCGAGATACAATGAAGTAATCCTTATAAGTGGCTTAAAAATGTAAATAAAGATAAAATAGTGTTAATATAAAATATTGTCAGCATAGTGGATAATAATAAAAATACAACGGAACAAGCGTAAAATATAGTAATAGAACATTCTTACGAACGTATTTATCCAACAACAAATTAATAATTTTTAAACTGATTGTAAAATATGATTACTAAAGCTATTATTATAGAAAATCTATTTTTTTTTTTTCCAATTCATTATTAAATTCAAAGATTCATTGAAGATGTATTTTTTTATAATGTACAGCACAGTGACTGCACTGGATCTGATGGTAAGTACAGTACAATCCAAAACAGCGGCGACTGACACTGAACAGAATTCACTGCCAGTCACCGCTGTCATGCTGGCCTGCTTAAATACCTCTTCACGCCTCTTTTGATGGACCCAATATCATATGAAGGAGGGAACATGCTGACAGGAAGACGGTTCCATAACCTCACAGTGCGACAAAAGTAAGAGTCAACAAACTTTTTGGTTCTTGAAGTTATGGGTGTCACCGTGAAACCGTGACACCGAAGTCCCGCCCGCGTGGTTCTGTTATGGAATGGAGAGGAGGAGATCAGCTCAAAAAGCTCTTCAGAACACTCGCCATGATACAAGCGGTAAAATATACTTAGAGGGGCAATGCCCCTGCGCAATTGAAGCGTTCCTATGGAGTTGGTAATACCTGTATCATTTACAATGCGTACAGCCCGCCTCTGCAACCAGTTTAAGGCATCGATGAGGTATTTAGCGGATCCATCCCAGAGGTGCGAGTAATATTCCATGCATGGCCGAACCTGGGCCTTATAAGTTAAGTTTGAGTGTATGTGACTTGGATGTACCATTAATATGTTGGAGTACCTTTTTTTTTTTTTTTTTTGTCGGGGGGAAATGCATTTACGCACTACCCTTACCTATTGCATTAGTGAGACTGGAGTTCCCCAATGCAATAGGTAAGGGGGCACGGAGGGACGAACTCCGTGCCAGTGTGGGACTCACCCGGGCGTGAAGCGCAATTTTTGCAAGTTGCAAGGCATGCCACCGCGTCGCACCCTGCGGCGAACCTACCGGGCCTCGTCCGTGCAATGGCCCAATGGGGATGGGGAGGGGAGAATGCCCCCTCACCACCTCTTCCCCCCCCCCCAGAAGGGAGGCATGACCTACTGTCAACATTCCGGGGGGCAGGATATACTTCTTGCCCCCCATGAACAGGAACGAAGAAGGGACAGAGCGGAGGCGGGCACAGAGAAAAGACGAAAGAACCCGCCTCCGCTATAGAAGAAAGAGATAGGTCCCTCTCCTGTACTCGTCTTGTTTAACTAACAAGACGTAGTAAGGAGAGGGATACCCAGAAGAAGAAGGACATCCCCAAACCCTCAATAACACCCCTCTCCCATCACCAGAAACACCCTCCAGCAAAAAGCCCCTGCCTCCATCTTCACCGCTGCGATACCTACGCCAGTGCCCCTCGCCTCACGGGAGGTCGGCAAAAGGCCCCCCCCATTTGATGGCCTGCCTCCCTCCCAATGTTGGAGTACCTAGCAAATTATAAAAGTCATGAATTATTTTATTTATACAAATTTGCAAATATAGTTATTCTGGGATTGCCATAACAATTGTCTAACATAACGCAACATCCCTGCAACACATAAATTAATGGAATCTAAACACATATTTGCAAATACAGATATCGCTTTCGTGCCAAACGTTCGACCACAAATTGTAAACATTATTTTGCAATGTTGCCAGAGAACGAAAGAGAGAACAAGCTTATTAATTGTTCATAGTTAAAAATAGTTTATATTATTATTTTTAATATTTACTGACAGAAGAGATATTTTTAATAGTGAAGCTTTTTGAAAATTATATCGAACATCGTATGGTATTAAAATAAATATATTTTGGACTACCTGTGTGCCCGCGGCTGCGCCCGCGTTTCATATATTCTTCACTGCATTTTATTTATTTTATACGGAACCCTAATTTTTGTTATTACTAAGATAAAGTAGAAATATCTCTCATAAATTCAAGCACTTGCCCGTAAAATCGGACTTTATTCAATATTTTATGAGTTTTAATTTTTTTACGCGGAACCCTGATTATTTTCGAAAATTAAAAGTACCCTAAGTTACCCGGAATAACTTCAGCTATCTACCGAACAAAGTCCCGTCAAAATCCGTCCAGCCGTTCCGGAGATTACTCGGGATAAACAGACAGAGACACAAAAATTTTAAAAATTGCATTTTTGGAATATGTTTTGTACATCCATACCTATCGATAAAGTAAAAAAATAATTATAACATTATAAACGGACACTTCAATTTTATTTATTAGTATAGATAAAACACTATATTGCATACATCTATACTAATAAATAAAATTGAAGTGTCTGTTGGTAATGTCAATTTTTTTTTTTTATTAAATAGATATGGAAATATATACGATACCTATACCAAAAATAAAATTTTTAAGTCTGTCTGTTTGTAAAGGGTAATCTCTGAAACGGCTGGGCTGATTTTGACGAGACTCTATTTGGTAGATAGTTGAAGTTACTCCACGTAACTTAGGGTACTTTTGGTTTTAGAAAATAATTAGGGTTCCGCGTAAAAAAAAATTAAACTCGTGAAATTTCGTTTAAAATGATTCCTTTTAAAATCTTAACAATGCTGATAGTTGAGTCAGAAGAAATTTAAAAACAAGTTACATACATATTGAGTTCAAAATTAAAACAAATTGTTGATGCTCGTCAGAATCAAGATTAATACTTTTAACACTTTTAGATTATAAATAAGAAAAATGGTAGAACTAATTGAGTATTGAATGATGAAAAAAACATTAGGCGTAAAACGAAATAACATTTATTAATTATAAACATACCATATCGTAATGAATTTAACTTAAATAAACACATTTTATCATATGAGATAGGTATCGAGAGCCGCAGAGAGCAAAGATCGAGCCGCAAAGCGAACATTAGCAAACCAAACATCTGTTAAAAGATCGCCGCACGTGGAGAGTTTCTGCGTGAATTCGTTTTAAACGAAACTCGTTTGCGAAAGTGCTTTTTCACGAACAACTTTCGAAGCGATCGTCTATTGTGTTATCTCGTTTCTAAAGCTTTAAGAATATACTGTTGTTTTTTATTTATTACTTTTTAATACTATAATACAGTATGGAATAGTTGATACTCTCAGATTTACGTTAATTTTTCTCATATGATATCAAGCGAGACGTAAGATGTTACACGAAGAAGAAGTATTGGCTCTCAAATGACGCTGCTGAAACAGGCCCAGGACGTGATCCAATCAGCGCAATACAGTGTGACATGTTCATGCACTAACACAGTGGTACCCGATCTTTCCTTGACGTGGGACCACTTTGATTTCTTAAGAGGACGTGCGGTTGGAAAAATAGGTATTTCAGAAATCTATTACTATTGCGTTGCGCCTCAAAGAAATAACTATAAAACACGAAAAGGACAACTACAGCTCGGGCTGATTTTACCATATAGAAACTAAAAGAAAACATTACTTCGTAGTAACCTGTTTCCTCCTCCAAAACTTAACCGATTTTTAATTTTCTTTCAGTTTTAGAATTATACACTTTATATAATAAATAATAAAATAAATAACAATAATATACTTTGGATATGCCAGACCGTTTTGATTTTTTTAAATTTTATCCATCAAATTTCTTTGACGGACGTCTGAAAAATACGGTAAAAATCGATTTTTCACTTTTAAAGGCTAATAGTTTCTACAATAACTAATTTATAAACGACGCGGTGGTTGATATACATTGTTTGGTAAAAAAAAAAGATTTACCACAATGCTATTGTCCTAAGACGGAACAGGGGACTATGTTTGTATGGATTAAATGCCGCTAGGATATCCTCTTAATTGAATAAGAAAAATAAACAATATCATAATCAAACTCAATTTGATCAAATTTTAATAGAAAATATATTTAGTAGACAAGTTATCTTTTAAAATAATGTAACTTTTGTGTTTGCATCGTTTTCACAAGTTTGGTAATTCTGGAAATTATATTATTACTAGAAACTACTCTCTACGAGTCCCCACGTACTTCTAGCAATTACGAAATTTTATATTGTCCGCAGACTATACTCTGAGTCCTGCGGAGCACAGATTGGGAACCACTGCACTAGCATCAAAAACTATCGATAGATCTTCAAACTTGAAGGTTGTAGCTAACCATGCAGACATTAGAAAATGGTATTGTTTTATCGCTGTTTTACCTTCACGAAAGCTCAGGTTGATTGAAAGGAAGCACTTTTTAGGTAGGAGCTTACCTTATATTTTGAACCAGCTGTATGCCGGCGGCTCCACCCACGTTTTATATGTTCTTCACTGCGTAACATAGTTTTTTAAATAATCATTGGAAATTATTGCATCAGATTTTATTCACAACAGCCCAGCCGTTCCGGAGATTAGCCGGAACAAATAAACGGACAGACGGACAGATAGATAACATTAAATAATTTTTTTTTTGGTATATGTGTGTTTGTAAATATATTCTCATATCTATTTAATAAAAAATGATATTTTGATAATACAAATAGACACTTCAGTTTTATTTATTACGTACAGATTCAAAAAATTTTACACTAAGAAAAGTAATACGATTAAAATATTACTTAAGATCTTAGGATATTTAATTATCTAATGGTCTAAATTTACAGTTCTATATTTTTAAAACTTTGGTACGACTCTAACATGAAAATGTATAAAACTGATATTTCGTTTACAACAACAAAAACTTATATAATTAGGTACAAAACTACCCAGGGAAAAAAATAAAATTCGTCTCCATTTTACTTTTAGGGAGGGACCAAGTGGACGATTCAACGATTTAAGTGGACTGGACGACTGCCAAATCAGAGAACCGTTTTAGAGTGGCTCTAGTTAATGTTACCAGGTATGGAAAAAATAGGCGACTTTTAATCGGATTTCTTAAATAATAATTTATTATTATATTTATTTTATTAAAAATAGATTATATTTTGCAATATTATGATCGAACACAATAAAAAAAATTGTCTATAAGTTTTCAAATTATATTTATTAATTGATACAGAAATTTGAAGTATAAAATATTTTTTTAATTTATTATATTGTGATAACATGCGGGACGGCGAGTTTCATTACTTAAGCAATGTTTACATATTTTAATAACTTAAGCAGATTTCGTAACAATTATGATAATTCTTAAATTACCATGGGAGGGTGCGGTACAAGAGCTTTGCTTAGAGAGGGAGTCAAAAACTGTCTAAAATTCAGTTTACTTGGCCACAAGTTCTTTATCGTAACTATGATAAAATATAACGTATTAAAAAAACTGTATTTTTTCGGTCGAACATTGGTTCTACTAACAATGAACTGCACTGTTATTGTTTTGTGTGTGTGTTTTCTAAGTAATAACGAAAAATATATTAAGAAATACAACAATATTTTCGAATTTTGAAAACTTGCAACACTTCTTTAGATATATACGCGATGAATTCAGTGCTATTACAAATGTAAATATACGTATTTTTGGTAAACTTATGTGAGCTGAAATTTTTAATGTTAATTTTACTAGAATTTTATAATTATCCGGGATTATGAGTAAAGTTAGAGATATTTAAGTGTTAGTTCGGGCAATTTACCACCACCATTCTCATGCTTTTTTTTCAACTCACTTGTGGTTGCGCAGTATGTTTTCTTCTTCCATACGTCCTTATCAGCCGTCATCTCTTCGTTTACTCCTTTTTCTTTCATATCATTTCTTACACACTCCATCCACACTTTCTTTGACCTTCCTCTACTTTTCCATCCATCCACATTCACATTCATTACTATATTCAGACAGTTTACCAAATACGATAAAAACGTTTCCGTTTTTATAAATAATAAAAACGTGAGTAGAAACTTTAATAAGTACGCGGAGTTGCAGAGTTTGACAGTTGTAAAAACTGTTCGCTTGGAGTTTGGTTTTATTTGATTTGGTTGGAAACAAATCCTTGCTAAATGGCTATTTATAGTAAATAGATGTGAGCAGTTTGATACGTAAAATTGTTTATTTATACCTTATTTATGTAAAAAGGTGGACTTAAAGCCTGTGGCATTATCTACCAGTCAACCTTGGAAGATCTAATTGGCACCCCCTGGTAGTTTTATATCCTGAACTGGTTTTATTTTCTGAATATTAATTACGATTAAGTATTAGAGATCCATAAAAATAGTGAAACCGTTTGTTCGCTATTTTGTCAAATTAGTTCACTATGATTGTACATCTTGATAAGAGATTACATATATAACCTACAAAATTATGGATACAGATTCAGTAACATTCGAGACAATCACACATATTCACAGGCATGCAAAGAAATGTTGGCTTTCATAATACATAAAGAGTATTTAAATAAATAAAAAAACTTTAAAACTCACTGAGCTATGACACTGACATTTTTTTTAAACCACTACTATAATATTCTACAAAGAAAATGTTCTTCTATTTGACAAAAAATATAAAAAATAGAGAATACGAGTAGCCTAACAACCTCGTAAAATTTGTAGAAAACAATGGGAAATACTTTCAGAATTGCGTGGCCCGAGGCGGGAACGGATTCATTCGTCGTCGCTAAAACGAAAGTGTCGACAAATCTAATCATTTGAGACTTCGCAGTGAAGGCGGCAGAATTTCATTAACATAGCGAACTTCTTGCGCTAATTTGAGCTCCGATTAGAATACCTTGCGCACCATTTGAAAAATAATACCATTGACAAAATACAGTGCAAAAAATGTCAGTACTAATAAATAAAATTGAAGAGTCCGTTTGAAATTAATCAAAATGTCAAAATAACTATTTATAACTAAATACATATGAATGTATTATACGATACCTATATAAAAAAATCAATTTATAAAATTATTGTCTGTCTGTCCGTCTGTCTGTTTGTTCCGAGTGATCTCTAGAAAGCCTGGACAGATTTGTGAGGGAGTCTTTTTGGTAGATAGCTGAAGTTACTCATCGTAAAAAAAAACTCATGTGATTCTGAATTCACTTCAATGCACAGTTTTACTGGCAGATATTTGAACATGTGAGAAATATGTACTTATTGTGATTGTTGTATGTGTATTTTTGTGTGCATGTGCTCAATAATGAGTGTGAATTAATATAAATATATATATATATATATATATATATATATATATATATATATATATATATATATATATATATATATATATATATATATATATTATCAGTAACAAACATTATTATTTAATAATATAAGAGAATAAGACATCAGAATGATGACTAATTTCTTTTTCGCAAGTATTACAGAAGCATCAAAGGAGTGGAGAGTCAATGCTTTGCTTATGTTTGACGATATGAGCGACGGAAAGGTTGATTTGATTACGTAGCGACGTTTTATCATTAGTTCTTATCCTCAGAATTAAGCTTACGTAATTATGACGGGAGGAGTTAGAGCTGTACTCATCAATTACTGATATAGGGGTCAAAAATGTCCAACATTTTTCATAATTAATATTTGAACGATCATATAACGATTTGTGTGAAAGTATTAATAAGGGAGTCGAACTTAAGAGGTTTAAAACGCCTACACAATTATGCAGGCAACAGTAAAGATTGGCGATGAATTACTATGTGCTTTCCAGCAGGCACGGTGCTGTCATTTTGTAAATAAAGGGATATAAAAAAAAATCGGTTAATAACAAGAATGTGTTTTTTTTTTCCTTTCAAAATGTTCTCTTCTCTATATTTTATGATAAATCCACAGTTTTCCAATTCGATCTTATAAACCCGTATAGGTATTATATATCATTTTGGATATCCCTTAAGATCGCCTCCTCGAGCTGTCCTTTTCGGGGTCTATATAAAACAGTCTGAGGAAATACATAGTCGTTTTAGGAATACTGTACAGGATGTTGACCCATTTTAATCGGAAAAGCGATTTACGATTTGTTATTAATCAATTAAATATTGTTAGATTATACCGTGTAAAACACATGTCGAGTGATATGTAAAATTAATTATATGATATCCTAGAAAGATATCTGTGTATAAAAAGATTTTTTTTTATGCAAGAATACATCGAATTCGTGCTTATCTAAGTATTATTTATTTTTATAGATAACTAGCTGTGTGCCCGCGGAAGCGCCCGCGTTTCAAATGTTCTAATTTGTTATACGAAACCCTAATATTTTTATTTGTAATAAGATAAAGTAAAAATATTTCTAATAAATTCAAGCATTTGCCCTTAAATTTGCACAGTGCATTAAATCGGATTTTGTTAATTTTTATATGGATTTTATTTTTTTTACCCAGGACCCTAATTTTTTCGAATATTAAAAGTACCCTAAGTTACCCGGAGTAACTTTAGCTATCTACTAAAAGAAGTCCCGTTAAAATCCGTCCAGCCGTTCCGGAGATAAGCCGGAACAAACAGACAGGCAGACAGAAGTTTAAAAAATTGTATTTTTGGTAAAAGTATCATATATACATTCATATCTATTAAGTAAAAAAAATTGACATTACAATTTCATTTATTAGTAGTATAGAATATATTTATGGTGTGTAAATTTTTATTAGGCAAATCCCGAAAACGTTCTCGATCCGAATAAGTCGCAATGTTATTTCCAGTTTTTACTACACACACAAAACACTTAAGTAGAAGAACCACAACAACTCTCTTTCGATCACAATTATGGCTGCCATCTTGTGTTCCGGAACACCATTTATCACATACCGGAAATCGAGATAGAGCTGCTACAGATTTAAATTAGTAAAATGAATTACGAAAAATCAAAACGTATTATCAAAAAGACAATTTTAAAAAGAACATGTTTTACGATGCAACCTGCATGGTAAAACATTTACTATTTTATACGACACGCATTCCCGCTATAACCAATAATTTATATTGTAATATTGACAGATATTTTATATTCAGTAATGAAAATTTAGGACAAACGCTGACGCCAGCTAGCACTTAATAAAGTAAACGAGCATTATTTAGGTACATGATAGTTAAAAGGTTTTTTTTTTAATTCATTCGACTATCACATTACGGACTCGTAATCCATGCTACGTACTCGTATTTTCACGCGTCCGAGGTTTAATAATATTATTACTATAAACATCTAGCAATCATGATTTCGTGTAACGATTAACACCCTATAGTGTTATCTCTTTTTAATGTCGTTTTTGCGTTTCGTAGATCTGCAATTGATTTGAACAGTATTAAATAAGTTTTTTTACTTTAAAAAATCCAATTACTTCTAACTGAGAACAAAATTGTTTTTGATAATTAAATAAATTTATGAGTTAAGAGCACTAAATGTTAAGAATTACTGGACAATATTAACATTATTGACATGTTCAATTCACTTGATACATTTTTTTTTAATTCCTTATCACCCGATGATGACTGAATATAATGAATAATAACCGAACTACATACCATGTGTTAAATATAATAACTTGTTAGCAGCTTTTGCTGATATATATCACGGCGTTCTGTTTTTACAAGTCTGAAACGAAAACTCTACCATCCTGTAAATATTGGCTTACTATTTTACCACGTGGCAGTGAACAAATATTAAACACTGTAACAACCAACACACATACGTACTCTTAATGATGTCACTGTATCCAATTTTATTGTGACCCAAGCATCTTTTAAGGAAAACGATATAGAGGAAATGCCGCGACAATTTGGAGAGTAGGTAGATAGATATCCTAATGATCCGCAAAAATTTTATATCAGATGACAGGAACCATTAATCTTCTAAGGTTCCGTATACATTAGCTATTCCATCTACTAAATCTATTTGGGTATTCTAATAAAATGTCTGCGCTGTCAGAACCATGTGAGAAGAGACATGACGATCAATTGAGAGACTCCGCTATTAGTAATTGTTCGAAGGTACAATTTTCAAATGTATTTATGTAATTGCCTTTATTTAAATTATCTAATTTGGAACTAATTGACCATCTGGCATAATAATGCAATATTTGCAATGTATAGTCCGTGCGGAGCTATTTTACCTCTGAAGTCTCATTTTGGTACGTTGGCATTACTAGCTGTCACGTAGTCAAAATATGTCGTCAATTGTTTTGGATTTTTTTTCTTTTTATAGCATGTTTAAATCGTAAAACATAGCAAAACAAATTCAAAGTAGTACTACAAATATTTTTCTAGCTATAATGTCTGAAATTAATTTAAAACGAATACTTGTATCACTGTAATTTTTTTTAGGATACGTTGAAGCAGAATTTAAAGTAACCTCACATCTTCTAAAAGCTTCTAAAATACATTTAATATAATTGGTAGCGTTCATCAACTGAATGTATCAAAGGCCTTTGAGGAAGTTCGTTAGGAGCTTTCAAGTAGGCGCAGCCACATTAATTCATGAACTGCTTTACTGCGTTTAGATTTCAAACAGTTGCAATATTAATTCAGTTAGTTATACGGCCTCGATTCAAATGTTTTGAGATCTTCCAATGATCATAGAACCTTGGTATAAACCCACGAAAACAATATTTTAGATTCTATTATAAAAAACGGTTTCTGTTTCTGCCTGTTTGCTATTTCTAAACTACGCAACTGATTGTTATGCAGTTTTGCACCCGTTGTTAGATATTTTCTTTGCGGAACCCTTGTATACAATATGTTTATATATATATATATATATAATTAAGTTTTCGTGTTAGCAGAAAAAGTCAAAATCAATTTTATCGGGCTCAGCAGTTTCAGAAACTTATTTTGCTTACCGACTACTTTGAGAATATGTTTTTTTTTCTAGATTCTCCATCAAATTCTTTTTTTTTGCCTTCTTTAGGCTATATTTTTTTTAACCTTCCCACGCTTCCTCTGCTCTATCTCCATACCCTCTAATTTTCTTTGGGTTTTCTATAACCTCGGGCGTTACGCCCACGGTGAGAACCATGTGTTCTTTCGTAGATAAAATCTTAAGAGATTGAATGTGCTTTATGATTGCGGTTTTATATTAATCCTATAGAAAAGTTCGTAATTAGTATCAATCAATATCAAAATAGCTCCTCTCTGTACCCAATTCTAAAGAAAATGTCGCGGGTAGAAACTAGTATAATGTAATCAAAGTAAGTTATCTACAGGCATATATCAAGAGTACTCTTTATCGATTTCTCAATAATTATTCATAGATCGTATAATATTAATTATAAAATATTTTCTATTAAGTCTTGACAAAAAAAAGTTTTACAAAATTAAAAGTAATTTACAAATTTGAAGAATTCATTAAACCTTTTCTAGTATATTATGTATGAAGTTAGCGAAGAAGGGAAACTTTGCTGATTTCTCGAAAATACTGAAGTGATTACATTAATACGAATTAATTACGGAGGTAAGTAACATCTGTGTTGCAAATTTTACACATAAGTGTTCTCGAAGGAAATTTTGTTTTCCCCTTTTCCTCTTAGCCTTTAATAAACTTTCTTAAGTTAGTCCTATATTATAATACCTCTCGTGTATATTTTATAAAATAGTTTTATGGTAAGCATATCTTATACGATAAATTATGAGTTAAGTAGATTTTATACATTTTAATTAAATTGAATTTTTTTGTAAATAGGCGTGATTAATAGACGATCCGTAACCTCTAATGCTGCTAAAAAACCTTACAAATTGTTTAGTACTAACGTATGCGATGTCACTGTATCGGTCACTTGTCAGTTTATAAAAAAGTGCTCGGCGTGGTGCTTCGTTATCGCGGCAGCGGGACGTCGGCAGGACGCGCAATGAATGTGGCGGTTCATTGAATATATTTTTTTGTTTTTAATTATAAAATTGTACATATAATAAATTTATTAAATGGTAGAAAATATCTAAGTACATATACCGGTAAAAACACCAGCGTTGTGTGTACTTGCACTCTTATGATTAATAGTAGATAGGTATGGTACGTACGTACAGTTTGTCACTATGTGACTACCGCATGAATCGACACTAGAAGCTATTTCATGCATCCGCCCGCTCTATCGGCGACACAAAGAGCCTTTGATAGAATTACCTCTAGCGATAAATTGGGACGTTCGGGATTGAATGGTTAGTAAAAGTATATCTAATCCTTATACTGTGTACGGGATATGAAATATTGCATCCTTTCGTAGGTACATTTAACGAGGAATTGGTAATTGTGAGAAAGACCACGTGGTTTTGAACGAAATTATTACAATATATATATAGGGAAAAACAGGACGTTGTGACTCACATCATTACATTAAGAGTTAGCTTGTGCACCTACATTCAGTTAGTTAGTGACTTTAGCTTTAACAACCGATGATTTGATTGGCTATAATTTGCTATAAGATGCACTGGTCTATTATAGCCTTTACGCCTTCACCAAAAGGACGAAGTTCGAAAATTACATTTATCATTAAGAGAAAATGTTTCATTATAAAAGTGGCCTAGATAAATGGAATAATAGATAAATAAACCTAAAATCTAGCTAATTTAAGGTAAAAGTGATACCATCTATGACCGCATTTTCACTTATTATAAAGGAAGGTCGATATCAAACATGAAACTATTACTAAAAAATATTATTTTTTCAATTTACTCTTAAATCTAACTTACCATGTCGCTATAACTGTTTTATAACTTCTTAGAGCGTAGATGTAGAAAAAAATCACTATTGAATAAAATTATATGCCTACGTCGCGGAAATTAGTTTACTGAGGTCGGACACGAAAGCGAAATTTTACGACACGGGGAAAGGTATATTTAGGTTTGATTTGAACCCACTTTTATTACTGATATTATATGTAATAAATACTTGATTGAGTATACAAATACCGAAAAGTATCAAAACTTATTTGCGATTCGTATTTTTTATTATTTATTTACAAAAAATGATGACTCAGTTGTAATGTGGTTGTTTGTTTGAGCGAATGTTTCTGTATAAGTTATTAAATAGTTTTATTGATGGTCCGGAAATTTTAGAAAACATTTCTATTAAAATATCACAGATAAATCTTGGACCCTACGTTTATGTTCGCTATCATGTTCGTACGAGTTAGGCAAACAATCTCGCATTTAGCGTTTGTTTAATAATGGATACATTTAATGGCATTTACTACTAAAGTTCGGATAAATTCTCTAGTTCTTTGACCTCTTTCAAATGTACTATTTATATATATTTCTTAAAATGATGTAATAATATAATAAACAATTATGTTTTATTAACCTATAAAATTTCTATACACACGTAAATATTATATGCTCTGCTCGCCTTTAATTATTAGGGTATTACATTTTTATGTTAAATATGTGGTCTTCTTCTATATTTTCATTTGTTTTTACTCTTTTAGTGTGGCATATGACTGTACGTTCATGTTGTTGTTTTACTATATATACTATAGATTTCCCATATAAATAAATAAAAACTAGCGAACTACCACATTCCAACTATTTAATAATCATTTAGTATGGTCATTGAATAAGCGTTCTTTAGACTCGACAATGCATGTTTTAATTTTTCAGCGGGCGCGCGTCGTAATTTTTACAACAATACATTTATAAATAAATATTGCCCCATTTGATGTTTTACTGATCAATACCAGTGCCCGATTAACCACGTAGCAAGAGTAGCAAATGCTACGGGTCCCGTGATTGAGGAGCCCCGAACTCCAACCGCGACTGTCTAGCCGTAATTTTTTTTTAATATAAAAATATTTTGCATGTCTTAAGCGTGACGTTCTTAAGCTATGCTTCCCTTCCAACAAAGTCTTGCGATTCGGGGTAGCGACGAAATTGTTGGTTCACCTCACAACGGGATTTATTTAGGCTTATTAGAATTAATAGCCTAATTTGACGCTAGTCATGCTAATGAAGCAAAAGGACATACGTCATATTTATCAATAACAACTTGTGAGTAATTTATTCATCTAATTGCATCAAGCTTATTTGATCAAATTATTTGCGAAATTAAGAGATACTAATTCTACTCAGTACTATTTTCATTGGGTTCTACTCCAGACATATCGCATGTAGACCAACTGAATCTAATAGTGCGTTATGTTTGTTTAGCTCTTGGACATAGAAGGTAGTACTACTGAATATCTCGTCCAAAGTTTACTAGATTTCTTAAGTGAGAGTGGCATTGATATCAAAGATTGTCGTGGGCATCGCTACGATAATGCCAGCAATATGAGTGAGAAATACACCGGTTTAAAAGCACGACTTAAGGAAATAAATTAGTTCGAAGAATACATTCCCTGTCTTGCACACTCATTAAATTTGGTTGCTATGTGCGTTACAGATTGCTGTACATACATTACATTACTTTTTTTCGATTTCGTTGAAAACCTCTATTCATTTTTATCCGCTTCTAGCTATCGATGGGGTCATCTTACAAATACTCTTAGAGTCCACTTCAAAGATTCCGATTTTTAAATGGTTATCGGACACTAGGTGGTCAGCTCGAGCTGATGGTACGAAGGCACTTTTATGTGGTTATGTCACTATTAAGCAAGTTTTGGAAGACATTTTCAATAACATGAATCTAAAAGCAGAGTGCCGTAATAAAGCTTACGGACTAGTTTCAACGATGAAAAAGTTAGAAATGGGAATAATGATAATTCCGTGGAACGGAATCCTAGAACGCTTGCAAGCGACTAGTGCTTCGCTGCAGTCGTCTGATCAATATGTTAATACGGGATAAGACCTTTATGAATGATTACATGGCTACGGCCAAGTAATGCGATCCACATTTTCAGATATTGAGGCAAAAGCCAAAGATTTGTCTGGCTGTGAAGAATATCAGGATCAGACTTCAAGACGAAGCAAGCGAAATACAAATTACAACCGTTTCGGCGGCTCTACTACACGACTTTATTAAAAATCAAAAACCTGGATAACTTTTTATAATTCAGATGTTTATTGTCATCATTAATAATGTAGGTACTGTCTGCTTTACCTAAAATGAAAGCATATCATAAAATTAGATTGGAGAACTATTGTTTTTGGAATATTTCGACAGCTAAAATCTCTTGCAACAAGAGATTTTGGAAAGAATCTCAAGTATGGTCAGTGCTTACGAAGATGATTTGGAGAATAGTCTAGGCGACGTTTTTTAGTGCAGTTCGCTGAGCTGCTGAATACAGACATGGCTGCTGTTGTTAACAGCAAGAAACAGGTACGTCTGAAACTGCAATTTTATAAAATTTTATACAATAATTCTTTAGAATCGTATTTCCCAAACGTAGAAATTGTCTTGCGCATTTACTTGTCTCTCATGATCACTAACTGCAGTGGCGAACGTTCGTTTTCAACATAAAAACGTGTTAAAAATGAGTTAAGGAACATGATGGGCCAAGAATGTCTTAATCATCTCACTTTAATGAATATAGAGTACGATTAGCTTAAACAAGTCAATATTGAAAGTATTATCTCTAAATTTGCCCATATTAAATGTAGAAAAGTTCATTTGTAACAATTTTGTTTTATTTAATAACCTAAAAGTGAGAACCTAAAGCAAATCAAGGGCTCCTTGACAGAATTTGCTACAAAACCCCCTTTTTTTTTGACGGGGGGAAATGCATTTACGCACTACCCTTACCCATTGCATTAGTGAAACCGAAGTCCCCCAATGCAATGGGTAAGGGGGGTGCGGAGGGACGTCTCCGCACCAGTGTGGGACTCGCCCGGGCGTGAAGCGCCCGGAAATACCCGCTAAACCCCCCGGAGCCACCCGCTGCATTTATAGTGGGGGCGCGATAGGGGATTGCACAGCATTGCACCGCGTCGCCCCCTACGGCAGGCCCACTGGGCCTCGTCCATACTTAAGCCCAATGGGGATGGAGGGGAGAATACCGCTGCCTGACCCACAGGCTCTCTCCCCACCCACCTCTTCGCCCACCTCTCATAGAGAGAAGTAAAAACCACCCGGAGGAAGAGAGGTGATTATCACCCTAAAGCCACAATCAACTCTCTCCACCCCATACTACAGACCCCTAGCTGGGTTACTCCGGAACTGACCAATAAAACTAGGAAATGGACGAAATAAGTAATTATATATGCAAATATTTCAAATATGTATTTATAAAAATAAACGAATAATAATGTCAAAAATGGCAATGTATCATTCTAAATGAGAGTATTATGATTATGTAACTAGTTAAAATCATCTGATTCTGAGTTTGAATAATTGTAATTAGTGCATATTATTTGAGTTGTAAGATGGCGTTTACACATAAAAAAGATACTGAAGCACTGAATTTTTACACACTTTTTAG
The DNA here is from genome assembly GCA_014132275.2 of Samia ricini. Lineage (NCBI taxonomy): Eukaryota > Metazoa > Arthropoda > Insecta > Lepidoptera > Saturniidae > Samia > Samia ricini. The sequence continues at coordinate 3,891,155 of AP028159.1, forward strand.
GCTTTATTTACACAATATTGAATGTCTTGCCAATACATTGGAATCCACCAATATTATGTGCATAATATAATGTAAAAAAAAAAAAACAAAAAATTTGTTTCAGGGAAAGAATTATCTCGGGACAAATTATTATCCCATTAAAAATCTACATTAAAAGCATTACTTTCTAGCTCCAGTGATTTATTATACCCAAATGTTTTGGCGTAAATGAATTTATTAAAACACATTAACATACTTATTATTAGCAAACTTGTGGCATGTAATTTAATACGAAATAAAAGAACATTTCACATATTAGAAAATAAAATTCAAATAAATATTTGGATTATTTCATTAGAAACAAAAATGTTTTTAATTCAAAAAGTTTACAAATAAGGAAAATTCTGTGATAATTAGAATTGGGGACATTAAATGACTTCCGTGTCCGAGTCCTTAAGACGGAAAAGTACGTAATAATTTTGGCGCTTTTAACGATAAAAAAGTTGTTTCAAAGTTAATTATTTATCTTTCTACCTCTCTAATGAATAAATTAATTACCTAAAGCACGTGTTAGTAGTAGTCGTATTTGTTTCAGTTGCTTTCGAGTTAAATTTTTGGCGGGATGTAGTAATTTCATTTATCCAGACTCCTAAATCAGTGGGAAACAAAAAACTCCGTATACAGTTTTACCAAATAGAGCTATTTGGTAGAGCATTTTGCTAGAGCGTAACTAAAACAGTATGATGTAAATTCTACTCACGTGAAATTGAAAGAATTATGCATACGTAAATACTGTATGATGCATACGAAGCGTTCGTATGAAATTGGACATCTCCATCCGCATTCGCAACAATATTTTTTTTATTCTTGCTTGTTAATATTTGTAATTTTTTCTCGCAAATAATTCACTAAGTGTTCAGTTGCCATTGTTGAATAAATGCTTTAATTTTTTGGATTATACTAATACAGCGAATGTTAATTGAGGGAAGGCATAGCGGAATATATCGCGCTCAATATCTGGGGTAGCCTTACAGAAGATCGCAGCCAAATAGCACTACTTCGTTGAAGTGTTGTGTTCCTGTGATGAGGAAGGTCACCAGCACTCCTTGAGGATGCGCTGTTCAGACAGCGGGGGACCGGCAGTGTTTATAACACGGCTGTGGAGGCTGCAGGCGTGGAATGTGGGCACGGCTATTATGGAGACCCGATAAAAAGGTTCGTCGCTGGCCGCCCGCAGGTTAGTATGGTTCCCGAACCCAGGGATACACTTAATCTCCACCCTGGGAGGCTGAGCCGCCAGTCTGCGCATAATCCTTATAGTGGCAGTCGTACTGGAGTAGAAGACCAGAGTGGACCCGGCTGTTACTGCAAGGGGGACCGGGAGCCCTTCCGTACGCCGTGCCGACAAATCGCATTACCTGTTCCATTCTTTAGCAAGTTTGCACCGTGGTTTTGTTCTTTAGCTGTCTGATCAGAGTATCCTCATCAAACTGTTCATACTCCCAAACAATGGGAAAAAGAGAAAATAAAAGTTTTTCAGCGACATCCCTATCCAAACAAGTGGACTTCTGCAACATCGAGGGATTACACTCAAATCTTAATGCAGTTCACTTCCACTTAGAAACTGTGGAGCCGATTATACTACTTATCACAGAGACGCAGAAATATTATCCGTCTGATACATCATACTTACTCTACCCCGGATACAAGCTCGAATATAAATTCCTGAGACGTGCCGATGTATGTATGTACATTCGGGAGGATACCTCTTATCACCGTCTTCACTGCCTGGAAGACAGGTACCTGTCAGTAATGTGGATGCGTGTGGACTACGGTGTTCAAACCTGTATTTACGCGTGCCTATACGAGCCGAGCTCTTCTATAGTAAAATCGCGCTAACGCCCGCCCGTTGTTTGGTATAAACATAAACGGATAACAGCAGAGATATCTACCTACATTGCCTTCTTCTGACAAGTTAGGAATTCTACAGTAGTCAATCTGCGAATCAAGTAAGTAAATTTACTTGGAAACTTCTAGTCAATAATATAATAGTTTCCAATGTAAACTCAATTGAAATAATTCGAATTCCACGTGCGGAAGTGATTTACAGAATTGAATGAAACTTTGCGCAATATTACGCTTGTGCATTCGTTCGTATTCGGCACCTGAATACTAATGTGCGAACGGAGATTCTAACAATGTAAATTGTTCGTCTTCGACAGGATATCAAATAAGTTTCGATAAACTATGCCGATTTTGGCGTGTTGATGGCTTAATTGTAGTGTAAGGATATTTTCTATGACTCGCCTGGGTTACCACCATTATCTAATTCAAAATTTATCGCCAGATATAACTATTCCGGCAGCATGAGGGCCAGTTCTTAGCGTGTTTCCCTTCAACCATATCGTCACTTAATATCGAGTGCAATTGTATTAAAACCTACACAGTAAAAAAGGTAGATGGTGAATGGATCAACCTTAGTGAGATAATGGTCTTAACATTTGCGAACTTTTTGAAGTTCATTTCATTAACGTCTTGTTATATTCTGAGATAGTTTTTTTTTGTTCTTATATTATTACTGTTAAAGTATCTAAAGTAATCTATGTTTTGAAAAACTTAGATAAGATTGATATAACTTTTAAACGATCTCATAATAGAAATGATCGTAACTAATAATTTCATCTTTGCAAAACAAGTTTCTTAGGTATTTCTTTTTTCAAATTTACTAACGCCGTTGATCTGAAGGACTTATCACATTTATTCGGGATTCGTGTCGAGCGGTTGGGGAATTCAGCCAGAAAATTGTATCTACCTAACTAACACAAGGTCATAATAATGTTATTAATCTAGGCTTGTTTAGGCTATTACATGCATGCAAATTCCGTAGAATTCATCATAATTAAATATATCAGTTAGGTATAATTATAAAAACAGGGTAGAGTGAGTGTATGGTATATTCCCGTATCCCCCTGTCAGCGGGTGGAGCTAGTTTCCTAAGCCCTTTCCGGAGAAGGACCAGGGGTGCGTATAGGAACAAAATAGGCCATCCATCCCTTCTTGGGTACCTTTTTCTTTTTTTTTTTTACGGGGGAAATGCATTTACGCCCTACCCTTACCTATTGCATTAGTGAGACCGAAGTCCCCCAATGCAATAGGTAAGGGGGCACGGAGGGACGTCTCCGTGCCAGTGTGGGACTCGCCCGAGCGTGAAGCGCCCGGAAATACACACTAAAAACCCCCGAGGCCGTCCGCTGCATTTGGGATGGGGGCGACACGGGGTGGCTTTCGCAAGCACCGCGTGCACCGTGCTCCTGCAGCGAACCCACCAGGAAAAAATGTGTTACCCACCCTAGGTTCGAACCTCCGACCTTTCAGTCGTACTATCTATGAGACACGCGGATTCGTCCACCGGGCTAATCACGCTCTCCCTTCTTGGGTACCTAATAGTGTCAGGTTCTACAACAAAGTTCCAAAATGCATTACAGATTTCTTGAACAATAAGTTCAAGGAGCAAAATACTTCATCTTAATAAGCATACATTTCTGCCAATATCATGTTAACGGAATTTTATACTTTTCTGGTTTTCATACGATGTCCCAGCAAAATGGCGGCTTTTAACTAGAAACGTTCAAGGAGTTTTTTGTGGCACCTCAGAGTTTACGTTCTGTGTTGTTATTTCCAATACACTACACTTGTGCACAATAATCAAACTCTATGATAAAAAATCCCACCAAAATTACATAACATGGGTTCAAATAACGAAGTCAAAGACGATCAAAGTCGAAGAAGATCCCGCCAAAAACTAATATAACTATATAACGATACCCACAATACAATTTATACCACACGGATATTCATTATTACTTTTAGTCTCAGTTTGTGTGACAGAGATAGAAATAGTTAAATTGATCATTAATAATTATAGTCATTAAATGGGCATAATATAACTCGTTCAGAGTAAAAAATAAATACATTAAATTTTTTACGGACACCTTTATTGTATAAATAATCACATATGTAATTTTTTTAAATTGTTTATGCGGAAGATACGATATATTTTTTTAATTTATTTTCTGTATACCTAGATTATTCGAAGTCTTAAGATTAAGCTTACTTAAGATAATATTAATAGCTTAAATGGGCAAAACAAGAGTGCATTCTGCATATTTATAATAATAGATTAGTTTGACAATGGTTAACCCAATGCTTCTCAGTGTTGCGTATAAGCAACACGAATAATTTATACAAAAAAAAAAAAAAAAAACATAATAAACGTGTTAAAAAGCATTCTTAAGCTATCTGTCTGTATATTTGTATTTTACAATTAGTTTGACACTACATGAAAAAATGAATTTATTAAAAGCTTGTTTTTTTTCAATATTTTTAAATAATCTATTTAAAATATAAAATATATTTAGTTAAACTGTTATGTGCATATTCCTGAAGGCTATACATGTGGGTTATGTGTGAATACATATATATTTTTTAAATATTGGACCTTGTATGTGCCATCACCGAGTGGTTTCCACATACGTTGCGCTGGCGCAACGCTGGGAGTTCTCCAGCTTAGGTTCGCAACGTTGAGGTTTCCTTGCTCGAATTATCAACAATGGGAATTCGGCAAATAAATTTCGCTTTACGACTAGTCATAATCTGAGCAGACAAAAATAAGATCTCAAGTTAATTGTCAAGTGTGTTAGTTAAGAGATGGTATCATATTTTGACGTTATTCTACTATGATATGAGGGAAACCAGTGAGATTTGTATTCAAACTGTGGAGTATGGTCTCATTTAGAGAATATGTATACAAGTTTGACCTGTATAGTGAGCCTTCACAGAAGGCTGATGCATATCTGGGTTTTGGTGAAAGGTTTGTAACAAACTTGATTACATTCTTAACTCGCTAACAGAAAATAAAGTCTTTTTCTAGCAGGTACAGCAAGAGAAGGTCAGCTAGGGTAGTTAGTAGGACACTTCCTTTAAAGTAGTGGCGGGTCTCTTTCCCCCCCCCCTTTTTTCCCTTTGCCCGCCACTGCTCTGTCTACTTCTTGCTCTTTCTTTTTATGGGGGGCGGAAGTCTGTTCCGCCCCCTGGATGTTTGACCTTTGCTCATGCCTCTCCTCAAGAGGCGGGTTAAGTGGTGGAGGGGAATTATTCTCCTTCATCCCTACCGGGCCATTGCACTGACGCGGCCTGGTGGGTTTGCTGCAGGGGGCCACGCGGTGCTTGCGAAAGCCACCCCGTGTCGCCCCCATCCCAAATGCAGCGGACGGCCCCGGGGGGTTTTAGTGGGTATTTCCGGGCGACTCTCGCCCGGGTGAGTCCCACACTGGCACGGAGCTCGTCACTCCGTGCCCCCTTATCTATTGTATTGGGGGATCTTGATCCCCTAAGTACAATAGATAAGGGTAGTGCGTAAATGAATTTCCCCCCGTCAAAAAAAAAAAGGGGTAGTTAGTAGGACAGTTCTATCCACTGCAATCAATAAAAGCTTTGATGAAGGAGCTAAGAATTAAACATTTCATGTCATCCATAAGATATTCGCTTTTAGGAGCCATGATTCCATTGTGGCAGTGATTACTAACTTTGACACAGTTTGGCACACTATGGAACCACTAATGTTTAAATATATAACAACATGGAAAGTAAGTCAGTATTATACAGTTATAGTCTCCCAACCGAACGTTATCCACGAGTAAAAGTAAGGCATAAATCGTGGCGAAGGTTCTCTCGTGACAATGCTATTGGAAATTACAGAATAAGAATTTGAGATAAAAAAAATGGTGGTGGTCTTTATTATCTAATGCAATTGATAGTGTAATATAGCAGTAATAAAGCAGAAAATGAATCTGATATGAACAAAGAATCTCAGAAGAAAAACATCATCCTTGGCCGCAAAAACAGATTGCCTGGAGCAGTAAGGGAGGATAGAATTGACCACTTTATAATAAGAAACGAAATTAATGTAAAGGTGTAGTCTGGTAAATCCAGACTGATTAGATTTGCAAAAAAATGTGAAGTCCACCTTCATAATGTGTATATTTCGAAATTTCATGAGTGATGCCATCAACTTTGGTTAGGTTTTTGATATTGTTAACAATAATGGACAATTGATAGAAATTAATAAACAAAAAAAAAAACAATACCAGGAATTGTTTACCAGTATTGCTATTCTTCAAGGTATATTGTGTTTTTTAACTACATTAAATTAAAATCGATGATAAACTACCATATTTTCCCGGGATTTTTATGTCTGGGAAGAAATGGGTTAATGTCCGTTATAAATTATGAAATATCCTCGATTGTTGAACGTGTCACATGTGGTTACACATTGTCACTGTTTCCCGTATTTGTTTGAAACCATCAGTTCTCTGCCAGATATGAAAGGCTGACTAAAGAGTTGGCACAATCATATTAAAACTAAAGTGTCTTGTGTTGACAGACTTTATGATCTTTTTCATTAGTTCATTTTTCTTTTGCCCAACATTAATTCCACAGGTAACCTGTATAGGTATTCCTTGATTTTAGTAATATTGTGTATATTTTATTCATGCTATTAGCTTCATTTAATTTATCCTATGCATATTAGATTATTCTAGTTTTCATAATTAGAGTATATCTCAATAATATTATAAACGCTTTACGGTGAGACCAAACGAGCGTCATTTTATGAGTCGCGCAATTTAAGTTTCATTCCGTTTCATATAAAAGTGTGTTTCGTTTTACGCGACGACGCAAAATAAGATTTAATTCAACTCGCGCACGTATATGCAGCTGAATTTCGGTTAGCATGTGGGACGTTCAGGAGGAGTGGGGAGTGAGGGACGCGGTCAGTTTCGCATTGACTGCGCAAGAGTCAACATGTTTTTTTGTGATTAGGTCCAACCGAATTTTCAAATCAAAATTGCACGGCGCAGATTTCGCTCGTTTAGCTTCACCATTAGATGTTAAATTATAATAACGACTTACAGGAATAAAACAACACATCACAACATCGGTGTTTTCGTAGTTTTTGTATAAATACACTAATAATATAAATATCATATTACCCCATGCCCATCGGGTTATACCTAAGGTAACGTAACTATTAGCATACTTTTTACAAAATTAGCTTAACTAATCAAGAGTAAATATAAACATTGTTTACGTAATTACCATTCAGACCGTGAAATCCCCCATCTCCTTAATGTTTTCGCCATACAGCTGGCTGCTCGGGACGCTAGCGTGTTTTTACTATAGAAAAGGTCGCGCACGGTGCGCGTCGACGAGATGTCTTATATAGAAACATCGCGCTGGCGTCCCAACACGCCCGCTGTAGGGCGAAACCATAAAATAACCCAAGCATAGACTAGCCCCTTTTTTTTTTTGACGGTGGAAAAGCATAGACTAGCCCCTAATTGATGCTCACATAATACTTGAAAGACCCCTAATTAGAGTGACAAGGTATGGAAGGATAAATTTTGTAAAAAATATCAAGCTACAATTAATTTCCTTATAACTGCCAAAAAATTTCAATCATTAAGCACAGCCCATCGCCATTTCTTTAGATATATTATCAGACATATCATTTCTCGTTTCACCTTCATATTCATCACTCGACCACCAACTTTCATCGTCATCTTGTATGAAACATAAAAATAAATCATCTTCGTATGTCGGGAAATAATACTCCGGTTGGTCCCATTTCTCTTTACTTAGCACCCAATGTTTCTTCTCTTTTATATGCTTTTCTAAATTTTTCGAGTCATCGAATTTCGTTTCACAGGACAGACACTCCTTTAAATGCACTTGCCTCCGTATATAGTTCACTATTTTCACTTTGTGATAGAAATCAAAGCCCGTAGTGGCGTCTATAAATGAAAACTCATGCTGATGCTGCATATGATACAACATAAGGTCGTATTCCATTTCAGTATGATCGCATAATAGGCAAGTTATTAATGGACCGTTTTCCTCAGTCCAATCTGACCAATCAGGATCACTGTCCACATTTGAATCTTGCTCATTGTTGTTACAAATTTTCGTGGAAAAATCCTATTTTTATGTGGTTTCGTGTTATTCTTTGATGCCATTTGTTTATCACCTATATAGTTTACTAAAAAATATTTATCGTATTCCTTATTTTCCGCGTTGATTCTCTTGTGCCCCTTTTTACGCATATGTTCCTTCAATATGGTGCGATCTTTAAAACAGCCTTCACAATAAATGCATTGTAGCCTCTCCAGTTTATAAGCCAACGTTTTTATTAAATCATCAATAAATATAAGGTTATCTGGCTTTGCAATATGGAAATTATGCTTCTCATATAAATGATTTAAATAACTTGCTCGTGTAGTTGTAGAAACATTACGGCAGAATAAGCACTCTTGAATATAATTTTTATCCTCTCGTTCAAACTGATGCCTTTGCAATAGGTTCTCTAGTCTTGTCTGTTGTAAGTTTGACCGTAATTCTTTGTCTTCTGGTAAAACGTCACTTAACAAGTAATACTCCTCATTTTCAGACTTAGTCCCATCTGGTTTGTTGTCAAGCAACATTGTGGTACAGAAAAATGGGAGGTTATGATCTGTAAATTTATAAAAATCACATTTACATACACAAAAATTTAATATCTGGTTTTATTTAATGGAAATATTATGTATAATATTATACATCTAATTTATATAGATATTAATAGGAAGTTAAGAACAAGTTAAGATTATATGAAATCAATTTGTTTTCAGACTATATAAAAGTCAACATTTGTCTGTCTGTTAATTGACTAATAGCTTGAGCATTATTAAACCAATTTAAATGATTCTTTTTTAATCATATGTATGTTATATGGTAAGGTTTTAGTATATATTTTGTTATATTAAGTAGTATCTATGACTATATAAGGAAAATAATTTGAATAAACAATGTACACTATATAAAAGTTACTACAAATAAAGCTGGCAATTTTTTAATAGTAACGCAAGCAGAGTCACGGTCAGAAAGTAGACAATGATTTTGATATATATAAGAAGAGTATCCATTTAATAACATAACATATGCTCACGCTTATTATCCTCGAAAGGTTAGGCAGAGCTGAAATAGCGAACTACACCACCCACATTTCACCAAGCTTAGTTCCATTCCAGATGTGACAGGGGCGAGTATTTCGCCATATAGTGCACAAAATCCAGACTCTGGGATGACACTTAGTATGAAAAACCCAATATCACTTGACCCGATCCAGGGATCGAACCTGAGACCTCAAAACAATAGTCGTACCGTAATATAATTGCACCACTGAGACCTATTTAATATTACATCAAAAATATTTAAACAAACATACATTTAACACTAAAGCAACCTGCCTAAAAATAGTGAAGTAAAAAATAATAATATCTGTGATACAATTAACCCTTACCATGAATTATTTACCATGCACCTTTATTCTTACCTAATAAAAAACAAGAAAATCTCTCTTATTTGATTTGGATTGAATAGTCTATAAGCAAAGATTCACAGAATTAACTTACATGATTCTTATTTCAATCACAGATATACTTTGTGGTTGAATTTTGGTACATATTGTTACATTAGAAAAAATATAAGAAAGTTATAACAATAACAGTATGTTAAAATGACAAAAAATATTATGACCAAGATGTAACACTTGCAATATTTGATCTAACTTGTTAGATATTTGACAAATTCAGTGAATATGAACAGGATTTGTTATATATGAATGGAGCTAGAGATATAAGTTGTAAGTGGGCATAATTAGCATATTTTAAAATAAATTTTATATAAAAATAAATAAGATTTTATACTACAACTAGACAGATAGTTTTTAATTCTATAGTTTGTTATTATACAAAAAAATTATATGTAAATTATGCACAATATCAAAGAATTTACCTGCTATATTGGAAACCCAAAAATCTTTTTTGTTACTAAATAATCATTCTAAACTATATAGAATTCGAACAGAGTCAAAGTAAATATATGTGCTTATAGGGTGTAATAGTATATGTAAGTTGTACTAACCTTTAAATCTTAATCTCCAATACCGTAGGTATGCTTTCAAATCGGCTATTTGATTAACATCAGCAATAACTAAACAGTGCTCCATAAATAAATGTGTTAACAACTGCTTCTCAAAAGCAGGTAGGGTAAATGTTTCTTCACAAAGCACACACAAGCATTCCACCGGTTCATCACATTTGAATATGGTCGGTGTTTCTTTATTTTGATGTAGTGTTAGGGGCCCAAAAAATTCCTTGTCATGTGTAGACATTTCAATATTTCATTAGTAGTATTTTTTTAATATTGATTTGTAATTCCAATTCACAATCCACTCAAGACGTACAGGTTGACAATTAGCACTTGACAGTATTGACATTGGACAACTATTTACATTTTTTTTTGTAGGGATGGCGATCTGAACTCGATTAATTGAAGAATGTATTTTGACCAAAACATCAATTTTTTTGAAACGACATTTACCATCAGATCGATTCAGTGAATTAATCCTTTATCCTAGAAAATCGAGGTTTATTTTTCTGTTTCAAATAATCTCACAATTCTGTATAAATTAGAAATGTACCAAAACAAATACAAAGGTACGAACATTTACACTTAATTCTTCTTCTTCTTAGTTAATGGCAATCTGTGTGTACACACAATTTGTGCCAATGTCATGTAGGTAAGATTTTCAATCTTGTATCAGCGTTACCAAGCTTCAACAGAACGGTGGCCTATCCTGCTCAAACTTTCCATGGAGCTTTGTCGGCACCTCAGAATGTATGCTATGCGTTGTCTTCTATAATAAACTTAACTTGAACACAATAACTAGACTATTTCACACAAAACGCCACCAAGATTACATGATATAGAGTCAAGTACACAAGTTGTACACAAGTAAATAATTGCTACATGTCAGACTGAGATCCCGCCAAAAACCTTACACTTAATTAATCAAAATTTGTGAAATGATACTATTAGGGATGGTGTTCTGAAATCGATTAATTGAAGTATCATTCTTTAAGAGCAAAAACATCGATTTTATATAATCACTTTTTAGCACTAAATTGATCCAGTAAATTGAATTCTGAACCTAGGAAATCGATGTTTAATTTTTCTGGTTCTATGAAAACCATAAAATTATTTACAATTAAGAATGTACCCAAACACAAGTAAATGTATTAAAGATTTTCACTAAATTAATTATAAACTCAAGAGATGGCTTCGTGATTAGTTTCTTGGGTCTCTTTGTTTAGTTAAAGATGTATTTTTGTATGGTAATGAGATGGCAGACAAATATCTTGCCTGATGGTGAGTATAAGTATTTACAGAGTTAGACGCTTCTACAAGAGAATTTTGAGTGTACTGCCAACCATAAAATCACTTAATACCTTTAACTTTGATATGCTTGTAAAAACAACTCTAATTATTTTAAATGATAAAAGATTGACTATATAGTGTCCCTTTGTTTTGTATCACATGGATTTACCTATAAATCTGAAAAAAAGATAAAAGAGTTAAGTATCTTTTTCTCCTCAAACTGTTTGTCTTTTATTGTTTATTTTCTATTGACGAGCTTTAGTGCTATCAATAAAATCATTTCGGAAACAGTTTTTTTTTGGTTATAATATATAGTTATAATAATACATAATTATTGGTATATTTTTGTAAATTTTAAAATAGAAAAACGATGAATTATTATTAAATTGTTTTTATTTATGTAAAACGTAGTACACACTATGTACATTAACATAATAGGAACTTAATATAGTACGTTTTCACGTCCTCAGTAAATGCCACGACAATACAGCCTAATTAACTAAAATATATATTCTACATTAACAATAATATAAAAAATGAAAAGACAAACTTACAAAGTCAAAGTTTGTAAATAGGTAGTGGAAAAACAGAGAGAAAATATTTACACTAAAATACATTATAGGAATTGTTTTTTTTTTAATTATATATTTAAAAGTGAAAAACAGACGCTTGAAAAAATATTTTTGTTTTCAAGCATTATTATATAAATAATTTTATTGGTACGCTGTGCGAGGCAGTAAGGTTTTATTGGAACTTTACCAAATTTTTCGGTTTTTTGGTGCTTTTATGTCACAAGCTTATGTAATTATATGAATTAGAATAGATAGTGTACAGCTGGCAAGAGTACAATAAAATAAAACCCTAAGTTGATACCAAGCCAATGAAGAACATAATTCCATAAAAATAATTTTATAAACTAAACCTATAAACTAATTGCTATTTTTACTATATATTTATATTATTTAATAGGTCATAATAAAGTCATGGCTGCTATATTCTATATTAACGTGTTTTTATTCCTGCTTTTTGTCACACAAAAATGAATTCTATAAATAACTATTAATACTGTTACTAATTTGCAATTCCATTGCGTAAGAATCGAACTTGCATGCGTTATTAGGGTTAGTAATATCATTTAGTATTGGTGGAAAAACACCAACATAACGCAAGCAACATTCGGAAGCTGGTTATTAAGTTACTTTTGAAGATATGCTTATGTTTATTTTTAAGAATAACTGTAACATATTCCTGTAATTTACAATATGATATTTATTTCTACATGTAAATGAAAGCTTATCTCGTTACACCTAACCAACTATTAAATAATTTAACATCAATAATATTTTTGAAGTGAAACATCTTATGGGACGATGTAAATTGGATTTTATGAACCGAAAATGTGTAACGAATAGGAGGCAACAGCTCCATCATTAACCGATAGATGTCACAAAATAATATGGCTATGGTTTCGTCACACAGCGGGCGGTGTAGGGGCGCGACCGTGATATTTCTATAGACATCGTTTCGACGCGAGTCAAGCGCGAACCGTACGCGCCCTCTTTTATATATGTAGTAAAAGCGCGTTGGCGTCCCAATCGCCCGCTGTGTGGCGAGAGCATCATAGTTGCAACACAATTGTTTGTTAGTACAAAATAAACACCCTAGATGTCACTAAAACGAAGTTTCATTTCTACCGCGTTTACTTGAACTCGTACTCAATTTTTTGGAACTTTTAGCTAACCATCTTGGTGTAGCTACTGTATATGCGTTTGTAAAAGTCAGCATATATGAATATTTTGTGTTTAGTCATATATCCGAATGATTAAGTTTTATAAAATTCTTATGTTGGTATATATTTCTAGTGAAATAAAATGTTCGGAATATGATTACACATTCGTTTTCTTTTTTTAGATAAGTGTTAAATAATTTGATTTTTTTTAATAATGAGATGTTGACTGATACTTTTTTATTGACTGATAAAATATAGTCCATTATAGGAAGACCTATTTACACAGAAATAAACTTTTAGCATTTTAATTTTTATGCTAGAGAGAGAGAGAGCGTACCATACTCCCATTACTATGATACCACACTCACTAACACAAACTATTACTATTTGTTTTGCGGGAAAGGGATAGACCATCCTCTCTCTATACCCACCAAAAATTTTAAACGCGTATATAGCTATTTGAAGTTTATTAGGCTGATTGAAATGCCTTTTTCTGTATAAGTATTATGTTTAATTATATTATTCACTTACAGCAGGTTTCTATATCGACTCTTAAAAGTTAAAATCGAGATCGAATCAAAAATATATCGGTTTTTCTGCTTGAAATCTCGGATTTCAGTAGGTAAAACAGATTGAACTCAATCCCATATCAATCGTATATTGATATCGAGAAAAGTGTAGTGATTTTGCATGCAAGCTCGATGCGTTTAGGAAATATGTTATGGTTAATTTAAATCATCTTTACACGATATATTAGTGTCAACGTATAGAAAGTTGTACGGCACAGAACTGCCCTTGTTCGAAGCTGTAACTTGAATCACGTACTTCCTGCCAGCTTTCAGACCTCCAATTTTCTGTACAATCACTCTGTGAATAGAAATAAATAATTTAATTAATCAAATAGTAAACATAATGCGATAGGTAAATGTAGGAAATGTAATTCCGCAATGAACGAATAATAAAAGCCCATGACTATTTCAAATATATGACAATGTGCGCGTAGGTAAAATAGGCGAAATAAAACGTTGAAAACTTAAATAGTATTATTTTTATACAACTTAATAATATTGTAATTTTATAATAAGTCTTTAGTTATAGTAATCTTCTCGATGAGTAAAATGTCATTACCAAGCTACTCTAAGACTTGCGTTGGTTTGAATCGTCGAGAAATTTATTCGGTATTTCTCCACCATTTATTGATACAATAATTCCATTCAATCGAAAGACGTCCACTGGTGGACATAGGTCTCCCCCAAAAAGGGAGGGATTGGCATAATCGCCACACTTGGCAGCCGGGTCCGTGATCGCAGTAGGTGTTTGTGGTTCTCAGAGGATGCTGTTGCCCACCCCCTGGCTTATATTCTTTAGTCGCCTTTTACGAAACGATATGGGGTGGTACGATTCTTACCCGCCACCACACGTACACTAATTATCACGCTAATAATCTATGTCTTATTTACATAAGTAATTTTAACATCGTTTTATTTTCTCAAAATTATGCCAATGTTTTCGTAATCAAGGGGAGGAAGTTAGACATTAGCTTACAATTGCTGACAACAGGGAGGGATTCAAAAATTTCGCTTACGTAATACCGGCTCCTAAAATTGGATACACTTTAAAACGAGTAAGTAAGTACTGATATGGATAAGATAAGAAGACTGGATAAGAATACATACAGCGGTTTCTGTCTTTGGTTGACACATTGGACTCTCGCTGGAGTCTTCTTCGATTGTGAACATGTATAATGTTCTCCTGTGACTTCTCGTGCTAAGGTACAATATCTGAATGAGAAAATAAATAATATTAAAAAAAAAATCAGCGCTTCGACCACAGTCTCACCTGATGTTAAGTGATGATGTGTTCTAAGATGGCAAACGCGCTAAATCTGTAAGTATTTTCTCTCAAGTGATGCTGCCGAAACTCACGTACTAGGTATTTCGCAAGAGGTTTCCAAACTTGAATGTACCTACAGGAGTATTATTAGAGAATATGATCTACCTATGACCTACCATGCTATGGTTTCTTCACGATAATTTCCTTCACTGAAAGCTCAAACTCATTATAAAGTTGGATAAGTGGGTTCGAACTAACGTCCATCGAAGTACTATGAACTGAGGCATCATCACTGGTTATCCGGTGCCTATGTATAATATGGACAAACATAAAAGCAATAGTTTACTAACAGTATTTTAAGATCGTTTACAATATACAATAGTTTCATAAATAAATTTGAAATCATCCATCCACTTATTTCTGTTATTACCCTTCGTCAACATACAACTACGGAATTAGTACTGAAAAAGTCAAGACTTTCCAATCTTAGTTTACTGAAAACTATTCCTAGCAGTCGACTGTCACATAATCTCGAATGGTCTGGATGATGACTAGATTTATTACCTTTTCACTATTTATAAAGTAGCTTTTATATCCAGAACAATAAATACCCATAATTAGTGTGAATTCCAAGTCCTTATTCATAATATTGTTAAGATTGTTAATTGATATAATACTATTGTCAATGCCGATGCATATTTAATAACAATTAAATTACTAAAAAAATTTAGAAACATCACACACACTAGTAAGCGGTTTGGCGTTTATATCATTTTCTATAAAATTTATATATTTAATTTAAAAAAAATTAATAACGTTGAAATTTTGTTTCGATTGTCAATTATTAATAATGCTTTATTAATTTAATTACCTAATAACATCAGTCGCATTGTGAGTCGCTGGCAAGAAGGCGATATCTACAGATTTACAAGATCTTCGTGGCCTTAGTTCCCTTACGATTGCTCCATCTTCCATCAGTTCGGGCGTATTGATTCCCCATCTCATTGTTGATGCTGTGATCTATAAATCAAACATATAGTACAATCATTTATAGTGAACTTTATTAAGCAATTTATCATTTCTATTTATTTATTTATTGGCACCATAACAATTTTACAAAAACAGAAGTACACGATATTGGCCATATCAGTATACCTGTGTCGCAGCCAATAGCGCCCACCGCCACATTATTAACAAAAAGGGCTGCGTCCCACAAAATTAAAAATATGTGAACAAAAATGAAGCAATATAACAGATTCGACTTGCTTTTAACATGACAAAGTACTGTCAATCAGGACACCGAGATATTTGTGCAATAGATACGTTCAATTTTAGAACAATTTAATCCTAAAAAAGGTAATGAAGAACATTCGTGGGCAGTAAAACTCTAGGGCTGGATGCAATTCTAGGCGTAAATGTGATAAACTTTGTCTTATCTAGGTTCAATGTCAATGCCTCCCTTCGGGGGGGCGGGCGTAGAGGTAAGGGGGCGTTCTCTCCCTCCCCCCCCAACCCCATTGGGCCATTGCACGGACGAGGCCCGGTGGGTTCGCTGCAGGGGGCGACGCGGTGACTGCGAAAGCCACCCCGTGTCGCCCCCATCCCAAATGCAGCGGACGGCCCCGGAGGATTTAGTGGGTATTTCCGGGCGACTCTCGTCCGGGTGAGTCCCACACTGGCACGAAGACGTCCCTCCGTGCCCCTTTATCCATTGCATTGGGGGACTTCGGTCTCACAAATGCAATGGGTAAGGGTAGTGCGTAAATGCATTTCCCCCGTCAAAAAAAAAAAAGGTTCAATGTGAATAAATTAGCAGGTAGCCATTTCATATCTATATGTAGAGAGGCTTCAGCGTATGTTTGAGTTTCAGCCCAATTATTACGCAGAACAATTGATCACGGTGTCATCAGCATAAGTTATGATTTTAGAATTAGTAAGTGGTAACAAGCAGAGATGTAGTCCAGGATGGTAAACACACTAAGCCTAGAGGTACTGATTCTCAAATGATGCTGCCGAAACACACCTATTGGTATCTGGCGACAGGTTTTCGAACTTGACGGTGGTAGCTATCCAGGCGGGCTTTATTAGAATATCCCCTACCACCATGCTATGGTTTCCTCATGATGTTTTCCTTCACCGATAGCTCAGGCTGGTTTTAGAGTTGGATAGGAGGATTAGAACCCGCGTCCATTGATACGGAATCCCCTCGCACTATGCCATCATCGTTTATGATAATTAATGTTGTATCACATTTTTTACTTTTATAATATCAAGTAGCTAGTTATTTCTATTTGTGGTCCTCATATTTTCTTAATAGCAATTAAAGTGGCAACCCTTCTACTAACAATCGACAAAATAAAAATTATAATAATAATTTTGTTATCTAAATTGCCAATAATAATAATATTACCATAAATATTTAATACCTCGACATTAACTGTTGCATCTCTATCCCATCTGCTTGGTACTAATTTGATGACGTATCTCATTCTAGTCTCCTCCGAACTTGAATCAAATTGTATCGAACCTTCGTCACTGGTTTCTTGAATCGATGAGGTTAACATCGGTGCAGCTACGAAAAACTTTGAATGTGGCTCTAAAATTTAAGTATATCGGTATTATTTTTTTTTACGATTTTTGCACTTCTATTGACGCCTATAAATTGTTTAAAATAAACGTTAAAATTACCTATATTTTTAATGTGAAATAATCTTTTCCCTCTGACCAAAACCTCAGCGTCAACAGAGCCACCGCAAGTAGATAATGTTACCCAAAGACCACCACCGGCTCCCACGGTAGCCTAAAACAAAATTAACAATGTTGTTAACGGTTTAAACATCCTTAATGTTTTTTTTATCGCGATATGTAATTTTATCAAATTTTTAATATATAAAATTAGGACATTAAAAAATTAATAAACTGATTGGCTAAAGTGAAAATATTACAATTTATAAAGACTACGAAAGTGGACAAGAAAGATGTTTACTTATTTTTAAGATTATTTGATTCTCAATACGTATGTATATTAATTACGGAGAGAGAATAAACTTCATAGAGGTGTATTTATAATTTTTATTTGTTGGGATTATTTGCTCATAAATCTTTTATTAATCGCTATATTACCGACTTTTTTTTTGAAACTATATTTAAAATACGTTAAGTGCAATAATATTCCAATGCCCATAATTTAGTCATTTATATGTATAAAAAGAAACTGGAAATCTTTTGAGACACCATCATCTCAAAACTACTGAACTATATCGGTAACGTACAAAACATTCGACGCGGATTTGTTTATAGGTGGGGCTAATAGGCTATTATTTATTTTTTGGATTCCATTGACCCTCTCTCATTTTTTTCGATTTACTCTTGTGTACATTTTCTTCCACGCTAATAAAAACAAAAGACTCTCATTTTACTTCATTCATTTGTTTTTTTAGGTACGCAGTGAAGAATACAAAAAACGCTGGCGGAGCCGCGGGCACCAGGTAGTATCACTATAAAAACAAACAAATGTTACATATGATTTTTTCAATTGTTATCACGTAAAAAGTAGCCGCGTTATAGGAAGAAAACTTATGCTAAAAGTTAGATGTCATTACCTTGAAATAATACACGCTTTTTCCTTTCACATCAGCTCTGTACGGTACGTTCTCGCGAAGTCGTTTAGCAGTAGAAGTGCGAGGTCGGACACTTCCTGTAGCAAGTAGGGAACCAGATCGACGATCTTTAGCTATACCAAAGACACTGACGTAGTAAGTCTGCCAAATATAAAAAAGGGATATTTTTATCCGATAATTTTACTAGCACCAAATGGACTCTTCGTTAATGATGAAAATATATTTGTTAGTTTGAATTAACAATTTAACAGTTACCTGAGTTTTGGATTTAGCGTTAAAATGCATGTAGAGAAAATAGCAGTCACCACGGTAATGGTAAAGAAGAAAAAGGGTTTGCTTACTCTGCTCGGATCTAGATTTTCTATTAAATGATGAGTTCTCTCCCCCACGCAGGCAATTACTGGATCTTCATTCGTCGTCACTTTGGTACTTCGGCCTGCAGTGAATGATAATAAGTTAAAACAATGAGTGAGTTAACAATTAATTTTTTGGGTGTCGAAGATTAATTCCAAATATTCTTGTTTCTCGTCTCGCGACCGCCATTCCACCACCGTTTTGCACCACGAGCCTTACTTTCTGGCGACGCGGCCTGCCCACTCCCACTTCAACCTCGCAATCCGTATAACAACGTCGCTCGCTTTCCTCTGGTCTCTTATCCATCCATTTCGTTATGGTCCCTTAATGTCACTCCTATCAGTTTTCTCTCAATAGCTCTTTGATCCACCTGAAGTTTATGGCGAAACTCCTAGGTGAGCACCCAGGTTTTCGCCCCATATGTGAGCACTGGTTGGGATGCGAGCTTTTTGTTCGGCGCTGATGTCCGTTTTGAACGCGAATTTGAGTTAGGAGGTAAGCAGCCCATGCATGCCTTATTTCCTTGTCAATTTTATTTCCCTGGTTGTCTTTCCCATCACTATCTCTTATACCACTTTGCGTCTATAGGACAATTATTATTATATGTCAAAATTTGAACCCTAATACAGCCATTTATAATGAATTTGTCGGGATACACATTTCACATAATTTTAATGTCATTATAAAATACATCATACTATGTAAAAAGATTGACTACGAAAGACTATTTTAATAAATATAATTGTAACCTATCAAGTTATTGAAGGCATTATGATAACCTAAGTTGATTTAGGATTATAATTTAAACAGATTACTTGCGTGACTTGGAGAACACCGTTCATTTTCATCTAATGGTATGAACAAAGAAATATTTGTAAGTTAGTATAGAACTTCTTATTTTACTGTGGACAGCAGCGCCTCTAGCCCTTGTAGCGCTCGTGTGCCACGTATATCCTGACACCCTTTGAGAGCGTTGGTGCCCCGATCGACGCATCTTTGTAGGTCGGCGCCCCCTACAATCCTGCGCTCGTATGCGCTTATACACCTTGCACTATAGGTATAGTCGGCTCCAACTAATTTCTACATAAAAGCATTGCTTATTTTTCTGTATTTTTGTATCCCGTCATGGAAATGCTTCCCTATGTGAACTAACTGACTGACTAATATTACTTCTATAATAGATAATCTAGTAATAATTATCCTTACCGAATTTCTTCCTCCTGTAAAGGTTTTTATAATATCCATCGTAAGCGTTAAAATTATCCCCATCAATTTTATTATCCATTTCGGAGGATTTACTAGTGTTATCAAAACGATTTGTCTCTGGGTTTAAACTGACTTTTTCAGTACTCAGACGGTTGGTTTTATCCAAGTGATTCTCCTTGATGTCGTGCTGGGCTGCGCAGAGCGACGAATAGTTCTTTATGTGTGAAGCCACAACACAATATGACGTCTCTTGAGGGTCTATTGGGCTGTAAACACATAATTGAAGAATTTAATTGTGTACACTAACAAAAGGAAGGCATTCGTTGCAAAATTCGTTGTGCCTTATATTACTTAGTTTAAATACTATGATGGCTCAGTTGGTAGTATGGTCGGATTTCACATCAATGGCCGTAGGTTCGAATCCAACCATCCTATTTTATAACAAGCCTGAGCTTTCGGTGCAGGAAAACATCGTGAGGAAACCATAGCAGGGTAGCCATCAAAATCAAGTTTGAAAACCTGTCGCCAAGCATCAATGGGTGTGATCCGGCAGTATCACACCTTGAAATTAACCACTTCTTACTATCCTAGACCACATTGACTCTTAATATCAGTTGACAATGTAGCCAAAGTTTCTAGTCTATCTATACAATATGTAAAAAACCTACAGGTTTCAATTACCTAATTATTAATATTGAAATTAGTTAAAAAAACTGAAAATGATAAAAACTGAACCGCATTTAGAAATTTTTTGAATATACAAGTTTAAACGTAGATAATATAACGTTTCTTAATCTGGTCTAAAGATATTTTCAATATTTACAATTTGCATGAAAAAATCTATATTACGAAATAATAAATAAAATAAATAACTTACAAAAAATAACAGGAAACTATTAAGATTTTGGTATCTACGCAATAATAAGTGTCAATACTGTGACCAGCTATTCTTAAAATTATTTCATATCAAACGAATCACCAACGAGATAACAGAACAAAACTAGTTGCACGTACAAACAGACAAAAAACATACAGGAAAGCCGACAAAGTATGCGGCGACATATCTTGAACTAGAAACTGCGAATATATGTAACTTTCCATGGTCTTTGTGCACTGTAAAAGGAGTCAATTAAAGAAATTAAATTGACGATACTGATTTAGTTTAGTACGGTTTTGAAAAATTCTATAGAATTACTTTAATGAATGTTAAAAACTCGTTTTATATTAATACGAGATAATTAATCGTATATACTATGAAAATGTATTGAAAAAATGTTTACACTGACAAAAACGTGTATTCTGGAAACGTTAGACATTATTATTACTTATCTATACCTAATTATTAATAAGCTTTTGATTTATTAACAGATTTGTTTTAACGTGTCCAATTTTAATCTCAATCTGATTTTATATGTATCTTGGACATACTCGTTCTGTACATTGATAAAGCACTTACTGAGCGGAGACTATTACGGATCTTAAATTTCAAGAAGTTTAAAGGTTATATGCGTTTTATGATTAATTTTTACTGTGTTTTCCATTAACTGATGATAGTTTTAGTACACAATTGTGAAAAGTCGTTTGCGTAAAATCCGTAGTGAAATCTACAGTCAGGCAAAAACGTGTTGCATCAGTTGACTTCAGTTTAAAATTACGTCATAATTTAACTATAACCATAACCCGCGAAATATGGGCATCTAAAGTTTAAACGAAGTTTATTCCGATTGTCATGTCTTCTGTAAAAAAAATAATAATATTGTAATTTTACATTTTACAAAATTGTGTTTACATAACAAGATATTTATGGGAAACCTTATCCAGATGGATATTAATGTCTTCAATTAAAGTGATGAAGGTGGATCAATATCACGGCTAAAAAACTAGTGTATCTTCCTAGAATCGATCGCTTTGCAAAATGGGACAATAAAACCTTCCTAGGAAGCTTTAGAGTTTCAAAATCTTTAGCATAGGCCTTACACTTGAAGCCATTATTAAAAACAACCAGTTCAATTAATAGGCAGGTTCTTTCTTTTTTATTAACACTAGTGCCACAGTTTTCTTTAAGTAAGATGATATTCTTATAGTTTTTAATAAGTGTCTAAAGATGTACGACTTCCTATTTTTAAATTGTATAGGCTCCGCTTTGAGCATAATTTCATCTGATATTACCTCCCAATGTGGTGGATAGTGTTAAGCACGCTAAGGCTATGAGCCCTGGCTTTCAAGTAATTCTGCCGGAACACACCTATGCTTGGCAAAAGGTTTCAAACTTGAAAATGACATTGTCCTACCACCATGAAGATCATGACTTCTAAACCTAAAATACAGAATATGCAATGAATAAGTAATAATATTAGCAATAATAATAATTAACATGACTTTTATTAGGATACATTTATAACATCGATTACTCCTAATGATAGATATAAACATAATTTTGTGTTTTTATCTAATATGCTTTGATCCGTAACGAAAGAAATAAGAAAAAAATCGTTTTGCTCTAACTCGACAACAATATTTACTCTTCAAATAAAGCTCCCTTAGACATTTTCATCTTATTTATGAATACTATTTATATCATTTTTTACGATATTACTATACATAAATTGATTTATGTCTCTTTCAACTGACAACTCTTTTAACTTTAACGCTAACTAAAAGTTGGGTTATGCACTCGAAACTTTGGTTCTGCTATGATTAAAGATATAGTAAAGATTAAACTTTAATCTTTACTGTAATAGATAGATTTAGATAGAATTCCGTGCACACCACCCTTAGTTTTGCTTACGTTATGTTTCGACATTCACTAGTCTTAAGTATTACTTGTCAATTATCGACAGGTTACAGAATAATATACTCATCTAGTGGTGGTTAGTTAAATGGTTTAGTTATCACCACATCAACGACTGTAGTACCATCCGTGATGGCATCCGCATAATTACGCTACGAGTGCACGTACGGCCGGCTATTAATTACCACTTTTTAAGCTATAGCTAACATTCCTGTCGATCGTAAATTAATCTTACACCACACTCTTATAACCGATACGATGACATATTAATTCTTAAAGACAGATTTCAGCCAGCGACTTAATTTCGAATTACAACTGAGTCAAATAACTGACAAAATATGTAGATTATGAGTTTTAACATTAATGTATTTGTCATTAATTTCTTTACGGAGAGTGTCAGTAAGTGCGTCATGTCTTGATGAATTCGACATTGCAATTTCTCTCCGTTTCTTTTCAGTATTCAACAGAAAAAGTATTGTAAAAAAACGTTCTGATGATTATTTTTTTTGTTGATTTAACTTTTTTCATGTTTTTTTTTTTCATGTAACAAAATCAGTTCAATAGTTTTGAGCTATAAATCAACTGAAAAACAGACCCAGAGAATTTACATTTTATAATATATAAAAATCGATCTATTAATTGACGAAATCTGTATAACAATGCATTCAGTAGTTTAAATGCTTTAAGGTTATCTAAATATACCTCCAGGCGTATTTTAGAAAGAATAGAATTAAGCAATAAATTACATTGATTTACACTTTGTTTTTAAATTAGTTTTACTAATAAAATACGCATTTATTTAACTAAATATTCGACTAAATTAAGTGTACGAAACGCCGCGTATTATCTTGAATCGAGTAGCGTGATTTACAAATCAGGAATGCAAAGAAAGGTAACAAACAAAATGAGACTTCAGTTAGAATGTAAATCTTTTGTGCCCTAGTAGGTAAGCGAGCTAAAAAGTTGAAAGAATGAGGTTCGCCTTTAAAGCCTCTTTATACTATTTGCGCGTGTGCCATCTTTAGTAACGCATAGTATATGTCGGCACGATGCGAATTGGCGTCTTTTTGCTTAGTCCATACCAGTTGTGACGGGACAAGTTTTTTTTAATTATCTCCGTTAATACAATTTAGATTAATACGTCTGTTTAACATAAAACAATACAAAACAACATAAAAATTGTGTTTGAATCGGATCATTTTTTTTAAATTTATGTTTATCATCGCATATTTTCACTGAACGTACGCTAACCTATAGTTAAGTTAGATAAAGATTGATGGAAGTACTGTCTAAAATGTAATGCAAAAATGTTATACGTAACAACTTATTAGTATTATGTTTTGCGCTAGTAAATTATATTTTAAAATAATTAGGTATTACTATTGATATTATTCGGTTTATGTTTGGTACTATGGACTTCTAGTATTGATCAGAATGTGTTTGGATTTTAAACATATAAATTGGAAGTTATCCATGAGTAGTCCTATAGAGAAAATATAATGCATAAAGCTTTGGCGATAGAATTTAGTGCTATAATTTTTATACAGTAAGTATTCACATTACTTTATAATGGATGAATTCAAGCAGTCATTTTTCAGAGCCAGTTAGTCTATTTTCAATAATTGATCCATTCGACGTTATTGTTCTTTAATATTAGCTAGCTAGCTAAAGAGACTTCACCGTAGAAATAAATGCTCACCTAGCTAGGTACCACCCTACAGTTTGAATGTCTATCGCCGTGCACCTATAGGCCTATTCCGGCAACTTCACTTGAGAGCAAATACAGAGGCACTGAAGCCTGGATAGGATTAGAGTGTTTCCCATCTTAAATCACACCATAATTTAAAATCAGATAAGACGGTTACTTCGATAGGGAGACCGATGTAGGTATGGATGGACTGTGTACAGAATTATATTTGATTAAAAAGGTATGAATGTTGAGATGACAAATGACACAGAAGAGTGGAAGAATAGAAAACGATATACCGACCGTAATTAACAAAGAGGCCAGAGTGAAAAAAATCTATAAATATGATCAGGGAAAGAGAAAAAATTTCGAGAATGTATTTTCTTTCATTTCTTTATTGCTTAGTAGCTATTGATGAGATTTATAAATAAAATCAATTGGAAATAGTTTACAATTTAATTAGAATTTCGAATAATAATATTTAGAAACGAAAGTCCTTCTCTTTGTTAAATTTAACTTCATTTCTCATAAGCTGTTATGTAGGTTGTAGGTAATATTGTTAAAGGGTAAGATAAATTATTGTTATCTGGAGGCGTTACGGCTTTTACGATACCAGTTAAGGATTTAGTATTATTATATCTAATTTCGAGACACGTTGGCCATTACAACCCGGGGCAATCACATATCGGTATGTAGGCAGGTATCGGCATTGATCAGCGATCTCTCCGTACACTTAAAACTAAGGGTACGGCAACGATTGCTACAATGTTGCACCACACGGCTGCCCGTGACATTGTATTTGGTACGTGACGGAATAATCTCTTCTATAACTGCATGATTTCCATACCGAGGATCGACGGAAGATGTAGTTACTGCAGTGATTTATATGATTGCATGTTTACGATTCACGAATGAAATTATAGGGATAAAAAATTGTTTTTTTTTTTTTTTTTTTTAAATATGATCTCTGCGAAATGAATGCTCTTAAATGAGGTGCAGTCGAAGGATGCGAACGAAAGCCGGTAGGAATCTATTGACATTCGGTATGAGTATGCCAGATTGTACATCTTACCACGATTACAATCTCTGGGTAGGTTACGTGTTCCGATATTCAACTGGGGAGGCCTCTATACCAGGTGACAGTTTAATACAGAGGCACTTTCATGCATACAACGCATTTAAATCCACACTATACACTACCTTGAGATCCGTAGTTGGCTTTAATTTAGAGCAAATTCTGCGAAATTTACGTCAAGGAATTTACGCCTAAGCCTTAATCCGTACCACTTTGGTGCCCTTGTGCTAGCTACCACTCTCCCGGCTTAGCGCCCTAAGCGCTTGCCTTAAAAGTTTCGTGAAGTCAAAGCTTTTCCGGCCAACAGAATTTAATCAATTCGAAAAAAAAAACAAACTAATTCCGAATACGCGTCGCCTTTTAACGTGTCGCTATGATTGGTTTTTTACAAGTGTACGGTGGTCATGACCTTACGTTATTTAGGTAGGTAGATAGATACTTATTTTTTGTTAAGTACATATAAATGATTTTGTTCATTTGAAATACCTTTAAATCTATTATCTTCTGTATTTATAAAAGGAAAATTGGGTTCCTTTGACGCACTATCACCTCAAAACCATTTCATTTCATTGATCGCTTCTCATTTTCTTTAATTTGATCTTATGTACACTTTAGCGCTAAAAAAACTAAAGAATCTCATTTCTCTTCATTCATTTACTTTTTAGGTTAGATATAAATTAAATGGTAGTGCGTAAATGCATTGGTAGTGTGTAAATGCATTTCCCCTCGTCAAAAAAAAAGGTATAAATTAAATGTTTTATGCATTTTATCACTCACACATAAAGAACATATGAAATGAGAGCGGAGCCCTGGGCATAAGTTAGTGATATATAAAAAAGGTTTTTTGTCAGTTCTGCTCTTTGACTGTGTTGTTTTCCGAACCGGTGTTAATATTTTGACGTTCATGAGCACCTCGTCAGGGGGCCTTAATTGAATCATTTTTTTATTTTTTATTTTTATGAAATACATTTAAACCTGCCTATTTAAATAATTATTAAATTAAATTAATTAATTGATGTGAATCGGTTAATAGACGTAGAATCGAAGTGGATAACTAGTGTTAGGCGCCTACATAGAAACTTAACAGTTTTGTTTCAAAACCGCATTTGACACAGATTGCTTGACTCGTGCGAACTTAATTCATTGCATTATGATATCGATTTTTATTTCGTAATAACAACCTCACACGTGTTTCTAAAGTTCTAACTGATAACGGATCAACAGTTAAGCGGATCATTATATATATATATATATATATATATATATATATATATATATATATATATATATATATATATATATATATATATATATATATATATATATATATATAATTATCTGTATGTATTATACCAATTTATGAAATACGTATTTTTCTCATTTCTTTTACACAGTTCAGAGATATCAACCACAAAGCCACTCGACAACTATCTACGTATTGTTATAGCATATGCAACAAAAACAATAAAAGTTGCCAATTGACATCAAGTTATTTTGTTTATTAAGTGTAAAGCTAAACGGTCTTATTACAAAAACCAAAAATAAGCTATTGTTAAACACGCTTTTTACTAAACAGTGTCTGAAATTTAAAATTGTATTGTATCTCTAAACAACCCTAAAACACTCTTTTGTAATTGAACTTTTTTAAAATATGTTTTCAACGGGAATTTAACTTTTTTGTAATAACACCGAAAAAAATGCTAGTTTATAAATTGAACCTATATTATGCCTGTACATATAAAGTATAGAGTTACAAAACTCAGATATTATAAAACGATCCTTTACATTTAATTAATGAAAACACATAATTTACAAAATTTGATAATGTTTTTACGTAAAAAATAATGTAATAAATAAACGTACTGAACGTGGTTGAATAATCAAAGGAAGTTCTTTTAATCCTTACATTTCATAAAAGGTAACCTCTATCTATCGCTTCTCTGCTCGTATACTAACAATCTGTGAGCAGAGCCACGGACAAACAGCTAGTAAAGTAAAAATTTAATTTACTTTACCATAGATCATATTCTTGCAAGATAAATCGTGTATAACATTATAAAAACCGTTTACGAAGAAAACATAACTAATAGACAAGTTTTGTAGTAGGAATTAGATTCTAGCAACATTTTTAGGTTATCTCAGGTAGATTTGTGTACGGGATTTCTTAAAGAACACACACTCCCTTCTTCACACAGTATAAATACCTTACGGTTTGATATTCAATTATACACTTTATCGGAATGCAGCTTAATCATTGCAAGTCTGTAAAACCTCTGTAATAGGGAACTATCTATGTTGTTTCACATTAGATTTACTACACTGTAAAAGTTAACATAGAATCTTTACTAATTGTATGAATAAGAAGATCATTAAAGAGTATCTTTCAATTATAGAGAAGGTTATTCGATCGATTATCATTGCCATCATCATTCGCTCTGGAGTAAAATAAATAAAGCAAACGTAGTAAATGATAATGTATTAAATGCCATGACTGATTAGAAGTTAAAACTTAGCCTAACTGCTAATGACATACTAATATACTAATGTAATACCATTTTTGGAAATTCAAGGATAGAATGCAGATAAAGCTGGTTAGGCTTTTGACATTTAAATACAGGGAAATTTGTATACAGTCAGTGCCAGTTTATTTATCCGCTAACATCACCTAAGCCAAGCAAGAGATTTTAATGCTAGTTTCTTTCCTTCTATTAGACATTTCTTCAAAGAAGTGTAATATAATCTAATTAACGTTTTGTGTAAGTAGAAATAATCGATATGTTGTAACCAAGTCACTAAAAAGTCAATTTTCATATCATAATTAGATCAAGTCTTATGAGATATTTCAAAATAATATCTTAGCGAATTATGGTTCTTCAAGAATCTTAGAGAAAACATCCAAATGGAATATCTCCTATGATCGCTATCTTCTATGATTTACTCACAATAACACAATTTCTTTTTCAATTCTAAACGAAACGCCGACGAAGTCGCAGGCAAAAGTTAGTATACCATAAAGAGTAACAACTGATAGTAAAGTCACCGATATAAAAGCTAGTAAAGGCTACGTACGGATTATAAAAGGATTAACAAAAGCTATCAAACATACAAAGTATCTGAGAGTTTATCATAATACGTACACCGACATTGGTAGATATCTTTGGTCAACTTTGTTAAGTCAACAGTTAACATTTTATTGACCCCTTTTGATCTTGCTTTTGAAATGAAACTTTTTTGCGCGCGCTGGGTGTAAAATTCCAAGGTCACGACACACATAGGTCGCAATGATTTTTAATATGGAAAGACTAATAGATTTTATTGTTAGAGAAAAAGAGACAAAAATAACAAACACATTATACTTTTTGTCTGTATAATTATTATTCTTTAGGCTTTGTAGTTTCCTCTTCGAGGATACTTGTGTGTTAATATATTTTAGAAAGTGATCATATATGCTTTTTACATTTTATCTCGGGCTCTGATATTTATCCCCTATTAATAATTTCAATGATAGATTTAATTAAAAGATCGCCGAAGAAATTTCACTTCTGACACGTGTACTCTGTTCATTTCGAGTACCTAATTTATTTCATTTGATATACGACACTAAATTAGGTAAACGTATAGACGTACACACATAGAAATCTAGTTATAGTTTGAAATAAAACTAATAGAATTGTACGTGACCCGTTAGTTCTGAGGCGTTGTACCGGGCCTTTACCGTGTTTTACAGGTATGTGTATGCCCTTACATGGTTCCGTATCATAAATTCATCCGTACGTGTTCTTGTGACGAACATTGACAGAATGGATTTATGTCTTACGATAGGCATGCGTAGGGCGACCATGATATCCGAGTTTACGTTGGAAATTACAACAATGTTGTAATGTTGCTAACTTTAATTTTGAGGACAAAGTTGTACGATAATTTATGGAGACTATTACTCGCCCGGTGGTCGAAATAATAGCTATTGAACATATGCCGAAAAAATGACCCGTTTCCAATTTTTTTTAATTGAGAGAACATGAAAGTTCTTCAATAATTACTAAACAAAATGAAAAGGGAAAAGATAATCGGTTAACGGAACCACGAGAAAAATATCTTGAATTGTTTTTCGTTGCTAATTTATACATAAATTAATTGATTTCATTTCAATTTATTAGTAATAAAGTAAAGAAAATATAATTCTAGAGAATTTACCATTTTTTTTTAAACTGTATCAAAATAAAAATTAAAGTTTTGTTAGTCGTAAATTAATAATAATACGATTAGATGTCAGGGTTAGAAAACTGAACAAAATTCATTGTTACAAAATCAATGTTACACAAATATAAATAATACGGACAGTCACCGAAACGGTATGACGTAAACCATATGAACAATGCTGAGTTGGCATATGATTGAAATTATACCAGCTCGAAGCGTAGACATGACCTTATATGCCCAACTGTATCAAGAAGAATAGAGTTAGCTAGTAGACACTATCATTACATAAGCCCTATGTTATACAACAAAAAATTCATAAAGAAATAAATATTTATCCACTTACCAAATGGAAATGT
Organism: Samia ricini; assembly: GCA_014132275.2. Lineage (NCBI taxonomy): Eukaryota > Metazoa > Arthropoda > Insecta > Lepidoptera > Saturniidae > Samia > Samia ricini. The sequence goes on from AP028159.1 coordinate 3,921,298, forward strand.
AATAAAACCACCTTAAACTGGCTATTAGGACTTACTTACGAGGAAACAGAACAACTACTCATATTCACACAATAGTAAAGTAAATAAAGGAATTTTATTTTTATTACACTGATATAGATTAAGCATACATACACACACACATGCACGCTTATACACGCAATACTAACACATGGTCATTTATATATTTATTTTTTTGCATTTTTTGTTTGTTTATTTTAATATTACTCGTATATATTTGTATTTATATTCTATAAAGTAGTTTTCAAGATATGTACCGGAGGCGGGCGATGGTAGTTGCAACACAGTTTTTAATTAAAGCAACTATTATCGTTTTAAAACATTTTGTGTAAATTGTTTTATCTAAATAAACAAAAATAAAATAAATATGATCAATTTCACTACTCTACTAGACAAGACAGACAAAAAAATCCTGATAAAAATTCTCAATTACAAATATTATTGGAGTTATTTGTTTACGAGAGGTAGTTATAGGTGAGAACCATTTTATGGTGAGATATGTTAATTGTTATTAACAAGTTTAGTACTTATCCTATGAAAACAGTGATTTATTGTCACCGCCATACGTAACGGCGTAAAACTTACTATCTGGTTTTTATTATGATATTTCATAGTGTCACAATGTAACGTGATTTAAAGCCTTCTTGGTAAGTATATCATCTATGGACACCAAATCATAGAGTATATTACCAAATTAAAGGTGTAGATAGTAAAAAAAATTACTCCTAAACGGCTAAACCGATTTTAATGAAATTTTTTGTGTCTATTCCTGAGGATTTGAGAATGGTTTAGAGTCACAATTTGGTCCAATGGATGATGTTTACATAATTAATTTTTGCGAACGAAGTCGCAGGCACAGCTAGTCTCCTATAATCACTTACAGAATATTCTTTAGAATGTACGTATGTTAAAAAGGAGTCTGCTTTCTTGATTTTTATTGGTATATTGATTGAGGATTTGACCTTGTTATTACCTGTACCATCTAAGCTTACTGTAAAGTTTTGTCTGTTTGTCCTGTAGTAGATTTTTGATTCGAGAACATGGTGATAGTGCAGGAGTCGGCAATGTTTTGAGTAGGAAGAGTAAAAAATTACAATTAAAAACATGTCAAAGTTTTTAAAGAGCCGCAGAATTTTCCTTGCCGACAATAAATAGTACTTACATTAATATAGTTTTTTGATTAAAAAAAACTAATCTATCTATTCATATATAAGTAGTGCCTAATTCTCGTTAATCGTTTTTTTTTATTTATTTAAATAAATAATATTTTTTGCGTTTGGAACTAAAGAGCCGCATTTTCACATTCAAAGAGCCGCAGGTTGCCGACCCCTGTGATAGGGTATTGCATGGTGTTAAGATAGCCGTATGGTGACAGAGCATTTTCTAATGCCTGATTGGTTAGTTTTCACCCTTAAGTTTGAAAATTTTGCTATCAGGCACCTTTTAGGCGTAAGTGAGATTGTATAAGTAATGTTAAACTCATACAATATAAAAAAAAATACAGAAGTGATTTACATCTTTAAAAATTATAAATGGAGCCTCTGTCCAGCTTTTAAAAGTATTGCTTGTTACATTAGATAATATAAATAGAATAAAAAGTACATTTGTACAGAGTACAGGTGTCAGAAGTGAAAGTGCTTTGGTAATCTTTAAATCTGTAAGGCGAATTATTAGTAAGGGATAGATATACTGAGAAAGAGATAAAAAAATATAACTGCCCTCTTTCTGAAATGCAGGGGAAAATAACAAATCTACAGTCAAAAGTATAGTGTGCTTATTGTTTTTTTTTCTCTTTCTCTCTCTCTACCATGTAGTGCCGGTTAAGAAGAATACCACCCCATATCTTCCCGTGGGTGTCGTAAAGGCGACTGAGAGATATACCAGGAGCAGCATCTTCTGAGAACCACAAACAACTACTGCGATCGCCAACTCGCGTGCCAAGCGTGGCATTCATGGCGATTCGCCCCTTTTTGGGGAGACCTATGCCCAGAAGTGTACGTGGACGTGGTTCAATCAATCAAAATGAAAAAAAATCTTTATTCAATTTAGAGTCTAAGAAGGCCGAATAAACGTCAGAACACTACCACTGGTTCGAAAAATAACACAGTCAAGAAGACCAAAGAGAGTATCAATCAATCAACGTACTTTTATCTGTTCATTACTAGACACTAATTCTGATGTTTAAGGTTAAAATATTCTGTGATCCATTGTATGACGTCACATTGAAATTTCGCTGCAATAATGATGATAATATTAATTTAAGCTTACTATTAACATTACTATAACTATAACCAACAAAAGTCTAAAAAGTACAAAGAATAAATTTGAATATAGCAAGACCACGCGTACCGTTAGTACGTTCGTTAGTATCACATTAATCAACCCATTTTTTAAATAAATAAAAAAATGACTAGGTATATAAATTAAATATAATACGTTTTAACATACACTGATAATATCGTATTGAAGACAATCCAGTTACAATCCTGTCGGTCCATAACTTTATTATGATTCCATCGATGAAATCAGCAATAAACTCCGTGTTCTATAAATCTTAACTTCTTGGAAATACATCATATAAATAAACCAATATTATTTTATCTGTGTGAATCGTCTTTTTCTGTTGTTAACTTTTAAAAGGTTTGTTTTTTATTTCGTTTTAATATACTACATATTTCTTCGTAGTTTTTTTATGTGATGATTTGATGGTTAAATAAATTCTTGACAAACTCATTTGGATAGCTCGTAATTATCACCAAATCAATGGGCAAAAACCTTGGTGCAAACTAGAAAAGGTTGTAGACTTAATCAGCTCTCTAATGATTACCCATTACATTTTCTAAAGAGTTTGAGTTTTTCTTATTATTCTCCATAAGTATCGTCAAAAAAATGTCAATTGGCAAATTCAAATTATTAAAATGTACGCATTCCACAGGTCTTAAACAATATTATTGCGATGACTCAGAACTGGATTAATTATAAGACCTAAAAGACTCAATCGAATCCTTCTGAACTGCAAAACGATCATTGGTAAGTGAAAATGTGATAGGATATTTTGCATCTACGGATTTGGGTTCGAATCCGTCTATCCTATTCTTATTCTATACATATTAATGTAACCTTGCGGTGAAGGAATTCGATTGTTGTTAGACCATATTCTAATGATCTAACCAACACCCTCTAGTTTTAAAACTACTTATAAGTACATTCCGGCAACATCATTTGAGAGCCATAATTTCTGAACCATTTTTGAACCAAAAATCAGGATGGTATTACTAAGAGCTACTGTCTGATGACACATCTATACTACTAATAAATAAAATTGAAGTGTCTGTTTATAATGTCAAAATAATTTGATTTATTATTTACGAATGTATATACGATACGTATACCAAAAATACAATTTTTGTCTGTCTGTTTGATGTTCCGGGTATAATCTCTGAAACGGCTGGACGGATTTTGACAGGACTTTTTTTTGGTAAATAGCTGAAATTACTTTCGGTAACCCAGGGTTAATTTTCAAAAATAATTAGAGTTAAGCTTCAAAAAAAAAAATAATTAAAACTTATAAAAATTGAATAAAGTCCGATTCAATGCATCGTTTTATTGGCAGGTATTTGAATTTGTGAGGAATATTTTTGCTTAATGTTAGTGGTAAAAAAAAATTTGGAAAATAATTACGGTAAAGTAAACAAAAAAAAAAATAATTCTATTCCATTTAAACGAAAAACGTCTACTGCTGGACATAGGTCTCCCACAAAGATCTCCACGACGATCGGTCCACCTTGTGGGGTGCCTACCTACGCTACGTCTTCCGGTGCATGCTACCCATTCGAGAACCCGTTGGCCTCATCGGGCATCGGTTCTGCGAGCAATGTGCCAAGCCCACTGCCACTTAAGTTTAGCGAAACTATATTACGCAAGGAAAATTTATATAAAACGCGGGCGCAACCACTCACGAGTACACAGCTAGTTATGCATATAATTAAAAATCGTCATCGTGAATGACCTCACTTCTTTTTATTAAGACAAAGTATTCACCTATATCACGATATATACGATATGCACGGACCTTCAAATGTTTGATTAAGTATTTACAATGCCTTTATTACTTATGATCGTATGCCCATATCTGTGGAATGTTAAAGAGTCCTGACCGCTTGCGAGTTGCAACACAATCAAATATTTGTTTAATTTGTTATTGGTCGTGTTAAAATGTAATATTATCTATTTCTTTTATAAGAACTCGGTAAAATAACGTACGTACGCTGTTAAATAAAGCACAATATATCGACAGTCTACATACTACATATCGACTGTTCTACATGGACCATAATTTAAGCCTTTATTATGTCGATTACCCATAAAAATGAGACAATAGGAAGACAATAGGAAAGTAATGGAAAGCTGGCGTAAACGCCAAGTTAGTGCTAAAGGGGTTAAACTACATATAGATATGTTCCGGGTCGCGGTGCCTCAAACCGTTTTTTAACTATGGCGGGTTTTTTACCATGTGCATGGTGATCGTAACTTTCGTTGAGTTTTGATGCCCTTGGCTTTTATTTTCCTATAAACTGATATTTATCTTAATTTATTATATGTTGGAGTAGCTGTGTGTGCCCGCGGCTGCGCCCGCATTTCAGATGTCTTGACTGTGTATTATTTTTTTATAAGGAACACTAATTATTTTCTAAAATCAAAAGTACAATAAGTTACGCGGAGTAACTTCATCTTTCTACCAAAAAAACTTCCGTCAAACTCGGTCCAGTCATTCCGGAGATTACCCAGAACAAACAGACGGACAGACATACAAAAATTAATAATTTGTATTTTTGGTGTAGGTATCGTATATACATTCATATCTATTTAGTAAAAAAAATCTATTTTGACAATACAAACAGACACTACAATTTTATTTATTAGTATAGATTAAAAAAACTCATCAAATGATTGGATGAATGAATTGTTTATTGTACCAATCTGCAGATAATGCAAAAGACGTAAAGAAAGGAGGTAAAATTATATTATAACAACATGCAACTTTTTGGTGAATATACATTTAATATAAAAACCATAGAATGATGGTTATTTGATTGACAGAAATAATAATTTGCGAAAATACAGTTTATTTCAAGTTACTATATACTTACTACTTCAGACTATCAGAGATAAATCTATTATTTATTTTAGTTAGTGAGTTAAAAAAAAAACTGCCAACTATTTCCTGTGGCAGGTGAAAATAACCAAACAAACTATTTTTGGTAGTAAATAATTTACATACTAGTAATACTCACTTGTTTAGCTACTAACCTGAAATTAAAATCTGTCACCAAGTATCAAATCTCTTGTATGTCAGTAGTCTTTAAATCATTTCGGCATCTAAGAGTTAATACTCGTAGTTATCTAATACGAATTTTAGCTATGAAGTAACATTTTTTTTTCACATTAGGCATTTTTTAAACCTATTAATACTGTTGACCGTAAGGAGATTAACAGCGAATGCGTAAAGCGTTTAGGCAAAAGAGGTAACTAGCACAGTTGCACCAACGTGATACGAACCTCGAGTTAGCCGTTATCTTAGCAAAAAATTCCGCAGAATTTTCCCTAGCTACGATTTGTAATTAAATTTCCCTTTCCCATGTATCTACCTGTCATGTGCAGGGATCTATGTGCAACGCACTCGCACCACCATCCGACAATGCGTGCTGGGCCCGTTATAAATCTATATGGTTAATCGGACGGCGGAACGATGCATCCTTGCAACAGAGTATCCGGCATGCGTTACCACAGCGCTAAATTAATTGTGCTCACCCTGTACCGGTCAACACTGATGCTCTGGAGACAGGTGGAAGTAGGGTGTGTAGGTTTTGTGTGGGAGATGTGAGTAATGTGTAAACTTGGATACCACCTGACATCCAAAGGCGGCGGCTCGGCACGATCACTCTCGAACACTCCGTTATCAAACTTTATTTCAAAGTTTAATACAATAACAAACAGTTCCACTCCAATATTGAAAAGCACTATCTTCTTATACTTAAATTCATAATTAAACAACTAACAAACAATCAAATATATGCACCGCGACGTTGTACAAAAACACACGTCGACTTACGCACGTACTCAAATAGACTGCAAGTCCACGAGAGCGGTACGTCACAAGAAAACTACGTACCCTCAACCACTCATTCATGACAAGAAAAAAACAAAAATTATTTACTATACACCTATACTAAACAGTTAGAGTGCATGCAGTATCCTCCCTATAAAAACCTCCCTGGTTAGGGACCGAGGTAAGTCTTTTGATTACTCATGCTTGTACTAGAGGTGCTCCAGAAGGAGTCGTATTCGATGTCAATTCTAGCAGATAGTGCGTAAGACAGTATTAAATACCTTGGGTCCCAGTTAGCAGTTAACCTCCGTTTAGATCTAACACGCAGCCGTAAACGGACTTGTCTTGTGATCTCTCCGCGCGCGCTGACGACACAAGCTCCGCCCGTCTTCGATGTCAGCTGATGACAAATTTATTGTTGAAAGTTTGCCGTATCAAATCAATATTACATGAGCTGCTCAAAGAAAAATAGGCTTTAATACAGACTACGACATTATTTAGCGCATAGTTTGAATTAATATTATATATCCTTAGAGTGTCAGCCTAATAAAATAAATTTAGATTAGTCTATTCGAAAGATAAATAGTGTTTGTTCTGTCAGTAAACGATTTGTTCGAACCCGGTCAAAACATTACAATTACAATAACAAGAATTTACAAATTTAAAACTGGTTTTATTTACATAATCATTTTAAGAATTGGATAGCATTAATAAACTTATTTTCGAGTATTTAAAAAAAATAATTGTATTATAGTTTATTAGTTATTGATTTTAGATTAAAATCACATTTTTATCATATTTGGGGCTTCTTAGTCTTTCAAAAACATTTGGACAAAAATTCTAACTTGTCCTTTATGTATTTTTAAACTTTAGACCGCGAAAAAATTAAAACTAGTACAATGTTTTATGTTTTTCCGACAGCTGAGTAGCATGGATACTTTGCCGACTGGATGCAAGTTAATTATAAAGTCGCCCAATGAAGCAACCTAACAAATAAGGGTGTTATAAATATTGCACTTGGGTAGGTAAGCGCGCGTTGCGACGCGGTGCTTGCGAAAGCCACCCCGTGTCGCCCCCATTCCAAATGCAGCGGACGGCCCCGGGGGGTTTTAGTGGGTATTTCCGGGCGACTCTCGCCCGGGTGAGTCCCACACTGGCACAGAGCTCGTCACTCCGTGCCCCCTTATCTATTGTATTGGGGGACTCCGATCCCTCAAATACAATAGATAAGGGTAGTGCGTAAATGCATTTCCCCCGTCAAAAAAAAAAAAAAAAAAAAAAAAAAAGTTAAGCGCGCGTTGGCATGTTAACTTCAATTGCTTCTTGGATTTTCAAGTCCTAATCACCTCATTCGCTTGCGGATTACTTATCAATTGGACACGGTATTCGCTACGGAGGCTTATATGATCTTATCCGTGCTCGTTTATCCGAAGTTAGTTTCAAATGTGCAGAGCCATTTATACCCGTAGATAAGAGGCAGTGTCAGTTAGTACGTTTGTGAACGTATCAACTAATAAGAACTAGTTTATATGATTGCTTTTTTCGATTATAGGTTGAATTCTCTGGCTATATTTATTCATATTAATAATAAATCTTCAGGATCTGTCTGCATTTTTTTTTCGACAAATTTTGTAACAAATGTCTATTTTAACTTATACTAATAACGAATCTGACCTTTAACGTTGGACAATTTTTTATGAAATTTTGTACACGTGAATTATTGATAGGCTATAAACAATTTTGTTTTAAATTATGTACAAATTTTGCAACAATATGCGAGTTCAAAATAAAAGTAACCTTAAATTTATCATTTTTGTCTGTCTATCGAACTGTATGATTTGTGTGCTTGGAATTTTTCTTAAAAAGCTCAAAAACGCCTTTGCAAATTTGAATTAGATTTGGTGTACTGGAAACATAATATGTCCTTTGGTAACTGATAAGCTGTAAAACAACAGCAAAATCAGAACATACCACATTTAATCTGGTTAAACCACGTAGAAGAAAACATGGGTAACCGCCAATATATAATAAACAATTAGTTATGAGGAAAATAAAGTCGATAAAAACATTATTGGTTACTTTTCGAATATTACACATATGTATAAGTGGGTGGATTTACTAGCTTAGGTAGTGAGATATATACGTGGATTGTTGGACATAGTTTTATGATTATTATTATTGTTTTAAAAGGGGTCTATGCAGGTTTGATCTGACCTGTATCACTGCGACCTATTTATTTAGATCCATTGTGATTGTCTTATCCTGCTAAAGCTCGCTGTCTAGTTCTATAGTATAAGTATATAGTGGTATATTTTTGGTAGAGAGACAATGAATAGAATCGTCTGAATTTCTGTATTGTCACAAAATCTGCACTCTCTTTTCCTCTGGACTCCAATATTGCTCATTTGTTTGTTCAGACAACAGTGTCCAGTTAGTGCTCTCACTAATATCCGTAGCGAAAATCTACTAAGCTTCAAGAGTTCTTAAGCAAACATATATGATTTTACCAGACTGTTTGAAATTTTATGAATATTTTATCACATAAATAACTACATTAATTAAATGTATACAGAACAATGTGTGTACTACTACACATTACAGCGGCTTAAATATAATGTTTGAAGTAATTTTAAAAGAATCTTAAATATAATAGTAATTTTAAAGTTGACCTTTTTTATATAGGTTTCAACTCGCGATATTTTCCGTTACATCATTTAAGCCTAAAATTCTTTGCTCTAAATTCCTTGATTTTAAAATTAATATATTATTATCTTCTCATTAGCAACCTTATATATATTTTAATACCAATAGGTTCCTAAAGTAAAACATATTAATATTTACCTGGAGAACGTATCTGTCATACTGTGATATGACTAAAGAAAACGTGCTCATTTCTCCATTACCACTTTCTTTCTGAATGTCGAGATGACCTGTAAGATTATAAATTAGTTAATTTAACCCTTTGATCACCTTCCCGGCGTTTACGCCAGCTTTCCATTGTTTTCCTACTGTTTCATTTTTATGGGTACTCGATACATTAAAATGACAAAATAATTATATCTATAAACTGCATATATAAATCAAAGTTAGTTAAGTTACACTATTTATAACTCCTTTCTTGAGTTTTATGATGCTTTGTCTCCACCACAAAATAAAATAACGGAAAAATTCACGGGGCAAAATATTACGAAGAAAACATATTTTTTCATACAGTTTGTATGGGACGGCTTTTTTCATGATATCTCAAGAACGGATTACTGATTTCGATGTTTCTTGGATCGTCTCTCAGATTCGAGAAGTTTCCTTGCGTGTTGGAAGACAAACTATATTAAATTTAGTTAATAACACAAAATTTATTGATTCTGAGGCGAAAATTGTGGGTACAGTTTATGAAAATATATAGGAGAAGTAAGTATTAAATCAAGTAAAACTTGAGTAATTATTTTTTTTAAAGTTTTACAATAAAAATGTTCATACCATTAGAGCCACTGTTTCCATGATATAGAGCCCAATGAAAATCTCTCGTACAAGGACTTATTGTAATAAAGACTAGGGTTTGTGATATCGATGACGTATTTAATTCCAAACTGCAAAAAAAAAATGAAGATCAAAACAAATTTGTAAATAATAATTAATGATGTACTGAATTAAGATAATCCTTCTTTTGGCTGTATGATCAAGTTGCCTTTGCCTATTCCTCACACGAAGTAAAAAATTAACTGAGAATCAAACAATATATAAATTACCTTCTACTTTCACCTTCACCAGCCTGTATACTGTTTGGTTGTCAGTCGGGAGCCATTCCCCGGGTCTTGTTAATGGCCTGGTGACTAATACAGTAGGTGATGCGTGACCCACGCCCGCCGCATGAAGCACTATCAGTGCCGCAAACCTTGTTGTGAAGATGCTGATTTTACTGCGTAGTTAAAAAAAAACGTTGGTTAAAAAAGCTAATTAAAGTCGTAGATATCAGACGTCAGTACTTGACATATATTTTCACTGCGTAATATTGGATTTTTTCATAATTTCACGAGTTTTAATTTTTTTATCTTACATCTTTTGTTAACATTTAAGTTTGCAGTCCCAGCAGTTTATGCTTTGAGATGATAAATCAATCAGGACATAATTTCTTATTATATAGATAGATTTTGAACTATAACCTGTAATTCACTTAGATATCAAAATTTTTAAAAACGCTCATTACGTGTTTATTTATTTCTAACCAGAAGCAGGTATATGTAATTGTATGACTCTTACTTCTTCAAAAATGTCAAGCTTCCCGTAAAAACTTGCAACCTTGTATGATCGCCAGACTGATCGGCAGACAAATCAGCAAACTGATCGCCAGACTGATATCCTAACTTAAAGAACGTCTCTTTGAGATTAAGTTTGATTGGCATCTAGAGATTTCGCATTATACACAGGTACGGCGTAATAACAACTACTCGTGTCTCGGAATTTGGTTAACAGAACCATATCTTTATTGTTTGTATAAAATCTAAATTAAAGTCTTCTGTGATTAAATACTCATCATCTATTTATATAAAACTACTTGTCCTAATTTACTGATTCATCATCGCAGAGCCTAAACCGCCTAAACCTATAAACTTAAAATTTTGGCAGTAGGTACCTTTTATGATGTAGGGATCCACTAAGTAAAGGATTTTTGGAAACATAAAACCGCTTCATAACTGTAACACACTGTATATCTACAGATTGTTAGATAATAAATAAATAACAGGTTATTATGTATTTTAGAAAGTGAATACGTATAAAATATCTATTAAATTTAAAATCTATCTTTAATTTACTTAATCAGTATAGATTCTATCTATCTGTTCAACCGAATGACGTCCTCTGCTGGACATAGGTCCTCCAAAGATCTCCTCGACGACCGGTCTTGCGCAACCCACATCCAGTGGATTCTCGCGACCTTCACTAAGTCGTGGCCCACCTTGTGGGGGGCCTACCCACGGCTACGTCTTCCGGTGCGTGGTACCAATTCGAGAACCCGTTGGCCTCATCGGGCAATGAGCAATATAGATTATAATAGTTTATTAAGATAAGATAATGTCATGAACGATTCAAAAATTCAAAAACACTTTATTCAATTTAGGCCCTGATAAGGCGCTTATGATTGTTATAATACTACCACCGGTTCGGAAAACAATGCAATCTTCAAGAAGAACCGGCAAGGAACTCGATTTGGTTTTTTTTTTCTGCGTGTTTTTTTTTGGAATTTTTACAAATAATCGTACAAAGTTTATTAATAGATGCACAGATAAAGCTGTCACTTCCAGACGTCACCATCGTTAACATAATTATCCACCCTGTAATAACCTTTGCAAATTAAGGCTTGCTTGACATGGTGTTTGAACTTATGTTAAAATATCATATGTTAAATTAAGTAACTATTCCGCACACTCTTATTCGGGTTTGGTATATTAAAATGTATAAACCTTACAAAATAGTACATTGTTATAATATTCTTTAGTGTAATATAAGCTGTCTTTTAACCGTTTGACTGTCATGGCTTCCCATAAATATTTATCTCATAGATACTAAATAGAAAAAAATAACATAGGTTATGTATTCTTAATATAAGCGGAAGACATTTTAAATTGTAATGTATTGACTTGGTGTTGACGTTATTCGAACGCATATATCTGAATAATATAATTTGTTTAGATCTATATTATAAAAAATTATACGATTGTTTTCTAAAAAAAAGGATAAGTAATGCACTTTTTTGTACGTATGGCAACACTGTATTATTGTCAGTCAACTTATGCTTTCGGCTTATTAATACTAATAATCTAGCAAACGGCCAGACTAATTTTATTACCAGGAATAATGACAAATTTGCGTTCCCATGCGTGTAGGCTTAGAAAGCCTAACAAAAGCTTTTTATGATATCTGAAAATATCACCAATCTGTAGCTAAAATTGATTATAACTATGAACTGTATAATTTATTTATTATATTATATTATATATTAAAAACGTAACATGTATACACAATAAAAAATAGATCTAATTTCTTGACGGATCTTCTCAACTTGGTTTTTTTCCGAACGTCCGTTCCGTTTTTCCTCGTTTTTTAACTTTCATATGGGCCCAATTATTTACCTAACAATAAGTTCAAACACTATTTATAAGTTTAAATTTCAAAGGATTATATAAAAAAAAAACATAAATTAAATTGAGTGTTTTTTTATTTTGATTTTGATATTTAACTATAAGAAATTAATAATGCAATAGCAAAGTTTTTCTAAGATTTTTGAATAATAATAATGCACTACCACGAAGTTACGTCCCCTAAAGCTAAGGATTACCCATAGGATTCGGAGCGCGTCAATTGTCACGGTGCCTATCCACACCATAGATGAGTTATCATCGCTTCAAAATTGTCGCGTCCGTGATAACAAAGAATCCCACATATTCAAACAATATATAACATTAATAGAAAACGTATTGATTTCGTTCAATCTAGCATGATCATCGAAAAACTAAAAAAATACTAAATCTTTCTGTACTCACGTCTGATATCTACGACGGCTGGAACCTTTATGACGAAATCATTGAATAATTACAAATATTTCAAACCAAACACCAAGTATTTTAACGACTACCTTCTCGTTAAGTAATTTCACAATTTCTCAGAAACGTTGGTCTCAATTATCAGCTGATAGTTATGAACCACAATTAAGGTAGCAATAAATATAAATCAAACACACAGTATTACCAGTGAACTGAACTAGCCTATGACCCTACACACCGTAGATGCTATCAATGATTGCATCTTATTTTAATGAGGTAGATGTACAAGTTACAAAACGATTCTGTTTAACGACGCTATCGGTTTTATAGATATTAAAGCAATCAATAGAAAATTACGGTCATTATACAGTTACCTAATTTAGTTATTAACAGTTGAATTTTTTACTATTGCCAGTTTTTACTCAGAAAAGTTCCTAAATTAAATTCCTATATAACTATAAAATGCAATTAGGATCAACAGCGATAGATTGATTGCAATGAAAAAAAAAATAAACACTCATAAGTAAATGTGATTTTTGAGCAAGTGATTCATATGAATCAAATATGCTTGTAAAAAATAAACCGAATGAAATCATTTTTATTTGCATAGGTTCCAATACTCACTGGTATGGATTATAATTTAAACCTGGAGTCTAATTACTAGGAAGGTTTGTTATTTCATAACCAACCATAGTTTAATGCGGTTATTAAAATTATAATCACAATATTTATTAACTATAAAGTAAACCATAAAAACAGAAGATTACGATTACGATTCATTTAAAAAACCAATAACAGTAAAACTTCCGTCAAGTCAGTCAAAAGTCAGTTTCGAAGTAGTATTTTGAGAAAACGTTGCATTTACTTTAAATTAAATACACGGGACTAAAAATTAATACTTGTCACATTTCTTACAAATCGAAACTATATTATTACACACCAGATAAATGGTACTATAAGTTTCGATACAAGTCGAACAAAAAAAAAAACGTATATACGGGAGGCAAAAATTGAAATGAGGTCAGTCGTCTTGACCGCAATTGTTGTGGCACGTGTAGGCACTGTTTATGTGCAAACGGAATGCAATTTTGCACCTCCCGACAACTTACTAACACCCGTAAACCTGACTATTGAAGGCTGTGAGCTCGTCCTACAACATAAAGTGTGAAAATTCGAGAAATAAATCAAAACGTAAGTAAAAGTCAACGTTCCGTATTTAAAAATACTATTTATATATTGTTATTGTTAATTTCGAAAAAAATTGCAATATTTTTTTTATTCAATTGTTTAAGAAGTTCCTATAATTTTCTAGGTACGTGTAGGTAGTAGATTTTTTAATAACACGGATTAATCAAAAATATTTAGAATCACTAACTTCAGTTACTTTGACTATTAGGTTAATTACATTAATTTCTTAGGTTACCTAGAAAGTAGATCACATAAGTGAATAACTTGAATTACTTACCCTTACATAAATACTTGGTAATGTATAAATAATCTTTAGTGCGAGTAAGCGTTTATAATATCTGTTTTATTTGACGTTTCAATCGGGTAGCCAAAGCCTCGGATTACATCCGGGGACATTGTGAGAACAAAAAAGGCTTGTTCGCGTGAATGCGAACTCGAACTCGGAACTACAGCTCGGGCTAATTTTATTTATGCAAAATAGACAACAGGCTACTAATCCTGATTCCTCCTGCAAAACAGAACCGATTTTTTATTTTCTTACAGTTATAGAACAAGAGAGACTTACTTTGGCCTTTACGTTCTTTGGGTTTTTTTTTTTACTTTTTATTCATCAACTTTGTTTGACGAACGTCTGAAAATGACGGTAAAAATCGAGCGTTTTTTCATTTTCAATGTCTCCACAATTTTTACAATAATTAATTTATAAAAAAAATCGAAACGTACGGGCATGACGGCGGTGGATATATGTTATTTGGTATAAAAATATTTATCATTAAGCAAAAGAGAGGGAAAAGAGGACGTCTGTATGGAATAAACGCCGCTCGCATATCCTCTTAAGGAACATACAAACACAAAATTTAAAAATAGGATACTTATGAAAGGAAACAGCATCATTTTTGCTAAGAGCTAACCAGATCCGTAAACAAAAAAAAACAAATATACAAAAGCAGTCAAATCGTTTTGTACGTAAAGGATTATGATCATAAGAAATTACCGGAATTTAAAGGAAGGATAATCACTTATTAAAACTTAATGGAAAGTTTCCGTATAGTGGTGTAAACTTTACTCCTCTTTAAGAATGCACAACTAATATATTATGTAATGTAATGGTCATAAAACCAACGCTAATATCGCTTTCCTAAGAAACTTATCTTCAAGTAATATAAGGTTGAGAAGCATACTCGAGAAGGCAATATAATTTGATTGGTTTTTTGCATATTATAGAATGTTAAGCACACGTCCACACGTCAGGGAGCGATAAATAACCTCTTAGCGTGGGTAATAATTCGCTTTTGTTTTTTATTTTTTTTAAAACGCCCAGCCACGTAAACTCCCGTCATTTCAATGAGCTCATATAGCAGAATGACCATAAATTTACTTGGTCTCACCACAAGAGTTCATTGTTTCAGGTATCCGTAACGTTGCACGATAAATCCGCACATACTTGTTACTTGGATACTACGGCTAATAATTTATGAATTGTTTTTTTGTACGAAACAAAGAAAAAAAACGTCTCATAGTTTTAAGTAAAACGGTGTACTAATTTCGATTTTAACAAACCGACTTCTTTGGCATTAAAATGTCTATATCTTTCCATTATTCTTACATAATATAAAAACAAACGTCTCTTTGTCTATCCATTAATTAGCTTTTAATTTTTGTGACAGTGTAACCGATTTACGTGATTATTTTAATAAATCATTATATGATGTTTTTTGTTACATTCGGTAATAAATGGAACAAATTTTGGGGATAATAACAAGTTGGTTAATAAAAAAGTTACCATCGGTGGATCCTATTGCGTTAATTCATTTAAATAATTGCATGTTTAAGGGGTATTATCATTATTTTCTTTATCCCACAAGTAATGGTTGTAAGTTGGCAGAATATGTTTTTTTCTTTCCCTCACCTCTGTTAGCTATCATCTCACCATACAACATCTTTATACTAATTCACTTCACACATAAGTCAACCGTACATTCTCAATCTCTATGTTCCTCTCTGCTACCATCTTATGCTACTGCTCATCTTATGTACCTCTTTGCTATTCTAAATTAATACCAATAACTGTCCTCACATCAAAAATTTAGTTTTAAGCATAATGCACTGTAACAGCGATTTGGTGCATAGACTAAAACAATGTTAAAGATGACGATCCTGTAAATGTAATTAGTGAGCAAGTGGCGTTAAGGTAAAATGTGAACTGATAGGTTAAGTTAATAATAGCACATACACAAATAAATTATGTATAATTTTAAGATATAAAAATAAAAGAAAAAGCAAAAGAACAAGCCAATAAATAAAAGCTTAGTATTAAAAAGGTCTCTGGTCACGCCAGAGGGATGTGGGGACTATAAAAAAAAAAATCTCTATGTTCCTATTTCCATCCAAATTCATACCAAACAATCTTCTAGTTGCGTAACTTACACCACTTCTCTTAATAGGGTCATAGTACAGCCCAATCTATTACTTTTTAACTTGTCCATCACTGGTGCTAATTACAAGTTTTCTCTGATATCCGTATTGTTAATGTCCTCCATTTAAGTTATACGACACATCCGGCATACCGTTTGCCTTTCTACTATATGCAATCTTCTTTGATCGGTCTCCTTAGTGGACCAAAACTTAAATTCATAAAAAAGTTTTATAGATCACGTTTTAGAGATATAATTATTAAAGAGAACAGAGTTGCTGAGTGCAGCTACTTTTGCGTAAAGTTACGTAAATAGGATTCCTGTGGTTAATTGGCACGATTCTTAGGAATGTCACGTGAATAAGTCAAGAGATTGTCGTCTAAGTATATCACCGAATCTTGCCTTAAACCTTAATATTTACGGGACTAACTTACTTAAAATATTTTTAAGACAGCCTCGGTAGCGCAGTTGTATTACGGTACGACTGTCGTTCTGAGGTCTTGGTTTCGACCTCGGATCGGGACAAGTGATATTGGGTTTTTCTACTCAGTATCATCCCGGAGTCTAAAATTTTTGCCCGATATGGCGACAGGCTCGCCCGCTGTCATATCTGGGACGGCACTAAGCTCGGCGAAATGTGGGTGGTGTAGATCGCTATTTCACCTCTGCCTAACCCTTTGGGGATAACAGGCGTGAGCTTATGTTATGTTGTGTAAAATATTTTCTATTCTCACAATATAATTAAATTGTATATACATATTATTTCCAATAAAGGATATGTGATGCATTTACTTTTAACTACGTGGTAATTTAATTCCAAAGAGGTGACACATTATACAACCCACTAAGCGGCTATCAAACTATAGTTTTATAAGGTACTTATCACACATTTACTGAATAATTTATGTCACACTGATCAAGTTTTTAATCGTGTAAGTAACCTTTGCAAATTTACAGTGCCCATAAACCGGCATCACATATAAGAGAAGATGAGATATTTTTATTTTGATTACAGATATTAACTATAATATAACCTAAAAAGACGAAGAATGCGCTAACGTTACATATATTTTTCTTGTGGTTTATAAAAGCCATAAAACCAGGAGGCGAGTTATGCTTTTTGCGACATCATCCCACATACTTATAGGTTCATTATTCTTACATTACTACGTTATTATAACGATGATAATACTTATTCTAAAAACTAGATTTTGTTTTGTGTCTCTCTCTTCTATTTCATTTTATTATTGTTACTTAACAAAATTATTTCTTTTCAATTGTTTAGATCTTTCTAGTTTACATAGTTCTAATAATAAATTTGAAGTTTTTTTTGTACTTTTTTTTGCACATTTTGGGGCAGAAATCTCTTTTAGACTTAACTAATCTTGAATTTGTCATAAAAAATAATTTTGTCAGTATACATAACCGGATTTAGTTAAAAACGGCCTAATCGATTTAGATAAAGTTTTATACACGGGAAGTATTTACCAAGATGCAATTGATAAATTATAATAAATATAATTATTACGATAAATAGAAAAAGTTATCAAGATATTTTTTCTCAACAACATATGTACCGCTCGTGAGAAAAGTTTTATAAATTAATAAAAAAAATCAAAAAGGACTTGATCGATCGATTTGAGTGAATGAATTTGTTGTACAGGAGACATGTGGCATTCGGTAACATCTTCGAAATCAGGACATTTGATGAAAATAAACACGTAAGCGAAATGGCGGGCACCCCCGCTCGTCGGACATAAAGTTAAAAATTAGAAATGGACAGATTATCAATAGTAATCATTAGTTCACAGTATGTATTGTAGCAATTCAAGCGATGTATTGTATGAAAAATGCGAAGTATTACGAGGCTATCCTGATTGACTGACAGACCACTATACCGGTCAAAAACTCTCCATTTCGACATCTTACATCACGTACAAGGATCACAGCCATTGTAGATCCAATACTTAGGAAAGTGGTAAGATAATTGAACCTAAACGGATTATGATCACCGCATACTTTTAAAGAGCTCGTTCTAGTAATGTGTATATCCAGACATACCTATTTAGGTAGGTGTAGGCGACTCTCAATAGAGTATTTTCTATAGTGGGTCATAATCATTATTTAACTGTACTTTATTTAAAATCAAATGAAATGGAGGCATTTTAACAAGTTCTAATTTTTAAAAATTAGGTAGACTGTTATGAGAAGAGGAAATGCATGTGGATAAAATAGTAATGAATATCAAGAATGCAAAAATAGAAGAAGGTTCAAGAAAGTGTGGATGGAGTGTGTAAAGAAAGGAATAACGTAAAGAGACATAAAGAAAGGAGAAAGTCGTAAAAAGAAAGAAAAAGGAGTAACTGAAGAGATGACGGCTGATAGGGGCGTATAAAAAAGAAGAAAACATACTGCACTAATACCATGTGAGTTAGGAACAGGGCATGAGAATGACAATGAAATAGACATCTGCCGATAAACTGGTGAGAAACACCTTAGTTTATTTACATAACTTATCACTACAGGAATAGTAAAAATGAATGCATTATTTTTGGAGTTTAAAATACCGGTAATATTATTAGAATTGAGGCATCATTTGTTTTTTTTTTTTTTGTAAAACAATTACTAGCGTCAATATACTAAATTAGTGCGTTAATTTAATTGGTGTTCCATTAATCACGTTTAGTAGTGGAGCACGAAACGCTAATCTCATTTTGATTACATTCCTTACTAAAATATATGAGTCTATTTATTACTCGAAACCCGAGCAATATCACTTTATAGCGGTTTACTTACACTTTAATTTTATTGCGATCGAGTGATGTACAATGGTTTTAAATTTTAATAATATTCTTGTAATATGTAATAATTTGCCTACAACTTATTTGTCGTACGAGTTCGGATACAAAAAGTCTATTATTATTTACTGTGCTGTAATCCATTTTTAATGCTTTACTAGCTGTGCCCGCGGCTTCATCCGCTTGGAAATTAGACAATTTGCATCATATGTTCTACCGCTGGATGCGATATACGCCAAGAACAAAACAAGTGCACACGAAGTATAGAGGTACAGAGTCTCAAGTGATACTGCCGAAACGTAACTATTGGCGTTTGGCGATAGGTTTTCATACTTGAGGGTGGTAGTTACCCAGACTGGCATTACTAGAATATAACTGCCGTACTATAGATTTTAAAAACCTCCTTACGATCATTAAAGCAAACTTTATATCATGTAATGCATGAGCGAACTCTAGAAAAAATCTAGGCTATTTATCAGAATTTCATAAGATTTAGCAGTTATGAAAAATATATAATATGTCACATGACATCAAAAATACGTTCATGTGAACGAAAATACGGGCTTCAGTTAGTCAATTACTTTAACAGAATCTATCAGAAATATTATTATTATTAAAAAAATAAATTTGAATAATATATTTTTTACCTTTCAGTAGATAGGCAAAGATAGAATTTTTAGAAGGCAATGTATTTTTTTTATTTTTTATTTGTGTAGTAGAGTACCTATTTACGAGCTTTAGTTATGAATAAAAAATTATGAAAACAGTTATATCTGTTTTTTTTTTAATTAATGATTGTGGTAGTACTTCGAATTAATGTTCGTAAATTTACTGAAAGATGCTCAAAGACACGCGTCACTGAGAAAAAATGTTAGTAAATTTTTCTCCTCGTCTTCCAATACATTGAATGACTTCAACTTTCCCTTGATGTTTTACCCTCAGTCCGTACATCAAAATGAATTATGCTCCAAGGAAGATCCACAAATTACATTAAATGTAACGGAAAATATACAAATTGTTAGGTTATAAATACGAATGCCCAGTCTGCCTGCCTGTCTGTCTGTCTGTTTCTTCTTGTATCGGCTTTGTGTCGCCAGTTTTCGTGTTTCGTACCGTCTGCGTGTTTATAATTAAACTCAAGGTTCCACACGGTTTTGTTGAATGGAACTGAGAGACGTCTGTGCTCTTTGTCGTGTTTCGATCCATTAATAAAGGTAAAGGAAGCTTTGAAAATGTTTCTTGCACGAATATTACGCAGTTGTACTATCCAAGTCTTAACACTAAAGAGAATCGTTACTTTCTAGCTGATCCCACTGGTGTAAAATACAAAGAAATTAATATAAAAAAAAAAACCAAGAACATGATTTTAACATGAACTCTTGCAGTGCTTTAGTTAGCTCGCTGAATTCTTTAATCGCTCAGATAACAGTACAAATGTAAGAATAGGAAAACAATTGAAAGCTGGCGTAAACACCAGGTTGGTGCTTGGACTCTCTGAATATTTTAAAGGTAAATAATAAAATAGATAATACATTTGTGGAACTTTTAATACCTTCCAGATACACGACAAAATTATAGATAACCGTCTGCGGTGATTAGGGCAAGTGATAAGAAAAGATGACGACCACATGACTAAAAGAGTAGTGAACATTTTTTTATGCTAAAATTATCAAACCATAAGGCGGTTGATCTGATGATAAACGGTTTAGCCTTTGTCTATAGACAACTGCAACACTACCGATATGTTCCTGACAGTTCTTTAGTTTTTTATTAACTTAGGAGTCTTGGGGAAGATGGTGCTAGATTACTAATTCTACAGCGTCAACGTACGCAATAAAATGAACTAGAGAGTACCTTAGTTTTGTTGCGTTTTGACTAGACACGGTTAAAGGTGTGGAAAAAAAAAAAAAATAACGGAAAAGTTCGTGGAAAACTACCAATGATCTAAATGCAAACAATAACAAACCATATTCATCTATCGATTCAACCAAAAGACATCCATCCACTGCTGGACGTAGGTCTCCCCCAAAGATCTCCACAGCGGCCGGTTTTGCGGTACCCGCATCCAGCGGATTCCCGCGACCTTCACCGGGTCGTCGCTCCATCTTGTGGGGGTCTTCCGGTACGTGGCAGGCATTGAACAACCCGTCGATTGAAAAAAAAAAAACGTCATGTGAAGTCCAACGCCAATAAAGCTACAACCCCCAATCCTGAGGTTTAACGCAGAAATACTAGCAGAGTTGAGAGTTGAAGCCAAATAAACTGATACAATAGCCAGAAGAAAGAAGAAGAAGGTTATAAATAATTCTATATCAATTGTATAATAACTTAACATATGCGAATGGACTAATTGCCAGAATTGTTATTTAATATGCATATATCCGCATATTTGGTATCATTTTCATATGATGTCAATTATGTACATGTTTGTGTTATAATAGCGATCCCCAAAGATGTCTCTACGGACCCCTGAGGTTTGATTTTGTGTCATGCGAGTTATTTTTAGATACGAGGTTAACACGACAAAATAGAACAGGTACCTACAACGAACCCTTTGTTCGTATTTACGGTCGTTTAAACTTAAAAAACATTAACGCTTCTCCGCGAAGGGAATGATTTTTGTAGGTACTTTGGGTTAAATATCTAAAATGTATGAAACGATAATGGTTAGTATGGTCAGATTCTGCATCGATTAATGTAGGTTCGAATTCTATTTTAACTTCTATAGTTACACGTTAAGACGCGCGTATTAATTTTAACACAAAATATTATGAGACGGAAAAGTGATGAAGTCCAGAGGTTAAAGTGAGACATAAGAGGACATGTGGTCGGCGACAGATTTGAAAAATAGGTATTTCAGAAATATATTGCTATCGCGTTGCGTTCCAAAGAAAAAAAATATAAAACACGAAAGGCACACCTGCAGCTCGGGCTGATTTAACCTATGCAAAATACATGAAAATATCACTTCGTATTACCCTGTTTCGGCCTCCAAAACTGAACCGTTTTTAATTTTTTTAGGTTATAAAATAAGGAAGACTTTGGATATGCCTCTAAGTTTTTTTTTTTAATTCTATTCATCAAACTTGTTTGACGAACGTCTGAAAATAAATCAAGCATTTTTTTCATTTTCAAAGGCTTCTAGTTTCTACAATAACTATTTTATGGTAAAAATCAAAACATACGGGCATGGCGGTGGTAGATTTACTCGTATATTATTTGGTATAAAATATTTACCATAATGCAATTATCCAGGGAGGAAACAGGGGACTACGTATGTATGAAATAGTTGTCGCTCGCATATCCTCTTAATTTTCGGTAAACTAAAGCAAACTAAAGTCGAATAAAAAATGATATTGAACGGTGAAAATGATGTTAAAACTATGTTCACTCATCGACTCTTTTGTCGTTATACTACCTGTACCCCCGGCTTCCCCTGCGTGGAATTCAGACATTTGATGATGATTAAAACTCACATGAATTTTCATACTTCTTACTTAAAAATTGACAAACTATCCAGATCAAATTACAACCCCTAATGTATCCAGTTATAGGGATATTTTTTTTTAAAAACACCGATACACGTGTACATTTGTTTTTAACCAGAAATATGTATTTAAATTTCGTCCATCTTACTTTGAAGATGACGGACTTGCGTACAACGGTTTTACTTTTTTTACTATACTCGTATATTTCCAAAAACCTTATTATCCTATTAGTGGATGCTTACAGCATAAGAGGTACCTCCTGCTAAAATTTCAAGTTTATAGGCCCAGCGGCTTAGGCTCTGCGTTGATAAATCAGTCAGGTCAAGTAATTTTATATATAAAGATTAGAAAAAACATTGTGAGTGATTTAAGATAGAAAGAGCAAAAGCTATGGACGATTTTTTCGTAACTGTTACGGAATTTCAACATATTTGGAGGTTTTGTTAAGATTATTGCTATAGCATATGGGTAATACTGAAGCGATGTTGGCCCAGCGGGTAGTGTGGCCGGATTCCGCGTCAATCGACCCCACCTATCAGACTTTAAAATCGGCCTGAGCTTTCAGTGAAGAAAAACATCGTGAGGAAACCATAGCATGGTGGCAGGACATTTTCTAATGATGCCCGCTTGGGTAGCTACCACCTTCAAGTTTGAAAACGTGTCCATATACCAATAGGTTTGTTCCGGCAGCATCACTTAAACCAGTACCTCTAGGCTTAGTGTGTTTACCATCCTGGATCACATCGTCAGTTAACATCAGGTGAGATTGTGGTCAAAGGTCTGAGCCTACACCGTGTAAAAAAAAATATCTGTAAAAAAAAACTGAAGGTTTCGCAGAAATAAAAATATACAATTACTTCTAAAACAATTTTTTTTTTTTTCTAACTAGCTGACGCTGTTGACCGTAAAGGCCTTTAGAACTTCACCGTGACTTTGGGGGCGATTGCTAAAAATACTCAGCCGCAAAAAGGTACCTAGCACAGGGTTACCAAATGGGTGAGAACATCGGCTTGGCCGTTACTTGAGTGTACATTTTTTTCTTCTGTAATTTTGAACCTAGCTAATCTAAAACTACTGGATTGAAATGACAAAGGTATGTGCAATATACTATTTTTTTTTACAATAGCAATAAGTACTGAATAATGTTGACTAGTTTTAAAATTAACAAGTTAATAAGCATGTCTGTATATTAAATCAATTAATCTTGCTATTATAATTAAAGAGATTTCACACGCATGAGTCCAGTAATGCAGTTTGTCTGCAAACACGATTAGATGTTAAGACAGGGACTGTTTCTCTGTAACGCAGGATGCTGACAATCTTTTAATCGTTTGGTACGTGCCCGAGCTAATTTAATAATACTGGGAAATGGATTGGAAACCGTTTGAAAGATTTAATGCTCGACGGTCCCGTGTTTGATAGCGGCGAATACCGCGTTATAAATAGCGTGATCGCAAAGGATGTTTCACCTTTGATTTTTGTATGAAAACAAATAAAAACCTTTGGTTATCTAATAGGTACTGTAATTACAATTAAAACATTAATCAATAAAAAAAACATGTAGAGTTTTCTGCAGAATTTAATTTAGTGGCTTTTATATATACTAATAAATTAAATTAATGATCAGAATATTTCGAAAACATAGTGCGATG
This sequence comes from Samia ricini, assembly GCA_014132275.2. Lineage (NCBI taxonomy): Eukaryota > Metazoa > Arthropoda > Insecta > Lepidoptera > Saturniidae > Samia > Samia ricini. The sequence goes on from AP028159.1 coordinate 3,945,504, forward strand.
TAGATAAAGAAAATATTTTTTGTTACCGTTAATTATACTATATATTGAAGTGTCTGTTTATAATATCAATATAACATTTTTTTTACTAAATACATATGAATGTATATACGATAGCTATACCAAAAATGCAATTTGTTATTTGCCTGTCTGTCTGATTGTTCCGGATAATCTCCGGAACGGCTGGGCCGATTTGGATAGGTTTTTTTATTAGATAGCTGATGATACTCCACGTAACTTACTTTATTTTTTCGAAAATAATTAAGGTCCCGGGTTAAAAAAAATTATAAAAATTGGAATAATTTCCGATTCAATGCAAAACTGTGCATTTACTGGCAGGTATTTGAATTTGTACGAGGGCCGGTGGGTTTTCCGCAGGGGGTGACGCGGTGCTTGCGAAAGCTCTCCCGTATCGCCCCCATCCCAAATGCGGTGGACGGCCCCGGGGGTTTTAGTGGGTATTTCCGGACGCCTCACGTCCGGGCGAGACCCACACTGGCACGGAGTCGTCCCTTCGTGCCCCCTTACCTATTGCATTGGGGGATTTCGGTCTCACTAATGCAATAGGTAAGGGTAGTGCGTAAATGCATTTCCCCCCGTCAAAAAAAAAACAAAAAAGGTATTTGAATTTGTGAGAAATGTCTTTGCTTGATGTTAGGAGCAAAAATAAAATTTGAAAAAAAAAAATAAAAACGTAAAATACGCATTGCAAGATTTATGAAACGCGGGGTCAACCGCGGGCACACAGCTAGTATAAAATAAACTCGGGTTAGTTGCACCACTTTAAACCGAGAGCTAGACCGATGGTTACGATGTTTGGTTTGGCATAAGTTCGAATACCAATTAACTATTAAAACTATTTTTCTCTAACTAGCTAACACTGATGACTGGAAAGGCTTTTACAGCTTCACCGTGACTTTGGGTGCGATTGCTGAAGGCACTCAGCCGCAAAAAGGTAACTAGCACATGGGTTACCAAAGTGGTGCAAACCTCGGCTTGGCCCTTACCTAAGTGTAAATTTTTTTTTTTTTCCGGAATTTTGTACCTTTTTTTTTATCCACTCTGGGTTCGAACCTCCGACCTTTTAGTCGTACCGTCTATGAGACACGCGCATTAGTCCACCGGGCTAACCACGTTCTCAAAAAAATGATTTATATCAGACCTTTCAGTCGTACCGTCTATGAGACACGCGGATCAGTCCACCGGGCTAACCACGCTGTCAAGCTAACCACGCTCTCTTGCTAACCACGCTCTCAAGCTAACCACGCTCTCAAGCTAACCACGCTCTCCGGAATTTCGAACCTTTTTTTTTTTTTTTTTTGACGGGGGGAAATGCATTTACGCACTACCCTTACCTATTGTATTAGTGAGACCGAAATCCCCCAATACAATAGGTAAGGGGGCACGGAGTGACGAGCTCCGCGCCAGTGTGGGACTCACCCGGGCGTGAAGCGCCCGGAAATACCCACTAAAACCCCCCGGGGCCGTCCGCTGCATTTGGGATGGGGGCGACACGGGGTGGCTTTCGCAAGCACCGCGTCGCCCCCTGCAGCGAACCCACCGGGCCTCGTCGTGCAATGGCCCAGCGGGGATGGGGGAGTATACACAAAATGGGGGAGTATACACAATGGGGGAGTATACACATCCGGAATTTTGAACCTAGCTTTTCTAAAAGTACCGGATTGAAATCATAAAGGTATGCGCACTTGTGCAAGCTACTAATTTATTGACAATAGCAATAAGTACTAAATAATATTCACTAGTTTTAAATTTAACAAGTTTAAAAGTATGTCTAATTATTAAATCAGTTAATCTTGTTAACTAACAATTTGAAAGATTTCGCCGAAAAAAATATCATTTTCTCATACAATTTGTAAGGAATGATTTATTGATTCTGTACAAAGTTCGCCGGGTCAGCTAGTTATTCATATTATTTAGTATTTATCTAAGTATTATGGTGTTTTGCCTGGTATACATTGATTATTGTGCTCAAGTGTGTTAGAAATAATAACATAAAACGCGAACTTTTAGGGCTCATATAAGATTTCTAGAAAGTTCTAGTTCTTACTAGAACGTTGAAATGATATAAGCTTTATAACATACTCTGGCCACGCAACGTTAAATTGGTCACGATTAACTAAGGAAGACTTTTGTCTTACCAGCAGTGTACCAGGCTGACATACATTTCGAATATATTTTATATCATTTTATTTAGATGCTTTCCGATTAAATTGAATACATCACGAGTAAATGAACATCTTTTTTTTTTTTAATTTTCTACTGATAACATGAATCTGCTACCTACTCATAGTTGACAATTTGACGTAAGCAAGAGAAAACGAAAGAGTAGTAAAAAACATTGCACCAATTCAAAAAAAAAAAAAATTGACAACAAATATTATATCAGATAAAGAACGGTAATCTGACAAATTGTTGTGACTGGTTTAGCATTTTGTTATGTTTTTACATCAGACGTTATTGATCGGTGATCTCGATTCCACGTACATATATTAACGTCCCGGTAGGTAGGCATGGAAAAAAAATAAACCGGATCAAGAATTATGCATCGCATACAAATCTAGAGGCTCGTTTAGTTTCTTTTTAATGCGTGTCAATTGACAACGGGTCAGAAGGAGACAGGCGATATTATCTTCGTTTCTATCACGTGGATTGTATGTTTCAATAATTTAATATTCATTAAAAATATTTCTAGTATTACCACTTACAGAAAAGTATTATTCAAATCAAAAGACACGTTAGTTCGATATCTTACCTTACATATTAAAAGAAGATGGAAGTCTTCGACTAGTGTGTGTTTGCCAGTGATGACATACAGCACTGAAACGTGGTAGCTCACAATGGGGCTAATAATAAAGCTCAAAGCGCAATGGAGAGGGCTATACTTGTAGTTTTACTGCGTGAGTGATTTAGGAATGAGGAGATCTGCAGAAGAACCAAAGTAACCGACATTGCCCGAAGAATTGATAACTTGAGTAGCAATAGGCTGGGCACATTGCTCGCAGAACCGTTCCCCGACGTGGCCAACGGATTCTCGAATGGTTACCACGGACCGAAAGGTAAGCTCCCTACAATGTGGACCGATGACCTGGTGAAGGTCATGGGAATCCGCTGGATACGGGTGGCGCAAGCCCGGTAGATACTAAGATTCGTGGTGGAGACCTATGTTTTGCAGTAGACGTTTTTAAGCTCAGGTTGATGGACGCATGAACACATTAAAATTATTTCGATTAGGTGAAATTCAGGAGCACACAATATAAAATTTAAATTTAAATAGTTAAGTTTGTGGTCTCATCTAGTAAAATATAACATTCATATCAATGATTTGAATTAATTATTTTATATGTAGGTATAGCATTGGATTAAGTAGTGCGGTAAAGTGAAATAAATCAATATATTATGCCACGACCCCTCGTAATTCGATGATAGGGAAGCCCCATAGCATAGTGTCTATGTCATGTAACACTTTACACGTGTTTTTACACCCCTCACTAACTGATAATCCTAAATATGGATCGTTTGGTGCCGCGTCTTTTTTCATCGATTTAAAGGTTGATGTTAAGTGTCGAATTATATAAAAATGCTTACACAGTTACAAAAATAGCTTTCCAATGCGGCTGCCGGACAAATAATTCGAGATTTTTTTTATTATTTTTATAGGCAGATAGATCACATCGCAATATTTATGATGATTGCAAGCCAGTGAGAAACACAAGTCCTGCTTTTCCGATTAATAAACCAAAATATATAGGTGTCCCACCCTCAAGTGACTGCCCAAAAAATTAAAATTAACTAGTAAGAACCTCAAAATCTATACATGCAATAGACTTATTTATCGACTTTTGCTTTTTGATCACCTTCTCCCTTTAGTATTATTTGGCCAATATCTCTTAAAAATATCGATAAATCTGGTTGTTTTTTTTTATTTCATTTCATAGCTACACTCTTTAAAATAAAAGTAATTTATATCTACCCACTACAAAAAATACGAAAAACCTGCAATTTTCGCTTGCATTTTCTATTGTTTTTTTTATTAAAATCAAAAGGCATAAGAATTCCCCAGAATATACATTATTTTAGTTTATTTATTTATTCTACCAGAGATTTTTTAAATAATCTACAAGCATTATGTTATTGTAACTATAACACTTTAAAATTGGCGTTGCAAAAGTACCCTATTTCGAGATTTTTCTCCAATAATTTCACATATATTTTTATAATTTTCGGGCAGTCACTTTGTATACTCTTAAAAATAACCCACGTCAACGTGTGAAAGCGATCCAATCGGATACAAATGCCGTATCCTACAAATCCATACGTAGCACTTTCTTATTGTTCGTGGTCCTATGAAAATACTTTCAAATCATTCAGAACTCTATGCTTTCCTTGAATCAACAGTTAACTCAAAAATTAAAAGATTGGTAATAGTAGAAATATTCGTCCTATGGGACAGGCTAAAAGACGATTTTGTCCATACTGCTTATTCTGAAGTTCAAACTTGTATCAACACACCAATACGACGATGGCAATCTTTCTAGAATATCCCATGGATTCGTGTGGTACCTCAGAATAAGCACTTCGTGGCATTATATTCAATGCAGTGCGTAATAACAAAAAAAATATGTTCAAATCAAATCAAATCAAAATTTATTTATTCAATTTAGGCCCTAAGAAGGCGCTTATGAACGTCTAAAACACTACCACCGGTTCGGAAAACAACCCAGTCGAGAAGAGCGCAGGCAAGAAACTCGATCTGGTTCTATTTTTTTTTATATAAATATAACATTTTTTTTTGTCATATAAAAAACTATACAATCGTTGTCTTAATAATGTTAGTGGAAGTACAGAGATGTGGGTTAATTCCAGACATCACTATCGTTCACGTAATGATCCACCCTGTAATAACCTTTTGAGATTAAAACTTGCTCGACATAATACTTGAACTTATTGTCAGGTAAATCGGTAATGTTACTTGGGATCTTATTGTAAAACCGAATACTATTACCTACAAAGCTTTTATTACACTTACTTAACCTAAAGCGTGGGACGGCCAACTTGTCTTTACTTCTAATATTAAAATTATGACGATCATTCACTAGATCTACGTTACGAATTCTATGTTACGAAAAACGCTACAAAAATCACGCAATATATCATGCCCTATAAAACAAGTTATTGAAAATAAAGATAACAGCTACATGACAAACTGAGGTTCCACTGAAAAACCTCATAGATTGGTATTATAGATGACCTCTTGTTTTTCGAACTTTGTTCAGCAACTGGTAGCTTTGACTCGCCAGCAAATATTGTAAACGCGGTAATGTTTCTGACTTTCTGTTAATATTCCGTTACAAAATAAACTATTTGGATGTACGTTTAACGCAAAACTAAATTAGTCCGTACGTGCCAACTGTTCTGTATTGTTTTACAAATAAATATACCTACTTACACTAATAATTATTATGTTCAAAGTTTCTAATAACAAACTTCATGCTCTTACTTATTTGTATACTAAATTTAGTATTTTGTTTTGAAACATAATATAATAATACTGCTAATGTCCCGTGGCTTCGCTTGTGTACAAATAATTTTTACTACTAAAATAACAGTGACGAATTATAGAAATTGTATTTGCTAATAGTGCTGTTGAATGGTGTTTGATTTATAACCTGTTTACACGTATTAAGTAACGATGTGATTAACTAAAGCATTTAGTTGATTTCATATGCACTTGTCAAAATCTTAAATCTAAGTCATGCCTACCGAAGGGAATATGCGCGGTGAGGGAAGGGTGGACATTAAGAGAAAAAACTTTTTTAATTAAAAACAAAACAAAAGAATAAACTATAAAAGTGCACTAAAAGTAAATATATAATTAATTTATTAATTTACTTCTACGATATATACTTTTTTTTAATACCATTCATAATATTGGAGTCGGTGCCATCTAGAGTTTACCAATGTACTCATTCATAAATGGAAATAACTGCCTAAACTTCATCACATTAGTGACGTACCACCGCTTTGTTATCCATAGAGCTGGCACAGATTTCAAAATTATTAATGGTATTCAACACAAAGGATTTGTCGAAGTTAGCAGAAGTAGATTAATAAAGTGATTATTTAATTATTTTTTTTATGGATTTTTTTATTATATTCTTTTGCAATCGGTTTTATTTTTAATTAGATAAGTTTTTTTTCTACATAATATTGTAAAAGATAAACAAAACAAAAACGTGATAATAATAATGTAGGCATACGTACGATATAAAGATAATCATGTAAATAAGTGTAGAGGTTCTTGAGTATAACTAACAGACAGACGGAGAGCATGCATTTAGAATTTTTTAAGATTGCAAGGAATGCACTAGTATGTCGCGTCGGTTCGAGGAACTTTGGCCATTCTGAATCGGACATTTTTGTAATTTATTTACCGTAAAGTAAGTACTACTGCATAGATTTAAAAAGACAGATGCGCTCTCGTTGATAAAAGATTTAGTGACCGAATAATCGCTCGTATGCCACTATATTACAGCCCATATTTCTTTTCCTCTTAGCATAATTTGGACTAGTTATGTACTATGTCACGCTTGGAAACTGAGTGATCGCATTAATTAGTTGCCTATCTACACTAATAAATCAAACTGTGTGTCTGTTGTTGTAATGCCAAAATAACAATTTCTAACTGAATACATATGAATGTATGTATATACGATACTTATACCAAAGATACAATTTTTCAAATTTTTGTCTTTCTGTCTGTTTGCTCCGGGTAATTTCCGGAACGGCTGGACGGACTTTGGTAGATAGCTAAGGTTACTCGGCGTAATTTAAAGTACTTTTAATTTTCGAAAATAACAAAGGTTCCGCGTAAAAAAATAAACTCATAAAAATTTGAATAAAATCCGATTAAATGCACAATTTTACGGGCAAATACTTGAATACAATTTTTACTTCATGTTAGTACTAAAAAGATTTTTTTTATGAAAATTAGGGTTCCTTATAAAAAAGTTAAAACGCTGTGAAGAATATAGCTCCGGGCACACAGCTAGTTTATAATATACCAGTCCCGGAGACCCGACAGGTGAAAGATTTTTTTAAATCGGTTAAGTAATTTTTGAGTTTATTCATAACAGCATACAAAAACATCATTTTACTTCTTTATGTAATAGCTTATATAAACAATTATATAAATTGCATTACAAGGAAATATTGTAATAATTGCCTAATAATATCTCATTAAAATAAGGGTTGTACGTACTTCATTTCAATTAAAAAAAGAGATATATAATCAAGTAAAACTAAAATAAATTAATTAAAAAAATATTTATAGTATAAAATATATATCTAGATTAATAATTAGGCCAAGGGGTACGGTAGACTCGATTGAAACCTTAACTGAATTATAAAACATAAAAAAAAAAAAATAATTTCGAGTCGACGAGATATATCCGCAAAATTCGGATTATCGAGTATTTTGTTAAATTCTAATGGTGCAAATGGCAGTCGCCATATTGGCCATTCGGATGCCATGTTGAGTTCGTTAAGGTCGATTCACACGTATCAGTGAAGTTACAGTTCCTACATTTTGTTGAAGATTGTGTATGGTTATGAGTCACATTTCATCCGAGCGAAGCCGGGTTTTCATCTAGTAGATATATAAATCCGCGCACGCTCCGTCCGTGTAACATCAAAAGAAAATCGAATAAATTTAAATTACAGACTTAGATAAGGTGTAAACATAAGAATTGTCATCTTGCCAACCAGTAATGGCCGCAACTCATAATTTCATTAGATTTATGCACTCGGCCGGCTTTTCTGATAAATGAAGTTTTTTTTTAGTTCGTTTGACAGCACTAAATCACTCGCTGGTCCAATAAATAAAATCACTGGATTAAAGTTGACTATACATCTGTTATGAAGGTTGAAAAAAAACCGTAATGTGACAGAATAAAAAAATCATCCATAAACAATAAATTAAACGTTTTAAAAAGTGCATTATTTTTATAACGTAGCATTTTTTTTATGTCGAAACAAAAGAGAATGATTTAAATTTAATATATGCTTCGCCTTAATCCGCGTGTGAATATGAATAATGGTTACCGCATCTTTGTTTTTTCAACATAGAGTTTTGTCTTTAAACCAATACACAATACATCACTTCAGAACCAATAACTCTAGGTTTAGTGTTGGTTTCTTGAATCACATCGTCTCTTAACATCAGATGTGATTGCGGGTCAAAATACTGAACCTATATAGTGTAAAAAAACAAAGTCTCTTTTCGCGTCTGTCTGATTATTTATCAGCTAACTTCTCCTAAAGCAAGCAACGGAGTTTCATAAGGTTCTACCGTCATTTCGATATTGTTTCAAGGATGGCGGGGACGGGTGGCTAACTTTGCGCACACTTCGGATCCTCCTCCGACAGTTGCACAAGACGTGCTCCGATACCCATATGTGGAAGCTCTTGCAGCCGCCGTCAGCGCGATACACTGAAGTCACTATTATACACGCAAGTTACATAGGTTCTGTAAAGGGACCTTTTCTACTTTACCGGTTTACTAACAGTCTGGCAAGCGCGGGGCAAATAACGCGGAACTTTTATCACGGGTAACAGTTCAAGCCTTGTGCTGGCTACGATTATTAGACTGGGTGTCTTAGTAGCTTGCCTCAAAGTACAATGAAGGCCGTTCAGGTCCACAGCGTTAGTTTGATTTTAAAAAAATCAAGGACGATTCCTATGCACATCCTATAAATCTTTTATGTAACTATAAAAAAATAATATTTGATAACTTGCTAATATTTGATAAGTTGCTAAAATTGGCTTACGTATCTTAAGAAATACATCAAAACTATGCACTAGATAATTGTGATTCCTCCAAAATCCTAGTAAAAACTTAACAATGCCATATAATAAGATTTCTCTCTGGACATAATTCTAAAATAAAAGCGGGCAGAAGCTAGTTAATACAATACATTTAATAAGAGAAAAAGTTGCCGCTGTTGAATCTGACAAGATTGTGTGATGTTTTTTTTTTAAAGTGGTCATTCTGAAGATCATTGTAATTTATTATGACTGTTAATAAGTTTAGCGTTATTTACAGTTCTTATCTAATGTTAAATGACAATACAACTAAATGTAGTAGTAATGACACATTAAATCTAGAGAAATTTGCTATTGACTATAGCCATTGAAATGCACCTTCTCCAGGTACAATCCGGCAAATTTTCTGCTTAATATGTCGATTACCCATAAAAATGAGACTATAGGAAAACAATGGAAAGCTGGTTTTAACGCCAGATTAGTGCTCAAGGGGTTAAGTGTGATTACACAATCATTTCATCATTATATTCACATTTTCAAGGATCTCGCGAGTCGTCTAGTCGACACGTCTCGCGACCAGAGGGCTGGCCAATATTTGGCACAGCGAATTAGCATTACCATCCAACGTGGCAATATGGCCAGCCTCCTGGGAACCTTCCCGTCTGGCGGCGAGCTGGACGGCATTCATTATTTATAGTATTTTATTTTATTTTATTTTAATTTTAAATTTTTGTGTATAAATTTATGTACTTTTTGAATAAATATTACAATAATATATTTACCTTAACCATTTTGAACCTAGATCTAACAAACTACTAACTAAATGTCTAATTTTAAGTATGTGTTCTTTTTTGGCAAAAACCTCCTTTAATATCTGAAAGGTAGTGCCGCAAAATTCAAGTGTTGCAAACTGGCTGATATAAATTATTACGTACATATAATAAAAGGTAAAGTATTTATGACTATCTGTCTGTCCGTCAGTCGGCTTACAATGCAATAACTATTGAACCGTGTTAAACTATTTTTCTTTGAAACTCATAGATTATACATTTGTGTAGATTTTAGAATACGTTTTATTGCATTTTTTTGATAATATTATAAGTTATTTTCTTTAAACCATTAACTTGCGCATTTAATCCACTATCTCATTTATTTTTTGTAGGGTTAGTATAAAATAATTTAGTTATTGTGGACAGATCAAACGTAATGAAGATTATAACGCGGTTCTTTTGTTTCAAGTTGCTACAAAAATTGGCAGAAAAGTTTTAGAAATATAACCACAGGACTGACACTGGCTGAATCGTGTATGTAACTCACAGATTTTCATTCAATAAAAAAAAGAAGAATTCGATAAAAAAAAAAATAAAAAGACCCTTAGCTTCCACCTCTTAAAAACTTAATCTAAAACGTTGCATATAGTTAAAGAATTTCGTCATTTGAAAGCGAATCCGGGAGGCGCAGCTAGCATATATACATCAATACTTATCTCAAGAAAGTAAATAATGCAAAGAAATTGGAAGAATCATAGATTAGATTATAATTATATGGAAATTTCTCCAATGTTTATTTCATTACTAGCTTACAAATTTTATTAGGCGAGGCGCATCCCTATTAATAATGTAGGCGACAATCGTTTTATTGTATTTCTAATTAGTTATAGTTAGTTAAATATACCAAAATAGAAGTAGACAAAAGATATTTCAAAAACATAATCATAATATATACAAAGTGTCTTGGATATTTTTTTAAAGAAAAATAACATGATCTTTTTTTGATGGTAACCATTTAGAATTGCATTTTACATCTCAACATCATCAACCGGTACTTAGAATGAAAAACATATATTTACTTCAAACCTTACATTATTAATTTTTACTTTAGCAATAAAGGCTGATGTACAAACTAACAAACCATTCAATATATTTAGTAGACAAAATATTTATTTGTGAAAAAATTATATTAAAAAAAATTTAATGAAATAATTGCTCATAACTATAAGAGGAATATTAGTAATTTAAATTCCGATAATATTTTGCTGGCATTGTAATTAAAACCATTAACATGCAATAAATTAGATATATATCTTAAGTATAGATAAATTAAAATAAAAAAAAAAAAAAATATTTCAAAACAATACTATAAATTTGAAATATGTTACATATTACATGCTTTTAATTAAACTTAGTACATTGATAACAACAAATTAAAATAAATACTTAAAACACTCTCTATTATAAAAAAATAACAGTTAGGTACAGTTATAAACAAAACAAAATTCACGAAGAAAAAACATACCTTACTATATTAAAAAATGTGTTAGAAAAAAAAAGATGCTTACCCCATAATTGGGCTTCCTTTCACAATTCTATTTGACATGAGCCGTACTAACACAACACCCCACGGACAACATTCGACGGGAAATAGTAACATAAATACGAAAACATTCACGTTTATAAAGGCATATTATTTGAAATTCAATGTGATCATGAAAAATCGTATCGAATTTTGAAAACGAAATCAGGAACGTGTCTAATAAATTATACACACCGTCCAGCAAGTGGAAGGTTGCATTTTTTATAACATAAAGATTTACATTTAAATGCTCTATATTATATTATATGTACTGCATAGGTATGTACGTAACCGTTTGTATCACAAAACGAAAAAGAAACTATAATATTTATTTTTTTAATATAAACTTCGCCTTAATTATTTTGAAATTAGAACGTTTTTCGCGTTAATTTGACCGGTGCGGCGGGCGAAAGGTTAGGTCACATTCGGACCGGGATCGATACCGAAAAAAACCGACGACTACGACAGAATTTAGAATCGAGAATGTGCGTGCACGCTCGCCAGCCGCACTGCACCGATCATGCGTGTGCAATGGGAAGCTAGCGATGCATTGGCGCCGCTATCAAATAAACAAAAACTGCATGACGATGTTCCCAAGCTTGGGCGCGAGCTTTAACTCAACGAAATGTTTAACATTATTAACTGATTTCTTGAAATTGATAATAATACACGCTCGCGTATTCGGTATTGATTTAAACGTATAAATTTATATTTTTTAAACCAAGTAAATATTTTTTTCTTTATCAATCATAAATTATATTATTTATCAAAAATTTTTTTCATATTAAACCTGCGCCTTCTTTGATTTAATATTGTAATTTATAAATTTTATCAAGATATGCATGTCTCGTATGAAGTTTCTTACGTATCAAAAGTTGTCTAAAAACCCTTGTAATGGGATGTAAAAAGAGATCAGTTTTAAGTTCCTGGAAAGTTATTATTATGAATTAAACACATAACAGATTGGTCTAAAAGCCATTTATTACAAACGAAAGTTACTTGTTGACATTTTACACATTTTTATTATAAATTTATTTCAAACGAGTTTTAGTTCGTTAGTGCACTTACAAGGAACTTGTCACGGTGTCTATTTTATTATGGAGAACTTTGTATTACTGTTTAATTATGTCATTTTTTACTTACATCGTGTTCAATTAATAAATAATGATATCATAATTCTCTTACAGATCTTATCTTATAGACCTTACAGATCTCCGAAGTAAAATTTATGCGCCATCAAAAATATGCGAGTTTTCTCTTTCTGTTAGTTCGTTCACTTAATGATATTAACACTATAATTCATTTATTTCAACAGATGTTAAATCAAAAAGGAATATACAACGAATCTTAGAGATTGAAATTTTGTGAATTTTTAAGATGACATTGGAAGTTATTACAAAAGAAACCATAGCAAAACTCTATACTATAAAATTGATAGCCATATTTTTTATCATGCTATATATATGTGTGTACTTCTTTCAAATACACAGATTCAATTTGATTTGAAATTCTATGTTACACTTTACGTCAGTGTATTATTTATATACATACATAAATAATATTATCTATAGCTGTTGTCTATTTATATCTGACTATATACAGTTGTTTTTTAACCTGATTTATTTATTTTCAATTTCGACTCGTGCGAACTGCGAAGCTAGTAGTTCTTTCACCAATTACGGCGGGTTTCAATATCGAATCTTAAAAGTTAATTTTGAGATCAAATCAAATGTAATATATCGGGTTTTTTATTGACCACTGACACTGCTCTTTACGACACGACCTTTGACTTGATTTGTCGAATAGACTATCAAGATATCCGATCCTGTATAGTTTTTTTTTCTTCAGAAATCACTTATTTTGAAACGATATAATTCAGTATTTGAGTGTTTTTTCAATCAGATTTAACGAATAATAGAAACAAAAAAAAAACATAGAGACATGGACAAAGTATTTTCTCGTTCTATAATTGGACGAGAAATGAAAATCGGGGAAGTTCTATAGTATTAAACAGGGGAATACGAAGTGATGATATCGTCTATTTTGCATAGGTATGATCAGCCCCGAGTTTCACTCTTCTGTCCTCTTTTTGACTCTTTAATTGAAACGCAACGCGATGTCAATAGGTATCTGAAATACCTGTTCATCAGTTTTTTTTATCGACCGTATTTCCTCTTAATATAACGGGTGCAAGGTCTTCCCAAGTCGAAGAAGATGGATGAAACCACGGGAATTAACAATAATGTACTAGATATAGAAAACGGCCCGTTCAAGTAAAAATATCGTTGTTTTTTTTTTTCCTTAAAAACTTTAGCAGTGCTTATGTAATTAATAGGAGGAGGGGGGGGGGGGGGGGGGTTAATCCTAAATATTCCCAATGATGGTTAAAGATAATACTCGAACTGTACCAAATAACTAAAATTTTACTTAGTACAAAAAAACCTGTCTCGAATCGAATTAGTATTACCAAAATAAAAAAAAAATACAAACTGTTTATATATATATATATATATGTGTGTGTGTGTAAATATATACCTACAATAAACAATTGCAGTGGTACAACAGCCCTGGCTACTTAGCGTTATCATACTCCGAATCGTTCCCTTTATGCGCATGTTTAATTAATCGGACCACGGTTAAGAGAAAATAAAAAATGTTCAGCGCACGCGCAGAATCCGTGGAGCGTGGAGATGGTTAAATATAAACTGGTGACAATGGACACTCCGTCACACGAACTAAATCAAGTATTAGTAGAGTGTTTATTTCGTAGTGTAGGTACCTACCTATCTACCTAAATACTTGCATTGTTGCCGATGAATAATTCCCGTTTCATTTGTCTCGTTGACTGTACAAGCTTGATTTAAGTTTTGCGTGTGTGTATATATTGATTTATCTCTTTCTAATTTACTCAACAAAATTATAATTAAAAAAAAAAAAATAGTGTGTGTGTACGCACGTAAGAAGTTATATTTCTTTGACGTAAAAATTAAATATTATAATTTGATGTTTAATTTTAATTTTTATCACAAACTTTTTATTAAATTTATTTCTTTATTTTGTAAATATTAAATAACCAATAATAAGTATTTAACATTAATAATTTAATACTATTTAGTGTTAATTATATTAAATAAAAGTATTTTAATTTATATCAATAAATAATACATACGGATAGTTAACCTCAATTATATTGGAGCACTTGAAAAAGTATATAAGCACAATTTTTTTCACTAATATTCACAAATAGTAAGTGATATCAATCAGAATATTCAATTTAAATCACTACTGAATATAATTTATTAGCACATATATAATTCGCACTTGTATGAAACTAAAACACGTGTTGTGAATGTATAAACTAGAAACATGTTGATAAATATTATAAATATGAAAACAGTGATCAGAGGTGACGAGCGTACCAACATGCGCGACTAATATCGAGGTTCAATTTCTATTTTGTTGGTAGCTTTTTTATCGAGACTTAATGAGCGGTTAAGCAGACAACTTCATACTGTTAATTTTGTGTCACAGATGCGCGCGCGTCTTAAAATTTCACTCTCATCATTTTTTTCATAACGCGCCTAAAGAAGTATAACTTCAAAAATATTTTATTCAATTTAGACCCTTTGTCCCGCGTGGTGCCGAGTAAGAATAGTACAACCCCTATATCTTCCCGTGCGTGTCGTAAAAGGAAACTAAGGGATAAACCAGGGGATGGGCAGCAGCATTCAATGAAAACCACAAACACCTACTGCGTAACTAAGTCAAGAGTGGGGATTATGGCAGTTCCCCTTCTCCCACCCCCCTTTGGGTAGACCTATGTCCAGCAGAGGACGTCTTTAGATTGAATCAATCAGTCAAATCAAAGGGTCTAACAAGATGCTTATTTACGAAAGTCATAACATTATACCACCAGCTCGGAAAAGCGCCCTGTCGGTGAGAGCACAGGCAAAAAAATTGATTAGATTTAAAAAAAAAAATGTATATTTTTAATTACAAACTATACTATTTATAGTTGTAATCTTTATTAACGGAAGAGAAGAGAAGAGTTTCTTTGCTAGGCATCACACTATCGTTCACGTAATGATTCACTTCTGTAATTTATTACAGAAGATTTATTACAAAGGTTATTATTTATAATAACCTGTTGAAATCAATGATTGTTTGACATAGTGGTTGAACTTATTACCAGAAAAATCGGTAATGTTCTTTGGGTTATTATAAAACCTAACACTATTATCCAAAAAGCTATATTTCTCATCGTATCATCGTGTCATATTTCTAACATTAAAATTATGTCAATAAAGCTTCGTACATATATTGGATTATCAAAAGAGTATTTATCTAAAAAATATGAATTATTCACGAAACCAGAAACAGTATATGTGTATTTTATAAATGAAACTTTACACATTTTTTTTTTGGGACTACAACTAACTTTCATATGTAATGTTTGTTATGTTTAGTATATTCCATTTCAATTGTTTTTTAGTCTAACTGGAAACAGTTAGGTTAAACAACTACTGTGCAGATCTCGTTCAAGTATGGGTTGTCGAAAGCTATTTTTAGATATTATAATTGTGGATTTAATTCAAAGTAGGTACACAATGGCTTAGCCGGGAACGAGGTAAAGCATCGTCTATTTTCACATTGAATAAGATAATGTTAAAGTCGCCTAATTAATAATAACGTGTTAAATGTTTCTTAACTCTCTAGGGTTTATTCGGATTGTTTTAGAGTTGTTGTTTTAGAGTACAATAAATAAAAAATAGCATTGATTTCTTTCTTTAAATAAAACTTATCATAAAATTAATTTAGATTATAAACTTTTTTTTACATGGTATCGGCTCAGAGCTTTGACCACATTCTCGCCTGATATTAAGTGACGACGTGGTCCAGGATGGTAAACACACTAAGCCTAGAGGTTCTCAAGTGATGCTGCCGGAACACACCTATTGGTATTTGGCGACAGGTTTTCAAACTTGAGGGTGGTATCATGAGAAAATGCTCTACCACCATGATATGGTTTCCTCGCGATGTTTTCCTTCACCAAAAGCTTAGGCCGATTTTAGGTCGGATAGGTGAGGATCGAACCCGCGTCGATTGACGCGGAATCCAGCCGCATTACCCGCTACCTCATCACCGCTTCAAATTTATGTTATATCTTGTAGATTGTAGATATTATGTATTTTACAGGTTATGTGTAATAATGTATGATTTAATTAATATCATGAGAGTCACATGGGTCTCCACATCTCTGATAAAATATATCTCTCCACCTCTTACTTGGTCTTGCTTTTTTCTGCCCATTAGTATCCATTCTATCAGACTACCGACTACAATCTTAATTGATGTTAAATAAACGGTGTGATCTAAGCCTAGAGGTACTGGCTCTCAGGTATCAACATATCATGTGCTTGGCGATAGATCCCATCTATGTAATTCTACAACGGACCTGAGCTTTCGGTGAAGGAAAACGTCGTGAGGAAACTATAGCCTGGTGGTAGGGGATTTTCTAATAATGCTCGTTTGGGTGGCTACCTGTCAAGCACAAATAGGTGTGTTCCGACAGCATCATCATTTGAGAGCCAGTACTTGTAGGCTTAGTCTATAAAATAGTGTACAAAAAGAGTCTTTAAAAGCAGTTATTAGAAAACCTACCACCATACTATGGGTTCACCACGATATTTTTTTTTTCACCGAAAGAAAAAAAGGCTTATTATTTAACTGATTACCTGGATTCGAACCTAAATCTATCAACTGAGTCATTATTTACTATTACTACTACTACTTTTGAGTGCTGCTAGTGATCTGCGCAAATGGCGAACGAATATCGAAACAAAATAATTTTATTCACGCTTCAATCAAATACTATTACTATATATATAGGAAATAAATAGGTATGTAAGTTAAATAATTTTTTTTTTTAAATGCAAAATTAACTGCTTCGGCTAACTTCATACCGCTTCGGAACTAATAAATCTTGTGTTATTATTGGTTCAATTAAGTTTGCTTTTGCTTTCAAAATTTAAAAGGAGTCCGAGAGACAAACAAAAGAATATTCATCGAATTCAGTCAATCCTTTCTCGAAATATTATCAAAAAAAAGCTCAATACAAACTGTATGACAAAATGAATTTTCTTCATAATTTTTTTTTCGTGATTTTATACGTTTTTAAATAGTCATTCTGCTATTCGCGTTGGATAAAAAATTTAAGCAATCAAATATTATAAAAATTGGTCCAACCAGTCTCGAGTTATAAATAGTGTAACTAACCCGAATTAGTTTTACAGCTTGATTTGAAATGAGTGTTTATAACGAAAAAAAAAATAAAAAAAATCGTATTTGTAATCATTTTATAAACAGCAAACACAAAAAACACAAATGGCCCGAAAACAAATGAATCGCTAAATTTGAAACACAAATACATAAGCCAAAATTTGAAATAAAATTGAATTTGGAATTCTGAAACAAACACCAGTTTCATGTGACCTAATATTATTAAAAATATATTCTAAATTACATTATTTTTAAATTATTTTTTATTAATCAGTCTAGTGTGATAGCAGTTAGAATGACCTATTCTGACATTCGATAAATGCAGACGGACGGGTTGCCAGTGGTATTTTTTCTCTCAAATATTATTAAAGTACTAAATGACATTAATCCATTGTAAAAAGGTTCTAAATAACATCACCCTGGCCGCCTATAAAAACATAATAATATGACGGGAGAACGAAAAAACAAAAAAAAACAAATAAAAATAACAGAAAAAAAACAAAACAAGTCAGTCCCTACTCAACTCAAAATTCATTTACATCAACCGCAGTCACTTACGCCTTCACAGAAACGGTTAGATTTATTATTATAAAGCGTCCGCGTTTCGCGCATCCAATTTAAAAGTTGACGTCTTAAACATCCTTTAAATTACACGTGAAATTATTTCATTAGCACTGAAGCGGCCGACTCGAACGTCGACCGGCGACCTCCGAGTTCCTGTAGGTAGTACTAACATTTTCGGTACTCTCGAAACTTGTAATCAACGCGTCAGTGTGACCACGCCCTAATCTCTCCGATTTAATAGGGTAGAATAGAATGGTGTAGATGCATCGATACCGCTCTCTCTATATATTATATCGAACGGTGTTCTAATTGGTCCCCTTTTAACAGTATTGAATATTATACGTGTAATTAAGTTTAGTTATTATTATTTGCGATAATATTCAACCAGCCGATAGACGACTACTGTTGGGAATAAGTCTCTCCCAATAAGGGGGGAATTGCCATAATCGCAACCTGGCGGGTTGGCGATCACAGTGAATGTATTTGTGTTACCCACTTTGAGGATGCTGCTTCCCATCCTCTGGTTTAACCCTTAGTCGCCTTATACTACAGCCACAGGAAGATATATGGTGGTAAAATAGTACGAGCCGGTACCATTCGGCAATTGTTATAGCAAATTTAGATTATGACAATAGATCGCTCGCGGCTTCGTATGCGTTAATTAAATTCATATATAACATTTTATAACAATAATTAGGGATTAAAATGTAACTGCCCACTTCCGTAATTAGTTCTGGAGACGAATTCTCCTACAGTCAAATTCACAACTTTAATTCTTTATAATGCAGTGGAATCTCGCATTTCAAAGGAATGTCCTATTAAAATTTTGAGTCAATGAGTTTTCGACTTTTTTAAGATACAAAGCATTTCTGCTAGCAAATGCCACAAATTTTTAATGTTATCAATGCGCTACGCAAAGATTAAATTAATATTACAAGAAGAGAAGTATTTAGAAGTAAGAAGTCACATAAATTCACGAAGCCTTTCGTATAAGTGTCAACGTCCACAGACCTAAATAAGAAATCAACTAAACAAACATTTATGTCTAATTTAATACCTAAAGTTCATGGAAAATCAACTAAGATGTTATTTCTAGGACGGTAGGGCTTCCGTGTCCACCATAAATAGGATGAAAAATCCAGCATACACGATAATATAAGTCGTCTACACTTTTGGCTTTAGCGATTGTAGAACAGTAGACTGTAGACAGATTCTCATCCGTAATCGTAATCGTTCATATTACATGAGATGAGTGCAGTCATTGTACCGTGTCAGAATAAAAAAAAAACATGAAAAACTTTTTAACTATATAAGTAGTCTTTGGCAAATAAGATTATATTAGAGATTTTGAATAATTTAGGTCATCGTCACAACGTTATCATCGGATCATTCATAAGGTACGGGGGAGGATTGCTATAATAGCCGCGCTTGGGAGGCGTGTTGGCGATCGCAGTCAGGCATAGTGTTACTCACAGGATGCTGTTCGCATCCCTTGGTTTAACCCTTAGTCCCCCTTTACGACACATATGGGAATATATGGAGTGGTACTACTCTTAGCCGACTCCACAAGGCAACTTTATTTTAGGCATGGAAACGAGTTTTCGAAATATATAGATTCTAATGTATTGCACTAACATTAAGATCTTGGGGGAGATCTATGTCCAGCAGTGGACGTCTTTCGGTTGAATAGATGGAACGTTAGGAATCAGTTTTTATGGATTTCATTTGAGCTTTCTTTGTTGTTAGAAATCATAAAAGGTTACATGCATCCCATTACCCGTCAAGGTCTCGTTTATCTTTCGAGAAATACATAACCGTTTGACGTGATTAATAAAAAAAAAATCGTGCATCGTTTTAGTATATAGATTTGTATATTTTATTACATGTCGACGGGCACATTTTTTTTTACAGTTTATTGCAAATAATCTTTTAAAATTCAAGCAATATATGACTTGTATAGGAGTAAGAACCGATGTTACTGAGTGGAGCCGCACGAACAGCGTTATTACTACCGCACATAGAACATTTCGACTCGGAGTGCACATTTGTTACTGATTCACCTCGGTTAGATTGCAGTATTCTTAGGGGCGGCTGCAATTTACGCCTAATAAAAAAAAATTACAAACCTATATGTGGTAGCTACCCTAGTGGGCATTATTAGAAAATGCCCTACCACTATGCTATGGTTTCCTCACGATGTTTCAGCCAGCTCAGTTGGTACTGCGGTCAGATGCCGCGCCCATGAACTAAGGTTTCGATCCCACCTATCCAACTCTATAAAAGCTTGAGTTTTCAGTTAAATAAAACACCATGAAGAAACCATGGCATGTTGGTTGGGTGTTTCTAATAATGGCCGTCCTCAAGTTTGAAATTTTGTCGCTAAAGTATAGGGTACGGATCGTATGCCTGTTTGTCACTTTAGTGGTATAAAAAAAACAATAGATGTGATATGGCAACATCACTTCAGAGTTAGTACCTCTAGGTTAAGTGTGTTTACCATCCTGGACCACTTAACAACAGGTGAGATTGCGGGCTAAGCGCTGAGTCTATATAGTATTGAACAAACGAAATTACAACGGGTGGACACTTTTTAGTATTCCTTTGCTAGCCATCTGGTATTTTAAATGGAAAATCTATCATCAAACGAACTATTCGTGTATCCCGATGGCTGGAATCGAGAACCAGTACCATATCAAGGCTCGTCGTGTTAACATCTTTGGCTACGACGTCACTTCAGGTACACTTATCTATAAACTATGTAAGGAGATACCGGTTACTTAACAAATACATAGAACATTGAGTGGAAGGACGTAAAAAATAAATAAATAAACACATATTTTAAAACAATTCAGGAATGTTGGTTAAATAGCGTATACAAGAGAGCGTTTGTACAGAGTACACGTGTCAGAAGTGAAATCCTTAGTTCAATCCTTAGGCAATCTTTAATTGAAATCTATAGGATAAATTATTAGTAAGAGATATCAGAGATAGAGAAAGAGGTAACAAATATGTACCTATTATCTAAAATACAGCTATGCGCATGCTTACTTAAATAATATAGCGGAGGAGGGAGGGGGTGGGAAATAATCATTCTAAATTTAAAAGTGTAGCGTGCATATTATTTTTCATCTCTGTCTCTCTCACTACGAGCATATATCCGTCCTTTAATAATAAAAATCGTGACACATAGCGTTAGAATATTCTGCGTCACCTCGCGAGACGCGCGGACTTGAAATTTTACTCTCATCGCAAGCAAAGAAGTATCGAATAAAGTGTTAAAAAAATGCAAGACCGAGCTGTTATTTAAGATTTTTTTGTAGTCCCTATCTACCTCAACCGTAACCAGAGACTTTATGTAGCCAGTTTTCTGAGTAATCTTTTCTTAATGCTATTTAAAAAAATTCTTCGTTCTGTCTCAGCACTATTACAACTCCTCTTACATTTTATTTTATTTGACCTTTTTGGTACTTGTTTATGCCACAATTATTCTCAGTTTTATTTTGGTTTAATTGGAAATGCGGACAACACGTCACTGTACCAGATTTATCATATTTTTACTAATTTGTCGCTTTTTGCAGCGATTGTTGCCACTAAAGATGCAAAGAATATTCGGAAACTATTCAATATTCGGTAATTATTTTTCATTATTCGTTATTCAGCCGAATATTGTGAACTATTCGGCCGAAGACCGAACAGTGAATCAAGAAAAAATGCATAATATTACTCACAGAGATTTTTATTTTACCACAAACTTAGCATTTAAATGTATAAAATCAGTTAATTTTAACGGGTTTTTACGCGTTACCTTTGGTTTTTTTTTCCTTCCTATCCCGACGTTTCGGCTGGGTTTCACCAACCGTGGTCACGGGCTGACATTACATAAAAAATTACATTTAACTGTACTTAACATCTAGCAGTGGTAAGTTATGATGATTAAAAATATTTTTAGCATTTCTTGTTATTAAACAATTGCGCTATTCCTCATAAATTATACCAGCTTCTGAAAATAACCTCTCAATGTATATGCTGCTACCGGGAGATAATAAATAAATTTTAATAAATTTTGCTAGGTTATGATATTGTCTGTCAGATATGTAGTAAGATATCAGTTTGATGACCACCACTTGTAAGGGTCTGCAGTCCTATCTAGAGGAACAATCACGAATGAAACAAAAGCGCCCACGACGCTTCATCATCACCATAGTTTAGTGATGCGGGTTTATTACCTGTCACCCACGAAAAGTACTAAGTGTTGCCAAAAATTCGGCTACTGAATATTTGATGCTTCGGCCAAGGACCTCACAGAATCTCCGTTATTCGGTCATATCACTATTCGTTGCATCTCTAGTCATCACCTCATAGACATAATTTAGCAGATGATGTCAGCTATCCTGAGCCGCCAGCAATGAAGCCAGGGTCTCCATCGCAACTTTATCGACTCTGCACTCCAGACCATGTCGAGACGAGCCGAATCTTGGGCAGTATAGCAATAACTGGTACGCTGTCACGTGTGTTGTTTAAGATTAAATTCTGGATAGGTGTGAATTAACCTTTTTTTTTTTTTTTCGAGAGGAATGCATTTACGCACTAATTGTCCAGCCAGATCTGATAGGGACCCCCCCTTCCAGATCTGGTTGAAACACGTCTGAAGATGTGTGACAGTCTCTCGCACGAAAGCACGAGAGGCTGTCACACAGGATTAGTGTGGGACTCGCCGCGAGAAGCGCCGTTGACCACGACCCACTAAACCCCCCGGTACCTCCCGCCACCTAATTGGAGCAAACACGGGATCGCGTATGCATGCAGGTGTGAATTAACCTACCATTACCTATAAGAAGTCTTTTGGCAATGGATAACTATCTTGAAATACTATCGGCTAGCTTTTCTTCTTTTTAAGGTGTATCCCGGTATATCTCCTCAATGTCAGTATCTCTAAGCTTAGTGTGTTTATCATCCATGTATCCAGAGATACTGAAAAGTCCAAATTAATTTGCAATAATAGTTTTTTTTCTATTAAATGACTTTAATAAAGTTTAAAATAATGGTGTAAATAGGACAAAATAAAAAGGTAAACATAACTCTAACCGACCGACGGTTAATTCGGTGTATTTTGATGAAATTACTTTGTTTTTTTTTTTACTGTATAAACTGGGTTTGAGAACCTAATATAAGATTCAAGCGTCCCTAAAATCATTCCTATCGTATTTATAAACTAATTAATGAACAAATTAATATATAAATGAATTGAATCGTAATCTTGGTTATTTCATTTCCTTTCACGTCTCCAGTGAGCATAGATTGATAGGGAATGCGGCCGTTATATAGTTTTTAATTAAGCTATCCGATTAATTATCGTTTAAATCGATTTCTTCATTTATATGTATACATATAAACAACACAGATTCCGTCGGTTCATCTGTGTATCTCAATTAAATAAATCTTACTAAGTTTAAGTTTAAAACGATAGTTTAAATGGTATAATAAAAATTGAAGATTATTTCATTTATAACCTTAACTTGCATGCATAGTATAAAAGTCTATGTCAGTCTGACTGGAGAAGCAGTAAAATGGTTTATACGATTATTTTTTAACCCCTTGAGGTGAGTTAGCCATATGAGTGACCTGGTGTTTACGCCAGCTTTTCACTGTTTTCCTATTGTCTCATTTTATGGTTAATTGACATATTAAATTGAAAGTTTCATTTTCTCTTAAGCTAAGTTTTTTAAAACTGACTAAAATTGCTGCTAACCGGAAGGGCCTGGACAATTTCACCGAACTTTAGGGATGAGCTTTTAAAACGCTCAGTCGGGAGACTGGTCGCTACGAGTAACATAACCCCTTGAGTACTAACCTGGTGTTTACGCCAGCTTTACATTGTTTTCCTATTGTTTTCCTATTGTCTCATTTTAATGGGTAATCGACATATTAAGGATGTGTAAAAAAGATTCTTCACTTTCGATCACATACACATTGCCAGGATCAGTTAAATAACAATTGCCATGGTAACAGTTGTTATGGTAACCGCTGATTTAATTAACGCGATCGAAGTTGCAGGCGTAAGCCGCATTCAACGTAAGAAAGTAACGACGACACGTCCGTCCTCTGATGTACTAATTTAAAAAATAGGATAAGTAATTTCTCATGCAACGTGAGTCAGAACGATTGAGTTTGATACAGGCGAAGCCACAACCGAATATTAGCTTTACTATAAATCGAAAAAGAAAATTAACTTTTTAATCTTCGACCGATAAAATTGTAGAGCGCTGATTAACAATGTTAACTTTGTTGCAACGATCATCTGTTACGAGTAAGTTTAAAATCGATTTGGTATTTAAAAAAAAAAATGAAAGTAAATTTCAAAACTGAATAATTACAAATATAAGGTGACTACCTCTACCTAAGTGTGCAGTTTTACACTAGGTTAAATTAAAAATCCAATCTGAAAAGGAGGTAGTTATTCAAAGTTTACAAGCGACCATTAATAGTTGTTCGTTTTAATATGACACGCACGATCGTGTCTGTTCAAAGGCATTAAAGTATATATTCGTATGCAGAGAGTCTCAATTTTGATTGACCGTATAATGAGTGTCGGCACGTTAAACAAAAGATGGAAATAAAACGAACACGCGTGCAACCTCACAGCGAAGAATTACGCTGCACGTATGTCATAGATCAAGATTTGTGTGATACAGATTTGCCGACCGATGTGATGGTTCATATCTGACGATGTAGCAAATGAGGACACACTAAGCTTGAATAAACTAGTCTTCCAGTAATGTTACTGGACTGGGAAAAGGAACAAATAACGGTGGTCGTCCGCAGGGTGGGGTTGCTCCTGAGCCTCGTCAGGGTAGTAGTGTCGCTGTTGCTTCAGACACAACTTGTAATAATAACACTTCAAGTTATGGTTTAATTTACAAAATTTCAAACTTTAATTTAACTTAATTTGAATTCTAATTTATGATTGAGTTTCAGATACAAATTTTATTAAATTTATTGAATTTATTAATTTAGAATTGAAATTAATGTGATTTAGGCAAATTTTTAATTCTAATTGGGATCTTAACTTAAAATTGGATCCAGATTCTGGAAATGTCATTTAAATTGAAAAATTATGCTTTTAATTCTAATTTAGTGTTGATTCAATTGAATGTTTTAAGTTTAATTCTATTACTAGATTTAAGTGACTACTATAAGCTTTTGACACTGCTGTATAGTAAAAGCGGATTTATTGTTATTTATTGTTAGACGTAAGGAAATAATGGATATGACATGTGAATTAGACATAGATGGAGTAAATAAAGAATAAGCAATACAAAAGAAAATAGCAAAGCAAAAGAACACGCAACGAAAAACAAAAAAGATCACAATAAAACAAAATGCAATAAAAATATCCCTGGTCATGCCAGGGGGAAACCGGCGGAGGACACTAAAAAAAAAAAAAAAAAGTAATGTTACTAGAACACTTCTTTCAGAGTTGTGGTTAAACAGTATATAGAAAATAAGCGTCTTTTGATTAAGATATTCTCCTTCGGTAGAAGTTTAAGCCTTCAACCTAATTTTGGTAAAGAATTTGAATTCAAATCAATCGATACGATATCCCATCATATTATCGCTGGAAACATTATCTCTTATCCTTCATTAATTCTGGATATTAACATCGATTATTAAAGAAAACATGGCCATACATATACGGTCGGACCGTAGGTGGCGGTTAAGCACCAAAAATAGCATCCCCAAGGAGGGTTGACGACAGGCAGGCGGCCGGTGGTAAAATAAATTTTTATTTTTTATTTTATTATAAAAGCACTGATACAGGTATAAGATTAAATACAAAAGCACCTTAATTCTATATAACATTTTAAATCCCATACCCTATTACATTAGTGCACAACTTGCATAGTTAAAAACTTTTATTATGAATGAAGATGAACAGAATACATAAATTATATCTTTAACGAACATTATAATTTTTTTTTTGAGCATTTTACGTTTAATTTAAACATAATATAATATAAAAAAAAACCCCTAGTGCGTATCCCTACTAAAAACCCCTGTAAAAACCCTTATTAAGAATTTGCGATTATTTGCGAAATAGCCAAAACTAAAACATAGATTCGAAGAGGAAGACATGATGCGCAGACCCCATTTAACAATGGGATAAGGACAGGGAGATGATGATTAACATCGCCTACTCTTAATAAAATTTTCTAAAGTTTTCATAAAATTTTAAAGTATCATACTCTATAAGAAACTAACTAGTGTTAACCATTAATTAATATCTAGAAAAAGACAACAATCACAAATACTGATAAAAATCCCAAACAAAAACTGATTCAGTAAGAGAAAGTGCACTGAATTGTTCCACCAATCATAGGATCAGTAATACGGATCCTCGCGCGACAGCGACCAATTACTGTTGAAAAATATTGTCTGCACAGTCAAGGTCAATGTTAAAGATGTTTGCTAGTATTTAATGAACCCATCATCTAAGGTTTATACTGTCTTAATGTAATCTGCAACAAAATGATAATAAAATAATCTAATATGTCTATTAAATGAAGTTTATGCGTTTCTTTCACTTTGATAACTCATTAAAAGGAATTTATTATGTCTGTATATTAAATGCTTTATATACAGTCATTATATCGAACCCAGGTACTACTCAGTATTGAGCGCTCTACAATAGTGCCTGTTGCCTATTACTTAACTATAACTCAACTACTCGAGTTAGCACAGGCTACTAGAGTTAAATTGTTATTTTATTAATGGCTGAACCTACAGGAAAAATTCAAATGAGACATTTGTAGGAAATTAAATTTTCTACAAAAAAAAAGTCTTTAAAAATCAAATCTCTAAGTTGAATATTTCTCGAGATATGGAGCTTTTAATTTTGTGTAGCATACAATGTTAATGGATTATTAAGTTAAATAAAAAATACAATGCAAAAAGTCATAATAGGTACACGTGTAAAAGAGCGCTCAATCCTGAGTAATTCCTGAGTACGAACGATATGATAGCAGTAACTGCCGCCGACTTATAACAGTTAAAAAAATCAAAATATCCGCGTATTGTAAATGAGAAATCTTCTCACCTACTGGGAGAGTACTTAGAGTTAACATTAAGTGTTCAAATTTTTCGGTAATCTGTTGCCAAATACCAATAGGTGTGTTTCGGCGGCATCACTTGATAACCAGTACCTCTAGGCTTAGTGTGTTTACCACCCTGGACCACATCACCTAATACCATGTGAGGTTGTGGTTAAAGCACTGAGCCTATGCCGTTTAAAAAAAAGTCTGTCAATTTGCGAAAGCAAAAAAGTCCTACACACCCCATTATCCGTAATTTTTTCGGGTCGGAGCTATTAAAACTAAATCACTAAAATCGAGAATTCTTTAATACCCGTCAAAAAACAACTTTATAAAATAAAATCAAAGAAATAACAGCTCTATATAATTGTTTACTTTTAAAACTCTATGACAATATAGTAAGTATTTTATTATTCTTTGTATAATTTAGTATGATTTCTTGAAGTAAGTAAGTGTTAGGTTATGTCTTAAAATCAACTCTCTGGTATTCATAATTAAAACAACACGTAACATAAATTTTATATTTAATGTCGATGAGTCGTAAGTATTGTGTATTGTTATTTGTAAAATTTAAATCACTTTAAAATATTTGTAAGCAAATTTGTTCTTTTTTTATGGTGGGTAATGCCATTATGTATCTCCCCTGCCATCTCTAATCCGGGAGACTCTACTCCATGGGGGTATGTGGGATTCGCCCGGCGTGAAGCACCGGAATTACCCACTTCACCTACCGCAGCGTCCCTGGAGCGACGGCCTTTGGACCAGCCCTCCCACCTCCTTAACTGTCAGCCAAATGGTCCTTTTTTTTTTTTTTTTTTTTTTGACGGGGGGAAATGCATTTACGCACTACCCTTATCTATGGTATTTGAAGGATCGGAGTCCCCCAAATACAATAGATAAGGGGGCACGGAGTGACGAGTTCCGCGCCAGTGTGGGACTCACCCGGGCGAGAGTCGCCCGGAAATACCCACTAAAACCCCCCGGGGCCGTCCGCTGCATTTGGGATGGGGGGGCGACACGGGGTGGCTTACGCAAGCACCGCGTCGCCCCCTGCAGCGAACCCACCCGGCCCGTCAGTGCAATGGCCCGGTGGGAATGGAGGAGAAAAGTTCCCCTCCACCTCTTAGCCCGCCTCAGGAGAGGCATGACCTATGGCCAGACAACCAGGGGCAGCCAAATGGTCCTAGATAATTTGTACCTGGGTCAGAAAGATAATAATGCCATGTAATTGATTAGTATTGTTTGCAAATAGTAACACATACTAATAAAAATACTGAGTATGTCTTAATCTTTTAAAGTCATATTGTGTCAATCAATTCGTGGTTGAATCCCACATATTGGTGTGAAATTTTCTCTAAAAAATAACGATGCTTCTATTGCATTGTTACAGTATCAATACAATTTACATAAAAGGCAACGTATGTACATCTGTCTGTGCGTTGGTTGGTTTGTAACTTGAGAAGCATTGAATCGATTTACATGATTCTTTTTTTTAAATCGTTGATATTATTTATGATTTATGTCCTGAATTACAATTTATTCATGAAGTTTTGTTGGGTTTAAATCAAAGAACTGTTCAGAAATTGTATGTACCTTAGGCCTCACTAAACTCTAGTAAGGGAAGACACAATATTATATATTTGAAGAGATAATGCCACAGTTGGTAGTGCGGCCAGATTCAGCGTTAATGGACGTGGTTTCGACTCCATATATCCAACTTTAAAATCAGCCTTAGTTTTCGGTGAAGTAGGGTATTTTCTAATAATACCCGCCTACGTTTGTATAGTTTATTGATAATCTAAACATAAGATATGCTGCGGTAGTATACATTTTATTATATGTGTCTGAGCGCCAGCATTTAAACGACATCTTATACTTGACATACTCCAGTATGTTGACGGCTGACATCATAGCATTGGTAATGCGAATCTATAAGTTTACACCTACTGAGAATCACTCAAGACCGCATAAAAAAATTCAATTCAATAAAAAAAAATTAAAAAGAAAATAACGAAAACGAAAGCTTTAATATTCAATGAAATGAATTAACATGATACAATGTAACTTTCAAACTGTATGCGAGCGAAGGAGATGCGTCTAAGGAATTTACTAAAAGAACGTTATTAATACGATTTTTACATGAGTTATAAGGAACGAAGGTTGCAATTTTATGAAAGAAAGAAAAACAAAAATACTCTCACTTTAACACTTAAATCGATCGATAAATTTATTAAAAACACGTTCTCACGGCAATTATGCTGATTTTAACAGACTAGTGGTGGGGTTCGAGGCCTCTCGATTTAGCAAAAATCGAAATATTCTATGATATTCACACAGTATTAACGACGACTCTATCACCTTAACTATATTTATTTAACTATAACTTATTCTTTATTTAATTTTCACTCTCTTTTATAAATCACAATGTTATAAAATTTTGTACACGAAATAAAAATAAAAAACCATTCGTTCATCATACAATAATAACGCCTAATTTAAACACTGTTTTCAAAATTAAATATAAAAAAAAAAACATTTTTAGTATGTACACGTTATTTTGTCCATGATATTTAACCCCTTGAGCACTAACCTGGCGTTTACGCCAGCTTTCAATTGTTTTCCTATTATCTCATTTTTATGGGTAATCGATATATTAAAACGCCAATAAAATATAAGATAAAGAAGTAATGAAATTGATAAACATAGAAATATAATTCCACAAAAAAAAATACACAAAAAGGTTTATGTCTAAATTGCTCTCTAGGTACCGATATTGAGAGATAAAACGGAACTATTCAAGTTTCACTAAACCGCTTTATAGTCGCATATTAAAATTCGTTAATGTTCCCACAGTTGTCGAAATTCGACCATAATCATTATTGAAAATTTGATGAAATAGATTTTTTATTGATAAAGTTCATCGATAACTATTAAAGAAAAACAAATATCTTGAAATGATTTTATCTCTGCCTTTATACCTTTATAAATTATTAGCGACCCGCTCCGGCTTCGCAGAAGTATATAGAAATTTGTAATCAAATTATGTAATTACTCGATGATAATGTAGGTTATATAAATTTAATAAAAAATAAAATTTTATCCGTAACAAACAAAAATCAATTTCACCTCTTTAGATGATAATATAGATTATCTAGTAATTTAAAACAATTAAAATTTAAACCTAATTATTTACTGTCGATAACCTTATTTCATGTTTTGAAATACTGCAGTAATAAAAA
The DNA here is from genome assembly GCA_014132275.2 of Samia ricini. Taxonomy (NCBI): domain Eukaryota; kingdom Metazoa; phylum Arthropoda; class Insecta; order Lepidoptera; family Saturniidae; genus Samia; species Samia ricini. The sequence continues at coordinate 3,975,865 of AP028159.1, forward strand.
TTGAATGTTGCCTGCATAATAAATCAAAAACGAAATCACTTAAAATTCTTCACACCTTCGACACATTAAACTCTATTATTTCATAATTCGTGTTGCTGTAACGATAAAAATATGCATCAAATGTTTCACCTTAAATATTAAGTTAAAAACGTTTAAAATAATCACAAAACAATTTTGTTAAAGTTTTGTTTCGCTGCAGCGGAGCGCCGTATTGTGATTTTATAAAAAAATCATAGAGAAATTAATTGATTTCCTTTTCCTTCCTTATCTTTAGGCATGTTATTAAAAAGAGCGTTTATCTTTCTGTCACTGTCTCTTCATGTTAACCAAAAGACGTCCACTACTGAACATAGGTCTCTCCCAATAGAGTCGGATTGTCGAAACCGCCATGTTTTGCTGGCGAGTTGGCGATTGCACTCAGGTGCTTGTTCCACTCAGAGGAGCTGCTGCTCATCCTCTGCTTTATCCGTTAGTTGCCTTTTACGACACCCATGAGAACATATAGGGTACTAACATTCGCCACACAGCTTATAACTTGAATTCTTATAACATAATAATTAAAGCATAACTTACTGTGAATGAATTTGGCACAAAAATAACTACTATCGGATTTCGTGTAATATTATTTAACTACGCCACTGAAAGTTTTAAAGATATATTGCTTTAAATATAAACAAAGTGAAAATAAACAACTGCAACAGTTATTTGAGCCAGATGAGCCACAGGCTATATAATTAAATTTAAATTTGTACAAAGAGTTTAAAATAAGTAAAAATACTGCTGCAATTAATGCAGGTTTTAAAATTTAAAACGTTTAAAAAAATATATAAAACATAGCTTACACGGTTAGAAGTCTAATAAATAATGTAGCTTCATTACACAGAGAGACTCGTATATATGAGCTTATACAAAATTTGCAAAAGTTACGATAGCATGGGCTAAACTTCTTGCATCTTCAAATTAAAGCTGTAAGCGTCAATATTGAAAACTATCGCAGTACTAGTGAGTGATTCAAATGTAAGATCCATGAATAAAACTACAGGGTGACTTTGAAATCAATGGCAATAATTAAATGGGAGCTTATAATTATGATTCTGAATAAGCACAAAGTAAAAAAAAGTATAGTAAAAAAATTAATTAAATTCAAAACATACAATTGAAGTATCAAAACCGTGCGATGCGTATTCGGTGGACGATGACTAAACTCGCGCTCGCGCACCTCAGCTGATAATTTTACCTACATGGCTACCGGGTCATCGACCTCTGCAAAACGGCTACGCGATTTTGATACTTTATTTTATTCCGTAACGTTAAAAAAAACGTAACCTTTTTGTAGCTGTAATTAAATTTCAGCAAAGTATGTATCGCCTCCGTGGCGCAATTGTTTAGTACGTTCGACTGTTAGCCGAAATGTTGGTGGTTCGAACCCACCCGGGGGCGAAATTTTTGTTTTAAATTTTTCGATACATAAAATTTTTCATAACTCAACACAAAAATTTCACTTTTAATGTTTATTTTACAGAAAATTTATCTATATGTATATAAATAGTTAATCATAAAACATTTTAGTAAGTATATTTATCTTCTCTGTATGTTTTTTGTTTAATATTAACGTACTTTAAAGTTGTTTAAATAACATAATTAGAAATAGATTATTTTACAAACCAATGCTTTTTGAATAAATATTTTGATCGAATTTCTGCTACTACGCAAATACTTGTTGTACTTGACACATATTCTTTTGTTTTTTCGTTTTATGTATAGTCTATGTATGATGGCTATACAGTGTCTAATGTGTAGTCTACGTGATGACTGTTATTATTATTGCTGTTTGCTATTATTATTATTCATATAAATAGCTGTTTCTTTGTACATTATTATTGTACTAGAAATAAGAGATAGCGCTTTATTTTATAATATTAAATCCGATTCTCACTGAAGTAATTTGTTATACGTTCAAAGTTTGAACACTAGACGGCGTCGCACGATGTTTAATTTTTAGTTACGAAGGTATGATAATAATTTAAGATACTTTCTTCACAACGAGTCGTTTTCTAATTGTTACATGTAGGCCTTATATAATTTTGTTTTTCTGTTTCTATTTCTTCACAACGAGTCGTTTTCTAATTATTACATGTAAGACTTATAAAATTTTGTTTTTCTGTTTCTATTTCTTCACAACGAGTCGTTTTCTAATGATTAGATGTAGGCCTTATATAATTTTGTTTTTCTGTTTCTATTTATGTTTTAACTAAGAACTTCGTTCCTGGCGGGGGTTCCCCGACCGCGCAATTTTTTTTCCACTATACAAACATATTTTAAAATATTTCTTAATATAATTACAAGCTGCCATTTAATAATTGCCATTATTTTCGATTTCACTCTGTATAAACGTATCAAAATTAAAAATAGTGCACACTGATTTATCAGACGAACTTGTGTTTATGTACATGCTCGACTTAGTTCGACTGTTCGATTTAGAACAGAGATTTTGTAATTTTCTTCATAATTATGAAACCTAATATTAATCAAATGTTAAAAGTTCACAAAATAAGCTAAAAGTTTGTGCAAAAATATATTTAGAGAATCGCATTAACGAAACTCAAGCTTAAATCTTGTAAAACCCGCGATCGAACCGATCGCTGTAATTACATCTCAAGAACCGATATCGCGATCAACGGAATGTCATTAAATTTTAGGACCTCCTATCGAACTTGAAGAACAACGTACTAAACAGCTATTCAGTAAATCCCTATACTCTAATAATGCTCGAAATAAGTACGCTCCATTCAAGTACTTACTGGCTACTTTGTTAATCTAAATTTTATTACTAAGTAGATATTTCGATTGTGACAATAATTTATACAATATACCTCCGCGAAATACACTCCCTGGAATAATTTTAGACAATTTTAAACAACTAATTGAAGATTAGAATGATAATGCAGTCAGGTCTAAAGACCTATTATTCAGTAGCCGTAATAACTATTTACAAAAAAATCATCGCGAGTCAGACGAAAGTGGCCATTACTCGTCGAGCAGTAACATCTTCAGAGTTATAATTAAGAGGAAAATGGAGCGATTGTAATTTTTCTTCCAATTATAAAACAAGCCTCTACATTTTTTTGTTTTTGTCAAATTTGTTTCATGGTTGTCCGTAAAATGTGGTAACACTAGGAATTTTTTCTCATTTTTGAATGCTACTAATTTCTATGATAATTAATTTATGGAAAAGACTCAAAACGTGACCGTGGTATATATATACAATGTGGTATAAAATTTTACTATTATGTCATTATCCAAGGAGGAAACAGGGACATACGTTTTTATGGAATATACGTCGCCCACGTTTCCTCTTAAGTTACATCCGTGTTTAGGATACGTAGCGTAACTTACATTTAAGCACAACTTGTGCATCATAAACGTTAATTCTAAGTGAGAACTAGATATCGCCCGTGTCGATATCTGTGAAATAATAGTTTTAAATGTTATTTAAATATACATACATATATATATTCTTAAGCAATTAGAAGCTGTCAAAAATTTTCCAGCAAATAGCATTTAAACAATTGGAAAAATATATTTCAACCTGACATCTAAAAGACATGGTCGTTCGAAGCAATGCATTTTTAAATGTACCAACAACGGCCCAAGCCACATCCTGCAAGAACTAACATAAATATCAAAGAAAACTAACATTAAAAAAAATTGTACCCGTATTATTAAATGAACTGTCAGACACACGGGTTTATTATTCATAATAAATGAAACTAATTTCGTTATAATAATTTTAAATGTAACCTGATTACGTAATGCATACCTTGTGCACTGATGATAAATTGCAGCTATAAATTGCTAATGATAATCTAGAAAATATTATCTTTCATGTTAAAAAGTACACAGATCTCTCTGTATTTTTTATACAGAACCTACCGACGGTCGGTACCATCATTTCGACTTACATCTTCCACAGCTAAAACCTCCCGATAACTCTGAATTTATTACACCCGTTGATCCCGTTGACTGCCTCGGTGGCGCAGTTGTGTTACGGTGCGACTGCGGTTCTGAGGTCTCGGGTTCGATCCCCGGGTCGGGTCAAGTGGTATTGGATTTTTCTACTCAATATCATCCCGGAGTTTGGAATTTGTGCCCGATATGGCGACAGGCTCGACCCCTGTCACACCTGGGACGGAACTAAGCTCGGCGAAATGTGGGCGGTGTAGTTCGCTATTTCACCTCTGCCTAACCCTTCGGGGATAACAGGCGTGAGCTTATGTTATGTTATGTTGATCCCGGACAAGCGACGCGCCTTAACAGGAAATACGATAGGCGTTTATTTCACACAAAAGTATTCCTGTTTCCTCCCTGGATAATGACAATATATTAAACTAGCTGGTGCCCGCGTTTCATATGTTCTGTGCATATGATGTTTCATTTATAGCTTATTTAAAAAAACAAATGAATGAATAAAAGTAAGAGTATTTTGTTTTTATTAGCGGAAAAAATGTATATAAGCGTAAATTGAAGTGGAAAATGTACAAAAGACTAAATATAAAAAAAAAATGAAAGAGGATCGGTGGAATCCAAAAAATACCCGTCTACGAAAAATACTGCGTTGAAAGGTATTAGTCCTATCCCGATATGTTCAGTAGTTTTAAGGTAATGGTGCGTCAAAGGAATAATAAACAAACATGAGAAAACATGGCAAAGGGCTCATAGAATTTTAAAAATATATAACCTATAACCATCTACGATTAATTCCGCGTCGAATGGTTGTAGTTTCATGCAGATCAGTCCAGTAGTTTTCGAGTTTACCTCGGACAAAAAAAAATAAACTTTGCTTATATATATAGATAGAAGATAGATATTTTAATATCATATAATATATATCCAACACCGTCATGCCCGTACGTTTCTTATTACAATACTATCAACCTAATATAATTCTCTGTTCTGTTTCTCAGTTACTTCTCTATATATCGAAATGAACTTTAAAAGAAATTTAATAATTAGTAAGATCTTGATCTTCTTACATATTATTCTAAAAGTCAACGTTTTTTTGTCTGTCTGTCTCAAGAGTCGCTGAACCGATTTATAGTTTTGTTCTTTAAATATCTCTACAATATCACATGATGTTAAATGACGATGTGATTCAAGATGGTCATCAAGATATACCCAGGTGTATTGGCTCTCAAAAGAAACTCATAGGACAAACCTATATGCGCTTGCCGATAGGATCTCTAACTAAGGGATGATAGCTAAGTCAGGTGGGCATTATAATATGCCTTATCACGGTGCTATGGTTTTATCATAGTGTTATCTTTCACTGAAAGCATATGGTTCAGAATTACTGGTTTGATCCATCAGCACCTCAAATATTACACACATTAAATCGATTAAAACAAATAGGTCTTAAATTCGCTTTCTCAATTCACTTTGGTAAAGTCAAAGTCTCCGTACAGATGAATATCATATTCGGCGGCTGATTATTTAATTTAGACGGTTCAAATTTTCCAGTACTAAATTGAACAAATCAGAATGTCCACGAACCGCCACGCCTGTCTTTCAAAATCAGAAGACGGCATCTGTATATTATTTTCTTAGCAGAATCAACGAGCTAAAATTTTATGTAATGACTTGTAAATGAATTAATTTTTATTTAGGTGTGTATTGTGTCCTGTTATTATATTAGTGTCTATATATGCAAATAATATTGTATCTAAGTAAATAATATATTACATAGTGTATGTATTGTATCCTATTTAAACATTTCTAAAACGTTACAGATATTAATATTTACCTAATCCACCTACCCTTGTTAATGTCTGCACTATTCTATAGTTGACTGGGGAAAATATCGAAGACGGTAAGTCCGCCGTTGTGCTCAATTATGTGTAAAAGTGTAAAATATTTGAAAACAATTATTATAATGAATATAAATGTTGTACGGTGAGCGTAGCCGCGGTAATAGTTAGTAGTATCTTTACAAATGGAATGGAATGTTCGTTGTTTGGAATTCGTTCACGTGTATTTTTAACCACGTACTGTATTGACTCGAAAGACACTGTAGTAACTTTTTTCCTTCTTCTAAACCAGAGCCGCCTTAAAGTTGCGGTGAACTCGACACCCTCCATTTTTCCATGAACTTACATGCAAATTATATTAATAAGTCAAATTTTACCAATAAAGAGAATATCTCACATATTCTTTCATTCGCTAAAAATTATATTGTTTATATCAATATACCGTTTTAACGTAAAATTTATAAAGAGTTCCGCTTGAACTTAATTGGATACTCGATGCTAAGGGCAAAGGGTGCTTCTATGAAATGTTAATTTAAAATGGGAAATTGTGTGAACTATCCTGCCTTTTTTGTTGCTGGTTTTGGATTTCACATTTACCAATAACTGCCAAGGCCTTGAATATCGATGAGTATTTATTCATTATTATTGAAGTGTAAATTCTTTAGCGGGGTTGAACGACTCTGAGTAAGGAAAGAACTAGTAGATTCGCGTTACCAATGCTATGACGTCAGCCGTCAATATGCTACAGTGTATCAAGTTTAAAGTAACGTTTTTAAGTGCTGGCGCTTAAATATAAAAAATACAATTTATACTTACTTAACCTGTCGTATTTTTTATTATGAAAAAATTATATGAGTACATAACTATTGGGCCCAAACAGATGGTTCTACCAAACAAATGTTATGTGTTAAATTTTAGGTTATGTTAATAAATCCAAATAACAAAACATAATTTTTTTATTGATCACACTATAATTTAGACAATAAAAACAACAGATCTTCAATAGTTTCGAGGTTTCACTCGTGGCATCAGATCCCATGGCTGCCTGGTTTTTCTTTCAATCAAAGTCTTGTTTTAGAATGAATCGAAGGTATTATATAACTCACTTTAACCAAAAATAATAGTCACCTGTAATGTAACAAGATAGAAAATACGATATTTTTATTTCAGATAAATATTAGAATCCAAATGAACTCCATAAATGATATCCTATACGGCAATCATACCTGCAAGATCTTGACTCAATATTTGGATAATTATTATTAAACTTTGCCCTTTGCCTAACTCTGCCCTCCCAATACATCTTCGATAACTTAATGCATATTCGTAAACATTAAGACAAGCTCAATCTAGTGAATGATCGTCATAATTTTAATATTAGAAATAAAGACAAGTTGCCCGTCCCACGCTTTAGGCTAAGTAAGTCTAATAAAAGCTTTATAGGTAATAAGTATTTCGGTTTTATAATAAGAACCCAAGTAACATTACCGATTTACCTGACAATAAATTCAAGTATTATGTCAAGCAAGTTTTAATCTCATATGGTTATTACAGGGTGGATCATTACGTGAACGATAGTGATGTCTGGAATTAACCCACAACTCTGTGCTTCCGCTAACATTACTCGTTTTAAGACTATGATTTGTATAGTTTTTTTTATATGACAAAAAAATGATATATATTATATTTACAAAAAAAAGAACCAGATCGAGTTTCTTGCCGGCTCTTCTCGACTGGGTTGTTTTCCGAACCGGTGGTAGTGATTTAGACGTTCATAAGCGCCTTCTTAGGGCCTAAATTGAATAAATAAATTTTGATTTTGATTTTGATTTTGATTTTGAAAACATTGATAAAACCTAGAACTTGTTAAAAATAAAGTTTTATTTAATACCATAGTAACAGAACGTGATATTTCTAAAACCTTTAACGGTATTAACTATTAAAAAAAAAGGAAAAAAAACCGCTTTTACATTCAAATTTTCCTATGACATCGGTCGCATCGCTAAATGTAAAACATCATGAATATATTTTACATAATACATATAACTATGTCTTTTTTACGTGATGTGATACATTCAAAATGCAGATAGCCGAGTGACATATCATTTGTTACATTTAAATTTTAGAGGTTACTTTTTGTAAGAACTGTTGTTGAGGCAAAATTAGATTTTCTGTAACTATCATATTAAAACGTTTGTAATGTTTTATTGTATGTTTACGCGTTTGTAGACGCACTGTCAGTCTTTTCGATTATTAATTTCATTGAAAGACTATGTCTTGTTTTTTTTATTTTGTATCGAAAGAAAGAAAGAAAATCTTTATTCACAAATGAGATACAAAAAACACATACTGAAAAAATAGAAAATAGTAATAATAATAATAATGAAGAAATTATACCAAAAAAAAAAAAAAAGAATCACATAATAGGGTAACTGTGTATGTGTCACCCACCAACCAAAATCTCATTAGATGAAAGGAGCTCAGCATATTCTGAAGTACCAAGAGATACTCCGCGCTGATTTTCAGCTGAAGCCCAGAGCGAATCACGGAACGTCAGTATATATAAAAAAAAACTTTGCAAAAATTACAAATTACAATAAAAAACTAAATTGTAAAATTTAACTCATATATATAAGTACTTAGTCTATATATATCATTACCACATATGCACATTGTTATATATCTAATGTATAAGGGTATATAAATAAATAAATTAATATTACATAAAAGATAAATTTTCGAGGCGTTACGATATTTATAACATATAAATTATAAAAACAAAGGCAAGTATAAATATATTTATATAAGTAATTAATTATAAAACATAAAGGATGCTTTAGTTAGTAGAAGGAAAGTCTTACATAGATTGAGCTGTTAATAAGAATTTTTTAAAATTATTTTTAAATATTGACAAATTACTATAGATCATCGAAGTAATGATTACGGATTACGGATTGGACGAAGCATTAGTGTTTGTACTTGCTGCACACTGCTAGTACAGAGATCGTGTTTAGAAATAGGTATTGACACACGAAGTATTCTGACTGATTCCTCTGAAATACGTGCGTAAATATCTGAGAGATATAATGCAGTAAAATATTGTAAAAAAAGGTTGAACGTCACGGGACAGGTCTGGAAAGATCAAACGTCATGTCGTTTCCGTTACAGCATACAAATCAATTTAACAGCCAAGACGCGCCAACGTTTCACATAAATAAAGAAAATTGTTTATATCAACGGGGCCACGGGTGTTAGCTAGTTTTCTAAGCAAATGATTTTTTTTAAGTTTACGGTAATTGAGCCATATCTATACCTCTTCTATACTAATAAATAAAATTGAAATGTCTGTTTGTAATGTCAAAATTGTTTACTAAATGGATATAAATGTAGTATATACGATACCTATACCAAAAATAAAATTATGAAAAATGTTGTCTGTCTGTCTGTTTGTTCCGGGTAATCTCCGGAACGGCGGGACCAATTTTGATGGGAAGTTTTATTAGATAGCTGAAATTGCTCCGCATAATGCACTTTTAATTTTCGAAAACAAAACTCATAAAAATTTGAATAAAATCCTATTCATTGCACAGTTTTACGAGCAAGTGCTCGAATTTATGCGAAATATTTGGTCTTTGTATTAGTTTTTTTTTAATAAGGATCCGTATAAAAAATAATATGCAGTGTATATTAAACGTGGGTAAAGCTGTGCGCACACAGCTAGTTGAGGAATAAAACCGTTACTTTCAACATATGTATGTCTTAACGATTTTCTAATGGAAAGTGTCTTATTTTCCACCTTCAAGACCTAAACAATAGTTTTCGTCGTGGTGAAAATTTGAAATTATCAAAAATTACAGGGTCAATAACCAGTTTCCAAAGTTTTTTTTTATTTAATAAGACTAGAGCTCATCAATAACAGAATAAGAAAAAGAAAGTAGGTTCGCAAACAGAAAAAGATACTGAGCTGTCTGTACCTATATTGATAAAGATAATATCGAAGTCCATCGACAGTCTTTTTTTTCATACGAAGAAACATTAATCTTGTTGTCACTAACAAATTCATAACGAATATAATTTTTATCTGATATATATTAAAACGAATCCCGAAATCTGTGAGCTAATATAATATACAGGATTCACCTGCCAATAACATTTCTTTGTCCAGTAGTCGAAAAAATCCATTTTACATCGGTTCATCGAATCGAAGGCATGGTATACTCATTCACGTTAATACGGATATAAAAAGAAGTATCACTCGAAAATTAACTTTCTGTCTATGACAATAAAGAAATGTAGAGAGTCGAACGAATGTAAATGTAAATTTGTGATATTATAACACTGATGAATCTCCCCTCCGTATTAGGAACAGCCGAAACTGACATAATAAACATGAAGCCGAATTATAATTTCAAATAGCCACACACGACTTTGTTGTCAACCATTGAATAATAATAAAAACAACGTGAAAAAAAAAAACAACCTGCTCTCGAAAACTTGCATTTTGATTCGTTTGAGATGGAAAAAGTATCAATCGTTATTCTTGTCTATTGTTTTACAACAATGGATAAAAGATATTTTTTGTATTTTCGAGTTAATTTTAGCGTTTTACAGGACTGTATGACATTATTTTAGTATATCCAATGTGTACATTTTTTTAAATATTTTTGAAGTTATACTTGTTTTAGTGCGTTAGGGAAAAATGATGAGAGTAAATTTGTACGCGTCACGAAAAAACGACACCCAGAAGTTAGATAGTCAACATACGATGCGCGCACAACCGTCACGAAAAACCAGCACTCTGAAGTTAACTGTCAACGTTTTAGTTTTTTTTTTGTTTACAATTTATGAGTGCCACGAATACAACATTTTTTTCTATTACTACTTCAAAGAAGTATAACTGCTTACGTGCTTACATAAGTACACACACACTTTTTTACATTTATCACCAGTTTTATTTAGTTAGGCTTCATCGGGGACGTGCTCCGATCCCCAACTGGAGAGGTACCTGTACCCGCCGGCAGCACGATACAGCGATGGGTTTTGTAAGGGACAACGTGAGATCCGTAGTTACCCATAACAGTAGGTTTAACGCAAGTCAAAGTCCGCAGAATTTATATATCAAGTAACAGCTCAAGTCGAGGTTCGAACCTCTTTGGTGTCCTTGCGCTAGCTCTCATTCTGCTGGCTGTACGCCCTAAGCGCTTGCCCCAAACATCAGTAAAGCTGTCTAGGCCCTTTCGGTCCATAGTATTTATTCAGGTTCTTTTGTAGAACATCATGGTGACACCAAAATATGATTGTAGGGTATTTTCTGAAGCTCGTGTGGCTACTTACTTAAAACACACAAATTGGAAATTTGTCGGCAACCACACAGTCACACACATGTACGTTCGTAGCCAAGGACTTTGGTGAGCGGGGACGTCATATTTAAGAGGGGGGTGAGTTTTAGTTGTTAATTATTTTTAAGCAACATGATTCCTTACGACTCCTCTCTTCTCGGACCGCCATTATTCACACACCGCAGAGTCAGAGCATCTAGACTTACTATATTTGTAATGCTAATAAAACCTTTCAAAATATATATTAATAAATTTTTATATGTTTAAACTTTTATTGTAACTGGTTGTGAATAGTTCTAAAGACAAATGATGAAAATGAGGCCCCATTGTTTGTGGTTTTTTTGTTTGCGTGTTGTGGTAAAATATGTTTATATATTATATAGTTACAGCAATGGCGATGGCAATTCATAGGAAAAACCTGCAGTAAGAATATTTTTTAAGATAACCGTGTGATTTAAAATTTGTAACTAATCTTTATTTTTTATGAAAAAAAAACATCACGAACGTTTTCAAGAATAAAACAACATTGAAAAATTTTTATCTTGTATTTTTTTTCCGTAAGTAGGATCGATGAGGATTTTTCTCATTTTGTTTGTGTTGGTATTCTCGAATATTTAGCTTGCTGCAAATTATTATAACCTTCAATGTATTTTTTGACCGGAGTAATATGATATTTCTCTCTTTATGTAGGGTTTTTTTTTAATTATAAATTGTGTTACGTTAGATCAGTTGTTATCAATTCATTTTATTTGAGGTCTGTGTCAAACCTAAAATAAATTTCCGCGAACCGTTCCATGTCATGAAAGGTATATAAAATGGCATTGCTTTATTCACAATGCTATTATAATTCTAGTTTTGTGCTCGCGGCTCTAACGGAGATACATAAATTCTTAACTGCGCAATATAGATTCTAAATAATCTTTGAAAAAAATGTTTTGATGGTTCCGTTCAATGAATTGTATTTTATTCACAACTTGATGAGTTTGAATTTTTTTAGGCGGAAACCTAATTATTTTCCTACTTTTAACACGCTATTGGCTTCATTCGTACGTTAGTGTCTGCCTATGTGGATATGTAACAAAAACTTTGAACACGATTTTGACCCCTTTCAAATCGTCGGATAGACTCGAAATTTGGCATACTTATCAAGGACTGATGACAATTCAATATTTTAAACAGTTCGTCTCGTTATCCTTACCAAGATTATTAGGATTAGCGATTTTTAGGTATCTGATATCCGAAAACTAAAAAATACTTTTTATAGAAATCCAACTAAAAAAAATAGAATATAAAAAATAAAAATAAATTAAGAATAGTGTAAATAAGAGAAAAAAATGGATTTGATTGTAAAAAAAGCGTGTAAAGTTATTGTCCTTTCGCCTCTTTTAATTCTTCTATTAAAAAAATTACGATATTTGACATACTCTTATGTACACACATCTCTGTGCTTCCGCTAACATTATTAAGACTATGATTTGTATAGTTTTTTTATCATCATCATTATCCTGCCTTTTCCCAACTCACTCGGGGTCGGCGCAGTATATTTTTTCTTCTTCCACACGTCCCTATCAGCCGTCATCTCTTCATTCACTCCTTTTTCTTTCATATCATTTCTTACACATTCCATCCACACTTTCTTTGGCCTTCCTCTACTTTTCCATCCTTCCACATTCATATTCATTACTATTTTACCCACATGCGCTTCCTCTCTTCTCACAACATGTCCATACCACGACAAACGAGAACCTTTCAACTTTTCTACCATTGACGCAACTTTCAAACTCCTTCTTATATATTAATTCCTTATTTTATCCAATCTTGTAACACCTCATATCCATCTCAGTATAGTTTTTTTTATATGAAAAAAAATGTATATGTATTATATTTATTTTAAAAAAAGAACCAGATCGAGTTTCTTGCCGGCTCTTCTCGGCTGGGTTGTTTTTCGAACCGGTGGTAGTGTTTTTTTAGACATTCATAAGCGCCTTCTTAGGACCTAAATTGAATAAAGATTTTGATTTTGTTTATATGTTGCTTTTTATTTGTACTTTGTTTTTGCAAACCTTTATTATTAAAATATCGCCAGTTGTGTTCACCTAAAAATTCGAGTACTATATTACCTCAAATGATACTAGTTGGTGTGCCAAATAAATAAATAAAAATAACCACAGCCAAAACCAAACGTGTTCTAGGTTTCGCGTTTCTGGTACATTGCACCAACAATTTTAGAGTTGGATAGGTGAGTTCGAACTTACGTCCACAGACGCGGATCGGATCAAATTACAAACTACGCCATCATCGCTCGAATTATAATTCAATATTATATAACAGTAATAATAATGCAGGCTAGGCAGTGAAGGTGATGCGTGGACCGAATGTTTTAAATGCGCTGCAAACTGTTACAATGCCACGGCTAAGGACGTAAGAAATTGGGTCAATGTTTGTGCATCGCGCCGCGCCTCAGATGCATCTAAAATGGTTATTAATGTACCTTGTATTTGTACGAAGTGTAAATAAACATATCTGACCTTTCGAAACTTAACTTTATTTTTAAATTACTAAAACTTAAATGTAAATTGTACATGTATACACATAAAGCATAAGCTCACGCCTGTTATCCCCGAAAGATTAGACAGAGGTGAAATTGCGAACTACACCACCCACATTTCGCCGAGCTTAGTTCCGTCCCAGATGTGACAGGGGGCGAGCTTGTCGCCATATCGGGCACAAATTCCAAACTCTGGGATTATACTGAGAAGAAAAACTCAATATTACTTGACCAGACTCGGGGATCGAACCCTGAGACCTCAGAACGATAGTCGTAAGGTAAAACAACTACGCCACCGAGGCAGGAAATGTAATTGTATGTATTATTAATCAATTATACATATGTACATTATTTTTCTTTAGTAAAGTTTAAAGTGGGAGTTATTTCTATTGGTTACGCCATCTATAGGCGGTTTGTGAAAGATTGCTGGTGATTTGCTGTACCGTTGAGTGGTGGCGCTGCGCCGACCCGACGGTTGAATCATTAGTGAGCCGTGACAGTTGGATTCTTCAGTCCTTCGAGCCGGATCAAAATTTATGTGTAGGAGTATCCTAGAACGTGTAAATAGAAGAGGAGAGGGACCATTCTTCTTCTCTTCTTCTACTTGGGTATCCCTCTCCTTGCTATGTCTTGTCGGTTTGGCAAGATGAGTAAAGGAGAGGGACCCATTCTTCTTCTTTTTCAGCAGTGGCGGGCTTCTTCCCCTTTTTCTTTGCCCGTCACTGCTCTGTCCCATTTTTCATGTTTTATTGGGGGGCAGGAAGTATATCCTGCCCCCCGGATGGTTGACCGGTCTCGGTCATGCCTCTTTCGAGAGGTGGGCGAAGAGGTGGGTGGGAAAGTATTCCTCCCCCATCCCCACTGGGCCATTGCACGGACGAGGCCCGGTGGGTTCGCCACAGGGGGCGACGCGGTGCTTGCGAAAGCCACCCCGTGTCGCTCCCATCCCAAATGCGGCGGACGACCCCGGGGGTCTTTAGTGGGTATTTCCGGGTGCTTCACGCCCGGGTGAGTCCCACACGGAGTTCGTCCATCCGTGCCCCCTTACCTATTGCTTTGGGGGACTCCGGTCTCACTAATGCAATAGGTAAGGGTAGTGCGTAAATGCATTTGCCCAAGACAAAAAAAAAAAAAAAAAAAAAAGGGCGTGTAAATAGCCCTAGGAGCGGTTTTGGGGGGCAATCTAGCCTAAGCGATGCGGTTATGAAAGGAGTTGCAGTAATCTACTCACCGATGGTGGCGGCAACCGTTCCCTCTGCCAGCGTGTAGTGTCCAGGACGGTTTCTCTAACTCACTTTCACGTAAAGCGTTTATATAACTATTATAAAAAGCGTGCAGCTGCAATAGCGCGGGTTTGCGGTATATACAATATATGTAGCGGAGGCGTTCGAACTCGAGTATACAATCCAACTGTCACGGCTCACTAATGACTCGACCGTCGGGTCGGCGCAGTAGTCCAGCTAAGGTACTACAGCGCCACCACTCAACGGTACAGCAAATCACCAGCAATCCTTCACAAACCGCCTATAGATGGCGTTACCATCTATATTTCATTTATTTTCTCCTTTTTTTTTATTTGTAAATTCCTAAATGTACATTGGTTAGTAATCTAAGTGTATACCATTAAGACGGTACATCCTATCATACATTTGTAAAAGTATGGACACATATATAAAACTATTCGATGTAACATTATTGTAAATCAAATTATTACATTTTTGTTAAATTTATTTAAATCAAGATACGTCTGAAATATAAAAAAAAAAAAACTAGTATAAACTGTTGTGCGCTTTTTAGAGTGTGTAAAAATCATTAAATAAATATTTTAAACATTTTCAAATAATTACAGTTTTAATAACTAAAATTTAACATAGCAATACTTCTATTATTCAACAAACGTATGTATTTAAATTTTCTTAACCCCCCGAGCACTAACCTAACGTTTACGCCAGTCTTTCTATTGTCTCATTTTCATGGGTAATCGGCATATTAATAATATTTACATAGGTATATGTGTTTTTTTTAACAAATCTAAATAAATAACATACGTTTGCGGTTTTCAGTATCATATAATATGCATAATATTCAATTATAAAAATGAACACTTCGACTTCCATAAAATTAACCTGAATTATTATATTCAAACATAGTTTAGTTTCAACTCCATGGTTCTTGTTATCGGAGCGAACTATTTCCGTTTCAAGTTGAAAATTCTCTCTCAATGATATACTTATAAAATATAATAATCTAATGAAGTTAACTCCAAAAAATGCATCGAAACTATGAATAAACTTTTTTCTTCGATTTGCTGTCAATATAGCTTGAAAAATTTGCCAGAATTGCTAAAATATTGAAAAGAATCTTCGATTTAAAAATTAACTACTTAATAATTTTACGATTTATTCCAGTTATATTTTTTATCTTAAAGAAAATTGACACTTAAAAGTTTTCAATTTAAATATGAAATTAAATTGACTTTAGTCTTCAGAAACAATTCTAGAATTTAGTTTTTGACAAGGGATCACAGTAGGTCATGTAATTAGTCGTTTTTTTTTTTGTTTTCAAATACATATATTAAAAAGGTTAGTCACTCTAGATTCCTTTTCGGCAGTGGCCCAGGTCATGCTCCGATCCCTATCTGGGGAGGCTCTTAGCGCCCGCTGCAATGTGATTATCCAGTCGAAATAGGTTGTACGAAGTATGCCGGGACAGATAAACTATACTAAAAATAAAACTAAACATTTTATCCGTACATTTGATATTTCTTTGAAATTTTGTAACAGATTTCTATTTTAGCCGTTACTAATCTTGAATCTGACATTGAAAAAAGAATCTGTCTGTTTGTATGTGCAAATTTAACTAAAAAATGGCTTGATCGATTTTGGTGAAACTGTGTACGCAAAACTTTAATTTTTTTTTAAATTGTATTACAAAAAAAAAATTAAGACAATTGAACTCAGTCACGGATTGACCGATCTTTTTGTGTACATAAAGTTCATTAGCGATTGATAGATTATAAAAACAAAACAAATTTTCCAAGAAAAAAAACGAATACCAAGTACCTGTTGTTCGGTTACAGATAGGCTATGAAAGCAAACTCATGACATCCCATAACTTAATCAAGTTTAAACAGGCAGACGAAGCCACGTGCCCCAGCTGGTATTAATATAACAAACTGTATTTAAATCATCTCCATCATCTTTTCAAGACGTGTTATGACAACTGAGGAACCTCTTCCACTTGCAGCCAAGGTAATATAGTGGCACTTCATATAGGTACAAAGCAACATATGCAACGTACAAGATACTTACCACAGCACACCGATTCCCAATTAGGGAGAATCCTGTACTCGCCACTAGTGTGCTGTGTCACCCTTTCGTTCACTAACATAAGACGCATTACACTGCACCCTACTGCACACTACACGCAACTACATGGGTTTTGTAAAAGACCTCTATTTCCGTTTTCTCCCAAAACAGCTGTAGTTTTAGCTGCTGTAACTGAATGATAGCTGGTAGCACTAAGTGCCATTCTCTCAGCTGAGTGGGCTAAGCGCTCATCCCGAAATCATTGTGAAGCTGTCAACAGTCCCTCTGGTAAACAGCTTCATAACCAGTTAAATAAAACATACCACACGTAAGGTTCCTTACAGAACCTTTTCTATTAAGGATTCCGATAAGATTAGTTAATAATAAAGTGGTTCTTGACTTGAATATAGTTGAACCTATCGCTCTGCAAACCTATTTGCTTATTCGCTACTTGCTAACATAACAAAAAAATCACATTAATATTTACTTTACATTAGTATTTAGCTTATGAAGTCATAAATCAATTCAAGCGTATCTCACCACAATGCTTGAACTACCAGAGGTTAATTCGTTCCATTATCAATCAGTACTCGTTTGTCGTTGGCCATTTATAAGCGTTTCATCATCGTCGTAATATCTTCAATCGTTCTGTGCATTGTTAATGATATATAAGAAATCTTAGCTTCTATGATTATGTATATTTGTCAAATATGTTAAAATAAAATTCATTGTTCAGCGGTATTATAAACGTAATCATGTTATAAAGAATTATACTTCTGTCAACCATGCTTAGTATTAGACTAGCTGTCCGCCCGCGGCTGCGTCCGCGTTTCATATATTCTTCACTGCGGTTTGATTTTTCTATACGGAACCATTATTATTTACCTTAAAAAAATTTAGCACTAAGTTAAAGTAAAAATATTTCTCATACATTATAGCACTTGCCCGTAAAACTGTGCATTGAATCGGATTTTATTTCAATTATTTATGAGTTTTATTTTTTTTACGCGGAATCCTAATTATTTTCAAAAATCAAATTTACCTTATGTTACCCGGAGTAACTTCAGCTATCTACCAAAAAAAGTCACGTTCAAATCGGTCCTGCCGTTCCGGAAATTATCCATTAGAAAGAGACAGACAGACAGACAAAAATTTAAAAAATTGTATTTTAGCTATAGGTATTCGTAATATTTAGGAATATTTAGTAAAAAAAAATAATTTTGGCATTTCAAACAGTCACTTCAATTTGAATTATTAGTATAGATAAGAGGAAGATGGACATCTTGTGCCATAATGTCGCATAGCAAAACAAATTAAATTATGATATAACGCTATAATAAAATAGTATAAACATGTCTATTTCCATTACTCTCTTCCATTATTTATATGCAAAGTAATACTCACAGACTGACTCAACACGAGTCATTAAAGCTACCATACACTTGACTTGAAATTTAACATACTCACTTACTTTTTCATGGTATAAAAACTCAGTAAGAACTTCCTTATCAGGAATTGACTTTTCATCACATGTAGTAATCGTAGTTACGTTACTATGGTAACTGTCGTTGTGTTATCCGTCACTATGGAAACCGTAACATGGCCGACGGTGCACGCTATTTTAATTATAAACTTAGTAATAGGCTTTTTCGAAAATAATAATTGTTTTCAAAACAATTTTGATTTACCATTTTCGTAAAGCCATTCGTAAGCGATAAAATTTGAGTGATATATGCCCAAATTTACTTGACCTTCGTGATATAACACGACCCATAACTTCGGAAGACCTTTAACATTTTGACGTTATGCGTCAATAAAATACATTGTATGATTTATTTATGACCATACCAAGGTGCCTATTCGATTTCCTTGATCTCGATCATTTATTCATATGTAAATTATTTTCCGTAAATGTTTCGATGTCCATTTATTAAGACAAAGTAAAAATAAAAATAAATTATTTTTATAAACGATTGAAATATGCGGAAAAAGGAAATATCTAACTTATTCAAATAATCAGTTTATAAATATATATTTTTTTAATTTTGTAATGTCAAGGTTTATGACCTATGGCCATGTGTTGGAGAAAAAAAACTATTTTTTTTAATATCATTTTTTATCTATCTATTATCTTTGGTATTGTAGCGTTTAATATTAGCAGTCAAATCCAGACATCCATCCATTCCTTCATACGAAAGACGTCTATTGTTAAACATAGGTCTCCCCCAAAGATCTTCACAACGGTCGGTCTTGCACCATACGCATCCAGTAGATTCCCGCGACCTTTACCAGGTAAAATCATGTTTAATATTGTAGTCGGATGGTAGACATGTTATAATGAAGTTAAGGAAATAACATTAAATAGAACACGCAAAGCCTTTAATGTATCGAGTACCCGTAAAAATAAGACAATAGAAAGACAATAGGAAAACAATGGAAAGCTGGCGTAAACGCCAGGTAAGGGCGCAAGGGGTTAAGAGTAGATAAGATTAAATATCCAAAGAAATTAGCACTTATTTTACTTACGAAATATCATCTTGACCCACATCGTCGTTTAACATTAGGTATGATTATGGTCAAAACGCTTAGTCGACTGTGTAAATATTTTTTTCACAAAAAACTTTCAACACGTTTTGATTCTAAAAACTATGAGTTAATTCATTTCACATAATTAAAAGTCATAGACACGCAAGTTTTAGACACGATTAAAACAGATTTTATAACGACTTGTGAAGGGAAGAATTTATAACCAATTGTATTTTTAACTATAAATAAATACAACAATTTTAACAAGGAGTTTCACGGCGGTGATTCATAAAGAAGAAAAAAAAACGTTATAATAATACAAAGGTGGACCGACGACCTGGTGAAGGTCGCGGGAATCCGCTGGATGCGGGTGGCGCAAGACCGGTCGACGTGGAGATCTTTAGGGGAGACCTATATCCAGCAGTGGTCTTTCGGTTGAATGGATGAATACAAAGAAAAATATAACTAGAGATCCAATGCATAAATCCTTTTTTTGATATTGTATAGGCGCTTTGACCACAATATTACCTGATATTATGTAACTATTTAGGCTAAGATAGTAAATACACTTAACTTGGGTGATAGATTGTCAAATTACGATAACTAGATGGATAATAGACAAAACCTTAATATGCTATAGTTTCATCGAAATGCACCGAAAGCTCAGGAAAATTTAGAATAAAATAGATACGAGTAGATTCGTTACCTTAGTTAGTTACCTTAGTCCATAGACACGGTATTCGACAGCACTGCCCATCTATGCCAAACACTATATCATTGATAGAGAATTGTGGAATAAACGATCCATTTGAAGATTATTTAGTATTATCAGAAAATATAAAGGCACTAAAATAAATATTGTTATTTATCAAGAACAGTTAAGGATGTCATAAATATCATGGGAAATAACGTCTACTGCACGCAATAAAGTAGGGCATAAAAGATTATAATGTGTTTAGATTTTTTTTACTCATAGCTTCCTAAAAGGAATATTATGAATGGGATTTTTTTTCCTAAAGGAATCGTTAAATGTCTACTTGTCTAATGTGTACTTACGTACTGTCGAACAAAATTTAGTTCCTTTTTTCTCTTTATTAAAGTTTATTAAAGGATTACAGAACACTTAAGTATTATCTATAATTAATATAATAAAATTAGCTGAAGAACACTTTTGATATGCCATTCATACATACATTTTTTTAAATAAAATTTTAATATTTAATTCTTTTTCCTTTGGCAGAACCTCGTTATATTATAAAAGAAAACTTCTGACTTCAAAATTTGTACAAATCGAAAGGTGTCGATTCCAACTATGGGTCGATTTGAGGTGGAATGACCCATGTATATAGAAAACATGGCCGTGATTTTGATTTTCCTTTACGTGTCTAAAAATATCGCATTATTAAAGTTACATACATACATACATATGCTCACGCCTGTTATCTCCGAAGGGTTAGGCAGAGGTGAAGTAGCGAACTACACCACCCACATTTCGCCGAGCTTAGTTCCGTCCCAGATGTGACAGGGGGCGAGCCTGTTGCCATATCGGGAACAAATTCCAAACTCCGGGATGATACTGAGTAGAAAAAACCCAATATCGCTTGACCCGACCCGGGGATCGAACCCGAGACCTCAGAACGGCAGTCGTATGTAATACAACTGCGCTACCGAGGCAGTTAATTATTAAAGTTGAACGCGGGATATCGAAAACTGCGTTGTTTATTTATGACGGCGGAGGTGTGGTTCCAACCAAATTTAATAGACCTTCGATATGGCATTGCCGGATACATTTTTAACACCGAAACCATATCAATGTTCACATTGTCTATATAGGAACTGCATTAACGGAAAGTTTCCTATTTGTATGGAGGCGATAGAAGAGGTCGCGTGAAGGTCGACACGCGTCTAGTTGCCAGTCTGTTCACACCCGCATACGTTAGTTCGTAGCTTTGTTTTATTATAGGAAACACTGTGATAGATTTGCATGATATCATTGATGATGTTCTAAAATACCATTATTGTTTAGTTTTGCTTACAAGGGTCATTCAACTTTGTTATCAATCAAAATTAGTCCTAAAGATTTCTATGAAACTTTTTCAAAGAATAGGTCTGATTTTTATGATTAATAAATGTGAAATTAATAAGTATAAGGTTTCTTTAGGACATTAGATTGACAAGTTGTACAGCTTATTGCTGTTAAATTTTATTTATTAAGCAAACACTTATTTTTCGCAAAACCGACTAATATAGTATAGTTTTGATAAAACTCTATAAGATTTTTTTTCGATTAAAATTAAAATATAAATGTTGAAGTTTGTTAAAAAAACTAAATGAAAAGATAGTACAAAATCTACGAAGAATCGTGTCAATCTATATAGTACATACATATATCTAAGGAAAGAAATTATGTATAAAATATTTCGCACGCGTTCTTAGTATTTTTCCGCTACACAAAAAGGTTTATATAATGTCCTAATATATCTCTTCCTTAAGCCTTAGGGAGTATTTGCGGGTTACATATAAGCCTCGAGAACTGACGCCATTTTATCCACTATGCATTTATTCTGTACCTTACTTCCTGGTCAATGTAGCCGTCAATTTGTATATATAACCTGAAATCTAATTCTATATCAAATCTAATGTAATAAAATATATACTGAAATCTGGCTTTTTATATTATCTACGCTTAGACCATAACTTTGCATGCCTAATAGTAGGTAGGGCATTTCCTAATAATGCCCGTCTGGGTAGTTACCACCCTGAAGTTTGAGAATCTGTCGACAAATACCAATAGGTGAGTTCCGGCAGCATCACTTGAGAACCAGTACCTCTAGGCCTAGTGTGTTTAAGCCTGGACCACATCTTCACTTAACATCAGGTGAGATTGTGGTCAAAGCACTGAGCTTATATACTATGAAAAAAAAAAAACTTGATGTTAAGTGACGAGGTGACTCGAGTTGGTAAAAATACGATGAAGCTATTATGGATTTAAAAAAACACTGCCCGTACTCTTGGCTATAGACGTTCCGTTTCCGGGTGATAGCTAACCAGCCGAGAATTAGAAAATACCTTCCTACGATGCAATATACATTTTAAAAAAAACATGAAGACAAGCCGAAAGGTGAGTCTTTTAAAAAAAATAATACGTAAGGATGCACTCGAAGATGCAATAGTACTAATTGTTTTAGACCTTGACCGACTGAAGCCAAACAAAGGTGTGGTCGACCAAGGTTGACTCTCCAATTCGTTATGCCATGCCTTTAAACACAAGACAAATCTTACTGATTTTATATTTGAAAACACCAAGTCAATATGCGTCGCCGAGCTTCGTTTCTGTCGATTTACATACATTATCCGATTGCATTAGTGCGTTTCGTGACATTCTTTCTTACTGTTGAGTAAAAACGTAAATTTAGCGATAACTCGAGGTCGGCCGAAGGTGTTGCCAACGTTTCTTTTATTCTTATTCATAGATTCAAACTTTTAAAACAACTTTTTGGTATGAATTCTGTAATGTAAAAAATAGTAGAAAATTAATCGTCACTATTAAACGCTCAAAGTTGCTCAAAATGCAGTGGAGAAGAGGGCTATACTTAGAGTTTCAGCGCATAATCAAATCAGGAATGAGGTGATCCGTAGAAAAACCAAAGAAACTGATATCGCCTGAAGAATTCGGGTTTCTTGAATGGTACTACAGCAGCTGCTCTCATAGCGTGGGTAGGCCCTCTTACAAGGTTATCCTACGACCTGGTGAAGGTAACGGGAATCGCTAGACACGGGTGGTGCAAGAACGGTCGCTGTGGTGATCCTTGGACGAGACCTATGTTCAGCAGTGGATGTCTTTCGGTTGAATATATGGATTACTAGATTAATACAACACCTATAAAATAATATACAATAAATAGTGGTTGGTTGCATATGATAGTTATGTTTGGAAACAGACACCAAATACCACCAAATACTAGGTGGCACGCTTAAACATGTAGCGTTTGAGATCAGTAGGACATAAATATTTATAAAATTGAATAATGAAAAAAAAAACCATTAAAGTGACTCGCTTCTATCCAGTCGACGTCAAGATACCGAATTAATTCACAGGTATACTAGTGGCAACGTATGTAGCATAATATCATAGATAACTCAGTACCTAGTCTCTGCATCTTTTAAAAAAAAATTACTTAACACAAGGTATTTTATCATCACTCTACTGTTAAAAAATTGATTAATCATTAAGGGGCAATATTAATATAAAATTGCAATTAAGAAAACTGCAAGCAAAAGATTTCAAACAATAATTATAAACGCTAATCTTAACGTAGCAATATTTTTGAAACCAAACAACTTCCAATAATACGTGTAAATAATTTGAATTGGTAATAAAATTCACTGATCGTGAAGAAAGGAAAATCTTAATCTTAAAAGGAAAGTTGACGTTCTAGACAATTGGAGTAATACTACAATACTGTGTCATAGAATGATGGCGCAGTCGTTAGTGCGACCGGATTCCGCGTCAATCGACGTGGGTTCGATCCCACCTATGCAACTCTAAAATCGCCCTGAGCTTTGAAGGAAAACAATGCGAGAAAACCATAGCATGGTGGTAGGGCATTTTCTAATGCTACCACCCTGAAGTTTGAAAACCTGTCGCCAAATACCAATAGGTGTGTTCCGGCAGCATCATTTGAGAACCAGTACCTAGATTTAGTGTGTTTACCATCCTAGACCACATCGTCACTTAACATCAGGTGAGATTGTTGTCAAAGCACTGAGCCTATACCTTGTAAAAAAAAACTGTAATGTTCGGTTCTTAAAAGCGGTGGGACTACTTTGTGCGTATATTACATGTTTCTATTATTATTATCCCGACACGTAATTCCACAAAATATGATCACAATAAATGTGAATACAATTTAATTTGGATCCCGATCGTAAGTATTCTCGATAATTTACAAAATAAAGAAAGAAATCAAAGTGGGAAATCATACGAAACAACTATTACTAAAATTAATAAATAAATACATTACCGGAACATTATAACTACACCGTTGATAAAACATTGAAGATGCACTCGCCCTACTTAGGTGTGAACTTGACCAACTGAAGTTATACCATATGTGATATGACTAATGAGTTAGTAGGGTGACCACGGATTCGTGTGATTTTGTTTTCTATGGAATTTTATTAAACTCACAAATTATAACAGACTCAACGATATGCATTCAAAACATAAACATAAGCTCACGCCTGTTATCCGCGAAGGGTTAGGCAGAGGTGAAATAGCGAACTACACCACCCACGTTTCGCCGAGCTTAGTTCCGTCCCAGATGTGACAGGGGGCGAGCCTGTCGCCATATCGGGCACAAATTCCAAACTCCGGGATGATATTGAGTAGAAAAACCCAATATCATTCGACCCGACCCGGGGATCGAACCCTCCTCAGGCGGCGACCCAAGACGTGCCTCGTTCCCCAACTGGGGAGGCTCTTGACGTCGCCGCCAGCGCGATACAGTAACACTGCCCACGCATTGAGCAATTACAGGCACAACACTCCATACACACTCATAACCTGCATAACATGCAGGTACATAGGTCCTGTAAGGAACCTTCTTTTTTTTAAATGTAAATAAAGAATAAAAAATGTAGGGTTTAGCTAGGATAAAAATTCCGCGGGAGTTTTCATACTCAGGTAGCGGCCAAGCCGAGGTTCGAACCCTTGAGCTAGCTACCTTTTGCGGCTGAGTGCCTTCAGCACTCGCCCTCAAAGTTCGGTGAAGCTGTAAAGGCCCTTCCGGTCAACAGCATTAGCTAGGTAGGGAAAAAAAAAAAAAAAAAAAAAGGATCGAACCCGAGACCTCAGAACGGCAGTCGCACCGTAATACAAACTGCGGTATTATTATGTCAGACTCCTTCCTATTTTTAATTTAACTACGAAATATATTTATTTATGACTCCGATATGAATATTCCAATAAAATTCAATACATTAGGTACAATAGAACTTGAATTTCTGTTACTTAGTAACAAACAATTGTATGATATTTAGTAAATCTTTTATCAGTAAGAAATTGTACAATATTTTAACTGAATACATATAAAAAGAATCTCAATTGAAAACATATAAATTAAAAAACGTTGACGTTAAATAAGGAACGTGTATAACATTTTCCCGCATTTGAGTTTAGGCGACTCATATTTTTTACTATAATATAATTTAACAATTAATTAGTAGTTAGTTACTTAAGTAACTGCAAGTTGGTAGGGCATTTTATAATAATGCCCACCTGGGTAGCTACCACCCTGAAGTTTGAAAACCTGTCGCCAAATACCAATAGTATGTTCCGGCAGAATTACTTGAGATCCAGTGCCCTTAGGCTTACGGTGTTTACCATCCTGGACCACATAGTCACTTAACATTACGTGAGTTTGTGGTCACAGCACTAAGCCTAGACAGTGAAAAGAAGTACTTTCTTATTAATTGAAATATCAAGGATTTTCAAACTGAAACATCAAAGACGAATCGCGTTTAGATGCATTTCTTTAAATCAGAGAGAGAAAAGATATATTGTAAAGAGAAAGAAAAATTAGAGATATCACCATATAATAATGTCTATTTAAAAATGTTCACTTCAGTTTTCGCTTTTATACGCGCATGTTTCTTTTTATGTAATAAAAAATTCTAATTCAAAAACTTTGTCACTTTCAATTAATCCTTTAAACATATCTCAAGAAGTACCTTTGGTTTTTATTTTTGAGACCTTTCCGAGAAATGAGGCCCAATAAAAATTATAATGAAATCGAAAGTTGAAATCCATGTGCTAATTAATTAATACCCACAAACCTACATATTATATTATTTATTACTTCATACTTTTCGACGTTTTTCGTAATCGCAGAGACTCAAATGTATCCTGATACACTTGTGGCCGTATACAGAGATGTTTTATTATTATCTTAATTTAAAATAACGTTGGTTGTATTCTACAGAGTCACTTAATAATTACTTAACCTTGATGATATGAAAAAAAAATTATTCCATATTTATATTAATCATTACCAGACTTTCAAATTTAAAGCAGTATAGCTCTTAGGAAGGGGTTCTTGCAGAACAACTCAATAATTAAACAATTTATTAGTTTAGTAAAAGTTTGTTGCTTCTCTTTTTTTTATTGTATTAATTTGATTTAAAAATTCTTCATTATCATCATCATCATGTTAAACGAAAGACGTCCACAAGTGACCATAGGGCTCTCCCAAATATTTCAACAACGACCAGTCTTGCATCACTCGCATCCAGCCGATTCCCGTGACCTTGTAGTTAAGGTCGTTGGAAAAAAAATCTTTGTAAAATTAGAACTCAATAATAACTCTCAGCTTTTGGTGAAGCAAAAAATCGTGAGGTAACCATATCATGACAGTTTCTAATAATGCCCGCCTGGGTAGCTAACACTCTCGAGTTAGGAAACATGTACCAATGTGTGTTTCGAGAGCATCACTTAAGAGCCAGTACCTGTTGGCTGATTATATTTACCATCCTGGACCATCGTCATTTAACATCAGGTGAGCTTATAATCAAAGCGTTGAGCCTACACAGTGTAAAAAAACTTTCGTTATTAATTTGGCTTTCGCAGATTGTAATGTAGCAATCAATGAAGTGCTAAGGACAAAATAATACCTCAAAGTTCCAAAAAAAAAAAAACAAAATTCATTGTTACCGCAATTAGGACATATATTTGACATTGTAAAAACAATATTTCGATGATACCATATGTGTGGTATATGTAATGACAGAGTGTTCCGCGACTCTAATCGTTGCTTATCTACCGAGGTTACGCCGCGAACATGACAATGAATTGTTTGTAGTGAAGTGCCGCATGAATAATCGATATCGACTTTTATAATATTAAATACAACAAGAGTTCTAAATGATTTTTTTTATTAGAAATTGGCAAAATTACATTGGAGAAATACTGACGATAAATAATCTATTGACAGTCGGCATTATCATAGCGACTTGTATCGACCAAGGCTGAAGCTTCTAGGTATGGATCTACACAGAATGATCCCGGAACGCGACGCTATGGAAGGTTTTTATTGTGTGCATAATAGTTGTGTCTCAGTCAGAAACCAATAGCCCTACCACTCTGCAAACGAAAAACCTACCCACCCTGCGTAAATCCTTACCACCCCGCAATAGCAATCTATTTGATAGGCGAAGCATAAGTCATTTAATAAAATTAAATATGCGTTAGTAAATTATGTTTTTAGACTCATATTTCGATAGGTTTTCTATATTAACATTGAGCCTATCTAGTATTTATGTTTTAGAAATTATGTAAATCTAACTAAAATAGTAAAATAGGTATAACTAAAATAGGTATTTTGAGGCATAATTGTGCAGTAGTACAGTCGGATTTCGCGTAAACGCAGGTTGGAATCCACTTCTCCAACTCTATCATGGGACGGAGCTTTTAGTAAACGATAATACCGCGAGAAAAGCATAGCATAGTGGTAGAGCATTTTCTAATAATGTCCGTTTGGATACGTTCCGGTAGGACATGAAGGACTTGAAGAAGTGTGTTTACTATCATGCACCACATCATCACTTAACTGACCTCACCTGAGTGAATCAAAAAATTATAAAGAAATTAAAATAACACTCCTTTTACCAAATACATATTAAAACGTAAACAACTTAAATTCGTATATCTTGCGTTTGAAAACATAATTTGCTAAACTCTCTTAAAATCTTGACTCTCAGTGGCTTATACAGCCACTTTTATTTACATTGGTTATATATGATTTAATCTTAACTATCTTAAATAAGCTATTACTCGAAAAACATTATTGCTTCGATAAGCTTTTAACATAAAACATAATTTAAAAGTAATTACTTTTTAATGATAAGTAAACGTGGAAGTTATCGACAACGATTCGATAGGCACGAGCGTACCATCACTAAACCAATATAGGGGTCAGGCCTTCATACAAACGAAGGAGGGTCATTCCAGTACAAATTATAATATAATTCCTTATATATCCTTATGAAAATCACTCACGATGTGGTTGTCGAAAGGCGCAAGTTGCGTTCTGCCTACTACATAATATAATAAGTTTATTATTATGTTTTAAGTAAATTTATCCTAGACCTATTTTGTAAAGTAAACATAAATACAATTTGTTCATTCCTCCATCTGCATACGTTAATTTGTATTTGTGAAAATGTGTCGTACGTTTCTCTTTAAAGTTTTATTTACGTTGTGTTTTAATTATGGATTTTGTTATATTAACTGTGAGTATTTTAGAAAATAATTATTAATATACCATATAAAATTATTTTAATATTTTTTTTTTTTAATTTAAAGTGAATTTCTTTGTATATTAAATATCAATTTATATAGAATTAATATATTTGTTTTGGAAAAAAAAACATTACGTTATACATGGTTAAAATATTACGTTTCAGGTCTTAATTATTATAACGATATAACAATTTATGAAAGTGAAAAACATTGTCTTTTGATAGCTCATCTTTTTATATTTTTCCTAAATTCACTTCCGACACACAAACAAATTCACAGTTCTTTACATTACATTTGAATTAAAAATATTAATTATATCGTAAAGATATTGTTCATAATAATCCGACGTAAATATATAAATGGTAAATATAAATTGTTAATTATCCCCGATCCTAACTTCCGACACACATATTTAAAATAACTTGTCAAGTCAATTAGGCTATTTAAAAAAATATATTTAAAAAGAACAATCGACAAAGACATATTTTAATTGATTCAACCATAATGTGGAAGAATTTTCATAATTGCCACGCTTAGCAGACGAGTTGGCGATCGCAGTAGGTGTTTGTGGTACTCAGAGGATGTTCTGCTCATCCCTTAGTTGCCTTGTACAACACCCATAGATATGGAGTGGATATGGAGAGATATGGAGTGGTACTTAACCACACAATTATGTATATATAATATTATTAAGAAATTAAAGATAATTTTTAAACGATATTAAAATAGCAAAAGTCGTGTCATTTGCAACTTGTGAAGAGAAAGCGCTATCTCTGGTATTCTAAAACGAGCTTGAGTTTTCAGTGGAAAAATGAAATTGTGATAAACCGTAGAATTTTGTGAACGGCATTTCCCAATTGCCGCCTGGTTGGCAACTACCCTCATGTTTGAAAATTTGCCACCAAGCACCAATAGGGGTGTTTCTTAGGAATCAGTACTTTTACACTAAGCGGGTTTATCGTGATGTCACTACTAGTATCAAATGAATAAAATTTCTTTTTTCCCTCAAATACACAGTTAAATTTGAAAATAGAAAACAATTGAAAGCTGGCGTAATCGACAGGGTAGTGTTTGACCGGTTAAATTTCACTTGATAATTAATAATAAATAAATCAAAAATCAATATCAAAAATGGCTTTATTCAATTTAGGCCCTAAGAAAGCGCTTATGAATGTCTAAAACCACTATCACCGGTTCGGAACACAACACAGCCGAGAAGAGCGCAGGCAAAAAAAACTCGATCTGGTTCTTTTTTTTTAATAAATATAATGTATATCATTTTTTTTTTTTGTCATATAAAAAAACTATACAAATCATAGTCTGAATAATGTTAGCGGAAACACAGAGATGTGGGTTAATTCCAGACATCACTATCGTTCACGTAATAATCCACCCTGTACCTTTGGAGATTAAAAGTTGCTTGACATAATACTTGAACTTATTGTCAGGTAAATCGGTAATGTTACTGGAGATCTTATTGTAAAACCGAATACTATTACCTATAAAGCTTTTATTACACTTACTTAACCTAAAGCGTGGGACGGACAACTTGTCTTTACTTCTAATATTAAAATTATGACGATCATTCGATATGACGATCACGAATACAGTTATATGATAATGAACAAACTCGTAATGTTTCAGGTCCATAATAATAGATTTTACTGAACCATATATAGACAGAGGTCTATTGATATATACTTGTTGACATTGTGTGTACAGATTTGAGAAGAAGTCTGTTTCATGTTTCACGGTCAAGTTTTGTTTTATAATACTGACCTAGTGTACTTCTATACATGTAGGTTATTCTATTTAGGACTAGAATTGATAACATAATTAGGTCTCTCGTATGCTTTGTTGGTTTTGTTATCTAAATAGATTATGATTTTACAATTGTTTGAGAATTATATTTATAGTTCCCCACTAAATAAATAGGCCAAGATAAAAGAATTATCTGAGTATTTACTTCTTTTCTTTCACGAGAAAAAGACACCCTGAAGTTAGCTAATCAACATACGATGCTCGCGCACACCGTCACGAAAAACCAACATCCTGAAGATAGCTGACAACGTTTTAGTTTTATATATTATTACGTCAAGTATAACTACTTACGTACGTACATAAGGGCACACACATTTTTTTTTATTAATAACCACTGGCGAGCTGTATCAATAAAACTTCTGAATGATTATTGAACCATTATTAGTGTGATTATATTACATGTTCAATTTCAGAATGGCCTATGGCAGAAATGGCCAGATCTCGTGTTCACGCGGATTTTTATACTTATATAAATCGGAACATTGTTCAATTTCGCAATCAAATTTTTCGATGAATTAGACAATTCACAATCAAAACATGTTGTCATCGTCAGAATTATATTTATAAATGACTAAGAAATTGGGAAAAATGTTGTTATTCCAGTGGCAGACGTTGATTGTGGCATAGATGTAGCAAGAAGTGGCAGAATTGTTGGCGGTGAGGACAGCCTTCCAGCAGAATTCCCGTGGGCAGCCAGCTTGTGGAGGCAAGGGGCTCATCAATGCGGAGCCACAATCTTGAACGATCGTTGGCTGGTGACTGCGGGACATTGTGTTTGCAGGTAAAATTGTTTTATGCTGTATTATTATTATGGCATTCCTTAAAAAAGTTCATTTAATTATGCTAGTGAATATTACTTGGTTTTTTTAACTATTGCAAACTAGATTTCTGGGAATAGGTTATGAAGTAATCAATACAAATTCAGTTGAGTCAACTAACTATGTAAAAATAGTTGCCTTAATATGCAACATTTTTTAAATATTTTTAATTTAGAAACTTGGGTTAAACAATAACCTAGGTCAGCCACATCACACACAAACATAAATTTAAAGGTTTTGGTTCCTACGTTTGGAGTCAAAGCCAACATTTCATGAAAGGTTTCTAAATTTGTTAGATTAGGATTAGATTGTTTTGGCACTTAATCAACAAGTGGTGCACCTGAGTATTGTAATTACTACAAGGCTTAGCTAGGTATAAAATTCCGCGGAACCTTTTCACTCAGATAACGACCAAGCCGAGGTTCGTACCACTTTGGTAATCTTTGTGCTAGTGACCCTTTTACGGCTGAGTACCTTCAGCACTCGCCTCTGAATTCACGGTGAAGCTGGAAAGCCCCTTCCGGTAAACAGCGTTAACTAGTTAGGGAAAAAAAATGGCACAAGCAAAAGCTCTCGTATCTTTTACTGATTAATGTTTAAAACCACTATTTCTTTTCAATATTATAGTGTCTTCGACGAGTTCTATAGATCGAAACAATTGTCAGTTGTCGTTGGTTATACGGATATATCAACGAACGGTGCCAATGAGCCTCTGTCAAATATAATACCTCACCCTGACTACAGGTATGGCTAAATCTTTCAACGCTATTACTTATTTCTTCTAAAATACTGTATTTTTGTAATGCAGTGTTCTAAATGTCTTATACTTCTTCAATGAGTTCGTCATAACAATATTAAGTATACAAAATTAAGTTACTACGTTTTAAGCAATTCGTAAGCATCCGTATACTCGTATTATAGTATTATTTGTCACAATAAAAAGCACTGCTTCGGTGGCGCAGTTGTATTACGGTATGACTATCATTCTGAGTCTCGGGGTCGATCCCCGAGCCGGTCAAGTGATGTTGGGTTTTTCCACTCAGTATTATCCCGGAGTCTAGAATTTATGCCCGATATAGCGACAAGCTCGCCGCCCCTGTCACATCTGGGACGGAACTAAGCTTGGCGAAATGCGGGTGTAGTTCGCTATTTCATGTATGTATAACCCTTCGGGGAGAACAGGCGTGAGCTTCTGTATGTGTACATGTTATTTATATAAAAATAAATTGTCTATTTAAAAACTCACTACATAAAAAAAATCTGGTGGTTTAACTTGGCATAAGCTAGAGTTCATTGGTGGGCAATGAAAGCGTTTAGTTTTTTGAATTTAGTATATATTTATATATACCTCAGTATCCGATTTGAACGATCAACATTTTTTCATATAACATTTTGTAAACCATCGAGCGTTTATACATAGAAGACGCATTTGTATTATAATGGATCTTAATTACGCCTACAATCTACAATCTTTTAAAATCAAAATGTGTAAAGATACTAGAAAACAATGAAAACGTTAAGTTACCCCTCGTTTAAATTAAATAAAACTTATCCGTAATATTAACTATGTACCACTTTCAGATGTAATAAAAAATCGAATGACGTGGCTCTATTAAAAACTGCACGTAAATTAAAATGGTCATCCGAGCTAAGACCAGCTTGTTTACCGCAACCCCTTTCTGAAGACTTTAGCGGTACCCAAGCGACTGTTGCTGGTTGGGGTTTTACTGATGAAAATCGAGAAAAAGGTATCACTCTTATAGCACATAATTTCCAGATATTATATAAGTTAGGTTTGTCGAATGGACGTGTATCGTAGCAATTGAGAGTTTAATGAATTTCATAATATGTTACTTTTTTAACGCTCAAAGATTTTCCAATAAATCATTTTCGAGGTAAAATCGAATATAGGTATCTGTGTTTATATTGTTTATCGAATTTTAAGGAACAAGGCCCAATATTCTTCAAAAAACAGACGTAACTGTAGTAACAAATGATCAGTGCAACCAGTGGTATCAATCTAAAGGAAGCAAAGTAAAGGTTATCCCTACACAAATGTGTGCTGGTCATGAAGATGGCGGTAGAGATTCGTGTTGGGTAAGCGTTTAATAATTAGAAACATTATTAATAAAACAAAAATATATATTCTTATCAACCGCACAATCAATAGTAGTCAAAAATGGATAATGATGCTTATGTTAACATCACCTGCATCTCAATGAAATGTATTGATTTACAAAATAACAAATCTTGCCTGTACTCCCAATTTTAACGGTTTTGTAAAATACCAAAATTACTTATGGTGATTTTAAATCATTTGTTCATACAATTTGCAGGCTGACAGTGGTGGTCCACTTATGGTAAGGGACAAACGTCATGTCATGATAGTTGGTGTCGTTTCGACTGGTAGTGGATGCGCTAGACCTAAAATGCCTGGTGTTTACACAAGAGTCTCGCGATTTACAGACTGGATCGTTGAAAGTATAAGTAATGATAAAGCTAGATCTGGACTCAGTTGGTACCCTAGATTTAGATAGAGTTTGATTGTAGAATATTTTTGTACTATTATTAGATTTGAGTACACTGTTTTTCTTAGTAGTCTACAGTTGTTAAGAGAGTATTTAAGTTTAAATCCACTGAAAGGTATTTGCAGCTAACTTAATTAATTTAAGCCAATCTTTAATGTTTTGTAATTTAACTATTAATTTATCTCTAAACCATGTAGGTTATATTTTCAAGTATGAAATACCTCTTTTTCTTTTTTTTTTTGACGAGGGGAAGTGCATTTACGCACTACCCTTACCTATTGCATTAGTGAGACCGAAGTCCCCCAATGCAATAGGTAAGGGGGCACGGAGGGACGATCTACGTGCCAGTGTGGGACTCACCCGGGCGTGAAGCGCCCGGAAATACCCACTAAAACCCCCCGGGGCCGTCCGCTGCATTTGGGATGGGGGCGACACGGGGTGGCTTTCGCAAGCACCGCGTCGCCCCCTGCAGCGAAAAGTATGAAATACCTACCGTGGTAATTTCTTTAGGACAAAAATTTAAAGGTCTAAAAGTTTAAAACTCATTATCTTCGATGCCTAGATCTATTTCTTTATTTAATATTACTTGTATCACAAACTTCAGATTATTTAATGAATGAAGTATGTACATATGTAATTCGTTCTTGACAAAAAATGTGAAATTTTATTAAGTTCTTCATCCATAAGATTTTATTTTTCTTGTAAATAATCGAGGTTTCATAACGTTTCTCATATTGTACTTGAGAAGAAATAATTTTCTTAAGAACTGGTATTGGTCGTCGCTGCTTTGATCCATTTATATCAGATGTATAAAGAAAGGATATACAAGGTACCGCTTCAGTGTTTTAAACAAATTGGAGAAATCGATTATAATTAACATATTACCATAGTAAAAGTTAAAACTGTTGGAGCAGATTTGTAAATTTATTTTCCTTTATATTTCACTGCACTGATTTTATCAAGTAGTCGACTCAATGCAACGTCTTATTATTTTGCTTTAACATATTAGGCTTGTGATTATTATTACCATTAGAGATGACTCTTTAGAATATAAGTGCTAAGTTGTTGATTAGAAATTATAATAAATTTGGTAACTGATTTGAGTCAGTGCTCCTTATCTATATCCTCCATAGTGTGATGTTAAAATAGCATATATAAGTTTGAAAAGGCCTATTAACAGCTTTTTAAAGTTTTATAATATAATTATTACAGAATTAGAAAAGTTATATAATTGTTATAATAATACAATTTTATTATTTACGAGTATTTTATGTAAAAATAAATTAATACTGTAGTATATCAATGTTTGTAAGGAAGTCAAAGAAATAACTGTGATATTAATGTATAAGGAATTTATTTTAAATGTTTGCAAAAGAAATCATGTACTAAACTATGAGATTGTTTTCTTTACACAACCTATCAAAGTTCCTTTTACTTTCTTGTATTACGGCAATTAATTTTTGACCTGAAGTTTCGTCTGTATCGTCTTTGAGACATTCAAGAGCCTTATCAATAGCTGTTTTTGCTTCTAAAAGTAGAGGGTTTACTTCTTCTATTGATTTTAGTTTTCCCGCTTTATCGTCTTTCTTGGACTTCATGATTAATGCTAAATGTAATTCATGTTGTAGAACACTGCTATATATACTTAATCTAGCATTACCTGGGTCTATAATATTAGTTGTATTTATTAAAATCCTTACACATTTTAATTTTTTTATCTAAAATTTCTTGGGATATATATCCCGGTTGCCGGCCATAAAGCTGAAGTAAAGAATGCTTTATGGAATACAAATGATAATGATTCGGATGCAAAAATGTTGATAATCTACAAAGAAGATTCTCCAGCATGGTAACAGATCCACCCATCCCCCCCATTAGTACATTCTCAACTTCTTCGCCCATTTGCGAAATTACCATTTCCACTTCATCATTATTCACTTTAACATTGCATTTATTACATGCCCATTCTGTTTCATCGTCCAAAGGATCTTCCGGTAGATGTATACCATCGCATTCTTTGTTGCCATCTCCAAGACATTTCATGGCACTCATATAAGTACCTATTTCAGTGGGATCACTGCATCTTATGCATTTACAGGAGAAATATTTTGTATCTTTCAAATGTTGTCGTCTTGCCTGCGTTCCCCATAATGCGTGACTGTACATTGTTGCTATATGTTCATCTTTCGTAATAGGTATGACCGCTTTTACTGTTATCCTGTATAAATCATTCCTATCCTTCGTTGATAGATTAAAGGTATGTTTAGTATTTGGCATGCAGCTATGTTCAATAAGACACGTGTTTCCGTAAAGAGCTAATAACTCAGTTCCTTCTTCTAAACGTATTTCTAAAGCATTAGTATCAATTATTCCACATATTTTCTGAATAATCTCCGGTGTTATATTTTGCATAGACATCTTGTGATTCGAGTCAAGTTTTTTAATGAAATTATTCATTAGATATTCCACCACGAATTCATCGGCTTCACTGAAATGAATAATATTTATTCACATTACATTTTATATTGATTTAAATTTAACTTTAAATGGTTTTTTGGTATACATTAGTTTCACAATGACGAAGTGAATTCTACATCAGATAACATCGAATACATTTGTGTATTGATTTATTCAAAAACAGTACCTAATATATTGCTTTAATCTATGTACATTTGAAAGTTATTTTCTTTTTGTTAGTTTATATTCACTATAAAAAATGGATCAAGATATCAAATGATGAAAATAACAATCATGGGATCCTATAACATCAGAATTACTTACTCGTACGCTTCAGTTCCTGGTGTCCTGCACTCCATATGTGACTGCATATCCATAAGTATCTTCCATTTTTCAGGATCTAATTTCTCTAGTAGCAAACACCTTAACGGTAGTAGAGCGTCGTGTCTGTAATTTATTTTAAAAAAAGTCTAAGTAAATTAACCCTCCCCATTTTCGACGTTGATAAGTTATAGTAATAGTAGAGAAGTTCAACTAAGTCCAACACGATAACAGGTATTTGTAACAGTTTATTATGTCTTGAAGCTATAATCTCTTATAAGTCGTGTACAAGCAGCAACTAAGTACACCAATCTATTGCAGCGATACTAAAGGACATATATAGAGGCTGAAGTTTGAATTTAATCATCTATGGAGATTCTGTGGGCTACGTTTGTACGACTGTACATAGGATGGATACAGTTCAGTCGTGACTCTAGTGAGCCCTTAATAAGCTAAGGATATCAAATGCTGGAGCTGAAACTTAGCTTGGAGGATTTATACCCTAATTAAAAAAGATACATTGAATATGGGTTTGAACTATTTTTACATCTTTGTAAGATTTCAATCGATCCTTTCTTTAAAACCTTAGGGTAAGCTGATAATCTATCCAGAAGTTTTATATTGTTAAGTTTATTCGAACTATTCTCAGTGTACGAAAAAAGTTATTCTACTAATATTTCAAACAAATATTTTACCTGTAATATTCTGCTAAATCATCAAATACACATTCAGGGCGTATACTTAGTATTTCGCATTCAGCTCCATGATGCCTGGGATCAGATAAACCTGGACAGTTTCCAGTGCATACTGGCCAGCCACATCTGTAATAATTAATGCATTCAATTTTTTTTAATCTTAATCGTTCATTATTTAATGATACATACAAAATGTGATGTCATGGAAGATTATATCACTATTTTAAAACATAAGGACTCCCGTTCATATTTTTTAACGAAACACATTGATAGCAAACATATATTTAAGCAGGGAAACAAATTTTTAATATGACAGCTATATACAATAGAGGAGAACTTAAGAAAATGATACCCAGCTATTAGGTACGATTGGAATATTATAACAAAAACGAAACAAGTTAAGAAAATCTTGTAAGGACTTATATATAGATATAATTCGACAGGTTAGTTTGAGAACTAAGTACTTTACGCTCAGCGAGCCACCATCTTGGTTTACGTGGATTCTTAACATCGTAAGAGGTTGTAACCACACAATCTAAAAATGAAAATATTATTGGTAAACGATTGTTTTTGTTACTTTCCTAACATTTGTAGATCAATCTTCAATTTTGAGTATATAGGGCCCTCCGGGTATTACGTATATAAAATTATATATATTTTGACTCTTTCTTCTTTTTGATAAAAAAGGTAAATAAGATATAATTGCTTACGCAATCACTCTCCCATCCCCCATCATCATCTCCCTGCCTTATCACATTTTTATTTGGGGTCGGCGCAACATGTCTTCCTCTTCCATTCATCTCTATTTTAGGTCATACTTACATTCACTCTCTTTCTAAGCATATCATCTTCCACACGGTCCATCCGTCTTTTCTTTGGTCTGCCTGTTCCTGTATACTCTTCCACATTCATTTCCAATACCTTACTTACAACATTCTCCTTCTTCCTGTGGATTACAAGACACAATCTCATACCAAGACAGACGCCATTGTCATTGTCACTGGTTCCACTTTCAAACTTCCTCTAATTTATTTATTCCTAATCCTGTCCATTCTTGTTACCCCACACATCCATCTTAACATTCTCATTTCAGCTGCATGCAGTTTTCCGTTCCCCATGTCATCAAAAATAAGCAAAACATAGATCTTCCCTCCCCCATTGCTGTATAAGTAATTTTCGAATTACTTATCACTCTTACTTGGCACATCTCTCTCCAACGTCAGCAGAAACAGGCTTGTAGCAACCGACGCAGGGGACGGTGTTTTCTGGCTCCATAAAAAACCGCATGCCTTTAGGACCGAACACCAGAGGGCGCTCGGACAATACCACATCTCCAGGAGACAAGTCGCGGGATGCGACGATGTATCTGCCAAGCTCTTCTGTTTTGTGAACCTTGAATTATGTAGAAATAATAATAACTAATAATATATAAACTAATAAGTTACATTTTTGTGAGGTATGCGATATTTACCCCTTCATTTTGACTATGTAATAAAAAGGTTAATATTTAGGCACTCAGCATAACATTCCCAAGTAATGATATTGACAGAAATTAGACTCAGAAAGAAAATTGTGCACCGCAAACTGAAGTAATTCTGTATAATATATTACAGAGGCTTTTATTCTTCAGTGGTTTATTTTATAAATGATAATTATACCAGACTAAAAATAAGTAATAATTAATCTTTTTATTTAAACAAATGTTTAATATAGTTCAAGTATATTTTTAAATTCTATATCAGCATTGGATGCTATTAAAAATATTATGAAAGTTGTTCTAAATGTATAGAAAGCGTTGTTACGAATTTAATTTTCTAAATATAATTGGTTGTTTTAAAATAAGCCACTTACCTCATAAGTTATGTTATTATTATTTTTATCCGGTGCCATTTTTCTGAAAAAAAAAACATTAAAATTAATGAAATAATATTTTTTCACATTCTTTAGTTACGGTTTAACAGATTTTTTTTTTAAATAAACAAATAATATCTTAAGATTAACCATTAAAGATAACCTCTAAAGATAGATAACATTTTTATAACATAAATAGCTATGAATATAGTATTACAATTTAACCTATTTATAAATTAGCATTCTCCAATTTCTAAATTCTTATCGATAGGTCTAAATTTAGATTATAACAGGAACTATAGAGAGAACGCACTGTGGCAATTTGCCAGATCGAATAAAATATGTAAACGTTGCACAGACATTAATGGTGAAAATAAATCAGTCTACAGCCGTTGTGAGAATTTTAACAGACTGATAGAACAATTTTATGGTTGTCAAACGAAATTATTGGGTAGAGTTCCAAGCATATTACTTTCAAGAGAACAGTATCATAGAAAAAGATTATTAATCTATATTTATAACAAAAGGCTAACGAGACGAAATCTGTACATTGAACAACACTATGCAGGGCTTCAGAATCGACCACAGAACACATTTCGTCAGTTTTGATAATCTGATCTATCTGTCTGTCCGTTTATTAATTTGTTTGCCAATCACACAAACAATACTGCGGGGAAAGCTAGCAAATAATAAAAATGTAACCTTTATTTAACTTACTACTGTACATATCTTGATGATTTACTATATTATACTACTTTTGTATTTAAATTTGACACAAAAAAATTTGAAGTCGCTTTAAGAGTATATTATGTTACAATTTTTTTGAAATTATTATGAACGATAATTTTATTATATTACGATAATGAAACGCTAAAAATTGTGAAACAAATGAAATCGAATAGAATAAGTAACAAAAATTATGTATGCACCTACAATTATTTTTAGAAATATAAATTTTGCAATATATACAAGACCGTATTAAAAGAAAAATTAAGATTCAAAATGTATATCTATTCAACCGACAGACGTCCTCTGCTGTGCATAGGTTTCGTGCAAAGATCTCCACAGCGACCGCTCTTGCGCTACCCGCATCCAGCGGATTCCCGCGACCATCACCAGGTCGTCTGTCCATCTTCTGGAGGGGTCGCTGTCGCTGCGTCTTGTTGGCTCCACTGAGCACCGTTTCTACGAGCAATACCCTCAGCACATTGCCACTTCAGTTTAGGAATAATTTAGGCAATGTCGGTTACTTTAGTTCTTCTACGGATCTCCTCATCTTTGACCAAATCTTGCAGTGTAATTCTGACCATAACCCTCTCTATTGTTCTTTGGGTAACATTGAGCTTTCTAATTAGGCCTATTGTAAGCGACCTTTTTTTATTTATTTATTTTTATTTTTATTTTTTTTTTTTTTGTCGAGGGAAAATGCATTTACGCACTACCCTTACCCATTGCATTAGTGAGACCGAAGTCCCCCAATGCAATGGGTAAGGGGGTGCGAAGGGACGTCTCCGCACCAGTGTGGAACTCACCCGGGCGTGAAGCGCCCAGAAATACCCACTAAAAAAACCCCCGGAGCCGCCCGCCGCATTTATAGTAGGGGCGATACGGGATTGCACAGCATTGCACCGCGTCGCCTCCTGCGGCAAGGCCCACTGGGCCTCGTCCATACTTAAGCCCAATGGGGATGGAGGGGAGAATACCGCTGCCTGACCCACAGGCTCTCTCCCCGCCCACCTCTTCGCCCACCTCTCATAGAGAGAAGTAAATATCACCACCCGGAGCAAGAGAGGTGATTATCACCCTAAAGCCACAATCACCTCTCTCCCCCCAGCCACAATCACCTCTCTCCCCCCTAGCCACAATCACCTCTCTCCCCCCCTCAGAGGCAATATCGTAACCAATGAGGTTTATCCGAGGTGCGATTATTGCTAGTTGAAAACTATTGTAAGCGGCCTACCATATACATGGTACAATATAATATGAAAAATGCACGAAACAAAGCAGTGGCTCTTTTTTTGTTCCACGTAAAATCTATTTATTCTTTTCAATGGAATCATAACGAAACTGGGTTACAGAAAACTATTTCAGTTGTGTACATTCGAGTTAGCTATGCATTCTGCATAACTTTCGGGTTATTTTAGCTTCAAGAATTTCAAATGGGATATTGTGCCGATATTTAAAATTTACAAGAATATATATAAATTAAACGGGAACGTTGATGGCATCATTAGTCTTTTTTTACACGGAATATGCTCAGTGCTTTGCCCACAATCTCACCTGATGTTAAATGACGATGTGGTCCAGGATGGTAAACGCACTAAGCCTCGAGGTACTGTTTCACAAGTGATGCTGCCGGAACACACCTATTGGTATTTGGCGGCAGGTTTTCCAACTTAATGGTGGTAGCTACCCATGCGGGGATCATTAGAAAATGCCCTATCACAATGATAGCATGGAACCATAGAGTTTCCACACTATGTTTTCCTTCACAGAAAGCTCAGGTCGATTTTAGAGTCGGATAGGTGGGGATCCAACCCACGTCGATTTACACGGAATCCTGTCGCACTACCCGCTGCGCCATCAACGCTTCAATCGCTTATTACTTTGTCTTATGTCTGTTTTAATAAGACATATTGTATAAGAAGAATGAAGTTATTGGAGAGAACCCAGATTCTTAAATAGTTTAGTTTAGTTCTTGACTTTGGTTTATTAAATTTACGTTTCGTTTTACAAAGAATATTTTTATTATTACGTACAAAGAAGTGTAAGTAAGTACTTATAGATTGTAATTAACTAAAAACAAGAAAAAGAGATTAATTCATATTGGCAATTATCTTACCACGAATGGCACACTATCAGGTGAAAATAAAGATAAAGAATTATTTTATAAAAAAAAGTGTTATTATTTAATATTTAAGCTTAATTAAATTCTTATATATTTATATAAATAGGCCCAATATATGCTTTAATCAAATATAAGGAAATTGTCTGATGACAAATAATTGACGTATTTACTTGTGGAAATCAAATTATTGGTCCACGTATGGTATCAGTTTTTATAAACCTCAGTAACTATGTTTAACTTAACAAATTTTGTTACTTATTCTATGAACTAAACCTAACAAGACCTGAGTCATGCGATTGCAAAGAAATATGTTTATGTAATTAGGAATAATGTTATAGTTTTTTTTCTAATAAGATTTTAATATTTTTTACATAAACAATTAAAATCCTTGATTTTTAATTAAAACAACTTTTCCGCATAAAACCAAAACAATAAAATATTTATAAAACAGTCCATCGTTATAAAATATTTCTTACGCTAGTAATTAAGTTAGCTATGTTTATAAATTTAATGAAATAAGAAAGCACGTGTGGAATATACTTCAATGGTTTAAAGTAATAATCGTTCAGGCACTTACTTTTTTTTTAATAATATCACTTTACTATTTACACAATCGAATTTCACTTCTTAATATTACTAATACGTAATATTTTTCTTTACGGTTACTTTGTAAGTATTCGTGTATTTATGTCTGTGGAAATAGTACGCGTGCGTGTTGCCCGTAACTCTGACTGTATGTAGGGAGCGACGAGATCGTCCATTAGTTACGTAAGTAGGACATGAATGGATTTTGGTTCTCAATTACGAAGCCGAAAATATTTCACGGAGTCATAATAATTCTAAATCCCGATACACATTCGGCAACCGCGTGATATGTAGTTTTCTTTAACATTAACTACGATTACCACGAGTCGTATTAAATTTACTTTACGTTTATTCTAATTTAAATTTTATCGGAACACGAATTAGGATCTAAATAGAACGTTATTTAATGATGCAATCGGGAACCAATATGTTATATTATGACCATAATAATATATTATTTTTGTACAATCCTCTATTCTCTTCGGATGTATTGTTTTTTTTTTACTATTTTAATTTTACTATTAATTCAATTGTATTATATTTCTAAAAATAAGATATCAACTTTAAAATGTCGTCAAAAAGAGTTAATTTCAGTAAATATGTACATTCTAATAGTTGTTTTAAATGCCGACTTAGTTTCAAGATAAT
The DNA here is from genome assembly GCA_014132275.2 of Samia ricini. Lineage (NCBI taxonomy): Eukaryota > Metazoa > Arthropoda > Insecta > Lepidoptera > Saturniidae > Samia > Samia ricini. The sequence goes on from AP028159.1 coordinate 4,019,260, forward strand.
TATATTTTGTTTGTCAGATATTAAAAAATTACCTAGATAGATAGACCGACGTGGACAAAGGTGGGCCGACGACCTGGTGAAGGACGCAGGAATCCGCTGTATGGCAAAAGACCGGTCACTCTGAAGAACTTTGGGAGACAACTTAGATCCAGCAGTAGATGTCTTTCTGCTGATAATGAGATAGAAAAACGTATGTTTGTATCTACTTACCATATCACTACATATTTGTATCTAATAGAATTTTCTGTGTTATATATGATGTGACTTTCTTACCTAAACCTAGAGAACCTGTCAACAGATTTTCAAACTTGGTATATAGCCAGACGAGCTTAATATAAAACACACTAGCACATTGCTTTCGTCGCGATGTTTGCCTTCGTCGAAATTATAAGTTCAACATAGAATTAGATAAGTGGGTTTGAACCTACTGTCATCCACGTAGTACACGACCATGCCAGTATTACTTCTTTGCAGGGTATCTCCATTTCATCTTTATTTATTTAGACAAATTTTCTTACCGATAGTCTTCCGTTAGAGGTTATTTGTGGCCAGAATATTGCTATAATATGGATTAATCATAATAATTTATTGTAAGAAGTAAGTAGTATATAGTTATACACTCCCATCTAATGTTAGTTAGTTACAACAGCCTAGTGTAATTCCTGCTACTTTCTAAAGAGATCGCTATTTGAGGCCGGTCAAAAATTGGTGGATACAGGTTTACTACGAAGTTCTATGTTGCTACGAGGATTTTCTCGTTAGTGATTTTTTTAAAGGTTATCATTCTCTCAACTCTGGAGAGGTTTTATTCTTCTTAATTTTTAGATAAGGTTTTATTATTTAAGGCAACTAACGAATCCACTTTTTATAGATATTGTCTTCATTGCTGTCCAGATGGTGGAGCTCATTCTCTCGGTCCCAGTGAGAGCAAATAATCACACTTCTGGAATTACGAGTTTTGGAAGATGTTAAAAAAAAGTTTCAGTATAAGTGCCGTCAAGCAGACAGGGTGTCCTTCTGGTATACTATCTTTTCTTGCCATTGTATGTTTAGAAATGGCCGACAACAATTCCTGATCAGTCTTGTGTTAGCCTCTGCCAAAATTTAAAGCAGATAAATCACGAGGATATCGACATCTTGATAGCGTGCTTCAAGGTTACTTATAATAATTAAGTTCAAAACGCCAAATGTACCAGTGTGCATTCCTAACCCCAAACTACTGCTCCACTCTTCATATTATTAACATGAATAAAAATTTAATTTGTGAAACGAAAACTAATAATAGCGTTATTTATATAATTACGAAATTCATTATCCAAGGAACGTCAAAAGCATCTGTTCTTTAGTTTGGCAAACATCCCGTGTCTTTACTTTTACTGTTAATTACACGTGTCTATTTATAGCGAGTATTGTGTTAGATTCCAATCGCGTCGGGTGTGCGTGTACCATAAAACTTACAGTAGTTTTCCAAAATGGAATATGCGAAACGTGAAATGCCCGTTTGTGATGTATGTCAGCAACGGGCTAATCAAATCTGCGGTGGATGCAAACAAATTTACTACTGCTCGAGATCTCACCAAAAACTCGGATGGAAAGATGGACATAAATATAAATGTTGTGCCTTCAAAATCCAACATTCGGACACTCTAGGTCGTCATATGGTCGCAACCAGAGATATAAAGCAAGGTGAAATTATTTTTAAAGAGAAACCAGCTGTTCTGGGCCCAAGAATAAGTTCTTATCCACTTTGCTTGGCCTGTGGAGTTAAACTAGAGCCATTAGCTGAAACAAATGACTTTTATAAATGCACATCTTGTCATTGGCCAATGTGTGGGCCAAAATGCGAACAGTCCGAGATCCATAAACCAGAATGCAAAGTGATGTCAGATAGAAAATATCAATGTAATATTAAATACGAGTTCCCAGATAAAGTTGAATCAGCTTACTGTGTAATATCACCCCTTAGAGTGCTACTTATGAAATTTTCAATTCCCCTGCAGTATGAAAATTTAATGAACCTAGAGTCACATTTAGATGAGAGAATAAACACGCCTTTATATTTAGTACTTAAAGCGAATTTAGTGACGTTCATAACCCAAGTTCTCGATATGCCGTTTGATGAAGAAACGATACTGAAGGTAGCTTCAATATTTGACACTAACTCATTTGACGTAAGGTCACCTGATTCTGGAACGCGGTTGAGAGCTATATATCTTACCGCTTCGATGATGGACCACAGTTGTAAGCCTAATACTAAGCACATATTCCTTGGAGATGATTATAATTTAGCTGTGATAGCAACCGTACCTATAGCTAAAGGAGAATTAATAACAGCGACGTACACTCAATCTTTATGGGGTACTTTAGACAGGAGAAGACATTTGAAAACTAATAAATGGTTTGAATGCGAGTGTGAAAGATGTAAGGATGCAACCGAATTTGGTACGAATTTAGGAAACATCTATTGTTCAGTATGCAATGGTCCTGGAAGCGAAAATGGGCTATCAAAAGGATCATTGTTGCTATCAACAAATCCGCTGGATGAGTCCGCACCGTGGAAATGTGAAAATTGCGATCATTCTATTTTAAGCCGTCAAATGGTTTGGGGGAATAACGCGTTGAAACAAGATCTTAAAAAAACTAAACAAGAACGGACCTAAAGACTTTGAAGAGTTCATTGAGAATTATAACCAAACATTACATCCGACTAATCATTTAGTTGTTCAAGCTAAATTGGCATTAGTACAAATCTACGGAAACTACAAAGGATACACGTTATCTGGTGGGTTTTACTTCTAAATGTTCAAAAATAAATTCATCCTTGGTCTACCTACATACCTATTGCGCCAGTTAGATTTTATTGATCTGATCGATTTGCGTTAAAAACATAAATATATTTGTATGTTACTTACTCGTCGACTATATCATATTTCAGTTTTATTTATATGAACTTTACAAAATGACTGCGCTTTATATGATGTTAAATAAACTTCTAAACTAAACTAAACACAAACAATTGATAATCTATCGACAGTCATGATAATTACGCCGGCCTTCATCTGCCACAGTTAAAGCATTAGGTAGGTCTGGAAATAAACTCAATCGGGCTCAATAGCCTTATCACTCCGCACTCCGCAAACATAACACAACAAGCATATAAAATTAAATAATCGTAAATTCAATGGTTAATATATAATACAAGCTATGTGTTACGTGATTAACAGGCATTGTTGTTTTTTTTTTAATTTCATTGTCTTTTGATTCATTATAATGTATTAATAAATACTATTAATAATAAGTAATAATATACTGTTGTCAAGATAATAAAAAAGCGACTTGTTGAATTTCTCCCTGTTCCTTGTTTGATCTCGCCGAGACGCACCCAAATCCGCTCATATCGAGAGCCGTAGTATACCACGCTAATCCGTTAGCTCCGAATTCGTTTCGGAGACCGCGAAACGTCCTTACCGACCCTGACGATAAAATCACCGCCGCAAATAGGATCTTTCCCCACCACCCGAGGAAATATGCTTGTCAGCTCCCAAGCCCGCGAAACCGCCGTTTCCGCCGCCGGGGACTGGCGGCCAGCTTTGCTCCCGCACACTCTCTGGGTCCCTCAGACGGTGACCCAAGACGTGTCTCGTTCCCCAACTGGGGTGGCTCTTGACGTCGCCGCCAGCGCGATACAGTGACACTGACCATGTATTGAGCATTACACACACAACACCGGATACACTTGTCCTGTAAGGAACCTTTTTGTAAATATCTTATGTTAAATAAAAATGTAGGGATTAACTAGTTCTCACACTCAGGTAGCGGCTAAGCCGAGGTTCAAACCCTTGTGCTAGATACCTTTTGCGGCTGAGTGCCTTTAACACTCGCCCCCAAAGTTTAGTGAAGCTGTAAAGGCCCTTCCGGTCAACAGAATTAGCTAGGTTAGAATAAAAAATATCTCTCCCTGTTAGGTATGAAAAGGAAAATAAATCTCAAATAGTTTCATGTAATAATGTGAGCAAAATTTTCAGAGCTCCCAGATCACCTAATCCAGCGTAAAATAGATCTATGTCATGAACTTCTTGAAATAGCCGATAAACTTGAACCGGGCTGGTCTAAATTCCGCGGTACTCTGCTACTGGATCTTCAATCAGCTATGACCGTGCAAACTAAAAGAGATTTTGAAGCTGGGAAATTGACTAAAGCTGGCGCTCAGGTAATATTAATTATACCGAAAATATTTAAAAAAATAATAATTAAAAATAATTATGCGAATATTTTCCATTATTTAACACCTAAAATATTCGCAAAATAACAAAAAACAAAAGGAAGTCACACCTATATTGCGTTGAAGATCGTTCTATATAATTCTTCTATCGAATAAAACCTGCACTTTGATCTGGTAAATGATCGTCATAATTCTAATATTAGAAATAAAGATAAGTTGGCCATCCTACGCTTTAGGCTAAGTGAATCTAATAAAAGTTTTATAGGTTAGTATTCGGCTTTATAATAAGATCCTAAAGAACAGTACCGATTTACCTGACAATAAGTTTAAGCACCATACAGTTAATTTAAACGTCGGGATAGAAAAAAGCAAAGGTAACACGTGAGAACCCGTTTAAATTAACTGCATTTAAATATGAAACGCGAAAACTTAAAAAAATTACTTTAAGCATCATGTCAAGCATGTCTTAATTTCAAAAGTTTATTACAGGGTCATTAAGTGAACGATAGTGATAACTATTGGAATTTACTCCCCTCTCTGTGCTTCCGCTAACTATAGTTGTAATTATGATTTGTATAGATTTTATTTAAAAATAATATTTATATTCTGAATTTATAATAAAAAGGAACCACATCGAGTTACTTGCCAGCTCTTCTCGACTGTGTTGTTTTTTCGAACCGGTGGTAGTGTTTTGACGTTCATATGCGCCTTCTTAAGGCCTAAATTTAATAAAGAATTTTTTGACTTTGATTTTAACTGTTTGTTCGTTTCCAGGATCAACTAATGGAAAGCATGGTATTGCTTCAAGAAGCCACAAACATATTACAAGTGGAACCACATATGAAAAAAACTTTGGAGCAGAAATTAATTGAATTAACAACCCAGTTGGAGTTTAATTTGAACGGTGAATCTTCAGCGATGGAATAACATCCACACTTATATCAATCTTATTAGATTTATCTGTCTTATTAATAATATCAATTATTGTAAATTAGTTACTAAAAATATTTTCTATGGGTCTTATCTATGTATGTTGTTCATTTTGATTGTTTTCTTTTTGTAACTTTTCTTTTGTCTGTATAGTCTGAGTGCTTCAACCGCAGACTCACATGATGTCAAGCGAAATTGTGGATCAATACAATAAACAGGCTAAACATTACTAGCTCTCAAGTGGTGCTACCGGAATTCACCTAAAGATGCTTAGTGACAGATTTGAAATCTTAAGGCTAAGAATTAACCATAGATTAGTAGGCGGCCATTAAAAATGTCCTATACAATGGTATGGTTTCACCACGATGTTACACTTTTTATATACTGTATATTTAATCATTTACAGATAATGAAGATTCGTTTTTTAAACAATTATAAAATTTAAAAATTTGGATTTAATAGACGATATTGTTACTTCAAATAAAACAAAATAGTTTGTAATTTAAAAGACAAATTCATTTATTATTATTAAAGAAGTTAATAAAATATATTTTCTGTTTTTGTATAAGTTTATTATATTATTAATACATATATAAAGAATTTTAAAAATAGAACAATAAATAAATAATACATAACTGTATTATAAACTCTTCCTTTTGAATTTAGTTCCCTATTCAAACGTGTTCAGTTTTTAAAGGTGTCACTTTTGTTGGCTTGTTTGTTGCTTCATCGATTTTCATACTGAATTCTACAGATTCTTTATTGATGTGGAGAATATTTTTAATGATGTGTGACAGCTTCTTATTTGGACGCGGCGAATTGTCTATAACGAATATCTTCTCTGTGTTCCTGTCGTCTATGAGATGATTTCTTTTAAACTGAAATAAATAACAAGTTTTTATTTTATAATTCAATACGTAACATTCTCGTAACCTGACTTCGAATAAAAAATGAATATTATTAAATGGAGATGTTACGACAATTGGTCAGCATTCTGGGATATCTAGTTAATAGTAATATTTTGGAATGCTAAAGCGAATTCAATTTTTGGATGGAAAGGAACACCGTGGTAAAATCGTAGAGGTATATGCATTTCATTTGATATCCAGTACAGTAAATTCAAAAATGATAACGACCTCTGAGATATAAAATTGTAGAGTCAATCGGATCATTCGTCATCATCATGTCGGACAACATGTCTACTACCTACTTTGATAACTGAAGTTATCAAAATACACACTAGATGGTTATGGTATAAGCAAGGTCGCTAGTATCACAGTCCTCGGAGTAATACATGACAGTAAATTACTTTTTGATGAATATATAGATTCCATAGTCAATAAAGCAAATAAAGCCTTAGCTTTCATTTTCAGGTGAAGGAGAGGGACCTATCTTCTTCTTTGCAGCAGCGGCGGGTTTCTTCGCCTTTTTTATTTGACCGCCGCTGCTCTGTCCATTTTCTGTTTTTATTGGGGGCAGGGAGTATACCCTGCCCTCGGACGGCTGACCAGCTAGGTCATACCTCTCTTCGAGAGGTGGGCGAAGTGGTGGGGGGCATCCTCCCCCACATCCCCATTGGGCCATTGCACGGACGAGGCCCGGTGGGTCTGCCGCAGGGGGCGACGCGGTGCTTGCGAGAGCCATCCCGTATCGCCCCCATCCCAAATGCGGCGGACGGCCCCGGGGGGTTTAGTGGGTATTTCTGGACGCTTCACGTCCGGGTGAGTCCCACACTGGCACGAAGTCGTCCCTCCATGCCCCATTACCTATTGCATTGGGGAACTTCGGTCTCACTAATGCAATAGATAAGGGTAGTGCGTAAATGCATTTCCCTCGTCAAAAAAAAAAGGTTTCATTTTCAGGACTTGCAGTGACTTTTGCTCTTTAAAACCAATTAAAGTTTTATATTGTTCATTGGTGCGCAGCCATCTGGAGTATGTACCCCATGTCTGGAATCCTCAGTAAGTGATATATAGATCTCGTATTGAGGGTGTCCAAAAGAAATTTTTGCAATTTTTTTCATTTTAAAGCAGGGCAATTCTTAACAAATTACGAACATCGTTGTAAGCGATATCATTTCTTGCCATTACAAGTACGACGTGATATTAATGATATATGTTTCTTGATGAATATTGCCAACGGATCAATTGACTGCCCTGAACTCCCTAGTAAGATATTCTTTGGGATAAATCAGAACAACCTAAGAAAACGTTCGGTAGTAACTGCAACGTTTACAGCGACAAATTATTAAAGGCGTAATGCATTCTTCATACCTGGCATTCAATCGTTTAACAGCTTACCTCGCCATTGGAGATTGATTTATTTGCACTAGAACATTTCAAATAAAATATATGCTTAACAAGGAACTTTGGAAATGATCGCAAGGAGTGTAACGAAGCTACATGATTAATTAATTTATGTAATATCTTAATATAAATATTATCATTAACGCACGACCAAACGACCAAACATAAACTCTTCTTCATTTTTTGTTGTATCGTTTTATATCATTTTTGTTGTCGTCATTTTACCGCATTTTTTTTCTCCTCATCTCCATGTAATAGTCTTGGTATTTATCTGTGGAAGCTTTTTATTAGCAATAGTCAACAATTATATATTTTTTATGCATTGTAATATTAGTCTGTAAGCTTTTTCAAACCTAATAAAGTAAAATAAAATACATATTGTATAATGGCTAAAGCCCATGGTTAGTTTTGGATAAACATTTGCTGGTTACAGAACGCACCTAAACACGTCACTGTGACATATATTTCCTCCTGATTTATTTTACACCATCCTACAAGATGAGACTACTCAGACTGCAAAGAACACTTCAACATATATAATACTTTGAAGCCTAGCGTGATTACCATCTTTAGCCATTAATGTTGAATTAAGCATAATTTAAGAATATGCAGTCTTGTCACGCGACCAGTCAAATAACCAACGTAAAGTCTCCCGATAAAAGAAAATTATTTAACACTTGCACAAGAATACGATTTAATTACAAAACATTAACAACTGCCGGTTAAAAATAACATCCCGTTAAAACTTAGTTGCTTGAAATGTACTGACCATTGAACAAACACAGCACCAAGAACCAAATTTAAAGCAGGAAACTCCAGGAGTCCTGTCCATAGCTTTGCGGTATCTAACGTTGGTGAATCCATAGATGAGGGGATTGAGTGCGCAATTTAAATATATTAAATAGTTTGCTGCGAACCACATAATTGAAAAACCACCTTCGACCTGCAAAATTATGTATGAAGTATCAGGTCAATAGTTTATGAAGAAGCTTAAACCTTACTTATATAAATTTAACATTAATCAATGTATCGATTACCCATAAAAATAAGACAATAGGAAAATAATGGAAAGCTGGCGTAAACGCCAGGTTAGTGCTCAAGGGGTAAAAAACAAAACAAAAGTTAAACAAAATTGATTTAACTTACACGTAAATGATAACTTTTCACATGCTAATGAAGCATTTAATTTTTATAATAGAACAAGTTATTTTTAATGAAATCGAATAGAGTATTCTAGAAATTGTCATTAAAAAATGTATTAAAGTATGCGTCAATACGGTTCTACGAGCAAGTTCTCGAGCCCACTGTCACGTTTGGACAATTATTCGAGCAATGTTAGCTACTCTGATTCTTCTGTGGATCTCCTCATTTCTGATTCGATCAGGTAGTGAAGCTCCAAGCATAACCCTCTTTATGCCCTTTGGTTACATTTGAGCTTTGTAATTAGACACATTGTAAGCGGCCACGTCTCAGTGCTTTAATTCATTACTGGTAACATAAATTAGTCGAAAACTTTTGTCTTGAGATACTCCGGTATTCATTTAATAGTTTAATAAATTAAATCAAAATCCAGTAAAAATACTCTTACCGCATTAACTTCGAAAGTCATATTATTTCTCCAATATATAAGAGCAGTATAAGGAACCCGACATACAACGGACGCTAACAACACGCATGCAGTTATCCTCATCGCTTTCCCGCGTGCCTTTGCTATCGACTGGCCACCTCCTCTTGATGCTAATTTTCGTGCACTGCACTCCAGCCTCCACATTATTGTACCGTACTATTCAAGTTACAAGAATGTTTTACAGATAATTGAAATCTTCACTTATTTTGCTGTTTTATAGAACACAACTAAGTGTATGGTATTAGCAAACATTTTGGTTATCAATATTATTACTATATAACATTGGTTCATTGGTGAACATGGATTTAATAGCGTTATCTACATGTACAGTAACGTTGAATGGTAGACGTTGATCAAAGAATTGATAAAAAAATTAAAATATATGTAAAGATTTTAAAACTAATGCTAAGTAAAACCAGTTTCGATTCGAATTATACTTTAGAGTTTTAAAATGATAGAAGTTCTCACAGAATGTTGTAAATAATAAGAATAGTGACTTACAGTAATAACCATGAGACCTAAAGGCACCCAAACGAGCAGAGTTAATAGGAAATGCCAATAAATTCCAAGGACACGTACATCTTCAGCGCAGTATGTTTCCAAATAATCTAACCATTGCCTCTCCTTAAAATGGTAAAACGCAAAAAACATAATCATAGAAAAATGAGAAGTTTATTTGAAATTAAGTTAATAGTATCGCAAGGTGGTAGGGCTTTCGTTGCCGATCGGCTCATGGCCATCGTGCACAGCTAGTGCGTAGACTCAGTAGTTAGCGAAATGGTAAGACAAATGTGAAACCTGTGACTCTTGTAAAAAAAATCGTCGAAAGATCCGTTAAGGCACGTCACGTTCTTGGAACAGTAAGAGTGGATCCAGAGCTACCTAGGGATTTAAAGCGTGGTAGATACATAGATTTATCGGTAGACATCACCATTCATAGACTGTGTTTTATTTAATATTGAATTAACTGCAGTCACTATGCCGAGTTCTGGAAAAAAGTAAGTTGATGGCAGCTGTACTGAAAAAGACTCTTAAGAGCTTGTGATTCCTCTACGTTGAACATTTAATCTGATGCTCATGATTACACCTGCTCATCTTGTACACTATATCGGCCTTACCATCGTAAAGACTAACGAAGTCACTTTCACGAGCTAGAATATTTGAAAATAATTAATACTTCATAATTAGAAAGCGTAGTAAAAATTTTAGCTATCAACTCGCAGTCATTCCATTTAACTCAAAAAGAAAGCAACTTCTCACCACATAAACCCTTTGAATTGCCCAAGGTAGTGCCAATAAACTAGATATGATCCAAGAAGCAATTATTAGCTTAGGAGCAACGGTCTTCGTCACTCTAGCTTCCACGCTCAAAGAGGCTGCTGCAAGACGGTCATATGATACAAGCATGACAGCGCTTACACTCGCAACAAGAAGCGACGCTGAAAACAAATCTTTAATTATCAGTACTATAGTCAATCTGCATGAGCAATAGCTTGTATGATTACATATCATATCATTGATTGATATTGTGGGATTTAGCCTTTAATCTATGAACTGAACTGAGTACCTGTCCAGACGACAAAATTAATATTGCACGGTGCGATAAAAATCATAACGTGAGTTGGCATTTTATTTTTCGTTTTTCGCTGAACTATTATATATAAAATAGTTCACTAACTCCTCCAGTTTTAGGTTCTAATTTATTACCGGGTTATAAAATATAAAATATGATTTAAACGAAAACTGATTTCTAGGTTCTTTTGTCATTTCAATTGTGACAATCAATTGTTGATAAGTAATGTTATCAGTTCAATAAGTTATCAAAATTTTACGGCTTTTATGGCAATCCGTATCTTATCCGTATCCTAGGTACTGTTTTAAATCTTGTATTAGGTTCTACAGTAAAGCTGTTTTTTTTTTTAAATATGGCTTCACGTTTTATCTAAAAATATAAAAAACTTTGATATTATAATCACCAATATGTATAAATGTGTGTAGGTATGTGTTATAACTATATATTCACACATATTGTAAGAGGTAGAAATGAACTGGTTAATATGTTTTTTTTTAATGATGGATATGCTCTCTGGTGAGGTTGTGGTATATAAGTATGTTAATATTTGGATAATATAAGAAAAGCAAATTATCACGTAAAGCGATGATGACGCAGTGGGTAATGTGGCCCGATTCCGCGTCAATGGACGCGAGTTCGAGCCCACTTATCCAACTCTAAAATCAGCCTGAGTTTCGGTGAAGGAAAACATTGTGAGGAAACCAAAGCATGGTGGTAGGGCATTTTCAAGTAATGCCCGCCTGGGTAGCTACCACTCTCAAGAAAGAAAACCTGCCGCCAAATACCAATAGGTGTGTCCGGCAACATCACTTAAGAACCAGTATTTCTAGGCTTAGTGTTTTAACCACCCTTGACAGCCTGTACTGTGTAAAAAAAAGCAATACTTTATCTAAATAGTTAATACGGTAATTTCTTTTAATAATTTTAAATAATACAAACTGTATAAGCGAACGCACACAATTTGATAGATGTAATTTAAATACAGGATCAAAATAATTACAAATATAATATTCTATAATATTATGGTTATGGTAATTAATAATTATTATTGTGATGATATGTCAAGTATAATAAACAACAAAGTTACCTTGCAAAAACCCCTCAAAACGACATCCGAAATTTTTCAAAACGAAATTCTGGTAAAAGTCCCTAACCAGCATGAACCAAGGACAGAAGAGGATCGTCAGTAGATCAATAAATGCCAAGTTTCCAATGAAATAGTTGCTCGCACTCCAAAGCCATTTGTTTTTGATGAAAATAACAAGTATGATAATGTTGAGAAAGATCCCAGTGATACCGACTAGTAGCATTATTGAAGATTTTATTGCTACCTCCCTTGCTGGTTTCACGTGCCATAGTGTGTTAGGGAATGGATACTGGGAAGTGTCCAACTGTAATTATATTTATATCGTTTACATGATATTCAACATAAGCCTTTTGCAAGTAATTATCTTATTTAATATACTAAACTTTGTAGATTCAAATTTAGGTTTATTTCAAAGCGAGTCTTTAAAAACTTTTTACATTAAAAAGAAAACCGACTTTAAAAGGATGTACTACAAAAATATGCCAAAAAGTAAATAAATAATTACTTTATTTATCTACTTCTGCTAACTTCGATGGATACTTTGTTTTGATACCATTAATAGTTTTGAAATCGGTGCCAGCTTACAGATAACAAAGTGGTGTAAATGTATGTCGCTAATTATTTAAGCTTTTATGTAATTGTGATGAAATTTAGGCAGTTATTTAAATTTATAGTTGATTGCTTTGATTGATTGAGTGCATTGGTTAACTCTAGCTGGCACAACAAAAAATATTCTACTCTTATTCGTTAAAATTTTGCACCTTCCATCATCAGATCAGCAAAATGAGATGATGACTGTAATACGCCACAATTGTCGGAGACATCGCGTAACAAACATACAGAAATAAAACTTACAGACGAATTGATAACCTCCTTATTAAAGTCGGTTAAAAATAGACAAGAAAATGTTCAGTTCAGTTTGGATTTTCATGGTAAAACAGAAAACATAGGTCTTTTATAATAAGCAGACGGTATTTTGTCGGAGTCGTTGGATTAGTTTCTTACACTGTTCTAATAAAAATACTCCTGGCAGCGGGTCAGCACGTGTTCCAATCTCCAAACGAGGAGATTCCTGTACTCGCCGCCAATGTGAAAGTGACACTAGCATAACACGCATTACACGGCATTGGTTGCATTGTACTACATGCAAGCACATAGGTTCTGTAAGAGACCTTGAAGTCTGTACTTTCCTTTAATTATAGTAAGTTTAGCGCATGGCAAATTCTATGGAATTAACGTTTCAGGTAGCAGCCTAAGTTGACATCCGTACAATTTTGATACCGTTGCACTAGCTACCACTCTTCCGACTAAGCGCTTTAATCGCTCGGCCCAAAAATTTGATAAAGCTGTCAAGGCCCTTCCGGTCAACAGCATTTAGTCAGATCAAAACAAAATATTAAGCAGCAGCGTACATACAAAAAAGACAATGGAAACTTCATCATGATATCTTTAAATCCTTTCCCGTAATTTAGGAGTTCGAATTTGCTAATATTTTATTTTTTGCGTTTTGTGTAACTAAAATAGAGTTGTTTTACGAAATCGAATAAAGATTTATATAAAGATTTAGTATGTTTTAACTTACATTATCCAAATAGTCAATACTCCAGTTGGATAAGAATCTCGAGTCGGGTTGATCATAATCACTTTCTTTCTCCATGGTAAATTAAAGCATGATACAGTTTCTTGGTGACCGTTATACGACTGATTACATTCGACGTGGTTTAGTTGTTTCGCGAACCACTCGAGATAATACTAACAGTTGCAGTTCATCCATTAACATGAAAGCTTTTTTATCACGTGAAACGGGAAGCGGCTATGTATTATTAACGCGGTGAATATCATTTATGTAAAGTAATGATATTATTAAGTACGTCACATTCATGCAATGTCTGACATGTGTTTGATCAAATAATTGACATTTTGGAAATATTTGGCTGAAGAAGCGAAAATACGTACCGTACGTACGACGTATGAATGGTTTTATTTAGAATGATGCTAGTGTGATAAAAAAGGTATGACCTGAGGATAGTATTAGAAGTTTATATTTTTAAAATGATACTTTTGCGATTGTATCGTCATCTTTATTCTGATTCGGTTCTACGAATACTTTTAATATGATATGTAGTTACTACTTCTTTTGACCCTAGAAGCTACCATAAATAATTAATATCCTGCGTTCTCCAACTGACTGTTTACTGAGATTTCTTTCTACTAAATTTTTCTCTCGCATATTATACTTAACATTCTTATTAGGTAATGATAAAAGATATGGTTTTACCAACTTCATTAAAATACTTCTACAAAGTATAATATTCAAGTAAAAAGTTACTTTTTAAAAACTTTAATAATAACATATAAATGAAACCCAAGATATCACAAGCCAGATGCATTTGCATCGTACAATTATTGGTTTTTACTTATTGCATTGCAGAGCTCTTTTTTTATAGTAGCTCGGCAAAGTGACGGCGATATGCCTGAAGGTAAGCACAAAGCATTTCAAAAACTGTGGCGATCGTCGAGAGATCGGTTATCCATCATCAGTCGTCCCTGTCATATCCTCAGGCTAACAGAGTAATCAAAAGGTAAAAACTTATTTATGATTTTTCAAATTTACTTTAAAAACGAACCAAATTTGTCAATATTTGTTTTTGTAATAATCTCTATTATAGAACAAACATGAAATTTATTCAACCAACCTAAATAGATGTATGAATTAATCCAACTATAAATTTAAAAGCAATTTTGAATAAAGCTTGACTTTGTATTAATAATTTCATTTCATATTGAATATAGTGACGAAATTTTAGTTTTGTATTCATACGTAGCAAACCTTTTTATTTGAAACCTGATTCATGGGAGTGAATAGAAAGGTTCGCCATCTTTGGGAGTCCACGATATTAGATTTAGAATGATGTCATGTAGCTGATAATCTCATGCAATACTAAACATGTATGTTAAATTTCAGATCGATAGGTTGGAGTTTGCTATTTTCAGTGTCATTATTTGACTCATACTAAAAGGTGAGATAAATATTATATTATGCAAGCTTGATTAAAGATAAAGGAATCTTTTTTTATTATTAATAAAATTGAAGGGCTTAGCTAGGTTTAAAATTCCGTGGAATTTTTTACATGCGGGTAACAGCCAAGCCGATGTTCGGTACGCTTTGGTAATATTTGTGCTAGTTACCTTTTTGCGGCTGAGTGCCTTCAGCACTCGCCCACAAAGTCACGGTGAAGCTTTTAGTAAAGACTATTTCGTTCAGCAGCATTAGCTAGTTAAAAAAATCGGTGTAAGCCAATAATTAGACTCGAAAATCTGCTTAAAAGTTCAGTAGTAAGTTCGTGGGGTGGTTTACCAAATAAATTTTATTCTTTCACATAAAATGATGGTCACCATACAAATCGCGTGAGATGATTGATAGTGTACAAATAATGATATCGGTTCATTCAAGGTTAAATTACTGTGGTTTTTGTTTTTTTTTTTTTTTTCCAATAAAATAAATATCTAGAAAATATTAACAGGAAAAATACCAAGTGGGGAAAAGATTTAAAAAATATTTTATGATTTATACCATTACAAGGTAAATTTATATAACATACAATAATATAAGTAATTTTTTGTTAATATTTTATAAGCTTAATTTTTTTGTTAAACGAGAGGTTACATTCTAGTTATTATTAATTTATTTAAAAAATACTTTAATTATAAATGAGTATCATAAAATTGTAAAATATTTTAGGGAATAAACATTTTATACAACTCGACAAATATGAATAAAATTCAGTTAGCTTAAATAGCTGAAGTTACCTCTCGTCACTTAGCCTACTTCTATTTTTGGAATATAATTAGGATTCCGTGTAAAAAAAATTAACTCATAAATTTGTGTATAAAATCCGATTCAATGCACAGTTTTACTGGCAGGTATTTGTGTTAAATATCTTTGTTTTCTGTTAGTGGCAAAAATATTAAAGGGCAAAAAATAATGACTATAGCAACATTATTTTCCAATGATTGTTGAAAAACACAGTATGATAATATTATTAAAAGAAATGATTTTTGTTTTTAACTAGCTAACGCTGTTGTTTGAAAGGGTTTTACAGCTTCACTGTTACTTTGAGGGCGAGTGCTGAAGTGCTTGAAATGAGACCTGTTTGGTCATTACCTGAGTGTAAAAATTGCATGAAATTTTGAACCTAGCTAAGCCCTACATTTTTATTTATTAAAAGAAATTATTAAAAAATAAAAAGATAAGCAAGTTTATGCAATATCCGAATATCCTTACAGCGCCATCTATGAATACTTCTCGTAACTATTACAGACGTTGATCGAATGTCTTTCTTTATACAGCTTAGAATTTACAAATTACTTTTTAATTCAGTTCATTCTTTCACTAATAGATGTCGTTGTTTCTGTTTTTTAATAATAATATTTAAATGACGTCTTGTGTAATTGAAATAATTCGATTGTTTATATATTAGAAAAGTACATGCATTATTCGTTTATTAAAATATATCACTTCAATAACCCAACAATTAAGTTTTTAAGCAAGTTATTTATTTTTAAACT
This sequence comes from Samia ricini, assembly GCA_014132275.2. Lineage (NCBI taxonomy): Eukaryota > Metazoa > Arthropoda > Insecta > Lepidoptera > Saturniidae > Samia > Samia ricini. Next base: position 4,035,574 of record AP028159.1, read on the forward strand.
AGATTTTAACTGCGTATATTTATTTATTTACTGTACGGATTATTAATACTAAGAACTAAAAATAACACATCTCCTTGTTTTATAACAAAAATACTCTAGGATCGATCAGCTAAATATAGTAAGGCTTGCTTGAGTCTTTTTTTCTAAATTATTACCTAAACATTTAGTGTAAGTAGATAAAAGTTTTTTTCGAAAACGTCTACAATTACCCCGATATATCCAATTGTCTACAAAATACAAGAATAATGAGTCCGCAATTGCGCGCATTAACCCTCTACCTCTGTATATTATGAGCATATTAACACGTGACTAATGATTAGGTGCACTCGGAAATTGCTAGAAATACGAAGAAAGAACTAAAAGTCAACTGTGTTTGCAATTATGGATGTCTTTTACATGGAGCTATGAAAGGAAACGTAAAAAACTTAGTTTAGAGTTAGCATAAATCTGTGTAGGTACGATCAAGGTACAGCTGTGGCCTCCATCTGCGAACAAATCATATTGCATATTTTGGTTGGCGGCTGGAGGAGTGTGGGGCAACTGGCACCAAACTGCCCCTCCCCGGACGGAAGACACGGGGGGTGGCCCAACCTTGTCAGTCCTGTCACCGGGGCGACGTGCAGCATTGCAGATTAATCCTCTGTCGCCCTAAGAAGGTGGTGGAGAGTACTGTGGGGTTTTAGTTGATATTCACGGCGCTCCACGCCGGGCGAGTTTCACATACTCCCCACCAGCTCTAATCCGGGAGAAGGCTCTGACAGAGCGTAAATTCATTTCTCGGTGTTAAAACAAAGTATTAATAACCGCCGCGCATGTATGAAAGCAAGAATAAAAAGTGAAAGAGTTGTGCCAGGATCGTAGCAAAAGAAACATGTAATCTTCGTCTAATCCCACGGGAGAAAAAAGCAATTTTTACTTATTTCAATATATGTTCACTTGTCATGCAACACAAAATGTGTACTCCATTATATTCTTAGCTCAACGTTATAATCGCGTAAGACAGACGGGCATGCAATCTCACACGACCGCCATGCCAGCGCGCCGTCTCATTTGTTTAACGCCGTTAATACTTCTACCCTATTATTAATTTTTTACTTGCGCTCTTTTGCAATATCCGCGGATGTATTCCGGATATTTTCTTTAAACACATTTAATAGTTGATCGAATTGCTTATGTTTTTTTTTTTTTCGATCTGACTAACGCTGTTTACCAAGGAGAAGGGCAAATATTGACGACCTCAGCTTGGGCTGTCGTCTACGTGCAAATTCTGTGGAATATACGCTAGCATCCCTTAAAGAATTATAAATTAAAAATATCCCTTACAGAATCTATGCAGCATGGATATAGTGTGCAAATTTACGATATGCATTTTTATTACGGTATGACTATATAACTTATTACGGTTATGAAAGTTCTTTAGTGCCAATTTCTTAATATTTCACTAATTATTTTCTTTACTACGGTATAAACCTTAGCGCTTTGATCACATGCTCACCTGATGTTAAGTGACGATGTCATGATAAACACAAAAAGCCAAGCGATACTGGTTCTCAAATACTGCTGCCGGAACGCACCTATTGGTGTTTGGCGACGGGTTTTCCAATTTCAGGGTGATAGCTGCCCAGGATAACATCATCATCTCCCTACACTCTTCGCATTTTTATTTGGGGTCGGCGCAACACGTCTTTCTCTTCCATTCCCCTCTATTTATAGTAATCTCCTTTTCTAAGCATATCATTTTTCATACAGTCCATCCATCTTTTCTTACCCAGGATAACAATATTAGAAAATACTCTATTACCATTCTATGGTTTCCTCACGATATTTTCCTTCACCGAAGGCTATGATATGTAAGGTCAGAAAGATATATAAACGAAGGCTGATAATATAGTTGGGATGATGGATTTGAATCTACGTCCCTCGACGCGGAATCCGTCAGCACCACTGGCTGAACAATGATATTTAGGTTTATTAGCTGTTACTTTGAAATTAAAAACAGACACTTCAATATTACGTTGAAACTTCAGAATAAGTATGTCGTACGAAAACCGCAAGTCTGCAGTAATTTTGTACGAATGAGGTTATAATACTCTACACGTCTTAATCTTTCGTTTAAACATACAGGGGTGGTATTGTCGACTCTAACGCGATAGACATAAGGGCGCCGACTGAGTGAAGTTAATTCTGACGCTAATGGAAGTCGTGTCGAATGAATGTCGAATGATAATTATGTTTTGTTCTGCGTTTGCGACATGTTATTGTTTACTGTTTTTTTTTTTGTATTTTACTTTTTATGTTATCTGTTTAGGAAATTTTCGAATAAATATTCTTTAACTTAGTATTTTTGTCCACACAGCGGCGGCTCTAGCCTTTGTAGCGCCTGTGTGCAACCGATACTCTGGCGCACGGTAATTAGCGCGGTCAAAATAAAATACTTACAACTCGGCCGAGCTAAGTTTGCTACTAGCAGGAATCGTCGTATCGTGTAATAGAATATAATAGAATAATCGACGCGAGGTGAAAACTTAACTCGACCGAGTTGTAAAGTTATAGCTTCAAACGACAATTCGGGTCAAATTAATGATGTCGGGAAGTAACAGTTATTGTGGAAAGAAACCGCTCGTGGCGCGCCTTGCTTTACCATAACATAGGGGCAGGGCCGCATCTTTGTAGGTCTCGCGAGCGGCTCTGTGTAAACAGTCCACAGTATCATCTGGTTTCCTTTACCATAAACTTTGAGCTCATTGTAGAATTAGATTCGAATTTCTCGCGATTTAGTCTGAGTTCATCTTGGAACTGGGTTCATAGATAAACTGTTATTGTGGGTCAACCGTTTTAGGTATATATAATATACCAGAAAGGCGGCGGATGGTACCGTCGGTTTCAGTGGGTATTCCTGGCACTTCTCGCCGGGCGAGTCTCACGTATGTATCCCCCTGGATCTCTGATCCTGGAGATTTTACTGCCGGATTAGAGATGGAATGGAATATGCGTAAATGCATTCCCCATGTAAAAAAATTATAAATATAAACCTTCCGTGAAAAAATTTCGAACTGAGAGAGAGGCAAGCTAGTACGAATGGACTTTTTTTACATGGGGAATTGAATTTTGGCATCCGTCTACCAGTAATAATCCATATTATATAGAGAAGGTTATAGTTGTCATCTGTTTTTTTACACGGTATAGAATAGACCACAATCTCACCTGATATTAAGTGGCGATGTGGTCCAGGATGGTATACACACTATGCCTAGAAGTACTGGTTCTCAAGTGATGCTGACGGAACACACCTATTGACGCGGAATCCGACCGCACAACCAACTAAGACAATCATTGCTGCAAAAGTGTCGATACATTAACAGGTATATATCTTAAAAAATGACGAATCATTTGAATGCTGCGTAGTTTTGGTAAATAGTGATTACATAAAATAATGATATAAAAACAAGAATTGCGTTATAAGCCAACAAACAAACCTACAGAGAGTCTATCGTTTATTATAATTATATAAGGAAAATAACTAACACACCATACGAATACGTATACGGACAAAGCTTTCTTTAAAATTCACGTACATATTTGAAAGTGAATGAAAAAAATAGATGAAGAAAGAACCGCCACAGACAATCTCTTCCAGACTGAACAAAATCTAATAAAGAACAGGAAGATGTAACACAAAATAATAAAAAAATAAAATAATATTCAACGAGACATACAGCACGGGGTATTAAGTGAAATGGGATGTAATGACGCGAGATTTCTCTCGGGGGGCGATAGTGGGAGTATTAGGGTAGGAGGGGGGTTCATTGAATTCAGTTCCGACTGAACGGTATTATATGCAGACACACGTCTTCGTTTGATTTGATAATATTGCGATTAGGTTAGTACTCTTTATGTTTCGCGAACGTACTAGATAATTCTAGTACGTTGGGAACAATCATGTGTTTTCCTTCACGTGTGAAGGACGTAACACACATACCGTAATTTGTTTGAAGTAAGTCAATGAATTAAAGCGTCTGGTGAATTATGTTTTTTTTCTCTTACGTAAGTAGGTAGGTATTTGTCATATTAATACATTTTCGATATTTCTGTAATTTCTTCCTTGCTAAAATATATCCATATAATAAATCTGTACATTAAATATCTTTTGAAATGATAATCGAGATGGACCTTGTTATCGATATAGCAGCCAAAAATATTTCACTTACAATTTTTGTCTAACCCAATCTTCCCTGTGTACGCGACGCGTCATCATCTCCCTACCCTTTTCCCATTTTTATTTGGGGTCGGCTCAACATGTCCTTCTCTTCCATTCCTCTCTATTTGTTGTCATCTCCGCATTCACTCCTTTCCTAATCATATCATCTTTCACACAGTCCATCCATCTTTTCTTTGGCCTTCCCCTTCCCAAGTAACCGTCTACATTCATATCCAATACCTTTCTTACAACATCCTCTTTCTCCCTGCGCATCACATGTCCATACCAGGACACGCGACGCGTATCACTTTGAAAGTGCTGAACCAATTTTGACGAAACTTGACACTGTGATAACTAATATGCATCTCAAATTATATCATTGCATCAAATAATACAGAGAAAAACTTAGCCATGTGTGTTCTTTTGTTTTAGTTGCCTTTTATTTGCAAAGTCTGAGTTTTTGTGATAGTTTAATGAGATACCTTATAAAAATTACACACTTTAGACTTTCATGCTCAATTATATATATACAAATAGGTACAGTGAAAACTTTTTGTTAACTGTACTATTCGGCGTTTGGCCACAATCACACCTGATGGTAAGTGAGGATGAGGCAGTCGATGGTATATGATCGCTCAATAAAAACTGTGTTCACTCTTCTATTGAAGATCCCCCTATATTGCAGATATTAGGAAAAATAGACGCAAATAGCTTAATCAATTCATCCGCCTGGTAGTCCTCAGATGGAAGGGAGAAGGTGGGGTAAGTTGGTGCAGTTATTCGACACATTCGCCAAAGTGCAACAGATAAAACACGGTAAGGGAAGCAACTCTTCGTTGGTGTTCTAATGATTGCAATTTTGCACTACGTCACCATTAAGCCTTTGAGCCCGACGGTGAATAGCGTCCAATGGTAGCACTGGCAATTTGGCGGTTCCGTCCAAGAGACAACAACAGTACTTAACACACGGTATTTACGGTTGGTACAAGTAAGAAATCTGGGCCGGTGTAAAGTATCGTCTAACTCCGAAAAGGATCCCTAATATTTTAGTAGCAGTATTAGCCATGGCGTCAATTGAGCGGACAAAGTTAAGGTTAAGTCAAGCATCCCTAACAGTTCGAGGTTATTGGTCACTGGTACTGGTGCATTTCGGAAAGTTGGTCCTAAACTGAAAGAACTGCGCTTCACGGAGAATAGACACACCTGAGTTTTAGAGGCGTTAAACTTAACAAGGTTTGCGTAACCCCAATCAAAACGAACCTAAGTGATAAGTTTAAACGTTCAATTATGGCCTCTCAGTTTAAATGCTTCATGCCTGGAAGTCCGCTGGTCTGATAAATATCTCTTACTAAGAGTGATGTCATCAGCGTTCCCAAGGATATTAAGAAAGTCTTGAATCAACGCCCTGAGGATTTCAGAGATATCGAAAGACAGGAGCTTGCTTCAAAGGCTACCGTGCCATACCCTGTCAAAAGCCTTTAATTACTAGTTCGCTGAATATTCGGTCGAATACGAATGTTCGGTAAAGCTACCGAATATGAAACGGATGTTAACTAATATTTAGTAATTATTTGCTATCAATAAAAAAAAAGTTTCAGGCGTAAATGTCATATTTTAATAATTACTAAGAATATAAATCGTTATATACGAATGGAACAATGGGCATTCCAGTTAAATTTATCATAAACATCCTTATTAGGTTATATAACCAAACATGTTTACCAAACAAAAATTACCTTTCTCGCTCTGTCACGTTGCAGAACGACACGTGTTAGTGAGAAACGGTAACAACAAGCGACACTTACACGTGACAACAGACATCCCATATTCGTATTTGTATTTACAATATCGTACATTTTACTTTTATTTCAACTTTGGTTATTTGAAAATCATAATAATCTGAAAATTAACTTTAATGATCGTGTAGAGTTAAATAATTTAGAAACATTTAAATTACAAAACGCGAAATTTCCTACAAAATATAATTATGTTAAATAACAGATGTTAGACTGTCGTATTTGTTTCCTTTCTTTTAAATATATATATCGACAAATACTGGTTCCCGTTTTATAGAAATCTGAACCCTAAAACTGACGTATATAAGTACCAAAATTAGATTTTTTTTTCTTAGGGTTGTCAAATTTGCATCAACTCGCACAATACAGCATTTTTGATGACATAATTTTTACAAACGGTTTCGCAGTTCCACTAATAAAGTCTTCTTCTTCTTCCTAGTTAATGGCAATCTGTGTATACACACAATTTGTGTCAATGTTATGTGGGTAAGATTTTCAATCTTGTATTAGCGTTACCAAGCTCCAACAAAACGGTGGCCCATCCTGCTCAAACTTTCCATGGAGCTTTGTCGGCACCTCAGAATATATGCTACGCGTTGTCTTCTATAATAAACTTAACTTGGACACAATAACTAAACTATTTCAAACAAAACGCCACCAAGATTACATGATATAAAGTCAAATACACAAGTTTAATGAATTAAAGAAAACAATTGCTACATGTCAGACTGAGATCTCGCCAAAAACTCCGACAAATAAAGTCAAACATTTTTAACGCTTTTTGACGTATGTAGGTAGTCATAGTGATCAAATAATCTGATAACACTATGCAGGTTTCTTTACCTTATACAAAGGTAAAAATTTCCTGTCGGATAAATTATTCATCACTCCCTAACCGTTATTGAAAGAGTTCGTATATTCCAACCATATTGAGAAATTTTATTTTCTCACTAATATTTCACAGGAATAAGTCAAGAGACGTTCCCAGGATTACTGAGATTATTTTTAGATGTTCCAGTTGTGTATAATATTTATTAAACGGGAATTTAAAAGTAAGTTTCTTTAACATTAACTTTTCAATAAAATACAAAGAGTCTAAAATAAATCATCTTAAGTCTAAATTATTATTTACAATCTCATTAAGAAGAAAGTAAGTTTTCTATAATAATAAATACAATTGAAGTGTCAATTGAAGTGATACAGTAACTATACCAAAAATACAATTTTTTATATTTTTTGTATGGATGTCCGTTTGTCTGTCTGTTTGTTCCGGGTAATCTCTGGAACGGCTGGATGGATTTTATCGGGACTTTATTTGGTAGATAGCTGAAGTTACTCCGCATAACTTAGGTTACATGTATTTTTCGAAAATAATTAGGGTTTCGCGTAAAAAAATAAAAGTTATGAAATTGGGAATAAAAACAGATTCAATGGTCGGTTTTACGGGCAAGTGTTTGAGTTTATAAGAAATATTTTTATTTTATATTAGGACTAAAAGTACCTAGGATTCCGTATAAAAAAAGTTAAAACGCAGTAAAGAATGTATAAAACGCGTGCGTAGCCACGGGCACACAGCTAGCATAAAATATATTATTTAAGGAAATGGTTTTGTGGTAGATTTTTTTATTCGAAATGATCATTGCTGAATGCTGCATGAAACTGATTGCTAATTAGTCGGCAAACTACCTAAACTTATTTGATTTTTTTTATAGATAAATTAACCAATGTTAAAGTTTTTCTTTTTAATTAATGTAAATTATCATTTTCAAAAAGGAGGAGAGGTTATCAACATGTCTGTTTGATTTTTTTTTTGTATTTTGTTACGCGATTTCTCCGTCAATTGTATTTTTTTTTTATTTGAAGAATTACACTTCCGAGAATTCCTATTTCCGCCAGATCACCGGATCTGATTAGTGGAACTCAGGGAAATTGAGAAAAGCCCTCAAATATTATAGACACTTACACTTGTTTCGTATATTCGTTTACAAAGCTATGAAGTAGACTTCACAGCTATACCTAAAAGTACATACTTACACTAAAAAGTAGAAAAAAAACTTATTAAATTAAAAACAAACCCGACTTCATGAGAATAAACTATAAAAATACATTAAAAAGGTCAATATATAATTACTTTATTAATGTGGTTCGTTAATTTTGGAGTCGGTGCCAGCCAATGTACTCATTTATAAATGGAAATAACTGCCTAAACTTTATCACAATTACACATAAGCTAAATAAAGGATTCGGGTGGTTTTAGAGAACAATTAATCAAAATTGAATATAATTAGCGACGTAAATTTACAGCATTTTGTTATCCGTAAGCTGGCAACACCGATTTCAAAATTAACGAACCAGATTAATAAAGAAATTATTTATTGACATTTTAGTGTATTTTTATAGTTTATTCTTTTGAAGTCGGGTTTGTTTTTATTTTAAATAACGTGTACATAGTTCGTGTTTATGTAACGTAGATAACATTATGTTATATTTGATTAGTTTTGTAGGCTTTAGGAAAATGGCGGATACTTTGCCAGAACTCTTCTTATTTTTGCCAGATTTCTTGGCACTTCAGAATTCGGATTATTATTCCTTTTATACTTATTTATGATAACGAAAGCTATTTAATGTAAAACACCACCACAGTTAAATAAAACAGGATGAAATAAGTTAAATAATGGAAAATAAAAAAAACCTACTCGAGAATTCTGACTCTTCAATGTTAATGTTATGTTTTTTCCTATAATGAGATAGGTTGATATTATTTCATAGTTTTTTTTAATATAAAACATTAGTATTAAGGAAAAAATAATAAAATACACGTAGACGAATGAAGTCACTAATAAGAGTTAGTTTATGTAAAAAACTGAATAACATTTTACTGTCTGTTCCAGGCATTTATCCGCTCATCGCGCACGTTTCAAATATACGGTAAGCATAGCAGAGAGCATTGATGATTAACAAAAAGTGTTTTTTTTTATCGCAAAATTATGAAACCTTATGGGCATTTATTTTATTATAACAAATTTCACTTCACATTTTTTTAAGACTTGACGGACATTGTTAACTTGAAGACCTTTTACAGATTCATCAGACTTCATGATGAGTGCTTTAGGTACTGAGCCGTATTCTAGTATCTACCAAAATGGTACGAAGCTCAGCCAGAGCTGTTACATGCGTGTATATTAACAAATCCCTATATGGTAGGCAATAAAATAAAATAAAGTCCCTTACAGAACGAACGTATCATATCATTATTTTTTCCATGTACATAGAAACTTAATTAGGATATGTAATATAAGCAAAAGCTTCCATGAAAAATAATCTAACTTATCTTGTACATACATACATACATATCATAACGCCTTTCTCCCGTGGGGGTAGGCAGAGATTACGTCCTTCCACTTGCTACGATCTTGGCATACCTCTTTCGCTTCCTCTACTTTCATGAGCGCTTTCATACATGCTCGTCGGTTATGGGTACTTTTTACCTGGCCTTTATTTAAGACATGATTGATTTGGTCTAGATACATTCGCCTAGGTCGACTCTTACCGACTTGCCCATTCACCCTCGCCTTATAAATTAATTTCGTTAATCTTCTCTCATCCATCCTCTCTACATGCCCAAACCAACTAAGCATACCTTTCTCTATTTTGGTCACCACATCCTCTACCACACCACAGCGTTCCCTTATCATACTATTCCTTACTTTGTCAATCTTATCCTTATCCTTATCCTTATCTTGTAAACCGCATTAAAATCCGTCAGCGGATAAACAAACGGACAGAGTCGGAAAACGACTTTGTTTTACTTTATATGTATATAGAAGTTTATAAATTAATTTATTAATTTATCTAACCAAAACAAAATTACCTTCTCGAGTGGTATTAAAATATACATCTATAAATATATTAACGAAACAAGCTTAGTCATTCGTTCGTATTCATTAATTAAGATCACATGCGGAGGCTTAAACCAATCTTCGGAACAATTGCCTTCTACCTCGCCAGTGTGGTGACCATGATTAATATCGTAGAAAAAAACGCGATATTCACAAAGTCGATTTTTTATAAAAATAAATTAAATCAGGCAAACAAAATACATTTGATGTTATTTAGCTAAAAAAGTATCCATTTTTTTGAAGTATTTCATAATATGAAATAACCGATGACTAACTCTGCATGAACTGTTTTATATTCAATCATTTTATGAAATATGATAAAATAAATATATATTTGTGTATACTTTTTACCATTATCATGAAGCCATTTAGTCAACTAATAAATTATCATATATTTGTTGGAACTTCAAAATGTACAAGAAAAAAAATGCAACATAAAGATAAACACTAAAAAATTGCTCATGCACCACACACAAAGTAGAAGTGAAATGTCTTCAACAAACTGTATGCTAAACAAATAATAAATCTATCATCTTTCCCCTTCTCTCTATTTTATATATCTTTCTATTATCTCATGTATCGAATATTCACCGCTTATGAAGTTTTACCTCTTAAAATACAATCTCTTGGTCACCCTATAAACCGAGACAAGACGTGTATTACTCTTACTCAAACTTTTGTATAGAATCTGTTGAAATAAAGGAAACCAGGATAGGAGGGGGAAGGGGGGGTTGTGAAGTGCGGTACGGGGTGTTAATGATAACACACTCACGTTCAATGCAGTGGTACTCATTTTACTTCTCTTTTGATTGCTCCATACAATTCATTGCGGTGTTGGTAATCTAAGCTCTGCTTTGATGTAGAAGAATTACGCTATGTTCCCGAAGATGTATTCGTTTACCGTAAGAATTATTTTTTTTATATCAAGTGGTAAACAATCATGCGATCCTCCTGAGCGTTAAGCGGTCACTTTTTACTTTTTTTTTCATTCTTTCATGCCCCTCTTGAAGAACTCTATACTGTATCCTCGGGGAAACACGGCAGCCGGAAGATCATTCCACAAACAACTCCTCTCGAACCGCATTATCCGTGACCACTTAGGCTCCAATATATGAGGATAAACTCGCTGCCGATGGCGAGCCTTACGATGGTAAGTAATGAACGATTCATCAAAACACAACCCATTTTACAAACGGTAGAACACACGAAGGAAGACGAATTCCCTCCTTAGACTTAAAGGTTAAAGACTTAAAGACTATATACTATCATAGATCGTGAGATTTGCCGTCCAGTTTAGAAGATCGTATGCATCTTTTTGCTCCTCTTATTGCATAGTATAAGCTCTCTTCTTTTTAAAACATACATTTTCTTTTAATTCCATCTTGCTATTGATCTCCTCATTCACCGTTTATTTCAATTTCAGTAAAGAATATATAAAAATACAGCTGCATAAATTAATTTCTTTCGTACGAAGTGTAAAACCATTATAACCAACATGCCCCGAAGAATTATAAAACAAAATGAAGTGTTCGGGGCACTATGTTTGTACAACCGACGTCCGATGTAACTAATGGGTTTTTGAATGGCTATCTCGTACCGGAAGACGCAGCGTGGGTAGATCTCCAACCAACAACAAGATAGACCGATGACCTGGTGAAGGTTTCGGGTGGCACAAGACCGGCCCTTGTGCAGATCTTTGATGGTCGCCTATGCCCAGCATTGGACATCTTCCAGTTGGCATGATTATATTGAGTGTAAAACCAATTGACACTGAATAAAATGTACCACATATTATGTTATCTCCATGGTATGAATTAGGTGATTACTTAATCCCACAGTTATTAAGTAATATTAATACGTAAGTCCTCCAGTACAATCCAGGCCATTGATCGATGAGTTGCTTCTGTAAGACTGGAATGAGTGACAGTTTGAGTGGTACTGAGTGATGAAATAGCTATATTACCAGAATGTGTGAGTGTTAGACTTGATGTGAAATGACGATATGGTTCAAGGCGGTAAACACTTTGACTCTACAGGCACTGGCTCTCATGTGGTGCTGCCAGGACACACCTAATCGTGATTGGCGACAGGTTTTCAAACCGTAGGGTGCTTACTAGACGGGCTTTACAAAAACCCTTCTTTTTGAAATATCATAGGTGGATTCGAACCGACATCCGTTGACATGGTTTTTGAATAAACTACCTCTGAGCTTTCATCGCTTAGATATATTTCGAATGTTTTTTCATCTCCTACTACCTTCCTACCATCGGTTTTGTTGAGTGGAAAATACTAAACCAAAATTCGCGGTTGTAAATTAATTTTCATTAAAAAAAATAAAATTACATACGCAACCACGGGCATTAACTAGTGTTCAAGATGAAATCCTAAAAACAACGCTTGAGATAAACAAAACAGTGCGCGAGTCCCGTACTCGCGAGACTCGGCAACAATGCTTAATAATGGTTTTGCGAAATTCACGATACATTCATTAGGGCCCATTGTTCTGAAAATATATTTTGGGGAAAGCAAAAATTATAACATACAGTGGCATTGTACGCGGGCGAGGCGACGCGGAATAAGTGCCGTGCGTTAGGGTTATCCCGATTTGTGAAATGTATCAAAAATGAAACAAACTTTTCATATTTGTATAAAATTATTGCTAACAGAATCAAAGTACTAAAGTAACCACCTTTACCCGACGAATTTACGTGGCAATCGGCTGGACACATTGCTCGTAGAACCGATACTCGATGGGGCCAACGGGTTCTCGAATGGCTGCCGCGAACTGGAAGGTGCAGCGTGGATAAGTGACCGACAACCTGATGAAAGTCATGGGAATCCGTTGGATACGGGTGGTGCGAGACTGGTCGTTGTAGAGATCTTTGAGGGAGACCTATGTCTAACATGTTTTTCAGTTCAATCGATGCATGGATTGCAAACAATGCTTTATTTAAAATTCACAATTTTATATGTAATGTCTTAGATTTTAATACATAATTATTATGGGCAAGTTGGTATTTCTGCAACTGAACACTTTATTGTTAAATAATTTATTTCAATGTGACACAAATTATTTATAATTACAGAACTCGACTTTAAACTATTGACTAAATTTTTAAAATAATGTAATGAATGTTTTATTTCTTTCTTACTTTAAACAGTAAAGTTTTAAATTCAGAACTTTATGTATCTATATTATGCGTTAATGAATTATATTTCATTATGTATCGTTACATGATTTAATATCTAGTTCAAATAACTAGTAAAGACCAAAAACTAAAAAATATATATGAATTAATGTAACAGATTGTAGCACCCCTAATATACATATTTATAAGCGATGGATTTAAATCGTCGACGTCACGTAATGCTAAGAAAACACCGCTCTTCAGGGCGTGCTAAATTCATTCCATAATACAGATAAACAAAATTGTTTGAAACGTCTTTCTTCATACGTAGAGAACGTTATTATCCTCGCGAGAGACAAACTCCAACTTGTATAAACTGGATCAGAAATTAATGTTTTCAACATTTAAAAACACATACGACAAAACGAAAGCCTTATTATCATTAAATTAAAATATATTCTTTTGCAGCTTATATACCATATATGTGAAATAAACAAATAAATTTCGTATACTTCATAATATTATTCGTGTAAAGATGACTTCAAATGAATTATCTTAATCCAACAGCTCTTGTCAAATTCATTAGTTCAGCGATTCGACGCTAGAGAGATACTGTTATTTTATTCTGAATAGTACATTCTACTTGACAACAGATGGCAGTAAAATGCACTTTAAGCATTGCATTGAAACTACTTTTGTTAGGAGAATTATTTTAATGACTTTTTATTTTTTAAATGCTATTTTAGCATACTGGTCGTATTGATAATAATTTTAATTACACTACTTAACAAGCTAGATGAATAATTGAATCAATTAAATATATAGCAACTCTGAATACGTCCTAGCGAATAAAACTAGATTTACAAACGACGATTCACGAGCCTTATACAGTCAAGTTAATAAGACGTCAATGTGTCAAAATATCATTATCATCTGCCCATTGTTCTGGCCGATAATCTGGATGTATTGTAAAAGGTGACGTACCATCTGATAGAGTTGTTTTGTTAATTGGGATGCTTATGTACCGTTTGTTTGATTGCTCGTTTGTCTGCGTGTGTGATCGTTATCTCAACAAATCTGTGTTGTTCCGATTTCATTATGATCAACAACACCCCAGTATATATAGTTCAATATATATCATTATATATACGTATCAAATCGACACTGGAAAGTCAGGGATCCTGTTTTAATATCAGCCAATAAAAGATTGCTCCCCATAAGTACTACGTTACAATGAATTCTGTAACAAAATGGTTTCCACCGTTGGTTTATGGTTCTACTAATATATTGTTGTAACGTTACCGAGTCTATATTGACCCTCTAGACTTTGGGCTAATTTAGATTTAAGAAGCGATGATGGCTCAGTTGGTAATGCGATTGGATTACGCGTCGATGGACGCATGTTTGAACCTATCTATTCAACTCTGTAATGAACTTGAGATTTCGGAAAAATACCTTAAATAACCGTAGCATGGTATAGTATGTAGGACATTTTATAATAACGCCCAGCTTGTTGACTACCATCCTCAAGTTAGGAAACCTATCGTCAAAAGCCAATAGATATAGAATAGAATTATAGAATGCATCACTTGAAAATCAGTACCTACCACATGGTTAGTATATTTACCATCCTAGAACGCATCGTCACTTAACGACATTTGAGATTAATTTGAGATTAATTAAAATGTAAAATATCGTGTTCCGGAATCAGCAAATGTATATTCAGTACCTACCTGTCAGATTCACGTCTGTCGGCAGTTGACATCATTCTAAATTAATATCAAATGAAGTGTAATGATTTCGCCGTCATAATAACAACAATTTACCCCGATAAAGACGACCAACTAGTAATGAAAAAATGTACATATCCTATAACGCAGGAATAAAACATTCAAACCGGCAGTAGTCACACGCGGAGTGAGGCCATTTCATATTGGCCTTAAAAGGCCACGTACGCCTTTCGTTACGTGCCGGTAAGTACGTAATTCCGTTTCGCTTACACATACATATAGATTTATTTGGTTTCTACGTTAATCTAGTTTTTGTATGGAACAGTCAATCTTAGCGTTGTACTCTATGCCCTTGGTGACAGTTTTTTTAACATCTGTCATCTTTTAACCATTAATTAACATTAAATCTTGGATTCGAACGTACTTCCTTCGAAGTACCGTACACGTTCATTAACATTAAGCCGTCATCCCTTCAATTACATATAAGTACTACGTCGGTTTAAGTAATTAACTAAATTACAAACAATAAGGATCTGTTAAAAACACGTGGGTCGTTAATATTAAACCTTTTATTATTATAGTGTTTTGTAGATATACCCCGCTATTTTTATATATTACCTATTTTTTTTATTGTAATGATGACAAATATTACGCAATTATTCTTTGACATACGCATTTAAATACATTTATTAATAATTGTATCAACTAACAATAAAGAGGCCTATTTCAATATCAACTGATAGACGTCCACTTCTGGGCATTGGTCTCCACGACGACCGGCCTTGCGTCACCCGCATTCAGCGGATTCTCGCGATTTTCACCAGGCCGTCGGTCCACCTTGTGTGGGGCCTAACCATGCTACGTCTTCCAGTGCGTGGTAGCCATTCAAAAACCCGTTGGCCACTTCGAGCATCGGTTCTGCGAGCAATGTGCCCAGCCCACTGCTACTTAAATTTAGTAATTCTTCGGGCAATGTCGATTAATTTGATTCTTCTGCGGATCTCCTCATTCCATTTCTTCAGTTATGGAAATATAATAGAATAATAATTTATCTATACAAATTCCTTTAACAAAAGAACTAACCTTTCATCTTTAAATTAAAGTAATTTTAAACAAAATGATAAGAGGTTTTGAGGTTATGTTTACGACTGTACTATATCGCAATTGTTAAAATGTTTTTAAAAGCTAAATTGTTTGTTTTATATTGAGTTCATTTTAACAAAAGCGATGAAGTTATAGGATAATTATGGCATTTAATAAAATATATTATAACCATGCTTAGAAATATAGGTATAAGTGAGTATTTAGATTCAATACCTAATATCTACTTATAGATTAGGTATTAGGTATTTTAGATAAGATCTGTGTAGCATATATGACTAGAGTATATAGAGCATGTATGTAAGAGTAGTACGTGTGTTAATTATTGTCACCGGGAGTGGGCGTGGTCAATATCTGGTTGAGCTTGGACTTAAAATGAATGTAAGTTATTTATGTCGCAGTCACTACACATAATTAAATTTATTTGCGATATGCCTACTTACGAAAAGCCGGATTAGGATAGTCTTTTTTATACGATACGGTAGTAGTAAAATATAGTAATGCATTTAACATGATGTTAAGTGATCATTATAGCGTATAGCATACACGTGATACAAGTGTTTACCAAATGTTTGTTCATATAATTGTTGTAATAGGTATTTAAAGGTACATCGATCCTATTTACGTAACAATAAAATATATGCTTTTAACATTTTAAACATATTCGAAGTACAATAAAACACTAAAAAAGTTAGCTACCACATTCCAATTTCTAGCTTAGCAGTCAAATCGGCCAATCAAAAACAAGATTGCTGTCAAGTCTATCAGTCGATAGCAGGCGGATATTAGAAAATAAATTAACGCTGAAATTAACATTGGTTTCACTGTAATGTGTTTCTTCATCGAAATAGTCCAAATCGAGGTTCGTATTATTGTGGTGATCGTGTACTAATTACCATTTTCCGGCTCAGTCCCGAAACGAACATCACAAGCGCCAGCGACGGTGTCTAAAGCTTATCAACGCAACAAGGATAGTCAGTTCGAAAAAGATTCTTGTAGATATTGAACTCACATCGACCGTGCGCGTTGTCCGAATACGCATCGTCTCGAATAACTCTGCTTCGTGTATGAATTTCCTAGGAATTTTAGCAAAAGTCTGACATAGTATAAATACCTGTAACAAATACACATGTATGTGTGTAGACTGTATTTATGCAATAATTTAAAACCGTGGCCCCCACACGACGGCGGCTGACCGACATAGATAAAATAAGCTTTGCAAACAAACTTATATTTACCGTTGCCTAAACGACACCCTCATATACAATTAGTATACATTCAAAGAACGAGGGCACGTATATTGATTGCAAAATTAATATTGCCATGCATATACCTATATAGGTATGCGAAACGTTCTCTATGATGGAAATGTTGATCTAACAAATAGTGGTTTCGCCGTGTTGATTTATATACTGACCGTAACTGGGACAAGTGTATGCAAAATATACAGTTCGAGTTAAAATTTTACTCTATTTATTATCTACATTGTATTATAAATAATTGTACCATCTATAGCTATATGCCTGCATGCGGTTTCGTTTGTCATTCATATTTTTTATTGCATTACATCATCAATCATTCATCCAAACCAATTTTTTTTTTCAAATACAATTTATGCTGTTGGCCGGAAGGGTCTGGCACCTTCACTGACCTTTTAGCGCGCTCAGCCAGCAAAGTGGAGCTAGCGCAATTTTCTATGGACCACGATCTGAGCTGCTATCTCAGATGTAAATTCCACGGAATCTGTCCTAGCTATATCTAAGTTAAAGGAAACGACTCAACGACCCCTTATGTGAAATTGAAATATTTATATTATATATGTATTGATACT
Organism: Samia ricini; assembly: GCA_014132275.2. Classification (NCBI taxonomy): domain Eukaryota; kingdom Metazoa; phylum Arthropoda; class Insecta; order Lepidoptera; family Saturniidae; genus Samia; species Samia ricini. The sequence goes on from AP028159.1 coordinate 4,053,257, forward strand.
ACTTAACCCCTTGAACACTAACCTGGCGTTTACGCCAGCTTTCCATTGTTTTCCTATTCTCTTCCTAATGTCTCATTTTTAACCAACATTTTTAACCATTACATATGACCTTGCTTTCTCTGATATTAGACACATAGAAAATGGATATATCACTTAGGATAAATTTCATATTAAGCACCATCATTAAAGTTCCCAGACCAGTAAAACAAACATATCCACCGTCGACCCTCTATCGTTTTAATAGGCGTGAATATAAACACTATTAAGCTTGCGGTGTATATACGCCCGGCGTAATCAAGTGTCTCGGTTCTAATTAACCTTTAAAGTCCATCGTTAACCCCGCAGGTGACTGGCTCACACGTAACCGAGAGACACAGAAGATATTGCGCTTTTGATTCAAATTAAAACTAGATTAACTTGAACCGGAATTCGAATCGATGGTTTTTTTGTTCGGTACACAACAGCCTGTATGCCTTTATGTAATTGTAAAACTCAGTAATCTAATTTCATAATACATTTTGAAGTAAAAACTTCTTTAGCGGTGTTCAGCGATTCTCGGTAGGAGAAAAACTTATAGATTCGCGTTACCAATGTTATGATGTCTGCCGTTAACATGCCACAGTATGTCAAGTATAAATAGGCGTTTAAGTACTGGCGCTCAAAGATAATTAATGAGATTTATAATTACGCAGCCTACTGCATGTGTTGATTAAAAATATACTTTACAGAGATGTACATAATTATTGTTCGGAGCACCAATAGAGATAATAACCTTTTTTTTTTTTCTTTTTTTCTTTCGAGGGGAATACATTTACGCACTTGCTGTCCAGTCAGACCCGAAGGGGACGTACCCGATCAGGAGAGACTGGAACCGACCGATGATGTGTGACAGTCTCTCACACGCAAGTGTGAGAGGCTGTCACACACAATTAGTGTGGGACTCGCGGCGAGAAGCGCCGTTGACCACTACCCACTTAACCCCCCAGGTTCCTCCCGCCACTTTGGTGGAGCAACACGGGATCGCGAAGCATTCAACCGCGTGAGAGATAATAACCTTTTTTCTTTTTTTTGACAGGGGGAAATGCATTTACGCACTACCCTTATCTATTGTATTTGAGGGATCAGAGTCCCCCAATACAATAGATAAGGGGGCACGGAGTGACGAGCTCCGCGCCAGTGTGGGACTCACCCGGGCGTGAAACGCCCGGAAATACCCACTAAAACCCACCGGGGCCGTCCGCTGCATTTGTGATGGAGGCGACACGGGGTGGCTTTCGCAAGCACCGCGTCGCGAGAGATAGTAACCTGACAAATGTTATATGTTAAGTAATTGCAATTAAATAATTTTAATTATTCATACTATAATTTAAATATTAAAAAAACATTTTCTTCCAAAGTTATCACATCACTTCTGTCGCCAGTCCCCATAGCTGCTTAGTTTTTTTTAGATCTGTTAAAAGCCGCAATCTCACCTTAAGAGGAAATGCAGGCGACTTTTATTCCAAACAAAAATATTTCCCTGTTTCCTCTCTGGACAGTGACACTATAATATTTCACCTGATGTTAAGTGAAGATGTGGTCCAGGATGGTAAACACACTAAGCCTAGAGGTACTGGTTCTCAAGTGATACTGCCGGAACACATCTATTGGTATTTGGCGACAGGTCTTCAAACTTGATGGTGCTAGCTACCAAGGCGGGCATTATTAGAAAAAACCCTACCATAATGCTAAGGTTTCCTCACAATGTTATCCTTCACCGAAAGCTTGGACTGATTTTAGAGTTGGATAGGAGGATAATTTATACCAAATAACACATACTTATTTCATATATGTTCCCTAGCGCGTTTATAAACTTTTAAAATTCAAAACACATCAAGTGAAGTCTATGTTTCCGTATCCCCAATAATAGTAGAAAGAATCTTGTAGATTCAAATACTACAGACGAATAACAAAATATTACATAGCACTCCCTTATATTATATCGTATTCGAATATCATACAACGATTAAACTACGATGGACTAATAATACCAACATTCGGAAACTAATCCGAAACCCTACTTACTAACTTCTCGCCACTTGTTATTAGTATACACTAATCGATACATCGTTACATCGAGTTATCGATACGAATCGAATATATATATGACTATATATATATATATATTACTTAATACGTGAGAAACGTTCGAGTTAGTTTGGAGATGTCTGCCGTTCTAAATCTGTGCAACAATGCCGGCTCTGGATGCTCCGATTTGCCTTATAGGTGGACGTTGGCTTGTATGGATACGACTAACGTATGTGTGTTTTATATAAATTATTTTCTATACTGTATAGGGTTATAGTTTTGATAAGAATTTAATGTGATTTTAAGTGACGATATGGTTTAAGATGGTCAACATAGTAAGCTTAGGGGTACTTAATCTCTAGATAGATACTTGCTCTGATGATAGTAGTAACCACATTATTTTATTTCCACGGAATGCACATATTGTTTGGGATAGTTTTAATTTAAGCTCAAGAAATATTAAGTGTTTTTGTATGTGGTTTGGTGATTGAGGCATCTTGATGCGACGACACTGAAGTTTTCCTGTATTTTACTACTTTTTTAAAGCTAACTATGCATTGATTTCATGTTGAAAATACATGCTGTGGACTTAACAGCCGCGTCCTTCCAACTTCACTTGACAATTAATTTTCTTCGTTCAGTTCACTTAAAATAAAATGTGATTATAATAAAGGCCAACATGTAATTAGAGCATTTTTATGTGTTTTCATCTCAATTATGGACTTGCTTACCTGTAATTTTACTGAAATTCTAAAGAAGCGAGGATTTTTGAAATCACACAAATCTTGCGTAAATTTGAATCTGACCTTTAATCCATAGTCAAGCTCTCGACGTAAAGGATTAGCACTATAATTAGAGCAAAGAACTAGTCACATGTAGTAAATAAGACAATAATATTGGAAAGCTGTCAAATAAAAATACTAAAAAGTGAAAAGAATTGACATTAATTTTTTGCTACAACTAACCTTCATGTCATTAAAATTCAGTCTAGATTGTGTTGACCAATTCACCAAGCATAATTTAAAAGTAAAAAAATGTGTTGATTAATTAAATACATATCCACATTATTCAGTACGGTAGAGGAGGTGCGCGGACAGCAGACATCACAAAGTCCGTTCTCTCCGGCTTATCTCGCACTGCGCATTTCCTGCTGTAGCGACAAGTATGCGTCATTCTGCACGCCACTGCCCAGTTATGTATTATCATCTTGGAATACATTCTCTGTTTGCACATCCCTATTCTTATAATAAAATGTCATATTTTGAACAAACTACAACACAACTATTAAAATTTCACTAAACAAATAATCGACATTTATTAATCTTACTAAATGTGTGGATTGTTTTTATTGTTAATTATCTAGTTTTGTATTTGTCTGTGTATTGTTTAACGATCACTTATATCATTTCTGTTACATCCTTACCTATTGTAAAAGCATCGAATTTGTCTGTCCATGTATTCATCCATTAGCTAGGAATTATTTTTATTTTTTCTCTTAATTTTTTTAAGGGACTTTTGTCTTAAAAGACATGCCAGTCCCATCGTAACTAATCTTAATCTATTCATCAATACTTATGATACTTATATAATACTTTAAAATACAACTCTAGAAAAAAATATTTTAATAAATTATTAACTAAATTTAAAAGAATTGCACAGCATTCTGGCAGACTCTGATGTTGGATCTGCCAGAATGCTGTGGTATGCACCTACATTCCAGATATTAACATTGAACTTAGTAACAAGTGTTATCCTATTGTTGTAATTAATTGAACATTCCATCAAGAAATGATGGACATGATCAATCCTGTTACATTTGATACATAAAGGAGAATCTGTGGTTTTCATGAGATATCCAAACTTTCTTGACGGAATGTGTCCAGACCTTAACCTTAACATTGTAACGACAGAATTACGGTCCATGTTGATTTGTTTAAACCAGGGAATAGGTGGAGGCTGACACCGAATGGTTCGATACCAAATTCCCTTCTCCTTAGATACTAAATCAAAATATTCTTTCCACATGTCACGACAAATACTCTTACATTGACCTAATACGTCTGAATAATACAATGGAATGCTTATTTCTATACCTTCTACTAAAGCCAGCTTCGCTAAACGGTCAGCTTTCTCGTTTCCTACTAAACCTATATGAGACGGGACCCATTGCAATTTTAACTTTATCTCAGTATCTTGAATTTTTAGAATCTCTTAAAAAATTGCATATGTTATCGAAAGTCCTCTGTTCCCAGAAGCACATCGAGCCAAATGCTGGAAAGTACTCTTGCTATCTGTTAAAATAACAATATTTTGGTGCATTGATCTAATACTATGCTTAATAGCTTCCAAAATTGCAAATAGTTCAGTTAGGAATTATAGGTTTGCCTTTTGTCCAGTTTCAATGTACATTTTTTATTACATCTAAACGGTATTTTGAAACAGTTTACGTAAACCAGGAAATATTTAGGAATATAATACGTAAAATATTAAATTTAGAATTTTTGTATGCTAGTAAAGCAGCCGGAAATGATTGATGTGGGTAAATTACAAAAGAAATGTAATTTTACATCCATTATTGTGGTGTAAAATTTGACACAAAACACATTGCAAAAATAGCTTTAAAATGTAAAAAGTAATTTTGTTTTTAATTAGTCACCTTAAATCATCAGTATTGTTCTTACTGTACATATGTAATGAATACGATCGATACGATACGTACAACTAAGAAGTACAAGACTAGCCACGAGCCGTGTGCCGTGTTTCTCACAAAAACTTGGCTATCCGTGTCGGACGTTTAGCATTAAATATATGTTTTACCACCTTATAAAGATTACGTCTGAGGTCCGGAGCATGCGGCACGAACATTTTGTATCGTCTACGACAGTTCTTGAGCCTTTGTTTAGTACAGGAGCACCGAATAACTTTGGATTCATCATTTGTATTCTCATATTTCTCACAAATAGGTCATCATCTCTCTACCTTTTTTAATTTGGAATCGAAGCAACATGACTTCCTCTTCCATACATGTCTATTTGAAATCATTTCCACATTTACTCCCCCTTTTTAAGCATATCATTGTTCACACAATATTTTCCTTGGTCTTCCACTTCTCCTATAACAGTCCACATTCATATTTTTCTCGATTTTCTCGGTTTTCTCGATTCCTATAAGTTCCACTGATCAGATCCTGATCTGGTGAAAATGAAATCACCTCGGACCACCGTCGATTTAAATTTCAAATCGGCCCACAAATGACGAAGAAATCACGAAACAAACATACAAAAAAAAAACATACAGACAAATTGATAACCACCTCTTTTTTGAAGTCGGTTAAAAATAGATTTTATTTACGTTAAATATAGTTATATTTAATGTTATTTATATGTCTAAGAGATACGATTGCCGAATGCCTGTAGACAAGCTCTTCATTCGATAAACGCACAAATAAGTGGGGCTGGTGTGTACAAGTAATGATCTGTCTTTTTTTTCATCGTTTTGAAAGAAAGAAAGAAAGAAAGAAAATATTTTTATTCCTGCGAACACACTAACATACAATTTACAAACAACGATAATACCTATTGGCCATTATTTCATTTAATACAGCGATGTAAATACTAAACATATATTTTATTAATATGTCGATTGCCCATAAAAATGAGACACTAGGAAGATAATAGGAAAACAATGGAAAGCTGGCGCAAACGCCGGGTTAGTGCTCAAGGGGTTAAGCAATGATGGTGCAATTGGTATTGAGGCAGAATTCCGCATCAATGGACGCGGGTTCGAGCCCACACATCCAACTCCAAAATGAACTTGAGCTTTGAAGGAAACCATTGTGTGGAAACCATAGCATGGTAGTAGGGCATTTTCTAATAATATCCGCCTGGATAGTTTGAAAATTTGACATCATTTGAGAGCCAGCACTTCTAGACTTAGTATGTTTACAATCCAGGACCACATCATTACGTAACAGCAGGTGAGATTGTGGTCAAAGCACTGACCCCTGTACAGTGAATAAAATGTAAATAAACACTATGTAAGTAATACTAATAAAATTTAAAATGAAATACTAAAATTAATCTACTATATAAAAATAAGTAGGGTTTTCCTTCGTGAACTCCAGAATGCACGAACCGCTTTCCACTGTTTTGCATTCGTTGGGAAGGTCTCGGACTACGTGAGGTTTATAGCAAAGAAAATTCAGGAAAATTTTCAATAGAAAAGCGGGAAAATCATTTTTCACATACAGCGCCATCTCTGATACATAGCATTTACTACTAACCATTATTTTAAGTAGATGGCGCCGGTGTGTGATACATTCTTTGACAGCTACTCATTGTTCTCTGCTCAATTAATTTCATGTGACAAACCGGTATTGTGTTCACTGTAAAATTGTGAAAAAAAAGTAAAAAGAATAAGCTATTCGTTTCCTAATATTTCAATTGGAAACCATCAAATCAATCACGTGTATTGGGCAAATTTTTAAAATTTTAGTTTATCATTAATGTATTATTGTAAGTAACGTTTTAATTGTAAACTATTAAAAACATTTTTTTACAATTGAGATCTTACCGGTTGTATTATGTTGTATATTTAAATTCAAAATATAAATTTAATATAAATTGATGATTAAAATTTCCAAAATTAAAAGTAATATCACGAACAATGTTAGCTCTTATGCTAAAGTGTCAGTGAACATAGGTGCAATGCAGTTTGCTTCGCTAGCGGCTGCCATGTGTGTGCTCCGTGATGGCTATAACGCCGTGACTTCCCCTGGAATGTTTATTGGACAAGCCGGTGTTTACATATTAGGGCTTCACCTGCGATAAAATTAAATGCATCATATAAAAATTAACATGATTTTATTATGAGTAATTTCGTGTTCGATTTTAAACTAACTCTGAGAATTGAAAATGAGAGAATTTATACAAAAAATTGAAATACATTTTTCATTGAAAAGTGATAGCTGATTGAAAGCTGGTGAGAGTGATGAAATTTATGAAATTAAAAATATTAATTTCCTTTGATAAATACTCTATTATCGTATATCTAATTTATCTCATTCCCATGCACGTTAAATCTTTTTTCTACACGGTATAGACTTAGTTGGTTTGGGCATGTAGAGAGGATGGATGAGAGAAGATTAACGAAATTAATTTATAAGGCGAGGGTGAATGGGCAAGTCGGTAAGGGTCGACCTAGGCGAATGTATCTAGACCAAATCAATGATGTCTTAAATAAAGGCCAGGTAAAAAGTACCCATAACCAACGAGCATGTATGAAAGCGCTCATGAAAGTAGAGGAAGCGAAAGAGGTATGCCAAGATCGTAGCAAGTGGAAGGACGTAATCTCTGCCTACCCCCACGGGAGAAAGGCGTGATGATATGTATGTATGTATGTATGTATAGACTTAGTGCTAGATGAGACCACAATCTCACCTGATATTGAACGATGATATGGTCCAGGATGGTAAAACACTAAGCCTAGAGATACTGGTTCTTAAGTGATGCTGCCGCAAGACACCTATTGGTATTTAGCGGTAGATTTTCAAATTTGAGGTTGGTAGTTACCCAGGCGTGAATTAGAAAATGCCTTGCCACCATGGTATGGTTTCCTCACGATGTTTTCCATCACCGAAAGCTCAGGCTGGTTTTAGAGTTGGATATGTGGGCTCGAACCTTAATGTCGCTTTTTCGTTTCATCGAGTTTTAAATCACGACCGGGCTAAAGAAATTGTCCATTTATAATTAATAGTATGGAAAATGTTTTTGACAGGACTGTTAGTACTGATGGTTTACCTTTAGGTTACATCCCTAAACGGCTTTAACACTTTAATGCCCGGTCCACACAATCAGATATTTGTTTTAAATTATGGTAATAAAATGTCTGCGCGAGTCACGCGCGGCTGAGAGAGTGCGCGTGCGCAACGGCTCGCCTCACGGGATGAACGAATTAGATCGGGATCCCGATGGGAGGATATTAAACGAAGCGCTGTATTGTAAATTCGTGAATTTCATAGAAATAATGCCTGTGAGAGAACACGCTACAATATAATATAACGGATAGTTTCTGTACGAGTCGTTTTATTTACATTACAAGAGTTTAACGTTAAAAGGTTCAATTTGTTTTTTTTTTTAAACCCAGTCTTAAATCCTCGTAAAGTGGTGTTCGATTTAAAAAAAATAAATCATCTTGTTGTTTAATTAAATAATTTTGGAAATAATTAATTTCTTCATTACACAAATTATGGTCGAATTTTGACCACTAAACGAACAATAAGTTTTATAACTATTGAAGTATAACAAAAAAAAATCGACTAAATTGGTATAAATACATTTTGTTTATCTCTTTGTTACGTTTAGTTGAAATGCTTTTAAATTTATATTATTATTGTTACAATTTTATTAGAATGTAATAATGAAAAAATGTATTAAATTGTATAGCGTAAGTTTATGATTTATAGTCCTGTTTATAAATTGTAGTAGAGAATTTTCTGCCTGTGTCTAGCTAACATCCTCCAGTTGGAAGTCAGTATTCAGGCACTTATAGAATGTTCTGGCAAATTTCTTCAAGATACAGCATCTTCGACCACTCACTTAACATCAGATGAAATTGTTCTCAAAACTATACGTTATAAAAACTTAATTAATAATTGAAATATTTCATAATTTAAAAACGTTCTTTGTTTTTTACATGATTCGTTTTTTTGTTTTATTTAGATACCATAATTCTCTATAATAAAAGTCATAATAATATTTGCTAAACTATTTAATATTATTGACTGAATATTAGAAGGAGTTTGAAAGTGGCGCCAAAATTGAATGTCAATTCGTTTGTCATAGTATGGACATGTTATGAGAAGAGAGGAAGCGCATGTGGATAAAACAGCAATGAATATGAATACAGAAGGTTGGAAAGGCCAAAGAATGTGTGGATGGAGTGTGTAAAGGATAATGTGTAAAATTAGTAAATTAAGAGAAGACGGCTGATGAGAAAGGACGTATGGGAGATGATAATATACTGCGCCGATTCCAAATATGTTGTAACAGGGCACAATTATTATAATGATGATTTCGTATAAATAAGTCCAGTGATGTTACTTAATTTTATTTTGTACGGATTATATTATTAGTCTTAAAGTTGGAATCACTGCACCAAGCAATATTAAAAATGTTTGCGTTTCAAAATTAACTCCTATTTTACAGTAGAGTTAAAAGCGATCGAACCAAACAATAAGGATTTACTTTGTACACGGTATAGGTAAAACACTGAGTGCTTTGACCACAATTTCACCTGATGTTTAGTGACGATATGGCCCAGGATCGTAGACGCCTAGAAGTATTTGATATCAAGTAATACTTCTGGTTCACACCTATTGATATTAGGCGACAGGTTTTCAAACTTGCAGGTGGTAGTTACCCAGACGGGCATTATTAGAATATGGCCTACCACCATGCTATGGTTTTCTCCCGATGTTTGCCTTCACCGAAAGCTCAGGCTGATTATTGAGTTTAATAGGTGGGCTCGAACCCGCGTCCATTGTCGCGGTATCCGGCAGCACTATCCACTGCGCTATCATCGCTTTAATGTTTTTGAACACATATTAAAGTAGTGAAGATATTTCTATCTATTCTATTAAAATCGAAAACTGTATCGGAAATACGATGAGCCTCGTAACGGGTTCGGACTATAAATCTCTCTCGTTCGCCACCGCCTTCCAGTCCAGATAATGTATTTCTGTTCGACCGTTACACTTACTTTGGCAATTTGCGGGAACCTTTGCGCCCCTTAAGATATCTCGTCAGACAATTGTACCGGGCTATATTCCTTTTGTGTACTGAATTTATATAGAGTTGCACGACTGTGATATTGTATTATTTTGGTGTGTTATTTACAAGCACTATTACAAAATTATTATTTGCTGTTATTTATCCAAAAAGGACTGATCGAGGATATCTAATAGTATTTATTTGTATCTTTAAAATTATTGTAATATCTTGTTTGCTACCGATTTTTCTTTCATTATATAGAATACATTTTTAGACAGTGTATGGCTCGTCTCAACTCATGTTAAAACTTTTAAATATTTTTTTTAATTCTAGGTAAGTTTAGTTAACTAAGGTTAGTGTTTGACTACCGTCTAACCTGATGTTAAGTGACAATTTGATCAATGTTGGTACGTGGGTACCAAAATAGCGTGCCATTTTTCGAGTAAATATAATACTGCCAGGATACAATTACAGATACTTGGTGACAGATTTTGATCTTGGAGATAATAGGAAGTTAGGTTAAGTTAATTAGTTAGAAAACATCATACCATTATGGTGTGATATTATCTCGTTAAACACTCTCTCACCCAAAAGCTCAAGATTTTAGTAAGATTCACGAAGATCAACTCACTGCCTAAATTCTCTACAATTAGCTATCATTGCTTCAAAATAAAACGTTATATTTTGTATTTTGTATGTTTACAACTTTATATAAATTCTTAAACAAAGTTATCATTCGTCTACGTGATATATCCCATCTCTAGGAAGGGCTAAGGCCTGAGCCCATTTACAAATCACAAACACTGACCACCACCCTCTTCCTCCATACACCCTCGCGCCCGCTTAAAGTCGTATGCGACCCTTTCGTTCACCTTAGTTTTGAGTTACAATTTGAAATATGGTCGGATTTAGGCACCCTTTAATTGCATTGTGAAGAATAGATTTATTATTGAATAAATAATAACCTCACGCAGAGCCTGCTCAGAGGTAAGCAGAGGTCAATAGATAAAAGATAAATAAAGGAAGTTATCGAAATAACTTTAAAGCTAAACCCCAATCGTAATTTTATTAATATTTTCGCTCTGAATTACATCTATTGGAGTTCCGAGCAATAATTTTATATGTTTTATTCATAAAAGTATAAATTCTATTATTTATAGAGACCCCCATCACTTAAACGCCATTTTATACATGCCATATTGTAGCATGTTGATGACTGACGTTATATCATAGGTAACGCGATAGTGAAAGTAGATTTCACTTCAATTAATAAATAACTGAAGGCACGTCTTACGCTGGCGAAGTTAAAAATTGCCTGATATTCGAGCTGAAAATATTCATTTTACGCAACAATATACGCTACGAACATATTATATGTATAACTAACTGTGTGCCTGCGGCTCCGCCCGCGTTTTATATGATGTTCACTGCGTAATATAATATTTAAATAATCATTGGAAAATAGTGTTCGACGGAGATGTCCATTGTGTCGGATTTTATTCACAATTTCATGAGTTATATTTGTTTTACGGTAATTATTTTCGGAAAATTAAAGTCGCTTAAGTTACGCGGAGTAAATTCACCAATCTACCAAAAAAGTCCTGTCAGAATTGGTCCATCCGTTCCGGAGCTTCAGCAACAGTCAGATAAAAAAAATGAGAAAAAAACAATAAACGCGCTATACGTTTAGACTGTAGAAATATTATTTTTTTCTTTGTGAATGAGATTATATTAGAAAAAAGTGAACCTACATATTTTTATCCATATCGATTTCTATTCTTATGCCGTACATTACATACATACATATCTTACATACTTAAACTAAAGATTGCCAAAAAAGTTTCACTTCTGACACGTGTACCAAAGTACACGTTGTAAACACGCTCTTTTTTTATTTGTACATTAGCTGTGTGCCAGCGATTGCGTCCGCATTTCGTACACCCCTCACTGCGTTTTAATTTTTTTTATATGACACCATATTTTTATTTTCTAAAATATGTTTATTACTAAGATAAAGTAAAAAAAATCTCATAAATTATGCACTTGCCTGTAAAACTGTGCACTGAATCGGATTTTAGTCAAATTTTTATGAGTTTTTTTTACGCAGAACCCTAATTATTTACGAAAACTAAAAGTACACCAGGTTACCCGGAGTAATTTCAGCTATCTACCAAAAAAAAGCATCCTCCAAATCGGTTCAGCCATTCCGGAGATTACCCATTATAAACAGACATACCGGCAGACAGACAAAAAATTAAAAAAAAAATATTTTTAACGTATATACCAATGCATATCTATTAAGTAAAAAAAAATTTTGACACTACAAACAAACACTTAAATTTTCTTTACTAGTATAGATTATTTACATGTTAAATTTAGAATCGATTATAAAATAAAATATAGGTAAAGTCCATTTCTAAATTACATTTTTAAATAGCGAACGCAAGTTAATTCTTCGGATAAAGACGGCCATGTTGACTGCGGCCGCTTCCGCCGGAAGTCCAACTTGGACGGAGATTCAAACTCGACCGGAACTGGATGGAATAGCGACATACATTTCGAATTTCGAATCGCTATTGTCCGCCTTGGGATTTGAGAGCTTCGGTTAATTATATTCGATTTGAATATGTATAGTTAAATAAGGTATTATTGTAGGTATGTTTAAGTTATAAATAGTTTTTTTTTGGATTCATGTATTTGTAGTAAATAATAGGTATTTAATGGAGTATTAAAAATAATAGACTAAAGGAATTAATTAAGGTAATACGTATAATGGAATAATATTTTATTCGTTTTATTTCACGTTTAGATCTAGGAAGATGCTCTATCTCTTTCCCGCCAGACAAATGTTAGTACATATGTTTTACGGTACACATAAAGTGTGATATAATATTATGGTTAGTACGTCATATTAATGTAACATTATATCAATAATTTAAGTAGGTTATTTTTATTTTAAATCTATAGATAATGCATTGCTAGAGGCACTTAAATAAATATTCATCTAGCTACAAAAACCCAACAAGTTAGAAGTGATCACGGTCGATGGACATAGCAACTATCGATCATATTATGGTGTTATATATGATCATATTATTTTTAATAAAGTATGAAAATCTGTCTATATGTTTCAAAATTAACTGCGAGCCAATAGTTATGACGAGGCTTAGTGTGGTCACCATTTTGGATCGTATTGCCCAAATAATTGAAATTGTAGTCAAAGTGCAGTGCTTATTATAATATATTTAATCTCAAAAGGTTATTACAGGGTGAATCATTACGTGAACGATAGTGATGTCTGGAAATAACCCACATCTCTGTGCTTTCACTAAAAACTACTATTTGTATAGTTTTTTATATGACAAAAAAAAAATGATATATATTATATTTATGAAAAAAAAAAGAACCAGATCGAGTTTCTTGCCGGCTCTTCTCTACTGGGTTGTTTTCCGAACCGGTGGTAGTGTTTTAGACGTTCATAAGCGCCTTCTTAGGGCCTAAATTGAATAAATACATTTTGATTTTGATTTTTGATTTTTGACAAAAAAGTTGGGCGTCACGGGACGCCCAGAAGATGTGAACGGAACTCTCTTTGTCTCACGGAACGAAAAACAAACACTTTTCTCGTCACGGCAAGCGAATCAGTTCAACAGCCAAAGCACGTCAAATCATTTAAGGTAAAATAATGCCTACCGTACACTTATCTATACTAATAAATACAATTGAAGTGTCTTTTTGTAATGTCAGAAAGACATTTTTTTTTTTTTACTAAATCCATATAATATGAATGTATATACGACACCAGTACCAAAAGTACAATTTTTTGAACTTTTCGTCTAAACGTCTGTTTGTTCCGGGTAATCTCCGGAACGGCTTGACCGATTTTGACGGAACATTTTTGGTATAGAGCTGAAGTTGCTCCGGGTAACTTAAGTAACTTTTGATTTTCGAAAATAGTTAGGGGTTCGCGTAAAAAAAGTTAAAACTCATAAAAAATTAAACAAAATCCGATTCAATGGTTAGTTTTACGGGCAAGTGTTCGGATTTATGAGAAATATTTTTACTTTATCTTAGTACCAAAAAAAAATGTTAGGGTTGCGTATAAAAAAAAAATTAAGACGAAGTGAAGAATATATGAAACAGAAGCGCGGCCGCGGTCACACAACTAGTTTTAAATTAATTACATACATACAATACATTTCTACAGTTGATCCAAAGCAATATTCTATTCATAGAAGCAGTTATAATTCAAATTATCGATCACACCGCAGAAACTCATTTGTTATTCGCCAAGAAATTCATACGTCAAGACGGTTTCTTACCCGTCGGACAGGGGTCAAGATATGGTCGAATTAATATTCATACGACGGACCCAGGTGGACGTCACAATCTGAGGAGGGTGGACTTTGAATTGGTCACTGCTTCGAGATGATTACGCAGACGGTTTATATAATTTTCGTTAATTTATGCCTACACTGTGCATCGTCTCTGTGAGACTGGAGAATTGCTTAAATGACTATTGTCGCTACGCGCGCTTTATATTAATCTGGTATGTATTTATATGCAATGAAACGACCGGTTAGACAAACAGCTAGTTTATAACTGAGGATGTGTTATACGCGGGCGCCGAACGCGCGCTCGCATACTCACCACAACATGCATTGTAGTCAGACTAATCAAGTTATAAATAACGAAATATCGAATGGTGTAATCTGACGTTCGTGCCACACGAGCGTGCTAGTTACCTTTTTGCGGCTGAGTGCCTTCAGCATTCGCCCCTCAAAATCACGGTGAAGCTGTAAAGGCCGTCCTGGTCAACAGCGTTAGCTAGTTTAATTCGTAAAGTATATTCAATGTGTTATATGAATAATTTATAAATAAGTAATCTAAAATCTCGAAACTTAAACTTGCACGTAAATTATAATATCTACACACTAATCAATATTTAGCGCTATTGTCTCACTACTGATAACCTCTACCAATATATAAGTAAATTGTCAAATTAATAAATTCAAATAATAGCTTTTAAATTATAATTGCAATAGTACAGGCAATACTTTAGTCTTGTGTTGAATTTTATTTGTATCTTTACAGCTTATTACCAAATATAATAAAGTTAACGGATACAGAGATAATTAAATTACATTTTTTTACATGTAAGCTAATTTAAATAAGTTATATCTATACTAATGAAGAAAATTGAAGCATAGACTGTTTTTTTTTCTAACCTAGCTAATGCTGTTGACCGGAAGGGCCTTTTTAGCTTCACCGTAACTTTGGAGGCGAGTGCTTGAACTAGCACAAGGACACCAAAGTGGTATGAACCTCAGCTTGGCCGTTACCTGTGTCTAAAAACTCCCGCGGAATTTTGATCCTAGCTAATCCCTACATTTCTTATTTACTAATTAAAAAAAAGGTTCTTTACAGGACCAACGTACCTGCGTTTTATGTGCAGGAGTGTGTATGCAGTGTCGTGCGTGTAATGCTTAATGCATAGTCAGTGTTACTGTATCGCGCTGGCGACGACGTCAAGAGCCTCCCCAGTTGGGGAACGAAACACGTCTTGGGCCGCCACTGGAGGAGTACCCAGAGTGTGTGCGGGAGCAAAATTAGCCGCCTGTCCCCGGCGGCAGGAACGGCAGTTCCGCGGGCGTGGGCGGTAGCACGCAAGTAAACGCGGTTGATGCGGGAAGATCCTATTCATGCAAGTGATGTTATCGTCGCGGTCGGTCAAGATGTTACGCAATCGTTGCACCTTGGGGAGGGCCTTCAGGTCGGGCGAGTACGAGACAGCTTATACTATGAGGGGGTTCGGATGTATCTCTGCGCGTTCGAAGACTGCAGTTTCGAACCATATATGTATAACGGAAGACAACACAACTATAGCGCGATGTAGAATCGCTTAAAGAAAATCAATTTTTGTTGTCATTAATTTATAAAATTGAAGTGTCTATTTTTGTACTAAATACATATGAATGTATGTATGATACCTACACCAAAAATGCAATTTTTTATATTTTTGTGTGTCTGTTTGTAATGGTTAATGGAACGGCAGAACCGATTGGGACGGGACTTTTTTTTTGTTAGATAGCTCAAGTAACTTATATTACTTTATTTTTCCTATAACAATTAAAGTTCCTCGTAAAAAAGTTAAAACTCATAAAAATAGAAATAAAATCCGATTTCATGCACAGTATTACTGGCAGCTATTTGAATTTGTGAGAAAAATCTTTCCTTAACGTTAGTAGACAAAAAAAAAAAACTTCCAAAAAAATGTGGGTCCTGTATAAGAAATATTAAAATTATATTACGCAGTGAAATATATATGAAACGCAGGTGCAGCCTAGCCCACAGCTAGTTAGATAATAAATTTAGTATTTAATATAAAAATCAGTTTAGCCAAATACATTTTACTATCAAATACCAAAAACTGTTTTAACAAGAAAGTTTTGGACACAATGACTGTAACACATCTGTAGTTTTTATATATTCTTTGCCGGGGTGGTCGCCTAAGAACGTGGCCGGGGCGGGCAGCAATACGGGCCCTTGTCTTATCTGTGCCCACGCCCGAGGAGTCGGCCTGATGGATTAACTTCATTGTTTCACCGATGTTGGCCGACGACTAATTTATAATTGTGCATAGTTGCGTTCTTATCACTCACTATATACGTACTTAAAAGCCGCAACGTAGATATATCAAAATATAGACTTGTATTATTTTCCATTTTTAAAGCTATTCGATAAAAAGCTTACACCTTACAAGCAATATATATAAGCAAATGCATATTCGTAAAAATTTAGACAAGCTAGATCTAGTGAATGATCGTCATAATTTTAATATCAGAAGTAAATACATGTTGTCCGGAACCACGCTTTAGGTTAAGTAAGTCTAATAAAAGCTTTATAGGTAATAGTATTCGGTTTTACAATAAGATCCCAAGTAACATTACCGATTTACCTGACAATAAGTTCAAGTATTATGTCAAGCAAGTTTTAATTTCAAAAGGTTATTACAGGGTGGATCATTACGTGAACGATAGTGATGTCTGGAATTAACCCACATCTCTGTGCTTCTGCTAACATTATTAAGACTATGATTTGTATAGTTTTTTATATGCAAAAAAAATATATGTATTATATTTATTTTAAAAAAAGAACCAGATCGAGTTTCTTGTCTGCGCTCTTCTCGGTTGGATTGTTTTCCGAACCGGTGGTAGTGTTTTAGACGTTCATAAGCGCCTTCTTAGGGCCTAAATTGAATAAAGATATTTTTGATTTTGATTTTTGAGTTGAAATTTGTTTCTTCAAAACTTACGTCATTATGAGTATGGACGGTAAAGAAAATTCGAAATGATTGTATTACTAAGTACTTTTATCGGTATTCGCAAGAAAACGAAATCATATCGTCTGTTATGAGCATTTTAATATGAACTTATTATGGCTTTAACTTGATTTCTGTGAACGTTTTTGTCATTTGAAACAGTAGAGACTTACCAAAGATACAGGTTGCATCGGACTTTTAAGTCCTACAAGTGAAAGTGCAATAATGTAGTTTACGATAACTCTATATATATAACAATTACATACATGAATAATTAATACAGTGCATCGAGACCGGGAATTGTACGCTGAACTTTACCACTGCGACGGATGTTCCCGGTCATATACAATAATATTTTTACTTTGCATTATAAGTACATACATTTTTCGGATCCTAAACATGTACTTTTTTCTTACGCTAGTATTAGTATAAAAGAATTGATTTTTTTCAAAAACATTTGAGATCTAAGAAGGTTCCTAAACCGATTTGTGTATTTATTTCGTTCACGAGCGGCTTCGGGTAGCCTAAGCCGACGCTTTCCTGTTCATTTGAAAATCCTTTGAATTAACATTTTTCAATTTCCTCGGAGTGAATAATGTCGTTTATTCGTTTCAAATAAATTTTAACAGATTTGTGCTGGTCTATATTATATAAGGTTATAGGATATTATCTATTGAGTTTGAAGGATATAATGATAAAACGGTAGGACTACTAGAGAGCAGCCGATAGACAAAAAGTCGACTTTGAGGTACAAGGCGAGGGCCAAGCGGACAATTATCGAATCAAAGCACGCACCGTCAAGAACCTCATGCTTGGGAGCCAGTCAATCAACCGATAGTGTTACAGCGGCCGTGTTTAAGGAAATATCTAATTATAACCCTTTTATAATACCTGCCTGACTAGCTAACATCTCAAGGCTAAAAATCTGTCGACAAGTTGGTGTGTTTCAGGCAGCATCACTTGAGAGCCTTAGTGCTTTTAAGATTTTAGATAATATTGCCACTTAACGCGTGGTCAAAGCTTCAAGCCTATTACAGTATAAAAAAGACATATCTGGTCCATGTAATAAATATAGTACAATGCTGTACAAAACGTGAAATTACGCGGAGGGAATATGGTAGTTAGGAGATGATCCTACATTTTTATGGTAGCTACGACAAGAATATAATTGGAAGCTTTATGTTCGCTTTGAGATGGAAATTATTTATATGTATATGATTAGAAGAAGTATAATTATGTTTAGGAAGGTAATTAAGTCTAATTCATATTAAACGGTAGAATAATTATTATCACTTAGGTAAATATCCATTTTGGGTCCAAATATCTTGGAAAATAATAAACAGTAGCCCATTCTAATGAACCACTATGCGATCTCAATCTGTTTTACTTATCGAAATCGGGAATTTCAATCTTTGTTTTCTTTAAAGTGTCATCCCGATATATTTTATATTATGTTATATTTAGTTTCATCTCAATCTTAACTTTTAAGATTCGATCTTGTGATTTACCGTAAGAGATACAATTTCGCTGTCACTCTACCCCAGTAGACGTCGTAAACGAGGTGAGGTAAAGTATCTTGAACTAATAATTATGAAATCTGTCAATTTTCTCACTTTCTGCTGTTGCACGTGCACGTGAACTATTGTTGTTTCAAAGCGTCATCATGCATTTTGCCATGTTACTATAAAAAACTTGCGACAGGTACTCACCTTTGGTATTGCCCTTTGTCGCCCGGTTTCAACGTGTGATCTCAAATTGTTTTACCTACTGAAATCTGCAATTTCAATCCCTTTTTTCTAGAAACCAGTCAGTGATCAGTCGAAAAATATCGATTTATTTTTGGTTTGATCTCAATCTTAACTTTTAAGATTCAATATTTTAATTTACCGTAAGAGATACAATTTTCGCTGTCATTCTAACCAACCGTTGATGTCGTGAAAGAGGTCAGGCAAAGTATCTTGCTTTAGCAATTATAAAATCTGTCAATTGTCTCTGAAATCACTTTTAAACTTTTTGCTGAAATTATGTTTAAATTATAATCGCAAAAATACACAGACACACACTCATATACAAGAAAATCCAATAGCTTCAATATTTGTCTTAAGAAACTGACCGCCTACCTGAAGGATTCATCCGTGAAAGGGTCCGGACCCTTATCAAAGCAAACTAAATTAACTGCTCGAAACATCTTGACCAAGTTATTGTTCGGCCCGAGTCGGCTCATCTCGGCCGTTTCAAATTTGAAAAACAAACGTTCGGACAATGGGCTTGTACAAATATCGAATGAACCAATTATTACTGTGTTCAAATTCATTTATTATCAGGATCGTTTAGAAATGTCTGAATTATGTTTTCTGGTAAATACATTTTTGTGACTCTTACTTGTTACATTTTTGGTAAAATAAAAATTACGTCTCAAGACCCATAAGACTTTTTTCCAAAAACAATTATTTTAATCAATTTATTATTATGTTATTAAGCTCAAAGTGGTTTGTCAGGTTGTCAAGGTTTTTTTTTTTCAAAGTATA
Organism: Samia ricini; assembly: GCA_014132275.2. Classification (NCBI taxonomy): domain Eukaryota; kingdom Metazoa; phylum Arthropoda; class Insecta; order Lepidoptera; family Saturniidae; genus Samia; species Samia ricini. The sequence goes on from AP028159.1 coordinate 4,072,942, forward strand.
AAGTATTTGAATAAACACTTTAAAATCATATTAAACTGATACATTATTTTAGAATAATGTTGACTATAACTTCTAGTCTACAATTATTTGTAATCATTACCATATGTAAACCTGGGACAAACTGGCCAGTTAGGTAGAACCAACTTCAAGAAAGAGGTTAATCGTTGAATCCAACTCAGCTGGGCCGCGTGCGGGAAGCTACGCAGAACCTTCTCGTCTGAAATACCGCAGTGTCTCAAAATGAAAGTCTTCGACCACTGTGTGTTACCAGTGATGACATACGGCACTGAGACATGGTCGTTCACAATGGGCCTAATAAAAAGCTCAATGTTGCTCAAAGGGCAATAGAGAGGGCTATGCTTGGAGTTTTACTGTGTGATCGAATCAGGAATGAGGAGATCCGCAGAAGAACCAAAGTAACAGACATTACCTGAAGAATTGCTAACCTTAAGAGGCAGTAGGCTAGGTACATTGCTCGCAGAACCGATGCCCGATGGGGAGAACGAGTTCTTGAATGGCTTCCACGCACCGAAAAACGTAGCGTGGGTTTACCGACGACCTGGTGAAGAAGATGGGAATCCGCTGGATGCGGTTGGCACAAGACCTGTTGTCGGGGTGATCTTTGGGGGAGACCTATGTCCAGCAGTGGACGTCTTTCGGTTGAATGGACGGAAGAATACATTTATAATTATTTCTAGATCAACTCAGTGAAAATGTGGAAAAGAATGACGGGAAATAGTTTGTTATTCGCTCACTTGAAAAAATGCAATGTCACCTTGTATCCACAAACGAGTGTCCGCAATATCCTTCAGAAGAATTCTAAGTCATTTCCTTCCACACATGTTGTACGAAATAAGATTCTGATTGGCTAAGAATAAGAGTGATTATGCAGTTTGACTACTGTTGAAATACACGGATACTTATTAGGGCAGAGTTGTTGGAATAAATCTAATATCACTACGTGAGATTACAGATTTATATATTTAAAAAAAATTTAGATATAAAATTGTATTTTTGTAATAAATATATTATGCCTGTAAGTATTTGTTTTGCCATAATTATTGTAATTCGGTTTTAGAAAATTACAGATATTCTTATATCATACCATATTTAGTTTCCGAAATCGTATATTATCTATACTAATAAATAAAATTGATATGTCTGTTTGTAATATCAAAATAACAACTTTTACTAAGTACAAGTGAATATACGATACATATACGATAAACACAATTTTTCAATTTTTTGTTCTGGCTAATCTCCGAAACGGCTGAAGCGATTTTGACTGGACTTTTTTGGGCAGATAGCTGAAGTTACTCCGCGCAATTTTTTTTTGCGGACACACAGCTTATTATTATATAAGTACACTAGAAGTGCTTGCGATACCGCTCGCTTTAAATTAAAAAATCTACGATGTGTTTTCAGTTTACTAAATTTACATGCTAATTCTTTTTCCTTAGGTGAAGCGAAAACTTTTCTCTGCTGTGCCAATTGAACAGCCGTGTGTACCCAACGAAAGGGTAGGGTGTGCTGTGGCATAAATGATCACCGGGAAACACTGACGAAGACAAATGACACCCGATGTCGAACTTACACAGAGATAAGGTAGGCTCCTTAAATTAGGTGCGTTTTACTTGACTTAGTCCTTGTATATTTTTCACTGTCTGCTCTTGAGAAGGGTTGGCCGTATGCCCATAGTTTTAGGGTAAATTTCATTATGAGTACGTTCCCTTAAGTTACAAATATGATTATATTTCAGTCATTTCATTTAGTATTGCAACATAATATTAAATATGCAGATCTCTTAAAACCAATTTCCAAAATGACCGAAGAGTCAGTATAAAAGAAATAGAATCATGAGGTAGGAAGATATGAAAGTTTTAAAATTGTATACTAAGGGTAATCTAATTCAATGGGAATCAAAATCATAATATGAAAATTAAAAAAAAAATAATAATAAAAAAACGAAAATGGAAAATAGCTGCCGAATTCTAAAATTTAAGTTAAAAGAGTAAATAATTATAATAAGTAGAGAAAAAATTAAGAAGCTATGGCGGCTCTGTGGTAATGTGAGGTGAGATATCACGTCGACGAACACAGTTATCTAATCTAAGTCATGGTGTTAGAACTATAACTAATGTCACCTGACTACCATTTTAAAGTTGGAAAATTTTTCGTCTGACACTTATAGGTTTAGTATCTTTACCCGCAACGTCACTTAACATCAGGTGACATTGTCATTAAAGCCTATACACCTAAAAAGGCGTCAAATAATGAAACCTTCAGGATATAATTTTACAAATCTAAGATAAATCATTAACCTAATTATTTGCTTATGCCAGTTTTCAATGCTGTTACATAACTTCATTATTCTAAATCCTTATTTACATGCAATCGTAAATTACTTAAATCACCTCACAGACCCATATAAGACCCTAAACAAACGGTCAGACCACAGTAATTGTCCGAAAATTAGCTTCGACCGCATATAAATACGTTAAGATAATCTAACTAAGCCTATGGTACAAGACACAAGTGTACGGAGATTCCTCATTTTAGGAATTTGAACGACCAATGTATTCTGGGTTTCAATTACTAGCACATCTTGTTAATAAAAAAACAAAGAAAATTTTTAAATTCTAATAAAACTACGTATATTACATACTAGCGAACAATCCAGGCTTAGCACGTTTAAATAGAAAAAAAAATAATACAACATGTGATATATTGCTTACTTTGCTTTTTTAAATTTATTCATAAAAACAAAAATCAATATTAATAGTACTTATCTAACACGCTACAGCTTGTCACTTACGGTGTAATATCTAACGTTAGTGCGAGTAAATAAGCGAGCGCCATCTCAAATAGCGAGTAGGACTATCTAGGCGGATGTATGTCTTTGGAAGGATAAACCGTGCGCCACTGTTTAGAGATTGTGCGCACTTTAGAAGCAATTTTTTTTGTAAATACTGAATATTTTATTACATCAAAAATCATGAGGCCCCGTAAAGAGTCTCGCTATTTCCTAGCCCTAGAAATAGTGTACCCAATAAAAACAAGAAATATTAAACTTTTATGGAACATAATCAAACTGAACTAAATAAGGTCTGTAATGAACGTGACGTCAAAGTTCTCTTCCCTTTAGAAAAAACTTGTTTTTTTTTTGTAAATTCAATTGATCTATCCACCAATCACCGTAGTACAATATTTTTTACTATAATTATTTGTACAAAATACAGAATATTATAATGATGTAATTAGTTTTCAAACGGAAACAATATTATTATCTATTAAATTCAAATGATGTAATTTGAATTTTCAAGTGATTAGAAACAGTGAAGGTATTTAGTTGGCCCGGTATTTCTATAGTGTAGCTGAGACCCTTCGTAACTACCCAGAGGTCAAGGGGTGGGGGGTGTCGGGCGGTTGGTCAAGGAGTTACCAGCTCATCCCGACTTCCAATACATTTCATATTCCGTTGACAGAGGCACAATAATAACGCGGACCCGCTAGTGGACACAGCAAGACATAGTTGAAGCTCACCGATCTAAAAGTTTACTGGAAGTGAATTAATATAAAAACAGAGAAAAAATTTTGTTCTTATTACAGCGTGGTAGTTGGAGATAGTGTTGGAAATAGCGTTGATTGTCGCGGGTTCGAAGTTTACATTAAACCTAAGTTTTCGATGAAGGAAATAATTGAGATAAGATCATACTATGGTAGTAGGGCGTCCTGCTTAGCATTTTACGCTGAATTACCAAGAAAGCGCTGATTTTCTGCTAGACCTCAGAGCAAGTCACCTCTTACGTGGTATTTCCTCTAACTTACTGTCTTAAATTACTTCAACAAATACTATTAGTTTAATTTTAACTAACCGCTAACTGTATTCAGTACAAAACCAACGAAATATGTTGCACATGTTTTTGCACAAAAGAAGTATTTAAATAAAACATATTTTCAACTAGGTATCTATTTTGAAGATATTGTACGAAGTACGATAGTTATTGCAGTCAACCTTTTTAAAAGTTACCACAATTTTAATCGGGATAAATTGCACTAAAACTGCTGTTTTGCGGCTAAAATAGTCATAGTACTTATTAATTTCATAGTCGAATCTTTATAGATGTTATTCTGGTATTAATTCGCAAATATACATCACATTCTTCAATTAAATATTAAAGTAAAATATAAACGGAACAAGATGTATCGACACCCGTACCCTTACATATGTTTTATGTAAAAATTCCATCAGTAGAATTCTTAGACATGCATTTGTATAAAACAGCTAATCTAATTACATTAATATTTAATGCATTTGAAGAGGTCACTATTCACTTTCAAGTAAAATTCACTGAAAACGTCAATAAGTTCTTAAATATTATAAAAAAAGAACATTTAAAAGAGTGTAGAAATCTGGTTTGCTCCTAAGAAACTATCTTTATAACAATATGCGAGGTTTCAAGCATTTTGGAGGCCGAATATAGTCTTTATCTTGAGAGTGGTAGCTGAGAGAACGTTATAAGCAAAATAACTAACCATTGGGTTAGGTATTTATCACGATGATTCCTTGACTGTAAACCGATAATTTACTTCTTATTTCGGACCCTCTGACGTTTATGGACTTGATGACAAAACTGTTCGCATAAATAAATTGAATAGCAAAATGTTTTTTCTTTTAAAATTTCACCCCTTGAGCACTTACCCGGCGTTTACGCCAGCTTTCCATTGTTTTCCTATTGTCTTATTTTTATGGGTACTCAACACATTAAAATACATCTAGTAAATACTATATTTGCGTATACCCAATAATAGTTGTACATAGTTGAATTTGAAGACGTCCGGAATTTACGAGTGGCGCGAACCCTATGGGCGCCAGACCATAGAGAGATCTGAATTCGGAAGATGATTGCTTGCCAACAAATATCTTGCATAGTTTGGGTAATTTCGATAAATTTCTCTTTGCTAATACTAATAACAACAATAAAACCTATTAACCTAACCTAAGTAAGTAATGAAAACTAAAATAGTAGTTTCAAAGAGACTGCTTTTTACAAATGGCGGTCAAATAGTATACAAAAATAAGAATTAGATTAATATTATATGTATACTGTTAAATTAAGCTAGAGATTCCTTTGATATTATGGTCTATGTACCGAAAAGAAAAACACAGTATTATACACTGCTATTGTGTTGTGTTGTGGACTATAATAAAAAATACTTTTTGCTCAATTACTGAAAGTTTTCTCGAAACTACTGAACATATCGGGATGGGACTAAACTACCATTCGACACAAAAAAAATTTCGTAAGTGGCTATCTATTTTTTGGATTTCCTCGACCCTTTCTCATTTTTTTTTCGATTTACCGGTAATAAAAACAAAAGATTCTCATTTTTCTTCATTCAGTTGTTTTTTTTTTAGGTTAGATATAAAAGAAATGTTATATGCACTTTTTCACTCGCACCTAAAGAATATATGAAACGCGGGCGGAGCCGCGAGCACACAGCTGGTAATTCATGAAATAGTAATTACGCTTAGTTGTTTATAGCAGATAATAACATTTCTAGAAATTCAACAAACGGGAAATATTCGTCTTGATAATATCAATCAAAACTATGTAGGCGTCGTACAGTACGTATAACCATGGTCCAGATAAGGCTATTCAAATGCTCCCATCTGTAGAAACACCACAACTGTCTTTAACTCAGAATGCACAGATAGATTTATTAATAACTTAGGGTGGGGGGCGGGCTAACTACGCCTTAGGGGACCGAGAGGGGGGGGGTGGCGAAGTTAGCAAACGTAAGCCGTGTGCCGGACAGGAGTGGTCATAACTAAGATATTTTGACCGTCAAGCAATTTCTTGGAACTGGGAGGTGTAGAGACACAGGATGTTCCGAAAGTTCAGAAGCCGCGAGCGAGGCTTTGCGAGTTAATTAATTCTGTAATAATATACAAATTAAATTTTGATCTATCGGTAAATAATTTGTTCGTTTGTTTGTTTGTTATTCGAAAACGAGGTTTTCGTGAATAACCAATTGTATTGTTTTGAATATATTTTCGATAATAAAATGAAATTTACAGGTAAAAAGTGATAATACATATATGTTATTGTTACAATTGTATAGCGATTAGGAACAAAAATGACAATTGTAACAGTAGATTAAGACATGATTATAAATAAATAATAAGCAAAAGAGCAAGCTGAAATATAAAAATAAAATACATTAAAAGAGCACACCCATAAATAAATAAAAAGAATAAATAAATAGTAGTAACAAGGTCTCTGGTCATGCCAGGGGAAAAAGCGGGATACATAAAAAAAAAATACATATATGTAGTCTTTTACTACTAAAGGTTAGTGGACACTTTATTTGTAACAACACTCTCACTGGATCGTCGTTTAGTAGATCATAATTTTCGCATCGATCTTTCGCAAGATCGCGGGTCCCAAATAAAGACATTTTGAGAGCGAGAAAAGCTTTAGGAAAAATATTGAAACTGAGTTTATAAATACAGTAGGTACAAAGTTTATGGATCTCTAATATGTTATATTTAGATATGTGCTTGTTCCTTCATAACTATTAAATAATCTGATGGAAATAAAAGTTTAGTGTACCCACGTAATACAAATTTGCGCAGTGCGTTTTAAAAACCTCTCGATCAATTCAACTGTATCTATAGAGAGAGCTAGAACTAGTTACGTGTGAAATTGAAAGAAAAAAAGAAAGAAAGAAAATGTTTATTCACAAATGAGATACATACACATAGTGAAAAAAAAAAGGAAAAATAATAACAATAATGAACAAATTATACAAAAAAAAAATCACATAATAGGGTAACTATGTGTCACCCACCAACCAAAATCTCATTAGATGAAAGGGTCTCCAGCTCAGCATATGCTGAAGTACCAAGAGACACTCAGTGCTGATTTTACATTCTGAATATTAGGCAAAAAGGAAAACACCTCTATTATTTACTAGACATTTCAGTAGATAGACAACAAATAATTTATTTATTTATTATAAACTCATTACTTGTGTTAAAAAGTATAAATTAAGTGTACTAACTCATTTCTGTCCTAGACTAATTTAAGATTTTACTAAGTTGTACATTTCTTTATGAGATTTCTGTGATTATTGCCTTGTTTTGTATGTGGGTAGTTTATCGTTTCTAGATTGTAATCCCCAAAAAATTGTATACATTTTTACAAAAAAAAAAATGTGAATAAAAGGTATGGATGTAAAAAGAATCAGAATATTTACACATTTTCTTACTTGGTTTTGTTAATGACCACAGAAAATGTTACACTTTTATTAAAATGATAGAAAACGATTTTAAAATAAAAAAAAAACATCTACTCTAACTCTCAGTTGAATGAATCAATTTAATAATGACTACCTACTTATCAGATAAATAAACTATGGTATAAGAATGTTGTTTTTTTCTGAGGCTATATTTCATGTATGTAATTTAGCAAACAGCCTGTATAAAGCGCCACCAAAGAGCGTTGAATACGATTGTAACTTCAAACGTCTGTGTATGGGATAATATTAAATTCCGACTGACCGAAACTCGGCGTTAATTTAATATGGTAATTCAGAACTTAGTTCTGTATATCTTGGAATATATACTCATACATACCTATATAGGGTACTTCGTAGTTTTATTAGGTTTCATAAGTGAGATTCTTACCCAAATTGACGACCTAGTAACAAGTTTTTTCTTTTCAAATAGTCTTAGCTTTGTGCAACTGAAGAAATTTGACTGTTTCATCGGATTTTTCGAGCGAGATCAGAAAAAATGGTATCTAGCGCAACGGTGCAGAGTGTTAAAGATCTCGGCTAGGACTACTGTGTATTCGCTGCAGGGGGCGACGCGGTGCTTGCGAAAGCCACCCCGTGTCGCCCCCATCCCAAATGCAGCGGACGGCCCCGGGGGGTTTTAGTGGGTATTTCCGGACGCTTCACGCCCGGGCGAGTCACACTGGCTCGGAACTCGTCACTCCGTGCCCCCTTACCTATTGTATTGGGGGACTTCGGTCTCACTAATACAATAGGTAAGGGTAGTGCGTAAATGCATTTCCCACCGTCAAAAAAAAAAAAAAAAAGATTACTGTGTATAAAAATTCTAAGGAATTTATCACAGCTAATAAAAAAAACAAGGTCCCTTAGAGAATCCACGTATCTGGGTGTAATGTTCAAGGCTGTGAAAAGTACACTTTAATGCGTATAATATTAAAGTGCGTGCAATATCACTGTATCGCATTGGGGATGGCTGCAAAAGCTTCCCCGGTTGGGGATTGAAGTAATATTTTGGCCCACTGTTGGATAAAGGAACCAAGGTGTATATTGGAGCAAAATTAGCTACTAATCCCCGGCGTAACCTGTCATGAATTCATTAACTATATGTTGACAAATTTATTAACGGATCCTGGATGGTCGAATGTTTTTTTTATAATATATGGGTTCTTAGAGTACAATCTCGGAGACAGGCTTATATACTTCAAGGTGGTTAATAGGTGGGTAGGTTTTAAAAAATGATGTACCACCATATACGAGTATATCATGGTAAAAACACGATGCTTACTTTCATTGGAAGTTTAGAGTCTTCATGAATAGCATAGGTGAATTAAAATCTACATCAATAGATACGGTAATTGTCCAAATTACAAATGATTATCGTTGCCACAGTATCGCCATGAATTAGGAAAAAATTACTACAATTTTCGTTATGTTTAAATTCGCATATGGTTTCTTGATAAATTTATCTTGATTCCTGTCTTATTTAATGAATATATTCATACTTTATCTTGGATTATAAACGAATTACAATTAAAATCTAATATCTAAAATTCATTTTGCATAGATGCCGCCGAATTGACTTGAATTTCGATTTTCCAAATCCAATAAGAGTCGTTATCATACTTAGTGCTTACGTTCGTACTTGAAGTTCCGGGTCCGCATTCGTAACTTAGTCGGGCATTTAAAGCTCTTGAGTGATCGGTGCCAACTTAACCTTAAATTAAGTAATTTGTACACTTAACTACAGTTTGGAGATTCTTAGTTACAACGTTTTAAGTAGTTAGTAGAATTACAAAAAATTAGACACGGCTACATGACAAGGTTTAATCCAATTATGCATTAAAAATTGTAAAAAAAAACTTTTTAGTTTTGTTCTCTCATTTTTTATAAATGTAACAATAAAAATAGAACGCGTACACATTGACTCTGTAGAATACATTTTTTTTTGTCATAATATCGTGATAGTTGTCAGTCCATTAGATTTACAGTCGTTTATAGAATTTTGAAATAAAATTACAATAATATATTTTAATAAATATTTAAAAATTAAAATAATGAAAGGCCCATACTAACAAAACTATTCGGTCCGAAACATGGTAATATATTTTTTATTCCAACTCCAAACTTAGTATAGTTTAGCGATGAGATCTTTTTCACCACACATACAAACTTGTTTGATGGAACATTCTTTGGATAAATTCTGTCATATATCATGTCATCTATCCACGGAGGCATATATATATATATATATATATATATATATATATATATATATATATATATATGTAACTGCATAGTTTGGTACGGAATACACTTTTCTTTACAAAATATATTTACCTTGTTCCTTAACCAACTTAATGTGATCTGTGATGATGTCATTTTCTTCGGTGGAATGCCGTCTTCGATAGATTCTTTGGCTAATTGGTCTACGTTGTAATTGTCTTTAAGCGCTATGTGTGATGGAATCCATTGGAGGACTACACATTTTTTCTGAGATTGTAGCTTAAAAATTGATTTCATTCTTCATTTTAATAGAATTTTAAAGCGATGATAGTGCAGTTTGGTACAGTTGTCAGATTCCGTGTCGATTGACGCAGGTTGAAGGCCACCTAACTCTATAATAATCCTGAGTTTTCGTTAAAGAAAACGGTGAGAAAACCATAATATGGTGGTAGGGCATTTTGTAATTATGACCGCCTGGATAGCTACCACCCTCAAGTTTGAAAACCTGTCGCCAAAACACCAATACGTATGTTCCGGAAGCAGGTTTAGTGCGTAAACCATCCTTTACCACATCGTCGCTTGACATATAGTGAGCTTGCAGTCAAACCATAGCCTCGAGTAAAAAAAAATGCCAAGCTTAAACAAAGTAAAAAAAAAAAAATAGTGAGTGATCATCTCTTAAAGTTCGTATGTTTACATCTAAAGTCAATTTCGGCAAGACGAATAGCGCACGGCCTCGAGTGAGCCCCGCGCGCTAACGACTTACACATCTACCCGTTTCAGGTGGCATCCGACCCTTGCCACACTATGCCAAACTATTTTACTTATCAATCAACCTGTAGTCTTGATAGTGGGCTTAAGTGTTTATTGTTAGATAATAATTCATTCCTACGGTAAAACTTTTCGAAGTCATTTCGTGTTTACGTGTTTTGGTTAAAGGTTTCGACACACAACGAACGGGTCGCCAACTTGATTTTACTGTAAAGAATTCATGCTCATCTTGCGTCGACGCGATGTATTCTATAGAAATATCACGCTAGGGTTATATCCGCCAGTTATATGTCCCAACCATTAAGTGCAAGTAATTGAAGACCACAGCTACATATATTTCTACCAAAAGGCAACAGATTCTTAACTGTTTTTAGAAATAGTAATATTTACCAATGATTCCATAAGACGTCCAGTCGGCAAGTTCAAAAAGTAGTTAATCCGAGATCAAGCTCTTAAAAATATAAGCTATATTTCATTCAATTCGGAAACGATATTTAGAAAAGAAATTTAGGCAAGTATAATATCGAGGATTTATTAACAAATAAGCAATTACTTTTTATTTATTCAGGAAGCAGGTTTAAATCCACCTAGGGGCACTCGGTCCCACAAGGGGCACTCGGTCCCACAAGGGGCACACGGTCCCACAAGGGGCACTCGGTCCCACAAGGGGCACTCGGTCCCACAAGGGGCACTCGGTATCACAAGGGGCACTCGGTCCCACAAGGGGCACTCGGTCCCACAAAAGGGGCACTCGGTCCCACCAATACAATAGGCAGGGTGAGAGCGTAAATGCATTTCCCCCCGTCAAAAGAAAAAAAAAAAAGGTTCAAATCCACCTACCCAACTCTAAAATTAGCCTGAGCTTTTTTGCGAAGGAAAACATCGTGAGGAAAACATACCATGGTGGCAGGGCATTTTCTAATGATGCCCGCCTTGGTAGCTACCACCCTCAAGTTCGAAAACCTGTCGCCAAATACCAATGGATGTATTTCAGCAGCTTCACATGAGTACACTCTATCTCTAGGCTTAGTATGTTTGCCAACCTAGATTACATCGTCATTTAACATCAGGTGAGATTGTGGTCAAAATACTGAGCCTATACCGTGTAAAAAAAAGAAACGCACACTTAATAAAATACACATCACTAATAAATAGTATAACGATGCGTAAGCCGTTCAAGTTTCGACTAAAATGATAAATAAACACAAGGAAATATAACGACATTAACAAATAATTACATCCTATCTATACTAATAAATAAAATTGAAGTGTCTGTTTGTAATGTCAATTTTGTCTGGTAATCTCCGGAACGGCTTGACGGGACTTTTTTCGGTAGATAGATGAAGTTACTCCAGGTAACTTAGGGTACTTTTAATTTTCGAAAATAAATAGCGTTCCGCGTAAAAAAAAAAATTAAAACTCATAAGACATTGAATAAAATCCGATTCAATGCACAGGCATTTTACGGGCTAAAAAAATAGGGTTCCGTAAAAATAAAACGCAGTGAAGAATATATAAAACTCGGGCGGGGCACACAGCTAGTAATATAATATAATATTATGGTAGACACTAAAAGTTTAAATCTTTTCTCAACATTTCTTTAAAATAATTAATAGGACATGCAAATATGTTATTGATAAAGGCAGGCGTCCACATTTTCGCAAAGTAAGTATCGGACTCATCGCATCAAACGGATTTTTTTTTAAATATGTCCACAGTATCAGCAGCGATCGGATTTGCCGATACAAGTACCAGCAATCTGATTGCCGACGCCACTTTTATTAGCATAGTATTCGCTGGAATGTGTAATGGAGGAAGACGAAGACGAAGAATTTGTTGTAATTGTTTGTTTCATAATATGAATAATTATGGTGTTTTGAATTATATACCTCTTTATACTCTTGCACACTTGCAATTAGTTGTGCACGTCCATGCTGGAATAACACGTGTGAACAATACGATAATCGAAGGTAAATGGCTGACGACGCGGAGCGAGCGAGCGTGTGGAGTCCGTGTCCACTGGTCGGCATTCTGTATGACATCATCGGCACGCATCGCAAAAATGTGTGCAAAAAGGAGTGAATTTTTTATTGTTAATATCTCCAAAACGAGAAATGTTTAAGAACTATTGGAACAAGATTCTTAAATAAGAGGGGATTTCTAGATCAACGTCCATTTTCAAAGTTTTTTTTTTTTTATATAACCTAGCTAATGCTGTTGAGCGAAAGGGCCTTTACAGCTTCATCGAACTTTAGGGGCGAGTGCTGAAGGCACTCAGCTGCAAAAGGTAACTAGCACAAGGGTTCGAACTTCGGCTTGGCCGCTACCTATACCATAAAAATTCCCGCAGAATTTGAACCTAGCTAAACCCTACATTTTTTTTTATCTTAAATAATAACAAAATAGGATTCCTTACAGGATCTATGTACCTGCGTGTTATGTGCAGGAGTGTGTATGCAGTGTTGTGCGTGTAATGCTTGATGCATAGGCGGTGTCACTGTATCGCGCTGGCGGCGGCGTCAAGAGCCTCCCCAGTTGGTGAATGGACATTTTCAAAGTGTTTAAATTTCTCATTTTATTGTCTACTAGCTGTGCGCTCTCGGACCCGCCCGCATTCCAATATGTTCTTCTCTCAACGTAATATACTGTTTAAATATTCATCAAAAATGTTTCAATAGTCGCTAATTTTAGCCCTGAATTGTTTTTGCTACTAACGGAACGCAAAGACAATTGTCACAAATTCAAAGACTTGCTTTTAATGTTTAAAGTTGTTTAATGTTTTCTATTTTATTCATTATTTCACGAGTTTTATTTTTTTGAATCTTAAAACCCTAATTATTTTAAAAAAAGGAGGCTTAGTTACGCGGAGATACTTAAGCTATCTTCTAGAAAAAGTATGATTACAAGATTAGCCGGAACGAACAGACAGATAGACATATAATAAAATTAAAAATTGTGTTTTTTTGTATACTTTTCATATATGAATTCATATTTACATAGTAAAAAGTTGTTATTTTGATTAATTATATAGTCAGGTTATAGTACATATTTTATTACATAAAGTAGTAGATAAAATTAAGAAAAAAAATTGAAAAATAGTAAATTATATCGTCACGAAAATGTAAACGTAAAATATTTACCTAAACACAAACAGACAGACACGCGAAACTTACAATTTTATTATTAGTATAGATATTAAAGTCATATTCTTTAATATTCCACCTGAAAAGATGTTATTCGTGTTAATATAAATGTTATGAATAGATGTGTTTTTCCGTATAAAGATAATACGATTATAGAGAACGTGCAATGGCCCATCTATTGTTGAAGTGCATCGCGGGAACCAACACACTGCACTCTCGTTCTACGTGTATCTATAGTCTAAATAATTCTGAACAAATTAATTTAATTTTTTAGATAATTTACCGCTAGTTTTTGACATAAAACTTCTTTGCGATCCGATGAGAGTAAAATTTGATGGCGGAATCACGGGATTATGAATTTGAATATTAAAAAATCGATTGGAGTACGTAGTGAGAGAGTACATAAATAATAAGCATCCTTTAGTTATTGACTGTATATTTAAAATTATCTCTTCTTGATGCTATAATCGTCTTTAAAGAAGCGTTCGCATGTCTGTAGGTATTTTAACCATCTGAGCCACTTTTATTCATTCATATTTTTTCATGTATTTCTCGATGTCTCTATCTCTCCCTCTCTATCTCTTACTAATAATTTGTCTTACATATTTAAAAGAAAATTCCATTCTCCACTTTTGCCACGTGTAGTACTACAAACACTTTTTTATTCAGGTTGATTATTAATTAGGTATAATAATTATTAAAAAAAAAATGAAATGGATATGGTATATCCGAAAGGTTTACAATTTCTATGTATATATTAAAAAAAATTGTAATGTCTTATTTTTTATATTTCTGGCTGAACGCGGCATGCGTTACAATGCCACAGAAAGACTTTTTGTCAATAGCCTTTGTATACCGAACAATTCACCAAAGTTTCATCGCAATCGGATGAATAAAGGGACAAACATTTATTAATTTATATTACAGGACGGTATTACAACCACGTGAATATATTTTGACGTTTCACTGAAATAAAGTCCTATATAAAATTTCAAGACTATGAATAAGACCTAAAGCTTTATGAGACTAGTCTTTTTAAGTGGTCCAATGTCAGATCTCCAGTCGTGAACACGAATTTCACAATGTTTATGTAGGAAGAACTATTTAATAGGTGTTTGTTAGAATCATTATTTACAGACTTTAGTTGACAGAATAAGTTTTGACGCAGCGACCTGAAATGCTTATCTCATACTATTAACGGTCGATTTAAATATGCGCAATAATGTATTTTTACCTACAGAAATCTAAAATTTCAATCCTTTCTATTTCAAAAGTGTTTTTGAAATTTGATTTTTGGTTTTATCTTAATCTAAAACTTAAGATTCAATATTGAAACCGGCCGTAAGTGATTAGTTATTATGTCCATATGTAATTGGTTTCTTGGGAACGGCTGTATCGTGAAACTGTGTATGTAAGTAAAACTTTAATTTCAAATTGGCAATGGGTTGAGCATATTGATCGTAGAACCGATGCCCGATGGGGCCAACGGGTTCTCGAGTGGCTACCACGAACAGGAAGACGCAGCGTGGGTAGGCCGACGACCTGATGAAGGTTGCGGGCATCCACTGGATGCGGGTGGCGCAAGACCTACCGTTGTGAAGATCTTCGAGGGAGACCTATGTTCAGCATTAGACGTCCTTCGGTTGAATGAATGGCAATCGTACATTTATGTTTTAGATTTTTCATTTTATTTAAATTACATAATAACAGATAGCATTGACCTAAATTTTTATGTTTATCCAAACTGACATTTAAAATGTCATTCAAAATTAGAATCAAAATCAAAATTTATTTATTCAATTTAGGCCTAAGAAGGCGCTTATTAACGTCTAAAACACTACCACCGGTTCGGAAAACAACCGAGTCGAGAAGAGCCGGCAAGAAACTCGATCTGGTTCTTTTTTTTTCATAAATATAATATATATCATTTTCTTTTTGTCATATAAAAACTATACAAATCGTAGTTTTAATAATGTTAGTGGAAGCACAGAGATGTGGGTTATTTCCAGACATCACTATCGTTCACGTAATGATCCACCCTGTAATAACCTTTTGAGATTAAAACTTGCTTGACATAATACTTGAACTTATTGTCAGGTAAATCGGTAATATTACTTAGGATAACTATTACCTATAAAGCTTTTATTAGACTTACTTAGCCTAAAGCGTGGAACGGGCAACTTGTCTTTATTTCTAATATTAAAATTATGACGATCATTCACTAGATTGAGCTTGTCTAAATTTTTACGAATATGCATTAAGTTATCGAAGTTGTATTGGGAGGGCAAAGATATCATATTCTCGAAACTTGTTCTTTAGAGATTCGCGAGGTCCCATATTATATATTGCTCGAACAGCTCTCTTTTGTTTACGTTAGCAATGCCACAATAGATCTCACAGAACGTGCATAGTTCCTCGTAGTATTTTTTTACAATGTGAATCGTCTTAACAGAATGTACCTGTATGTCTTTAAGATATCGAGTTAGCAAGGTTGCCACGTATTAAGTATTTTTAGGTCTCATCCAAGGCTTCAATCAATAACTAAATCAAAACTAGATCTAATCAGTTGATCAACGCTTGTGGCGTGTCAAGCCCCAGTTTCTACACGTGCGTTTACAAATCGTATTTCTTAGTACTTGCTTTAAAAACTCGAACGGATTCACGTATCAAGATAATTTTGACTTGAGACGGTGCTACGATTTTTTAAATACTAGGTCATATAGGCGATTTATCTTTTAGCGATACATAATTAGATATAAATTGGTTTTAATAATTAAATAATTGTTATTCATTATTTAAAAGTTGTGTTAACAATATTTTCGCCACACATCCGGCTGCGGCACATTAAGATATTATCCGCCTACATCCGGTGGGATCGTCTCTCACCTGCCACATGTCACATTGCATGGAATAGTCATTCCGTAGTCATATAAGACTCTGTAGAGCCAACACAGGGACAATTGAGTTCTATTTGCTAAAGCCAATGTTCCTAATATAATAAAGTGGTGACGTGGAAATAATACATAGTGAGAGTATTTTAACACTTGTGTTGTGTGAAACAAGATAGCAGCAAATTTTTTTTTTTGTTTTCTCACACTCTTCTAATTCTGTCTTGTACCGTATGTTAAAATGAATACTAAAACCTGATTTAATAGAAAATATCACATTGATAGATTCATTGTTTTATTGGTTGTACTAGTTGACTACTAACAGACAGGCAGAGAGATGTTATTCGAAGTTGCACAAGCGAGGGCTTCTATTAGAATAATGCGTTATTATTGCACATTACAAATAATGTATTCTAAAATCTTATTTCTAAGTGCAATTTAAAACCAGTGATGCGACCATTATTGTAAACAATATTTTTAAAATCATTAACCAGTTGCTAAACCAATCGCTCCATAAGTAACAATTACAAATGTATTCTTTTATAATTTTAAGAGGATGGTTCAATTTGTTTTGTGGTTGGATTTCACTTCGCTGGACTTACGTTCAAATTCTCTAACCCTATATATAACGAGACTGAGCTTTTGGTGAAGGGAAACATCGTGAAGGATTTTTCCACCACTGATTTTGAAAATTTTATCTCTAAGTACTTTCAAAAATGTTTCGGCCAGATTATTTAGAAGCTAGTATACCTCTAGGTTTACCATATTAGGCCACATAGCCATTGAACATCACTTGAGGCTGTGGTCAAAGCGCTTAATATAAAAAAGATACATATTTAACTTGAAGGTCATTATTTGTTTGGCGAGTACTAAAATATCTAGCTATTACTGACAATTTCCAGTAGATAAACTAAGTAATTCTCAACCTGTCGTTCAGGGACCACCAGCGATCTGCAGATTCCATAGTATGATCCGCGATTGATTTCTAATTTTGGTGAAGATGCATAACGCCGCACGCTAGAAGTACGAAGGAGCTAGTGTGGTATAATACACAATAAAATAAATTCCAGAATTACCGAAATTGTGAAAAAGACGCAATCTCAAAAGCCACACTAATTCAAAATCGACATAGTTTATTTTTCTTGCTCACCGTAGTTAAATCAAAGTGGTCATTTGACAAGAAAAGGTTGGGAACCACTGATCTAAGCATACAAGTGAAACACTAACGATTTGTCTTTTAATTACAATGATATATGAAACCGAATCTGATTTCGTATTTGAAAGATTGAAGGGAATCAATTTTAGAAACAAACAAGACCAATGCATAATCACTGTCGACCTTACAACCTCATAATAACATAAGTTCCTACATCGATCTGGAATGTAAACAGCGAACTATCTCCTCAGGCGCCATCTATAATTTTCCTGCGATGCTCCGAAAACGTCCAATTTAACTTGACCCGCGTCGATATCACGCATGTCTCCTTCACGATCGTATGTAGATATGTTACCGAACGGTGGGGTAGGTCTTGTGATATCAGACACCAGTACACGCTCGATCGATCTAGGATCTATCCGGGATATTGCATATTTATCAACCTTTGACACGGGGTAACGACGTGGAAGTAACATCTTCATGGGCAATGGAAAAGGAAGATGCATTTTATTTACATGTATATTTGTCTATCTTTAAAATAATCTCTACATATATTTAATTCCTATATTTTTATTTTTAAATTTGAACAAAAAGTGTCGACGATAGATAAATTTACCAGGATTTTACAAATAGTTTTTAGTAACCCAACACCGTATCTAACAAGTTTCATAAATATAGATGCAGAGAAATTTCTGAATCTGATAACAGAACAATGGAATAATTTTCTAATCAAAAATTCTCAAATCATCAATTTTGTTGAATACTCTTAAATTATCGACACTTATTGACAAAAAAAAATGCAACACAAAAAATTTTAGACTATTTTTAAACTTCTTTGTTACGTTTGTGTCTAAATCTGCGTTTACACTTTCTATTTGATAATCATTCTTACATGATATATTTCAAATTATATAATACTGGTCAACCTAATTTCAGATAATATAAGTTCATATTTAATAACTTCTTGAACAAAGTCGTATGCATATTGATCGATTTGAATTTTTCACAGCGAGCCGCAGAATGGGATAAAGTTAAAAAGCGTTCAATTTAACTTCCAATAAAGCTTAAAATAGTCCAATCGCTGGCCGTTCGAAGGATTATTGAAGAATTATGCTAATCGCTGCAGAATATAAACTAGGTGGAAGTAATACGAAAGATTGGGCAAAACAGTGTATTGGGAGCCGTTAAATATTGTCGTATATCTTTTGATTGTTTACATTTTGAAAAATCGGCTTAGTGGATACTTATGTTGATTCTATTAGGTGTTTTTTTAATTATTATATAGGCGCTTATTACCGTTTTGACCATGATCTTATCAGGTATTAACTAACGCTTTGGTTCAGAATGGTAAGCACATTAAGCCTAGTAGTAAAAGCTCTTTTTAAAAGCTATCAAGTGATGCTACTTGAACAGATTTTCAAGCTCCATTGTAGTAGTCAGCCAAACGCTAACTACATACTGTAATATGTTAGGATATTTTCCTTCACCAAAAGCTTAGACTCATATAGAAAAGTTTGATTAGAACCTAGAAATATGTCCGTAGACGCATTTCCTAAGTCCACTACACATAAAACTTTATTGTTTCTCTTTTCATAGTTATTGCGTAAACTTTTAGTTTGAACTATTTTGTTAAAGGCATCACCAATAAAAGAGTCACGATAGATAAAGTTCAGGGTACATATAAAATTCGTGCGGTTGATGCCGCTGAACCTCTTGATGAGAAAGAAGAGACACATTCTAACGTCGGTGTGTAGGACAAGGTTGTCCAGGTAGCCAAGGATGCAACGATAGTTCTATTGCAGTTCATATCTCAGACTGTGGAGGATGAACAGAAAAATGACGAAGCTTTTCAAAACTGTGGGTAGTTGCGAGGCGGATATTATTAAAAATTAGCCAACCACCATGCTATGGTTTCCTGGCGATGTTTTCATTATTTAAGCTCAGACTTATAATTAGGCTCTGGATAGGTGAATTCAAACCCACGTCACTTTTAAGCTTGTTAGGATATACTTACGCATTATATCGTATTAATTCTACATATACAGTGTACTGCCAATCAATCTACAAAATTTGTATATATGTAAATAATGAGAAATCTCCAATTACAAAATTAAAAAACAAACTTAATTACTTAATACTAAGTACTTAATGAGTAAAAGTTGTCTCTATATATGCAACATTTTTAGTTATTTATAATTGTACTGTTATCTATAATCTCTGTATTATATTTAATCTCTACATTCCAAAAATAAATGTTCGTATATTTTTGAAGAATGATTGTACCCATTTAAATGAAATATTTGCATAGAAGGATGATTTGTCAAGGTTTTAAATAAAGAATATGTTTTACTAAAAATTACTTCGCTACGCTTTGTTAGCTGGTAACAGCTAATAAAAGTAGATAACACGTAAACATAAAAAAAACTGTACTTAGACCGTACGACGTCTCCGTGTACACTAGGTACATCACGCATTGGCCAGTAAGTGGTATTGCCCAAGCCTATTTTATATTCGCGAGCGTGACACGGCCGTGCCCCACGGACCAATTTACTGTAATCGCACAACAACGATTACAGATTAACCATTTTACATTACAATACTGGGAACTGGATAGTTTTTGCGGATGAGTTTGAAGTTTCGTAAGCCTTATGGTTTCTTCAATGTTTGCTCTGTTGTTGATTATAATGTTTTAAGTTAAATCTCATATAGAAATTAATGATTATTATAAACTAAAACCTTCATTCTATCTTCAGCTTCTCATCTCAGATATGACGTTGATGAACGTAGATTCGAATCCACTTATCTTTACCATAATTTTCAGTGAAGGAAAACATCGTGAGAAAAAAAACCGCAGCATGGTGGCAGAGCATTTTCTTACAATACTAATCTAGGTAGCTACCACCCTCGAGAAATATTCTCCCCCATCCCCATTGGGCCATAGCACGACGAGGCCCGGTGGGTTCGCTGCAGGGGGCGACGCGGCGACATGCCTGGCAACCCCGTATCGCCCCCATCCCAAATGCAGCGGACGGCCCCGGGGGGTTTTAGTGGGTATTTCCGGGCGTCTCACGCCCGGGCGAGTCCCACACTGGCACGGAGCTCGTCACTACGTGCCCCCTTACCTATTGTATTGGGGGGCTTCGGTCTCACTAATACAATAGGTAAGGGTAGTGCGTAAATACATTTCCCCCCGTCAAAAAAAAAAAAAAAAAGGTAGCTACCACACTCAAGTTTGAAATCCTGTCACCAAGCAACAACAAATGTATGTAGCATCAATTGAAAGATAGTTAGTTTTAGTTACCTTTAGGTTTAGTGTGTTTACCACCCTGAACTGAAACTTAGATTAAAATCAAGTGTATCAATACCTAAACAGTATTAAAGAAAGAAACAAAAAAGCTTTTTACTGCTAAGCATTTGTGTTGCTATTTAAAAAAAAAATCTCGAATAACTAAACACTTCATGACAATACGTGACCGTTTAACCGTGAGCTTGAAAACTGCCTCATAAATAATTTCCATCAAATCACTCTGCTCGATATCGCAACAATTTACGGGTCGTGGTAAAATGGTCCTCGGATGCTATTGTCTCGAGGCTCATTCGTTTGGTGGAATCGTAAACGATTTTATTATCATTATAATGTAATCATAATCAAGTGTATGATATGGGAACACTATATTGTATGCGTCGTTGGCTTCATATCAGTGTAAATATCACGGAAATTCATAAATCGTATATACCGTTATTTGGATATTATGGCAGTATGTGAATTGTTTCCGTAATACATTATTACGATCGACGTTGATATTCTTAATGTATATGGATTTAATAACACAGGTCTTCGAAACTTTCAAATTTCTCAGAATGTCATTAGTTACAATCTCAAAAATAATTTAAAACAATATTGAGAAGATTGACATAGCGACACAATTAGCAGATTCTGATGCCATGCTGTTTGGAGTAGCAGGTATAAATAACTAGAAAACAAGCATTGAGTAAAATAAATTTGATATCTATTCAAGTTATATTTAGTTTATAGTCGTTAAATTAAAACACAAATGTATATATATCAAGACAAAAAAAAAAAGTATATATTAACGTTTGATTTATCTATCCAGTCTACTATAATATTAACTTCTCTATCTTTAAGCTTACTGTCTCTTTTACGGATTGAGAATCTCTTAACACTTACCCAAGTCTGTGGTCGTCCAGATTTTTTACGAGATAAACAATGCAAAGGCTCACATTAAAAACTATTTTTTTTTTTAGGAATTAATTTTTTTTATAATCATGATTTTTCTTTCATGTTACTGTAAAAACTATAACTCATTACATTTATTAATTTGTATTTTTAAAAAGTTGTTTAATTAAAAATAAAACCGACTTCGAAAGACGAAACTATAAAAAATACACTAAAAAGTCAATAATTACTTGATTAATCCGGTTCGTTAATTTTGAAATCGGTGCCAGCTTATAGATAACAAAGTGGTGTAAATATACGTCGCATTGGTTAACTCTGAGTGGCACCGACTCCAAAATTAACTAACTAGATTAATAAAGTACCTAATTATTTATTGACTTTTTATGGGTTTTGTTTTTATTTTAAAAAGTTTCTTTCTACTTTCTAGACTAAGTATGTACTTTTAAGTATAGCTGTGAAGTCTACTTCATAGCTTTGGAAACGAATATATGAAACACGGGTAATTATCTAATATAATATACAAGGGATTTTCTCAATCTTCATGAGTTCAACCGATCAGATCCTAATCTGGTGGAAATGGGATCACTGCGGGAGTGTGCTTCTTCGATTAAAAAAAAACCATTTGCAAATCGGTCCACAAATGACGTAGAAATCGGTAAACAAACAAACAAAAAAAAAAATACAGACGAGTTGATAACCTCCTCCTTTTTGAAGTCGGTTAAAAATAGTAATAATAGACACAAGTAAAAATGTTACGACTTACTTAACTCTGCGTTTCTTATTAAGTTTCGTGCCTCGTTGTGCGTAATTTCTTAAGCCAATTCTAAGCACATGAGTGTACGACTTATCAAAATTGACCATCTTATCGGCGAATATCGTATTCGTGTATGAGTGATTATGTTTTGGCGTGTGTGTTTTTTACTTTTCACATAATTATTGGGCATTTTTTTTTTATTTGATTACGGAAATGGTTTGCGTTAAATTTTATTACCTGCGTGACTGTACGTTTTGTGTTTTTTAAATCTAATTCGTTATTTTTTCTTTATATGTTAATGTAATTTAATTAATCCATCCATCAAAACCATTAATATCCGTTCAAACGAAAGTCGTTTACTGCTGTGCATAGGTCTTTCCCAAAGATCTCCACGACGACCGGTCTTGCACCACCCGCATCCAGCGGATTCCCGCGACCTTTGCCAGGTCGTCGGTCCACCTTGTGGGTGGCCTACCCACGCTATGTCTTCCGGTGCGTCTTCACGGCCTATTTAATTAATATGAATATAAACGGCATCGAATGGGATGAAAATATAAAATTAAAATTGTTGTCAGTACAACTTATTGGATAAGGTGTCCACTGTTTAGTTAAGAAAGTTAGATTGTTAATAATGGTAATGATGGTCAATGGACGTGGGTTCCAACCCACCTATCAAACTTTAAAATCAGACTCAACATCAACAAAAGGAAAACATCGTGACGAAATCATAGCATGGTGGTAGGGCATTTTTTAATAATGCCCGCCTGGGTACCTACCACCCTCAAGTTTGAAAACCTGTCGCCAAATACTAATAGGTGTGTTCAGGCAGCATCACTTGAGAACCAGTAGGCTAGCACCTCTAGACTTAGTGTTTTTACCATCATGGACCACATTACCACTTAACATCAGGTGCGATTGTAGTCAAAGCACTGAGCCTATATCGTGCAAAAAAAAAAAAAACATTGCCAAATCATTTGTCTACGTTTGAAAAAATAATCATGTAAATCGGTTTAGTTGTTTTCGAATAATAAGCCAACTAACAACCAGACAGACAGAGCGAGAAGGAGAGATAGAGAGAGTTATTACCTTGTTTCTTTTAAATACTTAGCCGGTTTAAGTAACCGGTTGCGAAGGTTTTCTCAATTGCGTTATTCGATACACGTTTTTTGCTAACTTACTTACACAATGTTTTTTATGACTTCTTCGTGTTTCCCAATGAAATGGTAACGCGTTGAAATACACGTGACAAAGCACTCAACTCAAAACCAATTTTTGAGGTTTCCCATATTTTTGAAGTTGCAAAATGGAAATATGTTGTATAACCCTGTTATCCCTTTTTTCCGCTGGACTTTTTTTTGTCACGATTTCAATATCACTGGATATTTGTGTCACTTTAGAACTTAATAATTTGTTTCGGGGCTTTTTATTAAAAATGTTATCAAATGAAAATTTACAAAACTCAATACAACGGAGCTAATTTCACCCAACGTTCATAAGCGAAAACAATATACAACCTAATAACGTAATTGGAATTCCTCGTGTCCTTTACGGTTTTGTCCTAGATATGAGAGTTGTTAAGATGTGATTTTCCATAATATCGCAGAGTAAAATTTACCCTATTCGATAAAAAATAGAATACAATTTCGCTTGGAACAAAGGTAAGTTTATTAAAATACTGCGGCCGTACAGGTATAGAAGTCGAAATAAAAACGAGCCAGGGCAGTTACTTTTATGAGGGCGCGAATAAGATGTTTCGGACTCGGTCTAAGGAATGAGAGCGCGTTGTAGACGCACACTGAGTTAGAAAACTGCTGCGTTTTAAGACGGCGTTTTTAAGCTAAATTAATAATATAATTTTGGGAGATTTTACTCCCCGTTTATAGTTGTTAAGGGGAATTCTTAAACACATTTACCCAAGTTAAAAAAAAGGTATTTGCAGACATCTGTAACATTGTTTACATGAAATTTTTTTAAACACTTTTATTGGAGTGAAATCTTTTTAGCGGCATTGAGCGATAATTGGTAGGGATAAATCTTATATTGATTCACGTTACCAATGCTGTAGTATGTGAAGTATAAGATAGCGTTTATACACTTGCGTTTAGAGATAAATTATAAAATGAATAAGTTTGTGCACAGTTATTGTTCGGAACGCCATTGGATGTAAAAACTAGACTAGTATGCTTATGTGGTAAGATATTTTTCCCTTATTAGGATGATAGCCAACCAGGGAGAAAGCATAAGACTTTCACTATAAAAGTTGTATTGGTTGAAGCAAACAATCGAATACCAAAAATCTATGAGTTTTAAAACATGAAAATGCAGATGAGAGTGGTATAAAGACCGGCCGTTTTGGAGATCTCTGTGAGAGAATTATGTCCAGCAATTGACGTTTTTTAAATTAAATGAATGGATGGATAGATGATCAGCCAAAGGCTAACTAAAAATTTGACCTAAATCATCATTCTCTACGATAGAGATATATTAGATTTGTGTATCATTTTATTACTAACTAGCGATCTGCATTGGCTTTCTTTACACGGTTAGATAGAAGCGCCGGGAATACCTATTAAAACCCACGGTACCATCCGCCGCTTGGGAGGGGCGATACGGGATTGAACGACATGCTCCACCTCGCCACAGCGGCAGGCCCGACCAAATGAGATGGCAAGCATAATCTGCATCTATCTTCCCTCCAGGGGGAAGTTCGGTACAAAGTAACTCTCCTCTTCTCACAGAAGGAGGCCACAGTGTTCCAAACCCTTTCGCTACCGAACATGGCTTTCACCACGCTCGGCAACGAGAGGTCCGGTCCCATCTCTGCCACGATACTGCAACGCTGCAAGACCCACGCAACACACCGATACCTTTTTTTTTTTTTTTTTTTTTTTTTTTTTTTTTTTTTTTTTTTTTTTTTTTTTTTTTTTTTGTCGAGGGGAAATGCATTTACGCACTACCCTTATCTATTGTACTTAAGGGATCAGAGTCCCTCAGTACACTAGATAAGGGGCACGAAGTGACGAGCTCCGTGCAGTGTGGGACTCACCCGGGCGAGAGTCGCCCGGAAATACCCACTAAAACCCCCCGGGGCCGTCCGCTGCATTTAGGATGGGGGCGATACGGGGTTGCTAAAGCATGTCACCGCGTCGCCCCCTGCAGCGAACCCACCGGGCCTCGTCGTGCAATGGCCCAATGGGGATGGGGGAGAATAGTCTCAACCCCACCTCTTCACCCGCCCCCCCGAAGGGAGACATGACCCGTCGGTCATCATTCCTGGGCAGGATACTTCCTACCCTCATAAACCTCTTCACCTCTTCACTGGTTTTCCCCATCTCTCATCTTGGCAGAGCAAGGCATAGAGAAGAGGGAAGACCCCCACCAATTATACGGCAAACCTCCTATACCGGCCCCTGGGCAGGTGGGACCTTCGCACCAACTGGTGCCCCTCTTGATAGTGGAGGTCGGCAAAAGACCCCCCCCATGTGGTGGTCTGCCTCCCTCCCCTCCTCCGCACATAATGCACACTTCGGCCGCTCCCGCCGTGCAGTCCATGGCCCTGTGCCCCTGTACTCCACACCGGTAGCACTGATCCCCCCTCTCCACTTCAGCCGTGCACCTCGCCCTGGTATGACCCAGTCCCATGCACTTGTAGCATCTCAATGGAAGTACCTCAAGCGCACGGACCTGGGTCATACTCCAACCAACTTTTATTCTCCCCTTTCCAATGACCCTCAACGCCGCCTCTACCGGCAGCGACATCACTAAGGTCCTGAACCCTCTTTCTGTGACCCTCACCACACCAGCCTTAACCTCCTCCACACGACACCCTCCTTCCTGCGCAACTCTCAACACAGCCTCCTCCCTCGAAACCGAGTCCTCCATACCCACTAGCCGAACATCCGCCCTCTTGGTCGGCCTGGAAACTACCGCGACCTCTTCCACCAATTCACGTAACCGCGCCGCCAGAACATCCGCCCGTTCCCCACCCTCCGGGCCCGGAATCTCAATGATCCGGGACCCAACAGCAGTGGGGCGACACGATATATCCTGCACCCCCATTCCCTCCAGGTCCACCCTCTCCCTGGCCTCCCCCAAAACCCCCGCATAAGTTAGCCCCCTCGCCACCGCCTCCGGCCGCAGGGTAACTACCACCGCCGCCGAACGCGGCACCTCCGGGAGCCTCAGTCTAGACCTCGCAATTCCCTCTTCAAGCACCTCCCGAGGCTCAGAAGGGGCCGGCACTGCACCCTTCCCTGCCACCTTTCTTCTCTTTCCTCTCCCCTCCACCACAGCCCATTCCCCCTCCACACTCTTTTCATCACCCTCCACCACCTCTTCCACTACCTCCCTTCCACCAGGAAGAGGGGCCCAGTCCATCCCCAAAGGGGAAGCCGAAGCAGGGCCACTTCTTCCTTCCAACAGCTTCTTCCGAAGTTTTCCTCCCTCCCTCGTACCGCCTCCTACACCTGCCGCCGTCCTCGCCGGCAATTCCCCAACAACACCTGCTACCTGTCCCTCCAGCGTCTCTAGCTTTTTGTTCACCCCCATCAACACAGCCTCCAACTTTTCCATGACTGCCGTCACTACCTCCGCTGCCATATCACCCCTAGACCGCCCCTCTTCCTTCAGCCTTCCAATTTCCTTTTCCAACTCCATCACCCTCTTTCGCAACTCCTCCTTCTCACGACACATCTCCCTAGCATGTTTCGTCATGTCCGCGGCATATGCCGCCATCCTCCACGAATGTATCGCCATCGTTCTCATCTTCTTGCACTCAGGACCACCAATCTTTCCCTCCAGCTCCACCGTCCATTGTACCATCGTATCCGCCAGTTCAAAGACCTCTTTTGGCTTCAAATTACCAATTCGCGGCAAATCCGCCGCCAATTTCCTCATCCCCGCCAACAAAGTCATTCCTCCCTTCATCACAAACCCCTTGTATTTAATCCATGGGAAATCCCGGCCTAGAAGATCCTCCCCATACTCGGCGTTATCATTTAACCCCGAGGACTCCTCTATCCTTTCCTCCCTCAGCAGAGGAGGACCACCATCAAAGTCAACATCCATACCAACACCAACACACCGATACCTGCCATAATCCATACCTATGCGTTTATTTAGACTCAGTATACGTCGGTCTTAAGAAAAAATAATAAAATGCCGTTCCACAGTCGTAACAAGCATCGTTGGAACAAAGCGCGCGCTCGCTCAAATAATTTGTATCAATTTGTAAAAATGCAGCACCACTCGAATCCCCTTCCGGGGACGCCGTGTAAAGATCTCTGTTGTAATTACTGATGACGGATCTTTTAGTCCTTTTAAGATCTCGAAAAGATACTTTATCGTTGGAATGCTTTCGATAAAAAGTCATTTAAATAATCGAAAATAGTATTATAAAATTAAATTGCAAATGATAATAAAGCAAGCTATATATTACAAAGTTTTACAGATTTTTCAATTATATACTGGAAGAAAACAAGTTACTTTTTTATACTGAACAAGCACCCCGTTTTGACCACAAACATATCTGATGCTATGTAATTATGTGGGCTGAGATAGTATACACGCTAAGCCTAAAGGTACTGTTTCTCAAACGATGATACCGCAACATACATATAAGTGCTTGGTGACAGTATTTCCAAACTTGAGGGTGGTGTTAGCTAACCATTAAAAATGCCCTACCATCAGGTTATGGCTTTATCACGATATTTTCCTCACTGCGGTTCATCATAAATATGAACTTGAAATATGAGCTTTGAATCTACGTCCATCGTTGCAGTATGCCGTCCACATTACCCTTGAGCCTTCATCGCCTGAGATTTTGTTTATATTCTATACACGTCGTTGGGAAGACTTATTTCATGATGTAAGCCGAGCAAACAACTATTTTTGGACAACGATAATTTAAATGGATGGAAATGAATTCAAAGGGTTGTAAGCAAGTAGTGTTAAACTCACAGGCACAAGAATTAATTTTCATATAGTGGATTGTCAACAACAAAAAAGTGATTTATGTTAAAGATAAAAAAAATGAGTGAAGTAATTTAAGCTTTAAAAGAAATAAACTATTTTTACAAGTTATATTACCTGCCTGCCTTTGTGGCTCAGTTGTATTACGGTACTACTGTCGTTCTGAGGTATCAGGTTCGATCCCCGGGTAGGGTTAAGTGATATTGGATTTTTTCTACTCAGTATCATCCCGTAGTCTAGAAGTTGTGCCCGATATGGCGACAGGCTCGCTCCTGTCACATCTGGGATGGAACTAAGCGCGGCGAAATGTGGGTAGTGTGGTTCGCTACTTCGCCTCTGCCTAACCCTTCGGGGATAACAGTCGTGAGCTTATGTTATGTTATATTACGTCGGTCAAACTGCGGATTACAAGCTAAAATATAATTTAATACGCGTCAACGTGAATTCCTTACGACACCTAATTACCGACCACCCTTCCCGGTGAAGCGTTCCAATTCGCGTATTATAACCGGACTCGTTAAGAATTTCGGATTAAAAGAGTTAAGTTGAGGGAGGTACAAAAAAACCTCAAAACTCTCTCTACTCGTCGAGGCCGCAAAATTCTTAAACGCAGTCCTTGGAAACGGCGATTACTTCATCAAAACACACTTTAAACGTGTTACGTAAATCTAGTACGCTCGCCTCCGAGCCACCCTTTCGAGGGGGTGTTGCTCCCACCTTGTCCCCTCCTCCCACAGTGAAGGAGGTCGGGGGGTAAGACGATATGGACGAACGTGAGCGCGTCAAGAAAACCTTGATTGCTTT
This sequence comes from Samia ricini, assembly GCA_014132275.2. Lineage (NCBI taxonomy): Eukaryota > Metazoa > Arthropoda > Insecta > Lepidoptera > Saturniidae > Samia > Samia ricini. The sequence goes on from AP028159.1 coordinate 4,102,151, forward strand.
TTTAATTAGTTTTTTCTTACGCTCTGCTCCCTTTTTCGCATCTCGTAAAAAACGCGCACGGTGTTTATGTGTGTTTCATATCATGTATCGATCGAAGACTATGTGTTTTATATATAGTAGCTAATTTATTTTCTTTTAAGATAATAACTTTTTAGATCCTATGATTGAAAATATGTATTCATAACGCTTTGTACTGTGTGATGTGTAATTTGTGTTGATTCGAAAAACAGTTTACGAAGCTTTAGCTGAGCAATAAAATTACTTACCGAACTATTACTAAGTTATTTTTGAATACGATAGCTAATATTATTGACATATTAAATTTCAGTTCGTTTTATTAACTCGCTTTTCATTTTTTGTTGACATAATTGACAAGTAACCAAGATAATCACAGGTCAGTATTATAGCATTAGTAAGGAATAGTGTCCTATACATTTCTTAAATTTAGTGAAGTGACTCCATCAGTTGCAGTTGTTAATATAAATGTATGGATCTTATACATTTCTATATCTCCGTATTTATCCTTTAGGATACTGTGTGTTAATAAATGTATTCTAAACTATTTCTATTGTAACTAATTATCCTATTCAAATTATTGCTAATGGCTGATTGTCGATCTATGTTGGGTCTATCAAATACATCTTTTATAATTTGTCTGGAGTGAGAAAACTCAAACAGTAAAATATATCGAATGGTTAATTAATTAAAACGGAACTGAAAACATAAGTGGTATAAAAAATAAGCAATAATTAAAATATCAAGTATCCGTCTAACACCTTCATTCATTTTGAATATAAACTTGTAACTTAAGCCACCGAAGATGTCAAATTATAAATTTGCTTATTTTTAATTAAAACAAAAACCCCCTTCTAAGTTATTTGATACTGCCATAATTGAATATCATCCGTTTGTCCCTCCGTCATTCGGGAGTACAAAATCAAGAGAGTAAAAACGTCCAGGAATGTCCATTAGTTGTTCATAATGCCGTCGTCATAATGAGGGGAGAATGGGCTAAATCTGAACATTAGTGGTACGACGGCGTTCCGTCACGTACTGGCCACGGAGACAAATTATTAACTAAGTAAAGCTTTAAGATTTTATTAATAATTTCTTGATTTCAATTTGATTTTTTAATGATTTTAAAGATATGAAATACAATTACCTTTGAATGGGTAATTAATATTTACAAGTAATTAGTGTATTTTTTTTACACTTATATTTGTTACTTATTATTACTTAGTTGGTATTTCGTCTACAGTCTTTAAACCGTAGAAAATTTTGAAAATTGCTCGTTTAAGATCGTTCTTAGAATGTTTTTTTTAGCTTCCGTAGATTTACCTTCTACCAATGAATTTACCTTAATAGTGATAAATTCTTAAGATATTTTTTTAATGTGTCGAGTACCCATAAAAATAAAACATTAGGAAAACAATGGTAAGCTGGCGTAAACGCCAGGTAAGTGCTCGAGGGGTTAATTATGGAAAGTTACTTGTAATATTCTTTAAAAAATCACTCCACAACTCTCATAATAATATTATAGTGGTTAAATAATAACTTAATATGTCAAGAATAGGAATTTCCAATTATTATCAACATACATGAACGTGTAATTCTGATGATATATGCATGTTAACTCAAATAGAAAATTAAATAAATATATGGCACTTTAATTGTGTAAATATTTCATTTATGTTTGTAACTCTCATTTTGCACACACTTACACATTTATTGGCGTCATGATTTTTTATCGTTATAAGCTGGGAATATTTTTTCTTTACATCATATAGGCTCAGCGCTTTGAAGATGTGTTCTAAAACGGTAACCACGATAAGTCTAGAGCTACTGGCGCTCAAGTGATGCTTTTGGACTACACCTATATATCTTCTTGGCGACAGATATCCATACTTCATGGTTGTAACTAGTTACGCGCATTAGCAATGGCCTTGCCATCACTATGTGGTTTCATTACGATATTTCCTTCAACGAAATCTCAGGTAGATACAAAAATACGTCTATCTATGCGGTACTTCAAAATATCTTTAATATGTAGTGTATAAATTTATGAAATATATATTTTCGAAATTGTGAGCTTCTTAATACATCTGTATTCAACAGCCAAGTGTAACAACACACGCACACATTGATAGAAGTTTTAAGTCTCGAGGCGTCCCCACTAATTTATACGTTCTTTCGCTTTCATTATAATTATTATTCTTGGCAATTTATTTTCGCACACGAGGGGGCACTGTCCCCCGCGGTGGTCGGGGGCGGGGGGGCGCTGAGGGGCGGGGGTGGACTTCTTACAAATTCCCGTTTTTCGTTAGCACCGACCGACCTTAACGCACCCTTTTCTTGGCCCTTTTTGTTTTTCATTACATAACTTTTGAGACGAGGATAATGTGTTAAAGTGTGTGTGTGTGTTGTGTGTAATTGTAATGAAATATTGTTTTTTTTTGTATTATTTTTAGTTACCACAGTTTCGTGAATTGTAGTTATTTATTCTTAAGACATATGTTAATGTCCCAAAATAATGTATATAGAATTAATTATAATTATACATAAATATAATTAGATTGTAAAAACAGCATTAAATTTACTTGATTATCATGTTGTTACACGTTATACTGTATCGTATGTGATGTTGTCAATGATGTTACATTCAAAATGAAACTAAGGAATAAAGTGAAGCTATTATTACAAAATTAATTATCCTTCTAAATTTAACATAATCGATAAGAGAAATTTATATAATCTTTACTTTAGATACATTTTCTAAAATCTCAAGTCTATGTTGATTTTTTTTGTTGGTATTTCATAGCTCACAACGTAAATAAACGATATAGTAAAAATGTTTAAAGAAATCGCAAATAATTTCCATCAGAATTCGCAAAAGACATTGTTTTGTTTTATTGTTATAAATTACTATAATTTAATAATATGTATTATGATTAATTACTAATATTAAGACTAGACTATATTTTATTTAATATATTAAAATTAGTTTGAAATCTTGTGACGGCAATCTCTATGAAAAACCTCATTGAACTTGTTTCATAAATCCGTGAAATTTAGTTATGTATAGAAGGAAAATTAATAATTAGATCTTACATTTAGTAAATGCATAAAAGACACAAACAAACTGAAACTTCATATAAAAAAAACTTTCCCGTGCATAGCACCTTAAATATCTCGACGTCTCTAGAATTCCACTCGGAAACTTTCAAGTACACAATTTACGTTCACATGCAGTTAGAACGACGAAGAACTTCCAACGAAACAAAAGCGATTACAACAGACTTCGACTACTCGAAAACAAAACGCAATTTTCTCTTAAGAAAATGAGGGAACTCTTTCTCCCCATTGAAAAATCATCAACACCCACCGCGTATGTACCCGCCATCGACCACCCTTAGGGGGGGCAAGATCTACGCCGCCGACTTGCGTACGCTTTAATTAAAAATAAAACATAAGAACGATGTAACTGGATGAGCCGAGGAGCGAAGGAAAAATGAAAGAGAAAGCCGTCCACCCCCCAGCCCTTGGAATGAGGTGAAAGGGGGGGTTCGCTAACCGCGTGGAAGTCAGTCGTACGGCGACCGCCGGGGGGAGCACATCTCCCTCAGCACGCTGCTGTGTCACAACGGAATGACATCACTTTTCTTGTCGCTAATGAAGAGAACGTCTTGGACGGTTGCCTTTTTACTTAAATATATTATACAGTACATACGTTTTAGCCTTTACTGATATTTTAATTAGCTTCAAACCGTCTATGTCCCTTTCATAAGATAAAAAAAAACCATTTGGGGTTTTTTCTTCATGAAAAAGAAAATCTATTTTGTCTTGAATTACCATATTTTTTCAATTCATACCTTATAAATAATATCCCGAGTTGAGACATACGCCGGTGGCAAAATAAACGGAACGTCTTAGCAAAACAAAACCAAATCACAGTCTAGACGTTTTAATTTTCCTATCTTTGCGAAGGAATCTGTGGATCAGACTCTTTTCATTAGTCGACGGTGCACATGTGGGAAGGGAAATCTTTGATGTAGACATCGTTAGTGGCACTGTCGATAATAGGATAAAGCGTTCAATAGTGTCTAACTGGATCATTATTTCCTATTCTTATAAAATGTTTAAACATTACTTTTAAATGTAGCCTTATTTAAAATCAGATGCATTCTCTTATGAGTATTTTTTTTAATCGATGATATTCTATAATAGGATCATGAAAAGGTCTATCTCATTAACAATATAAATAAACGTTTAGTTAATTAGACTCTAGTTATGATATAGGTGATGTCAACATTTAATGTTTTAGGAAGAACTGACTGCAATATTATTAAAAAAAAAACAATGTTTATTTATTTATCGGAAAAAAAGTTCAATGAAATTATGTTCAATATTAAAATACTAATTAACGGAAGCAAAGTTATGACTAGGTCCTGTTTATTTATAGTTATGATTATGACATGAAAGTAAATATGTCCATTTTTAAAATAAATAAAAATATATTTTCTTTATTTTTTCGAAACAACGAAATGTTAATTGTTTCGTTAACGCAATATAGTAGAAAAAAAAACGTAGTGTACCTAATTGCCGGAAAGCCCACAGCGAACAGCAGTACGAAATCTGGAAACAAAACAGAATCAACAAATTTTCCAATAAAAGCCAGATGCATTCCGACTCCGCATACGCTCTCACACTTATTCAAACCTAACATGGTTGAGGCTTGTGCTCATTCAATTTTCTAACCCATTTACGTCTCAGACGAACTGCTAGCATCGAAAAAATCCGTCAAGCGTGTTCGACAACCGTTTAATGTGTTCCGTATTCATTGAATTAAATATCTATGTATTAACGTTTATATTTATCGCTATCATTCGAAATATATTATTTATCGTAATTTAAATACAAGCTTTATTTATATTAACGAGTTGTTTTTTTTTTTTGTAAATTTACCAAGTAGTATATAGCCTGAACCGTTTCTGTTACTTCATGACTTCCTTTTTCTTCGGTCCATTTTTATTATATGCTAGTTGACCCGATGATCTTCGTACCGTCTCAGGATCTATAGTTCCGTTCCATACAAAATGTATGAGAAACTAATTTTTTTTCTTATCTTTTTTTTGAGAAAAATCGTATATTTTCTTAAGCTATTTGGGATAGATACCGATCCAATAAATCATAGAAATTTGTTTACCCTTTCTCGAGTTTTAAATGGTTTAACTATGTTTGACATGGGTATAAAGATGAAGACTAAGATGTGCACCTTATTTATACTGTAATGGATTAATCTGAACCCTACATACAAGTAAGATCCGTAGTTTTCTACTGATGCGCGTTCTATTACAGATAATCAATAAGTTATGCTACTCGTCACTTTCAATACCTTCCAAACCAATAATAGATTTTAAAATATAATCTACAAATAAAATCAAAAGAACTAAATAACTTTAAGGTTCCACGATATCTAAGACGGATCCATGAGTGAATAAGAATTATTATCCAAACCCTAGACGGTGAATTTTCACGATATAATTTCATAAGCAGCCGGCAATGCATGTGTTCGTTCGTTTTTCACCGCAGTGCCCCCTTTGAATTGATTAGGTCGGATTCGTATCGAGTTATAAATGGAGTTGGGTCATTTTTTTTTCTTTTCTTTTGCGTACTTACGTCCGTCCACTGAACCAGTTTTCCGATATTCAATGGGTATTAGTGGTAATTTCATTCCGTACTTTCTATAGAGAGAACACGCTTTCGATGGTTACTGAAGCTCTGTTTGCGACTGTTTATTAATCTTAACGTTTCAGAATAAATTGCAGTACATAATTAGTAATCAGGCGTGCAATGCATTTGATATTAAATGATCGAAACTGTCAATAATATGGCTTAAGTCCAAAGGATGATAATAATAGGTGCTAATCATTAGTAGGCTAACTGCTCTTGAAGAATTTGTTGGATAGTCTACAAAGCTTCTTACCTTTGTAATAGATGTGCGTGCGATAGAGTTACTTCTCAAAAGAAACTTAGCCGTAACCCGCATCATTTAATTCAACATAGTTTTATGTGATGTATCTTAAACATTAATAAACCATGTTTAAAATTACTAAAAATTTACATTTGATTGTGAACCTGTATTAGTGACTGAATTCGATACTGAATCTTCTTCTCCATCACAACCATTAAATTTGTTTAAATAGTCGTGCCTTCTTGTTCTGGGAACACTTATTTTACTTTCCCCTGCATGTGATCTTCAATTTCTTTTGTTTTAATTGTACTTTGCATCGCAATAAACTTCACCTCCACTGGTGTTACAAGAAATTTGAGTAACGCCACTCACTCAATTATTTAAAAAAAAACAAGCAATTTACAATATGGGACCTTGCGAATCACTTAAAAACAAGATTCCGGAATTTAGTATCTTAACCTTCCCTTCACAATATTTTCTTGATAACTTATTGTACGCCCGCAAAAATTTAGATAACCTTGAACTTGTATACGATCAGCATAATTTTAATACAAGGAATAAACATAATAAGAACCATGTCAAGCGGGTTTGTTTTGTAAGAGTTGTTATAGGGTGAATCAATATGTTGTAGAGACCTCATCAACATCTAACGGCACACTAGCGCGAGCCGCGGGCGCACGGGTTACATATATTTAATACCTCGTATGAGAGAAGTCCGTGTGTCCCGTCTCGCTCGCACTCTGCATGTTTCTGATTGACCACCGTAGTTACTGTAAGCCCTACGACTAACGAGGGGATCTTTTAGAATTTAAGTTTCACTATATGTCCTCAGAATTAATCAGAATCATAATTAATTAATTAATCATATAAGAATCAGTTAATAAATAACTTTCAACGTGTACCACGACTTTCCCTCCAGTCGTCCTTCAACTGGCTAGCAGCAACCAAAATGTGAACGATAGTGATGTTCGAAAGTGACAGCTTTCTCTGTGCATCTATCAATAAAGTTGTATGGTTGCAAATTAACCAGATCGAGATTCTTGCCGGTTCTTCTCGATGACTGGATTGTTTTCCGAACCAGTGGTAGTATTTTGACGTTCATAAGCGCCCCTATCAGAGCGTAAATTGAATAAAGTATTTTTGAATTTGACTCATCCTGCCTTCGATATCATAGTAACTTACTTTGAAACGATAGTTTGCGTGAGTATTTGGTTTCTTTGGCATTTCTACTGTTCAACTTGTACATGAATTAGCTGACCGTTGATCTCGGCAACACCAATCTCGGTTGCTATATTAATGGTGTATATATGAATAACATGCTGATGACATGGTGTTTCTGAGCCCATCGATTGTTGCTATGAGAACACTAGTCTCAGCGTGTGAAAGATATGCGGTGGCCCAGGGCTTTAGGTACAACACGAAGAAGAGTGAACTTATTGTTTTAAAGTGCCAATGGCTACCAATGTGTACCAGATGTACCACTCTGCGGATCACCTCATAACAGAGTAACCAGTTTTAAGTACCTAGGTCACTGATGATCTGGAAGACAACTTGAACATAGACAGGGTTCGCAGATTTGCACGATGTACTGAATCGGTTAAAATTACTTTATTTAAGGCATACTGTCAGTCTATTTACACTTGCATTCTGTGGACTTGTTATGGTTCTCGTGCATACAGCGATCTGCGTGTCCAGTACAGTATTGCACTCAGGATATTGTTGGGGCTGCCGTGGCGATGTTGGGCCTCCTGTATGTTTGCGGAGCGACGTATATATGGGTTCGCCGATATAATTCGTAAAAGATGTGCCTCGTTAATGACACGCCTACAAATCAGTAGTAACAATATCTTGAGTGTATTCACAATAAGATGGGAGTCCTCAATGCTGCGTCATTGGATTAAACTCCACTCGACGTACGTAGCTTCATTCAGCTATATATACTAACATTAGTTATTATGATTAAATTGTAAATTAACACTATGTATGTTATAATTATATGAGTTTGCCTGAAATATTTCTATTTTATTATTATTTCTATTTCTTTTAAAGTAATTATATTCAGTCGCCAGTTTGATCTTTGAGTTGTGCTTAAATTAATTTGTAGAGTTTTCATTTGAATTGTCTTTCTATTGATAACTGTTTATCTAAATAATTTGGACAACTATATATCTCCACATATTAAAATGTATAATGTTAGTGTGTTCAAAATTGCGAATCTCCTTCTTTACTGATCGTTTTATTTATTTACTCGCATTCGTGTATGTTTTTATTAAATTAGGAGAATCAATTTACATGTAAAATGTAGGTTTTTTTAACATCACAAATCTCAGAAAGTACTTTACCGATTTTTTTTTATTTGGACTAAATTGTAAAATCAACGCAAACGAAATCGCAGACAGAAGTAGGTCACTTATAATTTTGAAACAATAAAATCGAGTGAAACCGCGAGTGTATCCTAGTGGCATAGGTATTAAGCATAAGATGTATTCATTTCATAACACAGAGGGCGGCGGCATTAGGCTTAGCTACGCAGGCTTAATGATCCAATTCCTGTCATGTTCAGGAAAGGGTTTTACCCCCTAAAAAACTTGAAACAAACCCCGCAAAAACCGAAGACGGTCTATCGCCACCCCGGGGTGGCTGCCACCCCAAGGAGCCGTGAATAATTATAAAAGAAATAAGATAGACAACGACTTGCCGCGTCAGTTACGTTGATGAATAATAATGGATTTGTGTTTACGTGTGTTGCTTTATGAGTCGTAAGCTTTTATGGTTTGAAATATTGTTGTCGGTATAAGGTTATTACGGGTTTTCGTTTTTTTTTCGCCAGATTTAGATACATATTTAATGCGTTTATGATTGAATTTTTTTTGGTTCCAGCTCATAGCGGCGTAAAGTTTTAAAATTCCTTACAATTTAGGTATAACAATCCGCCGCGGTAACGTGAAATCTATATAGGGGAAAATAGGGACCAATCCCATAAGGCTAAAGAGTTCTGGAATAATTTGCCAGGACAAATTCATTCCAACGAGCTCATCGGGGGATATACTCAGCGAAAAGCTGAGGAAGCCCTGATGCTCAGTAGGAATCAGTTGCGGGTATTAGTGAGAGCGCTAACTGGGCACTGTTGTTTGCGCAAGCATATGCACAACATGAGTGCCCAGAACACAAGAGAGTGCAGATTCTGTGAAATCGCAGATGAAACACCAAAGCACATCTTGTGTGATTGTGACCCACTAATACCCATACGCAACCGAGTTCTGGGCAAACATGCGTTGTTCCCAGAGGAGGTACAGACGCTCTCTGCCAAAAAGATCCTACAGTATATCCAGGTTGTAGGTCTAGGCAGTGAGCTTTAGGAATATGGGGGCGATCAAAATAGATCTATCTAGGTCGCAGTGACACAGGACTGTTTTAGCCTGCATAGCCCCTCTCTCGAATAATAATAATAATATAGGGGAAAAGCGAAAACTTTGGATGCCAATTTTAAGAAACGCGCGCAAGGATGTTTCTGACATTTGGTATAGTTCAAGTATACATGGAGAAGGACAGCAGACATGCATCAGACAGTTAATATATAATATGTTTTTTTACTCGATATAGGCTTTGACCACATTCTCAACTGATGTTAAGTGACGATATAATCTAAGATGGTAAACACACTAAGTTTAGAGATTATAGAAGTATTAGACTACATTAAATTAATTAAAAATCATTACACATATTACCATGATTTTAACACACACACACGTAATTATCATTATCCCTTACGATTGCCAATGCATAATCAGTCATTTCAATTTAATTGTCAGACTTGACAGTTATTTACTCCATAAGGTGAGTGTTTATTTTTGAGGTTTTACTTTTAGCAACTGGAAAGACAAATAAAGCCTAAACACTTAAAAAAAATAATGAAAATGAATTACGGTCAAATTTCCATTACAAGTGAACTCTAGTATTATTAAAAATCACTATCAGAGGCTGTAATTGTTTTTTTTTTTTATAGGTAACCCTAATGATTTTCCAATAAAAAAGTTTTTCTGTCAACATTAAGCAAAAACATTTCTCACAAATTCAAATACGTGTCAGTAAAACTGTGTATCGGATTGGATTTTATTCACAATTTGATGGGTTTTCATTTTTTTACGCGGTACCCTAATTGCTTTCGAAAAATTAAAAGTAGCCAAAGATACGCGGAGTAACTTCAGCTACCTGGCAAAAAAGTCCTGACACAAACGGTTCTGCCGTTCCGGAGATTACCCGGAACAAAAACAGATAGACAGGTTTTGGTTTAGGTATCGTATAAAAATTCATATGTATTTAGTAAAAAAAAAATATTTTGAGATTACAAACAGACACTTCAATTTTATTTATTAGTATAGATATATGTATCTCTTAACAGCTGGAAGGGCTTTCCTGGCCCTGGATTGAATTAAAACAATTCAGTTTCAATGATTGACTATTTCGATAATAAGTAAAAAATAAAACACCATAGATTCATCGATAGTAATTTATCGTCTTACTGATCAATTTAATTAGCTCACACATGTAATTTTTTTTTTTAAGTTTTCGCCTTCCATTTTTAAATTCAGTTAATTTTATCGGGTTTTCGCGAGGATGAGTATAGCCTTTCCTCAGCGTGGAATCCGGTGCTAGAAAATCTGAAGGTTCGTGATTTATCGTCACAGGCATCGTCGATGGACACTGTTAGTGTTGTGTGTTGTGACTATAATAAATATAAAGACCAAACGGGCGTAGTTCATCAAAATACCTCTCAACGCAGCAGGCGACGCCGCGCACCGCCAGGCAGCCCGTGACCACGGTTGGTGAAACCCAGCCGAAACGTCGGGATAAAAAAAAGCAAAGGTAGCTCACATACACCAAATTTAATCTAAAAAAGCTTAAAAACTACAGAAAACCACAATTATAACGTAAAAGAGAGTAAAGGAAAAAACTTTCAAATTGAAAGCACATCGGAGAATTGAAGCGAATGCAATAAACAGTGTTATAGCTCGATCTGAAACAGTGCAATATAAGAAAAGTAATCAACAGACAATGTTGGATCGTATTATTTTGTATATACTATAAAGTGGACGGTTTTAAACATCTATTAATATAATTCAGCAATCGATTTCTTTTCTTCAAGTCTTGCCTCAAACCTTTCTGTGACGTTTTCTCAGAAAATTATGTAATTTTTGTTCCAAAATATTATGATGATGGTGATGATTGTTCCGATTTCGGTCATGGCGACCACTTTGAGTTTGAGATTTTTTTTTCACGGTATAGACTCAGTGCCTTGTCCATAATCACACCTGATGTTGAGTGACGATGTGGTCTAGCATAGTAAACATACTAAGCCTAATTAATAGAAAGTGTTAATTTTTTTGAATGTCCCTTGAATAAAAAAAAAAATAATGAAAAGTAATCATCAACTTTATTTCTTTTCCCTATGATATATAATTGCTTGCGCTCCAGTTCTAAATTCGTTTGAAAACTATATTGCAATAATTTAATAATGTGATACGATAATGAATAATCATTTTAGTTCAATCAGGTTAATAACAACTTCGCAGTAAATTATATAGCTTGTTTTAATATTCGTCGCGAAGCTAATAAACACTTTCCTTGCACTTCCTTTCGTCAATTTCCTTCGGGCGAGAGCTAAAAATTTCCGTCACCCGGCGTGGCCCGAAGCGCTCAAATTGGATCACGTTAAGCGCCTCCACCGTTCTCGAGGTGCATATAAGTAGTTGTCACCCATCGACTAATAAATTTTACGCGCAATCAATTTACAGTTGTGCCGGTTCTACCGGATCTCCTGCGGATGCGACGAATGCAAAAGGTTTGCGGGTTGATAGTAAATCTGTGCATTACAGACATCTTACTATAATTCGTTTCTGGGCACTTTTATTGTTACACCATGTATATTGAAGTTAATTAGAGAAACCGTTAAACTCTTTTTGATTTTTAAGCGTAAAACGCGAATATAGGTACGTAACTTTCATAGTTTAGTTACTTTCTCGAATAATAAATAAAGAAATTTTGATATAATTAAATAAGTTTAGAAGGTTTTTTTGAATAATATGAAGTTTAACTTTATTCTTAATCGATATTCAATGGATGCAGATTGCTGTGATCAAAAAACTCATCCTCTGAACAACCCAAACATTTCAATAAAATTCGAAATAATTAAAAATGATTGAAGCAACGGATTATTGATTCACTTGCAAAGTTTTTATAGAACTAAGTTAAAAATATTTATAGAATCTTTTTTATGCCCAAAATATATATATATATATATATAAAGCACGATATGCAATCATTTCAAAATCATTGAATATTTATAAAATAAAACGCCAGACAAGTTTCGGAATTTCAATTAGTCGCAGATAAAAAATATAAAAACAAAGAAACTCTCACATATATACAGCATAATTAAAGTCGAAATGAATATTTAAATCTCGTAGAGGGCACGCTCTCGACGTCACAATGACGTTTGGGGTGGCCAAATCTAGAAAGATACGTATTTTTGGAAGTCAAGTTCCGTCCGTGAGCACACCGAGTTCCACTTAATTAGTATGTTTATTTTTATGATTTTTTACTATTTGTGTACGAAATAGCTTAGTTTTTTTTTATTTTCCCTCGACGTCGTGTTTCCTTTCATCAAGTAATCTATTTTTTTTTACGCTTCAATCATTCTGTTATAATTTTTTTAGTATTTTATTAGGCTATCATTGCTAATTAATACGGGTAGCAACTCAAGCGGTAGTTTGTTTTGGTTCCCATGCATTCCCAGGCCTAAGGCGCTAGCCTCAAATCCGGTGAAGCTGTCAAAGCCCTTCTGGTCAACAGCGTTTAGTCAGTTAAAAAAAGGAAAAGGATTTCTCATTTACTGTTTAGTAACAATGTTATCGTAAACGTGCATTGAAATGCATTTTATCACATTAAATGTCAAGATTTGCTCTTGTATACTAAAACCTATCCAGAGTTTAGTTCAGTATTCATCTGAAAACTTCATTTATACTGGCTCAGTCATTTTCAAAAGATGAGCGGACGTATGAACTATTGCGGAACTAACAGACATAATTCTAAAAATCAATAGAACGTACATATCCTTTGATCCCCAATTCATCTTTAGGTCCCTATTCAGCATGACTAACATTCTGTATAGTTTCCATACAGAATTATTTTTAACACAGTTAAATTAGAAATGCATGTCCACGTAAAAGAAACTGAGAGACGCCTGCATCTACACTTGAGTATATCATTTCTTTGTTAAATCAAACGAATAAGATTATTCCGAAGTTACATAATATAATGAGTTGTGATCTCAAGAATTTTTGGTATAATGTGCGATCTCCATTTTCTACCATCTTACGGGTCGCCATCTGCAGTGAGTTCATAGCCTAAATTATCACGAAAAGTATAGTTCCAGAGGAGTTTCATTCCGTGGACGGTTCCGTTGTGAATTGAACTGTCTTCTAAGTTTTTTTAAGGGAAATACAGTACAGAGAACGTGAAATTTTTTTAAAGAGTTAGCATCGCGAATTGGCTCCTCTGGTGTTGCAGGCATCCATAGGATACAGTGGCCGTTTACCATCAGTCGGATAGTGTTCCTGTATGCTTTCTATGTGGTAAAAAAAAAACAAATAACTATGTGTTTACCAAGTCAAGTCGCGGTTCAGCCAATTTGAAAATCATGTCTTAAGCGTAGTCAGGTGAAGTTAGAAGCACCATTTATACGTCCGTCATAGTCAGGTCAAAACATCAAGTTATTGTTCTCAGTGTATCAATATACCGTACACCAGGCGGGACAAGTCAAAGATAGATACACGTCGGAGGGCAGAAGAGTTTGCCAAAAATTATAATTTTAATTGCTGGCCTCTGTTTCCCTATCCACCCACTCGCCCCGGACTGCACGACGGGTGATAAATATGAAATCTAACGGGAATTTTTAATTGTTTTATGCTGTTCTTACGATAATTTATTTATTTGATACCTTAAATTCTTGAAATTTTAAAATATGAATACATAAAAACTACCTAAGAACGATTTTTTTAATTTGGATTTTGTTTTGACATCCTATCAATGAATTTTGGATTCATTTCTTGTAAGCATTATATTTTTAATGCTGCATACGCTCACGCTATAACTACAATTTCACGTGATGTTATGTGACGATGTAGTCTAAGAAGGTCAACACAGCTAAGTCTAGAAAAACAAGGGGTTCTCAATCGATACTATATATATGTTCTTGATTATAGATTATTAAACTTGACGGTGATAGCTATTAGTAGCTAGGCACCTTGAAGAAAACACCTTACTACCATACTATGGCTCCATCACTTGACTAAAACCTCTACCTCATTAAAATGTAAGATGGGTGAATAATAACATGTGCGATAAGTAATAAAGATAATTAATTATTATTATCTTTTAAATAAATAAATAACAAAAAACTTAAAATTGTATTATTTTCCTAACAAATCTACTTACCAACTCCTTACTGGAAAAAAAAAACATTCTCTTCATGTGCGCTCAAAATATTTCGTACACCTCAAAAACCGTCAACCCTAAAACGTATAACCCAAAAAAGAGCAAATAAACTCTCATTTCCCGTGGAGCTAAAAAAAAATTAATGACTTTGTGACACACCCATACACGGGTAAAGACAAAAGGTGCGACCGGAGACCCGAAAATACACAACGGCAGACTAACAATTTCCTTTCTACTCATTATATTTAATAGCATGCGGTATGCAAAGTTGAATTTTCAAGGATACCTCTATCGGCGGGTTTCAATCTCGAATCTTAAAAGTTAAGATTGAAAACAAAACAAATAAAATAATTATAATGATTTTTTTGACAGATTACTTCAGACAAATAAAATGTATTGAAATTTCGTATTTCATCAGAGATAAAACATATAGAGATGACATATCGAAACCGGCCTATCCTATCCTATCCCCTGTCCTATCCCGTGGGATGTCGTAAAAGGCGACAAAAAGGGAAAACACGGGCATATATCTACACCCAGACCGTAGGTGGCGGTTTACCATCAACAATAGCATTCCCAAGGAGGGTTAACGTCAGGCAGGCGGCCGGTCGTAAAATCAAACAGCCGAAACTTTTATTTTTTTTTTTTTTTTTTTTTTGAGGGGGGAAATGCATTTACGCACTACCCACGGGGGGAAATGCATTTACGCACTACCCACGGGGGGAAATGCATTTACGCACTACTCATAAAACAGCCGAAACCTAAAATGCAACATGAATTGGAAGAGGAAGACATGTTGCGCCGACCCCAAATAAAAATGGGAAAAGGGTAGGGAGATGATGATATCGAAACCGGCCGTAAATTGTGTGACCGATATTAATACTGTTAGTTGCTTGGCAATCATCTCGTGTAGCCCTTTCTAGCTCGTCCAGCATAGCAGCAGTGCAGCGTGTGTTTCCCTAACGGATTCTTTATTTATTTATTATTTATTCATTACAAAACAAAAATCTTACAATCATTCTTAAAAAATAAGACACAGTTGAAAAAACTACAGCTACACTGTAGTGTACAAATAAACTTACAAACTAAAGGGGACACGGGGAAACCGTGTCAGGACTATTCCCTTCGACGGTGGCCTCTCCTTTGTACGCGCATACGGACAAGTCTGCTGGGTGAGGCACACATGGTGCGTCCCTCGTGGAGTAATCTTCTGAGTGTCCTTGAGCTAATCCTTCTATCGATCGGACTTTGAGGGGTCAGGGAGATGCACCCGATCTATACGGGTCATAAACACGGTCCTCCTTCAACTACCTACTCAGCTAGGCGAGGACCGGCGTATGTGATCGCGCGCCTGAGACCTATGTATTAGTGACAAGTATCCACCTCTTCCTCTCCGTCTGTCGGGAGGTCTAGTGTGCAACGGCGCGATGATCTGGAGGTGAACGTGCGCCGACGTGTCCGCTCTGCGGAACATATTGGTTGCAAGGCTGCTTACAAATGCATCCAGGCTCTCTACACGTAAGTCACGCGCAATTACGCGGTTGCTGACGTATCGCGGTGCCCCCGCGATCATGCGAAGCGAGATGCTCTGTTGGGCTCTAAGCCGTTTCTTGTACGTTTCTGATAAGCGACAGAACCATGCAGGGACGGCATAGGTAATATACTGTTAGTTGCAGACAGACTAACACTTATGAACATAAAAAAATAGCTAGTCAATAAATGAGAACTATCTAAAAGTATAATTATATTTAGCGGGTCGGTAGGGCAATATTGAGCTCTACTGGATAGAACATGAACTTGGTGGAAAATATACCATTGTGACACTTTAAGGCAAGTCGCGTTCCGGGACCAAAAATTGTAAATTGCCTTTAGTCTTTAGCCGTGATAGATGTAGCCCGGCATTATGATAATGTTGTTATTGCCATCGTTGTTCGAACCAACACCAATATATAATTAGCTAACCCGGCAAACATTGGCATTGTTCATAAAAAAATACGCTATTACAAAATGGGACTAGGAGGATGAAAGGATTACAGGTATTTTTAATGCAACGGAAATAAATTCAAATTATTTTTTATATGGAACCCTAATCACCTAGCGGTATGAAATATACTTTACGATCTATTCTCATATCTACTGTACATTAATTTTTTTATAAAAAATGGCCAAGGAGAAGTGTGACCTCAAACATCGTGATACGAGGTTTATAAATAGATATAGTAGATCTGGTTAGAAAAGACCTAATAACTGGATATTTAAAAGATAGACAAATATATATATTTACAAAATCATCGAACATCAAAAACCATATACCTGCTAAATTCAATTTATTTATTTTTTCTCTCACCGAAAGAAGTTCTTACGTTATCAAAGTCTGCCTGACCTATACCTAGGGAAAATATGAGTGAGTACAGTTAATCTAGAGCTAAGATTACCGCATAGTACTCAAGTGAAGTTAAATAGGTTTGGTTTCGACCTCCGTCCGCATTCCTAGTGTTGTGGTGTGGTCAGGATTTAGAAAAATATCGATAATCAATGAATTTGTTGTAAAATTATCTAGTAGATTTCTACTTATGAGCACTGTATTGGAAAACCTCGTATACCTCATAGTACATATCAAAGAACTGAAGTCAGGAAAATAATATAAAAGTTACAATAGAATTAAACAAAACTATCTACGATTAACTCATTTTTATGATATGGGGACAAGGGAGTTTGAATAGCGATTGCGTAAGCAATATTTACTCATTTAATATTAATTATTTAAGCATTTTTTTCATTATGCTAATGCTCACATTAGCATAAGCATTGTTTACTATTATACTATACAAGGGTAGTCAATATTATATCATAGTTTTGACCATTGATTTAATCGAAAACAGTTAAATCTGTTTCTATTTTCTCAATTTTGAAGAAGTGACATTTAGTCGATAAAATAATAATATTATATCAAAAATCAATATTTTCCAAAGTTTTGATTCGATAAACCATAAACATTTAAATCAGTAATGAGTTAAAGTTTAATATCTCGGGAAATGTTAAGTAATTAGGTAATTTAATTTCCAACAAAGTTACTATTTACAAATTATTTTCGTTTCGTTTCGTAGTTGATTTTCTTCTGAGATAACGACAAAAAACGACAATTTGGAATGATAAAACAATTTATTAATCTGTATCAACTCACCAGTATAAGTTATACGTTTTCTACAATGGTCACTTTTGTACACAATTTAATTCTGAGTAAATCACGACCAAGTACGATGTTATAGCACAAAATGCGTTAGAGCACTTAAATTAATACTACCTGTACCCTGTAACTTTTAGGGTTTTTTTGTTCTACATACCCAACAAAATTTCTGGCGAGTACTGTAAAAATAATAATCGAAAAAAACAATCACTCGAATGTTTGACGTACATTTAAATGATGTTTAAATTTTACCAAAACAGTATAAAAAGTCAACGAATTCTTATAAATATTTTATCGACCTAATACAACCCTACCAGGGTAAAATGCGCGGGCGGACGCTACTCATGCAAAAACTCCGTCTCAGGTAAAATGAAGTCACAAAGAGCGCTAAGACATGGCGCGGAAAACTCAAACGTTTTACATAGATTCACTCTAATCAATACTTATTTATTTCTTTATACATATATGGCCTTCGGTTTTGTTCATTGTATTGTAGAGCTGTAAGTTTTCCTGAAATAAATTGAAAGAATACATACACTTTAGTAGCTTATAAGTCACTAAATATTATTGTTCGATGACGCTCTAAAGCTCGAAATGTCTGGAAAATATGTTTCTTAAGAGAACACTAGGCTGCCATGGGGACTAGCGACATGTGTGAAAACTAGAAACTTTAGAAAAATGAGTTTTTTTTAATGTTTAAATTTCATCATTTGTTAATTGGAAATTATTAACATAACCTAACATTTAACATTTATGAAAATATTTATTAATAATAGTGGGCGTGCTTTACTTCATATGTATTTTGTGACGTTACCGAAGTAAATTTTAAATAATGTGGTTGTTTATATAGTTTTTAACGGCTTAGCAAAAAGATATAAAGCATTAACCTAGCCCTCGTCAAAAATTCTTCATGCACGTACTTAACGTAACGTAGTCGTTACCACTAATCGTGAAGTATGAACCGACCTTTTTCATTCTCAACCACATACTTTCAGTAGGTACTCGAGAAGTCGAGACAACGGATCTCTTGTCTTTATGAAACACTCGAGTGGGCTGGTTGGTTCTCTGACGTTTATTCTATTTTTCCCGCATCTCGGTGCAGTTGCAACGATTTTTAATATCCATTCCTGCTTAATGCAAGTTATTATTTTTTTTATAATGTGTTCAAAATCTATTTAAGTATTAGTATAGTTAGGTATTGTATATAAGTAATATAAATGCATTTTTTTTTTAGAATTTCTGATATAACTCCATATTCTTAATTACCGAGATAGAGTTTATTAAAAATAAGCAGCCTTTGTATTGATTTTAATAAAAAAATAAATAAATTTATTGTTAAAGAACTATCCGAAATGATACTACTTCGGCTAGGGATGATGAAATCAATTGTAATGAAAATTATCTTACGTTACAGAAATAAGATGAATTTTAAAAAAGTAACATAGTTTTATTTTAACATTATAAAATGTTATTATAGATATAGACATAACTTTGTACTTATATCTAACGTATTTAATGATCGAACAAAAAGGACTAGCCCTTAAAAACAACGCGTGTTTAAGGATACATCCGGACAATGACTTAAAGGAATACTTTTGTTTAACAGAATATCATCGTGAGCTCACACCATAAGCGAAGCTGTCGATATCAGTTAAACTGTAATGGACACCATAACCACGCCTTTACGTCCTCGCCCAGAGGTATTGTCTTGTTCAGGTAAAAATTCATTAGGTAAACTTTCTCATCATTTAAATATAACAAAAAAAAATTGTTCTCATATTTTATGAGTAGAGTAGCAAACAGGTAGAATTATAGTTCTACAAATATAGATAACTGCAAATTGTAGCATTTTGTAACCAACTTCTTAAGAGTATGCAAGCGGCCTTTGTTCCATACAAACGTAGTCTCCTGTTTCCTACCTGGATAATAGCATTAAGGTAAATATAATTATACCAAATAATATATATCCACCACCGTTATGCTCCTACGATTTGGTTTTTTTTCCATAAATTAGTTATTGTCGAAACTAGAACCTTTTTAAAATAAAAAAATGCTCGGATTTTTACTGTTGTTTTCATACTTTCGTCAAACAAATTTGATAAATTTACCAAAAATGAAAACCAAACCACAGCCAAAGTCTTTATTATTGTATATCTAAAAGAAAATTTAAAATCGGTTCAGTTTTGGAGGAAGAAACAAAGTGCGAAAATCTTTTTTATATTCAAAGTTCAGAAAGCCTTCCCTATTCAACTAGTATAGACTTGTAGACACTTCACTTCACTTTTTTATTAGATCCAAACCAACTCCCACTGGAGCTTAATCATCACTACCTGTAGTGTTTCGCAACCTATTTTTCTCACATTACCGTAAATAGAATTTGAGCCACTTACAAATTAAAACTACTTATTTTAGGTGAATATTGGCCGTTGCCCAGATATTCACCTAAAATTAGCATATTAATTTTAAAGAAGCTAACACAAGGGTACTACGAAGTAATGGTTTTGTATATATTGCATATGTCAGATCAACCCGAGCTGCAGTTGTCCCTTTCGAGTTTTATAACTATTTCTTTGCGGCGCAATGTGATTGCTATAGATTTCTCAATGCCTACTGTTCAAATTTGTCGCCGCCTGCACATCCCATTTACGTATTGCTATCCTGAGATTAGATGTTAAGAGGTTGCTACTAATAAGGACCGGGATAAAGCATCTGACATGGCAGTGTGTCTTAGTAAAAATACATTTCGGACTAATGTATAGCAGATCTGGCACAAATCTTGAAAAGTTTTAAACAATCTTACTAAATACCTAGAATTAACCTATAGTTGAACGTGTAGTCGATAAAATCGTGCGAGAAAGCACCATTTCTAGGTTTTTATGTGCCACAGGGTATGAATTCTGCTCGCGATACTATTTTCCGGTGTACAAGATCCTCTTGGAGCAGTTAATCTTTTAGAGATTACTTTAAAAGTAAACACTTCATCGCCTCGGATCTCGTAAAACTCTGCTACTTGTTACAACTTAATATATTTCAAGGTTTTTCTATTACACCTACTTGAAAAAAAAAAGTATTTCCTTTTTTTATTTTAGACTTAATTTAATTTTAAATATATAAGAATATCATGCGAATCACTAAAAATATTTGTGGCCTACAGATGGAAATGACTGAAAGTAGAAAGTAGCACCAGTGAGATGGAAGTTAAGGAGTATGATATGACATGAGGATAGATGAGAATCACTTAACAAAAAGAGTGTTAAGTATGAAGGTAGGTGGTTATAGAGGCAGAGGGAGACCGAAGAAGGTATGGATGGATTGTGTGAAGAATGGTATGTATAAAAAGGTTTAAATTTGTCAACTGACAGAGGAGAAAGGAACAAGAAAATATATTGTCATAACCCTTTGTGTGATGGTCTATAAACGGAAACTTCTTGTGTCTTATTTTTCAGTTTTGATTTCAAGGTCAAACCAATAGTAGATTGAATAAACAAGCATTGGCCAACGTTTTAATATCAGTTAAATCCCATGTTTATCTCCTACTCCACGTTATAAAAGTATTTATTCATATTAAACTAATGTTGAATCATTTGCCAGTTTGTTCAACTTACATTCCCAAACAGAAAATTGGCGAAACGGAGAACAAAATCGCGTGCTAACGTCCAGTGAGGTACATAACACGTCAAAACAAAACTGATACGCACCATTATTCAACTTTGAAAGAAAACCATAGCCACTACAATAATCTGTCTAACATCACATAAATTGTGTATTAATATTCCATAATAATGTCTAGCGCCCATCCGTTTCCTATATCAGTGGTAAATTTATTTATTGCACTGAAATGTTAACATAGATTGTAAGAGATCTAATAGGTTCGTCGTTAAAATTTGCATTTCTCACTTTCCGTCAATAAAATATTACCCATTCATAAAACGTAGCTTACAAGCAACGGTAAGTCTTTGAAATGCTAGAAGGTGTTTTTTTTACAAGGTGTAGGCTAGTGCTTTCACCACAATCTCAACTGAGGTTAAATGACGAAGTGATCCAAGATGGTAGATACTAAGCCTAGAGGTACCCGAGCGATGCTACCGGAACACACCTATTGGTATTTGCAACAGATTTTCCAACTTGAATGTAGTAACTACCCAGGCGGGAATATTAAAAAATGGCCTACGTGCTATCGTGCTATGGTTTCCTCGCGATGTAGTAAAACTTAATCTCTTTAATTATTACACTTATTATTTTTATTACCGCATACTGTTGACTTGGTAGACCTTTATAGCTTCATCGAGCTTATACTTAGCAATATTACTTCAACTTATGGCTAGTAAGTAAGTTAACCAATTACTAAAAATTACATAACAACCTAAAGTTTTGCAATGATGTCGAAATTCTTTAAAATCCTTCAGATAATTTTCAAGTTCTAGTTTCCTTGGCTTCGCGTGTTTAAAAAAATGTAAAAATAACAAAAATTAATTACACTCGCGTAGGTCTCTTTAAAAAAAATGTCGCTGCATTATATCTTTTTACTGAAATCGATCCTATTTCTAAGATTACAAATGCATTTATTTTTATTAAGAACAACACGCAAGCAATACACTTAACTGTATTCATACGGCATTACGGTTGTCCGCAGAACACATCTTGTTTTAGGGTACCGTTATGAAATTAATAATTATATTTCTAGTATTTTCTAGTTCTTGCGTTCCTAGTACAAAATAGAGTTCCCTGACTATTAGTTAGTTGTTAATATAACAGGAATTACAATTCTTCAGAAGTGAAAATGGTGGTCGTCACGGTGCGGTCTGCACATATGAAATATTAAAACCTTTTATGTTTACAGTTACAGCATACGAGATGATTTTACTGCCAAGTAGCTTCAACAGCTCGTTCCTATTATAAAAGAACATATGTACAAAGTAAGCCGGACAGAAGTAAAACTTTCTGACAATCTTTAGTCCTACATCTCTGGAGACGCCTCATCGTAATAGAATATAGTACGAAAATAATAACTCTGTAGTTAAAAAATCGTTGCATCATTTTTATTTGTATCTTTTTATAAATTAAGTTTGATAAACTATAACTAATATTTGACATTTATATGGTGCTGAAACTGGAACTGATGGTACTAGTCTGCCTTATAAGTTAAAAATCGCTTAGCGAGAGATGGTAAGGACTGTACCCGGAGCTTCTTCACGTGACAAATTTCTAGCATGGTGGTAGGGCATTTCTTAATAATGTCCGCCTGGGTAGCTACCACGCCGCTTAATTTTGAAAACCTGTACCCAAATACCAATAGGTGTGTTCCCGCAACACCACTTGAGAACCAGTACCTTTTGGCTTAGTGTGTGTTACCATCCTGGACCACATCTTCACTTAACATCAGGTGAGATTGTGGTTAAAAGACTGAGCTTATGTCGTGTAAAAAAAAAAAAAGTTAATTCTTTTGTAACAAAATGAATTAATTCGCCCTTGAACCAGTGAACCAACTTAGGCAGTGAACGAAACAAGTATTTAGTCATATCTACAACCGCTGAAGTAAAAAAGTTTTTAAGATAACATCACATTCAAACTAATATCCACTATGCTACATGTAATGATGAAGTAATTAGAAATGATGGAATATGCAAAACCGAAAGTCTAATTTACGGAGGTGTTTTAAAGGGACCCATGTCTAACCTTAATGTGTCAAGTACCCATAAAAATGAGACAATAGGAAAACAATAGTAAAACAATGGAAAGCTGGCGTAAACGCCAGGTAAGTGCTCAAGGGGTTAAATAAGCCTGAATTAAAGATAGAGGATCTTACACGTCAGATTCCGTAATACTTTTGATATTTCCATTTGCAAATCTTGCAGTACGCTGAGAAAACATACAAACAAAGATAATCTTTCGACAGAAGTCGTTGTAGAAACAACCTTTGCAAAATCGTCGAACAATGGATTCTAAATTTAAATTTTATTTTTCAACTCTATGGTTCGATGCCATTTGTCATGCAAATTAAGAACATGTTCTTCGTTCGGAAATCAAATAATTTTGTACGGAACCACAAGGAAATGAAGGCAACGAGAATGATAGCGGAAACTTGTTTTTTTTTTTTTTAAATATTTGCAAAAAAGAATCGCATTCTTAAAAAAATTTGTTTCCTCGACACAATGTTTAAAGCACCCCATTCACGACACAATGGAGGGGTTCCGTGGCGTTTTGCACGAACGATTCGCATGACCCGCGACGACGTGTGTCACAATAAAATCGTGTATGGGTGCACTCAGAGAATTGTTTTTGTCCTTTTACCGACGGGCTTTTTTACTTTTTTCTTTATTTTTATGCGAGATATTTTTCATGCCAGCGAGTGTAATTTCAGTGGGTTCCTTGAGACATACTTTACGTTCAAGATGCAATTTGAAATGGAATCTCGGAAAATATGAATGAGGCTTGCACTGGAGTACAGAAAGGATTTTAATAAGTGAATGATTTTGTTTTTAAATTCACGGTAATACGAAAATATTAACACAAAGTATTTTAGGATTTAGTTTCATTGATGAGTAGGTATAGTTAATTATAAAATTTGAAATGCGTAAGGGGTTTCCCGTAAATTCAAGTAAAAAAGCAATACAATTTTATGTATCATAAAGCATCTTATAGTATAAGTCTCATCATATCACCCGACGTCCACTACATAGCCCATCCCTTTATGATCTGTACAACGACTGGCCGTGTACTTTGGACGTGTATGGACCCAACACCATCAATACACAGTCACAGAGTTACAGAGTTACAGTCTTGAGACTGCGGTGTTTCGGGTATTTTGCGTAGCTTCCCGTACGCGGCCCAGAAGTGTTGGCTTCGACGATCAACCTTTATTGCATAAGTTACATGAGGTGCAAATAAACTTAAGAGGCGGCGGAAAGAGAGATAGAGCTATCCACCTAGATCCCCTCTCGCTCTCGATGGATTGGCAAGCGTAGAGTCAAAAACGACCTGCACCCACCATAGTTTGGACTCCACGCGGCGAACTTTGGACGAGTCTGTGCATTGCACGCAGGCACGGGTAGGAACCCGACGTCGTACTCTTCGCGTGCGTCCCCGAGTTTGTCAACAGAGCTTAAGTTCTGATCGCGGTGGGGCCTCGCTTAGAGGGGCCTGACCCTGCCGGGAGTAGAACAGAAAATGCACTAACGTGTGTGCTCTGCTCGTCCCCGGAACAGGCTTGGAGAGTACAGAGGGGTTTTAGTCGATAGAAGTCCAACATATCAAACCATCTTTCGTTGGCTGACCGGGGTGGGTATGCTAGGAAGATATCCCCAATGTAAAAAAAAATGTACAAATGAACTAATTTCTAATCTAATTTTAGGTAGCGCCATCTAATTGGCATTAGCAAAATTTAAAATCTAAAATAAGATTTCTAAGTTTATGTTGTAGACAAGGATGGTTGATAGGGATTACAAGAATATCGTACCCCGATTCTGATGACGTGAACACTGTAGGGTTAGTCAGTTGTATGCTTGTTTGCCTATCACGACCACCATACACATAGTGAAAAAGCCACAATATCGACGCACTTCGTCGCGTCGCTTTCCAGGAACATCCGAAGGAAATCCAGCAGTTTTCAGAGTGAGAGGATAATTAAGGCAAAAGGAATTGGAATCAACCGTGCAACTATTGAAAAATTCGTGGTAGATGTAGGCCGGTATGATTGATAGATTTTCATCTATCGGCTACCTTCATTCATATTAATTTATTTAACATCAGACGAAGTGTAGTCCTAACTAAGCCCGTATAAAACTTTGCCATTTTTGTTACACGTTTAATAAACAGATTCTGTACCCTAAACACAATAGTACCTTTTTTTTCCTTTTTTTTTTTTTTGATGGGGGGAAATGCATTTACGCACTCACCCTACCTATTGTGTTAGTGGTACCTAGTGCCGCTCCAATACAATAGGTAGGTGGGCACGGAGTGACGAGCTCCGTGCCAGTGTGGGACTCAAACCCGGGCGAGAAGCGCCCGGGAATACCCACTAAAACCCCCCGGGGCCGTCCGCCGCATTTGAAGTAGGGGCGATACGGGGTTGCCAGGCATGTCGCCGCGTCGCCCCCTGCGGCAAACCCACCAGGCCCGTCAGTGCAATGGCCCGGAAACACAATAGTACCTAAGCATATACATTACAAAATTTTCTACAATCGAGCTTTAATCAAAAACAATGTATTTTTTCAACTAAAAATCGAAGTTTTTATAGCATCCGATACCTTATCGATCAACGTTTAGTGAAAATTAATACTAAGCCATTATATTTATTAACAAGTCCTCACTTCAATTAGTTATGACCTCCTAAAATATCCCAACCAATAAAAATCCACATCAGGAGATCTATTTCTGTGACTATTCGGTGAATACTAATGCAATGCAATCGACTATACTGGTGTGGGACCTACATCCCTAATGAGGGCTGTATCTGACACACAGAGGCGTGAAACACGACACACACCCTGTTTGTAATACAGTCAATATGTTCATATTCCCATTAATGTTGTCTGTTAAAGTACGTTTAATAAGAAATTTGATTCATTAAGACGTTACATCTTGAATAGTATAGCTGATTTGTTAATTATGCTTGAAATAATTTTAAGCTATGAAATCTTTAAGAATTTATGAAATAATTACAGATTAGAATAAATAAATATAGATACCACAAGTGAATAGAAATTAAAATATAATGTTATTAATATACAGGTATATTCCATTTTCTTAATATACTCTATATATATATATATATATATATATATATATATATATATATATATATATATATATATATATATATATATATATTTGCCATTAATAATATTATTTAATACATGAGAATGAAAGATAATTATAGAAAAAAAAAAAACAATAGTTTCCAAATAAACTTTATAAATTAATAGTTCAAACGCAGCGGCCTTCATGTGATACGCCCAGTTATAATTGGAGATTCGATAATGAAGGTGTTGACATGAAGATGTGTGAAGCACTCTCTGAATTATAACGAACATTTCAAAATTGGAATCTATTCAAATCATGTTTTTTTTTTTCAACGAAATGTTTGTGTCCAGTTATGTTTTAGTCAGTGACGGCTTTTTTATTTCAAGCATATAAAATGTATTTACGTAAATTTAGGAGATATCTTTGATAATCGGACTTATTATATTTAGAAGCGATACATGTTTTTTTTTAATATAAATGTAGAGTTATAAATATCTGTTATATCAAATCGAAATTAAAAAACTTACTTAAAGTAAACAATCTTATATTTTTCAATGAATATTTATGAATTCATAAAAAAATCACACACACGAATATAATCATGGACCTAATCATTTTATTTTATCAAATTATAAATGAAAGGGCTTTCAAAAAATAAGTTAATATTGAACTCATAGTTATGTAACATAGGCCTCTTCCAAATCTCACTGAAGCTGTTTCTGAATTCAATCAATCATACAATAATGGAACACGATGTGCTTATTGCTTCGCATCGATTCACTCTTCCAAAGAAAATCAAAAGTTCACTTTCTTCGAATTCATTCGTTCAATATTCAAATTAAGAATGACCTCTAAGTGATAAAGTTACTATGAAAACTCGATCTAGTTATAAATATAGCACAGAGTATCAATATTTAAAGTAGTATTGAGTATTATATCATTCCGTGAATATGAAAACGTCACAATCTTGCTTGCATACAAAATAACTTGCATTTATAGTAAGATGCATACTTTTACCATATATTTATTGTGATACCTATATCGTAGTAACTTATTAACCTGAATAGCTTAAAAAGCTTTTTCTGACATGGAAATGTTAATTCACATAATTTTTGTAGATCGATATAGGTACGTCTTCTTGCATTCAATTAAAAAAGAACACAAATCGAATTTGGAATCACATTTGAAAACAGTACCAGCATACTGGCCAGCAATAGGTCACGGGCGTGGCCAACCTTCATTCGATTAAGAGATATGGATTGCGTTTGTAATTTAAAACGTGTTCGAAAATTGAAACAGCAGGTATCGGTGTACGTAATGGCACCGCTACCCGAACTCCATCTCTAATGCCATCTATTGTTCAAACTATATTTTAAATTAAATTGAACGTGTGAGTTGTATAACATTATGCTAAATTGATTTCAGATTTGACAAGATTGCCTTACTCATACAAAGTGACGTCATAATTATTATTTTTATATAGGAATTTGACATGTTGGCCGCTCTTCAAGTGATAGGTAGTAAGACTGTCATCGTCATAGGCGCGTCCCTTTTATAGATTGGCACCTTCAATGAGTCCTTGCTTTCGATGAAGAAGTATATCGTAATAAATTCATACCAGGGAGTATGACATTGTCCATTGTCGACCTCCTTCGACTTTACAATCAACTAGAGAGTCAGTAATTCAGGATTTGTTACTATCCTCTGTCGAAAGTTTTCTAAATTAACCATGATTCGTTGCAAAGGTTAAACGATTCACATTTTTTTCAAATATAGAACTAGTTGGCAAACATTGAGAATAGTCACGTGACCCGTCGTCGAGACAGGGGTCGTTACCGCAGACGTTCGAAATTCGAATGTTAATTTGAAATGCAAGGGTGTGACCGCGCGTGGAATACAATCGAACGCTCGTAATAAATAGGTATTGCGTTATACAAAACTAAAGATGAGCATTCACAGCTGAACTAGCTCGATTTATACGAGATGAAGTAAAATTATGAATAATTAAAATTAAATTAAAAAAGAAACAACTCGTCTTACTTAGGCATCATCCATTAGAATGGAGGAGCTGAGGATTCGCAAAAAATAAGTTGAATGGAGTACAGTAAAATACAAGCCTAAACAGAAAAGTGGATCGATTTGAATTACCGTTACCAGGCAAATATTTCCAAATTTTTTCAAAATAAAATTAGATTATAAGTATTTAATTAATACACTTGATTCTGATTAGAGAGAACGGTTATTCTAAAACCTCTCCACGTATCACCAGAAAAACATCACGTAATTAATGAACGATCCCTTATAAAACATAACATAACATAAGCTCACACCTGTTATCCCCGAAGGGTTAGGCAGAGGTGAAATAGCGAACGACACCACTCACATTTCGCCGAGCTTAGTTCCGTCCCAGATGTGACAGGGGGCGATCCTGTCGCCATTTCGGGCGCAAATTCCAAACTCCGGGATGATACTGAGTAGAAAAACTGAATACCATTTGACCCGACCCGGGGATCGAACCCGAGACGTCGGAACGGCAGTCGCACCGTAATACAACTTAAAAAAAATATGATTTAAATATACCTAAATACATAAAAATATATCTATCATGTTTGGTATAAGAATTTTAAATGAAGTCAAATAATATTTCGACGAAATAACCTCTTTGTATATAGCTATCTATTTCGTATGTTATTTCATATTGCAGTCTTTGAGTATTGTTGACATGTTGGCTTGTCGTCTTATTAGTGGGAAGATATGCTCGATGATTAATGTTCGACTTTATCAATCCTTTTTATAGACATGTGTAGTGAAACGATGTTTCTAATTGGACGGTATACGAAGTACCATTTATATTGATGAACGGTTACTTACGAGCTTGCATGCAAATTATAGGTTTAATATTTTATCCTAATAGTAGATGTAGACGGAACAAATAAAAAAATAGCATGCGGGAAAAATGTCTAGTTAGAACCTATTAGTTTTGTTGGGTGTCTGCGTTTTTTTGTTAGGGAATAAGATGTTTTGTAAAGTATTTTTAATCAGAGATTGTTGTTCCAGTAGACGCCTCCGAGGCGGCAGTCAGGTCGGGATTGCCGTGAGCTACGCCCAGGATGTTCCTCTTTTGCTGGTTCAGGTTGTTCAGGCTCTTCGGGCTGTTGGGATCTTAAGAGATCAGGTGTATCCGTATCGTCGATCACCATTCCATTCCACTCGAAGCCCGTCTATATGTCGGACACATCAATTCGGCTGAAAAAAATATTTTTCGAATTTTCTTACTAGCAACAGAGAAGTTAAGGAGCAGTCGCCTGTATGAGCATGTGATAGAAAAAAAAATTATTGCATATGAATGTGGACGGTTATTGGGTAAGGGGAAGACCAAATAAAAGATGAATGGATTGTGTGATAAATGATACGTTTAGAAAGGAAGTGAATGCTGAGATGGCTGCAAATAGAGAGGAATGGAAGGAGATAACTTGTTGCGCTGACCCAAACAAAAAATCGGTTAAAGGTAGGGAGATGATAACTTGAATACACCCAAAGAATTCACACATGACTTAGTTGTGTAAATTGTTTAGTAGTTCT
The DNA here is from genome assembly GCA_014132275.2 of Samia ricini. Lineage (NCBI taxonomy): Eukaryota > Metazoa > Arthropoda > Insecta > Lepidoptera > Saturniidae > Samia > Samia ricini. The sequence goes on from AP028159.1 coordinate 4,132,129, forward strand.
TGGTTGATGAGCATACAAACGAAAAACATACACATGTTTGCCTAGTTTATACCAACGCTAAACGATATGATATTATATCTATACTAATAAATAAAAGGGTAGTGTCTGTTTGTAAAGTCAATTTTTTTTTTTACTAAATAGATATGAATGTATATACGATATCTATACCAAAAATACAATTTTTGAAATTTTTGTCTGTTTCTAATTGGTAATCTCTGACACTGGTGGACCGATTTTGACGGGACTTTTTTTGGTAGATAGCTGAAGTTACTCCGGGTAACTTAGGTACTTCGAATTTTCGAAAATAATTAGGGATCCGGGTAAAAAAATAAAATTTTTAAAAATTCGAATAAAATCCGATTCAATGCACATTTATACTGGCAAGTGATATAATTTATGAGAAATATTTTACTTTATCTTAGTATTTTTAAGTTTTAGGAAAATAATTAGGGTTTCCGATAAAAAAAAAAATAACACGCAGTAAAAAATATATGAAACGAGGGCGCAGCCGCGGGCAGAGTGCTAGTTAAAACTAAAAAACAAAACAAATAAATAATTAACATATATTTATAAAAACTGAAGTAAAAACTCATATTAAAGAAATTGCTGAAAAAAAATGTATGTAATAATTTCCTTGTAAAAATCTAGAAATACGTATAAGGCGTGTATCATAATAATTGTGAGCAATTACGCGATGATTCATTCAGCAGTGCGCACATGAGGGGCTTTCAGCGATACATTATGAAAAGGTTCTTTGCGTGCGGTCCCGGTGTGACGTACCCTACGACGCGATCAATATTGTGGACACGACCTTAATTTCCAAAGTTAATTATTAACAGTCTTAACAGCTATAAATAAATAGTTCAGTACTTTTTTTGCCCTATATTTGTCGTAGATTATAAAATTATATCCTATTTTAGTACTGGGCATCATTGATGGTTGAAAGATACTGGCCATATTAAAACTTATTATAATAAAATAGAGAAGATATTGTAAAAGGAACTGTCATTAGACACCCCGTGTAACCATGTTTGTCCAATGTATATATATACTATAAAATTACTGTAACAATCAAAAACTGATTTCATTCGATCAATCGACCAACATAATATAATCAAAGACAACATTTGCCGATCGTTTTACTCTTCTTTTTTTATTTAGTAAGAAGCTGTAGTGGTTTCAATAACAAATTTAGGAACAGTTTTTTCCTCTTTTTACATGAACAGTAGAAAAAAATGTTGGGAAAATGTAAATCTATGAAGGATTTCTTCAAATATTCAATAATGTTTATTTTTAAATTTCAACCAATGGGCTAATACTAGTATTTTTTCATGTTATGGGATATATGTTTACGTTACAGAGACCGAAACAAACTGTAATGTGTTAAACCTCATTTTTTTCATTAGATTAAATTAAATCTCTGATCACGCTAACGTTTAATCCCTGATATTATTAGGCTAAAATGTTAATTAATAAAGTATAGACGCTGTATATGAAACTATGTACGTATCAACGATACGATCAATCATTAATAATAAATAGTTTAAACTTTATAACGGCCATTACTAATAAATTATTAGCAGTTACTACATTCTTCTTACTGGACTAATGTACAAAATAATGTTTGTCATTATGAAAGAAAATCGACGAAGTGATAAAATATAATAAAAAAAAGAAACTAGCGTTTTAAAAAAAAAATACTTGAAGTTATTTGTTATGTTAAACAAAATCACTGTCACTGTCAATTACCGTCAACAGAATTTGAATTTTTTTTTAATGTTATTTCTTTTGAGACAAATATAATAAGGTACAAAAATTGACGTATCCACTCTATACTCACGTGCGAGTATGACGGATGGCCGCGGGCTGGTAATTCGTTTTAGTTTCATTTAAGACATTCATAATCCATTCCGGCTTTCATGCAACTACTATATTTCATGTTTTATGAATTTCAGCCCCAACAACTCGACGGTATCACATTTATTTCGCGAAGTACTTGCAGTTTGTAGTTATTTATGAAACTATTCAGTACATTTATTGCCTTTAATTCGGGGTACTTATTCCAACATATAAAATTTTAGTTACTGATATAAATATACAACAAAGTAATCATAGTGAGATCGTCATTAACTCAACAATTTACATCTATGAAAAAGCCGCGTTTCGGATTACAAGAATATAAAAAAAAATTACATCTACCCGATCCGCCATAATAAAAATCTGATATTTACGTCTAGTCTGGAGCGGGATGTTTTGTTTCGCGGATTTCCAACTCGTTTCCTTGGCAGGATGTTGCGGGGCTTCCTTCGTACACCGAAGATCTGCAACGTTGTTGCGAAAATCCTTCTAGAAGAGAGAGGGTTAAACTTTCGAAATTTTGTTTCCGTTTAAGTGGAATGATATATTTGATTTGGTATTTTTTTACATGATACCATTCGTATGTATTTAAACACTAAGTACATGTTATCATGCGTTTAAGGTTAATTATTTAATGTGTAAATTTTGCAGGATTTGGGAAAGGTTTTCAAGTAAGTACATTTATTATAAAAAGTATGCTCTATATGTCTATACTTTGCAACAGAATTAAAAAATGCGACAAAAGGTGACAGTTTATCCCAAATTGTATATTATTTTTATAGGGTAATGAAATTGTAATTATCTAGAATATTTCATATTTTAATATTATAGAAGTATCTATAGGATGAAATGGCGACAGGTCTCTGGCTTGATTTGCGACTTCCGGATGCCCCTTAAATTACAGGGTAGGATATATAAGTCCTTTATAAGACGTGTCATATTGTATGGATCAGAATGCTGGGCTAATAAGAAGATGGATGAGAAACGATTGCATGTAGCTGAGATGGGAATGTTGAGATGAATAAGTCTTTGGTAGAAACGGATAATGTCAGGAATGAATATATGAAAGAATAATAATTATAAACATTTATTAAATAAACAATTTATAAGAAAAAACGTAAAGCGCATTATTTCACGAGCTTATCTGGATGGAACGTGGATGGCACGATCTCTCTGCAACAGCTTAATACGGAATGCGATTTATTAAAATTTCTTCATTGATTTATGTAATTTTTTATATCAACTTTTATATGAATCAACTAACAAAATTATACGGTATATAAATCAATCAACATAAATAATTTTGACATATACATATAATTGCTATAATTTTCGCAATTTTGAGTTATGAATTTTTAATGAGATTGCGAGAGAGATTAAGAGTCAGAAAGTCATTTCCCGGTAAAGGAGAGGAGTATGAAAAAAAAGGATTGCTCCAGTCGTAGCGTTTGTTAGCGTCGGGCCATAAAAACGTCCATTTTTTTGTTACATTTAAGAAAAGACACAAACACCCTTGACGCTAAATTGTAACTTAAACTTATAATTATGTATAACCTATAATAATAACTAAATTGAGCTAGTTTTGTATAAAAAAATACTATATCAAAATATAAATTTAGTGAATTTGAAGTTTAAAGCTATACTGATGATATATGTACAATATAAATTTGAAAAGTGAAGAATAAAACATGTTTCAAAATGTTGTGGTTTCCTCACGATGTTCCATTCACCGAAAGCTCAGGATGATTTTAGAGTTGAACTCGCGTCCATTGAGGTGGAATCTCACAGCATTACCAACTTCGACATCATTGCTTCAGAACCTATCAAAGATGAAAATGTCAATGAGAAAACTTAAATGGTATCATAATTTAAAAACAAAAAACTATATATTTATTATTTACTCCATTCTACTTTTATATTCTGTGGCATATTAACATACTAGTGGTCTGTGACACAGCTTTATGAAAGTAAAAACCGTATTCTATAACACCTTTGTTTTTTTTTGGATTTATAAACTTCCATATATAAAATTTATCATAAAACAACAGAAAATAACTGAAAATATACGGTTTTACAATAGAAAAGGTTGCGCACGGCTCACGCTCGACTCGCGTCGATGCGATGTTTTCTTTAGAAACCCGCCTGCAATGTGGCGAAATCATAAAAGATATACATGTGAATTTTAATAAAGCTAACATGAGAGTTAAAACGTTGTTTTAATGGCCGCACATCGTTCAGTCCGTACCTATCTTCTCGAGGGTAATCCAACGTTTCGGTTTCGGGTTGTGTGCCGCTTAACCGAATTTTTGTTTTTCCGTTTATTTTGTACACTGTGTAGGAGGAGGTACATTTTTGTTATTATTTTAGTGCAGGGCCTCGTTACGTTCCGGGATCTGTCTGTGGTAGTTTGAGCGTTCTCGAGTGTTATAGTAAATCGCATGAAGTATGGACTCTACGTATTTATTTATTTTTAGATTTGCTGAATTTTTCTACAATTACATTTCATCTCCGTTAACTTAGTAGTAATTTTATTTGCAGTTTCATTGATATAATTAAAATATTTTCTTTTTAAGAATATCTAAAACAGAAAGTTTACGAATTAGTTCAAATAGGAACAGAGATGATCATACCTGGATTCCTGATGTTTGTCTTCGTTTATATCATAAATGTAATTTAAAGATTACTTGTTACTTGAACCTTAAAAAGCATTTTCTTTATCTCCGTATCGTAAAACAAAAAAAATGAAATGATAATAAAATATTTCTGTTAAAAGAACATTTTGGAAAATCAGGATGTTTAAACAACGAATGTAGTATGCAAATGTGATAAAATGCCACTAGATTGCGTACGGCTTAAACAACCGCCAACGCAAGTTTACCCGTCTTGTCTACGGTAAATATACAAAATATGTATTAAAGCTTAGGCGCGTGTCGTACGCCACACAGATGGAGATTAAATGGGTAAATTGTTCATAATTTAGAAGCTTGCGCGGTTTCCATGTTCCATATGGAATTTGTTTATACGCCAAATTAGGGTTTACTCTCCTGCATCGTTCTATATACTTACGTACTTCAAAAGTAATGGATCGATAATGAATTAGTTGGTAGTGTGGTCGGATTCCGCATCAATAGACGTAGGTTCGAACCTGCCTATTCAACTCCATAATATACCTGAGCTTTTGGTGAAAGATAACATCGTAGGGAAATGTGATAGAACATTTTTTTAATAATGCTGGGTAGCTATCATTGTCAAGTTTGAAAACCTATAGTCAAGCTCCAATAGGTGCTTTCCGGCAGTATCACTTGAGAACCAATACCTCTAAGCTTAGTGTGTTTGCCAACCTAGACCATATCGTCACTTAACATCAACTAAGCCTATATAGTACAAAAAAGTAAAGCCCCTTAAATTATTAATAACTGTCTTTTTTACCCAAGGCTTCATATATCTTATCAATTAATTTAGATATGATAGGTACCCTATGTCCTTTTCTGTATCTTTGCAACGTGTATGTAAAATATCATGATGATTGGCTGAGTAAATAAGGCATGAAGACATAACAAATAAATAAACACACAAATAAATTCACATTCGTATTTATAATATTAGTTTAGTATAGTGCAGGCCACAAGTAAATTTAAAAATGGTTTTGTTACAACTCGGTTACTAAGTGAATGATGCGCTATGTGATTCGGCTTCGGTTTTATTGCCGTTCAAGATAGGCTAGTATGTATCAAGCTGAAAGCTGATTGAATGGCGATCTTTAATGGTGGTCGCTACAGTATTTACTGTGCTATCAAAAAACGCAATGACGTCAAAAGTGACGGCAAAGGCCTATATCCAATTTATTTGTTTGATGTTACAATTTCTAAATCAGCCGGAGCTGTCGGTGAAGAAATAGATCGTGAGGAAACTATACATGTTGGTAGAGCAGTTTTTAATAATGTCCGCCTGGGTAGCTACCACTCTCAAGTTGGAAAACCTGTCCCAAAATACCAATAGGTGTGTTCCGGCAGCGTCACTTGAGAACCTAGTCTTAGTGTGTTTACCATCCTGGACCACATCGCCATTTAACATCAGATGAGATTGTAGTCAAAACACTGAGCTAATACCGAGTAAAAAAAAGATAATTTACGTACCTTGCATGAAATTTAATATTCTGTTAATTATGTCAATGTTAAAATTTTGCGTATTTTTTTACATTGTTTAATACGTAATACGTTCTAGCAGTTTTGAGGCTGTTATGATAAAAATGAATACTTAAAATAGTGTTTCTGTTGAGAATTTATAAGTGCTTTTATAACCTCTGGTACCTAAACGTATTTACTCATAGTCTATTACCTGTATACACCGTTCCGATATTTCTAGAAAGTTTTTCCGGCGCATATATCGCGTTAAATGTCACAAAAATTCCCTTATATAAGTTGAACTAACGATATAGACATAATAATATGTCGTCAACTGAAGAATACAAACAAAGATTCTACATTTACTAATTTTATTATATTCTTTTTAAATACACTAAAAACTCCATAGTAAAAACTAATTAATATTCTACATTATTTAAACTGCTAAAAACCTTCACTTTGACATTGTTGTAGACATGGAAGCGTCGGAATTTACGTTTGATAACCTAATTTAACTAAATTGTTATCTGCGGATAGATCTTGTGAGTGGGCGGTGTTAACTGTATAGAACGTTAATAAGACGATCGGTCACGGCCTGTAGTGTATCCGCGTGCGCAGGAGCAGGTACTGTTATGTACAAAAGTGGTGGTTAAAAACATAAATTAGTCGTCGAATGAGCAAAACTTATAGATTGCCTAATTAGAAAATTATTTCTTTAGAATCGGAGTTGGTTATGAAAAAAAAAAAACTAAACTACTTTTTGCATGTTTAAAAAATATTAATCTAGTAATAAGTGTTTGTACCTATGTTTTTTTACATTCAAAAAGTTTAAAAATTGTTAATCTTAGACGGTAACTTTTTGGCAAATAATGTAAATAACTAAAGCAAGGAGTTTTAAATTTATTTGCAACAATAAAAGTCGAAATGATTGAAAAATAATATCATAGTAATATCACGTTTTAACAACATCAAATCATCTGTCAGTACAAAATATAAATATACACTACTTGGTAACTTTTCTAAACCAATACCATGGATATAATTTTGAACCTAACTAAGTAACTTTAGTACGTGACGATACAAGCATAATATAAACACGTTTCAGACAAGTCGGCTGTTAATTACAAACGATTGTTGTGTGCGTGCGTCCACCCTAATCTAACGTCGTTGGACAAGCCGGGAACGGTGCTCGTGCCGAATCCGCAACTCTTGTGCGTGTGGAACCGGCCTATACGGCAGACATTATAGCGAGTAATTCTACGGTAAAATTCAGGTTTTTCTCTATTTGACAGTGCTGATAATTAAAGCTAAGGGACTGAATATTTGACGGTCTAGATCAATTATTAACACACATTTTAAAAATCTATATATTATGTAAATATGCAAAGATTTAAATTTAATTTAAATTGTTAAAATAACCTAACATTTGACATTTATCTGGTTTTTACATCTATTGGCGCTCCGAGCAATAATTATTTACATGTTTATCTAGTTCATCATAATCAAAACATACAATAGGCAATTTTATTATTTATCTCTGGGCAGCACTTAACCACCATACATCCATCTTATACTTGACATACTGTAGCACGTTGACGGGCGCCGTCATAGCGTTGGTAATGCGAATCTATAAGTTTTCCCCTACCAAGAATCACTCGAAGTCACTAAAGAAGTTTTCACTTCAAAAACGATCATTTTCTTTAAATGTCCTGTAAAGATTTCATTTCAATTGTTTCCTATTATAATTATTTAATAACATTAATGTATCTAGACTAACTGTATCAGCTGCTCTGATTCCACATACCATTGTATTTATTCTAATACTAGTTTAAATAAGATACCTTATAGTAAGTTAAAACCAAATATGGTTATTAATATGTTTTTTGTCGACTTGAAACACTTTTATCCTCTTAATTTTATACATCTAATGTATGTATATTAAAATCTGGCCAAAGAATATATCGAAAACTTACAACCCGCAAGAGTTAACTTGAGACCTGACCCGAATGCGCGCTCCCCTCCCGACCCACTTACATAGATTATGCAGAGAATATTGAGTAAAAGATCGAATCCAAGAAACACACGAACAGAAACTAATCATTTAATTAGGACACGAGAGTAATTCAGATTGTGACAGCTACTGTACATATAATGACAGTGACATCGTTCAGTTTAAGTATGTAAAACAATACTTTTAAATCTTCTTCTTTTATAATTGTTGTGTATAGTAGTATAGTTAATTTTATAACTAAAATAATTAATATAATGAACCCAAAAAAAAATCGACATACGATTCTTTTTTGCGGTCAGTACCTCACGCGTACGTCATCCGAGCGAAGTCTCAAGTTAACTTTTACGGGTTGTCAAAACGGAGTCGTGTAAATTGGTTGTCTGGTTATTGAAATATAAGGTAAACAGAAAGACGTTGCCTTTTATTCTGTGTAAGGATATCGATTAGTTATTCATTTATAGATTATTCTAGATATAATAACAACTATAGAAATCCTAAGATACAATCCAACGATTCACACATTCTCCGAGCCAAAGCACCATAATAAACAAAACGTACAATGTCACCTCGATTATCACTGCTCTCTCACACACTGTCTCGACGCCATTTGTTTAAATTGCCATATGCGTGCTTGTTAAAAGGACGTCTTCCACTGCGTTGGATAATATATGAAATATTATAAGATATATGTAAAAATGTAAAAACATATTTGAGTACAATATTCACGAAAAATATAATAGAAATAATCTATTTACTTATTATACATTTAAACCAAATGTTTCAATGATGAATTCATTATCGGAACAAGTTTTAAATGCTGAAAATCAGCGCCGAGTATCTCTTGGTACTTTAGTATATGCTGATCTGAACACCTTTTCATCTGATGAGATGCGCTGGACCCGGCCTCAAATTATGTATATTTTTCGTGTATCAATTTTTGGAATTTTTATATGTACTATTGTATCTCATTGGTGAATAAATAGTTTCTTTATTTCTTTCCTTATTTAAAATATATATTTCGTTAGATTTCAATTACTTTTACCGATTTTATAGAATCCTATAGTATAATTAAATTAAAATATCGTAAGTTTTAACTAATTCTTATTGATTTACCGGTTTAATGTTGATCGATTTATGACACAATTGAACATATTATTAAAAATAAATAATAGTTAATCACGATAATATTAACATACTTTTTGCACGATTTTGTACGATGCTTTGTAGGGCATTTTCCAATGATTATATGGCCACTTACCATCTTTAGGTTAAAAATTTGTAAGCCAACAATTAGGTCTATTTTGGTAGCATCATTTTATAATCAATACCGCTAGAATTAACGTGTTATCATCTTAGGTAACATCATTATTTAGTACCAGATGAAACTTTGATTAGGTATGTAAATCATGCTTTGCTATTTCTACATACTACATATAATATTTAATTTATACTAAATACTGAAAGATATATTGGATGTATATTCTATAATGGTAGTGGTCAACATACTTTATAATTTGTTGTAGAAGTAACACGCGTGGGTGTCGGCTCGTGATGCGTGCGCGCAGATTAAATTGCATTAATGCAATATACAAATATATACTTAAAGTTTAATCTTTCTGTGTGTGATATTTTGTTGTAGAGATAAATATATTCGATGGCCGTGGGTGTGTGCTTAAAGAAATTTTATTTGATAATCCCACATATTTATATACTAGATATTGGATTATATTTTATGTGATTACTATATCAGAGACCATCATAAAATATATAAAAACTCTTAGTGACGATTAAAACCGGTAAGAACATACACCTATATCCGCAGGTTCGTACCTATTATACTAATGAACTTAACCATTTTATTTATACTCTATAATTATAGCGTTTGACCTTATCTGATGTTAAGTGACGACGTAGCAAAAGATGTAGCACTCTTAAGTCTGCTAATGATGAATGGTTTTCATACTTGAAGGAATTAGGAAATTTCCTATAGCTTTGCTACGGTTGCTATCTCGACGATGCTTTTCTATACCTAAAATTCGGGCGCGTTACAGTAATTGTCTTGAACATTTTGAACCCTTGACCGATACGGAATGTCCGATAGTCTTACCTTCGAGTCATAATCATTCGAAAATTAAGTAACATTAGTACTGCTATCAATCCACTATTGCATAAAAATACACTAAAAAAATCAGAAACTTTGAGAAATATCTTTACACACAGTAAACACCAGGAGTTATGGCGATTTTAAACGTTTAGAAATCAATATTATTTCGCGGAAAAACATCATAGTAATTAATCTCGTGGGTTACTTTCGTAAGAGGTTTTATACAGCTATATAACGCTTTACGCATTTTTGTAATTTTAAACGTATTTCATATACATCGACGTTATTATTGACAGTAATGAAACCATTAATGTATACAAAGGGGTAGAAGATTGCAAACAATTCGGCGATTCCGAACCACGTTGACAAACAGTCTTCCAGACGGAGACGACACGACGCAATTCCCGTCCGTATGGATCGCGGGACAGGCTCGTAGACGGCACAGCAAATATCTTGAAATTGTCGATTGCCTACTGAGACACGGCCTATTTGATTTGTACACATGGTCAGTTATCTCGGATATACACTGAGAGTTGTTAAAATGACTGTAAAAAAACAACTCTACGAGACATAAAACACGTAAAAACTGATACTTCATCAAAAACTTAGGTTCTCATAGAAAAGGGAAGATGGACGTAAAAGAATTTCGATCTACGCTGTATCCACCACATTACTACTAAAAATGAACGAACATTGATTTCAGTAAAAAAAAATGAATATAATATAAAAAAATTGCAAATACTACGCATGTAGAATGTATATCCTTTAAATTTTTATGTAAAATATAATATACATTCCATAGTTTAATAAATATACACACAGTCCATAGTTAAGTGGCCCCATATATATTTATTTATAAATGATGTCAAAAACTTTAAACTTAATTTAACCACTAGAGATTATTTATAGGGACCTTTTCCTTAGTAAATGTATGTATGCAAATGTTTTCCTTAATAACTTAAAAGCTTTGTGGACAACACGCGCTGGACTTGGGCGAGTCCGATGCATTGGACGCAGGCCCGGTATGGAATGCGGCGTACGTACACCCAACGCGCGTCCCCGAATTTGTCTCCAGACCTCAAGCTCTGACTGTGGTGGGGCCCCACTCTGAGGAGCCAGACGCTATTGGGAATGAAGCGAAGAATGCACTAACCTATGCTCTGCTCTACCCCAAAAAATGGTTTGAAAGTACGATGGGATTTATCAATAATAGTCGGACATAACCCATCCCTTGTTGCCCGACGAGGGTGGGTCTCCTAAGAGCATATCCCCACTATAAAAAAGGTAGTAATAGCTCTGTATGAATATGTTTTCCATATGTAACAATACATCGAACAACAACCGATCGAATACGTGAGATTTGCGATGTTCAGAGTTGGAATCCTTATTCTATCACTACTGGGATTTCCTTATTATTTGTAATGTTTTGAAACGTGAATAAAATTTAATAGAATTTCAAGGAGAAGAAACAAAAACTAAATTATTTCAATCATGAGTTATTAAATGACGTTAACGTTGCATATTATTCTAATAAAATAAATCTAGAACAAACAACAAATGATATTTAAATTTGCCAAAATTAGGATTTTTTAATTTTTTATTTATGATATTTCTACACTTAATTTTTACGTTTCTTCTGTTACCTAATTCATATATAGCGTTTATCGGTTTTGTCGAGGACAAATGAACCCCTTACATCTAATACATTCAATTACGAGAATAACATCGCGATTCACAAGCCTTACAACACACACACACACACACTAGCTGGAAACACGAGAGAGAGAGATATAAGATATGTACCTCATGTATGTAAAAGTAACAGATAATGAGTTTTTAGACTAAGAGTAACTATGTGCTAGTTGTAAGTATTAAAAATGTATAAGAAACCGTGCCGACCGCCGGCAAAGTTGTACCGGCAAAATATAGTTTCTAAATACGTGTAATTCCAAGATAAATAAATACAGGCCACATTAAATAGAGAAGTTAGGGTTTCGTTGCTGGTGAAGAAAGTGTCCGTATGGTAAAAAAGGTCCCTTAAAACTTATATACTTTGCGTGCAGTGTGCAAGTATGTGTGTGCAGTATGATGCGTCTGATACTAGTGCATTTGGTGTCACAGTATCGCAGTCAACATTCGCATCTCGGTTAACGTTTCTCTTTTATCTTCTTAAAAGTTAAACAAGTTTTAATAATTATTACGCAATAAATCTGAAATATGTTATTTTCCTTGAATAAGGATGCGGATTAGAAGTTCCGAAACTACACCGGCTGGCTGTAGCGTCCAAATGAAGTTTGTCCAGATAAGTTATGTATGGACATATTAGGGGAATCCAAATTACAAAATTATATACCATACATACAGAAATATGAGAGCGTATATAATAAATCAATGCATAGAAATAATAAGTGATACTCTATTAGGCATTAGTTGCATTTATTATGATCGAACTGGAGAGTATCGTATAACACAAAAACAATATATAAAAACAACATTTTTTTTTTTTTTAGTTTTTGTCCGGGGTAATCTCCGGAACTGCTCAACCGATTTTGACGGGACTTTAGCAGATAGCTGAAGTTACTCGAAGCAATTTTTCTTTACCAAAAATAATTTGGGTTACGCGTAAAATAAATGAAACTCATGTAAATTGACAATAAAATCCGATTCAATGCGGCGAGTTTTATTGGCAGGTATTTGAGAAACATCTTTGCTTAATGTTAGGTAATATTTTGGAAAACAATAAAGAAACGCGGGCGCAGCCGCGTGCACACAGCTAGTTGGAAAATAAAATGTAATTTCTTTTAATCTTTTAATATTGTAGTAGGGCAACAGAATCTGATATCTATTCAATTTTAGGCATTTGATATGCAACTTTACATATGATTCGCACTCCGTCATTCGGAGCGAGTGCACGAGTGATACATGTGTTATTATAAAAAAATAGTTTTTTGACTTCTACCCACCTACGGAAAAGTTATACAAAAATGGATGAAAACGAATTGGAAGATAATTCAGATAATTTAAGTGATTCAGAAATTATAAAACAATGTGAAAGTGAGTTAAAAGACATGGAAACAGTCACGGATACGGCAATTAATAGATCCTCTGAAAAGAGAATTCGCGAAAGCAGCCATGAAAGCAGTGAAGAAGGATTTACAGAAGTTACTAGAAGACGTTCAAAACGTTTTATGAGAAGTAATTCGACAGAGCACAAGCAGTCTACTGAAGTTGGAGGTAATCTAGAAGATCAGTTTGAAGTAAGTATTACTGCTCTAGAAACACTACCAAAGCAAATGGCACTCGCTAAATTATTGAAATGTGTGGGTATTTCTAATATAACAAGAATAAAATACAAAAATCCTTATAAAGTCATAATTCAGTTAAGTAAAGAGGAAAGTGCAGAAATATTAATAAATTGTCAGCAATTAAAAGAATTGGGATACAGAGCTCAATTTACAGATAAAATTAATATTTCGTATGGATTAATTAAAAGAGTGGATTTGGGTTTAGAAATTAAAGAAATTGTAGAGATTTTAGAATCTTCGGAAGAGATAGTCTCAGTTATAAGGTTAAAGCGTAGAGATGCAGAAGGAAAGTGGGTAGACAGCGAATCAGTTCGTGTTGGGTTTAAAAGTAATAATATTCCTTTATACGTTTATGCCTACGGCTGTAGACTTTCTGTTGAATCATTTTTATTCCCCGTGACACAATGTTCTAAATGTTGGAAATATGGACATCTTAAAAGTCATTGCCCTCGAAGCCAACCATTATGCCCGAAATGTGGGAATGAACACCTCAACTGCGAAACTACAGTATATAAATGTCTAAATTGTAAGGGTTGTCACTGGGCGTTGGATAAATCTTGTCCTATTTATCTAAAAGAAAAAAGAATCCGCATGATTATGTCTAAGAATAACATAACCTACAAGAAAGCTCTGCAGGTGGTTTTGAAGGAAAACCAGGAATTTAGGAATGAGATAGAGGCCGATACATTTGAAGATAACAGTAATAAACCCAGTAATCGTACTTTGTACAGTGAAGCAGTAATGCAAGGGAAGTCTATTAATACTAAATCTGTTAAAGATACTAATACTCAGAATGATGGAGTATTTATGGAGAATATAGAACATTTAAGAAATAGAAACGTTACCAAGCAGAAACAAGCAAAACAAAATGATAAAGAAACTAGTAGCACACAACGCCTAGATAATTCTTGGATAAAAGATTTTAACGTAATTTCTGAAGATATTACAACAGGAAAAAACAGAAACCAAGGTTTGAGATTAAGAAGATATTTTTAAAAATTGGACATATATTTTCTAGCAAAGAAAACTTAGAGACAAAAATAATTTTATGTTTAAAGGTAGTGTTTGAAGAATTTAAAAAAATTGTCATGAGTATGCTATCAGGAGGTGAAATATTAGAAAAAGTACTTAACATTATTAATGGATAAAACAATTAATATAATTCAGTGGAACTCACAAAGCCTAAAGCCAAAATTAGTAAGTTTGCAAGAATTTTTAAATCAGGAAAAGGTTCATATAGGTATTTTAAGTGAAACGTGGTTAAATTCAAGCTGTTCAGTCGAGCTAAAAGGGTATAATATTTATAGAAAAGATAGACATGATTCCTATGGTGGTGTAGCTATAATAATTCATAAATCTATTCTAGCCTACTCAAGTATAATAAATAGTAATAATCCTGGTATAGAGGTAGTTAAAGTAAATCTAGTAAACTGTAATAAACTAAAATCTGTTATATCCCTCTACTGTCCGTCTTCAGTACGCACGTGTACATCAGATTGGGATCAAATATTTTCACTAGTTCCGAAAAACTCTTTAATAGCAGGTGATTTCAATAGTCATCATTCAAACTGGTCGATCAAATCTGATATAAGAGGTAATCAGTTATTAGACTCTTCATTAGAAAATGGGTTTATTTCACTTAACAATGGTGACGCTACAAGAATTAAATTATGTAATGGGATCTTGCAACAAACCTCTCCAGATATCACATTTGCATCGTCAGATATAGCTATTAAGTTTAATTGGAAGGTATATAACGAAAATTTAGGGAGCGATCATCTTATTATAAAAATCGTTATGAATTATCATGATTCTTTACATACTATTAAAAAGCGTAACTTCAAAAAAGCTGATTGGTCGGCATACCGCCTTTCTCTCGAAAAAGTTTTAGGTAGTTGTAACACTGAACTAAATTTTAATGGAGAGAAAGAAATTCAATCTCATTATGATTATTTTATTGATCACATGAATTGTGCCGCTGATAAATATATTCCAATTATCAACATAAACCGTTTACCAAAAGATAAATTTAATCCTAAAAATTATTGGAGCCCAGTCCTATCCAGGGCAGTTGCAGAGCGTAGATTAGCGCTAAGTAAATTTCGTAGAAACCCAACTCCCGATAACCTAACAAAACTAAATAAAAAAGTTGAGGAAGCTCAGTCATTGATTAAAGAAGCAAAAGCAATTAGTTGGCATAATTTTTGTAAGAGTTTAGATACTTCAACATCAGTTACAGATATGTGGCGAAAAATGCGATGGATTAGAGGTATAAAATCAAATAAACACCATGTTCCATTATATACAAAGACACAGCTCTTGTGTTCATTAACTCCTGACTTAGTATTAAATGCCCCTCCTACCCTAACATCAATTAATACCATCCTCGAGAAAGATTTTACGTTAAACGAATTAATTAAAAGTATTAAAAAATCTGATACCGCACCTGGATATGACGGGATCTCTTATTCTATGATTTTTAACCTTGGGGATAACTGTAAGTTACTTTTGTTACGCATATTTAATAGTATTTTTCATCATGGATATGTACCACGACAATGGAGAGATATATTAGTTCTTCCTATTCCTAAACCTGGGAACAATGTAACGACAGAATACAACCTTAGACCGATTTCGCTTATGTCATGTATGTCTAAGGTTATGCATAATATGTTAAATAAACGTTTAGAATGGTTTATAGAAAAAAATAAAATTTTATCTTTTCAAACAACAGGATTTAGAAAATCTCATTCGTGCTTAGACTCCCTAGTTAGACTAGTAACGTATATACAAAATAGGCTTTTCTCAAAATATTCCTATATTAGGCCTCTTTTTAGACATAGAAAATGCTTATAATAACGTTTCGATTTATACAATGATTAAAACTTTTGATAATTTGAACCTAGGTAAAAAAATTTGTAGTTACTTCTGGTCTTTTCTGAGCCAAAGACATCTTATGATAAGGAGTGATATCGAAGAAAATTTCATAACACGATGGACAGATAAGGGATTGGCTCAGGGTGATCCCATTTCACCTCTATTGTTTAACTTGGTTACTTATGAGATTTGTCATAAAATTAAAAATGTTTATGTTAGTCAATATGCTGATGATTTTGTTTTTTATATAAGACATAAAGATCTAACACTTTGTCGGGATAATATGCAAGTTGCAGTTAATTCTATGGTATCCTTATGTGCACAATTGGGTTTGGAATTATCACCCAGTAAATCAAAGTATTGTATCTTTAGTAGAGGACATAGAAAACAACAAATACAATTAATAATAAACTCATCTGTAATAGAATTAGCGGATAGTGTGAAATACTTAGGTATGGTTTTAGACAGGTCGCTTTTTATGGAAAAATCATTTAAATGAAACTGTAAGAAAAGTTTCCAAATTTTTAAACGTATTAAGGGTATTATCAGGTTGTACTTGGGGTGTCCATCCTATATATTTAAGGAATATATATACCTCACTCATACGAAGTAGACTAGACTATGGATGCATATTATATGATAATAGTGCAAAGACACATGTAACGAAATTAGATAAAATACAGAATCAAGCTTTAAGGATAATTGGTGGTTTCATAAAGAGCTCACCAATAAATGTTATGGAGAGTGAAATATGTATACCGCCCCTGTATTTAAGAAGACGTTTTCTTGCTTATAAATATTGTTTAAAAGCACAGTCCTGGAAAAATAATCACACAATTTTGCTGTTAAAAGAATTTACAAATTTATGTAACAATGCCTACTGGGTTAGAAAAAAAAAACCTCTATTAACAATTACTTATAATGAAATTCAGGAAAAAAACTTTCACTTACATTCAAGCTACACCCTTCAGATATTCTCTTTAGATATTTGGACTACATATATAAATATAAATAATATAATTAAATTTAATTTAAATTGCTGTGTTGGACCAAAGAGGCACTTAACCTAAATACTCTTAGATATGATATAACAAAAGAGCTCGCGGAATCATATAGTGGATGGACACAAATTTACACAGATGGTTCCAAAACTATAAATGGTCAGAGCGCAGCATATTATGAAGCATTTACACATTGCGTTGGATTATATAAGGTACAAACTAAAGTATGTATAATGACTTTGGAACTATTTGCAATTTTGGAAGCTATTAAGCATAGTATTAGATCAATGCACTAAAATATTGTTATTTTAACAGATAGCAAGAGTGCTCTCCAGCATTTGGCTCGATGTGCTTCTGGGAACAGAGGACTTTCGATAGCCTATGCAATTTTTCAAGAGATTTTGAAAATTCAAGATACTGAGATAAAGTTAAAATTGCAATGGGTCCCATCTCATATAGGTTTAGTAGGAAACGAGAAAGCTGACCGTTTAGCGAAGCTGGCTTTAGTAGAAGGTATAGAAATAAGCATTCCATTGTATTATTCAGAAGTATTAGGTCAATGTAAGAGTATTTGTCGTGATATGTGGAAAGAATATTTTGATTTAGTATCTAAGGAGAAGGGAATTTGGTATCGAACCATTCAGTGTCAGCCTCCACCTATTCCCTGGTTTAAACAAATCAACATGGATCGTAATTCTGTCGTTACAATGTTAAGGTTAAGGTCTGGACACATTCCGTCAAGAAAGTTTGGATATCTCATGAAAACTACAGATTCTCCTTTATGTATCAAATGTAACAGGATTGATGATGTCCATCATTTCTTGATGGAATGTTCTATTAATTACAACAATAGGATAACACTTGTTACTAAGTTCAATGTTAATATCTGGAATGTAGGTGCATACCACAGCATTCTGGCAGATCCAACATCAGAGTCTGCCAGAATGCTGTGCAATTCTTTTAAATTTAGTTAATAATGTATTAATTTTTTTTTTCTAGTTGTATTTTAAAGTATTATATAAGTATCATAAGTATTGATGAATAGATTAAGATTAGTTACGATGGGACTGGCATGTCTTTTAAGACAAAAGTCCCTTAAAAAAATAAAGAGGAAAAAAAAAAAAAAAAAAACTTTACATATATACTAATAAATAAAATTAAAGGGTAGATTATTTTTTCTAACCTAGCTCATGTTGCTGCCCGGAAGGGCCTTTACAGCTTCACCGTAAGTTTGGGGGCGAGTGCTGAAGACGCTTGCCCCTAAAGGTATCTAGCACAAGGGCACCAAAGTGATACGAACCTCGGCTTGGCCGTTACCTGTGGAATTGAAGGGTAGACTGTTTTGAAACATATATGTATAATAGAAGACAACACAACCATAGCGCGATATAGAATCGTTCAAAGAAAATCAATTTTAGTTATAGTTAATATATAAAATTGAAGTGTGTGTTCTTTTTTACTAAATACATATATATACGATATGTTAACCAAAAATGCAAAACGTAAAGTATTTGTCTGTCTGTTTGCAACAGCTAATCACCGGAACAGGTGGACTGTTTCGGACGGGAATTTTTAAAATAATTAAGGACCCACGAAATAAAAATTAAAACTCATAAAAAATTTAATAAAATCGGCACAGTTTCACGGGCAAGTGTTTTAATTTATGAGAAATAGTTTTATTTATCTTATTACTATTTTTTTTAAGAAATTAATTAGAGTTCCGTATAAAAAAATTAAAACGTAATTTATGAAACGCAGACGCTGCCACGGGCTCACAGCTAGTCTGTAATAAAACTGAAGTTATGTCTGTAAATTTAAATTGTTTTGGAAATTTTATAACAGACGTCTTTTTAGGCATTATTAATCTCTAATCTGATATTAAATCTTGTTGGTCTGTATGTCTGGATTTAACTCAAAAACGGCTTGACCGATATTGATAAAACTATGTAAACGGAAAATATATGTCAAGGAAAACTGTATAGGCTATTGAAAGAGTTTTCAAATATATTTAGATTCTCTAAAAAATTCCATACAAAGCGCTTTAAATTAGTAGACCGATTTTGATAAAAAATTTTGTGTGCATGAAGTATTTAGATATTGTTAATTAGTAATTGATATGCTATAAAATATCTATATCATTTTACGAACG
Source organism: Samia ricini (assembly GCA_014132275.2). NCBI lineage: Eukaryota > Metazoa > Arthropoda > Insecta > Lepidoptera > Saturniidae > Samia > Samia ricini. Next base: position 4,151,557 of record AP028159.1, read on the forward strand.
ACTATCTATCTGTATGTCTCATAGTTAATATACGCGAACGGTGCCGCAGCATACACCTAGTCTATAATTAAATGATAGCGCAGTGATAAAGTGGGTGGGTATATATGGTGAATCAATACATCCTATTCTATAACGGGCCAGATTATTCAGTAAAGGAGTAGTTTTTTTTTTTCATAGTCCCCCCGACATAATCAAGGACTTTTGTAAAGACTCGGGTTAATAGTAGGAATCTTCCCCCTTTTTTCTTCCCTTTTATTCTTTTGTAGGCTTTTTGTAGTTATCATCCTTGAGTTTACAAATCTGTCTCCAAGCACACGCAATGAGTTTCGGCTCAATCACTTAAGAGCCAGTAACTAGGCTTAGCATGTTTAACATTTTAGAACATTTAACATCAGGAAAGATTGAGGCCAAAGGACAACTAAAATAAGGAAAACCGAAAATATTTTTTGCGGGCGGAGCTGCGGACACAGCAAGTCTTGAAATAAATTGCATATAAGACATAATTTAAGGTGACTAAATAATTTAAGGTACACCTAAGAACGACACGTAATACTTTTAGCCTAATATTTCCGCTTTCATTCTGAAACTAGAATATATAGCAACAAACAGCAAAAACACATTTAAAACACATTAGTGGACCGGCTATCGCGTATCAATAACGTCGTGTTGCGGAAATTGAATCCATTTAATAATATATATATATATATATATACCCTTAAACGTTGATGTACAATTAAGTTTGGATAAGGTTTATTTATTTATTTATTTATATGGAAAATCTACAGCAATAAAACGATATAGCACTAAGAATATACAATGATTAGCCAATTACAGATTTTCACGAATAGACATTAAATTTCTAGGAAATACACATGTGAAATAAAGTCACAACGTTATATCTAACTTATTTTATCCTAAATTTAAAAAGAGAAAATGATATAAAACATTAAATAATAGATATTATAAGATGGCATGATTAACAAAAAAAGTCCAAGCTCAGCTGTCTTCTAGAAGATACTAAATTAGCGGAGAATACATCAAAGTCATGTAGCTTACAGATTTGATTAAAGTTTCTACCTGCTCGCACTATAAAAGTATTTTGGCGATAGTTGGTGTAAGAACTGGGAACAAAAATTGGAGGGTTGAATCTAACGATTTTTCCGGGACAGTTTAAAGAGAATTTGGATAGAAGGTCTGGGCAGTCAATACTATCAAAGAAGATTTTAAGAAGTAAAGTACAGTTCGCAATTTCTCATCGACAAACAACTGGAAGAAGGTGAAAGTTTTTACATAAATCTAAGTAATTACTAGAGTTATATGGAACCCCAGTACAATAGCACATGTATTTAATAAATTTCCTTTGTAAACTTTCAATACGATCTATGTATTTATTGTATTGGGGATTCCACACCTGCGAGGCATATTCAAGATGGCTTCTAACAAACGTACAATAAAGTATTTTAAAAGTCTTTGGCTCTTTAAAGGAACTACATAGACGCATCATAAAATCTAATTCTTTGGAAGCCTTTGCAACATTATGTTCAATGTGCCTATCAAAAACTAATTTATTATAATGTTGTCCACTCCTCTTAACTTTCCCGTTTTTTCGATATGAAAATAACCGCTTCATGAATTTGTACTTTCTGTGTCTGTATTTTTCATTTTGCAATAATTGTAATAAGTGTAATAAACTACAAAAGCATACATTATCATACCAGCTTTGCAAATGCACCTATTCGAAAAGACATATTCTTAAGAACTGCAAAATTATATTAAACACGAATACGGTCGAAATTCAAGTCAAATATCTTGTTGTAGATAAAAGCAATTACTATTGTTCATTTTACACACTAAGCTTGTTTGTTTTACATTTAAACGTACGTTATAAATTCAAGTATTTTTAGGTTTGCGAATTCGCTAATAAATGCGTTTTGAATTTCGAATTTTTAGCGTAATATAATACCATATCCATCTTATTATACATTAACGTCGACGTATCCACACGTAACGAGTTGTCTCCATACCGAGATTATTAATTCGGATACGGATCTCGCAGCCGGCGGGTGTTACCGACTTATCGCGAAATCCCTTCGATATATCGAATGTCCGCCGCGTCGATATGTCGGTCGCGCGGATACACCACGCCTTGAGGTGTTTACTGATTGAATTTTACCGAGTATCACATATCATATAGGGGTATTTTTATTTAGTACAGGATATCAAGATAAACGTGCGTGTGTACAGAGTTGTTACACGTATAGGAAATGTAACTTTTCTTATAAATCTTTATTTGAAAAATTTTCAGCTTCTTCGAAAACGGACAGTTTCATTATGCGATCTCAATATCTTTTTTAACTTGAAATCGGAAATTTCAATCCTTTTTCCTGTAAAATGTCAAATCAGTTTCAGAAATCTGTCAGAAAAGGTGATTTATTTTTGGTTTGATCCTAATGTAAACGTTGAAAAAAGATTCGATATAGAAACCGTCCCTAATACAAATGCATAGTAAGTTATACATATCAAAAAAATAAATAAAAAATAAGTATGCCCAATTGAAAAATAGTAGCATGACTACACTTGAAAATAATACATCTATAGTCAAAAAGTGCTTATGATATTTGTCTCTTTCCCTCTCATTTATAGGTACTTCTACCTATAAATATTTTAATATTTAAAATCGTAACGCTAATTCTGACCCTTATATTCGGATGTACATCTTGAGACGTGACCCTCAAATTTCACTTTCAATGCTCGTAAAGAAGTTACACTTCTAAAACATTTTTATTCTGAATATTGTCCGCACTGAAGTGATTTCGTCGAAAGTTACATGTCTTGATGATATTACAAATACAACACGGCTATTTGGGAGATCTGACAATCTCGCGTGTGGTAGTTATGTAAATGTATGATAATGTACGAACAATTTCGTAAACTTGTGACCTGCCCGTCCATCCCTGGGCTGAGGAGGCAACTTGCGAACTACACGCAGATGTGAGGACCCGAAATTAATGTGTTTTTTGACTTCATTAACATTAAAGGAAAATGTTATTTGCATGGGATATATATCATAACCTAACCGAATATTAAGTTCTCTATATTCTGAAGTGGTGCGGCAGTTGTCATTACGTGGGATGGAATAATTAGCCAAAACTGGAATATTACAATGAAGTACTAGCGAAAGGTAAACAATCTTGATCTTCAGTTCCATACCGTTATCCTATTTTTTATTAAAGGTCGGCGCAAAGTGCCATTCTCTTCCATTCCTCTCTAAACGAAGTCATCTCCATATCCACACCCTTTCTAAACATATCGTCTTTCACCGCCATCCATATTTATTTATTTACATATATAATTTAATTTGGTCTCCCCTTTCATATCCCAATTCATCCCAATCATATCCCCAATAACTTTCTTACAACATCTTCTTCTTCCTTGCGCATCACATGCGCAAAATCATGGTGTGTTGTTAATTTTATTTTGTCCTTATGAGTAGCACCTACACTTGCATTGTTTTTTTGTAAGATGTAAATTATGTAGTCAACAAGCATTCAGTTCCCAGATTTTAAATAGCCATTGTAGCCGATAGTTATTTGTAACCAATTTCTAAAATATAACCGCATCTACCTATATAACTGATTAATTGTTTTTTTCTATGTAATTTATTTATTGGTAAATTCTGTACACGGTTCGATTTTGGCAAAGCCATCATCAAAGTTCTGGCGAAGTACCAGAATTTGCATTGATATATTGATACCACTTTAGGGAGATTTAAATACCCATTGATAAAACAATAATCTCTGTTTGCATAATGAGTGTGATTAATTTCAGATAAGGCTACATCCCTATTTTGTTTCTACATCATAGCTGTGTTGATTGATGATGCTACTACTATCAGGTGGACTGCTTGCCTGTTCGCTATTTTTACCTTGACTAAAAAGTATTAAAAGTATTTATAACCAGTTACAATAAAATATCTGTTCACTATTTTCTAAGCACATTTACAGCAAACAAATGTGAAACATCGCCAATCGGCTAATATTTACAGACTTTTATTTACTTATCCCGGGATTAAGTCGTTCGTGTGTGTCGGTCGGTGTTCGTGAGGATTAAAACCGATCATGTGATCTAACCCGCTCAGCGCCTACGTGTGTAATACACGGACTGTTATACTGTGGTACGAGTTAAAAAAAACAGTACGACTATCATACATAGAAACTTTATGACGAAACCTTTTGGTTTTAAATAATATGGGTACATTAAAAAACCCAAACTAGAAAGTTATAATATTATTAAAATCTTTTTTCATTTAAGTAATAAACATTCAAATTAAGTTCATACTCAAAAAAGTCTGTGTAGAAATAATGCTTCAGATTACATTATACTTTTAACATACTTTTTGATCTTACTCTTTTGGTAAATGTCGAAATTCATAATCATTTGAATTTGAATCGAAATTCATTCAAATTCATAAATCGAACGGGAATACAAAAATACAGCGAATAATATTATGTTATGCCTTAAATGGTCATAAAACACTTAATACAAAAAATACGCAAAATTACGCAAACATGGAGACTACTGAGAGAAGCGAAAACCCGAAACTATTTTTTTTTTATGTTTAAATTTCATAATTTCTTAATGGAAATTATTAACATAACCTAACATTTGTCTGATTTTTACATGTATTGGCGCTCGAAGCAATGATTATGTACATTTTCGTACAGTTTATTTATAAACAAAACATACGATAAGCGCCAGCACTTAAATGCCATTTTGTACTTGACATACTATAGCATGTTGACGTCATAGTATTGGTAATGCGAATCTACAATTTTTTCCGCTACCGAGAATCGCTCAAGGCCGCTACAGAAGTTTTCACAGCAAAAATATTGTAACTGTAAATATTATAGGTTATGTGAGTAAGCCAATAAATGATTTGCGCTACTTCTTTATTCTTGTTTTCGCGTAACTAGTTATCCTTAGTATCCCACTAAAGTACTTTTTAAAATTACTAAAATTATAACAAACATTCAAAACGTTCATGCTTCTAACTTATACTCACGTATAACCCTTATAATTATAGAGCGATATTAGAATTAATCTCGGTTGGGCTCAGTGACATCTGTATTCGACAATTATGTTCATATGAAATCCATAAAGGTGCGGTCGTTTATCAAATACAATCCTATTTTGGTTCCAATCAAAATTTATATCCGTATTTAAAATGGTTAGAGTATTTAGAAATATTTAAAGTATTATACAAAAAACTAATTGCGTAAGATATTCATTTTAAAGATAATCCTAATATTATTTTAATGTTGAGGTGGATGTGTGGGGTAACAAGAATGGACAGGATTAGGAATGAGTATATTGAAGGAAGTTTGAAAGTGGCGCCAATAACAGACAAATTAAGAGGCGGTCGTTTGTCCTGGTATGGACATGTGATGCGCAGGGAAAAAGAGGATGTTGTAAGAAAGGTATTGGATATGAATGTGGGCGGTTATATGGGAAGGGGAAGAACAAAGAAAAGATGGATGGACTGTGTGAAAGTTGATAAGCTCAGGAAAGGAGTGAAAACGGAGATGACAACAAATAGAGAGGAATGAAAGAGGAAGACATGTTGCGCCGACCCCAAATAAAAATTGGAAAAGGGTAGGGAGGTGATGATTATCGTAAAATATTTAAGTATTGCTGAGCTATGGAACCACAATTTTACAGTAACTTTCATCCAAGCACGAACTGAACGTTTTGAATCGTCATACCATTGCTATAATGTAAAGCTGTGGAAAAGTCTTCCGCTCGATGTAATTCCTCCTTCTTATAACATCACGTCCTTCCAACGTAGCGTAAAGAGATATCTGTGCAGGCCGGAATGACGGACGACTCAACAGATCTCTCAACGTAAGCCACTGTTTCTAGATTGCATTGTACTTACCATCAGGCATAATATCGTCACTTCGTCGAGCTACTATAAAAGTATGTAATAAAAAAAATCACTTATAGTTTTGAAAAATAAACCTATTTGAAATAACTTCCTTAAATTATAAGTATAAAACAAATAACTTACGGACAGTTAGTGGTTTATCTACATTGTGTATGTATATCCATTTATCAGGCCAATAAAACAACTTCGTATCACAAACGGGACTACCGACAAAACACATTATATCTCCCGTACACAATAGAATGGCCGAGTTGAGAACCAAAGAGCCGAGTGTGGTGCGAGTTCGAGCGACAAATGCGTTAAAATAATAGCTGTACTAAAACAGTTAGTCATATTTTGAAAAGTAACTCTGTTTGTGGTAGTGGGATAAGAATACGTATTTCATTTATTGTTGTTTAACAGGTTGTCAGTGGAATGATCACAAGAACTAAGAATAGCCTATTTACATTACTATATTAATACTATTATTTTAACGCGTGCATGGCATTTACTTTGAAACCAAAATAATAATACAAAGGTTACATTTTTTTAAATTAAAATAATACATATTCTGCGGACTCTGGGTCCACATCTTTTTTTATATTGTAGGTTTAATTCTACTTGCGCCAGAAAAAAATGCCTATAATATTTCATGCAGCTATGCAGTCAGTTATCTTCTTTCACAACTAATTAGGTGAGCTTAAATCTACTTAGATTTTACTTTTAAATTATTTTCCATATCTATATGTTATCTAACAAAGGTTACATTATAACATGTAAGACGAATTTAAACATAACATAACATAAGCTCACGCCTGTTATCCCCGAAGGGTTAGGCAGAGGTGCAATAGCGAACTATACCACTCACATTTCGCCGAGCTTAGTTCCGTCCCAGATGTGACAGGGGGCGAGTCTGTCGCCATATCGGGCTCAAATTCCAGACTCCGGGATGATACTGAGTAGATAAACCTAATATCACTTTACCATTTAAGTAAATGTAAAGATTCGCCATAACCACACAGCAATAAGAAAGTTCACATAGATAAGAAATAAAATAAGATTGTAAAATAGAAATAAGATGAAAACAATAAAGCCACAAAAAAAGTTAACAAAACTCGGATTATGCCTGAGATGTAAGGGGACTAAAAATAAAAAAAACACTTTACCCGACCCGGGGATCGAACCCGAGACCTCAGAACGACAGTCGTACTGTAATACAACTGATGTAATACAACCGAGGCAGACGAATTTCAAATGTCACTATAGTTATGAATTAACAAAATGAAAATAAATGATTTAGTGCTATTTCCGCATACAACAATTATTTGGGCATTTTTTTCTCTAATGGAATTCAACCAACACTCTTTTAAGTACTTTCTATTTTCCTATAAGTAATTTCAGCGCTAACGAGCGTGTTGATTATAAAGACTAACTTTTCTTTATTTTAACCTACGACACAAGAGGAAGTTGTGCTGATGAGAAAACTTAGTTTTCCTTTTACTTTTGTGATAACAATAATTTTAAAATATTGTCCAACACTCTTCTTCAGATATGTGCAATATGTTGATGCTATTCAGGATAATTCAATCGCTGATAAGCAAGTGTTTTCTGTTGTTGTAACTCTTACGTCTTATTTCAGTCTAACTAACTAAAACAAATAAAAACAGAAAATAATTTACAGGATTTGAATATTTATACTATAACATTATAATTTATCGCTAAAATTGAAACCGTAACTTTATACTAAGAAGCCCAATTAATCAGCGGACGGGCTAATGAGCGAATATTTCATTGTCCAGCTCCTTGCATGATACGAGTCCTATTTAGGGCTGCCAAAAATACATTCCATGGAGTAATGCAATAATAATAATTAAAATTAGCATAGTTGCTAGACAATTAAAACTTTTAGAGATTAACAATAAACCATAAATTAAAAGTTTTGTAAACTTCAACGAAGCTCGAAATATAATAAATAATATAAACAAAAAAAGGTAATATTGTTATTTTAAAACGGGACTGTCAAAAAGCTCCTGAATGCTCAATTAAAAAAAATCTTTAATTATATCAAATATTTTTACTCCTTATGAAATTAACCAGCAACATTACAACATAACATATTACATTTTCAAGTTATTAGATTCATTATTTGTAGTAGTTTCACCCGTTGGCTTAAATTGGAAAAAAAAAATTTCAATATGTCATAATGTTCACACTAAATCTACGCCTACTTACTTGTAGTTTAATTTCTTGACGTTTCGACCGGGTTGCACAGGCCGTGGCCATAAGACGACTAAATACTTAGACAAGGCTAAATCTTGACAATAGAAACTAAATAAAGAATTATACAGCCATGGGGACTGCCGACAGAAGTGTAAACTTGAAACATTGGAAAACTATTTTTTAATGTTTAAATTAACTGGGTGTCTTATGAACGTGTACCAATTTGCGTTTTAACACGCTCTAACTTATCAAAAATAACAGAAAATAGTATGTATTTAAAAATATTTAAATGAATAAAACTAAAATAAATTCAACACAAATTGAAAGTAAGCATATATGGGAAAATATTTTCGATATGGCAATATAAATTACCATCACTTAAACGCCATCTTATACTTGACACACCATAGCGTGTTGTTGACGGCTGACGTGAAAGTATTGTGACCCGAATCTAAAAGTTTTTCCCTTGCCGAGAATCGCACAACGCCGCTAAAGAAGTTCTCAATTCAAAAAGAAGAAATTAGAAAATCAGTTGACTAACAAACGTGAGAAAATTACTAAACTTAAGTCTTTGTCTATTTATATGTACGCGTTATATTTGCCAAATCTAATAAATTAATTATTATATTTATAACTAGCTCTGTGCCCGTGGCTGCGCCCGCGTTTTGTGTGTTCTTCAATGCATATTAATTTTTTTATACGGAACTATTATATTCTATATCTAATTATTTTCCAAAAAAAATGTAGTACTAAGATAAAGTAAATATATTTCTCATAAATTCAAGCACATGCCCGTAAAACTGTGTATTGATTAGGATTTTATTCAATTTTTTATTAGTTTTATTTTTTTACTCGGAACCCTAATTATTTTAGAAAACTAAAAGTACTTTTATTTACTTGGAGTAACTTCAGCTATCTACTAAAAAAAGTCCTACTATCAAAATCCGTCCAGCCGTTCCGCAGATTACCCGGAAAAACAAACAGACGGACAGGGACAAAAAAAAAATTAAATTGTATATTTGGTATAGACATCGTATATACATTCATATATATTTAGTAAACAAAATTAATTTTGACTTTACAAACAGACACTTCAATTTTATTTATTAGTATAATAGACAATTATAATAGAATTGTAAGTGACGCGACGTCTCAGTTGACTTAACACCTTCCAATTTTCAAGACCGACGCCTCCAGTTAATCAATAACCCGGAGGACTAACATTAAGTCCGGTCCACAGAAACTATTTAAATAAGCTCACATTGAATCCGGCCCGTTGGGTGCAGACTAGCATTAATAATTCCCTTAGACGCACATACGACAGTCACAAGGTTCATATTATTATATTATTGATGTCTGTGTTGGACAACCCTAACGACGTCTTGAGACGATAGCCCGAGAGATGACAGCCTGTTAAATGTTTAATCGTTTCCTTTTAATTTATTTAGTTAAGGTTCGTATTTTTCCTCAAAATATGATTTTTTCAAACATGTTTTATCTTCCAAGTAGTAGTATATTAATAATCTGTACTTATAATAAAAGGCTGACTGGCTAAATCTGTACCTTGAAGATATTTAAGAAAAAATACTATGCGGGTCTTCAGAAACGACTACAGAACATATTTCGATAGTTTTACAGTTTTTTGTCTGTCTGTCTGACTGTTTATTAATTTGTTCGACAATCACGCAAAAGCTACTTGACCGATTTAGATTAAATTTGACAATGACGTATATTGTATCTAGACAGAGAAACCAGATTAATTGCAAATTGTCTGAATTCCAAGTGGGTAAAGCCGCGGGCACAGCTAGTATACCTAATAAAAAGCTAGTACCGAAAAACTTCCATCTAAAAAATTTATAATATTAACCTATACATATTTTTCTATATTTTACAGTAAAGAAGATTTTATATGGTCATGATCGTGTGTCGTGCATTATTGCTAGCCCTCCAAGAAATTATTTTCCAACCGATTATCTGACAACTCCAATTTCACCTACCTAATATTTAAACCTAATGGAACTCTTATACAAATAATTACATACATATATGCATAAATAGTGTCATGTTTCTTTCCCATAGGGGTAGCCAGAGGATATCTCCTTCAAATTGCTACGATCTTTCACATTTTTAACCGACTTCAAAAAGGAGGAGATTATCAATTCGTCTGTATATTTTTTTTTTGAAGTTTATTACTCGATTTCTTCGTCATCTGTGAACCGATATTAAAATTAACGAAGCAGATTAATAAAGTAATTATTTATTGACTATTATTTAGTGCATTTTTATAGTTTATTCTTTTGAAATCGGTTTTGTTTTAAAAAAAAAGTTTTTCTACTTCCATATATCGTTTTCATACATGCTTGTCGGTTTTATCAGTCCTTTTATCGGGCCTTTCTTTAGTACATCTTTGTTCTGGTCGGGATACATTCGCCTAGGTTCGGCCCTTACCGACATCCTCAATCACCATCGCCTTATAAATTGGTTGCTTCAATCTGTCTTCCTGCCTCTCCAAGTGCCCGAACCGACTTAGTATTCCTTTCTCTATAGTTGTCACTACAACCTCTACTTTATTCCTATGTACTACACCACAAGATTCCTGTGACACACTACCCCTTACTTGCTCTACCATCTTCACTATAATACTTAACTCTACATCGTTAATCTGAATCTTGATGATTTTTCTGCTAAACCCAGCATTGATTACTATACATACGAGTATTACAAAAAGTATTTACTTTTTACTTCTTTCAGTGTTAATAGTAATTCAACTTTCGGTTCCATTGACCTAATTTAAAATTTACATAGATGTCGACTATGCACTACTCAGTCGTCTATTGGAACTTGCTCTTTATATGGACAATTATTCTTAATAATAAGTTCCATAATAAATCGTATCCCAATCTCTTGGACTAAAAGGGTTGTCTTAATAGAAACATGTCGTCCGCAATGAGGGATATTCTCGGCATATGCCGCTGTGGCACGAGGCATCGGGCACGAGGCACTGTCACACGGCACACTTGGTAATAACCCGGCTTGATTCGAAGCAGACAAAACATTCTCTTCTACGTGCTGATTGGCTGAAGGTATGTTAGAACGCGATCTCTTATAGATTAAAATAGTATTTTGATACTTTACATTTATTGTTACTGACCACTAATTCAGTTTCAAATTAATAAATAGAAATGTACTTAGAGAATCAAAACTTTGATATTAAAATTCATTTGAGTCTTTATATTATACGCTTCATAAATTCGATGACAATGCTGTTTCGAAAAATGGCTAAAAAAATTCATATTACAAAAATACTAAAAATAATTCACTTGCAGTTTCCACTACGTTAACATTGTTTTTAACTAGTATATTTGTCAAATATTTGTACTCAAAGGCACGTTCAATTACTTATTTTATAGGTATTACGTATTTTATTTTATTAACTGCCTCGGTAGCGCAGTTGTATTACATACGACTGTATACGAGTGATATTGGGTTTTTTCTACTCAGTATCATCCCGGAGTTTGGAATTTGTGCCCGATATGGCGACAGGCTCGCCGCCCCCTGTCACATCTGGCTCGCCGCCCCCTGTCACATCTGGGACGGACCTAAGCTCGGCGAAATGTGGGTGGTGTAGTTCGCTACTTCACCTCTGCCTAACCCTTCGGGGAAAACAGGCGTGAGCATATGTATGTATGTAATTTGTAGGTTATTAGTAATACAATTATTGCAAACTTAGGCTGTAAATAATTTTCATTGCTCATATATTAAAAACATCTTTTAATGATATTTTTTGTTTTCTTTAGCCTTTATTCTGTCTGTTATTATTTTATATTTTATTACGTGAAAAATAAAAAGGAGTTTCTTTCTTGCTTATTAACTTGTGGACAATTGTTGCTCTATGTTACGATGTGCAAATTATAAGCGTAAAAATCAAAATCAAAATTTATTTATTCAATTTAGGCCCTAAGAAGGCGCTTATGAACGTCTAAAACACTACCACCGGTTCGGAAAACAACCCAGTCGAGAAGAGCCGGCAAGAAACTCGATCTGGTTCTTTTTTTTTTCATAAATATAATATATATAATTTTTTTATGTCATATAAAAAACTATACAAATCGTAGTTTTTAGTGGAAGCACAGAGATGTGGGTTATTTCCAGACATCAATATCGTTCACGTAATGATCCACCCTGTAATAACCTTTTGAGATTAAAACTTGCTTGACATAATACTTGAACTTATTGTCAGGTAAATCGGTAATGTTACTTGGGATCTTATTGTAAAACCGAATACTATTACCTATAAAGCTTTTATTACACTTACTTAACCTAAAGCGTGGGACGGCCAACTTGTCTTTACTTCTAATGTTAAAATTATGACGATCATTCACTAGATCTAGCTTGTCTAAATTTTTACGAATATGCATTAAGTTATCGAAGATGTATTGGGAGGGCAAAGTTAAGATATCATATTCATCATATATAAAAGTTAAATAAATATAATATATTAATTAAAAAAATCAAAGTACCAAACGCACTCATCCGTTGTACAATAATGACCACCGTCAGCGGGCGAGGTACCAATCTACATATTGGGGTGTGGGCATTTCTTGCAGCCCCGTCTGAGATATGTGTCTTGGAACTACCCGTGTCCGAGGCTGGGGTGGCGACAGGTTCGTAATCAGATATAGCTATTAATTAAAGTGTTTACTCTGATCTAGCAAACATACTGTCATATTATTTATCCTTATAACTATTATTTCATTCGTTTGATATTTCTTTGACTTTAGAATAAAGATTTAGGTACTTTTAGGTACCTCAATAAAAGGCCCTATACTCATTATAATAAATTTTCTGGTTAATTTTATTCAAGTGTGAAGATACATTTTTAACTTTTAAAACCATTACGTAAATTCTGATCACACTTAAATAAGTTAATAAAGAAAATTGTTTGTTGTAAAAATATAACTTAAACTTTTACTGGCTTCAATGGTGAAGTTGACAGAACCTTTGCCCTTTCTTGTTTGGCTAGGGGAACAGCTATAAATAAACAAATCTTAATTTGGTTCACATAACGTTACTTCTCAGGTGTATTACAAGAAATGTATTTCAAATAATCTCAAGTCCGTCCTACCCACATAAATGTTTAAGGTATGCAGATGCGGATCGTCCGTGATAAGTTAATTCCTACTGGTCTATCCCTTACCCGTATCAAAATTATAATAGCACCGAATGTTCTCGAATATGTGGGCCGGAGCTCGCTTATTGAAAACTTAATGGTTGCGGGATATTTCCCAGTTATGTATATAATAATTCAATTCGCTCATATTATTTACGTTAGTTCAGAACAAATTTAATATTTAAATTTTCCATGATCGAAATATTTAAATATCTCATCGAATTCTACACACCTAATTACAATACTCATATCATAAATATCTTAAATAATTTATTAGAAAAAAGATAACTAATAACAAAAGAAAAATAATTCTACAAGAAGCACTCCAAAAAAATTGAGAACAGAGAAGATTGAAACAAATGTAAATGTTACATTTGTGTTTGTATATCTTACTTTTCATTCATAGTTACCAAAGTTATAATTGAGACAGCTGGTTTTAAAAATGCGAATTACAGATTTATAATTAACTAGCTGCTCTCCGCAGTTTCCGTTCCCGTGTGATAGTTTTTATATGTTACTCTCTGATTTCAAGCTATATCCATAACAAATTTCATCCAAATAGGTCCATTAGTTTTTAAGTATATTCGTTACATACAATAATACAAATATTTCCTGTTTATAAAATTAGTGTGCTAGACACTAGACACTAGACACTAGACGCTAGACGCTAGACACTAGACACTAGACACTAGACACTAGACACTAGACACTAGACACTAGACACTAGACACTAGACACTAGACACTAGACACTAGACACTAGACACTAGACACTAGACACTAGACACTAGACTCTAGACACTAGACACTAGACACTAGACACTAGACACTAGACACTAGACACTAGACACTAGACACTAGACACTAGACACTAGACACTAGACACTAGACACTAGACACTAGACACTAGACACTAGACACTAGACACTAGACACTAGACACTAGACACTAGACACTAGACACTAGACACTAGACACTAGACACTAGACACTAGACACTAGACACTAGACACTAGACACTAGACACTAGACACTAGACACTAGACACTAGACACTAGACACTAGACACTAGACACTAGACACTAGACACTAGACACTAGACACTAGACACTAGACACTAGACACTAGACACTAGACACTAGACACTAGACACTAGACACTAGACACTAGACACTAGACACTAGACACTAGACACTAGACACTAGACACTAGACACTAGACACTAGACACTAAAAAACTAGACACTAGAAGACACTAGACAGACTAGCTGTGTGCTGCGTTTAAATTTTTTGTTATACGGAACCCTAATTATTTTTTGGTTAAAGTAAAAATATTTCTCATAAATGTTTCTCTTTTACAATGAAGAATATTTGTGATCACGATAATGTGTAGTACGTTAATTTCTAGCCCTGCAAAAAATCCAATCTGCAAGAAAGCCCGTATAACTGACCAATGAAACAGATTTTATTCACAATTTTTTTTGAGTTTTATTGTTTTACGCGAAACTGTAGTTATTTTCGAAAATCGAAAGTTCCCTAAGTTACCTGGAGTAAGCTCTCTACCAAAAAAAGTTCCGTCAAAATCGGTCCAGCCGTCCTGAAGATTACCCGGAAAAAACAGATAGACAGATAGTCAAAGATTTTAAACATTGTATTTTTGGTTTAGGTATCGTGTATTCATACATTCATATTTACATGTATACATTCATATGTATTGAGTAAAAAAATGTTATTTTGTCATTACAAACAGAAACTTCGATTTTATTTATTAGTGTAGATAATTAGTCCGTAAAAAGAATTAGATGAACCTGAAACTAATGTAATGTAAATACTTTTTTTTAAACAATTAACCAATACACTACACCACACCGAGGTTTTGTGGCATAAGGTAATCATAATTTTACAACATACCCTGGCTCGGGCAGCGGACCAGGACGTACTCTGACCCCTACTTAAAGAAGTGTGTGATGAAGTGTCTTTTATGCAGTACCAAACACACATTCTATAGGAAAACCTGAAGTCCATAGTTTAAATAAGTAAACATTCTATACGTAATTATCATTCGATCATCAAATGATTTTAGAAAATAATTAGGGTTCCGCGTAAAGAAATTAAATAATTGAATAAAAGCCGATTCAATGCACAGTTTTTACGGGCAAGTGTTTGAATTTTTAATAAATATTTTTACTTTACATTAGTACTAAAATTTTTTGGCTAATTAGTTAATTAGGGTTCCATATAAAAACATTAAGACGCAGTGAAGAACATATGAAACGCGAATGCAGCCGCAGACACAAAGCTAGTAAATTATATAACAGTGTTTCCTGTAAACCGTAATATGCAAAATAAAATATACATTACCAACATATTCCTGTTTGAAATATGTAAATTACAATAGACAAATGCAAAACGAAACAGGATTCAAAGGAGGAAGTGAAGCAACTGTTCACACATTGTACCGCAAGCCGTGTGGGGATCATTCTTACGCCCTTTGTGCAGTAAATATGGGCATACGTTCAAATCGAGTTGAGAATGTATTCATAAGCGACGCGGTTGTTAATTTTAATTTATTGATTAAATGTATTGATTTTTGCTGTTGTTTCATGTATATATCATGTCATATTACAGATATTCTATAGTTGCCATACAATAGATTATACCTATATTCGTCTATTAAGAATCTAATTAATCTGATTACAAAATGAAATAACATTTTATTGACGTTTATATTATATAATGTAATTTATTATTAGCTGGAATAAAAATCCTTTCAATTTTATTATAACTCGAAACCATGATAGCTAATTGAAGCTAATTGATAGCATATTCGAGTATCGTGTCGATCGATGTAAGTTTAACTGTTTTAAAAGCCTGAACATTCGATAATTAAAAACGATCAAATCGATAAAACAGCTGTGTCGCCTCAGTTTTTTTTTCTAATGTTGTTAATCGGAAGGACCTTTACAGATTCACTGTAACTTTGAGGGCGAGTGCTGAAGGCACTCGCCGCAAAAGGTAACTAGCAAAAGGGTACCAAAGTGGTACGAGCATTGACTTGGCCGTTACCTGAGTATAAAAATTCCCAAGAAATTTTAATCCTAGCTAATTTCTACATTTTATATTTAATATTAAAAAAAATCTTTCTTACAGGACCTATTGTACCTTCGTGTTATGTGCAGAAGTGTGTATGCAGTGTTGTGTGTGTAATGCTTGATGCATGGTCAGTGTCACTGTATAGCGCTAGTAGCGGCGTCAAGAGCCTCCCCAGTCGGGGAACAAAGCCGCCACCGGAGGGGAACCCGGAGTGTATGCGGAAGCAAAGCTTTGCGGTTTCGCGGGCGTGGGAGCTGGCACGCACGCAAGTAAACGCGGTTGATGCGGGGGCGCCTCAGCTGCGACCTTTTTGTTTTATATCAATCTGGCCTTTATGAAATATGTTATGACTAGAAGGAGTAAATGTTTAAGGACTTAATATTAAGAGATGTCACTGATAGAACTCTTTATCAAGAAACCTATTGTATTAATGATGTTAAAATATTACTTAACAATAAATATGTATATGTATCGTCCACAAAAGAACTCGCAGCTGAAGGAAATATACAATATTGTTTAAACACTAATAGGTAATATACTCTAGTAGCTTTACTCAATAACTGGTTCCTCTAAATTTAGCATGTCTTGGGCCATTTCGTCTCCTACAAATAAATTAGATTACAGTTCACATCTGAGAAAGAGATCATCACTTGATTGAATTATTAGAAAATCGCTGCCGCTCAAGGGCTATAGTGTCACCACAAAACAAAGCTAGACCAGCATCGTAGGTGTCGCGTGGGTGTTCGAAAGTTCCACAATCATTACTTACGGTCCTATGGCGAATCTGCTCCTTACCAAACTAAACTGACCTCTCGCATACCATACTTATGGACAAGAATCGTTACTGAGTAAGGTTATCTAGGAGATCATCAGATATGGTCTTTTGGAATGATTCTATGATGCAACTGATTATATCGCAACGTACATCATATTAATGATGATGTAGTGATGTGTGCTAGATGTTAGTTATAATTTATGATAAAGGAAATGTTTGTATGAGCTATTTATAATAATTCTATATTAGAAAGTAAATCCATGTATATAATAAATTATTTAGTCTAGAACATAATAAGTCTTATATCGTGACACCGCTTTCTAATAGCAATCCATCATATAATTATTATACTATAGCATGTTATCGGTTGACGAAATAGCATTGGTAACGTGAATCTACAAGTATTATCTCTCCCAAAAATCGCTCACAAAACTGTCTTTCATAAAAAAACAATGTGAGCTGATTTAAGGAGGGCCAGATACATGGTATTTTTCATCCTAGCACTTAAGCAGAAAGGAGTTCACAAACTGTCACCGTTGCCTTGGTGTGGAGATTTGAAATGGACTTCCTGCCAATGTGTTCTCTCCTATTTATGAAATCGGATCTTGAAGAAGCGTCAAGTCTCGGATTAGAACGATCTTTACCAACATTTTCTGCGCAGTTAATTTGCTGAGCTAACTGTCAAAAAAATCTAGTTATTATATTATAAAAGAAATTTAATTTGGAACATAGAAATTAACTAATGGAGCTTTGACAAATATCCGTGAAGATTTACAAACAAAGTGAGATGGATAGATACACGATTGATTTAATTTAGTTAATGCATTCCCCTCGTAAATAAAAAAAATAGATCTTAGTAAAATTAGCTAGATAATCGAGTATGAACGTGTGAACACACGTCATAGTCATAGAGTACCACATCAATGTTTCATTTGGAGAAGTAACACAAGAACTGGATCTTAGTAAAGACAATAGTTGGAAAATCAAGCATGAGCTCCATTGTTTAGTCTCAGGATGGTGATTGAAGCTTTTAATTGACTTGATCCAAATAATGGTTACAAAACGAAGCCTTGAACGGATATTCACATAATATTCAGTAGTTACCATTATTTATTTTATGTTATTATATGAAAATGATTGAAATATAACCTTCTTTTTTTCTTTTTTTTGCACGGTGTAGGCTCAGTTTGACCACAATCTCACCTAATGTTAAGTAACGATGTGGTCCAAGTTGGTAAACAGACTAAGCCTAGACCTACTGGTTCTCAAGTGATGCTGCCGGAACACACCTATTGTTATTTGTCGACAGGTTTTCAAACTTGAGGGTGGTAGCTACCCAGGCGGGCGTCATTAGAAAATGCCCTACCATCATACTATGGTTTCCTCACGATGTTTTCCTTTACCGAAAGTGCAGACCGATTTTAGAGTCGGGTAGGTGGGGATCGAACCTGCGTGGATTGACGCGGAATCCGGCCGGGCTACCCGGTGCGCCATCATCGCTTCAAAAAGAAATCAATTTTTTTTTCTTAAAATTGCTTTGGGAATATTGTGTTTTTGAACAATTACCAGACCGACAATCATATTTAAGACCCTGTACCTCGAATTTTAGCATTTTTATTGTCTTAGATGACATTCTCACCTAAAATGAGGTGAAAGAAGTTCTAAACATCAGCGATTTGAAACAGCATAATTATATACGGATTATTGGATTAATTGTTAAATACGTAATTTGTTTTTAAATATTCTCATACTGGTACGCATTAGCCAGTATCAAGAAACTTTAAGACGCCGACGCCTGGCCCGGACAATCAAATATAAACTTGATCATAGGTTGCAACCCTCCCCGCGCCTCTCTACGCCCCCTGCCGGCAAGAACTCTGTGCCACATGTGTTCCTAATACCCCGTCCATTTGTCAGTCTGTAATTGCTAAGCGATTCTACTTACTTATTACTATCCCTTACTTAAATCTTAATGTTAGTTCGGTCGACAGTTTCAGTAACATGCCAAGATGAGTTATATTTTCTATCTCTCTCTAACTCGCATGATTATAATACATTATATCTCGTACTTTTTATTAGTAAAATTTTTACTTTTAAAACCCATTTTCCCCATCAATATATACGTGATGGCGCTGTCGGATTGCCAAGTGTTGGATGGCACGTCAATGGAAGCGGGTTCGAATCCACTTCTTAAGCTTTAAAAAGCAGCTGCGGTGAAGATATTCATACCTAGCTACCACTCTCAGGTTTGAAAACCTGTCTCCAAATACCAATAGGTGTGTTCCGGCAGCATCGATTGATAGCCAGTACCTCTAGCCTTAGTGTGTTTACCCGTGGCGTAGTGTGAAAATAATAGTTGGTAAAACCGGAGCATAAAAAAAGCGTCATACTTCAACGTCTTGAAAATTTTTACAGTAATGAAGGTTGTTGTTTTTGCTGCTGAGTCAAGTTTGCAGTTAGTGTTAACCTTCTTCATACTTGATTTAGTGTAATGTTCATGGACGTTCGAATTCAATTCCGGCGTTTTCTACCGGTATGTATGGCGAGTTCTTAGTATGCGTGTTTTGTATATTTGGTGGATGTGAATTGTTTTGGTAAATTTCTAGTAAGGCTATAAGAAATCGCCTTATATGAGTGCTGCGCCACTAGTGTTTACCACATCGTCATTTAAAGTCACAAGAGATTGTCGACAAAGTACTGAGCCAAATACAGTATACATTACAATAGATAACATATATAGTTATAATAAAAGGCTAGAGGGAGGAAATCTGTACATTGGAGATATTTTAGACAAATACCATACTATTCAGAATCGACAACAAAACACATTTCGTTTGTTTATTAATTTGTTCGCCAATCACCCAAAAACTTCTGGACCGAATTGGATGAAATTTATTGTCATTAATTATTGAAAATGAAATGAAATGTTATGAGAAGAGAGGAAGCGCATGTGGGTAAAATAGTAATGAATACGAATGTGGAAGGATGGAAAAGTAGAGGAAGGCCAAAGAAAGTGTGGATGGAGTGTATAAGAAATGACATGAAAGAAAAAGGAGTGAATGAAGAGATGGCGGCTGATAGGAACGTATGGAAGAAGAAAACATACTGCGCCGACCCCAAGTGAGTTGGGAAAAGGCAGGAGAATGATGAATTATTGAAAATACATATTTACTATTACTAGTCGTTTACACAGCATAGTAATATCTACGTATGTATATAATATATGAATAACGTTTATTTACATTCATTAGAAAAACGTAATAGTTAAGTGTATGGCATATACCATTTATACTAATTTTATAGAGATGTAAAGTTTCTGAGTTTGTATGTTCGGGATAATCTCCGGTACTATTTATCCGATTTTGAAAATATTTCATTGTTAGAACGGTATATTATGTATAGGCAACTTTTAATTTTGGTAAATTTATATTTTCAATAATTAATCACAATAAATGTAATTTGTATAATGTAATTGTAAAATGTAAGTCGCCAAAATTCTATTGCGTGCGTTGCTTGAACGGTTTGATTGATGCTCCTGCGTTGCTTCCGGTGTTAAGCCTGAGTCACATTCGCCCAGTCTGTTCTTCAGGTGTAGAACTGGGAGACCAATGACACGGCTATAAGGCCGTTGATTGTATGGCTGAGGCGGGAGGTAACATTCCTCACCATATGCAGGCCGCCATTCAGGCCTATTTGGGCAAGAATAGCTGGGTGCATAATTTCAGCTCAGGGGCCGCGCGAGAACTAAGCGCAGACGGCGGGTCCGGCAGTCCGGGCAACTCACCGGCGGGGTCTAGACTCTACCGCATGGGTTTGGCCAAGGTGGGATGGGGCAGGGGCCCACACCATTCCACTGGGAAGGCCTGGTCTGACCGGTGTGAGCTCCTCCACGGGTAGAGGCCTAGACGTGACGGGACGGGACAAAGAAAAATTGCACCTAAAGAATATAGGCTGTCTATTAGAATATAATTGTCTGAATTCCACACAAGTCAAGTCGCGGGCACAGCTAGTTACAAATAAAACGTTGTTATGCTTGTGATATAAAAGCATAACTGCAATATATATAACTGCAAATAGTAGAATTATTAGAATAGAGAATCAAAAGTTTTACTAGATGTAAATCTATGTAAAAAACGGTTTCCACTACAGTAAGCTTGACGCATTGTATTCATAACTCAGCATTGTCTTCGTATATAATTTGAATGGTAAACACTGATAAATTATATTTTACATGGATACTATATATGTGTCTTGAATTTTTTCCTTATTAGTAAATAGTAAATTTCTTAAATTTGTCTAAGACAATAAAGTAAATTGTATCGCCATATTTAGTTAAAACATATTCTTTATTAATTTATGCTATCTCGTGGATTTTTTTATTTAATTTTTACAATTTTTTGAACAGAATTATTACGTCTTATTACTATGATTTATGTCATATTCCATCAAAAAATACTATATATTTGTAATAAGAAAATGATTGAATTTACCACACACCTAACCATTCCATTCCAAGCCTAGTTACAAATGTTTTGTATCCCGTCAAATCAGGTTTTCGATTATACAAATACGCTAGCAGAAATGTTGACTGCATCGCAAATCTCGTTAGGGCTACCACTGGCAATAACAAAATAAATGGTAACGATGTTAATTTATTTATATAACATTATGAATATAAGTACGAATCGAGACTTTTTAATTTAACATAATGTGGTTGATATCCTTACTTCAAACATCTTCTGTGTTATTGTAGTTGTTATTAATATAACTATTGTGTGTATTTGAAAAACGAATGGATGGATGGAGTGTGTGAGGGAAGCTATGAAGGTAAAAGGGGTGAATGAAGATATGGTGGCTGATAGAGATGTATGGAAGAAGAAGACATACTGCTCTGACCACAAATAACAAAGTGGAAGCCGGACGATGATGATGTGGATATTTGAAAAGAGTAACCAGTCAAGTTTACAATTTTAGTACCCCATTCTGAAAAGATAACGACATTTTTTTTTAATAATTCATTACGAAAAAAAGAAAAACATTGTGTCGTTTTATGAAACCATGATTTTGTTTTCATTTGGGGCTTTTGACATAAGTCATACCAGTCCAATCATAACCTAAAATACTAAGATTAATTTCATTAAATACACTATCTTTCATACAATCATCTTCCAGTCAATTCACAAAGAATTTTAGCAATCTCATTAGTAGAGTTTACTAAAATGCTATGTCACTTTCCTACATCTTATTAATTTAACCTAAACTTATCAATAAACTCCTAATATTATTATTTTTTGAACCATTCCATTATAACACGATGCACGTCACCAATATTACCCCATGCTGTACAACACGGCGATCTAACTTTCTGCATAAGAAATTTTAAATCACGATTCAAGTGAAACTTTTCAAGTAATAAAACCATTGTTTACTTATTTTAGTTACCATAAAATATGTTAAAACATATAAATACCGCGGAACACTTGCACGAGTGAATGAGAACATAAATGCTACACAACCATGGGCGCTGCCACATTAGCTTTGACTGCTTTGTCGAGCGCCTTTCAGTTTAACCCTACCGCGGCAGGCTGTAATGCGACATGCGATAGATGGACGAAAAAATTTGAGGTGATTGGAAATAGTTTCAATTTAATATATGCGATAGCAATGATGGCGCAATGGGTAGGGCGGCCGCATTGTACGTCGATCAACGCGGGTTCGACCCCACCTATACAACTCTAAAATTGGCCTGAGCATTCGGGGAAGGAAAACATCGTGAATAAACCATAGCATGGTGGTAGGGCATTTTCCAATGGTACCCGCCTATAGTTTCAAAACCTGTCGCCAAATACCAATAGGTGTGTTCTGGCAAAATCACTTTAGAACCAGTACCTATATTTAGTGTGTTTACTATCCTGGACCACATCGTCACTTAACATGAAGTGAAATTTTGGTCAAGCCATTGAGCCTAAATCGTATATAAAAAAATTATCATCATTATCGCAATTATTTGCTTTATTTCATATAATATACAAAGAATACAAAAGTGTTGTGAAGAAGTATAATATTTGACATCATCGTAGGTGACAACCCTAAAATGCACCATGCCGAATGTTAGCGCAAAAATATCCGCCAGCGTTGCTGCTGCGAACTCGGCATTTTTATCGTTTATTTAAATTCATACGTTTGTTTGAGAAACATCGAGCGTGCGTGTTATTTATTTTGCTTTCATCGTGTTAAACTCAAACACACTTGTTTAAGGGTGAAATAAAGCCGGTTATACACGCTTAATAATTTTTATGTGTTTAGTGTCATGGATGTGTGTTTTTGTTTGTTTTGATTTATTTAAAACTACGCTCGCAGATAACAAATACGTTCACTTTATGTCAAATTCGTAAAAGAATATTCCGATAACTTTTTTCAAATACATTATTTAACATATCGAAATATTTATTAAAGCTTAGCTATATAATACATTTATGATTATTTTAAATAATGCAAATTAGTTAAGTGGATCTCGAGTTATAAATATACTAAGAGAAGTTATTTTTTATAATGGGCAAATAAACCTTCTTTTTTATTTCGTTTAGGATACTCTATAGAAACAATATTATCTCGCAGAAGAAATCACTAAAATTTTTTTTAACTATTATAGTTTTATAAGTATCTTCTGACACAATATTCGATTTATTCATAACTTGAAAATGTCAAAATCACTCAAGTTACACTACACATAGTTATGCAAATGTCACATGAGCAGAATATCTTTCCAATCAGAAATACATCACTTCGAAGCTCTAAAGAAACAAAACTTTTGCTAGAACCTTCCATAGAGATTTAGTGACACTTTAAAATTCACATCCCGTATTATGATTTTCAATAGACTTGTTTCCGATAACCAAACTATATACCGTAAAAATGCCATTGATTTTACATAATAGAACGCAAACGCATTGTTAATGATTAAGGATAAAAATTAGATACTCTATGATATTACCTTGTAAACTTTTTTTTTATTCAATATTCAAATAATACAATTTTTAGATTTGATTACGGTAAATTACGGTAAAAAAAAAACAACAACAACAACAACAAACACAACAATAGATCGAAACCGGCGGTTGTCGCATTCGAAAACTTTTTAATTGGCCCCTTGTGCGGCGTAAAATTCGCGACTACTCGAAATAGAAAGTGCATTATTGTTCGATTTTTAAATTTGACGGTGATTCGAAAACTTTCGACGATCGAGTTAGTCGCGTGACGCGAAACTTACGTGCAAATTTTTTATACAAATCTCATCGCTTAAAAACATAACACGGGAGCATTTGTCGGATAAATGTAAATTGCGTACTTAATTATTACATCATATATTGTGTAACAAAAGTCAATAATAATATAATTCAATAAAGTAAACTGAAAACAAAAATACTTCATTCGGCTGAAGTAAAAAATTCTGAGATATAAGCGATCAAAGTAGTCCACAATGATGGCGCAGTGGACAGTGCGGCTGGATTCTACGTTGATGGACGCGGGTTAAAACTCGCCTATCCAACTCTAAAGTCAGCCTGAGCTTTCGGTGAAGGAAAACATCGTGAGGAAACCATAGCATGGTAGTAGGACATTTTCCAATGATACCCGCCTATAGTTTCAAAACCTGTCGCCAAATACCAATAGGTGTGTTCCGGCAGCATCACTTGAGAACCATTATCCAGGCTTAGTGTGTTAACCTCCATATCGTCACTTAACATCAGGTGAGATTGTGGGCAAAGCACTGAGCCTATATCGTGTAAAAATAATAATTCAACATCCCTCAAGAATTACAATAAACAACATAATTCGGCTTTAATATTATGAAAAACAAACATTTATATACTAATAAATAAACTTGACGTGTCTGTTTGTTATACCAAAACAACAATTTTCTACTATATATACATTATCTATCTATTCAACCGTAAGACGTCCACTGCTGGTACTAGGTCTCCCTCAAAGATCTCCACGACGACCGGTCCTGCGCCACCCGCATTGAGCGGATTCCAACGACCTTCACCAGGTCGTCAGTTCACCCTGTGGGGGGCTTATCCACGCTACGTCTTCCGGTGCGTAGTACCCATTCGAGAACCCGTTGGCCCCATCGGGCATCGGTTCTGCGAGCAATGTGCCCAGCACTGCGAGCAATGTGGCAGTGGTGCCACCTAAATTTAGCAATTCTTCGCGCATTGTCAGCCGTGAATCTCCAAGCTTAACTCTCTCCATCGCCCTTTGTTAATCAATATACCTTAATGTTAAATACAATTTTAAACATTTCTGTCTGTCTGTTTATCTGAGCTCTTTATAAAACCTCATGAAATTGTGAATAAAATCCGATTGAATGGTCAGCACCAGCAAAATATAATTCTCCAATGATTATTTAAAAACTATATTAAGCAGTGAAGAAGATATGGAAAGCGAGCGAAGCCGCAGGCACGCCGCTAGTAGATAATAAATATATATAAATAAATAGATAGGTAATGCTGATGTATTAATAATTTGAAATGGAGTTAGCTAAGTAATATCAACCACATCTTTCACAATATTTTAAATCCGTTTCAATGTAACGACAACAATCACAAACAATTATTATGGGCGGATATACGACAACAACAGAATATGTGACTAAGCGGATATCGGCGGACAACTTCGCTATTTTTCGTAAGAACCACCCTATTATTCCGATAATGCGTATTGATGGCATATTACAAAAGCCGAAGCTTAATGCTCGCGTGCGGACATCAAAATTACACCGGATAAGTTACTGTTCACAACATAATTATACGTATTAGGTTAAACACGTGTCGAATTGAATCCGGGCATTATCTGTAGGGTTAACGGGACTATGGTATTTATTCGATAAAGCGAATATCGACAGTGATATAAAAACAATTAAAATGTTTAACTTTTATTAGGCTAATGAATTCATGTTAAATATTCATCAATAAAAACAAAAATTGTTACCTACTGAAAAACTCTTTAACATTTTTTACATAATATTATAGTTTTTTAAAAAACAACCCGGTTAACAATGATTTAACTGTTGTTCAACATTATTGGAAGTGAGAAAAAAAAAAAACTGTTTTCATAATTGTTTGTAAGACTAACGCTTATATATAGCTATAAAAAAATTAAAAAAATCTATTCAAAACAGTAAAAAAAATGTTTTGAACTGCTTTATCGTAGTCTATTTATAGGTAAATTGACTCCTAGCGACTTTATATTATAAATTCTTTTTTAGCGAAGGTTTTATAAATATTTTCTTTGACGAAATTGGAACCCAAATACCTTTAGTTTGTTACACTAGATAATACATGAATAAACGAATGAAAATAAGTATAATAAAGTAAAAAAAAAATTGCTATAAAAATGGCACACTTAGTCTTAATATTACTAACTTTATGGATCGCTTTTGAATAATTGGAATAATTTAGTTTTGCATACGTAAATTATTATATCGATCCGATTATAACAAAATTTCAAGCGATTCGACAATCACAGCTCCGGTTAATCGCATTCGAGCGGGACGTGAAACTAAGCATCGAATGATACATTACGAAATGTCGATATCGAATAAGTTTTATCCCCTTAAACTATTAGGTTAGCTATACAGCTCTATTCTACATCACGATTAAAATGCAAGCATTATTTTATTTAACCTATACTAATAAATAAAATTTAAATATGTTTTTGTAATATCAAAGTAACATTTTTTTACTAAACACATATGAATGTATATATGAAACCTATGCCAGAAATACAATCTTTGTCTGTCTGTCTGTAAGTTTCGGGTAATCTCCAGAGTTGAAGTTACTCTGCGTAACTTAGAGTAATTTTTGTTTACGAAAATAAAAAAGGGTTCCGCGTAAAAAAATTAAAACCGATAAAATATGAAGAAAATCCGTTTTATTGCACAGTTTTTACGGGCAAATATTTACATTT
This sequence comes from Samia ricini, assembly GCA_014132275.2. Classification (NCBI taxonomy): domain Eukaryota; kingdom Metazoa; phylum Arthropoda; class Insecta; order Lepidoptera; family Saturniidae; genus Samia; species Samia ricini. The sequence goes on from AP028159.1 coordinate 4,178,704, forward strand.
ATGAGAAATATTTTTACTTTACCTAATACATACAAAAAAATATTGTAAAATAATTAAGGTTCCGTATAAAAAAATGAAAAGGCAGTAAAGAACATATGAAACGCAGCCGCGGGCACACAGATTGTCAGTAATAAACAGATATCTTAGTAAATATTATCTGATCACTACCGCATTAAGATATACGAGTACGTTGTAATGGCGGGCTGCGAGACCAATCCTCCTCCGATCACCACCTGGAGTAACTATTGTAACTCTACTCACATGACACATAGATTGTGGCAGGGACCTGCTATTTTCACAAACCAGTATTATCAGCTGGAACCACTTTCACAGAATTTGCATGTCGATAACAGGAGGCTCATACCATTTTAGTGCTATTGTTATAATTTCCTTCCGAGTGCATTAGACGCTCCTCATAAATATCGATGGACGTAAGCTTGTGGGTGGTAGCTAACCAGAAGAGTACTAAACTCCCCCACCACTATTAAATACAACGGATAGACAGACAAACAGAGACACTTTAACTTTTAGATAAAACACTTTCATACAATTTTCCCCCTTTTCCATTCAGATTTTGACTAGGCTTTCGTTGAATAACTATTGACTAATTTTAATGTTACTTATGATTAAAAACAGAAATCGTTTTTTTTTTCATGAATTTTTCAACATATATTATGGTCAACTTCAAACTACACAAACTAAACGCAAGACAATGATCCCCACATTTCATTTATCAAATTTCCGAGAACAATTTTTTGGCAAACTTTCGTTGACCTCGCGTAAATTATCTTCGTCTTCTAAGAACCTAATTGTTTCCCATACGTCGCGGATGAAACATGCGCCGGCGCACGATCCGATCTTCCGTATTTATATCGTTAATGGGATCGTCTCATTTGTCCGTGACTTGCTGATTGTGTGCGCATGTGGGGTCCATTGTATTACCTACGTATCCTACCTACTTACCCACGTTCACGTTACAATTTATTGACCTGCTCGTTATTTGCTACGTAATGTTTTCTGTGAATTTATTCAGACGTATATTATAATTATATTTATCTATATCTCTTTATAATTTCAAACCTAATATTATATTATAATAGATAGTGGAGACCTATATAATGAAATAAAATTTGCTATTAAATTTTTCTTACAAATAGATTATACGTCGATCATATTACTGACACTAATAATATCAATCAACTTATTTCCCCAACGGTTACATAATATCATTGTTAAAAAATCAATCGATCTATAATAAACCAATAACCATACATTACTAATATCATAAGAAGAATGCGCACGCGCTCTTTCCCACGTGCCTCCTTTGTCGGCTCGCGACAAAGCATCGCCGTCGACAGTACCTTACCTTAATACATTACGTAAGCTAAACTATTTCTTGACACTTGTACATAAAGTTGCCTTTCCAAAAAATCAAAATAGGAAGCAAGATTAACATTTTTAAAAGCTGCATGCAATTGATACTAACCAGTCTAATTTACGTTTTAAAATTTATCAAGCTAGATCAAAACTATTTCGATTAGCTACACATGTTTAGTGGTTCTCGTAGAAATAATTCTCTGCTTGCATTAGTGTTGTGTTCGAACGATTATTTGATCGATTTCAACATCAAAAATGACCTGTAATTTATTGCTAAATATCATGACATTATTTACTATATCTAATACGATAGTTATTTAAAGTGTTTTACATTTTTGTTTATGTAAAATTCCAGACGTAAAATTTACACAATATAAAATTGAAACTTTTTCATTTCAAATTAACTTTAAAAATTTTGAAAATTTTCTTTCTTTAATTACAAATAATCACATTTCGGAAAAAAAAAACAAACATAAAGTTATCGTTATTTTAATTAAAGTATGGTTTACTATTTAACTTAAAAAAATGATGATAACTCAAAAAACGAGCAATGATACAATAGTTCAGTGCATTTTTCTCCTTTGTTATTCAATCGATTATATTTTTCTTTGTTTTTTTATAGTAGATATAATGCAAGCAAAATAAATTTGTTTTTATCAAATAGTCAATAATGAAACATTAGTGTCAGTTTAATTTTGTACGCTACATTTTTTCGTTTTTTTTAAGTAAGGATTAGATGTTTTTTTTTTTTCTTATAGAGAACTTGATAGTATTGATTTTTACGACGTTATGGTGTATGTTTCTGGTCAGAACATGACCGAATATATTCGGGTTCGTTATGAATGTAACTGAGGTTTTAATTTTGGACAACACTAACGGCTAGCCTCTCATCCGAGACCGGGCAATTGTTTATCAATATATTAGTGATTAATGTCCGTAATATGAGTTCGTGATTGCGACCGTGCCCGGCTGTAGGCAATTAGTGATGATCACGATCTGAGATGATATGTGATCGGTGATTATTGCAAATTTGTTTATTATTATAATATTACAATTTAGATTATATTTATTGAAGTGAAAACTTCTTTAGCGGCGTTGCGTGATTCCCGGTAAGAAAAGATTTATAGATTCGCGTTACCATTACTATGACGACATCCGTCAACATGCTACAGTATAAGAAGCTTTTAAATGCTAGCGCACATATATATACAATACCACCGTTTATTTTGATTATGAGTAAACTTCATGAAAATGTACGTAATTATTGTTCGGAACACCAACAGATGTAAGAGTCAGAAAAATGTTTTGTTGATAATTTCGATTAACAAATTATGAAATTTGAATATAAAAAAAAAACAGTTTTTCCAAAAGTTTCAAGTTTTCACTTCTGTCGGCAGTTCACATGGCTACCTAGTTTTTTGAAATTTGATTTGTGGTGTGGCAAGGTCTTAGATATGTCTACCATACGCAAGTTTGAAAAACCCCACCAAAGAGACACATAGGCACATCGCGTTCCTGGAACATCAAGACCTCCTGGAGGATATCTAGACCTTTTTTCTTTTTTTTTTGACGGGGGGAAATGCGTTACGCACTACCCTTATCTATTGTATTTGTGGGATCAGAGTCCCCTAATACAATAGATAAGGGGGCACGGAGTGACGAGCTCCGTGCCAGTGTAGGACTCACCCGGGCGTGAAGCGCCCGGAAATACCCACTAAAACCCCTCGGGGCCGTCCGCTGCATTTGGGATGGGGGCGACACGGGGTGGCTTTCGTAAGCACCTCGCCGCCCCCTGCAGTGAACCCACCAGGCAACGAACCCACCAGGCAGCGAACCCACCAGGCTGGAGGATATCTAGACCTACCTAGACGTTTAGCAATTTTTGATGTAGGCCGGCATCATGATGCTGACTATCGGTAGATTTCTATTTTTTATAGGTACATTGATTTTATTTATCTGGATATAAGGTTAGTATGATTTCTTTCACATTCAACAATAAAGATAATAAATATTCTAACGGTTCAAAATTAACAAAAAGTTCAAACACACCCCCAAATATATTTCTTAGAGTCCAAACAAGTATATATGTTGAACTTCGTAATGCATGAAAACCACTTTGGAAACGACTAAACTTGATAATTTTGCGATATCTAATGGCCGTGAAATAAATATACATAACATCGCGGAGAGCATAAGTGTGGGCGTGTGACCATATCGGCCTAATTCGAGTGCAATAATGTCGCGTAATCCTGTCTCTAAATCGACTGTTTCTCCTCACAATGCAACAGTATCTCACACGTAATGTGTGCACTGACAACGGCCCGTACAGCCGACAGCTTTTATATAGCGCGACTAACAAATTTTGATCCCACAGAAATTTTTATTAAGGTTGACATCAGTATATTATCTTATACAGTCTACATAATACAATTCAATACTTTTATATATGTGGACCTAATTGAAGTCAGTGTCGGCATATACACTAAATGTAATTGTATTCTATGGTAAAAAAAATGACATAATGAAAAACATAATTTAGCTTTTATTTAGTATTTATATTTTAATCATCTAGACTTATTAAAACTGGAACGCAGTTTAAATTTTTTGCTATACTCACAATATTAGTAAATCAAAATCATACAGCAAATCTCAGAACTAAATATTTTAAAAAATAAAATAGATGCTAACCATATTTTATAACAAGAACATTGACACGTAATAATTAAGCGATATTAACGCATTTTTACATTTGCGAATCAAAAGTATTTTCTCCATTTTATTTATGAATATTACTCAGTTAATATAATATTATTTAAACTATACACATTTTAAACAAATTAACATGTTCAAATATCACTATACATTCCTTTGATCGATGAACAAGTCGTTTTCGGCTTTGCTACAAATAATTTGTTAAAATTACAAGTATCAAGAACACTTACTTCACCTTGGCAGCACTGTTTCGGTCTTTCGGCGATACTAGTTCAAAATAACGGCGTCATTTGCTCGATATACGACTCTGGGCGCGATCATTCGCGACGTGTTCGACGATTAAACACTAATGCACGATGTGCTTAATTCACTTATACAGGACTTAGTTACGTGTCGCTTTGGCGATTGATCGGTAATACTGAATCGTAACCGTATTGTCTCTTTATATATTTCACTCTAACCTAAATCTTGATCCTTTGATCTTCATCGTAAAGTTGAGTAATTTTTAATAATCATTCTATCATTTATTCAAATAATCCAATTTTGTGTTTTAATGTTCGGACATAATCATTAAAGAAAATTTGAAGGAAAAGAACTAACTGTTAACAATGTGTTTTATTTGATAATACTAAAGTCCGTCGATAGCTATTTAATTATTGGCGCTATTTTTGTCTATACTTGTTTTTAAATCATTAATTTGACCCTTTGCCCTTTCCGTGGGTGTCGTAAAAGATAACTAAGGGACAACCAAGCCAAGGGATGGGCAACAGCATCCTTGGAGCACCAAAAGCACCTACTGCGATCGCCAATCCGCCTGCCAAGCGTGGCGATTATGGCAATTTCCCCCTTTTTGGGGAGACTTACGCCCGGTAGTGGACGTATTTCGGTTGAATCAATCAGTCAATATCTGGCTCTATTTTGTGTAATTTTGGTGGGGTTCTTCGTTTTACATGTGACATTTTTTTTATTATATTGTTTTCTTACATTATTAGTAATTATTTTCTAATAATGCCCGCCTGGGTTGCTACCACCCTCAAGTTAGAAAACCTGTCGCCAAATACCAGTAGGTGTTTTCCGGCAGCTTCGCTTGAGAACCAGTAGATTTAGGCTTAGTGTGTTTACCACCCTAGGCCACGTCGTCACTTAACATCAGGTGAGATTGTGATCAAAGCACTGAGAAAAAAAATCTCTTCAGTTTCACAATTGGCCTGTTACATGTTTACACGTTTCATTTTTCTATTTAATATCAATGAATCACATTCAAACACTATACTCGTATGGTAAAGTATTTATTTTGTTTTTTTTTTTTTTGTATTAAATGTATATTGTCTAACAGTAATATTTAATTAAAATGGACATTACAGGGTTTTTCTAATCAAACTATACTATATTATTTATAAGACACTTAATAAGACAATTTTCACACAACTTACATAGCGAATGGACGATTATCATAAACATTCCGCATTGCAGTGCATGTTTATATACGATTTAACTTGTAATTTGAGCTTTTATACTGTCTAAAGTCTTTCACTGTGCTAAATGGAACACGAATTATTGAGTTGCGTAAACTTAAACAGGGAAATAGCCGAGAATGTATTGACAATTGTAATTCACGAGGAAAGCATTTATGTAGATCGAGAGAGAACATTCGAGCACCTTTGGACTCAGTAAACGTAACACAATAGAAAGACAATGTGCATACATTGGCCTGAGTGTATTACGCAGATAGAAATTTTGCCTCTCGTCTTTACAATTGAAGGATACCTCATGGAAGAACCGCGTGATGTTTACTAGATGAGAGGGTAATCAATCTCATTTTCTATGGTAACATCCAAAAGATTAAATGAAAAGTATGCTGGTAGACATACGCTTAAAAGGTAAATAAAGAAAATGTAGTCTAGAATTTCTAAATGATATGACATTCGCTGGAAGACGGAATATTTTAAGCAGAATGTGGAGGTTGTAAAGAACAAACGTAGAAAAGAACCAATCTACAAGAGCCAAAAACATATACACAATCTGAAGATTTAACTTTTTTAAATCTTACATTAAATGTGACCTGAATGAAGGCACTCCCAACGATCGTTTTGACACATTTAAAAAGATGGAACAGAAAATTCATCATTAGCACACACTGTAAACGAAAGCGATTAGGAGATGTTTTGTGAATTGTCTGAACATTGTCTGAGAAGTATTCTGAGAACTAACAAAATGTTTATACAGTTTATACAGTCAATCCAGCCTACATGCCGAGACGGCAAACGACGTTTGATAGTTCACACCGAGCGTGCCGTGACAACCAACTTTTTTATACTATATGTTTATTATTGACCACAATCTTGAGTGACGATGTGATTCAAGGTGGTAAACACGCTAAGCTTAGAGGATACTGGCTCTCATGCGATGCTGCTTGAACACACCTATAAACGCTTGACGATAGATTTTGAGAGTGGTAGCTACCTAAGTGGGCATTGGAAACTGCTCTAACTTCGGAGTATGGTGTCATCACTATGTTTTTTTTTTTCAGTAAACTCTAATTACAACGAAATGCTTATTATAGAATAGGATAGGTGGAAAACAACTACTAATACCATATGAATTTATATTTCATTTGCGCGTTAATTTAATATTTCGAAAGTTTGCACGTACAAATCCAACTATAGAAATGATAAATGCAACAAAAAAACGGTGTAAGCAGTCAACGATTGACCCGACCCATAATCTCTAACCCTAATTCCACTAGCATTAAGCGATTTAAACCTTAAAATATAAGCTGTACAATGACATTACAACATTCGGCGATACAAAACCTCCCGGCACACTCGTCGTGATCGCGTTACCCAAGCTCTCAATCCGTAACATTCGCTCGGCACACAATATCAACGTGTAAGTAAATACGTCGACAACGTTAGCGGCCCGCGAGCTGGACACGAACCCGGGACACGTACAGACACTACCGTATCGGGTTACTGATTTAGTGTTCGATGTCGTCACAATGTGCCCGTTTGCTTACGGGCTTATTGTTGAGCGGTAGCAAGAGCGATTTATTTGATTAGTCTGCGGACACTTAAAATCAACATTGTAGGTTAATTTTGTTACTTGCATTTCAATGTTAATATGATGATGGAGCCAGGTTTAGCTTTCAGTGAATTAAAACATTATTAGTGTAACTCTAGCATGATAGTAAGGTATTTTCTAAAACCAACCAATAATCATCAACCACTTTAGGGTTAAAAAAATCTTTCACCATATATAGATTTTTCTGTCAACATCACTAGGAATTCAAGTCCCATCAAACCTTTTACCATCTTTGGGGGAAATGCTATTTATTAATATATTAAGATGACACTGGTCGAATACTACATTTTTAAAACATAAAATAAAACATTTCAAACGACAAATAAATCTGGAATAATCTAATAAACTAATTAAAGTTACACACCATTGATTACAAATACAATTAACTTCTTTTAATTAGAAATTTTTATCCACAAATTAACTTTTAAATGCAGCTAATTTTTATACTCAATTTTTAAATAACGGGTCTTCACGTGTTACCTTTTCTTCCCTTTTTGCTATCCCAACGTTTCGTCTGGGTTTCACTAATCGTGGTCATGGGCTGAATGGCGGTGCGTGGCTTCGCCTGCTGCTTTGAGGGTATTTTGTTGAACTACCTCCGTTTGGCCTTTATATTTATTATAGTCACAACACTATGTCCATCGATGATGCCTGTGACGATAAGTTCGCGATTTATCTAACCGATTAAAGCGGAGGTAGTTCAACAAAAATACCTCTCAACGTAGCAGTCGACGCCGCGCACCCCGCTGGTCAGACCGTGACAATGGTTGGTGGAACCCAGACGAAACGTCGGTATTTAATCGGTCGGTAATAATTGAATTTAAATATGGAACGCAACAAATTAAAAATAGTTAATTTTTTGTTAAATATCATATCACGTAGTAGTAAATCAATTTTACAAAAAAAATTTAGGTATAAAAATGTACTTGCCTTGAGCACTTACCTGGCGTTTACGCCAGCTTTCCATTGTTTTCCTATTGTCTTGCTATTGTCTTATTTTTACGGGTACTCGATACATTAAACTAATTTTTAAATGTGTAAAAGAAATTATTCGTGCAATATGTATACAAAACAGAATGATTTGATTTTAATTATGTAACTGTAAATCACTCCCGTACTATAAACAAACCTTTAGACGTCGAGGTGTTTGTAGGGAAACAAGATTAAACGTTGTATGTGATAGTTCGTTCCGTACTTTATTTGCACTGTATCGATGTATTACATCAAAAGTTTTCGCGATAAAATCTACTCTATCTCGATAAGTATATACTCGTATAAATGCTATTATTATTTTTTTCCTTTAAATTATGTAAATACATAATTTAGAATTCAGCGAGTTTACTTCAGAAGGTGTAAGGTATTTAAAATTAGAACGTTATATGAAACGTGTTCCAAACGTTATACTTGGCTGTATGGTCTAGTACCTTTGCTTTTTACCTATAAACATAAATAAATAAACGTCATTTGACGGTTTTTGTGTAAAGATGATAATTGGATATATATTTATTTTGCGCGTTTAATGCGAAATAAAGTTTAAATTTAGAACGCGAATTTTGCTATAATTATAACAACATAATAAATAGAATATATCTGAATTTTCGTGATCGTGGATTTCGAAAATGTAATTTTAATACGATATTCTCAAACCGAAATGTAACGATTAAAACTAAAAATAATACTGATTGAATTAAGAAACTGATATATCTTACGTACTTTATAATACATTCTCGCAATTATTTTATGGTATACTTTAGTCTTAAGCATAAAAGGTAATAAAAAATAATACAGTTCTGATAACGTACGTATAATAGGGAAATAATACTGTGTTATCTAAATTGCACACATCAGTCTAAAAAAGCCTACACAACCCGTACAATATCTGAACACACTGACATACTTTCTAAAAATTGCATAGATTATTTAATAAAATCAGATAGTACAATGTTTTTATTTTAGACCATCCACTGACGATGCTCGACGATCGTGAGTATTTTTAACTAATTATAACTAGACTAGCTGATCGCCGCCACTTTAACCGCGTAGTTCCTGTTTCCGTGCGATTTTTTCGGAATCCTATTTCACTCCCTGGATATCAAACTATCTTCATACCAAATTTCATCCAAATCGGTCTAGTAGTTAATTATTATTAGTATTAAGTTAATTCGTTACATACAAAAATACAAATCTTTCCTCTTTATAATATTAGTATAGATTTGTATATTTCTTCTTTGAACAGTTATTGTTTAGCTTTGATTTATAAAATAATCGTGATAATATTCTTTGTCCCAAATTCAGAATCAAAGAGTAGCAAATTTTATCATCGCATCAACTCAATAAAACGCATCGATTTGCTAACGATCAATATTAAAATTGTAAAAAAGCAAACAGACAACGATCAAGTTAAGAAAATAATTGCGATGATTTTTTTTTAAAGCAGTAATGTAAGCCTTAGTAATAATATGTATAAGACGAAATAATAATAATGGTCACGTGTTCGATTCCCGTAAGACGGCCATAGAGTGATGATTATGGTTGTTACTTTGCATTCTTAGTGTTAAATCCCATATCTATGTATACTTAAAAGGCTATAGGGATGAAATCTGTACATTGAAGACATTTCAGATAAATTTCATGAGGGTGTTCAGAATCGACAACAGAACACATTTCGATGGTTTTTAAAAATTTTGTCTGTGTGTTTATCAATTTTTTCGCCAATTACACAAAAACTACTTGACCGGATTTGATGAAATTTGATATGCTTCTAGTATATACTCTATAGTAGCATTTACACGGCCCGGAACGGGACGGGATGGGACGTAGATAAAGTATTTGTATACACGAATACATTGGTAATGAGATAGATTCCATCTAGAGGGAAATCTGAATTCCACGCGAGCGAAGTCGCGGGCACAGCTAGTATCAAATAAATGTAGTCAAATCAATCATGTCACGAAGGTATCATTGTCAAGTGTGAAAATTTTCACCCATTTCATTATTATTAAATTAATTAATGCGAACAATAATATAAACAATTAATAATAATAATAATAATAAGCCTTTTATTGTTTCTCATTTGCATGCATTTACAAATTAGTTGTAACAAAGATTATTAATTTATAGTAGGTTTATTTACAAAGAATATTAATAATATTTTAATGGTATAATATGTTTATGTATTAGTATTTCATTTTTTTAGTAGTTAAGTATATTATTTATTTTACCCTACAGAGGGGTTCTCATAAAAAAAAAATGACATTTAAAATTTAAATTTTATTTTACTTTACAAATTAATAAATACCAACATTAAGTTAAAAAATATATTGAAATAAAATAAATAATTAAACGTACAATAATTAAATAAATATAAATAACGTACAATAAATAAGCGAACAATAATTAAACGTAGTTACATTAAGATAAAGTGATCAATTACTTTTAAATAAAAATAAATAAAAAGTGCAAATAAAGTACTAAACACAGATATGTGAAGACAAAACAGAATGTCATCTCTGCCATATATGCGGGCGAAAGCTGTAGCGCGAGCAATAAAGCCGTGCGTTGCTCGATTCGATAAGATTATCTGTCGCATAAATTTGTCAGACATCTGTCAGGTTTGCAAAGGAACGGTTTGCGTCTTGCTGACGCGGCTCCGTGTGATAATATGTCACTGTAATATCACGCGATATGTGTACTCGAAAGTTTTGCTAATGTATTCGAAAATTCAAATTTCGAATTCGAATTTGTATTTGAAAATCTAACAGATTATTCACAGGTAACTCGTATTATTCAATTAACTAAGGCAAACAGGATGTCGGAATTATATATAGCACAGTGGTGTGCGAGTGAGTTAATGCATATCTGTTTTTTAGGATTTGTTTTATAATTGTCGCAATTTAATTTTGTAATTTCTTCTCTAAATACATTTTAATCTATTTAATTAGAAATTACCTTCATTTTTTTTTTAAATATTACTGAAGGAATGATTTAAAGAATATTAACTATTTGAACTATAAGCCTACTGATTGCTAGAGTTTATATTTAAAAAACAAGCTGATAAAACGAAAGATATTCAACTAGAGAATGTTCTATTATATTATACATGTTAGTAAAACTGTTGTTGGGCACCTTGAGGTCAGGAAAAAGGAAATCAAAGCTAGATAGAAATGCTAAAAGTAGTAACTCAAAGTGGACATGGCGCAACGTAACGGCGCGTGCACATGACTTAGTACTGCATTAGCGTCTGAGATACCGATATCTTAACGCCTTACCCACTGAGGTACTAGGAAACATCACAATAAAGAGAGTTACCGTATAACACCTCAAATTTCCCCACCTAATATTGTATTTTTTGTCAAATTTAGTTTAAGATTCTTAATAATAAAAAACAATTAACATAAAAATTATAAACATATATTCACTAACTCGCTACGCTAGATATAAATTATTTTTAGTTATAAATGATCATAACCTGAATGATGATAACAAGGTGGACCGATGACGTAATATGAAGGCCGTTGGAGTTCGTTGAATAACATTGCCGCAAAGTCGCTGTGGAGTAATTTGGGAAAGCCTACGTCCTACAAAGAACTTCTTTGAGATTTGATATGATGTTATAAACACTTATTGTTACTCCCATTCGAAATGTATTACCAATGTGGAGACCTCATCAACATCCAACGGCACACTAGCGCGAGCCGCGGGCGCACGATTTACATATATTTAATACCTCGTATGAGAGAAGTCTGTGTGTCCCGTCTCGCTCGCACTCTGCGTGTTTCAGATTGACCACCGTAGTTACTGTAAGCCCTACGACTAACGAGGGGATCTTTTAGAATATAAGTCTCACTGTACATCCTCAATATTAATTAATCATATAAGAATCAGTTAATAAATAACTTTCAACGTGTACCACGACTTTCCCTCCAGTCATCCTTCAACTGGCTAGCAGCAACCAAACCAAGTTTAATTGTGTATGCAGTTAAATGACTATGGATCTGGTATTTTGGGACTGCATGCTAAATTTGATTATGTATGAATATTTTTTTCTCCCGGTAGTACATAAATATACTATGCAACATATTTTACTAAAGTAACATAAACGTTATCCTAAAACATTTTACCATACTACAACTCTCTATATAGTCCTGATTGGGAGAAATAGTTGTAACGCTCAAAACGTAACATAAACTTACCACATTTATGTGATAAATTCTGGTTATGGTGATTATGTTTGAGATCTAGTTCTCTTGTTTATGGTTAAACTGATAATCGTGAATTGTCTATGATTGGTCGCTAGGATGCTATATCGTAAGATGTTGAAAATATTTATATTTCGACAAATGTATTTGTGCTATTAATGAGTAATATACAGGATTTCGTGATTAAATTAAAATTAATGTTTAATATCAGTAAATGAAGCAATAATGGACTCATGGGTAGTCTGGTCAAGCATATCGGTCGACGTAGACGAATTCTAGATTGAGCTTTAAAAAAAAATGAATGAAGATCATGATTGTGGTGGCGACGCATTTTCTAAGCCCGGCCTAACTAGGTATCATCCTCGGATGGAAATATATTGTCAAGCACCTATTCAGAGCTATCGCCCCTACGCTTAGCCTGTTACGTTTTTTAAGTAAAATTCATGTAACATCAGATGAATTTTTAATCATCATTGTTTCCCCACTCACTTGGTGTCGGCGCAGTATGTTTTTTTTCTTCTATACATCCCTATCAGCCGTCATTTCTTCATTTACTCCTTTTTCTTTCATATTGTTCCTTACACACTCCATCCACACTTTCTTTGGCCTTACTCTGCTTTTCCATCCTTCCACATTTATATTCATTACTATTTTATCCAAATGCGCTTCCTCTCTTCTTATAACATGTCCATACCACGACTATCGAACAAAAGTATACAATCTTTTCCCGTGTATGTTTTGAATGCGCATTTATTTTATAAAGATTAATATTAAGCACAATAAAATAGAGTGTTTATCGAAAACAACAGACTAAATGGATAAATAATACATATAGTGAAAATATTAGTTAATTTCGGTGAGTAAAAATCTCGAAATAAAATTATTAAAATATTTGGCGGCGATCGAGAGGAGAGATACTTCAAACTCTTTCTCTCAAAACGAATGTAACGTCATGTTTGAGTATAAGCTCTTTCATCTAGGATGAATTCTTGTTGATCAAATTATCTCCCGCACTTTCACCGGGTCCCCCTCAGACGGCGACCCAAGACGTGCCTCGTTCCCCAACTGGGGAGGCTCTTAACGTCGCCGCCAGCGCGATACAGTGACACTGCCCATGCATTGAGCATTACACGCACAACACCGCACACACGCTCCTGTACGCAACACGCAGGTACATAAGTCCGGTAAGGAACCTTTTTTTAATGTTAATAAAAAAATTTAAGGTTTAGGTAGGTTCAAAATTCTGCAAAACAGTTTTCACACTCAGGTAACGGCCAAGACGAGGTTCGTATCATTTTGGTAATCCTAGTTACCCCATGCTAGTCACCTTTTGAGGTTGAGTGCCCTCAGCACTCGCCCCCAAAGTCACGGTGAAGCTGTAAAGACCCTTCCAGTCAACAGTGTTACCTAAGTTAAAAGAAAAATGATCTAATTTTAATTTCGTTTTCAGTGGTCTATTTATTGATTGTACAATAAAAACATAATCAGTAAACAACCATATTTTAGAACTAAAAGAGAAAAATTTAATTCATATGAAATTAAATAAGAAATATATTTCAATACTTAAAATGTTCGACGGTAAATCTAAAAAAGAAATAACGTATCCTCAGAAATTCAAGAAAAATCTCAACTTCGAAAGAAAGTTTAAAAAAAAAATGTTCCCCTAACATTTTTCTCGGTTAAGAAATTTCCTAGTAAGGTAAAGCGCTCGAGACTCGCAATTTTTCCACACTAGCGCCAACTCGAGTGGGTATTCACACGTCACGGCTGGAGTGCTCTGAAGAGGCCATTACACGCCTATTACTCGCATTATGACTACCTACACTACCTCGACGTACATTATAACTATGTCCGTACAATGTGTTAACTTTTAAATAATGAACACGTGATATAAAACAAAATCGCTTTCTGCTTCTATCCTACAATCAGCGCTTGACTACAATTTCACCTGTGATGAAGAAAACGACAGAGAAACAAAGCAAAGAATCAACTCAGGTTTAATGAAATAGCCACAGGACTCTGGTGTTTATGTGGCTCTTGGATGTCCCATAAATTAAAAGTCCATTATAAGTTCTGCCGTATGGTATGGATCAGTATACTGGGTTAATAGGCTTGTAAGAAGCTGGATAATAACTGATTGCATGTGGCTGTGATAAATATTTTGAGATAGATGTGTGGTATGCCAAGAATGGATAAATTCAGGAATTAATATATAAGAGAGAGTTTGAAAGTTGTACCAGTTTTAGAAAAGTTGAAAGGGAGTTATTTGTCGTATGGTCTTATGTATATTATGAGAGGAGAGAAAGCGCATGTAGAGAAAATAGATGAACTGAACATGAATGTAGAAGGATAGAAAAATAGAGGATCCAAAGAAAGTGTGGACAGAGTGTGTAAGGAATAATATGAAAGTAAAAGGAATAAATGACGGCTGATAGAGACATGTAGTAGAAAAAAAAACATACTGTACGTACTCCAAGTGAATTGGGATCAGGATATGAAATTGATAAATCTTAATTTTTGTTTCAGTCAATTCGAATATCGAACCATTAGCCATCTGGAGGGTCGCTGAGAATTCAGTTTATTTTAGTGAACGTTCTAAGTCTTCCCTTCAGGTATTAGGTTTTGAAAGATATTTAACAATATCCCTCTGATGAGAACAGTATGAACTAACTTTGAAGCAATTATGGCGCAGTTAGTAATGCAGTCGGGTAGTAATACAGATTCTGTGAAATCGCAGACGAAACACCAAAGAACATTTTGTGTGAATGTGACCCATTAATACCCATACGTAACCGAGTTCTGGGTAAATGTGCGTTGTTCCCGGAGAAGGTACAGACGCTCTCTGCCAAAAAGATCCTACAGTATATCCAGGTTGCAGGTCTAGGCAGTGAGCTCTAGAAATATGGGGGCTATCACAATAGATATATTTAGGTCACAGTGACACAGGACTGTCTTAGCCTGCACAGCCCCTTTCTCAAATAATAATGCAGTCGGGTTCTGAAAGAAAACACCGTGAGGAAACCATAACATGATGCTAGGACATTTTCAAATAATGTCTGCACTTAAGTATCATCTTAAGTATCACTGTATCATCACTTAAGTGTCAGTAACACTAGGCTAAATGTGTTTACCATCCTGAACCACATTGCCACTTAACATTAAGTGAGATTATAGTCAAATCATTGCTTTTATATAGTATAAAATGCATCCATACTTTACAATAACGGTTTACCATCAAGTGAAATGTTTACGTGTTTACTTTATTCGTATTAGTATTACTTTTTAATACAATGGCACGTTAAATATAACAGTATCTTTTAGTTTTATTACGTTTATATATTCTATTCAGGTATTGAATAAAGCTCTGAAAACGCCAACGGGAGGAAAACGGAAGAAAGGAAAATATGTAATGTTTTAATATTCCCATCCGTCACTTTACTGCCCAAGTTATGAGGTAGGAGCGGTGGTACTTTTGAAACTTTTATTTATTATATGGTGTGCATACATACCACTCATCATTGGACGTGAATTATCTTACAATCGCTAATATACAAAACATAGAGCTTAAATTGATTTGTAATAATTATTATTCACAGCGTTTTTATAAAGATGTCTGCAAGTTTACATAACTTTAATAATTCAAATGATCATTGCAACCAAAAGGTCTTTATAACAGTAAAATATAGAGTGAAATGTGACTCATAATACACATTTTTTTTTTACAAAATGTGGGTAGATAGGAACTGTAACTTCATTGATACGTGTGAATCGGCATTGATACATGTGAATCGGCCTTAACGAACTCAAGATAGCACCCGAATGGGCAATATGGCGACTGCCATTTGCACCATTAGTATTTAAAATACTCGACAATCCGGATTTTGCTGATATATCTCGTCTACTCGAAATCATTATTTTTTTCTTTTATAATTCAGGGAAGGTTGCAATCAAGTCTACCGTACCCCTTGACTGAGTTATTAATATAGATCTAAAAAAAAATCTTAGCCTTAAATGAAAAAATAGAGCGTATAAATTTACATTATTTTTCAATGTCATCAGCGTGGGCAGACCTTCGAAAAGAGTCAACTGACTTGTAGTAGATCGCGAAAATCCGCTAGGAGTACGTGGTGCAGTTGTTTTTCCGAATACGGTGTTTTCCTTAACTGGAAAAGCTATTTTTCTATAGACCCGTGATATATTTATATCTACGGGACTTTTAAACATTGGGGGGGGGCGGGCTAAGAGGTGGGGGGGGGGGTAGAAGTTATTCTCCCCCCCATCCCCGCCGGGCCATTGCACTGACGGGCCTGGTGGGTTTGCCGCAGGGGGCGACGCGGCGACTTGCCTGACAACCCCGTATCGCCCCCACTTCAAATGCGGCGGACGGCCCCGGGGGGTTTTAGTGGGTATTCTCGGGCGCTTCTCGCCCGGGTTTGAGTCCCACACTGGCACGGAACTCGTCACTCCGTGCCCCCTTACCTATTGTATTGGAGGGACTCAGGTCCCACTAATACAATAGGTAAGGTGAGTGCGTAAATGCATTTCTCCCCGTCAAAAAAAAAAAAAAAAAAAAGTATGTGGTGCAACAACGTCCGTATGGATATCTTTTCAGATATGATTATTATGATATATTCTCTGGCCAGATTGTGTTACATACATATTTTGTTACATAACAAATTATGAGAATGAAGAAAAAAAATGATGAACATTCCATGTTTTAAATACTTCAACGAAATTATTACATATTTTAGAGATATAATATAGTGGACAATAGTTATAAAAATTGTTACGAAGACATTATTACAGGCATATCAAGCCACTAGCATAGCGAGCGATGTATAAAATAAGTACAAAAATAATGTAAATCCAAATCTCATTAACGAACGATCGAATCGAACATCGATGGAACTCTCAAGCGACGAAAGTAACGGCTACTTTAAATATGAAATCTTAACTTTTAGATTGGAGATCAAACTATTAAAAAAAACTGAAATCTCTTGTAGCGTGGGCCGCGCGTCGGTGTGACGTGCGGACGTGTCATTAGTCAGTTGATGAATACCAGGCGTTAATGCGCCTCCTATTCTGCCAGATGCGTTGGCCGACACGCGCGCCTCTACTTATTCTGATATCACTCATAATTTATCACTTGAACACACTACCTGAATGTTAATAAGAACAGTTAATGGGTTCACCTCTTGCCTTTAATTTGTTGATAATTTGTTATTTTTTAATGAATGCGTGTATTCGTTCTAAACGGGAAGGCTGAGAAGTTGGATTACATCTTGATAAATTTGTCTTAATTATATTTCTGTTGTGTGCATATTTATCCTAAGTAGTATTTAATAAATCAGTTAATTTATTAACAGTTTTTTAATCGACAATCACTTCATATTTCGTTTATTTTTATGTGTAAGCCTAATTTCCAAATATGATTGCAACTTGCAAAGAAACATTTTGTAAATAATCTTAGTATAATTAATATTCAATTATTTGATTGAACTTTTATCTTGCGTGATAAACATAGGCCTTAAGAGGATATGCGACGGAAAAGTAGGTGTTTCAGAAATCTATTGCTGGTTGATTTTACTTATGCAAAATAGTTGAAGGGGACGCGGCTTTCTTCACCAATGAAACCCCAACTTTTCTCTATATAATGTGGACTGTATTTATTTATCTTGGAATTACACGTATTTACAATTAGAAACTATATTTTGCCGGTACAACTTCACCGGCGGTCGGCACGGGTTTTTATACATTTTTATTCCTTACAATTAGCACATAGTTAATCTTAGTCTACAAACTTATTATCTATTTCTTTTACTCACATGGGGTACATATCTTATATCTCTCTCGTATTTCTAGGTGTGTGTGTTGTAAGGCTTGTGAATCGCGATGTTATTCTCGTAATTGAATGTTAATGTTAAAGATTTAAAGAAAGAGGTTCATTTGTCCTCAACAATAGTCGAAAATATAACTTCGTAGTACCCTGTGTTCTCCTCCAAAACTGAACTGATTTTCAATTTTCTTTCAGTTTTAGAATAATAAAGACTTTACCTATATCTGAACATTTTTTTTAAATTTTATCCATATAATTTGTTTTACGAACGTCTGAAAATGACGGTAAACAGGGGACTACATTTGTATGGAATAACTGCCGCTATTTTCTTAATTTCTTCGGTAAAAATAAATATAGTTTCTTTAAAATGGTGATAAATTTGTGTAGGCAGCTTTTGTATTTGCTATTTGTAATAAAGCACAATTCCAAGTAAATCATAATACAACAAATAAAAAATTAAGTATAATACACATTTAGCTAAGAATTTTGTATGAATGCATTATTTTTATGTTTTTATCCTAATAAGATACTTTTTCAAATATGTGAAAGTCAGTACTATTATGATTAGCGTGTTCCTAGACTTAGGTGATATTCTTATGTAAAGTCTGTTCGCTTATACAGTTTACAAAAAAAGTACCTCAAAGTATAGTAAAAACGAAATACATATCAAACTAGAATAAGGCCGCGCGCAGTTTATACGAAATGTGTGAATTAAAAATATTTTAAATGCTAAACGCATTACGCTCCGCTCTGCGAGTCTGAATGTGCATTCCCGTTTCCACCTCTCGAAACATACCGTACCTGAGTATGAGACGGTATTACAGATTAGCGCTTTCAATTAACATATTCTTAATCGTAATATGGACGAAACTAATGTCCGCTATAATTAGATAATTATAATTATTTTACATTTTTTTTTTTGACGGGGGGAAATGCATTTACGCACTACCCTTACCTATTGCATTAGTGAGACCGGAGTCCCCCAATGCAATAGGTAAGGGGGCACGGAGGGACGAACTCCATGCCAGTGTGGGACTCACCCGGGCGTGAAGCGCCCGGAAATACCCACTAAAACCCCCCGGTGCCGTCCGCCGCATTTGGGATGGGGGCGACACGGGGTGGCTTTCGGAGGCACCGCGTCGCCCCCTGCGGCGAACCCACCAGGCCTCGTCGGTGCAATGGCCCGGTAGGGATGGAGGAGAATACTTCCCCTCCACCTCTTACCCGCCTCTCGAAAAAGAGACACGACCGTCTGGTCGTCAGTCCGGGGGATAATTATTTTACCTACCGTTTATGTTTTGATAATTGATACAAAATTCGAATAAATACTGCATTGACTCTATCAGATATTTGAAAATTTGGATAAGGTTTGTTCAGTAAATTTGCGGTGACCCCCCTGGGTACATTGCTCTCAGAATGGATACTTGATGAGGTAATGGGCTCTTGTATGGTGACCACGTACTGCTAAATTAACAGACCACCCAGTAAAGGTTGCGAGAATCTACTGGTTGCGGGTGCCGTAAGACCAGTTGTTATGGAGTACCTTGGGAAAGGCCTATGTCCGTCTTACGGTAGAAATGTTAATGATGGTATAAATAGGCAAAGATAAAACAATTCAAGACAACTTTCACCTCTCTTTACTAACTGATTTTCTTTATTTTTTTTCATAAGATATTGATAGGCTTTAGTGTAATCAATAAAAAAAAAAACCTATAAACCTATATTTCTTCAAATTTTCAATAATGGTAATATTTCGACTATCAGGTGGATACTAGTTAAAAGAGTGATTGCAAACAATCACAATTATTATATATTATTATATTTCGTACGTATATCTTTAACAATCTGCAACGAGCGAACAATAACACCAGTTGCACGAGAAACCTAACAACAATGACATAGAAAACGTCCACATTATTTATTCGTGTCCAGATTTGGTCTAATTGTAATGTGCGCGGAGTTGTGCCGATGTATCAGTTGCTAGAGTCTATTGGGACAAAGAAACTTGTTGACTATTGTGAGACGTTCTATTTTATTTTATTATTTTAAATTAAAATACACACGTGAATAGAAAATAAAAGCGAAACTGCATTTGTAACTATTGAAAGAACAAGTTTAAAGAACAGTTTTATTAATTTGTGAAAATATAAAAATATGTAGGACTTTATAAATAGTTATATTTAAGACGTACCAATCTAAATTTTGTATTCAAGTAAAAATTACGTATTACAAAACGTTAAGCCACTTTGTCTGATTCACATAACTTATTTGTTAAATCTTAAATCTTCATTTACTTTTAATCTCGATAGAATTCGTATACATTTAACTTTATTAGAGAATATATAAAAGAAGTTTTAAGTACAATACAGTGATTTATGTCAACAAAATACAAGCCTCATCAGCATCCTTAGCTATTATTTGGAATGGTTATTAGAAAAACAATTGAGAGCATAATTGCGAAAACAGCTTTCACATTATTATCTAAGTCTAATGTTTTTATTTAAGTCACGACTTTATTGGCAAAGTTCCCGCCGAAGCATATATTTTTTCGATCTGTTTAAACGCTGTTTATCTGAAGGGTTTCGATAACTTTACCGAACTTTTGAGGCGCGCGCTTAACGTTCCGGCATTTTATTTTAGTCTTTGGTACAGCTCAGCCGGGAGAGCGGTATTAGCTAGTCGAAGGGCATCAAAATGGTACGGACTTTGGAATACGGAATTAGGGTATTTTATCTGTGACCTCAATTCCACGGAATATCTCCTAGCTAAACATACTGTGGTTAAGGATGACCACGGGTCTCAGGTCTCTTACAGAACACATGTGTAGTATTGGGGTATACACATGGGTATTGAGTGCAGTGTAATGCATATTATGCAATAGTGGACGCATTATGAACTGTCGTAATCACAGAGAAACTGTACAGATCGTAATGTGGCCCTGAAAAAGGCCGTTTTTATCTTTTCTAGGGATATTTCTTAGTTCTTCAAAAAATCCACATCCGTATCTTCCCCATCTGTGTCATCTTCCTGTAGGTTAATTATCCGAGGTGGTACTTGATCTCTTAAAAGATCTCTTAGTTTTTCTTAAGTCCTTATCCTGGAGCTCATCGGCATGCCTCACACATTTGGCCCGGTTTTTTTGAATAACATTATCAATAGTGTAACAAAAAATCTTACATTCATATAAAAGCAACAACCCTTATTGCATTATTGCTTATTGGATTGCATTGCGTGCACATTCCTACTATCAGTGACGTTTATTTCCCGACGACTCAGTTTAAAATGCGTCGACTATAGTGCATGAAAGTGACTCTGAATCGCGTTACCGGTTACTACCGGTAACAGAAGCTTCCTCAGTTTGAGATCGAAACACCTTGCCAAAATACGAACAGTTAACTTAGTTAATTTTAGTGCCTTACGGAAAGAATCCACAAGAACGCTTACAATATATTATTACGGATATATTGGCATCTCTTTGCCATTCCGATTCTAACATTGCCCAGTCATCTGATTGCACGTTATTCCATACCACACAACTGTACAAGACTTTAGTATTCTGAACCATTACAATATTATAAACATTTATTTCTCGGCGTGCAAAATTATACTCTATAACTAAGTGATATTTACGATTTATTCACGACTTTACAGGTGAGTGTATCCATTTATATTCTTTATTAATTGATAGGAAACTAGTTTTTACTTATAAAAACACTTTGAGTATAGAAATGTGCTAAATATGTACAAACTAATTTAAAATACATCTTATCTGTAAATTGTATACTTCATCAAAAATTTTATACAGAAAAATAATTTTTAAAAGTATATGCTATAAACAAATAAAAATCAATTTTCCCGGTTATTATTATTTACGTAAATATTTTTACAGTACACATAATTAATACTAATTTTATTTAATAATCACACAACTATATTAAAATTTCATATACTGGGTTCATCATTTAAGAATTCATTTCATTGTGTTAAACTAAATATCTACAGTGACTCTACGCGCTCGAATTTGTTGACAGTTATGTATACCTAGGACAAACTGTCCAGTTAGGTAGGTCCAACTTCGAGGCGACGCGGTGCTTGCGAAAGCCACCCCGTGTCGCCCCCATCCCAAATGCAGCGGACGGCTCCGGGAGGTTTTAGTGGGTATTGCCGGGCGACTCTCGCCCGGGTGAGTCCCACACTGGCACGGAGCTCGTCACTCCGTGCCCCCTTATCTATTGTATTTGGGGGACTCTGATCCAACAAATACAATAGATAAGGGTAGTGCGTAAATGCATTTCCCCCCGTCAAAAAAAAAAAAAGGTCCAACTTCGAGAAAGAGGTTAGTCGTCGAATCCAACTCGACTGGGCCGCGTTCGGGAAGCTTCGCAAAATCTTCTTGTTCGAGATACCGCAGTGTCTCAAGACGAAATTCTTCGAACAGTGTGTGTTGCCAGTGATGAGACACGACACTGAGACGTGGTCGCTTACAATGTGCCTAATAAGGAAGTTCAAAGTTGCTCAAAGGGCAATGGAGAGGGACCTGGAGTTTCACTGCGTGATCGAATCAGGAATGAGGAGATCCGTAGAAGAACCAAAGTAACCGACATTTCCTAAAGAATTGCTAAACTTAAGTAGCAGTGGGCTGGGTACATTGCTCGCAGAACCAATGCTCGATGGGGCCAATTAGTTCTCGAATGGGTACCACGCACCAGAAGACGTAGCGAGGGTAGGCCCCACACAAGGTGGACCGACGACCTCGTGGGAATCCGCTGGATACAGGTGGCACAAGACCGGTCGTCGTGTAGATCTTTGGGGGAGACCTATGTCCAGCAGTGGACGTCTTTCGGTTTAATAGATAGAGAAACTCAATAGATAAAGTAGAAAATACCAATGCAAAGACATAAAACGTACAAATGAACAGATATGACGATTAAATAAAACAAGAAAGCTGTAATCAGATCATTGACTAAGTGCATATGTCTAATATGTCTAAAAATTTCAAATCATAATAAGAAATAAATGTATGTATATTAAATAAATACCATCATACGTGCATTAGTTAATTAGAGTAGGTACTTAGAATATAAACCTTTAAAGTATACAATGCGTATCATAGTAGCGTCAGCAGAACAACCGTGCTGTGCGTGAGGTAACGACACGCAAACAAGTCTGCGCCCGAGATTATACTGAGTACTGTCGTTAACGGTTTAATGAAGCGTCAGAAAAACAAAATTTTTGATACTTCATCTGTTTTTGTTACTTGTAAAGTGCTTCAACTGCGTGGAATATATTTCCTCACTGAGCATCTTTTAAACTCAATATTTTAAAAATTCTTTGGCTTCGTTCTACGCTCTCCTACTGCTATTAGAATTTCATGATTATGCAGACTGTTTCACCAAAGCAACTTCATCAAGTTTTAGCTATACTAAAACTACCGCATGACGATGTGAAGAAGAGAAATCATCTCCAGCCTAAGAGCGCAACCATATTTCAAGGATCAAACCATTTTACAAAAATATGGAACCAGAAATTGGACCCTATAATCCTATAACTGTCTCACTCGCAAGTGAAGTCTGGCATGATCTATTTCTCATGATTTAAAAGCGTCTCACACAAAAATACCTATCAAGAGACTGGGTAGTATTAATAAAAGTGCCTTTTTTTTACTCGGCTCAAATTGATGCTAACTGTAAGGACTTTTGGGTGAAAACCCAAAAGAAGTTCAGTAGTTTGTATTATTAAAGATTATTCCTTATTAGAAAATAGGTCCTGTCTTATTTTTATCAATACAGTATTATTTCACGAATATGCAATAGGACTTCAAAAAGCGGACAGAATAGCGAATACTCTCAGTAGAACATATCTGTGATCGGTCATTTTTTTACCGCACTGCATTGAGCATATATTGCGTGTTATTTGCATTTTACTGTTATTAAAACATAACAGATTTATTTAAGAATACTAGAAAAGTAAAATTAAACATACGACCTTCAGAACTATTTAGTCATATCAAAAAAAAAACTATTATGTA
This sequence comes from Samia ricini, assembly GCA_014132275.2. Classification (NCBI taxonomy): domain Eukaryota; kingdom Metazoa; phylum Arthropoda; class Insecta; order Lepidoptera; family Saturniidae; genus Samia; species Samia ricini. Next base: position 4,202,936 of record AP028159.1, read on the forward strand.
TATTTTAAAAACAAATAACTAATATATTTTTATGAAAATTTAATTTTTGTTTTTGCAAACCATACCATTAAAAGTGTCCACACGAAAGTAGCTTAATGAACAATCCGTGTAAGTTTGATCTCATTTGTCGGTCGCTAAGCGGCCTGTTTGTGCGCAGATATCAGCGCTAGTGGAGTGCGCGTGCGCAGCTATACTGCCCGTTATCGTAACGTATGATACATTTAATTATCTAATATAATTAAAAGAGCACTTAGTTAAATTGAATTAATAATTTATAGAAGTATTTAATTCTCTATCCTTGTAATTTGCAAATTCTTAACTTCATTCTAGTATATAAGGTAACGTCTCCCTATCTGTGTGTCTGTCTGTCTTTTGTTGACTTATAAATTAAGAATAACTCGTAAATCAATTTTATTTACAAGGTTATTGTGTTTTCATATCATTCATGTATTCTCGGATCCAATTTAAATATCTGTTTAAAAACTATACGTAGGGAGATTTATTTGGACAATAGTAAAAAAAATTGATACAAAAATAACTACAAACGCAAAAATTTATGAAATCTATACTAATAAATAAAAAAGTGTCTGTTTGTAATGTTAAATATTTTTTTTACTAAATAGATATTAATGTATATGCGATACGTATAAAAAATTCAATATTTAAACTTTTTGTACGTCTGTCAGCCTGTTTGTAATAGGATCTCCGGAACGGCCGATTTTGACGGGGCTTTTTTTTGTAGATACCTGAAGTTACTCAGCGTAACTTTTGATTTTCTAAAATAATTAGGGTTCTACGTAAAAAATTAAAGCTCATAAAAAGTGAATAAAATCCGATTCAAAGCAAAGTTTTACCAGCAGGTATTGGAATTTGTTTTTGCCTCACAATAGATGCAAAAAATTCATGGAAAATAATCAGGATTCCGTATAAAAAAACTAAAAATTATTATTACGATTAATAAAAAAGTAGATAATTAGTGAAATATTATAAGAAACGCGGGAGCAGCTGCAGGTATACAGCTAGTTTATAAATAACACATGAAGCTAAATCCACCGGTTCCTTTTTAAAAATACTGCGCGTACGTTATTCTCTCACACTACTGTATGGTATAGTTAAAATGTATGTAGAAAGTACAAACATTTAAATAGCTAAATTTTATTATTAATATGTATGGTAATTTAAATGTCCCAGATAATTAATTGTTTACTTTCCGAATGATCAACGTAACTACACCTTAAGATAATTAATGCACTTTCTATCACTGTTCGTTTACCATATATCCAGATTGATTATATTATAAAATTCAAGAATTATTAGCATTTTTTATAATATTTTTTTCTCGTTTATAAAATAAACTAGATAATATAGTCAATTAGAGTCGAATTTCGACCTCTAAGCGATCACTGGTAATTATAAATAATCTGTTGAAATTTCTGACTAGCTTGAAGTTATATATTTAAGTGGGCATTGTTCAAGCTATTAATTATTTCAAATTTTATTGCCACTATTACTAAAGTATTTTAAGGACAAAAATCTTTACTTAAACACTTTTTAAAACTGTCGCCTTTAGGACGTTCAGAATGCTTATAAATGACTAAAGATACTAAAGTTTTAAGACTCTTAAACCAATTTTTTGTTATCTATGATCCAATTCTGATCATAACAAAAACTTATTGTAGTTTATGTTATTGAAAACTCGAAGTCTAAAATATCAAATTCTATATTTTTAAGGTTTAGCAATCTTCAACTAGCAAGTGAAAAATATCTACTATAGCCAATGTTACTGAATTCTGTTTAGAACATAACATAACATAAGCTCACGCCTATATCCCTGAAGGGTTAGGCAGAGGTGAAATAGCGAACTACACCGCCCACATTTCGCCGAGCTTAGTTCCGTCCCATATGTGACAGGGGGCGAGACTGTCGCCATATCGGACACAAATTCCAGATTCAGGAATGATATTGAGTAGAAAAACCCAATATCACTTGACCCGACCCGGTGATCGAACCCGAGACTTCAGAACGATATTCGTACCGTAATACAACTACGCCACCGAGTCAGAAGTTAGAAGCTACAACATTTTAATTTAAAATGTAAATGAGTCTACTTAGAAATAAATTTTGAAATCAGGATAGTAATTCCTATGAAACAATTAAGAATTCAATTTAGAAATACATGTATTATACAAAAAAAATCATAAATCTTATGAAAACAGACGAAATAGACACAGATCAATCAAATCCAAAAGGGTACAAAGTACCTATGACAGCTAATATACCACACCATTTCGTCCCCGGGGATTACGGTGTACCGGGGATCCCCCTTCCGTAAAACCACACGTTAACGCGCCTCACTTAAACGGTACATTAGATTTGATATCAAAGTTAAGTTACAGGGTTATATACAATTTACTTAAGTGAGTATAAAGTGATTACGTACTGTTTCTACTTAAAACTTATTTTATTTCTTTGTAAGGAAGTCATTTGAATGAAAATAAAAATAAACTAAAATCAAAATTTAGGCAATGTTAGCGATATTGGCGTTGGTATAAATCATAGTATATACCTAGTTGAACCTGCGGCTTCGCTCATGTATAACAATTATATACTTTATAATATACAATGGTTTAGTTAAAATATTGCCCGGTAATATGCTGGTGGGTATTGTTTTTACTTACTTTACTATTATCTTTATGATTTGGCCAGGTAATGCGTCTAAATATAAACAGTAAATTATATGTATCGGTTTAATGATTCTCGAATTAACCGACAGACAGATGTATATACTTTTCCTTTTAAGTAACAAAATTGTACATACATATCATGACGTCTTTCTCCCGTGGGGCTAGGCAGAGATTACGTCCTTCCACTTGCTACGATCATGACACACCTCTTTCGCTTCCTCTAGTTTCATGAGCGCTTTCATACATGCTCGTCGGTTATGAGTACTTTTACCTGGCCTTTATTTAACACAAAATTTTAGTAGATTTTAATTTGATTTGTATTAATTTATTTATATTAATTAATATTTATTATTTATATTCATAAATTGAATTTGATATTGATTGTAATTAAACATAGTCACGAAAAATACTCCAAAGTTTTAATAAGAGAAAATAGCTGTAATCAAGTAATCTTATTTTTTTTTATGTAATACTAGCTGTGCCAGGGGCTTTACCCGCCTGGAATGCAGACAATCTGCTTAGGTTCACGGCCTGGAAATTGCATCGCATTACAATATCATTTAACAACTTTCAACGAAATCGGTTCAGTAGTTTTTGCGTGTTGACTAAGAAACTTAATAAACAAACAGACTGTATGTAGTCGACTATGAAACCCCGCTTAGTAATTTTTCTTAAATATCTTCAATGTACAGATTTCGTCTCGTAAGCCTGTTTATTTTAAGTGTAGAATGAAAAGAATGAACTTTAGCTTTCAGTGAAGGAAACTACCTCGATGATATCATAACATGGTGGCAGAGAATTTTTAATAAACGACTTGCTAATTATTAATATTCTTTAAGCTAAAATCTGTCGTTTAATTTGTTATATACGAGTGTTCAGAGCGAAATTTATACGAACAGAAACACCATAGACAATATCTAGCATAATGCTTTTTAGTATACAAAGCGTACAACTGACTCACATGACCGTCGTAAATCGGTCTATCATATCTAATAAACAACACTCCCGAGCACAATGGGCCGGGTGTTATGAAATTTATTCATCGGGGCCATCGTAAAACAAAAGTGCGACATAAATTGCTCGCTATGGCCCCTAACACGCATTAGCTCCACGTTTTCCGTCATATGAGAAAATGTTTTCTGTGTGGTGGCATCGGTTTTTTCGTTTTGAACGTTACTCTACATTCTATATTTTCATGATAAAAAAGTTGTAGATATCGATCATGTTTTTATTTGCGTTTCCAGTGCATTATGTTGGTAATTTATAAACCAAAAGTCAAATAACAATGTAAATATATTTTTCACTTATTTAATTACGTTAAAAAGAGTTTTCTAATTACAGTAAACCAAAATTAATCAGTTTATAAGCTCACATACAAAAAAAAACAGGTTTAATTAAAGTAAAACTTATTATGATTTATTAATTCTAACGATATTTAATCCTTATTTTAGATTTTGATATAAAAATTAATGTATCGGTATTTTATCGCTTCTTTATGAAATACAAATATCGTCCCATAGCTTACAACACCGCTCAAGTCGAAAATTGGCGGTTGTTACATTTTAATGCCACTAGATGGAGTTGCTCATTGCGCGTCTAGCCATTGGTCACATGATATAGATTTCAGCCAATCAGAAGCCGTAATTCGAAAAGTAGTGACAGCGCACAAGTCGTTAGTATGTCATCCTTTACTCGTGAAAGTATTTCTCGTAATTACTCTTGAAATATATCTTAATAAAAACTTTTCTTTGTAAATCATCACCTTATTCCCTAACATTTCCGCAAATAGCACCGCCTTAATCTAATAAAATATCAGTCAACACAGCTCAAGTCATAAAATAAAGTTTAAAATAAAGTAAATCGTCAAAATAATTATAACAACAACAACACATAATAACAATAACAACATAAAAATTTCACCGATTTTTTAAAATAGACATTTATTTTCGTCTCCTTTCAAGTTGGCAGAAATGGCTTATGTGGTGTTGTGAGCTATGGGACGATATGAGAATAATTAAGACTATGTTAAAAATAAATTAACTTATATTTTACTTTTTTTAAGCAAAGTAAGTATAAAATGTTTTCAAATGTCGATACGGCTTGCTAGGAAATTAATTATCCATTGTTATTATCTCTAAATGACATTTTTGTTCCTACTGTTTCTTATCGTATGGTAATTTTAAATTGTGTCATGAAACTCATGTTTTATCAAAAAACGATTTTTTGGAAAAAGAAGTGGAGTACTTTATCCAGCGTATCAACCGCACCGTTTAACCCTACGGCATGCCACCTGTTGCATGCATACGACAAACCCATATAACGTGTCTTACCCCTACGTTACGTATATGTATGTACGTGTCTACGTAGGCCTCGGCCGCGGCCCGGGACAAATTTTCGAGGAAAACGTTTACAGATTTTCCGTCTGAGAATTCTCGAGGAAAATCAAGTTTGTTTCGACGTTGAAGGGTTTATTTATTTTGTTGTTGATATGAGCAGGGTTGACGGCGATCGGTTCTGTTCATATCTCTATTTATACAGTTCAATTGGATTGGACGCTTTCAAAAGTATACTTCTTGGTTTTAAGAGTTTAATAAAATAATATGTACCCATAATTTATTTTCACTATAATTGCGCATGATGTCAATTGAATATATGGGCGATGATATGAGGAAAGGATGTTGGCGCAACACATGTATTATTTTTAGCCTTGGCGACAGATTCGAAAGACAGAAGACAAAACTTAAGAACAACTCGCCAAGTGGTTATGATAAAGTGTTTTTTTATGCTTTCTTTATGTTTCTTCATTCTTTCCCACACGGACAACTCAAATAGAAATTGAAGTCACATCGTACGACAGGTTTTCGAACACACCAACTACTAAGGCATAATCGTTTTATTTATTTATTCCAACCTAATAATCAATTGCAGTTTGATATATTTTAATTATTTACAATAATTTACTTTCAAAACGTTTCATTTACCAATCTATAACCAAAAATAGAACTCTTCTCTCAATTAAGTGATAAACCAAATTTACCTATAAATTTGTTACGACCTTACTTGTTATGGTAATTCAAAAACAATGAAATAAGTGTGACTTCTCCACACGAGAGTGACTACCGCCTTCGTATTAAAAACTTTTTAATCGTAGTGCATATCAACTAGCAAAGAAACACTCAAAACAAACCAAACGCCAAAAAAAAAACTTTTATAAAAGGAAGACAATTTTTTTCACAAAAGTCCTTACCATATTGTGAAAAAAATATGTATATTAAATAAACCAATTGTAGGCAGCTTGAAATCTGTGAAAGATTTGGCTTGACTAAAAATTTGATGATAAGCATTTGATTTAGGATTTCTTTTTAAGAAGATAAACAATAAACAAAAATTTAGTAAAAAAAAATTTGGTTTTTATTTTGTATGTTTATTGGATCATTATTATAATACTTGAACTCAATTAATTAATTTCTCAATAATTTTAACATTCCATCATACATTTTTGCATTAATTTCTATAATTAATAACGATAGACCTTCCACTTATAATCGTAGTCGGTATTACAGGAAAATTTACACTTACAATCAAATGCGCAAATATAGTATTTGTACCGCTATAGAAAAAACTCATACTGAAGTTAGTCGACAGCTGCAACTCCTTAGTTTGCCTGGGGCAGAACAGGAAAAAATACAAGTCTTAAAAGTGACTTTAAAAGTTTAATGTAATTGCAGATAAAATATTCACCTGGCGACTTCAAAGCGTACCCGTATACATCTTAAATATTTTCATTCATACCGACCCTCGACTCTCGACCCGCTCCTACACGTTGTTATAATGAGATATTAAGACCTCCACACACGTTCTACTTTCGTGACTTCACAAAATCTAACTCCAGCTTAAGTTAGAGGAAATCGCGGCACCAGACTCAACGTACACAATTTTGCGTTAGCAGAAAACATTTTTTTTTTTACCTAACGTATAAATTTAGCGTTGGGTTACACAATTTTGGACATTTCTGCACATGGAGGAGGCCCTTGTAATCAATAGCAAGAATATTAAAAGAAATTGATGTAGGTATGTAAAATGTGTGTTTCGATTGCATTATTTAAGAACTATTATCTTTAGGTTTAGCTAATTATATTCTTTGAATGCGTCGTCAGTTAGCATTAAATATAATTATGGTCAAATATGTAAACTATTAAGCAAAGATAATCGATTTTTTGAAATGAAAACTTCATTAGTCGCGTTGTGCAATTGTTGGTAGGAGATAAACTTATAGATTCGCGTTACCTACGAATTCAGCCTTCAAGAACATGCTACTGTCTATCAAATATAAAATGACGTTTAATTGATCGCTTTTGTGATGCCACATCTAAAATATTTTCCCATAAATGTACAAAAAGTGTTCGAATTATTAAAACTAAATTATTCCGTCGGTTGTCTAAATAAGGTCATCAATCAAACTTAGAACTATAGTCTGAGTATTGTCAATTTCACTTTAAAACAGTTTTTTTTTAATTTCATTTCATCGGCAGTCCCTATGGCTGGCTAGTTTTTTTTAGTAGCTATTTTCGAGCTTTCGTATAGTTATTATTGCTAAACAATTGGAATCAATTCCGATTTCTACAAATTTTTAAACATAATTATACTTAAATTTCGAGCATCTAGCTAAAATTAATTAAATTAAGAGTAATGCGAGATTCAGTCACAAACGGAGTTAATAACAAATACGGATTAAACCGTTTTAAGTTTTTTTAAGGGCTAGGTATGAATCAGATTGCTGGGCTAGTAAGAAGATGGATGAGAAACGAATGCATGCAGCTGAGATACGAATGTTGAGATGGATGTGTGCTGTCATAAGAATGGATAAAGTAAGGAATTAATTTATTAGAGAGTTGCGTCAATGTCAGAGAAGTTAAAAAAGGAATTATTTGTCGTAGTATGGACATGTTATGAGAAAAGAGAAAGCATATGGATAAAATATTATTGAATATGAATGAATGGAAGGATGGAAAAGTAGAGGAAGGCCAAAGAAAGTGTGGATGGAGTGTGTAAGAAATGGTATGAAAGAAAAACGAGTAAATGAAGAGATGACGGGTGATGGGGATGTATGAACAAAGAAAACATACTGCGCTGAACCCGAGTGAGTTGGGAACATGGGATGAGAATGATGATATTTTAAGTGTTTTTTCCACTACAATAATGCGCATTTTACGTAGTTTTCTATAACTCGGGACACATCACGTTTGCATACCCCCTGCATTTCTCAAAAAGGACCGCACACGTAGCTGTTGTGACCGCACTAATTCTAATGACGTTATTATTATGAGAAATATTATTATGTGGATTATATTATAATGTATGTCGGACGCATAATGTATGAGAGAGGCATTTCGATATTATACCGCGAATGCACACTTTTGATACTTTTATTCGTTTAAATTGAGTTCGCAATTATAACTATTAGTTATGATAGGCACATATTTATATATATAGTTACTTAAATAATTATAAATCTATTATTATTTAGTACCATTATATATAATAAAAAATATTTAATTTAAATTTAAAACAAACATAGTTTTTAAAAAATACTAAACAAATAAACTCTAGAACATTCATAAATGCAGAGATATAAAATACTTTCTTTTGCATTACGAAAAAATTAATAAATTGTACCACACATACAGTTTTCATTTATTAAATATTTTAACAGAATAATTTTAATTACTTATCATATTGTGTTAATATTACCGACATAAACTACTTAAAATAAACTAAAGTATCAAAACAATTAATTCGAATATAGCTGATGCTATCACATCTCGACCCATACGCTTAGTAAAGATCAACTTAGATCCAACTTAAATGTAACTTACTGTCACCAGACCGTTTTAAAACATTCCCACAATCGATCACCACGTACTTATCTCGAACTTAAAAGGTTTTATCTATGAACACTTTAAATTATAAATTGATTTTTAATACTTTTTTATTTATTTACTTTTATATGAACAACAATCTTTTGTTTTGAGGTTCCGGGTTGATGAACGGAGCTGGTTTTTTGTTGTCGACAAAAAGAATTCACACTTGTCTCAAATACCAAGAATGTTTTGGTAAAAAGATAATTCTTAAACAGTTTGGCACGTTAAATGTTTTATAATTTCTTTATTCAATGTACGAATATTAAAAAAAATTGTATGTAACCTACCAACTTTAATACAGAATTTTATTCTTCAATTAAATACATCAAAATCATTTTATCCGTTACATTCTATGCTCAATTTCCAAATATATAACAAAGTTAAAAATATACGATTTGCAATTAATGTAATTTGTTTTTTGTTCTTTTGAACTTAATTATTTCTACACTAGATATCTTTATTTACTAAATGGTTATACAACTAACTTTTCACGCTATTTACGTCACTTAACACACTCTGTAAAATAAATATTTCTTGTTTGAAATGACTTACGTAATGGTGTTTAAAGGTAGGCGTCCACATATCCGCATCGGACGCATCGCATCAAACGGATCATATTATTCTTTGTATAGGAAGTCATACAAGTGCGTCCACTGATCCGCATCGTACGGATCGCACGAAGTTACCCGTTGGCAATGCCGATGCCAACGCTCCGAGGGGCAAGTTTTGCGATGCGTGCTGCTGACGTTAAAAGAATTGCCGACCATTGGACAGACTCCACGTGCTCGTTCGCTCCGCGTCGTCCGCCATTTACCTACGATTATCGTCTTGTTCACACGTGTTATTCCAGCATGGACGCGGCACAACTAATTGGAATTGTGCAAGAGTATAAAGAGATATATGGTTTAAAAAAAACACCCTATTTATTCATATTAACACACAAGCAATTACAACGAATTCTTCTTCATCGCCTTCTCCATTATCTTGCATATTCCACCGAACACTACAAAAATTCGAATGTAAGTAGCATAGGCAATCCGATTCCTGGTATTTGCGTCGGTAAATCCGATCTCTGCTGATACTGTGGACGCATTGTAAATAAATAATCCGTTTGATACGATGCGTCAGATACGTACGATGCGGATATTTCGACGCCTGGTTTACGGGACCGTCATATTTGGATGATCACTACCTTTCTCCAGTTCAACCACAACCAACCACAAGAAACTTTTTTTTAATCTTTATAAAAATCAATTGTCATAAATAAACATTTCAATGTTAATTGTAAAGTTAACAAATAGGACCGTAATTAAATATTTCGTAAGCAATATTACTTAATCATGGGTGCGAGGTAAGAACTTTAGTTACTACTTACTATGGCATGAGAAAAGTCATAAATGTCCAAAATTCTGCTCTCCCTATTACGACCTTTAGTTTACGAACGACCCCGTAACACGACTTTTTGAAAAGTATAAAATACTATAAATAAACTACTCAGATATAAGTTAGTAAACAAAACATTACCAGAGCCTCCGTCCACGATGTTGTATGAATGACGGGCATCAATTATGGTACGTGGTAGCGATGGGTTGACGAGTGACAAGCCGGTTTTAGATCATATCACGATGACATGTATACAGGCTGATACGTTTGGCTAGTTCATTAAACAATAATATAAACCGGTTTTTTTTTTTAAATTTACCCTGTTTGTGTTCAAATCTAGTCAACGTTATTTACTTTTACCTTTGTTTCTGATGACAATACAACTACGTTGTTTCGTTTCATTGTAAATTCAATATGGCGCACCAAATATATTTTTATAACACTCCTAATATAGATCTGAAATGAAAGGGTTTGGCTCGTGTAATACAGTGTAACATGAAAAAATTACAAATCTAAAATGGCGTCCGAAACAAAACGACAGATCACAGAGATTAGACCTACACTTAAATCATTAATAATAAATTATGTTTTTGGTTTTAGTAGATTATCTGCATCATTATTATTTTTCTTTACAATAATATTGTATAACTTAAAAAAATGCTTACTTTATTTTAAAATAATCCATGGAAATATACGTAATCAGTTCTAATATTAAAAATTAACCATAAATCTTGAAAGGATTCAAATTGATTACTTTGTTGTAATTATATATGTATGTAAATAGTATTATTGTTTATAAATGTATAACTATAAGCTGTTTTATTTCATATTTGTATGCTAAATAAATAAAAAATATATTCTAAAGTATAGAGGTTTAGAGAATGTTTTTCGTTAGTTGTTTTTTATTAACCATTGAAAGTCGTTAAAAGCCATTAAAAGTTAATACTTTTTAATACCTGCAACATTCTTGGTAACGATAACACGAGGAAATATAATGGAACGGCACGAAAATATTTACCAAAATAATTTATTTTAAAAGATAATTTAACACGGATTAAGAAACAGTACCATCCTGTATGAGTTAAGATGCATTGCTTTTTTTACTCTGTTGTTTAAAAGGTACAGAATAAATTAATGACCTTCTATCTCTACATAAGTGATCATTTTAAATTTCTTATAAGTTCTACGTAGGAAATTTCCTTATATTTTTTTATCGTTAAATTTATATCTGTAAGAAACAATTGATTTACTTTACATAATTATTTTATGGGACGGATTATATTCGCAATTTATTTATTTCATTATATTGTAGTTTAGAGATGTTACGCGAAGATTTGGCAAGAGTTTGATTACTAAATTTGAATAGGTAACCTTTTAATTATTATTATTTTATACTGTATAGATTAAGGCTTTGACTACGGATCTCACCTGATGTTAAGTGACTGTGTGCTCCAGGATGGTAAACACTATGCTTACTTACTTGCTCTCAAGTGATGCTGCCGGAACACACATATGACCGGTGTTTGACGACAGAATTTCAAAACTTGAGAATGGTAGCTACCCAGTTGGGCATTATTAGGAAATGCCTTACCACAAATTTCTACTTTCCTGACAATGTTTTTCTTTACCAAAAGCTCAGGTTTATTATATAGTTGAATTGATAGCACACATCGATATAACACACACACTACATCTCATTTATGGTATGTAAATAGTAGGCTTCATGAAGGTAATTAATTCTTATTACTCATGCTTAGTTGGTTTGGGCATGTAGAGAGGATGGATGAGAGAAGATTAACGAAATTAATTTATAAGGCGAGGGGGTGAATGGGCAAGTCGGTAAGGGTCGACCTAGGCGAATGTATCTAGACCAAATCAATCATGTCTTAAATAAAGACCAGGTAAAAAGTACCCATAACCGACGAGCATGTATGAAAGCGCTCATGAAAGTAGAGGAAGCGAAAGAGGTATGCCAAGATCGTAGCAAGTGGAAGGACGTAATCTCTGCCTACCCCCACGGGAAAAAGGCGTGATGATATGTATGTATGTACTCAGCTATTCGTTCTCTTAAAAGGTCATATAGTATTCAATCCTCTCTTATCTATACTAACAAATAAAATTGAAGTGTCTGTTTGTAATGTCAAAATATTAATTAATAATTTTATTGCGATGGTAGCGCAGCGGGTAGTGCAGCCGGATTTTGCGTCAAACCACGCGGGTTCGATCCCCAGCTATCAGACTCTTAAATCGGTGAAAAATATCTTGAGGAAACCATAGCATGGTGGTAGAGCCTTTTTTAATGATACCCGCCTGGGTAGCTACCACCCTCAAGTTTGACAACCTGTCGCCAAATACAAATAGATATGTTCCGGTATCATCACTTGAGAACCAGTACCTTTAGGCTTAATATGTTTACTATTCTAGACCACATCGTCACTTAACATCAGTTGAGATTGTGGTCAAAGCACTGAGCCTATTCCGTGTAAAAAAAAAACAATTTTTTACTAAACATATACTAATGTATATACGATACCTATACCGAAAATACAATTTTTAATTTTTTGTGTCTGCCTGTCTGTATGTTCCAGGTATTCTCCGGAACGACTGGTCCGATTTTTATGGTAGATAGCTGAAGATACTCCGTTATATTACTTTTGTTTTTTGAAAATAATTAAGGTTCCACGTAAAAAAATCCAAACGCAGTGAAGAATATATGAAACGAGGGCGCAGCCGCGTGCACACAGCTAGTTAACTAACATTAACAAATGTCTGTAAAGCAAAGTTTCAACTATCGCTACGCTATCATAACTCATATTGTGGCAAATACGTATCGGAATATTATATTATCTCTTACCGATACTTACATTGTTCCCGATCGAGTTTATATATCTCATTTCATTTTAAATGTTATTCGAATGGGTGAGGTCTTAAAAGATTTTGCAACGCACAACACCGTCTGGTTCTGTATTGCGTAAATTATATTATTTTGTTTTAATAGATTAAACGCTATAAATATCTCTATATTAAAAGTTGATATTAAAGAATATTTAAGAAACTATAGCCTATATCTATATAACTATAGCCTAGCTATCAATAAGACCATATTGAAGCTATTTGAAATATTTGAATTCTTTTCTAATTCTACATTTATATATTTGGCATATTAATAACGTATACACACTACACGCATGTTTCTGTAAAATACCTTTGTCTGTTAATCGAAGAATTCTGCTAGGAGTCAACTCGGTCACGCGGAGGTGGTGAAGGAGAAGAGGAGGGCGAGGGAGGGAGCAGTTTCGGCGTTGGGAGGAGGACCTGGTGGATGTGCGCTACGGTCGTAGCACGGTAGACGCTATCCGCCCGGTCCTTCAGGAATGGATGAGTAGGAGGTACGGCTCCCTAAGCTTCCGTCTTGTGCAGATACTATCCGGAAACGGTTGTTTCGGGTGGTATCTGCACAAGATAGCCAGGAGGGAGCCGACAGCAGTATGCCATCATTACGGCGCTGCAGAGGATACCGCGCAGCACACTTTGGTAGAGTGTGCTGCGTGGGTCGAGCAGCGTCGTAATGTGGTGGCCTAGATGGGACTGGACCTGTCACTGCCGAGTGTGGTGAGAGCTACGCTCTAAACTGTGGCCTCCTTCTGTGAGCAAGTCTTGCTGCAGAAGGAGGCCGCAGAGAAGGAGCGGGAGGAGAATACCTTGGCGGATCTTCTCCGCCGCAGGAGGGTGGGTGGCAGAAGAACCACACACCGGGCGAGCCCCACATACCCCCCTGGCATCTCTAATCCGGGAGATTTTGCTTCCGGTTTAGAGATGTGAGGGAGGATGCGTAAATGCATCTCCCACGTAAAAAAAAAAGGAGTCAACTCGGTGGAATTTGGATGTCAGTAAAAACTCTATATAGTTCTGGTTCATACCATCGTAGTACCCTTGTGACAGTAATCATTTTCCGGCTGTGTGTCTTAGCACAAGTCTCTTTAAGTTCACAATGTTATCAATTAAAACAGGTACTAAATATCGTTAGGTCAATATACTTTACTTTACATCTGATTCCCATGAACAATCTTCTATATTTTTAAACGTATCTTCGCTAATATTCTTCGCACGGTTTCCTTTAATTCTTAACATATAAAAATTATAAAAAAAATGACAATGACTTTCTTCATTCAATTTTTTTTTTGTTCAATCTTGCATTGTGGTAGAGAACTTTAATGTTCGCCTGACGGGCTGTCTATCTCTAATTTAAAATGTATCAGACAACTATATGTGTGTTCTGGGAACGTCAAATCACAACTTAACATCTAGTGATTACAAGCTTACATCAAAAAATCTTGGCGATGTTTTATCATTTACCGATTATGATTTTTTTTTTCATTTCAGACCTCCATATTTTATATTGTTAGTAATATCTATACATTAATCTTATTATGTACAGTAAGTCTATTACTTTTATTAATTAATCATATACAGGCCTTTATGGACATTTACTTTAATACAATTAATTACAAAACATCCGTTCAGTTTACAAAACTAACGCCTTCAGAATGGTTTTTTTTTTTTTTATAGTCCCCCTAGATCTCAGACATAATCCGAGTTTTTGTTTACTTTTTTTTATTTTATTTCAGAATGGTATTAGGACTGGTCCTGAACCGCCGTAGCATCGATTGATAACGCTGACACATGATGCCGTAAAAGTCAGCGAACATACCCGATGCTCTGCAGAATCGTGGCAATTTCAACAGGAATCTGAGCGCACTGTTATCTATATATATACTAATAAATAAAATTCAAGTGTCTGTTTGTAATTTCAAAATAACAATTGTTTTTACTAAATACATATGAATATCCATACGATGCCTATACCAATAATACATTTTTATTTTATTTTTTTACTGTCTGTCTATCTGTTCCAGGTCCAGTTTTTAACTTGACTTTTTTTCCTAGATAGCTGAAGTTACTCCGCATAGCTTAGGGTACTTTATTTTTTCGAAAGTGATTAGGGTGCTGCGTAAAAAAAATTATAACTTACGAAATTTTGAATAAAATCCGATTCAACGAAAAATTTCGAATTAGTGAGAAATAGTTTTTTTTACTTTATCTTAGTATCGAAAAAAAACTAAATAAATTATTAGGGTTTCTTTAAAAAATATTAAAATGCACTGAAGAACGTATGAAACGCGGGTGCAGCCGCGGGTACACAAGCTGAATACGCAGAGCGTTGTAGGTCTTCTGCGTATACCTTTTTTTTTTTTTTTTTTTTTACAAGGAGAAATGCTTTTAGGCATCCCCCTCTCAACGTACAATAACGGAGAGGGGGTATGTGGGACTCGCCCGGCCAAGATGGGCGGCCGGGAATACCCACTAAAACTCCTTGGTGTCCTCAACGCGCATTGCAGCCAGGGGTGCGGGAATTGCTACTGTACTACTACCGCTTCCCCTGGCGTGCGCTAGGCCCTACGGCCACCTTCTTCAGGCCTGGAGGGAAGATGTGGTCCCTCCTGGCGACGTCCATTGGGAGGCGCAACGGGACAATAACAGTGTGACTCAACCTCCTTGGACTGGCATTCAGGCCTTCTTAAGGGTGGCCGGGGGGCTGTTTATACCTAACCTAACCCAAATCAAATTATATATATATATTATTGAAAATTCACTATAATGTTATCGAAAAGTGAAATCGCACTTTCCATTTAAAGGCGAAGTACATAATACAGGACGAGCCCTTTCGGCGTGAATTACAGCGTGTGTTGAACTAAATCTGCCGACAAATTGTCGTTTCGACGACGTCGTCCGTTGTCTGGCAAGTTTGTCGCTCGGCTAACAACTAACGGTAGGTTTACGCGACACACCTGAGTTATGGTCGGTAGTTAAACGATAATGTGAGCATATACTATGGAATATATTATAATATGTGTTACGAAATGATGTTTAAAAATGGAATATCATTTACACTTTCAGTTTCACTTTATGAGTGAAATAAAGTTTCCGTTTCGATATTTCAACTAAATGTACATCAATCTTATTTAGGTTCAAGTGTGCCATACACACACACATATGCCACATTTAAAATAAACAAATAAAATAAAAAAGCATTTTATTCTAATACAAGAAGGAATCTGGCACAATGTTTAATATTACATCGTTGTAATTAATTATATTGTTGTATTTATCGCCTCAGCGATGTAGGCCTCCCCTAAGGTCTTCCAAATATCTTGATCCCTGGCTAGCGTCATCCAGTTAGGTCCACATCTCTCCGAGAAAACATCTCGCCACCTCTTACACTGTCTTCCTCTCTTCCTTTTTTTATCAATCGGAGTCCACTCCGTGACCTTTTTGGTCCACCTAATTTTGTCTATTCGACATATGTGTCCCGCCCAATTCCATTTGGATTTCCTTATTCTTCTTTTTATATCAGTGTTAACGCAATCTATTATCATATATATTTTCTTCTTATTCTAAGTTATTTCTTGTCTATATAATCTATACGCCCTTGCTCTATTTAGTCTATGTATTCATTATCCCTTCCTCTTCCTATTCAAAAACGGAACGCCAACACGCAACCGCCACCGCTGTATCTCGTATGTTTAGAAGTGCACATTAATTATCAAATTATATTACTTACGAGAATATAGAATATTCATAAAGTTAAGTAAGGTGGAAATTAAAATCTGAATCAGCTTAATCGAAGGCTAATAATAAAGGTAAGTTCCGTTTGCTCCTTTCAATATCATCCTTTTGGTTATTTCCACACCAATCAGTTACTTTTGTTTTTGATCTTAGGTTTTTGTTAGTTTGTATATATATGCCAAATTTAGTAAATATCTAATAAGGAAGTGAAATATGATTTTACTTATACATATATGTATGTATATAAACTGCCCTTCCTCATTTAAATCCACCAAAACGTATAATAAAAAACAACTACTGTAACTTGAAATTATCAATTTTCTTTTGTAAAACGCCCGTAATTGAATTATTAGCCGCTTAGAAACGAAGTAATGATAGCACAGTTGGTTATAAACGTGGTCTAATTCCGCATAGATAGTAGTAGGTTTGAGCTCCTGCGCTTTTAGTCAAAGAAAACTTCGTGAGGAAACCATATCATGGGTGTAGGCCAGTTTCTAGTAACACAAGTAGGTGTGTTCCGACAGTATTAATTTAGAGCCAGTACTTATATAGGCTTAGCGTGTTTACCATACTGAACCGTTACTTAACATAAGGTGAAATTGTGGTCAAAGCGCTGAGCTACACGGTTTAAAAAATAATATAGTTTTCAAATTAATGCAGAAGTAAATTCAAGCAAGGACCTAGCCTATATGTATGTACCTAAATACAGTTGTTCAAAGTACCATAAAATCAAAGTAATAAAAATATTTTATTTTTACTAAATACATATGAATGTATAGAAGATACCTATAGCAAAATAGTCTGTATGTTTGTAATGGGTAATCTCCGGAACTGGTGGACCGATTTTGACGGGACTTTTTTGGTAGATAGCTGTAGTTATTCCGGGTAGCTTAAGGTACTTTTAGTTTTGGAAAATAATTAGGGTTCCGCGTAAAAAAATAAAACTCATAAAAATAAATCCGAATCAATGCACAGTTTTACGGGCAAGTGCTATAATTTATGAGAAATATTTTTACTTTATCTTACTACTACATTTTTTTAGGAAAATAATTAGGGTTCTGTATAAAAAAAAAAATTAAAACGCTGTGAAGAATATATGAAAAGCGGGCGCAGCCGCGATAAGACAGCTAGTTTTAAAATAAATTATACCAGCGAGTTAAAGTTGAACAACACTGTGAGTATAGACTTGTTTGCTTCCCAAATAGGGGTGCGTTAGTTTGTGCCAGCTATTTCTGGTGGTGTATTGATGATTGTCGAAACAATATTAATGTTGTTTACCCTAATTGTTTGATTAAAGACATTCGACAAGGTTTAATAGGGAAAACTTTTTAAATGATAAGAATGTAACATATAGTGTGGGTAGCCACCACCCTCCCCTTCCCCACAAGGTGATCCGGGACATGGGACTCTTCAAGAAGGAACAAGGTCAGCAAGGCAACAGTAATACGTCTGGTGTTGCAGTTATCCATAGATAATGGTAACCATTTACCATCAGACGGGCCGATAACAAACCCTTCAAATTTATAAGGCACATTTGAAGGGTACATAATATTTTTATTTTACACGTTAAATAGGCTCAGTGGTTTAACCACAATCTGACTTGATTTTAAGTGATAATGTGGGCCAGGATGGTAAGCACACTAAGCCTAAAGGTACAGGTTCTCAAGTGATGCTGCCGGAACATACTTGTTTGTATTCGGCGACAGTTTTCAAACTTGAGGGTGGTGGCTACCCAGACGGAAATTATTAGAAAATGCCCTATGGTTTTTCACGATATTTTCCTTCGCCAAAAGCTCAGGCTGATTTTGGCCTCACTATCCATTGCGCCACCAACGCTTCGAAATTACTCGTAAGTTTGATCACACAGGTGAGATACGTTTAAAATGAATTTAAAATTGTTTAATAACAAATGAAAATACTAAATACACGTACTTATTCTCACTTACATGAATTACGTATCGTTAAATATGTAATAACAATATTTCATTTCTGTCTCTCCGCATAAATTATCTGTTTGGAAATAGAAATATCTTATGCGCAATTCGCTATTTCAACCGATATATTGTTATAGCCCATATGGAAACCATAAAATATGATGAGCGTTCTAAAGTTGCTTCGGCGCAGTGCGGTGAGCAGCGCGTGTACCGGACAAAAGAGAAAGATCGACCGAACTCTATGTTTATTGCTTATTATAGTATATGCTAATATTACAGATGAATCTATATTTAATATAATGCTATTTCACCTTAAAATAATGGAATGGTTGACTGATAGCTATTGGCGATCTGCCCCGGTTTTGGATGGATAGCAGAAAGTACCCTCTAAATTAACAAAAAACTTTAATCATTTTTATACCTAATGGTTTCGTCACACAGCGAGCGGGTCGGGACCCCACCGCGTTGTTTCTATTGAAGACATCGCGTCGACGCAAGCCGTGCGGGACCTCTTCTATAGTAAAACCGCGCTAACGTCCCAGGCCGGCCCGCTGGGTGGCGAAAACATAAACCTTCTCCATCAATTACTCTGTGTATCTAAACCGTATGAGAATCGTCTTCAGACAGAGAGACGCTGCAAGAGTTTACTTTATAATATATATATATATATAAATATTAGATAAAAATACTCGTAATTATAAAATTAAAACACTGCCAAATATTATTAATGAATAATAAAGTTTAATAAGTAATCTAAAGCGTTTTTTTTAATTCCCTCACCTACTTAAATATTCAAGATCCTATTTACATGTTTTATAACTTCGCATCAACTAAAGATCTTTCCTTTCAGGTTTTTTTTTAAGATTGAATATAGTATCAAATATTGATTATTTGATACTTTCTTACACAGTATAGGCTCAGTGCTTTGACCACGATCTCACCTGATGTTAAGTGACGACGTAGTTCAAGATGGTAAACACACTAAGCTTAGATACTGATTCGCAAGTGATGCCAGAACACACCTATAGGTATTTGGCGACAGGTTTTCAAACTTGAGAGAGTTAGCTACACAGATGGGCATTATTAGAAAATGCCCTACCACCATACTATGGCTTCTTCACTATGTTCTTTTTTTCATTGAAAGCTCAGGGTAATTTTAGAGTTGGATAGGTAGATTCGAATCCCGCGTCCATTGACGCGCAATCCGGGCGCACTACTCACTGCGCAAACATCGCTTACTTGATTATTATTTTATGTCTTTATCCGTTGCAAATTTTGTTTGCGAATAAATTTTACGTTTTGAAAGTAGTGTTTCCATTTCTTACGTTTTTTTTAAATCTG
Organism: Samia ricini; assembly: GCA_014132275.2. Classification (NCBI taxonomy): domain Eukaryota; kingdom Metazoa; phylum Arthropoda; class Insecta; order Lepidoptera; family Saturniidae; genus Samia; species Samia ricini. The sequence continues at coordinate 4,222,826 of AP028159.1, forward strand.
TACTAATATTATTAAGAGGAAAGATTTGTATTTTTGTATGTAACGAATAAACTTAAAAACTATTGGGCCGATTTGTATGAAATTTGGTACGAAAATACCACGGGAACGGGAACAACACGAATAAAACCACGGCGAGCAGATAGTACAAAATAATTTTAAAAATAAATAATGTCAAAAGCACTTAATTTGTTTAATAAAAAAATACCTATTAGATACAGGATAAATACAAGAAATATCGCTTAAATACCAATAAAAATTGAACAATAGGAAAACAATTGAAAGCTGGCGTATACGCCAGGTTGATGCTTCACTGGTAAACAACAAATACCAAATACTAAAATGTAATGTAAACTATTTTCTATTCCAGCGATATGATGAGAAATATTTCGACTAAAAATAACATTTACTTATCAAATACTCCATGTAAGTAAGCCTAATGTTTTATCTGAAATTTTATAATATAACCAAAATACTATGCATGGCCGTTGAAATCTATAAAATTGTCATGCACATACCGAGACAGATAAATAATACTGATCAGATAAGTTGTGTCTCAAAATAATAACGTATCATTTTCATAATACCGCGGGGTCCGTGCCACGTAATGTCTACTAATGCACAGAACGGATTCGAACAATAACATATTTCCGATCGATGGATATTCTTAGGCATTAAGCAATGGTATGGTAACCAAAAAGCTTCGAATATTCACAGGATATTTAACATTACATTTTGTTTGGTCGAATCTATTGTCTGTCTGTTATAAATCTATGAATCTTATTAACCATCGCTCTTAATCTATATACACATAAAAGGAAAATGGGATTCATTTGACGCACCATCACTTAAAAACTACTAAACATACATATCAGTACTGGACCTTTCTCATTTTTTTATTGATTTGCTCTTATATACGTTTTTTTTTTCCACTAATAAAAAAGACTCTCATTTTCTTTCATTCGTTTGTTTTTTAGGTTAGGTATATATAATTGAGGGGCAGGAAGTATATCCTGCTCCCCGGCTGGCTGACCTTTGTTTTTTTTTTTTGACGGGGGAAATACATTTACGCACTACCCTTATCTATTGTATTTAGGGGATAAAAGCCCCGGCTGGCTGACCTAACTTGGTCATACCTCCTACGGGAGGTGGGCGAAGAGGTGGGGTTGAGAAGTGTGTACACTCCCCCATCCCCGCTGGGCCATTGCACGACGAGGCCCGGTGGGTTCGCTGCAGGGGGCGACGCGGTGCTTGCGAAAGCCACCCCGTGTCGCCCCCATCCCAAATGCAGCGGACGGCCCCGGGGGGTTTTAGTGGGTATTCCCGGGCGCTTCACGCCCGGGTGAGTCCCACACTGGCACGGAGCTCGTCACTCCGTGCCCCCTTATCTATTGTATTGGGGGATTTTGATCCCCTAAATACAATAGATAAGGGTAGTGCGTAAATGCATTTCCCCCCGTCAAAAAAAAAAAAAGGTATATATATCTAAAAATAAAACGCAGCCGCGAGCACACAGCTAGTTTATGTATAAATCCATGTCCTGTCCTTGATTGTCTATGATGTAGACCTGTTCTATATGTTCACCGGTTTTAATGATATTCAACCTGAAAATAAGAACTATGCACAAGGGTTCAAAGAAGCGTTTTTATAATTTCACGAAATATTCATAGACAATTACTATCCGTTTCTACATATTCCTAAACCTAGCGACGTAAGAGGGTTCTTTGTCATATATATTTATTTTCCATATATTTTTTTGGCCTTTAACCCCTGGGCCATGCCAATCTCATTATGCAATCTAATTTTATTTAAATACCTAATAACCAGATGTATACCGATAGCATCTGCATTGTTAGGTTCTCACAGTATGGGGAGAGGGGTAAGAACCCTATTTGTGTCGCTCCCGTTGGAGGCGGCCAGGAAGATTGAGGACAAAGGGGGGATAAGATGGGGTGGAGTGTGGCCCAGGTGCATGCACTTGGGGTCAAACCAATGAGGTGTTATAAGTGCATGGGCCTGGGGCACACTCGGGCCATGTGCACGGCGGAGGTGGACAGGGCGGGACAGTGTTTCCGGTGTGGTGCACATGGCCATAAGGCGGGAGAATGTGCGGTGGAGAAACTGAGGTGTGCGAGGTGCGCTGATGAGGGAAAGGAGGCCGGTCACCGGATGGGGGGAGCGTTCTGCTTCCCCTCGTTTCAAGGTGGGCGCCCTGCGGGTGGAGCAGATGTAGTGAGGGCATCTTCTTCTTCCTAGGTATCCCTCTCCTTACTACGTCTTGTTGTTTAAGCAAGGCGAGTAAAGGAGAGGGACCTAGCTCTTCTTCTTCTACAGCGGAGGCGGGTTCCTTCTTCTTTCTTCTTGGCCCGTCTCCGCTCTGCCCTCTCTTCCCGTTTCTTCTTATTGGGGCAGGAGTATATCCTGCCCCGGAATGTGACCGTTGGGTCAGGCCTCCCTTCGGGGGGGCGGGTGAAGAGGTGGGGTCGAGAATATTCTCCCCCATCCCCATTGGGCCATTGCACGACGAGGCCCGGTGGGTTCGCTGCAGGGGGCGACGCGGTGCCTGCGAAAGCCACCCCGTGTCGCCCCCATCCCAATGCAGCGGACGGCCCCGGGGGGTTTTAGTGGGTATTTCCGGGCGACTCTCGCCCGGGTGAGTTCCACACTGGCACGGAGCTCGTCACTCTGTGCCCCCTTATCTATTGTATTGGGGGATTTTGATCCCCTAAATACAATAGATAAGGGTAGTGCGTAAATGCATTTCCCCCCGTCAAAAAAAGAAAAAAGGTATATATATCTAAAAATGAAACGCAGCCGCGAGCACACAGCTGCTTTATGTATAAATCCATGTCCTTTCCTTGATTGTCTATGATGTAGACCTGTTTTATATGTTCACCGGTTTTAATGATATTCAACCTGAAAATAAGAACTATGCACAAGGGTTCAAAGTAGCGTTTTTTTATAATTTCAGGAAATATTCATAGACAATTACTATCCGTTTCTACATATTCCTAAATCTAGCTACGTAAGAGGGTTCTTTGTCATATATTTATTTATTTTCCATATATTTTTTTTTGGCCTTTAACCCCTGAGCTATGCCAATTTCATTGTAAAATCCAATTTTATTTAAATACCTAATAACCCGATGTATACCGTTAGCATTGTTAGGTTCTGATAGTATTCTATGAAAAATACCCTGATTCCACGTAATTGTCAACAGTTATTACCATAGAAGCTGTTCTGAAATCCAACATATGACTCACATTACAAATCACACAAACAAATTAGTGGACGACATTTAGTTAAGCATGCGAGTAACTGTTGTACCTAACCTTAATCAGATCGTATCGAACTCATGTAAATTTGAACAGTCTTACAAAACAAGTGCATTGCGATACCTATAACATTTACCAGCAGGCAGAACAATTTGCCCTATACATTTACTAATGTTCCACATCCTAGGTATTAGCCTAACTATGTTTACTTTCCATGCGTCTATTGTTCTCGTACCACGATTCTGAAACAGTAAATGTGAAACGGTTAGCCAAATTTTATCGTTTCAATTTTAACAAAAGACTCAAATCTATTCAAATGTAAAGAAGCACTATAAGAAGATGATCATAGATTAGTGAAGACACAGAATAACATTATTTATCTCCTCCATTATATATCATCACGTCTTTCCCCCGTGAGGGTAGGCAGAGATTACGTCCTTCCACTTGCTACGATCTTGACACACCTCTTTCGCTTCCTCTACTTTCATAAACGCTTTCATACATGCTCGTCGGTTATGAGTACTTTTTTTTACTATGAAAACTAACTATTGTACTGCTTTCAGATGAAAGAACGTCTAAATAGCTGTTAACTGTACCTTTTTAGTTTTAACCTCTTCTCACTATTTATCTTCTGGGTTTTCTGCATCGTAGTATGCAGCACCAATTTAAGATATCATAGTAGTCCATAAAATATAACAGCTAGTGTAACATTTTTGCTCAAACGATTCCTAGTGAGGTGAAAAGGGGGGGAGGGGTGAGGGGGGCCCTGACCTTCCATTGCACTGGGGAAGCCGTCGGGGGACTTAGTCTTGGTTGACCGGGACTAGTCCTTTTGCGGGACTTGGCTTTCGGGCTAGGTCATCCGTCCGGGGGGTATGTCGCGGTGTATGCTTGCGATCCCGTGTTGCCTTCCTTATGTGGCGGTAGAGACGGTCACTCATATGGTTTTAGTGGATAGTCGCTAGGGTCTCCTTCTCTAGTGTTAGTCCCACACACCCTCCCTGCCCCTGCATGGGAGGACGGTGACTAAACGCATTTCCCCATGTAAAAACAAAAGTTTGCATAGCATGCTATTCCATGTTTCGAAAGCAACCAGTTGTTAAAGAGAACTTAATGTTTAAATACATCAATCTACAGTAGAGATTTTGGTAAAGCGTTTCTTGAAACTTAAACAGTTATTTACATGATGTAGAAAAAATTATCTGAGTAATTGAGTTCTACAAGGAGATAAAATGTTTGTGCTTTAAGATGTAATTAATAACAGTTTCATTTGTATGTAAGAAATAGTTTTATCAGAGATGAGAATAGAACCAAGACAAAATTAAAAACTTGAGAAAGTACCCCTTTGAACATTAGAAATTTTGTTACAGTCACATTACATCCAATCAAAGAAAGACAGAAAACAGCAAGCGGATCACCAGATCACACAGATGATTGCAATTCCAGCAGAGATCAGTCTATAGTAGGCCTCCAATCATGAAAATGAAACTTAAATACCTCGTTTATCATTCAAAGACTGTTCTTATATCACTGTACCATATATCAAGCACTAGTAATTTTGGCAGAAATGAATATGATTCTTCTCCAGTCAAACTTTGCTTGATCCAACAGTACAAAGAAGAGTTGTATGATGTAAATAATCGCGTAAATTAAAGTCACTGTTCACGTTTTACTGTAAACTTATTTTAATTAGCAGTTAGAGCGGTAACAACGTGTATCTAGTTGACATTTCGCATGTCCGCGCGAAGTGTGTGTCGAAACAATGAGCTCCGGTGCAAATTACTATCGGCTGCTAATTAGAAGTTGCCAGTAGATAAGCTGATAAGTCGCCCACTTTCAGCTGTGTTGACGGCACTCAGGGCTGTCTCGAATCTAATGACATGAATGTCATTTAAAATTTTAGATATTCATTTCAGCTATTATTCTAACGTTATTATGTGAATATTATAACGTTTGGAATGTTCCTATAGTCTCACCTTTTTTTCCTTAATTTTTCAGTAATTATTATGTCGATTTTTATTTTACTCATTAAATTGTCATTTAGCACTTTCATTAGTTATTTAGCAATGTTGGGATTTGAAAACCGAACATAAATACATTATAATAAATCTCCTGTAAATTAATTTAAAAAACCCATGGTCAGTTCGCATAAAGGTCTCGTCGATTCATAATTAACATTAAAATGACTTTGCACTGTTACTTTCTCTACGTTCATATGAATTGGATAAAAATAGATATACGAATTCTTTATAAACTTTCAAAATAAATCAAGAACAAAACAACGGACAATTTAAAATTAGACGGACGCCGCATGCGTGCGCGCATGATTTTATTACGACAAGAGAGAGAATAGAAATTTCGAATTACGAACGTCGAGATAGTCAACCCGTAGACCGCCGCCATTTTGGCCGGTCACGTACAGAACAGATTATAATGATGTGACCTTTGATTTGTACCATACGAGCATCGGACGAGGTTAATACAGTTTTTTTTATTAGAACTTCGTTCTTTTGAATCGATTGAACAGTGACTTAGGAAGCTTTCATATGGGCTTCAAATAATAAATTGCAGTATAGTGCGGTTGGATTATTTCACAGCACAATACTTTCATATTTATTGTTAATACAGAATAATTAACGACTTCACATTGCTTATGATAATTGCAGTAGGTACATGAACAAGGCTGAGCAGCGTTCCAAAACATTCTAGAAATAAAACTTATACTGCGACATTTCGCTATGATACAACATAATCGATAAGGGATAAAAATGTTGCGAATTTAGTTACTGTAACACCATCGACCCAAGGTGAAAGAAAAGATTCTGAAGAACCCTAAAAGCCTTACAAAACACTCTCTTAGTCACAGTAATGTAAAATACAGAATTTATAATTAGAGAAAAAAGCCTGTAGTCTATAGTGAAGCATTTTGATGGCGCTGATGTATATTATGTTGCACGTTATTTATTAATGCACTTTCTAAAATTCTATAAAAATTATACCACCCCACCTTTTGGAGGTATAGCTATTAGATGTCCACCTTTACAAACGTTAAATCTATATTCGATAAAAAATGTGTGTTAACTATTGCAAAATAAATTCGTGGACACGATGAAATCGAAAAATATCAATAACACGCATGCAAAAGTCACTTGTCCGACCACCGCTTTAGAACCAGATTAGCAGATACGCTAAGCGCTTTGGCATTTTGATACACCGGCCCGCTTCGTTGCAGATCTTTATTGTTAATGGATATTCTGTAACGATGCTCGGTACCAATACCGTATTGTAATGAATTAATTCGAAATTTAGATATAATTATAGATGATGGTTGTAAGTTATTGCACTTTTATATATTTACCGTACACTAGTCGACTCACGCTACTTTACGTTCTCGTAAATTTGCTAAAAAGGGAAAGTAGTTTATATTAAATCGGTTTTAAAACACCGTAAATATTTTACCTGGCGGTTTTATTTGTTTATTTATTTAACACTTTTCGCATACATTTATGTACAAAGGCCTTTAAAATGTATTAAAACCTTAGGCATTTTCTCTCAGTCAACCTAAGGGTGGTGAAGAAAGTAACAAAGGTAGGTGCAAAACTAAGTATTAATATTACATACATAGATACCAATATAATAAAAAAAAACATACCACATACACATTTAATACATTCCATACATCATTACAATATATTTATTAATAATAAATTAATAGAAAAGTATTAGAGCGATAATTCTACTAAAAAATATAGCACAGAGTTGCCGTACCCGAGCTTTGAAAGCCGTACGGCTCGTGGATATCCTGATTTCCGAGGGAAGTGCATTCCATTGAAGTATAGATTGGATTTACAACTCAGTATTTATATAATAATTATTATGGTTTTTAATTTAAACGATATTATCTAGTTCAACTGTTCTGTAGTTTTAAAGAAAAAACATGCTGAAAGTAAAATAACCTTTTTCTAAAGGTCATTTAAAAGTCTAACAAGACAAAGATAAAAATTACTTTCATATGTGTATAGAAATAACATAATCCTGGAAAATATTACTTACGATTGAAAGATAAGATTCATTTTGTAAATTATAATTGAGTAACAAATAAACTAACACGATTTCTACACGGTACCGATGTACGTCACGTCTCTATGATATGTGTTTTACTATTAGGTATTGTCGGTTCGCAGAGCGACGTGATCACGCGCAACAGCGGGACATCGTGTTCACGTTACACAGGCGTGTTTGTCTTAATTGAAACTTGTTTATTAAATCCTCTTTAAGGGGATATGCGGGCGGGTGTTTATTCCATACAAAATTATTTCCCTGTTTTATATTTACTGGATAATGGTATTAGAGTAAATATTTTTTATAACATATAATACCTATCCACCACCGCCATGCTCGTATGTAATGCTTTTTTCGATAAATTAATTATCATAGAAATTAAGAGCCTTCGAAAATGAGGAAAAAATGGCTGATTTTTACCGTCGTTTTCCGAGATCCGTCAAATTAGTTTTTATTTTAAAATAAAATAACATAGAGGCATTAACTAAATCCTTCTTATTTTCTAATAAAAGGAAAAATAAAATTGGCCCAGCTTTAGAGCAGAAACAGGAACACGAAGCAATAATTTCGATTCTTTTTTATAGGTATAATCAGCCCAAACCATAGAGTAAAAGTAGGTAATTAATAATTCCATGGCCCGAGTTATAGTTGTCCTTTTCGCGATCTATGTCTTTTTTCTTTGGAGCGCAACGAGATAGCAAGAGATTTCTGAAATTACACTTACTTCATATTTGTTGCCGACCGCGTATACTCTTAATATATCGTCCTTTGTCATAAGCTTTGTGACTTACGTCGTATATTATCGTTTCAATGGAGTCATTTAGCGTTCGACCACAACTTCAACCCATTTTAAAGTGTTGATGCTGACCAAGATTATACCATGCTTAGCACATAGGAATTGGATTTTAAGAAATCTACCGGGATACACTTACATTTGCTTGACGATGGATTCATCCCCCCGGACAGAAAAATAGATCCCGGCGATACGGAGCAATGTTGCTCAATCCCGTGTCGCTCCTTCTATGCGGCGAATGGTTCCGCGGGATTTAGTGGGTATTTTTGGCGCTTCTCGTCAGGCGAGTCTCAAATACCTCTCTGGCATCTCTAATCCCAGAGGCTTTACTTCCGGATTAGAGATGGCGGACATGTGTAAATTAATTTCTCACTTTTAAAAAAAGGTGGTAAGCTGTCCGCGTGCAACAGTTTCATCTCACTGTGTTTCGACAATGAAATCTCTGGTTCTGCTGAATTAAAACCTATTTCGTTCTACTCGAAACCCACCCACATTACCTCGGTTATACTTACTCTACATCGTTCCACTAAGTTGAATTTAAACATTTAAATTGCGGTAATTATTATTAACTGAACTGATTTTTGTAGACTTACAGCCGGTCTCAATAACGAATTTTAACTTTTAGATTGCGATCAAACCAGAAATAAATAGCTTTTTCTTTCAGGTCTGACAGATCGGATCTGACACATTAAAAGAAAAAAGTATTGAAATTTCGGATTAATGTAAGTAAAAACAGATTGAGGCCGCATATTGAATCTATCCTTAAGGTACCTACATGAAAAGCGACGTGGCATATGATTTTTCTTTGTTATCGATCGTAATGAATACTGTTGATAATGAAATCATGCAAAATCTAAATGATAATCATGATTAATTAGTTGTGGAGTAGGGGATCAATGGGCGTGGTTTCAAACCCACTAATCCTAAACTTGTAACGAAAAAAGATGAAGAAACACGCTATATCTTTTCCGGAAGCATATAATAATAAAACATAAATTCGTATAATAAAATAATTATAACAGTTTATTCGTTTTAGAAATATTCACTCATCAAAATTTCTGACATCATTTATTAACGTCATTTATTTTAAACAAATTTTGCTGACGTAGCTACGTACCATGTCAATTTGTTTTAACATCGACTAAACATATTGGGAGATGTGTTAAACAATGTAAATTAAATTGTACACACTACGTGGACCGTGTACAAATAAATTGGTACATGCGAAAAAAAAAATCAGTACTATTGGAAAGTGTTAGCAGGTAATTGTAGTTATCTCGGTGGGAATTGAACCTATTTGGAACGTAGATGACAAACAGTTTTTGAAATCCGACATTGATTCAAGACGTGTCCAGATCTCCAACTAGGAAGCTCTTGAAACTGCATGTACAAACAATAAATTTAACAAAACTATCCATCACACTCTCACTACATGCAAGGTAAATAGGTTCTGTAAGGGACCTTTATGCTAGTATGCATTCCGTTTTCTTCCCAACTAACTAACCCTGTTGACCCGAAAGGCGATGACCTTGACCTTGAAGCGATGATGGCGCAGTGGATAGTGCGGCCGGATTCCGCGTCAACGGACGCGGGTTCAATCCCACCTAACAAACTGTAAAAATCTTGATGGCGCATGGTGGCCTGCCATCAAAGTCCGATTGTTGGAAGAGCAGTGCCCCGGGACGCTCACAGATACGCTATATAGCTATCTCAGTGACAGGGAAATAAAACTGCTATATGCGGGATTCGAGGTTACCAGGAGCACGCGCAAAGGGTGCGTGCAGGGTTCCATCGGGGGCCCCATTTTATGGAACCTCTTACTGGACCCGTTATTAAAAGAACTAGCCGGGAGAGGCGACTTCTGCCAGGCGTTCGCAGATGACGTGGTCCTCGTCATCTCCGGAGACACTGCCGAGGAGGTCCAGCGACGGGGCAATGCCGCCCTCGAACGTGCTTGGGAGTGGGGTGTTATGAAATAAATTAAGATTTGCTCCGCAAAAAACCAATAGCTTGGTAATAACTAGGAAGCACAAATATGACACACCGCTCCTGAGCATGGGAGGGGTCGACATCGCCACGGTCAAGGAAATGAAAATATTAGGGGTGACCATTGACAGCGGTCTGACATTCGCGAGCCACGTCGATAATGTCTGCAGGAAGGCACTCGGGGTGTACAAACAACTCACGAGGGCCGCAAAAACTAGCTGGGGTCTACACCCCGAGGTCATAAAAATAATTTACACAGCGACAGTGGAACCAATTATAACGTATGCCTCCAGCGTGTGGGCACCGGCGACTAAGAAAGCATATATAAAAGACAAAAAACTCAACTCGACGCAAAGACTTTTCGCAATAAAACTAACCAAGGCGTATCGGACGGTGTCTCTCCACGCAGCTCTACTGTTGGCTGGGATACTCCCTCTCGATATCCGGGTAAGGGAAAACGCCTCTCTCTTCGCAGCCACAAGGGGAATATCACAGCCGCAAATGGACAGGGAGATAGAGATGCCCGTCGGATTCGCCGAAAAATCCCATCCCGCGGAACATGTGGCCCGACAGTTCACTAACCTGGAGAACGAAGAAGACCTAGTGGAAAACTGAAAGGTGAAATACACTACTACACGGATGGGAGCAAGATCCAAGGCAAAGTAGGTGCAGCCATCTCGGTATGGAGAAACCAGGCTGAAACCGGGCGCCAAAAGATCAAGCTCTCACCGCACTGTACAGTCTTCCAGGCCGAACTGTTGGCCATATGCATGGCAACAGAGATGGCGTTGCGCACCCAAGCGAAAGAAATTGCAATAATTAGTGACTCTAGATCTGCCTTAGAGACCATCACAAACTGCGAGACTCTGAACCCGCTAGCAGTAAAAACCAGAGCACTAATGGACGGGGCAAAAAAGAACATAAAGCTGTACTGGATTAAAGCCCACGCGGGTACACCTGGCAACGAAAGGGCGGATTATTTGGCTAAAGAGGCTGCGCTCAAAACAAAAACAGCACCATACTATGACAAATGTCCGATCTCTTTCGCCAGGGGGCAAATAAGATCGCGGTCGCTTGATGAGTGGGATAGACGTTACCAAGAGGGAACCACCGCTGAGACAACAAAAATATTCTTCCCGAACGCCACCGAAGCCTACGCAATAGTGAAGAAACTGAAAATAAACAGCATACTTACACAAATACTGACTGGACACGGCGGATTTTCAGCGTATCTAAATAGATTTAAATGTAAAACAGATCCGTCGTGCGCCTGCCAGACAGACAGCGAAGAAACAGTAATTCACATACTACTGGAATGCCCCACGTTTGAATATGATAGATATACCCTGTCACAACAAATTAACATGGACGTAGAAAAGAACAACATAAGTAAAATAATGAGCGAAAAAGAAACACGGAATAAATTCATAGAATATGCAACAAAATTGGCAAGAAAGGTAATTGATAGAAATAAAATAAACTAAATACTACAATATAAAAGGAAAAGCTAGTTCTATTAGACAGACTCATAATCTCTGATTATGTCAGAGGACCTCGGTTTTTCAACATAAAAAAAAAAAAAAAAAAAAAAACTGTAAAAATCAGCCTGAGCTTTCGGTGAAAGAAACGTCGTTAGGAAACCATAGCATGATGGTAGAGCGTTTTCTAACAATGCCCGTCTGGGTAGCTACCACCCTCAAGTTCGAAAACCTGTCGCCAAATACCAAAAGGTTCTGGCAGCATCACTTGAGAACCAGTAATTCTAGGCTGAGTCTGTTTGGTCTGTTGGAAAAAGTCATCGAAAATTGGATCTCCAGATTAGACTACGTCCGAGCCAGCCGTGGCTGTTATATACCACAAGTCATATTTAAATTATAATTGCCAGAAGATTATCTTTCGAATAAAGTAAATTTCATGTCAATTTAAAAAAATCATCTTTGTTTTATTACATTTCCAAGTTCTATACCTCTATAAAAATAATCCTATACATGAATCAACAATTAAACGGGTAAACGGGTTACTTCAAACTACGGCTAAGGCCTTTAGGTACGTATTGACATACATTGCTTAATACGTCTTAACGTATCAACTATGACAAGTTTTTCACACGTACATTCCACAATATTCGTGGATATTCACAATTTTTTAGGGATATGATAGCAAAAGTGTTTATGTTTATGTGGACAGTTTATAGAGTAAGAGTGAACCAATTGCACGACATTCAGTTGCTCTTCGTGTTTCCTATTTAATCATCTAATAATGATTCTTTTACCTTTTAGATGTTTTTTTTTAATATCTATTCCAGCAACATAATTTATATCTTTACACAGTATATTTCTTAAATAGAATTACATTAATAAAGGCTTGGTTTTGTTCCTCTAAGCATGTCGGGACAGAAGCGTTTAAGCAATTAAACGCAATTTGAAAACTGTTGTTTTTTATACAGCAGTTCTAATATTACTTGTAAACTAAGATATCTTTAAGCTTTAAACAGATATAACTGATAACATAATTAGTTAAATCAGGTTCGAAAATAGATAGAAGTGTTTTTATTTTTATTCTTACTTAGAAGACATTTAGTTTTTTTTTAAATCAAATTTTGGTAATTAGTATATTCGTGATTCTCATTCAATGAACTTTAGACAATTAAATAATTTACTTTGCTACTAGAAATAGGTTATTTAAACAACTATTGTGTATGGACAACGTAAAATAAACGATGAACAGAGTAGAATCTAATCGCTGTCAAATGAAATTTATTGCTCACTGCCTGCCTCACGCCCATGTTATCCCTAACACGAGGGCACCTTATCAAAGTTGTCGCTTCTCCCAGTTAAGTACATCATTCAATCAAGCAATAATGTGCAATACAGTGTGTAACAATGTCGCCTACGAACTTCGACATATCAATTCCCACAGAAAAGGAGTCCACGACGATTTTCACGTTTTAGCTAATATCGACCTTATGTCAAAGCTTTTAAAGTTCAACGATTTTTACCCTCAGATATTTCACTTACATTCAATTTTCAATTTTATTCGAAACACGTTAAAGATGAATTTGATTTAACACTGGAGCTTAGTCAAAAGGGGGTAAAAAGGCAAACAGCGTCATATTAAGTGAGCACATGAGAGCGGGGAAAAGCGAAAATGTGTGGGAAAATCGGATATCGGGACGTTTATCGTTGGATTTTTCGCATGATTTGCCCGCGACAAATCTGAGGGCTTTACACGACCGATTTAATACGGCCTTCCCTAAACATAACGTTACGTTAAATGTGATTAAGTCAAAAGGCCAAGTTAAGCCGGTTACGGATACAGTAATATGTTGTTGACACAAGGGCACCTCAATTTATTGCCGTTTATTTGGCAAAGGGGAAGCTTTATTTATCCTATTCTATTTCACTTAGTTTGCCACAAATTGTGCGTTTATATGGCGTGATGTAATATTCCTGTAACATTTTATGAAGTCCCTATCTACTACGTATATTACACTACTATTATTTATATCAACATAACATTACCGATTTACCTGACAATAAGTTCAAGTATTATGTCAAGCAAGTTTTAATCTCAAAAGGTTATTACAGGATGGATCATTACGTGAACGATAGTCATGTCTGGAAATAACCCACATCTCTGTGCTTCCACTAAAAACTACGATTTGTATAGTTTTTTTATATGACAAAAAAAAAAATATATTATGTTTATGAAAAAAAAAGAACCAGATCGAGTTTCTTGCCGGCTCTTCTCGACTGGGTTGTTTTCCGAACCGGTGGTAGTGTTTTAGACGTTCATAAGCGCCTTCTTAGGGCCTAAATTGAATAAATAAATTTTGATTTTGATTTTTGATCAATAGTTTTTTTTATATTGTACAAATGCGGTGGATTGACCATATATTCATCTGATATTGAAGAACCATAGATGCTAAATACGCCATAAGTATTTGTCGACAAAATTTCAAAATTGAAGAAGGTAGTTAATTAGGTTGGTATTAGAAAATGTGTTACCTCTTCATCACCACGATTTCCTTCATCGAAAGCTCGGTGTTATTATAAAATAAGATGGTTGGATTCAAACTTACGTCCATCTACATCGTTACCTTTTTATATATTACCTTTTGAACGTGGGAAATGCATTTACGCATGCCCCCTGCCAATCCTAATGCGGGAGTATAATTTCCCGGATTAAAGATGCCAGATGTAGGACTCGCCCGGTGTGAAATGCCAAGAATACCCACTAAAACCTAAGGTACCATCCGCCGCTTGGGAGGGACGACACGGGATTGAGCAATATGGTCCACATTGCTCCAGTGGCAAGGTAGGCATAATCAACCACACCGGGTCAGGCCCCACTTCCGTTCAAGGGAAAGCTCGGACCATATTACCTACTTAGTGTGTTTAGCATCCTGGACCACAAGATTAATTAACATCAGGTGAGATTGTGGTCATAGCGCTGTGCCTACACAGTACATATTAATATAAAAGATACTTTTGCAATAATAAAAAATAAAATAACATTCAACGTATCAGTCATATAACAATTTGAACCCTTCAAAAATGACCTTAATACGCAAGTAATTATTATAATATCAAAATTGAATCTCCTATCACACACACCTAGGTATTATATTGCACTGTATTAATTACATTTCAACATTTAAACATGTAAATTACAACATGCAACGTCGTACCTCATATGATTAGGGAATCGGTTATGTAATCAGAGTTTTTCAGCTGGGGTCGTAGGGACCCAAATCAAAGTCATCGTGTTTAAATAAAACCAAGTCTAGAATTACCTCAATTTGATCATTAAAAAATAAAATCCTTATTCAATTTGGGCCCTGAGAATGCTTATAAACGTCAAAAAACTAACATCGATTCGGAAAACAACGAGATTTTTTCCAAAAGGTCCCTTAAGTTAAATTGGTTTTTCGAAATGTCACAACGGTGTATTCTATTTATTTACCTATTTTGAGAACCAGTACGTCTAGACTTAGTGTGCTTATCATCCTGGACCACATCGTTACTTAACATCAGGTGAGATTGTGGCCAAAACATTGACCTTATTACAATATTAAAAAAAAAAATTACTTAGTTTTCATAGATATAATACATAATCAGAAAAATGTATTTAAGCTGTAATCACGACTTGTAATTAGCGTAGAATCTGTTAAAGAAAAATTACTTTCGATGCCCATTACTGACGGTCTAAATCCACACCCGTGCATACAATACAGGTCACAACAGATTTCTACTCAATTGCCTGTAAGTACAATGAACAGCGCTCGAGGCACTGTGACTATTGTAAACATTCGTATTGCAATATTAATTAAAGGCGAGACAATTAAATTCATTGTTCATATAGGTCGCACTGTTGTGAAATTCTATTATTGTTTTTGTTTATTAGAATCCATCGAACGTAAAATTTAATGCACTTGTTTTCAATTATTACACGTAAGACGCTATTACTGTCATAATTTGTTTCATATATAATTCTCGCAAATTGTCCTTCCGTTGGAACTTTGTCACATTAATATCCAAGTGACGTCATCGGAATTTAAAATGTAGTGTTAACAAAAAAAAGTCAATGATTTTTTTATAGAAGCTCGGCTAAGTGACGGCATTGTGCTTGACGGTAAACACAATGCAATCCTGAAACAGTGGCGACTGACGAGAGATCGGTTATTCCCCGTCAGTCGTCCCTGTCATGCTGGCCAGTTGATGCCGGCGGGCATGATTTTTTTATACTACATAATTACTAGCTTTGTGCCCGTGACTGCTCCCGGATTTCATGTACTTTTCACTGCGTAATACATTTTTTTATACAGAACCCTAATTATTTTCCAAACTTTTTTGCTACTAACATTTAGCAAAGATATTTCTCACAAATTTCTCAAGATCTTGTACAGTAAAACTGTGCATTGAATCGGATTTTATTAACAATTTCATTAATTTTAATTTTCTCTACGCGGAACCTTAATTATTTTCGAAAAACAAAAGTACTACCCTAAGTTACCTGGAGTAACTTCAGCTATCTACCCAAAAAAAGTCCAGTCAAAATCGGACCCGCCGTTCCGGGGATCACCCGGAACAAACAGACAGACAGGTACATATTTTAAAAGTTGTATCTGTATAGGCATCGTATGCATTCATATTTATTTAGTTTAAAAAATATTTCATAATAAAGAGTTTCATATTACGAGACTACGTCATTAAAATGGCGGTCAAGCGTATTAGCAATTTACGGGGCTTATATTTAATAACCAATGTTACAAAGTAAAATTCCAAAATATATCCAGTTAATATACGTATTTATAATAGAAGAAATATAAATCGGTTCAGTAAATCTCGAGCATTGCTAACAGATAGATAGGATATGTACAATGATTGTCACTCTTATTAGAATTAGTGGTAAATCTCTCGTGCGTGCCCAATAACCCCGTTAGAAATATTACGGTGTATTAAGCGTCTGAAGCTGTATTCTAGAATCTTGATATGTAAAGTTAACGTGTTCCCTATTCGCGTACCGTTCGCAATCGCCGTTCGAGATCGCGCGCGTACTTGCAACAATGAGATCTTGTCGCACACGTGTGTTTGTAAGTATTCTATTCTGTTATCGTTCGATAAAAGAGAATGTTTTTCATCATATATATTATGCTATTTGATTATTAATTCGACTTACGTTTATCAATGTCGGTTTCGTTCTAGTCTGATAAAGTGACATGGATTGATATCATTTGTCATGTATCACGTACATTTTTATTAAAAAACACTAAAGTTGATCTAGAGTTACAAAACAAAGAAAAATTAAAAAAATAAGAAAAGCGTCGTTACTTATTTATACATTGAATTACAATTTATTTATTTTTACATGAAAATAACTGTGTGCCTGCGGCTGCGCTTGCATATACTAACAGACAGTAGACGTTGCCTTTTTATAATGTAAGTAAATGTAATGAAGGAGTACGATTAGGAGAATTTTTGTGGAGTTATTTTTTTAATGTAAGTATAGAACCTAATGACAAAGTAATATTAAATAAAAGATACATAGGGTTTAGTTTCGATGGACTAGCAATGGGTTTGTCTAAAATATTTTACCAATACTTAAAATATTGACCGTGTGGTGTCGGCTAAGAATAGCACCATCCCACATCTTCCCATGGGTGTTGTAAAAGGCGACTAAAAGATAAACCAGGGGATGGCCAACGGCATCTTTTGAGTACCATAAATACCTGCTGCGATCGCCAACCCGCCTGTGATTATGGCAATCCCTCGCTTTTTTTGATGGAGACCTATGGCCAGCTGTGGATTTATTTCGTTCGAATGGATGGATGGACCAATAAGTAGCTATAGATCTTCGAAAAGACAGTTAGAAATCATTTACAAACGGAAATAGCAAACTAATAACAATCAAACTGTCTACGATAGATTTTTGTAAACTATTATTTCATTCAATCTAGGGAATTTGTAAAACATAAACGTGAAAATCGTTCATTTTGCTTTTCGAATGCTTCGAGATATTATGTCGAAGTTATCGGTAATAGGTGCAGAGCGCGGCCTGCATTGTCCTTTTCGCGTTGTCCCTGTATTGCATTCACAGCATCGCTATCGTTAATTGCGATCGCGCTGTCATTTTACGGTTACGCATTAGCATTAACGTAGCACCGTCAGCTATCGACGTCAGGTGATCTGTTCAATGTGAGAATGTGTTGTGCAAGTGAGTCCTAGATTACAATTATCATTTTAAAATTTCGTATGGCATATCTCGTATCGAAAGAAGCAGCGTGGATAGGCCCCCAACAAAATAAACCTGGTGAATTTTTTTTTAACACGTTATAGGTCAGTGCTTTGACCACAATCTCACCTGATGTTAAGTGACGATGTTGTCCAGAAGGATAAACACACTAAGCCAAGATACTGGTTCTCAAGTCTTAAAAAGCACTTTTTCAGATTTTATCAAAATGATAATCCTTCTTCTACTCATATCTGTCAATAAAATATTTACAACTATTGACACCATACACCCCACGCTTTTTGTACAATAAAATCAATTTTTTTCTTTCATTTAAACTATTCTTAATTCAAATTTATTAAAAAAAAATCTATGTTTTTAGTTGGATTTTCTATAAAAACAATATTATTTATATTTTACGAATTAAGTCGTAATCTAGTCATTTTATTTATTGAATTTACTAGTAGTCCTATCGGTATAAAGAAACTACCGGATATCAGATACTAAAAAAAGCGCTAATGCTGAAAATCCTGGTAAGGATTATGGAACAAACTGTTGAAAATATTGCATTGTCAGCGGTCCTTGATAAGTATGCCAAATTTCGAGTCAATCCGAAGTTTTGAAGGGGTCAAAATCATGTTCACATTTTCCGTTACAAAGACACATGCTAACATACGTATGAAGCTAATAAAAGCGTATTAAAATGTTACTTCCTTCCGAAAATGATGGACTCACTCGTCACATTGCCCCTAAAAAAAAATTACTTCAAAAAATTGATTATCCCAGATATCAGTTTGGAGTTATCATGCAGGTATCTTAGAATATATTATATCTTGCTCATACTTAATAGA
Organism: Samia ricini; assembly: GCA_014132275.2. Taxonomy (NCBI): domain Eukaryota; kingdom Metazoa; phylum Arthropoda; class Insecta; order Lepidoptera; family Saturniidae; genus Samia; species Samia ricini. Next base: position 4,241,521 of record AP028159.1, read on the forward strand.
ATGAACGTTAATCCAAGTATCGCCTTCAATATTCCACGTTATGAAATCTGTGTACATAGCGACCCAAACGGAACCGCATTAGTGTCAATTTTTTATTTAATTGCTCATCTAGCAGAATTTTAATAGTCTGTGTAAAATGATAAAACTTTTATTAAATGTAGGTACCTCTTTTCATGTGAAGTTATGATCTATTCTCAAATCGCTTATCATAAAATTCATGATACCCCGAACTACATCCAGCTCACACTGGACTGTTTACGGTTATTTCCTCCACGGTCTTGCATTTTACGCCTCCTTGCAAACTAACCGTCTATATTTTCACTAACTAAACCGATGTTCACACGATTTCCAACACTATTCATTATGAGTATAAAGTTTAGTTTCTGTATGAGATACGAAAACATATCTTTGCCAAGTTACTAGTATTTGAGAGAACGTAAAACTTATGTGGAGCACGCTTGAAAAGTTTTATGGGGGCTTAAACTTTCCGTTTAAAGTGAAAAGAGAATTTTTGATATGAAAATTTGTAGTTAACAGCATATTATGATTATAGGGTACTATGACGTTCGAGTATCTCGGCTAGGACGAATGTCATTGCGAAGTTAAATTGAAAAATAAATGCACATAAGTTAATTTAAAAGAATTATCTAACGGCGATCTACTTACATACGTAACGTCACGCCTCTCTCCCGTAAGGGTAGATAGACTATATCGTTCCACTTACAACAATCCTGACACACGTCTTTCACTTCTTCTACTTTCATTAGCTCCTTCATACATACTCTTCGGTTGCGTGTACTTTTAACCTGGCCTTTATGCAGAAAGTCCTCGATCTGGTCGAGATACGTCAGGACGACCCTTACCGGGTTAGCCAGTCAACTTCACTCACCTTGTAAATTTTGTTTCGTCAATCTTTTTTCATCCATCTTCCATATGACCGAACAAAATAAGCATCCAATTAGGCATATCCATGCTTAGCTTACATTATATAAAATGTCGACTAAGTAATTTTTTGTGCATTCTGCTGTTGGTTCAAAACTGAAATATAAAGCATAAATAGCTCCATCTTTAAACAAAAAGTATTATTAGTGATTCATAGAGCACTCATGTATTGTATAAGATACGTATGTGTCCAAAATCATTTAGGATCTAAGATGGCGCGGCGCATATAATCATGAAAACATTACTATCGGTTCGTAAAACAACCCAGTCGAGAAGAGCTTGGAAGAAAGTCGATCTGGTATCTTATTTTTTATTAATTGTGTGTATATAGATATGCACATTACATACACAAGCATACATCCATACACACATGTAAACATAGTCTTATAATTAGTTTTTAAATAGAGATAAATTAATTTTTGGCTCTTTATTTTACGTTTAGGTTTAGTTTATATGTTTATTTTATACGAGCTGTGAATTTTTAATGTAAGAAAATAAATAAAGGTATATCTTGATATAAAAATTATAAAAAAATATAGTTACAACCATTAAAGGGGAAGATTTACAAGAACATAATACGACCTGTCGTCTTGTATGGATGAGAATGTTACTCCATAAAGGTGACGAACGAAAGAAGATTACATGCATCTGAGATGCGAATGTTGAGATGGATGTGTGGGGTAACAAGAATGGACAGGATTAGGAATGAATATATTGGAGGAAGTTTGAAAGTGGCGCCAATAACAGACAAGTTAACAGGCGGTCGTTTGTCCTGGTATGGACATGTGATGCGTAGGGAGAAAGAGGATGTTGTAAGAAAGGTATTGGGATATGAATGTGAACGGTTACATGGGTAGGGGGAGACCAAAGAAAAGATGGATGGACTGTGTGAAAGATGATATTCTTAGAAAAGGAGTGAATGTGGAGATGACAACAAACAGAGAGGAATGGAAGAGGAAGACATGTTGCGCCGACCCCAAATAAAAATGGGAAAAGGGTAGGGAGATGATGAGTTATAACCATTGTTAGCGGAAATACAGAGAGAGATGTCATTTTCAAACACGTTCACGTAATGATCCACTCTATAATAACCTTTTGAAATGAAGACTTTTTTGACATAGAACTTGAATTTATTTTCAGGTAAATCGGTAATGTTCTTTGGGATCTTGTTGTAAAACTGAAGACTATTACCTATAATGCTTGTATTAGACTTAATTAGGCTAAAGCGTAGGACGTTTAATTTATTTCTGGTATTAAAATAATGCCGATAGTTTATTAGTTGTTATACTTATCTAAATCTTGGCGAACGTATATTAAATTTTAGAAGACATAATTTTATTTTCAAGATAGAACGAAAAATTTTTTTTTATAAAATGTAACCTATGACAGATGGAACAAATAATACTACGGCGTGAAAATGCCAACGATTATATGTGGTTTTACGTTAGTGAACAAATCCTTTTTGTAAATTATACATTATAGATTTTACTGCACATTTTGTTATGATAGTCGAATTTAATAGACAAAAAATGTTTCGTGGAATATATTTTTTTTTGCAGTATATTGACCTTAGTATTCTTGACTTGATCTCTATTAAGAGCTATATAATCTTAACAAGCGAAACAAAAACTTAGGAAATACCTTTTCGAGAGTACTGTTTGCTACATATTATCTAATTAACTATATAACAAATATTTAAATATTTCACAATGAAATAATATATTTTAAAATTCATTTATCGCGTAGACAGAATAAACTGAAATCATAATACGAACAGACATATTAGCATCTATTGAATTAATTATAGGTATTACTCTCTAAATAGTTTAATGAGTTACGGTCTAATGACCGTATTCAATGCATCGACGCTATAACAAAGCGGCAGCTATTTTTGCTAGAACTTTCCAGGTAGTTTTTATGGCACCACAGAATCAACATTCCACGTTATTCCAATACGGTTAACTTGCCCAATAATAACTGAATTATACCCGACATACCGGTACCAAAATTATATAAAATAGGATCTTAAATATGCAAGTTAATAAAATTCAAAGCAACTAACTGCTATTTCACAGACAGAGATCCCGCCAAAAACTCTGTATGCTAATCGTTTCCTAATAATAAAATGTGTAGGAAATTTCTCATTTTGTTAAGCTACAAACAAAGTCGATAGCAAACGATATATTATTATAGAATGTTATCGAAAGGGACAAATGCATTTCCTACATGACCATTGATTCCTACGGTCATGTCTTCCGTAGAAGACGTATAAATTCAGTCTCGGCGGGACAGACGGGCCGTTGCACGTGCAGCCGCGACACAAATAGCCCCGCTCGGATGTTCCCACAGGTCGCCTCGCGTCACGTTACGTACGGACACGCGTGCACATCTATAGGCATAGACCTATGAAAGCTTTAGAAATTCCATTATAATTTATATCGTTCTTAAAGCTCCATTTTTTTGGTAAACGAAGAAAATATTGTAACGGTAGTGACGTCACAACAAGTTACGGAAGTTACGTCAATTGTCTAAAGTTTCACGTTAAAAACGTTTAAAGGTCACGCACATCATTGAACCTCTTTGGACATGTTTAAGGAAAAAATATAACGGGAATTGCGTTTGATATCGTGGAAGTTAATTGTCAAACTTTGCATTATTTGCGGTTCCAACAAATATCTTAATATCATATGTAATATTATATGCGTGTGTGATGCCGGTTAAGAATAGTATTACCCCATAATATCCCGTGGGTATCGTAAGAGGCGACTAAGAGATACACCAGGGAATGGGCAAAAGCATCCTATGAGTACCACGAACATCTGATTGCAATCGCCACACCCACCTGCCAAGCGTAGTGATTATAGCAATCTCCCCCTGTTAGGGGAAGCATGTGTTGTTAGTGCGTAAATGCATTCCCCTAGTCAAAAAAAAAGGGAAAGCCTGTGTTGAGTAGATGAATAGTTGAATGAATGAATGAATGAATAGATGGATGGGTGAATGTCATGTTAAAAATTCGAATAAAACCCGATTCAACGCAAAGTTTTACAAGCAGGTATTTGAAATTGTGAGAAATATTTTTTGCTTTCTTTTAGTACTAAAAAATTTTCAGGAAAATAATGAGGGTTCCCTGTAAAAAAGATAAAACTCATGAAATTACGAATAAACTACGATTCAAGGGACAGCAACATCATAACATTTTTATACAATAATTATTTAAAAAGTATATTATTACGCTGTGAAGAATTTATTAAAATACGGGCAGAGCTGCAGACACACAGCTAGTTTAATAAGAAATTTGAAATATAATATAAATTTATATTATCTTAGGACAGGCTTAATTAATACAGTATTAAAACTCTTATTTCTGGTCAACTTTACAAGTCCCTGTTGGGAAGTCAAAGGAAAGACAGACGAAGTAGTTGTGTCTAGTCCTTTGCATGACCCGAGGGCGTCAGCTTAACGCGAACTTGAAATGCGAGAGAATTCAAAAGAAATTCTCTGTGCACATTTTTACTTGCATCAAATATCAGTATATTATTTATGAGTTTGTAATTTATTGTTTACTAGCTGTATGCTCGCGGCTGCGCTTGCGTTTCATATGTTCTTCTCTGCGTTTTACTTTTTTAAACAAAACCCTAATTATTTTCCAAAAACTTTTTTGCTACTGACATTATATACACATATATTTCTCATATATTCAAACACTTGCTCGTAAGACTGTGTATTGAATACGATTTTATTCATTTTTTATGAGTTTTAATTTTTTACGCAGAACCCTAATCATTTTCAAAAATCAAAAGTACCCTAAGTTATGCAGAAAACTTCTCAGTTATCTACTAAAAAAAGTTCTGTCAAAATCGGTCCAGCCGTTGCGGAGTGTAACAAAAATAAACAGACTGACGAAAATTTTAAAAATTGTATTTTTGGTATATGTATTATTAGTCATACCAATTTAGTAAAAAAAAACAATTTTATTTATTACGAATAGATTATTATCTGTATTATAAATAGCTCAAAATAAAAAAAGTTCAAGAAATTTTTATTCTCTTTAGGCTTTAATGTTATAAATAAATAAAAAATTCGGAAACAAGTTTATTTTTCATACATTTTTCAATTAAAGGTCTAGTTTCGAACACCTACCAAGCACTTATAAAAGTTTATATGTTTGTTATGTCATAGATTAACTACATCCAGGAAATTGACACGGCATAACATTTTAAACTATAAATTAGCTCCACCCAAATACACTACCAACCATTGCATTTGCGGCCACCGACGTGGCAGTTAACTACCACAATTATGCGTTTTTCTGGAAATTTGTTCCTACGTTTTGGAAGAAAATCATAATGAATGCTTAATAGCATCTAATATATATTACTGTTGTTCGATAGGTGAAAAATACTTGAACGCTATACAAAATTTCTAAGTATTCTTAATACTATATCGATCTACAATAGATCCCTCTTCTATCCCGGCGGCGCACGGCCGTGCGCACGATTCAGATTAATCTATCGAAAATCGTTTTACAACATATTATTTATAGAGCGCATGCGCCGGCAATGATCATCAGTCCGCGTGCGCCTAGTGATGCGCCACGACGCATTCCCTGCGATCCGAACGTTTGTCGATCCGTATATATCGATTTGACATTATCTATATCGATCTGTCGATAACATACACGTTGATTTTTGGCAACTCATGGTTCACGACGGATGATTTTCGTTCTGTCACATTCTAGTACGTTGTACGATAAATCAGATTAATCATTCGACGTAAAACCGCTCGGTTCTAATCTTGGTAGATTATTTAGGTAATCGTGTACATATAATGAAGGTAATAAGATTTAAAAAGTTTACTCTTTAAGATTTCCGATTTTATAACATCCAATAAAAACTCAAACACAGCCCTGGATAACGTAATTATAAACTCGTTTCATATCTCGTTAAAGGGAACATTAAAAATAAAGTCCACATCGTTCTAACTCGTAGTCAACAATTAACCTCAGGCGGCAATGAAACTTTTGAACTAGTCCCGGCGAATCGCAGCCTATTTTAAAGACATTGAATATTTAAGAGAGCTAATTGAAATGAGCGCGACACTTTGGAGTGTCGCCAGGGTAATTACCTTGCCCCCGGTATGAGATTTAACGTGCTACGGCTAAATTGTACATTTTAATGTTTTTTTTTTTTACTTTGTATCTTATCTTAATCGCTTTTTTCCTTAGTCCTTAAAATCATTTTTTTGCATTGATATACCAAAAATGACCCAATTATTTCAACATTTATCTGTTTCTTTTAGAGTTATCAAAGAAGATATATAAAGCTGTACTTAATAGACGTACTGCTGTATTCTGGTTCAAGACATACATCCGAGGCTCAATGTAATCCTCGGAAGTTTCAATCTACTACTGACTGACACCGGCACTCTAAGGTTGTTTATAAATGTTTAGTTACGACTGCCTAACTACAGGTACATAAGAACAAAGGATAGTTAATTTGATATTAAACTATTTTATGTACCTATATATTGTTAATTAAAGGTAAAAATAATAATCTTTAAATAGGATAATATCGATAATCTAGTCAGGCACAGCACTAGGGCCGTCGTGTGATGTCGAAGGTTGTTACCGCCGCACCGGCTTGTCCGTGTGCGAACCAACATTCTTCCGGTATAGGACAACCCTGTTTGTGTTATACGAATTTTAAAATGTTACAAAATTAAACAACATCCGTTAGTTCCGTATTGTTCTTCTATCCTTTTTCTTACATTAAAAAGCAAATATGAATGCTAATAATGGAAATGCTAATTCTTTGATGATATTACGAATTTCTTCTGGACTTTATTTGTTTTTTTAAGAAATTCTCTCCGCTCCATTCGTTTATCGATATAAATTATCTTTATTATTAACCACGGGGTTTAGTCTTTAGCTTTTAAAATTACTAAGGCAAATTTATTGTCAAAACATTAGACGAAAGGAAGTTTATATTCATTCCTTATTAAGGGTGTGCTATATTAGATTATTATGTCCACTTTAAACAATCGAATAAAAAAAGGAAGTTTTATTAAATAATCAAATATTTAATCCATACTCTAAGATCATTGAAATGTCTAATGATTCTCTATTTATCTTATTAAATGCCTACTTAAATGGACTTCTGTAACTATTAAATAAATTATTTGTTACCTACAAGTTAGTCGGAGTGTTCCCTTTCACGTCTATGCTTCGATCAGGCCATACAAATCGAATGTAAAACCATAATTGTTAATTTCAAACAAAATGCCCGCAATAGCTTTCGCGTTGCACTAACTAACGATCCCATTGCCAGATGGATATCGAGTTGCCGCGCTCTGAAATGGTTCGGTTATACTTATACATTAAGCCAAAAGTTAATCGCGCGTTAGTTAAGAGTTAGTAAGTTTATCACTTCTATAAAACTATGTCATTTTAATTGAGACATTTTGTTTTGTTATTATTTATATTATTAAAAGTCTGATTATTCTTCTATAAAACGTACCGCCTGGATTAATGGGTGATTTAAAAAAGGTATTTAATACAGTCATGTTTTTATTGTCACTATTTGGCCAAATATTATAAACAATACAACACGAGTTAGTTATATAACGTATTATAGGTATGTATGTGTGTGTGGTGTATAAATAAATTAAAACAATAAAGAAATAAATAAAAGAACTCTTAAATTATCTTTACATAAAATTATATTTATTGAACCTGTTTGATGTTCATTAGACCTCTTGAAATTCATCTCCATACTCCGGAAAACTTTAGAATAAAAAAGGCTCCATAAGTTACCTAATAATCTTGGTATTTAGTCAATTACACATTCCACTGCTAAAGTACTACAATATTTAAACCTACAATTTAAAGACATGATCTTTTTTAAATAAAACAGCAGAAGAAGTAATTAATTTGCATTCGAAATCATTTTCCAGGTTAAACTATAGTTTTAAATTGATTAATTTACAGTGTAACCGACCACATCAAAGAATGTTAGTACACAATGCATGCGCGCACGCACGCAGCGACGCTCGGGAATAGATAGATGGATCCGTACAAAGGATCGAATCGTGATCTCGATTACGTACTATTTGAAAGCTTAACTGTTTATGTAAAATGCGTTTTTGTTTTGTTACAATGTCGGCTCATGAACCGTATTGTGTTACAGACGCAATGAGCTATGAAAACTAAATTTCTTTTTTCTGATGATTTTTTTGTAGTGGACAAGTAAAAGTGTTTGGCTTAAAATGCAATGTAAACTAATGTAATCAGTTTTCCAATGTTACTGATATATCTTTTCAAAGTTATATGTTAATAAATTTGTATTCAGAGATTTAACCTATTTCACAATAATTATAACTTGACTGAATAGCATTCCTCGATTTACATGCATAATTTTGCCAGTGTCATGTGATCAGTTATGTAACTCAGTCTCGTGGCAACGTTTCTATGCTCCTCAAAAACAAGTGGCTTGTCTTGCTAGAACTTTCCGTTGAATTTTCGTGGCACCTCATAACAAATGTTTCGCATCACTATTTCCACTACATTTAACCTGTGCAGAACAACCAAACTATGTCATATTAAACTCCACCCACCAGTTATTGGATTAAACACAAAAAAATTACGTGACAAACTGAGATCTCGTCAAAAATCCAACTCAACCGCTTATCGGTTAACTAGTAAAAAACAAAAGACACATCACACACATAAAGCAAAACTTAAATTAAAGAGAAAATTTAAAGAAATCACATATGTAATTAGTCTTCTTTAAAAACTTTCTAAAACGAACACGCTATCCAACAAAACAAAAACCTACGTACAATGCTTATGTAGGTCGTAAAATAAAATAAAAATAACAGAACGAAGGGCTTGGGAACTCAAAAAAATCTAGCCGTGACGAAACGTCTAAAGTGTAAACAGTGTGTTATTCAGTGTAAAGAACTTTACGGATGAGAGTGATAAAAAAACAGCCGTGATTTTGACATCATTTCACGTCGATCAGCGGCCGCGGCGAATAAAAAAAACCACCCGGTAGCCCCGAGATCTCAATGCGTCTCATTTTATGAATGAAATAAGATTTTTTTTTCTCTCTCTCTTTCTCTCCCTCTTCGAGAGCCGCGACAAATACGTGCTTTCCTTTCGGAACGTCTCAGGCGACGTGCATTCATTTTCGATTAGATTTTTTTTTTTAATTCCGTTTCGAACTATCGGACTACGTTACCGCATGCCGAACTATGCCTTATTGGCAAACAGATAAAGACGTCTTTACGGTGACGTACTCTTTGTATAAGTGTGTAGAATTTTCTTTTGAAGAGTGGTAGTTGCAAGTAACTTTGTCGCGGCGTCTTGCGTCTGCATCGGCGAGAAATATAACGCTTCCGACACAGATGTGGTCCGAGTAACGAGAATTTATATCTAAAGGCTGATGATATTTTATTGGAAATTGATTACGGACTTTCAAGAAAAAATATCTTTTGTAGCTCTCTGAATTTTATATAGAAATAATTACGTTTTTTTAACAATTTCATGTATTTACTAATTACTACAAATCCAAATTTTGAACATTGTCATATTAAAACAAGTATGCCTTAGTTGGAATTCCTGTTAACGAACTGATCAAACCTCATTCTTACTAATTTAATAAAATTGTCTGGATTATAATATCAATTTACTTATTTATTTATCACAGTAGCTATCTTCATATGTAGATTACCCATAAAAATGAGACAATAGGAAAAGAATGAAAGCTGGCGTAAACGCCAGGTTAGTGCTCAAGGGTGCTCATGCACATTGGAAAACTAAAATCGAAAATTACTGTTGTTTGATATTCGATAGCTGATTTCAGTGGACACACATTAAAAAGCCTAATTTTCGATTAAAGAAAAAGACTTTGTGAAATTGTAGCATGGTGGCTTTTGGATTGGTAAGTCGAATTACACTCTATAAGTCGTAAATATGGCATTAAGCATGGTGTATTTATTTATACCATTTAAAACATACATTTGAGTAAGGGAACAAAGCCCCGAGCAGTTTAAATATATACGAAGCGATGATGGCGCAGTTAGTAGTACGGCCGGATTCCGCGTCAATGCACCGGGGTTCAAACTAGGGTTAACAACTTTTTTGTGCAAGTAAAGTACATTAGTTATTAAAAGTAGGAAAAAAGTACATTATGCCAAAATAAAGTACGATACCTTATTATTTTGCTTAAAAACATATTCTTCACTGCTTTTAGCAACTCTTAAGAAATAAACATCATTGCTAAACAGTTCCACACAATTTTTTCAGACTGTATTAAGGTAAATAAGTAATTAATTTTTGTTAGATTCAAAGACGCTTTGTCGCTTTCGTTTCTCATTTTACTATTCATTACAGAAACTCTCTAAACCTCTTCGTAAATGCTGACATGGCTAAAAGTATTATAATTACAGAGAAATAAAGTATTTTCGCGTTCTTTATGGTTCTCATAAAGTATAAAGTACAATTACCCGAAATAACGTACTTTATAATAAAGAACGGATGGCAACCCTAGATCAAACCCACCTATCTAACTCTAAAATCAATCTAGGCTTTCGGTGAAAGAAAACATCGCGGGGAAAGCATGGCATGGCGGTAGGGAATTTTCTAATAATGCTTACCACGGCACCTACCATCCTCAAGTTTGAAAACCTATCGCCAAACACGAATAGGTGTGTCCCAACAGCATCCATTGAGAATCAGTACCTCTAGGGTTGCATTTACCATCCTGGTCACATCGCCACTTATCATGAGATGAGTTTAATTTAATTTAGAACAACCTGTATACAGTTTAGAGTTGTGGGTTGAGGGCAAAAACTGTTTGGGCTCGTGGGAAGTCAATTACTCGATTAGACACCTTCGCCTGAGGGACGGACGTCTGATAGCACCCACTGGTCAGTGGACACCTCGCCTAACAGTTTCCTATACTTAGCGGTTTCTCAATTACCTATAGCTCAATCTAACTAAGTTATATGTATAAGTATAGCTTCAGTGTTAACTTTAATTTAAGTTAAACTTTTAAGTAAATTATCGATTGTTAAAACGATGGAAGTAGTAAACTAAATTCTACTAGTGTGAGTCCCCACGCACGACGAACCGCCAACTTGTCTAGTTGCGGAAACAGGAGCCCACCAACAAGTGTGATTCCCAAAGGTTCTTTAAGAAAGTTTTCGATTTATTCATTTTTCGAGTAAGAAAATACCACAAAATTTATTCACAGACATATATCCTTACATAAACATATCGACAAACATACATACGAGTATATACACATTACATACACTCGCACACACACATACACATATGTGAACATAGTCTTATAATTAGTTTTTAAATAGTGATAAATTCATTTTTGGCTCTTTATTTTATGTATCAGTTTAGTTTATATGTCTATTTTATACGAGCTGTGAGTTTTAATGTAAATAAATAAATGAATTATTTAATAAATTTCAGTTTTGAACCGAATAATTTTTTTGTTCACTGTACGTATTGTATATTATTCGCTTGGTCTGTTATTTTCAATAAATTTCTAAAAACCTTTGTGTGGTGCCGGCTAAGAATAGAACCAACCCATATCTTCCCGTGAATGTCCTAAACGGCGCCTCAGGGATATAAACCAGGGCATTGGCATCAGCATCCTCTGGGTACCAAAAGAACCTTACTGCGATCGCTGTCAAGCGTGGCGATTATGGCAATCGACCCCCCCCCATCCCCCATCCTTAATTGGTGAGACCTATTCCAGTAGTGAACGTCTTATGGTTGAATGAATCACAACGATATAAACTGATAAAGAATATAAACCAATGCGATGTAGATAAACGCTTCTAGAATGTCTTGCAATTTCGTGAAAAAACTCTTTTATAATTATATTTCATGTTCATAAATAGTTTTATGATTGATATTAACGGTGGACGCGGGTTCGATCCCTACCTACCGGACTCTAAAATCGAACCTGTGCTTTCGGTGAAGGAACATCATGAGGAACCCCATAGCATGATAGTAGAGCATTTTGTAATGATGCCCACCTGGGTAGCTATCATTATCAAGTTTGAAAACACATCGCTAGATACCAATAGGTGTGTTCCGGCAGCATCACTTGAGAACCAGTACCTCTAGGCTTAGTGTTTACCATCCTGGACCACATCCGTCACTTTATATCAGGTGATATTGTGGTCAAAAGCACTGAAACTATTCCGTCTAAAAAAATAACTTTCAAATTATTCCGCTTTAAATGATTATCAGTTGTCATGTCTTTTAAATTATAACATAATAATAATTTCGAAAGGAATTTCCAAAGGAAAATGAACAATATTATTTTCGCAAAGTGATATATTCATCAATCTCTAATATTTCGTAGCGTAATTTGAAAATAAATCACATTTACCAGTAAATTTACATTTATACTTTAAATTTAAACGCCTATATATAGTTTTTCAATAAAATAAAAAAAAAGAACTTTAGTCATAAAACAAATCGTACAAAAAACGAATCCGAAACAAAATTACGACATCATCAATAAAACATTTAATCTGTTACAGGTATCAGAAAGAAAAAATACAATGGTGTTTTTTGCGATTATTTCCCGCCAAATATTTCTCTGTTACGATTTGATCATGTTATTTATTTTACATTATTAATTATTATTATAATGTATGAAATGCATAATAGATACGTTTAACATTAAAGTGTTGTCGAGAACGAATGTAATTTTATATCGATAATTAAAGCAAGAATGAAATCAATCTCCCGAGTACAGATTTGACTGTTGCGTAAAGCGTATTCTATATTTGAATGGCAACAATCAGTAAATTAACGTATTGAGATTACTACTTTCAGATTGTTGTCTATGGTGTAGTGTGGTTTTTATTTATGGTTCATGAGTGTGCAAGTATTTGACTCTATATCGTGTAGCATTAGTGACATTTAACGTGATATATGTAATTTGGTTATTGTGCATAATTTAAGTGTGTCCGGAGATCTCCCAAACAAACCAACGACTCCCGTTCAATAGCTTTAATATAGGGCCGCCATATTGCCAGGGCATTATATAAAAACAGTTCCCAACGTCAGAGTTGGCAAAAGAAATAAATGAGACCAGAAAAAGAAGTCTACTATAATTTCGAATTAATAAAGATAATATTTGTTTGAGTGTGTGTGAAATGTTTTTTAAATTTTGAACGTTCCAGCAACTATTTGATGTCTAGTTAAAACTAATACGATGGGGGGATTTTTTATGTCTTTATAGGCAAGCGGGATTTATTTTTAAATGAACTTGTTGTAGTTTTTCAGGTCAAGAGAGATGCAATAACGCTTACATTATTTCTTACCTTATCATATGCATGCAATTTTTTATAAGTTTTAATTTTGAATCACAATTACCGATCAGAGAATAATTATGTGGTAGTATGCATTTAAATAGGATTCGATGCACTCTCTTTCGTAATTCAAAAATCAATTTATAAAATGGATATTATACAAAATCGGTTTTTTGTGACAACCATTTGAACATCACGTATTTTTTTTTTGATAGATTTCGTCACACGTCCGCGTTTCATGACAACCGTCAACGGTTTTGCGAACTCGTGGCTAATCGGTCGTAGCGAGAGGTTTTTTGTTTTGTTGTCAAAGACACCTATATAGATAAATATTAGGTTTTACGCGCCTTTCAAAATATTCGATGATGATTATGAGGATTCAGTTGAATTTTTATATACTCTACAGTATTTAAGCTTCTAGTTTGAAGTGATGCTCGCTTATTGGTAGTATCGTTGAATTCCGCGTCGTTGGACGTTGCTTCGAATTCACCTGCCTTATTCTACTATTAGCTGATACCCGCGACTTCAACTTTGTTGTTAATAACTTTATATTGATTAAAAGATAAGATAATCTGTGACAAGCACAAAACTGTCTAAGTAAACCTAGTGAAAAAAAAAATTGAAATCTGTTCAATTGTTTCTGCGTTATGCGTGATCTATGTAATCCTATTAATGAGCCTGAGGTTTCGGTAAAACGAAAACAATGTCATGGTGATAGAGCGTTATGTAATAATGTCCATTTGGGCAGCCACCAGCCTCAAGTTTAAAACCTAGCGCCATACACCCATAGGTATGTATCAACTGCATCACTTGAAAGTAATGGCTTTCAAGGATTAGGATTTCAAGGCTCAAGGATTAGTTTCTTTACCATCTTCTGGGCCACTTGTCCACTTAACATCATACTTCAATGGTTAAATCGCTGCGCCTATAAAATATAAAAAAGCCATTTAAAAAATATAATACGCAAGCAAAGTCGCAGGCAAAGGTAACAAACGTAATATTACAGAAATAGTTTATGAAAACGTTATCCTACTAATAAATTTCGTGTCACAGTTTGTCAACTGTATAATTATAAGAGATAACCTACCGTGAATCTAGACTAGCCTTTCAAAATTTAAATACCTAGCTACGTTTTTTTTTACAAGTTTGATATGCGTTTAAACTGATTTTTATAGTTTCAAAATATATTTCGACAAACATAACAAATCGGACAGCTACGTTTTTATTTAGAAAATTACCTTTTACAAATAAATTAAAATACATTACGTATAATATAAAACAAAGTCTGTATTTGCCGCTAAATCCTCCACCAAACCGCGCTAAAGGTTTTTGATACGACTTAGTTAAATAATTTTTCAAGGCAGATTATAATAACAGTACATATAAAATTAACCCCATTACGATATAGATTAAGTTTACAAGAAAAACAATAGTTTGTAGCCAAGTCGCCAATAAACACATTCTCACGACTTAAATACCTAGGCTAAATCTTACGAGATACATCAAAACGATATACTAGAGAATTATATTTATTAAAAATAGTAGAGGAACCTTTAGCGATGGACTTTGTACTTACAATAACACGGAGTTACTCTCTGGATCCAAATTTAAAGTCACTGCTGACGGAATCGCGGGAAGAAGCTAGTCGAAAAGAATTTAACAACGGCTTAGACCAAATTTTAAGCTAATCTTAGATATGTAGTCAGAGATGTGAGAAACAGTATTACAATCATAGAGTAATAATGCTAAGAGTATTTAGTTTTATAAGAGAAATCGTTTGACATGAAGCTATGAAAATGTATATGTGTGTGTAAGCAAAACTGAATTACGCCATTACCGGCGCATACAACATGGTCTTTTTGAAATAGTTTCATCCCGTGTTACGTTCTGAGTGTTTTAATAGTCATTCATAGAAGACAACAATATTAAATACTGATCTTCGTTATGTATTAAAATAAAGAATTTTAAAACAATCCAATTACATACATACTGTACTTTGGCTTTATCCACGCTGTCGGCTGTTCTGTGAGCCTTAGTCAGTAGTCACTATTTTGGGTTAACCTGATACGCCACCCTTTTAAGGCTTTTTTAGGCTGCTTTCTATGATACGCATTCAAAGAGCAGCTTCAACACTTCAAGATAAAAGTACCACATTTTCCTTTATGAATTTTTATTGTCACTTTTCTTTTCAAAATTACAAAATTCTGTGGCAGCTTCACCGAACTTTTGAGGCGAGCCCTTTGAACCGTCAGCCGGGAGAGTGTAGCTAGCACAAGGGTATCAAAGTGATACGGACCTGTTCCTCTTGAGAATTGCATATCCTCTGTCACCTCACCTATCAGAGAACAAAATAGAATGATCAATGCCACTTTGCATCATATTTTTACAACACTACGATCCCATTAAAATATTTTTAAATTAAATTCTGTTTAACCGTAAGATTTTAAAATCCCTCTTTCAACATCCGAACGCCAACGCCATAATTTTTGTATGACCGCAATCTCACTTAACATTAAGTGACGATGTGTAAGAAAAGTAATACTTATTTGATAATGTCCTATCATCAAGCCATAATAGGCTTTATCGTGATTTTCCTTCACCGAAAATTTTGATTACAGCATAAGTAATAAATCTATACTTACAATAAAGGGTTGAAGTCTGTATATTGTAGATATTTAAGAAAAAAATATTTTGTCCGTCTGTTTATTAATTTGTTCGCCAATCACGCAAAAAACTATCAAATAGAATTCCATGAAAGCTAGTAATGACATATATTGCATCCAGGGGAAGAACATAGGCTGTCTTATCGTCTGAATTCCGAGCGGGTAAAGCCGAGGGCACAGCTAGTAAATAAATAAACGGGAAGCTGGGAAATGATCTAACATGTAGTATGTAAACATATATGTATTACTTACAAGTAAAGTGTAAGGTAATTACATACAATCTCATATTCACCAATAATTTTATATTATTAGTTAACGAGCTTACACGTTTGTAATGATAGGCGGGTCGATTTTAGCTACCGGTGCAGGGGAGATTTGGGTAAATACATCCAGCTAAGAAAACATACCGTATATTTAAATTTATATATTTTAACACTATGCCACTATTATTTATCTGTTAAGTATTATCTGTATATCTTGAAGCGATAATGGTGCAGTGGGTAGTGCGTCCGGATTCCGCGTCAATGGACGCGGGTTCGATCCCCACCTATCCCACTCTAAAATTACCCTGAGCTTTCGGTGAAGGAAAACATCGTGAGGAAACCATAGCATGGTGGTATGGCATTTTCTAATGATGCCCATCTGGGTAGCTACCATCCTCAAGTTTGAAAAAACCTGTCACCAAATACCAATAGGTGTGTTCCGGCATCATGATTTAAGAACCAGTCCGTCTAGGCTTAGTGTGTTTACCATCTTGGACCACATCGTCACGTAACATCAGGTGAGAGTGTGGTATTCCGTGTAAAAAAATAAACATATATGTCCTATATTTAGTCTTTGAAAAACGTATCTAACATGTATTAATTAATATTCCAAGTCTTTCTCTTGTGCCCGTTTTTATTAATATGTCTCAATTAATAAATTTCTTATATTTTAACAGTTATAGAAATAGTAATTAATATAGTTGTTGATGACATATAAGTCTTAGGATTAAAATTACTATGAGAGTGCTAAAATAACTTCGAATAGTTTGCAATAAATGTTTGACTGATGTCTGACTGAAATGTTTGAAAAAACGACTCACAAAAACACCAAAAATAGGTACAGAAAAAAAACCTTTTGACTTATTTAGAAACTCTATAATTCTTACACTAGATACTGTATTCCTTGACATTTAAATCTATTTCAAACCACATAATAAATTGTTCAATGGTTCACTATTTATAAGCCAGAGAGAGATTCCCTTTTATACAAAGATATTGTTATACATTACCATAATGAAATAAATAAAAAAATCAATTAAACCGAACCACATTACCCCAGCCTCCCCATCTCGGTAACCAATTGACACACTTCTCAACTATAATTGTAGCAATTTACCGCACAAGCGGCGAGGGCGCTAGTTCGACACGTCAAAACACATCGGCGCAACGTTGCGCAACCAAACGGCCTGATTGAACCGTTCACATGTAATCATTTGTGCGTTTACGCCACTTCCACTCACTATTCCTAAACTGTATGGCGTATGTCCCTTTGGGCAAATAACGCGTGTCTGGATTTGTTACTCTGTATAGATTACAACTTTAGCTCCGTGATAGCAACTTTGCGTATAATGACATCTGGGAGTAACTTGAACTCGAATGAATTTTTTTTTCAATTACAATTCTTTAATTGAAATGAAAATTTTCTTTTTTTTAAATATCTCTATTATTTACCGTTTTTTTTTGTGGAAGGCTTTTATATTTAGATATGACAATTTTATAATACCTTTACGTTAAAGAGAAACGCAGGTCTATTAGGCATTGCTACAGGTGCATGGCCCTTGGACACACACGCTCGCTATGTCCGGCTTCAGTGGAGCGGAGTAGCCTTTGCTACAGATGTGGGGTGCCTGGGCACATAGCGGGGAAGTGCGTGGCAGCGAAACCCAGGTGTGCGCTGTTGGGAAGAGAGGCGGACCACCAGATGGGTGGCGCCTTTTGTAGGCCACCAGTGGTGGCGGTGGAGTGGCCTCCCAGGGTCCGGACGTAGTTTTGTCTTCAGGTATCCCTCTCCTTGCTACGTCTTGTTGAGTTAAACAAGACGAGTATAGGAGAGGGACCTATCTCTTTCTTTCTTCTACAACGGAGGCGGGTTCTTTCCTCTCTTTTCTCTTTGCCCGCCTCCGTTCTCTCCGTTTCTTCTCTTTTCCATTTATGGGGGCAGGAAGTATCCTGCCCCGGAGTGGTGACCGACGGGTCATGCCTCCCTTCGGGGGGGGGGGGCGGGCGAAGAGGTGGGGTTGAGAAGTTCTCCCCCATCCCCATTGGGCCATTGCACGACGAGGCCCGGTGGGTTCGCTGCAGGGGGCGACGCGGCGACATGCCTGGCAACCCCGTATCGCCCCCATCCCAAATGCAGCGGACGGCCCCGGGGACTTTTAGTGGGTATTTCCGGGCGACTCTCGCCCGGGTGAGTCCCACACTGGCGCGGAGCTCGTCACTCCGTGCCCCCTTATCTATTGTATTGGGGGACTCTGATCCCTCAAATACAATAGATAAGGGTAGTGCGTAAATGCATTTCCCCCCGTCAAAAAAAAAAGGTCTATTAGATTATTTGCTAGAACATAACTGCATACTTACTATAAAAAATTGAAGGCGGTTGCAGCGAAGATGGGTTTGAATTATATCCTACAATGAGTCTGATCTTCGAGTGATGGAATAATCCTGATTAAGCCATGGAATAATGGCGTGACATTTTATGATACCTGCCTCTCTACTTGTGATAACAACCTATACGTCACGTTTCTTCTACATATTTAGACACATAAATTAACATTTGCCTCCACTATCTGCCTCAGACGAATTCTCGACTTCATTGGTCACTTAGCTCGGCGAGATCCCGATAGCTTAGAAAAGCTGATGCTTGTGAGCCAGGTGGACGGCAAGAGAAGCAGAGGCAGGATTACCACACGCTGGATGAATATTGAGGAGGTTTCTAGCATGAAACTCCACGGCCTGTATGAGGAAGGTAGAAAATCGGCCAGTGTAGCCATGACTCTAATCTAGAGCTTTTTATAGTGGCCACGATAATCAGTTATCAGGATCCGATGAAGACAAAGAATTAGTAATTGCATTCTCCAAAAATGAAAGATGTCTATTATAGAACACTTCTCCAGGAATGATAAAAGATTATAATTATTATTTATTACCACAAGTTCTTTTAAAACAAAAAATAACCCTTAATCTACAGATTAAAGTAAATTTGAACGTGTTGACTGGCGACTGTAGTAGTATAAACATTACACTGAATCACAATCGTCAAAATGTTTTGAAACCCTGCGCATTGTGAATGAATGCCTAGTAGTATTAATGAAACACGTGTTTTTGACAGCTCTTGTTTGTTTACATTTAGATAATTACCTAAACCAAATAGAGTTTATATTATGAAATGTTAGATATTTTACTTACCTTAGATTCTTGTATGTATCTGCAGTCGCGTTATTTACACTATTTATAACTAAAGCACGTCTGGAACGATTTTTATTATCTATGATCTATTGGATTGGTATACGCCTCGAATAGCAGAATAAGCGTAAAAAATCACAGAAAATTCATCAATGAAATTTCGAGGATAGATTGACTAATTTCGATAATATTTTTTGTTCGTCTCTCGGATTCTAGAGGATTCGTCTAAAGAAACGATATTTAACATAGCTAAGACATTTATTATAGGTGGTACGAAGTTCACAGGGAATCTGAATATGGTAGCACTATACAAAAAAGTGATAATATTATAGTGTGTTTTACTATGAGCGACATAATATTTATTGAATGTAATTTTATAGAGAACCAACAGCATTGTAGCTTCGAAGGCGATGCGTAATGCGGTGGCCGTCCGAGACTCATTTCACGGCCCATTGTGACGACTTGTGAAAGCCGCCGACAACTCGCCGTACCTACTATTTTTTTCTAAAAAGTATATTATAATTAGACAGTTGTTCCCGCTGACTACGGCGAGGCCGTTTCACACGTAACACTAAAGTGTTAGGTGAACTAATGTTTGTAATTCGATGTCCAATTCGTTCTACGCTCACTTGAATTGATTTCTACTACTAAATTGCCTTTATCAGTACGTAATGAATAGCGAATGAAAAGTCTCATTTGTGTTACCTACATATTTTTTTTTATATCTATTAACAAAGTTGAAAGTAAAATTTCAATTAAGTTCCTATAGGGCAGTGACTTGTTAAGCCCTGAATTTTAAAATCGGACCGTAACACAATACTAATGTAAGAATTGGTTCTAAACTCAGTGTGAAATATGCAGTTAATGAAGGTACTGGATTGATCCAGTATGTTTATCTAGCTCGCAATATTGCCATAAAATAAACGGCTGATTTATTTCTGTTTTACTGAGATATTTGAAAGAAATTAGACATAATAATGATTAGGTTTTTTTTCATAAATCGCTTTAAATAAAAAAAAAAAATAGAGGTTATTTTTTATTACATAGAAAAATGAAACTATTAAGGAATTATAGATTTCATTAAAATTCGCAATTATCTCGGTTAAAATACACTAATTAGGTAACTCTAGGTAAAACCAATATAAATAATAATATATTCGTAATGTGTTAAATAAATAATAATTAAATAAAATTGGTTTAAACGAACTTGTAATAATTTAAAGTGATTAAACGAAAACTAATATGTTTTACTTTAAACTAATATTATGTGAAAAAGAGACGTTCAGAGGTAAACCTCTAAAACTCTTGACCGAACAAAAATGATCTAATACCAGGTTTAGTATATATTAATAAATAAAATTGAAGTGTTTAAGAACTAATTCTTTTTTTTTACTAAATAGATACGATATATGTATACGATGTATATACGACACGTAAACTAAAAATACATTTTTTTTCATTTTTGTCTATCTGTCTGCTTGTATCGGGTAATCTCCGGATCGGCAGCACCGATTTTAACGGGACATTTTTTGGTAGATAGCTGAAGTTACTCCGAGTAACTTGGGATACTTTTAATTTTCGAAAATAGTTAGGATTCCGCGTAAAAAAAATGTCATAAAATTTTTAAGAAAATCCAATTCAATGTACAGTTTTACGGGCAAGTGCTACAATGTTTGAGAAATATTTTTACTTTATCTTAGTGCAATATAAATATTTTAGGAAAATAAGAAGGGTACCGTATAAATATATGAAACGCGGGCGCAGTCACGTGCACACAGCTAGTTTAATAATAATTTGATTGATATTACCTTACTATTATCTGGTCTAATATCTGGTTAAAATTTACGCTCTAATGTCTTTTTAGAAGCAGAATTAGTAAAGTAATCATTATCTCCTTGCCCTTGTCCTATTCTATATGGGGTCGGCGCAACATGTCTTCCTTTTCGAATCCATGTTGCTTTAAGTTTTGGCTATTGATTTTACGACCGGCCGCCTGCCTAATGTCAACCCTCCTTGGGGATGCTATTTCTGCTGGTTAAACCGCCACCTACAGTCCGAGCGTAGATGTATGGCCATGTTTTTCCTTCTGTCGCTCCTTACAACACCCCACGGGATAGGAAAGGGTGGTGGTAGTCCAAAGCCGCCACGCCATACACATCGATTAGTAAATCTCAAGGCAGAATTAGTAAAGTCAACCATATATTATTCGAGATGAATTTTCGCAAAGTAACGACGTCATTAATAAGAAACAGCTTAAGTATGTGACGTATTAAAGACTCATACGGGAGTATTTACCAAAATCAGGCTGATGTAAATTTTGAAGGAGTTATAATGGTTAAACCAAAACAAGCTACAGATATGGAGAATAGGCTTATATTAAATTCAACGTGCCGGAAATGTCCCACGATGATGGTGCAATTGGTAATGATATCGGATTCCGTGTCAATGGACGCAAGTTCGAGCCCACCTATCCAACTCTAACAATGAGCCTGAACTTTCGGTGAAGGAAAACATCGTGAGGAAACCATAGCGTGGTGGTAGGCCATTTTCCTATAATACCCACCTGGGAAGCTACCACCTGTTGCCAAATACCAATAGGCGTTTTCTGGCAGCATCAACTTAGCCTATAGTGTGGTGTGGAAACATCTAAAAGGATGATGTTGAAAGGAGCAAACGGAACTTACCTTTTTTAGTAACCTTCGACTAAGCTGGTTCAGATTTTATTTTCCACCTCACTTCACTTTGTGAATGTTCTATATTCTCGTAAGTAATATAATTGGACAATTAATGTGAACTTTTAAATATACGAGAGACAGCGGCGGCGGCTGCGTCTTGGCGTTCCGTTTTTGAATAGGAAGAGGAAGGGATAATGCATACATAGACTAAATAGTGCGGGGGGCGTGTAGACAATATAGACAAGAAATAACTTAACAAGAAAATATATATGATAATAGATGGCGTTAACAGAGTGTGTTACCATCCTGGACCACATCGTTACTTAACATCGGGTGAGAATGTATTCAAGGCAATTACAGCCTATAAAATTTAAAGAAAGTAAACTATTTTAGTTTCCACACCTAAATATATGAAAGCTATCTTACATCTCAATTATTTAGTAGCGTGAATTTAAAAACATATCCAATACCTACGTAAATAATGATGAAATTATCTAGTAACCTCGGCTATTTGTCTTGTCGATGAAAGCCAATCATCATAACTGATGATCTTGACAAATTGAGACATTAGATTGACGCGTATCGTTGTGCAATGGGCGTATGATTTAACGTATCATGCTATACGTTTAATGGCCGTTTTGACATATTACAATATTGACGTGAAATGTCAATTTATATTAATTTTTTTCTAAATAAGTTTTCTTAATATATAAAAATAAATATACTCACTTATATTCACACACGAGAAACAAATTTATATAGAAGAAGACGGAAAAGATGTCACAGAAGGCAATATTTAATCAGATGCGTCCATACTTCTATTTTTACTGTCGTCACGCCAATATTGAAAGTAAGCAATAAAAATTTGCCCTTTATACTTTTCCTTTGCCTGATTTATACAAAACTTAGTAAGAATAAATGTGTAAAGAAAATTGTGAATGTAAATTTTTCAAATTTTATAAAGCGCCTAAGCTAAGATGTTTTAAATGTGTACATGCTGTGTTCTTAAAATGATGATCGTTTCATTTGACAGTGTATTTGTTGTTAGTATCCATATTTGTAGCCTTAAAATTTCCTATACTCAAAGCACCTTAAATAATTTTCAACTTAGTCTTACAACTTTTGACCACTTGTTTATTTATATACAAGGTAATCACTATAGCAAAAACTATGGATAGTGTGAAATTAAATATCAACGTTTATAAAATAAAATCGATGCAAATGTATTTTTTGTAAAATTCCATTTCTCACTCGAAAGGCTACATCTGAAATGACGTCTCTTTAAATTACCCAATACATTATATAGTACCAAATCAAACCTTCCTTAAATCAAGACCTTAAAAAAAACCAGCTTTTGTTAATTTACAATCACTTTTGACAAAACCTAATCCGACATTCGTCGCGAATTTCACAACCGGAATTGTGTTATCGGTTGAAAAAAAAAATACAACAACAGTAACGCTTCTCATAATCGTTCATTACAAAAGAGGTTTCACTTCCACGAGCGTCACGTCTTACGATCAACTGGAAATAATATTTACAAAGATTTAACATTGTTTACTGGAAATGACTTGAGCGAACTTATTATTGGCATACAACGCGATAATAAGTATAACAGGAAGAGTATAGTGATAAGGATATTGCAGAATATTGTATATTTTTGTATTTTCAATCGACTATTAGAACCAAAGTCATTGTAATTAATAGAATTATTTTCATTGTTATATAAACTAACACCTGCAGCTTCGTTTATGTTGACATATTACCATTATTTTTTGATATACGTCCCTACCTGGGTTACCATCATCATGCACATGGTGTAACCCCTACCGTAAAGTTCACTTTCTAGAACCAGCGTGTATATATATCCAGGGATACCTAGAGGCTTCGGTCGTGAAAGATTTAGTCTGATAGAATTATGCAAATTGGCTAAGTAGTTTTCAAATAATACACATTTTAACTCGAAAATGAATCTATTGTATATTCGAATACAGGTTCGTGTAATAAATTAAATTTTAAATAATAATTAGAATTTTTCAGTCCATGCTTTTTTAAATATTAATAAAAAAAACTATATATTACTTAATTTGAATTTACTCACTGCACTCATTAAAAAATCACCATAACATAACATCTTCAACTATTACTACTAGTGCCAACGTAGATTTTCTTAAATCAAAACTTAAAAGCTTAGTACAGTAAAATTTTAAATAGAAACTCTGTTAAGGATACGATTCTAATACAAAAACGAGTAAACCGCAAGGTTATATCATTGAAGGCCGAACAAATATAATTACAGCGAAGTTAACTTGCGCAACATATTCACAAATGCTCAACCGCAGCGGTAACCATTACAAATGCCTAGAGTTTTGTCAAAAGCGATGGATTTCCCCTTCACTTGTCGACGCCGAACGCGACGCATTTTAAGGTGTTAACGTACCTTAACTTCTGCATGTGTATCTTGCATTGCGACTCAGTCAGGCGCAAAAGTTCCACACTGGAAATATAATGGCATAGATATTTAATGCCATCCAAAATTCCGCTGAAAGCTTAATGCCATCTGAAGAATTTTCCCACAACTAGCATATGCTTATATACATATGCTTATATATGCATATTCATATTACAATCGATATAGTTACCACACACATTCGAAGAATATACATAATTATGCTTTATATGTATGTGTAAGTTTATTAGGTAGGTAGATTAAAACTAAATGGACCATTTGAATTTTCTGGATTTTATGGAGAAGTGTACTCGACGTATTTGCAGCGAAATTAACCAATAGTGCAAGTAAAAACTTATGTAATGTTGTAATATCCCAATTTTTACAATATTTTTAATTGTGATATCTCTATTTGACACATTTGATGTTTGACAGATAACCTCTTATATTTCTGTTTTTTTGAATATTTGTACTTGATTTCGCCTGTATGTCACTAATAAAAACTGAAATAGCGGCAAAATGCCCAATTTCTAGCCCCGAACAGTCCTAACACTCCACAATAGATGCTATAATTATAACGTATTTCATGTGCATACGTAGAATAATGTCACATCCAGTGAATATATATCCGTGTATAGTTCTAAGTCGGATAGGCGGAATCGTGGTTCGACTACCGTTTTGTTATTGTTCAATATGTTTTCCAATAATCCAGTTACGGATTACCGAGAAAGCACACCGCTTCGCACGGCTAGGCCAGTGAGCGGACCTAGTGCGTGTCTCAGCTCCGATCTTCAATCACTAGACAATATCTTCGTAAGGAATACAGTAATACGATATTTCCTGTTTTTCATGTTACAATTAGACTTTACAAATGAGCGAATTAGTTTTTCAGCTTTAGCCTATTGGCCGTCCATTAATCAAGTGATGTGTTTTTTTTTTTGCAAATTAGTGCCACGCTCTCGTTTCTCCCTCCTCCCCTAAACCCGTTGATACATGTTAAGGTTGTATATAAACCATGTTACTTACTGATAATGATACCTCTTTACATAATAATCATAGGATAGATATCCCTTTAAAATATAATCGTTTCACAGACGGCACGTAACCAATAAATCAATCGATCGTACTTTAACAAAATCATAACAATTTGCGTTCGATAACAAAATAAAAACTAAACTCACACGGTAAATCATAAGAATGAATTCAATCGACTCAAGCCGTCGGTCATTTTGATTCGTATCTATTCTGTGCATAATAAATAAATATCATAATATTATAGAATATATTTCGACTTGACATGTTTGTAGGATAAATTTGATGTATGTATGTACATCACTGTAACTATAATTATTGAACTATAAATTGTTGTAGAATTAGTCCAAAAATGTTGTCTAAATTCTTCTTTTAGATTTACTTAATAATCTAAAAACTCTGTTTAAACAAAAACTGCACTCACGACTCTGTCCATGTTGTAAATTTAATTTCTGTTAATTTTACATTATTATATTTTTAAACAAATGTAATTAAATGTTTTTAGACATGATAAAAAAGTATCTTTGTGTGATAAATTCAATTCATATGTTATGAAAGACTATAAATTACTATCCTATAAAACACCATCTAATTTTGTTTAGTAATTTCTACGTGATAAAAAGATATAGAAACAAATTTCTTAAAAACCTGTGATCACAATTTTAAAACTCTGCGTAATATGTTTTCGTATCTTTCGCAATACGCAGATTTCGTACATTTATCATTTTATTATTAGTAAAGAAGTACAAAATAACTCACACACATAATATATTTTAAAACAACTTATACTCTTATAAGTTCATATTGGCTCATAATTTTAACGACACCCGACTACTGTGCTCCGCGCTTGAAGTCCCTATTTACAGGAAACTAACTTATCTTTAAATGAAATGGGGATTGTGAAGGAATATTATTCAAGTTTAATTTTGGTAACAAAATAAATAGCCAAGAACACACTCAGCGTTATCTAAAATATATAGTCATTGTTTTAAAGAAAATCGAATTCTTACTGTTGTAGTTAATTGTTTCATATTGCAGTTTAGCTAACATAGATGGCGCTTGTTGGATTATTCACTGACTGTAAAAGATGCTCATAGGTTAGTATTTTATAGATTGAGTTATATATTAAAAATTGTTGGTTATATCAGTTTCAGCATTTCTTTGTTGCTTTGTCCATAAGATAGTTATAATAATTACGAAAAGGATTTTGATGCACATTCTCTCAGAATACAATGCATTTTTGTATAATTTAGGAAAACATAACTGTTTCTCGTAATAATGAAAGAACCCTTACATCATATAAACGGTGACACTTATCTGTCTGTTTGTTTGTATGCTAGTAACTCAACGTCAACTAACACAATTTTCCTATTTCCTTGTTTTAAATCTTAGGTGTATTATTTTAATAAATTTTAGTGTTATGTTTGTTACATTAGGTAACATACTTACTGCAAAAGTTACGACGATAACAGTTGAATTAAGTCTACAAAAAACTAACATAAGGATGTTTTTTTGTAACACTGTACGCAATTCATAAAATATTTAATCAACATATTATATAATCCATTAAACAATTGTAAAGAGTAAAATTTTAAATATAAGCGAAGATGCTATTGAAAGTAATTATTTTTATAAATTTCCCAAATCATTTCATAAATGTAATTGTTTGACTATAACATACTTACGTGAATAGAACTAGTGCTGTCCAATCGTTATCGTATAAATCAGAACAGCTCTAACCGGTAATTAATTGCATCGATATATCGATATATCGACGTATCGATATCGATAGATAGTATCAAGATGAGGAAACCGGTAGAAACCCGTATATTAAACTCGTGTTCAATATAATTTTATATGAAATGTGTGACGTTTATAAATTATTGGGCATTAGACGTTGTGTGGCGTAAATCATTTTATGCTACTATGTATATGTGTAGGTGCGAGAATACATGTGATAACCAGGATTTATTACTGTAATTTATCTTTTTTTAAACTGTTTTTAACTGTTTACTGTAATTTATCTTTACTATTTTATTAACCGACTTCAAAAGATGGAGGTTATCAATTCGTCTGTATGTTTTTTTCGTATTTTTGTTACTCGATTTCTCCGTTAATTGTGAACCGATTTGCAAAATCTTCTTTTAATCGAAGGAGTACACTCCCGAGGTGGTCCCATTTCCACAAAATCAGGATGTGATCAGTGTAAACCCAAGGAAAGCGAGAAAAATCCTAGAAAATTATAGACACAGTGTTTCATATATTTGTTTCCAAAGCTATGAAGTAAGCTTCACAGCTATACCTAAAATTACATACTTGACATAAAAAGTAGAAAAAAAACTTTTTTAATTAAAAACAGAACCGACTTCAAAAGAATAAACTACAATAATGCACCAAAAAATCAATAAATAATTACTTTATTAATCTGCTTCGTTAATTTTAGAGTCGGTGCAAAACAAATAGAAATAACTACCTGAACTTTATCATAATTACATAAAGCTAAATAAAGAAATAAGGTGATTTTAAAGGACAATTAATCAAAATTGAATATAATTAGAGACGTACATTTACACCAGTTTGTTATCCATAAGCTGGCACCGATTTCTAGATTTCAAGAAGCAGATTAATAAAGTAATTATGTATTGACTTTTTAGTGTATTATTATAGTTAATTCTTTTGAAGTCGGTTTTGTTTTAAATGAAAAAAGTTTTTTGTCCAAACGCGGTTCGAAGTGTGTATGTATGAAGTTTTTCTCAGAAAAATGGATTAATGTAGTATCTCTGAAAAGAGTTACTTTCACTGATCGGACAACTACGCAAAATACAATTAAAATTCTACGTATATAGGATGGTAACAAATTATACTAAGAATTATATATAATAAAATCCAAAAACAGTGGCGACCGTCAAAAGATCGTCTATCCATTGACCGTGTCATGTCGGCCTGCACAAATATCTCTTTACGCTACGTTGAGTATATTTAAAAATAATAGAAAGCTTTAAGACCAAAGTAGAAATGTGAGGAGTGTTCTTTATCGAAAATCTTAAGTCCATCTTGATCGAGGCCTGCACACGCTACTTTTATTGGTACGTAGTCGCAATTCGAGTAAATTTTGGGTAATGTGAGTGATCATATCTCAGTGCTGTGTATTACCACTGGCAACATACATTTGTCGAAGACTTTCTTCTTGAGATACTGCAATATTTAGGACACGAAGATTCTGCGTAGGTTTCTAAACGCAACCCGGACGAGTTGGAGTTGGAGTTGGATTGATCTCTTTTTCAAAGTTGGAGCTATCTAATTGGGTGGTTTGTCCCAAGTTGTAACTGTCATCGACTATAAGAGTATAGTTACCGTTTTTATAGCAGTCTGTACACACAGACATATTTTAAGACCACCTCGTTCAAAGGCTTAACTGCGTCCATTGATCATCGTACTCCGGTATTCTGGGATCTCACCCATGACTAATAATCTGTATGGCGAATAAATCAATCGATATTTGACCCGCCCTAAACAAACGGTAAGTTTATATTAAAAAGCCGGTAAAAGCGCAGCCGGTAAATCAACGACCTGAGGGCCGGCACCACGTTTAATCGCTCCCTGGTGCCCGGGCACCCGATGACATATCGCATTAAAACAAGACTTTTTCATAACTGTCACGATACTGCATTGCGACGATATTTTTTAAAGTGAAAAATATTTCTTTTCACAAAAATTACATATCGAAATTTGCAATCTTCCATTGACTACAAAAATTTTTGATTTGATCGTATTTTTAAATTATATTTCTGTGAACTACATAGACTCAGCAACGCTTTGGTCAAAAATATCCTATTTTTAAGCTACGATTCGTTCCACGATGGTACACAACACTATAAATCTAGGTCTATGAGTACTGGTTTTCAAGTGAACCTTCAGGAATACACTTCTAGGTGCTTAGCGAACGATTTCTAAGTTTAAGGGAATTAAAATTTCCTAAGAACATGCTATAGTTTTATTAGTTTCATAAGGATGTTTTATGGATTAGTATGGATGCATTCTAACCTACGTTCATCGAGACAGAATCCGACCACACTATCAGTGAACCATAAGAAAATAATTTAATCTATTTTTATTTATGAATTTATATTATAATATACATTACACATTGAGGTAAACGCAAATATTTTAATAAATAACAAATTTGACACTTAGAAAATGAATTAACGTGACTGTATAACTACTGTAGTGTAGTTGATATCCCTGTCGATGTGTCATTGTACCTTGGTAATCGACTTCTCGAGAAAATTGCTCTTGTAAAGGTAAATTTTAAACATATATGCGTAGGAAACGCCTTGTATAAGTAATAAACCGATTATTATAATTTATATCGATGTTCGTCTATGAGAAATCGATAAAATAATATCGATGAGATTTTTAATAATGAAAGCCCATGTAGGAAATAGTGGCTATATCCTCAGAAGCTGGAAAAGGTAACGTCTATTTCTTTGATCATACGTATGTTAGTTGACTTATAATGTATGAACCAACGAACGGATTTAAATTATTCTACATTTAAATTATCAATGATATTCTTTAGACAGATTTTACTAGACTATTTATTACGTAATATGAATAATAGTGAAGTAAAGTGACATATTAAATTAATATGTTTGTCCTCTATTTTCTCTTAAGCTATTTTTGTTTAAGGTTGATGAAGATTTTTGCCACATAAAAATATGTACGTGGCATTACAGCATTTGCCAGGTTCAGCTAGTAAACGATAATATTAAATTAAGATAAGACTATATTTTTACTTTAAGTAACCATGACAGATTTACCTCATTTTCTGTGGCATGCTGTTACTGAAGGCAATAGTAAGTTAAATCTAAAAATGTCACATATTGCTTCCTTAAGTACTTAAGGACGATGAGAGTTGTCCAGTCATAGGTTTTCAACTGAAAAGTATTATTTTTTCCGTAGGGAACAAAAATGTGGTCCGATTCCTAACTGGGAAAGATCTAGAATCTGCTGCTAGCCCGATACAGTGACATTGGTAACCTACGCTTTACACTGCACAAATTCACACTAGACTCAAGGTACATACTATTATGTAGGAGGCC
The DNA here is from genome assembly GCA_014132275.2 of Samia ricini. Classification (NCBI taxonomy): domain Eukaryota; kingdom Metazoa; phylum Arthropoda; class Insecta; order Lepidoptera; family Saturniidae; genus Samia; species Samia ricini. The sequence goes on from AP028159.1 coordinate 4,272,178, forward strand.
TCCTTTTTCATTTATAATTATTTAACAACTAGATTATAATTAGATAACGATATTTTATTCCTAGTAACAGCTCGGACTGATATCATACTATTACAAAGGTATCTCCCTTATGCTAGTTACCAATACCTTAGTCAGCCCTAAGCACTCCCCAGAAAGCCCGGTGAAGCTGTCAAAGATCTTTAAATCAACAACTTATTTTCGAAAAAAAGTACCATTGTAAAATGTAAACTTGGGAATATTTATTATAAACTATGCCCAATGAAATAAAATTATTATTAATAGCAAACATTTTATGTTTTTAGAAGATTATAGTGTGGATGCGAATATTGGCAACTTAAGACGATTTATTTTTATAAGATAAAATTTATTTTCGTAATTTTACAAATTAATCCGTATTAAAATATATAACATTAAATATAAATTTATAGACACTCTCGAGAAACTTGGAAACAAAGTTATAAAACATAAAGTCAAACGAAACCAAAAGTGAAATAGGTGCACGAACGACACAATTCCAAGGCGCAAGCCGTAGTTAGACCGTATTTAAACATAAATACATGTATGTCTAACATTCCTTCTAGTATAATGACTACATTCGTAATAAGTATGGCCGAGGCGGTTATATCGGGCCGTGTTAAGGCGAAGCACGATGAAAGTAAAAGTGATCCGATAATATATTACAAGACTAACTAATAAAAACCACAAATCTGTATAACAAGAAAAACAAATCGTACACATCTTTTACGCTCATTTTAAAAAGGATATTTGTTACATTTATTGAAAATTAACAGACCAAGCGAATAAGCTATACTAATAAATAAAATCGAAGTGTAATGACAAAATAACATTTTTTTACTAAATACATATGAATGTGTTTACGACACCTATAACAAAAAAAACAATTTTAAAATATTTTGTCAGTGTGTCTGTTTCTTCCCGGTAATCTCCGGAACGGCTGGGCTTTTTTTATCTGGAATTTTTTTGTTAGATAGCCGAGTTTACTACTCAAAACTTCGGCTACTTTTGATTTTCGACAATAATTAACGTTTATAATTAATAATTAAAAAATCAAAACTCATGACATTTCGAATAAAATCTAAATCAATGATCAGTTTTTCTATTGCTTGAATTTATGTGAAATATTCTTACTCTATCTTAATACTAAAAATAATTAGGGATCCGTATAAAAAATTAAAACGCAGTGAAGAATATATAAAACACAACAGCAGCGGCGGGCGCACAGGTAGTATACGATACGCATAGCGAAAAAAAAATGGGTTAATAAAATTCGGAGAAACGAATGTTTAAAGATTTTTGGCGGGAATCAAGAGGGGAGGCTCTAACCCTTTCCCGCAAAACAAATGTTAGCATAGAGCTGCGGAATATCATAGAAAAACGTAACTTTCGACTTCATATCTTAGTTTTACTCTCTCTAGTATAAAATTAAAATGCTATTAAGTTCCTTATTTTTTAACAGATTTTTATTTTTGTTTCCAGTGGGTAGCCTATTTATAGTCGGATTTTTAGAAAAAACAATAAAAATAATCCGTTTATACTCCTATTGTGTCAAGATTATTTTAATTACCGAAAGCCAATTTTAGTTGTTTATAGTTAAAACAAACTGTTCTAAAATATTCAACGATTTAGTAATAGTGTTTATTATTAAGAAGTACTAATAGTCATTTTGTAATGACTTTATCATAATTTTCACCTAACTTCTTCTAAATACGAATTCATATAACAATGTAGATACGTAGTAAAATCTAGTCAGATAATCAGTTATTCAAAAATAGAATCACGTGAATCGAAGTCGAGGTAATAAAGAGTTAACAGAAAAGTGCCTCTTTTTACGTGGTAAATGCATTTTTACACATGCCCCCTGCCAACCCCAATTCGGCAGTGTTGCAAGACCGGTCGTCGTGGAGATCTTTGGGGGAGACCTATGTCCAGCAGTGGACGTGTTACGGTTGAATGGATGAGATTGCCTCCCAGATTAGAGATGCCAGGGAGGTGTTCGGGACTCGCCTGGTATGAATCGCCAAGAGTAACCACGGTACCATCTGCCGCTTAGGAGGGGCGACACGGGATTGAACATCATGCTCCGCGTCGCACCAGCGGCAGTCCCGACCAAAAGACATGAGAGTCATAACCTGTCATGCCAGGTTGGTCCCCACCCCTATCTACCGTTCAGGAGAAGCTCGGTACAAAGTAGCCCTCCTCTTTCCCGCCGCGAGTGAAAATAACTCTTCCTTGGGCTCTTGTAGAGGCAAGAAAACAGAAAAGAAGAACAGATTTTTTTTTTATACAAAGTTTTTTTTTTGACAGACCAATACCATATTTCTGCTATTACCACTATTTCTATGCTTTAATTGGGTTTCATGTATTATATATCAAGCTATTACATAGAGTCTATAATTGGTGGGCAGAATTGTTTTTCTTTAATATGGATTTCTCCTGTAACAGCAGTGTCATCGTTCTTAGGCTTTATTTAATATCAGATAATTGGCATTAGTTACTATTAAACAAAATATTCAATTAATAGAATCTTAGTAATGTTCGCCTTAATAAGAGGTAGTTGTATTACATTACACAAACATTATGTCAACAGTTAAATGAATTAGTTTTGTAAATACATGATAAATTCATAAAGAGTTTTATTCGCCTAAATTATACACTAGTCATAGATCATAATTACGACTTGTAATAAAGTGATTATAGAACGAAAGTGATCCTGTTCCTAAATTACACATATTAAGGATTGTATTATTTATATTTTTAAATGTTGTAAACGATAATTATAAAACATACACCGTTTCCGTTTCTATGTGTCTGCTAATCCACTAAATCCTTCTAAATCACGCAATGGATTTTGATGCGATTTACACTCGTAATTAGACAGTTTTTTTTACACGATATAGGTTGAGTACTTTGACCACAATCTCACCTGGTATTAAGTGACCATGTAGTCCAGAATGTTAAGCACACTAAGCTTTAGGTACTATGTTATGCAGCTGAAACACATCTATTGGTATTTGGCGACAGGATTCCAAACTTGAGGGTGGTAGCTGCCCAGGCGGGCATCATTAGAAACTACCCTACCACCATGCTATGGCTTTCTCGTGATGTTTTCCTTCACCGAAAGCTCAGACCGATTATAGGGTTCGATAGGTGGGATCGAACCCGCGTCTATTGACTCGAAATCAGGCCGCACTACTTCAAGAAAAGTTTCAATGTATATATTTTTTTTTTATGTTGATTTATATTGATTCAACCGAAAAACGTCCACTGCTGAACATAGGTGTTCCCCAAAAATAGGGGAATTAATCACCACGCGTCGCAGGTGGATTGGCGATAGCATTTAGATGTTAGTGGTGCTCAGACGCTGCGGTTTATTCCATAGTCGTCTTTTACGACACCCAGGGGAAGATATGGGGTGGTACTATTCTCAACCAAAATCACACAGTACTTTTATAGAATTAGAATAAATCAATACTTTTAACCAGGTCAATAAGAAATGAATTTCTATGGCATACGAGTTACGTAGGTTAAATTTTAAAAGATGGCATCAAAACAATATAAATACTAGATAATTATGGTCTCTCAAATGATTGACTCACAATAACACATTCTTTGTACTATTTAGAACTGATTAATAAAAAAAAATATTTAGTTCAAAATTCAATTGAAACTTTTTTAATTATATATATATATATATATATCTTATGCCGTCATTTATTTAACATTGTGTAGGTTATAATAATTCGCAATATAATTTTGAAGAATAATGTATGCATTCATTATAAGAACGTTTTATTACCTTTAAATTATAACCAGTTATGAAAAATATATATTTCTTTAGATCATCACGATATAAATCTTCCAGGTGTAGATATCCCCGTTTTTTTAAAATGTTTATTAATTTGTTTACTTAATTTGTTATTCTCACATATATGACAATATCACTAAACGTATATATATATATATATATATATATATATATATATATATTTATATACACATATATAAAATTTCTTAATTACTTTTTAAAACGATTGATATTGCAAATTTGTGTCATAGTTACTAAAAACATTCATCAGGACCAATCGAACTATCATAACGTTTTTAACGTATTAAAAAAAGGGACATATAATTTTTATGTCCTATATTTAGAATTCACATTATAAGACAATCATCACTCGACTTCAAAGTTATTTAATGGTGAAAATATTTTGCTTTTATAAAATTGCGTTTATTTCAACATTTTTGTAACTGATTTTGTTAGCCTGTCTTAAATTATTCCTATAGATTTATCCCACTTTATAGTAAGTACTTGCAGCACTCAGCCGGAAATGATAACTGGTACAAGGACACTACGTAGTACGATACTCGCTGTAAGCTGTTATCGCAGCAATTCATCGTAATTAAGCAAAAAATATATATAATCTTTGAACCATCTGCATGTGAAAAAGTTTCCCTAGTTGGGAACAAGACTTCAAGAACAAACAACCCTATAATGTTTTTGTTATTAAATCATAACTAACCTCTCTAATGTAATCCTTATAAACGCGACAACGAGGATCGTGGCGTAACTTTGCTCCCGCACACACTCTACGTCCCCTTCCGGTACCGTCCCAAGACGTGTTTCGATCCCCAACTGGGGAGACTATATCAGCCACCAGCGTGATAAGCTGACACTTTCACGCACTACCATAACGCGCATTACACCACATCCCACAATCCTGCACACTAGACGCAGGTATATAGGTTCAGTGGTGGATCTTGAGAACCGTAGTATTCTTTAATAAAATGTCAACGCAAACTCCTAGGAATTTACGTATAGAGTAGCAGCTTAAGGGGAGGTCCGTACCACTTTGGTGCCCTTGCGTTGGCTACCATTTCCAGAGCTGAGTGCCTTAAGCGCTCGGCCCAAAAGTTCACGGAAGCCGTCAAGTCTCTTCCGGTCAACAGCATTAGTCAGTTCGAAAAAAATTGGATCGTGATTCATTCTACATAGGCCATCAAAGCGTTCGAACGTGTAATCATGACTTATGTACTTTTTTATTATGATTGATCCGTGTAGAGTTCACTTCTTTTTTTTTAAATTGAGTTACCTAATAATTTATATACAGTTCTAGACATTTTTATCTTTTTATAAGAGACTTCAAAAGGAAGAAGGTTATCAATTCATTTGTTTCTTTTTATGTTTGTTACTCGATTTCTTCGTCATTTGTGGACCAGTTTGCAAATATTTTTTTTTATCGATGGAGTACACTTCTGATGTCGTCGAATCAGGATCTGATCAGTGCAACTCAGGGAAATTGAGAAAACCCCTCGAATATTATCGACACTTACACGTGTAAATTAGTTTCCAAAGCTATGAAGTACGCTTCGCAACTATACCTAAAAGTGGATACTTTTTTAAATAGTGTTAAATTCATTTTTTGCTCTATATTTTATGTATCGGTTTAGTTTATTTGTCTATTTTATACAAGCTGTGAGTTTTTAATATAAATAAATATTAAACTAATGAGGAGTAAATCGTAACATAACATTTTTGTTAACACAAAGAATAACCCAGCTTTATGATTGTGAATTCTTGTTTAATAAAATATAATACGAAGTTAAGTGCTAAGTTACTAAGGTTCGAATGGCTACATATATCAAGTTGTCAAATACCGGACCAATTGGCGTGTTTAAGAGAGTCTAGGTGCGTTCGGTACATGTGCCCCACTCGTTACGAATTCCGCAAAACAATGTTTCGCAACATACAACAATCAAATAATGTTGCCATTTTTTTTTTGGAAAATTGACGAAAATCGTGGGTCTTTTTTTTTAGAAGTGATTTGATTATTTTAAAGATATGTTATTTTATGAATTAAAGTTAAATATTTAAATATCTTAAAATTGGGAATCTCCTTAAAGGCAAGATAACAATCGGTTTCAAATTTATGGTGATAACAAGTCTCAAAGCAAGGATAGGCCTCGACGTATCAGACATATTTGAATGAGTTTTTTTTTCCTTATAAACTGTTTTACTTCGAAAACAATTCTGCTGCTGACATCTTTATGGTATCTTCCTTCACAGTACTCGAACCTACTTACATCAATTCGTCATTTCAATGATATTCCATCAACAACGTTCCGTTATTAAAGATTATTTTATTTATTTTTGTTATTATCTATAGTTATTTATAAGTATTTATTGATCTAGCAGCTTCAAAAAAACGCGACAGTTGTAACTGATTTGAAACGAAATTAGCAAAGTAATAAATCACATTACTGTAATATTTATACTATATAAGTGAGATCTCGGCAAGTAAAACCCTAATTTCCCACTTGGTCATGGAATTTATATTAGTTGCTACTAAATTGAAACGGAAGAAGTGAAGAATATATTTAATAGTTTTAGTGCAAAAAAAAAACAAAACAAAACTAAATAAAAACATACGCCACTTCTCGTAGAAATCAAAGCTGATATTCAGTTATAATTTTTTTACCAGGCTTTTTAATAACTATAACAAGTAGCGGTTAATTATTAATTTAATTAAATATAATTAAAATAAATAAATCTCCCAACTTGGCAACCCCGTCACAACTCCGCCCTAATATACCCACCTATTACCGTTCGCTACTGACCAGCCTTGACTACTTCACTGACCATTGCCCGCTAGCAGCTATATCGTCACAGAACACTGATAAGCGACGACAACGTAAATTACCTTAGGAATTATCCAGTATACCATCCACGGGCCTCGGAGCTACGAAATAACAACTACACGTCATAACCTAGGACACTCATATTTTCTCTAATAAATCTGACGATACAGTTACAGTACTTACAAAAAACGCTTAGTGCTCTGTCAAAGACGTATTGGAAACTGAGGGTTAGAACGAACATACACATTTCGACACGATTAATCGTTACCGATACTTATATGTTGTAGAATATGAAATACCTATTTTACGTAGAAGTTAAAGTTGTTTGTATTTTAAATTAGACTAAAAGTAAATCTGAGGTAGTTTATTGAAGTGGTGTTTACGTTAAGCTGTCAAGAGTTGCATTTGTCTGCTCTTTACCAGTGAATATAAGAAGACGTAAAAGAAAAATAAAATAATATCTAATAACATATATAAATAAAATACATAAAAAGATTTAATGTTATTTAGAAATATAACAATTTTAAATAAGCAATAGTCGGTTTATGCACTATTTATTTAATACAATTCTATGTACATAAGATGTTTAAAAAAAATTTTTTTTTCCTATAACATAAAAAATTAAATTAAATTTTAGTCTTCAATTAATGTCTAAATAATATCTGCACTGCAAAGAATCCATTTCCATACTTTCCACGGACAAATACAGTTTTAATCATAAGTAAACGCGAAAAGGATATTCGATAAAATAAAATCAAATATATCTTTCTACAATCGAATGACGTCATTCTAACCCCATAACGCTCTTGTACAAAGTCTAATAAGCGTTTACTCTATGCATCTCCTAAGGCAACAATGCCCTTAATCTCGACTATTACACTACCGTAGAAATTTTAAAAGCCCAGTTACCGGTAGTTGCGTTCACGGCTAATTTTAAGTTGCCTCCTACGCTGGACCGGATTATAAATTGTGCTGGATCGATGCCCCGGGTTCGGTGGCCGGTCTACGTATAGTAAAAAGTGAGAAAAAAACACATCTTTCCAACCCGTAAGTGGTCGACGGTGATCAGTCACGGTTGAGATAAATTCACATGCACCATGGAAGAACCAAATTATTCATTAATGATTTTGGTAACTATCTATACTTATCTACGGTGAACAGTACCGCATAGGACAAGAGAAAAATGATTAAACATGAGAGATAAAACACTATAACATATACAAGATTTATAAATACCAGCTGGACCGCAAATATCGTTCCAATCTCTCCGGTAGATGGCGTGACTACTATTTGTTAATATAAAATGTAACACTAAGGGCCAATTTTTTGATCCATAGTCAACTCGAGAAATGGTCAGATTTGTAACAAATGGTTAAAATAATGCCCTGATGCGTTTTTTGAAACATAGTTAAGCTAACCATTTGTCAAAAATGTGACTATTTGTTACAAAATTTAACCATTCAGCTCAGTCGGGTTAGCAAGATGGCGGATGGTTAACTCTAGTGCGAACAGCTGTTTCATTGCGTTTGTGTAACATTTGAAGTAGATAAGTTGAGGTTTCATTATGTAATATTAATTTATATAAAATAATTTGTTAAATAATTACAACGTATTGCTATTTATTATCTTTTTCGTAATATTTTTGTTTATGAATTTTGTTTTTCATAAGAATTGAGTATTCCATTATGTATAGTATATCAAGTTCGTACAAATATTTATTGGGCTTGTAAAATATATTAAATTCAAGAATTAAATTATAAAAGCAAAGAATATTTTATACAAGACGAAATAAAAAAAAAAGTATTACAAAACTATCACAAGAAATAATAATGGACACAGATGTTCGAGAGTAGCTCGACCCTTTGTTTTTTTGTAATGTTTGTTCGACAACTCGAATAATGGACCCTGACACATTTTACACGGAATGATCATACAAAAAAAATTACCGGAATCAAAAGTATTCTATTATACAGTTCATTTTACTGGCAACATAAATAACTATTGCTAAATTTAACCATAGTAGATTTTTTCATCAAAAAACGCATTGTGATTATAACCATTGGTTTGTGTAATAGTAATAGTAAAATTGACAAATGGATATAGTAACTTTGACTACGGATCAAAAAATTGGCTCTAACTGAGTCATGGAGCCAAATAATGTGTCCAGATTTTGTATTTTTCTGTTTTAACATTATGCTATTATCTATTGTGATTAAGAGTCATTTTGATCTAAATAACAAAATTTCTTGATAACGATTACAGGTACCATCTATCGAATTCTTACAATATTATTGAGTTTCGTTGAGAAAAACACCTGAGTAGTCCAAGTCGTTTGAAAATCTCATTGTTCCAAACACAAGCAGTGAAGACAATTAAAGTATTTTAGCGACTATGTAAGTATTCTAGATGCGTTATTATAAAAATAAAATATTTGAATACCTATCCTGGAATAAATATAGGTTTAGTTGTTGTATGATATGCAACCACATTTGCAACATGGAACGACACAAAAAACATCCTAATTCAGTTATTCTTTTCAATCATAAGGTTAATAAACACTTTATTCTACGTAAGTATAGATATTTGATGTTCATTAAAAACCTAATTAGTTAGAGTAAATATCAAAGAAAAAAAAAAATGCTTCAAATATAGAAATGGTGATAATTCCAAGTTTTACAGTATTTTTTGTATCAAATTGTAATGTCGGGAAATAATTTGTAGGATTCCCTGTCGATTTAATATTTACGTTTCATAAATTGTAATAATAATTATACATGATAGCAATGATGGCGCAGTGGATAGTGCGGCCGGATTCTGCGTCAATGGACGCGGGTTCGATCCTCACCTATCCAACTTTAAAATCGTCCTTTGCTTTCTTTCAAAGAAAACATCATGAGGATACCATAGCATGGTGGAAGTGCATTTTCTAACCATGCCTGCCTTGGTAGCTACCACCCGCAAGTTCGAAAACCTGTCTCCACATACCATATAGAAAAATTTATATAATTAAACATAAAAGTCATAAACAAAGATCTATACAATTTACTGTCGACAGTAAGGAAGCTATCTGAACACTTATAACAATATCCCGGAGTATCTCATGTAATCATATTAAACGAACACCTTATAAATTTCCTATTAGTTACAGAGTTAAGAATATATAAGAGTAGAATAAATCATTCATAATTTTACTTCTTAATAAATTCAGATGCATGATTGAGCGTAATATATTGTTTCTACTACTTTTAGCTAGTAATCAAAATTTCTTCACAAATTATGTGACGATGCTATGACGCTAATTCTAGTGGTACTGGCTCTCAAATGATGTCGTCTGAACATACCTTGTACATGCCTGGCGATGAATTTTTAACACAAAGGAAACTGTCCAGATGGCTATTAGAAAATTATTTACTAAATGTTATTCTGTCATCATCATCATTTCAATTGAAAGAAGTCCACTGCTGGGAATAGACCTCCCCCGAAGATCTCCAAAAGGACTGGTCTTACGTCATCCGCATGCAGTGGATATTCTGCGACCTTCACCAGGTCGTCGGTCCACCCAGTTGAAGGGCTACTCACGTTGCGTGGTCACCATTTGAGTTACAGTTGATAGGACGTTTGCTCTACGAACAATGTGCCCCACACATCGCCAATTTTTTTTATCAATTCTTTCAATTTCGTTCAGTATTCTATAACTCCATCTATCCATCCCTTCAACCGAAAGACATCCAGTATTGGACATAGGTCTTCCCCAAAGATCTCCACTACGACCGGTGTTGCGCTACCCGCATCCAACAGATTCCTCTGACCTTCGCCAGGTCGTCAGTCTACCTTGTGGGGGGCCTACCCATACTACGTCTTCTATACCTGGATATATAAAATTGTAATACATGCAAATTCCAAAGCTGATCTTTGAACTAGTTGCACAAAAAACATGCACAAATCGTTTTTGATGGGTATTGGATTCAAATTCTTTCCAACTTTGAATAGCTAAAAATTGACCATGAGACAGGGATACCTTATCTAATAACTATTTGAATTCCTTCACACATCTGCATCGTTTGTAATGTTGCGTAAGTCTGGCCGCGTGTCCTGCAGGCTTCAATTCTCACTTTAGTCCGTGCATTGTAATGTACGTTGAATTACAAGACACGTTACCGTTTTGTACTTTATGCTACGCCTTATTCATAGTTAAGAAGTTTTTGTAAGTATCTATATTAAAAAAAAAAAAAACGATATTCCATTTACCTAGCTATCAAAATATAATTTATTCCTTATACTGGTGTCTAAATGAAAGCAAATTCATTTAAAAGTTATTTATGTAAAAAAAGTTTTACTGCATGATCGAGTAAGAAATGAGAAGATCCGCAGAAGATCCAAAGTAACCGACATTGCCCGAAGAATTGCAGCGGCAGTGGGCTGGGCACATTGTTTGTATAATCGATGCTGCCGCGTACCGATAGACAGCGTGAGTAAGGTGAACCGACGACCTGGATGAGATCTTTAGGGGAGACTTAAATTATCCAGCAGTGGATGTTTTTCGTTTAACTGGGTGGACAATAATGGATAATCCGAGTCGGTAAGAAATTCGCTGGAAGCGTTGTAGTATGAAATAAAACAACATTAAATAAAATCGATACTATGAATATGGTGAGTTAGTGTGAGATTGTCCGCCCGAGGCCCGATCCTATACAAGTGGATAAGCGGATACCGCCATATGCTCTGTAGTTTAGCGCACTCGGTTAAAAGGTCTCATTGCGACATTCACTATATATGGCGCCTCCGGCCGCAGCACCAAGTTTGACTTTTCATAATATCTCCTGTTGTTCAATTTACTTTACGATGTTTAATAATATAACTGCTATAAAGGAGAACTCAAATGTTGTTATATCTGTATACTTTCATAGTATTCATACCAGCTTTTCATATACCTACTGTAATAAAAGGGCTGTATCTGTTTTAGAAGGTCAGGTTTTTACATTGTGGGCGAAGAGGTGGGTGGGGAGAGAGCCTGTGGGTCAGGCAGCGGTATTCTCCCCCCCATCCCCATTGCGCTTAAGTATGGACGAGGCCCAGTGGGCCTGCCGCAAGGGGCGACGCGGTGCAATGCTGTGCAATCCCATATCGCCCCCACTATAAATGCGGCGGGCGGCTCCGGGGGGTTTTAGTGGGTATTTCCGGGCGCCTCACGCCCGGGCGAGTCCCACACTGGTGCGGAGACGTCCCTCCGCACCCCCTTACCCATTGCATTGGGGGACTTCGGTCTCACTAATGCAATGGGTAAAGGTAGTGCGTAAATGCATTTCCCCTCGTCAAAAAAAAAAAAAAAAGGTCTTTACATTGACTTTGAGAATTTACTGCAGGTGTTAAGTACTAATATAATTGTGCGGGATTTATTTTCCGCATGTCTAGAAATTTACGGAGGTTTTAGGTAAAGAGAACTCTAAATAATTTTCTAAGTACTACAAACGACCTTAGGCGGCTATATAGATTTGTAGCGTCAGCACTATATATTGTAATATATAAGTTAGTCAGTCTTGCCCCGGCTGGCACACGTAGTGCACATTCGATGCACATACAGTGCACTCTGTACACACGATATCAAATGTAGACATCTTGGAACATTAAAATAACAATAGTTATTTCTGTGTTTTATTTGGAATGCAACCTTCGCCAAAGTTTTAATGAAATAAAAAATCTAAATCTGATTTGTTAATTTTAACGGGTTTTCACGCGTTACCTTTGCTTTTTTCTTCCTATCCCGACGTTTCGGCTGGGTTTCACCAACCGTGGTCACGGGCTGACTGGCGGTGCGCGGCGTCGCTGATTTTAAATATGGAACGCGAAAACTTAAAAATTACATCGAAATCTGAATCTGTATTTTATAATAAAAATTAAATGCAGTTTGTTGATAATTGGTAAATACATTTATACATAGTATACAGAAAATTTAAAAAAGATCTCACCTTTTCATAGAAATTATAACAACGGTATAAGGCTAAATAGCAACGGTGCTAAAATACATTTCACCGACTTTCGCGAATTGTTTTATACTATCATACGCTTTAACCACAATATCATTCAATGTCAAATAACACCTAACCTTGTTTATAGATATTTTTTATGTAATATTACGCCACAAGAGAAGAAAAATCTCTCAAGTGATGCTCGCGAAACACATTTATATGTACTTGCTGACAGATTCTCAAACTCGATGTCGATAGCTAACCAGGAAGGTCAGCATCAGAAAATGTCCTACCATTATACGATGGTTTAAAAAGGATACTCATAGATGCAGACTCCGAAATTGATCCATAATTTCAATGTACAACTATTTTCACAAATAATATGCTTGCGTTAACATTTAAAATCTCGACATTCTAACCTCAAAGCCTATAAATATTTAAAGGTCCAAGAAAGTATAATAAAGTCTTACATAAGACAGTGCTTCCAATAAATTGGCCCTATTAAAATAATGCTCACAATACTAATCATATAGCTGCGCGAGCGCAGATCCGCTCCGATAACGACAGATAGCCATCGTCTGTGATGAATGGTAGCCGGCCGGTTGTATGTCTTTGTTGGTTTCAAATAGAGACCGGCTTGGAGTAGACTTACATATTCAAATCTTCTTCTAAACCTATTTCCGAATTTCAAATCAAGATATACGTCAAGGAAAGAGTAACGAAGTGTGACATTATTTAGGGTGCATTGGTACGGCCCTTGCCTGTGCTTCAGACGTGAATTCCGCGAAATTTGCTCGGTACTAAACCTATCGTGGCTAAGGGTAAATATAGATCTCAAAGTCCTAAAAAGAATCCATGTATCTGCGTGTAATGCGCAGGGGTGGAGGGTGCAGTGTAGTACGTTTTAAGCATTAAAATGGTACAGTATCACGCTGACGGTGGATACAAAAGCCTCTGTATTCATATCTGTATAGTTCAAGTATTATGTCAAGCAAGTTTTAATCTCAAAAGGTTATTACAGGGTGGATCATTACGTGAACGATAGTGATGTCTGGAATTAACCCACATCTCTGTGCTTCCACTAACATTATTAAGACTACGATTTGTATAGTTTTTTTTTTTATATGACAAAAAAAAATGATATAAATTATATTTATAAAAAAAAGAACCAGATCGAGTTTCTTGCCTGCGCTCTTCTCGACTGGGTTGTTTTCCGAACCGGTGGTAGTGTTTTTTAGACGTTCATAAGTGCCTTCTTAGCGCCTAAATTGAATAAATAAATTTTGATTTTGATTTGGGGTTCGAAGTACGCCCTGGGCCGCTACCGCGACGTATTTTTTATCTCTTTTTAATTATCTTTCAAAGTAAAGATTATCTATTTAAGTAAAGCATAGTCATTAGTTGTAACGTTCTTTAAAGTTTATTTTCTAAGCAACCGTATATAAATAAAGTAATACCTACTTTAAACACATGTATACCATAGTTTTATTCTTACATTTCTCATGTCACTTAAAGTTAAACGAAAAACCATTAAAGAAAGTTTCTAATTGCATTAAATCTATGGCTCACTGTATATAATTTTATAATAAACTATGTTAAATTTCTTAATGATCAAACGGTTTAGATAAAAGGCTAGAAATGTTTGGTCCCGAGAAGTTGTAAGCGAAATCAAAGGCAATAACGTAAATGTATAAAATACGTATTTAAAATTTTAATGTTGATCATAGCTTCAGCTACTCCACGAATTTGTGAATCGATGTTAGCGAAGAGAGAACACGGTAGCAACTGTGGCGCGCCATTATATAGCATGGCATAACTCGAGCTGCGACTACTTCTACTGGTCATAGAGACGGATTATAAAAACAAAACAAAACGTTACTAAGTAATCACTTACTAAAGTTACTGGATGCGATTACCATATGAGAACAAATTGGAAATTATTCTGACTGTTCAAAACCAATGGGTTTGTTGAGTTGTTGTTCGTTAATGGGATCTATAAAGGGATTTTTTATATTTTACCAGTAATCACATACGGTTTAGTTAGGCAAATTCCACGAAATTTTTGCCACAGCAAACCGAAGCGACAGCCTTAAGCTAGTTACGACTCTTCCAGATGAGCGCCCGAAAATGTTCGTTTTCACAGATCAACAGCGTTCCTTAATTTATGTAGCCCTTCGTATGACTTCTTGAACTAAGTGCCTTAAGCGCTCAAAACCTGAATATAGATTGCATATTATATGACTTAATAAATTAATCATGTGAATTAGTTATGTAATTCTCGAATTATAAACTAATTAACGGATAAACATTAACAGAGAAACTTCATATCTGTAATGTTACTTTTATGTAAAAGCATACAGAATAGAAGATGGGTACATAAAGTATATTCCACATATCGATGGATACATACACATATATTTGCATACACACACATAGACATGCACAGTAATCAACTCAATTTAAAAATTAATAAATTAACTTGTATAAATCAAAGTATATGTCATTTTTAGCTGTGTATTTTCTTTCAAATAAATATACCAATAATAAACGAGAAACGAAATATAATTATTTCACTGTGTAGAAAATGCTTTTAGATGATTTTATTTACTTTTCTCAGTGCATATTAAAAGCGAGCTCGATGACCACCTAACTTAAATAAGCAAATGTTTACATTAAGTTATTTTTGCGTCGTGTATGTACATTAAAAGGTATATACTGCAAAAGGTATATACTGTATAGGTATATACTAATGCAGTAGTAATAAATTAAACACAAAATACCCGTAGCCTATCAGCCTGGATCTGACATCGGTTTCGTATCCGTACCACATCGTACATGATTCGTTTGGACACGCCTAATGTGCCGTGACGCGTTTGACTAATACTGCTTGTAGCAATGTGTTTGGGTCTATCCCACTACGTGAATATGTTATTTGGTAAAGTTAAATCAAATTGGCATTAATATTTTATAAAAAAAAATTCAATGATATTTAAAAAAATAATTAAAAATCTACTGTATTGTAGAAATAATCTAACAGCGTTAGACAACTAAGAAACAACGATTCCTTTTTTTTTTCTAACTAGCTATCGCTGTTGACCAGAAGGGTTTTTACAGCTTTACCGTAACTTCGGGGGCGAGTGCTGAAGGCACTCAGCCGCAAGGGTTACGAAAGAGGTACGAACCTCATGTTGACCGTTACCTGAGTGTAAAAAATTCTGCGCAATTATGAACCTTTTTTTTTGTCGAGGGGAAATGCATTTACGCACTACCCTTATTACGCACTACCCTTAGGAATTTTGAACCTAGCTAAGCCCTACAACTTTTATTTTCAATTTTTAAATGAATAAAAGCGAATCTCCGAATTGTAGTATTTGTAATGTTCAGGAAGATATATATCATATAATTATGGAATGTACTCAGAATGAAACTCAAAGACGTCTAATTTTTGGAATTAATTATGATGTTGGTTTGTGCAATGTATTCTTGGCTCAGCTAATATCGAAAGAAGTCAAATCGATTTATGATTTGGTGGACGTCGTCATTAGGGCGAGGAATTGATTACTTATTTTGTTTTATTTTTTCTTTCCGTTTCTATTTTAGTTGTTGTATTATAATATAGGCTTTATGTATGTATGTAATGGAGGAGGGTGGCATGTTCAGTATAAACAAACTCTCTATAAAATAAAGATTATAAAAAAAAAACTTTTATTTAATAATAATTTTAAAAAAGGTTTCTTACAGGACTTATGTGCTTGCGTGTTATGTGTAAGAGTGTTGTGCGTTTAATGCTTAATACATGTTCAGTGTCACTGTATCGCGCTGGCAGCGGCTTCAATGGCCTTCCCTGTTGGGGAACGAAGCACGTCTTGGGCCGCCACCAGAAGAGGATCCGGTGTGGGTGCGAGAGCAAAGTTAACCGCGCGTCCCCGGCGGCGGTCAATGATTCCTTAATATTAATATTGGTCACACCGTCTTCGGTCATCTCTTTTACTTGTGAATTACATCTTAGACTACGTAGAACGTAGACACGTTTCATACTAAATTCGATAAAATAGGAACCTTTTGCTGGGAGTCCGAGAGAGTCTTATGACCAACACTAACCTAAGTGCGTATATACGCATCCTAAGATGTCTAAATAAAGATTTATGTGAGTTTTTTTACTAAAGCATTCAAGGCGGTTAAATTAATAGTATATATTATTAGATTATGGAAGCGTTTTATAATTTAAAAAAAACTTTATTAATTAAAAAGTACATTAAAAAATATTAAACTAAGTAATCCTATTGGAGCGTGCGATCAAAGTTAGACGATCAGCATGGCTATCTGCTTATTCTATTCACTTATTCAGTAACAGCTTATTTGTTAGTTCCCATGAGTTATACGAAAGGTATGCTTAGTTGGTTTGGGCATGTAGAGAGGATGTATGAGAGAAGATTAACAAAACGAATTTATAAGGCGAGGGTGAATGGGCAAGTCGGTAAGGGTCGACCTAGGCGAACGTATCTAGACCAAATCAATCATATGATAAATAAAGGCCAGGTAAAAAAAGTACTCATAACCGACGAGCATGTATGAAAGCGCTCATGAAAGTAGAGGAAGCGAAAGAGGTGTGTCAAGATCGTAGCAAGTGGAAGGACGTAATCTCTGCCTACCCCCACGGGAGAAAGGCGTGATGATATGTATGTATGTATGTATACGACGCTAAGAAAAAACGCTGTGCTCACGCATCGTTTTCGTGTAAACCAGTAATCATTATTCACCTTGGCGATCGCATAACTATTTATTTTTGAATGTACTTTATTTACTACTGCATGCGTACAACTAGCTATTACTACAAAAAAAAAATGTGAGCCGTCACGGAACGACTGGTAGATGTGAAACATCGACATTATTATGTAAAACTAATATGCAGAAAAGAACAGATTGTGATAGAAACTAAATATGTCTTAATGATAAAATAAAATATTACGATTTTTTTTCCAGATAACGATGACTATTTATTGAATGAACATTTATTTTCATTCAATACAAAAATTTACGAATTTATTTCAAATCGTGACTACTTAATTCGTTTAATCAGTGACTTCGGTAATAGTTATATTCGATGTTGCCTCTGAGGACGGTATTACTGTGACAATTGGTCGATCGTAACTGAAGTATGTTACAAAAGTATTGGACATAACCTTATCAAGATATCCAATAAATACAGCATCTATTGTTGTTCCGTATCTGGTGGTTGGTTCTCTTGGAATGTTATTAATTTGCAATTGAAATTCTTCTTGGAGAAATATAATTAATGACGTTGATTCATCTTTTGCAAAATTTACATTGAAATCCCCAGCTAATATCAATGGTAGTTTGTCTTTATTGGTTTTGAAAGGTATTGAACCTCTGTGACTGTACGGAAATAATCTCTCGTGTAAAAATGATGTCATTTTTTTTATTAGGAGAAATGTACACAATGCGTCGCCACACCATACACACTACTGCATATAGACTGTAGACGCGTCGCCACGGCATGCGTCGCCACGCCAGAAATTGGTTTACGTGCGGCTATAGATGTTTCACATCAAAAAAATTCACGTTCCCAAATGAAATTTAACCAAATGCGGTGGGAACCCTTGCTACTGCTGGTACAGGCTGCCGAGGCGAGCGTTTGCCTCTGTATGCACAAAACTATTTAATCACTTTGAGTATCCCCCCATATATTATATATACATGATGTTACAAGATTTATTGCGTGTATTTATCTTAATAACCAAATATGGTTATAGATATTTAATGGTATCTTCTGTTGAGATATATTTTAACGGTATTCATTCAAGAAGATTTCATTGGAAGTTATAAATGGCGCTTTAAATAATCCCTTATGTGACTTTGAAATACAAAATAATGTGTTTATTACAATTATGTATCTAATTTTTTTTATTATTATTAAATAAATCTATTGTAAACATGTTAGAAACTTCTTATACCAAATACGAATAAAGTATGTAACGTTTTAATAGATTTCATCTTCTCTGTTTAATAAATTTATATTCTTTTCTGTTCGATGGTTATTATTATTCTGAATATTCTATGCAGGCTTAAATAGACTGTGACCTATCTAGATCTAATTTGGTCGCCTCATACCTCTAAAGTGCATTGCCCAGTCCTGAAACCTGAATGTACTGTATTATCTTTTTTTTTAAGTGATTTGACTACAATCTTACTTGATGTTTGTCGTTACTTGACTGACTGTATGCTGGCGGAATACAGCTATCCAGGCGGGCATCATTAGAAAATGTCCTACCAATATGCTATGGTTTACTCACGGTGTTTTCCTTTACCGTGAGCTCGGGCTAATTTTAAAGTTTGATAGATGGACTCGTACCCGGGTCCATTGACACGGAAGCCGGCCGCACTACCAACTACCCCATCAATACTGCGCTTTTTTGCTACACCTGTAGCTCCTTCGATAACATTATGTGCTTTCACATAATTTAGCTGCTAGTTGGTGTTAATGGACCACACTCACTCAAGACGTGCGTTCATCTTCAGAGGACATGCTGTTGGCATCAGATTTGAAAATTAGATATTTCAATCTATAGGGATCTATTGCTATCGCGTTACGCACCAAAGAAAGAGTTTTTTTTTTATAAAATAAAAACATATTCTGCGGGCTCTGTGTCCACACCTTTTTATGTTGGAGGTTTAATTCGACTTGCGTCAGAAAAAATTGCTTATAATATTATATTATAATATTATATATATATTTCATGCAACTATGCATGCACATTCTTTCATAATTAATTAAGTGAGCTTAAATCTACTTATATTTTACATCTAATCTAAGACTATATGTTAAATAAATGTTTTTTTTTTATGAGGACATAGTATGTTATAGATGTTTTTTGTTGGTTTTTTTTGTAAGTATTGTTAAAGAAAGAGTTATGAAACACGAAAAGGACAACTGCAGCTCGGGCTGATTTTACCTATGCAAAATAGACGAAAACGTCACTTCTTAGTACCCTGTTTCCTTTTCCAAAACTGATCCGATTTTTAATTTACTTTCAGTATTAGAATAAGAAAGGCTGTTTCTGGTTTAGGGTTTTTTAGTTTTATCCGTCAAATTTGTTTGACGAATGTCTGAAAATAACGGTAAAAATCGGGCATTTGTTTCATTTTCAAAGACATCCTGGTATCTGCAATAACTAGTTTATGGAAAAAATCAAAACGTGGCGGTGGGGATGGATATATTATTTGAAAACATTTACCATGATTCTATTATCCAGGGAGGAAACAGGGGACTACGTTTCTACGGAATATATGGCGATAGATTATACTCTTAATTTCGGTAAAACAGTAAATTTTCACATGTATATTTTAAAAATTCCAGGTGACAGATGGACACAGGGTACTAGGCATTACGTTAGCGTATGTTTGACCGTAAGACGTAAAAAAAGTTACGGGCTGTGCATTAACAACAATTTTTAAGTATTAAGACGCTATTATGTACTACGAAATTTACAAAAACACATATGGGAAGTAGGACGTTACAGAAGCAAGGTGAGCGTATTTACGTTGTTTGTCGCAAACCTACTACGTCCAAGAATATATGTTTAGGATTTAGCTAGGTTCATACACTAGTGTATTTCACTACCAGCTAAAGCTTTGTTTTCCTTGATCTTGTTGTCTTTATTGTTGGTCGTGTCAATTATATACGTCATTATACCTAAGCCAAGAATAGCTCCTTTAAAATAGCCGCACGTACCAACTGTTAATACGCTCGTACTATTCTCCAACGTTTTCTAACAACTTCCATAGCCTTCTATAACGAAATTAATAAAAAAACAATAACATGTACCATGCGTTTTTATTCAAAATAAATAATTACCTTAATTAAAATCAAATATTTAAAGTTATGTCACATTAAAGTCAACACTATACAAATGGACTCCCGTACCCGGTACATTTGTCCAGCCACTACCAGAATTCTTAGCCACGTGCCTCATCGACCATGGCTAATGGTGGCCAGAGGCACCCGCTGTGTAGTCATTTGTCAGTACGATACGACAAACTTACATTTGCGGCTGGCAATTTTCAAAAACATCAAACATACATTCGATATATCACTTCCACGAAAGCAAACATAAGTTTGCTGTATTTCTAATGGTGTTAATACAGAACGCGGTCAGAATTCAATATTGCCAAGTGACCTTTTATCTATGATCCTTTGAAAAATATATTACAATATCTATGTATTCTAATGTAATATTACTGTGGAGTAAATATTAACTAGTCGTTCATCCGGTTTCGGTTGGCAAAACATCTTATTACACAGAGCATTAAAATAATAATCAAATAAGGATGGAAAAAGACTGCATGCAGCTGAGATGTGTGAGCTAACAAGAATGGACAGGATTAGGAGTAATTAGAGGAAGTTTGAAAGAGGCGCCAGTAACAGAGAAATTAAGGAACAGTTATCTCTCCTGTTACGGGCATGTGATGCACAGGGGGAAAGAGAATGTTGTAAGAAACGTATTGAATATGAGTGTGGACGGTTATAGGGGAAGACCAGAGAAAAGATGGATGAATTGTGTAAAAGAAGATTCTTTAGAAAGGCAGTGAATGTAGACATGACTTCAAATAGCCACTCTATTTGAAGAGAGAGAGAGATGTTGCGCCGACCTCAAACTAAAATGAAATAACAGTATGGAGATAATGATGATGATTAAATAAGGATAGAGAAAACAATTCTTTTGTTAGTTTTTTTTTAACTATAGGCTCAGTGCTTTGACCATAATATCACCTGATGACGATGTGATCCATCCAATATTGTAAACACACTAAGCCAGTATGGCTTAAAAGCGATGCTGCCGGAAACACTTATTGGTTGTAGTTACGTGGTTTCAAGGCTTGAGGGTGTTAGCTACCCAGGCGGAAATTATTATAATATGCCCTACTACCGTTCTATGCTTTCCTGACGATATTTTCTTTCACTGAAAGCGCATACTTCAAACGGCCGTGTAACTTAATGACTAACTATCAAAGTTTTTAATTGAATTTTTCAACTGGCCTATGTCAGAAGTGAACTTTACTACTCAACAAATTTTTCCCCGTTCATAATCCATTACGTAGCTCATTTACCCGAGTTTTAATCTCAATCCCACCTCATTACCGACAACGGAATAGGTACTCGGAATAGCCAATTTCGTCATTAATTATAGTAGGGGGTCCCTTCCCTACTTACCCCTTTTTCGAGTAAAAATAAATTATAACTCATTTATCGTAGTGGCACGCCGTTTCCGCCGTGAATAAATAGCGCAGAGTAAAATAACCTTCGTTAGGGGTCGTCCATTAATCACGTGACGTTTTAGACTAGCCCGCCTACCCAAAATCAAACGTATATTTGTTTTTATTTAAAGCATGTTAAAACAGTTTAAGAATATTTTCTTTAAATGTGATGTATGTTACGTATAGAATATAATTTAATCCTATAAAATTGTGTACTGTGATAATAATGAAACGATGACACAATAAAACCCACTGGTATAGAAATGTATTTAATAAAACTAAAAACACGTTTTTATAGAAAATCCAACTAAAAAAATAGAAAAATAATTAATGAATATAAATTAAGAACACTGTAAATATGAGAAAAAATGCATTTTATTGTAACAAAACGTGGTGCTATTTAAGATTTAATCAAAATGAAAATCCTTCTACTCATATCAGTCAATAAAATAAACTTAATATAGTTATAATATTAATTTTTTTTTGTTTGGATTTTCTATAAAAGCGTGTTTATATTAGTTTTCGGATACCAGATACAATAAAAAAAAATCGCTAATCCTGAAAATCGTGGTAAGGATAACAGGACTTTTAAAAATCTTCTCGCACTCCCCCCGTTCCTACATAGAGCCGCACGTGATTAATGTACGATCCCCAACGTTCGCGGGGAAGCTCGTAACGTTAACGTTAACGTCAGCATGGCCCCGCCTAGCGGCATGCGCACTGAGTCACACACGCCCACGTAAGCCTTCGTACGTTCCACACTAGTCACATAAGTGTAACACATATATATATGCCGTATATGGGTGGGCGTGTGCTTAGGTAGGCGTGCCATGCGTGTTTATATATGAGCAGTTCTGATAACATTGGATACCTTTCCAGCCAAACATATGTCAGACGTGCAGGTTATATAAACAACTACGAATATGTAGAAATCTAGGCAATATTTATTTGTTTTTATATTGCAAATATCAGCTTTTATTTACCTATAATATACTCACTACAAATTAGTAGTTAGAAATAAAGAGGTAAAATTCACTTAGAAACTGCATTTTTAAAAGATTATTTTACTTTTCCAAAGCTTTACGAGCTTCAAGTGTAATTAGTCATGTCTATATACCCGTGCATTGCCGGGGCGGATCGCTAGTGTATTAAACACTAGGTTTACGATAAACGTAAATATGCCCACCACCTGCCCAGAAATTATAGACGCAAATCGCGGAAAATTGCAAACTCCAAACTGACATTCGAGAAAGTTCCTTAACATGAAAAAAAAAAAACAAAAAAAACTTCGACGAAAGTTCAACCGGAAAAGACAGAAACGCGCAAAATAAAAAAGCCATTGACTCGTCCGTGGTCCGGAACCGAAAGTTTCGGAAGAATTTTTTTTTTATATTCCCTGAGATCGAATCACGGGATTGTTTACCGAAGGATTAATATAAAGAATACCATCATGATTATCATTAATAACTGGAGAAATATACTTAGAATAAAAAACATTTACAGCACATATATTACAATAGAAATAAATACATATGTTATATGTAATCACTCCAAAATACAATTGTAGTAAGTGATTTATTAGTAAAAAGGTTGTACTCACACATTGTGCTAGAAAATAATACTTATAAAATCTCTGGACATTTGTTCAAAATTGTGCGTATCGACTAACTAAGCAAAAAGATTTAGGTATGTCCTAAATTGCTATGAAATACTGAAAATCCAGTTCTGAACTCTCCACATCGAAAGCACTGCGAAGTTTATGTTAAAAAACACTAATAATATTATTTTATATGGATGTTTGTTATATGGAGAGGAAGGAAGGTTAATCAATAATATATAGGCTAAGGAAGCCGAATACAGAGCAATACTCCAAGAAGCGAGAGCGAAAACAAATCAGTGCCCGGGAGGCGCAAATTGAGCACGTACCCGTTCCGGCTAATTTTATTTTGCAATTACACCCCCCCTCCGCCCCTCGACCCTCAGGGTCCGTACCCCGCCCCGTTGACTTCACAACCAACCCCTCTTTGAGACGCCTCGGTAATACAACATTCTTGGCGACAAGTAGGTACAGTTTCGTAGCAAAGGCTATTTGATAAGTACTCTGAAAAATATATAAACACTTCAATCGAAAACTGTACGTTATTAATTTAGTTCAAAAGTATAAAAATATCATAAATAAAATACAGTGTGTTTAAAAAAAACGTAAACGAATCATTTATCGTAATTTAAATTTTAAGCACTAGAAATGTAGCAAACTTTTTTATGTATAACAAAAAAACTCAAATCCAATGTATTTAAATATGAAACTGATGAAAGCAACTTTATAATAATTTAATGTGAACTTTAAAAAAATAACGTATAAAATATTTATAGTCAATGCCAACGTTTAAGATGCTCATTAAAAAGCAAGACGAAATTCTCTATCTACGCATAACGAAGTCTCTGTCATCTATTACTCTGCGCCACCCCTCTGTAAAAAGGTTTGTAAGAAGGCGGTGGACACCCCGTGGGGGCAACGATCGCCTCCGCAACCCTTTCGCTTTTACCACCCCACTGGACAGGATGTTACTTTTCCAAACGAAAAAAGTATGGCTTTATTGATTGTATAGTTTGAAATTGTTGCATTTATAATTACTTAAATATCAATATGTTGATTCAATCCAAAGGCGTCCACTGCTGGACATAGTTCTCCCGCAAAAAGGTGGGGAATTACCATAATCAACACAATTGGCAGACGGGACTGTAGGTATTTGTGGATTTCAGAGGATGTTGCTGCCCATCTCCTGGTTTATCCCTTAGTCACCTTTTACAACGCTCATGTGAAGATATGGGGTGGTACTATTTTCGTCCGGCACCACACGGCATATAAAATATCTATATATAAAACTATTAATCAAACTCAATGACATCGCAGTCAAACACTTAAATATATATAACTTTGACAAATTAAACTGCAAATTTTGTTGTATGATTAGGATTAGGCAGATCTAAAATTGTTACTAAAGTGATTCTAGATAACAGCTAAAAGGAACGAGAAATATTTATCTATCATAAGCCTTATCTAATAATACTGTCTTGTTATTACATTTTATTCAAGTTTATTTTTTGTTAAAAAATTTGAATTCATAAATGTAAAACTATATGTTTGTAAAAATATTAGTTTAAGCGAACTACTGTTTTGGAAATGACTTGTGGAAATTGGCTTACACAATTTCATTGATATTGTTTTGACTAAATTCACTTTACGTCGATGTTTATTTAGACTCTTCAATCTAATTTCCTAATTATGAAAAAGAAAATTGTAAAAAAATGAAAGTTCTTAAGTTTTTGTGTGTTAAAATTATTTTCATTTAGTTTATGATTATTTTTAATTAACTTACAATTAATGCATCTGTATATTAATAAAAAAAGCAACATGAAATCATGAGTGTTATTATTTTGTAAAATTATTTTCATTTAGACACACATTATCACTTTAGAGACACCCTGTACTCGTTAAGCTTCTCGCATTTCTTCGACGCTTCTTAAAGTGTTTTACATACAGCCGCGGACGTCTGTGTGCGTTCGTAAATACGCACAAATGTGTGAGTCGGTACGCATTTTTAGCCCCCCTTTCCGAACCATCCCCCCCCCCCCCGCCTCTCCAAGAAAAATACCTTACCCCTTTACCACCCAACCCACTTTGATGTACCGGTGCGCCTCTGGTAAAGAAGATATGAGACTTTTTCAAAAAGCTTAATTTAAATGAGCCGCCCGGGACGACTCAATGGGAATATTCCTTAATTTAAATACTATCTTGAGGGTAGATGAGGGAAAGAGAATTTTAATTGGTATTGAATTTCGATTGAAGGACACTTCAGTGACTTATTATTATATATTTTACGAATATACACTAAAAAAAGGGTTGTAATATTATTTAATGTGTACAAAGAGTTTTTTAAAGATTACACTTTTAAACATTATATTAAAGGCTTATATTGTTTATTTTAATGGTCATTAAAACAGATAAATAACGCAACTAATCTTAAAGAGTTACCATAGTTTATGACCAGTTGGAACAAAAGTCTATGTTATTTTTTGTTTAATAACTTAAAACAGTGCCCACACTGGACACTGCATCGCCTGGGATACAATTTAAATAGCATAGACAGCTGGGCCTGTAGGAATTACGAGGCAACGTGTACAGTGCTGAGTAAGTTACAGACCTTAGCAAATGGCTTAAGCTGATACTATTCCGGATTAATTCTGAGTCTGCATTCCCTGATTGTCATAACGCTACAGGTTGATGTAGACATCTGCTATGTTATGAGCTTGGCCGGTACATGAATCGCCATTGTGCAAATCTCCCAAGGCTTTACTGCGATCTTACATGATGTTAAGTGGTAATATATTCCTAAATAGAGACGCTAAGGCTTATAGTACTGACTTTGAAATGATGCTACCGGAACAGAAATACATGTGCTTGGCTATGGATTTTAAGAGTGGTAGGTAGTCAAGAGGACAGTAGAAAATAATCTGTTCAAGCTGTTGTTTGATATAGATGTTATAATTCGCCGAATGTTCAGGCTCATTATAGAATAAGATAAGCTAGTTTCGAACCCACGTCCATCGACACGGTATTCAAACACACTAGAATTGAGCTTCAAAACAAATGTATCTAAATGGATTAAATGGATAAGGCTTCGTAAATAAAAAAGTAATTACTTTTTCTCTGGCCGATGTTTAAATAGGTATTTAAAATTGTAATAGAAGTCATATTGTTGGTATGTTCGCTTTTTTAATATTCCTGTAAGTAATGTTTCTCCTTTTTCTTCTTTTGAAGTTCTTAGACCAAAAAATACCTTCCATAAGATTCAAGCGCATGCCGCCCACTATATTAATTTGTAACTTTATTCACTTCAACATTTGGATCTCAGCTACATACAAGCGTTTACACATACATACATATCATCACGCCTTTCTCCCGTGGGGGTAGACTGAGATTATGTCCTTCCACTAGCTACGACCTTGACACACCTCTTTCGCTTCCTCTACTTTCATGAGCGCTTTCATACATCATTCACCTGGCCTTTATTTAAGACGTGATCGATATGCTCTAGATAAATTCGCCTAGGTCGACCTTTACTGGCTTGTCCATTCACCCTCACCTTATAAATTCGTTTCGTTAACCTTCTCTCATCCATCCTCTTTACATGCCCAAACAATCTTTTACATACAAGAGATAAGTACATAATAAACTTCTTTTTTTTTTTGACGGGGGTAAATGCATTTACGCACCCCTTACCTATTGTATTAGAGAGACCGAAGTCCCTCCAATACAATAGGTAAGGGGGCACGGAGTGACGAGTTCCGTGCCAGAGTGGGACTCACCCGGGCGTGAAGCGCCCGGAAATACCCACTAAAACCCCCCGGGGCCGTCCTCTGCATTTGGGATGGGGGAAACACGGGGTGGCTTTCGCAAGCACCGCGTCGCCCCCTGCAGCGAACCCACCAGGCCTCGTCGTGCAATGGCCCGGTAGGAATGAAGGAGAAAAGTTCCCCTCCACCACTTAGCCCGCCTCGGAAGGAGGCACGACCATCAGGTCGACAGTCCAGGGGCAGGATGTACTTCCTGCCCCCATGAGAAAATGGAAAAGTACATAATAAACCTAACATCAATCTTGGAAACAATCGCATTAATTACTATGTTCAAATTACATGTGTATATAGTTTAAACAATGTTATTATTAAAAACAAATAGACATCTAACTGCTTTACAATAGTAATTAGCTGAAAAAACTATACTGAATATGCAAAGCATATAGATCTAGCATATTTTATAGTATATTTTGCTTTGATTTTTTTTATTAACCTTCTTTTACTTTTGCTTCTTTCCACGTTCATATTTATTACTATTTATTTTAAAAAAATAGTTCAATTATGACAAAAATTGCCGTGTGCTGCCGGCTTAAGCATAGTACCGCCCCATATATACCCGTGGGTGTCGTAAAAAGCGACTAAGGGATATAAACCAGGGGGTGAGCAGCAGCATCCTCTGAGTACCATAAACACCTACTGCGATCGCCAACCCGCCTGCCAAGCGTGGTGATTATGGCAATTCCCTCGCCCCCCCCCCCTTTTCTTTTGGGGAGACCTATGTCTAGCAATGGACGCCTTTAAGGTTGGATGGGTGGACGTATTAAATAAAAAAATTAATCGTGATATAACGATGATATAATGGATGGACTGTGTGAAAGATGATATGTTTAGAAAAGGAGTGAATGCGGAGATGACAACAAATAGAGAGGAATGGAAGAGGAAGACATGTTGCGCCGACCCCGAATAAAAATGGGAAAAGGGTAGGGAGATGATGTTGATGATGATGAGTCGTGATATAACGGTTTTATGGAATTTTGTTGGAAGATTGTATCACGCCTACCAGGCAAATGGTGAAAATCCCGTCGACTGGTGTGAAGTGACTGCTTGCAGTCAACTGGTTGATGTGACAACTGAATCACTTGAACACCCTTTATTGAACTGTCAGTGTGCATGACATTGAAGTACAAAAAACTGTCATAATGTTCCATAGAAATCAAGTGTACATCCAGACCTACCTAAAAGCATTGGTTAGTTAATGGTGACTAACGATATAATTTTTGGATTATACTTTATTTAACATTCAACATAGATAAGGTACAGTTATTTCGTAGTACTACATTTAAACTTATTAAAACTTATAGTCATCTATAAGAAGGAATAAACCAAGTAAAAGAATCATGAGAAACGATTTTCTGAAAAACGAAAAAAATTGCATACACAAACATATTAACGACACAAAGAACATTCTTATTTGATTTACATACAATTTAGAGAATATTCCGGTCGTCGGATTCTGTATCCAAATCACATGTAAGGTTTGGATAAACACTTTCTGATACCCGAATAAGACGCGCACTAATATGGCGGACTTTTTCACAAATATACAGTGGTTGCAGTCTGGTTCTCTTTTGTACTACCACCACGCTATTTGAAATTATCTCAATATATTTTGCCATTTAAGAGCTTAAAAATAAAAACATATATATGCCATACTATAAGGTAAATACGTAGTCCATAATTATTAAAACCAAACAATTTTTGCAAGGTCGTACGATATTTATTTATTATCCTAATATCCGACGTTATCAAGATACATCTGTCGCTAAGTAGGTGTATTCCAGTAGCGTCAAATGATAGCCAGTACGCCCAGGCTTAGCATATTCATCCAGATCAACTCATCTCTTAAGGTAAAGTAAGTTTTTTGATCAAGCGCTAAACCACTAATTACCACAGTATAAAAAAAAAGATTAATCATTAATTTTGTAAACTCATGAATTAAACTCATTAAAAATCTTGATTCCCAAATAAGATTAATAACATGACTTTTTAAAAGTTAACTATTGATTAAACGTTATTTTTTTTTAAATAAAATTTCTTAGTTAGTGAAAAGTTACTGGTGAAATGTTGAAAGTATTTTCTATATTGGATCGTATCTCCTGTTTTACTTATATCTGAGACACATTTGATATGCGTAATTTACGCAACCCGGAAACACTGAAAGCTCGTAAAAAACGTAAGGTAAGACTTTATATCAAATGGTATTTGTTCAAATCATCTTCTTAATATTTAAAAAGCATTAAAATATAATTTCAACAAACAAACTCTGCAAGTTGAAAATTTTATCGTGTATATATGAAGAGACGAGGGTGTTTCCGCACCCCTTTTCAACCCTTTCGGGGTCCAAACGTTTCTTCTCCTTCTTTACATTTATTTCTTATGGCCTGTTTCTTCTTCTTAAATTATAAAGCTGAGTGTGGAATAAGAAGTTTTGATACTTGATTTTTTCCATCTTATTTTCGTATGTAATTTTAAGAAAATTAGTAATTTGTATATGGTGTAAGTAAAGAACATTTAAATTGCAATAAATCACCTATTTACAGTAATAATATTAAAAAGAGGAAAGATTTGTATTTTTGTATGTAACGTATAAACATAAAAACTACTGGGTTGATTTGGATTAAGTTTGGTCCGGAGATAGTTTGAAATAGGGAAGTAGGAAGGCAGAATAGAGAATAGTTTAGGATAGGTAGGCATATAGGATAGTTTTTATTCCGAACATTCCACGGGAACGGGAACCACGCGGGTAAAATCGCGAAGAGCAGCTAGTAAACCAAAAAGATAATTATCTATCCACATTGAATTTGAATTGTATAAATAAGCAAACATAAAACAGTTTAGTACCTTTATCTCTTCCGTTTTTCTACTGATTCTTTTCTGAACTTGAACTGATTTTTTTTTGTAGTTAATTACCAGTTTTTCAATAAAAAAATTTGTCAACACATTTTCGCTGAAATTATCAATTATGGCTAAGATCGAATTTCGACCCCAGAAGAACGCTAGTTGGGACAATTGTACTACGTTACTGTATTTGTTATCTGAATATCAAACTGAATAATATTTAATATCACAGTAACTTGAATATTAATTAATCAAACAGTATTCTAATTAAGTTGATTTTGTATACAACTATTGTTTAACTTTCAATATTGACGCCTCTGTAGTATCTGGTTTCAATTTTAAAAAAGTAAATATCTTTTAAAAGTAAGTTTCTTTTATTCCATCATTTCAAAAGTTAGTAACAGTCATAATATTATTTATTTACTATCATAATTAATATACTAAAATAATATTCTCATAAGGAAATCTAATTTGTTATATTTCATTGCTTTTTTTAAAATTATAACAAAGGCAACGACCAAAACCTACCATACCGAGTAGATTAGCAACCGAAATGATGTTACAAAGGCGCGGAACTGGGCTAACACAAGTTTTCTATATTACTGTGCGTACCACCCCCGCATCAACCCTTCACCCTCGCCGAAAGGGTTGCCAGCCCACCTTTGAAGACGCGCGCGAGCTTTTTCTATAATTCCACCGCTCAGTAAGCGATTTAAATTTCTCGCAGTCTCTTATTTCGGGCAAAAAATAATTGTCCGCGCCCGTGAACCGATTTTGCGAGGGTTTCGCTCGTATATTTCCAGGATTTTTTTCCCGTTCGAATGTTTTAGTGACTTAAAAATTTGTCTTCGGACGTTTAAACAAATCCTTTTGGCGGGGTCGAGTGATTATGTCAGGAGCTTTTTCTTTCTTTTTTATATTGATTATCTTACATAATCTTCGCATTCTTACATAATTTTCGTATTCTTACATAATCTTCGCTTTCTTTTACAATTAATATGCTAAATTACTTATATGGTAGTGCCCGCCGGATTACACATCAATGAATAGGGGTTTGAGCCCAGCTTTCTAACTCGAAAATCAGCCTGAGCTTTCATTGACGAAAAACATCATGAGGAAATTATAGCACAGTGCTAGGGTTTTTTTCTAATAACGATCGCTGCCCACAACTTTGAAAACCTCTTACCAAATACCAATAGGCGTATTCCGCCAGTTTCAATTGAAAAACAGTACCTCTAGGCTAAGTGTATAATCTATACACTATCTCGAACCACATTATCACTTAACATAAGGTGAGATTGTAGTCAAAGCACTGAGCCGTATGGGGTGTAAACTGCAAAAAAATTCAATGAACATATAACCTATACGAACTTTGATTAATGGCTTATTTGCAAGGTGAATGTGTTTTTGTTTTCCTTAAATCTTGAGCCAAGTGTAACAAATAGACATTACTTTATTAGATGTATTCCAATATTGCATTCAAATTTTTACACAAAATATGAAATTATATAAGGTGCCCACAATGCTGTGGTTTGCTCATGATGTTTTCCTTCATTCATACTCATTGTATAATAGGAAAGGTGGGTTCGAACCTACGTCCATTGACATCATAATCACTTCAAAAGTTCTGTTCATGGACTTGGCGTTTCACCATTTTTCAGAACATTACCTGAGGCGTATTTATTTTTGTACAAAAGATCAACAAAGACAAATAGGTATTTAGATATTTAGAGAAAGAAAGAAAGCGAAATCCACGGCGTGAATCGTTTGGTAGATTCTTTCTAAATAACAATTGTTACTTGCATAATTTATTTCATTTCTCTGTGGATTTAATTTTACATACACAGACGCACATAATACGCTACCACGCACCGGAAGACGTAGCGTGGGCAGGTCTGACACAAGGTGGACCAATGACCTGGTGAAGGTCGCGGGAATCCGCTGGATACTGGTGGCGCAAGACCGGTCGTCGTGGAGATCTTTGGGGGAGACCTATGTCAAGCAGTTGACGTCTTTCTGTTAAATGGATGGATGGATGCACGTAAAGTACTTTTATTGTAAATTTTGAATTTAATTTTATAGCTCATTTATTATTAGTGCAAATATTTGGTGTATTAATATGGTAGATGCTGGCGACTGTGATACCGTTAGTACTTAGTACAATTATCAACACTTAACCGCTTAATTATAATTCCGGCATATATCTCAAGTTTTGTAAAACAAGTTATGTAAAAAAATATTCTATTTATCTCTAACTTAATGCATTCTAAATAACTTAAAGATACATCATTTCATTATGATACACACAGGTTTATGATTATCTAAGTCAATTTAATTAACAAGGAATTCCTTACAATCCTTCATTGCCCTTACCACGAGTTTTTAGTGATGCCGTTAAATTAATAATATATTTGATAACAAAAGTGGAAACTTTATTGGGTGTGTGATATTGTATTATAATATTTAGTAATTAGAAAAATAAACTGTATAATACCCTAAAATAAATAAATAAACATTATTCAATACTAGCTGTATCCTCGGCTACACTCGATTATTATTTTTTGCTATCATACAATAATTACTCAATTGCATTATATAATTCTTAAACATTAAATAGTTCGGTCGAAAAAGTGGTCATTTTTATTGCTTAAAATACTTACTCTTTCACTTATATTTTGTTCGATATATTAAATGTGTAACAAAATATATTCCGAAACCCTATCAGATAAAACTAGTTTTATTTAATTAAATGAACCCCCATATGCAGTATGTTAGTTATACTGAAGTAAAAAAAATGTAAACACTGTATGTGATCAGTGCTTTGACCACTATCTCACCTGATGTTAAGCGACGATGTGTTTCAGGATGGTAAACACACCAAGCCTAGAGATACTTCTTCTCAAGTGATGCTATAGGAACTCACCTATTAGTATTGAGGCTGGTAGCTACTCTGGCGGGCATGCCCTACCACCATGCTATGGTTTTTCTCACGATTTTTTCCTTCACCGAAAGCTCAGGCTGATTTTAGAGTTGGATAGGTGGGCTCGAAACCGCGTCTATTAACTCGGTATCCGGCCACACTATAAACTGCGCCATCATCTCTTAAAATAAAGTTTTGGAATTGAGAAGGTTTCATATAATACCATGTTACAAGTCAAATCTATACTAATAAATAAAATTGAAGTGTCTGTTTGTAATATCAAAATTATTATTTTCTGCTAAATCGATATGAATGTGTATACGATAACTATAGCAAAAACTATTTTTTTTTTACATTTTTGTCTGCGTTTTTGTATCGGCTAATGTCCGGAACGATTTTGACGGGACTTTTTGGTAGACATGTTACTCCGGGTAACTGATTTAATTCACAGTATTACGAGCAAGTGCTATAATTTATGACAAATATTTTTACTTTATCTTAGTACTTAGTTATAATACTTTTATTAGGAAAATAATTAGGGTTTCGTTTAAAAAATTTAAAACGGAGTGAAGAATATCTGAAACGCGATCACAGTATTAATATAAAGTGAATGGGGCATTTTTTTAATTTCTAAAATTTATTGTTACACTCGGATCGAAAAAAAAACTACTGAACCAGTAGTAGGGGTCAATGTTTAGATGCGCGATAGAACACGTGTGTCCAAGACAATCACTCAAGAAGCCACTTCGTTGTATGGAATTAGCTTTCTTATGATTATTTTATCTATTACTTTATATGTTATATTCTGTATTTTAAAACGATAATAAAATAAATCTTTCAGGAATGAGTTAATTGAATTTAATAAATAAGCGTTTTCTTCTTCTTTTTATACTTTGTATAGGTTTAGTGTTTAGTTTTTTGTTACAGGAATCGACTCGACATGACGTGTCATTGTAACCTAAGACTGTAACACATTAAGTCTAGAGAAAATGACCCTTATTTGATGCTATTGGAACACACCTATTTGTACTGGGTGAGAAATCTGTCACTTGAAGGTAAAAAATAATAGACAGTTGTCTAATGAAAAATGCCTTTTTTTTTTTTGACGGGGGGAAATGCATAATGAAAAATGCCCTACCACCATTTTATGATAGTACATTACTATGATTTTCGTCGCTGCAAGCTAAAGCTTATTATAAAATAGGATTGCAAGAAAGAAAAAAACATTTATTCGACACTAAATGACGGAAGACTGCCTCGATTGCGTAGTTGTATAGCGATGGTACGACTGCCGTTCTGAGATCTCGGGTTCTATCCCAGGGTCGGGTCAAGTAATATTGGGTTATTCTACTCAGTATCGTCCCGGAGTCTGGAATTCGTGCCCGATATGGCAACAGACTTGCTCCTTGGCACATCTAGGACGGAACTAAGCTCTGCGAAATGTAGGTGGTGTAGTTCGTTATTTCACCTCTGCCTAACCCTTGGGGGATAACAGGCGTGAGCTTATATTATGTTAAATTACGACAAATAAGAAAAAAATACGTAACATACAAGATACAATAACACAATACATATAAACCCACTACTATTGCCATAATACTTTGCAAAGTCATATACCGCATTCAACATCGAAAAGGGCACCACCAGTACAGCATATACTGGAAATTTTTATAACAGCGCTGGTTTCCAGTTGGACTTGTAACTATACTAACATTTAATACCTATTGTCCCTTCAAAATGATAAAGAAAAATATAAGCAGTAAAAAATATAAAATTCGTTTCCATACTAAGCGACCGCAAGACATGCACGAAGGTAATTTGTCTTCCACAGTGCGCCTGTCTACGTCACCAATGCATATAACCACCAATATATACATATAGACTAGCTAGCATCCGTCTTTTCTTTGGGAAGAAAACAGAAGTAAATTTAGTTCTTATTAACAGTACTAATTTTCGCTTAGCAATCGAAATTTGACCAATAATGTAATCATTATTATTATAAAAACTTGATGGAAAAAAAAGTAATGCCAAACTTTTATGAATAACACTAAAGCTAGTAAATTGCTAGTTTTATCTTTGCCTTTACACATCCATCCATACATTCAACCGAAAGACGTCCACTGCTGGACATAGGTCTTCCCCAAAGATCTCCATGACGACCGGTCTAGCGCAATCCGCATTCCGACCGATTCGATTACCGCGACCTTCACCAGTTCGTCGGTCTACGTTGTAGGAAGCCTACCCACGCTGCGACTTTCAGTGCTTGGTA
Organism: Samia ricini; assembly: GCA_014132275.2. Taxonomy (NCBI): domain Eukaryota; kingdom Metazoa; phylum Arthropoda; class Insecta; order Lepidoptera; family Saturniidae; genus Samia; species Samia ricini. The sequence goes on from AP028159.1 coordinate 4,307,522, forward strand.
GCCATTCGAAAACCCGTTGGCCCCATCCCGATGCCCGATGCTCGATTGGATGCGAGCAATGCGCCCAGCCCAATGCCACTTAAATTTAGCAATTCTTAGGGCAATATCAGTCACTTTTGTTCTTCTGCGGATCTCCTCATTTCTAATTTGACCACGCAGTGACACTCCAAGCATATCCCATTGCTCTTTGAGCAACTTTGTTAGACCGATTGTAAGCGACCACGTCTACGTGCCATATATCATCACAAGCAAAACACACTGGACAAAGAGTTTCGTCTTGAGATGCTGCGGTATTTTGGACGAGAGATTCTGCGTAGCTTCAGGAGTGCGGCCCAGCCTTTATTAGCCTTTGTTGTTCTTTGCCTGTGTGTAGATAAGAATGGAAGCTATAATGATTACCTCGAACTTATGATAGAAAATAAATAACCAATTGGTGTAAATAGCAGAAGGTGATCTCTACTATTCGCATGGTCACTTTATATGGCAAAATTATGCTAAATTCGTAGCCCAAACCTATAAACCCCTTCTTTTTTTTTTTTGACGGGGGGAAATGCATTTACGCAATACCATTGCATTGGGGGACCTCGGTCTCACTAATGCAATGGGTAAGGGGGCATGGAGGGACGAGTTCCGTTCCAGTGTGGGACTCAAACCCGGTGGCACTCAAACCCGGAGCAAACCTATGAACCCCTAACATAACTACTAACGTTTTGTAAGTCAAGCTTCATTCTTATTCTAGTACATATTTCTTTACAAATGATAAAATAATGTTATATGCGAGAGGAGCCGTGAGCACATCTAGTGTTATATAAGTATGTTTTTTGTACACAATAATTATAGAATATAAAGTAAATCACCCAAACAAATGTCCCAACTTTTTATTCTTTGACAGAATCCTCAGTAAAAACTGAGTGCCCAAGTTTCCGGATAATGGGTTAAGAAGCGCGAGGGAGTCTAAGAGAATTTTTGGGAAATTTCTGATATAATTACAGGAACGGTCGCATTAAGGATGTCACTTTTGCTTTATTACGGTTCAGGAGGCTCGTCGCAACTGCTTTCTATGGTTGTCTTTGGGTTTTATTGTTCGAACGAACGGTTTCGCGTTTCAGCGTTCTGTTTGTTCAGTTGCCGAATTATTATATTTTATTTGTTTCTCTCAGACTCGGTAACTTTTTTAGGCAGTTTAGAAAACTTTGTTCTCTATAAAATATAAGCTTCGTTTGAACAAAAGAATTTGTTGTAACTATCTATTTACTAATATATGATATTTGACAACATGATATAAGAACTTTGTTAAGCCATAATTTATTTTTTTCTTTTGCTGTCCCAAAAAAGATCCGCTTCGAGACTTAAAACGAATAGTAACGATTAATCCAAATTTGCCCTTAACAAAAATCGCTAATTCTTAAAATTTTGGTCAGCAAAAAGGAACTAATTTTCTTAAATATAATATTTTCATTGCTCATTTGATTTCATTTGAGATTTTTTGAAGTGAATGAAAATCACGTTTACACATCAATCAATTCATTCAAACACATTCACATAATTCCATTTACATAGATAGAATACAAGTCAAATCCAATAAAAAATACATTATTCAATTTAGGGCGCTTTTGAACGTCAAAATACTACCACTGGTTCGGAAAAAAAACCCCGTCATCAAGAAAAACCGATAAAACTAAATTTGTTTTTTTTTCCTATGTTTTTTATGGAACTATACAAGTCATAGTTACAGAGTATATCATTAGATGCACAGAGAAGGGTTCCATTTCTAGACAACACCATAGTTCACCATCCTTTTATAAATAAAAAATGCGTGATATAATTCCTGAACTTATTGTCCGGTAAATCGGTAATCTGCTTTGGGACTTGAAGTGAAGCTAACAGAAACTTATTAAAAAAACAATCATTAAATCAGAACATTTGATCGCTAGTTATAAATGCATTAACGCAGACAGACCTTATCATCTTTATTACGAGTATTTAAAGATGCGGATCGTATTATGGAAGATTCAATTTGAAGTTTACTCAATTATTAACCGTCTACTTCTTCTTATATAATGTCAATTTGTGTACACACAATTTGTGCCGGTGTCATGTGGTTAAAATGTATGATCTATCTTGTATCAAAACGGTGACCCGTCCTGCTCGAACTTTCCATGAAGCTTTGTCTGCACTTTAGAATAAATGCTGCGGGTTATTTTCCATAATAAACTTAACTTGTTGTATATTACACAAAACGCCACCAATTTTACATGATATAGAGTCAAATACACAAGTTTATTGAATTAAAGAAAATAACTGCTACATGGCAGACTGAGATCCCGCCAAAAAACCCCATTATAAAACTAGTATTAAATGAAAATATATTTACGCCAACCATGAACGTAAGCAAAAATAGAATAAATTCGTGAAACGCTACCGAATTAAAAGGCACATTTCGAAATACTTTTTCCAGGGGTATGCCGCCAACCAATAATTTGAAAGTTCAGCATTATGCTAAACAGAGTCATGTACGTGGTACGGTACGGTACAAAACCTTCGTGCATGGATTTTAATTATTGTCATGTACCGAATAAGGCTTCTAATAAATGTCATTATGAACCTGTACATTTACAAACTTAGTATTGTTCTTTAAGAAGTTATACCTGTTTCTTAATAGCATTAGCAGAAGGTTTGTATCCGATCGAATGTGTGTTTTTTCGGTTGGAAAATTAAATTTGCTATGAATATAGTTGTTTAATGGAACGATGATATCATGTGCGTGACAATGATGGTACGTAAATAAACGTTTTTTTTTATATGGTCGCGAGACGTTTTGCGCTCGTTTAGGAAGTTTTGAAGAATTCCCTCCGCTATTCATATTAAATGTGTATTGACATATTAGACAAGTTTACGTTGGTTATAAAATATATTGGCTTACTTTCGAAGAAAATAGTTTATAAATGTTTTTTTTTTATTAAGAAAAAACATAGTACAAATAATTTACATGTATATATTACCACTATAAGTAACCGACATTGCCCCAAGAATTGGTAAACATAAATGGCAGTGGGCTGGGCATGTGCCCATTGTTCGCAGAACCGATGCTCGATGGGGCCAACAGATTCTCGAATGGCTACCACGCACCGGAACACGTAGCGTAGGTAGGCCCCAAAATGGACCGACGACCCGATGAAGGTCGCGGGAATCCACTGGATGCAGGTCTCGCAAGACCGGTCGTAGTGGAGATCTTTGGGTGAGACCTATGTCCAGCAGTGGACGTCTTTCGATTGAATGGATGGATGGATGGAATACCACTTAAACCCTGAAGGCTTGTTTGTAACACTCACAATGGATCTTTAGTTACAAATAAGTAAACGCGATTAGGGTTTAACTAGGGTCTAACAGAACAAGTAAAATGTCTTTATATAATATTTGCAATTTTTTTACATTAATGTTGTAACGTAGGGAGGTAGGTCGACAATTTATAAGTCTAGAAATGAATGAACCTTGGCAGTTAAACTGCTCCTATACCATGAAATCCTATAAAACAGACTTTTATTACATGTTTAACATTTTGAATAACTTACAAGAGTTTACCTTTTTTAGGTTTTCTTTTAAATTACATTCTCGTTACCTTCTTATGGCATTGTTTGCTATTTGAATGACCGTATCCCAACACATTTTTCTGAGTATATACAGTATAATGTGAATTTAACGACAAAACGTCGAAATTACATACTTGATTTTGGTTACTTTCTTTTAATTTCAACTGAATAAACGATGTTTATTTGAGTGACCTTGGCAGCTTCACCGGGCTTTAATGCAAAATGATCGGCCAGCAATAACCCTGTGCTAAAATATTACAATGCAAAATTTGTTTTTTAATATAAATGTTTTGGTTGATGTTTTATTTCAAATGTTCATTGTTTATTGCCGTGTTATATACTCGATCGGGAGATTTTTGTGAAACACTCCCACAACTGGGGATTAGTTGTGGGATTAGTTAGATCAAAATATTTATAAATAATTATATAATTATGCAAATTTAATCAAAACGCATTGATTTATAACATCGGTTTTTAGATTATATTATATAATATATGGAAAAGAAATAAAATTAAGTTAAACCTTTTTGATAAGATTGCCAGAAAAAAAACGTGCGCTTAACACAAATTAATTCGCTGAAATAGCACTTAACCCACCTTCGTCATCAGAATATTGAACCAAAACAACGAACAATAAGACGCAGTAGGCCGTATAACGCGTTTGCGCGGCGCACGACACCCTTAAAGGGAAAAGAGGCCAGGGGGGGTCGTCGCTCCCCACTTAAGTCCTACCCTTTTAAAGATTCCTCCGTCCTCTCATTTTTAAGACTTTACAATACCAACACACACGCACATTATAGGGGGTGGTAATACTTAATTTATATTAACTTTTTACATGTGTTAGTGTCCATTGATTTATTAGAATTTTAAAAAATCTTGATTTTTTTAAATTAAATTAATGCATTCGAAAAGTAACGATTTTTGTAGTGTAAACTTATTTATCGGCGTTGACCGATTCTCGGTAGGGGAAAATCCTATAGATTCGTGTTACCAATGCTATGACGTCAGTCGTCTAGACGCTACAGTATGTCAATTATAAGATGGCGCATAAGTGCTCGCGCTCAGAGATAAATAAAAGAATTTACTTTTAAACAGCCTATTGTATGTTTTGATCATGAATAATCAATTGTTTTTTTTAATTTCGCGTTGCATATTTAAATGCATTTATTTAACAACGGATTTTCACGCGTTACCTTTCTTTTTTCCTATACCGACGTTTCGGCTGGATTTCACCAACCGTGGTCACGGGCTGACTGGCGATGCGCGGCGTCGCCTGTTGCGTTAAGGAGTATTTTGATGAACTATTTCCGTTTGGTCTTTATATTTATTAAACTCACAACACACAACACTAACAGTGTCCATCGACGATGCCTGTGAACTCTTTTAAATAAGAATAATCTATATGAGAAGCGTACATAATTACTGCTCGGAGCGCCAATAGATGTAATGTAAACAAAAAGTTTCACAAAGCTTCAAGTTTTCACTTCTGTCGCACGCGGCCCTCGGTCGGTATTTATGCGACCTGTGACGTAACAAAGAATGTTAGTAGACAATGACTCGAAACCGAGTTTACATATTATGAAATAAACTTAACAGAAATAAGCAGGATGGGAACATCAGTATAAGCATAATCAGTAAGAGGGTTGCGGGAGAGAAGTCTTGATAAAGGCTGCCCGGTAAGCACTTCACATTTTTTTCCCTCACTAACCGGCTTTTTGGATGATATAACTAAATCAAGTTTAACGACGCCACGATCCTACGCCCTAACAAGATGATCAGAAAACTGTCATAGTATCAAAACGTCGTCAGATCACATTTTAAAAAACCGAAAAATTCTATAACCCTACTCCAGCGTAGATCTTATTGCGTTTAGGAATCATATTATGTTTACGTATGCATCAAACGGATCTGTGTCAATGTTTACTTATAAATTTTTATTTCAAAACCAGCTGTGTACTCGCGGCTGCGCCCGCGTTTTAAATATTCGTCACTGTTTTAATTTTTTTACACGGATCCCTAATTATTTTCTTTATTTTTTATTTTTTTTTTGTAATAAGATAAAGTAAAAATATTTCTCAATAATTATACCACTTCCCCGAAAACTGTGAATTGAATCGAATTTTATTCACATTTTTATGAGTTTTTTTTACGCGTAACCTCCCTCCTCCTTCCGGGTAACTTCAGCTCTCTACCAAATAATGTCTCGTCAGAATCGGTCCAGCTGTTCCAGAGATTACCCATTACAAACAGACATACATACAATAATGTTAAATATCTATTTAGTAAAAAATAATTGTTTATGAACATATTAACAGACACTTCAATTTTGTTCATTAGTATAGATTATACCGATGTTTTAGTGTAAGAGCAAAAATGTCTAATATCTTTTATTTACGTAATACTTGACACGGTCTGTGCGAATAGTGATGGGATATTTCCGTGATCCCAGTAATTACAGTCACACCGTCAATTAGTGATATGGATGGGCCGTAACGAGGTCGACTGGAGATACTATAAGATGCGTGTCACAAAGTACTTCTACACGCAATGGTACTCGTAATGTTGTTAATTCTTAATTTGAGGTTATTTATACAACTTATTTTACTTACGCCTTTAACTTCCTAATGCGACAGATGAGACTAAAAAATTAATTTATATTCGTTATTTCTATCTTTGGAATTATAAACCTATATTTTTTATAACCGATTAGTGTAATTGATTATCTCACACCAAGCATGACGGTTAGCTGCCAAATTCTGCCAACAGCGGCTGAAGAGAACGCAGCCATATTTCGTTTAAAACACTCTTTGCGGTGTTTTTTGCATTTGCGATTTTACCAACGAGTTTGTCCTGGCAGACATAAAGGGTCCATTCGTTGCACACTTGAAGCGATGATAGCGCAGTGGATAGTGCGCTATCCGCGTCACTGGTCGCAGGTTCGAATCAACCTATCCAACTCTAAAATTAACCTTAGCTTTCGATGAAGGAACACATCGTGAGGAAACCAAAGCGCATGGTGGTAGGGCATTTTCTATAATGTCCGCCTGGGTAGCTACCACCCTCTAGTTGGAAAACCTGTCGCCAAATACCGATAGGTGTGTTCCGGCAGCTTCACTTGAGAACCAGTACCTCGAGGCTTAGTGTGTTTACCATCCTGGACCAAATTTAGCATCAGGTAAGATTGTGGTCAAAGCACTAAGCCTATATCGTGTAAAAAAGTCACCTAGCCTCCGCAAACGTTTCTGTTCAAACAAATCAGTGACACTTTCGGCGTTTTTTTACAGATACAAAATAGTACAGAAACAACGCATATGGAAATTGACTAAACTTTCGCTCCTGTTTCCCACATGAAACCCAAGTTTCAACTCCCTACAAAACTATGCTTAGTATGCATGCACGATATGCAATCATTTTGGTTTTAATAATAAAACTCAAGTTTTGTCTATGCATCTAATTTTTCTTTAAAGAAGTTTTTTGACAGACATTTTGAAGTTACTCATCTCAAATCTTAAAACGTATTTTTTTTTTTTTCTATCCGTGTGTATGCCCGTATTTAACTTGAAAATGGTTTGCCGATATTGATAAATTTTGTCTGTTAAACGGTAGACTGTAAAAATTATCAAAATCATTTTTTTTTTAAGTATAAATAAAAACAAATCGATTACAGTTACAATTTTTTAGGAACGCATGCTTGTGAACGTTATTAGATAAATATTATGATTATGAAACGTATTTCTAAATCGCAAATACTTAATTATAGCTATGTAAACTGTAAACTCAAGTCTCCGAAGGCAGCGATCATTTGAATCCCGTCATATTTCCCAGCGGTCTGGAATCCTACGAGGTCCACTCGCCACTAATTGGCGGCCGACCGATGCCCGCTTTGTTGTACTTACAAACAGCGATACGTTCTTTATTTTCGTTCGTTCGTTTAAAACTTTTTATTTGCCATCTACCTAATCATAATATAATTTTAAGTAAAAGGAACAAACGCAAAGGGATTTATGTTATTTGTTTATAGCATAAAATATATTATAACTATCATTTTTTTAAATAAATAAGACGACAGAGGTGCAGTTGTGCGTATATCACGCAGAAATATGTGAATAGATTTCTATTCTAGACTGAAGTTATAACTTAAGATGGAATATAACGTACACTCAACAATGCGATGTCCATTCGCATTACAAATGAATACGGTTCTTGAATAAATTTTGTCTCTATCTATACTAATAAAGAGGAAAGATTTCTATATTTTGTATGTTACAAATAAACTTAAAAACTAGTAGACCGATTTGGATAAAATTTGGTATGGAGATAGTTTGAAATCCAGGGAGTAACATAGGATAGTTTTTTATTCCGAAAATCCCACGGGAACGGGAACTACGCGAATAAAACCGCGGAGAGCAGCTAGTAATAAATAATCTGATAATATCTGTTTTGGGTATTTTTTCATCTATCACGTGATTGAAGAAATTTTTATAGATATATATTAATTTTATGACTCCAATGGTGTTATTTTGTATGCATAAATATTTAATAACATCACAGCTCGACCTTTTATGTCTATAATTTTTTACTAAAAGAGGAAAAAATCATTTTTTGTTTGTTATGTATATACTTAACTGATTTTCAAAACTCTTTCGCCTGCAAATATCTACATTTGAAATCAATTCAAACATTATTCATTCGATCTGGGTCCTAAAAAGGCGCTCATGAACGTCAAAAAACTACCACCGGTTCGGAAAACAGTTCAGAAAAGAGCCGGCAAGAAACTATATCTAATTTTTTTTTTTTAATCTTTGTTTTTAATGTATGATGTAAATTAATTACACGATTCATAATAATGCACTGTTTTACCAGAACCACAATGAGGAGTGTCATTTCCAGACATCACTATCGTTCACGTAATGATCCACATTAAAACCTGCTTGAAATAGTGTTCAAACTTATTGTCAGGTAAATCGGTAATGTGCTTTGAAACCATTTTGTAGATCATGACATTGTTCCGTATGTTTTGATTATTAATAAACTATATTACTTGCAACGGCCACAGAAGTAAAAACCAGACAGATGTTATATGTAAAATGGTTAGGTTATGTTAATAGTTTCAAATAACAAATTATAAAATTGAACCATTAAAATCATTTTTTCTAATATTTAGAGTTTGCACGTCTACCGGCAGTCCTCATGGCTACCTATTTTTTTTTACATAATGTAATGTACTCAATGTAAGTATGTTTGCCAGGACAAATTCATTCCAAAGAGCTCATCAGAGCATTCACTCAGCGCAAAGCTGAAGAAGCCCTGATGCTCAGTAGGAATCAGCTACGAGTATTAGTGAGAGTACTAACTGGGCACTGTTGTTTGGGCAAGCATATGCACAACATCGGTGTCCAGAACACAAGAGAGTGCAGGTTCTGTGAAATAGCAGAAGAAACACCAAAGCACATCTTGTGTGAATGTGATCCATTAATACCCATTCGTAACCGAATTCTGGGTAAGCATGTGTTGCTTCCGGAGGAGGTACAGACGCTCTCTGCCAAAAAGATACTACAGTATATTCAGGTTGTAGGTCTAGGCAGTGAGCTTTAGCAATATAGGGGTGATCACAATAGATCTGACTAGGTCGCAGTGATACAGGACTGTTTAAGCCTGCATAGCCCCTTTTTCGAATAATAATAATAATAAAGTGTGTTTGTCCGCTGTACACTGTTAGGCTATTAATCCGATTATTATGAAACTTTGATAAGTTGGTCTGCATACGCCCGCGACAGTTCCATGATAGTATTGCAACGCAAACCAGATTGAACTAGGCAAAAAACACAAAATTTGTGAGTTAAGCTATTCTGTTGTGGATTACTAACAGTATTGAGAACAAAAAACAATTGAATACTTTTGAAATGTCTTCAATTTCACCGCTACCATCATGAAGCGAGAGCGTACACTCATTAGAACACTCGGGTTTACGTGTTTCGAATGAGTCAAGTTCGCACATGTCACGGCGCTGTACAAGCACGGCACCCTTTGTTTGCCTGCCAGTATCCGTCTTGAATACTAAACGTTACATGAATCTGTGATTCTCCGGTTCGAAATGTTTAAATTTTACCCTCTTACACAATTTATATATTATTCTTATTTTATTACCTTTACTACTAATAAATAAATTAAAGAGTCTTTTTGTAATGTCAAAATAACATTTTTTTACTGAACACATATGAATGTATATACGATACCTATGCCAAAAATACAATTTTAAAAATTGTTGTCTGTCTGCTTGTTTGTTCCGGCTAATCTCCGGAATGGATGGGCGAATTTTGACGGGACTTTTTTGGTAGATAGCTGAAGTTACTCCTCGTAACTTAGGGTAATTTTAATTTTCGAAAATGATTACGGTTTCACGTAAAATAATTACAACTCATAAAAATGGAAGAAAATCCGATTCAATACCCAGTTTTACGGGAAAGTGTTTGAATTTATGAGAATTTTTTTTACTTTACTTTAGTACTAAATATTTTTTTTAGAAACTAATTAGGGTTCCGTTTAAAACAATTAAAACACTGTGAAGAACATATGAAACGCGGGCACACAGCTAGTTATTGTATAAGACTGTAAACACTGTACAATTGAAAAAGAATGTGCCAATTATCGAAATATTTACCTGAGTATACAAATTTTATAATTGACTAGCTTCTGCCCACGACTTCGTCCGCGTTGATTATAGAAATGGGTCCATGTAAAAAAACTGCGTTGTTGTGAGTCAACCTAAATAAGTCCGTTGCTGTTCATAGTTTCCCAAAGATTCCCACAACGAGCAGTCTTGCACCACCGGCATCCAGCGTGTTTCTGTAATCTTTCACTGGAACGTCGATCCAAATTATTGGGTACCTACCCACGCTACGTTTTCCTGTACGTGGTAGCCATTGGAAAACAGGCTATCATATCTGCGAGCAAAATGCTAGTGCCATATTAGTTTGATATATTTTTAAGCTGTTAATAGACGTACAGACCAGGCCCCGGACATGGTATGGTGAGCGACCGAGGTCATGAGTTGCCTAAGTAGTAGTCATAGGGAATAAGATTTTTCAAAAAGATTGTTTTTTTTTTTTGCATCGATTCATAATACATTGAGGTACAAGACATCAATCTTTTTTCGACTTGTTTTAATTTCATTTTATTCGTAAATATTATGTATTTCCAGTGGTTGAAATTAGACTATCATCATTGATTGCAAGAACTGTTTCCAGTTTTTCGCCGTACCATGTCCGTGGTCTGGTCCGAATCTGTGTTAACCGCTTTAAGAGTTAGCGCATATAAGCCATTAACATTGATTTTTTTTTTGCTAACTTAAGTAAAACTTCAATTACGATAAATTATTTTTTTAAAGTTTGCTTGAAAATATACCTTTATACACGATATAGGCTCAGTGCTTTGACCACAATCTCACCTGATGTTAAGTGACGATGTGGTCCAGGATGGTAAACATACTAAGCCTAGGTACTGATTCTCAAGTGATGCTGACGGAACACATCTATTGGCATTTGGCAGCACCTCATTGAAAGTGACAACCTCATTATAATGCACTCCGTGATTTTAGATGTTTATCAAGTAAACAGACAGACGCAAAAAGCTATCTTAGTATAGTTTTATACTGTACATAGGTTTGGACTTAAAACGGCCTTTAAGTATTCTTATAACCCGTGGAAAAATCACGCGAATTTCGGTTTAAATTACACCCCGTACCCAAAATCAAAATTCTTATTCAAATATCAAAGAAATCATTAACGTTTGAAACCCAATGAATGGACGTCGCCCTGACTCCGAACACAATAAACAAATCGGTCGATTTGGACTAAACAATTGTTCTAGCTACGCCGGTTTTAATACAAGAACAAAGAAAGGCTAAATATCTAATAAGAAAATATGCGTTTGTCCCTTTACATTTTTATTTTATTAATTTAAATTATACATTTATAATAATAATATTTCGCACGCTTTCCATTTTCTATAGTAGCCGAATAAACTTTACAATTCACGTATTAGCATAATTACTGATAACAGTTTTTTTTATAATTCTGCACTAATTCTAACAAACTGTATGTCTAAACACACACTAAAATATTACACATAATTTAATTAAAACTCTTTGCACGAAGCGGTCGAATATTTCGACTCTCAAAAATAATAAATTTATATACGATTCTTTTTTCTTAGGTTGTTACAAAACATTCTATAATCTACATTGACTTGTGTTCCATAGAACTCTAGTATTACGTGCATAAAAATACACAAAGTTTAGGTATATGTTATATGTCTATTATTTCCTGCTTTGAATGACGAAGGTATTCTGATTTTATTATCCCAGGAAAGTCACTACATTTTTAACTATTGCAGAGTTTTCTTCGACAGAAAATGTCGTACACTATTTTTTATTAACACGTTAAAACGTGAAAAATCTAATGATAAACTGCAGCTACCAAAGTAATTTATTTATGAAATGATTGATAAGATTTAATAACATTAGAATTTAAAAAGCATCTTTTAATAAATTAATGTAGTCATGAAAAAATTAGCGAAAAAGTCACGGGAGGGGCACTAATTCGCGCATAAATAATAAGGTCGAACTCTGAATTCTAAAGGCGGCAATTTTAACCTACACTCTTATCCTGATCACGGTATAATTTATCTTAAGGAAAGAAAGGGGTGGGAACGGTGTGGCGGGGTCGCGGGCCAGAGGGGGGAAGGGGATAGCGGGTGCTCACCCAAAAATTGGGTAAAAATGTTGCCAGCCAGCGATTAAATCGTCGGGGAGATGCGTTGTATTAATCACCACCCGCTCGCAGTAGTCTTCGAAGATTTTTCGCGGTATCTCTATAGAGTGGTAAAAATTGATTTATATTATGTTTATACTTTTTAAATTTCATAAATTAGAAAAATATTAAATTAATTTACCTTTACTAAATATATATGGTATATCATAAAAATGATTTGAAAACAAGAAAAAAAAATCATTATGGTTATTATTATACAAATATGAACTTACTATTATTAGAGAGCATATGATTTAATGTACGGTTTTATGCAAAAAAAAATTGATTGAACATTTATAATATCAACGATAAGTAAAATAGTAAAAACTAATTTAAAATACTTGAGAACAATAATTACGAATGCCACTAAATTCCCATAAAAGAACTAGAAACAAAATTTAATATACCTCTTTCGTACAATTATTCCCGCATGCTTCCACCTAATTTGTATTCAGTAAATACCAGAAGCAAACTACAATAGCATATTGTTTATCCCACGCAAAGGAACTTTGAGTAATAGTGTAACAACTAAAATTAATGTGTAATGTTTTTATTTACGGCTCTATAGAAATCAACGTTAGTTGCCCTGTCCGTGGTAGGCGGGGTGGCCACCTTGGCTTTGTTTTAATATTTTCGCAGGCATTATGAAGGGTTTCGTTGCTTTCAAATAATTTCGGCTTCTGCTCGTGAAGTTTTTGATAAAAGTTTTCATTCTATCAATAATTAACGCGAGAGAACCTCGGTTTCGCTGATGCGATTATAAAGCTCGGGGTCCTTTGTCTAATCTGTGTTATTTTTTACCGTCTGGAAAGGGTCAGTCGAGTTTTCTTTCATTAATCGTATTAGAATTAGTAAAGAAACGTTTACATTTTATGTTTTCAATAATTGTTTTGTCAGTTTAAAAGAAAGAGCGTTAGGTACCTTCAGTTAGAACTTTTTTTTTATTGATAATGAAGAAATAATTTTGTTTTATTACGACCAGTACTTTCTCGTAGTAACAATCATATGTATAGCAGTACAATTTTATTTCTATTAATAATTACCTACATAAAATAAAGATGTTTTCGAAGATTCGTGGGAATAATATGTTCAATAAACTAATTATAAAGACTTATTACATCGTGTTTGCTTCTAGACGCGTGTTAAAAATTGTAAAATAAAAAATTCGTTACATTGCGTTTTTTTTTTTTAAACTATTGAGTAGAGCAACGGTCCGCGACAGGCGGTCCGTTTATGGATCGTGAATGGTTGAACCTCGGACCGCCAAATATTGTAATCTATACCAAGTATAGATTAATACGTAAGGTATACTATATCTTTATTTTACAAGTACCTACAACTGATAAGGTTTGATTAGTTTCCTATCACTAATGTGTGTGTGTGTTTGTGCGAATTCGTTAACTATAACTGATGTGATTTAAATAAATATAGTTTTTTTTTTTCTGAACCTCGTTAATATTTTGCCGCAATATCCGGACCGCACCTAAAACTACTCGCCGACCCCTCGTGTAGAGTGTTGACAATAATGCAATTTCCCACCATGGTATTGGCTATCGTCACAAAATGACAGCTTTCGTTGGTCTGAGTGTATTTTTATACCATATAGCCTCATTGCTTTCACCATAATCTCATCTGATACAGATGTACTTGAAGACAGGTTTTCATACTTAATGATGGTAGCTACTCAGATAAGCATTATTAGAAAATACTCTAACAGTATGTAACACGGTTTTCTTACGATGTTTTCTTTCTCCCAAAGCTAATTATAGAGTTGGATAGGTTGGTTCAAACTTACGTCCATTGACGCGAAATCCGAGCGCATTTACAGCTGAACCATCATCAAGTGAAGTCTTACTGAAGATTTTCTTCGGTCAGATTTACTATGAATCCTATTATTACCAATGTTTAAATCACAAGTGCCTTAGACGTACTGATTATAATAATTTAATGTACCATCATACGATATAAACAAAAAAAACAAAAATAAGCAAGCTCATTTGCATCGGTGCCAAATGGGCTCAGCGATGTCGGCACACACAAACAAATGACACACACAAGTGGCTCCCATAAGATATAGTATGGCGGAAGAACGGGAAACTTCCACGAAATTTGCTCACCCAAATGACTACGCTTGTTTTTTGTAGGTGGGTGCTTATAACTTTACGTTGGATTGCTGTGGATAAGACAATATATTTTAATCAGTACTTCTTCTTCTTCTTCTTAGTTAATGGCAATCTGTGTGTACACACAATTTGTGCCAATGTCATGTAGGTAAGATTTTCAATCTTGTATCAGCGTTACCAAGCTCCAACAGAACGGTGGCCTATCCTGCTCAAACTTTCCATGGAGCTTTGTCGGCACCTCAGAATGTATGCTACGCGTTGTCTTCTATAATAAACTTAACTTGAACACAATAACTAAACTATTTCACACAAAAACGCCACCAAGATTACATGATATAGACTCAAGTACACAAGTTTAATGAATTAAAGAAAACAATTGCTACATGTCAGACTGAGATCCCGCCAAAAACTCTAATCAGTACTTATATTAATTATTCATTGAAATTATTATAAGATTATTAGCAGAATTTTATTAGTGTATGGATTTATAATTAAAGGAACGTATGTAATTTCAGTTTAAATTAAAAAAAAATAGGAAACTAAAATGAAAATAGCGACCTTTTAAAGTTGAGCTACAGCGTCCGACTTTTACGAGTACTATTTTCATAAATATATAGGTATGTTACAGCAGCATCATTGGAAGACTAGTCAGTACCTCCAAATGTACTTGTAAGTTTAGAATCTCTACAATCTTGGGTCGATATCATCAATTAACATCAAGTGATATTGTGATCCAAAAACATTGGATATAAAAAATCATAATATGTGTAATTATTAAAAACAATAATATATGTTTTGTCTCATCCATACGATGCTAGCGCACCCTAACAAACTTATTAAGATTTCTTTTCTTTTTACTCTGTACGTGGTTAGCGACGTATGACGCAAGCTAACGGCCGCGAGGGGTACCGCGGGGGGACCGGGAGGGGGCGCCACCCCCGCACGCATGGCCGCTCTCATGATTTAAGCACAGGGATAAGAATGAAATTAAAAATACATCCTTGGGGTGCCAGGGGGACATATATGCAAATGAACACCCCCTCAACGCCCCCATCATAAGACGAGGGGGGTGTATTTTTTTGTTAGGATGCTATTAATTTGGGGTGTAACTAAGTAAGTCTATAGGCATATATGAGGGTGTCTCATTCCACGTTTCTTATACTTTCTTTGCGTTTAAATTATGCGGGGATGTGCTCGGAGATTATGAAGTGTATAACGCTCAGGTGTAATTTATTAATTTTTTCCCCCCTTACCTTTCCCTTCCCTTCTACATTGTATATACAATAAATACGTTTCATATTTATATGGATTACAAAAAAGTCTATACTGGGTTATTATTACATAATAATACTTAGGCGAACTATGGTAATGTTCTCAAGTCACTATGAGAATGTAATTTAAGGTAAAGGTAAAATATACCAAAAAACATTAGCGAAGTATCTATAATTTGAGTACTTAAAATTGAGTTTTTTTTTTTTAATAAAACTGTTGTACAGTTAAACCTAGAATCTAATAAAATGCACCAGGACTTCTTGATAAATGATTATTTTTACAAAATGGCAACCTAGATAACATCACCGCTAAATAATACTCAAACTTCCTAAAAAAGTTTGACAATAAATTATTCGATAAAAATAAATAAATATCTATCGAAGGCTGTAAATAAAAGGGTCCTATTATTGATAAAATATAAGGCGTTACACGAACGTTTAGTGATAGGATCGAAGCCGTGGGGTGTATTCGAGTGGCCCATCGTGTTTTCACACATTCGACATTCATTGGGATGATTACGCGTTTTTCGCGAATACATTCAGATTGTGCTCCTGTAAAAGATATATTGTTTTAATCGTATTAGTTTTCGCTTAGCGGACGAAATTCAAACTCAAAATCATTGTTTAAAATTTGAGGATAAAAAACTGTTTCCAATTACTAACGCTCATCAATAGGAATACCTTTCCATAAAACGAAAAAGTAAAAAAAAAAAATAGTTTTGAAAAAAATACTCTTTTATCTTTAGGTACCTTTTCCTTGTATTTTATTATAGTGGGTATATATATTTATAGATATTTTCCTACATGATGCCCGATAGGAAAGATTCATAAAAATTTAAATAGAGGTAATAAAGAAAATTTTAGAACACTAAAAAAATCAGTACGAGAAACTTTTGTTAACTATGGAAGCATCTTGTTAAAGCAGCAAACTAGATCATCAATTATTAACTTCAGTTTTACCTTAGCACTGAAGCAACTGCTATACTGCTATGCTAAAATATATTATTAGAATCTAAAATATAAATCCTTCTTTTTTATTATAATTATTATATCCATTTTCAGTTACAATCGAGTTTCTTGCTGGCTCTCCTCGACTGGGTTGTTTTCCGAACCGGTGGTAGATTTTTGACGTTCGCAAGCGCCTTTTCAGGGCCCAAATTGATTAAAGAGTTTTTTGATGTTGATTTTGATAATGTAGTCAGTTTTTTGAATGTAAAAATATGTTATCAATTAGCATAGCTTTTAGTGTAACACGAGCTATACGAGTTGGCAAACTTCATGTGAGGGGAACAACGATTTGGATTTATTGTCTCCGAACGATGACATCCGCGAACAAATTGGATAATATGCGGTAGATTTCCAAAGCCGCTTTCAACTATACGATACACCTATATATAGTTTTTATGCTAAATACTTAAAATAATTATATTATGATTTCATGATTATATTTATTTGTAATTTATATGTTAATAGATTTAGATAAATATTAAAAACAAGAGATTTTCTTTCAAATTCATATGAAGAAACAAAGCCGATAAAATTAATTGAGAACTAGTCAGGACATTAGTTTTGCACATAAAAAAATCTATTTATCTAAAAATATAAATCTATTTAATTCCGATTAGCCATAAATAGAAAATCGACTTTTTTATTAACCTACCTATATATAAATGTATAAGTCAAACTTATTATTGAATATATATATATTTATAATACATGCCTTCAACAAAAAAATGAAATATATGAATTTTCAACGCTTCACGCGTCGCATACCAAAGGGCAGATCGATGATCGTCAAACAATAAATGTCACGTCCACTCCCTTACGTTAACTCGTCAAGTGAACACAAAATATACATTCAAAATTCACCCCTATGTCTTTGAAAATAACGTTGTTAATAACCGCACACGTTATCCGGTAGACCTTCCGATTTTTCCTCAAGGTGCAAACGATGCCCTAATTTTTGCGAACGATATATGTTAAGTTAGCTTTATGTATGTAGATATATATGAGGGATACGTTGGCATTTTTATATGACATGTATTTTAATAAAATGAATACAATCAAACAACAAAAGGCATATTCCGGATTCAATACGTATACATCCAGACCGAATGACGTAAGATCGTTCTTCAGATGAAATATATATATATATATATATATATATATATATATATATATATATATATATTTATATATATATATATATATATATATACAAATAATTACATAAACATTATCCATTGGACGAAATTGTGATTCTAAACCATTCTGGAATGATCAGGAACAGACATAAAGATTATATTACAAAGTAAATTGTTTCAAAAAAAAAAACTCAAGCCAATTTCAATATCGTCTTCAGTTTAATACCAAAATGAACTGAAGAAAAAGAATCATCTAATAACATATCATTTTCACGTATTTAAATGATAAGAAGTTGTAATCAAATTACTTCTTACGGGCGCCAAGTTATTCGTAATAAAATTAACAATCTTTAATGTGCATTTTTGCTTAAACTTTTGGAGCGATAATGGTACAGTGTGCAATGCGGCCGGATTCCGCGTCAATGGACGCGGATTCAAGACTACCTATCCGGCTCTAAAATTAGCCTGAACCTTCGGCCATGGAAAACATCATGCGGAAACCGTAGATTGGTGATAGGGCATTTTCTAATATGTTTGAAAATCTGTCGCCAAATATCAATAGGCGTGTTGCGGCAACAACACTTGATTACCAGTACCTCTAGGCTTAGTGTGTTTACCATCCTGGACAACATCGTCACTTAACATCAGGTGAGATTGTGGTCAAAGTAATGAGCCTATACCGAGTAAAAAAAAAAAAACATAACTTTCCTGTTAAAACATTTAAGGTAAGCGCGCATTTTTGTCCGGCAAACGGACTACTGTTATTTTCTCGACCCTCGTATCTAAAAATAAACTGCAGGTAAATGCAAACCTTGGAACGCTGTAAAAGAGAACACTTCGTGAACTTATTACTTTATAATTTACATGAATATAGTTCAATTTTATAAATAGGTAACACACGCGATTAAATTAAAACTTCTTTGTCTTTACATTTCATACATTAAATTCTTCATACATTTTGGATAGCATGTTTGCGGTAACCTTCTTTATTCTCAAACAGTCGAAAGTATTTTATCTCCAATAATCATTTGACTATGCGGTAATTTTACGAATATATTACGTTAGGATAATTATTCCAATATTGATTATATATACAATAAGTGTAGTATTATAGATTAATATGAGCCTGCATTAGAATTACGTATAAAATCCTGAACTGAAAAGTATCGATAAGCAATGTAAGAATTGTCTATATTTAAAAAAATGTAGAATAGGTACATATTTTATTGTGAAGAATGTTTTTAACAGGAAGTGCATTAGAAGTGATATAAATTAGTCGCTCGTTGAGTGTTTAAGTCAGTCGTTGTTAAGACGTAGCAGGGAGAATAAACAGAGTGTACCTATTGAGGACAAACGAACCTCTTACATCTAATACATTCAATTACGAGAATAACATCGCGATTCACAAGCCTTACAACACACACACCTAGAAACACGAGAGAGATATAAGATATGTACCTCATGTGTGTAAAAGTAATAGATAATAAGTTTTTAAACTAAGAGTAACTATGTGCTAGTTGTAAGGATTAAAAAATGTATAAGAACCCGTACCGACCGCCGGCAAAGTTGTACCGGCAAGATATAGTTTCTAAATACGTGTAATTCCAAGATAAATAAATACAGTCCACATTATATAGAGAAGTTGGGGTTTCATTGGTGAATAAAGAAAGCGTCTCCTTCAGTACCCTAATATAGTGAAATGCATGGCCAAATGTATTCGTAAACCCAATTGAAATACGCGTATTTACTGACCTGTCCCTACTTGTGGGTGGGCTCCTGTTTCCGCAACTAGACATATTTGCGGTCCGTTGTGCGTGCAGGATTAGTAGCTCAGCTCCTTCCAGAAGCTCAGAAGCCTCCTGGGGCGATCAAAGGCTTCCTGGAGCGACCTCACTTTATTGAAGGTTTTCCCGTTGATTGACTACTCCTGGCATTTCCAGGACCATGTAGGCAGCAGTATCGTCGTCACATGGGGCTATCTGTCAGAACTATAATAAAGAAATTTTTATTAAGTGAGCAGTGTCCCGACCATTAAGCGAATATCAGACTTGTCCCCACAATTAAAACCTAAAGCGAAAAGTTTCAATCTTTTTCTAAGATTACTGCGCACACGGTCTAGTTTGAAAAACTTCGTTTTGTTTACATTTATAGAAAGGTAAAGTTCATATTAGAAATACTTAAGATAAATTAACCCTCATGATTACCAATGGATTTTTATCCACATGTCATCCATCCATAATCAGACTTGATATTCATTTATTTCAGTGTTTACTTTGAGAAAGTCAAAGGAATAAAAGCGATTGAAAACAGAAAAGAAACAAAATTCGAAACATTTTTATGTAAATTAATAATTATCCTTTTTATAAAATAAAGTCAATAATTTAATGAGATACTGTTGAATGTTTCGACCACTGGGCGGTTATTAGTTCCTATAAAAAATCATACTTATCAATGCAGTGATTAAACTGGTTTGTTTCGAAGACGTGACGTGACGTGACGTCAATCCGTAGCTGTCGCTACACGCGCTACGCGATGACATCTTCCGTCAACTGATCCATTTATAGCCCCACTTTACGTCAGGTTATAAACTCTGATCAAACACTAGTTTGTAAAATACAAAAACATAAATATTCTTTAACTTCACTATAAATTTATAACTTTATCTTATTTGTTGATACATTGCGAATATTGAAAATGAAAGTCTTGAAGTACTTCGAAGTTATAGAAGTTTACTAAATTACTTGCTATAAATACGATAATTTGTCAGCATAAGTTATTTATTTTTAACATTTAGTGTAGTTTATTGTTGTTCTTTATTTTATAACATTATTTTGTAACATTTGTATTTATTATTTCTTTGTGGCTTATTTGTTCTATACTGTTTTTTTTGTTTTCTAAATTTATTGTCAATATTTATTACGGCCACAACATGCATCTAGTGGTGGCCTTAAAAGGCAAATATACTCACGATTGTTTACATGTTATTCAATGAATGTAATGTAGTGTATTCCCCACTAGCCATTTTTTTATGAATGAATAAATTAGATAAAAGTTAACGTCTACTTGTTTGTTTGTCCGTTAGTACGTCTATAACTTGAGAACAACTAAATCAATAATTTACATAATTAATATGGGTAATCGACCATAAAAATGAGACAATAGGAAAACAATGGAGAGCAGGCGTAAACACCAGGTTAGTGCTCAAAGGGTCCAGTTTTTTTAAATATTTTGTTTGTAGTTTATATAAGATATATTTATAGTTTATATATGGCAAACAAAATGCTTAGAGGATAATAAAGTGTTAAAGATGATAAACTTGAAAGATAAACTTAAACGTGTAAATAAAATAATGACCAGCACATTCATTAATTAGACCAATGAATATTTTAAAACTATATTATGCTGTGAATAATAATTGTGCGGAGGAAGCGATGATAGCGAAGCGTGTAGAGCGGTCGGATTCCACATCAATCGACGGGGGTTCGATTCCCATCTATTCGACTGTAAATCGGCCTAAACTTTCACTTAAAGAAAATATCATGAGGGAACAATAGCATGGTGGTAATATATTTTCTAATGATGGCCACCTGGGTAGCTACCACCCTCAAGTTTGAAAACCTGTTATCAGATACCAATAGGTGTGTTCCAGCAGCATCACTTGAGAACCAGTACTTCTAGGCTTAATGTATTTATCATCCTTGACCACA
This sequence comes from Samia ricini, assembly GCA_014132275.2. Taxonomy (NCBI): domain Eukaryota; kingdom Metazoa; phylum Arthropoda; class Insecta; order Lepidoptera; family Saturniidae; genus Samia; species Samia ricini. The sequence continues at coordinate 4,329,167 of AP028159.1, forward strand.
TCGTTACTTAACATCAGGTGAGATTGTGATCAAAACACTGAGCATATACCGTGTAAAAAAAAATACGTTATGATAGACATGAGTTCCGCTAAAAAAATCTCTCCACGGTGCTCCTATAAAGCGTCCTTTCAATAATAAAATTAAACATTTAAAAAAATACTTTTTATTTTTTAGGCCATGAGAAGAAGTACCCAGTTGGGTAAAATTCAAAAACCTCTCATATTTATATTAATTAACGAACAACAGAATACCAATATTTTTTTACAAACACATACACACGTACTTAGATATATTATCTATGAGAAATAATATCATGTTATGAGCTATATCTAATTGAGAGTCATTCAAATGAGGCTAATATAGCCGCATTGTAAGGCGCAGCGCAGCACTCACGAACGCTATATATCGCGGGAACGCATGACTTATAGCAGTTTGTCACATTCGCAATCAAACGCGTAGAAATGCGGCTGTCTCCCGATCTGTGATTAATGCCTTTCTTAATTACAAAGTTATACCGCGGGGGTGGTACATGTGTTCGTTCCTTAACTCGTTTACATTCGCGGTATTCCGTGGACGGGCTAAGTTTTACGTTTAAACATTTTATATTACGTTATTAATTAAAATGTTATTTCAATTTAGAATAATAATGAACAATATCTGATAAATCTTATGAGGTAAATAAATTGAATTTTTTGTATCGTATTCTTTTTTATTTTATAATTATAAAAGATATAATTATATTGTTGAATAATTAAATAAACAATACGTTACATTATGTCGAAAGCTACAAAGCCGACTGAAAATTTAACTGAAAAAAACAAAAGACGATCAAAAGTGAATAAAGAATATAAATGATCGAGCAATAGGCCCACTTTATCTAGACTTTATCCAGACTACTTAGGCTGCGATTCGATAAATATAAAACCCGTCTATCGTCCTCCCCGTTTACATAATCACCGGTTATATAAAAACGTTCTTAAACTGTCACCTTTAAGTCTAATACACACGCGCGTCACGTCCCGCTCTCATTTGAGCCGTTTCATCGATCGGAGACAAAGCCTCGCCAGGCCCCGATAAACGAATTAAGGAAATGGGAGATTTTTTATCTGGGCCGTGGGGAGGGGGTGAGGGGCGCGACACGCGTCGTAAAACGCAATACTTTCTTATGCAAAGTCCCCAGCGATAATTAGGCAGAGTTGCGTGTCGGTGTGTGCGCGCGCCTTTACTTTTGTTTTCGATTACGACATTTGTTTATGCCGTTCTGGAGAGACGTATTATAATAATAAATATCTAATTCGTTCTTAATAATACCCGTCCAAAATATTTTTTTTCTTTGTGTTGTCTATACCATTATTTGACTAATTTTGGAGTTTTGTGTGATTAAAATCTATGTATTCTCTTATACCGCTTAGTAATTAAATTGTCGGTTGATGAAATTCCGTGCCAATGTTGGTGCCGTGTGGTGCCGGCTAAAAATAGTACCGCCCTCCTGTGGGTTTCGTAAAAGGCGAAGGGATAAACCAGAGGATAGGCAGCAGCATTCACTGAGGACCACAAACACCTACTGCTATCGCTAACGCGTCTGCCAAGCGTGGTGAGTATGGGAGTCCCCTGCCTTATTGGAGAGACGTATGTCCAAAAATGGACGCATATCGGTTGACTGGTGATGATGACGATAACATCCCAAAAAAGGAACAATTCATTTTGAACTTTTTCTATTTGTAATTTAAAGGCAATATCCTTAAAATATAAATAACATGGTTCTACTATTGTAATATGAATGTTAAATAATTCGTTCCCTATTAATTTTTTTCCATTTATACTTACTATATGAAAGTATTTCAGTTCCAAACGTAAACAAGCTCCGTCGACTTTTTTAATATAATGTCGTGATATTAAACCGGCACAGATACACAAAAATTAGAATCGTTCGCAAATGAACGGGCGAACGCGCGGCCCTGTCCTCGGCGACGCACATGTCTTGCGCGGTATACACGAACATACACGATCTTGATACTAATCGAATAAAATATTGAATTAAACTCAAATATTAAGAAATTATACCGTTCTAATCTACCATATAAATTTAACTTTTTGGTAAAAAATATGGCTTTATCTTCGCATGTAGATTATTAAGTTAAAATGAGAAACTTTTCATATGACAACTCAAATGCTGTTCAGTCGTCTATTGTTTTATTTGTACTAGGTAGTTTATTTTATATTTAATAGATAGTCTAATGATTTTATATTCTTTAAATTTAATTTATTTAAAACGATTGCAACTAAACCTTGTAGTTAATGTAATCTTAGGGAATATTGGCTGCGTAGTACACCTATTCCAAATTGTTACATAATATAATGGAAATAGATTCAAAATGTTTGTAATCAAATAGTAAACACTTTTTTAGATATCAAAACATTTTCTTTTAGTTTCCTCGAATTACGTGATGATTTATTCCATACATCTAACCATCTATCATCATCATCTCCCTACCCTTTTTCCATTTTAATTTGGGATCGGCGCAACACGTCTTCGTCTTCCATACCTCTCTATTTGTCGTCATCTCCGGATTCACTCCTTTCCTAAGCATATCATCTTTCACACAGTCCATCCATCTTTTCTTTGGTCTTCCCCTTCCCATGTAACCGTCCACATTCATATCCAATACCTTTCTTATAACATCCCCTCCCTCCCCGCGCATCACATGTCCATACGAGTACGACAAACGCACGTACAAACGACCGCTTCGTAACTTGTCTGTTATTGGCGCCATTTTCAAACTTCCTCTAACATACTCATTCCTAATCCTATTCATTCTTGTTACCCCACATATCCACCTCAACATTCGGATCTCAGCTGCATGTAATTTTTTTCGTCCGTCACCTTTACGGGGTAACATTCTGATCCATACAAGACGACAGGTCGTATTATGTTCTTGTAAATCTTCCCCTTTAATTTAAAGAGGATTTGTGGATCACACGTAGTAGCCCTGACCTGCCACCATTTCCATCCATCCATCTATCTATCCATCCATTAAACGAAAAGACGTCCACCGCTGAACAATAAATCTCTCCCAAAGATCTCCACGATGACTGATCTTACGCCACCCGCGTCCAGCGGACTAACGCGACATTCAGCAGGTCTTCGTCGTCGGATGAATTATTGTCACAAATTAAAATTAATCTGAAATTTCTTATTCGAAGCCTAGTGTCGTCTTCAAAGTATCAAAACATTTTAATCGCACGCAACACTTTTAATTTTCCCTTCTTAAAAAAGGGAGGCCAGCGGTGTGTTTTCGGCGGCCCCGTCGTGTGTGGGGGTGGCCACCCCGGGCGGGGGTGCGGTAATCAAGGCACGCAATCTTCGGCGAACCCTTAAAAACTTTAAAACTCATCGCCGCCTTGCGCAACTCATATACACACACACACATACATAAACCATACACATTTTATTAATGCAATTTTGTTTTGGGTATGTTTGTTTATTACACAAAGGAAAAAACACGAAAGGCAGTGATTGCTTCATAGTACAGAGCCTCTAGATCGTTTATTTTATGATGGAAATAGATATAAACTATATGTTCAAGTGTTTAATATAATATCATATAATTTACTTTGCATATATTGTACGTTGTAACTCGATCACGTGTATTCAAACATAAATTGTTTTCGACTTTACTTGTTATCAATTATCTATTCTACATACGTAACTATAATATAGAAATTCATAGTTCATAGTTAATTCAATAATTAAACGTATATATTTCTTTATTTAATAAAGTGCTTTAACGTAAACATCGTTTGCCCTTTAAGAGCCATAAAATAAAATGGGAAGTCGTTTCATTCAAATTTATTTTGTTTGCATTAAAACGTGCGTGTACATTTCTTGATACTTGATGACTCGATAATATCATAGTTATTCTCGTATTAAATTATTGATCATTATTAATTTATGTGACAATTTTTTTTTTTTTGGTAATTCAGAAAGAGATGTTATATATATATATATATATATATATATATATATATATATATATATATATATATATATATATATATATATATATATATATATATATATATATATATATATATATTATTAAATAAGGAGCTGTTTTGTTAAAAACTCTTTGGACGTCAGAAGTGTAATGAAGCTAAACAAGGGTATGTTATTTTTTGTTTTAACTTTTAAGTGTTAACAAGAACAAATATACTACAAGCAAATTTTCGGCAAAATTCTCTACTGAAAATACAGTAACTACCGATCAGATTTCATAATGTAATGGTAGTTCATCTTACTCTATAGCTGAGAGATCGTGGGTTCAATTCTAATCAAGATTGTCGTTTTTATATTTTATTTTGTGATATTAAAAAGATAAATTTTGATAGCATCTTGACCTGTTACTTAGTTGTTTTTTATTTTGTTTTATTTGTGCTCATAAGTTTACTTATTTCACTCGAATTTGCTTACATATAGATCTATATATACTATCAATAAGATATCTCTATATTATTTTATTTTAGATCTAATCCCTTACTTTACAGACTTTCCTTAACGTTAATTCCGAATAACACAACTTCAAAATACCTAAAGAAATCTAAGTTCAAATCATCAAATTAAGAGCATTATTGCTTAAATTAAAAGAGTATTTGAATGATCAAAACCTTATCCTAGAATTATTTGTTTCGCATCTCAGAATCAGCCAATTAATGTCCAACACCTGTGCCATGTTCCTAGTAATTCAGATTCAACGAATGATGATGGTGATGCTGATGATGATGATGATGATTATTATTATTATGTGGAATATTTTTAACAGTAATTTTAGTAACTTTTTGTATTGTTTATAAATATCTATTGAAAACTCTGCCGGAAACATTTTACCGTATTTCAAGATAAACAAAAACAACATTCATAATACCGTTCGCTAAACCACAAAAACAATTTTGCAAATATTGTCAGGGCATCGATGTTTTTCTTAGCGTTGAATGTAAGACTGGTTTTATGTGAAGTGAAAAAAATTGCATAAACACGATTTTAATTATGCCTCTTCTAAACCTAGTTCACTATATGTGGATGAACAAAGTGCAAAAGTGTCTCAAATTTAATCAACCGACGTAATACATAAAAAAATTATCTATCGAATAAAAATCACACAAGTTAACACATCCCAAACATCGTGTGCAGCGTAATAGTTCATTAAACCCTGTTTTATGTGTGCATATCTATTAGTCACTCGCGATGCTTGTTATGCACATGTGTGTGTGCGTGCACAAACACAGGGGTTTTAATTTTTGGGGGTTCTTTAATGACACTTCTTTGCCATCGATTTTAGCATTTCGCTGAGGGTTACTCTTTTGTTTTGCGCTATCGATTCGACGGTATTCCTCGTCTAATTCGTTCGTGCATACGTGATCAAGTTTACACGCATTTAGGGTGCAGTGGCCCGGTACGACGTTACATCGTCACATGTCAGTATACAGTTTAAATAGTATTATAATTAAATTATTAGCGATTATATTTTGGATAAATAATATTTACAAAAGTGAATAACGCATGGTCAAAAGAAAGAAGAGTTTCAGCCAGTCAAGACAGATTTTATGTCGCCCCTACCTGTTTCCGTTCCGAGCATCCAGAAAGGACTTGGTAGTGTTGTACTATGAACATTTCTTATCGATAAAAAAGAAAAGAAAATGTGCCTACAGATTATCGAAAAAGAATCTTACCATAAACTCACAGATCGATAAATTGTCATTCATTATTTTACTTTTCATTTCCAATCCATATATCTTAATAAATAAAATAGAAGTGTCTGTTTTGTAATATCAAAATAACAATTTTTATCTAAATACATATGAATGTTAAGACGATACCGATACAAAAAAAAATACGATTTTTAAATGTTTTTGTCACTCTCCCTGACTGTTTGTTCCGGGTAATCTCTAGAACGGCTAGACCGATTTTGAAGAGACATTTTTCTAGATAGCTGAAGTTACTCCGCGTAACTTAGAATACTTTTGATTTTCAAAAATAATTAGGGTACCGTACAAAAAAATTAAAACGCAGTGAAGTACATATGAAATAAGTATGCAGCCGCGAGCACACATCTAGTATACGATAACACGTATGTCATTGTTTTTTTTGTTCTACACTAGTGTTCGCCCGCTGGTAGAATTAGCCATATTAAATTTTTCAGAAAACTGATCCAATTCTTTTCTTTTTTATAACTCAAAAATGGGTAGATTTTTTTATGTTATTTTATTAGACGATTTTGTCTATGCCTCGAATAACAAAAAACTATCGCGAAAAAATATTTGATTTCACTTGTTTTATAAGCTCTTTTATAATTTCCCAAGAATGGATTGATCGATTTCTATGAATGGTGTTTCGCACTCGAGAAGTCTCCTCGCGTGTTGAAAGGAAAACTAAATTTAATTAAGCTAATAGAACAACATTAATTGATCCTAATAAAGTATATAATTCACCGAATTAACTAGTAGTTACTAAAAACAACTAAATCAGTTGCTTTGTTTTAAATTGTATGTTTTTTTTTTTGCATATTTACGTACAGATTGAAGTTAATAGTCAATGATTTTATTATTGGTTTTTTTTATTTTTAACCTAGTTACGCTTATGTTTATTTTTAAACTCAGTAGGTACGTACTATGATAAATATTTCTGATACACTTCTTTCTTTCCACTGATAGTGAAGTTGAAACATGGAGGAGTATGTAAAACGAATAAATCGCATCACATTTTATACTGTTTTAAAAAACATTCACTTATCTAATAGTTCCTTACCAATTTTATTCGTAATGTAACGACTAATGTGATTGTCATCTCGACAGACGCGAGAGTCTAATGATGCACACTGTCTGGAAGATAAGGAACATCACCTTTTGATCACACACCAGCATCCGTCGAAAGTTTTCTCTCTAGCTTTATTTGTTTTAAGCTTACAATGCGAACGAATGAAACGGTGGATGCGTATCACATAACAATGAACGTCGTATATTGTTTGTAGTGCAAACGATAATCGACAATAAAATCGATAGAGTTAAGGTTGAATATAGAAAACGCTACATTCCATGATACATGAGCCGCCGCGTATACCCGTCTTGCTCTAGGAAAAAGCTTACAAGAAAGCAAAGAATGGCGTAAGAAAAGGGAAGGGACGCGGTGGAGATATGTCTCAGGCCGGTGTGATGAATTAAATTTTTAGGGGGTGTTTAGGGGGGCCTTGCCCCTTTCATTGGCGCGTCCTCATCCAGTTGTTCGTTACTTTAATTTATATTAATTTTGTTTTGATTTTTAACGTTCTATCTTCGTTTTTCAAAGTATTCCTTTTTACGATATAAATTGAATATAACATTAATTCATTTAAAAGTTGATAGTATCAAAAAATATGTAGCAAATAAATTAATCAATGTATTTGGTTTTATTTTCTTTTACTTTTACGTCGCATTTTTAAATTGAAATGCGCGTCTCCGTTATCCGGCACTCTTTAAGTTAACAACATACTACTTTCGTCTATCGGACAACCACTATAATTCAAATAAATCTTATCCCTGGAACTGCGAAAATATTTCTTGAAGTGTTCAAAGATCACCGTAGCGTATTATAACTTCGATGGATTTCAGTTTGATTTGTATTCTACAGTCAACCTGAACCTTCGGCGAAGGTAAATATCGTAATAAAAATATAGCCCATGGTGGTCGGGCATTTTAAAATTATCTCTTGTATACCACTATAAATACCGGGGGGACGCGGGACTAATTTTGCACCAATTGCACCTCGAGCCCCTTCCGGCAGCAGCCCTGGACGTGTTCTGATCCCCAATTAAGGAGACTCCTGTATCCACAGCCAACGTGATATAGTGACACTTGTATGCTCTAAAATAACACGCGTTACACTCCACCTCACATACAGGTACATGGGTTGTCCCTGAGATTCGTATTTTCTTTTAACCACCGTAGGCTTACCCAGGCCAAACTTAGCTGTATTTAGCTTAGCAACTTAGCTGTATTTATGTCGTAGGTAGCGGCCCAAGCTGAGCTCCGTACTTTTGTGCCCTTGCGTTACATTGTCAATTTGAAAAACAAATGAAACCACACTAGTGGTTATATCAACTACTGAATAAATTTCTTTGTACTTTTCGAATTAATACACGAGTGAATCTGCAGATGGATTTGTGTATAATATTGAAAGTCTGATTTTCTTGTATTATCATTTATTACAAACACACTTTTTACAGATACTTTATACTTTGACGACATTCGACTTTCGAAGAACATATGATGAAAAACTTGATGTTACATCCCACTTTATTAATTTAGCATATTAACTGATCCATATTACACATGCCATATAAAGGTAACGCGGTATTTGTAATTCCCGATAGCCAAAACCGTGAAAAAGTAAACGAAGCCGCGGTCGCAAACTATTCTACAATAAAATCGATCAATTTCGAGATTTTTATAATAAACTTATTAGAGTATCTCATAGTGAACTCCCTAAAGGTGTGTATCCCTGGGGATCAGAATTATTTATAACAAGCTGTGTCTGCGACTTCGCTCGCGTGAAATTCAGACAATTATACGAGTATTCCGGTCCCGTCCCGTCCTAGATAGATATTATATAAAAATCAAAATATTGGTTTCTCATTTATTATCTATTAGAGATGAATTATTTATATACTATACATTATTTCATAATATATTATTTACTATACTATAATATACATTTCGTTCAATTTCAATCAATCCATATTTTTTTTGTTCTCGAATAAGACTAAAACGCATATAAGTAAACTCTTCTTTCATACTAAAGTCGCCGCAATATTATATACTCGTATTGTAGTCTTTGGTCGCCGCGTGTCATTCAAACTACTATAACTTTTGATAGAGTGGACCGATTTCAATGAAATAAAGTTTTGATGCTACCCCGGAGTTTATTTTATAATAATCTTTTTGAGTTTTTAAATTTTACTTAGTACTTTTTAATTGATGCCTGCACATACAAACGTACAGACAGACAGACAGACTGACAGACATTTCTAAAAATGATATACATGTGTTTAATCATCTATTTTTAGTCCCTTGCAATAAATTCTTTTCACAAAAATCTGAAATGTACAGACACGTGAAATTTTATTATTAGTATAGATAAGAAACCCGTAACACTTACTAAATATTAACGCAGTACTGTTAACAATTTAAGTTCTACTAAAAACAGTTCAAATTACCTAAAGGAAATTAAAAAGGTAAAAAAAAAATCTTTAAAAACAAGTCAACAATCTGACGTAACTTGAAACGGCTGTCGGCAAAAACTTGGACAATCGCAAACTTTATTTTTATATAAGACGTCGTGTATAAAATCGAAGACGCCGATAGTCTTATCGCAAACCTCTTTCAATTAACCAAGTACTAGTACATAAGACTATATACTTAATATAATATAATGAGTTAATAACGCATACACTCACCAATTCACACTTGTAGAAGACACACGAACACACGCGCATAGAATTCGCGCTTACATAAAACACGTCTTTCTTCTTGTATTCTTAATTAGCGTGTCGTCTACACCCTTCCCTTTCGCTCTCGGAGTGTTAATTAGAAGTTCGTCCCTCTCTCGCTTTCTTAATACATTCTTCCTCTCCGCGGTGTTTTCTTTACGTTTTTATTTGTGTGCGTCTCTGTGTGCGGTGGTGTTTAATTTACATGTACTTGTATGTCAGTGTACCAGCGAAGGGAAATTTGGATTGTGACGAAAAAAAATGGCAGAATTCTTTCTTTTGGAAAAAGAAGAATGTTTTATAAGAACTCTTTGAAGTGAAAACATCTTTACCGGCGTTGAGCGATTCTTGGTAGGGGAGAAACTTGTAGATTCGAGTTACCAATGCTATGACGTCACTGGTCAACATGATACAGTATGTCAAACGCTCTGAGATGAGTGAATAATCCTATTTATACTTACGCAGCCTATCGCATGTTTTGATTATGAATAAAAAATGAATATAAGATGAAAAATATTGCTCGAAACACCAATAAATGTAGGAACCAGAGCAATTTCATATGTTAAATGTTATTAATTTAAAATATCAAATTATGAAATTAAAACGTTATAAAACAGTTTAAGTTATAAGATAGCCTTATTATTTTTTTTAAATAGAATGTTTTATTATAGCTTCAAACATATTTTGTTTTATTGCGAGTAGCAAGCGTTTGTCATACTATAACTTTTTTTCATTTCAGTTCGCCTAAAGTTCTAATTCTGAATTCAAACGATTTGGCTAGTATAACATACTACATATAAGGCTATAAGATAAACACTTACAGTTTTTTTTCTAACGTGTAAGTTATCAAATCTAAAAAGCTGGGCGGCAGTAATGCCATCCTGAACATATTTTCCGGTTAAAATTACCATTCACTCTTCTATACTTATTTTGCCCTCAGTATTTACTTATTTCAATAACTTTTCATCCACAAATAGAATGTAGAATCTACTGTCAAGTAATCAACATATACGCAGTCTCGTAGACACCCTGGGGCCCATCCGGGATGGACCAAAACATGTTCCAATCTTCCTCTGGGGAGGTTTCTGTATCCGCCACCAGCTGACCACTTTAACGGCTGCGCGTTCTAAGCGTACTCCCGAATCATTTGGTGATGCTGTCAAAACCCTTTCGGTCAAACTATTTACTTGAAACGAAAAAAAGTAGTATAACATGTACAGTTTTAATTCAAGAGGTTTTTTTTTTCGAAATGTTTTTTTTTAAGTATTTGAAATATTTCCCCTCTAACCAATTTACCCTGTGACCGTACTCCGGGTGTTTTATACGAATGTGGGTATACGCGAAAGGGTGTCAGCGGTGCGAGGCGTCCCGTCCGCGCCCGGCGGCCTGGCGCGGACCGCGGGGATGACGCGGGGAGGGTTACACGTACACATAAACACTTATAAAAGTTTTTTGACAACAACCCCCCACGTCTCACCCTTCGAATTCGCTAATTTATGTTGCTTTTTTAATCAATACCGGGTTGTATAGGTTCTATCGGAGCTTTGTTAGGCGACAGACTTTATGACGTCACTGGTCCGGATGTGATTGGCGTATTTATGAGTTTGTCCGATGTCTAGATATCGAAATTCAAATATCGGATATCATATTCCGAACTCTAACTAGTAAATTATCACATAATGTTTACGAAATCTATTTGAGTATAGTTTTTAGTTTAAGGAACACACTTCACGTTTATTAACAAATCTCACAAAGATCATAATTTCTCACTAAAGAAGTCACGTGTACAAAATAGTGTAATTGATATCTTAACCAGACTTCGAAAGAAATGGAACAAAACAATATAATTTTTATCCATACATCTATTCAACCATAAGACGTCCACTGTTGGACTTAGGTCTCCCCCAATAATGGAGGGATTGCCATAATCGCCACGCTTGGCAGGCGGGTTGGCGATCGCAGTAGATGCTTGTGATACTCAGAGGATGATGCCTTTTACGACACCCCACAGTAAGATATGGAATGGTACTATTCTTGGCTGGCACTTTATGGTTATAAACTTATATCGTATTTTAGTTTGTTTTCGATTAGAGAAAACTTATTCGAATCGACGATGAATTAGTATTGAATATATAATGGAATTACTTATTACATAGTTACGTCGTATTTCCTTAAGCTAGTTAAGCTAACTACCGACCTAAAACTGAAAATCTAAATAAAAAAAAAAAGTGTTTAGAACAAAATTATAGGCATATTTAATTCAGCACTTTCACTTCGGGTCTGTTTTTATTTCGAAAACTTAATGTTGTACGATTTATTTTGTTTAATCTTCAACTAACCTAAAACAACGAAAAATTAACAATTTAACACCCAATCCCGATAATGCATGAAAAAAGATCTGTGGACAAAGAATTTATGACTAGATAATGTTGCCCCTATCTCGTATATCGCAAGACCGACCTATTACTACTACCTACTTAAATCGTCAATCTTATCCTTGAACAGAGAAAAAAAGTTATCTGACAATTTTCCGTCTCGCCAGACCCTCGCACGTGTTACGCAAAAATCCGCACAACGATACACAAACTTACAACTGCCATCGACAAACGAAAATTTTCAATTCATTTATATAGAAGAAATGTCTTCGTCAACTGCATCAGGAATTCTGGTGACATATTGCGCAAACAAATTTGTTTTTGCAGTTGCGAGAATGATTTTTTTCTACTGCGTAAATAGGTAAAGAGTGTGGGTTTAAGTGCAAACGTAAGTTTGTAATTCTGTTAACACGCTGCGAGATGGATCACCTGTCTGACGCGTGACGAAACCGTCTCGCCGAGATTTTCACGTACTTGATTGACATACCGATGAATTCTTTATCTGTGCGGTATCCATTTACGACGTGTCATTTATTTTCTATATTATCTACGGGTGTAATTTATTATTCATACCTACTTAATAGCATTTTTCCACTGGATAATTTAAATTTTTTTGAACCTGTTGAAGTAAAAGGCCTTGATAGTTTCATAGGATTTTGTGGTGGCCGCTTAGGTTTGTGAACCGGAAAATAGTCACTAGCACTGTAATGGTATTATATGGACACTAGCTGCTCTTCGCGGTTTTATCCGCGTAGTTCCCGTTCCTGTGAAGTTTTCGGAATAAAAACTTTCATCCAAATCGGTGCAGAAGTTTTTAATTTTATTCGTTACATCCAAAGTCGTCAACTGCTGGACATAGGCCACCCCCAAAGCTCTCCACGACGACCGGTCTTGCGTCACCCGCATCCAGCGGATACCCGCGACCTTCACCAGGTTCTAGGTCCAGCTTGTGGGGGCCTACCCACGCTACGTCTTCCGGTGAGTGGTAGCCATTCGAGAACCCATTGGCCCCATCAGGCATCGGTTCTGCGAGCAATGTGCCCAGCTCACTGCCACTTAAGTTTAGCAATTCTGCGGGCAATGTCGGTTATTATGGTTCTTCTGCGGATCTTCTCATTCCTGATTCGATCACAAACACGTTACATACAAAAATACAAATATTTCCTCCTTATAATATTAGCATACGAGTATATTAAGGTATATTAGACATTAAGCAGGCAGTAATAAAGGAGTTGCATCGGAGAATGAACGTTTCCTTTATTATCCCGTACGCAGCATTCTACAGCACAATGACACGAGCATTGGCTTGGGCTCTTACTATTAAAGAAAGTCCGCAGAATTACCCATTACTAGACAAAAGAGTTTGTAATTTGCAGTACCAAAAACAGTTTGTGCAGTGCATGTGCAGTGTGTGTCTTATATTATTAACGCATGTTGTATCACTGTAGATCTCCAAAGATCTTCATCTTGTTAGGGGCCTACCCATACTGCATCTTCCGGTACGTGGTAGCCATTCGAGAACCCGCTGGCCCTATCAGGCATCGGTTCTACGGTAGAAATTCTTCAGAGAATATTGGTTACTTTGGTTCTTCTGCAGATTCTGCAGAATGAAACTCCTAGCACGACCTTCTCTATTGCCCTTTCAGTAACTCTGAGCTTTCTTATTAGGCCCATTGTAACCCTGTATGTCGTAAATTGTACATTAGTAGGCTATAACTCTAGAACTAGTGACCTGATTTAAATTATCCTTTTTTTTTACTAAAGAGATGTATTCTTTGATTAGATTTTCATACATATTTTTAACCGACTACAAAAAGGAAAAGGTTATTAATTCGTCTGTATGTTCATTTTTTATGTTTGTTACGCGATTTCTCCGTTATTTGTGGACCGATTTGCAACATGTTTTTTTATCGATAAATTACATTTTTACAATATTTACAACTTTTTACAATAGTTTCATTTCCACCAGATCAGGATCTGATCAGTGGACCTCAGGGAAATTGAGAAAAACTCTCGAATCTTATAGACACTTGCACGTCTATATTCGTTTCCAAAGCTATGAAGTAGGCTTCACAGCTATATCTAAACCTACGTACTTAAACTAAAACGTAAAAAAATATGTTTTTTTTATTTAAAGGAAAACCGACTTCAAAAGAATACACTATAAAATGCCCTAAAAAGTCAATAAATAATTACTTTATTAATCTGCTTCGTTACTTTTGGAGCCGGTGCCAGCTATAGTTAACCAATGTAATCATTCACAAATGGAAATAACTGCCTAAATTTTATCACAATTACATATAAGCTAAATAAAGGACTAGGGTGATTTTAAAGAAAAATCAATAAAAATTTAATATAATTAGCGACATACATTTACACCACTTTGTTATCCATTAATTAATAAAGTAATTTTTTGTTGACTTTTTAGTGCGTTTTTATAGTTTATTCTTTTGAAGTCGGTTTTGTTTTTAATTTAAAAAGTTTTTGTTGTAAAAGGTAATATACGGAACAAGTTATTAGAAAAATAGTAAATTAAGTTACACATAATTACTATCGGCACGTATTTTTCAAAACCTTATCTAAACTATTGCATATTTAACAGATATATTATGCAGTTTATAGTTGGGAAGGATATAAATTTCGGTTATTTAATAGTCCAAGTCTAGCTTCGTACCATTAGAGTATTCTCGTGCCATTTTTTAATACAAAATAGGCTTTTAGCGTTATAACCGCATTTTCACCTGATATTAATTGATGATGTACTCTAAGATGGTAAATACACAAAACCTAGATGTACTTAGTTTCAAGTGATGTAGCCGGAGGAACATATCTATAGGTGTCTGGCCATAGATTCTGAAAGTTGAGGATGGTACCAAACCAATATGCAGTAAGCTCTCATGAAAACCCTTCATCCCAACAACGTTAATAACGAAATGTTTTTTAAAGCAACTTTAAAGTCTCATATTAGTTACATTAATGCATCTAATTCTTCTTATTGCAAAGAGATTCAGCTGTCACACTGTCGATTCAAACATGTATTAAAATTAATATAGTGAAACATAAACAAGTAGGTAGCGGAGCTTGCATCCCGGTAATTACAACCACCGTTACATGAGCCGCACCCATGAAGTGTATCTTGTTGGATACCGCGACGGTGACCATGTATCAAGCGCTTGTGTTGAAACTGCAAATTATTGCTTAGATGACCTTCAAAATTCGAAATCATGAAAATTTGATGAATAAAAACCCATCAATAATTAACAAATAACTTTTTTTTAAATCATACAGTTTTGAAGAAATTTGGTGAGATTTTTCAAGAATAACCCTGAGCCAAAAAACATTACTTAGAACAAGTAGTTAGTTATAATTCTTTACTTAATAAAATATACTTATAATAAAAGGTTAACGAGAAATCTGTACATTGAAGATATTTAAGAACAAATATTATGCGGGGCTTCAGAATCGATTACATTTGACATACATCATGTGTTCTACATTTCGATAGTTTGTTCATTTATTCGGCGATCACGCAAAAACAACTGAACCGAATTTGATGAAAGTTGCCAATGACATATATTGCATCCAGTCCGAGAACATAGATAAGCTGTCTGAATTTCTAGCGGGTAAAGTCGCGGGCACAGCTAGTAATAATAATAAATTTAAAAGTCGTAACAGACGCGCGGAGGTACGCTGTCGTGGCATGGCGGGCGACCTGACTTCGGCTGAACTGACCGAAGTTATCAGTCGCCTTGTAGACACAAGGCGAAAAGAATAGAAATTGTCATTTATGCAAGTAACAGACATGTAGACAGATAGACGTAGCTGTCTATGGTTGGATTTTATGGCGGCTTTAACATTGTCATGAATTTCTTCTCGCTTTTGATAATAACGTCCATACCTGACCGTGCCCACAAGACCACTGTTAACTTTAATCGACCGCCTTACCAAGTACGCGACCTTTTTTTTTTTTTTGACGGGGGAAATGCATTTACGCACTACCCTTATCTATTGTATTTGAGGGATCAGAGTCCCCCAATACAATAGATAAGGGGGCACGGAGTGACGAGCTCCGCGCCAGTGTGGGACTCACCCGGGCGAGAGTCGCCCGGAAATACCTACTAAAAACCCCCGGGGCCGTCCGCTGCATTTGGGATGGGGGCGACACGGGGTGGCTTTCGCAAGCACCGCATCGTTCGCAAGCATCGCGTCGTTCGCAAGCACCGCGTCGTTCGCAAGCACCGCGTCGTTCGCAAGCACCGCGTCGTTCGCAAGCACCACGTCGTTCGCAAGCACCGCGTCGAATCAAGCACCGCGTCGACCATGTACGCGACCTAGTCCGCACGTATTTAGTGCTTTAAAAAAACTCATCAAAGACAAAGTGTATTCATTAGTTTTGAACACAAAACACAAATTTTGATTACGTTTGTTATTTAGTCGCCTCACGAAACGGACCACAGCGGGTGAGTTAAACCAATTTGGTTAACATTTTCGATCGCACACTTGTTCATAATTTTTTTAAAGAGGTCATTTACTTGGTGAGATCCATTCCAGTCTTAGTTCAGATTAATTAAGGTAGCCAAGAATACAAACCTTGAAGGAATTAAAAAAGTAGACTTAAGTAAAAAGTTACTTAAAAACTATTTTAAAAAACCGAAGCCATAGTTACTATTGGCATAGGGCACATAACAGACAGGCGCAGGCAGCTTAAATCGGCCACTAACTCAATGCGCGCCCGGAGGCCCACTGCGAAGGCCGGCTGTTAATACCGAACTATAAATCCATCGGCAGCCATCGATGTTGAGGTAGCAGGTTTCATGTTGTTTTTGTTCCTACGCGCACATAGGTCTTAAATATATGATACATATATTTACTCTTTAGATCTTCATCGTTTTCAATATAAACAGTGACAATTTACCATTCATATTTTTATACCAGCTCCACCCCGTTTCATGTTCTTCATTGCGTCATATAGTTTTTAAATAATAATTGAAAAAAAATCTTACGCCTTCCATTGAATCGTGTTTTGTTCAAAATTTCATGAGTTTTATTTTTTACCGGGAACCTTAATTATTGTAATGTAAAAATGTAGTATATAAATAGTTATTAGGCTCGCGTAGATGTAAGTCGTTTTTTTATATCCCAATATTTTCAGGGAATAGGCTATTTTACTGTAAGTGTAAAAAAACATTAAAAATGTATTATTAATAAGGTACATTTTACCGCAACTAATTAAAATATGTATGTTAATTCTAATTCATAAAATGAATTAAAAATTGATTTTAGATATTCAATATTTTTTATCTGTTCTAGTAATAATCGAAACGGTAAGTGACATCATAAAAAAAGAAAACCTCACTTCTGAAGGGATGGCATTCCTTCTAATTAATGAATGAATAGTATAATATGTAACGAATGAATGATTCTAATATTATGTTATTTATCAGTTAAAATATATTAAAAACTAGCTGTGTCTGCGACTTCGCTCGCGTAAAATTCAGACATTTATATTCTAGTGACAACCTACATTCCATATCATAAAATTACCCCTTAATACAACGCCTAGGATTCCTAGATGTTATATTAAAATATTTAAAATCAGTTAATTTTAACGGGTTTTCACGCGTTACCTTAGCTTTTTTTCCTTCCTATCCCGACGTTTCGGCTGGGTTTCACCAACCAATTTATAACAGAGCTTAACAGTTTAAGCGAAAACAAATAACAATCGGCTCGCAATATTCAATGCCCACGACGCAATATAACGTTAGATAGCATGACAAGTTAATTGCGAGTTAATTTGCGACGGAATCCGGTCATGTTTATCTTTAATTATTGACCGCTCTTATATCGAGGCACGCCTTCCTCGCGACGCTGAACATATAGCAAAAGGGGGTAGGGAAGCTTACGTTTACCTCGGCGGGTTAACTGTTATTAATTTGAGTGGAAAATAATAAAAATGTAGTTTGAAATTTAAATGACCTAATTATTTTTAGAGTAATAATGCTAAGAACGACAGTTTCACACAAAAACTCGCTTAACAGTAAAGCCAAAAAAATATAAATGTGTCGTACCGTATCTAATAATTTTCTATATAAATAAAAATCATTGTATGTTTTGTCTATCGATGTATGAATATGAAGCAACGTTGGTGAATTATTATGAATACGCCTGCAAAGGTACCTAAATTATGTTAGTGCAAGTATCCCTTGAAAGCTAGAGGAATGAAATTAGTAGACGTCCCATATGAAGCGCACTTCAGACAAGCCATTCGAATTTGCCGACAGAGTTTTTATTTCAAATTTAAAACAATATAAGAGTGTAATAATATTAGACAAAATCTACTCCTAGACCCTCAAGAACAAGAACTCGTAACATCTTGAGGCGGCAGGTATTTTAATGGGAGCACTATCGAGTCACGTCTGTCGGCCATATTGCTTTGGTGCGCGCGCGCGCTTCCGAACTGAACTGGTTATTGCACTCTCAATGTTACACTGTATTTATTGCAAACTCATTGTTATTAAACAAAGAGGTTATATAATATTAATAATCAGTATGAACGCCATCTTTCATAGTTTTAAAGAATAAACAGATTCTTATTTATTATATATTTATAGTTCTAAGAAAATTAAATGCTGCACTTTTTTTATATATTGTAATCACAGACATACCGTTTTTATAAACTTTTTGGATTATTTTTAGCTCTAAATAAATTAAAAAAAAACCTTTATTAATTCATTAATTCTTATAAACCACACACATAAATCTATATTATCAATACAAAAAAAATATCATTCCTAAAGTTAAAGCCCCTTATGGTTATAGGCGGAGACCTCCTATAGGCCTTCTTTATTAAGGATTTCTAAATTATAATAGCTAAATTACCGTTAAAAGATTCATTAACATAAAATAAACAAGATAATGTGCAATTTATTTAATACATATTTATAAGTGTTTTCTGAATTAGATCAAAAGGGGGTTAAGTTCCGTATGTTATTCCAATTCTCTCCGTTTTTCTTTATATTGTGCTTTATTATGCTATCCTTTTATTAATTTAGAAATCCTTAATATAAAGTACCAATGTTCGAACAATTTTATGAATAAAACAATAAAAGAATTGCTTTATCCGTTTAAAACTTTTAAAATCGTGTTTCGTGAAACTATAGCTGAAATAATCTATAGATCAACGTGTAACATTTGAAATTGTGTAATAATACTTTTTGGAAGAAAGATATTAGTTAGGATTATTCTGCGTAATGGCAACATTGTTAACAATTTGAACCGAATGTCGTCCACTTTGATACCTTCTCGCAAGTTACTTATTTCATCATCTGAGTGCATTCAACGTTCGACACCAGATCCGGTGAAGCTGAAAACAGCGAAATCAAGTACGAAAAAAAGGAAAATAAATTACACGCAAAATCGAAATCACATAAATGCTCATTTCCAAAAACGCTCTTAAATATTAATTTCTAATATACAGCCATCGTTTTGTTTAATTATTAATAAAAATGACAAGATACAAAAATATTTAGTTAATTTAAAATATAAATAGTTATTTGTGTTTTATTATTTCATGTCACAGTATGTTTTTTATAGTATACAGAATGTATTGCGAAGTTCGTATGAAGACGTGATATATCGCCTCATGTAGCGTTAATAAGCGAACATGAGACTCGTGAACGCCAATAGCCAATGTACGGTCTATCAATGACGAATATAAAATATCGAAGAAAAAATTAAAAGTTTTTGTAATATGATTAGTTTTGAAAGATACGTAGTTATTTACTGCAGTTTAATGTTCGTCCTTTTTTTGTTTAATTAAATATAAATATGAATTGCTGTCTGAACTTGTAATATTTAAGTCATTTACATATTTAAATTCAGTTAATTTTAACGGCCAGCCGGTCAGCCCGTGACCACGGTTGGTGAAACCCAGCCGAAACGTCGGGATAGAAAAAAGCAAAGGTAACCCGTTAAAATTAACTGAATTTAAATATGGAACGCGAAAACTTAAAAAAAAATTTCATTTACATATATCTTCCATTTGATACAGTACCTTAGTAGAAATCCATAATACTAAAAAAATCCATACTACGTGACCAAAAACGTGTTTCTTTTAGAACATCGTTTTAGTTTAATCGGTAATAATATGATATACCCCACCTGATGTTAGCTTAATTTTTATTTCAGACTTAAAATAAAACTTACTAGTTATGAAATAAACATTCAAAAGCTAACCTAAAAACTAAAAAGAATAACTAAGCTTAAAACATAATTACATTAATAATATAAATGTATAACCATATAATTAAGAAATACGTAAATAATCCAAGAAAAACAATTTAATCTTACTAAAAATGTTGTTGTACGTTTTAAATTCGACACATATAGGCAGCACCGAATTCATGTGGGTCACACTCGCGCGAGGTGCCCATGTAAGGAGGCGCTCAACTCCGGCGCCGATAAATATCCACGTCACAGGAAACGTGTATTGAAGTTAAACTATTTAAATTGACTATTGCAGAATAGCCAACAATCTCTTCAACATCTCACTTTGTAACATACAATATTGTACGAGGAGATCAGCTTTATTTTTATCTACAGAAAGTATAAAAAGTGACTCTTGATGACATGGAAACAAGGACCTGAATGGTGATTACGTAAGCAACATTTACTAATAATTAAATTTCGTTTAAATATTAAATGTATATTTGCTTTTTGTTTTGTCAAAACTATGGCAGAGTTTACGTAGACATGGGAGGGGTAAGTGGGTAAGAGTTACCATAGCTGACAAGAGAGAGAAAATATATAAAATAAATTCGAGTTAATTACATGAATTATAGGGTCAAACACAAAACTGCGAATCGACGCGATTTGAATACGCAACGCAAAAAACTACGACACGAATTTCTGCGATGCGATTTTGTTCGGCTAGATTTTTTTTTTTAACCTAGCTAATGCTGTTGACCGGAAGGGCCTTTACAGCTTCACCGAGCTTTGTGGGCGAGTGCTGAAGGCACTCAGCCGCATAAGGTAGCTAGCTCAAGGGCTCGAATCTCGGCTTGGCCGCTACCTAAGTGTGAAAACTCCCGCGGAATTTTTATCCTAGCTAAGTTCGGCTAGACATCTTCCTTCGACCTTTTATACTGAACGTATGCGTGTACTGAACGTATTTTGTACTAAGCACTAACATAGGTTACAAAAAGCATTACATACTGCTATTATGGATAAGTAAAAAAAAAAAATAATAGGTTCACCCATAAATTGTCATTATGAACGCTGATGATAACTAGCTAAAAATGGTTTCAGTAAGTGTGTGAGCTTCGCATCGCTCGATGCGTTCGTTCCAGTTTGTTTATTTCTACGATACGATGTCGCATCGCACTTTTGTGTTTTCACACTTAATTCGAAAACGGCATAACTCATATTTATGACGTTTGACTTGTTGAATTGGTTCCCCGTCCCAAATCTATATTAATAATTCGGTCAAGGGGTACGATGGACTCGATTGAAACTTTACCTGAATAGTAAAAAAATATTGACTTCGAGTCGAAAACAAATATCCGCCAAATACGAATTGTCGAGTATTTTGTTAAATTATAATGTTGTCAGTCTGGCAGTCGCCATATTGGTCACTCGGATGTCATCTTGGGTTCGTTAAGCCCAAGTCACAAGTATCAGTGCCAATTCACACGTATCAGAGAAGTAACAGTTCCTATATACCTACATTTTGTTAAAGATTATTTATTATTAGTCACATTTCACCCGAGCGATGCCGGGTTTTCATCTAGTAGCAGCATAAATCAAAAATTTATAAAGATAATTTAGTTTTTATTGGAAAAGCCTTGTTGATTTTGAGGTGGTATGTAGTGCGTCGAATAAGTATGTTTATAAAACACACTACTTTAATTTAAAAAAATTAAAATCATCTTGTCTACTTTCATTCCTATTTTCTCATCAAATAATAACGTACGACATAAGTTTTTAGAAGAAATATGAAACTTTGTACATTATTTTTTCCATAAATACCCCCACGTTAGGACATAAACAACAATGTCGAAGCAGCTCGTGCCTCGTTACATTTATATATCACCGAAAGATGTTATCGTGTGCTTCCTGCTCGCCGCAAACAATGTGCCACCGACGGACTTTTGCTGGCGGATATCTGATAGGTTCTAGACACCGCAACTCTTAACTTATCACAATTAAATTAACAGTATATTTTGATTTACTTTTTTCACCATACATTTATCGTAAATTCTTAGAGAAATCAAAGAAAGTCTCTAGCATAAAATAATTCTTCAACCATGTTTAAAAATTGTGTTTCGTACTAGTGCCAGTCTAATACTGACTCAAATTACTCTATGTCCTGTTTCAATTTACTTGAGTTGGTTGCAGTATGTTTTCTTTTTCCATACGTCCCATTCCGTCCGCCAGACCGTCAATGCTTCATTTATTCCATTTTCTTTTGGTATTATTCTTTCTTCTTTTCTATCTCATTCTATCTCACAAACTCTTTACACTTTCTTTGACCTTCTTCTACTTTTCCATCATCCTAAATTTATATTCATTACTATTTGATCCACATGCGCGTCCACTCTTCTCATAATACCACGAAAAACGATTGGTTTTCAACTGTTCTACCACTGGCGCTATTTACTTTAATATCTTAATTCCTGACTTTTTCCATTTTTGCTTTACCATACATCCATATAAACTTTCTTGGATTTTAGCTACATTTAAACGTTCTCATCCATCTCCTTACCAGCGCAGCATTCTAGTTCACATAGTACAACAAGTCTTCTAAGAAATTCTGCCCTTTAATTTAAGAGGCACCCTGGAGTCACAAATTATTCCAGTGATCTGATGCCATTTTATCCAACCTGAAACATCATGATGAAGATCTGCCATTGTGCCCGCAACCATAAAAACTACTAAATATATTCGAACAAATATCTTTTAGTTTAACTTTTTGGTTCTTATAATGTTATTAAACTTTCAACAATGCAGACGAAATCGCAGATGAAGTCGGCAGTTACAGAAATACATTAATTAATATGTTGATTAGCCATAAAATGTGACAATAGGAAAATAATAGAAAGCTGGCGTAAACGCCAGGTTAGTGCTCAAGGGGTTAAAATTGCATTTACGTATTAAAATCTTAATCCTTTAATATTGACTCAGTTTTGAAAAACTGTACATTAACTAACCAAGTCTTATCGTGCTTATCTCATACCCTATATACAGGAGAGCTACGTGAAGTTCTTGCATTGTTTTGAGTATAGAGTAATAAATAAGAAATATTTGCTCAGATCTATTTATACTCAAATAAAACACAAAAACAGCAAATATTTTTACTTCCTCAAGAAACTCAAGGCTCCAAACTAGACAGTACCTATGACTTAGAAACAAGGGCTATTGTTTCTGACTTTGCTCTCTCCTCAATTGTACATTGAACTGTCAACAATACATTCTACTTTCTGCGATAATTTCTAAATAAATATGTCTAAAAATCCTCTTGGATGAATTATAGTTGATTATTAGATAATCAATTTCAAAGTAATTTATACAAAAAATTCAGTTCTATTTAATTCGTCACTTGTCATGTAAATCCAACTCGCGAGTGTGAATATCCTTATACTGTAATGTTGCACAGAGCGTTACTGTCACATAATTGTGATTAATTTCTTATGCGCGTGTGCCTGCGGTCACCGTAGGAATGTCGTCCTAGCGAGTTAGTACCTTAGTACCCAGTCGTATGTTCATAAGCGAAGCGATTAGCGACGATCCGAACTACATAGATTCACACTTTGACTAAGATTACTGTAACACGATATTCATTATTTTCTGGTATATACCTGAAAACTATCTTACAACCGAGTATGTCTAGATATGTTTCAAGAGTTATATATTCTCTCCTAAATTTTTATAGCGTTTCACACTTTATCTATTTGTGATTGGTGACAGCCTTTTAACTGCACTTCACTTAGTGGTTAGCTAACTAAGTATTAGGATATAACCACCATGATATTTTTCTTTACCTATAGTTGAAACACATAAAATTGGAACTTTCAGCTGAAGCGGTACCCGACCAAGGTAATGTAATAATTGGTTTTAATATAATTTGTTTTTTAAAATTTATTATATTACTATTATTTATATACCAATAGTATCTTTATTTATATAAATTCATTAAGAAAACCCGAAGGTTTTCTATTAGTTTCTATTTATGTCAACTGTCAACTTTATATTGTACCTTACGCGTGCGCTCTGCGAATCGAACATAAGTTTTTAATGGATTCATTGAGGCCGTTTTTGACAGAAGATTTTAAAATTTGAAAATACGAACATCGAGAAGGAATAGAATTTGGATGTCATTGAGAAAAGGGGTCGAGGGTGAGAGGATGTCACTATTTATTTGTGTGGAAAAAAAAATAGATTTGAAATTTATCATTTATTTATTTACTATATACATTGAACGTAACAATTGATAACAAAACAATCCTTCAACCAATTTTTACATGATTATATAAAGTAATGTAGTCAGACACACTATGGGAGATGAAGAACAAGCGACACTCGACGAAGAATTTATTGGATATAATAAATCGATGGACAGTAAAAGATCTGGCAACACTATAACATTATACCGTTCAGATTTTTAGATGAGCCAAGTGAAGATCATAGACGATCGAAAAATTACTATGACCGATACAAGCGTACGGTTCAACAAATTCTGGTAAAAAGTATTGCAATGGACGAGTTTCTTTGCTGGCCAGGTTTTTATTCGTTGTATTTTTATATGATATGTTTTATGTAAAGAGGACCTTCGGTTTTATATATTATATTATTTTCATATTTGATTTTCTTTTATTGTTTATTTATTAATCTAAATTTTATTCAATTTTCATCGCAACACTAACTCTGAGCTATCTTTACGTAACATTATATTAAACACTCGTACATTATTTTTATAGTAAAACATGATACGACGAACACCACTACTTAAAGTTAGTTATAAAAGAATAAATATAAACATAAAACTTTAGATTCAGTACAAAATCAGGATTTTTTTTATCAAATTGAGCACTTTATACAGACACAAACGATTCTACTGCACAAGTGTGTACTTAAAATGACTCGATCCGATATGACAGGAAATGAAAAATAATCCGTTTAAATTAAATATCACTTAATTAACATCAAAACTGATGTGTAATTAATTCAATTAAAAAAAATTAAATTTATATTATAAACGCAAATCGTAACGACCATCAACAAGCTCAGAACCTTAAACCGCATTTGCTAATAGAAAACTCCTGCGCACTGTATCCCCTAGAATTAGGCGCATTTCAGTATACTGTAATTTGGCAAAATTTACGACATCACGACTCTTGAACAGTAGCTCTGTCCTCACGGATCACATTGTTTGTAATTTGTAAAACTAATTTTGAGAGGGAGGTCAACTTGCAATATTGGAAGATGTTACCTTTTGCCTTTACATTGCTGAGTGTATGTATCCTTTATAAGATTACTATTGAATTAACACAGTAAGGGAATGTAAATTCCGTTAATAGTTTTTTTACCGTAATCGTCTACATAAAAGTAATATCTGTACATATATTTTTAACTATATATTATAGTTATACGCTAAACTATTTCACCATAATCTCACCTGATGTTAAACGACGATATTCTTTAACGGAGTGTTTTAATATTGAATCTTCAAAGTTAAGATTGAAATCAAACGAAAAATGTATCGATTTTTATGACTGATCACAGACATTTGATAGGAAAAAAAAGCATTGAAATTTCGAATTTCAATAACACAACTTAAGATCGCATATCGAATACGTTCGAATACGAATATTCATAGCAATATTTAGAATACAATCTAACGCACCTACAGAAGAACATTGCACTTTATAATAATTATGACTAGAATTAATGATTGAGATAATTGAATCTCAAATGACAATTTCAAACAACTTAAACTCACTTGTTCCGTTACAAGCCCCAACAATAAAACCGTTGACCTAAATGCCTAACAGTTTTATGATCCAAACTACAAGCACCACTTGGGTTTCAAACACAAACATTTTAATGGTAACATATTCCGTAAGCTGTAAATATAAATTACATATGGCGGGTTATTGGTGAACGGTAATGCCGAGATTGATTGGTGGACGCGTTTAATGTATTACGATATTAGTACCAGTTACTAAAACAGTAGGTAACTAGTAAGTTGTGAGACCATTATTACCACGGAAGGACGTCTACGTAATCCAATTAATTTTATTAACTTAAAAGTGAATGTGTTATTGAAATATAATGCTATTGTATATTCTACAACTAAATATGAATTAGTTAAACCCTAGATAAGATACGTACCGCAAATGTTAATATTTATGGAGTCATTTCGGTATGATAATTAATCTGAATTAACGCGTATATTTTAGAATACCTTAGAATTCGCTTATTCGAATAATTTAAAAAACTCAATGGAGATTCTTTTGGTGGTATGGCATTTTTTATAATGCCCATTTGGGTAGCTACCACCCTCAAATTTGAAAACTTGTCGCCAAACACCAATACCTAAGTAGGTTTATTCCAGCATTGTCACTTGAAAAACACCCTGTACCACGTCGTCACTTATCATCAGGTAAGATTATGGTCAAAGCGCTGAGCTACCGTATAAAAACCGTATACCGTATACCGTATAAAAAATATGGTTTCGACGCTTTTTGTTTGTAACTTTTTTCTATTTACAACTTTGCTTGAAAAAGGTTACCATAGAAGCGATGATGGTGCAGTGGATAGTGCGGCTGGATTCCGTGTCAGTTGACGTGGGTTCAAATCTTCCTATCCAACTCTAAAATCAGCCTGATCTTTCGGTGAAGGAAAACATTGTGAGGAAACCATAGCATGGAGGTAGGGAATTCCCCAATAATACCTGCCTGGGGCTACCACCCTCATGTTTGAAAACCTGACACCAAATACCAATAGGTGTGTTCCGGCAGCAATACTTGAGAACCAGTACCTTTAGGCTTTAGTGTGTTTACCATCCTGGACCACATCGTCACTTAACATAAGGTGAGATTGTGGAAAAAGCACTGAGCGTATATCCTATTAAAAAAGGTAGATCCTCGATATCGTTGGCTAACGATATTTTTAGATAGTGTTCTATTTACGGCCATATGTCGTTTAGTTGTATCGAAAATATTTAAAAAACAAGTGCAATTTTTTTCATATAACTATTTATTCTTAATTCGTATATAAAAAAAACACCCTGATAAATTAATATGCAGGCCATTTTTAAATATTACATATAAAAATTCAATCAAAAAGAGTTGTAAAATTAAGTTTCAAATCTTATTAAGAGATTAAGACAGAGGGAAATACTCCTACCAAAAACGCCAATGAGTTGATGAAACAGTCTTAATCCAGTAATATATAAGACAGGAAACATTTCGTATTAGAAAGCGAATAGACTAATAAATCAACCGTCAAACAAAACAGTCGGCGGTCGCTACAGCATTCCCAAAGCGCACAGCTTAATACGACAGCGAACCATAATTCCCTACTTTAATGGAGTCTCCAACACGCACTGGCCACACATCAACCTGGGACTGACAGACAGATGTACTAACTAAACCTACATATACATACGTAGAAATGTAAACTTTATCACATCGAGTTAGAGTTTTCATTTGATTGATTTAGTCTGCACTATAAGTTGAACTAGGGTTCCAGTTAAACATACTGTTTTCTGTAGGTAAAAGATTATGTTTACTACACTTAAAGACGTTGTTGAGAATAAATTACATTTTGTTATAAAACACGATAAAGTTATTATTTAATTAAGAAAAATAATTGCTAAAACGAACTAGGCAAAGTTTCTACTCTTATAATATAAAATTACCTTATTTATTGAATCATAAAATATATATCAAAAACCAATCCCGTAAACATCCACCATGGTATATAATAAGACTTACAGGTTACCAGAATCTCATGAAATAAAAAAAAATGGTTTATGATATTGCAACTTCTCTTGTCACTTGTCACGTTTACTACTGATGTCAACTGTTTTGATTTTGCTATGTTAATACATTATCTTCGATAAAATGTCGAAAATACCTATTCGATCTCAGGCAAGAAGTATTGTCTACAATGTATACCAAAGGACTTATGCAGATGAAGATGGAGGTCAATCAGAATCTTCGATTTTAAAGCGAATCCAAACATTCACCGGTAATTTGGACTAACAAATCAAGATACTTTATATTTCATACATACATTTTTCTAAGTACCCAATCAACTATTATTATTATTTTAATTAAAGTGTTAAAATTATAGTTAGTAATAGATTGGCAGGTTTTTAATTAATATTCTGCAAACATCAACATTTTGTGTGTAAAGTATTTAGGGTTCTCGTACATTAAAAGAAAAACTAAAACCCTTAATGAAATCAAATAAGTAATATTATATTGTGTACTATCCTACTTTATTCTATTACTTACACGGGTTTCTTATTCTACCATACGAAGAATTATTGATGAATCATCGAGGTAACACATATATGTGTTTTACTTGCTGTAGTTAGAACGTTTCTACATTTTGTAACTTTTGTTTTTCTTACAGGCTTACTCTGAAGAGTATTTGCTTTGAATTTGTAAAGCGCCAATCAAAAAGAACTATTTTGATGGAGCGTTTTGAGATCGAGATACAAAGATTCAGATATTTAGAGCATATGGAAGAAAACCGTGAATCACAAGAACCTGACAACTAGATGTAGTTTATTTAGACGAAACTTATATACACGGTTCACGTTCTGTAAATAAGCGTTGGGAAAATAAAGATATTGCAAGTCCGTCTAAAAGTATTTCTGCGGGGGCAAGATGGATTAATGTGTATGCTGGCGGAAAAAAAAAAAAAAAAAAAAAAAAAGAAAAAAAAAAAAAAAAAAAAAAAAAAAAAAAAAAAAACGGTTTTGTGTTCAATTGCTGCCTAATATATAGGTCAACAAGTATATCTGCTAAATACCATCATGATATGAACCAAAATAACTTTAAAAAATGGGTCACAGAAAAACTAATACCAAACCTTACGAAACCTGCTCTAATTGTCATAGATAACGCAAGTTATCATTCTGTACAGTTGAATAACCGACTACACAAGCCAACCGTATAGCTGATATTAAAGAATGACTATTTAGAAATAATATTGATTGTGAAGATCGTTGGCTAAGAATTACTTGAATTAGTACATCGAAATAAATCTCTACCCATATTTGATTGGTGTAATTTTTAAATCGCACGGGAAATCGCATAGAAATGATATTGGATAAAATGAAGCAGAAAGTGGTCGAAAAGAATGTTAATATACCTGCAAGTGATATTAAGTCATTAACAGAGGAAGCTTTCTCACAAATTGGTGCAGATGAATGGCAAAAATGTTGCAAGCATGTAATAAAAAATAAAAATTATTTCATTAAGCAAGATGGGTTAATAAATGCAAGAGAAGCGATTTATTATAAATACTTCTGCGTCTTGATCATCTTCTTCAGATGAAAAAGAAGTAATTAAAGTGGAGTACTTAGAACAATTTTACAGCCCAGAATAAAGTTATTTTATTCATATGATTAAATAATCCAATTACCTAATATCTAAATACAAGTTCGAACAAACGATTTGCAATTTTTTTTATTTTCAGATATCTGCTTCATTCACACTCATCGCGTCTGGTAGTTCGCACGCCGGATCAAACCTTAAAAAAGGAAATCTACTCACAATAACTATACTACGTAGACGAACTCGTGGGTACCAACTTGTTAAATATAAAAAATAAATTCATACTACTAACTGATTATATAAAATTTTAAGTCTATAAAGATTGTTTTAGATAAATGATATTAGGGCATATTAATAAAAAATGTAAAGTATCAAGACGTCTTAATCTAATTATCCTAGTGTTGCTTACTACAAAAAATTTCATTTCCTTATTTTCCATGAGATTCTGCTTCTCCTATAGTGTTCGACTGACAAAAAAAATAATTTGCAGAAATAATTGATATAAGTTTGTTAAATACGCTTGAAAATTATTTTCGGCTTGTCCGCTTTTTTGTAAGTTGTAAACATTGCAATCTTTCAAACAGAATATCAGTTTCAACATCACATTTCAAATTTATTCGTCGTGTATGCATGCGTGTAACATGAAATGAAATGATGTCATAAATCTTTATGATCCGTAACGACGTCTATAATTCGCATACTTGTTCATCTGCTTTTATTGATTTAACAGTACTTATTTAAATATCAATAATTAAATAATATACTTCCAAATATTGTGATAATTACGATCTAACCGAAATATGCGTTCATTTTTTTTTTCCATAGTGTGTTTAACGCTACATTAAAACATTCTAAAGTAACTTTCGATACCACTCTTATAGGCCGAAAGCATAGTGATGTGGCCCCCATTCCGGTAATGGCCCAAGATAAGTTCCGACCCCAACTAAGACAAACTCTAGTAGCCAATTCTAGCGTAATACTAAGTGAGACCTCAAACACTTGCAACACAAGCAATACAGGTGGCATCACACACACGCATCGTCCGAGTACCACAAACAACTACAGCGATCGCCAACCCGCCTGCCAAACGTGACGGTTATAACAATTATACCCTTATTAGAGGAGACCTGTGACCAATAGTGGACGTTTTTTAAGCAGAATTTAGATAGTCTATTAAACGACATTATATCGCATATGGATACAAGAGCTTTTCCAGTTCAGGATCATAGCACGTCTATGACCACTACCAAAAAAGTCACCCTAATACGAATAGGTATAATTATCCCAATCATACAGAAGTAAGCCTCCTGAAAGATCTAGGATTAGATATCATTAGGTGTTTCAATACGGTTTGAGCTGTAGTTATAAAATTACGTGAACAAAGTTGCTGTCGCTGGTTAGTAATTAATAATCTAAACTCACGCAAACTATGAACAGATACAAACAAATTAGAGGAACGTATCCAGGCCACAACAAAGGCAAATGTCTATGGTATGTGTAGATATTGCGTATAACACGCAATTACGACAAAACGCCCGCATGTGGTTAGGCTCTATTCAAACCGGTTTTATGTGGAATTGTATCGTTTGTGATAACCCTAATATCTGTTTCTTCGTGACTGTATGATAGTTATTGTCTAATCTATTATTCTAATTTTGATTTTAATTATTTATTTAATTGTAAATGTAGAATTTAGCTTTGTGATCGTAACTATAGCCATTATTGACAATTTGTGAATAATGAACTGTTTCCAATTTTCTTTTGTTACTGGTGTAAACCTTATCAATGTAAAAAGTATTGTATGTTTGATAAAAGTGTGAATGTTTATGATTACGAAAAAACCTAAATAAAATTAGAATGAAATAAAAAATATCTAAGCTTAAAGCTACCGACTTAAACCTCTGGTTATGGTGATTCTGATTTCTGTTTTTTTTTTGTAAAAGAAAAACATATTATTTTAGAACTCATAAACACTAGAAACCTACTGAACGAATTTAAAAATGCTTGTTAGATTTATTTTGCCATCGTTACAAATTTAAAAAGTGTACCATAAAAAAACGTACTCATGTAAAGTCGTGGCGAGAACCGGCTAGTTATTATTTGGAAATATTAATTTTAGACCAGACTGCGCTCATAAATTCACCATAAGCGATCCGATTTCAATTCAATTAATGAATTTAATAGTTTGAATTCGCGAGGCGAGAGAGAGATATACAATTGTCCGTTTCGCTCGTCGCGTTAACTTCGATTTTCATAACTATCTGGTTATCTTTTACCAAGGCTTTGATTCAGGTTGTAAGTCGTTTTGTTTAATTACAGTTACCTATTCTACACATATGATCTTTATATAAATTGTGAAAGAAAAAATAGTTCGTTAAATTGATGTCCTTGGTTTATTAAACAATTTCCTTTTTTGTTTTAATAGTCGGTAAATGAGTTTTAATCAATTAAAAAAATGTACACAGTTTAAAATTCATATTTTCAAATACTTGTACAATTGCGATCATCAGACGAACACTTTAGTGTACATTACACGGGTATTTTAATGGCCAGGGAATCCTAGTTCAAGAATTTTCAAATGCGTTTCAACGTTTTTAAGCGTTTCTTCTGCCAATTTATGTTTTTAAGTGTTTCTACTAAAAATATCACACTTTAAACTATCAAAACTAATAAAAATCATCCAGAATAAAATCCGTAATAGATTCTATACAGTCAATAATTATCATAGGCCGTAAAATATAGCCCTATTATCACAATGAGGTTTAAATTAATGCACTATGAACTTCTTTTTTTACATTGTTACGTAATCTATTTAACCATTTAAATTATTGTATTGGCATTCGGATTTTTTTTACCACTTTTGTCCTTCGACAAAGGCCTCCTCTAAAGCCTTTTACTATCACTTGCGTACCATTCTGTAACTTGTCTCCAATGACGATATATAACAAAGTAGTATCCATTTTAGAGTTTTAACAGCTTAGTGGTTGTGGGATCGAATACTTACAATTGGATCCTACAATGAGCCTGAATTTTTCAATAGACACCATGGTTAAACTGTGGCTTGCTGGCTTTTTGTACTTTTTGCCTGGGTAGCTTACAGCTTCATGTGAAAAATCTACCGCAAGCACCTATTAATGTGTTCTGGCAATTAAGAGATACTAATTTAAGGCCACATCATCATTTAAGAACTAAAGATTGTTTTAAAAAAATATATGAAACAACAACATAGCGAATTTTCCCAGTTCTTTGATTTTAAACTATGCGATATATCGCTTCTAATACAACCATAAAACATTATATGAATATAATCCGTGCACAGTCTAACAGTATTACTGGGCAGTGTTATAACAGTACCCTCATACAAGGAACGCTAATGCCAGAAGGCGTGTGTCCAATTGAACATATCGCGCGGCAGCGGCCGGCCATATCTCGGCGGGCGACAGGAGACAGGACCAAGCCCGCAAGGTGCGTAGGACGGCGTAACGGACGCGGTGGTAGCAGCTAAATCAACCATTGTCTGATTGGGTCTAGCCTGCCGCATTCTCTCTAAACTCTCTTAAGAACAATTAGACTTGAACATGATATTAATAATTAAGGGACTTTCTCATGATTCCAAATGTATTCCGCCCCGGTAGTCTCTTAGGACAATTATCTGAAACCTAAGTAAAGTAAAAGGGTCAAATTATAATAAATAATCTAGTTTGTCTAGTGGTCAAAGTTCGAACATAATCATTATTAAAATTTAATGAACTTTTTTTTTACTGACAACACCAATACTTGCCAATAACTAAATAAAGAAAACCAATTGATAGCCAGACGACGATACGGTTCACTATCTTTGTCTCACAATATGAACTTTTACAGCTATGAACCCCCATTATTTACACATTTACCAAATACATTACATCACACGTCATGTCATCATTGTTTTCAGTTGAAAAACTCTGCGTGGTCATCTAAACGCGGTCAAAGTGAAATTAACTTTGAATCATATACTTTTCAGATAGTAAATTTACTTTACTTCAGTAACATAACATAACGCAACTTCCATTGCATTTTATGCCCTCACCGTGCCTATAGAATTTATGGAAGACTCTTTCTTGAGAAACACTGATGAAACAAACCTAGGATAATTGGTGCCTACTTTGAGACAACCAGTAAACATGGAAGAAAAAGAAGTATGCGTTCTTACTCATTACCAAAATAGTTTTTTCTTCTAATCTAAAAACTCTTATAATAGTGAAAGACGTCCATCAGCAACTAGCCTAAACATAAAAATCTTATAACTATAAGCCATTTCTTAACAATGAATAAGTCTACGAGCACACGTCGCAGGGTACATACGGTTCGCGTGTCGGTGCTCAGTCGGCTGCTATATATCGGCCGTAACTTGCTTAACCGTTGCACGGGAGTCCCGCCGCGTCGATTAAACCCGCGCCTCTACATTGAGAACCGATTAAACTCCATAAAACTCATGATAGCCCGGTACCTATTTTGCTGCTTTCTATCTCTTCCTATGCAAATTGAAAACTTATTACCCATTGCATACTAGGTACATTCATTATGTTACTTTATAGGAAAAGGAGTTATTCCGTAATATTTATTGTTGTATGTTTTTTCTCAAACATGCATGGAAGTATTGTCATTATTTTCGAAAAAAGAACACGCGAGGTATCGAATTTACGGGCAAAGAAAATCAAATCCATTGCAGATGGGTTTTTTGAATTTGGAACATTACAACGCTCCAGCAATGTTGTATGAAACGGCGTGCTGGAGTTATTAAATACTCTTTGATTGGATCCCTTTTCATTCATCATTCATTCGAGATCATTCTTGCCATACCAAAGTAAGTCTCTTAGCTTAGTACAAATTGTGATAACGTGGCTGTATAGTAAAGATGATAAATAGAAAATTTACGCCAAATTACGAAATTACCAAATTACGAATTACGAAAAATTCGTCTTGGTTTGTTATTTAAATATTTAAGAAATATAAATTTTAATATTAATTAAATTAAATGTATAATATGAAAAGTATGTTTTATTTTACTGCATTATTTTTAGAAAATCACTATATATGCTTCAGCGGAAATGGCAATTGCCTGTCTCATACTCGACCAGCAATTGTCTATTTCACGGCCTTTGCAATAATGTATTTACTATTATATTAAGCGATGATGGCGCAGCTAGGAATGCGACCGGATAGGAAAACATATTGAGAAAACCATACCATGTTTGGTAGGGCTAATTATGCCCGCCTGGGTAACTATGACCATACTCAAATTTAAAAACGTATCGCCAAATACAAATAGGTGTGTACCGGCATCATCACTTGAGAACCAGTAACTCTAGGCTTAGTGAGCTTACCATCCTGGACCACATCGTCACTTCACATCAGGTGTGATTATGGTCAAAGGACTGAGCCTATACAATTTTCAGAAAAACTAGCGATTTACGGCGCAAAACGATTATTATAATTCATTTGGTAGCTTAGATATCACAATGATAACCAATATTTTTTTTTGAAATGACTAACGTTTCAATCTTTCACGGATACATTAATGTTCTGCTTAAAATGACAAGACTGTGTTAATTTCTTGTATACAGTTTAAGTTTATACTAACTTTTAGGGTAGAAAACGTCACGTGATAATGATGGGTAAGAGAAAGGAATTAGTAAACCTCGTCGAGATAACCAATGTTATAGTTGCCAAGCACTGACCGGAATGTTTTAATATAGATCCAATAATCTTTCTTGATTTAGCTTTTTAACGTCTTTTTTTACACGGTATAGGCTCAGTGCTTTAACTACAATCTCACCTGATGTTAAGTGACGACGTGGTCCAGGTTGGTAATCGCACTAATCTTAGAGACTGGTACTCAAGTGATGCTACCGGAACATACGGGTTGATATTTAGCGATGGGTTTTCAAACTTTAGGGCTGTGGTAGTTACCCAGACGGCCATTTTTTTTAGCAAAACGCAAATTGCAGACTCTGGGTCCGCACTGTTTTTGAAACTGGAGCTTTTATTCGACTTGCATCAAAAAATTACTTTACAATAGTCATAAATGGAGCAATACAGTTTCCTTTTTCTTAATTAAGTGAGCTTATTTGCTACATGTAATATCTAAAAGTATGTTTTTTTCACATAAGGTTAGTTATTATAATTATTATTAGTTGTTTTTTTTTTATTTGTGAAATTATTTGCTTTGTTTTTTTTTACGGGCATTATTAGAACTACCAACATGATATGGTGTTTTCACTATGTTTTTCTTTACCGAAAGCTCAGACCGATTTTGGAATTGGAGAGGTGGGTTTGAACCCGCGTCCATTGACGCGAAATCCCACCACACTATCATCTAAGTCTTCATCGCTTCAAATTCGCATTCTATATAACGTACGCTTATATTAACATTGAGATAAGATTGTGGTTAACATGCATGTTTATAATGTTGTTATTTAATTAATTGTAATTATAAATTCAAATCAATTCAAACGAAACGTAAGCTATAAATGTGTGTTTTAATTCCGAAGTAAGCTTTTGTTATTATAGATATAGGTATACCTATAACCTACGTGAGTATTCCAATGAATATACAAATGCATTCATAAATAACCATCGATCCGCATACAGAAATCAGACGCGACGATATATGACGGCAGGGCGCCGCCACACCGGCGTGATCGCTCCTTGAGTAATGCTCTTAACCTGCACGCTGTCTTGTTTATAACTACACATAACTGTAACACATGTAGATAAATGCGTACACTACGTGCCAAATAAAACTGTGCATTATTCACTTATTCAAGTAGTTGAATCCAGTGAGTGCGTTAATGAACCTGTCGATCTTGGAGATGTGTTGTGTAATATATACATTTTTTCTAAGTTTAAATACAAATGTCAATGTAAACATATATAACAACGAATTTTTTTTTATATGACGTAAAATCTTAATTTTTTATCAAAGTTCATCTCTATCTCATTCTTCATCTAATCTCCATTCCATATCAATTATTGTATATATAAACTTTTAATAAACCATTAAATTTGGTTGCAATGACTGCATTATAAAACAACTAGCTGATCTCTGCGATTGTACCCACGTAGTTCCCGTTCCCGTGAGATGTTTGGAATAAAAACTATCTTATGTCACTTCCTGGATTTCATACTATCTTCATACTAAATTTCATCCAAATCGGTCCAGTAGTTTATTCGTTACATACAAATATATAAAAATACAAATCTTTCCTTTATATAATATTAGTATAGATTGCTTTTTAAGTATGATAAATTTAATTTATTCTAGGTCCATTTATTAAACTATAAATACTGCATTAAGCTTTGTATATATACCAGATTATATATATATAGATATAGAGATACAAGAAGTATATGAATATCTATGGTTTGATATCTTTCTATGATACCTCCTTTATAGTAATTTCTCATTACAAACAAACATTTTCATCTATCTATCAACAAGTTTCATTTCTTTCAACAGCTGGACACCTTGACCGCGACCCTCTTTTTTTTCTTTTTTTTTTATTAAAATTAAACATTCTGCGGACTCTGGGTCCACACCTTTTTTTATATTGGAGGTTTAATTAGACTTGCGTCGGAAAAAATTGCCTATAATAGCAATTCAAGCAGCTATGCAGTTAGTAATCTTCTTTCACAATTCACCGTGGCCCTCGGTATCCTTGATCTTGTCGGCCGTTAAGGAGAGTGAGAAAGATCAGAAAACCACCCTATTGGTATTACTGAAGCTCCTTAATCCCAATGCTTGAATTAAGGATGTGCCATTGGAATCCCCAGGCGCTCACGGGGAAGAGAAATTTACTCATGACCTTCCACCGTGAGCAAAATATTGACGTGATGCTGATATCAGAGACCTTCCTACGTCAGGGCAAAGAGTTTTGTGTCCCTAATTACTTCGCAGAGAGGAAAGACGAAAATAGTCCGGTAGACGTCCGCCCTTAACGAGGACTTTTAGTCCTCGTCATGAGGAATGTCGTACACCAGCCAATAACCTTCAAAGAGCAACAGTCGCTCTACGCTCTAGGGGTATTGTTGCACGTCGGAGGTTGGGACTTGGAAGCATACGCCAAATACCGACCCACAAACCAGTCAACTCAGATTTAGCATTAGAGTAGTTTGTAGTCTTGTAATTTGTTTTTTTTTAAGAATATTTGTAATAATTTACACCTTTGTTAATTGTAACATTTATTATTGAAAATAAACGCTTGATTGCGCTGCTCTGGTGTTGAGCTGTCCGGGCTATGGTGGGCTGCACGAGATGATTCACTACAGATCGGGCTATTTCTAGCTGTTTCTAAACGTTCGTTCCAAAGTTCGACGAAGTCGTCATCAGATCAACAGCGTTGGTCACGTCGGAGAAGGACATCTACATAGGCTTTTTAACTTCAGGGTGGTAGTTAATCAGGAGAACATTAACTAAAGCCTTATCAACACATTACGATTTTATTACAATGTTTTATTAATCCTAAAGCTCAGATCCACAGTACCATACGAATGCATTTCAATTAATGCGATGTAAAAACTAATTGATATCTATCAATATTCCCATTTTAATGTCGTTAAAATTACTGTAACCTGTTCTTCTATATTAAATACGTTGAAAACCGAAGTAATTTCCAATTTCATTGGCCGATATTACACATGATGCATTCCGGGGTAGCTACCGTATCTCGATATACTGCGACGGGTGATTAGCGGCGAATTGCGCGTACGCCGGTTTCAATGTACTTTGTTACATTTTACCTATGTTTATGATTAGATATTTATCATTCGCTATGTCAACTATATTCATTACTAAATTTATTCATATCTATTTCTCATGGTTTCATTGGTATTGATCATATTTCACATACTATTAAACTTTAGTTAAGAATTTGTAATAAAATATTCCTTAATATTATGAAATTTAAAAAGTCGATCAATTTGTAAGATATCTAACATTTTACGTTTAAAAATAAATCGATTCATATACCTTTATAAGTTAAACTAGCTATGCCCGCGATTTCGTTCGCATGGATTTCAGATTAATATATTCTATAATAGGCAGACTATATTCTCCGTCTAGATACAATCTACTTCATTACTAATATATATAATTCTCTATCTATGTCCCGTCTAGTTACAGGCGATGGTCACGCCGGGAAGACCAGGCCACCTCCCAGACAACTTTCCCAGCGTATTAGAAGGGTTTCTGCCCCTTCCCCCCTAGGTTTGGTAATGCGACAGAGTCCAGACCCCACCGGTGAGGTGTCCGAACTAAGCCGCCGTCTGCGCTTCGCCCTCGCGTGCCACCTGAGCTAAAACTATGCACCCAACCATTCTTGCCCTAATAGGCCTAAATGAAAAATATGCGAAAATGCTATAAATTTCATTCCTTTATTTCAAACCATTCAAGCAGCGCACACTATATTATATAATTATTACCTACTTCAATTACATTTATTACGATTAATTATTAAAAATATATGTAGCAAAATAAAAAGTATCCTTCCTAACGGTAGAAGAATTTTTCAAAATTGGATCAGTAGCACCGGAGAATACCCCGGAAATCAAGATTCACAAACTTTACTTCTTTACATTGTTAGATATAGTATAGATCACACCTTATTATTATAGTTTTCTTTAATTAATCTAGATAAACGCTATTCATACATAACAAAAATACATATATGTGTAAAAAGTATGCCAGATGTTACTATAGAGTTTCCAAAGTTAATATCAAACTTCATCGAAATCGGTTGAGTAGTTCTTGCGTGATTGGTGAACTAATTAATAAACGGATAGACAGACAAAATATTTTAAAACTATCGAAATGTGTCCTGTAGTAGAATCTAAAGCCCTAAATAGTTTTTGCTCAAATATCTTCAATGTACAGATTTCGTTCATTGTCCAGTATCTGTCCTTGTAATGTTTGAAGACAATCAAATTTAAAAAAAAGTAAAGCGCCCTCTATATTTAATCGTCAGAATTACACACATTTATAAATGTAAATAATTTATGTTGGTTTAATTTAGTTTTATTTCTGTTCATTCCATTTATAGTGCTATTAAGCAAACACATATTTCTTATTTTAATATAATCATACTAGTATTATAAAGAGGTAGAGTTTGTGAGTTTGGATGTACCGTACATCTGATGCGTACCACTGATCCGATTTTGAAAATTGTTTCACTGTTAGAAAGATATATTATATATAGGGTACTTTTTACGGGACGAAACGGGATGGGCAGCCTGCATTCCACGCGAGCGAAGTCGCGGGCACAGCTAGTTCTAAATAAGGATCTCTTAAATGCATTACCATCCCTGAATACTGGCACTAAACGGGATAACTCTATACATTCAGGTTATCTGTCTGCTTATATTTAGGAGTGCCATGGAGGTATCCACATTGAACCCAATGCAGTGTTTGACAGTGAAAGTACTGTGTATTTCACTTCACGACATTAACGGTTTACATCGTGCCTTTACGAGTGTCGATGTACCAACTAGTTTTGAATCTATTGCTTTAATGCGAAGGCAAAAGACTCGATAATATGACTGCATATGACTTGGAAGTTAGGTCTGTCCCTAGAGTGGAATCCTACATGCGTCGATACTCTGGCGTCATCCAGTACCTTCTGTTAAAACTAACGCAGGAGCTACATAACTCGAAAATCTTAAACAGTTGAAATATGATATTGAAACTCCTACATTTATAATATATTAACGCCTCTGGTGGGGACTGAGTAAAAGAAAAAAGGAATGTTTCATTATAAGTAAACATTAATTTTATTTTATTTGAAACTTGCCACTTTCCTAAGCTAGGAGCTTATCTGTTGGGATCGGCGAGGCCGCGGCGCGAGCGCAGTGACATGGCTGATTTGAATAATTGCGCGTGCGCACACCCGATGGGCACGCCGCTGATAGATCGCTACTAACCGACAACGAGCATATAATATATATTTGCATTGTATATTTATGAAACAACATGTAAAATTCTATATCTATTTCAAAAAAATCTTAAAGACTATAATGAAACTTGTCGGTGTATTGACGGCAATAATTAAAATCTAAATATGTTTTGTATATCCATGCTTACAAGCGATACCATTATTTATTAATTCCTCGCAACTCCATTATCCATTAAGTAAATCACTGAAGTGTCATGTACGTATGTGGTTGGATATTAAAGTTCGCATATTCTCAGCCTGTTGAGCCCCAATTTCGTTTTTCACAATGAGATTACTGACGTCTCGTCGAACGTATTAATATTTTTCTATACGCTGTTACAAAGCTGTAACCTGTAGGTTACAAAAAAAGTAAAACAGCTGAAAATCAGCGCTGAGTATCTCTTGATACTTCAGCATATGCTGAGCTGGAGAACCTTTCATCTAATGAGATTTTGGTTGGTGGGTGACACATAGTTACCCTATTATGTGATTTTTTTTGGTATCATTTCTTCATTATTATTATTACTATTTTCTATTTTTTCAGTATGTGTTTTGTATCTCATTTGTGAATAAAGATTTTCTTTTTCTTTTCTTTCTTTTCTTTCTTTTCTTTTCTTTTTCTTTTCTTTCTTTTCTTTCTTTTCTTTCTTTTCTTTCTTTTCTTTCTTTTCTTTCTTTTCTTTCTTTTTTCTTTTCTTTCTTTTCTTTCTTTTCTTTTCTTCTTTTTCTTTTTCTTTCTTTTTCTTTTTTCTTTAATAAAGTACCTCTTTATCTCTTCTCATTTTACCTTTGTAACTTGTCTTTCTTCTACAAACAAAACGAATGAAAAAAAAAAAACATTTTTCATACAATTGCGACAGATAATTTCATTTGATTCATTTAGATACAATGAAGTTTTAATGTGGTCGGATAGCATATCGATGGACGTAGATTCGAACGCATGAATCCTAATGAGCCATAGCATTGAAGAATGGTATTTTATAATGCATGTGGCTAGTGGCTAGCTGCCACTGCTTCTGGTCGTAGAGTGTTTACCATCTTGAGCCACTTCACTTACGTAACAAAAATGTATTCAGTTAAAAACAAAACTTCATCTTAAGTCGAATATCATAAATACACAAAAATAGAAAACATAAATCTTGTCTACACACGGCACATACATACGAAGGAATATAACATAACAACCACAATCATAGATTGAGCAACTCGAGAACTGCATTCTCAAATAATATATTCCATACATCGGCCCACGTGTGGTATGCAGATATCGCGTAATAAATGTTCACACAGGGACACATGCCTCTCAATGGATCGCAGCATCACTCAATGACACGATCCGCTCTCGTCTCCGGTAATGGTCTCTCTAGATCCTTTTCTAATGATAACGTACTTGCGCTATGTGATATTGTAAGGAAATATAAAATACACTATTATTTTTATTTTTTTTTCCAAAAGCGATATTATGAATTAATAAATTAATTCTTCTTGGGCCATATACCAAATTTCATACACATTACGAATCACTGTTGTCAACGTGCAAAGATAACAAAACAAAATTAATATCCCTTTTTATACTGTATAAGCTGAGTGCTTTGACCACAATCTTAACCTGATGTTGAGTTACGATGTGGTTCAGAATGGTAAAACACACTAAGCCTAGAGGTACTGGTTCGAGGTATTTGGCGACAGGTTTTCAAACTTGAGGGTGGTAGCTACCCAAGCGGGTATTAATATAAAATGCTCTACTACCATGCTATTGTTTCCTCACGATGTATCCTTCACCGAAAGCTCAGGCTGATTTTAGAGTTAACAATTTGGAATTTGTTAGGATGTATAATACGTTTCGCTGTCGTTTTTAGTTATATGTGCTTATTTATTTATTGCTGAGAATTGTCGCACTTTTAGCTCATCATTATCTTATATTGGTTACATTATAGTAAAAACAAGGTAATCTTGAGGCTCCGTCGCATATTTTACTTATAATCCGCACAATTATTTACTGCGTAATATGCGTTTTTTTTAAACAATCATTGAAAAATAATCGACATCTATTTTTGTAAGGGGCATAAATTATTTTTATCATTAATAAAAAGCAAAGATATTGCTCACAAATTCAAATATTTATCAGCATTGGCCATTAAATCGATTAATATAAAATCATATGTATTTATTAAAGAGCCGTTACTTTGTTATTAAAAACAGACACTTCCACTTTATTTATTTATATAGATTAGTAATTCATTACAAATGCTTTAATGTTCTACGGAATAAAATGATATATCTTAATAGCAATACATAAAACGATAATATTTAATCACCAGATTTATAAGTTTATTGTAAAACTGGAAAAACCGCAATGTTCGAATAAAGATATCATGCGAAGAGAAATGTTATTGCATAATATCAGTAAGTTTATATATTTTTTTATACAAGTTACTTACTATTTTTGATTAATGTTATGGGAACGAAGAGCGACAAAACTGAAGTGAAATAAAAAGGCATGTGATCCTGTGATACCTCTACCTAAAGGCAAAACAAAGAAGCATAGCTTTCTCAGTGTTTCAACTCGAGCCGAGTTTTGTGAGATTAAACACGTCGTTTCTCTCGCAAAAAGACCTTTACAAGAGTAGCGTTTACTCGCTGGCGTTATTATAATTATTAACTATATTCTCCAAGATCTCGACCCAAATCTTGTACTATGGAGGGCTATAAAGGTCTATCTCACTGGCCGTGAACGAGCAAGATAAAGACGATTATTAGATGTGCAACACACTGTTCATGTTCAAACTACAGGATGTCTGCAGGCCAATTCCCTGCATACGCACGCCGGGCATAGCTTTCTACATTTATAAACCACTTAAACTAACTCACTATAAAAAAATAAGTTGACACAAAAAATGTATTATTTTAAATTAGGATTCTCTTTAACTATACAAGTGGAAGGTTAAACTATAGACTTTAGAGAAATACAATTATGAGGTACTAGTTGTTACTCGCCTACTTTGCTGAGTGTAAAAAAAAAAGTTATTCAGAGTTTTAAAAGGTACCCAATGGCTTAGTTGGTAGTGCGGTTGGATTCCGTGTCTATATCCAAATCTATAACCACCCTGGGTTATATGAAGGAAAACATCATGAGGAAACTATAGCATGGTGTTAGAACATTTTCTAAAAATACCTACCACCCTCAAGTTTGTAAACCTGTCGTTAGGTACCGGAATCATCACTTGAATAGTACTTCTAGCCTTAGTGCGTTTATCATCCTGGACCACATGGTCACTTAATATCAGATGAGATTGTAGTCAAAGCGCTTAGCCTATACAGTATAAAAAACAAAAATTTGATTAAATGTACATCTATACAATATTTTATTTCAATCCATTAAATATTTTTTGAATTAATAAGGAACGAATACACAAATATTCACATTTATAACATTATACATAGAAACATATTATAACTGCCTCGGTGGCGCAGTTGTATTACGGTGCGACTGCCGTTCTGAGGTCTCGGGTTCGATCCCTGGGTCGGGTCCAGTAGTATTGGGTTTTTCTACTCAGTATCATCCCGGAGTTTGGAATTTGTGCCCGATATGGCGACAGGCTCGCCCCCTGTCACGTCTGGGACGGAACTAAGCTCGGCGAAATGTGGGTGGTGTAGTTCGCTACTTCACCTCTGCCTAACCCTTCTGGGATAACAGGCGTGAGCTTATGTTATGTTATGTTATGTTACATATTATAAAGCTCCTGAAGACGTACACGCTCTTAATGGCAACAGCAATAGAACGAAAAACACCAGCAAATATCATAAAGAACTACATTAAATAAATATATTTTTTTTTTTTTTATTGATTCCTTCATTTCTATAAAAAAGTAAACTGTCACGAGACGCATGGCATATATGAAAATCACGGTTGGTTTAAATCAACAGAACTTTCACAAATTTGGAAAATATCTACATAATGTAAACAAAATCCCACTGGATAATGTATGTTATAAATTTTAAGTAAGGGGTGAATGTAGATAATAGATATGGTAGCGATAGGGATGTATGGAAGAAAAAGACATACAGCGCCGACCCAAATAACAAATTGGGAGCAGGACGATGATGGTGAATCTATTTTATTATTTTTGTTCTAAGTCCACAGTTTTCGTGTATGCATATCGACTGCAGAACACTTTCTATACGAATTGTAGGTGCATGTATTGTAATAGGTACATGATAGGTAACACGAATGGAAAGTCTTTCCCTAGGGCTCGTGATTACGATTATACAGAATCGATTCTCTTACCGCAGACTCGCTAGTTTTTATTTATCGTTTCGGCCTATAATTTAGTTGTTATAAACCGCAAACAAGCGTAATATTTTGAACAATCTCACACTTTGCTTTATG
Organism: Samia ricini; assembly: GCA_014132275.2. Lineage (NCBI taxonomy): Eukaryota > Metazoa > Arthropoda > Insecta > Lepidoptera > Saturniidae > Samia > Samia ricini. The sequence continues at coordinate 4,373,987 of AP028159.1, forward strand.
TTAAACTACACTGTATAGTTTCAATGACGATCTCACTTTAGCCGAAAACGTGGCCGAACGTAACCGAAATTGGTGCGATTTTCTATGGTACATAATAATATGTACTTGTAATATGAAACTTGTCGGTGTGTTGACGGCAATAATTAAAATCTAAATATGTTTTGTATATTCATGCTTACAAGCGATACCATTATTTATTAATTCCTCGCAACTCCATTATCGATTAAGTGATTCACTGAAGTGTCATGTACGTATGTGGTTGGATATTAAAGTTCGCATATTCTGAGCCTGTTGAGTCCCAATTTTGTTTTTCCCAATTAAATTACTGACGTCTCGTCGAACGTATTAATATTTTTCTATACGCTGTTACAAAGCTGTAACCTGTAGGTTACAAAAAAAGTAAAATAAAGTACCTCCTTATCTCTTCTCATTTTACCTTTGTAACTTGTCTTTCTTCTACAAACAAACGAATGAAAAAAAAAAAAACATTTTTCAAACAATTGCGACAGATCATTTCATTTGATTAATACCCGTATTAATCAGTAATCCTTGTTAATTCATTAAATTCAGTATATGACTCTATATTACATAATTTTGTTGATTATTGTGTACAAGTGAAGTGTATTAGAAAATAATGAAACCCAGTATGAATTCTGAAATCACATAAAAATACTCTCGTTTATAAAAGGCCAGCATTTTGTTGAAGCGCTGAAGGTCAAAAAATTGTAACTGTGTTGGGACTAAAGAGTATGTATTCAAAAAATCAAGCGAATTGAACTATAAAGTGATTTTCATTTTGAAATTGGTAACTATTAGAAAATGTCCTATATGCTATACTTATGGTTCAATTAGATCTCGTGGTCATTTCAGGATCTAAGACCACCACGATCGACATTAAATTAATTGGTATTAAAAAATATGTATCTGGTTTAGAGCTAAATAAATCCATAAGTCGACCTTAATCTCCAGTGAAATTTGTATCCGCAGACTTCTTGACGCCTTTGACTATTTCATAATTACTTAATGTATGCGCATATCCCTCCGACAAATGGCTAAAGATATTTTTATGGTAAACGACATTGCAATAGGTAATTATGGGTCTGTTATAAAATATATCCAGGTTAATTGCATGTATGTCTTTCGATATTAAGAATTATACAAAACTAAATTCGCAGTTTAATTTAATATTATTTACGTAATAGATAAAACATACTTTGTTGGATGTTATTTGGCATATGTCGGAACACATATGTATACTAAGATATCAAATTAAACCAAAAACTTTGCGTTGGAAACAGCAGTTCTCTTTTTTTTAATACGACCACGTGCCAGAACAAGAATTATGTGTGTAGTCATTTACATCGTATGTAGAAAAACATGCTTATTCATTAAAAAAACTAAAAGTATTACAAAAGATTTAAATAGTAACTTTAGAGTTCAACACAGCAAATAAAGCTGTGCTTAGTAATCTTAATTTATTTTCTGTATGTAAACATCAGAGCATAAATGTCAAAGTGAAAGGTTTTCGCAAGTGATTGAGACAGGCCGAATTCAATTTGAAATTTTAAAATGGTCGTTCTCAAATTTTACCATTCTTAATGTATAAGACAAAATTATCGTAAATAAACGATATACTGACGAACAGGAACGAGCAAGAGTTAGCAGAAAAGTATTATTATTCAATTTAAAATTCAGTTCTGTAGGTAAATTAATAATTATCAATTCAATTAGTCCCGTTACATGTCCGTGGAATACCAAATCTACATAGAACATTAGTTTATTTTGACTGCCCACTGTTGGTTTTGCATGATTCCCTCAGCAGATTGTTGTCTACAAAACTCAACACGTCAACCACTATCGCATTAGTTAAATATGAACACCTTAGTTACAAACCAGAGTAAATCGTTGCGAAACTGTGGAACAAACGTTCCTCCTCCTCTATAATTCACAAGAACTATCCATACTTTTAAGAATAAATTAAAAAAATATGGTATGGACAAACAAGCTAATTACGGTATAGACTTCAACTAAAATTTGTTCTGTTTCAACTGCTTCTATACTGCGCATCCTAATTATTGTAAAATTGTTTTAGTGCGGATATTATTTCTAATATTGTTAATGGACGATACAACCTACCTTTTCTTAGGATAAAAATTCAATTTGATTAATTTTCGATGTCATGTTTGTTGTAGCACATGTCAGATAACGTATTATGGTAATATTGTGTTATTATATTATGTGTGTTACGGTTTTTTTTTCCTTGTGTATGTATATTTATTTGTTTATTTACATTAAAAGTTCATAGCTCGTATAAAATAGACATATAATCTAAACTGATACATAAAGTAAAGAGCCAAAAATGAATTTATCATTATTTAAAAAAAAACTATTTATAAGACTATTTTCCTTGTGTGTGTGTGTGTGTGTGTGTTTGTAATGTGTATATACATTTATCTTATGTTCCGTTGTTCAGGAGAAATAGCGAACTACACCACCCACATTTCGCCGAGCTTAGTTCCGTCCCAGATGTGACAGGGGGCGAGCCTGTCGCCATGTCGGGCACAAATTCCAAACTCCGGGATGATATTGAGTAGAAAAAACCCAATACCACTTGGCCCAACCCGGGGATTGAACCCAAGACCTCGGAACGGCAGTCGCACCGTAATACAAACTGCGCCACCGAAGCAGTTAACCTAACCCTTCGGGGAAAACAGGCGTGAGCTTATTATGTTCAGTGTCGAATAAATGTTTCTTTCTTTGTTCATCTTGAAGCGATTATGGGTCAGTTGGTAGTGTGGTCGGATTTCAATAGCCGGAGGTTTGAACCGACCTACCTAATTCTATGATTTCATTATTTTTTATACCGCGGGAGTTTATTTTTCAAAATGCTTATTTGGTATAAACACTTACGTTTGTGATCAACCTTACTATTGCTGGTAAGTATGGAGATGTCTAAAATGTTGCTCACATAATAATCTAGGATCTATTAAGGCAAAAGTTTTAGTTAGGTAGGCCTAACTTTATAAAGTACTGTTAAGCCAATGAAAACTGTATTAACAGTTAAATAAATAAAACAAGTCATACTAAAAACGCGATAACAACAAATGCGAACGTTTCGAACGTGTGCGAATAAACACTTTCACCGGAGCACGGAGTGGGGCGCGCGCCACGGACCGGTCCCGGGTTCGATTCCCGATAACAGGCAACTCTTAATGAGTATACCAGTTAATTGATTTATTGACTGACCGGCTCGACCGACTGAACCGCGTTAGAAATTATAACGTTACTTAATTATCATAGGGCAATAGTGATAAATATAACAATATTAAAACTATTCTTTATTTCGAACTTTTTTTATACTACTACTTTGACCACAATCTCGCCAGATGTTAAGTGACGACGTGGTTCAGGATAGAAAACATCCTAAGCCTGGCTCTGATGTGATGTTACCGAAAAAGTCGATTGACGCGGAATTCGATCGGGCTACCAATTGCACCATCGGGATGATGGTCTTACTGACTAACTCTGTCGAATCAAATGCCTTTGTACTTCACCGGAGCTTTGTTGCGAACGTTTAGGAGACTCAGTTTGAAGATGGTAAACAATACAAGGACACCACAGTAGCATACAGCAGAAGAAATCCAGTTGTTATCGCGCCGTCCATAGTCATTAGTCACTTAACATCAAGTAAACCGCTAATGTATAGGTCCATGAATTTCATTAAAAGTCATCAAATTACCATGGAGGGGTAGATCTACATTAATAAATACGATTTTAAGTGTTTGTTTATAATGTGAAAGTAACAATTTTTTACTAAATCCGTCATACCTATAACAAAAATACATTTTTTAAAGTCTGTCTGACTGTTTGTTCTGGGTAATCTCCGGAAGGGCTGAACCGATTTTGACGACACATTTTTTGGTAGATAGCTGAAGTTACTCCGCGTAACTTAATGTATTAATGTTTTTCGAAAATAATTATGGTTCCGCCGAAAAAATTAAAACTCATGACATTTCGAATAACATCCGTTTCAAGGCACATGTACCTTCGTATTTTAATTTGTGAGAAGTATCTTTGCCTTTTGTTAATACCAGAAATAATTTCAGAAAATTCGAATCGAAAAATCGAGACATTATTCTCCAAAGATTATTTAAAAAACTATATTACGGTACGCAGCGTAAGAATACATGAAACGCGGGCGGAGCCGCGAGCACGCAGCTAGTAAAAAATAAAAGCGTTTATTTATATGCAGGAAACGTGAATACTTCAGCACTTAATTACTCCGTAGAGAGGAGGAGACAACACAATGGGGTATCATATTACCTAGAGACTCCCTTTGCCGCGGATAGATTGGGAGATTAGTTAAACGGCTACGTTATCTAGATACTGTGCAAGTCCAGACAACTCTTCACAGCTTTGTTATTGTCAAAAAGAGTCATTTACCGACGCGCCGGTTATGTTACTTCATTGCTACCGTCACGCTTCGTTATTTATAGAGAGTAAACAGACACTACAAACATAATTGCTGTGTTAATAAATTATTTTTTAAATACGATTAATTATTACGACACATTCAATATCGATCTCAAATCAATTCATTGTAGTGATAAAACAATTAATTAGACAAAATCATTTATTTAAGTTATTTGCGTTAGTTTTTATAAATAAGCAGTTACGAATTAAATCATACTCAATATATATAAGATTATTTATTTATTTACATATCGTTAATTACATTGATAAAACATTGAGAAAATAACAAAAGTGTTGAACGAATTTGTTTTTTCGTTTGTTATGAATAAACTGAAAAACTACGAATTTCACCTGTAAAAAGTTACGTTATCAATAAGTAACAAAGCCAACCTTTTTTTACACGGTATAGGCTCAGTCCTTTGACCACAATCTGACCTGATCTTAAGTGAGGATGTGGTCCAGGATGGTAAACACACTAACCCTAGAGATACTGGTTCTCAAGTGATGCTGCCGAAACGCACTTATTGGTATTTGGCGACAGGTTATCAAGCTTGAAGTTGTTAGCTACCCAGGCGGGCATCATTAGAAAATGCCTTGCCACGATGCATTTTTACTTTTTTAAATTTAATTAAGCTCTATATAACTTTCTTTTTATAATTATATCTTCGCCGCTTGACACCACTTCCAAACTTCTTCTCAAGGTTCAGGATCCTGGGGTTGAAGAAACAGGAGAAATTGTTCGGTGAAAGGAAAAATTCTTTATATTTTTACCCTGAGCGAACCAGTAATTTCACCAGCTCTTCGAAAAAAAAATTGAATATCTGGGGGCCGACCAGTCCGCCGTTGATATTTACTACTATCGCTTATATCTAAGTTTAATATGAAACAATCTGGAACTATAATTGTGTTCTTTTAACCTTAGGCATTATTACTAGATATATATATTTGCTTATAGAAACTTGTTCATAAAAATATTAACGGTATTGGAAGTTAACAATGGTTACCATACTCGACTGGGTCACGATCGATTTGCATAGGGTTATGAGCCCAACATAGTGACTCACTCTGGTTTGTTCGGTATTTTGATAAAAACCAGTGTATATTCTTATACCGCATGGTAAGACACTGGCGGCTAGCAAATCTTTTATAACTACACTATGCAGTCACTTTGCCTTGATAAAATAACACAAAGAATTATTCATCTAACCATAGATAAGTGTTTCATTTCATAATAGGATATTAAATATTATCTATTGGGCATTATGGAACGCGTATCTCTAAATATTCCTTCATCATTTACTACTGAACAAGGCACTTAAATCAAAACAATAGAGAAGTAGATAGACAATCAAACAAGCAATTATTCTGAGCAAAACAATTAACCTCAAAAACAATAAATAAAGGCTAAATAACAAAATCCAAACTCTACTACTATTACGCTATATACTATAGGGTACTACAGTTAATCTGTTAATTGTTTCCGTAAATATATGTGATTTTAACAGTATATTTTTTTAATATTTGTGTCGTGTTTATCTCTTAAAATTGAATTATTCATTTTTCCCGTCCATTCCTAATTAATTATATGGAACTTATTTACTGTAACCACCACTTTTCTAAAAAAAAAACGTTTATGGAATTTTTGTTTTTTTTTTTGGACAATCTGCTAGAAATATAATTATAGTCAAGAAATATATTTCTTTTCGTATACATATTTAAATTTATAAAAAGTTATTTCATGACATCGTAAACAGTATTATTAAATTAAATGGAGGTATAACCTTTAAAGAAGAAGCCAGTGGCCGTCATGATACATCTGAGCCTTTGCCGTTTATTTGCCGTTTGGTAAATAATTTCTACGGACTTTTACACGCTATCCGATCAAATTAAATGCTGATATTGTAATTTCCAAAGTTTTATAACGGCAAAATAATTTTGTAAATTATAAATCGAGTGTTGGCATATGAATAAGGCTTCTCAAAATGGCACGCCAATAGGTTTGTATATGCCGGGAAAGTAATTGCTCTATAAACTATCATCTACCTATTATATATTATTTACAACAGCCCATTATCAGCGATTGTTTCTTTAAAATTTGTTCCAGTTTATAAACATTTATTACAGATTTTCTCTATTATTAATTAGTATTATACAAGTTTTAATATTGTGGATTAGATTAAATTTTGAGTACGTCGGAAGTACGAGGTCAGAGAAATACAGAGAGAGCTGATGACGATGATGACGTCAGTAGGCGGCTTCTATTCTACTGCATAGACAATTATAATCAACTCACTTCATACTTTTACAACGAAAATTTTTCGGCATAATAAAATAAAAATAGAAAAAACTGGATACATAATTTTTGACTTACCAAACCTAGGACTACGTGCTATTTTAAGATTGCTTTTTTTTATTATTTAAATTAAACTATCTGCAGACTCTGGGTCCGCACCTTTTTTTAGATTGGAGATTTAAATCGACTTGCGTCGGAAAAAATTGCCTATAATAGCAATTCAAGCAGCTATGCAGTTAGTAATCTTCTTTCGCATATGTGAGCTTAAATCTACTTCTATTAAATTTTTTATATCTATAAATTAAATTATTTTGTAAACACTTATTGCTTTAAGATTACTTATACTGCCTATTGATATGCAGACCACATCCAGTAATTACTTAACAACAGGTGTACCTCATTCTTATTCGTTACTTCGTAACCGAATTACATTGGGATATCATTACTTTTCCAGTATTCAATTCTAATGTTATGAGTTGGAAGTGAATATAGGAAGATTTAGTGTTCTATGTACGACAAGGTAACAGAAAGTTTGCAACTCGCAGTGTCAAAAATCATTTTACAATTCAGAAAGTAAAAATCGCCCTTAATACAAAATCAATTACGGTTACTTTGATATGGGCATAAAAAATTACTTGCGATAGCTATTACGTAGAACGTTTGAAGTGACTATACGTTTGATTATCCTTAACTGTAGTTCAGATAGTGTGTATTGAGTATTGATATTAGGCCAGTACTAATTATCACATGCCAGTGCCGCTACTGATAAATCTCTCATGTCGATCGCCGGCGTTGCTCTGACGAACTAAGCCGGAACACATTCCATATAATTGCACGATGTCTCACAACGATTATTATGCATGCATCAATTATAATTTATATTCGAATCAAATGAAAAGTGTTATCAGATTGCCAACTAAGTTCATAATCATATTCTTTTTTGTTTTGATAATAGGCCGCTCATAAAGTAAGAATAAATAAATAAGAATGCATTTCATCTTCCTACACTTATCCCATTTTTATTTGGGGTCGGCGCAACATGTCTTCCTCTTCCATTCCTCTCTATTTGTTGTCGTCTCCGCATTCACTCCTTTCCTAAGCATATCATCTTTCACACAGTCCATCCATCTTTTCTTTGGTCTCCCCCTTCCCATGTAACCGTCCACATTCATATCCAATACCTTTCTTACAACATCCTCTTTCTCCCTGCGTATCACATGTCCATACCAGGACAAACGACCGCCTCTTAACTTGTCTGTTATTGGCACCACTTTCAAACTTCCACTAATTTACTCATTCCTAATCCTGTCCATTCTTGTTACCATTAAGAATGCATTTGTTAATATAAAATTCGAAATGCATATATTGTAATGATCAAAATGGATTCGATTCTTACATTTAGATCAACTAATTACATAATAACTAAGTCTGCCCGCGACTTGGTTCGCCTTTTAAATAAACATTATCCACTGGACCAAATTGTGAATCTAACACATTCTCGAATCCTTAGATTGACACAAAGAAATTCATTTACACACGCACAGAAGATTTATATATAAAGTTTAGAACGGAGTATTTTCTAGTATTTTCCTCCTTTTTTTATATTCTGTATAGGCTCAGTGCTTTGCCCACAATCTCATTTATTTCCAAGATGGTAAACCCACTAGGTCTAGAGGTGCGTGTAAGTGATGCTGCCGGAACACACCTATTGGTATTTGGCTACAGGTCTTGAAACTAGAGGATGGCAGTTATGCATCCAGGCGGGCATTATTAGAAAATTGGCTGTCACCATGCTATAGTTTCCTCACGATGTTTTTCTTCACCGAAAGCTCAGGCTGAATTTAGAGTTGGATAGATGGGCTTGAACCCACGTCCATTGACACGGAAGCCAACACTACTATCAAATGTGTCATCATAGCTTCCAAAAACCTACTAGCTGGTTGCAATATGGCTGCTATATATAGGTATATAACGATTGACAAAGTCAGGAATAGTATGATAAGGGAACGCTGTGGTGTGGTAGAGGATGTGGTGACCAAAATAGAGAAAGGTATGCGCTTAGTTGGTTTGGGCATGTAGAGAGGATGGATGAGAGAAGATTAACGAAATTAATTTATAAGGCGAGGGTGAATGGGCAGGTCGGTAAGGGTCGACCTTTTTTTTTTTTTTTTTTTTTTTTTTTTTTTGACGGGGGGAAATGCATTTACGCACTCACCCTACCTATTGTATTAGTGGGACTGAGTGCCCCTCCAATACAACAGGCAGGGGGGCACGGAGTGACGAGCTCCGCGCCAGTGTGGGACTCAAACCCGGGCGAGAAGCGCCCGGGAATACCCACTAAAACCCCCCGGGGCCGTCCGCCGCATTTGAAGTGGGGGCGATACGGGGTTGCCAGGCATGTCGCCGCGTCGCCCCCTGCGGCAAACCCACCAGGCCCGTCAGTGCAATGGCCCGGCGGGGATGGGGGGGAGAATGACTTCTACCCCCCCACCTCTTAGCCCGCCCCCCCAATGGGGAGGCATGACCTGTTGGTCAACAACCGGGGGGAGGAAGTACTTCCTGCCCCCCATAAATAGGAAAGAAGAAGGACAGAGCAGAGGCGGGCAAAGCAAAAGAGGAAGGAACCCGCCTCCGTTATTGAAGAGAAAGAAAGTAGGTCCCTCCCGTGAACTCACCTTGTTTAACAACAAGGCATAGCCAGGGGAGGGATACCTAGAAGAGGAGAGAAAGAACCCTCAGCACTAACCCCCTCCTGCAGCTAACCCTCCTGCAGCTACTCCCCCCTTCGATTACTACCCCCCCCCCCCCGCAACTCAACCTTCACCGCTTCTACCCCCCACAACCATCTCTAGACACCCCCAAGACAGCAGCACCCTCTTGTAACTACCCCCCCTCCAACTGCAACCCCTCCTCAACCTTCACCCCTGCTACCCCAACACTATCCCTAAACACCCCTCTCCTTACCGGTGGCCGACAATACGGTCCCCCCATGTGGTGTCCCGCCTCCCGCCCCTCTTCCGCACAGAGAGCGCACCTCGGTTGCTCCGCTGTGCAGTCCATGGCCTTGTGACCATCAACTCCACAGCGGTAGCACTGCGCCCGCCTATCCACCTCAGAGGTACACGCAACCCTAGTGTGACCCAGCCCCATGCACTTGAAGCACCTCAGCGGAAGTGCCTCAAGTGCACGGATCTGTGCCACACTCCATCCCACCACTATAGACCCTCTGTCCACCAACTTCACCGCCGCCACAGCCGGCAGGGACACTACCAGCGTCCTACGCCCCCACACCTCACGCACCAGCCCCGCTTTAACATCCCCCACGCTGCATCCGGCCTCCTCCGCCACCCTCGATATCACCACCTCTCTAGTAACCGAGTCCTCCAGGCCCACCAGACGGACATCTGCCCGTTTGATTGGCCTGGAGACAACCGCGACCTCCTCAACCAACTCCCGTAACCGCGCCGCGAGGACATCCGCCCGCTCTCCCCCTGCCGGGCCCGGGATCTCAATGATCCGGGACCCAACAGCAGTGGAACGGCACGAAATGTCCGTCACCCCCATTCCCTCTAGATCCACCTTATCCCTAGCCTCACCCAATACCCCCGCATAGGTCAGCTCCCTCGCCACCGCCTCCGGCCGCAGGGTGACTACCACCGCCGCCGAGCGCGGCAGCGCCGGGAGCCTCCCTGCGATAGGTCCAACCATCCCCCCCCTCACCTGCCCAGCCCGAGTTTCAGAAGGGGCCTCAACTGCACCCTTCCTTACCACCTTCCTCCTCTTCTTCCCCCTCTCCCCCCCCCCCACCACAGTCCATTCCTCCTCACCATTATCCCCCCCCCCCAACATTAATCCCCCCACCTACTTCCACCTCCTTCTCAGCCTCCCTTCCACCTGAGACAGGTGCCCAATCCATTCCCAAAGGGGAGGACGGATCTGGGCCCCTTTTCCCCGGTACCTTCCTCCGAGGTCCCTCCTTATCCTCAGCATTTCCTGTTTCAATTACCATCCTCGCAGGTAGCCCCCTGACTACCCCCGCCACCTGTTCCTCAAGCAGCTCCAACTTCTCATTAACCCCCTTTAATACCCCCTCTAGCTTCCCCATGACCGCCTTTACCAGCTCCGCAGCCGCATCATCTCTAGGCTTTCCCCCTTCCCTCATCTCACCATCATCTTGTGAGGGACCAATCGCAGCATCCACCATCTGCTTTGGCTGCCCTCCATTCTCCTTCCCCTTCAGATCCTCTATTTCCCCCTCCAAATCCTCATTCACCCGATACACCCCCCCTAGCATGCTCCGTCATGTCTACAGCATATTTCGCCACCTTCCACATAAATATCGCCATCACCCTAATCCTTCTTCGGTTCTCCGCTTCACCTACATCGTCTCCTTCCAGATTCATTTCTTCCATATCCGCCAGCCATTGAATCATGGTATTCGCTGTTTTGAGAACCCTCTTCGGTGGCATATCATGCACATCCATCATCTGGCTCGCCCTATTCCTCATGTCATCCACCAGAGTGGCTCCATCCTTTCCCGGCAGAAACCCCTCGTACTTCTTCCATGGGAATTCCTGATTTAGAAGAGACCCATAGTCCACACTGTCATCCAACCCAAAGCATTTCTCCATATCCCTCTTCATGGTACCACCCCCAGAAGCCCCGTCCATATCAACGCCCACTTATCGTACGTTATCTCCGTGCCGGTAAGGGTCGACCTAGGCGAACGTATCTAGACCAAATCAATCATGTCTTAAATAAAGGCCAGGTAAAAAGTACCCATAACCGACGAGCATGTATGAAAGCGCTCATGAAAGTAGAGGAAGCGAAAGAGGTGTGTCAAGATCGTAGCAAGTGGAAGGACGTAATCTCTGCCTACCCCCACGGGAGAAAGGCGTGATGATATGTATGTATGTATGTTGTATAATATATGTCTGAAATGCCTTCCGGAATATAATACAGTTGTTAACTATTTGAAATAAGACATAGGCCAAGGTACTAGGATTAAAAACTTTGTTGACAAAAACACATCAAGTAAAGGGTTACCTTGCAAATAAACCACATAACATCAAATGACAGATATAAAATTTAACGATATAACTCCGATTTCCTCTTCAACATATCCATCGACAACGACACGAAGCACACAGATATAAAGCAATTCCAGATAAGGCATATATAAGTATGTCTGAAAGTATTTTAAAGTCAACTTAATTAAAACATCAATTGACAAAATTTATTACAGGATGTTGTTAATTGATTTTTAAGTGCGCGTGTTGTTGATATTAATTCGATTGCGTTATACCAGAATCGACTGATTTGTTTTGTTACTTCACATATATATGAGTTTACGCATCTCATTTTAAAGTGATAAAAGTAAAGAAGGCAAAAAAAATATATTTTGTTCATTTTTTTTTTTGTTTTATAAGGGGCTTTTGACATAAGTCATATTAGCCTCGATTTTACAGTTAATTTTAATAAATATTACAAAAGTGTTAACAAAAAATTACAATCCTAATTTTAATATTTTATAAAAAAAAAAAGATAACCGAAATCTTTTATTAGGTATACAAAACATGAGAGCGTGGTTAGCCCGGTGGACTAATCCTCGTGTCTCATAAACGGTACGACTGAAAGGTCGAAGGTTCGAAGCCAGAGTGGGTACCACATTTTTTTTATTGGGGGGCGAGGAGTATATCTCGCCCCCCGGAATGTAGACCACGCTAGGTCTTACCTCTCTTGAGAGGTGGGCGAGGAGGTGGGGTTGAGAAGTATTTACTCCCCCATCCCCGCTGGGCCATTGCACGACGAGGCCCGGTGGGTTCGCTGCAGGGGGCGACGCGGTGCTTGCGAAAGCCACCCCGTGTCGCCCCCAACCCAAATGCAGCGGACGGCCCCGGGGGGTTTTAGTGGGTATTTCCGGGCGCTTCACGCCCGGGAGAGTCCCACACTGGCACGGAACTCGTCACTCCGTGCCCCCTTACCTATTGTATTGGGGGACTTCGGTCTCACTAATACAATAGGTAAGGGTAGTGCGTAAATGCATTTCCCCCCCCGTCAAAAAAAAAAAAACCAAGGTATACAAAACATTATGTGTACATTTACTTCGATTATACGTTGAAAATTAATAAGCCTTATAACTCTTATTGAAATTCCTGCATCGACGTGAATATACCATAAGATTACAAGCGAATAATTAAAATGATCGATTAGCATCCTCAGTGGCCTAGGACCAGTTGTTACACGCAGTTAATGCGTTCAATCTCCCGTTCTGGGCCTAATTAATTTCCATATGAATATACATGTAGTTATAAAGGGTTTTCTCTAATCAAAACTTTGTTATTTATAGCGTAAAAGCAGAACTGGCGGTTTTATTAGACTAAATCGTAGAAGTGTAACTCCTCTGTACGAGGTATTTTACCTACACTTTTTAATAATAAATTTAAACAATTATTTCGTTGAAATATTTAGTTAATTAGTTCACTTTTCACTATATTTATAAGTATATTTATAGTTTGCGTAGTTAGATAGAGTACGAACATGGATTTAAATAAAGATGTAATTGTTTTCCATGTAATATATAACCTCTATTATAAGATTTATTGCAGCTTATAAAGAACAATATTAATGCCGATATTTAACGTCTCAAAAAAAAAAACAGAACCTATTATTGGTTCCTGAATTGCATCATATGACAAAGGTACAATTACAATTTTATTGAGAAACATATCCTGACAAAATAAATAACAGTAAACGCGAAATTAATCGCGATCAACTAATGTTGGTTTATTTTTAACATTTTGAGCGAAACGTATTTAAATAAAGTGTCGCATCTGCAATATTTAATCTTATATTTAGTTTAAAACCAGACTGGACTGCTATATTGATTTGCATATGCATGTCCTATGATAACGAATGGGGTCGGCTTCGCTTCCTCTAAGATGATATGCTTTTAGCATCCGATCTGCATATAGATAACACCTGGGGATCCATGTTGGCCCGATTTGGCTTCAACTCATTTTAATATACGTATATATATAACATTTATACGCTGTCAACGGTTAGAATGTTATTTAATAGAGGGGTTTCTAGATCTGACAGTATTGGCAGAGTACTGGTCTGTTGTGGTTTTGGCTATATATAGTCAATCATCAATATTTTATAGTCATCGCAGATTTTAGACTATACTGTGCTTAACATAAAGCGCTGATTTCACTTTACTATGTTTCTAATAAAAAGTCGACCGGCACGAGACGCAAGGCATATTGAAATAGCAAACATCATTTGCCGTATCAAACAGTGGTACGCTGCAACTACAAATAAAGACTAAAAAAAAAAAGAAAATGCCCTACCACCATGCGATGCTAATGGTTTCCTCACGATGCTTTCCTTCATCGAAAGCTCAGACTGATTTTAGTATTGGATAGGTGGGCTCGAACCCGCGTCCATTGACACGAAATCCGGCCATCATCACTTCATGTCAATAATCACTTGTTGGGTATTACCAATTAGCTTACGACCATGCTGTGTTTTTATTTCACTGAAAAAACTCAAGCTTATTATGAAATAAAATACGTCGACAGTTCCGATAGTTAGCCAGAGATAAAACTAGAAAGTTTCCTATCGTCATGCAAAAAAAAAATGGTCATGTTAATTAAACGCAAGCTACACGAAACACAACTAACCGTATCCCATAAAGCAATACTATAAACATATTCATGACAAAAACGGTAGCTGTCGTCAAACCATGCCATCTATCAGACGCAGTATAGATTCTTGAATATATTTGACTTGAAAACATCAATCAATTGGTTGCTAACGAGTACGTTTTCCCCTAGCACACATATGCATAGGGAAGCAATAATTTAGATATCGGCTCGGTCACTAACTCATAGACTGGCGACAGGTTGACTCACTCCGGCACACAAATAATAACACAGCCTACATAAAATGTGCACGCCGCTTAAAGAACCGTGTACACATAATGTTACTGTGAATATTATGTGAATACAGAAAAAATTAACAATTGACAATCAGCGGAAACTGTCAACAGAAGTGTAAAGTGTCCATCCATCCATTCAAGCGAAAAATGTCCACTGTTAGACATAGGTCTCCACTAAAGATCTCCACCCGCATCCATCGGATTCGCGCTACCTTCACCAGGTCCTCGTTTTACCTTGTGGGGGGCCTACCTACGCTACGTCTTCCGGTGCGTGGTAGCTATTCGAGAACCCGTTGGCATCATCGGGTATCGGTTCTGCGAGCAATGTACCCAGCTCACTGCCACTTAAGTTTAGCAATTCTTCGGGCAATGTCGGTTACTTTGGTTTTTCTGCGGATCTCCTCATTCCTGATTCGATCCGATCACGCAGTGAAACTCCAAGCATAGCCCTCTCCAATGCCCTTTGAGCAACTTTAAGCTTTTTTTTGTGAGCGACCATGTCTCTGTGCCGTATGTCATCACTGGCAACACACTGGTCGAAGACTTTCGTCTTGAGACACTGCTGTATTTCAAACGAGAAGATTCTGCGTAGCTTCCCGAAAATTGTAAAGTGTGGTTTTTTTTAATTTAAATGTAGTTTGGTTTTGAAATCTACCGGCAATCCGAGAAGCACAATTATTTGAAGAAGAAAAAACACTGATCTTATATATTAATGAAAACATGAGACGCGTATCTCCACTACAAAATTTACATATATCTACAATTTAATTTACGTGTTGAATGTATATGTATTTAGAAGAATTTCAATCAATTAAATTTTCAACCTAATACTTATTGTCTGTATTATTAATATCATTAATTTTAACAATACCTCGTTATACTATTTTATTCATCCAGAAAGTATCGAGGACGTATATCAATACTAACTTTATACTTACAGCTACATAAGTATACTAAAAATTAATATCATCTTGTCGGTCCCGAATTTGATGTTTTACCAATCGCGACTAAAAGCGAATGGTGATAATAATCAACACCAACAAGTCTATGTTAGTATTTCTTCAGTCCACGCGGATCACTAAGTTATAGTGTGGATTTGTAAAGTGTATTTACACTTAATTGGAAGTGAGATGGCATGATATAGAGCTATTCTATTTCAAGAACTTATCGTCTGAACATTTTTTCCCCTCGATAACATCGAGATGACAAACTCTAATTAATTTAAAGTATCAAGCTACCCCCAAATTCTTTTATAAAAGCTACACAACAGTTGAGTCTGTGGTATATAATAAGTTCTCACTATATGAGTTTATGAGCATACATGATGTTAATATCTTAGCATATATCATGCGATAGTATAATAACACGCTAATAATAGTGTTACCTCATTCCCTATTTGCGAAATGATTAATAGTGAATAAATCCATATGTCATGTTACTTACACCTACATACGTTGCAAAAAAATCACGCTTAAATAATGAAAAGTTGTTTTACGATTTAAACATAAATGATGAATGTCTGGTCACACCGAAATGGCCCGTAACTAAGCAAAGATATTTTTCGAAAAAGTTTAATAAGACTAAAACGTAACTCGATATTAATTCTTACGGCCGGTTTCAATGTCGAATCTTCAACTTTTAAATTGACGTCAAACTAAAAATGATTCAACTTTTCTGATATGACCATCCATCCAGTAAACCGAAAGACGTCCACTGCTACAAACCGCACACTGCAAAGATTTCCACAACGACCGGTCTAACGCGACCCGCATCCAGCGGATTCTTGCGAACTTCATCAGGTCGTCGGTTCACCTTGTGGGCAGCCTGCCTGCCTACCTTCGCTGTCTTCTGGTACGACTTCCGTCATGTCACTTTACAGAAAAAAGGTTTGAGATTGCTTATTGAAACCGACCCTAATTTTTATAATCAAATTGAAGCTAACTTAATCACGCGAGCATTCGAATAAATTTTAAGTTCCAATAATATATAGTGTGTACTTGTCCTAAACGAGTGTGTAAACAACAATCAACGTACACGCTAGAGCATAGCGCACAAATCAAGCGCTCGTGCAGGAAACTTGAGCTGCACGCGCACGCGCACGCCTTTTCCATATGTCATGACTACACCAATCCACCTCTCAAACACATAATTTCATCGCAGCCTTAATTGTTTACTAACAAAATAAAATAAAAGAAAAAGATATTCACTTAACTCCCACGTTAAAACAGACTGTAAATAAACAACTAATTATAATGATTATAAAACATGTGCTACTAATCAATTTATTCTTTATCTTACATTACTAGCTGTGTAACGGCGGCTGCACCTGCGTTTCGTATATTCAAACTGCGATTTAAACTTTTTTTTACAGAACCCTAATTATTTTCGTAAATTTTTTTTGGGACTAAGATTAAGTAACAATTCAAGCGCTTGCCCGTAAAACTGTGAGTTGAATCGGATTTTATTAAAAATTTTATGAGTTTTAATTTTTTACGTGGACCTCTAATTATTTTTGAAAATTAATAGTTCCCTAAGTTACGCGGATTACCATCGAAATCCGTCCAGGCGTTCCAAAGATTAGCTGGAACAAACAGACAGACAAAAATTTAAAAATTGTCCTTATGGTATAGGTATCGTATATACATTTATATCTATTTAGTAAAAAAAAAAGAATGTATCTATTAAATAGTGAATAGTTCAGTTAAATATTATTGGGAACTGTTTTTCAACTTCTATCGGCTTCGTCAGCTATAATTTTCGAATATACCTCCTGTATAAAACTAAAAACTATGACGTAAATTTACATAGGGAAAAGATGGGAATTTACTACAAATTAATATTATAGTAAATACAATACAGATTTTATCTAAATATTAGCAAATGTCGCTGTAAGTTATTAACTTATAAACTTAAAAAGAATGTTATGTTAATCTGTGGAGTGTTATCGGAACGTGCGAGTTACTTACGCAAGTAACTTGCACTGCGTAAACACAACCCAAGTACACTCGCTGCCCCTTCTGATGCAAATAATATTTAGTTCTTATTAAAACTTTAGTCAGTTTTTTTAGTTGCTATGTCTATTTATATTGTGAGGATTTTCAGCGACTGTTTTCTTAAAATTTGATACTTTTATTTGCCAAGTATTAGCTTCCAAAGATATTTAAAACTTCTGAAATATGGCATATCTAATTATATTCTAGCAGACATCCTACCAGACATTAAAAAGCCGAAGGTTACTGGAAGAGCAATGAGTATTACTCGGAGTTTCCTGCATGAACGAATCAAGAAAAGAAAGATCCGCAGAAGAACCAAACTGACCGACATTTCCCAAAGTATTACCAAGCTAAGGTGGAAGTGGGTGGAGAACCTTGCTCGTAGAACCGGTGCCCGATGGCGCTAACGTAGACCGAGGACCTGGCGATGATCGCTGAAATCCGCTGGAGGTTAATGACGGAAGACCGGTCGCCTTAGAGTTTCTTGGGGAGGTCTACCTCCACCAATGTATTGTCTTTCAGTTGCAATGATGACCTGACAAATTAAGGCTTAGCGCTTGACCACAATTACACATAGTGTCAAGTAGAGACGTAATCTAGATTGTTTCTAGAAGAACTGATTTTCAAATGATCTTGCCGGAACACATTTGTGGTTGATAATCCGATAGAACTCTAACTGGACGGTGGTAACTATTCAGGCAAGTATTAGAAAGTGCTTTATCATCCTATGATTTCATCACAGTCTTTTCTTTTATCGAAAGTTTAGGCTCTATGTATAAAGTATAAAATAGGAATCTAAGACCGTCGACATAATGTCCGCTTGCGTTACCACCGAGCTATCATGCTTAGTTCCGAGATAAGCCAGTTTATGAATAATTTATTGTTACAAGAAATCGATAGACCTTATCACCTTTTACCGAATGCTTTTTAAAAGTATGTTATGTTTGACACCATCGAATATCCGTACTTATTATAAATTTCATACTGTTACCTATAGGTCTTTGTATTTTTTTCATTTGAGTCACATTTACAAATATACCGTGATATTCCTTATGTAAATAAAGGACTTTATTTTTTAGTTAATTTACAATAGATAACATTGCAAAAAACATAAATGAAAAAACATGGTAATTTTTAGCACATAAAGTATATAAAAACTGATTACGGATCAATTATTTTATATACATTTCTCTGTCTAACCAAGGTAAACATACGACACTGCGTTTTCATCTTACCCAACAAGATCATACCCTATTTACATTACAAACGGACAACATAATATTTTACCGATTTCAAAATTCCATATTTCAATATAGAATCTCTAAATCCGCTCGCCTAATCAGCATTTCAAAGCGACGTTGATCCTCATAAATAAAGCGTATCCGTTAACAAAACACACAGCCAGACAGACGGACAAACAGACATGCGTGCTGGCTTAACGTTACTGTTGCGACGGTGAGACGTATTTTATCTATAGTAAATTGAATGATTTCTTGCAAAATATTATTCATGTAAATGATATAGCAGTATTATTTGTGTATCTTAAGGTACCTACGAGTACTCGTACATAGACAAGTGCCCATTGAATATGGAACATTTTTATACACAGAGTGGTTTTTTTTTTTTTTTAATTCTCTCAATTCGTAAAGAAGTTCGTATATAGCAGCAAGTGTGGCAGGCTGAATCTTGTAAATTACACACATTATAGTAGATCCGACATAGTGTCTCGGTGTTTCTGAATCTGCTAGTATATTTTCTTCATGGTGACGAGAACTGACTAATAGCATGCGCATAACACTTGTGGCCATTACAGGATTCCACTGCGATTGTTTTCCAAGAACTGTTTAACAATAGTTTCAAATAATTATTCGCCTAGTTTTTTATATAAATATTGTTATATTTAAAAGTCTTTAACACCCTTAACAAAAAAAAAAAAAACAATTTTTAATTCCAATTTACATTGCATTCCCAAGCGCATGTTTTTTTTTTCTAAAATAGTAATTTATTGGCAAAATAGTAAGCATGTGGGTAAAATAGTAATGAATATGAATGTGGAAGGATGGAAAAGTAGAGGAAGGCCAAAGAAAGTGTGGATGGAGTGTGTAAGAAATGACATGAAAGAAAAAGAAGTGAATGAAGAGATGACGGCTGATAGGGACGTATGGAAGAGGAAAACATACTGCGCCGACCCCAAGTGAGTTGGGAAAAGGCAGGAGAATGAGTAATTCTAAAGCCAACTATACATCAAACTGCATACTATAAATTTATATCAGCCAACAGCTCAAGCGGAAACTTGTACCATTAAGGTACCTTTGTGTTAGTTCACATTTTCGGCCATTATAAGCCTACTACATAGCTCAATGATAATTGTAAAAGCCATATAGATCAATACAGTTAAAGAAACATATTGTATGTGAACTTGGAATATATTCAATTAGGTCACGGATATAAATTAGTTAAAGAACAGTTTAGTATCTACAAATTAATTAGAAGCCTAAATACTAATCATTCTCAGACCCTGTTCCCAACTCACTTAGGGTCGGCGCAGTATGTTTTTTCTTCTGTGTGTCCCTACCAGCCATTACCTCTTAATTTAATCCTTTTTCTTTCATACCATTTCTTACACAGTCCATCCATATTTTCTTTGGCATTCTTCTACTTATCCATCTTTCAAAATTCATATTCATTACTATTTTACCCATATGCGCTTCCTTTCTTCTCATAACATGTCCATACCTTTCAATTTTTCTACAACTGCCACAACTTTCAAACTCCCTCTAATATATTCATTTGTTTAAGAAGCATAAGTGATGCCAGGTATTTACAATATACACCATTTGAAGAATTCTTTTACAATTTGTTTTAATCGCATTATAATATTATTAAGATAAATCTAAGGCACCTTGCGAGTGTTATTACGGGTAGAACGCGCGTGCTCCGGCGCAGCCCGCGCCCGTGGGCGAGCGGTAGCGCCCACGATATCGCGAAGGACAATGTACCGTAAGCGAAATATTAGTCTACAGGCAGCTTTCAACATAATTCAATATAACACTTTTTAAGAGGAAACGCGGCCGTCAACAAATTTAAGGAATAACTATTTCAGAAATCTATCTTTATCGCGTTGCCCCAATGAAAGAGTGATAATGGCGAAAGAGCTCGGCCTTATTTTACTATTGCAAGTTAGACGTAATCATAACTTCGTACTCCCTTGTTTCCTTATCCAAAAATGAACCGGTATTATTTGTTATTCCAATTATAAAATAAGAAACACGTTGTTTATGCCCCTACGAACTTTCCATGGAGCTTTGTCGACACTTCAGAAAAACCTTACGTGTTATTTTCTAAAATAAACTTAACTTGTACACAATTATCAAACTGTATCACACAAAACGCCACCAATATTACATGATATAGAGTGAAATACACAAGTTTAATGAATTAAAGAAACTAGCTGACTGAGATTCCGTCAAAAACTTCAAGTCAGGAATGATGTATTCTGTTCACTACGCTTCTATTGTTAACTCAAAAAATTGCAAATCAATAAACACACATGTCAGAATCATTAGTTCATTAATTGTTAAAAATGACAAGAAGCATCAGCCTGTACGCAATAAATCCGTAATGTTTCCATTTCTCGTTTTATAGGGTACCAGGTAACACCTGATTATCTGCGCACATAGCAGTGGCCTTCATCCTTACGCCTGTAAGTTACTTTATGAATAAAAAACATCTGCACATCACGTTCAATGGGTTTCTATTTATAACGCTGCGTTCATTATAAGCCTTTACATTAACACCGAGATTACCTGTTTTGGGTTCGTTTGACTTTTTTTTATTTTTGTAGTGAAAACATTTTATCCGCGTTAATCGATTCTCGGTAGGAGATTAACCTTATAGATTCGCGTTACCGACAATGCTATTTCGTAAACTGTCAACATGCCAAAGTATGTCAATTATAAGATGGCGTTTAAACATTCAAAAATAGTTTATCCAAAGTTTCGAGTTTTTACTTCAGTCGACAGTCCCCATTGCTGCCTATTTTTTTTTTAAGTTTACAGCGACTAAAATCTAAATTAAATGAATACTATAAAATCATTACAGATAAACAACATTTCAATGCATACTATATGTAATACATATTACCACTAAATCAATAATAATCGTGCGGAAAAATAAAAAAATAAAACGTACAAGTAAATAAAATTCTGTTACGTTAAATAAACAGCAGAAGGTAATTTAGATACTCGTATATTTAATGGTTACAAATCATATTTATTTAAAAAAATGTCAAGCATAGAAATGCTTTCTCCATACTAAGAAATAGTAATCAATAGACCAATGTTCCCATCCAGTCATGTTGGTAAAATAACAGTGGAGCTAACAAGGAATCTTTTTGCTTTTAAGTTACGATACTGCTTCACAAGTCATGCTGCCGGAATACTTACATGTATCGATGTTTGGCGACAGGTTTCCAACCTTGAGGGTAACAGATTACCAGGCGGGTAATATTAAAAAAAATCCCTACCACCTTATACTGTATATTATATTAGTATGAGGATTTTGTAGGCCTTATTTAGTAGGTAACACAATTTGAAAATACGTTGACACATAAGTTCGAATTACGAGAATTTTTTTTTTACACGGAATAGTCCAATGCTTTGACCACAATCTCACCTGATGTTAAGTGACGATATGATCCAGGATGGTAAACACACTAAGCCTTTTTTTTTTTTTTTTTTGACGGGGGGAAATGCATTTACGCACTTCCCTTATCTATTGTACTTAGGGGATCGAAGTCCCCCAGTACACTAGATAAGGGGCACAGAGTGACGAGCTCCGTGCAGTGTGGGACTCACACGGGCGAGAGTCGCCCGGAAATACCCACTAAAACCCCCCCGGGGCCGTCCGCTGCATTTGGGATGGGGGCGACACGGGGTGGCTTTCGCAAGCACCGCGTCGCCCCCTGCAGCAAAACACACTAAGCCTAGAGGTACTGGTTCTCAAGTGATGCTGCTGGAACACACCTATCGGAATTTGGTGCCAGGTTTTCAAAGTTAAGGGTGGTAGCTACCCAGGCGGGCATTATTAGAAAATGACCTATCACCATGCTATGGTTTCCTCACGATGTTTTCCTTCACCGAAAGCTCAAGCCTATTTTAGAGTCCGATAGGTGGGGATCGAACCCGCGTCGATTGACGCGGAATCCGGCCACTACTACCCGCTGCGCCATCATCGCTTCGATAATAGAAATTTACGAATTAAGCTCCAGACAAAGTGGTAAGGCATTCGTTAATAATGAACTGTTTTGTTAAATCTTCTAGTAAAAAAAATGAAATTAGTAGAATGATTAATGTGTCGAGTAACCATAAAAATAAGACAATAGGAAAACAATGGAAAGCTGGCGTAAACGCCGAGTAAGTGTTCAGGGGTTAATATTTAATTCCACTAACTGCATTCGAAAACCTCTTAAAACGTATTTATTACATATCTCGACTTATTTCCTATAAGTAATACAATATACAGACAACAATGACTGATCTTTGCGTACTATTGCAAACTTAGACAAAGTGACCTACATTCTAAGAAACAATTACTATACCAAATAGCAATAGTTAACATCGTAATGACTGAGGAACGGACCATAAACGCGTAACGTGCATGTCTCCTGTAATGATATGAACAGTATAAAGCTTCTGTCATATTGGAGACAAAATAAATATATCAACATATGCACTAATAAATAAAATTGAAGTGTGTCTGTTTGTAATATCAATTTTCCTTTTACTAAATAGATATGTGGAATCTATATACGATACCTAAACCAAAATACATTTTTTTTTTTAAATGAATCGGTTGTCTGTCACTCTCCGGAATGGCTGAACCGATTTTGCCGGGACTTTTTTCGAAAGATAGCTGAAACTGTAAAAAAATAAAACTTATATAAAATTTGAATAAAATCCGATTCAATGGGCAGTTTTACGGGCATGTGCTATAATTTATGAGAAATATTTTTTTTACTTTATCTTAGTATTAAATTTTTTTTAGTAAAATACTTTGGGTTCCGCATAAAAAATGAAATCGCAGTGAAGAATATATGAAACGCGAGCGCAGACGCGGGCACACAGCTAGTTATAAATAAATACTACAAACAATATCTGTTGTTAAATATTCAGTAAAGGTGAATGTCGATATCCCTTATCATTGGGTGGATAAATGCCGTGGAGATCTTTGGGGGAGACCTATGTCCACCAGTGGACGTCTTTCGGTTGAATAGATAGATATAGATATATTGATGAGGTAGTTAAGCGTTCTTTCTTTATTAGTGTTAGTTGTTGAACACTTACATTCAATTTTAATGACCGCATGTAAAGAGTCACATTGATTGATTGCTTCAACCAGAAGAAGTCCAATGCTAGGCATAACTCTTTCCCATAAAAGCCATAATTGTCACCCTTGGCAGGTGGTTGTGCTTTTCAGAGGATGTTGCTGCACATCTCCCGGTTTATCCCTTAATTGCCGTTTAGGACACTCGGTGGCGCAGTTGTATTACGGTGCGACTGCCGTTCTGAGGTCTCGGGTTCGTTCCCCGGGTCGGGTCAAGTGGTATTGGGTTTTTTCTACTTAATATCATCCCGGAGTTTAGAATTTGTGCCCGATTTGGCGACAGGCTCGCCCCCTATCACATCTGGGACGGAACTAAGCTCGGCGAAATGTGGGTGGTGTAGTTTCGCTATTTCACCTCTGCCTAACCCTTCGGGGATAACAGGCGTGAGCTTATGTTATGTTAGGACACCTACAGATAGATGTGGGGTGGTGGGTACTACTCTTAGCCGGCACGAGTGTCATTGTTAAAAATAATTATAGCTTTTATTTCTATGTACCTAATTTCCTATACCGTCTACAAAGGCGAGCAATTTATTTGACATAACCAAGTCACCTGCAGCTCCATTGTCGCCGCGTCTCCACATGTCCACTTATCTCGGACGGTCACGACGCCAGATCGGCCGATTGTTGCTTTCGCGTTACAACTTTTATTATATAGTCGCATTAAGAATGGATTGTGCAACCGCTGCGCACGACTCGCGGACGTGCGAGTGCATACGCCCTTATCTCGACTCTTTTGTAAGCTTTTACCTCATATGAATCATATTTTAAAACTGATAAAAATATATTCTTACTATGTAGATCACAATGCGGTAAGTTCCGGGACCGTATAAGATTTTCGTGTTACTCCTAAGTAGTTAGAACTGTATACAGTTGCATTAGAAAGCTCTTTCTTTTATTATTAAATATTTAACAGTTGTATTTATGAAAGGGATTTAATACATGTGCAAATGCATTTGCAAATTAATACATGCAAATTAATACATGGTGAAAATCCCTCCATAATAGTAGCACGTTAAAGTTCGTCGCATTCCGATATCAGCAAGTTTATTTTTAGATACAACTAGAAGCTTCTAGATGCGGTAAATGTAGGCCAGCGCGATGATATCAACTGTCCGTGTATTCTCATCTATCCATCCATCCAACCGTAAAGGCGTCCACTGCTGGACCTAGGTCTCCCCAAACATAAGGGGGGAATTAATCGCCACGCTTGCCAGGCGGGTTGGTGATTGCAGTAGGTGTTTGTGGTCCTCAGAAGATGCTGCTGCCCATCTCCTGGTGTATCCCTTAGTAACCTTTTACGACACCCACAGGTAGATATGGGGTGGTACTATTCTTATCACGGCACTACACGGAAACTATAGGAACTCATCTATAATCATAATCGTTCTTGGACTGTAAATCATTTGCTGAGCTCAAATAAAAGAAAAAACAAATAACTTAGTATTTAACAAGACGATAAGAGATCAGCAGAATCCAAATTCGACGTTTCATAACTAGTGCATCAAGTCTTGTGTGTGTTGTGTCAAATATAATTTAAAAATTCAGCGTATGTTTTAATGCCATTAATACATTCTCTGGTGAGTTATAAATTTTACAGATTTAGGTACATATAGATAATTTTGTTTCTATAAGAAATATTAAAGAAAAATATATTTTATTAGAGTAAGGATTGTATTTTTTTTTTCTCTGTAGAATAAGTTTTACTAAATAACCTAGTTTCAAGTTTTATTTTTTTAATGAAAATAATATCATTAAATATTATTTTAAGTGTTAGTAAATGTATGTACAAATGAAACAGAAACAGTGTTATTTTTTGCTGTTTCAAAAGATTGTAACAGTAGTAAACCAATCTGGATGAAGTAGACTTACCAATACTTGAATTACAATAAATACACTGAATTTCCATAAAAATGCTTCTTCCGCTAATGACATTTTAGTACCAAGTACTTATAATATAAACATACATACATAACGTCACGCTTCTCTCCCATAAGGGTAGGCAGAGAACACATCCTTCCACCTGCTACGATCCTGACACACATCTTTCGCTTCTTCTCTACTTTCACAAGCACCTTCATACATGCTGTCTACATGTACAAACCAATTACGCATCCCTTTCTCTATCTTTGTCACTACATCCTGTACTAATGAACTTTGTAAAAAATTACTTTAACCAAAATAATAAATTTCTATCCGGTTAACTGTAGTAATAGTAGTTACTTAGTGACCCGCCCACCTAGAACTAACTACGGTAAAAGAAACTTGGAGTTTGAGGGTGTTAACATTTACAACAAATTACCATCAAAAATAAAAGAAGAAAAACGTTCATTCAAATTCATACAATTAATGCATACAAATAAATAAATAAATAATAATTAAATAAAAACATTACATTACGTAATATGTCATATAATAACATATAAATCCACTAAACACCACAATAAATAAAAAATAGAATATACTAATAAATTAAAAATATACATTAGTAAATTTCCAATTTAAACGTAAACTATTAAGGGCTATAAACTAACTAAAATATAACTAAACTAAAATCAGAAATAAATATATCTAAAAATATATATGAATAGAATAGCCAAACCAAAAAAAAAAAATAATTATAATAATAAAAAATAAATAATTAACAAAATTGACGTTTAATAAATAACAAAAATTTTACAAAGAAAAAATAAATAAATAAAAAGTTGTTGATACGAGACTATGCCATCAATGCCTCATCTAGTAAATGCTAAAATAATTCATGCATCCTTGTTTCAGTTAGACAAAGATCGAAATTCTTAAGGTCTCTATGTATCTTATGTATCTACCCACATCTTTGTAATTATTTGTTTGTTTTTGTAATTTAGTTATGTACCTTTGTGCGCTCTAAATAATAATCCTAGTTTTAAACATTTGTTTCTCAGTAAGTGAATCATGTAATTCTTTATGAGAAATAAAGCTATTCTTAAACCTCACCTCAATATATCCAGTTTAATTAATCGAGATTGTAGGTGCAACCCGTTAGCGTGTTAATTAGCATGGTTGGATTAACTAACGTATGTTAGATGGTTGTCATCAAGTGGTCACGTTTATAGTTTGAAATCAAGTGACGTAACTTATGCAGATACATTTTTACGGATGCTTGGTTTCTTAAGACTTTAAAAATCATAGATAACCGTATGAAATCGAGGTAGATTCACACTAGTTTTACTTCAAAAGACCAAAAAAAATATTTTATACGCCAAGCGTCATTTTCATTATTTTTCATAATTATTTAATTTATTTTAAAAATGGAGAGTGATAGAAAAAGACTTGTTTTACCGACCCTATTTAATGTAGCAAGAAAGATGATGATGATCTGGTAAGTTTCCTTTAAAGTTATTCAAGCACTTTTTGCTATGTTTAGGTTAGGTTAACAATAACTGAAGATTTGAGTTTTTTTTTTTTTTGGCGGGATCTCAGTCTGACATGTAGCAATTGTTTTCTTTAATTCATTAAACTTGTGTACTTGACTCTATATCATGTAATCTTGGTGGCGTTTTGTGTGAAATAGTTTAGTTATTGTGTTCAAGTTAAGTTTATTATAGAAGACAACGCGTAGCATACATTCTGAGGTGCCGACAAAGCTCAATGGAAAGTTCGAGCAGGATAGGCCACCGTTCTGTTGGAGCTTGGTAACGCTGATACAAGATTGAAAATCTTACCCACATGACATTGGCACAAATTGTGTGTACACACAGATTGCCATTAACTAAGAAGAAGAAGAACTGAAGATTTAGATAGAATCTTCAGTTTGACCCTACTCTTCAATTTGATAATGAAACGAATGTTTAAAAAAAACCTAAAAACTAAACCATAGTATAAAAAGCGCTCGAAAAAATATTATTCATATACGAAAACGTATATAGTAAACATAAATTATCTACTGTTATTATAATCTATTTTAGCAAGTAACATGAGGCAGTTTCCAATATACAATAAATTATTATTCACATGTCATCGCTCCGTACGTATGAATAAACTCTCTCGCAGCATTTACATCGTTACACTATCTCATATTCTTAAATCTATCTATCTATATCTTTATCATTTATCTATAAACTGAATGCATACGAGATATGAGGAGAATTGAAGACGGTTCACACCTTACGGTAATTTTCTTATCGAAATATAATATTATTTTATTGAAGTGTAATTCCTTTCGGCATGGTGGAAAAATTCTAACGGAAGTTCCATTCAATTAATTAACGAGGTTTTTCTCATAATTAATGTGTCCGTCCGGGGTAATTATTGTAAGTAGTCATGCTCATAGCCTAGATAGGAAATTCAGACACTCGGCCCCTGTTAGAACGGTCGAACATATTTCTAGGTTACAAAATAGTTAATAGTTGAGGAAATAATAAGTTCCATTTCACCTGCCCGACGCCAGGGTAGGTGCACGTCGAGCCTGACCCTGACCCCATCCTATTTCCTCTATGAAGATCTACTCTTTTTTATATACGTTTATAGGTTCAGTGCTTTGACCACAATATCACCTGATGTTAAGTGACGATGTTGTCCAGGATAGTAAACACATTAAACCTAGGTACTTGTTCTCAAGTGATGCTGCCGGAACACACCTATTGGTATTTAGCGACAGGTTTTCAAACTTTAGGGTAATCTTAGGTAGGTCAAACTTGTAATCTATATATTTATTACCCAACAATAAACTTATTTATTTCTTTCTTTCTAGCTACTCAGTCGGGAACCATTAGAAAGCCACCATGTTATGGTTTCCTCACGATGTTTTCCTTCACCGAAAGCTCAGGCCGATTTTTAAAGATGGATAGGTGGGAATCGAACCTCCGTCGATCGATGCAGAACCCAGCAGCACTACCGACTACGCTATCATCGCTTGACCCTACCTGTGTCTGGTGGCCTACGTTGCCCAGTCTACGAGAAAGTTACATGACTTCGTAATATAATTATTTAATAGCGAATTTATCCTTTCAACAGAACGCCTTTTCTATCAAATTTATTTTTAATTTAAACAAAAATAAAATCTAAGCAAATTTTGTATTAATACTTGTAAGAAAGTAAGTAAGAATAGTATTAAGACCTATCCATTTCACTTTCCTTCCTTCCTTGTTCACTTTTTATCTAAATGGTACAGTACTTCAAAATAAATTCAACAATAAAGTTAAAATTTCAATGACTCTAATCGTGTTAGTGTGAATCGGACTTCAGTTACAGCTTATACACTTTGACTAACACTGTATAGTCTAGTATAACCTACATCGTGACGATGTCGATGATACGCGTTCTTCCTTACTCAGGGGTGAAAAACAGTTTTATGTTAATATTTCGCCTACATAGAGATAGATTACAGATTTGACCTTTAACTACTCAGTGCGTATATTTTCCGTATTTATTAAAGTTACTTTTATAAGGAAAATATTTATTTAGGTATCTGTCGGATATATAGTTACATTTAGTTTTATTACTTTTATGTAATAGATAGCAAAACGGCAACACGCCATTGTACCTTGTTATTTTATACTTTTAACCACCCGAATAAAATTATTTCGATAATAATCATAATGATACTAATCATTAGGTAAGTATTGTTTTTTTAGATAATGTTTTTCAATTATCTTTACTGTAATTCCATTGATAAAACTTGATATTTAGTGAATTTCAGTATGATAGTAAAAATATGAAGAGAAGTCAATGAAATTATTTACATTCAAAAGACATAAAGTACCCGTCGACCACGATTCGTAATACTTAAAAAAACTAATATTTTAATAGTTTGTTTTTAAAACATTCACCTGTGTACTAAAAAATTGAATTCCTAATTCAATTGCTTATTGCGAGATATCGTAAATCTTTGGTGCGTTTTGAATTTCGTTGAACTTAGTTCGCGGAACAACCGATATGATTAGCACGGCGACGCTACATCCGACAAACTAATACGAACCGCGCGCGCGCACCCACCCGCTTGGCACACATTCACTACTCCCTTTATTAGCAATTCTGATATACGAAAGCGATATTGTGGTCATATAAGAGGAACTTAGTATCGAGCGCACAATTTAATTTTATCACACAGATAATATTACCGATAGTAGTTAAATAGAATGTCGGAATTACCTACAAATACAACGTTATTGACCACATAAAATCAGTTGACGTTATAAGGCGGGAGTTTCATATATTTGTCGGACAAATCGACCGATTTGCCATATAATGGAGTATATATTCTCATTTGCATGTACGATATTTCGCTTTTATTATGAAAATTACCATTTTATTTATTAGTGTATGCGGTCGAACGGTTTATATTTATGGAAATTGGATTATTAGTTAAGAGTTTTACCTATTTGTAATTGTCACATCTATGAACGAAGTAGTAATATAATTGTAGAATATTATGCCATTCGTTTAAGTTATTTATTTGAAGTAATTACTTACAAATTTATATATTTACATTATTGTTTACATACAGAATATATTAAAATTGGTAAAAGCATTTGTTTTCGTAATGTTCCGGTTAAGTATTGGTTAGTGTTACATGAACTTTGTCAACGCATTCGGGTTTGTTTAATAAATGTAGTGTACATCTATATTTGGGGGAGTTTTTAATCATTCTTTATTACATATTTTGCGTAAGAACTACATCACTAAGTCAATTGAAATATTAACAATAGGAGCTCAATTAAAGAAAGTTCAAAAAAAATTGTAAACATTAAAAATACTATTTTACTGGTTAATATTTAAACAAATCGTATGAATAAATATTAAAAAAAAATAGAAATACTTAAAATTAATAATTCCGCAACAAATAGGTATTTTTTTTAATTTGACACGAACAAATAATAAAAAAACAAACCAAATGTTGTTAGCGTCTCAAATACGGGCATACGTTATGATTGGAGAGGCGAAATAATTTACTAGTGCCGTTAAATGATAGACCCTCTACAATTATAATCTAGACCTATAAATTTAAGCGCAATTTTCACAACATATTTTATTCATTAAAACAAAAATAAAATAATCTAGTTTTAATTGATACATGATAGTAATATAGTAAAATCTAATACTGAAACATGCACATTAAATGAATAAATTGTATGAAAAAATTATTACGTAAATCGTAACTCCACTTATAATAACCCAACTGTCGTAAACACAGAGTATGTGTTTTGATATCTACACTAATAAATAAAATCGGAGTGCCCATTAGTAATGTCAAAATATAAATGTATATACGATATATAAACAAAAAAAAAAACAATTTTTTAATCTGTCTTATCTGTCTGTCTGTTTGTTTGTTTTGGGTAATCTCCGGAACAGTTGGAAAGAATATGACGGGACTTTTTTTGTTAGATAGCTAAAGTTACTCCGCGTAACTTACGGTCCTTTTGATTTTCGAAGATAATTACGGGTTAAACGTAAAAAAAAATGAAAACTCAGGGAATTATATATAAAGTCGGATTCAATGCACAGTTTAACATTGCCTAATGTTTGTGGGAAAAAAAAATGCAGTGAAGAATATATATGAAAGGCGGGTGCAGCCGCGGGCACTTACCTAGCATAAGAATAAAGGTAGTAAGAATGAAGAATTAATGCAAAATATTTTTGTTTTAAACTTCGATTATTCTACATTAGAAACTAATCGTATTAAAAGATTCTGACATTAATGGAAATATGGATTGGTATTTTTTTTCGATATTTCATAATAATAAAGCGAAACGGTTTTGACCTTGAGTT
Source organism: Samia ricini (assembly GCA_014132275.2). Lineage (NCBI taxonomy): Eukaryota > Metazoa > Arthropoda > Insecta > Lepidoptera > Saturniidae > Samia > Samia ricini. Next base: position 4,405,824 of record AP028159.1, read on the forward strand.
GGTATACTGTTTATTTTGATTTTGACCCTTTGCAATCTCATATGATGTTCAGTGACGCTGAGGTGCAAGATTGTGCGACACGCTCAAGTAGGTCATTGAGCCATGGAATAGAACTCTATGTACTTAGTGACAGATTTTCCAATTTAAAACTAGCATTAAACCACCCCCTTACTTTGGTTATATCACAACATTTCCCTTCGCCGAAAACGCAACTAATTATGGAAATAGGACAGATAAATTCAAATCGAAGCTCATCGGCGCGGTATACATCCACACAACGAATCAGCCACAATCGCTTCAATGTTTACCATATTATAATAATAATTATGACATATTATTATATTTCGCAATCCAAATAAAACAGAAGCATGTATGAATTTAATTTTACATTTAACTTAACGAAGCCAAAATGGTCCATACTTTTTTTAAATCATCAATCGTATTTTTCTCTTATAGCTCTTTAAGATTTGAGCTACCTGTTTTAATGTGAATAGGAAAAAAATATATTTATGCGCCCTTTTATCATAAATCCTTTTTCTTTCATTTTTTTCATAACCTAGCTAATCCTGTTGACCGGAAGGACCTTAACAGCTTCATCGTAACTTTGGGGGCGAGTACTGAAACCACTCGCCGTAAACGGTAACTAACACAAATGCACCAAAGTGGTACGAACCTCGGCTAGGCCGTTAACTATGTAGAAAAATTCCTACGGAATTTTGATCCTAGCTAATCCCTACATTTTTTATTTAATATTATTCATTTAAAAAAAGGTTTCTTACAAAATCTTTGTACCTGCCTGTTATGTGCGAGTGTAGTGTTGTGCGTGTAATGCTTAATGCATGTTCAGCCTCCCCAGTTGGGGAACAGAGCACGTCTTGGGCTGCCACCGGAGAGGGATCCGGAGTATAAATCCTTATCCAACTGCTGCAATGGCAACAACCCTTTTTGCATTTCGTAAACGGTTAATCTCTCATGGTTTTCTTAACAAAACAATTAATTTCGTTATTGATCACAAAAATCAAAAATTAAATAGAAATATTCCTCAACCTACATCCTAAATGAAGAAACTTGATGACAGATTGTAACACTAGTATTATCTTAAAAAACAATTCACTTCTTCCTCATTCGTCTCATTAGTAAACAAACACCGGTAATGACAACTCCGCTATCAAACAACGCAATGATCTGCGACGCTGGTCACCAAGGATACGAAAAAAAAAACTAACCATCAAATCTTCTATAACAAGTAAGGTACTGCCACCTACATATAAGACTGATCGTATGGATTAATCATACTGTTGCGTTTCAGTGTGGTGCCGGAACTTCAAATAAAACATCTGTACTAATAAATAAAATTTTAGCGTCTGTTAGTAATGTCAAACATTATTTTATTTTACTGAATAGATATGAATGTTACCTATACCAAAAATACAATTTAAAAAAAAAATCTCTGTCTGTTGTTCTGGGTAATCTCCGAAACGGTTGGACCGATATTGACAGGACTTTTTTCGTTAGAAAGCTGAAGTTCGGATACTTTTAGTTTTGGAATTTTTTTTAGGTTCCGTGTAAAAAAAAAAAACTCGTAAAAAAATTAATAAAATCTGATGCAATATACAGTTTTACGGGCATGTGCTTGAATTTATAAGAAATATTTTTACTTTATCTTAGTACTAAAAACATTGTTAAGGTTCCGTATATAAAAAAAACGCAGTGAATATTATTGTTGAATTACGCAGCTAGTTTTAAAATTAAAAATAACACGTTTTAGAGCATACTCAAATTAAACATCATTTTTTCACACGAAATAGACAATAATTATTTTCTCACTCTAAAACGAAATCAAATCATTATAAGAAATCGAATAGTCAATAATTTCATGTCATACTTGTTCTTGTGTGGTATATAATAAATTAATTTCTGTAGTAACAACATAAAACAAATCAAAACAAATTAGTCATATCTATGTATCGATTTTACAATTGAAAATAAAATTAATACTAAATATAAAATGGTGACTTGAATTTGACATCATATTAAAAATGTTAATGTAATTTCATATCAAATTAATAAGTATACTTTTAATAAATTACTTTTTCTCTATTTTTTTATCCTTACATATTTTTCTATGTGACTGTACACGCAAACTAAAGAAAACCAGCCGCAATTTACACAAAAGCGGAAACGTACATTATTCAAACTCGGTTATACACCGCGAGCGAATGTACCATATCATTCTTTCAAACTGTATTATATCACTTTAAAACACAATAATTCACGCATTCAAATAGCTCGCCGCCATTTTTTATGTTGCGTGTGTTTCGCGCCTTTTCGGGTGCGGGCGTCTGCCCCTAATAAAATTAGAGATTATAGAGATAAGAATTCATAGATAGTACCTTAATAATTTATGTAATTTATTATAGTGATTTCTTATGTTTCCGGTAAAAATAGCCAAGGATGTGGCATAGCGAACTTCAGTCATATATAGTTAGATTGTGTATTTTACGTACAGGAAAAAATAAAGGAAATCTTTAAAGTAAATACTTAATTATTTACTTAGAGTTTACTTTGACTGGCACGTTTATTTTATTAATTTCACTTTATTTTTGTTTTTAATATACCTAATAAAGTTAATATGATGTTCAAATATAAATTATTACTTTGTCTTTCCTTTTTTCTGTAATCGTTATCTAAAAAACTATTATTACTAAAATTTATTAACAGATTAGATTCCTTAACTTCGTAAATATAACACCTAATATTAATTTCCAGAAAAAAACTGTATTCATATCGTACCTGTAATTTAAATTCACGTCCGCTCTACACATATGTAAGTCGTTGCGCTAGGGAACATAAATCGCCAGATTCGTTCCTTGTCTCTGCCCGCCTTCGTCCAATGTTGATTTAACATTGTTTTAGTGTTATTGATTCTTTATTATACATTCGTATTGTCTATGCGCACGCGAGTTACGTACTTTAATTAATATAAAGCTATTGTCTGTGTAAAGTATAATATAATGCTTACGTCTTCTGTTGACTTTAACGTGCCCGTAATGGATATTTATTTTATAGTCGCAGTTATTTGTTTTATATGATATTTAGATAGTTTTCGAGCTCCCGTAGCTGCTAGCTACCATTGGTAAAACCGCAAACTATATATCTAGTACTAAACACTGAACATATTTAGAGCATTTTATTCTTTCAAAATGATGACACTATACATCAATCTATCACCAGTCATTTTTATGTCATCCTACATAAATATATATCCACGTTATACTTCAAAGATTTGATGTCATTAGAAGGAGAAAACTACAGCTTCACAATACGACAAAGAATTGCAAACTTTAAGCTCGTTCCTGCAACCGTAAGACTATGGTTTCGAAGCCAAACGTGTTTGTTTCTTGTATGGAAGGTTATATTTTGAAGCGCTTATAGACCACGTATGCACTCTGGGTCCCCATTCAGCAGTTACACAGAACGTGCTCCGATCCCCATCTGGTGAAGCTCTTGTATCCGCTGTCAATACAGCGGTACAGTGATACTGCGTCCACTAGCAAATCACATACATCATACCACACACACATACTTGCACACCACACGCAAGGTACATAGGTTCTGTAAGGGACCTTTTTCCTTTACAGTTTACTGGTTTGAAACCTCCAGTTTGAAAATCTGTCGGGAACCACATACAGAAGTGCTATGGCAGTGTCATTTGATTGGTAATACTTCTAGGTTTAGGTTGTTTAGAAAAGCCGAAAAGCATTGAGTATAAACATCGAGAGATCTTAAGATAAATACTGAAAATTCACCATCATACAGACGGAATAACATGATTAGCGAGATAATGCACCTGCACATCTAAACCAGTTCGGTGCATTTAATGACACTTATATCATCTATAATGCAGACTGCACCTCTCTCTAACCAAGCTATCAAGAAACTAATTTCGAGTATCCGTCACAGAAATGAGACCAGTATGCGAATAATAATCACTAATTATAACTTTAACTATTACGAGCTGAAGAAATTACAATAAACCTTATATTACAATAGACTTGATCTAATAATATATCTATCTGAATAATAATATAATAAAATCTGAATATATTTGTCCTGTACACGTTCTTAAAGCAATCATTCGATTGTGATAAAACTTTGATTATTTGTCATGCGTACGCTCACGAGAGTTCCAGCGAAATCGTGACAACTGTACACTGTAGGTCTGACGAGCTCATATTGTCTTGAGAAGAAACGAAAAGTTAACGATTTAATCAAAATCCCTAAATTCAATACTTGGTTTGCTTCTCGTTTTGAAGACTATCTTGGAGCACTGTTGTATAATACAGCGAATAAGTTTCTGGGGATTAAACAAATCCAAAGCCATAAATTGAGACATATTGTATTTAAATGGTTACAATGTATGACCTATGAAATTACTGAAAGTCTATTGAAGGCCCAGTTTAGAATTTAATCATTCTCTATACAACAACGTTCACCCATATTCCCTAAAAAAAACACTTGTTACTCCTACATCAGCATACACATACACGCACACACACAACACATACACACACTCATATACACATACGCACACTCATATACACACACTATCTCACTCACTCATCTAATTTGCAAATAATAACTTTATGTTGAATGATATTTAAGTGTACCTTTATATTGTGCTATGATATCTGCGATACGGTTCGTAACCAGTGCAGATACCCGCATTAGTATTTTCTGTACATGTAACCTTTGTTCAATAAAGTTTATTATTATATTATATTATTATTACTTGTGAAAAGCCTGTCATAATGGCGCATTAAAAACGCGTCGCAATCCAAGATCAGCAACTGTATACCCATAACTACTTAAGGGCTGTCTCCATGGTAGATTTACCTCGTCATAATAACGCTGACTGTCTATAGATTCTCGTCCATTGTAAAATTCATTTACAAAGCAACATACATTTTCAATCGGTACATAATCTACTACACCAAATAATACAAACAAACTAATTAGAACCCAGCAGCGAATACGCGCTAAAACAAATTATTAACTCTCCGGTACATGCAAATGCTCGAATAAGATACAAATACGAATAAGATGCCGTTTAAACTTTAACTTAAATTATGTTACCCAGAGCTCCGACATGTTTATTCCAAGTTAAGACGTCTCAACACCTCGTACGTTGATAATAAAATTCGATCTCTGAGATAATATTTTATGCAAACGGCTTCGACCGAGTTGCATAGATCGAAAATAGATATTAGTATTATTGTTAGATTTTATTTTCCTTTTTTTTTTGTTTACGTTTTATTTGTACTATGTTAGGTTAATTATTCCGATTCCCGCATGAATAAACAAATCCATAAAATGAAACACTTTTTTATATTTTACAAGTATTAACATCATCTCTAAAATATTCATTTATTTGATTAAATGGCATGCAATGGTGACAATTTTTGTATTAGCTAGCTACTACTAAAATACTAACGGATTATTACCATAACTTTTTCAATACAGTTTATAATGAAACAAAATTTAAAAACTATGCCAGAGAATACATACCATATATCGTGTAAATCTATTCACTGATTTTCGAATTACGTACCAACAACAAACAGGTACAGACCTCTTGTAATATGTAAGAATATAAAAAAAAAAATGAAGCTTGCGTTCAAAGGGTGAATATCCTTATGAAAAAGTCAAGCAAACACTCAAAGAGATCGACGCAAGGAACTGGCTCTCGCTAATCAAATAAGGTACAAAGAAAATAAATAATTATACACAAAACATCAGAACGAATTCTGTGGAATAACCAGCTGCAATATTAGGCAAATATATAATAATAAAGACTTAATATATTTAAGAAATATTCGTTTACATTCTATTTGCCCTAATCAAAACAAATTAAAATTTGTGGCAAATTAGTCCCATTTCCAAACAAAATCAACATGCGGTTTGAAAATCATTTCTGTTACCATATTATTTTTGAGTTTAACTATAACACCAGAGACAACAAAAAGGTTTGATCAAGACATCCGCATGAAAAGATTCATTACCATCATGAGAACAAAAGATAAAAGCCTCCCGTCCCATACAAATCCAGTGAAGACGTAATGCCGACGGCTCCCATATTTCCTATATAACATTCATGAATTTATCCAGTACATGTTGAACGCATTGCACTGCCTATCACATATCCAACTTACTAATTAAGTCAACAGACGAGAAGAAAGCTGTAACTTTGACAATGTTTTCCATACGTAACAGTCAATATAGTACGAACAATTTAATTTGATACGTTATTTGCATGGTAAGCACGTGTTTTGGGGATCAAGTAATAATGGACGGTTTAAAAAGCAAAGCCGCGCATAGCCCTATGCCTATTTAGACACGTCCAAGTAGAGCAGCGGATACAGTAGTGCCACCATATAGAGTTAACAATAGGGTTGGAATGACAATCGCCCGCGATCCCGCGTTCTGTCCTCATTATTATCCCGCGTGTGCGTAGTAAGCTCACTTCGCCTTTAATATCGGTAATATTATAAGAGATATGAGTAAGGAAGTAATTCAATAGAAAATGGAAACTGTATTGCGCGGGCCGTATAGATCTTTGAAGGCGATAAAAAATTACTTATTACTTAAATTATTACGTATTATTACTGAAAACTATCGTATTTCTCATTGTCTTGTTAATTAGATCGAATGAATAAGTTATTGAGCTCTGGCTGAAGTTTGTACCCTTTGATTATTTATTAGCCGAGTGTCTTCTGCGTTCGCCACATGTGACTAATGGAAGCAATGCCAAAAATGTCAGCTCCAAAAAAGTCCACATTAAGTTTGTAAAATAATTAATATTTTTATGTGAACATCAGATTAGTTTGATTCGATTGTTTTTTTTAAATATTTATACATTCACTTTCTAACTCAAAATAGCTCAAAAGCACACAGATTTACTTTAATTATTAAATATTCATTTAGACATTTCTTATATTTTTTATAGTTTATATAAGTTATTGCTACTTTCACTAACATGGAAATACAGTGTGTCTAATTAAGCGAACTCCTGCGACGGACGTTATGCATCATTAAATATGTTAATAGTTGGAATAAGTACGTCCATTGAAATGACACGTCGAGACGCCGCGCCCGCTCTCATAGACTTAAATGTCTATGAAAAATGACCTTTTGTAAATTTATTATTTACCTATACCATTAACTCTTCTCGTGTATTACAATTTGTTTTATTATAAACAACAGTCTATTCTTTATATATTATACAAGCCTTCTGCCCGCGGATGCGACCGCGTTTCATATGTTCTTCACTGCGTTTATTTTTTTCTATACGGAATCTAATTATTTCGTAAACCATACTATTCAGATAAAGTAAAAATATTTCTCATAAATTATAGCACTTGCCTGTAAAACTCTGAATTGAATCGGATTTTATTCCAATTTTTATGAGTTTTATTTTTTTACGCGGAACCCTAATTATTTTCGAAAATCAAATGTACCCTAAGTTACCCGGAGTAACTTTAACTGCAGACCAAAAAAAGTCCCGTTAAAATCGGTCCAGCTGTTCCAAGGGTTACCCATTAAAAACGAACAGATAGACGGACAAAATTTAAAAAAAAAATTTTTTGATATACATAGGTATCGTATTTACATAAATATCTATTCAATAATATAAAAAAATTTAAACATTATAAACAGACACTCCGATTTTATTACTATAGATACTAAAGTTAGATAAAGACAATGTCCTAGGTGATAATTTTATATTCGTAAGTTTCCGTGTTTTTAATGAAGCAATGGCAGCTCAGAGGTAATGTTGTAGAATATCGTGTCGATGAGCTTAGTCGAATAATTTAAGAACCAATTACAAATTAATTGTAGAGATCTATGCACGGAGTTTTAGAAGAGCCAAAGTAGTAGCATTGCTCGTAGAACCGATGCCCGATTGGGCCAACGGCCCTCCACAAGGTGGACCGACGACTTGGTGAAAGTCGCGAGAGCACAATAACCTAGTAACTCGGAATCACCTCAGATTGTTATTGAAATTATATCGCTGAATACGGCGGCGCAAGACCGGTCGTCATGGAGATCTTTGGGGGAGATCTACGTCCAGCAGTGGACGTCTTTCGCTTGAATGGTATTCCAAATTGAACCAAAGTATAAAGGTAAGTGTGCTCTGACAGTAAGAGAACCAGTACCGCTAGATACAGTATATTTACCATCCTGAACACTCTATATAAATGTATGCATAAAAGACTGAATTTTCAGAACTGTAAAATTGGTGACGTGAACATTTTACGTTATTTTCCAGTCTTGCTTTATAATGACATGATTCTAATAGTACGCTTTTGTAACGCGGACTGTAAATCTCTATTATATCTAAAATTACATTTAAAAACTGGCAACGACACAAATCATCTCTCTATCCCCAACTGGGAAAGCTCTTTCACATGTTGTCTAACTCTTCATGCAACACACTGCATTTAATACACTCACACACAACACGCATAATACATAGCTTCTGACCTAGTTCTACTTGGTCTTTTTTTTTTTGTTTTTTGACGGGGGGAAATGCATTTACGCACTACCCTTACCCATTGCATTAGTGAGACCGAAGTCTCCCCATGCAATGGGTAAGGGGGCACGGAGTGACGAGCTCCGTGCCAGTGTGGGACTCGCCCGGGCGTGAAGCGCCCGGAAATACCCACTAAAACCCCCCGGGGCCGTCCGCTGCATTTGGGATGGGGGCGACACGGGGTGGCTAGTTCTACTTGGCCTGTAAAGACCTTTAAAAAAAATTGAAGTAATAATTAATTAATAATAACTAAATAAGTGTCTACACAATAATTTAACATATAGTCTTAGTTTAGATGTAAAATGTAACTAGATTAAAGCTCACCTAATTAATTATGAAAGAAGGTAGCTGCATAGCTGCATTAAATATTATAGGCAATTTTTTCTGACGCAAGACGAATTAAACTTCTAACATAAAAAAGGTGTAGACCCAGAGTCCGCAGAATATGTTTTTACTGTAATAACAAAAAAAAATACATAGCTTCATTAAGGGACCTTTATTTATTTATTTTTTAACTTCTTTAGCGGCGTTGAGCGATTCTTGGCAGGGGAAAAACTTATCGATTCGCGTTACTAATGCTATGACATCAGTCGTCAACATGTCACAGTATGTCAAGTATAAGATGGGGTTGGAATGTTGGCGCTTAGAGATGAATAATAAAATGCATACTTACACAGCCTATCATATGTTTTGATTATAAATAAACTATACGAAAATGTACGTAACTATTGCTTGGGGTGTAAATAGATGTAAAAATCAGACAAAAGGCTATATGTTATGTTATTGTAATGTAATTGTTGTTGATGTAATGTTAGGTTATGTTGATAATTGAAATTAAAAATTAAAATGACCGAAATTTAAACATTAAAAATGGAGTTCTTTCAATGTTTCTAGTTTTCACTTCTGGCGGCAGCTCGCATAGCTTTCTAGTTTTAAAAAAAATATTACGATTGCTTAACTCCTTGAACACTAATCTGGCGTTTATGCCAGCTTTCCATTGTTTTCCTATTGTCTTATTTTTATGGGTAATCGACATATTAACAGATGTATTTAGTGAGGACAAATTTGTAACACCCCAATCCGTGGTTCGTATTATTTTTTACTTTCGTACTAGTTATCATTTTCCAGCTGAAAACAAACCCTGAGGGAAGCTGACAAAGCCCTCCATATGAACAGTTTTAGTCACACGAAAAAAAAAATATTCTCTTCTTACATATTCCAAACTCTGCATCTCTTTAGGAGCTCAATCGCGTTCATTACCGACGTATGTAAATACTTTACATTATCAGATAGATTACGATAATTCTGCATTATAAAATATGCTTGATGTGGGCAGGAATATAATTTCACATGATTTATACAACTGTGAGCGAGAAACTAGAGACACGAATGAATTATTAATGAATGTTTAAAATTTTTAATTAATGAAACTACATCAATAATGTTTAATAGATAACAAAGTTAAATACAATCTCGATCGGTTTAAATTTACACTTTAAGATAAGTCTAAATTGTCAATAATGAAACATTGATATGTGATTGTAGAGAATTTTCTATTGCTGATTTGCTTAACTTGCTAGGCACTGTCCCTTATTTAAGATTGACTTATATCTTTAGCCACATAGCTACTTATTCATCTGTTCAATCAAGAAGCGTCCACTGCTTGACATAAGTCTTCCCAAAAGAACTCCGTAACGACCGGTCTTGAGCCACCCGTATCCAGCGGATTCACGCGACCTTCACTTGGTCGTCGGTCTAACTTGTATGAGGCACACGGACGCTGCGTCTTCTGGTATGTGGCAGCCATTCGAGAACCCGTTGGCTTAACATCACACATATTAGAACACAATAATAAACAATCAACAATAATGATTCATCTCTATCTCGAACGTTCTATTTTGAAGAGTACATTTCGGAATATTAACTGACCTCGTTCAGAATTTTAATTCTACTTTATCGCGACATTTAAATTTAACTGCCTCGGTGGCGCAGTTGTATTACGGTGCGACTGCCGTTCCGAAGTCTCGGGTTCGATCCCCGGGTCGGGTTAAGTGGTATTGGGTTTTTCTACTTAGTATCATACCGGAGTTTGGAATTTGTGCCCGATATGGCGACAGGCTCGCCCCCTGTCACATCTGGGACGGAACTAAGCTCGGCGAAATGTGGGTGGTGTAGTTCGCTATTTCACCTCTGCCTAACCCTTCGGGGATAACAGGCGTGAGCTTGTGTCACGTTATGTTTAAATTTAACACGGCTTAATTATACGTCATTTATCCAATAATTTGATTTTTATTACCTATAAATACTAAATAGATTTGTCGTTTGACCACAATTATGATGTTCTGAAAAGTCTGTTCGTTTTTAATTGCAAAATGGTTATGAACCCAATTATGTTACGAAAATAAAAAAACTTTAAAAATAAACTTGAAAAGCATGTGTTTGAGGCAAAAATCAGGACATCCCACATTAAATCAAGATAAAACACGTAGACGAAGTCACTGTTGCCTGTTAGTTATTTATTGCTTGTTATGTATTTATTTAGTAATAACAATAACCAAAAAACATTAGATCAAATGAGTATTCGTTTGCTATGTCCATGCATTAGAAATATAATTTTACACTATGTGATCGACATATCCAGCTTACGTTTATTATACAGACTGCCGAGTGACACTTTCAATTTCCACCGGACGCGGTAAATTAAATACGTTAGGTACACACTCAGACATTATCTTGTCTGCTTCATCTCGTTATTACGGCATTCCTTAATTATTTTACTATGGTTGCTAAATTAATATTTACAACATAGGTAAATCGTATAAGCTAAAAAGAAAAAACCACCAAAAGAAATTAACTTAATGCATTTGGTGGATTTCCTCATTGGTGGTACTCGCACGCTCGATGTCTCGTTTGAGGGGGAATAATTCTGTTCGCGAGCGTTATCTTGTCTTCTGGGTCGGTTAATATATTAAGATAGTGTGTATGACGGATAATAGGAAAACAAAAAATGGTGAATACAGACACAGGAGCTGATAGAGGTGTATGGCAGAAAAAAAAGCAGAACAAGACTTTCACCAAATGAATACAAATTTGGAGCAGAATCAAGATGAATCTGTAAAATTTCTATACACGACAATACTGTGTGCTGTGCACGTTATTAATTAAATTATGATACCACCATGTCATATTTTATAAGTTGTTTGACGTACAATGAATAGATAATTTAGATATATTACCTATTTTTTTCCCAAAAAACCATATGGCCATATATAACTTTAACAGTAAAGATAATAATCAAAAAGATTTTATCCTCTGACGAAAGTCAGAGACATTTTTATTCCTTACTTATTAACATTACTAATTATATGCCAAACAATCGTGATGATTTGAATTTACTATGTTAGTCTTTATTTATGCTTTTACTCATTTCGACAATTTCTTCACAGAACTTTTTAAATTTTTTCCCTGCTTCTTTTTTCTTTTATGTTCCTTCCAACCTATATGGTAAAAGTATGCTTGCGTCTAGACATGCTTGCTATGTGTCGAAATCATAAATACCGATTATCCCTGTACAATTTAGGTTCATACATCATTGTAACGTAAAAAGAGTCAAAGAATAAAATAATATACGCAGTAGACTCACGTACGTAGTTCGACCGCGCTGACCGCGTTCTCCGTTGCCTCGTCGCGTCACTCAGTCTGACAAATTGCTTTACTGAATGCTGGCAAATGCGAGTTACACTTTATTAGGGTATCGTAAACTTATCAGTAAACTACTTAATAAAATCTCTATAAATAATTTCTCTATTTAAGAAATGATAAATTAGTCTTTCTTCTATAGTAATAATAAATTGTAAATTTCACGTATCCGTACATTTTAGATTTTTGTGAAAAGAATTATTGCAAGGGGCTAAAAATAGGTAATCAAACACATTTCGATCATTTTTAGAAATGTTTGTCTCTCTGTTTGCCTGTGCAGGTTTCAATTAAAAACTACTGGATATATTTTAAATAAGATAATTATAAAACATATTCCGGGGTAACACCAAAACTTTATTTCATTAAAGGACAAATTGAAGTAAACAAAAGCAGATTAATAAAGTAATGATTTATTAACTTTTTACTGCATTTTTATAGTTTATTCCTTGAAAGTCGGTTTTCATTTTAATTATAAAAGTTTTTTTTTTACTTTTTTAGTTTAGGTATGTACTTTTAAGTATAGCCGTGAAGCATACTTATTAGCTTTAGAAACAAATATATGAAACACGTTTAAGTGTCTATAATATTCGAGGCTTTTTCTCGATTTCCTTGACTTCCACTGATCAGATCCCGATTTGGTGGAAATAGGATTATGTCGGGTGTGTACTCTTTCGATTAAAATTTTTTTCTTATCGGTTCACAACTGACAGAGAAATCGCGTAACAAACATACAAAAAAAATATACAAACGAATTGATAACCTCCTTTTTGAATACGGTTAAAAATAAAGATCATCATCGTACAGAACCCGGAGTGATTAATAATGTTCTAACTTAACATTTTTTTTACATTCGTCGCTAAAATTAGCCGACGGATTGTTATTGGTTAAATTATTCAGAAGGCGTTCGATCCCTTTAAGTGAATTTAACGATCAGACCAGCAGTTTTTTCATCTGGTCTGCATACCTAACGAAAAAAAAATTTATACTCAGCATTACATTAATAACGATAGTGAAATTCTAATATCTTAATACCACCAGATTTATTATTTTATTTCACTAACGCTGTTGACCGGAAGGAAGGACTTTAATAGCGTTAGCAAACTTTGTGGTGCTCTAGCCGCTTAGCCAAAAAAGGTAAGTAACACAAAGGCCCCAAAGAGGTACAAACCTCAGCTTGACCGTTACAAAAAAAAAAGTGCATGCAAAATAAAAGAACAAGCCTCTTACGGAACCTATGTACCTGCGTTTAATGTGCAGGAGTGTGCGTGCAGTGTGATGCGTGTAATGTAATGCTAGAGTGCATGCAGTCTCACTGTATTGTGCCGGCTGCAAGACTTACCTATGTTGGATTCTCTTGGCCCGCCTCCGTTCTGTCCCTTTCTTCCCTTTTCGTTTTATGGGGGTAGGAAATTTATCCTGCCCCCGGAATGTTGACCGATGGGTCATGCCTCCCTGGTGGGTTAAGAGGTCAGGTCGAGAAATATTCTCCCCCATCCCCATTGGGCCATTGCACGACGAGGCCCGGTGGGTTCGCTGCAGGGGGCGACGCGGCGACATGCCTAGCAACCTCGTATCGCCCCCATCCCAAATGCAGCGGACGGCACCGGGGGGTTTTAGTGGGTATTTCCAGGCGTCTCACGCCCGGGCGAGTCTCACTCTGGCACGGAGCACGTCACTCCGTGCCCCCTTGCCCATTGTATTGGGGGACTTCGGTCTCACTAATACAATGGGTAAGGGTAGTGCGTAAATGCATTTCCCCCCGTCAACAAAAAAAAAAAAAAGGGATCGAAGGATGTCTTGTGCCACTACTGGTAAAGAAACAAGAGTATGTGCGGGAATAAATACAGCTTTTTTTTCGTAGGGGGAATGCATTTACGAACCCCCTACAAACTTAAGCGGGGAGCAAATTCTCCCCGATTAAGGGAAAAGACAGGTACCCATTAATTACATGGACTTCAACATACGTATTCGAATCGATACAAACAGAAGTGGTCACAGGAAGGAAAAGAGACCGGAGGGTCGTAGGGACTTTGTATAGAACCAAAGGTATCTGATAACTTCAAATTGTATTTTCATGTACATATCCGTAATAACGAGTGTGTAGCCTAAAAGCATGTTGTGCGAATCATTAATAGGATAATAAAATTAAAATGTATTAAATTTACCACAATATAATATGTATAGATTTAGTTTATATTCTGTCGATACGCCTAATAAAATAAAAATACTCAATCAAATTAGTCCGTACAAATATAGCGCTTCTTCATACATACAATTTTACCGTCTTCGTTTTTAAAGGGCCATACATTTTTTTTTGTTCTAGTTTTCAAGTACTGCTTAATCGTGTCTAAGGACTAGTTAGTAGTTCCTTCAATATACGCATTTTGGAAGAAGATAATAATAAGTTTCATATGATATGAGAACAATGACGATCGCTAAGATAAGAAGAAGTATCGACAGTCACAAAAAAATATATACAAACAATGTATTTAAGTTTAATAATGCCGACTAAGAATGGTACCAGCCTATATCTTCCCGCGGATGCCGTAAAAGGCGACTAAGGGATATAAACCAGAGGATAAACAGCATCCTCATAGTACTAAAACCACCATACTGCGAACGCCAACCCGCCTGTCAAGCGTGGCTATTATAGCAATCCCACTCTTATTGGGAGAGAAATATGTCCAGCAGTTGACGTTGAATGGATAGATATATAGACTTAGCACTCATATTATTTGATTTTTTTTAATCAACCGATAATTTTGGAACAAGAATTGTAAAAAAAAATAATTGTCAAACAAATATATCAGAAACATGCTACAACACGACAAAATCATAAACAATAATATTTCAAATATGATTACTAATTTACTAGTAAAATACTAAAAGCATAACGGTGATAATACTAGTTAACAAACAATGACCGCGAACAGCTCGTTCACTGCATTTCACATATTATATGAACTTGCAAAAGGCAATTATACATCAATTGTGAACGACAAAGGAGACACGTGGCCCGAATATATCTATTTTTTCAAACTGATTAACGGTGTTGCCGGCACAGCCACGAATTTTATCGCATCTCTCTATACATTAGGAACAGATGCGACACACTACCCGTGATATACTTGCGAGCTATACTGAAGGTGCATAGATTTTAGAAATGTATTTTGCTTTTTTAATTTACTTTTACATACCGAACAGGTTTAAGTAAGGTTAATTTTGTCAAATTTATATTTCGGTAACAGACAAACCTACCGTTCGTATCGTTCTGGTGCTGTTATGCTGATTCCGTAGTCGATAATAAATTTGAAGAAATACGTATCTCTATCGCGTTGCGCCAAAAAGAAAGAGTTAGATAAAACGAGAAAGGCACAATGGTAGTTCAGGCTGATTTCGCCTATCCAAAATAAATGGAATCATCACTACGTATTCCCTTGTTTCCTCTTCCAAAACTGAACCGCTTTTAATTTCTCTTTCAATTATAAAATAAAAAATACTTTAGCTATGCATCTGCGTGTTGTTTTTGTATTGGTTAAATTTGTTCGAAGGACAATTATAAATGATGTTAAAAATCGGTTATTTTTTCTCATTTACCAAGGATCCTAGTTTCTATAGTAATATTTTTTTTGTGTCTACTCCTAAGGATTCGAGAATGGTTTAGATTCACAATTTAGTCCAATGGATAATGTTTATTTTATTAATTTTTGCGAACGAAGTCGCGGGCACAGTTAGTATGGTAAAAAATTAATCACTATAATACAACGAGAGGAAACAGGGGAATACGTTTGTATATACGGCGAGGCTATCAAAGCCCTTCCGGTCAACAGGGTTAGTCAGATCAAAAAAAAAAAAAGCTCCGTAGCCCACGAAGTACGCATATGATGTTTTGTAACTTGTAAAGTATGAAATAAAAAGTGTCGCGTAATTACTACGCGTCGAGTGAACGTGCTGTTCTTCCTTGTATGTATCTACCAACAAAGACGATACAGGGTATTTCATTCAAACCACAATTTAAATACCGCTTGCAAAATTAATTACTAGCTTAATCTCGACCGAAAAGTTACTTACATAAGGTTGATTATTAATTTAGAAAACGGCAAATTAATATCTGTCACACTACGAAACTATTTTAAACGTTCAGACCACAATTTGAACGAGTTTAAAATATGATATCCACAGTCACGTAGTTAGAATTTGACAACGTAACCTTTTACTTAGGTAATTTATTATAGAACAGCTGTTGGACGTTTATTTTTAAGGTATTCGTTCAGTAATGAATCGAGACATGCAACGGGGTATTATTTCGAAAATATTTTGAAAGCTAAGGTCATACTGAGGTGTTTGGTTTGATTCTTCACGCAAACTGTGGCATTTTTCCTGGTTGAATTTATCTGTAGTTTACCGTACTTAATCTTATGTACATAATGATCTTAATTTTTTTACATGCTTTTTCTCCACTCTGAGTAGCAGAATAACTACAAAAAAATATTGGAAGAAGTGAAGAAAATTAATTTTTTCACACAGTTTACATGGAACGGTTTTTATGATGATATCTTGAAAGTGGGTGGAAAGATTTTTTTATTCGTCTCTTGGACTCTGTAAGTTTCCTTTTTTTTAAATAGTGACACGGCAAAGTGACGGCACTGTGCCTGATGCCGAAAACATTACAATGCAATCACAGTGGCGACCCTCGAAAGGTCGGCTGTCTACCATACATGTCAAGTATCGCCTGCTAATAAGCATGCATCGTACTAAATTCGTCGTCTTTGGAAAAGAAACTTATTGATTCCGGAACAAAGTTCGCCGAGACAGTTATAAATAATAAATGTATCTTATAGAATAATTATACTTTAAGTATGTGAGTATACTCTGTAAATATTTGAACTATTTTCAAATAAAATAAATAAAAATATTACATCGAAATTTTAAATGAACGATCCATATCATACGGCGAATTTCACTCTCTCACAGTAAATCCTATCTCACGTTATACGTAAAACATAATAACCGAAGCTAAAATTTCATAATAAATCAAATCAACACCTGATACTTATAAAGATTCTAAATGGATCTGGTAACCCTCTAGACTAATTAGTAAAATTTATAACCTCAACTTTAAGAGTTATAATTACATACCGAATCGACGTAAAACGGCCGGTTTCGTTGTGCGATCTTAATCTGATTTAACCTACCGAAATCCGAAATTACAATTCTATTTTTTGTTAAAGTGTCGTTTTTTTCTGAATGTATGTTTGGTTTGATCTCAATCTGAAAGTTAACATTTGATACTTTGAAACTGGCAATATCTGGTTATAATAACAGAAAGAGTTAAATTATTCCCCAATAGTGAGAAATTTAAATTAAACTTACTTTGTAATTCAAATAAATCGTACGATTTTAATTGTTGTTTTTTTATGTTCACATATTATTATTTTTAAATTCATCTTCAGACTCTATTAGCGTTTATTATTTTCAAACTGTATTAAGATGAAGCACTTTGACCACAGTCTTTGATACGTCAGCCGTCAACATACTACAGTATGTCAAGTATAAGATGGCGTTTAAGTTCTGACGCTCAGAGATAAATAATAAAATTCATACCTACGCAGCGTATCGTATGTTTTGATTGTGAACAAACTATATGGAAATGTACACAATTATTGTTCGGAGCGCCAATACATGTAAAAACCAGACAAATTTTAGGTTATGCAGACAAATTAAAAAAATCAATAAAAACAAAAACAGTTATTCCAAATTTTCAAGTTTTCACTTCTGTCAGCAGTCCCCATGGCTGATTAGTTATTTAAATATATATATATATATATATATATATATATATATATATATATATATATATATATATATATATATATATATATATATATATATATATATATTATATTTTTTTTTACTATACGAGGATATAAAATAAAATTTTAAAAAAGAATCATGTAAATCGATTTTGTGTTTTTTTTAAGTTATAAGCCAATTAAAGGACAGAGACAGAAAGACGTTGGTATATAATGTAAGGTTGTACTTTTATTGTCGTAATGTGTTCAGTTCCAATGTATTCCATAATTCTGTCGCTTGACCTTCAGTAATTCAGTCGTTTTAAATATTATATAATACGTAAAATTATAATAAACCCATAAGGAATAAGCATTAATCATCTGAAATGGAGCCCAGGGCTGTATAAAAAACCGATTCGGAACAGAGTTCGCGTGTCCCACATCGTAAAGGTATTACCGAAATACGAGAAATCACGTATCGCCTTCCGCCTTTTATAACTTATACGAGCGAATACGCCTGAAACCCTGTTCGTAATAATTAATAACCATACGATAAAAATCTCCTACTGAAGTTCTTGGCTCGCCGCGCGTGCCTATGACACATTGTATGTACAGATTACGTGCACTAATATATCCTTTTCTGACCGGTAAATAAATAACGCTTTTTTTGATTAACTAACTATATAGGCACAGCGCTTTAACCACAATGATGTTAAGTCACGTATGGTCCAAGATGGTAAATACGCTAAGCTTTTTTGCACAATTGACTGTAAAGGCATTACCGAAGTTATGGGGGCGATCACTTAAGGCGCTCAGCCAGAAAAGTGTTAGCTAGCGTTAAGGCTTTATTGCTACGGACATCGACTTGGACTGATAAAAGCGCTAAACTTATGGTGCCTTAATTACCTTAACTATGGATCGTAAGGCCAATTACATGCACCTGCATGTAGTGTGCAGACATATGGAGGTCCAGTGTGATGCATGTTAAGCTACTGTATGAAAGTCGCTGTATCACGTTGGTGGCGAGTACAGAAGCTCCATTTGGGGATCAGAGATCGGCCTTTTTTTCTGCTGGGAGAAATCCTCATGGACGAACCAGTCTCCTGGGCAGGAGAGCGAAACATTGCCAGACTCCTACCGGCTTCAATCCGAAGGTGTATAACACGTACTTTTGATGAGGGCTCGGTATATTGCTGATAAGCATTGCTACTGCTCCCTCGCTAAGAGTAATGCTCGCGAGAGCCACTGTTTTGGTGGTTTGAGGAGGTTCAAGGAGTGGTAAAACCCCCTCTAACGTCAACCGAGGGAGGCGCACTGGGACACAACGGTAAGCTTCAACCTCCTTGGCCCTTGCAGATTTAACATTGGAGCACGCCCTAGAGTGCTTCCAAAGGGGTTCGGTTCGAAAATCGTAATACTTGGAGTACTGGGTCTCAAGTGATATTGTTCAAATAAATCTATGCGGACACGGACCTAGTTCTGCTTGGCTTGTTACGACCGTTAATAAACAAATAATAATAAAAAAAATATTCAAGTAATAATTATGTAATTAATTAATTAATAATAATAAAATAATTTAACATATAGATATAAAAAAATTAATAGAAGTAGTTTTAAGCTCACATATGCGAAAGATTACTAACTGCATAGCTGCTTGAATTGCTATTATAGGCAATTTTTTCCGACGCAAGTCAATTTAAATCTACAATGTAAAAAAAGGTGCGGACCCAGAGTCAGCAGATAGTTTAATTTTCAATAATAAAATAAATAAATAAATCTATAGGTATTTGGCGACAGATTTTCATATCATGGTGGTAAGGCATTTTCTAATAAAGTTCGCCATGACGACAACCTTGAAGTTTCAAAACCTGTCACCAAATACTCTGTCGGGTAATGTGTTTGGTTAGCATTTACAACTCTGAACCAAATCTTCACTCAACATCAGATGAGATTGGGTAAAAGTGTTGAGCCTATTATAAAGTTTTAAGAAAATGTCAGTTCAAAAAAAAAAAAATTTTTTCTTCGAATTCCATAGGTTTTTATTACTTTAGAACTGCGTGTAAGTCGCGTGATATGTACGTGGTTCGCTTTCAGCGGCAGTCAGTTCGGTCGTATGGCGAGCGGTGCGCTGTTCACACGTCCTGAAATTAATAGATAAATCGTTCTGATAAAACGTAACATGCACCGTTCTAAATATAAGTTAAAAACAACAACAAAAAACGGCCAATTTTGAGACTTCAATTTATTTTTTTATACGGTATAAGCTCAATGCTTTGACTACAATCTCACCTGATCTTAAGTGAAAATGTGGTCCAGGATGGTAAACATACTAAGCTTAGAGGTACTTATTGTCAAGTGATGCTGCCGAAACACACCTATTGGTATTTTGCGACAGGTTTTCAAACTTGAGGTAACTACCGAGGCAGGCATTATTGGGAAATGCCCTACCAGCTATGGTTTCCTCACGATATTTTTCTTCACAGAAATCTCAGACTGATTTATCTACAAATGATATTATGTATTACTAGCTGTTCCAGAAAACATAATAAAACCTTATATCGTACCATCGTGCCCTTGTGCTGGCTAGCATTAAAAGCTTGTGTGCCTTAAACACTCGCGTCATAATTCGGTGAAGCTGTTAAGGCCCGTGCGGTCAACCCCGTTAGTCAGATACAAAAAGTACCTTCCAAAGGGATCCAAGACGATTTTAAAAAGTAATCGAAGTCAGTCAATCCGTTTTCGAAATATTATCAAAAACTCGTTTCATAAAAAAACTTTAACGTGACATAAAAAAATCAAGATTTTTTTTATCAATTTTTCCTTATTGTTATATTTCTTCTGCTAATTAGGGTAGAGACAAACTTAACATATAAAAGATTATAAAAATCAGTCCAACCGTTCTTGAGTTATCAATGGTGTACCTTTTTTTTTTTTTTTTTTTGACGGGGGGAAATGCATTTACGCACTACCCTTATCTATGGTATTTGAAGGATCGGAGTCCCCCAAATACAATAGATAAGGGGGCACGGAGTGACGAGTTTCGTGCCAGTGTGGGACTCACCCGGGCGAGAGTCGCCCGGAAATACCCACTAAAACCCCCCGGGGCCGTCCGCTGCATTTGGGATGGGGGGGCGACACGGGGTGGCTTACGCAAGCACCGCGTCGCTATCAATGGTGTACCTAACCAGAAATTATTTCATATTAATAGACCTTGATTATACACTCTTTGTTTTACTACATTTTTTAAATTGAATATTTCATTGTATGAGATAAAATACTAAGTGTGTGCACAATCAAGCCCACAATACACATAGTGAACAACACGACTTAGTAAAGGTATCGCCGTGTCAGTCTAGACCCAGCAGTTAGTGCAGGATGGTAGGGTGATTGAACCGGCCAATTGCAACCAATATATACTTGTGAATAACATACAAAAGCACGTCGCATTCTGGGATTGTTAAGTGTATGTCAAAAGGTACGTAGAGATGTTTGTCCGCTCTTAATGATGGTGACTGCCGGTAGATTCAATAGATAAATCAACAGATATATTTTGTTCCTATGTTACTAATTGTTTCTTTATTATAATAATTTATATGTCCTCATTATGTTAATAATATATATGTACTGTGACATACATTATGGAATATTTATAAATATTTTAAGAGACTCGTCAATGCTTTTTTAACCTACGCCGCGAACATTGGTACCGTTAAAAATTAAGTTAACCTGCTCATTAATTATTATGATATTTGCTATCCATATATTGTTAGATCAAGTCAAGAAATTGAGAAATTAAATTTAAATATAGTTAGTTACACTTTACGGAGCTATGAGATATTTTAATCGAACACAATTTTAATGTTTCCTCAGAAAATAATCTATAAGTAAAATAGAATTTAAAAAAAAATGACACGTATTGTATTAGACTGGATATTACGCTATCTGACACCTACGGATTAAAATATGATTCATGATGAGTAAACAGTCAAGCGGTGGAGGTCTATCGTCCACTAGCAAACCGCAAATTTCCTGCAGCTTCCGTTGTGATTACAGGAATTACGCTTCACATCATACACCTGCTTGCTGTTCACGCAGTGCCCGTTACCACGTAGTTGGGAAATAAATGTATTACACGCCCTCAATTATACTAAATGGTTGTCTCCTTTTTATACAGAATATTAAAAAAAAATATACACTTAATTTTAGGTACAATCGTATATAATATATTACTTTAGATGATAAACTCATAACCCAATAAAGTCTGCCAAGAATGGTAAAGATTGAAGAAAAATTGCATCAGAATTTAAACAGGAAATGATAGGGACTATTCTGTGAATATTCCCTCATTATGCCAATCATATGATCTGACGCAGGATTTCAGGATAAAGGGAAATGCAGGAAGATGGTTTATATGTAAATCAGCTTGAGTTGCAAATATAAGAATAAAGGATAGATAAAAGAAGATAGAAAAACAGGAAACAAAATAAGAACGGACGAGCATAAAGACATAAAACAAGGAACAGTAGGAAATAGAAAGCATGGCCGAATATAAAGAGACAAGAAGCTAAGTAGGAAGAAACACAATTAAAGTAATACATAAGAAGTAAATTAAGAAAAATAAGAAAATACTGTAACTTAAAATAACCAAGAATAAACTAATATGAAACTAAAATAGAAAATATGAATAAAACAATTTAGTAAATATGAAAAATTTGAAGGAAATAGAGTACACATAAAAGAAAATACCTATATGAATAAAGAAACCAGATGATCAAAGTCTCTGATCATGTTAGAGGTAGCGGCAGATACGCCTAGAGGCGTATAACAAAAAAAAAAAAGTCTGCCGTCTTGTATTTCGTTACGTCACTATCAAACTGCCATAAGTAAACGTAAACTGGAGCTACTAAAAACTTAAATTAATCAAAGAAATTACGCAATAAAAACAAAAGATATTCAAGAAATAATAATATACTAATATATTTTATTTATAAAATGTAAACGGAAACTAAAAAATAAACCATATAATATCTGCAAATTAGTCGAACACGCTACTTACAATAGTTATTAGTTAGTGCGTACTCTTAAAGTAAATATGCTTGTTTGTTAATTTAATAGCTGGAAACTTATCTATTTACACGAAGATGTATATAAGCTTTACATGTGTTTCCGGCCGTTGTAGAGATCTTAGGAGAAATCTATATTTTATTTTATTTTCTTTTCTTTATTGTATATTACTTAACAGTACATTTACTATAATCAGTTTATTATTTTAACATTTAAGTAGTACCAATTACAAAGTAATTATAATTAAATTTTGTTATGCAGTTTAATGTCTTGAAATTCAAATTTGATTGTGTGTATGTGTGAGTGTGTACGTATGCGTGTGTGTGTTATAAATAGTGACCATATTTACTAAGTTCTTTCTCTCTCTTTCATATGCCCAACAAAGGGCGTCTTTCGGTTTTTTTTTTTTAAATATTTATTTATTCAATTTAGGCCCTAAGAAGGCACTTATGTTGGCGCTTAGGTTGTTGATGACGATGATGGCCTTACGATAATATGTTCTTTACTTGAGTAATTTTAAAATGTGAGCATTCCTTCATATTTGTTGTTTATAGACAAATTTATTTATTTATGGTCAACTCAACGAAGTTATATTTTCCTTCTTGCTAAGTCAAATTAACAGAGTCTATATACCACGTACTACTAACCTATATTAATTAATGTTACAGTAAATATAATTCAAAAAGAGAGTAGTTTGATTTAACAATTTTTTTTTTTAATAGTCTTTAAAAACTTAATAGTCTTCATATTCACTTAGCTGTGTATGCATTTACATTAGAAATGTTGTTCAAATCATAAATTCTATAAATAAATAAATAAAGTTACATAAATTTCGATGTAAGTACATTAAAAAAAATAATAGCTAAAACTTATTCTTAACAAAATTTAAAAGCGTTATCCTTTTAACCTGTCGTTGGTAGATTAAAAAACGTAATTTAAAAATCATATTAATTTAACACAAAATTAAAGTGGCCATATAGACTGCATCTAATAAATAAATTCGAGCCGCATTTAGACATGGTCTGTGGATAATCGGCCGATACTCTTTTCAGTTGTTTTAGTCCAATCCATAAACTATTCTATACAAACTATGATATAATAAAACAATACGCGTTCTAAATGTATATTTAGTTTTTTGTTTATATATTTGATTATTATCATTTTTATTCTATTTATTATTATTAGTATATTCGACATATTATATGTTATATATAGGTATAACATATAGGTATTACATCATATATATTTTAGATATATATGTCACATATTTTTATCTCTTATCACGCCTTTATTTTATCTCTGCACCACCCCAAAGTTGACTAGCAGAGAATCCCTCAGGCATTAATTCCACAATTACACAAGTGTGAATAAATTAATACATTACAAAATACATTTAACTAGAGAAAAACAATTAAGGTTTTTAATATTCCAGATTTTTAAATCGAAGATGCTGTTCTTCTGTGCCTACTATATCCTACACAAACAACCCGACAAATAGATTTGATTTTTAACATTATTTTATTGCTTCCTAGTATTTATATGAACATCAAAGCGAGGACATACATATGAGTTCAATTATTCCAATGTATGGTCTTTGTAAAATCTATTATTGACATTATTTTTATATATTGTTTTAGTCATTTTGACCAGAGTAAGTTATGTTACGATTTAATCAAGGTTGGTAAACATACTCAACCTAGATGTGCTGGCTCTCAAGCGATGCTACCGATACACACCTATTCGTGTTTGACGGCAGGTTTTCAAACATAATGGAGGTTGCTATCCAGGCAGGCTTTATTAGAAAAAATCACAATGCTATCTATGATTTCCTCACGATGTTTTTTTGTTACAGCGAAAGCGCCGGCTCTTTTATAAAGTCGGATAAGTGGGTTCGAACCTGCGTATGCCGACGTGAAATCCGACCACACTAGCATATGAGTCCTTATCGCTTCGAACTTGAGGTTTTCGAACCAAATTCTTGCATTAATTATTCGCATGACAATATAATTTAAAAAAAAGAAGTTTATACAAGACGTATTTATTCAAAATGTAAGTGCAATTAGTTTAAACTCCTTTATAAATGTACTGTATTTTAATATATACCAAATATATATAGGCCAAAGAAAAGATGGATGGACTGTGTGAAAGATGATATGTTTAGAAAAGGAGTGAATGCGGAGATGACAACAAATAGAGAGGCATGGAAGAGGAGGACATGTTGCACCGACCCCAAATAAAAATGGGAAAAGGGTAGGGAGATGATGATGATGAAGAAAGAATACCATGTTCAGAAATGACAACAGAACACATTTCTATGGTTTTTAATATTTTTGTCTGTTTATTAATTTGTTCGCCAATCACGCAAATACTACGGAACCGGATTGGATGAAATTTGGTATGATTGTAGGATATACTCTCTAGTAACATTTAGGATACATCTATATAATAGGTAAACGTTTATCTATATTCATATTAAAACATCATAATAAATATTTGTTTGCTTAATAGTGAAAGTTAAATAAATAGTGAAATAGGCAGAAATAAATCTAAACTAAATCAAATAATTATTTCACATTTAGTTTAAAAAAAAAAAATATATTGTGACGATTATTCATACATGGCGCTATGTTTATTTTTTAATAATTTGGCCAATTTTGAAACATCACACGGGGCAAGGGCCTGGACGGAACGGGACGGGACGGATAGAATATGTATTTATATGTATATATTGGTAATGGTATTATAATATAAATAGCTGAATTCTACGCGACCGAAGTCGTGGGCACAGCTAGTATTGTAATAAAAACGAACGTGCACGTACTGCTTTCCTATAATTAAGGAAACACAAGATTCGATACGACTTTGTTTTCACATTGATTGTTTTTCAGTTTATTGCTTGTTGGAAATCATTTTATGTATATATATAAATAAATAATAAGTTTATTGTTTTCATTGAACTCCATGCGTCGACTGCGACAACATCGAGCGGTACTTTTTGTAATTAATTGTCCGCTTTTTGCCGCGGACTGTGGCAATCTGTGTTTTCTAAGAACTAGCCGTAACCGGGCTAATGACATTCTCTGTGAAAATCATTCGATCACGTCCCGGCCGACACCGACACGCAGCTGTTGATCCGTTAATTTGTAGAAAAGAAAAAAAAAAAAAACTCACCATCTATCTATATTTAATGAATTGAATAAAAAAAAAAGATATGAAAAGAAACAACAATCGATTTTTGCGTAATGACCGACAATTGAGTGTTTAAGTTTTAATAAAACGAATTAGTGACGACTTAGGTAATATTTTTTGTTTGAAATTCTATTTCCAATAAAGATATATTTTGCAAGAGATAGCATATCATATTAGCAATAATAGCTTAGTGATATTTCGTTCGTGAATCTCATCCTATGGTTTGGGTTTCTAAACCTTAGAATTTACAATCTTAGAATTTAATCTATTGAATGAAACTGAGGTTGTAAATTTGCGAACAAATTTTCAAGGGAATGTCTCGACAGATGCAGTTTGAAAATTAGTTTTTATTCAACCTATCTCATCGTGAGTCGATTATTTTTATTAAAAAATATTTTTTAAACTCTTTTCAATTTTTATTATATAAAAATAACTTATTTAACCTTCTCTTAAATATAGTGTAAACTGTAGAGGTATATTACCTCTAATTACAGATTACCTGAAAGAAACTGTTGTCAACAATAAGGCTCGCTCTTTGTATTTATTTATCGAAAAATTTAATGTCACAGTAGGTATATGTATGTTTCAAATAAATATATTACCTCACTGAAAATAATTTTAAAAAGAAAACAATCGTAAAAATTACTGTAATAATGGAGAAACAAAAAAAATATAATTTTTCTTTTTCTTATCAGTTAAGAATTGAACTGTACACATATCGTTTTCTATTATTATCGTTCTTGGTATTAATATGACATCGGTTGAAATACGTGGGTAGCCTGGTCTACCCACAAGGTGGACCGACGACCTGGTAAATGTCGCGGGAATCCGCTGGATGCGAGTGGCGCAAGACCGGCCGTCGCGGAGTTATTTGGGGGAGACCTATGTATGTCCAACAGTGGACGTCTTTAGGTTCAATGAATGGATGAATGAAATAAAATTATTTTATAAGCTTTAATAAAAAGGAGATAATAATAAACAAATATATACAAGTATAACCAAGCCGTGGGCAGAATCTTAATTTGTTCTGTATTTCTATGCTGAAAATATTTCTTTTTTAATCTTATACATCATTTTTCGACGGGCTCCATCTAGATAGAAATCGGTTGGTAAAAGGGTCTAAGACAAAAAATCAACAGTGATGGCAAACTTTGTTTTTTTCCAGCATACTGTTTACAGTCGCAGTGCACGCGGGTAATTTCAAAAAAAACGATACGCGTAATACCAGGATGGAGCAAACAAAAAAAACGCATCAAAAACCTTCATCAGGGACATCAAAGAGGTCATAATCCGTAAAAACACACCTCTCCACGCCGAATCCCTTAATACGCCCAAGAATATAAAAGAAAGTATAATCTAGTACACATATATGTTACAGCGGTAGTCATAAATCATTATTCGGGTTTTTGTAAAAAAAACAACCTTAATTTGTAATCTTTACATATAGTGAAAGATAATATCGACTTCTGTACGCTTATTAGTGCGCTAAAAACATTAGAGTCAGTGACGATTTACTTAATTCTTTTTAAAGTGGCAATAAATATATGGACCAAGCTACGAGCACTGCTAGTAATTCGCATTAAACAAACGAATGATTGTGGGATCTGCTATTTTTTTCTACAAGCTCAAATATCTAAAACCATCGTAAAAATTTTAAACAACTCCTGCTAGGAAAACTAGCTAACAATACATAACTTTCGCATTGCAGAATAAACACTGTTTTTTATTTTCGATAATGAATGTAGAATAAAATGGCTAAAAATTGCTCCCTATTTATAAATTTACTGATTTATGTCAATATTTAATACTTCTACAGTATTTAAAATAGACATTAGCCCAAGTTTTATACCATCTCGTTTCGAAAATTGGGATTTTTTTTCAAGCCAGTGAAATTATTTTTAACACTTCAGACAGTATTGAAAAAGTGTAAATTTGTATATTCCAGTAACGACACACGCGAACGCCTCAAGAATTAAAAAGAAAGCTCGAACCGAGCTCAAAGTACACAATGTCAAAAAAGTCCGAGTCAACAAAACAGAGTAAAAGAAAAAGTGAACGAAATATAAAAAAAAATACGGGACAAACTCCACATTCTTAATTTAACTTGAGTCACTCTCATGTCGCTCCTTGAAGAACACCAGAAACTGTCGAACTCTGCCGTGTTTACTTTAAACTTGAATTCCTTGAGACTCGGTGGGTCAAATTATAATGGACGCGTGACACGAATAGGGAAGCAAAATAAGAAAGTCCCCATTCCTCGAGGCAATACGAAGACGTTATATGTATATGATACTTAGCCGATTTTGTACGGAAGTCACCTTGACACGTCGTTTGCGGTAACGTTACGCGGGAGGGTAACAGGCGCTTTATTGCTTCAAGTTTATTTAAGTCATTTTATGAATGAAATTATTTTTATGTATTTTTCGTTCGCCACCGTTTTATATAAAAAATATTTACAATTCATAGAATGTAATAAATATATGTACAGTTTGATTACAGTAAAAATTGTTAATGTAATCGTTATAAAGCTAGGAAATCGTCCATTAATTAGGTGAGGGTTGAAGAGCGTGCAGGTAGGTTCGGAAAAAATAACCTTATATCACAAAGGGAACGTGCGATGTGTAAGCCAAAACGCGACGCGTGACCTTGACAGGCCGTTGCCAGGTAACGGTTTCCAAGATTTTCTAAAAATAAATTACATTTATATAATAAATATTGGTCAATTAGGTTTATAAACATAACATAACATAAGCTCACGCCTGTTTTCCCCGAAGGGTTAGGCAGGGGTGAAATAGCGAACTATACCACCCACATTTCGCCGAGCTTAGTTCCGTCCCAGATGTGACAGGGGGCGAGCCTGTCGCCACATCGGGTACAAATTCCAAACTCCGGGATGATATTGAGTAGAAATACCACTTAACCCGACCCGAGGATCGAACCCGAGACCTCAGAACGGCAGTCGCACCGTAATACAACTGCGCCACTGAGGCAGTTAGGTTTGTATATATACATATAATAGTAAAATAAATATGCCTTCACGACAATGTAATAAAACCAAAATATTTTTTAAGTTAAACTTTGCATACGATAAATACGTTAATAGCAAAAAATTATTGTGAGGGCAGTGTCCGTGTATTGATACGAAACACTTCCCTTTCTATCTAAAAAAAACGCTTAATTTTAAAATAAAAAAAAGACATTAATACTAAACACAGGGCATACGAAATGCAAAAAAAAGTAGATATATGAAATTTA
The DNA here is from genome assembly GCA_014132275.2 of Samia ricini. Taxonomy (NCBI): domain Eukaryota; kingdom Metazoa; phylum Arthropoda; class Insecta; order Lepidoptera; family Saturniidae; genus Samia; species Samia ricini. The sequence goes on from AP028159.1 coordinate 4,435,416, forward strand.
AATACTCTGAATAATAATAATATTTTTAGGTAGTAATAAACCTATATTAACAGCATACGAATAGAGAACGTCAAAACAACAGAAAAAGAATGAAAAATACTTTTTTTTAAATTGTATCTATACTAATAAATAAAATTGAAGCGACTGTTTCGAAACATATATTTATAATGGAAGTAAACACAAATCGTTCAAAAAAGATCAAATTTTGTTGTCGTTAATGTGTAAAATTGAAGTGTCTGTCTTGTTTTACAGAACACATATGAATGTATATACGTTACATAAACCAAAAATGTTTTGTTTTTATTTTTGTCTCTCTGTAACGGCTGGACCGATTTGGGAGGGACATTTTTTATATTTATTAAAGGGAAATAAGGTATACTTTATCATTAAATGTGTAGAAGGTGAAACAATAAATTAATGTGTTTTTTTTATAAGAAATAATTTCACAAATGAAGGGTATACAACTTGTTAAACAATTAATGTTTCCGGTTTTTGACCAATCAACGATTTCGATGTTTTTAAAGTACATAACTTACTTTAGTATCTAGTTAGGTAAATAGTTAACGGTTATTTTGATAGATTCCCAATATGTGCGAGAGAAAGAGAGACAGGTCGTATTATATTATAAAGTATATACAACAAATTCATATTAAGAGAAGGAAAATTATTTAATATTTCCCACATAAACGATACTAATCTAAATAAAATCCAGATTTCAACAAAATTTGGCAAGAAGATAGAATGCATCTAGAGCAAAAAATAGGCTGCATTGCATTGTTAGAATACAACGCTGGCGAAACCACAGGCAGAGATAGTGTCGGATAAAACATCTAATTCTAAAATAATAGTTTTTATGTTCAGTATAAATGTTATGTATTGACTTCGTACCTAATGAACAATATACAGCCATCGTATGTACAGAGTTTAAATCGCCGTCGAAAGTACCTCTTCGCATTTAGTTTTTTACCAAAAGATCAATAAAGAGCCCCAAATTTTCATCCCTTATTAACTCATAAAACCTACCCTTACACATACACACGCACTACTCATTACGAGGGTAACTAATCACCGTACAGCGGAGCAAAAAAAAAACGAGATTTTTTTATTCATTAACCACCCTCTTCTTAGCTGTCCCCGGCAGACATCGGAAACTGTGGAGATATCATATGTAATTTTTTTTAAATATCTATTATTGCATTATTTTGCAAGACGAGTAAGGTTTCCCTACCATCTACGTTATGATGAAGCCGTCACAGTGACTTGCTTTTACTCAGATAGTGCATATTCAAATACGGAAAGGTATCGTAGATCGCCATAATAGCAGTGACTGGCAAAATAAAAAAACATTCCAACTCTGTTTTAACTTTTTGTATCATTATACATTGTATATAACAATTTCTTAAAATTATTCCGATCTTTGATAAATCCTACAATTTAATATTAACTAAAAAAAAGTCAGTATTTTTCTAAGTATCTAACTATAGAGTACATGTCAAAACACTTGCCATAAACATCTATGTATATCAGGTTAAGATACTGAAGGGGACGCCTTTCTTCTCCAATGAAACCCCAACTTCTCTATATAATGTGGACTGTATTTATTTATGTTGGAATTACACGTATTTAGAAACTATATTTTGCCGGTACCACTTTGCCAGCGGTCGGCACGGGTTCTTATACATTTTTTAATCCTTACAACTAGCACATAATCAATCTTAGTCTAAAAACTTATCATCTATTTATTTTACACACATGAGGTACATATCCTATATCTCTCTCGTGTTTCTAGGTGTGTGTGTGTTGTAAGGCATCGAATCGCGATGTTATTCTCGTAATTTAATGTTAATGTTAAAGATTTAAGGAAAGAGGTTCATTTGTCCTCAACAGATACTTTTATCAATGTACATTTAATTATATTTAGATCATCCTTCTATTTTTGTATGGTAATAATTGTGACTTCGGTTATTAACTTTGGCTGTCTAGTATAAAATTAAAACGGTATAAGTTAGATGTTAATCCGCCTATAACTTGCTTGTTCACCGTAGAATTAGTATTAATCATACAATTCCCGGAAGAAGTATAGACGATCTCTGCTATAACTTTTGGCAATGAACATTGGCTAATTGAGGCGATATAAGACTATTCAAGCCTGCTCCTGCTACTTGCCAAAGAATCTTTATATAGAGTCTAAGATCATTGTTACGGTTTGATCCTCTTCCATGCATAGGTTATTACTGAGTCCGCAATCAAATCATAAATTGTAAAAAAAAAAAAAAAAAAAAAAAATATACCACAAGCCGCTCAATAAAATCCCAATTCTATATCCGCACACGGCGCACACTCAGAACTGGCGTCGTAAGGCATGAATTTGCATATTTGCGCGTTCACTAAGTGATATAGCTTGTTTGTAAGTACTCCATGCATTCTTCCATTCCACTTCTATCTCAATCATAGTTAATGATCAATACTTAATTAAAACGTCGCAAGCTTTTAACGGGATCTCGATGATTTAAACTTGTATATAGTGGGTCAATGACCTCTATTATCGATTTTTTTATCATAATGTTTTGAAGGAAGAAAACATGAACCTAGAATTCCATCGCCCTCTGCAAATGTTTATTTATGACATTGTTTAATATGTCAACTTTATTCAGTCAGAAGTAGCGTTCGATTTTGAGCTCATTCAAGATCTCAAAACGTATTTCTCAGTAGAAAGCAAATATATATTCCACCAAGATTTCAGAATCGTTTGCTTTTGACTCTTCCTAGACCGAAATTTTTTGTTAGATCATATAAGCACTGTGTGTATGTTATCATTAAAGTGTGTAGATATTTTTTAATTTACATTGAAATCATAATATTACTTATTAAACCTTTGAGCACTAACCTGGCGTTTACGCCAGCTTTCCATTCTTTTCTTATTGTTCCATTTTTATAGGTAATCGAATTATTAATCCGTTTAACAGTACAAACATTTATAAATATAGAAGTAATTGTGAAACAGAATTTTGACCAAATAAAAGTACAATTAAATGTATATTGTTCAATTTAAGCGCTTACATTCTATTTCTGGATCTTCGCTTATATTTTAATTAAGTTGAATTATAGTGAAATCAAACTTAAATAAATATTCAACTGATAAAACGAAAATCGGAAAGAATCTCACCGAGCCATCTTATAAGACAGCCGTCAAACAAACGCTTTCCTTTAAGCAAAGCAGAGCCTAATTTCAATATCCGAACGGAACGTGGACCGTTCGTAAACTCTCCGATGGGAATAAATTACACAGTCTATTCAATATTTCATCAGGCCGAGAGGCCGACTGAATATTCAAAACTAGAAGAGACACGTAAAGGCACGCGCAAGCCATTTTTCGCGCCTATCATGTCGGTAACAAAACGCACTCGTAATTACCCCCTCCCCGCACCGACCCCCCCTGGACACTCTCGCCCCGCTGTGGGGGGAAGGGGCCGCCCAGTGACAATTATTGATCAAAAATTCTCTCTCTTCTTTCGCAAAAGAAAACTTGGACGGGTTATGTGTCAGCTGCTATAGTTTGATCGTTATATTTGAATATTTTTTAATTTTTACTTCACAGAATATAAATGACGTTGGCATATGAATATTAACATCAAAACTATTTTCATTTATCCGTCGATGTGTCGAAAGTAGCTGCAGAGACTTGTTTGAAACGTATGAACAATGAAATTGTGTAACCAGTACCAAATGAAGTACAAGAAAATCATCATTTGATGTAAAATTAATTTCACTTTAATGTATGTTTTAAGTGGTAAGAAACAAAGAGCACATAAAAAAAATGTTTCACTATTAGGGAAAACCCGTTTTTCGAATGAGGACTTGTCCTCACTTCACCGAAATTTTGGAATGTGAATTTAGCCGTGAGTGGGAAGTAAAAGTGGTAACTAGCGTAAGGGCACCAAAGCCTCAACTTAGGCTGCTATTTTAAACGCAAATTTTGCGAAATTTGTCCTATCTATCTTAAAAAAACTATGGATCTCAAAGTCTTACATACAAATAAAAATTAAGGAAATGTATTTCATTGTTTCAAAATTAATAAAAATACCAGAGTTTAAAAGAAATAAAGAAGTATCTAAGTTGCAAAAACCATTAGATAGAAGCTATACAGAATACAATAAGACAATTATTCAGTTTAGTTAGGTTTATTAATAGGCTGGAGCAAAATTAATGAACATCCTGATAGACAATCTTGTACTATAAACAGTACTACAAGAATTAAAATATTAAAAATTGACAAGTATCAAAACATATAAGTCCATGTATCCGCGGCCGCCGGCGCATATTAATTGCACGCGGCGCGGCGCTACCGGCGGGCGGCAAGACATGGGGAGGCGCGGCCGCGAGGTCAACCGTCGCTTCGCCATTGTTTTGTGCGTGCGACTGTACTCGCCTTAATATATATACATCTGTGCGACAACCCTGCCGTATCACAGGTCGATAGGCAAGATACATTAAATCAAGATAAACTTTTTGAAAGTTATTTGAATTTGATTTCTTTAGATATTTTACTCATATGAATAATATTATAATTGTTAATTATTACTTTACTTAAATCTCATCTTTAAGTTTAATCCTAAAAACTTATTATACTCGTAGATTCAAGATTAATTCTCTTAACATAAAAACTCATATATTGAAGAAAAAAAATCATACTTATCAGTTAAACTTGACACATTTTTAATTCAATGATCTATAGTATTTAATTTGAAAACCGTTATATTACAATATTAAAATCAAGAATTGAAAATAATAACGAAACAATAATATTATTTATCTGTACAATAATAATATTGTAATTGTAAACGATATATAAACTACGTTTTGTAACAAGTAATCTACCAATGATTCACATTTTAAAAAAATATCCACAAAGACACTACATTATCAAAGAAATATTTAAACAAATGTGCCTCGCTTCGTCAATAATAAAACGAAATATATAATGAAAAAAGCATCGCAACTAACGGAAAAGCTTCCCGTCCCCCACATCCCCTAGAGCATTCACTACACATCGCCAATCAAGCATTCATTAGTCGAGACAATCGATTTTCATCATATCCCACGTGAAACGAGAGACTCAGTAAAAAGAATCTTGACAGATGATACCCCAAACAAAATTAAAAAAGAACCCGGCATATCACTTAGCGCACACATAGACGCGCGGTTTTTTATTCCGAGGATGAAGAAAAAAAAAGAAAATAATTCTACATATCTCCCGCGTCTTCAATTTATCTTAACCCCCTGAAAGGGATAGACTATAAAAATGCAAGCGATGAAAGAGGCCGGCGATACAATACGAAAATTATAATTGCCTGTAAATTAACGCCGTGGATTCAGTTTCCACCGTCCTTGTCTTGTAGGTACGCATTGACGTTAGAGCAAGAGGGAGCCCAATTGTTTGTATGTGAGGATCGAATGATTTACATACATGGCTCACAAATACAAATGGTCAGAGGAGAATCGAATGCGAGGCGACACTATCGGTTTTCCGATTCGTTTTATACGTCCGCCGCAGTGCTGCAAACGTTACCAATTTATCCACACCTACCATCTACATTTAATATTTATTGGTGTTCATTCAGTTTCAAGAACTGTAAAACATTATTTGGCAGTCAATACAACGAATGGTTTTATTGTTATTACCGAAAATGTGCATTCAAAAACACTAAACCAACACGCTATTTTATAGTACTTTTGAGTTAGCTATAACTAATGCTATATAAATAATAATTATCTAAATTTAACGGTTTACTGCTTTTTTAAAGAGTAAATATCAAAATGGCGATTGGGCCAAAGATTAGTCTAGAATGGAATTTTCTTTTCTATATTAAAGCTGCCGCAACACACAAATATCTTTGTATGAATAACTAATCAAGCAGGGAATTGAAATTACCATCATATTATAATTTTTCTAAGTATTGTACTAAGCCACTTAGCAGATTTTTTTTTTACGAAATGGCAGTTGCTAAACAGATGATGCCTTTTATTGTTTAGTATTACCTAATTTTATACAGATAATACAGTGAATAAAAGATGAATACGAGCGAAGCCATAGTCAAACATAGTTAACATTATAAAGAGCAATAAAAAATACTCGGCTACGAACTGTAGCGATACGTAGCAACGCATGAGGAGCTACGTCACATATGGTCGTAGCGACGTGTGTAATGTACATTCGAAAGAGTTAAACGACAAATACGACGTAAGTTTTATTCAAGTCTTTTTATATGAGATACATATTTCTTCGACCTCGAAGATATTATTGGCATTTCATCTACTTTAAAATAAAGTACACTAAAGAACGACGACTACCGCCGATATGGGAGAAATCAATGATGGATCAGTTGGTAATGCTGTTGGACTCTGCATCGATGGACGCAGCTTCGAACCCACCTACCCTAATCTATAATAATGCTGAACTTTCTGTGACAGAAAACATCGTGGAGAAACCATTAGCTTGGTTGTAGGGCATTATTTAGTAATGTAATATTAATTTTATGAAAGAAATTTTACAAAGGTACTGTAGTACCAATCTATTTAATTGGGCACCAACTCTGTCTACCATTCTTCAAGAAATCGGTTTACTTTATACTTGTTAATAAATTCGTTGAATACGTTTGACTACTATCTTACATACAAATTTATATTTACTGTGTGTAAAAATGCAAATTGTGCTCCGTTATAGTTTATTTTTATTTTTCTTTACTTAAATTATGGTAGAAAGACGTCAATTTAAAAATTATCCACAATTCGTAGCGTGAACTGTGCAGTCTCTAATCATACCCAAGTGTTTCGTAAAATTTTGGACTGAAAACATTTTACATTTATATAATAACTTTCATAAGTAATTATCAAATGGAACATTGTAACAAATTTAATTTTTACTTGTAAAAGGCTTGAACGGTTTTGATAGGCAGAACTTGCGAGTTGAAACTAAATTATAAAGTTCGTTTCGAACTTTCCGTCGGTTGTACGAAATTGCGAATGTTATAAAATTAGACTTTATGTTAATTGTTATAAAACCTACTATTTATTCATTTTTTTATCTTTTATCTATTCTAAGTGTTAAGGTATATATCAATCACACTAAGTAATGATATATTTAAGATTTCTTTATAGTTTCTTTATAATGTTTTCTTTCATTATCAGCTTATTAGACTATAAGTATTTATTTTTTGTTTAGAGAAACTGGTGGCTACGCAATACACAGACACTTTATGCACTTGCGACAGACTGCAGTTAACATTCTTGTATACTACAGGCAATCTACATTACTTAACGGTTATCCATCCATCGAAAGCCGTCCATTACTAGACATAGATCTCTAAAACGACCGGTTTTACGGCACTCGCATCCATCGTATTCCTGCGACCTTCATCAGGTCGTCGGTCCACCTTGTTAAGGCGCCTACCCAAGCTGTGTCTTGCGGTACGCAGCAGCCAGGTGAATTCTGTGAAATGTTCGTTGTAGGCACACCTCAAGCTAAAATTCACATCTACGAAGCGAAATGATTACATTTTAAAGAACGTATAACTTTGATTTATAATAACACTTTATATAAGTGACGATGTAATCTATAGTGGTAACACTCTAAGCTTAACAACACTCTTATAGATTGTTGATTTCAGATTTTGACAAAAAGGTTGTGGTAGCTAGATTACAACAATAAGCCTTGGTGCTTCATGCATCATGCTTGGTGCTTTGGTGGCATCTAATTCTTATACACGTCCATCGATAGATAGCTACCACTGAGTCACCATCGTTTCAATTGCATCTCCTTAAACATCATCAAAAAATTGAACGGACCCCACGAAGCAGGACCAATTTTCAATCAATTTTCGAATACTCGGAAACTACGCACGAGTAATTTTTAAAACACGATGATATATCGGACAGATGTTACAACCGGCTAGGCTGCGGCGATGCTCGACGACGCGAGACGTATCTCATAGACAATTATCTCATAGAATTCACGGCACATCGTAACTAATTCCAAACAGAACCACACCTATCGGGGCGTAACGCATCTGTCAGCGATGACTCTGCGCGATTCCTCTGAACCGCCGTGCGTCACTCGCGCGTGAACGGACGAACGATTGAAAATACTTGACAACTTCACATCCAAATGACTCTTCAAAAATAAACTTTAAATTTAAACGCATTAGAGTTTAAAATTCAACACCGACTTTACTAACATCTTGTATATAACTCACAGAGAAAAATCAGTTTTATATGTGTCATTTTAAGGAATATTTTTGAAGATTTAAAATGTTTCAAGCGATGAATGGTTTGTATAGTTAAACGTTCTGGTCTGCGTGTTGCGCGTCGAATCGTCTTCCGGCATCAGACGTGATTTCTTCAAGAAAGTCGAATCAATGGAACGCAGTGGACATTGGCCTCCGATTGTATTCATATCGAGCCATGAAGATGGCGGAATATTTAAATTACCCTCTGAACCCGCTTATAAGTTCATGATCTTTGAGAGGGATCCCCTCTATTCCTCTAGAGTTATTGTTTGAGTTATCATAATTCAGAAAAAACATTAAAATTTATTTCCACAAAAAAAGGCTTTGCAAATTACTCACATTCAAAGAAAACACGCAAAAATGTCAAAATCAGCTGTATAAAACTACTGCATCGTCAAAATCTAATATTTTTTTCTCTACAATTGAAAAATATTCAATACTATTATTATCGCTAATTAAGATACAAAGATATTTTTTAAAATCGATTACTTTATGGCCCACCTATATAGTCCATTCTAAAAGTTGCTGTGAATTGAAAACTTCTTTTTACCGTTTTAAAACAAAAATCGATTCATAATAAGCATTTATTGACAGTTTGATAATACTTTAGACGATATAAAAAAGGATTTACGTAAAGTACGTTTCTTTTTCCATTAAAAATAAAACTCGAGTGTAAGAAAATGCTTGTGTAATATTTTAAACCGATTGCAGAGGAACTGACGGTTGGAAGGGAAAAATACTTATTTATAGCATACAGTTGTTACTATCGCTTTTTTTTTACGTTTTATGCACGTAATAAAATTATCTTTTTTACACGATGTAGGCCAGAACCTGCACTGCACTGATGCTTTGACCACAATTTCACCCTAATTAAATTGACGATGTGGTCTAGAATGGTAAACACACTAAGCCTAGAGGTACTGGTTCTCAACTGAAGCTGCCGGAACACACATTTATTTGGCGACAGGTTTTCAAATTTGAGAGTGGTAGCTACCCAGGCGGGAATTATAGAAAATGTCCTACCACCATGCTATGGTTCCTCACGATGTTTTCCTTCATCGAAAGTTCAGGCAAATTTTTTTAGAGTTGGATAGGTGGGCTCGAACCCGCGTCGATTGACGCGAAATGCAGCTGCACCATCCACTGCGCCATCATCGCTTCAAAATCTTTTGTTATTGTTACATACATATCCTTAGTCCGATATTTTTGGTAGATCAAATTACTTTATTTAAGGCCGATTAAGATTAAAATAATATTTTCAACATCAAATAAATTATTTTTCTTATAAAAAAAAATCTGACCTTGTTCTTAACCCAACCGTCGAGACGAGTTAAGTTAAACCTATTAGTATTCAAACTTAAGAACTTGTGATCTTAAATACACTTTAAATAACGTATACATAAAAAATATATATATATAAAACCTATTTATAAAAATCTTAACGTTCCCAATTACATATTTAAAAAAAAACTATCCTCATTTTAAAATTTTATGAAAGTCACACTCTGTTACGTCACTGATGATTTTATTTTTTCCAAGGTGCAAAGTGCCAGTAACCTCGGGTGCTCCTTTAATTTCAATAGTGGGGTCGCCGGCTCAAGGTCACCGCACCGCCCGCGGAGGGGACACTTTACGATCAGCTGATACCAGACCTCGCCATTATTAAATTAATATCCGGACAGTTCTTTTTTTAAACTGTCTAGAAACTATTTTAGTGAAATAAGTTTCGATATGACAAAAAAAATTATTTTACATATGTAATTTTTTTGGTTACTTACATGATTTTGATTTTAAGATCTATTTTTAGGTTACAAAATTGGAATAAATCTAACCGAGTGTAATAAAAATGGTAATATTTTTTATGATGCCCTGTGATTTTGAGAAACAAAACCTTCAATTTTTTTGTGTATCGAATAAAAAGACTATATATAAAAAGACATCTAAGCTGAAAATACGATTGGATTATTATTACTGCAAGCGATTATTTTTCTATAGCTATATCTAAGAATAAACCATGTAATCGTGGGAAAAAACGGATGAATTTGTGGGTGTTTTTATGAAACGAAAAAAAGCCACTTTAAAGCATATTTTATAAATACTACATAATTACTTTATGAACTAACACATATTTGCCTCATTATACCGTGTTCAGGGAAATAATTTTATAATTAATCCCTAATGAATATTACAAAAATAGTAATGTTGATACTTTTAAAAACCCTCTTGTTAGCAAGAAACAACTCCCACCTGTTTGAAACATTTCAAAGTGAACTGTTGCAACTTGTTTTGAAAGTTTAGGGGCTCGGTAAAAACGTAATAAAACCGCGAAACGTGGGCAGAGGGCAGCGCGGCAGGGGGCGGAGGAGGAGGGAGGCGGTCATCTCCCCCTTTTTATCTCCGCAAGTCAAGGGCGCGTGGGGCAGGTTCGGCCGGCCGCGGCCGCCGGCTATTGACATTCTGTTTTCAAATTTACCCACTTTTTTTCCATTGTCCGTAACTTTTTAATATTACGAGGGTCATTGAACCGAATGGCCAGTGAATAGACCTGTTACGTAATCGAGATTGTGACGTATTCCATGTTTGAATTTCGTACAGCTGTTTTCAACATCATCTTGATAATAAAAATAAGAGATTTATTCGATTTTAAAACTGTTTCAAATTATATTATATCTATGAGTAATCTATAAACATAACGATCAATCAGAAAACATATTTTCTACGAAATTTTGTAATAAAAGTCAATATTTATTACAAGAAGAAGTCATATTTACACCTAAAAGGAACTAAGTTTTGCAAACGTTGCTAAGAATATTGTTACTTTCAATTAGCAGATTACATGGTCGTAGGGTATCTTTAGAGTAGACCATCCAACTAGCTACCACTCCTATTTTGAAAATCTATCTGAAAAATAGGTGATTTCCATTAAAATCGTTTGGGTTACTACCTCTAGGTTTAACATGTCCACCATATTAGGCCACATCGTCATTCAACGCCAAATTTAATTGTGATCAAAGCGCTAAACACTCGTTATGTGTGCAAGAAATCTTTATTATAGCGTCGAAGATTACTACCTTCATCACCGAAAACCTTTTTTTTTTCAGACTAAATTTTGTTTACCTAAAGGACCTTGAGAGCTTCACTAAACTATTAGGGTGATCAAGAGAATGATCCCGTGTCGCTTCAGGAATGCGGCGGACGCCGGTAGATATTCTCGGCGCTACGCTTCGCTTCGCTTCGGAGTCCCACATCCATTCAACCGAAAGACGTCCACTGCTGGACATAAGTCTCCACCTAATATCTCAATGACGACCGGTCTTGCGCCTTGTCCATCGGTCGGTCGGTCCATCTTGTGGGGGGCCTACCCACGCTTCGTCTTCTGGTGCATGATAGCCATTCGAGAACCCGTTGGCCCCACCGGGCATCGGTTCTGCGACCAATATGCCCAGCTCACTGCCTCTTAAGTTTACCAATTCTTCGGAAATGTCGGTTACTTTGATTCTTCTGCGGATCTCCTTATTCCTGATTCGATCGCGCAGTGAAACCCCGAGCATAGCACTCTCCATTGCCCTTTGAGCAACTTTGAGCTTTCTTACTAGGCCCATCGTAAGCGACCACGTCTCAGTGCCGTATGTCATCACTGGCAATACATACTGGTCGAAGACTTTCGTCTTGAGACACTGCGGAATTTCGGATGAGAAGATTTTGCGTCCCACATATCCTCTATCAACTTAACCACGGAGAGTTTACTCCCTGTTTAAGTTGGTAGGGGGATGCGTAAATGCATTTCCCTACATGAAAAAAAAGTTCAACACAGAAAGTGGAGACGCTAGCGTAAGGGCACCAAAGCGACAGGAACCTCGGCTAGAACCACCAGCTGAGATATGGAATTTACTAAAGTGCTAAACGTACGATGGTTAAGGGTATATATGAATCTACAAATTTCTTACACAACCCATGTCCTACGATTAGTATGTACGCGTGTGTGGTACAGCGTGATGCCTTTTATGCTTATTATAAGGCAAAAAAGGCGCTTATGAACGTCAAAAGACTACCACCGGTTCGGAAAATAACAACCTATATATAATTTTTATATAAAAACTACAGAACTTAAAGTTTTTTTTTTTTAATTTCCAATATATTTTTGGCCTTTAACCCTTTGGGTTACGCCGGCCTAATTGTACATTCAAATTTTATGTGTAAAGTATTTGGCAACTAAGTTGTATACCAAAAGTCAGCACTGTTGGACTCTGAAATGATTGCGTGAAACGTACCCTGATCCCACATATTGAGACCAAGGTGTGCTACAAGTCTTTCCCTCTCTACTTTGTTCCGGACACATTCCATCAACACGTGATGCATGTCTTTAACTCTATTGCATTTCTCACAATGGGTGAGTTAAGTTTTTTAATGAGATAGTAAAACTTGTTGAGGGCCATATGTCCGGAACACAATCTATGGGCGACAATAATTTGGTTTCCGGTCATATTAACGTAAGAGAACCACGGTATATGAGGAGGCTCACATTGTAATATTCTGTACCAATTTTGTATTTAGATCTAAGGTCAAAGTGCGCTTTCCAATTCATATAACTTAAGTGTTTATATTTTGATAAAATCTCATTATATGCAAGTAAAGTATAAAAGGGTATTCCATTTAAGAAGGCTAATTTAACTAAAGTGTCAGTCTCCTCCAATACTATTTATACTAACATATGAAAGTATCCATTGGATTTTCAAATCAGAGCCTATATCTATAAACTTACGTAATATAGCATAAGCTGTCGAGCTGTCTCTTTTTCCAGAGAAAGAGAGAGTTATATGCTGTACTGCACTTTTACTATCGGTAACAATAACTATACGTTGAATTTTAAGCTTCCCAGCGTAGGACAAGGCTTTGAATATACAAATTAGTTCTATACACATTACAGAAATAATGGATGTAATTTTAATTTTTCATGAAAGTCCCGCTGCGGATCAAAAAGGACTGCTCCTAATTCATCTTCACATTTAGACCCATCGGTGTACAACTTATACCATCCATTATATTTACAAGCTAGTTCCTCTAAAATACCTGAGCACTTTCGTAATATAATATTTTTTTGTTTCTATAATACAATCTAAATTACTTCTTATAAACAAATTATAGTTATAACCAATGTTAGCGGAAGCATAGAGAGGTGTGTGTAAAATGTAAATTCCAGACATCACTATCGTTCACGTAATGATCCAACCCTGTAATAACCTTTTGAGATTAAAACGTGCTTGACATAGTGCTTGAACTTATTGTCAGGTAAATCGGTATTGTTCTTTGGGATTTTATTGTAAAACCGAACACTTACTATTACAATGTCCAAATATACTAAATCCTAAATACTTCTGTCGCACTGTGAGGTTATAGAACCGTCTTCCTGTCAGCGTGTTCCCTCCTGCATATGATATTGGGTCCTTCAAAAGAGGCGTGAAGAGCTATTTAAGCAGGCCAGCATGACAGCGGTGACTGGCATTGAATTCTGTTCAGTGTCAGTCGCCGCTGTTTTGGATTGTACTGTACTTACCATCAGGCCCAGTGCAGTTACTGTGGTGTGCATTATAAAAAAAAAAGAAAATCTCTTCGAAACGTCCTCCGAGTTCAGTAACACTTAACAATAACATTTGCTTCATTATGAATTACATTATGAATGTAGTGTTAAAAATGATCCAGTACGGTGTCGACTGTCGGTCAGTGTGCGTCCGTCACTGGCTTTGTCGAGATGCGAGTTGCGATATCTCCCTTACACAACTTAATACCGACAGTACTATCGATATGTTACCATCAGTTGCAGACATAGAAATTATTTAGTCAAATGCTTACAAATCCAGTTCGAGTAGAAGCATCCGTGGCTTCCAATTCTGTTTACCTTTAAATAAATGAAACCTTCCCTTTTTTTTCTTGACAGCTTAAATCCAACCATTATAGGTTATACTAGCTATGCTCGCGACTTTGCTTGCGTGGAATTCATATAATTACATTCTAATAGACAGCCTATATTCTTCACCTAGATGCAATCTTTTTTTCATTACCAATATATTCATATATATACCCTCACCCGTCTCGTCCAGGCCCTTACCTGCGGAGTAGGTCACCCCGGCAAGACCATGCCACCCCGCAGACAGCAATGCAATCTCAGTGCAATGGAAGGTCTAGGCCCCCGTCTAATCTCTACTTGGTTTGGCAATACGGCAGAGTCCAGACTCCTCCAAAACTATGCACCCAGCTATTCTTGCCTGCATAGCGGTCTGCACAGCATACTAACCATGAGGTGATGAATTTCACTTCCCACCTCACCCCTACAATCAACGGCCTTATAGCCCTGCTCCCCACATTGGCCTCCCCGTTCTACCCTCGAAGGACAGACTGGGCGAGTGTGACCCAGACCCATCGGAAGCATCGCAGAGGGATAGATGAAATCGTTCAGGCAGCGCACAATTTTTCCTACCTCAATTTCATTTACTGTGATTAATTATTGAAATAATAACAAAATAAATAACATAACCCGAATATCCAAACTTTACATCTTTATATTCTTAGTATAGATGTTATTCTACATACACTTCAGTATTATTAACTGTACTTCAAAAAGGAGGAGGTTATTAATTCGTCTCTACGTTTTTTTTTTATTTGTTTTCTATGTCATTTGTGGACCATTTGCAAATTATTTTTTAATCGAAGGTGCGACCTTCGATGTGGTCTCATTTTCACCAGAAAAGGATTTGATCAGGGGAACTCAGGGAAATTGAGAAAAACCCTCGAATATTATAGACACTTACACGTGTTTCGTATATTCGTTTCCAAACCTATGAAGTAGGCTTCACAGCTATACCTACCTAAAAGTAGATTCTTCAACTAAAAAGTAGAAAAAAAGCTTTTTAATTAATAAAATGTACTAAAAAGTCAATAAATAATTACTTTGTTAATGTGGTGCGTTAATTTTGGAGTCGGTGCCAGCTGAGTTAACCAATGTACTCATTTACAATCTGCCGAAACTTTGTCACTATTGTATTTACATAAGCTTAATAAAGGACTTCAATTAAATCAATTTAAAGAACGATTAATCAAAATCTATATACATATATAAGCAAAGTTTGTTTTCTTTGTCCGAGGTAAACTCGAAAACTACTGGACCGATCAGCATGAAACCACAACCATTCGACGCAGAATTAATCGTAGATGGTTATAGGCTATATATTTTTCAAATTCTATGAGCCCTTTGCCATGTTTTCTCAATTTGTTTGTTTATTATTCCTTTGACGCACCATCACCTCAAAACTACTGAACATATCGGGATAGGACTAATACCTTTCAACGCAGTATTTTTTTCGTAGACAGGTATTTTTTGGATTCTACCCGATCCTCTCTCATTTTTTTTTTCGATTTACTCTTTTGTACATTTTCCACTTCAATTTACGCTTATATACATTTTTTCCGCTAATAAAAACAAAATACTCTTACTTTTATTCATTCATTTGTTTTTTTTTAATTAGCTATAAATGAAACGTCATATGCACAGAACATATGAAACTCGGGCGGAGCCGCGGGCACCAGCTGGTTGAATATAATTACCAACTTACCTTTTAGCGACTTTGTTATCCATAAGCTAGCACCGATTTCAAAATTAACGCACCAGATTAATAAAGTAATTATTCATTGACGTTTTAGTTTTTTTTTTTATAATTTATTCTTTTGAAGTCGGTTTTGATTATAATTAAAAAAGTTTTTAGACGTTGCATTAACGAGTCATTTTATAGAAGCAGTGAACGGAATTTCTATTATAATATCAATAGGAAAATATGTCGTAGAACATAATATTATTTAATGTGTCGATTACCCATAAAAATAAGACAATAGGAAAACAATGGAAAGTTGGTGTAAACGCCAGGTAAGTGCTCAAGGGGTTAATTCTAATTATATTTAAATGATTCATATTTTGTTTATTTTTGACGATATGGGTGACGAAGTATTTCTTATAAGTATGTATTTCTGACGATTATTCATAGTTGGCGCGATACAAATTTTTTAATAATTTGGAATGTTCTCATATATTACTATGTAGGACTTCAGAATCTACTACACGCCACATTTCGACAGTTGTAAATTGTTTTTGTCTGTTAATTACTTTGATCGCCAATCACGCAAAATCTACTGTACCGATTTCGATGAAATTTGATATATTAGTAGCTTATACTCTACAGTAGCGTCTTTTTACACATATTTCTTTATATTTATATAATATATGAATAGCGTTTATTTAGATTCATTAATATGTCGATTACCCATAAAAATGAGACAACAGGAAAACAATGGAAAGCTGGCGTAAATGCCAGGTTAGTGCTCAAGGGGTTAAAAACGCCATATTACTGAAGTGTATGCATAAGAACATCTATACTATTATTATAAACAGTTAATGTTTGTGAGTTTGGATGTTCGGGGCAATCTCCGGCACCGATCACTGATTCGATTCTGGAAATTCTTACACTGTTAGAAAGCTATATTATGCGAGTACAAGACAGGACGGGACTCCTGAATTCCATGAGAGCGAAGTCGCAGGCACAGCTAGTGTAGTATAAAAGCAAGATAATTATGATAAAAGGATAGACTAATGTCAATTTTAAAATACGTAAAGAAGAAGCAATGCAACATTTATCCAATCATATTTTTGATTTAGTAACTTAATGTGATAACAATATAATCGAGAATTGTTAGTAGATCAGACATTACGCTACATTTAAACATTGCCCGTAACATTTCGATATATCGACGGGCGGATAAAAACTCAAAAAAGATTTGAGCGACAGGACCGCCGCGCCGTCGAAAATCGATGTCGATAATCGATAGTGCAGTGCAACAAAGCGCCCGCCGGCCCATCTCTATTGACAGGACACGGCTAGACCGTGTGCTACGTGTGAATGTTATCGATTATATCGAGATGGTATATCGATTGGTCGACCATTACGTGGACGTGAAAATACCATGAGAATGAAATGAGCTCGATATTATCGGCCGTTTCGTCATTGTGCCGTGTGAGGATGTGACGTGTGCTCAGCCGGGAAAATACCAATCATTGTCTATGGTGTATGGACTAATGGACTTTCCTAAGTGGTTTCTTGTACATTACCTATATACCATAGACAATCGTCTGGGTTTTTGACGTGCGTTCGGCGTGTAATTCTAGTTTACAGAGGCTATAGTATTACCTTATTATTATTACCTTATAATTGTTAAATTAAGCTATTTATTAATTAACACAACCTGGTAAATATGATATAAGAAACACAAATTTCCCAAAAGAAGCGATCGCTAACATAACCAATTGATTTGTGTGACAAAAAAAAAAACTAGTCTTTTGTATTTATTTAATGCTAGGTAATTGTGAATATACACATTTCCTTCTTTTTTTTTTTGCTTCAACTATTCTAGAGACTTTTTCTGGTAATTAAGAGTTCAAGATTCGTTTTATTATTTCCAATTCACAAGAGCTAAATCGTATGACGTAAAATGCCTAAAATGGAAGACTGAGACCCCGCTAAAAATTCAAAAGGCTATTCGTTTATAAATAAATAAAGAATGGGAAGCCTAGATGATATCGAGAAACAAACTAAATGAAACTATTAAGTACAAAGTAAACATAGAGGCACAAAAGCAATGTTAAAACACAGTTGTACGTTGACCCCCGTTTTGGCGGCGCGTGCGCAGGACGGATAGATATATAGATCTGCCAGTCATGTCATAATCACAATGGCGGACGAAATACAAAGGCAAATCAAATCTCAGAGATATCTCGCTAGGATTACGTTACAGATTTTTTTAACTACAATTATATTACTGTTAACTCGGAGCAGCAGACGAGTAGGTAATGAACTTGGGGCTCTGATCGGAATATCCGACGTTAGATTACGCTCTTTTGACTGCGCTCCGATTTCGAAAGACGAACGACTTTTATTATAAACATACTTAATAATTGGTACATATAACAATCTCGTGTGACACACTCAATATAATTAAATTGTCATTTTTACTGAATTATGTACGAATTAAAAAATAAACAAAAAATATATTTTATACCCTACCAGTATTAACTCAATTCTATCATTAATAATATTAAGAAATCATACACTTTTGTTATTTTAATAAAATTATATCTCATAAATAAATACAGAAGAAAAATGATATTTTTCTCAAATTTTACAGAAGATAGGTACTAAGTAATAAGTACTAAGAAAGGTTAGTAAGAAGTAAAGATAAAATAACGTACAAAAGATTCAGGGTAAAATCAGTGAGATCCGCACGATGTCACAGAGAAATTGTTAACAGACGACTACTACTTCAATTTCATATACTCACTGGAACATGATACGAAAAGTTTTTTATTCTGTAAAAATTACAAATCCTACTAATTTCACTAAGTCTTAGACAACCATCAATATATAATACTAACTAAACTACAAAATAATTCATAATAATAATCGAAAAAGGTAAATTTAAAACAGTTCAGTACCTTTTTCCCTCTGTTTTTTAAAACAATATTCTTCTTTAATTTTTAGTTAAATTGGTAACTGTTTTTTTTTTAAAGAGTACTTTTTTTTTCAATAATGATTTTTGTTTAATTCCAACCACGGATAATAACTAATAGGTAGGTTATAATAAATAGGTACATTATATTAACCTCGCCCACAAAATCTAAGTCGTCAGTTGTTATACCAAGTAACAATAATTACAAGTCTATTGCTTTTCTAAATTCAATAATTACCTTCCAGTACGTAATCGTTACAGATTTATTTATTAAATACTTTAGGTAGATGCATTTGTAAATTAATGCATTTTACACAAACTAGATATGACTGTTTCACTTTTATTTGTTTTTATATCTCTTAATATGTCGATGTCGAAAACAATGGAAAGCTGGCGGAAACGCTAGGTTAGTGCTCAAGGGGTAAACTGAGTAGTTTAGGTAAGCCATTGCAAGATAATAATATTGACGGTCATGTTGTGTAGAAATGATTGCATATTATCTTTATAACTTTTTAGATGCATTTCTATAATGCAACAAAATATATTCGAAAATCTGTCCAGATAAAACATTTTTTATTTAGATAAAAACCATACATAAAAATTCAGTAGTTCTCGATTTATAAGCTAAACAATAGAGATAGAGACTTTGCCTACTGTAAAAATCATAATAAGAAGAAGAAGATAGACGCTGATATATTATGAAATTCAATTTGAACCTCTAGAATAAATTTATAATAATAATCTGTCTGATTATTTAGTGTACGAATCGAGATGTTCCACATTTCTTTCTATATTTACAAATACGAATATAAATGTTAAACATGAGATTTATAACACCGTATTCATCAAAGAAGCCGCTGGCCGAAGCTCGTTATAGAAATCACGGTCGAGTCTCGGCGATTTCGTCTCGGACGATGGGCGTGTGTACTCCTCAATGAAAAAAACATATCAACTCCCACTGCGACCGGTTACATTACGACAATTATAAAAACATAGTTAGTAATTACAATATAGACTCTGTAATCCAAAGAATAAAGGTTAGAACGAGCGAATGGATATGTTTGTGGTATAGTATCGGCCACACCACGCCTCGACACCCGTCATTGGCAGAAATAAAAACGGCGACAACGCGTAACCCGTCACGTCTCGCCGGACAGTGAAATCGTATTACCGGGGACAATATGTCGTCACACGGCCGACTAATATCTAGACCCGCGTTAAACAGAACAACCGCTTAAAATAAATCATATGTGAACCTAATTACCCATCGCATCATTAAGTATCATAAGGAATTTTCTAACCAAATTCAATAAAACAGAGTTGGTATGGTCACAACCACCCATCATGGTGACTGACACATGAATACGCATCTCATTTGTTGTGTATCCAGAGCTTGTGGTAGATTTAGGAGGGCATGATAATGATCTAGCAAATCATCTCGTGAAGCCCACCACAGCCCGAGCAACTCAGCTCAAGAGCAGCGCAGTTTCCGCAGTCATTTAATAAAGATAATTGGCATGATGATGGTGACTGTTGAAAGATAGTCGGTCGTCCTCCAAGAACCCTTAGACAGTACTTTATGGTATAATATATGAGGTGCAGTCATGTTTTATTTATACTGTTTAGGTTCAGAGCATTGATCACAATTTTACCCGTAGTTAAGTGACGATGTAGTCCAGTTTGGTAAACACTCTAAGCCTAGAGATACTGGCTGTCAAGTCAAATCTACTACCGCCAAGCTATTGTATCCTAGCGATGTTTTCATTCACCAGATAGTTGAGTTCGAACCTACGTCTATCAACACGGAATCCGACCACACAATCAACTGAACCGTCATCGCTTTGAAAATATTACAGACATCGAGTAAAAAAAAAAAATAGCCTGGACTTCATTGGACGGTAAGTATAAGGCATTTGCCCAGAGATGAAAACCGGCTAGTGTCATTTTGGCAATTTATAACGAGAAAATTATATGGCTGTTTTAATGGCGATATTGGAACGTAATATATAAGCCAGTCACTATGTCGATGTTTACCCTGCTTACAACCATATCAGCATCAGCTATTTAGTCGTTATCCATTAATGACGTAATGATTTTTAGCAACTTTTGGGCACCCCTCTGCCTTATTGATACACGGTGAAGATTTAGATCAAAACAACCCTCCCTCCCAAAGTATAATAAAACATTCCAGAATATTATCTTTCATTCACTCCTTAAGTCAGTATTTAAGTCCAAGAAAGGCTTTTTTAAGTAATTGTGTTCTACAATATGGTACCAAAGCACATTACCGATTTACCTGATAATAAGTTCAACTATTATATCAAGCAGGTTTGAATGTATCCAATAGGATACATTAGGATACTATTATTACAAGGTGGTTCATTACGTGAACGATAGTGATGACTGGAATTCCCACCCCTTTCTGTACTTCCGCTAAAAACGTCTGTAACTTTAAACTGTATATTATACTTTAAAAGAACTATTTTAAAATCGGTGTTCTTGTAGATGTACCCTCTATGTACACCTTAGTATCATAACCGCTTCCTGAGACCGATTCTTCAGAAAGGAGTACTAGTTACCCAATAGTCCAAACCGTTATAACACGTCCACAATTAAACAGCAGGGTTATAATTTGTGTGAATGCCCTTTTTATGCAGGCACCACGCAAGTCTTCTTTTCCAAACGCTATTATTATTGAGTGGAGATCTAGAACGGTGATGTTTATATGTGCCAATTAAAAAAAAACGATATAGATATACAAAAAAAAAAAACCCAAGATCCAGTTTATTACCGGCTCTGCTCGATTAGGTTGTTTTCCGAACCGGTGGTAGAATTTGACATTCATAAACGCACCTTATCAGGGCCTAAATTCGTGTTAAAAAAATTATTGAATTAGATTTATTTAGCGGTTATAAGAATACGGACATTTATGTTTGTTTACATTGAATATAGCAACATAAATGTATGGTAATAATAAAGACAATACGAAAAGAAAAGATAGATTTAGAAATAAGAACTCTTTTAAAACTAGCATCTTCATTACTTTGACCACATTTTCAATTAAGATTAGATGCTGTTGTAATTTGCTGAGTTTGTACTAAATTATATATATATATATATATATATATATATATATATATTTAAGAAAAACTTGTTGTATTTAAGTTGACATTCTCGTCCGAGATACCGCAGTGTCTCAAGAGCAAAATCTTCGATCATTGTCTGGTGCCATTGATGACTTATGGCACTAAGACGTGGTCACTTACAATGGGCCGTATTAGGAATCTTAAAGTTACCCAAAGGGCAATGGAGAGGGCTATGTTTGGAGTTTCTCTGCGTGATCGAATCAGAAATGAGGAGATCCGCGAAAAAACGAACAAAGTAACCGAAATTGCCCGGAATATTGCCATTTAATGGGCTGGTCACATTGCTCGTAGAACTGATGCCCGATGGGGCCAACGGGTTCTCGAATGGCTGCCACGTATTGGAAGACGCTGCATAGGTAGGCCCTCCACAAAATGGACCGACGACCTGGTGAAGGTCGCGGGAGTCCACTGGATGTGGGTGGTGCAAGACTGGTCGTCGTGGAGATCTTTAGGAGAGACCTATATTCCGCAGTGGACGTCTTTCGGTTGAATGGATGGACGGATGGGATTTAAGTTTGACTATGCAATCTATAGACAATTGCTCACTGAACATAATTGTGGCTGCTACAGATCTTTCACAGCTGTTTTTACCTGAAAAAAAAAACATTTACTGTAGGTAGAATCATGTTCGTTTGTATGTCGGTATTATATCTAAATGTTTTGAAATATTTATTGAAAAGTTATCTGTTTTATACTTAATAGAGATTGTACCGTCGCGGTGCTGTGCCCTATGAAATGACACTTGAAGCTTCGGTGAACACAGTTTACTGTCAAACGATGATATCTGTGAATTTATTAACAGGTTTTGTACTATACTCTATACCAGCCTTACTCATATTGTGTTCCGCAAAGCCTCCGTGGGGGCTCCACTAGCAATACCCGATGAATGATGATAATTAGAAACTTCCTATCAACCAATTAATAAAAAATAAGAAACAGTTTCATATCTCTCATTAGATATTTAATTACTAGATATTCAAATGTTACATTTTAACACAATTCCTAATAATGAATGTCACAAACTAATTTTTGTTTATATTAGGGCTCCGTCAAATATTTCACTTTCTAAAAGGGTTTCATCACCAAAAAGTTTGAGAACCGCTTCTCTATACTATTATATAAGAGGTTATAGATAAACACAAAAACGAATTGGCCGATTTTCAACATTGTTTCACATGTAAAAATCTACGCTATCACCGAGTAATCCTTGTGAAGCCGGGCCTAGTTTACTATAAATTATGAGAACCCTGTACACATTGGTACATGCTTACGAACGAAAGAAAGCATTTCAAAGGAATCGTCTAAAATTAATTATACGTTAAAACAATATTAACACCAATTTACCTATAAATAGTGGGAATAGAAACTACTAATAGATGTATGTAACATATATAAAACACAGTATACAGAATTTTCTTTATCAAGATCATAAATAACATAGTAAAAGGTGATTTATTTCATCAGTAAACGTTAAAAGTGTTCGTATATCTATGATAAGATCATTAAAAAAATCTTTAATACTGCGACCAAAAAATGATTATTTGATGCGTTTCAAAAAACAACGAAATATAATTGACACTTTCAATAAAATTCGTCGGACAGTAATTAAAAAGAAACCTCATTGAGCACGCTCGCAACAAAATCGCAACGCGAGTTACTATCCAGATGTAAATAATTCCTTATGGCTACCGTTATTTTGAAAAATCGATTCGATCGGTAATCGATTAGAAACGGTTCTGTTCCGTTTACGCAGTCCCACGGTCCGTGTGGACGCACTGCGGACACTGTGAGACACTGTGTCGCGACACCGTGTCGACCTTACGGTTGCCTTACGAAATAATCAAATGGAAAATCACTTTTGAAGGACTATTTTATTCGAGTGTTGCTGCATTCAGTAAATTTAGATTTTTTTTGTTCAATTGTCATTTTTTTTAATGTAGAAATCTTAGTTGATTGCGCGGGCTATGTCACACCGTGTTATTAATATTTTTATATCGATCGTTCGTTTTCTTTTTTTCCTACATTTTTTGCTAACAACGTTTTTTATATCTCTCTATCCGTATTAAGTTAAATAGTTTTAAATAAATGTGGGTATTAAAATTATGTTTAAGTGAATTGAAACGATGATGGTTCAATCAGTAATTTGGTCGTATTCCACGTCGATGGACGGAGGTTCAAATCCAGGTATCCAACTTTAAAAAGGGGTTAGCTTTCGTTAAACGAAAATATCATAAGAAAAACATACTATGTTAATAGGATCATACAATCATCCCCGCCTGGGTAGCTGCCACCATTAAGTTTGAAAATCTGTCGCCAAGCACCAATAGGTGTGTTTTGGTAGCATAGCTTGAAATCCAGTACCTCTAAGCTTAGCGTGGTTACCTTGGTACATCACCATTTTTATACCCTGTTGTTAACTCACTTGTCCCGTATCGTATTTACCATAAGTTTTACCATACGTCCCTATAAGTCTTCAACTCTTTATTTACTCCTTTTTCTTTCACATACTCTATCCATCTATTGCTTTTCTATTTTCCTCTATTTTTCCATCCTTCCACCTCCATATTCATTACTTTATTAAAATTACGTTTCATCTCTTCTCATAACATTTCCATGCCACGACAAACGTTTTACACAATTTTACATACAGGTACTAACTTGAACCATACCGACACTTAATATCAAGTGAGACTGTGGACAAAGTACAAAATCCCGTACACACTCCGGGCCCCCCTCTGGTACCGGCCCAAAACGTGCTTCGTTCCCCAACTGGGGAGGCTCTTAAGCATTACACGCACAACACTGCACTCACACTCCTGCACATAACACGCAGGTACATAGACCTTGTAAGAAACTTATTTTTTTATTAAATATTAAATGTAGGGCTTAGATATGTTCAAAATCCCGCGAAATTTTTAAACTCAAGTAACAGCGAAGCCGAGGTCCGTATCACTTTGGTAACCCTTATACTAGTTACCTTTTCGCGGCTGAGTGCCTTCAACACTCGCCCCCAAATTCACGGTGAAGCTGTAAAGGCCCTTCCGGTAAACAGCGTCAGCTAGTTATAAAAACAATAACGAATACATATCTAAAAGTGCGTTTCCTTATTTATTATATTTAATAGAATAATACTTAATATCAGCGTAATACCTAATAAGCCGTGTTGAATCACTTCACAATATTGTTTTTTGTCTGTGATCGGTAGAGCCCTAGTTCAATTTCTGGGTACAATCAAGTCACAGGACGATATATACTAGTATATAATAGATAAGATTTAAAAAGAGAAAATGAGATAAACAAAAAAAAACCATTTCATATAAAAAAAATGAACCAAAATACATAATTAATGGCTGTTACATATTATATCTATATAATACCTGTCTTCAAATGAACACAATACAAAAAATGAATTAGAGATATTGACGAAAGATTTCTGGAACACCGTAAAAGTTTAACTAACTGCCATTTTCTTGAAATATTCCTGTAGGTTGGCAATGTATCTATTATCAGTGTCCAGACGTCCCGTACCTACTTGGAAAAAAAAAAACATTAATATTGATACTGAATTAATGAGTAAAGCGATAAAGAAATGATTAGTGTGTCCAAAGCATTATCGTATATGTAAGACAGACGGGCAATTATACCCGTGTGCCGGCGCAGCACGGCCTGGTACCGACCGAGTTCACCCGAATTCGCGCCCGGCCACGTTTACATTGCATCTACAGGCTGTTCTTCTCATTACTCTCAATTTTCCTAACGTATATACAAATAAATTAAATTGAGGTGAATTACGTAGTTGACCGTCAGTAGGAGGTTTTAAAAAAGGCAATTTTTGTCCTTTATAATTTTTATTACAAACTAATTACAATATAATACTTAAACCTAAAATGCAACCTGCTAGCTCAGGCGATCGAGCGAGATTGTCCATTTTCCAACGTTTCACTGTCCCACGATACGTTGTTTTACGTTGTCAGCATTTTGGTATTTCACGTGGGAACTTCTGCTGTAACTTGAGTGCGGAATGTGGTGGTGTGTTATGTACTAAGTACAGTAGGTACTAGGTAACAGGTGTCTGTTTGTAATTTCAAAATAACATCTATTTACTAAATACATATGAATTTGTTTATATACAATAATATACCAAAAAAATTGTCTGTTTGTTTGATTCAGCGTGTCTCCAGAACGGCTACACCGCTTTCGACGGGACTTTTTCTAGAAAATAACTGAAGTTATAAGATATATCTTAGTCTATTTTTATTTTTCCGTGAAAAAAAAAACATAATAGAAAACGAAAAATTATACGCGAGCTTAGCTTTAGGAACAGCTAGTTGGCAATAAAATACATTCCACTTGATAGGTGATTTGAAAAATAAAATTTTTTGAGCTCGGTGAAATTACAGCACCGTATCTGATGATAAATAAGCTCTAAGAAATGAACAATAGATGAAAATCTCTCGACATTTATATACACTTACCGATCCCAGAACATGTATGACGTCACAATCACAAGTGTACGATTGTTGCGCCACAATCGGTCTCAAAAGTCCTACCACACCAAGTTTTGTTCTATCTCACCGTTTTTTTTTTTTTTCAGTATTTTTAACTACATCATATCTCATTAATTGCATTAACTATGAAATGGGTTGCATTAAGTATTACAAAGCAATATATTCTTTGTTGGTATAATTTATTTACACTCGTTATATTCTCCATGTAGGTTCATCCATGTATTAAACCGTAAAGGCGTTCAATGCTGGACGTAGGTCTCCACCAAACCGAAAGGGGAAATTGCCATAATCGCCACACTTGGCAAGCGGGTTGGTGATGGCAGTAGGTGTAATGGTAAGCAGAGGATACTGCTGCCCACCCCCTGGTTTACCTCTTAATCACCCTTTACGACACCCACGGGAAGATATGGGCACTAATATTAAGCTGGCACCACACGGAATATAGGTATTGTAACGAAATGTATATGTGTACCAAAATTAGGTCATAGAATGTATTTATTATTTAAAAAGGGAAAACGTTTTCAAAACTGATGCCTGATGGGGCCAACGGGTTCTCGAATGGCTACCACGCACCGGAAGACGTAGCGTGTGTAGGCCCCCCACAAGGAGGGCTGACGACCTGGTGAAGGTTGCGGGAATCCGCTGGATGCGGGTGGCGTATGACCGGTCGTCTTGAAAACCTTTGCGGGAGACTTATGTCCAGCAGATGTATTTCGGTTAAATGCATGGTTGGAAGAAACGTTTATCTTGAATTACCATTAACGGCCAGGCGAGCAAAGAAAGAAACATTAACATTCATAATATTCCAACGAATATATAAATGCGCAAGTGCGTTTGTTTGCTTATTTATTACGCTTTGATGCCTTAACTACTTTTCATGTAAATGTAAATATACTTTTTTCATGAATATGGAAAAGGACATAGGGTTTGCATATCATACACAAATTCATCGACAAATTTATTGGCACTAATTACAGCGAAGCATGTGAAAACTAATTCCGATTTTGATATACCTATATGTACTTAGAGTATTGGTTATTATTTAGAGTTCCTTTTTATTTTCACTGTAACCTGTAAGCTTCCCAAGAAAATAATACATTCCTTTCTGAGTAAACAATTAAAATTATCGGTTAATAAGATTGAAGTTTATGACTGTTCTTTCTTTTAAACTGGCAAAGGATTATTACCTCCTTACAAAATGAATGCTGGAATAAAGGAAGGAATAATACAAGTGTACACCATATTGGTAGCGTCTTTCTTTTTTGTTTACGATAGAAGTTTTTATTTATAACTACTTAATGTATTGCCCTAAATAAAAGTGCAAATATAAAACAAAGAGAGTAGATTCATTAATCGGCCGGTTTTTAAGGACGTCAAAGGTGGAGCCTAAGAAAATGATTGTAATCCCCTTTCTTTGTGCCTTAAAAACTTTACGGTCGCAATAAAAATATTTATGCCATTTATTCTTTGAAAACTTTTGGCCTTTTATTATATGCCTTAGTTTCATCTTCGGATTACGGTGGTTACTTTTAAATATACGAGTAAATAATTCCGAGAATTGCGATAAATATTCATTTTAGACGTGAAACGTTCTGAATTAGCAGAATTGTAATACAGAACTATTTTAAAATCAATTACTTACTGTTCAAGTAAAATTGTTTGATAAACTTATTTGGATTCATCGACTTATTACCACATAATTTCTTATTTACAAAACTTGTTTAGTAACGAATTATGTAATTTAACCTTTAGTAGTAAAATTAATACCTCTCATATTACACAATCTTATGTTACTTTTAATTTTAAAACCGTTCAAACATAATTAGGTACCTTTTTGGAATAATTAAATAAAACGAATTAGGTTTCTTTAGTTCTTGTTACCGATGATGTAATCTAGTCATTATTATCATCATCGGATTTTTTTTTAGTTGATAAATTATTTAAATGTCTTTAATTTGAATTTTATTATATATGTTTATATAATAAAATATATAATATAAGTTATGTGATTTCGGCGGCACCTCTAGCTCAACTGTTATAACACTAGATGGCACTCCAATACCAATCTGCCCCGAGTTCAAGTACCTCGGCTTACTCCTGCAAAGCAATGGCGAAATAGACCGGACGGTAAAGCATAGAATGGCGGTAGGTTACGGTTACTACGTGTGATCCGCAAATCCCCTTTAAATTAAAGGGGAAGATTTACAAGAACATAATACGACCTGTCGTCTTGTATGGATCAGAATGTTACCCCATAAAAGTGATGGACGAAAGAAGATTACATGCAGCTGAGATCCAAATGTTGAGATGGATGTGTGGGGTAACAAGAATGGACAGGATTAGGAATGAGTATATTAGAAGAAGTTTGAAAGTGGCGCCAATAACAGACAAGTTAAGAGGCGGTCGTTTGTCCTGGTATGGACATGTGGTGCCCAGGGAGAAAGAGGATGTTGTAAGAAAGGTATTGGATATGAATTTGGACGGTTACATGGGAAGAGGAAGACCAAAGAAAAGATGGATGGACTGTGTGAAAGATGAAATGCTTAGGAAAGGAGTGAATGCGGAGATGACAACAAATAGAGAGGAATGGAAGAGGAAGACATGTTGCGCCGACCCCAAATCAAAATGGGAAAAGGGTAGGGAGATGATGATGATGATGAATTTGAATTTTATTGTCACAAATATATAAATTCAATTTGCCAAAATATCATTAGAATAATGAATTACAATAGATACGATATTCGTACAGATGAATGTACAATATCTGTTTATTTTTTATACAAATTAAACAGCCTATAGACAGTTAATATGAAAGCTTATTCATTTGCATTTGTCGTGTCCGGGAGCACGTGTGTGTCGGTGTATTGAGTTCGCGTGCCGCCCTCGTATTACGAAAAACGTATACACACACTGTATATCGTTTGTTGAAGATGTTACGCAGATGTGAAAATAGGTAGAATGTAAACACCATATTCATTATATATGCGGCAATCATAGAACTGCAAATAATCAATATTAATTTTTATGGTTAAATATGTATACTTTATAAAAAATAAAGATAATTTTAATATATAATTTTTTTATAATCTTAAATATCATTGATATAAAATAATCTTTATTTCATTCTTTTGAATATCAACGTAATTTTAAATGATTAGGCATTTTAAGAAATTTATTTTTAGATTTTAAATTAAATTCAAGTTACCTGTATTTAACCCCTTGAGCACCTTCCCGGCGATTACGCCAGCTTTCCATTGTTTTCCTATTGTCTTTCTATTGTTTCATTTTTATGGATACTCGACACTTTAAAGACAGAAAAATAAAACGGTTCAGTATATTTCACTCGGTTTTCGCCTCTTTTTTTGTATATATTGTTGTTGATGATCTTTAGTATTACCATATGGAACAAAATAGGAAACAATTTTTTCACATTTTCACTATCCATTTTGGCCGTGGTTCGTATCTGAGATTGTTCGCGTCTGCGTTAAATAATCTTTGTTGAAAGTTAACCTCATGAACGGATGTATCGCCCTTAATGAATCACAACCCCAAAAATGGTTTCGTAACTTACACTCATTAATATGATTCTAGTGATCAATAATAAAAACATATCGTGAGGAACTTTATAAAACGATGATGACGCAACGGATAGCGCGGCCGGTCCGCGTCAATCGACGCGGGTTAGATCCCCACCTATCCGACTCTAAAATCGGCCTGAGCTTTCGGTGAAGGAAAACCTCTTGAGGATACCATATCATGATGGTTGGTATTTTCTAATGATGCCTGCCTGGGTAGATACCACCCTCAGATATGAAAAACTTTCGGATAATACCAATAGGTGTTTTCCAGCAGCATCACTTGATAACCAGTACCTCTAACCTCAGTATGTTTGTTACCATATTGGACCACATCGTCACTTAACATCAGAGGGGATTGTGGTCAAAGCAATGAGCCTATTCCGTGTAAAAAAAACCTTAGGTACATGAAAAGGGTTTACAATTGTAAACATTGTGGTTATCACTTTACAGAGATTTGTTTTTTATATAAACTTTTATTTTTTGATATGCTTGACACTGTTGGCCTGAAGGACCTTCACAACTTCATCGATCTCTGAGGCAAACACTTAGGACAGGCAGCCGAAAAATGGTAATAGCATAAGAGCATGGCTATGGTCGTTATCGGCCCACAAATTCTGTAGAACACATCCTAGCTAAACTTATCAGTTGGTAAGTAAAAACAAAAGAAAGAATTCCCTTACAGAATCTATATTCAATCTATATATTCTATATATATATATATAATCTATATATTCAATTGTGCAATTATACGCAGTGTGTTGCTTGAAGTGTATTGCGGTGACACCGAATGCAGAGTATAGATCGAAACCTGACTTTTTCAAGTCATGTAGGAGATGTGATTGTGAGGACAAGAGCGGCGAGGAGAATGCTGCGTCCAGTGCTCACCTCAAGGCTACCCTTGGGAACGAGGCTTGATTTGTACAAAACCTATTTGAGATCACGATTTACCTATGCCGCCCCTGCATGGTTCAGTCGCTTATCGGAAACGAACAAGAAACGGCTTAGAGCCCAACAGAGCATCACGCTTCGCATGATCGCGGGGGCACCGCGATACGTCAGCAACCACGTAATTGCGCGTGACTTACGTGTAGAGAGCCTGGATGCGTTCATAAGCAGCCTTGCAACCAACATGTTCCGTAGAGCGGACACGTCGGCGCACGTTCACCTCCAGAACATCGCGCCGTTGCACGCTAGACCTCCCGACAGACGGAGAGGAAGTGGTGAATACTTGTCGTTAATACAAAGGCCTCAGGCGCGTGATCTCATACGCCGGTCCTCGCCTAGCTGAGTAGGTAGTTGAAGGAGAACCGTGTCTATGACCCGTATAGATCGGGTGCATCTCCCTGACCCCTCAGAGTCCGATCGATAGCAGGATTAGCTCCCAGAACTCAGAAGATTACTCCACGAGGGACGCACCTGTGTGCCTCACCCAGTAGACTTGTCCGTAGGCGCGGACAAAGGAGAGGCCACCGTCGAAGGAAATAGCCCTGATGCGGTTTCCCCGTGTCCCCTATTAGTTCGTAGTTTAGTAATAGTGTAGATTGTAGTTTCCAACTGTGTTTATTTTTTTAAGTATTAATTGTAATTTTTTAATTGTAATTTTTATTTTTCAATAAAGATGGTTAGGTAACCACATGACACACTATTGCTAAGCTGCTGCAGTAGAGAAGAGAGGGACAACGAGATGATTGTCAACCGAATGCAGAGGCTTCCCCAGTTGGGGATCTCATAAAAGAATAGCCCCATCACCTCGTTTATTATATAATTACCTACATATAATTACACAAAAAACTTAAAAGATTCCTAAATTATTTTAAGCATTATACGTGCATTACTTTCGTGGCCCGTATTTACTTACTCTCGTCAAAGCAATAGAGAACGTATTATAAATATTTACCGTAATAACTATGTAATGAAACAGGTAGATTTCGAATAGAACAATTGTAGGGATGCAGTAATAAACGTTTCCCTGCATTTCGGACCTGTCGGCCTCTTTACTACAAAGGCGGCTACAGAGGTGCATGAAACCTTATCGTTTTTTTTTTTTACTCCATAAACAATTCATATTATATAATACACTTTACAACAAAACTTACGTGTAAGTTAATTTTAAAAAATTATAATCTGTTCTTTATTTTAAATAAATTCAACTGAGAACGGAATGTGAAAATGGAAGTTTTGGCGGGATTTTTATTGTCTCCCATATTGTAAATTTTAAATTGGTTAATCTTTTTGACATTTTACGAGATAGACTTTAGTTATTATAAACAAATAATGTCTGTGAAAAATAGCACCGAACATGAGATATAAAGTGTAATTAAAACTATCTAGTAAGTTATAGAAAATAGCTGCTATTTTGCAAGAAAGAACGTAGAATAAGAACTAGAAAATATTCTAACATATTATTCTATCTTTTTTTTACGTGGTATATGCTCAGTGCTTGGACCACAATATCATATGATGTTAAGTGACGGTGTGGTTCAAGATGGTAAACACACAAAGCCTAAATGTACTGGTTCTCAAGTGATGCTTCCGGAACACACCTATTGGTATTTATTTGGCTTCAAACTCGAGGGTGGTTACTACCCAGGCGGATATTATTAGAAAATGCCAGAAAATGCTATGATTCCCTCGCGATGTTTTCCTTCATCGAAACGAAAACAAACTAGAATAAAACGTAGATAAATATTTTAAAAGATTATTTTTTCAACCTAAACTTTGTTAAATTGTGTAAACAACGACGTATGATAATGTTGTCTATAAAATACATCTTTATTTCAATTAAAAAAAAATTACATAAAATTAAATGTCTTAAGAACACAATATTTTATAAAACCGAATATTAAATGATTGTAAACTTCAGTAGGTACCTCTATAATACAGAAAAAAAAATGTTTGTCACGTGCAGGGGGCGTGAAATGGTTGTGGAATCATGTTCAGTTAATATTAACAAGAGATTGGTGGCCGGAGTGTGGCAATTAACTTGAAATACGGCTTTATTGAGCCTTTTATAACGTGCTTGTTTACGGTTATAGTGAAAATTCATTTTTTTTATTAACCCACGCCAATTAGTTGCTCGAATTAACCTGTTAACGTTATTAAATGGGTCACATTTCTCAATGACCGATAAGATTTGATCACGTTTTTTTTTTTTTGCAAAATCTATCTATTGTAAGGTTGTTTATACAATATTTATTTTAAGAATGAATATCAGGAATCGTCGCGAGTTCGATCTTCCTACTGGTATCACTTTTGTCTATTATTTTGACTTCTGTTTTGTTGACTTTATTTACTGTTAGCAAATCAAATAAAATATACACTAAAACATAATTTTTTTACAACTATTGTTCAGTGCTTTGACCACAATCTCACCTGATGTTAAGTGACGATGTGGTCCAGAATGGTAAACACTCTAAGCCTAGAGGTACTGGTTCTCAAATGATGATGCCGGAACACACCTATTGGTATTTGGCGACAGGTTTTCAAACTTGAGGGTGGTAGCTACCCAGGCGGGCATCGTTAGAAAATGACCTACCACCATGCTATGGTTTCCTTACGATGTTACCTTTCACCAAAAAGTTCAGGCCGGTTTTAAAGTCGGATAGATAGGGATCTAACCCGCGTCTATTGACGCGGAAACCGGCCACACTGTCCGTTGCGCCATCATCGTTTCACTACTATCTCGAGTCTTAAGCCAACTGACGGACAGAAAGATAGACAGACACCAAATGGCTTCCTCTGGTAGCGACTTAAGACGTGCTCCAATCCCCAACTGGGAGGCTCCTTTATCCACAAGCGTGATACAGTGACACTGCGCTTCACACTTGTCCATGGGTTCTGCAAGGTACCTTAATATCCGTTTATTCTGTTAACCGCCGGTAGTTTACGTATCAGGCTCAAACAAATTGTTAATAAACTAAACACGAAGAACTATAGAATTCTGGAATAAATTTCCGGGACAAATTCATTCTAAAGAGCTCTTTAGGTCATTCACTCAGCGTAAAGCTGACGAATCCCTGATGCTTAGTAGAAATCAGCTACGAGTATTAGTGAGAGCACTAACTTGGCACTATTGTTTGGGCAAGCATATGCACAAGAGAGTGCAGGCTCTGTAAGTATGCAGACGAAAAACCAAAGCACATCTTGTGTGAATGTGATCGATCAATACCCACACATAACAAGATTTTGGTTAAGCACGCGTTGCTGCCGGAGTACGTACAGATACTCTCTGCTAAAAAGAGCCTACAGTATATACAGGTTATAGATATAGGCAGTGCGCTTTAGTGATATAGTAGCGATTACAGTAGATCTAATTAGATCGCAGTGATACAGGACTGTACTCTTAACCTGCATAACGCCTTTTCGAATGATAATAAACTCGAAGAAACCATGACTTGACTTAATTTTTCTTCTTAGTTAAAATGGCAATCTATGAGTTACATACATACACTTTTCTGCCATTGTCATGTGTCTCACAATATTAATGTTAAATGATTCAAAGCTCTTGCAAAATGGCGGACATCTTACTAGAACTTTCCGGGCGATTTTTGTGGCACTCTGGAATTCAAGCTTATTATAATATACCTTCATTTAGCTCAATAATCAAACTGTATCACTTCAAATACCATCAAAGTTAGAGACAATATAGAGTTAAATAAGCCAATGAAAAAACATAATAAGTATACTATGTGACAAAATGAAGCGGCCGCCAAAAAAAAATTTCACGATGAAACAAAGAAAGGCCTAGTTTATAAGAAGTTATAGTATCATGTCTCCGGCTAATAAACCAGCACACGTTTTAAACCTCACATTTAACGAAGCACACGATTTCGGAAGTCTAGATAAGGGCATTAATGGATTGGCTGATATAAAATGCTACGTCACTACACATATTTCAAACGTCGCATGTCGAAACGTCCAATTTAACAAAACACCCAAAACGTTGTATCAAATTGTCGCTTGTATCGAGAATCGATGGAACGAGGGAGAGGTGGTAGATCAGGTTATACTGGTGGCAATCAAAGGTGGGTTATCAGATAGTTCAAGGGTTACATTTAAGCAAGTATGCGTAGTCCGGTTCACGCGTTAGGGGTGAGATTACGATCGTGCATTAGCATTTTTCGATAGTACGTGGTCCCTTGCCGTATGTATTTGAGGTCATGTGTTAATGGTCGCTGGTCGCACGCGATTTTCTTTAAGACGATCGACCTGGTTACTTCGGAATGGAATTCAGGTAGCATTTAATAACATAAACGCTTCCATATAGCCAATAATTAGCCGTGCTACCTTCACATAAATAACAATTTATATATTTCACAATCATTCAATTTTTTTTAGAGTAGCAAACAGGCAAACAACTCACCTGATAGTAAATGATTACCGTCGCTCATGCATAACTGCACCGTCAGGGCTATAATTGCTTACTGCATGTCTAAATATATCACGGCTAAAGTAGGTGGCTCAGGAAATACCATCTCCCTCCCTATGAAGGGTTTTTCACAAATTCGGTTGCTTAAAATGTATATAGGATTTAAAAAAAATAAAAAAAAAAACGAATTTTATTAATCACTCAAACGGTTCTCAAGGTAACTGACAGATATATACAATGCCTTTTACAATATTTAAGTAATATTAAGGGGAAACATAATAAAACAAAATGGCTACCTACCTATCTCACGTTTAATTTCCACAGAACTAAATTTAATTATTACGAACATAAGAGTTTAAAAGCATAATATGATATATTTATCGTATCATTTCTGTTGTAATAAACGTGGTGTTTTTTTTTATCGTGGAGAAACTACCCTGAAGATGGTACATCAGATCTACCATTGAACAAAGACGTCATAAATCCTAATATGGCACAAGACGGACGTTCTTTCCGTGAGAGCAAATTTACAAGTAATATTACAATAACTAAAACAAAAGACGATCGTCCACCTGACGACAGTCCCCTAACCATACGTTTTAAAATGCGGGCCCCGTGGTAATCGTTAACTAATTCGCTATCATCCGATCAATGTGTTCATACTTAAATATGTGTTTATGCTCAGAATAAAAGGATAAGTTTAAGTCTTAGCCTAAGTGTTATTATGCCTGTATTACAGGAAGCCAGAATTATATGTTTCACTAGAAATTTTAAGGCTTAAATCGAGGTGAAATTTCTATATTTTTAGCAATGTGTTTTAGTTATCTCCGTGCAAGTTACGAATCATTTAGTATCGCAGTAGCTTTTGTGTATGACCTTGACCTATATTATTATTATCGATAAAAACAATATACCTATATTGCTTTAATACCAAAATGTCATCCAATACTTATTTGTATTCGATTATTTTGTATGAAAATGTATTACATGCTGATATTTCAATTAAAATCACTGTAACAATTCAGTATTTTTCCATCTATGATGTTAGCTTAATAAGTGCCCTATATCGATAGTATTCAAGTATTACAAATGCTTCGGGATCCGTAACAAGACCTCGAAGTACTGAGCCGAAAGAACACAAGCAAAGGTGTTTGGGTGTAAATTAAGCGGCAATGGCCAGGGCACATTGCTCGCAAAACCAATGCCCGATCGAGTCAACGGGATCTCGAATGACTACCACGCACCGGAAGACGTAACGTGCGTAGGACCCCGACAAGGTGGACTGAGGACCTGGTGAATGTCGCGGGAATCCGCTAGACACAGGTGGCGCAAGACCGGTCATCGTGGAGATCTTTAAGGGAGACCTATGTCCAGCAGTGGACGTTTTTCGGTTGAATGGATGGACGGAATGGTGATTGTTGTCGTGTATACAATTCCGAAGATAAAACCTAGGTAATACGTTTGGTGCCAATTACTTATATACATTAGGGTAGGCCAAAAAACAAGATAAAAATATTATTGAAGTTTGAGCTTTTAATCTAATATAGAAAAGTGCCTTTTCGTGGTTTTCGATTTCCCATTGATATAACACAGGATTTTTTTCTTTTAATTTGAATTTATATTATAGATATATAGGTAATAAGCAATAAAAAAATTTCATCGCCTTGAAGAATATTTTCATAGTTACTAACTAAATAAAAACAGTCGTTTTTTCTGCCCTATCCTATTATATATACATATTCGTAAGTGTAGTTTATTTAGGCATTCGTTTTTTCGTATATTGAGCCTGACTAGATCGCGACCACAACACATACATAGATTCTTATATATGTCGACGTCATTTTACTGAAACTGAACTTTATTGAACGTTAGTCCAGTCTTATTGCAGTGCACGTGTAAATGAAAAAAATTAGACTAAGCAATCATCATTCTCATTTCCTGTTTCTAAATAACATAGAGTCGTCGCAGTATGTTTTCTTCTACCATACATCCCTATTAGACGTCAATTTACTACATCCACATTTTTTGGCCTGCAGTCTTTTCAGACTAGATCTCCCGACATACGGAGAGGAAGAGGTGGACACTTGTCATTAATACATAGGCCTCAGGCGCGCGATCTCATACGCCGGTCCTCGCCTAGCTGAGTAAGTAGTTGAAGGAGGACCGTGTCTATGATCCGTATAGATCGAGTGCATCTCCCTGACCCCTCAGAGTCTGATCGATAGCAGGATTAGCTCCCAGAACTCAGAAGATTACTCCACGAGGGACGCACCTGTGTGCCTCACCCAGGAGACTTGTCCGTAGACGCGGACAAAGGAGAGGCCACCGTCGAAGGGAATAGCCCTGATGCGGTTTCCCCGTGTCCCCTATTAGTTCGTAAGTTAGTAGAAGTTTAGTTTGTATTCTCAACTGTGTTTATTTTGTAAGATTTTTCGTAATTTTCAATTGTAAAATGTTTTAATGAATAATGAATGGTTAGGGAGCACACACTAAGCTGCTGCTGATTGGCTTGAGCTGTATAGAGGCTGAACGAGAAGACTGCTCATCAGTCTTTTCACATTCATATTCATTACTATTTTTATCACATGGCACATATGTCCTCTCTTATCGTAACATGTACATACCAGGACAAACGACTTTCATCTTTTCTACCACTGGCGCAACATTCAAACTCCCTGTAATATATTCATTCCAAACTTTATCCATTCACGTCACACCATACATCCAGCATAACATTCGCATCTCTTTAATTTATTAAGTAAAAAAAATTCAAATGCAGCCCTTATTTAGCCATCAACCTTGAGATGCGCATGTGTTATTTTCCTGCATTGCTTTGGCATGAAACACAAGGCCTACCAAAAAAAATCTCTCAAACTACCTAACGGTACACACACGATGTCGGATGTATTTTACTTTGTAATATGAACAAATAATTCTTTACAACACTCACTTATCGGTTCTGGGGAATACGATATGTGTCGTAAAACTCAGGTAGGTAAAGAATGTATTGTCTCTCTGGACGTCCACCACAAACAATTGCAAACAGGTACTTAGTTACGCGACCCTTTGTCCGACATATTTGAATAAATGCAGCAGGTCTAAAATTAACACGCGAGAGGATTATTTCTTTTAAGCGTGTTTATGAACCTTTAAAAAAATACTTTTTCTATGCTTTAGAGAGTGCAATTTAAAAAAAAAGTTAAATAGTAAACATTTTGGTAAGAGTCGACTTATGCAAACGTATCTCGACTAGACCAAAGAAGTTCTAAAGAAAAATCAGGTCAAAAGTACCTATTATAAATAACCGATAAGCATCTATTAAAGGGGTCATTCACGAATTAAGAAAAAAAAAAATGTAGAAATTTTCAACAGCAATAGTAAAGAAAAAATTTACTTAAAAATTTTACTTACAAAACTCACTACAGGTCAGAAGTTCAAAAAAACAAAAAAAATGATGACAATATCATCCTAAATGGCCACGATTTATCAATTGATGAAAGCTGCTTCCTGATTGAAGGCAGTAAGATTAATTGCCACGCCGTTCAAATATTGACGATTTCAAACTACGTAACAATCCACAAATGGAAAAAAAAAAAAACAAATGGAAATAACCCACATCTCTGTGCTTCCACTAAAAACTACGATTTGTATAGTTTTTTATATGACATAAAAAAATTATATATATTATATTTATGAAAAAAAAAAAGAACCAGATCGAGTTTCTTACCGGCTCTTCTCGACTGGGTTGTTTTCCGAACCGGTGGTAGTGTTTTAGACGTTCATAAGCGCCTTCTTAGGGCCTAAATTGAATAAATAAATTTTGATTTTGATTTGATTTTGATTTTGAATCTATAGATATGACATTTACCTTCCATTTGCAACATCTTTTAATTCATTTGCAAGACACCCAGGCACATTGATCATGTAAGGAACCTTTATTTAATTATTATTTTTATTTTAACTTCAATGTTATTATTTTAATATTAAACCTATGAAAACTGACTTCTATTCTATAAAGCACGTCCTCAACGATGTGTAAGATAAGCCGGTATCATCGCTTTATCTTTATAGCTTATCGCTTTTAGAGAACAACGATATCCCACTTTATTACAAGCGTGAAAGGGACATTCATATATTTGTAATTTTAATAATAGTTAAAAAGTTTTTCCCCACTGGTGATTGAACTTTTTGTTCAGTCTTTTTTAAAGATATCCACCACACTTACTAACTGGCACAGAGCAAAAGAAAAAAAAAAAGAAAAAAAAGTGCAAAAAAAAAAAAGAGAAAGAAATCGCCAACGTCTACGATGCACGTAACTGGCAGTAACGAACACTAGGAAAACATTGAAAATTTGGCTGTTTAAGTGCTTATCACAGTCAGGTTAAACTTTTATTTTTGGCGCCCGGGGCGGGACCGCTCGGGCACGAACTTACCACAGACCTACACCAATACAGTAACTGTTATTAAATATATTATCGACATACTTTAATTGCCAGTTCGGCTCAATGTGTTAAGTATAAGCGAGAAGCTGTAATGAACCATAGATAAATTCAGGTCAACGACGTAGTTATAATATTCCTTACTAATATTATAAATGCGAAAGTAACTGTCTGTTTATCAGTCGTGCTTTCACGCCAAAACTACTGAACTGATTTAAATGATTTTTTTTTACACATATAGTCTAGAGCCTGAGAAAGGACATAGGTACTTTTTAATGCGAAAAAAGGGTTGTAAAGGGTTGAAAGTTGGGATGAAAAGTTGTATAGAAGTATCGTCATTTTTAGAGCTTGAAACTTATTTTTTAACCTGTTGATTCGATATAAATAAATATGACATTCAAAGTTTGTAAAAGTCTTACCCTAAAGGGTGTAAAACAACAATAGAGAATTGGGGATGTAATTTTGTATGGAAATATGTTAGGTGTATGAGACTGTTTTATAAGTTAGCGACAAGATACAAAATATTAGATCTATTCAAATGTAACATTTACGGAGGGGTTCGGGGGGGGGGGGGGGAGGGACAGCGGAGCGCGGCGGGGTGCAGCGAAGCCTGGCGCGGTACGACGCAGTGTAGGTGGGAAATATGGCTTATGGGGGGCAGGAAACTCATCCTGTCCCCCGGCTGGTTGACCATCTAGGTCATGCTTCCTACGGGAGGCGGGCGAAGAGGTGGGGTTGAGAAGTGCGTACACTCCCCCATCCCCACTGGGCCATTGCACGACGAGGCCCGGCGGGTTCGCTGCAGGGGGCGACGCGGTGCTTGCGAAAGCCACCCCCGTGTCGCCCCCATCTCAAATGCAGCGGACGGCCCCGGGGGGTTTTAGTGGGTATTTCCGGGCGACTCTCGCCCGGGTGAGTCCCACACTGCACGGAGCTCGTCACTCCGTGCCCCTTATCTAGTGTACTGGGGGACTTTGATCCCCTAAGTACAATAGATAAGGGTAGTGCGTAAATGCATTTCCCCCGTCAAAAAAAAAAAAAAAAAAAAAAAGGTGGGAAATATGGCTAAGTGTGCTAACCCGAACGAACAGACGCATGAGGGAAGACGACTGCGACACACGTATGCGAATACTAATGGCAAAAGATGGGAAAACAAAAAACTTAGTTTATAAAAATATACTTAAATAATTTCACATTAATACCTTATATCACTTATACTTAAATAATAAAGTATTTATACGTGTGTATCTTATTTGTAAAATAATTAGCCTAAATAATTTAAAATGGTACCCAAGGACACTATACTATGCGGACGGAGTCGCGGGCACAGGTAGTACAGAACTAAATTGGAGAAATATTCATTACCCCCTCCCGAAATAATAGTTAATAAGTATCTAAATATATGAGACTTCTATTCTATTAAGTAACAACTACAATAATAGTAATGGTTGTAACACACAGCGGACGGATCAGGATGTCAGCGCGATGTTTCTATAGAAGACATCGCGTCGACGCGAGCCGAGCACGACCTCTTCTATAGTAAAATCTAACTGGCGTCTCTTTCTGCTCGCTTTGCGACGAAATAATAATTCATATAACGTTCAAAAGACCTAACTATTTTACTGATTATGTAATCACCGTACTGTAAAAGAAGTCCGATAAGTCTGTTACCTTAAATACTGTAGTTACATGCAAAATAGAGTGGGTACTTTTAATGATATTTTCATAAAAACATACCAATTTGACAGTATCAAATACGTCATAGTAGAATAAATTAACCGGTTCGAATTTCAAAAATAACTTCCATCTTCATAGGAAATAAAAAAAACCGGCCAGCTCTAAATCATTCCAAATTCAAACTTAATCGCACGCGAGCGAGTATTTACGGCTTGTATTTCGGCCGTATGTTCTCACACGTCGTCCGATACACATCTGATTCATTACCGCACTCTATGGCTGTGCGATCTACATTGTGTATGGCACGGTGTACCATAGACAACCCGCGGATATACAGGTCGTTAACGGACCTATACACGTACCTGAAACTTATTATGCACGTGAGCGTTGATTTATATGAGAAAGATAACTTGTTATGGGATTATTTTTTATTATTGCACATTTATAATTATTTCGTGATATATCTGAAATTAATTAAGTAACATGGAAATATTACGAGTTTTCTATCCTTAATCGTAATCAACTATATTTTTTATTATCTATACTTCTGTCTGTGTGAATGTCAAAATTATTTATTTTACTAAAAAGATAAGAATTTACCTATATACGATATCTATAACAAAAATACAAATTTTAACATTTTTATCTGTCTGTTTGCAATGGGAAATCTATAATTTTAATTTATGAGAAATATTTTTACTATATCTTAGTATTAAAAACTTTTTTGGTACATAATTAGGATTCCGTATAAAAAATTAAAACAGTGAAGAATATATGACACGCGGGCGCAGCCGCGGGCGTACAGCTAGTATATAATATAATTATAATGCGTTGAAGAGATAAAATTTGACTTAATCCGAGCTTTCTACAATGGAGAATTTTTTTTACACGGTTTAGGCTCAGTGCATTGACCAC
Organism: Samia ricini; assembly: GCA_014132275.2. Lineage (NCBI taxonomy): Eukaryota > Metazoa > Arthropoda > Insecta > Lepidoptera > Saturniidae > Samia > Samia ricini. Next base: position 4,477,877 of record AP028159.1, read on the forward strand.
AATCTCACCTGATGTTAAGTGACGATGGTTATGATGGTTAACACACTAAGCCTGACACAGATGCTGGTTCTCGAGTGTTGCTGCCAGTACAAACCTATTGGTATTTAGCGACAGGTCTTCAAACTTGACGGTGGTATCTACCCAGACGAGTATTATTAGAAAATGCCCTACCAGCATGCTGTGGTTTCCTCATGATGTTTTCCTTCTTCGAAAGCTCAGGATGATTTTATATTTGGATAGGTTAGTTTGAACCCGGGTCCATTAATGCGAAATCGAGCGTATTTTCAACTGAGTTATCATCGTTTCAACTACGCTTCGCAAGTGTGTGTTGTGTGTCAGATTAATTATTACTGACTTCACTACATCTCGGCATACTATTTATTTCAAAACAAATCTATAAGTAATTTCATATTCCCTTTCAGCTAAATAAAATTTATTCATAGAATTGTATTATAATAACGGCACGCATGAATAACAAAATTACATTTTTATACAAAAAAAAAAAAACGGTGTCAATTATCGGCATGTTTAAGCAAAGCATTATTCTAACGGTGACCGTCGGATCGGTCTGATTACTATGCAATTTTACAGATCACCGCTTGTGACAAGCATCCGGTAAGACATAGGTAGGTATAGATTTAGATAGGAAAAAAAATTCAATCATTTTCACATAGCTAGTGTAATTTCAGTTGGTTGAAGCAATGATCGCTCAGTCGGTATAGTGGCCGGATTCCGCGTCGATGGACGTAGGTTCGAGCTCAGTAATCTATTCTAATAAATAAGCTTTGAAGAGTCTGCTTGTAATATGAAAATGACACTTTACTGAATAACTAAATAAATTTAAATGTTTTTATTTAGTAGTACATCACTATCGTTCAAGTAATGTAGTGCTTAAACTTATTGTCAAGTAATTCGTTAATGTGCTTTAAAAAACCATGGTGCACAACTGTTACTTAAAAAGCTCTTATTAAGCTTACTAACCTTAAAGCACAGGACGGATAATTTGTGATTACTTCTGATATTAAAAAAAAAAGATTGCGGTCAATAATCAACCTTTGCGTCTACTAATGCTTATAAAAAAACACACATAACAAGATGTCGAACAGTAAACAAAACACGTAGGTAACATAAGAATACTAACTTAGGTTACAAGTTGAAAACTAATCTAAGTGCCGCGGAACAAGTTGCCAGACAAGTGCTGACGTGTTGCTCTGTCTGTTTCTTTTTTCATATTATTTCTCTTTAAAGTTTTCAAACTTGAGCGAACGCGACGTCTGGTGATATGAGCATCGCATGAGTCAAGAAATATCCATAGAGTAAGATCGATACAGTGAGACGATTTTGCTAAATTTACTGCACCTTTTTATTGTTAAGTCACATAGTATACTCATTTACTAGATCTACTGAGCAAGTCCATATACTAATCAAAGTCAATTGCTTGATTAGTTATTCTAGGTGATTGTATTCTCAAGACAATGTTTTCGGGGATGAAATAATATCAAAAACAATTTACTGTCAAAATAAAAACAATAAAAAAATGTTACGAAAACATTTTCGACATATGGGCAGACTAAGCTGATAGGTATCTATCTATTCGACCGAAACACGTCCACTGCTTGACATATTTCTCCCCAAAAAGGGAGGATTGTCATAATCGACACGCTTGGCAGACGGGTTGGCGATCGCAGTCAGGAGTTTGTGGTCTTTAGAGGATGGTGTTTCCCATCCCTTGGTTTGCTCTTAGACGCCTTTTACGATACCTACGGGAAATATGGGATGTTATTATTCTTAGCCGGCAACATACGCTGATAAGTAATGTGGTGTATTTCCATCACACACCACAATGGTATTCAGTTACGTAAGCATCAATGGTTTTAGGTTTTGCTTATTTTTGCTGACATGAGGGACGGGGACTACATGGTAAGCAATATCAAAATGTTAATGTTAGTTTTTTTTTTTTTCATTTCAATTTACGAAAATATGGCTTTTACAGATTTGCTGATAAGGGCTGGGGGTTTCTTTATTTATTTCAAAAATTATCAAAATACTTCTTACGCAATACTCGAAGGATCCCTCACCTCATCGATCTTACATATATTTTCATTGAACATATTACGATAAAACTACAAACGACCTCCGGCTTGGCTCGAATCTAAATTACCAATATTAAATAATTTATAAATTTCAAAAATGTAATAAATAATAGACAACGTATATATTTATTGATAAATGTAAAAATGTCTGTATTGTATTGTAATGTATTTTTATTTTCAAATCTCACTCTACTGTGGATATTATAATACCCCATCCTGAGAGAAATGAGACGATAATCTTGTATGCAGGATTTAAAATGAGTTTCTTTTTTTGTAATTTCAAACATAATAAGATATACCTACCTATAGCTTTATATTCAAAGGATGAATAAAAAAATAGATAGGGACTGTAAACAAAAAAATATAAACCTAGAAATTTTGAGGAGACAGATTAAACATGAAACATTCAATTATTTCGTAATTATTTATAAAGATATGATATGTATTTTAGATTAAAAAAAACAGTTATAGTCAAGGCTGGAAGATGCCAGTAAACTTTGCTAGCCGAATATAATTGGAAAGAGCTTTGCATGCCAAATATTGTTTTATGTATTTATTATCTACGCTTAAATAACCTTCTAAGTAGTAACAAAACAATGCACGAGTGACTTATTTATAATATTTCAGATTGCAAAAAATATACTGTATACCCTTATTAACCGACCTTTTCCAGGTAGTTTTTTTTAAACACGACGGGCTTACGCATATGCCAATATAAGTGACGAATTCAAGAAAGCCTACGTGACAAGATTGGAAAACACATTTTATACAAACAAATTTTTTTGTTTCAAATGTTTTTAAAACGATATTTTCATATGCGTTTGTATATTGTGTGTGTGTGTGTGTGTATGAAGACATTTTATGTTATTTTCTTCTTAAGAAATACTTTCATTCGGTTTAAAAATATAATATATATGTTCGTGGCGTTTGATACTGAAGTGTTGATTTTATTTGATTTTAATATGTCGATTACCCATAAAAATGAGACAATAGGAAAGTAATGGAAAGCTGGCATAAACGCCAGGTTAGTGCTCAAAGGTTTAATAGAAGACAACAAGGGCCCTTAGCTAAAACTAATAAAATAAAGAAAAATTGCAACGACAATACTAAAATCAATAAAATAAAAAATATTTTTATAATGCAAACTACATTCCTGTATAGTCCATATACATATGTTTAAAAAAATCAATGGTCGTATTATGATACGTAGTATACAAAATCATAGTCAATCACCGATTTTCAGCCAGCGGTTTATAAAAAGACCGTGTTTGTTCATGTTAACGAGTCTTTTTATAATCGCGTTTTGACTATTGCGAAGTCCACTTTAGGTTGACGCTACTCTTTTGAGTATGATAGCTTATTTAACTGACAACTGACAAACGCTGTCGACCAGGAAGGCCTGCACTTAGGTGATACTCAGCCTACAAATGGTAGCCAGCACAAGGGTCCCAAGCCTGAAGGGTCCGAACCTCGGATTGAGCAGGTCGTGTTAAAAATTCTGTTTAATGTGCCCCCTGCTAACCTTTATTTTCCTTTTTTTTTCATGCGGAGATGCATTTACATATCCTCCTACCAACTTAAGCTTAAAAAGTTTGCTGACTCTTACTTTTGTCGCGCTGTGAGGTTATGAAACCGTCTTCCTGTCAGCATGTTCCCTCCTTCATACGATATTGGGTCCTTCAAAAGAGGCGTGAAGAGGTACTTAATCAGGCCAGCATGAGAGCGGTGACTGGCATTGAATTCTGTTCAGTGTCAGTCGCCGCTGTTTTGGATTGTACTGTACTTACCATCAGGTCCAGTACAGTCACTGTGCTGTGCATTATAAAAAAAAAAAAAAAAAAAAAGCGGGGAGAGGGTTGGAGAGCACCCCCTCCCCGCGCTAACCGAACGGTTTGTAAAAATGTCCCGTTCAGAACCCATGTATGTGCCTTGCGTGCAGTGGGCAAGTATGTGTTTGCAGTATGATACGAGTGATGCTAGCGCCTTCAGTGTTACTGTACCGCGCTGATAGCTGCTATAAACGGCTTCTCCAGATGGGGTCGAAGCACGTCTTTTTCTTCTTTTAAGTAATGCCAATCTGTGTACACACAATTTGTGCCAGTGTCATCTGGGTAACATGTATTTTCAATCTTGTATCAGCGTTACCAAGCTCCAGTAAAACGGGGGCCAACCCTCCTCGAACTTTCCATGGTCCTTTCTCGGCACCTCAGAACATATGTTACGTGGTTTCTTCTATAATACACTTAACTTGGACATAATAACCAAACTATATCTGATAAAACGCCACCAAGATAACACGATTTAGAGTCAAATGCACAAGATTAATGAATTAAAGAAAATAGCTGCTACATGACGGACTGAGATCGGCTAAAAACCCATCGCAGCTCGTTTTGTGCAACTCCCGGAGCCGTATCTCTCTCTCTCTCTATATATATATATATATATATATATATGTATATATAAATCTTGCGTGCGTGTGTATGTGAATAAACTTCTCCTAAACGGCTGAAGCGATTTCAATGAATGTTCTTGTGTCTATTCCTGTGGATTCGAGAATGGTATAGGTTCACAATTTGGTCCAATTTAATTTTTTTTATACGAATCGCAAACGAAATCGTGGGCACTATGAGGTAATTTCGAATTTATGAATAAAATCTTACCTATATATGACATTGTTTTTTTATAATATACTGTTACATGCTTTGTAATTATGTAGGTACTTCTGTTCGTACCCAAAAGTTAGGTGAAAGGTCTTTCGGTTCAACAGCATTAAGTCACTTTGAAAAAAAAAAAATGTTTTATTCACCGACAAAAATATGTCAAAATTCACAAACTATATCTATATATATTTAGGTATAAATTAAACATTTTAATTACGGTATAGTCAATGAGAATAATTAGGTATGCACTTTTAGAAACAGCAGAATTAGAAGTATGCTTGAAATGTTGACTTCAATTTTGAATAATTATTAATTTATTCTAAATATATTAAATTCGTATTTGAATACACATTTTTAATAGGTAGGACTATGGCTTTTTATATAACTATCGAAAGCATGAAGATATTATTAATAAATTAGATACTCGTGTGTTTATCTGCCTGGTCCTTTAGTTACAAAGTTTGATGAACCCTGATGTAGCCGACTGCCTACGTCCATGAAAATGAAATAGATTTTTTTTATATTCCTAAAAAACACGGCTTTTATTTCTCTGTTAATTTAATAAAAACGATAGTCGTTTTAGTTGATTTTTTTCTATTGTAATTTCAGCGTATTTTGACCACATACTCATTTGACGTTGTTAAGTTTTAAGTGACGTTAAGTGACACATTGTTAAGTGACGACCTAATCCAAAATGATTAACAAGATAAACCTACAAAGTTCAAGCTTGAAACTGGTAGTTAGCCAGGCTTTAGTTTGTAGTATAGGCTTCGAAACCTGTGTCTGCCAACGCCCCTGACTTAGCATACTACCATTAAGCAATCGTGGTTTTAAACACCTAACTAGGTATGAAAAGCCTTTTTTTTAAGAATCCAAGCCTTTATAACTATTCTTCTACCTATATAAGTATTTCTATATTTCCCACGTATGATTTATTTATTAGGTTCTTCGAGAACATTCCTCATGCGCTCAAGTATTCATAGGAAGTTTAATTTTATTTTAAAAGTATTGCCAATTTAAACTAAAACGCGAATTTCGAAATATTTTTTCCATATACCTATAGGTAATATTTAGTATTTTGTTGAAACAAGGAATATAACGTCGCCAATACTTACGTGGCTATGTGATAGTGATTTAGTGATGTGAACAAAGTGAAATAAGTTTGTCACTGGGATAGTATATTACGTACCTATGTAAGTCATTTCAATGGCAAATATTGAAATATAACTCTCAAATTAGGTATATATAAAGCATATTATTTGCTTTAAAAGATTTTTCTAATTATATTTAATGAATCTTATTTAACATCTGCGTTTGTGTCCATCATGATTCATATAACACCGTTCAACCAAAAGCAGCGGCAGCGGACAGCGCCGCGCCGGACAGCGCTGCGCCGGACAGCGCCGCGCCGATCCCACTCGGACATGTCCCAATTCCGGTGCGACCTTCGCTCCACTGAAGCAGTCGCGCGATAAGTAAACCCAACGGTTTCTCCCTATCTCTAATGCAAATTAATTCACCTTACAAATCAACTGAAACCTCTTTAATATTCAAACTAATGTAAGTAAACAACATAATATTTTCGTAGCGCTCTTCAACTTATAGTATGGTTTATTTATTTTGTGCTCTTTCGTTGTTTGTTATTGTTGGCCGTGTAAAGGTTTCAGCCTCTGCAGCGGGCGGTAGCTATTCAAAAATTATATATACAAGTGAAGGAGGCGTCACATGTGTAGGTATTCGCGTGATGTGACACACGTGTGGCCCGCGGGTGTCGCAGGTGGGAGGGTGTGCACGGCGCGGCGGGCGCGCTGCCGGGGTGCGGGGCGACAAAGTGCGCGCGTGTGTGCGGCGGGGGCGGTGCCCCGGGGGCGGGGCCGGCGGTGGCGCGCGCGGCCTCTGCCTGCCGAGACAGTCGGCATTCGCGCGACACCGTCGTACTGTGCGCTCGCTTGGTACAGTCTGCTCTCGCGACCCGTTAACGATACACGTCCGCGCTTCGCTCCCGCCGCCCGACGCGTTCCCACTATACCGTGCAGTGTTTGAAACTTAACCCGTGACACAGAGTGCTCGAGGACATCACGTCACTTGTCTAGATAGTAATCGTGTGAACTGAAAGGGTGCAATGCGAATATCGTTGTCCGGCGGGAAGACGAGTGTTTGATCGAGGAAAGGGTTTGAGTGCGCGGGGTGCGGAGGCGCCGGCCGCGCACGCGCCCGCACCGGCTCCGGCACACGCGTTGAGAGCGGCGCGCGCGATGGACGATAAACAGACGGCCGTCGCCGGCGAGGAGCACTACAGCCTGCGCTGGAACAACCACCAGGCCCACCTGCTGCGCTCTTTCGAGGCGCTCCTGCACGCGGAGACACTGGTCGATGTGACGCTCGTGTGCGCGGAGCGGCGGGTGCGCGCACACAAGGTGTTGCTGGGCGCGTGCAGCCCACTATTCCGACGGATATTCAGCGAGAACCCGTGCAAACATCCTGTGATAGTCCTCAAGGATTTCCAGGGATGGGAGGTGCAGGCCGTCGTGGATTTCATGTACCGCGGGGAGGTGTCTGTAGCCCAGGAGCAGCTGGGCACAGTGATTCGCGCGGGAGAATCGTTACAAGTTAGGGGTCTAGCAGACCAAGACCGTGAGGAGACGGCAAGGTCTCCGCCCCCGACGCCGCTGGCGCGGAGTCCAGTGCGAGCGACGCCTCCTGCGCCTTCACCGCCAGTGAGTCCCGCGAGCCCGCAGCCCAGGAGGAAGCAGGCGAGGCCGCGCCGCCGCTCAGGAGAATCTGACACCCCTGAGAACCTATCGATGCGTCGGTCGCCGAGCGGAGGACTGAAAGCGGTGCGGCTCGCGAGACCGCGCTCCCCCTCGAAGCAGGAGCAGCCCGAGGAGCTGGAGACGGAGGTGCCGCCGCCGCCGAGGATGTTCGCCCCGCACCAGGACATGTTCCCGCCAGTCCCACCGGCAGCAGTGTCGGCGCTCTCACTCACACCACCACACAGTGAGTACTCTCAATTATACATTTCATAAATCACAAATAAAGCTAAATCATTCAAAACTTTCCACAAACTTTCCCTTTCATTGCAAAAGTAACCGAGTAACGTTCTTCCAATAATCAATTATAGCATTAATTGCTAACAATTAATTAAATGAAAACAATGGGTGATAGATAAAATATTATCATAGAATAGAAATTACTGAACGTAACATTGTAGGTAATCACCAGGTCGGTGCGACACTCACGAGGTCCATCAGTGAAAAACAAAGGTCATACTGAGCAATGTCGTCGTGGACGAGTAATTATCGTTAAAAACTTAACCTCGATAACTCATTGTCACGACAAATTACATTTCAGAAATCATTTTAAAATACAAATATTCAGTAGGTAGATGAGGTTTTTTTTTGTAACTAAAGTTTTTCCAGCAGTGGTAGGTACATCTTAGTTTAAGTACAGATGAAGTGAAGCGTATTTTCAATAGTTATCGTTTTTTGTTTAAATTTACTTATTGAACAATAATATACCGTATTTTAGACAATTTTAATGCTTGCTAAGTACACCGAAATTACACGATAAGATATATATATAAATATATTTTGAAACGAAACGAAAAAGTAATCAATTATGGAATCGAAATTCCCATTATTCTATAATTGCATATTTTATTTATAATAAATGTTCTTATTAACATTTATATTGTTGTTAAATTAGTATGGTAATTGATAATAATTAGTTATACTAACGAAAAAAAACATGATTGCCGAAAGATACGGTGTGTATATGCATGCAATATATTTTTATAAATTTGCATATATTTAGGACAAATGTTCATATACCAAGTATCACAATAAATTAAAAGAGCGATGCAGAAATATAGGTTTCAAGGTTTTCCATTACCCTAGATAGCGTGGTATCCCTTCGAACATTTATTGTTTTTTTTTCTTAAAAGTTTCTTCAAAAATACGTCTTTACGAATAGGTATTTTATATAGATACTTTAAGAATATACTTTTCTTTATTAACACCTTGAGCACTTACCTGGCGTTTACGCCAGCATTCCATTGTTTTCCAATTGTCTTATTTTTATGAGTACTCGACACATTAATAAATGTAAATCAGAATTGATATATTTGCAAATATATCCACGAAAATCATTGGAACATTTAATATGTCGATTACCCGTAAATATAAGACAATAGGAAAACAATGGAAAGCTGGCGTAAACACCAAGTCAGTGCTCAAAGGGTTAATGGGAATTACTTATTAGAACTTGCCATTATAAGTCATATTACAAACATATTTAGAATTATAGATAGAGACGATCTAATGAGATTTCTTATGAGACATTATTCCGTAATATTCTTTTTACTATTACTTACTACATTAAATAGACAAAGATAAATAGTGCTAGTTGTTTTCTAGTTTTAGTGTTATCAATAAAAAGATTGAAGACCGCTTTTTAAGTTAAAAATAATTTTAATTTACTATTTCTATAATAACCTACCTAGTTAGATTCCTATTTGAATGATTATGAGATGCATTTCTTACTATCAAGGTTCATAAATACTTAGTACCTATGTAACCCTTAAACGCACATTAAATATGTTTAACGATTTTTTTTATATGTATTTTAGATTAAAGAAGATTTTTTATATGTACATTTTTTTTTATTATACGTATTCACTAGTTATCCATTTTTAACCTCTCGAGCATTTTAACAAGGCGTTTACGTTAGCTTTCCATTGTTTTCCTATTGTCTCATTTTTATGGGTAATCGACATATTAATGGTAATAAAAACATAATATAAAAGAGTTAATTAACCTCGAAATATTAATCGATAATGTAATATAGCTTTATTTATTTTTCGATAAGGTAAATACTAAGTGGATTTTTTACCAAATCGTATATAAATTTAAAAAAAAAAACCTTTATTGCTGTACAGAATTTTATATGCTATAATTAAGAAAATAAAGAGTGCCTTAACTTATTTTTACAATTTGCGTTTAATAATTTGGAATATCATCTTGTCTTCCGACAAAGGCCTCCTCCAAAGACTTCCACTCTGTCTTGTCCTTTGCTGTACGAGTCCATAATGGGCCCGCTATTTTCTTGATTGCATCCTCTCATCTTTCGATTTGTCTACCTGTTTCTTTTGCTATCTCCTGGATACTATTCTGTTATCAATCTTGTACATGTCGCCTTCTCTCTTATCATATGCCCTGTCCGTATCTACTTTAGTTGTTATATCGTTTATATATTGATGGCTAAATGTTTTACTCTATTTGAACGCGAAGTACCTAATTATCTTAACTGCATCGTAGTTTGTTTATTTGAATATTCGTTCTGATAAGTTTGCAATAAGATCATAGCCACGTATTGTGTTATTAATTTAGTACTAGCCCATGTTTTTAATTATGGACGATTATGAACAAATTACGTGACACTCATTATCTTTAGCAAGGGTTTGGTCGAAAACAATAACATCGGATTTCTATAGGGAGCTTTTTTATATTATATAGAACGATGCGGTCCAAAATACTAAGTACGCTGAATATAAAGATACTAGCTCTCAAGTGATGTTGCCGTGATACACATAAAATATATTTTTGCGACATATCTTCTAACTTGAGGGTGATTAACCACCATACACATATGGTTTCATCACAATTCTCTGCATTATCGAAAACCTATGCGCATTGTATAGAATAGGATTCAAACCCCCACTTCCATCGACACGGTACACGACCGTGCTATCCCTGAGTCACCATCGTCTCGGCGAAACTGACTTTTTAATTGAAAGTTTATACTTTATTCTTTTAATTTCCTTGTTAGTAAAAAAAGTTTTTTTTTGTCTTACTTAAACGAGTAAAACAATGCAGGGGTCTTATTCGGTCATGATATTTCTATTTATTATTAAGTTTTTTTTTAATCTATTATATTTTGTCGAGTATTTTTATATGTCCACACAAATATCGATTTACGTGAAAGTTAATTGATGTTAAAATACAAGAGGAAATATTACTTAACTATATTTTAAATAATGAACACGACGAAAGCTATAAATTTATTAAGTTTCATTAAAAAAAACTATTACACTCGAAAATACTATGTATTCTATCCACATTTAAAAACGTACAACTTTAACCTTCATTCTCGGTCACCAGTATGTAACCTTTTTTGGTTTAATATTATTCTTTTTTCCTTTCTAAGGAAAAGGCAAAAGCAGCATTTAATCATTGAGCCAACTTATGCAGACATTACTATCTCACATCATCGTGAAACGATTGACATCTTGCCAGGTCTTTCCAATATGTTTTATGACACTTCACAATTCATGTTCCGTGTGTCTAATGCAATTATTTGAGCACAATAACCAAACCATAGCAGGTAAAAACCGGCACACTTATGAATAACGCATACATTTAGACAGGCTAAATTGGCGCCAAAAATTTATCACTCAGTTTTCAATTTTTTTCAATATGACAAGAAACGAAACGCTTTCCCATAGACTAGAATGCTAAGAGGTTGTCATAAAAAAGAAATTAGTAAAGCAAGCGAGAAACAAAATTAAAAAATATTTGAAACATCATACGGATCCCGCCGCATCGATAACATTTCGATATAACATACAAGTTATATTAGATTACTTATCAATACTCGATCAGAACGTTTGGAAGATATATATTAAGATCGCCTATTCATACGTGCGTCGGATGGTATTTATTATCTATGATCGCGTGAAAGGTAACATAACATTACAGAATCCATTAACGTTGCGTCGCGTCGCAAAGATTTCGCCTTAATATTGTATGTGTTTCATACTTTTGTGGCCGTTTCATTCCCGTATATGCGTCATAATAAACGTAAGGATGATGTGTCAGTGTAAATCTTATGCATTTCCAATAATTATTAGCATCGTATATTATATTCTTTGAAATAGAAAGTACCTAATACTAGAAGTTATTTTGTTTAACGATCGCTTTTTACGTTTCTGATCGTATTTACGATGCTACGACTCTAAGGTATGATAATTAATTTTAGAATATTATTGACTATTAGTACTTATTTTTTCATTAAAAAACAATAGGTGTATTTTTAAATTACGTAGAGATTGCTGACATATTTCTAATTAAATTGAAAACTATTAAACTTTTTTAGTCTAAAAAACATTACTTTAGAGCGATTTTTGCAGATATAACTGCTGAGCCTCCTTTGGGAAATCGCGATAGGTTATTTTCTAAATTCCTATAACATATGCGCCATAAAATATTAAATTATCTATTACAATATTCGGTATCAATCTAAATAAATACAGAATCTGTGTTATAAATTATTATAATCTGTGACCAATTTATTACAAAACGCTACTATAACATGTTCACAGATTACGTACAATTCATAACAGAACCAAAGCGTATCGGTTCAAAGATTGGTTTTATACGTCTCATTTTGTTTTATTATTTCCGTACTTTCGCGTATGTGCCTACTGGTGTTTGAGTTTACTGTAATAAACGTAGGATGATATTATGAGTTTATATGCATACACACACACATACGCCGTAGTATTTCGTAGTTAGTGAGTGTTCATTAGACATTTTGAATCGGTGTACTGTATAATAGAAGAAGTATTTAGTTCTAAACGTCTCCCAACTTTATGTCGTCTAATGTTGTTGGCGTTTTGCATGATTTATATAAAAGAAATAAAATTGGCGTTTGATTATAAATTCCAAATTCAAATTTAGGTTTGTGTATTTGTGTTTCTTTTGTTTTCGCGCCATTTGATTTTTCTTTGACATAATCCTGTTTATAAAAAGGTAAACTTTAAAGTATCGCTATTTTTACTAATACGAGTTCCACGTTGGTACCAGTGCTGCAGAAACAATTCGAAATATTAATGTTATGTATGGGAAAGCTACTGTAAAAGAAAGCACAGAGAAACCCAGGAGAACCGGCCCAATCATGTCCTAACCGAAAGTTGACTCGGAATAAGATACTGGTGAGTGTTTGCTGGACTAATGCTGGTGGCATACACTACAGCTTCCTAAGATCTGGTCGTATGATTACAGCAGATCTGTATTGTCAGCACTTGCAAATCACGATACTTAACCTAGCCGTTAAACAACTGAGACTGGTCGATCTCGTTAGCCAACAATGACATAATTATTATCAAAATTAAAAAAAAGAAAACCATAAAACTATCAAAAAGGCAACGATTCTTTCTGTGTACCAGTACGTGCCAAAGCTAACTCGTAGTTATAACTAACTACTAAATTATATAACAGTTTACCATTTTCATTACAAAGCAATAATTTTACAAAACGAATTTTTAAAAACAAAACCAGCCAGTTTCTATTAGATAGTGTGAGTAAACGTTTAAGTTAATTATATATTTTTTCCATTCTTTTTATATTTTACTGTAAATGTATGTATTGCATGTATGCTCTTTTTTTTAAATATGTTTATTATTAAGTGTTTACATATCTATAGACAAATTTAATTAAAAACGGAGGTTACACCTGCCCATAAACTGCTATGCAGTTTGGCAGAAGTAATTAATTGTAATTAAAATGTATGTTTGAAAAAAAAAAAAAAAAAACTTGTTTTTTATAAATACATATTACATATATATTTTCTGGTTCTTGGCATAACTTAGAAAATAGAAAAAAAGGAAAAATATTGCTTATACGATCAACTTTCGAACCCCCATTACCGCCCCCCATATCATCAAAAATAGACATAGCATAGCCGCTTTTGACGTTTTACGTACCATAATACTTACCCTAAACATAGCTCCAAAAAATAAACATTTACAAATAAATCATGTAAGGAACTTTTACCTTTATTATTTATTAAGGTAACAAACACAGAATTCATACAAAGAAGTCTATTATAATTCAAATAGACCTTAAAAACTTAAATATGTGGATAATACTACAAACGTTTAAAATGAATTTTACAAATTTAGTAAAGAAAAAAAAAACTAAATATTAAATTACATTTTTTTATAATTAAATTTGAAATTATAATGAATTTGAAAATGTAATTATTTCATTTTTTTAAATTAATATTATTGTATAATATTTATAAAAAACGTTATGTAAGTACCTAAGTACTGTTAGGCTTTATGAATAAGACAAATGATATATAAATTCTATTCTTAAAGCTAAAAGATTTAAAATCTTTGTGTGTGATGTGAAGTCGATTACGGTTAATAGTCCTGTGTATAAACGTAATGAGTGTTTCTCGAGAAAAGGCAATCCCACAGAGGTTTCATGATTGCATCCATTTAATGATATTCAATATCAACAAAACATACGTATCACGGTAATAATATTACCGTTGAGTTTTTTTTTTATTGTCTACATAATTCAGAGTTTCTTTCCTTCCGATAAGTTTCCAATATTATTTTAAATGGAATTAATTTCACTTTAAGCATCTATTTGTAATATGTAGATACAAAATTCTATAAAAAAATTTATATATCTTATACATGTAAATATTATATTAAATTGAAGAAAACATCATTGCTGTTGTATTGTGAAATTAGTTTTAATTTTATACCATACGTACTCGCACGCTATTAATAAGTTTTGATGTTTTTTTTTATAAAGAAAAAGTTAGGTATAATACATAGAAAATAATATAAATTAGGTTTTAAATATATGAGAAATATAATATATTTAAAATACAATTTATTTTAACTATATTTAAACTACCCATGTCATATATACCAACTATTAATGAGGAAAAAAAAGAGTAACAATCTAGAACATGTATTTATAAAATGGTTATTATTGAGTAAAATTCTTTTTTTTTTAAGTTCTCAAATCAAAATGCATTTAAAGTGTTGCTTACGTTAATATATCAATGGGCACGCGAGGTCTTGGACCGTCGTCTACCGGGGCCTTCAAGGGTGACAAAAAAAAAGCAAAAAAAACTGCGCAGGCGATGACATTGGCACGAAGCGCCTACTAAGAAGTACCACGCGCGCGCACGCAAGGGCGGCTGCACTGTTACAGTGACTACGATCCAAGTAATTTCTCGGACATTCAATATTACCTTTAACACTATTTTATTATTACGATCCTTTTATTTTTATATAAATAAAACTAAAACACACTATGTGAGATTACTTTTTTCGATCAACCTATATAATAACGTATTTATAATTAATTTCGCATAATCAACCTTATAGAAAATAATAAACACAGTCAGTATTACCGTATTTAATTGTCGATTTCATTATGACTCAATTAAGTCGATCATACAAATAATACAAAGTAGGTAATTGGACTTAGCACAAATCAAATAGCAAAACACCTATTAATTACTCATCCGATCAATTCTCGTAAATATTTATTTAAATTCCTTTAAATCAATACGAGCTTCATTATAAAATTATTACTCATAACGTCTCGTCCTAATGAATGAATGGACATATCAGACTTTTACAGTAGACGGCACCATTGATGTTATTCAGAATTATAGTAAATTGTTTGATGATTCATTAAAAACAGTCTGTAGTAATGTCACAGATATCAATAGGTTATTATATAGGTATATTTCAGAACACGAGTGCTCTACTCTATTCTTGTTAGCTGACGTTGCAATGACCGATAAAGCTAACGGTTAAATAAAATAATCCATATTATTTTAGTTGCAAATGTATCTTTTTTATTACTATCATACCAACAACTCAATTAATAACTTTGATTAATAAACGATAGGGTAGATAATTTTGATTTTTCGAAAATATGCAAGCAACAGCTCAAGTTAATTATCAGGTCTTATTATCAGGTCAAAATCAGTTAATTTGAAAAAAGAAATAGTAATATGTAATACACACATTTTTTTTAAAACATATTTTATACGTATGTGTGTAGTTAAAAAATACGTAACTTTTTTTGATGTAACTGTGTCCTCAATTACGTAATATCATGGTTACCGTATAAGAGGATGACGGTGAGACCGGGCGGACTGCGCACGCGCATTTACATTCAAATGACACGGAATCAGCAAACACCCAGTGACCTACTTGTTGTATATTTCACACCTTATGATGTCCCTACTTATATTACTCCATATACACGTCATATTACTCCACAATAAGGAAGTTATAGGTAAATATATTACACAAAACGAGTCATACTGTGATTAGATTTTCTGTTCCCAGAGTTAGTATGAGAGTTATGTATGTTTACATTTTTTATTACAGTAGGATTATTTTGACTTTGCGAGTCTGAACAGTTATTGTATGATTGATTAGGACGTACTGTCCTCATAAAGAAATGTTTAATCATAGTTTGTCGTTGATTTCCCTTGTCTGTATTCCAAACTAATGTATAAAAGTTTTTAAAAAAAATACCACTGTCAATCACAAATCAATAATAAAATACTAACAACGTGGAACCCCCTTTTTTTTAGTTAAAGAGCACATCATTCATCAGCCAACTAAAACAGATTTTAATAACAATTCCTGTTTGTTCTTTTTCAAACATTCGGTTTTAATGTTGCCAGTAAACGCTAATTGAAATACCTAGCATAATAGTTAGTATGTCAGTTTTTATTATAAAATTCTAAACTTGATTGAACTTAAAATACAAACTTTTATTCTGTATTCATAAAGACATCGCAACTTTTCCATACGAAAGTAAAAAAAGTTTCAAAGCTTATAAATCCTAACTGTTTAAATGTTGTAGTGTAAATTTTTTAAATCTTAAATATAGGTACTTTGTTTTTTTTTTACTTTACTAACACATTACTAATAAGTAACAATAAACGTGTAAACCTCTGTTTAGTGTCAGAATCTAAACCAAAATTCTGATTAGAGGACTAACTATGCAGAAGAAAGACACAATTTCTAGAAAACGGTAATATTATTATCGCTTCATAGGCATATCACATCGTTTCGAAATAATCATGTGATAATTATTTTAAAAACGCACCACCATTTTACAAAATTGGACAAAAACAAAATCAAAATAATATGAAACATGCGTGCGCCTAAGTTAAATGTGTTAATTGCCGTAATAATGAAACATTGCGTGTTACTAATGTAAAAAATATATATCATTTTCAACTGTAACTACTTGATAATTTCTATTAACACGTAAATACCGATAAAAAAATATAAGTATAACAATCTATCACAGATTTTTTTATTTTCTTCAATAACGAATTCAAAATTCACAATAGATTTAATTAATATTTATCAGGGAAGTCATAGTATTTTTGTATCTATATACAAGTATCCGTCAAGACCAAAAATATATCAAATATTTGTAAACAAAAACTATTATCAAGTTCAGTTAGCTATTAAACCGTGTTTTATCTAGTTTCTTTTAAACAAAAAAAAAATACCTTCACTGCAATATTGATTTAAGTTTAAATTTATACAATATAGAACACACATTTCGTACCTGTGACGATGTGTCAAGTAACTGACTCGTGAGAGAGAGCTGAATCGTGCTACGACTGACACCACGCGAGTTAGAGTCGCACCTTACTTGTCGATACCTATCGATATTTTCGATATATTTACTATGTTACATATATAAAAATTTGTATGACGACATTTTTCTGCGACTACTCAACGAAATTTGATCCAACGTAAAAGATTGTTAAGTTTTTATTACGACTAAGGATTCGAAGTACATTCACGCAACAATTGCGTTCTCTATGGGTTGTTTTATTCCATGATTGAGATTTTAATGTGTAGGAGAAGACATGTAATATATTATTCTAAATATACTGAAATAGTATGTTCCGAAGCAGTAGTGGTATAACTTTAGAAAAAGGCTTGAATAATATATCGAATACCCTTTGCTATTTTTTTATATATGTAACCCGGGTACAGCCGTGTGGGACACCTAATATTTACAAATAATCATACTATACAAAAATTACACATTAATATTTATTTCAAAAATATGTCATTGTTATGTTGATTCTTTTAGCTTGTTCTTGGTTATAGTTAGATGACGCTGTAAAGGTCGATATAAGACCAATAGCAGAAAAAAGTGTCCATTGGTTTTTTTAATGTTTCATAGCTTCGACTTGTATTATAGAACGTGAGACGGTGAATTGAGGCAGTTTACCGCTACTAAAAAATATTTAACTTGTGGAAATATCTTGGTAAATTATTGTTTTTTCATGAACGTCTTCAACAAATTAACGAAGATGGCGTTTGTTTGTTAGACTATGAATAAATCGATAAATCTTTCATTTTTTATATTACATTGTTTGTTTCAACTGCATTGTTTTTTTTTTCAATACGTATACTCAAATTTTACCTTTTTTTTATCGTGGGAAAACCCTCATGGGTGCCCTACTGTCCGGGGGAACAGTAAGGTTATGTGAGACTCTTACTTTACTCAAATTTTACCTGAAAATATTACAAAAATTGAGATCTAGGTATAGTTTTTCCTTGTTTTTAATACAATAATATTTCATACATCTTTTCTACATGAAAGACAAACTGTATTATAAGAGAATTAAATAATCTTTGCATTAGTAAATGTCGAAATTACCGATATCCATAGTACAGAGCTTAAGTATAAAGTCAAACTCTATTCTAATTTGAATATAAGATATTGTGGAGCTAACTTTTGAATACGTTTATAATGTTAACTGTTCTATATCACGGCAGCGGTTCCATAAATGGGTCGGCAGACACTCGTTAAAACGAACTAACGTGAAATCGCAATAGTTTTACATTTCATTTTTTTTTAATTATCGATTAGGTACATAACTACATCTAATGTGGTCATTTACCTCACATCATGTTAAGTACGACGTGTTTTAAGAAGAAATACGCAAGCAGCAAACCTTCCGACTCCCTTTTTCAAATCTGAAGGAGTCGGGAGACTAGACCATATTGCAAGACCAGTTTTCACTGTTTTGCTCATTAAGTTTAAATGCATGCCTGCGATTGTTATACTGATTTTTGACATTTTTAAATAAAAAATGTTAACATAAGTAAAAATATGCAATAACGAGATGTCACATTTAGAGCGTCTATATATTTTAATGGATGATTTCTTACTCAAAGGGCAATGGGCTATGTTTGGGAGTTTCACTGCGTGATCGAATGTGCTCGGTGGGCTGAGCATATTGCTCGTAGAACCGATGTACGATGAGACCTACGGGTTCTCAAATAGTTACCACGTACTGGAAGACTTAGTGCGGGCATACCCAGGTGATGGACCGACGGTCTGTTGAAGGTCGCGGAAGTCCGCTGTATGCGGATGTTCGCAAGACTGGTCTCTGTGGAGACCCATATCCAGATGTGTATGTCTTACAGTTGAATAGATGGCCGGATTTCTTTTACCGAACTAGGTGAAAAATTATTAATACACGAATTGCGCGTGGAAATCATTTGCAATTAGATGCAATTACTTACCTGTATTAAGATGTTCGATAATAAAAAAACTGTAATGGAACAATTAAACCCAGTTATTTGACCACGATATATTATTAATAAATATTATTAGAAGAAAGCTGTTGTTTTACGTCTAAATACAGACAGATATGCCATTACCGTGTCTCTCAATTACCGCCTAGTCAACTAAAATATATGCAAATAAAATTCATTTAAATAAAGAGATACCTACCTGTATTTAACATTAAATATTACGTTAATAGTATTAAGGTCCATTAAAATCTCATGCGTCGATTATTAAGGTTTTATGTGTCTATAAACCCTGTGTTAGTATTACCAACGTTTTATAATTAACTGAATTCAATTTTACTTAAACATAAATAAGTAAGACGAGCTCGTTCAGTTTAAATAGAACTGATATTTTAAACGAGTTTACATAGACAATAATAACGACAAATAAAAATTCAAATGTTTAAAAAGAATAATGTAATTTATAGAAAGAAAATAACTTTGTTTTTGCCGGGGAGAGAATAAAAGGAATTTAGTCTGTCATGCAATAGATGTATTTTGTAATCACTAAATTGAGCTATTTCACCATTTCTGTGTTAATGTTTGTACAAGCTTCTATATTTTGCTTGTGGTTATATTGTCACTTTTTATGATAAAACATTCACAGGAGGTCTTTTAAATACCAAGATGAAGAGAAATTGCATAGTATTAATATCAATTCACCACTTTTCTGTCATCTATTAAAAGGAAGTTGTTCTTGATTATTTAATTATTTATTTATGATGTCTCCATAAGCAACGGATTAAGAGCAGTTAATAGACTTGGTTTATATTTTACCACACACTAGATTCTCTGTTCTGTTAAACCTCTTTCGTTTTCTTCAAATCAATTAAATCCTTCACGCATCCGCACCTATTTTAATCGCTTTTTAATTTTTATAAGCCAGTTTTTGTATAAATAGTTGTTTTATTCCTAAGATAATTAACACAATGAAATTTAAGTTCCTAGATCATTTACGTCTTAATATAGCTGTTATGTGTATCCTATAGGTAAATAATTTTTCTTACTACATACTTCCATATTTACCTATAAATTGAACTACGACTCCCACCCCTCGGATCACCATTGACTGAAGTTGACTTTTATTTCGTTTCGTTACATATTATGTATAAAAGTTTTCAATTTAATTATCGAAAATATTAATTCGAGAATACCATAGATTAGAAAAATAAATACACTAGGAGTTTACTGTCTCTAATAAAAGCTATCTATGGATAGATCCTAAAACAAAACATACATGTTCTTCATATAATTAAACACACAACCCATTATGAACCCGACACATCAGATAATGAGTTATAAATTAAAATAAATTATTGCACTGTTACTCAGTTTGTCTGACTTTGACTGCACGTATGATGTAAAGTGGTTCTCAAACGTTTTCTATACACTGTTATACATAACGAAGCCATTATGACAGATCAGGGTTTATTGATTTTATTTACCTATAGTAATTTATAAATTACTCTCATTGATTCGAATTACACAATTACTTTCGTAAAAGTTCGTACTTTTAAAAAGTTAAGTCCCGTGAACAGCCTGTATCAGTATCCCACTGCTGGGCAACGTCTTCTTCACACAGGATGGCACAAGTTTATTGATGTTAGATACCCATAAATCTAATTGAATTTTATCGTACATATATTACTGCTACTATGAATAACATTTCATATGCTTTCAACTTTCCTCATGGAATTTCTTTTCACCAATTGAACTTGATGAATGTTAGAAAATTATTTGATATTTTCAAAGACACATCCTGTGCGCACCGATTTTATTTATTGTTGTAAACGTTCTACCGCTAAGTGTCATAAGCAAACCATTATTATTAGGAAACATCATGTTACAAAAGACTACCAGCAGGAAATTGGGTAACTCTCGGTAATCAAACCTCTTATCTTATAAAAGACTATTATAATATATGTATATACGATGTCCACAGGCTTTAGTTTCGATATGCAGAAAAGCATGTTTCTAAATTACTTATCCTTATTTTACAAGAAAATATCATGAAAAAACTCGTAGTACCACAATTATAGTGTTGAATTATAGAATGATGATTTTTTAAATGGTGATATTAATGCTATATTATGAATAGTTCGGTTAATAAATACACAATCATACACTGCACTCACGTTTATCTTTTTCAATTAATCTTCTTGCATCATTTTCATTACGTTTGAATTACTATATTACTATTTACTAGATTACTAAGAACTAAAAACGTAGCGAAAAACGCAGCGTGCATAGACCCTTTACAAGGTATACCGACGACCTAGTGAAGTTCGCGGGATTCTGCTGGATGTGAGCGCCCTAAGACCGCTCGTTGTAGAGATCTTTGGGAAAGACCTATGCCCAGCAATGGACGTCTGTCGGTTGAATGGATGTATTGAAACGCTAATAAGCGTACTTCGATCCTGATCACACAATAAGCCATTTCCGCAATCTATAATCAGTTGTGATGCCTATTTAAAACCGAAGAGTTGCATGCAATTCTTGTATAGATGTCCACCCATCTAAAAACAAGTCTGTCCGGTAATTTAACAAATAACAAACTTAAGCTACATAAATAACTTAAGCGATACAAATAATATGAAACAAATATATATAATTTTTTTTTTTCTTTAATTGGCTAAGGAAATTTGAGAACCGTAATGTATTAGTTTGGCGGAACTCACGCGCAGAGAGCCGACGGTGCATCGTAAGTTACAAACGCGGACAAATACTCCCAAGTTAATTGGATGAAAATGTGCTCCGGCTGCGAACCTCTCTCGTCTGTCCACACTGTAAATTATTCGCTGTTTTACGATCACGAATAGTGATCAATAATCGTTTGTTTTCACATTAACATCTATTCTCCTATACCTATAATACTTTCATAGCGGGATAGTAAAAATTATTGACTAGCAAATATGTCTTGTACTATAACAACAAAAATGTTAGTCCATATAAATATATAGATATAATGTCGTCAAGCACCTTGATAGTTGATATCGAATGATATTGGTTCTAAAGAGGATATCCTAGCGATATTTATTCCATACAAACCTAGTCCCCTGTTACCTCCCTGGATAACAGTATTATGGTAAATATTTATACCAAATAATATATTGCCACCGCCATGCCCGTACGTTTTGATTTTTCCATAAATTATTGCTGAAACTAGAATCCTTTGTAAAACGAAAAAAAAAATGTCGATTTTTACCGTCATTTTTCGACGTTTGTCAAACAAATTTGATGGATACCATTTTAAAAAACAAAAGTACAGGCATAACCAAAGTCTTTATTATTGAAACGGCTGAAAATTAAAAATCGGTTCAGTTTTGGAGGAGGAAACGGGGTACTACAAAGTGATATTTTCGTCTATTTTGCATTGGTAAAATCAGCCTGAGCTGCAGTTGGTCCTTTCGAGTTTTATAATTCCTTTGGGGCAACGTTCGGATTATATAAAAGCAAACACTATGAAAGAGCAATAAAAAAAGACTAAACGAAACTCGCGGACGCAAGCTAGTATAACAATATACTAGTAAATTTTACAACTCCGAAAACTACGGAACAAATTCTAATAAAACTTTCAGACAAATTTTAGTACCTACTAGTCATAGAAGCATCTAGGAGGTCGTCCATTAGTCATGTGATCATATTTTTGCAACTTACCCAGGTGTTGCGTGGTTTGGTTTTAGACTAAATCGTCCGAAACGTCGTTAAATTATTATAAATGTTTTAATATTGCTGCTCATATTATTTTTGTAAATACATTTTCAACATTAAAGTCTAAGATATGTCTATCAAAATTAATTCTTATGACCGGTTTCTATTTTCAAAAACATATAACAAACAATTTTTACACGAAGGCTAAGAAAAAAGTTATATAACGTCACCATAATAATATATTTTTATTATTGCCACTAAAACACTTCGTAAACGATGAAGTGGTCGGTTTTATATATACACAAGCTTTGTGCCCGCGGCTGCGCCCGCTTTTTATAATTTTTTTATATACTTTTATACGAACTCTAATTATTTACCTGAAATTTATTTAGTAATAAGATAAAGTAAGAATATTTCTCATAAATTCAAACACTTGCCGGTAAAAACTGCATTGAATCGGTTTTATTAAATTTATAATGAGTTCTTACATTTTTAGGCGGAACTCTAGTTATTGTCGAAAATCAATAGTTACGCGGAGTAACTTTAGCTACCTAACAGAATCATGTCCCGTCAAAATCGGTCTTTATGTTTCGGAGATTACCCGGAACAAATAGACAGCAAGGCAAAAATTTTAAAAATTGTATTTTGTGTATAATTATCGTAGTATATGCATTCATATATATATTTAGTAAAAAATGTTTTAACATTACAAACTGACACTTGAATTTTATTTATTAGTATAGAGATCTAAATAAAATTGTTCTTGAAGTGGAATCAAAAATGATGGAGCGCGAATCTTCACCGGCAAAGTCCGTGGCCAAGCGATTTTTTTTTCTCTATTTCTCGTCCGTGAGATGACTGATATTTCTTCTGGCATGACCTGTTTCATTAGGCAATTACTGCTGTGTCATTTTTCTGGTAAACCACTGACGGTTACTGTGTTTTTTTTAGACTACCGAGTTTTTTTTTAAATAATATACTTGTCTGAACAAAAATACCCATTGATACCCAATGATCGTGACCCAACACGTTTATCTGTGGTACACAGTTAATAAACACAAAAGTATATATATTTAAATATATGTTTATGTATCCTTACCTATTATAAAAGGTGACAATCTCTCTGTATGTCTGTCTGTACGTTTATTGGCTCACAATTAGAGAATCCATGAACCGATTTATGTGTTTTTTTCTATAGTTATCCATACTAATAATAAATGTAAGGTTTTATCTGGACATTAAATTTCGTTTGCCGTGTGTTGCCGGCCAAGAATATTAACATCAAGGATAAAAACCAGAGGATAGGCATCAGCATCCTCTGAGTATCACAAGCATCTACTGCGATCGCCAACTGCCAAGCGTGTCGATTATGGCAATCCCCCCCCCCCCCCCCCCTTATTGAGGGAGACCTATGTCCAACAGTGGACGTATTCTTGTTAACGTTGAATGGATGGATGGATTAAACTTCGTTTACAAATTTTGTGACGATGTTTATTTTAGCGATTACTATAATCTCGAATCTGACATTTTTTTATCTATCTGTCTGTGTGTATGTCCAGCTTTAACTTAAAAATGGCTCGACTAATTTTGATTTAACTTTGTACATGTGAATTATATGTCAACTGATAGACTATAAAGTTTTATAAATTATTCATATAAAAACAAATTTGGAAAAAATACGACTTGGCTATAACTCAAACCGGATTGACCGATTCTAATATAATTTTATGTTATAAAGTATAAGTTAATTATCTATTAATAGACTATAAAAATTTTCAATATAATTTTTTTGAAATCATAAAAAAAATCAAACTAAAAGCTTCTTCAATACAACATACAGTTACCTAAAAAATGACATTTTTATAATTTTGTATGTTGAGATAAATTTCAAACAACACAAAAGGCACTTAGACGATTTTAAAGATATTTGATTTAGGGGAAACAAATATCGTGCGGTAACTGAGATAAGCTATGAAAAACAACAATCAGGGCATCTCACATTTAATCAAAATAAGACACGTAGACGAAGGCACAGACGCCCGCTAGTATAAAAATAAATATTACGAAATAATATATCAAGCGATAAAAAAAAAATAGAAATTACTTTAATAGCGTAAAATTGTATGTAAATGCGAACCACTCGAAAAACATAGATACGCCAAAAAAAATCATATAAAGTACTGTTAGCTGTTTCCCATCACGCGCAAACGCAACCAAAATCACACATTAGATTTAATTTTATACGAATTTAATAACAAGTGAGAGAGATGACCCGCGCCATTGTGCTGCCCGATAGCATGAGAAAGACGCAGTCGAGTTTTTTTTTTTTTTTGTGTTCTTTATAACCGATAAAGAGGTGCCGACTTGTTCTCTATACGGATCAAGATTGATGCTCATGCATGGTCGTGTCTACCCGCTGTGAGCGTCCGCACTCATAATTAATATTCCATAATCCATTCAATCCAAAATTACACCGACCTTTAACCGCATCGGTGCCGACTCGCATCCATTACCAGTAGCAATATGTAATCGTCACACATCAATAATTGATTCGACCCGTTAAAATCGAAATTTGAATGAGATTTCGCTGAATGAGAGTCTCTAAATAAGATCACGAAGAGCGCCTCTCACTGGGAGGCACAATGACCGCGGCGCATACAGCCAGATCTCTCTCACTCACTCGATAAACAGATAATATTAAATAGTAAAAATAATAATAAAAGAATACCCTCCCAAAACTGTAACGAGAAAACTACATGTCATGCATCTCTACGTGTGCTAGTCAATTTCACAGCGACCGTCATGGGAATCGAGCGACGAATGGATTTTCGGAAGCAATTAAAATCTTTGCCTTACTAAATAAAATAATAATAAAAAGACGAACTGTGAAAAAAGTGCAATTGACACATGAAATTATCGGACACGTCGCGCTTTGTGCACCAATTTTTTATGTTCGATTCGCGTTTTCTCCGCCGTAGCGTCGCGTCGCTTCGTGGCGTCGACGATGCACGATGCGGCTCAAATAGTTCTCGGAACTGAATGATTTTTGACACAAAGAAAAACCTCTTTCTTCGCCGTAGTTCAATGGCGAAACGTACTTACCTATATCACGCTATATCGAACTAGTAAATGCATTTCAAATGACATTCTATTTGCAACTATGTATTTATTTAACAGTATTATATAGGGAACAGGAAAATGTCTTTATGAAAACTAGAGATACATTTTATCAACCGAAATGTTTACCTGAAAACCGTGAAATTTCTCTAGGAAGATACCTAGCTACTTTCGCCAAACAACTTCTAAACTTTACGTAAACATATTCACTATATTATATTTGACGAAAGACGATACAAAGTGAGAATAAGTTACTTACTGTGCGGACTTGAGTTTTTACCGACATAAAAAGGGTCGGTATGAAATCGAAATCAGATTACGGATCCTGTGACAATAAAGTTTTGGGACGCCGCACCGGAATAAAGTCAGGATCGACCACAATGCGGCCGGGACGAGTTGCGAGCGCCCCCGGGCGACCACATAAACATGCATTAGTCCGATACCGATGTTCATAAATGTTGTATTGTACTATCTACGTGACTTTTTAACTTTTCCATATTTAGTTTAATCATTTTGTTTTATTTTACGGCAGTTGAATCAGGTGCAGTTGATAGTCGAAATCACTTTTTAAATGGTTATATAAATTAACTAAATATTTATGTGAACTATAATAATCGTTCAGAATAAACTTGTGTATTCGGCTCATAGCTAAGATATTAATATCGCTTCCAGTATGAACGGATGGCTTATTAGGCACGAAGAATATCCACGTAATTACCTAAACAAACTTAAACCTCAAATCCGGAGTATCTTCACACAGAAATCATATACTTTCGCTATTTTGATATCATTTAATTATCAACTTACTTGGATTTTATATATTTAACAAATCTGCAACTCAAAATTCAAAGGTACATTTTATTTCTCCGAAGTAGTATTGCTTGTGTTTTTATATTTAATTCCATTCTCAATGAATAGTTTCAAATAAATTGGAGAAAAATTGCAAAATATATGCTTTGATATAGACTAGCTGTGTTTCCGCGGTTGCGCCCTCGTGTCTTATGTTCTTTGTTTCTTCACTGTGTTTTAATAATTTTTATACGGAACTCAAATTATTTTCCTAAAATTTTCCTTTAGTATTAAGACAGTGTAAATGTTTCTCATATATTCAAAATTGTTCATTTAACTGATAATATAAGATAGTATTGTATAGTATAGCGCATTTGACCACAATCTCACCTAATGTTAAGTGATGATTTATCTCAAGCTGGAAAACACGGCAAAGCCAAAAGTGTTCGATCTCAAGTGATGCTGCCGGAACACAATTAGGTATAAGTCCTTGGGAAAAGATTTTAAAAAGAAAAGCTCATTATTGATTTGAATCTACGTCGATCGATGCAGTATCCGACCACTATTATTACGAAAGACCTGCTTCTCCCGTATCTTAAAAAAAGAATTACTCACATGTAAACAATACAAGTCATATTTCAAATTCACATACATGTGAAATTTGACTCATTATTATACGGTAATATTTACTATATTCAATTAATTAAGGCTATTAATTAAATATGAAGAAAAAAAAAGTATTACTGAGAATTATATAATGTCATTCCTCGTGTTCCCAGTAATATTAATTACAAATGATATTATTTGCCGGGTACGCACGCGTGACTCACACACGTGAACGAATGAGCGAGTGAATGACTAATGGCGGCGCGCACAATGCCAAGCGCCATTCCCGCTATCAGGCAGCGAATAGAAACGAGCGGTGAACCACATTCGTAATAGAAATTTTGAAATCAATCTAAAACTTTTTCTGACGCTCTCAATATTATCAATAAACTTTCGATCAATCTTATATACCACGGGTGTACGAGGCGAGCAAGTTGAATAACACATTCATCGTATCACCACCACCGACGTTGGCGGAACATTCATGTCCGACAATATAAATTTATTAACATAACAAAAGCCACTTAAATTATAATTACACGTCACTTTCGTTTTCGTTTACGTAATTTATGTTGCTATGTTTACTTATAAATTATTCGTGAGTTTAATATTATATGTGTTTATACCTTTTTAAAGTCGTCAACATTTGTTATAATTAGTAAAAATAAAGAACATATTTCACATTGTTTTAAAGTAAATTTATTTTTATTTGATAAAAAAAAATGTTTTGGTTTGTTTAGAAAAGATAAAAAAAAGATAATAAAAAAAACCGACTTCAGTCAAGAATTTAAAAGTTTAAAATAATTGACAATAAAGCGAGTTGCAAACTTGACACAGTTATTAGTAATTTTCTATTAGTTGGATATATTAGTAGGCACTTATCGTGTTCTATTTTTAATTGAATTCATTGTAAATTATTTTCCACTTTTAATCCCTATTTGAAGTCGATTTATTTTAACAAAAACTTAATAGTATCTTAAAGCAATAATTGAAAAAAGTAATATATCAATAAATATAGATTATCCTGTTCCAATATTCGTTAAAAAAAATTATATTGTTTCTGAAAAAAAAAAATCGTGCACATACAAATAACATTCAAAGAATATTCCTTTTTTTGGCTTAAAAAATAAATTGACTGTATGACAGCCATTTTAGCTTTACTGGATTTACTATTTCCAAATACAACGATTACAGGTAAGATTATACGCGTACAAACAAAGGATGCCCCAAGTCAGTATATGTTGTTAAAAACTGGTAAAAGAGTTATAAACAATATTTACGAGACAGATGACAAAAGCAATAAGAAGAAAGCACCGGATTTTAATCCTCCGAGATATATACTCAGCAAAGGGTAGACGCGCATGTTAAACCGAAAAAATAATCCTTCAGGACTTAATTGTCGATAATTTTATTCAGTTGAACGTATTGTAATAATAGCTTTAAAAGTTTATTTAAAAACTATTATTTTTTTTTTTCTTTATTTTTTTTAATTCTATACTAGCTTAAAAAAATACCGCTGAGATATCACCTCTCAACTAAGTCAGAAATAATCCAATACAATATTATTATTTGCCCCAATCTCCTAACGGAACTGTTCGGGGTTTTACATCATTAGTTCCAGGATTCATAGATAGTTCTAGGGTACGGCTCTAGCGATTTGCAGAGGAACATTATCGTCTATAATCACTGAACTAAAAATTATTCTTGTTAAATCTGTAAAGTAAATAATAAATACAATTAATTTTACATAATTCTCTTGTATGTCTTTACTCTTTTTTGCGTATCATATTATTGACATAAAATTTTATCTGTAATTTTCATTATTCAAACCTTGGTATAAGCGAGGAGCAAATAGTGCTCTAAATAGAGTCTGAGTCTAGATTCTTACCCACCACCTGTTCGTAAAATCGTCAACGTTAACAGTCACCCTAAATTATGACATCATTTCAAATATTCACATTATTACAATATTTCTTGTGGTTAGGTTAGGTTTTTTATTGTGTTCAACAGTTATTATATAAAACAAAGTCAAGTTATTATGATTTAATTGACACCATTAATAACACGAGAACGGATTAAGTGATTTTTAAGATCTTTTAAATTTTGGCTTTGTCTCTATTCCGAATGACTAACAAAACAACGAAAAAATCAGAGAAAAAAATGTCTCATACACTTTGTATGGAACGCGTTTATCGGTTCTTTGAGGCGATACGAAGTTCTCCTCAATTGTTAGCTGGAAATAAAATCATGTCAAACTTCAGAATTCAAAACTTTAAAACGTAATTCAAGAATAATTTCAGAAATACCAAGTGATGAACTAGTTACAAGGGTTCATCTTTATTAATTAAGGAGTTTTATATTATTTACATATTTTTCTCCATACATTAGTTTACTTATAGTTTTCTATCCCCATAATTATAATATTTATTTATGTAATGACAATCAAAGAAAATTTCTATGACTCAAAATTATATCGTCTAATTTTTTAAGTTTTCGCGTTCTATATTTAAATTCAGTTAATTTTAACGGGTTTTTACGCGTTACCTATGCTTTTTTCTATCCCGGCGTTTATTTATTCCGCGCACCGCCAGTCAGCCCGTGACAACGGTTGGTGAATCCCAGCCGAAACGTCGGGATAGAAAAAAGCAAAGGTAACGCGTAAAAACCCGTTAAAATTAACTGAATTACATCGTCTATTTTTCTATTTAGGATCATCTCCACATCATCCACTCACGTTTTTAATAATTATAAATTACATACCAGATTACCTAGTTATTATTAAATCTCTTGTTATTCTGTCCTAATATAGAAAGTTAAAAAAGGTACAAATAAACAGTCTAGTAGAGTCTGCGATGTCTTATGAAAGTACAGTTAAAATTGTAGACAATTATTTCTTATTAAAGTTGTCTATGAAAACTTGAATTAAGGTGATATTGTTTTATAATTCTACGCACCACTCACGTCGTATGAACCAACGCTCCCCTAATAGACTAGTACCGTTTTATTTATTGAAAAAAAAAATAGGATAATTAAACAAACCAATTTAGATAAAACATGAACACTGAAAAACTGTTTTATTTGTTTAATACAATTCTGAGATTAAGTGCTTAAAGATATTTGGTGTGAATTGAAAGAAGATGTCTTTGTCACTCAAATCAAATTTTAGTGAATACATAAAGTGTGACGTCATATCTCAGTGCGCTCTCTCTATGGTATGTTCACCGTTCTTTATGGTCTGGTTTTTGAGAAGGCAATCAAATAATCAGTTAATCATGCAACATGCCTACTATATATATATATTTTTATAACTATCATAAATCTCGAATCACTCGTAATATTCATATTTTCATTATAAATAAACATTAACATGATTTAATTAATACGTGATTTCTTGTGTGCAATTGCTGCCAACTTCTTGCAGTGGTTTTGCTTTTGGCTGTGTGGTCCTTTCAAATGGTACGTCCAAAACATATCTATAGGTGTTTAGCGACAAATCTGGTTAGAAAACTAGTCATAATAGTACCTAAACATATCGAAATAACTAAATAATGCTCTCAGCAAACTTCACAATGACGATGTAAATAATATTAAGGTATTTTTTGATTGATTTACCGAAAGTGTCCACTACTGGACATAGGTCATTGCCATAATCATCGCAGTACATGTTTGTGGTACTCAGAGGATGCTGCTGCCCCTGGTTTATACCTTAGTCGCTTTTTACGACACCGACGGGAAGATATGGGGTGGTATCATTAGCCGGCACCACACGGCTTAATAACAGCAACACACGACAAATGAAGAAATTTCATTTGATTTGTATGAGATATGTGACAACCCTCAGAATCAAATTAAGCAACCGATGCGTGCGCACATCAACAACAAAACCGAGAAGCAATCGATTCTCATGAACGACCACAAACATCTTTTATATTTTACATGATTATTAACTGACATACGAAACGGAAGCGAACGATTACCGACCGGCCCGACCGCAAATATAATATGTGAAGATATTTACACCGCGCGCAGTTCACGTAATGCCGGGAGCTCGCTCACAGACCCGGATTATCTTCAAATAGTTCTTCTCAGTAACTAGAAATGTACCCTAATTATTAATGATATTCTAACGTACTTGATTGTACTTTGGAAAAAAATCACAATCCCATCCGTTTGTGGTTACGTTCTTACTTAACCGCAGTTAAGATTTTAAATGCTTTTTAACTATTGTATCGCCGAGTGGTCGAAATTCATTGATAATAATAACTAAGGAAAACGTCGTATCGATAAAACTAACCATAAAAGCCGAGAAAATAATAAAAGAAATCCTAGAGGAGGAAAACTGTTTTCATTTCGATCTACTCAATTTTGCATAATTTTCTGGTAACTAATATTACACAGATTATTATAACATTAATAGTAATTATAGATCATACAAGATGGCAGCACCCACTTCCAAGTGTTTAAAAAACCATGATGCTCAGTTATTGTGTGTGCCTGAATGCCGTGCTGATAGACTTAGGATTGATTTTTTATAATTAGTCCGAGCTTTTGTTTTAACCATTCCATGATGTAAGGCGTTTTATTATTAAAAGGCCACCCTTAATTAGAAAATCTTTCACCAGGCAACTATTATAAGAGGTCACGCTGAGAGCATCACTTGAAATCCTAGTAGGCTTCAGTGGCGGAGCGCTCATATAACCCGATTCCTTATAGCCTTGCTAAAAATTCCCAAAACACTAAGTCATCTTCAAACGAAATACAAACGGCTGTCTGCAAAGGCATTTTTCAAGTGTCAAAGTCGAGAATGGTGAAGGTGGTTGCCGCTAACTGCAACTAGATAGCTTCACTCAGCAACACAAACATCCATCATTCATTAGTGTACGAACATCCTAGACGAATATTTTTTTATGCTCCGGCAACACCATGGAAATTTTCACGCTACGCCACTGGTAGGCTTAGCATGTTTATGATGTTGAGTCTTGTCATCACTTAACACCAACTGAGATTATAGCCAAACCTCTATGCCTATAGTAGTTATAAATATTATTTTATAATTAATTTATCTTGTAGGCACCCACTAAGAAAAGATTTGAAATAAGTTTTGAAATGTACAAATTTGTATTTGGGTATATAATTTTCAAAGTAAGAAACATTAATATAACTTCCCTCTTCGTTTTTGTTGTAATTAGGAGTTAATATTGTGTGTGGTGCCGGCTAGCTGCCGTTTAAGAATAGTATCACCCCATATCTTTCCTTGGTTGTCGTAAAAGGCGACTAAGGAATATAAACCAGGGGATGGGCAGTAGGATCCTCTGAGCATTACAAACACCATTGACGATAATGACAATTCCTCCTATTGAGAGCAGTGGACTAATATCGGTTGAAATGAGGAAGGACGTTAATATGGGATGTCTGTCACTTTTGAATATATAATAACCATATTACGCATTGAATATGGAATAGGAGATATGGTCAGCTAGCGAAGCCGCGGGGACAGTTAGTACAGTTTATTAAAAAGTTAATTTTACATTATGCACTCTAATTCGACGATAATCGTAAAAACAGCCCATCAAAAGTATCAAAATCATTTAGTCGTAGTAAACGATGAATAAGCGATTCCGGGATTCGGGAAACAATAGAAAGAGCGAATCCAACATCTCGATTCACACGAGACCTTTAACGAAAACACATTACCTACGTACTAAAAGTCAAATTTTGATGCGAGCTTACGAAATTATCACGTCAATGGCCGTAATTCATTTGTACGAATTCTCTCAGGCTCTCCGTCGAGTGTGTGATCCGGCTAATGTGATCTCGTTACAATTGTTACAACTAATAATTTTGTAACAGTGTATTTTTTTTTTTGTAATTTTCACACATGAACCATATATAATGTATTTTTTCTTCATATTCATTAGTTATATTCATATTTATTAATTAGCCCGAGTTCATTTCATTTACATTTGTTACGCAACTTTGCGATTCTGAGTGCGTAGAACTTTAACATAATTAACTTTTCCACTATAAAGAACTGAATTAAATCAACCTTACTTGTCAATATTAATGCAATTTTTTTTTTATAATTTCAACAAAACACAATTACACATCGTTTTGAACGATAACCTTTATTATTTTAATTAAAAATAGTTAATTTACAATAACAACACCGTTACAGTATTATAATCTATGATCGTGACTATAATTTCTCTATGCGCATCACAATAAATAAAACAAAAACAAATGTAAAACATTGCTTCTAAGAAAGGCTGCAACTATTATTTTGTACTTTAATAAGTAACTTCAATGATAATATTTTTCGTCGATTTGATCCGTCTTTTATAACTTTATTATGTAATAATCACATTACGAGTGTTGACTGAGACAGTGCTCATAGGCCATTTTAGTTTTCATAACATCTCGTCACAATAAAAGTTGAAAAATACCGTTTTAAACGCTTTCTCGAGACTAGCCTTTTTATAAACTTTCTATCGGTAACAACTACCAAATTTGTTTTTCTCACTTAAAACGTTGGCAACCCTGTTACATACGTAACGTCAAACACGGTTCTAAAAAGTCTATTGTTCATCCGAGGAACATTCAAGGTTTACCTCTTATAAATATTGATACAAGTTTACTAGTATCCACCGGTATTTACACCCCCTATATTATTTATGTAATGGGGACTTATGTACACGCGATCGTCTCGAACAATGCAAGGATAGGACGCGCGTCGCAAGCGGCGACCTAGACTTCTTTCCACTTTTAATTGTTCCCCACATCGGTTGTAACGTATATTTCACTGAAACAATAGATTAACCCAGTTACGGATTGTTTTATAACGGTTATGGCGTCTCTCTCTAGGCCCGCTTTATTGTAACTTTCGTATCCTTGGCGTGCGCGGCTATCTATCATGTGATCTATTGTATGTACAACCGACATCGGTATTAGATTAAAGTGATAATTAATGCTGATTCCATACGACCTAGATACGAGCCCGCTCGATAAACTTAATTTACAGTTATAGTTGTAAATCTCGTTGCAAAATAAACGGCACGCGGCTCTCTAAGCCTGACCACAGACAACGAGGTACACCCACCCACACGACCGACACGTCACGGCCTCGCGGTCCGTGTGTGAATGGGTCCCTTCCCGTAAACAACGCGTCACGTGGCGACATACGAGTGCTACCCGACTTGTGAACGATGCACTCGATACAGGAAACATTTTGCGCGCGACGGCGACTTCTCATTTAACCGGGTTGTAGGGTAGAGACACGCATGTGAAGCGAGACAAAACAAGTGTACAACACATATGCGTGACAGCGCGTGCGAGAGGGATACGATGCGTCCACATTTCTTGAATGGAACGGGGTTGAACTGTGACGTGTTAGGGAAGGGTTGAGTTGCAAACTAAGTTTCGCTTTCGATTTTCTACGTAGGTACACGTGTTGCATATGGGGCGACGTCGATCGATAGTAAACTAACTTTCTATTACCGGATAACTTTAGTATACTAATTTTAAATCGTTCCGATTAATGGCTTCACGTTCGTAACGCTAAAAACTGTATTAGCTAGATGCGTTGCGAAAATATTATGAAAATGTTACCAGTGTAAAAAAAAAATCGAATCGTATCTAATGTATTGCGAACGAGTGTCTGGTCGGCGGGTGTGTTTCGTAAATCATTGTTTATGGTCGAGTAGTTATCTGAAGGGGTCCGAGAGACCGGAATTAGAAAGCGTCAAGCCAACTCCGATACAACTAATTGACCGCAAGGTTTACGCTGTTCTGCTGAGAACAATCACGTAATCATAACATATACCTAGAAAATCTAAATTTTATTCTTTTCAACTATCTAAATACTAGGATTGTTCTTAGTCAAACCTCTCCTTTTTTTCGAAATCTAAATGCTAGAGATTATATCAACTATAATTAGGTCTGTACAAATATACTATGAATACCTAGAAAGTCTACAACAATTGTTTAAAGTATCATAGAGTTTATAAAAACTTTATTTCATACATATTAACAAACAAACAGTGTAAAGAAATCAATCAAGAAATACATTCTACAAAAGCAAACTACCACCTACATTGTGCATAATATAAATCACAAGTCAACGAACTGGTCTTCATATTTTAAATTAGACATTCATTGTCACAAAATACATTCAATTTAAAATGCATCTTATAACCACTATTATTTATGTATTCAAAATATAAGTAAGAGGTGATGTTATCGAAAATCATTTTTTACACTGAGTTAAAGTGTATTTAAATGGCTATTCATATTATTTCTTATAATAGAAATTGCAAAACAAGCACGTACCGGTATTCGTTGCAATTTAAAATTCTGTTACTAAAATACTTTATAAATGTAAGAAAGACTTAAAAAGCGGCTTTACATAAGGTATATAAGAAGTCGTTATGTGCATGCATTTTAAATTCTCTTAAGAAGTTGATTTGAAGTAAATTTAAAATTCTAGTTGTTAGTCTTGATTTTTGAATATTAACACTAATAGTTACAGTAGTAATTTTAAAAGTAGAAGTACATTTATTTTGATTAAGTCACAGAGAAAGGTTCTCTGTTTAAACGATGTATAATAAATTTTTAGCTAATATGTATATAAGGTTATTATTTATGTCGATGTTTTTTTCTAATTTATTATGTAGAACAAACAACACTGAGTTTCTCTGTGAAAAGTAAACGTTTATTTATTATATTTTACACTGAGTTGGAGATAAAACAGTATTAAAAGTATTTTACTAGTCTTACTTATAAAAAGAAACGACATGAAAGTCTATTCTACTTATCTTTACACTAAATTAGAACAATTATAAATTCAAATACTGTTAACATTAGCATTCTCATAGCAACTACTCACATTTTTATCATTTACCTACATAAACAAAAATAAACACGCCGGACGCTCGATGTCAAACTCTTTATTTATTAATTATGAGGACTGATATCATAAATGCGCGGCAATTTCAAATTTGAGAAATAGTATATTTCTTTTACCGTGTCGTGTTAGATATCGAAGGTGTCTTTGTTTTATAAAGTTACTTATTACATAAATGAATTCACTTAACACATTAGCGAAAGACGGTTTAAAAAATAAACACTTCAATATATATACAATTATTTACGATGTGATTTTAACTATAAAAATTACATTATAGTATAACGTATAACATAAAAAGGTAAGACTACAACTAAATGTTTATTATTTTCGGCAAAATGTGTTTACAAACAGAAATACATATGTATATTAAATTTAAAACTACCACCAGTATGGCTTAGTATGTGATGCCTGCTCTGCGTAATGAACGCTTTTACTACTATTTCCAAAAGTTTATTACCAAACTTCATTCAAAGAGACATTCAAAGAGAGAGATTTTTTTATTTAAAAACAAAACTCAAATATGTTTTTTTTCTCTTGTGGTTGGGAAGACTTTAATGACGCATATGCAAGTGTATTTTTTTAAGAAGATATCCTAGCGGCATTTATTCCATACAGAAGTACACCCCTGTTTCCTCCCTGGATAATAGCGTTATGATAAATATTTTCATACCAATACCGCCATGTATGTATGTTTTGATTTTTTCCATAAGTTAATTATTGTAGAAACTAGAGCCTTTGAAAATGAAAAACTTGCTCGATTTTACCCTAATTTTCAGACGATATTTAACAAATATTGTTCGATATAATTTAAAAAAAACACGTACAGGCATAGTCAAAGTCTTTATTATTCTAAAACTGATAGAAAATTAAAAATTGGTTTAGTTTTGGAAAAGGAAACAGGCTACTACGAAGCGATGTTTTCGTCTATTTTGCATAGGTAAAATCAGCCCGAGCTGCAGTTGTCCCTTTCATGTTTTAAAATTATTTATTTGGGTGCAACGCGATAGCAATAGATTTCTGAAATACGTACTTTTCCGACCGGATGTCCTCTTAACGGAGTGTACAAGGAATGAAAATAGGGAAGCAAAATAAAATGTACCCAAAAAATAAATATTAAATTACTTTATTATTTTAGTTGCAGTTATTTAGACGTATATATAATGCATCTATACGTCACCGCTAAATAGATCTAAGTGTCTCTATTTTAAAGTTATCTCTCGATAAGAATGTGGGCTTATTGATTGGCGGTAATTATGCAAAATAACAAGTGACCAGTAACTGGTAATTCAGCGAGTGACACGAATTAACGGTTCGTTAAGTATTCCAGTGACAGAGACGTAGCCACCGTGTATACCGGGGCCCTTAATCTCTTTATACAAATACCACACATAGATAGCTAAGTCTTAGAGACGAAAAATTTAATGTGCAGAAAGTGTACTTCATATGTCAATTACCCATAAAAATGAGACAATAGGAAAACAGTGGAAAACTGGCGTAAACGCCAAGTTAGTCAAGGGGTTAAATATTGTATAGGATTAGGGGCGTTATGTGTCTGAAAGATGATTACGTAAGTAATATCATTTTTCGTATTTTTTTTGTATTTATGCCAATCCTTAAGTAATCATATGAAAGGTAATTTGCATGCTATTACTGAAATGGGAATTCAAAATGTCCAAAATACCTCATACGTTTATGTACCCCTTAATAGTACAAACTCACATGATGTTAAATAGTGATGTCCTCGAAGAACTAAGCATCCTAAGCCAAAACATACTAGCTCTTAATTGATGCTGCCTATAGCTCACCTTGGAGACAGATCTTCAATCTTAAGAATAATATCTAGCAAAATATGCAGCATGCTTTGGTTTCATCACAATAATATTTTTTTAAACCAAAACACAGGTTCCTTGTGAAATAGGATAGACTGAATCGAACCTAATTACACAATCCGCCTTCATTACCACTTAGCTATAATCGTTTCTAAAAGTCGAGTATTCTACAAAACTTTAACGTAATATAATATAGAATGTTTAATGTATAATGTAAAATAATCACTAATCAGCTCATTTTTTTTAAACACATTGAAATTTTTGACGTCTACATATTCTTATTTAACCTAAAATCTCGTTTCTTCCGTCTAAACGTTTCCCGTATTCTTCTTATATAAATTATAATGGCGGTTTTTAACACCCTAACTACTCACTAAAATCCAACCCTGTAGTAAATCAGCCATAAAACCCGGACTCCGGTTATAACCGACCGCGCGCACGTATCGTTAAGTGTGTTTAAAGGCAGTTTGTCTAATAAGAAGCTCAGATTAAAGCCGATAGCAATGGTACACAACGGCTTCATAACGCTGTGAATAAATAGTCTGCACCCACATCCGTTAGATAGTGCGCGGGATTTTACTGTCCTAGTCTTCTGTATGACTCGTATGATCGTATTTTCTCGTAAGTATCACACAATATCCGCTTAGTATTAAGTACCTACCATATCTAGTCGATGAATATGAATGTTTAAAGCCGTGATTCCCAATCTGTGGTCCGTTTCGCGAAAGGTGTATCAATCGCTCGGTTGGTAGAAAGAAGTACATGGGTGCTGATGGCACAGCTTTCAGCAATAACACCAGTTCCAGAATTATCAAATTTGTGAATAAGATGCAAGCTCAAAAGTAGGATTAATTCAAAAGATGACTTTCCAACAAAATACATTTTTTTGTCTATTAATATAACAATATTAATTAAACTGAGTTTAAAGTAATTTATATAGATATTAGATATTTGCTCAGTTTATTTTTCCTATTGAAAGTGTTCCCTCGTCAAGAACAGGTTGGGAACCACTGGTTTTTATAATATAACTTATAAATATTATTTTCACCGGGCATTTAAAGTCTCCTATTTAGTATTTAAATGTTCGGATATATCCTCACATAACGTTAAATAGTACTAAGAATAAAAGATAATCGTATATAATTAATGATAACACCTGATTATTATAAAACTCTTAAATAGGTTATAATTAAATTAACGTTTTCTCACACGTATTTCGTTTTTTAATAAATACATAATATGCATCAAGCACCATTCATCTAAAGTCAGCAGAGGTTATCCTATTAACGTACAGACAAAATATTTTCCATTCTCAAATATTTATATTTAAAAATCAATTTTCATAGTGATCTGTTGAACAGTATAGTTTATATGCTAAAGCGCCATCTAGTACTGAGTTACTACAAATGGGATAACAAAAATTATATAACATATCATTAGTTACTAGCCGTACAATACCTATAATTTATTGCATAATATGGGTGTAGACACGCCCTGTTATCAGCAGTATACTTAAACTTACTTAAGACTGTACCAAATACCAATAATTAAATATTGTTTACTTAATCAACTTTTCCATCCATCCATTAAACCGAAAGACGTCCACTTCTGGACATTTGTCTCCCCCAAAGATCTCCACGACGACCGGTCTTGCGGATTCCCGCGACCTTCACAGACATTCAAGAATATTTCACAATATTGACGTTAAAAAAAAACAAAATTTAAGAAAACATAATCTCATCACACACTATAAGTACTGTCTATAAAAACTTTTATTACGTTTCGAACATTTAATAAGTATAATATATTTTATATTAAAATCTGTATAAAAAATATTATCTAGACCCGCCGTGCACGATGTTACACCAGAGTAACAAATCTCGGTATAAAACAAGACACTCAGTATCGATTTGTCTCCTTCAATACACACCGGTCGACGACACCTCTCCTCCACTTATTTAAATTTTTATTTTAATCCTTCTTCTTTGTCTATAGTTTATGGGGTGTATTTTAAGATATCTTATATATAGTTTTGATGAACTATGCTTACCGATTATGGATGATTATGCTATTAATTAAACTAATATATATTAATTATTATTATTATAACGAATATTCGAAATTTCCTTGTGGTCGCGAGTATTTTTGGTCTGTGTTTAATAGTTACATATTACATTATTGATGAATCGTGGTGTTATTACAAATATTATGCAAATTTTAGTTGCAATTATAATTGACACTAACAGGTGCCAGATTAGCAATATAAGAAAAGTTAGAAAACACTATATGCCTAGCGTTTCAAGGACTCAACAAGGTTATGTTAGTTTTTTTTTTGTTATCTCTTTTTCTTCTTAGTTAATAGCAATCTGTGTGTACACACAATTTGTGCCAATGTCATGTGGGTAAGATTTTCAATCTTGTATCAGCGTTACCAAGCTCCAACGAAACGGTGGCCCATCCTGCTCGAACTTTCCATGGAGCTTTGTCGGCACCTCAGAATACATGCTACGCGTTGTCTTCTATAATAAACTTAACTTGGACACAATAACTAAACTATTTCACACAAAACGCCACCAAGATTACAAGATTTAGAGTCAAATACACAAGTTTAATGAATTAAAGAAAACAATTGCTACATGTCAGACTGAGATCCCGTCAAAAACCTCTGTTATCTATCTAGACTTATGAAATCCAGAAAACAAAAGCGTAAACCTCCTAAACATTAGCTACATACTACATACATATGGCCAATTATTCTTGCAAATAAATATTTTAAAATTAGCGAATTTTAAAGCGGTATGTTCCGGTATCAACAAATAAGAAAGAAAAATATAATTCCGCTTTCCAAATTTATTCCATATACAAATTGTAAAGGATTTTGGCATTATCGCTTAATTAATGAAACTACTTTTACTGGAACTTAAGTAAATAAAGAAATATAATCAAGTAGTCGATAAGATGTACTACTAGCGCCATCTCTTATGGAGTAGTCACTTTAAGAAATTTATTAAATTATAAACGTTCTTTATTATTTTTTTATAATAATATTACTATGGCATTTATGATGACAATTAATTAATAATTTTCATTCAATTAATTATACGAACCTAAACAACCTACTTACTAGATACGTTAAATTATATGCGATAATATAAATAACACGGAGGGAATTCTAGATTCTCTTTAGGTGTTTAGAAAGGATATACGTGTAAGATTATCGTCTTATTGAAACGACGTTTTTTTATTACGAAAAAGTACGAGAACTAATAACCGCTTTGTCCATCCAGTATTGGTTAGTAACCTAATTAACGAAAACAACAGTTTTTTTACAAATATAGATAATTTATTATTCGTTTAACGTAACCATGACAGTAAAAGCGACGAATTTATGAAGGAAGACTATCGCATATCGATATTAAACAAAATACACTTTATTATTATTGTTATGACTATTCTAATTATATTATTAATTTATTGTGAATATTATTCAAAAATCGACTACGACTGACGTTTAGTTATGAACTGTAGTTAATAAAGCTTGTTATGAAATGGGTAACTAATAAAAAATTCGTCCGGAACACTGGAAGTAAGTTTTACTATTGCACCGAGTGATCCCGGGTTTGTTCCTGACTGAGTATGAACTAACGTCAGGTTAATTTTTATATATTTATACTGAGATGGTTTTTAAATAGAATCCACAATTAATAGGTTCTATTTGACTCACCACGATCTATTTACTTGACTAGGGTGATAGTTTTCCCAGATTCCATGCATACAACCATAAGACGTCCACTGCTGGACATAGGTCTGCCTGAAATAAGGGGGAGCGGTGACGCTTGGCAGGTGGGTTGGCCATCGGAGTAGGTGTTTGTGGTGCTCAGAGGATTCCGCTGCCTATCCTCTGGTTTATCCCTTAGTCGCCTTTGACGACACGAATGGGAGCGATACTGAGTAGTACTATTCTAAGCCGACACCACACGGACCAGATTAGTTATTAATGAGTAATTATTTTGTTCATCAGTGTTCGGCATAGACTCTCCGCTGGGGCTGTTTCCACCGGGAATGGATCACAAAATGTACCCGCTTATGGATGTTGATCACCGCGCACCACCGCTCGATGCACAACTCTTCACCAACGTTAAAAAGAAATGTAAGTACCTATAGATACATTCATCACCATCACAATCACCATCAACAACACAG
Organism: Samia ricini; assembly: GCA_014132275.2. Lineage (NCBI taxonomy): Eukaryota > Metazoa > Arthropoda > Insecta > Lepidoptera > Saturniidae > Samia > Samia ricini. The sequence goes on from AP028159.1 coordinate 4,520,170, forward strand.
ATGCTATATTTTTTTAATCAAAATTTGTATATAAGTACCTGTTGGAAGCTGGAGCAGATCTCTAGTGTATGCAGGGGGCGACGCGGTGGCATGCCTAGCAATCCCGTATCGCCCCCATCCCAAATGCGGCGGACGGCCCCGGGAGGTTTTAGTGGGTATTTCCGGGCGACTCTCGCCCGGGTGAGTCCCACACTGGCACGGAGACGTCCCTCCGTGCCCCCTTATCCATTGCATTGGGGGACTTCGGTCTCACTATAATGTAATGGGTAAGGGTAGTGCGTAAATGCATTTCTCCCCGTCAAAAAAAAAATAGTATTATTTTTTTAGATAATGGTTTTCAAATATCTTTACTGTAATTAAAGTGATAAAACTTGATATTTAGGGATATGATAGTAAAAATATTTAGAGAAGTCAATGAAATTATTTACATTCAAAAGACAAAAAGTACCCGTCGACCACGATTCGTAATACTTATAAACTAATATTTTAATAAAGGTCTCTAGTGCATATTAGGCAAAGATATAACAGTTCAATACATTTTCTTCTGTGTTTATTTATGTTTTTTTATTTTTTATTTTTACATGGTCATTTGGCCATAATCTCACCTGATAAGTGACGATGTGGTCCAGGATGGTAAACACACTGAGCCTAGAATTACTAGTGATGCTGCCGGAACACACCTATTAGTATTTGGCGAAAGGCTTCCAAACTTAAGGGTGGTAGCTACCCAGGCGGGAATTATTAGAATATGACCGACCACCATGCTATAGTTTCCTCATGATGTTTTTCTTCACCGAAAAGTACAGGCTGATTTTAGAGTTGGAAGCTGGGCTCGAACCCGCGTCCATTAACGTGGAATCCACCCGCACTATCCACTACGCCATCATCGCTTTAATCGCTTTTTTTATAGTATCTATTGACGCGATTTAGTGTATCAATAAAAAAATTGGATTTTATGGAATTTTATTGGAAAATTTTGTTCTTTATACTTTTAAAATGATTTTATTAATATTTATAAAATATTTCATTAAATTAATAATTCTTTATTGCACCTCTTGAGACGTGAATTGGTGATATTGATGCCTATAAAATTTATCCTATAGCTAATTGTAGTGCAGAGTACAAATATATTATTTTAGTCTATAAATATCATACGGCTAGCCAAAGGCCACCAACAAAACAAAAAGATTATTTTTCCATTTCATTACCTTATAGCAATAGACGAATAATGCGTTCAGTTTTCTTCACGAAATTTTACTTTACTGTAATAACATCTGATCTTATCCCTATATTCCCCACCCCTACCGACCCTCCCTTCCTTATGATCTTGCGCTTCCAATAATATCCAATTAACTGACTTAATTTTAAAAGGATTTTTATAATACATAGCTTCAAAAATGTTTTGATGTTAATATATTTATTTTTTAAAAATAGGCTCTTAAAAATTATAAATAAGTTTTCAAAACAGAAATACAAATAGAGAATGATAACAAAAGTAACGTGAAGACAGAGAAACAAACAAACAAAGTGGTTGTGTAACAATGGATTGAATGTTAATAATGCAGAAAGCATGTTCGCATCGACATCACACATCGTGCGAGCTCGAGTCGCAGCCTGAAGCCAGCGCGCTCTGATGTTAAACGGGCATTGTTTCCGACGCAAATGTTTATTAAGACGATCTGATATCGTATCTCGTGGGGTGGTAACAGACGGCGCGGCGAGTCGCTAACCGTATGCGCTTTCAATATGCGCTCGCTCCGACCGTGGTTGCTGTCGCTTACACTCTTGTCTCTGAGACCGACACACAATACTCCACGATCGATTAGCGCACATCTCTCCTCCACAGATAGTCGCATGCATGCTTGCGAATTACGAACGCTCCCCAGCGCTCTCACTAACGAGCTACAAATGGAAAACATCCTGCATAAACCTCCACCTCCCTTCTCCCTCCTCCAATCGCGTGACTCGCCACCACTATTAAAAAGAAAATCTAATTTCCATAATAAAACATCATCCGGAACATTTCGTCGTATTATCTGATCCGAATCGAGTTAACGTGCAATGTTGTTGTGTTTTTCGTTGAAATTATAAAACTATAAAGTATGGCGGCGCGACGTCGCCGCTAAGTATATATGCATCCGCGCGTTTGCTTTTTGACAAATAACCTGTAATAATCGCGTGCACGTATTGAATTAATGAAAGATCGCAGCCGGTGCAATGTCACCGCTCATTGCGGCCCTGTGTCGGTACTGGTCGGATTGTAAAACATTGTTATTAGATAGTATGTTCGCGTAATTGCATCGCTGGCACACGGCATATGTCGTGCGATGGCGGCGCGCACCGACTAAAATCACACACAACTCTGTTATTTCTAACGTAATTAGCCCTTTCGCGATTCGACGTACACGAAAATTACGTCATACTAAATCGTAATATTTTTATTTGGCAGGGAGACCCAAAGGTCAGCACAGCGCACCGCGCGGCGGTCCGCCTCGCTCCTGGACGAACGCGGAACTAACGGAGGCTTTACAACACGTATGGAACAAAAAGATGACGACGAGCCAAGCTTCGAGAATATTCGGTATCCCGTACAACTCGCTACTCATGTACGTCCGCGGTAAATACGGGAAGAGCCTCAAGTTGGAGCAGCTCAGGAAAGACTGCATCGGCGCGCCGCTCGACGTGCTCAACCTGAACTCCGGTAATAATAATAACAATCACCCGTCAAGCAAACACCACGAGAAGGACGATCACCAGAATATGGGTCAAAGACCGGCGAGCTCCGAACCAGACATATCATCGAATCCCATGTTCAATCCGTTCCAGCAGGGATTTTACCCGGAGTTCCCGCCGGGGTTTCCCATGCCACTAAACATGTTGCACTTGTTGCCGCCTAGTGAGAAGGCACGGGAGTTGTACCAATCGATGCCGATGGCTCTTGACTCGCTCTCGGGTATGACGAAAGAGGAAGACTGCAAGAGCGACAGGTCAAAAGAGAACTCAGCAGACGAGGACGGGGAGACGTACCGCGGACACGCGCACCCCCCGCACCCACCCGACACCCGCACCCTCCTGCACCACAACGGGCAAGACTAACTCTTCCATGTAACTAGTTTTCAACATCCCGCTCGGCACTATGTACCTTCGACTGTGTTATATTTTTTAATGAGTGAGCATAATTTAATGTTTACAGTGGACAACTTGTCTATGATGTCACTGGCTTGTGTTACTATGCAAAGTCACCTGTATAGGATCCACTAGAACTGGAATTTAGATGACGTATTTCTTTGAGATCTTCCTGTATACGTAAATTCAGAATTCTGACCTAACTATTTAATTTTAAAGGTCCTTCAAATAAATAAGGTAGCAGAATATTAGCAATTAAAAAAAACAGAAACAACGTTACGTTAAAATAATGTATTATTTGAAATATGCTAGGTAAATTCCAGTTTTACGTTCGACATATTTTTAAAAACCTCCCCGTGAAGGCGCCTCAGTAGTGACGTCCACATTATAAAAGAAAAATTAGTTAAATTTATATTTGAAAAAGATGTGTTTATATTGTAAATGTATATTAAATCGCGTATTTAATTAATAAATAAGCGATAATTTATTCAGAAGGAGTGCAATAAGTGTGAATAATGTTGTGATTGTTATCTCGTTAAGATATACCTTATTACGTTTTGTAAACTGTTGACATTCCGTTTTGACATTCCATTATACTATATTATCTTAGAATTTGTTTTTAAGCTAAACTTTAAATGTTTAAACATCGTCGACGATTGAAGAGTTCCAATCACACAAAATGTGATAATTTAACAATAAAAAAAAATCAATTCGATAATTGATTTATTATAATAAATTTAAAAAAAGTTTAATTTTTTAACCATAATCTCTTATTCACAGTAGTACCTACTGGAGGTTTATATCAAACATTTTGGTTTTATGGTGCAGCTATCGTCAGCTTTGTACCACAGTACGTGTATAACAAAATAACTATTTTATATGTTAAAATGAGTGTAGATATTATGTGTTAAATGTGCGAAACTTCATTCGGAATCTCACCAAAGTTTGTAAAATATTTCGTAATAATAATATTAATAATAGTAATTATATTCGATAATGATCAATTTTTTAAATGTAAATAATTAGCGATAAATGGAATATAAATTTGAATTAACCATTAAATTAATAAAGACATTTAAGTGTCTAAAATGGTAAATAGTAGTTGTATTTGTAATAATTGTTGTAGTGTTATAAATAAATAATTAGTGATGGGAACAGGCACGTGGACAGATTATCGATAGAGGGGGGGGGGGCAAACATAAATCATTAAACTTTTATTCAAGGCTCTTTCCGTGAGAGTAATGATGTTTTGTGTTGGATGTCTTAATACGTAAAGTTTTATCCCAAATATATTTTCGATCGACATATTTTTCATGGCACCTTCTGCTTGTACCTGAATTTAATATATATCGAATTTTATTAACACGATTTTTAACTCGATAAATTCATCGATCGATCCGTATATTTAAGTTTTAAAACATATTTACGGTATATCTACATAGGATCGATTAATGTTTTGGGTAAAATTTTACACCTTACTACGTGCCTGTATGTGGATACAATACGGGGAACGCACTCGTCAATGCACTCACTTGGTCTTCACAAACAAAATTAATACTATGAACTCTCACAAAAATTCCCATAAATTATTACACTAAATTAAGACAAAAAAATATACATTTTTTACCATATGCAAAACAAACGTTTTTATTTAAATAATAAATATTCCATTGCAAATAAAAACCTTAAATCCCCTGGAATAAAAAAGTTGTTCCTATAAATGTTTTTCTTTTTCTTTTTTGTTAATCAATACAGTATTTATTGTTTACAACTTATTTCTTAGTTTTACATGAAGTTTGATAAATCTTACATTGAATTAATGATCTCATTACCAAAATTATTTTCGATTTCCGTATGACTGTAATTGAAAACTTACATTTAGAGTTGCGTTTTTCCGAGGGGGAAATTTTATTTTTTTAATGTATAGGGAAGGAGGGTTAATATACGCTTAAGTTCAAGTTTTTGGGGTCGCCACTCATGTCCTCCGGCCACCATCTTGAAAAAAGAGGTGCAAAGAGATTATTTGTAGTAAATTAAATTGTCTACAACTTTATCCCTATGACGTTTTATCTTAAAATGGAAAATGAAAAAGTTATAAACAAAAATAACTGAAAAATTGGTGAACTCAATTTTTGAAATCCACTTAAACTAATACAACCTCCACCTACAAATAAAAAAATTAAATTGCGTCCTCCGAAAAATGCACGCTAAGGCCAAAAATGTAACATTTCAATGGACTAATAAAGGACAGTGCGCGCCAGGTTAAGACAAATACAAGTAATCAGCACTCAATGTTCAAATAAAAAGGAGCTTTCAAGATTTTTAGTAAATAATGGAAGTTAGAATAATAACGAGGTTCAACCCAAACCTGGCTTTAGATAATTGTATACTATTTGATAATTAGATATATTAAAAAAGGTAAGTTTAGCAGAAACTTTAAACGGCGATTTTGACAGCGAAATACTATTTGTAATTGCTAGTTGAAAAAAAAAGTATAATGCCACAAAATCACGCTTTAAGCTATAAATATTAATGAGCTCATTTCAACCAAAAATAAACAAAAACTATAAAAAGCTTAAACCAACCAATTATTTACAGTAAAAAAATTACACTTTTTACTAAAACATCAAAAATTTATAACGAACGAAATTCAGCAATGTTCAAAATACACAAACCTACTTGATATTATTACCTGTATGCTATATTCACACTTCAGAGCAGTGGTCGTCAAACTGCGGCCCGCGGACAGTATCTATGCGGCCCGCGACGTACCAAACAATTTTGATAAAGAATGACATAAAACCGAGTTTATACATAATTCGTGAATTAGGTTGTCAAAAATGACTTCATAGGTTGTCATTGTCATAAAAATTCTATGGGAAATTCTTGTTTGACAGCTCATAGAGATATGTACTACTAAATCTATAAAAGTGCGGCCCGCAGTGGTACCTCACATTGACCCATGTGTCTAGAAAAGTGTGACGTCCACTGCTTTTTACAGCTTACAAAGACACGGTGCATTTACAGTGTTACGTTTGGCTTAAATGTATAAAAATACATACATAAAAGAAAATATTCGCTCGCAATTATTGAAATCTACTATCCTTGAAACATAATAAATTATAAAAACACACTGCTTGCCATTGAAACATTTTTTCAATATACTTTTAAAAGCGTCCCTGTTGCGAGACCTAAGAATGTTTTTATAATTAATATAAAATAAAACAAACTTCGTTAACGTGTAAAATATGGAAACTGTCAAAAGCTCCGTTTACCTTACCATTAGTTTATGTAGATATCGAATCGTAACTGTTGTAAATACAAAAATTTATTTGTATAAAATAATTTTATAACTATGTTGAAATTTACCGTTTCCTTTAACAACAATCTTAAAAAAAATAAAACAAAAGTAGATTTACATTTCCTGTAGCAATGTTTGTTTCAATGAACTGTAGGTACTGGATGGTTTCGCCAACTCTTTCTATAAATTAGTTAATTATTATTGAATACATAATTATATATATACTCTTAATGTTTTTTTTTCTTAATTATATGTCAATTAGTGACTTTACGTATCATTAATATTTTCATAATTTAAACCCCTATTTTTATCAGGAAACCCGAAAACATTTGTTCTTTGGTGAATTATACAGACTTTTTCGTGTTAGACTTATTTTTTATTTAAAACGAATTTACTAGAAATTGTTTTTTTTAATTTATGTAAAGTAAAATTGTACTATGATTTATCCCAAATTTGTGTTTCATATTTACTATTCAAGTTGCGGCGTGTTACTTATATATTAGGAGTAAAACTTTGTGGGGTATTTTTCTTTACTATACGATGTACAATGTTTAACTCAGTTCATCGATACTTACGACAAACTCTAACAGAAGACTGAGAACACTATTTACGAGTCTATTTTATAATTAAAAAAAAATGTACATTACACATAATCACAGTTATCAGGCGACAGTAAACCACTCAACGTAGTACACGGTAGTCCACATCATACTTATAACAATATTAACATTACAGGGATTTTATAATATATTTAAAAAAAAAAACTAATTACATACTTTGTATAATTGAATATTTAATGTTTTAAACAGATTTTATATTGCTTCCGATGTTTATTTTACGCTAGGTACTAATTTAGGTACTTTCGTACCCAATAATACATTTCACAATCATTTTAAAATAGTTAAGGGTATTTTATGAAATAATTAAGCCGTAAAAAAAGTTTGAATGTGCCAAAAAGAGTTTATAAAGTGCACTTTTTTTTTTCAGACAGTATGTTTTCGTAAGGTACCTAAAACATATATTTTATTTATTTATTTTAATTCGTCCAGTTTTGAATGTAACTTCATTTTTATTTGTAATTTGTGTAAACTATATTATCTATGTGTATTAGACAAATATGTTCTTGTTGATATTATATTAATTTTCATGAATTATCTTCGTTTACACGAAGATTGATCTATGGCACATTCCTTTCCTTGTGTTGTGATAAGCGATTGTGTTGTCTGATGTATTATTATTATTATTTTCTTTTACCTAATTCGTACAAATTAAGCAGTATTAAAAGTGATTTTGTTAAAGTTTTAATCGTGAGATCTTTAATTAAGTTTTGTTATTTGTTAATGTGTGTGAAACTTATGTAATACAATAACTTTGTATAGCGTCTGAACATGCTCAGGGGGTAAGCATAATGAAGGGAGCAGGCGCGGTTCCAGCCAAAGAACTTTAGGGGGTTATATTTGGAGGGAGGGTATTGATTTAAAGCTTTTGTAAATTGTCTATTTTAAGAGATTTATCAATTTGACGTGTACGATTTTTAGGGATGTATCATAACCACTACGATTCCCTCCTCTAACCCTCGGACCGGGGATAGAACGGAACCGCGTTCCGAGTATGATCTGAGCGATTTATTTCGCTGTTAGCCTGAGCGTAATCACATGCATATACTAAAGCTTTAAGCTGTTAACAGACGTATGGACCGGACCGCGGACATGGTCCCGCGGGTGGCCGAGGTTATCAGTCACCTAGGTAGGGATGTGGATGAAAACAAGTGGAAAAAATATTGATCTATTGGACCTCGATGAGTTGAATCGATTAAAAAAAATTATCTTCTTGAAAAATCTTTTTCTCGTACCTTGTCCGCGGTCCGGTCCGTACGTCTGTTAACAGCTTTACAGTAAATGTTTTAACAGAATCTCGCTTGTTAATTCGAATGATGATTTTTATTGTATCCTATCTATTATACTTAATAGAATGTGGAATAAGTTAACAAATCACAAACAAAACCTAGTTGTGTTTTACAGCAAAGCTCATTCCACTATAGTAGTTTCACCAGGAGCCAAATGTGAAGAAAGCACATAGTAATATATTGTAATAATGATGTTGTACTGTTAGACATCAAGGTACTTAATATATATTTACATAATATTTAGTTAAAATTTGTGATTATGATTTTATTAAGAAAATAAAGTAATTTAGTTCCTTCATTTTTGTTATGAATATTTATGACAAATGTAATAATAATAATAATAATAATAAATATCTAATAATTGCAATGATTTAGTATTAGATAAAATTGTTCACTCCCGATAAAAGAGTATATATAATTAATTATAAGTTATGTAACTTAAATTTTTGTTGTATTTTTACTTATAATATTATTATAATGACAAATTAAATGATATCGTTACATTAGGGTGTAAAAAAGATTATCTATTTGATCTTAAAATAATACGAAAAAAATATATATGTTCTAGTATCATTCTATCGTGTAATTAAAATTGATATGATGGAGCGATGTAGTGAAATTCGTTTACGGTCACCAACGTAAAAGTGTAAAAAATAAAAACATGGAAATACCAATTGAGTTTTTTTTTTTAACTTTGTATAATACATATCCTAAATTAAAAAAATATAAATATTCTAAAATTTCAACAAAGTCAATAGGGTTCGCTCAAGTATCACGTAAGTATAGAGGGAGAGGGACCGAGTGGTAATTACGTAAACGATATTTACTTATTCATCTTCTTTTTTGAAATCAAACTTCTTATGGGCCGGTGTGAATTGGATTTTATGAAACGAAAATGTGTAACGAATTGCAGTTTTCCATCATTAACCAATAGATGTCATTAAATAACATACCTAATAGCTGCTTCTTTGAACCTAGCTAATGCTTCATAGCACTAGCACAGTGGCACCAAAATAGTACGAACCTCGGTTTAGCCGTTACCTGTGTAGAAAAATTCCCACGGAATTTTGATCCTAGGTAATCCCTACATTTTTTTGTTTATTAATAAAAAAGAAGGTACCTTACAGGTCCTATGTACCTTTTGTTTTTTTGACGGGCGTAAATGCATTTACGCACTACCCTTACCTATTGCATTAGTGAGACCGAAGTCCCCCAATACAATAATAGGTAAGGGGGCACGGAGGAACGAACTCCGTGCCAGTGTGGGACTCGCCCGAGCGTGATGCGCCCGGAAATACCCACTAAAACCCCCTGGGGCCGTCCACTGCATTTGAGATGGGAGCGACACGGGGAGGCTTTCGCAAGCACCGCGTTTTTTTTTTTTTTTTCGTTTCGAGGGGAATGCATTTACGCACTTGCTATCCAACCTAACCCAGGGCAAACCCCCCAGGAAAGGCTGAAGCCGAAGATGTGTGACAGCCTTTCACACGCAAGGTGAAAGGCTGTCGCACACCAGAATTAGTGTGGGACTCGAGGCAAGAAGCGCTAGTCAGCCGCGTCGCCCCCTGCAGCGAACCCACCAGGCCTCGTTCATGCAATGGCCCGGTAGGGATGGAGGAGAATACTTCCCCTCCACCTCTTAGCTCGCCTCAGAAGGAGGCACGACCGTCAGGTCGACAGTCCGGTGGGCAGGATATACTTCCTGCCCCCCATAGGTCCTATGTACCTACGTGTTATGTGCAGGAGTGTGTATGCAGTGTTGTGCGTGTAATGTTCAATGCATGGGCAGTGTCACTGCATCGCGCTGGCGGCGACGTCAAGAGCCTCCCCAGTTGGGAAACGGATTGTGAAGCGTCTGTGAGGCCATACTGCCCACGTAATGCGTCTGGGAGTATTCGTTTTTAACGATATCGTATATATAGGATTCACTGATGGTATACTCATACGTTCTAAGTTGTTACTAATAAACAAATAAAACACATTTCTCAATATCACATGTAGTAGTACCCTTTATTATCTATTTAATTAAATACGCATTTATAAATTAATAAAAAACTTATAAAATAATATAAACGGTGGAAACTGAGCGTTTACAAATATTTTATCAAATATCTTATTACTCACACTACGTTGAGCAAATATGCAAACACGGTTTTTTTTTTATTTATGTAACAATTTTATAAAAATAATTCAATTATGACAACGACGGAAACGGTGTCACGAAACATATTTAATTATCAAAATCGATATTAAAAAAAACAATAATTTAAAAAAAGTTGATAAGTCCAAATCTTTAGAAGACAATATCTACAAAAATGTTTTTTTACGTATCAATTAATATAATAATTGATAAAAATGTATTTGAAAACTTGACTGTGTGAAGTTATAGTAACATTACAGTCTTAATTATTTCGGACTTGACAACCTTTTTTATGAATAATTAATTTACATTCATGTTCGATGTCAATCATACGAGTTCTCAATTAAAAGTGTCAATAATAATTGTTTTCATTTTAAAATTAAAATTGCTCATTATTTTGTCATTTTTCTATGATAAAATTCGTAGAATGCTCGTTAAAAGGTTAAGTAAAATTAATCTTTAAATAGGCTAAGGTAACTAACTAAGTTATATTTTAACGTATATTTATACTCCGTTCATATCACACTGCTTTGTATCTGTTGTTTGTATTTGTTATTCATTTAGGTCAAATAAAGGTCATTTAGGTCAAGGTCGTCAAATAAAAAAAAAAAAAAAAAATTTAAATGACTCGGTACACCATTCGGTATTTTTAGAGGCCGATAATATATATTATATATATAATTAACTTTCATACTAGAAAAAAAAAAAACTCTTGTTGAACGTCCAATGAACGAACTAGTTAGAACACTTCGACGATTTTCTACCGTTCAATTTAACGATTAGTTGAGTAAATAGGATAAACGAAAACCGTTTTTTTGCGTTATCTCTAGTAACAAATAATATTTCATCATCAAACATAGGAGCGTAAGCAAATACAAAGAAATGAGAAAGAATGTTATGCAGCCTTGGTATATTATTATTGATAAAAAAAAAACGAAAAATAATCAATTAAAATCAGTTCTTGTACAATTAAAAAAAATTCAGCAATAGATATCGCAAATCGAACCTTAACCAATAGGATTCGAGTGAAGTACACGTGCCAATAAATACGCTCATACTTATGGGGGGAAGAGATAAGGAGAACCACCTCGTATGGGGAATAGTTTGAAAATTAATAACAATAGTATAATGAAAGAGTATGACATGAATTTAGCAATTGTATAGACGGAGTGAAGTGTGCAGAGTTGAAAGACTTTATATTTGTGATAACTACATTAGTAATAACACTGCAGCGTTCAAAATCTCAACTATTTACGTGGTAAATAAATAAATGTTAAATATAACCAAAAAAAAACTACTACGAAATTATGATGGATACTTTTTCACACACAAAGATATAGTTCACCTTACTCTTACTCGCCATACTCATACTGCCAAAGAGTATATCAACAAGAGACGGGACTTCCATACAAAAATATGAACAAAGTTGAAACATGTCCTCGAACCGTATACCAACATAACAAACAAGTATGGCGGCCGTGTCACAATGCGTGCGATAGAGTCGAATAGATGTTAATAAAGCAAGACAGCGATAACCGCCATTATTTCCGGTATACGTTTCATAATGTTAAAGCTTTACTTTTTTACAAAGTATTTGCGCCAGAATGCATACTTCTACATCCCATAGACGTTAAACATATGTTTTTAAATCACACCAGAAACAATATGTGTCATCCATCGCGCCACTCGCAATTAAATATTCTAACTAATTACATGAAATTATTAGGGTTAGTACTCAATATAATAATTTAATAAATTGTTTTAACATTAAAGTACGACTAAAATTTTTATTTTATCGAGTAATTATTCCTAATACAACCTTATACTATGATAATTAAGCAGAGACATGTTAATTTGGTATTAAATTTTAGTAAACATGGGCAGTGCTATTTCAGAGACCTAAGAAGCCAAATTGTATTTTATTCATATAATTTCTATTTTTTTTAGGTATTTTTTTTTAATATTAAAATATAAGCGAAAAGCATATTTCTCGTCACGAGTCATGAGGTTTATCTCTGTGCATTTATATTTACAACCGCCCCAGCGACCAATCAAAGACGTCGATACTCGAATTAACCAATCACAGGAAGGTTTGATTCCTCCAATCACAATGCAGAGATTTATTGATTTCGTAGCATGTTAAAAGTTTGTACTCATGACTTGCAACGATTTTTTTTAATAAACCTATTTACAAGTTCTATATATTAATCTTTCACAAACTACATATCACAGACCAACGGGCAATTTACTAGTAATTGGTTTAAACTTAACCTAGTTGTATTTATTGAAGTTACTGACTGTCACAAATACTTTGAATAGTGTAAATTGGTATAATTCGATTTTTGAATTTTTTCAAGGTCTCCAAGAAGACTCATTTAGAAAAAGGAAAGACATAGAATAATGATTTTCAATGATATGTATGCATCGAATAGTTTAGGACAGAAAATGTGGTGGTAATTTTTCAAGATAAATTTAACTCTGAAATTGAAATAATTTATTATATAATTTAGCATCATACATGTTCAAAATAATATTTCCTTTGAACATATGATACTAAATTAACTAAATATGATTTAAAGATGTGATGATAAATTAACGAAATGTCATTTTGAGATATTATAATACACGATATGTAATTTTATATATAAGTAAAAGTCAGTAGCATTCATTATGTGTTGTTTGTAATTTCTCACTAAACAATTTGGCTAATTAGGAATGAATTAATATATTTACCTACATTGGTTACGATTTCATTCGACTAACAATACTTCACATCCCTGTAGACAGTAACTCGAGTGTAAATTCAATACAAATAACAATTGGAATATTACGAATTAATTTTGTCATATTTGTTTTCGTCCTTTTCACTCCAATAGAAAAGGAGAGGGATATAATACTACAGACGCAAGGAACGTTAAACATTGCAATGGAATATTTCGTCCCTAAACGTCTCGAAACCCATATACGCCATTCATTCAGTACATTAAACAGGTTTCTATCTACGAATTTTAACTATATTATATTATGGTTCCATTTATTATCGAATCAAAGATAGATTCGCAGATCAAACTGAATAATTAATTAATAGAAGTTTTTTTTTTTTTATAATTAGTAATAATTTGTTATAATTGTATCGTTTGTTTATGTTTCAAAGGTATGTTATAGAAAAAAAAAAAAAACAATTAAAAACCCAACATTTTCTGTGGTAACAATTTGAATACAGGGAATTAACGAAAATCAGAATCCAAAGATAATGTTTAATGAAATTCCTTAAAAAAAAAATATATCATCGCAGTTTTTGTGGTTTTAAAATTAATACAAGAGATTACATTTTTTTTTTTTTCGACATAATTTGACAGAAAATCATCAGAGTAAGAAAGTATCGATTCACTAAAAATTCAGAGTTCATTTCTTCGCCAGTTTTAAATACCTCGAGACGATAGTTTGCAATTCCTGCGGCAGTTTACTCCTGTCGTACCGCGTCGAGTAAGAGTAAACGGTTTTACTCATCTGCGAGTGGAGATCGAGTAACGCCGTCAGCCCTATACACCGTAGCGCTTGCGCGTTCTTATACACAATGTTATCTAACTCAGTCTTATTTATCAGTACTTTCTCTGCGTCTGTAATAAAGAAAAAAAAATGTGTTACATTACCAAATTTAATCGATAAACTTTAAAATAGACATAAAATAACATAAGCTCACGCCTGTTATCCCCGGAGGGTTAGGCAGAGGTGATGTAGCGAACTACACCACTCACATTCCGCCCGAGTTTAGTTCCGTCCCTGATGCGACAGGGGGCGAGCCTGTCGCCATATCGGGCACAAATTCCAAACTCCGGGATGATATTGAGTAGAAAAAAACCCAATACCACTTGACCCGACCCGGGATCGAACCCGAGACCTCGAAACGGTAGTCGCACCGTAATACAACTGCGCCACCGAGGCAGTTAAAATAGAGTGGAGATAATCATTCCTTGGGAAGTCGATATTTATTTAAAACTTCATCGACGCGAATACACAAGAGTGACAAAAATAATCGATGTTTATTTTTTTTTTTAATAACACTGAAAGGTAAATTTTAAAAATGACCCTATTGCATTGTCATTGAACAATAAGATAATTATTTAAATTGAATTATTATGGAAAAAAAATAAAACTACGTACCTCCACTGTCATGCCTTGAATTTCTTTTCTTTGGTGTCGTCTTTGTTGGTGACTTGTCCGTCGACTTTGTTGGACTGTGGAATAAAAAAAACATTTAAACTAACTATTTTTTGTAATAATTAGAGCGTTCATATTGTGTAAATGGTCCGAGATAGCAAGATCTATAGTGTATATTAGAGATAAACATAATATAAGCTCACGCCTGTTATCCCCGAAGGGTTAGGCAGAGGTGATGTAGCGAACTACACCACTCACATTCCGCCCGAGCTTAGTTCCGTCCCAGATGCGACAGGGGGCGAGCCTGTCGCCATATAGGGCACAAATTCCAAACTCCGGGATGATATTGAGAAGAAAAACCCAATACCACTTGACCCGACCCGGGGATCGAACTCGAGACCTCAGAACGGCAGTCGCACTATACAACTGCGCCACCGAAATTCATATTCGGCCCAACACTTGACTAAACCACCGATAATTCGGCGAAATAGTAATCAAAGTTTTCACTGTACTGCGATGTATATAATTAATAAATTCATTGTCTTTCTCGCAAAGAACTAATATGAAATAGTATTTTTTTTATTTCGACATAAATGATTATGACCAATGACCATAGATAATTTATGGTCTAATATGGTTAGAGTAGTTTCCGTAAACAAGTACAGATTTGTATTGAAACCGTATGGAAAAAAAATCTAATTTGCCGAATGTTCGGTTCAGATAAAGTTTTGCCGAATATTCGTGTTCATGAAACCCGTGTTCGATTAATTTCTAGTGTATATTTAGACAGAAACAATAGAAAAAAAAAAATAGAGGACAGAAGGAAAGTTGAAATGATCTCGTTTGTCGTGGTACGGACATGTCATGAGAAGAGAGGAAGCGCATGTGGGTAAAATGTGAATGGATGGAAAAGAAGAGGACGGCTAAAGAAAGTGTGTAAGAAATGATATGAAAAAAAAAGGAATAAATGGTAAAAGGTAGGCAAAGACAAATAAAAGGTAGACAGGGACGTATGGAAGAAGAAAATTCCGATTCCAAGTGAGTTTGAGAACAGTGTAGGAGAATGTCGATGAGAGGGTAGACGGATAATCACCTGTCCGGGAGGTGATTGTTCGCGGTGATGTTCCAGATTGTGTCGCAGTCGTCGCGCGCGGCCGCCGCAGCGGAGCGTCGTCGTCGGACGCTGACGAAGTGGAGGGCTCGCCGCCGTTCGGCAAAGGCGTCGACGTTATCGGCTTGTTCTCCTTCGACTCCTCGTCAGTTATACCCAAGCTATGATCCTTAAAATTCTGAAACACGTACATTTACATTCCAAACGTACAGTTCTCGAGTCACGTCGTTTTATTCCTCAAACTGTTGTTATTTCAATTCACGAACACCCTGGCCCTTTTTTATACAAAAACCAAACTTAATAGCGACTATTTAGCTAGAACTATCCAGGGACATTTTATGACACCTCGGAATTCACTGGGCATCCACTCAGCTGATGTTCTTTTAGCAGACGATACTTCACTTATATTTAAAGTAAAAAGAAAAAATCAGATGTTAGGCTTTTAAATATTACACATAGCAAACATTTCTAAATCGGTTGCCTTAAATAATTAATTACTTAATACAAAGAAAACGAATTGTATAAAATTTATATTGCCCAATGACAATAAGTTCAAGTATTATGTCGAGCAAGTTTTAATCTCAAAAGGTTATTACAGGGGGGATCATTACGTGAACGATAGTGATGTCTGGAATTAACCCACAGCTCTGTGCGCACCCGCTAACATTATTAAGATTATGACTTGTATAGTTTTTTACATACATACATACATATCATCACGCCTTTTTCCCGTGGGGGTAGGCAGAGATTACGTCCTTCCACTTGCTACGATCTTGGCATACCTCTTTCGCTTCCTCTACTTTCATGAGCGCTTTCATACATGCTCGTCGGTTATGGGTATTTTTTACCTGGCCTTTATTTAAGACATGATTGATTTGGTCTAGATACATTCGCCTAGGTCGACCCTTACCGACTTGCCCATTCACCCTCGCCTTATAAATTAATTTCGTTAATCTTCTCTCATCTATCCTCTCTACATGCCCAAACCAACTAAGCATACCTTTCTCTATTTTGGTCAGCACATCCTCTACCACACCACAGCGTTCCCTTATCATACTATTCCTGACTTTGTCAATCGTCTTCACTCCAGCTATACTTCTCAGACTTCTCATTTCCACTGTAGTTTTTTTGTATGAAAAAAAAATGATATGTATTATATTTATTAAGAAAAAAAGAACCAGATCGAGTTTCTCGACTGCGCTCTTCTCGACTGGTTTGTTTTCCGAACCGGTGGTAGTGTTTTAGACGTTCATAAGCGCCTATTTAGCGCCTAAATTGAATAAAGATTTTTTTGATTTTGACTTTTGCTTGTGTTTAGGTAAAGCGAGATAAATTGTAGAACTAATATCTACTAATAACTTACAAGGACTTTAGAATTCAAATATGTTCTTACAATCTTATATCAACGTATAATAAACAACCAAATGTATCCATTATCTGTCTATGCGTAAAATGGTAGACAACCTACGACGCGTTAATTATATAACTAGTTCACGCATTACACGCTAAACTTTAATGTGTATGAAACTAGTGACGCGCTCATGATTTATATTACTAAGACTTATTCCCGTATTTCAAAAGTGTGTGTTAAGACAATGTTTTCATATAAAGGAATGCGTTACCTTCTGCACAGTTCTAGGTCGTTTAACAACTAGTCCCTTTGACCAAGCGTTCATGCGCCTGCGCTTGCGTTTCCCAGAATGCGTAGTGTCGCTCTTGTCACCGTTCTGCGTCGGCCTCGATATCTTCACGTCACTATTGTTCAGCGAATCTAGTCCCTCCGCTATCGGTGATAGAAAAAAAAAAAAACATTTTGAAAGTGATAACTATCGCCTTGTTCGATTGGATTTAAAACTTGTAAAAAAGTTGATATTTTAATATGTCGCTTGTCCATAAAAATGAGTCAATGGGAAGAGAATATAAAGCTGGCGTAAACGCCAGGTTATATAAAGGGCAATGTTTATCTGTCTGTCTGTTGGTATACCCAAGCGGAATAGCGGGCATACAGCCAGTATCATATGAAATGTACTAGCAATCGTAATTTACATAATTTAGGGTAATAATCATTTTAGTAAATATTCATATAAATTGGAGTAATTCACGCATTTGGCGGGTTCTGTAGTTTTATTTAACCTATCTACCATTTAATAAACAATCAGTTACTTTTCATACAAATATCCTTTATTGTAATTAATCATATCAATGAACTTGTATCGGTAATTTCGCTTTGAAGGACCGTTCAAAAAGTTTTTTTCGGGGGGAAATGCATTTACGCACTACTACCCTTACCCATTGCATTAGTGAGACCGAAGTCCCCCAATGCAATTGGTAAGGGGGCACGGAGGGACGACTCCGTGCCAGTGTGGGACGCACCAGACCTCGTCCGTGCAATGGCCCAATGAGGATGGGGGAGAATACTTCCCCACCCACTTCTTCGCCCACCTCTCGAAAGAGATATGACCTAGAAGGTCAACCATCTTGGGGTGGAAAAAGTACCAAAGTATTAATGGCGGCGGGGGATTGTCTATGGTCAAAAACGTCCAAAATGTGCTCCTCTGACGCTTAATTTCGACTGAAAACTCGATTGAGTACAAAAAAAAATCTATACTCATAATAAGAGTCTAAAAAAGGAAAGAAATTTATTCGTCAATCACGCAAAAACTACTGAATCGAATTCGATGAAATTCGATACGTTCTATAGTATACTTATGTTACAAAACTTTGTATTTAAGGTCTATGTATATCCCGCATGTATGTATAACTGCCTCGATTGCGCAGTTCTATTCCGGTGCGAGGTCTCGGGTTCGATCCCCGGGTCGGGTCAAGTGGTATTGGGTTTTTCTACTCCGTATAATCCCAGAGTTTGAAATTTGCGCTCGATATGGCGACAGACTCGCCCCCTGTCGCATCTGGGACGGAACTAAGCTCGGGCGGAATGTGAGTGGTGTAGTTCGCTATTTCACCTCTGCCTAACCCTTCGGGGATAACAGGCGTGAGCTTATGTTATGTATATCCCGCAATAACATAAAAGTTAAATGCGATAAGAAAAGAAAAGAAAAGAAAAGAAGAAGAAAAGAAGCGGAAGGAGTCGCGGGCACAGCTAGTAGTAATAGGCATACGTAAGTTAGAAGCGGTGTATATGAAGTCCGGGAGGTCCGTGTCGGCGGGGTCGCCGCCCTCCCGGCGCTTCCTCGCGATGTCCTGGCACTCGAGCTCGAAGTCGCTGTCCATCTCGACGTCGATGAGCGCGTGCGCGTGGTCCCGCAGCGAGCACGCCTCGTGACGTATCTGCTTGTCCGACGACGTCCTTCGACGATCACACACACACACATACTATCAATATATACAAGGTGATATTGAAATTAATGGCAATAGGTATTAAAATTTGAACTTGGAATAACTTGGAAATAATATTAGATAAAACTAAAAAAAAAAAAAACATGCAATATAAATTCAATATCGAGTATCGAAACCGCGTAGCCGTTTTGCAGCGGTCGATAATCCGGTAACGATGTGGGTAAATTTATTAGCTGTAGTGAGCGAGTGGGCGGCCATCGCCCACCAAATACTTGTCGAAGGATATTTATATTTTTTATGTATTATTTTTTTCCTATATTATTTCTTACGTAGTACTACTTATTCAGAATTATAATCATAAGCTCATATTTTCCTAATTATTGCCATTGATTTCAAAGTCATCCTATATATCGTTTTAACAACCCTGTAAACTGTACACAAAAAACAAATCTATTACAAGATACATAATGTAACATATTCTTGTATATCTATATCAAACAAATCACCATGTCTAAACGTTAACCGTCTCATATATTTTGCATAGCTTATTTTTGTGACGGCATGGAGGACGAGATGTCTTAAAGCAAAGCATAAGCAATATTTAGGTATTCATTTTTACCCCACTACTTACGTAATAACCAGGTCAGAGGCCGTAAGAGCTATATTTGCTATTACCGACAAGAGGGAGCAAAGGGGTTAAACATGTCCAGAATTTTGCTTACGTAATACTTATGCGGGCCCTTGTTAGGAAATCAGGCGAATGGGAGCCTTCATGGGGCAACTTCATAAGCAGCCAGAAATTATTACAAAAAAATGTGAGCCGTCACGGGACGCCTGGCAGATGTGAAACATCGACATTATTTTGTAAAAGTAATATGCACCGTACACACTTCTGCATATAGACTGTATATATATATACCATCATATAGCGTGGCGACGCGTCGCCACGCCAGAAATCGGTTTTACGTGCGGCTATAGATGTTTCACATCAAAACCACGGCTGGGATGTTCCACAAAGGGAGAGTAATATTAATGTTACGGAAATGAGATGTATAAGCTGGAGTAAAAATAATGGACACAGTAGGGAACAGTAACAATATGGCGACGTAATGGTGTCGTTGAAGATGTGATAACAAAGATAGAGAAAGGGACGCTTAGTAAGTTTGGGTACATAGGAGGACGAATGAAGAAAACACGACGAGAGAAATCTGTAAGGCGAGGGTAATTTGAGTATGTCGATAAAGGTCGACCAGATCGAAGACGTTCTAAAGAAAGGCCGCGGTCAAAAGTACGCGTGACCGATGAGCGTGTTTGAAAGCGCTCATGAAAGTAGAAGCGAAAATTGAGTACAAGGATTGTAGCAAGTAGAATAATGTTGTCTCTACCTACTTTTATAGGAGAGAGGCCTGATGCTATATATGTATGTACAGTAATACCCCGCTTAGCGCGACCACGTTACGCGCGGTTTCACTATAACGCGAATGTCAAATCTCGCGCTCAAATGCCTCGCATTACGCGAAAGAGTGCGTATAAACATAATGTAAAGACAATTGATGTATTTTTCCGTAAAAAATAAGAGTATATATTGCATAAAGTGTTCTTAGAATTAAAGTGATTGATTAAAATGATTTGTATTTTTTTGTATTAAATTTTGACTATGTTTAATCATAAACCTCGATATACGCGATTTTCAGTTAACGCGATTTTTTTCGGAACGTATCCCTCGCGTAAAGCGGGGTATTACTGTATTGATACTTCATGTATTTATAAAATTTTATATCATATTTAAAACACTACATATAATTTTGCAACACCAACAGTTAACCACATTCACCCCGTTCTTCAACACAACAATATACAAACAAATATAATTTTTCAACATTTTACTATTAATATCCAGAACTACTAAGTTTTGTGTAAGTGTAACTTGATATGGCAGGTACCTATTATAAAAAAAAAAAAAAAACTGTCGTTTAATAAATGCTTGTGATTTGTTTCGATATCTTGAACATAAACCAGTTAACGTACTCAAAACAATGCTGACGCAATTTGCCACCTATCTTAAATATGTGAAAGGCATAGTTTTGTTTTTGACACGAGATAATATTTTCAGCGTATAATTTCCAACTAACAATTCTAAGACTTACACTACATTGAAAAAAACTTGCAAATTTATTTTCATTTACCACCATTCCATTTAGACAAGATATGCAATGGATTATCCAAAAGTATATATAACTATTTTGAAAGTACAAAAAAAAAGTTGGTCGTCACGGGACGCTCGTCAATCATCAAAGGTGATAGTAGTAGTAAACAAATAACAATGCATGTATAAAGCGGTGAACGCGTCAAATATACGCACACTATTCACACAGAGAACATACCCAAGTGTGTATACGCGCACGCACATACAATGGAGTCAAGTGCATCTACCCCGTCATGTCTCATCTATATCACCAAGTAGATGAGGCGTGATAACATAAGAAAACGTCATGCCGTTTACCGTCACGGCAAACGAGTCAGTTTTGGAGGCCCTCCAACTATTCATCACTATTCCAACTAAGCATCAATAAAGGGAGAGGTGACTATGGTTTACTTATTTTTTAAGATATTGTCTTCATGATCATCTTTCACACAATCCATCCATCTTATCTTTGGTCTTCTCTTTCGCCTATAACCGTCCACATTCACACCCTACACCTTTCTTTCAGCATCCTCATCCTCCCTACGCATTACATGCCCATACCAAGACAGACGCCTGCTCCTCACCTTCTCTGTCACTGGTGCCACTTTCAAACTTCCTCTAATATATTCATTCCTAATCCCGTTTATTCTTGTTACCCCACACATCCATCCCAACATTCTCATCTCGTTTTATCCATCACCTTTACAGGCCAACATTCCTTTGATGTAAGATTCTTTCATTGTTGTAATTCTATTAGCAATATTAGCCTATTATTCGTCTTCAAAATTATGCCAAAGCTCAAGTTATCATGGGGGGGGAATATATAACAGTTTTGTTCACTATTGGTGACAATGGGAAGGAAGGAGCTCAAAAATGTCCAAACCATTTGCAACTTAACACTTGTACGAGCCGTTACTGCTAAGGCACACCAATATATTATGTTTCACATTATAACCCTTTCAACCATTTATTTTCATTTTGTCAGTTCGAGTACAACTCGATTAGTGTCGTCCTAATGCGTTACTCGTTCGATTTCCTACAACAGTCAATCTCATTTATGAAGAAGTTAATCGTTTCAACACATTGATAAGTTGTTTATTTTTTGCTCAATATTTTTGTTTTATAAATATACCCCTAGACGTTTAAATGACTAAGATTTTATGTATTTAAATAAACCATTTATACTAAGGTAAATATTTTAATTTTTTGGCAACACTGTATACTTATTTACACGATAAGTAAATTATTATTTAATAAACGTTTCATTTAATTGTATGAAAATATTAACATAATCTGTGGGATTGATAAATATCGGAGCTAAAAAAGCATGTCGCGTCACTATTGAGAAAAAAACAGCGTCCATGAACTGTTGCATTTTTTTTGTCCATGGTTGCCTGTTAATAATTATAGAACTTCATAGCCGTGCTTATGTCAAAATTAAAATAAATGCTTCCAAGGGGTACAATAAGTAATAACACTACAAGGTCCATAACTATTATGTTCTATATAAAGTTTAAATATAAAAGCATGCATCTAGCTATTCTACAAGAAAATGGCTGACATTCCAAAAATGACAAGACATGAAATATAGACAAAAGGTTAGAGGCTGTTAAATACATAAATATGTGGTATTTTTTTTTAAATAATAATTTAATTTTAACTAAGTAATTACTTGAATAAGTCACTATTAATAATGCATTTTTGGGTTCATACCTACACACTCCTCTAGCCCTTTGATATAGGCACCCAGGAAATGTGAAAGAGGAGATAAAGGCACACGTTAAAAAAAATTAATAAAGACATGATGTAACAATGGAAATGATATAGACGTTTTCATTTGCTGAGAAAAATCACTTTTTTTTGTCCGATTGATAATAAATAATAGGGGTCTTGGGTGATTATTTTCAATTGGCACATGAACATTTAAAAATGTACTTTAAAAAAACAAGGTACATAAGCATATCTATTTTACCCTAGAGAGAGGATGTTAAGATATGACGTCACACTTTACGTATTTATTTTATTAGCGGAATGAATTTTTTTTTTTTCACTGTACGTATTTATATTGAACTGTGTGCCCGCGACTGCGCCCGCTTTTCATGTATTCTTCACGCTCTTTTCTTTAAAAAAATTTAGTACTAAGATAAAGTAAACATATTTCTTATAAATTATATCACTTGCCAGTTAAACTGTGCATTGAATCGGATTTTGTTCAAATTTTTATTTTTTTACACAGAGCTCTAATTAATTTCGAAAAATAAAGTAACTTTTTTTTACCTAATGCATTTACGCATGCCCCTGCCATCGCCGTGATATGAGATCCCAGAGAGATATGTGGGGACTCGCCTGATTAGAAGTGACAAGAATAAAAATGAAAATTACCCCTTGTTACCCAGAGTACCTTGAGCTATCTACCAAAAAAAGTCCCCTCAAAATCGGTCCAGCCGTTCCGGAGATTACCCAATACAAACGGACAGACAGAGAGACAAAAATATTACAAATTCTACAATTTTGAGATTCACACAGACACTTCACTTTTATTTATTAATATAGCTTATAATATTGTTCACTAAGGGCCAATCTTTTGATCCGTAGTCAACTCGAGAAATGGTCAGATTTGTAACAAATGGTTACAATAATGCCCTGATGCGTTTTTTGAAACAAAGTTAAGCTAACCATTTGTCAAAAATTTGACTATTTGTTAAAAAATGTAACAAGTCCGCCCAGTCGGGTTAGCAAGATGGCGGATGGTTAACTCTAGTGCGAACAGCTGTTTCATTGCTTTTGTGTAACATTTGAAGTAGATAATTTGAAGTTTCATTATATAAAATTAATTTATATAAAATAATTTGTTAAGTAATTACAACGTATTGCTATTTATTATCTTTTTCGTATTCGTTTATGAATTTTGTTTTTCATAAGAATTCAGTATTCCATTATGTATCGTATATCAAGTTCGTACAAATATTTATTTGGCTTGTAAAATATATTCAATTCAAGAATTTAATTATAAAATCAAAGAATATTTTAGACAAGACGAAATAAAAAAGAAGCTAATATCATTACAAAACTATCACAAGAAATAATAATGGATACAGATGTTCGAGAGTAGCTCGACCCTTTGTTTTTTGTAATGTTTGTTCGACAACTCGAATTATGGACCCTGAATTTTACTCGGAATGATCATACAAAAAAAATACCGGAATCAAAAGTATTCTATTATACAGTTCATTATACTGGCAACATAAGTAACTATTGCTAAATTTAATCATAGTAGATTTTGTCATCAAAAAAAACGCATTGTGATTATATCCATTGGTTTGTGTAATAGTAATAGTAAAATTGACAAATGAATATAGTAACTTTGATGACTACGGATCAAAAAATTGGCTCTTAGTCGGTTAATTTAATTTATCTGATTGATGGTTATCGTATTTTACGTGATTATTAACTATTTTAAGTTAAGAGCGCAAAGAAAGTGGGACAATAAATGTCCAAAATTTTTCTTACGTAATACTTGAGCAACGCCTTAATTTTAATTGAGTATGACTATTTACACCATTTTATTATATCTTACTTCACAGACCCTAACACAATAAAAAAAATGATATAACTTTTCCACAGTAACTGTTCTCAGCAATCCAATAAGATCATAAGTAGTTGAAACACAGATGATATTCAGTATACAGACACTTTTTAATTCACACAAAAAAAAAAAAATTACACGTATAAAATTCAAATTAAAAAAAGCAAAATTCGTGTAATTTGAAAATTGATATGTATTTTGCTTCAGATTAAAGTGACAGAGTAATATGTATTATAAAAAATAATATAATTTAAGTATATATATATACAAAATAGTATGTTTACCTGTCCGGATTATACTCCAAAGCGTTGGCGCATATGAGGTCGATGTCATCGAGGAACTCCTTGGCGCAGTTGTATTTGTGCATGTCCACTTTAGTCATCATGGTTTCCAAGTCCATGGGCTGCTTTATGATATCTAAGTAATCCGTTACCTAAAAAAATTTAAATATCATATGAAACAAATTGTCAAAACTATTAATTTTCACTACACCATCTATAACTAAATAAATAAAATTGGGATTGTCTGTTTGTAATGACAAAAATATGTTTGTTTTTTTTTTGTACTAAATAGATACGAATGTATCCGAATGCCTATACTGAAAGTACAATTTCTAAAATAGTTGTCTATGTGGGAGTTTTTGGCGGGATCTCAGTCTGATATGTAGCAATTGTTTTCTTTAATTCATTAAACTTGTGTACTTGACTCTAATGTAATCATGTAAGATTGGTGGCGTTTTGTGTGAAATAGTTTAGTTATTGTGTTCAAGTTAAGTTTATTATAGAAAACGCGTAGCATATATTCTGAGGTGCCGACAAAGCTCCATGGAAAGTTCGAGCAGGATGGGCCACCGTTCTGTTGGAGCTTGGTAACGCTGATACAAGATTGAAAATCTTACCCACATGACATTGGCACAAATTGTGTGTATACACAGATTGCCATTAACTAAGAAGAAGAATTGTCTATGTGTGTGATTGTTTTTTTCGGGTTATCACCGGAACGGCTGGACGGATTTTGATGGGACTTTGTTTGGTAAATAGCTGAAACTACTCCGCGTAACTTTGGGTACTTTTTAATTTTCGAAAATAATTAGGGGTTCCGCGTAAAAAAAAATTAAAACTCATTAAAAAATTGATTAAAATCCGATTCAATAATGCACAGTTTTACGGGAAAGTGCTTTCATTTATGAAAAATATATTTATATTATCTTAATACTATTTTTTTTTTAGAAAATAATTAGGATTCCTTATAAATAAATTAAAACGCAGTCCAGAACATATAAAAGGCGGGCGCGGCTATTTACCAAAAAAAGTCCCGTCAAAATCCGTCCAGCCGTTCCGGAGATAACCCGGAACAAACAGACAGATAGACAACAAATTCAGAAATTGTATTTTCGGTATAGTTATCATATCATTCGTATCTATTTAGTAAAAAAAAAAACAATTTTGACATTACAAACAGACACTCCAATTTTATTTATTAGTATATAGATGTCAAATCAACGTTGGCCGAGTCAGCTAGTATCTCTATAATATCCTTTTTATATATGAATCAATTAAGTTCTCATATAGCTGTGACCGCGGCATTGTTTACATTTACTATTTTGTTTTTTTTTTTTAAGGAAAATTCAATTGATAATGTTACGGATAAGCTAATAAACTGTCTTTAATGTCCCTCATTATATTACTTAATCACCATTCGGACCCAAAAACCTGTCATCAAAAAAAAAGTAAGCATTAATACTGCATTAAAACCCTATTAATACTAACGTAACACTTGGAACGACCCTTCTAAACGAATTTATAAATATATATCAATGATTCAAATTATACTGTCAGCGTTGCTAACGTTTACCTGATAATAGCTGCGTGCTCGCGGCTTCGCTCGCATATATCAACACACAGACAAACGTTACCTCTTACATAATGTAAGAATTACGATGTAAGTACGAACATGATGATGGTCATTTTAGTGAAGTTTTTTTTTTACACTTTATAGGCTCCGTACTTTGACCACAATATCGCCTGATGTTAAGTGACGATGTGGTTCAGTATGGTAAACACGCTAAGTCCATACCATACCGGAATACATCTATTGGTGTTTGGCGACAGGCTTTTGAAACTTTTTTTTTTGACGGGGGGAAATGCATTTACGCACTACCCTTACCCAAGGCTTTTGATACCTGAGGGTGGTTGCTATCCAGGCAAACATTATTAGAAAATGAGCTACCACCATTCTTTCTCTTTCTATATATGTAATATTATGTAATGTACCAAGAAGTATATAAAATGAGATCTCACCTCCTCCAAGTCAACGGGTTTAGTGAACTTGTAGAAGCGTCTGTTCGATGCGAGCTTCCTGCAGATGTCCCGGAGGAATATCCTCAGTTCCCGCAGCTTGTAGTCCTCCTTGCGCTTGCGCCGGTATACCTCCTCGTCGGTCTCGCGCGGCGGCGGGGGGGGGGGGGCTGTGTAGGTACACCGTTACAACAAATATTAATTTTAAAAATAAA
This sequence comes from Samia ricini, assembly GCA_014132275.2. Classification (NCBI taxonomy): domain Eukaryota; kingdom Metazoa; phylum Arthropoda; class Insecta; order Lepidoptera; family Saturniidae; genus Samia; species Samia ricini. Next base: position 4,547,495 of record AP028159.1, read on the forward strand.
AACATAACATACAATTGGGGAAAAAAGAGAGAGACAGAAAAGCGAGCGAAACAAAATATATTTTCTATTTCATACTAATGTTTTTTTTTATATTGCACTATATGCAATATATTATAGTGACTGCACTGGACCTGATGGTAAGTACAGTACAGTCCAAAACAGCGGTGACTGACACTGAACAGAATTCACTGCCAGTTACCGCTGTCATGCTGGCCTGCTTAAATATCTCTTCACGCCTCTTTTGAAGGTAGGAGAAGAAATAGGTAAGCCGCTTACGTCACAGTTCACTTTACTTTCAATTCTTGACATTTTTCGAAGAGGCATTCTAATAAAAGTGCCGTCTACACAATTATTTGCCAAAATAATAATACTTATATATATATATATATATATATATATATATATATATATATATATATATATATATATATATATATATATTACAATGATGTTTGATTAAAAAAAAAACGTAATATAAACTAGATCGTACAGATAGATTATATACAGACATAATACATCTCTCGATGAGTAAAACTGTTATTAATGTGGTTTAAAATGTACTGTGATAAATGTGGTTTAAAATGTACTGTGATAAATGTGGTTTAAAATGGACTGTAATAAATGTGGTTTAAAATGTACTGTGATAAATGTGTTTTAAAATGTACTGTGATAAATGTGGTTTAAAATGGACTGTAATAAATGTGGTTTAAAATAGACTGTAATAAATGTGTTTTAAAATGTATTGTGATAAATGTGTTTTAAAATGTACTGTGATAAATGTGGTTTAAAATGGACTGTGATAAATGTGGTTTAAAATGTACTGTGATAAATGTGGTTTAAAATGTACTGTGATAAATGTGGTTTAAAATGTACTGTGATAAATGTGGTTTAAAATGTACTGTGATAAATGTGGTTTAAAATGTACTGTGATAAATGTGGTTTAAAATGGACTGTGATAAATGTGGTTTAAAATGTACTGTGATATAATGTGGTTTAAAATGTACTGTGATAAATGTGGTTTAAAATGTACTGTGATAAATGTGGTTTAAAATGTACTGTGATAAATGTGGTTTAAAATGTACTGTGATAAATGTGGTTTAAAATGTACTGTGATAAATGTGGTTTAAAATGTACTGTGATAAATGTGGTTTAAAAGGTACTGTGATAAATATGGTTTAAAATGTACTGTGATACATGTGGTTTAAAATGTACTGTGATAAATGTGGTTTAAAATGTACTGTGATAAATGTGGTTTGGTGACTTGAGTAAATGAAAGCACACCTCTCGGTAACGGAGGCGGTGGCTCCTTATTTTCCACAGGAGGCGGATCCAGTAATGCTTCAGCTACCACCGGCTTCAAAAACTTAATCACTTCAGACGTACTCGGCTCACGGACACAATACACACAGTCTTTGTATGCAGGAAACAGGTCTTGCAACTGGAATGGATTTCCAAAAACAATATAAAGAATACCTTATTAAATTTAGACATTGAAAAAAACCTTACGAACTTCGTAATACAACCATCAGATAGGAAAGCTATCATGACATCAAGAAAAGTTGGTAACAATGTCGATTGGGCAATTTTTTTTTTTTTTTGCAAAAAACTAAATGCTCATATGATTTACTTTCAAAATAAACCTAGGTAGTCACCTCTTCGGGTAGTTGGTCGTGTGGCAGCGGAGAGGTGGCCAGCAGCAGAGTTTTGTCTCCTGCGGCACCGCTGCGGCACAGGTGCAGCAGCAGCGATGCGCCCGCACTAGTACCGCTAACCGCACCGGCCGCAGCGCCCGCGAGCGACGCCCAAACCGAACTAATGTCACGTATGAACAGAATGCAGCCGCGATCCGCACGACGACATTCTGAAAATACCTATAAACATGCCAAATATAAATATTTGATACGGTCATGGCGCTGTTGGTAGTCCGGCCGGATTCCGCGTCAATGGATGCGGGTTCCAGTCCACATATCCAACTCTATAATAAGCTTTCGGCGAGTGAAAACATCGCGAGGAAACTATAGCTCGGTGGTAGGATATTTCGCCTGTCGCCAAATACCAAAAAAAGCTCACGCCTGTTATACCCGAAGGGTTAGGCAGAGGTGAAATAGCGAACTACACCACCCACATTTCGCCGAGCTTAGTTCCGTCCCAGATGTGACAGGAGGCGAGCCTGTCGCTATATCGGGTACAAACTTCAAACTCCGGGATGATACGGAGTAGAAAAACTCAATATTGACCCGACCCGGGGATCGAACCCGAGACCTCAGAACGGCAGTCGCACCGTAATACAACTGCGCCACCGAGGCAGTTGAGAGAGAATGAATGTAAGCGCATAAAAAAAACTGACCGATATTAGCGCTTGCTCTTGAGTGAAAGTGTGAGCCGAGTGCAGAGTTGACATGCTGAGCTCCTTCACAGTGCAATGTTCCAGCTGCGCCAACAGCGCCGGCGCCAGCTGACTCTCGGAGCACTCGCCGCTTATTAACAGCACGCTTGTGCAGCTATCACCGGACCTAATTATTAAAAACAACCAACCGATGTAGCTTCGAACACTATTTGACACTATTAGTGTCAAGGATTCGACTAGAGTTTGAAGAGAAAAAAAAGGAAAGAAAAAACTATATAGTTAAGGAAAGTAGTTTTGTTTTTTTATGTCTTGATATTTAAAAATAAATTTAATGTATAATTTTTTTTTTTTCAAAAACATTTCTAATAAAGGAGTTCAGACCAAGAGTCTGCAGTGCATAAATAAATAATAAAAAAATAAAAACACTTTTTGACAATGATACCGAGCTTTTGATGAAGAAAAACTTCGCGTGTTGAACCAATAAACTACCTAATTATATCTTAAAACTCTTAACAATTTTTATGACGTCATGGTTTATCATGTCCTTGCTTGTAGTTAATTGTTTCGCTGTATTTGACCGTATGTGATGCAATTTCAGTGGCATTTTATGTGATATCAGTTAGTTATTGTCAACAAGTGAAGTGTATTGAAAATAATGACACGCCAGCGTTAACTCTGAGATATCGCAAAGACTCCATGTAAAATTAACAAAGGACCACCATTTTATTAGAATACTGTATAAAGAGTATCAATGACGTGAGACTTGGCTGTATGATCAAGATACCTTTGCCTTTTTTTACAAATGATTATATGGAATTAATTTTTTTTATAATAAAAATGTACCTTATTGTATTGGAGAACGGTATATCGGATGACGGTGAGTGCAACGGGAACACTGTACGCAGTATTTGTTCGGCGGCCTGCACCTGCGCCTGCAGGAGAGGCGCGCAGTGCTGGGGCAGCTTCCGAGCCGCCAGCGGGTTGGTGCGGGCGCCTGCCGCTACCAGTGACTGCATCGCTTCCAGAATATCACGTCTCGTTACCTCCACCTGGAACCTCAAATTCCTATACCCAAACAGTTCCATCCGTAAACATCCACAAGCACATTTTATACAACGGTTTTAAACAAGAGAAATGAACTGACAGACATTTTCGGATAACTTATCCCATCTATCATCTATTCTAAAAGATGATGTATTAAAACCTGGCCAGAGTGTATCTTTATGATTTAAAAAATAATGCAAACATCAGAGTAACTGAATAGTATAATTAAATGTAATATTTTAGTCGTATAGAATCATCGCCAACAAAAAAATGTCAATATTGGTTTATTATTAAACTTCGTAATTCGAAGTTCATGTTACCATATAAGTGAACTAACTATATGTTAAAATACAGTTTTTATACATCAATGATAAAAGTTATCCTTTAGAAAAAAAAAACAATTTTCTCTACTTTGCCAAAAATTAGTTGAAGTGTATATAGCCTATTTTGATTCTAAACGACTCATTTATACTAAAGAAAATATTAATGGGGGGTAATAACTCTCTGGTAAAGTTTTTGGTGAGGACTGAGAGTCGAGTCCTTATGTTTCTTCTTCTTGTTTTTTAATGGCTCTGCACGGCTTGTGTCTTAACCAGTGTCAAGTAAATCTTTCCTTGTGTCAATTTATGGCTTGACAAGGTTTGAGAATAAAATCGGTTGCAAACATTATGTACCGATTTACAACAAAACGCGGGAAACAAAACCGCGAATAAAATAAGTATTAAAAAAAAATCAGAATAATAATAACTAAAACATATCTAAGTAACTAGTCCTACAGTTTAATGCTATTATATACAATAAATTTATTTATTACATTATATACAGAAGGTTCACAAGTACTAAGTAGTAAAGTCCTTATATTTATATATCCACTTTGAGGCTAGATGTTTTTTTATTAGGATTTTAGTTTGATTAGAATTCGTTCAAAGACAATTGACTTCTTAGAGGCACTCAAACATGTTGCCTTTTATAATACAGATATTATAAAAACTACAGAGACACAGACAATTTTTTTTTTCGAACCTGGCTAACGCTGTTGACCGGAAGGGCCTCTACAGCTTCACCGTGACTTTGGGGGCGAGTGCTGAAGGCACTCAGCCGCAAAAGGTGACTAGCACAAGGGCTACCAAAATGGTACGAACCTCGGCTTGGCCGTCACCTGAGTGTAAAACTCTCTCTGTCACGAGTTTGAACCTAGCTATTCCACACAGACAAAAAATCAATAAAAACAATATGAATGTGCTCACATTATTCGTATCTATGAGAAGTGCATGTTCACTTTCGTACACTTGCGGGTACGTTCTTCTCAACGCCTTCAATACCGCTTCCGAACACAGCGCTTTTATGTCAGAACCTGTAATTAATACATGGAAATTATAACATGTTATAATTATATAATTATATTATTATATAATATATATTATATTATATTATAATTATATAATATATATATATTATTTTTTTATAGGTAATAGTATTCGGTTTTACAATAAGATTCCAAGTAACATTACCGATTTACCTGACAATAAGTTCAAGTATTATGTCAAGCAAGTTTTAATCTCAAAAGGTTATTACAGGGTGGATCATTACGTGAACGATTGCTAGTGATGTCTAGAATTAACCCACATCTCTGTACGCACCCGCTAACATTATTAAGATTATGATTTGTATAGATTTTTATATGAAAAAAAAAATGATATATATTATATTTATAAAAAAAAGAACCAGATCGAGTTTCTTGCCTGCGCTCTTCTCGACTGGGTTGTTTTCCGAACCGGTGATAGTGTTTTAACGTTCATAAGCGCCTTCTTAGGGCCTAAATTGAATAAATAAATTTTGATTTTGATTGATTGAAATTAATTTCGAAGGACCCAATTTTATTGGTAAATCGTGGTAGTTGTTGTGACAACCACTACTTTTTTTTTATTGATTCATTTCCGTTATTGAACCGCATATTATGTAATTTGGTGGCATTTTACGTTTGCTTAGTGTGGACAAGAAATAATAATTTAGAAAATGGATTCTGAAGTGTCACAAAAACTCTCCAGATAGTTTTAGTTAACTAGCCACCATTTTACTAGTGTTATATAAAAATATTACGAATGTCAAGTCAAGTAGTAGTAAAGTCAAGTATTAGCAGAAAGAACAGAAGACTTTGAAAATTATGACCCGCAACGCTTGACGAAAAGTGCTGTGTCGGGTAGAGTGGAAACAGTGTCTCGATTGCATTCAGGTATCGGAGAAGAGAGAGGCAAACAAAATCAAAAACATCTTTATTCAATTTAGGCCCTAAAAAGGCGCTTATGAACGTCTAAAACACTACCACCGGTTCGGAAAACAACCCAGTCGAGAAGAGCGCAGGCAAGAAACTCGATCTGGTTCTTTTTTTTTTTTTAATATAATACATAGGTATCATTTTTTTTTTCACATAAAAATCTATACAAATCATAATCTTAATAATGTTAGCGGAAACACAGAGATGTGGGTTAATTCCAGACATCGCTATCGTTCACGTAATGATCCACTCTGTAATAATCTTTTGAGATTAAAACTTGCTCGACATAATACTTGAACTTATTGTCAGGTAAATCGGTAATGTAACTTAGGATCTTATTGTAAAACCGAATACTATTACCTATAAAGCTTTTATTAGACTTACTTAGCCTAAAGCGTGGGACGGACAACTTGTCTTTACTTCTAATATTAAAATTATGACGATCATCCACTAGATCGAGCTTGTCTAAATTTTTACGAATATGCATTAAGTTATCGAAGATGTATTGGGAGGGCAAAGTTAAGATTCTTGAAACACTCTTCAAGTTTCACTTCTACCATAAGTGAATTGCACACACACACATACAGACACATTTTTATTTTTGCCACGGAAAGCATACATTATGACATCACACGAACGTGTTTCATTTCAAAACTATACACTACAATACAAATTCGTTTTGCGGGAATTGCACTTATTAAAATTATTAATTCGAGTAATAGAATTCTGAAATATATAAGCATACTAGCTGCACCCGCGGTTTTACCCGTTAAGTTCCCATTCCCGTGGAATTTTCGGAATTAGAACTATCCTATGTCACTCTGCGGATTTCAAACTATCTCCACACCAAATTTCTTCCAAATCGGTCCAGTAGTATTTAGGTTTAATTGCAAAAATCTTTCCTCTTTATAAAATTAGTATAGATAAAGTATTTGATGGTGATGGAGAGAGATAATTATTTCTTCAGTATGAGTGTTAAGGCTAAACGTCTAGGTAGGTGGGCGCTGAAATCGTCCGGGCGAGTCCCACACAGGCGCGGAGGCGTCCCCCCGCGCCCCTTTACCTATTGCATTGGGGGACTTCGGTCTCACTAATGCAATAGGTAAGAGTAGTGCGTAAATGCACTCCCCTCGTCAAAAAAAAAAAAGTGGGCGCTGAAATGCACGGCAACAAATCCCATCCTTTTTCCTTTTATATGCCTTCTCTTTCTATCTTACCCCCTTCCCCCTCTCACCACTGCATAATCAGTCGAGTGATTGAATTTGATCGAAAAACATCTCGAGAACATTACATTACAATAAAAATACTTTTATTGCCCGTCTGTCGGAAATTAGCGTTTTACAGTGTCATCGAGTACACAGTACACATGTAGGAGGCACTACCAGCACACGATTTGGCTAATATTTTGTACCGTAAAAGAACCAGCGCGAACAATGGGTATTATGTTCAATAATACAAACAACTTAATCATTGTTTTTGAATAAATTAAACACCAGTCACATACCCTATGATTATATAAACATTGTGTTCATTCACAGTTGAATGAATGAATGAATGAATGAATTATTTATTGTACCAATAATTTGTACACTGGCGAACTTCCAGCTAACCGGCGAGAATGCAAACATAATTTACTAGCTGGTGCCTGCGGCTCCGCCCGCGTTTCATATGTTCTGTGCATATTGTGGTGAGTATTATTGTATAATGTAACATTGTGTTAAGGTTATCATCAGTGGGTACAAATAAATAAAGTAGTCTTTGAGCAACACCATCTTGTTGTTTATTCATGGTGACAGCGGTGCACAAATGAATTTAAAAAAACAAATGAATGAATAAAAGTAAGAGTGTTTAGTTTCTATTAGCGGAAAAAATGTATATAAGCGTAAATTGAAGCGGAAAATGTACAAAAGAGTAAATCGAAAAAAATGAGAGAGGATCGGTAGAATCCAAAAAATACTGCGTTGAAAGGTATTAGTCCTATCCCGATATGTTCAGTAGTTTTGAGGTGATGGTGCGTCAAAGGAATAATAAACAAACAAATTGAGAAAAATAAACATGGCGAAGGGCTCATAGAATTTGAAAAATATATAGCCTATAACCATCTAAGATTAATTCCGCGTCGAATGGTTGTGGTTTCATGCAGATCGGTCCAGTAGTTTTCGAGTTTACCTCGGACAAAAAAACAAACTTTACTTATATATATATATAGATAGATTAAAATATAAATCATTGTTTATATAATAGTTACCATAAATTAATTAATACCACGTACCTCCGTATCCGCTAGTGAGTTGGGCTATGAGATCCAAGGTGTCGCCGGTGGGCGGCGGCGGTCGCCAGTGACTCGTGTAGATGTGCAGGATGTCTCGCCTGGAGGCCGCGTGCGGGAGCGGGAAGTGCAGCTCGCGGTCGAACCGGCCCGCGCGCCGCAGCGCCGGGTCCACGGCGTCGAGACGATTCGTAGCGCCGATTATCACCACCTCACCCCTTATCACACCGCACACCACACATATTATAACCAAAATCATGTATCATATCCATCAACTTAGGCTATTTTAACAGTTTATCTCTAAAAACTTATAAGACGGGAGACCAACGTGAGTTTACCATAAAAAAAGCTCGCGCTCGGCTCGCGTCTACGCAATGTGTTATATAGTAAAAACGCCCCGACGTCCCGATCTGCCCATTGTATGACAAAACTATTAGTAGAGATTTTTTGTTAGTTGGCCTCGTCGTTGATACGGAAGTTTTTACAATTATACTACTTTTGACACTCATAAAACATAACAAATCTAAATTGAATCAAATCTATTTACATATAACAGAGGGTTTTGACCGATTATTATTTATCGCCACATAGTAAAAAACAGGGCAAAAGAAAGGCTGATCACATATATTAAAAGAAAATTGTGCTCAAAATAAGGAACTTAACTATTTACCCAGAGAAAGAGAACGCGTACTATACTAAGATATGACGTCACACTTTGCGTATTTCATACAAATTCCATGATATCATTCGTTTTCGGAAATGGGATAGAACATCCACACACATTGCTCACCCAAGACTATAAATGTATGTATCAAAAAATTTTATTACCCTAAATTTTTTTTTTAATATTTGAATATTATCATGAGACCAAATGGTCTATTGTTTTGAATAAGTAGCGTCAGCCTAAAATTCATTTTGATACAAGAATCAAGTTTAAATTAAATCATACCAACTAAAACATATGTATGTATGTAATTCATCATTTGGTGTTAAATAGTTATCCTTAATAACAAAATTACAAATATAAGTTCCTTTACGTGAATAAAATGTCACGTTAAATTCTTCAGCCTATTATCAAATTATACTATTTTTGCGTGTGATACGCAAATCCCCTTTAAATTAAAGGAGAAGATTTACAAGAACATAATACGAGCTGTCGTCTTGTATGGATCAGAATGTTACCCCATAAAGGTGACGGACGAAAGAAGATTACACGCAGCTGAGATGCGAATGTTGAGATGGATGTGTGCCGTGTGGGGGATCAAGAATGGACAGGATTAGGAATGAGTATATTAGAGGAAGTTTGAAAGTGGCGCCAATAACAGACAAGTTAAGAGGCGGTCGTTTGTCCTGGTATGGTCATGTGATGCGCGGGGAGAAAGAGAATGTTATAAGAAAGGTATTGGATATGAATGTGGACGGTTACATGGGAAGGGGAAGACCAAAGAAAAGATGGATGGACTGTGTGAAAGAAGATGAAAGGAAAGGAGTGAATGCGGAGATGACAACAAATAGAGAGGAATGGAAGAGGAAGACATGTTGCGCCGACCCCAAATAAAAATGGGAAAAGGGTAGGGAGATGATGATGATGATGATGACTTAACATTTACTAGTGTTACGTGTTGATATATAAATTCCAGACCTACATTTCTGTGAATGCACTGACCTGTCACATAAACCGTCCATTTCAGCGAGCAGTGTACCGACAACACTCGTGTGAACTTGCTCCTGTCTAACGCTTCGAACCGGCGCAAGCGCATCGATTTCATCGAAAAATATTATTGAAGGCTTCATTTTATTTGCCTACAAAATAATAATGAGACACTAAGCAAAATAACAGATTTTAATATAATTAAATATAATATTCATGTTTATTGGTGAATTCTTTAAGTTGTCAACTTTCCTGGTTTACCGTCACATCATTTCGTACATAGCGACATGTCAAAAATGACAATTGACCGAGACTTGACCGACAGAGATATCTATCAAGTTTTTCATGAAAACAAAAAAAAATATATATATATAAATATATATACAGTAATACCCCGCTTAGCGCGACCCCGTTACGCGCGGTTTCACTATAACGCGAACTTCAAATTTCGCGTTGGAATGCCTCGCATTACTCGAAAGAGTGCGTATAAACATAATGTAAAGACAATAGATGTATTTTTCCGTAAAAAAATAAGAGTATGTATTGCATAAAGTGTTCTTAGAATTAAAGTGATTAATTAAAATGATTTGTATTTTTTTGTATTAAATTTTGACTATGTTTAATCATGAACCTCGATATACGCAAATTTCAGTTAACGCGATTCTTTTCGGAACGTATCCCTCGCGTAAAGCGAGATATTACTGTATATATATATATATATGTATATAAAAATCGAATAAAAACAACATTGCAAAAAAATTTACATTACATAAAATGTAAATATATTAATTTCTAAACTAATTTGAATATTCATTCCGCTCTCTTGTGAACTTCGGCTTTTTTCGCTTTGTATATAGGGACCGTCAATATATTGTGTGAAAACTAAGACGGGACTCTTAGAGCCGATTTTTTAATCCGTAGTCAAAGTTACTATATTCATTTGTCAATTTTACTATTATTATTACACAAACTAATGGTTATAATCACAATGCGTTTTTTGATGACAAAATCCACTATGGTTAAATTTAGCAATAGTTATTTACGTTGCCAGTATAATGAACTGTATAATAGAATACTTTTGATTCCGGTAATTTTTTTTTGTATGATCATTCCGAGTAAAACGTGTCAGGGTCCATAATTCGAGTTGTCGAACAAACATTACAAAAAACAAAGGGTCGAGCTACTCTCGAACATCTGTGTCCATTATTATTTCTTGTGATAGTTTTGTAATGATATCATCGTTTTTTTATTTCGTCTTGTCTAAAATATTATTTGATTTTATAATTAAATTCTTGAATTTAATATATTTTACAAGCCAAATAAATATTTGAACGAACTTGATATACGATACATAATGGAATACTGAATTCTTATGAAAAACAAAATTCATAAACAAAAATATTACGAAAAAGATAATAAATAGCAATACGTTGTAATTACTTAACAAATTATTTTATATAAATTAATGTTATATAATGAAACTTCAAATTATCTACTTCAAATGTTACACAAAAGGAATGAAACAGCTGTTCGCACTGGAGTTAACCATCCGCCATCTTGCTAACCCGACTGAGTTGAATGGTTACATTTTTTAACAAATAGTCACATTTTTGACAAATGGTTAGCTTAACTATGTTTCAAAAAACGCATCAGGGCATTATTTTAACCATTTGTTACAAATCTGACCATTTCTCGTGTTGACTACGGATCAAAAAATTGGCCCTTAGTAAGGAAGTTACAAGGTTAAATTAAAGCAAATCTGTACCCACCTGTTGGAACAGCAGCTTCAGATGCCTCTCACTCTCCCCGACCCACTTCTTCAAGCAATCCGCTCCCTTCCTTACGAAGAAGGCGACCTTCCTCCCTCCCAGTAACGTACACTCATTGGCTAAAGCTTTCGCCAGTAGAGTCTTCCCAGTACCGGGGGGTCCATGGAACAGTACTCCCTTCGCCGGACGGGTTTTGAACTTTTGAAATAAATCCGGGTACATCAACGGGAATAACACCATCTCGCGTAGACACTTTATATGTTCTTCCAAACCGCCGACCTGAAAGGAAAAATTTAACTATATTGAAATAATAAAAAAAAGAATACCAAAACTATATCATATAAGTTTTGAGATATTAACTGTACACTTCACTCCGCCTTTGTGATATTTACTATAATAAATATTTCTATAAGCAATTAAATTTTAAATCTTCATGAGTAAAATTAAATGTAAGAAATGCAAAAAAAAAAAAAAAAAATCTATGCAGCCATGGGAACTGTCAACAGAAGTGGAAACTCCAAACTTTGGAAACAAAAATGGTTTTTTTTAAGTCATATTTCTTTTAGCGCGTTAGAGAAAAATCATGAGAGTGAATTTGTACGATGCGCGCGCACACCGTCACGAAAAACAACATCCTGAAGTTAGCTAATCAACATACGATGCGCGCGCACACCGTCACGAAAAACGACACCCTGAAGTTAGCTACTCAACATACGATGCGCGCGCACACTGTCACGAAAAACGACACCCTGAAGTTAGCTACTCAACATAAGATGCGCGCGCACACCGTCACGAAAAACGACACCCTGAAGTTAGCTACTCAACATACGATGCGCGCGCACACTGTCACGAAAAACGACACCCTGAAGTTAGCTACTCAACATAAGATGCGCGCGCACACCGTCACGAAAAACGACACCCTGAAGTTAGCTACTCAACATACGATGCGCGCGCACACTGTCACGAAAAACGACACCCTGAAGTTAGCTACTCAACATAAGATGCGCGCGCACACCGACACGAAAAACTACACCCTGAAGTTAGCTAGTCAACATACGTTGCGCGCGCACACCGTCACGAAAAACTACACACTGAAGTTAGCTAGTCAACATACGTTGCGCGCGCACACCGACACGAAAAACTACACCCTGAAGTTAGCTAGTCAACATACGTTGCGCGCGCACACCGTCACGAAAAACTACACACTGAAGTTAGCTAGTCAACATACGTTGCGCGCGCACACCGACACGAAAAACTACACCCTGAAGTTAGCTAGTCAACATACGTTGCGCGCGCACACCGACACGAAAAACTACACCCTGAAGTTAGCTACTCAACATACGTTGCGCGCGCACACCGACACGAAAAACTACACCCTGAAGTTAGCTAGTCAACATACGTTGCGCGCGCACACCGTCACGAAAAACTACACACTGAAGTTAGCTAGTCAACATAGGTTGCGCGCGCACACCGACACGAAAAACTACACCCTGAAGTTAGCTAGTCAACATACGTTGCGCGCGCACACCGACACGAAAAAAAAACGACACCCTGAAGTTAGCTGTCCACATTTTAGTTTTTTCAATTAATACGTGAAAGAAGTATAACTTCTTATGTGCGTAGATAAGTACATACACTTTTTTTTTCCTAATTTTGCTAATTAAAATTATCAACATAACCTAACAAATATCAGTTGTCTAGGTTTTACATCTATTCACGCTCCGAGCAATAATTATGTACGTTTTCATATAGTTTGTTCACAATCAAAACATACGATACGCTGCGTAGGTATGAATTTTATTATTTATCTCTGAGTGTCAGCACTTGAACGCCATCCTATACTTGAGCATGTTGACGGTTGACGTCATAGCATTGGTTACACGAATCTATAAGTATTCCCCCTAACGAGAATCGCTAAACGCCGCTAAAGAAGTATTAACGACAAAAATTATAAAAAAAAAAATTATGAATAGCTGTTTCAGGTCTTCATTATTGGCAGTGACTACTTTATAGTGTAATAATTATAATTAACATAACTAAGTGAGATATGTGGAATATACTTGACGTCAATCTAGCTCAGTACAAACTTAACCTTTACTTTACTTAAACTTGAAAAAAAAAAAACTTACCGAAGAAAATCTCACGCTGCCATCAACCTCAACCGGTTGAATGTCACGCAATGCTCTATCGGTTTTCTTATCGTCCATAGACTTCGACTTTTGTCTACGAAAATTAAAATAAATACAGACATATAACAAAGTGACCGACATATTAAAGGATTTTTTATATCAAGGCTGCTCAACCATTTTATCAGCCGGACCAAACTTTTAATCAGTATGACCAAACTTTTTATCAGTCGCGCCAAACTTTTTATCAGTGGGGCCAAACTTTTAAACAGTCGGGCCAATCTTTTTATCAGCCGGCCCAAATTTTTAATCAGTCGGACCAAACTTTTTATCAGTCGGGCCAAACTTTTAATCAGTCGGACCAAAGTTTTTATCAGTCGGATCATAATTTTTTGGCGGGCCACTAACTGTTGCTGTTGTTAATATTTTATTGTTCCTTATTTTAATCCTTGAAAAAGAATTAATTTTTAGATTTCTGTTTATTTTTTATAGATAGCATTAAGTGCCATAAAAAAGTAATTTAAATTATAAATTCCCGCGCGAAATCGTTAGCCTCCTGATGATGATCCTATATTTCGTGACGTCACCGATCATCAACATCCCAGCGATACCGATTCTTTCCGAAAATTATCGATTTTTAATTCACTTTATGCCAAAAAAAAATCTAAATGAAATAATATGTAACCGATTCCTATAATCAATGTGATTTCACGCATTTCTTTTCTTGTAATATATTCTTTATGTAGCAGGAATTAAATTAGGTGTTGACAGCAATAATAATAGGTCACAAATATGTTGTTCAATGACTAATATACGGTATTTATTATTTACACAAGTAAGATATAAGCAGAGTTTTTCATAAAAAATCTTCTGTTAGTGATCGCGTACGCAATACTCTCAACTTAGTGGGAATATACTTTACTTACGTGGGCCATTAAAAAATAGTAAGCGGGCCACATTATAGCCCACGGGCATAGGGTTGAGGAGCCTTGCTTTATATATTTGTAAAGAATTTTTTTTAAATCATTTTTTTTTTATACCAAGTGTTGGGTTTATAAAACTGGCAACACGGCCTCACTTAAACACCTTGCGCGCCATCTATCGAGTGTCGCCATCTTACACCGGTAGCAGCAATATCGTGCGCGTATAAATATATAAATTAAATACGGATTTGTGCAATATTGGAGCCAGCTACGTCCAGGGACACAGGAACGGTTAAAGGTGGTTCAGGTGAGTAACTGTGTGGCCAGTCAGTTTTATAATGCATTAATTGAAACTCTAACGAGCTATCGAATCACACACCAAGCATTAAGTTTTAATACATAGATTATTTTTGATACTTGGACTCAACTTAGTGAGAATATAATTTACTTACGTGAGCCATTTAAAAATTGTTAGCGGGCCACATTATGGCCCACGGGCATAGGGTTGAGCAGCCTTGCTTTATATATTTACAAAGAGTTTTTTTTTAATCAATTATACCAAGCATTAAGTTTTAATGTATAGATTATTTTTGATACTTGGACGTACGAAAATATTGTTAAACAGCAATCTTGTTTACTGTTTCCGTACATAATTGCGAATAAGTGTCCCTGTGTAGGTGCATATTGAAGTGTGTATACTGAAGTGTACATGTGTATTTATGCTCATATGTGCATATATACGTGTTTCTGTTCATGTGTTCATGTCTGCGTGTGTGTGTGCAAATGTGCGTTTGTGCATATATATGAGCACATATGGATCCTAATACTAACCTCCCCTTAGTTTTATTTTTCATAGACACATTAAGATCTTCCTCTGTATCCGAACTAGACGTACTGCTGCTGCTACTGCTCAATGGCGACTGAGCTGTAAGTCATAGTTTTTGTATTAGTTGTAATATTAATTTTACTTATTGATGTTCAGTTTAAATTAAACTTATTAAGTTAAGTTTCTATTATTCTAGTTTATAATTATCAAAATGTATAAAACTCACATCTAATAGTCTTCCTGCGTAGAATCTTCGGTTTCCTCTCCCTAAGGCTGTATGGCTTCTTTCTTATTGTGAATGTTTTTGCTGTGAATTGAACTTAATGATAAAAAATAATGTAGTGTATGACTAAAAATCATTGCCATTATCTTTCAATGGTAAAAAAATCAAAGAGGCCACTTGATTTGATAAGCAATATAATAGTGTCAATGTATGCGATCATCATTTTGAGTAAAATGATAGTTACACATTTACAATATCTTTTTAAATAATATAGAAACATTAAAAAAATCTATAGACTTTTACTAGTTTTAACATTTATATAACAGCGGTGAAGCATCATTGTATTTGTAACATTAATAGATGGGATGAAATAAAAATGTTAAGGTTTGTTAAAAAGGTTTTTTTTTAAATAGAAATATGTACCACGTTATTATCTTATTATGATCTTGACACCAAAATTGTTTTTTCTTTTTTAATGGTTGAACTATATATTGCTTATTAGCATCCATTTAGTATTATTTCAAACTAAATTGAATATCTTTTCGTTTATCGGGTAACAACTAGAATGAATAAAAATCGACGATTACGATTGTTTTAACTAAAACAAGCCATCTGTCTAAAATTAAAAGGTAGAAGAAAGTTCGTGTAATACCTCTACCCCGGGTCTCAGCCTGCGCTATCTGCATGAACGCAGGTTTAGGCTTGCGGGTACGTTTGGACCTGCGCGGCTGCCGACCTAGTGTCAGCTCACTACCCCACTCCGACGATGACGTTTCTGACGCTACAAGTAATAATAAACATATACAAATCTATACATTCATGTCATACGAATACATGAAATTACTATAAATATAAATAAATAAACAAATTGATGTATCTAATTGTAATGTAAAAATAATAACTTTCTGTCTGTTCAGGCTTAAAAACCCCATGAAATTGTGAACTATATACGATCCAACGGGCAGTACCGACAAAACATTATTTAATAAGCTGTTGAGGACAAATGAACCTCTTACATCTAATAAATTCAATTACGAGAATAACATCGCGATTCACATGCCTCACAACACACACACCTAGAAACACGAGAGAGAGATATAAGATATGTACCTCATGTAGGTAAAAGAAATAGATAATAAGTTTTTAGACTAAGAGTAACTATGTGCTAGTTGTAAGGATTAAAAATGTATAAGAAACCGTGCCGACCGCCGGCAAAGTTGTACCGGCAAAATATAGTTTCTAAATACGTGTAATTCCAAGATAAATAAATACAGTCCACATTATATAGAGGAGTTGGGGTTTCATTGCTGAAGAAAGGCGTCCCCTTCATAAGCTATATTTCGCATTGAAGAATATATGAAACGCGGGCGAACATGCTAGCACACAGCTAGTCTATATATAAATGTAATATAAGATAAGAGTAGAAAAGTTGAAAGGTTCTCGTTTGTCGTGGTATGGACATGTTATGAGAAGAGAGGAAGTGCATGTGGGTAAAATAGTAATGAATATGAATGTGGAAGGATGGAAAAGTAGAGGAAGCCCAAAGAAAGTGTGGATGGAGTGTGTAAGAAATGATATGAAAGAAAAAGGAGTGAATGAAGAGATGACGGCTTATAGGGACGTATGGAAGAAGAAAATATACTGCGCCGACCCCGAGTGAGTTGGGAAAAGGCAGGAGAATGATGATAAGATAAGAGTAGAATTTAACATATTTCTTTTTTTCAATTTCTGTTACGTATCATTTGATGAGCTTTAAGTATTAGTAAAAAAATTAAAAAAAAAAGTGCGGTTAATTTCCTTCAAATTATCAATAATTATTGTGATCCAATGACGACCACTAGCTAAACAATAGTTTTAATGAATATTCTATATAATTTTTTTTTTTTGAGTAACCTTTTTAACTCGTTATGTTTAACTAAAACAATTCTAATTACACTAACATTTCTGTAATTACAACAAGTAAAAAACAATTAGAACGCTGTGGTGTGGTAGAGGATGTGGTGACCAAAATGGAGAAAGGTATGCTTTAGTTAGTTTGGGCATGTAGAGAGGATGGATGAGAGATGAGAAGATTAACGAAATTAATTTATAAGGCGAGGGTGAATGGGCAAGTCGGTAAGGGTCGACCTAGGCGAACGTATCTAGACCAAATCAATCATGTGTTAAATACAGGCCAGGTAAAAAGTACTCATAACCGACGAGCATGTATGAAAGTAGAGGAAGCGAAAGAGGTGTGTCAAGATCGTAGCAAGTGGAAGGACGTAACCTCTGCTTACCCCCACGGGAGAAAGGCGTGACGATATGTATGTATGTAAAAAACAATTACTCTTCCCTCTTGGTACCAAACAAAGGTACCTCGTTTGTCGGCCAATAGAATGTGGTTACACTCCGCTTGATCAATTCAGTTACAACTTACCACAACAATCCGAATATACATCTGTTCAATCGGCTATAAATTTAATACATGTAAAATTTGTAGCATGTTATTACATACAAATAAAATTTAGCAAAGTAAGTGAAAACAATTACCAATGACATTGTCAGTGTTAGACAGGATAATGTTTATTATAAACTCGAATGTAAAGAGTTCCTTACCAGTTTCCTGACTGTCGTCCTTCTTAGATCTCGCTTTACGTCGAGGCCGGGTCGTCCGCGCTTGGTTGCTATAAAAAAATTAATTCATTACGTAAAGATATTTTTTTTTCTTAATTAATTTATGAGCTTCATATATAATATATGTCAAATATTTCCATATATACGACAAAAAAAATATCTTTACCTATTCCAAAAGACGTGTGTGAGTGTGTCTGTTGCTTGGATTATAACTCCATAATTAAAGAACTGATTTTTTTTATAATCATAGGGCATGTTTTATTCATTGGCCAGGTTTTCATAGGTATAGATTTTTATTATATTATAGGTATATTAAAGTCCGGTGAAGCTGTCAAGGCTCCTCAGGTCAACACCTTGAGAAAGTTAAAATAAGTGCAATATATAGAAAAAAACATGAGAAAAAATATTAACACCAAAATTATGTTCTCTTGCAAACAGTACAATAAATATACAAGGAACAAATAATTAAGTATGTCATTTGCACTCACAAGAACACGTTTTTGTAATCTATAATATATATATATATATATATATATAAGCAAAGTTTGTTTTCTTTGTCCGAGGTAAACTCAAAAACTACTGGACCGATCAGCATGAAACCACAACCATTCGACGCGGAATTCATCGTAGATGGTTATAGACTATATATTTTTCAAATTCTATGAGCCCTTCGCCATGTTTTCTCAATTTGTTTGTTTATTATTCCTTTGACGCACCATCGCCTCAAAACTACTGAACATATCGGGATAGAACTAATACCTTTCAACGCAGTATTTTTCGTAGACAGGTATTTTTTTGGATTCTACCGATCCTCTCTCAATTTTTTTTATTTACTCTTTTGCACATTTTCCACTTCAATTTACGCTTATATACATTTTTTCTGCTAATAAAAACAAAATACTTTTATTCATTCATTTGTTTTTGTTTTAATTTTTGCTATAAATGAAACGTCATATTCACAGAGCATGGGAAACGCGGGCGGAGCCGCGGGCACCAGCTAGTAGTTCTATAATTTATTATTATTATTAAGTATCAAGTGAAATTATTTTAAAACTACATAATAACAAAAGCTAAAATAATCAAAATATTTACATCAATGGAGAAATATAATGTACCATATATTCATTTTACTTTGATGTTTTGACTAATTTGGCGATTACCCATAAAATTGAGACAATAGGAAAACAATGGAAAGCTGGCGTAAACGCCAGGTTAGTGCTCAAGGGGCTAAGTAAGGCGTAGATTTTTTTTTAAACACCTAATTATATTTTCCTATAGTTAATCGATTACCTTTCACTGTCTTGTGTTTGTATTGCATTATCCACTTCAGTCTTAGCATCTCCTTTAACTTCTTCACTTACTTCCATTTTCACATCATCTTTTTTATCCTCCATTGTTGGTGGTTTTTTTTCTCAATGACCGTTTGATTATTTTCCTCTTCCGAATCGGATTCAGATGCACCCTTGGAAAAATGAGGGGTTGTCATGTATTTACAGCTGTATTTTTGTACAAAGTACACTTCAATAGGAGATTTTTAGCCTATCTCAAAAAACCATATCTATATATATGTATAAGCAAAGTTTGTTTTCTTTGTCCAAGGTAAACTCGAAAACTACTGGACCGATCAGCGTGAAACCGCAACCATACGACACGGAATTAATCGTAGTTGGTTATAGGCTATATACTTTTCAAATTCTATGAGTCCTTCGCCATGTTTTCTCAATTCGTTTGTTTATTATTCCTTTGACGCACCATCACCTCAAAACTACTGAACATATCGGGATAGGACTAATACCTTTCAACGCAGTATTTTTCCTAGACAGGTATTTTTTGGATTCTACCGATCCTCTCTCATTTTTTTTTCGATTTATTCTTTTGTACATTTTCCACTTCAATTTACGCTTATATACATTTTTTTACGCTAATAAAAATAAAATACTCTTACTTTTATTCATTCATTTGTTTTTTTTTTAATTACCTATAAATGAAACGTCATATGCACAGAACATATAAAACGCAGGCAGAGCCGCGGGCACCAGCTAGTATGTATATAACATTAAAAATAGAACCATTAATAAGACTGACCACTGAGAACAAAAACTTAACATCATATGAACTGGCATACTTTACCGATAATTTAAAAAATATATGAATCTTACATACTGTGTAAGTTTTGATAAAAGTCTAAAATCTTACGTTCATTTTCTTTGAACTGAATCTTGCAGATGTTCTCCGCTGCCTCGATAGTTGTGTATCTTCATCTGTGTTAGTTGGAGCGGAGTTGCGTTGCTGAACAAAATTAAATTTTTTTTTTTTTTTTTTTAAACATTTAAGTTGCTGTAGGAAAATTTTTCTGTAGCACTTACAATACTTTTGCTAGTGACCCTGGCTTCATCACCCGATGTGAATTCATCAGACGAACTAGATCCTGGGAAGCCGTAGAGATCCGGATACCCTTTGACCTTTAGATCATTTGTGATCCAACTCTCATTGAAATTATGGTGTATAAGTTTTCTTTTGCGACAACTCCTTCTTACATCTGGAAGATTTTTTTCACGTGTCATAAAAGCTAGAATTGGAAATACAACAATGCTGTTCTCATCATTTCCGCAGTGACGCCCGGTTACAAGAGGGTAAAGGCAAGTATAATTATCCCTGTTTATAAAAAGTTACTATCAAAAGGCGTTATTAGTGCGCTGTAGCAACTGGTTACATTTTACAATTTAGTTTTTTTTTTTTTTTTTTCAGGTTAAAATTATTTTGGGTTAGGTATATAGTTGAGATTTTTCATCCTAGGACGTCATTATTAACTAATAATGGACAAGCTTAACCGTTCCTTACATCCCTTCCTTTACCCGTTTAAATCTCGCGGCCATAATCCACCAATAGCAATGCGTGCTAACCGGGCGCTCGCTAGCCAATAGGAACAGTAGTGTGTGCCGTTAACAACAAAAACCGAAACTCGCGAGTGCAAAAGAAAACAAAATATTCAAGAAAACCATCAGAAAACCATCCAGCGGTACAGTGCGAGTGTGAGATCCAGGTGTTGGCCGTGAGTCAGTTATACCTTTTCTTTTTCATGTAACCCTTATCCTGGTTAAGCATTAAACAAATAATATTCAACTTTTTCACTTCAACCCACTTACAACTTCAACATTCATATCATTCAATATTCCCTACGCTAGCACCATTTATTTATTTATTTATATCAATGAATTTACTGTGGGAGTGTGTCCAAAATGAAGAATTGCGTCATAAAACGCCACCGGATTCATGGAGGAGGATGGGAGAGATAAATATAATTTTAGGAAAACCAATGTCACAGGCTGCCGGAATTCTGTACAAATTTGTTTCTTTGGTGCACATAGAGTAAACAATAACTAGACATGTCATATACCATCGACTTCTCCTATGAGGCTGGTATAGTCAACCAGGATGCACTGAAGCCTCCTCGTTAATTGTACAGATAAAAAAAATCAATGAATTAAATTAATAATTTCATTTAGCCATTATACAACTGTCATTTACTGATTATAGCTGGGCAATTATACATCTTGACTCCCATATAAGACAGTTCTCCTTAACTCTGTAAGTTTAAATTATATTTTCTCATATTTTTACAGAATTATATAACACACTAGCTGCTCTCCGCGATTTTACCCGCGTAGTTCCCGTTCTCGTGGGATTTTCGGAATAAAAACTCTTATCCTATGTCACTCCCTGGATTTCAAACTATCTCCATACCAAATTTCTTCTAAATCAGTCCATTAATTTTTAAATACAAATACAAATCAATATACAATCACATTTTTTTCAAATTTTTATTAATATTAACAATTGTAATGCCCACTACCTTGCATTGGTTTATCTTCACTATCTTCCATATAATTCTTACGCGGCCCTCGATTACGCCGAATCCTTAGACTTCTGTTAGTAGAGTCGTTATCGTCAGCGAAAAATACTCGAACTTGTCTCGATCTGCAATTTTTCATGTTGTTACATTTATTACGTATTTTAACATTATTAATGGTATTTTATTACAAAATTAACACGAAGATTTAAATATATAACAAAAATCTAATAAAAACATTAAAAAATATTCAACGTCTTAGCCATAAAAAAAACATATAAAAACTAAATTCAATTATAGAATATGTGTTAATATAATAAACTTACCTTCTCGAATACTTTTCAGGTTCTGTATCACTTTCAGGAAACATGATTCGAGGCATTTTAATAGTGCGCCTTCTTCGACTATCTATTTAAAAAAAAGATAAAATGGGTTTAAGAGATGGTCTGAAATTATCAAAACTAAATTTAAATGCCACTAGTTTCCAAAATTAAACTTTGTACTACCATTCCTACATTTCAAGGAAATAATTTATATACAATTTTATTATAAATAGATTTAAGAATTGAGATAATAACAGTATGTACAGATTTCTTTTTGAAGCATTAGCCCTCATAACAGTTTCGTTAAAATGTAACAAACAATTAACAATACTGGATCAAATTTCATAATGATATGATAACTGAACGCATAGCAGCAGTCAACAGGGTCATCCTACAATGAATTAAGGGTCACAGTGGATAAATGGGTAACGATGCAGCAGAGAAACTGGCAAGAATAGGATCGATGATACCAGTTGCAGGCCTTGTGCCATATCTTCCACTTACACGCAGTTCTTTTAGATCATGGTTGCGTCAATACACCCACAGCAATACTCACAGTCAATACTCACACTGAGAGATCGGTTAACACCCCTGGCTGTATACAGTCTAAACAAGCCGCCGCGAAAATATCACGAAGCTTGGCCCAAAGACTACTAAACTTATCTCGCACTGATCTTCGCCTAGTAGTGAGTGTAATAAACATTTACTATAGTTCTCACAAACAGCCCCATGTGTATGGGATCTCTGGAAGAAGAAGAGACTGCTGACCACATGGTCCTGGAAAACATAGGAGTAGTCAACCAACAGGCAAAACCCTCAAGAGAATAAAGTCGCTCCAGGAAGCCTGTGATCACCCCATGAGGCATCCGAGCTTCTGGAAGGAGTTGGGATGCCTTGAGTAGCTGGCTAATCCTGCACACACAACAGACTGCAAATGTGTCTAGTTGCGGAAACAGGAGCTCACTAATAAGTAACAAGTAAGGTATTATAAATACTTACATTTAGTTGGCCAGTGTTGAATTTTCCTTGTTACTTTATACTGACTACTACGGAGCTCTCTTGGTGTCCAATTTGATGCCTTAAAGAAGTAATTAACATAAACTATTAAGGAACTGATTAAAAATAACTTAAAAGTAGAAACAAACACAATTATAATAAAAGGAACAGTTACAAATATGAGCAATTAAGGTATATTAATAGATATGTAGATCTGAGTCCAAAAATGTATTATAATTTAATATGATACAACCACCATGGCTGTTTTATTTTTGGAAATATAGTTTAGAAATTGTTGTTGTCCTAGATAGAAGAAAGTGTATGGTGAAATTGAAATATTTTATGTCTATTAAGGGAAGTAGGTACTAGACCTGGATAAGTCCCAACAGAGTGATTAATGTTGAAACTTCAATATTTTGACAAAGAAGCAAATTTTCAGTTATATCTCTGATCAATTCGATAAAAACCAATAGAGAACACCACATGGTGAGAGGCACATTGAATAACTGAATATCAAATTTGAGAAATCCTGTCTAATGAAGTCTCCATACTACTGTCACTACAATCTACAAAGACCCAAGATATATTAAAACCTGAATTATTCATAGTCAATTTACAACAACAAATCAAAAATAAGAACTCATGATTACTGAAACTTAATTCAATAGATGGTCTAATATCCAGGCCTATGACAGTGAAAAAAAATTTGTATATATGTATGTAACTTGTTGGTTTTCAGATGCTAAGCACAATTAAGTATTGTGAAAATAAAAAATATACTCAAAGTTCTATAATTCGAATCTCTTCTGTTACCCTATTGAATAATATTTTACATCTCCTACACATACTCTTAAGCATATTAGAACTGATTACAATAGCACTTCATACATGTAATCGTTAAAATTTAATCATTTAGAATCATGTAGTATTAACGTGGTCAATGCAGTAAATAACAATTTTCTGAAGTTCAGTGAATAAAACACTAGTTTTAACCGTAACCGTTAAAAGTGCGAGCCTGGCATTTAAGTCAGTTCCAATCGTTAAATTTTTCAGGGTATTCGAGCGATTAACAAATAATAATGTAAAGTAACAGAATCTCTTTAATTTTATTAAAAGTATATAATAATTAATAATACATTAAAATAACTTAAAGACAGCGACAAGTGAGGTTAAGCAATTACCTAATTACAGGTATGAATTTTTGCATGGTTTCAATAATATGAATAAATATGAACCTTTATAATGAACTACAATGTATTTTTCTAGTGTCCTGCTGACAGATACTTGATTTTACAGTACTCCTAATTGTAATAAAAGCAGGTTACATTCCCTTACTGAATTTTGCATGCCACTATCTTGGTTTGCATCATTACATAACACTAGATTAATGTTTAAATAATGTATACTAAAGCATAAAGAAAAATGTATACTATATTCATAGTATTAAAGAGAACTGTATTTTCATTATTCAGTTTTGTCTTACAAATCTTTTTTTTTATAATAGGATAAACCTAACCTTACCCTATTCAATGTACACTATATTGTTGCAATAAATATTATATTGTTGATCCCTAGTAAATTAATGATGTGTGGTCTGAATCCATTAGTTTGTTTGAAAAAGTAATAACACAATTTTGCAATGATTTATACTGGTCACAATAGATCTATCTAGGTTGCAGTGATAAACAACTGTTTTTAGCTTTTTTTTTTTTTAAAAATAATGATTTACACCAGCTTATAAACCATATAGAAATTTTGATTATTTACAAATATTACTGAATGAAAATACAACATCAAAATAAACATTTTCCTCTTGTTACATACATACATATGCTCACGCCTGTTTTCCCCGAAGGGTTAGGCAGAGGTGAAGTAGCGAACTACACCACCCACATTTCGCCGAGCTTAGTTCCGTCCCAGATGTGACAGGGGGCGAGCCTGTCGCCATGTCGGGCACAAATTCCAAACTCCGGGATGATATTGAGTAGAAAAAAGCCAATATCACTTGACCCGACCCGGGGATCGAACCCGAGACCTCAGAACGGCAGTCGTATGTAATACAACTGCACTACCGAGGCAGTTAGTTTCCTCTTGTTATCCTAATAATATTTTCATTCTATGATTTAATATTAAAAAACGTTGTTATGATGACAAATATCTAACAAGATCACTTTGTTAAGGAGACTGAAACTGGTTTGACATATATGTCCCAAATTTAAATACCTAGTAATGAAAGCATAATATCATACTATTATAATGTTCATGCTATTTAATGAAATATTGAGATGTTTAAGGACCATGCTCTAACAAGAAAAATATCCTATATACTAGTTCCATGCTACAAAATTTTCCCATAATGATCCAAAAGCTAAATTTGTTTCCTACAACATCAATTTTAATACATTACAATCAATTATGGATATCATTGATATAGGAAAACAAAGACGATACAGACAGAAAAAAACGTTTCCAAAGCACTAGAAAGCTCATGCAATCATTCGCAGAATTGACAAGGAAATGGGGACAGGAAATCAATCAAAGGACTGTTTAAAAGCATATTTAGCTCTGAAATCTATAGAAAATTTGACATGTAATACGTTACAGTGCATGGCACCTTCTCTTCGGAGACGCTGCCCACGTCGTTTAAAGTGTAATTCCCATCGTCAACCTCCCCATTCTCACCATTACTGCGACGGGTTTTCACCATTGCAGAAACTGTGGTGTAACTCTACATATATGACCACAATTCTGTTATGTAATAAACGGACAACTCTACTCACACTTGTGAATTCCAAAAAAAACACAAAAGCAAAGTCGATAATTTATCTAAACGAACATATTAAACGACAAAGGAAAACGTTATCACCCGCACATGTCGATCCGCAACGCCATGTTTAAATAATGAACAATGTACTTGTGTTTCAAACAACTTTTTCAAATAAGGACTAACCAACGTTAACAAAAACAACTTCTACAATACTTTAAACTTACTTCTACAATTTTTTAGGAGTAATAGTCAGTTGTAATTCATTTGGACTTCGTGAAATCACAAATCACCATGTTATTATTGACAACTGTCAAAAATTCCCGCATTTTTGACATTTTTATAAAGTTCTATTTACACACAAAAACTTTGAAGTTAACCTTTGGTTATAACTGATCGTAAATTACATTCGTGTAATATAATTCTATTTTCTTTTGGATAGCTAGTATAATTATAATAAGTGATTTTTTATGGATGCTATTAATAAATTATTTCCCAAGTTCTATAATCTTAGTAGTGAAAATACAATATTTGTAACTGTGGCAACCCTCGTTTACATTTTAAAAATTGGCAACATGATGCAGGATTGCCATTTACTTATTATTACCTATTTTCGCGTCCGAGTCAAAGGACTCAAAATTTCCGGAAGTCCTACACGAAGCATCTGACTACACTTCTCTGCACACTTCGTTCATATCGAGATGTACAAAATACCCACCAATACCCCAAGTAATAACTTGATAAGACGCGAGAATGCACATTACAATGACAGCTGTCATTCAGTGGGTTATAGCTTATTATGCGTAGCTAACAGGCAATGGTGAAGTCGCAAAATGTACTTCGCCCACATCAAATTATAGTCTTCCCCCACCACGGCTAACCCTGACTGTAAACAATTTTTAGCACCGTAAATATGATCCAAACGAAATAAAATCATCACTTTTACCATAAATAACACGTTGCTTGCAAAACAGTATATCAGTATACTATCATATATAAATCTATCAAATTGTATAAACTTTAAGTCGACTTCGAATCCTAAATTGCGTGAATAATAGCTCAAATATAATTTAAAGAAAGCAAAAGAAATAAGCATCTTTGATATAAGATATTTATATTATACATTTATATTTTGATTAGCTGTGTGTCCGCGGCTCCACCCGTGTTTCTCATGATCTTCACTGCGTTTTAATTTTTTACGCAGAACTCTAATTATTTTTGAAAATAAAAAGTACCCTAAGTTACCCAGAGTAACTTCAGTTATCTACTGAAAAATTCTTGTCATAATCCGTCCAGCAGTTCCGAAGATTACCCGGAATAAACAGACAGATAGTTAAACAAAAACTTTAAAAGTTGTATTTTTGGTGTTGGTGTCGTATATACATTCATGTCTATTAGTAAGCACAATAATTTTCGAAATTACAAACAGACACTCCAATTTTATTTATTAGTATAGATGTAAAAGTATAAAACAATTATACAAAACTGTATAGGTATAAACAATTGCGAAAGTTTTAATTTTATTAAAATTTTGTATGAGGCACGGCAATTTTCCAACTTTTACCTCAAAACACGGCAATATATTTTAATAATGGCAACGCTGATATGATGTTCCACAAAAATATTTATTTTGTACGAATATATACAGGTACCAGTCGTTTTTCAATTGAAAAATATTCATAAATATATAAGTACTGTTATAGTAATATTGAAACATGTTGGAGAATCCGGATGAACCGAGATCTCCAACCATAAATAAAAATGTCAATGAAGAATCCAGTAAAAAGCAAAGTGGTCTGGATAATATGGATGAAGAAATATCAGGTCGCATGACAGCATCCTATAGTGAAATATCATTCCATTCAGACCACGGCCAACACAGCGAACACGTCAAAGCAGCGGGACCATCAAGACCTTACGACTTGCCTGCACAAAACCGTAAACAAGAAAAAATTTCCTTTGGATATTGGTGGACATGTACGTTATGAGGGAGACATGACTCATTATGTAGCTGATGATTTAGAATTCAAAATAAAATTGTCGAGCCCAATAACAAAACGTGGTGAAACTCCTGTATTTGGTAGTTCTAGTGCATCACGTTCAAGCACTCCATCGGGAAAACTATATAGACAAATATTAGCACCACAGATTGGCCAAATAGACATAACAGTATTGCATGACCTTGAATATGAAGCTCAGAAGATTGCACAGTCTGTTGATAACTTGATAGAAAATTTATCGAGTATATTACACTCAAATTCTTCTTTAACAGCTGAGAATATGGATGTATATAAAGATGCCGTTGGAAAGACTTGTGATGCAATGGATAATAACATTAAAAGCATGTACACAATTTTAGCGAAAGGTGAAGAGGTATCACAAGCTATGATTCCAGTCCAAGCACAGGCGGCAAAAATAGCTGAAATCAAACGGCTTTTACAATTATTTGAAAGTAATTTATAAAGTTAGGACATAAGTGTTCAAGTTGTACAAATTCGTTTTTGTCAAAGCTTACTTATTGAATAATTTAATATTTTATTATTTAAGTTTATAATCTGACTTTAATAAATGATTTGCTTTTTAGTGCTTTTTTATTGACTATTCCTTTCTTTCAAACTTAAATCAGTTGGTATTTTATCAAATCATCATCATTTGTTACATGTGTATACACCTTGTTTTTAAATTGAACCTTAATTAGCAAAGTAACATCAACCATATTATTGTTGTCATTTGTTTTATTATTTACTTGAAAATAACATTTTCAGTAGACTTGAAATTACATATATACACTAGTTGTTATTTTATTTATTTCAGTTCTTGAGGATATCAAAATTTGAATTTTCATGATCCATTAAAACATATATTGTGAAAACTCTCTTTTACATTACTTGTTACTTAACTCAGTATAGCTCAACAAAAGTTTACTATTGTTTTGATAATGCTAAAATAAAAATTACTCTAAGGATCAATGTAGGCATTAGATACAGGACAATTATTATTAATTTGTTAGTACTATAATTAAATGTATAAATTATTTTTTTATTTTTATAATAGCCAAAGTAAATTAATTTTTAAAATACAGTCATTTGATACGAGTTCTCACCTTCATTCCTTAGAAGTTGAAACTAAATACATAGATTAAAACTTATATCATAAAGTACTCTGAATTATTTATTGAGTTTCATAGTGAAACTAGAAATTTTAGAAATTCAATCTCTGGTAGAAGTTAGAATTCAGAATAAGTATGTCTGTATAACCTGGTTATTACCTGTGCTTAATACTTGAAAACAGATGTTAAAAATAAATTAATAACGAATACTATTATGTTGTCTATGATTTGGTAATTTCATTCATTTTGACATTTGTATTGGGGTAACAAATTTTAAAATGTCATTTTCAATCTGTCAGTTCGCATCAAGGAGTAATATTATTCTGTGGTTCGCATCGACCTAAGTGGTCGTGTGTGTAATAAGGCAGAGTTTGAAACGAATATGTAATTTCAATAATTAAAATGAATGTTATTATTTTTATAAGTTCATATATAACATTGTTGGTCTCTTGACCATTTAACGTTAGGCTTTCACACCGATAAAACGTGCAAATGGGTGACGTCGTCAGCTTATTTTCTGTGATAATAATGAAGTTTAAATCTAAGTTCACTGAAAGTAAGATTTATTTCCACTGCGATGTTTCCTGGGAGAAGCTTAAGAGCCTCAAATGGATGAATGAACGGGCTACCTCTAATAAGGCTTATGTACCGACTAATGTAAGTTTATTTATAACTAATTAAAACATAAATAAAATGAAATCATTAGTAATGAAGTTTTTTTTTTCTATAACACAATAACTAAACAATTTTACTATATTGATTTTAATTTAATAAATGAATCTATTTTTTATGTTTGTTTACACTTATTGGCTAAATATTAATCCATTTAATTTATTAAAAGAAAATAGAATATGTAGACCACTATACTGATTCTCTAAAAAATAACGAGATACATAATTAACAATTATCACTTTTTACCTAATTTTTTTATTGCAACTAAGTAAATAATGTATGTGTGTTTATAATCAAGCAAATATAATTCCATCCGCCTGTAAGTTAAGTACTTTATTAGCACATTTTTATTAGAAAAACTTTTCCTTACCTGTTAAAAAAAGCAGAATGAATTATTTTCTTTAAAAGTAATAGATATTTTGCTATAGTAATTCAGAGACATTTGTCATTATTATTAAGACTATTACAAACTCTATTACTGTCATTGATATCTGCATAATGTATCTTTAATTGAAGTCTCAACTTTATATATGAGATGAAACTTCTTAACATTTTATTGATTTCTTGTGCTGGTGCCGAATCCATCGAATTGGCTGGAACCCATTGCAATGAGTACGACCTGGGTGTAGGTTTAAGGGGCCCCTTTGCAATGTGCATCTACATTTACCTTCACTGCCCACATTTCCCTACCTGCCTAGTTTACATTTAATTTTGATAAATTTAAAAAACATGAACTTATTTTCTTCATATCTTTATGGTATATTAGTACAAAGTCACACAAATAGTGAATGAAATCTTGCCTTTTTAGACGATGAGAAATGTTTTTTAAATCTTTGTTTTCTACTATTCTCAATGACAGGGACATTTATCAGATCAATTTTATGTTTGTTTGTAAGTAATGGTTTCTTTTCAACTCCATGTAACAACTGAAATTACTGAACTGGGGAATTCCATTTCAGCAGAGGATCTACAATTTTCACAAACTGGGGCAGGAAACTTGATAGTGGTACTCCTCTCTCCCATATTTTTTTTCTTAAAAAAACTCACAAATATATATTTAATGCTTTTCGTGAATGGGAAAATAAGAGGTATTATAAGTTTGTACTCTTTATTATTCATTACCTAATAACTTCCACATTTATAGACCGGGTGCTTTGTGGATCAAGTTTTTTTTAATTCTAATCATATTATATTTTGGCTCCCTCTGAAACTGCCCCCCTTCCTCTTTCCTAAATTGGGGTCTGTTATATTTACAGTCTACATTCACTCCATTCAGGTCTTTGAAAATATAGTTAGTAATTTTTTTTAAATTTAATATCTTGAGTCTAGATATTCCCCAATCTAGAAATTACAATACTTACTGGCTGTAATAGTTATGACTATGAAATTTATAATGTGGGTGAATTTTGGTGGGTCATACAAAATAATTCTACGGTGTATTTTCTAAAACAGGTGTTTCTAGATCTTGGATAAAAGATTTTCACCTGATTAGATTAGCACTGAATTTCTTTATCATATTCAAAATCGTGGCTATCATTGATATGCCAAGTTCTATAATGTTTCATTAGGTTCACTTTGTTGGCCAAAATCGAAACAGCACACAAATGCACAGATAAACAACGCAAGCATGTACACTCAAAATATGCATACATGCTCTCATTTCGTGTTACGTGAAAATCCTATAAGAGATACTTATGTACATAAATGTAACTGCAAAAACGCATATTTCTGATTAGTAGGTATTTTAGTAACATGTATTATGAAATGTAAACGAAGCGGTGATCATAAGCGATCACGCGACGACAGGATGTTATGACTGTGTTATTTCACAAACACGATTACTGCATTACTTTTGTGGAGTTCCAACTTTTAACGCATGTTTTTTTTTACAATTATTGCATTTATTATTCCAACATTTAATTCCTTTGTACTGAACTCCTAAACAGATACCACTTTGTGTTTGAGTAGGTCTCCAAAAAATATATCATTAAATAGTTTTTGAATTGAAAGAAATTTGGAAATTAAAGAGACCACTTTGAAAAACTTTGAGGGCTTACAGAAAATGTCAAAGTTCTATATAATATAATAACAAAAATAAAAATGGGAATCATAAAGATTTTTTTTATTTTTTCCTATAATCTTAGAAATTACGATGAAAATATTTTATTTCTAAAACATTTCAAAACAAAATTTTTGTAAATAACTTATATTTTCAAAAGGTAAAGGTACTATATGAAAATAAAGGATTTTTTTCACTGTATCTGAAAAATGTTCATAGTAGGGTACAAAAAGATAAAAAAAATGGTATATCGCGAAATCGAAAGGGGTGGAATGCCCCATATAGATATAGCTTTGCATCGAATGATAATCCAAAAAGAGACCAATGTTTAGTTTTTTTAGTGCTTTGACTACAATCTCACCTGTGACGATGTGTTCCTGGATGGTAAACACACTAAGCCTAAAGATACTGGTTCTGAATTGATGCTACCGGAATACATCTATTGGTGTTTTGGCGACAATTTTTCAAACTTGAGGGTGTTAGCTACCCAGGCGGGCATTATTAGAAAATGCCCTTTTTTTAACGTGGGAAATGCATTTACGCATCCCTACTGCCATCTCTAATCCAGAAGTAAAATCTCCCTACCCTACCACCATGCTATTGTTTCCGTACGATGTTTTCCTTCACCGAAAGCTCGGGCTAATTTTAGAGTAGGATAGGTGAGTTCGAACCCGCGTCCGATAACGCACAATCCGACGGCCCTACCAACTGCGCCATTATCGCTTATGTAAAAATATCACCACTCTTATATATTGCGAATATATTTGTTAATGATCAGGTGGAGAATTTCGCGAACGTTTGCACGCATGCGCTGTGCGTCGCTCCTGCGTCCATCGGCGCAAGGGAGCTGCTCACGCGCTCCATAAACGCGCCCCAAGCGATAGCCGCTGTCGTTTACGGACTAGCGTTATGTCTACTCTTCGCTGTATCCACCACCTTCCATTCTGTATGTTGCTGCAAGTCTGACACGTAAGTACCGATCAGTACAATTTTTAAAACATATAAAATATTTCTAACGCATATTAGATGTTCCGGATATTTCGAGGTTTAATGTTTTTAACTTACCGTACTTATATGTATTTCGTAAGCAAAATTTTGGACATTTACATAAGCATTGGCATGATAAGTAAATAAGTAAATATTGCTAACGTAATCACAGAATCGCCGTCCCCTATGTCGTCACCAATAATCAAAGCACCCCTTGCCCCTCATTTATCTTTACACAATACTCGTACGGCTCCAAATTACTTTAGAACGCGAGGAAGAATTAATAAACCTCCACGTATATGTTTAAAGATATTATTAAGTCAAGCTAGAGTAAATAGAACAGTTATCATAATATGTAGGTACTGCTAAAAAATCTCGGCTTCCATTCTGAACATTCAAAGATAAAAGGTACAGAACATTCGGCCGCGAATGAAATCGTTTCGGGTTCGACTTGTTTAATACGAGTATGTATGAATACCCAGACGGTGTAACTATTGTATGTGGACGTTCGCCTACCGTCACATTAATCCTGACAGTGCTTCACAATTGTCGCTGTATATGTATTCTATTGTACTTTCTGGTATAGCTAACTTTTAAACTCAAATATCGAAATAAAACGTTTTTAGTCGTTAAAAACTGCAATCATAGAATTAAAATACTCAGAACGGCGCTATTCGCATATTTGAATTTTAAGTCACCTCAAGTTGGGATTAAAAGGGCACGTACGTCTTTGTTTACGCATATATATTTTTGTGGCTTCAATATTAACCGATTTGTTGTATGAAACAATCGCTCTTAACTTTATTACTCTCTGTCTGTACTAATATTATAGTATACCATTCACCCTGACGAACAACAATATATAAAAGAAGACGAAATTATTATTTTATTACAGAAATAAAATTTGTTAAAAGGTAATAAACTCTCAGAAAATTATATTTTTTATCTTTTTGGGCTGGTCAGTGCAGGTCAAATAAGAGCTAGATATGCCTACATTTGAACACACCAAAATTGACTTTATCAATCACAGTCTGGACACAAAACTCATGAGTAGGTAACAGGTATAATATAATGCACTAGAGCAGAGAAAAGTTAAACAGAAATGTTTAAATTTAGACACTATTGTGTAATGTTTATGTATTCCGTAGCACCGTTGTCTTTATATGCAAATAGAATTTTTGTGTTGAATGTAGGAAACTGATCAATGTGATCTTTTAGCTTCCGTTTGGTATTATATTGCTGCAATACGATTTACAATTATAGTTGGATTTCTTCTAGAAAATCTCGTCTGGAAAAGGCCTATGCCCCATAAAGAGAAAGAGGGGTCTCGCAACTAATAGTTGCTAATAGCAATTTTCACTACTTACTTCCTTATACTTACAAAATATTTTGTAACAGAAGGTTGAAACCCTAGAAATTCAGTTAACCTAGTGCCCCCAAATATTTCGCAATTCGCTCCTGCTTGCCACTGAGTTGAGAAGTATCATTATTTTTGTTATTGTAGAAAATGTCTTCATTCTAATACAATATCCAAGTAGACATTTTTTTGTGTCAATAAATACAATCGGCATAGTAACTATTTTCATCTATAATAATGAATAAAATTGGAGTGTCTGTTTGTAATGTCAAAATTATTTTTTATACTAAATAGGTATATGTAGTATAGGTAAATGTATATACGATACCTATACCAAAAATACAATTAAAAAAAAACTGTATGTCGTTTGTTCTGGGTAATCTCCGGAACGGCTGGACGGGGGACACACGGGACTTTTTTGGTAGATAGATGAAGTTATACTCCGAGTAACTTAGGGTACATTTAATTTTCGAAAATAATTAGGGTTTCGCGTAAAAATAAAATCTGTTAATGCATTGTTTTACGGGCAAGAGTTTAAAATTATATAAATTAGGGTTCCGTATAAAAAGAAATGGAGTGAAGAATATATGAAACACGGGCGTAGCCGCGCACACAGCCGTTCCGTAAATTCCGGGTAATTTCCGGGTAACAAACAAAACAGGTAAAAAAATTTGGAATAATTGCATTTTTGGTATAAGTATCGTGTTTTACATTATGCATATGTATTTATTTTAAAAAAATCACATTACAAAAAGACACTTCAATTTTATTTATTAGTATAGGAAAGTAATTTTATACTGACTATGTAGGCATGTTCGGATCGACTGTGAACGCTCTATTTAGAAAGACTACTTTTTTATTTATATAGCTTAAGAATCGATTTCGTAAATCTATAAATTCCACCAGTTTGAGCAATTATCGGATATAAGGGACGGTTTATGTTGTGACCTTTACAAATTTAGGGTAAAGTTTTCGGTCCACTGATTCACAGCTCCACGAGAAACAGCATCCTTAGGTAGTTGGGGTACATAAGAGAAATGGTTATAGAGTTATTTAGTGTATTATTTTATGGCCCATAGTCTTATAGTCAGTACGGAAATATTAAATTATGCGACGTATTTATTTTATTTTTTTCTTTTAATTCAAATGAAATATAAATGTTACGTGCGAATTATAATTCAAATTCATAATAAATCACGACCATTAGTTCTGAAATACAAACGATTTTTTTTTCACTTGTTCGAAATGACAGCATTATTAAAATCGATTATAGTATTTTAGTACAAACAAAAGTCTGCTCTATATCCTTTACCTGTGTTTTATTTTCATTCAATTATCTAAAATAAGCAGACGGATGAACCGTATTTTCGTAGTTATAATTTATGCACGAAGCTAACGCCGCCGGCTAAAAATTATCCATGCAGATCAGTTCGAATCTTTTAACATAAAAAGATATTGAAAATACATATTATTGCCGTGTGGTGCTGGCTTAAGAATAGTACCACCCCATATATACCCGTGGGTGTCGTAAAAGGCGACTAAGGGATAAACCAGGAGATGGGTAGCAGCATCCTCTGAGGATTACAAACACCTACTGTCATCGCCAACTCACCTGCCAAGTGTGGCGATTATAGCAATTCCCCCTTTAGCTTGGGGCGAGAGCAAGTCCAGCAATGGACGTCTTTACGGTTGAATGGATGAATGGATAGATATTATTATGATTGTATTTATCAACAATAGATTGATGATAACATATAGCATGTAGAAGATATAATATAGTTTTATATATCTCATTTCATTGACGATTCTATGCGCGCTCTCATTCTACTCGTATGCTATTCACGTCATTAGCAATAACATAATGTGGAAGTTGCTAAAACATACATTAAATTCCGTCACCGGTCTACGAGTTCGTCAAGGTTATATTATGAGAAAATATGAATGGTTAAATCAGCCATTTTGTAAATTAATTTTACGTAGTAATATTTGTGCAATGGATAATATTATCAATATAAGTTGTAGTGTTGTTCAGCTTTATTATTTAAAGTTTGGAAGGATTATTGTACTATGATTATATTAAAATGACATTTGTTTTAAATATTCTAAACTTTTATATTACACTTTTTAAATGATTGTTTTCTTTAAGTTGCTCACTCGTATTGTACACACATCGTATTATTATACTATAAAAACTTCTACAATTAAATTTAAACTATAATTAGGCTCACCGGGCCGGGTATAAAGTAGCTAATGTAGGTAAATAAACTATATTTAATTCTAAAGCAATTACGTACGCATCAAACTTCGATCTAGACGCAGAATCATGTATTATACAAATCTGCAACGAATATTAAGTCTCGTTTAGAAGATTATAAATTTAATATTTAAACAACAACATTTTGTATTGTGTATTTTGTATTCTAAGTAAATAAGATCAGCCTTCATCAAAAATGTATATAAATAACAATATACCAAAACAAAACGAGGAAAAAAAAAAAAAACCGATTATTATCTAATTAGACTCATAAAAAATGCACATATAAATGAAATATCCTTAGTAATGTGTCTATGGTAGCTAAGAATAGTGCGTGGAATGACGCACCTAACTTCCATCATCATTCTCATAACCTGTTCTCAACTCACTTGGGGTCGGCGTATTATGTTTTCTTCCATACGTCTTCATCAGCCGTCATCTCTTCATGTATTTCTTTTTCTTTCTTATTATTCCTTACACACTCCAACCACACTCTCTTTGACCTTCTTCTAATTTTACATCCTTGCACTTTCATATTTATTACTATTTTATCCAAATACGGCTTCCATTCTTTTCATTACATGATCATACCACAAACAACTCCCTTACTAGTGTTTTGCCACTGGCGCAACTCATCAACTTTCATCTTATGAAAATCATATTCAGCTGCATCATGAAAGAAATAATATTGGATTGTACCTCCAATTCCAGAAATATAATTGGTACCTACATTTTTTGTTTGTTTGTATCTATGTGCTAATTGACTCACATCTGTTTCCAATCTGTCAAGCCATCGATCTACTTTCGACGATTAACAGATAAAAACATTAAAATCATTAATAGGTACGTTTGTAATAAATTTAATCTAGTATCATTGGTCTTGTCACATACAACGTCCTTTAATCGATGATAGCCGGGGGCCGAAGTTTATTCGATAAGCGATTAGTTGAGCTGACACGAGGTCAGTGTGGGCGTCCCTCGGCTCCCAGGGAGACCTTTTATTGCGCGTAATTTATGGGCTGTTATTTTTCAGCCGCAGGCTGTCATTTCATAGGTACTTTACTTTAAAGGCCACACTTCTAAAGTGGTGATTTTCCCATTTAATTATTATTTACTGTGTTAATGAAAAATAGATTTTAAATTAAAAAAATATTAGAAAGTGTATGGAAGCTTGAAGTAGTTTGTAATTTTTTTATAATTATTTTTAGATAATAACTTTATTTAATTTTATAAATTGAGTTAACTGAGTGGTAATAAATGTAATACGTAATACTCATGAATGAAATGTTTTGATAAATACAATGCCCGATTCAACTAAAAAGACTTATACTTTTCGATTTAAAAAAAAACCATATATTGTCACGCTAATTAATATTATACATCCTCCCGTTAGTTGGCTTGTAACTCAATACTTCCTAAATCGGTTTACGTTATTTTATACAATAGATAACAATAGATGTTATTTTCTAGCCAGATTTTACATATGGAAGTAATAAATGGAAAAAAAGTTTATATAAAACAAAAAAAACATTTCCATAAATTTCAGGGCCCTTTAAGAAAAGTCCAAGGTATTTAATAAAATCAGGCAAAAAGAATTGTTCATTGTCAATTTTATCTGTTTTCAAAAATTCAACATTTTGTATTTTTGAAAAACAGGGAATCGGTTTCAATTATTTCGGGATATTTTAAGAATAGGTAGTTAAAGATATTTAAGAAAAAGAGCCAAAAATTTTATGTGTATCGTCAATTCTGACGATTTTCAAAAATTTATAATTTATACAAATTCAAAAATACAAATAAAAAAAAATCATATATTATTTTTTTTCGTGGCTCCATTAATTTGATGTCATGGTCCATTTCTGTAACTATAATAGTTTTTGAGATATTCAAGAAATAATATTGAAAAATATCGAAATTTTGAATTTTGCATAACTTTTGGAAAAAAATCTTTAATTTTTTTTCTTTGGCAGAACTTCGTTATATGATAAAAGCAAGCTTCTGACCAAAATTTGTCCATTGGTCCAAAAGGGATCGATTCCAACTATTGGTCGATTTGAGATGAAATGTCCCATAAATCTTTGAATATGTAAAAATTATCAGGTAAATACATGCACGATTAGTTGTATACATATGTACATATTTTGTTATAATATTGAGCATTTCAAAAGTATTAAGTCTGACCAAGAATCTCAATATACTAAACCAACGGAGAATACGTTTAAATATAATAGCTACTATTTATCTGTTTTTAAAAACACTTTCAAAGACATATAGCTTTATAAAATTTGAGATTACATATCCGTGAAAAGCCAGAGCGTCTCGCTAGTTATATATATCAATCATAATAAGACGTATGTTAAATG
The DNA here is from genome assembly GCA_014132275.2 of Samia ricini. Lineage (NCBI taxonomy): Eukaryota > Metazoa > Arthropoda > Insecta > Lepidoptera > Saturniidae > Samia > Samia ricini. Next base: position 4,586,295 of record AP028159.1, read on the forward strand.
TTTAGAATCTAAATAATAACCTAAGGTATTACGAGCATTAAAAAATTGATAACTATTTCTTTTCTTGTGGCATTATGTTGGCTAGCTTACAATTTTATTAGGCATTACAATAAAAAATTCATGCATTAAATCATCTTTTGAGTCATAATGATCAAGAACATCACGCTCACTGTGTAGTATGCGGTATATAATTTTTTAAACTTTTATACATCTTTTTAACCTCTTAAACACTAACGTGGCGTTTACGCCAACTTTCCATTGTTTGGCTATTGTCTTCCTATTGTCTATTATTATGTGTAATCGACGTATTAAAGTATAAATAATTATTAAAATTAAGTTGACTGGTAGAGAATGCCTCTGGCATTAAGTCCGCCTTTTTACACAAATCGTAAATAAAGTATAAATAAATAATTAAAATTATTAAATGCAGTCATTAGTTATAATACATTAGACACAGATTGGATTGTAAACAATAACAAAGAATTTATCTTCAACTCTTTGAACACTAGTAGTGTTTCTTTACTACGTACATAATATTTCGTACTAAAAATAAACACGTAAGGAGGTATATAGGGCTTCTCACATACGCTATGAGATTGTGGCCAAGGTCTCGAACACTTGAGAAGGTTATCGTTAATCTAGCTTTTAAATTTCATCTAGTTTGATAAAATAGACGCTTAGATGAAAATCATAAGCAGCAAGCCCGTTCACGTTATTTAAAGCAATGGTTACCATAGCAACGGCTGCTTGTCGTGCGTCGGTTTTCACTTCATTGACCAAGTCATCTCGTGCAAGCTCCCTCATTGCACAGCTCTGTGCTAGGCTAGGCGCAATCGAAACTATCTTTCATTTATTTTTCAAAATACTTATTACAATTAACAAAAGTAATTGTTACATTTATTTCTTAAAATAAGATGTTTTACATCTAAGTTAACATACAACTTATGGGGGACGCAGGGAAATCGCTTCAGGACGATTTCCTCTGACAGTGGCCTCTCCTTAATATGCGCATACAGAAAAATCTACTGGGTGAGGTACAAAGGTAGTCCCTCGTGGAGTAATCTCTGAGTTATCCTGGAAGGTAATCCGGCTGTCGATCGGTATCTGAGTGGTCAGGGAGATGAGTTCGATCTATACGGGTCATATTCGCGATGTCTTCTGTGAGTTGGTGTGGCTTGTAAGAAACTGATTTGTGTAAAATCATATTCTTAGGTAGCACCCCCTACATTTTCAAAGGAATGACTATGCTAAATTTCATGTCACAGTTTTAGATATTTTATGATATGTTAGTCAGTGAGTGGTGTTTGACTCATATATATAGATTGACTTATTGGTAGGTACGTTTATACATGTCTGATCGCCACTACTATAGACATAGGACGTTTCGCTGTATTTTGAGATTGATTAATGACATTATGACACGCAAACTGGTTTGGCCAGTCAGCTTGAAAAGGCGATTAGAAGCCTATGCGTCGTATAAAAGCGGCCAGAGTAGGCCCTAGCCTATAATTTAAGAACAAGACGAATCTGATAAATTCCTTACTACTAGCGTTCGACCAGGATATACTTTTAAATGGTATATCGATGTGTTATCGGTTCAGTGGTTCTCGAGTTATAAGCCAACTAACGGGCAGTCAGACGAACATAGAAACGTTGCCTTTTATATATTGTAAGGTTAATACTTAATAGTAATAGTGTATGAAAGAAGTTAATAATATAGTATGCAATATGCATAGTTATTTATGACAACCGGTATACTCTTGCAATTTTAATATTTTATGGGTATAATTTAGTGAATAATTTTTCAAACTTAGGCGCCTTACCTTTTATACGTCACAAATACGATGCTTCAAGAGTTACAAGATCGAAGTGAACAATGCGTCCATCAGGAAATTGTCACTCTGTGGAGACCGGACCACGAACACGGTGATAATGGCTCCTACATTACTTGATTACGGCTTATTAGGTACATGTGCCTTTGTCGGTGTATTTCTGATGATTGCGAAACGTTACTTTACAGACAAGTCGTTTGCCCTGTGGAGAAAAAAAAACTAACTAGCACATTACCTTGAACGTTTTTAATATGCCGATAACCTGTTTTAAAACCGATTTGAGTATGCAAACTTCTTAATGTCAAATAGACAATCGTATGGATGATATTAATTAAGGTGGCAATTATTTTGGAAATAATTTATTTTATTCATTGATTGTACCTATATTGTAATTTTATTTTTTTCTGGGAATGCTTTTGTTTCAACCGCCAGTGTGATACAGTGACACTTTCGTGCAGTACCATAACGTGCATTACACTGCAGACCACACTCGTGCACACTACACGCAGGAACATGGGTTCTGTCAGGGACCTTGAAATCTGTAGTTTCCTTTAACTTAGGTACAAGTAGAGCAAATTCCGCGGTATTGACATCTAGGGTAGCGCCGTATCACTCTCCTGGCTGATAACCTTAAAACCTCGCGTCAAATTTTTGGGGAATCTGTCAAGGTTCTTCCGGTAAACGGCATTTAGTCAAATCCGCAAAAAATGAAACCTTTAAAACACTGCACTTGGTTGCATATGTTTATCCGGTAGTTCTTATTTCGATTTTTTTCGTTGACCCATAATTACCGTAAAAAAGTAAAGTAACTTAAAATCTACACATTTTATTATTGCAATGGCTTTATTTATTAATCTAATTAAGGTAATCGAACTTTATTGTACAGATTTGATAAGCTTCAAAAGTCAGCTTTCTGGATATTAAATGTATAGAAAACTAAAAGGAACATAGCGACCTTTTAAAGTTAAGCTTCAATGTCCGACTTAAGCGAGTACTTTTTTCTTATACCCCTCAAACATTTGGGTGGATAAGAGATGAAAATAAAGGGAAAAAACTTTTGAAGCACCCTAATGTAAACCCACAGTTAGCATTGTTTCACAAGAAATATGTCTTAACTTTAAATTCAAATAACACTGGTACGTACAAGACGAGAAACATTTTTTACGCTATAACATTTTAAAAGGTACCTAATCCACATACAATCGCGATATTATATTTTTATTTTTATTTAATACAATATATAATTGATATAATTATAAAAAAGGTTTGTTATTATGCGCAAAATAACTATTTATGTGCTTCGAATATGTGATACAGTTTTGTTTAATAGGAACAGAAGTGATTATGTGGTCGAGTGGTAACGATTCTTTTGATAATTAAAAAGAATATAAAATATAATATCAAATCAAATGACTAGGTACATCAATTCCATTAAACTCCCTAGCATGCGAGTAGAATTTGGTAACGACCTCAGTAATCTCCCTAGCGTGCGGGTAAATAGGTCACTGCTGCGGCATACGAAGTGAAAGCTTTATGTATATGATCGATCACGTCCACCTTGAACTTCAAAAAAGCCTAACTGACCGCCATTAATTACGTAAGAACATTATGCGTATAAAATTGTATTTTATAACATTTGGTGTTGTGAGGTCAAAGATTATCATAATTTGTTATTACATCTATACTAAGAAATAAAATTGGAGTGTCTGTTTTTTTTTACTAAATAGATATGTATAACCTATAACAAAAATACAATTTGTAAAATTTTTGTCTGTCTATCTGTCTTTGTTCGAGGGTAATCTCCAGAACGGTTGGACCGATTTTGACGGGACTTTTTTTTGAAGATATTTGCGGGTTACTCCGGGTAACTTAGGGTACTTTTTATTTTCGAAAATAATTAGAAAGGTATTGGATATGAATGTGGACGGTTACATGGGGAAGGAGAAGACCAAAGAAAAGATGGATGGACTGTGTGAAAAATGATATGTTTAGAAAAGGAGTGAATGCGGAGATGTCAACAAATAGAGAGGAATGGAAGAGGAAGACATTTTGCGCCGACCCCTAATAAAAATGGGAAAAGGGTAGGGAGATGATGATGATGATGAATTAGCGTTCCGCGTAAAAAAGTTAAAAGTCATAAAAAATTAAATAAAATCCGATTCAATGCACAGTTTTACGGGGAAGTGCTTGAATTTATGAGAAATATATTTACTTTATCTTAGTGCTAAAAAATTTTTTCAAAAAATAAAGAGGGTTCCGTTCAAAAAAAAAAATTAAAACGCAACGAAGAACGCGGGCGCAACCGCGGGAACATAGCTAGTATTATAATAAATGTATTATAATAGAGGGCCTTACAATTTATATGTTAACCTTAGACAGTAGATGCTTATGTAGGATATATTATAATGATCTTATTTGCATAGATAACTTAGCATATGTCTTGTCTTCTCTTTTATAACATGATTTTTTTTTTGTTATTTTGTGTTATCGATTGATCTAAATTCTAAAGTGAATTTAGGAAGACAATAACAGTTGTTTACAAGTAAAAAATTACAACTACAATCAAAGGTTTATCAGAAAAACTCATAATCTGATTGCAATTTATTATTTAACTGAATGTTCAAGTTTTCATATCGAAAACACATCCGATAATGAGATTTCATAATCGCTTTTGATTGAATCAATCCACACGTATTATTAAAGTATAAGGTCACCTTTATTGTTTGTTATTTGTTTTTAACTTGAAAACTACTAAAACGATTTAATTTTTTTTTTTTTAATCATTTACATATTTTTTTCTGGATACATATTTTTGTTACATTCATTAATATTCATTCATTAATCATTCGTAAACTATTTACGAGATTAAACTGAATGAAGTCAACAAAGAAGCAACCAGTAGAGTGATTCTTGCAATACTTTGTGATTGTTGGAATTACAGTTCTTTGAAAAATCCTAGAAAAAGCTTCACTATATTATCACAACACACAATAAACACAGTTTCTCTCTGGACCTTATTCTAAATTCAAGAAGGATGAAGTCACGGGCAGAATCTTGTTTCTGTTGTATGTTGGCGAAACCACGGATATAGTTAACCGTTTTATAATTGTTACTACGAAAATTTTATAGATTTAGAAATAGCAATTGTATGCCTTATTGTTAAAGCTTATGCGAGTGCCTGACACCGTACCGCTCTTCCAGTAAAATGAAACACTTCCTCCACCGCTGCGACCGCGCCATGATCTACATATTTATCGCGAGCTCCTACTTTCCTTGGCTGACGGTCGGCACTCTCTCCTGCTGGATGCTGCGCGAGCTACGCTGGGCGATATGGCTGCTCGCGGTCCTCGGGATCACGTACCAGCAGATCTTCCACGAGAGATACAAGATGTTGGAACTGCTACTGTATTTGGTGATGGGATTGGGACCGGCGGCGATCATTGTGACGTCCAATGTATGTTATATATTACGCTTCGTATTTTGTTATTTGTTGTTGTTTAGACACTTCTGTTTCTTTTGTTGCATGTATAGTCTATGTCTCATAATTTTTTAAACAAGCTTGGGTAAATTACTGCATGTCTTCTGGTATAAAATAAAGTATAGTCCAAACACGAGAAAGACCACCGATAACTGCTATTTACAGTCTCTATTATCATACCAACTTACGTCCAATACGGTTGAAGACTCTTAGGTAGGTCTGGATAGATACTTCCCGATTCCGGGTGTCGTGTTTTTCTCCATGTGTTATGGTGATTGCGATCCATAAAGGGACGAAAGCCCTAACACTCTGCCCTTGTATTATTGTGCGTGGCTGTGGAATTTTAGTATATTTAGACACAATTTTTAAGCCAAAAATTTTACGAATTAATTTTTAAGTTAGAAATTGGATAAATACAGTAAGCTAGGAATCGTTATTAATATTAACCACTAATAGGAAGTAGACGATTAATCAACTAGTTAAACGGTGTTGTAAATTCATAGTTAGTATGTTGCGAGCTTTGGTTGTTTTAATTAATATTTGCTTTGCATTTAGAAATGCTTACATTTTTCAAGTTTGTTTGTAACTTTCGCTACGTTATGATTTGGACATTTTTTATAATTTGAATCGAAATCTTATATGTATTAATGTACAAGCATTTTGTTTTTACGATGTGGATGTTTGCGTATATATTTTTTTACGATATTTATATATCTCTTATCTGTGAATTTATGTATTTTTGATACTTCTATATACATATATTTTACAGGCTATTTCGTTTGTATTTGACCAGGATTTTGTTTGATGTTAACAAACTGCTTTTTATGTTTTGATATCGAAACACGCCTAAAGGGGATTAGCGATAGATAGATTTTCATTTTTAGTAGTTGTCCTTTCACCAAAAGATCATGTTTAGTGGCCTAGCACGGCTGGCACCCGGAACGGATATTGTACTGTCATCCAAGAGAATGAAAACTCAACTCAAATACAAACCAGCCAACCCCACGCTCCACCTATGTAATTGTCTGTTTATGGACAAAATAATATTTAAAAAGCCATTTGTGCAACCAAATTATTGCTTACATAGAACATGTGTATTTTTGGTATTCACGGTCTGAACAGGCATCCTAGCTCCTAGCTACGCCTTTGATCATGCTCAATGTATGATAAGGGATGAAGGGATGATGGCGCAGTTCGAACCCACCTATCCAACTCTAAAATCAGCCTGAGCTTTCGGCGAAGGAAAGCACCATGAGAAAAGCATAGCATGGTGGTAGGGAACTTTCTAATAATGCCCGGCTGGGTAGCTACCAACCTCAAGTTTGAAAACATGTCGCCAAATACCAATAGGTGTGTTCCGGCAACATCACTTGAAAACCAGTACTTCTAGGCTTGAGTATGTTCACCACCCTGGACCATATTGTCACTTAGCATTAGGTGAGATTGTGGTCAAAGGACTGAACCTATACCGTATAAAAAAATAGGATCAGACTCAAACCGATCGTCATGACGCTTCGGTATAATAACCTTCAAAGAATTTAACTATTTATTTTGCGCGGTAAAACCAATAGAATTATTACATAATTTAATACCTATTCATAATGTTTTTACCTTAACGCGAAAATAGACTATAAATATGAAATACCAAACATGTTTTCGTGTTTAGTACGATTGTTATTGCGAATATTTTTCACTATGGAGTATATTTCTAAATAATCGTTAGAAAAAGTTGACAAGTTGTTATTGTATGACTATTAGGTAATTTGTTCATGATTCAAATTCAAATTTCAAAATTCAAGAATACTTTATTCAATTTAGGCCCTTTTTTTTTTGACGGGGGGAAATGCATTTACGCACTACCCTTATCTATTGTATTTGTGGGATCAAAGTCCCCCAAATACAATAGATAAGGGGGCACGGAGTGACGAGCTCCGTGCCAGTGTGGGACTTTGGGATGCATTTGGTGACTGCATTTGGGATGGGGGCGACACGGGGTGGCTTTCGCAAGCACCGCGTCGCCTCAATTTAGGCCCTGATAAGGCACTTATGATTAATGCGTGTAACAACGTAGTCTTACTATAGAATTCCTATTTATGAAACGATAATGTAACAGTATATCAGAATACCTACATAGATCTATGCTTTATAATAAAAGACTAAAGAAAAGAAATTTGTTCGCTAATCACGCAAAAACTACTGAAACGAAATTCGATGAAATTTGGTATGATGGTAGGTTTATACTCTGTAGTAACAACATATATGATAGTAAATTCATATAACAAAAAAATAATATAGAACTGCACGCATAATAACATCTTCTTCTATATCCTTATTTTATGAAACTTTATATTTAATGTAGTTATGAGAAAGTAGTCTATATCCCGGAGTAACGTAGAGGTTAAAAAAAAAATTAACTTACCCCATAGTTAGTGAGAATGTGCATAAATTCCACACGGAAAGAGTCGCGGACTTTTACCATATTGCTTATCTAGTACACTTCGAAGAACTGTACAATTAATAGCGAACTCCGCTTTTGTCGTACGTTTTACGTTACAGTAATTAGATTCGAGTGCATAACATTCTAGATTGGATTAATGTGGAAATTTTTGTGTGGGAATTTTTTTAATTGGGATGTCATCCACACTGTATATTTTATCTTCTTTGTTATAATATAAAACCAATGTTACTCGAGGTAAAAAATATTATAATTAATATCTTTTAATGTTTTCTGATTTATTTTCTTCTTTGTTCTTCTTAGAAGAGGACAAAGGTTTTAGAATAAGGTCAGAAAACTTTCTTTAATAAAGAATTACATAAAAAAGAGTCAAATATTTGTCGTTGTAGATTTATTATGAAGTTATATTATTATTATTATAGCGCATTGTGTTCCATTCCTAATAATAAACGTACCTATATCCAAAAACCGAGTCGATCAATATCGTAACTATTAATTAATTAATTATCAAATTTTGATTGTTATTACTCGCGTCCATTCCTCGCGCCGTTTTTTGGAAGATTCCTATTTCATAGTGTTGAATTTAACGGACAAACATGTACTTTTTTACATACATCGATGGGTGTGTACTATATTTACAAGTCGTTCCATGACGACAGGAAATAGATTTTTTTTATTGTACAACCTGTGCGAGTTATTGGTGTGATTTTGGTTTGTCATGTCATCTGCTATAGTCCTTATTTTTAATTCATTAACTTGCAGTATTGCACTCTATGTTATTTAATTTTAGAGGCACTTTACGTGATATAGTTTGGGTATTGTGCAGAGAAGTGTACAGAAGATAATGACACGTATCATGAGACCTCTTAATCCCAATTCCTTAGAAGGAAAGATTTAACAACGCGCCCTTATTTTGCTAGGACGGTGTATGAAAACTGTCAGACTTGGCTGCATGACCTAGTTACCTTTGCTTTTTCTCTATAAAGGAACAAAGGTATATGAAACTAAAAAAAACATAAAAAAGCCAACTGTCCGGAACGACAGATAATTTCTCATCTATTCTATATATTATACATATTATAAAACAGTAGTCGTCACATTTTTCTGGTCAAGCGCCACATAGGTCAATGTGAGGTATCACTGCGGGCCGCCACACTTTCATGAATGCCATGGTAGATAATACCATCTATTAATTAGAATATTTTTATGAGCTATCAAACGCGAATTACTCATAGATTTTGTGTGGCCTATGAAGGCATTTTTTGACAACCTAGTAATATCTAAATTCGATTTTGAGCCTTTGCTTATCGAAATAGTTCTCGACGTCGCGGGCCGTTCAAATAATGTCCAAAGGTCGTAGTTTGACGACCAATGTTATAAAAAGTAAATACTCTTTGTCTGTCCGTTACTTGACTAAGCATTACAAATGTTAATTTTACAAAAATGTAATCAAAGCTATATTGTGACCGATTTTTACTTATTCTAATTTGTAAATGAGGTATTGTTCAAACAAACAACAGGTTTTTTAATTAATTTGGATTGACCGACTGAAACCTATATCATTTCATTGTTGTCAATATTTTAGTATTCCGGTATTGTCTTATATTCGACTAACAATGCGCATATAAGATTAGACAACCTACTACGTAATTAGAACGCTGTCCTGATTTACGTAATTTAAAATGTTTACGGCTATTAAATTGAAGTTTAAATAATTCAAAGAGTTTTATTCGTATTTTTTATCTATTTATATAAGCAGATTGCATCGTCTAGTTTTCCAAACATACAACCAGTAAGCTATATGAGATATCATACAAAACAAATCACGAATTTGCAGAAGTAGACACGTAGGGGTTCTGGCGTACTTATATAGGACTTTAGAAAGCGTAGTACAGTACGGCCGATGTACCTTGGCCGCTCTGAAAACTTTTGTGTGTGTATTTTCAGAAAGAAAAATGTTTTCTCTTATATATGAATCGGCGAATATACTTGCAAAATAAACAGTATTTATATTGAAATAATATATGGGTACTTATAGTATATAATTTATATGAATAAAATTTTCAGCCTATGCATCTTTACGAATGTCAGTCCCGCCAAGTTTCACCAGCGCCATATTGTAGCAATTTAATTTTTAATTCTGAAAATACAGATATATTTTTACAGGAAAAAAATGCAATTATAAGAAAATCTTCACTATTATTCATTTATTAGGAAGTATTTGTGAAGGTGAAGATTTCTTTTGTCACACCAAGTACACATGAACCGAACAGATATCAAAATGAAGAAATTATATTTATCGTTGTCACCTGTCAACTAGAGTTGACTTTTCCGTTTCATAGTTATCAAAACCAATAAATTTTATTTTTAACAGTATGATGTTATAATTCTGAATGAAATTATAAAAATTGACTTATAAGTTATACTCTAGACATGATAAAACTACTAGTTACGTCTGTGTAAACAGGAAGTTTACGTTCTTTACAATATTATCTAATGGGTACACAGCGTCGACACTAAATTAGCAAAAACACTTTGTATGATGTTTACCATAGATATAGGATGTTTTCGCTATGTTGTTTACCGTTCTAATTCTTACGATTTAGCACCGTGATTCGATGAATCTTTCTCGAGATTTTGTTTCTCGAAGTCATCCAGTCTTACAGTCTTTCTCTAGGTGCGTATTTTTCTCAGGGTTATAATTTTATTGGGCAGTAACCGCATCAACGACCGCTACCTTCATGATTACGCTTTTGTCAGATATATCTGCCACACACACAAAATAAATAAAATAAATATTTACCGGTCACAATAATTACATAATGTAATGATTGCACAGATAGCGATAAGTAGCATTTTAATTAGAAATGTGGTAAGTATTATCCGGTGTAATGCAATCATCTCTAAAGTATATTTTCTCCTCCTGCCCCTAATGCTTTCTTCTTACTATTTTTTGGATAGATCGTAATTTTCGTACTAATAACTCTAATATATAATATATACTAAGAATAAAAATATATTTGTTGAATCATACGGAGTTTAAATATAAAGGAATGGCAACTCGGTTTTATTAAAATCGTACTCGTTTAATGGGAATAATCGGGCATTTGTTTGCTTTTTTACATATAAAAAAACACGACCCTTCAATATAATTTCACTTGCATTACTTTACACTTATTTCTACGCTTCGCTATAACAAAGCGTTTGGATTTGACAGAATCGATTGACTTTCCAATGACGGTCTGTAGTGCCAAAATTTAGGAAAGGGAGTCAAGGGACAAGTTATAGTGAACGAACTATATATGGCATCATGAAGCTAATAGCACAAAGTTTAAAAATAAACCAATATTAACGTTTTTTTTGGCGATTGTAGATATCTGTCTATGATTCTATACGACTCACTTTACCTACGACTATGACCTTTTATAGTTTATATGACATGACTATTATCCTTAGGTTATGTTTTTTTTTTTGTAGCTATCTCATTGGTATATAAATGTTTAGTTTCTTTTTTGTACTTGAACCCGAATACATATAATTCTAAGACTATACAACTATAACTACGTATTTATAATTGAATTGTGTTATTTCCAGCACCAGTTCCCCGCCATGTACGACCTGAAACTCGGAGGGATTTTGTACCTGATTGGCGTGTTTTTCTTCAAATCAGACGGCCGTATACCGTTCGCTCACGCAATATGGCACACATTCGTTGCGCTCGCAGCGACTGTCCACTACATGGCCATATTGCGACATCTCTTCCCCGAACTAAAATCACAATGAAGACTGCTCCGTTTAACTTATTGAATCTCAATTAGAGCTCTCTAAAGGTATATTTTTGTAACATAACGAGGCCGCAAATTAAATAATTCACACGGCGGATATCAATCGCGTGTTTTGTGCAGCTACGTATACTGTCCGTTTTGTTATGTGCGTTCGAATGTTTCTATTATAGGGATCTCAACTGGACGTGTAGAAAAATCTATTTAAATTTAAAAAAAAATCAATTTAGACGGAAACTAAATATATATCGTACCTGTCTTTTGAGTCGGGTGTATGTTTATTATATTTTTTAAGGATAATTATCGATGTAGATTTTAAAAACGGAACCAAAACTAGTTAAATGGAATAATATCGATTATTAACGATGTTTTTAGGACATAAAACAGCGAGCGTGGTCGCCGGTTGATCATGTTATTTTTTTTCGTTATTAAATTTATTTTAAAGACTCCACTTGCCTATTTGAATAAAAGTTAGTTAAGAGCTTAGTAATGTACGATTCCGGATTCGATATGCTTGCACACAAGGTAATGTGTTAATACAATAAAGCCGTTATGGGTTAAAGTTCAAGGGAAACGTTGAATAATTTCAGTTGTATAGCATTTAATTTACGAACAGGGTAAGTGTAGATTTATTATTTTCGAAAGTTCATATTTTTACGCAGGATCATTGAAGTATTTTGGGTATTCAGTTAAAAAGGAATATGCAAAATTTTATAAAGACATTTTATTTTGATACAGTTTTTTCAATATACTTTATCCAACCCAAATAAATCTTTAAATTCCCTAAAACTTATCAGGTCTTAGGCTCTAAGAGAAAGAGAAAAAAAATGTAACTAATTTATAGAGGTTCTACTATATTTAAAATCAGATTCACTTCCAACGCAGTGTGCCTTTTTATATGCCAAATATTTGTACTGTCCTATTTACTATTTGTTTCTGAATTATAACTAAGCAATTTCAATTGTTCGGAGCCGGAATAAAAGCCATTTAAGTGAAAGGGTAAATACATACATTATTTTTACTCCTCTCACATTCACATTTCAAAATGTACAGACTAATAAATTGTAAATTCATTTCAAGAATCTTAAATAACTAATGTTAACAGATCCGTGTTAGATGTTGTTTATTAAATACGTCAAACTAACGGCAGGAAGCTCTTATTTGCTATTTTAGCCTATGTAATGTCAATTATATTGGTCATATATAAGTAAGTAATTCTTGAAGTCAACGATTACTTCTGTGTTGTTTTAGAATATCCACATGAGTGGTTCAATGTAAACATTCATAGATACGTCCTGTATACTTTTTACCAGACAAAAATTACTAACCAAAAATCATGGGACGTATGCACATACCCATAAAACAAAATAAATGGTTTCACGATTGCATAAGAACAGAACAGAACAGATTGTATAATAAATCAGAACCGTAAACCAAGCATTTTCCTTAGAAAAGAGTTGATATTCTATTATTTATCATCATAACCTAATTCCATATCCGCAATTTTACAGTACCTATAAATAATGATACAGCAAAAAAACTCTTCTGAGAAACTTGGAGGGATTGGATTAAAAAATCTCAGTTTGCGGTTTTTTTTGTATATCAATTCGGCTCTTTGTAATTCTTAATCAAATATGAGATTCTAATTCCTTATAATTAATAATGTGAGCTCTTACAGCTACAGGTTTTTAATTGTTTGATGTTATTTATGAAATATAATTAAATTTAAAAGATGCCGAGAACCACGTTCGGTCAAACGATCTAATATAAATAATAATATATTATAGGGGGAATATTTTGTAAAATATTGTTGAATATTACTCTACCATTGTTGTAGTGTTTCTAGCTCTTATCTCAGAATCTCAAGACCAATCGAACCCTTTTTAGAGTAACTATTATGTAATATCTATGTATTAATTATATGTGAGGGGTTTTTACAAAAATTTTATACTTCTTATTATACATATAAGATATTCCAGTTTTTAATTAAAACTCTTTTTATACACCTACAAGTGATTTTTTTGTTTCCTTAGGAATAGTTATTTAGTGTTGCTAGATAAGCAACGTGTAGGTTAGTCCGTTTAATTGTTTTAATATTAGAAACATATTCCTTTTTATATTCATTTCGTTAGTCCCAATTTAGAGTTCTTAAGAATTATTGCTCAATCGCTCATGTGACTAGGTAACTTTGCTAGACTTCCTTAGCGTATCTCTTTTCATAATAAGAATATCTGCAATTACAGTATAATTTTACTAATCCGGCTAAAAAGCAGACCTCAATAAAGGATTTTTTTTAAACTATGTAACTATGTATAATACATGTTAATTTTTTGAGATATATTACTGTTACAATAAAACCTGTCGAACAAGGACACAAATATGTCCATACATACATTATATTCTGCTTTATGATTTTTTTCTCTATAATCCAGTAATACGAACATTCCAATAATCCGGCAACCCCTGGTTTTTGATAGTGCCGTATTAGTGAAATTATACTATATTCATATCTTAAGAATCTATCATTTTATTAGACAAACACTGTTTTTATACCAATTTAACTATGATACGATTATGTGAGTGGTTAGAATTTGATTCTAATAAAAAACACGTGCTCGTAACATATTCAGATATTTGAGTACCAATCTGATACTTTTAATTATGATAATTTCCGAATGAAATACATTGCATCGCAACGCGAATCGTATTATTCAGTAACAAAATAATAATTTCAATTGAATTTGAGAAAATACAACAGTAGTTGGAATTTATAAATAAGCCTATCGTATAATGCAATTAGGGGTCCTTCAAATATTACGTATGCATAATAATGGTCATTTTTAAAACTCCTCGTCCTCCTTCCGCCAATTGTCACCAATATCCAAACTTTATCATACCCCCCCCCCATATGGTTTTGAATAAAAAAGCTAAGGTTAATAAGTAAATATTGCTTACGTAATCCCACATGTCATCAAAAATAAGCAAAACAACCACCTATACATGCTTACGCAATATTTGAAAGGCGTTCCTTACTCTTCAACAATAAAACAATTAGTGTTTATATTATCATTCTTCGCAATATCATAAACATTACCTATGTTATATTTCTCAGTAAAATAATACAGATAGAAAGAAAATCTATACATAGACACCGCAATGTCTTTATTATAAACACCGTTTGCAAATGATTTAGTAAAAGAAAAAAATATCAACAGCCTCAAAAATACCTTAACCTATTTTGTACTTCTACCAAATATTTATTATACGACTTTTTGTCAAATCTCAGTGTTCTGTCAAAATTCTTAATGTGTTAGTCGTGCATGTAACGTTTGCCGTTTTTTTTTATATAAACAAACTACAATGCGACTATCATTGTATAGCTGTTATAAAATTATGTACCTATAATTTAAAAAAAAATCAACCCAACCTGTTCCAATAATGTATTTGGTGCTTCGAATCGATGCACTGCGTTCAAACTCCAAACACTGCTAATATGCGATTACACCGTATAAGTTGTAACTATCTGTGTGTATGGTAAATTAGCAAAATATTATGGTCACATGAAACAATGATTTATTTTTATCATAACTTCTAGTCATTTTGTGTTTAATAATAAAATTTTACTAATCTACTATTGATTTGGATTTCAATGATATTATATTGGGTTTAACATAAACCCGTTTGTCAAGGTTATCACAGGGTAACGGTATGAATGCACAAAATTACTTCCTATACCAAAAATAAAATCTCAACACTTATTTTTTTTATTTCTGTACCATAAATTTGTGTATTATTTTTAAACTTGAAGCGAGTTACTTTCTGATCTTATGATAGTATTGGTATTCTTAATATTAAATATATAAATTATGTCAGTTTATAGTTCAAAGTAATCTTAATTAGGGAAAAGGTATAATGTTATTGGATTAAATGTTAAGTTGACGTTTCAGTTGATATTAGATTCCTACCAAGTAATAATATTTATCTTAAGATCCTATTTAATGTGTGTTGACCTGACATCTTTAAAAAATTCTACTGTTTTATAAGGTTAAAACTGAGAGTTAATTAAAATACAATCACGTGGATAAACTTTCAAAATATATTAGGAATTGAACTTTAGCTGCAGTCATTTGTACCATAACTATGTAACTAGATGTTTATTATATTTGTTAATATATGTATATCAAAACAATATTTTAATATATAAATGTTTTATAAAGGTTTGTGCAACATCATATATTGAAATATTTATTACAAGTATGAATCAAATTATTATTAATGTGTCTTGGATAAAACACATAAATCTTTTAAGTTTACTATCATGGTGTTCTTTTTTGTGAATGGTGAACGGTGGTTAGATATTTTAATTTGGGGCGAAGGAATTATTAAAACAAATTAAGAATATACTACGCTATTTACATAGTGATTTGAAACATTTTGTGAAATCCATAAAAACATCAAACCTCCTTCTGTATGTTACATAAAGTTATAGTATACAATGAAAGAAAATTCCTTAGTTAATTACATTTCATTATGGGTTAAATTTAACTAAATATATGAATAATAAAGAATAAATATTTTATGACTAGATAATTCTTTGTAAGAAAATCCAGAATACAACTTTCTGAATTTGCTAATAGATAATGACATTTTAAATTGTAGGAATTTACTTATTTTAATATATATTCTTTATAATAACTCATTTTCCTTACTCAGTGATTGATATAGAAACTATATATTTTCTAAAAGGCAATCTCTTGAATGAGAATGTCGAATATTTAATGACACTAATAAATAAAAATCACACTTTTGATGATAACCAAAGTATTTGAATTTAATAGTTAATAAAAATTAAAGAGGTTTAACAAATAGAAAAAGTATTCAAAACATGAACTTCCCTTATATAATTTTTATAAACAGTCAAGTAAGAAATTTTGTTTTAGATTTTAAGATAGACAGTGTTTATATAATATTCAGTGCATATTCCACTGTATAATTTTCTAAATGATATAAATAATATTTAACAGATGTTATCTTTGATAATGTACCCTGGAATAGTTTTGTAGAGGTTTTTGGGAAAACAATGAATAAAAAATTTTACAATTAGATGTTATTTTTTATTTTTATCCTACTCACAAAACAGTCATTTTAGTTTTTCACTTAAATTCTTATAAAAAATGTTAAACCAATGTTTTTTTAAACTTTTATTCAATAAATATATATGGATGAAAGTACTTGTTTTACATCTTAGATACTGTTTTAATACCTAACATGTCTAAACATTTCTCCATGACACATGCTGTGGTTTCACACAACATCAACCTGGAATAATGTATTTTTACAATCTTGCCTTCTTTATCTTTTTCAATGCAGAAACATTTATCATAAAAATCTGTAAAAGCAGATGAGATCTCATACAAATATTCACAAAGACTGTGTAAATACAAATCATTAGCCACCTTGAGAATTATTTCAGGAAACCTCAGAAGTACTTTGGCAAGTTTCCATTCAGTTTCATGATCAAACTTGAAACCAGTTATTTGTGCCTCAGACAGCAATTTGACTGTTGAAACTTGGGCTGTTCTAGCAATAGACCTTATGCGAGTTAAAGCATACAATAAATAAACTGCTGTGTTACCTTTATCATCCAACATTTTATCAAAAGAAAATATGTAATCATTAACTCTGTTGTGTGAAAGGTCTGCATATTTGATACACCCATATGCAACTGCTTCCTGAGCTTGCTTCAATTCATCTGAAGTGAGAGCTTTATCTCGTCCCTTGTCAATTAATTTTTCCAATGACCTTTTCAGCCCTTCATCAAGCAAGTCAATCAACTTAATTGTGTCTCCAGACCTTGTTTTGAATTTCTTTTTATCTTCACCTAATACAACTCCAAAACCAACATGTTCTAGCTTCTGGTCACCTTTCAAAATTCCTGCTGTTCTTGCACATGCATCTATTGTCACAAAATGTGTATACTGACCAGCATCTGTGACATATATAAACCTATCACCTTTTTCCTCTTCTACCCTTTGTTTTATTGCTGCCATATCTGACGTATCATAAGTATACCCACCATCTGATTTAACAATTGTCAATGGTATTCCAGTATGTTTTTCATCACCCCACATTATTAATCTTCCTTCATCCTCTTCTAATAAACCCTTACCTTTTAATTCTTTAACCACTCCATCCATTCTATCCTGATAAAATGATTCTCCACGATCTATGATCTTTATGTCCAAGCGGTCATAAATCTTTTGGAATTCTTGTCTAGACACTTCACATATTAGTTTCCAAGCTGCTATGTAATCTGGTTGATGAGACTGTAACTGTACCACACATGCATACGCTCTTTTCTTAAAAGTTTCATCCTCATCAAATCTCTTCTTAGATTCTTTATAAAAAGCTTGCAAATCAGAAATAGGAGGCGATTGTGTTTTGAAATCTGGGAATTTATCTTGCAAATGTGCGATTAACATTCCAAATTGAGTTCCCCAATCACCCAAATGATTCAATCGAAGTACATCATTTTGCAAAAATTCTAAAATACGGCAAATGCTGTCACCAATTATTGTTGAGCGTAAATGTCCCACATGCATTTCCTTGGCAATATTTGGTGAGGAGAAGTCAACAATAACTCGTTCTTTCTTTGCAACAGGTGGTTTTACACCAAATCGCAATAAGCAGTTTAGAACATGCTCAGCAAATGATTTGTTTAAAAAATGAATATTTAAATAACCAGCACCTGCAACTTCAATCTTTTCTACCAAAGGCGATGTTGGGGTTTTGTTTAAAATATTATTAGCAACTTCTCTTGGATTTGTCTTGACTCCCTTAGCTTTAAGCAGTTGTGAAATTGACATTGCCGAGTTACATTGATAGTCACCAAACTTAGGATTGTTTGCCGACACTGTTATAACAATTGGAGGATCCTCCAGATCTGGATATGTAGATGTGATGGCAACTTCAAATACATTTTTAAGTTCATCTAAAATACAAATATTACTTTCGACAGAATTGATATCAGTAACTAATGTAGGCCGCCTCTTAGGTACGTTTTTAGTTATATCAGTTATCTGGCTTTTTGATGATTCTGCCTTTATTGCATTTTCGAGGATAGCCAAACGATGTTTCAATTTTTCATTTTCGGTTAACAACTTATTAAGACGTTCATCTCCTGTGTAACTTAGATCACCTTTCACTAAGTTGTCCAGTTCCACTTCGATTGCTGTCGCTTCCTTCTCAGCCCGGCTAGTTCTATCTTCTAGGACTTTTTGATCGAATTCTGCCATTGTTAAATTTTTTTATTAATTAAATGTATTCAATTACCACTTTGAAACAAGCTATTATTATTCTGTCATACACATCACTAAAATATGTTATAAATAAATACGCAACTTTTAGGTTATGCAAAGACGTTACAGCTGGCCTGGCCGTATTTGACGGATTTGGTTGATCCGTGGCCGGTTCGCATATTGACAGTTGACATTTACAAGGATTCACTGTCGTTCAGAAGTAATATTATTTACTCTTCGCACTATTTTCTTAGAATAAAATAATTATTTATATTATGTTATTTAATGTTATTTAAATTATGAGACTGTATTTTATCATATAGTTAACCTAAACTTATTCTTAGTATTTATTTCATAAACGTATTAAAACGTGTCTTCCTCTGTTACTATGACTACCAAGGTCAAACAAACAGCGGTAAAAATATGTTTCAAAAGTGGCAAGTGTGAATAGAAAATAAATAATCAATTACATTTAATTTTAATTTGTATAACTTCATTTAATTATCAGTCATTCTACGATGAGGATATATTATAATTTTCAAGACCAGTAGAAGATGGCAGTAGACCATGGCTCTAAGATGGCAAATCTATTACAAAACGGCTTTGATCACATGAGTTTGGACACGGACGTACCATGCTGGCTCGAAAATATTACCAAGTAAGCATGTTTCGTATTTTACTGTACAAATAACCACCAACCAAGTGATTTTCTTTGTACATATGCCGAAACTAATTCTTTAGAATAATATATCAATTCGATTTCATGTCAAGGCTGTGCCAGTGGGTTTAGACTCGAGTTCTTCACCTTTCATTGATGTTAGAAACACCTAACGCTTAATACGATGTTGACTATATTATATTATTTTATATTACATTTTAGGGAGATGAAAGAGACACATATTCGAAACAACACAAATCGTTCTTCCTCCATCCTGGAGAGTTCGAAATTTAAAAACGGCAAACCGATTAATCCAAGGTAGGTAACGTAAAACAAACGCAAAATTAAAATTACTACGATGGAAAAAAATATCTTAAAATGGATCATTTTTATCATTAATTTAATTATAACAGTAGATCATTTTCATCATCATCATCACCATCTTCATCTTCGCCTGCTAACATTTAGCTACCTAAGTACCTACAATCATTTTTATTGTAGGAGTAAATTTATTATAGATTACGCAAACTTTCATCGACTTTGAAGTCAAAATAATTACATGCAATCATTTTTGTACCAATTACCATTGTTCAGTTATTTATGCTGTTAAATTGTTTATAGATTAAAAAGCGATCCTACAAACAAAGATACCGGTTCTTCTAATATTTGTATACATATAGGTACTAAATAATTTATATATTCTAGATTGTTACGCAGAACTTCACTAGACGCGACAATGGATTTGATAACAAAACCACAGGTACAAGTCGCACACTCTGCAGGGACTCTACGATACAGTAAAGGTATTAATAAAAATACCGTAGTTTAATTTTCATAAAAAAAAATTTGTTTGTTAGTACTCTTAACTCAAAACTTAAAAAAAATGCATTAAATTAATTATGGTGCTACATTTGTCTTGGTTATTCCTAATACATGTTTGTTAGTCGAGCATGCATGCATGGAATTGATTTTTGTTTCAACACTGAAACATCCCATGTACCCTATTCAGTACCAGATTGCTCCACATGCAGCCAATGGTCTAACTTTCAAAACTCCGAATTTTAAAAATTATCAAATAAGTTAATCAATACATTGCATATAATTATTTTAGGTAACAACCAACAAAACCATCGGAAATATAATGTAAAAACTAAACTAGATTGGGGGGATAACGCGAACGCAACTAATGATTTTTTATCAGACCTATTACCACATTATGTCACACCGAGACATATGAGATTAAATAGCGTTGCGGATGAAGATTTCTATGATGTTATACTTGGATCTAGTAAGTATTTAGATAATAGTACCAGGAGATACTTAAGATTCCATTTTAAATAATCGTAACTAATGTTTTAGGACCGATGGTAAACAAAAATCGTAAACAAGCCAATACCATAGAGGGGCAACTAAATTTACAAAGTGTCAACAGTATTAAGAAGGCGGCTAAAAAGCCTGCCCAACTGAGTTCATTGCCTAATAAAAACTGTACAAAAGGAGAAGGATAAAAGTGAATTTGTGATCCCAGAACTGCCGGACGGTCGACTTTTAGAAATTAAGATATTTTCCAACTGGGGAGATAAATATATGGTAGGACTTAATGGAATCGAATTGTTTGATGCTAATGGTTCTGCTATCGATATTGAAAAGGTGAGGTTTAGTAAAAAAATATGTTTTTTCTGTACAATGTCTTTTTTGTGTACAATATTTTAATTTTATAATCAACTATTCAAGTCATCTTTAAAAGTGTTTGCTTTATTACTCTGGTTAAAAAAAAAAACCAGTCGATGAATGTTGTACATCAGTGGTGGTCAAACTGCGGCTCTTTGACGTTATTTTTGCGGCCTGCGATGTCCTAAACAATTTTAGTCGATTTAAAATCGATTTTACATATTGTTACTGAATTAGGTGGTCGAAAATAATTTCATAGTTTGTTAATGCCATTTGCAATGAGAATTGACAAAATATACAAGAACTGTGAATATGTAATACATAATGTCCAGGTTGAGTAAGTTAAGTTTAAGTTAAGTATAAGTTTGTATAAAAATAGGAAAGACAAAAGAAAAAGAAAGACAAAAAAATAGAGACAAAAGACAAAAGAAATAAAGAAAAAAAAAGGAAAGACATAAGAGGCAAAAGAATCAGCCTAATAAAGAAAAAAGGGGAATTGGGGGGAATTGCTGTCACTTTAAAACCCGTTGATGCCAAAGTCCCTGATCATGTCAGGGGGGCCTATAAATAAATAAATAAAAAATGCCAAACAAATTCAATAGGGAAATCGTGTTGGACAACTCATAAAAATATGTCCATTAATAGATGGGATCAACTACACAATCCATAAAAGTGCGGCCCGCAGTGATACCTCACATTGACCTATGTGGCCCTTCACCAGAAAAGTGTGAATTTTTTTTTTCTACACTGGCTAATGCTGTTTACCGGAAGGGTCTTTACAGCTTCACCGTAACTTTGGGGGCGAGTGCTGTGGGCACAAAAGGTAACTAGCACAAGGGTTCGAACCTCGGCTTGGCCGCTACCTATTTCATAAAATTCCCGAGGAATTTGAACCTATCTAAACAAAAGTGTGACGACCACTGTTATACATACTCATAAATATCCGCAAACATCTTCACAAATAACCATGGCTGTACAGATATCTATTTTTAAATCTGATTGGGAAATGTAGCATCGATCAGGTGATTGATTAATTTATTTAACTTGTCATAATTTAAGTTAACGGTAACTTATGTTAATGACGTTCGCCCGTATTTGTACCTGATATTCAGAAAATTATCTAAAATAGGTAAAGATAAAACAGTTTTTCCCCTTTGTATATCAACCATTTTTCTCCCGTGTTTGTCAACTGTTTCTTTTTTTGGTTTAATAGCTATTTATGAGCTTTATTGTTATCAACAACAAACAATCTTCGAAACAGTTTTAATTTACATCAAATTTGCAATAAAGGTATGGACAGACTCGGATACGGGGGACCAGTCTAAACACGGTCGTGTGGAGAATATAGTGGATGGTGTTGTGCGAACCCGTGACGACAGGCACGCGTGGACAGCGCCGGCGCCATTGGCCGCTCCCATCGCCCTAACAGTGCTGTTAGCAGCCACCGTCAAGCTCGCCTTGTTGCGTATTTGGGTAATTGTTAATAGACCCATCTTTCTGCGACCGCTGATGGCTTTTAATTTACAGATGCAGCAGTGTTCTGATTATTCATTATTTGAAACGTTTGTGTAGCAATTTTTCTAGCTTTAACAAAAATGATGACCATGTTGCATTTTCCGTTTCATTATAGTTTCTAACGTACCTAATTTGTGCATAACGACTAAATTATAGAATATAGAATACCCAGTGGTGCAACTATAGGGTGGCAGAGCTGACAAAATGCCACGGGCCGCGGTTCAATGGGCCCCGGTCTACGAAACTGGGAGTTCAGATGTATCTAGTAAAAATTGTAAATACAATTATAGTTAGACTAAATATGAACGTGTTATTTTATTATTTTTACTATCGACATTAACTTATTAAAATTAATCTGTTCATTAGTGTTTATCCGGACCCAGTATTCAATGCTTTGTTTAAAATGAACATAAAGACGTGTAAAACTGTTATAATTCTAACAAGTTTACATCTTGTAAAAGATTTATTATTACAGAATTACAACAAGTCAAGGATATATTCGAATCGGGGTGTGAAATTAGTTCAGATCAAATTAGACGATCAGGTTATATTTCATGGAGAAATCGCTAAATCAAGTGGTGAACTTAAAGGACCTCTATCTACTTTCGGAGATGTAAGTTTAACTTACATTAATAAATACAGAAACGCATGCTCTGTGGCATCTGCTAATAAAGCGATGACTTGGTGACGAACAAAGAGGAAATAGGGGGAAATAAATATTGTTCAGCACAGTCGCAACTTATAGTAACTAATCAAGTCTCGAAACTAAATCTAGAAAACTTTATCGGAGCAGTTTAAGCAGCGATGCTATTTTTTAAATCTTACTTTTACCATTTATAGTCTTTCTGGAATCTTCGGTAATCTAAGCATACCTTTAGTAAATAACTTCACAATAGTCAATAAATATTTCAAATTAAAATTACAGACGATATTATTCACTAAAGATTCGCGAATCTTCGAAGCGATAATGTCGAATGATGAAAATTTCCAAGCTTTACTAAAGGACAATGAGCCTCTTAACGAAATCAGTCCGATTGAAAAGCGTCCGCCGACGGCGAACGATACTAGTCACGACACGAGCCCCGCAGCGCTGCTCGAATCATTGTCCGTCGACGACAAACACACTAAATATACCGCGAATAAGATTAAGTTGACCTTAATGTCCAACTGGGGACAGAAGCATCTGATTGGACTCACAGGTCAGTTTCCCTTGCAATACTTTTGCAACTGATAAATGAATATATAAAAACGCTTTTAATTTTCAGAAAGTCTTCTACTACACTTGTTTTTGTATTGTGTTAGGCTTAGGATTTGGCCACAATTCTATCTGATGTTAATTCACATTCTAAGCAATTAACAACACGATCCGAAATGGTACGCGAAATATAGAAGTATTAACACTTAACTTTCCAATGATACTGCTGATTTGTAATTTAGCTTTAAATTAAACGAGAATGACTTAATTGAGATATATTTTAGTTCTTATTGTGGTGGTTTTGTATTAAAATGCATGGTGGTAGGATTTTTGTGCCAGAGTAGATCGCGACCATCATACACTTGGTGAATAACCTGACACAGTGACACGTTATTATGCATCGTATTTTATGATCAGCAAGTCTATATCTAGAGTTAGAAGCTTTAGCCGTTATCATTTTCAAACTGTATTTTATTTGAATGATAATAAACAACAACCTGTCAACCTTTAAAGAGAGATTTTGATATCAAAAGTAAGATCACAATAATAAAGTACGTTAAACAAAATAGTGTTGTGTGACTTAATGTAATATTTCTATTAAAAAAAAAAAACAAAAACAAAAAAGATTAAAACGAAATCAGTGTCCAATCAAAGGTATTTCGTACTATCATATGTAAACTTTATCATTTCTATTTCACTAAATCTATCAACGATACGTCAATTACTGTTATAAAAGAATCTAAACCAGTTAGAATGTTTATAGTAATTTAAAAAGATGTTCTAAATATTTAACTGCCATTTTCTCATAATGGTGAACGCGTAGATTGACACCGTATTACATTTTGCAGTGTCAGATATTCAGAGGTTTTCATAAATCTATATTTGTTCCTATATTATGACCTAAAGTATGAAGCAAACGTTTGACTGGAAGTGATGCACTTCCTTCAGGTATCGAAGTCCTATGTTCACAAGAGATCGTGAAAGTACATCGCGCGTATGCGTACACCGCGGACGCGAACGACGATAGAGCACCCGACTCTAGCTTATTGTTGGAATGTTCCGCTCTGTTCAACGGTAGGAACATATCTACCAACTTCGACGACATGTGGTGCCACAACTTCACCGCCGGTCTCAGTTACTGTCACATCGTTATGGAACTGAAGGAGGTCTCCGAAATTACAAGTAGGTGTTTAGTTTTTTCGGAGCTAAACTTCTTTGGGCACGGAGAACTGACAACGGAAGTTATGACGGAAGTTGCATTTTATTATATGTTAATTCAAAGCATTTTCACTTTAATCAAATTTACTGGTTTATTAATGTAATAGAACTATCAATTATTAATTTAAAATTTAAATTAGGATTGACTGAATACCAGAATATTATACAGAGCTCTGGTTAATATACAATGTAGCGCTCTTATTGGACTTCCAATCCATCGATCATCACTTTTCATAGGGTCAAGTTTGAACGCGGATTAAGACAGTGCGAGTCCTGTACCAATAATATGAGTGGATTTCAATACAAAACAGAATAAAAGCTCGTTAATCGGCGCCCTGCGTCACCTCTAAAGGCACCATATTGTAAACAAATGTGTTAAGGAATTCCTGAGTAAAAGTAGTATAAGGTCGACAAAACTGGTAGTAATCTTAATACGAGCTGATTACATATGATAGGTGGAATCCTTGCTTGAAAAATGTTCATTAATTCTTTTAAGTCAACTAGTAGTTTTTTTTTAATAGTACAGCGTTTTGACCACAAGTTGAATGACTATATGGTCCGTAATGGTTAACACGGCTAAGCTGGGGGTATTAGCTCTCGATTGATGCTACCAGAATACGCCTATAGGTGTTTGGTGACTGGTTTTTCAAACTTGAGGGTGGTAGCTACCCCAAGGTGGGCATTATTAGAAAAAGCTCTACCACGATACTATAGTTGCCTTGACCAAAAGCTCAAGCTGATTTTAGAGTTGGCTAGGTAGCTTTGAACCGGCGTCCATTGACGCGAAATCCGACCGCACTACCTACCGCGCCAAGACAAACGATATATAATTTGATACAGGTATACGCGTTTGGAATTACAACGCGAATATGGAGTTGTCGTATATAGGGGCGAAGCACATACGTGTGCACCTCGACGACGTAGAACTGAACTACCGGCCGGTGTTGCTACGCCGCGCCCCCCCCGGCGACACTTGCTACGACTATGTCCACCATCTCGAGCTCGCCTCTATCGACGATAGGTGATAACTAATCTATCTATCTATGACTAATCTAAAAAACTAAGTACACCAAAAATAGAATTTTTAAAATTGTTGTCTATGAGTCCGGCTAATTTCCGAAACGGCTGGACGGATTTTGCCGGGACTTTTCCTGGCAAATTGCTGAAGTCGATCAGCGTATCATCTTAGACTACTTTTATTTTACGAAATTAATTAGGGTTCCGCGTAAAAAAAATATTAAAACATATGAAATTGTGCACAGTTTTACTGGCAGGTGTTTGAATTTGTGTGAATTAATTACTTTTGTTTTCTGCGAGGACTAAACATTTTTTAGGAAAATAATGAGCGCTCCTGTTACGCGCATAGATTAGTATGTATATTTAGTTGGTAGGTGAAGCCGCAGGCACACAGCTAGTAAATAATATGTATCCCTTCTCCCGTCATCACCACTAAATCAGAACTAGGGTTCAATGTTATCGATGAAATAAAGTATCGATCATTAAACTCAACATCGATCAATCAATCTAGTAATGTAACAATAATGTCTAGGTTAAGTTAAGTTATAAGTTTTGTATAAGAAAAAAAGACACATAAAAGACAAAAGATAAAGAAAAGACAAAAGAGATAAACAAATAAATAAAGAAAAAAATGAGAAAAGATAAGAAAAATATATGATAGGCAAAAGAACGAGCCTAACAAAGAATAAAACGGGGAAAATGGGGGGAAGTTTGTTGTTATTTTAAGCCTTATTCATGTCAAAGTCCCTGATTCTGTCAGGGGGGCCTTATATAAAATTAAAAAAAAAAAAAAAAAAACAATCTAGGTATTCGATAAATAAATCTTAAATAATAGATTTTCTAAAATTAACTTTATTTCTGTATTTATTGTTCAATCAATTATTTTTACATTTCCTTACTGTCGTTTATATACATATCATATTTACAAAAAGTAACGTTTCAATTATTTGTCCGTTATTTGGTTTATAACTTGACAATTGCGCTTTACGGAGGTTTTTTTTTTTAATTCATGGATGAGTTCTCTGGCCATATTTAAAGATGTTTGAAAGATAATGTTGAATTAAATCTATCGATTTATGTATTCATAATTTTGCTATGGATTTCTTTGCCTTGATTTGCTTTCCTTATGAGTAGGCTTGTCAAAAATATCTACAATTCTGTTTAAGTAATACTTAAACGATCCTTTATAGAAAAATTAAACTCATATACGAGCGAAGTTGCAGGACGCAGATAGTTAATGTAAATCTAACTTATGATGTTTCAAATATTAAAATGTTAAATTATGATTACTATTTAGGTTGGAAGACGCAAAAGATTCGGACAGTTTCCGCATGGACTGTTTAGTGTACGGTACTAATATGGACATGGGCGCCCCCACGGGCTTCGTCCTACAACTAAACATATACTCGACGTGGGGCGACATGTATTACGTAGGGCTCACCGGCGTACAGTTATACGATCCACACGGAAACATTATACCGCTTACTGAAACAAGTAAGAACATTCACTAATATCCTTTACAGGCAAGACACTAACTCGTTTTTCATTGGCATAAGTGACAATGACATTTAATATATTGTTAGAACGAAGAAGAGTTTTTGTGACATCACCAAATTTAATTTACATGTCTTTCTTTATTACTTAAATTACACTACGCAATTGATTTAACGCAAGTTTTAAAATATTAAAAAAACTGAATCACCATATAACACACTAAGATATAGGATAAATTAGATATTTCTCCTGCAACATGAGTTGTTTTCCGAACCGGCAGTAGTGTTTTGACGTACATAAACGCCTTATCAGGGCCTAAAATAAAGTAATTTTAATTGTGAATCAATTAGAAGATTTAATGTATGTCGTTGATATCCATGCAAATGCTCGCTAAGTAAACCATTTATATCTATTTTATTTTCTCATTCCGTTTGGGTAATATGTGTTTAATAGTATAGAATTTTTAGTGTTAGTTGAATTCTTTTTTTTTACACTGTATAGGCTCAGTGCTATGACTACAATCTCACCGGATTTTAAGTGACGATGTGGCCCAATATGGTACACACACTAAGCTTAGAAGTACTAGTTCTCAATTAATGTTGCCAGAACACACCTATTGCTGTTTAGCGATAGCTACTTAGGCGGGCGTTATTAGAAATTGCCCTATCACACCATATTGTCCCAAGTTATCGGGTAATTGTAGACGTTTGCGCACATCCGTCGAGCGTGAACGCGTTAGACTCGCGCGTGCAAGACGTCAGGACGCCTGACAAACTGATCGACGGACTGAACGAGACTGTAGGCGACGGGTCCCACTCGTGGCTTGCTCCGGTCCTTCCAAATACACTTAACAGGTATGCAGCGTGACCTATTACACTCGTATGTTTCCACACAAAAGCCCAGCAATATTATCCCAGATATGTCTAAGTTTTTATATACACATAACAATTTACACCGTCAAATCAATCTCGGTTTTTTTTTTTTTACACTATTAATGCGTAACAATGCACTTTTATCCGTATACTGTAACATGCGATACAAAATTTTGGTCCTTCGAGCCAGATAACAGGGTAATTCTATAAATTTCAGAGTATACTTCGTCTTTGATTTTCCTGTATCTGTTTATGGGATGAAAATATGGAATTACGGTAAAACGCCAACAAGAGGTGTTAAAGAATTTGGAGTAAGCATATCTCATTTAGTTGGATTTTAAGTTTAGGTTGTGCGGTAAAAAATCTACACTACTGTATCCGTATTTTAGGTTTTAATGGACGATCTACTGATATGCAACGGAACTTTGAACTGTGCCAAAACCGACGGTAATTTAACGTATCAATGGATCAGTTTGCAAAACTTAGACCTGGACACACTGACACCTAGGTTAGTGTAAACAAAACCTGTATTACATTATAACACCACACTAAGGGCCAATTTTTTGATCCGTAGTCAACTCGAGAAATGGTCAGATTTGTAACAAATGGTTAAAATAATGCCCTAATGCTTTTTTTAAACATAGTTAAGCTAATCATTTGTCAAAAATGTGACTATTTGTTAAAAAATGTAACCGTTCAGCCCAGTCGGGTTAGCAAGATGGCGGATGGTTAACTCTAGTGCGAACAGCTGTTTCATTGCTTTTGTGTAACATTTGAAGTAGATAATTTGAAGTTTCATTATATAACATTAATTTATATAAAATAATTTGTTAAACAATTACAACGTATTGCTATTTATTATCTTTTTCGTAATATTTTTGTTTATGAATTTTGTTTTTCATAAGAATTCAGTATTCCATTATGTATCGTATATCAAGTTCGTACAAATATTTATTTGGCTTGTAAAATATATTAAATTCAAGAATTAAATTATAAAATCAAATAATATTTTAGGCAAGACGAAATAAAAAAAAACCTAATATCATTACAAAAACTATCACAAGAAATAATAATGGACACAGATGTTCGAGAGTAGCTCGACCCTTTGTTTTTTGTAATGTTTGTTCGACAACTCGAATTATGGACCCTGACACGTTTTACTCGGAATGATCATACAAAAAAAAAAAAATACCGGAATCAAAAGTATTCTATTATACAGTTCATTTTACTGGCAACATAAATAACTATTACTAAATTTAACCATATTAGATTTTGTCATCAAAGAACTGATCTTTTGAGCTAGAAATACACAATTGACACTCACCGGATTTGACGTCACAACTATATATTAATATGCTACTATTTATTGAGTTATTAATTAGATAGATCTGTTTGTATATTGCAGTCCGTCGGATATAAGTCAACGAACAACAACGAGTGGATCAGCGGAGTCCGCGGACCAGAGCGCTCGTCCGCTCACCAGCGTCAAGACGGTACGCCGCAAGCTTAAGCACAGGCCGGCCTAGATGTGTCCAAATAAATTGCCTATTGTTTTTTTTATTAAAAAGATAGTCCGTTTTAAAAAAAATGATGAAAAAATGTGCATTACCTGTTTATTTATAAGCAACAACCTATTCCCCTGTTTATTCAATCCCAACCCAAAGGTTAGGAGAGGAGATAATTTTTATTTTAATAAAAATATATAGCATTATAACTACAAAACTTTTCGTAGCTTTAATATTTAATTTTAAAAAGGACAGCGCCATCTCTTGATTCAGCGGAGCAAACACCATTTTTATTGTGGTGGAATCTAAATGCTATAAATCTCTTGGCTCCTGGGTCTTCCTAGGATGGACCCGTAAAATATGCCCCATTAAAATAATAATTATACATAATTAGTACTAGCTATGCGCCCGCGGCTGCGCCCGTGTTTCATATATTCTTCACTGCATTTTTAAAATAAGAAACCCTAATATTTGTTTAGCACTAAGATAAAGTAAAAATGTGTCTCATAAATTCAAGCACTTGCCCGTAAAATCGAATTTTATTCCATTTTTTAAGAGTTTTAATTATTTTGCGCGGAACTGTGATTATTTTCGAAAGTAAGTAACTTCAACTATCTAGTAAAAAAGTTCCGTCAAAATTCCTCCAGACGTTCCGGTGATTACCCGGAACAAAAAGACAGACAAAATTTTTAAAAATTGCATTTTTTGTATAAGTGTCTTGTATTCATATCTATTTAGTAAAAAAAAATAATTTTGCAGTACAAACAGACACTTCAATTTTATTTATTTAAAATATTAGTGTAGATAAATTTACAGGCATTGATTTAATTTCAGATAATAAAAAAGTTCAGTAAAAATTAGCTTGTAATTTATACTTCTTTTGTATTGGAATCGAAAAAATCGTCATTATAGCAAATTCAAAATTTTAGGAAAAAATCTTTTCTCAAATTAATTAATTTTGATATTAATACTAAAAACTCATTAATAGTATTAATAATAAATCTAATTAATCAGTTATCTTATATATATATATATATATATATATATATATATATATAAAAACATAAAATTCTCAACGTAAAGGAAATAGAAACTAACATAAACTAAGAAAATTTTATGCTTTAATAGTAAATTACTTGCAATATTTTTTTTTTTACTTCTATAAGTATTGTATAAGTAGTCCGTTCACAGTTTATTAGATAAAATTAAATATTAAGTAGACTGCGCACACGCCAAATAGTTTGTATATACATTTATTTGAGAACGAATACTTCCTAATATTTCAAACTTTCTCTTACAACGTATTGTTTGTATGATGACAGATTTTTTTTAAAGAAAATCTCAATGTTTACTTGCTATTTTATAAATCGGTGTTGCATGATTTTAAAGTTGTCCCATTTACTTACTACACGTAGGATATATAGTACAAGTAGAGACAGCGAAAACGTAAAAGTCCAAAAATGAAACTCTACCTTATTAGATGGTGTAAACCATTGATTTTTCTTCAAAGAAATACTTGTGTAATCCTAGTCCAAGAAGTATACCTTTATATATGGTAAATATTAAAATTTGTTTAGATATCGCTGTAATTTTTTATTGTGAACTATGTAAATCAGATTTTTTGTATTATGAAATAAAGGTAGTAAAGTTTTTCATATGATTTTTATTTCTTTTTTAATACGAACGAAGTTATCAAGCAGAGATACGGTCAGTCGTTTCCCGATTGTTTGAAAAACCTCACGGTTTGAAAGTCAGAAACAGCGCCAACATGGTTACGGGACGTCTTTTCCCTCTCTATAACGCTCGTAGTAAGAAGATGGCCATCCGCCATAAACTTACTTTTTATAAAACGTTAGTTAGTTAGGCCCATTCTCACCTATTGCCCCTGCCTTCGCTTACACAGATCTGGCCTCCTTCCAAGTGGTTCAGAACCGCTTCACCAGGAGAACCTACCATCCATTCATTCCGTTATCAAGTCCCAGTGTCGCGCATTTTTCGACCGCGCAGAGACACACCCGAATCTGCTCATAACGAAAGCCGTCGCGTACTCCTCCGACCCGCTAGCTCCGAAACCGTCTCGGAGACCGCGTAACGTTGTTACCGATCCCGATGATGATATCACGTTTGAAAATAGGATCTTTTCCTTTCAATCGATTCAGTATGCATGCCAGCGTCCACGCCCGTGTAACCGCCGTTCCCGCCGTCGGGGACAGACGGCTAATTTTGCTCCCGCACACTCTCCGGGTCCCCTTGAGGCGGCGACCCAAGACATGTCTCGTTCTCCAACTAGGGAGGCTCTTGACGTCGCCGCCAGCGCGATACAGTGACCGTGCCCATGAATTGAGCATTACACGCACAACACGTAGGTACATAGGTTCTGTAAGGAACCTTTTTTTTTAATGTTAAATAAAAAAATGTAGGGAAAGCTAGGATACGACTCGCGAGAGAGTTGGCAGACTCAGGTGACGGCCAAGCCGAGGTTCGTACCATTTTGGTAAACCTTGTGCTAGTGACCTTTTGCGGCTGAGTGCCTTCAGCACTTGCCCCCAAAGTCACGGTGAAGCTGTAGAGGCCCTTCTGGTCAACAGCGTTAGTTAGGTTCGAAAAAAAAAACTTGGTTCCGCTGCTTTTGCGGTTCGAAAAATTCGCCAGTTGACGGATATTGCTACTACTAGGTTAGTCTACTTACTTTCATAGCTTAATATCTTACGGTATTTTGCTGTGGGGTACAGCAGCAGAGGTATACATCATTTTTACGTTATAAAAGAGAGCTGTTCGAGCATTATACTATATGGGACCTCGCGAATCTCTAAAGAACAATTCAGTTTCTTGCCGGCTCTTCTGGACTGAGTTGTTTACCGAACCGGTGGTAGTGTTTTAGACGTTCATAAACGCCTTCTTAGGGCCTACATTGAATAAAGATTTTTTTTAGGTTTGATTGCTTTCCTTTACACCATTACAGATTTATAATAGTCGTTTTGTGTATGTATGAGATGCGAGTCGGCGTGGGTATAATCGGTAGTGTGGTTGAATTTATATGTGTGTTTAATAAGCTATTGTAAAATAAATTTGATGTCAGCTTACTTTATTTGAATGTAAGTAATCAGACTGTCATTCCAAAATTACAAAAAACTTTACCTGGTAGTAATTTAGAATCCAGAGGAAATACCTATAATAATAATACAAACGATACAATACACACAAGGAAACAAAGTCTCTCCTTAGTTCGATACTACTTGTAAGATTAGTATCGTCAATGATTTTATATCTAATATTTTGTATCTAGAAAATGAGGGAGAAGGCAACGAAATAAAAGTCATTGGGTTTACTACTAAATTAATTTTATATTAGAAAACTAACAAATCACAGACTGTTTTATTGAACTGCACTACCACGGTACAAAGGCAATATCAAAATCTACAATTGAATGCAGCTAATTAGTAACTAAATATACATTTATAATACGAAGTGCATATACTTCACGCTGTCATATTCAGTATGACCCATCACGTCCTAAAAATATATAACTTTGAACACAGATAATATTAAGGTTAAATATTACGCAAACAACTAAGAATTGAATGTTTTTTTTAATAGAAATCTCTATTGATTCATCAATATCAAACTATAGAAAATTATTTCATTTGTAATATTTAATATTTATATATTTTGTGACGTGTTACATCTTTGGCCATAATTTTTAACAAGTTATTAAGTTTTTCTCACACTGGTTAATAGGAACTAATCTGTTTGTAAATTATATACTTTGCTGCGGTTACAAAAAAGATGTCGTGTCGTGGGACACCAGATAAGAACGAAGTTCCTTCGGCTAATGTAGAATCGACACAATTTGCAACAAAAAAAATGGTCTAATCTTAAATAAATTATCAAGTGGTAATAGTGAGAGAAGGGATGTGAGAACGAAAAGAAAGAAAGAGAAAGGTGTTATACACTACTCGCTTGTGTATACGAGTGTCGCGCCTGCGCACGTCTCATTTAACGGTTTTATTCCACGGACTTTTTCTTACGGTTTTCCTATCACGTTTTTTTTCACTTCTTTCGCGAAGCAAAATCCCTATCTCCTCCAAGCCTTTTTTTTTTTTTTTTTTTTTTTCGAGGGGAATGCATTTACGCACTAGTTGTCCAGCCAGATCTGATAGGGACCCCCCCTTCCAGATCTGGTTGAAACACGTCTGAAGATGTGTGACAGTCTCTCGCACGAAAGCGCGAGAGGCTGTCACACAGGATTAGTGTGGGACTCGCGGCGAGAAGCGCCGTTGACCACTACCCACTAAACCCCCCGGTACCTCCCGCCACCTAGTTGAAGCAAACACGGGATCGCTCTGCATGCACCGCGAGTATCTCCTCCAAGCCTCCGTAAGGAACTTCGTTCCAAAATGGGTGGTAACTAGGTTGTATATCCTTAGAGACAATTCGTGTAAATGTAAACTCATGTTTAGTGTAAGTAATGAGTTTTTTGTATGTTATTTCGGTAACATACTTTATTAGGTATATAAATATTACAGGTATTGGCAGGCTGGATAATACTTCATATATAATAATACATTTAAATGAGTTTGTATAGAAAGAAACCTCTGGAAA
Organism: Samia ricini; assembly: GCA_014132275.2. Lineage (NCBI taxonomy): Eukaryota > Metazoa > Arthropoda > Insecta > Lepidoptera > Saturniidae > Samia > Samia ricini. The sequence continues at coordinate 4,620,887 of AP028159.1, forward strand.
ATCTAAATTATTTAAATGGAAATTTTACGACGCTAGTTAATTACAATAAAACGCATTTCCTAAATAGTTATCAGTCTATCAATACTATATTAGGTTCATTTAAATCATTATTTTTTTGAAGTTCATGAAGTTTTTTTTTCTATGTAATATGTTAAATAAACAATGCTCTAAGTTTAAAACATCAACTATTTATTTATTTTAAAGAAAAAAAAACTGGGCAATTTAATTAAAACGATAAGATCAAATAAATTTCTTATTGCTTGAAAACTTTTTATACACAAACGCTAAGAAAAATTTATTTATAATTCACTCCAAGGAAAATATATTACATTTTCTAACTAGACCAGAGTGGAGTAGCCGCATCCGTTATGGTTCAGCTGAAAAAGTAGACGGATTTTAGTACACTGTTAAGATCGAAGTCTCCCTTCCCGGGAACCTTCTGGAGTAAGTAGTTAACGCGCTTCTTGTTCGAGAAACCCGCTGAGCCTTCTTCTAGTTCACTGAAATGTTTTAAAATTCCACTTTTTTATATGTAATTAGTTTTCCCACCCGGTGTCGCCCGGGCTGCATTTATGTCGAAAAAATTACAAGTGTTCGAAATAAATAATTGGAAATATTATGGAAGTTATATACTGAACCACGACTACGTGTCCGTCTATTTTATAATTAATTTTACAAAATTTGAAATCGATATTTTAATAAGTAAGTTAATCAATACAATATCAAAAAAAAATAAAATAAAAAAAAAATAGAAAAAGTACGTCTAATTAAGTTTGTAAATATTATTTGTTTTTTTTTTTTAAATGACTGTTATTTAATATTTAACGTATGGCAACACTTACCTATTGGCATAACTGTATCTGTTGACAAGAAATTTCGACAGGTCATCTAGAATCGGCTGTGAATGTAAAGCGACGAACTGTTCGCGGCATATCTGTCGATTGTAAGTGACTATTATATTTTCTGCCCAAAAACGCTAACTACCATTCAATTTGGGTAAATGACCATTGAATAGTTAACAGACTTCAAATGTAAATGCAATTGAAGATTACTGTATAATGACGTCACATAGACATTCATCATGGCGGCTACATATTTCATCGCATAAACCTTACATACTTTAGAATGAGAGATGAAACGGATAGTTATGTCGCCGGTTACCGGATATCCGGCCCGCCATGTAGCCGGATAGCCGGACACCTGGCTGCCGGATAACCGGACATTTGATACCCGTTTGGTGCAATGCAAGAGATGAACTTAAGGTTAATAAGCCTTTTTACCTTTTAATGCAGATAAATTAGTAGTTATTCACCATAATTTACCCTTAATGTAGTACGAGTACTAATTATAATGCATTTTCTAAGTTTTGTAGAATGAACACTTTGTTATATAAATAAAGTGCTTACTTAAATCCGATATTTAAAAAAAAAAAAAAAAACCTGTGTTTGGCCGGATAGGCGGTTGTTATGTGGTATAAGCCGGATATCTCTTTCATCTCTACTTTATAGAAATAATATTTAAAACTTTAAATATATAAAAAAATAAAGTGACAATAATAGAATTCATATTATTATTTTTTTTTTTTCGAACCTAGCTAACTCTGTTGACCGGACGGGCCTCTACAGCTTCACCGTGACTTTGCGGGCGAGTGCTGAGGGCACTCAGCCGCAAGAGGTGACTAGCACAAGGGCTACCAAAATGTTAATAATATTAGTTCAAATTTTATTTTTTCCTAAATCTACGAATGGGTAATGAGACATTACTGGTAAGAAGCAATGATGGGAGTTATAGTAGATGGGAGGAATGAGAGAATTTATTTATTTATTCAGGTAACAAACAGCGATTACATAAATATGATTACATAAGAAGATACATTAAAAGGCCTAAAGTACCATATAAAGGTAACAAATAATACCTTGTTCATGGTGTCGACTGTGTGCGGGTGCGTCCAGTAGCAGTCGTGCACGGACACGAAGCAGAGCGCGCGCGCGGCGCAGTGCAGCCCGGTCAGCATCATGTGCGACGAGTCCAGCGAGTGGATGAAGTTAGGCGGGAACGCGTTGCGCTGCTTCATCGTGCACGGGCGTCTACGCACACGCACACACGTTGCACGCATTGTATTACGGTGCGACTGCCGTTCTGAGGTCTCGGGTTTGATCTCCGGGTCGGGTCAAGTGGTATTGGGTTTTTCTACTCAGAGTCATTCCGGATTTTGGAATTTGTGCCATAGCGACAGGCCCGCCCCCTGTCGCATCTGGGACGGAACTAAGCTCGGGCGAAATGTGAGTGGTGTACTACTACTTCACCTCTGCCTAACCCTTCGGGGATACCAGGCGTGAGCTTACGTTATGTTTTTTTTTTTTATTATTATTAATTCCCTCCTGACAGGGACTTTGGTAACAGCTCGGTAATAAATAAATAAAACCTTTCCCCCATTCTCCCCTTTATTTTCTTTTGTTGGACTTGTTCTTTTGCCTCTTGTTTCTATATTACTTTCTTTTATCCTTTGTTTTCACATTACTCTCTTTTATTTTACTTAAACTAAACTTAAATTTATGTTATGTTATTTCTTAAATCAAAATAAAGATCCGTTACAATAACTCATGTATTCTATTATACTACTCTATCAAAAAAGTACCGGGATAAGATCAATAATATACAGAAAGTTCATTATTCAACCGAATTTTTTTATCGCCTTCAAAGTAAGCTCCTTTAAAAACGATACATTTGCGCCAAACTAATTAATAATCCAATCAGCAAACCATTTTTTAAACGCTTTTTACCGGAATTGAGTTTAGTTTTCGTCGCTGATTCTCCGTAATGTCTTCTACCGGATGAAAACGGTTGCCACGAATTGGTAATTTGAGTTTAGGAAAAAGAAAGAAGTCGACTGGATCTAGTGAATGAGGTGGTTACTCGATGGAAATAACCGATGACCTAGTGGTCAGCCGTCCAGGGGTGGTATTTGCTTCCTGTAGGGTACTTACTGGTGATGGTCGATGGGGGGGGGGCACTGGGAGGTGGCGGGTCCGGCTCGCCGGTAGTACGGCTGCACGACTGGCAACCCCAGCGGCGTCACCCACTCCACGCTCTCGCCGCAAACGCCCGATATTAACCTTATCACAACACGACTTGTTTCATTCTAAATACTCCATTACTCGATATATCGACAAATAACGGTCTTACTCTTCACCCCCTTACTGATGACAATATGCAAGTTACGCACAAAACTCCACAATGCATTACGTCAATACAATATTGTAGAACACTAGCGAGATGCCACGGTTTCTCTCAGATATATATATATATATACTAAGAAAGCCAAATATTATAGCTGAACAATGTAATTTATAAAAAAAATGACTTAAATTAATGATCTATAAATAATTGTATTAAATGTCTAATTAAATAAACTTCCATTCGAAGAACGGGAATTCACGTGCATGCCGCTGACGTGTCACATTGGGATTCCCCTAGAACGCAAATCGAAACCACCGACTCGTGTTTGAGGGATAGTGTCAAAGAATTGTTTGACAAAGTCTAAAATTATCTGCATATTTACATATAGAGGTAAATTTATTTTTTGTTTGTTACGGATAAATTCAAAAACTGCTTAACTGATTAAAAACAAAATATTTTACTTGTTGAAGGATACATTATCAGTGAGTAATAGGGTATTTTTTTAGGGTAAGACGTCCACTGCTGGACATTGGTCTCCACGGCGACCGGTCCATCGGATTCCCGCGACCTTCATCAGGTCGCTCAACCTTGTGAGGGGGAGGGGGAAGATGGGGGGGGGGGTGTGTGAAGAGGGAGAGGCGGAAAGATGGGGAGGGGGTTCTACCAACAATACGTACACACATATATATTTGATAACTAACTTGGCACAATCCGTGAACCAATCCTGTATGAGCTTAGTGGAGGTGAACATCTCCCGGAGGCTGTCGAACGTCTTCGCAGTGAGGTACTGCGAGCAAGCCCACACGTGCTCCTTCGGGAACTCATCGATATCTACGCAATAATAATATCATACTAATCAATTAAATAATTTAAAATAAACGCACAATTAACTTGATAATACATTAAATTTTGATATTTTATATATCATTATAGCTGTTGGGTTTATTTACTGGCAACACAGCCTTACGTAAAACCTTGCGCGCTCTCTGTCGTCTGTCGTCATCTTACACCAGCAGCAGCAGCATATCGTGCGCGCATAAAAATATTAATATAAATACCGAGTTGTGGAAATATTGGAACCAGCCACGTCCCGGGACACAGGTTCAGGTTCAGGTAACTGTGTGGCCAGTTTATGATATATAGTGTTTAAACTTAAATTCAAAATCTAACGAGCTACCGAATCATCTCACAATAGTATTTGGAATGATTTAAGATATTAATGGTCACAACCCGTGCGCTGTGTGTTGGAACCATTATCGAGATACTGACTCCTATAGTATCACTTGTCTACCAAACAATGACGATGATTCAGTGGTAATGTAGTTGGATTTCGCATCAATGGACGTATGTTTGAATCCATTGATCCTATTATATAATGCGACCATATAATGGTGTTAAAGCATTTTCTAATACTCTTTGAAAGCGAGTCTTTAAAGACCGATATAAATAAATGTATACTATTCAAAGGTTAGAAAACGATTCCTGACATCTTGATCATCTGATTTAATTTTATTTTTACATATAATTTTATGATCTACTCAAGAAATGAAAGAAAATGTTAGTTTTATATTATATTAACTAGTGCTCGCCTGTGATAGAAATTTATATTTATATAAAATTTATATAAAACCTTCTGAATATTCTGTTTACACGGTAAATAAATGTCAAGTCTGACATTGCCATGATGAGAAAGCGATGATGATACAAGTGTGTGTGTCAAACTAATGGTAGTATGTGTTGTTGTATTGTTTTTTTTTTTTTTTAATTTAATGTATTCTTTATACATAATAAAAAAAATATAGCATTCTGCACTCCTTCTCTATATAAACTACTACCCACTTTCCGCAATTTTACCCGCATAGTTCCCGTGGAATATAAATTCTATGTCACTCCCCCTGGATTTCAAACTTTCTCCATATCAAATTTCATCCAAATTGTTTCAGTAGTTTTTAAGTAGGATTCGTTACATACAAAAATACAACTCTTTCCTCTTTATAACTGTCATACACCGTACGCGCAATTTTCGTAATGTGGTTTAGGGGGTGGGGGGGGGGGGGGGGTGTTACAAAAGTTTTTGCTTCCCGTATTAATATTATGATGACAAGTATGACCTTTCAACTGCTTGGCGATCTGCAGCCGAGCGCCGTACTTGGTGACGCCGTAGACGGTGGTCATCACCGTCTGCTTGATCACCTTCCGCCTGACGAACTGGTGCAGTGTGACCGCGGCCTGCACGCCCGCCGCGGCGTCCCGCGCTCGCATCTCCTCCACCTTACCACATACATTCATTACATTTCATTTATCTATTAACCTAATTTGGTGGAGAATTAGGTTTGTGACTACAATTTAATTCAACTACGTTGAAATGTTCGAAGATTTCAGAAACCGAATTAAAATCAGTACTGTTAATCACTCATTAAGATATATTATAACGGCACTATTGTAACTTTACAAAAATAAAATATTAAACAAAATAAGATCGAGTTAAAAGCAAGTCGTATGTATGTTTTACAAACGAGACGTCGCTCGGAACAGTAGCTTATTTATTTATCAAGACATTCTTATGAACAATAACAAATCGTTATTGTCTTTCACGTTTAGAAACTTAAAATTGGACCGATATTCATGATTATCAAACATGTATATTTTTTTTTATTTCAAAATGAGTGTACTTCAAACGAAGTTTGAAAAGCTACTAACAGATAAGAATCTATCGACTATCGCCATATTTATGACATTCTACTTCTACCATGGATTAAGTAGCTGAAACGGGTCACTATTGCAAGTTTTTCACTAAGTGCGCAACCCAACCGGGCACTGAAAGAGCACGAGCTAGTGAGTGAGTGAGTGAGTGAATGAATGAATGAGTGAATGAGTGAGTGAGTGTGTATGAAGTACCATGGCAGCAACAGCGCTATAGACGTCCTGCGGTGTGTCAAGCGGCGCGAGGTTGACGGCGGCGGCGCCGGGCGCGTCCCCGCCGAGCGCCGCGTAGTGCTGCAGCCCGTTGCACGACCCGTCCTGGTGCACCGGGAACCCACACATGTACTCTGTAACACATACGCAATTCTTCTTCGTTTCCTCGCTGTTGAAGTTCGCATCACGTACGGACAATCTTCACCAGTAACGTCACATGTGAAGCGACCCGCATAGTACATGCTAGCGACTACTACATTCCTTATTTTTGTAGTCCATATTGTGAGCATAATGAGTTCTTTATGCACCTCCTTAAAGAGCGAACGGTTAAAACATCTTTACTCGCCCAAATACCCTCTAAAAAGCTCCAGGGAACTACTGAAACTAATACCTTCAAAAAAAACAATATGTAGTTTCAATTTAGTTTAATTATTCAAAAAGTCACAATTATTATTATTATTCGAAAAAAGAGCTATGCAGGCTTAAACAGTCCTGTATCACTGCGACCTAGTCAGATCTATTGTGGTCGCCCCTATATTGCTAAAGCTCACTGCCTAGACCTACAACCTGAATATACTGTAGTATCTTTTTGGCAGAGAGCGTCTGTACCTCCTCCGGGAGCAACACGTGCTTACCCAGTATTCGGTTACGTATGGGTATTAATGGATCACATTCACACAAGACGTGCTTTGGTGTTTCGTCTGCTATTTCACAGAACCTGCACTCTCTTGTGTTCTGGACACCGATATTAGTAGTCACAATACATATTAGTAAAGTAGATGTAATTAACAACTACTTCATCAGAATTAACTGGAAATTCGAGTAGAGATTATACCAAATAATGTTTTACTATAGTCTTGCTATTAAAAAAGCATAAATCCATTAGTTAAAGCCATGAAAAATACATTATGGGGTACTTGTTGTAATATCAGTTACTATATCCCCTCCAACCATTTCTTTTTGGAACGAAGTTCCTTACGGCAGGCTTGGAGGAGATAGGGATTTTGCTGCGCGAAAGAAGTAAAAAAAACGTGATAATAGTAAAACCGTAAGAAAAAGTCCGTGGAATAAAACCGTTAAATGAGACGTGCGCAGGCGCGACACTCGTATACACAAGCGAGTAGTGTATAATACCTTTCTCTTTCTTTTCTTTTTGTTCTCACATCCCTTCTCTCACTATTACCACTTGATAATTTATTTAAGATTAGACCAATTTTTTTTGCAAATTGTGTCGATTCTACATTAGCCGAAAAGCGTGTCCCACGACACGACATCTTTTATTTTTTGACAGTTTGAATACAATACAATTAGTGATGTCCTTAAATGCGTTACTGATTCGATTCCATACAACAATTGATTTTATTTATGTAGTTTAATCGATTCAACACATTGATAAGTGACAATGAGAACCAGTATCTTTAGGCTTGATGTGTCACATACTATCATGGACTACATCGTCAATTAACATCAGGTGAGATTGTGGTCAAAGCACTGAGCTTATACCGTGTAAAAATATATCATTTTACAGGATCCACAACTACTAAGTTTTATATAGAGATTACATATAAAAATTTACTATTTATAATTATATCTACACTAGTAGTGCGCCCGCGTTTTATATGTTTTAATTTTTTTTTATACGGAACCCTAAAACATTTTCCCATAAAAAAAAATTTAATGCTAAGATAATAAAGATAAGATAATAAAGAATAAACTTTTTATGAGTTTTATTATTTTTTACACGGTATTCTAATTATTTTCGAAAATTAAAAGTAGCCGGAGTTACTTCACAGCTATCTAGCAAAAAAGTCCCGTCAAAATCCGTTCAGCCGTTCCGGAGATTACTCGGAACAAACGGACAGACAAAAATTTTAAAAATCGTATTTTTGATATAGGTATTATATATACATTCATATCTATTTAGTAAAAGAAATTAATTTTGACATTACAGACTCTTAAATTTTATTTATTAGTATATATAGCTAATAATAATAAAATTTATAAAGAGGAAAGATTTGTATTTTTGTACGTAACGAATAAATTTAAAAACTACTGGACCGATTTCGATGAAATTTGGTATGGAGATAGTTGATAGCGGAGAGCGGCCAGTAGTCTTATATACTGTTTAAATATTGACCTTCTGGATTCGATGACCTGACTGCATTCGCGATCTCCATGCAGCAGGCGAGGGTCTGCCAGGGCTCCTCCGACTGCGTCCACCAGCCCGCGCCCTCCAGCGGACGGTCGGCGGAGTCCAAGATTTTGTCCATTATACTCTCAGCATACGCGAGTCTGATAACAGATTAAAAATGATGGATAATGTACGGACGGTCAACATTATCACGACGGGTTACAGCAACCACGGTTAAAGTAACTTCTTATGAGCTGATACGCGTTACTATGATGGGGGTTTCACAAGTGTATGGTGCTAGTGTAGCGGATCCAGTAAGTCGCGCTACTGGTGGATCTACTATCCTCAGTAATAAGGATAACTTAAACGTTCCTTGAGAGATAAGACTCATTAAACGAACAATGAACTTGTGGTACGCCCCTTTCAACATGGCTGCATGCGACGACCAATCATAGGTCAACTCCGGCGCATCGATGCTCGTCCATGATTGATAAATATTATTAAGGAGTTTTTGGCGGGATCTCAGTCTGACATGTAGCAATTGTTTTCTTTAATTCATTAAACTTGTGTACTTGACTCTATATCATGTAATCTTGGTGGCGTTTTGTGTGAAATAGTTTAGTTATTGTGTTCAAGTTAAGTTTATTATAGAAGACAACGCGTAGCATACATTCTGAGGTGCCGACAAAGCTCCATGGAAAGTTCGAGCAGGATAGGCCACCGTTCTGTTTGAGCTTGATAACGCTGATACAAGATTGAAAATCTTACCCACATGACATTGGCACAAATTGTGTACACACAGATTGCCATTAACTAAGAAGAAGAAGAAATATTATTAACTACTAATAATTATAAATACTTGGTAGGTGCGACTACACAAGACATTACGCATTTATCATTGTAACTAGTAGCTCATTATACCGTCAAACAAATATTGTGTTTCCATTCATCTTACCCTCGAATAAAATATAAAAGCTATACATAATCTAGTATTCAAATACTAGACCACATAACTCGGCCACCACACTAGCAACTCAGCCGCGAAAATAATGTAGAAAGAAGAAAACAAATAAACTCAGAAAAACGACTTCACAAGCTACGAACTGGGAAGAAAACGAAATAGGAAAACAAAGTGAACAAAAATTAAAAAAAAAGCAAGATTACTACGGTCTCGAGTTATGTCCAAGAGATAGGGGGATTTAAAACAAAGAGCTAGGAGTGGGGAACTGTGGTTGTGCTCGATATTCCCAATAAGTTCTGCCAGTTAGGGTTAAGTCAAGGGAATGGTGCAGATTCTAGATAGATCTGAATTGCATCTCAGGTGGTGTTTGGTTGCAGGCGGTTACGCAGTGCATGCCATGGCGATCCCGTATCGCCCCCATCAAGAATGCAGCGGGCGGCTCCGGGGGGTTTAGTGGATATTTCTGGACGCTTCACGTCCGGGCGAGTCCCACACTGGTGCGGAGACGTCCCTCCGCACCTCCTTACCCATTGCATTGGTGGACTTCGGTTTCACTATTGCGATCGATAAGGGTAGTGCGTAAATGCGTTTGCCCTCGTAAAAAAAAAAAAAAGGTGGTGTTGGTTGCAAAGCGGAAGTTGTTTTAAAAGTGAAGTACATTAAATATATTTAAAAACTAGGTGTGTGCCTGCGGCTGCGCTCGCTTTACATATATGCGTTTTAATTTGCCTTTTATACGGAACCCTAATTATTATCCTAATTTTTTATTAGGGTATAGATTGACCTCTGATCGAGAGTGCTCTTCTTCATGTTGCCGGTGAGGTTGACGGCGTGCAGCTTCAGCCAGCGCAGGCCGGTCGGGCCGAGCGGCTCGCGCTTCGCGAACCGCAGCAGCGCGCGCTGCGCGTCCGCGCCCAGCACCGACACGTGCGGCGGGCACGCGTACACGCGACCCCGGAAATCCATGTTGTGCGGCAACCAGAATATCGAATCCCTACAACACCAACAAACATAACGTATATATTTACATACTTTTATATATATATCTATGTATATAATTTGCCTACAACGTTAACCTCTGGATTTCCTAAAAGAAATCCATCCAAAGATTGCCCGGAAGAGTTTTCTGCCAGCAGTAAGGCAGCCCTTTGTACTATGCATGCGATCTTTATTAATAATTTGGTGAAAGGGTATGGTAGACTCGATTGAAAACTTACCTGAATAATAAAACATAAAAAATAAAGATTTCGAGTCGACAACATATATCCGCAAATTTCGGATTGTCGAGTATTTTTTAAAATTCTAATGGTGCAAATGGCAGTCGCCATATTGGCTAGAGTTCGTTAAGGTCGATTCACACGTATCAGTGCCGATTCACACATATCAGTTCCTATATACCTACATTTCGTAAAAGATTGTGTATTACGAGTCACATTTCGCTCGAGTGAAACCGGGTTTTTCATATAGTATGTGTTAATGCATACTATGTATTCAATTGATGTACAATAAACAATTAAATACACAAATTTAAAAAATATATTACACCTCTTTAATAACAATAAACAGATCAATCCACCTACTACGATCCTGACAAGTCTTCGATCTAATCGAGACACGTTCGCCTAGCTCCTATGTTCTCAACTTGGGCGATAACGCCCCCTTGAGGTTATAGAAAACACAGAGAAAATTAGGGGTCATGAGAATATCGAAGAGGGAGTGTGAGATGATTAAAAATATAGTCTAAAGAAGGGCAAAAAAATTAAGGAAAAAAATTGACATGTTTTTTTTTTACTATACAACTAATAGTTTATTGGAATGAAAACTTTTTAGCGGAGTTGAGCAATTCACGGTAGGGGGAAAACTTATAGATTCGCGTTTCTAATGGAATGTGACATTAGCTATCATCAACCTGCTATCAACGACATGGAATTTTCCATGAAGTTTTTTGTTTTCTTTTCTCGGCGTTACAGTAGCATTTGCCAGAGTTCTATTATTTATCTCTGCTGGAAAGGAACGTCAAGTATGATGCCAGATTCCTAAGCTTTTGTGTTGCTACATCTAAAATATTTTCCCCTAAATGCCCGAAAAAAATGTTCGAGTCGAAACGATTACTACTAAAATTATAGTCTTTCAAAGTTTTCACTTCTGTCGGGAGTCCCCATGGTTGCCTATGTTTTTTTTTTTTACACGATATAATAGTCTCAGTGCTTTGACTACAATCTAGAGGTGTTGCTGCCGGAATACACCTATTGGTATTTGGCGACACGTTTTCAAACTTGAGAGTAGTAGCTACCCAGGTGGGGCATCAATAGAAAATGCCCTACCACCATGCTATGGTTTCCTCACGAAGTTTTCCTTCGCCGAAAGGCCAACACGGAGTCCGGCCGCAATATCCATTATTGCTTCAAAATTTTGCTGTATTTTAGACAGCTTTACCTGCATTAGTAAAATTTTTTTTGACGAGGGGAATGCATTTACGCACTACCCCTACCAAATTCATTAGGTAGTAAATATTTCACCTAAGGAAATGTAAATATTACTAATATGTCGATTACCCGTAGAAATGAGACAATAGGAAAACAATGGAAAGCTGGCGTAAACGCCAGGTAAGTGTTCGAGGGGTTAAACTAGTGTGAGTTTTACCTAAAGTGATTGGCGAGGGAGAGTTTATAGAGCGCGTCGCACCAGAGCGAGTGCATCTCGGCGCGCGCGCGGTTGATCGCGAGCCGTCGCTTGAACGCGCCCATGCCGTCCGGCGGCTGCGCGAACTGCGACGTGTCCAGCGACGACGCCGGCGGCGGTATCTCCAGCTTCTTGTTACCACCGGACCTATATCACCTTACAGTTTACCACAATCTCATCTGATATTAACCAATACTAGCTGTGTGCGCGCGCGTTTTATATATTCTTCACCACGTTTTAAGTGTTTTTTTTTTTATACGGAACCATGATTATTTTCCTAAAGAAAATTTACGTACTAAGAAAAAGTCCAAAAAATTCTCATAGTTTATTCAATTATTTTAATGTTTTTTTTTTCACGCGGTACCTTAAATATTTTAGGAAGCGTAAAACTATTACAAACTTCAGATGTCATATTTATTTATATCGAATCAACAGCCTAAAAAATAAGTTTCAAGCTTCTAGCTCTAGAAATGATAATAAAACCATACAACTTTTACCACACCTCCCTTTCAACCCCCTACAACCCTTTTTAGTTATAATGTGCTTTCTCAGGCTTTCATTTAAATCATTTCAGTAGTTTTGGGGTGAAAGCGCGACAGACAGACACAGACAGAGTTACTTTCGCATTTAGAATATTAGTAAGAATTATATATATATATATAAGTGTTGTATCGAAGGGTGGGACAAGTAAAACGTCAGGTAGCTAATTACACACTGTTTATTAGACAGGTGGCGCTCGGTGTCGAATGGCACGTACAATATACTCGTACATATACATACATATATAACAATAAGCAAAGTTTGTTTTCTTGTCCGAGGTAAACTCGAAAACTACTGGAGCGATCAGCATGAAACCGCAACCATTCGACGCGGAATTAATCGTAGATGGCTATAGGCTATATATTTTTCAAATTCTATGAGCCCTTCGCCATGTTTTCTCAATTCGTTTGTTTATTATTCCTTTGACGCACCATCACCTCAAAACTACTGAACGTATCGGGATAGGACTAATAACTTTCAACGCAGTATTTTTCGTAGACAGGTATTTTTTGGATTCCACCGATCCTCTCTAAATTTTTTTTCGATTTACTCTTTTGTACATTTTCCACTTCAATTTACGCTTTTTCTACTAATAAAAACAAAATACTCTTACTTTTATTCATTCTAAATTAGCTATAAATGAAACGTCATATGCACAGAACATATGAAACGCGGGCGGAGCCGCGGGCACCAGCTAGTATATATATATTGATAAATAATAGAAGTACAAGGGTACAAAACACTACTTACCTAAAGATTTTCAACTGCAAATCTAATATAGGCTTATTGATAACCCATGGCACCTCGCCCAGTTGGTTCAGGCTGTCCAATACCGGATATAAAAGCCGCCGGTGGCGCCTCTTCCAGTCGCTTCCACTGGGTCATCACATAAAATGGCATTCTGTTAACAATAAACATAAACATTATGCCGTAACGTGTCTACATTTGCGTACTGTAATGTGACATTCATATATGTCAGAAATTAACAAAAACCCCAAGTATCCTCTTTAAAATTAATACTAATAAATAAAATTGTAGTGTCTGTTTGTAACGTGAAAGATTTTTTTTATTTAATAGATATGAATGTATATACGATATTTATACCAAAAATACAATATTTAAAAATTTTGTTTGTCTGTTTGTAATGGGTAATCTCCGGAACGGCTGGGCCGATTTTGACGGGACTTTTTTTGGTAGGTTGCTGAAATTACTCGGGTAACTACCCTAGGTTTTGATTTTCGAAAATAATTAGGGTTACACGTAAAAAAAAAAAAAAACCTCATGAAATTGTGGATAAAATCCGTTTCAATGGTCAATTTTACGGGGAAGTGCTATAATTTATATGAGAAATCTTTTTACTTTATCTTAGTACAATTTTTTTTTTAATAATTAGGGTCGTATAAAAAATTAAAACGCAGCGAAGAACATATGAAACGAGGGCGCAGCCGCGGGCACACAGCTAGTAGCTAACGTTACAATTTATATTAATTTAAAAAACATGCCAAGATGCAGTGAATTTCTCATTTCTGATTATCAACCGAATTTCTATTTTATTTCTTTAGTTATTGACGAGTGAATGGATTACGAAAAAAAAAAAAAGTGTCTGAAATGTTCAATAATTATTATGATCAAACAACCGGTAGACAAACGTTAGTAGTGTATGTGATACCTGATAAGCGGCGTCGGTGTGAGTAGATAAGCGCCGGCCGTGACCGACGCCCAGGGGGCGGGCGGGGCGCGGGTGGGCGCGAGCGCGGCGCGCATGCGCAGGTGTGTCCGCGCCGCGCCCGCCCACACGCGCCCCCAGCACCGGGTGCGGCTTCAGCTCGAGCCGCACCGTGCGACCCCACGGCCGGTGCACCTTGTACACAGCCGGCAACTTCTTCCTAACAATACAAATCAAAAGATTCTTGATGTATTCTTGATGTATTCAGGCCTTTTTTTTTGACGAGGGGGAATTTTTTTTTTCGAACCTAGCTAACGCCGTTGACCGGAAGGGCCTTTACAGCTTCACCGTGACTTTGGGGACGAGTGCTGAAGGCACTCAGCCGCAAAAACGAGGGGAATGCATTTACGCACTACCCTACACTACACTACCCTACACTACGCACTATTGCATTAGTGAGACCGAAGTCCTCCAATGCAATAGGTAAGGGGGCGCGGAGGGACATCTCCGCGCCAGTGTAGGACTCACCCGGACGTGAAGCGTCCGGAAATACCCACTAAACCTCCCGGGGCCGTCCGCCGCATTTGGGATGGGGGCGATACGGGATGGCTTTCACAAGCACCACGTCGTATTGTATTTAAGCCCTAAGAAGGCGCTTATGAACGTCTCAACACAAACACCGGTTTGGAAAACAACACAGACGAGAAGAGACAGCAAGAAACTTGATCTAGTACTTTTTTTTTATAAATTCAAAATATATGTAATATGTAAATTATTTTTAAATAAAAACTATACAAATCATAGTTTCAACCATTGTTAGCGGAAACACAGAGAGGGGTGTACATCCCAGACCTCACTATTGGTCACGTAATATTCCACGCCTCATAAATAAATAACCTTCCACACCTACTACAGTTGCGAGTATCCTGGTATGGACATGTGATGCGCAGAGAGAAAGAGAATGTTGTAAGAAAGGTATTGGATATGAATGTGGACGGTTACATGGGAAGGGGGAGACCAAAGTAAAGATGGATGGACTGTGTGGAAGATGATATGTTTAGAAAAGGAGTGAATGCGGAGATGACAACAAATAGAGAGGAATGGAAGAGAAAGACATGTTGCGCCGAACTTAAATAAAAATGGGAAAAGGGTAGGAAGATGATGATGATGACCTACTACAGTTGCGACCCTCATAAACAAAAATAAACTAGGCAGCCATGGGCACTACCGACAGAAATGAAAACTCGAAATATTGGAACTTTTTTTTATAACATTTGTCTGATTTTTTATTTATCGGCGCTCCGAGCAACAATTATGTACATTTTCACATAGTTTATTCATAATCTAAACATAAGATTCTCTGAGCGTTAGCACTCAGACGCCATCTTATACTTGACATACTGTAGCATATTGATAGCTGACGTGATAGCATTGGTAACGCGAATCTATAAGTTTTCCCCTCTTGAGAATCACCCAACGCCGTTAAAGAAGTTTTCCCTTTAAAAAAACAAGATTTTGGTGACAAAAGCACACATTATAACGTGATAGATCAGTAGGTATTGCGGTTGAGTTCCACATCGATGATGGACACAGGTTAGTCTTTCAGTGAAGAAAGACAATCGTTTTCTAAAAATACTCGCCTGTATAGTTTCCATATCGTCACTTAACATTAGATGAGATTATAGTGTATAGAGTTAAAAAAAAAAATAAAAAAAAGCCTTTTTCAAAATATCGTTGTGTGACATAATGTAATATTTCTATTTAGAAAAAGCAAAAAAGGGTTAAAACGAATGAAAGCGTTTGTTTTTAATGTCCAATAATATTTTTGTACTCAATACTTATGAATAACACAATGTCAAAAATACAACTTTTGAGATTTTTTGTGTCTTTGTTCCGGGTAATCTCCGGAACGGCTGGACCGATTTTGACGGGACTTTTTTTCTACATTGCTGAAGTTACCCCCGGTAACTTAGGGTACTTTTGATTTTCGAAAATTATTAAGGTATCGCGTAAAAAAAACTCATGAAATTGTGAATAAAATCCGATTCGATGGTCAATTTTACGGGGAAGTGAGAAATATTTTAAATTTATCTTAGAACGAAAAATTTAAAAACGCAGACGCAGCCGCGGACACACGGCTTGTTTATCTTATAATTTACTAAATAATTTAAAAAGATGTTTTAAATGATTAACGGGGATTTTATCAAAATGGTTCTCGCGTAGGTAGAAACTGTATTGCTTATTAGTGTCCAGTTGTTATTCTCCTTGGATAAATACATACATAATTTATTTATCAATGTCATGATTATATAAATGGGAAAGTCTATTAAGTAAATAAAAAAAAAAACAAATAATAAAAACACGAGTGACTTATCCATATCAGAATCAAAATGTATAAACTATACTGACGGAATACTTACTCTTTTGATTTACTTTTAAACATATTAACGTCAATCTTGACATCACTTATGATAATATTGTACAGAAACTTTCCGATGTTTTGTCGCATTTCCATAGGCCACGGTGTCTCCTCGATATCCTATAAAGGTTAAGATAAAAATACACAAATCTACAAGCCAAATGAAATCATATCAAGGAAACACATAAGGTAGTAACAATTATGAAAACCATTAGCTAACAAAGCCAAAAACATATATAGATTATATATAATTTAAATAATGTAAAGCTTTATATATGATTACAAACCTATTTGCTACAAATCTATATTTTTACTAACTGCATCAGATATATCCAACCAATAGCACATCAATATTGTCCAAAAGCAGACACATGATTGCTAACTATATTATTCTAAAAAAGAAGGAAACAAAGAGAGAAGCTCGTCTTATGCGCGTCCGACACGCATAATAAAGTCGTTGTAAACAACTCAATTGATGTAAATGGAGAGGGGGGGAGGGGGGGGGGGGGGGGGTTGTGTTAACTGACCTTTTAAATATCTAAGCTATTCTGAAACTCTTTTGTTTTACTATATAAAGTGACCGTGGATCGATCCAGTCAGTTCAGTTTGAATATCAGATTGATGCATACAAAGGGAACTGCAATCGGTTTACAAGTGCTACATCTGAATCTAAATAGTTAAAACGTGCTGTCTATTTTTAAGGACTAAATTTTTATTGCGTCGCAAAGAAATTTCAGTTACGCACTGATCTAACATTAAAAAATTACTGGAACTGAAACTAATAAGAGAGTTAATGCCATTATATAAATGATAAAAAGGAGACACCTAATTTAAACCCCAAAACATGACTAATGTGATTACACTTAAAGTAAACAGAAAATCCACTTGATATTTCATAAGACGATGTCTCATTTATTATTAGTTGGGTTGTAACTATACGCACATATGCTATAGCCAGGTTTTAATACATATTTAAATATATTAGGTAATATGTGGAAAGTATTACAGGCATAATAATTATTGCAATAGTTATACGCAAAAAAAAAAAACCAAACACATTCGCTTATAATAATTGACCCTGATCGTTGAATATTTAAATAACAAAGTAAATAATTCTGACGTATATAACTTGTTATATGTAATCAAAGATGCTGAGCGCATCCGGTTAGGAATAAATTTTATTTGACTGTCTTTTGTTTTGTTGGCCAAATAAAAAAAAAATTGTGGGTATAAATAAAGAATAACTCAAGTCTCTTAATAAATATACTGCAAAAGATTCTTACCAAGCTAGCTCCGTCCCTGTGCGTGTGAAGTAAAGTCTGCCATGCTTGGCGTCCATTATAAGGCCCTACGTCATCTATAGACTGGCGGTTTATGTACCACTCGCAATACTTCTCATATATGTGTTCCACTTTTTTTAAAACCCCATTTCGTTTGTATTGCTCGATTTGGTACCTATAAATACAACATAAATATCTTATCCCCTTAGTCAATTAGTTAGTTTCTTATGAGAATGGCGACATGCGAGAATTGTGTACACAATTCCGCCAATGTCAAGTAGATAACTAGATTTTAGAACGAATGAAATTAGCCGGTGAGAAACTCTGTTTTGTTTCTGATAAAAATAGTGGCATATGTGATTATATACATGATTCCACCAGTGTCAAGTGGTTAAAATTTAAACGAAGGAGGTTAGCCGGTTACAAATTCTGGTCTGTTCTATTGAAGATCTTATCCCCTTAAAATATAACTTGATTAGAATGACAGCTGTCAAACTAACACAACCTATGCTGAGGAAATAGCCAGTCAGTATTTCATAGCAGAGTTTATATAATATAATATAAATACATGGACAGTATTGAGAAAAAAAAGTTAATCGACTTTCATTCACCGTGAAATATTGCAACAGATAGAATTTATTCCGTTTTTTATACTTGTAACATTATTAATATCTGTGGTTAAATGAAGTAAGACCACCAATGACGACATATAAATACACATATATTGACTACATTTTTATGCATATGATCATAATGATAGCTGTCATTCTTGTCTAGCTATTTAAGGACTGTAGAATAAGAAAGCTAAATTATGGTCAAATCTATATCATAAACTGATAACCTAAATAAAACCGATGATTTCTATATATATAATCTCTCTACCCTTTTCCCATTTTTATTTGGGGTCGGCGCAACATGTCTTCCTCTTCCATTCCTCTCTATTTGTTGTCATCTCCGCATTCACTCCTTTCCTAAACATATCATCTTTCACACAGTCCATCCATCTTTTCATTGGTCTTCCCCTTCCCATGAAACCATCCACATTCATATCCAATACCTTCCTTACAACATCCTCTCCCTCCCCGCGCATCACATGTCCATACCAGGATAAACGACCGCCTCTTAACTTGTCTGTTATTGGCGCCACTTTCAAACTTCCGATATTCCGAGGATTTCTATATATAATGGATGTAAAAACAATAGGTTATTTCAACGTTTTTTTTTATTGTGCTTTGATATTTCGATCCTTTGATAAAAAAATATGCTACTGGATTATTTAATTGTTTTTTTATTAAATGCCCTAGAAAAGACGTTTCTATTTTAAATTGTAAATTCTCGCGCGAAAGCGCTACCCGCCATGGAGCTTTAGTTCGTGCCTTCACTTGTTTATCAACAACCTAGGGTTGTAATTCTTTCCGAAAAAGATCGATTTTTCCACTCATAATAAAATAGGCTATTGTATGCACAAAGTAAAATAAAAACAAACAGGACATAAAATTTTAATTTTAATAAAGTTTTGATAGTGTAATTTACTCGAAAAATATATATTAATATGTCAATTAGCCATAAAAATAAGACCTTAGAAAAAACAATAGAAAGTTGGCGTAAACGCCAGGTTAGTGCTCAAGGGGTTAATATTGTATTACTGATGACTAACTAACCTATGATAGACTTGGGTTCCTAAATCCCGTTGCAATAACTTCAGAGTAGGACTGTATGATTCGCTTCCGTCAACAAGTTTACTTATTTCCGCCATTATTAGATCAACAACCTGTTCAACCTGGAAATAAATTATATATTTAAAAAAAAACCAGTTTGTAGATATATTAAATGATACTGTAATTATAGAATAACAGACCTTTAGTACCCTAAGGTAAGGATATAATGTTATAGCAGAATGTGAAGCACTGCTTTGGGACTTAAGGGTACTCAGATTCCTTCCGAATGCTTCTTTTATAACTCTTCGCCACTCTGCCTCTGTCTGCTCTAGTTTCTGTCTCTGTTCAAAGAGATATTTTATTAATTCAATTTTCACCGGAATTCATATTAAATTTGAAGAAAAAAACTGTTTTAATTTTTTTTTATTAATTACATTAAAACTCTTCAATGACTAACAATTTGGAATAGTAGATAGTGCTGCCTGTGAGTGTGGTGAGAACTATTGTGACATGAATCACGTTTTCCTTTCTTGTCCCTTGTATGACCATTCTTCTCTCTATGAGTCTTTAGTCTCTCTTTGTATTCCTTTCCCTACTAACATTTCTTTACTACTTAGTACTTGTGAACCTTCTGTATATAATGTAATAAAACATTTATTGTATATAATAGCATTAAACTGTAGGACTAGTTACTTAAATATGTTTTAGTTATTATTATTCTGATTTTTTTTTTAAATTCTTCTTTTATTCGCGATTTTGTTTTCCGCGTTACGTTTCCCGCGTTTTGTTGTAAATAGGTACATAATGTTTGAAACCGATTTTATTCTCAAACCTTGTCAAGCCATAAATTGACACAAGGAAAGATTTACTTGACACTGGCTAAGACACAAGCCGTGCAGAGCCATTAAAAAAACACAAGAAGAAGAAGAAGAAGAAGAATGACTAACAAAAAAAGGAAATCGGTTGTTAAACAGAGGAGAAAAATGGCTGGCACTGTTTTATAGTTTATATTATATGTCAACTGCACGACTGACAATTGAAGAAAGAAAGACATATTTCTCCCCCTATTTATATACAGATGATTGGGGAAAAATATTAGTAACATATGAAAGGTGTTTGTTACAAAAACTGTTTTTTTTTTGTATATTATACTATGACTAAATAAAATGTTATAGTTTGTTAATTGATATTATTAACGGAACCCAATATTTATTTAACATATAACATTTGTCTGGTTTTTACTTCTATTAGCGCTCCGAGCAACATATATGTACATAATTATAGTTTATTTATAACAAAACTAGCTGGTGCCCGCGGCTCCGCCCGCGTTTCATATGTTCCGTGCATATGACGTTTCATTTATAGCTAATTAAAAAAAACAAATGAATGAATAAAAGTAAAATGTACAATAGAATTTGAAAAATATATAGCCTATAACTTATCCACGATTAATTCCGCGTCGAATGGTTGTGGTTTCACGCTGATCGGTGCAGTAGTTTTCGAGTTTACCTCGGACAAGAAAACAAACTTTGCTTATATATATATATATATATATATATATATATATATATATATATATATATATACAGAAGATATAGGATAGGCTAAAGTATAATTTTATTATTAATCTCTAAGCGTCAACCCTTAAACGTCTTCTCTATCTAACACTTGAGATACTTTAGCATCTTGACAGCTGACGTCATAGCATTGGTAATGCGAACGCCGCTTATTAGGCTTTCACATAAAAACAAGTTTTATTAAAATAACCATCCGAGTCCAAAGTGGAATTCTCTGAGTAATTTTATTAATAAAGCATTACTTACGCAAAATTTTACCGATTGGGATGTCTCATCCCTGACATCTATATATTTTGCACTTCTATTTCCCCTTTTATCTCAATTTCCAGTTGCTGTTTCCCCTTCATTATAATATCTTCCAAATTTAAAAGACCTTCAGCTGGTGATTTTTCTAGACCTCTTCTTTCATCAACCTCGTGTAATCTCAACCTGTCTAGTAATGGGCAATCGTAGTCGAGCACTGGCGGGGTGTATACAGGTTCGAAATCAGGTTGGATTTTTTGTATCGCTTGCAACACTACACTCCGTTGATTGTTTAAAAATTTCGTTTTATCCATTAGATCATTTAGCGTGATTCCCTTTAAACACAATTTAAGTTTCAGTGATCGTAAAACATTCTTTACGAAGAAGTCAAATTATATTAACGAGTTAAATTATTTTGACGAAGAATTTAAAATTATATTATGATTATTTAACATCAATTTTATACATATTAAATAAAGAATCTGTATTTATTTGTTTCTGTTAAAAAATTGAATAAAATTACTAGCATTTAACTCCTACAGACAATATTATGTTGGAATATTATTTTGCAAAAAATTATAGTTTTATTATTTAAAAAAAAAAATAAAAACTATTATACAGACCTTCTCCTGCATCTGCTGATAATAAAATCTTAGTAAATCTACTTTGTTATCATGTTGCGATCTCTCTATACACTCAAAGACCGCTGCAAATGTCTGTTCGTTAGGTGTCACTCCATCTTCCGCCATAAATGACAGTAGTTCTTTTGTATTGTTTAACAGGCCCTGAAACATTATATATACAGTAATACCCCGCTTAGCGCGACCCCGTTACGCGCGGTTTCACTATAACGCGAATTTGAAATTTCGCGCTCAAATGCCTCGCATTACGCGAATGAGTGCGTATAAACATAATGTAAAGACAATAGATGTATTTTTTTTCCGTAAAAAATAAGAGTATGTATTGCATAAAGTGTTCTTAGAATTAAAGTGATTGATTAAAATGATTTGTATTTTTTTGTATTAAATATTGACTATGTTTAATCATAAACCTCGATATAGGCGAATTTCAATTAACGCGATTTTCTTCGGAACGTATCCCTCGCGTAAAGCGGGGTATTACTGTAATTAATTGATGTTACCTAGATGTAAACATTATGGCATATTTTATAAAACTATTTTTTTTTTATGAAACATGTTCTTCGTAAATACTGAATTTTGTAGAAACGGATCAAGATACGTCATAGCCAACATATTTCTATAAAACAACTGTGTTTTCAAAAGTCAATAAAATGTTCGAATCTAGCGTAGTAACTTCTAGTAAGTAACAAAAAGTAATAAATTTCTGAACAAAATTGTAATTGTGTTTTTTTTTTATTTATTTATTTTATTTATTTAGGACAACAAACAATTACACCAAATACATGTAAACGAATTCAACAATATACTTAAATAGTACTTATAGTGTAATCAGCTCCGTTGCCCACGGAATACGTAAACTTACAAATGAGGGCAAATATTAAAATGAAACAAAGAGTAATTAGAAAATAGAAAAAATATTACCTAACATAAACTAGACGAACAAATATTAATCGGTTAATTCATTAGATCCACAAGTAATAAATTGTTATAAATAATAGTCTCCTTTATAAATCTCTTGAACGAAGCCAATGAGGACGGAAATATTTCAATATTATTGAAGTGTTTGTTGTAAAATTTTGTCATTCTCCAAAATGGTGCGCGCTCACCGGCATTCTTCTTACAGGGCATAGACGCGAATAGATGCAGCTTACGGGAATTTTACCGGACTTTATTGTGTGTTACTTTCAAATTTTTGTTAAATTAGTTATAGCTTGGTTAATATTATCGATAACCACCTATTGTTATATAAACTTTTATAAAATTCAATCTTCAACATCATGAAGCATATTTCATTTTTTTTATCATTGTAACTTATTTGTATTTATAAATATTATACAGTAATACCCCGCTTTACGCGAGGGATACGTTCCGAAAAAAATCGCGTTAACTGAAATTCGCGTATATCGAGGTTTATGATTAAACAGAGTCAAAATTTAATACAAAAAAAAATACAAATCATTTTTATCAATCACTTTAATTCTAAGAACACTTTATGCAATACATACTCTTATTTTTTACGGAAAAAAAAAAAAATATATCTATTGTCTTTACATTATGTTTATACGCACTCTTTCGCGTAATGCGAGGCATTTGAGCGCGAAATTTCAAATTCGCGTTATAGTGTAACCGCGTGTAACGGGGTCGCGCTAAGCGGGGTATTACTGTATTTACTTTTTTTTACTGTAATCTGATTACAAGAGTGCATTACCATTTGCGCATATCCATGGAGTAAAATATTATAGACTTTGACATCTTTCACTTTTGGAAGTTCGGCACCTTTTTGTTCTTTCTTTTCCTGTAATACTGTAACACTTGACGACCCTATAACAATCATACTAATTCATTTATATATATTTTACATAAGAATAGTCAGTTCTGAAAAAAGTAAGCAAACACTATAAGAAGCTTCTAGATAGCTGAATATATACTGGCTGATCTCACAAAGCTGTAATATGATTGAATTAATAATAAACATTACACCATGTGTGTGTGTGTGTGAATCAATTAGCTATCACCATTCAAATCAAATCAAAAATCAAAATTTATTTATTCAATTTAGGCCTTAAGTAGGCGCTTATGAACGCCTAAAACACTACCACCGGTTCGGAAAACAACCCAGTAGAGAAGAGCGCAGGCAAGAAACTCGATCTGGTTCTTTTTTTTTATAAATATAATGTATATAATTTTTTTTGTCATATAAAAAACTATACAAATCATAGTCTTAATAATGTTAGCGGGTGCGCACAGAGATGTGGGTTAATTCCAGACATCACTATCGTTCACGTAATGATCCACCCTGTAATAACCTTTTGAGATTAAAACTTGCTTGAAATAATACTTGAACTTATTGTCAGGTAAATCGGTAATGTTACTTGGGATCTTATTGTAAAACCGAATACTATTACCTATAAAGCTTTTATTAGACTTACTTAACCTAAAGCGTGGGACGGACAACTTGTCTTTACTTCTAATATTAAAATTAAGACTCTAGATTCATTAAGCCATAAGGAAAATAATACAGTTCTTTAAAACCAACCTCATGAATCATACTGAGTGAACAAAGCAGTTCTAAATGAGCTGCTAGTAGTCGATGCAAGGAATCCTGTCTGCCGCGCTTTTCTAAATCTCTGATATCTTGCTTCATACTCAATTCTTGAAGTGCGCGCCGCTTTTCACGTTTTTCTTTTCTTTTCTTTTTTATTGCCGCTTTGCTATTATAAAAAGTATTTCGTAACTATCATGTCAGAATTTTGTACCTATGTGTAATATATAAATGGCCGTATGGTGACGGTTAAGAATAGCATCACCTATGGGTGACGTAAAAGACGACTAAGGGATAAACCAAACAGCATTCTCTGAGTACCACAAACACCTACTGCGATCACCAACCCCCAATCTCTCCCTTATTGGGGGAGACCTAAGTCCAACAGTGGATATATATCGGTCGGTTGGTGATGATAAATAAATAAATTAGTATAACTATTTATACGTAATTACTGAAAACTTTAAATAATTTATGTATTAATTATTAATATGTAATAGTGGTCAAAATTCAACAATAGTCATTATTGAATATTTGAAGGGCAAAGCTGTTTCCAAAATTTATTTTAATTAATACCACTAAAGCTTGTCAATAGTAAACACAATGAAAAAATCAGTAGAAAGAGGATGTTTTTTACTTTATGGAATAAATAAAAATAAAGCATTTATATTATAACAAAATAGATTATTTTACAATGACTTAAAATATAATCTTACGCTTTGTTAACCTTCAAACTTTCGACTGCTACAGAGTTATCATGATGGTCAAATTCCAAATCTTCTTTCGCCTCAGCGAGGTCTCCGTGTAACACTCCGTCATCATAAATATCCTCAATAGAAGGATGTGGTATCCCTCGTGTTCTGAAACATTATAGTAGATTACTTCTTTAGTATATTAATTGGTAATGGATAATATGATAGGAATTAATCAAATACTAGCTGTGTGCCCGGGGCTGCACCGTTTCATATACTTTTCACTGCGTGACTTAATCACACACACTTAATCTTTCCTTTTTTTTAATATGGGACCCAAATTATTTTTCACATTTTTTTTTTTTGCTACAAACATTAAGCAAATATATTTCTCACAAATTCAAATACCTGCCAGTAAAACTGTATTGAAACGGATTTTATTCAATTTTATATGAGTTAATTTTTTTATGTGAATCCCTAATTATTTTCGAAAATTAAAAGTACTCTAAGTTAACTAAGTTCAGCTATCTACCAAAAAAATCCCGTCAAAATCCGTCCAGCCGCTTCGGAGATTACCCGGAACAAACAGACAGACAATAATTGGAAAAATTGCGTTTTTGGTATAGGTATCGTGTATACTATTTAGTAAAAAAAAAATTTGACATTACAAATAAAGGACATATACAATAAAGACATTAAAAATAAATAAAGAATTTTATTTATTAGTATTGGTTTTCATGGTCATATTTTCTGTATTTAACTCAGCATGTGGTATATTCTATAATGCTCATTATAGAATAAATTATTTATATTACATAATAAGACCTTACCTACCTACCTATTTATATTGGAATGTACTATCGAAAAGTATGCAGAGTTAATAACATGAATACAAATCAGACTATGTATTTAAATGAAACTATACTCTGTATTTAAAACGCTGGTTCAGTTGGTAGTGCGGTTGGATTCCGCTTCAATGGATCCAGGTTCAAGGCTACCTATCCAACTCTAAAATTAGCCTGAGCTTTACAGTCAAGGAAAATATCATAAGGAAACCATAGTAATGTAGTAGAGCATTTTATAATAATGCCCACCTAGGTAGCCAATAGGTGTGTTCCAGCAGCATCACTTGAGAACCAGTGCCTCTAGGCTTACTGTGTTTACCATCTTGGGCCACATCATCTTTTAACATTAGGTGAGATTGTAGTCAACACAATGTTCAGTATAGATCAGTAAGATGATGAATAATTTAAATTAGAATTTAGCTTTAATGTGTCGAGTACCCATAAAAAGGAAACAATAGAAAGGCAATAGGAAAACAATGGAAAGCTGGTGTAAACACCAGTAAGGTGCTCAAGGGGTTAATAGAAACATTGGTTTTATACATCATTGTAATTCTAGAATATATTTGAAGTAAGTTTTACTAAAATATTTTACTTACTCTATCTAAAAAGTTTTGCAGTTAGCTGCAAAAGAAACTATTACACATACAAGCAAGTGATAACTACTAAAATAAATAACTACTTGTTTGTTATATAAATTGAGTTCAGCAGGTCAACAAAGCAAAATATTTTATGATTACTAAAACATAAATCTCTTATTATCTGTACATTCTATAATTTACCAAAACTTATGTGATTGTTAAACCTTTTTAATATTTGTATTAGTGTAAAATTTAACAGATATATACTCACTGTAAATTTGAAATATGTGTCATAAGTTCTTGGTCATAGCTGTCTAATTGATTGTCTATAAATAATTCTTTAAATACAGCATGTGGACTCCTAGGAACTTCACAACCATCTTCTGTATTTTGCGTTGAGTCTATATCAAACTCCTGTGTAACTCCCTCACTTATAGCATACCTCAAATCCTGCAACCTCTGGTCATACAAAGTAGCCTTTCTAAAATTATAGTAACTTTCTTTTACCATATCTATATACAATTTTGTCTTAAATTTGTCTTCTAAATTTGATATCTTATGATTAGTGTAAACTAAGGCGCATTGATCATTTTCTAATGGTATTAATTTTATACCACTTGAAGTTTTCTGTAGTATTTTCTCACGAACACTCTGTAATAATTCAGGATCTACTACAGCATTTTCCGTCTTCTTTGATTTGTTTGTGAGTTGATGCAACTGGCAAAGTGAGACTGGACTAGATGTTATTTTTGATAAATGCGAAGCATGTAGTTTACTTATGGAAACTTTGGTTTCTGTCATTGCTTTATCACCAACTAAAAAAGTAAAAAAAAAAAAAAAACTAGAAATATTGGTATGCACATACTTAAGTATATTTATTTTATTATTTTATAAAAACAATGTAAACATTAACTAAATAAATAGATAAACCAACCCTCAAGAAGTTCCCCATAATTCTTATAAGTTTTATGTTTAGTTTTCTTTTTCTGTGATCGTAAAACACTAGCCGTTCTCGTAGATTGGTGCCTTAAAACAAACAAATTTTCTGGAACAAAATAAATATTATGCAACATATAACCCTAATACCAAAAGGTCACATATATAAAAATTGATTTGAATATTTAAACAAAATATTTAATGCATAACAATTATAAAATTTACCTTTGTTGTGATGACCTAATAAAATCTTTCGACAAAAAGAGCATTTTACTTCATATATTGGCGAAGGTTTTATTAAATTCGTTGATGTTTGCGACAAGCCGTGCCAAGAAGAATGATATAAATTTGTAACAGACAATATACGATGCATTGTCGTCACTTAACTTAAGAACGTAAAACAAATTGTATAACCATGCTGAAACACCGAAACCACGTGAAAATACAAACTAGTCTAATCAAAATAAGCGTGAGGTTATCTGACATAAA
Source organism: Samia ricini (assembly GCA_014132275.2). Classification (NCBI taxonomy): domain Eukaryota; kingdom Metazoa; phylum Arthropoda; class Insecta; order Lepidoptera; family Saturniidae; genus Samia; species Samia ricini. The sequence continues at coordinate 4,648,863 of AP028159.1, forward strand.
TATAGTTGCCATTTTTTAAACTCAGCTGAGGTATTGAATATTTTAGCCTTTTATTATTCATCTCTGACTTTAACTTTTGAAAGAGTCTATATATTAATTTCTTTTTAAATTTATATTTGTTGTAAATTTATACGGAGCACAAATTCTGAGATTTCTTAACAACTCGCTTGTTGGAAACGCTTTACCTTTTACAAAAGGCCGCCATTTAGTTGGATGGTTGATGGTTTTTTTTTCCAAATTAAAAAGGTTTTTGGGAATATCAGTATGTTATGTAGATGTTATTTTTTCAAATTCATTAAACTTGTGTATTTGACTCTATATTATGTACTCTTGGTGGCGTTTTGTGTTCAAGTCAAGTTTATTGTAGAAAATAACGCGTAGCATTTATTCTGAGGCGCCTACAGAGCTTCATGGATAGTTCGAGCTAGATGGGCCACTATTTTACTGGAGCTTAGTGCCGCTGATATAAGATTAAAAATACATTTAACCCATGTGACACTAACACAAATTGGGTGCACAAAGATTACCATTATCTAAGAAGACTGAGATGATAAAAAAAAACTTATAAAAACAAAGTAGCATTGCCAACACGTACGATGGAGTGTACGATAATATAAATGTATCCTCTGTACTATAATTTTGAGCAATAATCAAATAAAAGTCAATGTGCAAAAAATACGATATAAAACGTGTGAAAAACGTTCATAAAAAAAAATTCTACTCAATAAACGCTAGTAGAATATTTTCAGTCTCTCTTACTTGTAAGACGTATATGAGTTTCAAAAACCTTGAGCAAAGATGTAGAATCTACTGAATAAACATTAACGCTAGTAAAATTTGATCAGTGGTTATATAACTCAAACATAGTTTTGGGTTTTGATTTTTAATTTGAAGGGTACTGTTAAATGACTCAAAATTACGTTTCGAAAGGAGTTAAATAATTGATTTTCTCTAATAATTTATTCCAGGCTGTACGGAAGTTTTGTTCTAAAAACGATAGTATTCACATGAAACTAAGATAATTTTATCTTCGAGTTCTGGCAGCATTGACCTGGCCGTTTGTTTCAAAGTCATATTATTCTTCTCTGTTTCAGATGCTCAAAAGTCTTATTATTCATCTCTGCTCAAAAGAACTTGGACCTAAGGCCGTTAAACAAGTTATAAAAAAAACGTTTGTTTCCGTTCCAGTTCCAGATAAACGGCTGATTTAGGATCTTTAGCCTTGATAATTAGATTAGTTGTTCCTGTCGCACTTTGAAGGAATATTATGAATAAAACATCAGAGTAATAATGTATTTAGTTAAGTTATGCTAAAAACAATGTAAAACAGCGACTTAAACTTATTTGCCTAGTTGTCATACGTCAAATAATCTAATAGGATAATTATTATTCTTTATATATTCAATATTTGTAAACAATTTTTTTCTTCTAATTATATAAATAAATATACAGACATTCTGTAAAATGGAAGACAAAACTTTTACTTGTGAGTTGCTTGTAGTGTTTGATTTGTGTCATGTTTTATTTCAACTCCAATAAACAAAACTTACAATTTCAGGGACACCAGAGCTAACTCAAAGACTTTTTGAACTGCGCTTTGAGAACGACTGGTTATTTAAGAAAAAGAAACAACCTTGGGGGTACGTTTGTTTATAAATTTTCAAACAATTAAGTATACGAATTATAGTATTGTGTTGATATTAGATTTTTAAATTCGCTATATTGAACAATTCTGGATCATAAAAAATTCAAGTATATAAGTATTTAATTTGTATATAATATAAATTTATTAATGTGTTTAAATACAGGGAATTTCGTGAAATTTTACTTCAGAATGGTTTTCCTGAGGATATGTCTGTTAAGCATGTCAGGAAGAAATGGTCTTATACTTATGATGTAAGTTGTTTCCTTAAAATCTCTCAAATTACTTATCATATTTCTGTTCAATGCTATATTTTTGCTATATCATGCTTATATTATTAAGAGTATTTAGTGTAAGTATACCATAATTACATAACATTAATTATACTATTATGTATTCTCAAGGTTTTTGCACAGTCAAGACAATGTTACCTTATACATTCATATATTTAATTACATATTCTAAAGATGGTGTTTAAATATAGTTTAAATATGGTGTTTAATTAAGTGGTGCTGGGTGACATCTCCCAGAGGCATATGCCCTATGCCGCCACACGCGTCGCAGGTTGCGGATAGCGAAACGGCTTCTAGATATAGTCGCCAGCTGCTCTGTGCAGTCGCGGGCAATTGGGCGGTCCAACTTGAGGGGTGCGGGATTATCTATGGCGAGGTAATCTCTACAAAATGGCACAAACCTAAGGATAGTAGGATGACAGTGGCGAGTAGGGGCCGCCACTTTAATCAAAGCCCGGACCCGGGAAGACCAATCTCGTTAGCCTTGGTTGGCTATTGGTATAGGAGAAGGTACTCCGAAAATAAACCAAACATGCTGCCTTGTATGCAGGTGTTGGTTCATCAAAGGCTAGGTCGCATGCCCAATATGCATGCAAAAACGAAAAAAAAAAAAAAAAAAAAAAAAAAAAAAAATGGAAGCAAGAATTAAAAACAAACTACCCCAGGAAGGTACCAGTCATACTGGAGAATCCTTCTCTGAGCATAGCTTACAGCAAAACTCAGACAGCCCCATCGTCTCTGGGGGGGGCAAACTTTTGTTTCCTGATAGCGATAATAATGAAGACTGCACAGAAGTGGGTAACCAGGCTACTGTGATGAGTAATACTACTGGTAATAAGAAGGTCATACAGCAAACATTTCATCCTTCAATGTTTCTACCACGAGTTAGAAGTAACTCGATACCTAAAGTTAATCTGGCTACTGGTCCAGATAACATAGAAAATCAAGATAAGGGAAAAGATGAGGAACATCCTGAGAAACTAACGACGTGCCCACCATGGCAGAGAGTGCCTGTTCACAGGAGTTCTAAGAAAAGGAAAATGCTTCAGAGTCCATCTCCTGAAGCAATTACGACTTCAAATAGATTTAAAAAATTAAGTGTTGATACACCTGAAGCAATCGCTCAAACTGAAAATAGAAAATTGAATAAACCTCCCCCAATTGTCTTGTATGGCATTGAAAATGTCAGCAAACTAACAGAACTTCTAGAAACTGTAACAGAAAAAAAACCCTATTTACTTACAAAATCGTAAACAAAAACCAATTAAGAATTAGTTGTACGGACATTGAATCCTATAAAAAAGTCATTACTATTGTCAGAGAAAAAAAAATCTTATAGGCCACACATTCAATAGGAAAGAAGAACGTTGCTTCAGAATAGTAATACGAAATCTGCATCCTTCCACTCCAATACAAAATATAAAGGAGGAAATCGAAAATACGGGTAATACTGTCTCGGGTGAAATTATAAATGCTAAATTTGGAAAAGACAAAAGACCAACATCTACCTTCTTTGTAAATCTTATGCCAGGACACAACAATAAGAGTGTTAAGGAACTAAAATATATATACCACCAAGCAGTAACAATTGAAGACCCAAGAAAAAGACATTCTTTAGTCCAATGTCAGAGGTGTCAACAATATGGACATACAAAAAATTATTGCATGCGACCTTATCGATGTGTAAAGTGTGGACAGTCTCATAGAACCTCTGAATGCACCAAACATGATCGTAATACTCCAGCAATGTGTGCGCTATGCCAAGGACCACATCCAGCAAACTACAAAGGTTGCCAAGTATACAGAGAAATACTTGCAAGAAAAACACAAAATAGACCAGGTATGAAGGTAGGCAAATCTAATAACTCTGCACCTTTTGGTATAAAAGAGTTAATCCCACAACCATCTAAAGAAAGACAACATAATTATCTCACTCAATCAAACAACAAAACTTACGCTGAAACAGTACAACACACCAAAAAAACAAATGCAGAAAAAGAAATGCCCTCACACACAACAGAAGTAACATTACAAGAAATGCTGATAACCCAATCAAAAAAATTCGACCAAGTCCTTCAACAAATGAGTTCACTGATGGAGCTCATGGTAAAACTCATTAACAAATTTGTTTAATGGCGTCATTAAGGATAGCAACCTGGAACATAAATGGTCTCAGACCAAATACTTATGACATGGAGCAGTTAATAAGAGAGCATCAGCTTGATGTTGTCTTAGTATCAGAAACACATTGTACCAGGTCATCCAACATTAAAATGCGAGGATACCATTGTTATCTGACGAATCACCCAGATGGAACCGGGCATGCAGGAACAGCGGTAATCATCAAAAAAACAATTAAACATCATTTGTTACAAGAATTCCAAACAGATAAAATACAAGCTACTACAGTGGCAATAAATGATCATTGTGGACATTTAAATCTATCAGCAATTTATTGCCCGCCCCAACATATAATAGCAGAGCCTCTGTTCACTAAACTATTTGAATCACTAGGACACCGATTCGTAGTTGGAGGTGACTGGAATGCCAAGCATACACATTGGGGATCACGTCTTACAACAACACGAGGAAGACAGTTAAAGTTGAGTATGGATAAAAACAACTTAATAGCTCTCTCATCCTCAGAACCAACATATTGGCCAACAGATCCAAAAAAAGTTCCAGACTTATTAGATTTTTTTGTAGTAAAGGGAATGTCAAAGCATTACTTTAAAGTTGATTCATGCTGGGATAGCTCTTCTGATCATACACCGGTACTCCTAACAATCAGCACAATGATCATCAATTGTGAAGTTCCAGATAGACTATATAACAAATACACCGACTGGGAATCATTTCGAGAATTTATAGAAAATAAAATTCAACTTAAAATATGTCTAAAAACCCCGGAGGATATTGATAAAGCAACAAAAAATATATAACTATGCTCATACAAGAAGCATGCTGGAGAAAACACACCTGAAATTGAAAACCTACCTAAACCTGAGAACCAACCTGCAAATATAAGAGAACAAATACTTCAGAAACGAAAACTACGTCGAGTGTGGCAACAAAGTAGGCTCAGAGAAGACAAAATTCGATTTGACAAGGCTGCCTTAGAACTCAGGGAAATATTACATCAGTGGCGTGATACTACTCTAGAGACAAAACTGGAGTCGCTTACAGCCTCTGCGTCTACGGGATATTCTCTTTGGAAATTCACTAAAGCTTATAACAGACCCCAAGAATTTAAACCTCCAATAAAGAAAAGCGACAACAGCTGGGCTACGACAGCACAAGAAAAGGCTAATATATTTGCTGAACATCTAGCAGAAGTCTTTACCCCAAACACATCTAAAAATGAAGCATCTGAAAACTTAGTAAAGTCAACGATAGGTCAAATATACCAGCTTTCTCCACCACCAAAGTCTACAACTGTTCGAGAATTATGCAGAGTGATTAGAGACTTAAAAGATAAAAAAGCTCCAGGTTTTGATCTAATTACAAAAGAAATACTGAAAGAGCTGCCTAAAAAGGCTGTTGTTTTCCTTACCACCCTGTTTAATGGTATATTGAGAACCCAATATTATCCAGATATGTGGAAAATATCCCAGATAATTATGATACATAAAATAGGTAAACCAGCAAACATAGTGACCTCATACAGGCCAATAAGCCTACTGCCAATTATATCAAAGCTTTTTGAAAAAGTTCTACTAAGAAGAATCCTACCAATACTAACAGAAAATAACACAATACCTGACCATCAGTTCGGATTTAGACAACACCATTCGACGGTAGAGCAAGCACACAGAGTATGTAATAAAATTAGGAAGACACTCGAAGACAAAGAATACTGCTCATCTGCGTTTCTGGATGTACAACAGGCATTTGACCGTGTATGGCATGAAGGAGTTCTGTTTTAAAATCAGAAAATACCTTCCCCATTGCTATTTTCCACTTTTGAAATCATATTTAACATCACGACTATTTCAAGTGAAAGAAATAGATGCAACATCGAATTTCTATGAAATCAAAGCAGGTGTACCACAAGGGTCTATCCTAGGCCCTGTGTTGTACACTTTGTACACTGCAGACCTGCCCAATATACCAGGCGTTACAACTGCTACATATGCTGATGATACTGCTATTTTGGTTAGCGACAAGGATCCCGATAAAGCGTCACTGGCCCTTCAACATGGACTTGACCAAATAACAAATTGGCTCCAAATGTGGCGAATCCAGGCGAGCACATCAAAATCAGTCCACGTAACTTTTACCTTAAGGAAAGGAAACTGTCCACCTGTGAAACTTGAAAACTCTACACTCCCACATAATGAATGTGTAAAATATTTAGGCCTACATCTAGATCGCAGACTAACATGGAAACACCATATTAAAACAAAAAGAGAAGAACTAAATTTGAGATATAAAAACCTATACTGGCTAGTTAGACGAAACTCTAAACTATCTACAGATAATAAGCTACTTATATATAAGGCAATACTAAAGCCTGTATGGATGTACGGAATACAACTCTGGGGAAGCGCTTGTGACTCCAGTATATTTATTTTACAAAGAATGCAAAATATTATCCTGCGCTCTATAGCTAACGTACCATGGTATGTCACAAATGCAGAAATCCACAAAACATCTGAATATGAACACGGTGAAGGAGGAAATCCGATCTACTTCTTCAAAATACTTAAATCGCCTTGAAAACCATCCAAATAAATTAGCAATTAAGCTGACTACCCGCAATTACAGTAAAAGGCTCAAAAGAAAAGACATTATTCAACGGAAGTAATGTTCTCAGTCCTGAAGGGGAAGAAGCTCTCAGTGGAGAGCTCACCCGCAACAACATATGCTTCCAACACATCTGCTAATAGTGCAACTGATTGTAGATATAACGAGAAAAAAAAAAAAAAAAAAAAAAAAAAAAAAAAAAAAAAATATAGTTAAATATATGTTCATAACAGATGTTTGCTTATGCATGAAAAATACTTTATGTTGTATAGTGTTTAGTGTGAAAATCTTAATATGTTGATAAATTAAATTACTATATTTTTGACATAAATATATTCTTTCTTAGATTAACATCTCTTGGATTAATAATCAGGGAAATAAAAGCTTAATTTATTGCTGTATACAATTCCCATAACAAGAACTTTGAGACTTGAATACTATGTATAGAAATGATCTCATATTTAAAAAACAAAAAATATTTTCTTATTATAACTATGGTTTCTCTGTGGCTGTTTTTTATATATCATGTGTTTAAAGTTCAGTGTTTAAAAAAGAATAATAATGCCAAAGATTGACATTTTATAATTTAATAATGCTCTAATAAAAAACAACAACCTTACAAATAATAGATACCCATATAATAGGGCACTAATATAAAAAAATACATATTATTTCAGATGTATAAAGTTGCCAAGAAAAAACAAAAAATAGGGATTGGAAGTACTATAAATTATTTGACAAACACTATGCCAAGTCAAAAACTTTGGATAAATATGAATCATGTAAGTACTTTTAAACTTTAAATTGTGTAAATTCACTGTCTATGAATAACTAGTGTTATTTAGGTTTTCTTTTGTTATATGTATACCTAGTTGTGGTTCTCGCTCTGTATAAGAAATTTCTAATTTTTTTTTTTTTAATTATTCTTTTAACATTCAATAACAAAAACCCAAAAAGTTTAGTAAGAGAAAGTGTCAGCAGTAATTTTTCTGTAGATTTAATTTGTTATTATTGACGTACCTATTCCATGTGTTACTGAATGTAACAAAATATATATTAGAGCAAGGCTGCTCAACTCTACGCCCGCAGGTTATATTGTGGCCTGCATAAGTAAAGTATAGTCCCACCAAGTTGAGAGTACTGTAGTATAACAAGGTACAACACCCTATTATAGTTAACAACAGTAACAGCTAGTGGCCCACCAATAATTTCTAAATCGTTTGTTTGACTCAACAGATAAAAAGTTGAGCAGCCTTGTACTAGAGCCTAACTAAAGAATACATTTGTAATATTTAAAAACCCTTATGAAATGCAATAGTTATTCTGATAACTTCAGATTAGAACACCGTAACTAATAAATAGACAGATAAATTGCATTTTGTATTATTTAATGATACTAACTTCTTTACTTCTTGTATATATATATCGATAGGGTTGGTAATGCTGTGTTGTATGAGGCAAAACACAGCTTGTCTTAAGACATTTGCAGTGTCACATGAAATTCCGATTTTCATTTGTTTTCCCTGTATACAGGGAGCGATGAATGGCGTTTAAAGTTGATAACATGCATAATTGAAACAAAAGAGCTGAACCTCGACTTTCAAACTATGTGGAGGTAAGTTCTGTTATAGGTATGATATATAATTAATTATAATAATCCGGGCAACTGAATTGTAATTTTTTAGAAATTCTTAATTAATGATCTTTAGTGTCATTATAAAATGCTCTGTATTTAAATGTGCATAACAATTACACATGTCAAGTCTAAAGTGGATGATATTACATTTAGATGAACACTTAATAAAAAATAAATTAGCAACAAGATTTACATTTTTACTAGAAATGTTTAAAAAAGTATAAAATTGTTGTAAAAAAAGTAAGCAGTTTTCATTACACTACAGGACTGTAGAAAGAGCGATGCGATGTCAAGACTTGCCCAGTGACTGTTGCGTCCAGGATATGAAAGGGCTGTGGCAACATATAAGGACAACATTCAATGTAAGAGAACCTATTAATGATTTATAATTTAAAAAAAAATCTTTATAAAAGGTCTTTATTTGCATTTTAAAATTATATTTCATAAGTTTTCATAACTATTCTGAATGTGCTTTTAAGTTTAATAAAAAAAGTGTCACTTCTTTCCTCATAAAATGCTTCTCTGTGAAATTAAATGTACCATAACTTAAAGAATAAAGAGTGAGTTTACTTGAGATTCTTTTTTCACTTTAATGTTACAAATATTTCAGAGAAAGCATCGTTTGAAAATAAAAAAAGGCGCCGAACTGACCGCGTGGCCTCTGTATGACGTTTTAATAGATTATTTCAACAAATATGAGCCGGACCATCTGATGAATTTAGAGAATGAATCTGCGTATATATTCATGCGTAAACAGAGAGATGCCACCAAATATTATAAAAGAAAAAAAGGACTGGATATTGATGATAATGATAATGAAAACGAGTTTCATTGTGAGTATATAAATCTTATCGAATTTTAATTATATACAACACTAGCTGTGTGCCCGCGGCTGCGCTCGCCTTGTTTTTTTTTATATGGAACCGTAATTATTTTCCTCGTTTTTTTTTTGCTACTAACATTAAGCAAATATATTTTTCACAAATTCAAATACCTGCCAGTAAAATTGTGCATTGAATTGCATTTTATGCCCATTTTTATGAATTTTAATTTTTTTTTTACGCGGAACCCTAATAACTTTTCTTAATTATAACACCCTAAATTACCCGCGGTAACTTCAGCTATGTGACAAAAAAGAGTCCCGACAAAATCGGTCCAGCCGTTCCGGAGATTACCTTACTGGATAAAATTTTGTTTTAGGTATCGTATATACATTCATATGTATTTAGTAAAAAAAATATTTTGACATTACAAACAGACACTTCAATTTTATTTATCAATATATATGTATATATATATATACAGAAATACCCCGCTTTACGCGAGGGATACGTTCCGAAAAAAATCGCGTTAACTGAAAATCGCGTATATCGAGGTTTATGATTAAACATAGTCAAAATTTAATACAAAAAAATACAAATCATTTTAATCAATCGCTTTAATTCTAAGAACACTTTATGTAATACATACTCTTATTTTTTACGGAAAAATACATCTATTGTCTTTACATTATGTTTATACGCACTCTTTCGCATTTGAGCGCAAAATTTGAAATTCGCGTTATAGTGAAACCGCGCGTAACGGGGTCGCGCTAAGCGGGGTATTACTGTATATATATATATGAATCTGTTTTAATTTCCAGTAGGTAATTATTTGAAATCCTAATTATGAAGTAGGTTTCGTTCCCAGGGACTAAAGATATAACGGAGTCGTTCATACAAATTCGATTACAGAATGACTGGTTGTTCAGGGAAAGGAAATGGGCGTGGAAGTAAGTTATCATTTACTGTCAATATATTTTACAGTAGTAATGTTATATACGTTGATTATATATATTAAAATTATTATTACAGCGATCTTTTAAAAATAATGCTCGATGAAAATGGTTTTCCTAAAACGTTGACATCGAGAGAAATATGCCGAAAATGGGCATCTACTTTTGGTGTGAGTATGATTAATCTAACTAATAAGAGCCGATTTTTTGATCCGTAGTCAAAGTTACTATATCCATTTGTCAATTATACTATTACTATTACACAAACCAATGGTTATAATCACAATGCGTTTTTTGATGACAAAATCTACTATGGTTAAATTTAGCAATAGTTATTTATGTTGCCAGTAAAATTAATTGTATAATAGAATACTTTTGATTCTGGTAATTTTTTTTGTATGATCATTCCGAGTAAAATGTGTGAGGGTCCATAATTCGAGTTGTCGAACAAACATTACAAAAGACAAAGGGTCGAGCTACTCTCGAACATCTGTGTCCATTATTATTTCTTGTGATAGTTTTGTAATGATATTAGCTTTTTTTTATTTCGTCTTGTCTAAAATATCCTTTGATTTATTATTTAATTCTTGAATTTAATATATTTTACAAGCCAAATAAATATTTGTCCAAACTGGAAATACTATACATAATGGAATACTGAATTCTTATGAAAAACAAAATTCATAAACAAAAATATTAAGAAAAAGATAATAAATAGCAATACGTTGTAATTATTTAACAAATTATTTTATATAAATTAATGTTATATAATGAAACTTCAAATGTTACACAAAAGTTTCTTATTTCTAAATGTTACGAAAAGTCGTTTTCCGCGTATTCAAAAAATTTCATGTTGCCTGTATTGAAGTTGTGGGCTGAGGCTGGTATTAGGTAAATTTATGAACATTTTGAAAGGATCAGATTATTATGTACTGGCTGTGCCCGCGGCTTTAGCCGCTTGGAATTCAGCCTATATTCTCCCCCTAGATGCAATATATGTCATTACCAACTTTCATCGAAATCGGTTCAGTAGTTTTTACGTGATTGGCGAACAAATTAATAAACAGACAGACAGACATTTTTTCTTAAATATCTTCAATGTACAGATTTTGTTTCGTTAGTCTTTTATTATAAGTATATTTTGCTGTGTTTTCTTATACCTAATAATATCTGTCATCAGGAATTCCAAAAGGCGAAAGCTACAAACAACAAGTCATGGGTGTATTATAATATATTTGAATTATATCTGGGGGAAGGGAGCCTCAGCTTGAACCCTCTCGTTGGTTGTAAGTGTAAATAGATATTAACTAATTATGTATGTGTGTCAAATTTAGTCAAATATGTTTCATAGTCTAGCCAATTTCAGGTTTTATTTCCTCCTGACCATAGAAATATAGCTTTGCAATACAATATTTAATTTCTTTGATTCGGTTTATTATTATTAGTCAATATGAGAAGTTTTCCATGTTCCATGCCTTTAATATGAATCACTACCGTATTGCAACAGAAATTACTATAGAAAATTGTTTTTTTTTTTTTACCTTAACAAAATGTACAGATTTGTACAATTTTTTTTCTTGCTCAGACAACATGACTGCTTTTAATACGGTATTAAAAAAAACAGAATTATTTTTAATGAATTTGTATTTTTGAAAAAACTGGAAATACCACTTTTGGTTTTATACATGTCTCGGTAAATATCAAAATCGGTAAAATTCAATTTCGATGAAAAATGTATATTTTAATGCAATATACAGTTGTATGCAAAAGTTTCCGGCCAAACAAAATTTTGCGATTAGGTTAAGGTAAAGGATGCGAAGTGGAAACACAAATATATCATCACAAAGTATCTTTATTATAGAACCAAAATTATAGAACCAGCACTTTTTTCCATTCTTCAGTAGTCCAGTACTGGTGTGCTTTTGCAAATTCCAATCTGGCTTTCTTATTTTTTATACTAATTAGTGGTTTTTTAGTTCCAACGCGTCCAAAAGTCCCACTTTATTTAATCTACGTGAAACAGTACTCTGACTAATGTCAGCTAAATTTTTCTCACGTAATTCACGTGCGATGATCGCAGCATACTTTTTTACGTCTACGACAGCCTTTCTTTTAATAATCTTATCGACACGATTCGTTGTTTTTCTGGGCCTTCCAGAAGAAGGTTTATCTTTTAGATCACCTGTAGTCTACCAGTTATTTATAATATCGTTAACAGTGGATTTTCCTAATGACAAAAGATTGACTATTACACGTGAAACGTTCCCTTCATTATGTAACTTAATTACTACTTCGCGTATGTCTAAAGACGTGCGTTTAGGCATTTTAACCAATTAATAATAAAGGTAGGATATGAAAGAAACATTGTTCTCGATGTTTACATACCTTTGTAACCGATAACATAAACGAAACAGAGCGAATTGTAGCTTCTTGGAATTTGGCCGGACACTTATGAAATAGTGAAATTTTTTATTTTTCTTGTAAATATGTATTAACTGTTACTTGAAAATATTTAGATACACATTTTGGTTCTATAATAAAGATACTTTGTGATGATATATTTGTGTTTCCACTTCGCATCCTTTACCTTAATCTAATCGCAAAATTTTGTTTGGCCGGAAACTTTTGCATACAACTGTAATTGCAATTTCGCTAAGCTAATTACTTTTTTTAACAGTGGTAAAATCATTTTTTTCCATAGTAATTTTAGTTTAAATTTTGATTCCGTATCAAATTCATCAGTCAACTCAGACGGTTAAATCCTCTTCTGTATATCAACCTCGGCTATATTCAAATTTTTAATACCTTTTTTTCCACTAAATTCATGTATATGTTACACTCCACAAAATTACCTTATTATTTTAATGAAACGAAAAAATTAGTAAAACAATAAATTGCAATCATCTGTTTTTGGAAAAACATTTAGCCACGAAAAAAAGCATTACTCAGGACATAACCACTTTTGATATTAACCGACGCAAATATATCCCCTTATTTCCGTAACAGGGCAAGAAGAGTGGGTGTTTAACTTAATAAGCGCGCGGACAGATCTCGATCATATGTTCAAGAATTACTTAAGAGACGCGAGTGGAGCTTGGAGGTACGTACTTATAGCATCATCTTACAGGAATTGCATCGAGGTCGACCTAACTTCAAAATTTGAATCTTATATTGAAAGAATAACTCACACTACAATCATAGCAAGTTCTTGTCTTTCTAGGTACGACTCTTAACCCTATTGATTTTTTTTCCAGCATTTGTACTGAAACCCTTGAGCACTAACCTGACGTTTACGCCACCTTTTTCATTGTTTTCCCATTGTCTAGTTTTTATGGGTAATCGACATATTAAACGAAAACAAAATTGTTGGTTGCGCAATTCTTTGTTGTTACATTCAATTATTTATATTTGAATAGATAACTATTTAATCCTTTTTCTCGTTTGTTTATCCGTCGATCTCCTATTTTTTTTGGTAGGTAGAGGTACTAAATAAAAAAACGTGCTTTAGTGTTATAAATTTAAAAATATTTGCCTACTGAGTTTTTTTTTACTTACTTTTTTAAAATGACAATTATGTTCGAATTTGACCACAAAGTGAACGCTAGAAGCTATTTGTAAATTTATAATCTTCGTCTTGATAAGAATAACGAATCTCTTTCCATCGTTTGTGATTACTTTCCGCCTAAAGCTTATGCCATATATAACCAGGTCCGGGGTTTATATTAATAACATAATATTGTTTGTTGCGCAATTCTTTGTTAATATACATGCGAACATTTACTATTTGTTTCGCTTCACTGAACGTAAACGAAAAATCTGAAAAGATGCAGAGCTATAAAAGCTTTTGGTCCTCTCTGACAAAATGTATCTCTGTACCAAATGTCATTAAAATCGACTCCAAGTATTTTAAGAAACATCAAGGAACAAACCTACACATTGTTTAATATTAAAATTTAATGAACAGGGAGGTCGAGAAGCGATTGCGGAGCATAGGCCTCCCTATAGATCACAGCTTGCTGGACCTACCGGATATATGGACACATTTGATAAGAACATTCAGGGTATGATTTAACACTGCTTCAATTAAACCATTCTAATATTAAGTATCAAATAGTATATATACCTTTTACAAATACTTATTTTGTGTATTGGTTGAAAGAAAATGTCGCGCGGGAAACTTGTACGCCTTGACAATTTTTTATTCTGCTGGAATTTGATAAATTGGAATATATGAAAGAAAGACATTTATTACCATATTTTAGAACAGATTTACAAAAAAACTACAATTAAGCATATAAGAAAAAAAAAAACATATGGTAATAAGGACTGGCGTCAGCATTTGCCGCTTTATAACTGTTGCCATAAAAAACGGCGCTGTTTTTCAGCCAGCCCTTTTCCGGCCGTAACATAAAATATATAAATATAACTTTAATAAGTAAAAATATAAATTATAATAATATAAATTTAAAAATATAAAATATATAAATTTAATAAGTAAAAATTAAAATTACCTAAATAAACAATATTTTGAAACAAATTTCAAAACTCAATAGTGAAGTAGTTATAATTTAACTCCAAAAACTAAAAAAAAAAATATAATAAATAAAAAGTAAATCAGATTAACGAATTGATTAAAAGAAAAATAAAATAAAATAAAAAGGAAATTTTACTTGTAAGTTAATTTTTGGTTTTCTAATATACATATTTTTAAATTTTTCTTGAAAGTAAATTATGGGGGAAGTACATAGATTTCTTAGCCTTTGAAATAGCCAATTAATTACATAACAAAGGGACTTTTGCCATAAACTGGGACGATTACAAACTAATACTACTTTGTTATGTAATAATAAAGAATATCAATTTTAAAATATTTGAACCTGAGTATTAAATCTTTGTCCATAATATGTACATATATTCAAAATAGCTCTAATAACAACCGACCTTAGAAGATGGTAGTTTAAGAAGAAGAATGTTTAAGATGTACACATTTCTTTAGCAAAATATTTAACTCCGACTGACGCCATAAATTTATGCCATTGATTCTATTAGTATGTCATTAAAATTTTATTGTTACCACAGAACCATATGTAATATATAGAAGATTAAAGTGTTGAATCCGGTAATCTTAATTATTCTTTATAAGACTTAAATTTGACGAATCACTAAAAATCCTGGATATATAATTTAGCAAACAAGAATAGTCTTTATATACAGACTATATTCTGTAAGGGAATAATTAATTGTAAAAAATAATGACTGCTCATTTACATAGTTCTATAAATAATTAGGGGAATAAAAAAATGTATTTGTAGTGGAAAAAGAAGTTTGCGAACAAAGGCATACTGACCGAACACTGGCCGTTTTACGAAGCCATGTCGAGATACGTAGAGATACAAGAGAAGAGACCGGTTATAAAGAAGAAAACTAGAAAGGTCGCATTCGTACGACGCTGACTTGGGTCATAATGACGATGACGACGACGATGACGATTTCGAGGACGATATGAAACTGTTCGACCTCAAACAGAAGTTACACGTGAAAACGAAACACGAATGCGAACAGACGATCAGATGTAGGTCGTGTTACACAGTCAACGGGACCGTCGACGTGTTCCGTGAGAAGGACGTCGATGGTGTCGAGTTATCGTATAAGTTAAAAGTTATTGGAGGTATCGAGGTAAGTCACTGTGAATTAAATGTGAATTTGTGCACACATACAAACACACACACGCACACACACACACACGCTCGCACGCACACTATATTTATTAAATCAATCTATATTTCTATACTAATAAATAAAATTGAAGTGTCTGTTTGTAATGTTAAAATATTATTTTTTTACTAAATAGATATGAATATACGATACATAGGTATAGACCAAAAATATAATTTCTGTCTGTCTGTTCCGCGTAAACTCCGGAACGGTTGGTCCGATTTGGACGGGATTTTTTTTTTGTCAGATAGCTGAAGTTGCTCTGCGTAAGTTTAATATTTCGAAACTAATTAGGGTTTTGCGTACAAAAAAAATAAAAACCATGAAATTGTGAATAAAATCCGTTCCAATGCACAGTTTACTGGCAGGTATTTAAATTTGTTGCTTGTTAGTATCAAAAAAAAAGGAAAATAATTAGGGTTCTGTATACGAAAAATAAAAACTATTTTTCACAATGAAAAATATATGAAACGCGAGCGCAGCCACGGGCACACAGCTAGTTAAAACTAAGCGAAGCATAGACCTTCCATACGCCCCGTTGATGATGACGTAATATTTGAATGACGCCAAATTATTTACGGGATGTGTGATTTTCGTTCTGCCTGACTGGGTCGTGATCACCATGCATAGAGTGCAAAACCCAACAGTGACGATTCGTCGCGTCACTAACCGGGACAAGCAAGTGTATATTCAAACCTATCTAGAAATTTATTCCGACGAAATGATTGTGACTGTTCTTGGAGGTGATTTATCTGATGATTTACGCACAACACTCCATACACACTCATGCATAACATGCAGGTACATAGGTCCTGTAAGGAACCTTTTTTTTATATTAATATAAAAAAATGTAGGGATAGCTAGGATACAACTCGCGAGTGAGTCTTGAGTACTCAGGTGACGGCCAAGCCGAGGTTCGTACCACTTTGGTAGCCCTTGAGCTAGTCACCTTATTGCGGCTGAGTGCCTTCAGCACTCGCCCCCAAAGTTCGGTGAAGCTGTAAAGGCCTTCCGGTCAACAGCATTAGCTAGGTCAAAAAAAAAAAAATATCTGATGATTTAGATGATTATGATTTTTTATATGACTATATATAAAATGATGATAAGAGTTGACGAATTCTTTCTTGGTTATGTTAGTTTATATGTAAACCATCGAATATTAGATATATATGCAGTTAATAATTGATCTATACTAATATTAATATGTCGATTACCCATAAAAATGAGTCAATAGGCAAACAATGGAAAGCTGGCGTAATCGCCAGATTAGTGCTCAAGGGGATAATAAACAAGAAAGATTAATATTTTTATATTTTTGTATGTAACGAATAAACTTAAAAACTACTGTACCGATTTGCATGAAATTTGGTATGGAGATAGTTTAAAATCCAGGAAGTGGCATAGGATAGTTTTTATTCTGAAAATCTCACGAGAACGGGAACTATGCGGGTAAAACCGCGGATAGTAGCTAGTACAGTTACATAAACAAATTGTTATAAGCTAGTGGAGCCGCTGGTACATCTCGTATTTCATAAATAATTTCTAGTCGCCTATTTCATGTTCAAAAATAATTGTAGACATTACTTTGTAGTAGTAACTGCTATGTTATTTCTTGTAATATATTGCATTTTTGCATATGACGTAACTCAAAAATGATAGGAATATTTGTTTTAGGTCGATAAATCGGAACATTTGCCCTCACAAATTTGCTTCAACTGTCTCCTAGAGTTAGAAAACGCTTACAAATTCCGACGGAAATGTCAAGAATCCGATAAACAGTTCAGGAATATCGCTCATAAGATCAAAATCGAGATACTGGAGAAAATGGAAGGCGCCGACCAAACGCACACTTTGAACGACAATAAACTGCATAACAATGACGTTGACGTGACCAAAGAGGAGATGGAAGACGCCGGTGAATATTTAGACATGAACTATGATGATTCAGATTCAATAATAACTGGTAAGGTGGAACCGAAACAAACGAAGAAGGAGAGAAGAATTATAAGGAAGAAAAAGAGAGTACGAAAGTTGAAATACGATTATAGTAAAATATGCGAGATCTGCGGGAAACACACGAAGAATCTCGGCAGCCATTTTTGGACGCTCACACGACGGGAAAGACATACTCCTGCGACGTTTGCAACAAGAAATTCAAATTCAAAAGCGGACTGATCATACACAAGGCCGTACACGATCCGAAACCGAAGAAAACGTGCGAAGTGTGCGGTAAAACGTTCCACGTGCTCGCGCAGTACAGGAGACACTTCGTCTATCACGCTAACGAGAGGAAATACGAATGTGAAACATGCGGGAAACGGTTCAACACTAGCGATATATTAAAAGTGCATAATAGGACTCACACGGACGAGCGACCGTTCAGTTGTCAGGAGTGCGGGAAAACGTTCCGCACGGCGGGATGCGTCAGCCGGCACAGGCGCATTGTACATAGAAATATTAAACAGAAATCTAAATAAACTTGCTTTGGGCGGCTTTCATTTGTTTTATTGACCTTCTCAACTTTTTATCTAGAATTGGAATATTTTATTAACGCTTCTTATCTTAGGGAAAAAGCAACTTGTTTTTTTTTTTTATTTATTTTTAGTCTCAAGTCATATTACTGACATCTACATAAATATTTAATTAAAATCAGTACAAACATTTCCCTTGAAGTGAACGCATGCGTTAAATAATTTCTATGTAATATTTCGCAAAGTGCTAAAAGTTAAAAACTTTTCAGTGGTCTCATTAGGAATGCAAATAAGATAATGTCGAGCGGCTGTATCAAACCATATGTTGACTTAACCGAAATTCAAAGAGCAACGTACTTGTTATCTTGATGTTTGTGTATATTTATCCGTGATTTAATCCGAACAAGTGTGCGGTGTATGTCGGTGTCTGTTAGGAATACATGCGGGCTTAATGCAGCGTTGATTGACCGATAGTGTCCAAAAATATGAGCCTCTTCACCCCCGGAATGTTGATCGAAGCGTGCGTCAATAAGGCATAGACGGGCGCACGAGTTCTACTGGGCTTTTATGCACCGGCACCGGCGCCGGCGCAACTATAGTAAAGTTCATAGAGTCAGTTCGCGGCGGACAAGCGCGCGCGAATGCCGCCTTTTTCTACTCAACGAATTTAGACGCTACGAAAAACGAAGCAACGCACTCGCCGCATACGAACAAAAAGATATCCATAGTTTAAATTAGAATTAAAAGGGTGACATGGCGATATATGGTGCGGTGAGTATTCATATTTTTATTGTTAAATTTATTTTAGAACAGCGTATATAGATGCGCTATTGCAGAACATTAGAAGATAAAATGTTATTATTAATTACGACACAAACTAATTAACCCTTCAAGCACTAACCTGGCGTTTACGCCAGCTTCCATTGTTTTCCTATTGTCTCATGTTTATGGGTAATCGACAGATTAATTAATATTAATTTTAATTCATTTTGTTTTATACATTAATTTTATAGTAGTGTACTGTAAGGAATTCATTATAATTTCAAACAGGACAGGCAGGTAGGTATATAAAATATTAATAACTAAAAAGATTCTAGGACTTAAAAAGTTGAATTGCCAAAGGATAATACAAATTACCTACATATTTCGCACGTTTGCAATCAAGTTTTGCGCACGCGCGATGCCCTGTACCTGAACTACCTACTAGGTACGCGTATTTAGTTTGCTCTGCGACATCGAACATTGAACTAAATTCTATCTTCCGTTTAAACATACCGGTGACGAGTAAACAACAGTTACAATGGACAACCGTACATGTAAATTTATTTACTTTAAAATGTCTTACATTCTCATATTATTATCACAACAAGAGAATTACATACATACATACATATCATCACGCCTCTTTCGCTTCCTCTACTTTCATGAGCGCTTTCATACATGCTTGTCGGTTATGAGTACTTTTTACCTGGCCTTTATTTAACACATGATTGATTTGGTCTAGATACGTTCGCCTAGGTCGACCCTTACCGACTTGCCCATTCTCCCTCGCCTTTTAAATTAATTTCGTTATCTTCTCTCATCCATCCTCTCTACATGCCCAAACCAACTAACCACCTATCCACTGTCCTGTGATTCAATTCAATCATATATGTATTATATTCATCAATTTTCTAGACCCTAAGTTCTCAACGTAGGCCATAACGTCATCTTGTGGAAGTAGAAGACCCAGAGAAAATTAGGGGGCATTGAGAAAGAGTAGAAGGGCTGGACAGATTAAAAATATAGTCTAAAAAGGCAAAAAAAATTCACACGGGGACTCTAGAAAAAAGCATATACTCAAGGTGGGCGGTGAGCAAAATAAGGTTGAGGAACTGTGTTCTAGACACTTCAGACCGTACTATAATATACTAGAATATCGTAACCTGTAAATATAACCCGAAATTTTACTTTCGAAATATTTTAATGAGTTCAAATTTTTGTTTAATTTCTTTTTATACCACGTTAGTAGCAATTTAAAAAAATATTCGTAGACTACCTATCTGTTATTCCAGGTTGTACTTATTTATAGAATTAATTAAATTTATCAATCCTCCCATTTCAATCTTATGTATAGTCGTTATCGTTACGTTTGCCGTACGTGGAGAACATTTAAACAATATCATTCGTCGATCTGTCTTTAAAAGCTCTGTCACCGTACACCGGGCAAATGATCAATTACCACCCAGATCCATATCTAGTTTTTTTATTTGATGTGGTATAAAACCTATTTTCTTCTAAATAATATGTGTCTATTGTGCACGTTTTACTTAATGTGTCGAGTACCCATAAAAATAATACAATGGAAAGCTGGCGTAAACGCCAGGTAAGTGCTCATGGAGTTAATAAAGAACCTTGAAACTTATTAAAGGCATCCAACTAAGTTATTCAATATTTCGATGTTATTTTCAGAATCCGACCAACCTGAGTTCTAAACTAAAAACTAATTTATTACCCTGGCAATTAACGTTCGTAAATTCTCAGTGCGTATATATTTTGAATTTACAATACATTTTACATTACGCAGTTGGACGGATCTTGACTTTAATTTCATACAATTTAACAATAGCAAAAGCAGGTCGCGCGTAACTACAGAATTATTTAAATCTGAAAGAGATGTAAGTCACTCGTTTGCAGATAAAACTCCACGACAATATTACGTATGTAGCCCGATGAAGTCATTTGTAGAATCTAAAGAATTATATATGCAAATAATACATAATTTAAAAGCTCGTCTTGTGTCTGCTGAGTTGGCTGGATTTCGGCCAAGGTCTTCATTCGATGTATTAGCCCTTCGTTTGAACTCGTCATCTTTAACTTTTAAAATATAACTAACTAACTGCGCCCTGCGGTTCTGCCCTCATCTAAGAATCTCTTCAAGAACATTATATTATGTATCTTGTTTGTAAATTTAATCCACTATTATATGTTTATTCATTTACTACATGATCTAACAAAATATATAGTAAAAAGTTACCAGAGAATATGGTTATGATACAAACAAGAGCCATGTAAATTGATTTAGTAGTGGACTGGACTTTATCTCAACTTAATTGATGCCTTAAAATCTTTATGCATGAAATAAGTTCTCATTTTCTCTTTAAACATAAGTTTATATTATTGCCTGAGTTTTTAGAAATTAACATATAATGTTCACCATCTTTGAATGTCATAGTTGTTTTTACAATCGATATACCAGAGATTTTGATTCAATAAAAAAAAGGTTGGACATTACGGGACGCTCGACGGAGGTGAACGTCAAAACGTCATGACGCTTACCGTCACAGCATATGAATTAGTTGTACTGCCAACAGATGTTACACATCAAAAGAAAATTGTTTTCGTCTTAGTCAATCTTTGTACGTTACAAGTTTTTCAATTAATGTACAACATAATATCTTTACCCTTGTAAACAGTCTGGAGATCACGTTTCAGAGGTTATCAATGTACTTACTTGTTGACACAACGCTAGATATTGTATATATATACTATAGACAGTGTGCATAGTAATTAGCAATAAAAAAACGACATAAAAGTATAAATATTTGTACCACATTATATTGCGTTAAATATTGTATACGAAATAGGCAATGAAAACGATTAAACTGCATAAAACACCTGAGAACTCGACCATGGCTGATAATATATTATTTCCGTAATATTAATTTAAAATAATATAATAATAGAGTACCGTATTTCTGTCAACTTTTATCGTAAAAGTTACTTACGCGTATTTAATTGGTATAATATCAACTGCCATTAAATATCTACTATTGAACGGTGAAAAACGATGATTTTATTCAACTGTTACCACATGATTATCTCGCTTGCAATAAACATAACACTGATTATAAATCGAAATCAACCAATATAAATTGACACGTAGATAGTTTATGAGCGTTATGCGTAACAGGGTTTTCGCTTGAATGGCAATTAGAAGCAGCTGTCTCTAATCTTAATATTCAATGCATCCAACCCAACTACTTACTTATCTCCAGTTCTTGATTTCGAATTGAGTTATAAATGTTAATTGAAAAAGATATCCATTTATTTATAAATATTGACGACGGGGGTACTATCACAAACTGCTAATTGTTTCCAGCCTAAACATTAGTTTCGAACTAATAATCGTTACATACTTTTATATATTCAATATTTAAACACACTTGCTCATATAAATTTATATCATGTTTATTATAACTTTAAAATAGACAAAAAAAAAAACTAGGCTGCCGTGGAGGTTGCTGACAAAAATGAACACTCTTAACTTGGAAAAAATTGTTTTTTCTAATATTTAAACTCCATAATTTGTTAATTGAAATTACTAAAGTAATCTAATATTTTCCATATAACATTTGTCAGGTTTAGCATCTATTAGTGTTCCCAGCAATAATTATGTACATTTCCATATAGTTTAGTTTATAGTTTATTTGCATATAGGACCATGTCCAAAACTCGATCTTACAATCAGGCGTTCCAAGCTAATTGGTTTATAATCAAACCTCGTTATCGACCAAATGACATGGCGGGATCATTTAATACGCACGAATTATTGTAGGCTGCCTAAAACAGTGTGCCATTCGTAATTGATGCGCAAACGTGATGGCTAATTTCTTCGTTAAAGATATGTAAATAAGTATCATATTACCACGTGTAATATTTATCCAGATAAGTGGAAAGAGCTTGCAAAACAAAGCATGCAAGCAAGTCAGTCATGAAAGCAGTACCTATAGATAAGTTAAAAAGACTTTAATGTTATTAAAAAAGCCGTCCTAAACCTTCAGTTTAATGGTATGCCTTGTAATAATACATAGTTGAAAATTTGTCTTCGCGAGCCACATTCGCGTACCTACACACACTCGCCAACTAATGATGGATAGTCAATGAGGATGTCTGCGTCTTGAGACCTACTTCCTCTTGATTTACCCTGTTAAAACATTCGACCACATCATCATGTAGCATTAAGAGATATTGTAAACCAATACTAAACCTACCCAACGTTGAAAACAAATCACTTGACATTAGTCTCTACACCTATTCCATGAAATTGGTTATTTAAAAACAAAAAAAAAACTGAATATTCTCTAATGTAATGCAAGAATATAAATGCTATTTTTAACGTCTTGTTTTAATAAATTATAATATCCTATATACTGTGATTGTACTCTCAATTATTATCAGGTCAAGTTAACACTAATAAACTATTTCACGTGCACGTTGAATGTAATAAAACAGAATTCATTGACTGCATAGTTCGTTTATTATCTATTATAAAGTCGTATTGCAGTATTAATAATTACAATACATGAATAATTTTATTTGCTGGTTACTAACATTTACTTAAATGGAATTTCAATCTTTTAGAAACTTGAAACTCACGACTCTTGTTATGAATTCAATCAGATGCGGATTTAGGATTGCCTGTGTGGGGGAAACTTAACAAAACTTTAGTACTAGCTGTACACAACAATCATCCGTGCCTAATTTATAAATATAAAGATAAAGGTTGTTATTTAATATGATTAACATTTTCTCGTCCTCGCCTGGAGATGTTCTTTTTGAAGTTAATATTCTGTTTTTAAATGTTTGTTCAAGAACTTATTATTACAACTAGCTAGACTAGACTAGTATTCGTTTTTTAACTGTTCTCACTGAGGGGCCTTAACAACTTCACCGGACTTTGAGGAGAGCGCATGAACCACTCAGGCAAAAACGGTAGCTAGCACAAAAGTACCAAGACGATACGAACCTTGAATTAAGCTCCTTGGTACCTGCGCAAAATTTGCCCTAGCTAACCTAAAAGTAATGAAAAGAGTAAAGGGCCTTTACAGAACCCGTGTAGTGTGCAGTATAAGTGCGTGTAATTCAAGTTCATGCAATGTTACTATATCGCGCTGGCTGCGGCCACCAAAACTTTCCCAGTTGGGGATCGGAGAACGTCCTGTGCTGCTGCCAGAGGGGGACCCGGAAGT
Organism: Samia ricini; assembly: GCA_014132275.2. Taxonomy (NCBI): domain Eukaryota; kingdom Metazoa; phylum Arthropoda; class Insecta; order Lepidoptera; family Saturniidae; genus Samia; species Samia ricini. The sequence goes on from AP028159.1 coordinate 4,673,151, forward strand.
ATCCGTTTTAAATTTGACGTAGATCATAAATCCGTTGATAATTTCTGGTCATGCCATCATTTGATATTAAGCAAGTTGATATCACTAAGAAGTCTTACAATAATATAATATTCACTGTGTTATATCGCTAAATATTCAACGATCTAGTTAATGCATTGTAAAAGACGCAATAGAGGTAATTTTTCTGACGAATCTTTTACTAACATCCATATACATATTGTCTATATAGTACCTAATGCAATAAAATATAAACAAAACCCAAACCGTAGCATGCATAAATTATTTAAAAAAATAATCATACAGGTAAACGTATTCACTTATAAGCCACCTAACGTACATACAGATAGCGAGACGTTGCCTTTTAAGAATGTATATGTAAGAATAAACATAAGATTTATTTACGTTGTAATTTAATTTATGGTCAGCTCTACTCGACCCGTTTTACTAGCTGTAAGTACTTGATAGGTAGCCTTGACCCCCCTGAGTCGGAGACTGGATCCACTACTGTGTTCAGTACTAAGTAGTATTACCTATTTTCCACGGAAGAGGTTATTATTACGAAATATAATTTATGAAATGATACCTCGCGTGTGTTTAAAAAAACATTCGTGGTGTATAAATTAATTTTATAACTTCTCGTACATGTTAATAAATTAAGCCCTTTTGATTTTCGAAAATTATTAGGGATCCGCGTAAAAAAAAAAAACTCATGGAATTCTGAATAAAACCCGATTGAAGGATCAGTTTTATAGCCAAGTGCCTGAATTTTTGAGCAATATTTTTAATTTATCTCAGTACCTACTAAATTTTTTTAAAGAAATTAATTAGGGTTTCGTATAAAAAATTAAAACGCAGTAAAGAATATATGAAACGCGGTCTAACAGTTGGTCTATTAAATATAAATTTAGCTTTAAAATTCTACAATTCAGAGCTTGCTCATAATTATTAAAAATTGTTTTAGTAAGAAGTAGTATTATTGAAATAAATATATAGGTATGCATTTAATTACTTTAAATTTTGTAATTACTTTTGTCTTAATGGTGTAAAAGTATAGGTTAAGTTCTCTATGTGTAAAAGTGAGAGAGGGCATAGCGGGATATATCGCGCTCAATATCTGGAGTAGCCCGACTGGTAGAAAACCTCCACCTTACAGAAAATCGCAGCCAAATAATACTACTTCGTTGTAGTGTTGTGTTCCTGTGGTAGGTAAGGTCACCAGCACTCCTTGAGGATGCGCCGTTCAGACAGCGGGAGACCGGCGGTGTCCATACCACGGCTTTTGTTCTTATTCCCAATATAGTAGTGGCCGCGGGGAGCAAAAAACGACCGTGGTTCAATCGGTCTTGCAAAGAGGCTAGAATACTCAAGCAATTTGCGTACGAGGTTTGGACCACGGCTCGAACTAATAAGGACCCAAACATTTCTGATGTGAAACATAAACTTAGTGCTGCATCGAGGTCCAGTAAACGACAAATTAGCGAAGCAAAGATTTCATTGGCAGAATTGATACTCGACTAGCAAGCTACCCATCTGTTAGTCGTACTATCTGGTCGGTGACAAAAGCTGCCGAGGGAAACTTCTGCCAGTCGCTACCGACGGTACTCTGGTAAATAGCGCTAAAGAAAAAGCGACCTATTAGGTGAGTTCTTTGCCTCGAACTCGACTATGAACGATGATGGAAGCACAGCACCATCTAACATTCCGTGGTGCGAATACTCCATGCCAGATATGAAGACTTCACAAAAGGATGTGCGGCAAGAACTGCGATGTCTAAATGTTCATAAGTCGAGTGGGCCAGACGGCATACCAGCAGTGGTGCTTGAGCAGTGTGCTCCTGAGTTGTGCCCTGTGCTAACGCGTCTTTTCGCGCTATCCTACCGCAATAGGCAAGTTCCGTCTTCGTGGAAGACTGCTCATGTGCATCCAGTGCCAAAAAGGGTGATCGTCAGATCCATCGAAGTACAGGCCTATCGCTATAACCTCTCTTCTAAGTTGATGGAGCGTGTGATCAACTTTAAGCTCCTTAGATACCTAGAAGAACACAATTTGCTAAGCGACCATCAATATGACTTACGCCATGAACGCTCAACTGATGATCTTCTAATTTATCTTACACACCGATGGGCTTCAGCCATTGAGAGTCAGGATGAGGCATTAGCGGTTAGCTTAGATATATCAAAGGCGTTCGATCGGGTTTGGTATCGGGAACTTCTATCTAAGTTACTTTCTTACGGACTACCATTAACCCACATCTCTGTGCTTCCGCTAATATTAGCTAAGACTATGATTTGTATAGTTTTTCATATGAAAAAAAAATCATATATACAATATTAATTTAAAAAAAAAGAACCAGATCGAGTTTCTTGCCGGCTCTTCTCGAATGGGTTGTTTTCTGAACCGGTGGTAGTGTTTTAGACGTTCATAAGCGCCTTCTTAGGGCCTAAATTGAATAAAGATTTTTTTGATTTTGATTTTGTTTATGCAAATAGATTGCTAGCTTTCTATCCGGCAGACGCATAAATTTTGTAGTAGACGGCAGCTGCTCCGATAGCGTGGGTATAAACGCTGGCGTTCCGCAAGACTCTGTACTATCTCCGACTATGTTTCTGCTGCACATCAATGATATGCTGTCCATCAAAGGCATTCATTGCTATGCAGATGACAGTACTGGAGATCCTTTATACACAGGCCGAGAAAAACATCCTTGGCTCCGTTGTGGAAAGAAATCGCGAACAAATTGTGTTGGAAATTGAGAACACTCTGTCAGCAGTATTTCAAAGGAGTCGAGATAATTTAGTCCAATTTAACCCGACTAAAACACAAGTTTGCGCATTCACTGCTAAGAAAACCCCATTTACTGTGGCCTCACAATTCCAGGATACACCCCTTACTATCTCGAGTTGGTAACGCGCACGTGATACATTTGGTGTTACAGGCCATGACCGCTTACCATCATACGGATCGTATGCCTGATTGCAACTTTAGTTGTATAAAAAAAAGAGATGTGTGAAAGTGATCTCAGATAAACTATACAAACCTAGCTACTTGTAGAAATTTAATGTAAAAATATTTAGGTACCTACCTACACGTAGGTAACAGACTTATACGTTGATAATTACATTGTTACCTACTTTCGTACAAGAGATACGGATTACAATAAAAAAAAAAATCAGTTCATTTATCTACATAGTTTAGATGAAGAAATGCGAAAGAAAGTAAAATCTGTAATGAAATTTTATTACAGAAAGCACATAATTATAAAGAAAAATTTATAAGCATCATTTATGTATCCAATATCCGCATTACTCGTTGAATGGAGTAGAAAGGAAATAGTAAGGAAATTAGCTATGTTGCGGGTAAGACCAGTAGTAAAATTAATGGGTTTTACATTGCTATTGAACAAACAAGATTTACTAAAGATATAAGGAAGTAGTTACTTGTTATGGCAGACTTCGTAAAATTACACTCTTTGCTTTCAATTTTGAATAAATCTTTACAAACCACATTTTTATCCTGGATTCTTCACTGGTGTATTTTCACAAAACACTTATTTTCCATACGTACATTTTAAAATGTGTCTAATTCCCAATCCGTTCACACGTGCATTTAGATAAAACAGTATACACTAAACAATAACATGGATTTTAATAACATAGACAAAAACCATTTTTTTGTTTTTTAACCTTTTATTACCTATACAATAACCTTTTACATATTTTTTGTTGCATGCCTAATGGAATGGTTAATGCATTAGCGTTACTAGTAGGTATAAAATTATCTACAAGTATGATAAAGATCGTATTCAATTTCACATAAAACCATAAACAACACAATCTATTCCCAAGACATCGCGACAAAAAATATGTTTACCTCGTAAACGACCCTATAATAACCCAGTTACCCATGATTAAATGTAGGTAGTCCAAATAAATAATACGAATGTTTTATACATATTGTAAATAAACAAAACGATATAATAAATATCATAAATTAATTCAAAGAATATTATGTATTTATCTTGTTTGTTGATTTATTTGTACCCGTCACTGTGGTTGGTATTTTACCTTCTTGTTCAAGGTGGTGTACAAAAAACTAGTTAATTTAGGCTTGGGTCGACATACATTCGGATACATATGATTTTAATAAACATAATTAAAACACACTAGAAAACATTTTTTGTGATAATATCATTTCAACATTAAGTTAAGGTTAAGGTATCGAATTTCTGAAATTTTCGTAACTTTTGTTACATAACTAGTTATATAGACATAATTCAATAAGTTCATTGCGTATCACGAACGCAAAATGTCACATTACTAAACATTTTAGTGACGTTTTAAATACCACCAACGATTAATAAGTGTTATTAAGCTATCTACATACTTATGGTTGCAAAACACAGCTGGCTGATCGGGACGCCAGCGCGATGTTTCTATAGAAGACATCACGTCGACGCGAGCCGATCGCGACCTCTTCTATAGTAAAATCGCGGTGGCGGCCCGGCCCGCCCGCTGTGTTTTGAAACCATTACTGGATGAGTGTAGAAATTTGATTTGACTTGATTTACGTCTCCACGAGTACGGGATACAAGCGATAAAGCATATGTGACACGTGAGGGGTCGCATTATCAAGCCCCCTGTGTGTGTGACCCCATAAACAATAATTCAATTACATCAAATAAACTGTCCGACTTGCGACCGACAGTGGCCTGCGTCTTATATAATCTATATGAATGAGCAAATTATACTCTGTTATTAAATTCATTGTTGTTCTTTAGTGTACTCATAATATTATCTTTATAGGAATTGAATTACTGCTTAATTCTCGAACTAGAAATTGAATTAAGACGAGCTCCATCATCGCGTATTAGCTTTTAAGATCTTTATTTGTTAGCGTTGATTTATAAAGTATTCATACATTTAGAATTAATTACGTGGAAGTATTCCGTATTAGCAAATACGAAAACAACATACCAATTATAACTTCATTATGGTAAAGGTTATTTATGTACAGTGCATCTCGTTAGTTAGACTCAGATACGCATACAATACATTCCGCTGATGATACTCGTTATGTAATTGCGGTTTTACAGGTATTTTTTCCTTGTCAAGTAAGTACTAACAAAGACTATAATAGTACTATAATAAAAAATCAGCATTTATGTTAGAAAAGTCTAGAATTAAAATATATTTGGAGGGAAACAAAGATATTAATTTATCGTATAATTTAAAAACAAATATATCAACAATAAATCATTATTTGTTGTCCACCTGGCTAACTAAATCTCTTCACGTTCAAAATCTGTCACCGATTCCTCTAGGCTTAGCGTATCTTAGTTTCACTTTTAGGCACATCATCATTTAACGCCAGGTGTGATTTTGGTCAAACATACGCTGATTACTAAAACAATGTTTCAAAAAATTCTCCCTTAACTTTTGTATTTAAATCTTTTAAAAACTAATTACAGTAATACCCCGCTTTACGCGAGGGATACGTTCCGAAAAAAATCGCGTTAATTGAAATTCGCGTATATCGAGGTTTATGATTAAACATAGTCAAAATTTAATACAAAAAAATTCAAATCATTTTAATCAATCACTTTAATTCTAAGAACACTTTATGCAATATGTACTCTTATTTTTTACGGAAAAATACATCTATTGTCTTTACATTATGTTTATACGCACTCTTTCGCGTAATGCGAGGCATTTGAGCGCGAAATTTGACATTCGCGTTATAGTGAAACCGCGCGTAAAGGGGTCGCGCTAAGCGGGGTATTACTGTAATTGTATATACAAAATATATAATAGGTAGTTATATATCTGACTAAATTACCCGTCAAACCAACGTATCATAAATTACAAAATAGAAGAGAGATAGATCGAGTGACTATTTCTAAATTACAAAATACCTTGTCATCAGATACTCGTATACATGTACATACGTTTGTGTTAAATACAATGTTGCGTGTCATGTACAATATAAAACGTATCGCATGACCCGAGTATTAATTAATATTCAAGTTATTAAACTTAGTTATGTCCCCAGAGGCTGTGGTGGCTCGGCGTCGCGCTGCTCTTGTGTACTCCTAACACACAATGTCGGACTCTTACGTAAGTATACCTTTACATAAGACGTTAAGGGCTTTGTGAATTGTCGCCTTTCTAGATTGCAATTGGAAAACTCATTAACATTGTTTTCGCATGTTGTATTTAAAATTTTTCCTAAAGTACCTTAAGATCCACGTGCAAATATCTACGACTTCTATCATAGACCCACGTATTTCTCACTTATAGAGGTTAAAAATAACGGGCTAGGAAATTATTCTCATTACCAAATGTAATATAAAATTTACTAAAACTTGAATTCTTCTTTAGATACTTTTTAGTTATAAACTTAATTAACGGACAGAAAAGAGGAACGTTGCCTTCACCAATATATATTTATTAAAATTTATTTGTCGAACTTCCATAGGCAGCGTAATTAATTTTTATAATTGAAATCTAGTAGTATAACTTAAAAAAAATGTTAATGTGTTAATAATTAGTATAAAAATACATATTAAAACGTTTTTATTTCTATATTTATTAGTTTCATACGTATGTAACGAAAACTTTGAACATGATTTTGACCCCTTTCAAAATGTCGGATTGAGTCGAAATTTGGCATACTTATCAAGGACCGATGATAATTGAATATTTTAAATAGTTAGTCCCGTTATCCTTACCAAGGTTTTCAGCATTAGCGATTTTTTAGTATCTGATATCCGAAAACCAAAAGAACACGCTTTATCCAACTAAAAAATGATAAATAAATAATAGTTTCAAAAACACGCTTTTATAGAAAATCCATTTCTTTCTGTTATTTAAAATATTCTCATTTATATTTATTAATTATTTTTGTTTTTTTTTAGTTGGATTTTCTATAAAAGCGTGGTCTTTAGTTTTTTTAACTATACTTTTTTATTATAGCTATTACTGTTATCATTGTATGAACTCAGTCATTTCATAAATGTCGATTTATAAAATAAACCGCCGAAAACGGGTTCGCGGATCAATAATCCACAAATTCATAAAAATTGTTGACATGCTAGATATTTTTATTAGAATAACTATTTAATGTGTCGAGTAGCCATAAAAATGAAACAATATAAAGACAATAGGAAAACAATGGAAAGCTGGCGTAAACGCCAGGAAGGTGCTCAAGGGGTTAATAAAGAATCATTAATACTATGACGTTAGTTAGTAAATGAAACTACGTAAAAATTTAAGATTAATAATCTTAGTTACACAGGTATACAATTAAGTTGGATATATCCTCAATATGTAAGGCACACGTTCTATCGACTATAAATGATCAACGAAAGAATTATCTTTTACATAAACTTCTAGGGAAAAGACAACAATAAATTTAACTACTTTTCTATTTATAAAGAGACACAAAATTCACTTCATTAGCTATAAGATGCCTCATTATTTATCTAACTTTTATAACCGTTACAGGATTGGTTTATTTTTATCAAACATTTCACAATTCTCTAAATTGCTTTCATTTCCATTTATAAATCGAAGCGAGCGGAGCTATGATTCCATTAAAGCATATGCTTTGGATAAGATTTAGTACGATTTCAAATAGTATATTTTGTTTTTATTTGGTACGTGACATGTTATATATAATAATGGTGTAAAAGAAACTATTTAAAAACTGAATTATGTTTTATCTATAAATGTCAGTAAGAATCAATGATAGGTCATGTGCCGCATCAATGAATGTAGGTTCGAATCCACTTATCCTATTCATAACAAGATTTTGGTGAAGGAATACATCGTTCTAATACTAGCCTCGTTAACTACCGTTACCTTTAAAGGCTGCTTCGAAGCACCTATATACGCAGGTGTGTTTAGGCAGTATCAAATAAAGGAATCAGAAAGAATAAACAATTATTCACCAACGAGACACGCCCGAGGATACACACAACGCACATACAAAAAAGGAAAAAAATAGAAACAAATCACTTGACAGCCAGTACCTTTAGGCTTAGCGCATTTACGACTTTCAGCCTCATCGTGCCTTAACAACAGGTAAAAACGCCAATTCTATTATAGTATATAAAGAAAAAAAAACTCTGAAGTAGAGAGCTTTGGTCAGCCATTTTGTCAGCCATCTGCACACTTTATGCTCAAAGCACGATACGACAATTTGAAACACTGCGGCAATGATGTCCACAAATATCCACTGTCTTGACAACCATCCCAGATGATGATCAGCTTCAGAAGACTCTTAAAAACGTCAAAGCTGAATCTGCCGTTATAACCCAAATCAGTCTAGGGTTCATCATCGCAAGTATAATAAAAATAACTTTAAGACCAACAACACTTAAGTAGGAAGTACGTTATGTTTAAGTGTTTTATTAAGTGCTATATTCCAATTATAGAATTAAATTCTATGAGGTATTCGATTATTGAAATGCGGCGTATGTTGTGGTTTTTTTTTTACATAGATATCGATTGTGTTAATAATGTTATGTGTGATTTCCTTTTATTTTAAGAACGGTTGTACATCGCCCATAAAAATGCTATGACGGTACTTAAACTAGGTAAATTTTCTGGAGTTCTTTATGAACATTATCTTCAAAATACTGTGCATCAAAGGGAAAGAATTAGAAATAGAATTAAATTTAGGACATTCAACTGATAGTATTTTTATAAAAAAAAGTACTGATTTAAATTTATTTAAAAACTTATCTCTGGCAACCTCCGCACCTAAACACTTGACACATTTTAGCGCAATATTTGCATGTTCTATTAAAATAGACGCGTGCCAGTTCTCGTTAGTGTAACCGATATTATAACATTTAAAGCTTATTACTTTGTGTCGTGTGGCCGCAAAACAACTTTAATGTTGGACTTAAAAACAATGCAGTTGGATAATTGAATGCCAGGAAACAGATATTTAAACAGTTCTTTAAAACTACTTTCGTTGTATTAATTAGTAGTTTCACATGAAATATGAAAGATTAGATAAAATGCATTTTATTGCGAAATCGTTACTACATATTTAGGAGACTTGTGTAAATGACATTTTGTTACATGTGAAAACCCAAAATAAAAAAATACATTTACCGTAGCTTAGATATAACTTCAAGAGATTCTTTCGCTTTGGTTTGAATTTATTAATTTTATTACCTATATAGTAATAAACAGATACACACAGGTAAAGATTATGATTACTTTTTTTTAGTAGCTGATTTTATGAATGAATGTAATGGATGGAAGAATAGTTAGTTAATCAATATACCTACAACACTAAACCTCATATTTTGTACAAAAATTTAAATTCGCATAACATGACATAGGTATACACACGACGAACTAAACCTGACCATGTCAAGTTTTAAATAAAGACTTCTATTAAGATTGATTTGATAAGGCGAGATAAAAAAGAGCAGCATTTTCTTGATATGACAATTAAAACATTACACGCATAACATGGTTAGTTATAACATAAAGGTAAACTTGAGGACTTAGAGCATTCAAACTAAAAATACTAATGTTACTAACATATTAAATATAAACGCTCATATTTTATTTGTCACCTATTTTCTCTATCATAATATCAACTTAATAGCTCATTGATAAGGAGTATAGAAAAAAGAATAAAAATAATCATATTGTATCGAAAAACGTTAATACTTTTGTAACGTGAAAAAAACAAACTGATTTTTCTATGGCATACTAGGGATATCTATGGATCCAAACACCTAAATTCCAAAATTTAAATTTTGTCGAATAATATCGTTTGCGCTCAAAGGTTAAGTGAATGTGCAGCCGGGGCGTTGTAATATTTAGAAGTAACGACCAATCTGCGACCAACTTCGAATTAGACTGCATTACTGTCCAATGTTGATTATAGTGGACTATTGGTACTAGAAATCTGGTTGATTGCACGCCATTGCCTGCATGGCATTGCAGCAATTGGCTTCCAATTTAATTTCTTACAAATATTTCATTAAGTATATGCATTTAACCAAGTGAGCAATGATGCGAACCATATCTTATAACTTATAATACCAGTAGGCTGTCAATAAATTCAATTTATCGGTATATACGTTACTAAATAATATATCCACGTTAAATGATATTGGCAGATATCCAACAGGAATGTAACTTAAAGGAAATTTATAACGTTCAAAACATACTTCATAAAAATAATTTACGCTTTAAATCACATTTTAACGTTACTAAATAACGTTTCTGTATCCATTTTCTAAATTTCTTATTGTGTAAATATACCTACACATCTAGTTTTATTGTGAACTATGCTTTTTTTGGCAAGTTTTGAGTCACCATGAGAAAGTTAAACACCCACCCGGTATGACTCGTTTAATCAGGACATTACACCTAGCTGTTTTGTCCAGTTTCTAAATTTATATTTTTACGACATAGGCTTTTAACATATGTAAGTAGTATGCAGGTTATAAAAACTATGTTATGTCTGCATCTTCTGTATATCCCTTTCCACTATGATTCCGTCATAGCGTAAGCAGAACCATATAATATTTGTTTATTATTCTAACATAAATGTTTTCCTAACTGTTATTTAAAACCACTATTAGAAAGGAAATACTATTAAGATGTATGTTTTTGGATCTATTTTTCTATTTCTCCAAATCGTAATCAGACAATTCCTTTAACTTATCGATTTTTTTTACAAAAAGTCGCTCAAACTAAATCAATTAAACAAATATTATGAATACTATTGTTAGATAGAGTAGCTATACTTAGAAAAAAGGATGCCCGTAGTATCAATATAAATTAGTCATAGAATTATACATTCAAATTTTTAAGAGAGTATAATTATTTTTTTAGGACAGAGGACATAAGAGACTTATTACTATCATTAGTACACATGGTGCGGTTATCTGAGGACAAGCTGGAGAGACATGAATTTAGAGAGAAAGCACTCGGGGATCAACTCAAGAAGATGTTGACGGGTTTGGACAAGAAACATAGAGCCCTCGAGCCTTTGAAAGGCATGATTTCAAGACTCGATGACCGGCTTTCGAACGTCGAAACCATATTATTACAGGTAAATAATAACCGCAAAAACTGTATAGCTTACGCATTTTAAAACTCACATTATATTTATCTGTAATTCTATTTTATCAATATTAGTTTATTCTTAAAAACTCTTTAATGGAACAGAAAGAAGAACGTGAGAAATCAACACAGATGAAAACAAACGAAGCTCTACAAGGAATACAGAAAACTTTGGAAACACTGACGGCCCCTATGATGACACACAAACAGAATCCGATAAGTTCTGCTGATATGGAAAACAATTTAACGATAAATGACGATAGTGTTCTGGAGAGAAGACTTGAAGCGACAGACGCTAAATTGGACGCTCTTAAAATAGAAATAGAAAATTTGAAACAAAGCTTTAACAAGGTATGATTACTGAAAGGCAATTTAAATAATTAGGTACATTTTAGATTCATTCGTCTTATTTTTCGATGCTTTCTCATAATTATTTAATTTTAGGATACACTCCGCTCCATTTGTATGGAAATGACATACAACGTAAAGCCTTTAGAGAAACACATAACTGAGGGAGAAAAACTGCTTCGCAAATATGAGTTGAAATTAAACGAATACAATAACACAGCATGCAAAGTGCAGACAGACATTGAACCGTTGAATGAAGTGTCTTTAGCTGATGAGGCTTGGCATAGTAAAATGACTGAAGGTACGTATTCTATTCGGAAATATTTACGATTTTATGGCATATTATGAATGTAATAAAGCCTTTATTGGCCGGTAAAATAATAGAACCTTTGCTATTCCTATTGAGAAAACTGTTTATTTTATGGCACGAGCTAAAATTTCTGGACAAATAAAGGACACATTTATATCTTTTCAAGTATTTCGCAAGTGCATAAATTATCCCATAAGTGCATAAATTTTTAACTAAAGATGCCAGATGGCCTTATAATTGACAAAGTATATTGCCTAGTTCGTAGATCAGAGATTTCATGTATTTTTGCATATTTAGTATAAAGTAGCTGTGTGCCCGCGGCTTTGGCCGCGTTTTATATACATTTTCACTGCATAATATAGTTTTCAAATTTTCTTTTATACGGAATCCTAATTATTTTCCAAATTTTTTTTTTACATACATACATACATATGCTCACGCCTGTTTTCCCCGAAGGGTTAGGCAGAGGTGAAGTAGCGAACTACACCACCCACATTTCGCCGAGCTTTAGTTCCGTCCCAGATGTGACAGGGGGCGAGCCTGTCGCCATATCGGGCACAAATTCCAAACTCCGGGATGATACTGAGTAGAAAAAACCCAATATCACTTGACCCGACCCGGGGATCAAACCCGAGACCTCAGAACGGCAGTCGTATGTAATACAACTGCGCTACCGAGGCAGTTAAATTTTTTTTACTACTAACAAAAAAGGTTAAGCAAAGGTGTTTTGCACAAATACATATACCTGCCCGTAAAACTGTGCATTGAATCGGATTTGATTCTTTATTCTTATGATTTTTTTACGCGGATCCCTATAGTTTTTGAAAATTAAAAGCAACCTAAGTTACGCGGAGTAACTTCAGCTATGTACCTAAAAAAAGTCTCGTCAAAATATGTCCAGCCGTCCCGAGATTACCCGTTAATAAAAATTTTGACTTTTGTGCGTTATCCTCAAGAACCCCTTTCGTTTTATTGGACAAAAAGTAACCTAGATGTTACTTTATAATATTAGTTATCATTGTGTCAAGTTTCGTTAACATTGGTTCAGTACTTTCAGAGTAATACGCAAACATAGGGAAAGACGTACAGACAGAAAGGCAGACAAAAATTCTAAATAAAATATTTTTTGCTTCTATATTGATAACAAAGTCCACTCCGATGATAAATTTCAAAAAGTATTTAATGTACAGATTTGGCCTAGTTACAGTTTTATTATATTAATAATACTGTGTGTATCAGTTTGTCCATTTGGTCAACTTATATATATGCAAATTAAAGAAATAAATAAACACTTTTCAGTTATGGAAAATCAAGAAAAGAAATTAGAAAAAATTCAAAAACTATTATCTGACGCAGAAAGTATGTGGAAAGATCTCCCCAGATTAACGGACCTACACAGTGCTGCCAACCAAACCTTACAGGCGATTACTACCGGTATTGAGAATATTAGGCAGAATGACGAAAATTGTAAGTATGCCAATTAAAATATTATTTGATTTAGCCTTACTAATACATCTGATTATTTCAATTATTTTATTAAATATGTTAACTATATTTTATCATATTTTACTATCAAATTTACAGTTACACAATTTAAATTAGAAAATTAGACTTGCGAGAAGTTATATATCAAATGTGAGATAATTTAATATCAGACATTTGATTTAAACTTTGCAAAAATAGATTATATTATCGTTAAAATTCTAGTTTTTTTTTTTTGTTGAAGCGGCAATTTTGAAAACCTCTCGCCAAAACATCAATAGGTTTGTTATCTAGCACATAGGCCTCTACGCTTCGTGTATTTACCATCCTGACTACATCTTCACTTAATAACAGGAGAGATTGTTGCCAGAGCGCTTAACCTAAACGGTTTATAAAAAAAAAATCATTATTTTTCTAAAGCTGTTAGTAAAATAACAACGAAGTTACGAGAGATGGGTGATCGTCTGGTAGCGACCAACGAAGACATTCAGCGCAGTCTGACACAAGGAAACACACTGACGGAGCGCGCTTACAACGACATCTCGCGTAGCTATGAATCACTTCGTACCGAGGTAAGACCTTTTTTTTTTTTTTTTGACGGGGGGAAATGCATTTACGCACTCACCTTACCTATTGTATTAGTGGGACCTGAGTCCCTCCAATGCAATAGGTAAGGGGGCACGGAGTGACGAGTTCCGTGCCAGTGTGGGACTCAAACCCGGGCGAGAAGTGCCCGGGAATACCCACTAAAACCCCCCGGGGCCGTCCGCCGCATTTGAGATAGGGGGCGATACGGGGTTGCAAGGCATGTCGCCGCGTCGCCCCCCTGCGGCAAACCCACCAGGCCCGTCTGTGCAATGGCCCAGCGGGGGTGGGGGAGAACTTCTCTACCCCACCTCTTCGCCCGCCTCTGAAAGAGGCATTACCTTCCGAAGGGAAGAGGAGTGATCACTGCGACCGTAGTAATCACCTCTCTCCTCCCCCCCCCCCCCCAAAAGTGGGCTTTCGCCCATCCGCCCAGTCAGACTATTAGCCGGCAGTCAGAAGGACTGCCGTTGCCCAGGGTGCACCACGAGGAGGTTGTCTTACACCGCACCCCCCACCGAGGTAAGACCTATTGGTATTATTTCATCAGTCTACCCTATCAGCGGTACTTGGATATTAAAACATAGCCTATACTACTCACTGGTTATGTAGCTATATAATGTTGAAAGAGTTATTGAAATTGGCTCATTAGTTTCACAGTGTATCGATTACAAACAAACAAATTTTTCCTCTTTATAATATTAGTTTAGAAATATAGATAATTGAACAGATTCAATTACTTTATCCCAATAGAGTGGGGGTTGTCTATGATTTGCTTATTTTTGATGAAATGGAATACGGAGGGGCTTTATAAATGATTACGTCAGCAATTGTTACTTTTTTAATGTTCTTTTATAAAATGAAACAAATCCGGTTTATTAAAATTATGTAAATGCTTACGTTAATTCTGGGGGACAAAGTAATTGTTTTGCTTACTTTTGCTGACAAGGGGGTGGAGGGAGTCTAAAATCTGTTTACATAATACATTAACGTCATTACATTAATGTATCTAATTACTCGTTTTTTAAGAGGTTTTAAGTGTTTTACTCTGATGTTAAGTTCTTATAATGTCGATTACCCATAAAAATGAAACAAAAACAATGGAAAGCTGGCGTAAAGAGTTATTGAAACTTTGTTTTTCTTCCTAATTTATCCCATGAAGGTTTTAAAAGTTTAACTGTTTACATTTCTAAGTAACAGTTATCACTTAGTATACTAAGTAACCATTAAATGCTTTGAATGATAGGTACTCATTTTTACAGAATAAAAAGTACTTATAACACATAACTATGAAAAAGCTACTATTTAAAAAAGGCAACCGTTATTTTTAGGTTCAAACACTAGGTAAGAGTGAACGTGTTATGTTGGAAACTGCAGATAACGTACTGGCAACCAAAAAGCGCGTCGAATACGGGGTCCATCAGATTCTGATGGAAGTTAGTGAACTAATCAAAATACAGAATAAGAACATGAACCGTACTGTTATCGAGAGGTGTGTTAATATTAATTACTTACTTAAAAATACAGACAACGAACGATATTATTATTCATTCTTTCTTGCTCGCCCAGTTTTATCTCACTAAATTTACATTATGCTAAGTTAACAAAGAACTATGTACACTTTTATATATACATATCCTCACGACTCTCTCCCATAAGGGTAGACAGCGACCACATCCTTCCATTTGCTACGAACCTGACACACGTCTTTTGTTTCTTCTATTTTCATAAACACCTTCACACATGCTTTTCGGTTACGGGTACTTTTGACCGTGGCGTTTCTCTAGAACGTTCTCGATCTGATCGAGATGCATTCGCCAAGGACGACATTTTTGACCAGGACATTCTTATACTATGTAAGATATTACGTTTACTCGATTCATATGAACATCGATTAGAAATATGATATTATGTTTATATAAGCGGGACGTTTAAGTGTAACGTAAGCATCAATTAGGGCCGGGAGTCTCTGCTTTGCTTATATTTGATAACATTGGCAATTGGGAGTCTGAATAGTGATCACGTAAGCATATTTTCAAAATTATGCCAATGCATCATTCAACTTTTTATTTAAAAATAGTATTCTTGCAGTGGTCGAAATTAGACTATAATCATCATTTATTAAATAACTTTAGCCATTAAAGATCGTCCATTAATCACGTGTGGCTCAAAAGAGGGGCCTTGGTACGGAAATAAGGTTGCAAGTGAGATATCACTTGTACTTTAGTTTTAAGTGACTGGATTAATGAAATAGTTTAATTCAGTATTAATTTATCTACTTATTTCACTGCTACATTATTTTGTACCTCGTTGGACCTTTGCACTGGACACAAAAATCGATCTTTTTCGATAAGGATCCCCATTCTTACTTAGGTGACTCTGATGTTTCGGCCGCTCGTCATACCATGTCCGCGGTCCGGTCTGTACATGTGTTAGGCCCTTAACGACTACTGTAATTTCCCTCGAAAAAAAAAATATATATATATATATATATGAAAACAGTGATCACAGGTGACGAGCATACCAACATGCGCGACTAATATCGAGGTTCAATTTCTATTTTGTTGGTAGCTTTTTTTTCGAGACTTAATGAGCGGTTAAGCAGACAACTTCATACTGTTAATTTTGTGTCACAGATGCGCGCGCATCATAAAATTTCACTCTCATCATTTTTTCATAACGCGCCTAAAGAAGTATAACTTCAAAAATATCATAATAGAATCGTAAGGTACTAACCTAATCCCTTCAATACGTACATATTGAATATTAGCTTTTGCCCGCGGTTTCGATCTGGTTTATGTGGTTTTTGTGAATTAATTCAGTATTTCTCTTCCATCTTCCCTTTTCGTTACTCTTGGCAACGTACATGCAAACTCTCATAATGATCTGTTTAGTAGGTGACAAACAAATAAACTCACTTTCGCATTTATTTTACATTGATAATCGCATGTTTATAGATTGGACAATATCGAAACGAGTATACTGAACAATCAGACAGGAGCTTATGGAAATCTCACCACGAAGTTGGAGCTGGAAGTGTCCCAAGTGTGGGGACAGATCGGTATCATGCATCAACAGCTCTCGGCGAGCAGGGGCGCGCTTGACAAACTCTCTGTAAGTATACACGTATTGTTTACCTATACGATACTAGCTATATACCCGCGGTTCCAGTGGCATGTACTAACGAACAGACAGACTGATAGTCGTTGCCTTATATGTACAGTAATACCCCGCTTTACGCGAGGGATACGTTCCGAAAAAAATCATGTTAACTGAAATTCGCGTATATCGAGGTTTATGATTAAACATAGTCAAAATTTAATACAAAACATTTTAATCGATCACTTTAATTCTAAGAACACTTTATGCAATACATACTCTTATTTTTTACGGAAAAATACATCTATTGTCTTTACATTATGTTTATACGCACTCTTTCGCGTTGTGCGAGGCATTTGAGCGCGAAATTTCAAATTCGCGTTATAGTGAAACCGCGCGTAACGGGGCCGCGCTAAGCGGGGTATTACTGTATTAGACGATGCAATAATGGTTCAATGGATGTGTGGTCGGATTCCGTGTAGACGGAAGTAAGTTGGAACCCACCTTTCTTACTCTATAATGATCCTGATCTTTCAGTATATTTTCCATATCGTGATGAAACCATTACATGATGGTTGGACATTTTCATTGTTTGTATTTAATGAGCAACAAAATAAAAATTATACTGAAATGTCATTTAAAGCTATTAGAGGTTACTTAAGTTTTACGTATAAAGTGTCTTATATGAACTTATTTATATCAACAGGAACAAACGGGGCAATACGTTAACAGCAGCACTCTGACAATGAGCAAAGTGAAAGACGAGGTGAGATTACCACATACGACTCTATTCCGTCGCAATAAGAGCCACGATTAATTTAATTAAAACCAACTTTCGTTTCATCAGGTCGGCAATATAACGACAAAGGTCGTACAATTGGGTGAAAACATGAATTACGTACTCGGTCGCTTGTCCCTAACGACGCAGGAATTCAGTCAGATCTCGACGGGCTTAACCGATATACTGACTGATTTGAAGAAAGACTTCCAGAGTGTGCGGAAAACAATTGAAAGTGAGTAGTTTCGACAAACACAACAAACACCGTGTCAACAGTTTTTTTTTTTTTTTGTCTCTCTTTCCATAGCTAATTTTATTGACGTCAAAGTTAATAAGTTTTAAAACTTCTTACCTAGAGGTATTATTCTAGAGAATAATAAACAAATAAACTCGTTTCCTGGAAAAAAAAAAACACATGTATCGATTTGTGAAAACGCTCCTCAATTGTACACTACGATGAGTGTATTTGATTAAGTACTAGTATAGTCGAATACCTATATATACTACAAAACGTTCGCTTTCAATGAAGAAAATATTTTGGTTTAGCGATTGATATACGAGAGACGTATATTAACCATCACTAGACTAAGCGTGTCGTATCTTTTGACACATATTCACTTAACATCAGGTGAGATTGTAATCAAATTCTAAACCCAAATACTTATATAATAGGATTTATAGTTTTACACTATACGTGTATAGTCAAATAGCTAATAACTAAGACTCCGATGGGATGGTCCGCCTGGACAGTCATAGACATGGTGAAAAAAAAAACCATTTTTTTTGTAAAGTGAAAACTTCTTTAGCATCCTTGAGCGATTCTCGGTAGGGAGAAAAATTTATAGATTCGTATTATCAATGCTCTGACGTCAGCCGTCAACATGCTACAGTATGTAAAGTATAAGATGGCGTTTAGAGATAAATAATCAAATTTATACTTGCGCAGCCTATCGTATGTTTTGATTATATGAATAAACTGTATGAAGATGTGCATTTTATAATTATTGCTCGGAGCGTCAACGGATGTAAAAACCACTTAAATGTTAGGTTATGCTAGTAATTTAAAATAACTAATTATGAAATTTAAAGTTTTTCCAAAATTTCGAGTTTTCATCTCTGTCAGCAATCCCCATAATTGCCTAGTTTTTTTTAGACTGTATAGGCTCAATCCTTTGAGCATAATAACACCTGATTTTAAACGACGATGTGGTCCAGGATGGTAAACACACTATGCGCTAGAGGCACTATATTTCGCTAACCTAGAGTTTGTTTATGCGCCTTGACTATAGGAACTATTTATTTAAACTATAGACTAAGTTCTCTATCATTTAATTCAAAATTGACACAAATCAATTTTGTCTTTTTTTTTAATTACAGCTTCTGGTCCCGGACCGCATAACATCACCGACACACCTTAAGCGATTGAAATCAACGCCAAATACGTAGAGTTACAACATAATTACTAGTTGTTAAGTCTTACCGCATAACAATTGTAAGTCGACTGAAAATAAAGGAGTTTTTAATGTACAAAAAAAAAAAAAAAAGAAATAAATAAAAACACAAATAATATTAACTTTTGCAAATATTTAATCTCTTCCATAATTGTGGATCTATATTTTATATATATTGTACAAGTTTATTTATATGATACAATCAAAATATAAATGTTTACCGTGATAGATACAACATACTCTCAGCTCACATAGGAATAGCGGCCAAGTTTTATATTATATATAAAAAAATCAACTTATTAATTTTATACAAACTGTAATAAGAAAAAAACGTGAATCAAGGAAACTGTACAATAATAGATCTTAAACAACATATATATATATATATAAAGTACATATAATAAATTATTTGTCTCCCGTTTTAGATATATGGTTTTCTTTCTATATACCCGATTACAACCTCATTTTTGTTCTATGTGCAATGAATATTTATTATATGTAACAAAATAACTCTTGAAATGTAATTATGATTCAAGATATTATAATCCGTGCCAATAAAATTCTTATATATTAATATATGATTATTTTAAACTAAATTATTCATTATTACAGTCAATAGATAATAAATGAACTAATACAATTGGTTTTATTTTTATTTTTTTTAATCGGAAATCTTACCACGGTTTTATTCAAAATGCCTAATACAATATTGCCAGATATATTAGGAGGGATTTTTTTTAGATACAATATGGATTCGATTAAATGGTTACATTATAGACATTCGTTGTCGATGACAGCCTAATTTGAGACGTTCTAAATCAAAAGATCATATAATAAAATCAATAATAGTACAAAAGGAATGTAAGATAATGTTTAATATTACATACTAACACGCGAACATTGTGACTTGATTTTTTTATATCAATTATTTATATATTAACTGTTGAAAAATCTTTACATATGTCGTCTAACGAATAAAGATACGTTTAACGGTCGAAAGCGACAGAACTAGTGGGATTTTTTGGTCTATAATAAAAACACTAAACATACTAGATAACAGTAGTTCAGGATCGCTTCCGACCGCTCACGTGCAGTTCGCTTCGTACAAAATATGCACAAAGTTGTCTGTAAAAACATATGTTAAAAAAAGTATTTTCAAACGTTTATTTATACTTATTTAAGGATTCTGAAGGTATTCATTTTCTATTAATATTTTTATAGGAAATTCATATGAAGAAAAGGGTGGGCGTCAAAAATTACAAAGAAAATATCACTACCTTCAAAATCTGTTCCCATGTGGACTGTTGTTCGAAATTGAAATAAAAAAAAACGTTATTACCTTAACTAATGTCACAAGTAGGCAAATGTCGATGGCAGTGAACCTAATAACCTATACCCTCCCCTCGCTATAAACCCCCCACACGAACCGCACGAATAGCGCTCAAAACATTTTTACAGTATTTTTTTAATGTATATACATGAATATTCCGTACATGTACTCTCTCTATTTAATAGGTATACGCAAAAAATATTTACAAATCCTTAATTTTTTTTTAATTGTAGTGTTTAAAACAGAGCACTTATCGAAATCAACTCGCGACACATTCCATCAAAAACGATATGAAAACGACGATTTCAAGGGCAAAATAAAAAAAAAAAAAAAAATTAGGTACGCGTCAAAAAAATAGGGTAAAGACAACAGAAAAATAATGCAAATATAAAAAGCATGATATAAAAATTTATAGGGAATATAAAAACAATTTATTTTTATTTTATCAAAAATATGATAATTAATATAAAATTTATAAAATACCAATGTCCGTGACATCTTCTGTAAGAAGCAAAAAAAAAAACAACTTGTGCGGAAAGGTGGCCATTGCGCCTCGATTTGTGCGTGTGGTCCGCGTACTGCCGATCTACCCTCATCTCTCTAAACACCGCTAGCTATAACGACAGCTTTACAATCCCCCTACTAAATATAATTTTTTTAACTCCCTAACTAATTCACGAGTGTAAAATTGTGCCACATAAGCTATCTCAATGGGACATTTATTTATTAAAGCCAAAAAAAAACGCAACGAAAATTTCTAAAAAAAAAAAGCAAACCGCTTTATTAGCGGCCGCTCCTACTCTGATTTCGTTATCATGGAATGTTCAATATTTCGATAATAAATATAATAAATTCCTGTAAGATACAAGGTTCTCAACCCTGTTTATTTTTTTTTTAAATTATTTTGAAGTAAATGTAAAACTCGACTAGGATTTATATCATATAAAACACTCCCTCTACTGGCAATACCATTTGATAATTCTATATAATAATAATAATTGCTATAATCCATTTTTGGTAATTTAATTTGGAGCCCCTATCGCGATACTTTTATTACATTTATCTAAATTACATAAACGTGGCCGGATATAAAGGTGAACTTTGTATACCCCCTAAAACCACGCGAATAATATAAATACAGTTATTATTCCAACAGTTACACTAAACTCGACCTTAAGTGATGGAACTTACATAGGAAGACATACAAACAACTACACACATACGCCATTACAGACACATCGCAAATGAAACGTTATTTAACCTACACGTAATATATATTTTGACGATTAAAAAAAAAGACATTGCGATTTTCATTGTTCAATTATATAGAATGAAGGGCGGCTGTGTATATTTCTGAACGTTAAAGGAATGTTATGATTATATATATAAAGTATTCCAACAGTGTACTGTTTTATAAATGTAATTTAAAAAAATTGTCTACTCTCGTGGGATATTTTAAAGAATCAGCGGGTAAACACGACACCGCCCCATAAATCGGAGGCACTTTTTATATGAACTTAGCGTTAATGATATTATACGACTATCGACTAATTAGTGATAACAAACGTTAGTTCATTATCGCCCCGCGAAGAACCCGTTGAAACAACGGGCCTGTGACACATTTAAAGCTATATAATATGGACATGTTATTCACGTACTAAATTTTTATTAAATTCTAACCTAAACACGGAGAGAGAAGGGATCCTTACATACACGTACAAACTTACTTCAATATTATTTAAAAAAAAACTACATTCAGCGTTTGTAAACTTACAAAAACACGATTCCATTAACGAGTGCGCGTTTTACAAAATTGGTGTAATAAAAAATGCGTGTCCGATATATATATATATTTTTTTACCTTCCTCATTAATTAGTATATTTCTAAAGTGCTGCCGTTGTACAAAATAGTTTTTACGGTGTTGATTAAAGAAAATATATGTATATATAAGAACAGGTGTGCTGGTAGTGGGAAAACCATTCGCAAGTTCACTCGATCATCACCCCCATCACCAGGTAATGGGGTGATAGATCGATCGACACACATTTTATCATCATTATATTGGAACTAAAAGCAGAACTTCAACGTCCACACCGTTATGTACACATATTGACGAGACGCGCAACAACAAAATAACAACTTACTCGTTTAATAATTTTATATGTATATATTAAAATCGTCGCACATGATCACTTTGTACAATTCCAACGGGTCCAGTATACGATTAAAACTGAACGTAATATCAACATTGTCCAATAATCCGCGGGCAATTCCATACTAACCGGACCACAATAATTACAGATTTTCAATTCAATTCCTATGAACACTATATTACATTTTAATTTTTGTTACTTCTCTAAAATACATTAGAAATTAATCATGATGTTCTATGGAACTTAAAGGAATTAGAATTAATGTTTGATTTGACTAAAGAATAAGTCGGTTGGTGTGAAATGGCCCGCGAAACGTTACATTTATTTATTATTATTTACATATTGTCGCTCGAAGATAAGAATAAGAACTAATAGCTAGGGTGCGTGGGATACAAAAGTTTTGTTTGTGCGGTTTACCTCCGCATGCTCTTGGATGAGGGGCGCGAGTGCGAGTGCGTGTGGGGGGTCGCGCCCCCCGGCCGCTCCTAACTAGAGCACGAGGCGGCCGACACCGGCGACAGGGCGAGTCGCGCGGGCACCCGGACAGCGTCACCACCACCTGCCACCAACATAACACTTAACTACCTTACTAAGGCTACCAGCGCAAACCTAAAGCCCTGAGTATTAGTAAGGGAGTGCAGGTTCTGTAAATATGCAGACGAAACGCCAAAGCACATCTTGTGTGAATGTGATCGATTAATACCTATATATAACGGAATTCTGGATAAGCATGCATTGCTCCTGGAGGATGTAGACACTATGTCAAAAAGATCCAAGTATATCCAAGTTGTAGGATTTAATAATATATGGTAGAAGGGATACTAATAAATCTAACTAGGTCTAACTTTTGAACACTCTGGTGTTAAAGTACATGGTTAGGTTTCAGGCAGTATGTGATATTTTCTGCACCCCATCCCTGAAATCTTTCTAACCTGATGTGGTTAATGTACAATCACTAATGAAAGATTTGTTTTAAAGATTCTCCGAATTAGCAGCTTGTTTAATGTTGTAAATCACTAATTCTTAAAAAATAGACATGACAATCTTATTTCAATTCATACTATCTTTCCAATTATAGTACTAAGTTAAATACCATTTCATAACCACTACTATCAAACTCCTGCATAATCATTATCAAATCACATGTTGACACTCAGCCATAGTAACTCATTAAAAGTCACAAAAACACATCAAACTTAAGCTCAAGCTAAAACTCAAGCTCGCTTAATTAATCAACAAGTAATTATAACATCAGAATTAATCATCTGAATCACATTACAATTGTAGCAATTAAATTATACTATTTAAAAGATATGCCAATGTCCAGTTCAAAAACAAACTGCCTTTATTCACAATTACCTACTCTAATCTTATGATAACATCTAGTTATGGTGTTAATACACGTACGGACCGGACCGCAGACATGGTATGTCGAGCGGCCGAGGTCATCAGTCGCTTAAGTAGAGATGGGGAAGATTTTTCAAAAAGAATGATTTTTGTTATCGATTCACAAAACATGGAGGTCCAAGAGATTATTTTTGTTGTGTTTTATTTGACTTTTTATTCGTTAATAGTATTCTTCCAGTGGTCGAAATTATACTATAATCATCATTTATTGCAAAAACTGTTTCTAATTTTTTTTTTATTAACAGTACAAAAGGTGATCAATAGCAACTTAAAAAAAAGGGAAGAATGACTAATGTACTAAGGAAAACTGCCCCTAACTGTTTTATTTTTACCTATTTACAGATGATCATCATATTACAGACTAGCTGCTCTTCGCGGTTATACCCGAGTAGTTCCCGTTCCCATGGGGTTTTCGGAAAAAAACTGTCCTGGATATCAAACTATCTCCATACCAAATTTCATCCAAATCAGACCAGTAGTTTTTAAGTTTATTCGTTACATACAAAAATACAAATCATTTCTCTTTATAATATTAATATAGAAAAAACTAACAGGACACTCTAATAATCAATACTTTATTAGTTTTAAAGATACATTTTTTGGGCCTAGATTTTATGAATCGATTCATCAAACTTAGATTCGGTTTGATTCAAAAATAATCTTTTTCGGAAAGAATTCCCATCCCTACTTAGGGGACTGAAAACATCGGCCGCCCACCATACTATGCCCGTGATCCAGTCCATACGTGTGTCAACGCCATTACAGACAACATTCATGACTACCTACATTAATCCTATGATAGGACATCCATACATAACACCATTTTTAACATAATTGAATCCAGAAAAATACTTTCTATTTCAGATAAAGTTTATTCTAATTTGTGCTGAAATTGGATTAAAAAATTCTGAAATAATAAGTAAAGAAGTTCACCTTTCGGCTGCCAGCATGGTTACGATGTTCACAAAGCCACACTCCTTGCCATGTACCCAAATTCAGTTTACCATCTGTGATTGGTATTGTCAAGGATGAACCCAGGAAGCAGGCCTTCACATGTGCTGGCTGATTAACAAAACAATAGGTAAATAATTACAATTAAAGCATATCTTTCTGTGTATGTTACTCTATGTTATATATATGCTAAGAGAAAAAAGATTGAAAAGAATAGTTGTTCTTATGTTTGATAGCTTGACAGATTCATTACAGCTGACAGCAGTATTTTAATGTAATTATTACCCTAGAATTTATTAAAATTTTACACAAACTGAATGTTTCTCATGACATGGAAACATCATGAAAACGTAGAATAGAAACTCTCAAAACATAAAACCAGAATTTAACTAAAAGTTAGAAAGTACTAAATAAACATAGGATATTGTATGTAATAAATACAAAATATGAGGAGGTAATTATGCAAAGTACATATTAATCTGAATTTTGATTATTAACTAATCTTATGAATTTTTTACTCTCATTTCGTAATTACTTAACTACTAAAAGTTGTGGTTTTTTTAAATTATATAACCTTAAAAATATACAACTTGTTTCCAGAAGTTTTGTAAACAAAAATAAATTTTTATATAATAGTTATGTAAATTATTATTTATGAAACTCCTAGTTACCAAATAAGTATAAATTATTTGTAAACAAACATGCTATTAATGTTTTATTACATATTAATACTGAACATATAAACAAAAAACATAAGTTCAATAAAACCATACTCTATAAAAAATCATTCTTACCCACATGCCTACCAAATAAAATGTTATCACAGTTCATAATATGATTGCTTATTTGTTTTAAATAGTTATTTAGAACCTTATTGGAATACTCAAAATGTATATGCAAATAAAGAAAGTTCGAAATTCGAATTAACAACAACATTATAGTAAGATTAGGACAACCAGCTTACCATATCGTCGGGCCCTTCGCACGAATGACGGTAAGGTAAACCCTCCGGTACTATTTTGTTGAGCATCATCTCCATATCATCCCTCACGTCCGGGTCCCAACTCTCATTGAGCGCTAGACTGGCCGACGTGTGCATTACTGAAAACATAGTTCATTTATCAACAGAGTGACGTGCACATATCTTTCACATTTCGCACAATATTAACAGTGTCTGTTACTTAACGACGTTATCATAATTGGTAAATCACACTAGAGTTAAATGTAGGGCAAAAATGACAGGTAGGTGTGCATCGGCGGCAAGAATGCAGTCTTGATGGAAATACTCACTCTGTATGTGGCATAGGCCAACAGCAAACTGCGACAACTCCGGCACCTGTTTGAGGATCTCCTCCGTGACCAGGTGCACGCCTCGGTGCTGCGGCCTCAAGTTGAGTTTCCGTTGAAACCACGCGGATCCTATCTGAATTCCTCGGTTCGAGGCCATGTTTAATTTTTAAAAAGGCTACAAAACGACCGCGAGTACACAAACAATATTACACAACATCACTTAGAACAATCTTTACGTAAATTAATCCACAATTATCATAAAAGATTCATTTTCGATCTTTAAAATGGTAATAAATATATCGGAGGTTATAGGACAGATTCGACACCCTATTTTCTGCGGGAAAGTGAGGCACTCGTCAAACGAAAGAGAAACGAATACTAAATGTTATCAGCATAGAAATAAAAGAATTTCTGAATTTGCTGATAATTGCTGAAATAATTGAAATATATGTTCATTTATTTAGAAGAAATTCATATACAAAGCACATTTATTTTATGTTTTATTAGTATTCTCAAAAAATATTAAATGTAAATAGGTATCTTTTACAATATTTTCAATTTTTTTTTAATATAGCAACATTATGCCTAATCGCGGTTTATTCAAAATGATACATGAAATTATACATTTTGGTCTATTGCATTAAAATATATTAACGGAAACAAATGAACAATGAATTAATCGAAATAACTTCTGACCGGACTTTAATAAAATGAATAATAGTTTTGCTACCTGTAACACCACAACTATGTTAGGGGAGTGTCTAGGAGTGTTTGACCATTAAAATAGGTGCGGTGTTGAGCCACTCCTTCATGTTGCATCTATTACATTTTATCACAAGTATTATTATACTTCAATCGAACCCTACACTGTTTTGTAAACCTTAGTTAATAGTAGTTTATAAATTAAAATGGAGCCAGTTATCGACGTCATTACAAGTTCAGGAGAACCCGAATGGCTTGAAATCTGTGTTGTGGGTGAACTCAGGGTTTGGCACATTATTTTCCTTTGCTTGGCTGGTATTACAACTATAAGTAAGTTGGTATTTAAAATTACATTCTAGTTTTAACTAAATCCCTAGGCTCGTTTATACAAACGTAATAAAACAAATAGTAACATAAATACTTTTAAGAATTAAATAGAAATTAAAATAAAGTGAACTCATGTATGTTTGAATTGGAGTTATGACAAGAGAGTTTGTGTACATAATTGTCACGTCTATAACATAATTTTGAAGTAATCAGACTTACAGCAGTTGCAACTACAATTATCTTTTTTGCATATTATTTTATTCATTTTGCTCCCGAAAATGAGTGGTTATTAGCGGACTATATACAGCCTTTAACATGATATAGAAATGCGATGATTTAACGAAAACATATTATACACAGTAAACCAAATGTTATCAGGGACGCGGAAGAAGGTATATAATAATTAATAAAAATTTGTACCGATGGTCTGAAATTTTGTACTTCTTGAGAAATCCAAAGATTTAGTCATCAATGATCGTCGGTGTTGATGATTTAAAATGCAGAAGAAAATATAGACGCTTATCTAGAATAATGTAACCTTACACATACGAATAATCAAAAAACACATCATTTGGGAAAAATACCTTGAGACATTTTGAATCTTTAGTAATTCTACGTTTATTACAATTATTTACTTAACTTTAGTTACTTAACAAATAAGTTTGTTTTTAGACAACTTAAGTCAAAACAGTTGTGTAAATTTTCGTCTTTCTGTTTTTCCGGGTAATCTCCCGAACGGCCGGACTGATTTGAACAGGATTTTTTCTGACAGATAGCTGAAGTTAAGGGGCGTAGTATAATTTTTGTTTAAAATAATGGATTCCGTGTAAAAATATTAAAACTCATGAAATTTTGGACAAAATCCACTGTGCATTGACAGATTTATTTGCAAGTGCTTGAAAATAATTGTAGGCCTGTATAAAAAACATAGAATCCATTCTTTTCCAGTGATTATTTAAAAACTACGAAGCTGCAGGAACCGTTAGTAGATAGATAAAAATAAGGTTATCGTCACACAATCGTCTATTTCTCAAAATCTTATATTTATTGATTACCGCAACTTAGCTAAAGAAGAAATAACGTTGAATTTATTTGAGTAGCTAAGAGTACAAAAGATTTAGAAATATTTTGTTGTTATTCATATAAATTTATGACAAGATGCGATAAAAGGTCAACATTTGCAATATTGGTTAAGTGTGTGACGATGGCAAAAGACCCAACAGGATGACGTTTATGACGCCTTGGAACATGAGCCGGTCTTTGGTATGAGATGCTACTTGCGTCGATGTTTTAGCACAGTCCCATCTTCTAGTTACCTCTTTGCAGACCGGCGCAGCATAAAGCATGAGCCACAAATATTCTGCCAGTAGTGGAGGGTTACATATTTGTGCCGTTGGGGTCAAACCTCTGGGATCGTGGGTGTCTAGTCAACATATCTCGCAACCAGAGGGTTGTCCAATATCCTGCACAGCGCACAAGCATTACCATTCAACGTTGCAATGCGGCCACCCTTCTGTGAACTTTCCCTTTGAGGTCCGAGCTGGACGGCATCCATTATTTATAGTTCATTATATAGTTATTATTATGTAGATATCTGACTATATAGACTATGATATATAGTATACAATACATATACTAGAAATAATAACTCCTATAAAAATGGATACCAAAAATACAATTTTTAATAGCTAGTTGAATGGCTTGAAACTATTTCCTACGGTTTACTCACCGTAATTATGTACTTAAAAACACTACTATAATTAAACACTTACAATTTGTAGTCGTAATGGTCTGCTGCTGTTTCCGCTTCCGGATTCCGCGGACGAAGCAACAAATAGAAGCAGATTACCAACGTCGAAAAATTACGACAAAGTTTCGCCATCAATTGGAGACTATACAGGATTCAAAAATGGACGGTATGTCTTTGAAAGACGGTAAGTATTTTCTACAAGTTTTCCTTTCGTTAATAATTATATTACAATGTGATTACATTGTGATTACAATGTTTTTTTACTCATATGAATAAAAAAAATTATAATGGCATAACTCTTTATTTTTATACTGTAATAAGCTCTCTGCGCTTTGACCACAATATTACCTGATTTTAAGTAATGTGAAGTCAGAGACGCTAAAAAGAGGTAGTAGCTATTAATTGGAGCCGCCGGATCATACCTATAAGTGTTTGGTGGCAGAATTTAAGATGTTTTCATTGACTGAAAGTTCAGCCTCACTATAGTATGGATTCGAACCTACGTCCATTGACGTGGAATCCGACCATACCACCAACGATCCATCACCGCTTCATAATTTTTAAAAATTGTGCGTCTCGGGACGCCCGAGAGGAGTGATAACTTAAACTAATCTAAGTTGATCTCCACCGATGCCGTATGCATGATAGAAAGGAAAGCCAGTCAGACTGGCCCGTAACGAGGTTTACCCTCCCATGAGAAGTTATCATTTCAAAATAAGTTTGATATAATATCTTTACAAATGAAATTATTACATTTATAATAACGATCATTAATTTTCTTTGATTTTGATTTGTTTTTTCAGATATCAAATTGTATTTTTTTGTGATTGTTAGTGTCTGCTTACGATAAACCATAACTACACCAAACATATTTTGCGTAAAGGTTAGCAGCCTCAGCAGCTTACTTGTTCTCAGGAACGTACTAAAAAATGCAATTTTTCTAAAGCGTAACATGTATTGCGTATAAAATGTGTAAGAAAAAGGAATTGAAAGTGTCAAATATGTTTAACAAAACATTATATTCCAATATTTAAAAAAAATATTTTCAAGAACATTTTTCTTTTAAAGAACTACGGCGAACTGCGATGGTTCGTTAAAATAAATTATGTTGTCATTGCTCTGACTCTATCTTATATATTATTCTCGTACAAGTCTGTATCAACCTCAACATATTTAAATATATACGTAAAGGCATATTATTAAACATTATTTATATTTGTTTTGCGATCATGTGATAAGATAATGCGATAACATATTCACGAAGTCGTATCATCATTGCTCTCGCAGCTCTGGAACTGCTGAACGAAAAGAAAAGTCGACAAATGGAAGACAATCAGCCAGGATCGCACCCGAGCTCGATAATGTCACCACAACAGAGTGAGTTCTATCATTTATACAAAGATTCAAATTGATAAACAATTAAATAATTGTCACAGATTATGAAGATTTGGTTATACGTATTATATACTAGATCCTTAATAAAATAGGTCTTACTTTACTATTATTTTGACTTCAAATAGATAACTATTAACGATCTTTAGTGTTATCAATGAAAAATTTTTGGAAAGAGTTTTTTGCCTCAAATTTTCAAGGTAATGATAATGGATAAATTTCGACGTCTGGTTGAAGATTATAAAAAAAGTTCATCTTAGTAACGGTGCACAGATTTGCACCTTTTACTGTAGCTGAATCTTTAGTGCTAAGGGTGTATCAAGATTTGCTTCGTCAGTAATAACAATTTGCTTTGAGGATAAGTAGTAAATAGTTTTTTTTTTATATACTGTATAGCCTCAGTGCTTTGACCACGATCTCACCTGGTGTTATGTGTCATATGGTCCAGGATGATAAACACACGCAGCCTAGAGGTGCTGGTTCTCAAGCGATGCTATCGGAACACACCTATTAGTATTTGGCAACAGGTTTTTAAATTTGAGGGTGGTAGCTATCCAGGGGGTAATATTTGAAAATGCCCTACCACCAAGCTATATTTGGGCTGTAAAATATTAACGCCAAGTCTAAAGATAATTAATAATAATATGAAAGTGTCGGAGTGTCCTAACATAACTATATACCGAATTCGTATACGAACAATTGACTCATGCAGATAAACCTTCGAAATTTATGCGTCATTTCCTACTTCAACGTGACATCCGAATGTTTATATATGATGCCTATTATGTAACATCTAAATCATATTTTATATCAAAATTTTATAGGTTCACTGGATGCGCCGTTTCAATCAGAAGGCGGACAAAAACCTGAGCCTCAAGTTTCTGCACTTAACTTTGCCAAATTGGCAACGAAAGTCGCGAACATCTCCAAGCTTGGACAGCCTAAATCACCGACCTCACCTACACCTTCAGGAAATAAAATTGATTTTTAGAATAATGTACACATTGTAGATGTTTCAAATCTGCGCATTTCTTTATCTTTGTTTATAACAATTATTACAATAATCTGTAAAATAATTTCGCTTCAATTTATTACATCTCTGAATCTCGTGATCAATGACAATCACAATAAATGTAACAAAAAAAGCTTAATTATAAAAATGTATTCTGCACAATAATATAAACTATTTTTATGTGCGATGGTGTTCTGTTTATTGTAGGGTAAAACTGTAGGGTGATTAATTAAAAAAAAAGATGAAACGTGTTCTGTTGTATAATACATACATAGTTCAAAGGTATGAATAACACTTCTGAAATGTCCTTAGAGTTTGATTTTTTCATAGTTCGTTAAATTGTTATGTAAACTGCTGACTTGATTGAATGAAAATTTTACATGAATATAATTCGTTTAAACTGAATTATTTTAGCGTTTTTACCGCTTGTATCATAGCGAGTGTTCCGAAGAGCCCTTTAAACTGATCCCCTCCTCTCCTTTCCACAATAGTACCACGCGGGCGGGACTTAGGTGTCACAATTTTGCGACGCGGTGCTTGCGAAAGCCATCCCGTATCGCCCCCACACCAAATGCGGCGGACGGCCCCGGGGGGCTTTAGTGGGTATTTCCGGACGCTTCACGTCCGGGTGAGTCCCACACTGGCACGGAGTCGTCCCTTTGTGCCCCCTTACCTATTGCATTGGGGGACTCCGGTCTCACTAATGCAATAGGTAAGGGTAGTGCGTAAATGCATTTCCGTACGTCAAAAAAAAAATAAGGTGTCACAATTTTACGGTGACACCCATAAATTCAAGAATTAAAAAGTTTGCCGCACTTTTGTCGCACCATGAATTTGTGGACCCTCTTCCTGTCAGCGTGTTCCCTCCTTCCTATTATATTGGGTCCTTCAAAAATGGCGTGAAGATGTACCTAAGCAGGCCAGCGTGACGGTGGTGATATCTATTCAGCAGTCTGCGCTGATTTGGATTGTACTGAACTGACATCAGGTTCAGTTAACGATACTTTGCTGCGCAACATAAAAGAGTTGCTACAGTTTAGCGCCACCCAAATTTAACGCTTTTCGACGGACACTTTTTCATTAATACATAGAGATGGTTCTCCTTTATTCTCCACGATTGCATTACCTCAATTTCGACAGCGTATTAGTCCTTCTACGGATAGATTTAAATAACTGCATGCCACAATGACGACGAAACAAAATTCGGTGGACCGTATACACGTTTGCTACATCGTAATAAAAAAAGTACACTTAAGTAATACCGTTATGTTGATTTAGATGCATCGTGTCGAATGTGATGGTTTGAAATTTTGAAGAGTACAAAAACCAAACGGGAAAATAGGTTGGGGGGGGGGGGGGGTAAATTAACTACATTTAGAATTTTTAATCAACAAAAGGATCCGTTTTTTTTTAATACCAAATTTAGTAATTTTACTTTTAATGTCAATGAATAATCTTCCCTTAATCCCTTATACTAGTCGATTCCGTTTCATAGTCGATATATCATAATAACGCATTATTTAATTCAGGTGTTGAGCATTAAATAAAATATCAATAGCAGTGTAAGTTTTCTTTAATCTAGAAAATAAAATAAACATTCAGGAAATGGATTTTTAATCACAAGAATAATTAATTACATATTCACAAAAACTTCCATACTCGGCACATTTTACATTAATCTCGCATTAAAAAAACAATGATCAATAAAACGCAATAACTTTAAAGCAACGTTTAACTTACATATACTTCATAAATAATACAACTTGGAAATTAAAATGTCACCTAAGTTTTTATTTCACTTATTAATATTATTATTAAATAATGTTTCTTTCTTCCCAAATGGCTTGTGTTACGTTTCATTCGTATTCGTATGTGTCATTTCTAATAAAAACTTTTTTATGATTTCCTTATGGTTTAATTCAATTTAACATTTCATTTTGTATCGGATTCCATCTACATTTAAATATTAATAATTCCCTAGAGAAGCACGTTTCTACACCAAAACAAATTTCAATCAACGGTTTAATACGCATTTCAACTTAATTTAATAAAAATAGAAAAAAAATTCTTACGCGTTTGTCGTTTTATTTTTCGCAAAACAAAATTGTATAAACATTTCCTTATTGTTATGAAAAAAGTCTAGAAACACTGAATGTTTTTTTATACGGTTTATTTAAAAAACTCCGATTACACCTTCATCTTATTTTAACTAAATTTTTATATAATTTGTAGAAATTAAAACCGCTATAAAATAATTATTAACGACAAATAAAATCATATTTAAAGCTAAGTTTTTGTTTGCGTTCCAGTGGCGAGTCACTATGACCATTTGCAGTGCCTCCATTTTGTTAATTCGCGTGATATTATCATCACGTATAAAATATTTACTATCTATATTCGGTACGAATACGACACACAGAGCCGATGTATCTCGATATTATAAAAAACAAAAAAACATTAACAATAAATTGCATCTGTAGTAAAAAAAGAAACAATTTCTTTATTTTATTTAAAAATTCCATAATGTCAAATAGTTAAAAGTATCGGATGAATCCTGTTGAAACTGATTAGACAGACTTGCCACGTGATCTAAAACTAGCGACGCTACAGAACATCAAAACAATCGATCAACCAACGAAACTAGAACTTCCAAAACCTCCATGAATAAGGCCTTTTTTAATTCACTCATCGAACTCTATCCGTTACACCTTACGATACGATAGATATCTTATAGTCTAGATACATACAGTAGAATCTCTTTAAGTCGAATCTCGATAAGTCGAACCTCGATAAGTCGAACCTCGCTAAGTCGTAAGCCTCTCCTCAATCTCAAAGAAACGTTTCTTCTGCATTACTAGAAATCTCAACCCTAAGTCGAAATAATCACCGAGTCCCTACAAGTCATATGCATACATATTTTTCCTCCGTAACTCGAAAAAATTAAATATACGAGACGATCATTTAAAACTATTTCTGTAACTACCTCCGACGACAATACGAGTCATTGTTTTTTAGACGTAATTTGCGAATAAATATTTTTAGTAACTGCTTATTACTTGAATTAGAATAGATCTTAATCACTACAACTCGAATAGAGGAAGTCGTAATCCTCCATAAGTCGAAAACTCTATAACTCGTTTTCTTTTTTGTCACCCTTGAAGTTCGACGTATAGAGGTTCTACTGTATATAGATTTTTTTCCACTTAAATCCATTCGACCTACCTAAAAATTAACACGGTTAAGCTTTGTTTCATTATTACAAAAATTATTGTTCGTGTATAATATTGCGTATTATTTATTTATTTATTATCACTATAAATTATATATTAACGTTTAATTACGGGAGAGTGGTATTTTATTAAAAAAAATTGTGTATACAAAATATAAGTAGAAACATAAGTTTGTGCATAAACACGTCCCAATATATCAGAGCGATGAGACGTTATTTGTTGTAATTTTTTTTTAATTATTTTACAAATTCAAAATTATTAATAATACGTAGGCTACATACATATTGCAATATACATTTAACTATATATATATGAGGCTTGGTAATCGCATAACTTACAATAGATTTATTATGTAAGCTATATTAAGTTTACGCTCTCTCGACGGGCACTAATTATCTACACATAAAGGTTCTCTTTAATCGTCTGTCGGTGCGTTTTCTATCTAGTTATTAGGAACCCAAGTTGAATCGCAGTGCCACCCGCTATAAATATAATTCTCCGTTATAATTAATAAAAGTATTTTTTTTGTTTTGTTTTACCTTTTACGTAACAATAACTACGGCGAGGTTTTTGTATTCGCGCTACGGTCAAAAGTTTTACATATAAGTATGTATGTGCACATATAATCGCATAAAAAAGACTTTTAAACAGCTATAATTTTATAACATTGAGCACAATTCCTCAATATTTGGCAAATATATCAATCGAAATGGCAACGAGTTACATTTTACTGTATAAGTGCTTCGTGACTATCGAGCGAAACCAAAATATACACCGTTCAAATAAATAACTAACACATGTTTGTATGGGGTGTGTATGTGTCTTGTATGAGTATGTAGGTGTTTCAATTTTTATATTTTTTGATGTGTTTAAATTAAAATACGCATCCACACGAATAAGGGACCCCCCGTCTTAACGAGTTTATAATAATTTAAATTGTTCCAAGGTGGTGTCAATGACTAAAGAAATTATTTATATATATATATATATATATCCGCGATCCCGGTCCGGCAGTTGCAGCGAGTCCGGGATGCGGGCCGGATGTGTAGTGGATGTGAGGCGGATGCGACCGGTGGCGGAATGACGTATCACAGTGTACGTGACGGCGCCTACGTCCCGCCGGCGCGCAACACTCAATCTCGCCTCACAAACGTCCGTCCCCTGCGTTCATTAAATATACATTACTCTATTAATTACAATCTATACTTATATAATTTTTTTTTACTAAATAGATATGAATGTATATTCGACATCTATACCAAAAATATAATTTTTGTCTGTCTGTCTGTTTTTAATGGGTAAACTCCGGAACTGCAGAACCGATTTGGACGGGACGTTTTTTTGGTAGATAGCTGAAGTTACTCCGGGTAACATAGGGTACTTTTAATATTCGAAAATTATTAGAGTTCTGTGTAAAAAAAATTTCATAAAAATTTGAATAAAACAATAATTGTTTTATGAATATATCTTATATATCAACAGAGTATAGTTAACCCCTTGAGCACTTACCTGGCGTTTACGCCAGCTTTCCATTGTTTTCCTACTGTCTTTTTTTTATGGGTACTCGACACGTTACGGAAAATATATTATTATTCGATGGCAAGTTATTAGTAAGTATAATGTAAGGTAAAAGAGATTTATTAGAGGAAAATTGTTTGGTACTTAAAAAAAAAACATTGTGATTTTTATCAGGCACGGTCTGATCAGGCCCATGAAGGATTACTAACATCTTGCTAGAGTGTTTATACAAGTTTGAACTTCAGAATAGGCTGTATGGACAAATGTCTTTTCGCCTGTCCTATTGGACGAATCATTCTACTACTAAAATAAGGTAAGGTATGTAGTTTTTGGCGGCATCGCAGTCCGTCATGTAGCAGTTTTGCTATTTTGCATTTTGCTATCTGACTCTATATCATGTGGTATACTCTATATCGTCTTGGTGGCGTTTTGTATGATATAGTGTATTATAGAAGATAAAACGCATAAAATTGTTATTACAAAATTTACGCGTAAAACATTTATTCTGAGGTGCCGTCAAAACTCCATGGAAAGTTCGAGCAGAACGGCCGCCGTTTTGCTGGAGCTTGGTAACGCTGATACAAGAATGAAAATACATCCTACCCATATGACACTGGCACAAATCGTGTGTATTAATTAAGAGGAAGGTGAGGTACTAACGTGATGGTCTTGCGGTCGGCGGGGCGCGTGGTGATCTGAGGCCGGGCCCGGTTCAGCACCTTGAGCAGGTCGCCGGCCTTGGCGCGCATGCGCGAGTGCACGTACACCTTCGAGCACTTGATGTGGTAGTGCAGGTAGTCGCGGAACATGTGCAGCAGGTCGATGGTGTTGTCGCGCGCCGCCTCGCACGTGTGCCGCGGGAACAGCACTATAATACAATTAACATGACTCTTTACTAAATTACTCCCAGAGATGGCAACTAGCATGACGGGAAGGTGATTTAAAGCTAACATCTGGATATCACTCGAGAATGGCAGCGCAGGACAGAACTCAAGGGAAAATATTGTGGAGGAAGCACACTGAACTACGGGATATATTATAAAAATTAAAACAAATTAATAAAAACGTTCAGAATAAAGGGCTTATAAATAAATTTACTATATTTCAAAAAACATGTAACATTTTTTGTAAAAGTATCACCATAAAAATTGGTGATTTCAGGGCAAACTTTCAATAAATAGTCCATGAAGCTATTTACCTATTTTACTATGCGCATATGTAAGTAGGCTGTATGAATGGATTGCTCGGTTCTCTAAATTAAAAAATTAAACATGTCTACGATTTATTTTGTCCTTGATATAGAGTGAATGACAATTTGAGAATAATGATTCTTTATTAAAAGAGTTTCTGTGAAAGATATATTATGCGGTAGAAGTAGAATGGGTATGTCTAAAGACAATATCTATCTATGATGAGATGTCTTTTCAGTTATTAGTTTATTTGAAAACAAATTAGTGTTGAAGTAAATTACGATGCCTAAACTACAAAAATGTGTTAATCGCAACTATAGACAAAGTTCTCTATGATAGTATCTGATGGCAAATCAGGTAAAATATTTAAAGTGTAACACATGCAGTGACATGTGTATACAGAAGTTTGCGTGTCATTTGTCATTTGGAAAAATAAATTCCCAAAATGTTGTCTTCGAAAATCCATTAATCAGTTGGAAAAAAAGGACTACTGTTTTATCTGTCAATCAAAATTTGTGTTTTTGCTAAAACATATTCTTTGTTACATTGCACTAACAAAGTTTTGCACATATTGAAAAATCGTTTAATATATGGACCGTTTATTTTGAAAGTGGTGTAAGTCCAATTAACAGAGGGATAGCAATATGTTGGTTGAGGTTCCTCAAAATTGCACCATATACCATTTTTTATAAAACAACGATGACGAACGCAGAATTTAAAATTATCAATTTTTTATTTATTATTACCTCTACGTCCTGGAAGACCGTTAAAATTTGAAAAAATCGCCCTGGACCCTTTGTATTAAAATGCCAGGCCTATTACGTACGAAAAATATAAAGACATGAAGCAGCTACTACCTTATATATCTCCAGTGCATCATGCATATTTTGAAACACTACCACATGCAGAGAATAAGTAAATTCTTGTAATCAGTATCTTGTAATGACAATGTAATTGCCGTCTAAAATAAAATTTTATGTGTTGTTATGCGTATTTGTAAACAAAATTATATTAGAATGAAGTATATTTTAAGCTATATTTGATTTTTTAAAATTGAAATTAAATGATTTTTACAATTGTCTAATTTTGAAAGTGGTGTAAGTCCATTTACAGCACATAAATATGTGTTATCGTAGTCTAATTAGCTAGAAACAAATTTATATATGGTTGCGCGTAATTGTCGATTGGTGATTGCAAATAGATATGCTAATGTCCCATCCCTAAATCCACCCCCCAAACCCCCCCGCTCCAATATCTTTCCTGTGAGATGTACGTGGCACTGACTCGTGACTCTCTCGTCGGCACTCGTCGTTGAATCGTCGTTAAATCGTTTTCGTTGATGGATCGTAAACTCGTGCGCACATACATACCACCGAGTAATAAGTGTATATGTGTACCTAATCTTAATCGTGAACACCATTAATCTGGATCCGTGGAAGAACCCTGCATCGGCATCATCTCACGTAAGTACCCATCTTTCCTATCCTAAATTTGTCGTCCCCATTAGCGTATCGTTTGCATCACCCAAATACAGTCCACTATTTCGCTCATACAATATAAACAAATTAAATGTTGATAAAACAATAGAAACAATGCCAGACCATCATATGATTTGCCTGTATTTTTAAATCAACAAATATAGTAACTGTTGGAGCCGCGCATTTACACATGTAGTTAAACGGGTAGGTAGTTTTGTTTTTTTTTGTTTTTTGATATCGTTAAATCTAGTGAGGGTAGTGGGACATTTTGGTCGTGGCCGCCACCGGCACCTCGCACCCGCTACCCGGGAGTCTCGTCGTACAATCCTTTGCGAGCGCACGTGTGGACTGTGGTGTGAAATCATTGTATCATAGTGACAAGTGGAAACATATTATTGGACATACAACTTCGTTTGATAGTATAAGTGGCATAAGTCCGCAACCACATAACAAGGACGTCAGCGCTGACCTACGACTCCGCAGCGGTGGTAAAGGTGAGTGGTCTAGCCTTAGTGAAACAGTGCACTCACTAGATCGTCGTCTTCGTAGATTTTTCGCAATTAGAAAACCAAAGGTCGCTCCCCATTTCGAGCGGGAGTGACCAGTAACCTTTAATTTTCTCGAAACAAAAGAAAATGGACTTACACCACTTTCAAAATAAACGGTCCATATAGTAAAGTCCACTCTACTCACCGAATGTAACATAACTGATATTGTCGCCTACTCTCGCGTCAGTATCCACGAGCTCTAAAGGCGGTTCCTTGTGTGAGAACAACACCTGAAAAACATTAGTTAACAATGTTAATACTTTTTTGGCATAATTATTTAATTCCAACCTCTTTTTTGTTCAATAGTGTTTAGACTATGCATATATATACCTGTGGTGCTGTGTGGGATGCTCTTCTACCTTCCTTGAGCTCCTGCATGAAAACCTTTCCGATGACCATATCGTCCTCGTGCCGGAACACAGTCGAGAACACAACTGTGACGCGGTCTGCTTGCGCCTCCACGTATCTGCAAATATTTGTCAAAATGTATTATTATACTAGCTGCGTGCCCGCGGCTGCGCCCACGTTTCATACGTTTTTTCACTGTGTTTTAATTTTTTTTTTTGTACGAAACCCTAATTTTTTCCACCGATTTTTTTTGTAGGTACTAAGATAAAGTAAAAATAATTATGATAAATTTAAAACACTTGCCCGCAAAACTGTGCAGTGAATTTATTAAAAAAATTTATGAGTTTTAATTTTTTACAGGAAACCCTAATTGTTTTCGAAAATCAAAAGTACCCTAACTTACGGGGAGTAACTTTAGCTATCTACCTAAAAAAATCTCCCGTTAAAATCTGTCCAGCCGTTCTGGAGATTACCCGGAACAAACAGACAGACAACAATGTTAAAAATTGTTATTCTGACATCACAAACAGACACTTCAATTTTAGTTATTAATTAGTTAGACAAATAATTATTAATAAAAATAGAATTATAATATATACAGGAAGAAATAAACCAATTATTAAATTAGACAATGCTACAACATGATATCACTATATTAAAATAAGTAATACAATGTGTCATATTGAGAAGACGTATCATTAAAAAAAATTATTACGAGAGTCACAATAGAGCTTATACATAAAATTAAGACCAAATATAAATACATCATATAAAAGTATTAAGATCTATCGGAGAGCAACATCTCGTTCTGAGCTGCGTTTCTAGGAACTACGCAAAAAGACATCGCGTTGGTGAAGTAGTCTAGCTTACGAGTCTCTAGGAACAAACATGCGCAAAAAATTCATTTTTCACATCAAATAATAAAATTACAAAATAGTACATAGATAAATTAATAATTTAACACTTATAACGAACATTTACGTCGGCTTCATCATTACAAAATGGTGAAGAAATATAACCCCTAAATTGTAACTCAGCAACGGAAGACAGAAAGAACCATTCTTGTTAAGTGATGCGATTATTTACTTCTACATAAAACCCTACGTAGTTCACAACGTAATTCGTTAATACATCCATGCATTTAACCATAAGACATCCACTGTTGGACATAGGTTTCCCACAATAAGAGTAGGGAATGCCACAATCGGCACGCTTGGCAGGCGGGTTGGCGATCGCAGTAAATGCTTGTAATACTCAGAGGATGCTGCTGGTCTGGTCGCCTTTACGACACCCCACGTTAATAAATAATGATAATTACTTACAGCGTTTCATCCTGTCTGTAATTGATGACAGCACGTTTTTGGCCGACATCACCCTCTTCCTGCAATTGGAAGTAACGTTCAAAGACGGACGCGAAACAGTTCCGTTTCAGTAAGCCCACCTTCTTGACCGTCTCCTCCCAGTCGTCGGGAATGTTCTCCATGTCCAGCAGAACGGAGATGTTGTAGCCTGAATATTAATAAAATTAATTTTATTAGCGGGTAGGAGAATATAAATTAAAAATCGTCTAGCAAGTGTTAAGGTTTGAAAATCTGATAATGATGTTAGTGATGCTGTATTAATCCTCGCCTCAACGTACATATTTCTAAATTTAGAAATAATAAAAATTATCGTGATAAGACATAACATAGCGAAGTCACCACCATGCTATCGCTAAGCATATGACAATTACGCACGAGATCCAGTTCCCCAAAAGGACAGAATTAATATCATTTTCAACACATCATTACTTGACATTATGATATGGGAGTGATTTTAAGCTTATTCGGAGCAAACAAGCGCATGTTTACATAGTTTTGAAGTGAAAACTTCTTTATCCCCGTTGTGATTTTAAACGTGATGGAAACGAAAAAGCGACTTTAAAAAGAGACAAACACATAAATCTATAGGATTTAACGTGCGAGAGAATAAGATAGAATACATTATCCAGTGTTTCTTAAATTTGCAGTCTTTCTCCTCTTGCTGTGGTGATTCGTAGCTTCCTTACTCTTTATGTATCGAGAGAAAAAAGATTTCGTATAGTGAGAATAGTATCTATAGGTTTACTTTATTGAAGGTTTTACTTTGTTCAATCGCGTGTGAAATGTACAAATACGATTTTTTTATTAAAAATAAATTAGTATTTAAGGACTGGCCTTGGTGCATTGGTGTATTAAAAAAATATAAACGTATTTTTTGAAACTATCCTTGCGCCCAATAATCTTGCTTTTTTTATTCAAACAATTTAACAAAAGAACAGCGTGTATCAATGACCATTGCAAACCTTTATTTTTGAAGTGAAAACTTCTTTTGCATCGTTATGATTCGAAAATCGATGAAACGAAAAAGCGACAGTAAGTTCTGATGGAGGTAGGATTTGGTTATCAAATTTTTGAGAGCGTGGTTAGCCCGGTGGACTAATTCGCGTATCTCATAGACGGTACGACTGAAAGGGCGGAGGTTCGAACCCAGTTTGGGTAACACATTTTTTCACTTAAAATTACGTTTTACAATACATTATTCGAAGTTATAAACACCGACCAAATTATAACAACGAATAATATTTAACTCGTAAAAATACCTACGCTGCCGATGCGACTCGAAACGCGCGCTTGCTTCTTTAGCATAGTTGTGATTTGAAAGTCGATGAAACGAAAACGCGACAGTACGTGTTAGTGCGCGCATACCTAACAGAAAGCTTGTGAAAAGGCATCACTACAACTTTGGTGTTTTGTATACGTTTTTTGAAGATTTCACTTCTACTGAATTGTACACATTAATTTTCTTACTTTATAATTTATGTGCAAATAAAAATGTGCATCGTAATGAAAGTAAAAAAAGTAGATTTTATAACTATAAGTGTAAATGCACGGGCAAGTCTCTTAATATAAATTTATAATATTTTAGTTGTTAGAATGTTATGCCATGATATTAAGCATCATAAAAATATCATTTTTCCCAGGGGTACTATGTGATGAACATTAATTAAGAGGCCGCTCAACATATTACATAAGCATTCATGGGGGATGAGGCGAGTTTGAATGCTGAACACGTAAGCAATTACCTACTAATATTCATTTTTGTTCAAAATTATTTTGAGTATTGGTGAGGGGAATGTCAAAAAATGAGCAAATATTTGCCTGCGTAATACTTGAACGGTCCCTAATAATTACAAAACGTTTTTGAAGTGAAAACATCTTTTGGGGCTTTGAGCACTTTTTTGGCTGAACAAGCGTCATAGTCACCGAATGCTTTCCATTTATGTAGAGTGTGTATCCAGTTTGTTAATTACAAGCTCGTCATATATGAAATAATGCTTGGTCGATCGGTTTGACGTGCGACTTATCACGGGTAAGCAAGGTCGTAGGTTCAAAACCTCAATACATGAATAAGAGTTTTACTTTTTTTCTTACATTATTTTATGAAATATAGTTTTCACTTCTGTTACCAGTCCTCATGACTGCTTTTTTTTTATTCTTTTAAAATTAGACAAATAAACAGTTAATTGAAATGAACCTAACAATAATATTATACAAGTTTGAAAAGCAAATGAATACACGGCTATCTTATCAAGTTGAAAATTCGTCGAGTTATAATCTTATCACGCGCCTTTCGCAGATATAATAAATATATTATGTTATAATATTATTCGTAAATTATACTTTAAATATATAGCATTGTTGTAAAGTTTCATGTGTCCCTTTAACATAATATCATGACTCATAAATTGAGGAAACAATTTATCATTACAAATACTGTTTCCTCTGTCCTATTTATGGAGGGCTATTGGTAACTTATAAATAAATGTAACTAAATATCACATATAATTATTGGATACAAAAATATCACATAACACTGACATATTCGGTTTCAACTTAGGGTATACATGTATATGACACATATTTGCTTACAAAATATATAGTCATGTATTGTATACATTTTGTTCAGTCACAATACACTAATTACCTCACCAATAATAATTCTATCTGGAATGATCCAACAGAATGGCTATTAGTAAAACAAGAGTGTGTCAAAACTGTAATAATAAATTGAAGGTAACTTGTTTATAAGGAGCATGGTTAATTACATACATTTCATGTTACTAAGTGGAAAGATAAGAAAATAATAATATGCCAAATGTCTCAGAATTTTAAAACAAATTATAAAGTTTTGTTTCTAGAATGGAATTTTGTACTTTATTTTTTGATCAAAACACCTTTTGCAGAATTAGTAATGATCAATTTTTATTAATTAGTTTATTTTAAATGGGTATAAAAATGTTAAATCTTCTATTAAAAAGATTTTCAGTTCAGTGTATATAATTTATCATACTTCTTAGTAATGAATTAAGTTATGACCATTTTTATTTAGTGATACTGTAAACTTTATTAATCATTATTTAATGTCCTTGGGGTGATTTAAGTATTACGTAAACAGATTTTTTGCAATTATTTTTATTTTATTCATTTATTTATTAGACAAATCAACAGCTATTAATTACATATTCACTAAAATAATTATTAACATATTGGATTAGCCAAAAGCGATTTCTAAATTTACTTAAAAAGATTTCTAAATTTACAATTTACCCTCCTCCCCCTTGTCAGCAAAAGTAAGCAAAGCAAATAACCCCCAAGACCCCTATAGTGCTTAAGTAATACTTAAATGGCCCACTTTGCCTTTCACCTACAGATATAAAACATAATATAATACAAGATAGAAACATTGCCTTTGATACCCGGTCTAATTATAAGAATGTATAAATTCTTTAAACTAAACCTATAAATCCCTTAATATCAACTTACCAGACTCTGCTTCGGTGAGTAATGGCCCGTAAACCCTTTTGAGAAGTTCATCTGCTCCATGTTCCTCTAACTGCTTATAGAACTTCAATGA
The DNA here is from genome assembly GCA_014132275.2 of Samia ricini. Lineage (NCBI taxonomy): Eukaryota > Metazoa > Arthropoda > Insecta > Lepidoptera > Saturniidae > Samia > Samia ricini. The sequence goes on from AP028159.1 coordinate 4,717,865, forward strand.
TATGCTTACCTACAAACAGATAACACTTAAACAAAATGAAAAAGATAACGACAAACAATAAAACATTTTCTAAAATTTGCACAGTAATTGAAATAACTTAGAAAATTGAATTTTATTTTGCTTCCAAATATAAATTTTTAGTGTATTGCTCATTTAAGCAACTATTTATAAATAATGTCTTCATTTCCTCTGATACTAACCTTTAAGTTAACAAAATAGTAGTAGATATAGATTAATTGTGTTATATCTAAGTATATGGTTAGGAGAGCTTTTAATAATACAGATTTAGTCAATATTCAGCATTAAATCAAAGTAAAAGATGATAATTTCATGAGGAACCAAATGATGATGAATAGATCAGTGAATAAGCAGTTACTCGAGTTACAAATTTTGTATTAACAGGAAAATCAGATTTATAATACAAGTAGCTGTGTGCCTGTGGCTGTGCCTGCATTTTAATTTTTTTATACCCTAGAACCCTAATTATTTTCCAAAGAAAATTATATCACTAAGATAAAGTAAATTCTCTTAAATTCAAGCATTTAAAACTGTGCATTAAATAGGATTTTATTCAAATTTTTATGTGTTTTATATATTTTATACACGGAATCCTAATTCTTTTAAAAAATTAAAAGAACCCTTCACCCAGAGTAACTCCAGCTATCTACTAAAAAAAGTCCTGTCAAAATCTGTCCAGCCGTTCCGGAGATTACCAGGAACAAACAGACAGGACAGACAAAAATTTTATAATTGTATTTTTGTATAGGTGTCATATATACATTCAAACCTATTTAGTAAAAAAAATATTTTGTTTATTAACATAGATTTTATATAACTTGGGAGAAGCTGATATAAGAAATTGGTAGAAGTAAATAATTCTGATTATGATTTGTGACCTATTTAAAAGAGTACTTTTCTTTATTTAATTAACACTTTTATTATTTTTTATTTCAACATTCAAAAAACATATTGTAGAAGCTCTTCTCGTAAAGGATATTTTAGAGTGAAATCTGTGGTGTTGTTTCTAGCTAAAAACTAGCTCTGTATATAGTATGTTTATTCTCACATACAAATAAAAATAAGATTTTGTGAAAATCATCCTTTTAAGAGAAACATTTGTAAGTTAAAAAGTAACTACATATACAATGATAGAAACAATCTTTATATAAAATATTACAGCTTACCCTAACTTTGGTTTTGTCTCCATTAACATTTGATATATGAAAGAGCACTCCATCAAAATCTGCTACAGTTACATCTATTGACTCAGGTTTTAAGCTGAAATAAACATTTTCAAAACTCATATAGTAAGCAGGATAGTATACCTGTTATTATATTAACATATGACCAAAACAGTAACAATATCACCCATCAATTGTTTACCACGAATGGAATCCAAAATCATTTTATAGAATGTTTCCGCACACACACACAGGTAAATGCTAATAAACAACTGTATGACTCATAATGCTGAGATAGCCACTACCGCGTCATTGCACAGCCTTGATACGGCAATAATACATTAGTTATCTTGTAAATTCCACTACACTTTCACAATTTTTTGTATTGCGGCTTTCAACGTGGGACCACCCCTCGAGAATTTGACACTTGTCAAGTTCCTCCCGAAAAGGGGTTATGGCAAAGTTGAAACCTTCCGAAAAGAGGTTTCATGAACTACAAAGCATAACTCTTTCGTAAATGTAACTCACGTTCGACAGACGGGTTGAAATTATTATAAAAAACAATAAACTTTCTAAGCGTAACGTACTTACCGCGCCAGTGCATTTCTATATTTAACTGTTAATGTTTCTTCTATAATTCTATTATTGATCTCGAGTAAGATCATTATTTAACAATTTATACCCTACAGTTTTTTCATAAAATCAACGCTTATAGCACCTTCATTTAATATTTTTTTCCGAAAAGTTTAGCGATGACCGCCCGTATATAGATATCTTTATACGACAGAAAGAAAAGGAAGCTCAGAACGAATGATAAATCGGCCATGTAACCATAAACAATTATTTTATGCCAGTTGAATGAATCGTCGATTACAACATCTATCGTTTGATTATAATTTAAGTGATCATTTAACTAAATATTTAAAGTGAATTTACTTTAATATGTTTAATGTACCGTGACCTAATCTAGTATTCTTATTTCTCTTCAATAGACTTTATAGTCTGTTACATAGTCGAACAGTATATTATTAGTAGCACCGATATTTTTTAAACTTCGCAAGTTCACAATGAGTTACCCTTTTGAACGGAATATGTCGTTAATCTGAAAAACCTTTACTATTTCACCAGCCTTGTATGATAAACACTTAAAGCTCTTAGATAAAAATAGTAACCAGTACAATAGTATGAAGTGTTGTAAATAAAATATTAATATCCAAACATAGTATATAATTTTAAGATAAATTATTGACAAGATAAAAGTATATGTACATGTCAAAAATAAGAAATGTTCTATTATTTACTACTAAACAAGTAAAGTTAAATCTAATATTACAAATAGGTATTTATATATTATACTACACTCAGCTTGAATTGTTGTTGCTGTACACGCAATTTCGGAGAATAGTCTTAGCTAAACCTAGGTTGTGACCTAGGTATGTTCGAACTCACCAATCAAGGCCAGAAGTAATGTTTTGATTTGGTTTTTGGAATATATGTTGTTAAAGGAAAACTGACCAGATCACCTAGTACCGTAACTACGGTGGTACCTAAGCACAGGGAGCAGAAAAGACCAGTCCAAAGCCAAGTTTTGGGTCATTCATGGTAGTTAGTTGCATGCATACAAAACCTTTTAGAGACCTATTAAATATTACATAAGTAACATTTTGATTACTTTGGGCTCTGGTCATTTTGACTTGGTGTCTGTAATACCAAATTACAAATTTTTACTAAATACGTATGAATACGGTACTTATACCAAAAACACAATTTTTAAAATGTTGTCTGTCTCTTTAATCAATCTAATCTTTGGAATGACGGTACTTGTTCTAGCAGATAATTGGAGTTATAAGGTGCTACTTATACCTAACATAGACTACTTTTATATCCAAATAGAAAATATGATATGCGAGCAAAGCCGCAGAAACAGCTAGTAGGAATAAATAGCTATAATTACTAATCGATCTTAAACCCTTTATATTATTTTGAATTTATAAGAAATATATTTGCTTTATCTTAATTCTAAAGAATTTTTAGTAACATAATTAGGGTTCCGTTTAAAAAAAATTAAGTAGAGAATATAAGAAATGCGGGCGTAGCTGCGGGCATACAGCTAGTATCTGACATGAGTGAAAGATAATCTAGCAACATTTCTAATTTTCTGCACCATAGGTATCGCAGACTTTTTTGTTATTTATCTCTTCTTCTTCTTCTTCTTAGTTAATGGCAATCTGTGTGTACACACAATTTGTGCCAATGTCATGTAGGTAAGATTTTCAATCTTGTATCAGCGTTACCAAGCTCCAACAGAACGGTGGCCTATCCTGCTCAAACTTTCCATGGAGCTTTGTCGGCACCTCAGAATTTATGCTACGCGTTGTCTTCTATAATAAACTTAACTTGAACACAATAACTAAACTATTTCACACAAAACGCCACCAAGATTACATGATATAGAGTCAAGTACACAAGTTTAATGAATTAAAGGAAACAATTGCTACATGTCAGACTGAGATCCCGCCAAAAACTCCATTATTTATCTCTGTTGGTTGCTCTATGTGTGTACCAGAGATAAATAATAAAGTTGTAGCTTTGTGATATTTGTTCTCTATGTTTTATTTGCCGCAGTGTGGAGTGCGATATTATTTGTTTGTTTATTTTATAAAAAACGAGCTAAAAAATACGCAAATACATTTGCTTAGCCACTATGAAGTAGTGTCAATAATATGACAAATCAGGTAGCTCAGTTTGTAACCGGGCTGAAGTCCCGAAACGTTGATGTTCAAATTAGAACTGCACGCGAGCTTTATCACTATGCGAAGACTGAATTACGTGAAGTACCTCAAGAGGAGCTCACACGGTTCCTCGATGAATTCAACAATCAAATATTTGAAATGGTTTCAAGTAACGACATTCATGAGAAGAAGGGTGGAGTACTGGCTATAGGTATTTTTCAATTGCTCAAATCACAATTTTTTTTATAAAAAAAGAAGTTAGAAGAAGTTTTACAATTTATTTTCTTTTCAGTATGTCTTATCGGAGGCGATTGTGATACTACAAAAACAAGGATAACTAGATTTGCAAACTACCTTCGAAATTTATTACCATCTTCAGATGTAGGTGTTATGGAACTAGCTGCTAGAACTGTTGGTAGACTCGCAATTGTGTCTGGCATTAAACGAGCTGAATATGTCGAATTTGAAGTAAAAAGAGCATTTGAAATGTTATCTGAAGAGCGCAATGAGGGTAGAAGACACACAGGTGTACTGCTTCTAAAGGAATTGGCTATTGCAATGCCTATATATTTTTATCAACAAGTGTCCCGTTTCTTTGACCATATCCTTATTGCATTAAAAGACCCAAAGCAACAGATACGTGAGGCTGCCGCTAAAGCACTTAGAGCAGGGTTAGTTGTTACTGTTCAACGTGAAACAGCTAAACAGTCAACAGCAAAACTCCAGTGGTATATGCAGTGCTATGAGGAAGCTATGCTCTCATTTGAAGATATTCCTTTGAAAGAGAAGGGTGTGACTAAGGAAGATAAAGTTCATGGTGGTCTTTTGATATTAAATGAACTCTTAAGATGTTCAAATGCTGTTTGGGAGAAGAAATATTCTAGTCTTATGCAGTCTTTAGATACGCAAAAAGATATAACAATAACTGATGACATCATTTTTTTAAGCAGTAAACTGCACAGCCTCTCTGTTAGGAGAGGATACTTATGTGATGGATTTAAGACAGAAAATGTTCAATATCCTGCTCCTATTTATGAGTCAGCTGTATGCCGTAAATTATTGATAGAAAAGTTGGATAGGATTTGTCAAGGTAACTTTCATTTTTCTAATCGAAACATATCGTAACTCATCATATAGTTTCTAGAGTAAGAAAGTTAAATACAATTTGTGGATTGTAATATATTTATTGACTCATTTAATAATGCTAAGAATTTTAATGTACATAGTTACATGAAAATATATATTTATCACATATATGGACAATAATAAATTTATAATTCTTTCAGATGTGATGTCTCAGCGTCCTCTTAAAACACAAGGAGTACCACAAGTGTTGCTTGTAATAATTCCAAGATTAGCTGCATTTAACAAGGAATATTTCCTGAAGAAGTATCTTAGTACAACTATGCATTATTTATTAACATCACTGCGTAGCCGAGAACGTGACAGAAACATGTCATTTATTACTATAGGTCTTATGGCAGCAGCTATTGAAAATGATATAAAAAATTACATTCCCAGGATAATGGACCTTATTAAACAAGCATTGCCAGTAAGAGATACTCAGACTAAAAAGAGAGTTTGGATTGATCCATCTATATTTGCTTGTATTACTTTACTAGCAAGTGCTGTTAAAGATCTTGTTATGAATGATATAAAGGAACTTTTAGATGCCATGTTTGCTACTGGACATAGTCCAGCTTTAACAGTTTGCCTTAGAGAGCTTAGTCAAAGTTTACCTACTCTTAGGTCTGAAATTTCTGAAGGCCTGTTGAATATGTTATCTTTAGTTCTTAGAAACAAGCCATTTCTGCATCCAGGTGTACCCAGGAATCTGGAACAACAAATGAGCAATATGAGCCTAGTTATAGAACTACAAGATCCTGCTAGCATTGTTTTGGCTTTACGTACTCTTGGTACATTTCACTTTGAAGGCCAACACAGCTTACTCACTTTTGTTAGGCGTTGTGCTGATCACTTTTTACAGAGTGATCAACAGGAAGTAAGACTTGAAGCCGTTAAAACTGCTTCAAAATTATTGGCTGACTCTACCAGAACTATGGAAACCCCTTCTAGAACTCTTAATCTTCTAACTGCAGAAGTTATAGGAAAGCTCTTGATTGTTGCTGTGATAGATCCTGATTATGAAGTTAGATACTGGGTATTGAAATCTCTAAATGAGATTTTTGATATTCATTTGGCACAAATAGAAAATCTCAGTTTTCTTTTCATGGCTATGAATGATGAAAATTTAGCCATTAGAGAGTTAGCTATTTGTACAGTTGGTCGATTAAGCACTGTAAACCCTGCATATGTTATGCCGGGTCTAAGAAAAACGTTAATACAATTCCTGACAGAATTGGAACATTCCGGAATGAGCAGAAATAAAGAACAAGCAGCTAGAATGTTGGACAACCTTATTTTGCATGCTCCAGAGCTTGTAAAACCATATATGGAAACAATTCTAAATGTTCTTGTGTCAAAATTAAAAGAATCTGATGCGAACCCTGGTGTCGTAATCAGTGTTTTGAAAGCTGTAGGTCATTTGGCAGATGTTCACGGGGATAATACAGGTGTCAAAAAATGCTTGCCGGATTTATTAACAATTTTACTTGAACTATTATCTGACGCCACTGCTACAGAAAAAAGAAGTATAGCTTTATGGACTTTTGGTCAATTAATAAGCACTACAGGGTATGTCGTTGCTCCTTACACAAAATATCCAAATCTTATGGATGTGCTTCTGAATTTTCTTAAAACTGAACAACAACCAAAAGATCGCAGGGAAACAATACGTGTTCTTGGCTTATTAGGAGCATTAGACCCATATAAACACAAAATGACAAAAGGCCTGAAGCCAGATTCTAGCTTGGTTCCTGTCACAGATAGCAAAGTTGAAGGGAATAATTTTGACATGACAACAAGTGAGATGCTGGTGAACATGTCATCCCCATTATTAGATGAATATTATCCGGCGATAGTAATATCGACCCTAATGCGTATATTACGAGACCCGACACTACAACAACATCATATCAATGTAGTACAAGCTGTTACTTGTATATTCCAATCATTAGGAATCAAATGCGTTCCGTACATTTCTCGTGTAACACCGACACTGCTTTATGTAGCCCGTGCAACTGACAATAACAATTTTCGTGAATTTCTCTTCACTCAATTGGCTAGGCTGATTGCGATAGTCAAGCAACACATTCGCAACTACTTAGATAAAATATTCGATCTGATTAAAGAGTTTTGGACACCAAACAGTCCGCTGCAGCCAACCCTAATATTATTAGTGGAACATATCGCTGTAGCACTTGGATCCGAGTTTAAAGTATTTCTACCGCAACTGATGCCTCAGATACTACGAGTATTATCTCATGATACAAGTAAAGATCGAATTGTTACAGAAAAACTGCTTTACGCCTTACAAAAGTTTGAAGATAATCTGGATGATCACATGCATCTGGTTATACCATCTATAGTAAAATTATTTGATGCAACAGACTGTCCAATTAATGTTGCCAAAGTTGCAATGGAGACAGTGGACACTCTGTCAGATTCATTGAACTATAGTGAATTGGTTTCCAGAATAATTCATCCTCTGGTCAGAAGCTTAGATACTTGTCCTCCGTTGCGTCAAACAGCAATGGATACATTGTGCGCTCTTATTGTACAACTCGGACGTAAATACACAGATTTTGTACAGTTGGTTCAGAAAGTTATCATGAAACATAGAATACAACATCAAAATTACGAATTGTTGCTGTCGAGATTACAATCTAGCCAAACTTTAGCAATGGATGAATTTTTACAAAGCACTAGACGTAAACCAAGGAACAATCAAGAGGTGAGTAAGATACCAATAAGAAGAGGTTCCAATTGCTGAATATTTTTTTTTCTTCTCCCGTAATATTTTTAGATTCACTTTTTATACACATTGTAGGGGTAATTTTTATGTCTGTTTTATTATTAACACTATATTTTATACATAGAGTAATCATTAAAGAGCGATAGTTTCATACGAAAACTAGCTTAATATGTCAATTACGTATAAAAATGAGACAATAGGAAAACAATGAAAAGCTGGCGTAAACGCCAGGTTAGTGCTCAAGGGGTTAATATTTAAACCAAAAAAGTATATATGGCACGTTACAAACGACGTGTGTGACCTTTTAAGGCCAACTCGAAATTGCTTCACTCTGCGAGCGACTACTGCCGTTCTGAGTGTTTTAATTTTATGTTTGTAGTATATTCTTTTCAAGATTGTTTATTTTATCACAAAATATTTGCAAACTGGCATCACAAAAGAAATTAGCTCGGATACTTATGGTAGTTTAATTAAAAACATTTTTAATAATTATATAATTTTTTTTAGTTATTCTCTCGGTTTTCCATAAAAGCTTAAAACTGTAGTTGTTATCCTTCATTACTTATTGCGCAAAAATTGAAAGAAGTTTGGTTATTTGTTTTTGTATTATGAGAAATAAGCGGGTGTGGACTTTGTGATTATTGCAGCCCAAAATGCTTACAATGAATTGCCTATTCAATTTTTGATATCACAAAACCTTAATTTATATTTAGGATAATGCTCAAACTCAAACAAACAAGCTCAAACTAACACACGATAATTCGATATTCCAATGTTGTCTTACAGGCGCGTATTGATGTGTGTGACACGTCACAATCAATTCGAAAGTTGTGTGTTAACGCTCACAACTTAAAGTTGGCATGGACCGTCAGCAGTCGTGTATCCAAAGATGACTGGTTAGAGTGGTTACGTCGTTTCAGCATTGGGTTACTCACTGAATCACATAGCCCCGCTTTAAGGTTAGCACAGTTTATTCAGAAAAGTACAGTTAATATATTTATACTAAATTTTACCCCCCCCATTTTCAGGGCGTGCCTAGATCTTGCCCACAACTATTCTCAACTATTGAGGGATTTATTCAATGCCGCTTTTGTGTCTTGTTGGACGGAACTAGATAAAAATTCAAGACCCGAACTCGCTAACGCTCTGGAGCAGGCGTTAACTGCTCCCGACTCTCCGGAGTTGGCACATACTGTACTGAACCTGGCGGAGTTCATGGAACATTGCGAAGGCGGAACCCTGCCTATATCTCCACAGCTGTTGGGCGAGAGAGCTATGCATTGCCGAGCCTACGCAAAAGCCCTTCATTACAAGGTAAGTTATAACAATACATCTTATAATACAATACCATTAACAATTTTTATAGTTATGAAAATGTTTTAATGTTTTTTCAGCAGTTCAGTTACAAATGTGCAATATTTAAACAAAAATGTATTGTGTATTTAAATAACTGCCTCGGTGGCGCAGTTGTATTACGGTGCGACTGCCGTTCTGAGGTCTCGGGTTTGATCCCCGGGTCGGGTCAAGTGATATTGGGTTTTTCTACTCATTATCATCCCGGAGTTTGGAATTTGTGCCCGATATGGCGACAGACTCGCCCCCTGTCACATCTGGGACGGAACTAAGCTCGGCGAAATGTGGGTGGTGTAGTTCGCTACATCACCTCTGCCTAACCCTTCGGGGATAACAGGCGTGAACTTATGTTATGTTACGTTATATTTTTTACTACAATTAAACATAACCAGACCTTACCATCCGTCAAATCTGAGACTTGTAAAGTTTTAACTTTCCTCTATATCAATAATATACCTTATATGTATTTCCTTTCTGATGCTTTATTTAAAAGCTTGTAACAATATTAAGTCTCTTATTATTGTTCTTTATATGTTATCATTCTTTAGGAAGGAGAATTCCGCGATGGTGCAACTTCACAGGTAGTAGAGGCTTTAATACACATAAATAACAAATTACAACAAAAAGAAGCCGCCGAAGGGTTGCTGGAAAGAGTAATGGCACAGCGCGAAGCTGGTGACGCCAATTTAAAAGTACAGATCAGGTGGTACGAAAAATTACACAATTGGGAGAAAGCACTCAACCTCTACAGCGAAAAGTTGTCTGTGGATCCTGATGACATGGATGCATACCTTGGGGAATTACGATGTTATGAAGCACTGGGTGAATGGGTTAAGTTATACAACACAGTTTCAACAAGTTGGACCAACATGAATAATGAAGACAAGTGCAAGTCGGCCAGACTAGCAGCAGCGTCTGCTTGGGGCTTAAACGAATGGGATTCAATGGCTAAGTATGTCAGTTTTCTCCCTGAGAATACTCAAGATGGCGCCTTTTATAGAGCCGTCCTTAATATCCACAACAATGATTACGAAATTTCGAAACAGTTCATAGATCAAGCCCGAACGTTACTAGATTCTGAACTAACTGCAGTGGCCGGTGAAAGCTATCAACGTGCGTACGGAGCTTTAGTCAATGCTCAACTTCTTGCCGAATTGGAAGAAGTTATAACGTACAAGCGAGTTCATGAACGAAGGGAGTCTATACGACAAGCTTGGTGGACAAGGCTACAAGGAGGGCAAAGACTGGTTGAAGATTGGCGGAGAATACTTCAAGTACACAGTTTGGTGTTGACGCCACAAGAAGATATGGCCACCTGGCTTAAATTCGCATCTCTTTGTAGGAAGAGTGGAGCACCTAGACAAGCTCACAAAACATTGGTCATGTTACTGGGAACAGATCCAAGTAGAAATCGTGATATGCCGCTTCCTACTCATGAACCGAGATTGACTCTTGCCTATGCTAAACATTTGTGGGTCGCTGGTGATAAACAACTTGCATACGATCAGCTTCAACGTTACGTTGATAACGCCGAAACCGGCGATGCAGAGCACTGCAGGTTACTGGCCCGGTGCCACTTGAAGTTAGGGTCTTGGTGCGAATCCTTGCATGGAATTAAAGAGGTCTCTATACCTGAAATTTTGCGAAATTACGCCGCCGCTACTGAACTCTCCTCCGATTGGTACAAGGCGTGGCACGCGTGGGCTTACATGAACTTCGAAACTGTGCTCTTCCGTTCCGGACGAAGTCACTCCGGGGAAAGAAGACTCAGCCCTGAATGTATTCAGCAACACACTGTGCCAGCTGTCGAAGGGTTCTTTAAATCGATCAACTTATCTCATGGAAGTTCGCTCCAAGATACTCTTAGGTTGTTAACGCTCTGGTTTGACTATGGTCACTATCCGGCTGTACACGAGGCGCTCGTCGAAGGGATCAGAACTATAGAAATTAACGTCTGGCTGCAAGTTATACCTCAGTTGATTGCTAGAATTGACACCCCGAGAGCTTTGGTGGGAAAGCTGATACATTCATTACTTATCGATATTGGAAAGTCACATCCTCAAGCGTTAGTGTATCCTTTGACGGTGGCTTCGAAGTCGTCGTTCGTGGCGCGGAAGAATGCCGCGAATCAAATCCTGAAGTCGATGTGTACGCATTCGAGTAATTTGGTGAATCAGGCCGCTATGATATCTGAAGAATTGATCAGAGTTGCTATTTTATGGCACGAACAATGGCATGAGGCGCTAGAAGAGGCGTCCAGATTATATTTTAGTGAGAACGATGTGAACGCAATGTTCAAGGCACTCGAGCCCCTGCACGCGATGTTAGAAAGGGGACCGGAGACATTGAAGGAGGTGTCCTTCAGCCAAGCTTATGGAAGGGATCTCAGCGAAGCGCAAGAATGGTGCAACCGATACAAGGTAAAATCTTCAACATACCTCATAAATTATTACGATAGGAATTGGGTATAATTTATTTCCATCAATTTAGGTAGATACTGTTTAATTAATTATTGAATCAATCAACCTGGATTCAAAGTCCTAAATCCCATCATAGAAAAAAAAAATCACACATCTTTTATTTTAACGCTTTGTTTTCATTAAGTGTAGTTCTTTTAAATTTAGTTTATAATTTATAGAAATTTATTGTATTATATTGTTTTCCCTTGTTTTTTAAAGTAATTGTGAATGGATTTAGATTAGTTATGATGGCACTGGCATGTCTTTTAAGATAAAAGTCCCTTAAAAAGATGGAGAAAAAAAATGTTTAAAGCATGTTAATGCATAGTTTAAATGTGACAAACAAAAACATTTGATCCATTATGAATTAAGTCTATTATATTAAGTCTTAAGCAGATTGAATATTAAAATGGATACGAGTTCAATGATAGTGAATGTTTGTAAGAGTTGATAGTTAGTGTTTTTTTTAAACGGTATTAGCTCAATGCTTTGACCACAATTTCACTTGATGTTAAGTGAGGATAGTAAACACACGTTTTTGGCGACAGGTTTTCAAATTTGAGGGTGGTAGATACCCAGCGGGGAATATTAGTTATTCCCCTACCACCGTGCTATGCTTTCCTCAGGATTTTTTTTTCACGTAAAGTTCAGGCTGATTTTAAAGTTGGATCGAACCCGCGTCAATTGATGAGGTATCTGGGCGCATGATGATGACGTCTGATTGTGACACGGCACAGGAGTCCGGGCAAGTGCGCGACCTGAACCAAGCGTGGGACCTGTACTACCACGTGTTCCGGCGCATCAGCCGGCAGCTGCCGCAGCTCACCTCGCTGGAGCTGCAGTACGTCTCTAACCGCCTGCTGAACTGCCGGCCGGGACCTCGAGCTGGCCGTCCCGGGTTCATACGTCCCCGATCAGGAACTCATCTGTATTGCACATATTCAGAGTAATTTGCAGGTACTTATTACATTTATATTATTTATTCGTCTATTACCTATTATATCATTTTATTGTGAAGACAAATATAATTAAGCGTTACACTTCTTTTTTTTATACCTCATAATTTTAGTTAAATTAATTGTATAATTAAATTAATCTTGTTAGTTAAATACTCTATATATAAAAATAGTTTTTTTTTAAGTTACTACTTCAATATGTCGATTACCCATAAAAATGAGACAATAGAAAAACAATGGAAAGATGGCGTAAACGCCAGGTTAGGGTTCAAGGGGTTAAAGGCCCTTCGGGTCAACAGCGTTAGCTAGATTAGAAAAAACAAATGATTCTTATATCCAAAATGACTTAGTGTTGTCCAATGGAAAGACTTTGACAGCTTCATCTAACTTTTAGGACAACGCTCAAGCGGGAAATTTGCAATTTAGATATTAGAAGCGTATTATACTAACTTTATGTAAACTTTTTTTATATTTTATTACACGGTTTTATGTATTTTTTTTTGCTAAACTTAAGTGGCAGTGGGCTGGGCACATTGCTCGCAGAACCGATGCCCGATGGGGGTAACGGGTTCTCGAATGGCTACCACTCACTGGAAGATGTAGCGTGGGTTGGCTCCTCTAAAAGGTGGACCGACGACCTGGTGAAGGTCGCGGGAGTCCGCTGGATGCGGGTGGCGCGTGGAGACCTATGTCCAGCAGTGGACGTCTTTTGTTTGCATTGATTATTTATTATCTTGTTTACATCTTATAATATAGGTTATTGACCCACAAATCTGAACATTCAGTTTGACTCCAGATCCATGCTATTACAATTTCTTATATAATTATATACTTTTTAGAGTATCTCAAACAATACTATTTTTGTGGTAAAATATGTTTTCAAACTTAAGTTTGTTCTTTTGTTCTCTGATGCTTGTGGGTAAACTATTCAAGGTGCTTGCGAAAGCCATCCCGTGTCGTCCCCATCCCAAATGCGGCGGACGGCCCCGGGCGGTTTAGTGGGTATTTCCGGACGCTTCACGTCCGGGTGAGTCCCACACTGGCACGGAGTCGTCCCTCAGTGCCCCCTTAGCTATTGCATTGGGAGACTTCGATCTCACTAATGCAATGGGTAAGGGTAGTGCGTAAATGCATTCCTCTCGTCAAAAAAAAAAAAAAACAAAACTATTCAACATATATGGAATTCTCTTTTTGAGAGTTCCGTCTCCATACACATTGGTAACATATTTACCCGCGGCCATCGTTCTTGTACTATATTTATTAATAACACTTACCATTGGTATATGCTCCTTATTGAACGAGTACAAGGATGGATGGATGTATTTTTAATTTCTCCAGGTAATAACGTCCAAGCAACGGCCGAGGCGCCTGTGCGTACGCGGCTCGAACGGTAAGGACTACATGTTCCTTTTGAAAGGGACGAGGATCTGAGGCAGGACGAACGCGTGATGCAGCTGTTCGGGCTCGTGAACACGTTGCTCCAGGCGGACCCGGACACGTTCCGGCGAGACCTCGCCATACAGAGATACGCGGTTATACCGTTGTCGACCAACTCTGGCTTGATCGGCTGGGTGCCGCATTGCGATACTCTGCATTCCCTCATAAGGGACTACAGGGAGAAGAGGAAGTGTCTCATCAATATAGAGCATAAGATAATGCAGAGGATGGCTTCCGATCTGGACAAGTTGATGCTCATGCAGAAGGTGAACTTCCATTTGCTTTGACATGTTATATATATATATATATATATATATATATATATAAAATAAATGAAATTTATGTGTCTGTTTGGAATATGTCGAAAAAAACGAATAGCATATGAACGGAATATAAGGTTACCTATACCAGGGGTTCCCAATCTTTATCGGTCGGCGGCGCACATGTTGACTATTTTGTCTCGGCGCTCTTACCTATTTAGGTGCTCGAAATAGACAGGTTCAAAATGTAAGAGGACACGCGGTCGGCAACAGATTTGTAAAATAGGTATTTCAGAAATCTCTTGCTATCGCGTTGCGTCTCACAGTAAGTGTTATAAAACACGAAAGGGACAACTGCAGCTCGGGCTGATTTTAACGTATGTAAAATAGACCAAAACATCACTTCGTAGTAAGCTGTTTCCTCCTCCAAAATTTAACCGATTTTTAATTTTCTTTCAGTTATAGAATGAGAAAGACTTTGATTATGCCTCTAATCAATTTTATCAACTTTTGTGTCGTATTGAGAGTAATATATTTTATTAAACGTTGTAACGAAATGATTTATAATAAACTGGCTAGAGCCCGCGGCTCCGCCCGCATTTCATGTTCTGTGCATATGACGTTTCATTTATAGCTAATTTAAAAAAACAAATGAATGAATAAAAGTAAAATGTACAATAGAATTTGAAAAATATATAGCCTATAACCATCTACGATTAATTCCGCGTCGAATGGTTGTAGTTTCATGCTGATCGGTCCAGTAGTTTTCGAGTTTACCTCGACAAACAAAACAAACTTTGCTTATATAATATATAGATTCCAAACGTTCTCTCTGGTATTATAGGTTGGTTCTAGTTTGCTTTACTCTGTCCAATTAAATTTACCCTGAAATTAATACTTTTATATACCAGTCTACGATATGTAAACTTCTCATATAAAGTATCTTGGTGAGGGGAGTGCTTAGTGTGTATTTATTTAGTTTGTCCTTATTTTTACTTCATTAACATGCAGAATATTTGATTATAAATTATGCAATTTTACTTGATGTAATTTAGGTATAGGTGTACAAGTGAAGCGATTTGAAAATTATGACGTAAAGTCTGAGAACTCCCAACCACTACATTAAAAATGCCGCCATTTTGTTTATCCGTTGTAATTAAAGTGTTCCTAGCATCTAAATTAAAAAATACTCTAATTAATTTAGAATTTGATAAGCCGCTCTTGAACGTTAAAATTCTACCACCGGTTCAGAAAACAATCCATTCATCGAGAAGAACCGGAAAGAAACTAGATTTGCTTTTTTTCTGTATGCTTTTTTTTAACTAATGGTTACAAAGTCTATTAGTAGATGCACAGAGAAAGCTGTCACTTCCAGACATCACCATCGTTCAGATAATAATTCACCCTATAATAACCTATGCAAATTAAAACTTGCTTGACATTCTTGTCCGGTATATTGGTTATGTGCTTTGGGATTTTAATGTAACACTTAAAACTATTATATAAAAAAAACTCTTATTAGTTTTGTTAAATGTAAAACATGGAACTGTTAATTTATGTTTATTCCTTGTATTAAAATTATGCTGATCGTTTAAAAGTTCAAGGTTATCTAAATTTTTACGGACATACAGTAAGTTATCAAGAATATATTTGGAGGGCAAGGTTAAGTTACTGCATTCCGGAAACTTGTTTTTAAGTGATTCGCGGGGTCCCAGATTATAACTTATATACTTCAGCTGGTGTGTCCCACAACAAAATACCATAAAGACATCAAGCTTTCTAGCATCAGACTTGACCGCATGGTCTTACGTATTTGTATCAGACACCATATCGATTCGTCGCCTGTCAAATGTCCTTGATTTCTGCCGTTTTGTATAGCGACTTTTTGGGTAATAAATAAACATTTAGAACGAATGGGTCTAGGTGGAAGTGTTCGAACACGCGCTAGAGCACACGGCCGGGGACGACCTCACCAAGTTACTGTGGTTGAAGAGCCCCTCGTCGGAAGTGTGGTTCGAGCGTCGTACGAACTACACGCGCTCGTTGGCCGTCATGAGTATGGTCGGGTACATCCTCGGACTGGGGGACCGACATCCTTCTAACATTATGCTCGATCGTGTGACGGGCAAATTCCTTCACATCGACTTCGGCGATTGCTTCGAAGTGGCCGTCACCAGGGACAAGTTCCCGGAGAAGATACCGTTCAGGTTGACCAGGATGCTCATCAACGCTATGGAGGTCAGTTTGTTTTTATTAACCTTTCTTTACATGTTAATATAATCTCATACATTAAGCAGTAATACTTTTTAACCGATGATGGGGCACTGGGTACGTACGGATTACGCGTCAATGGATGCAGATTCGAGCGCGCCTCTATCCAATACTAAACTGAGCTTGAGCTGGTGAAGGAAAACATCGTGAGGAAACCAAAGAATGGTGGTAGTTTATTTTCTAAATTGGGGGACTCCGGTACCTATTGCAGTGGGGGACTCCGGTCTCACTAATGCAATAGGTAAGGGTAGTGCGTAAATGCATTTCCCCCCGTCAAAACAAAAAAAAACGTTATTTTCTAAAAATGGCCGCCTGTTTAAAAACCTGTCGTCAAATACCAATAAGTGTGTTCACCATCGTGGGCCTTTTTTTTTTTTGACGGGGGGAAATGCATTTACGCACTACCCTTACCTATTGCATTAGTGAGACCGGAGTCCCTCAATGCAATAGGTAAGGGGTAAGGGGCACGGAGGGACGAATTCCGTGCCAGTGTGGGACTCACCCGGGCGTGAAGCGCCCGAAAATACCCACTAAAACCCCCCGGGGCCGTCCGCCGCGCCATCTTGGACCTCATCGTTACTAAACATCAGGTGAGATTAAATTAAGACGCGCGTTTTAATAAGGATGTCAAGAGGGGCGATTGAATGGGTTGCTTGACCGACAGGTGACAGGTATAGAGGGGACGTACCGGCGCACGTGCGAGTCTGTGATGGAAGTACTGCACAGGCATAAGGACAGCGTAATGGCCGTGCTCGAGGCGTTTGTGTACGACCCGCTATTGAACTGGCGGCTGATTGACGCCAGCCGGAGATCACGCGGCGACCTCGACCCGTCGGCTTGTCCCGGCGCCCCCGCCGCCTGCCCCGGTCCGGGTGCCCCCGGCGGCGCCCCCGACGCATCCCCGCAGCCGAGCCGCGGCCGCATCGGGCTCAGCGACCTCCCCCAGCCCGCCGAGACGAACCTGAACAAGCGCGCCCTCGCCATCGTGAACCGAGTCCGGGACAAGCTCACCGGCCGTGACTTCCCTCAGATAGACGAGATCGTCTCCGTACAGAAGCAGGTGGAACTGCTGATCCAGCAGGCGACCAGCAACGAGAACCTGTGCCAGTGCTACGTTGGCTGGTGCCCGTTCTGGTAGAACCGCTGCGTCCCGCGTTCCTGCTTGCATAGAACAGTTCATTTATATCCGTATGTTTGTTATACATGTGCAATAAACGTTCGTAGTAATCTCCTGTATATAATTATTTTTGTTATATTTTATTAAACTATATTAGTATAGAGAAGACATGACGGCTTTCGGTGTATGTTTACTTGACAAATATTATTAATCTCATATATTACCCCATTATTAGATACTGAGCTTTGGCCAATTTTTTTTTCGCTCTAAGATCACTATATTGTATCTATACATGCGACGATAAGATAAAAGTTACATTTTTGGATTATTTTTTTTTTATTTCTTTACATTTTTCGTTTGTTTCACAAGCATTTATGTCTTAATACGTGTTTATATCTTATGTTAATTTAATTGTATGTATGTAAATAAGTAAAAGAATAGAAGTTTACATAAAAGTTTTTTTTTTGTTTTTCATAATAATTGTTTAATTAAGTTGCATAAGTTGGGATTTAAAAATAATAACGTAATTATAATTTAGTTTCGTTAAGTAATATATTGTAGCTTGCCAAAAACGTTGTAATCACACTTATTGTTCACATAAATAAATGCATCTTATTAGTATTCAAAAGTTTTATTTTAAAATAAATTACCCATATATATATATATATTTTAAACATGCAGGTAATGCTCTAAATGTTTTATTACAATTTTACTGTGATTATAGATCACAAAGGCATGCAAAATTCTTTAAAGATATAAAATTTATGTACCGAAGCGGTTACGTCACAAGTACTCTTTGTATCGACGATTGTTCAGTGATAGTGTGATAAGAAAAAAACGCGTGGGTCTTGGGTTCGATTTCGCATAATATAACTTAGCATTAGGTGAATTAAGATATCATAATGAAGACATAGTGTATATTGATAATTTTTAAATCCCCGCCTGTTACCGCCATTCATCGGCACGGATTTGATTCATCTCGACTCTAAGCAAATTTTAAAATATATGTAGAGAAAACTGTCATTTTTATATTAAGAAAATATTTTCGTAGAGGTTTGGATATCAGTAAGTTTTTTTTTCTTTCGCCTATACTTGCCACACTTATAAAATTGTAAAAAGGTGAATTACTCGCGGGTGCCCGCGACTTCGTCTACGTGTCTTATTTTGATCGAATGTGGGATACCAGCACGGAAAACAGACCTTCACTGTGCCGAATGGTAAGTACAGAACAATACAAAAACCGCGACGACCACCAAAAGATTATCAATGGATTGGCGGTTGCCGCTGCTATGCCGGCCGAAACAAGCGTCTCTTCACATTGCATCTGAACGACCTAATGTTGTAGGAAGGAGGCAACACAGCGGCCGAGAAACTATTCCACAGTTTTATGGTACGGCAGATGTAAGCTGATGCGAACTCTTTGGTTCGTGCTGGAATGAAAGATACCGTATGACTGTGATTTGGAAGCCCAGCGTGTGTGATTCTGTTGTAAGAAAGGAGGGGAGGGACTCCTCGGAGCACTCACCATAGTTTTTTTTACACGGTATAGCCTCTTACCGCAATCTCACTTGATGGCAAGTGACGATGTGGTCCAGGATAGTAAACACTAAGCCTAGAGAGACTGGTTCTCAAGTGATGCTGCCGGAACACACATTTTGTTTGTCATAGACCATCAGTGTATGCTTCCCGTACACGAAATGTTATTTAAATCATAGTCTTTTTATGTTTTTAAAATATACATATAACCTCAAATAATTAAAAAAAAATTAAATGTACAGACAAAACTTCAGTTGTGTTATTAGTGTAGATTGTAGTGACCCTCAATAAACGATACTTCTATAGAGTGCCTGCAACTATTAGTCACTTTTGTCTTTCAGTGATAATCGAAACAATTGATACAATTGGTTACAGTTCATTATAGTTCATTAACGCCTGGAGCAGACACTTAAAGTCAAATACCTCACAAAATGTACACAACATCCCGTAGTACTTTTGTTTTCAACCGATTTCAAAAAAGGAGGTTTCTTAATTCGACCAAATATTTTTTTTATGTGTTCGCGGATAACTCTGCCCGTTATGAACCGATT
Organism: Samia ricini; assembly: GCA_014132275.2. NCBI lineage: Eukaryota > Metazoa > Arthropoda > Insecta > Lepidoptera > Saturniidae > Samia > Samia ricini. The sequence goes on from AP028159.1 coordinate 4,737,592, forward strand.
TTGATGATTCTTTTTTTGTTGGAAAGAAGATATTTCAAGGGTGGTCCCATGATCCAGGAAACCAGGATCTGATAATCGCATCCTAAAGAAATCGAGGAGAACCCTTGAAAATCGTAGATAATGCTGAAATCGTATAATAATACTAGCTGCTTTCCGCGATATTATCCGCGTTGTGCCCGTTCCCGTGGGATTTTCGGAATAAAAACTATCCTATGTCACTTTCTGGATTTCAAACTATCTTTTGATTAGTTTTGTTTTTTTTTTTAACGTTTCCGTCTATCATTTTCCGTAGCCGTCGTTTCCTCATTCGAAAAGCATCCTTGTTAGATCTACCCATCACTTAAACTGTAAAATGAAATAATTTAATATGGACAGTCTATCGTAAGGTTGTTGTACCATTTACTTGGCACAGACTTTAAAATTTTAAAAGAATTATTTAATAATTTCTGATGAACTAAATCAAAATACCTATTACCTTGTGGCAACTAAATTTATTTTTTTCTTTTTAGTTTCGTGTTTGAAGTCGATTATTTTTTGTTAAAAATTATTTTATTAAATTCAGTATTTAACAATTTGTCAAAATGTTTAACCATATGAGAAGGAAAAATCAAATAAGCGTGCGGTCAACTTGATTTTAAATAGTTAGTACAGTTTATACCTATCGATAAGTAACCTGAAACAGGACTAGTCTTCTTAAATGCTTGAGAAACCAGTAGGTAGTGCTAAAAAAAATAACTAGATTTTTTACTGTTGACGTGAGAGCCCTTAACAGCTTCACCGAACTTTAGGGCGAGCGCTCTGAGCCGACAAAGGTAATTAGCACAAGGCCACCAAAATAATACGAACCCTTGACTTTGCCTGATTAAAAAATTGCGCCGATTTTAATCCTACCAAACTCAGCATTGCAGTGCAGCATGAAGTGTTGTGCTTGTTATGCTAAGATTCATGCAGTGTCACTGTAGTTCTCTGACGGCGGCAATAAGACACTCCACAGTTGGGGATCGTAACACGTCTTAGGCCGCCACCGGAGAGGCGTCCGGAGTGTTTGCGCGAGTAACTTTTTATGGGCCCAGTGAGAGCGTTTATATCCGCCCTCTTGAAAGATGTTCTAATGTTACCTGGCTCTGACAATAAAACAGACAATGTCTACAAAAATAATTCTACCATTCAAAATGTTAAAAAAAATATATATGTACTCGATAGAGTCAGTTTTGAATAAGTTTAAGCATAAACAGTGATGAACTGTTGGTAGACGCCTAACAGCTGATAACTGCTATAATAAATTATTTTTTTTAAACTTCAGTCTTTTCACTTCCATGAAATGCTACGTCATTTAATTTGCGTAGTAACATGTTCATTACGTGTTGCATAAATAAAAAGACATTGACAAATGCCCTTGCATTCTATTATTATACGTCTTTTGCAAATAATAAATATTTATCATACTGGCTTCACCGTATATTCAGAAGTATTACATAGCTTTATCATTTCGAACTAACGCAAATTGATTAAAACAAAGTGACTTCGTATAACAATTTATGTAATCTGATTGTTATAGTATACAACACTTATCCACTATAAGGAATCACTTAATAGGCTTTTTCCTGTTGACCTGTAACCTAAAAGTTCTTGTAGCTGTTATCCTTGTATATAGTAGTAATAACAAATATACACAGTGCCGGATTATCTACGTAGCAAGAGTAGCAATTGCTACGGGCCCCGCGCGAAAGGGGCCCCCGCATGTTTAAACCCACTCATCTCTGCCTAAGTAAATAAATGTATTGAGTATTGAATTGTATTTTTACCACTTATTACTTAAGAACCCGTAGTAGATCAAGGGCTTTGAATTTGCTTTGAAAGAATTTCCTACGGGCCCCGCCCTTGCTTAATCCGGCACTGAATATACGTATGTACCTAATAACATATTGAGTTGTAACTAGTTTCGCATAAGGAAATACAATACTATTCATCTATACTACTAAATAAAATTGAAGTGTCTGTTTGTAATTTCGAAATATTTTTTTACTAAACAGATATGAGTGTATATACATACCAAAAATACAATTGTTAAAATTTTGTCTGTTTGTTCAGGGGTAATCTCCGGAATGGGTGCACCGATTTTGACGGGACTTTTTTGGTAGATAGCTGAAATTACTCCGGCTAACTTAAGTTACTTTAATTTTTCAATAACAAATTAGGGTTCCACGTAAAAAAACTAAAACTTATGAAATTATGAATAAAAACCTATTTAATGCAAAATCAAAAAATACTTTTAGGAAAATTCTTAGGGTTCCGCACAAAGTTGCGACGTGGTGCCTGCGAAAGCCACCCCGTATCGCCCCCATCCCAAATGCAGCGGACGGCCCCGGGGGGTTGTAGTGGGTATTTCCGGGCGCTTTGCGCCCGGTCGAGTACCACACTGGCACGGAACTCGTCACTCCGTGCCCCCTTACCCATTGCATTGGGGGACTTCGGTCTCACTAATACAATGGGTAAGCGTAGTGCGTAAATGCATTTCCCCCCGTCAAAAAAAAAAAAAATTGAAATAAAGACCAAAACCTCAACACTATTTGCCCGTTTTATTTTCAGCTTACCTATACCATATCTACCGAGGCATTCAGGCCAGGCCGATGAATCCTGACCGACGCGAGCGTTGAAGTCATCCAAAGATATAGCCATCGGTTAAACGCACTCCGCGCACTATTTTATCAAGCTGGTCCTAGAGTTGGTTCTTGGGGGGCATACGCGGAAATCAGGGTGACAAAGCCGCTTTCTATATTAACGCGTAAAACCATAATCCGCTTTGAAACACGAGTAGGTGATTTTATTGCGCTACTTAACTGATTAGCGAACGGAAAACCCACGCCATATTCCTGTGCTTCCAAAGATCTCTTACCTTCCCTGTAAAAAGTCTAATTGGTTTCTCGCATATACACTTTGTCTTTGATTGTGGTCTCCTGTAAAGTTGCAATATCAATGTTGAGCCTTTTGAGCTTGACATCAATAATACAGGGTTTGCGTAGTTATTGAACGCAGTTAAGGCTTCCTCTGGTGTTCGAGAAGCCTGTCTTCATGGTTCGGACATTCCATGATGCAAAAAGTTTGCTGACTCTTACTTTTGTCGCACTGTGAGGTTATGGAACCATCATCCTTGATATTATATATGATATTCCTTCAAAAGAGGTGTGAAGAGGTATTTAAGCAGGCCAGCATGACCGCTGTTTTGGATTGTACTGTACTTAACATCAGGTCCAGTTCAGTCACTGTGCTGTGCATTATAAAAAAAACCGTAAGTAAGCAGCAATAATGTTTTAGTCTTGTAGTAATTAGTTAGTTAGAGATATATTTTTGTTATTAGATAGGTAGGTTAGGATCGCAGCCCAACGTCCAGCTATAAAGCTTGTGTTCCGTTCACCCAAGTGGAGCAAGTTAACGTTGAGGCGGATCAGTACCAGTACTGTCAGGGCCTCTGCAGAATACATGTATAATGTGCCTCCGAAGGCCCTGGCATCTTTGCGCCGGTTAGGGACGTGGAATGTTTAGTCAGTCGGTTACGGCCAACCTGGCACACGGGCACCAAAGAGGGCGCCTCTCGCAGAGGGGTGTGCCTCGGTGACCCAGTCTGTCGCGAGGATCAACGTGTGCAAAAAACTTGGTTTTCGGCACACGTCCGAGCGTCAACGAGCAGATTTCAACCACGTAAAAAAAAAAGTACCTTATTGATCGGGGGCTACCTGACATAAGCGGTAATTGATTAGTGGATCTACAATGGATCTTCCTACTGTCAAGAGTGGCCCCTGGCGCTCGCACTGTGGTCGATTTGTTATGGAATGCCCCATCTACATACAGTGGATCTGTGTACGTCTAAATTTTTAATCAGGATTCCGTTATTATGATTTTGGCGCCCTCTGCAAGTGGCGCTCGGGGCGGGTGCTAACTTCGGGCCTTTTTTTTATCCTAGCTAAATCCAGCATTCATATATTGTAATCTTTGGTACTATCTAAGTAATACGTTGCGTCGAATGTTAATAGTGTGTTCGTGACAATAGAAGATGGTACAATTTGTTTTGATTCAACACAAGTCACAGTGCATTAGGTAGCGTAGCGAATTAAAAGTGTATATATTGTAACTAGATGTATGTAAGTTAAATAAATAGAAATACGCAGAATGGAAACATGGGTATAATTAGTCAGTAAGTGTCGAACAAAAAGAAATGATTTATCAAATAAAAAATCGTCACCGTAGAATCTCGCTCGGTTGGTTAAAAATGTAAATAATACTACATCACATTATAATATAAAACTAGCTGCTCTACGCGATTTTACTCGCGTAGTTCCTGTTCCCGTGGGATTTTCGGAAAAATCCTATGTCACTCCCTGGATTTCAAACTATCTCCATACCAAATTTCATCCAAATCGGTCTACTAGGTTTTAAGTTTATTTGTTCCATACAAAAATACAAATATTTCCTCTTTATAATATTAGTGTAGATATACAGCTGTTCTGTACGCGATAACTGTCACAAGGGACGTATATTGATCAATCACAAAACAATATCTAATCAAGTTAATCAACGAACGATCGTTCACCTTCAACACACTCGCAATCAGTTCAAAACAGTTTGTCGGCGACAGTTAAACGCGCCGCACGTTAATTCAAAGTCACCACTAGTCAATTATACAGATATTTGCGAAACGAATTGCGAAACTAAAGAGTGATATCATGGATCAGTTCCAAGTTGTCGACTACAATGCTTTGAGTAAGTGTTTTTGTTATTATTTATGTTAATACAATCATAGTAAAGTGTAAAACAATTAAGTTTTATTTTTAACGCATTGTAAATTTACAATATACGTTTCATTATACATGCTTTGAACAAATCAAACATGAGTGAAGTCCGTATGATGTCCAGTCGATTGCAGTACCTAACTAAACTTGTAAACACGACAATAGGTCAGATGAAATGCGAGTAACTACAGATACAACGAAAATCAACCATACTCAGTACTTTAAATTTAAATAAAAAGATCTGTATCCATATTCTTTTAATGTTATATATCAAAGCTAAAGCTCATAAATAGCTACTAAAAAAACAAAAATTAAAGAAATTCGGTTGACAAAAAAAATATCTTAAATTGTTTTACCTGTATAAACATGTTTTAATAATCTCTGCGACTTCTAATTAATACTTTTACTCCCACCTAAATATTAATTTAATTTACATCAATCAAGTTAATGTAATAACTTTTTATAACGTAAAATATTAAGACGGGTTTGTTTGCTGGAGACACCAATACGAATTTAATGCAAAAAGTAATGATGTTCTTTTAATACCAAATTAAAAATTTATAATTATCATTTTATAACTAAGCAACTCTTAAAGGTGACCTTTAACTAATAAACTCCTTATCTCTGTTATGGTTTGTAATATAAACAACGATATAGTTGCCAATGAAATCATGCAATTTCCTTCACAGGCGAAACCGTGCAGAATTTGATCAGGGAGGCAGCGTTAATAAGGAAAAAAGCCTACTGTCCGTACTCGAATTTCGCTGTGGGCGCGGCCATACTTACAGAAGATGAGTGCAAAGTGTATACTGGTTGTAATATTGAGAACTCGACGATGTCCCCGGCGATGTGCGCGGAGAGATCGGCAGTCGCTAAGGCTGTGTGCGACGGATACCTAAAATTCAAAGCGGTAGCAGTTGTTGCACACCAAAGAGAATTCACAGCACCATGCGGTGTCTGCAGGCAGACACTGAACGAGTTTTTGCGACTCATACGGCGATATAGAAATCTTCCTAGGCAAGCCATCGATGGAAAAAATCTTATGTACGAAATTATCTAAACTCTTACCACTGTCGTTCGTAAGTTACAAAAAAGACAATATCTTAATTGAATAATTATCGTGACAATCGTGTTCGTGTCGTGTAAAAATTAAAACGTTAATAATGTTTAAGTGTATTTTTATTATGTAAGTGATATAATATTATCATACAAATAAACTGAATGTGTATGTACATAAGGAAATGAAAAAATATTGACATAATAATTATATATTGTTTTTTTTTTTTAAATATATATTTTACATTCATTAAAACACTTATTATCTAAGAGATAAGTTTAATAATACGTATTATAAATAAAATACGTCATAGTAATAAGTTTACAGAAGCAATCAGCGTGACCAGAAACATCTTTATAGATAATGATAAATCAAGATCAAATTTAAGTAAAGAAGAATTTCCCACAAAATGATACAATTACGCAATTGTAACTATATTTTTAAAATAGATGATACGCAAAAAAAAAATCGCATATAAATCAACGATCATTGAGAAACGTGCAATGTAACAAAAATTAAGTATCGTACGAGTGATTTGAATGAAATGAAAATTATATTTATAACAATATAATATTTATAAGGTATACAATGGAAACATTAGTACGCGATATGTTTTTTTAAAACACAATATTATTCATTAAATAACATTACAGTACAGTACGTAACACGTCTTCGAACCATCACCCATTTGAAACCCCACATTATTACCGACAGGGTTTTGTGGCCTAACAGTGAACTCCAAATAATTGTTTTTAACAGTTAGTTCACCGCATTTTTTGCACTTTGTTGTCACCAGAAAAACATTTCACTCTTTATTACATCTACATCGCTTATTTTGCAACGGCCATTGATTTTGCAATAATATTTCTTGAGACTAATAATAAGTTCCTACGGGGGCGTTCAAGTATCATTAACTCCAACTTCTTTTCCCGTGTCAGAAAATTAAACAAATCTCTTACTCCCCATGACTACGTAAGCATACGCATAATTTTGAGAGAAAAAAATGAAGGTTGATAAGTAAAAATTTGCTTACGTAATTACTTTCTAGACCCCTCACCCACCATATCATCTTAAAATAAGTAAAGCATACACCCTCTATTTATGCTTAAGTAATTTTTAAACGGCCCCTAATACTAAGATATCACCACAGTAGTAATGCATGTCAGGTTGAAATACAAAATACGTTATGGGGCGGGGAGTCATCAATGACTATAATAATGACTATAGGAGAGTCACCTAGGAAAGTGGGAGACCTTTCTAGTCAGTGGCGTTAGTATGCCATCTGAGGTCCGTGGAAAATTCATTGAATGGACCCCAGTAAAAATCGTCACGTTGTAATTTGATTTTGAATAAATCGTTTAAGCCTTTAGTTGTGTCTAAGTTCAATTGTATTTATAATTGTTAATAAATTTTGTTAAAAATGCTAGGATACTTCTGAGCTCGCGGCTTCGTGGGCCGGGGCCACATCGGACCGGAGCCCGTGGAATGTTGCCAGCTCGCCACTGTTTCTAGTATTTTAATGTAATGTTATGAGAAATATCACAATAGAATTTGTCCTGAGCAAAGCAGGCTGAAACAAGTTCAACGTTTGTCGACATTGTACGTAACAATAAATGTATTTTTAATCTAGGTAATGATTTTTCAAATATTCTTAGCATCATGATAATCAAGAATTTATTCGTTATTCATTTTTATGTCATATTTGTTTTAAGAAAATAAACAAATGTAAATATGCCAATACAGTATCTTAAATTGCTGTATATTATTTTATTTATTTAATATTTATTATTTCCCATATAAAACTCTATAAGACTTTCTTTATTGAAAAAAATTGGCAGGTTAAACTAATAATAAAAAAAAAATTAATTGATCAATACAAAAACTATGTTTCTATATAAATTTAATCTTTAAAAAAAATGTATAAATTAATCAACGTAATATAAATCAAACAGTACAGAAAACATGAATAAACGTTCTTATTATGTAAACAATTGAAATAAATAAATATAGTGCAAAAAAAAGTGGTTATCATAGAAATTATTATTAATGTGTCGAGTACCCGTAAAGATAAGACAATAGAAAGACAATAGGAAAATAATGGAAAGCTGGCGTAAACGCCAGGTAAGTGCTCAAGGGGTAAAAGAAGGTATAGAGTAACGTATAGTTTATTCCGTTTCACTAAGGACTCCCTCCGCATTTCTATTTATTGAATACATAATTATTACAGACAATACATTTCTCTTAATTCACGATTAACAATTTTATTAATTTGTGAATTAGTAAAAAAAAATGTTTTAGATGTATAGCAAACAAGCGTTTATAATTAATTATACACTTTAATCTAAGATGTTTTATACAAAATGACATTGTTTTTTATTTGAAATGATGTAATTTGCACATAGAAATATCAACACGTAAATATAGTACGACAAAATACACATAGTACGGTTATACTGTAATTAGATAATGTCAATTATAGAAAATTAATTTAAAAAAAAAGAACAAAACAGGTTAAGTGCGTGTCGAATGCACACAGCGATGGTTCCGTTCCATAACTCAATTTATTTTTATCTACCAAAAAAATGTTTTTTTTTATCTCTCATTTAATTTGAGATAACGAGCACGACCCTAAATCACACGTGTTCGGGTTTTATTATTCGTCGTCCTACTCTACTTTATAGTCATACGATGTTTGTGTTTACAGTTTTTACGATGGAGTAAAAGGATGACATTGCAGAATACGTTTATTGCACAGAGGCTCCCCTTTAACCTTTTAAGGTTTGTTTATTATTACTGTTTGTTAAAACATCCGTCATAATAACACGTGTTCTGCGAAATCATCAGTCGACTATTTTTTGCGGTTAAAAACGTTAGTTGGTAATAGGATGATTCTTTCTGGAACGGAACCATTCTACACATATATGTAAGCGCAATTTCAATGTTGCGTCTCGTAGCTAACTTCGCAGCAGTAAACTAGCATGATGCTCGCTGTGACGTCATCAATCACGCATTTAGAAAACGCAAGTCACGTTCCAACAGCAACGTAAGGAATTACCAAAAGGGACACCAACCGATGTAACACTGACATAGATTCTCATTGCTCGACGCTTGCTTGATCAGCAAATCGACTTGCTTTTGTACGCTCACGACAGCCTCCACGTTGGGGAAGTCTCTTCCAGTCAGTTTATCTCGTATCCTGTTCAGTATTGCGATCGCTCGCTTATTGAGGTTCGCTTCCGCCGGTAACTCTAACGATTCGTAGTGTACGTTCCGACTCCTACTCAGCATTGTGTAGGACGAGTCTATGTCGGAGGAGAATGAGGATTCTGTGAGTGAATGGTGCTCGTTGTCGACCAGCCTCCAGTGAAGCAATGGGTCGTAGACGAACGCTTCGAGTACCGCCATCACACTATCCCTATGTTTGTGGAGAACGTGCATCACCGATTCGCATGTGAACCGATACGTACCTTCGATGCCGGTCACCTAAATTAACATTACTTTCATAAAACACAAAGTAAATTTAGGAAAAATCATGACATAAAGAAAAGTATACATCTTTGAAGCGATAATAACAATGGACGCGCGTTCGAGCCCACATATCCAACTCTAAAATCACTTTGAACATTCCGTGAAGGGAAACATCGCGAGGAAACCGTAGCATGGTAGAGCGTTTTCTATTAATGCCCGCCTGGGTAGCTGCCACCCTCACTTGAGAACAACCAGTTACCTCTAGGCTTAGTGTGTGTTACCATCCTGGACCACATCGTCGCTTAACATCATGTGAGATTGTGGTTTGGCACGGAACCTATATAGTGTAAAAAATGAAGGGTAATAACACCCATCTCTCTGTTTATTTGTTATTTGTCATATGAACCTTTTTTTTATGCAGTTCCTCATGAACCATTGCATGCACTGATTAGCAAAACTTTTTGAACCTTAAGCGGTTTTGTGATCAGTTTTAGTGACAATAGTTAACTTCGTCTGCGTTTTTTTACTGTCTTAACAATATATTGAATGAAAATACCGTGATAGTTTTTATTTGAGACTAGCTGTGTGCCCGCGGCTGAGCACGCGTTTCCTATATTCTTCACTGCGTTTTAATTATTTTATACAGAACCTTATTTATTTTTTAATAAGATAAAGTAAACTTATTTCTCATAAATTTAAGCACTTGCCCGTAAAACTATGCATTGAATCGGATTTTAGGCAATTTTTTATGAGTTTTACGCGAAGCCCTAATTATTTTCGAAAATTAAAAGTTTTCCGGAGTAACTTCAGCTATCTACCACAAAAAGTCCCGTCAAAACACGTCCAGCCGTTCCGGAGATTATTCGGACACACAAACAAACATAAAAGTGATTTAATAATTGTATTTTTGGTATAAGTGTCGTACATTTATATCTATTTAGTAAATAATAATATTTTTGAGGTTACAAACAGACACTTAAACACACATAAAATTGTTATTTATTACTATAGATACGGACCAATTATCTAAGAAGCAAAACTAAACAAAGATCGAAACCTATTAAGCAGTGCTTCTCCAACTTTTGCCAAGAATAAAAATCGTCATATTTATTCGGATAAGAACCAAGAGTCTAAGAAGTGAATTAAAAAAATTACCGAAATCTAGGGAGTAGTTTTGTGTGATGTGCACACAACGGCATACCTATATCATTTTTTTGTTTTTTTTTTTTTTTTTTTTAAATACTTATATCATTTATGCGTATCGATTGTATTACATTAGACGACAATGGGAATATGGTAAAAGTTAAGCGAATAAGAATTAATTACGTTGACCAGAGAATAGCTACGTTCTATTGCAATTATACCTAAATCCATAAAAAAAACGTATACCCAAGCGGAGTCTAAGGGCAAATCTAGTTGTACTATAAACAATTACCGCTAATCAAAGTTCAATGTTGACTGAGAATAATGTGTTTGTACATCCTTACAATAATACAGTGTAATTAAAATTCACAACAAACGGTTTCATTAATAACAGCCATAGGTATATTGTTTTTAAAAGCCTTTGAAGTTCGTACTGAATGGCGGCTTGCAGCTGCCACCACGATTGAGTTTAATTTACCCTCGTTAGTGAGTTCACGGGAACTCAACTGGATTAAAATAATTTGTGGAACGGCCTTCGAATTAATTTGGTAACAGTCAGATAACATAACATCCCATCACTGGAGTTTGAGATCCGCGTTTATTAGCCTTTAAATATACTTTAGCATCCATGCTCTTAGTTTGTCAGACCAGAACAGTTACTTTAAATCTTTCATGGTCCAAGTAAAATATCTTACAAACTTATCAAAAGCCATGTAAATTAGTTAAACCCCTCTCACTTCCTTATTAAGACGCGCGTTCTAATACATTTTGTATACTGTATAAGGTTTCGTGCTTTGACCACAATCTTGCTTGATGTTAAGCGACGATGTGGTATAGGATCGTAAAAACTATAAACCTAGAGCGACTGGTATTCAATTATTGCTGGCGGAACACATGTATTGGTGTTTGGCGACAGGTTTATAAACCTGAGGGTGGTAGATATCCAGGTGTGCATTATTACCCGGACTTTCGACCAATTGGTCGTACCTCTCTGTGAGAGGTGGGGGGGAAATATTCTCCTCCATCCCTACTGGGCCATTGCCGGACGAGGCCCGGTGGGTTCGCCGCAGGGGGCGACGCGGTGCTTGCGAAAGCCACCCCGTGTCGCCCCCATCCCAAATGCGGCGGACGGCCCCGGGGGGTTTTGGTGGGTATTTCCGGGCGCTTCACGCCCGGGTGAGTCCCACACTGGCACGGAGTTCGTCCCCTCTTATCTATTGCATTGGGGGACTTCGGTCTCACTAATGCAATAGGTAAGGGTAGTGCGTAAATGCATTTCCCCAAGTCAAAAAAAAAAAAGGTGTGCATTATTAGAAAATGCCCTACCACCATACCATACGGTTTCCTTCACCGAAAGCTCAGGCTGATTTTGTACCCGCATCCATTGACACGAAATCCCACCGCACTACCAACTGAGCCATCTTAGCTAGAAATTTTCACACAAAAATATAACCTAACAATACTGTGAAGAAGTTAATAGGTTCAGTAGTTCTCTATTTACAAGGGTACTAAATAACAGACAAACAGAAACGTTAGTTAAAAGTAGAATTTCTTACAAAATATAATGATTGTTATGTGAAAACTCTCACCTCCATAGCGTTGATGAGTATACGAGTCAATCGGAATGGTATTTTTTCTGGAAATTTCTCTCGCGTCTGAGTCACTTCGAAGCAATCGCCGAAATCGATATGCAGCACTTTGCCGGTGACTCTATGCAGCATAATGTTAGAAGGATGTCGGTCCCCCAGCCCGAGGATATACCCGACCATACTCATGACGGCCAACGAGCGCGTGTAGTTCGTACGACGCTCGAACCACATTTCGGCCGTTGGACTCTTCAACCACAAAAGTCTGGCCAAATCATTACCCGGTGTCTGTGCGAGAGCGTGTTCAAACACTTCCACCTGTTATATTATCACTCAATATGTAAATACACAGTTTTTATGGCACGTGGTGTGGATAGGTGCAAGAAGATTAACGAAAGAAATCAACAAGCCGATTGGGATCGATGTAGAGAAACATATTTTAAAAAAAAAAATCAAATATATCTTTATTCAATTAAGGCCCTAAGAAGGCGCTTATGAACGTCTAAAAAACACTACCACCGGTTCGGAAAACAACACAGTCGAGAAGAGCGCAGGCAAGAAACTCGATCTGGTTCTTTTTTTTTTTAATAAATATAATACATATATTTTTTTTTTTCATATAAAAAACTATACAAATCATAGTCTTAATAATGTTAGCGGAAGCACAGAGATGTGGGTTAATTCCAGACATCACTATCGTTCACGTAATGATCCACTCTGTAATAACCTTTTGAGATTAAAAAACTTGCTCGACATAATACTTGAACTTATTGTCAGGTAAATCGGTAATGTTACTTGGGATCTTATTGTAAACCCTAATACTATTACCTATAAAGCTTTTATTAGACTTACTTAGCCTAGAGCGTGGTTCCGGACAACTTGTCTTTACTTCTAATATTAAAATTATGACGATCATTCACTAGATCTAGCTTGTCTAAAAAACAAAGGACAGGTCGAAAGTATTCGAGGATAACCGGGGAGAATTGACTCCCCGCTTAAGTTGGTAGGGGGATGCGTAAATGCATTTCCCCACGACAAGATAAAAGGTCAAAAATATTCGTAACCAGCGCTGGCCTTGGCCCTTAAAGCAGAGCGAGATTGTCTTTCGGCGCCTTTTAGCCGACGCTTTTACACCATCAGTTGTATTTCAGTTCATGGCAAATAAATGATAATTACAAATATTTGCAAAACATAACTTTTAATTAAAAAATGAACATTTGTTGAGTTTTTCGCTCTGCTCTGATTTCTTTATCGCATTTTGGCTATTTAGCGTCCCTTGATACCTCGCGCTTAGAGTGACCACGTCTCTCACTGGACGTTACAATTGGAAGTCTTTGAGTTTTTTTTACAAAATTAAATCGTAGTCCTGCTCAGTTTGTTATTTGAGGTCGAGACAATATGTCTTCTTCTTCCATACATGTCTATCAGTCACCATATCATCATTCACCAATTTTGACTTCATATCTTCTCTCACACACTCTCTTTTCTTTGGACGTCCTCTCTCTCTCTCTCCATCCTTCAAATTTCATAGTCATCACTTTCTTTACAAAATAAAAATGAGATGTTTTTTAAGAACCAGTTACATGTATTCTACAAATTATGGTAGTTTTAAGAGTTCCAAGAAATAGTCTTTTACTATAATCTAAACTTATAAAATTCAATAATTTATTATTCGGATTATTCGTTTGTTTTTGTTTTTTCGTTCTATATTTTATAGTAGTTGTCCTGAAAGACCTTTGTACCTACACTTAGCTTTCTTGGAACGCCACGATGATTGAAATTGATTGAAAGCGTTCTGTCAATCACAATATATACTAGTGATGTACCTTGAATAGCCTTTAGGATTGTCTAGTACAGTTATAGTTATTTGATTGTCACCATAATATAGAAAAAAAAAATTGTTTTGTTGACTTGGGTGACGTCATATAAATTCGTATGGTTACAATTAAATAAATTTGTATAATGTTCCACAAATATGTCATGTGACAATGTTTCAACGTGTATTAAAAAAAAATAATTAAAAAGTAAAAAGTACTCATAACCGACGAGCATGTATGAAAGCGCTCATGAAAGTAGAGGAAGCGAAAGAGGTATGCCAAGATCGTAGCAAGTGGAAGGACGTAATCTCTGCCTACCCCCACGGGAGAAAGGCGTGATGATATGTATGTATTAAAAAAAAGTCAGCCGTCACGGGACGCCCGGCAGATGTGTAACATGAAACGTTACGTCGTAACGTTTACGTCATACATATCAAGTCGTGTAACACCTACCTTATGTTTTAACATCAACTTCTGATAATCGGAGGCCATTCTCAGCATAATCTGTTGTTCAGTGTTCAGCGCCATCTTGTTCGTTTTCTTGTCTCGATAATCGATGATGAGGTTATATAGTGTATCGCACTGCGGTACCCAGCCTATCAGACCCGAGTTAGGAGATAGTGGTACCACAGCGTATCTCTGTATTGCCAAGTCATGCCTGTAAGTGTTAGTGTCGGCCTGCAATAGTGTATTTACGAGACCAAACAGTTGCATCACCCGCTCGTCCTGCCTTAGGTCTTCATGACCTTTCAGCAGAAACATGTACTGCTTCCCATCGGAACCTTGAATCGTTAGACGTCTTGGGTGTTGTTTTGATTTTATTACCTAAAAAACGTGTAAACGCGGACATGATTTTAGAAATTCTGAAAATAGTGCGAAAAAAACTACATGTAATTGGATTTAAGAATAACATGAATAGCCTAGTAGCCTAGGCTTCTAAGCTAAGTAAAATGACCTAATTAAATTTAAAAAAATGTGAGCCGTCACGGGACACCTGGCAGATGTGAAACATCGACATTATTTTGTAAAAGTAATATGCAGAAAAGAACAGATTGTGATATGAACTATATATGTCATAATGATAAAATAAAATATTACGTTTTTTTTCCAGATAACGATGACTATTTATTGTACAAACATTTATTTTCATTCAATACAAAAATTTACGAATTTATTTCAAATCGTGACTACTTAATTCGTTTAATCAGTGACTTCGGTAATAGTCATATTCGATGTTGCCACGACGCGTCGCCACGCCAGAAATCGGTTTTACGTGCGGCTATAGATGTTTCACATCAATAAATCCATAGTATTATGGTAAGTAAACTCCTAGAGCTCCTACTAATTTTATTTGATAAAAAAGAGCCAAACTATTTTCTCTTCAGACCTCGAACTGTTTCAAATTAAATATAGTAAAGGTAAGATGTTTTTTGTTGCATGTAAAAAATCGATGTGATCACAGCTAACAATTTATAACTTTTTAATTTCTATATACGGGTATATTCTATATACCTTTGCAATGTCCGAGGAGGATCGCTAGTATAACATATCTCAATGAAGCTTTTATATAAGAAGAAAAAAATCAATAACCAAGTTTTAAAAAAGCCGCATGCAAAAGCTTGTATATTACATATAATAAATTCGATTTATATTCTAAATACATTGGTAAATCAATAAAACTAATCTTCCTAATTCAATCAAGAATATCATCATTTTAGGGGCTATAATAGCGACACGCTACGATAGCTGTTTTGACGTTTGTCCGTTCATTAATTTTCGTATAAATTAATAACTACGTTTGAAGAAGCAAATTACTGTTCTTTATTATCACTAGTGACGTGACGATAGTGCAAATAGCCGATATAGCAGTGTGAACGAATCCGATACGACCTTTCGTGGCACCTTTTTCTGTCTCGTTCTTTATGAATTTGTTTTTGTATGCAAATATAAATATGTATATTCATTTTTATTCCGCTCATTCATTTATGCAAATATATTAAATAAACCTTAAAAATAAGTAAAAAAATGTGAGCCGTCACGGGACGCCAGGCAGATGTGAAACATCGACATTACTTTGTAAAAGTAATATGCAGAAAAGAACAGATTGTGATAGGAACTAAATAATATCATAATGATAAAATAAAATATTACGTTTTTTTTCCAGATAACGATGACTATATATTAAATAAACATTTATTTTCATTCAATACAAAAATTTACGAATTTATTTCAAATCGTGACTACTTAATTCGTTTAATCAGTGACTTCGGTAATAGTTATATTCGATGTTGCCGCGACGCGTCGCCACGGCATGTGTCGCCACGCCAGAAATCGGTTTTACGTGCGGCTATAGATGTTTCCCATCAAAAATGTTTTTGAAAAAAAAAACGACAATTCACGTCATTATTGTAATGTATCAAAACGGCCATTATAGCGTGCCGCGAACATAATTAATAATTCCTAATTAAACTAAAACTACATGGCAATATACCTGCAAATTACTCTGTATATACGATATCCGTATTATCTTCTGATTGGGTACATAAGATCCCGGTACAGCCAATTCGAATTCCTTGCACGTGTGCAGCCGCGTGCTCACGTACTGCAGTTCGAGAGACGTGAGCGAACGGAACTGCGCCTGTATGCGCTTCACAACGTAATAGTACAAATCCCAGGCTTCGTTCAGGTATCGCTCCTCGCTAGTATCCTGGGAATATGATCTTCCTTAACATCCATAGTACGTGTTTGTAATATTAACCGTATACAGATATTGAATCTGCACTAATCTATAGTAATAAATAAAATTGAAGTGTCTGTTTGTAATATCAAATTATTTTTTTTTTTACTAAATACATACATATTTAATACCTATGATAAAGATACGATGTTTAATTTTATTTTTTGTCGGTGTTTGTTCCGGGTAATCTCCGGAATGGCTGGACCGATTTTGATGCTGTGGTTACTCCGCGTAACTTAGGGTACTATTGACTTTTGAAAATTATTAGGTTAGTCCGCGTAAAAAAAAATTAAAACTCATAAACAATAAAATCCTATTCAATGCACAGGTTCTACTGACAGTTATTTCAATTTCTGAGAAATTACTTTGCTTAATGTGAGTAGCAAAAAAAAAAGGAAAATAATTAGGGTTCCGTATAAAAAATATAAAACTATTTTACGCAGTGAAAAATACATAAAACGCGGGCGCAGCCGCGGTCACACAGCTAGTATTTTATAAAGAGGAAATATTTGTTAATAATAATTTATAATCGATAAACTCTGAAACTAATGATCCTAATTTAAGCAATACCTATTTCGTTATTAGACAGCAAAGTTATCAGTGAGTAACATAGGCTATATTTTATTTCAAATTATATATTTCTTTATACCCATATTAGCTATGTATATATCAGACCGTAAATGAAAAAAAAAAAATTGTGTACCTACGTAGCTAAAATTTTACTTATTAGCTAAAAAATTCGGAGGACTATTGCTACACTAAACTAAGGCCTACTAAAAAAACTCTACAAAGTTCTGCTATTTTAATATATATTTGGTTACTATTTTCTAATTAGACAAACCGGTTAAGTTATTAATTGTTTTTTGTGTACTTAAAACATATCGCACCTTCACAATGAAAGTGACCCGAGACAAAAAAAAGGAAATTCTGAGAAATATTTTTTTTTTAATTCTTAACCTTTCGTTTAGTAATATATGTAAACTTCTTTTTTAAACATAATTAAGTTAATGTAATATAATTTAAAGTAGTCATTTAAAGTCATTTTAGTCGGTTTCCAAATCCGATATGTGGTTTCGATTCGATACGCTGGAAACGCTATATTCAGATCAAATTCACTATAGGCCCTGAGAAGGCGAGAGCGTGGTTAGCCCGATGGATTAATTCGCGAGTCTCATAGACGGTACGACTGAAAGGTCGGAGGTTCGAACCCAGGATGGGGTAACAATACTTTTTGCGACGCGGTGCTTGCGAAAGCCACCCCGTGTCGCCCCCATCCCAAATGCGGCGGACGGCCCCGGGTGGTTTTAGTGGGTATTTCCGGGCGCTTCACGCCCGGGTGAGTCCCACACCGGCACGGAGTTCGTCCCTTCGTACCCCCTTACCTATTGCATTGGGGGACTCCGGTCTCACTAATGCAATAGGTAAGGGAAGTGCGTAAATGCATTTCCCCCCCCCCCCGTCAAAAAAAAAAGGCCCTGAGAAGGCGCGTATAAACGTCAAAACACTACCTACAATTTGGGAAACAATCCAGTTATTACCAGTATATCCGCCATATTACCCACTCCTAATAAAACCATATTAAATATTGACTTACTTTATATAATTCGCACCAACGTTGAGCTTCCTTCAGATCTCTCCCATACATTTGCAAGAAGGACACCTCTTTCAACGACTCTGGCGGTCTGTCCAGCATAGCATGCATTCTGTCCAAAATTTTGAACATGCCCCGGTAATCTTTCTCACTGAAAAAGAACCTAGAAAAAAAGACACACATATATAAAGTTGCAAACAGGCATACACCAATAAAGTTGCAAACAGGCATACGATCCGCTTGATGGTAAGCGGTCACCGTAGCCTATGGACGTCTAAAATATTCACAGATTTGTTGCGTCAGAAATTTAAGAGTTTAATTTTTTTGAAATGGAAAGGTCTCGGTAAAGGAACAACTTATAGATTCGCGTTACTGATACTATGACGTCAACCATCAAAATGCTACACTATGTCAAGTATAAGATGGCGCTCAGAGACAAATGATCAAATTTATACTTATGCAGCGTATCGTATGTTTTGATTGTGAATAAACTATATTAAAATGTATATAATAAATGCAAGTTTCAAGAATATGATATCTTAACTTTGCCCTCCCAATACATCTTCGGTAACTTAATGCATATTCGTAAAAATGTAGACAAGCTAGATCTAGTGAATGATCGTCATAACTTTAATATTAGAAGTAAAGACAAGTTGGCCGGAACCACGCTTTAGGTTAAGTAAGTCTAATAAAAGCTTTATAGGTAATAAATAGTATTCGGTTTTACAATAAGATCCCAAGTAACATTACCGAGTTACCTGACAATAAGTTCAAGTATTATGTCGAGCAAGTTTTAATCTCAAAAGGTTATTACAGGGTGGAGCATTACGTGAACGATAGTGATGTCTGGAATTAACCCACATCTCTGTGCTTCCACTAACATTAGTTAAGAGTATGATTTGTAAGGTTATTTATATTTAAAAAAAATGATATGTATTATATTTATTAAAAAAAAGAACCAGATCGAGTTTCTTGCCTACGCTCTTCTCGACTGGGTTGTTTTCCGAACCGGTGGTAGTGTTTTAGACGTTCATAAGCGCCTTCTTAGGGCCTAAATTGAATAAAGATGTTTTTGTTTTTTTGACTTTGCTCGGAGCGCGGATACATGTAAAATCAGACAAATGTTATAATATATGTAAAGATATGTTAATAAATTCAATAAATAAATTATGAAATTGAACACAGTTTTATACAAGGTGTCGAGTTTTCGCTTCTGTGGGCAGTCCCCATGCCTGCCTAGTTTTTTTTTTTTATATGAGGTCAATAACTCCTCACATCTGTATTTATCTTTAGTGTGCCGATAGCTATTCATAATAATTCTTACTAAAAATATTACTGAACTAGCTGTGTGCCAACGGCTGCGACCGCGTTTCACATGTTCTTCACTGCGTTTTAATTTTATTATACGGAACCCTAATTATTTCCTTTTTTTTGCTACTAACATTAAGCAAAGATATTTCTCATAAATTCAAGCACTTGCCCGTAAATTTTTTTCGGAGTTTTATTTTTTTTACGCGGTACCCTAATTATTTTCGAAATTTAAAAGTACCCTAAGTTACCCGGAGTAACTTCAACTGTCTACCAAAAAAATCCGTCCCGTCAAAATCCGTCCAGCCGTTCCGGAGATTACTCGGAACAAACAGACAGACAAAAAGTTTAAAAATTGTATTTTTGGTATATGTATCGTATATACTTTCATATCTAAAAGTAAAAAAAAATCTCTTTTTCGATTCAGATAGCTACTATCAAGAATTTTTTATCATATTTTCTTGTGTTAGATAACATCTGCTTTTAATGAGTTCTCATTTAAGTTGTCCTTGCTATTTTTAAACTGTATTGGTCCTAATATCTGATAACATGCAGTGAAAAATGTATTAACATAGGCAAGCAGGAATAGCAATAGAATAAAATAAGCAGCTCCCTAGTATTATTTTTGTAAAAGAAATTAGTATACTAAAGTACCTAGAAGCTTCATCCAACGCCATGTAAACTTGATCGTGCCACAATATAGCAACTTTAATCAATTCCTCAGATATAATAGCAGCTTCATTTACTAAATTTTGCGAATGAGTGCACATTGTATTCAAGATATAATTTGCAGCATTCTTTCTTGTCGCAATGAGGACTTTGTCGCCACCGTCAATGGATATACTAAAGCCTGGGGATGTAACTTTCCAATGTCTATGAGAAGTATATGAACCAGCTTCGCCACTAAGCTCCTTGGAGAATCGATCCTAGCGATCAATTGTGGGATCACCTGAAGCCATATCTTAATGTCAATCTGTCTTATCCCTTCAAATAAAGCGTCGTATACAGTTTGATGGTGCCCATGATCGAACCACAAAGTCAAGAGCCTCAATGTGTCTTGAAGCGCGTTCCCGTTCGACAAACTAATCGATTTAAAGAAGCCTTCTATAGCGAGTATTGTGCGAGCATTGATGAAATCCGTCCGGGAGACTTTCTTATCGCCGGAACCAGCAGCGATACTGCTTTCAGAAGTGTTGTCTTGTTGTTTGTAAAAGAGTACCGTCTCGAAATTCATGCAAGCCCATGCGTGACAAGCTTTGTACCATTCCGGAGCTAACATAGTTGCGGCCGCGTAGTTTCTTAAGATCTCAGGAATAGATAATTCATTAACCTCTTGAAGAGCTTCACACCAAGAACCGAGCTTCAGGTGACAACGCGCTAAGAGCCTACATTGTTCATCATTTTCCTGCTCTGAACTGTCAACGAACCTTTGCAGAACGTCATACGCGTAACGTTTATTCCCAATGTCCCACAAGTTTTTACTATACGCCAAAACGATACGCGGATCCTGTGTTCGCAATAGCACGTCCGGATTCATGATTGGATCGCACCCAATGATTGTTAGTACTATTTTGTGAGCCTGATTTATAGCTCCATTTTTTCTGCACAAAGATGCAAATTTTAACCAGGTCTGAAAGTCTTCTCGCGGAGACATAACAAGGCTTCGTACTTGTAAAATCTTTCTCCAGTCTTCAATCAGTCGCTGTCCTCCCTGTAATCGTTTCCACCAGGATTTGCGAATAGTGCTTCTTCTCTCCTCGACTAGTTTGTAAGTAATTATTTCTTCCAATTCTGTTAGTAACTGAGCGTTGACTAAAGTACCGTAAGCTCTTTGATAACTCTCCCCTACTACAGCTGTTAATTCTGTATCCAACAAGCTTCTAGCTAAATCTATATAATGTCTCGACTCCTGCCACTGACTTTCTTGGATTGATATAACAGCTCTGAAGAATGCGCCTTCTTGGGTGTTCTCTGGAATGATATCTATATATTTCCTCATTGGGTCCCACTCATGAACGCACCAAGACGCGGCGGCTGCCATCTTGGCTGATTTCTTCTTGATATCTTCACTCATACTATCCCACTGTAGAGAAGTCACCTCGTACAGTTTTCTCCACTCGCCCATAGCTTCTAAACATCTCATCATTCCCAATTTGGATGAAATATCATAAGGTTCAGTATCTATTCTTTTAGAGTAAAGCTCTAGTGCTTGCTCCCAATTGTTTAATTTTTCGTACCAGCGAACATGCTCAAATAAAGTACTATCGCCAATCTTATTTTGATTTATTACTTTCTCTAACAAACCACTAGTTGCTTCTTTTCGTTGCAATTTGTTATTTATATGAATGAGGGCTTCAATCACTTTTGTAGAACAATTTCTGCGGTACTCTTCTTCCTGTAATACATAATTTAAATTTTCATGTTTTTTTTTTTTTTTTAAAAACAAACGATTATTTACAAGAAACCGAGTTGTAATTTATTTTAAAGTTTACCTTATAGTAGAGAGCCTTTGCATAAGCTCTACAACTAATAGCAGTGTCACCAAGTAATTTTATGGGTATAGTCAGGGGGCCTTTCTCACAATGTTCCATAAATTCAGCTAGGTTCAAAACAGCGAGAGCTAATTCTGGCAAGTCAGGAACTGTTAGAGCTTGTTCCAAAGCTGCCACAAGCTCTTTCCGAGACATTTCATCGAGCTCAGTCCAGCAAGACATAAATGCTGCATTAAACAAGTCGCACGCTAACTGGGGATAATTGTGTGCTAGAGTTGAACAAGCTCTGTAATGTAAATAATTAACTTAATAATTTAATTCCGAATAGCTTAGAACCGAGTTAGATGACAGCATAAATATTAGTACTTATAATATGTTGTTTTTCAAAAAAAATGTACGGTCGGGAGACCCCTTTCTAGAACGAAGTTCTTAGAACAGAAATAGAAAAAAAAAAACAAAACTATATGAGGTCTACATGTAATTTTTAGAAAATGACTTGTTGTGAAGAAAATATCTTAAATTATGATTACACCTCTTTACTAAAAATTAAACATCGTGCGACGTCGTCTAGTAGTCAAACTTTGAACGTTTAACAAATTGCTTCAGTGAGAATCCGATTTAATATTATGGAATAAAGCGCCATCTCTTATTTCTAGTACAATAATAATATACAAAGAAACAGCTATTTAATTGAATAATAATAATAGCAAATTGCAATAATAATAACAGTCACACGTAGACTATACATAAAAGGAAAAAAAAAAAACAAAAAAATATGCGTCAAGTGTTTGCGTGATGGATGAAATCCGATCAATATATATTTATTCCAAAAACTTTGGTTTGTAAAAATAATCTATTTCTAAATATGTTTATAAAATAACTTTAAAGTACGTCAATATTAAACAAAAAACATATAGAGAAGATAAATATACTGAAATGTTTTCATTGATTATTTATATATATATATTGTGTAAAATAAACATTAAAAGTATGATTTTTGTATTTATTAGACTATGAAAAATGTTATGTATCGTAAAATAAAAAATAAAAAAAATTAAGCCGCCGGGTGGGCGAGTATTTTGCTGAAATTTAATTACAGCTACAATAACCATATAATATACGTTTCGGACGTTTTTTTGCCGGCCAGGGTACCCCTCCGCAACAACCCATAAAGAACTTCGTCCCAAAATACTTTTATTCTAATAATTATAAAAGGAACATATTAGGTTTAACCCATAGTTTCAATCAGCTATTGCAATATTGATACTAACTGCATAGGAGTAAACTCTTTTATGGTTATAGCAATGATAAGATTTTGCTCTGGGACACAGCCCTACTTAAAAAAAAACTACTTACGAATCTTGGCAATTAAATGAAAAAAAAGCACAGAACCTACGTGTGGTTCGACTGCGGAAGCGTCAACAACTAATAAGACAAAAACATAGATATAATGGCAGTTTATTTCTAGTTTTCTCATCGACTGCAGTTCCAAAATGATTCGCCAAACATCCAACAGTGAATTCTGATAAAAGGACTTATGAGCCAGTTTCTCGTCTAAGTCAACATCTCCCACCACATTGACTGAGCTCGAACATGAGTTTATAATTCGATAAATTAAAAAAAATTAATTTAAAATACTAACTAGAAGAAGATAATTGCACTGGATTATGCACACACTTTCATAGCAATGTGGATTTATAGTAAGTAATAAAATTATAATGAATAAATATTTAAATAACATTACTCGCCTAATAGCTGGACTATTAGACTCAGTCAGAAACGCTACACTAAGTTGTCGCAGCCATTCAATCCAATCCTCTTTAGAAAACTATATTATTTACCGACCAACATTTTCGTAAATTTTGCGTGTTTAATGTCAATTTTTTCATGGTCTGCATATCAGCTGAATTAGATACCATCTGTGAAACGGAAAATATTTCATACAAAATACTCATAATAAGATATCACCAATTATTATTGATCAGATTAGACTTACTTCATTTTTTTGGTTTCGTAATCTTGACCGCGTCTCTTCTAGATAATCGTCTTCTGATGCAAGAGTGGAAATCATTTGTAACCGAGTCACTAACATAATATAATTCGGACATTGAATTTTATGTTTTAACAGTATTCTTTCCATTGAAGGAATATAGTCTATGTACTCTCTCCCCAGTTGAACTATCACTGCACACAGAGTATTCATGGCTGTTTGCCTTAAAAACGGATTGTTGTCCAACACTTTAGCGAGACCTTGTATGATCACTGCTGAATATGGTTTAAAATATAAATACAAAGATAAATGTTCAATGGTTTCCATCGCAAGTTTAGATATGGCTAAAGGAACATTCCTGCCGTCAAACAACTCGGTAATAGATGGCACTATTGACAGAAGAACATCATCTAAATTGTTTTCAAATTTTTGTATAGCTAACAATAGCTTCTCAGTTAAAAAATCTATCTTTACTAGAATCATTCTTTAAAAGTCTTAAAATGTTCGGTAATATTTTTCGAAGATACACTTTGAATTCCATTCCAATTGCGACGGTAATGTGTTCCCACCAACATAATCAGTGTGGGCTGTAATTGACTATCTGGCGTCCAGTATTCTTTAATCATATCGAAAATATCTTCTAAGTAATTACGAATGTGTATTTTAACAACTGATATGAGTTGTGCCAGTTGTGTGAGGAGAAATTCGCGAAAATTATTATTTTCGGTATTACGAATGACATACAAAAGGCTTGGCGTCACACATGATATGTAAGGAACGCATTTAATACCGAGAGATTGAAATATGAACGTTACGGAATGGGCCACACTTGTGTGATGTTGCGTCAACATTGGATCGCGAAGCATCCTCATAAGAGAAGTGACTACAATAGCAGGGTAAAATTCGTCAAGTACCAACGGCGACATATTCACAAGCAATTCGTTTATATTTGAATCAAAATTATCATTCGATGATTCCGTGGTAGGAATTAAAGCAGATACTGTTTGAAAATCTATAAGTCCTTGATTAATTTTATATTTGTATGGGTCTAAAGGTCCTAAAAGACCTAAAACTCTTATGGTCTCTCGACGTTCCCTTATCAGTTGTTCAGTTTTTAAAAAGCTCAATAATAAATCCATTAGATTTGGATATTCCATATATGGCGTAATCACATGACCAGTAGCACTAATCACTTGCTCGAATGACCAAAGTGCGACACTTCGCTTTTCTAGTTGATTAGGGTCTGATAGTATTTCAATTTGTAGTGATATTAATTCTGATAACCACTGGTTTAAAATATTACCACCCGCCATTAACCTCGGCTAAGTCGCCTATTGCTTTAAGTATTGTAGAGACCATTGTTGAATTACTGTCTTTATCTTTTAATTTAGGGACAAGAACTTGCAAGATAATGTCAACAAACTGACGTGTTATTGTAGGTGCATGAGATATAATGTTATTGAGCATTCTCAGAGCATGCTCTTTATTGCGCGGGGATTCTGAATGTTGGAGTTCTATAATTAGTTGGACAAATAGTTGTCGTAATGTTGGTGTAATGTAACCAGGATTCAAGTTACTTAATCTACCAACAACACAAAGTGCTAACTCACTAACGTCGGAATTTGAATCATTGATAGCCACAAATAAACAGTTAAGATGTTCTTCTATGGCTAAATATCTATCAAAACATGGATTCATAAATATTTCTAGAACTCTGTAGCGCACTTCATGATCAAAATCAGATCGACCCACAGCTAGTAATTTGCTTAAAGATTCGTCAATAACCAAATTTAAAGTTCGTGAATTGGTCTGAGCACATCTTTCAACTGCTTTCATTAAGAGTTTGGCAGCAGTTTTCACTGATTCTATTCTAATATCATGCTGTTCACTTAGAAGATAATAATCTGTGCATCTTCTGATGAATGATATCAAAGTATTGTTCCATTCAAAATCAAATGAACCCAGAGTTTTTAAAGCCAAAACTAATTTACTAGCATCATGGGGCTCTACAAGAAGTGCTGTGGTGAACATATGAACTATCTGATTTTCAGCATTACTTAATGCGTATGGTTTTTTTTTTTTCGTAAAATAAGTGACAGCATATTTAGCAGCCTGTCCGTAATATCTTTTCTCAAGGAAGGCAGATTCAGACTTAATTCTTTGAAACATGTTGTTAGGTGTGGACTAAGTCCAGTTGCACACATGGAATCTAACAAGTCCTTTACTTCATTAGCTACAGTTTCTTTCATTGCATAACTTAACAATGTAACACAATTAAATAGAGGAGAATCTGATCCACGTTTTTTTAATTATTTCCTTCACAGGCAAAGTTACTTTTATGATCTCAATGATCCTAGGTATATATTGTTGGACTTCTGTTTCCACTGCAACACATATCAACCCTAATGTAGTAAAAGCCATGGCTTTCTCCTTTTCCCTGCTATGTAAGAAAGTAATCAGGTGATTTATAGTGGACTTTAGATGTTTATTAACAAATACTTCCTTATTAAAAGCAGCCAGCCTTGGTATTAGTAAAAGCAGCAATTGGTGTACATTATGTGCCCTTGAAATCTGTTGAGTCATCACATCTGCAAATAAATCAACTCCTGATATATTAAGTATGATCAATTTAAAAGTTTAGTCAATAAACATAAGCATTAATAAGCATTAAACAATTTCCTTTATGATTTTATTGGATTTTATAGATTATCTGGCTACTTTCACCTGCAATAGCAGCAACAATTAAAATATTATAATAATAACTGTTTCCTCAAATGGAGGTTAATCAAACATTGTATCTGATATCAAAAATATTAAATTGTTCTAGCTGGGTAAGATCACATCAAGTGGATCCTCCACGTTCTACTTGATCACAGAATTTAGGTTTATGTATTTTTTTTATAAAGTCATAATTATCAAAAATTAATCCCCAAACCAATTTATCAATTTTTTTTTTTTAAGATTCTGTCTCTACCATAAGTGATGAACCTATGAAACTTTCAGGATATTGTTAAATGTGTATATTTTCTACAAATAATAAAAAGTAATGATTCAGTATTCATTTATTGTCATTTAACTAATTTGACTAAGAAGTCATTAAAATTATCATTTGTTACCTTTATGAATTATATGAAAATAAATAAAAAAATTAATAGTTTTTAATTTTTGTAAGAAATATAGATATTTAACAATACATCTTGAAAATTTCATTGAATGATCTCTAATGTTTGACTCGGAAATAACAGTGCCCAAAAATTTGAATTGTTTGGGGATTAATTTTTGATAAAAATTACTTTATAAAAAATATATACACATAAATTCTGTGATCAAGTAGAAAATTGTGGTTTACTTGATGTTATCTTAACCACCTTTTAAATTCTATCAAGCATAATTTCCCTTTAATAGAGCTAACTCTGTAAATCTATTTAATATATAACAATTTCAATACTTACTAGTTGTAATAATTTCATATTTTTCTGAAATTAATTTTCTACATATACTTGACTCATACAAGACAGGTTGATTTTTATCATCTGCTAAGTGCTGTGATGCCCATGAACTCTGTGATTTCCAATTAAATATCTCATCTGAAATTTCCTGTTCTACATCAAGCTTCTGCATCAACATTGTATATTTCTTTTCCCAAAGTGTATTGGAGCATCTCAGAAGTTCATTAATGATTAAAAGAGCCCCATGTACATGATCATCTCTGCTTAAACCCCTCTCACGGATTGTTTGTTCTGTGAATGACTTCATTGCCTCTTCATAACATTGTATATACCAATGGGCTTTATGGCTATTTTCTGATTGTTCCCTTTGTGATGTAACAACTAAAGAAGCTCTCAGTGCCTTGGCTGCGGCCTCTCTTATCTGTTCTTTTGGATCTCTCAGTGCTAGCATGACATGATTAAAGAACCCATTTATTTGCTGAAAAAAATATGATGGCATTGCTATAGCAAGCTCTTTTAATATAAGCACGGCTGATAATCTTTTGCCTTCATTTCTATCTTCTCTCAACCATTCAAATGATCTTTTCATTTCAAATTCAATATACTCCCCTCTTTTAACTCCGAGTGTTGCAGCCAGACGACCCATAGTTTTAGCACCCAATTCTAATATATTGGCATCAGTTGATGGGAACACATTCCTTAAGTAGTGTGCATAGCGAATAGTTCTTGTTTTTATTGTGCCAGTGTCAGCTCCAATAAGACAAACTGAAAAACATAACGAGATTTTTATTTTATTTAAATTACAACTATTGTCACTACTACCTACTTACTAATAACTTCTTTATTAAAATAAAATGTAGGTTAAAAAAGATTAATGTTTCACAAATGATTAAAGGACTTTTTGTAAAATAAGGCAAAAAAATCATTGGTACATACAAAGTCATCAAAGATATTGTATGACCAAATCTTGAACTCATTTTTACTTGTAAATAACAATTTAAAAATACTATTGCAAGGATTTTTGCTCAAGTTCGAAATATCTGAAGATATTTGATAATCATAACCTAACACACCTATAGTTAATATTCCAGCTCTTTTCTCATTATTATCATAACTGCAAGTTAAAGCGTGTATTTGCTGGTTAAAGTCATCAAGTAGCTGTGACAACGATTCTTGAGACATCTCCCTGAGATCTGTTTTTTTGTAAAATGCAAGAGTTCACGAATGGCTTTATGCCTTGTTTCCGAATTACGAGATTTTAATCCCGACACAAGATCAGACACCTGGTGGCTAGTCATTTTCAATGTTTACTAAATTTTATTGCTAACAGTAATACGCTCTTATTTATATTTATATACGTTTATGGTAAAAACCAATATAATACTTTTTTACATAACTGAAGTTAATAGTACATTTATTTTAAAAAAGCTAAGCACTATGTGGAAATATCTATCACGAAGTTAATAAATTATTTATAAAACAAATTCTACATATGTTTTAAAAAATTACAAATGTAAACAAATTTAAAACATGTATATTGTCAATTGTGGTATTAGGCCATTCCTTTCAATAGGGATGACGATCTGAGATCGATTTATCAAAGAAACAAACTTTTTAACCAAAAGAAAGATTATTCGTCAGTAAACCATAGTAAGCTGCCTTCCCTCCAAGTTATCTCACTGTTTAGCCAGGAGTCCCATGGAGGGATTTCGACATCATACATTTTTTTAAAATAAGTTTTAGGAATCTTCATATCTGTTATCATCCCTAAAACTGGTGTTTCTATCACTGAGTCCAAAATGATCTCATGGATTGGGATATCCATTGTCTCCTCCCGAGGACGTACATTCTGTGCATCGTTAAACTCGCCACCTTCTCTACATCTAGATGAAGGGGCGTCAGATTTAACAGAGCATCCAGACCGCTCCAGGGGCAGTCGACATGGCTAACATAAAAGTCATTCTTTGTACTGAAGCTAATCGGGTACAAACCGACTCTTCTTGTGCCTTTTTGGACCAAACCACATAGGTGTATCTTATTATGGATCTGACAACTGCCGTATAAAGCCACATGGTTTGCCTGTGATTTAAAACCCCAGCGCTTTCAGGCCATTCGACTACAGATCCCCATTGCTATTTTAGCCTTTTGAATTATGTAACCAATTTGGCTATTCTAGGTCAGTTTCTGGTCGAGAATAACTCCCAATTTTGACCTCTGCTGAGAAGTTTTTATTATTTTCCCATTTAGTGAGGGTTATACTAACTAGTCAAGACGCCTTTTCTTGGTAAATGGTACTAGGACAGTTTTTTTCTGGATTTACTCTCAGTTCATCGTCCTGGCACCATTTGTCAATGACACTTAATGCTTTCTACATAAGGTATGAAATTGTACTTTGAGAGAAGCCTCGGACAACTATCACCAGGTCATCAGCGTAGCCCTGGGCGTGGATCCTTAATTCCTCCATCTTATGCAGGAGTTGGTCCACTGTTAGGGTCCACAACGGGGATGTCTGGAAAAAGAAGAGACTGCTGCCCACGTGATCCTGGAATGCACGGGAGTAGTCAACCAACGGGCAAAAACCCTCAAGCAAATGAGGTCGCTCCAGGAAGCCTGTGATCGCCCCAGGAGGCTTCTGCGCTTCTGGAAGGAGCTGTGCTGGCTCGAGTAGCTGGCTGATCCTGCACGCACAATGGACCGCCAATGTGTCTAAGTGCGGAAACAGGAGCCCACCAACAAGTAACAAGTAACAAGTAGGGTCCACAACAGTGGCGATAGAACGCCTCCTTGTGGACAACATTTTGTGGTTACCACCTCATAATTAGTGCCATGCAATGATAATTTTACTATACGGTTTAAGAGCATTGATTCAATCCACTTTATAGTGGTTAAATCTACCTTTTAAAACACTTAACCCCTGAACATTTGTTCTAGTGGGTGTGTTATCAAAGGCGTTCTCAATATGCAGAAATGCACATAGTGCAATTTACTTGTTTTTTAATGTCTTCTCCATTTAATCTACAAGATAGAGCTGAGTAGTGTCAGCGGATCTTCCTTTGTTATAGGTATGTTGTTTAGAACTTATGGGGGTTTTTGGTAAATACCATTTCCCTAATATTTCTATCAATTATCTTCTCTATAGTTTTGAGAAAAAAGGTTTATAGGTCTTCTGTTGACGAGATTTGCCAATAAAATTATTTTGAAAACAGTTTTTACCTCAAATTTTCAACAAATGATCATAATGATTTAATTGCAATCAATAAAAGAATACTAGTTAAGCATTAAAAAAAGAAGTCAAAAAGATTGATTTTCTAGAGATCAATCTTTTTGTGAATCGTTTCATAAAGCTTCCATTCGAATCGATTGAAAAATCTGTAATTTTTGGAATGAATCAGCATCCCTATTTTTCACTAGTGATGCATACAAATCGATTTAGTCGATTACAATCAAACAATATAAACTTTATTGATTCGTGTTTATTTAAATTCTTGTACATGCAAAGAAGCTGTATCAGTATTTTGCTTATATTCTAATTATAAGCTTATTACTTAAGACATTTATTACAGTGAATTGTTTATGTGTGTTTTAAATTTATTAGCAACTGACAAACAATTTCAATAATAATTGTAGTTATCATAAAACAACATATTGTGTTTCAAGTTATTTTCTGTAATGCGTGCCACATGAAGCTGTCAAAACCTTTAGTTCATTAACGTTAGTTACTTCGAAAAAGTAGTAACAAACATCATTGTAAGACAATTAATTCCAAATTATGTTAACTCTGAATTGTACTTAATTTTGATCAATATTTTGTTTTATTTCTTAAATAGGTACAATATTTTTTAATAATTAATTTGTAAGTGAATCTGAAATAACATCTCTGTTCGTAAATTATTTACTGTGCTACAGATAGTGGAAGAGCCACAGACAGCTGCTATTTTTTATTAATATAAATAATGTTCTATAGACATTTGGATATTTATCTGAATTCTCAATGAAAAAATAAAACTAAACGAATAGTAAAAGTGAATGATTAAATGGATAATATTGATTTCAAAGAAAAACAATGATGTGGATAAAAATGGATTTATAACAAAATTGATGGCAGTGATAAAACCACCTTTTAAAATCTATTTTCATATAAATATATGAAATAATTTTTTTATTAATCGCGTATTATGTTGTGTTACATCCCTACATTTCACAGAATCAGTGTTACTAATACTCAAAAATCCTTTAAATCCTTTAAGCTAAAATAAAATAAACCCTATATTTAATACAATTTCTACGAAACTCACACTAGAAAAATAAGCACAATTTACGCTTTGCATTTATTTATTTGCTTTTGGATCTGATCAGAGATAAATAGGTTCTGATTTTATAAAACGTCATATATACTAATAAATAAAATTGAAGTGTCTGTTTGTATGTCAGATTTTTTTTTTTACTAAATAGATATAAATGTATATGCGATACCTATACCTAAAATACAATTTTTAAAATTTTTGTCAAATAGGCAGACTATTTGTTGCGGGTAATCTCCGGAACGGCTGGACGGATTTTAACGGGACTTTTTTTAGTACATAGCTGAAGTTATTCCGGATAACTTAGGGTACTATTATATTAGAAAAATAATTCAGGTTCCACTGAAAAAAATTAAACTTTATAAAATTTGTAATAAAATCCGATTCAATGCACAGTTTTACGGGCAAATGCTTAAATTTATGAGAAATATTTTTTCTTTATTTTTATACTAAAATAATTAGGGTTCCGTATAAAAAAAATAAAATGCAGTGAAGAATATATGAAACACGGATGAAGCCGTGGGGACACAGCTAGTTTTAAATATTATTCAATTTAACCCCTAATTTAAGGGTAAGTTTGTTTTGAATATTTTGTTTTTTCCAAAACTAGACTTTTTTTTTACACATTTATACGTAACTGAGTACAAGCTGTTTAGGCCTGACTTTAAACTGTGTTACAATTATTTCAAAATAATTGTATTAGTCTTGTAGTATTTTCAACCTGCTGTACCGGTTTTTAAATTCTTTTGGATTTTAATAATAAACATGCAATAAAACATACTTTACTTCTATACAATATAACGCAACTGCATTCGTCCTTTACGCTGCTCTTCCACAAATCTAATTAGAAAATTAATATTTTACATAGTACGTTGTCCATCCATGCTACCATAAGTCGTCCCCCGAATAGAGAGGGGGGATTGCCATAATCACCACGCTTGGCAGGCGGGTTGGCGATCGCAGTAGGTATGTGGTACTCAGAGGTGCTGCTGCCCATTCCCTAGTTTATAACCCTTAGTTTCTACAATAACTAGCCTTTTACGACACCCATGGGAAGATATGGGGTGCATGAAAAATATTGTATCGGTAAACATTAAAAGAAATTAAAAACAAAAACAGTTTTTATCTTAAGTTCTCTTTGAAAATTGATTTTGACGTCAGACTTCAGAGATAAATAAGCATATCAACACTTAGGCTAGCTGGAAAGGGGTTACTATGGCTTTAGCTAAATAGAAACGCTTGAAGTAAATATCATTTAATTTATATCATAGCCTTTTTGTTAAAGCGATGATAGCTATTTCTAGTGGTAGTCTATCCACGATGGTTGGAATTTTATCGTACAATAATATTGGAATATTAGTAGTAATAAACGTTGTAATGAAACGATAGCATAGCGATAGAGCATTTATCATTGGTATATACAGTTAGCCTGCTGGGCAATATTTTGCTGGGCAATCGATTATAAAGTTGCAAAGTCGCCTAGCACTTAACAAGGTGTTCCGATAGGATAACTTGAAAGCCAGATTTTGTAAGTTTAGCCTGTTCGGTTATATCGTCAGTTACTGGTTACATAACTTTACATGAGTGATGATGAAATTTCAAATGTTTAGTTTAAATATCATACCTCCATGCAACTTTAATTATAGAACATAATATAATCCTAATGGATAGGCTTAAATAGTCGATTTAAATTTAAGTATTAAAAACATATAAAATAAAATTATCCTGTTCCAGCGCTATACGCTATTTAATAGTAATCATTTTATCGGTTATTTTTTTATGTTTTGTTGTTAGCATACTAAAATCGAAAGCATTGGAATTTGTAAATAGGTTTTATTATATAAGGTAGGTAAAGAAAAATATTTTATATGTTTTAAATCGTTTTTTATTTTATACTCTTAGAGCTATATACTCCATCTCTTTTTTTCTACAGTGTTATACTTTAGGAAAACAGAGATAACATTATTTTTTGTTAGCGTACAAAAAGGATGACGCGCGTATTTTCAATACTTTCTCGTCATTGTCATTGTGTAGATACAAAATGTCAAACAGCTGAGCGAGGTGACTGACTTGCTGTTGTGTCGCTTGCAGCTCTTTCGATAGTAGAATTTTTAGACTAAATAAATAAATAAGTGATTTATTTGACACAGTTGAAAGTTTAAAAAGTTATTATTCGTCATGAGTGAACTCAGTCAAGAGGAGGTAAGTGAAAAATATGTTTTGTAAACGAAACCTCGCGTACTGCGTATGGCCAATCTAATTTCGTAACAAAACAAAGCGTCGGCGTTGAACGTCGACGTTTAAAACACGTACACGCACGTGGTACAGGTGCTCTGTGCTGCTTGTTGCAGATACGGAGACGTCGTCTGGCGCGGCTTGCTGCGCTCAGTGGCGCTGGCTCGGCACCATCTTCAGCCAGCTCTCCAATTCCTATTGGTACTTCCATTCCTTCCCCTGATGTACACAGCCCACAGCCTGCAACGCAGTTATCCCCAACAACGCGGTTATCCCCTACTCCGATTCCAAGAGGGTCCACAGAACCTACCAATCCCGACCTCACAAATACAAACAGAGAACCCAGTTTTACAGACACAGTCAGGTCTGATCAGTCTGATCAATCCAAGATTCCAGCAGATGCATTGATTGTAACAGAAAAAGTTAATAATAACTTATTGGATGAGATGCCAGATACCAAAATGACTGATCTTTCTCAGACCAGACAGTATAGCAGTTTTGACTCAATGGGTGATGACAATTTGTTAAGTTGTGGGTCTGTTAGAGTAGGGAGCTTACCACACTCAACAGTTGGAGGCTCAGAAGGGGGCTCAACGAGAGAAGACAGCACCTCAAGATCCATATCTCCAGCTCAGTTTGTGGAACCATCTCCAGTTCGTCCTCGTCCAAATAATATATCGCCAAGTTGCTCAAGGCGTTCTTTATCAATGGAAGTTGATGATGTATCAGAAAGGAATTCACAGTCAGAACAACAGCAAGAAGCAATGGAGGTTAGTGATTAGTCAGTCTTATCTGTTACATAAATACACCAAATAAGTTTTAAGTAAAATACTTAAATATCTTTGTAATAAATAATAATTGAAACTCTTGAGGTTCTGAATGAGTCTGAACCACACTGTCTTTTTGTAAAAGTAGTTTTAGTCTGGGATTGATCTTGTGTTAGAATTCTTTGTTTAGATTAATATTGTAAACACATAAAACTAGAATTATTATTGTGTATTAGTATATAGCAATCAAGCTATAATTATTTGCACTGGTACTTAAGTGGGATTATTAAAACTTGTTCAAAATCTAATTTCATTCAAATTAGACTTTTTAACACACATTATTGTTGAATTCTGATCATTATGTGAATCTTGTTCTATTGAAAATATGATCAGAATATTGCTTTAATTTTAGGAACAGATAATAATATGTATGTAATTCTTATGTTCCATAAAATTATAAATGATTGACCACGACAATATGTCATTATTTTTCTATTTTTACACTTCATAGATACTATGTATTGTTAGTTCAACAGAATATTACTATGACTGAAAAGAGTCAAATTAGATGAGTTTGCAATAATTCTTAAAACACTGGAAAACATTACTTAAGAGTTAACACTCTAAACATAACAAATGATATGAACATACTGTAGCAATGTTAGGCAAGAAGTGAACTACATGGATGTGTCATTTTTTCAATATTTATTGTAGGTACAAAGAGAATTTGATTTATTTTGTATATATTTATTTCTTATTTCATAAACATTCATTTCTTTGAAAAATATTACATAAGGAATATCTTATGGGCTCATTATACTATTAGCAGTTTGATTTCTCATGTATTGGTAATTGGAAATAACATCAATCAATCTGTTAAGTTAATAAATGGACAAATAATATATTTAAAACAAGTTTCACATGCCATATAAAAAACTTGAATTTAACTTGAAATAGTAAAGAATACAAATCTCTTTCAAACTACGTAATTATTATTATTATGTAATAATAAAATCTGAATAGTTTATTGTAAAGGAAAATGTTGAATCTCTTGTAGATAAACTTATGTTCTTAGTTTGTTGTTTCAAGCTAGTTACATTAATTGCAAGTACAGCGTTTACTATGTGGAAACATCAACTCAAAATAATATTTTTATTTGCATAAGTGGGGCAAAATTACTGCACTTTATTTAATGTTAAATTAATTATAGTCCAAGAATGATGACCACAGATAGATGAGAATCCATCATGATGCCAGTTTATATCTAGGCTCTCTAGGCAGGTCTAGATTCACACTTCTTGATCCTTGAACGCGACGCGCTTATCATGTCCTTAACCCTATGTGGTGCTATTCATAAATGACAAGGTTGTGATCAAGGTGAACTTAAATACCCCACTGCACTGACTGTACTGGCTGATCTCGGGTTGTGTGACAAGCCGAGACGTGTAGATATAGCGAGGTTTTCCCCATGTTTTAAAATTAGTTTACATAATAATTTTGATTCCTGACTAAATAGGAATAAATATATCTTTTAGAATGATGAGAGGATATTCTAGCGGCATTTATTCCATACAAACGTACTCCCTGTTTCTTCCCTGAATAATAGTATTATGGTAAATATTTTTATACCAAATAATATATATCGACCACCGCCATGCCCGTACGTTTTAATTTTTTCCATAAATAAGTTATTGTAGAAACTAGAAGCCTTTCAAAATGAAAAATGCTCGATTTTTACCGTCATTTTCAGACATTCGTCAAACAAATTTGATGGATAAAATTAACAAAAAGCAAAACGTACAGACATAGACATTAAATAAAATACTTTATTTAAAAATTAATTAAATTAAAAAAAAAATAATTAAAATTAAAAATCGGTTGAGTTTTGGAGGCGGAAACAAGGGTACTGCGACATGATGTTTTCGTCTATTTTATATAGGTAAAATCAGCCCGCGCTCCAGTTGTCCCTTTCGTGTTTTATAATTATTTCTTTGGAGCGCAACGCGATAGCAATAGATTTCTGGAATACCTACTTTTCCGACCGCATGCCCTGTTAAGATCTCCCATATTATATTCTTATTGGAATCTTTGTTATAATCAGATTGAAGAAGACTCATCCGCATCCCCGGCCCGCAAAATACATAGATCACGGACAATAAGCTGCACGGAATTGACAGAAGAACAACTTCGACATGTTGTTGCTAGGATTCTTCAAGTATCTTGGTCAGAAGATAGCGCGGGTAAGTTAATGCATATGAAATTATTACCGTCGTTCTTGTGAGATAACATAGAAAATAAATAATATTATTGATAGGGCAGAGAGGGCAATCGTCTCTGTGTTGCTATTCTTAGTTTGTTATTGATATATGTTATAATTTATTGAATGTTGATCGTAATGGTATAATCTTATTACTGATCGTGTTGTTTTCAAATGAAATAATGGTTAATTATCAAATTTATACGCAACTAAATATTGTATATTAAATCAATGGGTAGATAAAGAGTATTTAATTGTTTTGCAGTATGTTGTTATAAGATATAATATCTCACAAATTCAAATACTTGTTCGTAAATCTGTGCATGTTATTGGATTTTGTTCATATCAAGTGTTTTAATTTTATACGCGACACCCGAAGTATTTTACAAAAATAAAAGTAGCCTATTTTACGCCTTATAACTTCAGAAAAAATCCGGAAAAAATCGATCCAGCGGCTCAGTAGATTAGTCGGGACAAAAAGACAGGCAAACAAAAATGTAAATACTAGTATTTTTGGTATAAGTACCGTATCATATGTCTTTAGTAAAAGGCTGTTTTCATTTTTATTTATTTGTTTAGACATGTAGATAATTCTACAATTATAGATTGAGATTTTGATTATTTTTTCGATTGCTTTATCAGATTAGAAATGCATGCAGATTAATGCCTATGAGAAACAAACTCTGCAACAATTTATTTACAAGAAATATTAAACCAGGAAGCCGCTCGTGTTCAAGAACTAATTTCTTAATATCACATTTTCTATGGTATATTTAACACACATATTTTGTTTTAGGTGGAATATTTGTGCCATCGGTTGCTGCGTCACTATTAGATAATCCCAAATTACCGCTAAATGAAATCATATCACAGGCCCTCATGGATGTCATCACACAAATCGCCGATGGATCAGATCCGCTAAACCAAAAACTCATTGCCATATCGGAAAGTTCAAAGAGGCCCAGTGAAGATTTTGGTGATGACACATTAACGAGTGGCCCACTAGGTTCGGAGACAGACTTTGAGAAATCAGACTGCCCGGCGCCATCATTACCAATGCCAAAAACAATACCAACACAAACTTTAGCCGTTAGCTACATACTTAGATTTTATAATAACATAAATCTATATGAAAGGGAACACCCAAAAAAATGTTCGGAACCGCCTCTTAGTGATTTGCTACAAAGTTTAAGGACTTCATTGGTAAACCATTTGGTGTTAGTGCTACAAAGAAAATTTGGATTAGAGAAATGGCGGAAATCACCGCTGCTTCCGTGCATATTAAATGGGAATGCACCAATTGGACTCATTCCTGAACTTATGCTTGCTACGTATTTGGACAAAGAAGTCTTTGAAGAGGTAAGGAATTTTTTACTGTTAACATTCTAAGGTTTCTTCTATTATAATATACAAATTTTGCTCCAATATTTATTATTAAGGAAGTACATATTAGTATTCTTATGATTCATCGAAGAAATAAATTATTTGATTTGATACTGAGTTCTGCGTTTTTGTTGCTATAGGACCAACCAATTAATATTTGAGAATCAATAGGAGGCCTAGGATTTGCTAATTTTTGATGACATTGGGGTTGAGGGGTTTGAATGGTGGTTACGTAAGCAATATTTGCTTGTAAATTCTGGTTTAAAAAAATATATATATTCCAACGCTTACATAATTATGAAAGGAGTAAGCTTTGCTTACTAATGTTGAAAAAGAAATTGTAAAATATTTGTTTAGAAATAAAGAAAAGACTGGAATAAATTTATATAAAATACCGTGATCATCTCCGTGCCCTTATTTCATTTTTATTTAGGGTCGGCACAACATGTCTTCCTCTTTCATTCATATCTTCATTCACTCTCTTTCCAAGCATATCACACAGTCTATCCTTTTTTTCTTGGGTCTTTTTTTTCTCCCTATACCTGTCCACATTCATATCCAATACCTTTCTAACAGCATCCTCTTGGCTCCTTCCATTACATGCCCATACCAAGACAGTCGCATGCTTCGTACCTTCTCTGTCACTGCTGCCACTTTCAAACTTCCTCTAATATAGTCATTCATAATCCCGTCCATTCTTGTTACCCCACACATCCATCTCAACATTTTCATCTCGGCTGCATGGAGTCTCCTTTCATCAATCACCCTTATGGGCCAACGTTCTGATCCATCCAAATAAAACACTACATGATATATAAAACCAATCCATCTACTAATTTGCTAATTTTGTGAACACAAACATAATATGGAAGCCAAATGTTTCTATATAAAGGTTTTAATTGACTCAATGATCTCATTCCTAGTGTCGGATTCAATTAATTTAACCGGTGTTCTTCAGATAATTTGAGAATCTTTGAGCGATGTGAATTTTGTAAGTTTATAAAAGTTTGTTCTCCTTGCCGAAGTGAACAGTGTACGCCGAAAATTTACTTACACGGTTTGTGTTTTTGTTGCTACAAGTAAATATTCTTGTATTTTTATCGTCAAAGATAACTTAAAGTACAATGAATTACTCCGCTTATCATTCGGATTTTGTGAACTAATCAAAATCATTTATAATAGAGGTTTTCAAACTATTTGGCACTTACCAACTCAAATCCCGGCTCTTTAGTACTCGCTTTGTATTAAATTGTTAAATGAATAGTCAAACATATGTGTATTTTGTAGATTCTTATTAGAATCGATACATATTCTTGGATCGCTCCACATAGAACACTTTGAGAAACACTGATCAATAGAATAAATATGAATAGACACGTCTATATTATCATTTATTATAAGATATACATGTGTAAGAATGATAAATTATCAAATATTTTAAGTGTTTACTAACAAAGATTTTGATAACTCGCATGTTGAATTTAATCCAATTGAGTTGTAACAGAGTGTATCGGATTCTAAAATATAAATATTTTATTGAGCTAAAATACAGAAAAAGTATCAATCAAGTGAAAAAACATTATTTTCTTTTCTTAAATATTACATTATATTACTTTAGTAAAATGAGTTAGACAAAATCGGACCTATTACGAAAAATAAACTGTATGTCTACTAAAATAAATAAAATTGAAGTGTCTGTTTGTATTATCAAAATAATCATTTATTTTACTAAATACATATGATATATACAATACCTGTGCCACAAATACCATTTTTAAATTTTCGTTTATCTGTCTGTTTGTTCCGAGTAATCAAGGGAAAGCCTTTACCGATTTTGACAGACAGCTGGTGTTACTCCGCGTAACTTTGTATTTATTTTTCAAAAATAATTAGGGTTCGTCGTAAAAAAAATAAAACTCATGAAATTGTGAATAAAAACCGATTCAATGCACAGATTTTACTGGCAGGTGTTTGAATTTGTGAGAAAGATCTTTTCTTTCTCTTAGTACCAAAAAATTTTTAGGAAAATAATTAGTGTTCCGTATAAAAAAATGAATACTCATAAAATTGTAAACAACAAACAATTTATTATAATAAATAATATCTTCACTTCATATGAATGCACGCAAATGCAGCCGCTGGCAAACAGCTAGTTTTAGATATTATATGTACACGTACTACAAAAGAAACAAAATTGGGACATACATATTCATATACATACGTATATATAGTTAGGTATAAATGATAATTGATTTAAATGTGATTCTGTTCTCGTCCTATCCATACCTATGATGTAACGTAACGTCCCTTATAAGATCGTCTCGTTGGCTTATAACTCGAGAACTACAGTAGCGATTTACATAATTCTATTTTAAAATCGTAGGTGTATTCCCTAGTGGCCTAATCAGAGTTTAGTGTATCTTGTTCCACAGATAAAATTTAGAAAGTTAAGATAATAGCTAATTCATTTGGCAGAAATACCTCTCGTCAGTTCTTTTGTATTACGTATAAACCAGAGGTCACCGATTAGTTTTTATTGAGAGTCCGTATCAAATTTAAAACAGATCTTCGTGGTTAGATGGAAAATTGATGAAGGGTTTTCAAGTTGTAAAGCGTGGGTAGGCCCCCCACAAGTTAGACTGACGGTCTGGTGATGGTCGCGGGAATCCGCTGGATGCGGATGGCGCAAGACCGGCCGTCGTGGAGATCTTTGGGGGAGACCTGTGTTCTATAGTGCACGTTTTTCGGTTATATATAGAGAGAGAGAAAGTAAATAATTATTTACCATTCTTTTCATCAAGTTTTTCATTCAAAAATTTCATGCGGACATAAAAAAGGAAAACATAATTATGTACCTTGTAAAGTTCTAAAGATGACCTTTGGTTGGTTGCTTTAGAAAAATAATATGTTGAGCCAAAATTTAACATAATTTTAGAGCTTAACTACTTAGTTCTGTATATTTATAATAACAGACAAATTTTATTTAAAAAAATTCAATCGGCATAAATCATATCGGCGGTCAGGAAGGTGCGGACATGGCCCGCCATTTGGTGACCCTTGCTATAAACCAAGGCATATTTAAGAAGTATAATGCATTAGTGTGGTTTAGGTATTCCTACCGCTGCTGATGGGTTTACGTGAGGAGATGCGCCGATGTGTCTCCCCCCTAGTGGGGCGGGGGCATGGGGCTGCGTTG
This sequence comes from Samia ricini, assembly GCA_014132275.2. Lineage (NCBI taxonomy): Eukaryota > Metazoa > Arthropoda > Insecta > Lepidoptera > Saturniidae > Samia > Samia ricini. The sequence continues at coordinate 4,779,156 of AP028159.1, forward strand.
CGGGCTTTACAGGCGCTGTGTGAACTGCGTGCCGGGCCGAGGCTCTCGCACAGGCCCATATGCGAATTGATCGCGTCCCTACCCAGCCTCTGTCCGGACCCTGTTACTACTGCACCCGGGCGGGAAATAGCGCGAGTCAGCTTCCTCGGACCATTCTTTGCGGTAAGATTTTCTATTGAAACTCCAAAGCTAATATTTTTTAAATGAAAACATTTTGAGCGATTTTCGGGAGGGGTAAAAACTTCTAGATTCGCGTTACCAATGCTATGACGTCAGCTGTCAACATGCTACAGTATGTCAAGTATAAGATGGCGTTTCAGTGCTAGTGCTCAAAGATAAATAATAAAATGTATACTTACGCAGCCTATAGTATGTTTGGATTACGAATAAACTATCTGAAAATGAAAAACAGTTTTTCCAAAGTTTCGAGTTATCACTTCTGTCGGCAGACCCCATGACTGCCTATTTTTTTTTTATTAAATGAAATTCCTGAGAACAGCTTGGCAAAGTCCTTAGGCAGCTTTAGAAATCGACACCTCCCACGCATAAAGTCGTGAGTCTATCGCGGGAACATTTACATGTTGCGATCATTAGCGACCGAAAATGTTTTGATTTATTGAATACATTGAGAAAAATTGAGAAAATGTGAGAAAATCTCAACTTCGTTCAAAACTGATTTACGACTATATGCGTAGGGGATACCGATATCTTGGTTAATTCTGAATGTGTTTTTCGACATCCAGAATAATGCAGAACCGTTATATCATCACGTTATTTGGTCATTTATTCCTCGGTGTTATATGGTATATATAAATGAGGATAACTTGGGAGATTGAGATTTTATGTAGAGACACGTCTTATGTATGTATGAATTTCTACTGTACCATAGTTAAACATGATTTTGTCTACTAAGTCTTCGCATACACTGAAATAAGTTGTGTGTGAGTTAATTCTTTTAAATAAACAAGTGCATGTCCGGTGGTCGTCTTAATTCGACAGCAACCATTATTGAAAATGTGTGGAAAATGTTTAACTTTGTCTAGTTACATTATGTCACTATCAAATTTTCAGAAGTCGTCCACGTTGGTCAGTCTATTTTTTATGTAATGAAAGTACGGACAAAATTTATATCGTACTAGCTGTGTGCCTGCGGGTACGCCCGTGTTTTTTTTATGTTCATCGCTGCGTTTTAATTTTTTTATACGGAACCCTATTTATTTTCCTAAAAAAATCTTTTAAAAGTACCTACTAAGATAGAATAAATATATTTCTCATAATTTCAAACAATTGGCCGTAAAAAAACTGTGCATTGAATCGGATTTTATTCAACTTTTTTTATCAGTTTTAGTTTTTTAAAGCGAAACCCTAATTATTTTCGAAAATTAAAAGTACCCTAAGTTACCCCGAGTAACTTCAGCTATGTAACAAAAAAAGTCCCATCAACATCCGTACACCCGTTTCGGAGATTACCCGGAACAAACAGACAGATAAACATTTTTGTACAGGTATCGTGTACTCATATCTAATAAGTAAAAAAATAATAATTTTGAATTTACAAACAGATACTTCAATTTTATTTATTAGTATAGATGTCAAAGCTTATGTTTTGTAATAATTCTAAAATATTTGAATGTAAATTAGGGATGTATTTGCATATAACCGATCAGATATCACTGTTCGCGGAAGAGAACCCCCGTTTAGCGGAGCGGTTGTTCGCGACGGGGTCGGGCGACCGGAGTCTCGCGTTCGCGTTGCAGCGCGAGGTCGAGGCGAGCCGTGTCTCGATGCACACCATCTGCCACGACATCCTGCTGTGTGCCGAGGCGAGGGAATCCTTCCTCAACTACCTCGCAGCGCTCTTGCAGCGTAACGAGCGCCGGGCACAGTTGCAAACGGACGAACGATCTCTAGCCGGTCAGTACACACACACACACACACGCGCACATACACAAACGCACTCATACACACACGCACACATACACACGCGCATACACACACATACATCGCACATCAACACACATCGGACCCATACGCCGCACACACAAACAAGCACACGCAAATATATTGAAATTACTAAGCTCCCATGGGGACTGCCGACATATTCGAAAGTTTGGAGAAAGTGATTTTTAAGTAAAATTTTATTATTTGATACACCCCCCTCCCCCCCTCGCCCCCATGAATATATATAAATTTAAGTACTAAGCGACTTTAGATTGAATTTAGAAACGGTTTTAATGTCAAAAAATCGTAGAAGATTTAGCCTATATAACCCTTGAAATTCCTTTTTTTGATGTCTTGGTAACAAAATATTGTTTTTTTTTTTTTCTACTTACACAAACCTTGTTAAGGATATAGTAAGTAAATAGCCCTTCCTTGGAGAAATAACTAAATGCGTTTTGGTGGTTTAGGAGGGCTATCCCTTCCAATAATGGATAAAACAGTCTTAAGGAGCGATTTTATTTATACTATATATAGATGTAATATCTTTAATAGCTATGCCTGCGGCTTGGAATGCGGACAATTTCTATGCATGCATTACATGTCATTTTACCAAATTTAATCGAATTCGGTTAAGTAATTTTTGCGTGATTGACGAAACAGATGCAAAAAAAAAAAAAAAATCGAAATGTGTTCTGAGTCGGTTCTGAAGGTCTGCATATTTTTTGTTTAAAATATCTTCAATGTACAGTTTTCGTCACGTTAGCCTTTTATTATAAGTAGATATAGATTGCGTAAAATTATGACATACAGGAGTTAACACATCAGGACATTTTAACGCAATAACATCGGCTTATTATCTCGGCTACTGCAAATGAACAAGTGACCTTTTCATGTCGCATTCGCTTAAGATCAGCCTCTGAAACCTTGACCGGCCCAATTAATACTATTTAATGTTACTGACATGAGAGTCTATGCGATATTTTTTTTTTATAAATAGCCCAAGATAAACCATTTTCGTACATTTTCTCCTATGTCTATAAGTTTTTTTTTGTTTAATAGTAATAAAACCGCTTTCGTGCTAATAATGAAAAATATTAAATGCAGTTTTTTTTCTTCAATATTTCAGTACGGTTGATTTACAATTAACAGTATGACTGTACTCTGCCACATTATCGTGCAGTCAAAACATATTAGAAAGTACAACGTCTTTATGTCTGTTAATCTTTACGTTTAATACTAATACAATATAGACTCCATTTACCGCCACTCGATTTAACGATCAAACTTCCTAAAACGCCGATATTATTATGGTCGATTAACCTTGTTGTTCATACAATTGTACACTCTATGTAGCATCCACACCCACTGTAAAACAATACGTCATTCTTCTTCTTCTTCTTAGCTAATGGCAATTTGTGTTCAAACAATTAGTGCCAATGCCATGTAGGTAAGATGTATTTTCAATCTTGTAGCAGCGTTACTAAGCTCCAGCAAAACTGTGGCTCATCCTGCTAGAACTTTACATGAAGCTTTGTGCTGCACTTCAGAATAAATGCTACGCGTTATTTTCCATAATAAACTTGACTTGTACACAATAACCAAACTATATCACACAAAATGCCACCAAAATTACATGATATAGAGTAACAAATTTAATTAATTAAAGAAAACAACCGCTACATGACAGACTGAGATCCCGCCAAAAACTCCAATACGTCATTATTAAGGGATAATCAGTACGTTTCTATTTAGCTAAATTAATAACCAGTGCGGTTATATACATTATTTTGTTACGTTATTATTATTATTATTATAGCTGTGTGCCCGCGGATGCGCCTGCGTTTCATATATTCTTCACTAGGATTTTTTTTGTACGGAACCCTTATTATTTTCCTAAACTAAGTACTAAGGTAAAGTAAAAATATTTGCCATAAATTCAAACACTTTCCCGCTCAACTGTCCATTGAATCGGATTTCATTCAATTTTTCAAGAGTTTTAATTACTATGTAACTAATTACTGTATATGAGAGAGAATATACAATGTATTTAGTAAAAAAAATATTTTTTTGACATTACTAACAGACACTTCAATTTTATTAGTATAGATAGCACATATTTAACTCGACTCTCGGCTTCATATATACCGAAGATTCTAAGAAATTCGTTATGTTTTTTTTGTTGTGATTCCTCGTCGTTATTTGTACCAATATAAAAAAAATTGTCATTGTCAATTTTATTCTATATTATAATATAGTAAAAGAATATCGATTTTTCTTCCCTTTATTTAATATCAACTCTAAATACGGTCATAAAGGCTTACGCTATATAGAATTTACACTCTATATGGAGAAAAAAAATCGTTCTATAAACAAAAATCATTGAATATTTGCTAAATATTCAATGATACAATACAATCAAATAAATACTAAACAATAAGAGTAAACTTATATAAATTAAAGATATCAGAACAATAGAATGGCAGTTATGCCCGAGGGATTTAGGGGCACACATTAATGACGTAAGAACGTTTTTAACGCCCCCCCCCGCCCATGTAATGATAAATAAGATTTCTCGAATCTTGTCTCTTACGTAGTAAGATTTAATCCCGTTTTAAATTACTATTATTTATGAAATTCCAAATGGATGAAAATTAACATATTTAAGATTCTAATTTTTTTATAAATAATAAACATTTGTAAAATAAGATGTAAATCGAAGTGCACATTATGATATGAAAAAAAACATTCAATATCCGAAATATATATAGATTTTAAACAGGTCAACTATGAAACCTGGCATTTATGCCAGTTTCAATTGTCTTCCTATTGTCAAGTTTAACCAATGTATTTAGTATTTGAAGATATTTCGACTTGTAAAATATTACGTAAGTAAGAGTTTTCTTAACCCATACTTGGGACCCATACGTAATTAATGAAGGACCCCTTATAACATTGATTCATTTCCATTGAACGTAAACACTGAATAATATTAGCATTGTATATACACACGGTCACTCGCAACTAGACGGGTAATGACTTGCAAATCGGAACAACGGACGGGAAACATTTTTGTACGTATAATGTCGCTCACCTCGTCGTTGTCAAATATCATACGGAATTATTTGTACTATTATTGGCTTATATCCAGAATATGTACTTACCTTCGAAGCGGGGATTAATGCTCCGTGATTTGCAAACATAATTAAAAATGTTTCATTACGGCATTTTTAATTTATAGTATGCATTTCTTTTGTAAATCTGTGAATTTGTAAAAAGACAGATTTGTATTTTGGCAAAAAAATAAGGAATGGGGAAATAATAACAATGCGCGAAAAAAGAAATGTCATAGTAATTTAGTTTTCATGGCAATTTACTTAAAAGAAATATGGGTTCACCGAGGTGTATTACTTACCTTCATCCAAAATTGATTAAATTTTGCTATTAATCGATTTTTTTTTTGTTGCATAGTAGCTGTTGATGAGATTTAGTGTTATCAATAAAACTTTAATTTTTCTATATAACGATTATTATCGAATTTCGATCACAGTGCGAACACTATCTGGAATTAATGCATTTATCGATATTTTTGTGTTTACATTTTTTTTTATAAAGATACTCGTAAGATATATTAACATAAATGTCATAAAAAGAATATTAACTACACACAGAATATATATTTAGATTTTTTAATTATTGTATCGAGTATCCATAAAGATGAAACAATAGACAGACAATAGGGAAACAATGGAAAGCTGGCGTAAACGCCGGGAAGGTACTCAAGGGGTTAACAGTAAAAAAAAAAAAAACGAAATTATTTTATACCTACTGCATTTACTTTTATGAGGGTAGTGAATGATAAAGATATGATGCACGGGATAAACCGGTTAAGCGTTAAATCGTTTACGTCAGGCTGGTGCTTTACCGGTTAAACAATCATTGGAAAATAATGTTCCGATAGTCACTATTTTTAGCCCTAAATTGTTTTTGTTACCGACTAAAAGAAAGCAAAGGTATTTCTCACAACTTCAAATACCTGCCAGTAAAGGTTTGCATTGAATCCGATTTGATTCACAATTTTATGTTTCATTTTTTTTAGCGGAACCCTTATTATTTTCGAAAAACAAAAGTAGCCTAAGAAACCCGGAAAAAGTCCGGTCAAAATTGGTCCAGCCGTTCCGGAGATTAGCCGGAACAAACAGATAGAGAGATTTTTTTATTAATTATGTGTTATGTTTTTGGTACCGAATATACATTGATTGATATGTATTTAGTAAAAAGTTTTTATTTTTCATATTAAAAACAGAACACTTCGATTTTATTTCTTAGTATAGAGATATGTGAGAATAATGATGATATAAAAACAGATATTTAATAATATCTAAGCTGGTTATAAAATACCTAGTCAGTAATTAACGTAATTATTTTATTTCAATAAAACCTTAAGTATGTAAAGCTTGGAACACTGACACACATACATACGATTTCCATATTCATTCCGGTTTAGTAATTTTGTAAAACCAAACACAATAATGTATTTAATTTTTTTTTCCTAAAACTAAAACTTTAGTTTGTTAATAACCTTAATATGTCGATTGCCCATAAAAAACGACAATAGGAAAACAATGGAAAACTGGCGTAAACGCCAGGTTAGTGCTCAAGGGGTTAATAATGAGCCTAGGACTTTTTTAGTTCATCAACATTTAAGTTACGTCAAGCAACGCGACTAGCAGTAGCGTTACATAAAAGTTTTATAACACGACTGTACCGTCGTAATTTTTATTTTTTACTTTCACTGTAACTAATGTTTGGATTTAATCCAATTTTTAAACATTCCTTCTAATTTTATAAAGAACTCTTTTGTCTTAATTGTCGTCAATTACCGAGACTTTATATAACACGCTAATTATAACAGCGTACTGGTAAATCACCAATTGCCAGATAAAATATCTTATTCTGGGTGAAAAGCACAAGGCAATGACCATTCTACGTCACAACGAGAATATTCTGCAAACCCCTTGATTCACTGTTGCTATGTTATAGTTTACTGTAAATTCGAAATTAGCAAATTTAAAGGAACTACGAAACATTCATGTACTATCTACGTAATTTAAAAAATGACATGCTTTATAGTTAAATATAGTTTTTAAATATTCATTGAAAAATGATGTTTTATCAAAACATTTATTTTTATTAAACCACTAGCTGTGTTCCCGCAACGTCGCCCGCGAATCACATTTTCTATTCCGCATAATGCTCTTCACTGCGTAATATTGTTTATAAATAATTATTGGAAAAAAAAAAAACTATTTTTTGGCCCTAAATTATTTTTGCTAATAACAGAAAGCATAGATACTCACAAATTCAAATACTTGGTAGTAAAAGTGTCAATTGAATTCACAAACATGAGTTTTAATTACTACCCTACACAGAACCCTAATAATTTTGCTAATATGTTTTTTTTTACTAAGAGATAGCGAAGATATTTCTTATAATTTCAAGCACTAGTTAGTAAAACTAACCATTGATTCATTATTCTTCACAGTTTATTTTGTTAAATTTCTTTATCCGGTTCCCTAATAATATACCTGTAAATATTTTTGGTACTATCAGAAAGAAAAAATATTTGTCACAAATGAAAAACCCCTGCCAATAAATCTGTGCAATGATAGAAATGTGATTTTATTCACATTATCATAACTCAATTTTATTACGCGCAGCTATCAGTTAAAAAAAGTTCTGTCAAAATCCGAGAAGCCCTTCAAGATTGTTTTTTTGTATATTTGCCGTATATACATTGATATAGATTTAGTAAAACGTTATTATTTTGATACTTACAAACATATTTAAATTTTCTTTATTAGTATATATTTTCAACGTAGCAAAAATAATCGTAAGATTATCAATTCATAGCCAGTTTGAGCCATTTTTAATACTTAATATGTCGATTACCCGTTAAAAATGAGACAATAGGAAAACAATGAAAACTTGCCATAAACGCCAGGTTAGTGCTCAAGGGGTTAAAGGTACTGAGATCCACTCGACATAAATAGTATATTGTAAACAAAATTGTTTATCCACTGCCATAATTACCATTTGAGTAATTCCGGATACTCATACGACGTGTGTTATGTTCAGGGGACGGGTTCATGCTGAACGTATGCTCAGTACTGCAGCTGTTATCTGTTCGCATCAAACTCGAGCGAGTGTATCCGCTTTACGCGTTCGAATCGGACTCTTGGGTGACAGTGGGTGACGAGACTAGACTCTACTTCACTGCGCAGGAGTCACAGGACTGGCTCGACACGCTCAGTGAGTTACCTCTACACAATTTATTATTTAAAGTGTATTAAAAATTCATTTACATAAATACTTTATTCAATTTAGGCCTTGGATATAGCGCTTATGAACGTCAAAATACTACCACCGGTTCGGAAAACAATCCAGTCATCGAGGAGAACCGGCAACGGAACTCGATATGGTTTTCTTTTTCAGCATGTTTTTTTTCTTAACTTTATTTTTTTAAGCTAATAATTACAAAGTTTATTAGTAGATGCACAGAGAAAGCTGTCACTTCCAGACATCACCATCGTTCACATAATGATCCAGACTATAATAACTTATGCAAATTAAAAATTACTTGACATGGTGATTAAAGTAATCTTCAAGCCAGTCATAATAATTTGCCAGTCGAGTGATAACCTGTACCTTTCTTCCATCTATATCTTCAGGTAGAGAGCTATAAAGAAATCCCAAATATTTTAGTCGATTAAGTACTTGAGAAAGCGAGTAATGTATGTCAAAATACTAGCACTGATTCGATAAAACACGTAGTCGTCGAAAATAACCAGCAACAGACTCTATAATCATAGTTACAATGGTTTTTTAGTAATTGCACAGAGAGTAGTGCCGTTTTCAGATGTCACCTTCATTCTCACAATGATCGAACCTATAATTATCGTTTTAAAATTAAAACTTGCCTGAATATATTGTTCGCTAAATTGGTAATTAGAGTCTCATTACAGAACCTAAAACAAAAAAAACAAAAAAAATTGTTAGTGTTTTCTTGAACAACTAATTTGAAAATATCCGAAGGTGAAAGTTAATACAATATATTATTGAAGTTTGTTATTCAGTGATTCGCGAAGTCCCATATTGTAAATTACTCGGAAATAGTCGTATCTGTAATGTAAATATTGTGTCTATCTCAGGTGATACCCCTCACAGAAAATACCGAAAAACATCAAGCTATGAAAGGGAGCAAAGTAGCTTGTTATAAAAGGCTTGTTTAGCTTAAAGGAAATAACCTCAAAATTTAGTTTAAATAATCTCAAATATGCATCAACTTTAGTCATTTTTGAAGCGATGATTGCGCAATTGGTATTGCTATTAGATTCCGCCTCAATGGATGCGGGTTCGAGTCCTCTTGTGCAACTCTAAAATCATCCTGAGCTTTCGGTAAAGGAAAACATCGTGAGGAAGCATGGTGGTAGGGCATTTACTAATATTACCCGTCTGGGTAGATACTATCTTCAAGTTTGAAAACATGTCGCCAAATACCAACAGGTGTGTTCCGGCAGCATCACTTGAGAACCAGTATCTAGGCTTAGTATGTTTACCATCCTGAACCACATTGTCACTTAACATCAGGTGAGATGTGGTCAAAGCACTAAGCCTATAATACCGTGTAAAAAAACGTAGCTATCGAATTTGTACAAATTTGTAAGTCGATAGTGTTAGTACTATTATAGTATTTTATCGATTTTCACAGTATTGTTTTTTTTCTCGTAGATAATGATCCGAATCATAAATGGCCGGAACCGAAATTCCAAACGGTTTGTTGGTTCCTAACACTATACGTGCATCATGTTGCCCTTATACCGGCATTGCACACGCATCAACGACGTATACGGTCAGTATATACACACACATGCACGCAATATAACCACCTTCACTAGTGATGTGTAAATCTATCGATACATTAAAATCAACTTATCTTTCTAAATTTATCATAATAAAATTGGAAGAAAGAGATTATTACAACAAATACAATTAATATGTCGATTACCCATAAAAATGAGACAATAGGAAAACAATGGATAGCTGGCGTATACGCCAGTGCTCAAGGGGTTAAAGAATAGGCTATTTTACGATGAGTGTAAAAGTAAATAAACATGTATTAACAAGGTATTTGACGTAACTAAATCAAAATTACAAAATTAATTTTATATTTCTATTTCAAAGATTCATTTTTTTAAATCTATTCTATTAGTAATCGGAACTGTAAGTGACATCATAAAACAGAAAACATCACTCCAGTAGGGATGTTGATTCTTTCAATTGATTCATCATCTAGCTTCGATTCGAATCGATCTTTTTCGGAAAGATTGACATCCTGAGGTTATTGATCAATACGTGACGTCACGAGCTAACTCAGCAATGGCGGTTAGCGTTTTTTGCACAGGAATTTATAATTTAAAATTCAAATGTATTTTTAGGACACTTAACGTTATCGAAAAGAAATATAAAAAAATATAATAGCATTTTATCATGGAAGGATCAAAATAAGACAATAGAAATAAAACATATGACTTTACATAATAAGTAAACTTTTTTATTATTTTCTCTTGTATTAGCACTGGAATTTAGTTTGTTAAAATGGACTTAATAATATTATTTAGTTATTAAAGATTTAATACTGCTTGAAATGTAAAAAAAAACATTTGAAAGTAATGATTTATTACCGGATAATTATGTGTTGTTCTATGTAATATAAAATGAGTATATTGGAAATAAATAACGTTTTGTTCAGTGCCTTCCGAGATCTCCAAAAGGTTATAGAAGAATTAATGGCTGCTGAACCGCAATGGCGGAATAGTTTCCTATCGCTACGCAATCGAGAATTACTGAGAAGATGGCGACGACAGATCAAACGGTTACACAGGTAATAAATGTATTAACCAACATATCTCGTTTATCTGTACTTATTATATAAAAAACGTTAAATTGTTTTTTTTTTGTTTGATATGTATAAACTCAAAAAAATACTTACCGATTTTAAAATTTTTTTCACCTATAGAAAACTACATTATCATCTATATATATATAGTGATTGCTATATACCTGAGCGAAACCGGGGCGATTAGGTAGTTTATTATAATTTGGAATGACTCGATTGATAACGTCTCTTTTTTTTACTGGGTTGTTATTTACACATCGAAGAATCATAAAAGTGAAACGCAATATACAAGTAATATAACCGTTATAGATAAATGGTAAAAAACCACATATTTTACCAGACATCTTCTTTCCTTTTTTATTATTTTATTTATTTATTTTTTTATTTGTCGATTTTGATATATATCGATATACAATAAAACATCGATACATACTCTCGATATATCATTAAAAATACATACTCTGAATATATTTTCTTATTTCGGCACGGGTTTCAAAGATTCACAATAATATGGTGGATTGCACAAATGCCATATATATTTTAGTAACTGATAATCAATTATTTAAAATGAATATTTTTTAGACAGCTTTGGGGGGTGGACAGGTGTACTTGTGTGGAGCGTACTGGTACGGGGTCCCTTTCAAGAGGCTTTTTTTTTAAAAAAAGGTTCTTTAGATTTACAAAAGAATGTTTATTAATAAACACAATTAAACTTCTTCTACAATGGTAATAGGGTCCCGAAAGAACCGTATCGCGCGAAAGATGTGTAGTTAGACTGACTTCTTGTTGTCGCGACTTAGCATATAAAGGGTTATAATGTTTACTAAGCACAGGGGCTGACGCGGAGCGGTAGCGCTGTCATCCCTTTTAGGTACATTGCAGTACGATACGTAACGATACGCCATATCGAAATAAATATGGATATTTTTTGTAGGTGGTGGTTCACAATTGGTAGACTGATATGAAAATATGTTATATATTGTGACAGATCGAAGCAGTGCGCTGAGACGGCGTTGCTCGATGGTGATCTGATGCGTCGGAGTCTGCAGTTCTATTCTTCGGTGTGCGCTCTCCTGACAAGCCAGCTGGACAAGGCGGTGCGGGGCCAGGAGCCGGTGGAGCACGCGTTCCGAGCGCTCCCGGAGTGGTACGTCGAGGACATCGCAGAGTTCATGCTATTCGCCGTGCAGTGAGTATACATACATACATTCTCTCTATATATTCTTTCCTTCTATATATATCCTTTTATCCTCCCATCCAACTCTAAACTCAGCCAGAGCTTTCGGTGAAGGAAAGCGTCGTGAGGAAACCATAGCGTTGTGTAGAGATGCGGCTCGAGTAAGATTTTGTTACTCGAGCCACTCAAGTAAACTACTTACAACTCAAGTAAGAATTTATCACTCGATTTGAGTTTCGATTAAGAGTTTTTAAATACCTTATTAAATTAGTAATATTTTTTTGTTAATATGAAATAAAATACAAAATATTATTTATTTTATTTATGTGATAAATCAACAAAGAAAATAAAATGACTTCCTACGAGTAAGTAAGTTGCCGTGTAAAGACGACTTTAAATTGCATATAAGAAGTTATCAGTTTTTATTGTTAAAAATGAACGAATCAAAAATTAAATTTTGCTTTTGACTAATGTTTGTTTACATACAAGATGCAAGTATGAACTTGTAAAGTCCCAACGTAAACTAGTGACGTACTGACATCTAGTATAACGCTTACCGAATCTACTCAATCTAGTCAAATTTGTTTTCACTCGAATACTAGTTTAATAAATTCACTCGAGTAAAAATCGACTCTAGTCGCATCACTAGCGTGATGGCATTTCCTAATAATGCCCGTCTGGGTAACCACCGCTCTCAAGTTTGAAAACCTGTTGCCAAATACCAATAGGTGTGTTCCGGCACCATCACTTGAGAACCAGTAGAACTTAGTGTGTTTACCATCCCGAACAACATCTTCACTTAACATCAGGTGAGATTGTGGACAAAGCGCTGAGCCTATATCCTATTAAAAATATATATATATTAACGAACAAACAAATATTGTAACACGCAATGTCCCTTAAACTGTTTGTTACCTAGCTTATTAGTTTTACAACCACTGATTTATAGTATAGTTTTTTTAAATAAAACTTCTTTGTAACAATTTTAAGGGTCAATGTTCGAGTTATAAGGGTATATTTTTTTTTTTTACTTATGTAGCGTTATATGTAAGTAATTGACTTGTAGGGTCTCACTGATTATTTCAACTTATAGGTTGGAAGGGAAGAGAACAAAACATTTTCTTTGTTTCAAAGAGTTTCGACTTACCGAGGTTCTACTGTATAAACTAAAATATTTTAGAAATGTAATATCGTAGATTCGAATCCACGTAACCTGTTATAACTTTACAACTATGGCAAAGCATTATTTAATACATACCTAGCTCAAGTTTGAAAATTTGTCATCAATCCCTATATAAATGTGTTTCAGCACTATTAACTTGCGAATCTAGAAACCTAGGATATTCCATTTTAGATCAGTCCCTAGAATTTAACATCAGATATTCAAAGGTATGAAGTAGAAACAATGTGTTGAAGTGAAAACATAAAAAAAGTAAACATTGCTAACTATATAAAATCACTCGATAAATAAAAGTGTGGTTGAGGCCGTACAAAAAGCAAGACCCTTAATATAATAAATTCTATAGAAGTATGCTTTTGTCTCGTATCAATGTCGCTTTTTTCGTTTCATCGAGAATCAAATAACGAGTTTTCAGTTTTAAAAAAAGCTTAACTGTATAATGTACTCTATCTCATTGTCTCGTACGTTAAATTCTATAGAAGTGTGCTTTTGTCTCGTATCAATGTCGCTTTTTCGTTTCATCGAGAATCAAATAACAAGTTTTTCAGTTTTAAAAAAAGCTTAACTGTATAATGTACTCTATCTCATTGTCTCGTACGTTAAATTCTATAGAAGTATGCTTTTGTCTCGTATCAATGTCGCTTTTTCGTTTCATCGAGAATCAAATAACAAGTTTTCAGTTTTAAAAAAAGTTTTTTTTTTTTTTTTGTTTTGATATAATACCCAATGCCGAATGTTAACAATTACAGATATGTACCACAAATAGTAGCCGATTTCATAGAGGATCCGATTATATGTTGGCTCCTGAAGGCCATATGCAATTCTCACTTGATAAAGAACCCGTATCTAGTAGCGAAGATTGTCGAAGTGTTGTTCGTGATAAATCTCTCCGTACCGTTGAAGTTGAAAAATGTATACGAGAAGTTTATGGACCATGAGATATCACAGACTCTATTACCGAGTGCGCTTATGAAGTTTTACACGGATATAGAGACGACGGGCCAGAGCACCGAGTTCTATGACAAATTCACAATCCGTTTCCACATAAGCATCATACTTAAAGGCATGTGGGAACGGCCTATACATAAACAGGTCAGTTTTATTCGTATCTGGGGGTCGTTCATTCGATTACGTTGAGGATTATTTTGACGATTTTTGACTCCTCCTGGCAACCATTTAAGGATACATGACGGCGACGAAGTGACAGGAACTCTTATGTGCAAAAACATAATTTTACAGGCTAACGAAAAAAAAAAAAAACGCTCCATTAATTTGAAACATACGATATGAAAAAACTAAATTATTGGCATATATTATATAATATAAGCAATAAAAAATTGTAAAATTAGATGTAAGTAAATCGAAATGCACATTGTGCAATGGAGAAAATAATTCAGCATCCGAAATAAGAATAGATATTTAATAATAAATTTCGACTTGTAAAATGTTACGTCAGAACGTGTTTTACGCACGGGGGTCTGCCCAACTCCCCTGAGCACCCTTGCGTAATTAATGAATGGCCCCTTTCATTGTAATAATATGAAGACTTATATTGGCTTAAGAGGATTTGTTTTACACATCGATTTCTTTAAAATCCAAGTAAGAATTATAAACACCTAAAAAAAAAATAGGCAGTCATGGGAACTACCGACAGAATTGAAAACAAAAAAATTGAGTCTTTAAATAAACTGATTTTTATTGTTTGAATTTCATAATTTATTAATTGTAATGTTTGACGTGATAACTTTTTTTTTTGTTGACGGGGTGATATGCATTTACGCACTACCCTTACCCATTGCATTAGTGAGACCGGAGTCCCCCAATGCAATGGATAAGGGGGCACGGAGGGACGTCTCCGTGCCAGTGTGGGACTCACCCGGGCGAGAGTCGTCCGGAAATACCCACTAAAACCCCCCGGGGCCGTCCGCCGCATTTGGGATGGGGGCGACACGGGGTGGCTTTCGCAAGCACCGCGTCGCCCCCTACAGCAAACCCACCGGTCCTCGTCCGTCAATGGCCCAATGGGGATGAGGGGGAGAGCCCCCCCCCCCCCCCGAAGGGAGGCATGACCCAACGGTCAACAGTCCGGAGGGGGCTGACATGATAACCTAACATGTAACATTTGTCTGGTTTTTACATCGCTTTACTACTTTATATATATTTTTTTAACAAATGTACTGTTCAATTTGCAGGCTATAGTGAAGGAATCGAAATCTGGTCGTCAGTTTGTTAAATTTATCAACATGCTTATGAATGACACGACGTTCCTATTAGATGAATGTCTCACGGTATGAATATATTTTTTTATTATTTACTATTATATATATATATATATATATATATTTAATATATTATTTATTATGTACCTTTCTAACAGTGAAGAATTTTCAAAATCGGATCAGTAATATTGGATATTACACGGAACATCCAAACTTTACGTCTTTATAAAATTAGTATAGATAGTGTTTTTTTTACACGATTTAGGCTTAGTGCTTTGAGCACAATCTCACCTGTTGTTAAGTGACGATGTGGTCCAGGATTGTTGGTAGGTACCAGCTGTTGGTATTTGACGACAGGTTTCCTTACTTGAGGGTGGTAGCTACCCAGGCGGACGTTATTACAAAATTCATTACCATCATGCTATGGTTTCCTCAAGATGTTTTCCTTCACGGTTATTGAGGTTTTTGTGGAATGCTTTATCTACATCAAAGAATATAAATATATAACACTGATAATTGTACAAATTTTTATTGACATATAACTATGACAGACATATTGGACGCTCGCCACATTGCCTAGTAATGAACACGCAAAAAATACTACACCAGTGTTGCCACTACATTAAGTACGATATATCCAACAACCGAAAGCTCAGGCTGATTTTAGAATCGGTTAGGTGGGCTCGAACCCGCGTCTGTTGACGCGAAATCCGACCGCACGGCCAACTAAGTAATCATTCGATTTAATTATTAATGAAAAAAATCTTTATTAAATTTAGGCGCTTATGAACGTATAAAACATTACCACCGGTTCGGAAAAAAACTCAGCCGAGAAGAGCGCAGGCAAGAAACTCGATCTGGTTCTTTTTTTTTAAATAAAATAATACATATAATTATTTTTGTCATATAAAAAACTATACAAATCGTAGTTTTTAGTGGAAGCACAGAGATGTGGGTTAATTCCAGACATTACTATCGTTCACGTAATGATCCACCCTGTAATAACCCTTTGAGATTAAAACTTGCTCGACATAATACTTGAACTTATTGTCAGGTAAATCGGTAATGTTACTTGGGATCTTATTATAAAACCGAATACTATTACCTATAAAGCTTTTATTACACTTACTTAGCCTAAAGCGTGGGACGGACAACTTGTCTTTACTTGTAATATTAAAATTATGACGATCATTCACTAGATCTAGTTTGTCTAAATTTTTTACGAATACGCATTAAGTTATGGAAGATGTATTGGGATGGGATATTGTATATTGCTCGAACAGCTCTCTTTTGTAATGTGAAAACGTATTGTAATTAATATGACGACTACTCATAAAATGAGACAATGGAAATCTGGCGTAAACGCCAGTTTAGTGCGCAAGGGGTTAATTACGATTGTATATGTGTTTTCAGTATTTAAAGCGCATACACGAGGCGCAGGAGGGGCTGTCGGCGCCGAGCGGCGGCGGCGGGGGCGGAGGCGAGGGCGCGCGCGCTCGCGCAAGACGAACGTCAGTGCCGGTCGTATCTCACCCTTGCCAGGTTATTATTATCACGATATTACAATTTTATCTCAAACTAGCTGCTTGCCCGCGACTGCGTTCGCGTTTCATATATTCTTAACTGTGAAGTAAAAATATTTCTCATATAATTCAAGCACTTGCCCCCGTAAAACTGTCCATTGAATCAGATTTTATTCTTTTTTTTTATGAGTTTTAATTGTTTTTTTTTTTAATTTAAAAATATCCTAAGTTACCCGGAGTAACTTCGGCTATCTACCTAAAAAAGCCCCGTCAAAAACCGTTCCGAAGATCACCCGCAATAAACAAACAAACAGACAGACAAAAATTTTAAAAATTGTATTTTTGTTATACATTCGTATCTACTAAGTAAAAAAAAATATTTTGACAATACATACAGACGCTCCAATTTTATTTATTAGTATAGATTAACATTTAAAATTGTCATAGACAATGAAGTACTACTCGTAGAAGAGAGTTTTGCAAATATGGCGATATTTTAAGAAATAATAATAATTATAATCTGGTTTATAAAATAAACTTGATTACTGTTTTTTTTTTTTTTTTTAATTGAAAATGGAACTTTTTTTTACGCTTGTGACTTAATACAAAAGCGAGATACAATATGGCCTGCAGGCACAGGGTTGAGCAACCTCTCACTACAGCATCCATATTAATTTAATTCAACATATAAATAATAAACCTTTCATAATTGATTTTTTGGGGAATTTAGAACAGATGTCACTAATAAAAAACAAAAATGGCAAACAACAGACAACTTTCCAGTCCCTGATAATCATCAATCCAGTATACATATTATCTAAATTTATATATTACTAGTTGGTGCCCGCGGCTCCGCCCGCGTTTCATATGTTCTGTGCATATGACGTTTCATTTATAGCTAATTTAAAAAAAAAATTAATGAATAAAAGTAAGAGTATTTTGTTTTTATTAGCGTAAAAAATGTATATAAGCGTAAATTGAAGTTGAAAATGTACAAAAGAGTAAATCGAAAAAAAAAAATGAGAGAGGATCGGTGGAATCCAAAAAGTACCTGTCTACGAAAAATACTGCGTTGAAAGGTATTAGTCCTATTCCGATATGTTCAGTAGTTTTGAGGTGATGGTGCGTCAAAGGAATAATAAACAAACGAATTGAGAAAACATGGCGAAGGGCTCATGGAATTTGAAAAATATATAGCCTATAACCATCTACGATTAATTCCGCGTCGGATGGTTGCGGTTTCATGCTGATCGCTCCAGTAGTTTTCGAGTTTACCTCGGACAAGAAAACAAACTTTGCTTATATATATATATGTATAGATAATGTTTTAATTACAGGGAAACGGTGGACATGTTGGAATACTTAACAGTGGAGATAAAGGAGCCGTTCCTCCGGACCGAACTGGTCGACCGGCTCGCTTCGATGCTCAACTTCAATTTGCAACAACTCTGCGGACCGAAATGTAAAAATCTTAAGGTACGATAAACGTTGCCATATTTATAACTATAATAGCCGCGTGGCGCCGGCTTAGAACAGTACCACAGGCACCTGACCGCTATCGCTAGCCCGGCTACCAAGCGTGCCGATTATGCCAATTGCCCTCTATTCGGGTACACCTATGACCAGTAGTGGACTCTTTCAGTTCAATCAAAATAGTACACAGTTTAAAAAAAACTACGTAGCCATGGGGACTGCCGACAGAAGTGAAAATGTCATAATAAGTTAAATTTTAAATTATCGACATAACTTAAAATTTAGCATTTGTCTGGTTTTTACGATATAATCGTTACAAGCAATAATTGTGTAATTTTTTTTTTGTTTATTGACAATCAAAACATACGATAGGCTGCGTAAAAGTTTATTATTTATCTCTAATACTCCATGTTGACGGTTGACGTCAATGCATTGGTAATGTCAATCTATAAATTTTACTCCTACCGAGAATCGTTTAACAAAGAAGTTTTCATTTCAAAAAGGTATTATCGATTAATGTTTAAACAAATAGCTGTATAAAGAATGTTGATGATATTTGGGCTTTATATCGACATGAAACGGATAATTTATTGATTCAATGAAAAAACTAGTTTCTGTTTGGGATATAAGGTGATATATGAAAGTCACTGTTATGTAATTAATTTTTGACGACGGGAATGCATTTACGCACTACCCTTACCTATTGCATTAGTGAGACCGAAGTCCCCCAATGCAATAGGTAAGGGGGCACGGAGGGACGACTCCGTGCCAGTGTGGGACTCGCCCGGACGTGAAGCGTCCGGAAATACCCACTAAAATCCCCCGGGGCCGTCCACTGCATTTGGGATGGGGATGATACGGGATAGCTCTCGCAAGCACCGCGTTGTCGCCTCCAGCAGACCCAACAGGGCTACGTCCATACTTGGGCCGTTGGGGGTGAGTGGGAGAATCCCCCACCCACCTCTTCGTCCACTTCTCAGGAAGAAGTACGACCTAAGTGGTCAACCGTCCGCAGCAGGGTGTACTCCCTGCCCCCATTACACACATAACTTTTTTTTTTTTTTTTTTGACGGGGGAAATGCATTTACGCACTACCCTTACCCATTGCATCAGTGAGACCGGGTTCCCTCAATGCAATAGGTAAGGGGGCACGGAGGGACGAACTCCGTGCCAGTGTGGGACTCACCCGGGCGATTTCGCACATAACCTAACAAAGTTATTTTTGACAGTCTGACGTTATTTTCAGGTTCGCCGGCCGGAAAAGTACGGATGGGAGCCGCGACGGTTGTTAAGCCAGCTCGTTGACATATACTTACATCTAGACTCGCCTCTGTTTCACGCACGCCGCACTCGCTGCAGACGAGGTAAATATAACAAAAACACCTATATAGTGCTCTTTGGAGCGAAGACACGGGAATAGTGTCTGACCGATCGATACTTTAATGTTAACTTGCCAACAACAAATAACGTTAATATTAGTTTATTTTTATACTTCGTGCTATTAACTTCACGTTGTCATATAAGTAATTTTTTTTTCCTTTATCTATATAGGTTAATTTATACTATTGCTTATTTTTGGATTGTCCTTTTTTCACCCTCCTCTTTCTTATTTTCTTCCAAACCCTAGTCACATCCTAGGGACTACCGTGGGTGGACACTTTAATGTTTACATCTTTATAAAGAACTTATAACCTAAAATCCCAATACGTTAGTACGTACATACGGTGAGAGAGAAGGAACTTAGTAAATATGGTCACTATTTATAACACACACACATACATACAATAAAATTTTTAATATCAAGACATTATACTGCATAACAAAATTTAATTATAATTACTTTGTAATTGGTAGTACTTAAATGTTAAAATAATAAACTGTATTATAGTAAATGTACTGTTAAGTAATATACAATAAAGAAATAAATAAATAAATACTTGTTCAGTACAAATATTGCTATGACCACAATCTCGCCTGTGGTTAAGTGACGATTTAGTCGTGAGATGGTAAATAAACTAACTTAAAAAGTGCCAGTACCTCGGGTGATTTTTTCATCTTTAAGGTGGTGATAGCCAGACACTAGTCGTCCATCGCTGAAAGCTCAAATTTGTATAGTATAGAATTATCTATACTAATAAATAAGATT
This sequence comes from Samia ricini, assembly GCA_014132275.2. Classification (NCBI taxonomy): domain Eukaryota; kingdom Metazoa; phylum Arthropoda; class Insecta; order Lepidoptera; family Saturniidae; genus Samia; species Samia ricini. Next base: position 4,799,771 of record AP028159.1, read on the forward strand.
GAAATGTCTGTTTGTAATGTCAAAATAACAATTTTTTACTAAATATGAATGTAAATACGACACCTATACAAAAAATAATTTTTTTTTCTGTAGATCTGTTTGTCCCGGGTAATTTCCGGAACGGCTGGATCGATTTGAACAGAATTCTTTTGGTACATAACTGAAGTTACTCCGCGTAACTTAGGGTAGTTTTGTTTTTTGCGAAAACAATTAGAATACCTAGTAAAAAAAAATAAAACTCAAGAAATTGTAAATCAGGTTGAATGTACAGTTTTACTGGCAGGTATTTATTTCTGAGAAATATCTTTGATTAATGTTACTAGTAAAAAAAAAATGGATGATAATTAGGGTTCCGTATAAAAACTTTATTACGCAGTGAAAAATACATGATACGCGGGTGCAGCCGTGGGCACTCAGCTAGTATATATAGGATGCTAGTTGCTACTTTTGTAGAATAATACGATTTTGTTTTACTAATTTGTATGTGACGAAATGATTGCCGTAGTAAGATTTTTATTTTTAAAACTTGTATACACATATATGCAATTAAAGGTATATATATATATATATATATGTTTGCAGAGATCGTTCCGGAAAGAATTGTTCGATGAAGCGGCATTACGTTTGGCAAAGTCTTGTATCAAGACGGCAACGGAAATAGAGCTCTTTAAAGCGCTCGCTGACAACGCTTATCAAATAGCCGGTAAGTATTATGCGACAGAGGAAAGGACAACTGGAGCAAAATAATTACACATTGGTACCCAAGGGAACGTAAAAGGAAAAGAGGCAGACAACAAAAAAGATGGGACGATGATATCAGGCAGGTTGCAGGCATAACATGGAGTGGAGTAGCCAGGGAGAGATCAGAATAGAGTAGGTTGGAGGAGGCCTTTGCCAACTGGCAAACGGACTTACAGAATGTTAAAAAGCACCAAATACACGAATAATTTTATCTGTTGTCAGAATAAAAGGCTTTATTATTATTATTATGCGACAGACAGACTGTGTGATTAATATAATTAAATATTACTAATTAAAAATATACATTAGTAATTTTCCAATTTAAACGTAAACCAATAAGGGCTATGAACTAACTAAAATGGCTACTAAATCACAAATATATCTAAAATATATGAATAGAATAGCTAAACTAAAAAAAAAAAAATAACAAAATTGACGTTTAATAAGTAAAAAATTTTTACACAAAAATTACAAAAAAAAAAAAATAGAAGTTGATACGCGACTATGCCATCAATGCCTCATCTAGTAAATGCTAAATTCATGCATCCTTGTTTCAGTTTGACAAGGATCGAAATTCTTACGGGCTCTATGTATCTACCCACATCTTTGTAATTATTTGTTTGTTTTTGTAATTTAGTTATGTACCTTTGTGCGCTCTATATAATAATCCTAGTTTTAAACATTTGTTTCTCAGTAAGTGAATCATGTAATTCTTTATGAGAAATAAAGTTATTCTTAAACCTTAAAATATTACTAAAACAAATATTTTCGTTGGGCTAATAAATTTCTGAGATTCAAACGTTCATTTCAAATTAAGAGCAAAATTAATGTCATAACCTTTTCCTGCAAAACGAACGTTACTTGTAGGACACATTTACTGTGACGACATATTTTAATATAGTTATCTCTCTCTAGGATAAATTTGCTAATAAATTCCTTTCATCAGATTTTAATTCTGTTTTCAATTATCTGTTTTAATTTAATTATTCAACATCCCTATGGTAATGTCATCTGATTTTAAGTGCTGATGTAATCGATTTATAAAGGTACTTGGAGAATTTTTTTTTACTTGTGAATTGTAGATAGCCATATGAGTATTGGGAAGTGCTACTATTTTTTCGTTTACAACTTAATATCTATTTTCAGTATCAAATCAACAAAAGAGCGATGAGTATGCCGACGCTCCTGAAGAATTCAGGGATCCGCTGATGGACACGTTAATGACTGATCCAGTTGTATTACCATCTGGAAAGGTATGTCATTTGCCCTTAGAACTAATGTTCCCTCATATACATAAACGAAAAAAAAATTTAAATCCAGACCAGTCCAGATTAAGAGAAAGTATAATAATTATTTTAGAAATATTAAAAAATTAGCAGTCACCCATTACGAAAAAAAACTCTTTGGCCTTAGCGCCTAAATTCCCATTGGCTCCAAAGCTGATTAAAATAGACCGCAATATTTCTTCGATAATCATGGAAATATGTGGGTTAAAAAGAAACAGAAAATTGTCATCAAGACAAAATGGCCGAAAACAGTTATTATCGACCAATCAAACGTACGCGTTTACGTTTCATTTTATGCAGAAATTGACATTACACAAGTTTTTTATTCAAATTAGTTTTTAGATTAACTTTAATTTGTCTATAATTTCTCTAAATAAAAAAAAATTTTACGGGTCGATTGAGAATTATTTTTAAGAATTACAACTTTTAACTTCACACAAGGAATCACTAGTATCAATTTCTTACTGAAAAACTTTGTAACCTTTTCCTTTATGGGATATTATTATTCTGAGTGGAGGTGGTTTAATCACTTCATATTGTAGAGACCTCATCAACATCTAACGGCACACTAGCGCGAGCCGCGGGCGCACGGGTTACATATATTTAATACCTCGTATGAGAGAAGTCCGTGTGTCCCGTCTCGCTCGCACTCTGCATGTTTCTGATTGACCACCGTAGTTACTGTAAGCCCTACGACTAACGAGGGGATCTTTTAGAATATAAGTCTCACTGTACATCCTCAATATTAATTAATCATATAAGAATCAGTTAATAAATAACTTTCAACGTGTACCACGACTTTTCCTCCAATCATCCTTCAACTGGCTAACAGCAACCAAAATATTATAGTCGTTTCCTACAGCCTGAACGTACTGCAAAATCTTTTTGCCAGTGTCTGTATTTCTTCCAGAAGTAAAACCTGCTTACCCAGGACTCTGTTATATATTGGATAGTTGTTTTTCTTATATAAACCCATAGACTAAATTTTATCACATAGAACTGACTGTTTCTATCTATTGTCGGTTATCATAAAAGGTTTATTTATTCTCAGGTGATGGACAGATCGGTGATCTTACGCCATCTGCTCAACAGTGCCACCGATCCATTTAATCGTCAGCCACTTTCAGAAGATCAATTGCATCCAGGTATGCTTCCGTTTTTCCTAGAATTATCTTACCGCTATTTTGCACTATTAAAGTACCGCCAACATTCAAAATTATTAATACTAAATATTGATTGAAACTTTTCAGCGACTGAACTGAAAGAAAAAATCCTACAGTGGCAACGTGAAAAGAAATCTAATTCATAATAGTCCGAATATAATGTGAAAGTCTGATGTACATAGTGACTGTTGGCTGATTATATATATATATATAATATATATCCGCCTCTTAATGAATTATTGTCGTGCATGACGAATGTGAGATTATTTCCACATATGACAAGTGAGTGTTTCGATTTATTGAACATCCTGTATCGAGAGAAATAATATTAGATATATATATTATAAACATAAATTAGATTAAATATTTTTAGATTTAATGATACATACAGACAGACCTACCTAACAACAATGAAATTTATATATCAATAATACACTATAAATATATTATTAGCACCTTGATTGATCTAAATACATTTTTGGGTTTTTTTTTTAAATTATTAAATTCACATTCTCACGCTAATCCAAAATACACATGATGTATGTCAAATCAAATTGTATGTAAATATAAACTGGGCCTAAATACATTTTTCTATTTATATATTTCTCATAATCAATTGCTATATACTTTTATATGCGGAAGTATGACTTTCAAGTATTTTTCTTGTAACAAATTTAATAATATTCACTTTATGCAGTAATTTTCCACTTTCCAGTAATTTGGTTCTAAATAATATTTACAAATGATTAGTTTAATTACTCAAATATTGTTTCATATAATACCATTAAATAATCATAGAAAAGTATGAAATGTGTTAAATATATAAAAATAAAATTTGAGGTTAAGGTTACATTTTCTATCCTTCTATTTGATGCAAATCAATTTCTGCTGTAAATTATTTTTGTAACACATAGTATCAATTAGTATCCTAGTTATAATATTTGTATTGTCATACTAACAGTAATTCCTCCATATCATAATAAATAAATAATGAGTTATTTATGTTAATTCTTCTTTCAAATATGGACAAAAAATCCAAAATTTAAAAATACAATATAATGTTCTGATTCTACAATATCAAAAATAATTTAAAAAAAAAAAGTATTTATAATAATAAATTAAAAGGTGTCTAAATTAATAATTTATTAATCCGTGCCCCCTATATACATAATATTAATTATACTATTGTGTCGAAGATTGAAGACTTACATTTTGTGCAAGTGAAATTTTAGAAAAATATGGTAGACTATTTTTTTGTCTTGATTACAATATCATGTATTTTAGTTTTAGCAAACATTACTTTATATTAATGTGATTTTGTTCCTTATAATGGTTAGTGTTATCATTTGAAATGGATTTATCGTGTCAATTAGTTATCATTATACCAGTGGCATAAAATAAAAAAATGAAATCATTGCAATGGTATTATGTCATAATATGTAAAAATATACTCTCAACATAAAGTAATTAAGTCCAAAAATTTTCGATCACTGCCAAATTCATAAAGGTAGTTCTATCATAAATATAGTATAGATGGCATTCCTGAATAAAATCCATTTCTTAAATATTATAATAATATAATATGGTCTCACTTGTATTATAATTTCATTTGTAATTATTATCATATGAAGATTTTATATACTAGATGTCACTTATGTTGATAATGTCAATAAATAATGTAAAATTAAAGCATTCTTTTTATTTTACCTTTTAAATCCTTCACAAATATGAATGTAATATATAGAGGTAATTCAAAATTAATGCATTCCTCTTAAGTTTTTCCACTAATTAATAAGTAAGGATGTGTAAATTATAAAAGGTGAAGTGGTGTGGCCTTGGCTTATAACTTAAGAACCATTCTTCTTTTCAAAGCTTTTTTTATTTATTTATAAAATGTAGCAAATAGGCGTTCAATATGCCTTAAGTACTAGTTACTATCACAACCTCTAAAACTGATTGTCACACTTTTCTTATCAAAGGCCACATAGGTCCAATGTGAGGTACCATTGTAAGCCACATTTTTATGGATATACCATCTATTTTGACATATTATTCTGGCAATCATTTGCGAATTCCTCATAGAATTTGTACGGCAGTAAAAACATACATACTGCTTACTAATTCTACTTATCCTTATGTTTTCATGCTGTATACATCAATTTAGTTAAATTCATAAAATGTAAACTCGGTTTTGTGTTACTGTCTTCTAAAATTGATTGCTACATCCTGAGCTGCACAAATACCGGCAAATAGTAGTATTTCCCAGTTTAAAAATAAATAAATCATGAAGTACATGTTTTATATATGTTTATTAATATTTAACAAATATCTGTTTTTTTCAGTAAGTAATTGTAAACATAGATAACAAATGGAAGACAAAACTGGTCACATATTTAAGTTTTAAAGCTTTATATTCTAATCCTTTAAAATTAGATTGCTATTTTCACTAACATATTTTTAGATAAAAATGAAAGTGAGGGATAGTCATGTTTTCATCTAATTACTTATTATCACTCCTCATGATATTCATATATCTCTAAACATAATTATTAAATAAAAATAATATGCTATTTATTATATTTCAAAATGGCTATCATTTTAAAACTATTTTCCTTTTATACTGTATACTAAAAAGTATAATTGCTTTACAACAATATAATCAACTAACTTTTTTTATTAGGAAGTATTTCATGTTTAGGGTAACATACAATACAAAATAAACCTTCATCATCAGTCTCTGTAGCTGTACAAATATATATACATATCTCACTATTTTTAATGGTTGATAACATCTTTGAAATTCTTTCAAAACACATTAGCATTTGTATGTTATGATATTTATCAGTAAATCACTTATAATTATTTATCTGATTTTAAAATACTGTAGAGCAGCTCACTTCTTACTGTATGATTGCATCTTGAATTATTTATGAAGTTAACTATATTAAATAAAATTATATTACAATAAAAAAAAACAATTATATGTCAAATACAATGATTCAAGTATCTTCATTTTCTTATTTACCTAAACTCAACTATTATTTAAGAGATTCCATTTATATACTTTTAGATATGGTTTTAACACACTGGGGGCGCTAATGTGTTTTTTTTATAGAAGATGTTCTCTATGACATGAACTGAGCATGGCCTCTTCTATAGTTAAATGGTGCTGGCATCCAGACCTTTTTTTTTTTTTTTTTGACGGGGTGAATGTGGCATCCAGACCTGCCCGCTGTGTGTTGAAACCATTAGCTACAAACTTGTTCCTTAGCATCTTCAAATGATCCATCAGTAAACATTATTTCAATAAATAAATCAGATACAGCATCAGTGTAAAAAATGTACACAAAGGTATCATACCATATAATTCTTATATACTACAAAAATTTATAATTTGTCAGAAATGTTTTAAGTAATATCCATAACATAAAGTGTAAAGATGTGTTTAAATATTATGATAACAAATTTAATTTATGATCCTTATTTAATACTGTTCAGTAGCTTAAAAAGATAATAGGCACTGAGTCATCTACATATTACTACAGCAATAAAATTATAGCAACACTGTTTTTTATAAGTACATAAAACTTTTATTGCTGACATTATTATCGAAGAAGGAACGGTAGCCGATTGGCAAATAAACAAGAAATCATATACAGCATTCCGAAGTAAAAATTTAATCTGGCTGTTTGTCGAGGTACACATCTCATTGTGTCTGGGCTTCGAAATCTTCTCTCTATTTGGAAAGCTCGTGGTAATGTTAACATTGGTAGCAAAAACCATAATGAGCATCGCACAGAAACTACTACAAACATTATGTATGGAGTAAATAGCAGAAATGCATATAATAAGTATGAAGCTGTTTGACCAATTAGTATAGCTAAAGTCACTATCTCAGCTTTGCTATCTATTTCTAAATCTCTTGTATTGTTACTATGTAGAATAGCTTCAGTATTCAAAGCTAATGGGATTGCATAATAAATGATTGGCCAATCAACTCTACCAGTTTGTGCAAGGAACGCAAATAATACAACAGAGACAGGTCCAAATGTGACTAGAACTAATATGTCGCCTAATGCAATATATTTCAAACCAATACCACCAGTGTACAGAAATGATGATGATAAACCACCAAAGTAGACAAGAGCTAAGTGTTCCATCCGAGCTGGTGATAACATAACAAGAGGTACGAAAAAAGCACATCCAGCTAGATATAAGATGGCACCAAGAGAAACAACCTCATCAATACTCAATATATGGTCGACTAAAGTTCTGTCATCAGATTTACGATTATCTATTCCTTTGACGAAGTCGAAATATGTGTTGACAACATTGCCAGCGCCGTGCACAGGGATCACAGTGCATAGAGTGAGTAACAGCGTGCACCAACTGAAGCCGCTTTCGCCGGGGAGACGATACGCGAGCGCGGCACCCAATAAAGTCGGTAACAAACTCGCGCTTAGCGACCACGGTCGTAAAGCTAATACATACGTACGTACTTTCATAAGGGGATTTCTAGTTGTTACCAATTTCTCTTTTGGCTGCTCCAACAAGTTCCCTTCTACTGTACGAATAACTTCACCATTACTATCACTTTCCATTTTTTACGTATGAATCTGTCAAATGTGTTACCTATCTTCTTTGGAGAGTTACAACATGGTCGTAACGTTGATATTAAACATTGTAGAATATTTTCATAGTAAAACTAAAACTAAACATAGAATAATATGTACTGCCTTAGCCAAAACAACCGGCTACACAAGCCAAAGAGATCTTAATCACTACGTCACAGAATAACACTTACGTCAAATGATAGGTATGTCAAAAAATATCGACATTATTTGTTTAATATAGGTGTCTCGGTATAAAATTTTGAAAACATAGCCAATATTATTTTCCACACCGACAAACGAATCACTCGCGTTTTACTTTATATTATTATAACGTTATTTTATAACTCATTCAAAAAAGTTCATTCACTATCAGAGTCATTTTTACTTATAGTGCAGAGTGTGCAGTGCACACGCGCGCAGGGTTTTAAGGGGCGCCGAGTGACACCTACAAAGATACGTATCTCAGAATATCAACACTCTCAAAGACCCTGCGACCGTGTTATGGCCTACACCTAGCGCGGTAATGGTTAAAATTGCTTCCCGACATAAATTATATCCAAATTGTTGTTTGAAAATATAGCTGCAAGTAATCCATTTTGACCACGCGCCTACTAGATGTCGCCGGGATATTGGTTGCATACGGGGCTACAAGGGCTAGAGCCACCGCTGTTCTCTATATATATAGCTTCTGAGTTCTCGGTTTCATCACAAAGAGTGACATCTGTAAATCTCACAGAACACAATAACAGAAGTGGATTTACACCAGAGCACATCAGTCTAAATACAAATTCAAAAGTGCTTTATACAATTTAGGTTCTTATCAGGCGCTTTTGAACGTCAAAATGCTAACACCTGTAATCAAAGAGTTTGGTTCTGTCAGTGTCTGATAAATATTGGTTTGATTAATAACTTCATCATTATTGAAATGAAAACTTCTTTAACGGCGTTGATCGATTCTCAGTAGGAGAAAAATGTATAGATTCTCGTTACCAATGCTACGATGTCAGCTGTAAAAATGCTATAGTATGTCAAGTATAAGATGGCGTTTAAGTAGTGGTGACTTTTGTGTTGTCATAAAATACGTTCCCATAAATCATCATTCTCCTGCCTTTTCCCAACTCACTTGGGGTCGGCGCAGTATGTTTTCTTCTTCCATACGTCCCTATCAGCCGTCATCTCTTCATTCACTCCTTTTTCTTTCATGTCATTTCTTACACACTCCATCCACACTTTCTTTGGCCTTCCTCTACTTTTCCATCCTTCCACATTCATATTCATTACTATTTTACCCGATACGATGTCAGCTGTAAAAATGCTATAGTATGTCAAGTATAAGATGGCGTTTAAGTAGTGGTGACTTTTGTGTTGTCATAAAATACGTTCCCATAAATGCTTATTTTAAATTTATTTTATTTTATTTTCTTTTGACTAACTGCTCTCCGCGATTTTATTAGATCGCGAATATTCTTTTAGAAATTATGCTGATGTATCTATATGCATTTATGAATATTTTAACGTTGATATCGATAATTCCAAAAAATATCGATACTTATTGCATTACTGACACCCGTACGTCAAAATACAAAAAAAAAAAATTGCCGTTTTGGGATAAAAGTTCAAAAATTGCAGTTTCTCATTAATATTTAAGCATTTTTAAACTTTTGTAATTATTTTATACATATAGTTGTCGAATATTAAACAATAAATTAGTCAAGTGCAAATAGCACACATGCCCTGAGAGTTCCGTACAAGATTAATAAAATAATGCTTACTAAAAATAAATATTTGCGATTCTATCGCAATTGATTGCTCGCAATCATCATAATATTATAAGTCTTTTATCGAAGATGCTTATTTCTATGTATTTTGTATATATGTATTTTGATAACAATTGAACGCAACGTGTTGTTTATGGTGGATGGAGGTGATAATTTATTTTATTTTGTTATACTTTATTCAATAACAATATATCTGATTGAAAATATATCGATATTATCATACGTGAACAATTGGTACCATTTATTCCTTTTTTAGGGATAATGCAAAGGAACTAGACCATAGATCCAAGTCTAAGGTTAGAAACGTGGTAACCAAATGTCAGCCTTCTGTTACAACTATTTCAACAGGAATGGTTGGAGATCTCAGGACCCCCAGTCATAGTGAATTTGTAAACGCCCATGTGGTCAACAGCATTAGCTAGTTAGAAAAAACGAGATCTTAGAATTCATGTTCCATGTCATCATTTTCAATATTTTTTTACACGGTATAGGACCACAACCTGGTCAACGATGTGGTCCAGGATGGTAAACACACTAAGCCTAGAGGTACTGGTTCTCAAGTAATCCTGACGGATCACATCTATTAGTATTTTGCGACAGGTTTCAAACTTGAGGGTGGTAGCTACCCAGGCGGGCATTAATAAGAAAATGCCCTAATAACATGCTATGGTTTCCTCACGATGTTTTCTTTCACCGAAAGCTCAGGCCGATTTTGAGTCGGATAAGTGGGGATTGTAGGAACTGTGTAGATTGACGCGTTATCCGGCCGCACTGCCCGCTGCGCCATCATCGCCTCATATACTTGTGAACAATATCCAAAATCTTTTTTAGTGTGCTTTGGATAGAGCTTTTTTATTTAAACTTTTATAAAACCACAAATTACATTATTACACCTGCTCACAAAAAAAAGTGTTTTGTACTTTTGACCGGACCTACCTATCTTTATGTATTTTGACGTGCTGAATCCGAATCTATAACCAGTTTTTCCCGTACACCCTTAAAATTTTGAGTAAATTGCAAAAAATCGTAAAAATCCTCAAATTTTGGTAAGATAAAAATCTATGGAACTTATAAACCAAGTATGATTTTTATGTATTTTGGTACGCTGAATCCAAATGTGAAGTTTATTCAACCATAAGCCATTTAAAATATAAATAAAATTCCAAAAAAAAACCCTGAAAATTGCGAAAAATACTCCCCGAATCAAATAACGTAATATATATATAAAAAAAAAAAGATTTTCCTTACATAATTTTTTTTACATTTTCAGAGATTTTTTGCTATTTACTTAAATTCTTAAAAATATATAAGGCAAATAGGCTCCAGATTTAAATTTAACGGACCGAACTAATACAAATCATGACTGATATATTAATCTAACTCTATAGAATTTATTTTATCACAATAACTGCAATTTTTTGCTATTTTCCGCAATTGTGAGGGGTTTTTTTTTTTTTTTGAGCAATTTACTTACGTTTTAAAAGGCATATGGTTGAATAAACTTGATTTGAAGATTTGGATTTAACGGATCAAGATACATAAAAATCATACTTGGTCTGTAGTTCCAAAAAATTTTCTTACTAAAATTGCTAATTTTTGGAGATTTTTGTGGTATTTTGCAATTTACTTAAAACTTTGAGGGTGTAAGGTCAAAACTGACTTCAGATTCGGATTCAGAGCGTCGAAATACATAAAGCAAGGTAGGTCCGGTCAAAAGTATAGACCACTTTTTTTTGTGGGCCGGTGAATTATTAGTTATAGTTGCAAAAAACTAGAACGGTAAGAGATATTTATACTACGTAATAAAATTACATATAATATTAATTTAAGAATTCCTTGACAATTACAAGGTTTATTAATGGCATCTCGAAACACACAAAATAACTGACTTACTAACCTTACAAATTAGAGAAATTCGTAATTCATGATAGAGAATACAAAGAAATGGAATGAATTAATTAACAAAGTATTAAATTAAACACATTCATGGAATTACTAGTATAGAAGTACAAACGCAATGAACGGTAGGTAGATAAAAAGTAGTCGACCTGTGGTTAAAATGTATCACGACGTTTCCTGTTAGTATTGAGCAGGAATTTTCGTAGGTACTTTTAATTAGTATATTTAACCAATATCTAAAAAAAATACTTTGCAACAGATCGAATCAAAATATTATTCACATATACTCATAGAATTGGAGGCATGTAATAACGGCCGAATACAATATAATACTAGAAATCAATCAATATTTTTTAGGAGTCGAACATTAGTCTTTTTGCGTTGTATAATGTTTTTCTAGAATAATTTCCAAGTAATGTTCATGTTGCTATTATTTATAGCCGAGTACATGAATTTGTAATAAATATTTTTCCACTGTTGAATTTTAAAAAGTAAGTACCTAATACTGATTATCAGATTTTTTTCTACATAAATACATAGTTAGAATTCACTGTGATTCAATATTAAAGTTATATAAAATTCAGAAAGTTGAGTTAGTGGATTTGTCAAGTGAAGCATTCACATTCAGAGGCGTGAAGAGGTACTTAAGCAGGCCAGCATGACAGCGGTGACTGGCATCGAATTCTGTTCAGTGTCAGTCGCCGCTGTTTTGGATTGTACTGTACTTACCATCAGGTCTAGTAACTGTGCTGTGCATTATAAAAAAAAAAAAAAAAAAAACATTGTTATCGCTTTCCTGGGGATTATAGATATGATCAGATAAATTTGAGCAAAAACTAATAAAGTATTATTGCCACGATAAGCAGCTGATTGGTCACTTGGCATTAATAGATCTATATACTAGGTACAATGTGAAAAGTCTTTATTGCGAAATAGTTTAGGTGGTATATGGTCTTAAATAGGTTAGGTTACATAGTCTATGGCTAAATATTTTATTAGGGCTTCTATAACTATTGCGAGGCCCAGGGTGGTAGGTCTTTGCGAGGATCTTGACCTTGGTTGGTAGATCTTTGCGAGGATCTCGACCTTGGTTGGTAGGTCTTTGCGAGGATCTTGTTCTTGGTTGATAGGTCTTTGTGAGGATCTTGTCCTTGGTTGAAATCACGTTACTACTGCTGCTGCCAAAGAGATACTACAGTGCATTTAGGCTGTAGAACTAGATAGTGAGTTTAAGCTGTATGGGGGGATCACAATAGGTCGCAGTGATTCATGACTGTTCAAACCTGCACCCCCACGCCATTAAAATATTAATAGTTTGAGATTTTTTTCTAACCTAGCTTATGCTGTTGACTGGAAGGGTCTTTATGGCTTCACAGAACTTTGTGGGCGAGTACTGAAGGCACTTGACTGAAGCTTGACTTTGACTTCATAGTATGTGAAATCAATTTTGTTCTTTTTATATTGAATAGGCCTAACGCTTTGGGCACTCTCCTGATGTTAAGTAATAATGAGGCCCAAGATCGTGAACACGCTAATCCTAGAGATACTGACTATCCAGTTATACTACTAGCACACGTTTATAAGTGCTTGGCGACAGATTTTCAAACTTGAGATTGCTAGCTAAGCAAGCGGGCAGAAAATTTCATGATTATTTGTATGGTTATTCTATAATATATACTCACAAATAAAATTCAAGTGTCTGTTTGTGGCTAGACTTCAATTCAATGCACAGTTTTCCTGGCAGGTATTTCAATTTATGAGATACATCTTTGCTTTCAGTTTGGCCCAAAAAATAATAAATAATTCCGTGTAAAACAACTCAAACTCTTGAAACTGTGAACAAGATACGATTCAATGGACAGCACCATCAAAACATAACTTTCTAATGAATATTGCGCAGTGAAGAATATATGAAACGCGGGGGGAGCCGCGGACATACAACTAGTATTTAATAAATGAGAAAAAATTAAAAATCATATTTTTTACTGTTTTATTTTTTTTTATTAGGACCTAGTTTTTCTTCTATTAATTTTACCCAATTGTCGAATTGCACATTGTCCTCGTCATCTAACTCATCACAAAATGCATCGATGTCTTCATCTCTCACCTCCGCTTCATCATCAGGTATCACTTGTGATTTTTGTTTACCAACTTCACTTTTAGTAGTTGCCTCCTTTTTTTCGACGTTCACCTCAACTGGCACATCATCATTAAATATAATTTTTTTATTCATCGGCTCATTCTCAACTTCGCCACTTTTATTTTTCTTGGTTCTTTTTTCTTTCACATCTTCAGCTATGGTTGCCGGTGGAATTACCGCAGATTTCCTTTTAAATTTATGTTTATTCTGTACGTTGGATTCATTTACCGTTATTGATTTTTTGTGTTTACTTGTTTTCCCCATTGTTCTAAAAATTAAGATTAATAATCATAATACAAAAACTAAGTTCAGGTGATGTTTTTGTAATTTTAAGTCATGCTAAATTTTAAATATCAATGGCCTCTGGACCAATTTTGTCTGAAATATTTTTGCATACACACACACATAATTTAACGCACTATGTACATAGCTATTATATAAGGAACTAGAGTTCTTATTTGTATGCCTACTATTTATATTGTTTTGTGCTACATCCGTTCACAAATTGTTCAGTTACCGTCATATATTTTTTTAAAATAATTGTTCCATTTTTGTCCGTCCGTTAATAATGTAACTAATTAAATAAAAACCACTATTTAGAAAGGAATAATAATGAGCGAATACATTAAGTTTCAATTGAATATGTACGTATATCCTTTAAAATAAGTTTGTTACTTCAATTTTAATATGTCGCTTACCCATAAAAATGAGACAGTAGGAAAACAATGGAAAACTGGCGTAAACGCCAGGTCAGTGTTCAAGGGGTTAATGGCAAAAACCTGAATTGGAGACTAGTTTTGTGCACTCAGTCGAATTTAAATGAAGGGAATTTAAAATAAGGTATAAAATACGAGTGTTATTCTCATGACGATATATAAAAAAACTATAGGATTCTATATAGAATCTCGAATATAAGAAACACTATATAATGTATTCTATCTCATTCTCCCGCATGAACCCCTTGAGCGTTTACGCCAGCTTTCCATTGTTTTCCTATTGTCGTCCTATTGTTTCATTTTTATGGGTAATCGACATATTAAATAAATCCTATTGATGTATGTGTTTGTCTTGTATCCAATTTAATGTCGCCTTTTTGTTTCATCGAGTTTAAATCACGAGACTTAAGAAATTTTCAATTTAAAAACAAAATATCTTCCCACAACCCTAGAATTTTATTTTCAGACAGATTAAATGTGTTTACAATTTACGTACATCTCTGATCTCGGCGAGACCTGTTTCAGAGAACATTATCTACATACCTCATTACTTACAAACTTCGTAGCGGTTATTGGCGTACTGAGCGATACAACATGGCCCAGACCAATTAATTATTCTTACACTACTTATACGCTATTTTCAAACGTGAACAACTAAAAGGAATTCGTCCATATAATTACGTCCTATTAAAAAACTGTCTTATTAACGCAAGAAACACTCCTCTTTGTTTAAACCTAACGTTTGTAAAAGTATAATTGTTGAATTTCGAAATGTTTACTCATATTTAATTAGGTTATTTTAAAAATTACGGAACTCATTATGCGAAATGCATGCATTAACGAAAGCTAGCATGTTACCATCAATTATCTTAGAACACGACCAATAAATTGTTTTTCCTTTAATAATCAACCCTAAACACACATAAGTCATTTAACCTAGATGATATTCAATAATCTGAATCTTTGAATCTTGAAGTAGATGACCAATTTTTATAATTAACGAAAAAAGGCACAATTAAAAAAGAATAATAAGATACCATTGCCAAAATATTTTTTAGAGTATAGGACGCATAGGTACTAAAAGCATTAAAAAAATCAGTCAGAGATTTCCATGGACAGATTAAAAAATAAGTTACGTAATTAAATATTACAATAATTGTAAACAAAAGTTGTACACGGGCGTTTTTATCTGCTAAAGAAATATGATAATAAGTGCCAAGATTTTCAGTATTAGTGTAGTATTATCTATGGCTAAGATATTAATCAAGAATTGTAAAGACTATATATATTTTGGCAACAGCTAAGCGACAGTGCTAATAACTGTCAACAGTATATTGTAATTTTGACATTTATAGCTCTCTGCCAAAGAAAATACTGTAGTACAGAAAGCAAATTACACACAAATGTTAGGTACGCTAGATTGTTCGAATTACGTCTTCGCACGCCGACTTAATATGAAAAAATCTTGATCACTACAACTACAACAGTAATCTATTATTGTTATTAGATAATATTTTACGCCAATATTCATATTATGTATATACTTGTAATTAAAATGATCTTTAAATAATTACAAAATACATCATAAAAATGAAACAAATTGTTAATCTTATCAGCAAAATTAATATCAACAGAAGTTATTTATTGGCTTGTAAGTTAGTGAAAACTGAAGTGTGTGATAAAACACTGGCCACTTAATGAGATATAAAATACAAACATACTACTTTTACGTAATAACAATAAGTAGCGACGAGGCCAATGCGAGCGCATTGCCACCACCCGCCAGTCGCCACCCACTTCACTACATAGACAGCCGTAATTTTTCAATTGATTCAAAGAGTTACGTGCGACGCGTCGCGTCGTCTATCTCGAAACAAGTAAAATCACGAGTTTTTATAGTGCATCATGTCAGACAAACAATACATTTTGGGCATGGACATAGGCACGACATCAGTAAAAGTATGTGTTTATGATCCCAATACCAAAGAAATAGTAGCACATCAAAATAAGGATACGGCGGCTAATATACCAAGTGATCAGGGCATCGAAGGGAACAAGCAGGATGTTCCGAAAATAGTATCAGCTGTACATTACTGTGTGTCACGTCTGCCTAGAGATGTATTGCGGCATGTAACTAAGATTGGAGTGTGTGGACAGATGCATGGAGTTGTATTGTGGAAAAACAAGTAAGTTTTTATTAAATTCACAAATGATAGTTAAAAGGATCACTTATTTATTTACAAACTACTTCATATAATTTTTATATGAATTTTAAAGAATTGATTTATGACAAAAATTTCATAATTTTAAACAGTTTGTAAAATGACAGTCCTTTTGTTTGCAACTCTTGAAGAAAGTGAAAGGTGTTATACATAAAAAACAAAGTTTTATTTCTAATATTAGAAAATATAATTAAAATATTCTAATTACATTACAGAGCATGGGATAAGGTAGAGAAAGATGAAGTGGTAATCCGGTTTGAAGCTAGGAGAGAAAATATGTCAGCATTGTATACTTGGCAAGATACAAGATGTAAACCAGAGTTTTTGAACTCATTACCCAAACCAGATTCACATCTTAACTGTTATTCAGGTTATGGATGTGCTACACTTTTGTGGATGTTAAAGCACAAGCCTGATAAACTTAAAAAGTTTGATTATGCAGCTACAGTGCAAGATTTTGTTGTAACAATGTTATGCGATTTGGAGACACCTGTGATTTCTGATCAAAATGCTGCAAGTTGGGGATATTTTAACACTGAAAGTAATGAATGGAATATAGATATTTTGAAATCTATTGAATTCCCTATTAATCTTCTTCCCAAAATTCTGAAAAGTGGCAAGTATGCTGGAAAGTTAAGTAGTTCATGGAATGGAATTCCCATTGGTACCCCAATAGGTGTTGCACTGGGAGATCTACAGTGTTCAATTATTGCTACCCTTGAGAATACACAGGATGCAGTATTGAATATCTCAACATCAGCTCAACTTGCCTTTGTTGTTAATACTATATCAGAGTTTAGCTGTAACACTATTGAACATTTGCCATATTTTAATAATACTTATCTAGTTGTAGCTGCATCATTAAATGGAGGCAATGTGCTAGCCACATTTGTAAAGATGCTTCAACAGTGGATGCTTGAATTTGGATTTCCAATTCCTCAATCAAAAGTGTGGGAAAAATTGATTGTATTAGGCATTGACACTCAAGAAACATCAACAATGAAAATAAATCCCCACTTATTGGGTGAAAGGCATGCACCAACTGCTAAAGCTTCTGTAAATAATATTGATCTCTCTAATATTCAGTTAGGATCTGTCTTCAGATCTCTCTGTGATAGTTTAATTGAAAATTTACATGATATGATGCCCAAAGATGTATTGCTTAATGCAAATATCAAAAGAATAGTAGGTAATGGCTCAGGTTTGTCCAGGAATGTTGTACTACAGAGAGCTGTTGAACACTACTACAGTTTGCCCTTAGAATTTACATCAGGAGGAGATGCCGCCAAAGGTGCAGCTATAGCGCTAATGTAGCTCTAACGTTCAAGAAATATAAAACAAAATGTTTTTTTATTCATTATAATTTATTTCAATTGATGTGTTGTATATTTTTGGGCACTGTATTCTAATTAATATAAAAACTGTTTAAAAATATTAGTACTGTCACATTTGCATATTTAATAAACTCTTTCATATTACATTCTATTCAGTGAAGAATAAAGACAGCGTGGAGTCGAGCCTGTTGAAAAATGTGACAGCTGACTTGTGATTTAGATTGCTTATTAAAATTTAGAATGTAAATAAAACAGAATATTTACAAAGAGCACTCATCAAATAAAAATACATCTAAATCATTTTCTACAGTCATTATAGTGTTTAAATCTGATTATCTCATTGTGTTTCAGAATGAACACATTTTAAATTTGTTTTTATGTTTAAAAAGTATATTCTTTGTGGCGTTTTGTGATAATCAAATTAAATATAGCGATAAAACAATAGTGTGAACAGTGCTCACTTTAAGAATAGCACCTAGATTTGTGGCTTATAAATTTTTGTTAAATAGTTATGTTGGGCAAGGTTGTGGGCCTCTCTAATGTACAGGGCCCGTAGCATTTGCTACCTCCTCCATCACTAAGATTCTAAATGTTGTATATTCGATTTAGTATGTGCTGCAAAACTATATATATATATATATATATATATATATCAGTAGAAAAACAATTCAGGGTATGCACAACACTGCAAACACACTCTTGCACATAACATGCAGGTACATAGGTCCTGTAAGGAACCTTTTTTTTTTTTATTATATTAATAAAAAATGTAGGGAATAGCTAGGTTCAAACTCGCGAGAGAGTTTACACTCAGGTGACGGCCAAGCCGAGGTTCGTACCATTTTGGTAGCCCTTGTGCTAGTCACCTTTTGCGGCTGAGTGCCTTCAGCACTCGCCCTCAAAGTCACGGTGAAGCTGTAAAGGCCCTTCCGGTCAACAGCGTTAGCTAGGTTCGAAAAAAAAAAAAAAAAAAAAAAAACAATTCAGGGTCATAAACAGAGTATAGAAATTGAATATTTACCTTCATTTAGTTTAACGTCCACACTTAAATTCCAGAACGTATGTTACATAATATGTGTTTTAGTACAAATTAATAATAGTAGTGATCAGAGATCGGCGCAGTAACAATTTTTGTTTGTTCTAACTATAACGGAATATAAATAAAATATGTACTTATTTTTTGTACATAGGTTATTTTTGTTAGGAATGTTCTACAAGCAGTGTAACCATCTTAAAAATAGCGAATCTACTCAACACTGGCAAATAATATGCCATCATATTGCATTCATGGAGACGGGTTTGAATAAATAAAATACTACGTATTCAAAGAAATTTCTTTATATAAAACCTGAAATACACAGAATTTTTTTTCATTTATTGCTCTATTATACTTATTGTGTATCAACATTTACTTCAAACTTTTTATTTTCGTTATACATTGGTTTTAACATCTTTTTTAAAATTTCTTTCGTTGGTGTAAAGGAAATATATTTACCGTGTTCCTTTATACCTTCTTTTGTTATGATAATAACAGATATATGTTTGTTTAGGAACCTGTTCCTTATTTTTCGTTTTATTTAAGTTTACTTAGGAGAATATTTTATCGCATGAGGTATTTGACATTGGCAAACTTAAGAAACCTTTTGGAAAATTTGCAATATTATGATATTTTGGAGCTCTATTTGCATCACGGATTTTCCCAATCGCTCCCCAGAATTTGTTCACACTTAAAATTGTACTGCTGCTACTCCCACCAGATTCCAGCAAATCGCTTACAAAGTTGTCGAATTTCATTTGTTTAAATTCGTCGTCAACTCTTTGAAGTTTTCTTATTTTTCTTGCTACACCTGGTTTTCTGAATTTGTAATCTAAAAAAATATTTAATATTATTCGGAATAAGCTGAAGAATGGGCTGTCTATTAAATGTTTCTTTATAATATGATAGCGAGATTCGATAGGTAATTAGTTATTTAGTAATAATTAATATAATTTTAAATGACCTGAACCAGATACTTTACAGATACTACCTAGTCACTTTAGATGACAGCTGTCATTCTAATCCAGCTGTTTGCATGTGTTCGATTGTAAAATCCTCCGCTAGGAGTAATATTGTTCTGTGGTAAAACCTGTGTAAAATTAAAAGGGATAACCTATAAACACATTTTAGTAAAGTTTCAGTCAGGTAAGAGATAAATAATAAAATTAGTTACAGTATTCTACTACAAATGGAGAGTGATTTATAGTATATGCTTTAATTCTTCTTGGAATTTGTTGATATTTAATTCTGCGGTCGTTGTGATCACTTGCAACGAATAGTACTTTACGTTACTATAGAATTAAGTGTATACTTTTCATGTGTTATGTTGTGAAAATTGGATAACGAGCTCATGGATGAAGTTCTGTGGTCTGTTAACTTTAGAAGTGTCATTGTTTTAATCGTTGATTATTTATATCCAGAATGACTAGGTTTGCTCGTGCAAAAGGTTCAAAAGCTTCTAATGAGAAGGCGCCTGAAGATGGAACCCCTTGGGAAGTAATGAAAGAGCAGCTTTTGAAGGCAAAACAATTTACTGATGATGCCAAAAAGAGAGAAGAGGTAAATTTTCTCTAAAAATTAATTGACTGTGCCATTTAAATCATAATGTCTGGAATAATTTATTGGTTGTTTTCTTTATGTATGTGAATAAGTAATACTTTTTGTAGAATCCACTGTAGCTTAACAAGTTTAACTATATAGGTTCATAGTTGTGATTTGTTCATATTATAAAGTTTTAAAAAATCATTAATTTAAAGTAATGAAATACTAACCATACCTATTAAATTCTAATAACAAGAATGTAACATATAAAATATAATAATTAAATAATTTCAAAATGTTTCCAGGCTGAAAAGCAGCGCATTGAAAATTATGAGAATTTTCTAAAAGAACATAAAATTCAGAAAAGGAAAGCCACTTGGTGTGATTTTCCAGAATCTGAAAAGAGCCAAAATAATCTAACAAAATCAGTTGATATGACATTGCAAAAGAAGAAGGTTAAACATGATAAACAAGAATTGGAAATTGACAAAGAACAGATAGAAATTACTACAGAGAAACCAGAAAATAGTAGTGTTTCAAGTAAAAAAAACAATAACAAATTGAAGTTAAAGAAAATGCAAGAAGTTCAAACAGATTCTAAGCAAACTGATGAACAAGATAAATTATCAGTAAACAAGTTAAAAGGTATACAAAAGAAAAAACAAAAACAAGAAACAAAATAAAAATTTAATTGAATCTAATAATGTATCTCATGTAGACAGTAACGGTTCTAACAATACTAATTCAGTTGAAACCAGTGATAACAAATCAAATACAAACAATAATACAATTAAACCTGGTAAAATGAAACATCTGAACAGTAAACCTATATGTAGGAAAGTTGTTAACGATCACAGTTTTCGTTTTATAATAAATGGTAAAGAGATCGAACTTGTAAGGTTTGATGGATTTCCAATAATGAAGAAAGATGCAGAACGCCTTCAGGAATTAAAGAAGAATATGATGAATAAAGGTATACCCAAAAGTGAAGTCGAAAGGACTATGAAATTGGAAAGGAGGCGAGCAGAAAAAGCATTAGCCAGATTGAAACGTGAAGTATGTTATAACTGTAGGAAAGGAGGTCATAACTTATCTGATTGTCCAGACTTAAAGTCCAAGATACCAGGAGTTGATGGAGCAGATGGAATGTGCTTCAAATGTGGTTCAACTGAGCATAGACAGTTTGAATGTAAAGTACAGAGAGACAAAGAATTCAGATTTGCCACATGTTTCATTTGTAAAGAACAGGTGTGTATTATGTTACTGATTTATGATATATTGTAGGAAACCATAAATATCTATATAAAATTGACTTGCAGCACTATTTTCATATTGTTTGTTAGATCTCTTAAAATTTTTAGCAACATGTATGTGTTTTATATTGTACTGAAAATTGTAAAATAATTAATTAGATATAAAATAATAGAATAACAATAATGATTGTAAATTAAGAAATATGTTTTGTAAATACAAAAATAAATTTATTATTAATGCTATCTCTTATCTAATTAAAGTCAATATTGGAGGTATATCTTTGGAATTAATTCCACACGTGCCTAATAAAATGAATACACAAAAGCGTGTTTTTAATCAATTTTTTACATAATATCTTGTGTTAATAATAGTTAAGGAAAGGTTTTTTGAATGCAATTTTTACTAATTTTATTCATGGAACGCTTTCAGGGCCACATTGCCAGACAATGTCCTGATAATCCAAAAGGAATGTATCCTAATGGTGGATGCTGCAAACTTTGTGGAGATGTAACACATTTGAGGAAGGACTGTCCTACGGTACGTATTACACTGTTTTCATAGTCCTAGGAATAAATTCTAGCACTTTATTTCAAGCTTGTGATATATTTATTAAAAAAGATAATATCCTTATATAAATGTCTAATTTGTCTGTTTGGAGTTTACTCCTTAAGAAACGATTTTCATACTTAGCCAGCGGTATGAAATTTTGTCATGAGTAAAATCGAATGTTAACTAAAAGTAATGCGTTACGTTCCTTTGCGCAGATTTGACTTCAAGAGTATGTATGTATGTATGTATCTATAATAACAAAAAAAATTTAAGTGTAAGTTTGTAATGTCAAAATTATTTTTTTTACTAATTAGATATGAATCTATCTAGGATACGTATACAATAAATTTTTGTCTGTCTGTCTATCTGTTTGTTCCGGGTAATCTCCGGAACGGCTGGACGGATTTTGACGGGACTTTTTTTGGTAGATAGTTGAAGTTACTCCGGGTAACTTAGGGTACTTTTAATTTTCGAAAATAATTAGGGTTTAATCCACTTAAAAAAATGAAAAGTCATAAAATATTAATAAAATCCGATTCAATACACAGTTTTATGGGCAAGTGCTTGAATATATGAGAAATATTTTTACTTTATCTTAGTACTAAAAAAAAAAAAAATTCCCTATAAAAAAAAATAATATGCAGTGAAGAATATATGAAACGCAGCCGCGGGCACACAGCTAGTTCAATAATAATATTTTTATTAGGGCCAGGATTATTGTCTTAATTTTAAAATAATAATTTTTAATTAATGGTGTCATATTTTTAATAAGAGTAAACTCCAGTCATGTGTCGGAGCTGACACACAGACACTTTCTGTTTTTTTTATTATTTGACTTATAACTGAAGAGGTATTTAACTGATTTGTAAAACTAACTATTAGTCAGAGCTCAGTATTCTAAAGAGGATCTTGGCCTCCAAAACAATTTGTCTTGATTCTGTACTGTTTCTTTCCAATTATAGACCTGGACTAACCAATTATTTTCCGCAAGTTGTATCTGTGTTTAGTTGTTTTGTTTTATGTATTATTTGTAAATATTATATATGTATACCTCAAAAATCAGCTTCTAAAGTCAAGTTAACAAGACATAAATCAAATCAAATACTTTATTCCTTCCAAATGTTCTGCAAGGACGTGAATATTTTCAATTTACAAAAAATATTTATAACTTTGCTACTACTGTAAATAAGACATGTGTTTATTTGATTTTTTTTTGTATTCCAGGATAAGGACAAGAAGGCAGATACTTCAGTTAAATTACAAACATTAGACAGCTCTGAGAATATAGAAGACATTGGTCAAAAACCTAACACAGTTACTGAAGGTTCAAGAAAACCCAAGAAAATAAAATTTTAGTATGTACTTATTTGTTTGAATTATATTATTTTAAATTGAATATAAATTGAAATCTTTACTATTTTATTACTTGTGGTATTTTTTTTTAATTTATCATTGAAAACCCTAATAAATATTTAGGTAAAAATAGCATTAGTTATATTTTAACAAGGTGATGAAACCTCCATTGATACTAAAATTATATTATTATATATACGCAAGACAGCGTTGCTAGTCGTCCCATACGCTAAAACTAACTATGGTCAGAGTTCGGTTCTATGTCGTATTACTCGCTCATATAATAAACAATACGATTCGATAGGCATATTTCGACACACAAAACAGTCATTTAAAAACGAAATAATAAAATTAAATGGCGGAAATATATAAATTAATTATTAACAATGTCATAATTATAGCATAAGACAAGCCTTCACTCGCTTAGACATTCAAACACACGACACTCGCACACACACATACAAGCGTCACAGCGTCAGCGTCAGACAATAGTGCCTTTTTTTTTCTTAACTCGTATTAATATTATAATTATATACCACTATGAAGTAATTGTGGAACCCTGTCTTGGCTTTAATTACGAAAACAATGTGTGTTATTCTATATAGTTATTGTATGCTGTTGGGTATGCTAGCAATAAATAAAAAAAAAAATATATATTATTATTATAGTTATTCTATTTTTTCCTATTTTCACTCAACTTCGCGTTAATCAGAGTTAAATAATACGAATGTTTATTTATTATCATATATTTCCTTATACACCTACCCATATTTTCCAATACTGCACAATTATTAATGAACTCAAAAATTTGCTAAAATAAAAATTAACTACTATCTAGGTATTAGAATTATTTTAATAATGTCAATCTATTTATTGAATGCTGAGCTATATTGCCGGCGATTCCTTCAGGACTCTGCGGATCTTCCCGTAATAGTATTCTAGCGGCCTCCTTTAGGCAATCCATTGATTCTTCCAATCTATCTTTTAGATTTTGTTCCGTTATCAAACCTATGGAGAACTCTTTCTTCGCCATGACCATGAGGGCCGAATGTAACTCGTATAAAATCATACCTAGAATAAAACATTTACTATGTTTTTAATCATTTAAATCAGTTAACTTTGAAAAGTTGGTGATAGGGTTTTTTTTCTAATATTGTCCGCCAGGGTAGTAGCTACCACCCTGAATACTTGTCGCCAAATACCAATAGGTATGTTCCGACAGTATCACTTGAGAACCAGAACCTCTAGACTTAATGTGTTTACCGTCCTAGACAACATTATCACTTAACATCAGATGAGATTGAGGTCAAAGCACCGAGCCTATACAGAGTCAAATATTTAAAAAAGTTACAGATCGATTTAATTGATAGTTTGAAAATAAAAACGGTACAACAAAATATGTAATACTAAAGTTAAATTAATCCTAATAAGAAGTTTAATCTTAAACTGGAAAACGAAAAAATGTCACACCCTTATCGCTGCGTGTAGGAATTTACGGGCTTGGTATTAATGTGTCGAGTACCCATAAAAATAAGGAAAACAATGGAAAGCTGGCGTAAACGCCAGGTAAGTGCTGAAGGGGTTAAAGTTTTTGAATGTTTAATTAATCTAAAAGAAAAGGCGTGCCGACTTTTTTTTCTTTTATACAATTCATATTTATAGACTCGTCTAAAAAAATATACCTTATTCAAGTTTTTAAGCTTACTTGCTTAGCAGCTATTTAAACAATTAAATTGAGGGTTAAAAATTATTAGGGTTTACCCTCAAAACACGTTCAGACATATATTTATAGGAAAGCTAACTTATCGCATGTCAAATTAAACTCAATTTTATTGTTTTTTGGAAATACTTGCCACATACAAATTTGTCACAAAGTAAACTGAGCTATTTATTTAATATACCAAGTGCATAAAAATTCGTAACTATACAGTCATAGTAAAACGAACCTCTCATCCTCGTCTCTCCTGGTGTAATGACGTTTAATGTATTTAGTACTTGCTTGCAATATTCAGCCTTCCTTTTTAGTATATCATCCGGCGCGTTGTCTGCCATTAATCTTCCCGGTAATCCGTACAGTTGAGCTAGTGTATGCTTAATGGAAACCATTATATAGTGCATAGGATGGAACACTGATATGTACTGAAAATAAATAAAAAATGTGAGCCGTCACGGGACACCTGGCAGATGTGAAACATCGACATTATTTTGTAAAAGTAATATGCACCGTACACACTACTGCATATAGACTGTATATATATACCATCATATAGCGTGACGACGCGTCGCCACGCCAGAAATTGATTTTACGTGCGGCTATAGATGTTTCACATCAAAAGCTTAAGATTTATATGAAAATATTATTACGCTCTAGTTAGCCTATTCAGTATAAAAAATCGAAGACTGTAAATAATACAACAAGAGACGCTCTCTGTGTGTCTATCCATAACTTGATTTATATCTTGAGAATTATAATGTTAAATTTAATTGGCGTAATTATTTAGGAAATTTTTCATTCGATTGCGGTGCGGTTCAAATTCTAGTAATGTAGTAAATCCTGTCTCATCTCATACAATCTCATATAATTTGAGGCTTATTTTTTAACGCCCTACCTAAGAGTGCTCACATAAGTAACAGATTTCAAAATTATTATTGACAAAGAAAGCTATCAATATTGTTTTCCACAGTCCATGTGTCCCCCACCTAAGATTTATAATTTGCTCTTTTTTGATGTCATAGGGGACGGGAAGGTCTGAATGGTTACTCCGTGCCCCTTTACACTCCGTGCCCCCTTATCTATTGTATTGGGGGACTTTGATCCCCTAAATACAATAGATTAGGGTAGTGCGTAAATGCATTTCCCCCCGTCAAAAAAAAAAAAGGTCTGAATGGTGATTACTTATTATTCTTCGTTTTTTTTTAATGCCAAGGCTTATGTATTCTAACAAAAAAAAATTTCTGACGTAATACTTGTACAGCCCCTTAATAGCTATATATCTGATTATAGTGATTCACTTGTAACTTTCGATATTTACCTTTTGAATAATGTTTTCTCTTTGCACGATTGCTTGCGATTCCAATCCTAAGGAGTCCAATTTTTCGATTTCAGTTTGCACTACATCTAATATCTTGCGTATCGCTACACTAGATACTTCAACTCCGCAATTTTTATCTGTGCACTTCCATTGTGCGTTTATATCTGAAAACAGTATATGATGAGAATACTAAAATCTTTTGCGTTGATATTCATTACTCGGCTATTGTTAGGTGACGATTTGCTCGACAAGAGAGCAAGAATAGTGACTGGTTCACATTTACAACTAGTGGAAAAGCCATGGCCATCCCTACTGATAAATGTCTGGTAACAAATAAACTGTATTTTGTGGTACTTAATCAAGCATTTGGGACATTGACTATGATTGTTTTCTGTATCGAATGGTTTAGACAATGTTAGGATTCGAACCTTAATTCAAGGTGACAGTGCATCTAAGAACGCTATTACAAAGTACGTATTTTATTTCTAAAGAACTTTATTAAATAAAATCCTATAATGTTCACAGAATCCATGATTCATGTACCTATAAGGTTAAGTAAGATACTCGGTCAACGAGGCATCGAAGATTTGAGATGGAATCTGATGTCTTGGTAGTTCTATAGTAGGTAGATGCATAAATAATAAAGTCAGTTGTCATCTGAACTTGGTAAGTTTCTGTCTTAGCGGACAAAGGTATTCTTAGATTTTACTAAATTATTATTAAATGGTGCAGCCATCTTACCCTAATAAGAGCGAAGAAAAATATGTAAGTACCTACAAAGGTAATATACTGTTTGCTTTTTCCTTACCTAATGAACTGGTGGATAATATCCATCCAATGTTACATTTACTACAAATTAACGTGCTCAAATGTGTCCCGAGTTCAGTTGGATCTGCGCAACGTGGACAATCGCAGTTGAAAAATTTAGATTCCAACAGATGCTCACGACGAACCATAGTTGGGGAGAGTGCGTATGTATAACACAAATGGAGATTACTCCCCGATTTTATTGGGACCGCTGCTCTTATTACAACTCTGGAATTTTTTGCAAAATTTACACGTCTTAAAGCAAAGGGATTACCTTTTAAACTTTGTTTATGTTAATACTAAATATTTGTATAAAATTTTCTTAACCGGTTAAGCACCAACCTGGCGTTTGCGCCATCTTCCAATTGTTTTCTTATTGACAAATTTTATTGGTATTTGAGCGATTAAAAGTATGACTGTATATACTATACAAAAATGGCTTAATTGATTTTGATAAAACTTAGTAAACGGGAAGTCAGTGTCGTAACTATGCTATCTGACGCCCGTGGTGAATTAATTGAATAGGACTCTAGTAAAAATCGTCACATTGTTATTTAATTGTAATAAATCACTGAAGAAGTTAACCCCAACAATTTTACAAGGATGCGATCTGAAATTGATCCTTTTCTTATGAATGACCAATTTATCAATCATTTTATAGGCCAATTTATTTATAGGCTTTAAAAATCATTATAAGATATTATAAAAATTAAACAATTAACAATAGAAATATCTTCTTCTTCTTTCTGAAATTTGGTCTACGAGAAATACGTGTCGCTCGATAAAAGACAGGCTATGAAAAACAAAACAAAACAGGTCATCCCACTTTATATCACGATAAAACACAGATAAAGTCGCGAACGCGCACTAATGAACTATTTTTTTATCAATATACAATAATAGCAAAAACATCTCGACTGTTAAACTTGTAAATATTTTTATACTAGTTAGACACTATGTCGATGTGGGATCGAATCATATAAGAGCTTTCGCTGAAGGAATATGTAGTGTGATCCATTAGTATAGTCTGGTGTTAGGGCAATATCTCATGGTCGCTTGATTATTCACCAAGTTATTATTATCCGTTGCCAAGCACTTGAGTATTTCCACAGCATCACTTGAGAGCCTGCTTCTCTCAAGCTCCATGTTAACACTTCCAGTTACATTACCAGGTGAGATTGTAATCAAAAGCTTAAACATCCAAAGGTAAAAATGTGATAATAGGTATTTAAAAACATAATGTAAAATATTTTTTTTTTTTAACTTGATTTTTATGAGAAAATTTAAATGTAAAACGTGACTTACCGATAATCGGTTTGCGAAATAGTATGCACGATGTTCGGAACACAGCTGTGTGCGGCTATAGCCAAGCGTGGATATATCGCACGGACACTAAAACCTCCGTGGGACGGCACTTCTACAGAATTTACCTGAGATCCATAAATAAACACGGAAATATTGTAATCTTTACAGTAGACCTGAGTTACAATTTTATAATTAATGGCATAAATATGTCATAATTATTTACAGTCATAATTGAAGATAGCTTCTTAATTCTTCAGATCCAGCCGAAGTAAAATCTTATCAACGTTTTATAAACAGTATTAATAATAAGAAGAGGATCCTACGTCTTTAAAAGCAAGAAATCGTGAAATATTATTTCTTAAAAAGAGCCGCATAATTTAAATAAGGATAGTTTTAGTCTATTGGAAAACTAGAACGAATCAATCAAATTAAAAGTGAAACATCAACAAATTTCAGAGCAGATACCCTTATTTTGGCAATGGGTTCTATTGGAAATATCTACGTCACTCCACAGACCCAATAATGTAGAACAACCGTGTGTTTCATTGATCTCTGGATTGAACAATCTTTAGCACGAGGAGGAAAAATCAAACCAAAACAAATTAATGTCACCAATGTAAATAAATGCAAATGAATATTACACTCAAAATTTTTGTATCAAACTTGGAACTAATTTATTTACTAAAACGGAGTGTTGTGTCACTTTACGTTTGTTATCCGTAATATTACCTCGAGGATGCCGCAGACCTTCTGCACCAATTCTTTGTTAAATCTATTACCGAGTTTGCAGTATTCGATCAAAAAGTTTACGATATTTATTTGGTCGGCTTCCCATGTCGGCCTTTGTCGTCGTGCCTCAGTATGTGTCTCCATCACTTCCAGTTCTTGGTGCCAACGTTTCAGATATTTCTCTTTAGCTAATAGTAATCTGGGAGATAATAAAAGATGGATGAAAATTTTATGCAATGAGTGCGCTTGATTAAACTATGAAATATTTATTATTAGCCGGTGACCCTAAATTCGATTCATAAATAAGTATTTGAAGCTCTACGGCCTATGGGAACAATGTGTTTTATTTAGATTAAAAGCAAGATCGCTCTTGATGTTTTAAAAGTAATTTTGTCATTGAGTTTACTTCTTACAGAGATACTTAATGCAATTTAATCTGGATCCTTCTTCGTGTATAGTTTTATATTTATTATATAAAATTGGTTCAGTAATTTCCAAATGGATTTTGTTTATTAATTAATAATAAGTTTTATCAACTTGATTTAATGTGTCGAGTACCAATAAAAATGAAACAATAAAAAGTTAATAGGAAAACAATGGAAAGCTGGCGTAAACGCCGGGAAGGTGCTCAAGGGGTTAAGTTGTTACTACAGTGGCTTAGTAGGTTTATTTGTCTCGTTTATTCCTTTGTGGAGTTTTGTTAGTGCGAGTAGTACGTGCTATCAAAACTTAGTGTATTTGCTACTCGTACCTTGCGTCTTTTATGTTTGTTGTGCAGATCTCGTCAGTGACAATGTGTGTGTGTATCTGTGGTCACAGAGGTAAGTAAGTACCTCAATGGCGTTATGCAATCAAGTTGGGGTGAGCTGGCAGTCCAATCGTCTACTGGATGGAAGCGGACCTTCACGGCGGAGAACACTGCACATTCACCCGCATGTTGGGGTGATGCTTCACACTCGTCGCTACAAATCGGCCATCCACAGTATGAACAAACAATATTTTCGACAGGGCAATAACAGCCGAGACATAACGGCGGAGAATCTGCACAATTTATCGACTAATTAAATTTGACTACGTAACTGATTTTTTTTTAAAGTATCGCAATACTTGCCTGGTTTCGGTCCGATAACGAAAGGGGTATCCTTAAAAATAACTTCTCCACTGACTAAATCCTTATTGGCTACTAAATATCGCCCAAATTTTTCATTCTCTCGGATATCGTAATGAGAAACGCTTTCCATGTCTTTTCTAAAACGAAATTATTTCTAACTTGTATAACACGACCATGAAGTTCGTATAATATAGGTAGTCTGAAATGTCGGCAAGTGCTTGCGTCTGAACAGTATCAGCGTCTAAAATAAGACGCGTCTAAGAATTGTGCCGCCAACCCGTTTGAAACATATTAGAGGGATGCCGCGCGCATTTGCAAAAAAACTATTAATACTTATTCAATAAATAACAATTAAGCTATGTCTCACAGCTCCGCTATACGCAGTAACTTCTGTTTCACACACAAACATTCACTCTGCTATATTATATCTTTAGATATTAATTGGTTTTGTAAAAGCAGTCTAAGAGAACTTGCTGATGTATTTTTTTTTTTTTATCGATTTGTTTCACTATTAGCCTCATAATTTAATGAATATATTATTTAACTACCTGTCCTACGCATCGTTGCCCAAGTAACATTTATGTTCAAAAGGAGATTAATTAGGTAATCGTTTAAAAATGTAAATTAGATATACCTACGTATTTTACAATTAAAAATAACATAAAGAAACTTTGTACATCTTAAAATTATAACATAATAAAATAATGATTTTTTAAAAATAAGTTATAGACTGTACTTCTACTACGATTTAAGGCACGCTTAGATTTTTTATATTTTAAGTATTGTGTAAAATAAAATACTTTAAAGAAATAGCCTACGTCTTTCACAGTATCGTAAGAACTATAACAAAGAAAATCCGATCAAAATCGTTCCAGTAGATTAATGTTAGTAACATATCGCAAAAAATATATAGAATTATTTGAAACTACTCCTTATTACACACTCCATCCAGACTTTCTTTGGCCTTCCTCTTATTTTCCAGCTCCTTACATTTTCATATTCATTGGTGTTTTAACCACATAGGCTTCCTCTACTCTCATAATATGTCCATACCACGGCAAACGATTCCCTTTAATTTTAATTCACAATTGAGACCCAGACTCTAACTTTATTAAATTTATTATTTTATGGTAATTTATATATTTGAAATTAAATTTAATTTAATCTCATTTAATTACTAAATTTATTATTTTAAATTATTGAAAATTTTATCTTTAATTTTAAGTTTAATTGATTGATTTAATTATTTAATTTTAATTCTATTGTTAGATTTAAGCGATATTATAAGATTTTGACACTGCTGTGTAGTACAAATTGGGAAGACTATGTATATTGTATATAGATGTAACTAAATATAGACATGACATGTGATTAGATACAGATGAAATAAATAAAGAACAAGAATTGCAAAAGAAAAGGCAAAAGCAAAAGAACACGCTATAAAAGAATAACAAAAGATCACAATAAAATAAATGTAATAAAAAGGTCTCTGGTCATGCCAGAGGGAAATTGGCGGGAACACTAAAAAAAAAAAGAAAAAAAAAAACTTTTCTACCAATGGCGCAACATTCAAACTCCCTCTAATATATTCATTCCTGTCTTTATCTATTCTTATCACACTACACATCCATTTCAACGTTCGCATTTCAGCTACATGCAATCGTTTCTCGTAGGTACATGTTCTTAATAACCCAACATTCTGATCCATACAATATGATACAGGTCTCATGATGGACTTATTATTATTTATCCTGCCCTTTAGTTTAAGAGGCATCCTTGAAACTACTGTCATAAAAATAGAAATAGGTAGGTTTACAAAAAAAAACCTTTGTAAACTGGGTAATAAGTAAGTTTACCTACGCTTAGGTGAAGCTTCACCAATAAGTTAATTAAAGGCGGGTTACAATATCGAAATTTAAAACAGGATAAGATTGAGATCCATTCAAAAACGTATAGGGTTTCTGACTAATCATTAACTGATTTTAGAGAAAAAAAGATTGAAAATTTCGGTAAAACAGATTGAGATCGCATATTGTAACCGGTCGTTATTCGGTCACTTAACATACGCTCTTACGTTACAAAAAAAAAAAAAAAAAATTCTACAGGTTAATCCCTTTAGTTTTATAGACAGAATCTACTTACATTTTTTGAGTTTGTAATTATTGATGGTTACCTACTATGTAACTGGATACAAAGTATGGGCTAAGTTCTCTATGATACAAAGTCACAATCATTTTAAATGCGCGTTCGAAAAGTAATTAGGCAAAAAACTGGAATACGGAGTGTTTTATTTTCCATTACCTTAACCCCTTGAGCACTTACCTAACGTTTACGTCAGCTTTCCATTGTTTTCCTATTGTCTTATTTTTCAAAGTTTACATTACTCAATACAATAAAAATTATACAGGCAGGCTTTGGGGCCGCTCAATTGTTATATCATCATCGGTGGGGCTTGGGATCTATGTTTTCCTTATTTTTGAAGACATGGGGGACGAGACGGGGTCTGAATGGTCATATTAAGTTTTTTTTTTAAACTGTATAGGCTCAGTGCTTTGACCACAATTTCATCTGAGGTAAAGTGACGATGTGGATGGAAAACACACTAATCCTAGAGATACTGGTTCTGAAGTGATGCTGCTAGAACACATCTATTGGTATTTGAAGACAGGTTTTCAAACTTGAGGGTGGTAGCTGCCCAGATAGGCATTATTAGCAAAAGCCCTACAACCATGCTATGGTTTCTTCAGGGTATTTTACTTCCCCGAAAGCTCAGGATCATTTTAGAGCTAAATAGGTCGGCTCGAACCCGCCTTAAATTCAAGATTTTTTTAAAATACATTGTGACGATGTGTCCAATAATGGTTCCTAACGCCTAAAGAGACATTTAAGTTGTGCTGCTGAAGCACACCTAATAATTAGTGTGTGTCGACAGATTTTCAAATTCGAAGGAGGTAGTTAGCTAGCTAGTTGGGTCTTAAAAAATGCCATATCATCATGGTATAATTTCATCACAATTTCTTTCACTTTGTACGATTCAACCCACATTTTCACTGATCCATCACAACTTTAGATGATGAGCTATCATCGTTCCTTTTTCTTTTCCTGTTATTTATACACCAGACCTATTTATCGTAAAAACAAAATTTTGTTACGCACCGGGTTGTCGTTCTGAAATGTCTACTGGAACAAAGCCAATCAACTTTTTGTTTTAATTACTTTTTTAACCGCCGTCATATGGTTTAGTGATTAGGTATTTTTTATGTTTACATTCAACTAAAACGTTATCATTAACCGTATCGGTCATTTGATAAATGAAATTCCCGCGTATGGCATGGTGTTTAAGCACAGCGCGTCGGATTTCCATCCCTTGCACAAGTATATCTGATTTTTTTTATTTACCTTAACATAAACGCATTTTTCATTTCAACAAATTTATTATAATGTATGGATAAATGCATCTATATCTCTATTACCTTTAATTTTTTTAGCAATTTCCCTGGTATAATCGTTCAATGTCTAATCTATATCTATGCTAATAAATAAAATTGGAGTGTCTGTTTGTAATGGCAATTTTTTTACTAAATAGATACGAATGTATATATGATACCTAAACCAAAAATACAATTTTTAAATTTTTTGTCTATTCGTTCCGTGTAATCTCCGGAACGGATTTTGACGGCACTTTTTGGTAGATAGCTGAAGTTACACCGGTAACTTAGGGTACTTTTAATTTTCGCGAATAATATTATGTATCAAATTAGATTCAATGCACAGTTTTACGGTCAAGTGCTTGAATTTATGAGAAATATTTATACTTTATCTTATTACAATTAAAACGCACACAGCTAGTATGTTCTGCCAGATCGTTTTTTACAAAGTTCTAACACTACCAACGTACCCGAAAGTCAGTAACGGTGTTTTATTGAGGGAAAAGATTACGGCTTCGATTCCCACTCAGGACATAATTTTCCGGCTGACAATCGCACTTGGGAGCCGGGCACCTTATAGATTGAATATCTTTGGCTAGATTCGAAATTATTCAGAGACTAAAATTCTAATGTAAAGGTGGAATTAGGAATAAATATGAACATTAATATAACATTTAGCTTGATAAAAAACCTACATTGTCCATAAATTATATCTATTATATAATTACAAAAAAATTATTGTAAAATATATAAACGAAGACAACGAAATATTCATAATATACCTAGGTGAACGTAGAAGGCCCTATAGATTATTTTAATTTTAACTCGAGGCAATCTAGATACTTTGTATTGTCATCATTTTTTGATGTTCTATTAATTTAATTATTTTTGATTAATTATGCCAATTTTTGAATACATTTTTGATACAATAAATGGGAACAGTATTTTGTATTTTTGGCGATTTATGTTTCCTAAGGTAAACGCTGCAATAGTAGAAGAGACAATACCATGCCTTCGTTCCGTAAGTAATTTTTCTATCTTGAATAAAATCATTTTGATCTATTCGTACAGACATGCATGTACAATAAGCCTAATATTGATGATATTATATACCATACAAATAATTAAATTAACGCTATTCTTTAGGATGGCTCGATGGGTGAAATGGTAATTTGCAAGGAAAACGGGCATCGAGTCGCTTGTCCTTGCAATGATAATGATACTGACGACAAGACTACATTTTCATGGCTTAGTATGTTTAGCAACGTAAGTTAATTTCACTCATAATAAATGGAAAAATATATGTTGCTAAAACTACCTCCTGCTTACCTATTATTATTCGCGTCTATGGTTTTGAAGTTTCGCGCCAACTTATATCAGTTTAAAAATTATTATTTCTAAAAATGATATAAAATAAAGGTTAAAATTATTTTAATACTAATTCTGAAAAAT
This sequence comes from Samia ricini, assembly GCA_014132275.2. Lineage (NCBI taxonomy): Eukaryota > Metazoa > Arthropoda > Insecta > Lepidoptera > Saturniidae > Samia > Samia ricini. The sequence goes on from AP028159.1 coordinate 4,835,261, forward strand.
GGTGGCGATATAAGTATTTTCAGAAATATTATAATTATTACAATTGTTTAAAGCTTATGTATTGATGATTATATGTACCACAGTAGTCGTCAAATACAATATTTGAGTCAACTGCATTCCTTTAAAATCAATTATTAACGTAAAAATATTATCCCTGGATTTCATGTATTCAAAAAAAGAAAATATAATTTAAGAATTATACTTTTTATAAATTTAGAATGTGTTTTTAATAATATTAACTTATAAAACTATAATCAATATCGTTAGTTCCGGTTTTTACACCCTCTTGCGAACGTTTCTAAAAACTACAATTGTCTTGTGGTGTGGTGCGTGAGGTATAGTTGTCGGCGATTTGCCTGAAATTCACAATTATTAAACAGTTCTATTTAAGAATTAAATAAACTTCAGTAAGTATCCCTTTTCCTCTATCGAATAATAATAAAATTTTTGGCAATTACGTATTTAATAAGCGAGCAACTCAACATTTAATTTAGGTTACGATTTCGTAGCCCGGTTTTATTGAGTGATGTCTACGTCATAATCATTTTATATTTTATGAAGTTTACCTGAATAATTTGAAATTAAAATGTAGCGAGTACATATTTTTATTATAAAGATTTGATTCAAATGGAATTATATAAAACTACATTCATTTCTTATTTACTATTCTAAAACGTTAATGAAAGAAAGTTCTTGGCTAAACGCCGCATGTGATTTCAACCTTTGAAATTCGGCTTCAATCAACACCTTCAATTAAAGGTCAAGTGTACGGACACTAATTTACATTATTCCGTAAAATGTATACCTATGGTACATTACGTAGGAACATTGATTAGACATTATTGTTATGTAATACTTTAGTTTAAAATGCTCATAAGTTATTCTCTTTTGAATGAATTACTAAGACCCTGACACAGATAGTTAATGCCAATTTGCTCAGTATAACTAACTTCTCTTTTCATACATTTTTCTGATCATGTGACCGATATCAATAGTCTTAGCAAAGCCGTTTTGAGGTTACTTTGGTGTTACTTTATTTAGGGGTTTTTGACTAACCTAAGTAATTTATTATTCATATTGTCAGTACATTCCTTTCATACAAGAATTGGTGTAGATACTCTAATCTTTTTCAGGGCATGGCTCCTCCATACTATGCTGATCTTGGAAAGAAAGCCAATGATGTCTTCAGCAAAGGCTATCATCTTGGTGTATTTAAGCTTGATTTGAAGACTAAGAGCGAATCTGGTGTTGAGTTTACTAGTGGTATTACTTCAAACCAGGAGAGTGGAAAGGTTTGTATGTTGAGTTTATAATATAATTTTCTTTAACCTTATAAGACATAACAGGAAATGATTTATGTTAATACTTAACAAAGAATTATCATTCATTATTCATTATTCAGGTATTTGGAAGCCTCTCATCTAAATATGCCGTTAAGGACTATGGCCTCACATTCACAGAGAAATGGAATACAGACAACACTCTGGCGACTGATATTACCATTCAGGATAAGATTGCAGCTGGCCTTAAGGTTACACTTGAAGGCACCTTTGCACCACAGACTGGGTAAGAAGATTCCATTTTAAAGTGAACATTTCATCCCCTTATATAGCAATGATTTATTAAAGTAAATTTGCTTTTTTGTCTCTTAAGTAATACTTATTTTTAAGTAGTAGAGAAGTTTGTGAATAATTTTAACCCCTCGAGCACTAACCTGGCGTTTACGCCAGCTTTCCATTTTTTTTTCCTATTGTCTCATTTTTATGGGCAATCGTCATATTAATATGTTGATTACCCATACAAATTATATAAAAAAACAATGGAAAGCTGGCATAAACACCAGGTTAGAGGTCAAGAGGGTTAAAGTAATAAGTTGAAAACATATTACCCAATTACAAGCTGAGAAAATATTTGTTCTTATATATTAAAATTATCAAGTATCTACAATTTTCAACATACTCATTGCCAGTATTGATAACGATACTTTTATATTATTTCATGGCATACTGCTGCTTCTTTGACCTTGTTGAAGTCAAAATTTGTGGATCAAGTTTACTCTCATAAAAAATAGCATAAAATATATAATCAGTACTAAATTGAAGATGAAAAAATTTTAGGAGCAAGACTGGTAAACTGAAGACGTCATTTACCAATGACACGGTTGCTGTTAACACCAATTTGGACTTGGACCTCGCTGGACCAGTAGTCGATGTGGCTGGTGTACTCAATTACCAGGGCTGGCTCGCCGGAGTCCACACGCAGTTTGATTCACAGAAGGCAAAGTTCTCAAAGAACAACTTTGCTCTTGGTTACCAGACTAATGATTTTGCTCTGCACACCAATGTGTATGTAACATTTATTTTAATTCTTTTTTCTAAGTAAATATTAAAACTCCAAGGTCTTTAAATACGCTTTTTGCCATATGTATATAATATATATACCAGTTAAAATACATTTAATACTGTTTTGAGTAATTAATACTAATGTACCAGTTTTTATCATGAGAAAATACACTGGCTTATTGTTATCAGTTCTTTGTTTACTGTAGAAAATAAAACATGATAGTCCAGGATATAAATCATAACCTCACTATAAAAAATGACCAGTATCATTATTTAACTATAGTATACTCCAAGTATGTTGTTCTTGCAATATGACTCAGGGTTTATTTTAATAGGATTATATAACTGTTCCATGTTGACTTTTAGAGAGGATGTTTCTTGTTACATAAAGCAATACTGATTCCAGTTACACCCAGTAGAATCACATGTCAATGGTTTCATTGTTTGTTCACTATGGTTCTGTTTACAATGGGATATTATTTGAATGACTGAATAAATTCCAATTACTTATGGTATTAACTGATACAAATGATAAAAAATATAAAGTGCATTGCAATCACTTGAAAGTAATTTTTTATTATTCTAGTGATAATGGCAAGGACTTTGGTGGTTCTATCTACCAGAAGGTGTCTGATAAACTGGATTGTGGTGTCAGCATGAAGTGGACCACTGGTTCCGCAGACACTCTGTTTGGTGTTGGTGCCAAGTTCGCACTCGACCAAGATGCTTCCCTTCACGCTAAAATTAACAACAAATCTCTTATTGGACTTGGTTACCAACAAAAGTTACGCCCGGGTGAGTTTTTCTTCCATTAACATACTAAATGTCCTGACTCTAAAATCTTGAAGGTCATTTTAATGTAATAAATGTTGTTGTAATGTTGGTAAATGTTCTGTAATTTATGTAAATCATATGATCATTGCGTTGTCTTATTTTTCTAACGCATGATAACTGAGTGCGTTATCATTTTATCTGCCACAAAATCGTCGTACGACATACTCGAGAGGTGTAAGATTTGTTACATAAGTAACGTGATTTATCACTTTCAGGTGTGACTTTGACGCTATCTGCTGCTATTGACGGGCAAAACTTCAACGCTGGTGGGCACAAGGTCGGCGTTGCCCTGGAACTCGAGCCCTAGGCTCCCAACTTCTCGCTTATTATACTTGTAGATAATACATAACTGTTATATAAACGGATAACAGCGAAGGAGGCATATATAGAAAAATCAATTAATTACATTACAGAAACTTCAAGTGTTTTATGTATAGTCTTGTTTGAGTGTTTAACACTGCAATTTGAAGCTCTTAAATTCTCTGCTTTACCTTGGATATCATGAAGACCACGCTGTCATTATATATATAAATATGACTGTCGCGTTTGTCTCAGCTACATTATTTGTGTTTTAACACTTTAATGTATTTATTAAATTACCCACACAGAGATAAAAGAGCTCCGACGTCGCTTTTACCACATGTTATGTCCGTTGTAAATAAATAATACCTCTATTCTATTGATTGAATGATAATAAAAATGAATAATAGTCTGTTGGAATCGAACCCAGTTTTGTTTTATTACCATTACCTTGATTTTATCCCTGTTTGAAATTACATTCTTCTCCATTTACTAATTTGTGTTAAAATGTTTTGCTATCCAGTGTCATTAAAGGGCTTAGAAAGAAAATATTATATTTAGGTTTTTTAATTTGTTGTCGTTTATATTTTATTTTTCGTTTAATAAAATATTTTTCGAATGTTTGCCAGCATTATTAAATTTTTGTATTATTTCCTATCTCCTTATTTATAATGATTACTCAAAAATAATTTTTACATATTTTGATTATACAATTGGCACTTTACTATTTATAAAATTTAAAAAAAATACACAAGTAAATTATTAGTTTAACAATGAATGCTTTTACTGTTCATTCAATTTTGTTTAGTAATTGGTTACATTCATATATATTTAGGATATCGAAGTATAGAACTACTAAACTTAAATGCTTCTTTATAGCAGTGGTCGTCACACTTTTGGGCCACAAATCAATGTGATATGGGGGAACAGTTATTGGTAGTTGATTTCATCTATTAATTGACATTTTTATGAGTTAAGAATTGCGAATTCCCCATAATTTTTATATGGGCAAATAACCTACGAACCATTTTTTGATAACCTAATTCAGTAACTATTATATGATGGATTGTATGAAAGATGATAAATTTAGAAAGGAAGTGAAAGTGGAGATTACTTCAAATAGAGAGGAAGATATATTGCATCGACCCCAAATGAAAATGGGATAAGAGTATTGTGGGAGACGAATATAATTTAATATATTTCTGACATTTTCTCGAAAACAGAATTTCAATAAATCCAAAGATAATCGTTCGAAACGCATAGATTTCTCGCGCATATAATACAAAAATATAAATATATACAAATTGGCTCTCCTGAAAAACTACAGAGACATACGACCTTTTTTTTTTTTTTTTTTGACGGGGGGAAATGCATTTACGCACTCACCCTACCTATTGTATTAGTGGGACTGAGTGCCCCTCCAATACAACAGGCAGGGGGGCACGGAGTGACGAGCTCCGCGCCAGTGTGGGACTCAAACCCGGGCGAGAAGCGCCCGGGAATACCCACTAAAACCCCCCGGGGCCGTCCGCCGCATTTGAAGTGGGGGCGATACGGGGTTGCCAGGCATGTCGCCGCGTCGCCCCCTGCGGCAAACCCACCAGGCCCGTCAGTGCAATGGCCCGGCGGGGATGGGGGGGAGAATGACTTCTACCCCCCCACCTCTTAGCCCGCCCCCCCAATGGGGAGGCATGACCTGTTGGTCAACAACCGGGGGGAGGAAGTACTTCCTGCCCCCCATAAATAGGAAAGAAGAAGGACAGAGCAGAGGCGGGCAAAGCAAAAGAGGAAGGAACCCGCCTCCGTTATTGAAGAGAAAGAAAGTAGGTCCCTCCCCTGAACTCACCTTGTTTAACAACAAGGCATAGCCAGGGGAGGGATACCTAGAAGAGGAGAGAAAGAACCCTCAGCACTAACCCCCTCCTGCAGCTACTCCCCCCCTTCGATTACTACCCCCCCCCCCCGCAACTCAACCTTCACCGCTTCTACCCCCCACAACCATCTCTAGACACCCCCAAGACAGCAGCACCCTCTTGTAACTACCCTCCCTCCAACTGCAACCCCTCCTCAACGTTCACCCCTGCTACCCCAACACTATCCCTAAACACCCCTCTCCTTACCGGTGGCCGACAATACGGTCCCCCCATGTGGTGTCCCGCCTCCCGCCCCTCTTCCGCACAGAGAGCGCACCTCGGTTGCTCCGCTGTGCAGTCCATGGCCTTGTGACCATCAACTCCACAGCGGTAGCACTGCGCCCGCCTATCCACCTCAGAGGTACACGCAACCCTAGTGTGACCCAGCCCCATGCACTTGAAGCACCTCAGCGGAAGTGCCTCAAGTGCACGGACCTGTGCCACACTCCATCCCACCACTATAGACCCTCTGTCCACCAACTTCACCGCCGCCACAGCCGGCAGGGACACTACCAGCGTCCTACGCCCCCACACCTCACGCACCAGCCCCGCTTTAACATCCCCCACGCTGCATCCGGCCTCCTCCGCCACCCTCGATATCACCACCTCTCTAGTAACCGAGTCCTCCAGGCCCACCAGACGGACATCTGCCCGCTTGATTGGCCTGGAGACAACCGCGACCTCCTCAACCAACTCCCATAACCGCGCCGCGAGGACATCCGCCCGCTCCCCCCCTGCCGGGCCCGGGATCTCAATGACCCGGGACCCAACAGCAGTGGAACGGCACGAAATGTCCGTCACCCCCATTCCCTCAAGATCCACCTTATCCCTGGCCTCACCCAATACCCCCGCATAGGTCAGCCCCCTCGCCACCGCCTCCGGCCGCAGGGTGACTACCACCGCCGCCGAGCGCGGCAGCGCCCGGGAGCCTCTCTGCGATAGGTCCAACCATCCCCCCCCTCACCTGCCCAACCCGAGTTTCAGAAGGGGCCTCAACTGCACCCTTCTCAGCCTCCCTTCCACCTGAGACAGGTGCCCAATCCATTCCCAAAGGGGAGGACGGATCTGGGCCCCTTTTCCCCGGTACCTTCCTCCGAGGTCCCTCCTTATCCTCAGCATTTCCTGTTTCAATTACCATCCTCGCAGGTAGCCCCCTGACTACCCCCGCCACCTGTTCCTCAAGCAGCTCCATCTTCTCATTAACCCCCTTTAATACCCCCTCTAGCTTCCCCATGACCGCCTTTACCAGCTCCGCAGCCGCATCATCTCTAGGCTTTCCCCCTTCCCTCATCTCACCATCATCTTGTGAGGGACCAATCGCAGCATCCACCATCTGCTTTGGCTGCCCTCCATTCTCCTTCCCCTTCAGATCCTCTATTTCCCCCTCCAAATCCTCCTTCACCCGATACACCCCCCCCCTAGCATGCTCCGTCATGTCTACAGCATATTTCGCCACCTTCCACATAAATATCGCCATCACCCTAATCCTTCTTCGGTTCTCCGCTTCACCTACATCGTCTCCTTCCAGATTCATTTCTTCCATATCCGCCAGCCATTGAATCATGGTATTCGCTGTTTTGAGAACCCTCTTCGGTGGCATATCATGCACATCCATCATCTGGCTCGCCCTATTCCTCATGTCATCCACCAGAGTGGCTCCATCCTTTCCCGGCAGAAACCCCTCGTACTTCTTCCATGGGAATTCCTGATTTAGAAGAGACCCATAGTCCACACTGTCATCCAACCCAAAGCATTTCTCCATATCCCTCTTCATGGTACCACCCCCAGAAGCCCCGTCCATATCAACGCCCACTTATCGTACGTTATCTCCGTGAGCGAGCTGGTTGGCGCCAGCCAGGCGGCGAACGGCCGACTCGCTTCACAAAAACATACGTCACCCGCCGGTACAAAAATGTTAATCACTCGAAAAGTACTCACGCTAAAAATCCACCTCGAACACCAAAATGGCCACAGAGGCCTGGCGCATCCAAAGGTGCACCACACCACCACAGTACACAACCACTTCACGAAGATATAGGCCTCCAAAGCCAAACCGCCCTTGCTCACCAACACAAAAACACACACAGCTTTGCAACCCCTGGCCTTAAAAATCCGACCGATATGCCAAAATGTTCGTCTCTTCCCCCCCTACAAGATAGCAGTTTAAAACCACCACCTCATCGATCACTCCGGGACGGCGCACGCGCCCAAAGCTCCCGAAAAGGTCCCGAAAACGGTTTTCTCCTCGTGTCTTCGTTCGCTGACCACGTACCAGGTCGAGCGACCCCTTCCCACAAAGCGCACGTCACGCCGCTTCCGACGACACTACACACACCGCAATCCGACCACAAAAACCACCCTCTTGGATTTTTTAAAACTCCGCAACGCAATAAACACATCCGCTCACGAGCACGTCCATCCGCTCCCGAGCACGTCCATCCGCTCCCGAGCACGTCCATCCGCTCCCGAGCACGTCCATCCGCTCACAGACATACGACCTTATGTCATAGGCATAGATTTACCCATCACCCGTTCGCAAGAGAATACGCGTAACTTATGGAGAATTTGACGCTTCGCTTCATATAATAGGGATCGACGCAAATTTTTCCAATAAAACAATATGACAGAAAAAAAAAAGTTTTATATTTAGAATTTAAAAGAACTTTAATTAAATAATAAAGTAATCACTGAATCATTTCCTCCTCCATCAATTTGGCCATCCATTCTGGTTCGGCTGTAGCTATTTTCTCTATCAAGCTGTTAACTTGATAACAAAGACTTTGAATTTGCCTATCCCATTGCGGCAGAATTTCACGGGCTGCAAATAAATTAAATTTCATTATAGAAAGTAATTTCAATGTACGTTACGTTCTGTTTTGTTTGACTATTGGGGTCGTTCCAGTATTACGTAAAGTTTAATTGGGGGTGGAGGGGCTTTTCTTACACTGTCCAAGCTCAGCGCTTTGACCAAAATCTCAGCAGACGATGTGGTCCAGAATGGTTCATAGATTAAGGCTAGAGGTATTGATTCTCAAGTGATGCTGCCGGAACACACTTATTAGTCTTTTGTGATAGGTTTCAAACATGAGGGTGGTAGCTACCCCAGGCGAGCATTACTCTACCACCATTTCAAAATGTCGAAAATTTTACTAACATACTGTTCTACTTGACTGTCCCATGTAATAGTTGATCGGGAGTCGGCTATATAGAACGTGATGCATTTAGAAGAATTGAGGTCTTTTAATTTAGATTTTTTTTTCCTAAAAACATTTAAAAATAAATAAATTAATAACCCTTTGAACCGTTCGTCGAGAAGTCTCGTGACGTCACGTGTCTGTTGACTGTAAATATATTTTGTCCGTAGATTTGTAATGACCACATACTACTCGTCCACAATGGGTATATAACTAATCTCATAAACAGCCAATACGAAAACTTTTTGAATTAAAAACAAAATCGACTTCAAATGAATAAACTACAAAAATGCACTAAGAAGTAAATAAATATAATTATTTTATTAATCCTGCTTCAGTTTACTTCAATATATAGTTGGTTTCAATATAATTTTACAAAATTGTGATTTGTTTTTTTGCAATAATTGACGGAGAAAACTCTTAATAAGCATACAACAACAACCAAAAAAACAGACGAATTGATAACCTCCTCCTTTTTGAAGTCAAAAACACATGCAAGTAAATGTAGTGTTCGTCTGTATGTAGGATTATAACTGAATGTTCTAATTGGGTGCGTGTATCTGAGGGTGTGTGTGTGTGTGTGTGTGTGTCTGAGGGTGTGTGTGTGTGTGTGTGCGCTGAGTGTGTGTGTGTGTGCTGAGATTGTTGTGTGTGTGTGTGTGTGTGTGTGTCTAAGGGTGTGTGTGTGTGTGTCTGAGGGTGTGTGTGTGTGTCTGAGGGTGTGTGTGTGTGTGTGTGTGTGTGTGTCTGAGGGTGTGTGTGTGTGTGTGTCTGAGGGTGTGTGTGTGTGTGTATGTCTGAGGGTGTGTATGTGTGTGTGTCTGAGGGTGTGTATGTGTGTGTGTCTGAGGGTGTGTGTGTGTGTGTCTGAGGGTGTGTGTGTGTGTGTCTGAGGGTGTGCGTTATTCCTCTTATATACTTACTTTCAAAATGTACTACAGAGCTGATCTGATCAATATAGCCGTTCATACGAGCCTCGCTGATCATGTGGCTGGCGATCCGTTCCGCTTTGGTCGGTGGCGTGTCGAGCAGAGCGCCGAGCTCCTCGAACGTTATATTGTTGTACAGCTTGCTGGCAGAGAGCAGGTTGTGCTCGAAGACCGCCCGGTCTAATATAGTCGTACCGTCAGATGTTGACGCCTGTTTTTTTTATTGAAATACATTGCGCCTCTCACAATTCATACTGGCCACTTCAATAACAGGACATAATATGTCCATCTATTTCTTTACTTAATCTATTACTAATAAATGAAATTGAAGTGTCTGTTTGTAATGACAAATTTTTTTTTTTTACTAAATAGATATGAATGTACGAGTATATACGATAAATATACCTAAAAACATTTATTTTTTAATGTTGTCTGTCTGTCTGTTTCGTTTTGGGTAATCTCCGATACGGCTGGACCGATTTGGACGAGACCTTTTTTGGTACATAGCTGAAGTTAACTTAGAGTAAAATAATTAGAGTTCCGTGTAAAAAAAATAAACCTCGTAAAAATTTGAATAAAATCCGATTCGATGCACAGTTTTACGGGCAAGTGCATAAATTTATGAGAAATATTTTTACTTTATCTTAGTACTAAATTTTTTTAGGAAAATAATTACGGTTCCGTATAAAATAAAATAAAACGCAGTAAGGAATATATGAAACGCGGGCGCAGCCGCGGGCGGACAGCTGGTATACAAATAAGAGTGTATTTGTTGTTCTGAACCGGTTTTAATTGGATTTTTAAGTAAAACATATTTGCGCGCAGAGAGTAAAATTTCAAGGTCCCGTCCCGGAATGAGTGCCTGTGTTTTGAACATTAAAGGACGTATAGAAGTACGTAGTGAGAAAGAAAGAGTAAAAAAAAAAAATTTTGGACAGCAACTTTTTTTCTCCTCTTTAATTTATTCGTTTTTGAGGAAGCGTACCCATCACTGTATTTTTGAAAGTGGCTATGTATACTTTTTCTCTCTTTAGAACTCTGTTATTTAGCCCTTTCTGTCTTACAGTCTTCAACATTTTTATGTTGCTTATAATATTGTAAAGACCATAGCATATTCTTTTTTAATTAAATAACATAATTAAAAACATAAATAAATACACAAAAACTACGAGTACCGTAGTTTTTGGGTTTCAGTCTATAACTTTAAAAAATCTGGAATAATACATTTTCTAATTATTATTAAAATACAAAGGGTAATCTTTTCTTTTCATTTTTCATATAAATGTAACTCGGGTAATGTTGTATAGGGCAGCTAGTTTTACAGAATTTGACTTAACAATGTAGAGTGTAGAATAATACTAAGCCCGCAAAGGCTGGGATTCAAGTCGACAAAGACTGCGTACCACTAGAACAAATATTGTTAACGATAATTTTTTTTTTGACGTGGGGAAATGCATTTACGCACTACCCTTACCTATTGCATTAGTGAGACCGAAGTCCCCAAATTCAATAGGTAAGGAGAATGCAATAGGTAAGGAGAATGCAATAGGTAAGGAGAATGCAATAGGTAAGGAGAATGCAATAGGTAAGGGGAATGCAATAGGTAAGGGGAATGCAATAGGTAAGGGGAATGCAATAGGTAAGGAGAATGCAATAGGTAAGGGGAATGCAATAGGCAAGGGGATCAAGGTAGTACTTTTTTTTTGACGGGGGGAAATGCAATTACGCACTACCCTTACGTATTGCATTAGTGAGACCGGAGTCCCCCAATGCAATAGGTAAGGGGCCCAATGCAATAGGTAAGGAGAATGCAATAGGTAAGGGGAATGCAATGGGTAAGGAGAATGCAATAGGTAAGGGGAATGCCATAGGTAAGGGGAATGCAATAGGTAAGGGGAATGCAATAGGTAAGGGGAATGCAATAGGTAAGGGGAATGCAATAGGTAAAGGAGAATGCAATAGGTAAGGGGAATGCAATAGGTAAGGGGATCAAGGTAGTACTTTTTTTTGACGGGGGGAAATGCATTTACGCACTACCCTTACCTATTGCATTAGTGAGACCGAAGTCCCCAAATTCAATAGGTAAGGAGAATGCAATAGGTAAGGAGAATGCAACAGGTAAGGAGAATGCAATAGGTAAGGGGAATGCAATAGGTAAGGGGAATGCAATAGGTAAGGGGAATGCAATAGGTAAGGAGAATGCAATAGGTAAGGGGAATGCAATAGGTAAGGGGAATGCAATAGGTAAGGAGAATGCAATAGGTAAGGGGAATGCAATAGGTAAGGGGATCAAGGTAGTACTTTTTTTTGACGGGGGGAAATGCATTTACGCACTACCCTTACCTATTGCATTAGTGAGACCGAAGTCCCCAAATTCAATAGGTAAGGGGAATGCAATAGCTAAGGGGAATGCAATAGGTAAGGAGAATGCAATAGGTAAGGGGAATGCAATAGGTAAGGAGAATGCAATAGGTAAGGGGAATGCAATAGGTAAGGAGAATGCAATAGGTAAGGAGAATGCAATAGGTAAGGGGAATACAATAGGTAAGGGGATCAAGGTAGTACTTTTTTTTTGACGGGGGGGAAATTCATTTACACGGGGGGAAATGCATTTACTGGGGGAAATGCATTTACAAGGGGAAATGCATTTACATCAAAGTAGTACCTAACCTCATCATACTATGAAATTCATCACGAACCATTTTTTCCTGGAGTCTCAGACTTGCTGTAGAATCTAATTCGAATCCCATGTCAACCAATGCGGTGTCCGACTTCATTACCACTTCAAAACACTTTTAATAGGTACAAGTAATAAACAATGGCATTTATCAAAATAAAAAAAAAAAAAACAATCCAAGAAATACCTTCTTACCTTCTGGTGTGTTTGCATCAATGCCTCGAATTCGTGCAGCTCGGACTTCCTTATGATACGATCTAAATACATTTTCTCTAAAATCGAATACGCCGGAAGTTGCTGACATCTTTCATCTTTAAACAGTGTTGCCAACATTCTTGATCTTTGCTTACCTGTTACAATTATTTCATTGTGAATATTAAGAAGAGTGAACGTAGGTTTTTTGGCGCGATCTCAGTTTCTCATGTAGCAGTTGTTTTTTTTTTTTTAGTTCATTAAACTTGTGTATTTAACAGTATATCATGTAATCTTGGTGTCGTTTTGGGTGATATAGTTTGGTTATTGTATACAAGTTGAGTTTTATTATAGAAAATAACACGTAACATTTATTCTGAGTTGCCGAAAAAGCTCCATGGAAAGTTCGAGTAGGATGAGCCACCGTTTTGCTGGAGCTCGGTAACGCTAATACAAGATTGAAAATACATGTTACCTACATGACACTGGCACAAATTGTGTATACACAGATTGCCATTATCTAAGATTGCAAAAAAGATCCCTTTTAACATGATTTGGCATAGTGATTGCATTTATTGTATTGGACCTTTTAGGAGCAGTTCACGAACGAAATTTTACAAAAATTTGGTATTTTCACAATTTATACTAATACCTACCTATACTAATAACTATACCAAAAACTTTTAAATTTTTTGTCTATCCGTTTGTTCCGGCTGTACCAATTTTAACGGGACTTTTTTGGTAGACAGCTGAGTTTACTCCGCGTAACTGAGTTTACTTTTATTTTTGGAAAATGATTAGGGTTCCGCGTAAAAATTTAAAACTCATAAAATTGTAAACAGAACACAATTCAATGGACAGCAACATCGAACCATTATTTTCCGATGATTAATTAAAAACTATGACACGCAATTATGAATATATAAAACGCGGGCAGAGCCGCGGGCACACAGCTAGTAGTTTAATAATAATAAATACCAGCAGAAGCGAGTACAGTGCAAATAAGCGCATTTCTGAGGCAAGTCATCCTTTCATCTTCGTGTATGATGTTGCGATATGACAACTCGTTGTACCTTTGTGCGGCTTCAATGAACTTCCTAGAAAATAATTAATAAAGACCTGAATACAACTAGTCTAGTAATGTTTTAAGATAAGAAGATTCTCGGCAAGGGGAAAACTTATAAATTCATGCCACCTAAGTTATGACATCAGCCGTCAATATGCTATAGTATACCAATTATAAAACTGCTGGCACTCAGAGATATATATACATATACTTCTTACGTAGCCTATCAGATATTTTGAATATTATATGATATTCTATGGAAATGTACATAATTATTGCTAGCGGCATCAACAAATAAACTAGACAAATGTTATGTTAATGAGTTCAATTAACAAGTTATAACATTATAATTACCTACTCACACTATAACTTAAACGTTTTTTTTTTTTTTTTTAACTTTCGACTTTTCACTTCTTTCGGCAGTCCCTATGGCTACTTAGTTTCAACTAATATTAAATGTGGACAAACAGATTGAAATTACAGAGGTTACTAGCTGACATGAGATGCTACCGAAACACATCTATAGGAAATTGGCAAAAGGTTATCAAATTTGAGGGTGGTAGCTAGCACGGCGGGCATTAGGAAAAGCCTGCCAAAATGCTATAGTTTCATTGGAATATTGCAATACCTCCCCCACGCATAAGGTCGTGTGTCTAAATCTAAATCACATGTTTTTAGAATTTTGGTAATGACAAGTGTAGAACTAAAATGAAACACACGAATTAAATGAAACCGAGGCAGCAGAGCACTAAAGGCTGTTTTAAACTTTTAAATTTTTTTAAGATCTAATTTTTAAATTTCAATTTTGATTTTACTTTATTATAGTTTTAATTTTAATTTTTAATTCTATGTATTTTGATTTTAAGTAATAATTTATTGATTTGAATTACTATTAATACATATATCATTGTTCCAAATTGTACTTGATTAATTTGACATTTATTATTGACTATTACTAATAATTATAAAAAATTTGACATTTTTTTAAACAGTATTAACCTAGAATAAGTTGACATTATTTGTTGTTCTAGATTAAGTTTCTTTTCAAATCTCGTTTCAATCTGAATGAGACTATGAACTCACTGTTTCTACCTCTGTCTTTGTTGCTTTGTCTATGTCTTGTTGTGTAATTGACGTAATATATTAACATTGTAATTTTAATAAATAAGTTTGACATGTTTAATTAATGATAGGTTTAAGGTGTAGGCTATGTTCAATAAAGAATAAAGAAAATAAAGTGATGAAACAAAGAAAATTAAGAAGCAAAAGAACACGCTTTATATAATAGAAAAAACAACAAAAAAGCACACATATAAAGAAAATCGTAGTAATAAGGTTCCTGGTTATGCCAGGGGAAACGGCAAAAAAAAAAATCTAAATCGCGAGAACATCTATATGTCGCGACCATTAGCAACCGGAAAATCTTAAGATTCATTGAAAATATTGAAATTTCAGGAAAATACATATACATTTATATTATAAAATAAAAATACTCATTTCGTTACAACTGTATGCGTAGGAGGTATCGATTTTCCTTCACTGAAAGCTGATTTTTAATATAGAATAAGATATACTGAGAATGGAATCCAATCACACACTAATGAGCTCAGTACTAACTGAGCTTCAAAACTGGTATAGTATTGTATGGGTCAGTTCAAGTACTGCGTAAGCGGAATTTTAAACATATTTCAATCCCTCCTCCCTCTTGACAACAATAGTAAACAACGCTCTTCATAACCTTCCCCTAGGTTACATACAAACTATACATACGTTTTATACTTTAATAACTTAAACTTAGGGCATAATCTTGCAAAATTTGCTTAAGTAATACAAAATAATCTTTGTTACGTAATAACTATTCAATTTTTTTTTTAATGACTAAACGCTGTTGACCAGAAGGTCATTGAGAGTTTCGCCGAAGTTTATGGTGAGCAATTTAATTAAAGTGCTTTAATTAAAGCACTCACCCTAAAAATGGTACCCAGTGTAAGGCCACCATAATTGTACAACGATGATGGCGCACGCGGATTTCGCGTCAATCGACACGGGTTCGATCCCCCTCTATCCGGCTCTAAAATCGACCTGAGCTTTCGGTGAAAAATCGTGTGGAAACCATAGCATGGTGGTAGGACAGTTTCTAATGATGTCCGTCTGTGTAGCTACCAACCTCAAGTTTGAAAACCTGTCGCTAAATACCACTAGGTATGTTTGAGCACCACCACTTGAGAACCGGTACCTCTAGGCATAATGTGTTTACCATTCTGGACCACAACGCCACTTAAAATCATGTGAGATTGTCGTCAAAGCACTGACCCTTGTAAAAAAAAAAGCCCATTGTTTGAGGTACGAGCCTCGGCTTAAGCATACAAACCCATGTCATATAGATTTTTATTAATAAGTAAATATTATTTAACAATAAAATTGTTGCCTATTTACCTTCTATAGTCTAGTACTCGGGCATAGCATACTTTTATAATAGATCTGAAGTTGTTCATTAGTAGTCTCTGCTTGGAGCATTGAAGCTCTGTTGACGAAGGCCTCAGCCTGCACGGGGTCATCTACTTCCAAATATAATCGAGCTATTTTCAGATAAGTCTCCAGTTTGTAATCTACCGAGTATTGCCTGATAAAAAGAACAGATTTACAAAATGGCGAAATTGTAACTTTTCACACACAGTACAATGTTACCATAACAAAGAATCATTTTAAGGAGAAAATTTAATTACCACTTATTTCTCGAATTCCGTAATATTTAAACAGGAATGTAAAATGTAAACTATAATATGTATGTCATTGGTAAGTCAAAAATGAAACTGTATGCAATTGAATTTCTATCACTTTATGAATGACTCGATGTAGAAGTTGCAAATGTTTAACAATACATACTTCTGTCCAGTTTCTAATGGTATACCAACAAGGACATTTGCTGCTTCCTTCCAGTTTTGATTTCTTTCATAAATATCTGCTAAGTGTTGTCTGATACTAGCCACCTGATAACAAATATCTGTGTTGCAATAGGGTATAGGAATGTTTTTATTGAAAACAACAGATTGTATGAATAGCATTATTAACCATTATTAACCTGTATTGAAAAAAAAAAAAACATGTTATTCTGCTAATATATATCTGAGATAAGCTTAAAGTTTTTGGTGAAGATAGAGGAGGAATTATCTATACCAAGTGTTAATATAGAATCCATACAAAACATGTAAGTTGGTTCTTTATAGTACAGAAATGAAAATATTTAGTTTTTCTTGAAACAGTTTTTATGTCGTTTTCAGTTATCAATCCTATTTGTGGTACGTTTTTGATGATGTAATGAAAAAAAAAAAAATATTTGTCAACAGCCCCATTCATATTTTAATATCAGATCTAATACACACTATATTTTTATTTTCCCAATGCCTAGCTACACAAGCTGTCCTCACAAGACAACTAAGGTGTTGCAGTGTTTTCGTCAGCTGGGTAATTATTTGAAATTACCCTTGTCTGTTCAAGATCATAAATTATATTTCGGCACACAGTGTTTCCCCACAAACTTTGTTGATTGCATGTCAGGTTTTACTTTTTCAATTATTCTAGACCCAACATTAATTAATGAATGATTTCTTATTATACCAATACCAATAATTTGTACACTGGTGAACTTAATGCCACAAGGCATTTTCTACTAACCAGCATTAATGGAGAAAAATATGATAATAAAGTTATGAAAATTAACAAGAAGAAATAACTTTGTAAATTTGAATATACAAACACACATACATAAATATATATTATATACAAACATACATTTATAAAAGTATATACTTAGATACCATAGATGTATGTTGAGAATTAATAAAATATTAGTTCAAAAATCATCACTTTTTTTAGTCATTTTTAATTCAGAAATTATATATAAAAAAGTTATACCAATTACCTGTTCTTCAAAGGATATAACTCTGGGCTGTATTACATCTAGTGCAAAATGTGATACTTCCTGTGATACACCATCAGGCAGCAAGGCCAAATGAGTACTAACATCAGTTAGGAGTTGACGTGATATAACTAAGCTTACATTTTCATTTACAACTGAAATAAAGAAATTTAAGATTTATTTTTAATAGAAAACTGTGTCGATTAACATAACACAAAAGATGCATATATTATCGAAATACAAGAACATATTTTAGGGTAATTAGTTTTTATTCCATATAAAAGTATTTATGTGTTTTATGTAAAAATAACCCACGCTTCTATGTTTATACTGTCACAATTTTAACAACTTACTCGCTTCTACAAAGGCTTTCAATGCCTCGGCCAATTCTGGTTCTGGGTTATTAAGAATCTCCATCAGCACATTGCGGTACCTTGAACATAGAAAAAAATACATAATTTTTGATACTTCAACATAGGCTTCTGTGTAATATTTGTCAGTATAGCAAACATGCTATTATTATTAAAAGCCATTTTATAACTTTGAATATTTCACAAATTTAAATAACAATTACAAATATATTTTCAATCAATATTCTTTAGATTGACTGTATCTACATTATAATTTTCATTTAATGAATAAAAGCTATGTTTCTAGGGCCTTATTGAACTATTTTCATTTGGTTGAGTAGAAGAAAGAAGAACCAGTAGAATTAATTAATCAAGAACTAAACAAACTTTAAATTACTTACTTCTCCGCTTGATCTTTGTGCAAACCTCCCGAGTTTCTCAATTCGCTTAAATATTGTCGTACACTTTGTAAATTTATAGGCATTTTTATAGACATTGATATAATTCTTCAGTGTTACAAAAATATATTTTACACAAAGTATTATTATTAGTATTCACTGTTCTTATTTCTGAAACACATCTGAAATTTCTTAAGTAGGGATGGCTCACGGTGATCAGAAATTGAATATTTATAATTCGATTTCCAAATAAAAAAAATCGATTTAATAAATTGTTATTATTTATCTCTGTTGTTATCTATAAATATATATAGATCCAGTAAACAATCTTTTAGCCTTGAAAACCGATATTAATATTTTCTGTTTCAATAAGAACTATAAAGTTATTTACGACTAGCTCTGTGGCCGCGGCTCCGTCGGTTTTTCATGTGTTTTTCATTGTTTAATATGATTTTTAAATAATCTTTGTAAAATAATGTTTTGTAGGTGCTGTCCATTGAGAATCGTGTTCTGTTCACAAACGCATGAGTTTTAAATTTTTTTATACGGAACCCAGATTATTTTTGTATTTTTTTGGATACTAAGGAAAGCAAAATATTTCTCACAAAAGTACTATGACTTTTCTACTGAGTCGTTTTCTTTTTAAGTTTTTATGTTTTATAGAGAAGCCTAATAATTTTCCAGAAATTATATTTAGTACTAATATACACAGATACTTGACACAAATTCAATCACCTGCCAGTAAAACTGTGCATTAAATCGAGTTTTATTCACAATTTCATGATTTTTAAATTTTTTTTACGTGGAACCCTAATTCTTTACGAAATATAAGGATCATAGTCTAAGTTACGCGATAAGTCCCGTCAAAATTTGTCCAGTCGTTACGGAGATTGGCCGAAAGAAACAGACATTTTAAAAGTAGTGTTTGGTACTGGTATAGGTTCCGTATAATTATACACATGCATATGTATAATATTTAGTAAGAAGTTGGTATTTTAATATTACAAAAAGAAACTCAATTTCAATTATTAGCATAGAAGTAAAGATATAGATTACGAATTAGTGTCCGACTGAAACTGGATTTTCGGCCGAAACTGAAACCGAACTTTTTTAAGATTTGTATAATTTTGTAATTTATTCTAAAATTTAGTATATTATTCATACAAATATAGATAAGCAACTCATATGCATGAACAGCACTCAACATTTACTGTTATGTTGAATTACGTAACAAGGGTGTTTATTTATAAGGATGTTTATATACTAGCTGTGTGTCTGCGATATCGCCTTCATATATTCTTCACTGCGAAATCTATACTTGTAATAAAGAGCTAAAGAGACGAAATCTGTGCATTGAAGATATTTGAGAAAAAATGCTATGCAGGGCTTTATAGTTTTAACATTAAAATAATGTTATAAATAATTATATAAAATAAATGTATAAAAAAATTGAAAAGTATTCTCTTCTCTTTTAGATTAGGTTTTGTTCATAATTATTATTTTTTTAGAATCCAAAGTTATGCATTCTCTAGTCACTTCCGCTAGAATTTTTTTGTGACTTTAGGTTTTCGTTAAGTTTTTTTGTAAAATACTGATTATAATTAAACATTGATCACACATACCATGTACTTAATGTACTGTAATATGCACGTAGGTTTGATAATAGTTTTGTCCTACTTTTCTTCTTATTTGCAGTTGCTTATCTGACTCTATTATATTCCTAATAGTGACCAAATACGTGGGCGTATTTGTAAATAAATTTCCGGAATAAGTTAGAAAGAAAGCTGACTGATCAAAAATAAATGTGTATATGTACAACGCAACCCGACATATTCTCCCTTAACTTAAATACACTTTTTCATACTAAATGTGTTTTTCAACCTTTTCTGGCATTGAAAATCGTTGTCTGTATAGACAAATCTTGGTTATGAAAATAGGATGAAGTTGCATGATCACATGTCGGGATTGTATTGAGGTTGAGCATTAAATTCTATCTAGGTATTTTCGTTGTAAAAATTTAGTTTGTGTGTATAGATGTGTGAGATCTGGCAATGTCATGATGCAAAATGGAATGACGTTATTGATCATTTTTATAGAGTCAATCTATTACTTCCGGCAATCAAATGCTCGTATACCAATTGCTATTCATTGTACGACGATCTGCTGAGGCGTAAACTACACTTAAGATCGTAGTAAATCATATTGCGAAATTTTTTACGAGTTAAGTCCATGGTAGCATAGACACCCTATTTTTAAAATAACAAATAGTTCACCTATGAACTTCATTTTAGTTATGCAGAGAAATCCATTTTCAATTATCATAATTAGTTTTAGGTTTTATTAATGTAAGTGACAAGTTCCAAAAACTTTTAGTGCGTTCTACGGGTTCTTCTAGTTTAATAACGTTTTCAAAATCACTGTAATTTGATTGAGAATTACTTGAGCAATCTGATAAAAACTAGTAAAACATGTCTAATAACACACGAGTCACAAACACACCCGAACGATGGGCGCTAATAAAGTTTCGGCATGGCCGAAGATTCGGCCGAAACCGAAACTTTTGCCGTAACACACGATTTTTTGGCCGAAACTGAAAACAAACCTTCGGTCTGACACTATTAAGAATGTACCTAAACACATACCTATAAATGTATGACACTTTTTACATAATAAATAAAACACTCGTGGCAGCTTTGTCTTATTGCTTCGCCTTATTATGAGATTTAAAATGGTTTTTTTCACTAATGTGGCAGAGAAAACATCTTTCCTTATAAGAAGCAGACATTAATCATTACACACTCATGGATGCTTAATACATCAGCAGTATTTTGAGTGTAGTCCAATTGTAAAATCTCTTCATTTTATGCCTCTAACTTTCAAATACCTTCTTGTAAAAACAACTTGAATTAGAGCTGGTAGAGGGTATATGGGACTAAGCCAGCGTGAAGCGCCGGGAATATCCACTAAAACCGTTAGCTGCAATTCACGGGGCGATACGTGATTAAGGAAAAAAACACATACCTAGGACAAGAGAAAACATTTTATGTCTATGTGCGGTGTAATGATTAATAATTCTCGTGACAGCAGGAAGGAAGTTCATCTAAGGCAATGGTCCCCAAACTTTTTTATCTCGTGGACCCCTTACCAATTTGTTCTATACCCGGTAGAATCCTTTTCATTTGAATATTGATTTTTTACAGATTCTAAAGAAAAAATAGATTCAATCCTATTCTACTTATACACTGAATCACCATTTAGTCAACTTACAACTTAAGAGCTTTTAAGTGGGTTACATCCATCGTTTAAGTTAAAAGTAAATTAATTACTTGTTACTTATTTACGTGTTCTTTTATTGTTGATCGATGTTTATACCTATTACAAAAGTCGCATTATTATGTTGTTGGTTTTGAACGGATTATTCATTCCTTGGTTTTGGTTAAAAATAATAGTAGGCATTTTGCCAACCTCTGTTTCCGGCCATATGCTGAAATCGCACATCTACACTTTACAAAAGATTCAAAGATGTTATTTTTGGAAAGTTGTAGATGCCCAATGGTTCCAGAGGAATTTGGACCTTTGCCTGGACCTACCTGGGATCGAAAGTGTTTTCAAATCATTAAATAGTTTTTATTTGTATCGAGTGGAAATACACCCAAATACTTAGGTGGTAGCCAATGCGATCTATACTCCAAACCCGAACGCCTCGCTAAAAAAATATACTAATTCGCGTAATATACTAATTGATCGCGAAGAGAAGATTACACTCGCGAACTGAACCTTTCCTACTCAATCGATATATCAAGCGTGCTTGCACCCATGCCCTTGTAATTACTGACTATATTTGCTCTTGCACACACTTTGGGTCCCTCTCCAGTAGCGGCCCAATTTATGCTCCAATCTACAACTGTAAAACTTTGGTATCGTCCCCTAACGCGATACAGTGACACTACATGCATTAGTATCACATGGATCAACTGTATACGCACCTGCATATTATACGCAAGGAACATGAAGTCTGTAAGGACCCCTTCTTTCTTTATTTTTCTTAATTTTACTTACCATAGGGTTGGTTAGAGCCAATCCTACGAAATTTTAAGATAGGTAGATACTCAAGCTAAGTGTTATACCATTCTGTTGCCCTTGCGCTAGCTACAACTGTTCTGGATGTGCGTCTTCAGATTTTGGCCCAAACTCCGATGAAGTTGTCGAGGCCCTTTAGATCATCAGCATTTAGTCAGTTAAAAGAAAATTATTTCCTTATACACTAGATAATTTAAAAGATCTCATGCTTATATCATTGAACGATAATCTCGTGTTTTATATTTTTATTCTTTATCTCTGGTTTATTATCTATGATCAAGTCGACCATAGATATGTTTTCGTTGTTATATCTGTGACAGAAAAAAAATCAAAAGAAGCGCTACCTATTGAAATTTTTGATACTTTTGTGTACATTATAAATAAATACGTATTTATTGTGATTGTGTATATATTTTATTTTGAAACAAAAGCATAGTTCTTTAGTTTAAAATTAATATTGCCGCGTGTGCTACACTGGTTATTTTGGAAAATTTGTTTTATTTTAGTGTAGATTTGTTTTCAACCGTGGCGACTTGCGAGACTTCGCTCGGATGAAATTGACAACTTAAAATGGCGGCCTCTTTTGAACTCGATATTGGAATTTATTTTTTGATAAATCACCTGTTTTATCGTATATTTTTGATATAATAAATAAAAGCGAATACTTAAAACCTCAAGTATATCGCAATGGATCATAATTTGGAAGACTCTTTGAATTTGGAGGGAGGAATCGAGAATGTAAGTTATTGTATGTTCTGTATATAAATGAAAAAGCGCGGAAATAACTTTTAAGCCGAATTTTATTTTCCAAGGAGATAGTTATTTCGCTGTTATTTATGTAGAATTTTCTTTTACTATCTCGATACAATTTATTTCTTGAAATCTACTCTGTTCAAACATGCAGATTTAAAAAGACTGCCAAATGTTATAAATTTGAAAACTAGATATACATTGGTTTTGGTTGATTTTTTTTTACAGGGTAATTATTAAAAATTATACAGATAATCATTTATTTCAACTATTTGTGTAAAAGTTACTTGAAGTGTAAGGAAGGTTAAATTAGTTAAGTAAATTTGTAACAATATATTATTTGTTATCAGTTATATTTTATGATCTCTCCATATTATTAATAATTTATTATAATGTATACCTGGTGAATGTATCTATAGTTTTAAAATTTATGACTTAATAATGTGAATTGGTTCCATCATTATTGAGTTGTTAGCCAATTATAGATAGACAGAGAAACATAACTTTTTATAATATGTTAAGAATATTTTTTAATAATAATATTGTAATTTATAAATAACTTATGTTGTTATGTTAACTTTGGAAGTTCAAACATAAAAAACTCTCTAGAACCATATAAAGTACTAGAATTTTTTGAGTATCCTATTGAAACACTTTGTTATTATATTAAAGCTTTATATGTACATGGTTCCGGTTTTATAGCTAGCTTTATATTTATATTAGATGGACTTTGATCATGCTGGAGTAGTGATCAATCAAGGAGATATTACTCTCGAAAGTAATGAGATACAATTTGAAGAACAGGAAATGCTCATGGATACTGGGAATGAGGAAATTATTGGTAAACGTTCTAACCTTAATTATATTCATGTCATTTACTATATGTTAGTTGTTTGAAATTTAAGTTGGTTAAGTAAAAAGTAAGATAAACATTTTTACAGAATTTTTAAAATTGATGAGCTTCTCTTTAAATTTCATCAGGGAAGTGGTATTAATAGTCAAAATATAGTATCCTATATTTATTTAAATTAATAATCTGTATTCAAATAAATTATTTTACTACTATATGTCCACATGGCTTAACTCAAATATCATATTTTATACTCTGGACTACTGCTTACTGTGTGACATAGTTTTAAAATGAACATTGGAGAACAATGTACCATATTTTTGTACAGGTCCTAAATTATTTTAGTGCTAATAATAAGAAAAGAGATTTTTCACAAATTTATATGAGTTTTTCACAATTCGTTTTACATGGAACCCTAAGTATTTTCCTAAAATAAAATTCCGTTACGCCTTAAGCTTTAGCTATATGCCAGAAAAAGGCCCCATCAAAATTGGCCTAGCTGCTCTGGAGATTAGCTGAAACAAACAAAATAAAATTTTATAGATAAAACATTGTAATAGTAATGTTAAAAGTTTGATAAGTTGTTTTCTAATTTATTTCAATATATAGTTACAGATTTCATGGGTGATCAGTTTACACTTCAGGAGTATTCTGTACAGGATAAACAAACATCTGAACCAGGTTCTATGGTTAAGTTGAATGTAAATATACCCTTTTTACAGTAAAATATTTTTATTACTTATTAGTACATTCTGTGGTTTTTCAATAAGATAAATTAGGTTTTGATTTGTTGATACAAATTGCTGTAGAGAGTTTGTTGGTTTTTCGATTTTCTTCCAACTTATTATTTTAAGTACTCTTTATGTACGTATAATAAAAGTTAATGTAAAGAGGTTTAAATTGAGAAGAAAATATAAAAAATTAAACCTATAAATTATTCTTAAAAATGAATTCCGCTTTGGTAATCTGTCAGGTTTGTTCAATTGATTTGTAAATTTTGACATAAAAGTAACTTAAAAACTCACGAAAGCTGGGACGAAGCTGGTAATTACCGAATGTGTGGAAAAAAACAGCTTAATATTTAAAAGCTTAATAAAATAAAAATATTCTTATTTTGATCTGAACGAGTCCAACATTTGTTTTTGGTCTTAAGTTGTTGCCAAACTTCGGCCAATGAATATTTATTAATGTGATTTCAGCAAATGGCTGTTATTTCTCAAGCTGATGCTGTGCTGGATCTGCCGAAGGATAACGATACTGTGACACAAACAGTTGCGCAAGGGCTTTCAGGACAACAGAAGTTTTTAGCTGTGAAGGTAATGTTCCCCTTTTATTTTTAATTTTGAAGTGAAGATGGCGCAGTGGGTAGTGCGGCCGTATTCCGCGTCAATCTACGCGGGTTCGATCCCACCTACTCAACTCTAAAATCGGCCTGAGTTTTTGGTGAAGGAAACCATATCATGGTGGTAGGACATTTTTTAATTATGCCCCCCTCCCTCTGGGTAGCTTGATGGTAGTCCATTAAGTTTGGTAAGCTGTCGCCAAATAGCTATAGATGCGTTTCAGCAACATCACTTGAGAACCAGTGCCTCTAGGCTTAGCGTGTCTAACATCCTGGACCACATCGTCACTTAACATCAGGTGAGATTGGTCAAAGCACTGAGCCTATATTGTGTAAAAAACAGTATGAATTTTTATACATTATTGATGTTTTTAATGCAAGATTTTTTTTAACTGTTAATTTATATCTGGAATACTCAAGTAACACTATTTTACGTTGTTTATGTCATTATAAAATATCTTGCAGTATTCAATGTTAAATTGAGTGGTACATTTATATAGGAAAAAAAAAAATGTTTTAAATTAGATTTTAAAATCAAAAGAAAAAAAATCTTTATTTAATTTAGGCCCTGAGAACGTCTAAAACTATACCAACGGTTCGGAAAACAACTCAGTCGAGAAGAGCGCAGGCAAGAAACTCGATCTGGTTCTTTTTTTTATAAATATAACATATAATTTTTTTCATATAAAAAGACTATACAAATCATAGTCTTAACTAATGTTAGCGGGTGCGCACAGAGATGTGGGTTAATTCCAGACATCGCTATCATTCACGTAATGATCCACCCTGTAATAACCCTTTGAGATTAAAACTTGCTCGACATAATACTTAAACTTATTCTCAGGTAACTCGGTAATGTTACTTGGGATCTTATTGTAAAACCGAATACTATTACCTATAAAGCTTTTATTAGACTTACTTAGCCTAAAGCGTGGTTCCGGACAACTTGTCTTTACTTCTAATATTAAAATTATGACGATCATTCACTAGATCCAATGCCCAAGATTTAGTCTAATGCTACCTGGTAAACATTTTTTTTTTTGCTACCCTCTTTAGAAGCCTATTGAGGTTTTTTTTTAAATTATTTTTAATATCAAATTTCAGGCAGCACTGGCCAAACCAGTTAAAAAGAGTGAAGCTGCTAGTATTCCAAAACAAGTGGCTATTGCACCAAAACCACCGAAGCCTCCAAAGCAACCACACATCCTGGAGAAAGCCACATTCGCATCCGGGAAGCAATACTCGATAGCACCTAAACCTGTGGCATTGGTCGTTAACAAGAACTTCAAGAAAGTGTCATTGACTGGCATACAGGGGAACATAAAAGGGAACGCAGTTTGGGGTAAGAATTATCCACGCCCGTGTAACCGCCGTTCCCGCCGCCGGGGACGAGCGGCTAATTTTGCTCCCGCACACTCTCCGGGTCCCCCTCAGGCGGCGGCCCAAGACGTGCTTCGTTCCCCAACTGGGGAGGCTCTTGACGTCGCCGCCAGCGCGATACAGTGACACTGACCATGCATTGCGCATTACACGCACAACACTGCGCACACACTCCTGCACATAACACACAGGTACATAGCTCCTGTAAGGAACCTTTTTTTTATGTTAAATAAAAAATGAAGGGATTAGCCAGGATAAAAATCCGCGGGAGTTTTCACACTCAGGTAGCGGTCAAGCCGAGGTTCGAACCCTTGTGCTAGTTACCTTTAGCGGCTGATTGCCTTCAGCACTCGCCCTCACAGTTCGGTGAAGCTGTAAAGTCCCTTCCGGTCAAAGGCATTAGCTAACTTAAAAAAATAAATAAGAACTATAAAAAAATAATTGATATAACAAAAATGTGATTTGTGACAAATTCATATATCAACTTTTGATTTTCCAGCTTTCCATTGTTTTCCTATTGTCTTCATATTGTCTCATTTTTATAGGTAATCGACATATTAAATATGAGTTGTATAGATACATAGGCGGCTTTCAACTTTGTGCTGCTAACTTCATGCTGCCATATAAGTGATACCTATAGATTAAAATACAGTTTACATGTTCGTGTATGACTCGTATAGAATCAAAAGTAGGCTATGTTCACTTCAACTAATTCACAATGCGAATTTTTTTTTTATAAAGTATAGCAGTGATGATTGATGTATAAACTATATTTTCTATGTATTATCTATAGGTAGTTCACTTATATGGCAACATTAAGTTAGTAGCACAAAGTTTAAAAATAAACCAATATTAAAGTTTTTGTTGGCGATTGTAGATACTCTATGCTTTTCTCACATGACTCGTATGTCTTAGATCAGTGATTCTCAACCTTTTTTTTGTTGCGGCACATATTTAACGATTTCAAAATTTGGCGGCACACAAAGAATAATATAAAAATTATTTACTTACTAAAAATAAAAATATTTATATGCGAAATTTGAGCTTGATGTTTTTTGATAATTTCATTTATATTTGGTCGTAAAAATGACAATGCTACTCTCATATCGTCTTCTACATTTAACAATCTTGATCTTTTTTTAGTTTTAATGTTGGCCAATGCTGAAAACCCGAATTCACACAAATAAGCTGTGGAAAATTGTAATAATATGTTTAAAGCTTTTTTGGCTATCATTGGATAATCGCATCTGATGTTAATCCCAAATGAATTAATTGATTCTTCTGAATGTTTTAAAATTAAATCTGGATTATTGGAAAGCAAAATGAGTTCTTCCTCTTCATTCAAAGTTAAGTCAAATACAGAAATATCCGTTATGAGAAATGGATTACGAACCCAATTTCTTAATATCTAATTTTGGGAAATAATGAATAATTCTCTCCTCTAATGTTGTCAAATGATCAACAAAAATTAATTTAATAGTTTTATAACTGTCTTTAGGGACTGACTCAAACTTTTCTAAATTGCCTTCCTGAGCTTTATTTTTCTATAAAGTTATTTGTTTTTTGAATACCACCAGCTTATCGGTTGAGTTTAAGATATTTTCATTAGGCCCTTGCATACTTGAATTGATGTTGTTAAAAATATTTTTCTTTTTAAATGATAAAATTTAATAATATTTACATTATTATATATTTGCAAAATTTGGCGGCACACAAAAGTGCCGCGGCACGGTGGTTGAGAATCACTGTCTTAGATAGTTTTTACTATAATTTCTTTTTAATCCAATTTACTCCAAAAATTACCTATTTATATAAAGTACAGTAATAATTTTTTATTAATAATTAAAATTTTAATAAAATTTATATATTTGCAACCTTTTTTTTTTTTTTTTTTGACGGGGGGAAATGCATTTACGCACTACCCATATATTTACAACCTGCAAATATAATAAACATATTAAATGGCGCTAATGTTTTTTTTTTCAGCTCCATTGGGTAAAAAAGTACTAATGGTACCCGCAGATGCGGCACAAAAGATTAAATTTGTTCAAAGTAGTAAATCTGTTACCTCGACCCAAATTACGAAACCTGTCATGGCTAAAGTTATAGTGCAAGGTAATAAAAAAAAAAATTAAATTCAGCTTTTAAAAATGCCATAATATATTCAGCCATATTCAAGTTCAAATTTGTTGCTAAGCACTCTTGATTTAACGCGTTACCGTCTAAAGTCACTTCGTCACTTAATATCAGGTGAAATTGTGGTTAAACCCGACCACTAATGAATGAAATTTAAAGTGTCCGTTTGTAATGACAATTTTTTTTTCTTACTAAATATATATATACGATATAACTATACCAAAAGTTTTTGTTTTTTTTTTAATTTTTGTGTCTGTCGGTCCGCCTGTCTGTCTGTTTGTATCGGATAAACTCCGGAACCGATGGACCGATTTTACGGAAATTTTGGTAAATAGCTGAAGTTACTTCGGGTTAATTAGAGTACTTTTAATTTTTTAAAATAATAAGGGTTCCGCGTAAAAAAAAAAAATTAAAACTCATAAAAAAATCGAATGAGATCCGATTAAAATTGATTCAATGCACAGTTTTACGGGAAAGTGTTTGAATTTATGAGAAATATTTTTACTACTATATCTTAGTACTACATTTTTTTTTAGGAAAATTATTAGGGATTCGTGTAAAAAAAAATGAAAACGCAGTGAGGAATATATGAGACGCGGGCGGAGCCGCGGGCACCAGCTAGTTATTATATAAATTTCATATATTTTCAGGTAGCACGTCCGGTATTGATGTTGTCAATGACCAGGCTGTCGTGTCAACGAAAATAATACCGGCGATCAGTTCCGCCAGTAGTGCACAGTACTTGATGCCGGCTAAAACTGTTCCCGTATCGTTTGCACGGAATAAGGTACTTTAAAAAAAAAAAAACCGATACTAATATGGGAGCGGCGGGTAAGTAGCCGAGCTCCAGTTGTGGGATGAGAACTGTTACCACCGTACACTAGTCGGATACGTGACTGTCCATTTTGTCTTGAACCCTATCCTAGGCTCGTAATGACCCACTAATACAATAGGTAAGGGTAGTGCGTAAATGCATTTCCCCCCGTCAAAAAAAAAAAAAACAAAAAAAAAAGGCTCCTAATGACCATAATATTGATAGGTATGCGGGAAAATGTTTTAATGAATATGAAGCTGGAACTTTCCACGCTCGAAGGACCATTATATGGAGTGGTCTGCGGATAAATAATAGCCTTTGGGGTTGTATCTAACGATAAGAAACATCGGGTAAAAATTGTAAGTTCGTTTAAGATATACAGTAATACCCCGCTTGGCGCGACCCGTTACGCGCGGTTTCACTATAACGCGAATTTCAAATTTCTCGCTCAAATGCCTCGCATTACGCGAATGAGTGCGTATAAACATAATGTAAAGACAATAGATGTATTTTTCCGTAAAAAATAAGAGTATGTATTGCATAAAGTGTTCTTAGAATTAAAGTGATTGATTAAAATGATTTGTATTTTTTTGTATTAAATTTTGACTATGTTCAATCATAAACCTCGATATACGCGAATTTCAGTTAACGCGATTTTTTTCGGAACGCATCCCTCGCGTAAAGCTGGGTATTACTGTATACTGTGTGCGATCTGCGGGTCCCGCTCGCTCGTATCATCTTGGTGGCGGACCAGTAATTACACCATACACTTTAAGTTCTCTATTTTAGGCTATTATTATTCAATAGTCAATGGGAAAACAATGGAAAGCTGGCGTAAACGCCAGGTTAGTGCTCAAGGGGTTAAGAATTATGCGGTGTAACGTCTGCGCGTATGGAACGGACGCGAGCGGTTGGCGACTAACAAATCACTCGAAAGTCCGACGTCAGAAAACTACCCCCGATTTATTGCATAATCTAAGTAAAAATGAACAAGAAAAAACATGCGGATTACCCGCTCAACCAAATACTAAAAATATTATAAAGAGGAAAGATTTGTATGTTTGTATGTAACGAATAAACTTAAAAACTACTGGACCGATTTGGACGAAATTTAGTATGGAAATAGTTTGAAACCCAGGGAGTGACATACGATAGTTTTTATTCCGAAAATCCCACGGGAACGGGAACTACACGGGTAAAATCGCGGAGAGCAAGCTAGTATATTAAAAGCAAAATTATGAACATTTATTACCCTCTGTGATTATAATATTTATTGCCGTAATTTGAACAAAATAAAATAAGATTTAATATTATAAATTATTATTCATATATTTCTTCTGGTTCAGTAATGATAGATTACATAATGAAACGCAAAACGACTATTTACCCCTTGAGCACTTACCTGGCGTTTACGCCAGCTTTCCATTGTTTTCCTATTGTCTTTTTTTTACGGGTACTCGACACATTAATATGTCGATTACCCATAAAAATGATATAATAGGAAAACAATGGAAAGGTGACGTAAACGCCATGTTAGTGCTCAAAGGGTTAATTAAATGCTGAAAACAAGTATGTTTAAGTGACGAAATAGTTAAGATATTGAAAAAACAATTTTGTTAGTTATATTCAAATAATAACTAAAGATACAATATAACGTTTTAAAATGACTACATTTTAGGTATTATTGGGATCACCAACGAAAGAGGGTTTGAGGTTTAGTAAAAAGCAAATAATTGCTATCAAATCACCGACGTCCAAGTTAGTGCCGGCTGCGGCGCAAGGTACTGTTTCATTCATTCTTTATAAATATAAATAATTAATTAATTAATATATTTAAGAAAACACTGGATCGAGTTGTATCCATTCTTTATTAAAATACCACCTGAATTTCGTTGTAGGTAAGCGCCGCACACAATTCGTGACATACCTACCATCAAGCGATCGCACTTTATAATTTGTAACACTAAATCGGTCTACGATCTGACCTGGACACCATTCTCCCCTTCTGGAAAAATCTTTTAAATAAATATCATCACCTGAGTGTAGTTCCCTGTGGGATCCCCTTTGACCCTGCCTTTCAAAAGCTTTTACCCTTCGTGTTGAGTTGTCTCTATCTGGTCGTAAAGCATCCAAACGAGTCCTCAAAGATCTACCCCGTAACAACCGCGCAGGACTTTCTCCTGTTGTCGCGTGTTCTGTGTTTCGGTATAGTAACAAGAAGCGTTGTAGCGCAACTTCAACATCGATATTGTCAGAAATTGCTTTTTTAATCACTTTTTTACAGATTTTAACGGCATTCTCCGCTGCGCCATTTGAAGATGGATGGTAGGGCGCAGAAAAGGCTTGTGATATACCACATCTCACAATCTTTTAATCCCTTCACTCCTGTAATTATATTCTGCATATATAAAAAATAAGACGCTCGTCTTATTAAGTAACGCAAAGGGAATATGGCTTGATTAGAATGACAGCTGTCAATCTATTGTAATTTTTGTATTGACATAACATGAAGTCGTTTTTTGTTTTTTGTAGTGTATTGTAAATTGTAAACGAAAACATTGGTAAATTGACACTTTACCGTACTTTTATATATCGTAATAGAAACTTCGTTTTCTATTTTTTTTTCTATTATCATTGGTCAAGACTTCATAAGGACGTTATTATTCGAGTTAGTTAGACGTTGATTTCCTGCATTTTATACAGGAAGTTCACGTTCAAGTGGTCTCGATGACAGCTGTCATTCTATCAGCTTCATTAGGATTATGTTAGCTATGTTTCATTGTCTTTTCAATATTACTTCTCCCTCGTATATATTGTATGAAAATTAAAACGCGCATCTTAATAAGGAAATGGATTAGAGATGTGTGCGCCTAGAAAAAAATATCGATAGTTTTTCGATATGATATATCGTAACGTTACCCCATAAAGGTGACGGACGCAAGAAGATTACATGCAGCTGAGATGCGAATGTTGAGATGGATGTGTGCCGTGTGGGGGAACAAGAATGGACAGGATTAGGAATGAGTATATTAGAGGAAGTTTGAAAGTGGCGTCAATAGCAGACAAGTTAAGAGGCGGTCGTTTGTCCTGGTATGGGCATGTGATGCGCGGGGAGGGAGGGGATGTTGTAAGAAAGGTATTGGATATGAATGTGGACGGTTACATGGGAAGGGGAAGACCAAAGAAAAGATGGATGGACTGTGTGAAAGATGATATATTTAGAAAAGGAGTGAATGCGGAGATGACAACAAATAGAGAGAAATGGAAGAGGAAGACATGTTGCGCCGACCCCAAATAAAAATGGGAAAAGGGCAGGGAGATGATGATGAGATGATGATATCGTAACGTCGTATAGATGCTATGCGATATATATACATATCGAAATTTTATAATACGCTCCATTCAAGATCATCAACACTCGGCTTGATTCGATATATCGAGAGTATCTATCGATATTTAACTGGATAACGATATATGTCGCATACTCCTATTTTGGACTTTTTTTTTGTTAATTCGCATCGTATGTTACAGGTACGACTACAAAAAGGGTCGTCATCACAACGAATCCCCAACAAAATATAATTTTAAAATCCGCTTTACCATCGAAGTTGGCTCACGTATGTTTTTTTTTTCAATTTTTATTTTTTAAATGCATTGTTACACATAATTTGATTATTTGTTAGACTAAGCGTTGTTTACGGCATATTTCAATTTTGTGTGTTTTTTGTCATATATGTCATAATAAATACCGGTTATTGTTTGAATGATTGGATATAACAGTTATGGTACAACTTGTAAGGGTTTTGACAGTTTTCACTGGCAACACCGAACCAAAGGTGTCTCTTTTGAGTTTTTGAAGGGATTTAATTCTGTCACATGGTTGATTTATTTTTTAGTACAATTAACTTTATTATATCATTCTTTATTGTTTCATTTTGTTGGTCTTTTAGGAGATTGGGTACATGAATTCTGGGGTGTCACAAAAATTCCCTTGATTTTTGTAGCATTTCATCAAAATTACAGCGATTAATTTTGCTATAGTATTGTATGTAAAATTAGAATTATAACTTTTTCAAGTGATAACTTCTTAAAGGAGGGTGAACCGCTGTCTTACGTAACGCGTTACGGCGCCAGTCGCTCCGACTTCCCTCTCTCTCTCACTCATACGGTAGGCAGGCTCCTGCTCTCTCACTCTAACCCACGGCGCTAGCCGTATATCGGACATACGCTTCCCTCTCTCTCTACTCAGTGTTTAGTGTGCGATAGATATATTTCTGTGAATATTAATGTTGCTAACAATACATACACAAAATTCTAATGTAAATATTCAATAATTGTAACAAAGAATAAAATAATTTTATAATCAATAAAAGATTTTATTATTAAAAAAATAAACTTTCTTAAAATTATCATATTAATATACATAAAATTAAAGTAATAACTTTTAACCAATTTCAATATTAAATGGTTCAACATAGATTAGTTTAAGTTATCACTTTAGTCGGGCGTCCCGGGACGCGCACTTTTTTTTAGTGTAACATTTTCAGAAATGTATTCATAAAGATTTAACGTATTCTTTATTATATATATTACGTATCGTTTAATTATACTTTTATTTTAAAATAATATCGTTTTACCAGATATCTAAGGACAATAATAGTCTGGTAGTACAAGGTCAACAACATACACAGTTACATCAAGTCAATGTTCCTGGAAAAGGTGTAAGTATTATTTTTAACAATGGAAAATGTGTTTTTTTTTTTAATTTCAAATAGAGCCTACATAATTTGTATTATTCTTATATTAAAGTCCAGAAAGTGGTTTATTAAAAAATCTCAAGGTACTATGATATTAGTCATTTTGTGTCGATCTCTGATATATCTCTAAAACTGAGCGTATTATCTTCATAAATTTTATCTATATCTAATAAATAAAATTGAAGTGTCTGTTTGTAATGTCAATTTTTTTTTACCAAATAGATATGAATATACGATAACTATACGGAAAATACATTTTTTTTTACATTTTTGTCTGTTTATTTGTAATGGGTAATCTTCGGGACGGCTGGTCCGATTTTAACGGAACTTTTTTGGTAGATAGTTGAAGTTGCTCTGGTTAATTTAGGGTACTTTTAATTTTCGAAAATAATTAGGGTTCCTCGTAAAACGAATAAAGCTCATAAAAAATTGAATAAAATTCGATTCAATACAGTTTTATTGGCAAGTGCTATCAATTATAAGAAACCTTAATCTTAGTACTAAAAAAAATTAGGGTTCTGTATAAACCGTTCCGAAGCGATGATGGCGTAGTGGGTAGTACAGCCGGATTTCGCGTCAATCTACGCGAGTTCGATCCCCATCTATCCGGCTCTAAAATCGGCCTGAGTTTTCGGTGAAAGAAAAACATCGTGAGGAAACCATAGTATGGTGGTAGGGCATTTTCTAATGATGAAAACTTGTCGCCAAATACCAATACGTGTTTTCCGGCAACATCACTTGAGAACCAGTACCTCTAGGCGTAGTGTGTTTATCATCCTGGAACACAGCGTCTCATAACATCAGTTGAGATAGTAGTCAAGGCACTGTAAAAAAAATGCAGTGAAGAATACATGAAACGCGGGCGCAGCCGCGGGCACGCAGCTGGTCTATAATAAAATCGATCAGTGATTCGCGAATTATAACCCAACTAACGTACAGACAGATGGACTAGTAAATGATGCATAGTGTGTAAATATTATATCTATACTAATATTATAAAGAGGAAAGATTTGTATTTTTGTATGTAACGAATAAAATTAAAAACCACTGGACTGATTTAGATGAAATTTGGTTTGGAGATAGTTTGAAATACAGGAAATCCTGCGGGTAAAATAGCGGAGAGGGCTAAAATTTTTTCGGTATATATATGTTTGTTATTTTTAATTATACAATTCACTGTTACGTTGTTTTTAATGAATTTCTAAACCGTTCAAATTATTATAGAAATGACTGTCTTTAAATTTTATTTTTTGTTCGTGTTCCCCCTTATAGATTCAATTTATAAGGTTGGTATCGAACCCATCTAATTCGCAAGCAGCGGCGAAGGTTCCACCTCCGAAGCCAGGGTCATGGGGCCCGATGACGTCACACTCTATTAACGTACCATCGAAGAATTTCGTACTGACCGACAGCAAAGGTTTTATTTCAACCATAAACTATCCGTATAAACATCTTCACAATTGATCTCGACTGCTCAGATGGGTGATTGTGTTGTAAACTTTTTATAACAAAAAAAAAACATTTTAACCCATAAATAAACTTTTTTTTTCACGCACATTTTTATTGTATTTTGTAGTGAAAGTAAAACTACAGAAAGATATGCTAGCACTATATAATATTAAAGAGGTAAAAATAAATTATAAAATTTTCATGCCATGGTACTAATATAAAATATAAAAAAAACTGACCATTTATTTTTAGTTTAATTATATATACATTTGAATTTATAAGTTTTATATATTCTTCACTGCGTACATAAAAAAAACAAATGAATGAAGAAAAACGAGAGTCTTTTGTTTTTATTAGCGCATAAAAACTGTACATAGGAGTAAATTGAGAAAAAAAAATGGGAGAAGGTTCAATGGAATCCTATGGATAGCCTATAACCATATACGAAAAATTTCGCGTCGTATGGTAATAGTGCCATTCCGATACGTTCAGTAATTTTGAGGTGATGGAGCGTTTTATGTTCAAGATGTTTTTTGGTATTTTGTAAATTAATTACTAGATCTTGTTTATCAGCTAGTAAATTAAACTTTAGCGTTCAATGTTAAAATGTTCGTCATTATATCTTTGATATTTCGAGATTAAATCATTTTTTTTTTTGTGTAATTTCATTAGAATATTTTGATCCATTTTGAGCCATTTTTGAGCCATTGAGAGTGACTGATTGAAAATAACATTTAAAGTAATTTGTTTTATTTCATTACATATATGAATTAATTAACTAATTTATAACAATGTTATAGCTTTTTATGTACAAGATTTGTCAACGGCTATGTACGTAATTTTGTTTCATTTTGTTTTTAAGGTAATATTATTCAAATGGGATCGGAAAAAATGGCATCCGGTCAACCTCCTCCACTAGTTATAACTGCTAGTACGGGTAAGTTTATAAAAATAATGACTTTCAATATAAAGTTATTTATATAGAACCAGGCAAAGATAAAGTAGCGCGTAAGAACAGTGATTTTTCTCTTTGTATTTTTTTTTTTTTGTTTAGTTTTATTAATGAAAAAAAAACCGGTCGTTTTGGTCCTCAAATTTTAGAACGAGATTTCGATCACTAACTTCAATAATTTATTTTATAAATCTTTAAAAAAAGGTTCTTTATTAAATTAAAAATAATAATTTTGACATACATATATTCGTGTAATAACTGAAATAAGAAGCAATCATTTTCAATTTTAAAAATGACATCAATTTGAAATTCAACATTTTTCCAAAATAGTGAAACAAAATATTTTATAGTAGACGCGGTGTCATCGTGACGAAAATATATTATATAGGAATGTGTTTATTATAAAATTGTGTGTTTTTTTAAATATAGCTAATACAACGACGACTGAGAGGAAGTTCGTTAGAATAGCTCCGGTTACGAGTAAATCCGGACAGGCTGAAACGGTAAGTGTGATTATTTTTTTGTTGTTTTTTTTAGCGTTCCTCAAATTATAAAATGAATCCCCTTTTGTAATGTAATTGAAAAAAAAATTTAAGGTCTGCTTCCGGTATTAGTCATACCTGTGCGGCTTTGGGAACGTTTATTATTTAAATATTTATGGTCATTTTACATTATAAATTAAAAGCTTCTTATAATTGAATTGTATATTTTTTATTACTTCTTTTTTTCTTAGATTGACATAGAATGTACTATTTTTAAAATTAGAAGTTACATATGTTAACATATCAAGTAAAACCTTAGTCTTTTTGGAACAATACCATTAAGGGTCCGTCCAAATATTAATCCCTTGAGCACTAACCTGACGTTTACGCCAGCTTTCCATTGTTTTCCTATTGTCTCATTTTTATGGGTAATCGACATATTAATTAAGTATACAAAATTTTGGTTATTTTTGGTTTTCGATTGTATCCGTATACAGGTGAATTTTTCAAGTATGGTACGGCCAAATCTGAAACTCAAAGATAAGTCAAAAGTCTTCATGGTTTGAATACGATATTTTATTTCATTGAAATGTTTTTAAAGTGACAACTTATTTAGCCGCGTCGAGCGGTTCTCGGTAGTAGAGGAAACACTTATAGATTCGCGTCATCTACAATGTTGATTTTTTTTACTTTGCTAACTCCGCTTCAAAATGATTTTCAGCTATCACGTCTATTAAGGGCGATACTTTGTGGAAATCCATCATAAATATAATATAGTTGATTTTTTAATCAATTTAATTTATTATCGCCTTCATAAATCGAATATGCTACATTATGTCAAGCATAAGATGGCATATAGGTTCTAGCGCTCTATAAGATTTTTAATTTAAATTATAAAAATGTGAAATTTTTAATTATTCATATTGTAACTTAAAAAAAAAATAGTGTTTCCAAAATTTATACTTTTCACTTCTGTCGGTAATTTTAACTTAAGCCTAGAGGTATTGGCTCTTAAGTAATGCTGTTTGCACTCACATCGGGGTTTGGTTTTTTTTTTAATTTGAATATGGTAGGTAGCCAGAGGTGCTATCACCATACCATAGTTTCATTACGATGTTTTCTTTCATCGAAAGCTAAGGGTCATATAGAATAGGTGGATCAAATCAATCAAAAAATTAGTTATTCAATTAAGACGGTTATGAACGTCAAAACACTACCACCGCTTCGGAAAATAACACAGTCGAGAAGAGCCGGCAAGAAACTCGATTTGGTTTTTTTTTTTATAAATTCATAATATAAATATACATTTTATTTTTAAATAAAAAACTATACAAATCATAGTTACAACCATTGTTAGCGGAGGCACAGAGAGGGGAGAACGATAGTGATATCGTTCGCGTATTGATCCACCTTGTAATATCCCTTTGAAATTAGGAAATGCTTGACATGGTGCTTGAACTTATTGTCAGGTAAATCGGTAATGTTCTTTGGGATCTTATTATAAAACCGAATACTATTACCTATAAAGCTTTTATTAGACTTACTCAGCCTTTTTTTTTTTTTTTTTCGAGGGGAATGCATTTACGCACTTGCTGCCCAGCCAGACCTGAAAGGGACGTACCCCAACAGGAGAGACTGGAGCGATTGATGATGTGTGACAGTCGCTCGCACGTAAGTACGAGTGGCTGTCACACAGGATTAGTGTGGGACTTGCGGCGAGAAGCGCCATTGACCACTACCCACTAAACCCCCCGGTACTAAACCCCCCACCACCTTGTACTCAGCCTAAAGCGTGGAACGGCCAACTTGTCTTTATTTCTAACATTAAAATTATGACGATCATTTACCAGATCAAGCTTGTCCAAATTTTTACGAACACACATCAGTCATTATGTTATCGAAGATGTATTGGGAGGGCAAAGTTAAGATATTATATTCTTGAAACTTGTTTCTTAGAGACTGTGATAAAACCTACAACTTAAGACGCTCTCCATAAGTCTAGTATTCCTAAGCCTTTATTGTCAGTTATTTACTTAACTAACTTAACCTTAGTTACTTTGTTAACAGCAAACGGTTCGTTCAACGCAGAGCTTATTAGCGCCTCTCGCGAGCATCACCAACACAAGGGTCACGATAGATGACGTTAAGGATACGAAGAAAATCCGTGTGATCAAACCCGTTGAACGTCTTGACGAGGAACAGGAGATACATCCCGAGGTCGGTGTGGAAGACCAGGTGGTCAAGTTAGAGCAGGACTCGAAGATGGCTCTAAGGCAGCTCATATCTAATACCGTGGGGGTTGAACAGAAAGTTGAGGAAGAAGCTGACGTCCATGAGGAGACAGCGTATGACCAAAACCAGGTATGTCTATTTTTACCCCAGTGTTCGTCTAAAGGTAGAAATTCGACAAATTTTTTTTCAGCGGAACACATCTAGTAATTAATACTTTTTGTTTTATGCATTGAGTTGATAAATAACAACGTACTTTATTTACTTTTTACAATTATATATCACAGTTACGGACATTGAATAATTTACGACATAATTAACTGCCATCTTGAAAAAGTAAGGGCGACGTAGAGTAGTGATGTGAACCGGTGTTGCCAACTCCCATTCTGTGTGGCTATAGTTTAATACAAAACCTCCAATAAAACTTGTATATTCCAGGTTCATCTGGACGATGATAGTGTTAATGCGGAAAAAGTGGAAGTCAATAAGGATGAAGAACATCCTTTGATTGTGATACCTTCTAACTTTAGGCAGCCGGCTTATACTGTTGCTAGAAGGGACCCTTCTTTTTCAGAAGAAGACAGCAATATGTCTTTACCGGTAAGTCCTTCGAACAGCTTTGATACTAATAACTATTTTTGCAAGCTTAGTACACAAAAACAAAACACATACACACACTCATTTCTGACATTCTTACGTTTATAGAATCATATCATATTTTGCAACTCAAAATGGTGTCTAATTTGCTAGGACTGTCTAGGGAATTTTTGTGGCATCCCAAAATTCATGTTAGTTATTATACCATTTTACGATTATATACCACGCCACCATTATTACAAAATACACGGTCAAATAGTGCAAGTTAATGAATAAGAAATATAAAATTTT
The DNA here is from genome assembly GCA_014132275.2 of Samia ricini. Lineage (NCBI taxonomy): Eukaryota > Metazoa > Arthropoda > Insecta > Lepidoptera > Saturniidae > Samia > Samia ricini. The sequence goes on from AP028159.1 coordinate 4,875,484, forward strand.
AAGTGATAGACCGATATCCCACTAAAACCTCTAATCCCTCTAATCATGACTATTTTGATATTTGTCATTGCGACGCCGTTACAGATATAATTAGAGAAATCAGTAATTTAAGAAATCGATTTATAGGTACGAGAAATCGATTTGAATTTTTTATATTTCTTACCGTTCCGTTTAATTAATCATTGGTAAAGTCTTTTAAACTTACTTTTTTAGGATGAGCAAAAATCATTTTCAACTACGGTTAACATAGAAACTGAGATAACGTCGTATGATCCATCGAAGACTCCGGAACCTGTATCTGATAGTGGTAAGTTAATTCAATTTAATTGAATTGAAATCAATTGCTTTCAATCGTATAGTTGAAACGTTTTATTATTGCACTGCAAATTATAATCAGATTTTAATAGGATCTTAGTTTTAACTTAAATAAAAAAAAAAAACTACCTCGGTGGCGCAGTTGTATTACGGTGCGACTGCCGTTCTGAGGTCTCGGGTTTGATCCCCGGGTCGGGTCAAGTGGTATTGGGTTTTTCTACTCCGTATCATCCCGGAGTTTGGAATTTGTGCCCGATATGGCGACAGGCTCACCCCCTGTCACATCTGGGACGGAACTAAGCTCGGCGAAATGTGAGTGGTGTAGTTCGCTACATCACCTCTGCCTAACCCTTCGGGGATAACAGCCGTGAGCTTATGTTATGTAAAAAAAACTACCCGTAAATAAGACATCGGTTTTATCGGATAATACATTTCGATTAGATTATTGATTTGTTAAGAGTCCGCGCTTTCGTCCACGTGAAATTTCTTGCGTGAAAAACAGTGACTTTAAAGAGAATAAAGCAATACATGTATCATTCATTTATCTATGAAGAGTTGGTATAAATTTATGCCTCCATTTTTTACTTACATATTTTGAAATGAGTAAACATTATTTCATAAAGTACTGTTATACCAAATTTCATTTAGTTTTGTTCAGTAGTTGCTCCCTGATTGGCGAACAAATTAGTTAACTGGTAGACAACAATTTCGACGCATTTCCCCTTTGTAGACAAGAGTGGGGAGACTACGAAACATCGCACGAAGGGAAAACCATGAATATACAAACAATGTATATTGTATTCTATCTCATTCTATCACATGTTAAATCATATAGATGTATGTGTTTATCTCTCTTTTTAATGTCACTTTTTCGTTTCATCGATTTTCAAATTACAATAGGGCTAAATAAGTGTTCACTTCAATAACTTATAAAGTTAGATGTGATCAGAACAGCTGGCATATGTTGTTTTTAATAAATCATGTCGCGGTGTACTAAGTCTGTTGTAATTTTATTGTAAATGTTTGTTGTAATTTTGTCAGGCACTATGTCAAGATTTTTTTTTTTATTTCAAAAGGTTATAATAGGACGGATCGTTATGTGAACGATGTTGATGTCTGTAAATGACATATTTCTCTGTACTAAAAAAAACTGTAATATGATGTTATTTTTAAATTGTTATCTCTGTGACATTTTGTGCTATGACATCGTTATAAATAAATTAACGTGTATTTTATATTAGGGAAATATTCTCAACGCACTGGGAGAGTACTTAAGAGTTAATATTCAAGGTTCAAATTTAGGACCGGAAAAAAGTAGTGTTTTAAAAATATGTCTCTAGAACCAGTATCTAGGCTTAGTGTGTATTACCATTCACCACATCGTCACTTAACATCAGGTGAGATTATGGTCTGGCACTGAGTCTATTCCGTGTAAAAAAAAAAACTATAGATATATCTATCAAGCGTCTTACCCTCTTCTCCACGATTGGGTTTGTTTTCCGAAACCGTAGTAGTGTTTTTGACGTTCATAAGTTGAATAAAGTTTTTTTTTTTTATTTAAATTTAATGGTCGTCGTGGAGATCTTTGGGGGCGACCTATGTCCAGCAGTGGACGTCTTTCGGTCAAACGGACTGATGTAAATGTGAATGTACGTTTATAATAGACGTAGTGACGACGGACCTGGGATTGCGGCCGCGGAAAGCCTGCAACTGCACGAAATCCCAGTGCCTCAAGTTGTATTGTGACTGTTTCGCGAACGGCGAGTTTTGCAATAGTTGTAACTGTAACAACTGTCATAATAATCTGGAGAACGAGGAGCTGCGGCAGAGGGCGATCAGGTCGTGCCTGGATCGAAACCCTTACGCTTTCAAGTTAGTATATATATTGGCAAAGTGGAGAAAATGTTTTTTTTTTTCTTTCTAAATTATAGCATTGATGTATAAACTGTGTTTTAATCTATAGGTAGTTCACTTATACGGCAATATGAAGTTAGCACAAAGTTTAAAAATAAACGAATATTAACGGTTTTTTTGTTGGCGATTGTAGATAGCCCGCCTATGATTCTATATGACTCAATTATAACTGTAGCTTAAAGGCCGTTCAAGTAAACATTAATGGGAGGGGAAGACGGGGGGGGGGGGGGGGTTTAACCTCTGCTTACTTTTGATGATATGGGTGGGTCCTAGGTTCGGAAGGGTGATTACGTAAGCAATTGGTTCATTGCATGTCAATGAATGAATTTTGATGGGGAGTTTTCATATATGTATTACAAAACAATGGATTTTTTTTAAGTCAAGTCAACTTTATTTTTTTCTCTCAAATGTACTCTATCTTTATAAGAAAAATCTTCATTTTGTTTTGCAAGAGAAAATACTTATTAAATTTAGACCTTTATTTTTTTTTTTTGGCGGGGGGAAATGCATTTACGCACTACCCTTACCCATTGCATTAGTGAAAAACCGAGGTCCCCCAATGCAATGGGTAAGGGGGCACGAAGGGACGAGTTCCGTGCCAGTGTGGGACTCAAACCCGGGCGAGAGTCGCCCGGGAGTACCCACTAAAACTCCCCGGGGCCGTCCGCTGCATTTGGGATGGGGGCGATACGGGATTGCAATGCATGCCACCGCGCCGCCCCCTGCGGCGAACCCACCGGGCCTCGTCCGTGCAATGGCCCAATGGGGATGGGAGAGGAATACTTCCCCACCCACCTGTTCGCCCACCCCCTCGAAGGGAGGCATAACCTACGGTCAACATTCCGGGGGGCAGGATATACTTCCTGCCCCTCATAAGAATATGGATTCCCTCACCATTAGGATGTAAAGCCTCCCTCACCACAACAGAAAAATACATAGCAAAAAGTGTTGGTACCAGCAAACAGCCCTGTTTTACACCACAGGTGGCAGGTATGGACTCTGTTTGATGGATACGCAATAGGTCATGTTCTCGTGGAGAATTCTTATCAAACGTATAAATTTGTCACTGCATCCGAGTTTCGCCAATACTATCCGTAAAGCTTGACGAGGCACGCTATCAAAAGCCTTCTCCAAGTCTCTATGCTTTCTCTGTTTTTCTACTGTTGTTGCTTTAATGAAAATATCGCTTCGCAAGTGCCTCTAAATAGGCGGAATCCGAATAAAGCATCGAGTAATATATTTTCTTATATCTCCGTCTAACGGCTTAATAGTATTCTAGCAGACATTTTCAATTATAACATATTGGTATCAATCAAATCAATAAACTATTTATGCAAACTGTTTGTACAAAGAGTATGTCTGTACAAATATATTAACAATATATTTTAGGCCTAAGATCGGTAAATCTAAAGCCGGCGGCCCAGAGATCATAAGGCGACATAACAAGGGATGCAACTGCAAAAGAAGTGGATGTCTCAAAAATTATTGTGAATGTTACGAGGTAATTTCAAAATTCTATAGCTTTGGTATGAACACTAACGGTTACTAAACTGTAATATGAGAGTTACATTTTTATTATATTTTCTATTTCTATGTTTTTTTTTTTAATAATAAAAATGAACTTCTTGTGTGTGTCAATTTGGGCTTTAATGTGTCGAGTTCGACCCATAAAAATGAAACAATAGAAAAACAATGGAGAGTTGGCGTAAACGCCGGGAAGGTGCTCAAGGGGTTAATGACTTCGAAATACATAATTGAAAAAGGATTTTATTATATTTGAATTAAAATTCACTTCCTATGCCTTTCAAAGATTAAATTATATTTATAATTGTGTCGTGAACATTTTAAAATGTCTTAGTTGTTTATAGATTTGCTACCAATAGAATGTTTTTATCTAGATTGTAAATTTATATTTTTCTCGGGATTCAGATTTTTGAAATAAAAACTTCTTCTTAGCGCCGTTAAGCAATTCTCCTTTAAGGAAAAAACTTATAGATTCGCGTCACCAATGCTATGACGTCAGCTGTCAACATGCTACAGTATATCAAGTATAAGTGCTGGCTCAGAAATAAGTAACAAAACATTAAGCGTTAAAAACCAGTTTTTGCTAAGTTTCGAGTTTTTACTACTGTCGGCAGTCCACGTGGCTGCCTTGTTATATTTTTTTTTTTGTGTTAATCGGTAATTTGCGATGATTTATTATTATTATTATTATCCAGGCTAAGATCGCGTGCACGTCGATGTGCAGATGCTTTGGTTGTCGTAACGTCGAGGAGACTCTGGTGCGGAGACGGGACTTACGGCTAAAGGAGAAACTGAACGATTCCGCATTCAGACCGCCGGCTATCGGTCAAGTCAAGTGAGTAACAATAATTTTTTTTTTCATTAATATTGAATGTTTATTTATTTATAGTGCGGCCGGATTCAATTCAAACCCACGTAGCCGACTCGAAAAAGTCGGCCTCAAACCATAGCATGGTGGCAGCGCATATTCTAACGGGTAACTACCGCCCTCAAGTTTGAGAAACCTGTTAATGTGTTTACCATCCTTAATGACGTTCGTCACTTATCGTCAGGTGAGATTGTGATCTAAGCACTGAACTTAAAACTGAAGAGTACTTTAAAAAAAAAAAATACCCTAAAGGTCGAAATTCGACAATAGTGTTTTAAATAATTCTTAAAAATTTGCGGTGAAAAACTGTTTGTACTTTTTTTTTTCTGTTGACACTCGAGCTCATTAAAAGTTACTGAAAAGGTTTAGTGTGTTTACCATTCTGGATCACAACATCACTTATCATCAGGTGAGATTGTGTGTGATTTTTCTATATATATATGCTGACCATCGATCATCCTCAAATAGAATAACCGTTCAAAGTTTGCTTGAAGAAAACTTAGCGAAAGTTCTAGTTCAAAGTGTTCTTAGTCGAAGTAGTAAAATTTTTTTAATGAATACCACACACGTGATTATTGGACACCAACCCCAAGTGGTGGCGCCGGACCACACCGATATATTTTACTAACCCTCATCTCGAGATCATGACACTGTATTTTAACGTAATTTGATATAATGAGAATCTACCACGAGTAATATAAAGCAATAAATAAAAATCAGTACTCGTATCTTATGTAATCCCTTAATTTGGCACATACATATTAATACGCACACGGGAGCGTTCAATTATTACGTAACGCAATTTTTGGAGATTTTTACCCAACACTCTCCCCCCCAAAGACCCCTGCATAGCGGGCGTTACGTTACCAGCACCAAGTGACCATTTTTACCTAAAAGTCACAATTAAGTGACGTAAAGTATCGGAAAGTCGCTAATATACCTATGTTATTGTTTTAATCGCGTTAATAATGTATAAAAAAATGCTATTTTGACATGACAAACAGACATTTTAAATTTTATTTATTATTAGTACAGATTAAATCCGTCGTATTTCAGGCAGCCGTGCAGTTTCATGACAACGGAAGTTATAGAAGCGGTGTGCCAGTGCCTGATCGCTGCGGCGGCTGAGAGCGAGGACAACGCGACGGAGTCACGTGACGACGAGGCGCCCGACGCGAGCCACTCGCCCGTACGTGACGTCATCGAGGAGTTCGCCAAATGCCTCCAAGAGATCATCGGCGCCTCGCATCAAGCTTTGCCACACTCCGAAGAGGTATAATTTCCTTTGTTCCATTTTAAGGAAAAGGCAAAGGTACTAGTAGACCATACAGCCAAGTCAGACGTTAGGAACACTATCGATAAATGAATGGCGTTAACAAAATGGCGGCCTTCTGTTACGAATCACAACGGGAATGATTGGGATATTTTCAGAATTCACGATCCGTGTCCTCATTTTCACTTCAGTACACTTGTGTATCATAACATACTATATCACGCACAATGCCACCAAAATTACATAATATATAGTCGTATACTGCAAAATAATGAATTAAAAACGAGGACGACAACAAGGCAGACCGAAATCGAACAAAGCACCCCGTTATAACTTTCTTCTACTTCTTAGTTAATGGCAATCTGTGTACGCACAATTTCTGCCAATGTTATGTAGGAGGGATTTTATATCTTTATCAGCGTTACAAAGCTCCAGCAAAACGGTGGCCCGTCCTGCTCGAATTTTCTACAGAGCTTTGTTGACACCTCAAAATAAATGTTAACTTCTATAATAGACTTAACTTGAACACAATTACTAAACTATTGCTAATAAAGAAAATAATTGCTACAAGAAAGATTGAGATCCCGCCAAAAATTCTCGGGTATAATTTTATTGAAGTGGTTCTTAGTGGTTTCGTCACACAGCGAGCGGATCGGGACGCCGGCGCTATATTTGTATAAAAAAAATCGCGCCGAGTTCCGTGAGAGCCGTGCGTGACCTCTTCTATAATAAACACACGCTGGCGTGCCCGACCTGCCCGCTGTGTGACGACACCATTAATTGTCGTTCGTAATTCGAATCTCGACTAAACTAGTGAGTCGTGCAGAGCTTTTATTTGTTTTAGAGAGAGTTAATTTGTTTTGGTCTTAGGAAATATATATACATATACCCACCAGGAAATTTTCTTCCAGTTGAAGTACTAATTTAATTTATAGCTATACAATTACTTTTTATAAATAACATGAACTCTATTAAGAGTTTTTTTTTTTTTATTTGTTTCAGGAACAGGCGTGTTAATTAAATACTCAAAAAGAAAATCACGCAATACAGCAAAAGTGATACATAATTTATATTAATATAAATAAAATAGATACTGTCTGTCATTTTCGTGATCGATACGCTTATACATAGTTATTAAACGGATATGTAACGTTTAATTAATTAAATAATAGTAAAAAAAATATATATTTTTATTATTCACACGTGTGAATTGCTAGCGTAATAATTATGTGGAGGGAATACTTCCGCCATTTGCTTTTTCAAACTCATTGATAATGACAGTACTTCATTACCTGTTCTGTAGATAAATGTCAATAATGTCACATGTTATGACAAAAAAAAAGTATAAATGTCATGTTATAAGACTGTGTTGTAAATAGTCTATAATAATAATAATTATGCATGTTACATTTTGTTTCTTATAAAAATTTATTCAAAATTACACTATAAATATAAAGCCTTTATTATGTAGCAGATTATTATTATTATTTTTTGGATGCTAATAAGTGTTATTGTAAATAACATAGTTTATTATTCCTAAGTGAATGTGTGTACCTTTGGTATAAATGGAAAAAAATATATGTACATAGTGACAATAAACGTTTTATTATTAAAACTGTTTTATTTAATTTTCCGTATGTTTTCATTTTGAAGTCTGAAAAATAAGTCTGCGTGTTGACCGAGTAAATGTTATTGTGAGGGCTTGAATCATGTTAGCATAATTTAACTCGAACCGCCAACGTAATATATCTGTACTAATAAATAAAAATTCTAGTGTCTGTTTGTAATATTAAAATAAAACTACAATATTACAATTTTTATTATTTAATCTAATCAACTCTCCTCTTTTTTTTTTCAACCTGGCTAACGCTGTTGACTGGAAGGGCCTTTACAGCTTCACTGTAACTTTGGGGGCGAGTGCTGAAGGCACTCAGCCGCAATAAGGTACGAACCTCGGCTTGGCCTTCACCTGAGTCTGCAAACTCTCTTCTAAATTACTGGGAAACCTATAGTCTAATTTTTAAAACTCCTGACTAAATTTAGTTCGCATAAAGGGATACAAAGATACCAAGTACCAACGTCGAATTTAGCGTAGGTAAATACAGTTGTAATATTTACTATAATGCAGGTTATAAAATATTATGTTCTCTCTATAAATAACGCAAAAAGTTCTAAGGCACCAAGAGTAATACACGACGGAGTTTAGTGCACCGCGCACGTGTAAGGTGCGATATAGAGTTCCGGAAAATAGTTTTACAGTACATAACTACGAAGTTAGCCGAATAGTGCTGGGTATTTAAAACTTTGTTTTCACCTATTCGAGGAGGTACTTAAGAAACGATGAATACGAAATACGTGGTGAAAATATCTGATACACTTGGCAGGTTTGACCATTATTGTATGTATTTATTATTGGTATGAATAAAACAAAATAATAACTGCTTGTAAATCTTCCATATTTGGGCAAACACCTGTTGTCGAGAATCAGTACTGGCTTGATCATATTACTAGCATGTGATATATTTATTAAATAATTTAATAGGCACGAAATATAAATTTTTGTGGTCCATACACTATTAGGATACTTCTAAAGCTATCTAATAACTAAACATGAATTGACAAATTCCAATTCTGAAGAAAAATCGTTAATATTGACTAATGCTATCAATGGATATTAAATGACATTCGACTAGTTCATAATTGTTAAACTTATACACATTTTTAAATATAATTTAAAGATATATAAATAATTTAATTTTTCAAATAATTCAACAAATGCAGTGAAAACAAAGACTAGGCATTACCAACATAATATAATATTAATAATGAATACCTATCATAAATAACATTACCATTTGTTATGCGTTTTATTATGGGAAGTAACTCGATACAAGTAGTTCATTAGTCTTGAAACAAACTCGTAACCTTTTGTTTGGCAGTTGTGCCAATTAGTGCGTACAATCACGTACAAAACTAAATAGGTATAATATCATTAAGTAATATTTAAAATACGTAATCAATATTGCCGTGTGGTACTTGGCTACGAATAGTACCACCCTATATCGTTCCCGTGGGATTACGGCAAGTCCCCTCTTTTTGGAGGAGGCCTATGTCCAGCAGTGGACGTTTTTCGGTTGAATCAATCAATCATCAATACTAATAAATAAAATTGGAGTGTCTGTTTGTAATGTCAAAATTATTATTTTTATTCTAAATAGATATTAATGTATGTACGATACCAATACCATAAATACAATTATGAAATCTTTTGTTTGTCTGTCTACTTGATCCGGGTAATCTTTGAATCAGCAGGGAGGATTTTGACGGTACTTTTTTTTGGGTAGGGTACTTTTAATTTTCGAAAATAATTATGGTTTCGTGTAAAAAAATTAAAGCTGATACAAAATTTATTAAAATCCGATTCAATGCACAGTTTTACGGGCAAGTGCTTGAATGTATGAGAAATATATTTACTTTATCTTAATACTAAAGAATTTTTAGGAAGGTAATTAGGGTTCCATATAAAAAAAACGCAGTGAAGAAAATAAGAAACGTAGGTGCAGCCGCGGGTACACGGCTAGTTAAGTAATATAATTATTGCTGTACTTTAAGATTATTTTCATTTGGAGCTTTTTAAATAACAAATGTAATGAGAGTTTGTTATAAAATAAATTTAAAAAAAAACTCGGAGTACTGAAGGACTATCTATATTAAATTACTATTAATATAAAATTATATTAATTATTAATATAATATATGAAAATTAATTTTTAATATAATATATGAAAATTAATTTTTAATATAATATATGAAAATTAATTATTAAGTATTAATATAAAATACTATTAAAAACGGTATGTATGTCCTAGCATGCGCTGGTAAATTAGATAAAAATAGTTCGATTACATTTTGTTGAAATAGAGTGTTAAATATTCAAGAGTTTTTCTAGATATCTAGTCGCATCTAAAGATTTAAAGGCGGGTGAGAAGATTTTATGGGATGAACCTTTCGTTTTGGGACCAAATACTGATACATCATTGGTGTGTTTCAATTGCTATTTACCTCTGATAAGCAAGTTCGTCGTATGTAAAAGCTGTGCAGTGGCGCCTGTTTGCCCGGGAGATGGATGTCTAGAGACATTAGTCAACAGTAAGTAACTTATACGCATAACCTTGGGGTCAAGTGATTATAACCTATAACTAAATCGTGGTTTCGATTATAATTTGACTTTACTTTGGAAAAAAAAATAGTTTTAATATTTAGGAAAATAATTGTATTTTGTACAGAGATCCTTTAATGAACCAATCTTTTACAGAATGGCATACCAATATCGAATGTGATTTGTTAAGAAATCTCAAACTCACTAAAGGGCTTAATCCTATGAAACTGGTTCAAAATGTAGGATCATTATTATTTTTCCGAGCGTTATTGAAAAGAGAAACCAATCCTCAAGCTTGGGACGAGTTTATGAAACTGGAAACACACATGGAGGAGAGGAAAGCTTCTGAAATTTGGAATTTCTACGAAAATAGTGTTAAGGTTGACATATAATATATTTTTTAAATATATAAATGATGTCGTTGGAATGAACTTATATAATCGCATGATCGTGATGATAAGGGTGGATCATTACGTGAACGACATGTCTTGAAGTGTCACCGCTCTTTGTGCTTTCACTAAAACCGTTTATTGTTATTATAAATTGAATAATTTTAATAACTTAAAAAAAAATATGTAAAAAAAATCAGATAGATTCTCGACTGGGTTGTTTTCCGAACTGGTCGTAGTTTTTGGACGTTCATAAGCGCCTTCTCAGGGCCTAAATTGCATAAAGAATTTTTTGATTTTGATTTGATCTTCTATTTGCTTTTATAATAAAGTTTCGACCAAGACTATGATTATGATGGTGAAGGTAAATCGATAGAACAAAATTTCTTAACGTTTCTTCTGTTCTTGTATTTGTAGTCTATAGTTTATTTAGCATAATGTAGTTATTTTGCCGAACTTGTATAACAAAGAATCAGGGTCAATAAAGGTGGGTCTAAAATGATATCTATTGAAATTAATGGTTTTCTTCGGATGTGAGATAAGTATGATTTCATTCTTTTTATTTTAGTTAAAATCAATAGATCATTATTATTTTGCAGTTTATCCAATCATTAAATTTACTTAGCGACCAGGATGACGAGAACAACCTGGTTCAAAAAAGATATGCGCTGCTATTGATGTAAACAGCTTCGAAGTACGAGGAGTGCCAGGCGTCGGGTCCATGGAAACTTTACGTGGTGTTTATTTAAAGGCTGCGCTGTTAGCTCATGATTGCGTTAGCAATACGCATATGTCCATAAACGACAATAACCTCCTCGTTTGTCACGCTAGCGTGGATATAAAGAAAGGGGATACAATATACTATAATTACACGGATCCATTGAAGGTATTAAATATGTACCTTTTGATTTGTTCAGCATTAACGGTGAATTCCAATAAGTGTACTTATTATTAAATCTCCCTTTCCAATTATCTAGTACGGTCCTGATAATATATGATTTTATTTTAGGGCACGATAATACGCCAAAAGCATTTAATAATCGGAAAATACTTCAAATGTACTTGCAAGCGTTGCACGGATCCAACCGAAATGGGAACTTACATGAGCTCCGCTTTGTGTCCCAATTGTAAAACAGGATATATAACAAAATCAGGCGATGATGAATGGATCTGCAAAGACTGTGCTCAACAATTTTTAGACACGGATATCGCTAGTACAGTGCAATGCTCTTCGGACAAACTCAAATTTATAAGTATGACAAATTATTTTTCTACGAAACAGTACATGTTTCTTAAGCGAACAAAACGTTGATGTGTCTTGACGGTACTATTTCTACCGTGTCCGAGATAGTTTGAACTTTCTAGTGGCAGAAATTTTGAACTATAAAAACTTTATTGCACATAAAATTAGCACATAGGCGAACTTAATGCCATTTGGCATTTACTTCCAGCTAACCTGCGGTAGTGTTGTCTATACAAAGAAGTAGGTAGTGCGTTTTAAAGTAATCATTTTATACCCCCTAACTAAAGTTCGCTATAACATAATTTATTTTCGCCTTTTCTGATAATTACTGCTTCTATTTAGAGTATTGTTAGAGTAGCGAAGTCTTTTTAAATATGAATTCACATTTTTGAATACCTACACGTAGAGATTTTGAAATTGTCATTGATGGATTTAACTTTAAGACAAGTCTAGGACTATGTACAGAATTGATGTATGTAAAAAAAAAAAAAAGATTATCTATTCATTATATTTTTGATTACAATGATGTTATAATAAAAAGGTGCTGTTTCGGATATGCCATCTAACCTAAATGCAGCATTGGTAGTTTTAACATAGCGTTAATTTTTTCTATAAAGTTTTCGTCGTTTGATCACTAGGGCTACGTCGGCGCTTTTGTCTACAGAAAGTTTATCCAAAACCACATATCAATATTAAAAGGCCTTACAAAATTGTACCCTTTTATTTATTCCTAACAAATTCTATCAATACTTGATACATACCTGTACCTCTATCGCATTTATAATAATTGGATGAATTGTCTTTAATCTTTAGTAGTAAGAGAACAAAATTGATTGTGCGCCATAATATATGTCTGGAACCTGAACTGTAAACGCGATAATGGTTTGGTTTATGGTAATTTCAACATCAGAGTACTAACTGTACTAAGGTATACATACATATTGAATTTCACGCATATATCAAATTCATTTGTCCTATAAGTTCGAAGTATTATTCCTTTTTCACAAACATTATTTTCGTTTCATTATGCTATTAACATTATTACCTAATTCACTGTATTTGTAGATAAAAAAGATGAAAAGGAATTAGAGGAGTATATTAAGAACGTTGCCTTAGTATTGACGCCAAATCACTATTTGTTGCTCGATGCTAAACAATGTTTGGCGGGGGTCCTCAGAGATACGATCAACAGAGAACCGCATCCCACTAAAAGATTAATAAGCCGAAAGCTGGAGCTATGTAAAGAACTATTGCCGGTTCTTGAGAAATTATGCCCCGGAATTTCCAGAGTTAAAGGTGGGAATTTATCTATTGGTATACAGAAATAAAAGTAGCCGTGTATAGAGTACAATTATTATTAGAATCTTTATTTAAAACTTTTAATATGATCAGTATATAATATTATCCTTGAACGAATATGTTGTAATTAAAATTAAACTAATTTGAGGTTAGGTAAGGTTAGGTTAGTAGTAGTTAAAACATGCAATAACAATATTAAGACCTGCTTGCTATTTCGAAAAAAAAAAGTAAACATAAGCTGTATAGCACAAGCCTCACTTATACACCAACCAACCAAATAATAATATGACTGATCTAGTGGAATACATATAAAAATGGCTTAAATTTATGAAAATGAATTTTAAATGTATGAAAAATACTAAACATAATTTTATGTTTTAGCAATTACGATGTATGAGATCCATTCAGGCATGGTGCAGTTGTCGAAAAAAAGGTTCAACTCTCGTGAGTTAACAGCTACTTATTACATGGTACAATATAATATATTTTTTATTAAAAACCAAATATGTCGTTTTTTACTTTAATATTTATACATACTTATTATATAATACAAATAATAACTAATGGACGCTGTTCAGCTCGCCACCCGACAGAAAGGTTCCCAGAAGTGTGGCCCATTGCTACGTTGAATGGCAATGCTAATGCGCTGCCTTCTGGTCTTGACACGTGTAGTCTTGACGGCTCGCGAGCCTCTTGATAGAGCTATAAACACTCGGTCCCAACGGTCCTACAAGTCTCGGCCCCAACGGCACAAATTTGTCACTATATTTGCGCCTCTATTTGGCAATATCTCTGTCTGTTTATTAGTTTATTATTAAATGTCTTTTCTGGTCCAGTTTTGTTGTGTTAATTAATATGTAAGACGATATGATGTTAAAAGTCAAGTCAGTTGTCGAATAAAATGGCTAGCAACATGGGCTAGCGAAATATTTTGAATACTTAAGAGATATAATCCAGTAGGTACCTACATATTTGTGAAAAATAGTCATGGGTGACAAGAGTTGAAGTCGTAGGGATATTGTGCTGTCATGATATTTTAATTTATTTTTAGCACAAGTCAACCAATTTCTTTATTACTTACATTATGTATAACAACCTAGTTACATCAAATTATTTTTCTATTGCAGGATGAGTTATTAAACGCCGAACTGTTTTTAAAACGATCGCTGGAAATGTTGTTTATTGAACCTGGGAATTCCCCAGAAGGACAACTATGCGCTAAGGCTTTAGAAGATTACAGGGAGTTAAAAACAACGATGAATCGAGTTTTAGACGCTATACATGCTGAAGGAAAAACTTACGTCAGTGCGTCTGACCGTGTTTATTCCTGTTAGAATTAAACTATGTTCTATGGTTGTAAACGGATGGTGCAGTTCAAATAAAAATATACTTATTAAAGCAAACAGTGTTGGAATTATTATTTAATTACCTTATTTTACTTGTTTAGAATACATCTTTTGTAAAGTGGCGTCAAAGCCAGCTGTATAATTTGGTTATATTTGTTGGGTCATATTAAGTATCTACGTATGTTCCCATAAAGAAACCTAACAAACAAATTAACGCTTTTGGTCGGAAGTGCCATGAGAGCTTCATCGAAGGTTAATTCTAGCGCTTTAGGCACGGCCGTAAAAGGTAACTAGTACTACAAGGGCACTAAAATGGTATTAACAGAGGGAGTACTATTAAAACAATAGACATAGTATGTTTTCGCTATGGACATATATATATGTAAATATATAACTTAAATATATAATATATAACTTATTTACATAACTCGTTTTAGCAAATAAGCAATTCACAAATTAAATTCAATTTCAACAAAATTTATAGTGGAAACATTTTTTGGGTACCTTGGTGATTCCTTAACTGGTGTACCAATCCATCAAATGTATGTTAAAAATATAATCTTTTTTTTTTCGAGGGGATTGCATTTACGCACTTGCTGTCTAACCTAACCCAGGGAACCCCCCCCCCCCCCCCCATGTTATGAAAAGGCATCAATTTCACATATCATAGAAGTATCTTATTTTTTAGATCTACGTCTAGTAGCATATTTTAAGATTTAGTAACTTGGGTCTATAAAGTTGATATTTCAAGAAGCTGTTTCAAGTTTACTTATCCCTGGTTATAGTAATAGGATATTTTCCAGGTGCACCTGGTTTGCTGAATTTGTAATTTATTAATAAATCATTTTATTAGGTACTTCCTAAGTTTAGGTTATTGTAGCTACATGAAAACTGTTTATGGTATATACAATGTTGTGGTGCCTAACATAGAGGTTAATATCATGATACTAATTATAAGAAAAGCAGGTCATTGTAATGTCAGGATTATGCTCACCAGCATTAGCATATATATCCCTGGCAATATGTTGTTAATATAAGCCTATATTTTCGTTTACCTCAGCATTGGGTTATGCTGTAGTCACTATGCTTGACATAGATTGGCAGGTCACATAGTCATCACAACTGTTGTGCTTAATACGAAAGGAGGATGATATGCGTATAGATAGACACGTAACGAAAATTTAAAACTAACTTTTAGTTACAAAAACCCTAAACACACAAGTTTGTTTGTCACAATTCTAAACTTGACAAACAATAAAAATCGACCATGGTGACAAGGATCTTTTTTTAAGTGTAATCATGTAGTCTCGTTCTATCATATAATTATAATGGACAACTAATTCTATAATATATCTATGAAAAGATAAAACCATTGTATGACATTTATATGAGAGTATTGGCGAGATCTCAGTCTGTCATGTAGCAGTAGTTTTCTTTAGTTCATTCAACTTATGTTTTTGTACCATATAATCTTTGTGGCGTTTTGTGTGATATATTCTGGTTACGTTTATTAGAAAAATAACGTGTAACATTTATTTTGAGGTGCCGACAAAGCTCCATGGAAAGTTCGAGCTGGGTGAGCCACCACTTTGCTGGAGCTTAATAACGCTGATACAAGATTGAAAACACATCTTACCTACATGACACTGGCACAAATTGTGTGTAGACAAATTGTCATTTTTTAAGAAGAAGAAGGTGATTGTCAACACAGATTCACAGACTAGTAATGTACAAATACAGACGCGAAACTCAAGTGCGACGGGTATAACGTTAGAGTTGAGGTACAGTGGGAAGAAATCAGATACACTAGCCCAAAAAAGGTATTTTTTATAACCTGCCAACATTATTATTAGGACCTAGGGACGAAACCGCTTCAACGTAAATCGATAAAATCTTACTTATTGAAGTCTAGCCACGAGGACTTTGCAGTAATAAAAAAAAAATGGTGTTTCCTATATTCAATTGTGTTCTCAGGTATTTACAATTATTAAAATACTCCAGTTTTTATTGCTGGAAAGTTATGGTAGCCTGACTATATGAAACAAAATGGGTTCAAAAATGAGGAATTTTAGACTTAGTAATCGTACACATTACATGATTACAACATAAATAAATCAACAAGAACTATATTTTTTTTAAACGACTTACTTACTTAATTTACATCTAAAAATTATAAATATTGTTGCCTTCATTTCTATTTGAAATCCCAGTTTCAATCTCCTCTTTAGAAAATTAAGGATGAGTAAGGAACAAGCGACCAGTTACACCGATACAGTTTGTCGAATAAACTTAAATATAGAAAACAATGCTCGCGCAGACAAAACTTTGCTAATACTGACGCCATATTGGAATTTTTGATGACATGGATGAATGACATAGTCTCTCACCTCTAAGATGGCAATTTCTAGTGTTTTATGTCATTTCGTTTATTTGATTACTGAGAAGATTCTATAGTAACCACAGATTGTCAAAGAAATGTTGAGGATCGTATCGTGTTTATTGAATCATCCGTGAAAAAAATGGTTTTTCACTAATATTTGTATATGTTGACCATAAGTGTAGGTTTGTGGACGTGTATACGATACTATAATTTTAGTAAATCAAATATATATTCACCATACCGCTAATAGTGAGTTTTCTTTTGTGGAGGTTAGTTAAGTATAATAAAATAATTCTGTTATCTTTCAGGTATAATAATAAAACCATTTAATTTGTTTTAGACCCACCATGGCGGATCAGTCCTCTGTGTTGGCGTTAGTGATTTTAGCTGTAGGAGTCACTGTACATTTTTCACTACACAAAGTCGACGAGGGACATGTAGGAGTTTACTATAGAGTAAGTAGGGCATGCAGTCTCGATTTAGCAATTAGATATAAATAGAGCAATTGATTATGGTTCAATTATTGAATCAATCGGTAGTTGTATTAATTATTGACTTGATAAAAGCTTGTTAATTCAATGTCAGGGAGTTTAAATTAATGAATTCGTTTATTAACTATTGTTTTATTTGTTTAAAAAGAACACATACAACAACAAAACCAATCTATTTCATAACTTAGAAACTCGTATTGTCTTTAGTATAAAAATCAGTCTATAATTTAATTTATAAACATCGGATTTATTTTAATATTTGTCTTTACACTATTAACTTGAATAGCTTAAATTTTTTTCTCAAAATGGCTTACTAATATTTTGTTTCTAATCTAATTACAGTTATATACTTTAATTCCAGGGTGGAGCATTGCTCCCTGTGACCAGCCAACCTGGATTCCACATGATGGTTCCACTTCTTACATCTTATAAGGCAATACAGGTATTCATTTCATGCAAAAAGTAAAATTTGACTTTTTTTTTTAAGACATGATCAGTTTATTCCATAAAAATATAATTAGTACAGGTTAAAACCCAGACAAACTTATCAGCAGTTGTTACGATATTAAAGATAGTACCAGGTTTAAAATGTGTTCTTTTTACAAATCTCAGACTATATCTCAAGACTAATTAAATCCAAGATAGTCCATAGTTCCACAAATAAAAACAAAAAAAATACTACTACAAAACTATTCATTAATTCGTGGAGATTTAAAGTATATTTAAATGTTAAAATGTTTACTTATATAAAAAAAACTAATTACATTGATGTTTGTTTAGATTTCAATCTTATAAACAGGCATAACTTATGCTTAAGAGTAATTCAAAGCATATGTATTCACCATAATCACATCTTAAAAATATGCTATGCCTGATAGGTCAAAGGTGGCTTTGATGTTTTAATAACTCATTGCTCTAGTTCAGTATTTCTTTGTACTTAGTAAGTAGTGTTTTGTTATTTCATGAGGAAAGAAAGATTGAGTGTTGTTTATTTAGTTAATAAAATAGTAAGTACAAAACAAGTACAAGTAGAGAGCACAGTTACACAAGGCACTTGAATTTCAGGACTTAGTGGGCATCCTTGAGGGTAGTGGCACAGATCCTCACGTAAAATATTAACAATTTTTTTACCAAAGTGCTTTTTGAACCTGTATTTGCATAGAAATTCTTCGTAATATAATTTGAAATTATTTATATGACGCCGAGGTCTATTAGATTGCTGAGATGTCTCCAGAAGATTAAAATCATCGAAATCCATCCTATTGTTCATATTTATATCCATTTTATGCAATTTGTGAATATTTATAGACACCAACCAAACATATGTAATTCTAAACTTAAATTTTAGTACCAAACTTAAACTAGGGGTCTCTGAAGTTTAACTTTAGTACCTTAGATAATCCGGGCTTAGAGAAAAACCTCGTTTTACATTTGAATTAGTCTTGGTTTAAACCTGGTACTAAACCTAGTACTAAAGTTAAACTGTGGTCTGGAATAAGACTGAATATGTGGGGTTGCTGCTTGATGAGTGTAAATGTAAGTTTTAGAAGATTAAAAAAACCGTTTAAGAGTACCAATAAACAATATTTATATTTGTTTTTTTATAGACAACACTGCAAACGGATGAAGTAAAGAATGTACCATGTGGTACTAGTGGTGGTGTCATGATATACTTTGAGAGGATTGAAGTTGTCAACAAATTGGAACCTAACAGTGGTGAGTTAACTTCACAATGGTATAAGGAATACAGTTTTATAACACTCATATTTTTGTCTACCACTTTGATTTATTTCTAATACTTAAAATAATTTATTACAGTTTTGGACATGGTCCGTAACTTCACAGCGGAATATGATAAGACATTAATTTTTAACAAAGTTCATCATGAATTGAATCAGTTTTGCAGTGCGCACACTTTACATGAGGTCTATATTGATTTGTTTGATCAGATCGATGAGAATTTACGTACAGTAAGTGTAATAATACTATTAATTTTACTGAAATTTCTGGCAAAATCTACTTAATATGAAACACCTGTATAGTTATTATAAGTAGTATAATTAATTACTTTCATATTTATTATATTCATTTTAAGAACTATCTCTAGTATTCTATGATTTTCAGGGATTAATGTTTTTTAAAGATATTATCTTTAAAAAACATTCAATTGATATTATAATAATCAATAACTTTTGGAAAGATCTCTAGTTTTAATTACCCCATAGCTCGACAAATACCTTACTAATTTATTGAAATAACATGCTTAATTAATATGTATTTAAATTGTGACATACTTTTCAAGGCTCTTCAAAAGGATCTTCATGAAATGGCTCCTGGATTGAGAGTGCAGGCTGTACGAGTGACAAAGCCTAAGATACCTGAAGCTATCCGTAAAAAACTATGAACTTATGGAGGCTGAAAAGTCAAAGCTTCTCATTGCAGCTCAACATCAAAAGGTAGGAACTATAATAAGTTATTTAGTTTTTTGGATGGTTCACAGACTAATATGATAAATAATTAAAGAAAAGATGATAATAGTTCTGTTACTAATTATAAGTCTGCCTTATAAATATATTTTAACTTATTACTATGAAGAAGCTATGAAATATAATGTTTATAACATTAATGTTGTTTTCTATAATATAAATTCACCATTATTTATGTTTAAAATATTTCAATTTTGTGAACCTAAAAAAGTATAGTCCATTGTAAAACTGCTGTTGCACTCTTTATTAACTGAAGATAATCAATATACACAGGTTGTAGAAAAAGAGGCAGAGACTGCACGACGTAAAGCCATCATAGAAGCCGAAAAGGAAGCCCAAGTTGCTAAGATACAATATGATCAGAAAATAATGGAAAAGGAATCATTGCAGAAGATTGAACTTATTGAAGACAGCATACATAGAGCCAAACAGCAAACTAAAGCAGAGGCAGATTTCTACCATCTCAAGAAACAGGCAGAAGCAAACAAACATTTATTGACTAAAGAATATTTGGAGCTAAAGAAATATGACGCTTTAGCTCATAATAATAAAATTTATTTTGGAAGTGATATTCCAAACATGTTTCTGCAAGCAAATGTTGGTGGTGATAATAATATTCCAATTCCAAAACCTGTGCAAGTTTAATGAGTAATTACTTTGTCAAAACATGCACTAGTCATTGAATAACACAGGCTGTAAATGTTTTGTCATAAGATGAAGTTTTCAAATTTCACTATTTGTGTGGCATTCTCTATGAACTAGAACTTTATTGTATGGACTATGTGATATACAAACATATTAGAGAAATTTAATTTTTAACAGATAATTACAAGGTACTGTTGTTTTTTTAGAAGATACATTGTGAAATCTACTAATTATTAAATAGTGTTTTAGTATTTTTGACTGATTAATTTTATGCTTATGTTTTATATGTATTTTTTATGTTAAATAAAACAAAACAGCTGGATGTTGAAAATGTGATTTTATTGAATAGAAAGCTTATATATTATGATGGCCATTGATATTTAGATTTTATTAAAGGCAGCAATGTCTACCGATTGTACGAAATCTTCAAATTCTTGAATTTTTTCAGTAAGAAGGTCTACTGATACTTTGTCATCTTCAATGACACACATAATCTGAAGTTTGTTGATGCCATAGCCAACAGGGACAAGCTTTGATGCTCCCCATAGAAGGCCATCCATTTCAATTGTGCGCACTTGGTTTTCCATTTCTTTCATATCTGTCTCATCATCCCATGGTTTTACATCAAGGATTATAGAGGACTTTGCAATAAGAGCGGGTTTCTTCGACTTTTTGTCAGCATATGCCTTAAGACGTTCTTCACGGACTCTGGCTGCTTCTGCATCCTGCAGAATTCATGATATTGTTAGAAACACATGTATTCTGAAATGTACATCAATGTTTAAAGATAACTAACCTCTTCCTCATCACCAGAGCCAAAAAGATCGACATCGTCGTCGTCATCGTCATTGGAGGGTGCAGCAGGGGCCGTGGGTTTAGCTCCAGCTGTTAATGGGCTAACTCCCTCTGACCAGGTTTTGCGTTCAGCAGGGGTGTACGATGCGATGTGGCTGTACCACCTCAAAACATGAGGTAGGCTGGCAGCAGGTACTTTGCCGACTTGCTCAAATACTTTAATATCAGCTTGAGAAGGAGTGTATCTGAAAGCCATTAAATTTGATTAATGCACTATACAAGGGCATTACTTAGATTTTTTCTAACGCCTAACATTTTTTCGTCAAACTAAAATAAAATTACGATAAATCAAATTTTTAAATGAGGTTATGAATATGTGAAAGGTTGACGTGGTTATATTATTTTATTAGTTTTAACATGCTTACCCAGACACATAACTTCTTTCAGCTAAATATTGGTTCAGTTCATTTAGCCCTTGAGCGGTTTTAACGTCTCCCAGTGCCATTTTTCTATTAGAAATTTAATTTACTCAAGCAAACCACACGGCCCGGCAACCAAACGACTGGAAAGAACTAGTGACATAATCGGTTCTAGAAAAACCTTAAAAACCGGTTTTTAAATTTAGATATCGATTAGAATTTGGAGCGAAACAATCAAGTGCTAAAGTAAACGATTTACAAACAACCTGCATATCAGACTTGAGAGAATGTGTCCCTGAATATTATACTGCACAAATTACAATACCAGAGACATAAATAACGCTATGCATCTGATGCCGAGTCTACATCGCCATTCGCACTTTCTGAGATATTGAGTGTGGATAAAAAATCTCCCGCGGAATTTTAATCCTAGCTTATCCCTAAATTTTTTTACTTAACATTAAAAAAAAGGTTCTTTACAGGACCTATGTACCTGCGTCTTGTGTGCAGGAGTGTTTTGCCGTTTTGTGTTTGTAATGCTCAATTCATGGTCAGTGTCACTGTATCGCGTTGGCGGCGATGCCAAGAGCCTTCCCAGTTAGGAAACGAGACACGTCTTGGATCACCGCCAGAGTGGGACGAGGAGAGTGTGCAGGAGCAAAGTTAGCCGCTTGTCCCTAGCGGCGGGAAAGGCGATTTTGCGGGCATGGGCGCCGGCATGCATATTTTCTCGGGCAATGGGAAAAGATCCTATTTTCGGCGGTGATTTTATCATCGGGGTCGGTAAGGACGTTTCACCGTCTCCAAAGCGATTTCGGAGCTAACGGATCAGTGGATATCTGTCTATGCCTCATTGTGTCTGTGGAATAAGGGACTATTGACACCAGAGAGGAATAATAACAATTGACACTATTGACAGTTCTTGTTTCTGTCACCGAAAAACTTATTACAATTTAGGTACGAATCTGTTTTATAAAATACGAAATATTTGTAACTATATTGGAATTGTAGACTAGATAGTTTTATATAATTTTGAATGTGGTGTCTAGGGTGTTGGCAAAAATTCAATAATTAGAACAATTGTTTAGGTTAAATGTTCGTACTTATGTAACAATAATAGATGGATTTTCTTGTATATAAAATATTGTTTTCGGTTTTAATTTTAGTAATATTTATGGAATTTACTTATTGAAATATATGAAAGCAATCATTACGGTAAAACGTGTATAGTGCAGTGAATATTTTGAATTACTTGAAAGTGAACTATTATCGCTGTTACTGCAGAAAATGCTGCGCCAGCCTCTGTCCCGGGCGCTTGGGCTGTCGTCACCAACACGTGCCGTACCGCTGGCTGCACGTCGGTTTGCTGATCAAGTACAACCTCAGCCTGATAAGGTGGAAGTCTTCATCGATGATAAACCTGTCCATGTACTGCCAGGCACTACTGTTTTGCAGGTAAGCTCTAACTTCTATTTTTGTTATTGAATTTTTGTAAATTATATTCATTATTAAAACTGTAAAGAAACAAAATCTGTTTATTACATATTTTAATATTCACCTGTTTCCTCCACCAAAACTGGGACAATTTAATTTTTTCTTTCAATTATAACCATAAGAAATACTTTGGCTATGTCTCTATGTTTTATTATTTTCGTTTTTATTTGTTAAAATTTGCTTGATAGACTTGGAAATTATGGTGAAAATCAAGCATTTTTTTCTCATTTTTAGGCTCCTAGATTCTTTCTTAAGAATAAGGATAATACAGGACTGTAAATAAAATACATGTTGTGCTGACGTAAGTGTAGGATAAAAATAAGATAATGATGACTTGCAAGAATGAGTTATTGAAATATACTAATTTTTTTAGGCAGCTGCACAAGTTGGTGTGGAAATACCCCGTTTCTGCTATCATGAACGATTGGCAGTTGCTGGTAACTGCAGGATGTGTTTAGTTGAAGTAGAGAAATCACCGAAACCAGTAGCAGCTTGTGCCATGCCTGTCATGAAGGGAATGAGAGTGAAAACAAATTCAGATCTCACCCGTAAGGCTCGAGAGGGTGTTATGGAATTCCTGCTTGTAAATCACCCTCTGGACTGTCCGATTTGTGATCAGGGTGGTGAATGTGACCTCCAGGATCAGTCCATGGCTTTTGGATCTGATAAAAGTAGATTTACTGATATACACTTCTCAGGGAAAAGGTATGTAATTATATGTAAGCATTGTTATTATTAGAATTATTTTCAGAGAACTTTACAGTAATGCAAATAGTAAAAGTATCTGTTCCTATTATGAGAAAACTTAATAAGGTTGTAATGGCTTTTTTTCTTAATAATATTTACTCCTTAATGTTAACATATCTGTTAATCTATTAAAATATTGTAATCAATATCATTGTTTGTACATTTGCTACCCACTACTAATTACTATTTATTTATTACTATACTATTAATTATTCTCACCAGGGATAAAAAATGAGATCATAATCATTATTAAAAATATTAGAAAACTTTTTCAAAAATATTTTTTAAACATAGCTACTAAAACTAATGAAAAAAAAGTCAATTGATAAACAGTGGAGAAAAAGGGTATGACTGAACAATATTATATTCATTTATCAATTCTGGAAAAGTATTTTTTGTTATTGCATTAATAATGTAGATTTTTATACTATAGAATAACCTGTATTCAATGGCTTAGATAAGATATTCAGCTGGATATGCTGATTGGAATTTTATGATATAGTGGAATCAATATTATTATTATAAATTGTTTGATATTTAACAAAATATGTAGTAAAACATGAGTATTGAAAATTTCTGTGATCAAAAAAAGAATCATGAATATCGTTTATGGTTTTCCAGTTACAAGCTCAGTACCTAACTGATTGATTAATCATTGTATTTTATAATGTGTATATAATTTAAAAAAAAAAGGAATATAGTTCAATACTTTTTTAGGGCTGTCGAGGATAAAGATGTTGGTCCCCTTATCAAAACAATAATGACTAGATGCATTCATTGTACAAGATGCATTCGTTTTGCATCTGAAGTTGCAGGCGTGGATGACTTCGGGACCACTGGCCGAGGCACTGATATGCAGGTTAACTTTAAATTTGTAATACAATTTTTAAACTATTTGGTTAATTTTAAATTGTGTATTATTACATTTATACACTAGATGTGTGCGCGCGGCTGAGTCCGGGTTTTATATATTCTTCACTACGTTGTAATTTTTTTATATGGAACCCTAATACTTTTTTAAAATATTTTAAGAAATAAAGTAAAAAATATTTCTCATAAATTCAAGTACTTGTCCATAAACTGCATTGAAACAGATATTATTTCAATTTTTATTTTTGAAAATTAAAAGTACCCTAAATTACCCGGAATAACTTCAGCTATCTAACAAAAAAGTCCCATCAAAATCTGTCCAGCCGTTACAGAGATTGCCCTGAATAAACAGACAGACAGACAATAATTAAAAAAAAAAAATTTCTTATTGGTGTAGTATATACATTCATATCTATTTAGTAAAAAATATTAATTTTTCATTAATTATTACACTTCAATTTTATTTATTAGTATAGATGATATTCTGCTTTTATGGCTACTTTACCTTATTAATAAAATTATTTGTGTAATAAAGCAACCATTCAAACATTTCTATAATAATAATAATGTTTATTCATGAAATGCAAATACAAATCAGAGGGTGCAATGGACCCGGAAAAAAAAAAATATTTTGTGCCCCGGGATCCAGTGCCTTCCTTTATAACATTACAGCTTTATAATAAAAGATATACTCGTGTTGTGTATGTAAGAGGTGCGAGTCAGCGTGGGTATAATCGGTTGTGTGATTGGATTTGTATGTGTGTGTTTAAAACTATTGTAAAATAAATTAGATGACACGACTAAAAACAGCTTACTTTATTCGAATGTAAGAAAACAGAATTTCATTCCAAAATTACAAAAAACTTTACCTTGTCCTTTAAATTTAGAACCAGAATAAATACCTATATATTATATAATAATGTCTATGATTTTAAAATATTATATTTTCGAAAACGTATTGATCAATATTTATTATCACAGGTTGGAACCTATGTAGAGAAGATGTTCTTATCGGAACTCTCCGGTAATATAATCGACTTATGTCCCGTCGGAGCGCTTACATCCAAACCCTATAGCTTTGCTGCACGACCCTGGGAGACTAGGAGAGTGAGGAAAATTATGTTTTAATTAATTTTATTATTTTATAGAATAGATCACATAATATTTGTCGTAAATATAATTTCAGATCGACTCGGTGGATGTCTTGGACCCATTGGGAAGCAATATTGTTGTCGCTACGCGAACCAATGAAGTGTTGCGTATATTGCCTAGGACTAATGAGGTAGTAATAACTTAATTTTTTTAATCTTATTAAACATACATTTATCCTGTCACTCATTATAATAGATAACATTCTCATTTGACTTATACGTGTAAAAGTATCCCATACTCTATGGATATATGATAACAGCATTTGGTAATTCTTTCAAGTCGATGGTAGACAAATTATATAGAACTTATTGCAAATATGTCCCTGATAAGGGGTACTTCAAGTATTGTTAGTGATGATTACGTATTCATTGGAATAATAAATATTGCTTACACAATCACTATTCCGTCTAGGAGTATTCAACATCGCAATTCAATAATATTGTCATCTGATATCGAAATATTTCATCCGATATATAATATAACGACTATAATTCAAAGTACCCTATTTCTACTTTATTTTGATGATGACAACACTGAATTTCTCTGAACTCGCAACAGAATTTTTTTTAGTCTTGGTTTGAGCGTACGATATATCGAAAATACCGATACATATGTTCGATTTACCGCTTAGTATCGATACAACGTTACGATATATCGTGTTAAATATAATATCGATATTTTTTTAGATGAACATCCCTAGCTCAGGTTCCTCATCATTATCCCTCAATTTTACTTAATATTTAAACATCCCCAAATGTTCATATAGGGGTGTATAATTTTGATGATTTTTGATTGGTAATATACTCTGTGATAAGTACTCTGATAACTCTTCCGGCTGTTCAATTTGTGGTAATTTGATGCTGATAGGAGATCAACGAAGAGTGGCTGGCTGATAAGTCACGTTTCGCGTGTGACGGTCTGAAGCGGCAGAGGTTAGTGACCGCCATGTTGACTGACAGCCGCGGGGAGTTGCGACCCGTCGAATGGGAGGACGCGATACTGATCGCCGCTAAGGCACTCAGAGATTGCCCTCCCGAAAAGGTAACCTCTTCGCTAGAATACATGCTGGTATTCTAACAACACCCGCCTGGGGTTAGCCACCAGCCTCAAGTTTGAAAACCTGTCAGCATACTCCAATAGGTGTGTTCGGGCAGTATCACTTGAGAATTTTAGGTGTTTAGCATCCACATTGTCACTTAACATTAGCTGAGATTTTATAGGTTAACGAGGAATTGAATCAAGGTAGTAAGTAACCTTTTTAAATCTGGAGGAATGACTCTCAAGTGATGCTTCCAGATCACTCTCATAAACGATAGGTTTTTAGACTTGAAGTTGTTAGTTAACCAGTTTCTATCACGGTCCAAACGGGTTGGTAAAGAACAAAAATTACAGTTAGCGCGACCCCGTTACGCGCGGTTTGACTATAACGCGAATTTGAAATTTCGCGCTCAAATGCCTCGCATTACGCGAAAGAGTGTGTATAAACATAATGTAAAGACAATAGATGTATTTTTCCGTAAAAAATAAGAGTATGTATTGCATAAAGTGTTCTTAGAATTAAAGTGATTGATTAAAATGATTTGTATTTTTTTGTATTAAATTTTGACTATGTTCAATCATAAACCTCGATATACGCGAATTTCAGTTAACGCGATTTTTTTCGCAACGTATCCCTCGCGTAAAGCGGGGTATTACTGTACAAAAATAGGTAATTTCTAATACAATTGTTCAACTCAAATAGTATGTTTTTAAACGATTTGTCAATAAAAAAGATTATTTATTATCAACGTTAAATTCGTTATTTAATGTTACAAAATTAGTATGAATTAAAAGTAATATAGTGTTTGGTGTAATTTAACTGTACCGGTGTGAAGTATGCTACAAATGGCTGCGTTGTAAACTTTTACGTATGACCAAAACAGTATTTTACGTATGCGCTTTGTTTTTTAGTTTACCCCTTTAGTTTTAATGTATGGTAACTCTGTCTTACAATAGTTTCTGTTATGGTAATGTTTTCGTTCATGAATGTACTTGCGCCGCCGCCGGTCTGCCTCGGTTTCAGACCGGTATAGTTAAAATGCGCGTACTGTACAATACAAGGGTTTTATTATATTTAGATTTGAGAGGAAGCAATTTTTTTAAATGGTATAAAGTGAAACAAATAGTTGGCTGTATCCTCTATGAGTCAATATGTTTTATATGTTGCCAAAACATCCTTCGGACAAGAATACAATACAAGATACACGCACAGCCACTTTTGCAGTAGAAATAGTACCTTTATTATATAAACAATTCAATTGAGAATTCTTCGTACTGTTGTTTTATTATCATTTAGGTGGGGTCCGGATACTGTGGGAAAATTTTAACGAGGTCCAGAAAAAAAACAACACATCATTTATTGTTATAACTGATTCGCACAAACACACACACAGACACACACAGAGACTAGTGATAAAAAACAAATCAAACCATATCGGATGTAGGTACAGTAATACCCCGCTTAGCGCGACCCCGTTACGCGCGGTTTCACTATAACGCGAAGTCAAATTTCGCGCTCAAATGCCTCGCATTACGCGAAAGAGTGCGTATAAAAATAATGTAAAGACAATAAATGTATTTTTCCGTAAAAAATAAGAGTATGTATTGCATAAAGTGTTCTTAGAATTAAAGTGATTGATTAAAATGATTTGTATTTTTTTGTATTAAATTTTGACTATGTTCAATCATGAACCTCGATATACGCGAATTTCAGTTAACGCGATTTTTTTCGGAACGTATCCCTCGCGTAAAGCGGGGTATTATTACTGTACTTGTAAAACAGGTTAACTAGGCGACTTAGAATAAGTTAGATTCTATGTGACTTAAAAATATTATTTCATGTATAGTATACCTTATCTGCGTATTAATTTATACTTGATATACAATACTTTATATTATTTGGCGGTCCGAGGTTCGATGCGCAGGCGGACCGTTGGTCTATAACATAATTAACCATCGGGGAGTATGGTTAACCCCTTGAGCACTTATCGGGCGTTTACGCCAGCTTTCCATTGTCTTATTTTTATGGGTACTCTAGACATTAACATACATATCTTTGATAGTTGTTAGCGGTGGCTGGCGATATGGCCGACGCGGAGTCGCTAGTAGCACTGAAGGACCTTGTAAACAAGCTGGGCTCAGAGAATGTCTGTACTGAGCAATATTTCCCGTTGGAAGGGTCCGGAATCGACTTCCGTTCTTCCTATTTGCTCAACACTAAAATTGCTAGTAAGTTTTTTTTATTTTATGCTTTTATATTCTGTGTTTTAACGTGGTTCGAATCTGTACTATTAAATAAAACTAAAGTGTCCGTTTGTCTGTCTGTCTGTCTGTTTCTTTGTTCTGGGTAATCTCCGGAACGGGTGGACGGATTTTGACGGGTCTTTTTTTGGCAGATAGCTGAAGTTGATCCGGATAACTTAGGGTACTTTTAATTTTCGACAATAATTAGGGTTCCACGTAAAAAAATTAAAACTCCTAAAAAAATTAATAAAATTCTATTCAATGCACAGTTTTACGGGCAAGTGTTTGAATTTATGAGAAATGTGTTGACTTTATCTTAGTACAAAAAAAAAAATTAGGGTTCCGTATAAAAAAATTCAAACGCAGTGAAGAATATATGAAACGCTGCCGCAGCTGCGGGCTCACAGCTAGTGCATTAATAAAATGAACACAAAATTTTTATTAACAAGTCCAGTGAAAAGTTCTTATTAAAATCAAGTCTTTTATACACTCTGTATAAATGAATATAATTTATACTCACATAAATATCTAAACACATACACATAAATTTCACAAACATAAAAGTAATACATAAAAATCATACACGTAAACTTTTGATAGTTGGTTTTGAAATTTGTACCTTAAGGCTGAGCATTTCGTACGTACCATATGCACGTTTTCATTGTTTACGATGGTGATATATGGATGTGACGGCTTTCTCTGTCCATCTACTAATAAACTTTGTAACTGTTAGTTGTAAAGTTTAAAAAAAAACATGCAGAAAAAAACCCTAATCGAGTTTCGTTGCCGGTTCTTCTCGATGACTGGATTGTTTTCCGAACCGGTGGTAGTATTTTGACGTTCATAAGCGCCTTATCAGGGGCCTAAATTGGATAAAGTATTTTTTGTTTTTTTTTTTTTTAATGTTATCATATATTTGATTACATTTTCACACGATATTAAGTGATGGTGTGACATCAGTTACACAACATACTAAGCCTAGAGTGGTTGACTCATATGTAATGCTACCAAAGCAGACTTATAGAAAGACATCATCATTGGCCTTTACATCTACGCAAGATGATTTTAGCGAGCGTCGTTGTAACATTAATTTGAATATATTTTGAAATTTGAGGATGGTACCATTATGTATTATGGTTACCATGCGAAGTTTTCCTATATCGAAAGCTTATGTTAACTATAGAATAGGATAGACTATATTCATACCTAAACTTTTCCTTGGATTGTATATGTTTTGCACTTTTATCACAATATCACCTGATATTAAGTGGCAATGTGATCCAAAATTGTAACCACGACACGATTGGCGACAGACTTTCAAAGGTTAGGGTGGTAAAATGAAACTACCCTATAATCATGCTATGGCTTCTTCACGATGTATTACTTCATCGAAAGCTCAGAATTTTTATAAAGTTAGAATGGTAGGTTCAAACCTACGTAAAATTGGATTAAAATATAAAATTATAAGAATTATGAATAAATAAAGATCCAACAAAACAAAATGTAATAGAACAAAAGATAAGAAATAAAATAAGGATTGTGAATTAGAAATAGGATTTAAGTAAATATAAATATTCGACATAACCACAATGCAATAGAAACACATAGATAAGAAATAGAATAAGATTGTAAAATAGTAATAAGATGAAAACAATAAAGGCACAAAAAAGTAGGGGAAAGCCACAAAAAAAAAGTAAACAAAACTCGGATTATGTCTGAGATGTAAGGGGACTAAATAAAAAAAAAAACCCTACGTCCATTGACGCGAAATTCGACTGCAATACCAACTAAGCCATCATCAGTTTAATTGTATATTTATAGATGTGGAAGACGCTGATTTCGTCCTTCTAATTGGCACAAACGTTCGTTTTGAAGCGCCATTACTGAACGCTCGTATCCGCAAAGCTTTCATACATAAAGAAACTGATGTAGCACTTATCGGACCTAAAGTAGACCTTACATATGATTACTTGGTGAGTCTCTTTTTTAATAACATTATCAGTTTTTAACTTTGCCCTTTGTTATTCATTTAAAAACAAGTGTCATGAATATAGTATTGAAATTTTACCCTCACCTTGATAATTTAGTGTACGTTTGCAAAAATTTAGACAAGCTTGATCTGGTAAACGATTGGCAGTAAAACTTATTTTAGGTAACCTAATGTTCCTCAATAAGGTCCCAAAACAAATTACAGATTTACTATACAGGCACAATTTCAGGTATTATGTTAAGCAAGTTTTACTTTCAAACGGTTAATTTAAGATGTATCATTTTTTGAGCGATTGTGATGTCTGGAAATAATGTCGCTCTCTAGACATCCGCTAACAGCAGTATTTAACTATGACTTGTATAGTTTTATTAAAAAAAATACAAATCTATATTAATAATTCTGTCAAGGGGTACGTTAGACTCGATTGAATCCCTACCTGAATAATAAAACATAAAAAAAATAATGATTTCGAGTCGACAACGTATATCCGCAAAATTCGGATTGTCGAGTATTTTGTTAAATTCTAATGGTGCAAATGGCAGTCGCCATATTGGCTCGAGTTCCGGCCGATTGAAGGCCGATTCACATGTATCAGTGCCGATTCACACGTATCTGAGAAGTTATAGTTCCTATCTACGTGCATTTTGTACAAGAATGTGCATTGTGAGTCACGTTTCACACGAGCGAAGCCGGGTTCTCATCTAGTTTAAAATAATGCAATAAAAAAAGTGGATTGTTTTCTGAACCTGTGGTAATTCCTAAGCGCATCTCAGGGAATAAATTGAATGAAGTATTTTTGAATGGGATGAATATTTTTTTTTAGCATGTCGGTGATTCAGCGTCTATAGTCAAAGACCTAGCTACAGGCACTTCTGGGCATGCAGTAATGAAGCGGCTGGAACAGGCCAAACGACCTGTGGTCATCCTGGGTGCTGATCAGCTTAAGACTGCTGAGGGGTCAGCTCTCCTCGCCTACACCCAGGAACTGGCTCTCAGACTTCAAGACAAACTCCAGGATAAGAAGTGGAAGGTATTCATTTACTTCACTTTTATACCCTTTAGATTTCCTTTATACATATCTAAACTATTATATATGAGATAAAATGTGTTTTTTGTTTTGTTATGGTTAAACCCAAAGACTATTTTACTCACAGAAAGCTATCAGAGAGTAATTAGGATATATATAAAGTATTCTATATATTCGTTCGAAGCCGGGCTTGACCTTTAGTATATAGAGGAGGATAGAGGTTAATATGTTTCCTCAATTATAGATAAAATGTAACTTATCAGCGATACTGAATAACCGTAATGGATTACAACAATAGCAAGAAATAGGGATTTATCTAGATCAACGGTTGTCATGCAAATTGCCAAATGCCTCTTGGTAGAACAATTTGCTGTATCTTACTGCCTTACTGCTCTGTTTTACTTGTTTGTTCTTAATATTCTTAAGTTAAATTTAGTCGGATGTCTAATTTTCGCCACCTCAACTTGTATTTTTTTTTTTTGACGAAAAATCTAAAGAGAAGGTAATTTGGTATAAGACCTTACAAAGTCAGCCGCCTTGAACACCTTGGTTCTGTGATGTTGAATTAAATAGATGTTCTGTAGTTTTATTGCATAGGTTAAGATCAGGACACATTCCATCAGAACAATTTAAATTTCTTATGCAGATAGTTAGATCGCCATGTTGTACAGCATGCGGTACTATTGATGACGTGCATCATGTTCTGACGGAATGTGTTAAAAATTATAATGTCAGGGTAGATTTTATTAATAAGTTTAAGTTAAATAAATTAGATGTAGGAATGTTCCATAGTATTTTAGTAAATCCTACTAAAGAGATTGCTAAAATTCTATGTGAATTGATTGAAAGATGATATTATGAAAGATGATGTATGTAATGAAATAAACCTTTAAAATTAGTAACATTAGGTTATGATGGGGCTGATATGACTTATGTCAAAAGCCCCTAAAAAAAACTTAAATAAAAAAAAAAACTTGTATTTTCCTGATTATTAAATAGTACCAAAAACCTGATATATGTTTCAAAAGTGGTTGAATACACCAATTCAATAATTGTTGATTGATATCCTATTTCTTTCTAATGGGCTGGTGGAAACACTAGGTTGCTCAGGGTGAAAATAATTCAATTCACAGAGCAATTTTTCTTGTTCTTTTGACCTTCGGATCCTAGACATTTTAATTTACATAGCATAACGCCTTTCTCCCGTGGGAGAGAGAGACTATATCCTCCCACTTACTACTATCTTGACCTATTTCACTTCCTCTACTTCTATGAGTGCTTTCATACATGCTCGCCAGTTATGGGTACTTTTCACCTGGCCTTTATTTAAAACTTGCTGGATTTAGTCAAAATACGCCTAGGTCGACCCTTATCGATGTTCCCAGTCACCCTCACCTTATTAATTTGTTTCGTCAATCTTCCGTTATCTCTTTTTTCCTCAAGCCCGAACCAACTAAGCGTATCTTTCTCTATCTTGGTTACTACATCCCCTACCACACCACAGCGTTCTCTTATTAAACTATTCCTGACTTTGTCAATCATCTTCACTCCAGCTATACTTCTCAGACTTCTCTCATTTCCACAGCGTTAATCTTTCTATGACACTTCTGCCAAATCCAGCGCTCATTACCATACCAAAATGTACTAACACAAACACGCACTCTTCGATGAACGGCCAAACGCGCCTTTTTAGTTATTTTGCTGCACATGAAGTCACGGAGAGCCCCATTCACTCTATTATTCTTTGCTATTCGCTACGATAGCGTTTTACGTGATACAGAGATACGAAATATCGTGTATTGATAATAATGACACGCAGCATGAATTCGGAAATCTGCCAACAGCTCCCTTGGAACGCTTAACAAATGGCCACAACTTTGTTGGGCATTGAAGTCGAAAATTAATAAACTAAAACGAATATTATAAAATAACTACAGGCTCAAAAAGGCTAGAACCCAGGGCCGTAAAAAAAGTTAGTATGAAAAAAAAAATTATGTGTGCAATTCAAATGTGATAGAAGTGAAACTTTAAAAAAAACGTGTTACCCACCCTGTGTTCGAACCTCTGACCTTTCAATCGTAGCGTCTATGAGACGCGCGGATTAATCCACCAGGCTAACACGTTCTCAAAAATTTGATAAACAAATCCGACCTCTATCAGAAACGTACTGTCGTTTTTCCGTTTCATCGACTTTCAAATCATAACGATGCTAAAGAAGTTTTAACTTAAAAAAAAGCCAATTATTAGAATTAATTTTGCAGGTGTTAAACGTACTGCAACGTACAGCGTCACAAGCGGCCGCATTAGACATCGGGTACAAGGCCGGTGTTGGGAAGGTCCTCGAGTCTGGTCCGCAGGTTGTGTTCCTGCTCGGAGCGGACAGCGGAGTCGTTACCCGTGAAAACCTACCCAAAGATGCCTTCGTCATTTATCAAGGTCAGTTAGTTTAGAATTTCTCAGCTTCAAAAAAAAATCGTATCTTTTTTTTAAATTTATTTGTGTCTAGATCAAGTATGTAAGTCCAATTACATACTTGATTGGATATGAACAAAGTAACGTACGTCAATTAAATTTAATAAACTTCCAATAGGTTTCTTTATAATGACAGTATCTAAAACTATATAGATCATTAGTGTAAAAATAACTAATTAAAAAGATATAAATATTTCGAGTTCGTACCCTTTATTGAGATAGTTTATTTAACTGCATAGATGAAGACATATTTTTAATATTATAGATTATATAGAAAAAATTATATAGAAAAAAAGAAAAAAGTTATTTGTGAGTTGAGTCCGGGAAGGATTGACCTATGGGAGCGTTCAAGTATTACGTTACAAATTTGGTGGCGGTGGGGGGGGGGGGCTTCTAAAACGTTACGATGCGTTACAGGGGCGGGAGGGAGGTGATTGAACTACGCGTTGCGTAACATTGTTTTACCCATTCACAACGGTCGTGTAGAGATTTTTTTCTTAAATTTTTTTTAAAAAGTTTAATTTTCTCAAAGTTTCTCAAATTCTCTAAAAACTCCGTTACGTAATACTTGAACGTTCCGAACTTTAATAGGGTATATAATTTTTAAAATATACTATCATAAACACACCAAAAAAGAATATCTGGACAGATGCATGCTTCTTAACTTCTCTAGCACTTGCGCCATTTTCAAACTTCCTTTAATGTACTCATCAGGATTAGCCTGTCCATTCTTGTTACCTTTACGCACCCCCCCCCCCCATCTTAACGTTTCCATCTCGGCTGCATGCAGTCTTCTCTCACCGTTATGTGCCAACATTCTGATCCATACAAGACGACAGCCTGTATCGTGTTTTTGTAAATCATTTCCGTTAATTTAAGGGAAATTTTCGGATCACATGTGATATCTGTGATCTGCCGCCATTTCATTTAAGGTGCGTTAATTCACTTCACAAAGTTCACTGCAGAAGTGAGCCGAGGTTACTTGAACTCGGGGTAGATTCGTATTGGAGTGCCATTGAGCGTCGAGCCATTTACATTCAAGAAAAATTTAAAAATATATATTGAAAAAAAAAAACAAAAATTAACTTTATTAATTAATATTAAAAATTAGCTTGAATTAATTTTTAAAAGTAAAATTTCCTTTTTTCTCTCTTTTTTCGTTTTTTGTTTAATCAATTAATTAATCTGATGTCTGCATTCTGCATTTAGTTTTTATTTATTTAATTTTTTTAAGTTAAATTATAATTACTTCACTCTTGAGTTTTTAAATTTGCTTCAAAATATTGTTTATTTATGTACCACTATTTATTTATAACTTTTACTTATTTATAAAATGTTGTTCTCGTAATTTTAAAAAGTAAGGCGTGAAGTGTTTATATGTGTATATATATATACACACATATATCTTTTGTTATGGCCGGAAAAGGGGCTGGCTGAAAAACATCGCCGTTTTTATGGCGACAGTTATAAAGCGGCAAATGCTGACGCCAGTCCTTATTACCATGTGTTTTTATTTTGGTTATATACTTAATGTGTCGAGTACCCATAAAAATAAGACAATGGAAAGCTGGCGTAAACGCCAGGTAAGTGCTCAAGGGGTTAATTGTAATTTTTCCTTGTAAATTTTGTAATCTATTTTAAAATATGGTAATGAATGTCTTTTCTTTCTTCTTTCATGACGGTTGAGCTAGAGGTCCCGCTGAAATCGCAAAAATTGTATTTACGTTCGCGGTCAACGAATTACATATTTTACATACATACATACATATCATCACGCCTTTCTCCCGTGGGGGTAGGCAGAAATTACGTCCTTCCTCTTGCTACGATCTTGTTCGCTTCCTCTACTTTCATGAGCGCTTTCATACACGTTCGTCGGTTATGAGTACTTTTTACCGGGCCTTTATTTAACGCGTGATTGATTTGGTCTAGCTACGTTCGCCTAGGTCGACCCTTACCGACTTGCCCATTCACCCTCGCCTTATAAATTAATTTCGTTATTCTTCTCCCATCCATCCTCTCTACATGCGCAAACCAACTAAGCATACCTTTCTCTATTTTGGTCACCACAGATACATATTTTACGTGTAATTTATTGATATTCTAAAAGCGTTCTTAAAGTTACATTATGTAAGTTGGGGTTTCTTATGTAGGACATCATGGTGACGCGGGGGCCCGTATAGCGAATGCAGTGTTGCCAGGTGCAGCGTATACAGAGAAACGGGCTACCTACGTCAATGCTGAGGGTCGCGCCCAGCAGACACTAGTCGCAGTCACTCCGCCCGGAATGGCTCGTGATGACTGGAAGATTATCAGGTACAGTGACCGCATGCCTGGGGTGGTTAGCCGATGACCTGTGTTGATGTAATGACGTATCTTAATATGATAATATGTCAATAATTAAAAAAAGCTGTATCAGTAAGCAATGGCTCAATGATCTAATGGTTTAGTTTCGCTGGTCATACTCTTACTCTTGTAGTTTTTTTTTAAACGGAATAGGCTCAGTGCTTTGACCACAATCTCACCTGATGCAAATTGATGAGTTGGTCCAGGATGGTAAACGCACAACACCTAGGTACTGGTTCTCAAGAGATGCTGCCGGAACACATGTATTGGTATTTGGCGACAGGTTTTCAAACTTGAGCTTGGTAGATACCCAGACGGACATCATTAGAAAATGCCCTGCCATTTTGTTCCTCACGATGTTCTCCTTCACCGAAAGCTAAGGCCGATTTTAGTCGGATAGATGGGGATCGAACCCGCGTCGATTGTCTCGAAATCTGGCCACACTACCCCACTGAGCGATCATCGCATCAGTTCTGTTCGTTTTTTATAGCAGTATATTTTGCCACTATTTTGCCACAAATGCCAGTAACAATTGCTGCTCAATTGTCTGTTGTGACTAAATTAAAGATGCTCTTAATGGCCAGATAACATTTTTTTTAATGCAACTTAATATGTAGTTCGTATCATTGAGTTCAGCTTACATAACAATTTTATATAATCTTATTCATACCGTAAACCGTTTAAACGCGTCGATGACAAAATTCGAAGAAAACAGACCCTTTGGGTATTCTTTTGTATGAATTTTGTAATTTGTTTTTCTCTAAATGTAAGGCAACTTCGCTCTGATACTCACATACACCACGCTTTATATATAAAATTACTGACAAATATCTCTTTCATGCTTTTAGCTCGGGTTAAAAATCCGCGGAATTTTTACACATAGGTAATGGGCAAGCCAAAGTTCTTACCGCATTGGTGCCCTTGTGCTAGTTATATTATATTTTTATAATAAGTTTTGATTTTTCGTACATAATTCATTTTATTAATTTAAGTCCGTAAGTAGCCCAAACTCGATTTCCGGCAATGTGTGAAAATTATGTTTCGGAATACAAAAGCGAAAAGTAAAGTAAAAAAAAGTAAAGTGTATTTGAATGAAAAACGCTCTCTGTTTATTCATTATAAAATAGAGTTAACGACTCAAAAATCTAAATAAAAAAATCAAAAACATCTTTATTCAATTTAGGCGCTAAGAAGGCTCTTATGAACGTCTAAAACACTACCACCGGTTCGGAAAACCAGCCGAGACTCAGAAAAAAGTTCTTGGTTTATAGGTTTTGTGTGAAATTACGATCGTGCTCTGAAATACATTGTTCGCATTCACTTGTGATGAATATTTATATTGGTCAGAGCTCTGTCTGAGGTGATCGGTGAACGTCTGCCATATGACAATCTTGATGAGATCCGGGAACGAATGGGTGAGATCAGCCCCGGGCTTGTCTCCTACGGCGACGTTCAGGATAACAATTACTTCGCACAGGCCCGAGCACTCGCTCAGGTAATATACTAAATCATCTTCTATAATCTATCCTATCATCACTTACTGTCGCTGGAGATAAAAGTTGAAGGAAAGCACCTTAAATATTAATTATGACAAATTTTGAAGAAACATGCCTTCATTTTTTAAATAAGTACAATCGCATTCAAGATCTTTCATAATTCTTTCATTTTTCAGTCGGAAAAAAAATAACATTCTGTTTACTTTCATGATATCATTCGATAGGCTCGATAGGGGTCAATTTATTTTAATTCGAATTCCGTGTGATTAAAGCCATTTATGAAAAATAAATATCTTTGAATGCTGTTTTATTTATTTTCTATATAAACTAGAGATTGGCCGAACATGAGTTTCACCAAATACGAATATTCCGAATACCGAATATGAAACGAATATTCGGCCCAAATCTAATGTAAAGAAAGCTACAACTGTAGTATTACTAAAAGCCACTATTGAAATCATACAGTTTTCACTATAGGTCTTTGAAATTTATCCAGAAAGCAATAAAATACAAATATTTAAAAAAAAAAAAAAAAACCTCAACTAAGGTTTGAAACTAGGTAGTGCCTCTGAATTGAAAGTCTAAAATACTATAATAGATTAATTGTTGGTGGCGCAAACAAAAAAATATGCGCAACGGTTTGAGTGAAACTCACCTTTATGAAAATAAAAAAAAAC
Source organism: Samia ricini (assembly GCA_014132275.2). Classification (NCBI taxonomy): domain Eukaryota; kingdom Metazoa; phylum Arthropoda; class Insecta; order Lepidoptera; family Saturniidae; genus Samia; species Samia ricini. The sequence goes on from AP028159.1 coordinate 4,914,580, forward strand.
TAAAATAAATAATCGTGAGTAATCTATATGAGTAATTCGAATTGGAATATTCGTTTCAAAATCGGTTACATTTTAAACTAATCTCAATAATATCATCCTTCGCTGCATCCATCTACTATGGATTTGATTTTAGAAGACTAAAATGGTTTGCTGAATTTTTTTTTGAAAATTTTTCTTTGTTATTTAGAGTATCCAGAAACCGGTATCTGGTAAGGTCGACGTGCAGCTGAAACAACTCGAGGATTATTTCATGACGGACGCGATAAGTCGCGCTTCCCCCACCATGGCCAAATGCGTTCAGGCAGTCCTTAAACAAAAACAGTCCCAGTACTAATTAAAAACTTCTTGAGTACAGACACAAATTCATATTACATCTTCCTTAAAAACCCTAAATACGGTTTGAATTTGTTGCGTCTTAAAGAGAGATTTTAGAACGATTCCTGAATTTTAATTCCACGAGTCATATACTGATGGTGTTCATTCGTCATGCTTTATATGACTCTGGAAAAAAATTCTAATTTATTGTTAGGATTACGATAAAAAATAAAAAATAATTCGCCTTTCTGCAATCATTTTTACGGTGAAAATACTACAGAAATGCACCCTGTATTGTCGAATGTTGTATGAATTAATTGGTTGGTGTTTTTTGGTAAATAATAATCCGTTACGTTGTTCTATATTTAGGTTTATAATTTTTTATATGAGTATAAAATATCTTTTCATCACTTTTTATTTAATATTAAAAAGAACTTGACAGGTAATCGAAAATAGAATATAGTATATGTTGCCTGGATTAAAAAAGGTTCTGATAGATTGATTCCTAAAAAGGTTAATTTAAATTGAAACATTGTGAATTAACTTCTATTTTTTTTTCTTTTCACGAAGCATTCGACATTACGTGTACATTGTGATTTTATGCTATTTATTTTGTTATATGATGTAATAAATAAGAATAAATGTTGTTGTTTTTTTTATTTCCATCTTAGATGCACTTTCGTGTTTACTCAGTAGAAATATAACGCATTGTAAAAGTTCGAAATTATTTCTGATTTTAGAAACATTTCATTGTATATAGTAAGTAGTGAATGTTTGTAGTATAAAATAAAATATGGTATAATGATTGTCGAAATGTTTTTTTATTTTCCTATTTTGAAGAAAAAAAAAATTAAGTACAATATATAAATGATTAATTATAAAGTTATGTTAGTGACGTATCATCCAGTTTGTTCAATTTTCTATAGTTCTGAAAATAAATTCGATATTTTTGGATTTAAAGAAAGATAATGTTCAAAATTTTAGAGTCAATTAGGTTATGACTTTGGTATTAATTTTTTTTAACATCCGTAATTATCATGTCGTGAGTAAAGTTAGATTGTTTTAACAGGCGGATAATTAGTGCCCGTTTACGCTAGCAAGTCAGCATATATTTTTTTTACACTCAATTTGAATAACATTGTTGTTTTAATAAAATACATTTTTAGTAGTAATTATCTTTTGTTTGACGACAGAGGTACGAATTCTTTTCTAGTGTGAAGTCTTGAAAGGCAAAGAAAATCCAAGATTGGGAGGTAAATGCTTATTAGCCCTTGACTACACTTGACGACCACAGCCACAGGAGAAAAATAATTGTATGTTTATAAAAACAAGTCAAAATAATGACTTTTTTTACACGGAATAGGCTCAGTGCTTTGACCACAATCTCACCTGATATTAAGTGATGGTTTAGGATGGTAAGCAAACTAAACCTGAGGAAAACACACATGTTGGTATTGGGCGACAGGTTTTCAAACTTGAGGGTGGTAGCTACCCAGGCGGGCATTATAAGAAAATGCCCTAATAACATGCTATGGTTTCCTCACGATGTTTTCCTTCACCGATAACTCAGGCCGATTTTAGAATCGGATAGGTGGGGATCGAACCCGCGTCGATTGACGCGGAATTCGGCCGCGCTACCCACTAAAGTAATGTTAAATTCCAAACAGTTCACGGTTCTTCACTTATAGTAACTTCACTCGCACATTGTAGTGAGGTCTTAGAACAATTAGCTAGAAAAGATATTTTGCAGAAAAGCATACCAATGATATGAGCTGCGGCTTGGTGTATTATCGCAATGCAAAGTGCGTGGGATTCAACATAACTAAACCTGCCTATTATCTATACATATAATAAAAGACGACAGTACTAAATCTGTACATTGAATATATTTGAGAAAAAAATATTATGTAGGGCTTCAGAATCGACATCATTTCATAGTTTTAAATTTTCTCTCTGTCTGTCTGTTTATTAATTTGTTCGCCAATCACGCAAAAACTACATAACCGAATTCGATGAAATTTGGTATGGTAGTAATTTATACTCACTATAGGTCACTGGAACTGCTAATTCTGAACAGGCGACTTCGCCAGCTAGCTCTGTCTGTCTGTTATTGTTTCAGACCTAAATGACTGTATAGATTTTAATATAATTTGGTAATGAAATAGATTGCTTTCAGAGGGAGAATATAGGCTGCAAATTAACTGAATTCCACGCGGCTAAAACTGCGGACACAGCTAGATTATATGAAAGAAAATGTCTTACAGAACCTATTTAGTTTACGTGTAGTGTGCTATTATGTGATATGTCCAACTGTCTATGTATAGATTTAGTTAAAATGAAATATGATGAAATGAAGAGATTATTAAGCTTTTTACCGCAGTATTAGGTATTTGGTAGTAGCCGAAATGTATTGGGTTTGTGTAGTGATGGACATGACTGATGAAAAACTTTGTGTATTTTTAATATCTGTATAATTATATTGCCTCTCGATATTATTTATACCTTTGTTTTTGTTTCTTAATCGCCTCATCAACAAACTGGTATCGACTAGTCTCCTCCTGATGTTTTTTTTCTATCGTATACTTCCATTGACAGAGATGTTTCTGGTTTGTCTTTATGAACCTACAATATAGGAATTTAGGAAATAAAACATATTATTATCAGCAACAATATGAGAATAAATAAATTTTTAGTATAAATAGATATTTTTCAATGATAACTTACTTTTTTTAAAACACGTTAAATTTTACATTTTAATTAAACTTGATTGTTTTGAATAAACTCAGTCCAAAGCTCATCTTGTTTACGTTGGATGTCTTGTACCTCTTTAATCTTAACACATTCTGCTTCATATTCCTTTGCAGCTAGATTTTCAGAGTGTTTCATTTCTTGCTAAGAGAACAATAGGTAATGAAGTTTTTAGGTAGAGATTGAATATTGTTGAAGTGGTTGGTTTATTTAAATAAAAGATAGAAATATTAACATTATAGTTTTATTTTAGAAGCACATTTTAGCTCATTACAAAAGACAACAACACAAAAAGAACTTCACGGGAAACTTCCCAAATTAGTACTAGATGGCGCCACTTGTACCATTGGAACTTTAATAAGATTATATAATTTACCTCATTAGAACAAATATAAGTACTGTTAATTATCAGTTTATTTATTTTTTAAAGTCTCAATCTATTTCTACTGTTTTTTTCTAAATTATCTACTAATCCTTACCTACTTATTACCTAGTAATTGGTGAACTGGTGTTTCATTTATTGAAAATTGCCTAATGGAATAATATCATCATCATCAACTGGAAGACAATTACTACTGAACATATGTAGGTCTTCACAACGACGGTCTTGCGCCACTTGCATATACAGTAATATCTATACATATATAATAATAATATTAAAATAATATAATGAAATATAAGATGTATAGCGAAAAAATATCATTCTGCTATACAAGCTTTCATAGTTTTTGGTGGAGATTACTAGGGAAAGAGGGAATACTCTATCATTTTCCCGGAAAACGAATATTAGTATAAAACTTGCAACACATAAAGTATAGACGTCTCATCTATATCTATACTAATCTTATTAAGACAAACATTGAGAACAATCTCAATATTTAATGTATTAAGTAATTGTTTTGAAAAAGTAATATATGATAATATCTATCTAGCAATTCGCCAAGTAATTCGTGAACAAACAACATGGTTTTGTTAAGGGTCGTTTAACTGATACAAATTTCGCTGTCTTTGTTAGTGATATCCGCGACGGTATGGAGTTATGTTCGCAAGTTGACGTGACCTACACTGACTTTGAAAAAAGCCTTTGATCGTGTGGCTCATATTATTCTGTTAAGAAAGCTGCAAGAACTCTGTATAAGAGGCAACCTGCTAATATGGGCTCAGTCTTACATCACTAACAGAAGATAAGCCGTCATACTTGGAAGTGAACGTTCCGATTTCATAAGTGTTCCCTCTGGAATTCCTCAGGGATCTCTGCTTGGGCCACTATTTTATACAGCATACCTCTATGATATCTCTGCTTGTTTCCAATACGCTAAATTCTTAATGCATGCGGACGATAAGAAAATTCACTACAATATTAAATCTCATCAAGACTGTGTAAATTTAGTTTTAGATTAAGTTGTTACTACAGAACTAATCGCATAGGGGTTAACATATCAATGTGTGTTCATATTAGTTTTACACGTAGTATAAATCATATTTTTTTTTATTTTATGTATCGGTTTAGTTTATATGTCTATTTCACGAGCTGTGAATTTTAATGTAAATAAATAAAGAGGAAAGATTTTATTTTTGTATGTGACGATAAACTCAAAAACTACTGCACCGATTTGCATGAAATTTGGTATGAAGATAGTTTGAAATTTCTACGAAATTTCTACGGGAACGGGAACTACCAGGGTAAACCCGCGGAGAGCAGCTAGTAAGTTTTAAACTTAAAAGCTTATACGTTCCTAATTTTCTTACATTTGTACTTTGTTTTCAGTGGTCCATCTTATTTATTTATATCTGTTTGTAACAATAAAAATAATCAGTCAACCTATAATCTAGTACTAGAGACATAACAGTAATGCTAGAACAGTTACAGTTTTGTATTTTACTTCAGGAAATAAGTATAAATATAAAAACATAAAATTTATCAACATGTAATCGAAACCGTATCTTAAAAAAAAAAAAAAAAACTTTTACACTTGATAAATATATACTGGCAAAATAATTATATATTTCAAAATTTTATTAATGAAAACGTTTACAGAAGTTATTTTTGTAAAATAAACAGTATTAATCTTTCCATGAAGTAGAATTGTAAATTGACCGTAGCTATGGGATCGGATAGTATATTACGATGCGACGGATGCTTCATCTGTCATTGTCGCACGACTAATGTCCACTCTGTATTTCTGAATGTAAATATTTTAAAATAAATGATAAATATAGCTATAATTAAATTGTATAAAATTATGCATGTATGTATGTAAAATGTACAATATTCATATTATGCAGTGAACATTCAAAATAGGTTGATATTAGGGTTACCCACTTTTCAGGTAATTTTGATCAAACTATAAAATTGATTACCAAGCAAAAGTACATTGTAGTACATAAGTTTTGCATAAATTATAATGCGTTAACTAAAACCTGCTAAAATGTATCTTTTTAATGTAGTATGCGCTTACATTACGTTTTATTGAAATTAGTTGGTACACCGACAGGAAAATTACTATATATAATTTATACATTGTCCAAATAATTTATTTGGCCCAAAGGAAACAGTACCGCACATATATATATTTCAAAACATGAGATTTATGTTTCAAAATCTTTAAAAAAAAATTCCTAAAATATAACGGTGTGAATTAATAGAAGAATTGTTATTACCCTTAAATTAAGAGAATATGATAGTCGATGAATGGTTGGTTTCTGGTGTTTTGATTTGTCATATTTAAGGCTGGCGTGCATCATCTAAGCTTATATTTGACAAAAGTCAAATCCGTAGTTAAATCTACAGTTAGGCAAAAACGTGTTGCACCATCCGAGTTTAGCTTAAATTACGTCATAATTTAACTGTAACCACAAACCAAGAAATTTGGGCGTTTAAAATTTAAACCAAGTTTATTTCAATTGTCATGTCATCTGCCAACGATATTTAAGAGATCCTATTATTTATATTGTACAAAAATATGTCTCTATTGTAAGATATTTCGTGGGAATTGACTTCTAGCGATGTTTTCTCTTTTTGTTTCAAGCTAATACCATCATTTTTTTTTACATAAAATGTAAAATGTTTTTATGTTTATCAATAAGTGTTTGAAGACTTAATATTTCAGATTTTGTAAAGCTACTAATTTTATCCCTAAAACATAAACACGAATGAATAAGTAATAATACTCGGCAACAATAATAATTAAAATGTCTTTCATTAGGATATATATTACAGTAATAAATGTAAGACATATACTATCTTTTTTAATTCTTGATAAACTTACTTGGTTTTTACAGTAAATAGAATTTGATCCATAACGAAATATATCCAAAATTTTCGTTTTAGTCCAAACTGACAACAATAACAACACGTTTGTTTTTTATTTGTCAATATTGTTTTTGACGATGTTACCAAACATAAAATATTCTCCTTAATATTTATTAGGAGATTGATGTATCTTTCAACTGACAACCCTTTTAACTTTAAACCTTACTAAAAGTTGGGTTGTGCACTCGAAACTTTGCTACTGCTATGGTTAAAGATGTAGTAAAGATTAAGTTTAAATTTAAACTTTACTATAACTGGACATTTCGTGCACTCCACCCTTAATGTCTGTAAACAATTTAAAAAAAATCAAATATTTAGCCTAATTCAAAAAATAACAATATAACTTGTTTTACAAATATTTATCAGTTTTGTTGGGGGTTTTTTTTCGCACCCTGGTAACTCTATACATACAAACGCAAACGTATAAAGACATTAAGACTACATACACGCGTTGTTCTTTTCTTTTGACATAGCACTTTGTGACATAGATAACTTTGTGAGGTAGATGAAGTAAGGACAGTACTTCTTGTACTCCGTTCTTGTACTTCTTGTTCTCCGGTAGGAGTAATATTGTTCTGTGTTCTTGTATTTTCAGTTAGTACACTGGCAACGAAAATCTCTCATTCTCAGATGCTTTGTTTTATGCAATCTCAAATCTGGCATAAATAATATATAGATTGTTGAATTTTAAATATACGATAAAATAAATATACGAGTTTTGTAATAAAAAATGTTGTATGTATTAAATTCTGCATAAACAAAATTGCTTCAGACGGACCAAGCTCGGCGCCAACGACGCGACCCACACGTGTGAGATACGCCCGACACTTTATTGCTACTGCCTGAAGTTTTTTACGCATGCAATATGCATGGAACACATATCCATTTATTTATCAGAATTGCTCGGAATTTTAAAGGTCGCGTCGTTCGTGAAAACACCTGTAATGCGCTGTACGAACAATTTTCAAAAAAACTTTTCTAAAATCGTCTGAATCGTGACATTTATCTCGAAAAGTTTTATAAAGATTTGGCTTATATTTACACGAATCAAAAACTCGAGCAGAGTGGAAAGACCTGTAAGAAATTATTTTCACTTCAATTATCGAAATTTAAAATACAAACAAGCAAATCTAGTGATATAAAAATTCCGTCACTTTACATAATTCATTTGAAAGCAAAGTTAATAAAATTTAACATCGAATCTCATTCATTCAGATATTGTGTATAGTTAATTATTGTTGTATTTTCTATATTTAGATTAAAATAGGTAATTATTGATAAAATTTGAGATGGTAGTGAAGATATAAAGAAAATGTGAAATTATTTCAATGGGATACGGATACTAGATTCGACTTTGATGAAAATGATAATACTGAAATTTGCTGGAGTGTATATAAATAGAATAGAAAAAGAAGATTAACGCAAAAAAAAAACTATAGGCGTGAGTGAATGGGCAAATTGATAAAGGTTGTTTAATCCAGTATCGTCCCATGGATGGCAGCAGATGGTATCGTGGGGCTTTAATGGATATTTCCAGCGCTTCGCGCTTGGCCAGTCCCACATACCTTCAGTCAGCTCAAATCCGGGAGATGTTACTCCTGGATTAGAGGTAGTAGAGGAATGAGTAAATACATTACCCCACAAGTAAAAGAACAAGGCGAACGTAACTTAAACAGGTCGAAAACGTTCTAAAGAAAGACTAGATCGAAAGTACCCGTAACTGACGAGCATGTATGAAAATGCTCATGATAGTAGAAGCGAAAGTGTGTTTGGACAGTAGCAAGCGGAAGGATGTAGTCTCTGCTTACCCTTAAGGGAGATAAACGTTAAATTTAATATAGTTAGATTTAGGTTATAAATAATCTGTCACAAAAGCTATGAAAATTTAAATACCAATTAAATGAAACATTTCTGCTAAGAATCAATTAATTTCGAATCGGTATCGGACAAAACTTGAAGATAAACTCAACATTCTTGGTTACGAATTGATCGAATTAAGGTTCGATTTGGGCTGACAAATGTCTCTTTCTAGTCAAATATTAAAATTTTAACAATTCACTGCATTGTGTAGGCATCTGTCTATATATATATGTCAGCGTTCTTGCTCTTCCGACATCTGAGGAAGCCAGGATGCTTTACAAGATGGTAATGGTAGCAATAATAAATCGGTGAAATTTTTGTCAAAATAAGCTGTTCACTGTTTAACCAAACCCCATAAATTACAGAAAATAAGACAAAATTGCGTGAAATATGAAGAATTCTATTCTTAACAGAATTCTATTATAGTAAAAATATTTACTCACCTATCAATATCCGTTAGATATCCTATTTGTCTGTCAAATGAATCACGTAAATCTAAAATACACTACGGCATTTCTTCAGAGTAAACAGCGTAATGTTCGATACTCGATAGTAAAGCCGGTGATATATCTGGCTGGCTCGTACGTAAATTTATTCATGAATTTGTGTTACAACTATGCATTTGCCGTAGATCCGTGCAATAAACCAAGAAAAACCCCGAAAATCCCCGAAAAAACCCCGAACCTATATGTGTTGCCGAATATACATACATCAATTCAGTTTGGTATGGAATTGAATTTTTTGCTATAAAATTTTGAAGTGGAATAAATATTTCAAAATCGAACTAATTTTGCTTTTTTTAAAGCCACTGCGATAGAGAATAGGCGCATATTGGTAATCAACTCATAGGCATAACATTTCCTCAGTTAAATGATGAAAAAATGAACTCCGTTGGGCTTTAGTTAGAAATAATCTGATATAGCTCGTCAACCGTTGGGCTTTAGTTAGAAATAAACTGATATAGCTCGTCATCCTTTGCTATTAGGTGAGTGTGGATATCTTATGTGAGACATCCTCACGTCAAAATTTCCCCACGAACCAATTTTTTTTATCGAGAAGAAATCTTCTTTATAGCAAGACTGCCGAGTGCCGACTTTCTTCTGACTGCTCGAATGGAATTAGGTTGAGATAGATATAGTTTTGAGGAACAAGTTTATTATATTTTATTGTTTCAACTGAACTGAACAGCTTTAAACAATTAAATATAAATACTTTTGTTTATGGATATTTCGTTGGATTTAACGATTCTTTAAAAACACAAAAACAAAGAGGATTATTTGTGCAATTATTTAAAGTTAATTTTTAAATAAAATTAATTAAAAGATTATATACTTTTATGTAAATTTTAAAACAAATATTTATCATTATTTAAATACTTTATGTCGGAATATAATCTTCGCAAATTTCGACTTTTTATGTGTTATATTATGGAATTGGGCACTGCACTGATCTTATAAGTATTCTATATTCATTTAAATTCTTTTAATTATTTTAGAAAACATTACAGATAATTAATACAATAAAATATGCTGATCGACAAGCCACATAGTTACCTAAAGGTTACCGATTTTGAAATTGAATGAAATTTTAAATCACTATACTATATTAATGAATGGCAACATTAACAATTTAATAAATTACTTCAAGATTTTTAAATTATCATTTTTAAATAACATGAACAATATATAAATATTGGCTTGTATTGTATTTATTCACTTAAATAATCATTAAACATGAAACCGTTGTGTTATAACCTCGTTGAGCTGATTGAGCGCCACTTGATTTCTACTCAAGTGTCTACAGTTATTATATATTGTTCGTTTGTCCCATACCACTTGAAGCTTTCTTTATAACAGGTACATTATTTGACAAGAATTCCACTTCATACTATTAGTTTTAAAGTGCTGTTGTAAACCTATTTTGGATTAAATTGGTATAAGTACTTAATTAAGTATTTTCTTTTATAAAAATAAACATAACCATTAGCTAAGTCGGCAAATTTTCTTTCATAATAACACCAATTTTAGTATAAAATGCAAACAACAAGCAATAAATAAATGCTAACATTATTAAATTTGTTGAAATTTTTTCAATTAAAATTGAAAGATATACCTATTAAGTTAATAAATTTAATTTAATCTGGGAACCTTCCCGTCAGGCGGCTAACTGGACGGCATTCATTATTTAACCCTTTGAGCACTAACCTGGCGTTTACGCCAGCTTGCCATTGTTTTTCTATAGTCTTCCTATTGTCTCTTTTCTATGAGTAATCGACATATAAATTATAAAGTATTATATAAACTAATTTACACGCAAGTTTAAAACCAAAAACATAACCTATACATTAATTTGATTGATACTGAAGTAGAATTTGCAAATCATTTTCATAAACGTATGTAATCTTTTCCATGACTGTATATTTATATCTAGTACGTATTTAGATCTATGTTACAAAAAAATAAAATGAATTGTTAGTTTTGTTCGTAGGAATTAAGCCCCATCTGTGCACCGTTTAAATTAAAAGTAATTTTCTTATGCAGAATTAATTAATGACTAACGAGCTCAATAGGGTTCATGAAGCGGAAGGAGACGACGGAGACAACGCTATAGAGAGTGGCATAAAACAAAAAAGGACGGAAATGTCAGAGGCTGGAGAGCAGAGTTGAATGAATTTTATGCCGGTCTATTTAGTTACGCGTCAATTTGGCGCGAGAAAGGTTGTGGCTAAAGTTGTTATGGTTATATTTAGTTTGTCGTAAAAAGCGCGCGAACTTTTAATTCGTGTGTGTGTGATAGTGGAAACAATTTACTACTTATTCGGGAATTAACAATTTTAAAAGGTACGTTTTAATTATCAAAATTCGAATTAATATCTTTAAAAATTACACCAATTATTCTAATGTTATTTCTAATAGTTATAATCTTTCACTTTCGTTTTGGTGCAGTTTCTTACAATTGAGTTATTCCAAGAATTTCCGCTTATCATAAGTTACACACAATAGAGATAAGACTTGTCCGGGAGTGCGCTTTGAAGTGATATTATAAATGAGACGAGAGGAGCCAAAAATAACTAGTGGTGATTAGAATTCTCACTTGAGCAATATTAATTAATGTAATTTATCTTTGTTATTTTTACAATATTTATGATTTCAATTACAAGTAACAAAACTATTCACGTGGCTATTATTTGAAAAATTAAATTCATTGCATAAAATTTTACTTATGTAATATTTATTATAGTATCTACCTAATTAAAATATAATAAGTGATAACAATGTACATTTAGCACTGATATGTGTGAGATTTTATTATAATATTTTTTTTCTACTGTGTTTAATTTTTATCACGACATTTATTCTGCATGGATAAATAAACAGTTGAAGTCGGCAATTATGTTTTCTGTCGATTAAAATTATCTACAAATTTTATCATTTTACACAGATTTGAATTTTTTTTATTATGTACTTACATACGTTCTTTTTTCATTTTTTCTTTTGGATTTTTTTAAGCGCTTCCCCACAATTACTCTTTATTTTCATCGGAGATGGACATTACAAAATCGTGATTGTATACAATATATATAGTAACTTCACAGAAAAAAAATCTTCTAAATAATGGTTACTGGCAACAATAGTATATCATATCCAGGGAAACTATCCAGTGAATGATTTCCCCAAAAATAGCTGAAAAGCATAGATAAAACTGTACCCAAGGAGTTTCACTCAAATAACTCTCTACGTTGTCTATGAAACTTGTTTATGCGTAAAGTTTTCAGTGTAACACTCCAAAAGGGAGAGTAAAGTTTGTAAGAAGTCAACTCCAAGAACTATAAAGCATTTTTATTTTACTTCTCACGGACCGAGTTTGCTCCCGAGTGATTTGTGCGAGAAGTTTCGTCTAGTACTAGAAGTTTGCTGTACAACATGTCTGCTATATGTTACATTTTTATATAATACTAGCCTTGTGCCCGCGGCTCCGCCCACTTTTCTGGTATTCTTCACTGCGTAATATAGTTTTTTAAATAATCGTTGGAAAAATAATGTTTTGATGGTGTCGTCCACTGAATTGGATTTTATTGAAAATTTCATGAGTTTTAATTTTTTTTCGCGGAACCCTTATTATTTGCCGAAAAATAAAAGTAGTCTAAGTTACGCGGAGTTATCTGCCTAAAAACTAGTCCCGTTAAGCCGGGTCCACCTCTTCCGGAGTACCTAGAACAAATAGACAAACAAAATAGTTTTTGTTATAGGTACCGTAAATACATTCATATGTATTTAGTAAAAATCTGTTATTTTGATATTACAAATATATACATACATGCACACATAGTATAACACTTTTCTCCCGTGGGGGTAAGCAGAGATTACGTCCTTCCACTTGCTACGATCTTAACACATCTCTTTCGCTTCCTCTACTTTTATAAGAGGTTTCATACATGCTCGCCGGTTATGGGTAGTTTTCATTTGATCAAAATACGTTCACCTAGGTCGATTCTTACCGACGTGCCCAGTCACCGTCGCCTTATAAAATCGTTTCGTTAGTCTTCTGTCATCCATCCTCTCCACATGCCCGAACTAACTACGTTTACCTTTCTTTATCTTGGCTACTACACCACAGCGTTCTCTTATCACACAATTCCTGATTTTGTCAATCATCTTCACTACAGCTATACCTCTCAGACTTTTCCACAGCGTTAATCTTACTTACATGCTTCTTCTGCCAAACTCAGCACTCACTGCCATACCCAAGTGTAGGGACTAGCACTCGTCGATGCACAGCCAAACGCGCATTTTCAGTTACTTTCTGACTGCACATGAAGTTACGCAGGGCCCCATCCACTCTATTCCCTAACAAAACTCTTCATTCGATATCACCGTCACACTTTCCATCTCTCGTAACCTTTGATCTCGAGCACACAAACTCTTTCTCTTGTTCTACTCTTTTTCATTCGATCGTAATTATCCAATTTGTCATTCTTTCTTCTCTTTCAAAAGCCATTACTTTCGTTTACTTACATAGACACTTCAATTTTAATTACTAGTATAGAATTATAGGTATTCCTAATAGTTTCAGTGCTTCTGTTAATTTCCGGTAACTTTTGAAATAAAATTCACGCAATAAAATTTGAGATTTTATTTATAATTTGAGATAATTGAATAGATGATACTGTAATTATCTTTAACAAATTATGTTATATTTTATACACCAAATCGACTCGTATTGAAGATATAGTATTTAAAATAAAATCATAATATTTAGATCTGATTAATCGCCCATCGGAGAGGACAAAACGTCTGTCACATATTAGATGTATGTTGCATGTACATATAGGTATTTACATATAGTCATATAAGGCACATGTGCGATCTAGTCGGTACGTTGTGAGATTGTGTTTTGTTTTCATTATACAATAAATAAATAAAATACTAAACGCTTGAAACTAATATAAAAATTCATCGAAAAGTATAAATGTATTGATTTAAGTGATGCGAAACTATCATTTCATTGTATGAGAAAATTATAGAATAGAATGGATTTAAGATTTGACATAGATGGGTAGAGTATTAATCTTTCTAATATAGTTTTGCCTATTAGGTGTGATGATTTTTTTAAAATACCATATATATAGATTCAGTAATGTAACCATATTCTTAACCAATGTTATAACGATGTGGTTTTCTTTAATACTGTAAAGGCTCAGCGCTCAGATTACAGTCTTACCTGATATTGACGATGTGCTCCAGGACGGTAAACAGACTAAGCCTAAAAGTACTGGGTCTCAAGAGATGCTGCCGAAACATACTTTATGAATATTTGGGACAGGGTTTTCAAATTACTCAGGCGGGCTGTATTAGAAAATACTCTATTACCATGTTGTGGTTTCATCACGATGTTTTGCTTTACCGAAAGGTCAGGTCCATTATAGAGCTACATTTCCCCCCGTTAAAAAGAAAAAAAAAGGTCCATTATAGAGCTGGTTAGGTGGGTTCGAACCTCACTGGCACGGAGCTCGTCACTCCGTGCCCCTTTACCCATTGCATTGGGGGACTTCGGTCTCACTAATGCAATGGGTAAGGGTAGTGCGTAAATGCATATCCCTCCGTCAAAAAAAAAAAGGTGGGTTCGAACCTGTGTTCAACCACGCTCACTTCTTGGCGATGATTCTAGGATGATAAGCACATTAAGCCTAGAGGTGCTTGGCGGCTGACTTTTCAAACTTAAAGATGATGATATAGCTATCATGCCCTAGCGGGCATCACAAAATGGTTTTGGTTTTATCACAATGTTTTCCTTCACCGAAAGCTCAGGCTAATTATAGTATAGATTAGGTAAATTTCAACCTAGATCCATCGTCACGATACCTAACCATTGATCCATTAACGTTTCAATAGGTTTAACACTATGACAAGGCAAAATCAATTCTTAGATAAAAAGAGTGCCTTAGATCCTTGAATGACACTTAGAAAATAAGCCGAAGAAGAAAGTAATATTAGAAACTTAATAAAGCTTAAAGTGATATGATATTATAAAGGTAACCTAAAGTCTTAAAACTAACGACAAGCTGTTACAAACTACAAAAAGATATTAGCAAAAACGTTTTTTACTTCGACAAATTTTCATAACGTAACGTCGGAATATTTTAAATGCACCTGAAACATTAATCGACTTCACTAGTGTCGTAAGATACATGATGAATCCTTTTATAAAAAACACTCTACCTATATTATTATTTACTGGAAAAGATTATTTAGAAGATAAAGTATGATATAAAAATAAATGATCCATTGTATGATCTCAGATCATTGGATTCCCGAACGTGTCGTTAATGAATAGGAGAACACACTCTAATTAGTCTCAACGCGGCGATAAAACGCTGTTTAACGTCATAAATTACTTGGGTTTCTCAACACGCCGACTTTGATATCGTACGCCAACGATGCACATAAAGGCCAAATTAAAGATTATGTGTACTAATTCAATTTGTTTCGTTTGCAGATGTCATAAAATGTCTTGAATAATAATGGGAACATCTACAAAAATGGGCGGGGATTTCCGTGGAACTGTTAGAGGGAAAAGAACATGGTTGAAATCGAGGCTGATCGTCGTTGCTGCCGCCTTCGTTTGTGTTAATTCACAAGGTACTTAATGTATTAAATTATGTAATGAAAAGTACAAACTATTGACTTCTATCGATTCGACGACGAAAGACGGCCACTGCTGGACATAGATTTCCTCCAATTAAGGGGGTATTGCTATAATAACATTACCATTAACAAGTAATTAGTAACATTACCGATTTACCTGACAATAAATTCAAGTATTATGTCAAGCAAGTTTTAATTTCAAAAGGTTATTACAGGGTGGATCATTATGTGAACGATAGTGATGTCTGGAAATAACCCACATCTCTGTGCTTCCACTAACATTATTAAAACAACGATTTGTATAGTTTTTTATATGACAAAAAAAATGATATATATTTATGATAAAAAAAGAACCAGATCAAGTTTCTTGCCGGCTCTTCTCGACTGGGTTGTTTTCCGAACCGGTGGTAGTGTTTTAGACGTTCATAAGCGCCTTCTTAGGGCCTAAATTGAATAAATAAATTTTGATTTTGATTTTGATTTTGAATCGCCACGCTTGGCAGTCGGGTTGGCGTTCGCATTCAAGTGTTTTTGGTACAGAGAATGCTGCTGCCCAACCCCTGGTTTTCCCTTAGGCGCCTTTTACGATACTCACGAAAAGATATGGGGTGGTACTATTTTTAGTCGGCACCACACGTACATTAAAATCTATAGTCCCGTTTAAAGAATAAACTCCGAAATTAAAAATATTACATCTCTAGAATAAATTTCTTTTATTACGTATGGACGTAATAAGGAGTAGTCACTGAAAATCAAAATTTTAATATTAGGAGGGAGAAATTTTTGTTTAGAAGGTATGTCAGTTTTTGTATTATGTTTTATGTGGAAGTGTGAATGGAAAAAAATGAGTAAGTTGTAGGTATTATTTGGTTTCGAAGAAACACTAATACAATTTAAATAATGCATGTCAATGTTAAAGGTAATTCGATTCAACATTATCACGTTATTTACTAAATAAAACACATATTTGATATTCTGCTAGATAGACGTGAAAATTAACATTAATAAATACCTTTTTGATGATAATGAATCTGATAGGGGTCGCCCTAAAAATGATTCATTGTTTGTGTCTTATGTTACGAGTTACAGTTGAGCTAAAAAAAACTTGTACAGTGTATAATTTCTAATGGAGAAAATTTCCAGGTTTGAAGCGAAATATTAAAGAGAATGTCTTTAATGCTATTACAAGTTCGGTTGCAGTGATTTAATAGTTAAATTAAATTGGAAAAATTGAGACTGCCTCGGTGGCGCAGTTGTGTTACGGTACGACTGTCGTTCTGAGGTCTCGGGTTCGATCCCCGGGTCGGGTCAAGTGATATTGCGATTGTTTTCTACTCAGTATGATCCCTTTTTTTTGGACTTTGTGCCCGAAATGACGACAGACTCCACCCCCCCTGTCACATCTGAGACGGGGAACTAAGCTCTGTTAACTAACTAAGTGTCTGTTTGTAATCTGAAAATTATTTTTTTGTTACTAAATAGATATACACGATACATATACCAAATAAGCAATTTTTAAATTTTTTGTCTTGACTGTCTGTTTGTTCCGGGTAATTTTTGGAACGGCTGGACGGATTTTGACGGAACTTTTTTTGGTAGATAGCTGAAGTTACTCCGGGTAACTTAGGTACTTTTAATTTTCGAAAATAATTGGGATTCCGCCTAAAAAAAACTCATAAAAAATTGAATAACATTTGAAATAAATTTAAAATAAAATATAAATAAAAATTGATTCAATGTACAGTTTTATAGGCAAGTGCTTGAACTTATGAGAAATATATTTACTTTATCTTATTACAATTTTTTTAGGAAAGTAATTAGGGTTCCGTATACAAAAAAAAAAAATGCTGTGAAGAATATATTAAATGCGGGTGCAACCGCGGCTCACTGCTAGTATTATATATGGACATATAAAGAAGGATTCTTAGATGCAGATATCGTACCTGAGAATGATTTACAGAATCCATTGTCATTCGCATTGCCAATAGCTTAATTTTATTACTATTCATCCTTCCATTTCCCACTAAATGGTGCACTACTGCTTTCCAAAGTATTCCGTTTTTTTTAAATAATGATTTCCTTCACCGCCAAGTGTCATAAATTGAGTCTTATCCGAAGAGACCGGAATTCGGTCAGTAAATATGCTCTTATGATAATGAGCTGATGTATGAGATAGACAATATTGTAACTTAGTTTCAGCTATAATTTGCATGTATTAATTCGACCGGTATGCGGAAAGTCTTAGATTATGGTATAATAGGTTACAATAAATGCTAGGCTATTGCATAGGTTGTAATAACATATTAAAATCCGGAATGGTGGATAAAGTGTGATGGAGATAATTATAAATACATATGATACTATACGGATACCTAACACTATATGTAGGCACTCTAAATAGACCTCTAAAGACAGAGGCGGCGTAAGGCGTGGGCGAATGCTTACGGCCTCGCGGACCGAGGGGCCTAGCACCAGGGCCCGGATATATATTACTAGCTGAATGCTCGCGGCTCCGCCTGTGTTGTATATATTGCATTTGCATTGCGTTTCTGTCGCTGGGGGAGGGGGGGGAGGGGGGGGGGGCTTGGCGTCGCGAAGTATACTTCGCCCACATTAAATTATAGTCTTGCCCCGCCACTGTCTAAAGAACTGCCAGAGAAATCGATCAGGCTAATTTCGTCATGATTTTTGTAAACTCCGAAATTTAAAAGATCAATAGCATTATTTCAACGTCCCGTTTGAATTATGTCTTCGGTGTAACGAAAAAGAAAAAAAAAACTTAAATTTTAGAAATAGCGAACAAAGACTGTGCTTTGATATGTAATATACAAGTCAATTATAAACATATGACATATGGCTATTTTTCAAAATGCAAGACTTCTAAAAAATATATTATCGCAACCTGATCATAATTGAAATTAATATAATGTTAACCGATCAATAAATAATGGTCATTAAAAAGAAATCGATTGAACCAGTATTGCCAGAGCAAAGGGACGTAGGTACGAGCAATAATAATATGCCAACAGTTTAATGTTTAGCTAATTTAACACATAACACTACTTCCTATAATCTCATTGAAATAAATCAAGCTCCGAGAGATTGCAAATGTAACTGGTTTTCCAAACAACTTTGTAAGCATTAGGACTTTCTCCATAATCCTGTATAAATTAATTACTTGTCGCAATACACTGTAAATAAGGTTCAATAAAGTTTTACTTGAAATATTATATTTCTTTAACGATTTATTTATATCTGTAGGTTACAGGAGATTTTTATTACTCATCATTAGATATCCACAACTATACATCCGATTGACTTAAAAATAGATATTAGGGTGCTTCTTTTTAAACGACTATTTTTTTTCGGTCCTGACGCAAATGTTCTTGAAAATACGTAAAAAAATCCTGAAAATTTGAGTCCTTAATATTAACTATAAATATTCTCCCAGAGTGTTAGGAAATGTACATAACTTTGATTATTAAATTTTTATGTAATTTTTTAAAATATATCTATACTTATAAATAAAATTGAAGTGTTTGTTTGTAATGTCAAAAT
This sequence comes from Samia ricini, assembly GCA_014132275.2. NCBI lineage: Eukaryota > Metazoa > Arthropoda > Insecta > Lepidoptera > Saturniidae > Samia > Samia ricini. The sequence continues at coordinate 4,933,519 of AP028159.1, forward strand.
GATTTTTTTTACTAATTACATATATACAATATACGATACCTATTCCAAAAATAGATTTTTTTAAATGTTTGTGTCTGTCGATCCGTCTGTCTGTGTTTGTAATGGGTAGTCTCCGGAATGGTTGAACCGATTTGTACAGGATTTTTTTTTGGTAAATACCTGAACTTACTCCGGGTAACTTAGGGTACTTTTGATTTTCGAAAATAATTAGGGTTCCGCGTATAAAAAAACTCATAAAAAATTAAAAACATCCGATTCAATGCGCTATAACTTATTAGAAATATTTTTACTTTATCTAAGTACTAATTTTTTTTTTTAAAATCAGTTACGGTTCCGTATAAATTAAAACGCAGTGAAGAATATATGTAACGCGGGCGCAGCCGCAGTCAGACAGCTAGTATATACACAGTAGATTATCCTTTATAAATATGAAGACCACCAGTTTACTATGTTTTTGTTATTAACTTTATTCCTTCGAGTTAAAAAGTATATCAGAGACTGTATTGTCTCTTTGATATTTCGTAAAAAAATTGAACGGTATCATAATTAAAAATACTGTTTTGCATATTTCATAATGATCATATTTACTTTTTCCTACATTAGATAGGGTCGGCACAACACCATTAATATTCTTTCAATCTCCTTCTTGTTTTTGTGTACGATTTATGATAAAAGATATCGATTTTAATAGTTCCGTGATTAATGGGAGTTGAAACACTCCTACTAACCTCTCGAGAGTCATCTGCATTTGAATGTTATGGTTATTCTAGTACTAGTTCGTACTCCGCTTCGTACATAACGTTACCAATGGCTTTGTCTGTAGTTTCAACTGATATTCAGTTTATTTTGTAAGGTGTAAATTAAATATATCGTTTTCTAATGTCCGTATTAAATATTCCTTTATAATCTAGATGATAATCTGACCTGTTTATAATTGAAATTATTCAATTTGATTGAATTAATCATTTACCCTTTTCGCGTGTCGGCAGTTTTCCTAGAAAGATTATATTGAGCCCCCATTGTATTTTATCTGTCATACAGGAAACATATCTATGAAGAAATTTGATCTATTCCAAGGGTATCATATTCTCAAAAGATTCTTAATTATTACATTAAACGCAGTAACGTTATTTGTCCTACCAGAGATATGAATAAAGGGTCGTTAGAGGAAATAGATCAAACGCTTTATAACGTCATATATAACTGTCACTGCCACTTTATTGTGGTCTGGCACCAGCTGTCCTGCTCGACGCTCTCTTCTCGATGTCTCTATATCTGTATAAATATTTTAAATCGTTGTTTATGTTTTATATTAATTCGTTTATAATTTCAGATATATCAGCCTGTTGTAATGCAGCGCAGGGCACATGCCGGAGCGTCTGTGAAAAGGTGAGTCTATAGATTTAGAATAAACGTTAAAAGATTTAACAACTGTGTACAATTGTAATAATAATCAATATATGTTTTTCGTTATCGAGTTTTTTTACAGATCTTTTAGGTTATAAACTGAATAATAAAAGAAATATGTGCACTTTTGACCTAAAACTTTATTCAACTGCTGTGATACGATTTGGTCTGCGTTGCCTTGTGAAGGGTCCTGGTAAAAAAAAAACATTTTCGTGGCATTGTATGGCGGGAACACATACACATCAGAACATGTAAAAATTAAATTTGGTTTTTTTAATACATATGAAACCATGTAAAACGCTATGATAGATGTCTAAATAAATGATTCGAACAAAAGTTATTGCCGTTGAGAAAAAAAAACAAAATTGGTTTCAGGGGGAGGATTGCTCAGATTAAACCATTTTTCGTTTCTTTTATTTCATTTCTCTAATTGTATGAACGAACTGTCTGATATAGTTTTACATTTAGGTCTCAAGAGCTGGGACCTAGCCTGTGCGAGCTTCCTATGCTACGGTTGCCTCAAGCCAGGCCCATGAGGGACCCGCGCAGGCTAGGGCCCGGCAGGTAAATGCCACCTCGACTATATGGCCAGTCCGACGCTGATAGTATGGAATTACAAATATTATCGACTGTTAATGTTCTATCGCTTCAGACTAAACTTTAAAAGTTCCAATCAAAGTTCTCAATGTAAAGTTAAATTGACTAATTAATTAAACAGATTTATCGCTTCCCCAAACTTTTTCTAGTCTTGTATTATTTCTACCCTCGTCCGTTTCGAGGTCATTCAACATTTTTTCTCGAAAGTTATAGGCATATAAGCGTCGACCGCAAAAGATTGTTGCTTCTTTGATTTTCATCTCTCCTTTAGAATCATCGCTTTGATGTAGAACACTTTGAAAATCGATAAATGTTTTTTTGTTGTTGTGGGTGTTTGTCTAAGTTTATCGTCAACGATTTCCACTTTGATACGTGCGTACGCGTCTTCCTGCGTTATTGAAATATTATACTAAAGGAAATTATTCGTGCCAGCGCGCGCTTCGGTTCCTAATCAGGAATCGCGTCACAGAGCGTCTCTCGTTCCGAGAAAAAGCGTCCAGTGAATAAAAGGTGAATTATTAAAACGCGTAAGAAGAGACGTTCGGAGTGTATAACACCACCGCACTACTAATACATTCGTATTTAATTCCGTCTCGTTAAGGAACATCGCGTGACGGTCGTTTCCTCCCCGCGCGACACTGTTTGAATAAGTTACGCGCTACAGAGCCATTCTTTTTTGACGCCCTAATCATAAATGTCGTGACTCGTGAGTCATGTGTAGATATCTACTATTGACAATATTAGAATTTATTACATTAATACTTATTGTATTATATTTTATAAGAAATCTAAAGAGTCGATAGTTCCTTTTACATTAAAAACTAGCTGTGATGTGATAATAAAAATAATTAAAGTTTTAAAGTAAATATTTTTTTTACGGAACATCAAGTATCTTTCAAAACATTTTTGCTACTAACATTAAGCAAAGTTTTGTTTTGTTTCTTACAAACTCTAATAACTACCAGTAAAACTGTGCATTGAATCCGATTTTATTCCAATTTTTATGAGTATTATTTTTTTACGCAGAACCCTAATTGTTTTTGAATAAATAAAGTAGCCTAAATTACAAGAGTAAGTTTAGTTATCTAAGAAAAAAGTTCCATCCAACTCGGTCCAGCCGTTCCGGAGATTAGGCGTTACAAACAGATAGAAAGACAGACAAACAATTTAATAATTGCATTTTTGGCATTGGTCTCGTATATACATTCATATGTATGAATAAAAAGAACAGACACTTTTATATATTATTATTTTAATATATTAACGACAACAAAAATGTATTTTCTTTGAACGGTTCTACATCGCGCTATGGTTCTGTTGCCTTCCATTATATATGTGTTTGTGTTTCGAAAAAGTCTACGCAAATGGCGGTGAGGGCCTTCAGCACTCGCCCACAAAGATACGGTAAAGTTCAGGCCCTTCCGATCAACAGCTTTAACATAAAAAGAAAATAACAGTCTACGCTTCAATTTTATTTAATAGCATAGATAAAATTAAAAGTGATGATGGTGCAGCGGGGGCAGTGCTGCTGGATTCCGCGTCAATGGACGCGGGTTCGATCCCACATATCTGACTCTAAAAATCGGCATGAGCTTTCGGTGAAGGAACACATCGTGAGGAAACCATAGCGTGGTGGTATAGGGCATTTTCTAAAGATACTGAAGAAAGATGTCTGAGTAGCTACCATCCTCAAGTTTGAAAACCTGTCGCTAAATATCAATAGGTGTGTTCCGGCACCATCATTTGAGAACCCGTAACTCTAAGCTTAATGTGTTTACCATCCTGGACCACATCGTCACTTAACAGTAGATGAGATTCTGGTCAAAAAGCACAGAGCCTAAACGTGTAACGACAATTTCAATAAATTATTAGATACATAGGTATTCACAGATTTGATATTGAACTAAAGATATATATGTTTTAAATAGATTATAATTTATTATAAATAAATTGACGTAACTATATATTGTATTAGCTCTGTGCCCGCGGCTCAGCCCGCGTTTCATATATTCTTCACTGCGTACCTAAAAAAACAAATGACTGAAAAAAATATGAAAAAGGGTCGATGGAATCCAAAAAATATAGAGCCTATAACCATCTACGATTAATTCCGCGTCGAATGGTTGTGGTTTCATGCTGATCGGTCCAGTAGTTTTCGAGTTTACCTCGGACAAAGAAAACAAACTTTGCTTATATACGAGTATATATAGATTAAATCTATTTGACATACTTGCGGCATAATATATAGCGTAATCGCCGTAGAAGCATTCGCAACGACTTTGTTACTCTATGGTAATCGCTCAATGTAACTTGCGATCTTAGATGATCTCCCGCGATACATGAATGATTTCCTAGTGCGCAAATATATAGACATGTATTTGTGTGTTAATTTGTAAACAGTAATAATGATTTCGACTGAAATTAATTCCAAAAATCCCTTAAAATAGTTTCGTTATTGGTTTTAAAGTTTTTCCAAGAGGTTCTTTTTTGTGAAAAATACTTAATCTATATAATGGACTTTGTAGGTGCAATGAAGATACCGTATTTTTTAAAATCAACCAGGTACACATAAATTTCATACACATTTTAATTTAGTCCGTTCATTCGTAATGTCACAACTTGAGGGAACGACGACGACAATTACTTGAAGTGAGTATAAATAAAGTGACCGCTCGTTAAACCCTTTATTGACTGTACTTAACCCCTTGTACTTTTGCCTATTTAAGTATTAATTTGAATCAATATACAAAGCGTATTCGAACTGTTATTAATAGAAAAATAATTGGAGACTAAATTGTCAACCAGTAACTAGGGTTAGAGCTTGATAATACTGTGCATAGGAACGTAATTGCCGCTGTACTGGACTAGATGACAGGGCACTGCCACCCATTATAATGACGTAATAGCGTTGTCAGCCATTTTACGTCAGGTTGGAGACGCGGTAGGTAATGGTTTATGATCATTAAAGGGTAGTATTAATAACATAGTTTTCAGCAGCGTGTTCTATTGGGTTTATCCTGAAACTATATCAGCATGTACTTATAAAAGGGTAAGGTTTCTTTGACTGCTAGTTTTGATAGACGTGCGCTTTACTGCGAAAGAAGGATTACAACTAAGAGTATTAATGAGAGCTGGGCACTATTTTTTGAGCAAACGTACGCACAAGAGAGTGCAGGTTCTCTGAAATTATAGACGGAACCCCAAAGTACATTTTGTGTGTCTGTGATCTACTAATACCCATACGCAACCGAATTCTGGGTGAGAATGTGTTGCTCCTGGAGGAGGTACATACAAAAATATATTACAGTATATCCAGACTGTAGGTCTAAGCAGTGAGCTTTAATAATTTGGGGCGATCAAAATAGATCTTCTTAGGCAGCAGTGATACAGATCTCCTCCCAGAATAATAACATACACAATAAAATATTGATTTATTAGGAACAATGAATTTCCGTGTAACAGAAAAAATAACTGATAAATAAATAGCCTACATTTGTCAAATATAATTCATACTCCGTGATCGGTCCCATGTGTTCTGCCATTTTATGATATTCATCGCTCGCTTTTAGTTAAATTTCAGTAGTTATGTCTGAATAAAATGATTTCGTTTTATTTATTAATTTAAATATACTTCTTCTTAAATTGTAATCATATATATCTATGAAACTCTTTTCACCTTCAGTACTGAAACAACAGCGTAAAACGCAAGGATTGATCGTAGCTATCAATTTAAAACAATGCAGCGTATATTTCATTGAAGATTACATTGCATATAGTTACTTTTTAAATAACATTGTCATTTATTGTTTTGTATTCAACTTGTAAATCGTAAGTATGTATATTTATAAACGTCAACTAATGGATCTAACTGGGACACATCGATCGTGACGGGGGCCGACGCTGTGTTACGAAAAACTTTATTATAAAAATTTATTGTAAGGAATGCTTTTAAGTGTATAATAAATGAGTTTAAAATCAAGCGTGTAAACGTGCGTCTTATAATGCATCGTACATCTTTTATATATAATTTGAAATTGAAATAAATTACTGTTCTTTGGCGGTAATTCTAGTGAAATAGAATTAGGTATAAAATAATATTTGTGAGAATATTTACTAAAATATTCAGCTGGAAACTATAGAAGGTTTCGGACGGCTAGATCAAAGATACCGTGTTCTTTGATCTTCAAAGCGAATGACCCAGGTTGTCGCGACAGTTTCTAAATCTGTTTAAGACATATTATTTATTTATTAGTGGTAAAAAAAACTGTAATGAATTTTTATTTGCTCTCATTATATGGAGATGGTAGCTATTATTTATATTTCCCATTAAATTTGTCACACCGGTCACATTCATTATAAATTTTAGTATTTTTTTTGTACGGGTACATATATAAGCACTTTGCGACAGATTTGTGACTGCTTTATAAATGATAAAAGTGCTTAAATTTTTTTATACTACATTACTATTTCGTTGTTTTTACATGTATATAGGATGACAAGAGACTAACCGTAAATAAAGTTTTCTCCGCCCACTCCCCTCATGTATGTATTTAATTGTCTGCGAAATTATTTTAAACTTAGATTAATACTCAAATATAATATAGTTCAGATAACCTCACGTTTAGTCTTAATCTCAAATTAAATAGTAATTGGATTATTAATAATGTTGCTTGACATATTATAGCAAATCATTGTCGGCGACGTCATGACGCGAATCTACTTACAAGTTTTTTCCTACCGAGAATCGCTCCATGTGGCTGAAGAGATTTTCAAAAAACTATAGATAATAGAAAACAATACTCCCAATACAACGCCTGAGAATTTATACTAATTAATAAAACGGAAGTGTTTGTTTGTTATGACAAAAGATTTTTTTTTGTTCTAAATACAAATTAATGTGTATACGATACCTAAATCCAAAACGATACAAAAAAACATCATTTATAAGATTTTCATCTGTTCCGGGTAATCTTCGGAACGGCTGAACCGATTTTGAAGGGACTTTTTTTGTAGATAGCTGAAACTTTTGATTTCCGAAAATAATTAGGCTTTCGCGTTAAAAAATTAAAACTCATGAAATATCGAATAAAATCCGATTCAATGGTCAGTTTTACGGGCAAGTGCTTGAATTTATGAGAAATATTTTTATTTATCTTTGTAAAAAAAAAAATCGAAAAAAATTAAATCTCAGGGAAGAACATGTGAAACGCAGGCGCAGCCGCGGACACGCAGTTAGTTTAAAATAAAATTGTGTTGTATTTCAAGTTGATTACTATTTGTTGAACGTATTTACTACCTATTTCAGTGAAGAGTTGGGCTGTTGGTATGTTGTCTGTGACAATTACATCGCTAGCCGCCGTTGCAGTATCTGTGGAATTTGTGATGCGTGATCGGTATGCCGATCCGGGCGGACCGTCTGATTCTGGTCACGTGCTATCTACTTCGGTGGCGTTTACCAGACATTCATGATTTCGATTCACCGTAAACAAAGTGAAACGATCGATGACAGTTTTACTATGCGTTTCCAAATTAAAGTTTTATAACTACGTAACGTTAACACTCGAATACTTTATCATAATTTATACTTCGAATATGTGGACTTTTCTTGTAAACTTCAAGAACATAAGAATTTAACATGAACGAGGATTTATCACGTTATTTTTTTTATGTGCACTTTATTTTAATCTATACTAATAAATAAAATTGAAGTGTCTGTTTGTAATGTCAAAATTATTTCTTTTTACTAAATACATATGAATGTATACATGATACCAAAAAATACAATTTTTAAAATTATTTGTTTGTCTGTCTGTTTGTATGGGGTAATCTCCCGAACGGTTTTGACGTGACTTTTTTTTATAGATAGCTGAAGGTACTCCGGTTAACTTAGGGTACGTTTAATTTTCGAAAATAATTATGATTCCGTGTAATAAAAATAAAACTCATAAAAATTTCAATAAAATCCGATTCAATGCACAGTTTTACGGGCAAATGCTTTTTCTTTTTCTTTTACTTTTTCGTAGTACTAATATTCTTTTAGGAAAGTAATTAGGCTTCCATAAAAAAAAAAAAAAACGTAGTGAAGAATATATGAATCGCGGACGCAGTCGCGGGCACACATGTAGTAAATAAATAAAAAATTCAAAGGCAACAGTCAAAAACAACATTTTTTAAATTATACATAGATAAACAGGTTATAGTTTTCCACTACTTGTACTTAATAGAATTAAATGTATAAAAAAATAATTAAACGTTGTCTATGTTTGCGTATGTACGTCTTTGCGCGCGCGCGCGCGTGTGTGTGTGTGTGTGTGTGTGTGTGTGTGTGTGTGTGTGTGTGTGTGTGTTTATGTACTTGTTCTATTGAAATACTAATCCTTACGATTGTTAAAATTTTTACGTTATAATAACATTGTAACGTGATGAAGTGATATTGGTCGTTTATAGATATTTTAGGTAAAGATAAAACAGTTAAGACTTTTTATGCGTATCTTTTAATTAATTAATTTTCTTTATAAATTTTTGTTCAGTAGCTTTGGACAAGCTTTAGTGGTATTAGTATAATATAACCTAATATAATTAACCCTTTCACGACCAGGGGAAACATTTTTCCCATTGTAAAATTGGCAGCTGTCTATTTAATTATAACAATATTTTAATTTCAATTTGAAAAATATTCAAAAAATGTTTCCCACAAAACTCTAAAAGAGATAGACTTACAAATGTATCAAATTGTGATTTTCCTATACTCTATGTTTAAAAAACTAAAAGAAACAGTTGTATGGTAATATTTACTCTCTGCCTACTTATGGTCCTGAAAGGGTTAAATATCATAAGAAAGTCTATACTTTCTAACACTGTTTACACTTAAATATATATTTACTCTATAATATTATGTATAATGTAAATTTAAAAATGATTGTTACAGTAAATAAGATATTAATTGTTGTTTAAGCTGGTATTAATTATGTGGAGTATAATAGTTTAGTTGCATTTCTCTACATGTAGCGTTCCGCCGCCTTCAACTTGAAAGTTGCGAAAACAAACAAACTAATAACGTCTCGCAGTTGGTTCAAAGCGCGGATGAAAATAGACACGTCTGAAATGCTTTCATGTTCGTCCGTCTGTCTGTCCGCGACATTGTGTCGTCGTCAGATAAACCGACGACTTGTTTAGCCTCTAATTAATGTAATTTATTTTTTTATTAGCTTTCATTTTTTTCAATATATCTATTACTTTAATCAGAGCTGAATTTAATAAAGAACAAAAACGTTTTTAAATCATATAGAGTATTACGTTTAGAACTTGTTGCACTGCGATAATTTTCACTTTTAACAATTAATTATACTTTTCATTTAGCCCGATTTTGGTAATTTTTGTTTGGCATAGTAGTCTGAAAAGGTTTTTAGCTGGACAAAAATGAGAAATTCGGGAATGAATGAAAATGCTGTATTCGGATTTCCGAATGAAATCGTGACCACTGCTCCGAATTCTACTGATGGATATATGTAAATTTTTTTTTCTATATTTCGTTATGACACTGAAAACATTTTCAGTAAAAGAGTTGGAGCAATTACAAAGTAAATTCGTATTATAAATTGCAATTGCAATTCGTATGAACATTTGTCTCCTTCATTTACCTCCGGAATGGAAATAACACTGTAAAACGTTTTCAATTGCCAAAAAAGAATCTGGAAGGTCTGAAGAAGACTTAAAATACACTTACATACGCCTAGTAAATAAATTTATTGAAATTCGGACAGGATTATATTAAATCGTTTGATTTACCAAATATTAGGTACAACTATACCAAGTAGTAATAATGACAAGCATTAGGTATGATTTTTCGCAAACTGTTATTATTTCTACGAAGCTATCATTGAACAACGGAGTGTCACTGTCTGGGGAGCGGAGGGCGAGCGATACCGGGAACGTCACCACGTCGTTAATCACGTGCCTGTCTACGTCGTGGTGACATCTTCACTTCTATGGGACACAGTTTATTGCTTTTCTGACAACTGTAAATGAATTATTTCTGGTGCAATGATATTGAGTCCGGAACGTAAAAAAAATGTTATTTTTTTAAATTTCCTTGATTATTTACGTCTGTTGATTTGGAGCGATGATGGTTCAAATGGTATTGTTGTCGGATACTGCATCCACGAATCTAGGTTTCATACTATTCAACTCTGTAATAAGCCTGAGTTTAAAGAAAACAACGAAGTAGGGCATTTTCTAGTAATGCCCAACAGGATAGCTACCACCCGCAAGTTTGAAAAATCTAACACCAACAGGTGCGTTCCAGCAGCATCAGTTGAGAGCCAGCATCTCTACGCTTAGTATGTTAAGCATCTTGGAGCACATTGCCACTTAAAATCAGATGAGATTGTGATTAAACCGCTGAGTTTAGTTTAAAAAAAAAGTATTGAGACCCGACCGAATCTATTTCAGTTAGAAGAACTACACGTATGTAAATCGAGAAATAGGAATGCCATCAAGGCGAATTCACAAAGAGACTTCAAAGCGTTGATGGAGGCGGCGTTTTGATTCCCTCCTTTGATTAGCAGCAATGACGGACGAGCTTGTTCCGCGATTGCTATTTTAGAGTGACGTGGTCAGTGCGGCACAGTGCGATCACGTAGGGCATCGTCCATAATTATTTCCTTATTAAGTTGTTTCGAAAGAGTTGGGACAATTCTGAAAACAAAGGATCTTAATTTAAAACTTATAAAGGTCGAGTTTGCGAAGTTATTGCGAATTATACGTGACAAAACTTTGCCATAATATAAATTACAAAACATAAAATAGTAAATGAAACCTTTACGCTTTCCATGAAACGTCTGTTGCTAGACTATTTTAAAATAATTCACTGAAATTGAATTATGCGTTCCGAATTTTTTTGAGAACTATCACCGAAATATAATTTCTCCACACTGAATAAACGAAAACGATAAGAAGTGGGTGGCTTGTTTTCAGTTCATTAGTGATCACTATATGCGTTGTGGAAACTGTATAGAGCCAGATCGACTGCGTCGAAAGATACCATTTCGAATCATAAATGATTTGGCTGTTTGTATAGAAATTTTTTGCTGTAAATTTATCGCGTGCTGGTAGAGTTTTTTTAATACCTTCTGGAGTATTTATACTCAAGTTAAAATCCTTTGCCGAGTATCTGTAGCCATATTTTGGCGGTAATAATTTCATCGCCCCCTGCATTCTCTCAACGTCTGATAAGATTGTGAACGGATGGTAACACGTAGATAATAAATTATATGTGTGGTTAGTTGGTGAACTTAGTGAATGAGACTATTTACAGACATATCGTCTTCCGCGAGAGTTGTCATCCGAAAAAATTGTCATAAGGCGGAGTGAAATTATTTGATTTCGTTAAAAAAATCCCCTTTTGGCGATTTATTACCCGGAGGTACCGTGTAGTTTGTCGACGGAGTAGTTAAAATAGAACAACGTGGATTGGCTCACTGCTTTTAATTAATACCAAAAATACAGAATGAGTATATATAGTTTACAATATAATGACAAGTCGTATTGTTCTATAAGCATAATGTTTTTTCGGCGTCTATCATAGCGTCCTGCAGCAAAGAGTATCTAATACACTATTAAAGTAAAAGAGTTCAAATATGAAACGTAATTATATTAATACAAGAAAGGCGGAACGCCACACCCTAAATTCAGAAAATAATTACTCAGCATGATATAAAAACTATTTTCTGATTGTTTCCTCTCCTATGTTTTATTTTGTAAACTGTCACTCAGTCCCTTTGTCTTAATGGCACTTGAAATGTTTATTATGTGTTGTGGTGTTTTAACATACCATACACTTCGGTGTTAATTGTGTTTATTGGCACATAAAAGTGTAAATTTGTGCGCGTTATAAATAGGCCGGCGGCGGTTGTCTGACTCGCAACAATTTAAAATGGTTCAACCGTCTGTTCAGTGATAACTGGCATTGGCTAATTGTTTCGGCACGGTTTTATCTGTGTACCTTTCGAAGAGTTTACATGGTCCATGTTTAGTACTATTTCATGGTTTAACATGATTCCCATTAATCTCTCTTACAAATTCAGCTGGATATGTTCATCTCGAATTATTATTTTAAATTCATGTATCTAATTTATTGATTTGATATGAGAAAATGGATCGACCAATATGCATCTAATTTTTACAAGCTTAAATAATAACAATCCAGTGTCAAACGTTCTCATTAATATTTACTGATTAAAATAAAAAAAAATCAGAGAATGAATTAATCTATTTGGGAAATTGAATTTTAGCTACATTGTAGATTATTAAAAATATTTATCTACAGGGTGACCCGCCATGCATTGCAATTCCATGGAAAGTTGTTTCAGGTGCATATGCACAACATCTCATCAAAGTTTCATCATAATCATATTAACATTATGACAGCCAAAGCGTATAAAATGCTTGGGTTTATTCTGAGATCGGAAAAAAGACTTCTATTGCCCATTAACTCTTGTTCTTCATTACAACTGTTTAGTTCGTTCTATATTGGAGTATGCTTCTACAGTGTGGAATCCATATTATAATAAATATACATACATACATACATACATATGCTCACGCCTGTTTTCCCCGAGGTGAAGTAGCGAACTACACCACCCACATTTCGCCGAGCTTAGTTTCGTCCCAGTTGTGACAGGGGGCGAGCCTGTCGCCATATCGGGCACAAATTCCAAACTCCGGGATGAGACTGAGTAGAAAAAACCCAATATCACTTTACCCGACCCGGGGATCGAACCCGAGACCTCAGAACGGCAGTCGTATGTAATACAACTGCGCTATAATAAATATATGTGGATATGATTGAAGTAATCCAATACAAATTTCTCAAGCACATACAGTATAAGTTTCATAGCAACCCATCACTTCCTAAATTAACTTCCCTACATAAACGAAGGATACAACGAGATCAAATGTTTCTATTTAAACTCATCCATAACCTTGTTGACTCCCCATATCTTCTTAGTGAACTAGGTTTTAGGTGCCCTAGGCCTAATGCCAGAAAACAGTTTTTAATTGATGTTCCTCTCCGTAGGACTACTTATACTAAACTATAACTATATTGCAAACATATACCTGTATAGGACTTGCAATATGTATAATTCATACTCCAACGACTCCGACATATTCTTTATTGTAAACACAGCGTCTTATAAAAGAGAAATTAGAGCGAAGTGTGATATATTATATGTTTAATGAATGTGTATATAACAATTATCAATTTGCATTTCTATTCCTTTTTTTTATTGTTTTTTTTTTGTGTATATTTTTGTTTTGAGTGGAAGCTTTATTTGTTCTTTTTTTAATAATTTATTTAAACAGGGCTTTTACACATTAGCGTATGCCAGCCCTATCGGAGCATACCCAATATACCTTACATAACAATAAAAAAAATACAACTAAATTAAATTATCTTTCAACTTACTACTAGTAAAAATAAAGTTCCATAGCATACTAGCAGAATCGGACATCGGTTCTGCTAGTACACCATGGAACATGCCTATATCTAAATAACATAATCCTAAGGCCAAAACCAAACAACTTCTAGCCCCCGCATTTCGAGTACATTCCACCAACAGATGCTGAGCGTCTTCGACTTTTCCACAACCTTTATTGGGAGTATGTTATTATATTATAATATTAAGTAATTGGTAAAATAAACTGTATGTTTCCCTAAAATAAATAATTAGATGAATAGTTTAGGTGTTTCATACAAGACAAACATACATAGGTTTTTATTTAAATTAATAAAGGTAATCAGTATGATGAACTGATACTCTCGCCATAATTTACAATATTCAAACTCAAGCTTTCCAGTACCTACTGTAAAGCCTGGTTGAGGTACGTACATTCACCGCAAAATGCATCAAAGTGCCATAGAATTTTATTAGAACTATTATTATTAAGTCGGTATACGCAAAATGGTTGCGGCGTTTGCGTTCCGAATTCTAATAGATTCATTGTCTCCGTTGTTTGCCATGAATGGTGCCGTTTCTCACTGTGAGTGTTCGAGAACCTTCACATTACCATCAAATCTAAATGACCGATAATGTAAATCAGGCTACCGGACCTGATGTGAATTAAGACATGTCGGCATGCGAAATAAGTATTACTGAGGAAAAGCTGTTTTACATGAATATGTACTAAACATAAATATTTCGATGTGAAACTCAACATTTGAATACAAAAATTTATAAAAATAAAATGATTTTTGAAGTGAAATCTCTTTTAACGGCGTTGAGCGATTCTCGGTAAGCGTAAACTTATAGATTCGTGTTACCAATGTTATTATGACGTTAGCCGTCAACAGTATGTCAAGTATAAGATGGCGTTTAAATGCTGCCACTCAGAGGTAAATAATAAAATATAGACTTAAGTACCCTATCGTATGTTTTAATTATGAATAAACCATATGAAAAAAATTGCATAATTTTACTTGGAGCGCCAGTAGATGCAAAAAAACAGACAAATTTTATATGTTAAATGTTAGTTCGTGTTAATAATTTTAATGAAGAATTTTGAACATTAAAAAAAAACGGTTTTTTAAGGTTCAAGTTTTTATTTCTGTCGGCAGTACCCATAGATTTAATTTTCAATATACTAACGTTCAACAAATAAATAACCAAAGAGGTTTCGATTCTTAGTCGACTGTACCGATATACTTTGAAAACTATAAATTAAGCAAATATGAAATACAGTCACGTTGTATTTGTAAAGGCTTTTATAACCAAAAGAATAAGGAATTCTTTGACAGGATCGATAGTAAAACGTTTAATCAAGTGTACAGCTTTATTATTAGGATGTACGTTGTGTATAAATAAATCCTTACACGTAAATCACGCGCAAATGCCATACACGTATGTCGCAGGACGTGTTAACTGTCATGGCGTCAATACCGACGGACTGATGGCGAAGTGATGTCAACCACATCCGATTGTCCCCATGCTAATATCATGGGAGACCTTTATGACGTAGTTACCTTAAGGCACAATGCGTTTTATTCTCTCACCATTGATATATCGTCTGTCGAGTATTGAATAATAATAGGGTGCATTAAAATTGTTTGATCAAATTTTATAACCGAACTGTTGAGCTTTCTAGAAAGCGATCAAAGTTTTTGTTGGTATAATTTTATTGTTTTAGGTTAGAACATTTTCTTTAGCTATTTTTTACTGTAACTTCATATAGAAATCTAATAAGATGCAAAGAATTAGTCACAATGGAGATACGATTAATTTTGTTGTTATTTTGTGCTGGATGTATATTCGGTTGTGTTTGCCTTTCCAGCCTGGTGAAGCTGTAAAAGCTAATTATAAAAAAAATACAAGAATTATAATATAAAAATACACTACAATTATTGTCAATTTATAACAGATGTAAATTATAACTAATTACACGTATACAAGATCAATCATTACAGATTACAGAGAATACAATGTTATTTTTTGTAATAAGTATTTTAATTATATATATTATTCGATAACATAATAGGATTTGAATATAAAAACGCGGAAATCCAATTACGACTACAAACGTTTTACTAAGAATACCTCAACTATTATGGAATAACAAACAAAAATAATTCGTAGACGTAAATTTATTGTTCTAACCGGGACGGTTGTAAATATGTCGGAAACGGTTTAAAACGCATTTTTCCTACGGAATCGTTTGCCATTCTTTCTAATTGACGCGGTTTTATTGAAGGAAAAGGAAAATATATCTTATAAATTCACTTCACAGCACATTCACATTAGTTATAAAAAATATTTTAAATATACTGTTAAAGTGCCAATTAAGAGGTAAAGCATATTACATTTTTAAAACGATATACATTACGCGTGTGTATTTATGTGTGAGTTTATGTATACGTGTGTGGATATGTAATGTTGAATGGTTGTGTCAGTTATTAGATTTAAATCTTCTGTATTACGTCTGCAAACTAACTTTAACCGGATCGACATTAGAAACAGATTACGAACACGATGAAAAATATCAATGTCATTGAAAAGACTATTTGTATTGTTTGATATATCTATATATAATATAATTCTGAGCATAAATATTCTTAACAGAAGAATTCTCAAACGTATTGGGGTTACCAATGCGTTTGGTAAGTAGTTGAAAATTTAATTTACCTAATAGTTTCGGGCTGTCTATCGCGACATTAATGAGATCATAAAGAAATTCCATGACGTTTCAATGAATATATTATGAAACTAGCTGTGCGCCCGCGGTTGCGTTCGCGTTTCATATATTTTTCATTGAATTTTTTTTATACGGTACCCTAATTATAGTATATCTATAAATGTTTTGCTACTAAGATAAAGTAAAAATATTTCTCATAAATTCAAGCACTGGCCCGTAAAACTGATCATTCAATCAACTTTTTTTCCAAACTGTTTGTATTTTATTTTTTTAATGCGGATCTATAATTATTTTTGGTACTAACAGAAAGCAAAGACACTTCTCACAAATTCAAACATCTGCCATAAAACTGTGCATCGAATCGGATTTTATTCACAATTTCGTGTGGTTTAATTTTTTTATGTGGAACCCTAATTATTTTCGTTAAATTAAAGTAGCCAAAGTTACGGAGTGTAATTTCAGCTATCTACTAAAACACTACCCTCATAATCGGTCCAGCCGTTCCGCAGATTAGACGGCATAGACAGACAGAAAGATAAAAAATTTAAAAATTGTGTTTTTGGTATAGCCATTTTATATACATATATATTTAGTAAAAAAAATGTTAATTTGTTATCACAAACAGACACTTAAGTTTTATTTATTAAATATACATAATTTGTTTTAAGTATTAAACTTTAGTTCATTGAATAAGCAACAGGAACAATCGAAAGTATTGAGTAGGTACTTTTTTCGCGTGGTCCCCGGTCGATATTTTTGTCTGTCACATTAAGAAGTTATATTAGTGTTGGTAAATGCTGCCAAAAAACATACTCAACCGATGAAAGCTAACTGAAGACCGTGCGTTTTTAATTTTAAGAAATAGATTATATGAAGGAAATATTAACATATTTTTATAGAATCTTGTTCCATATTATATGTGGAGTTTTTTTACTATATTACTAATTTAAAATTTCTGATTTCCTCCGTATTTTATAATATCATTAATATATTAAGCCCTCTAATTTCTTATTAAGACGCACGTTTTAATTTTCTTATAGGATATAATGAGACGAAAATGTAAAGAGGTTCAGGGGGTTAGAATATTTCTTTT
Source organism: Samia ricini (assembly GCA_014132275.2). Lineage (NCBI taxonomy): Eukaryota > Metazoa > Arthropoda > Insecta > Lepidoptera > Saturniidae > Samia > Samia ricini. The sequence continues at coordinate 4,950,803 of AP028159.1, forward strand.
TTAAATTGCATAGGTTCAGTACTTGACTATAATCTCACCTGATGTTATGTGACGATGTGGTCCAGGATGGTAAACACACTAAGCCCTAAAGTATTGATTCTCAAGTAATGCTGCCGGAACATACCTATTGGTATTTGGCGACAGGTTTTCAAACTTGAGGGTGGTAGCTACCCAGGCAGACATTATTAGAAAATACCCTACCGCCATGCAGAAAACGCCCTGCCACCATGCTCTATTTTTATTTTTAAAATAGTAATCCCACTAGTTCCTTATATAGTTTTCATCTATACTAATAAATAAAATTGGAGTGTCTGTTTGTAATGTCAAAACTATTTTTTTTTACTAAATAGATATTAATGTGTATACGATATCTATACCAAAAATACAATTTTTAAAAATTGTGCCTGTCTGTCTGTTTGTTCCAGGTGATCTCCGGAACGGCTTGACGGATTTTTTGACGGGACTTTTTTTAATAGATATCTGAAGTTACGCCGGGTAAAGTTAGAGTACTTTTAATTACTGAAAATAATTAGGGGTCAGCGTAAAAAAAATTAAAACTCATATCAAATTGAATAAAACCCGATTCAAAGCACGGTTTTACGGGTAAGTGTTTGCAATAAAATCCGATTCAATACACAGTTTTACGGGCAAGTGTTTGCATTTACGAGAAATATTTGATTTTATCTTAGTACAAGTAAAATTTTATGAAAATAATTAGGGTTCCGTATAAAAAAGTTAAAACGCAGTGAAGTTCATATGAAACGCGTGCGAAGCCGCGGGCACACAGCTAGCATAAACTATAATGAGACGTAACATAACATAAGCTCACGCTTGTTATGCCCGAAGGGTTAGGCAGAGGTGAAATAGCGAACTACACCACCCCCGCATTCCGCCGAGCTTAGTTCCGTCCCAGATGTGACAGGGGGCGAGCCTGTCGCCATATCGGGCACAAATTCCAAACTCCGGGATGATACTGAGTAGAAAAATCCAATACCACTTGACCCGACCCGGGGATCGAACCCGAGACCTCAGAACGGTAGTCGCACCGTAATACAACTGCGCCACCGATACGTAAATGTAAGGAAATTCAGCGGTTACATATTTTTAAACATAAATAAATTATTACTCGTACTATATTTAATAACATATTCGAATAAGATAATTTCTGTGTTTCAAAAATGTCTCAAATAATTAATCGGGATATGGATGCAATTTAATTTAAAAAAAATTCTCTATCAAGATACTTTTCTAAGGGAGAAAAGTACTTATGTACCTCTAATTATTTGGCGGACCTTTATAGATGTTAATGATTTTTATTGTCTAGATGCTAATATTTGTTTGATAATAAACAGTTAATTGTAGGACTAGGATAATTTATACGAAGAATAAACGACGATGCGCGAAGTGCAATTCGAATTGGAAGTGCATAACATACTAAGTGCATAATAAGTGCATCTGATTTGTATACAATGTACATTGTTTCGACACCTCACGCGAGACCGCACCTTTACGAACATTAATCGACGACTATTATGTAAAAAATGTCGTATGAATGTAATTATCTATTTTTAATTTATTTATTAGGTCCTTACATATGATATTGGCGTTATGTCAAACTTTGATTTCAAATTGCAAATTCAAATTTATTGCAAATTTGGGTTAAAAAGAAATGGGTTCTGCATCAATTGACTGAAGCACATCATCAAAGACGCAACCTTCACAGGGAGGGAATTCTGAATCGTATCGTTTATAAAAATGAATCCTTTATGATAATCGGAAACGCTCATCACAATGGAATCGGCCAAATCCAGTTGGCTCAGAAAAAGGGGATCAAAGTCCCCCAGTACACTAGATAAGGGGCACGGAGTGATGGGCTCCGTGCAGTGTGGGACTCACCCGGGCGAGAGTCGCCCGGAAATACCCACTAAAACCCCCCGGGGCCGTCCGCTGCATATGGGATGGGGGCGACACGGGGTGGCTTTCGCAAGCACCGCGTCGCCCCCTGCAGCGAACCCACCGGGCCTCGTCGTGCAATGGCCCAGCGGGGATGGGGGAGTGTACACACTTCTCAACCCCACCTCTTCGCCCGCCTCCCGTAGGAGGCATGATGCTGCCCGGACCTTCCATCCATCCATTCAACCGAAAGACGACCACTGCTGGACATAGATCTCTACGACGACCGGTCTTGCAACACCCGCATCCAGCGGACTCCCGCGACCTTCGCCAGGTTGTCGCTCCACCTTGTGTGCCTATCCACACTGCGTCTTCCAGTACGCGGCAACCATTCGAGAACACGTTGCTTCTATCGTGCATCGGTTCTGCGAGCAATTTGCCCAGCCCACTGCCACTTCAGTTTAGTAATTCTTCGGGCAATGTCGGTACAAAGATTTTTCGGAATTTCTTACTATGAAAAAAAAAAAAAACAAATCCGGTGAGGCAGTCTAAATCGCCTTCATAAATGTTCTACTCTCTCTCGTCCTGTATCTATCACAATTTTTTTCAACAATGCAATCAAATAACTATCTATATAATAGTGCAAGTGCATAGATATTAATGGTACATACTTCAATTGATTCACATTATATATATAATTTCATTTAGAAAAGTCAACTTACGTTTTCCACATAAAACGCTTATTTCATATGTTAGCACCTAATATTCATTAAGAGTGAATTTATTATTTCGTTGTGTCTTTTGAATTGAGTAAATTGGTTTAATACTTGTTAATAGTAATTAATGTCTTCAGTATTGATTTTCTTAATTGTACTAGCTTCTACCCGCGACTTCGCCTGCCGGTGCTTTAGAATTGGGGTTCAGACTCCAGTGAGAGAGAGAAACTTTGTTATTGTGAGTCAACTGCAGGAGGTACTGATATGCTATCGCGAAATTTTTCCCAAGATTTATCGAAGAATCACAATTCTCTATTACATTGTTTTGGTGCAACCGTTAAGATTTAGCGTTAATAACCTATGAAAATTGATTCTTTGCTGACTTGGATCCTAAATATTGATTTTATCTGCTCACTTTAAAAGTATAATTAAAAGATGTCATATCTATATTAACCGTCATTTAGAAAATATGTAACTGAAGGTGAAAATTGCATCAAAATTCGTTGCGTTGCAATTGCAGATTTTATGCTAAAAGTGCATATGACAAATGTTTTTTTTTGCTATTCATCTTCAAACCACTCAAGACCTTAAATTTGCTTAAAAATCTGGAAAAAATTGTAGAAGGCGCACAATTCATATTGTACGTATTTTTTGCATTCAGCACGCAAATATTATCTTCCATACAAATGAATAAAATTGAAGTGACTGTTTGTAATATCAAAATGACAGCTTTTTACTAAATATCTAAATACTTATATCGAAAACAATTTTCTGTTTGCAAATGTTTGTCTGTCGTGTTTGTTTTTTTTCCCGCTAATCTCCGAAACTGCAAAACCAATTTCAACGACACTTTTCTGGCATATAGGAGAAGTAAATTAGACTACTTGTATTTTAGGAAAATATTTAAGAGATCCGTGAAAAAAAGGAAACTCCTGAAAATGTGATACGTTAGCGGAGCCACGGGAATAGCTAGTAAGGATTATAAAGGATGTATATACTATTAAATGTGAGTGAAGTCGTTACTAAATCTTGTTTCTTTATAAAACAGTGGAAAATGTATATTATCCATGATATATTTTATCGTGACCCGTATTAATGCTAAACGCTTTCCGTCGGCTCTTAAAATATTTCCTCAGACTATATAAATTTAATTTATGTTCTGTAGAGTAAGAATAATATCATCTATATAAACATAAACAAACCAACGAACAATTCTTTTAAATATCTCCCATATTTACTGCATATTATGACACCGAATGACCTATAATTAAAATTAATAATATATTTTATATAGTGATTTTTCTAAATCAATTATGAAGTGACATATCATTTCAATAAACAATAACAAAGTGTCTGTTTCGTAATAATTCTAAGAATTAGTCATAATGAAGTATTATTCGTATCGAGTGTTATCGCTTCGGGAGAGAAAATATCAACCCCGATAACCCCGGCCGAGATGTGTGGAGACCGAATACTGTAAAACTGGAGATAAGAGGAATTTCTGTGTTTTGCTTGCGTTATTACGAGTATTTTTATTAACAAATCAAAGTTGGATACTGACAAAAAAAATTCAATGTAAATATTAAACTATACGTGAAGTAAAGTCCTTTAAACGCATAACCTATCTAACACTGATTAGTGGACGAAAACACATCTTTCTTGCTTGAGTTTAAGTACATTGAAATAAATTGGTTATTTTATCAAATATCCTTTGACCGCTATCTCACCTGATGTTAAGTGACGATGTGGAACAGCATGGCAAACAAACTAAGCCTAAAAGCATTGGGTTTTTCAAGTAATGTTGCCGGACACCTATAAGTGTTTGGCGACAGATTTTCAAATTCGAGGATGACAACTAAATACTATGGTTTCATCACAATATTTTCTTTTACCGAAAGCTCAGGCTCAATATAGAATAGAATTGATGGACTCAAACATATGTCCATCGACGTGGAATACGACTACATCATCTTCATGAGTCGTCATGCAATGCTATGCCGATTTTGGGTTAATAATGTAAATACATGAAGAATGCGACCTTCAGATAATGTAGGTTTATGGAATAGCCTTTAGTAGTTCAATTCTGGATATATCTATGCTCAAAAGCTCGTCACTATAATAAATCTTCGGTTTTCCGCATATAGTCGCCTTCTTCTTTTCTACATGATAGCTAGCTACATTTAGCCTGAGGACGTAGTATATTATGTTTGCCAAGAGCCATTCTTTTTTCTGTTCCAACGCGTGCCATTTCTCCAACAGATATGGCCGGTCTACTGTCACAATACGTTTGCTTACTATCTGAGCTAGGTCGCTAATTATGGCTCCTGGACGTGTATGTTCAATGCGCATTTGATTCAAATTGTTACCAAAAAATATTCTCAGTATGTAGGTTTATTTTTAGAATTTTTTTGCTATTTTTAATAATAATTCAAACCCGATAAAAACTCGGTAATTGTGTAATACTTAAAAGCACAAACTAATGGACATCGTCTCAACGTAGAGACAACGTCTCACAGGTATACCGTCACAAAAGTATTACTATCAACATACAGGACAAATGTATTAAGTGACGGCACTTATCACTTTAAAAATATCTTTAGGTACATAATAATAAAAAAAACATTGTGCAAAACTACGATTTAAGTGAAACTTTTATAGTAAACAAGTCATTTTTTAGTTATTTTAGTTACCATAAAATATTAGTTACATTTGTAGACTGTGAGATTCAAGGCAAGGAATAAGTTATTAATAGAATAATTGTAGTTCAAAATGATTCAATGATTTAAATAAATATTGTGGTCTGAACAATTTAAATAAACATTGTGAAACTTTTTTTCCATCGCTTTAAATTTTGTCGTCCATCTATCGCATGTCGCATTACTGCCGACCACGAAGTAGGGGTAAAGTGAACGTCGCTCAGCAGAGCTTCAGATGTGAAGCTCAAGTGACATCCGATAGATGGACGAAAAAATTTGAGGCGATGGAAAAAAGTTTCACTTTAAAAAGTGGAATTGGAAACAAAAAGGCGTTGAATCTGCATCAAATTACAAGTTAATAATATTAGTTTGTGCAAAAAAAAAGTCAAAGAGAATTGAATTTTACTTCAAAGTCATGTACTTAATTTAATATCTAAAAGTTTATATTTTAAGAAACGAAACGAAGTCCAAACATCGTTACCTATTGGTATTTCGTTCTTATCCTTTGAAATGATTAAAAACCACATCACATATTCACGTCTAAATACCACACAGTTACTATCTCAATACGAAACCGCACAGTTTAAGATGTAATAAAACTTGCGCAACGAACGTTAATCGTTTTCATTTGTATGAACACGTGTTGTCGTTCATCCCTAGCGCATTATTCGGCCATGTTACTTACTAGACTGGCTTGATGATATTAATTGACAAACGGATGCAGTAGGCATTACTGGAACGTTCACATGTCCTTTTAAAATATCCGATTACGCCACACACCTAATTTAAATGTTCGTTTTTTTCTGCTTTTTGTTAATAAGTTTTAATTAGTTACAATCATTTTTGATACAGTTTTAGGACTCGAAATATAACACTGTAATTTATATGGGATCAAAAGGTTATTAAGGCGTAAATGTGGTCCGATTTGTGTACGAGTTTTTATTGTCTCGAATGTTATTTAGAATTAGCTGTCTGCTCGCGGCTGCGACCGCGTTTTATATATTCTTCACTGCGTTTAATTTTTTTATGCAGAACCCTAATTATTTTCCTAAAATATATTTAGTACTAAGATAAAGAAAAAATATTTCTCATAAATTGCTTGTAAAACTGTGCATTTAATCGTATTTTATGCAAATTTTTGCGAGTTTTATTTTTATTATGCGGAACCCTAATTATTTACGAAAATTAAAAGTACCGTATGTTACCCGAAGTAACTTCAACTATCTACCGAAAAGTCCCGTCCCAATCGGTCCAGCCATTCCGGATATTACTCATTATAAACAGACATACAACAAATTTAAAAATTGCACTTTTGGTATAGGTGTCGCATATACATTCATTTCTTTTTAGTAAAAAAAAATATTTTGACATTACAAACTGACACTTCAATTTTATTTGTTAGTTTATTTTATCTACGTATACCTTTATACTCTATATTAACTTTATAGAATTTTCTGGATTCGATAATTGTTTCGTTAGGCGTACATGTTCTGATAGAGTGGAAGAAGCAATAGACGTAATTATTGCCCTCAGACCTTTTGATTTACGATTAAATCACATTATTTTGATTAATCTATCTATACTAAAATAAAACTGTAACTAGGCCGAATCTGTATATTAAATATTTTTTTAAAGTTATTATCGGGGTGGACTTTGTTATCGATATAGAAGCCAGAAATATTTTATTTAGAATTTTTGCCTGTTTGTCTTTTCCTGTGTACGAGTATCACTTTGAAAGTACTGAACCAATTTTGATGGAACTCGACATAGTAATAACTAATTTATAAAAAGATACTTTTGTCCCATAAAACGCAAAGGGGTTCTCAAGGATAAAAAAAAAAAAATCGATTAAATGCACAGTTTTACAGGCAGGTATTTGAACTTGTGAGAAACACCTGTGCTTAATGTTAGTAGTTAACAATTTTTTGGAAAATAATTACGATTCTGTTTAAAAAAAAATACAAACTATATTATGCAGTGAAAACGTAAATAAGACGCGGGCGCAGCCACGGGCCCACAGTTAGTTGTAAAATAATAATCTAAACTTCGCTTAAACTTACATTTACATATATGGTTTATATTTACGACTGACATATATGGTTACAAAAGTAACAATTTTTTTTATTAAGAACTTATTTTTAGGAAAATAGTTCTATGAAGTTAATCAGAAATTCCTCTGCCTTAAACAAAGTTCTCTTCGATTTACGTGATAGTTTTTCCACGTCTTAACTAGTAATCTATTTAATTATTGGTTTAAATAAATTCTTCATAAAGCAACAACAATTCTCTTTCTCGACAGAAAAGGAATCATTATGTACTTAGTTCATGTGACGAATCAGTTCTATTCCTTGTTGCTTGTGACATGGATATGACTATAATGGTATTCCGGAATCGTAATCGGTAGCCATGTTCAAAAATATCATTCATTTATAAAGAAATTTATGGACCTTTAATAACACATATATCTTAAAATACTGTTACCGATTGTTATAAAGTTTTCAAAATTTCAATCATTTCTTTATTTTATTGTGATTATTCTATTGTTTTAATTCTATAATTTATTGTTTCAGATGTCGTTGGATGAGATTGTCTCCGACGCTGCTATGTTAGAAGACAGGATAGCGAATATTTACAAGTTTTGTTCACCGAATTTGGTAAATTATTTTTTATTTTGAAACACGAAATACTTTCTTTTCCATATATCTTCAACAGTTCCCCGCTTACTTATCTTGATTTTATTCTTTCGATCATCCAATGAGATTAACGCAATTAAAAGGTATACAAAATGAAATAAGTGTCATGTTGCTTTTTGAAAGTTATTTAATTATCTGAGATTCTTTTTAATTATAATTTACTTGATGTTATCTTCTTTAGATGAGTGTTTCTCGTAAAATGATTTTATGGGTTGTTTTTGTTTATTTATTGCGAGTTTTTAAGTTTACTGTTGACTATTATATTATAATCATTATCCTTAAAGGCAAACTCTCTCTTTCCGTCTTTCTGTTATTTGGCTTATAACTCGAGAATCGGACTGATTACTTATAGTCTCTTTATGTGTATAAACTCTATATAGCAACACTCGAGAAATGCGTATTTTATGGCGTTATTGAGAGTTATCGTTGTCGTTTTAGGGAGTTTGTCGCAAAATCGAGTGGTATTAAATGATGTTTACACTGTATATGGAAAATGTTTCTCATAACATATCATTGATTTAATTCGATAAAAAATAACGCGAACTCTTTGAGAGATATAATGTAGATAATTGTTGTTATAATTTTTAATGTTTACCTAAATTTAAACGTAACAACAGGACACAGCTTGCTTAATATACGTATGTGTACCGACTTTTCTTTGAAAAGTATAATTGTATGAAAACTGACATTTTTGCCAATCAAGTTTCTTTACACAATTTCATACAATGTTTACAAAGAAAATTGTGAGTACTCGACAGAAGAATGTATTTAATTGTGTTTATTTTTATGTTTCGATATTTATAATTTATACTAAGAAGGATATCCTAACGGCATTTATTCCGTACAAACGTAGCCCCCGGTTTCCTCCCTGGATTAATGGATAATAATCGTAATGAATAATAGCATTATGGTAAATATTTTTATACCAAATAATATATATCCGCCACCGCCATGTCCGTACGTTTTGATTTTTACATAAATTACTTATCGTAGAAACTAGGAGCCTTTGAAATATGAAAACATACTCGATTTTATCGTCATTTTCAACGTTCGTCAAACAGTCAAAAAGTCTTTATTATTCTAAACTGAAAGAAAATAAAAAAAATCGGTTTAGTTTTAGAGGAGGAAACAGATTTTGCATAGGTAAAAACAGCCCGAGCTGCAGTTGTCCCTTTCGTGTTTTATAATTTTTTTTTGGGGCGCAACGCGATAGCAATAGATTTCGGAAATACCTACTTTTTCGACCGCATGTTCTCTTAATATAAATAAAAATTTAAAAGGTAAAAGTAAAAAAAAAAAATTAAGCAAAACTTAAAGCAACTTAACGTTGTTTTAGAAATAGTTATGAGTAAATTATTAATTTTGAAATTTGAATTATATACGAGTAGAGATTTACTTTGTGGTTTTTATTAAATGCGATGTTTGCGTAATCATATTGCACTAGACGCGGGTCTTTTGGATTCAACATTAGTTTGATTTTTAGTGATGTTAAAACAGTTAAGATGCCATAAATTCATCATATTGTATTCGTTTGATTAGCTACGCACTTATCATTGTATTTAAATTTGGTATTTGATTTTTATTCCATTCATAAGTTTTGAGTGGTAGTATTTTCAATCGTATGTGGGATCACATTTCTTATTCTTACATATGGATATATGAACTGTTCTTACGCACGTTAGTGTGAACCTGACAGACTGAGAGTGCATTTTACCCCGTATCCTTTTCGGCAAATTTACTTACTACTCTCTCAAACCCAATGTGTTCCTGGTCTCCGATACGAGAGCCCTTCAAGTTCTTATTTCTAGTTAGAAATTTAAATATCGCATAGATTTTTTTACCTTTTCACTTTAGTCTACATTTGAATGAACAGGTAGAAACTTTTATACGCTAACAATGTTGGACTGTCGTTAGAATTTTTCAAATGTTAATATCTTTAGAGAACATTCACTTAAACCTTTAAACTGCAATCTGTATAGCGTATTCATCCATTCATCCATTCAACTGAAAGACGCCCACTGCTGGACATAGGTCTCCTCCAAAGATCTTTACGACGGCCGGTCTTGCGCCTCCCGCATCCAGCGGATTCCCGCGACCTTCAACAGGTCGTCGGTCCACCTTGTGGGGCCCTACCCACGCTACGATGTATAGCGTATTAATTATAATAAATCTCTTGTTCCAGCATAAAAATACAACTATATATGATTTTTTTTTCTAAATACTCGATGCAAAGTTGTAAGTTGATATGATCGATTCAATTCTTGCCGTATCTATTGAGTGTTTAGTATGAAATAAATCTTCATTCAGCGTCGTCAATAAACCGCCTATCGCATTGTATTGTAATTGGGGTGGGTTTTGAGTTTCCTGCCGCGCCACAAAGACGACGTTGCCGTCATATCGAATAACGTCGGCTGAAGACAAATAAATGACATAATGGCAGGATCTTAATTTATCGCTTCCTCCAGAATTATTGGTGTTCTATATATATTATGATTTTAATTTAAGTAATGATTTTTTTTTTTAATTATACTATTGGATATGGTTGGTGTGTTTTAGGAGTAATATTCATGTATAGACCGTTAATTACAGACGTAAATAGAATTGCATTTTTGGGAATTCTGGAACTTGGTTTCGATGACTTGTTTCCTTTTTACAGAATTTACTATTTTAGTTAATGATTTATAGTTAAAAATGCGGCTTATTTACTAATATTAACGTCTGTTAACATGGACTACTATTAATTCTACTTTTTATGCGAAATTAAGTAATAATTAATATTTTTACGTTTTGCAAAATGTTTAATAAATTAACTAAACGTTCTGACGTTTGTATTTGTTTAAAATTCATTACGGCCATGAATACAAATTATTTAGGTTCCAGACTTTGCTGTAGATTCTTAGTCGAATAGGAACAAAACGGCGAACCTTTGTTACTTCCAGTTAACACAAACATTTTTTTTGCAGTTAGACTTTTGGATCTGTATGAACCAGACTCTACAAGGTGAGTAAACGTTTCGTAAAACAAAACGTTAATTTTTTAAATAAGAATAATGCGTTTTAACGCTCAGCGAGCGGTTCGGAACGACGGCGGGACACTAGCGTGATGTGTGCAGTTAATATTTAGTCTAAACATGTCACATAGAACCTTCTACAGTATTGTTCTGTATTATCATCATGATGGCGTTCCACAGTCATTCTGCCCCACCCTCTGTACGTTGAAACCATAGAGTACTCTTACTTACTTACTTTAATACAGAAAAATTGTTTGAACAGAGGTGGTATCTGGCTCGAGTTGGTGGGGACGGACGTGCTGCGCTCTAGGTCGATCGACATCATGTCGGCACGCTTGTGCGACAGCTGCTGCAGAGACGGATCTCACTGAATGTAGACGATCTGATGAGATCGCTCTCTTCGACTGCATACAGCGCCAGCAGGAGGCACAATGGTGCTGTTGTTAGTACGAACCCTTACTATCACTCACTGCTTTTGTTCTACCGAATCATCTTTATCAGCGTCCTGTTCTCAATTTATTTGGCGACGGTGCAGTATGTTTTCTTCTTCCATTCACTTCTATCAGTCTGTCTTCGTTCACCTGTCTTGCCTACATATCTTCTTTCACACACTCCATCCATCTTTTCTTTTGGCGTCCTCTCCCCCTCCATTCCTTAAATTTCATAGTCATCCCTATTTTTGTCACAAGCGTTTTGTCTCTTCTCAAAACATGTCCAAACCAAGACAAACGATTCCCTTCCACCTTTTCTATCACTGGCGCCACTTTCATACTTCTTCTAACATACTCATATCTGATCTTATCCAAAATATAATATAAATTCAAAATCTGTTAGAGACGATTGGGATGAAAACCATGGCTGGTATTAGGGTGGCTAAACAGCGGATGCACGCTATGGACGGCCAACTATAGACGCCATCCGCCCGGTCCTCCGGGAGTGGATGAGGAGGGGGCACGGCTCCCTCAAGATGAGCAGAGGAGAGGGACCTTTCTTCTTCTTCTCTTCTTCTACTCGGGTATCCCTCTCCTTGCTTGTTTTGTCGGTTTGGCAAGATGAGTAAAGGAGAGGGACCCATTCTTCTTCTTCTTCAGCGGTGGCGGGCTTCTTTCCCTTTTTCTTTGCCCGTCACTGCTCTGTCCCATTTTCATGTTTCATGGGGGGGTAGGAAGTATATCCTGCCCCCCTGGATGGTTGACCAACCTTGGTCATGCCTCTTTTAAGAGGCGGGCGAAGAGGTGGGGTGGAGAAGTATTCTCCCCCATCCCCACTGGGCCATTGCACAGACGAGGCCCGGTGGGTTCGCTGCATGGGGCGACGCGGTGCTTGCGAAAGCCACCCCGTGTCGCCCCCATCCCAAAAGTGGCTAAACAGCAATATCACTTATGTTAAAGTTTGCTTGTTTTATTTTTCAAGGACCCGATAGAAAAGAAATCTTGGAATATTTAGTAAATTAATTATTAAATAAAATGATTTTTGAAGTCATTAAAAAGGTAATTGAATTTTAAAAGACGAAACTTACCGATAGATGTTTAGTGATAAATATTTAAAGATTGATTTATGTAGTTAGTTGGTGGATGCCTATCTATCATATTAATTGGTTCCTTAAGAACTATTTATAGATTACATAGCATAGAAAGATTTAAAACATGAAACGGAGCGACGATGGTACAGTTGGTATATGCGGTCGGCTACCGCATCGATAGATGCAGGTTCGAATCCACCGAACCAATGAAGGAAAACATCCTGAGAAAATCACAGCATGATGGTAGGGCATATTTTCTAGTAATATCCGCTACCAACCTCAAATTTGATGATGACCTGTCGCTAAACATCAATGGGTGTGTTTCGCCGGCGTCACTTGAGTGCCAGTACGTTTAGGCTTAGTATGCACCACATGAGATTATGGTGAAAGCACTAAGAATAGGATTAAAACACTCAGAACGGCAGTTCATAGTTGCACACCGAGTGAAGTTATTTCAAGTTGGCCTTAAAAAGCTACGTACGCTTGGTGTTACGTGTGGTAATTCCGTGTCGCTTACACACGCACAAACTCACGCACGCACGAACTATTTCCCCTAGCATTATTACTCTATGGCTCTAAACCTATACAGTAATTTGTTTTAGCTTTTAACGGTTTTAAAATTTTACTGATATTTGAATATTGAATCCAATTGATACGGAGTAAATTAATGTACAGATGTTTCTAACCCCAGCACAGACGCAATCAGTGACGTGTCACGAGGCGTGCCAGAAAGTTGTGTGGCGCGTGGGACAATCGCGTGTCGACACTGCAGCGAAGGAACGCGCCGAAGAGGTGTGCGACCAATCGCCTGCTTTGCTGCACTGTCTCAGGGAACTTACCACTTCGACTGTTCACGCTGATACTTCTAAATGTAAGATAGCATCTGAATCTCAAAAGCGATGTCGTTAAAATTCTACGTTTGACTGTTTGATCTGTCTGTTAAACCGGCTCTAAGTAGTGGTAGATTTCTTAGATTACTTGTAGTTAGATATTTTGGGATTGGGATATCCACTTGGCTACAGGAGCAACCGACGCATGTTAGCGAAAATTCATAAACTGTTATCCAGAATCATTACCCGTCACTTGGACTTCGCAACAGTCGGGTAAAAGGACCCCTCAACAAATTTTGATGCAGTGCATAAATACATACATCTAAATAAATACACATAAATACACTACATAAATCTTGTATAATTTAACTTAGACTTTAATTTTGCCTTAGCAACTTCAATTTTCTATTACAATAAACATAACAAGTTACTATCAATCCATAAATCCATTTATTCAACAAAAGACGTCCACTACTGAACATAGGTCGTTACCATAATTTCCACGCTTGGCAAGCGGGTTGGCGATCGCAGTCAGGTATTTGTGGTACTCAGAGGATGCTACTGCCCGTTCCCTGGTTTATACCCTTACTCGCCTTTTACGATATCCATGGGAAGATATGGGTGGCACTATTCTTAGCCGGTACTACACGGCTTGCACTGTACTTTTTCTAAATTTATAACTATAGATCATATATGTATGATTGAAACGATCTTATTACAAGAAGGATCTTAGTAGAAATGGGTTCAAATGACTATAATTATAAAAAGTGTTAATTTTGTCACTTGAAAGTTGACGTCACCCAACGATGATATCCAATAATGTTATCCAATGAATATTCTTATAAAACTTTAATTTGAAAAATGTTTATAATGTTAATTAGCATTAAAATTATCAATACAGACTTACCGTGTTGCCACGAATCCAAGACTCAAGAATGTCGCGCTACGTGTGAGTCAGTGCTCCGGCGCACGGGGGAATCTCAAGAAATAGTTGAGGCGCTTGCACCGGACTGCGGCCCTCCAGCTATACATGACGATTTGTGGCAGTGTTTCCTTAGGAAAGATGCACCTACAGACACTAAGGATCTCATACCACATGATATAACTAAATTGCACTGCTGCCAGAAGGTTTGTATTTCTTTACATCAGATTCTTTGAATTTTTAATAGCCTTAAATATTGCTACGTCTCTAAGTCTCTAAGGAAGTTCGCTGTTGAACATAGGTTTCCTTTAAAGATTTCTACAATGACCGATTTTGCGCCACCCACGCTGTGTCTTCCGGTACGTGGTAGCCATACGAGGACTCGTTGGCTCTATCGGGCATCGATTAACAAGTAATCTATCCAGCCCACTGCCACTTTGGCCTGGCAATTCTTTGGGCAATTTTAGTTACTCTGGTTCTTCAGTGAATCTTGATTCGATAATACAGTGAAACAGAGCATAGCGCACTCTCCATTGGCCCATTGTGGAGAGATCACGTCTCATTGCCGTATGTCATCACTGGCAACACACACTGGTCGAAATTCGTAACTGAAATGTGGTTACTACACGGTGAAAGAGTATATTAGTCACAAACACAGATACATATAAGACACTATAGAAATACGCATGTATAACGACACCGCACTGTTCACTATTTCAACTGAACTGACTGGGTCGATCCGTCGTCCCTTTATATAGTTAAACAACGAAGTAATTCCTGAACTACCCCGAAAGGTCAAAGCTTAATGGCTTTATTAACTAAACTAACCTAATTAATACAATTAGGTTGTATACAAGCTATTTTTCCTGATTAACGGACGCGCAGACGACGTGCTTCCTCTCTGTCCGTTACTGAGCGCTATAACTAAAAATATCAACGATTGCTAAATCATTTTTTTATTAGAGGTGTATTTTTTTGTGTACTGGTATTATTATAAATTTTGTTAGATTAAATACTACTACTACTACCGGCATGATATCTTGTAATACTTTATCTAAACAGTTTTAATCAATTCTAAATTATACTATGGTTTTCAGGCGACCACTATTAATTGTAGAAGACTATGTTTCAACACTTTCAACACGGGCTGGCAGGCTAACTGGGAGAAATTCTATGCGGAGTGTTTAGGGGCGGGGTGTGACCCGCAGGAGATAAGTTTGTCCGAGTGTATGGAGGAAGGTAACTGATATGTTTCTATTGTTACTTAAGAATTGCTTCCTTTAATTTATTCATCTTTCAGTTCGTCTACAGTTACAGAGATGCAGAGATTTTATTCGCCGTAATTTTTAAAATACTGTGTACAGTTTATTTTGTCTAATTCGGTACAAATATTTTAATATGCACACAGAGTATTATAATAAAATAATGTAAAACAAGATTAACCTTGATCAATCAATTATACTGTAATAGAGTCAACGCTTTGATCACAATCTAACCCGGTCTTAAATGGGTTGAGGTCCAGGAAGGAAAATACAATTAACCTAGAGGTACTTGTTTTCATTTGAAGTTACCAAGCATTACCACCGAATTGATTATAATACATGATAGTTAGATTCGAAACTAAGGTCATTGGACCTGAATACGACTACACTGCCATCTAAGTCATTATAGCTTAAGTTTTCATAATGTATCTTCAGTTTATTTTTTTTTTTCAAATCCCTTAAATGTGAAAATTGTGATCTTCTTCTTCTGGTGTTTTTTGATGACTCTGCACGGCTTGTGTTTTAGCCAATTGTGATCTTATTAATTAGCCAAATACGGAATTATAGTAAGCTATAATAATAGGGGGGTATTTCGGCAGTGGAATCACCGTGTTCGTTGGGCTGTTCGGGATTGACGTACTGTAGCCAACTGAACAACCGACCCACCAGCCTGTTCAGGTCGTGCACCGTTCAGGCTGATCTAGACGCGCACCTCTCAGTTGCAGAGCAAAAGGGAAGCGGGTAAGATTCACTTTATTGACGTCAAACTTGTTTTCACAAGATGAGGGTGAAAATTCAAGATCGTGTCATGAAATTGGCGTCAACTCTTAAAATCGTTGGCCGTGTGGTGCCGGTTAAGAATTACATCTTTATATCTTTCCACATCTTTCCGTGGGTGTCGTAAATGCGACTGAGGGATATGAACCAGGAGATAGGCGACAGCATCCTCTGGGTACCATAAACACCTTACTGCGATCGCCAACCTACTTGCCCAGCGTGGCGAATATGGCAATCCCTGCCTTAATGGTGGAGGCCCATGTCCAGTAGTGGACGTCTTATGGTTGAATGATTGAACTAATTAAAATCGTAACAGACGAGCTGACCAGACCGCTGCCGGGGACAGGCGGCTAACTTTGCTACCGTACACACTCCGGGTTCCCTCCCGAGGCCCTTGACGCCTTGACATGCATTAAGCATTACACGCACAACACTGCACTCACATTCCTGCACATAACACGCTGGTACATAGGTCCTGTAATGAACCTTTTTAACCAACTTTAAAAAGCAGGAGGTTATCAATTCGTCTGTATGTTTTTTTTTGTTACCCGATTTCTCCGTCATTTGTGGACCGATTTGCAAATTTTTTTGCAATGATATTCTTTTTTTTCTATTTAATAACAGTATGATTAATTTATATTTATTGGAAATTTTTACACTATTCTTAATTCAAATTTTTTAGTCGGATTTTCCATGTAAGCGTGTTTTTGTAGTTGTTTTTTAAACTATTTTTTTATTATGAAATAAAATTCCGCGGAATTTTTACACTCAGATAATGGCTTTGGTAACCCTTGTGCTAGTTACCTTTTTGCGGCTGAGTGCCTTCAGTACTCGTTTCCAAAGCCACGGTAAAGCTTTAAAGACCCTTCCGGTTAACAGCGTTAGTTAGATAAAAAAAATGCAAATACTCTTAGCAACCGAAATTATCAGCCGTCTTGTGGGTAAGGTCAGGAATGGACGAGATAATCGACGCGTTAAAAAAAAATGGAAATTTCTATTTATCCCATTAATTGAGATAATGATAGATGTGTTACCTTTTATACGAGTAATAAATAAATAGCGCGTTAACGTGGACGTTAGTAGCAATTTTTTTGCGTTTCGATAATGACGTCCGTACCTGACCTTGCCAACAAGGAGACTGATAATTTCGATCAGTTCGGTCACTTAGGGGATATTAGACAATTGGTTATGCTGTCCGTTTTACCACAATCACGGCTATGATTGATGAATTTCCTACCCTCTAATCGGACAACAAACAAAGAATGAAGTTGCTTGACGAAATTTAGATTTTTCAATCAATCATGACCTTGGAATTAATTCGAGGGAACGTGAAATAAATTATGTCGTAAATATATTATAGATGAGTTTAATTTTATCTTGAAATATTAGTTTAAGAAATTAATTTGTTTTTATTCAGTTCTGTCAGAGTTTCGGGTCTTCAGTTGCCTCTGAAGAATTCGAGTCAGTGTCCGACTGATATTTGGAAGAGTGTTGCGTGTGCTTTACACGTAAAACCTTGCACTGCCAAAGTGAGTATACTCTTGCATTGTATTCCACAATCTGCTTCGCTGTCCGTCTATTTGTTATTGGAGTTATAACTCGAAGACTTCTATAAGCCAATTTATATCATTATTTTTAATAAGAAGATATTTAATAAGTTTGATCATATCTTTATACTATTTATTTTAGTGTATAGGTTCAGTGCTTTGACCATAATCTCACTTGATGTTAAGTGACGATATGGCCCACCTATACGACTCTAAATTCAGCGTGAGTTTTCGGTGAAGGAAGAGACCGTAAGGAAACCATACCTATCATGGTGGTAGGATATTTACTAATAATGCCCGCCTGGGTAGTTACCACCCTCAAGTTTCCGGTAGCATCACTAAAGACCCCCCAGGCTTAGTACGTTTATTACTTATCATACATCACTTAACATCAGGTGAACTTGTAGACAAACGCTAAGCTTCTACACAATAAAATTGGCAGCCATTGGGACTGGCGACAGAAGTGAACACTCGAAACTATGGAAAAATTGTTTTTTTCCATGTTTAAATTTCATAATTCGTTAATTGAAATTATTAATCCCTCGAGCACTAACCTGGCGTTTACGCCAGCTTTCCATTGTTTTCCTATTGTTGTTTTTTATGGATAATCGACATATTAACATAACCTAGCATTTAATATATACAATTTTTCTGGTTTTTACATCTGTTGGCACTCCGAGCAATAGTTATGTGGATTTTCAAATTGTCAATTCATAATCGTAAGATTTTTTTTATTTATACATACATACATACATACATATGCTCACGCTTGTTATCCCCGAAGGGTTAGGCAGAGGTGAAGTAGCGAACTACACCACCCACATTTCGCCCGAGCTTAGTTCCGTCCCAGATGTGACAGGGCACGAGCCTGTCGCCATAACGGGCACAAATTCCAAACTCCGGGATGAGACTGAGTAGAAAAAATCCAATATCACTTGACCCGACCCGGGGATCGAACCCGAACTTGTCATATAATAGTAGCATGTTGACGGCTGAGGTTATATAGCATTGGTTATACAAATACTCTGTGGCATTGGTGACGCGAATCTATATGTATTTCTCCCTACCGAGAATTGCTCGACGTCGCTAAAGAAATTGTCACTTCAAAAACTTAACGATGACAGTGATTGTTGGTAGGCGCACAGCAGTCTACTGTGCGCGGAGGATTGCAGCCGGCTGGTGTCGTCGTGCGTGGAGTGGACGCGCGCACCCGCCGCGCTCAGCGCGCACGCTCTGTGCGCACGCCTCACGCCGCGTTCGCCGGACGCGCCTTGCGTGCCGCTTAGGAATTTCATGGCGCCTAGTCAGTTACATACACTCTATACTAATAAATAAAATTAAAGTGTCTGTCTGTAATATCAAAATAACAACTCTCTACTAAATACATATGAATGTATTTACGAAAACTATACCGGAAATACTTGTGTATTTTTACCTATCTTTCTGTTTGTTCCGGCTAATTAGCAGAACGGTTGGACTGATTTTGATGGGATTTTTTTTGACAGATAGCTGAAGATATACTGTGTAACTTAGGCGTCTTTTATTTTTCGTAAATAATTCAGGTTCTGCGTAAAAAAAACAAAACTCATGAAATTGTGAACAAAATTTCGTATCATTACAACGTATCATGCACAGTTTTACTGGGAAGTGCTTGAAATAAAGAGAAAGATCTTTTCGTTATTTTAGTACCAAAAATTTATAGGAAAATAATTAGGGTTCCGAGTAAATATAATAGAATTTATGAAATTGTAAACATAATACTACTAGCTGGTGCCGGCGGCTTCGCCCGCGTTTCATATGTTCAGTGCATATGACGTTTCATTTATAGCTAATTTAAAAAAAAAAACAAATGAATTAATAAAAGTAAGAGTATTTTATTTTTATTAGCGGAAAAAATGTATATAAGCGTAAATTGAAGTGGAAAATGTACAAAAGAGTAAATCGAAAAAAAAATGAGAGAGAATCGGTGGAATCCAAAAAATACCTGCCTACGAAAAATACTGCGTTGAAAGGTATTAGTCCTATCCCGATATGTTCAGTAGTTTTGAGGTGATGGTGCGTCAAAGGAATAATAAACAAACAAATTGTGAAAACATGGCAAAGGGCTCATAGAATTTGAAAAATATATAGCCTATAACCATCTACGATTAATTCCGCGTCGAATGGTTGTGGTTTCACGCTGATCGGTCCAGTAGTTTTCGACTTTACCTCGGACAAAAAAACAATCTTTGCTTATATGTATATATATAGATTCAATGGACAGCACCATCCCACCATTGATTTACAATGATTATTTAAAACTATATTACACAGTGAAGAATATATAAAACGCGGACGGAGCCGCGGGCACACAGCTAATTATCAAATATAAATGTATTCATCGATGTAGAAAACTTATTCGTAAGACTTCCTGAAGGAAGTTTTTGTGGGGATCTCAGTCTGCTCATTAACTTGGGTATTTGACTATATTATTTAGTTTTACTGCGTTTGTCTACGTTACACGGGTGTCAATTATTTTGTCCACCTTAATAATGAATATTTTGTCGATTTACCACTTTTTTCACTGTATCTTTTAATTTTTTTAATTGTCCTGGTATGGACACGTGATGCGCGGGGAGGGAGGGGATGTTGTAAGAAAGGTATTGGATATGAATGTGGACGGGTATATGGGAAGGGGAAGACCGAAGAAAAGATGGATGGACTGTGTGAAAGAAGATGAAAGGTAAGGAGTGAATGCAGAGATGACAACAAATACAGAGAAATGGAAGAGGAATACTTCAGACATGTTGCGCCGACCCCGAATAAAAATGGGAAAAGGGTAGGGAGATGATGATGATGATGATCTTTTAAATTGGATGATATTTTATTACTAGGTACAGATCCTCCATTGCTGTCGGCTAAGGAAGCTGTGACGTCACCATGCTCGGGTTCACCTTGCAATGCAACGCAGATGTGCGTCATCAACAGGAACTGTATACACGGCGGTGCCTGTGCACGATACCATTGTGTCAATGGTTGCCCTTTAGGTGACACGCATTATATTTATCTTTATATTTTCCTTAGATCTCTATTAATGTGTCGAGTGACCATAAAAATGAAACAATAGGAAAACAATGGCAAGTTGGCGTAAACGCCGGGAAGGTGCTCAAGGGGTTAATATTGTTGATGTTTGTATGTGTGTTCCGTAATAACTTTCGTATTTAAATGTTGGCATATTTAATGACTCTACCTTGAATCTACATGAAACTTTCATAAACGCTAAACGCGGCGGACGTTATCTATAGAATTATGTATTCAGACCGTAGTTTACTTTTAATAATGATTCAGTAATTGATATTAATTTATTATTAATTTAATTTACAGATTGACTAATTTAGAACATATTGTTTAATTGAAGCGGAATTAGCAAAGTAAACAATATATTGTATTAGTTATTAAATAACATAATACAATTCTCTTTTTTGGACTAAATTTATATTGCACCTGACCAATTGTATAGGAGATCCTAGGGCGTGTAAATAGCCCTAGGAGCGATTTTGGGGGGCAATCTAGCCTAAGCGATGCGGTTGTGAAAGGAGTTGCAGTAATCTACTCACCGATGGTGGCGGCAACCGTTCCCTCTGCCAGCGTATAGTGTCCAGGACGGTTTCTCGAACTCACTTTCACGTAAAGCGTATATTTTAAAAGCGTGCAGCTGCAATAGCGCGGGTTTGCGGTAAAACAATATTTGTAGCGGAGGTGTTCGAATTCAAGTACACAATTTAACTGTCACGGCTCACTAATGACTCGACCGTCGGGTCGGCGCAGTAGTCCAGCTAAGGTACTACAGCGCCACCACTCAACGGCACAGCAAATCACTAGCAATTCCCCACAAACCGCCTATAGATGGCGTAACCACTAATGATAAGATAAAAATCGATTTTATTATCACGTCATATGATATATATGTGGAGTAAATTACCAATTACTTTATTTATGGTTAATAAAAAATGTGTAATCGATATACGAAAGTGTGATGGCGTAAAGAAAGATTTCAGAAGTGTGTGATATGACATAACATAACTTATGTTATGTTCACGCCTGTTATCCCCGAAGGGTTAGGCAGAGGTGAAATAGCGAACTACACCACCCACATTTCGCCGAGCTTAGTTCCGTCCCAGATATGACAGGGGGCGAGCCTGTATATCCGCAATATCGGGCACAAATTCCAAACTCCGGGATGATATTGAGTAGAAAAACCCAATACCACTTTGACCCGACCCGAGGATCGAACCCGAGACCTCAGAACGGCAGTCGCACCGTAATACAACTGCGCCACCGAGGCGGCAGTGTGATATGAATGCGTGCCTAACATCAAACTGATACAAGAGAAGAATTTTGACAAGACCTTTCATGTTACTATTATGATTTATCTATGCTAATATTTATTTTTTAATTTCCAATATATTCCAGGTGACAGCAGTACATATGTAGTCCCTTTCGGGTCTTGGGTGCGAGTACCAATGTCGATCTCATCACAGAAGGTTTGCTTTAAGATCTGCAAGTGTGGCAACAAAGGGCTGACTAAGTGCCAGCCGCTGCCGTGCGTCGCCATAGAAAATTGCCATCTACACGACAAAGTCATGTTAAACGGTAAGACATCCCAATGAACTTAATGATTCTTAACGGTTATAATCCTGTATCTTTGTTTAGGTTTCAATTGTTATTGTTCTGGTACCTAGAAATCTTAACCTAATCGCTTAGTGTTGGTATTATTGGTACTATTGGTATTCTGTTTTTATTTACAAACAGTTGCAATTCTGTGAACCTTGTTCATCTTCTGTTAGTTAAATATGTGGGATTGCAGCGATACAAAATTTTAAATAAATATTATTTATTTATTTAGAATGGGCTAGTAAGAAGATGGATGAGAAGCGACTGCATGTAGCTGAGATGCGAATGTTGAGATGGATGTGTGGTGTTACAAGAATGGATAAAATAAGGAATGAATATATTAGAGGGAGTTTGAAAGTTGCGTCAATGGTAGAAAAGTTGAAAGGTTCTCGTTTGTCGTGGTATGGACATGTTATGAGAAGAGAGGAAGCGCATGTGGGTAAAATAGTAATGAATATGAATGTGGAAGGGTGGAAAAGTATAGGTTGGCCAAAGAAAGTGTGGATGGAGTGTGTAAGAAATGATATGAAAGAAAAAGGAGTGAATGAAGAGATGACGGCTGATAGGGACGTGTGGAAGAAGAAAACATACTGCGTCGACCCCAAGTGAGTTGGGAAAAGGCAGGAGAATGATGATGATTAAATATTATTTAGAATTACTTGCTTTCCATTGATATAATTTCTTGTGTCTTTATTGGTTCATACATGGCATCAAATATGGCATGTAGCGTCGTCTTTATCTATAGATATATAACAGCACTCAGCTTATTTCAAGACAATTTTGTTAATCATTTACAATTATTCTAAGATAATGAAGAAAATATATTACCTTGGTTAGAGACCACAACAAATATTATGTTAAATTCTCGGTCTTCATTATCAGTTCGTGGTCTTCAATTTCTCATACCATCTGTTTTGGACCTGTACTTAACATTATCATTTCCCTATTTCCCTACCCTTTTCTCATTTTCATTTGGGGTCGGCGCAACTTTTTTTCCTCTTCCATTCTTCTCTATTTGTATTCATCGTAGCATTCATTCCCTTCCATATAATCTTTCACACAATCCATCCATCTTTTCTTTCGTCTTCCCCTTCCTATATAACTGTCCACATTCATATCTTACAACTTGCTTTTCCTCTTTGCTCATCAAACGTCCATATCAGGACAGACGACTGCTTCTTAACTTCTCTTTTATTGGCGCCACTTACAAATTTCCTCTAATGTACTCATTCCTAATCCTCTCCATTCTTCACTCATCCATCTCAACACTGCACGTACTATTTTTAGTAAAATCTTTTTCTTCTAAAAGTGCCATCTACTATTGGAGGTTGGATATCATCAGGTTTATCCTGACTTTAAAACATATTCATGCTCAGGTTCAACT
This sequence comes from Samia ricini, assembly GCA_014132275.2. NCBI lineage: Eukaryota > Metazoa > Arthropoda > Insecta > Lepidoptera > Saturniidae > Samia > Samia ricini. Next base: position 4,974,708 of record AP028159.1, read on the forward strand.
ATGCCCTGAGATTTTTAAATCAAGTCTCATTTCACGAAGTCACTTTCACAGACTGCAGGAAAGCGAGAGAAAAGACGTTACATACCAAGAAATACGTGTATGTGAGGACTTCGATTTAGTTAATAATCATACTTTTTACGGTAGGCGAGAAGTATTATATGGAGTGCAATCCGTGTTCGTGCGCGTCTGGTGAGCGTGTCTGCTCGCGACGCGCGTGCGGTGCGGGCGGTGTGGTGGGCGGGGCGGGGCGGGGCTACTCACCGGGTTGCCATGCAACTGTCCGCCGCATCACCTGCCCGTGCGCACACCCGCCACGCTTTACCCGAACGCTTGCCTCGCCAAGTAATACATTCATACCTTTACAAATATCCTCAAGTGTTATTTACTTTTCTTCATTTATTATATTACTAACACAGCTTTTCTACTATTTTACTACCCTCACAAAACTTATTTTTGATTAACCCGTTGGCTATTGACCTTGCCCAATTGGGCAACTTTTTTGAAAATGACAGATTGGAAAATATGACTTACGGACAGCGAAATTCACAGAAGTGAAATCCATAGATAATGTAAACAAAGCCATTGTTTGCTTATAAAAATATTTTTAGAAAAACCAGAAACAATTTTTTCTACAATTCAAATTTAATTACAAAAATTAAATTTAATTCAATTTGTTTTTAAAAGAAATATTTTTTTATTCATAAATTTGGTACGTAAGTTATTTTTCAATAAGTTATCCAGCCCATATATGGCGCTACAATAAAATTACACTTTTATTAGAAAAAAATTCTAGTAAGCAAAAATATATAAGAACTGAAATAAAATAATCCTAATAAGTTTATGTTCTTATTTTATTTATTTATGTGCTGAAATACGACAAAGATTGTATCTTACTTATCTTTTTCTTTGGTTCAATATATTCCTTTTTAAGGAAAAGGCAAAGGTACTAGACAATGCAGCCAAGTCAGACGCTAGGAACACTATCAACAAATGAATGTGGGAACAAAATGGTGGCCTTCTGTTACGACCACAACGGGAATTACTGGGACATTTCATGCTAAGTGTCATTGTTTTCACTTCACTTCACTTGTGTATCATAAAAACATTATATCACATAAACTGCCACCGAAATTACATAATATATGGAAAAATACTGTAAAATAATTAATTGAAAATGAAAACGACAATATGACAGACCAAAATCGCGCCAAGCACCCATCTAACATATCTACGTATAAAAAGGTTTTTTTTTATTTACCGCAGAATAATAAAACTCCTTGCAGGAGCTTGGCCTATCGCAAATAGGCGCCTCACTGTGTACACGTTACACAAATTCTCGCGCGATAAATATCTGTTGGACGTAGTGAAGTTAAACTTTAATTTATAAAATAATCTATAGCTTATCCTTGCCATTTCTTTCTCCTTCTTGTATATTTGTCTGTACTGTAAATTGTTAGCGTAACACAAACCATTTTTTACTTTTTAAGATTAAGATTAAGATTTTAACTGGTCAAATTTCGACATAATCAAGCGCAATTTCTAAGAACATTTTTAAAACAAATTACATACATTGTACGAAGACCAAGGTTCAACGAAGACTGATTTTTAATAAAAAAAACATGTGGCAATTTATACCCGGCCTTATGTCTATGATACGATAAATATGAGTTATTTCTATATTTTACAATAATTACAGAAACATTTTAAAACAACAATACATCATAACAGAAAGTCCTGCTGAATTAGTTCTTACTCCTTAGTAAATTAAAACGGAAATCAACAGACATCTACATAAAACCAATAATGGCGCACCCACTTTTCTACATTATAAAATAATGAAAATAAAGCATTGAATGTAGAATAAATCAGTGTAAAACAAATTAATTTAACAAAATTATATTCGAAATAAAATATAAAGAATTTATCATAATTTATAGTCTTGCACATTGTCTCAAGATTTATAAGTAAAATTTAACAGAATAATGATAATTTATATTATACATGAAACAATTTTCATGTCGAGAAGTACATAAAAATATTTTTGTATTTATTTTTACACTCATTGTAAAATAGCCTATTGTTATTATTGTTTCATTACAAATTAGTTGTACTCGACATTGCATTCGACATACGAAAGTTTGATCACAATCGAATATACAGTTTGGGAATAGCAAACATACTTTACATGCATGTATTACTTAGATTACTGTAATATTATGTTGTAAAAATTTAAAAATATTTCTTTTATGTTATCGCTACTACTTAAAAACAGTATATTTAAAATAGTAAAATTAATAAATATTTTATAAATTTAATAATAAAATTAATATAAATAAGTTGAACTGTTAAATACATTATTCTAAATTTTGTTATAAAAAATTCGTTAACAAAATTGGCCACAACACAGAAGCAGACCTTTTGCCTTAAAAGACACGTATGAATGGCCGTAACAAATTATCTACGTAAGGTCATACATCTGAAACAAAAGACTATCAACCTTAGTTGTGTTCATAAGGTTCATTTTCGCTTGGCATTTTTTGACCGATGGTTTGTTATGAGTGTCAAAGGGTTAATATTGTGCAATGAACTGGAAGTTCTTTGCGCGTAATGAGGGTTAAATTCCAAGATCGCGCCACACGAGTATCTTCAGAAGTAGCGTGTCATGATTTTGAAAATTAAAGGGCAGATAGAAGCACGAAGTGAGAGAGAAACAAACAAAAATAATAAGCATGCTAAATAGTTTTGATTGCATTTTAAAAACTGGCCCACACGTTTTTAATTATTTCTCGGTCTACTTATTTGTATTCCAGGTTTAATTTAAAGATTCTCAAAGAAGTTTCACTTATGACATGTGATGACACTTATGATACTCTGTACACACACTCTGTTTTATCTTTTGTTAAATTAATTTGTTTTTAAACATTAATGTAAAAACTAAGATGATAATTGGAATATAAGATTGATAATATTTGTGGTAATGCGCGCTTAAAAGTTAGCAATGAATGGGTATTTATAAGGTGTGCGGGTGCGACGGACGCGGAGATAGATTTCGGTGTGCGTGCGGCGTGCGCGGGCGCCGCGTGTCCGCGCCGGCACGCGTGTGCGCGCGCACCTAACGTCTGCCTCTCGCGCTTGCAAACATCATGTCCGCAACACGCTTGTAGTGAGTTTTTAATTAAACATTTCGAAAAGTAATAATACCTAGCTATCTATATATACAATTTAACTTTACATTTATAAAGTAAGAAAATAAAACATTTACATTGGAGATGGAGGTGAGGTGTGGGGGGGGGGGAGGAGATATGGTTATAGCCTTTGGGCGGTAATCGCCCCTCTTCCTCCCGGACGATGAATGCCTCTCTTAGAGAGAGGGCGAAGAGGTGGGGGGGAGAGGTAGGGGGTGGACTTTCTCCCCTCATCCCCATTGGGTTGTTGAACGGATGAGGCCCATTGGGCTTGCCGCAGGGGGCGACGCGGAGCTTGCGAAAGCCATTCCGTATCGTCCCCATCGCAAATGCGGCGGGCGGTTCCGGGGCGTTTAGTGGGTATTTCCGACGCTTCTCGTCGGGTGAGTCCCACACTGGTACGGAGACGTCCCTCCGCAAAAAAAAAGGTGTAAAAGGTAGTTTTTCGTGACTGTTAAGGTTTCGGTAAACAGTGGGCGGGATGAGACGACGGTTACACACTACCGCGATGTTATTATATCATAGTAAACGTCACGCATGACAGCTTTCTGTAACGTGTTCTATATAGTCCATTACAACTGCTCTCATCGCGCTGGCGTCACGCTGCCGTTTCGTCCCGCCCATTGTTTTAATCTGCTTTTTTTGTAATTAGCACCGTTACGCTGAAAGTTCAAAATATTTGCCGCTCAAGAAATTCTGAGCAAAGAGCAGAACGCTGATAATGATATCTGATTTTTTGTCTTCTTATCAGTAAACAATACCGGGTGCAACTCTCAGCCCGCGTCCCCGGTGTGTGATACGGACGGGCTCACGCACGCCAACCCCTGCCACCTGATGATGAACGGCAGAAAACTCGCGTACTGGGGCGAATGTCTCAGCGGATGCTCTGCTGTTAGTATTTTTAACTGAATCCAATGTTGTATAGGAGAGATTGTGTTATAATACAGCAGAGGTGTTTGTTCTTTGTGTATTGTCTTTAAATAATTTAATTATTTACTCGTATAATACAATCTGAATTGACGTTTCAAATTTATGTGAGCAATTTTTAGTTGGTCGTCTTAATCCATTTATAGATCACATCGCTTGAAACTACTGAACTGGTTTAGACTTAGTTCTCAGAACCCGAGGAACGATTTAGTTTACATTATATCGTTAAATTTTTCTAAGAAGGAAAGCTACAATTTAAAAAATATATTTTTGGGGGGTGGTTGGGGAATTGAGCTCCACCGTACATTTGTGTAAAAACCGCCACAGTAACGCCTTCACGTGGTAGATGTAGTACGGCATGACGATGACTGTACTTTATTTAACATAAGATGCATTTTGCAAAAGAAAACACTTAATGATTGTAAAATTTTACAGACTGGCACAGTGTGCGGTGTCAACGGAGTCACTTATATATCAGAATGTGCTGCCTGGGCTGAACACGTTAGCGTCGATTACTCAGGACCGTGTTTAGCAGTCGGACCCATCTCTGATTTTATGGAACCTAAATGCACATTCGACAGGATCATTTGCCCTCCATTGAAGAAACCCAACTGTTTGGGCTTCACAGCACCGGGTGCTTGCTGTCCAAAATGCGGCGGAGCTTTGAGAACGCTATATTCGAAAAAACAAATCGATAGAGCTCTATACGGTACGAATATTTCTGCAACAGTCGTGAATCTCAATAACGTCGTGAAATCTCTAGAAAGGCACGTACAGATAGCGGAATGCGCTCTCAGGGGATATCTCACTATTGAAATGGAGATATTTTTTACAGTTGAAACGATATTGCAACATCCAACTGATCTGCAACTAAGCATGTGTGTTCTAGAAGCGGAGAAGTTAGCAGATATGATAAATAGAGAGAGTGCTTTGATATCAAGTGATTTGGGATTGAGTGCTTTAACTTATGCATTGCCTGTTCATACTTATCCAACTAAAGGAGCTACTAGCACTGAACTATCATTAGTAATAGTGCTTTTAGCATACCTAAGCATTTATGTATTAAGATAAAAAATTGCATAAGTCATACCAGCAAAATTATTTTGTAAAATTACTACTCATTTGAAATCTTGATCATGTAAAATTACATTTTAGCGTTTACTAACTATAGACATCACGACGTAAGATATATAGTTTTTTTGTAAATATGTAATAATAATGATGTAAATATTCTTAAATGTACACCAAATATAAGTGCCATTTTGTATGAAAATTTACCAATAGATATTATTTCGCTTTGGTCTGCTTTAATGTTTTCGGGAGTATTGTTTTTAAGATTTTATATAAAGCACGTTTGTGAGTTCATTGTGCCATTTTTGTAGCTGTTACTATGTGATTATGATAATGATGCATTGAAATGTGTATGATTGATTTGAAAATATATAATAGAGACTGCATTTGTATAGTAAGAAGCATTTAACTTCTTCAACAAAATTTTAAAAGACATTTTTATAGTCTTTATACCAAATATTTTATATGAAATGTAATTTTGTTATTATTAACTGTTACAGATGTTTAGTTTTAACGTCAAGAATATTATATATTTGTTTACGCTTATGAAAGCTCAAGAGATTATTAAAACATATATCAGTGTAGTATGACTTTAATTTGTAAGTAATAGAAGGTTTAAGGAATATAATGTTAAATCTGCCCAGATGTTGCATCTACTATTTTTTTTTCGTAATTTTCAAGTATTTTATTTCACATTATAACATTAAAATCGTTCAAGTAGTTTCGGAAATAACAATTAGATGTATACTATTCTATAACTACTATATGTTCGAATAGATTACGAGTATAATTTAAGTTTAAAAACTGTCAATGTTAGTTGATTATTTATGATTAAATTCTGACAACTCTTTCTTATCAAAAAATATATTGATTCTATCAAGTAACTGCGGGTCGGTAACAGTTTTAGCGAGTTGAACGAAGCCGTTCTGAAGCACCGGATGAATTAGTTGAAAGCGCTCCAGAGGAAATGTCAAGACGAGTTCTAAATACGCCATTAAAATGTTCTGAAAGCAATTCCTTTGCATTTCAGTGTCCTGAAAAGTAGCAATTCGTTCAGAAAATATACTGATATGATAACATATATTTATAAAATAAATAATTTACCTTATTGATACTAAGAGCCCTCTGTTGCTCAATTTCTGGTGGAACTGGCTGAGGTGGTATTAATGGTTCAATGTTTTTATTCGGTTCATATGTCGGTCCATCACATATTGTTAAATTGACTTTACGTGATTCAACTCGATTTTCAATTTCTGTTGAACTTGATTTATGTTCCTTTACGGGACTGTTATTGTTCACTAATTCCACTCGAGGTCTTTCTTCTGTTGAGTTTTTATTATCGGCTTCTTTTAGTATTTCATTTTTCTCGTTTTCTAATATATCAACAGTTTCGTCATATTTTATTGTGTGTGAATTTATTGTAGATAAGTCAGCGTTTGTCATATCTTGACTATTTGATTTAAAGTCAGCAAATGTAAACGGTTTTTGGTAGAATATTTTCCTTATCATCCACATTTATAGTATCTTTAATTGGTGCAACGGTTTCTGGATTAACAATTGTGGTATCTGTAGCGTAATATCTTTCATACTGGTTTGATGAAGAGTCGCTATCTACCGAACTACAAGAATTAGGCCTTTTGATTATATGAGGACTGTCGAAATCTGATACATCTATCAAATGTTTTACATAACTATGACACAAGAGTTCCCAAGTATTTTTTAAGTCGAATATTTTAGTTACAAACTGGTCATATTCTAATGTCAGACTTAACGTTGTAGTATAGTCATGTAGTATTATGGAAATATCAGTAGCTTTCAATTTGAATCTTTTAACTCCACCAAAGAATATTTCGGTTAAAGCAATAATTTTGATAAGCCACGACGAAGTCGTTTGTTTATACAAGTTGGCAGCATAATCCAAATTAGACACTTTCTGAACTAAAAATTTTAGACCTGGTCTGGAATCAAAATGCATTGCTCTAATAAATGATAATTCTAAACTTTTCAATAACAAATCAATATTGTCACTATTCAAGAAAAATTTGTGACTACAAATATTTGCTCCAGTTTTCAAACTTTCCAATAAAATACTATTAATGCCATGAAATACATCTGTCGAAGCCTGTATAAGAACTGTAGCTATTATTTGCACTAATATTTGATGTGCTAACAATCCGACTACTAAACCTCTATGAGTAATTCGGACAGTATACAATTCCGGGTTTAAAGAGTTGATCGACTCTTGTAGATAAATTAAAAAAATATAACTTCTGTCATCAATTAACATTAAATTTTGTGAGTTTTTGGAACTCGATTTTAAATTAGCTTCCCCTTTGAGTTGTTCCGTTAGGAAAACTTGTTGTGCCATGGCATGTAGCCGTACGTTATCATTTACAGAGCAGTCTCGCCTAGCAGCGACTTTGACAATAGCTAAATCTCCATAAAAACTGTTTGAATGCTCCTTAAAAGCATAAGTCAATTGTTTTAACGGTGTTAAACTAACGTTACAAGCTCTATGAAGGCTTGTACACATGATTAACCATTGATTATCAGTAAGTAGGTGACCTGATGTTAAAATTATATGTCTTATGCACGATGCACCCAATCTGGCGATTGGTTCCTGCGGCTGTGCAATACATTCCACTAAAATCAACATTATTTGTTTTAGCGCAAATGTGGCTTCTGTACTTTCGAATGGCATAATTTCTGCACCATCAATCTTTTCATCTGATGTTGATCTTTCGACGTTTATTTGTTGTAAATGATGCAAATAAATAACTATAGTGTCAGTAGTCATGCCGCAGCATTGTTTGAAATTTGGCATTACGCTATCCCAGTGTGTATTAACATTGGCTATTTGTCGAAGCCAATTTTGTACAGTTGGTAATAATAAGTGATTTATGCAATGAAGACCAAAATGTGTGCCGGGTACATCCATTATATTTCTAAGTAGTTTGAACAGGGTTTCCATTGTAGCCGGTTGATTCTTTTTAGAACAAACAACAGTAGCAGATATTAGACCCTCAATCAAAACATACCATACTTTAAGTATATTACTGGGTTTATCAAGTTTTAGCAGACAATTATTTGTAGTATTTGTTGATGGTAAAGAAGTAGACAATTTTCTATATGAAATAAGTTCTTCTTCGCAGTGTTCATTTGTTATATATTTTGTAATGTCAAGAGATGTGCTTGGTATTAAAGGATCCACGACAGAAAGAGGCAAATCACCCTTAATTCTGTTACCTGTATTAAATATCGGACATTTTGGCATATTGTACATCATAGTTAATATATCTGCACAATTTTCCAAATGATAAAGAGCTTCTCTGCACATGTCAACAATAACTTTTTCAGTTTTTTCCTCACTCAATGGAATAAATTTGCTATTCTTTGAAAATTTAAGGCTAAGATTCGGCTTTTGATGTGTTTGAGTAGAAGTTTTTTTTGGTTTTACTTCTGTTGCTTGTATGTCATCGTAGTGTAGCCCTTTGATATGACTAAGAAGGCATAAAATGCAGTCAAGCGCTGCATTTGCAAAAACTAGTGTATTATCTGTGCTAAGGAATACTTTAAAAATTTCCAAAATTGCTGAATATTGATTAGAATTATTTGCAGCTCGAAGAGTATTGAATAATGGTCTCCAGCCAGATCTGATTTCCATTCTGTTTGTTTCGACAAACTCACAGATGCAAGATATAATTTGTTCCTAAAAATTAAAATGTCATTATAAGACTGTTTTTTTAAATGTATTATATAAAATTGTAATATCCACTTCAAATATAACAGACTAATAAATTCACCTGAATATCATCATCGCAAAGTTCTAAACAAAGAAGGTTCTCGAAAGGCTTAAGTAGAGCCTCGTTAAAATGAAAGTGAGGCAATTCGATCTGTTGATTTAACAAAGCGGTCGCACAGTCGTGTAGACATTGGATAGCAAGACTTGAAATTTGTATATCTTTGTGGCACGCTGCCTGTAAGAGAAAAAAAGACGTAGTGATATAAATTTTTATCATAATCTTAAAAACCAATATCTTTGTAACTAAGTTCCATTAAAATTATTTACTACGAGTTATGTGATATGAACAAATTATACTATGTAGGGTTTTGCACCTGTAAGTTGGTAAGTCTAATGAATAAAATCAAGAAAAGGGAATATGCTATTAAGTCGTTTATACTTCTTTAAACGGTCGTTTGTTGTTCTTAGACTGTTCTTTGCCTAACATGTGATCGTTTTGTTGATCTTCGATTGAAAAAGATCCGATCACTTCCTTTTTGAGACGATCCATTTTACCCATATCTACAACATATTTTGTGTTTAAAAATGTTGCAAATATTGTTCAAAAAAAAAAACTAGGCAACTATGGGGACTGCCTACAGAAGTGAAATTTGAAATTTAAGAAAAACTGTCTTTTATTGTATTAATTTCATAATTTGTTAATTCCAATTTTGAACATAACCTAATACTTAACATACAATATATTTACATTTTAATATAGCTAGTTTATTCATAATCAACGCATAGAATAGCCTGGGTAAGTATACATTTTATTATTTATCTCTGATTGGCAGTACTTAAACGCCATCTTATACTGGATATATTGTAGCATGTTGAAGATGGCTGACGTCATAGCATTAGTAATGCGAATCTATAAGATTTCCCGTACCGAGAATCGCGCAACGCTGCTAAAGAAGTTTTCACTTTAAAAGACGCAAATTTCGATGATAAACATACTTTGGAAGGCATTAGAAATGTATTACGTACTTGCATGAAATGGGGTCCAACCACTGTCCATATCGCCATCCGATGTGCTAAAGGTCTAGCGGCTCTGAGACAGCGCAGTGCTACATCTCCTCCGCGGCAGAGTGCACGCGCCGCTTCACCTCCAACATGTGCGCGAGTTCCTCCTCCACGTCTCCACCATACGGTATTATTATTCGCCATGTCTTGCTCCCATGAGGAAAACAGCTGTCAACATATTTGAATGTATTTTCGAAAACTAAAACCCTTCTATATTAAACATAATAGATCGATAAATAATTTAGTAATGACTAAGTTAGATGAACGAAGAAGAACATATTTAAACGCTATACGATGATAACTTTTGAAGAAAACTAAAAGACTTATTTACTGTTCTTTCCAACATGAATAAAACAAACATATTTGAGGATAACATGGGAGACTGCACGTTTCTCTTAAATCGAGGAAAGATACGAACTATTAGAACAAGTGCAATAAGAAAGCACGAATAAATAAACTGATAATAAATACCTTAATATTAAAGTTTATAATTAATAATATGCTTACTAATCGATGCTGGTGTGCGACAAGTCTCTGTAGCGCCGCTGTGAGCGTTGGTAGTGTGGTTGTGGCAGCAAGGCGAGAGAACAGGGTGTCGCTTGCCGCGGATAGCGCGCAGCAAACTCGGGCCGCATTTGATCCATAAATAACATTTCCTCCCTGAACAAATACGCATAGTCACGCGTAAATATCTTTTGCCATGAAAGTTATGAACGCGGTTAACACAGTAGTAAAGCGCGCTTAAGACGAATTGTATCGAGGTCACTTTTCTCTGGACTAGCTCATGTATTTTCATTTACCTTTTTTTTTTTTGACGGGGGGAAATGCATTTACGCACTACCCTTATCTATTGTATTTGAGAGATCAGAGTCCTCCAATACAATAGATAAGGGGGCACGGAGTGACGAGCTCCGTGCCAGTGTAGGACTCACCCGGGCGTGAAGCGCCCGGAAATACCCACTAAAACCCCCCGGGGCCGTCCGCTGCATTTGGGATGGGGGCGACACGGGGTGGCTTTCGCAAGCACCGAGTCGCCAAGTATTTTCATTTACCTAGCAACCTTCTGTCTAATAGGATGTTTACTGAAAAAATCTTTCATCTTTCGTTCCTAACTACTTTTGTATGAACTGTACATAATCCAAAAACAATGGTGTTAAACATTTATATTCGTCTATAGTGCAAGAGATTTGCAAAGTCAGTGTTTAAAAAATTCAATGAAATTTAATTTGGCTGTTAAAGATAAACCCAGAAATGAACAAGGGTTGGAAGATAAATTATTTTATAATTGTAAGCCAAATGTAAAATAGCCTTAAATGACTTAATATTTACTACGAGTATTTATAGTCTTTCAATAAATTTTTACGCTAATTATTTCATAATAAAACTGTTTTGTTTATACCTCCTGTCTACATGTTTCGACGATCTTCGCAACGGACATATCGTTATTTAAGTTATTTTCCAAAATCGGCTGTAAGAAGTTGAAAACGTCGACACTGAAAAGTTAAAAATATCTCCTTTGTCATTTCATAATACCACTAATATACGAGTACAATTAAATGTATTAAGTATATTTGTTAGTTTAATATTTACTCGCTTTTATAGTTTTAAAATAATATTAAATTTGATTTTTTTTACACGGTGTAGGCTCAGTGCTTTGGCCACAATCTCACCTGATGTTTAGTGACGATGTGGTCCAGGATGGTAAACACACTAAACCTAGGTACTGGTTGTCAAGTAATGCTGCCTGAACACACCTATTGGTATTTGGCGACAGGTTTTCAAACTTTAGATACCAAGGCGGGCATCGTTAGAAAATGCCCTACCACCATGTTATGGTTTCCGCACGATGTTTTCCTTCACCGAAAGCTCATGCTGATATTAGAGTCGGATAGGTGGGGATCGAACCCGCGTCGATTGACGCGGAATTCGGCCAAAATACCCCCTGCGCCAATATCGCTTCAAAATTTACTACTATAAAATTGACTTATCTTCATACCAAACAATGTTTCAGAATGGAGTAACTTATTCTAAATCATAAATGTTACTAAGTATATCATTATTCCTGGATTAATTTTATTGACAATATTTTGTGAACATTTATTTAAGTAATATTTTTATACATATGAAGCTCTTTTACAAAATGATGATTTTAAAGATTAAAGGCTTACCAAGTTTCATCATCTTTGCCATCCAAGCCTAGTTTAGCGTCTGCCTGAAGAATGGACACAGTTTTATTTCGTCCAGTCTGCATTGTTATAATGGGTGTCGCATTGTTCCCCTGGTGACCGAAAAGTGAGTGTTCGAAACTGGACACGTATTGGCACGCCGAGAATATATGTTCCCAACATTCCGGAGCTTTCGAACCCAATTCTAAGCCTCCTGTAGAAAGTCAAGAATTTCAAATATATAGAACCTAGAAGAGCTGATAAGGTTATGTAAATAAATAAATGTAAAGGAACCGTTTGATTATAGTTTCCTAGATAATTAGTTTGGTTTGTAGCATTTGGTTTGATAGAATATGACATTATTTGGTAGGCCAATTCTGAAGTGGACACCACTAGTTACTTCTTACGAGCATACACTTTTAACATTTCAAAAACTTACCAGTAATAAGAATATCCAACGATAAAGCGTGTGTTGATAATATTTTTCCATTGGGCGTTTGTGAAATGGCGGAGTTTACCAACAGCGCGAGAATGCTACTGCATCGATTTTGCAAATTTAATGTGTTGCTCACTCTTGCAGCCTAAGATGAAACAATAAAATATGAACTGTGACATTATCATAAATATGGTACGCATTTAGATAACAAACCAATGTATGTGATGAAATCCGAATCAATTAAATCAAAAATATTTGCAACCCCATTTTACTCAGTTTCTGCATAAGAAGTTTTATGGGTCACTTTTATAGCAAATATCATATGGGGTTGTAAATTCTTATATTGCTTATTATGTATTTATATGAATAATACGTTATGTTTGATTACCTTGTGAAGTCCTTCTAAACACTGTACTGTGAGCCCTTCCCACGCTATCCGTTTCGTTTTCCCGAATGTATTTATCTTTTTAGCTATTATTCCTTGTAACTTCTGTTTCTTGTTTTTATAACCGATCAAAGGTACGCTCAGAACTATCACCATTGAATCCCATATACAAGTTAAGATTCTGGAACGCAAGTCGAGCATGTTTAGGTTATACACTTATTTCTTGTGTGTTTGGAAATTGTCTTAGCATTTGTATCAATATAGTAATTTAAATTAATAATTCAAAGATTTATTTAACGTTGCACACGTTTATTCAAGATCAAACATTTAATGTTATATACATACTTTAACTTGTAAACTACACCATAATATGGGTAAGTACAAAATTGTACATACCTTCTGGCCCAACGTAATCTCGCCTGATGCTGTGGCGAATCATCACTATTATTGTACAACATTGATACTTCTTTCAATTTCTGCCAATCTGACATTACCGGACTCTGGTCTAAACCACCGAGGTCTGAAGAAGAAAGTATTTGCTTATAATCTACATATATAGGGTTTAGAAAATAAAAAGCTATAACAATAAATTTTAAACACAGGTTTGGATTTTCTTATCATAGAAGGTGGTGTTTAAAGGTGGTATGAAGTTTTTTTTATCCGAGCTCGATAAAATGAGAGAATTGCATTTGATTTTAAACAAAGTCGAGTTAAAGAACTACGACCATACCCAATTCCAATATACTTTATTCAATTTAGGCCCTGATAAGGCGCTTATAAAGGTCAAAATACTAGCACTGGTTCGGAAAATAGCCCAGTCATAGAGAAGAACCAGTAAGAAACGCGATCTGATTTTTGTTTTTTCATATGTTTTTATAGAACTATAAAACTCATAGAAACGAAACCCTATATACGAGAATCTAACAGCTGTAATCAATAGAGAGTTCTGAATATACACTATTTGATTCCGGAAGGCAACGCGACTTTGCGTATCACCGTGACGAGTTTTTTTTTACAAATATACGGTGATCCCGATCAAGCCAGGTGCAATAGTACTACTGTTTCGCTAATTGCTGATTTACATTTGTTGATTTCAGAAAGCAAAGCGCTTCAACGTGTCACTATGGCGTGGTTTTCACCATACGTATGGTGATCGCGATCTGGAAAAGCTTAGGTACCTGATAGTAAGTGTATGAGAGGATGGTTAGTAGCGGGCGCATCTTTTAAAAGGTCATCGGCAAGGACTTGCTGGTAAAGCTCACGTAGCCACGTCGCAGATAAGTACACAAGGACACCGCTCGATTGTACTTCATCCACAAATTCATCTTCCGTCATTGAAATTTTGACTTTCTGGAAACATTAGCAGAGGTTAATATTATAATTGCTGATGCTTTAAATGGTTTGGCATTCTAATTAAAAGGTTTGATTATAGACTCACAGTAGATTCATTGTAAATCTTAACACGTCTTTGTTTTAACGTTAAGAGAAGAGCTGCGTAAGTAGCCAAGTAGACTCCATCCGCATTCATTATGCAGGCAGTTGCCGGTGGCTGTGAAGCGTTGTGCTGACAACATTTAGATGCAAACTCTTGCATTGCTTCGTCTACCTGTAGTTACGGATAATAGGGTATTTGACAGGTGTTTAATTTATTTATATCAACATACGTCTACAGAAATATGTAACAATGCCATTCGATTATTCATATTCTGTGATACATGCGTTTAAAGATTTGGTTGTGGATTGAGAGTGGATGCTCTTCTATCTTTTTCCCACAAAAACGAATGTTAATATAGAAATTGTATATGGCTCTTTAGTAAATAGTATACTGTGACGTCATGCTATGGCATCAAGCCCTCCATTCTCTAGGGTGAAATAAAAATGCTTTTAAAATTTATTAATTTAGATTAGATTTCAATTCTGCTTTTGTGGTCATCCTTAGTCTAGTTTTCTATAAGAAAATATAAAATAATGAGTAAAGAACACTATTGCTCGAAGCTAATATTACAGTTATTACACGCTCAATATTTATTGCAGATATAAAAACATCTAATAAGAACCGAAAGACGACAAAAAAAATATAGTGCATAAAAATGATTCTTTATATTTCGTAACTAGAATTACATCGATAGAGATATATAAGACGAGAAAAGAGAGAAGACGAGGTCTAATCGAGACGTTTTAAATATAAGGTGATAAATAAATTTACAAAAGGTGGAAAAATTATTTTTTTCTTTAAGAATAATTTTATAAGCACTAAGAAATTCAGTGTGATTAGATACATAGGAACAAAGATGTCCTTTTGTGAACAACAATTATAAAAATCAAACATTACCTCTATACATGTTCTGAGATTCAATAGTTTAGGCAGCAATGAATTTTGTAACGTTTTCACAAATTGCCTTGCATTGTGTCGCTCTAAATCTACATTACATTCTGTTACTGTACATCTGTAACATCAGAGAGATTCCGTTAAGATTTAAGAAAGTCTGTTCATAATTTTTTATATTTTAACTTTTATGCTGAGTTTTGAAAACAAAGGAATATCTTAAAGTTATATACCGTTATATATCTTACATATATACCGGTACAAATAACATAACATTTTTTTTTAAACTCAGATCAATTTGCACACGTGATTTAATCTATTATTGACTCTAATAAATACTATAATAATCTAACATGAATAAACTTACCGGCCTAAGTTTAAAGTCTTTGGTATAGCTTTGGTCTTATCAGAATTACAATTGTTATCATTATTATCAGTATTGGGATTACTAGCTCGCGACGGTAGAAATACATTATCTGCGTCCGAATCAGCTTCACCATCACTGCCTGATGTTATATTTTCTGGTCCCGATGTATCTTGAAATTGTTACGAGTATTTTAATATGTAGAAATATATCAAACTTTGTAACAGTTCAATTTGAAAGACAACAATAAATAAAATAAATCAGTTATTTACCTGACGAGTCCTGATCTTTGGCTTCATTATTCTGTAGCACAGCCACCACGTCTCTATAAAAATATATCTTATTATTGTAAATAAATTACTCAAATAAATTTCCCTTAAGTTCATCTGCAATGCAAAGATTTGTGCACACAAAGTTTGTAAAATTTATTTATATTAATAGTAAAGTTAATTGTAAATTTTATTGTGCGTTATCAAGGTTTATTGTTTTATACCTGTAAGGACTGGGGAGCCTGGCTAAGGTTTGATAAGTTAACGGTCCAGTATAATCAGCGTCGGCTAATTTCGGCCAATGTTCGAGAACTATCGCGGTCATGTCCGGTGTGAAATAATCATCAGGCCCCATGCATAGCTTTTCAAGTGCATCCAGTAATGATACCACGCATTCTACAGCTGCGGTAAGTATATCTGGATTACCACTACGACCGCACTCCTCAATGCCGTCCATTATTCTGAAAAAAATTTAACATATTTTTAATTGCAACTTTATGTCACGTCTACTATTATAGTATTTTATTGGATCCGTATCCATCTTATTAAGAACGATTTCTATAGTGTTTTACATAGATATATCTATAAAATATTTAAAGTACGTACCTACTGCAAGGAATGCAATGATAGTAATTTTTTGTTTTTTTTTTTTTAGTAAAGACATTCATTATTATTATTTCATAACTGTTTTCAGTTTTCGAACTCAGTAAATATATTTTAAAACCTACTCAAATATTATGTCTCAAATTCAAGGGGAGGATATATAAGTCCATCATAAGACCTGTCATATTGTATGGATCAGAATGCTGGGCTAGTAAGAAGATGGATGAGAAGCGACTGCATGTAGCTGAGATGCGAATGTTGAGATGGATGTGTGCTGTTAATAGAATGGATAAAATAAGGAATGAATATATTAGAGGGAGTTTGAAAGGTGCGTCAATGGTAGAAAAGTTGAAAGGTTCTCGTTTTTCGTGGTATGGACATGTTATGAGAAAAGAGGAAGCGGATGTGGGTAAAATAGTAATGAATATGAATGTGGAAGGATGGAAAAGTAGAGGAAGGCCAAAGAAAGTGTGGATGGAGTGTGTAAGAAATGATATGAAAGAAAAAGGAGTGAATGAAGAGATGACGGCTGATAGGTACGTATGGAAGAAGAAAATATACTGCGCCGACCCCAAGTGAGTTGGGAAAAGGCAGGAGAATGATGATGACTCAAATATTATGTCTATGATTTAAAATTATAAACGAAGAATCATGTTTTTTTAATTTGTTAAATGATCCTCAGGTTTAGGTTATTTAGCAGACAAATAGGCAGAAAAACATCATCGTATATTAATTACCTTTTAAGAGATTTAAGGAGGAATATTCAGAAATGTTTTATTGTATAATGTACATAAAAAGGCATCAGCTCATCATACTAGGATGTGGTACGTTGCAATAACGTTGGCTTTTATCAAATCGCAAGTAATATGGATAGAACAGTTATTAAGTAATTAATAGAAACTTTATTCCGCACTTACAGTCTTATAATCGCCATGTCGTCACTATGACGTTCATGTTGCTCCCTTTGGGTGAAAAGCACAAGTTGGGAGAGTCGACGAGGATTATGCAGCAGTTCACGCACACTGCGTAGCGGCTCCAGGCGGTGTCCAACAGGAGGGTAAAGAAGTATACGATGGTACAACGCTTCAACTACCGGACGTAGACTGCTGCGCGATCCCACTAGCCGAATGAGTTGATTGGCAATGCTGCGTTTTTTTTTCAAATATTAAATTAGACGGACTGACTACGAAAGCTCTTTTTGAAATGTAGCTCCTTTGGCTATGTTGTGATTTGAAACTCGATGAAAAAAAAATGGGACATGAAAAAGAGACAAACACATACATCTCTATTCTCTAGGTTTTAACGTGCTATAGTTTAAAAATGCGAGGACCGTCGAATTTAGAATCCACTGACAATTATGACCGTTATATCAGCATGCTTCTTTGAGGACTCTTTAAAAACCGACGTAGTAGTTAGGGACGAATTTCGCTGACTGGAAACTTACTTCTGATAATAAGACTGGCCATCTGGTCATACATCTGGATGTTTTATAATATTTCTTATTTTAGATTTTCTCTATGAAGGTATAAATAAGTATAGAATTACTCTCTTTTGTCCCGATCACTCGTTTTAGTTTAATTGACAACCAGTAATCTAAACAATAGTGTCTAATAGTCTTTATGACACTTTTTTTAAAAATAAACATCTGTAACTGTATGTTTTTTTTACATATATCTAATGCATAAAAAAACTACATGTTAATTTTATGTGTCAGCGGATCCCTGTAATTGTAATTGTGGCTTATTGGTATATGACTTTTAACTTTATTTACCTATATTGTGTATTTGTGTTCATTAAAACTCAGTATGAGTACTTGTTATATTTTACCTGTATACGGCTTTGGCTTGTTTGCTGTTAAAACTTGGAGCAGAATTCAAAGCACCAGATCCCCTTCCAGAATCGTCTACGGAGTTACCGTCATGTTCTCTAAAAAGAGTAGAAATATAATATTATTAAGATAATTATTTACATAACGAAGGCTACTATTATCAATATTTTTGGAAATCTGTAAAATATGGTGAAAGAGATATTCTATAGTCTTCAAGTATCATAAAGTATCTTTTTATAAAAATAGAAATAAAACTGGCAACAATGTGTTTGTCATTAGCAAAGTTATAAAGATATATAGGTATTTCCGATTTACTAACCTTGACTTTATATTTTTGTCGACTCTAGGGGTCCCGAGGAAGGAAATCAATGAAGGGCAAAACTTCTGCCAAAGAAATGTTGTAAAATGCGAATTGCTACTGACTCGTTCCGAAAGGCTCGACATTAAAGTCACAAGGCAATCCAAAAAGAACAGCGCATAGGAATTTTGTTTTGGTGATCTGTAAATAAATAATACCATACAGAGTTAGAGATTAAATCTAAGGGTATCACGACCACCGTATACTAAAAACTAGTCATTGTGATACCATAGATAAATTATACGATAGATTAAGTCACGTCACTCTTTGGGATCAGTAAGTGTGAGCAATATTCAAAACTACTTATAGGTATTAACCGTGGTAGATGTATAACTGGATAATGATACCAACTGTCGGTAGATTCTTATCTATCAGTAGACATCCTTTTTTGGACTATACTTTATTTAACATTCTCCTCCGCCGGTCGCATAAGACGTACTCCGATCCCCACCTGGGAAATGTTCTTGTAGACGCTATCAGCGCGATACAGTGACAATAGCATCACACGCATCATACTGCACACACATACTTGCACAATATACGCAAGGTACATAGGTTCTGTAAGAGCCCTTTTTTATAGTTTTACTAACCGTTAGGTTAGCGCGGAGTAAACTCCGCAGAATTTTGACACGGGTAATGTTCAAGCTAAAGTTCGAACATTTTGATGCCCTTGCGCTGGCTACCATTTTTTAGGCTGAGTATCTTAAACGCTCAAGAGCGCTTGGTCAGTTAAGAAAAACTTTATTTAACATGAGATATAGTGTAGTAATTTTTGCCGAGCTCTAATAAAAAAAAGGAATTCTTGAAATAACTAAAAAGTAACTCACAGTTGGGTTTCAGATAATCTGCCGCATAAGTATTGTATAACAGGTATAACTTCACTGTAACACCCCCACTGCGACTATGTGATTTCTGCCAAGTGGCGATCCTTCTGATAGTAACTCCTGACATTCTTCATCTGAAGATTATTATTAAATCATTTTTATTCGATTCGTCAACTTTTACACAAACTGACAAAGAAAGTCAGTTTACCGGACAAAGAATTCACTTTAGAGTTTAATCTTTTTCTATGCGCAATAATACTGATGATTCATTAGCATTGTGGTTGGACAATATGTCTGTTATAGATGTGGGCTCGATATATACAATGATATTGAAACTAATTTTAAGGTAAACGTTGTGTGTGACAAAACCACAGAATAATGGTATGACATTTTCTAATTCTTTTAGCCTCTGTAGGTGTGTTCCAGGTGCATTAATTTAGAGTCAATTCATTTAGGCTTAGAGAAGCACCTTTAGTGATATCAGGTATTAAAGACAGTTTAACCGCTTCCAGATGTTTCACGCAACGAGGTAACCTCAGTTAGACCTATAAATAACTATAAGCTACTGTGGCTTCTGAACATCATATGTGCTGTATATACGTTAGCCCTCAAAAGAAGAAAAATCATTATAATAATATGTTCCCCAACGAGGTAAATGGAGAATCCATAAATTGTCCGTGATTTATTACCTAGTTGAGCGCAGTAGGCCCTTAATGCTTGTGCGGCTGCTGCTCTAGCTGCGGCAGAGATGTGCGGTGCCGCAGCGGCTGCTTCAGCGCAACGCCCACACGCCCAAACGCACAGCCTTCCGTTCAGCGTACGTCGCGGCGACAGAGCCAACGACAGATACATACGAAATATTTGCACCTGTATACAAACGGAATAAAATACGAATACGGTAATCAAGTCTCCTTGACATCCTTGCTATTAAGTGTAGTTACATTTTGTATAATATTAAAACGGGCGTTTTAATTAAAAAAACACAGGATATTAAATTAATCAAAATAGAGAACAATCCGTTATACGTGTTTATGTTCTTAGAAAGATTCTCTTTGTTCTAAAAACAATTATACTTACAATTAGGTAAGGGACAATAAAGCCACTTAAATATTTTATTTAAAACTTTGTTATGTAAATATTATAAAAAATCAAGTTAACAGCAAAATTTGTTTATATACCTGAGTATCCGGTAATTGGTACATAACCGATGCAGTCGCGCATAAAAGTTGAGAAGGCATCCATAGCGAATCGTCTTCTGGTTCTATGCCTCTGTGGAATCTGTCGTCGCGTAACATTTTCTGAAATATACAAATATAATGTGTTTATAAATATAAATCCAATGAGGGAATTTTGAATGTAAAGGAAATGGAATAGGTTTACAATTGTAATGAGACGTGAAGTAAAATATAAATGAAGTAGCCCATACATGAAAGCCCTGGAGAGCGTAGCTGACGAGCTTTGTTCGTTTCGTCTCGAGTGCGATTTGGAGGGGCTGGAGGCAAGCGCACCGCAGCTCGTATGATGGACGGCGAGCGCTGCTCTCTTGAACGCACAATATTTCTGCCAATAAATAATTTATAAATAAATATGAATTCAGCAAAATCCGTTTACTATTTTTTCTGTAAAGTTTCTATATGTTTGTGCCGTTATTACTACTTAAATTTACACTCCGGCAGCTCAAGACGTGCACTGATCTCCAACTGGGATCCCAACAAACATCTCGCTGCCAAACGATTCAGTGACACAGTGGCATTACACTGCACTCCATACGATATACACTACACATAGGTAGGTACATGACTCCTGTAAGAGACCCTTTTTATTCCCTTAAACACATTATGTTTAGCTGAGGAAAATTCCGCGGAGTTTATGTTTCAGGTAACAGCCCAAACAGAGATCGGTATCACTTTGGTAACTCTCTCCCGGCTGAACGCCTTAAGCGCTACCCTCAAAAGTTCGATAAGGCTGATGAGGCCATTCCGGTCAACAGGGTCCTAATCAGTTCGAAAAGAAAACGAAGTGAACTATTAATATGCTATTTTACCAGGCTATTGTAATATTTATCATCTAACATATGGAATGTAAAGTAAAAATTATATCATGAACTCTAACATTATGTTGCCTAAACCGTTAAATATGGAATAACTAATAAGTTTTATAATTTTGGGATAATTAACAAAGATTTGTTGTTAAATAAAATATACCTAATACTATAACGGTTTACATTTCCGTTATAAATAGCTAACTTTCGATCTGGATTACGCTTTCTTACATTATTATTTTCTAATTATAGTTTAAAATTGGTGCTTTTGAACAAATGAGTATAATCCCAGTTTATGGTAATTGAGACGGAATAGTCTTTTTGTTTTAAAAAATGGCTCATTTATGGAGTTAGAAGTACATATATCGAAGTTATTGTACTTAAATTGTATGAATGGATACCTTAAAGTGAATTTTAAAAAATCGATATGCAATATACCCAGTGCATCTTGACATGTTTTCCTCAAGGCCGTTAACTTAGGTCCACTTGCTTCTTTGAATATATCTTGTAGCAGCTCTTCCATATCATCATGCGGTGAACACCAACATGGGTAGCAATCGGACAGTCGATCACAAAAGCAAATAAGACACTATATATTTTTTTATTCGACACAGCAGATGTTAGTGATACGGGTCGAGACGCCCTGAAAAGTGAGCTAATAACAGGAACCGATGTTTGAGTGGGAGGTAGCTATAGCTTATCACAACGTAGTCACTACAACGGAGCATGCTCAGTTAGAAAATCAATATGCGCAAAGAGCAAAACAGTTGCGATGTTTTTTATACGCAACAGGTATGTGTTGTAAACTATATTTTTGTATATGTTTATAAATATACGTACGTAGTAGTCGCAGCGAGAAAAGAACGTGTACAATACATTATACAAATAAAAAACTTCGTTAATAATTTTTAATAACATATAATTTGAGAATGAAAATTTTTTTCATCATAAAACGATGTACGTAAGTAATAAATACACGAATTATATAAATAAAATATTTTCCATCATTTATTTGTCAGTTCTTTTTTTTTAAAATACGAATTGCACCGGGATGTGATATGTGACCATTAATAATAATTTTCTATTTATAAAATAATTCATTATAAAAAATTATTTCTGGTTTTGGTTAAATTCAAAGCAAATATAGGTTTTTTGGCGGGATCTCAGTCTGTTATGTAGCAGTTGTTTTCTTTAATTAATTAAACTTATGTATTTGACTCTATATCATCTAATCTTGGTGGCGTTTTTTGTGATATAGTTTGGTTATTATGTACAAGTTAAGTTTGTTATGGAAAGTACCGCGTAGCATTTATTCTGAGGTGCCGACAAAGCTCCATGGAAAGCTCGAGCAGGATGGGCCACCGTTTTGCTGGAGCTTGATAACGCTGATACAAGATTGAGAATACATCTACATGACACTGGCACAAATTGTTTGTAGACAAATTGCCATAATTTAAGTAAAAGAAGAAGAAAACAAATATAAATAAATTTAAAAAAAACTGGAAGAGATTGCTATTAGCAATAATGCCGCCCTTTGTACTAATTTCACATTTTCAAATGTATTATATTATATGTGTATAATGGTGTACAATAAAGATTAAATAAATAAATAAAAAATAAATAAAACTGGCTGCATACGGCAAGGTTACAAGTACAAAGGTTAATTCATTGAAAATCAAACAGAGATTTTCATTTGTTTTGGGGTTCCCAACTTAGAGAGTTCACCCTCAATTTAGGGGGTAAATAAGTGGGTGGTGTGTTTTTAGGAGCTTCATTACTTTAGAGTAGAGGTTCCAAAACGTATTTTGTCTACTGCGTACTTTGAAAAGAAATTATTTTTAGCGACCCCCATTTTGTACATCCCTTAAACCCACTACAACTACAAATTAAATAAATTATTGTAAGCTATATCAGCGAAGATTAAACATTCATTCTAAACGAGACTTTATTATAACAGGCAAGAGTGAACTTCAAACCTGACTGCAATTGGTAGTAGGTACACAAAGGCAGTCAGGTCTCAAGTTAACTCTAGTGTACTCTCTAAAACAAACATAGTCGATTTTAATACAAAACTGAATCTGTTGCTGTTTTATAAGTTTGTTGATATCAGGTTCCAGTTTAGTCAAGAACAGCCGTAAGTCGCTACGTTCGCCTCAACATGCAGAAGATTTCTCTTTTTAGTAAGCAGCGTTGCGACAGCATACATTCACGTTCACAAAAATATGACTATGAAAATGCTATCAAGAATCGTTGAACGATTGACCACAGTCCAGGGTACAATTGCAGACCGGTTTTTGCTGTCAAAATTCTTGGTAGCCATTTTTGAACTTTTTATTTCCTCGTTCGTTGTCAATTCTATAAGTTCTTCTTCCAGCTGAGGTTATATTGCTGTGTTGACATTTGAAAACGGATCCAACACCCAGTCTGGTATTTCCAAATTCAAAATGTCCTGGTATCGTTCGGTGAAGTCAATGTGGAGGTTTTCCCGACTGTTGACACTAGGCAAACCAGTCGTCGTTACTGCAGGATACTGAGAAATGCGGAAAATTGTGAAATTCACATCTGCCGATGTTCTTTTTGTGTAGCAGTTTGGCTGCGAAAGCAGCAACTATATTATTTGTTTCAATAAAATTTAGCTCATCGCTTTGCAGTTGGAGATTCATGTCATTGAACAATTTATACAGCTCTGTCATGTAAGCTATATCATTCTTTGATGTAAATAGCCTGATGCGCAATTCTGTATCTTTGGTTTCCAAGAACTCTGTCACAGAGTTAAACAGGTTGTAAAATCGTGTCAGACAGCCAACGAACTTCAGTATGAAACAGCAATCGGTTGAAATCTTCGTCATGAGAAACACAAAGCTGATGTAATAATTTCTCATTCAAAGAGTTGTTGTGGAATTTATTGACTGCTTTAATAACATAGTGCAGTGATTGAAATAGTCGTTCATTTAAATTTCGAGCAAACAAATGTTGTCGATGAATAACACAATGTAAAGCAAGGACATCTGGAATTTTATTTTTAAGGTACGCTATGAAGCCTTTATGGCACCCTGTTATAACTGGAGCACCATCCGTAGCAGCAGATATAATATTCTTCAAGGGAATTTCTTTAAGGTATATTTAAGAACATTTTTAAATGACGTATTTATTTTATTTGAAGTAAGGAAGCACACGTGTGGCATATACAATAAACAAAAAACTTTACAAAGAATGCTCAATTCAATATAGGTCAAAAACTAGAAACAGAGATTTTTAAATTCAATCTAAAATCTAAAGCACCCATGTTCTATGTATAATATTATCAAAAACAAACTGCGTAATGGGTTGCGTAATTGCGTATTTCTTGAATTGCTACAATGTAATTAATCGTATCCAAAATGTTCTCGAAATCTCGACAGGGGTTGACTTTAGCTATAAATTGCGCTTTAGGTAAATACAATTGAGAGCTGGTAGCACTGACTTATTGCCTAAATTAAAATTATTTGTCTATGGTTTTGTATTATTTATATTTAGGCAATACTGGAAACTGTCAAAAACAGTCAAAATAAAAATGGTTTCTTGGAGTTCTTTAGGCCGATCTTTTGGCGTTACTTTGATAAAAGATACTTTAAGAACACCTAATTTAGCTCAAAATGTGACATTTTCTACGTGTAAGGCCTTAAAGGCTGGCCATGGAGAGAAAACTATGGCTTTGCAGCCTTCCAGGTAACGAGTTCTGCATTGATTACCTAACCAATTTTGCACTTTATTATTTGTTACTATCATAGATTTGTTTTAAATTATTGAAGAATATACTGCTATCATATTTTGAAATTATTAATTGTTTATGTATACGCGTTAGTACTACGTTTTTAGTAATAACCTGAATTAACCGTTTTTCAGATGGCAGTGGCATAAATTTAAAGATATGTTGCATTTTTACTCTATGCTTGGGTTAATTCCTGTTGGTGCTATCATCTTCTATACGAATATATTTATTGGGCCTGCTCAGCTAACAGCTATACCCGAGGGATACACACCTAAGCACTGGGAGTACCATCGTCACCCAATCACCAGATTTATAGCACGCTACATACACAATAATCCACAACAGGTCTGTATAGTTCATCAGGCAGAAAGTAATTTAATTTAAGTAATTATTAATATTTAAAATGATATTCAATTCTGTTCTGTTGTTGATTTCAATGGCAACAAACATTATTGTGCATGAAGTGGTTAATCAGAGGAATATTTTTCATTAAATGATATATATACAATAACCAGATAACTTATATTGATAGAAGTTAAATATACTGAATATCTAGCTATGGAAAATTTATCTTTATAGCTAAATGGGTTTGTTGGTCAACATATGATTTGAGAACAACTGCGGCCATTTAGATGGTATTTTTAAATTTTATATATTTTTTCAATATAGTATATTACCTATTTCATATATTACCCTACATAATATATGAACAATATATGACGATAATAGTAAATTAAATCTATAAAAATGAACTTAGGTAGATAAAAGATGCAATGCAGTGAATCTTTCTGAACAATATATATTGTTATAATCAAGCAGAGCTGTTTTTATTATGTAAAGATTCTCACTCCAGTTCTTGATTCAACATTGAAGCAACATTACTTGCTATAATTACAATAAACTTGTAATAATATTGCTGCATTTATTAAAATATATTTTTTAAATTGTTTAAATCAAAAATTTAAGAACATAAACATGTAGATAACAGTAAGGCAATTGAGCCCAATTGGATTCCAACCACTTTGTTCTTCTATAAAACCTATCAAGGTAACTTGCTAAAATGTGTTGTGTTTTGTGATTAGAATATAGGCATACCTATCCAGAAGCTTTTGCTGTTGTAGATGTTGGCTGGTATGATGGTGGAAATAGTCAATTAATTCTCATCTATCTGTGGTCACCATTCTTAGACTGTACTTTATGTTTTAGAGGTTGACTAGTTGTGTGGACACAGCTGCGTGCTCGTGTTTCATAAATTCTTAACTGCATTTAAATTTTTTTATATGGAACCCTAATTATTTTCCTATACAATATTTTGTAATAAGATAAAGTTAAAATATTTCTGATAAATTCTAGGACTTGTCCATGAAGCTGTGCATTGATCCTGATTTTATTAAAATTTTTGTGAGTTTTTATTTTATGTGGAACCCTAATTATTTATGAAAATTAAAAGTACCCTGAGTTACCTGAAGTAACTTCAGCTATCTACCAAAAAAGTTCCGTCAAAATCAGTCTAGCTGCACTGGAAATTACCCATAACAAACACACTTCAATTTAATTTATTAGTATAGATTATTCAGTATGTGCAAGTATTTATTTATTGGATTTGGTAATTATAAAATATATTTAATTGTTTAGGTTTTTATTATCTGTTTCCGTCTTTTTCCATTGTGATGATAAGCTTCTAATTTGTAATAATAAATAAAGCAGTAGATGGTCATCTTGATGTAAGAGAAGAGACCATTCTGGCAAAGTTTCACTTATTCGATCATTCATAAATTAGTGTGACCATCCATAACCTTTGTGATTTTTGTCGCTTTGATTACTAGATTGAGCTAGCTCTCTCTATATAAATTTATTTTGCCAATTATTTTATATTTGTAAATTAATAAATAATTTTCATACTTGTCAATCAAAATTGTAGGTATAGATGAAGTTTTTTAATTGTCCGGCAGCCACCTGTGTCCAAATGTTGGAATGTAGTTAATTCCTTTGCATCAAAATTGTTTTAGGAATAATAGGTATATAGCAATTATATTGGATTGTATTGTACAAGTGTTGACATAAAATATATCCTGTATTATGTATCATAGAATTTCAACAGTTACTGAAATAACTGGTGTACTTTATAAAATTTTGATGATGAAATGTGATTGTCTTCCTCTCTTATGATTATATTTAAGAACTGAAAAAAAAACGTTATAATTAAAAATGTGTAATGCACTTAAAGGAAAGTACATTGCATGCTAATTTAATTAATAAGTGTTTAAAAGAGTTACAAGTAAATTTTCATAGTCTAAGTTGAATTAAGTATGTTTTGATGGTCATAAGATCAATCATCCCAACTAAAGGTTATTATTTGTTGCAGGAGTATGAAAAGTTTCTGCATTTTCTTGATGAAGAGCAACAGAAGATCAAACTCCGTGCACTAGAGAAGGAAATCATTAGAAAAATGGGTGAACGTCAAGATTATCAGGCATATTACTACAAACCTATGGTGAACAAATATCTACGCATCAATAAGAAGACAGGCGAAGAACTCTACGACCGTGTTGGTGATGATTACAAGGAATAGAATTTGAAATTGTAATGAAATATATGTATTTAGTTAATCAAGTGAATTGTTACATACTCCATTGTAGATAAATAAACCGTTTTGTTTCAGAAATTTGTTTCATTATTAGAATGAGGAAAAATTTAAATATTGTTGGTAATATTACTATAATTTTTTTATTATTCTTCTTCTTCTTCTTAGTTAATGGCAATCTGTGTGTACACACAATTTGTGCCAATGTCATGTAGTTAAGATTTTCAATCTTGTAACAGCGTTACCAAGCTCCAACAGAATGGTGGCCTATCCTGCTCGAACTTTCCATGGAGCTTTGTCGGCACCTCAGAATGTATGCTACGCGTTGTCTTCTATAATAAAAACTTAACTTGAACACAAGTTAACTAAACTATTTCACACAAACGCCACCAAGATTATATGATATAGAGTCAAGTACACAAGTTTAATGAATTAAAGAAAACAATTGCTACATGTCAGACTGAGATCCCGCCAAAAACTCCTTTTTTATTATTATTTCAAAGCTTAGTAATGACAGCATTTGCAGTGAAAAGCTCGCCACATTTCGGTGTTTGGAGTTTTGGATTCAGCTCATGTAGATACAGTAACAATTGTCATGTTGTAATTTGATTTTAATAAATTACTTAAGTAATAATCAAAGCGTTCAAATATTTAGTTGTGTTTAACTTTAACTGTATTTATAATTTAAAAATTATTATTAGTAAACTAAATGTTGATAAAAATGTTAAGATATTGCTGAGCACGTGGAGCATGGCCCCATCAGACCGAGGCTTGTGGCATTTTGCTAGTTCTGCCACTCTATACAGTATCCATTGGATACAGTAGTTAGCGAGCTAATAGGGCAATTGAGTGTGACCACCGTATACTTGTGACACACTAATCCTAAGGCATGTCGCGTTCCGAGATCAACAAGCATATAGCAAGCCTCCACTAGGAGGCATGACGACGGCGACTGTCGATAGACTCTCATGTTCAAATTTTCCATATGGATCTATGGGTTGGGGCTATATGTTTTGCTTATGAAAGTTAATTACGAAGGAATATTCAACACTCATAAATCTTCGTTTTTCTTTTGTTTAAAATTATGCCAATGATGTAAGCGTGGGAGGGGACGTCAAAATAACCAAAATTTTGCTAATTAAAAACTCGGACAAGGCTTAGACTGCACTTTATTTAACATGAGATGAAGTGCAGTAATATTGTTTTGCTCTAATAAAAAAAATTATGCTCATGATTACATGGTTATGGATTCAAGTTCATAGTGTTTCTTAAATTGTTGAAGTGAAAACTTTTTTAGGGGCTTTGAGCGATTCTCGGTACGAGAAAAACTTATAGATTCGCGTTACCAATGCTATGATGTCAGCCGTCAACATGCTACAGTATGTCGAGTTTAGGATGGGGTTTCAAGACTTGGCGCTCAGAGATATGCCATTAATATTGACGGAGTCTATCCTATGTTTATTTTATGATTATGAATACTATGTACATAATTATTTACTCGCAAATATCTGTTAAACCAGACAAATATTAACAATTAAAAATTATTTATTTAAAAATTTAAAAAAGTTTTTTACATTCCCCCTACAGTCTACAGTCCCCATGGCTTCACAGTTTTTATTTATTTCGAGCAAAAAACATGAGTATTTTACAAAACCATGTTTGTGAATACTTACATGCAATGATTTAAATAATTATCGGGTAAAATAAAATGTTCATAAAGTTTAAGGTAACATTGGTATTTATTTTTACAGGTAATAACTAACGATTGACAATAATAAATTCCGTATCTTGGAATCCTTACAAAATTAATGTCAACAACTTATCTAGCGTTATGCTACAGCGAACTGGATATGATTTTATCTATAGTCTGTTATATTATAGTCTGTAAAATATAACATGTTTAAAATGACAGTTATCTGCAAAAGGAGCTACATAACTTTGCTGGAATGTCTGACGATTGATTTATATTATCACCTGAAAATTCATTCATATATGACAAGTTAATAGTTTTTTTAAATATAGTGCTTCATACATAAATCAACATAGTACATAAAATGAGTTTTAAAACTACATTAATTCACAATAATTGGTATTCATTAAAAAATAATAATAATCTACGACGTCCTTACAAAGTTACGTTACGTTATGTAGCACAAATGTTAGAGACGGGTCAAATCGATAGATGAAGTCAATTGAATAAAACATTATTTCAGTTCTACTTTACAGTCTGTATTTACATACAGCACGTAGTAAGACGGTGTGTAGGCTCTTGAACTACGGTTGGCCAGTCCATTGCAACTCTAGTTACCATTTTCAATTTTTGTGCTACAGTCTTGTTATTTTGTGACTTTCAAGTGGCTATTTTGTATACCACAAATACTTTTTCCTTACCAAGAAAAAATCCACGAACTCGTCTTTTTTATACTGGAAATATTGAGCGCATCGACTGGGCATTTTTTAGTATGACGGTTTTCATTAATTTCTTATAATTTATTATTACTTTGTATTTGTTTTTGTTATATTCTATGCTATTCATTGGTATTTTTTTTACTAAAATGCCAAAAAAGTTCAGAAAAACTGTTCTAAACCGTGAAACTTACGGGGAGTTCGTTTACGTGAATATTTTGAACGCGAAGATCAATATGACAAGTTGTCACAAGCATGATACCGAGTTGCTGACACGCTTCGTATTAGCGTTATTTTTGACAACGATCAGCGAAGAGAAATTTGGGGATTAGTCAAAGGAGGACAAGCTTATTAAACAATACATTTGAACATGTTACACCAGACGACCAGAAGAAATAAGGTGATTAATAAAACGCGGTAAATTATGACAGAAGATTAGGAGCCCTATGTCCGCTTTTATTCTAATGTGACAATGGATTAATAAATAATCACTAGGATTGTTCCACCGATTCTGATTCTGATAACATTATAGATACTAAATTAAGCTGTATACAGATAAGTCAATAATCTAATTATGTTTAAAATTTTATTTCAGTGTAAATTAACGATTCATTTCATGGATAATTTCGCAGCGCTAGTCACATTTGTTTGAGAGCTGTCATTTTAATCGAGTTATATTTTACAGACTATAGTTTAGAGTTTTCATATAACAGTAATAAGTTTATACGTCATACTGTTTGTATCTATGTAATAGAGAAGGAAATTACATTATTTAAAAGGCTCACTAATAAGCCTATTTATGAAATATAATAATTCTTATCTTTTTAAGATAATTTTATTATTAAGTTGTCGTAGATACATACAGATTCTTTGGTATTTCTACGCATTATTAAGGTAATTGAATTAACTCGTAAAAGGATTCACATACTCTGAAATTGTACAATATAAATAATACACAAAATGACAATTGACAATAATATTGTTCCAGTTGTATCTATTTTAAAATAAACCGATTGCAAATAAATTGCATTCATACCGACAATAAACAATGTATTTGGCTTTAACGGAATTTTCGAAGCCCTTAACTAGAGACTGTTACACGAATAAAATACAAAACGATATGATTTCCCATTCTTCAGTCTTCGCAGTTTGTAGATTTCCAACTATAATCCAACAACTATTTTACTTTAGATTGCTTTTTATAATAACAATTTAATTAATTTATTATATTTACAGAGTCCCTAATTTAAATAACGATTTCAATTTTTTATTCGCAACTAAGGCTACGCGATATCTACAAAATTGTAAAAAATGAATGTATCAAAGCGTAAAGAATTTTAGTTTATTTTTAATTTCAATTTTACAAATAACATAAATTTAAAGTACTACTTACTTTATTTTCATACGTATAAACTACTTTTATATTTAATATTTTATTCTTCAATAATAACAATTTTTCGATCTAATATTAATAAGACGGCTACGAGTTTCTACAATGTAAAGTTTAATTAACGATATTATTTATTTTTTTTTTCCATTTGCGCAGCTAGCTTTTTGCTTCTTTTTTGGCTTTCTTCTTTTCTTCCTTCGCTTGTAGTTTGGCTTGCCTCTCTTCTTCTTTAGCTAATAATTTAGCCTGCCTCTCTTCTTCTTTTTTGCCTGAAGTTTAGCTTCTTTTTTAGCTTCCTTTTCAGCTTTAAGTCTTATTTTCTCCTCTTTCTTTCTCTCTGCTATTTCGTTCTTTTTGTTATCGCTACTTTCATCTTTTTTATTTCTTTCCTCTTGTTTTGATTTATCCTCTTTTTTATTTTTTTCGACTTTTTTGTTTTTTTACTTTGGGGTTATCTTTTTTTATTTCAGTCTCTTTGCTGGGCGAGGACAGATCATCTTTACTCGGTGGTTTTAGTGGTCGGAAGAAATGATCCATATCCTTTTTTGGAGACGTTTCTAACTGCGTTACAATTTTTTGTGCACATCTATAAAATGTAATAAACTTTACTAATTATAATAGTATCTATAAAACGATAAGTATCTACTTTTTTATAGTCTAGAGAGGACGTGGCTCAAGATGGTAAATACGCTAAACCAAGAGGAACTGGTTCTCTAGTGATGCTGCGGTATTTTTACATTTGATATGCAGTCAAACGTAACCACAATGCTAAAGTTTCATCGTGATATTTTCTTTCACCCCAGAAAGCTCAGCTTCATTCTACAGAATTGGATGGGCCACTGAACCTTCATAGAACATTAAAAAGTTACTGTAATTCTCTAATAGTAAACTCGTTTGAAATACATATCATCAGGTGTTTTGATTATTGGGAGGAGGAGAGGGGGCTGGACCTCTTTTGGTTAGCAGTTGGCGAGGGGGTAGGGCAGCTGTAACCAGGCTGCTTCCCGGGGTGGCTCGACCTTATCAGGCCTGCGATCGGGGATTAATCCCGCGTCGCCCTAGGAAGGTGCCTGATGGTACCATGGGGTTTAAGTGGGTATTCCCGGGTGAGTCCCACAGTCTACCTACCAGCTCTATCAAGAAGATTCTCTCGGATTAGAGCTGGAAGGAGAATGTGTAAATGCACCTCCCGACGTTAAAAGAAAGGTGTTTTCATTATAAAATACATTATATGTTAAGAGGCAGCAAAATGCAGACGGCACGTCTTCTGAGAAATGGTTAATGTCACCTACGGTCAACTGTAACACCAGTACTACGTAACTTAGTAATTAGCTTATAGGAAGAGGAAAACGTTTATTGCATATACTTGAGACACTAAAAAATTCGAGTAATAGACTTATGAAAGATTCGACTGTGATGGAATTTTTCAGGAAATATTCGACTTCTAGAAGTTAAAAATTATTTTTACTCATTTTGAGTTACAGATAAAATAATTATAATAACCATTCGAGTTACAGAGTTAATAATTTAAATATTCGCAGGGTAACATTGTGTGTCTATTTGTATTCTAAGAAAAAATGACGTAAATTGTTAGCACAGTCTCAAAGTTAGTAAGTTGTTCATTTTCATCGAGGTTTAGAGGTCCAATTTATTTTTTCGAGTTATGAAAAGAAAATATTTATGTAGGTGCCGAAATGGTTTATAAGGACAAACACATAATAATAAATATAACAGGTTGAAACTTCGAGTAATGGGAAAGAGAACAGAAAATGTTTATCGTATTTTGGAGGCTTTCGACTTATCGAGGTTCGACTTAAAAGTTTCTATATAGTAATAGTTTTATTTTTGACAATTATTATTAACCTTATTCTAGTAGACGTAGACGCCACAGCTGGTGTATTCTCGCGACGCCCTTCGCGGAAATCTCTTTGGAACTCTCTTATAGGAGGCAATCTACCGGAAGGCTCTCCCGTCGGTCTTCCAGTATAACTGTGGACTTGGTAATCTTGTAAGCGAACCTGAAATTTAACAGTATTTCGTATTAAATAAACTCGAAAATATTAGTGTGTTTTTATCAACAGAACTGGACTTTACAGTTATTTTACAAATTTACTAAATAATTTTCTCAATTCCCGCGACTTCAAAAGATGTCTTGAGAATATGGTCTAGAAACTACGGTCGAGAAACTGTGTTATTATCAGTCAATCGTAACAGATAGCGATATTCCATCTTGAAGTTTTGAATTTTCTAGTACATTATTTTAATGTATCTCTTAAGATGTATTAGCATTCCTCGACCATAACAATTGATTTATTGTCCATTTGGTTACTAACTATAGATATTATTTACTTACATATCATTTTAATTAGGATATATTATATATATTAAAACTAGCCGTGTGTCCGCGGCTGCACTAGCGATGACATTGTATTATTAATGTGTCGAGTACCCATAAAAATGAAACAATAGAAAGACAATAGGAAAACAATGGAAAGCTGGCGTAAACGCCGAGAAGGTGCTCAAGGGTTTAAGATATATAATATTACATTTGGAACCCATAAGTTCAGTTTTTAATTTGGTCTGGTATAGTAGAAACCTTTGTGGATAGAATTTATACAATTAGTCTGATGGTTAGTTAAGAAATACATTATGCGTGTTTAACGCTTAAGTTAAAAACATGTCGCCAAGTAACTAGAGTTGTTTCGACAACATCATTTGATAGGTGTTAATCCTATTACTACGTGTTCTCGATTACTGTTGTCTCTTACTGTAGTAAAAATATCACTTGGTAAACGCAACGCAATAAAGTGGCAGAAGTACAATCGAAAAAAATGTCCAGAAAAACAAACTCGCTGCATTCCTCGACCATAACAATTGATTTATTGCCCATTTGCTTACGAAATATAGATATTATTTACTTACATATCATTTGAATTAGGATATATTATATATATATATTTTTTAAAACTAGCCGAGTGTCCGCGGCTGCACTCGAGTTTTAAATGTTCTCCACTGCGTCATAAATGTATACTTAACTTAAAAAAAAAAACCAAATGAATAAAGAAAAATGAGAGTCTTTTGTTTTTATTAGCGGAAACAATTTACATAAGAGTAAATCGAAAAAAAGTGAGAAAGAGTCGATGGAATAAAATAAAAATAGCCTATAATCATCTGACAAAAATTCCGCGTCGAATGGTAGTAGTTGCATCCTGATATGTTCATTAGTTTTGAGCTGATGGTGTGTTAAAGAACCCTATTTTCCATATATATAGAAGAAGTTAGTTAGTTGATCGTTCATCAGTTGTATGGTGTAGGAGGAGTTATCGGGTAAACCGACAGACAGAAGTAAAAGTGCATTATGCCTCGATTTTTTCCAAAATATTATTTAATGATATTATTACCATTGATCTTATGAAGATACGATTTTAACATTAACATTACGACCAGTAAGTATGAAGGTATGATTAAAATACCAAATTAAGAAACATTTTGAATTTGAACAAACGTACATAGAATGACCTTTAAAGTAGGCAGAGGTAGTTTATATACAAACAACAAAGTCAAATACATTATGTGTAGATTTCGGTTCTTTTTAATGCTTCTCATGTAAATTAAATAGTTCCCGTTAATTATCGAAATATTTATATAATTATATAATAATTAGGACTAGTGTGTATATTAGACTGTGAATAGCTGTACGCTGAATACGTGTGGCGCAAATCTATACTAATAAATAAAATTGAAGTGTCTGTTTGTAATGTGAAAATATTTTTTTTTACTAAATAGATATGAATGTATATGCGATACCAATACCAAAAATACAATTTTTAAAATTTTTGTCTGTCTGTCGGCCTCCGTGTCTGTTTGTTTGTTTGTACCGGGTAATCTCCGGAACGGCTAGACTGATTTTGACGGGACTTTTTTTGGTAGATAGCTGAAGATACTTCGCTTAACTTAGGGTACTTTTGAGTTTATAAAATATTTAGGGTTTTGCGTACAAAAAATTAAAAGTTGTAAAAAAATGAATAAAATCCAATTTAATGGACGGACAGTTTTACGGGAAAATGTTTGAATTTATGGTAAATATTTTTAATTTATCTTAGTACTAAAAATACTATAGGAAAATAATTAGGGTTCCGTATAAAAACTTAAACGCAGTAAATAATATATGAAACGCGGGTGCAGTTAGTCTATACATATAATAAAACTGTAACTAGGCGAAATCTGTACATTAAATATTTTATGATATTTATAATCAGGATGGGGCTTTGTTATCGATGAAGAAGCCATAAATATTTTAATTACACTTTTTGTCTGTCTTTCTGTCTGTCGGTCTTTCCCTGTGTACACGTATTATACTGAAAGTACTGAACCAATTTTGACTAAACGCGTCACAGTGATAACTAATATATTATAAAGTAATATTTAGGACATTTTTTGTCCCATAAAACGCAACGGGTTGTCTAGGATAATAAACAAAAGTAAAAAATTTGTCGTAAATGAAATTCTTGACGGATTTTGATGAAATTTTCTTTGTGCTATAGTAGACATATTAGCTCAAAATTAAGTTATATTTCATCTCGTTATGCTTCTCACGAATGTTGGTAATGAGATAGATTGCAACTAGACGGAGAATGTAGGCTGTCTATTAGAATATACTCGTATCTGAATTCCACGCGAGCGTTGTCTATATATATATATAAGCTTTACATATATAAGAGAAGGTCTCCAATAGACAAAATCATCCTTGAAGTGATACAAGCTGAAAGAGCTTGCATAGTTGTCTTATTATGGCTATTCACGAATTAGGGTTGGCAGGCAGGAATGCGTAAATGCATTCCCCACTTTAAAAAAGGGCCGGCATGATAATGTCAACTGTCGATAGATTTTCATCGTTCTTGGACTTTCAACGATATAGGTTTTGCCTTGTCACAACAGTCCGCTCGGCACGGCACCTCGTAATGTTTTATGCAGTGTCTATCAGACCGCCTAGCAACGGATTCACTATATCAATATTTTATGTATGCACTACTTATATTGTAAAATTATATAAATCCGAGAAGTATAATTGGAGTTTAATTTTGCGGATTCAAGAACTAGGCATTAACACTTCAGAATACCCAAATATCTCCAGTAGGGCCTGCCGCAGACTGTACTTTGTTTACTGTCAAACGAAGTGCCGTGTGGTGCCGGCTAAGAATAGTACCACTCCCAGCATCGGCTCTAGCCATTGTAGCGCCTGTGTGGCACTAATATCCTGGCGCTCTTTGAAAGTGTTGGCGCCCCGAACAACGCATCTTTGTAGGTATCGCGAGCGTCGCTCGGCGCGCTCTACAACCTTACGCCCATGTGCGCTGCAAACTCTGCAGTATAGGTAAAGCCGACTTTGACCAGCCCATACCTTTCCGTGGGTTGTCGTAAAAGGAGACTAAGGAATATACTCCAGGGGAGGGGCAGCAGTATCCTCTAAGTATCACAAACACCTGACTGCGATCGCTAACCCGCTTGCCAAACGTAGCGATTATGACAATCCCTCGATTATTGGGCGAGGTCTATGTCCAGCTGTGGACGTCATATGGTTTAATGAAGAAACGAAGTGCAGAGAATAGAAAAAATACCTTCATGCTAGCATGCTGTGACCGGCGCAGGGAATTGGAAGCTGGTTGTCTAGGACGAGGCGGCGTAGAAGATTGCGGTACTCGCGGTATAGCGCCCAAACACGCTCCACCACACTTCGCCCCACCGCATAGTTTAGTCGTGCAGATACTTGCTACATTACCGCCACTGTTTGATGAGACCGATGATATACCTGGTGTACACGTAAAATATGTCAGATTAGATACAATTTTACTCTTGAAGTGGGGTGCGGTGTCAGACAACCTCCTCGTGGTGCACCCTGGGCAACGGCAGTCCTTCTGACTGCCGGCTAATAGTCTGACCGGGCGGCTGGGCGAAAGTCCACTTTTGGGGGGGGGGGAGAGGTGATTACTGCGGTCGCAGTGATCACTCCTCTTCCCTCCGGAAGGTAATGCCTTTTTCAGAGGTGGGCGAAGAGGTGGGGTAGAGAAGTTCTCCCCCACCCCCGCTGGGGCCCATTGCACAGACGGGCCTGGTGGGTTTGCCGCAGGGGAGCGACGCGGCGACATGCCTTGCAACCCGGATCGCCCACTATCTCAAATGCGGCGGACGGCCCCGGAGGGTTTTAGTGGGTATGCCCGGGCGCTTCTCGCCCGGGTTTGAGTCCCACACTGGCACGGAACTTGTCACTCCGTGCCCCCTTACCTATTGTATTGGAGGGACTCAGGTCCCACTAATACAATAGGTAAGGTGAGTGCGTAAATGCATTTCCCCCCGTCAAAAAAAAAAAAAGGTACTCTTGAAGCGATAATGACCTAATTGTTAGTGCGGTCGGAATTCGCATAGCATTCGCATACCATAGCTCGCGGATCACCGCAAATGGCCTATCAAGGCCACTTTAAAATAATTCTTGCCTAGGTGGCTTAGCTACCACGCTTAAGTTAGAAAACGTGTCGCCAAATACCAATAGGTGTGTTCCGGCAGCATTACTTGAGAACCAATACTAGTCTAGGCTAGAACTAGTATATAACAGCCTAGGCTTAGATGTTTACCATCCTGGACCACATCGTCACTTATCACCAGATGAGACTGTGGTAAATAGTACTGAGCACATACCTTGTAAAAAAGGTCATTAAATTTATTTATTGAATATGGATCAGTAGCTTATACGAAATTTTAACTACGTTACAAATATAAAACAATAAAATTATTGCAAATTAATAAAAATCCGATTCAATAGAATTAAATTAAAAAATAATTAAAATATGAAACTAAATTAAAAATTAAATAAGTTAAAAAATCCCGCGCAAGGAAGACTAATATAATAATACAGAACATATACGTACCAGATAAAGAAGACTCGCCACTTGTGACTGAGTAAAGAGAAGCTGAAGCAGGAACGGACCTGGCACCCACAGAATAACTTGACAAGGAGCCTGGTACACCCCATGACCTGCCGCTACCACTTGATATCTGACAATAATTGGTTATTGGACCTTAACATGTCAGTTCTTCACTCATAAATCATTAACTTGAAGTATTTGAGGTACATCAAATCGTTTTTGTGGTATTATGCACATTACATAGTTTAGCTATAGTGCACAAGTGTATTGACGTGGAGCGTGAATTATGAGGTGTTACAAAAACTTTAAATAAAAATAAAAAAAAAATCTTTATTCAATTTAGGCCCTAAGAAGGCGCTTATGAACGTCTAAAAACACTACCACCGGATCGGAAAACAACCCAGTCGAGAAGAGCGCAGGCAAGAAACTCGATCTGGTTCTTTTCAAATCACAGTCTTAACTAATATTAGCGGAAGCACAGAGATGTGGGTTAATTCCAGACATCACTATCGTTCACGTATTGATCCACCCTGCAATAACCTTTTGAGATCAAGACTTGCTTGACATAATACTTGAACTTATTTTCAGGTAAATCGGTAAGGTTACTTGGGATCTTATTATAAAACCTTTTATTAGACTTACTTAGCCTAAAGCGTGGGATGGCCAACTTGTCTTTACTTCTAATATGAAAATTATGACGATCATTCACTAGATCGAGCTTGTCTAAATTTTTACGAATATGCATTAAGTTATCGAAGATGTATTGGAAGGGCAAAGTTCTAACTGAAAAGAACTCTCTGAAAAGTACTAACAAATCGCCACTATTATTAGGAACATTATTTCAAGATTACAAATTAATTTAATCAATCGGAGTCCATTGACGCATGGTACCGGCCGAGAATACCACCCCATGCCTTCCCATGGATGTCGTAAAAGGCGAATAAAGGATAAAAACGAGAGAA
The DNA here is from genome assembly GCA_014132275.2 of Samia ricini. Taxonomy (NCBI): domain Eukaryota; kingdom Metazoa; phylum Arthropoda; class Insecta; order Lepidoptera; family Saturniidae; genus Samia; species Samia ricini. Next base: position 5,014,307 of record AP028159.1, read on the forward strand.
TGGGCAGCAGCATCCTCTGAGTATCACAAACACCTGCTGCGATCGCTAACTTGCCTGCCAAGCGTAGCGATTATGGTAATCCCCCTCTTATTGAAGAAGACCTACGTCCAACAGTGGATGTCTTATGGCTGAATGGAATCAAACCTATTAACATAATTTAAGTTTAGTTTTCAAAGTTGAAAACCTGGTACAAGTTAGGTATTCGTTGTTTAATAATTTTTAATACATACCTGCCAGCTCTTGCTAGTAACAAGTCTAGACGTCTGTCGTAGCCTCAGGATTTTAGCACGGCAGATAACACAGCGCAGAGGCAAAAGTCGTTGACTTACAGCCATCTGGATAGTTTTCACAAAGCATCTTCTGCAGACTACGCGGTGTCCACACGGCGATGTTTGCATCGTCGCTTTTGCGTTTACACATATTACACACTGGAACGTATAATAATAAATTCAATAAGAAAGGATTCTAAAAAACTCCTTTCTTCATCTCCCTACCCTTATCCCATTTCCATTTGGGGTCGGTGCAGCATGTCTTCCTCTTCCATTCCTCTCTATTTACAGTCATCTCCGCACTCACTCCCTTTATAAACATATCTTCTTTCACACAGTCCATCCATTTTTTCTTTGGTCTTCCCATTCCCCTATAAGCGTCTACGTTAATATCTAATACCTTTCCTTACAACATCCTCTTTCTCTCTTCGCATTACATCGGACAGAAGACTGACGAACTTTAAAAGATTACTTTAATCGTACGAAATAAGACTATGGACTACCTTTGTTTTTAATATTACTTTTTTTTTTTAATTTACATATCAATATCAATCATGTAATAGAGATTGCCTTGTTATTATTTTCCTGTAAACGAATAAAGAAAATATATCAAGCGCTATTAACCCCTTGAGCACTTACGTTGGCGTTTACGCCAGCTTTTCATTATTTTCCTATTGTCTTATTTTATGGGTACTCAACTCATCAATGATTATTGTAAATTGATTTAACAATGAAATAGAATGTGTTCTTTGGACACATCAAAACCATTAATTATTTAATATTTTAAAAACAAATAAGTAGGCGAGTAAGTAAATAACATACATTCAATAAGAAGTATTAACTCAATGCGTTGGTCTAAAAATCCTTATATCGTGTGATGTGAAATTTTCTAGATTTGTTATGACGGCTAGTAAAGTAAAAATCGAAATTTAAAAACATTAAACACGGGTTTTACGGTGGTTTATTTATTTACCTTTTTTCCTCGAAACAATAATTTAGAAATAGACAACGAACTATTTATTAAATCAACTAATATAAAATAAATATGCAAGAACACAGACTTCCTCTCGATGATTTTAAAAACCACATACATCAAATTAATTATGCATTATGGTCTTAAATTTGATTGATGTACAAAGATAAATTGCACTGAGAAAAAGCGTAGTTAATGTTTGCATTAGTAACGTAACAAACGTTTGGCAACAACAGAGAGAGACAAGTAATTTAAGTCGGATGTAAACAAAGACCTTGACCCGTGGAGAGGTCACTGAGATATTCAGTAAATTACCTATTTATTTAAATTAGCGATCGTTCAGTGATTGGAATTCAATTTTACTCCATGAAACCATTTGGTTTATTTTATAAAAGAGCAATGTTTTGTTGATTAGTAGTACCATTAAGTTACAAAAGTGTTTCGTTTTCTGTCTACCGATAGTTAATGGTTATTGCTTATTATCTGTTGTGGTAGAGGATGTATGTATGTAAAATATGGTTTCGATTAGCCAAAGACAATATAGAAAGGTAGTCTCTAAAGGATGCCTTTGTTGGAAGCTGTATCAAATGAAGAAGCGTTTGCCGATATGTTTTTTTTTTTTTTATTATTAAACATAATTTTAGAATAGTTTAGCCATATTTTGTATTATATCATTTAAACTTTATAGCATGTAAAACTATTAACAGCAATAAGGGCTTTATTATTTTTATTTCATTTCATTTATGAAACGGTAATAAAACATAATTTTAAAATACTACGTATCATGTGATTGAAAATACATAAGTAATCGTAAGACCTAATAGCGTTCGCATAAATTATATTGACCGTATGAACGTAAACAAAGAATTATTTTATGTGAGATATTATTTACCTAATTGAATTGAAATATTTTCTTCATATAAACGTGAACTGAGTCATTTCTCATAATACTCCGTGCGAGCAGTGTTCTCAAAAAGGGATCCAAAGTTTTCGCTTCACCTAACAGTTAATAGATAACTATTAATGTCAGATTAGATTATTTAAATTTATTATTATAGATATCTATTTATGTAAATACAACACGATTAAAACATATCTCTCTGAGGCTGTTCAAATATTTACGTCAGAAAAAAGATTTTTTTTACTCTCTCCTCTCCCTTATTAGTATTACCCTGTTAATACACGTACGGACCAGACCGCGGAAATGGTATGTCGAGCGGCGGAGTTGACCAGTCGCGTAAAAAGGGAGAAGAATAAGATTTTTCTAAAAGATCATATTATTGAATCGAGGTCCAAGAGATCAATCTTTTTTCTATTTGACTTTTTATTCGCAAATAGTATTCTTCCAGTGGTGGAAATTAGACTATAATCAGCATTTATTGCAAAAAAGTTAAAAATTTTAAAAAGGCTAAATTATCGATCGTTTGAGCCTCGATGTTTTGTGAATCGATTCATCAAATTTAGATTCGAATCGATTCAAAAATAGATTTTTTATTCGGATTGGATTCCATCTCTACTTAGGGAACTGATAACGTCGGCCGCCCGTCGTACTATGTCAGTGGTTCGGTCCGTATGTGTGTTAACACCATTAGTAAACAAAGCATCATATAACGTAAGCACTTTTTTACCACCCTGCCCCCCATGTAATGAAAAATAAGCAATGGATATACCCCGCCTGCCATATATGCTTAAGTAATCCTGGAATGGCATCTCATTGGATGGAGAAACTGCAAATGTAAAACGATTATTTGGAGGATTTTGAACTCACTTCTTCTTCGGGTGATGACGCCAATTCCGGTTCGTGTTCTTCTAACTTATTGAGCAATTTATCCTGAAACAATAAAATTGATATTTAAAATTGCATTATTGTTTTTTAAAATCTTGATAGCAAAATAATAGGTACTGTAATCTCTGTAAAGAGGTTAGTCGGTTGTTTTAGAGTGATAATTTGAATTTATTTGATAAGATCCTAATTTAATAAGTCTCCTAATCCAGGGTAATATTATTAAAGTTTGTAATTTTATCATTGTGACACAATTATATAGATTTGTTTTTTTTTTTTTTTCGTATATTTGGGAATTTAATGATGGTAAGAACTTAGGAAGTTCTCCTTGATACATTATTCTTGATACCTTAATTTCGACAGATATTAGGATCTTGATGTGATTTCGCTCCTCGTCATTAGCTTTTGGAGGATCTTAGAAACCTGATCTAGCACAAATGTAGAACAGAAAACTATTTTATACTAGCTGTGTGCCCGCGAATGCACCAGCGTTTCATATATTCTTCACTGAACTTTATTTTTTATACGGAACTCTATTTTTTTTGTACTAAGATAAGGTAAAAATATTTCTCATAAATTCAACCACTTGCCAATGAAACTGTACATTTAATCGGATTTTATACAATTTTTTATGAGTTTGAATTTTTTTTACGCGAAACATAATTATTTTCAAAAATTAAAAGTACTCTAAGTTACACGGAGTAATTTCAGCTATCTACCAAAAAAAAAAAAATCCCGTCAAAATCCGTCCAGACGTCCCGGAGATTATCCGGAACAAACACACAAAAATTAAAAAAAATGTATTTTTGTTATAGGTATCGTATCGTATACATTTCTAATTAGTAAAAAAATAATTTTTACATTAGAAACAGATACTTCAATTTTATTTATTAGTATAAGTAGATTCCATGAGTTTTAATTGTTTTACAGTCACCATTTTTACAAACAGACATACAGATAAGAAAAAGAGCTAAATTTATTAACAATGTTTTTGCGGCCTTTTGAAATTTAAATGACGTAAAATCTTCAGAAAATATTATAAAGAGATTCAGAAATAATACAGTATAAAATAGCTTTATAGCTATAATTTTATTACGTGAGAACATTTTTATTAAATTATCGTAAATTTGCATACTTATAAGTGCACTTACATTGTTTATAGTAATATGATTTTGATTACTTTGTTGCGATGTACTGATTGTAACGTTCTTATAAAACAATAGAATACCTACTAATAATTTTTATATTCTATAAAAGAGAAGAACATCTATTCTAATAAATAAAATTGAAGTGTCTATTTGTAATATACATATTTTTTTATACTAATTACAGATACCTCTACTACAGTTTTGACGGGACTTTTTTTGGTAGATAGCTGAAGTTATTTGGGGTAAATTAGGGTACTTTTTATTTTCGAAAAATTATTAGGGTTCCGTACAAAAAAATTACAACGTTGCGAAGAGTTTATTAAATGCGGGTGTAGCCGCGGGCATACAGCTGGTATCAAAATCAAAATCAAAATTTTATTTATTCAATTTAGGCCCTAAGAAGGCGCTTATGAACGTCTAAAACACACTACCACCGGTTCAGAAAACAACCCAGTCGAGAAGAGCCGGCAAGAAACTCGATCTGGTTCTTTTTTTTTCATAAATATAATATATATCATTTTTTTTGTCATATAAAAAACTATACAAATCGTAGTTTTAATAATGTTAGTGGAAGATAGAGATGTGGGTTAATTCCAGACATCACTATCGTTCACGTAATGATCCACCCTGTAATAACCTTTTGCGATTAAAACTTGCTTGACATAATACTTGAACTTATTGTCAGGTAAATCGGTAATGTTACTTGGGATCTTATTGTAAAACCGAATACTATTACCTATAAAGCTTTTATTACACTTACTTAACCTAAAGCGTGGGACGGCCAACTTGTCTTTACTTCTAATATTAAAATTATGACGATTATTCACTAGATCTAGCTTGTCTAAATTTTTACGAATATGCATTAGGTTATCGAAGATGTATTGGGAGGGCAAAGTTAAGATATCATATTCTTGAAACTTGTTGTTTAGAGATTTGCGAGGTCCCATATTATATATTGCTCGGTATATATATATATAAACGGATTTCATTTTATCCATTTATTATTTGTACTATATATATAACGTGTCTTTGTTGTTATGTTAACTTGTTACAGTGACTTTACCTATGCCTATTTTGAAGAAAGGATTAATAATGTAGCTTAAATCTTTTTTTGTCGAAAGTATAGCCACGTCTTGATTGAATCGTCGATGTGAAGAAAGAAGACAAAAAAAGAAAATAATTATATTATGTGAAATAACAATCTCATTTTTTTATCCTACTAAATAAATTCTAGATTATCTATACATTACGTTACGTGATGACTAACAGTGAATGTATTGCACTTGGACTTGAATCTCATTATTATGTATATGTTATTTCGAGCACGTTCCTACGAACAGGTTGTTTCTAATGTTATTAGCTATATTCTAGGTCGGCAAGAGACTAACAATATTTTTTATCTCCATTTTATACATGCGTTACCCTAAGTGATACGTAAGGTTTTCTTAAGTTCAAAGATTACGTAGGTATGTATAATATATCTTTAAGTTCCTATATATTAATAACCCCTTTCTATTTTACGATTCATTAGGTTCTGGGTATAAAAAAAACATGATTTGGAACAATGAGAAATGTAACTGAATTTGTATTTTAACTCGAAGCCCATGTATTCTTAATAAAATTACTTTGTTATTAAATTATGATATTGACGGTACAGTTCATAATTATATTTAGTCCTAGCTGTGCCCACGGCTTAGCCTGCTTGGAATTCAGACAGTTCGCAATTTGCCTATGTTCTCGGCCTGGATATACTGGATATGTCATTACCAACTTCCACCGTAATTGGTTCAGTAGTTATGATGTGATTGGCGAATTAATTAATAAACAGACATAAATACCGACAAACAGACAGTCAGACAATTTTTTTAAAGTCAATCGATTCTGAAGCCCCGCATAGTATTTTTTCTTAAATTTAATTTCATTCAATGTACAAATTTCGTCTCGTTAGCCTTTTATTCTAAGTATAGATTTAATTTATTATTTCACAAAATATTATTCCTAGATATCATACAAAGGTATTATGTTTATTGAATTATAAATTTTATAAGAAAATCAGATTAGATTATATTAAAAAGGTTAATAAATAATGTCTAATCTATGTGAAATCAATCCGATGGAGCCTAATACTTTCGAGGTTTTTGTTATGCAATTGCGTAATTATGGCGGCCATCGTCTGCGGTTATTTCAGTAAATCAGTCAACAAACGGTTATACAGGCGGCAACAACTGCCATAATACCATTGTCTTTCATAATACAATTAAAAAAATAGTTTCTCTTTTTTTTTTTTGTCGGTGTGTGGTGTAAAAGACATAAAATGCATTTGTTTTAGTGTTTTGTTTTTAATTTGTATAAGAGAATAAATTACATTTTGTCAATGAAAGAAAAAAAAACCGTCAAATTTGAAATGAACAAAATTTTATTTAATTATAAATACTGCTTTACTTTTAGTTATGCGCGTGTATAATTTAAGGAGAATGCTTTTCTTGGAATTATATTTTTTCCTAAAGAATGTTTTTTGATTGTTTACGTTTTGCAATAGTATTTCTTCTTTAAAAGATGTTACACCCTTCGGCTTGCCAGTTAGCATCGTTTTTTATAGGTGAGTCTTACGAGTTATTCAAATCTTAAAAATACTACTTACAGCTTAATACGTGTAAACATAATGTTTTTTTTTTTATTATTAGTACGTAATTTTTAATCTATGCTAATAAAGAAAATTGAAGTGTCTGTTTTTAATGTCAGAATATTTTTTTTTACTAAATATATATGAATGTATACACGATACCAATACTAAAAGTGTAATTATTATAATTTTTGTCTGTTGTCTGTCTGTCTGTTTGTTCCGGGTTATCTCCGGAACGGCTGGACGGATTTTGACGTGACTTTTTTTGGTAGATAGCTGAAGTTAATCGGAGTAAATTGGGTACTTTTTATTTTCGAAAAATAATTAGGGCTCCGCGTAAAAAAATAACACTCATAAAAACTTGAATAAAATCCGATTTTACGGGCAAGTGCTTGAATTTATGAGAAATATTTTTACTTTATCTTAGTACTAAACAAAAATTAGGGTTCCGAATGTAAACAAAAAATGCAGTGAAGAACATATGAAACGCGGGCGCAGCTGCGGGCACACAGCTGGTTATAAATGTAGCTTACACAATTATAATGTAAAATATACTGAAAATTCTGATGCAAAACAAAATTCCTTCTCAATTAATGGTAAGTGTGCTTTATTATTTAGGCTTCAAATGTAGGCTATTTTAGATATATACACATATTTATTTTTCCGAACATTAAATTTAAGAAATATTTAATTTGCACTCTTAGACGCTGTTTTACGATTAATTTTGTGGAAGTATATAATATGCAAGAAAACCAACGACTTGTAGAATATATTATATAATCATAAATGAATGTGACAAAGAGTTTATATATTAATGTGCCACAGAGTACAAAAGTGAAGTGGAAAAATTAAAACTCATAAAAAAAAAAGAAAAAAATCCTACACATTGCACAGTTTTACGGGCAAGTGCTTGAATTTATGAAAAATATATTTTTACTTTATCTTAGTACAAAAAAAATATATTAGGGTTCCGTATAAAAAAAACATTAAAACGCAGTGAAGAATAAATGAAACGCGGGTGGAGCCGTGGGCTTACAGCCAGTATAATCAATAAATTCGTAACTTGCAAAAAAAAACTGATCTTAATAAATACGTTGTAATCCTTATTCAATAAGCCATAATCTTAGATTTCGAATCATCGGCACAGGATTTACATGATGTAGAGATGATAGTTTGACTTATTATTAATATAAACGTAAAATCCATTGACAGCAATAAATCTTTATATATATTAATCTTCTGTGCGTGTGTATGTGACTAAACTCCGCCTAAACTGCTGAAACGATTTTAATGAATTTTTTGTGTCTATTCCTGAGGATAGACACAATAGGCAAAGACTGCCTCGGTAGCGCAGTTGTATTACATACGACTGCCGTTCTGAGGTCTCGGGTTCGATCTCCGGGTCGGGTCAAGTGATATTGGGTTTTTTTTCTACTCAGTCTCATCCCGGAGTTTGGAATTTGTGCCCGATATGGCGACAGGCTCGCCCCCTGTCAAATCTGGGACGGAACTAAGCTCGGCGAAATGTGGGTGGTGTAGTTCGCTACTTCACCTCTGCCTAACCCTTCGGGGAAAACAGGCGTGAGCATATGTATGTATGTATGTATTCCTGAGGATTCACAATTTGGTTCAGTTAATTTTTCTTTATATATGAAACGCGAACGAAGTCGCGGACACAGCTAGTGTTGTAGAATATTTCTAATTACCGTGTTTGTTTATACCTTAAACTAGCTGTTCCTGCGGCTCTGCCCGCGTATCATTTTTTCTATTTCGTACCACTATTGACTGCGAGATATAGTTTTGAACAATAGAGCACAGTTTTTAACAGTACAGGTCGAAATTATTTTTGGCATTAATAGAAAGCAAATATATTTTTCACTAATTCAAACACTTGCCACCATTGAACCGGACTTTGTACGCGGATTTCTAATTAAAATTTTCATTTTTATTTTCAAAAATAAAACTTAGACTAAATTACGCCCCCTAATTTCAGCTATCTGTCACGCTACAATCGATCCAGACGTTCCGGAGATTAACAAAACCAAATTTTAAAAATTGTATTTTTATATAAGTATCCGTATATGTATCCATCCATTCATATGTATTTCGTAAAAAGTTATTATTTTGTTTTTTTTTTTATTTAAGCCCCTATCCTCAGACATAGATCCGAGATCTTGTTTACGTTCCTTATAGCTAGCTTAATTTTATTTTAAAATTCTTATTCTAGTTATAGCTATTAACAACATTTCTTGTTCTAGTTTTTTTTAAGTCTTATTAAATACAATTTTCACTACATTGGATACAAATATATTATAGTTTCTTTATTGCAATTTTTTTTGTCACCATTTATGCCGTCACTTTTAATTATTTGTATATTACGAACAGACACTTCAAAATTTTATTTATTGGTATGATAACGCTGCACTTAAAGGTATTATTCTGAAAACTTCGTATTACCAAGAAAACCTGAAAAAAATCCGTTGCCTAGCACTTGTCTGTGCACTTTTGTCTTTAACTGTATCGTTGTATATTCTGACGAAATTTGCAAGGCAAATATTATAATAACATTTGCTGTGCGCGCGGTTACGCTCGTATAAATAGAATTCTAAGTATTTCTGCGATAAAACTATTTAAAATATTAAACGGTTCAGTTAGGGAGCGTTGGTCTTTAACACCTATGTCGTGCCCACGATTAAAATCCCGCCATAAGTGTCCGTCATGTGTCGGGATCAGCTTTCATTTATCCCAGCAGCAGTTATATATCCATCTACTCGACTTATAATTAAAGGAGAACTACATAAAATATTTCACTGGTTCTTGAATTATAGTATAGCAATAGACAGATAAGTAGATGTTGCTTATTATATCTATAAAATAATCTAGATAATAAATTATGAGAAAGTTATGTATTAATTTTTTTTTAATACAGTTCAATCAATCTAGTTCCATGTGATGTTAAGGGGGCGTTCAAAAATTACGTAATAGATTCTTTGGTCATTTTTGACCACCCTCATCTGATTACGTAAGTATTGGCATAATTTTGAAAGAAAAAAAAAACAAAGATTAATCAACAAATATTACTAACGTCATCGTTATTGAGACCTCAATGTCAAAAATATAAGTAAAAATAAGGAAAGCATGAAACCCCTATCGATGAAGGGGGGGGGGGGGGCATGGATGTTAACGTAATAGTTAAACGCCTAATACACGCTTTTATATACTAGCAAAATTTCAAGCGGCAAGAATTAAATTGTACGGACGAAAATATCTATTTCAGTCACTTTGATATTTTCGTAAGATTTTGTAACGGTGCATAAAATTTAATTTATAATATTCGCGTCCAAGTTTCACTCCAGTTTGTCAACACTATCGTTTGCTATAGCTGAGGATTTTTTTAAACCTTTATAAAATACCTAGTATAATCTGTTATGATGACTGATTAGTTCGAAATTCACGTCGAAAGAAAAAAAATCAATTTATTTGTTACACATACACACACATTATCATAATATTAATACTTACTAATTATTTAAAAACTTTATAACCCTTTTTACGAAAATTGGGCGGACAGAGGAGTATGAAATTTCACAAATTTATAGTTTAGTGGAAGTTATAAGTTAGAAGGAGTGCAGAATTAAACGATCTGCAGAAGAACCGAAGTAACTGACATTGCCCGAAGAATTGCTAAACTTAAGTGACAGTAGGCTGGGCACATTGCTCGCAGAACCGATGCCCGATGGGGCCAACGGATTCTCGAATGGCTGCCGCGCACCGGACGACGTAGGCCTCCCAGAAGGTGAACTGACGATTTAGTAAAGGTCGCGGGAATCCGCTGGATGCGGATGGCGCAAGACGGGTCGTCTGGAAACCTATGTTCAGCAGTAAACGTTTTTCTGTTGAATGGATGGATGGATGGGATTTTTGGTATTAGTATCGTATATATATTCGTATTTAGTAAAAAAATGTTGTTTTGACAATACAAACAGACACTTCAATTTCATTTATTAGTACAGATAATTTTGTTCTTTAAATTTGTGATACAGTTAAATCTTGTATACGTTAATGATCCATATATAATAAATAAGCCTAAAAAAAGCAACTACAAGCCACTTCATGGAACTCGAAACGAAGACACTCATCTAAAACAATTCCTAGACTTCTAGTCTCTCTTAGACGTTCCACCGTTTTTCTATTTATAATATATTATAATATGTAATTATAACGAGGTCTTAACTTAAACAAAAGTATACTTACAATTTATTATTTACAAATATGCATACGTTGCAATGTAAGGTTTTTTGTTAAGTATAATTATATGCGAATTATACGAAAATGTTACATTGAGGTCGTAATTGTAATAATGTATTTAAATTATGAAATAAACATTACGAAACATGTCTTCTTAATTTTAGAAAACTAAAATTATATTGTAATGGTTCCGGGTCTATGTGTTCATTTATAAACGACTATTTAAAAATTGTTTTTAAAATGTACAGTCAGTATTTTGAACACCTGTCAGAGCTATATTTGTGATGTTTTTTTTTTTTTCGTTAAATAGGTTTAACTTTAGATACATATAATAAATCAATTATGTATCTATATGTATAATATCATTCTATACCATTTATTAATAATAACCGTCATACTTATTTTTGAGGTTATTTTGTAACCTCTAATAGTCTATTATGAAGTGCGTATAAAATAAGATTAAATAAAAATTACCTAATTAAGTCAAAGTTTGTGGTCCAGTTTATGGCTTTCCAGTTACTTTGAAAGTAGTTTCTCACGCATCTTGCTATCTTAATTTAAGCTTTTTAACTGCAATTTTAGAGTTGAAATTTGACGTTAATCGATGGTGTGTTCCAAAAGCTATATGTAAGAGTCGTTCCAATTAGATTTAATCTGTTACTCTATGTCACGTATTTTATACTCTATAATAACTGCTCACACCGCGCTAGCGTCCCGTCTTGCCAGCTGTTTGACGTGACCTTAGTTCATTAACTTGCGTTACTTGAACTTGTGATATACTTTGATTATTGTGAACAAGTGTATTGAACAATTTCAACTGCTACGTCATGACTTAGCATCAGGTGGGAATATGGTTAAATGTTAGCATATAATTCATTATCTTCATCTATTATAAAAAGCAACTTACCTGCCTGTCAGTTACCGTGTTTATGAATCGATAACAACTGAACCAATATGCATGATTCGCTGGTCAGATTTTATAATATGTTTTGATATATTCTGTGATATATAACGGTTTATATAAAAATTGCTAAGTTCAAAAAAAATATATCGATTGTGTATCGCACATCATGACGATCCTAGGGTGGAGATAACAGATAACGTTTATCTGTCTGTCTCTCTGCCTATTAGTTAGCTTGTATCTCGAGAACTACTGAAGCGAATTTACATGAATCTTTATTGTATCGTGCATTAGGGACGTATAAAATTTTAGAGTGTTAGCTACCCAGCCACATACCATTCATCGCCATGTTTTGCTTCACCCAAAGCTCAGGTTCACTATAACATTAGATAGATATTTTTTTTTTTTTTTTTGGCTCGTGGTCATAGCTCCCAGGTTAGAGATGTTAGAGGAATATGTGGGATGAGACCGACGAGAAGCACGGGAATACCTACTAAAACCTTCTTGGAGAAATTCGGGTTAATACAGCATATTATCGCGGTGCTCCAGTAAAAAAATATAAATCCCGTCACTGTGGATTTGAACCAGCGACCTTTCGGTCTATACCTCTGAGAACGCGTTATTAATCGCCGGGTTAACAAAGCTCTCGGATGGATTTGAACCTACGTCCATCAATGAGGTACCTCGGCTGCATTACATAAAGCAAGTTAAGTACTGTACATTCACGTTACCGGAGTTTGTATAAAAGGTTATAAAAATAAGTAGGTACCAGATAAAAGATACGAAACGTACCTACTTGTTGGCAAATTAATATACGTATGTAGGTACATTATTATATATATATAATTTTAGATGTTAAATACGGATGTATGTCGCAAATAATTTAATACTCATGAACGTAGTTTAGACAAATATTATAGACAAATATTACCATAAAGACCTTGACGTGCATCTAAAGAACAGATAGCAGTGATTGTTTTGTTTTTAGCTATTTATATAGCATGCAAATAATTTAAATAGTTATTATATAATATTAAACTTTACGTTAATAAATGTAAACTTATGCTTAGTATGTATGTGAATAATTATTATAACTGGTGTTTGAAATTCGATCATAAACATCATTGAAAATTTGAGGAAATAAGTCGATTCTAAACAAAGAAAATTGGTTGACAAAGACATCTGAGAAAAAGTCACTTTATGGCAATCACTCCCTTGCAAATTATTTACTTTTTACAATTTATTTACAAATTATTTACTAGGTTAATATAATTATTATAAAACGTTTTTTATCCTATAATAATAATATAGCCTTTATTTCCATGCCTTTCAAATATGTAAAAAAATAGAATAATAAATGCTTATAGTATTCAAGAAGAAGGGACCACCGTCTCGGTTATAGGCCTCCTCAAACTGACTCCATCCTTTCCTATTTTTATGGATGGATTGCTATCGCATTACGCCCCGAAGAAAGGGGAAAACGCGAAAGGAACATCTGCAGCTCGGACTGATTATACCAATGCAAAATAGACGAAATGATCACTTCGTATTTCATTGTGTACTCCTTCAAAACTGGACTTATTTATCTTTCAATTGTACAATAAGAAAGACTATGGATATGCCCCTTTTTTTTTTATTGACGGGGGGAAATGCATTTACGCACTACCCTTATCTATTGTATTTGAGGGATCAGAGTCCCCCAATACAATAGATAAGGGGGCACGGAGTGACGAGCTCCGTGCCAGTGTGGGACTCACCCGGGCGAGAGTCGCCAGGAAATACCCACTAAAACCCCCCGGGGCCGTCCGCTGCATTTGGGATGGGGGCGACACGGGATGGCTTTCGCAAGCACCGCGTCGCCCCCTGCAGCGAACCCACCGGGCCTCGTCGTGCAATGGCCCAGCGGGCATGGGGGAGTGTACACACTTCTCAACCCCACCTCTTCGCCCACCTCCCGTAGGAGGTATGACCTAGTTAGGTCATTCAGCCGGGGGGGGGGGGGCAGGATATATTTCCTGCCCCCCCATAAAGATGGAAAATTGGGATAGTTCAGTGGCGGGCACAGAGAAAGGGGAAGAAGCCCGCCACTGAAGAAGAAAGATTCTGGGTCCCTCTCCTTCATTCGTCTTGTCTCCAACGACAAGACGTAGAGAGGAGAGGGATACCCAGGAAGAGAAAGAGGGGACAGATGAATGGATATGCCCCTACGTTTTGCTTTTTAATGTTTATACAGGAAATTTGTTTGATTTGTTTTATCATGTTCCAAGGTTAATCGTGTCAACAATAATTAATTTATGGACAAATCGAATTTATCGTACGGGCATGGTGTTTGTAAATATTTACCATGATCCAGGTAGTACGTTTGTATGGAATTAACATCGACCGCATATCCTATTAACTTGCGTTATTTAGGTGATTTTTGCATAATATACTTTTCGTTATTGGGCACAAGTGTATCGAAAATAATAATAGGTATGAATATGGTAAGGTTTATTCTGAGGTATCACGAAAACTTAATGGAAAGTTCTAGCAAGATAAATAGAGCATTGAACACAAGATTCGAAAACTATCTTATTCAAACTTCACTTGCTCGTAATTTTTATTATAAAATTGTGTACCTATGTATAAACCGTTTAAATAGAAAAAGAATAATGTTAATCGTTGTAGTGATTTTCGAAATATAAGTTGACACACACAAAATGACGTCATGTTTTATAATATGTAAGAATCAATGTTTACGAAATAGAATGTAAGAATGTTTAAATGGATATTGTAATTAATTATTCTAGTAACAACTAGATTCTTGTACTATGTACTATATAATGCTGTACGTAGATAATACTGTATCATTTACATCTCCGAGTCGTGACAAGACCAACGATGATCTTAACAGCTATAGATTGAATTACTAGTTAATAATTATTAATGCTCTCATAATATTTTATTATATATATATTATAATTATAATCTATTTAAAATTATAACATAAAAGAGTAAAGAGGCCATATAAATGTAGTAGCTACAATAAAAGATATTTGAGAAAAAAATACTCTGTGAGGTTTTAAATGCAATGATAGACCACGTTAGCTTTTAAAATTTGTGTCCTATCCAATTTTTATTTCACACAATCCATTTATCTTTTCTTTGATACTATACGCAGTTATATGGATTCTGAAAAAGATTTTAAGATGTTTAGATTCGTTTTAGTTAGGTTTAGGCTGAGGCACATTCCGTGAAATTTATATATCAGGTAGAAGCCCAAGCCAAGGTTCGTATCACTTCAGTCCCTTTGTGTTAGCTACCACTCTCTCGGCTTAGTGCACTAAGTCTTCGCCTCAAAAGTTCGGTGGACCTATCAAGTCAGCAGTATTTAGTAGATTCGAAAAAATGGTTCGTTTTGCTTGCTAAAAGTTAGTTGTAACCAGATTTACGCATAAATGTTTGATTTTTTAATCATTATATTGAATTGATTCTAAGAACGGTGAAAAATGTTGTGTGAAATTAAAAAGAAATCCCTTACCCTATAACCGTCCAGATTCATTTTCGATACCTTTGTTACAACATCCTCTTCCTCCCTGCGCATCACATGGCCATATCAGGACAGACGACTGCTCCTTAAAATCTCTGTTATTGGCGCCAGTTTCATACTTCTTCAAAATGTGTACTTGTACGAAAATTACGTAAAAGGCGCTTCAGCAAATTTTAATCAATTTTCGTGTGCTAGTAATTTAAACTTTGTATGAACATTCAGAATGCTTTTTCTCACACGTGGACATATCATTTAGAGATATCCATAGGACGGCGACTCGAGAGTTTGAAGAATTTCCGTAAATTCTCTACAGCTATCCCGTCTTTGTTGACTTTAAATAAATGTAGTTTACTTTTTTTAATATTGCTTTCATGAATGGGTTTTTCGCGGACATTATCACGGGTATACCTTGTATGTGTAAAGAAATCAGCTTAGGCATTTTGTATAATACATTCATTGGAAGCATATTATAGATCTCGTCATAGAAGGATTTAAAACTCATAGATTTGTTCTGTGTTACATCTAAATTATTTTCGATTTGAAAAGTAAATACGTTTCGACACACAACGGGCGGCCCGGGACGCCAGCGCGACTTTTATATAGAAGACATTGCGTCTATAGTATAAACGCGCTGGCATTCCAATTCACCTGCTGTATCTAGAAACCATTCGATTTTTAAAATAATAACATAATGATATTTTTTTTTTTTCAGGTATAGCAGAAATATGGCACATGTCGGCTCCAGTTGGAAAGTGCTTAAATTGTTGCCCGAGAGATGACGCAATCGATATACAATACAAATTATTTACTAGGTTAATATAATTATTATATAAAGTATTTTATACTATAATAATAATATAGCCATTATTTCCATGCCTTTCAAATATTTAAAAAAGTAAAATAATAATTGCTTATAGTATTCAAGAAGAAGGGACCTCCGTCTCGGTTATAGGCCTCCTCAAACTGTCTCCATCCTATCCTATTTTTACTATATCAAAATAATACTATAATGAACAATCAGTTGGATCTTAAGTTATTTTAAGGGCCAATTTTTTGATCCACAGTCAATTCGAGAAATGGTCAGATTTGTAACAAATGGTTAAAAATAATGCCCTGATGCGTTTTTTGAAACATAGTTAAGCTAACCATTTGTCAAAAATGTGACTATTTGTTAAAAAATTTAACCATTCAGCCCAGACGGGTTAGCAAGATGGCGGATGGTTTACTCTAGTGCGAACAGCTGTATCATTGCTTTTCTGTAACATTTGAAGTTTCATTATATAACATTAATTTATATAAAATAATTTGTTAAATAATTACAACGTATTGCTATTTATTATCTTTTTCGTACTAGTTTTGTTTATGAATTTTGTTTTTCATAAGAATTCAGTATTCCATTATGTATAGTATTTCAAGTTTGTACAAATATTTATTTGGCTTGTAAAATATATTAAATTCAAGAATTAAATTAAATTATAAAATCAAATAATATTTTAGACAAGACGATATAAAATAAAGCTAATATCATTACAAAACTATCACAAGAAATAATAATGGACACAGATGTTCGACCGTTTGTTTTTTTTGTAATGTTTGTTCGACAACTCGAATTATGGACCCTGACACATTTTACTCGGAATGATCATACAAAAAAAATACCGGAATCAAAAGTATTCTATTATACAGTTCATTTTACTGGAAACATAAATAACTATTGCTAAATTTAACCATAGTAGATTTTGTCATCAAAAAACGCATTGTGATTATAACCATTGGTTTGTGTAATAGTAATAGTAAAATTGACAAACGGATATAGTAACTTTGACTACGGATCAAAAAATCGGCTCTAAGAGAAAAAAATGAAAGGAGAACCGGATGAAAGAAAATTTATGATACTCATTTTGTGTACCTATGTTATAATTTTGTGATAAAAATAATTAAAGTTTATTTTCGCCAGATAGTCTAAATTCTTTGCAGAAAAAAATCAACTGCTCCCAAAGGTTTTTATTGATAACAACAGATACTTAAGGAAAAAAGAAGAAAATCGGTTGACAAACAGAGGATAACTTGAACTATTTTATCAATTAACTCATTTATATATAAAAGATATATAAAAAAAAGATAGAGATTAATGCAAATATGCAAAATACTTAAGAAAGCATTTAACTTTGAAGAATGTTTATTACATACATTTATGAGAATAGTTAGATTGTATTATGTACTACAATCGAGTTCTTAGATCAGGCTAGTGTAATGGTTTTGTAAGCCCTCTTATTAAATTGAAGTTCAAATTAAAAGATATGTTAAAAGTAATAATCCTTATTTTAGATCAGATCCAACACAATTTGAACTGCTACCGGTAGGCGATGAAGACGCACTACGTGCTTCATCATTTAATCCGGCTATACCGACGGTCATTTACGTGATGGGATTTTCCGAGGCGACAACCGGACCCAGTACGACCACAGTAAAGAACGGTGAGCAACCACGTTTGTTTTTGAAGACTTCTCTAATAATATGTCTCGATGCTCTATGAATTTGGTAATAAGCAGGATATAAAAAACTATGACTAAACCATTTTGTGTTATAACATAAGCTGAAGGACATTGCCAGAACACCTGGAAGGTAAGCCCATACGGTAGACTAATAAATTTACGTCCGCTCTGAATGGTGCACTAAGTTAGGATTTAGGACAAATGGTTAAGTTAGGATTTAGAACAGATGGTTAAGTATCAGTAGTCCCCTGACTACAGCGATGCCCAAGATCACTCTGCCAAAGTGAATCTATTGGGACATAGAAATATTTCATATATCTTCCTTGATTATACAGTCATTGCACCTATTTAAAAATAAGCAATCTAATAAATGTCTATCTATAAAATCTAAAAAATAAACAATCTTTTGGCAGGTCTAGTTAATAAAGGATTAGTAAAATAGGTCCATATGAAATACGTTTGAAGATTAAATCTTAGTTCATTTTTTTTACAAAGCATTAGTTACAAATATATTTGATTACATCAGAGGAAAGTATCGTAAATGATATATTTTGCAGAAAAATATCAATTGCTTCCAAAGATTTAACTTCTAAGCGGAAAAATAGTAAATCGGTTTAAAAAGGAGAAAATGTCTTGTACTGCTTTATCAATGTCTATTTATATATAGAAGTTAGATATCAAAGCAAATATGGAAGAAAGCAAAATACTGAAGTAAACATTTAACAGTGAAGAATGCATATATTCCCAGCTGAATAATTATGGGTCTCAAATACGAAACCACGAACACAAGTAGCTATTTCTTACACTTGACAATTAGTGGTAATCTATTCTTAATCGGTAACAAATTGATGTCGACAGTAGCTAATCACCTAATAACGTCTTTGAGTTACTCATTAGTGAAAATCGAACGAGGCTGTGAAACAAATTTTTGGATATCGATTTGTTTTTAGGTCACTTAAAAAAAAACTAAATACACAAAATGTTAGTAAATATTCAAAATTCCAATCTACGTATTTCGTTACTTAGACTTCTATTGGTAGATGATTTACAGTAAGAAACAATTATAATACCTAAATTCAACATATTAGGCTGGCGTGCATCATCTACGTTTATATTTAACAAAAGTCAAATCCGTAGTTAAATCTACAGTTAGGTAAAAACGTGTTGCACCATCCGAGTTTAAATGTTTAAATGACGTCATCATTTAACTGTAACCCCATAACCCACGAAATTTGGGCGTTTAAAATTTAAACGAAGTTTATTTCGATTGTCATGACATCTGCCACCGATATTTAAGAGAGCCTATTATTTACATCGTACAAAAAAGGTCTCTATTGTAAGATATTTTGTAGGAAACATCTTCTAGCGATGTTTTCTCTTTTTGTTTCAAGCTAATACCATCCGGTTTTTTTGACATAAAATAGTATGCTTATGTTTATCAATAAGTGTTTGAAGACTTAATATTTCAGATTTTGTAAAATTACTACTTTTATCCCTAAAACAAAAACACGAATGAATAAGTAATAATACTCAGCAACAATAATAATTAACATGTCTTTCATTAGTATATATATTACAGTAATATGAATCTTAATGTAAGACAAATACTATTTGTTTTTTATTCTTTATAAACTCACTTGGTTTTTAGGTTAATACAGTAATACAGTTAATAGGATTTGATCCAAAATCATCGTTTTAGTCAAATTGACAACAATAACACCACGTTTGATTTCTATCTGCCAATATTGTTTTTGACATTTTTTACGATGTTACCATATATAAAATATTTTCCTTAATATTTATTAGGAGATTGATGTTTCTTTCAACTGACAACTCTTTTAACTTTAGCCCTAACTCAAAGTTGGGTTATGCACTCGAAAATTTGTTACTGCTTGGTTAAAGATATAGTAAAGATTAAGTTTAAATTTAATCTTTACTATAACTGGAGATTTCGTGCACTCCCACCCTTAGTCTTTCATTTATCTTTTACCTTAGATAAGATTTATAATTAAATGATGACCGCTAAGAACTCGTGTATGATGTTAGTTGTCGTTAATAAATATATTAACGATTGCCTCGTGTTAAAGGAGTAATTGTTTGTGATCTGAATACAGTAGATCTCAGTGATTAAATATTTATGGCTTACGACATCAGCTATAATGTATCATTTACGATACTTCCCGTTGATGTAATTGACTGTGTTTGTAACATATGCGATTGTGATAAAGATAACAGAGAGACCTGTTATACCTGTTAGACTTACTTATATAGATTTCTCAAACTGATCTCTAGTATCTATACGCTTAGTTTGTTTACCATCTTCGATTACATCGTTGGTTACAATATTATAGATATTGTTGTCAAAGTGGTGAGTCTATGCAGTAGAAAAAAAAACTATAATTATTTTTATATGTTTTATGTTTATTATAATTTTAATAAAATTTCATTGTTAACTTTGCATAAACACGTTTTAGATATAGATATTTAAGATCTTTTGTTATACTTTTACATAATAATTTTATTCGTTTAGGAAATGTTTAAAAATCCTTCTAAACGTGTTTCGTTTGGTTATTCGAAATGATGGTGGATTTATGACGTTAACAAGTCATATTAGGACTTAATTGAAATAAAGATTTTTAACTGATTTTTTTTAATGTTGGCCCATAAAGATGACGGACGCGAGAAGGCTGCCTGCAGCTCCGATGCGAACGTTGAGATGGATGTGTGTGGGGTAACAAGAATGGACAGGATTAGGAATTAACGCATTAGAGGAAGTTTACAAGTTGTACCAGTAGCTCCTAAACTTTTAGGAGCAATTGTCTATTCTGGTATGGGTGTGTGATGCGAAGGTAGGAAGAGAATGTTGTAAGAAAGGAGGTGGATATAAATGTAAATGGTTATAGGCGAAGAGGAAAACCAAAGAAAAAATGGATGAAAGATGATGTGCTTATAAAGGGATTGCGGAAATGACTGCAAATAGAGAGGAATGGAAGAGGAAGATAACAAAATAAAAAATAAAAAAAGATAAAAAATAAGATAAAGGGGTTGCACAAACCCTAAATGAAAATGGGATAAGGGTAGGGAGATGATCATAATGAATGATTTTTGACTTGTTTTACTATTACTGGTTTACCTATTAATAGATGTGTTCTAGGTCCATAGCGAATATAACTTTAATATTACACTTTTATGCAAAATTAAGTTAAAGTTATTTATTTTTCAGCTTATTTAGAATCCGGAGAATACAACTTCATAGCTGTTGACTGGTCACGTCTCATCGTATTTCCGTGGTACGTAAATTTTTTTATCAAAACTCACTTAAGATGTTCTTTGCCCTCCCAATACATCTTTGATAACTTAATGCATATTCGTAAAAATTTAGACAAGCTAGATCTAGTGAATTATCGTCATAATTTTAATATTAGTAGTAAAGACAAGTTGGCCGTCCCACGCTTTAGGTTAAGTAAGTCTAATAAAAGCTTTATAGGTAATAGTATTCGGTTTTACAATAAGATCCCAAGTAACATTACCGATTTACCTGACAATAAGTTCAAGTATTATGTCAAGCAAGTTTTAATCTCAAAAGGTTATTACAGGGTGGATCATTACGTGAACGATAGTGATGTCTGGAATTAACCCACATATCTGTGCGCACCCGCTAACATTATTAAGACTATGATTTGTATAGTTTTTTATATGACAAAAAAAAAATATGAATTATATTTATTAAAAAAAAAAGAACCAGATCGTGTTTCTTGCCGGCTCTTCTCGACTGGGTTGTTTTCCGAACTGGTGGTAGTGTTTTAGACGTTCATAAGCGCCTTCTTAGGGCCTGAATTGAATTTTGATTTGATTTGACTTAGATATATTAATTATGAGTCTTTTGAGAGCTAATTAAGGACTTCGAATGGAATTATTTACGAAACAACAGTGATCCCGTGACATTGTGCCGTCTATAGATTAATTGCTAAGAAACAAGAGAGAATATTTCAATAAATGCTAGAAAATAATTATTACGTAAATGTATGTATATGGTGTAAGTTATATGGAGTACCGCAGTCACAAGCACCCAGTGCGAACATGAACGAATGTTTTCCCAGTAGGGAGCGTTTTAAGTCTTGTATTTATTACCCTGTGGCCGTTCGCCAAGTACTTGAGTTGATTTATATGATTTGCCTATATTTGGACCGGTTGGTGCACGCCGTTTATTTTTATTACTGGACATCACGGTGACTAGGAAAAAAAAATGAATTTTATAGTAATGTTTGTATAAAATATGATCTAGTAAATGTTGCTTTCATGGTTAAATTAAATCAGTTTATAGTACGTATGAATTACGAGTAAATACACTTTCAATAGAACATTACATACGTAAATATAGAAGATGCATTTTTCTTCGCTTCAGGTATATATCAGCAGTACGCAACACGCGTTACATGGGTATTCGTTTAGCGAACTTCATACAATTTTTGGACGGAGTCGACGTCAGAGCGTCAACTCTCCATATAATTGGATTCTCGTTGGGCGCTGAAGCTGCGGGTTTCGCTGGAAAGAATTTGAAGAGCCGTGGTTTGATTATAGGACGAATTACAGGTATAGTTATGGCCATAGATTGTGCGGTTTTTCCAAGGGAATTCAGTATGGAGTTTATCAAGAAGGATGTGAAAGAATTGTTATAAGGTTGCCAATCCACTTGTGATACCTTTGGTGTCGCTACGATTACAGTTTACCATCAGGGGCATGTTTGTTGTTCCACAGTTTTATAGAAGGGCAAGAGTGAGTTGATGAGAGTTAGGAAATCATAGAAAACAAAAACTCGAAGAAATAGTAATTATTACTGTTGTCGATAGATTTAAAAGCGAATTTCTTCTAAGTCTTGGGAAATTTTTGGGTGTTAACTTTTTTTTACTTTTAAAGTCCCCCTTAATAATACGTATTTTTTTTAAAGCAACGTTCAACTCAGGCTAAATTAGTAATACAAACCGAAGTTTATTTATACTAATAAATAAAATTCAAGTGTCTGTTTGTGATGTCAAAACTATTTTTTTGACTAAATAGATTTTATTAATTTTATTAGAATTAAATTTTTGTATGTCTGTTTGTTTTTCCCGGATATATCTTCGGAACGGCTGGACGAATTTTGACGTCACTTTCTTTTGTAGATAGCTGAAGTTGCTCCGGGTAACTTACGGTACTTTTAATTTTCAAAAATAATTAAGGATATCCGTAAAAAATTAAAACTCCTAAAAAAAATAATATAATCCTATTTTATGCACAGTTTTACGGGCAACTGCTTGAATTTATGAGAAATATATTTACTTTATCTTAATACTACAAAAAAAAAATTAGAGTTCCGTATAAAAAAATTAAAACGCAGTAAAGAATATATGAAACGCGGGCGGAGCCGCGGGCGCACAGCTAGTATAATATAAAATGTGAATTTTGCGTGCGATGTTATTCTACTTGTTGTATTTATTATTAAAAAAATTTGGACTGAATATTTCATACATGTCCTTTTTCTCCAGGTTTAGACCCAGCGTATCCGGGATATGGCCTCACTGATAGCAGTGGTCATCTGGCTAAAGGTGACGCGATATTTGTCGATGTCATCCATACAAATCCTGGAATCTTCGGCTTTCCGAACCCGATAGGCGACGTGGATTTCTACCCAAATCCGGGTATGTGGATACAGCCTGGCTGTTGGGTCGACGAGCTAATCCAGAATAGAGAGTTTAGATTTATTTGTGAGTACATAATAACATATTTAGATATTTCTTAAAGTGTAATTGAATATTTCTTCAATAAAGTAAACGATGGTTTTTGATATAGCTACAAGTATAAATAAATATACATGATTAAAAGTAAATTTAAAAAAAAATTAAAAATATACTCAAGATAAATCCTCGAACATTTTAATATTATTTTAATTTATAATTTGTTTCGAAATTTTGAAACTTAGAATTTGTGAGGATAAAAGTATTGTATTAATTTCAAATTATACATTTACTGGATTATCCTGGATCGTTATCTAAAACATTTATTGAAAAAAAAAACAGCTTTACGTGACTACCATCTTGTGCGTTCTATTTTTATTGTCGACTAGCTGTGTGCAAGCGGCTGCGGTTTCACATATTCTTCACTGCGTTTTAATTTTTTTGTCCGGAACCCTAATATTTTTTAGTACTAAGATAAAGTAAAAATATTTCTCATGAATTCAAGCACTTGCTCGTAAAACTGTGCATTTAATTGGATTTAATTGCATTTTTTAGGAGTTCTAACTTTTTTATATGGAACTCTAATTATTTTCAAAAATTAAAATTCTCTAAGATAATCGGAGTAAATTCAGCTATCTACTAAAAAAAGTCTCGCCAAAATCGGTCCAGTAGTTCTGGAGATTACTCGGAACAAACAGACAGAGAAAAAAAAAATGTATTTTTATATAGGTATCGTATATACATTCATTCATTCATTCGATACCCACCTATCAGACTCTAAAAACTGGCTTGAGCTTTCGGTGAAGGAAAACATCGCGAGGAAACCATGGTGGTAGGGTAGTTTCTAATGATGCCCGCCTGGGCAGCTACCACCCTCAAGTTTTGAAAACCTGTCGCCAAATACCAATAGGTGTGTTTCCGGCAGCATTACTTGAGAACCAGGGCTTCTAGGCTTAGTGTGTTTACCATCGTGTACCACATTATCACTTAACATCAGGTAAGATTGTGGTCAAAGCACTGAGTCTATACCGTGTAAAACAAATAATTTACAAATAGACACTTCAATTTTATTTATTAGGATAGATTACATTTTAATAGCCTGCTACTTAAGGATTAATTTAAAAAATGTAATTTATATAAGAGCAAACGAATAGACACATTTATATAATACAATATCATCTACTGAGCCTAACCATAACTGAAAATCATTATGGCGACTCTATAAGTACCGACACAAAAATAACATCAACATAGGTCAAAATTATAAGTATTTTAATTATTATTTTATATATTTTGTAATGTAATGTGATAGATAAAGTAAGGAATAGAGTGATAAGGGAAAGTTGCGGCGTGGTAGAGGATGTAGTGACAAAGATAGAGAGATGCTTAATTGGTTTGGACATGTAGAGAGGATGGATGAAGAAGATGATGAAACGAACTTTACAAGGCGAATATGATTGGGCAAGCTGGAAAAGGTCATCTTAGGCGAACGTATCTCAACTAGAACGTTCACGTTCTGAAGAAAGGCCAGGTTAAAAGTACCCGTAACCGGAGAGTATGTATGAAGAAGCTTATGAAAGTAGAAGAAGCGAAAGACGTGCGTCAAGATCGTAGCAAGTGGAAGGATGTGGTATCTGCTTACTCTTGTGGGAGAGAGGCGTATACATTCTGTAAGACAGCAAGTGACATGACGTTACTCATCATCTTCCTACCCTTTTCCCATTTTCATTTGGCGGTCGATTCAACATGTCTTCCTCTTCTATTCCTCTCTATTTCTGTGGTGGTTCTAGAACATAACCACCTCCTTTCCTATCCCGTCGGGTGTAGTAAGAAGCGATAAAAGGGAAAAACACGGGCACACATCTGCATCAAGAACGTGTCGGTTTTAACCATCAAAAATAGCATTCCCAAGGAAGTTTGACGTCAGGGAGGCGGCCGGTCGTAAAATCAAATAGCCGAAACCTAAAATGCGACATGAACTTAAAGCGGTGTGACGAAATTATGCGAATAAATAATTTCCAATGTCCTGTCTTTTCTCATCACGCTTTATTTTGTGCGACAACGGTAAACATGGTTTATAGACGTTGTTACCGTGTTGATATGTTTGTATGCAATAAAAATATATGTGAGGCTTCATTTATATTGGAAACTTTGGGGTAACGGTTGTTTTATTAAAATAATTAATCTACTACCAGTGATGAATTTTTAGATTGCTTAATGCGATTAGGCAATATTTTAAGAAATAGGGTACTGAAAGAAAAATTGGAATGGAAGCTAAATTTGTCTATTTACTAGCCTTATGACTTTACAGACATTTAAACTATGACGAATACCATAATTCTTACATCGGTAAAAGTAATGATTTCTAAATGTTTCAATGCCTTCATTTTTAAATAAGTAGTTATAGCATCGATATCTAGAAGGGACTAATTGCCCACTTATACAGTATATTTTGACAGTAGATTACAGTACAGTACAGACAGTACTTATACAGTAGATTGATTCAACCGAAAGACGACCATTGCTGGACATAGGTCTTCCTTAAAAAGGGGGAAATTGCCATATCGGCACGCTTAGATAGGCGGGTTGGCGAACGCAGTAGGTGTTTGTGGAACTCAGAGGATGCTGCTGTCCATCCTTTGGTTTGTCCCTTAGTCATCTTTTACGACACCCACGGGAAGATATATGGTGGTACTATTCTTAGCAGGCACCACACGGCATCTATATATGTTAATATCTCTGTAAGATAAAGAGTTTGGACATGTAGTGGGAAAGGATGAAAGAATATTGAAGAGACGAATCTATAAGATAAGGATGAGGCATCTCGGCCAGATCGAAGGCGCTCTAAACGTAGGCCAGGTCAAAAACGCCTCAAACGAGTTCATGAAAATAGAAAAAGCGAAAAAGTTAGGAGCATACTAAATAGGAAATTGTAGTCTCAGCCTATACCTATGGAAGAGAGCCACGATATTCATAAATATATACGATTTTCCAAGCCGCTATTATTATCAAGTGCGCTCGTTAGCGTACATTTTTATATAATCAATGCGTAATAATAGCTTTTTGTAAAGTAAATAACCAGTGTTCGCGTAATCGTAGTATCCTCCCCTTCCCTCCCTCACTTCGTACTCATTCCCCGCAGCATCAAAGCCGTGACGTCAGAGCATCGATCCACCTTCGGCCGAATTCGCGGGTAGGGTTACACTGCCTGTTAAGGATGTCACTTTAAAATAATGGATTTATTATACGAACCAACGTCGGGAGTCAATGATATTTGCGTAGAAAGTTTTATAAATTAGTTTCTTATCATATTATGTCTCAATTAAATTTTCCCTTTTCTTTTTCACTATTACATTACGAATTGCCAATAAACCTAGATCATTTTGTAATTATAACTATGATCAATATATTATGGTGGACTTAACTACTTGTAATTGAATTTTCCCAATTTAAAAGCATACTGGAAATTAATCTTATATATTAAGATACCTAGGTAGGTAGAATTTACTACTACTAACAACTTTAAATGTATCTATTTAAAATTATTTCATACCCCGAATTCAACCATGAAGGAATGATAAACGAGTTTTAAATGTATTATCGATGTGAGGAAATTTCAACGAAAGTGTGTTAACGTCAACGTAATGAAGGAAATGTGACGGGAAATTAGATGAGCTCAAAACTAAATTGTTGATCGGCGATGCCGCTAAACGAATCTTGTTATAGATGTTAGATAGAAGATTATTACCCTGTAAATATTTACGAGTAGGATATTTTATGAGTTCTTTCTTACTACTGAACGAGAAATTATAGACTAGTAGAAAATTATTTACATAATGCTTTCATTAAAAAGAATGGACTCTTAATTGCAATATACAACATGGGACCTCGCGAATCTCCAAAGAACAAGTTTCATGATATCTTAACTTTGCTCTCCCAATATATCTTCGATAACTTAATGTATGTTCGTAAAAATTTAGACAAGCTCGATCTAGTGAATGATCGTCATAATTTTGATACTAGAAATAAAGACAAGTTGGCTACCCCAACCTTTAGGCTAAGTAATTCTAATAAAAAACTTTATAGGGTAGCTGGATTCGGTTTTACAATAAGATCCCAAGTAACATTACTGATGTACCTGACAATAAGTTCAAATATTATCTGAAGCAAGTCTTAATCTCAAAAGGTTATTACAGGGTGGATTATTACATAAATGATAGTGACGCCTGGAGTTAACCCACATCTCTGTGCTTCCGCTAACATTGGTTAACCAATGACTGTGATTTGTATAGTTTATAATATTTAAAAAAATGATATATATATATATATATATATATATATATATATATATATTTAAAAATAGTATCAGATCGAATTTCTTGCCGGCTCTTCTCGCTGGGTTGTTTTCAGAACCGGTGGTAGTGTTTTTACGTTCATAAGCGCCTTCTTAGGGCCTAAATTGAATAAAGATTTTTTGATTTTCATTTTAAATTTAAAAATTATACAATATTTCGACAAATTTTATAATAATAGGGGGGTTATTTGTTTATAGCTTTATTATAATCGACTAAATCACTATCAGAGTCATCTGTATTAATTATAATTGCTCAAAATATTTGAATTGTTAACAGAAGAATTGAAAATAAATTTTTTGTATGTGCATGTGTTTGTGCTTGTGTATGTAAATTCACGTGAGTGTAAATTTAGTATTTGCTTGTAAAAGTTTTAAAAATTTACCAATTATGTTTAAGTAATTAATGTGAAACGAATAGTTGTGTGTCGAAATTGTTAATGCTTTCGTTTTCTAGGTTGAACAATTTTATTAATTTTCTGTTAGTATAACTGATTTAGTTGCTCAAGTAATGCAAGACTATATGCTCTTATTTTATGTAATAAATTTGGGGAAACAGGCTCTCCGTTTGGGACTATGCCAAAGATTGATAAGTATTTTATTTATGTCAATAGCAGTTAAGTCGCGGAATTCTATCGCAGACTGCGCTGATAACTCTAAATACAAATACGATTAGTGGGTTACAAGCTTCTATGTGCAGTCTTTTCATGTTAAATGCATATCGGGAAGACACGTTTGAAATACCCATACTATAGGTGTTAAGTTTGGATGATATCAGTAGAATAGCAGAAATGCCTTGGACAATATAACCACAGAATCTCAAGCAATAGTGCGTTGAATAAATATCATTTTTAACCTTTACAATTGATTGATGAAATCCGATAACGTCTCTGCCATACTAAAA
Organism: Samia ricini; assembly: GCA_014132275.2. NCBI lineage: Eukaryota > Metazoa > Arthropoda > Insecta > Lepidoptera > Saturniidae > Samia > Samia ricini. The sequence continues at coordinate 5,043,245 of AP028159.1, forward strand.
TCAAACCTGACAAAAATGGGTCAAAGTTTAATTATTAATCTGTAGCATTTTTTTATCTTACTACAGTTTATTCTTATCTTGGTGAATTTCATATAACGTTAATTACATTTTTCGCGCAAGTAATTGTAATGCAAAATAATTACTCTGTCTTTATACGACTGTATTACGTGTTACTAAAATTTCAACATTTTGAAATAAATGAAGATTGCCACGTATGATTTTGTATGGTGCATTTGTTAACATGACAAAGTTTCTGCATTATTTTTGGAGAATTTACTTTTTTGTATTATTTATGTTGCTTATGAAATTTTTGCATATTACGTGTTGCATATAAGTGCAAAAAATAAAATCTCTTTTTTTTATTATACATAAAAAAAAGCTCCTAATATTAGTAATATTCTATTACAATTTCGTAATTTCAATAAAAATATATATCTGTATAGATGACACATAAGACTATTACCCACGTAAAAAGTAAAACAAATCTAAGGAAACATTTTTGCCATGTGACATTTATAAATGTCAACGGTTTTCCTGCTAATTTCACAACAATTTTGGCATACTTCTAAATGTCATAGATCGATAATTGACGCCTATTAACTCGGGTTTTGTGATGGAGATATAAAAATCTATGTTGGTATATAAAGTTATAGTATTTTTTTCTTTATTTGCACTACCTACATTAAAATGTAATTGACGAATCATGGTTGGTTAACTGGAAGAAAATGGCATGTGGCATTAAGTTTGCTTGTGTCTAAATTTTTAGTACAAGAAAGAATTGATTAGGTTTGCTTTATTATGTGTATTTTTAGTAGAATTATATATTAAACTAACATTCAAGCTTCTTTTTAGCTGTATTGTTGCTGTATCATATATACAGAGAAAAAAATGATTGTGTAAAAAGTACACTTGTCAGAAGTGAAAATTCTTTGTCAGTCTTTAGGTTAAATATGTAAGGCAAAATTTTTTTTAACGGTATAGGCTCAGTGCTTGACCACAATATCACCTGATATTAAGTGATGATGTGGTCCAGTATGGTAAACATATTAAGCCTAGAGGTACTGGTTATCAAGTGAGGCTGCCGGAACACACCTATTGGTATTTGGCGACAGGTTTTATAAACATGAGGACGGTAGCTACCCAGGCGGGTATTATTAGAAAATGCTCTACCACCATGCAATCGTTTTCTCGTGATGTTCTAGTTCACCGAAAGCTCAGCCTGATTTTAGAGTTGGAGTTGTGAGTTTAAATCCATTTACATGGAATCCGGCCGCACTACCCACTGCGCCATCATTACTTAGGGGTAGATATCAGAGACCGAGAGAGAGATAACAAAATATGTATGCCCACTTTGTAAAATAGTTATACGCACTCTTCCTCAAGAGCACGAAGTAATAATTTTACAGTCAAAAAGTTTAGCATGTCTCTTATTTCTGTCTCTTTCCGTATCACTGCATCAAAAAGTGACGCAAATTCTGAAGACGTGACGTGACCTTGAAATTTTACTCAAATCGCACAAAGAAATTTCACTACAATAATCTATATTTTTACAGACGGCTGTAGTCACATTCGAGCTTGGCGTTATTACTCCGAGTCTGTCATCAATCCGTTTGGATTTCCAGCGACTGTCTGCAGGGACTGGAAGTCACCGACGAGCTCGTCGTGTCAATTCCAAGTTCAAGGGTATATGGGTTTTGCTGCACGACAACCGTTAGTATTTTATTTGGATTGATCTTTATAGCTCTAAATGTTTGTAAGTCATTTAAGCATAAAGCCATGCGGTCTATCTCATGTAATCGAGGAGATGTAACTCATACGTATTTATAATCAACCTTTAATAGGACGACAGTAAAATGGGGTCCTTAACCCCGTGTGTTCTTTATAAAGACGCACATTTTAATTTTCATCTATACTAATAAATAAAATTGAAGTGTTTTTTTGTACTATCAAAATAACAACTTTTTTTACTAAAACACATATGAATATTATGCGATACCTATACAAAAAAAAAAAAAAACAATTTCTTTTTCAAGAACTTTTTCCGTTACTCTGCGTAACTTAGGCTATATTTTTTTAAGAATTCCGGGTTCCGCGTAATAAAATTAAAATTCATTAAATTATGAATAAAATCCGATTCAATGCACAGTTTCAATGGCAGGTATTTGAATTTGTAAGAAATATCTTTGCTGTCTGTTAGTAGATACCAAGAATAACGACAGGAACATTAGGTTTGTATGACAGTGCGTGTTAGTAGCCGTATCAAAAACAAAGTGCAATGCCTACATTATCGCCATTTTGAGGTAAAATAGTTGTGGTGGATCCAACTTCCGCAGTAAAGCCTTGCAAAGGATCTATTCATTTTAAATTGTTGCGATTTTTGATATTATATTTTGTACCATGCGTTAAAGGTAAAATTACATTTGTATTGTTTTAATATTTATGTTTTAGGTACGTTACCTTCACTTATAATACTACAATAATGAATATATTAATATGACCGGATTACAATTACATTACCGGAAAAAATCACTAAAGCCACCGTGACATTTATTACGAGAGGTACTTTTAATGACATCAAAAGGTTTCGGAAAAGGTTAACAGACCGAATCTAAGCCATTATGTAAGAGTCTCCCAACTTGACCTTTATAAAGGCACAAACTCATCCATCCATTTTATTAAGAACCGCAAAGGGCCTTTCGTCTTTTTCTGTTTCAATTCATTGGCTACAGTAATTGGAACTTTCGATAGGTCTCGCAATTTTGGTTAAATCAATATTTACTCGATACACAAAAGATGTTTTTTGTAAAAAAAAAGTCTAGCTACGAACAAATCAAAAGGAAACTAATGTACAAATTGTATGCAAAATTATAAAGCTATCATGACCTTTTAACTTTAAACAAATTAAAGATGGCGTAATGATGTTGATGTTATTATGAATGTTTAGGCAAATTAAAAGAAGACACACATTTATTTGTACATAATAATTATTATAATAGATATACTGCTCGAATGATAATAGATTGATTGCAATTTTACCTTGTTATAACTCTTTGCTTTTATTTTTTTAATAGGCGTGATTGACTGATTTTATTTACTATGTATGTACCAAATGGTTTAACTATTTATCGATATGATCATGAACATATTTAATGTGATTTTAAATCGAATGTCTTTTGTTTCAGCATGGCTGGAAAAATGTATTTGGAAACAAATAAGAAACCACCGTTTGCTAAAGGTGGTCCTTAATTAACAATTAAACCAAACAAACGTTAGTCTTTATTGAAACAATGTGATATATTTAATAAATAGTTTATTTTTGTATAAGATTTTCTTTTTTTCATTTTTTTTGGTGTATAATAAACTATACATTTTTACTGACAGCAAAAGGAAACAACACCACTACCTAGGAAATTAAATGCTACTTATTTATTATTACACAGGTAAAAGGTAGCGAACGTCTTACATGGCGTTTCTTAGAAGACGAGATAAAATTTAAGATTCATTTTTAATTCATATTATATTGTAGAGACTTTCATTGTCATTTCATCATCTATAGATATGAGCCCGATTCGAAAGCCGATGAAAGCTGAAAGCCTGAATTCTGTGCACATTAATATATATTAGTGAGAACCATAAAACCTTTGATAATTAAGTATTTAAAACCTGTATTGGAAATAGATACTTTTATGTTAAGTGAATAGCACAGTCATCCAAATGGTGATAATGTTTCGGATTATGCCAATTTGTCTTCATTGCCATCTGACATCTCTCACTTTCGCATTGAAGCAGCGCTACATGCCAGTTCTTTGCTAGATCGATGTTGTATGAAACATGAGTTAACGCTACATCCAAAAGTTCAAGCTCCACAGAGTTCATCTTGGCGGGGAAGTCGAATGTTTTACATATTCCACGATTGTTCAGGAGCGTATCAATTGCAAGAAATCTGTTTGAGAAAAATTGAAAAAATTGTACAAATATTTGAAACTAATTTGGATTCATTCAATATCTTGGAAGTAAAGGAGGTTAAACTGTACAATAAGAAAAAGTAACCCCAAATTAAAATTATGTGAAAAGAATAATAATCAAATAGTGTGTAAGGATTATTTTAAATGTTTATTCTACATAAATAACAAAGTAACTTATTTGTGTTGGAATACTTTTTATTTCAAGCGCAACCATTTATATTCTTGTTTTGATAACAAAAAGTACACCGTTCCAGCCGTTCCAACTTTTCTAGAGATTAGCCAACAAATACCACCGGTGTTATACGGTACGTGTAAAAATATAGGAACGGGTTTTTTACAATAAATGTATTAGCGGGAATTTTTAAAAATATAACGAATAAAACGATAATCTTGAGAAGAATCATTTATTCAAAATTTGACATGAAAATACAATACTCTATATATAAACGACACCTGTAAATTTTCTAAACACCCACAATATCACATATTAGCGTAAGCACAGTCATCAAACCTTTGATAAGGTTTCGGTGTAAGGAATTGCAATTTGAAAGTATCCAATCTATTCGAAGAGCTACTGTATTTGCCATACCAGTCGTCCACCATATTTAATCTATTGTATAACTCGTGTAATGCTAAATCGACAAGAACTGTTTCTGTTTCAGTCATCTTAGGCAAGTTTATATATTTCGAAATGCCGCTACCGCTAATTTCCACGGCGCTCGCCATATATCTGGAGGAAAAATAACATTCTAGTTCTTCAATTACATAATACTATATCAATCGATATTATTTTAACTGCGATTTCAAAACTTTAAATGAACGAGGAGTCAAAAAATTTCATGGAGTTTTAGTCACGATGGAGCGCTTGGTAGGACAACCACGTGCTTTTTGTGTAAAATAATTTCACAAAAACAATGATTGCTATATTACTGTACGACACCTATTTAGAATTGAATACGGATTATCCCGTGTAATTGCATGTTAAGTGTTAATTTAATCAAAGCTTGGGTCAAGAAGTTCGAGCAAACGAGATCGACAATGAATATTTAACAAACAACGTTCAAGAAGGCGATGACAATATTCGTGAGGTTAAAATGTCCGTAAATAACAATCCAGAATCATTTACGTTCGGCGTTCTGCGGCTCTAGCAATACTAATAACTAGTCTGCGGCAAATTTTGTATCTGAATCTCTTACTACACCCACATAAACTTTAAGCTGCGCAGGAGATGACACTAAATGATTTCATTGAACTTAAGTTATTGGCTGCAGTAAATCTCTAGCCTTGACAAACTATTGATTCCTGCGAAGTCCATTTTCACATAAATGGCACGTAATAATTTCACGTAAACAAGCACAATTTTCGATACTAGAGCAGGCAAACCCCTCTCCTTAAACACCAAAAGCCATCTCATGCATCTAAAATGATAATATAGACTGCCATATCAGCAAAGACCATAATCGGTCCGTATTTCTTTTAAAATAACCAAGGAAATAACGTAACTGAATTCAGTGAATACGTGAAGATATTGCAAGAATTTTTGACGCCACAGTTACATGAATTTGTAGGATACAATACAAAGACTTGGATGAAAACAAGAAATGGAGAAAAACATGCCATACGTCAAATGTGACTTCTCGCAGAGATCCTATGACTTCCTAGAAGCACAGACTTTACACATTGCGATGTTTTTCTTGTGGGAAAAGTCGAGTATACCCTAATAAGCCGACATAATATCCCTATTGAAAGAAAACATCCACAAGGATATCCGATCTGCGATCCTAATGTGTCAGTGAGTTGACCAAAGTTTGCTAAGTCGATTGCAAGAGTATTAACGACGAGACAGGGCACATTTCAACGATGTCGTTAAATTTAATAAATGTTTAATACGTTAAATAATATCTGTTATCAAAATAACATTTGTAGTTTTATTTCTATTCATGTTTCAAATGTGTAAACATTTGTGGGCCAACCTGTATTAACATTATTTATTTATGATTATTAAGAGTATGCTTGATATTTATTATGTTTTCATTACACATTGTAAATGAATGATGAAACTGGAATCGAATTCCAAATATATTTTATTTTTCGGTACATTTTAATCTCACAACACATTAATCGTAGGTATATGTTTGTTGCAGACAATTAACAAATCGCGCAAAGATCTGGTAAGAAAATAAAGTATATTTTAATTACTCAGAGTTCGTTCATCAATGATGTTTATAACCTTCATAGAATTAGTTTCTACAGTTTTATTACTGGCAATTAATATTCCTCAGTTTCATAATAACATTTCTTGGAGCTTAAAGTATGAGTTTATTTAACGAAGATTAACGATACCTTGCTGGAGAAATGACTTGACTCGAATTTGTTTCAACGAAACCAGTTACTCTTGGTACATCGTGGCAAAGTAATGCGTGAGCCACCTTTGTTACCAAGCCAGCTAAAGCGTGCGCTTCACTTAGATCCGCTGATCTCATGCAGGCACCATCTGATCTGGCCACGGCTTTAGGAGCCGAACGAACAGCATCCGTCATCATTAATGCATTGTGCTACATAAAATTTGAGATAACATTCGTTATTTTTAATAGTTGGTGAATGGTAAAATTATGATCGACGGTTCAAAAAGGAACCAATATATAGCAGTTTCTCTTAAATCAACTATACAAAAATCGATAGTTTTAAATTGAATTAAGATAATGTAAGAGTAAGACATCTAAATACTTATTGAATTTAGAGTATCCTTCGAAGATTTATAGTAGGTACCCACATGGCAATGTCGTTTGTCTTTTTCAGATCGGTTTAAGCCTCAACAAATGCCGTTTATTTGATATATTTGTAATGATTTATTAATTCTATTGAAACGGTAACATATTGTGTTGATTTATTTATTGTGATTAACACAGTTGAAGCTTATAGGGTTATATTTACTTTTTGTGTTACCCTGACTGTATTCACAGCTCTGCGCATGAATAGTAATTATAATATTTTCTCTCCAATTATCCACTGCTTTATATTACAAACATTTATTGCTTTAAAAAACTTTTTGTTCAAACAGACTAAATGCTGTAGTACGGAAAGGACTTTGTCAGCTTTACAGAACTTAGCTAATTGCGAAACAAAAGTGTATACAATAATAGAATATCTGACGTAGAAGAAATTACCTTAGTAAAGTCAAAGTACTCTACGGCTTTTGAAAACAATGGCACTAGAGATTCTCCTTCAGTGCCTCCAACGACTGGTACTCTCGTATACCCGAGGTTCAAGACACAAAGCACGTGCTGCCAACGTGCTGGCACGCATCTCTGGTACAGCTAGCGATCCCAGCAATTTTCTAGGATTGTACCATGCTGTTTCTTTTAACGTCTGCAGAATTTTAAAATATTAGCATATATAGCTATAATGTGTTAGTAAAATTTATATTAAATTGTGATGCAAATACTACTTTTTAACATAAGGGGTTGTTCAAGAATTACGTGAGAAGCAATAGAACGTATGGGATCTACACACTCACTGTATAATATATACCGTATACATTATAACACCCTAAAAATCTGACTATTTCCTTAGACAGTGAGAACCCAAGTGTGTCTGTATCGCCACTACCGCGTCTTATCAACCACTCGCATAAACACGGGTGGGGTGGTACAATCTGACGTTGACAGGTGAACCACCGAAACGTCTAAAGACTCGTAAAAAATTGTGGCGCCGCTGCCGGAAACTGGGCGAAGACGTCGCGAGCTGTTACCGGAAGTAGGACGACAACAATGCTTTGTTTCTTTTTGATACTTTTAACTACTGAACCAGATTTTACGTTTACGTTATCAAGAGAAATAATGAGGTAAGAGCTTTGAGTACTATTACTGAAAAGGGTATGGAGGGAGTCAAACATAACTGAAACTCTGCTTACGTAATACATGAACGTCTCACAATTTAACTATACAATATAAAGATAAATAAAATGAAAGAGAAATAGAAAGCTTGAATGTTTTATAACCTATTTACCGAGATCGCGGTAAAACAATGAACGAAAACAAAGATAAGAATAAATAAGGGGCTGATAAGGAAACAGTCGCGTGACGAAAACGTGCTTATTTACCTAGTTTTAAACAGTCTTGGAATACTTCTAATAAAATGTACTCGAGTAAAATAACTATAAAATAATATATATTTAATAAAAGTATGACCATGAAAGAGCCGTCATTTTTTATTGGTAAATAAACACAATCAACACTAAAGTTTCGTAGTTTTTCGTAATAATTGTGAGAAATATTTGAAAACCTATTGTCATATATATTGATATAATAATTGCAAAGAAATAAAAGCGAAATTTGTTTATGCAATTTTATAAGCATGACAGTTACGTAATTTATTCGATTAGGTACATATAAAGAATCTTAATTTTAGATGACTAGTATTTTATTTATTAACAAAAAAAAAACGTGTATACGCATATAAAATAAAATAACCAATATCATCCCGTTTGTGGCCGAGATTTTATCCGTGTTATACATAAAGTATGAACGCTTTTTACCGCAGTATGCTTACGTCATGCGACAGATAGGAACAAAACATAAGCTAGTAAGTCTTTGAGATCGTCCCTCACTCGTGTATTTATACCAATGAGAAGATTAAGGTAAAAGGCCATTATTTCACTTATTATCTATGCAACTATATATTGTGAAATTGTATGTAGTATAAATGTTTATTTAATAGATCCTTTAAGGTACTGAATTTTTCGACATCACTGCAGACGATTAGCTGTTCAAAGAAATAAAGCGTTTCTTCCTAATTTATTGTTTAATATTTTCAGGGGTTTAATAAGAATGATATCCTAGTATATTGAAAGAACGAAATACATCGTTTTTAATCTACTTTAGCGATAAGAATATATACCTCAGCGATCAAAGGGACCATGCAATCTATGGGTGAGGCACACACTATGATAAAAGCCTTTGGGCACTCATTGGCAATGGCGTCGGCATAATTTTTCACTATAGGCGCCTGGTAACTGAATCGCCTCTCAAGTGGCATGTCCACATTTATATAACCACTGTCAAGCAACAATACTATATCGGTATTCTGTGAAAGAGTTAAAATGTATTTAATATAATATAAAATAAGGATTCAATACACTCGATGTAATGTAATTTTTTTTTTACTAAGCAATCTTAATAGTGTTCGCTAAGGCCAATTATACTGGAATGGGCTCATCATTTTCAATACACTTTCATGTGATGTTAAGTCACGACGTGGTCCAGGTGGTAAACACGTTAAGCCTGGAGGTATTAGGTCTCAAGTGATGCTGCCGGAACACAGCTTGCCGAGAGTGGTAGCTAGCCAGGCGGTGTTTGCCCACAAAATGATCTAACGCCATGCTATGATTGCATCACTATGCTTTTCTTAACCGAAAACTCATTATAGATTAGGGTTCAAACCTACGTCCATCTAGGCAGAAACCGATCACACTGCCGCTAAGCTAATCATTATTATAGGTTTGATTTTCCTGAGATGGAACATGTGCGACTTAACATATCCTGGTTTGAGAACACCGCTGCCACCTTTTGACGTAATAACAACGAAATATCTTATTTTATATTATACTAGCAGTGTGCCCGCGTTTCATACGTTCGTCATTCCGTTTTAATTGTATTATCAAGAACCCTAATTATTCTCCTATTTTTTTGTACTAAATAAAGTGAAAAGTTAAAATACTTCCCATAAATTCAAATACCTGCCCGTAAACTGTGAATAGGAACGAATTTTTTTTAAGCGAAACCCTAACTATTTTCGAAAATCAAAAGTACCCTAAGTTACGCGGGGGGTAACTTCAGCTATCTACCAAAAAAAGTTCCGTCAAAATCGGATCAGCCGTCCCGGGATTTACCCGGAACAAACACAGAGACAGAACAAAAATCAGACAAAAATTTTAAAAATTATATTTCTGGTAAGTATAGGTATCGTATATACATTCATACGTATTTAGTAAAAAAAAAATGATAATAGTACATTACAAACAGCCCCTTCAATTTTATTTGTTAGTATAGATTCTGCACTCGCATACTGCCTATGTGACTTTTGTAAAATAGTTTTTTATCTGCATGAGTAAAAATCCTCGCAACCAATATGAGCGTATGACGTACAATTCAGGGGTTGTAGGTTAAATGTATTGATTGGCACAAGGCACCTGGGGTCAACGGCACGCTCGCTTATTGCAAATATCATGCATGAATCAGAATAAAATGGGCTTTATTTATAACATTTTTAAAAATTATAAAAAAATGATAATTAATACCTCATAAAGTGCTTCATTGATTTAAATAAAATTTGTTGTAAGGGAAGCATGTGTCGTTTGGTAACTGATATGCTATAAAAAATAAAATAAAAGCAGGACATTCCACACTCAATCAAGTAAGACGCGTATACGAAGCCGCGGGCGCCTAATAGTTTGCTTATGAAATGCTTTGAAAACTGAACACTGTAGTCAGAACTTTAACAGCCAAACTAAGTTCTGAACGTGAACTGTAAACTTGGCGCAAAGTTTGACAATTTCGTTACGACATGCAGGAGAGGGAGCTTTTGCGGACTTTGAAATGCAATTACTTAAATGAGGGCGTTTACCGATCTCCATATTTATTGTGTCAACTCCATATTTATTAATATTATTTGAAATGAACTTAAATTATAAGTATGCAAGTGATAAGAATCGTTTCCGTTTATAGCCCTGATAGACTATAGTGAATAAGCTAACGAAAAGTTTACGAACGTAGTAAATGATTTAATACCATAAAAATCGATTTGTAAACTTGTCATTCATCTAGTGTAGTGTCCTTAAATAGTTAAAAAGGCAGCTTAGATAAACAATAAAGTAGAAGAGTTATAATAAGAATTCTAAGGTTTCAAAATTATGGACTTTTAGTGCATATATTATTAATCATGTTATGTAAACTTGTTTTAGTTTTAATAATGCTCAGTTAGGAAACTCAGTTGGAGTTATTTGCTATTACCATAAAACGATTCAACGCATATAGAAATATTACCTGTAAACATCTTTCTAATTCATTACCAGCGCAGCCAAATGCTTGAACTAAGCAGTTGGTATTGATATGCTTAAGATCATCCACCACCTTGTTCAAGTCGCGGTTGCAAGCAGAACCTTTAGAATCTTTCGCTTCGAACAGACGCAGTCTGAAATTCAGAGTATTGAGAACAAAAGTCTTTTGACAAATGGACCTACGATTTATTCTTTAAATATGCTTACATTCAAATAATCGTTTAACATTAGATAGACTTTTTGCTATCGAATTTATAGAAAAACAACAGTATACATTGTGAATAAAGGTGGTAAAGAGTATATAGGATTTAATTTAAGATTCTGATAGAAAACAGTAGTTTTCGTTGATTTATCGTTGTTGTAAACGTGACGTTAATATTTCAATGCTTTGATTGTTAAAAAGTTATCATGTTATATTTTAAGATGGTATTGTAATCATGCCTAATAATAATAATAATTCCAAAAATAAACGTAAACATGATGGTATTTTTTTTAACGAGCTTAGCAGCAATATTATGGACGAACTCGAAAACTACTTCATCATTTCATGTACGTATTTCTGGACCCTGCATTATCGTAAAAATATGAAAATTCCATATCTACAAGAAAATAAGATCCTTGTCCAATAATACTATGTAACAAAGTATATTCATGGTCGATTCACAAATTGTTAACCACATTATTTCATACATTACGAATATCAATTCAATCAATTATACATATCAATAATGGAATATTTTCTATATTTAATGCGATGACTACAGATTCAAAGATGCGACTGGATTCATTTGGGTAAAACAGGGAGTTATGTGAGAAGCTGGAGGAGGCCTTTAACTAAACAGAGGTCCATATTTTAGATCAAATTAGAGAAGATAAATTTGTACTAACAATAATTTGAATAAATTTTCTAACAACACTTAAAATGTTACTTAGAATATGGAATAAATGGCTTTATCGTTATTATTATCTTTAATTCATTCCTTTGTAATGTTGTTATTACATTGCAAACAAGACTCCATATAAACAGCCGTAATTATAAAAAATATTAACAATGCGGTGGCTATAACAGATCAAATAAACTCTGTTATCGAGCAATAAAAATCCGACGATAAACACACGAGATCGTCACGAAAAGCTCGTAAAATCTTGACTTCTTTATTGTGTTCCACTGAATGTACTTTATTATTGGATGTATGAATGCCCCCTTGTAAAAGTTTCATGTGAATGACTTGCGCATTTTTACTGGTTGTGCAATAATGAGATGAGGAGGACATTTTTAGTTTAATGTCAATAGTGTTGTTTTTGTTCTACTGCCTTGACCTTATGATATTATGTAGTAATTTTATTGATGGAATTTGTGCCCGATATAGCGACAGGCTCGCCCCCTGTCACATCTGGGACGGAACTAAGCTCGGCGAAATGTCGGTGGTGTAGTTCGCTATTTCACCTCTGTCTAACCCTTCGGGGATAATATGCGTGAGCTTATGTTATGTTATATATGTAATTTTATTGATTTAATTTATTATTTAAAAAAAATTAGTAATTTTATGCTAATTGTTAATATTGATACTTATGAACTACAAAAATGTTTTTCCGATTTATCCAAAAATTAAACTTGGGTATGAAACAGTCAAAATAGCTGAATATATTTACCGAATAAATTTCTACAACGTTACATTAGAAAGGTTATAACCAAGATATTAACAAGAGTACAACTTTTGAACACGATTGTACTGTAACCAAAACACAAATCTCTCCCTCACCTTTACACGCTATAACACAAATTTCGACAAATAACATTCGACATTCTAATTTAATGACGAAACGGTATTCTGTTTCGTACCCGGATAAAGGGTTAGTGATAAATTTGAAACGGGTCGGTTGATATAAACGGGTGTTGCGACGCGACTAGATAAAGAGGTCCCCGAGGACCGACGCGACACGGACGATACAGTTTCATGGGGCCTGGATAGACGAGCTCATAATATAACTAGAGAAACACGTACAAGGCGAGTTGTGGTGATTGAATAGTATCTGTTACAAACGAATGGTGAATTTATTTATCATTTTCCTACAAATTCTTTAGTATTAAGATAAGGCAAAAATACTTCTCATAAATTCAAAGACTTGCCCGTAAAACTGTGCATTGAATCGGATCTTATTCAACTTTTTATGAATTGGACGCGGATCCCTAATTATTTTCGAAAATTAATAGTACCCTAAGTAACCCGGAGTAATTTGTAATTTGTATAATATGGTGTTTACTACTATGTATTCAATACATGTATTCATTAAACATACACGCATTCAATTTACATACGAGGCACCTTCAAAGTTATACCAATAGAGGATTGAATTATCGAAAAAGTTCTTCGACGGTATGAACACAATAAAAGACGGGACAACGACAATGAAATGCAAGTAACGCTGAACATATCGTAACCCAGATGTAGAAACCTTCGAACTAGTTGTCTAATATAAAAAAGCTTAAAGCAAACCCAATTGGCCAAACAGAAAACCCAAGGTAGAGCAATTTGGCTTAGAAAAAGATGTCCGACCCCAAATAGGAATGTAACAAAAAGTAAAGAAAGTAAGCAAGTATTTATTAAAATTAAAAGTATTGATTTAACAACCAAATATTTAGTTGTAGTGATAATAGAAATTAAGATTACGACTATATTACACAAAAGCTACAAAATGTTAATAAGCTTATCTGGTAATATTTTGATTTTGAATTTAAATAAACTGCTAAAGCAAAATAATCTGAGTATATTATAAGAAGTATGTAAGTGTATGCTCGAATTTATTTCACGGATTCAGAGCGTAAAATCTCAAAGAGCCATAAATTATGCCCATCCGATCACTGTAAGCCACATTGTTTAAATCATAGTAGTATTACGTGAACCATACGAAAACTAGAACGGGGTTAACATGATAATTTACCAAATAAAAGTTATTTGGCTTTAATTACAGGTTTTACCCACGAAAATGTAAGAGTCTGGCGTCTAGCTACAAAAATTCTAACTAAAATTACTAGTAACAGAGTAATGGCTAATGCAAAAATAATTGTTTTGGACAACCAAAATAAATGCGAGGGTCATTTGCACAACCAACACGAACTTGAAGCTACACATAATGTATAGAATTCATTAGATAAAAGCTTGAAGGTTAATTTTAAGTGCAAGGCTTGTATTGTAAACCGAATATTTATCCAATAGAATTTAGGTTATCAGCAATAGATGTAAAATGAAATCGTTCAATTATCAAAAACATATAAAATCCTGGAGCAAAACAAGTAGTAGATGACGCTCAGAAACACCTACAAAGCTTTGAGTAGTTATGAATTGTTTAGCGAATACCATACAGCGTACATATGTCAGATATAAATTGAAAGTTAATAGATTCATGGTCTAGGCATATTGCGAAAATACGGTATGATCTAAAATACAACTGACGATTTAAAGACCGTATAATAATGGTTTAAAAGCAGTTAAATTGGTTCAACAGTTTACAAAAGATATGAAAAATCACGTTTACGACTTGGAACTTGGTTTTAAGAATCATATTATAGATTTTTAGTTGTTAGTCCTATACACGAGTAGATGCAAAGTGAAATATATTATTGGATTGAAATAACAGTTATCAAGTAACTTTACGATCAATACTAGTAGATATGTAGCGAAATGATAATGTCGTTGTAAGTTAGGCCCTTTAATTAAAAAAATGTAAACACTAATAAGTACTCTACGTACTTTGAGCAGATTGATCTATTTACGAAATAAATTTCATAAATCTTTGACAACAAGTTAGTAAATAATTTATAAGAAGATTGATGGTATACCTATGGCACTCACTTTTTAATACATGGACATTGTTTCAGTAATAATGCGATATATTGTCCTACAGCGGTGTTGGCGCCAAGAACCGATACTTGGACACCAGGCCGAGGCGCCGGTATCTGTGACACCACCTTTTTCGGCGGAGGTAATGCCTTCGGAACTGGCAATTTTTCCTCCTTGCAAACCTCCTCTTTGCATTCAAGACGCCGAAAGGGAGCTAGAGGGAGGGAGAAGTTTAATAATTCGAATTTATTAGAGTCTGTTATTTCAAGATTGAGTTTCAATTATTACTTTGAACTAAGTTTTGTTGAAGAAATTTTCCCATTGATGATCGTTTAATTTACACTGCGAATGAATAATGATTAACAATGTCTATTTCATAATTAAAAATTTATATTGTCAAAGATCAAATAATTAGTAATTCTGCATTGGGTTTAACTAAAGCTATAGCAAATATTTTTGTAGGCGTTTGTTTCGCAATTTTCACATAAATTAAAGCATTTTACAAAAAGGGTGGTTAAAAATTATCGTCTGTTCTTCATATGTTATTGTTATGTCTTTTTTTTTTGCCAAACTTGATACTATTTTTGGACAACGTTTAACAAATACTTGTACAGTATGCTATTATAATAAAATTAGATTAATGCCATATTGATGCCGGTAGTATTAAGTAACGAAATAATAATTATAGAAAGATATCACTCGTCGATCTTGAAAGTTGATGGATAATAATATGGAAATATTTAGCCGGAAATACCTAATCAACATTTCGAGAACATCAAAGAATTGTTACTACTATTTGTACATGTAAGTGTGTACTTAGTAAGAGTTGTCCTTGATCTAGTTCTAGTAATTTGTATGTTCATAAAACTTTTTCGTGGAATTGCTTTTATTGCACGTTATAAAGTAGTAAAGAATACTAACTTCCAAAATTAGTGCCTCCTTCAATGACCTTCAACTTGATTCTATGTAGAATTCCTTCTGTCTTTTTACTTTTTTTGCATGGTTTTGGACATAACGGATCAACTTCTTCTGGCATGTCGACTATAGCTCTTCTACAGTCACCGTCACTAGATTTTTTTGCGTACGACCGAAAAAATATATTTTCACTTGGCAAAACCAGTTTGGATGAAGCAACAAAATTAGATAACAAATATTTAGTCTTAGAAATTATCGAATTCATTATGAAATTTTTTTCTTTTATTTATTTTTCGGAAATAGTGGATGCTTCTTGATGCTGTCGTGAAATTATGACAATTTACTTTTTTGTTTTCACTGTATTAAAATTAAACGACGAAAAAGTCTACGAGATGTCAGCAATAACTTTTTTATGGACTTAAACGAAGATTTAATCAACAGATTAGGAGATCTCATTAAAAATTTAATCAAAGACTGACGTACCTTAAAATCAGTAATGAAATATAATATCTTAATTATACTTGCTTGTTATATAGTTTGTTACGTTTCTTTGAAGGTATTTCAGGTCTATTAATTAAAGGCACTTGTTTAATTAAAGATTAAATATGTATTCATTACAATCGTGCTCAAATCAAGTATCTTCCTTTGGTTTTCTTTTATCTTATATACTATTTATTTCCCGCTATTCCGTCCGCATTAGCTTATTGAGTCCAGAGAGAAACTTTGTTATTGAGAATCAACCGTAGTATATAGAGATATGCTACGGTGAAAATGTCTATACAACTTATGAATAACTCCAATTCTCTATTGCATGAATTTGATTTTGACTACGTAAGCAGTGGCAATTGTTATAATTCAAATTAAAGTGTCTGTTTGTAACAACAAAAAAAACTTTTTTTTACTACACAGATATGAATGTATATACGATACCTATACCAAAAATACAATTTATCCAATTTTTGTCTGTCTGTCTGCTTTTTTCGCCTAATCTCTGGAACGACTGGACCGATTTTGACTGGATTTTGTTTTGATAAATAGCTGAAGTTTCTCACATACACAGCGTTTATTTTTCAAAAAAATTAAAATTACGCGTAAAAAAACCCAAGAAATTGTGACCAAAACCCGATTCAATGCACAGCATCAAAATATTTTCCACTGATTCTTTAAATACTATATCGCAGTTACGAATAACACTCATAAAAATATGCCCTCTTATTAGACAGAAGCTTATTATCGAAAGCGAATTATAAAACAGTAATAATTTTACTTTTATTTTAACTAGCGGCCCGGCCTGGCATCGCAGGGATATTTTGGCATAGTCGGTAAGATTGTTCCTCGTGTTGTTGGCTATCTGTAGGTGAGTGAGTTTTTTTTAAATCGGTTAATTCGTATTTTTATTTTATCCGTGACAAATAAATTTACCTGTCCATGTAATAAGTATAGAATATAATTATAGTGCTATATACTAGATGTATGTATGTGTGTATGATGCACGAAGAATTGCCAAACTTAGGTGACAATGAGCTCGGCCCATTGCTCGTAGAACTGATGCCTGATGGAGCCAATGGATTCTCGAATGGCTGCCGTGTACCGGAAGACACAGCATGGGTAGACTCCCCACAAGTTGTACCGACGACCTGGTGAAAGTCGCGGGAATCCGATGGATGCATGGCGCAAGACCTGTCGTTGTGGAGTACTTGCAGGGAGACCTATGTCCAACAGTGAACATATTTCGGTTCAGTGGATGCATATAAGATATAAGTCACACAAAAATATGATTAAAACTACGACAATTTTACTTGTGTTTAAAATATAAGATTTGTGGTATATCTTCGTTTAAAAAAGTCTTCTCTAAAATGGTCTTAATTGTAAATCTCGTAGTTTCAACATAGACATTTTAATATCTATTTTTAGTTATAAGCAACAGAATCGACTGAGAGGGAAAGCTGGCGTCAACGATCTGCCTTGACATAGACGTATTTATAGCGCACTCTCCGCTGCTATATTGCCCTATTTCCTGAATAGCATTCAAATTGGTACGCCGGAGCGCTTCAATCAACGCATACCTTTATGTTGTACACGAACGAGGTAAACTTTGCTCTGTTATGTCTTTTTATTAAATGTGCTTTTTTGCATTGTTTAAATGTAAACAGTTTTAAATTATAAATCGTTTTATGATTTTAAATGTAACCATTAACATTACCGAATTTAATAAATAATTATAATTGTAATAAAATGATCTAAATGGTATTTTATATTTATGATAAATAATCATTTGACAATCCAGATTTTTATTAGATACTGGCTATGGTCAACGGCTTTGCTCGTATATTGTTATTCAATATTTATCTGTCGTTCTTGAAGAGAACGCTGTGGTTGTCATTTGTTTGTTGATTACTTCAATTACTTCGAAACTTCTTGATTCTGTTATAACTATTATAACGAAATACATAGCTAAAGAATATGTATAGTATGAAATAAAAATGATAATGTAAATCGCTTCAGTATTTTCGAGTTATATGTAAACTAACGGACAGGCGGAAAGACGTTACCTACCGTTTATAATATATAAGCATATAATTTAAAAAAAAAACAAATGCATGAGCTATTAAATCTGAAAAAAAAAATAAGTAGAACCGGATGAGTTGTATGTATCAATTTTAATTAGTCCTTTGAGTACCAATTATGGGTGGGAGGATAATTCCAGAATAATCGAGTGTGAGAAAAGAAAATATTGTTTCAGTACCTTTTATATGTCAATGAAGTATAAGAGGTATAATTTACACGAATATATATAAAAACTTTTTTTAAAAGATTGTCCTCTATATTTTATATCGATAAAATCTCATATCGTATAAAAAAACGTTCACAAAATCCTTGACTTAAGTTAACAAAATTTTACGGACAAACCTAAATCGTGCCCGTTTTATTAAAAATGATTTTATTTTGTAAGCATTTTCCGTAGACCTCTAGGAAAAGAGAGTTCTGAGTTCTCAGACTCTCCATCGTAGTTACGAGGAGACCAATTAGAGTTTAGTTGAGTTGACGACCCGTCCTCATTTAACTCTGTCGAGTCTCCACTTATTTAATACGATAATAATAACACAGTTTCCAGTTTTTATCCGCGGCTCGTTAGACTCTTAATTTCATGGAAAACCTTGAGATGTTTATTCGTAGGCTTAAAGAATAGCATACAGCTTATATTAAAAGTATGTAAATTAAAATGACAATCATTAAAATTAAATGCATATGTTATTTCGTTTATTTTTTTAGTTTTTTTTACACTATATAGACTCGAATTAAGTGACGATGTGGTCTAGGATGGTAAACACACTAAACCTAGGTACTGGTTCTCAAGTGATGCTGCCGGAACACACCTATTGGTATTTGGCGACAGGTTTCCAATTTGAGGGTGGTAGCTACCCAGGCGGGCATCATTAGAAAATACCCTACCCCCATGCTATGGTTTCCTCGCGATGTTTTTCCTTCACCGAAAGCTCAGGCCGATTTTTTTTGAGTTGGATAGGTAGGATCGAACCCGCGTCGATTGACGCGGAATCCAGCCGCACTACCCACTGCGCCATCATCGCTTATTAAAGTATGAAAGAGTTGCTAATAAACAAACAATCTCACTTTCACATCTATACTAATAAATATAATTCTGTCTGTTTTTAATGTCAAAATAACAATTTTTTATTAAATACCTGTGAATGTACCAAATATAAAAAAAGTACCAAAAACACCATTTTTAAAATTTTTGTCTGTCTTCCTGTCTGTTTATTCCGACTAATCTCCGGAACGGCTGGACCGATTTTGACGGGACTTTTTTGTTGTATAGCTGAATTTACTCCGCATAACTTACGCTACTTTTATTTGTAAAAAATAGTTCGGCGTAAAAAAAAAAAACTAAAACTCGTGAAATTGTGAACAAAATCCGTTTCAATGCAGTTTTACTAGTAGGTGTTTGAATTTGAGAGAAATATCTTTGCTTTATGTTAGTATCAAAAATAATCTCCGCAAAATAAATAGAGCTCCGCGTAAAAAAATTAGGAAACAGAAAAAAAAAAAAACGATTCAATACATAGCACCATCAAAACATTATTTTCCAGTGATTATTTATAAACGATACTACACAGTAGCGAATATATAAAATTCGGGTTGAGCCGCGGACGAACAGTTAGTTTTAAATGTAATTATTTTTCTAAGGAAAGTAATACGATAAAGTTTATTTTTAACCTTTTATTATTCTAGAAGTAATTTCTATAGAATCCTACGCGCTACGTCTACAAACGTTGCCTTGGGGACTACACAATCATGAATACGTATCTATTACTTTCTCTGTGAAATATCATAACTGTTTACTTTGTATTTTAAATATAACTTGTAATATTAACCGTTAGATCAATCTTTTTATTAAACATAATTGATAGTTATTTATCCTTGAAATAGGTAAATTGATTTTTTTATTTGAAACATCTATCTCTACCTGGTAGTTAAACTAACTCGTATGCCGTGTAGAAAAACATGACGGCGTTTGATGTTTTACATTTACCGAATGCCCCATGACGGGCAATTTTTTATTCCTAATGAAATCAAAATTAATTCTTTTTACGATCTTTCATCAAATATCCAATTTCATGGTTCTTATATTTCTTTATTTTTAAGTGGCAGTATTATATTGCTTGCAGAACCGATGCCCGATGGGGCTAACGGGTTCTCGAATGGCTACAACGCATCGGAAGACGTAACGTAGGTAGGCCAGGCCACTCACAAGGTGGACTGACGACCTAGTAAAGGTCGCGGGTATCCGCTGGATGCGGGTGGCGTAAGACCGGTCGTCCTGGAGATCTTTAAGGGAGACCTATGTCCAGAAGTGGTCGTCTTTCGGTTGAATGTATGGATGGATTCTTATATTAACGTTCATTTTGATAACTTTATTATAGTCGCTGCAATACAATTCTGGTAAACTAGTGAGTCACGTGCCAACATACAACATCGCATGTCGAGTCACACCCAGGTCACTGGCCTACCACAGAAATTGCTTCAACTTTACGGTAATATCCATTAAAAGTTTTAAAAAAATAAAGCTTTATTTTCGCTCATAACTAGATTTTTATTTTTGGATGTTTAATACTGGTTACCTTTGAAATCTTAGTTTTTATAAACGGTAAAATAGTATACATTGAACTTATTGATAGGCTAAATATATATGGAGATAGAACTTTGACCGAGAAGTTTATATTTATCTAAATAATCGACACATGATTATTTGGCAAGATCTTTTCTTGATCATGACTCATTTTCAAATTAGACAATGATTATTTCATTACAATAGATAACATAAAAAAAACTTTTTTAATTAAATTCAAAACAATAAACTATAAAATGCACTAAAAGACAATAAATAATAACTTAATTAATAGGGTTCGTTAATTTTGAAATCGGTGCCAGCTTACGGATAACATAGTGATGTAAATGTACGTCGCCAATTATACTCAAATTTGAGTAAATGTTCTTTAAAATCTACCTAGTCCTTTATTTAGCACATGTGTAATCATAAAGTTAAATCAGTTATTTCCATTTGTATGAGTACACTGGTTAACTCTAGCTGGCGTCTACTCCACAATTAACGAACAGACAAGTAAAGTAATTATTTATTGACATTTTAGTGCATTTTTGTGGCTTATACTTTTGAAATCAGTTTTGTTTTTAATTTAAAAAGTATTTTTTCTACTTTTTGGTTTAAGTATGTTGTTTTAGCTATCTGTGAAGCCTAATTCATAGCTTTGGAAACGAATACAGTAGTACCCCGCTTAGCGCGACCCCGTTACGCGCGGTTTCACTATAACGCGAATGTCAAATTTCGCGCTCAAATGCCTCGCATTACGCGAAAGAGTGCGTATAAACATAATGTAAAAACAATAGATGTATTTTTCCGTAAAAAAATAAGAGTATGTATTGCATAAAGTGTTCTTAGAATTAAAGTGATTGATTAAAATGATTTGTATTTGTTTGTATTAAATTTTGACTATGTTTAATCATAAACCTCGATATACGTGAATTTCAGTTAACGCGATTTTCTTCGGAACGTATCCCTCGCGTAAAGCGGGGTATTACTGTATATGAAACACGTAATTGTCTATAAAATTCGAGAGTTTATCTCAATTTCCCTGAGTTCTACTGATCAAATTCTGATCTGGTGGAAATGGAACCAAATCGGCCGAAGTAATCAATCGAACAAACACATAGAGGCGACTTGATAACCTCCTCCTTTTTGATGTCGGTTAATAAGTAATATTAGATAGCTTTCAAAATTTGTTACAATAAAACCTAAAATATAAAAATTATCTTAATATGAAATCAAAAACAGTAATCATTATTTGGTTAACTAATAAATTATGTTTCTGAAGTGTCAGAGCAGCGCTGGTATTCTGATTTATAATATATTGTATATTGTTGGACCTTTTGATGATAGTGTAAATAAATAAATATGAAAGAGTATTGAGATACGATCATATAACGAATTGAACGATTCGGGAGCGCGAATTATGATGGACCTGTGCTTTCATTACAGATGAAATAAATGGCATATAAATTATTATGGCGTATATATATTAGACTAATTTTGATCTCCTATTTCATCCTTGATAAGTAAGATATCCTAAAGATTATGCTTAATCAATTTATTGCATATTTTAAAATAGAAAATGAACGACAGTTCAGTTTCACGAAATCCAAATCTACTACTAATAATTATAGCACAGTCAATTATTTATTTTTACACACTACAGTTAACTATGTATTTATTTTTTCAATTACTTAAATGTATACTGCGCTACACTAAGGGCTAGTTCCTAGAGCGGCAAATTTCGTAGGGTGAGAATACAAATATCTTCGAAATATCGAAACGTTATAATTATAATGAGAAATAAGAAAAGGGGAGAAGAAAAAACAATAACATAGTTTTGAAAGGAAAAAATACCGACAGTAATTTATAAATAGTTATTAAGCTCACGTAGATGTAATTCGTTTTGTTTCTTATATCTCTATATTGTAAAAGAGTTCATTAACTAATAAAAACATATCAAAAAAGAGTGCTGGCCAAGGGTCTACAGTATTTCTTTGAATATTGTAAATCGAAACTTCATAAATTTTATGCAAAATTTCGACAATGAGATTACGATGTCCAGAGATGCCATCTTTACAGTATCGAGCGGCAGCATTTTTACAGTGTCCAGGGGCGGTGCTAAGGATAAACCCGAATTTGTTTTTTTTTTTTTCTAATGCTGTTGATTGGAAGGGCCTTTACAGCTTCACCGAACTTTGTGGGCAAGTGCTGAAGGCACTCAGACGCAAAAGGTAACTAGCATTCTGATTATATATCACCAAATTTATACTCACGATTTTCGTGTTGAGGTGCAATAGTTCGCGTTCGGTGACCCGACGTCGGGCGGTCTCCATTTGCTGTTGACGGTACTGATTGTATTTGTAGAGTAAATACATTCCGGGTAGAGCTAAAACCACGAACGGTCTCATCAGATTCGACGATGTTGAACTGCGTTGCGGCATCTTCGTCTTAATAACATTATTCGGTATTAATTTCAAATCGCATAATGCTTTTCGATGTTACAGCTTTTGCTAACATTTTGCGTTTTAGTTGTGTACGTTGTTATAATTTTCGATATCATTTTAATTTTTTATTAACTGTACGAAAAATTTTGTAATTTATATATGGAAGATTTTTTTTTGTATGTTTTAAAATACTAATTAAATAGTAATCTAATAAGTTAGCTAAAAAGATAGTTAAAAACTACTGAGGGGTTTTTTAAATTTTATTGCTTTAGATTTAGTTAAATATAATATTTTAGAGAAACTATCACTCGTCGACGATGATTATATTTATTTCGTATCTGCAACAAGGAAACATTATACGGTTAGGTTATTTTATAATAAAACTGAGGATAAATCTTATTAAAGTAACGTATCACAATTTTCGTAGCAATCTATGTCAATATATCGCACCCGAAGAAGATTCACTTTAAGAAATAGTAATCTTTGACAAAATAATAATCTAAAGTTTTATTGAACTGAAAACTTGTATAGGAAAATCTTATAAATTCCCGGTACCAATGCTATGACCTCAGCCGTCAACATGCTACAGTATGTCAAGTATTAGATGGCGTTTAAGCGCTGGCGCTCAGAGATAAATAATAAAATTTATACTTACGCAGCATATCGTATGTTTTGATTATGAATAAAATAGATGGAATGTATATAACAAAATTATTAATCAGAAAACCAATAGATGTAAAAACCAGGTAAATATTATTAGGTTATGTGAATTCTTAAGGGTCCCCTTCTCTCCGGACAAAAATTCTCTCTGAGAATCGGGTGAAGAGGTGTGGGAGATAGAGCCTGTGGGTCAGGCAGCGATTTCCCCCACATCGGGCTAATTTACTGGACGTGGCCCTGTTGGGCCTGCCGCAGGGGACGACGCGGTACTTGTGACACCGATCCCGTATCGTCCCCTGAATGCGGCGGGCGGCCCCCGGGGGGTTTAGTGGGTATTTCCGGCGCTTCTCGTCGGGTGAGTCCCACACTGGTGTGGAGACGTCCCTCCCCACCCCCCTACCAATTTCATTGAGAAGACATTTGGCCTTCCTAATGAATTTGGTAGGGGTAGTGCGTAAATGCAATCCCCTCGTAAAAAAAAAGGTTATGTGAATTCATAGAGAACTTAACCTATAGTGAATTATATCAAATAACAGAATTATGATATGAAACGTTAAAAAAACAATTTTCAAACTATCGAATTTTTAATTCGGTAGGCAGTACCTGTGGCTGCTTAGTTTAAAAAAAAAATTAAATGTTATAAGTAGCATTAGGTATTGTTATAAAAATATTGTATGCCATTTACTCTGCCATAATATAATATTTCCCAAAGGCTTATATTATAACACTTTAATATTTCACCAGCACCTGGTTCCAAATTCCTTAGGTAATCTTACAATTTATACGACATAGTCAACGGAAGTCTATCAATTAATGCGGTAAATTAACCGATAACAAACTTACCGATATTGCCCGGGAACCGGCAATTTTGCCGAACCCTAAAATAGAGCTAATAACCGTGGGAAGCAGGGTTGTCAATGATTTAATATATTTTCTAATTAACATTTATAGTAATAATTCGGCCAAGGGGAACGGTGCACTCGATTGAAACCTTACCTGAATAATAAAATATAAAAAAGTAATGATTTCGAGTTGACAACATATATGCGTAAGATTCGGATTGTCAAGTTTTTTGTTAAATTCTAACGCTGCAAATGGTGGTCGCCATATTGGCCACTCGGGTTCCATCTTTCGTTAAAGCCGATTCACACGTATTAGTGCCGATTCACACGTATCAGTGAAGTTACAGTTCCTATCTACCTACATTTTGTAAAAGATTGTCACATTTCACCCAAGCGAAGACGGGTTTTCATCTAGTATGTAATATTTTATTATAGTCACAAATACGTGTATCGATATTACGTAAATAAGAAATAGTATTTTTAGTTCTTTCGTTTTTATAATTTCAAATTTACCTGTCTACTGGATTTGTTTAAACTGTTATTATAAAACGCAATCACATTGTTTAATTTTATTGTTATAAATCTGTTGTATTAAATTGACTTGTTACTAGATTTTATAACATATAAATGTTTGTATTTACATATATTTACAATGTAGTAAAATAATGAAATTTAACTATTTTTCGGATTAATCCGTATTTGTTCTCCGATATCAGCTGCTAACCCTAGCGTCAAGCGATGTAGATTGATGGTTTCCTCCAGAGAGCGATGTGAACTGAGGCGTAATAGGTTCTTTTCCTCGTCACAACACAAAACTATAAATATAATAGGTTATGTATTACGTCATTACGTCATACATTGCGGATTAATAGAAACCGGATTGAATAGTTTTGATATTTAAGCCCTAGTTACATACACCTCAATACCTATTCAATTCATTGATGTATATGCGAACATTTCCTTTTTATTACACAGTATATTATTTTGCTTTGACCACAATCTCACCGGTTGTTAAGTGACGATGTGGTCCAGAAACACATCAAGCTTAGATACTGGCCTAGATACAATACGGAAAGCAATTTCTTCTATGGTTTCAGTAATTAACGGATCGAGCAGGTGCTTGGAAAAGTGCACACTCATTGGTTTATTGATTGGGAGTTAACCAAAGCGTAGAATGGATACTACCAACTTTTAATTCTTTTTATTTATCCATTGGTTATACAACAAATAAAGAGGGTGACAATTCAAGCGCAACATGTGAGATATTTTCAGTAAAACCTAATTGCAATATTACTGTTCCACTGTAATTTAAATATAGTAATTTAGTTGACTTTAATAGTTAAACAAATTGAATAATAGAGACTGAGGTTAGCAATGTATCTGAATGTGTTTTTAATATATACGAAGATATTTACACAGAGACATTAGGCAGCAATGGGGACTGCCGACAGAAGTGAAAAATCGGCAGTTTTGAAAAACTGTTTATTTAAATTAGTTCGGTGCCTAAAGTATATATACATATTAATAAAACAAAATAGATTTAGTATAAATTTGAAATAAATTGAAACAATTTTGTTTTTAAATTAATAAATCCAATAGGAATTAAAAAAGCATTTATGGGAAAATATTTTAAATGTGACAACAAAAAATTAACATCACTTAAACGCTATCTTATACTTGAGACACCATGGCATGTTGTTGACTGCTGACGATGTAATGTTGGTAACACCAATCTACAAGTTTTTCCCCAGCCGAGAATCGGTCAACACGATTTTTACATGATATGGGCTCAGTGCTTTGACCACAATCTCACCTGATGTTAAGTAAACACACTAAGCCTAGATACTGGTCCTCAAGTGACGTTGCCGAAACACACCTATTGGTATTTGGCGATAGGCAGTTGAGGGTGGTAGCTATCCAAACGGGAATCAATGCCTATCACCTAAAATGCTCTATCACCATGCTATGGTTTCCTCGCGATTTTTTCCTTCACCTAAAGCTCAGGCCGATTTTAGAGTTGGATAGGTGGGATCGAACCCGCTCCGATTGACGCGGAATCCAGCAGAACTACAACACACTGCGCCATCATCGCTTCAATCGTTTAGTTTTCACTTCAAAAATAAACAGATTTTACTTTTTATATAATAAAATCTTTACTTAAACAATAGAAGTGATTACTACTGAATATAGTCCGATACCATGTCTTACATTGTGTTGAAATCATACTATTATTTACGGTAGGTGAGTTTCTATTGCCCGCTCGGTTATATCTCTTGCCGCATAGACTTAGCGATCGAAATTCGATCATATTAATCACCGTTGAAAATTACAGGGAAAAAAAAAAAAAACTTTTTTAAATAAAAACAAAACCGACTTCAAAAGAATACACTATTAAAATGCACTAAAAAGTCAATAAATAATTATTTTATTAATCTGCTTCGTTAATTTTGATATCGGCGCCAGCTTACGGATAACAAAGTGGTGTACGTCGTTAATTATTTGTAATTTTGATTAATTGTTCTTTAAAATCACCCAAGCCCTTTATTTAGCTTATATGTAATTATGATAAATTTTAGGCAGTTATTTCCATTTGTAAATGAGTACATTGGTTAACTCTAGCTGGCATCGACTTCTAAACTAACGATGCAAATAATAAAGAAATTATTTATAATTTCTTTAGTGTACTTTTATAGTTCATTCTTTTGAAGTCGGTTTTGTGTTTAATTAAAAAACTTTTTTTTTTACTTTTTAGATTAAGTACCTATGTATTTTTAGGTATAGCTGTGAAGCCATTTCATAGCTTTGGAAACGAATATATGAAACACGTATAAATATAATATTCGAGGGGTTATCTTATTTTCCCTGAGTTTCACTGATAAGATCCTGATCTGGTGGAAATGAGACAAACTCGGAAGTGTACTCCTACGATTAAAAAAAATTTTGCATATCAGTCCACAAATTACGAAGAAATCAAGTAACAAACAAAAAAAAAAACATAGACGAATTGATAACCTCATCCTTTTTGAAGTCGGTTAAAACTAAAAAGTAAAGTTCGTCAATAGCTACTAAACAAAAAATGATTGATAAAAAGGCGAGAAAAGGTATTGAAATGTTTCATTTTTGCCTATTTTTATAGTTTCAGGCGGTTTTATTTGTCAAACGCGGGGTTACCTATATACATTTTATTGGGTACTATCATATTGAAATGTAGTAGGATTCATATAATCTTTCAAATTTCAAAAACCTATAAGGTATGGTAATTTCATTTAGATGTCTACAAGCACGAATATATACCGATAACAACGTGAATCCTAAACAAGCTTTGTGATTTTATGACCCAGATCGATATTATTACGCAAGCCGGAGGTTATAACAAAGCGTAAACAGTAAATTTTGATTTTAGGCATTGTAATGTTTTTGAAAATTGTAATTAATTGATTATCAATAGTAATCTGTACATATAAAGTGGAAACTTATTTAGTGGCATTGAGTGATTCTCGGTAGGGGAAAATCTTATAGATTCGCGTCACAAATGTTATGACGTCAGCCGTCAACAACATGCTATTTCATGCGGTTAAGTGATGACTCTTTTGTGTTGTCACATTTAAAATATTTTCCCATAAATGCTATTTTTTTATATTTTCAATTTGATAATACAAAAAAAAAGTTATTTTCTTTGATTTCAAATTTATACTAAATCTATTTTATTTTATTTGAAACATAAATAGGTTTTAATATTCTGAAGACACTGAGCTAATTTTAACGTGAAATAAATAGTTTTTCCAAAGTCTCGAGTTTTCTTTTATACTTCTGTCGGCAGTCCACATGGCTCCTAATTTTGTATTCGGTAATGCTATGACCACAATCTAAATTATTATTAAATGTCTCTCAAGTCATAGGTACTGTCAGAACACACCTATTGGTGCTCGGTGACTGGTATTCAACTTGAGGATAATGGCTAACCAAACAACTAAATTAGAATCATCATGCTATGGTTTCCTCGTCTTATTTTTTCCACCGTAAGCTCATGCTCATTAAATAGTCGAATTAATTGTTTTATATATAACTAGGGGTCGATCAAGTATTGCGTTAAAAAAACGAAACTTAATAAGTAATTAAAACATACGTAATAGCATTCAGACTCCCCGTCCCCTATGTCATCAGAAATAAGCAAAACATAGACCCTCCTGCCTTACCAATGTTTTTAAGGTACCACACTACAAACAGAGCCATCAGTCATCGCTTCATTTGTATAATTTTGAACTATCCATGTTGAGGTTAGATAAGCCTCACAAAAATCCTCACAACTTAACTTCACAGTATTGTAATATCATCGAAAGGAAGGTAGAATGATATTTGGTAAGTACTTTGCATTCTAAATTAATATTACATTATATTCATTATATTTATAAGTGATTATAAGGCACACTTATACAGCAATAAAGCATACTTATAAAAATAAGGTATCGTCATAACGGGACAAACATTACGGGAAGTGACTAGCGTCTGAGATACAGGCTCGGCTTAGTTCAGGCGCTAGGAAACATTAATATAGTACGTAAATTAAATTTATAGAATAAATATCATTGATTATTCTTACGTATTTGTTCATTAAAGTTATTATTAAAAAAGGTGTAAATATATTATAAATGCTGAAACCAATCAAGCCTCAAACTAACCTTCACACAAATCCTTACAAAATAGTTTTATTGTATGTAAAAACAAAATAAAAAAAATACCTCACTTTCAATCTAAGTTACAAGGAACTTAGAAACAGAACAATCTATTTATCTAATTTTGAGGGTAAATATCACTTACATTATAAAATCCTAGTATATTCAATTAGTTTATTCGTTCCTATGTTCGTATAAGCCGGTGCCAGCCAGCCGATATTACGATCGTATAGACACGAGGCGGCGTGCGGCTTTCAGCTCGGCTTCGACGAATTCGTAGATCGACAGCTACGATGTTGTCGAACCCCTCGTCATTGGTAATATATTAGCGGTTTTATAGTCAGGGATAGAAAATACATTTCCTGGTTGACGGGTCGCCTGAAGCGCCTTTCCATTTAATTCTAACTTTTCCGTAGCTATAAATTTCAATCATGATCTTGTATTGTTATTAAACAAAAATGCTTAATTTTCCAGATAAATTTCGTACAAAAAAAATGACTAATTTTGATCACTTTTATATTAAAAAAAAGAATTACTAAATCATTGCGTGTACATTTGAGTTATAATATATTATAGTAATTAAATACCTATAGCTAGTATGAACTGTTATATGCAAATTGAACCACTGAACATCTAGTACATATAGATCTATGTTTTCAAAGCTTATTTCTCATAATGATTGTAATAAAACGTAACATCTACATACATATCGTTAAGTTCACTATGCCAATAACCGTTTTCCATTAGTAATTAACAAGTAGTAAGCCGCAGTTCATAGTCCTACATTTAGGTAATAGAGGCTTTACTATTAACATCGTCACGAATATTTTCACGAACAGCACGCACTAGCCTTATCTCTCCCTATATTGCTTCAATTAATGAATGGATAAGAAATATAAAAATAATTATTATAAAATAATATTCTGATATATATTTTCTGCTATGGTTAAATATATTATTGAATTCAGTGTTCGCTGTATACTTAATATAGTGAAAAAGGTTATTTAGGCCGTAGAAAGGTATGTTGTACTACTTATGTGCACACTACAATTAGGTAGAGCACAGAAGATAGAATAGAAAAACTGTAGGGTTTCGATACAATGTGACCGTCCATCGTTTATTAAATAGAAAAACTACTTTAATACATAAATTGTACCAACACAATAATCAATACTTAAAATAAAAAGCTAACGAAACGAAATCTGAACATGAAGCTACAAAAGTATTTAAGAAAAAAATACTGTGCGGGGTTTTGAAGTCGATTACAGAATACGTTTCGATATGTTTAATTTTTTTTGTCTACTTGTCTGTTTGTTAATTTGTTCGCCAATCACGCAAAAACTACTGAACCGATTTCGATGAAATTTGGTAATAACATATATTGCATCCAGGTGGAGAACATAGGCGACGCGGTGCTTGTGAAAGCCACTCCGTGTCGCCCCCATCCCAAATGCAGCGGACGGCCCCGGGGGGTTTTAGTGGGTATTTCCGAGCGCTTCACACCCGGGCGAGTCCCACACTGGCACGGAGCTCGTCACTCCGTGCCCCCTTACCTATTGTATTGGGGGATTTCGGTCTCACTAATACAATAGGTAAGGGTAGTGCGTAAATGCATTTCCCCCCGTCAAAAAAAAAAAAAAGGTGGAGAACATAGGCAAATTGTCTGGATTACAAGCGGCGGTAAAGTATGTATAAAATATATGTTCGGATGCGGACAATTTATTAAATATTAGTTGGTGACAAGTTTTCTTAACAGGTATTATTGTGTCGTACGGTGAATTGAAAGTAATTTATTCTATTAAAAGTACATTAACTGATTACTTGTGAACTAAAATTTACCATAGCGTGTTTGGTGCTGGATCAGTTCATCAGATTAATTAGTTATAATTATCGTATTGCAATTAACAGATTTGATCGCATCGCATAGCTTGCTTTACCCAGAGATGCAATAGGGATAAACGAATTAAACATTTGATTTTAAACCAATAACGTTAGAACTTATTATTTAAATGATCTGAGCTTTGTCTGAAGAAAAACATTGAGGTTAAATTACAATATGTCGTCAAAGTATGTTCAATGCTATATTTATGTTGTTGAAAATTTGTTAATAAGGACTATTAATGTGTCGCGTACCCATAAAAATAAGACAATCGAAAGACAATAGGAAAACAATCGAAAGCTGGCATAAACGCCAGGTAACAAACTACTTTGCCCAGACAATCAGCTTTGCTTTACAGAGTGGCATTGATGCTGGCAATTTGCGCACACTGGCGGTCTTGGTTCATAACTCGAGGACCATTAAGAAAAATTTACGGGATAACTTTTTCAAATTTATACTAATAAATAAAACTGAAGTGGCTTTTTTGTAATGTCAATTATTTTTTTACTAAATAGATACGATAGATAATTATACGAAAAATGTAATTTTTAAAATTTTTGCCTCTCTGTTTATTCCGGGTAATCTCCGCGACGGCTGGAAGGATTTTGACGGGACTTTTTTTGGTAGATAGCTGAAGTTACTCCGGGTTACTTAGGGTATTTTTAATTTTCAATAATAATCAGGATCCGTGTAAAAATCCGATTCTATGCACAGTTTTACTGGCAAATGCTTGAATTTATGAGAATTTTTTTTTTTAGGAAAATTATTAGGTTTCGTATAAAAAAATAAAACGCAGTGAAGAATATATTAAACGCGGGCACAGCCGCGGGCGGACAGCTAGTCATAAATATATTCCCTGGCTTGGTTTTAGTATATTGTTTATGAAGAAGTTATGAGGATGATAGTGAACGAATTTGTCAAGTGAAAATTATTATAAGATCATTAAGTCAATTATATAATAAGTATAATCATAGATAAAACTATGATATATAAGAAGACCATGTATAACGAAGTTAATCAATACATCATATGTACAATACGATACATACAAAAAAAAAAATGTTTGTATATATTTTTATACTAGCGACATTTATAAATCGAAATGGAGTGGTATTCATAAATCATCGTTAGTGTTTAATAAAAACCGGAAACAGCTTAATGCGCGGTAGCGATTCTATGTTATGTCAAGGCGATGCGCAGGCGACGGATAATAATTGAATAATGCTGCTATTCACAAAATAAAATAATTCCGTACAGCTATTTGATGTAAGCCTAATATAAGTCCCGCTGTATTAACCACGTTTTTATTTGCGTCCGTCCACTTATTGTGGTTCTTACTTCGAAACCAAATCAGCTTGCCACGTTTGTTGACGTTTATGATTACTGCTATACTTGTTATGATTTTAGTTTAAGAGAACTTTATGAGTTAGTGCCGCTCTGGTGACTTTGGATTCGATGTTTGTGTAGAAATTAAACGTTCAAGCAGAAGATTGAATATGAAGTATATATTTCTTTTTTTTTTTCTAATCTAGCTAATGCTGTTGACCGGAAGGACCTTTACAGCTTCACCGTAACTTTGGGGGCGAGTGCTGAAGGCACTCGCTGCAAAAAGTAACTAGCACAAGGGCACCAAAGTGGTACGAACCTCGGCTTGGCCATTACCTGAGTGTAAAAACTTCCGCGGAGTTTTAATCCTAGCTAAACCCTACATTTTTTATTTTATATATTTAAAAAAAATGTTTCTTTCAGGACAAATGTAGCTACGTGTTATATGCAGAAGTGTCTTTGCAGTGTTGTGCGTGGAATGCTTGATGCAAGGTCAGTATCACTGTATCGCGCTGGTAGCGCAGTCCAGAGCCTCCCCAGTTGCGGAACGTAGCACTCCTTGGGCCGCCATCGGAAGGGGACCCGGAGTATGTGCGGGAGAAAAGTTAGCCGCCTGTCCTCGGCGGCGTGAACGGCTGTTTCGCGGGTGTGGTCGCAGTCACGCAAGTAAACGCGGTTGATGCGGGAAGATCATATTCGCGGTCGGTCAAGATGTTACGCGATAGTTGCATCTTAGGAAGGGCATTCGGGTCGGGCGAATACGAGACGGCTTGTACTATGAGGGGGTTCGAGTGCGTCTGCGTGTTCGAAGAAGGCGCGACACTGGGTTTTGAAAACGGACTTGATGGTGGGCAGATCCAGATCCCTGTGTAAATCCACATTTTTATGGTACCAACGGGCTATATATCTCTTAATACATGTGCCTACTTTTATATCCGAAAATGTGGATCTCTGCGAGTGAGAAATCCGATCGCTTGGTTTTCTCTTGCATTGCGTCAATGTGGTTTATGTTCAACAGATGTTGTGAAAGGTCGGCTCACTCGTCTTAGCGCCACCCCAGCGAGCTTTATACGCTAAGAGTAATGTTGTCCTGCGCGGCCATCCTTTGTGTTATTTATTGACTGCAGGTAGCAAAAACGGAGTGCCGGTGTCTTTCTACAGGTTGCGTTTTGTGGAGAGCTTCCGCTCTTTTTCGGGATGACAAGTGCCTCTTTGTTTGTAGACGTTCTTGGTAATTACGTAGCAGCTACAGTAGTGTGAAGTTCCTTAACACATAAATTTACTAATGTTTAATAGTCTAATATATCAAATATGTAGTTTCTGAATTTTACTCTTTCAAACCATGCAAAAAGTTTAATAATTTCTAATAAAATATCTGTAGACAAATCTCTAAAATTACAATATTTAGTAATAACTCGTCATGATTTATTCTTTGTAGCTTTTTTTATTTTTATTTTCATCTCTATCAATATTTTTGGAGAAATATTTTATCGAACCGTGGATACTTGTTAAAATATACTAGTACCATGAAGCTTTTAAATAATTTCATGACGATAGTGAATTCTGAGTTTTATATAAAATAGGTTTATCATCAAATACTTCATACTATCTTTTCATACACGAAAAGTTTTTATACGTGGTTTTTTGTTTGTTTGTTCTTTATCTTACTCGGCGAACTGAAATCAGCGGAAAACTTTTAGTAACATCCTAAAGAAATAATATGTCGGTTTCGTCATTGTTGGCTTGTCACGAAAAAGTTACAAGTGTCCCGAGATAGGAAATCTTGTAATGTTCCAGATCGTGAACATGGTAGGCTTCATATATCTCTGACAATATGACTGTCTGATTGTTTGAAGCGATTATGGCTTAGCGGTAGTGTTGTCGAGTGGGTATCGACGTAGTATTGAATCCATCTATTTTACAACGAACACAGTATTATTGACGAAGGAGAGCGTAGTGATGAAACCATAAGAATGTGTTAGGCTGTTTTCTAATATCCGCTTGGCTAGCTTCCAGATTACCATCCTCAAGCTTAAAAAATTGTCATTAAGTATTTATCTATTTTAAGCAAACAACAGCTATTAAATTCAATTTACAAATAATTTCTTATGAATAATAGAGAAGCCAATAATGAATTCTATTATATACCTATGTTATCATAATTCATCACAGTTGACCCAAACGAAGCTAATTATTTCTACAAAATCTATAATAAAAAGTGACAACAACTATGGAAATAAAAAAAAATTGTTCATAAAAATGTTCCTTAAAAAAAGAACTGGTAACTGTGACAATACTATTGATGTTCCAAAATAAAAAAAAAATGTGTATTTGTGTATGTGACAGTATGTGATTGTGTGAGTGAGAATGAATATGTGGGATTATTTACTTATCTGCACCTAAACTAGTTTTGGCAATAATGTCTATCACTTTTCTTTTATAGCTATTTCATTGTATGAACGAGCGCATCTTATCATAACAGAAATACCTGCATAATTGGTATTCGTTCCGGGTTCAAATAAGAGACGAGGTTTACGAATACGTATAGATGTAACTCTGAAATACAAAGAAAATAAATTAGGCATATGTCAAAACTTTGATCTCTAAACATAATCTAAAAAAAGCTATGGTTTTGTGTAACAAAACATCACGATACTGCGCATCCTCTAAACCTTAATCAGGTTAAAAAGCTACTCAGACTGACAGTTTTTGTCTTTTATGAGAAAAATTACATTTGGTTGACTAGATGTAAGCTGTTGGCTAATTACATTAGTACAACAGAATATTTTTTATTAAAGCATACGTTATCATTAGTTTTACACAATGACGGAATCGGAATATACATTTATAGAAAAGGTTAAAACTACACTTCACATTATAAATAATAATAATACAGTAATAAACAAAATAATATTTATTTAACACTTTTAGATTGAAATTTTAAACTAATTATGTACACAGATCACTTGTAGTAGCATTTAAAATTATATTTATATTTTCCTGACGGTTAAAAATTGTTTTTTTTTTTCACTTGGACCTTTTTTTTTGTAAACCAATGAAGAAATACGCTATTCAAAATTCATGTAAAATATAAATAAAAAGTTTCTACCACTTGTCAAGAATTTGTTGTAAAATGAATTAAAAGAATACGTGCACCCTAATAAAAAAAATGAAATAGAAATAATCGTGAAGTAATAATGAATTCTGTTCAATAGTTTCAAGAAATCGTTCTCAAAAGTTTGATGTAAATGTATTAATTTGCCAAAATTCCGTAATTTTGATACACATGAAACAAATGAAAATTGACTAGGTTTGTGCTCAAGGGGTTAATATTGTTATTTTAAACTTAGATTGGTGAAGATGTAAACCCTCATATTTCTGCCATGATAGAACTATTTCTCGTGTCTTTGTCTTCCAGTAAATGACAAGTAGGCTTGGTTGCTCTCTCATTTTTTTAATATAAGCTCTCTGTGTTTCTTTCTTTTGTTATTCAAACACTCTTGCTCTTGGCAGGCAGGCTTTTCGTAATATTACTAGAAATAAAATGTTTTTTTAAAAGCTGACTCTACAGTTTGTAGTCACTATAAATTATTATCTGCGTTGTGTGTGGAAACTGAAATGTTTTAATTTGTAATCTAAAACTTACCGCTAATGGTTAATAACTCGACTGATATGGTTCTTTTTGCAGACAATAGTTCACTTATATTTAAAGTGAAAAGAAAAAATTCATTGGTTAGGCTCTTAAATAATACACTCGCAAACATTTCTAAATGGTTTGCCTTGAATAATTTACTTCTAAATAATAAAAAAACTAAATGCATAAAATTTACGTTACCCAGTGTGCAACATATTGATTGTAGGATTGAAATAGAAGGGAATTTAGTAGGCTTAGTTAAAAAACTCTGTTGCTGGGTATCACACATGATAATAAGTTACAATGGAGTCCACATATTAAAACCTTGGCAGGAAGGCTTAGCTCCGTTGCTTTTTGCGATTCGATAAAATCGCCCGGTAATAGATATTGCTATTGCTAGGTTAGTCTACTTTACTTACTTTCATAGCCTAATGTCTTACGGTATTTTGTTGTAGGTTACAGAGGCTGAGATAGACACCATTTTTACATTACAAAAGAGAGCTGTTCGAGCAATATCCAATATGGCACCTCGCTAATCTCTAAAGAAAAAGTTTCAAGAATATGATATCTTAACTTTGCTCTCCCAATACATCTTCGATAACCTAATGGATGTTCGTAAAAATTTGGACAAGCTTTATCTGGTAAATGATCGTCATAATTTTAATATTAGAAATAAAGATAAATAGGTTGTCCCACGCTTTAGGCTGAGTAAATCTAATAAAAGTTTTATAGGTTAGTATTCGGCTTTACAATAAGATCCCAAAGAACATTACCGATTTACCTGACAATAAGTTTAAGCACCATGTCAAGGTGGATCATTACGTGAACGATAGTGATGTCTGGAATTCACACCCCTCTCTGTGCTTCCGCTAACAATGGTATTAATTGTGATTTGTAATAGATTTTATTAGACTGTGTTGTTTTCCGAACCGGTAATAATGTTTTGACGTTCATAAGCGCCTTGAGAGGGCCTAAGTTGAATAAAGAATTTTTTTTTATTTTTTAATTTGAATGGAGTCAAATTTATAAATAACATTTTAAACAATAAATAAATTCGCATTGAATTTCAAAATAGTATACAATATTAAATAAGCGTTATTAGTTAAACGTAATATGTATTATTATGATTTCATTGTTTGTACAAAAGCGTAGCATAGATTTATAACTTTTAATATTAAAAGATTAATAGTACTCGTGTATGTGTGTTCATTGATTGAAATATAATAGTGTTCGGCTAGTGGACGAAATTTGACCGTATTTATTTTACTGAAAGTTTAAGGTATTTTTTTTAAATGAATACATTCAAATCTCGTCAGTAGTTGTTAAAGGTATTGAAATGTTTTGTCTATTTCTATTTATCTATACTAATAAATAAAAATCAAGTATCTGTTTGTAATGACTAAATAACAATTTTTTTACTAAATACATATGAATGTATATACGATACTTGTACTAAAATTGTTGTCTGTTCTTTCCGAGTAATCTCCGGAACGGCTGGACGGATTTTGACGGGACTTTTTTTCGGTAAATAGCTGAGCCGTACTTTTGATTTTCGAAAATAATTAGGGTTCCGTATAGAAAAATTAAAATGCAGTGAAGAACATATGAAACGCTGGTGCAGCCGCGGGCGTACAGCTAGTGAGTAAATAAATAAAGAATACTTGTGCGTATAGGTTAATTGATTAAAATACGGTCTATTCTCACGGATGTACTTGGATACTTGAATAAGAATAAATATCATCATCATTCTCCTGCCTTTTCCCAACTCACTTGGGGTCGGCGCAGTATGTTTTCTTCTTCCACACGTCCCTATCAGCCGTCATCTCTTCATTCACTCCTTTTTCTTTCATGTCATTTCTTACACACTCCATCCACACTTTCTTTGGCCTTCCTCTACTTTTCCATCCTTCCACATTCATATTCATTACTATTTTACCCACATGCGCTTCCTCTCTTCTCATAACATTTCCATACCACGACAAACGAGAACCTTTCAACTTTTCTACCATTGACGCAACTTTCAAACTCCCTCTAATGTATAAGAATAAATAATAAATAATAAGAATAAATATAGCTGACATAATTTACGAATATGATAATATACGAGTGCGTGTGTGTACTTAATTGCTATCCATTATAATACTAAAACAGATTTCCTTTATCCAACCGTCTTGGAGTGGCGTGTAAATTTTTTAACCTGTCTGCGACGAGTTGGGACATAAAATCTACGAATATTTAGCTATATTACTCGTATAAGAGAAACCAATTTTTTTGTTCATCAAATACTATTGAAAGATCTTTGCAAGGGATAAGCCATATTATTTTTCCTTTCAGCGGCGAATGCCAATATCAACATTGCGGATAGCATTAAGGCCGCTCTATTGAAAGGAAAATTAAGTTTTGATGTAAAAATTTGTTACAAGGTAAATACATTATTGATTTAAACACAATAATAGGTATATTATAATAGTTTTGTAATGTGTTATTTTTATTAATAACTATATTGAATACAAAATACCACAAATATCATATGATACATATTGACAATACGCAGATATATGTATATCGCTAGTAACTTTGCGAATGTGGAAAATTAATATAAATTAAGCGTTATTGTTAATTCATGATAATGTATAAATAATTCAAGATTATCACTTTTAACATAAACTGGAGAAATAAGGGAAAGTTCAGTAACCAATATACCAATCAGATGATCCACGTCCGTATACGAATATCTCCGCACGGTCGCGACCAATCAGAACTAAGAATCGATATCCGCGTGGACAAGGTCAGTTGTCAAGATGTTTGTCGACATTTCTACAAAACACGGAACTGTATTGCAATTTAAATCTATAAACTATATAATTTGATACTATTATTCTTTAACTGACTATGACGATAATTTACGTTAAAATAAATCATAATGACCTTGCTATAAAAGACTGACCTCTAGCTAGGTCTGTGTTACGCATAAAGCCTGGGGGCGGAAGCGATGACGTCACTACCGCATCCGCTGGTCATGCCGCAGCGCGCCAAACAACCCCGGACATTCCAACTGTCCATGTGAAATTAAAATGTCATGAAATATATAGCAATATTTTTTTGCTTGTCGCAAGAATGATTCATGATACAAATTTACGGATTAATTGTTATCATAATTAAGGCATGGACTTTTTACGCTCAAAATTAACAACCTTATTTTTTATTGCGAGAGTATGAATTTGTTATAATTATTTAAAAAAATTAGGTTTATTTCAATATTTTTAACATTTGTGTGGATGTGTTTTGTAAATTGAAATTTTAAAATTAATTATATTATGAACTAGCTGTGCGCCCGCAGCTGCGCCCGCGTTTATATGTTCTTCACTGCGTTTTAAATTTTTGTATGCGGAACGCTTTATTATTTTTCGTCGTAAAAATATGTTAGTACTAGGATAAAGTAAATATATTTGTCATAAATTCAAGCACTTGCTCGTAAAACTGTGCATTGAATCTGGTTTTATACAATTAGTTCTAGTTTAGTAGATTTTATTAATTATATACTTGTTAATTGTGTTTCTAATTTCGAATTTCGACGTTTAAAATGTTTCTATCGATAAGAATATCGTTGATTTTTTTAAAATTGTAGAACAATATGAATATTTATTAGTTCGTGAATATTGATGAATTTTTAAGCCGGTACGAAAAGACAAATTGATCGTACATTTTAAATGTGACCGCGAGTGTTCGAAATTGGCAGGGTAAAAAAAATGTATTGGTTGGTTTTTTTTAATGTTAATAATTTTATTCGTTTTGATAGATTGTACTATTGGTTAGGTTAATATATGGTTACGCTAGGGTGTTTTTGGTGGAGGCAGGAATGTGGAAAGAAT
Source organism: Samia ricini (assembly GCA_014132275.2). NCBI lineage: Eukaryota > Metazoa > Arthropoda > Insecta > Lepidoptera > Saturniidae > Samia > Samia ricini. The sequence goes on from AP028159.1 coordinate 5,083,482, forward strand.
ACCTTGTTAAAAATTTTGACGCAGACTCAGGTTGAGGTTTTAAATGGTCAGTTCAATGAGGGCTTTTTCGGAGGCTGCGCTCGTCTGGGGTCACGGAAAAATGCAAAAGTAATACCCATGGACACTGGACCGAGAATGGAGACTAAGGAGGCGATTTTTAGTAGATACAATCTCATATAAACTGCCTCTTGAAGTACGTGGCGGTTGGATACCCACGATTGGTTTTCAACAACGAATATGTTAACCGATGATAAACTTGTAAATTTTATGTGTAATTTGCTACAGTACAGATGTAATAACTACAGATATTTACACCAGTGAATATGTACTTCTAGAGAAGCGTTTTGAGAAGAATTTTCACTTATGCGTTCACACGTTTGGTCTCTCATCGTTCAAGAGCCACTTAAAACCTCTGCAATGAATGACATCTACGGAAAATAAAACACAACGGGTAATTTTTTAACTGTCATAGAATCACCTTGTTGTTTGTCAACCTCCTTTTTCAGATAACGTAAGGTATTAAATTGCTAATATTAAATACTTTGCAGGTCCTTTTTCTCTGTTGCGCTTTGAGTAATCCACAAAACCTATAATAACCTATGTCTGACATTTTATTATAACACTTTTTATATTATTAGACAGAAAAAGTAAAATAAACCGAAAATTTCAGTAATTATTCTTTAGTTTTGTTTATCATAACCTCACTTCGTGTAATCTGTGTTGATGTTAAAATCTATCATTAGCAAAGTTATGTTTCTAAGTTAAGGCAATAAATGGGTCTCTGCAAAGAACTTCCCGTGGACCACAGTCATTAAAAGGAGTGATTTTTGGCACGCGCGTATGAATAGTTACGGAAATAATAAATTTCTAATCTCGTGTGGTATATCAAGTGACAATGTTACAGCTTATTTTTTAGCTATCAAAATATGATACCGCGATAAACTCATATTAGTGTAAAAAAAAATCAATTAATAGGAGATCGGATTTCATATTAACGGCCTTATCCACTGAATAATTATCACAACCTTATTTTGAGATGACATGAGGTTTTGAAATTTTGCATGAAGTACTTTTGTGAAATTTATGGATATATATGTAGATATCAAAACTTAAAACCGTTACGACTCAAATAGACAAGTTCTACTCGTAACTGTCCGTTGGCAAGGAAACGAAAACAACTAACTACAATATATTCGTTAACTGTTTATCTTTTACAATCTGATTACTAAGATACTGGAGATGACGTATTCTGTTCTTACGATGTATGTCATTACTTATTGCTTTCAGTAGTGTTGCGTCATATTTATTTGAAACTAGCTGTGAGTCCGCTGCTCTGCTTGCATATTTGATACTAGTCTTTACTAAAGTAAAGACATTACTAAAAAATTCAAACACTTGCCAGTTAAAGTGTCCTTTGAAACGTATTTCTTTTACACGAGGCAGTAATTATTTTCAAAAATTAAAGTAGCTTAAGTTACGCTGAGTAACTTCAGCTATATGTCACAAAAAAGTCCTGTCAAAATCGGCTTAGCCGTTCCGGAGATGAGCCGGAATAAACCTGCAGACAGATAGATAGGTAAAATTATTAAACATTGTTTTTCACATGTATTTAATAAAAAAATAAATAACCGGTTGGAAATATTATATATCTAGTTCTTTCTATTTGATGATACAGACAGTTGTCGAATTTTTTGTAATTCACGTCACTCACACCTTTGTATCAACTTGATTGTCTTTGACCTTTGAATTGACAAGATGGCGATGTGTCCAACGAACCCCAGATTTCCAGAATAATTTGGAGAAACTGGTGTTTACAAGAATTTTTTTTCAGTGATATATCGCACCAAAGTAACTAGCGTATAGAAGCTTTGTAAATGAAAATTGAGAATCGGCTATAAATCTTTAATTGTTTTAATGAATGTAAGTACATATACTTATATAATAATGATGAATTTGTATTTTGTATTTTTTATTCCTTTTATGTTATTATCCGTCGTCGAATATTAGTGATGCTATATTTTTTTTGTTATTTCTATATTTATATTAATTATTAAGTATTAGAGTACATATTTACATAGATACATTATTATATTTATAGTCATTGATATTGATGAGAATCCTTTGAATCTGATACCTTATGTTGTTTTTTTTTTGTTTTAAATAATTTGAGCGGAAACATTCTAAACGTTTGTAATATTAGTATTAGCATAGATAAATTATTATATTTTCTTATATATATATTACTATATTATATTTTCCGTCTTTGGTATCAGTAATAAGTAAAATCTTCTGTATGTTTCAAAATCAAAATCAAAAAAACCTTTATTCAATTTAGGCCCTAAGAAGGCGCTTATGGACGTCTAAAACACTACCACCGGTTCGGAAAACAACCCAGTCGAGAAGAGCGCAGGCAAGAAACTCGATCTATTTTTTTTTAATAAATATAATATATATCATTTTTCAGTCTAGTAAGAGTAAACTTTCTTAAACAGTATCTCAAAACTACAAAACAAATTATTATATTAAATTATAGTTTAATACAAACAACAAAGTAGATATAATAAACCGCATGCCGTTTGCAATCTGTAACTGATTCAGTTTCATTCATCTCAATAGACTAGAAGATATATTCGACATTAAATTTCCTCGTACAAATGCTAGAGACGGGGGTAAATATCTATAATGTTAGGTACTCACACAGTACGTTATCTGACATCCGGTTTGAGTATCCGACCTAGTTTAGAAAGCGTGCTTGACTTGAATATAATGAAACTGGTGCTTGCTGAACCCCGGTTTCAGATTCATAATGAGCAAAATTGTTTGTTTTAAACAATAGTTTACTTATTACTAATCTATACGGTACTAGTAAAACAGAGTAATATTTGCATAAATAAGTAAGCATGTAAGCAGAATTTTAGATATTATTAATAGTGAAGCAAACACGCTGTTCAATTTATTTTCCAATAGTGAATTCGCCTAGAAACCTTTCGCGTCGTAAACTTTAAAACGTAAAATTACTTTAGCAGATTTTGTAAAAGAACACAGTTACTATGGCAGTGTTTTATTTACTGTTGTTGTTAAGCAGAAATGGGGTATTTATTTTGCTAGGTTGGCACAACTTCCTTTGACATTAGTGTGAAGTTTGAGCGGGACATATCAATTAGTGTATTAAGGAACCATTAAGTATGTTGGTAAAGTGTTTTGGGGAGTCTTCTCTGCCGAGAACGCATATCCAAGTGTAGTGGAATATTCAGTCATAGTCTATTGAGAGTGATAGTATATTTATCTCTGTTAACGATAATAGCATCGACGAAGATAGCGAATGTAGTTGAAAACCGTCCTATTGGTATTAAAAAGATAGTAGACGCTCTCAACATCTCTTATGGATCGAATCAACATATATTGATTAATTGTTTTGGGTAAGAAGCGCGCGTCTCTGCAAATAACCTGAATTTTTGGCAAAAACAACGTCGAGTAGAGGTCGCAAAAGATGCTTGCTTACGTATTTGATGACGCTACATTATACATTACTGGTAATGAGACATGAGTATAGGAATATGACGTCGAAACTGCACAATGATGTAGCGAAAGGCGCGTCAAAAATAAGCCGCAATCGAAGAAACCACGTGAAAGTCAGTTAAAAATCAAAGAGATCACATCACTTCGTTTTCTTTAATTACCGTGGCGTGGTTCACCAAGAATTCGTTCCAGTTGGTCAAACTGTCAATAAGTGTTACTACACGGCTGTTTTAAGGCGTTTAAGTGAAACAATTCTTTGCAAGCGACCAGATTTGTGAGAAAACCATTCATGGAATTTACACCACGATAATGCGCCGTCACATATGATACGAAAGTCATCGCTCAGTCATTGTATTCGCCAGATTTGGCTCCCTGCGACTTTTTATTGTTTCTGAATCTCAAATATCCGCTCCGGGGAATGCGTGATGAATCGATTGAGGCCATTAAAAAGTCATTCTCTTAAGGAACTAAAGGCCTATAATAAGTGTATGGAAAGTTGGATTAAACGATGTCATCGTCAGTCGAAGGCAGCCTATTTTGAGGGTGATAATAAAGATATGTGACAATAGTATATGAAAATATTTTTTATAACCGGTTTGGGTCCCATTTGATAATGCATATAAGACCTGGATTAATAATATTTTTTAATATTCATGCCATAATATTTAATATCAATCTTCTAGAATTTATTCAACGGTATTTTATACAGCGCGGAGTTCACAATACAATCTTTACAAAGCTACCTGGATTGCTTTCTAAATACATGTCTCTGGATAAAAGACGAATAATATCAAACCCATTTTTTTAAATTGAAACTTGTTAATAACTTATGCCTAATTTTTATACCCAATTTCATTAACAAATAAAAAAAATCATTTCAATCGGATTAAAGGTTCAAGTGAACACACAAAAATTAATAGAATGACCAAGAAACGTCATGTTTCATCGTATTAAGTATCATATATTGTAATGTTATTATGAATGTTTCTACACCAATAAGGCTCGATAACAACTTTTTCATACCTTCAGACCAGTAAAAGAGAATCTAATACAGGAGTTATGGAAACGAATGAGTTTAATTAGTAGAACTTGATTAATGAAATCATCTATCTGTAAAGTGTATACAAAATGTTGAAAAGAAATTGGTTTATGAATTGGGAATAAAAAGAAAATATGTTAGAAAAAATAATGTAGAACCTTTTGCTTGTTACGTAAAAATATGTCCATTCCTTTTCGCAAATCCTTTTAGTCCATGTCGACCCTTCACGGATGAGGTGAAACAGAATAAGCCGCTTATAATAAACGCGAATGTCTGAGAGGACATGTTATTTTGTTGGACTATTGTTTGTGGTCGCATGTAACCTTTGAATGTATTATATTTAGTGTACATATATAATATTTTTTTATAACTTTTAATAAACCCAAAGAACGGTAAATTAAAATTATTGTTGCAGTAATCCATATAATTTAAAGGTGTGTGACATTTTTTTGCCATTATATTCAAATATTCTCTACAAAACGTCTTTAGTCTCTGACGCAAAACGTATGACGATGCAACTTGAAAAGTTTTAGTAAGCCAATCGGAATAATTTTTTCGTCAGCCCAATCTGACTCCGTTCTGAAGGAGCCAGCAGTCTTGCAGCATGACAATTTGTTCCCGGGTACAAAAAGCGAATTATTGCAAACATTTTCCAATTTTTCAGAGTGCATAAACGACACAATATATGTGTTTATTACACTTTTGTCTAATTATATTTCAATTTAAATCTATAGATATTTGAACCCTATTTCTCCCGGTCACGCTATAACTTGACAAAAGCTTTACCGATTTCATTCATTTTTTTTTTTCAATGTTTTCTAATACTTCTTAGAAGGTTCTTACATTAGAAAAAAATAACAAAACTGCGCATAAACTTGGAAAATTTAATAAAACTTAACGACCATATTAACTTTTCTAACGTAAAAACCTTATGACTTTCGACATAAATGTCAGTTGTTTGACAGTTAGTGTGACTGACAGAATTCGCGCTGCAATTAGCTCTTAAAACAGTTGGTTGGACTTATATAAATAATAAATTTATCATTTCTTGGTGCACATATTTTGAAATAATATTTTTTAATGAATTATGCACTTCGAATTCAATATTCATAGTTAAGACAAGACAAAGTCTGTCGAGGCAGCCAGTTGTTAATAATAATCTACTAAAGGAATCTAATAAAAATCATAATAATAATAGAACAATATCTATTTCTCGTCCAAAATACCGCAGTGTCTTAAGACGAAAGTCTTCGACCACTGTGTGTTGCCAGTAAAGGCATACGGTAATGAGACGTGGTAGCTTACAATGGGCTTAATAAAAAATATCAAAGTTGCTCAAAGGCAATGGAGAGCGCTATTCTTGGAGTTTCACTGCGTGATCGAATCAGAATCATTCCTGAGGAGATCCGTGGAAGAATCAAAGTAATCGAAAATGCCCGAAGAATTGTTAAATTTAAGTGGCAGTGGGCTAGGCACATTGCTCGCAGAACCGATGCCCGATAGGGCAAACGGGTTTTCAAGATCCCGCCAAAGAATAATTCTGAGAGACGGCGAAAATTATTTGTGCGACGTTTTCAAAATAAAAATAAGGCAAAGGTAATTCTTAATTTGTGTTTCACTCAAGACAACGGCAATGATGCATACTGCCTAGGTCATCAACCTGTCTATATAATAGTATTTGCGATTTCTCATTGTAGCTTACAAGACAAAATATATTACCGTCTAACTTAAAATGCTTGTCGTGAATTAATAATTGTTTTAAAAGACGTATATTAGCGTTATATGCATTACATTAAACCTTTAACCGTGTTTTCATGGAGAGTTGATGTTGTAACCGCGATAATGGATTTTTAATCGTCGTTGGTATTTGATCTAATATTGATTAATTATTTTTTTTAGAAATCATTACGCTGCACTACATTCTATATAATTACATTACTTGTATATTTATAAAAGATCATAATAGATAATTTCTCGCAATTTTAATTAATTGTTATGAATAATTTATTTGGTATATTTTCTTAGGTATCGCTAGTTCACATCAAGATAGGCACCAAAATAGTTTTAGGTAAAATTAAACAGGATTTTATAATAATTTTAACATTCTTAGCTTTATTCGTTACCTATTCAAAAGTAGACAAATGTTAGTGCTAAATGCTATCCACTATCATTTGTAATTATCCATATCCTTTATTAATTGTAATCTACACGATAAAATTCTTTACTTCATTTTAATGACTGGCTATGTGCCCGCGGCTGCGCCCGCTTTTCGTACGTTCCTCACTGCAATTTAATTTTTTATACGGAACCCTAATTATTTACGTATATTTTTTTAGTACTAAGATAAAGTAAAAACATTTCTCATAAATTCTAACACTCTCCCTTAAAACTGTGCATTACATTGGATTTTATTAAACTTTTTATGAGTTTTAATTTTGTTACTGGAGTCCCTAATTATTTTTGCAAATTAAAAGTACCCTAAGTTATGCGATGTAAATACAAAAGTCCCATCAAAATAGGTCCCGACGTTTCGAAGATTACCGGTTTTTAGGTATAGGTATCGTATATACATTGATGTTTATTTAGTAAAAAATTGTTATTTTGACATTACAAACAGACGTTTTAATTTTGTTTATTAGTATAGATATTCCAATATCCTAAGTATGCTTTACTTGTAAAACGTAAATGAATAAATTATTGTCGCTCAAATTTGACTGAAGACAACGATAAATGATGTTTTGCACGTTTCCCGAAAATATATTCAATTAATTATTACGCAGATAAACGTATCTAAATAGACATAGATATCATTATATTATTTAATTAGGCGCCTATAATTGTTGTTTTTATTAATAAGTATGAAGATACAGACTTCAGTTTTATTGCCCTAAAAATCTTGAACTTGACTTTAAATCAAACCTGAATCCTTTTCCTCATTGTTATCTTACGTATAATAGTAAATATTCGACCTAGTATATTAACAATTTCGTTCGTTGCGATATCATCATTTGTAAGAGAATGTTTAGGAAAGTATGCTACATATACCAATAAGGTTACTTTCTTTGCCATTTTAATATCTAGTTGGTATGGTTGGCATGTTTGAGGCACTCTTTTACATGTTAACATGAACGGTTACAAGCATTATGGGAATGTAAAAAGCTTTTGCGTACAGCGGCGACTCGAGGTCAACAAATACACTATACGTAAGATACCTTAATGAATTAAGTGGACTCTATGGTATAATGTGATAACACGGATTTAATCCTCTTTGTATATGCATTTACTATTGCTACAATTGTCTACTTTTTAACATTGTAATTTTATGTGACATTGATCGATAAATTATAATATTACGCATCCTTGCGTTTAGCCTAAAAAAGTCACTTGAAGATTTTTTTTAGTATGATCACTGTTTTTTAAATGTTATATAATGATGTGTTAATTTGTTTTTTTTTTCTGTAATGCTAAACTTGTTCACCAAAGTTTCTCAAACTCAAAGCTTAACGGATCCCTCGATCAGTCAGAGCCGGTAGCTCTTTGTCTTTGCCTAATACTAAACCACAATCGATTTTACAGGTGGCAATTTCCTGAATTATTTCACCATCACGTAACAAAATTGCCCATACGTGTAGGAATCGCCTTCATCATTCAAGGGCGACCTTCAACCTTAAACTGCAACTAACTCACCTCATCAAAACAAGGGCGATTGCGAAACTGTCGAGTCAAAAGGAAGACTGACCGTATCTCGTATATACACAACTGCTCTCACAGAATTGACACATCACATACACAGATACAGCGTCTGTTAGCACTTTCGGTCATATTTTTATTCATGAATAATGTTAATTGCGGCTGTCTGTGATCGGCGGGAGATAGGGCAGCGGGCGAGCGCGCTAGCCGGCGCGTCGCCTCTCTTTGACTGAAAGACGACCAGACCGCGCATGAGCATTACCAGCCACTACACGACGGGAACGGCCGAAATTCATCCCCGTCTCCTCATCGAAAAATATATTACTTACCTTTACTATGCTATTCGAAAATAAACGTTACTCTTATAATTTTAAAGTAGGATTTGTCTATTGTATGAGGAGATGTTAATGTCTTTTAATTAGTATGGAGCGTGTGTCGCACTGCACGTTGGTAATTAAATATGTGTTTGACAATAGAAGCTGGGGAGGCTGTGTTCTGATGACGTCAATGTGCGCTAGCATTCGCGCGGAAATCTTTTGATTGTAATCGAGGTAAACGGGCGAAAACCGTGATTTGCATAATATGGTGTTGGGTTTTTTTTTTTTTTAATTTACATTCCTTATGCTCTTGAAATTCTTTTATGTAGTAGTAAGGTTTTGAAATAATATTTAAGCATTAATTCTTTGAAAATAAGTTTGAAAATAGTCGGTCGCATACATTTTTTCAAAATAAAATTTCGAGTACTTTTATTTAATATTCAATATATGTGTATTATAGGTATTGCTTTGCGTCATTCAAATCTTTTCTAATTTTAAATTTGTAATATATATATATATATATATATATATATATATATATATATATATATATATATATATATATATATATATATATATATATATATATATATACATATATTAGATATTAGAATATACATCTATTCTATATATATTATACAACAAAGTTCCCTAGCAACGTGTCTGTCTGAACGCGATAAACGCAAAAAAAAAACTACTGAAAGGATTTTCATACAGTTTTAACCATTAGACAGATTGATTTATAAGGACGATTTAGGTATGCAAATTACTAGCTGTGTTACACGGCGTTACCCTGGTTAATTAAAAAAATAACTTAAAAATATATTATTACTGATGGAGACGCCGCGAGCTGGCGCGGTAGGCCGAAATGGCAAGGTAAGCATTGTAGATGCGGGAACAAGGAAGTCGTGCACTTACCTCTTCCTTAGCAGCAGCAAAAGCTTTCGACGTTCCGCTCGCAGCCGCCCAAAAGCACCCTCGAATAGCAAACAAAAGGTTCCGTCACCTTCACACACTTCATCCAACATTTGACGTCATTACATTGATAACTGTTTAAATTGATAATCGTTTAATTATTATTATTATTAGTTTAATTGATAACATTTTAATAGTAAAGCCATTAGGAAAGCTCCATAGACCCTTCTGTTTTGGCAATGTAGGTAATTGATAGATATATAGATAAGATTGGTAATAAAGATTTTTTTTAAAACCATAATTATAAATCTTCAAAACTCTCGGCTTTTCTCTACTATATTATGCAAGTGCTATAAGTATAAATCTTTCAAAAAGAAAAGCTCTAAACTACACTGGAAACCGTAGCAAAATCCGTTGCGTGGTTTAAAAGAAACAGACAGACGAATAACGTTACCTTTGTAGATAGTATTTAAATATTCAGGTTTTTTGATAATTCTACAATATTTGCGAAGCCTTTTTATAACTCTTAGTTAATCTTCTTCTTATTAATCTTCATAATTAATATTAACCCCTTGAGCCGATTCCCGGCGTTTACGCCAGCTTTCCATTGTTTTCCAATTGTCTTTCTTTTGTTTCATTTTTATGGGTAGTCGACACATTAATTAATACACTTTAAAATGTTCATTCCTATTTCTTACAAATATGGGAAATATAGACTATAAAGGAGATTGAAAATTAGATAATAATTCTATTTTTGTTGCAACCTACCTACCTTGAAAATAAGAATTCTGAAATCAATTCCCTTTACCCTGTTTTATACAAATAAAAGTCTTGTGTTGTTCTTTCGATTTTATCTTTATTGGAAAATTGTTGATTGGTCCCAATTCACAACTGACTAAAACTGGGTTTGTAATAATGTCACGTTAATTTGATATTATTGTAAAAATACGAGTCACCAGTCCAATTCCCATTTATAAAAGAGAAAGAATAAAGTGAAATAAATTCACAAACAAAGAAATGGAACTCGACGCGTTAGCGAGACATTAAAAATGAAAGAACCAACGTTTCTTTGCCACCTAGAAATATGTTCTTTTTTATATGAATCTACAATATAACTTTTATATATGTATGTATGTAATTTAATGTATAATTAAATCTTCTTATAATTAAATCAGTTTAAACATAGTGTTAAAAGTTAGAATTGGTAGATTCCTTAAGTTCCTCATTCGTCATCGATACGAATCTAAATCATTGAGGCTGTACGATATTATTTACTATTTTAGGTATCAAAAATCTATTGCTATCGGGTTACGCCCCAAAGAAAGAATTATAAAACACGAAAGGGACAACTGCAGCGCGTGCGATTTAACTATGCAATATAGACGAAAACATCACTTCGTAGTACCCTGTTTTCTCTTTCAAAACTTAACCGATTTTTAATTTTCTTTCAGTTTTAGAATAATAAAGACTTTGGCTATGCCTGAACGTTTTTCTTTTTTTTTAGATTTTATCCATGAAATTTGTTTGACGGACGTCTGAAAATTACAGTAAGAAGCTGTTTTTTTTATTTTCAAAGGCTCCTAGTTTCTACGATAATTAATTTATGGAAAAAATCAAAACGTATGGGCATGGCCGTGGTGGATATATATTATTTGGTGTAAAAATATTTACCATAATGTTATTATCCAGGGAGGAAACAGGGGACTACGTTTGTCTGGGATAAGTGCCGCTAGGATATCCTCTTAACAACTCACCTTTAAGGGCTGTTCGCGATTCGAGTATTTAAGTCAGTACTTAAACTTAGAGGAGATAATAATTTGTTAACCTTTTTGACATCCCCTTTCCTTTATCATAGTAATAAATTAACCATCGGCATAATATTAAAAACAAATCAACAATATTGCTTACGTCATCACCCATCGCCCCTCATCGATGCTTACGTAATACTGTGTAATACTTTTACATCCCCTTATCGGAATTCCATCCATTAATCCATTCAACAGAAAGACGTCCACTGCTGCACATAGCTCTACCCCAAAGATCTCCACACTCCTTAACCAGGTCGTCAGTCCATCAAGTTGGATTCGACGATTAACCTCTTTTCTCGAAGTTGAATCTACCTAACTGGACAGTTTGTCCCAGGTATATGTCAACAACTTCAAACGTCGAGTCTTCGATTTTTATAGGAGTTGGCACATCATGGACATTAGACATGTTTTTCGTTTAATCCATGTTAATTTTAAAGCCAACTCGTTCTAAGGCTCTACTGAGGTCACCGAGCTACTTAATTAGGTCTTCTGAGATCTCAGCCATGACTGCTATATCATCAGCGAAACGGAGGTGTGTTTTGTACTCGGCGTTTATTTTGTTATCAGAATTACTTTTACAGAATAAATATAGTTAGTGTATGAAAGTAATCACATTTTATTGATGACGACCGCCGGTGGATGAGAGTTTGTCGAGAATCGGTATCATCATCTCTGGCTACATCTGTCATGACTAAAACGTCTAGATAACTCTGGACAAACACTTGCTAATTCTGGATCACTACCTTCAAATATATATTATTTTATTTATACTCACACACGGTCAATGCTCTTGAACTATACAGCTTCCGTCCCGAAATATTATGGACGGAAATAGCCTAGATAGTCTGATTCAAACATTCGAACCGAATAAGGTGGTTCCAGTTCATTGATCTGGCAAAAATTCTAAATATGTTTCGTTGTGTGAGGAAATAAAATTGTACTATATAGAAACTTCATGTCATTTAAAGGATTAACATAGGTAACTACGTTTTTATTATAAGTTTGTGAATGTGTTATTCCTTCTTTCTTTGCTAATTTTTGATGATATGGGGACAGCCGACGGGAGTTTTTAGCAAATCATCTCGTTCAGCCCATCACAGCTCGAGCAGCTTAACACAAGAGCAGCGCAGTTCCCGCAATCATTTATTTTTTTTAAATCTGTGCTACAATTAACAGTTTGTAATGGGTACAATAATTCTTAAAAATAAACATACAGAGAGGCTACAAACTACTTAATGCTAAGCTTACGAACTAATGGAGGACACGGGGAAACCGCAACAGGGCCCTTCGACGGTGGCCTCTCCTTTGTCCGCGCCTACGGACAAGTCTGCTGGGTGAGGCGCACAAGGTGTGTCCCTCGTGGAGTAATCTTCTGAGTTTCCTGGGAGATAATCCTTCTGCCGATCGGACTCTGAGGGGTCAGGGAGATGCGCCTGATCTGTACGGGTCATAGTCTCAGTCCACTAACGCCGACGGGTGTGTCTGAATGATATTTAGTTATTGTCGAAGCGACGACTCTTGCTTAGCGGGGAGCGTGGGGAGTAGTGAGAGACTACTAGAAGGACGGTATTGCATCCCTACTTACGCACCTACATTCATTCGATAATCTCCGAGCCGTGTACATTAATATTGTATGCCATGTTTAAAATCTGTACTAATAAATTAAATTGTAATGTCTGTTTGTAATATGAAAATAACAATTATTTACTAAATAAGTATATAAGGTACCTATACAAAAAACATTTTTTTTGAATTTTTGTCCGTCTGTCTGTTAGTCTGTTTATAACGGGTAAACTCTGGAACGGCGGAACCGATTTTGACGGGACTTTTTTTTTTAGATAGCTGAAGTTACTCTGCGTAATTACTTTAGGTACATTTCTTTTTCGAAAACGAATAAGGGTTCCGCGTAAAAAAAAATTAAAACTGATGAATTTTTTATAAAATCTGATTCGACGCACAGTTCACTGGCGAGTGTTTGAGTTTGTGAGAAATAGTTTTACTTTATCAAAGTACCGAAGAAATTTAGTTACTCTTGATGACAAGGGCGAGGGGGGGGGCAGGCTACAAAGATCAAAATGTTACGTATATAATACTTGAACTCTCGGTCAGCTATCTTCTCAGGCGGCGACCCAAGACGTGCCTCGTTCACCAACTGGGGAGGCTCTTGACGTCGCCGCCAGAGCGATACAGTGACACTGCCCATGCATCAAGCATTACACGCACAACACTGCATACACACTCTTGCACATAACACGCAGGTACATAGGTCCTGTAAGGAACCTTTTTTTTATGTAAATAAATAAAAAATGTAGGGATTAGCTAGGATAAAAATTCCGCGGGAGTTTTCACACTCAGGTAGCGGCCAAGCCGAGGTTCGAACCCTTGAGCTAGCTACCTTTTGCGGCTGAGTGCCTTCAGCACTCGCCCTCAAAGTTCAGTGAAGCTGTGAAGGCCCTTCCGGTCAGCAGCTTTAGCTAGGATACAAAAAAAAAAACAAAAAAAAAACATCAGCTTTCTTCATTTACAGTTAGACATTCCATGCTCACCTTAATGTACATACAGATCCAACGGCACAGTGGTGGACGAGTCGATAGATTAACAAGTTTGGCACAAGAGATAAGAGCTAGATCAGTGTATAATGAACAGAGTGGGCCTATACCAGTTGGAGCTGCGGAATCGGATGCTTGCGTAAGCGATTCCCGTGACACCGCTACGGATTCGGAGGAGTATCATAGGATTTTAAGGACTTAAGAGTCTCGCAAACCCCTCGGTAACATGCTACATTTGAAGAATATCCATAATGGATTTCCACATGTTAAAAAGGTCCAGTGCATTATGTCGTATTTTATTATAAAATCCCGATGAAAATTCTTACCTAATTAAATGCATGCTATTTTAATCAAATAGGCATTAAAATTTATTAGTAGAGCACATTAAGAAAGAACCATAGATTAATAAGGAAGCAACTAAGTTATTTAAAAGACATTGAGTTATATAATTAGGAATATTAATTTAAAACAACGCCTGACAAAATAAAATATCAAAGTTAATAGAAGTAGATTTATATAATTATATGAATGAGGTTTTAGTAAATAAAATTTTAGATTACATAATTTAGTACTTATTAGATTAGTTGATTTAAAATAAGTAATGAGTAAGATAAGCCACAGGCAAACCTTGTAAACATAAACATTATTGCGAGATATGTGATGTGTGTAAGTTTTATAATATGAATACAAAAAAAAAACTAAACCATATGTATTTTTGATTGATAAGTTAATATAAAGTATAAAATATGTTATTGCTTATAGTGGTAGTTTAATTTCATGCGATATAATTTTATAATGTGAGACGTATTGTAGAAGCTTTAACATAATTTCCAAATCTGAAAGCAACCTTCGATAGCTCAGTTGGTAGAGCGGTGGACTGTAGACGAATAAAGATGCTGAAATCCATAGGTCGCTGGTTCAAATCCGGCTCGAAGGAGATACGTTTTTTGTTTCTCTTAAACTATAGTTTTGAATTTATTTTTATCCTTCGACAAATTTAGTTATAATGCATTTATCTACAACACAATAAGTTTATCTAGATAAAAAAAACTGCTAAAGTTACATTTAATTTATTAAAAATAAATAGATACTTAAATACTGCGACGCGGTGCTTGCGAAAGCCACCCCGTGTCGCCCCCATCCCAAATGCGGCGGACGGCCCCGGGGGGTTTTAGTGGGTATTTCCGGGCGCTTCACGCCCGGGTGAGTCCCATACTGGCACGGAGTTCTTCCCTCCGAGCCGCCTTACCTATAGCATTGGGGGACTCCGGTCTCACTAATGCAATAGGTAAGGGTAGTGCGTAAATGCATTTCCCCCCGTCAAAAAAAAAGGTACTTAAATACTAAATTCAACTACATAAAATACGTTTCCAGTAAGAGATGTAATTGTTTTTCTCTTACTTTTTTATATTATTTTGGCTGACATAGATTACGGAATACAACTATATATTTAAAGTAATTGATGATAAAATAATTCATAGCATTATAATTCAAAAAGTTCGCTGCGGACAGGATTCGAACCTGTGCGGGTAGAACCCAATGGATTTCAAGTCCATCTCCTTAACCACTCGGACACCGCAGCATTACATTAATGTTACGAAATATAGTGATGGGTTCCATAGTACATTTATCTTCATTTTTTAATCGTTTCATAGACAAGAATAAGTTGCATAATAAAAAAAATACTTACAATTAACAATATTTTTTTAATAATGTGGTGTGATGATGTATTTCGTAAGGACCTAAGCAAAGCCCCTAATCTTAATCATTTAAAATTATCATTGATTTGAATTGATTATTACATTAAGATTACTTCGATTATAGAATCAATAGTTGAATTAAATTAAATTTCGGGTGCTTATAATGATAGAACATTTTTCATTAAAGGATCAAAATAAACGTCATAAGCTTTTAAAAATGGCGCGCGAACTTGGTTTTTCGTACGCCACGTCGCATGCTAATTAATAAAAACAGAACTAAATAATTGAAACTAAGGTAATCTTTATAATAAACACAGTTAATTTTTCTTTATTCACAAAACGGTTTTTTAATAATAGGTTTTTGTTGAGATTCAACTGTATAATATGAACTCTTGTTTTAGAACATGAACGTAATTCCCGTGCAGTATGATTCATTTTACGGGAAGGTGACATGCAAAAATGTAAACAATTTACTTACAAAAGTTACTGTGTCTATTTAGATGTAAGAACAATGGAAGTAATGTAAATATGTTTATATAAAGATTTATTTCATATCTCAAAATAGTGTATTAAATATAACGCCATCTACATTTAACATTAAGAAAATAATTTGGTAATTCAATGTTCTGCTTTTTGACACTAGATGTCGTTAAAGCGGAACGGTTTTAGCTATTGCTCGCTAGATGTTGACATCAAAGCTGGTTTTGAATTGAAACCAGCTTCATTTTATTTTACTACTTCGGTATTTTAATACAACTATCCCATATTTTAAAAGACATAACTATGTCTTTCACTTAAGTCTAAAATATGTATCCTTCTTACTTAACTAGTTGTTATTTTATGTAGGAATGTACCCTGAATATATAAAAAGTACACTCAATTGTCGGGCACAAAATTATCTGGCTTAGTTTTTGTCCCCTGTTTTTAAGCTTAAGAGTATATTTTTAAAAATATTGCGGTTATATTGTAACATTACTTTATTTGTGAAATTCTATTAATTTTCAAGATTTCTATACCAGATTAAAAATGTAGCAGTATTTGTCGCTTTCTTAGGAAACTCGTGCTCTTCATAGAACTTAAATCAGACGAGATGACATAAACGGTAGCTAAAACGAAAGTCTGGTAACACTCGCCTTAATTAAATACGGTTACTTACTAAATATAGATGTATGGATGAGACAGGTGCACTTTCTTAATTTATAAATGGGCTATTTTACGTTGCCAGTCTGTCACTCTTGTTACATCCGCATGGTATTTTATTCAGATAACAACAAATATTATGCACTGTCCAAGCTTATTATGTTACGATGTAGGTTAGCTTTGACACCAGTTTCATGATTTCTTTCTTGGTATCATAATAATTTAAATGTATAGATGTAATATGATTTTACATTATTTCAGTTACAATAAAAATATCGAAAATTACATATTTTCAATTATTGTAATTGAGTATGAAATTAGCAACAAGGCGCCGAGCCGCCTGTTGGAGGAGATCCGTTCATTCATTATTGTTTGTTTATTCATGTGATTAGCTTCTAGCACCCTTATAGATTTTTTTTATTATAGAAATCATATTTTGTTTAAACGAGAATCTAACAATTAACATTACTTTTTATTTATAGTAAACTGAATAAAGTGTTAATTTTCTGTTTCATATCGCCTGATAATATATAAAACAAAACAGCTGCAAACAAATTTTTTATCGTATATCAAATTGTTTAGACAGTAACTCACGATCAATCAGGAAGCCGTGTCTAACCTTCACGGTTAACGGTCCAATTGTAAATAATGTCAATAAGAGATTGTTTACATTTCATTTTTGTGACTTTTTTTGTTGACGTTTAAGTAATTGTTTGCCGGTTTTTCAAGTAGTTGAAAGTAGAAATATTTTAAAACTTTGAAGATAAAGGTGATCGCGACAATGCTCGTTGACTGAAATAGTGATTATTATATTACGATCCCATTTATTGGCTTACATTGCCACTGTTTGGCTAAATAGTGTAGTGGCAAAAGTATTAACGTTGCTCGTAATGAATACGCAAAAGTATACGCAAAAAAAAAAGAATAGGTACCTAGGTAGACCCCCTGGTAGGGGGTAGGGGTTCATAGTCTATGTGCTATTATAAAACCTTATTGAGTAAAACTATAAGTTGGATCACTGGAGCTCTAGCTTGCGTCCGTTTAAGTATGTAGGTATTACGTTAGTATTAACAGTGGCTCTTCGTTGGGTCTTTGGTTTGGTTATTTTGGAAATTTGGGTCTATGAATGGTGACTACGTAAGCAATGTTTATTTATTTAGTTTTTATTTTACTAATGTTTACGTTGTCGAGGCGGAATAAGAACGTTTCATGTTAACAAGGAGCAAGGGGAGTTCAAAATGTCCAAAATTTTGATTACGTTCATCCATGCGATCAGTGCTGTAAAAAAACCAGTATCGTAGTATACTCACATACTGAGTGGTAAAAATTCCCAAGACAGAGACTCGTATACCTACTTATATTTTGAAACCTGGAAATGTCTTTCATAACTATTGGTAAAAACTCCAATAAAAATGCTGCACTCCATTTCGTGTAAAATAAATACATTCACAAATATAAACATTACGTTATTTCAAGTGATTATTTCGACCTATGTATTTGTTTTAATCACCAGGATCTATCTAATTTCATTTTATTATTGTTTCTTAAAAAAAATGTTTTTTTGCTCCCTTAGGAACAAGCGTCCTTTTGAAAGACACTCACTCTAAACTTTATGACGTAGAAACAAAAAATATCTCAAAGGAGTTGACTCTTTTTAATGTTATAAGTCCGTGAATCGAAGCGCACCGTAGAAACGTTTTAAATTTTCAATAGCTGTTTGTATACGACTGTATGTCAGTAATAAAAACTTGGAGCATAAAGTTTAGTGCGTCCCACAAGGGGCGACAGATAGACAAGCATAAAAACAAAAGTGTATATGGATACATCGTAAAAGTTGTATTACCGAAACGATTACTAAATGTAAAACGTACAGTCGAGTTCATATTGTTAATACTATAATTCTTACTAAGTGAATGGCTCCGTTTGCACATAATGATTTGAATGCAAATTATTGACGCCATTAAATCTCATGTTTTATTTAAAGTTTCAAGTATTGAGTTTAATTGGTGGTATTTTTTATAGACTTCATTTATAAAATCCCAAATAAAGAATAACTCTTGTGGTTTTAAATCAATAAACCCTCTAACAGGGAAACTCGTGATCTCCTTCGACAAGAACAAGTAACATATAAAATCGTTTTTAATAATTTTTAATTATATTTTTATAACTGCTATTATTAGCATTTGTTTTTTTTTACAATCATATGATCAAATACAGGTACCACTTTTTGTTTGAGTGCCGGTGTTATTTAATATAAAGAGAACCATAACGATTTTCTCTACGACTGTATTTTGATACAACAACCAATAGTAGAGGAATATGTAAGGATCTTACTTAGGTGTTCTGATTAAATCTCTCATACAAGCCTTGTTGTCTCAGTTTATAGTTATTGAAATTTCTGTCAGTTTTGATGCGTTTACCTTTTAAAATATGTTTTTGCTTCAAATCACCGTAGACTGTGTACAAAGGAGAATAAATAATTGATAAGTGTGGCCGTCTGTAGATAAGAATAGGTATGTTAAAATATTTGTATTCGTTGATATAACTTTGGTTCGAAATTCGAATGCACACGTTTTGAATATAGTCCACAATAAAGAGGAATTTATTAAAGAATCATTATTTCAAACAAAATAGTTCGCATTTTTAAACCACAGACCTATAGAGGATAACCGTAAACATGTCATGTCTATGAAATCAATTGTGTCGTTTTGCTAATAGGTATAAAAGTCTTAGGTTTAATCAAAAAAGTTTTAACTGTTTATTATTTTAATGTCTAAATCTCATTGGTAAATTATTGTCACGTTTTAAAAACCTTTATATTATACAAAGCATAACACGAAAGAGTACTAAGAGGATAACCTAGCGTTATTTATTCCATACAAACGTAGTCCCATGTTTCCTCCCTGGATAATAGCAATATGGTACATATTTTTATACCAAATGATATATATCCACCACCGACATGCCTGTACGTTTTGATTTTTTCCATAATTTAGTTATTGTAGAATCTGGGAGCTTTTAAAAACGTAAAAAATTGTAAATTTTTACCTTCATTTTTAGACGTTCGTGAAATAAATTTGATGGATAAAATTTAGAAAAAGCCAAAGCCAAAGTCTTTATTATTCTAAAAGTGAAAAAAATTAAAAATTGGGTCAATTTTGGAGGAGGAAACAGGGTACAACGAAGTGATGTTTTCCTCTATTTTGCATAACTAACATCAGCCAGAGCTGCAGTTGTACCATTCGTGTTTTATAATTCTTTCTTTGAGGCGTAACGCGATAGCAATAGATATCTGAAATACCTACTTTTCCAATTGCATGTCCTCTTAAGGGACCTACTCATACAATTATTTTAATCAAAGGAGATAATTTTTTTGAAACTATATTTATAATCTGTAAC
Organism: Samia ricini; assembly: GCA_014132275.2. Taxonomy (NCBI): domain Eukaryota; kingdom Metazoa; phylum Arthropoda; class Insecta; order Lepidoptera; family Saturniidae; genus Samia; species Samia ricini. The sequence goes on from AP028159.1 coordinate 5,103,558, forward strand.
CACAACATCGTCCGCCTAGGATTTTATGTTTGTAAAACGACGATTTCAATAAAAGATTACGTAAAAATTCGCAATTTTGATATTAAGCTAGAAATATATTTAATTTTATTTATACAAACTTTCAACAATCTTAAAAGTGTGTTCCGTCATTGCGTTAAAAGCACCGAGTTCTTTTTTCACAAATATATTTCATTTATATAAAGATATCAGTTTTTTTACATTAAAAGGAGGTTGCATTTGTTTTTCATATACATAACACAATACTCGATACATGCCGATAATATGACGTATTTCCTGACCTATGACAATGAGTCAACAACGAAATGTTTACAAACGATATTTAAATTCTTTCTTTTGTGTAGCCGGCGCGTGCGCAATCACGTACGCAACTCGCTTTCCGTGAAATTTGGGCAAAGTTATGGTCGGGCATGTACCACTGATGAACTGTGATTAGATATCGTTAAAAAATATTGAAATGCTTTTTTGGGTAATTTTATCATATTATTTTCCATTTGAAAAAGGTTTTATAACATTGCAATTGCAAATTAATATTATATTTATATTTTCATTTGAAACTATAATTTTTTTTCTTCATAGTAATTAATCCAGCTATTCATTCATCCATTCATTAACCGAAGGATGTCCACTGCTGGACATAGGTCTTTCCTATGGATCTCCACAACAACCGGTCTTGCGTCACCCGTATCCAGCGAATTCCCACGACCTTCCTCAGGTCATCAGTTCACCTTGTGGGGGGCCTACCCACGCTGGGTTTTCCGCTACGCGGCAGCCAATTAGAATCCGTTGGCCTCATCGGGCATCGATTGCCAGTATTGTACCGTAATTAATTATTACAGAATACTTGTTTTATTTCTTACGTAAGGAAGAATTTATTAAGGAGTCAGTTAAAAATAAATATAGAGGTTTAATTCAATTGAATTGTTATAGCAGTAAACATGCATATCAAAACTTTAACGTAACATTTTTCATATGATTTTGTGTATTTATTACACTGTATTTTTAAAATTATTTTGTGTCGTAAAATACATTTTCAAATACTAATTTGCAATCTTTTTTTACATACCACTAGAGTTGCAAACAGGCATACGATCCGCGTGATGGTAATCGCTCACCGTAGTCTCTGGACGCTTGCAACACCATTAGTATCACGCGCGTGTTGCCAACTCTTTGAAAAATCTCTTCAGAGTTAGATTTTGTGATACATGCATAATCTATGGAAGATTTATTCATTTACGTTCGTTGAAAGACTGAGTATACTTAACCTTTGCAGGTATAAATTTCAGCTCGATTGGTTCGCGGTTGATACACAACCCTTTGAGTATTATTAAATCTTGATACCATACCGCAACAAGGCGGTTTGCCTCACGGGGATACGCAGGTGCTTGTTTACCGCCACACCACGTGTTTGAGCAAATGACACATGTAATTATGTATACAGCTCCTGTCGTATTATAACCATCAATACGTAGTCGGCAATTAATTTGGAATTAAATAAGCGTTTCGGAAATCTATTGCTATCGCGTTACACCTAAACAAAATAGTTATAAAACATGAAAGGGACAACTGCAGTTGGGCTGACAACCTATGCAAAATAGTTGAAATCGTCACTCGGTATTCTTGGTTTCCCCCTCCAAAACTGGGCTGATTTCTTTCAATTATAAAACGAGAAAGATTTTGCCTGTGCTTTTACGTTTTGCTTTTTTTGTTTTCTCCATATTAAACGAATTAAATAGTTTGAGTTTATTTATGGTATTTTACTTCTACGTTCAATTAGGAAATAGTAACATGCGACGCAACAAATTCTCAGTAAAATATCCGGTTAACAATGTGTTAAGAATATTGCGAACACAATACTATATTACAAAACTTACAAGAGTAAGTCGTTAATATATTTACTAATACTTTTGATCATAGTAAAAACATATCATAATAATTAATACGTGAAGCAAAAAACTTTGTAACCCTTTTTACGAAAATTGCGCGGACGGTAGTGAATGAAATTTCGCACACTTATAGTTTGTATAGAAAAGAATTGCAGAAGGCTATTTTTTTTAATTATCCATAAAAAATATGCTGGTGGCTTCACCTCCTTCAGCATATATGCTGACTCGACACACCTTTTTGTAACACACACACTTATTTTATCTTTGTTTTCTCTGTTTTTTTTTTAATATTATTTTTTTTTTTTGATATTCTTTGTCCTGTTATTGATTGTATATTATGTCTGTAACAAATACATTTATTTTCTTTCTTTCTAAAATAAATGAAATTAGTAAAACGATACAGTTCACACACTACCATTAGTTAGACACAGACACACGTTCTATCATTATCCCTTACGATTACCAAAGCATTATCAATCACATGTCAATGTCACATTTGACATTAATTCAAAGTGTAGACGGAATATTGACTTTTGAAAAAGTTTTACTTTAAGCAATTGACAATGAAAAGCAAACAAAATTGTTAGTGTTTTTTATGAATTATGGTCAAATTTCGATACAGGCGAGCACTAGTATAAATAAATATTCTTGTTATGTAATTCAATTTAATATTAACTTTAAGTGTTTTTTACATATACGAGTTAATATTTTTTTGAAAAATATACTATATTTTAGTATAAAATACAAAACTATAAAAGTTTAAAAAAAGTATTGGTTTCGGCTTCGACCGAAACTGTGATCCAGGGTGAATGTTCGATTTCGGTTTCGTCTGAAGATCCTATTTCGGTCGGACACTAGCTACAATAAAAACCTGGCACCATCGATTGTATATCCCCTGGATCCGAACTGCAGTACAACTTTTCTCAGGAAAGGAGCGGGTTAAGTTCTCTATGGTTGCCACTGTCCCTGCTTGTACTTTTGCGAGAAAGGTAGTCGGTTTACAGAATCTCTACGTTAACAAAAAAAAAACTGCTACATAACCAATCGGCAATCAATTGGTTTTTGGCTATGATAAATGTCATTAATAGATGAATACGTAAATATTCTTATAAAATATTCTTTCATATCGATCGTCAGTCGAGATTATATTACGTTTAATAATTAAGCCTAAATAACTTAAAATCCAAATGTTAAGTACAGTTATAGAGAACAGTTTTAATCGGCCTTTAGAATTTTAAAACTCTGTGTTAATTCACAAACGTGTTTAATATCATTAACGACTATAAATTTGTAATGTGACGTTTACGCGTCCATTAATCAACCCGGATTGAGTTACTTATAAATATAAATTAAAGTGATGGCTAAGAACTTATAATAGAATTAACCTAGTACCCACCTACATTGGCTCATTAACCGCTTGAGTATATTTATTTACCTTTCAGATATTGTTTTTAAATATTCAATATTTTATTTCTCGATTGTTAAATATACATTTTTTCAGTTAACTGTATGCGTTCTCTGTCATATAATTGAAATCAAAATAACAGTGAAATAAAACATATTGTTTATGACATTATTTTGGTTTTTTTTTTTTACATGTTCGATATTTGCAAATATTATGGTAACACATTAATTATGTTTGTGGTAATTTGTTTTTTTTACATGTTTACATTTTAGCATTTAGTATTTTTTTTTTGAAATAGCTGTTTGTCCGCGGCTCCGCTGCGTAGTAGTAATAATAAATTATGATAAATAAATGATTAGAAAATAAAGTTTTGATGGTGCTGTCCATGGAATCTTACTTTGTCCACAATTTCAAGAGTTTTCATTATTTTACACGGAACCCTAATTATAATCCTCCGTAATTATTTTCCTAAATTTTTTTGGAGCTAAATGAAAGCAAACATATTACTGATAAATTCAAACAGCAGGCCAGAGTGTGAATTGATTTAGATTTCGATTTTTTTCCCTTGGAGACCTAATTATTTTCGAAGAATAAAAGTAGCTTAAGTGACGCAGAGTAATTTCGGCTATAAACCAAAAAAAGTCCCGTCAAAATCGGATCAGCCGTTCTGGAGATTATCCGGAACAAATAAACAGACAGACAGACAGAAAAAATTTGGTTTTTTTTGTTATAAGTATTGTAGAACATTCATAACAGTTTAGAAAAAAAATATTTTGACATTACAAACAAACACTTCAATTTTATTTATTGGAATAGAGTATATACACATTTGAATAAAGGATTTTTTTCCCATAATTAATCCTTACTAATATTATAAATGCGAAAGTAACTTTGTCTGTCTGTCGAGCTTTCACGCCAAAACTATAAAACCGATTTAAATAAAATTTGGTACATAGATGGTCTAGAGCATGAGAAAGGACATAGGCTACTTTTTAATGCGAAAAAAGGGTTGTAAAGGGTTGAAAGGGGGGATGAAAAGTTGTATGGAAGTATCGTCATTTTTAAAGCTAGAAGCTTGATACTTATTTTTTAGGCTGTTTCGATATAAATAAATAGGACATTCAAAGTTTGTAAAAGTTTTACCCTCGAGTCTGTAAAATTACAATACTGAGTAGGGGATGAAACTTTGTAAGGTTTATGTGACTTTTTTAGTTTTAGATAGTTTGCGACAACAAACAAACTATTAGAGCTATTCTGATGTAAGATTTAAAGGGCGGGAGGGGGGAGGACAGTGGGGGGGCACGCGTCATGTTCCGCAATGAGTCATAGATCCGACAAATTGAGTGGTGGTAAGACAATAATCCTGATTGGGTTGCGACTACCGTACACATGGTGAAATACCGCTGATGTGAAATCATTCGACGCATCATATTCCGCAATCAGCCAATATAGATCCGAGAATCTGTGTGGTGGTAAGATAATAATCCCGATTGAGTCGAGACTACCATACACATGGTGATATACCGCTATTGCGACACGTTTCATAACATAACATAAGCTCACGTTTGTTATCCCGAAGGGTTAGGCAGGGATGAAATAGCGATCTACACCACCCATATTTTACCGAGCTTAGTTCCGTCCCACATTCATCTTAATTTAACATCAGGTGAAGTGCAGTCACTTTGCCGAACTCGGAACTTCGGTGCCGAAGTCGTCGAATCTGACGACTTGGAATTTGCTCAGTTTAAGCTAAGGAAATGCTAAGCTTGTAACTATAAAATTTGATTTATGGAGTTAAGTCTGAGATAAGCTCGAGTGCGCTATATAGATTTCACCCTAAGTGAGCTTACCCGAACCCGAACAGGGCACAGACACGTGAGGGTAGACGACTGCGTCACACGCATGCGAATACCGATGGCAAAAGATAGGAAAACAAAAAACGTCGTTTATAAAAATGTACTTAAATAAACTCATATTAATCGTTTATACCTTATATAATAAAGTATTTATACGTATGTATCTTATTTGTAAAAAAATAGCCTAAATAATTTAAAATACTACGCAAAGACACTTTTGCACGCGTACGAAATCGCGGGCACAGCTAGTGTAAAATATTTTAAAATAGTAGGAATAACTTCAGCTATCTACCAAAAAAAGTCCCGTTAAAATCGGTCCAGCAGTTCCCGAGATTAACTGGAATAAACAGACAGACAGGTATAGGTACCGTATACTCGTATACATACATTCATATACATTTAGTAACAAGTTGACATTACAAACAGACACTTCAATTTCAATGTAACAAGTAAGTTTTCTACAAAGTAGGAACAACGCGACGTTTACGTCATACCGTACACAATACGGCTCGATGCGGCGCTCTATGAAATAACAAAGCCAAAGAATAACGTAAAGATACGAAAGTAAAGGGTGGAAGTAACTGATATTTTATTAATACTTCGGGTCTAAAATATAATTAATGACTATAAACAGACGAGGGTAGTTTCTCATAATTACCCCGCTGACGAAGACACCTCAACACCTCACAGTCGTCTCGTGACCACGGCCTGAGTAACCAGGCCAAAACGTCGAGAAAATAACAAGGTAAGTGCGCGTTTTAGACCCGAAACATTAATAAATATTACATACAACAAAACGCGTCTAAAAATTGTTAACGGGTACTGATTCTTGTAGTAACGAATACATTTACGCTATCTTTCGTTACTTTTACACCTCTAATTCCTTGTCACAGGTCTTGATACGCCTGCTATCTACGTTCCTGCATAAACCTAGAAGAATGTGTTAGGTTTATAGGAAAACCTTATTTAAATTTCGTTTATCTGTTGCGTCTAGAAGTGTCAAAGAGTGTTTACTTATTTATTTTTATACAATAACGGCTTTACAAAATTCAATAGGTCCATGTGTTGTCTTCACAAAGGAGGATGGTTGTTTAAATTTTTTATGTGATTAACTAAAAATAATCAATTTAATTTACTAAAATTTGTTAAGTTTATTGAACTAATAAAATCACCTAACGACTTAAAATTATACTAATTTTAATCAAAAGTGATTCATGAAATATTCTCACGGTAACAAAAGCTTTGATAAAAAAAAACTGTATACAAAATATCGGATAACAATCTTATTGTATGAACAAAAAAATCATATGAGTCATACCGTTTAAAAGTATCCTTATGTAACAGCAGTTCTATTTTTAAATTAGTTTAAACCTATCAACTGACAAACATATTAACAGCTGACCTTGACTACGCAGATATCGATTTTTAGATTTGATTAGTCTTTTTCACGCAGGGAATTGTTGTTCTGAACGCGTGATTGGTAGATCAGTTGAATTCCTTCATTCCTCAATTAAGTTAGTTATGTTTAAGATGTTTGTCGGTATTTATGCATCTGTGTATATTATAGTACATATAAGGAGGCCCGCACCCGGAAAACAACGCGCTTCAGTGCCTGGTGTTCCGGCGCAATCGTCGGGTCGGCGCTGTAGCGCTCACCGGGCGCGTCACCTATAACGCCGTGCCGGTACAGAACATCGTACCGGCAACAACAGAAGCACACCTCATGGCGCCGGCCAATGCACCCTCGTCCAGAGGGTATCCGCTCCCCCAAAGAACGAGGATGAAGAAGGCGAAGGGGTCAGGGAGGCAGGAGTCCGACCCTAGTAACACCCCCCCCCCCCATTCCGGGACCGAGGGCTCCGATCACCACCTCAAGACCATGATATCCTGCTGGCTGTTCATGACGGTACTCACGCAAAAGAAGCTTGCATAAAAAGTGTAACGTCACTACTCACCTCCAGCAGTTGAAGTCGTTGAGGACGACTACAGGAATGCTACATTAATGACTTTCGCTGCACAACGCATCCCGAGTGCGCTTCGGAGTGCAGTTGCGTCGCCATAAGCTCGCAGATGTGAAACCGTGCTCCGAAGCAACGCTTCTAACTCTCGACTCGGAAGCGTGGATGAAGCCTGTCATAACTAACCAGTGTCGTGGAAGAATCGGCCGGATCCAGAGACAGATGCGTAGTCGCGCATCGCGATGCCTGAGAAGGCTACAAGTATACTATATATAGATGAAAACACAGAGAAAGAACCGAATACTAAATATTGTACTAATATAATTTCTATGTAGTCTCAAACATAGCATCTCTATGATAACATGTAAAAAATTTAACATAAAAATATATATTTATTCAAATTATAATTACAATTATTTTTTATTCATAATTTATTATTTTAGTCATAATTTTATTTCTTTATTTAACTATATTATATAATTTAATAATGTCCTCATTTTTAACATGCTCGTGGTGATTTCCTATGATTAAGGAAGCACAAGATTCGTTACGACCTTGTTTTTCAGTGAAGCGATGATCACGCAGCGGGTAGCGCGGCCGGATTCCGCGTCAATCGACGCAGATTCCGATCCCTACCTATCCGATTTAATCGGCCTGAGCTTTTGGTGAAGGAAAATATCGTGAGGAAACTATAGTATAGTAGTAGGGCATTTTCTAATGATGCCCGCCTGGGTAGCTACCACTCTCATGTTTGAAAACCTGTCGCCAAACACCAATAGGTGTGTTCCGGCATCATCATTTAAAATCCAGTACCTTCTAGGCTTAGCATGTTTACCATCCTAAACCACATCATCACTTAATAACAAGGTGAGATTGTGGTCAAAGCACTGAGCATATTCCGTGTAAAAAAAAGAAAATAATCTTGTTGGAAGTCCTTTTATATAAATAAATTTTAGAAAAACATTACGATTGTGTATACTTGGAGAAATTGGCTCATTAAAATCGATTACATAATTCTGAATCAAATTTGTTGTGTCAGAAAATATGGACTTCTAGCGTATAATATTTTCACGGTAAATAATGACTTTAAATAATGTTTAATATGTAAATATAATGTAAAACAAACACAATGTAAAATATTATGTAACAAGATATGCATGATTATATGTAAGTACATAAAACTATCATCAACATATCAGATAAATGGTGTATCATGAGTGATTGGCGTATCCTCTGTTACGTGTCGTCAATTGAATTTCGAACGTATTGATTATTTGTCGAGTGACCATCATTTTCATTTATTTTCATTAATACAATATATTTTTTTACTTATTACCGTTGTGTATTTTTAGTAACAAAACAATTACAATAATATAGCAATATAATTCCAGTTTTTATTGACTAGTAAAATCCTTCGTTGCTACTGATTTTTTTGACGTGAGTAAACTGTATATGGTAAGCCCATGGTGTTTCTTCATTTGTCTATTGGAGTAGAAACTGCTATTGTGTTACGTCTACTCCATGGCAGGCGCGGACTCACCTTATTTAAGACCTTCTTCAGCAGTCTGATGAGCTTGATGTTTCCTCTTCTTCTTCAGCCCGTGTTAGTTCACTGCTGGACAAAGGCTTCTACCAAGTCACACCACTTCAGTCGATCTTCCGCCGTGAGCATCCAACCGATTCCAGCCGATTTTCTAATGTCGTCACTCCATCTAGCAGGTGGACGTCCCACGCTACGTTTCCCCAAACGTGGTCTCCACTCGAGAACTCGTTTGCACTATCGGTACTTCGGGATACATGACCTGTCCATTGCCACTTGAACCTGCTAGCCTTAAGAACTATGTCGAATGTTTACTTTTGGATATTAAGTTGTAACGCTTCGCGTGCCTGTGTTTGTTGCAAACGGAACACAGCAGTGCTTTTTCCAACTAACTAACTCAATTATAGAAAGCTATTTAATTTCAATAAACGCCTTTTAAAATATATACACACTATAATCCGAACAGGGTGAAAATTTTGAGTGTTTGAATTGTCGACGTCCTACTGTATTTTGATTGTTCACATAACAAGTTACGTCTGTGGGGGCAGGTAATTATTTCGAATTTGAACTCAGTGTGTACATCTGTGGAAGCGATAAAACATCGATAAATAATACACATTAATAAAAAAAAAGTTGTAATAATTAGGACTTTCCAACTAAGCATTAAATGTAGGGTCATCAGAATATTGCCACTTTTGTCCGTCATATCTTACAACCGACGTGATCTCTTACAACATGCTGTGTACGTGTAATTGAGCGAATCGATTGTAAAGTCTGTTACTCACGGCAATGCCTGTGTACATCTTGAGGTCGATTGATAATAGGCCGTAAGGTTACATTAAAAATTGAAATAAAAGATAACGTGAATAATTTCATAATTTTTAGTGATACATTAATGATACTTATTGGTGACTACGTGACTTATATTTACTATTATTGTTTATGTCGTATGACTTGTAAGAAATATACATATTGGTAATACGCAAGTAGGTTCTATTGTTACTAGGAGATTTACCACGTAGGTAACTATTTTTGATAAAATCAACTTTTGGCGTTCTGGTGATATAGTTTGATTATTGAACACAAATGTATAGGAAATAATAGCGTGGAACAGATGCCATAAAAACCGCCTAGAAAGTTCTGGCAAGAAAACTATTATTTTGATTCATTCAACTAAATTCTAATACAAGAATTTATATTTTTCTCCCTAGTACACCGAAGGTTTATATCACAGTAAGCAGCGAGTGTTTTTCACGAGTCTAGTAACTACTACATTATTACTGCTCACGTCACGTTGTCGTCCCGCGGCTGTACCGCTTCGCCCCTTGTTTGTTTAAACCGTCACCTTTATTATATTATTTATGTAACTATATTTATATATTTACTTATTTAAACTGGTTAGTTTAAAACTTACTTTTATTTGGACTTTTATTTGCCTATCCTTTTCTTGTGTAAACTTTTTTTTTTTAGTTTTTTGATTAGTACAATGAAAATGATAGATGGAATCCTTGAAGATATAGGCCCATGATAATAACCGGCATTCCCTAAGATGGTGACTGTACCGACGATTGCGTAAAGTCTCAATGTCATTGAAAGTGCTGTGTCATTGACATTTTCCATTCACCCGTCTAGATACTATCACAGAGGTTTTAAAGCTCTGATGAATAATTACTATTATTTTACTATATCGAATTGCTGATAATTAATCGGATTTTTTTAAAATTTAAATTATAGTAACTAGAGATCGTACATTGGTCGAAATTCCAGCATTAAAATTAAAAAAATATTATTATTGAAAATTTAAAGAAAGAATAATGTGGTCAATTTTTTTTTGGTTACACTAAAGCTTATATACTGAACAAAACCGATATCAATTTAATTTATATGTCTACTATTTCAATGAAAATTTATATTTTATTTGCTTACCGCAAATTATTATAAAGTCTAGTTTTTGGTAATTAGTAAATTTGAATTTATGTTTGTTTTTTTACACCACTTTAATATCAAACAGGCATAAGATCTGCCTGATCATCAGGGATGACCACAAGATATAGACGGCTGCGACACCAAAAGTTTCATATGCGATTTACCGACGCTAAAATTATTATTTGCTATACATTATACTTTGATCTCATTTATATTTATGCTAATATATATATATATATATATAAAAAAAGAACCAGATCGAGTTTCTTGCCTGCGCTCTTCTCCACTGGGTTGTTTTCCGAACCGGTGGTAGTGTTTTAGACGTTCATAAGCGCCTTCTTAGGGCCTAAATTGAATAAATAAATTTTGATTTTGATTTTGAATAAATAAAATTGAAGTATCTGTTTGTACTAACAATTTTTTTTTTACTAAATACATATGTAGTAGTATATACGACACCTCTATCAAAAATATATTTTTTTTTTTATCTGTCTGTCTGTTTGTTCCGCGTAAACTCCGGAAGGGCTAAACCGATTTTGATGGGACTTTTTTGATAGATAGCCGAAATTATTGCACGTAACTAAGAGTCCTTTTGTTTTTCGAAAATAAATAGGGTTCCGCGTAAAACAAATTAAAACTCATAAAAAAATTTCACTAGCAAGTGTTTGAATGGGCGATAAATAAATAGGTTTACTTTACCACAGTACCGAAAATAAATCAATAGGATTTCGTTTAAAAAAGATTTAAACGCAGTGAAGAACATATGAAACGCCGAAGCAGCCACGGGCACACAACTAGTGCAATATAAATTCAGGTGAAGATTACACGTCCTATATAAATTGACTAGACCATCGTAAGCAGGTAAGGCGACTACTCAGAATTCACGACACTGTTTTAGAAAACTGTAAAACTCCTAAGACTTCACCTATAAAACAAAATATGTTTACACTAACTGATAACTTTTGAGTACAAGTTATACACTTAACGATAGCGATATTATAACTAGAACTGAGGAGTCAACGAACTGTTTCATCAGATACTTGGCTCACTCTGTATAGTAGGCCCTTTGGATATCTGCCAAGCTGGCGTCGTATGAATTTAAATCGATTATCTATTAGAGCGCACTTAAAATCTCTTTTAGCGTGACAGAATTAGCAAGTGGATGTCAAGTACCGGCCAAGGTCGGCCGCTTTCATCTCCTCATCAAGTAAGGGACCGTCCGAGTACAGTGGAATCTCGATAACTTAAAGACCAAGGGAAATGGTAGATAATTTAAGTTATCGAGGTTTTTAAACAGTGCGAGAATTTCAGTTAGAGAGGTTTTGATGGATAATAATTTAACTTATTCGGGTTTGTTTTTGCACTTTGTTTCGTAATAATTCCGAACGCGAAGTAACTTCAACTATTATTCAGAAAAAATCCAGTCAATATTGGTCAAGCCGTTCCGTAGATAGCCAGAACAAACAGACAGACAGACAGAATTTTAACAATTGTGTTTTTGTTACAGGCGTCGTATATTCATATGTATTTAGTAAAACTTGATCTTTCAATTTTAGTTATTAGCATAGATGATTTTGATGTTAGATGGTAAGTATGCATTTTTAGCGGCAATTAAGTAATTTTTTTAAATTAATATGTCGATTACCCATAAAAATGAGATAATAGAAAGCTGGCGTAAACGCCAGGTTAGTGCTTAAGGGGTTAAGTATAAGCAGATATTAAAAAAAAAATGTTACTTCTCAAAGCAATGCATATTAATATAATAATATTAAGAGCGCTTAAATCAATTACGTTTCTCCAAATAAGTCGACATCATCTGCCCACGTGTCTGTTCAACAGATGATAGGACGCTGAATACATTGAGTGAATACAATAATTAACATAGTATTCTCCTCCCACGGGGTGCGTCGACCCTGCTTCTTACATTGTTCCGATGTTTAGGGGTTTATTATACTGATGCGTTAGGTGACCAAACTAATTCAAGGTCTGTTACCTCTGAAACAAAGATTCGAAATGTGGGAACAATGTGATTACGGCTAGACAACGGTTTACTTAGCACTGCTAACCGATAACGGTTTGCAAGAATTTTTCCACTAAAATTGAATGTTCAATTATAATATCGATTTTCACACTAACAACATTATAGTTTTTTATATATATAAGTTATAAATAATCTTAAATTGAACGTTAAGGATTTCGAGAGATAAATCTTTTGCACGTCATTTCATCCACGATGCTTTTTAGTACTGTAATAATAAATCGAAGTAAATGTTTTAATGTGTTACTATCATTTGCTTTTTTGTTTTTATTATATTTACATTATTGTATTTCCCGTGGAGGTAGGCTGAGACTAGATCCTTCCACTTGCTACGATCTTGACACACCTCTATCGCAACCTCTACTTTCATGAGCGCTTTCATACATGCTCACCAGATATGGGTACTTTTCACCTCGCCTTTATTTAAGACGTGCTCGATTTATCAAAATATGTTCACACATGTCGATCAACGTGTCACCCTCACCTTATATATTTTTTTCGTCAACCTTCTGTTATCCATCCTTTCCACTTTTGCCCGAACCAACTAAGCATAACTTTCTCTATCTTGGTCACTACATCCTCTATCACACCACAACGTTCTCTTATCATACTATTCCTGGCTTTGATTATCTTTACTCCAGCTATACTTCTCATCTCCACGGCGTTAATCTTACTTTCATGCTTCTTCTGCCAAATCCAGCAATCACTATCTCACTGCCATACTCAAGTGTAGGGACCAGCACTCCTCGATGCACAGCCAAACGTGCCTTTTCAGTTACTTTCTGGCTGTATATGAAGTTACGCAGGTTAAGTTATGCCATTCCCTCTATCCTACATATATTTCTGCACTAAATATTGTTATTTTATCATCCTTTGTTGTTGTCAGCCAGTAAATGTGTTTTTTATATACTGTACACTTTGTCTATGATTTAACTTAATATTCTTAATCTCCCGCTAAGCCCAAAGTCAGTCTCTCAAGAGATGCTACTGCAACACGCTGATTCTACGGATTTTTCAAACTTAAATGTGGTAGTTAGCCTAAGTAACTCCTTATAACTTTAGCTATTTTCTAGAAAAAGTCTCGTACAAATTAGTTACAGTTTTTTCGTAGTTTCTTTGGTACCGTATCTACATTCATACGTATTTAGTCAATAGTTGTCATTTTGATATTACAAACAGACCCATCAATTAATATATTAAAGGAATTTTAAAAGCGGCACCACTGACAGTGAAGGTAAGGAGCAGGCGTTTGTCTTGATATGGGCATGCAATGCGCAGGGAGGAAGAGGATATTGTAAGAAAGATATCGGATATGAATGTGATGGGGTATAGGAAGACGCAGACCAAAGAAAAGATGAACTGTATAAAAGATGAAATGCTTGGAAAGAGAGTAAATATATGTATTATTTCAAATAAAAGTGAATAGAACAGGAAGAAAGAAGACGTGTTGCGCCGACCCTAAATAAAAGTGAGTTAAGAGCAGGCAGAGTATGAAACAGACACATCAAATTTGATGTACTTACAGGTATTATGTTTATAAGATTATGTTGTGTATTTTCATGATCTTGAAATGAGTGCAAATCTGCCGTTCGAAGCAGATTTTAAAAACAAAGAAGTCCGTTATAGAAAGAATTTGACAAAGGTTTACAAAACAAATTCGCAACACAATAGATTACAGTGGACACCGCGAAGTCGGCGGTCGGCGACCGACAAATACAAAGAGTAGGATGTAACAGTACACTGAATTAAATATTTACACGAAACATAATATTTCCGCGTGTAACTTTACTAAACATTGTTAAGAACGTATTTAGATAAACTAACGTTGGGCTAGTGATCAAAATTCGATGTTAACTACATTGAAAATTTGAGAAAAAATGTAAAAAACAAAAATTGAAAATCAGTTGATAAACACAGGTGAAAAGTTACTAAAGTATTTTTAGCTTTATTTGTTTATAGAAATAGATAACAGTAATTAGTATCTAGGCGAAAGTATCTCGACCAGATCGATGACGTTCTGGAGAAAGGCCAAGTCAAAAGTACCCGTAACCCTCACGTATAACAGCACATATTGAAAGTAGAAGAAGCGAAAGACGTGTGTCAGGATCGTAGCAGGTGGAAGGATGTAGTCTCTGCCTACATTAATGAGAGAAAGACGTTACATTATGTATGAAAAAAGTGTGTGTGTACTTATGTACGCACGTAAGAAGTTATACTTCTTTGACGTAATAATAGAAAAAACTAAAACGTTGACAGCTAACTTCAGGGTGTTCTTTTTTTCGTGACGGTGCGCGCGCGCAGTATATGTTGACTAGCTAACTCCAGGTTGTCGTTTTTTCGTAACGGTTGCGCGCAATTTTTAAATTTACTCTCATCAATTTTCTCATCTCGCCGAAAGAAAAGTAACTTCTAAAATAATTTCCAAATAATAAAGTGTGTGACACATATTCTATTTAAAATGAATAATCTATACTAATAAATAAAATTGAAGTGTTTGTTTGTAATGTCAAAATTAACTTTTTTTTACTAAATAGATATGAATGTATGTGCGACACCTATACCAAAAATACAATTTTTCAAATTTTTGTCTGTCTGTCTGTCTGTTTGTATGGGTAATCTTTGGAACGGATGGACCGATTTTAACGCGACTTTTTTTAGTAGATAGCTGAAGGTACTCCGGGTAACTTAGGATATTATTACTTTTCGAAAATAATTAGGGTTCCACGTAACAAAAAAAAAACTCATAAAAATTCAAATAAAATCTGATTCAAAGCACAGTTTTCCGGGTAAGTACTATAAATTTATGCGAAATATTTTAACTTTATCTTAGTACTACTTACTAGTAGTTTTTAGGGCAGTATTTAGGGTTCCGTATAAATAAATTAAAACGCAGTGATTAATATATGAAACGCGGGGGCAGCCGCGGGCACACAGCTAGTAAAAAATAAATCTAGATAAAAGTAGAGTATTAAAATTGGATCTTTAATAAGTTCATATGGTAACAACATCTAACGGTTGACCCACTTAAACAAGTTAAACATAACACAAGATACGCTAAATATTAACGGCAAAACAACATTCTTTCAAACGAAGCTTACTCGAGATTATTTTCCTTCTTAACAAGTCATATTTTGTATACATTTGATATCTGTTCAAATGTTATGTGATTTTAATGGGTTAAAATATATAAGGTCAGACAATAACAAAAAAAATCGTACGAATCCTGAATGTTAAATAAATTTTTTTAGAGATTTAATAAATCACCTTTTTTATACTCGTTTATTTTAAAACAAAGTGTTAATCGTTTTAAAAAAAAATAATCTAGCAATTATTTGCCTTAAAATATAAATCAAATAATAAGATCAGTCAATCAGTTAATCTGATTTTTTTATTTAATTATAATCGGTTAATTTAATGTAGTGTCGTTGATTTGTAAAAGGCAAGTATTCTGTGTGGTTTTGATTACTACTTTATACTTTACTAGATGACCCGGTGAACGTCGTATCACCTCTGTTTCTAGCTCGTCAAGGAATATCCCGTCATTGCGTAACAAATACTTATATTGTAGCACATCACTAATTTTAAGATGTAAAAAGGAGGCAACATATGCAATGCCATTTCAGTTATGTCGTTGGAATAATTGTTGGGCATTTTTAAGAAAGCTCTCGTTTGTCACAAAAAAAAATTCCAATAGCGATAAAATTACCGATAAAAATGTGACGATCACTAAAAATGTTCGGTATTATAATATGTGTGTATTATGTACATATAAACCTTCCTCGTGACTTACTCTATCTATTGCTGAAAACTGCATTCAAATCCGTTGAATAGTTTAACAGATATAAATTCTAAGCGAACAGACAGCGGAAGGAACTTTGTTTTATAATTTCATATTTTTATTGGCCAAAGACCATCGGTTCTGTTATTATAAACTGATTGACGTATATTTAATTAAAATACAAAAAAGGATTATACAAATCAATTTATTCTTACTAATATTATAAATGCGAAAGTCAATCTGTCTATCTGTCGCGCTTTCACGCCAAAACTACTAAACCGAAATAAATGAAATTTGGTATACAGATAGTATAAAGCCTGAGAAAGGACATAGGTTATTTTTAATGCGAAAAAGGGTTGTAAGGGGTTAAAAGGGGGGATGAAATGTTGTATAAATGTATCGTCATTTTTAGAGCTAGAAACATGAAACTAATTTTTTAGGCTGTTGATTCGATATAAATAATATGACATTCAAAGTTTGTAAAAGTTTTACTCTCAAGGGTGTAAAATAACAATAGGGATTAAGGGATGAAAGTTTGTATGGAAATATGTAAGGTTATTATCATGTAACATTTACGGAGTCATTACAAAATGAGAAACTGAAGTTAACGCGAGTAAGAAACTTGGCAAGCACCGCGACGTACACAATGAGCGCTGTGGAGCCGCGCGGGGGAATAGCTCATTACAGTATTTATACGTATGTGTCTTATGTGTAAAACTGTTAATCTAAATAATTAAAAACGCTATCCAAAGACACTATACCACGTGGACGAAGTCGCGGACACAGCTAGTATATATATATATATATAAATATTGTAATTTAACATGAAAAAGTATAATTTAGATCTTCATACATAATTTGCTGTGAAAAAAATGTCAAGGAAGTACGAAATCAAGAAAATGAAAACATTAGCGGTCGTAGAATTATCTCGAAATTACTATGACCTTTGCCGTTGAACTTAAAGAATTGAGGTGAACAAAATTATTTATTGTATCTAAAAAACCGTCTATTTGGCTCTCCTGGTCGGAAAGCATTTATAGAGTTTTTAATTCTTAGAAATTACTCTCTTGAAAACATATTTTGCATCGCTATTAGTTTAGTATTACGGTGCGACTGCCGTTCTGAGGTCTCGGGTTCGATCCCTGGGTCGGGTCAAGTGGTATTGGGTTTTTCTACTCAGTATCATCCCGGAGTTTTTCAATTTGTGCCCGATTTGGCGACAGGCTCGCCCCCGGTCACATCTGGGACGGAACTAAGCTCGGCGAAATGTGGGTGGTGTAGTTCGCTACTTCACCTCTGCCTAACCCTTCGGGGATAACAGGCGTGAGCTTATGTTATGTTATAATAATAATAATGAAGGCACTTGCCTGTAAAACTGTCTTTTGAATCGGATTTTATTAAAATTTTGTTGTTGTTATTTATTTTACGCGGAACACTAATTATTTTTGCAAATTAATAATACCCTACGTTACGCGAAGTAATTTCAGCTATCTACCAAAAAAGTTCCGTCAAAATCCGACCAACCGTTCCGGAGATTAGCCGGAACAAACAGACAGACAGAAAATTTGAAAAGATGTATTTTTGGTATAGGTATCGTATATACACTCATGTATTTAGTAAAAAAATATTTTGACATTACCATCAGACACTTGAATTTTATTTACTAGTATAGATATACGTTAATGTTTTTTTTATACAGATGAAATGGAATTATGAAGATAATCTTGATTCATTAACATGTAACCTGATATTTTCGGGTTTCGGGACAAAAGTCGTTGTTAAGTTGACAAATCGTTATGGCTTAAGATAAATGAGTCTAAAAAATTTAGAAAGGTCAGTTAGACACTCGGTGTTTGTTTTCTAAGAATTCGCCGATGCCGCGCAGTTGGGGCGGTACCATTGTTTTGGTGGAACACGTGTTGTTTGGTGTATATTATTATATGTGTCATAGAAAGACTGTTGCAGATGATCTTGATGTCTTTTTTTAGCTATTTTTTGTACATATGCATTTTCTTTTTTAAATTAAATATAAGGTTATTTAAAATGATGTAGATCAGTAGTTTTAAAAAGTGGGGTTTATTTAGAAAAATAAATCAGAAGATTTGAGCACAATGGCGATTCCGTAGGTACCATTATAATATAAACAAAAGTGTTTTTGGTTATGTCATGGCGTACATTAATTTTTAATTCTTTTAATTTAGGTTTAGACTTGGCAACTTCACAGCAAGAAGGACACTAGTACGCAGTACTGACCACAGAGTACATTATACTGTATAGTGCTGTCATAACAGTAAAAAAAGCTGAAATATATGTACATATTCTATTTCTTCTTCTTAGCTAATGGAAATTTGTGTTCAAACAATTAGTGCCAATGTCATGTAGGTAAGATGTATTTTCAATCTTGTAGCAGCGTTACTAAGCTACAGCAAAAACTATGGCTCATCCTGCTAGAACTTTACATGAAGCTTTGTGCGGCATCTCAGAATAAATGCTACGCGTTATTTTCCATAATAAACTTGACTTGTATACAATAACCAATCTATATCACACAAAATGCCACCAAAATTATATGATATAGAGTAAAATACACAAATTTAATTAATTAAAGAAAACAACCGCTACATGACAGACTGAGATCCCGCCAAAAACTCCTATGTACATATTATACTTTATTGTTATTGCTTAAATTTGTTCGGATATACATAGTAGGATATATTTTATTATACTATATAATAATACAACTGCCTCGGTAGCGCAGTTGTATTACGTACGACTACCGTTCTGAGGTCTCGGGTTCGATCCCCGGGTCGGGTCAAGTGTTATTGGGTTTTTTCTACTCAGTATCATCCCGGAGTTTGGAATTTGTGCCCGATATGGCGACAGGCTCGCCCCCTGTCACATCTGGGACGGAACTAAGCTCGGCCAAATGTGGGTGGTGTAGTTCGCTACTTCACCTCTGCCTAACCCTTCGGGGATACAGGCGTGAGCATATGTATGTATGTATATAATAATAATATAAAAAAGGTTTGTCAAGTTACGCCTTTAGTGACAATTGCCGTCTTGTTGGTCGGTAAGAGTTTTATTATGTATAAATATTTACTGCATTATATCTATATCTATACTAATATTATAACGAAGAAAGATTTGTATTTTTGTATGTAACGAACACACTCAAAAAAACTACTGGAACGATTAGAATGAAATTGGGTATGGAGATAGTTTGAAATCCAAAATGTTTTTATTCCGAAAATCCCACGGGAGCGGGAACTGCGCGGGTAAAACCACGAAGAGCAGCTAGTCTATTATAATTGGTTTAGTTAAAAGTACTAATAGTTGGATATTTTCTTTGTCGTTTGTAATAACATAAGTTTTGAACACGAATCCTCTGATTGACGGACAGACTTATATATAGTTGCTTTTATGGCGTGGAACTATTACACCATCCATCTATTCACCCGAAAGACGTCCACTGTTGGACATAGGTCTTCCCCAAAGATCTCCGCGACGAGCGGTTTTGCGTTATTTCGTTCATAGGTGGGGAAATTGTCATAATCACCACGCTTGGCAGGCGGGTTACCGATCGCAGTAGGTGTTTGTGGTACTCAGATGATGCTGCTGCCCACCCCCTGGTTTATCCCTTAGTCGCCTTTTACGACACCCACGGGAACGATATGAGGTAGTACTATTCTTAGCCAACACCACATGGACGATAGGTTACATTTTATAATCCACTAATTATGAAAAAGTCACGTAAAATACAATGCGTTCTCTCAACGATCAGTGAATGTCATGGCACGTGGGATAGGAAGCATTTACCCGCGTCCTTCACGGTGCATGCGCACTAATCAATAATCTCGCGTTCAGCTTCCTGACCAGGTTGTTGACATCGATTAAAACTTTTAAACCACATTTACAAATGTTCAATTGTTCTTTGATAAACCGATTTTCGCAGCGATTGTCATAGCGTAGTTATATTTTAAAGTAAATGATCATTATAATCTCCCTACTCTTATTCCATTTTTATTCTGGAGTCTTCCTCTTCCATTCTTATCTGTTTGAAGTCACCTTCGCATTCTCTTCTTTTCTGAATATATCATCCTTCACACAACCCATCCACATTTTCTTTGGTCTTCCCAATTTCCCATATCACCGTCCATATTTATATCCAATACCTTTCTTAAAACATACTCTTCCTCCCTGCGCATCACGTGCCCATATTAGGAGAGACGACTGGTTCTTAATTTCTCTGTTACCGGCACCACTCTCAAATTTCCTCGTAATGTGTTCATTCCTAATCCTATCTATTCTTGCAATAAAAATAATATTATATAATAATTGCCATGCACGTGAAAAATGATTCCTTACTAATATAATATGTGAAGAGAGTTCATCCGAGACGATTTTGTCTTTATAAAAAATACTAGTGGTAAAAGTAAAATAAAGAACCTACACCTGTAGTCGCATTTGCTATACAAATAGCTCGAGATAATACATCTATAAATGTAATAAAAATTATGTTAATATCTTCAGTGGTTCTAAGGTCTGATAGATAGTGAGCTGTTGTCTTTAATTACATAAATATTGTAATAATAAAGAAATTATAATTCAAATCCAATACGACAGAGGTGTGATTGATAGTACTTATTACTTTAAATGAAGTAATACTTGATAACATAATAATATAATGAGTGAGCTCTGACTTACTTTACAATGATACACTTATCACAGAACGATAAATGGAAACAACAGTCTCATTTACACATTTGATTTCTCACGCCGAATCCCGTTCGCTCGATAATCTCGTCCATCGCCTTCCTGTCCGTTTGGATAATATCATCCGCTAACTCTGTCCGTTTAACTGCTATTTGCATGCGTAAGTCATATGCGTCTAATTAGCTCTGTTTAATTTTATTATAGAATTATAAGTTATATAGAGGCCCTAGGAGCGCCAAAAAATATTTTTGGTTACATGTTTCTCTTGAAAATAAATTGTACATATATTTAACTGCTGAGCGTGTTTGAATTTAGAATTATATTTGAACACTCTCGGGTTTGTGAAAACTTCTTGTTATTAATTTTATAAAAAACACTATATATGTGCTTACTATGAATTCTTCTGTTACTAAAATATTTACAAATTTACACTATAATAACACAAAACTATTTGGCATAAACCTATTTTATCAAATCCGGTTAAAAACCTAGTTCTTTATTTATCATCTAACTTCCGTCTGAGCTTTAATTTCAATGTTATTATATCAGTGTTAATAGTTTAATGTTGAATATTTATTTGTTTGTAATTTTTTTAGGTATTTATTAGAAATTTGGACTTTCATATATGTATTTAAAAAACATTGCATGAGAAGATTTAACAATTGTTCCAAAGATTTTTTTTTAAGTCTTATCCAATATTACCGAACTTTACTATCAATATAATGTAATATCAATAAATCAACCAAGTAACCGATAGACGTCTACTATCTGACATAGGACTCCCCCAATAAGACAGGAGGAGGGATTGTCATAATCGACACGCTTGGCAGGCGTGTTGGCGGTTGCAGTAGGTGTTTGTGATCTTGAGAGAATGTTGCTGAGGGTTTATAACTTAGTCGCCTTTACAAAGCCCACGAGGTACTATTCGGTCTATTAGTGTACCTAAAATAATAAAAAAAAAACCCTTATTCATTTCTTTCTTTTGATTTATGCTTATTTCTTATTTATAACTTTTAGTTTAGTTTGTGCTTTGTATGAATCCCAATAGTTAAATAAATCAAAATAGGCATACCTTTTCATTTTATAAAAATCAACATCTTCTAATTTGCCTTCCTGTTATGGTGTTAACACACGTACGGACCGGACCGCGGGATGGTACGGCGGGCGGCCGATGTTATCAGTCCCCTAAATAGGGATGGGAATCCTTTCCTAAAAAGATCGATATTTGAATCGATTGGAATCTAAGTTTGATGAATCGTTTCACAAAACATCGAGGGACCCAAAAGATCGATCTTTCAAACTAAAAAAGTATCTATTATTGAGTGTCCTTTTTGTTTTCTATTATACAATATAATAATCATCTGTAAATAGGGAAAAATAAAACAGTTCCGTTTAATTTTTCCTTAGTAGGTTAGGCATTCTTCTTTTTTTGTTTAATCGCTTTTGATTATCTTTAGTACTTTTTGTTATCAAAAAAAAGAAAAAGTTTTTGCAACAAATCATGATTATAGTTTAATTTCGACCACTGAAAGAATACTTATTACGAATAAAAAGTCAAATAGAACAAATAGAAAAAATATTGATCTCTTGGACCTCGATGTTTTGAGAATCGATTAAAAAAATTGATCTTTTTGAAATATCTGATTCCCCATCCTTGCTTAGGCGACTGATGAACCTCGGCCGCTCGACATACCATGTCCGCGGTCCGGTCCGTACGTGCATTAACAGAATTAATGTAATTTATACTTGAGAAGTTTTAATTAATTTTAGTGTATTTTTTTTTAATTAGGAATAATATATAAGAGTTATTTAAATAAGGAAAATTGCAAAAAACAAAAATCATAAATAAAATATTTACGAAATAAATAATAATTGATGTAAATCATATTCAGCTAAGTGGTGGTGATGATACATATGGGTGTTATATCTTTATCAGAACTTTCTCTGTTCTATGTAATGTTTGTGTTTGTTATATTACGTTATCAGTATGCCGTTACGTTGTGCTGCACTGACAATGGTTTGCATTTGCAACATTCATATTCTTGTAGAATCAATATATTAAAAAAATAACCATCTACGAAAAATCCGCGTCGTATGGTAGTAATCCCATCCCGATATGTTCAGTAGTTTAGAGGTGATGGTGCGTCAAACGAACCCAATTATTCTTTACATATATATAGAATATTATATAAGAAAACATGAATAAGTAAATATGAATTTTTATTTTACTTTACTTCAGTTACTAAAGAATATCAAGAAGAATACAGTTACGAAAGACAATCAATTAAAAGAAAATAATAATGAACTTAATTACTAAAATAAATTGTAGATATAATCAAATATATGAAACACAGATAAACATAAAAGGTGTCGTCCAAGTTTAGCGATTATGGCAGTTTCTCGTTTTTGGGGGAGACCTATGTATATCCAGTAGTGGATAACTTTCGGTTGAATCAATCAATCAATGTACTAATTACCATTCGGTTTTTTTGTGCAAAATTATACTAATGTTGACGTAATTATGAGTAAAGTGAGAGATTTGGATAAGAAGAGGAGGGGGGGGGAGTGAAAATCGTTTTTCGTGAAAAACAAAAAAAATCCCCCTAAAGAGTCAACTGATTAACATAATTTTAACAACATTTGTCCAAAATTCTAATGATAAAGTCCCATAGGCTACTTAGCTATAGAGGAACTCAGTTCCGCTTACACAAGATGGAACATCGGTACATGGTTATATCTAGATGAAATAATCATAAAGCCAAAACTAAACAAAAGCGTATTCCTCGAATTTTTGTCATATTTCACAAACAAATGCTAAGCTAGCATCCTCAACATGCTGCATATTATTTACGAAATTTAAAAGTACATACGTCTTAGATAAATCAAATTGAAGATATACCAATCAAATAGGTAATGAATTCATGCAGGTGAAAGTAATCCTTGATAATTTCTCATTACACGATATAAAAATTTGCAACATATGGAAAAAAAATAATTGCAATATACATTTAGATTACAATAGAAAAAAAACAAATAGGCAATAATAAACTAGATCATTTATTAGGCGATGCACCTTTCACCCGCGCAATCAAGCTTGCCGCTAAGTAGCATTAGTTACACTTAAATAATCAGTTTGTCCGTCTTGTTAGACACGGCATACTTTCTCATCATTCCTATGTATATTTGTGTTCGATTAGACCCTAATAATTTGTTCTTATAAAATTAGGCCGTCGATAGATTTGTACCAGATTTGATATACTTTCATAAGTAATCTTGTATTCATTAATAGCTGTGAGGCCGAGGCTCCCCTCGCGTATATTTCTTTGGTTACCTACCTTAATTCTAAATCTTGTTATATTGAATTTTGTTTATTTTATACAAGCAGGTTACCCGCGACTCCGTCCGCGTTTCAGTGCGTAGTACAGTTTTTAAATAATTGTTTCAAAATAATGTTTTGATGATACTATCCATTGAATCGTATTTTGTTTACAATTTTAAGAGTTTTAATTTTTTACACTGAACCCTAATAATTTTCAAAAAAAATTTAGGTACTAAGCGAAAGTAGTATACTCATAAATTCAAGTAAATACTTACCAGTAAAACTGACCATTGAATAATATTTTTGTTCACAATTTCATAGGGTTTGATTTTTTTATACGGAATCCTAATTATAGTCGATAAATAACAGTAGCCTGTTTTAGTTGGAGTAACTTCAGCTGTTTACTAAAAAAAGTCCCGTCTAAATCCGTCCAGCCGTTCCGGAGATTAGCTGGAACAAACAAATAGAAAATAATTTTAGTAATTGTTTCTTTTTGTATAGGTATCGTATGTACTTTCATATGAATTTAGTAAAAAATTGTCGGAACCCCATCGCGATGCTTCTATAGAAGTCAACCGAACCGAGCGCGACCCATAGTACAATCGCGCTGATGGCATAAACCGCTCACTGTGTGCCGAAACCATAATATTTTGATTAGAGCTTTAGTTTTATTTTTTATACCTACGTATTAATATTGTCTTATTTTAATGCAGATAAAAAAAAACAGAAGTTTATAACAATTAGTTAGTAGAAATGAAATTCTAAACCGTGTAATAAAAATTTTTGTCATTAATAAAAAAAAAAAAAAAATTGTGAAAATATTGTGTTTGTATTTTGTAATAAGCTACAAAAACAATTGCAAATGTAATTTGAAAAGTACTTTTTGTTACGTCGTAATATAGCAATGTGTAATATTGAATTTGTTAGGTCTATAATAATTGTGTCGGTTAATATTAAAAGTGGTTATATACTAAAGATATTTCGTGGCGAATATTTGTTCAAAAACAGATGATGCAACTAGTTTTACTCTTAGAATGTAATTATTATTGGTTTATCAAGATAATAAAGTATAAATGTTGAATATAATTGAATATTCATAAATTTAGTGAAAAAAGATAAGAAAATTTGGATATAACCGAGTTTGATATATAGGATTTTTTTGTTAACTTGTGCCTTTTTCTTTCAAACTGCTTAGTCAAAACGTTATCGGAGTTATTTTTGGTATATCGAACATTTGATAAGATCTAAATTCGAATAAAATTCAATAAATATACAACAGACATTCTTGTTATGATCGCCTATTTTGCAATAAATGCACTTCCGTAACGGATTTTGCTGAATTGAAAAAATGTATGTTTCGGATATTGCTGATTTTAATATACAATCAAACTTTAAACTAAAATTACTACAACAAAATAATTAATTTTATCAGTGTTAAAAAGGCGTCAAAATCATTAGCAAAATTACAAGTAAAATGCATTAAAAACACGTTTTCGCCCAAAGTGGATTTTACCGATTTTCATATATACCGCCGACACTATATTACGTCAATAAGTTTACAATCTATATGACTGAACAAGACAATTATGTAGTTATCTTTAACATTATTATTAAGGCTATCTATGTATTTTTTTGCACACTGTTTCTAGTTATGGAAAGTCGATTGAAATCCAGTTTTTATCAACTTGGTTCTTTTTTGTTTTTTTTTTATTAGTGAAAAAAAACAATTTAATGAACATAATTACTGGCAAGTTTTGAATTTGTGAGAAATATATTCTCTTTAACTTATAATACCAATGTTTTTTTAGGAATACAATAAGGGATCAGTGAAAAAAATAAAACGATGATATTGTGAACAAAATAAGGCTCAATGCTTAGTGTTACTGGCAAGTTATTTTTCAGTAAACTATATTACGCAGTAAAGAATTGTGCATAATATATGATATGAAACGCGGACGGAGTCGCGAGTAACCTGCTCATTCGGGTAACGTCGAAGCCGAGGTTCGTACCACTTTGGTAGCCCTTGTGCTAGTTAGTTACCTTTTTGCGGCTGAGTGCCTTCAGCACTCGCCTCCAAGCCAAGGTGAAGCTGGAAAGGCCCTTTCGGTCAACAGCATTAGCTAGGTTCGAAAAAAAAGAAGTAAATGATAATCTGTTTATATAAAATAAACAAAAGTCAACATAACAAGATTAAGAATTAAGGTAGGTAACCAAAGAAATAGTTAAATAGATTTAAAAAAAAGGATGAACGTGTAAGTGAAATGTATGAAATTCGACGTATCGTACGCATTCATCCGAGCTAAAGTGATTCTAACAAAATGCGTAAGAAATCAATCTGATGGGTGAGGGAGATGGCTTTTAGGCACGTTCTATAAACAATGCACATTGACAGCTTTTGTCGAAAAGAGACCGATTGATTAATAACGTCCGGTGTTTGTCACCCGCTTTTATCCGAGAAACGGCTGTATTTTTTAGTAGAATTTATAAAGAATTCCTTACATATAGAAACTAATTCATTTTAAAACAAAATGTGCACGCTATTTTGATAGCATAATACAGTTTGTATTTTATAATATAGTTTTATAATATGTATTTTAAACAGGAGTTTACATGCAGGAGTAACAGGGAAAAAATTGCGATCGTATTTGTGTCGACTTTTTTATTTTTATCCTCCTGACTTTTTCCGTATAATTAATCAGTGTTAATATAATCTATGCGAATATATTACAATAAAATAATGTATTAGCTTACTAGTAATAGATTAACGATTGCATTATAATTTGATTATAATTTAAAACAAAAAAAAAAAACGTAGATCTGCATCTGTTAATATAAATCGTCATTTTCATTAATAAAAAAAAATATTACAGCGGGCACTTTTTAATTGACAACATTTCATTTTTTAAACTTTATGATATTAATTATTATTTTAGATTAAATTACATCCAAAATAGACCCGTATTTTTTATTTTTTTAAATTTAGTTAAGCATTTTTAATTTAATTTTCTATTATTGTAAAATGTCAAAAGACGTCTCATATACACTTCACGGCTGAACGTATAAATTCATTTACTTAATCTCTTAAAAAATTAGATAATAACTGACACTTGTAAAACGTCATTTATGATGTTGTTAAT
Organism: Samia ricini; assembly: GCA_014132275.2. Taxonomy (NCBI): domain Eukaryota; kingdom Metazoa; phylum Arthropoda; class Insecta; order Lepidoptera; family Saturniidae; genus Samia; species Samia ricini. Next base: position 5,131,132 of record AP028159.1, read on the forward strand.
GCTTTGAAATTAGATTTTATACCTTTTTTTTTTGCGAAACTTAAGCAATAAAAAATATAAGAGCAGCCATAGATACTGCCGATAGAAATAAAAAAACTATGAAAAAAAAAAAAAACTGATTTTTATGTTTCAATTTCAAAATATGTTATTTGAAATTATGAACATAACCTAACATGTCACATTTGTGTAGTATTTACATCTATCCGAGCAATAATTGTGTACATACATTCATCTAATATGTTATAGTTTATTGATAATCGAAAGATACGATAGACTGCGTAATTATACATTTTATTTATCTCTGAGCACCAGCGCTTAAACGCCATCTTATAGTTGACATGCTGTAGTGTGTTGACGGCTGATGTCATAGCATTCGTAAAGCGAATCTATAAGATTTTTGACCTACCGAGAATCGCTCAACGCCGCTGAAGACGATTTCACTTCAAAAGTCAAAAGAATAATTCTTAGCATATAGTAAATAACGATATTTTTATTTGAGACAAATTTAAATTTTAGAAATGCTGTCAATCGTATGAAACTTAGGAAATTGCATTCTGTTGCAATACGGAATACATTAACATAAGTAATAGTTGACTGGCTTACGTTTCCATTTACTTAACAGCACTAATCAGAACACCTACGTTGCTTCATACACTTCACTTAGACTCATTGCCCACTTAGATGTTAAAGTGTGCGCGCACTGCACACATACTTAACACAAATAAAACCTTTTAAAAGTCATGAAGTGAATGGTAACTGTTTCCTCGTGGAAACGGCAAAATTTATTTAAAAATAGTACCAGAAACGCAGCTTGCTATGGATCCGCTTCTTTATTATTGACTAGGGTCGCGGGCCGTCCACGGGTTTTGTTCCGTAAGTCAAAATTTCCAGAACGAACACGTTGGAACCAAACACGTACCGTGCTTTTTTACAGTAGATTTCTCATACACATAATTAATCCTGCGAGCTGTTTCTCCAATGCTGATGCCACTGTAGACCTCGTATTCGTGACTGACACGATATTTTAAGTTTTCCATTTTGTGAACAGGACGATGTTAAAGAAAAATCAAATGGTGCGAAAACAAATGAATCACTAAATTTGAAACACAAATAGACAAATTTAAATTTGAAAAAAAAAAAAGTAATTTTAAATTCCTAAGCAAACATCAGATATTTGAGATCAAAGTGGCCAGTTCGATAAAACACTATTTCATATGAAAGGACCTAATATTATAAAAGATATATAAGGATTATGCCTAAGTGATTTGCAAGATCTCCATACATAAGCCGGCACGAGGTACAAAAGACGAGTATACTTTTTTCTGTCATGAAAGAACATATTTTATGGACTCTATCATAAATGATAATGATAATTGATTTATGATCCTGTAGTAAGGTACCTCTTTCTATGCGAAGTATCGATAAATTATTGTAAATAAATCCTAGGACATAATTCAAATAACGTTGACTCGACTTAACTTTAATTATTGGCACTCCACATTAATATTGTAAATATCCACAGAGACTTGAAACCACTTGTTAGTACAACCTGAACGAAATACATATACATGTATCAAAGCGCTACCTCGCGGATTCTCTATCTCAGTGGTCGTCAAAGTGTGGTCCGGAGTGTCAAAAACAATGTTGGTAGACAATGATGACTCAAACCGAGTTTACGTGTACAGTTAGTGAATTAGTTTGCCGAAAAATGACTTGATAGGTTGTTATTACTATACTATACAAAATGTATGGGGTATTCGCATTTGACAACTCATAAAAATATATCAATCAAAAGATGGTATTAATTACCCAATGCATAATAGTGTGGCCCGCAGTGGTACCTTACTTATGTGGCCCTTGACCAAAACAGTGTGTCGGCGAGTGCTCTAGCTTATAAAAATACCTATCTGTTGTTTAAGTATATTTTTTTAATAAAATAAAGTATGATAATTTGTTTGACTACTTAATTAATTATTATCCTCAAACTTTTAACCCACATTACCTAATTCTAAAAAATATATATTAAATGTCATAAGCATCATACTGCACCAAATTTTTAGTTATTTTTTTTATACTAATAAATTTTTCTGGACTTTTCTGGTCGGTACAATATCACTTCTTCTTCCATACACCAACAACTATGTCTTCATTCAGCTCTTTTGCTTTAATATCTTCCCTCTAACATATTCTGGTCATGCCACACATCTATCTTAACATTCGCATTTCTGCTGCATTCAGTCGATTCTCACCCTTCTTCTTTCTGGTCGAACCATACATTATGAAAGGACTTATATATTTTGCTCTTCAATTTAACGGGCATCCTACCACTGCAAGTTATGCTTGAGACCTGTCGCCACATGATCCAAATGTGTACTTAAACTACTCATAAGTCAGATAATGCATTTATGATTTAAAAAAATGAATCATGTAAATCGGACCCGATTTTTGTTCCAAGTGGTTCTTGAGTTATAAGCCATTTTAGATCACCAGATGACAGATGGATAGAGAACTGTACCTTTTATTAAATGTACGGATAATAATATCCAATCTAAATAAAATAGGATTAAGAACTGATTAATACACGGTGATTACCTTACTTGCGATTATTGTTTCACGCTATTTCAAACGAACCAATAAAGGTTCGGTTTTGTTGTCTATCGCAAAACATTTATAGCCGTGTACAAGTAAAATTAACTCTCGCAAATAGGTACCATTGTATTTAGGTTAGGTATTTCATGATTGCAAAATTATTTTAGTGTTATCGCTGTTACTGCATTAATTTATGAATATTAATATAACCTTGTTGTATACGATGATTTATATCGTTATAATAATAACGAATGTTTTAATTGATTTATGCACTAATCTGACGTTCGTAGATAAACCTGTCAAAATGTTATTATCCGGCCTCGGTCTTTTATAAAGTCCATACGACGCGTAGTTACTAAGTGTAATTAATGTGAGCATTTCAAATTATTATGAACCTGTTTCAGTATTACAATAATTGGAAGCAATATCATGTGGTCGTGTGACAAAAATTTTCATTAAATTATTTCAAGAATAAATGAATAGAATTATAAGATTTTTTTAATCTTTAAAATAATTAAGAAACCAAATGTTTAGGCTTATATCGTTTCATAATTTTTATATTATACATACATAATACGTTACTCACGCCTGTTGTCCCCGAAGGGTTAGGCAGAGGTGAAATAGCGAAATACACCACCAACATTGCGCCGAGCTTAGTTCCGTCCCAGATGTGACAGGGGGCGAGCCTGTCGCGATATCTGGCACAATTTTATATTATAAGCCAAATAATATATTATTTATAATTTTATATATTAGCCAAGTATTTTCATGTACATTTTATTTCATTATATAATATGTGAAACCAACAATGAGAGTAATAATAAATTCAGTTATTTAAACACTATAATCAGTACCTACATTCTTTGTGCTCTGTTTCAAAAGCAGTTTTTTACGATACGAAAATGATTTGAAATCAGCATATAAAGCGAAACGTATCTCTATTATAGGAACATGTGTTTTAAATTAATCGATACGAGGACCACACACAGATTAATTAGCAGACAATCGAATCGTTTGTATGTTCGTAACTAATTCCGCTCATCATCGAGCTAATTTCTGCGATTGGCAGCTGTAAAGCTAACCGCATGAGCAATCGAAGCCATCCCAGTATACCAGTATATCAGGAAGTACGATGATTTAGCCTTTCGCCATTCATTCATTCAACCATAAGACGTCTACTGCTGAACGTAGGTCTCCTTCAATAAGGGCAGGAAGCGGGAATGCCATAATCGTCACGCTTAGCAGGCGTGTTGGCGATCGTATCCAGGTGTTTGTGGTACTCAAAGGATGGTGTTGCCCATCTCCTTGTTTATATCCCTTAGTCGCCTTTTACGATACCCACGGGAAGATATGGAGTGGTACTGTTTTTAGCCGGCACCACTCGACAATAAATAAAATACGTAAAAAGCACTATCAAAAGTTATTTTTTAATCCTTTATCTCAACTGAAGTGAAGATGTGGTTCAAGATAGTAAATACGTTGCTGGCTCTCAAGTTATGCTGCCGCAAGACACCTTTTTTATGTGGAGGAATGCATTTACGAATCTTTTCTGCCATCTCTACTTCGAAAGTAAGAATCTCCCGGTTTAGGATTGCCAGATGAACACTCACGTGAGACTCGCTCGACGTGAAGCGCCAGGAATTCCCACTATTTTTTTTACACGGTACAGGCTCAGTTCTTTGACTACAATCTCACCTGATGTTAAGTGACGATGTGGTCTAGTGTGGATAACACACTAAGCCTAGTGGTACTGGTTCTCAAGTTACACTGCCGGAACACACCTATTGGTATTTGACGACAGGTTTTCAAACTTGAGGGTTGTAGCTACCCAGGCGAGCATCATTACAAAATGCCTTACCACCATGCGATCGTTTCCTCATGTTTTCCTTCACCGAAAGGTCAGGCCGATTTTAGAGTCGGATAGGTGGGGATCGAAACCGCCTCGATTGACGCGGAACTTAGCTGCACGACCCGCTCCGCCATCATGGCTTCACTAAAACTCCATGGTACCATTCGCCGTTTCGGAGGGGTGACACTAGATTAAATAGTATCCTCCGCGGCCTCAAGCGGCAGACCCGACCTGCCGGAACACACATATTCAAGCTTAATGATCAAATTATCAAACTTGAGGATGATAGCTTCCCAGGCGGCCATTTTTAGAAAACGCCCTATCGCCATGCTATGTCTTTCTCATGATGTTTTCTTTCTTCGAAAGCTAACGCTCTTTATAGAGTTGGGAAGGTTGGAACCTACGCCTATCGACGCGGAACTCATCTGTACTAACAAACTAAGCTATCGTCGTTTTATACTGAGCTTAAAACAGTTTTTGTGATAATCTTCTTGTAGAAACTACAATTTTTTTTTTAAAGTACGATAATTTCGGACTTTAAAACTCAGCAACACTATTATACCGAGAATCCCATTCGGCTCGTCATAGAAACCACAGTAAATGGTTTTTCGGGCCCCACATTCATCCGAACATGCGTAACGGTGTTTTAATGATATAATAATAGTGGATATAATATTATAAGCTAGCGTCTGTGCGTGTATGTTTGTAATTGCCTTTTGTCTGTTTTGTCGCCGGAGTCGTGTTGAATCCTTGGTTCTAAAAGTCAAAGATTTAAAAATATACAATACATAATATGTTTTACCTTTTTAATAACCCTGCATTTATTCTGATGTTTTGTATAAAAATAAATAAACAAAATAATATTATCTTATAATTTAATGATATCCTAGTGGAATTATTATGTTGTCAATGATAACTTTAAATATCTATTCTAAGACATAAAGAAAATAGTGATGTATTAATCATATATTTTGAATATCTTCAATATTCGAACGGTTAGAAAATTTACAAATAAAAAAGAATAAATTAATTTATAATGGTATACATTATGATTACTTTTAGGAACTTACTGAATTTACTGTGATTAGTTACATTAACACTGCCCGTCGCTCTGGTCACTATAGATACTGCAATTTTATGTAATTCGGACATATAAATGTTAGTCATAACGACCCGAGTTCATTGTGTTGTTATGAACTAGGAAATATCTTGCATAATTAATTGGACTATTATTACATTAATGAGAGTCCTCGTTTGAAATGGTGCTTGTGATTGTATGTATAATTAACTGGGCTACATGTCGGTTAAGAAATTCACTTTTCAGAGTAATTATGTGCCTTTTTGACTATAGGATTGTAGATGCATGTCTATTCGGTAGTAAAAAAAGAATTGGTTATAATATGATAACGTTAGAAATAAGTGTTTTTTAGAAATTTGACCTTACATCATTGAAACCATCGTGAGGAAACCATAGCATGGTAGTTCATAGCATAGCAACCTTCAAGTTCGAAAACGTTCCGGCAGCATCATTTGAGAACCACTACACCTAGGCTTAGTGTGCTTACCGTCCTGGACCACATCGTCACTTAAGACCAGGTGAGATTATGGACAATGCACTGAGCTTATACCGTCTAAAAAACATATTTTTCATTTCTTTCCTGGTTTCAGATATCTATAGTTCAGTAATAATTTTTGGTTCAAAATTATGCTTATACTAGAAATATAAGATCATAATTATTATAAAAAAAAACCCGTTTATACCATGGTAAATGCTGATAAAAATTTAAGAATATAGAGTCAATTTTATAAGTAGAAAAAAATCCCTTTATATAAAAGCTTTCTGTGAACAAAAGTTATATATGACCATCTCATTACATATAATAAAATTTGTTAGAGAAAGTCCAGTAAAAAGTTACCCACTAAAGAGTTTAAGCACAATATTTATTAGTCAACACAGGCTGTTAATCTTTGTATGAATGGACTTAATGGATTATTTAAAAGTAAGCGAAAGTCAACGCTCCTTGAGGCTTACATTACGTTTTGAGGGAGAAGGTTTCACTTCGGAATAATGTCTGGATTTGTTAGACTTAACAAATCATTACTTACTAAAGTATTTATATAACGATTTTAAAAAAAACCTACATAGTGTAACTTAGCATTGTATTCAATGATGGTAAAGTAGCTTTAAAATGGTGGTTTATACGTTAACAAAGGCCACTCGATTATCATAACAAATTACAGCCGACAAAATACACATTTACCATAAAATATATGGTAATATAAAAAAACCGTCCAATATACACTGTATAAAAAAAGCTTAATTTTTTTTTCATTACGATTTCTTCACTTCTTAGGCGTAGCGGAGGCGGATACAAGGTGGTGATTATCGCCTGCGTCTTCGTGATGTTACTGAATGCCTCCAGCGATCCAGCCAGATGGACAGTGCCTCAAGCGTTGGACGAAGATAGTCCGCAGCGTACTTCTTGTTGGCCGAGGCCGAGAAGTACCCCACGTCATCCGCGAATAACGCGAGTTCCGACAGATAAAAATTCTAAAAATTGTTTTTTTGATATAGGTACCCATATACATTGATATGTATTGAGTAAAAGTTGTTATTTTGATGTTACAAACAGGCACTTCAATTTCGTTTATTAGTATGGAAGTATAGATAGATATTAATGATTATAGATACCTTAATAAATCTTAAAAAGTACAATCTATGAACTTGAACTAAAGGTGAATAACCTTTAAATATAACACTTCCATAAAACAAATTAAAAAAATAAACGTTCAAAAACGCGAATCCCATGTGGCTCGTATCACTCACTCCACGTGTGATGCCAGTAAGTTTTTTGCCGTTTGTTTTTACATCGAATTCCTTTGCCAACGGCTTTTGATTATAAAAAAAAAATAAACGATCGGCCTCATTGTAATCAAAATCACGTAGGCGACAGTTTCAAGGACGGCGTGGAGCTGTCGTCAATTATTATTACTATTATTACTATGGTATTTTAACACCTACGTGATTGTTTTTAAAATGCAAACGATATAATACCGGTTTTCAATACGAATTGTATGAAAATTTCATATTATAAATTATGTACATGAATATTTTGTATTGTTATTAGTTTGTTTAAACTATTTTAGTTTATTAATAATTTATGCAAGCATTAGATGTATGTTTTTTTTTATCATATTATGTTATGTTATGTCCATATTTCTAGAGTCGACTTAATATTTATAAATATGTAAATATGCCATGGTTTTTATTGCATTTGGTTATTATTTATTTAACTTTCTTTGAATTTCAGATGTACTGTTTCGTATAAATGCATACTATAGGAATATAATAAGTTAGTTATATATTCATTAACTAATATTAACACGGTAAAACATTTAGTAATATCAACACATGAAAGCTTTAAAAACCGTCTGCAAACGATCAGCGTTTGTTTGGTCGGCTTGTTAATTTTGATTGTATTTGGACGATAGCCACATGGCCGGTTCTGGTGAACTGCCTATCTCGTTGTCACTTAAATGAATTACTCAATGCCCTTATTATGCCGCCTTAATATGAACAGAGCGACTTGTATTAACAATTTGTACCTACTATCTTAACAGTTCGCATTTGCAGAAGTGAACTGTAAGGAAACATAAATGCTTAAATAGATTTATGCTTCTTATTTAGCCTTTTCGATGTTTGTTTTCTATATTGTATTTTTTTTTTGGAAAATATCCTAATAATTATATTCACCCTCCTTTTATATCTTAGTAGCTGTGTGCCCGCGGCTGCGCCCTCGTTTTATATATTCTTCACTGCGTAATATAACTTTTAATTTTTTTACACGGAACCTTAATTATTTACCAAAAAGTTTTTTTGCTACTAACTTTAAGCAAATATATTTTTCACAAATTCAAATAACTACCTGTAAAACTGTAGTACGTTGAATCGGATTTATTGACAATTTCATGAGTTTTTACGCGGAACCCTAATTACTTTCGAAAAATTAAATTAGCCCAAGTTACGCAGAGTGACTTCAGCCATCTGCCAAAGAAGTCCCGTCAAAATCGGTCAAGCCGTTCCGGAAATTATCCGTAACAAACAGACAGACAGATTTTTTTTTTTGGTCTAGTACTCATATGTATGAAGTAAAAACTTTTAATATTATAAATAGACACATCAGTTTTATTTATTGGTATAGATAAAAAAAAAACTTCTGTTTGTTTGCCTGTGAATTGTCATATGTATCGGAGAACTGCTTGGCTGATCTATATTATTCTTTTTTAAATCATAGATCTATTTTTTGTTTAATTTTTGTTCCGTTAGATATACGGAATACGACACATTTACAGAGATATTAAAGAAGACAGTATTCCACAAATATATAATTATGAATGAGTATTCAGGAGATACAATACCTGTGAAATCGCAAAGTGTAAGATGTTTATTTGCTTTTACATTATGGAATTTAAAATTATATTATTTTAACGTCTAGTTCACCGTAAAATGAATTATGTATTTATAACACAAGCATAATGCTGTTAACACACGTACGGACCGGACTGCGGACATGGTACGACGGGCAGCCAAGGTTCTCAGTTGCCTAAGTAGAGATGGGAATCCTTCCCAAAAAGTATAAATATTTTAATCGATTTGAATCTAAGCTTGATGAATCGATTTAGAAAACATCAAGGTTCAAATGATCGATTTTTAAAAACTAATCAAGTATCGATTATTATAGTATTCTTTTTGTTTTCATTATGATTTATGATTATTTGTAAATAGGCAAAAATAAAACAGTTCAGAGACATTTTTTCGTAGTAGGTTAGGTAAGGTTCTTCTTTTTTTTTTTTTTTGTTTAGTTGCTATCGATAACCTTTAGCGCTGTTAATAAAAAAAATTGGAAACAGTTTTTGCAATAATTGATTATTATAGTCTAATTTCGACCATTGGAAGAACAATATTTAGGAAAAAAGTTCAAATAAAACAAGTTTTAAAAAGATTGATCTCTTAGAACTCGATGTTTTGTGAATCGATTAAAAAATCAATCGATTTGGACAATGTTATTTTTCATCCCTACTAAAGGGACTGATGACCTCGGCCGCTCACCGCACCATGTCCGTGGTCCGGTCTGTACGTGTATTAACAGCTTTATGTTTAGACAGAACACTAAAACTTTTGTAATTTATTGTTATGTTTAGCATTAAGATTCTAGACTTTTTAAAAGTACTTTTATGTAATGGTCGCAGCAAATTTAGGTTACATATGTTACGTGTAAGTTAACTGCTCACTAGAGCCCATGGTATTTAGAAAACGATAAATAAACCCGTCATAGATTAGCCGCATGTAAAAAGCTGTTCCTAGAAAAGTATACGAAATGCCTTATCTATCAGTAAGCGCTGGCAATCCTGTTTTTCCTAACCTTTCATTGGTGACAAAAATGAATTTTATGGTGTAGCTCCTTTTAAAATATTAATCGACTAAAAGCATGATCCATAAATAAAATCAGTTCTTTGAGCAATAAACATTATGTGTACAAGTTATCGCCTATATTTCTATACTAAAGTATGTCAATGTAACTTTATAATTTTGTGGTATTCAACGAAGCAAGTGTCCAAAATGATAAAGAACCAATAAACGTGGTTAGGTCAGCGCCAATATGACTAATGTACGATACGCAGTCTAAAAATATGTCTACGCGTTGTTCAATACGGCCATTCCTCTCCTGCAATGATGGACTTTGCATCTCGGGAATAGGGCCGGAAAATAAATGATTTATGTTCAATGCTGTTTTTATTGTATTATGATAGTATTGTTTTTTCTGAAAACTATGCAATGTATAGTAATTTAACTATATTTGTTTGTTTCATTGATTACATGGTTCGGTTTAATCGATATTAATGCACTAAATGTGTCACAAGGGTGAGTCAGGCGCCAAGCGGGATGGGTAAAATTGAATTTTGCACATGACGTGTAAAATAATGATATTTATTCGCTACGCTTCCTTATCGCTTCCCTGCTAGATTTATTTGACTCATGAAACAATAATTTTTACAAACATTTTTTTTATCCGTTTATTTCTTATAACATATCGAAAGTATATATTACGTTATACATATAAGGTAAAAATTTACATCATTTGTTGAATATTGAACAAAACGATAAAACGTATTGTAAATGATTTCACTTTTTTTTATTCAGCAGCCAATAACCAATCAGAATAGGACCATTGATTGGTCGTGGGAGGGATATTATCGATTATCTAGTGAGGCAATTAAAACATGCAGTGAAGGATTTTTCCGTTGTAACAGTAGTACCACTAACGCTCGCATTTAGATGGGATGGTTAGATAAGTGTGAAATTTTTTAATTTTAATTTTCTACCACTCATGGGCATTGAAATAAATTAAAAATTCCTTATAGGTACACTAAATAGTTATGTTTTCAACTTTGAATAACTTAAAACACTATCTGGGAAGAATGTTATTATTTTTTCTTTTATTACTTTTTATTAATGTACGTTAAGGTTTCTCTTCAATTATTAATTAAAAAGAAACAGTTTTGAAGGTGAGTGAGATAGTCAGAATACCCATTTTATGTTTTGTTTGTAAGAAATGTTCGCATTATAAATGTTCGCTCCTTGGGTAATATTTGATACTTATATTATTTATTAATTATTATAATATAACTATTATAGATATTATATATCATATTACAATATAATGCTTGAAATCAACCTATCGAATCAATTTAATCAAATTCCAGTATCAAGCTGCGAGTATGATTATAAAACTTGGAAATTCGAGCTTTCGTAAATGTATACGAAATTACTATGTTCGTACCAGTCACAATGTCGAAAGCGAATGAATGGGCAATAATTTCGGCTTGCCGTTTGTACAGAGTACGCACCCACCTGCGACATTTCGTATATACAATAAACATACTTTCGCATTGACCATGCGTTCAGTTGACTTCTGTGGACAAATATATTGAAACATAAATGATTTATTACAAAACTGCTAATCTTGCGGTTCTGCCTACGTATTTTTTTTTGTTTTTCCGCACAATGATTCACTGCTTAATATTCTAGTTTTTAAACAATTATTACAAAACAATTATTACTCTATTTTTTTGGGGGTCAAACTTAAAAAATATTTTGACACTAACAGAAATCAAAGATATTTCTTACAAATTCAAACACTTGCCAATAAATCTGAACACTGAATCGGGTTTTGTTCGAAATTTCAGGAATTTTTATATTACAAACAGACACGTCCATTTATTTACTTGTATTGTTTATATTATATAGCTGTTGCCACGGTTTCACACGCTTCGAATATTTCTCTTTTTAATTGATGAATATAAACAAAAAAAAAATAAACGAAGAAAAACGAATAGTATTTCATTCATTAATATTTATCTTTTAACATTATTTAATCGTATACAAAATTCTAAATTTTTTTTTTTACTAAATTAATATACCATGTATACAATACGATACCTATACAAAAATACATTTTTTTTTTAATTTTTATCTGTCTGGTTAATCTCCGGGACTGCTTGACCGTTTTTGACGGAACTTTTTTTTGGTAGATAGCTAAAGTTACTTCGGCTAACTTTTATTTTTGAAAATAATTAGAGGTCCGCGTAAAAAAAATAAAAGTAAAAAAAAATACTGGCAAGTTTTTAAATTTATGAAAAATATTCTTAACTTATCATAGTACAAAGACCCGACAGCTATCATTCATTTGAAGTAGAATTAGTAGGTAAGTAACATCGACCATATTTTGATTTTACCGAAGTAACGCCTGCATCAATGGAAATAATTAATTTGAATATTATTTTTTTAAATGTTGTAAAGCGTGGTCACAATATAATACTAACCTAGATATGCCGGCGCACCTTTGATTTCAGGCTGCATTTATTTGGGCCGCGATTCAAAACAATATAAGTGTTCTAGAACGTTGACCTCAAGAATCGATAAACTGTCTGTTATCACAGGATTAAAACAAGCCAGATAGTCTCAATTGACATGGAAACGAATACTTAAATACCTTCCTTATTTAATATTTTACTTTCCGGGGTAACAAAATCACATTAATAATGACAAATAAGTAGAGTTAATTAATCATCAAACTTATTTTCAATTAACTGATCGTACAATGGATATGGTTTGCATCGTACTAAATTTGTTCGTCTAGTAATTTGTAATTTCTCGTCAATATTAATCATTATTTAGTCGGCTCCGTACCGAATTCGCTACCACAATCGTATTTTTCCCGTATGTTTGTCCCGTTTGTATCGAATACATGACGTCTGTAACGAACTATACACAAAAGAAGAATGGTACCTAAGCAGATGATTTGTTCCACCTCACTGTACTATTTGTGACATCCATCGTCCGATAGGTATCCAATTCGAACGTCTTTTAACAATATTGACCTGTTGAAGTCCGAAATTTCAATCCCATTTTCTCTAAAGTGTTAGATTAGTGGCAACGATCAGTCAGAAAACTGATTTATATTTAGTTTGATCTCTATATAAAAGTTAACGATTCGATATTGAAACGAAGAACTCGTTTAGATACGTGAATGTAATCCGAAATCCTAATCCTGAATATAATTTAACACTGTTTCTAGAGGTTGAGCTTTAACCAAACGCTATCATAATTTATGAACAGGAGGGGTCATCTGAATGAGCAACTGGTATTAATACCGGGAATATCTATCCAGAATTCAATTACGACTTACGAAATAGAATTTATTCTATTAGAACCTCTAGTGCTCTGTATTTAAGATGTATTTTATGTATGCCGTAGTTTTTATTTTGATGAGCATTTTTTTCTAAGTGGTTCGGAGCAGTGATTTGTGAGTGTTGAAACGAGACACTGCTATACTTAGATGTTTTGATTCTATCCTTTCGTCGGCCATGTTTATGAGTATTCACTCAATTGAAATGTATATATTCTTATGATCTAATTTTTTGTCTGTCTTTATGTGGGCTTTATCTTTTGAAAATAGTTTTTCTACGAAGGAAGCGTTCGATATAAATCAGTAATGGCTTAGTGTGAACACACTCAGACACCGCGTTAAACAAAGTAGATTAAAATGTTAGTTACTCTCACTTCTCAATGTGAGCAAAACAGTGCTATGAAACCATTCTGATATAGGAAGGAGTTATCTAGATACTGTTTAGAAGTTGAAATTAGTAATTTTACAAACTTTAGAACAAATGCATTTATGAAAATTAAAAAAAATTGTAATATATATTGTATATTGATGTGTGTATTTCGATATTTTCTAGTATTACAATCTTCTTCGATTCGAATCCTATGTATTGTATATCGGTGGTATATTCTGAATTTTGATACTTTAGAATTCCGTGCAAATATAATAACAATTACTAGCTTACATCAGTAGTGATCCAAGCGATGATGACGCTGGTAGTGCCGTCGGAGACCGCGTCAGTGGACGCGTGTTTGACCTTTTTTTTTTTCGAGGGGAATGCATTTACGCACTTGCTGTCCAGCCAGACCTAATAGGGACGTACCCTTTCAGGTCTGGCTGAAGCGCGACTGAAGATGTGTGACAGTCTCTCGCACGTAAGTGCAAGGGGCTGTCACACAGGATTAGTGTGGGACTCGCGGCGAGAAGCGCCGTTGACCACTACCCACTAAACCCCCCGGTACCTCCCGCCACCTTATTGGAGCAACACGGGATCGAACAAAGCATGCACCGCGAAACGCGTGTTTGATCTCACTTATAGAACTCAAGCTATCGGTGAAGGAAAACATCGTGAGGAAGCCATAGCATAGTGGTAGGGCATTTTCTACTAATGCCCTCCAGAGTAGCTACCAACCTCAAGTTTAAAACCTGTCTCCAAAATACCAATAAGTGTTTTCCGGCAGCATCACTTGAGAACCAGTACTTCTAGGCTTGGTGTGTTTGCGATCCTGGACCACATCGTCAATTAACATCAGGTGAGGTTGTGGTCAAACCACAGGACCTAAGCCGTGTAAAAAAAAAGATGTAACTAGATCCGCAACTGTCGAAGCTCTATAGACTGTTATCACTTGTCAGGGCGATACAATGATACTTCGTGCACTAACAACACAATGCAGTAGACGGTAGAAGGTATTTAGAGAGACTAGAAGATGTTTCGATTTTATTAGGTTTTTTTTTTTTGACTAACACTGTTGACCGGAAGGGTCTTAACAACTTCACCGAACTTTGAGGCGAGCGCTTAAGACGCTCAGCCTAGAAATGGTAGCTAGCACGAGGGCACCTAAATGGCACGAACCTCAGCTTGAGCTGCTAGCCGAAATGAAAACTCAGCGGAATTGGCCCTAGCTAACCGAACGGTTAGTAAAGCTGTAAAGTAATAAAGATCCCTTACAGAACCTGTGTACCTTGCGTATAGTGTGCAAGTATGTATGCAGTATGATGCGTGTGATTGCTAGTGCATGCGGTGTCACTGTATTGCGCTGACAGCGGCTACAAGAGCCTCCCCAGATGGGGGTCGAAGCATGTTTGTGTCCTGATTTTATTAGGGATCTTTTGCTCTTCTATGATTGCTTAACTGATTAGTTAGGACGAATTTTACTCAATTTGTATGGAAGTCATAAGCCCAAGCCGAGGTCGTATTCATTGTGGTGCCCACAAGCACAAGCTAGTACCATTTTCTCGTTGAGAGCCTAAACGCTCACACACAAAGCTTAGCGAAGCAATCAAACCCCTCAGAATCAATAATAACGTTAGTCAAATCGGAAATGCATAATAAACAAGATTACTAAGATTATTGAGCAGAATATAAAGGTTAATTTGTGAGAATCCAAATATAAATACTAAAAAAAAGTGATAGAGGTCAATGACTCTCCTTCTGTAAGTTTTAATAAAAGCAATCGTTCGGTCGACTAGTAAAAGTTTGATAGATAATCAAAGGGATGAACATTTTAACTACTTTAAAGAGACGCTTTCTAAAGATTTTAATAGTGCATTTATTGTGTTAAAGTCAACCAAATGATAGGGGACCATATTCCCGAGGTCGTAACTTTGTCTTTGTGCGCCGTGGAACCCAAAAGCGGAGCAGTGTTGGATCACGTACGCATGTGGCATTAATATTCGATTTATATTTGAATTTGATTCGTATTTGTATTCCATGTAAAGTTCATAATTTTTTGAAGTTGTGTATAGATACGAAACTGTCAAACCAAATGATACAGCTAGCTAATACGTAGCATCAAATCATTCTTAGAAGCCACCCAAATCTTAAGATTATTTTGTTTATGAGAAAAAGTAAGATTAATCGTCTTTGAGGTGTGAACTCTATCTTATGTCGTCATTAACTGTCTCTGTTCTAAGAAATATTAATGACTTTACTTTACTGTGTTGTAAGAAATACTCATAATGTTTTTTATTAACGATCCGTTTTACTGTTCGTATGTATCGGCATAATGCAGCGAAATCCAACGTTTTTGGGATTCGCAACGCCTTTAAAATTAAAAAAAAAGAGTTGATACTTCTTAAAACTTAATAGGTATAGATGGTTACTAAATACCTTTTTCGAACCACGATCAGTGCAAACGATATACCCGTAGATCTAGCAGATGACAGCAATTTACAAACAATTGACACCATCTGGATGAAAAGATAATGTGGAATTCCAGAGAAATAGATTTAGAAACAGGCTTCAATTAAACAAATATGATTAGGATTATTTAAGTCCAAAAAATACAATCACGTTTCGAAGATTTATTAACAATCAACAGTCAAATAGCAAAATTTCTAAAAATGGTGTTTTTCACTTATGTTGTTACCTGATATGGTGTGCAATGACGGCCACCTTGAGTAAGCAAGATTTGACAAACATCTTGGTTTGAAAAATATTGATCTAGCATATGTAAATATGGTACGTAAAGATGCATCGTTCGAACAAATCTATATTTTAATAGGTAACATGTCTACTTGTTACTAACCTTACAATTCATTGAATCTATTTATGTGATTTTTTTTAAAGTCTTAGATATATCGACGATCCCTAGGTACGAAGCGAGATGTCAAAAATGACATTTATCCGAGACTTAACCGACAGGATTATCTATCAGGTTTTTCATGGAAACATGAATATATATCTATAAAGAAAATATCACCATAAACTTCAAAAAAACGAATAAAAACATTGCAGAAAAAATAGATATTAAAATTGAAATAGATTAATTTCTAGAGTGAATATTTGAATATTCAGTATGCTCTCCTGTGAACCTCGGTTTTTTTAGACATGTCGCTTTGTACGTAGGGACCGTCGATATTATATCTATCAGGTTATCATATATATTAGGTTTTAATATACACTTTGTCACTTTAAGTAATATACAAAAAAGCTATATGGGTTATACCGAATTTGGTTAACAACAAGTCATCGTCAGCATGTTTTCTTTCAACAGTTTAGAATATTTAACACACATAATTTACTATAATGCTTAAAAAGTAAAATTTAAGTACTATTTTTTCAAAATGATGGTCGCGTGGATTGACACTGTAATTGTTGTTATTTGCAACGTTGTTATTTGCGTACGGAGTCACGGGGTATAGTTAGTTTAATGTAAAAAAAAAAAAACAACTTTTAAGTTCTTTAATTTCATTCTAAAATAATACTGGTAGGTGGTAATATGTAACGCCTATAAAAATATAAATAAACAAAGTTTAATAGACACGAGAGTATAAAACTCCTTTTTTGATGTTATTCTATTAACCCTTACGGCTAAATGATTTTATAAAATAGTTTTTGGTTATGGAGTTAATTAATTTTTATGCCGAAGGAGATTATTTTATAGACGGGTATTAATAATATGAACTGAGCCGATCCTTTTCATGTCTCGATAGAAAGCAGGTAGAGCGATGGTAGCGATCGATATGTTTCGAAGCGATTAGCACCCCTCGTCTGGTATTTTTTATTCCGTGGTCACGGATGATTTATAACGTCTTTTTTTATCCTGTTTTCTGTTGGTAGCCGGTTCGAATGTCAACATATAATGTTTTATCATATTTTTCTAACACAAAATCAATGATATATTAGCTACTGTCTGCGTTAAGGTTCATTCTGTTCATTTATGTTTTAGTATTTAGGATGTTTGCTTTTTTACACGATATAAGCTTTGTGCTTTGACCACATTCTCACCTGATGTTAAATGACGATGTGGTCGAGGGTGGTGAACACACTAAGCCTAAGGTTCTGGTTGTCATGAGACGCTGCGGGAACATACCTATTGGTGTTTGGCGACATGTTTTCCAATTTGAGGGTGTTAGCTACCCAGGCGGTCATTATTAGAAAACGCCCTACCACCATCCTATGGTTTCCTCACGATGTTTTCCGTCACCGAAAGCTCAGGCTGATTTTAGAGTTGGATAGGTTATATATAGGTATGATTCGAACCAGCGTCCATTGACACGGAATCTGGCCGCTTTATCCATTGCGCCATCATCGCTTCATTGTCTTTTGCTTGCTTTATTGTCTTTTGTAGCTATGATTGTAATTTCATATAACTGTACATAAGATTTATAAATATTTACTGCATTATATGTGTAAGTGTGTTATTCAAACAGGCAAAGATAAAATGGTTCTGCTCCCTTTTCTATATCAACTATTCTATTATTTCTCTTTTAGTAGCCAAAGCCTTAGACTTCGAAAACTTATCACAAAGCTCCAATAGGTGTGTTCCGTGCAGTATCACTTGAGAGCCTCAAGGCTTAGTGTATATTTACCATCTTGCACCAAATCGTCACTTAATATCAAAACATTTATATTGTCCAATAGTTTGACGGTTATTAAGTAACGAACATCCAGCTATTGCATTTATAATAATATTATTATTTATAGGTATAATAAATTCTGTTTCCAGTAAATAAAATTCGTTAGCAACTCGGCATAAAGCGATGTAATAAAATAAGCCATTGTGAATCGTTAAACTGTAATAGGTTTAAAATATTGTAAGGAGACGTTAAAAAGTCGTAAAACTGATACTTTAGCTAGACAAACGCAAATGAACACGATTTGCGAGCAGATGTCGCCAGTGCGAGTTTAAAATTGTGTTGATAAAAAATTTCTATTGATACAACGGACGGGTAACAGGAACAAGAATTAATTATTTTTCTTAAAAGTAACGAACAAGATAAAAATTTTAAGTCAATAATGGAACATGAAGTTATCTCTTTGATATGATGTAACTCGATTTATCACCAGAAAGTGAGTTCTTTAATAAGTAGTAAGCAGTAAGTAAGCACAGTAAGAATGATAGAGTCAAAAATAATTACTAATTCATACATAGATACAATGGAATCGATATTAGCTCACTTATCCTATTCGCGAAGTAAACTTGAGATTTCGGTGATGTAAAAAATGGTGGTATGGAACTTTCTTGCACTCGCCTGGCTACTACTTGGCTTCATAGCTACCCTTAAGCTTGAAAATCTGTCGCCAAACACATATGAGGCTCTTCAATTACTATGTAAGAACCCGTGGGTGGCGAGGGGTGTATACTTTATTTATTTTTGATGACATGGGAGACACTGTGTCTGAATGGTGATTACGTAAGCAATTTCAATTTATTTTTTTGTAATAATTAAGCCAATATTAACGTTAATGAGGAGGTTATACTCGCTTACTGCTGCTGACAAGGGGTTAAAAATCAAAGAGTTTCAGAAATGTCTAAACAATTTACAATAATTTCTTAGTCAGTCCCGATAGATACATATGTTCCTATGAATGAGAACAAGATCTCAGTGTGTCATGTAACAATTGTCTTTAATCTATTAACTTGCGTATTTAACCATATATTGTGTAATTGTGGTAGTGTTTTATATGATATACTTTTTCTACTACTGACATAAATGAAGTGTATTGGAAAAAATGTCGTGAAACACCGCTGAGATGCCACGAAAACTCCAAATTCTGGCAAGATGAGCTATCCTTTATGATAGAGTTTACAAACGTTAACCCATGATTGTAAAAATGGCAGAATTACATATGTAAATCGCAGATTGTCATTAAACAAGAAGAAGCAGACCTTAAAATTAAGTATCTTGGGCCACATGATCGCCTAAAAACAAAAGGCGAGTTTGTGTCCAAACGGTAAAACTTATGAAAAAAGAAGTCAGCACAATATAATTTAATTGTAGATTTAGAATACCTTACAAACAGAATAGCTTCACATTTTATATGAATTATGGATTTTTCCTATGCGATATATTAACTGTTTATTTTGTTATGTATCCGGCAAAATCACGAGCGAGCGACCTCCAAAGCTGCGATAAATGGCCGCCATCGACAAATGTCCGACGGCGCCAATCGTTTGCAGATAAAAACTCTTTTGTTTTATACACACTGCTAAATGGACAGAAACGTGATATCGTTATTCGTGGGGGCTGGAAGCCGAAAGTGAAAAAATATATTGAAACGATACAAAGAGATTTCTTTGCCTAATTCTGGTATTTCTTACAAGACTTAACTTAAGATGTTACTTGAACTTTACGGTGAAAGAATTTTAAATATTTCTTCTGGTTTAATTTAATTAATAATTTTATGATTTGATATGATAATTATTTGCTATATTTTACAATACATTACTTCGAAGATTGCGTGTTGAAATTATTTAGTTAGGGATCAAATGGATTGTTTGATTATAAATAATAAAAAAAACATAACACTTCAGGAAGAAATATCACTAAAGTGTTATTTTTTTAATCTATGTTATGTGCATGTATTATACATCACAAACGTGGTAATTCTGCTCGTTCGCTCGACGAATGCAGTAGACGCCTTTCACAGTTTGGCGCCAATTCTTTTTTGTCGTATTTACCGTGTGGGTCATAAGTCTATGGACGCGGGATTTATAAATTCATACAATTGTTTTCTTTTCTTTCAAATTATTTGTGAATACGATTTCATAAATCTGGCGACCAGCTGTTCGTTGTATAATTTACAAAGAAAGGTATCAGTAATTTACGATATATTAAATACGAAATGTGTTTTATTTGTCGAAGTGACTAAAATTGTATATTCAAATTATAAAATTATGGCAAGTTAATTAAGTTAAAAAAATATTACCATCAATATAATGTATTGCAATAATATATTTTACCATAACTATAAAACAGTAGCGGCGCCTGTGGCTTTATGTGGGATGTTCTGATTTGTTTTCGATTTCAAAGCCTATTTGTTACTGCTTCTTCCCGTGCACCAAATTTGATACAACTTTTTTTTTATAAATTCTAAAATAATGTATTGAAAATTTATAATAATAATTCAATCAATCAATTGCTAATTACTACATACATTATACATGCATTTTATCAAAATCGATTAAACCATTTTTGAGTTCAAGGAGAAAAAATTTTTTTTTCACGAATTTTAAAAATATCTTTATAGCCTATCAATTGCTATGTATTATAAACTTCCCCTTTACAAAGGTTCATTAAAATAGATCACCCTGTTTTGAGTTAAAATCCGGACATAAACGGAGACAGACAATTTATTAAATCAGATTCTACATTATTAGCACTTCGGTAGCACCTACAATAGAATAGGCACATCTGTTATAAAATATCCAAAAAAATATGATTAAATCAACAGACGAATGTCAGTTTTATTATTAGCTTACATTTAGGACATAATATGCGAGGAAAAAAATTGATAAAGAACAGAAATTTAACGCTACAAAATGATATCACGAAATAAGACGTCGTGTGTCTCTTTCTAAGGAAAATAAATTCCTTAACTATTATTAATCATGTTTTATTTTTGTTTTCATTGATCAGCCTTATTTATACGCTGTTTTTTTTTATAAAAAAAAACGAAAATATTTAGCCTACATTCCTAAATCAAATAATGTTAATAGTTATTGATTATGCGCTAAAATTCAATGCGGGCTTTGAAAACACTCAGAGCAGTGTACGGAAATCATCATGCACAAAGGAAACGCCTCGATATAACCCTATCAGCAGGAAGAACTGGGTTTTTTGCAGACAACACGTTATAGGAAATATTTGTACAGAGAATCGTATATAAGGTTTTTTTCTCATTACCAAAACAGTATACATTCTCTTATAAGAAAACAATTAAGTTCTTAAGTGGATATGTGAGTGGCATTTTTCCGTACAAACGTAGTCCACTGTTTCCTCCCTGGGTAAATATGGCATATGGTCAATATTACTATACCAAATAATATATATCCACAACTGCCATGCCCGTACTTTTCGAATTTTTGTATAAATTAGTTATTGTAGAGACTCCAAGGCTTGGAAAATGAAATAGATGCTCTATTTTTACCGTAATTTTCAAATGAAGTCAAACAAATTTCATGGATAAAATTTGAAAATCGGTTCAGTTTTGGAGGAGGAAACAGGATACTACGAAGTGATGGTTACGTCTATTTTGCATAGGTAAAATCAGCCCGAGCTGCAGTTGTCCCTTTCGTGTTTTATAAATCTTTCTTTGAGGCACCACGCGATAGCAAAAGATTTCTAAAATACTTACTTTTCAAATTTGTCGCCGCACGCATGTCCTCTTAAAATGAAACTGCATGTCCTCTTGCTTAAAAAATGTGATAAAAAGTTTCGACCGAAGTTTTACATATCTGCAGTATATTGTTCTGGACACCAAGGTTATTCATGTGTTTATTTAAAAAACAGTATCCAGTAAAATCCAACACTCGTAGCTGATTCCTACAAAGACTCAAGACCTCTTCAACTTCGCGCTGAGGAAAAGTGGAAATTAAAAAAAACGCAACCAACACTCTATGATTTCCTCACGATGTTTTCCTTCGGACGTAAAGAGGTTAATAGATATTTTTACAAAAAAGTCTTAGTAAAAGAGTTTACGCTTTTGATGAAATTTATAAAATTGTTTAAAGTTCATGTATTTATAGTTTCTCTTATACACTCTCTCTCTCTCTCTCTCTTATTTCTATTCTGGACACTCTTAGCTTAGTTTAATTGATTGACACCATAATGCGATTTTTTTTATATAACGGACAGTTTTGTTTTAGGTATGAAATCGCAGGCACTCTCACCATTATTGTCTTTGCATGTTAATCCTGTTTATCTTAATTCTAACAAACGAAAAGAAAAACAATTGTTAAAATTAATCACGAAGTTGACCTCAACAATTTTATAATTTGAAACATCTTAATAATGGTCAAAATGTAAATAAAATTCTTTTAATAATTTCGAACGTAGAGTATTAGATAATTCATTTTTTTACACGATATAGGCTCAGTGCTTTGACCACAACCTCACCTGGTGTTACGTGATGATGTGATCCAAGGTGGTAAACAAACTTATACTAGAGTTACTGGTTCTCAAGTGATGCTGCTGGAACACATCTATTGGTATTTGGCGAGAGGTTTTCAAACTTGAGGGTGGTAACTACCCAGGCAAGTATTATTGAAAATGCCCTTCCACCATACTATGGTTTCTTCACGATGTTTTCCTTCATCGAACGTTCAGGCTGAATTTAGAGCTGGAAAGGTGGGTAACACAGCATCCAGCCGCACTAGTTACTGCGCCAACATCGCCTCAAATGTCAGAGTGTACCTTGCGTGTAGGATACCTGTATTTTACGTACAGTACGTTCCATGTTATATTAATGCAAAAAGAATCCTAAGTGAATAAAGAGCCGTGAATCAATAACACTTACTGCTAACATATAATATATCCTAATAGACATTTTAAGAATTCGGATTTGTTTTTCGTATCCCGCGTCCCTTGACGTGGAATCCGGCCGCAATATCCACTACATCGTTTTGTATATACTAAAAACATAATCACTATGTTTTGCTAGTACATTTATGTAACGTGTCATATTAATAACTTATGGAAGCTATTATATTATTATAATTTATAATACAAACGAACTTAATGGAAACGTTACATAATATGGATTTGCATAAGTAAACTATACTTTAGTATTTAGTTACAACCTTGCTTAGTTACAAGGGCGTTCGGCCGTAACAAATAACAAAACATTATGTATTGTAAACTTCGCAATGTCTTTTGCAATTCTATGTTTTGCGGCTAAATCGATCAAGCTTTAAACTCTAGAAGAAATATCAAATTTCATTGCAATATTATGTTTTGTGTAAGAATTTAACTTCCGAATCTGATTGTAATCTTTTATGCCAATAATATTAGGTATACGAACTATATTATTGAAATGTAATATAATTTAGTATAGCTTAAAAAGTAATTTTATTGTTATTAGAGAAATATCCAATTTCTGTTTAAAGAACTCCGTTATTTTATTTATCAGATAATAAAAATATCAAGGGATTGCTACCTTTTTCAAATAAAATGTATAATTGGACTGAATTTCTTTTCTCATGTCTACTATTAAATTTGTTACGATCTATGTAATTGAACTCGGATAGCATCAATTAAATTAATAACGAATATATGATATATTTAAATTAAATGAACAGAATAAATTCGAATTACCTTAATGAACTAGTTTCCTACCAATTTTAATTTTAATCTAATTTACGTCACCATTTTATTAGGCGTTGTATACAACTCGCTAAATTGCAAGACTAAAAAACCACATCATTTTTGCACAACTTAATAATCTGAACTGAAAAAAAAAAAAAAACAAGATAATTTTATCATACGGCGCGCTATGGAAACATACTGCGTAATTATAAACAATATATCCTCGAACATCCGTTCCCAGGCTAGGTTTGCACGTGTATCGCTCATGGTTTGTACCACAGATATATTTGAATGAACGATCAATGGTATTAAAAATATAATTACGGGTATTTTCTATCATGAAGTAATATTGTCAAATTTTGATAATGCATTATTGCCAGCTTCAACATCTTCGCTGGCTGGGAGAGGCTTTTTGTTATGGGCCTCCGGTTGAGTGTCGCGGTCAATGCAAGATCGGTACCGTGCCACTCAAATAGGCGGGGAGAGCAATAAAAAAGGTCATAATGCATTATCAAAATTTGACAGTATTACTTCATGACAGAAAATACCCGTATTTATATTTTTAAAACCATCGCCCACCCTGACCTTAATTATATTATGAAATCTGCATGAACGAAACATAATAACAAGGAAGTAGTAGCATATAGTTAACCACTCCCACTATCGTTCATCTCTTTAATTAATTGATAGCTTAGAAGTGCCTTTTGTATTAAATTAATTGTTTAATCCTTCCGTCAAGTGTTTATGAAGGCCAACACAGTTGTAGGTGGAGATACAAGAACTTCGGAAACGCACGAATGTACATTTCGTGTGCATTTTTATTACAGTCATTTATTTAAAAAAAAACATCTGACTTCATTTGTATATTATTGTCGTGTCTCATTTTATGACATCAATTAAATAATCGCTGATAATTGATCCACAGGCTAACACGCTGTTGATCGGTGTGGCCTTCACAGCTTCGTCGAACTTTAGGGCAAGCGTTTAAGGCACTACTAGGACGAAAAAGGTATCTAGCATAAGGACACCAGAGTAATACCAACCTCGACTTGACAGTTACACGAAAAAACATTCCTCTGTATTTACCCAAGGATACCCTACATATGTAAAAAAAAAGTACCTTATAGAACTAATCCACTAATGCATGAAGAGCCTGTATCGCGCTGGCGTTGATTGTAAAAGGCTCTCCAGTTGGGGGACGAAGTATATTTTGATCCGCTGGCGTAGGAGGATTTAGAGCGTATACAGGATTATCAGCCCATATTCCAGCGCTCTACTAACAATATAAGACTTCTAAATAAACATATATTACTATGCGTCTGTCTGTGTTTCAGTAGGTACACTTTGAAAATAACTTGACGCCTAGCATTTTTAGACAGGAAAAATCAACAAGACTGCTGCACTCCCTTTGAGTGCACGGACGGAATACGTTTAGACTGATATAGTTCGACTACTCTAAACTCCGCGGTCTTTTTGGCGTTTTGCTTTAGAACTAGGGCTTGGAAAAGTTTTTGCATTCTTTAAAATCCCATATCACCAGATGTAGTTGTTAGTAATTACTATAGACAGTAAATATTGCGCGCATATCAATTTGCAAAGTCATGCACAGGTTATTGTAAATGTGTTTGCGTTTTACAATCTTATTTAACTTACGGTCATTCGAAACCCATTAGAAAAACAACTCCAACAAACAAAAACTAACATCTTAATCATTTCAAAGAACAGCTTGATAGATACTAATATGCAAAGTATTTAACTAAACCAAGATTGCACTTGTTTAAATTGTTTTACTATAATCATGTCAACGCATTAGCAATAGTTCCACATTCCATCATTGTCTAAGTCTATAACATAAATGTACATATATGACGCGTGACTCAGTCTGATGACTGAGAATTAATTAATTGGATTGTTGTCTTACATATTCATAAATTAATTAGTACGTATGTACTTTACAAATGTTATTATATGCTATTATATAGTCTTTTATTTATTATCTCGTTGGTATGAATACAGAATTTTTAATTTGTTGAATAATTTAGATAGATATATGTACATTCGATTATGTTAGCTTATGGCAATAAATATCGGCTAAACAAATCTGAATCGAATATTGCCATTCGAATCGACAAGCTCAAGTAATGAAACCATACAGCATGCTAAATAAAACAAAAGCTTCGAATACTTTTACGATTGCAAATACAAGCTGCAAATAGCCTTATCGTTAAGAAAAAAGATAAACTTTAACCGTTATCTTTACTGCCTGTCTTATCATTAAACGAATGATAAATGGTATCGTGACTAGATCATAAAATTATTTTGAAAATTGTCAGAAATTTTTTAACGGTGCACGGATAGCATAAACGATGAAGAAGTATGGGCTTCGCTCAACATTCCCATTGTATTTTTTTAGATAAGAAACAGATACATCCTTTTTGGATAAGTTAAACATGACATTAACATCAATGTATTCATACTATAGTTAATGATTATATTAAATTAACTTTCCTATCTAATCCGGGTTACATTTATGATGGTATTACCATTTATTGGTAAAATTGGTCTATTAGTAACTGTATATAAGTCCGTGGACTAGTTTTTGAACTTATTGCGTTCATACAAGAAGTAAACCCTACTAGAGAACTTTGTTTTATAATAATTATGTAGGTGTAGATTAATTATTACACTTATCAAATAATTAGTTATTACTCATTCATTATCTATATCTAAATAGATAAAGAGAAATCGCTTCGGCTCCTTTTTCGTTCGTTTGTCATCTGTCGTTTTATTAGCAGACATTGATGAGCTTAGTGTTATCAATAAAACATTTTCAATATAGTTTTTTTTCTTGGTCAAATGTGCATTATGATCGGATTTCGCCAAAGACTTAAGTGATTATCTAATTTATCTATATATAAGTAAATAAATTTAAATCAAAGTAAAATAAATAGGAAATAATTTTTAATGGCTCACATAATACTTTTACTAATACGCAAGTAATACTTATTTGCATTATTACGGTGAAAATGTAATAACTTTCTCTTCGAGAAGGTAATATTAACTCGATTATAATTTACAAGATCTTGTTGATTAATACATTGAATTAGATCTAGTTAATAGTCTCGTATGTGCTTTTACAGATTGTAATTTATTAATAAACTAGATGAAAACCCGGCTTCACTCGGGTGAAATGTGACTCATAATACACAATCTTTTACAAAATGTAGGTAGATAAAAACTGTAACTTCACTGATACGTATGAATCGGCCTTAACGAACTCAAGATGGTATCCGAGTGGCCAATATGGCGACTGGCATTTGCACCATTAGAATTTAACAAAATAATCGACAATCCGAATTTTGCGGATATATGTTGTCGTCTCGAAATCATTATTTTTTTTATGTTTTATTATTCAAATAAGGTTTCAATCGAGTCTACCGTACCCTTTGACCGAATTATTAATATAGATTTAAATAAAACAACTTTCCTAATATGTATGTTTTAAATTGAAAATAATCAAGTCAATGAGAGCCCGGTAAACGATTATAAATAACATCGTTGTTTACTGTAAACACCTTGAGAATGTCGACTGAGTCACTTATATCCAATTTAGAAGAGTCCGCCCACTTCGCTCCTTCCAATACTAAAGTGGGAAGCCTAAGGTCATCAATGTATGCATCACGAAATAATTCCTATCGAAATTGCACCGATCTATTGTACTATTGGAATTTATCAGTGGTGATGACTTAAACAATTGATTATATTAAATGTAAAAGCATAGATAACTCAGCTATTAGTAATTGCATTCATCGCATGTTAAATAAAGTCATAATCGTGTATAACCGAATGATATTATTATTATGTAAATTTATGAACGCAACTAGCAAATTACCAAAGTATAACTTACGCAGAAGATCCGTCCCGAACCAAAAAAAGCGTCGTTTTCATTTCGACCACGAATAATTGCATGTTTCATATGTATTCTTATACAATTTAAATAGGAAGCTGTAAAGAAACACAAGCAGAATTCGGTTTATAATAAAATGCGATGTGCTTTTTTAATCCATCTTCTAATTTGTAGCCGTTCAAAATAATATTCACTTTTTTTAACTAACTAAACGCTGTCATAGTGGCTTTTACAACTTCATTGGTCTTTTGGGTGAGCGGTTAATGCATTCAGCAAAAAAATTAGTTACCTAGCTTACCTGGGTATAAACTACTATCCGTATAAAGTTTCCGTTAAATCTTATCGTTATGAAAAAAGTATATAATAGACCCTTACAAAATGTATGTGCCTTGTGTTGTGTGGAGGTATGTGTGTGCAATATAATCCTCGTCCAGGAGGTGTTACTTTATCACGCTGGCGGTTGCTACACAAATGATCAACAGTTTGGGATCGGTACACGTTTTGGGCCGCTGCCGGAGGGAGACCCGAAATTAATATCCTGTCATGGTTACCAGATTCTTCAATCACTTAAAAAAAGTTTCTGGAACATGGTATTTTAGTTTTGCAAATATTACTATAGGATGGATCATTATGTGAACGGTGGTGATATTTGGAATTATCATCCTTCTCTGTGCATCTGATAAAAACTTTGTAACTATAAGTATCATAAAATTCATATGAAAATAAAATAGATTTAGTTTCTCGCCAGCTGGTCTCAATGACTGGGACTGTGTTGACGTTCATAAGCGCTATATCTGGGCTTAAATTAAATATAGTATATTTGAATTTGGACATTTTTTCTGTTATTTTGATCATCACTGTCGCTCAACTACTTCCGTGAATATTATTTAACATTTCTCGAGTTAAATAGTGTATTGATTACATGCTCGTACCAATAACTCGCGTATGTAATTTATAGAATAAATCAACAGTATAAATTTATTGAGGCGTCCGATCACTCACGATGGTCAATTACTTTGCACTCATATTATATACAGGGATCAATAAAGCTGTCAATGAACTCACCTACTAGAGAATTAATGGTTAAGGAGACAGGTCAAACTCCAAGTTTCCATGACATTGATTGCTTGTCCTAGTATTTTAAAGCGACATTTTATTGTAGAAATGTGAAAGTGAATCATTATTATAAAGGAATAATCGATTATATTCAGTAAACTATAGAAAGTAATAAACAGATAAAATATGATAATTATTGTCTTGGAGTTAAATAATTAAAGTGAATTTCTGTGGTGCCGGCTAAGAATAGTATCACCTCTTCCCATGGGTATTGTAAAAGGCGACTAAGGGATACATAAACCGGGGGGTGGGCAGCAGCATTCTCAACGATCGCCAACTCGCCTTATTGGCGGAGACCTATGTCCTTATCTTATGGTTATGATGGTTCATCTTATGGTTGAAAGGATGAGTGGATGGAAATTTGTACACCCACTACATACGAAGATTTGAAGATTGGGATTTATGCTGAAAATTGAATGAACAACCATAGATGAAAAATAATGTTGCATCATTGGTATTGGTAATAGTATGTTAGTATTTTCTTGAATTCAAGAAAGTTCTTCATCTGAAGTTTTTTTACAACCTCATCAGGCATACAACAATGCATCTTTAGTAGGATAATAAATAAGTACCTACGCTTTTTAAAGAGTTTTATTCAAATAAAATTGATTGTTAAAAATTATTGTTGCGGAAGATAATTGCTTCTTAAAATATATTTGTTATTTATTAGAAACAGTCGTTTTTTTTTTAGTTTATAATAACTTCGCGTTTTTGTATTCTATGAATTTCAATATTAACATTCACAGAGAATAGTCAAAGTTGAGTGGAGATGAAGCTTGCATGTGCCTACGCTTAGATTCTTGTCTAATTGAGTTATGAACCATTGTAAATATTTGAATGAGGTAATGTAAGAGGATTGTGAAGGATGCTTATAGTTTAAAGACGATGCTGGTTTGAAATAACAGTAGGCTAGACGTTTTTATGTTGTATTGTTTTCTTATAAATTTAGATAAGTTATTTACTAGCAAAACAGTAGGTACTTAAGCACCTATAATAGAACAAGTTACAAGCGTCATATACATATGTCTCAATATGTAATAATAGCTGTGTGCCCGCGGCTGCGCCTGCGCTTTTATATATTCTTCACTGTGATTTAATTTTTGTAGTAAAAAGTAAAAATATTTATCATAAATTATAGCAAATTATTGGCCGTAATACTGTGCATTGAATCGGATTTTATTTAAATTTTTATGCGTTTATTTTTTTACGCGGTACCCTAATTATTTTCGAAAATTAAATGTACCCTAAGTTACCCGGAGTAACTTGAGCTACGTACCAAAAAAAGTACCGTCAAAATCGGTGAAGCCGCTTCGGAGATTACCCGATATAAACAGACAGAGAAAAATTATCAAAATTGTATTTTTGGTATAAGTATCGTAAATACATTCATATCTATTTAGGAAAAAAAAAATAATTTCGACATTACAGAAAGACACTACGATTTTATTTATCAGTATAGATAGTACATGTGTTAGAACAAGTGAAACCTCTTGGACAACCTATATTTCAAACCTGCAATTTTATTTAAATAAAATATGTATCGTCAAGAAAGAGAATGTTGTAAGAAAGGTATTGGATATGAATGTGGACGGTTACATGGGAAGGGGAAGACCAAAGAAAAGATGGATGGACTGTGTGAAAGATGATATGTTTAGAAAAGGAGTGAATGCGGAGATGACAACAAATAGAGAGGAATGGAAGAGGAAGACATGTTGCGCCGACCCCGAATAAAAATGGGAAAAGGGTAGAGAGATGATGATGATGATGTATCGTCAAACTTTCTAAAATACAGTCATCTGCACGCTTCCTCAAGAATGAATAAAATCCTGAAAGGAGAAAATGATAATTCTACAGTCAAAAAGATTAGTGCGCTTATTACTCACTTACTTATTACTTTTACTCAAAATTGTGACGTAAATTCTGACGCTCATAGCATGGCAGACAGACCATAAAGTTTAGCGCGCAAAGAAGTTTGACTTCAAATGGCCGATGTTTGTCAGCTTTGCGTTCATAAACCATTCATCCGATTGTAATTAAACTTGGTTAATTATTCTGCGTATATCAGCAAGTGTATATAAGAAATAATCTAATCTGAATCTACGCTTTTTTTTACACGGTAAAGGTTCAGTGCGTTCACAATCTAACCTGATGTTAAGTGATGATTTCGTCCAGAATGGTAAACACAATAAGCCTAAGGTACTGGGCATCAAGTGATGCTGCCGGAACTTACTTATTGGTATTTGGCGACAGATATTCAAACTTGATGGTGGTAGCTACCCAGGCGGACAATATTAGAAAATACCCTACCACCATGCTATGATTTCCTCATGATGATTTTCTTCACCGAAAGTTCAGGTTGATTTTAGAGTTGGAAAGGTAACACAGCATCCGGCCGCACTAGTTTCTGCGCCAACATCGCCTCAAATGTCAGAGTGTACCTTGCGTGTAGGATGCCTGTATTTCGTTCCATGTTATATTCATGTAAAAAGTGTCCTAAATGAATAAAGAGCCGTGGATCAATAACACTTACTGCTAACATATAATATATCATAATAGATATTTTAAGAATTCGGATTTGTATTTCGTATCCACCAACACATATGGCTAATTAGGGACTTCCTACGGCGCTTGATTTATGAGTGAATATCAAGTTACGTAGTGGATTTCGTATGTTATTTCTAGATGGGCTTGTCTTTATTCGCGATCAGGGAAAGTGTATTATTTAGATTTAAAAAAAGGTATTACATTGAAAGATCATTGACTTTCTCAAGTATCAGCAGACGGCTTGTCGCCACACCTGCGTGCACGTAAGTAGGCCACCACGGCACGTCGACTGATCCATCTGCAAGCTTGAACGCACTATACAAATAACGCGAGTATAACCGCTTTTTCGTGTCGTGTCGACATACACGTATTATGAATGTATGTTTTCCTGTATGTACCCACAGTGTCATAACAAAGTTATTTTATTTAATTAAAAAAACATATTATTGTATTATTACAATATTATTATAAATTAATTAGCTAATGGGCGACTTCGTACAAGTGATAAAATGTTATCATTATTGCTTTATCCTTATAAAAAAGGTATCTAATAATTATATAACCTGGATTATTTCCCGGGTTCATTAAACTCAATATTGAAGTCGGTCTAGTAGTTTTCTAACGAAAAATTTAAGCTTTTATTTTTTTTATACGGTAAAGGTTCAGTGCTTTGACCACAGTCTCACCTGATGTTAAGTGACGATGTGGTCTAGGATGATAAACGCACTAAGCCTAGATGTGCAGGTTCTCAAGTGATGCTGGGAGAACAAACCTGTTGGTATTTGGCGACAGGTTTTCTAAGTTGAGTGTGGTAGATACCCAGACGGGCATTATTACAAAATGATCTACCGCCATTTTATGGTTTTTTTTCACTATGTTTTCCGTCACCGAAAGCTCAGGCTGATTTTTAGCGTTGGATAGGTGGCCTTGAACCCACGTCCATTGACGCGAAATCCAACTTCACTACGAAATAAGTCATCATCGCTTTAAAACAATATATATATACAAACACATTCAATTTATATAGAAGAATTTAGTAAAATTCGATGTCTTTTTTTTAGCATAAATTACTGAAACGTTAAAAGAGGATTGCCTAAAATAAGATTGTCCTTAAATTAAAAACACATTGGCTATGAATTTAAACCTCTTAAAAGAAAAATATATTTTGCTTTCATTTGTATGCAAACTAGGAACTAAACTAAACACTATTATACTTAGATGGTATTTGTCGGAAAAACATACTATGCGCGAACTAGGGTAAATAAAAAAGGCATGTCCATTACCTTCTTTGTCACTTGTGACCAAATATAGAAAATGTAAATATGTATTAAAAAAAACTTAAATATTCCTTTATGTCCTTATTTACATATGTGTACTTGTTCGATTAGGTACTTATAACAGTACTGTGTGGTTAATTGCCTTCACAGACGACTTACACCAAAGTTATGTTATTCACTCTTGCAACACTGACTATTTCACGTTAAATCAATTACAAGTTTGTTGAAATTCAAAATTATCCTTTTAACGCTGCGGTTGACCGCAAAGTTTGCTACCATATGTGCGTATAGATGCGTAACCGGTTCTAATCGATGAGTATTTGTTATTTTTGTTTGTTTTTCTATATATATCTCAATGCGAAAGATTACTACGTAAGCGAGATTAACTTGGTTCATTCTTCTGATACCTGGTACATTGTGTATTGCCATTTTGTTTTTTTTTTTTACGAAGTAGATATGAATGTATACGAGTACTATGTATGTATGTAGACAAATCTAACAAATCAAAGATCATAAAAATCGGTCCAGGCGTTATCTATACTAATAAATAAAATTGGAGTGTATGTTTGTAATGTTAAAATTATTCTTTTATACTAAATAGGTATGAATGTTTATACGATACCTATACCAAAAATGCAATTTTTAAAATTTTTGTCTGTCTTTCTGTTTGTTCCGCGTAATACCCGGAACGGCTGATCAGATTTTGACGGGACTTTTTTTGGTAGATAGCTGAAGTTACTCCGGGTAACTTAGGGTACGTTTAATTATCGAAAATAATAAGGAGTACTCGTAAAAAAATTGAAACTCATAAAAAAATTAATAAAAACCTATTCAATGGACAGTTTTATAACAAGGGCTTGAATTGATGAGAAATATTTATACTTTATCTTAGTACTCAAAAAAATTAGGGTTTTTCCCTATAAAAAAATAAAACGAAATGAGGAATATATGAAACGCGGGCGTAGCCGCAGGCACACAGTTAGTACCAAATAAGTTTCTTGTACTACTCGAGTATCATATTCAAAGATAATCATCATTAATATCCATGTTATAACATAATTGTATAAATTATAATTAAAACTTTTGTATTTTGTATTTATGTATGCCGATAAAAATTTTATGAATCAACATAAAAATGTTTCAATGTAATGAAGCATATAAAATGGTAAAGATATAGGTGCAGGTTTACATATCCATATAATTTACAATCAAAATGTAAAATTGAGAATTTAACATTTAAATGGA
Source organism: Samia ricini (assembly GCA_014132275.2). Classification (NCBI taxonomy): domain Eukaryota; kingdom Metazoa; phylum Arthropoda; class Insecta; order Lepidoptera; family Saturniidae; genus Samia; species Samia ricini. The sequence continues at coordinate 5,165,137 of AP028159.1, forward strand.
ATTGCAGCGTTAGAAAGAATATAGATACTAGGTATGGGCAAATTCTGAGAAGTAATTTTTGTTCTAATTTAATTTTATTACAGCACGTTTTTATTTTCTGAGTATTTTATCAAATACTATAAAATATACTAGACTGCTGATATCCATACAAATAATCGTAACACGATAAATGATTACCTATTAGGATGAGAGGTGTCGCTGAGTGTTTCAAATTAAATATAAGCCTATCTATAATGACGTTAGAATCTTAATAATACGCAAAAATTAATTAGATGTCGCTATGCCCCAATTTCTCTATTGAACTAAATTATAATTGCCACGTTGCCAGCTCACGCTTCATTTCATGCGACGTTGCCGCTCTTCGTCTTCGGCTCTCTATTTGTATTTGAAAGTATTTATGCGAATTTTTATGAAGTGTTACCAGAAAAGATAGATTACCCTGAAAATAGTTTTTTTTTTAAAGTTTGTCTTTGATGTACTGTTGTTACTATTCCATCAATAATTTGACTTTTATATTGATTGTAATCTATCATTATCTGCATCAATTTCTACAAATTAGATAATTATTCTACACATACTAAATCTGAACTATTAAACAGACATTAAAAAAAAAATAAATTTAAAGAAAGACTTACCATTACTATTTATTTTAGATGAAAATCTGTAAAACACGAAAAAACTTGTAATCCGCGTTGATGACACGTCAAAACAAATTGCCATTCACGATAGACAATTATACTTTTTGTTGAAATTCTATAATAATCTTAAAATTTATTAATAATAATATTTATAATTTGATTTCTTGTGTTTCGTAATTATTTACGTAAAACATGTAAAAAGTTTTCATGTTATAAAGAGTGATTTCCCTGGTGAAATTTTCGCAAATTTTTCGATGAGGTCACAAAGATAAAACCTCTTTCGGTATATATGCCGAAATGGGAACTGAGAGGTTAAAAATATAGCTGTCATAAAATTTAAAATATTATTTAAATGCCATCTCATAACAACACAACGCGTTTCTTTGTAAGTAAGTTACCATCAAACAAGCTATCACAAAGCGCATAAATAATTCATCAATGTTTTCCAATGAAAATAAACATTTTTAAAACAATGTTATGCGTTTAAAAAATAGTACACACTTTTTGGTAAATTTTAACGACAACATAATTTCAATACTAAGCTCTCAATTATTTCTTTTAAGTTTGCAGGCTATGAATGCGCGCCATCGAGAAATAAGACGGGATTTTGAGGTTTTCGCGTGTGACGATTTTTTGTATGGCAATCATGGACTCATTATACTAATATGTTCATGATGGCAATAGCTATCTTATATAATTTTTTATCTATGGTATTATTAATAGATGTTCTTATTATGTTATTGTTGTTGTCGTTATAACTTTGTATTGTGACGGAATCAATAAAATTGTTTTCGTGAAGCAATCATGTTGTAAAATGACACTTTTTGAAATGTTTTGTTGTTTATATAAACACGTTATATTCTAAGATCTCATTATCAATAATATCTATTAATAATGGATATATCAGTCCATATACATTACGGGGCTACTTTACCTATATACAAACTGATTTATTTAAATTAAATACAGTAATAGCGTTCTGTACTGTGATCACACTGTGAATGATTTATATTTGACAAAGGTTAATTATGATTCGATACATTTATCAGAATCACGGAATAGTTAATAGAAATTATTTAAGCATGTTTACAATTAATTCCTTTTTAATAATTCTAAACTTATTTGTTAATTAGACTTTATATTAAAAAAAAAACCTATATGACTGCAACAGTAAACGGGCGATATGTAATAAAATATTATGATGTTATTTATTTATTGAACGGTTATTATTTAAAAGAAAGCTTATTCTTAAGTTTCGCGGTTAATTGACTTCCGCTAGCTTTCACTTTCAGTGGTTTAGATGGTTGTAAACGAAAACTGCAGCTTACTCATACATCTATACTAATAAATAAAATTGAAGTGTCTGTTTGTAATGTCAAAATACAATTTTTCGCCAAATACCATTCCGCCAGCATCACGTGAAAACCAGTATCTAGGCTTAGTGTGTTTACCATCCTGGACCACATCGTCACTTAACATCAGCTGAGATTGTGGTAAAAGCACTGAGCTTATACCGTTAAAACAAAAATTAATATATATACGATACCTATAGGTAACATAATTTTCAAAATTTTTGTGTCTGTTTGTTCCGGCTAATAACCGGAACGGCTGGTCGGATTTTGACGGATTTTTTTTAGTAGATAGCTGAAGCTAAGCTGTAACTAAGGGTACTTTTAAATTTCGAATATAATTGGGGTTTTGCGTAAAAAAATTAAAACATAAAAATTTGAATAAAATCCTATTCAATGCACAGTTTTAAGGGAAAGTGCTTGAATTTATGAAAAATCTGTTTACTTTATCTTAGAACCAAAAAAAAATTTACGAAAATTATTAGGGCTCCGTATAAAAAAATAAAACGCATTGTAGAATATATGAAACGCGAGCGCAGCCGCGGGTACACACAGCTAGTCTGTAAATAAATAGGCAAAGATACAACAGTTAAATACATTATTCTGTTTTGCTTGCCGAACAAATCAATTTTTTTGTTGTTTAATTAAGAGCTATTGACCAAACTTAGGTGTTAGTTATCATGATATAAAAGTGAAAATTGTTAAATACTTATATTTATATTATCTATATAAATAATAAACAAGAACTTTTGTCTTTACTTTAACTTTTTTTTTTTTTAATTTGTAACAGATGTTCGTTTAAAAACTTATTAGTGATTATTTATTAGAGAACTTACAGAAATTATAAATAGAATTAAAGTTAGATACGACTAATTATTTAAACGCTTTAGTGATTTATAAAAATCAAATTACAACTTGACAATTTTTTACTGGTGTTCACTGGTCCTCGGGCCTCATATGGTATAGTTACGCCACTGGCCAGTAATACTATGTTTCAAAGAGAAATTCAAAGAGAATCCTTCAAACATTTTCTATCATTATATACCTCAATATACTAATTACTTCATACATTTTGAAGCGTTCAAACCGGCCTCTAAAATCAGCTTGAGCTTTCGGTAAAGGAAAACATCGTGAGGAAGCCATAGCTTGGTGGTAGGGCATTTTCTGATAATGCCCGATCGGGTAGCTACCGCCCTCAAGTTTGAAAACCTGTCGCCAAATATCAACAGGTGTGTTCCGGCAGCGTCACTTGAGAACCTGTATGTCTAGGCTTAGTGCGTTTACCATCTTGGACTAATTCGTCACTTAAAATTAGGTTAGATTATGTTCAAAGCACTGAATTTATACTGTTATACCGGGTAAAAAAGGTGTCGAAAATAATATTGTTTTTTTAATGTTCCTAACGGAGCTCATCAAAGTTGAATATGATGCATGAATATTCGTATAATCGATCCATCACGCACCATGCCATATGAAATCATATGCCTCGGTCAAAGTTTGTCAATATAATGAATGTCAGTGCATCGATCTTGTTCATATCGTTGTCAAAGATGCCGACAGACGACTTTACATGAAACAGAGATTTAGAACAATGATAGACAAATACTGGGAAATGTTGTTTTGTGTCGTATAAATTGTATTGTGAATATTCAGTCGTTGGAATCTATTTCGGTGATATTTTCAACGTGGTGTTTATTTATAACGTTATTCCATTATTTTAAAGAAACAGAACGTGTTAGTCGCAATCATATTTAAAGTTCTTTTCAGTACAATTAAATACAACCTTTAAAAAAAATTGATGTTAAATAACTTCCCGTCCGTATTACTTTATTAGAAACGCTAATAAATTTGTCTAGGCCAGTGTTTCTAAATCTGCAGACTGAGGCCTATCTAAAGTATTGTCACGTAAATGTTTATAAAATGAATATCATGTTTTTAATTTTTTGGGCTTATGGGATGGTAAAATTTTAAGACTTAATTTAATGTTTATAACGAAAATCGTATGAGAACAGGGAGTTAAAATAATACAATAGCGACCTGATTCCTTAAATTAATATTTTTTTATATACTCTACTTGATTTTGGCGACAAAATTACCTGATGTCGCTTAAAATATAATATTCTAAGACTAGAGGAAACCGACTCTGTAGAGATCGTGCTGGAAAAAAAAAAAACTGTAGCTACTTTTTGTTAATACCAAAAACAATTTGGAACCAAAAAATTAGTGATTATCAAAATATTATTTTCAAATGATTATTTATAACCTATATTATGCTGTGAAGAATTTTGCGTAATAGAAAATATGATACGCGCTAGGAGCAGCGGGCACACACAGGACATAATATATAGCGAAATGTATATTACTTAGTTGCTACCGGGTCTCAAATGCTCGTTGAGTGTTTCTTGGTTTTTGTTATTTCGTACACTAAAAGGAATCTTTTAAAAAACTACATTATAAAAAGTTTACGAATCACTGGTTTATTGGTTACAGACGTCGATCACCTAGGACATTTCTTTGTACGCTTCAATTCGTGACTATTTATTTATCAATCGTATGTTAACTTATCTGTATCTTTGAGTGATAACTTGCAAACCGTGTTCTTGATATTTGCGGTGCTCGTTTCGATATCACGAGTTATTGATTATTCTAAAACACTTATAAACACGTGCCGGATTTATAATTATATTAAACAAGTGGTAATGTGAATTTTTTTTCTAACCTAGCTAATGTCCGGATTTGACCGGAAGGGCCTTTACAGCTTCACCGTAACTTTGGGGGCGAGTGCTCAAGGCACTCGTCGCAAAAGGTAACTAGCACAAGGACACCAAAGTGGTACGAACCTCGGCTTGGCCGTTACCTGTTATTCCAGAGGTTACTGGCTCTCAAGTGATGTTACCGGAATACACGGCTTTCAAAGGAAAAAAATAACAAACGGTGTGAACTTAGCAACACGGTCCGGATGGATGGTCGTCGGTCGACATCCGTAATGCGAAAACAATGGTCGATATTGTCACTCTGTTGTTTGTTCCAACGTAAGACTATACAGAGGCCCGTCGAAGTGATAAATACTTACTAATTAAAACTTCTTGGTCTGAATATCGTATCCAATGAGGCCGTTAACCTATGTAAAATAAAAAACTACTTTTTGGCAAGCATGAAACCTTTTTAGTAGGTAATAATATATTTTATTTTAATTTTAAATGTGTTTTGGTGAGATCTTATTCTGTTATATAGCGTAGTTCTCATTTAACTTGTGTTATTTTATTCTATGTCATTCTATATAATGTTGATGACATTTAACTTGATATTAATCGATCGTTGTGCACAAGTGAATTATGTCTACCAAAATAACCGGCATTTTGTTGCAACATTGTATGAAAATAATGATACGTGACACTGTCAGAAATATACATACATTAGTAATTAATCAAGAGGAAAATATTTAAAGGTTTTAGCTTAGTACTTTTATAGTATTTAATGATAAAGATTAAAGCAAAAATAAATTTATTTTAATATCGAACGGTTTTACATAACCTACCTACATGTTTTACATAAGATACGGCTTGAATATAAAATAATATTATTATTTTATTTCATATCTATACGGAACAATAAAATAACAACTTTTTACTAAATAAATATATATACCATACTTATGCCAAAAATACAAACTTTAAAATTTTTATCTCTCTGTCTGTCCGGCTTATCTCCAGAACGGCTGGACCGATGTTGACGGTATAATTAGTGTCCGCGTAAAAAATATAAAACACACTGTGAAAAAAAAAAACGAATTAATGGTCAGTTTTATTGACAATTGCGTGAATACATTAGAAATATCTCTGCTCGAGCTAGAAAAAAATAAATAAAAATAATTAGGGTTCCGACTGAAAAAATTAAAGCTTATAAATTGTGAACAAAATGTGATTCAATGTAGAGCACTACCAATAAAATATTTTCTATTGTTATTTTTAAAACTATAGGAATGAAGAATATATGAAACGAGGCCGAAGCCGCGAGACAAAGCTAGTTGGTCAATAAATTGGATGCACTTCACAAGGTCGTATAAGACTATCCTTCTTTGCATGATAAATAAGGCAAAATGTGTTTATCCGTCTGTTCGTTATGGGCTCAGAACTCAAGAACGAACGAATCCATTTATGTGATTCGTTTTTTAAAATCATACATATATCTAACCTGAATTTAGTAAACGTTTTGATACATTAGGCAATAATAAACGAAGTTTGATTTTTCATATAAGTATTCCTTGTTTTTATTTAATACACAATGCCCCCCCCCCCCTCTACAAAGTGGGCCGACGACCTGGTAAATGTCGCGGGATTCCACTGGATGCGGATGGCGCAAGACCGGTCGTCATCGGGATCTTTGAGGAAGACCTGTGTCCAGTACTGGACGTCTTTCGATTGAATGGACGAAATGTAACGAAATTTTATGAACTAAACTATGATTTATAGACTTTAATTGAAATTAGACTGGAAGTAATAAGTAAATAGAGAAAAAACAACCAACAATCGCATTTATGTTTCTACAATTATAAGCGATTTAGATGTTTAGATAAATGATTACAAAAAGATTTTACCTTAGACCCGTAACATAATACAACTCGGTCGAGCTAAGTTTGCACCTCGCTGGAATGCGGTGCCCCTCCCGCTACCCGCTCATCTCCTCGTGATCGTAAAATCGCGCAGTACGGTTTATCTATAGGTAAGTTCTCTACGGTTTCATCAAACATCAGTGTGACGTACTCGATGCGAGGTGCGAACTCAACTCGGCCGGGTTGTATGAGTTTATTATCTAATAACAAGGCGCCACGACGTATACATCTGGAATTCGATTATCAAGACATGACCTACCTTTATATGAGACGCTGATGACCACACATTATCGAAACCGCTAGTGGAAAGTAAATTCCTTACACTCAGGATGTTTACTTTAAGATATGACTTCAATTAGTTCGTGTGTATATCGGGGTCACACTTCCGTTGCATCTATGTTAAGGTCCCTATTCAATGTCGTTCTTCGCATGTTTCTCGTATTGGAAATTCGTTATTAGCAATAAAGCATTAAATTATATGTAATTAAGATGTTTTATTCGACTCGTAATCTAATTAATTCGAGCAATTAATTCAAGTATTCGACCTTCACGTGTTTCATTTTTGTTTTCGTACCGTGTGTAATGTGAAATAACCGTTTAATATTTGAAATATGCAGTTTCTAATTTTATCATGTGACTGCCTCGGCGGCGTAGTTGTATTACGGTACGACTGTCGTTCTGAGGTCTCGGGTTCGATCCTCGGGTCGGGTCAAGTGATATTGGGTTTTTCTACTCAGTGTCATCCCGGAGTCTAGAATTTATGCCCGATATGGCGACAGGCTCCTCGCTTCCTGTTACATCTGGGACGGAACTAAGCTCGGCGAAATGCGGCTGGTGTAGTTCGCTATTTCACTTCTTAAAGTTTTGTAATGGTAATTTTCATAAATAATGGCGATGGGCATGTGTTCGTAATTATCCTACTCCTCCACCAATTTTTCTAAAAACTTAACCATTCTCAGTTACAATTGAACCCAGCTAGTGGCGCTGCATGTTATAAATAAATATGTTTGTTCCTTAATAACGCTGATTACATTTCATATACGCCAAAAGAAGCGGGCGGACAGAGAGTAGCTAGTATTATTATATTCGAAATTTCGAAAAAAAAAAAAAAACCTTGAATGCAGAAACACACACGTAAAGAGTTATAACACAAAAGTGTTTTGCAAAAATTAGAAATCCGCAGCCTAACCATATCCGATGCTGCGGTGGCACAAAAAACCTTGTTTATATGATGACCATTTACATTATTTGTTTAGGCGGAGATTTATGGCTTTTACAAATATGTTGAATATATTTCGACAAAGATGAGAATGATCCTTGTAATTATATTACGAGATAGTTATATTGTGATGATACTATGGATGGGCATTGCGTTGATGAGATATCTTCGAATTGAGCTTACAATTAAGCCTTTTAAATTAGAATGTTTGACTAAGGAATAGATCGTGATAAAATTATAGCTTTTAGTACGGTTTGTTAAATGCCCATGGCTAGTTAATAACCTCTATTTGAAAATCTATCGTCAAACAACCGTTAGGGTGGTGTATTTCGGCAAATACTATATTTACTCTCAGATTAATGTATCAACTTTGTTATTTAGTGGTAGATAGATATAGTTGTGGTCTTATGCATGTTAATTTTGAAACAAATTTTTTTTTTGAGAAGAGATAAAAGCTTTGATTTTAATGAAAATTAAAATTTGACCTCTGAAAATTATTGTGATATTAATGTAAATAAAAAAAAAAACAAACGTACTTACCGTAAAATTATCGTTCACATAATGAACCCTATAATTAATATATAACCCTTTGAAACTAAAACTTGCCTGACACGATGTTTGAATTTATTGTCGGGTAAATCGCCTATGGGACCTTATTGTAGAACCTAGCACAATAACCTAAAAACTTTTTTTTAGTTCTACATAGCCTAAGACATTGAACGGTTAGATTGTGTTTATTTCTTGTAGTATGACTGTACCGGTCGTTTACTTGAGTCAATGCATAATTGCATAAGCAAGGTGAACTCTTAAATAAATTTCGATATGGCACTACATAATCGTTTAATTACTAAGCATATTTGCGAACAAAAGATTTCATAAACCATAGCAAATTAGGTCCGCACAAATAAGAACGCAAGCAAACTTCATTGAGTAATTTCGGCGCACCCTCCAAGTTTGCCCAGTTACTACATAGGCGGCCGAAGTTGAAGTAATGTAACTTGCGCAACCCTATATACACATATATTCTATGTTGGCTTTCTTTAGAAATGCGTGTCATAAGTAGTATAATTCAACCGTAAGTATGAAATCTATTGAATTTATCTATACTAATGAATAAAATTGGAGTGTCTGTTTGTAATATCAATTTTTTTTTTAACTAAATAAGTATGAATATAGATCCGATACCTATACCTTAAAAACCAATTTATATAATTTTTGTCTGTCTGGCCGATTGTTCCGGGTTATCTTCGGAACGGCTAGACGGATTTTGACAGGACTTTTTTTGGTAGATAACTGAATTTACTCCGGGTAACTTACGGTACTATTAATTTTCAAAAATAATTAGAGTACCGTGTAAAAAAATTAAAACGCATGGAATGGAAAATGAAATGGAATAAAATCCGATTCCATGCACAGTTTTATTAGCAATTGCTTAAATTTATGAAAAATATTTTTACATTATCTTAGTCTAAAAAAAGTAAATTCCGTATAAAAAAATTACAACTCAGTGAAGAATATATAAAACGCAGGCGCAGCCGCGGGCTAACAGCTAGTAATAAAATAATGTATGAAATAAACTAATCAGTTTATTCTTTTTAACTCTTCGAGTTGTTATGGGATATATATATATAAGTGATAATTTCAGTACGTGATATTTTTTATGCGTTATTTATAAATCTATGCCTATGAAAATGTAAATTAATAATAAAGCAAGTTTATAGGAGTTTCTTAGGTAAACTAAGCTACCCAGATGCTAGTTTCACAGCTAGCTTTTTTTATCAGAATACGGAAGTTTACCAGGGACCTTTTACGAACACAGCCGCATACTCCAATAGAGTTCAGCTACTTGGGCATTTTCAAAGTAAGCTTGATACCTAGAGCAGCTCTCACTCGTACTCCTGCATAACTCCTAACTCATTTTCCACCATGGATCATCAATTAATTACGTAAGGCATGAAGCTGGGGTGAGGTGATTCGGAAAAAATCACGAAATATCACAAAGAAATATTACAAAATATCACTATGACTTCAAATATATTCAGTAAAAAATACCCATTAAAGTTACTCTATGGAAATACACAGACAATATAATTAAATGTATTTACTTTAAATACTGACAGTTAAATAATGTTTAATGGATAAAGTAATTAATTAGTCCTTGGTGCATTGAACAAACTGCGATACATCGTCTAACCAACCAATATGTTAAACTGTTTATATGCAATTTTATACCCAACATCTTTACAATTAAAGTTTAAAATAGCTCGTGTATTAGGAATATTATTAAAGTTGACCGGTACTCACGTAGTAGGCACGTTTGGGAACTAACTCTTTGTTTACTCAGATTATTTATTGCAGTCCGTGGAAATTTATAAACTAGGAACGGATAGGTTTCCTGAGGCGTGATGGTCTGTCTACGTTTCCGTGACATTATCTTAAAATAATTAATTAATTATACATTCAATGTAAGATATATTTTTTAACTGATCATTCAGTGAAATACCTTCGAGAAAGGTCGTAAAAGTGACATTAAATTAGTATGACATTAAAAATTCACTATCTATTAGATAGTGATTATAATATATAAATAATTATAGATATATTAAAATTGAATGATTCTCTTCTTTTTTTTCGAACCTAGCTAACGCTGTTGACCGGAAGGGCCTTTACAGCTTCACCGTGACTTTTGGGGCGAGTGCTGAAGGCACTCAGCCGCAAAAGGTGACTAGCACAAGGGCTACCAAAATGGTACGAACCTCGGCTTGGCCGTCACCTGAGTGTAAAACTCTCTCTCGAGTAAAGTGTGATTCTCGGTCAAACAGGGTCGATATGTGTTAAAAACTTTTTTTTTACGTTTATCTGATTATGTCAAATTCTTAATATACGTTTATAGATATTTGTTTTTTTTTTATATATAATTTTGAAGTTCTTGAAAAAATATTAATTAACGTTATTCCCAAAAAGCAGTTAATAAATCTTTGATATACAGCAATAGGTAATTGAGAAAATTACAGATGCAATTTTATTTGTTATTTCATTTTCATACAATCAAACTCTGTGTTTTATGGATAGTGTCTGTTAACTGTTGTTTATAAATTTTGTACTTTATTTAAACATTTAAATTCTCAATTTTTATAAGTCATTTAGTTCATGCCCTAATTATTTCATTAAAATTCATCAAAACTTATTTATATATCTTTGTCTAAACACCTCAGATTATAACTTATGATTTATAAGAAATATAACTTTACTATAAACACATTATATGTATCATAAATTAAAATTCCTTTGCAGCGTGTGTCTGTCTGAACAAGTGTCTGAACTGTATAAACTCATAACGACGATATGGTTTACAACAATAGCCAGAGTGATTCATAAGGAAGGAAGAGTGTATAATTAATTATGTTTTTTTTTTAAATTAATTTAGCATATACTTTCTGCTAACCGTGTGAAGTACAGAAGAAATTTGTTTTAATGAAGAAAATGACAACCATTGAGATATGTAAGTTTTTAAATTTTCGCGTTCTATATTTAAATGTAATTATTTAACAACGGGTTTTCACGCGTTACCTTTCTTTTTTCTATCTCGACGTTTCAGCTGGGTTTCACCGACCGTGGTCACGGGCTCTCTGGCGGTGCGCGGCATCGCCTACTGCGTTGAGGGGTATTTTGATGAATTACCTCTATTTGGTCTTTATATTTATTATAGTCACAACACACAACACGCACAACGCACCTGAACGCTACCTCGCACCATCATCCACGACACCTTGTAATATCCTTGACGAAGCGAGCCTATGAACTTTGTGACCCTGAACATTTAAATATGGAGCTCGCACACGTTCCCGAGACCCTAAGAAGAAACGGGTACAAAGTGAGTCGAAACGGTTTATGTTGACACCGTACAAAACATCCAGAGATTAATAGGCAGTCTACGCCCATGCCATACATCAATGGAGTAACGGACAAAGTTGGAACTGTTTAAAAAATTCTCCGTCAAGACTGTATACGTTCCGTTTTCCAAAATTGAAAATTTTATTCGCACGCCGAAGGATGCAATCCCTTACCAGGCGTATACATAATCGATTGCAGTTGCGCTAGTTCCTATATTGGGCAGACTAAGCGCACTATCGCGCAAAGAACATATCGCGGCTGTAAAGAATCGGCAGACGACGAAATCAGCGATAGTAGAACATCTGCTTAACTCCAATACCAACCATTGGATCGAATTCCACCGGCCGAAAGTTTTATCCACTGATCGCCAGTACTATCGCAGAATGGCTCGCGAAGCGATTGAAATATAAAACATAAAGGCTTTCCTCTGAGTGGAATCAGGTATTATAAAAAAATATCAAGGTTCGCGATTTATCGTGACAGGCATCGTCGATGGACACTGTTAGTGTTGTGTGTTGTGACTATAATAAATATAAAGACAAACGGAGGTAGTTCATCAAAATACCCCTCAACGCAGCAGGCGACGCCGAGCACCGCTATTCAGCCCGTGACCACGGTTGGTGAAACCCAGCCGAAACGTCGGTATAGGAAAAAGGAAAGGTAACGCGTGAAAACCCGTTGTCAAATAATTACATTGAAATATGTTTACAATACAGGCAGTTTGCTTGTTAATTAACTAGCTATGTGCCCGCGGTTGCTCTCGCGTTTCATACATTTTTCACTGCGTAATATAGTTTTTTTTTATACGAGACCGTAACTATTTTCCAAATATTTTTTTTTTGCTACTAACATTAAGCACAGATATTTCTCACAAATTCAAAAACCTTCCAGTAAAACTGTGCATTAAATCGGATTTTGTTACATTTTTTAAGAGTTTTAATTTTTTTACACGGAACCCTAATTGTTTTCGAAAAAATAAAGTACCCTAAGTTACGCGGAGTAACTTCAGTTATCTAACAAAATGTCCCGTCCAAATCGGTCTTGCCTTTTCGGAGATTAGCCGGAACAAACACGCATGTAGACAAAAATTTTAAAAATGTCATTTTTGGTATAGGTATATCGTATAGACATTCATATGTATTTAGTAAAAAAAAACAATTGATTTTCTTTGAACGATACTACGTCGCGCTATGGTTTTGTCGTCTTCTATTATACATACAATTTATGTTTTGGCTATGCTTCAATTTTATTTATTAGTATAGGATATAAATTGACAATTATCATCAATCGATACATGTGTAAATATTTACTGTGTTACTAATGTAACCACATTTGCTATTGTTTGAAACTAGTGGACTTCGTGCTGGTACATACGTCTACTATAGCTGATTTCATCGTAAACAATTTACTATAGTTCATAAGGAAACTATTCGTGTTTTGTAATGTATTGTCACTTGGAATAAATGTTTAAACCACAAGTGGGACGGCAGGATAATAAAGGAAAATACGGTGATATGTTATTGCAATTTAAAGGCAGTCAACGTGCACCAAATATAGTATTAGTGATCGACAAGTATCGCGTATAAACGAAGGCGGGAACTATGCTTTGCTTATTAAGTAAGCAATGTTTATTTGTTTACTTTTCTGCCTACTTTTTCAAAAGTATGCTAATGTTTATTTTTTGATAGGGAGAGGGTGGATGGTGGTGGTTTTGTTACTATTGAACGAATGGGAAGAGAGACAAAAATGTCTAAAATTATTAATGAGTAGCTGTTTGCCCGTGGCTTCGCCCGCGTTTCATATATTCTTCACTGAGTTTTAATTTTTTCATGTGGCAACTCGAATTATTTTCCTAAAAAATGTTTAGTCTTAATATAAAGCAAAAATATATATCATAAATACTTCCGGGCACTTGCCCGTAAAACTGTGCATTGAAATGGATTTTATTAAAATTTTTACGAGTATTAATTTTTTTTCGCGGAACCCCAATTTATTTCCAAAATTGAAAGTAAGTTACGCGGAGTAACTCCAATCGGTCCAGCTGTTCCGAAGATTACCTAGAACGAACAGACAGACAGACAAAATTTTAAAAAGTGTATTTTAGGTACAGGTAACGTACATACATTAATATGTATTTTGTAAAAATTGTTATTTTGACATTACAAATAGACACTTCAATTTTATTTTATTAGTATAGATAAGTAATAGTATAAAATTATAATTTACGTTTACGCTTTACATTGAATGGAATTACAAATGAATATTTGATTAATGAAGCTGTTACTTTATTAAAATCCATAGTAATCAGTTTGTTCAGAGTTAAAAATTAATTTAATAAGTAAATACAAAATTTTAGTAACCGATTCATCGAACCGATGAAACCTGATTGTAGGGAAATTGTAAAAATTATAATTTAGTAACGTTGCAGTTAAAACGAGAGTAGCTAAGTTACATGTTGGATTACGTGTTTCGATCCTTTAATCTATCTAGTTTTGTTATATTGAGATTGCAAAAAGAATTAACACCTGTCAATCTCTTCCAAGTCGACATCAAAAGAACTGGTAACTGCTAAAGAATTTGCTTAAAAGCGGCCTTTTGTATAGTCATGGAATACATTCGTGCATTGTTTTATGATGTATTCTTAGGAGATAATATGAAAAAAATAAATCAGAATATGTAATATTTTCATATTATTTAAGTATTTCACATAACCAATTTATATTATAAAATCAAATTTTGACCGTCTTGATGGACTTTCTCTATAATTACATAAATGAATTCAGGTGTTTAATAGTACAAATCTGTTCTGGATTAAATTGCGCGTAACTTATATAAGTAGGTCTTGCTATAACAATTATTTCATTTCTAGCCGAGCTAATTCAGGTAGGAGTTCTAATGATTGGTTTTAAAATAATTTATTTTTGTAATACTTGTTATATTAGTATTATTTATATCATTAAGAAAACCCGAAGGTTTATATTAGTTTATTCATATCAACTATCAGTATATCTTACGCGTGCGCTCTGCTGTAACATGAGTTTTAATGGATTTATTAAGGAGGACGTCTAAGAAAGGACATTTACAATTTGAAAATTTGGAACGTCGAGAAACAATAGAATGTTAATAGCATTAAGAAAAAGGTAAGGATAATGTCATCTTCAAGTGAAAATGTTATAAAATATAATAAATAGATATAACACGATGCAGTGGAAGAGGACGTGAAATAATGGATGATGGAACGCTCTTTAAACCAATTCTTACATTATATACATGCACATATAAAGTAATGTAATCAGACACACTATGATTGATAAAAAACAAGCGACACTCGACGGTCAATTTATTGTAAATAGTAAATTGATGGACAATAAAAGACCCGGCAACACTATTACATTATACCGTGCAGACGTTTGAATGAGGCAAGCGAAGATCATACATATATGATCGAAAAAACTACTATGACCGATACAGGCGTACTATTCAACGAATTCTGGTAAAAAGTATTGCAGTTTCTTTACTGGCAAGGTTTATTATTTTTTATACATATTTTATTTACGGGAGAGGGAGCCTTCAGCATATGGTCATTATGTTTTATTATTTATTTTTGATGTGAAACATCTATAGCCGCACGTAAAACCGATTTCTGGCGTGGCGACGCATGCCGTGGCGACGCGTCGCGGCAACATCGAATATAACTATTACCGAAGTCACTGATTTAACGAATTAAGTAGTCACGATTTGAAATAAATTCGTAAATTTTTGTATTGAATGAAAATAAATGTTTATTCAATAAATAGTCATCGTTATCTGGAAAAAAAATCGTAAGATTTTATTTTATCATTACGACATATTTAGTTCCTATCACAATCTGTTCTTTTCTGCATATTACTTTTACAAAATAATGTCGATGTTTTTAATCTACATTTTATTCAATTGTCCTCGCGACACAGTATTACGTTGTAAACTCCATAAACAAGAATGCAATCACTAATATACTTAATTATAAACGATAAATATCGAACACTACAATGGCGGTTATATTATTATTAAAGGCTATAATACTTACTTAGATTTCCTGCATACCGCCACGAGTCGTTAAGACGTCAAAGGAATAATTATTAGCATTTAGCGTATTCACGATGTCCCCTATTATAATAATATGATCACAATAAACAATTGTGGAGTTGTGTGCGATTGTGAATAGCTAACGTATGTCATTCTTATATTAAATGTTTGCTTTTGTGTTTTTTAGAATCGTATGGAGAATTTACACACAGCCAACCTTCAAATTACTTAGGAGATGAATTTCAAGTTTGGCAATTATTTGACACGGTTACAATTTACGTAACTTTTTTTATATTGTATAGGCTCAATGGTTTGAATACAATCTAATCTGATGTTAGGTGAAGATGTGGTTTAAGCTGCTAAACTGGCTGATCCTAGAAGAACACATATGTGGAGCTTTAAAATAGAATGCCAAACTTGATGGTGGTTAAACTAAGCGGTTGTTTGGAATAACCATAGCAGCAGGCTATAGTTTTATCTCGCTTTTTACTTCATCGAAAATTCAGGATCATCATGGTATAGGATAGTTATAAGGTATCCAGTACACTATCACTGAAACATCATCGCTTCACTCAGGCTCATTACTCATATAATCTATCACAGAACGATTCATTAATTCTCTTGACTTGCTTATTTTCCTTCATCTTCCAATCCATTTGTCTATCGTTTGCATAAGACAGTAGTCGAAGTTCTGCAAAGTTACACTACAGAAATATCACCAATATAATTACTTCCATCGCAAGGTACCAGCGGCCGAGATTCTTCTTCGAAAGAAATAATACGAACTGACAATTAGGTCGTAGGAGTAGTAACAAACTATATAGATTCGTTCATTCGTCAGGTTGTCACCATACCTAATTCTTATTTTATACAATACAAAATGACGTTCCTATCCTGTGGTTTTAATTGTAGCGTCTTCATATTTGTCATTCGTTTCAAAATCTCTCTCACTCACACTCAATCATGAGCCACCATATTCAAAATGACGTTAAAAGTTAATTTTTATTTCTAGCCTTTTAAGTCATAACCTGTGAATATAAAGACCCACTGCACGTTTCGTCAGTGAACATCCTCTGACTTAGGAGTCATTTAACCACACATGACTTTGTAATCGAGTGAATTGGATCACAGTGCGATATCTGAATGAATGAATACATGCGGGGTGCAAGTAACTGGACTAATTATAGCAAGCGTCGACCCGGAGATAACCTCTGTCTGGACTCGCGAGATGTTTGCACACATTGCTTTAAATTAGATTGAATATTTAGCAAACAGATCGCTTTGTTCGATGTTAAACAAACTGGTACTGTGTGAACGCTCAACAGTGATAGAGCCATGCAGTCTTACCGCGTATTGGTAAACGGTCTACTGTTTATCTGATATACAAGAAACCAAATTTCCATGTCGTAACCAGATCAAACATATGTTGTTTTAATGAGCATTGATAATGTAATATACACACAGTATGAACAAATACATAAATACTTGCAGACGGGGAAAATCCTGTTTTAAATCTGTAAGCGCCATAACAATGTTGTGAGTTCGTTGCAATAATGATGTAATTCAATTATTAATTATCTAAATAATTAACTACATACTTTTCTCCGTCATTTGTAGATTTGCTAAATTTTTTTTTTCCGAAAGAATACAATTCCTAGGTGGTCCTGTTTCCACCAAATACGGATCTGATCAGTGGAACTCAGGGAAATTGAGAAAATCCCTCGTATATTATAGAGACTTACACGTGTTTCATATATTTATTTCCGAAGCTATGATTGAGTAGGCTTCACAGTTGTAATACCTAGAAGTACATAAGTCGTTTTTGTTTTTAATTATAATTTTTTTTTCTGCTTTTTAGTTTAAGTGTTTACTTCTAGGTATTATAAATGTGAAGCAAGCTTCATAGCTTTGGAAAGAAATATATGAAACACGTCTCTAAAGATAAAGATGCACTAAAAAGTTAATTAATAATGACTTTATTAATCTGCTTCGTTAATTTTGGAGTCGGTGCCAGTTAGCTATCATAATTATATATGAGATTAATAATGGACTAGGGTGATTTAAAAAAAAACAATTAATCAAAATGAATATAATTAGCGACGTACATTTACATCACTTTGTTATTCATAAGCTGATACCGATTTCAAAATTAACGAAGCAGATTAATAAAGTAATTATTTATTGACTTTTTAGGGCATAGAATACACTTTAAAGTGTATTCTTTTGAAGTCGGTTTTGTTTTTAATTTAAAAAAGTTTCAATAAATAACTTTTTTTCCTCTGTATATAAACTACTAGTAAATGTTTTTAATAGTTTACAGTGATTATTGTTAAATAATTTGTTATTTAATATTTAAAAAATAATAAACTGAACAATTTCAAATGATATCTATTCTGTCTATATATTTATGTCCATTATTTCACTATATTTGCATGCACTATATGTGCATTATATTAATACACTTCTCAAAGTGCATCTACATCCGATATACTAATAGGTGTATGCAAAAAGGTGAAATTATAATGACGTAATTGTTTTAGGGTCTCGGTTTGTGAACAACCTCACCTGAGATTCACCTTGTTAAGTTGCAATGTGATCCAGGTCGGTAAACACACTAAGCCCAAAGATACTGGCTCTCAAATGATGTTGCTAGACCACACCTATAGGTGCTTGGTGACAGGTTGTTAAACTTGATGGTGGTAGCTATCCAGGCGAATATTATTAAAAAATGTCCTACTACCATGCATGCACGATGTTTTCCTTCGCCGAAAGCTCAGGTTTGTTATAGGAATGAACCAACTGAGCTATCATTGCTTCAAAACTGCATCTATCGAGCGCATCGAGTTTATATTGCCTGTTAGAGTTAACATTTGTTCTGTCTTTTTCTTACCATATCATCCCTTGCCTATGGACGAACTCTTCTTCTATTGGGGGGGGGGGGAGGGTCGGTTCGCCACTCCTCTCTCCGAACAAATACTTCTCTTTGAGAAGAGGGCGAAGAGGTGGGTGGGGTGAGAGCCTATGGCTAAAGAGTGGACGAGGCCAAGTTGGACCTGCTCCAGGGGGCGACGTGGTGAATGTAATTGCGATCCCGTATCGTTCCCTCTAAATGCGGCGGGCGGCTCGGGGGGTTTAGTGGGTATTTCCGGCGCTTCTCGCCGGGTGAGTCCCACACTGGTGTGGAGACGTCCCTCCACACCCCCTTACAATTTTCATTGGGAGACTTTGATCTTCCTAATGAATTTGGTAAGGGTAGTGCGTAAATGCATTCTCCTCGTCAAAAAAAAGGGTTAACATTATTTCTTAGAAGATATAATCTACGCATATTTACTACTGTTTATTTATAGAATTATGTAATAAATCCGAGTCTAGAACGTTCTCCTAATTTATCTCTGTAAAGTGTAGATTTAATCTTTGTTCTTGAACAGATATATTACAGAATTCATTAAGAAAAACATGTGTACTATTGTAATGTTGAGTCACTGAACTCGACGATCTTCGGCGACGACGGCTTCATGACGAAACTTTCCTAATTAACGAAATACTACATTACTACAAGTTGTAACGTTCGCAATGATTACCGCAAATTACTTGGACATGATTGCGGCACACTCATTACCAGCAAATTTTTTAAAGCTCTATAAATATCTTACGTATATTTCAAGTTTTAAGAACATTCTAGTATTCTGTATTCATGTTCGATGGCAAACGAAGATGTTGAACGTGTATCTAATAATTGTGGCTTGTTGCCAAAACTTGTATTTTTTTAAACTGATTGTCACCTAAGGGGCGAATTGTGGTTTTTTTAAACCATGTACTAACGAATTGCTAGGACCCGACCGTCTATTGGAAAATTATTTTACAGGTTACAGGTTGAAGGGAAAATAGTTTTTGTTTAATATAATTTTATATTTTATAAATATCGTTATTAGCAGAAGTTCGTTAGTTGAGGGACCCCTTTGTCATTGGTAGCCCTAAGGTATAGGCTATATTTTTTCTATGGTATATCCGCCTGTGGTTGGGCTGACGAACCTTGACAGCTTCACGGGCTTTTGTACGCTCTCGACCGAAAATGATAACACAGTTGTACGGACGAATTTGTAATGAAGTTTGCAATAGGTATGCGTATTCCACATAATTCATTCAAGCTAAATCTATCAGTTAAGCAAACATAAATATAAAAGTCTCTTATAACTTGCGTGTAGTTTTGCCAGTATGTGATGTGAAGTATGTTAGTGCATTAAGTGTCACGCTGTTAACGAATATAAGACCTTCCCCGGTTAGGGATCGAAACACGTCTTGGACAGCTGCCAGAGAACCGCTTGGGATATATTTGGGGACAAAATTATCCTTCCACTTGCATTTGTGACGATAAATAATAATAAAATAATAATCATCGGCGGAGGAGTTGCAGGCGATGGTCAGTATTGTGAACAGGACCCTTAAAAGTAAAGGAATGAAAGTGAATGTTAGTAAAACGAAAGTAATGGTATTTGAAAGAGAAGAAAGTATGACAGATTGCGTAATTTCGATAGAAGGAGACAGAGTGGAACAAGTGAAAGAGTTTGTGTACTTGGGATCAAAGGTTACGAGAGATGGAAAGTGTGACGATGATATTGAGCGAAGAGTTTTGTTAGGGAATATAGTGAATGGGGCCCTGCGTAACTTCATGTGCAGCCAGAAAGTGACTGAAAAGGCGCGTTTGGCTGTGCATCGAGGAGTCCTGGTCCCTACACTAAGGTGTGGTAGTGAATGCTGGGTTTGGCAGAAGAAACATGAAAGTAAGATTAATGCAGTGGAAATGAGAAGTCTGAGAAGTGTAGCTGGAGTGAAGACAATTGATAAAGTCAGGAATAGTATGATAAGGGAACGCTGTGGTGTGGTAGAGGACGTGGTGACCAAAATAAAGAAAGGTATGCTTAGTTGGTTTGGGCATGTAGAGAGGATGGATGAGAGAAGATTAACGAAATTAACTTATAAGGCGAGGGTGAATGGGCAAGTCCGTAAGGGTCGACCTAGGCGAATGTATCTAGACCAAATCAATCATGTGTTAAATAAAGGCCAGGTAAAAAGTACTCATAACCGACGAGCATGTATGAAAGCGCTCATTAAAGTAGAGGAAGCGAAAGAGGTATGCCAAGATCGTAGCAAGTGGAAGGACGTAATCTCTGCCTAACCCCATGGGAGAAAGGCGTGATGATATGTATGTATGTATGTATGTAATAACTGTATAAATTATCAGAAGAAAAAAAATCGTTATCTCTATTAAATAATCTATTTAATTCTAGAAAACTAATTGAACAAACGATATCATTATAATATTTACTTTCCTTATCTTGTTCACTTATTTGTTGTAAATAAATGATTTGTGTAAAATGTCGGTATTTGTAAACATATTTAATAAATCACACATAAGCAAATATTTATCTGTAATTATGACACTTTATGTAATGATTTCGAGTTCCGACTTCGAGAGAAAATCATGTTCCTAGATAACATTTATAATTATTTAAAAGTGAAAAGCGTTCTTAATCGGTGTGGAATCATTAAGTTAATAAATCATTAAATAGAAGATTGTATTTCTAACGTATGCCTTTTAGAGTTTAAAATAATTTAAAAACTCTTTGATTATAATATCACGGGTTATTCCTAGAATTACAAGACGTTACTAGTAAGTCTCGTCATCATCATTTAACTTGCTTCATTTTTCATGCTGTGTGAATTTGCGCATATATAAAAAAAATGTTTCACCAAGTTAGGATCTTTCTTCTTGCACCACCGTTAGTCCTCAAAACACAAAAGATTATTAAATTGTTATATTATACTATAAACTAATTCCACTAGTGTTCGTCAAGCGATCGAAGTTTGACCATTAATTATTTAGATTTAATAATAAAAAAACGTAACCGTTCCCAAAGTTGCCCAACACTGCACAAACACTTCAACACGTAGCACGCAGGTACATAGGTCCTTCCGGGCCATTGCACTGACGGGCCGGGTGGTTTCGCTGCAGGGGGCGACGCGGTGCTTGCGAAAGCCACCCCGTGTCTCCCCCATCCCAAATGCAGCGGACGGCCCCGGGGGGTTTTAGTGGGTATTCCCGGGCGACTCTCGCCCGGGCGAGTCCCACACTGGCACGGAGCTCGTCACTCCGTGCCCCCTTATCTATTGTATTTGGGGGACTGTGATCCCCCAAATACAATAGATAAGGGTAGTGCGTAAATGCATTTCCCCCCGTCAAAAAAAAAAAAAAAAGGTACATAGGTCCTTAATAAATGTAGTCATTAATAAATAATAAATGTAGGGCTTAGCTAGGTTCAAAATTCCGCGGATCCATTTATACTCGGGTAACGGCCAAGCCGAGGTCCGTACTCCGTACCACTTTGGTAACCCTTATGCTAGTTACCTTTTTGCGGTTGAGTGCTTTCAGCACTCGCTCCCAAAGTGTGAAGTTGTAAAAGCCCTCCCGGTTAACAGCGTTAGCTAGTTAGAAAAAAAAAACTTCTTAATATGTAAACTCCAGTTTGAGTCATTCTCTACCAAACTTGTTTGATATGTCACGGGGCGCACAACTACCGACCGAGGACTGCAGTATCACGTTTAGACAGTTCAAAAAAAATCTATGTGTTGAAGGGACCTCTTATTTTGTTTACGGAAACACTTGTATACGTGTTTACACGTTAGTCGGAGCTTAATTGTCTGAATAGGGTTTGGTCATGAAACACAAATTATTCGTAAAGCTAACCGTAGGCTCGAAAGTAGTTATTCGAGTCGTGATCGATTGGACACAATACTTGATAGATGTAATTTTATTAATTTTCAGTAAATGCACATCACGTCCGGCCTCGTAACACATCCCACGCTTGAGAACATACGTTTTGACTTGAGGTAGCTATTTAAAATACTACGTTCGTTGCCGTTAGATTGTTATTGAAATGAAGATATGTCTATGTTTTTGTATTAAAGAAACGATAAAAATGAGGATTACTTTAAAAAGAATTAGGTAATTTAATCTACTTTTCATTTTATCTTTTATTTATTTGATTTTTATTTTTTTATTTGATTAAGCCACGAAGAAACTTTTAAATCACAGCGATGGGACCGCTGCTTCTGAACTAGAAAACAGTAATATGTTTTTCACAAAT
Organism: Samia ricini; assembly: GCA_014132275.2. NCBI lineage: Eukaryota > Metazoa > Arthropoda > Insecta > Lepidoptera > Saturniidae > Samia > Samia ricini. The sequence continues at coordinate 5,188,059 of AP028159.1, forward strand.
TACACTTAATACACGTTATAAAAAAATATTTACAGCATCATAAATAATTATAAGATTTAGGAATTATATATTCTGCCTTGTTTTTCATAATAACGATAATAAATTCCTGTTGTATACAATTATACATGGATAGAGTTAAAATACTCAGAACGGCTATGCCCGATGGGGCCAACGGATTCTCGAATGCTTGCCGCGTACTGGAAGACGCAGCGTGAGTAGGCCCCCTACAAGGTGGGCCGACGACCTGATGAAGATCACGGGAGTCCACTGAATGCAGATGGCGCAATACCGGTCGTCGTGGAGATCTTTGGAGGAGACCTATTTCCAGCGGTCGACGTCTTTCGGTTGAATGGACAGATGGATGGAAATAACCAGTGGCTTAAGTGAAATATTCCAATTGTGTATTAAACCGATGACGTGTGATTGGATATCATTTCAATGGACGTTGATTCGAATCTAAGTCACTAACATATTCTATAAATGAGTTTTGAACTTTACTCAAGTTATCGTGATGAAATCATAGTATGTTGAAAATGATTCTTTGTATTTATTTTATTTTTTATATAATATCACGTCTATTTTAAAATTATGGACACACTACAGTAATGCATTATAAGTTATAGTAATAATGGTGTTGCTTCAACGCAATTAACTTGTCCTAGTCTATTGATTTTTTTCGATCCATCCAACCGTAAAAGTGTCCACTGCTGGACCTAGGTCTCCCCCAAAGATACGAGGGAATTGTCATAATCGCCACGCTTGGCAGGCGGCTTGGCGATCACAGTAGGTGTTTGTGGTACTCAGAAGATACTGCTGCTCATCTCCTGGTGTATCCCTTGGGCGCCTTTTATGACACACACGGATAGATATGGGATGGTACTATTTTTAAGCCGGCACCACACGTATTTGATATGTTTTTATTTGATGTTATCCTTATATTTTTCACGTGATTTAGAAGTACTCTGAACACATTATTAATTAATAACATGTACTTACTTTGCATTTATATAATTATTATGTTAAAAGTAGTTCAATATTAGATTTAAAAGTAAAACATTTATCATTGCACATAACGGTTAGCCATTGTAAAAGTGGAAGTGTATAAAACCCAATGAAGCATCTATAATGCATTCATCACATTTACTATGTTACTCCATCACTTCCGTCTATAATGGAGATCTATTCCGTAAGCAGTAAACATATAAACACATAAACATATCAACGCATTTTAACTTAGAGCATCGTGAAAGTGTTACGTGATTTGTGTGACCTTTTACATACTGTCTCGAATGTTTTATATTTTTATAAGGTTTATTTCACACTTAACTTTATGGAATAAACATAATCCTAATTTTTTAAACCAAAGCTATGTTTTGTTGATTGTGAGTATCTACTCCATACAACCATCAATTGAATTGAAAGACGTCCACTGTTGGACCTGGAGGTCCCCAATGGAGACCTATTGGGGGAGCCCAAAGATCTATAAAGGGAGGGGAGGTATTACCATAATCGCCACGCTTGGCGATTGCAGTAGGTGTTTGTAGTACTCAGAGAATGCTGTGGCCCATCCCTTGGTTTATATCCCTTAGACACCCACGGGAATATATTGGGTGGTATTATTCTTAGCCGGGACCAGTATTATAAATTATCTACATTAAGGAATACTTGCTTAGAGTTCGAAATTTGCCAACAAGAATGATTGAATGTCTGAAAAAAAAAATGTTTGCAAACTTTTTATATTAATAGGTGACACTAAAGCACATTAATAGGAACAAAAAAAAGAAAATTGTTAGACAAACATAAGAAAATAACATATTGAGCTGTTTTTATCTTTGTCTATGCATAAATAAAAGGAATTCTAGACATTAAAAATACATATTCACATACATATTTACATTATAACGCTAATTAGAAAATACCGAAAAATAGATTTATCAACTTTGAACTCACCGTTGCGTCTCTTTCCTGGACAAATGTGTGAATAAATACGTATGTACATAGAATTTTTAATAAATATAATAATTTATCTTTCGAATATTACGCATATAAAAAAAAATTAAAAGTTAAAAATAAATTAAATTAAATTTAGTTAAATTTCATCATAAAACGCTCACGTAATAAAATAATATGCAAAGTTGAACTTTACACCATAGCACAGTTCGCCTTTGTAATGTTAATTTGAAATAAAATCAAAATTTGAAAGCGGGAATTTTTTGTGTGAAGAGAGCCCTATGTCCTATCGTCGCCCACTCGTCTGACACTCTTATGATGACAGTGTTGCCACTTACCATTTACGAACCATTCTATATACGTCTAATGTGGAACTTATTGGCTTAGAAATAAAAGTGAATGTTAAAATGCACTTTCGGCGACGATTATATAAGCTCGAAATTTATTATGTGGGTCGAAACGTTTTGAACTTTGATTTTAACAATATAATAAATACACGCTATTATTGTTTTGTTCCGTATAAGTAGAGTATATTACATTTTCGTTAAAGGACTTTGGATACCAGCGACTCAATGAAGCGATGGTGGTTCTGTGATGGTGCGGTTGGATTCAGCCACGACCGACTTAGATTCGAATTCTCATATCCTCTTCTATTGTGTATTATAGTCACATCTGACCTTTTAGTGAAGAAAAACATTAAAAAACAATAAAATGGTGGCAGAGCATTTTTTGACAGTCGTCAAATTTGGAAGTCTGTCTTCAAGCATTGATACTATATATCTCGGCAACTTCATTTGAATGCCAGGACCTAAAAGCTTAGTGTGTATACTATATGAGACCACATCATCACTTAACATCAAATGAGATTGTAGTGAAACAATTTTTTTTTATTTTTATACCGCTATGTATAATCAGAGACTTTGTTACTACTAGTAATTTATTTATTAGTTTTTATTATGGGTGTGCTCTTTTGGTGTTTTTATGTTTATTTTAGCTTAGCTTTGTTTATTGCTTATCTCTTATTATTTATCTACCTGTTACACTATTACATTCAGTTTTGCACCAAAACAATCGCTATAACAGTTCGTCATATTGATTCTTAAAACTAATTTTCATGTCAGACGGTTAATGGTGTTATTAAGTTTAGGATAGCAATTACAGGTACAGTATAGAACAGATTAGAACGAAGACATAAATAGAACAGTAGATAATTGACTAGATGGTTAGTTAAACAAGAATTGAAAGACTTAATACTAGGACAATCACAAACATGTCAATTAAAATACGATGCCAAATTTATAATGATAATAACAATAATAATCATTTTAATTATAATTATAATAATTAATGCTAGGACTCTTAATGCTAGGACTCTTAATGCTAGAACACTAATGTAGTGAAACTATTGAGCCTACGCAGTTCAACAAAAAATAAATCATCTTACTAGTTAATTATTTACCTTAATACAGAAACTGTAATTAATTACCGATTAGTCTGATAATTTGTTATTGATTGGCATCAATTAAAATTGCGAATTTTTAATAGCATATCGCTGTAATGGAAATATAAAATATTTCTTCTGTATATTTGCTGCACATTTTGTTTCACACTACATAATACATGAAAGTTATTTTCGATAAAATTGCTATTATCATTTACAAATAGATCATAGCGTCGCATGGAAAATCAAATATTAAAGAATATCAAGGGATAGTTAGATTATCGATGTAATTTTGTACGGAATAAAAAAATATATTACATTGATTATATTACAACGTTGAGTAGATAATGCTGTGTGATATGCATTTGCATTCTGTTAATTTATACGACAGGATGTGAGTAATGGGTATCGAGATAATATGACTTCCATATAGCTCTTAAGGTCCTATGTGTATTACCTAACTAAGGTATGATGATGTATCCATTTAAAACTTTTAATAATATACGCAGTAACATGCAAGTATCCTTATGAGGTTTGTTGTGAAATTGAAACTGTTTTAATTGCATAAAATGGTCGAAATTCGAACAAAAAACAAAAGAATATTACCAATTTTTTTTTGGATAATACAAAACCTTATCTGTACTTACCAATAAAAAAAAAAAGGAAATCGATTCATCTAGAATATAGGAATCAGGATAAAAATGCCGTGAACTGTTCTATTTTTGTCTATTTATATATCGCCGACGGAAAACATATTTGCTGTAACCCTCAAAGAAGTTATATTGCGTTTTTAATCAGAAAAAATTCTACATCGGTTGGTCTGGGTCTAATCTTTTTACGACGAAAAAAAATGACTTACTACATCCGTGTTGTGAACAAAACTCGTGTTAACTTTGTTGTAAGCCTACTAAAAATCGGCGTTTTACATGTTTTCCCGGCTTACAGAAAAAGTAAGTCGGCTGTTGGATTATCCTTGTGACTCACGCCATTTTTGTGATTTACGCCGAAGATAAACCGAAAACCTGTCGCCAAATACCAATAGATGTGTTCCGGCAGCATGACTTAAGAACCAGTACCTCTAGGGTTAGTGTGTTTACCATCCTGGACCACATCACTTAACATCAGGCGAGAATGCGGTCAAAGCAGTGAGCCTATTCCATTTAAAAAAAAAAAATATTTCTCTGGCTAGAGTTCAGTATGTATTTTATTCTATTAAATATTATCACTAGTTGAGATTTTTTTTCTTTGTTTTGTCTGTTTCCGTTATAGTATATCTAGGCTATCTTAATCAGTAGGAGTTATTTACTCCACTTTATTCCATCGTCAGTGGTCAGGCTGTTTTAAATCCTTATATTATTACAAATGTATTTCATATGATCAGCAGCCTGCCGCGATCACTTTCACGTAGCCATAAAAATGCACTTTAAAATACATACATATAAGTAAAAATTATTTAACAATGTTTCTATAATTAAATCAAGCTTAATTGTCAGCTAAGTGACTCTGTGAGGCCGTTTCTATATAATCTATCTTGGTTTCACTCCAAAAATAGTAAATGCACACCCAAATCATTACACATGAAAGTGAAGAGAACATTTCAAAAGGGTTAGGTGGAGAGTACATAATAAAGAATTTAAAAAGAAGCTGATCCACTCCCTAAGTACTTAATGAAAAATGTGTCAGGACCACCCGCTGAGTAATTATAAATATTCAGTATATCGTTACGTGGGAATTATTTGGCCCCTTATTAATATGCGTTTGTGACAATGTATGACGTCATAGAGGCGTTGTTAAGAGTGACCTTTAGTGAGGTAATCAGGCGCGAACTTTAAGGGTTAAACTCATACCGTACTTTTAAAATTACCTCAAATGAGTAAGGCTGTAAATTCGTTTGATATTTTCAACGTGAAATTCTAGATTTATAGTTTATATGATTGTCTTTGAGGAAAACACATTTGTGATGATTTCGAAAGTGCACGTAAATAAGAAGATTCTGGAGATATGCTGGCTCGCTTCGTCTCAAGTAAACAAAAGGTATTATAATACCGTAGAGCTATTTAGAGGTATGAAAATACACTTCATTAATAAAATGTACCTCTTTTCTTCTAAACTGGTATAATCTTTTAAAAGTTATTAAGTTCATCTTTTAACTAAACACTGTCTAATGACATCTATCTTATCTAATGACAAGTAAACTAAATAAATCACCAAAATCGATCTAACCGTTTAATATTTCGTATATAATGAAATTACTTTAGTAGATTATTTAGTTTAATATAAGTAAAATACAACGATAAAAAAATGAATGAAAATATTATTAAATGATAATTTAGACATTTTACAATCAGCAAAAAGCAAACAAAATAAGCAAAAAGTTCACAACACGCATATTCATAAATAATCTTTCATATACATTTTACAAAATAAAAATACGGCATTATAAACGTACTTACGTAATATGTTAGGTTCAAAGCTATCTATGATTCAAAGGATAGTTCGTTTCGGAATGTTTCAAAGTTAAATTGTTTGGAAACGTAGTCTTTGTGTGAACGCGACAATGGAGATATAATTGCGTGAAAACGATGGTGTCGCCTTATTTTGCCATCGGTGTAATATGTGTATTGCGACAGAAACGTTAATAACAACTATCATCGTATAGTGCTGTGCCTAAATCAGATAGACATTCAGAAAGGAGTTCTTATAATTCTTATGCAGTTTTAATAACGTAGACATAATTATTTCCATATACCTAGAAGGGTATAATTCTATTACACGGTATGGGCTTAGTGCTTTGACCACAATCTCACCTGATTGTAAGTGACGATGTGGTTCACGATAAACATACTAAACCTTTTTTTTTTTTTTTTTTTTGTCGTCGGGGGGAAATGCATTTACGCACTACCCTTACCCATTGCATTAGTGAGACCGAAGTCCCCCAATGCAATGGGTAAGGGGGCACGGAGGGACGAACTCCGTGCTAGTGTGGGACTCACCCGGGCGAGAGTCGCCCGGAAATACCCATTAAAACCCCCCGGGGCCGTCCGCCGCATTTGGGATGGGGGCGATACGGGATTGCACTGCATGCCACCGCGTCGCCCTCTGCGGCGAACCCACTGGGCCTCGTCCGTGCAATGACCCAAACATACTAAACCTAGAGGTATCAGTATGGATTGTTGCTATGTTTATATGAGTTAACGTACGGACGGCATTTAAATTATTATGGTCTTCTCTAGCGTTAATTTCTGGATGAAGTTAAAATGCTCTTTTTTTACACGGTTTAGACTGTGTTTTGATCACAATCTCACGTGATTGTAAATGACGATGATAACATACTAAACATAGAGGTACTGATTCTCAGGTGATGCTGCCGGAACACACGTATTGGTATTTGGCGAAAGGTTTTGAAACTTGAGGGTGGTAACTACCCAGGCGGGCATTATTCGAAAATACCACCATGCTATGGATTTCTCACGATTTTATCCTTCATCGAAAGCTCAGGCTGATTTTAGAGTTGGACAGGTAGGCTCGAATCCGCGTCCATTTACGCGGAACCTGGCCGCACAATAACCTGCGACATCATCGCTTCAAAAAAAAAAAACTTGCTAGGGATTGTCGAAGGATCCAGACTTCGTGGATGAAGATCGATTTGTTGGACGGATCAGATAGCCAGTACTGTCTAAATTAATATCCATGAAGCGATATGTCTGGCAGAAAATCACAATAATTGGCGTCACACAATTCAAGCTAAGACGTCAACTATCACAGAGAGCCACGATCCCTCTACGAATGAGGTATAATGATTGAGGTCTAGGAAGAGTATAAAATTTTGCAAATATTTGACATTCAAAAGAAAATTTTATTTACTAATAAATTAAATAAACGGATTGATGGCGCTTATAGCGGTATTTAAGTCTATATCTAGTCCTTATTATTTTCCTTTATTTCATTTTACGTAATAATGTGTGGTTATTGTCCACAAGTGTATTGGAAATAATAACACGAAGCATGAATTCTGATGTGCTACAAAAAACTCACTGGAAAGTTCGGGCAAAATGGCCACCGTTTTGAAGACAAAACGAAACGACCCAGATACCATTAGTTTACCATTATTCAACTGTTTATTTATTTATGCAAGGAATACACTGAAACAATGAACATGCAAACAAAGTATCGAATCTTGTGCTTCCGTAATTATAGGAAATTACTACTTTCATATTAATAATGATTATAATTATATATAAATATTATATATATAGTAAAATAAAATTAAAATTAAGACTAAATTCCTTTACTAAAAATAATTTTCGTTACTTTTTAAATAAAGAAACACTTTTTTAAATATATGTAAGGCAGATTTAAAATTATCTCATAGAATATTTCTTAACTCCAGTTTATTTATATAACCGCTCGGCACACAATTATTTTGTAAAGTGGCAAATAATTCAACAGTTACAAACTAACTGTGGACATACTTTACTAACTTCAAGAGATTTCTTCTTATGACACACAATTTTAGTCCGGTACGGTCGAGTATATTCGTAAGTGTTGTAAGAAATTTAAGGCATGCGATATCACCATCTGCCACATCTAACGGTGAATGATAAGATCAGGTAAGTTGGTAGTTTGCACAATGCTATCAATGATTGCTTACTGCATTTTGGTGGATAACAAACAAGGACCCTGCAGTGATGTCATAATATGTTTTGAAAACATTTTCATTGTTTGCACTTCGAGATTAAATCTGTTATTTTAGGTGTAGAATAACTTATAATTTTTCAATAAGTGTCCTGCACAACAGTTACGAGGAAGTTTATTTAAATTTTTTATAACAAAAATTTTAAATAATTTTACAATTTCAAATTGTACTATTATTAGCACATAAGCTGACCGGCAGGCTTGGTACAACGTTTAAGGATGGAGAAAGAACAAAATGAAGTGGCATACACTTTACTATTAATATGGGCATTGAAGAGTCCGAACAAGAGTTCGAAGTAAAATATAATTTAGTATAAAATATCTGTTGTAAGTCCCGAATGTAGTTGAAGTTTATACAAACACTAGCCGTGTGCCCGCGGTTGCGCCCGCGTTTCATTAATTCTTCAATGCGTTTGAATTTTTTATACGGAACCTTAATTATTTTCGTAAAAAAATTGTTGTACCAAGATAAAGTAAAAATATTTCTTATAAATTAGTTACATTTTTTTTACGCGGTACCTTAATTATTTTCGTAAATCAAAAGTAACCAAGTTACCCGGAGTAACTTCAGATATCTACCGACAAAAATCCCTTTAAAATCGGTCCAGCCGTTCTGGAGATTACGCGAAACAGACGACAGACAAAAAAAATCTAAAATTATTATATATTTTTTGTATGTATCGTATAATATAACATTCATATGTTAAAAAATGTTCATAAAAAAATGTTATTTTAACACTTCAAACAGACACTTCATTTTTATTAAATGCATTTGAAATTTTATAACCAAAATGTCTCGCTTCAAAGAGACTAAACCAATTTGAATGTAGTGGTCCGATATCAAGGAACGATCTAGGCTACGTATCATAATTCTTTTCCATAGGAATCAGACAGTAATAATCCAGTTGTAATATAAAAAAACAACTCACCTTTCCGTCATATAGTGCAAGTAACCAGACATTTTTTACTATTATCATATTATATTATCGCATTTACAATTAAAATGTCATACAAAATCAGTGAACATTCAAAATAATAATTTATCAAAAGTAACGTATGATTTTCGAACATTAAAAATGTCGTTAATATCCTGCTGAGTCTTGTTTGAATGACGGCTTGTTATACCTAAAGCTTACCCCTCATTCGGTACGATGTCCGGTATTTTTTTTCTCAATTTTTATTAAACAAAATCGCGTTAGTTTCCATTTATAACTCGAATACAGCTGGACAGATTTTTAAGATATTTAATTTGTTGGCTACAAAGCCTATCTCTATCCCGAATATAGCAGAATAACTACTAAAATTCAAGGAAAACATTTATAAGCACAAACTCAAGTTGACATACAATATTTGTTTGTCTCTCGAACTCGACAAGTTTCCTCGAGAATTTTAAAGGAAAATTAAATCGAATTCAGCTAATTTACTGATTCTGAGGCGGTATGAAGTACGTCTAGACAAACAGTTATTGTTGGATAAATAGGAAAGCATTACGTTCACTGCCGCCCGTCAGTCCTAATTTATCATAACAGGTAGCAGCTCGAGCCGAGGTTCGTACCATTTTGTTGCCCTTGTGCTGGCTACTATTTTTAGGCTGAGTGTTGAGTGCTGAGTGTTCAAAGATCGATGAAGGCCGCTCAGGTCAACAGCGTTAGTCAGATTAAAAAAAAAGGAAAGCATTGCGTCACCAATTTAAAAAGTGCTTGCATCTCATAATAACACTAAACGTTTTACTGTAGTATCAATATACAAGTGCTTATTCGATATGAGGTCGGTAATGAAGCAATTTGTAGGTGCTGTCGTAGGTACATAGAGTGAAAGTGAGTGAAAGTGTTCAAAAAATTACAACAAATGTATTTTTAGTGATTATAATATGTACATATAATACATTATTACGTAAACAATTGATGTGGGTAATAAAATAAGGAAAATTATTTGTAATTTCGTTAGTGGACATTTTAAATTTAATAACTATATTTTTGCAATAATATTTTTACGTAATGAGACATTCAATTCATGTATTATGATTGTATTTATTTTCGATTTAAGTCTGAAAGTACGTGCGGCAAGGCACATGTACACTCTAAAGAACCAGTTGTAGTGACTCTTTTAGGTTCAGACACTGTGTATTCAGCTACAGGCATTCATCGTGCTATTAATTGGCTGGCACAAAACTCTCGACAGTCATTGTCATCATATTAAGTTTAGTCAATTTGCAAATATATAGATAGTAAAAAAAACTTCACTTCAAAAACTAATCTAAAAAAAATATTTTAAAAAGTTTACATTTGTCAGGATTTTTTATATTTATCTAATGTGTAATAAACACTACTCCCTAATTAAGCAAATTAATCAAAATATAATTAAAACTGCAATACTTTGTCGTTGTCTTATTACTTAGCTTCGTTTTAAAGCTTATTGTTTTGCACTTATTTATTACACAGCTTTAGCATTTGCTTGCCTTTAGCCTAATCTTAGCTGGCTGATGTTAAGAGAAGCCGTAATAAGTAGTAAGCCTGTGGTTCCTAAAGTTCACTGAATCGCAATCAATTAGTCAAAAATCTCTTAAATTCAAGACTCACTTTTACATTTCTAAAAATAAAAGGGACATAATGTTGTGAATAAACGACTATTTAAATATAGAAAAATAAACTCTATTTCATTTAACAACTTTAATTCTTAAATTGCCGCCAAAATACCAACTAGGTATTTGAATAAAACTCAACTAAATTATCACCACTTGAAATAATTTTTACATATTATGTATGTAAGCCCTTTAAAAACCCGTTTTCACGAATACCACCTCTAAATAACCCCGAACAATAATAACAATGCAAAATATTTCCGACTCATTACCGGCCATCTTTCAACTGCAACCACTCCACAATAGATTCTTTTCAATCTCGATATAACTTGTACAATAATTCCTATTAGACACTAGTAATAGTGAATGCAAATTTCTTACGAACGAGTGTTATTCCCACGGAATGTCGCGAAGGGAAGTTGTCCATTGAATTGTCCCCTACATTTTCGACCCGCGACGAGCAGATTTAATGATGCCATAGTTTTTTTTTTGTTTACTTAACAGTCTCTGTCTATGATTGTATGTTTTTAGGGACGGTGTCTTTAGATAAGAGATGAATAATGCTTATTTTTGTTACTGTACCTTTCGATGTCCTTTTTACGGTGTTTTTTTTTTTTTATTTCCTATTAAAGTGTTTATTGGATAGACATGTGTAGGTTATGGATTATTAGCTTAACATAGGATTTCTGTTTTTTTGCTGTATATGCTCTTTATTCTAACCGTTTCTCGCCCGTTTCGCTTGGCCAAAATGAAATGTTAACGAAGTTATAAAAGTGAATTTCATTGACAATATGTACGTCTTCGGCAAATATCATTTAAAACGGTCCATTCGTTTCATAGTAACAAATATTAGTAAGTAACATTACATTTTACATACGCTTTAATTATAACAATAATTCTTTATAAGGATTAATATATATATATAAATATAAATACCTATATAATAAAGTCAAAATTGTTTGTTTATATTTCCAAACATTACCTTACTATTTATAGATTTTATCGTTTCATGTCCTGAAATAACAGTCGACGAATGATTTATTAATAACATGATACTTCCAGCAAAATATACAATGTTTTAAAGTAATTTATAGTAACCCGGTTTACTGGAAACATTACAGATTCTAAAAATACGTAAATGAAAGTAAATAAGGAGAATAGTGATTCTAGTTTTGACAATATTGTAGTCTATCAAAGTTTGGGCACGCTGTAAAAGCCTGCACAGTCGCTTACGTGTCATAAACTATAACAAACTGTGATTGTCCTAAACTTTAAGAACAATATCTATGAATCCATAAAAGTTACGAGTAAGTCTGTTTCAGCTCAAACTAAATAACTAGCATTTTAGATTTCTAAGGTTTTAAAATTTTATAAGCTCGCTTATTTGGCAAAAAACTTACCTGACATTATTAAATGACATGGTTAAATTTTTATTAAGTGGATATCACTTTTAAACTCACTTTAACATTGTTACAGGTATATGGTAAAAGACTTTCAATTTGAAAGCCATAACTAACTCGGCGAGTATTAGAAGATCTTACACCGCATTATACACATGGATACTCCTAGATTCCATCAATTCGATACCAGTGTCGTTCGGTTCGTCAAATACGTACTTAAATAGGAGTCCCTTTGCGGTATCTTTAACTGCTTACAATCGGACGTAGCGACAACACTTTGAAACGTAACCCGTGACTGGCTCTGACCTTAGCCGCATACGTAATCCAAATCAATTCATCTTAAAAGCGTTCCATTATAAGATATAACCCGGCGTAACCCGAACCACATTAGAGGATAAAGGGACGCCCTGTTACAATAGTTCCTATGTCTCATTGTATCCTCGGAACCAACAGGACCAATAGTAAAATAAATCCACGGTGAATCAACTGTCACAGTGTTGCTTCGTATAGTTTTAGTACATTAGAATGTCACAATAATTACGACTGATATCGGAAAAATTTTTATGTAACAGAATATTAGGCTGTCACTATATTTATACAAACCTTTATTTGAATTTGAAATATGATTGGTATTATATTTTGGTACCTAAGGAAATTTTTCAAGGAAATTATAAGGCGGAATTTTATTTCAAATATACGTTAAAAATATATACTGATGATTTTTTGCTTTTGTTTAGGTGTATTAGTAAGCGGAATCTATCCCTGTGTTTAAATTTCATTATCTAACATAGCCATTAAAAGTCACTAAAGTCTAAAATGCAAGTTGACTATTTATTTCATGTACAAACTAGAAATTAACAGTTGTAATGCAAACTATTTTTTCTTTGAGTTTAACTACTGTATATTATTACTCTGTAACACATATAGGTACCGCCTGTCAGACAACGTACTGCTCACCGTGAAATCCGTTGACGGTGTTCAGACCTACCGCAATGTTTGGAAGCGTAACGAGATTTCTTAGTTGGTTAGTTTAGCCTTAAGTTAAAATCCCGAATATTTAAATGTTGTTTAGTGAATATAAATGGGTATCGGGTAGCAATCTTTTTTTTATTGTGGTTAAAATCTGCTCATTGAACGTACGGATGTATGTATAAATTTCGATATATCCATACGTTGCTCCGCAAGACAGACTGACACATCACTCTGTGGCGATCGATGTCTCGTGTGTCAGGATGGCTTCAAATTGAAGCTTCCACCGACTGACTAAAATGTCCACGGAATTACCTAACCGGCATAACGACATCTGGGATACAGGAGGCGCATTTACATACATTGTTCTGACACATCGGGTAGCAATCTAAATCAAGCTCCGTACCACTTTAGTGCCTTTGCTCATGCTATCACTCTTCCAGCTGAGCGCCTTAAATGCTCCTCTCAAAATTTCAGTGATGTTATCAAAGCTTTTCCGAATAACACTATTTAGTTCGAAAAAGTATCAAGTACTGTCGAACATCGAACATCACTTGTTAATACAAACGCGTCTGAAATATATTTACGTAATAAATATCTTCTTGGTAAACAGTGGGTGTAGAACTCCTAAATGAAGCCACCTAAAAGAATATTACAAGAATATAGGAATACCATTCCGCCTTCAGTGTTCAGAAACGAAAATCAACTTAATATAATATAATAATAATATAATAATTTATTAGACCAAAAAATCACACAATCTTATACATTATCAAAATAAACACAGAAGTTTTGTGAGCATAACTTAATGATTTTACACATCTGCCTGCCAAACTAGGATTCCCTGTATCTTGGCAGTAGGTTTCGCTCTGTCGACAAGTGCTCATCTGCTGCCTCAATATTCAACATAAGGATATTAATTAATAAGATGTGTAAGTGAGTGTAAGTGTAAATAAATTTAGGGTGAACCCAACAAATACAGTATGTATGTGATGTGTGTCAGAGTGTACGAGCGTGTATGTATATGTGAGGATTAATGTAACTTAATTAAGACAATATCACATATGTTTTAGCTATTTTAGTAACTGGTTTTACTTATGACTAGGTTTCTTATATACTTATTCAATAATCTTTAAGAATTCTTCAGTTTCGTTGAACGATTTATTCATAAGCCATTTTGTTATATGTAATATGTTTTTACTGTGATGAATTTCACGGAATTTGAATGCAATTAGCAGATCAAGCCGATGTTCGTACAAATTTAGCGCCTTTTCGGTTGAGTGCCCTAAGCGTTCCGCCGCCCGGGTGTAATTATCAAGGACCTTCAAGTTAACAGCCTTAGTTAGTACGTAAATAAAAGAAATTACTTTAATTATTAATGGTTATTACACTTAGCTCAATTTCATACAAACTTCCATATTTATGGTAGCATTCCAAGTCAAATAATAACATTAATAATACTAGTTCTCAACGCTCTGTTTATTTATGTAAACAAAATTACCCATAATTATTAAAATAATAATGCAGGTAATACGTAACTTTTCAACAATCGGACTTTCGTAATTCTTACATTGTTTCACGAATTGTTAAACGAACCATGGGAAGTGTTTTTGAATGGTTATTTTATTAAAATTAAACTGTGTTGTTATGTATAATTATCGTCTGGTGAAATATAACGTGACTGTCTGTCATAATTCTCTATGAATATTCTGCTTATAAAATTGCCTATGATTTATTTTATTTATGCGCAATACATTTTAATCAGTGTTTGTATTTTCAAACAAATAATTAATTTCTATGTTCGTATTTTTGTTAGACTATGCTAGGGTATTAGAAGAGTTAAAGTAATGTGTTATAGCGTAATCTAGCTCAAAGAATGATTGACATTTGTTTATAACTTCCTTCATTAAAATAATACTTTGCTATGTGTCTGTAAGGTATTTTATAAATATTCTTAAATAATAATATTTTTCATGAACTTACAAAGGCTTTTGAACTGAAGTGGATTGACAACTCTCACGGGCTTATACGGCGAGCGCTAATGGCACTCAGCCGTAAAGTGGTAACTAGTACAAGGGCAGCATAATAGTACAAAAGTCGGACTGAACTACTATTTACCTACATGTAAATTATGTTGAATTGTTCCTTGTTTAGGGAGAGGATTATGCTTACTGAACATATCTCGCCACAATGGCCTAACGCACTAGACTAACTCAATTAAAAGGGCCGAGTGTGACGTTAGCACCAAAGAAGAGTTTAGGGACTAAGTTCCACGAAACCACCGACAGTGTTTACGTCATTGGCATCTAAATATACGAAGATCGTAAAAGCAAGTCCCTTAGAAAACCTGCGTACTTGATTCTGTAGTTTACAACTATGTGATGTGCATTGTTTTGCATGTGTTGCTAGTGAAAGAAATGTTAATGTACAAATCGTCACAGATCCATCGACCCAATCAATTGAAAGACGTCCACTGCTGGACATAGCGTTCCCGCAAAAATCTCCACAACTAACGGTCTTGCGCGACCTTCACCAGGCCGTTGATCAACCTTTTGGGGGCTTACCCACGATGCCTCTTCCGGTACGCAGCAGCCACAGTTGCTGTTGCTAACATAGCATCATTTAAATTAGGGACCATTTGATATTTGGACTCTCTCTTGCTGCCCCTTTTTTTTTAACGGGGGGAAATGCATTTACGCACTACCCTTACCTATTGTATTAGTGAGACCGAAGTCCCCCAATACAATAGGTAAGGGGGCACGGAGGGACGAACTCCGTGCCAGTGTGGGACTCGCCCGGGCGTGAATCGCCCGGAAATTCTCTTGCTGCCCCTGACCCCTCGTCAGTAATTACAATTCATACCCCTCGCTCTTGTTTCCATTAAAAGAACCATAACATATATCCCTCGCCTCCTGGCTCCATTACTGCCAACGGCCCATTAAAACTGAAATAAATTCAGCATATTTTTCTGTGAATTTGTAGTAGTTTTGTTTACCGATTTAATTTGAATTTTATAGTAAAAATTAAACAACTATGATTTATGCGTTCAATTCAATTAATTGTTTATGTGGGTTGAATAAAATGTAATTATTAAATTTAGTAATTATATTATTAACAGCGATATAATGTGCGGGCCGGATTAAGTAAAGATTACGAATTAAAGTGACAGAAGAGAAACCAATACAGAATCATAATACAATTTGTTTTCACGTAAAAAAGAATTTACATGCGGAAATCGAAATTAAATTTCTCGAATCGATATTATTAGGGTTACCACAACTGTCATGAAGTTTGTTATGTTACGAAACAGTCAAATGTAACTAGCGGTCTTTGACCCTAATATTAGTAACTAGATTCAGCCCCCGACTTAAGCCGCGTTAACTTTAGATCTGCGTCTAGAGTATCTCTTAAGATTTAGCCTATGTAAGTCATGAAAATTGATTTTATCGCGACTTGGTTAACAAATATTGTTTTTATTTTTACTTATACAGAAAAGCTTGACCCCTTGAGCACTAACCTGGCGTTTGCACCAGATTTCCATTGTTTTCCTATTGTCTCATTTTTATGAGTAATCGACATATTAATGAATATATTTTACCGTTAATAAAAATCTAACTCCTAGGTTCTCAACGTGGGTGATAACGCGCCCTTGTGGAAGTAGAATACACAGAGAAAATTAGAGGGCATTGAGATAGCGTATAAGGGGCGTGGGCAGATAAAAATATAGTCTAAAAAAGGCAAAAATAAGGTTGAGAAACTGTGATTGAACTGATGATGAAAACCACATTAAAACTGTTGCTTGGTTTACAAAGGGTTTAGCGGATAAACAGACAGCGATTTCATTTTATATTTATGTATACATATATAATGAGGATTATTGACCAATTATATAAAGGTCAAATAAGTTGATTCCATTAAACAGAACAAAGCGCATGTTAGGAATATTTACATATAAATTAAAGTAAAATGTAACGTTATCATCCGGGCATGTTAACAGTTGTTAATTTATTAACACCCTTCATGACAGCGATCGCGATTCGAACGCATCCAATTACTCTCACTTTCTGCGCTAGACATAGAGCTAAGAATGATATGAATGGACATAAGTAATATTATTATTTTGTATTTAAATATATTAAATTTTGAAATATGATTAAATAAAAAGTAGTTTCATTGCGAAAATGCAAAAAAGTACCAAAATATTGGTTACGTAATACTCAAACGGCTTCATTTTATAGAAATGCTTTCAAATAACTTTTAAAATAAAACTACTAGAATCCTAATGTTTCGTATTGTATGGTAGAAAACACGTTGTCAGCACTTCTATACTAAATAATAAAATTGAAATGTCAAAATATTTTTTTTTTTACTAAATACATATGTATATACAATAATTATACCAAAATACTACTTTTAAAATTTTTGTCTATCTGTTTGTTACGTTTTTGTCAGATAACTGAAGTTATTCCACGTAACTTAGAGTACTTCTATTTTTTCGAAAATAATTAGGGTTCTGCGTAAAGAATAAAACTCTTGACATTTCGAATAAAACCAGATTAAAGCCACAGTTTCACTAGTAAGTGTTTGAATTTGTGAAAAATAATATAAGTTTAATCTTAATATCGTAACAAATTACGGAAAATAATTAGGGTTCCGTTTACAAAAAAATGATACGTATGAAACGCGGGCGCAGTTGCGGACACATAACTAGTGTATCTATATATATTAGACCTAAGAGTATAATGGAGGGCATTTTTCATGGTGAACTTTAGAATCATACAGTAATAGCGCTCAGAGCGACAGTTTCGTATGAATCAAATCACTTAACATTGAAATCAATAAAATGTATGTAAGTGAGTAAGCGACACGGAACTATGTATGTAATAACCGGAATGCAAAGTGGCTTTTTAAGGCCAATTGTGAAATAGTTTTAATCTACGTGCGCCTACTTCCGTTTTGAGTGTTTTAATTCTACGTATAGAACTATGAAAAGATTAAAAAAGGTTGGTAGATGCGAAAGGATATTAAAATCCTAAGTGTTTTATAGAATAAAAAAAATCTTAAGATAACGTTAAAAACTTAGAATCGATTAGCATGTTCATTTTTAGCTTAAAATGACTCAAAATATTTATTGAAGACTGGCCTAAATATATTCATTTCTAACTGTTCCGAGATCTATAATGGAGTTCACGGCACGATTGTTTGTGGTTCGCTTCGTGTGGTGTCGTGCTGTGAGACTAGGGATTGGTCACATTAAATAACATAAGTAACAATACGTTGTGTAATTTTACGAGTTGTATACAAAAATCTTTTTATCTTTCAAATTGTCCTCTAAGCTGAGAAATGATTCATCTGTTTTTTTAGTAACCCATCGTCGAAAGTTTTTGTAAAAACAAATATAATTAATGTTGATTTCCTATATCAATCATATTTCAAAGGTACACAAGGATTTTTTGTAAGCAATTCTCGAGTGATAATATAAAATTGGTTCCGTATCTTGTTTCTTGAAAAATCATATTGAACATATGGCAAGTTTCAGTATTGAATCTTCAAACTTAAGATTGATATCAATTTAAAAATGTATCGGTTTTCTCACTCATCGCGAAAACTGATCTGACACTTTAAGAGAAAAAAAAAAAAAACGATTTTTCTAGAACAGATTTGTAATAAAAATGTTTAATGTGAATTCAGTCCAAGACTATCGCTTTATAGTTAGATATAAACAGTGTGACCTAAGTTGAAACCTGTGAAAAAGTTGCACTTTCACGAATCATTCAAGACCATCGACATCATTGTTCTTCGTTGTTATTGACAATGTTTTTTTAAGAAATTTCGCCCTGAACATAATAATTGCGGTATTTAACGTAACACGCACGAGGTGATCTTTTTCAAAGGAGAAATCGTGTGAACCGAATTAATACTATAATATATGTGGATGTTTATCAATGAACATACGTTCATTTTTAAGTTAAGTGTGAGTTAAATATAAAATAAATTAATTGTAACATTATTATCATGAAAATGTATTGTTTACGTAGCTATAAGTTTGCTACTGTTAAGCTATGTAAATATTTTTAATAAATAAATTAGTGTTAGTCATTGCAGAGAACTAAGGAACAGATGCGCGGAGCGGAACGGGGAATGGTATTTGGATATTAGTTCGGATGGTAATAGAGAAAGGGGGAGACCAAAGAAAAAATAGATGTTTAGAAAGGGGGTGAATGCGGAGATAACTGCAAATAGAGAAGAATGAAAGAGAGGCATATGTTGCGACCGACCTCAAATGAAAATGGGATAAGGGTAGGGAGATGATGTTAGGACGCAGAATTGGTCATCAGAAACGGTCATCGTACAAAACCATGTAAAGCTGCACAAGCCGTTCAGAACACCAGTGTAATTTTTACGAAAAACTAAATATTACACTCTTGCGTTATTGACATACATTATGGGTCATTCTAGACTGTCCTGTCTCCCTTCTCAGTAGTAATAGTAGTCTCAAAAGTAAGCAAGCTCTCCATCCATGATAACATAAGCATTGGCATTATTTGAAAGTAAAATAAAACGGAATTTCACCATCATTCAATTTGAATATAGAATAAACACTGAATATCACTGACAGATCAGAAAAAAAGGACTGAAGTTTCGGATTTCAGTAGATAGGTAAAAACAGATTGAGATCACAAATTGTAACCGACCGTATATTTAGATTTTTTCGATTAATAATGTAAGATTAATGTCACGATTTGACGCAGATACATAAGAGTTATTATGTATATAAATATAATTTTATTACCTTTTTCGGGTATGCATGCATTTAGATCTAAATACCCAATCCCCTGTTACATACTAACCGGTTAGAAAAGTAAATTGCTTTCTGCTTTTTTTACATTACACATCCATTCTTTTATTTATTACATACAAGTAGGTAGTTAGGTACCCACTAGTTATTCAAGTATTGAGGATTGTAACTTTCTCTAAAATGTACTTTCTTTATAAATGTCCATATGGAGTTTATTCGTGTATTACGTTACTAAATTTGAGGTATTTTTGACAAACCCCTCCACCCTCCCCCTCACCCTCTACCCTGCCCCTCCCTCCACATTGTAATAGCATAGGCAAAATTTTGAGACGACCAAAAAAACGAAGTTTAGTAAGTAAATATTGCTAACATAATCACTATTCACACCTCCTCGCCCATGATCAATAATGCTAACGTACCTAATACTACGGCCCAATATCTCTGGATTCAAGAAGTACTTATCGACTGTTTTTTTTTTAGATTTTGTTGGCGGGATCTCAGGCTGTCATATAACAGTTATTTTCTTTAATTCATTAAACTTGTGTATTTAATTCTATATCATGTAATCTTGGTGGTATTTTGTGTGGTATAGATTTGTTATTGTGTACCAGCTTATTACAGAAAATAGCGCAAAACATTTATTCTGAGGTGCCGACACAGCTCCGTGGAAGGTTCGAGCAGGATGGGCGACCGTGACACTGGCACAAATTGTGTATGTAACGTTGCCACTATTTAAAAAAAAACAAGACTGTTCTTTTTTTGTCAATTTATACATTTGATTTGTGATCAGGTTTTAGCATATTTTTAACGTGAGAAATCAATATGAGGTCGATAAAAAATACCTTTCCTTTTTAAGTGCGCAAGTCGTGATGTCAAAACTTTTCAATGTTGAGAAACTTGAACGAGAACTAACAACTTAAAAAATAAATAATATCTAACTTTGATGTTATAACATAAGTCACAGTGTTATCTTTCTATATAACATGTTCTGGGTTTTAAATTTTATCATTAATTTCTAGGAAAGCCTCGAAAGATGAAGAGATATTTTCGCCAAAAACAATCTCGCCTAAAAGTAAACACACAATTGTTTTTTTTTTTTTTATATTTCTATAATACTGGAATATTGGAAAATATTAAGCGCCTTATTTCCAAATAATAAAAAAAAAACTCGTCGAATGAAAGTAAATAAATATTAGTTAAGTAAATATTAGTTAGTTAGTATAAATTGAAATAAATTTTAAACACTCGACGCATACGAGACAGCGCGCGCAATTTGTGCATCACTAGTTAATGTGTGTGCATTAACGAACGATTGTAAATAAAAAAAGAAGTGAAAAACATAAGGATTTTCCATAACTTAGGTATACTTGTGCAAAACGGGTAATATTTTACAACTAGTAAAATCAAAATCAAAATCAAAATTTATTTATTCAATTTAGGCCCTAAGAAGGCGCTTATGAACGTCTAAAACACTACCACCGGTTCGGAAAACAACCCAGTCGAGAAGAGCGCAGGCAAGAAACTCGATCTGGTTCTTTTTTTTTTTTCATAAATATATATATAATTTTTTTTGTCATACAAAAAACTATACAAATCGTAGTTTTAATAATGTTAGTGGAAGGAAGCACAGAGATGTGGGTTCATTCCAGACATCACTATCGTTCACGTAATGATCCACTCTGTAATAACCTTTTGAGATTGAAACTTGCTTGACATAATACTTGAACTTATTGTCAGGTAAATCGGTAATGTTACTTGGGATCTTATTGTAAAACCGAATACTATTACCTATAAAGCTTTTATTACACTTACTTAACCTAAAGCGTGGGACGGCCAACTTGTCTTTACTTCTAATATTAAAATTATGACGATCATTCACTAGATCTAGCTTGTCTAAATTTTTACGAATATGCATTAAGTTATCAAAGATGTATTGGGAGGGCAAAGTTAAGATATCATATTCTTGAAACTTGTTCTTTAGAGATTCGCGAGGTCCCATATTATATATTGCTCGAACAGCTCTCTTTTGCGCCCGCCCGCATCATCGTCTACGTGTCTTATTTTAATTGAATGTGTGATATGAGATATCCTGATTGTGTGTTTTTCAATGTCTATCAGTTACCGGACGACACATGCTTCTTATACATCAAATTTTATTGAAGTCGATGAAGTCCTTTTTGAGTTTTGATATTTTTTTTTATTTATATAGTTTCCAAAAATTATATTGATACTTTTTATAGCTTATCACTAATTATCATAAGCTAATGATAAATGTTTTATGAGTAAAGAGTGTTTTTTAGTCTTTAGTTAAATCCGGAACGACACACACCGACAGAAAAAAATGCGTTCAATGTAATATTTGTGATATGGAACGGCTAAAATATGCACTTAACCAAAATTTCTAAAAAAATTTCAACGTAGAGACAAAACTTCAATTTTATTATTAGTATGGATTTAATGGATTATTAAGTATTATAAACGACAAACTTATCCGTGTATCTTGCTGTTATAGTGCGCTTATTACAATGTATATAGTGGATTATTATTTTTTTTAAATTATTAATGAACTTTTACCCAAGTTTAGTTTATATTTTGTTACATTATTTACTATTGTGTAGGTAGCGAACGAGCCAAGCCACAGGCTACAACTGTCTATATAATGTAGTTTAATGCCCGACTGGATAGCTACCACTCACAAATTTGAAAACCTGTCGCCAAATACCAATAGATATGTTCCGGCAGCATCACTTGAGAACCAGAATCTAGGCTTAGCTTACCATCTTAGACCACATCATTACTTAACATCAGATGAGATTTTCGTCAAAACACTGAGCCGATACCGTTTAAAAAAAAGTTTCCAGTATATAGTACTATAAATAGTCAAATGCAGATTTACGAATATCTTAGTGTTACATCTTTTGTTCAACAATTGTGTCATATACAAGCTTACATGTATTATTATGTACCAATAACAACCAAACAATATATGCCTAAGATTATCTATCTAAGAATCAGCCAGTATCTCCAGACCTCTCGTTTTAAAACAATGGTTATTATGCCGTGAACCTTTTGGGGATCATTTTGTGATGGCGTCTAGATATCATTGCCAGAAGCCGGAATTAAATAATATGCAATCGCAGCAACCAGTCGTGTCAGTGGCATTTAATTTCCACAGCTTATTCTTCATGACCATTGAGCAATATGATTTCATTTGCACTCACTAAATATAAACGCTATCATTAAAAGCGTGTTTTTTTTTAAATCAGTATTTTGTTTCACATCTATCAACGTTTATGAGGATTTTATATATGAAGGGAACCCAACGTCTTTGGGGTAACGTATACACTAATGCTTTGTTCATTTTTGATGACACGAGGAAAGGAAAAGGTCTAACTGCTGATGACGCATCCAATGTTTAAATTTGTACTAATGCTTTCTTTACCATGCGAGGGAGGTAACAAGACTTCCGCTTACTTTTTACTGACAAGGAGGGGAAGCAAAAATGTCTAAAATTTTGATTACTTCATAAATGAACAGACCCATTATCTGTTTGACGGACTGTTTGTATATCGGACTGCCTAGGTGGCTCAGTTGCGACGGTACGACTGTCGTTCTGAGGTCTCGGGTTCGATCCGCGGGTCGGGTGAAGTGAAATTGAGTTTTTCTATTCAGTATCATCCCGGAGTCTGGAATTTGTGCCCGATATGGCGACAGTTTCACCCCCTGTCACATCTGAGACAGAACGAAGCTCGGCGAAATGTGGGTGGTGTAGTTCGCTATTTCACCTCTGCCTAACGCTTTGGGGATAACAGGAGTGAGCTTATGTTATGTTATTATCAGTTTGTATATCCGTTAGTTGGCTTAATTATAAACTGGAGAATTATAGAATCGATTTACATAATTTAAAAAAAACGTAGATATGCCTGTATTTGGTTATGTTTTATTGTATATTTTGTTACAGTCGGTAAGTCTTACATTAAAAAAATTATGATAAAAAAATGTATCTTGGATGGTTGTATGGAATAGTATCTATTAAACGCTTACTAATTCCCAGGTACAATTAACACGTCTGCATAATAAACACAATTTACCAAAATATACAAATAACATTTTTAATAAGTTCAAGTTATGAAAACATTCAATGAACGCTTGAAAGATAACATCGGCGATTTACCGCCGTCCGTGGTTTAACGATCTTAATATTCTTTACCGAAATTTCAATCTTATTTTTCCTCTAAAGTGTCAAATTAATGTAAGTCATCAGTCAGATAAACCAATGTATTAATTGAAGAAAAAAAAAAAACAATATATCTTATTTTTAATATTCGATATTCATACCCGCCTACTATTAACGGATTAGGTTAACGGTTTGCGGATTTATTTCTTTCGATAAGATGGATCGTTGGATCGTTGGATGGATAATCGTGTTTATACATATATTTTAACAGTTTATAACCTTCATATTAAACAACCTAAGAAAAAGTATCGTCGACATGCCTATAATGAGTGTAAACAAACATTAATTATTCGTAATTAACTCTTCGAGACGACTTTCCCTTTACCGCATCTCATTAGTAGTTGATAAGCGTGAAACAAACTCTATTTCTAATAGTCAATTTGTCTTTGGTCAAATAATAAAACTCCGTTTCAGATCAATCTGTCAGTCTGCCGTTTCTAAATGTACGTTTCTTAGTAATTTGCCTAATTTGTTAAATATCTGTAATCATTTATAAAACACTCGTCGGTATCTTTTAACAAGTTTTGTTTTCTTACGCTTGTAATATTTCATTATACAAAATAGTATAATTTATTTAAAAAAATTTAATTTGATCACTTTTTCTACCGTTAATTGGTCTAGAAAATAAACGTAATTATTTTCATTACTTTTTTAATAACATAACTTTTGTCACTTTTACCCCATTATGCATTTTCAAACTTAAACTTAACTAATGATTGTAAAATTATGATTTAATTATAAAAACATCGCGGCGGATGATTTTGCCAAAAAAATACATCAAACGTTTGGTGACGAAAATGCTAAAACACCGATAGATATAAGAGTTTTTGAGAGACTCATACTTAAACAATTATTTTCTAGAAAGAAAGAAAGAAACATTTATTCGACATTGAATTACGAAACATGAAATATATATACTCAAGAAAAAAAGATACATAAAACATAGCATATATAGGTAGGTATTAGTATTACTATAATACGTTACTAAAGCATATAACCGCACCGCATTCATACGTCGAAAAGGGCCAGCTTAGCATATGTTATAACAAATCTGATGCACTCAGGTAACGGCCAAGCTAAAGTTCTTACCACTTTGATAACCCTTGTGCTAGTTACCTTTTTGCGGCAGAGTGCCTTCAGCAGTCTCCCCCAAAATCACGGTGAAGATGTAAAGTCCCCTACCAGTCAACAGCATTAGCTAGTTAGAAAAAAATAAACCAATCTGTCATAACGGTGGTTTTCAGTTGGACCTATACTAAACGACATATAACACTTTATTTAATTATCAAATTACTACTCGTACTATAGTTTGGTTTGTTATAAGATACGAACCGTCAAGCGTCGACGCATAGGTAAGCCAAAAATACCAGAAATATAATGACTTATCATATCATTAGAAAAGGTGCAACGAGAACGATTGTAAAAATTGTTGAGCGATTTTCGATTCTCGAAAAACGTATGGATTCGCTTTACTAATGCTATGGCGTCAGCTGTCAACACGCTACAATATGTCAAGTATATGATGATAGCGTATAAACGCTAGCGCTCAGAGACAATTAATAAAAATTTTACGTCTGTTTTAAATATAAATAAAGTCTATGAAAATGTACATAATTATTGCTCGTAGCGTCAATAGATGTAAAAACCGGAGAAGAGTTATACCTATGTTAAATGTTAGGTTATGTTAATAAATTAAATGAAAAAATTAAAAAAATAATTTTTTTTTAACCAAAGTTTCGATTTTTCACTTCTGTTTGCAATCAATTGTTTAAAATTGCCGCAACAGTGTAATGTTTAAAGCTCGTTGCTTTTTCACTTAATGAGTAATCAAGAGGCGCCCGTTCTCTCGCCACCATCGCTCGGCTGTCGCCAACATTAATTTAAGTCCTCCCAACTTTATTGACTCACTCGTTTTAAAATATTTTTATTTGAATTGGGGTTAAACGTTGACTCAAATTGAAGCAGTTTGCTCTCGAGTCTTGTTTCCTAATAAGTCACTATGACTTTATTATCCGACTTTACAGATGAGAGTGTGTGGATATTTTTAGCTTTAACGATTTGATCTTTCAAAGAGATCCGTTTGTTCAATTTATCACAATTTACAGGAATAGTTAGTGTAAGAACGATTTATGGTGGTTTCTGATAAATTCGCAACCTACATTTTCCATACCATATTCGAAGTAACAGCTGTAATAGAAGTTTAAATAACTACTTAATCTAAATCTAGTAATTTATTATGAAACGTATTCTTCTTTTATTTACAACAAATTCACAGTTTGATGCGGTGATGGCGCAGTTGGTTGGTGCGGTGTAATTCCGCGCCAATGGACGTGGATTCAAGCCTACCAATCCAACTCTAAAATCATGATGAGTTTTCGGCGAAGGAAAACGTAGTAATGAAGCCACAGAATAGTGTAAGGTTATTTTATAATAATGCTCAGCTGAGTGGCTCTACCACCCAGAAATTTGAAAACCTGTCGTCAAATATCAATAGGTGTGTTCCGCCAGCATCGCTTGAGAACCAGTACTTCTAAGAATAGTGTGTTTACCATCCTGAACCACATCATCAACTAACATCAGGTGATCTATAACCGCGGGTTTCTATATCAAATCTTAAAAATTAAGTTTGAGTACAAACCAAAAATATATTGATTTTTTGACTGATTACCATTGACACTGATTTCATGCTTTAAGCATTTCAGTACGTAAAATTAATTGAGATCGTATATTGAAACCGAGCGATTATCACTCATATTTTATGTTATACAAACAGCAACGTGTTACAAATTATTTACACACTAAATTAAAATTTATAACTTAAATTACACGTGAGTAAATATCCTGAAATCCAACTTAAATAAACGTCGAAAGTTTCTCTGACATTCCACAATATATATTACATCGTTTTCTTTATCAACATTTAAACTTTCAGACCGTTAGTTTAAATACTTCAACAATTAAAACGTCAACGTGCCCACGTAGAAAGCTGTGGTGTACACATTCCTATAGAGATAAAAGTGTAATGTAAATAAAAATATAAATCACCAAACATCCGTTACCAAAGGAGCCCTTCGGAAACATTATAACATTGTTAGGGTTGCCGAGTAACAGAAAAACAAAATATTTATTGTCAAATATTATTATGTCAGCAAATATTTCAGTCACATACACATTTTAAAAGAGTTAGAACATATTAGTTATCTATGGTTCTAGTTTAGTTGAATAGGAGAAAATTTTCTTGTAACTATTCGTTTGTCAAATTTCAATGAAAAGGGAGGCGGGAATAAATAACTTCACTCCAATAAGTTATGAAATAATATACAGTCTAAAATATTTATAATTAGACGATATAAAAGATTATGAATTATACCTTTACAATTTTTAATCCTAAATTAACTTATCAATAATTGCATCTAGAACTGTTTTTAAATCATTTTCCGATTTAAACATTTAGTTTAAAACTTTAAACACATTTATAAAAGTATTTCCTATTACGAACTTGTATTTAGCAAATTTTCCTACTAAATAATAGTATCCAGGTTATATAATTCATCGATATACCTAATTCAAAATGATCACTTATCACTCAACAATGACCGAAATGCAAACATATCACACCTCTTTTAATAATCAACACTCATCACTCTGTTGATAGCCCTTTATATAAATAACCACTTTCGATTGAAATTATTATAACGACCCTATAGATTATAAAACCAGGCCCGGAATGAGAGTGGGGGGGGGGTGCAAGCCAGCACTGTGTCAATGTCAAGTTTCAGGGGTTGCCAAAATCATATTATAAAATGATAAAAAAATAAAAAACTTGCTCCACAAAGCGCTTAGTAAACGAAAGCCTGATTGAAAATTTACATTTACATAGATCTACTGAATATAATATAACATAAACTCATGCCTGTTATGCCCGAAGGGTTAGGCAGAGGTGAAATAGCGAACTACATCACCCACATTTCGCCGAGCTTAGTCCCAGAGCGAGGGAGCGAGCCTGCCGCCATATCAAAATCAAAATCAAAATTTATTTATTCAATTTAGGCCCTAAAAAGGCGCTTATGAACGTCTAAAACACTACCACCGGTTCGGAAAACAACCCAGTCGAGAAGAGCCGGCAAGAAACTCGATCTGGTTCTTTTTTTTTATAAATATAATATATATCATTTTTTTTTTTGTCATATAAAAAACTATACAAATCGTAGTCTTAATCATGTTAGTGGAAGCACAGAGATGTGGATTAATTCCAGACATCACTATCGTTCACGTAATGATCCATCTTGTAATAACCTTTTGAGATTAAAACTTGCTTGACATAATACTTGAACTTATTGTCAGGTAAATCGGTAATGTTACTTGGGATCCTATTGTAAAACCGAATACTATTACCAATAAAGCTTTTTTTACACTTACTTAACCTAAAGCGTGGGACGGGCAACTTGTCTTTACTTCTAATATTAAAATTATGACGATCATTCATTTACGAATATACATTAAGTTATCAAAGATCTATTATCGAGATAGATAGATAGATAGATGTATCGGGCACAAATACCAGACTCCAGGATGATACTGAGTAGATAAACACAATATCACTTGACCTGACACGGGGATCGAACCCGAGACCTCAGAACGACAGTCGTACCGTAATACAACTGCGCCAGCGAGGTACTGAATATAGATGAGGTATTCCATACTAAATCGACTACAGTGCGAGCGCCAGGGGCCACTCTCGACAATAGGAGGATCTATTGTAGATCCACTGATCAGTTACCGCCTGTTCTAAGTTGGCCAACCTCCGATCGATAATGTTCTCAACGTTAACTTGTTCCGCTTAGGTGGACGCAAAACAAGCTTTACAGCTGGACGTTGACGCTGCGATTTTAACCACCTGCTCGAAATAACAAAAATAAAAACTCCAGGGCTAACAACAATGTTGCCAGTTTTCTACATAATGATGAGACTTCTACACCATTCGACGTACGTAGTGGATTTCGCCAAGGTTGTATTTTTGGCTCCTACCTTGTTTGAAATATTTTTATCTGTACTACTAAAGATCGTTTTCGGGGATTACCAACAATATCAGATGATATCAGCAGCCAACATCTCCATGTTTAAGTTCAAGCGCCTTAGGGAGGATCTATTTGTAAATATACTTCAATTCACTGATGACGCTTTTTTTGATACCCACGGTCAGCCTCAACTTCAAGACCTGATGGACAAATTTACAGAGCATGTGATCTTTGCTTCACTATCAAGTTTCTGCCCCGGTTCGAAAAAAGCGTAGATCCGGGCCTGTATACAACATATATCTTTCATAATAAAACAAAATAAATAAGCCTTGTATTTTCATATTGTGGAAAAATAACAACATTTTGGTAAGTAACGACTTATACTATCAAAAAAAAATTATAATAATCTACCTTTTGATTAGTTAGAAGTGTGCAAATGTGATTTTTTTGTCGCAGTCAAGTAAAAAAATATAATTATACGTGACTCAGCGCTATTAAGTTGTCATTTCATGCCCGTTTACGAGATTACAATTACGACATTCAGATAAACTTAACACTGAACGCTAACGTTTTGTTGCTACTTAAATATTCTGTTGGAATTTCAAATTCTAAGCACGTTGTTACTATTTACATCGTTATATATAAGGTCGAAAATGTAATTCTACTTTATGCTCGTACAGTGTCGAATTTAGCTGTTTTATTGGGTATCGTTTATTAAATTAGATTGCACTGTCAAAATAGAATTTTAGTACCCTGAAATTTTTTTGTGATGGTATTAAGTGGCACAAGTATGTTGGTAAATTAATTAATCTATATATTATATTTAGTAGACATCCAATCTGTTATTGAGACTACAAATTTCATGATCTTAGACCGACACTGTAACCATTGGCGTTTTAAACGTTGACTCAGGAAACTGCCAGCATAAAGCTAGGCTAGATGCCCTGGTTGGTCCAGAAGAAATACTTGAATTATGGTTTTTTTTTAATAGAAATAGGATGATCTCAACGAGATGATCGATACTTAGGCACATGTGCTTCTCCGCAGTTTGTTGTTGAGGCAGATCTATCAACTAACATGACATAGGCAGTGCGATTGCAAAGGTTTGCCAGGAGTTTCAAAAGGAAATTCTTCAATAAGTGCATCCTTTCATCGTACTATTCTATGATGACGTAACAATAACAGTATCTAAGTCTAATTTACAAATTGAGCTAATTCTGACGTTACATTTCATATCATAATTCATAACAAAGATATTTTACTGAGAACCAAAATGACTTAAAAAAGGGCATTGGGTATCGATATATCATCTTCGGCTATATTAAGCAATAATCTATAGTTAATATATAGTAAGAAATAACGTGATAAGAGAATGTTGTGGTGTGATCGAGGATGTAGTGACAAAGATATAAAAAGGAATAATTAATTGGTTTGGGGCAGTGAAGAGGATGGATGAAAAAGTATTGACGAAAAAAAAAATACAACACGAAAGTAGTCACCCCAGTAGAGTAAGTCGGTAGAGGTCGACCTAGGCGAATGTATCTTGACCAGATCGAAGACGTTTTGAAGACAGGTCATATTAAAATTACTTGTAATAGAAGATCGTGTATGAAAGTGGTCATGAAAGTAAAAGAAACGAAACACTTGTGTCAGAATCGTAGCAGGTGGAAGGCAGGTCTCTGCCTAACTTTATGGCTGATGCTACATATGTATGTATGTTTGTAATAATTATATAGACTGATTAAGATTAGAACAAATCCATATCATAGTGGATTGAGAAATACTAATGATTGTGATGAGAAATACGGGAGACAAAACGCAATAAGAAACAATAAAACTACTCTATTGCGTACCTGTTTAGAATAATAGTAAATGTACAAGTAAAGACCGTTTTATAGTCTGTGGTATGCAGAAATTAATTGAGCAAACTGTAAGTAAAACAGCTGTCTCATTGAAATACCGCAAAGTTTATCCAGTCATCGTCCAAAATCTAGTCAACGTTACTTGAAATAGATTGTTTTTTGTTTTTTGTTCAATTTCATAACGGTAGATAATATTCTACGCCTACCAGTTCGATTCAAGAAATAAGTTGTAATAAAAATGGGGCAATTTCTTTAGATAAATACAATTTATTTGTACGTGCCGTACGACTTTAACAATAATGACGATGATTATTATTATCATACAAAATGTATGTATGTGTCTACAAATGTTTACCTAATTGTGTTTCTTACCTTGACGTGTTATTAATGCTTTTCCTCTTTGAATATTTTTTTATTAAAAAAACGGTGTGGTAATTATTATGATAATAGTGAATAAATAATTCATTTAAATATAACATACGTTGTTTATATTTTGAAATACAAGTTAAATTGATTTCGTTTTAGGTTTTGGTAGCTTTAAACCTTATAGCGCCATTTAGTCATGTAGCAATTAATATATATTAATGTAAATTAATCATGCGTGATTTTTACATTTTCAATATATAAAAAATAATTTAGATAAAGATAGATGGACGCAGGTTCGACCCTACCTTTCCAATTCTAAAATCAGCCTGAGCTTCCGGTGAAGGAAAACATCATGTGGAAACCATAGCATGGTTGTAGGGCATTTTCTAATGATGCCCGCCTGGGTGGCTACCACCTATAAGTTTGAAAACCTGTCGCCAAAGACCAATAGATATGTTACTTCAGTATCACTTGAGAACCAGTGACTCTAGGCTTAGTGTGTTTGCCATCCTGGACCACAACGTAAATTAACATCAGGTGAGATTGTCGTCAAAGCGTTGTAGCTTATACAGTGTAAAAAATAAATAAAATAAAAATAAAATCATTCGTTTCTAGAAAATTTCTTGGAACATATTTTACAATCGGATGAGATGTGGGCCAATTAATTGAGCACAATATCAATTTATTGGTGTGAGATTAATTGTCAACGAACGCTCCCCTAATCTATTTGACCACTGAATTGAATTCAAGAAAGTCGTGGGTATGTTTAATTCTTTCAATGGCATGTAATATCTCTTTCACCCCTTTGCGTGTACATCTTTCTTTTTATTATTAGAAAATGGATATGTTTAATCCTTACTAGGAGTTTTATTTCTCATAGAAATGGTTCTTATAAAAGCAGCTGTTTCTTTATCTATTTACCAGTTTTGTAAGAAGGACGAATTTAAATAGTAACCGTAGATATTATAACAGGTTTCCTTTCGACTGTGCGCTTGTTTAAGAAGTCCAGCGTAAAGATAGATATTTCTCACATTATTATTATTTAAGGATAGTAATATTGAGTAAACATATCAAATTCTTGACAACGGATTTTTTTATTAAAAGTTTTTTTTTCCACAAAAATATTTATGGTTTCGGCACACTGCGGGCGAGTGGAGACGCCAGCGCGATTTTACTATAGAAGAGACACAAAGCCTAAGTTAATTAAATGATTTCGTTACTAGATATTAGATAGATGAAGGCGTTACTTTGTGGAAATCCGCCTTAGTTTGCTAACTCCGCTTGTTTAGGTTCCAAAAGACGTGCCAGCTGAAAAACATTTGAAATGGAATTAACGAAGTACCATATTATTTGATTGTTTTACTAACTTCTACTAACTACTACTAACCTATGGCTTTATTCGCGCTTTAAAATTGGATATAGAGATAAATGTGATAAGTGAGATTAAGAGAGATATGCTATCGCAAATATTTTTGAAAAGCCAACAATAAAAAACTTTATTGAAAACATATAAACAGACCGTCGGAGCCAAAAAGTGAAATTGTTTTATACTAGCTGCATAAATAGATGATGTCAACATTACAAATGAGTAAAGAAATGTGATATAAAACAGATTTTTGTTCATAAAAATCTACTTATTTTTAAATAATTAAAAAAAAAAAAAAATTGTAATTAAGAAAATACTCTCTTTATCTAGCGTTATCAAGTATCTAATCTAAGTACTATATCTAAAGCAATATAAGTAGATGGTGTATTACCGTGAAAGAAGCGATCGAGAATTTAATTTGTTACAACACAAATATGGCCGTGAAATTTATTTTTGTATGAAATTTACCGTGTACTCTTTTACCTACATTATAAATCGGTCGTTGCCATGAGTAGCCAACGTAATATATGTTAATAATTAATGCAAAGTAGGTAATTTATATAAATAAACATAAAACCCTCTCATTCGAATAAGAATAGTGTAACGTATTCTTAAGCTCCGTTCTATATAAATACGTACAACGAATTTTATAGGTATGGCTTTCATTGATATTTTTGTATTAAAAGAGTTAAGAAATATAAAATAAAGTATATAAATGTTTTTCGGATTTCTTTTTGAGTACCCATCCATCCATTCAATTGAAAGATGCCCAAAGAGTGGACCGGTTTTGGGCCACCTGCATCCAGCGGATTCCACCGACCTTCACAAGGTCGTCGGTCCACCTTATGGGAGGCCTACCTACGCTACGTCTTCTGGTGCGTGGTAACCATTCGAGAACCCATTGGCCAGCCCAGCCCAGCTTACTACCACTTAAGTTTAGCAATACTTCGGACAATGTCGCTTACTTTGTTTCTTCTGCGGATCTCCTCATTCCCGATTTGATCACGCAGTGAAACACCAAATGTAGCTCTCCCCATTACCCTTTGAGCAAATTGTGTTCCTAATTGGATGGAGTTTTTACATTCGGCAATACTATCCAGACAAAATACACATTTTCAATACAATGGTTTGTTGTAAATAAACAATCATTTATACTTAATATATTACAATATCTTTTTGTTTTTAGTCATAGGGTTAGTAAAGTTACGTCCCGAATTTAGGATATCTACAAACTTGATTTATGAGTGAATTGACTGACTAACTCAGCTAGTGTAACGTGCAGATAGTAAATGGATGCTCTGTGAAGAAAACGAATTTCTCTTGTTTGCAGTTCTACGGTAACTAACGATTAAAGTTGGCTACTGGATAAATCATTTAGGTTTATACAAAAACTAGCTGTTATTCGCTTACTTCTGTTGTATTGTTTAATGAAAAGTTGATTGATTTACTCAGCGGAACTGTCAAGATGTAATAGCTATCCCTATATTATCTGCAAAGTGTATCAAATCTGTGTGAAGATTTTCTTGTTTTACTGAAGTGGCGAGTTATAACAAAGGGTATACAAACCTTCTCCGTGAATACATATGCGAATAGTCGTGGTGATATGGTGTTAAAATTTATCAATTGTTAAACATCCATTTTTTGTATAGACAGAACAAAATTATATTTTCTTTCAACGGTATAACATAACATAAGCTCACGCCTGTTATCCCCGAAGGGTTAGGCAGAGGTGAAATAGCGAACTACACCACCGACATATCACCGAGCTCAGTTCCGTCCCAGATGTGACAGAGGGCGAGTCTGTTACCATATCGGGCACAAATTCCAGACTCCGGGATGATACTGAGTAGAAAAACCCAATATCACTTGACCCGACCCGGGGATCGAACCCGAGACCTCAGAACGACAGTCGTACCGTAACACAACTGCGCCACCGGTATTCATGAGCATAATACAAGGTCTTTGTCTTGTACTTTACCAACAGTTAACGACCGGCATTTAATACACTATTCCACTCCAAACCTTCTATATAAATATTGACATAATAAAACGTGATGTACAACAAAGAATCGATTCCATTGATCACGACGCGACTTACCAAACATTATATTAACCTCGGCCAACTTCTAAATCATTCAGTATAAAAATCGACAACAGAATCGTTCATCTCGCTCATAATATCATCATTTGAGAAAGAGATAAAAGCTTACAGATCGTTACGATACGAAATAGTTAAAACTGACATTAAAGATGTTGTCCAAATAAGACATTTTAGTTTTTAGTTTAAGTCATGTTCAAGGCCGGTGCATTCACTGACCGAGTTATTTAACAAGTAATTCTTTAGTTACGCTGTTCTATTTAAGCATGTTGCATGTAATATTGCAATTTGCAAGCTAGTCTACTAAATATCATCATCGTTTTTATGAAACTAGCAAAGCAATGGATGCAGAAATTAAGCATACCTATTGCTGTGTATTTCAACTGAGGAAAAATTTATTATATATCTATATACGTATATAGATTTTTAGATAAGGTAAAACAGCTCAGTAAAAGATAAACGAAGATAAAACCTTTTTTTCTGGTTGTCGACCGATTGTGTTTTCTTTTTGTTTAGCAGCGACGAGTATTTTCGATAAAAACACTTGAAAATAGTTGTTAGTTTTTAATACATTTTCAATAATATATATCTGAATACGTTTCATTAATTCAAAGTTTTAAATTGTGTTGAACTTTCATGAACAAAAGTAACCAAATCAATTAAAAATAAAACCACATAACAGGGTTCGATTAAAGTTTAGTCAAACATTCGGCCGAAAATTCGTATTCGGTGAAACTCTTGTTCGGCCCATCTCTAATGATTATAGTCGAATTTCGACCCCTAAGTGACTAAAACATGTATAATTTCTGAGCATTATACTATTTGTGTAACATTTTGTTGAACACTGGTTTCACGATCCACTACATAGTTCGTACATTATCAAAGATGAGAATTTCAAACATTTTTATGTATGTAAATGATTCATCAGTTAAACCCACAGATACAATTACATATGTTATGACTAAAGCCGTTAAAGCATATTCAATCCCTTCGTCATATTATCTCGGATATCATGCGCACTTTATCCAAACATGATCTACTATATTGTATATACTTAATATGATTCCATGTTTCATCAATTAAATAACTACTCGTAAGTTCGCTTGTCATTAATACATAGGCCTCAGGCGCGCGATCTCATACGCCGGTCCTCGCCTAGCTGAGTAGGTAGTTGAAGGAGGACCGTGTCTATGACCCGTATAGATCGGGTGCATCTCCCTGACCCCTCAGAGTCCGATCGACAGCAGGATTAGCTCCCAGAACTCAGAAGATTACTCCACGAGGGACGCACCTGTGTGCCTCACCCAGTTGACTTGTCCGTAGGCGCGGACAAAGGAGAGGCCACCGTCGAAGGGAATAGCCCTGATGCGGTTTCCCCGTGTCCCCTATTAGTTCGTAGTTTAGTTAGTAAGTGTAGCGTGTGTAGTTTTCTGATTGTGTTTTCTTTGTTTTGTTTTGTTTTTATTTTGTAATTGTTATTATAGTATGTAATTTAGGTTAAGTTACATGATGTAATAATTTTTTTTAAATAAAGATAAAAAGAAAAAAAAAAAAATACGGTTAGGGAAAGACACACGACACGCCGCTGCTAAACTGCTCGAACATAAGGAGGAGACGAGAAGAATTGCTATATACTCGTAATTATTTAGTTCGAAATAAAATATGTTTGTTTTTCAAATTTATTTAACGAAATATCAGACAATCATTTGGTAATTTCTAAATATTAAAACTTTAAATATGTTACATTATATGAAAGGAAAAAAAAAAACGCATTAAGGTATGTGTTACACACATAGACATAATATGTTTTGAGACTATACTAGGTATATGGTTACACATATATCATAGAAAGTATAACTTTAGACTCCACAGTCAAAGTCTAATAACGCATTCAAAGTTGTCAACAATGTTTATGTCAATTTATATATCAGAAGGTAAATCGATACATTTTAATATCGACATAGATGAATGAGTTCTTTATTCCATTATTATTATCATCGACAATTTCACTAGAATTCTTAGATAAAGGAGAAAAGGGGATTGTCTCGTAAATGTCAATCAAAGTGATCTGATACCTAAAATATCGAGATTATGTCTTAACCATTTTATCTAAACGGAGTTCAGTACAATAAAAAAGATAAGTGATAACAGAAATATTTTGATAATGGAACGTATGTTTGAGTTGTAGGTACCTATAAATGAGAAATAGTTACATGCAAAAAAGGCTTATGTAAAATCAGCTTGTTTACACTATGGGCTTAGTAGTGCTTTGACCACAATCTCACCTGATGTTAAGTGATAATGAGGTCCAGGATGGTAAACAAACTAAGATATGGTTCTCAAGTGATGCTGCCGGAACACACCCATTGGTACATGGCGACATGTTTTCAAACTTGAGGATGGTAGGTACCCAGGCATGCATTATTAGAAAATGCGCTAACACCATACTATGGTTTACTCTTGATGGTTTTCCTTTACCAAAAGATCAGGCTGATTTTAAAATTGGACAGGTTGGCCATCCGCATCCATTGGCGCGAAATTCGACCGCACAACCAACTGCGCCATTATCGCTTCAACTAAAAGAGATTGAATACCTACCATAAAACCCTAATTAAATTAAAAGATTTAATAATAAATAATTATGTATTGTGATTTTTATCTCCTGCACCAGTGATTTTAATAAGACATAAAATGTCAATGTACCTACTGCAACTATTCAGATGGTGGTAAGTAAAGGACTGCCGAGAAAATCAAAATATGACAAATGACATATTATTCTGCTAACGAATATTACGATGAATGTTAGCATAGGGTAGCAATAAAAAATTAAACGTTTAGGGCTCTTTTAGAGTGTTACAGGAAAACTATTGAAGGAATACTAAAGAATAAAGAATAACGATAAGAGACAGTTTATAAAAATAATCGCTTAAAAATAAGTAAAAAAATATATAATGGTGTCTAAGTGACACGAAATTATGTAATCACTGGTACGCATTGAGGCCTTTAAGGTTAATTTGAAATTGTTTCACCCCGCGTGCGACTACTGCCTTTCTTAGTGTTTTAATGCTATGCACT
Organism: Samia ricini; assembly: GCA_014132275.2. Taxonomy (NCBI): domain Eukaryota; kingdom Metazoa; phylum Arthropoda; class Insecta; order Lepidoptera; family Saturniidae; genus Samia; species Samia ricini. Next base: position 5,225,916 of record AP028159.1, read on the forward strand.
AAAGTATGACTCAATAATTATGACTACATAAATAAGCAATGATAAAATATTGACGACATTTTTCTCCACTGTTTATCAACAGATTTTCTTTTTCATTTTTGGAAAAAGTTAGTTTTTGCTATTTGTACCAGTAATGAATATGGTCCACATTCGGCTAGCATTGATAGATAGGTACATACATGTATTTCTGTTCACTAAACGTAGTTTTTGCTTATGTCCGTTAGACTTTTGAGATCACCCTAACGCAATGATATTTGAGTTTCTAATCCCCTCTACCTGTCTCAACCCCTCGGTATCTTTAGACGTTTTTTTTTCTATCTCTATGCAACTATCTTTGTCCATTTTTTGTGAAGATTGAATTACGGGTTGTGAGGTTGCAGGCACCGTTCGTCACGGCTGCATTCCAGCTGCTAATTTGGTAGTAAACGGAGACGTACTGGTGTCGGAACGAAATGGAAGGTCGGGTGTCTCTTTCTGCCGAATCGGATCGTGTTTATAATGACCTATACAGATAACGAATATTATGGGATCATCGTGCGTGTAGGTTTATCGTTTATTATACTAAGATGTTTTATGACGAATGCGATGTTACAATTTCTAAAATAAATCTTTTATGTTTAAATTAGTCGGCGTTGTGGTTTGTGATGTTATTTATTACTCATTAGCCTTTACGGGATTCCGACAAGTTATATAATCAAATAAAGAGAAACGATGTTTTAAAGACTTCTTGATGTAAGATAGTGTAACAAAATCAATCAATAATCACAATAATATTCTTTTTTGGCAGTTTTTTTTCGTTTTTCAAACTATGATTTTTAAATGTCGTTGCTATTATGGTGGCATTTCGCGTCTGATTGTTTGGTTATTGCACTGAAATGAAGTGCATTAGAAATAATTGAAAGTAAATTATAACATGCTACAAAATCCTTCTGGAAAGTTCTAGTATGGTGAACGTCGTTTTACTATAGCAGCGTTGATGTAACATTGGAAATCAATCCAGCCACTTGACCCTGAAACAATTATGTATGTTGTCGATTGACTAAGAAAAATAATAATAATGAAATGGGCAATTATATATTTTTTTTCATATGTCATCGGTGACTACTTTCATTGATGAAGCAGTAGGTTCATAATAAGTTGTCAACGGTAACTGTCCAACAGAGTACAATTGAGAATAGTTTTACATAACATGCCGATTACCAATCCATAGTTATAATCAGTACGCCTACACAGCTTAGTGCGTTATCATCAGACGGTAATGTTTACATTGAAATAACTTATGACTATTAAAATAAATTATTTAAAAACAATTCATTAGGCCAATTATTATCGGTATGTATATACGTTACTTATCTTGATGTAATGACGTATACTCTAATGTTTTAGGAATTTAAAATGTACAATATCGTATATAGTCTTGTTTGTCATTCCAAAACAAACTATCGATTATTATATTTACCTTTATTTTTATATATGATGTACATTTCGAATCTACAGTATGAGTCGTATAGGTAATAAAAGGCGGCTAAATACGAGCATACAATAATTGTCTAAATGTAAGCTGCAATAGTGAATGCTTTACAACTGAAAAAGTTTAAAATAGAATGATAATAAATTATAGTCAAACTTATCAGTACCTATTTTATTTTCCCGATTATATCAAAAAAACATACTTCGCACCTTATTGCGAGTCGTGATTTCGAGTAAGAAAATTAGTTTCATAATAAAGTACGTCTGAAATGTGTAGTAAGTCTTAGAACGTATTAGAATGCTTGGGCTTTTACTCCACCAAAAACTAAAAAAATTATTAAAAATTAGCAAATGTCATTATTATCATTAATATTCTGTAACAATGACTTGTTTAACTGCTATATGCTTAGCGTATTGTATTAGAATGGTTTTTGCATAGATCGTTTGAAGGACGCGATGAGAGCAGAAACTCGTAACCTTTAAGTCAAGCGAGATAGTGACATTTAACTAAAAATGAACCGATATATTACTCCAGTTTAATGTTTAGATAATATTACCTCAAGAATTGTTAAGTGAATTTGTGTACGGTGAATTTCATTTGAATACAAAATAAAAGAGCACTACACGTAATTGATAATACGTTTTATTTATATTAGATATTTCTATAACAATACTTTTAACAGTCTTAAACATACGACTTAGTAAAAACTCGAAATATTTATCACAACTATCACTCTATCTACATATGTACAAGGTATATCGTGTGGAAGTTGTCACGCGCACGTGAGTGACGCGAAGGCGCGCGGTACGGGGTTTGGAGGTGCGCTGTATCGTTGCACGCTGGTCGCGCAAGGCTCTGCACCGCGCGCCACTGCTTCGAAGAACTGTCGTAAATCGCTTACAGAACGGGTCGGAGGCGCCTGTAAGTCGTGAAGAGAGGCCGCACGCCGAGGCGTCGTCTCCGCTACCACGGTCGGACGCGCCAACTGCTCACTACTCCGCGCCAGACTCCCAGCGCGCTGCGAAAGTGATTCGAACAGTGCTCTACGCTCTTTCACAGGCACATACTGTGCGATCGCGTCGTGAGCGTTAGGCGAACAGGACCTCGCCCGCGCCTCCAGCGACGCTGTCTTACGCCTCGCCGCCACCATCGCGTACCTGCTACGCTCCGCGCCACCCGCCGTACCCTCCCAGCGCTTCAAATATCGACGACCTTGCTCCGATTCGGCCCTCGCCGCACGCGGTAACGTGTGGTGTTGCGCGCTCGCGTTCAGTTTACTACAGCTGTCGCATTTGATGACCTTCGGTTTCCGTACTGGCGCATCGACCGTATCGGTCTTCAAGGCGTCGAGGGAGAGGGTCAGGTCTAGGCTGCGATCGGACGATGAGTCGTAGTCGTCGTCTTCCACGACGATGCCCTCGTCCGTCGCGGCGGGCGAGTGGTCGCGTCGCGTCAACAGCGTCTCGCTTGACGTCAGCAGCCTCCGGCGTGCTCTCGGCGGCGGTTTCGGCGGGCAAGGCGTCTCCTGTTGCGGAGCATCTTTCTTTGGTTCCCGACTGGCCGTATCCGCTGCAGGCAACACGTCCAGAAATCGGACCTGCGGTAGTGGAGTCTGTCCGAGGATTTCGACGCATAACGCTCGCACCCATCTCGCGTATTCCGCCGCATTGCAAGTCTGTAACAATATAATTAAATTAATTCAATCGTAAAAAGGTGTGAAGTTATGGTATAATCATGAAAGACGACCGGCATTTCATTTAAATAAATAACGGATATTATATGCAAAGAATAGTTATAGGGTGACGACATAATGAAACAGCTGATCTCAAAACTTGTCATAATCGACATTATGGAATACATGCTACTTTCATCGGTGTCATAAAAACCAGTCTCTTTCAAATTTTTCACACGTCAACACCTTCGCGGGTCTAGCCCTTGCGGTAATAGCCCCGTCGAAAGTTCGCGCGTAGCACAAAGCCCTTTGATTTACGTATACTCGTGTTTACTGAACACTATTAAAACGAGTGAATCGTGAGAAAGGCAACTCTTCAAGGGGATCGAGTAACGTCTTGCAAGATGTACTTGAGAATTCCATTTAACCGTCGCCTGGAGATTTCAAATATATTTATTCAGCTATCTATGGAAGTCAATATTCATATTCATAAAAGTAGGTATTCATGTAAGCGTTACAATTTTTATAAAAGGAAGTTCTTGCGTCTTTTTACACTAAAAATACTACGTAACTAATTCACACAAATCTTAAATAATTACTCTCGAAGATGCTTTACTCTATGATGCAGTAATTACACACGCATTTGAGATACATTTATTTGATTTGTAGTCACGCTTATCGCTACACGAGTAATTAGAAAATCTAAATAGTTTTGTTAGAAAATAAAACATAATTATAGTAACAAACTACATAAACAAATAATATTTATTAATTTCGTTGAATAGGTTTTAGGTTAGATTTGTAGCGGTTATCCAATAAAACAGCATTATTTCTAACTATAAATAACTAATTCAGGTTTATCAACGATTAAGTGAGCTCATTACGTTCCAGTTTCTACATTCATCGAAGAATACAAATGATCTATAAAACAAACAACAGAGACGACCGCGTTTCATGTTCTTAACTTCGTTTTAATTTTTTTTTGTACGGAACCCTAATTTTTTTCCTAATTTTTTTTTAGTACAAAGATAAAGTAAATATATTTTTCCATAAATTCAAGCACTTCCCCGTAAAAACTGCATTGAATCAGATTTTAATGAATTTTTTTTGTGTTTTTAATTTTTTTTACGCGGAACCCTGATTATTTTCGATAATTAAAAGTACTCTAAGTTACCCGGAGTATCTTCAACTATCTACCAAAAAAAGTCCCGTCAAAATTCGTCCAGCCGTTCCGGAGATCACCCGGAAAAACAGACAGACAGAAATAAATTTTAAAAATTGTATTTTTGGTACAGGTGTCGTATTATACATTCATATCTTTTTAGTAAAAAAAATAATTTTGACAGTACAAACAAACACTCCAATTTCATTTATTAGTACAGATAGAAATAGATAAAGAACACCCCTTTCTCGTCCAATCAATAGGTTAAATAAAGTCTACATTACGGAAATGATAATTTACAAAAAAATCCTCTACCTATATTGTAATTATCCCAATACATCGATCTCCACCAAATCATACGATTGATTTGGCTTCTTTCAATATTGGACGAGTCAACAATACATTACATAAAACAACGTGACGTCACAATTAATTTTAATTATTTGTCGTCTTTCTGGGCACAAATTCGACAAATGTTATAGTTGATAGATATAGAAATAAATTATAATGAAATTTTTTCAATAAAGTTTGTCGGTATTGTTCTTGGTGAATTTGCTTTAAAAACAATAAATTCAATATTACAAATATCCCATGAAAGCATACGTACTCTTGAAGATAAAGACCATACATTGTAAAAGCCGGTTGTATCACTATGTTTGTTTGGTACTATGATGAGTAAGCCCGAACAATTGCGGTTAAGCTTTTATTCACTATTTTATTTATCTATGACCCCATTATAGCAAATGTCACTCGTGTACGTTGGACAAACCTCACTCATTAATTGGATAAAAACAATAATTTATCAATGAATAACAAAATGATTTCATTAATTAAATTATTTATTATCCTCTCCTATCTACGTCAGTCCTACGTTACGTTGTATTTACAAAAGTTTTATACGCTTTGACATTATACGATTCGATACAAACAATTATTTATTATAGTATTCATAAAGATAGATCGAATTATCATGTGATGTTTATAAAAGCTTTCAAAGATTAATGTTAATATTTAGTTCGTACTATCTGTGCCCACAGGTTTATCCGCTTGGAATTCAATCGTCCCTGGATGAAATATATGTCATTAGCAACTTTCATCGTATTCGATTCAGTAGTTTTTGCGTGATTGGCGAACGAAACGAACGAAATGAATATACAGACAGACCAACGGACTGACAGACAAAATTTTTCTGTACTCTTTTTTTATAAATACATTAATGTCTAGATTTCGTCTCGTTAACCTTTTATTACAAGTATAGATTTTTATTAATTACTTAATACAGAAATGTCACAATTAATAATTGGTTACAATGCTGATAAAGGTATAGAAAGCCTTTTATATCTATATTTCGTGATTAAAAACCTTCTGATATGATACTTCATTGACATAATAATTAAGGCAATGTTTCTTTCTATCTCTAATGTAACCAGATTCTTACTTCATACTTACATTACATTTTTATTATTAACAACTAACAAGGGGGCGGTCTAGTACCATGCAAGCAGAATTTTAGACACTTATGACTGCTACCTCCCCTTTTTCGGCAAAAGTAAGCAGAGGACTAAGCATCTAACGTTAGGATAAACCTAAATAAATGTGATTAGTTCCTAGTTGTAAAATAAAAATTGCTGACGTAAAGACCATTAAAAATTCCTCAACCCTATGCCGTCAAAAATAAGCAAATCATCGACTCTCGGTCCTCTTTGATGCTTAAGAGGATATGCGAGTGACCTTTAGTCCCCATACAAACGTAGTCTCCTGTTTCTTACCTCGACAATATCATTATGTAAAATATTTTTGTACCGAATAATATATATCCACCACCGCTGTGTCCGTATGTTTTGATTTTTTCCATAAATTAGTTATTGTAGAAACTAGGATATTAAGACGTTCGTCAAACAAATTTGATAAATAGAAACAAAAAAACAACGTCCAGGCACAGGTAAAGTCTTTCTTATTCTATAAATGAAATAAAATTAAAAATCGGTTCAGTTTTGGAGGAAGCAACAGGGTACTACGAAGTGATGTTTTCGTCTATTTTGTATAGGTAAAATGAACCTGAGCTGCAGTTGTCCCTTTCGCGTTTGATAACTCTTTCTTTGTGGCGTAACTCCATAGCAATAGATATTTTTTAAATCTACTTTCCAAATTTGTCGCCGACCGCATTTCCTCTTAAGTATTTTTGAACGACCCCCGAAAACCCTCAGATAAAATAAAACTGGATCAAATTATCCTTTTAATTTCTAAATAGGTATCTAGAAGTAAGGAATACTGAGAAAATTTCGCAACTCGTATGAATTTTACGTACTTGTTTATATCGGTGTTATAAAGATAGTGGTGGACGATAAGTGTAATGCTTACCTGAAATGTGGCAACGGCAGTGTCATCATGGAGCCTCGATAGTTGAAACGCGTTGGGCAGCGTTGTGGCGGTACGCAGGTGTAGGTCGCGTAGTGGGAGCCTGGCAGCTGGTCTCCTGGGCAGCGTGCCGTCACGCCAGACGAGCAGGCAGCCGCCGCGCACAGCCGCCCGCACCCATGCCCAAGATTCGGCGTCATCGTTGTAATACTGTCGTAAAACTCCTGTGGGAGAAACGTATTTTTTAATTAAATATATTTAACAACAACGATCTAAGAAGAAACATGATATTTTTCCCCTATTATTCTAATAACTTTTACGTATATACTTATAACATTATTTAACGTAACAAAATATATACCAAATAGTAAATACCTAATCACATAATCTAAGCATTATACGATTAATATATCTACCGTTTAAAAAAATAATAATGTATATCAGTGTACTGGTTTTCGAGTTATAGGTAAGCCAACTAAAGCATAGACATACAAGGATGTTCTTAAAACACCCTTCCCATACTACAGTAAAGATATAAAATCGAATAATACAATGCGTTCAAAGGAAACGACCTCATATTAATTACACTTATGAACAGGCACATGCTAATTCTTGTGTATACGGCATGCGTTGGTTCGGGGGCCTCTCCTAAGTAGCCTAAGACGTGCGCTCCAATCTCAAAATGACCAGGTTTCTGTACCCGCTGCCAGCAAAATACAGTGACGCTTTCACGAACTAGCATAATATATATTACACTGCTCCTCACACCACTGCATACTACACGGAGATATCCAGATTCTGTAAGGGATCATGAGATCCCTTTATTCTTTTAACCACCGAAGGCTTAGCAAAGGCACAAATTTACGTCGGCTTCGCGCTAGCTATTAATCTTCCGGCTGAATGCCCTAAACCCTTGCCCAATACTCGATGAAGTTGCTAAGGCTGCTGTTATCAGCGTCTTAATCAATTTGAAAATAGAGATAGAGACATAGATTGACGCATTAACAACTCTGTAGAACGTATCGAGTAACAAAACGTGACTTGAGTATTGATTGATTGTACAAATGGCCCACACTGATCGACACATTAGAAGCCTTCTTACTTTAATTAGTTCTACCTAATTAGGTATAATGTCTACATTATACTGATTCTTTCATACAGGCAAATACGTATGATACAAGACTTAATTACGTGAATTACAAAGAAATCAAGCCAAAATCTAGTAACGACTTTGACAAAAATATTTGAGTATTATTATTAGAAACGTCGAATTAATGAATCCAACACACAATATTATATATACTAGCTGAGTTCCCGCGGTTGCGCCCGCGTTTCATATATTGTTCACTGTGTTTAGTTTAATACCGAACCCTAATAATTTTCTAAAATCAATAGTACGCGGAGTAACTTCAACTATCTACCAAAAACAGTCCGGTCAAAAGCGGTCCAGCCGTTCCGCAGATTACCCGGAACAATCAAACAACGATAATAAGTATCGTAAATACATTCATATGTATTTAGTGCGAAAATTAAACGACAATTGAAAAAGGTACGGTCTCTTATCTGATAGGTATAATATAGTTATAGTTATAGGTTAGGTTAGAAATGAACGGCCGTGATCTACTTCGATGTAAATTTAGTGTTGAATTAACATACTAGATATTGGCAAAATTATAACAGTCACTAAACCATTTCCAAATTAAACTTACAAAACATACGTTTGTTTGTGGTTCCTTTTAAGGACATACTTGTGCAATACCACACCATATAATAATTTTTTATACAAACTAATCCTTATTAAAACAAGTGTACCTTGCAGCATATCGTGCAAATCCGTTGTGCATTATTGTTTTGTCTACCTTTGTTATGTAACTTGATACTAATAATGATTTAAAAATGCCTTGGTTCTCAACGTGGGCGACAACGCTCCCTTGGAGCAGTAGAAGACCCAGAGAAAATTAGGAGACATTGAGGTAGCGCTGAGGAGGCATGAGAGAATTGAAAATATAGTCTAAAATCAGCAAAAAGTTAAGATGGGGTCTCTAGAAATAAACATATTCTCAAAGTTGGCGGTGATGAAAATAATGTTAAGAAACTGTGTTCTAATCATAATAAATACGTAGATCCTTGAAGGTGTAAGCTATTTCTCTAATATAATCCTTCAGTTTTAAATATGTGGAAGGTATTATGGGTACTTTTTACCTGGCCTTTATTTAAGACATGCTTGATTTGGTCTAGATACATTCGCCTAGGTCGACCCTTACCGACTTGCCCATTCACCCTCGCCTTATAAATTAATTTCGTTAATCTTCTCTCATCCATCCTCTCTACATGCCCAAACCAACTAAGCACACCTTTCTCTATTTTGGTCACCACATCCTCTACCACACCACAGACGAGCATGTATGAAAGCGCTCATGAAAGTAGAGGAAGCGAAAGAGGTATGCCAAGATCGTAGCAAGTGGAAGGACGTAATCTCTGCCTACCCCCACGGGAGAAAGGCGTGATGATATGTATGTATGTATGTAAGGTATTATACTGTATCTATTTTCGTAAAAGACATTTCTATGATTTATCCGATTTATAATGAATTACATCGAAATAAAGAACCATCATGCAGGGTTCATGCCTTTTTACTTTCATTTCCTTCTACAGTTCTCTCTCTACAGTCTTAACGTCATTAGTGTAAAAACGCGAAAGTGTGTGGGATCTATAAACAGTTGTATAGATTGATAGATGCAGAACATTAACGTACAAGAGAATTCACCGCAGAATTTCAAAATGGTTTTGGAAAATACATTTCACAGTATGAACATAAATGCACTCATATATTATTCGTTTGTTTTAATAGTAGTACGCAACGAAGGCCAGTTTCGAGTCGATTGTGAAAACATATCGCATAAAGCCGGCGTGTAGACAGTAAATTCGTGCGTATTTTAACTGCTCTAGTTAACAAGAATGCACACGGTTCTTGTTTAAACGTCGTATTAATGAATTAAAAAAAATTAAAGTATTTGTGCTAGATATTTCCAATATTGATGTGTTATAATACTTATTCAAAACAATCGAATCAAGTACTTTATACTGTTATACTTTAACAATCTATTCAATTATTTATAAATAGCTGTGTCCCCGCGGCTGTGCCTGATTTCATATACTCTTCACTGCATTTTAATTTTTTTACACGAAACCCTTATACACGAAACCGTTATAGGTAAGCCAACTAAAGCATAGACATACAAGGATGTTCTTAAAAACACCCTTCCCATACTACAGTAAAGATATAAAATCGAATAATACAATGCGTTCAAAGGAAACGACCTCATATTAATTACACTTATGAACAGGCACATGCTAATTCTTGTGTATACGGCATGCGTTGGTTCGGGGGCCTCTCCTAAGTAGCCTAAGACGTGCGCTCCAATCTCAAAATGACCAGGTTTCTGTACCCGCTGCCAGCAAAATACAGTGACGCTTTCACGAACTAGCATAATATATATTACACTGCTCCTCACACCACTGCATACTACACGGAGATATCCAGATTCTGTAAGGGATCATGAGATCCCTTTATTCTTTTAACCACCGAAGGCTTAGCAAAGGCACAAATTTACGTCGGCTTCGCGCTAGCTATTAATCTTCCGGCTGAATGCCCTAAACCCTTGCCCAATACTCGATGAAGTTGCTAAGGCTGCTGTTATCAGCGTCTTAATCAATTTGAAAATAGAGATAGAGACATAGATTGACGCATTAACAACTCTGTAGAACGTATCGAGTAACAAAACGTGACTTGAGTATTGATTGATTGTACAAATGGCCCACACTGATCGACACATTAGAAGCCTTCTTACTTTAATTAGTTCTACCTAATTAGGTATAATGTCTACATTATACTGATTCTTTCATACAGGCAAATACGTATGATACAAGACTTAATTACGTGAATTACAAAGAAATCAAGCCAAAATCTAGTAACGACTTTGACAAAAATATTTGAGTATTATTATTAGAAACGTCGAATTAATGAATCCAACACACAATATTATATATACTAGCTGAGTTCCCGCGGTTGCGCCCGCGTTTCATATATTGTTCACTGTGTTTAGTTTAATACCGAACCCTAATAATTTTCTAAAATCAATAGTACGCGGAGTAACTTCAACTATCTACCAAAAACAGTCCGGTCAAAAGCGGTCCAGCCGTTCCGCAGATTACCCGGAACAATCAAACAACGATAATAAGTATCGTAAATACATTCATATGTATTTAGTGCGAAAATTAAACGACAATTGAAAAAGGTACGGTCTCTTATCTGATAGGTATAATATAGTTATAGGTTAGGTTAGAAATGAACGGCCGTGATCTACTTCGATGTAAATTTAGTGTTGAATTAACATACTAGATATTGGCAAAATTATAACAGTCACTAAACCATTTCCAAATTAAACTTACAAAACATACGTTTGTTTGTGGTTCCTTTTAAGGACATACTTGTGCAATACCACACCATATAATAATTTTTTATACAAACTAATCCTTATTAAAACAAGTGTACCTTGCAGCATATCGTGCAAATCCGTTGTGCATTATTGTTTTGTCTACCTTTGTTATGTAACTTGATACTAATAATGATTTAAAAATGCCTTGGTTCTCAACGTGGGCGACAACGCTCCCTTGGAGCAGTAGAAGACCCAGAGAAAATTAGGAGACATTGAGGTAGCGCTGAGGAGGCATGAGAGAATTGAAAATATAGTCTAAAATCAGCAAAAAGTTAAGATGGGGTCTCTAGAAATAAACATATTCTCAAAGTTGGCGGTGATGAAAATAATGTTAAGAAACTGTGTTCTAATCATAATAAATACGTAGATCCTTGAAGGTGTAAGCTATTTCTCTAATATAATCCTTCAGTTTTAAATATGTGGAAGGTATTATGGGTACTTTTTACCTGGCCTTTATTTAAGACATGCTTGATTTGGTCTAGATACATTCGCCTAGGTCGACCCTTACCGACTTGCCCATTCACCCTCGCCTTATAAATTAATTTCGTTAATCTTCTCTCATCCATCCTCTCTACATGCCCAAACCAACTAAGCACACCTTTCTCTATTTTGGTCACCACATCCTCTACCACACCACAGACGAGCATGTATGAAAGCGCTCATGAAAGTAGAGGAAGCGAAAGAGGTATGCCAAGATCGTAGCAAGTGGAAGGACGTAATCTCTGCCTACCCCCACGGGAGAAAGGCGTGATGATATGTATGTATGTATGTAAGGTATTATACTGTATCTATTTTCGTAAAAGACATTTCTATGATTTATCCGATTTATAATGAATTACATCGAAATAAAGAACCATCATGCAGGGTTCATGCCTTTTTACTTTCATTTCCTTCTACAGTTCTCTCTCTACAGTCTTAACGTCATTAGTGTAAAAACGCGAAAGTGTGTGGGATCTATAAACAGTTGTATAGATTGATAGATGCAGAACATTAACGTACAAGAGAATTCACCGCAGAATTTCAAAATGGTTTTGGAAAATACATTTCACAGTATGAACATAAATGCACTCATATATTATTCGTTTGTTTTAATAGTAGTACGCAACGAAGGCCAGTTTCGAGTCGATTGTGAAAACATATCGCATAAAGCCGGCGTGTAGACAGTAAATTCGTGCGTATTTTAACTGCTCTAGTTAACAAGAATGCACACGGTTCTTGTTTAAACGTCGTATTAATGAATTAAAAAAAATTAAAGTATTTGTGCTAGATATTTCCAATATTGATGTGTTATAATACTTATTCAAAACAATCGAATCAAGTACTTTATACTGTTATACTTTAACAATCTATTCAATTATTTATAAATAGCTGTGTCCCCGCGGCTGTGCCTGATTTCATATACTCTTCACTGCATTTTAATTTTTTTACACGAAACCCTATTTTTTTTAGTACTAAGATTAAGAAAAAATCTTTCTCATAAATTCAAGCACTAGCTCGTAAAACTGTGTATTGAATCGTATTTTATTAAAATGTATATGATGTTTAATTTTTCTATGCGGAAACTTAATTATTTCGAAAATCAAAAGTACCCTAAGTTACGCTGAGTAATTTCAGCTATCTACCAAAAAAAGTCCCGTCAAAATTCGTCCAGCCGTTCCGGACATTACCCGAAACAAACAGACAGACAGACAAAAATTTAAAATATGTATTTTTGGTATCGTTTCGTTTATTTAGGTATCGTATATACATTCATATTTATTTAGTAAAAAAAATTAGTTTTGACATTACAAATAGACACTTAAATTTTATTTATTAGTGTACAGATATATCAATTAAACGGTGTTTAGTATAATATTATTTTGAAACCATCCCGTCCTTTACTAGGACGCGCGTCTTAATTTTCATACAAAATATAATATGGCAGGAAAACTAAGAAAGTCGAAAGATTTAAAAACATTGCAAACGATGGTAGTAGTATATGGCGTATTATCGTTCAATAATTCATTAAAAAATATTAAAGGATTATTATGAGTTCATGACCACAGAACAAATAAACAATATTGCGACTAGTCAGAGGTGTACAATGTTGAACATAAATATTGGTCTATTTTTAGAGGAATTACCGAGTATTTCAGTCTTATTTGGTCTCCCGGTATCGGTTATTTCGCGCGTCCCGCTTTATTACACTTATTATTAGGTGTTTATTATGTTGTCCATTCTTGCACACAATATAACCATAGAACATAAATCATTTTTAATGCGAACAACTGGAGTTGAGAGCATAGATTCTAAAAGAAACAGCTACATAAAACTATTCTTTTATTTGTACTATTTAGGTCAAAATTAAACTATTAATAACATGCGTCAGTGCGTCATAACCATCACTTATGATATAAACTAATATTTTAGAGTCATAATTTAATACTATAATGCTGCCATATTAAAAAAATCTAAAGTTGATTTAAGATTTTAAAATGTTCGAATTACAAAAACTTAAGAATAAATTCACACTGATTCAAAAAAAATATTCATATTAAAAGTTACAACAGACGTTTGTAGAATTTAACTATACTTAGCTTGATTGTAATTCATAACGTCAAGGTCATAGTTTTCCCTTGTCACGATTGTTATCAATGGGAACGCACCCAAGGGATGCTTTTGTGCAATTATTTATTATGCACTTTCACATTCCTACTTAGATCTAGGTTGCGATAATGGGTTAAAGGTTTAGATGACTGCATTTATGTTTAAGCATAAACTACTTTAGGGGGATAACATTATATACTTTTTGCTTACACAAAATTTACAGATGTCGTGATAAGAGATCTAAATTATATCTTTTTTTATTTTATTCTTTTTACACGTTATAGTTATATTACTTTGACCTCAATCTTTTTGTAATTTTGGAATGAAATTCTGATTTCTTACATTCGAATAAAGTAAGCTGTTTTAGTCGTGTCATCTAATTTATTTTACAATAGTTTAAACACACACATACAAATCCAATCACACAACCGATTATACCCACGCTCGCACCTCTTACATACACAACAGGAGTATATCTTTTATTATAAAGCTGTAATGTTATAAAGGAAGGCACTGGATCCCGGGGCACAATTTTTTTTTTCCGGGTCCATTGCACCCTCTGATTTGTATTTGCAATTCATGAATAAAAATTTATTATTATTATTATTATTATTTGACCTCAATCTCACCTGATGATAAGTGACGTTGTGGTCAAGGATGGTAAACACACTAAGCCTGGTGATGCTGCCGGAACACACCTATTGGTATTTGGCCACAGGTTTTAAACTTGAGGGTGGTATCTACCCACGCGGGCATTATTAGAAAATGCTCTACCACCATGCCTATTGTTTTCTCACGATGTTTTCATTCACCAAAAGGTCAGGCTGATTTTAGAGTTGGAGGCGTGGCCTTGAACCCGCGTTCGTTGACGCGGAATCCGGCCACTTTACCTACTGGCGCAGTGGGTGGGTATCATCGCTTGATATGATAATAGGATTCTCATGGCAAGTTAATTCACTATCAAATAGCGTGGAACCTATTTTCTATCAATAAGTTAAAATAAATTTATGAATGTAATAATTATTATGGAATTTCAATTATTCTCGGTTTCTTGGGAAACCAAGTTTGAAATTACATTAATATCGGCGTAGATCAACAATAATTAATGTTAGAGATAAGACGAAACGTCTCGTGGGAATTGAATTACGAAGAACTATTAATGAAATTATTTATATTTCGAAATATTTAAGCCTTTACGCACAACGTAAAGATCATGTTTTTTTTTGCAGTATGAATAAAGAAAAATAGAATAAGATAACATTGTGGATGACAAACGGGATATAGGCGGTGATTAAAACCTTATGTTAAATTATTTCAGACACAATTTAGATGGCCGCCGTTCGTTCAAGGGACATGTGTTTGTAAGGTATTAAGAATAAATAGTCCCATATATGGATTCATCAATTAAAGAATAAAGGAAGCCATTGTAATTAAAGATAATTAAGTACCGATTACCTATTTTTGTAACAAACTTAATTCATATTTATCTGAAGTGTTGTTTGTATAAATATGTAACACTTAATGCTGAGCGAACGGAAGTATTTTGCATAAATCTGTATTTTTCTTTTCTTAATAACAACAGGTTGATAATATCGCAATCGATACTTTAATAGTTCGAAAGATCGATTGTTTGGTACTCGATGAGTCGTAAATCGATTCATCAAAGTTAGATTCGAATCGATACAAAAATCGATATTTTTCGGAAAGGATTCACATCCCTACTTAGCAGATGTCCAGGGTCCGGACCGTACGTATGTTAACACCATAAAGTTTCAAGTCTGTCACCAAGCATCTATAGGCACTATGTTCCGGTAGCATCGTTTATAAACCAAATCCTATAGGACAACGGTCGCAAAAATTCCTTAATTCGGGATCACTTTAATTTCTTTATTGATATGAGAGGAGACATATACAAATTAAAAACTAAATCAATACCAAAAATAAAATGTAAAATCTCCAAAGTAATATAAAATCATTAAAAATACAATTTTGCAAGTGCAAAATATGTACTTATTTGCTAGTTTCAACTGGAAAAAACTGTAACACTTTTCTATTTTCACTGCACGGTGCATACACATTCACAAGTAAAAAAAAAAGCGTTGCTGGTCATTGTTGCACTAAAGTAATCGTTTACATTTGTGACGAATCCCCGAATCCTAAGGCAATTGTAAAATTAACTACATTGAAAAAGGTAAAACCATTTGGGCATCTAATACAAATGTTTTAATGAAAAATGTACTAAATCGTAATAGTATTGATTTATTTATCCCAACTTAATAGGTGAATGTTTAATAAGTAAGTACCTACATCCTGCTGATATTGCAGCTTGTGGCCTATGAACGCAGATGGATGGTCTTTCAGGTTTCAACTCGTAAAAGATAATAATTAAAAAAACGAACTAAATATCAGTGACCAGTTACGACAGATGTTCATTACAAAAACATCTTACTACGGTTAATATAATATATACAATCGATGTATTTAGCTCTAATCGTTCCGTAGTTGTAAATTTTCTTAATTCTCATTGATCAGTTTTATTATATAATAAACACACGCCACTATTATATATTTTGCTTACATATGAAAAGATCTATTAACCTGATATTCTAAAGTCAGGATCAGCAGGCGTAGGTACTGGTCCAGGAGTCAGTTCAGGGCGGAGTTTCCTCAGGCCGGCCACCACCCGCGGCGCCGGCGATTGCTCCCCCACAAGCATCTCACCACAACATCATACAAACAAACACTACACTACAATTTATCAAATTCATCACTAATATTCACTGCAAAGAATCCAGCTTCGCAAAATATTGTATAATACTACACAAATAATATAAAAGCAAAACACAGATGTGTCAAGATAACGTAAACGTCAAATTCGTATTTAAACGTCGATATCGTTCGTTAATAAATTCGCGCGAAACGCATATTTTTAATTCGTCTTCAATGACACGACTCAACAGCCGGCCGACGCGTCAATGAATGAAAAATGAATGATGTTGATTTGTTGCGTCGCAACCGCACAATACGAGCTGCGAGTAGCAACCCCACTCATCTCTACAAAAAATACAAACGTGCGTAAAAATCTGGAACTCACCTACTGCCATCTATGAACGAATAGAAATACCAATTTATGAGAAAAACTTTGACTTTTTGAGAAAATTAATTGCCTAATAAACTTGATAAACCCATTTAAAGAAATAGTATTCTACTAAAACAACGTTTTTAAAATATTGTATTTTGTTGTAAAGATTGTATATTATACTCTTGTGAATTTTCGTATCAATGTTTAATTTTTGTTGCTTATTTGCTTTTATTTTTAATGGACTTCAAAGAATCGCATTCATAACTGTGTTTAACTTTCTTATGAAAAACTATAAACAAATCCTGCATGTTTATGTAAGTTTATATTAATGCCATCTGTTGTTTAGCAAGAAAAAGTTATTATAACTACGTGCTTAAATACTAGATCAATGTAAATAGTTTAATTTAAAAAGTGTAGATGGCGCTATTAGTAATATAAATGCGCCATCTGTTTATTGCTTTCAAAACTAAGCAACTCTTAAGCCACGTGTCTGAACAAAATCATATGTTAAAGTACAGTATGCAAGTTGGAAAGTTTGTAAAGTAATTTCTGTAGATGGCAAAACGAGTATCCTTTTAAGTTTAAATTCAGGATAACGTTATACCATTTTACAATATTTAAAGAGAGCATTTCGGTTGCTTAATTAAAAAAAATGGGTAGTCTGCACTAACTCATTATTTTATAAAGTATATTTACTAAACTTTCTTTATGATATTTATTATTGGAAAATAACAACTTTTTAATCACTCACATATGCGTGGAAATTAACTAATTATGAATTATTTTATATCTATTAAATCCTGAAATTTTGTCTAATTAGTTAGTTTCGTCTGCAAAATAAGTTTAACATAGGTAAAAAAATTCATAAATCTTTAATGCAATTAAAAAAATGTATCCCATGTTAAATAATTCTTGAATAAAAAAAAATACTATGTTATTAAGTTGTTGTTCTTATTTTATTAATATGCGAGCACGGTAACCTTTAGAAGAAATGGCTCTCAAGCCATCTTGTTGTGTGTGGAACCATATCATGCGGGAATTTCAGATCCGTAGCCGTAGCTTTCCTTTTTCGTAAGCTCAACATTGCATTACGGGATTCAAACCCAGTTCAATCAACACTTTATCTGACCAGCCTACTACTGAGCAATTATTACTTTTAAATGACCTTTTAGAGAGCTAATAAAAGTAATTATTTTAGTGTATCTGTAAGTATTTGTGTGAACGACTATATAATTAATTAGGCAAAATGATTTTAAGGGCACATCAATGAAAATAAAAAACGTCAAAATACTACGATTCGTTTCATTTTATTATTCACAATATATTGGGTACTTTTATAATAATCACAATAAGCACATACAATACATAATATGTCAGTCATAAATCTAAAATAATTTTGGAAGACGATAAACGTTTAAAATTACAGGAAGACATTGAGATCAAAACAATGGCACTTGTAGAGAGAAAAGTTTTGATATTTTATTACGTATATTTACGAATTTAATATGTACTTCATTAAAATTAATAATAATGCTTACTCAAGATTCACTCACGTATATTATCGAAACAACAAGTTATAATATATAATAATTCGACTTATTGGAAATTAAATTACATTTTATTATTAAAATACAAAAAAAAAAAAACCGTTGCTTAAAATTTGAATAATACTTATGAGAATTTTCAAACAGCCATCTAACGTTGAATTACAAACATTGTATCGTAATATCATTTTCTAAACTGAACTGAAAGACAGTTTTTTTTAATAAACTAAATATAAAGGCACAATATTTATCACTATAATATATGTAAGTAGTCTAATACTAATGTTTAATATAAGTTACATCGAATTAAAGCTTTATCGTGGAAGAGACTATTATTAATTATCACAATAATCAAGCAACACACACGGGTAAAAACTACGAGTCGATTACCAAGGGCGCCACTTGTTCGTGTCTTCGTCCGCCGGTGGTCCTTCGCAATGCCGGTCTTTTTTATCACCGCAAAAACCCTCGAGTTGTCGTCTAGCCGCTTCTTGTTTTTTAAATTCCTGGTACTCGATTAATTTTCTTTTCTTTTTCGGCGGCAAGTTGCTGTAATCCATCGGAAATTCGCATTGTTCCGGAAGAATTGGGACTTCTAATTTACTCTCATTCGTAGGTATTATTACTTCTGGTTGATTCGCTTCGTGTGTGATCATTACTTTTGATGGTTGTAAATTATCTACACTTTTGACTGGTGATCTGACTTTTCTGAGATCCAACGTATCTGTGTTTACGTCGCTCATACCGATATTAGCCGGTGAATACTGGTAGGTATATTCACCCCTATTATACGGTTCAGTTCTCTGTAAATATTTTGAATCAGCGAGCTCAACACTTATATTGTCGTGAGACGTCTCGTTGCCTCGCTTGTCCATGATGTGTTGTCTGATTTTTTGTAATATTATATCCTTCGCCTCGGCAGGAACTCTGTTGAAATATGCGTTCCTTTGTCCGCTTACTATGGGTCCGTTCGATTGTTCTACCGCGTGCGGGCCGAGTTTGTCTACCGTGGTTAGAAGGCCGGGTGTTGTGTGCTTGTAGGTAGCTACTGCATTTGACCTACCATAACCCCATTGTTTAGACCCGTCGCCGGAATAAACGGAATCCTCTGCGTCCGATGAGGATCTTTCGTGATCGCTGTAGTAATGTTGCCTGTCAGAAACAAGAGAAGACGGCGAAGTTGGCGGTGAAAACGGTGGCCGTTCTGGTACTTGTATGGTTAGGGGCTGAGCAGTAATCAATCTCGACAGATGAGTGATCAGATTTTGGCTCACATTTGCGTCCATGTCTGGTACGGCCATTATGAATCGGCACGCTTCAGCGGCGCATTGGCCGAAGCCAGCTTGGAATTTCTTCGCTTCCAAAACCGGATCTTTTGGGCTGTGCAATTTGGTGAGATGGTTAACGGTGAGCTCAAGGATATCAGCCTTCTCCAACTTGCTTAAGTTGTCGTCATCAATCTGCAGACAAAGGAGAAAAGATAAATATAAAAGCAGGTGTATCGTTTCCCACGGTTCGAGAACGCGTAGCGTTACATTAAAATAACTGTACGTCTGTTGAAGCGGACACTCCTGTTCCTTAATGGAACTTGAGAGACTTGTATTCCAGTTTCGAGGCGCATGTTCTATTATGTTTGTGTAATAAACAGAAGGACGACCGGTCCATGGGATAAAAATAAATGTCGTATGAGATGATGCGTAATGGTCAAAAAAATACACTAAACGATGCTAATATTGAATAAAGGTACGAGTAACTTATTGTTTATTAATTATATGAATGAATTAAGTTTATTTACCTCTAAAGCTCCGACCATAAGGTCTTTGAGTTCATCCAAACAACGATTAATGCGAGCGCGTCGCTTTCGTTCCAATAATGGTTTAGTTATTTTCTTGTATTTGGCTGTCTTTGAAAGCGGAGCAGGATCCGATGACATTTTTGAAGTATCCTAATAAAGACAAAGTAAAAATCATATAATTTCGGTACCTTAATATATTGTCAGCGTAAATGTTTTTAATGTCATTTTAAATATTTGTTTACATTCAACTAGAATAAATCACTATATAGTTATATTTTCACTAATTCTTCTTAAATTCTTACGAGAAGAAATACGTCAACCAATTTATAAATACAATGGCAATGGACAAATTTCAATATAGCCATAGATAGATACAAAAGAAATCTATAAATCTACAAGGATTGTGTTCACAGCATTCTTCCTTAGTATTCCCAGTATAGTAAGAAACTGTTCTTTAAAACATAATTTCTTATACAAAATAAATTTATTAAAACATTACAAGTATTATACTTCAACCAATAAAATACTTACAATAATTTCGCCTTAATATCCAAACACAATCACACACATCCACTTACGTTCGAGAGATTGCAAATATAGACGCGCACAACCGCCCGCGCCGCCTCATCAACTGCCTGAAAAAAGCCTTAGCCCAGCCGCTCCCCCTTGCCCCGCGGCCCTTCGTTCCTCACCCTTCGCCCATTCATACCCTGCCAGCACGTGTGGCCCGCCAACTTACATGCGTAGCATTCTCTCCCAGATAATTCATGCCAACAAAATCGTTTGCCCTATTCAAATATCCTAAAGTTGTTTTAATTAATTTTTTTTATGTCCTCAATCGTAAACTAATATCCGGTGATAAGAATACTAAATTTATAGATCAGCTTTTATAGTGGAAATATACCACGTGATTTATTTTTAACGATGTCGGTACTTCTCTTCCTGGATTGCTTACTGTGTACACGTTATAAAATTCCTGGCTTTAGAAAATATGACTCTCGTATGTTATATGGTATGCTGGTGTTTGTTAAATTCATGTTGTAAAAGAACCAACTCAACATAGATTGGTTTACTTTTTGATGCCACGCTTTGAATATAGATGCATCCTGTACTTGTAGGTAAAAGCACATATACTTCAATGATATAAGGTCACAGTCTCTCAACCTTATTTTGCCCCCTTTCAGAATATGTTTTTTTCTTGATTTTTTTGCCTTCTTTAGGTTATATTTTTAATAAACACACTCTTCCTTCTGCGCTATTAGAATGCTCGCTAATTTTCTCTGGGTCTACTTCCACAAGGGGCGTTATTAGCAACGTTAAGAACCTTGGATATAGATGCCTTAGTTTGCCTACACTAGTATTAGAAAAAAACATGTCCAAACAAACTAAATTTCTTCAAATAATTATTAAAAAAAACTATTGTGAAAAAAATGTAACGCGGCTTTATGCTCCAAAACTTACCGATGCGTAATAAATTCAACGTTTATTGTAAAATAACTAAATATGATAATAAATCATATTATCCAAATTATTACAAAAGTTTTTCAGCCTATTTTATCGCCTATAAAAATTATAAATTTAACACATAAATACTTTTTCTGCTCTTTAAGGATTAATCACGAACGAAGACAACTCTGCAAAGTCATGCGATAGACTCATATTATATCCAAGAATTCAGAATGAATAATTAATAATTAACTTCATTAAGAATAAAGCCCTAGATGAGTATAAATTTCACTTACTCATTTGTGGATAAAACCCTAAAATAAATTCCTAGGGTTTTGCGACAAGCGCTTAAAGCAATCAGAGGAAAAATCGTATTTATCAAAAAGCAGTGACTCACATCTCAACTTGGGCGTTACCGATATGCAGACTCGATCTTAACTAAACTCATCGGTTAAGCGGCCATAAACAAAAAAGGTTTGAACCTTTGTGCATTCCTTTTTACTTTACGTTACATATGACCTCGTAATTACAGTACGTACATATGAGTATTCGTTTATTTTTCAAGTTAAAACTTCTTTAGCGGCGTTGAATGATTCTCGGTAGGGGAAAATCTTATAGATTCGCGTTAACAACGCTATGACGTCAGCCGTCAACATGCTACAGTATTTCAAATATAAGATGGCGTTTAAGTGTTGGCGCACAGAGATGTATAGTAAAAGGTATATTCATGCAGCGTATCATATGTTTTGATTATGAGGAACTATATGAAAAACTTTTATAAATAAAAACAAAACCGACTTCAAAAGAATAAATTATAAAAATGCACTAAAAAGTCAATAAATAATACTTTATTAAATCCGGTTCGTTTATTTTGAAATCGGTACCAGCTTATGGATAACAAAGTGGTGTAAATGTACGTCACTAATTATATTCAATTTTGATTAATTGTTCTTTAAAATCATCCTAGTCCTAGCTTATGTGTAATTATAATAAAGTTTAGGCAGTTTTTTTTTCCATTTGTAAATGAGTACATTGGTTAACTATTTCTAGCACCGACTCCAAAATTAACGAACCAGGTTAATAAAGTAATTATTTATTGACTTTTTAGTGCATTTTTCTACTTTGTTCTTTTGAAGTTGGTTTTGTTTTTAATTAATAAAGTTTTTTTTTTCCATCCCGATTCCGACGCTATCCTTAAGGTCTAAGCCTTAAGTCCACTATGTTAAGATAACGTTAACAATGTAAAGGCCACTATATTGTCGCTCAGTATTATTATTATAGAAATAGTGATGTGTTATAAAACGTAATTATGAAACTTAAATATTCCCCCCTTACTCTCTGTATTTAAGTGATTAAGTATTTATAGGTTATATACAATGAGTTACAATGTTGTGGTTAAAGTTAGTTTTAACTTAACGGTGAATTCGCAGATGCTTGTAGATTCTCTTAACAATTCAAATTAAATTAAAAAAAAAACTAAATTACTTTCATATTTATAAAAACTATTAAATAAAGAAGTATAATTGATTTTTGTTTTTGTAATTGATGAATTCACAAACTACCTACTTAACCAATTTTAAAATATTATTTCACCTTTAGAAATTTACATTTTTACATACTAATATTTATATTTTTAAATTACAGTATCTCTATGTAAACTATAATATTGTAAGTCAAGATATCAAAAATTTACTTACAAAAGACATTATATGGCGTACACTACGAAAATAGTGCACTAAGAATTACAGAGGTCTACCGTTGTATACATATCACGCAAAAACTAATGAATAGATTTCGATCAATTTTATTTAGACTTACTTATTAGCCTTATGTACAAAAAATATCATTCATTTTAAAGTTATTAAATTTTAAAATCCCATACAAAATCGCGGTTATCAGCCAGAATTATAATGGGTTAAACTAAATGTAGGAGTGTGCGATATATGTCGATTATCAATAAATATCGATACGTACTCTCGACATATCGAATCAACTCGATATTATCGAATCATCTGGTACCTATATATTTTCATCCGTTATAGATCTATCGAAAAAAATTAAAAGTACACTATTTCTAATGTATTTTGATGTACAAATGTTACGTCTAATAATGTTGTACTTTAATAATAGGTTATTATAAAATTTCTGAGACGGGGAAGGAAGTGTCCTATGGTGGACTTGAGTTGAGCGTCAGATATATCGAAATTAGAGTTCATTATGTTGCATAGTATCGATACAACGATACGATATATCATATCGAAAAAATATCGATTTTTTTCTAGATGGCACATCCCTAAGTAGAAGGAAATCGAAGAGGTAAGAATGGATTGTGTGAAGAATGACACGACGTGTATAAAAGGTGTGAATGTTCTGATGACAACTGACAAAAGAGAGTTGAAGAAGGAAACATATTGTGCCGATCATACTTTATGTATGAAAAGGTAAAGAAGAAGCCGGCATCAGCCTTGGAAGTGTTCGGATCTCCAACTGGGGAGGCCTTTGTATCCACCACCAGCGTAGTAGTACAGAGATACTTTCTTGCACAAGAACAAGTATTTACATTACATCCACACTCCTGCTCACTACACGCAGGTGTATGGGTTCTATAAGGGACCTTTAGGTCCATAGTTTCCTTAACTTAGGTTTAGCTAGGGCAAATTCCGCGGAATTTATATCTCAGGTTGAGTTTCGTACCGCTATGCTGCCCTTGCGTTAGCTTCAAATCTTTTTTATTTAACTGACCAACTGCTGTTGACCAGAAGGGGCTTAACAGCTTCATTGAACTTTGAGACGACCGCTTAAGGCACTCAGCCTAAAAATGTTAACCAGCGTAAGTGCACCAAAATACAAACCTCGGCTAAAAATTCCGCGGAATTTACATCCTCAGCGCTCGCCTCAAAAATTCGGTGAAGCTGTCAAGGCTTTTCTGAACAATTCGGGAAAAAGCAAAGATGTTAACAATGATAATGAATTGAATACAGTTATAACACAAATCAATAATAATTATATCTCTAACAATCATCTGGAAACAAAATTGGGTTATAAAATTTATAAGTTTATTTCAAAAATCGGCAAGCATTGCTTAGAAACCGTTAGCTATAATAAGTTTAAAGCCTCAAAAGACTGACCTAAGCTTTGTCGGCTTCGAGAAAACAAAAGATTTATACAAAAAAATCGAGTTAATAAATGGCACGGTCCCTAAACAGGACAAAGTTAAATGGGGCGTGTGGTAAATTTTTTTCCATTCCCTCCAGGTAGAGAATAAAGCAAGCCTCTTCAAAGGTCGGCTTAGTTTATTCTTTTGTCATTCCATTTCAAATTGCTTTTGAAGTTTTACAACGCACTAATTACGGGTGATCTGCAAGAGAGTCTAACGTTTTATTGACGTTGTTAAGAGGTATAATAAAGTAACTGAACAATTTCTTTATATACATAGCTGTTTTAGAAACATTATCTAGGAGGTAATAACATTCGTAGATATGTAACAGGATTTGTTTACTGTTAATATTCTTTATGTAGACACAGTTATGATAATAAAGTGTAAAGAGGACGTTCATAGATCGAAAATATCTAAAAGAGTATTGATTAGATTACTAATTAAAAAACTTATCTAAATACAAATCAGTTGGATAAATTCTTCAAAATTAAAATCAAAATCAATTCGTCAAAAGAGTTGTTTTAATGAAACATGAAGATAGTACTTTACGAGTATGTTGACTTAATTCACGAGTATCCTGCTACATTGTTCCATATTATATAGATTTATGCTTTAAAAATATAATTATATTATACATATTTATATAATAACATTTTAACATAGCCCAGTATACAACATTAACATAATATAAAATGTTATTATAAATCCGGGTCGATTTTTCGTACAGCCCTAACCTCAAAAAATTTCATGAAAATTACTTGGAGTTTTTTTGCTTAGATCTTGTTTGTAGTAGTTTTATGTTGAATTCATTAGCTTACGTCATTTGACTTTATATTTTAGTAGCCATATTACGTTATATAAAATAAATAAATTAACTGTTTTTTCTTTATTTCTTCTTTCCTATATAGTTTAGACATTGTGTGTAAGAGAAGCCTATCAGATATGAATATGATACACCCTTTTTTCTTTTTTTTTTGCCGGGGGCAAATGCATTTACGCACTACCCTTACCCATTGCATTAGTGAGACCGAAGTCCCCCAATGCAATGGGTAAGGGGGTGCGGAGGGACGTCTCCGCATCAGTGTGGTACTCGCCCGGGCGTGAAGCGTCTGGAAATACCCACTAAAGCCCCCCGGGGCCGTCCGCCGCATTTGGGATGGGGGCGACACTGGGTGGCTTTCGCGTCGCAATATGATACACCCTGGATAGTTTTAGTAAAATAACTATCACTTTGCTAGACCGTAATGAGAAAAATATGGAAACATTTGTGAAGATGTCAAGACCCTATAAATCAAACGGAGTTAGTCAATCCTAAAAAAATCTTTCCCAATAGTTCCCAATATTGCTAAGTTTGTTTTAGCTAGATCTCAGGCTGTTGTATAAGTAGTTCTTATCTTTACGATGTAGTTTGGTTTCCTTCAAATCTATTGGACATTGTTATATGGAACATATATTCTGGTTTATATCACAACACCTAACTGGAAAGTTCTAGTATAGTCGCCATTGATTGCTTAGAGTGTTGAAAAATTGATAGAAAATTGACAAAAAAAAACTGTGACACAACGAAAAAACACTGGCAGAATGACATTAACTAATAAAAAGTATCAGATAAATTATTGCTGTTAATTTTTGAATTCAGAATTTAGATCATTTTGAATTTGTTCTGTACAACACAAAAAAATATTCCCATACGCTTACTAATCACTGGTGATATATTGGTTTTCATTTGTTAATTTGGAAGGAAATTATTATTTTAAAAATAACTTTATACGTATTATAAAAATGTATACAAAAACCCATAGGTACGTTGATTGAAGTGGAGAAAAAATTTCATTCAATCATTATCGTTTAGAAAAATCTATGTTATGGGATCAATAAAAGTAATTCTCCGGGGCTGGCTATCCGTTACAAATAGTCTAACAGTTATTGATTAAGTTAAATATATCTGTTGTTAGTTAATTTAGATAGGTATAGGCTAATCGGTCACGCATGCAATTCGTTAGGCAGAAAAATTAATTGCCAATCTTGTTAGGGGAATTATTACTGTTTTTACACAACACCTTGGTTTAAGTTAAAAAAATAAATGTATTTCTGTTTATTCAGAGAGGCTGTTACGTGAAATGTAAGGGTTTTTCGGCGGCACCTCAGTTTGTCATGTAGTACTGGACCCTATATTGTGTGATTTTTGTGGTATTTTTCACGTAACATAGTTTGGTTATTGTGTACAAGTGAAGTGAATTGAAAATAATGGCACGAAACCTTTATTCTGAGGTGCCACGAGTATCCATGGAACATTCTAGAGGGATTGCCATCGTCAAAATAGGTGGTGTGGACAAACGTCTCCTAGCCTATCCCATTGGACGAATATTATTACTACGACTCCTGAATAACATACGACATTTTTTTTAAACTATAATATAATATAAACTAGCGTTATTGTTGTCAAAAGCTAACATAAAAAAATACTGTGCTTCATATTGAAATTTGTGAGTAACACTAAGTTTTTAACGGAAATCAATGAATAAATATGCTGCTGTTATAATCTATCTATACTAATAAATGAAATTGGAGTGTTTGTTTGTAATGTCAAAATTATTATTATTTTACTAAATGGGTATGAATGTATGTACATACGATACCGATACCAAAAATACAATTTTTTAAATTTTTGATTGCTGTTTGTTGAGGAACGGCTGGATGAATTTTAACGTAAAAAAAATTAAACTCATGGATTTTCGAATAAATGGCAGGTATTGGAATTTGTGAGAAATCTCTGCTTAATGTTAGAAAAACTTTGGTAAATAAAGGGTTCTGTACAATAAAATTGTTTGACAAACGTCTAAAAACGACAGCAAAACCACACATTTTTCTTATTTCTATATGCCACTTATTTCGGTAACGGATAATATACCTATAGAATGTAAGGTCATCGCCATGGTATATACATATATGTAGTAATATGGTATAAATATATTTATTATAATGCCATTATCCAGGAAGCAAACAGGAGAACACGTTTGTATGGAACAAGCGTCGACCACATTTCCTCTTAAGAAAGAAATACCAAAATAAAATCATAACGAATTCCTGTAAAATAGAGAACGATGTCGCTTATCGCTGTTACTTCCTCTGTTTATTGTTATGTTTGGTATAATTACAACAAATTACGGACTAACTACAAATGCCACGCCGTGCTATGGTGGCCGTTAACTTGAGACTAAACAATGACACATTTCTCACTTTGTTTGAACGACAATTACTCAGGAACGTAGTAATTAGAAGAACGTGAGTCAATATAATGTTTAAAAGCTCTCACTATGATAACCAAACAAAAATAATCTACTACATGCATCTTAAACAAATAATTAAATCAATAAAAGATTCAACTTTAAAAAATATATAATCTCCAAAATTGGGTCTATTAAAACACAATACAGTAAGTAATTACATATAGCCACAGATAAACATAACCTGTTTATTAGTACATGTAATTACTTATTATATTGGTCATAACTTATAAGTGAATGAAGTCACTAATATATGTAAAGAAAATATATTTCCTTAATTATGTATGATTATATTTTATAATGTAAAGAGTTTAGTTTATAAGGTTAAGAAAGTCATGCTGGCCATTATGATATTTTGATATATGTCAAAAATGTTATATATTATTCATAATTGTATTTTCAGTTTAGAATTGTAAAAAAATAAACATAAAATGTCGTTTCTTCATTAAAAAGCAACACATTGTTTTTTTTAATTGTTCTTTATTTATCTTATATATATATTCGTAGTACGTAACTTTTATTCTGAACCAAATAAACAGATGTTTTCTATCATGTTTATACATGATAAATGATAAATTAACAACAAATAATGTCTGGAGGGCATACCTTGCCGCCAGAAGGGAAAGTTCTCTAAAGGCTGGCCGCATTGCCAGGTGAAACGCTATGCAAGCTATTGGCCACCCCTCTGGTCGCGAGACGTATCGACTGGTCAGCTCTCAAGCTCCTTGAAGAGGCTGTGAGCACTCAGACTTACGGTCTCAAAGTATTGACCCCAAACGGCACACATATATGACTCCCAGCAAAGGTAACATATTTGCGCCGATTGAAATCCTCCGCTGATGAAACTCCTGCGCCAACCTCCAAAGAGGTGAATCTTGACGATGTGAAGGTGCGATAATATCGATGCAAGTAGCACCCCATACTAAAGACCGGCCCATATTCCAAGGCATAAGCGTTATCCCGTCGAATATTTTCATGTACTAAACAAATCTATACTGTTAAAGAAAATTGAAGTGTCTGTTTGTAATGGTCATTTTTTTTTTTTTACTAAATAGATATGAATGTGTATACCATACCTATACTATTTTATTATTAGTATAGATGATATAACATACTGTAAAATTTCATCGATGGGAAAGACTTTCCCAATTATTAAGAAATGCAAACATCTAGTCATATAGTTTCTGGAATGTTGCAATGCCGGAAGCGATGACGGTTTCGTGGTTGTGTGTTGGGATGCCGCATCGAAGGAGTTTGTTTCGAATCCACCAATGCTATTATTACCTTGATGTTAGGGAACCTTGGGAAAAAGCCACATACCCACATATGTATTTCAACAGCATCATTTGAGAGCCAGTGCCTTTAGACTTAGCTTGTTTACCACATCGTTACATAACATCAGATGATTTTATTGTTAAATGATTATGTAAGTACAGTATAAAAAACCTAGTTAAACTTTGTTATTTTTTTAACTCCTTAAAATTAACATCCTTTCTTTTTCATTTCATAAAATTCCGTCTTGTAATGGAATGGAACCTGTGACCTAACGGTTCAAAGGAAACGCTTACTGTCACTATGCTATGAATCAGTTGCCACATAAAATAAATGTATTAGCTTCGGTGAGCATAAATCTACGCATTCTATGGGGCTCTCATCTCCACCGAAGCCAACTATTTTTGAAAAATAAATAAATAAATAGTCAGTAACTAATTATAATTCTGATCGAGTACCGTAATTTAATTCTAAATACAATGAGTATTCAATTTAATTAAACTTGGTTTATAAATAATTCGAATGTTTGTAAACAAACCGAATATTGAATTCAGAATATCACAAGTCAGTTTGATAGTTAATTTGAATATCCCATTACTTCGTCATTGGTCATTATTTTATTAATACTAAAAATTAACTGGTTTAATCAAATTTGTACTTTCGCTTGTCAATTATTATTGTGTTAAAATTACATGTCATTATAAAAATTCATTGATCACTGTTTCCTTGAAGTGACAAAAAAAGTATAGTGACTTTTAAAAATAATCGACAAAATGCTTATAAACATGTATTTAATTTGATAATTTTTAGTTTATCTCATACTACTGATATAAACAGATATAATATAGACCACTTTGACAATCACTGATTTCTAGAAATTCCGTATATTATCGAATTATTTTTTAATCCTTACGTATTTTATCAGGGCCTCTGTACTCACTAAATTACTTGACTTAATATTATGTCGGGATAATAAATTGCATTAGTAGAATTTAATTCGCAAAATTTTTCAATGCGCCCTGCATTTCTATGCGTTTGACGCATAGGTAATATTGGTTATTGTATACGACCTAATTCCAGTTTAGCCTTGTTAGTAAGATTAACATTTATTGTTCAAAGACAAATATTCTTTTTTCTAAATTATTTTAATCCAATATATATATATATATATATATATATATATGTATATATGTACTATAAATCGGTTCAGTGATTCTCGAGTTACTAACTCAGGTACTCAACGAGGTACTAACAAGTTAGAACTAACGTAGAGATATGAAGACAGACAGATGTTACCTTTTAAATTCACTCAGCGCAAAGCTGAAGAAGCCCTGATGCTCAGTAGGAATCAGCTACGAGTATTAGTGAGAGCACTAACTGGGCACTGTTGTTTGGGCAAGCATATGCACAACATAGGTGTCCAGAACACAAGAGAGTGCAGGTTCTGTGAAATAACAGACGAAACACCAAAGCACATCTTGTGTGAATGTGATCCATTAATACCCATACGTAACCGAATACTGGGTAAGCATGTGTTGCTTCCGGAGGAGGTACAGACGCTCTCTGCCAAAAAGATACTACAGAATATTCAGGTTGTAGGTCTAGGCAGTGAGCTTTAGAAATATAGGGGCGATCACAATAGATCTGACTAGGTCGCAGTGATACACGACTGTTTAAGCCTGCATAGCCCCTTTTCGAATAATAATAATACCTTTTAAATAATTTAAGGAAGAGGATTAGATTAGATTTATTTGAAGCTTCCGTCCATCCATTCAACCGAAAGACGTCAATAGCTGGACATAGGTTTCCCTCGAAGAGCTCCACGACAACCGGTCTTATACCCATAGAAGCTTGCTTTCTATTAATAGGATTATTATTATTACATTTATTAATACATATTAGATATGCGTAGTTGTTAATGATAGAACTAAAAGATATGGAAACGAATACTGTTAATGAATGTTAGAATGAATGAATGGATATATGTACGAGTAAAAGAAACGCGGGAAAGGACTTCATTCGAGGCACGAAAGGAAAAAGTAAGATATATATAAATACTTGATAGAATGAAGAGGTACATAAGGTTTTGAAAGAAACGAAGGCTGCTATTAGGTAGAGGAAAAATGTTGACGATATAATAGTGTTGTTTAATGAATGTAGGTAATAAGACTATAAAAATACTAGTAAGAGAAATGCAAGAAAGACGGCTGATATCGCTAGAGCTAAGGCACAAAATAAGCTTTACTAAAAAGAATACGTATGTACAAATATGTATATTTATTTGTTATAGAATGATAATATTAACGTTTATCGAGCAAAAATTCTGAAATTGACTTTAGACTTGTTTAGGGTTATTAGTTCACTTTCCTCCAAATACCGTGTTCACCTTTGCAAGTAGGTATTGTCCATAAAAATATGCAAGCAGTGCGAATTTCTAAATGTGTCCAAATTTCTAAGTTTTATTTGAAAAAAAAACCATGAAAAGACCCTTTATAGAAAAAGAACGATACGGTGAATAGTATTTTTTTTATTGGTCTATAAAACTGGGTACAATTTATTTAGTTTTGAAATAGGCTAATTTAACGATAATTTAAAGTGCCCTTTCTTTACGTAGATACAACTTCCAATAATAATAATACAGTGATGCGCAAAAGAATATAAAAAAACGCACAAAAAAAAAAATTAAAAATTATTAACAGCTAAAAAAAGTATTTACAAAATCTATGAAATTACGAGTTTCGTTGGTAATGCATCCTAAGATTAGCTTTAAACGAAGCAAAAGAACTATAAATAAACAAATCTAATAGGTGTATCACAATATTGGATTCGTCAATGTATTTATATCAACTATAGGTAATGTAGGTATTCTTTGTAAGCTATACTTAATCCTGTAGTCATGATACTGCATAAGTCTTCTTAGACATCAAGATAAAGTCAGCCGGAGGTCACGTCTGGGTTTGGCAAGTCGCTGAGGTCAACCGCGTAACGGTATCGCGGCGGTCACACATCTCTAATAAATCAAGTGGGTAGGTACATAATTGCTTCATTATCATTAACAGAGGACGCGAGAGACGCGCGTGTGGGCGTTTTTGTTTATCTGAAGCGTGGCGCGCACGCGTGGGAAATGACCGCGGACGACAGTTCTCACAATATGATGTTAGCGTTGCTGTCACTTTGTACTAATCAGTTTTTGCCTAAAACGTCTATTTTTTATAACACCTTCTACAATAATATTTAGCGTTTTATCTTCAATTCTAGAGTTAAATATGTTTTAACTTGTGTAAAATGTTTCTTTAACAGCGTTTAGCGATTTTTTGTAGTAGGGCTAAAAGTTACGGGTTCGCGTAACCGACATGCTAAAGTGAAGTGTTGCGCCAGACTGGTTACGTAAATAGAACACGTAAAATAACAATAAACAAAGCATATTTTTTTTATATTTCCAATATTGTTCTCATCAATGCTTGCGTTGAATTTTTTTTTAATATTTGTTACTTCTCTCTGTGTGAATGTGTACTGCGTGTTTATTTATTTTATAATGAATTTTTTATTACTTTTCCATTAACTTTGAAATATACTGGACATACCGGCACGGCCAAATTGGTTTACAAATTAGTGATTTATTTAATACCAATGCACGTTGTAATTAATTCTTAAAACTAGTTCAATGAAAATGTCCTTATTTGAGTTACAAATAAAAGCACAAATATTACTTGTATTACTAAAATTTATATATTGTATTGTACAATAATTGG
Source organism: Samia ricini (assembly GCA_014132275.2). Classification (NCBI taxonomy): domain Eukaryota; kingdom Metazoa; phylum Arthropoda; class Insecta; order Lepidoptera; family Saturniidae; genus Samia; species Samia ricini. The sequence continues at coordinate 5,258,999 of AP028159.1, forward strand.
AATTCAACTGGCCTTTACGTCATACGAGTGTAATAATAATGTTATCGGATATTCCTTACAATGACTACAACATGAAATACCTCAAGTCAGCGCATGCATGCGTCACGTTACACCATGTCGCATGTGTGAACAGCCAGCCAGTACATAATTGTTTTATTATAATAACATTAATTCGTCGACTCACGCCTTACGATATTGACAATTGATATTTTTAATTTGACTATATGTAATGTTCGGTTTCCGGTTTATACGATTATTTCAATGCATCGAGCCAGGGCAGAGATGAAATTTTTTTTAAAAAAGATTCTATATATTCATCTTTAATGTTATAACGAGTAGGTACAATATTTATTGATGTTAAAATATAAATGAACTTAATATCATATAATATTATCGACAGTTTCTCGTATTGGGCCACGAGAGAATTTAAATGCAGTTAATTTAAACGGGTTGTCACGCGTTACCTTTGCTTTTTTCTATACCGACGTTTCGGCAGGGTTTTACCAACCGTGGTCACGGGCTGACCTGTTTAATTTAAACCCGTTTAAATTACCTGCATTTAAATATGGAACGCGAAAACTAAAAAAAAAAAAAACAAATTACGAGACAATTAATTTTAATAGTTATAAGTAACATTAATAGCGCACCGTTATCTTTACAAAATTAATTAGGACTAATATAATGAAAAATTATTAGTCATTATTGTATATACCTTCCAACTGTCAGTATTCTATCTTATATTACATTTAGTATTCGAGCTTGGTAATACTACTTTGGTCAAAAAAGCATCGGGAAAAGATTAATAATCCACAAAAGGTTAATTATTCATCCGATTTTTTTTTATAGCCTTCAAACTATGCTCCTTCAATTCGCTTGTTCTGGAATTCAGTTTAGTTCTCGTCACGAATTCTCCTTTATGTCTTCTACCAAATGAAAACAACCACGAAATGGTAATTTGAGTTTAGGAAAAAGAAAGAAGTCGGCTGGAACCATAATTGGTGAATAAGTTGGTTGCTCGATGGGATTTATTGAGTTTTTGGTCATACATTCTCTGCCTTATGCAATGATTTTATAGCAATGATTTTATAGCAATGAAGGATATACAATGAATGCCTTATGCGCATTATCCTGGTGTAAAATCAAATAATTTTCATTCCACAAGTCTGATACTTACAATACACAAATAATGTACTTTATTTATAGTTTGACCTTCCGGTAAGAATTCCGAGTGCACAACACCGCGATAGTCAAAGAAAACAGTCAACGTGACTTTGACTTTTGATCGACATTGACGAGGTTTTTTTGGTTTCGGTTCAGTTGGAAGGCATCGCTACGAATCTTGTTGCCTAGTTTGCATTTCAAACTCGTAAACCCACGTTTCGTCATCAGTAACAACGCGTTTCATGATTGTTGGGTAGGAATTGACTCGTTCTTGCACGTTCTCGGCTACTCTTATGCGATTGAATTTTTGGAGAAAATTCAGGTCTTTTGGGACTAGACGAGCAGCAATAGGTTTCATGTCCAAGGATTATATTTAAAATAATCCGAAACAACTCGTAAGCCACAGACAGTTTAGCAGTTATCTCTCTCAAGCTTGATGAATGAGGATTTTCAGTCAATATTTCCTTCACTTTTGCGATGTTAACTTCAGTTAAACACGTTGATGGCCTACCGGGCGAGGCAAATCTCCCAGGATATCTAGACCGCTGTTTATAAAGTCAATTCACCGTAAGCCTTCTGTAACATTTACAGTGTCTCCGAACACGAAATTCCATTGGCGATCCAATATTTAAGATGATCTCTTTGTTCGATGTTTTTGTCCATTATGAAATTCGCAATAATCACTGGATATAAGATCTTACTAGAACAACACTATATTTAATCTAATTAACAGATGCAACTCAAACTTCGCACCAAGATGAAAACCAGAACCATGAACAAATCATCTACTCCCTTTACTTTTTTGACTGAATGATAACTACACTTGATCTGATATTAAATAACGGTGGTAACAGCCGAATAGATGAGAATACGAAAACGAAAGTCTCTAAGTATGTTATGGAAAATTTTATTTTTTATTTATTTTTATTTTAAAGTTTTTGGGAAGGCTTACAGTCAAATGTTGAATATAGGTAGAAGAAATTATGAAAGTGTTACAATTGCTAATTATAAGCCTCCACCTTTATATAATAATATAAACGCATTAATAATTAATAACGAATATGTGCCGCTATATGTTACAAAACTCCTGTGTTAACAAACGTTTTACAGAGTTCAAGCTCGTGCAGAATATATCTATGTTTAAGTTAGGAGGTAGTTTACTCCAACTTCTGGAACTTCGTGCAATGAATGCATTTTTTCTATAGTTTTGAACGTGCAAATGGAATATGTAACAGTGAACGTTGTCTAAGACTTAGACCATCAGTACGAAGCTTGATTTTAGATAACAACTCAGAACTATCAATCATACACCTTGCTAACTTTAATAGAAAACAAATATCACCAATTTTGCGTCTATTTTCTAGTGATAAGAAATGATATTTAATACAGCGATCATAATAGTTATGCGACAATTGTTGTGCCCTATAATCCAAATTTTTTAGAAATTTTTTCTGTATTTGCTCAATTCTAGATATGTAACATTTGTATTGAGGGTTCCAAACTTGTGACGCATATTCTAGGTGGCTACGTACGAAGGAACAATACAAAATTTTTATAGGTTTTAACGACCGAAAGTTAGCTGTCGATCTCATAATGAAACCCAAAGCTTTGGACGATTTTGTAATTATATAGTCAATATGCTTATCAAATAAAAACTTATGGTCATGTAATACCCCCAGATCTTTCACGTGGCTTACCTTACTAATAGTGTTATTGTAGAAGCAAAAGCATGTTATCATGACGACATTTTCGAGTGGTCGTGATTCAATAAAATTTAATTACCATCCCGCTAACTGCTAAATCCGGACTGGCTGATCCCGTAACGTGACCAAATAGCGGACACAAAAACCCTGCCACTCAGTCCCGAGCACTTCCAATCATAGTTGGGTTCACAAACTCATAGGCTGAAATCAAGTCGTTGCCTATCCTATATTTCACATACTTTTAATGCTTCACTCCTTCCTTATTTCTCTCATTTTTAAGGGAACGTAGCAAATACTTCCTCATACGCACATGTTCGAAGGTGCAGTTCTGATTTTTTTAAATAACGTGCTTAAGATTAATTCCATATAATTATTTCTAATAACTATAACCAACACACATGATCTTTAATATCCAATTGTTGTTTTTACAATAATTGAATGCGTTTATAAAATAATTAACTAGGTAGTAATAATTTCTCATAAATTATTAATTAACACAATATTATCAGTTCGATTGCGAATATTGCTTAAATACTGATTTTCCGTTAATCTGAAGTAGTAACAAAGAAACAAATTACTGAAACTCTTCATATATTTTCCCTAAGTTTTTTATTTAACTTTCTATCGTATTTATTAATGCTTTAACGAATCAAAATCAAAATTTACATGGACCATTACTGTATAGTAAAAGATGCAGTCGAATTTTATGATCAATACGATAACTAATATTCACGATCGGTTTACATACTTTTTTATTTAAAACTTTGCAAAATGTAAGAGAAATAAATATTTATAAAATAAAAAACATGCCGGTTAAATTTCACACGGACGAGTAATAACAATACGGTACAGTTAGATAAAGTTTTAGAATGGAACGTCTTGCAGTATTACCTAAGGAGATAGCCAATGAAACTGGAGTCGGTTATAGTTTACAAAAGTAGTTCGCGGTGCGGCGCGGCGCGGCGCCCCCGTGCAACTAATTGGCGGTCATTCTACTCGAATGGAAGCGACAGCAAAACAATAGGCAAAGATAAAAAAATCATTTCATTTTCATCTACGTCTATCAACCAATTTTCTTACTTATTTTGATAGTGAATTTTTTTTAACGGTATTGCGCAATTCTCGGTAGAGGAAAAACTTATATTTGCGTTACTAATGGAATGTGATATAGCTGCCAGTGACATGGAATTTTCCATGGAAAGTTTTATTATTACTTTTTATTTTCTTGGCGTCGCAGAAGTATTTGCCAAGGTTTTATTATTTATCTCTGATACAAAGGAATGTTAAGTATGATGGCAGAGTTCTAAGCTTTTGTGTTGCAATAATTCAAATTTTGCCCCTAAATGTCCGAAAAAAAATTTCGATTTCGAAACGATTACTACTAAAATCATTTAAACGACAAAATTTTGTTTCCTCACAATTTTGTCCCAAGTTGATCTTTCTTGGGTTGTTATTTTAGGCAATTGGGCTGTCTTGAAGTTGAATATTTGACCACCAGGTCGATGGCGGACGGTCTCTACCTCATTTCTTCTCCGGTAGGTTCAGCGCAATTTGCACCACGTGATTGCAGTCGCAACTCTCAATTTGTCCAAACCAGCGAAGACGGTTTTCAGTTATTTTATTTATAATTGATGTGACTTTGAGCAACCTTCGTATATATTTATTTTGTATTTTGTCAAGCTTAGTCACACTAAGATCTTTTGTGTTACCAATAGTTAAAACAAAATGTAAACATTACCTATCATTAGTTACAGTGTCAACTCTATAAAGCGACACTTAAGACACTGCGTAATTCATATCGTTATTGCATGTTGTGAGCTGTTCAATTATTGCATAAGCATCAGGCCCCCATGCCTGATGGTTACCTAGCGTTGTACTAAAACAGCAGTGGGCTAAAGAGAATGACTAGTCTCGGTTTTTTAACGGCTTTCTTTGCCTTGATAGTTTGCAATTGTTGACATTACAGATATACCGTAATCGTCTGGCTAGATCTTAGAGAGTTGTAGTATGTGACACCAGCACTAGTCCACCAAACACTCCCCAGTAACTTTTCCTGAGTCAACTTTCGCTTAGAAAATTATTAGACCGGTTCTCCTGGGTTAACCGCTGTTATGAGCAAATATCAACCCCTATGTTGCTGTAAAGGATCCATGTTTTCATACCATTGAAAATTCTCTCGTTATTGTGACGGTTGAGTAATGTAACGCAGCACTCAATGCGTGTTTGTTTGTGTGCTTCAGTCAATTCATGCTAAATTGGAAATTGGCCAAGATCGAAGTGGCTACCTCGTTCGACAAAACGCGAATTTCATATGTAAGTATGCAAGAAATATTTTAAGTTGTTTTTTAGGTATCCGTGGTAAAAATTGTCTTACTATGAGATTAAAAAAAACAACAAAATATAAATTTCTTTAGTAAGGATATTAGAATTAAGAACATTCAACATAAAAAAAAAAACATTCGTAATGATAGAAAATGGTAGATTTCTGAGGATCAGTCGATATGAAAAAAGAGCATAGGTATAATGTGAATTTAAACGCTCTTTTTACTATGTAAAATTAAAACAGTGCATAATTTTTATTTATCGTCAATTATCGTGTTGACGGATTCAAATCGCATTTTCTTAGCTTACAATACAAAAAAAAAGACGAACTGCAAAAAAAATGCGCCCTTTTGTAACTAGTTTGACTGTATAACTGTTTTACTAGCAACTCGCTCAGACTTCGCACATATATACTCGTATATATAGCGATGAAATAAATCGGTTTAATAGTTTTTGAGTTTATTCATAACAAACAAAAATCAATTTTACCTCTTTATACAATAATAGGTTTAAATGAAATCGCAAACTATATCACATTTTAATTAATTAAAAAATAAGGTTTTCACGAACTTACATTTATGTTAGGTAATTGAAATGCTTCCAGGCACCGAAAGCGAATGTCCTATTGTAATAATGCCTCCACTAAAACAAATACATGTTGTGTATTTTAGTGTCATACGAGATCCAACATTTTACTCGACAAAAACAATGTATTTTATTATCTTGTACTATATTAGACATCAACTTATCTGTACTGAAATGCCGTATACGTTGTCAAAACCAAATTAATAATATTAACACAACATTTTTAATTAAAAACAAAACCGGCTTCAAAATAATATACTATTAAAATCCATTAAAAGTTAATAAATAATTACCGACTTTATTAATCTACTTCTGCTAACTTCGATATATCTTTTGTTTTAATACCATTTATAATCGGTGCCAGATTACGGATAACAAAGTGTACGTCGCTAATTATTTAAGCTTAAATGTACTTGTTGTGAAGTTTATGCAGTTATTTTCATTTATACATATTTATACATAGTACATTGGTAAACTGTAGCTAGCTCGAGTTAGTTCCAGCTAGTACATTGGTTAGTGCATATAAATAAAGTACAAAAACAAAAAATATTCTACTCCTACTTTTTGAAATGTTCCACCTTCCATCATCAGATCAGCAAAATAAGAAGGTGACTGTAATACACAAACATTTGAATAGCTGTGCAAACAAATATATATATGCAAATGTATAAGTTATTCTATAGAATTCGCCAGTTTCTTTTGATTCCCCTGAGACTCACTCATCAAATCCAGACTTGGTGAGAATGGGACCACCTCGTGAGTGGGGTACTCCTTTTCGTCGTTTTAATAACTTTACAAATCGGCCCACAATTGCTGGAGAAATCGCGTAACAAAAAAAAAACATACAAATGAATTGATTAAACTCCTCCATTTTGAAGTCGGTTAATAAGGTGCATGAGTTTACCTATCAATAGAGGAAATGCTTCTATATAAATATATATATAGTGTCCTACCGCTGAATACCTATAAATGATACTGGAATATCTTTTCCCGTAGCTTAAATAGGTACCTTCCCGAAGCGGTTAACAATAATAAATAATTTTTGCAGGATATCACTGGGTTATTACCGGATTGGTAAATAGCCATTTATTATTTGCAGTACTTTTATAAGTGCATTAGATAAAAGGCCTCCCATTAGTAACAAGATTCCTACATTTGATGGACGGATACCGCGGAAGACGAGTAGATTTGAATTATGCCTTTAAAATGAGATTTGGGTGAAGAAGAAAATCGTTATAAAATACTGGTAAGAAATTTTTTAATATCCGGTTTTATTAAATATAGCTGTCTAGCTAGCTGTCTAGCTGTCCTTGCGGCTTCATCCGCGTTGAGACAATTTGCAGCCTCTTTATACTCCCTGTAGATGTGATCTAGTTCATTAGAAAATTTTATAAAAACCTATACAGTGGTTTAGGTGTAAATCTGTTATATGTGTACATATAACAGATAAAGCTAGCTGGTGCCCCCGAGACTTCTTCTGTTTTTCACTCAAAACTTCATTAAGCTCCATACCATTGAAATAAATAAGAAATATCATCCGTTAGTCTTCAATTTTTTTGAGTAGACCTTACAGCTCAAATCTAACAGTGATAAAATAATTGATGGATCCTACCATCCGATGGTCGCACCTAATTTATATTGTTAGGGGTAAATTCGTTTTATTTAAATTAGAACCATGAAGTTTTTATATATAGATATAGTAAAAGAATTCTTTCTCGTACTTCAAAAATGACAAAATTCCTATATAAACTTACGACTCCTAATTCAAGGGGTAACATTTTAAACCAAGGTCATTAGTCCAAGATCGAATAAACAATCACACTCTTGTAATTATGATGGAATATTTGTAGACGAAACTGGACCAAAACAACATAGAGACAAGCGCGCCTCTAGAACCAGAGGGAAGGAACACCGTATACCAAGTTATTCGCTGCCAAGCAGCCTACATTGCCTAGGGTGACTACACCAATGTCCTAATTCCGCATTACATCACAACAAAACTATTTCCTGTAAAACATAGTGTATTAACTCTTAACATCTTAGGTTACACGCTAAAACCTAAAAAGTAAATATACTGATGTGAGTATTTCGTACGTTTTTTTAATACATTCATTTTTAAATTAATGCCAAATATCAGCGTAGGTACAGTACAGAATACGACAATTCGACCCTGCAAATAACTAAATCAATCAAATGAATCGATTAATCTTGGTTAATGTTTCTACTGTCTGTACTTATGTAGTTGGTTGTTCTGAAGATATCTGTCAAAATTCGCCTCGGCCGGAAGTCTGGCCGTGGGAACCAGCGCCGATTGGTTTTCTCAATAAAATCACAAACTACAAAAGCTTAATAAATAAAGATAGCTCTTTCTTTTTGATATCATTTTTTTTTTGCATCGCGAATCGTGAAGCAAACAAGTTATTTTTTTTAAACTTATTTTGCTTATTAAAATACCCACTTAAATGTTTTTTTTTCTTTGTTTTGTAATTGTAAAATACTTAATGGTAGTTAACAAAAACGGAACGTTATTGCATTTATAATAATCGATTGTCATTTGTCAATCTACTTTGAAACTTTCTTCGACGTAAATAAATAAATAACTATATGCATAATTAATTTCAAGTTTTATCTGTGAAAGCCTGGGCCACAAAGCTACCACCATCAAGTTTGAAAACCTGTCGGCAAATACCAATAGGTGTGTTCCGGCAGCATCACTTGAGAACCAGTATCTAGGCTTAGTGTGTTGACCATCCTGGACCACATCGTCACTTAACATCAGGTGAGATTGTGGTCAAAGGACTGAGCCTATACCGTATATTAAAAAAAGTATATTAATAAAGAATTAAAAGAACTCGTACGATCATATTTATTATATTATGGTTAATACTACTAGATATACGGTTACCAATTACAATAATCTATTAGAGTTGCAGATAGAATCTTTTGTTTATTGATTACATCATTTTGTAGCCACTATAATTTTGTTTTAATGTTTTAGTGTTAGTATTTATGACATTTATGGTGTTAGGGCATTTCCTAACAATACCCGCCTGGGTAGCGGGCTGCCTACTATCTCAAGTTTGAAAACCTCTCAAGTTTGCCTGTTGCCAAGTTCCAGCAGTTGGCAGTGCACAATTGATACCTCTGGTCCATAGGCTACATCGACCGCTTACCATCAGACGATACGATTATACTTACTACGTGGTAATAAAATCAAAAATTGTAGAGGAAGTATGATTTTACTTTTAACTTCTCATACTTCTTCTCTATCTTTTTCTCATTATTCTTAGAGTTTCAAACTTTAAATCAAACATCACAAAATATAAACGGTGTTCTTACAAAAAAGTTAAACTCCCGTTGAACACATGTTTAAAAAAAGTTCAATTACGAAAGAGTGTTTTGGGTTATTTAGAGAATATATTAGTTTTTTTTTTGTAATAAGACTGTAAATCTCGTCAATTAGTAAATCAAAGAAAATTCATTGACTAAAAGAGGAGAAAAAGAACCCCAATTGTTTTACCTTTTTCTATTTACATTATATAAATCATCATTTTTGATAAAATTTGATGGATAAAATTTTAAAAAGCAAAACGTACAGGCATAGCCAGATTATTTATTATTCTAAAATTAAAAGAAAATTAAAAACAGCTTCAGTTTTGGAGGAGGAATCAGGGTACTACGAAGTGAAGTTTTCGTCTATTTCGCATAATTCAATCAGCCCGCGCTGCAGTTGTCCCTTTCGCTTTCTTTGGGGCGCAACGCGATAGCAATAGTTTTCTGAAACACCTACTTTCCAGACCGCATATTCTCTAATTCCTAACTTTATTCATTCTTTTGACACCACACATTCATCTCAATATTCGCATATCAGCTATATGCAATCGATTTTAATCCATCTTCTTGCTAGCCCAGCATTCTGATCTATATAATGTGATAGGTCTTATGACGGATTTAGATATCCTGCCCTTTAATTTAAAGGGGCATCTTGTAGTCACAAAATACACCAGAGATCTAGGGATATTTCATTCAACCTGAATCCATGTATCATATAAGAATATCAATGTATCTATCACAAACTAAAACTTTCAACGGAAATAATTATTAAATTATAAATTTCATAATACAATAATCCAATAGGTCAACTAATGAATATGCATGATGATAACGCATAATTATGATTAAGTGCCTAATAATTATCTTAAATTATATCAAAAGTGAAAACTGTAAGCTCATTTTGTTCTAGTCAATTTATAATGAAGTTTTATGAATACATTTGTGAGTTAATAATATTATTCGAATATCACAAATAACAAACGCACACACACATACTTTGTTTGTCAACAAAGAAACGACATCACCGCTGGTTATAACAGGGTTATAATTCAAAGTCTACTGCAGGCGCAACAGCGTCATTTGAAAAGGTTTTTAAAATACATAATGAGAGGATTTTTTTTAAAAGTCGTTAAAATATTAATGAACTTTAAACTGCATAGTAATTTAATTTTACGACGCCGTGCGAGAAGGATTGAAATGGGCGGCACGGGTCAGTAATTATGGAGTCCCGGGTCAGTTCGATCGCTCCTTTAGTAGACTCTTTACTATAATATACCCTTTAAAATAACCATTCTCGTGGTTTCGATAACTGTTATGAATGTATTAATACGGTATGAGATTATTTTTATTAACATGAAATATCGATTTGTTTAAGTTAAATAGGGATTTATTAAATAATGCTGAACATGTGATCTGTCTGTTACTTCTTATTACATATATAGATATCATACTTCAGTTGTGAATTAATAATTATTTTGTTAATGTTGTGAATACTCATATCTATGTATACTAATAAATAAAATTGAAGTGTTTGTTAGTAATGTCAATTTTTTTTTCACTAAAGAGATATGAATGTATATCCGACGCCTATTCCAAAAATAAAATTTTTTAAACTTTTGTCTTTCTGTCTGTTTGTTTGTTCCAGGTAATCTCCGGAACGGCTGGACGGATTTTGACGGGACTATTTTGGTAGATAGCTGATGTTACTGCGGGTAACATAGGGTACTTTTAGTTTTCGAAAATAATTATGGTTCCGCGTAAAAAAATAAAAACACATAAAAAAAATTAAATAAAATCCGATTCAATGCACAGTTGTACGGGCAAGTGCTTTAATTTATTAGGAATATTTTTACTTTATCTTATTACAACAAAAAAAAACTTGAGTTTCGTATGAAACAATTAAAACACAATGAAGAACATATGAAACGTGGGCGCATCCACGGGCTCACACTTAGTTAATAATTAAACTGTAATTTTGTATGTATAATTAATTTTTATTTTTAGAATTTTGGTAAAAGATATATATTTTAGCCGCTACTCCTCTCAAATATGGCATTGAATTTATTTTAAACTTACAAAAAAGCTTTTAATAATAAATCTGGACTGTTGTTAAGTGGCACTGGTTTCGATAGTTGTTTCATATAGTTAGCAATAGAGTGTTAATTCAAAAATGACGGATTTTATATTTTTGGGCATTTTGGTCCACTCGGCAGCTGACTGCGTCCGATGGAGATACAGTACGTGGTCGTGAATCTTAACAGCAAGGAAACGTGATAGAAGAAAAAACAGCCCAAGCTGAAGTCTGTACTAATTTGGGATTACGGCTTAATAATGACTTCCAAAAGCCGCGTGTAGCCGAAGAAAAAAAGGTAAACAGACGTAATATAATATTTGGCAAGAAATCAGATACTATAAATTAATTACTGTACAAAAAAAATGCGGATTTAAAATACATTCTTAATTTAGTCATCATATACATTACAGACTAAGTGAACATAAGATCACTTGTTATCTATGAAAATTAACACTACAGCAAGTGGGTAAGTTACGATATCAACATATTAACCATAAATAACATCATCGATACGAAGAAACAATCTAAACTGGTATAACCTACATTAGTCTCGACTCTCCGTTTATTAAGAAATGAATTGGCGATTCGTTTCCACAGTATAACGTGTCCGATTTCAGAAGTCGACCGGCGGTGTCAGATTTGTTTCTGTGTCACAGTACTTAATATGTTCGTAGTGTAGGCAGCGGGAGGCGAGTATGCAAATGGCCGGGCTATACTTGGCCACGAAGCGGGCCGACCGCGACCGTGGGAAAACTATCGCCTGTGGCGAGCGTGCTACAGGTCCGGATTTGGTTTGTACACGTATTAATTCTCAGAACGACCTTTCTGACACATCCTGTCTATCCTGATATAAAGAAATAGAAAGTTTAACATTTAAGTCAGTCAATGCTAATGAGATCCATAGAGACTTACTAGTTTAATTTCATGTATAATTTTTATTTCATTCTTAAACTTAACCTCTTATCGCTAATGTTTACTCTTGGAAACATTATACAGGAAACTAAATCTTTGGCAAATGTGAAATTAATTACAAACAAAGTACCTACAACTTACACAAAGAACTGCATTTTTTAATTGCAGCGTTTAAATAATTTTATACTTGTGTAATACCACCCCCCCCCCTCGCCCCAGTTATTGCTGTAATATTATGCAAAAGAGGTTAATACTCGTATATTCCTTAAATTGAATGCGACGAATGCATGAGTATCGAAAGGCCTGATAATTTAATCGACAGAGTATCAGTAGCATCGGATATATCCGAATACCATATTGGTAGCATCGGATATATCCGAATACCGGCCAGTCCGCTCGTGCAGAGACCGCGGGCGCGTGACGGCGGTCTCGGCTCGCACCGCAATCACGACGACCGCCTCTGACGCGCGGCCTGACGCAACATAAACGCCGCGCCGAAGTTCGCCTAACGTAACACAGATACGCTTTGTTTCTTATTTTATTCACTTTATATTTGAATAACAACAAATTGGTTACAGAGTAGATATAATATCGAAGCACTCTCAACAGCAGTACACGACGAAGAATTTTACATTTAAATACATTGCTCGGCAATTCAATACGAGATAACAAAACATTGTAGTAAAGAAAGTGAATATTCTTTTGTTTTCTTTCGTTAGCAAAAATAAATTTCTATGTTAATATTTACGCTTGGTTTTTTTATTAATTCGTGACCATTAAAAATACTATTTAATTGTAAGCATTATTTTAGTTCAGTTTTCGCGTTTATAATCTTGTACCTATATTAACTTTTGTAAAATTTCGTGTTCGAACTACTTAATCGACTTTACTATTGTTCAAATATTTTATAGATACACAATGCACTTTATGGAGTATGACATGGGAAAGGAACAAGACTCCATACAATAAATATTTTTGATAGGAGATAATTAGCAATTATGAGGCAAGTTGAGTGTGAATGTTAGTTAAAAAATGATATGATTCTCTATTAGATGTATAGATATATTACAATTTTTTAATCTGTTTGTTCAGGCTAATATCCGAAACAACTAAACCGATTTCAACGGGACTTTTCAGACATACAGCTGAAGTTATAAAAGACTACTTTTATTTTAGAAAAATATTTATTTATTGAAAAATTGAAGACAACGAATTTATTAAAAAATGTCATTTTACAAACAATAGAATAACGTAGGTATAGGTAACCCGAACCAAAGGGTCAATAATTTGGTATATTATAAAAAAACTTCACAAAACTATAGAATATTATGATAAGTATAATTCATAAGATATAATCGTATGATTTATTATTAAATATGATTTCAAAAACTACTAAATTCCTATTTAATACAAATTACTGGAATAAAAGGTGCTCCAGAAAATATATAAAACGGAATTATATGGAATTATAAGATATTTGTGTTCTGTTTTGTATGTAACACAAAATGAATTTAGATTTGTAGAAAGTGGAAGGGTTTAAAAGATTGTGTCTATTAATTAAAATACATTTATATTTTTTAAATATATAACTAATGTGTTAATAAAAAAAAAATTGACGAAATTTTTCATACAAATAGAAATATTCAGAAACTTTTACCATCGCCCATAACTAGATATATGGAATAGGTAATAAAACGTTATCTGTTCATGTTAAATTTGTTTGTCGACAAAGGGGTCGTCCATGTATTAGATACTAATTAAAATTTTGGACATTTTTGCCCCTCCTCCCCCCTGTCGGTAAGTAAAGTTTTTTATTTCTCCCCGTGATATTTGAAGAAGAATCAATCACCGGTCAATAATTAACTGAATATTGCTTACGTTAACACCATTCAGACCAATCCCGTCTCGCATGTCATCAAAAACAAACCATTCATTGATGCTTACGTTAACGGGAATTGCTTGATGTTAACGGGAATATAACTATTCGGATAGTTTATTAATAGAAGAAAACAAGCTGTGTGCCCGCGGCTCCGCTTGCCTTACAAGGATTCCTAAATTCTTAAAATTTTTGTGGTACTAAGAGAAAGCAAAGATATTTCCTACAAATTCAAGCACTTGTCAGTAAGACTTGTCATTGAATCATTGTTTTTTTAACTTTTAACTCTAATTCCAGTTTTTTTTTGCATTGGAGAAATATTTGTAAACCACTAACAACAACATTAAATCTAACACAGGTCAGTAAAACTGTTTTAGTTTTATTCTTTACGGGGAGCCCTAAAAATTTTCGAAAAATAAAAGTAACCTAAGTTACTCTGAGTAAGCTATATACCAAAAAAAGTCTCGTTGAAATCGGTCCAGCCGTTTCGGAGATTAGCCGCAACCAAGAGACAACAGACAATTTTTTTTTAAATTCTGTATTTGGTATAGGTACCTTATATACATTTTCATATATATTGTGTAAAAAAAATGTACTTAGATATTACAAACAGACACTTCAATTTAAAAAAAAATTAAATGGAAATATATTCTATGTTTTTGTAATATTATCTGTGTCATTAATTACTCTATATTTTCACGGTTTCACTGTAATGTGATATTTTATCGAAGTCAGAGTCGAGCGATCTCGTTACCAAATAGTCTACCGGCGGCGCGTTGCGATACTCTGTGTTTCATACTCGCACCATCCCAACTGGAACATAGAAAAACATCACTAGTTTTTGAGAGTTGTTTTTTTTTTGTTGTTGTTATTATTATAAACAATCAATTAACTCTATTGCTTTAACCGATGAGGTCGTCACGATTTTAATCGCTTTTTATTCCATTTTTTTTAAAGTCGAGTGCGGATGTGTTGCAATTAAATTTCACGATTGGAACCGACGAAAAGTAAATTGTGTTGTCACATCGTAAGATATCGTGTGTCGTACTACGGCCTGACTGGCCAAATACTCTTTTAGTGTAATGTATTAGATTTATTTAATGTTAACCTATTCTAATCAATAAAATAGAAGTGTCTGTTTGTAATGTCAAAATAACAATTTTTTGCAAAAACATATGAATGTATACACGATACCTATACCAAAAATACAATGATTAAAACTTTTATATGTCTGTCCAGTCTGTCTGTCTGTTTGTTCCGAGTAAGCACCGGAGCGGCTGGACTGACGGAACCATTTTTCGCAGATAGCTGAAGTTACTCCGCATTAATTTCTAAAGAATTAGAATTCCTCGAAAAAAAAAATAAAACTCATGAAGTTATGAATAAAATCCGTTTCAATGCACATTTTTACTGACGGGTGGTAATTTTTAGGAAATAATTAGGGTTTCGTATAAAAAAATTAAAAACTATATTACACAGTGAAAAATACATGAAACGCGGGTGCAGCCGCGGTCACACAGTTAGTTTATAATATGATTCATTTTTTTTGTTTTTATATCATGATTTAAGACGTTTGTATACTTTTTTTTCACGGTTTAGGCTCAGTGCTTTGACTACAATCTCGCCTGATGTTAAGTGACAATGTGGTTAAGGATGGTAAACACACTAAGCCTAATAATAGGTTTAAGAAAATAAATTTATTTTTAAGAAAAATTATATTCGTATGAATATAGTTTAGTTCAAAATGAGCAAGTAACATTCGTTTGTTATTTTTTAATATTTATATGGTTAGTATTTATTGTTTGAAAGAATAAATTAAACATAACACACGCTAGATATAGTCTATACTAATAAATAAAATTGACGTGCCTGTTAGTGATGTTAATTTTTTTTTTTTACTAAATAGATATGAATGTATATACGAAACCTGTACTAAAAATCAAAATTTTATAATTTTTGAATGTCTGTTTGGTTGTTCCGGGTAATCTCCAGAATGGCTCGACGGATTTTGACAGGACTTTTTTTGGTAGACAGCTGAAGACACTCCGGGTAACTTAGTGTACTTTTAATTTTTGAAAATAATTCGGATTTCGCGTAAAAAAATTAAACTCCTAAAAACGTAATTATATTCAATACACAGTCTTACGGGCAAGTGCTTGAATTTATAAGAAATATATTTACTTTAACTAAGTACTACAAAAAAAAATTAGGGTTCCGTAGAAAAAAATTAAAACGCAGTAAAAAATATATGAAACGTAGGCGCAGCCTCGGGCGCACAGCTAGTTATTAATAAAATTGCAATTGCAATAATACTTGAGAGATAAAATGGACACGACTCGTTGTGAGATCTGCGTCACTGTTCCCGTGTTCTTAATTCGAATCACGTAATGTTAAGAGTAAGGAAGATTGATAAAAGCGGCCCTGATGGTGTCGACATTGCAATGGTCGAAGACTGTGCGTACGTACATACTAAGATGTTTTCCAGCTAATTATTACAAAAAAAATAGTTCTACAAAAATATTATTTTAGCATAAACTGGGGGGGGGGAGGATCATACTTAATAAACACGCATATATAATTTTCAATAACAATAGAAAAAATGTTACCTTGTTAGGTTTAAGTTTAAATGATTAAGGTTATAAATATATATATATAAAAAGACAGCTCGAGAAATGAACGACAAGAAAAACTCATAAGTTGAAACTCTCACATAAATTTTATTTGACATGAGTGACTCGAATGCGTAAGTACGAATAGTAATACATAGTGTAATAAACGAAAACATAAATATAGATGTCACATCTGGGACGGAACTAAGCTCGGCGAAATGTGGGTGGTGTAGTTCGCTACTTCACATCTGCCTAACCCTTCGGGGATAACAGGTGTGAGCATATCTATGTATGTATAAATATAAATGATTATTGTTATAAATTGTATCGTGTAAGAAACACGACATAATTAGTTTATTTATTTGGACGCGCCTGACTAAACACATTAACACATATTCAATCTGCTACTCCAAACATATTTATGACAACCAAAGACATTATAACAATATGTTTGACTATAACATTATAAAGTTAACAATATTGTTTACCTTCCTATTTTAAAATCATTTTACAAAATATACAAACAAACGAATTCGCGAATTTTGCTTACGATACATTTGAATGTAAATCAATATTTAATAAACTGTTTCTTGATAATTCATCGCACTAATTAATCGAACGTCAAGAGAAAAATACTCGTTAAAAATATAGCATTAAAAATAAAAAAAAAAATCACAAAAACAATCTTGGGGTGTCGTTTCTCGCCTTTAAAATACTTCCGCACGAAACATTTCAATTGACAACGTAATGTATTCTTCCGCGTAGTCGTATTGTTATTACAGATAATAAATATATAATATAATAAACGAACGAAAATAACCATCAATTTTAACAAGATGAAAGGCATCCGCCGGTGACCGATCGAGAGGTGTTACGTAAAACTGGAAGCAAGTTTGAACCCGCTTATAAAATAAAAAAATCGACTTTTACTTTTTTTATCAGTTGTTACGCTTTCAGTGAATTCCACTTCCTACTTTGTAAAATAACTCATGTATACTCACTTTATATTTATTTTTAATATCACCAAATTATACGTGGAATTCATGATTTCATTTTTTTGTACCAAAATTTAACAATTACATTATTACAATTAAGTTAAAATTCACTTTGTTGTTTGTCAAAAATTTGCTCGAACAAATAAAACAGCTATAATATAACTTGAAAATTACAAAAGGCATGGATTTATGCAACGTTATATGGTAAATCATTATTATATGTATATTTTATATTTATATCTCGCATAATATTTGAGCATAATAGTGATTTCTGATGTAGAAGATTTTTAAAACCAGCGTGGCTCACGTTTTATAATGTATGGCTGTCTTTTATATGTGTATACTCTCTGTTTTAGAATATATGTATATACAAGCTGGAGCCCGCAGCTCCACCAGGGTTTCATATACTCTTTACTGAACGATATAGTTTAAAAAAAATTATACCTAGGCTCAAAAGAACATTGCAAGTCTTTTCTTTCTATTAGCAGAAAAATGTGCATAGGAGTAAATAAAAAAAAAATGAGAAAGGGTTGAAAGGGTCGATGGAATCCAAAAAATAGATACACACAGATAAAAATTAAACTATTAATAAATACCTTTTCTTTACACGTTTATAGGCTTTGACCACAATCTCACCTGATGTTAAGTGACGGGTTCAGGATGGTAACACACTGAGCCTAGATATTGGTTCTCAAGTGATGCTGCCGGAGTACACCTGTTGGTATTTGGCGACAGATCAAAGATGGTATTTGGTTTGGAAAGATTCCACGTCGAATAATAGTATGCAGTTCCATCCCGATATGTTAAGTAGTTTTGAGGTGAAGGTGCGTCAAAGGACGCCATTTTTCTTACAGATATTTCCTTAATACCTAATTAAGGAATGACCTAATATGCAAAAGAAATAGGTAAACTATAGCAACACTCAAAAGCACAATATTTATATAATAAAACAAAGCTTATGAATGTTTGAAAAAAGAATACCATTTAACGGACAATCAAATTCGAATTAAAATAATATGAAAAACATTATTGTAAAATATGATTATCGATCGTTTTCATATCATATCCAGATATATTCTTTAGATGTAACGAAAATCAATAATAAGCCTAAGCTTGCAATAAAAGAAAACGCAATGTAAACATGGGACTGTGTGTAGGACATTCTCTAGCGCTTGTTTCGCTAGATGTATCCCTAAAAATGGAATTTGAAATCCTGTGTTTTCTCAGTCATGACATGTAATAGTACGTACGTATTTATTAATAATTTACCTTATCACCTTTCATTTTTATAGCTTATCAAATATATTAAAGATGGTAAATACACTAAGCCTAGAGGTACACCGGTAAGTGATGCTGCCAGAACCTATTGGAGCTTGGCAAGAGGTTTTCAAACTTGAGGTTGGTAGCGAATCTGCATCCATCGACACGGATTTCGACCGCAGAAGGTACTAACTGCGCCTTTATAGTTTCATGGCTTCACGGTAAGAAACAATTATAACCAGAATTTACTTTAAATTACTTAATTAAAAAAAAATGAGTATTCCGAGTTTATTTAAAATGTTTTTGGGTTTATTATAAACATTTTACATTTAATTTACATAGTACAATTCTGCAAATGTCACGTGGTTATTATAATTTTCCAATGCTATATTAACTCTTCAACGCTCTTATAAGACAGTGGCCATGTTGATAAAACTTTCAGGGAGTTTTTATGGCATATCAGAATTCACGTTTCGCGTTATCACACTTAGAAATAACCAAATTGTATAACACAAAACGCCACCAAAACTAAGTAATCCATAATCCAAATATTAAATATTTATATATCTATGTTTATAAAGACGTAGTTATTTAACTACTTTTTTTTGTTCAGGTAAATCTTTAAATCCATTTGAGCGTATTTTTTCTTATCTTTCTTATAGTATTGGTATGTATACAGGCTAATTTTTTATTGTTATTTTTCATTAAAAAGTTTAAAGAATTAAAAAAAATAATTATATTCTACGTGGGTCATAATAGTGGTTTAGTTTATAACTTGAAAAATAAGGGAATATTTTTTATATAAATGCAACCCGGGCCACGTCGGGTAGATTAGCTAGTTACAAATAAAAATCATTATATGACTGTGATGACACTAAAGATTCTCTATACATTACTTTACAAAAAAAAGAAAGAATTTACATGAATTAAGCATATAATTTGTACAAGTTTATAATTCACAAACAGAACCCTAAACTATACTTCTTTTTTTAAATTGCGAATACACGTTTTAAACGGTAAAAAAAAGAACTGTTTCACCTCCAAAGATGGCCTTAAAGCGAAGAAGTAGCCATTAGCGGTCTCGACAGCACGCGCACCTAGAAATTAGTTCGGTACGAGTATAATTGGGTTCTTTGCGTGAGTCGAACCGTGGGAGAATCGTCCGGTGAAAATGGCGCGGATTGATACCGACAATTTGAGTTTAGTTACGGCCGTGAGCATTTTCGGATACAAATATAATATATACTATTTGCTACGAGAACGATAAATGCGCAATAAACTAACTAGTCACACGATTTTACGAGGTTTACTTGAATTAATAATTTACTTTAAAAGCAAAAAATACTTAAAAAAAAAAACAAAAACAAAAAATGTATATTACTCTTTTAAAAATTTAAAAACTTATATCTAGATCTATTGATTACCGGACTAGGAAATCCTTCCCGTATCTAGAGAGATCATCCAAATCACAAATTATAGCGAATGACTAGCTGAGTGCCCGCGGTTGCGCCCACGTTTCATATGTTCTTCACTGCGCTTTAATTCTTTTATCCATCCATCCATTCAACCGAAAGACGTCCACAGCTGGACATACGTCTACCCCAAAGATCTCCACGACGACCGTTCTTGCGCCACCCGCATTCAGCGGATTCCCGCGTCTTTTTTATTTACATGGAATAGGCTCAGTTCTTCGACCACAACCTCACCTAATGCTAAGTGACGATGTGCTCCAAGATGTTAACATACTAAGCCTAGAGTTACTGGTTCTCAAGTTATGCTGCCAGAACACACCCATTGGTACTTGACGACATTAGAAAATGCCACCATGCAGTGGTTTCCTCACGATGTTTTCCTTCACCGAAAGCTCAGGCCGATGTTAAAGTCGGATAGGTCGGGATCGAATTCGCGTCGATTGACGCGGAATCCGACCGCACTACCCGCTACACCATCTTCGTTTCAAAACTTATTAACCCTAATTACTTTCCTAAATGTTTTTAATACTTAGATAAAGTAAAAATATGTCTCATAAATTCAACCACTTGCCCGTAAACCTATACATTGAATCGAATTTCATTCAACTTTTTATGAGTTTGAATTTTTTTTTACACTTAAATTATTTTCGAAAATCAAATGCAATCAGCTATCTACCAAAAAAAATCTGTCCAAATCGGTTCAGCCGTTCCGGAGATTACCCGAAACAAACAGACAAACTCACAAAAAATTTAGGAATTGTATTATTGGTACAGGTATCGTATATACATTCATACCTATTTAGTTAAAAAAAAATGTTGATATTACAAACAGAAGCTTCAAATTTATTTATTAGTATAGATTACGCTGTAGATTGTGCCGTATGTGTGTCAAATGAATTTAATATATTTTTTAGTTATTGTATTTACCTCTTTATATAGTTAAATACGGAATAAAATATACATACATACGACAGATTAATATTATTAATACACATAAATATCCCTGATAAAATGAATAATACGGAATAATTCATTAAATTTTGTAAAATGTGTATTCTACTTTATTATTCTTTCTTATACTTGCATGTTCTAAAAGTCACAGACTCTCTGTTCGTTCGTTAGTTAGTTTGTAACTCGATAACCACTGAATCGATTTATTTTACTTCCTTTTTTTTCAATTATACGACTGTTCTCTGAATAGACTTTATTATTATTATTTTTTTGTTAAAATATTGAAAAATTTACAAGTACGTAATAACGAATTGATGAAAAATAATCACCAGTGAGTTCTCTTGTCTACATACTTCTATGAAACATTAAAAAAAAAAACTTGTAGTGAAGATTTGTCTATAATTTAGATAATTATATGTGAGTGGTATTACAGAATAAGTACCGATAGTTTGTTAGTATTTATGTATATAAAATCAACGTTAATTTTTTCCTCAACTTTCCGATATCTATCTTCTTATATATTATATAAAGTTCGGTAATTCAAATAGAATTAAGTAAATCAAAGTCCGTCATCTTGCATTATATATAATATGGTTTGTCTAAGTTGCATATATTTGTGCAATAATACCTATGTGTATTGAACTGACACTGAACTGCAATTATATAATTTGAAGATAATTTGACAATGACACTGGCAAATGCTACTGCGACGCCATTTAAAGAATAAGAAAGAAAACAACATAAAATTATTTAGTCTAATTATAAGGAGAAGTCATCAGATTAATAATTTTTTTCTTACGTAATAAATACATGCATAACATTACGCATATAAGGGTAGGCAGAGATTATACATCATTCGATCCTAACACACGTCTTTCGCTGATCTTCTTTAATGAGCGCGGCCTTTCTTTACAACGTTTTCGATCTTCGAACCTTACCGATTTGCCCAGTCACTCTCGTGTCGTCATGTAAATTTTTTTCGTCAATCTTCTTTTATCCATCCTCTCCAGAGATTTACAAACCCAATTAAGCATCCCTTTCTCTATCTCTGTCACTACATTATCTACCACACCACAACGTTTCCTTATCACACTATTTCTTACTTTGCTCAACATTTACACACCAATAAGAGCAATAAAACCTTCACGTCTTTGCCAAATCAGTGTTTTTTAAAGCTTGGAAAAGATTTAAACTTGTAGTTTTTATCATAATAGTATAGGTTGTAATTATAAAGATATTAATGTTATTATATTTATTTATTGTTAAATTACTTTTGATGAATTGTAATTTTAGTTGAAACTTGTATGGTTTATATAATATTTGTATGCTACTTCAGATATATATATATTTTATTAACTGTGTTTCCCGAACCAATAAATAAATAAAATAAAAATAAATAATACGATCTCTTTACATTAACAGGCAATGGTAGAATTGTTGAATACCACTTTTTCTCCTTGTTTTTTTTCTTATTTTCAAATCTTATTTTTAATTTAGTGTAAAAGTATAATTCGAATCTGTATAATTGTTTCCAAATAATCATCTTTCTATCACGGTAACACAGTAAAAACAGTTTTATTTAAATAAAAGAAACAGATTTTTATATCAAAAGAAAAGTTAAAACTGTTTAGTTTTAAAAAATAATAATACGTCGATTACCCATAAAATTGAGACAATAGGAAAACAATCAAAGGCTGGCGTAAACTCCAGGTTAGTGCTCAAGGGGTTTAGATCTCTCCTGAACTCATTTTTAAGTTTGATTGTATTATTTTATCAAAGAGTCGCTTATTTCTTGAAATAAAAAAATTAAGATAAATATTGTTTAAAAAATATTTAACTTGAAGCATTGTTTGTCCTTTTTATGTAAATTTATATATAACGCTTGTGGTCATTATGAGCTAGTTTAACGAAATTGTTTTGCAGTAGATAATTAAATATATAAAATAAAATTTCTCAGTTAAATTAGCTACGTACACAATATTTTAATTAACTGTGTAAAATTTCCTACTTTGTTGTATATACGTCGAAATTATTTTTAAGTGGGATTGAATCCGAAACAAAACGTGGATTATTGCAAACAACTTTATTTATCCTGATTAATCCTAACAGTAATCGTTTATAACTTCGTTAGACTAAAGTCTTATTTGAAAAACTAAACATATCACAGTAACAACAAAATTATTCTACATAAACTAATACTTAAAATCAAACTAACAATTAAATGCTTTACCGACGCGGAAGACGTTGAAGTTAGGAATACAAAAATAACGATCAGTGGAACAAAAACCCTTAGTTTATTAAATTAAATAAAAAAAAAAAACTTCAACAAGCAAGCGAGCTTAGCCATAACACACATCGGTTCTAGGAACGTTTCAAAAAACAAACAACAATCGTTTATGGTTTATCACACACGGTCTGGGGCATGCGAGATCATGAGGAGCAGACTGTAGAGGCACAGCGAGCGGTCAGCGGTCACCAGGGCCGCCACATAGACTGGGCGGAGTCAGTTTCGGAGGCGGGGCTGTGCGGCGGTGAAGGCGGCGCGTATCCACGCTTGGCTAACATCGCTTCCGCATCCACTGGTCCTTCTGCTGCCCTCTTAATTCCTCGCTCTGGTAACGACGTCCTCTGAAGCGGTGCCATCGGCTGTGGTGGTTGCGCGGGAGCGATTGCCTGCAAAGGAGTCGGTCGCGCGACACCGTTCGGCGCGATCGGCTGCGGTTGCACAAACCTGAGGAGTCTCCAACCTTCGTATACAATTGCTCAGGTGCTGCAACAACCTCGCACCAGCTTGAGGATCAACCGGACCTTGACGCTGCATCGCATTCGCAGCCAGCGTAGCGTTAGCAATGAACTGAGACACTTCCGTAGCACACTGTGTGAATCCAGCACGAAAGCGTTCGGTATAAGACATTTCAGGTTTAAGCACCAGTTGGCCCCGTCTCTTAAGACTATGGAGATGTCGGACAGTCAGTTCCAAGATGTCTGCTTTTTCCAGTTTGGATACGTTTTCACCTTCTCGGCTTGCAGGGCAGTAACCATTAGATCTTTTAATTCGTCCAGGCATCGGTTGATACGCGCTCTTCTTTTCCTCTCTAGCATAGGTTTCATTACTTTTCTGTATTGGTATGTCCTGGAGACAGGTTCATCTTCTGGTTGCTCGTGCGGTGGATGGAATACGCCGTGCGTCGGCGACATGCTACGGGCGGGTAGGATCATTTGTGATGCGCGCGCGACGGTCTATAAGCGAATGGCGCGCGCGCCGCCCGCCGTGCCGCTTTTATGCGCCCTACACCGATTGTGGCAAAACGCCCGTGATAAAACCAGGGGTGTCAACTTTTTAAATTATTATTACTTCTATATATTATAACGCTAATATTCCTACAATATTTAATCAGGTATAAATATTTCAAAACTTAGTGTAAAATATAAAATTTTCTATTTTACATTTACAATAATTTATATATATAAATAAAATCTATAAATTACACTTATATAGATTTTTATAGACCTTGCCATAAAGCAAAATAAGCTTTCCAAAAAACTTCCAACTTACTATACGTACAGATATTTATTTGGAATATTAACGTTAATTACTAACAGTAATAAATACTTACATATATCTATTTGATAATTAGTTAATTACTTCGTATAAAATGATATTTAATTGTCAAATTAACATTTGGAAATAAGAAATGATTATTTTTCGCCTGTAAATGACTCTTTTTTAGTGATTTTTCTACTCACATAGAGTTAAAGTTTCGTCATTTAATCGAAATAACGGTACAGTAATACTTATACAGCTGTTCAGTGAGATTTATCAAGGGTCCTAGGTGGTGGCACCTGGCCAGCACGCGTTCCCACGCGCTCCCTCCAAACGTGACACGCGGGAGCATTTCGAGATGCTCCCCTAATCTTACACACACTAAGGAACGTCACAGGCACGATTATTTCTAAAAGGAAACTTATTAACTAAAATAAGCCCTCTTTATGTTTTAGTCAAAATCAATTATTTATAAATAAAATATATAAATATCTATTATAGTTTATAATATTCAATGTTAATGCAATCAAATAATTAATTATTACAAAATAATAATTATGTAAAAATAAACGTTTAGTATCTGTTTGGTGAAATTAGTCAGGACTGAAATTCGTTCAGGTGTATACACAGAGGGATGTATTTATTGCAATTTGACCATTTACAGCCATATATTATTTCAATTTATCTAAAGAGGTTGGTTGATTTTTTGTTTGTTAGCAATAAACTTAAAAAAATATTTAACCGATTTAAAAAAATATTTCACCTGTAGAAAGCTTAATTATCAGCGAGTAACATAGGTTATATATTTCTTTAATTACAGATTTCTCCATATCCGTGCGAAACCGGTACTGGTCCCTAGTACTGTATTGTTGAAAATTTTATTTGCTAATTTATGTACATTAATTAATTAATTAATTAATAATAAATTAATTAGATAATTAATATTCTTCTTTCTTAGAATACACGCGCGAAATTCACAGAAACTAACTTCAGAGTGGCCAAAATACACTGGCCGTACTCTATTAGTGTTTTACACTTTTTTTTAATTAAGAGGATATGCTAGCGGCATTTATTCCATTCAAACGTAGTCCCCTATTTCCTCCCCGGATAATGGCATTATGGTAAATATTTTTACACCATACTTACTTTTTTTACTTTTTTATATTTATCCACTACCGCCATGTACACATATTTTCCATAAATTAGTTATTATAGAAACTTGGAACCTTTGAAAATGAAAAAAAAAAAAAAAACCTTGCTCGATTGTTATCGCTGTTTTTTTAAACGTTAGTCAAACAAATTTTATGAATAAAATTTAAAATAAAAACGTAAAGGCATAAGCAAAGTCTTTTTTATTCTATAACTGAAAGAAAATTTAAATTCGGTTTAATTTTGGAGGAAGTAACAGGGTACTACGAAGTGATATTTTCGTCTATTTTGCATACGGTAAAATCAGCCCGAGCTGCAGTTGTCTCTTTCGTGTTTTTATAACTCTTTCTCTGGGGCGCAACGCGATAGCAATAGATTTCTGAAATACCTACTTTTCAAATCTGTTGCCGACCGCATGACCACTTAAATAAATAGAATGACGATCAATATAAAATTATTTGTTTTCTACATTTGATTCCACGTATTATGTTTAAACGAGTCTTTTTATTATATGTATCATGGTAGAATATATTAATATGAGCGTTGTTTAAAAATAGTTTAAATTACTCTTGTTGTATAATGTAAAGTTAAATTTTCGTTAGAAAGTTTTTATTTATTCGTATTGGCAACCCTAAGGATGCGGCGCTCAGGCGCGGGCGCAGGTTTGCGGCGACACGAGGCGTGTTATCGCCTCCGTCGGTCACACAGACAGGCTGACGAACAGAAATTACTGTTGCACTGAACTTTTTATTACTTAGGCATGTTATTTATTATTGGCGGCCTACTTTACAAAATTGCTGACAGTGATTGTGTTTGAAACAGCAAAGGCACTCATTGCAATATTATATGAGCGTAAGTAAAATTTTATTATTAACTAGCTTTGTTCCCGCGGCTGCGCTAGCGTTTTATATATTCTTCACTGCTTTTTCATACAGAACCTTAATTATTTTCCTAATTTTTCTAAAGCATTAAGTAAAACTATTTTTCATAGATTCAAACACTTTCCCGTAAAAAACTACAGTGAATCGGATTTTATTAAATTTGTTATGAAAAAATTGACACGGAGCCCTTTTTGTTTTCGAAAAACAAAGTTACGCGGAGTATCTTCAGCTATCAACCAAAAAAAGCCCGGATATTCCCCGGGACGAACAAACAGACAGACAGAGAAAAATTTTTAAAATTGTGTTTTTGGTATAGATATCGTACGTCAAAACTTTTTTTTTTATATTACACAATGTCTGTACATTTCAATTTTATTTATTCGTATAGATTTCATATCAGAGAATACATTTCATTCTTAAAGTAAACTTAGACTGTTAAATATCATTTTATATAATAATGATATTTGTAGTTTCTCTTGTAGATATTTAATACACTTAGGGAACTAAGAATAACATATTTTTATCAAAATTAATATTTATATTTGCAGATAATGTGTGGATGGATATCTAACTCTTCTAGTATCATTAGTGTATTTACATCTCTTCACAATGATTATTTCGCATTTACATATACGTTCAAGTTTTCCTCAAGATTTCGTTAATTATGTACCGACGTTTCTAATATTTAATTATGTAAACCTTTGATTTAAAACAATATGTTCGAATAACTCACTGCGTGCTTAGATATTAATTTGCATATTGAAATATCAATCCTAATTACTTTATTCTAAACAATAACATTGACTATCATCTTGCAAAGGTGTGAGTTTATTTCCCAGCACCGCTAGTCGAGTCGACACCAACCCATTGTGCGGTCGAAGCCGCCGTGACGCTACTCCAATTCTGTCTCACGCGGCCAGACTGCAAAACGGCATAAGTGACAACGGAGAGCCTTTACGATGGACGGAATGTAGCGCCGTACGCGGGCCACTTGGCTTTTACGACCTGTCAGAAATGAGTCGTTTCTCGTCTCTAAATGTATAAAGGCGTAAGTCAAAGACTTTTAGATGAGCGTTGAGACGTTCTTCTTCGCTGAGCCGCGCCGTGGGAAAGCCCGTGCCGCGCGCGTTCCCACACACTCGGCCGGCACAAGCCAACCGATAAATTATCATAATTCCATTGTGAGTGAGACGGTACTAAGAAATTTTATACTTCATCAATCGCCGCGTTGAATACATTAGCGCGTGGGCACGACGCTTTGTTGACGTGGTGACGCAAGGACTCAAGGCTGCGACCCACCCGGGTTCGCTTCTTGTATTTTCAATCACGTATTTATTCACTTTTATGACACAATTTATTAATTTCTATGAATCAATATAAGTGATGGTCTGTTTATAAAAGTTTTTCTAATATATTTCACTTGCGTTCTCGAAGATAATTATTATCAAGCGCTGTTTTTTGCGATTCATTACGTAAAAAAATCTTTATTATCAACGAATATAGATTGATAACGTCAACGAAGTTGTATCTAAATTGATTAAACATTTTAAGAATATTATGTGTTAATTAAAATATTGTTTTTTTTTTACTGTAGAAGCTCAGTGCTTTCACCACAATCTCACCTAATATTGAGTGACGATATGATATAGGATTAGGCACACTAAGCCTAGAGGTTTTCCAGTGATACTACCGAAACACACCTATTGGTATTTTGGCGACAGGTTTTCTAACTTGATGGTGGTGAGAGCTTGCTACCTAGGCGGGCAATATTTTAAAATGTCCTACCACCAAGCTATGGTTTCCTCACGATGTATTCCTTCACCGAAAACTCAGGTAGATTTTAGAGTTGGATGGATATGTGGATTTGAAACCGCGTCCATTAACGCGAAATATGACCGCACTACCAAAAAAGCCATCATCGCTTCGTCGCAACATTCATGAAAGACCTATATAGATCAGAAAAAAAGAATACGTCTACTTTTGGTATATTAAAGAATACTAGAGAACGTTTAAGATTATACGGGTAGGTTATAAAATTGGAAGCAATTTATGTCTTCACAGGTTGATTTCAGAAAAAAAAACTAATTAACGTCATCACAGCTCTTATAAACGCACATTCTTCTATGAAAAAATTATTCGAAACCTTATCTATTTATGAAACGTTGTCAATATTTTTTACCGCAGTATAGTTTAGATTAGTCCAGTATTAGATCTGTCAGAGTTTACTGTGTTTATAGTAATTCGATTCATATTTATTATATATAAGTCAAGTGTAAACGTTTTATTTAATATATCGTTCACTGCGTAATATAGTTTTTAAATAACCATTGGGAAATCATAGTTTTGATGGTACTGTCCGTTGAATCGTATTTTGTTCACAATTCCATGAGGTTTTTTTACACGGTACCCTAATTATGTTCCAAAAATAAAAATAGCCTAAGTTAATAGGAGTAACTTTAGTTATCTGCCAAAAAAGACTAGTCAAAATCGGTCTAGCTGTTCAGAAAATTAACCAGAACAAAAAGACAGTCAGATACAAATATTACACATTGTGTTTGTCAAGGATCAAAACATCTCGACAGAACTATTTAAATGTATTAGTAGATTATCAAGTAGTCTTGAAAATTATATGTTGTGTTGTAAAAAAAACATGTCCAAAAATAAACACTACCACCAACTATGACATTCAATAAATAATTTCCTGATTTAGAATTAATATTATACGTGGTCTATTAATACAGATATATTAATAACTAGCTGTGTGCCCGCGGCTGCGCCCGCGTTTCATATATTTTTTATTGCATAAATATATTGAAGTTATTTGTTAAGTAATTGTTTTGGCGCGTTAGGGAAAAATGACGAGAGTAAATTTTTACGGTGCGCGAGCAACCGTCACGAAAAAAACGACTCCCTGAAGTTAGCTGTCAACGTTTTAGTTTTTTTTTCTGTTATTACGTCATAGAAGTATAATATAACTTCTTGCGTGCGTACATAAGTAGACACACACTTTTTTACATTTTTTTATACGGTACCATAACTATTGTCCAAATCTCATTTTGGTACTAACATTAAGTAAAAATATTTCTCATAAATTTAAATACCTGTTAGTAAAACTGTGCATTGAATCGGATTTCGTTCACAATTTCACGAGTTTTAATTTTTTCACGCGGAACTTTATTTTTTATTCGAAAATTAAAAGTACTCAAGTCACGCGGATTAACTTCAGCTATCTACCAAAAACAGTTCCGTCAAAATCAGTCCAGCCGTTCATGAGATTACCTTGAACAAACATACAGATAGATAAAATTTCCATTTTTGGTATAAGTATCGTATACACATTAATATCTATTTATTAAAAAAAGATATTTTGACAATACAAACAAACACTTCTATTGTATTTATTGGAATATAATATAGATACATTTGAATATAGGATTTTTTTTTCTCCATAATTAATATAAAATGTTTAAAATAGCATCGGGTGTATCGACCTCTTAAGTCACAGCGGATATAATATATATATTTTATGTATGAGTTTAATCTTTAAAAAATCAACATTAGAGCTTGTTCATATTTACATTGCGCACTTGATATCACGTGGAATATTTATCGGCGGGTATGTAACCAATAAGCCATGTTATAAACAGGTGTGTACGGTCATGTAGAAGTCACTTTATCTAATATATTTAATACTAGCCTTGTGCCCGCGGCTGCGCCCGCTTTTCATATATTCTTCAATGCATTTTGATTTCTTTATACGGAACCCTAATATTTTTTTAAATTACTAAGATAAAATAAAAAACTATTTCTCATAAATTCAAGCACTTGCCAGTAAAATGTGCATTATATTGTATTTTATTCAGTTGTATTACGGCGCGACTGCCGTTTTGAGGTTTCGGGTGCGATCCCTGGGTCGGGTCAAGTGGTATTGGGTTTTTCTACTCAACATTATCCCGGAGTTTGGAATTTGTGCCCGATATGACGACAGGCTCGCCCCCTGTCACATCTGGGACGGAACTAATCTCGGCGAAATGTGGGGTGGTGTAGTTCGCTATTTCACCTCTGCCTAACCCTTTGGGAAAACAGGCGTGAGCTTATGTATGTTATGTTATGTTAATTTTTTTTCCGTGGCACCCTAATTATTTTCGAAAATTAAAAGTACCCTAAGTTACCCGGAGTATCATCAGCTATCTACCAAAATAGTCCCGTCAAAATCCGTCTAGCCGTTCCGGATATTACCCGGAACAAACAGACAGAAAGCTAGACAGACAAAAATTTTAAAAATTGTATTTTTGGTATAGGCATCGTATATACATTCATACCTATTTAGTTTAAAAAGATAATTTTGACATTACAAAAAGACACTCCAATGTATTTATTTATTAGTATGGATAGATAACTTCAGCTATATACCACAAAAAGTCCCGTCAAAATCCGTCCAACCAATCCGGAGATTACGCGAACACACACACAGACAGTCAAAAAAATTTTTAAAATTGTATTTTTGGTATAGGGCGTATCGTATATCCATTCGTATGTATTTAGTTTAAAATTCTTATTTTGACAATACAAATAGACGCTCCAATTTTATCTATTAGTATAGATTTTATCATCATGAAAATCATTGATAATATTAAAAATATATAATATACGAGTCGACAGTGCGACCACGCTTGATATGATCGTACCTCACTTCGGTTTTATTTACTAATTTGACTATTAATCGCAATACATTACAGTTATCTAATGATATGGGATATATGACGGTAGCTCCCGCCAAAAGAGCCCGTTAACCTAACATTAACATCAAAATTGGACATCAGATAAAAAGACTAGTCAATTTTCTGAATTAAAGATTACCCAGGCGGGCAGCTACTAACCTCAAGTTTGAAAGCCTGTCGCCAAATACCAATAGGTGTGTTCCGTTAGCATCAGATGAGAACCAGTAGGTACCTCTAGGCTTAGTGTGTGTTTACCATCCTGGACCACATCGTCACTTAACATCAAGTGAGTTTGTGGTCAAACTACTGAGCCTATTCCATGTAAAAAAAAACTTTTGATTTGCGAAATCAATTAGGGTACGCATAAAAAAATTAACATTCATAAAAAATTTAATAAAACTTGATTCTAGGCAGAATTTTACGGGCAAGTGTTAGAATTTATGATTTTAGAGATTAAGAAGATATTTTTTACGTTAATAAAAAAAAATATATAAAAAAAGATGTTGAATAAAGTAAAAAAAAAATATAATTTATTTCAAACGATATGTTTTCATTTAAAATTGTATAATAAACGTAGATAATATTTATCCGAATACAATAATAAGACTAAAAATAACGTTTTCAATAACAGTCTACAAAATATTTCGTACTAAATTAATTATGAATTTTAAAGTGAAATAATAACTATATATTTAGATTTACTTCATACATGTACTCTAGATATTATAACAAGTTGTGAAATTTCCTATGTCCTATGCAACGTTTAAAAATCGCTCTACGTGTATACCTACTTACTTAAAGTTGTACAGTCGTATAGAGAATAGAAAAAAAAACACATAATAAATTAAAACGATTTGCTCAGACAGGCAATTATACGTGTGATATAATTGAATACAGGTTTCGCGCCCCCCGCCTACAAACCACGCCTGCGCTTAGTAAACACGATCGAGTTTGTGCAAACAAAGTCGCGGCGGCGGCGGCGGCGGCGGCGGCGGCGGCGCGGGCGCGTCGCGACGTTCAATATTTACAGAGTCGATTGTCGATTGTACCTACCTCGCCTACGTTTCAACTGTAAGGATTATTCATGAATGATGTTTATTAACGCCGGGTTTCAATATCGAATCTTAAAGGTTACGTTTGAAATTAATCCAAAACAAACTGGCCACTGACACTAGTCTGACAGTTTAGAAGTAAAAAAAGCGGATGGAATTTCTCAGATTTCGGAAAGTAAAAGAGATTGAGATTGCATGTTGATACCGGCCGTATGTCGTTTGATTTTTTTTTTTAAATCTATCTTTTTAGTTACCTACAAAGTTCGGCGATGACAGTTGTTACGACTTCAAAGTTATGTAGGAATAAATTTAATTATGAAAAGTTATAATAAAAATAAATAATTCGTTCTATAAAATTATTTTTTTCTT
Source organism: Samia ricini (assembly GCA_014132275.2). Classification (NCBI taxonomy): domain Eukaryota; kingdom Metazoa; phylum Arthropoda; class Insecta; order Lepidoptera; family Saturniidae; genus Samia; species Samia ricini. The sequence continues at coordinate 5,291,968 of AP028159.1, forward strand.
TTTCTTTATATATCCGTTATCCAGTACGGACTTTGTTAGCATTAATAAATGAAAACATTATATTTTAATTTGATAGTAGTGCCAAAGTTATTTTTTTCCATTTAAATTTCATTTTGCATGGTGGCAGGGCATCTTCTAATGATTCCCGCCTGGGTAGCTACCACCCTCGAGTTTGAAAACCTATCGCCAAATACCAATAGGTGTGTTCCGGCAGCATCACTAGAGAACTAGTACCTCTAGAGTTAAAGTGCTTACCATCCTGAACCACATCATCACTTAACAACAGGTGAGATTGTAGTTAAAGCACCGTGTAAATAAAATCAAATACTAGCTATAGTTTTAAAAGTAACGTAGATTGAAAGTGAATTTATTCTAGAGTATACAAATACATAATCCAAAAGACTCTAAGCTAAACATTCAAATATTTAAATTTTTATAACTGTTCAATAAATATAGGTTAGTCATGATGTGTCATAATTCACTTACGTGTAAATGGATCGCCCTAACGTTTGAGTTATTTGCTTGTTGATGGTCATGAACGGTAAAGCGCAATATAAGTTTTGGCTTCTACACTAATAAGCGGCTACTAATTTAGACTGGTATTTACTTGAACTATTTACTACATATAGCTTTTCACGCGACTAAATATAGTTATTTCTTTAACATATATAGAAGATTAAATACGTTAACCTTATATACCAAGAAATCCATAGTATCAATAGCGACGTAACTAGATGTAAAAAAACGTGATATTTCTTTTTTGTGTATATGTGCGTACAAGAATCAAATTTTAAATACATACGTTAAATAATTCAATTTATAAAACTCATACATTTTCATTCTTCAATATTGCAAATTATTTACACAATTGAGTTATATAAAATTATAATAATCATTATTATGAAGTTTTCCATGACATTTGAAATTACGTTCCAACCAAGCAAAATATTAAAATAAACAAAGAGTTTAATGGAATTCACTGCGCGTTCGAATTGTTTTCAAATCAGTTGCCATGATTATTGATTATTAAATGTGGAAATATTTATTTCAACTTCGGCTACCTTGGTAGTCAAAGTCCGAAGATCCTTTAGTAGCATCTTCTTCCATTGGACCACATCCAACGTAGAGCGTCTCAAATCGTCAATAACCAAGTTCTTTCCGATCGACTTGACCCACTGGAATTGCGAAGAGACGCGGGATCTCTTTGTATTTTCTATAGAATTTACCATAGAGAGTGTTCCGAGGAATTGTTCGGATTAATACCTGCTGCTAGATTCCACTACCGTACAACGCGCCATAAACTTACATTCCACCCTCACCATCTGGATGAATGGCGATCCACGACGGTGCGTTACGCGCTGATTTTTTTCCCTCGCACAACTATATTGTGAACCAACTAGCGTTTGCGGTATTTCCGAACCGATACGACTTGAAAACTTTAAGAAGAGAGCCTGCTCATACCTTAAATGCCGGCAACGCACCTACGATTCCTCTGGTGTCATGGGTGATCATGGGCGACCATGGGCGGCGGTAATCACTAACTGTCAGGGTTACTGCTTGCTCGTTTGCCCCCTATTCCATTAAAAAAATCCTATAGAAGCTACGCCACTGGTATCTCTTTTCACAAATTCAACATTCCGTTAACCAATATTAAATATGAAAATAGAAAACAATCTATGTACCTTGTGTGTAGTTTCAAATTATGTGATGTTAGTATACGAAATGTTATTGTATCGCTCTGACTGAGGTTATTAGTTTCTTCAGTTCGGAATCAGAGCACGTGTAGGGACGCTGATAAAAAGGTCACGGAGTAAAATTAGTCTGGACCTAGGCGCTCTAACGTAATTACATCATTAGTAAAATCAAAATCATAAATTTCTTTATTCAATTTAGGTCCTAAAATTCTTTTCGTTGTGCCTGTTCGGAAACAATCCGGTCGAGAAGAGTAGATTATATCTATACACTACTGAGCATAATGAGCAAGTATATTTCACGATATGCAATTCCAAAAAGTTGTAACTCTCAAGAGAAATAAATTTTTGTTTAATTCATACAAGATTATATTCGTTCACAAAAAAAAAAAAAAAACCGAATGTGCGAATGTAATAAATTAATTGTTTAACATCCGGGTCAATGACAAACAGAAATGTGAATAAATCTTTTTGTTTGTTTTTTTGTTTACATTTACGTTATTATTACATTTTACAAAAAAAAAATAAAGATATAATTATTGTGTTTGTAAAAATAGATTATTTGAATAAATGTAATTTGCGAAGTAAATAAATAATAAATTACACTGTAAATATAGATCGTTGTAATGAAAACTCAGTTATATTTTTTTAATAGAGAAATATTCCTCAATGTTTTACCATCAGTTGGTGGTAATTTTCTAAGAAATGAATAGAATATCTATGATAGAAACAATATTTACAATCGTGATAAATTTTAATGATGTCAGTATTCCACAGTATATATAATATAATGAGAGAACGCGCAACAGATGCTTTAAGCACAGAATCTTTGCTCTCTGCGATAGCGAAAGGAAAAAATTAAATATTGTAAATGTTATCTATACTAATAAAAAAAATTGAAGTGTCTGTTTGTAACATCAAAGTAACAAACTTTACTAAATCATATGAGTGTACGGTACCCATTTTGTCCGTGTGTCTGTTGCTTGGATCTTCGGAACGGCTGGACCGATTTTAACGCGACTTTTTTTGTAGATGTTACTCCGTGTAACTTTTGTATTTGATGAAAATAATTCGGGTCCCGTGTAAAAAAATTGAAACTCAGGAAATTGTGAGTAAAATACAGTTCAGTAGACAGCAGCATCAAAACGTTATTATTTTCCGATGATTATTTAAAAACTATATTACGCAGAGAAGAAAATAAGAAACGCGGCGGAGTCGCGGTCACACTGATCACACAGGTAGTACATTATATAATTTGAAATCACTAAAATTCACAATAAACAACTGTTCGTAACTATGTTAATTTGATATGAAACCACTTCTGGATAATTCTTTTTACGGTGCTCTCGATAAAGTGTCAGATTTTGTCGGCGTTGGTTGACGCGTGAACAGATACCTAACGGACGAGTTCCCAGCCTGTAACATAATACTCATTGCCCGCTCAATCTTATGAATAAATTCTGGCTTGAACTTTGTGAACTTGCGACTTGCACTCTACTAAGGATACCCGATTTATTTATCGATTTTCTTTATAGTTGTAGAAAACATTAAACTATTTTACAGTAGAAGAATCAACATGCTTCATTTACTCTGATGAAAAATGTAGAAATTGTATTCAAAATTACATTACAATGAAAACATAAAATTATCTAACTAGAAAAACCGTATTGGCTTAAAATAAAAGCTACGTAAATTATTGACAGCAGAATCAATCTGTGGTATCGGTATTTCGGAGGCAATTTTTGGAGAGTAAGTTTTTATATCTATATAAACTAATCTTTCACGACATGCAAAGTAAAACCCATTAATGTAGATTCGACTTTACATGATGCTTAACTTCTGTTAACATTTTCTGTATGTCATTTCCATATTTAAATGAGCGTCAAACATGATGAAAAGTGTAAGCAATTGTATAATTATTTTTTTAAATAGAGAAAACCAAAACACATATTTATATCGTGAATAATTATAGCTCAAACTCTTGTCATTATGAAAAGACGGCTTGTGACCGTGAACGATATGAAATAGTCATCGAAATGAAACATGAATTATCTATTCGAGTTGTGATACAGTTTTTATAGTAGCGGTATTATTAGTCGCACGCTATTGACGTGCACTAAACGCGGCCGTGTGAAACTGGACACGTTAGAAAAAAATATCACACTGACCGGTTACGGTGAGACACGGGTGTCGAATTTGCTACTGCGCCAAAGCTCAGTAGCGCGGCGTGTTATTGTACACGGTAAATATTTAATCAGTGGTTTTTTTACGGCGTAAGTACACAGTGACTTACAGAAAATGTCGATGTTACATATCGACTTTTTAGGTTTTTTTTTAAATCTATATAACATACTCTTGATAAATAAGTTAACTTCCATTTAGTAAATAACAAATACATTTGGGCGAACGAAACTGCCTTTTGCGCCGTAAAACTCGGTTCGATTTTCATTTAGAACTAACTTTTTTGGTTGAGAAACTGAAAAATTATCACCATTCTTTCATGCGTATATACAAATAATGTTTGTAACCGATTTTTTATAGGGCAAGCCAAATACCAAGCTGGTGTTTTTTAAGGGAGATCAATATAATTATAATGTGATATATATTTGATAATATTACCCATTTAAAACACGACTTGAGTTACGAAATGTACACCTTTTATTTACTCACTCAGAAGACATAGGCGATATTAACTTCTGTGTTATTGTGTGCTTAAATGAAAAAACATATTTTTTTTAATATTATTAATTTCCCTCTAACTTTTGCTATTACCAATATTTACAACAATATCACGGTTGAGGTCAAGGTATATTGCTGACGTAACCTAAATGATTTTATACCACGTAATTATATTTGATGGTTTCCCAGTTCGGCTGATTAATTCTTGACAAATTTCTCTTTCAAATATTTATAAATTCTACTTCATTCATTCTAAATCATATTTCGTTACATATCGTTTTTAATTTGTAAATAAACAATTACGTTATGTGTATAAATTACGTTAGATACCTTACTCCAAAATCTAGACAATTTTAGTACATACAACACTCCTAGTTTTTTCAACATAGTTACAGTGTTTGTACCTTTAATTATATTATATTTTTACTAACAATAAAATCTCGGCTTATAATTCCCACTGTTCACACTACACAGAATACTACCACGGAAAAATTATGTTATTTTAACCTATATATTCTTATAATAAAAGAGACGAAATCTGTAAATTGAAAATATTTAAGAAAAAATACTATTTGGGGCTGCAGAATTCACAACAGAACACATTTCGATAGTTCAATTTTTTGTCCGCCTGTTTATTAATTTCTTCGTCAAACATGCAAAAACTATTTAAGCGAATTCGATGAAATTCAGTAATGACATATGTATTTGCATCCATGTACTACATAAGATGCAAATTATTTGAATTCCATGCGGGTGAAGACGCGTGCAAGCAACTAATAAATAACGTATAGTTCAAGAATAGAGGAGATATATTTTACAGTCATTATAGCATGTATAATCACCATAATTAGTGACAGTCCCTATAGGCCAGTGGTCGTCAAACTGCGGCCCTCGGATGGTATTTGTATGGCCCGCGATTTAGTTTGTCAAAAATAACTTCATAGCATAAATATGATATATATATAATAGGTTACTTGTTATTGCTATACATAGCCTATGGAGAATTCGCGAATAAAAATATGTCAATTAACAGATCGTATCAACTAACTAACCAGAAAAGTGTGACGACCACTGCTATTGATCATTTGCTAATTCTGCCATACTTTATTTTATTTATTCGTTTACGTTGAGATTCTTGCCTAAAAAAGCTCATGATTATATTCCACAATTATCCCTGATGTTAACATTTCAATTGTCAATTAAAAAAAAACAACATTGATTTAAATAAAATATGTTAACTTTATAACTGTTTTATAAGTAAAGACATTAACAAACACATAGAAGTAACAAAAAAGTATATTTTTGTATTGTAGAAATTAAAAAGCCAACAAATAATATTAACTGTTGGGCATATCGTGCACGAGCCTGTTGAAATATGTTAAGTCAAATGAATTGAATAGTCGACCGGTGTGATTGCGTTGCGTGATGTAATAATGGATATTCGGCTGGGCGAGACGAGAAGTACGCTCGTGATCATGTTTTTGATCATTTCCCGTCATTCTAAATTGTTTTTACTGGAAATAGAATTTAATTTAATCGTAAACGTGTAAAGGTTAAGTAGAATATGTAGTCGATAGATAGATAGATATAATATAACATTGATTTTAGACGCCTTTCTCAGATCAGTCACTACTATTAGTTTGTTACTTTCGTTAAACAATTTGAATTAAGCTTTATTTTACTTTTGTTTGTAATTCCATGTATATTTTGCATCACCCATTCGATTTATTTTAGTAAGGATCATATATAATTAATATTTTCACATTATTTTTCTTATGTGTCTGTAATAAGGGTGCTTTACAAATTTTGATTTCAAGCTATGTAAGTTTTAAAAAAATTCTATTTTTAATCTATCCAGTAAAGAGTATAAAGTATATTCTTATAACACATTATCATCAATAAGCAGGCACAAATTACAACGTGCTCATTTATCCTTAAGTACACATAAATGCAAGCCGATCAATTAACGAAGGCACTTTTAAATTAGCTGCCTCAATTTTAAAACTTTTGAATGTATGCCAATAATAATTAATTTAACGGAATAATGTGCGTACATTTAGTTATGTCAATAATTATGTGTTTATACTTTAAAGTTTTTGTCTTGCTATTTGCATTGTGTTTACTTCTCTTATATTTTTTGCAATTAGCCTCTGCATTGTTAAAACAATGTAGTGGTAATTATAGTATTTTTTTTGTTCTCAGAACTGTGTTTTTTTTTAACATTTTCAGTTACTTTATGTAAGCATATTGGGTGCCGAGCGCGTGTCTCGATGGGAACAATCTTATCACTCATTAACGAAGTGCATGCAGCTGTTCCATAAAAGGCTTTGCTTGTAGTACAAGTCTTGTTCTATTGTCTCGAATAACGTTCTCTCATACAAAGTTTATTAAGACAAGTTACATCGATGTTTTCGTTTCTCTTTTTGCTTGAAAGCAACTATGTTGCGCTCTCACACGGAGCAAAATAAAACAGAAAAATGGATTTTGTTTATAATGATAATTAAAAAATAATTATGTTTTTTAATGTACTCCTCATTTAGATGATAATTAAACAATTAACTAGATATACAAATATGATTTTTAATCATTATTATTTACTTTAAATTAAGACCTAATTATTTATAAATTATAATTTGTATACAATATTCTTCAAGAATACCGAAATGTTTCGCACTTGTGAACAATGTGTTTATTTTTTGCAGCTATTTTTAAATTTAAATTTAAAAAATAAAAATATCATAAAAAAAATTATAAATAAAAAAAAATCATAAATTAATAGCGCCAGAAGAATTACAAACAAACTGATGCGTTCATTTATTCCAATTCGACATATTACGGATTTTAAATAATACTACACTAATCGTTAACGATCCGTATCGATTTTGCGTAATGATCACGGTGCCATACTATTATCTTCTTGCACTAATGTTGTTATTTTTATTGGAAAGATTGCCTTGAGGACAGGACACCAGCACTAACATTTAAATCAGACTTAATAGAACCCATTTCCATAAGTAATACAACAACGTTCTATACAAAATATAGAGTTAAGCATATACGAAATAGATATTTTTATTTTATTATACCGTAAATAACACTGTAAAAGTTATAGGTGTATAGTTCATGCACCGAAGAAAATAGATTATTATGCTGTAATCGTATCGTGTAGCATTAAACTTTGTTCAATACATATGTAGAAAGCCTTTTAATACCAAGATATCCATTGAAATTATTTTTCCAATATCTATTTTAATTTGTTTATGTCAGAATAAAGTTATGAGGGCATTTGTCTATGGGTGACACGGGCGTTCTCAAGTTTGCTTTTGGACTCCGATTTGTATTCCTTTAATTCCTTATTAGAAACAGTTTGTATGCATTTGAAGAATATAGCATAACTAAAAAAAATCATAAGAGCATCTAGTACCTAATACTTTTTTACAAGTAAATATTTCAGTCTCCTGCTTTTGTCAAATTGATTTATTGATGAAATTAATTTTATATGAAGTTAAATTACAAATTTAACGTTCTTTCATTCTAACCTAATAAATTAAATTTGCTAAATTGAATAGATTACAAAATATTGATTTGTCAATTAATTATTTTGCAACTGATATAAGACTGAAAATAATTTTAAAGTGAAATTAGCAGATAAGTATCAACCAAATATGCAAGACTTATGCTCTACTAATAAGAGTAAGCACAAAATTACATTAGGTAATATAAGGAATCAAAAACGCTAAGGAACGTAACAAATATTGATATAAATATAGAAATGCTCGAAAAAATACATTTTAATAAATTCGGTTCTGTTGATTTTTGTGGATTACTATATTTTCTTAACACTGCAAATCTTTATATTCCATTTGCAATTGAGTTATTACGGTAATGCGATTTAAATTGGCCTTTAGTTTGCTTGGCTCCTGTATGGAGTCCTGGGAACAGTATAATACTGTACAAGAAAAGCATCTCAATTATCTCAATGTGACTTACTGTGGTCAATCGAAACACGCGTGTCCGTGGATAATGAGGTGAGCGTAAGTGGATTACTTTTTTTTATATCGAATTAAGTACGTATGATTTATGTTTATTTGAATATTAATCTTTCTTAAATTGACTGGTCCTACTGCTTCACGACTAGCTAGATTTTACGACTTGATTTCTACCCTAAATAAATTTTCATACGAGGTTAGAATTATTTGTATAACATATGTGCACTAGCAAATATTGCACAATAATTTTAAAGTTCGTTATAAAAATAACCGTGTGGTGCTGGCTAAGAATAGTGCCACCCCATATCTTCCCGTGGGTGTCGTAAAAGGCGACTAAGGGATAAAACCAGGAGATGGGTAGCAGCATCCTCTGAGTACCAAAAACATCTTACTGCAATCGCTAATTCGCCTGCCAAGCGTGGCGTTTATGGCAATCCCTTATTAGGGGAGACCTATATGATCAGTAGACGTCTTATGATTGAATGTATGGATGGAAGGATGTAATAAGAACAAAGCTGGCAATAGCTCTGTTCTTGCAATTTATGTTGTAGGAAGATGGTAAATTGATTTCACTGCGTCTGTTAGAAATACCTAAAATCTAAAAATAACAGCTGATACAAGGATTGAGTTACACACACAATTTTCTCACCATATATCTGAAGGATATATAGAAATAAAAAAAGCACACGCCAGAAGATAGCAAGCAGTTTAGGTAATTTTAATGTAACATTATCAAACTATATTGTAAACATTTCGGGACTTTTATGTTCAAGATGATTTATATCTTTTGTCATCATCTTCGATATAGGCAATCAGATCTCCCTACTGGAAAGATTTATCATATGTTAAACTGAGTGTTATAGCTGGTTTAACGATCGTGTAACAGTATGTTTTACGATTCATTTGTTTCAATGCACAATCCATTGCCAGTCGACAGTATGACGAGATTGCAGGATGGTGACTAATGCAACATCGTTCAATCTAATAATTGCGAACATCACAATTGTACCCTAATTGTCATTAAATTGTTAGCGTTATTTGTCGTCCCTTTGATTAGGAACTCCCTATTGATTAAAGAACATTTACTATTTATTTTTAACGGAGTTAATTTTTCCCAAAAATATACTAAAAGGGAAATCAATGTAGTTTTAGTGAATAAACTAACATTAAGATGTATAGATGTAAATAAATTAACCCGTGACGGATTGAGGAAACTAGAATACGACAAATCATTTGGTAAAAAGTCGTATATTAATTTTAATAATAACTTTGATGCAGGGAATGCTATACTTGGAGTGACCAGCGACATTACTTATTTCCTAACCGGATAATAAGTTGGACTTTATGGAGCTGTAAAATTTTGAAATCTATGCTATAAAGCTTTTAAGTGTTGTATTACTATGTTGGCGATTACAAATTATGTGGGGTCACAAGGAAACATCAGATGTATCACAAATTAAAATACAAGATCCTTTAAATTTATTTTATTGGAGAATGAAATCTATTCCGTTGTATTTTGAGTTATATTCGTGTTGATTAGTTGAGATATGACTTAGCTGTAGATAATATTCATTTAAAAGCCAATAGCGTCGTAAAATTTAAAGATGTCGCGAGTTTACAACGGATAAGTGACTAGGTAGTGATTAAAAAGCCTGTTTCAGCGGGATGCATAATTATCAACAGTTATAATGATGATGCTTTTCTATATTCAATTTTATTTTAAAAGCCATCAACTTTTCTCGTTTTTACATCTAACAATTTCATCGTTATTTCATCTTATGAAAGAAAGGGAAATGTTTCGTTTCCGTTTTATTCTCTCTCTCTCCTGGGTTTATTGAAAATTAATACAGATATTTTAGGATTATTATTTCAGTGTATTTCCTAGATAATTCTCAAACAGTCCCTAATGTTTTTTTTTTTTTTTTACAATGAACAGCACAGTGACTGCACTGGACCTGATGGTAAGCACAGTGCAATCCAAAACAGCGAGGACTGACACTGAACAGAATTCAATGCCAGTCACCGCTGTCATGCTGGCCTGCTTAAATACCTCTTCACGCCTCTTTTGAAGGACCCAATAGATAGACAAACCTATTTAGCCAATGTTATCCGTGATAACAATTATACTGTCTATTTATATTTCCATTAAATCCTAAATTCTAATCCATGTACAAATCGTTTATTTGACTTGGATTAAAAATCCTTATTAAAACTTATCAACGTAGAGAAATATTCCAGACTATAATAGACTAATTGCATTATTGTTCTTACAACGTATGTATGGTAACTGTAAGATCGAATCTTTTGAAGTAGATACCCAAAGGCTTTAAGGCCGTTAACGTTTTCTGGAACGTTTATGTACCGATATTATCATTTTGAAATTACATGCAGTTAAGTTTTACGCGGATAACGTTTACATAAAGTTAATTAAGAGTAACCGTAACGCGTAGTAATTGGTACATTTCGATGCAGAAGATTTAAATTTTGATATTATTTAAGCGGCGAGTTTCAGAGATAAATATATCTGGAATCCAAATTTATTAAACTCTGTTGGAGGATGCGATTTTTGAGAGATTTTGTGATCGGCTAGGTTTGGTACTTTAGCGTGGTCTATATACGTCTTATAATTTAATCAGAGATTTGTATCAAGTGCGTGTACAATCGTCGATTTTTTTTTCACGTTTCGTATTAATGTGGAAGAAATATAATCTTTATAAATGAACGCATCAATTTATGTCTCGTAGTATGAGACGGTGTCATTAGACAATGAGACAGGGTTACTTAGCAATTGACAAATCAACATTACCATGCCGAGCATTGGCTTTTAAAATTATGATATACTCTGAAGCGAATGGTTCAAATCCACCTGACTTATTCGGAGAGCCATAGTATAATAGAGCTATGGTTTTTCTAATGCTGTCTTAAATAACTACCATCATCAAGTTTGGAAATCTGTCGCCAAGCACTTATTTATATGTGCTCGGACAGAATCATTCGAAATGCAGTGCCTCTAGGTTTAGCCAGTTCAGTATCTTGAACCACATCGTCACTACGAGTACACTTCAGAACTATGTATATGCATGAAAAATATTGATTTTTTAAATTATAATACGAAGTAATTATATTTAATTAAAGTTAATTAAACACTTTTTAATGTTCGTTGCTTTCAATTCAAACTTATTTTAAAGGTTATTCCGCGTGTAGTTACATAGACATGTGACAGTTATAACTTAATGTTTTAGTCCAAACTTTTTATAATAAAACCAAATCTCTCTCAAATGAAATAAGTAATTTTATAATAGATACAAAATCCTCCATCGTTAAAGGCAAAACAATTAACACGCCAGATAATATTATTAACGAAGCGATAGGTTAACAATTAAAAACGCTGCATTTGTAAATTACTGCTTCTATTCATAAACACAATTTAAATCCATAATATATTGTTTTTTGTTTGGTAAATTTTATTCAATGAAATAACTAAGTTTTTATTGAATTCTTAAATAAATACTAAGGACTTTTTGAAACAAAAAAACGACGAAAGAAAACAAGATAATTTATAGGATTCAGTGGTATTATATAATCTTTGAAACACATACCACATTATCGTGAATAAAGTGTTCAAAAATATCATAACGTATTATAATCATAATATATGTAAAGGCTAAAAAATATGGAGATAGATATAAACGATGTAAATAACACAACAGACCCTGGAGCGTTCATAATTATTCGTATTTTAACAACTCTGGATCAAAAGACGGCTTCTGTTATGAATTATATGGAACTGGGTGGTCCGTAATATTGTAATTTATAACTAATAGTTAAATCCAACTATTAATTACAATGGACGCTTTCTCGAAACATCTTTTGTATACGTCGAAACATCTTTTTTTGTCTAAGCATCTAATTTATATCTACAATTGTTTGAAATAGAGCATAGTAATTTTTCACATAATTTACTTAAGTAATTAAATTTATTTATGAAGTTTTTAAGTTGTAAATAAAAGTAATATTCTTAATGTATACATAATAATTGCAATAAATTAAAACCCCCCAAATCGCTGCCGCAGGGAAATCTAACCAGAAGGCTGTGAAGTGCTGATTCTCTGACCGAGAAATAGGCCCGCCCTCTGGCCATGAGACATCTCGACCAAACGGCCTACGAGCTCCCTGCACAGGATACGAACACTTTGTCCATATGGCCCCAGAGTGTGGACTCCAAACGGCAAGAATATGCAACCAGTGCCGGGGCCAGCATATTTGCTCCGCTAGAGGCCCTCTGGAGAGGCGACTGCAACTTCAGCCTCCAATTAAGTAATTAAAGATTTGTGATAAAAATTAATGAATGCTCTATTTTATTACAACGTGCTTTTAAATGTTTATAATAAAAATAATTATACTCATATACAATATACATTTAAATAAAAAAAAAGTCTCGATGTGCATTTATTTCGGTGTGGGATAGAATTTACTTATTTCGTAATTTTCTGAATCTACAAAAAGGTATGTAGAATTATAGACCGCACTTTACTAGATTTATAGCTCACTTTATTCAAACACATTTATGTCGTGTAACAACAGGTTAATTGACAGATAGAAAAAACGTACATAATGGCCAATAAATTAGATACGTTGTGACAGAAAAAAACTGACGTCACAAATATGAGTCTCTGATAGAAATAGTAATAGATAATTTACATAGCTATTATCTCCCCAATACGTGTACGCGAATTTTTGAGAGATCACGGATAAAAAATAAGGAGTTATTGGTGACTCTCTTATGTTCAAAAGCGAATTACGCAGAAATTACTCAACGGAATTCGATCAACTGTACGGTGAAGAGTCATCAGCAGATTACGTTACACGAATTGTATTATTCTATGAACTCCCGCATCTTTTCCTTATCATGACTGGTCACATGTGTAAGAATCCCTCTCCCTAGTGTGACGCCATTCACAATTTTACATTGAGAAATGATTATGAAATTAGTTTTGTTTCCATTTAAAATATTCTTTAATAAAATCGACATCAATACAATACCACGCTACTTCGACACTCCCTTCTGCTTTTAACTTGTGACTTAAAATATAGATGACCCCCCTTTTTATTTGACGGGATCTCAATCAGTAATGTAACCTTATATTATGTAATTTTGCTGGCATTTTACTTGATATACTTTGGTTATTGTGCACGGGTGAAGAATATTAGAAATAATGACGCGAAACGTTTATTCTGAGGTACCACGAAAACCCCATGGGAAGTTCTAGCAAGAATAGCCCCTTGTTTTGCTGAAACTTAGAAGCGTTGCTACAAGATTGCATACATAGCTTATCACATGACACTGGCAGAACTGTAACTTGGAACCTCCAAGTTAACTAAAACTCTTCACCAAAAAAAACACCTTGAATTGAAAGCAAAGAACATTAACTGAAAAGAAAAAAAGACCACCTTCCCCCTCCCCCCCTGTAATCTCGACAATAAAATAATTTTTATTTATAATTCGTTTAGACAATATTCTTCAAACAATATTACCAAGGACATAGATACTACGGCTGTTTATAGAAGTTCATTCCTGCAGCGTCTCATCTAGGCAAGTGTCAAGGCAAGTTGGGGTGTTTGAGACGAGCAGTAGAGAAACACATCAATAAGTTTTTTTGTTAATTTTGTACAGAAATCTTAGATTATTTATTCTATATTAAGTAACTATAAGTTACTATAACTAACTTTAAGTTAGTTATTAATGAACCCGTTATATTACATATATCCAAAATTTAAAAGAGGTTCGTTAGATTTTTTAAATGCTACTAGAGGTTCGTCACTACAAAATGGTTAAGAAACTTTGGTCTGGATTTAGCGTATTACTATTTAGTCCACAATTTAACTTTAATATCAGATTAAATTGTGTTCAAATGCTAAATATACATAAATTAACATAACCTAACATATATCATATTTTCATATAGTCGATTCATAATCAAAACATACGATAGGCTATGTATACGTTATTTTATTATTATATCTGAGTGCCAGCACTTTTATCATCTTGTACTTGGCATACTGTACCATGTTGTAGTCATAGCGCTGGTAACGCGAACCTGTAAGTTTTTTCCCTACTACCGAGAATCACTCAACGGCGCTGAAGATTTCACTTCAAAAAGCTTTCGTTTAAAAATAACCTTTTTAAATAAAATTAATTTAGTTTAAATATTTTACATAATTACACCACTAACCTGTGGGGTATCCATAAAATTTTTTGAAAGACTTATTTCAAACATAACAAAACAACGTTTTCCGTCGTAAATTATTGTTTTTGTTTTAAAGAACACGAAACGAACATTTCAATCATATATCATTATATGCGTCTCCGGTAAAAGTAATTGCATTTCATAAATATGCCATGTCTCTCTGTATATGTATGTTGGTGTTCCCTGTGTGTTTTCAGATACCTTGACAGTCCACATCCGTTCGCTGTGGGAAAAGCAGACAGGTGTCGTCACTTATCGCCTTATAGCCACCGTCTACCATTTAATTACTGTCTACATTCAATCTCAAATGAACCTTATGTAAATCCGGTTTCAGTTTAAAATAAATCAACAGTAAAACGAAGATAGAACGTCACGAATCTGTTATTAAACTCCGTCAAGACTAATGAAATGCTAAGTGCAATGATGTATCAATACGCTCGTAATAAAATAGTATGTACCATTGAAATGTTGATTTTTATCTGTAACTATCATAATAATATCGCTTTGTAGTCGTTTGTTGTAACAACGAAAAACGACTCTAATTGTTTCCACCAAAAAAATATTTATTATTATAAAAGTACGTTTTTATTTTAACATTTATCTTACATTATTCATGTTTGTGGTATACCTATTATATTGTATGTATTGAATATAAATTTTCTATGAAACATCTATAATTAATAGACACGTATATTCGTTATTGTTGTTCCAGATTTTTAATTCAAAATTTTAACGATCGTATAAAAACGTCAATAATGTTTTTTTTTATTATATTTATGTATGGAAAAGTATATGAAATGAATGATTTCTACACAGCTCAGCTCAGCGTTTTGACCAGAATATCACCTGATGCTAAGTGACGATGTGGTTCGGCATGGTAAACACGCTAAGCCTAGAGGAAAAGGTTCTCAAGTGATACTGCCGGAACTCACTTATTGACATTTGACGACAAGTTTTCAAACTTGAGAGTGGTGTTACCCAGGCGGGCATCATTAGAAAATCACTTAGCACCATGCTATGGTTTCTCACGATGTTTACCTTCACTGAAAGTTTAGGCTGATTTTAGAGTTAGATAGGTGAGTTCGAACCCACGACCAGAGACGCGGAATCTGTTCGCACTAACTCCTACGCCATCATCATCATGAAGTCGCCAACATACTACATACACTAACAGGTTTATTTATAATACATACTTTAACAAAACCATTGAATACGAACCGTTAAAAAATTTCAATGTTCAAGCTGTTTAGTTCTTAATAAACTCTTTCGATAGAATGTTGGCAATTTATGTAGATACAATTTGTGCCAGTGTCATGTAAATAAGATGTATTTTCAATCTCGTATCAGAGTTATCAAGGTCCGGCAAAACGGTAGTCCATCTTGCTTGAACTTTCCATAGATCTTTGTCGGCACCTCAGAATAAATATTAGAATAAATCAATAAACTCAACCTTTAAACAATAACCAAACTATATCACACAAAAAGCCACCGAAATTACATGATACAGTTAAATACAGAAGTTTAATGAATTAATTAAAGAAAAAAAAAAATGCTACGTGATTAATTGAGAGCCTGCCAAAAACTCATAGAATGTTATTAAGTATTAAGGTAATAAAGATTTAAGATACAAGTACCATATGTTACGTCAAATAAGGAATGGAACGGAACGGGACGACGCGGCGGCAGGACGGAAGCGCTACAGTGTACTATTTACAGTAGAACACGTTACACAAATCCTATCCTAATGTTTTATAGTTACTAGTACATTAAAAGATCACATCGTGCTGGCGTGTCGTCGTCGTCCAGTCACGCCCGCTGTTTGCCAAGACCATAAGATTTTGGTAATAACTTAAGGTTGTCTTAATTTTCAAACGATGATGGTTCAGTATGAACCAGAATCATGAACCAGATTAATTAATGCGGGTTCGAATCTTAGAATGCGATTGAGTTTTAGTGAAGGAAAACATTGTGATTGTGATTGTGAACTGTTAATGAATGGTGGGAAATTTTCAATTCTTCTTGCTCAACTTACGATCATCTGAGTCAAACACATGCGATTATACTTACAGTGTAAAAATACCAGTTTGTTTTACTTTTATTTTGGTGGTACTGTATAAGAACGCTGACAATGAATTAGTACTAACAAAAACACGAGCTTAACGGTTCCCTTTCGTTTTGCCATTCTTGCTATAAGGGTGGGTAAACGTTTTAATAACGATATCAAATTACAACAAGACCCGTTTTTCATACAAACAACGTTATATAGGTAGGGTACACGTAAATTATATCATTTGAAACAATTGATACATTACGATTATGATTTTAAGATTATTATTTATAAGTTAAAATGATTTTTTTTGTCCTTTCACGACAATCACACCTGATGTTAAGCGACGATGCGTTTACCACACTAAGTCTAAAGGTACTGGGGTTCTCAAGCGATAGTGTCGGAACACGTTTATTGGTGTTTGGTGACAGGTTTTAAAACTTGAGGGTGGTATCTACCCAGGCGGGCGTTATTAGAAAATGCGCTACCACCATGCTATGGTTTCTCTCGCGATGTATTCTTTACCGGAAGCTCAGGCTCGTGGAGATTTTGGTGGGTTCGAACCTACGTTTGTAGATGCGAAGTCTGACCACACTACCGATTAAGCCGTCATCATTATGTTTGTTTTTTTTTTCGATCTGACAGGTAGATCTTATGATATTTTTACCTTTGTGAATCTAGTGAAAAAAAGGGGTGGGGTAATTTGTATGTAAACTTCAGTCATACACAATCTTCATAACTTTTTGTATATACTTCCACCACATATAAATTAAAATTTACCCAGAGAATATACTCGTATGTATATACGATAAAAACTTTTGTTTTTATTATATTAATCGCTTCGGTTATTCTCAAGTTATAAGACAGCTAACAACAGAAACAGAGAGTACAAGTAGGTACCCCTAGGTCTTGATAATAATTATCGTACGGGTTGACTTAAAGTCGTAATATACGAAGTATATATCTTATGATAATTATAGTTTCTTTCTATTTATAATAAATACGTTATAATAATAATAATTCGAAGGACACGTGTTCTTCAATCGATGGGCGAGCGTGGGAACGCGTTTCCCTAGGGAGATCTTATGATACACGCAAATAGGGATATTGTTTCTTAAGCACATGCCAGATACACGTTAACTGTAACGTGGATAAGCTTATTTTTTTTTACATTTTAATTTAATGTTTAAAATGATAGAAATCTTTTGTTTACGCAATTACAAACTTATACAGTAATACCAGTGGTTTCCAAAGTTGCCGGACCGTGTAAACAAAAACTTTCAAATTCGGAACTCTCCGTTATTATATTTGAAAATGAATAATTACATGAGTTAAGGACTATACAAATAAAGGAAAAAAGTATATGGTTTAATTGAAAATGTTAACTCTTGAATACAAGGGTTGTATCGTCCTATTTTTCAACGCTCACCCAATATTCACCAGCAAACCACCGGTAAGCCTTCTTTTTTTTACACGGTATAGGCTTAGTGCTTTGACCATAATCTCTCCTGATGTTAAGTGACGATGTGATCCATGATGATAAACACACTAAGCCTGGTAGTACTGGTTATCAAGTAATGCTGCCGGAACACATCTATTGGTATTTAACGACAGGTTTTCTGACTTGAGGGTGGTAGCTGCTACCCAGGCGTCCACTGCTGGACATAGATATCCTCCATAGATCTCCACGACAATCGATCTTGCGCGCCACCCGCATCCAGCGAATTTCCGGGATCTTCACCAGGTCGCCGGTTCACCTTGTAGTCTTTCGAGAACCTGGTGGCCTATCGGGCATCGGTTTTGCGAGCAATATGCCACATAAGTTTAGCAATTCTTCGGGCAATGTACTTTGGTTCTTCTACGGATCTCCTCATTCAATATGTAATTAAAATTTGCTGAATTTACGGAGTTTGACGTCGGTTGTTCTCCCGCTGATAACCATCATCAGTCAAACAGTAGATATTACCCGCACCACTCGGTAACAAGAAAAAGTCTAAACGAAAAATGATTCTGAAATTAGTCAAAAATCCAATATTTTATTACGTATCTCTTGTATATAATTTACTACTAAAATTAATATGAATCAGTTTTAAAATTTCTATCAATAAATATATCCTTATATATGTGTTTTTCTAGATCATATATTTTAAAAACATACATGCATAGAAATATTATATTTATGAGTTTACTCGTAAAATTAATTAAGACCATTTTTAAACTTTACATTAACAGAAGTAAGTCATATAATTATTATACGAGCAATAATTTAAAATGCAATAAAAAATATTGCGACATGTCCAATGAAAGACGTTTCAGAAATCATGAAATAAATAACTTAATAGCTAAGCGAAATTTGAAATATTGTATAACGCAAACTTTCAGAAGACTTTTGTATTCAAATTGAATCTTGTCTGTTTATTTATGGAAAGCAATCGCCTACAGAATGATTTTAAATTAAAATCTAGGTCAATATTACATAGGCATTTCGGAACGTGACCAAGTCTCACGATACCTCAGATATTCATGTTTAGAATCAAACATTAATGAATTGTAACTTACTTATCTAAATGTGACTATAATGCAGATTGTTTTTAATAGATTTACTGTCATTAACAGTTTGTTGTTTTCTGAGTATTGAATAGATTAAAGATAATATGCTATTACTAATGGCTCCAAAATAAGGAATAACGTAGGCTATAGAATATATCTCCAGCGACCTAACTTTAGCAAAATCTTAGCAGTTTGTCCTATATTTTGTGGTATACGGCATTTTAGAATGTACGTGTATAAATCTGCAAAAAGCCTACGTTAACCATATAATTTACATTCATTCGGATAGTTAGGACACTGTCTGGGGCCTAGCTTAGAATGTAAATAAGTCGAAGCTAGCCGCCAATTGTTTGGCAATATTAAACAGTCTAATTACGAACAACAGGTTGATTCTGAATTGGGTTCCAGAGCATTCAGGACTTCCGACTAATAAAGCAACGGATGAGATTACAAGACCAGGAACTATGAAAACACAAATTGCGGTTGAATTGTTTTTGTGATTTTCGAGCCTAGTTCGATTAACCATAAGTGTCCAATACACCTGTAAACTCTGGAAGAAATTCATTCCAATAAGCTTATCGAGGTATTCACTCAGCGTAACGCTGATGAAGCCCTGACGTGAATCAACTACAAAAATGGTCACTATTGCTTGAATAAACATATGTACAACATTGGTGTTCAGAACACAAAGGAGCGCAGGTTCTGCGAAACTATAGACGAAATCACAAATTACATCTTGTGTGAATGTTGTCCAGTAATACTCATACGAAACCGAGTTCTGGGCGAGTGTTGCTCTCGAAGGAGATGCAGACAGTCTATGGAAAAAAAAACTACAGCAAGCTGTAGGTCTAGACAGTGATGTGTTCTAGCCTGCATAATCACTTTCGCAATAATAATGAAACAAGAATTACTATGAAATATAATTATAGAAGAATATCTATACTAAGCCAACGTCGCTCCCGTTCCATTGAATAGGAGTCCCGCATAAAAGGAAGATTCGCCATCTGCCTTGTCTCGACACTCAAATAACACTGAATCATGACCGTAACGATCTTAAATGGAACAAACAAAAACTTTCAGGAATAACCACGACTTACATATGTGACTATTATTGTAAAAGGATTCACTATAAATACGCCAGGCTATTAAAGAAAGTATTTTTATACTAGAGTAGATATTAACGTTTGAAGTAGTGAAACGAACTAACAAAATTAAATAACTTCAATTTCATTCAAAGTAAATATAATTGTTAATCAATTTATAAAGATTTAAACGACATGTAAAAAGATATTCTTTCTTTTAATATAAATGTCCTTCGAAACCTTATCGTAGGTAAATAGTAAGTACCAACTTATATATATATATAAATAATATAAAAAATAAAAATAAAAATAAAAATAAATATAATAATAAAAAAAAATTACAAAAATTCCGTTCAATATGTACTTAAAAAGTACATCAGAGAGAGAGAGAGAGATATATATATGTACTTAAAAAGTACATATTGAACGGAATTTTTGTAATTTTTTTTTATTAATAAAATTATCTTCGTTAGTAGCAAATGAAGGTCAGTTTAGAAACAGTGGAGAAATAATAGTGAACTAAGTTATCGTTGCTTAAGTATATCGGTTATGGACGGGTATCTTTATTTAGGTATATTAAATACCATAGAATGAATTATGAGAGAAGAATTACTTTTCTTTCACAGTACATAGTAACGAAAGAAATTAGAAATCAAGTAACTTTTGCTAAATTTAACTTAAATGTTATTATTATAGTGACATATCGTTCTCTTCATTATTAAACTTACAATTAACATCTGTTTTCATTATTAGCTATGAAATTGAAAAATTTTGTAAATAGGTACATATAACCATTTACCATATTGATAAATAAATAATCTAAAAACATGTCAATTATTGACTCCAAAACTTATCTGAAGCTTGATTTTAACATTCAAGTTATTTTTAGATAAGATTTTAAAAAGTTGTCACTTATCTGCGCGTTGATTCTTAAACATATTCAAGCTCGCGTTATTTCTTTTAAAATTTTAGTAAATATTAAATTTTCATATGCTATACAGATAAGAAGAAACAGGCCCTGAAGGTCATCCACTTAAGAGGTCGAATATTAAAATATTTTAAATTCCAGCGACGTGTTTTTATAAACATTTTCCATTACTTATCGAAATTCATCATTGTTCATAAACAATGGTTAAGAACATAGGTACGTATAAATCAATTAAATCTACTCGACTCAATAGATTTTATAGTTAGAAATTAAAGTCTAAATACATAATTTGGTGGCCACCGACTAGTATACCTATTTATAATAAACGGTCCACCAGCGGACCACGTGTCCCTTATAAACTATTATTACCATAAACCCGAGCGGATAAGTAGCGTGCGCGTTCATAATTGTATTAATCATTCAACGGCGGCAGACGTCGAATTACTACAACAAAGTGCTCTTGTTTGTTTTTTTCTTAAGGAAGTCGAGCGAAGGTGAACCGTGGGAACGACGGGCGGGTGCACTTCCCAAAACATCGACGCACGGCAGCGCGTTCGACATGCGCCTAACGGAAAGAGATGAAACTACCTTAACAAAACCTCGCGAGATAGAGATGGGAAATATGACGTGTGCGCGACGAGCGACAGCCAACAATCGCGTGATCGTCTACAAGAAATAATAAAACGGCAATAAAGAAATCCGAGACAACGCTAAGCGGAGTGTGTTTGCGCGAGTAGGACAGAATGTGCACGCGTTCAAGACACAGTATTCGAATTTCAAAAGATCAATGATCGATGCGATAGGACCGACGCTCCTGGAGCCTTGTGAGGGGGAAAGATAGACAACAGTAGCTTCGAGTGTAACAAGGAAAGCATTAGTTTGGCTCGTGGCCTTTTCAGCACGAGTCGATTTTATTTCAAGGTTTCTTCAATAGAGGGCACTTTTATGTTTCGACTATAAAGAAAATAATTTTGGTAATGCTTTTAGTGGAGTGCGAAATTTTGTATGTACAGTTAGTCAATTAAAACAATGTGTAAATATTTAATTCTTTTATAAATAAAAATAAGTTATAATATTAAAAAAACCTTTTTTGTGTAAAGATGAATTAAATAACGTTTAGCCGTTTAAAGTAAATGCTAATTGTATAATATTTAAAATCAGAAAATTTAGTATTTTGCCGATAATTATTATTCGTTACAAGTCAAAGCTCTTTTGGTGCCACAAAACGGTATGAATAGTTCACTGAGTGTACAATAGATGGCGTTTAAATACACAATGTAATAGCAAATCATGATTTATATTTATTATTGCAAGTACAACTGAAATTTAATTATGAATTATTTGTATACACATCTTGATTTGCATAGTAGTCACTATTAAACCTTAAAACAATTGTGTTGAACATTCAAAAGATATAATATTATGAAAACCTAAGATGAACATTATTGTTCAACTTGTTGCTTGTTAGTTAAGTAGAAACATTATTATATGACAAATGGCGCCACAATTATAAGAACAATAGACTATTGAAATGATAATATTATTACATTATCTAATATTAAAGTATATCTTTATTCAATTGATGTAATGGTTAAATATACTAAAAAAAAATCGACTGTGGCTTTTTTTTGCTTTAAAATTGCATATTTTCAAGTGAATCTTGCATGTTACGACAGATAACGTCCTTTTTTTTCTTTACGTGAGAAATGCATTTACGCATCCTGCCTCACATTTCTAAACCGTAAGCAAAATCTCCCGGATTAGAGATGCCAGGGTATGTGTGGTTCGCCCGGCGTGTGGTGCCAGGAATACCCACGGTACCAACTGCCGCCTTTCTGGGGGGTGGCGGCTGGCCTAACCAAGGTACATGACAGGTAAACAACCTGCCATGCCGAGTCGTGCCCCTTCCTATCTTCCGCTAAGGGGGGAGCTCGGTACAAAGCAACCCTCCTCTTTCCTGCCGCCAGCAAAAGTGTACCACCCCTCTCCTCCTTGGGTTCTTGTATGAACAAGAGCCTCAGAGGAGAAGGACTTAGGACGGGTGGCCAGCTCAAGGTGGCAGAATTGCACGGGCGAACCGTGCCCTTCTGCCACCCACCCTCCTGCGGCGAAGGACAGATAACGTCCTACCAAAATGTTTTTTATATTATTATATATATTTTTCTTTCATAATAAATTTAAGTCTAACGCTATCAGACCTTCCCATCGCTGTTGCTCCTAGGTTGAAGTAATGTAAATTAGTTAACAATTAAAATTTTAGGTCTAAATTATAAGGTCGCTGATCAAATATAGGTCCGATATTTATTATATTATTTTAATTATATGAGTGTTTGGCTAATGCACGCAATTGAACTATAGGTAACAGTTATTTAAATTTTGAGAAAAAGCTAACCGTTTCCATTTTTTTCTTGGTAACACTGAAACTCATCAATAGACTTAAAAAACAAGGTAAAACAATATCTTGAACTATTTCATCCCTAGTGTTTGTAAAAAGATACCTGTAATTAATTTCCTTTTAAATAAAACTGTTTTTTTTTTTAATTAATTATATATACCTATATTGTAGTAAGTGGCGCAGTGCTGCCTCGGTGGCGCAATTGTATTACATACGACTGTCGTTCTGAGGTCTCGGGTTCGATCCCCGAGTCGGGTCGAGTGAGTGATATAGGGTTTTTCTACTCAGTATCATCCCGGAGTCTGGAATTTGTGCCTGATATGGCGACAGGCTCGTCGTTCCGTCACATCTGGGACGGAACTAAGCTCGGCGAAATGTCGGTGGTGTAGTTCGTTATTTCATCTCTGCCTAACCCTTAGGAGATAACAGGAGTGAGCATATGTATGTATGTATAACTAAAAGACAAAAAAAAAAAATGAAATGTAAACAAAATTACAAATAAACTTGTATAAATCAAAGCCGAATGTTTACCGTGAAGTAACTTGTAAGTACGATTAAGTTACATTAAAGAGATGAAAAGATAAGGCGATTCCGCCTGTCCTCCGAGATGATGTTAATTTCCGCTCGGATTCATCTTACTGTTTACGATAATTACTTTCCATTCGATTCCGGCCGAGCAGAGAGATTTCATCAAATATTTGAACAATCTTTTGAGATTTTTTTATACGATTACATGTACATAAATAGAACAAATACCATAAAATAACTATTATAAATAATGTATTTAATTTAAAAAAAAGAAATAAAAAACATTAATCAAGATAAAAAATAAATTAAAGACGAACATAATTTTGGTTTTTTTTTTAACCTACCGCCGCGGCGCCCACGTTTCCCTACAAATTTTAGTAGGTAAGATATCTATATGTTTGAATATTTTATGTTAAGTGATTTTAATATTTGTGTAAGTTCGTATCTATATGTATTTTATGTATACCGGAATCGAATATTTATTTAAAACATGTTAGATATATGGATTATAATCTATTTTGATTTCTAGTGTTTACAAATACGTCCTATAATCATTTAACTGAACCCGGTAAGCGTCGTCTTACACGTGAAGGTATATAAAATACTAGCTGCCTGCCCGCGGCTGCGCCCGCGTTTCGTATATTCTTCACTGCGTTTAATTTTTTTTAAAACGGAACCCTAATTATTATAAGATACAGTAAAAGTATTTCTCATAAATTATAACGCTTGCCCGTAAAATTTTTATGGGCTTTTTTTTTTACGCGGAACCCTAATTGTTTCCGAAAATTAAAAGAATCTTAAGTTACCCGAAGTAACTTCAGCTATCTACAAAAAGAGGTCTTGTCCAAATCGGTCCAGCCGTTCCGGAGATTACTCAATGCAAACAGACAAACATACAAAACTTTAAAAAAGTATATATTTTTGTTATAGGTGTGATCATATATACATTCATATATATTTAGTAACAATAAAAAAATTGACATTACAAACAGACACTTCAATTCTATTTTTTAATATCTAGTACCTATATTTAAATAAAGAATATCGTTGCTCTGATAATGTTTTATCCCCGAAGGCCAGACTGGGCGAGTGTGACCCAGTCCCAGACACCGGAAGCAACGTAAATAGATCAAACCGTTCAGGCATCGCACGCCATATTATAGAATTTTTGCCGACTTCAACTAAATTTATTGTGATTATTTATTGAAAATAAAAAATAGCCTATATAATATACCTTTCGAATAGTGAAAACATTTTCAAAAACGGATCAGTAGCATCGGAGATTATACCCCGAACATCCAAACTCACAATCTTTACATTTGTCTAATATTAATTATTATGCTTACACTTAATTATTATGGTTTTTTAATTAATATGGATAAACGCTATTCATACAATAAACACATATAAAAATGTTACTATAGAGTATAAACTGCTATCATACCAAATATCATCGAAATGGGTTCAGTAGCTTTTAAACAAATTAATAAACAGACAGACATACAAATATTTTTTTTTTACCTTTTATTATAGTATTATTTAGTGTCGATTATCTATGTCCTTTTTTTTTGAAGAAGGGAATGCATTTACGCTCTACCCTTACCAATTGCGTTATCAAGTCCCCCCAATGCAAATGGTAAGGGGGTGTGGAGGGACGTCTCTACACCAGTGTGGGACTCACCCGGCGAGAAGCGCCGGAAATACTCACTAAACCCCCTGGAGCCGCCAGCCGCATTTAGGGGGGCGATACGGGATCGCGGTAGCATGCACCGCATCGCCCCCTGCGGCAGGCCCAACAGGCCTCGTCCTCTACATTAGCCCATTGGGGATGAGGGAGAAGTTCCCCCCCACCTCTTAGCCCAATTCTCAGAAGAGAATTATTATCATCCGGGGAGAGGGGTACTGAGTCACCCCTCTCCTCCAAAAATAGAAGAGAAATAGATTATCTATGTCCTGTTAATGTGTCAAAATAGTCTAAATTAAAAAAAAAAGTATAGCGCTATCTATTAATAATCCTAAGAAGGACATATAAAAAAAAGTCAATTAATTATGTTGATTTAATTTAGTTTTATTTTTGCTCATTTCAATATTCATTTATAATTTAATAATACTATTAAGCAAACACATATTTATTGTGATGTTTTAAGGTGAATATATATATATATAAGCGCTATTTACGCCTTAAAAGTTACTACAGATTATATACTCCGATCATATTAAATTTCATCCAATTTGGTCCTGTAGTTTTTTACATGTTTTTACATGTTTGGCGAACAAATTAATGCACAGACAAACAGTCAGACAGACCGACAGACATACAAAAATTTAAAAATCATCGGAATGTGTTCTGTAGTCGATTCAGAACCCCCTCATAGTATTTTATCTGAAATATCTTTAACCCGTTGAGCACCTTCCGGCGTTTACGCCAGCTTTCCATTGTTTTCCTATTGTTTCATTCTTATGAGTATTCGACACATTAATGTACAAAGTTCGTGCCTCTAACCTTTTATTATAAATATAGATTAGTTCTTTTAATAGGACTTCCAACAAAGAGTAGGTACACATAACTATTAGTTATTTAGGTATTCATCGCAGTTAACGCGACCACCAGACGCATAGTGAAAAACGCGCAAAATCGACACATTTTGGCGTGGTAATTGAAGATTGCCATGTGGTATTATTTATTTACAAACTCCCCAAACAAAGTAGTTATAATTGATTACATGTTTTATTAAATTTCAAAACCTTTATCTCAGGATGAAAGTTCTTACTAAATAAAGGTCAGGATAAAAATCAATTATTTGTAAATAGATGGCAGCTAATATTGAGATAGCGTGGGGGCGTACGTCTGCGAACTATGAGTACGCACACATTTAGATTACTTATAAAATATTTAACGTATATAAAAAATAACGTTGTAAATATAACAACGCTTTCAAAACTCTTTTGTATGGTTTATAATCTATGTTTTAGTCAGATATCGCAGATAGAACAACGGATGAGTGTTTGTCAAACCGGACACGGTAAGTAAATTGAACAAATAAAAAGCGACGTGTGTGAACTTGGAAGACAATATACGCGACTTTTTAAAATTAGAACACGTTCATTCGAATCTATTCAAATTCAAAAATAGAAGGAGGCGTACGATCTCGACGCCCGCGTGGGCCGAAACAAACGTTACTATTGGTTACCTGATCGCCAATCACCACAGCTGGCTCGGCTAGGCGTGATGCATTTTTCCGTTCGTAACAAATTTTATTGAGGAAAAAAATCTATAACTTTCTTTCTTTCTTTTTTAAATTTTTTCTTTAGGAACAAGAATTGAATAATCGTAAAGTTTTATAAACACGATATATTTCTATTTAAATCCACTGAGTATTAAAAACATTTTTTTAACTCCGTTTTAAAGCGAGAATTTGCGAGTTAATATCTTCGTACTGAACGAAAATACTCCTATGGAAATTATGAAAATATATTTTGTTGAAATGAAAAAAATAGTTATGTCGGGTAGGTTGTAACATTGAATATTTAATACCAAGAGGGCTATTTTAAAAATATATACGTATGATTGAAATTCGTTAGCTATTTTTAACTTTTCTATGTGATTTTTACAGTGATTTGGGAATTCTCGGAGAGATTTCGAATTAATTTCAATATTTCGATTTTACTTTGTGTGTTTTTATTTTGAAAAATAATATCTTTGGTTAAATTTGAATTGGTAGTATTATATTACCTACTATTATGCATTTATTGTAACTATGTGTTGAAACGGTTTAAAAATGACGACAAGTTAGCATAATTAACTGAAATTTAATTATTATTTATATCGCTGATATTACGTATGAAATATTCGATATATTTTTTTTAAAACACTCTTGTCAATATGTGATATTTTTTTATCGGACTGAATAACGCTGTTCACCTGAAGGGCTTAGGCGCTTCGCTGCAAAATGGTACCTAAGTAACAAAATGTAGCTACCATAATCGTAGGAAACTTTATTTTGAACTATTACCGTTGTGAATAGACGTCACATTAACAAGTGATATTAATTTTAAAAAAAACTTTATCATCTATACTTATGATAAAAGGCTAATGAGGCGACATCTGTACATTGAATATATTTAAGAAAAATACTATGTGAGGCTTCAGAATCGACTACAGATCGAGACTACAGTAAATTTTTTGTCTCTGTCAGTTTATTAATTTGTTCACCAATCACGCAAAAACTACTTAACCGAATTCGATGAAAGTTGGTAATGACATATTTTATTTCCAAGGGAAAAATATAGGACAATATAGAACATAATAAATTGTCTGAATTTGAAATGGTTAAAGCCGCAGGCACAGCTAGTAATATCATATATGAAAATCTTCAAAACATCATCTAGGTACCTGCTGACGAAGAAATAAAGCAAAAAAAAAAAAAAAAAAAAAAATTTGGCCGTGGCCTCGTTTGAATTTTTGCCCCACAAATATGTGTGTGTGTTTTTTTTAATTCAACTATCTAAATCGGGTAAGCTTTGTTGACACAATGGAAAATAATGCCCACGAATTTTTTCAAATATTTACTAACAATGGCGCACCTGTTGCAACTAGTAATTTCTGGGTTAGATTTTTTTACGTTACATTAAAAATATATATTTCTTTAGACACAGATATCAGATTCCGGGATAGTTTTTTGACATAATATTACAATTTTCTATTCAATTGACTTGTATGCCAGTGTATTTGTTAGTAAGTGAAAATTATATCGTGATAACTGGTACTAAATAGGTAAATAATATTATTGGAAAATGTACTTTTTCTTATTAAAATAATCGCAAATATTTCTAAATACATTCCGTTCTGCCAATATCTGACCTAGATCTCAACAATTTATTTATATTCAGCACACAACGTTCTAGCGAAACGTCAATTATTTTGTTAGAATTATCCAGAGATTTTTTGTACCACTTTGACTAAACTATTTAGCCAAGTGTTAGTTTGTCCACTTAAATAACTAAAGTAAAAACCTATCACGTAAAATGCCACTTATATACAAAGACATTATGTAGACGACTTATTTACTGATAATGATGCACAGAATAATAATCCAGTTTGCATGGTGTTAGGGAATTTTATAATGATGCTCGTCTGGGTAGCAACCACCCTCAAGCTTGAAAACCAGTCGCCAAATACCAATAGGTGTGTTCTGACAGTAGCACTTTAGAACCAGTACCTTTAGGGTTAGTATGTTTACCATCCTGGACCACATCGTCACTTAACATCAGGTGAGATTGTGGTCAAAGCACTGAACCTATACCGTGTAAAAAAATAGGCCGAGGAAAAATTTTTGTCGCATATAATATGTATAAACTTGTAATAAAATCTCTTTTGCTGTACTATTTGTATCTGGCTGGTTTTGATGACATTAAAATAGCTCGATATTCGGGTGCCACACGATCTCACTGAAAGAAACCTATTGAACTGTGCAGGTACTAATGTGCGATTCTTTATTGAGACGTGATGAATCCGAACCGTTTTTGAAGAGATTGATAACTGGTGATAGAAAGTGGATCATGTACGACAAGAACGTGGGAAAAAGGTCGCGGTCAAAGATCGGTCATACTTCACAAACTACGGCAAAACCTGAGTTAACTTGCAATAAGGAGAAGCTGTGCGTATGGTGGGTTTGGAAGGGCATTGTTCATTATGAGCTTTTACCGCCGGCGTGAACCATTGATTCGAATCTCTACTGCCAATAACTAATGAGAATAAAGCACGAAATTGAGAGGCCGGAATTGCCAATAGAAAGGGCGTGGTCCTTCTTCACGATACCGCCCAATCTCTATCCACTAAACAAAAATTAAGAAAGTGTGACTGAGGGGTGTTAATGCATCCACCATTTAACCCTGCACCTTCAGATTTCTAACTGTTTCGGTGTTTCCAAAATTCTTTAGGTAGTGTCAGGTTAACATAAAGAGAGGACTGCCAAAATTACTTGCCGCGTTTTTTTGATCAGAAGTCGCAACATTTCTACAGCAACGGGATCATGGGACTACCTATAAGATGGCAGAAAGTCATCAAACATAATTGCATATGTATACTATACATCAATTTTAGTTCATAAATATATTGTTCGTAGCAAACTCCTTTTATAGCGATAATGAATGATATACCTACATACAGATCGTTATAGCGATCCATAGACACGTAATAAACGTAAGGGCTCTCACGTGTTAAAACACTTAAGCTAAAACACAGCATCATTATGTATTCGCGATGCGGTGTATCGTAAAATGAGAAATGAGGTGTGTTGCGTTCGAAAATTGCGGTGTTGTGAGGAAAGTAGTCGGTTAAAATGCAAAAACGTGGTAACAAAATATAATTAAAAAAAAAAAGTAAAAATAATATACGTTTAAAAACATCGAGCTGCACCGTGGGAGAAGTTGGCAGGTGGAACCGAGTTGCGGGAAGCGGTATATCGACCAACGCAGTAGTTTTCATAGGGCTGTCGAAACATTCTAGAAAATATAGAGCAACGCGATGTCTATATTTTTTTTTAAGTTATTAATATAATCATTACCTACATTATATTAAATAAACATTAGAAATATTTCTACAATTTTGAAAACATTAACAAAACTAGGTACTGTATTAAATGAGGCTAGAAAAGATTCTTAATAATAATGCTTGAGAACTTAGGTTGCCAATGCGGGCGATAACACCCCCTTGTGATAAGACCCAGAGAAAATTAATGAGAATTGAGGTAGCGCAGAGGGGATGGGGACAGATTAAAAATATAGTCCAAAAAAGGGGAAAAATAAAACATGGGGACTCTAGAAAAAAAAAAAACAAATTGTCAAAGTGCACGGTGAGGAAAATAAGTTTAAGAAACTGTGATTTAAACGCATAGAGAATAATCTATATTTAAACGACAAAAAATTACAAAGTAATAACAAGTTGGGATTTTTCTGTTTTGATTTTATATTATTGACCTATTTTAAATTTGTTTGCTGAATAATGTTCATATAATAAACAATATTATAGTTAATGCAAGTAACATGTAATAATCAGGAAAGGACGAATGCGGGTGGTGCAACACCGGCCATTGTGGAGATCTTTTGATTGAATGAAATTAGGAAATTACAAACACAGTACTGCGTTATTTGGTATTTATTTATTTTTTACTACTTTTTGACTTGTAGTTACAATAGTAAAATTGTTTTAATTTAAATGACAACCCTGATGGAACACGATATGACAACATTCATTTTTTGCGCGCTCGATATTGATTTTAAATGAATGCGTGATGTAGAGAAATATTAAAGGTCAAGTTTTTACAGTATACATTTTTAATAGGCACTATTAAAAATATCTACACAAATTAGTGTCAATCAGAAACTTTAAATAAAGCTCGTTGTTTGTATATTTTAAGAATTAATTATGTCTAACAGGTTCAGTGAACTCCGTGACTTTGCATTATAAGCATCAGAACATTGACACTGGCAATTGCTCCGGCGGCGCCAAGAGAAAAAAAAAGACATTCCTCAAAACGCAGTATCATTACGTTGATGATGTCTACGCAGTAGCTCTCGGTACAATGCATAAACAGTAATCAATACTATCAATCAGTTAATGATATTCCGGTTTAAAAGCGATTTAGATAACTTGAAGGAATATCCAACGGACTCTCAACAAGAATATTAATTGTTATTTATTCGGAGAAGATTTTTTATCGACGCTGTTGGTTCAAGCAATGTTGGTTCGATTCTTATTTGTAAATGTCTATAGCTCTGGCTTTGTCCATCCATAGAAGTCGTCCAGATTTACTCATCATATTCACCCTTTTTTAATCACTTCACGATTCGACCTCAGTTGGAATTAAGAATAAATCAGAACCTATAAAACAGTAAATAATAATATAATTAAATTTTACATAAAGTCAAGTATAGTGTGATAAAAGAAAGCTGTGCTGTGATAGAGGATTTAGTGACCAAGATAAAGAATGCTTAGTTGGTTCCGGCATGTGGAGAGGAAGGATGACAGAAGATTGACTAAACGAATTTAAGACGAAGGTAACTAGGCACATTGGTAAGGATCGACCTAGGCGAACATATTTTGACCAAATGGAGCACGTCTTAAATAAAAGCCAGGTGAAAAGTACCTGTAACCGGTGAGCATGTATGAAATCGCTTATGCTAGTAGGGAAAGCGAAATATGTGTGTCAATATCGTAGGAAGTGGAAGGATAAAATACCTACCAACACCTACGATAAAAGACGTGATACTAATTATGTATGTATGTACAAATAAATTTTTTTATTAAAAAAATCTGCATATAAAACATCTTTTTTTGAAGCGATGATGGCCAAGCGGGTAGTCTATCCGGATTTCGCTTCAATCGCCGCGGGTTCGATCGCCATCTATCCGAATCTAAAATCGGCCTGAGCTTTCGGTAAAGGAAAACATCGTGAGGAAATCGTTGAGTGTAGTGTAAAGTTTTGTGCATGTGTTCTCAATGCATGGAGTATCACTGTATCGCAATTGCAGCCGGTGCAAGAGTTTCCGCAGTTGGAGATCTGGAGGAATTGTCATCGGACCTTTCATTACTACAACAAGTAAAAATAATGTACATTATTATCATGTCGAACAAAAGATATCCACTGCTGGAGTTAGGCCGCCCCCAAAGATTTGCACAACGATAAGTCTAGCGCAAACCGCATTCAGCTGGTTTCCACGACCTACACCATGTTGTCCATCTAAAGGGGGTCATATTCATGCTGTGTGCTAGTGGTGGTAGTGATTTGCAACCCCGTTTACACTATCAGGTAACGGTTCTAGGACCAAAAAGCTTATTGCCACTTTAATTAGGATTTTTTTTTTGACAATGTCGGTTACTTTGTTTCTTTTACGGATCATGCAGTGAAATACTGAGCATAAAAACCTCCCCTTTGCCATTTGAATAACTTTAACCTTTCTTACTAGCCTCACTGTAATATAAGTGCAAAAGTAAAACCCAGTGATGGAATGGAATGAGCCGATTCGATTCGACTTTTCAGAAGATCTGATCACGAGCATACTATCTTGCGATCGTCTTGATCGTCAGATGACCATTCCATTTTGTAAACAATCGATTCAATACCGTAATAAATTGAATCGTAAAGATCGAATTAAAATGAACTATAAAGATCACAGTTATTACGCAAGACTATTTACAGGATCATAATCAGGAACTTGAATGTGGAAAGCAATGGGACAACTAACTATAAATATAAACATCGTAAAAATTAATTCAAAAACTATGGTATAAAAGTTCTAATAAATGTATTTAGAATCTGCGAGACATTTACACATGTAATTTTCAAAGCGCAATTGTGAATCGATAAATAACATCATGCGAATAAATTGTGTGAAATTTAAATTGCTTAATGTTTATATTATTGCTATTATTTATTAGTATAATACGAACTGCGTGCTACTAGCTTACATTGTAACGAGGCATTAATAGCTCTGTTCATTTGTCACTTACAGTATCTCCGACTCGAATAAGTACAGCGGTTTAAGGCGTCTGATTATTCTTTTTTTTTTTCTTCTTAATACTAATTTATTCCACTGTAAATACTAACTCGCCGTTCTGGTACCGTAATAACCGCCGGTTATTCTCGATCGTCGAGTAAATAATTATGTATTGTTTTGTTTATTTTCCAAGCATTATTATAACGGACCAATGTTTCATTTTATAAATATCAAATTGGAGTCGTAATTTTTTATGCGTCTCTTACAATGTCGATTGAACATAATTAATAATTTTATTTATTTATTGGTATGTTTTTGTTTATTTTGGGATTGAGTACTTAAAATATCAACAATTAAAAAAACATATTACGAACGCGTATAAATATCGTTAAACATCTTGACAATTGTACTTGAATACGCAAATATAGATTTTTAGTATTGATTGGTCGATGCCCCTATAATATCGAATGCATAATTGGCCGATCAGGTCATTGACCTTTTCCGCATTACGTCGTCTTATGTTTAAGATGGCATACGTCCACATCACCGATTTATATTGACATGTAATACTACTTGAAGTAAATATTGACTTCTTTACAGATACCCTGCCTCTGTATCTTGTTTATTGCTACAAAAACTGAAGATTTAGACAGTGCAAATTTACAATCCTGCATACAAATGAAAATAACACTTAATATTATACAAAGTAACGTCTTTATCTATATTTCGAGAACAACTGATTTGATGGAAATAATTCTTGTTAGAACATTTATAAAAAGGTTTCTCGTAATATTTATCCTAAAAAAATTATTATTTAAAGATAGCAAAATGATACGATGCACTTAACAGTCAGTTTGTTTTCTTTTTAATGGTATAGGGGGAAAACGAGCATGCGGGTCACATGACGGTAAGTGATCACTGCCGTCCATGGAAAGCCACAACATCAGAGGAATCGCAGGTGCGTTGCCGGCCTTTAAGGGGAAACGTAAAAATTCAATTACAGGTGCTGTAATTTTGCTAGACTTTTGGCACTGACTACGGAACCACTTAAGAAACTTAGTAGAAAAAGTAGATTGCAATTAAGATTTCCTGAAATTATAAGTAAATAAATAATATGTTATTATACGACATAATTATGAAGAACTGTTACTATTTTATATAAATGAAGAATCGGTGCACGTTTAGTATTTAATAAAGTTAATCTTGATTTAATTTATTCTCATTAAGTGACCGGTTAAAAACGACCAATTTGAAACAAAATGAGCTATAGATAAAAATTAATATAACATAAGCTCACGCCTGTTATTCCCGAAGGGTTAGGCAGAGGTGAAATAGAGAACAACACCACCCACATTTCGCCGAGCTTCGTTCCATCCCAGACGTGACAGTGGGCGAGCCTGTCGCCATATCGTGCACAAATTCCAAACTCCGCGATGATATTGAGTAGAAAAACCCAATACCACTTGAACCGGCCTGGGGATCGAACCCGAGACCTCAGGACGGCAGGCGCACCGTAATACAACTGCTCCACCGAGGCAATAAAAATTATATACCTCTATATTAAATGATAGTTTAATATCAGTTAAGAATCTGATTAGTCTATAATGAGCCATTAACTATGCAGGTATTAGGGATATAATTATTATATTATAAAAAAATATTATTCTAATTATAATTAATGAGAGAATATATCGGAAGCATTAATTATAATTTCATTTAATCATCCAAGTACATCAGTGTTACCAGCCATGAAAAAGGCACACACGTGAATGTATTTAAAAAAAATCATTAGGGTCGTGCCAGATTGATTTGGTCACGTGACCTTAGGCTTAGTATACGCTGTGGTTATCTATGCGCGTGACGGACGAAATAAGCACGCACGGATACCCCATAAATAAACAAACGCCCGCGCGTCCGAACGCGGCCGACTTTACCCGAAGACGCTCGAACTCCGTCGTGGGAAAATACGGCAGGTGTTACGGATCCCGGCGTACTTCTTACTCTGAGTAAACACTCACCTTATACAAAATTATAACCGCCTCGAAGCGTCTGTTTGTGTAAATGGAAACATATTTTGTGTTCTTAATGATATTACTACATACTTGCTTTTTTGGTACGGTTTGGTTATCATCATACGGCACTGGTTTTTTGCGACGTTTTTGAAATGTTCCAAGTCGTTTTTTTTATTCGTGTAAAAAAATTGAGTCGATTTTTATGTGAATACGAGTCAAAGTGACCTTTTCGGTTTATGATAAGTTTTTGATTACATTATTTTTTTTTTTATGATGATAGATATTATGTAATATTTAAAATGTTTTTTTTTGTTGTTGTTAAATATCATATTATTTTATTACTATATTATTTTTTTTAATATATTATACTACTAGCTGTGTGCTGTGTGTGTGCCGCGGGAATCCGCTGGATGCGGGTGGCGCAAGACCTTTCGTAGTGGAGATCTTTGGGGAAGATCTACGTCCAGCAGAGGACATCTTTCGGTTGAATGGATGAATGTGTGCCCGCGTTTCGTATATTCTTCACCGCATTAAACTGTTTTTTTGTGCGAAATACTAACATTTTTAAGATAAAGTAAAAATATTTCTCATACATTCAAGCACTTGCCCGTAAAACTGTGTCCGGATTTTATTTTATTTTTTATGAGTTTTATTTTTTTTACGAGGAACCCCATTTAATATTATACATAAAAATTCAAAGTACCCTAAATTAACCTGAGTAACTTCAGCTATTTACCAAAGAAAATCCCGTCAAAACTTCTTCACCCGTTCCGGAGATTACCCGAAACAAACGGACAGACATAAATTAAAATTGGTATAGTTATCGTATATACATTCATATTCATTTAGTAAAAAAATATATTTGGCTATTACAAACAGACACTTCAATTTTACTTATTAGTATAGATTTCTGTTTTATTGTTGTAAATACTTCAACTGACAAAAGTAAATACCAAGCCTATGTAATTGCTGGATTACCTCTATGGTGTAAATTTTCTATACCAGAGGCATTCAACCCCACAATAAGATATGACTAATTTTAGTAAAATTAAGTCGTTACTCAGTACTTCATTGTGTATTGGGATCGGATTTCCGCAGCGCCATATCAAAAGATTTTGACAAACGATCTGCGTTATTTTTTTTTTCTATAATGTAAAAGCCGAGCGCTTTGAAAACAATCTTACCTGATGTTAATTGACGATCTGGTTCAGGAGGGAAAACTATTTAAACCTAGAGGTTACTGGCTATGCCGGAGACACTTATCGGTGTTTGGGAACAGCACCAATTTTTCAACTACAAGCAGCTGCCCGAGCTGGGTTTATTTTTGATGACATGAGTGACGGGGAGCCCTAAAATGTGAATATAACCAATATTCACTTATACATCTTCGTTTTTTTATGGTTACGTAAAATACTAACAGCGCCTAACCCACCGAAAGCTAAGGCTCATTATAGAATTGGTTGAGTTCGAACCTACGTCCACTGAGGCGGAATTCAACCATATAATCCCAAATCGCATCACGATAATTCTTACTTCTCGTGTAATAATAACAAATTTAACTACATTGTAACATACTATAAAGATAATTTGCACTTATATATTTAATAATTATTGGTTAATTGCAAATAAAACAAATTTATTTATTTATTCTGTGTTAGTTGATGGTACTGAGATAACACGAACGAATAATCGTTCGTTTTTGCTTCACGAAATTAATAAATGCAAATCGTAGTTAGTGATGGTAGTAGAACGTTTTAGCGTTTAGTTATTTATTTATTTCCTTTTCAGGACTAATATATTAATTAACTAATTTATTAATTATTTTCAGGACACATTGTATCTTTCCACATTGTAACACAATACCTTTGTAGACGAATGCAATGACATAGGTAATTACCGGCAGCTAGAGACCAATTCGTTCGTAATCATTTCGAAGAACAGAGTCGGATTTTAAAAAAACGTACTAAATAATTACAGATCCTTACGTTCATTATAGGGTGCGTAAAATAATAAGATAGATGTGCTTAAAATTACACTTAAGGTGCCCCTACATAAATAGTTATTGTAAGAAATTGTTACTACGTAATTTCAGTATACAGGGCGGCTTTTCTTTGGCAAAATTAATTATAACTTTACCATCATTACGTACTGTCGACGATAGTCGTGTAGAAAAAATTGTAATTTCTCTTTTTAACAGCTTTACTAGAAGAGAGGTAATAATATTTTAAATATAATATCTATTTTCACAAATTGGACAAACGAAACGACTTGTTAATAAGAATGTGTAAAAAACATTATTAAGCCCTTGATCACTTACCTGGCGTTTACGCCAGCTATCCATTGTTTTCCTATTGTCTTATTTTTATGGGTACTCGACACATTAAACGGACAATATATCAGTGAGCTATTTGCTATTCCATCTATACAACCAAAAGACGTCCACTGCTGCACATAGGTCTCCCCCAAAGATCTCCACGACGACCGGTCTTGCGCCATCCACATCTTGCTAACTCCCGCGACCTTCACCAGGCCGTCAGTCCACCTTGTGGGCGGCTTACCTACGCTGCATCTTCCAGTACAATTAATTCCATTTCCTATTAATAAAGAAATATAAATAAAAAGCCTTCAGAAATTTCATATGCTATAAATTAAGAAAATAAAGTGTGCCTAAATTTATTTTTACAACTTGCGTTTAATAATTTATAATATATCGGCAAACGGACGTTATTCTGAAACAGCTTGTCTTCCGACAAAGGCCTCCTCTAAAGACTTCCACTCTGTCTTGTCCTTTGCTGTACAAGTCCATAATGGACCAGCTATTTTCTTGATGTTTTCCTCCCATCTTTTGATTTGTCTACCTCTGTTTCTTTTACTATTTCGTGGGTGCCATTCTGTTATTAGTCTTGTCCATTTCTCCTTCTCCTCTCTTATAATATTCCATTTGCCATTACCTACCTTATGGCATTTCCTATTAATATTCATTAAATATAACAACGTTGGAGTATATAAAACTATTATGAACTATTTAATGAAGTAACGTTCTTAATTTCACGCATTCCCAAAGGACCATTCATAAAATCACTATCTAGTAATCACTTCCTTGGCGTCAACGTATATTTTTTAAATATATTATCCTATTCATTTATTTAATTCATACTAGATGTGTCTAACATGCGTTGTAATGCTACGGAATTTAGTTTTGGTCCAGTAACTATTGCGGGCGTAAGTACATAGAACTCATAAATGTTTCATAACAGTCAGATATTAGTGGAATCTACATTAATGAATGCTAATAAAGAGAAAATAAACAGGGTTTTATTATATTACGCAGTCTAGAAATTTTATGTTCGTTAACTTAGATAAAATAATCAGAAATTATAAGTTAAGATACCTAAAGCTTTTAAAAAAGCTACTTACAAATTGCCAATAAAATTAAATGTCACCGACTAACCATTTATTATGAGCGTGAAGGTAGGAGTACAAACTACGTATTATGTCCAAACTGGCTGCGCACCCTCGAGGCATATCGGTCCAAAGATACGAATGACAGATAATAATTACCTTAAAAAGACAACAACTTTGTGACTTGTGACGGATTGTATTTAAAAAAAACAGAAACCTTCTTTTAAAATGCTCCAACTACGAGTTAGAGTGAGATAGCATATGAAATTGTCAGCTTAAGACCACAATTACCAACTTATTTGCTGAGAGACGAACTGTCACAGAGCCTTAGGCTAAGGAACTGATCGATTGTGAAAATGGTTTCTCATTATTGCATTCGGTTTGTGCGTATTAACTTTTGCTTCTTTATGATTGTTTATATATATACTCACCTTTGTATTTAATATATCGATTACCCATAAAAATGAGACAATATGAAAACAATGGATAACTGTCGTAAACGCCAGGTTAGTGCTTAAGGGGTTAAATGTCTTAGATTCATGCGATTTATAACGAGCACATTAAAAACCTTTAGTTACATTAAACACTAGCTGTGTGGCCGTTGCTGCGCCCACGTTAGTATATTCTTCACAGCATTTTAATTTTTTTTTAACGGAACACTAATTGTTTTCCAAAAAAAAAATAGTACTAAGATAAAGCAAAAACATTTATTATAAATTATGGCACTTGCCCGTAAAACTTTGCATTGAAATAAACTTTATTTAAATTTTATGAGTTTTATTTTTTTTATATTGAACCCTAATTATGTTTGAATATTAAAATAATCCTAAGTTACCCGGAGTAACTTCAGTTATCTACCAAAAAAAAGTCCTTGTCTAAATCGGTCCAGCCGATCCGGAGATAATCCATTACAAACATAGAGACAGACAAAATTTTAAAAATTGTATTTTTGTTTTAGGCACCGTATATATTCATATATAGTTAGTAAAAAAAATTACGTTACAAATAGACACTTCAATTTTATTTATTAGTATGGATAAAAACTAGCTGTGTGCCCGCGGACCCCAAATAATGTTCCTTCATTTTTTCGGTACTAACATAAAGTAAAACTATTTCTCACAAATTGTAACTTGTAAACTTTGCGTTGAATCCGATTTAATTCGAAATGTCATAACTCGTGGAACCCTAATTATTTTCTAAAAACAAAATTACCCTAATTACACGGAGTATCTTCAGCTATCTAATAAAAAAAATCCTGTCAAAATTGGTTCAACCATTCCTGAAATTATACGAAATAACCTGTAATAATTGTCTTTGTATAGGTTTATGAAATTTTATAAATTGTTTTAGTACATGTATCGTATTTACATGTATTTAGTAAAAAAAATTGTTAGTTTGATATTACAAACACACACTTACATTTTATTTATTAGTATAGATTATTACTGGATTTATCTTGATCATTTTATTGTTATGACTATATTAACATTATTTGACATGATCATTACCGTTATTGCAACGTTCCCCGACCTTACTGAACCGGAACAAAGCCAGCCAAGACTCCGGAACGTGTACAGCTAGGGGGTTATAAGGTCAATTATTTTGCCTTACACGACCTCTCTATACACAAGGCTTGTTTGCCTCTGCCATATTATTACTGAAGCCGCAAAACGGGGTAGGGTTTCCGTGCCCGATTGGATCACGACGGATGTTAAACCCTTGATAGTGATTTGCGATGTTGCAAATCAGAACCAAGCAATTCCTAATGCTTAAAGGTTTCATACGTGTTATGCTTTAGATTTGGTAGGTTCAATAAAAGCTGTTATAATGTGTAGATCTACAACATGATTCCAATTTACCTGATGATTCCGATTTACCTGGCAATAAGTTTCAGCATAGGTTTTAATGTCCAAAGGTGAATCATTACGTCAACGACAGTGATGTCTGGAGATGACACACCTATATGTGCTTCCGCTAATAACGTTTATTATTATTAATTGTACAATTTACATTATACATAAAAAGAGATCGAGTTTCTTGCCGACTCTTCTCGACTGGATTGTTTTCCGAACCGGTGACAGGATGTTTATAAGCGCCTTCTCGAAGCCCAAATTTCAATTCCAATTATTCATAAAGAATTTTGGTTTTTGACTTACGTCGGTTTTTTGATAGTTATAAATGGTGATATTTTTTGAAGTTTTGGTTCCTAGTTGTCGTTGTTTTTAAATTGTATTTACTTTGCTACGGTAAAGTAAAATAAAATCCCACTATCATCTAAATATACCGCATTTTAAAGATAATTATAATTACTGTTAATAACTTTAATCTGACTTAAAACTGTATAAGCAAAACAATTAATATTGTCTGATTTCTTTCTTAAAGAGTTGACAACATATTATTATTATTCGAGAAAGGGGCTACGCAGGCTGAGACAGTCCTGTGTCAATGCGATCTAAATAGATCTATTGTGATAGCCCCTAATTTCTAAAGCTCACTGCCTAGACCTACAACCTGGATATACTGTAGGATCTTTATGGTAGAGAGCGTCTGTACCTCCTCCAGGAACAACGCATGTTTACCCAGAACTCGGTTGCGTATGGGTATTAGTGGGTCACATTCACACAAGATGTGCTTTGGTGTTTCGTCTGCAATTTCACAGAATCTGCACTCTCTTGTATTCTGGACACCTATGTTGTGCATATGCTTGCCTAAGCAACAGTGCCCAGTTAGTGCTCTCACTAATACTCGCAGCTGATCCCTAACTGAGCATCAGGGCTTCCTCAGCTTTACGCTGAGTATATCCCCTGATGAGTTCTTTGGAATGAATTTGTTCTGGCAATTTATTCCAGAACTCTATAGTCTTATAGGTGCATTGGTCCCTTATGGTCAGGTTGATAACATAAATAATAGCGTCAACTATTACCGATCATTTTTGAGCTTACTGTATATACGTATTATATGTATTGTAGAGCTCTGTATATTTCTTAATAAAATCTCTTATTGTAAATTGAATTCCACGTTGTCTTTGCCATGGCCTGGTAAAGACTGGTTTTAAAATTTAAAAAAATAAAAAAAACTATTCTAAATACATTACCAATTATAATAATATAATTCGTAAAAATTGTGAAATTAAATGTTAATAAAACTCGAGACGTTAGCCGCGCTATCGTATCCGGGACTCGTATTAAGTTAAAATTAATT
The DNA here is from genome assembly GCA_014132275.2 of Samia ricini. Taxonomy (NCBI): domain Eukaryota; kingdom Metazoa; phylum Arthropoda; class Insecta; order Lepidoptera; family Saturniidae; genus Samia; species Samia ricini. The sequence goes on from AP028159.1 coordinate 5,334,218, forward strand.
GGTTAACATCGACAGATCTTCCGCATCCTCTGAGATGAACATGAATAAAAAAAAGTAATACCCGGGCACACACGTGGTCACTACCGTTCATTTACGAACGCGAATTATGCGTAGTACGGCAGGTGGCAGGTGTCTCGCGATCATGGGAACCCGGGGTTGCGGCCGGTTCCCACGGCGCGTCATTCACCACGGCACACCTGCTTTCCTTAACGGGGATGGCTTGCCTCACACACGCTCGCCACGCGAAGGAAAGTGCCGATTAGAAACGACGCGTGTTTATATTGTGTATTGTGTACTTATATTGTGTACGTACTGCCATCTAATAACTTTTCCGTACGCATTGTAACACTTCCTAATAATAATCTACGGACTATTGCATTCGAATTACATTTTATAATTTTAATTTTTTGAAGTGAAGACTTAGGTGTGTATCTTAGGTGTAGTGGAGGTAGGGGAAAAGTTTATAGTACATTCGCGTTACTAATGCTATGACGTCATCATGCCATAGTATGCCAAGTATAAAATGGCGTTTAAGTGCTGGCGCTTTGTAAGCTTTTTAGCTTCAATGAAAAAAAATTATGACATATTTAGCATCCATACTTTAATAAATCGTTTTCTAAAACTACTAAGTAAATTAGATAAAATTAAGTTAAATAAAAGTATCACGATTTCGTTTCGTCGGCGGCACCCATGCCTGCCTATTTTTTTTTTTTCAATATTGTTAATATAACAATGATTATGTGATAACAATCGTGTTAGTAGTATCCGGTGAATATATAATTGCGTAATTCACGTTCACAAAATTTTCGGCGTTAATAAAAAAATCGTAGCATTTTTGCTGACTTTGGAGTCGTTCGGAATTTTCGATATTTTGACTCCCTCTTATCAGAAATAGTAATCAAGACTCTTACTAACTATTTCCCTTATGGTAATATAAACATTAGTATATTTTTTTACAGATTCTGGTTAAGTAATTTAAAGTTAATGAATAAACATGGCTTTACATAAGCACCTCCATAATATCTATACAAATAAATAAAATTGAAGTGTCTGTTTTTAATATCAAAATTAAATGTAATAACATTTAATTTAACATTTAATTACATTTAATTAGTAATAACTAAATAGATATGAATGATGTTCTGTATGTTCCGACCAATCTCTTAAACGGCTGGACGGATTTTGACAGGACTTTTTTTGGTAGATAGCTGAAGTTACTCCGCGTAACTTACTTCTAATTTTGGGAAATAATTAGGGTTCCGCGAAAAAAAAACTTATGCTTATGAGAGCTTATGAGACTTTTTTTACTTGTTAACAATAAAACTTTGTGAAAATTAGCGTTCCGTATAAAAAAATCAAACGCATTGAAGAATATATGTGTTACGAGGGTGAAGCCGCGAGTTCTCAGCTAGGAAAAAATAAGCATAACACGCTTACATAACATTTTAACAACTCCTAAAATAAACAACAACGAGGATAAAATTTGTGAAAATATTTTAAATCGCTGTAACAAGTAAACTATTTGGATTTAATGATTTAATGTATTTGTAAATATATATGTGAGTATGAATTTGTGTATGTATGATTTTAAACGATGATGGTACAGTTGGTAGTCTGGCCGGATTCCATGTCAATGGACACGGGATCAGACCCACCTTTCCAACTCTAAAAACCGTGAGGTGAACCAATAGGTTAGGGCATTTTCTAATAATAACTTTTTTTTTTTTTTTGACGGGGGGAAATGCATTTACGCACTACCCTTATCTATTGTACTTAGGGGATTTCTAATAATACCTGCCTGGCTAGCGACCACTTGAAAACCGGTAACCCTAGGCTTAGCGTGTTTACTATCCTGGACCACATCCTGGTCACTTAACATCAGGTGAAATTGTTGTCAAAGTACAGTATACATTTTTTTTTTGTATGGATGTACATAATAGGCTACTCTCGACGTGTGTTGGCGTTTGATTGATTCGCTCGTCTGTACGTACCTACATACATGTTATGATAACAATTATTTGTTTTACGTTTTGTATTATTAAATACCCGTATCTCATTTAAAATTCTTAGCGCGTCCACGTTCCGACGACGACTGGTTGAGATTAATCGGTTTTAGAGATGTACACACTTACGATGTAAAAAGTATTATTGATTCAAACGATATTTGCCTCGTACGGGTTCTTAAATATGTATGTGTCTTAAACTATTTTGTATTCTGTACTGTTTTTTTTATATCCTATTATATTGTTAGTTTTCTTCACGTCTTGGGTTTACTGGGTATTAAGAGGACATGAGGTTAGCGCCAGATTTGATAAGTAGGTATTTCAGAAATCTGTTGCTATCGTGTTACGCCCCAAAGAGAGAGTTATAAACCACGATAGGAACAAACAACTGTAGTTCGAGCAAATTTTACTTATTCAAAACATCACTTCATAGTACCCTGTTTCCTCCTCCAAAACTGAACCGAATTGTAATTTTCTTTCAGTTATAGAATGAGAAATACTTTGGCTAAACGTCTACTTTTTGCTTTTTTACAATTCTATCCATCAAATTTGTTTGTCGACCCGCTGAAAATGACGGTAAAAATCGACCATATTTTTCAATTTCAAAGGGTTCTAGTTTCTACAATAACAAATTTATGGAAAAATCGAAACATACGGGCATTGCGGTATTTGATATATATATAAACAAACGGGCAAATAGACAGATAAACGGTTGTTGGTATAAAACAATTAAATATATATAAAAATGTATTATAAAATAAATCTAATATAAAAATTTTGCTGTATGTTTTTCATGCTGGTATGAATTTTTTATCATAATGTTGTTATCCAGGGAGGAAACAGGGGACTAAGTTTATATGGAATAAATACCGATTGCATGTCCTCTTAATTCCAGTATAAAGATTTAAAGCTGAATCCAATGTAGTATTATTAGATAAGAAATTATATTTTTTTGAGTAATTCAACCGAAAGACGTCCTCTGTTGAACATATGTCTCCTCCAAAAAGGGGGGAATTGCCATCATCGCAATGCTTGGCGGTCGCAGTCAGGTGTTTGTAGCATTCAGAGGATGGTATTACCCATCCCCTTGCTTTATTCCTAAGTCACCTTCTACGTCCCCCTTTCGAAGATATGAGCTTGTACCATTCTTAACCATCACCACAAGCTAATTATGTTTACAATTTAAGATTAAGATAACTTTGAAAGTGATGATATTTCAGTAGTAGTGTGGTCTGACGCCGCTTCGATGGTCACAAATTCGAATCCATCCTATCTTATAATGAGCACATCATTTCAGTGCAGAAAAAGATCGTGATAAAACCAAACCATGAAAATAGGATATTTTCTAATGTGTACTTAGAACTAAATAACACAAAAGTTTAAACAACTACTGTCAAGTACGTAAAGTAATTGTGTACCGGCATTACAATTTAAAGCCGGTACCTCAAGGCTTAGCGTATTTATCAACTTGAATCATATCGTGAGTGTTGTCAAACCCCGGAGGGTATACAATATCAAAATCGTAACATTTTGACAGGACATTTTTAATAATTGTCCTTAGGATAAGATCCTATAGTGAACAAGTAACCGATGAAATCTAAATACAATTCGTTATTATCGCTTTTTTATTAAGTACATAATCTATACTAATAAATAAAGTTGAAGTATATGTTTGTAATGTCAAATAACAATTTTTTGCCCATTTTGATACCTCTACCAAAAATACAAATTTTATCTATCTGTCTGTTTTTACCGGGTAATCTGATAAAACCGGTTTTTTTTTTTTTTAGATAGCTGATGTTACTCCGTGTAACTTAGTGTACTTTAGTTTTTCGATAACTATAATTAGAGTTCGGCGTGAAAACATTAAAACTCATAAAATGTCGAATAAAATCCAATTCAATGTGTGACAAATATCTTTACTTAATGTTAGAAGTAAAAAAAATTGTGGGAAAATCCTTAGGAGTTTCGTATAAAAAAAAAAAACAGGGAAAAGTATATGAAACATGGGTGCAGCCGCAGGCACACAGCTAGTAAGGTAATAAATAAAACACAGCCCTATAAAAATGTTTCTTAGACATATAATAATTAAATAATAAAAATAAAAATAATGCTTTTAAAAACTTTACTAATCTAATCATGTAACTTCTTAATCAATATTTATAGTCCACGTTATCATAGACACAGTATGCATACAAATGGCTTCCATGTATCCCTTCTATCTGACAATAGGTAACTCAATCTAAATGATAACCGTGCGTCGGGAACTCGGAACGTGCGACCACTCTGCCTGTACATGATTGTCCCTACTAATATTATGTCGAATAATATTTAATATTTTGTTACCGTAAAACTCTAAACAATGAAGTCATTTCAAAAAAATCCTTAATATTGTTAGTTATACAATTTTGATCCGACTCGATTATCGTATATTCAGAATACCAGCAGTTATTACCTTATGGTTTCAGCGCTGTAATTGCACTGAAATTGACATTTTGTTCTTACACAACATTGTGTTGCCTGTAAATAGTTTTGTTTACTTTCAGTATTCCAAAAATATTGTAGTCTTGTCTGTAATTTACCGATTGCTTCACGAAGCGATGATGGCGCAGTGGGTAGTGCAGCCGGATTCCGCGTCAATCGACGCGGGTTCGATCCTACTCCTATCCTACCTATCCAACTCTAAAAATCGGCCTGAACTCTTTCAGTTAAGAAAATAATCGGAAGAAAAACATAGTATGGTGATGGAGCATTTTCTAATAATGCCCGGCTGGATAGCTACCACCCTCAAGTTTGAAAACTTGTCTTCAAATATGAATAGGTGTGTTCCGGCAACTACATTTGAGAACCAGTATCTAGGCTTAGTGTGTTTACTTTATTTATTTTTTATAAATCCAAATTAATTTATAATAGACAATTTTAACAACAAATCTTCACGGTAAACTATGCTAGAGTTCTACTCATGCTAGACTGCGCTAAACAATGAAACAGTAAAAATTAGTTGGTTTGTTAAAATTTTACCTACATTAAAAAAAATTGTCTAAACATGTAGATATAGATTTAACTTTTTTCTCTATTTTTACGTTGCCCTAATATGTTTTGTGTTTATCGATATAATTACGTACTAATATTCGTTGACAGACGTCGTAGGCGAATATTCATGTTACTGTAAAAGTACAATTAAATATTATTTTGAAATCTAATATGATATTGGAAACACTGAACCAACTGAAAGACGTCAACGACTCTACTGAAAATCCCAACGGAATGTTTTAATCCTCATCCGTTCTTAAAACTCTCTGCAATCAATTTCAAAGATAGGTAAAAGTTTGTGTATATGAATTGAGGATATGCGCTATGGTTTTATTTCACGTTAAATAATATCCAAATATTACTACCGAATATAGATAACGATGATATGTTTTCAATTTTGTATCAATGCTTCTAATCTGTAGCAAAACGGTGGACTATCTTACCTGAACTTTCTATGGCCCTTTCGTGGCTCCTCATAATAAATGTTTCGCGTTGTTATTTTAACATACACTTACTTGAATTCTTTACAATAACTAAACTATATCAAGCCAAAAGTTACTAAAAGTACATAACGTAGGGGGTCAAATACACAACTTACATTTCAGACTGAGATCCTGCCACAAACTCTTAAAAAGCCTCACCCTTTAAGGTTAAAATATTTATGGAAAAATCCATAATTTTTAGTTTGTCAGTGGCACGCTACTAACAATACAGCGTTTATGTCCCGCATCGCGATCCTTTGGAATGTATAGAGGCGCGTCCTCGCAATGCCCTCACGCCAGACGCGTGCCGATGGTTGCGTGCCTTTACATACGACGATGCATTGTTTTATAACAATGATGAATGAAGTTGTTATTGACACAAAATTTATTCATAACTAACACTTTTAAATAATTTAGAAAGCTTTTACAATCAAATAATCGTTCCTTTTTTAATTATGAAAAAAAAAGTTGTTCTATTTTTCAAAAACTTTACTTGAGTTTCCGATCGCTCGAGGCCTATTCTATTACCTTCGTCAACCAGATTCAAGTGACGTAATTTATTAAAATAAGATTATTTAGCTAATAATTGGTCATTAAAAATACAATTATCCACTCACAGTTTAAGTTACATTACATTAAGGGGTTATGTATAAAACTTACAAGTATATTTTTGTACTAGCTGTGTGACTTAGCTTCGCCTGCGTTTCATATATTTTTACTGCGTAATATAGTTTAAAAAAAAATAATGTTTTGATGGTGCTGTTCGTTGAATCGTATTTTTGTTTCTTTTTTTACGCAATCCTCTAATTATTTTCTTAAAATAAAAGTACTCTAAGTTATACGGATTATCTTTAGCTATATGCAAAATAAAGTCCCGTCAAAATCAGTCCAGCTGTTTCGAAAATTAATCGAAACAAACAGAAAGACGGACAACAATTTTAGGGTATATTCCTTCAGTACAAAAAGCTTTTTTATTTAAAAACAAAGCCGACTTCAAAAGAATAAATTATAAAAATCCACTAAAAAGTAAAAAAATAATTACTTTATTAACCTGCTTCTGTTTATTGAAGTAAACAGAAGAAGTATATCCTTTGTTTTAAGAGTAAATCCTAGCGGCCTCTATTCCTATTCTCCCTCCATAATAGCATTATGGTAAATAGTATATTTACTAATATATATCCACCACCGACGTACCCGTACGTTTTGATTTTTCCCATAAATTAGTTATTATAGAAATTAGAATCTTTTGAAAATGAAAAAAATGCTCGATTTTTACCGTCGTTTTTGATGGAAAAAATTTAAAAAACAAAACGTAGCAGTATAGCAAAAGTCTTTGTTATTCTATAACTGGAAGAAAATTTCCTCGAGTTACACTTATCATATCCTGATTTGGAAATGGAACGACGTCGGTTCACAATTGACGGAGAAATTGCGTAACAAACATAAAAAAAAAACATATATACGAATTGATAACCTCCTCGTTTTGAAGTCGGTTACCTAAAAAGTAGTTATTTTATTATTACAAACAGACACTTCGATTTTACTTATTAGTATAGACGAGTAATAAGTAAATGTTTAATATAAACCATTATGAGTTAACGATTATTAAAATTTAAATTTAAATAAATTAACGAACTTAAATTAGTTTTTAATAATTTAATCGTATTCATATATACTGTATAACAAACCCTTTATTCTTATTGTAATGGCAGCCTGTAGGTCAGTAGTCGTCACACTTTTCTGATCAAGGGCCACATAGGTCAATGTGAGGTAATACTTCGGGCCGCACTTTTATAAAATGGGTAGTTCATACCATCTATTGATTAACATATTTATATGAGTTGTCAAACGCGAATTCACTTTTGGCAACCAAATTCCCTAACTAAAAGTGTAATTTTCAGTTAATTGAAAATGGCCGCGTTTTCAGAGCTAAACTGAATTGTTGGTTAGAGAAGTTGTGCTCTGGAATTATTGGTTCATGGGCTCAATTACCTAAGGAAAATGAGAAGTACAGACCGGGGATTCTCCCGAGACTTCTCCGCGCAACCCGGTTACTGACTCTTCTATTCATATTCTCATCCTGCGTACTTCTATTTATTTAATAAATCAACTCGGTATTCAGTCATTGTTTACTAAAATCGTTTGCTACGTCGTGGGCCGCACAAAAACACCAGTCAAACGCCATACGTATCCCGCGGGCCACAGTTTGACGATCACTGCTATAGGCTTGTTCCATATCGTCCATCGGAATTTTATTGTCGCCCATCATAGTCACGCGTGTCGTGCCTACGCTCACTTACAAGCTACACGTGTCTGTTATATTATTGAGGACCCTACATTCATTTGAATAAACAAAGTCCTATAACGTAATATACAAACACAAGGGGTCGTTGATTAATATATTTGTATTCGGGTATTGTCTCTTTATAACCCACTGTATGCTAAATCACTAAATATGTTATTGTATGTAGAATATTTAATTATATTATTGAGATGGCCAAAATGTTTCATCGCGTAATAAACAGGTCACATATCCTTCACAGTATTCATTGTATGCATCAGAATAGTCGTTTTTCTTGATAGAAAATAGTAATTATATTTTTTTTGTTAAGTACTAATTTGTAGTAAACTTTTTTTTAATATAATATGATTGGTAGTAAACTTCAAAATATCCTTATGTTTAAAGAGCTTTATATATAAGGCAACGTCTATCTGACTATCCGTTTCTTGGCTTTTAACTTGAGAACACTAAACCGATTTAAATAATTTTAGGTTTTGATCTAAAGAAGTAAAAAAAAATTACCAGCACATCATTAAAGTATATAAATTACAGTGAACCATTTTTGAAAAATACACATATTATACACGAGCGAAGCCGCGGGCACAGTTAGTACTATATAAATAACACGAGTTATTGAAAAAAAAGAACACTCTTAAAACTCTTCTACTATTCAAAATAGAAATCCAAATAAAAAAAAAACTCCATAACAGACAGTACCAAAACCGTCGATAAGTCAACAGGGCTGTATTCGTTCGTGTGTCGACACAGACGCACACACACACACGAATAAGCATACAGTGTCAATGCACACATATTACACAGTATACTTCGCTACGAAAGCTTCTACAATGTTCCATTTATGTAACCCTACCCACTAGGGAGCGAGGACAAAAAACATGAAGATTTTATACATTTTTTTTCAAAGCGAAGGCTGCACGTGGTCGGGTTGTGGTCTACAGTATTTTTTTTTTGTATTCTTTTAACGAAAGTATTATGTGTAAAATTCTTCAGTCCCCCAGTATTGATTACCTTAGGGAACATTATAGTTTTTATGCATCTAAAGGCATGATAAATATAAAAATATAGTTATTTTTAAATTTGATTTAATCATAAGAGATTTTTTAAGGATAAAGTAACGATTTTTTTTAAATAAAGGATAGTCGCTTAATCGCCTTGAGCACTTGGAGAGCTGAATGACAAAAGACTCATGAAACTAATCTATGAGGCGAGAGTGACTGTGCAAGTTGGTAAGGGTCGACTCAGGCGAACGAATTACGGCTAAATCGAAGATTTTATTTGGAACCTAGCTAACGCTGTTGACCGGAAGGGCCTTTACAGCTTCAGTGTGATTTTGGGAGCGAGTGCTGAAGGTACTCAGCCGCAAAAAGGTAAACTAGCACAAGGGTTACCAAAATGGTACGAACCTCGGCTTGGCCGTTACCTGAGTGTACAAACTAGATCGAAGATATTTTAAAGAAAGGCCGCGGTTAATAAATAGTACTCGTAACCGAGGAGCATGTATGGAAGCGCTCATGAAAGTAAACGGAGCGAAAGAGGTGTGTCAGGTTCGTAGCAAGTGGAAGGACGTAGTCTCTGCCTACACTCATTCGAGAGAGTGAAGCGTTACTGTGTATTAAAAAAACAAATATTTTGTAACTTTAAATACATTATTATTTTGTCTCCATGGTTGCTCACTTCGCCCATTGATAACTGACTTGAAAAAAACCAATCAACAAAAATATAAATACGACATTTATATAAGAAAAAAAAAACACATGAAATCTCACAAAGTTAACAAGTGTTAAAATGTAGTGTAAAAAGTGAGAAAAAAGATTTTCTTGATATCCTAAGTTTTACATAGATTTACGTCTTATTAGAATCTTTTTTTCCGGATCTTATTCAAATGACAAATAAACATTTTTTTTCTTTTTCAAGGATTAAATTACTAATTATATGAATGTTAATAACTTAAACGGTTTTACTCGCATTATAACAGTTGTTATTTTGTACAATAATTATTTTCTCGAAGATAGTTAATTTTTATACTAAGTATAATGTATATAGGTATAACACGTTTTTAAATTAAACATATTTAAATTTCTAAATTAAACAATTGCAAAAATTACAAAAATTCAATTAAGCACTTAATTTTAAAACAAATAAAAAACTATGTTTTACAAGGTATAGGCTGAATTGGACCACAATCTCACCTGATGTTAAGTGACGATGTGGTCCAGGATGGTAAACACACTAAGCCTTTTTTTTTTTGACGGGAGGAAATGCTTTTACGCACTACCCTTGCCTAATGCATTAGTGAGACCGGAGTCCCCCAATGCAACAGGTAAGGGGGCACGGAGGTACGAGCTCCGTGCCAGTGTGGGACTCACCCGGGCGAGAGTCGCCCGGAAATACCCACTAAAACCCCCCGGGGCCGTCCGCCGCATTTGGAATGGGGGCGATACGGTATTGCTAGGCATGCCACCGCGTCGCTCCCTGCGGCGAAAAAACACACTAAGCCTAGAGGTACTGGTTCTCAAGTGATGCTGCCGGAACACACCTATTGGTATTTGGCGACAGGTTGTCTAACTCGAGGGTAGTAACTACCCAGGCGGGCATTATTTTAAAATGCCCTATCAGCATGCTGTGGTTTCCTCGTGATGTTTTCTTTCACCGAAAGCTCAGGCTGACTTTAAAGTTGGATAGGAGGATTTGAACCAGCATCCATTGAAGCGAAATCCGACCGCACTACCAACTAAGCCATGATCGCTTACAATTTAAAACTCAAGTATGAAAAGTCTTGAGGTATTTTTTTGCATATGTTGTAGACGGATTATTTTGTTTCAATATTTAATTATAAACATACATTTAATAGTAAGATAGAAAAGTAAATTATTAGTAGTTAATTTATATTTATATTTTAAAAAAAGTAAGAACAATAATTATGCCCGGTTCCTATAATAATTATGCTAATGGATTTCAGATTAACAACCATTAATGGAAGAATATTATATATCGCATTGCGATTATACGATGGTAAGCTAATGGTTAAAATCACTGCAACATTTTATCAAATGCCATTAAAATTTAAACATTATACGAAGGTAAATAAATTTATATAAATAATAGTATAAATTTACAATAAACACTAATGAATCGACTTTTTTTTTCATTTAATTAACTTAAGTTATCATTGGATGGTATTATATTTATTACTATTACATTTGAATTGTATTGTATACTAGCTGTGTGCCCGTAGTTGCGTCCTCGTTTCATATATTCTTCACTGTATTTGTTTTTAATACGGAACCCTCATTTTTGTTTAGTACTAAGATAAAGTAAAAATATTTCTCATAAAATTTAAACACTTGCCCGTATAATCGGATTTTATTCAATTTCCCATCAGTTTTAATTTATTTACGCGGATCATCATCACTTAAGATCGTTTGATATTGTAGTTAAAAGCTAAACCTATATACAATACAATTTTTTTAATAATGAAATTAAAAATTAATAATGAAGGTAACAATGGAAGCTTCTGCTCTGGCTTTGGCTGATTGTTAGTCAGATTGGTTCTATGTCAGTCCAAACCGATTCCGTCCGATCACCACCAGGAGTTAGGTAATTTTGTTACAGAATATTACTTTTTGATAAGAGTTGTTTAAAAACGTGATAACAAAATAATAAAAAAAATCTTTATTCAAATTAGACCCTGAGAGCTTATGAACGTCTAAAACAATACCACCGGTTCGGAAAACAACCCAGTCGAGAAGAACCTCGATCTAGTTCTTTTTTTTAATAAATATAAAATATATCATTTTTTTAATATAAAAAACTATACAAATCATAGTCTTAACCAATGTTAGCGGAATCACAGAGATGTGGGTTAATTCCAGACATCACTATCGTTCACGTAATGATCCATCCTGTAATAACCTTTTGAGATTAAAACTTGCTCGACATAATACTTGAACTTATTGTCAGGTAAATCGGTAATGTTACTTGGGATCTTATTGTAAAACCGAATACTATTACCTATAGCTTTTATTAGACTTACTTAGCCTAAAGCGTGGTTCCGGCCAACTTGTCTTTACTTCTAATATTAAAATTATGACGATCATTCACTAGATCGAGTTTGTCTAAATTTTCTTGTTTGTTCGGATTTGTTCTAATAACTAAACTATATTTATATATATCCAGTTCGATTGTTCGAAATCTTATTAGTTTATAGTTTTACCATTGACCAATATCAGAAGATACGAAACAATGAATTATAGAGGTAGTTTATCAAAAATTAAGCAACTTGTGTTTTTAAAATGTGTATTATTACTACTTAGGTAATTAAGTTTATTTCAATCTTAAGATAATACAAGCCAAAAAAAACATAACGGTATGTTGTTTGCTCTTCAATCTCACATACCTAATAGTTTGTTTTTTGTAGATATCATTTATTTTTAAAAGAAACTTAAAGTATAAATAGTTTTATTATATATGTAGTTAGTTTTATATAATTGTGAATATAGTCTTACTTAAACTTATAAGATTAAATCGCTCTACGATTTTTAAAAATAACTCTGTATTTATCAACGATGCAGTGGATCGGATATGTAAAAATGGACCTGTTTTTTCTATACTGCTCAGCTATTTTACCAATATCTCATTTGATATTAAGTAACGATGTGGTCTAGGATGGTAAATATGTTAAGACTAGAGGTACTGGCTCTTAAATGATGCTACCGGAAAACATCTTGACAATAAACTTGAAAGAGTTATAGGAAATTCTTAACATTATAATCACAATATTTTTTTATAACTGTTAACTCAGGCTAATTATAAAATATGATTGGATTCACGGATTTGAACCTACGTTTATAGATGCAAAAACTCCCCGCGTTACCACTAATCATTATCGCCATAAACTCCTCAAAATTAAGCACGCAATATCTCATGTGTTTCTTTAATAATTATAAACAAAGCTTGTTTATTAGCATCATCGAATTTGTCAAGTATGTAAGTTCAAATACCTTAAAAAATACCAAACATTCTTCACATATGAAATAACATCAAAGTTCACTTAAACATACTAAATTATTCAAATCAAAACATTTACAATCTCACACGAATGCCATATGAATGTTAGGAAATATTTACATTACAATTATTTTTATTTCATAAGGCGTCATAGTAGATATATAATAAATGTATCGTTATTTAAAACGGATTCTAACTGTAAAATTTACAACTATAATATTAATTAAATTTAAAAAAATGTATAGAACGTAACTCACTTAATGTGTCTGTACAATATTATATAAATTAATGATACAAGAGTGCTTGCTGATACATATAAATTGAAACAAATCGATTTAGAATATTTTTACACGGTATAGGCTCAGTGCTTTGATCACAACCTCACCTGATAACACACTAAACCTAGAGGTACTTGTTCTTAAGTGATGATGCCCGAACACATCTATTGGTATTTGACGACAGGTTTTCAAACTTAAGGGTGGTAGCTACCCAGACGGGCATTATTAGAAAATGCCCTACCACCATTCTATGGTTGCTTCGTGATGTTTTCCTGCACCAAAAGCTCAGTAACTTACAAGTTACTTTTCTAACTTACAACAAGTTATTTCGTAAGACGCGTAGGTTCAAATCTATGTACTTATTCTGTTCTAAAATGAACCTTATGTTTCGAGGTAGGAACATCTTGGACACTTAACATGAAGTGAGATTGTGGGAAAAACAAGGTACAATTATTATTAAAATATATATTTTTACTATAATTTACTTGCTATATTTATATACAAAATATATGTAACACGTGTTTTTTCCAAGCTACAATTTCCTACATATATTAAAAAAAATACAATTACAACCACCGAAAAATCGGAAAACCGGAAAATCCGATAAACCGGATAACAAGTTCAATCAGCATGTCAAGCCGGTTTTAATTTTAAGTGTTATTTATTATAGGGTGAATCATTATGTGAACGATGGTGATGTCTGGAAGTGACAGCTTTCTCTGTGCATCTACTAAAAAACTTTGTAACTATTAGTTGTAAAGTTGCAAAAAACATGCAGAAAAAAAAACTTCTAGTTTCTAGTTCTAGTAGTAGTGGTAGTATTTTCACGTTCATAGGCGTCTTACCAGGGCCTGAATAGTATAAAGTACTTTTGAATTTTGATTTTAATTTGACAAATACAGTGTCTTATAATTAATCGAGAAAATAAAAATTATTATAAATTTATCAATTACATCTTCTTGCAAATCCTGTTACATTTATTAATGTTTAAAATTTCTAAAACAGTATTGATCTGATGATTTTAGCAAACAAAATAATATTTAAAGTTAACCTATAGGTATTTAAAACATGTTTGTCTCAATCGAAAAAAAGAAACGAATGCAGCTATTTATTATTATACAATACGCGTCGCATATCCTTCGTTCAAATGACCAGAGGAAATGATTTATCAGTCCTCTGTACGTGATTTGCGAGCTGAAGCGTACCGACCTAAGTACGAACGAACGATTTAATCACAGGAAGCAGCGGCGCGCCACGATATATCTGCAAAGGAACTTATCTATTCAGCCAGTTGGACGTGATTCATAAATACTGAGATTGTACTGCAATAGGTGCACTGCTGTTATTATTATAAACTAGAAAGTCACTTTCATAAATATATATTTTTTCCATACAATATGTTTTTACTCTAGATCAAACTTCTACGTGTTTAAATTATTTTTTGAGCGTTAAAATGTATTTCTGGTTCTTTTTCAAAAAGTTTTCAGACATTAATATAACTTGAAGTAAATTGCATAATTATAATCCGACTTTTCTTTCAATTACATAGTAAGATAAACTAGTGAGCTTGCGCTTTCCAAGTTTGTCTATTTAGTACTAAAATGCTGTAACTTATATTAAACAAATGAAAAAGAAAATTTTGAGCTATTATAAAAAAAACTGTAACTTATATATAATAATGACAAATTAAAATAAAATGTAGTTCTTTCTTACGTGGTTACACTAATCTGCTTTTTAAATTTTAAACGCAAGGTACTTTTGTTAGCAATTGTCATCTTTAAAACTTAAGTGTTCAATCTAACCTAACGAGTAACTATTTAATGTTGCGGTGCATCAAAGCCTCTATTCGTAGAAGCATAGAGTAAAAACCAGTCTGTGGGCGCGCGCTACGCTACTGCTCGCGTGCTGAGCGCGCGTCGACCCGCGCGCGCTCCCGTCGCACGCGCGCTCACCCAAAGCAGAGGGGCTCTGCTATATAAGGAACCCCGCCCTTCCTGATTCAACCATTCCCGGCTGACGCACCGTGCGTGTAATACGCTCTATTCTATCCTAACCTTGTAAATACGTACGTTAGATTAAGTTCATAATCATGTGTTTGGCTAAGGATGAAACACAATCACCGCAAAAGATGTCGCCACCTCGGTCGCCTTGGGCGAAACTCCTGAACCGTCAGGTGAGTCTACTGATAAATCTTTTACAATTCTTACCTTTGGTTATATTCTCCAAATTAAAAGTTGTCAACATGGGGGCTGATAGTAATATTATTTAATTTCGCCTTACAGGGTTCAAAACGACAACTTCCAAGGAAAGTGACGACATCAGCGCGGGTAAATCTCAACAAGTGCTGGTCGAAATTAGGAGAGTTGATCTCCAATTCGGGAGCACGCGCTGACCTACCATCGCATAAGACTGCCTACTCAGAAGAACCTCTGGTAGTACCTTTCTCGAATTTCTTCTACCCAGTGGATCCGGTGAAACCGATGCCTGTTGAAGACAATGACAATGCTGAAAATCAGAACATCGTCAACAGCAACAGATTCGAACTGTTAGACGGACAACATATCGAAATAAACGACAACATGGCAAATGAAGTGCGCGAGATTTGCTACACGAAAAGAAATCAAACCTGTGTCGTATGTAAAATTTGCCATTAATTCCTACACTCTCGATATAATAAGCAGTGAAACAAAATCATGTCTTCCAAAAATAGATTTAGTGCGTGCCCGTAGATACCGGCACCAATCCAAACGTCTTCCATTAATTAGACTTAGTGATGGGCTTTCGATGTAATCTCTCGATTGTCTTGTGTTTTAGATATTACTACCTAAGTGTTTTTAGTAACTAGAAGCGGTGTTCACACCTCATTATGTTTGGTATTAACAGTAAATTGTTCACAAGTTTTGGTAAACAGCTTTAATTAACTGCACTGTAATTAATAACGCACCAAACTTCAGCTATCCCTTGTCTTTGCAGTATCAGTTCTGCGAATTTGACTTCATTTTTCTATATTTTCAAATCCATTGTCTTCCATTAGTAGTCGATAAGTTTTGTCTGTGATATCTAAATTAATATGGAGTAAAGCTTTAATTAGTAGTACGTAAGAAGTGATTTTAATAAATTAGTAACAATTCAGTGTTTAGTTTTAAGTTGAAAGGTACTACTTTTTTGTTGTTTAATTGATTTAAATTAGGAATAAATAATGTTATAATAGCTTTAGGGAAATTAATTTCATGTGTTTAAAAATTAAGTGATCTTAAAAGCTTTAATAGTTTTGTAAGTTTAGAATGCCGGAAAATACTGAAAATTTTAAAAATAGATTTATTAACTGTATGTTTAATTTGTAACTAGTTTTAATCTCTCTTTTAAGTGGGCCGATCGTGCCAATCTTAATTATAGATTTTTAATTGTACCGTAGTTAAGTTTTTTTTTTTTTATTACTTACACTTGATCTATCATTTAAGTCTTTATGTATCATTTATATTAAAGTTATGTTAAATGAATATTATAACGTACGTATTTAGTTAAGGAATAGATTAGTAGTTTTTAATTATATAGACTGAAATAATTGAAATGAAGACTTTCGTTTGATCTCCGATTATTATTGAGTAAATAAATAAATTTATAAATAAATTTAAATGCAATTTATTATTTTTTCCGTTTTACAATTACATTTATCCACGTCGTAAATAGACTATTAATTAACTATTTAAACTTGGAATTTAACCGATAATTTTAGCGGTAAAAATTACTTCAAGCGTAATCAATAAAACTCTATTATAAGATGTGTAAAAACACTAACATGAAATGCAAATACAGAATACGTTGCTAAAAAATCCAATCGATATGAGAATTGTCTTGTAATTTCTTTGAATTGTTGGCTTCCCTCCTTATTCTGTTATTAAATACTTTTTTCTTTACTTAACTTTTCATAATCGATGGGACAAAAATCGAATCAAAACATTACTTTCGATCTAAAATTATTCTATGTACATATTTCTTACTGTAAAGTTATTTATTTAAAATCTATCATCTTCAAAGTAATTGTCCTATTACAAATGGCTAAATACGAAATGTATTGTTTTTGTAAATTATAATAAAATGAAACTTCAAAACAAATATTAACGTTTATTCGGAACAGAAATAAACCTTTCAAGTACGCTAATATGTCAGTTACTTGACCCAAACATTCGCTCTTGGTTTGTAATCTACATTGTTATGATAACATGTTGAAACAAAGTCAGATCATTTTTATTTACTAATTTTATATTATTACTACTAAATTAAGATAGTTGGAGTTTGTAAAAATATTTACATTTGTTTATTACACGAAGTGAACATTGATTTAAAGAGTAAATAAGTTTGATTGCACAAAGTATCAATATAGAAGTAAGCGCGCGCGATTTGATACGTTACAATTTTTTTTATACGATATAGGCTCAGCGCTTTGACCACAATCTCACCTGATGTTAAGCGAAGATGTGGTCCAGGATGGTAATAAACACACTAAGCCTAGATGTACTGGTTCTCAAGTGATGCTGCCGGAACACACCTATTGGTATTTGGCGACAGGTTTTCCGAATTTGAGGGTGGTACCCAGGCGAGCATCATTAGAAAATGCACTGCCACCAAGCTACGGTTTCCTCACGATGTTTTCTTTCACCGAGAGTTCAGACCGATTTTAGAGTTGGGTAGGTGGAATCGAACCCGCGTCAATTGACGAGGAATCCGGCCACACTACCTACTGCACCATCATCGCTTCAAAAAGCAATTAATGATTTATGATCTAATTTCGAACACTTGTAAAAATAATTATATAAAGTTTTAGATTACCAACTATTATTTTATTTTATTACTTAGTGCATTTTACTCGTTAACTACAGTTCGGATATATAAATATTTTAGGGTGTTTTAATAAAACCAATTCATAAATTACTTACTTTTGAATTTTTTTATTCGAAAACCCAGACTTTAAGTTCAAGTAAAAGGCACATCTTTCTTAGAAAGGCGAAACGTAAATGAATATAGCAATTACGGTAACAAACGAAGGTTTGAGGGTTATATTATCTGAAGTTGATACTTAATAGTAATTAGTGAGAAACACACCAGTAATGCAGTTTGAACTAGTCAATGCAGTTAAACAAGAGCCTTTTTTTTTTTTTTTTAACGGGGGGAAATTCATTTACGCACTACCCTTATCTATTGTATTTGTGAGATCAAAGTCCCCCAAATACAATAGATAAGGGGGCACGGAGTGACGAGCTCCGTGCCAGTGTGGGACTCACCCGGGCGAGAGTCGCCCGGAAATACCCACTAAAACCCCCCGGGGCCGTCCGCTGCATTTGGGATGGGGGCGACACGGGGTGGCTTTCGCAAGCACCGCGTCGCAGTTAAACACGAGCCTAGCACGTAGGCCCTGTCGTGGATGAGAAATAAAAGAACCTCCTTATTTATCAAACTTTGTCAAAACACTTTAATAAAAGTGAATCGTTAGTCTATATTTTCCTTTATCATTAACAAGCTCTATCTACGGTTTCACGTGTAAATAATAATTGATATGATTCACTGCATTACATGTCTTAAATGTCATTAATTTTTAGGTAGTCATTTATTCAAAAAGTACATAAATTTATACACAAAAATCTAAAATTAAAAAAAATAAAATAAAATACTATAAATAATGAATGCCGTCCAGCTCGCCGCCAGACGGGAAGGTTCCCAGGAGGCTGGCCATATTGCCACGTTGGATGGCAATGCTAATTCGCTGTGCCAAATATTGGCCAGCCCTCTGGTCGCGAGACGTGTCGATTAGACGACCCGCGAGATCCTTAAAAAGGCTATGAGCACTTGGGCACCACGTTCCCAGAGTTTCGACCCCAAACGGGACAAATATGTAACCCTCACCAAGGGTAGCATATTTGCGCCGCTTGAGATCCTCCGCTGATGTAGCTGCTGCGCCGGCCTTCAAAGAGGTAACTGGAAGATGTGACGGTGCCAAAGTATCGACGCAAGTAGTATCCCATACCCAGGGCCGCCCCATCTTCCATGACATAAGCGTAATCCCATCGGGTCTTTTGCCATCGTCACGCACCAAACCAATAGGTTCCAAGCTGGCTGGTACATGAACACTGGCAAAAGCCCGACGTAAAACGTCATTGAGGGCGGCGTGACGCGAAATACGACCTGCGCTTTTACTACAAGCCAGACCGTGATGCCCGAGCGAGTCGACAATAGTACCGCATTGGCAGCGATGTGGAGACACCCATGAAACCCCAAAACGCAGGTAGACGGACAGCCTGAATGTGGTGTTATCTAATTTAGTGCCAATATTCGAGGATGGTAATACCTTTAGCCAGAGGCTTGACTCCCACATTTTTAGGTTAAGTATTTTCTATCAACTTAATTCACTGTTGTCCTTATACTTACCTTTTATATGACTAATACATACTTAGACCTACTCGGTCAACTTTTCGCCAATACACACCCAAGACGAGCTCCGATCCCTAACTGTTGGAGTTCCCGACCACGATCTCAACTGATGTTAAGTGACGATGTGGTCCAGGATGGTAAAAAAACTAAAGCCTTAGAGATACTGGTTCTCAAGTGATGCTGCCGTACCACACCTATTGGTATTTAGCGAGACACATGTGAGAGTGATCAAAGCACTGAACCTACATCGTGTAAAAAAAAAGAATCCCTAACCACTTTTGATTCACCTAGGGTAAATTGGGCGCACTCAAGTAGCAACACATGACGATGCTCGTGCCACTTTTCTGGCCTTGCTCACGTAATTCACGCTCCCGGCTGAGCTGTCTAGGCTTTTGTGGTCAGTATTTAATCAGTTCGAAAAAAAAAAACGCCTTATTAGAACTCTACGTGTGGTATGCAAGGGCGTGAGGTGCAGGGTAATGTGTGTTTTGATGTATGAAAGTGTCACTGTATCGAGCTGGTAGCGAGTACAGGAGTCCTAAGAGGATATGCGAGAGGTGTTAATTCCTTACAAACGGATTCACCAATTTTCCCCCTGAATAATAGAACTATGGTAAATATTTTTGTATCATATATATCAATATATATTCGCCACCGCCGTGCAGCCCATATATTTCATAAATGAATTAATGTAGAAAATAGAAGACTTTGAAAATGAGAAAAATGCTCGATTTTTATCGGCGTTTTCAGAAATCCGTCAAATAATTTTGATGAATGAAAACAAAAAAACCAAAACCTGGAAACAATCAAAGTCTTTCTTATTCTATCTAACTTTCTTATTTGAAAGAGCAAACAGAGGAATACGAAGTGATGTTTTCCTCTATTTTACATAGGTTAGGATAGCCTGAGCTGCAGTTGTCTTTTAAAACTCTTTGGGGGGCAACGCGATAGTAATAGAAATCTAAAATATCTATGTATATTTCAAACTTGTCACCGATCGTACATCCTCTTAAGAGTTGGACGTCGCAGGACATGCCACTCCTAGATGACTTCGAGTGTAAATGTAAAATCTAGCACACGTTAACGCCATTTTTGTAACATTTCGACGAATCTTATTTTATATTCACAAGTCTTTAATTCTTGGAAATATTATCCAAATTTACTGTTGTCATTATTAATATACAATAATAAACTCCCAAGTTTATGTATTAATAAAAAACATTCTGTAAACATTTAATACCATAAAGTAAGTGTTCCGTTTTCTTGATTTGAAAACATTATAATTACTTTTCGTTTAATGTTTCTTGATAATACGATTATTTACATTATTAATTTTACTAATATTTGCTTTTTCACTATTTAACGGCTTTACGTCGATATAAGTTCGAGTGGTCTACAGAAAATATAATTACTTTTTTTAATTGAAATCAGCACTTTATTTCGATAGTTGTTTTATATGCTTGAGGTTTTGGCGGCATCTTGGTTTTAAATAAATGACTTTTTAATTTATTATTCGTAAGCTTGCGTTATTTCACTCTACATTATGTAATATTAATGACATTTTAAGTGATTTTATATAGAGATTGCGAGTTTTGAAAAAGTTAGTATAAGATTAGAAAAATACCCTAAACACTTGACACTACACATTGTGTATGTAATTCCCAAGTTGCCAATAATTAAAAAAAAATATTATGTGCTTCATTAAACTCTTGACTTCTTTACTTTTCGTCGCATTATATTTTGAATAAAATCAAAACGCGCGTCTTAAAAATAATGAATATAACAGTCTGTTAAAAAATGTTTATAATTGAAATTGACGATTTCTAATATGAAATATAAAAACGTTGTAGACAGTTTATATATGTACATAAAATATATAGTAATATTCTATTTTAGATATGTTTAAACCTAAGAATGATTAATAAAATGTATAATACGTGACATTTTACAAAAATAGGGGATGTCCATTTAATGAGCACA
The DNA here is from genome assembly GCA_014132275.2 of Samia ricini. Lineage (NCBI taxonomy): Eukaryota > Metazoa > Arthropoda > Insecta > Lepidoptera > Saturniidae > Samia > Samia ricini. The sequence goes on from AP028159.1 coordinate 5,355,729, forward strand.
AAGGCAAACGCGAGCGAACGTTTAAGAATGATAAATCGGTCCCAATTCTAAACGCGATTCGTTCCGATCCGACGATATCTGAGCACAAAAGTGCACGACACCTTAGTTCACCTCGCTATATGTAATTTCAAAATTGACGCAGGATACTGTGTAATAGGGCACCGTGAAATCGCCGCTCCGTGTCGAATCGCAGAAAAATTTCGGTTTTTCGGTTATTTCTTAGGGATTTGTATGGGCTTTCTTCGGCGATTCGTTGCGCTGAACGGGTGTCAGTATTACAAACACATGCCTTTTGATTTAACATTTTGTAGTTTATTCAGCGATGTGAGACGGCTTTTGGATTTCGCGTGCGATTTCACGGTACGCGACGCGTTACATTGATGTTGACTTACCTTCCGTCACAGCTGCTAGTTATGAAACTTGTAAATTATTATAGTTTAAGAAATCTTGGAAACGCATAAGTACCTACAGTTATACAAAAACATACATCGACTTTAATTTATGATTATTTTCAGAAACATATGCCGCGTACTTTATTATAGTTAGGTACTATGTTGTGCCGCTCTATTAACCCGCTTTCATTATACGATGGTTTGTTGTTCAGCCGCGTGTATATATCACATGTCGTTAATTTAGTCTAGTCTAAGTTTCAGGTCAAATAAACTGGACATAATATTTGTAATTTAATTTGAGAATTTTGTAACCTATTTTTAAATTTTATCAATGAAATAAATGTGTCTGATTTAAATTATGCTTTTATTTATTTATGCTAATTTCCATTATTCTAATTTGTTTAATGTTCGTAATCTATTTCGGTTCCGACGTACGCTGCAATTAAACTCCATTTTATAATTTTGCCACTATAATGAACTAATATATGAGCTAAATATTCATTTTGCTATAGTAAGCTGACGCGACGATGATATCTTACTAGTTTAGGCTCTTTTGTATTTAAGAAAAAAAAAAATTACTTAAATAATAGGTATCAAATAATTATTGTGGGCTAGAATATGAAGTACTATATTTTTAGTTATCAGTATTGTCTAACAGATGATCTGTTGTGTAGTGTTAAAGCGATGATAGCGCAGAGGATAGTGCGGCCGGATTCCGCGTCTATGAACGTCGCTCCAACTCTAAAATCAGCCTAAGCTTTCGGTGCAAAAAAAAACATCGTGAAGAAACCATAGCATGGTGGTTTTCTAATAATGCACGCCTGGACAGCTACCACCCTCAAGTCTGAAAACCTGTCGTCAAACATCAATAGGTGTGTTCCGGCAGCATCACTTTAAAATCAGTATCTCTAGGCTTAGTGCGTTTATCATCCCGGACCACATAGTCACTTGACATCAGATGAGATTGTGAGAATTTTAACTTCATCCAAAAATTTAACGCTAGAGAAGCAAGCATTATTTAAATGCCGTCCGTATGTTAACTCATATAAATGTAGCATCAATCTATACTGAACCTTTCTGAAACTAGTTGATCTATAAGGGAGTGGAAGGTATACATAACAATATACTAAATATTACGCCGCTAAAGCTACCGACAAAGAGGCAATTCATTCGGTATTCTTACATGACACGTGTTCGAAGTTTGCCACCATGAATATGGTATACAGATGAGCCCACGGACATATAACAGAGTGCTAGCTGTGTTTTTTTTAAAGACGTCGCCTTAGCTTCGGCGGCTTCGTTGTCATCTTGCCCTATTTAAGCACTTCGGATTATTACTGAATAGAAACTTTGGTATGGTCGACAAAAAAAATCAATAACCTAAAAAAAAAAATAATTTTAAAATAAATGAATAAATGTATATGATGATTATTAGAGCGACACAGATAATTAATATAAATTAATTAAACTTAGTTTATCTGTAATAAAAAAATATTATGTTAATAACTTACATGAACCTACGAATTGAACGACAATATAAAACTTTGCTTTACCTGTAATAAACGAAATGACTTTAATGTCATTAATTACGGTGTCGATCCTAAAACATCAGTTGAAGTTTCAACTTGATAAGTATGTAATATATTTATTATTATTATGAAAATAAAAATGCTTTCTCATCACATGACATTTAGTTTATAGTTTACTCTAGAGTCTAGACTACAGACTTTTTACCATAGACTCTCTGTATGAAATAATAATTATCCATCCATCCACGATGACGTTCGATGAACAGGAATATTTAAATTAAAGAATAGGGATTACGTTTCTCTATACATGTATTCAGAATTAAATATAATAAAAACCAGCAATGCAATGTAAAAATAATTTATATCCATAATAGTAAACATTTGACAAAAAAAATGACATGGATATACAATACTTACAATTCATAACTGCTAGAAATAATGTAGGTGATAATACCGCCCATTAAGAAATTACTCTTTTTTCATTGCTTTAGTACAATGAATCACCAGATACGAGATCAGAAACATTGTGGTCTTATAAACGAAATACTTGTCAATGGCAAATTATACATACCAAGGTTAGAGAGTAATGATATTTAATAAAATTAGTTTTATTCTTGCACACATCGACATTTACATATCATGTAAAAAAATAATCTACTGTAAAAATAATAAATTGTAATACGCAAACACATGAATTTTTGTGCTAACCATATTAAATCCTCAAATTAACGTTACCACTACAAGGAAACTATAATATCATAGAACTCACTTAAAACCCGGTACCATTAAAAAGAAACCAAATCTTGAAATAGTTAAAATCTGAAGAAACCCGCCACATTGCTTGTTAAAATTCACAACTTGAGAACACAATGTTTTGTGTCGACCAATATAGCCGTAAAACAAATAACTGTCGCGTGAAATGCGGATAATGTTGTTGGTAAACCTCACGAGACGCCACTTTAATATTGCGTTTGTAAAATAAACTGCCAAACAATAATAACTCTTTAGACCAAACAATAGGGTTGTCTGTTTTTTTTTGTAATCCGCAAATACAAAATTTATTAGTAGAAATACACTTCACGCTTCAGTATATGGATGACAAAAGTAGGAGAACTAAGGCGATGGTTCTGCTGTTGTTATGTTATAATCGTTGAAAATAACTAATCAAAGTTTTCTTTCTGTTTTTTATAATCAAAGATTTCTATTTTTTTTTCTAATATATCTAATGCTCATGAACCGGCAGGGCCTTTACAGATTCACCGTAACTTTGGAGGCAAGTGCTGAAGACACTCGCGACAAAAAGGTAACTAGCACAAGGTCACCAAAGTGGTACGAACTTCGGCTTGGCCGTTACCTGTGTGTAAAAAATTCCCGCGGAATCTTGATCCTAGCTAATCCCTACATATTTTATTGATTACTAATAATAAAAAAGTTCCTTACAGGAACTACGTACCTGTATGTTATGTGCAGGAGTGTACATGCAGTGTTGTGCGTGTAATGATTGATGCATGGTCAGTGTTACTGTATCGTGCTGATGGCGACGTCAAGAGCCTCCCCAGTTGGGGAACGGAGCAAGTCCTGGTCCGCCACCGGAGGAGGACCCGGTGTGTGTGCGGGGTAATTTGTCAGTATAACAGTAAATGACTATGATATATGCATAGAGTAATAACACTAAGAATGATAGTTTCATACGAAAACTCGTTTAACATTGAAGATAAAAAATATAATGCGATACAAAATTACGTAATCAGCAGCACGTAACGTAAGACGTGCGTGGCCTTTTAAGGCCAACTTGAAATGGATTCACTCTACGTGTAACTGTTGTTCTGAGTGTTTTATTTCTAAGGATATGTGTCTATTTATTGAGATCAATTGAAATATTAAGATTAATTTGCTGATTAATAACGTGAACACTATTTTTCGCTGTCGCACTTACTATATGGGTCGCAAATACACAAACATTAAAAAAAATCAAATAAAACGCAACGTGTAAATTATCATTATAACCGCATCCTAAAACTGTCGTGATTATCAAATCTCCGTCGCGATGTAATAAGAGCTTTTGTGGGTGCGAATTAGTATTTCACGGATCTCAGGTTTGTTTAAAAGGGGCCGTGTTCTTAGCAGACGCTTGACAACTTCGGCGTGAATTTCGTCGGTTCGAAAACGACAACATTAATTCAACAACTGTGAATAGAAAATTTATACTAAAAACTTATAGAAACAGGGCGTTACATGAAGGTTTTGTAAGGGACCTTTTTGATAGGTTTAGTTATTATGAATTCCCCAGAATTTGTATGCTGGTAAAAGCCTGAGCTCAGGTAGAGTCTTTTCTTTGTCCATCCATCCATCCGTTCAACCAAAAGACGTCCACTGCTGGACGTAGGTCTCCCCCAAATATCTCTTCTTTGTCTTACATACCATTTCCGATTGAGTGTACTAATTGCCCAAAACCCTAAGGATAAAGCTTTAAAGGCAGTTAAGGTCAGCAGCTTTAGTTTGAAAAAAAAAGAACGTCACATGGAGATAAATTTAGGAATCCTTGTAATTTTGTGAATTATTCTTAAAAAAACTTAAACTTTATAGTCTATATACCTAATTTAATTATTACAGATTTAATTTAATTAATTTTATTTAGTCCATCCGATTCTTACTCACTTGAAGTAATTCGTTTAATATTGAAGCGACAAAAGCTCCAGTGTACCGCTACTGGACTGTTATTCTAAACTGACCAGTTACCTGTTTTAAAAGTGGGAAATGCATTTACCCAGTTTTCTTGACCAATTACTACCTATATAAACCAAATCTATTTTTTGTGAATTGCATTTTACTTGTCTTCTATGCACTGGAATTAAAAAAATCACAAATTTGCAAACTTATCAAGGACAGAAGACTATTCTCATGTAATAAGAAAATTTATTCCATTATCTCGGTCAGGACCTTCAGGATTAGCGATTTGTATTAAATTAAATTTGCACTTAGCATGTTCGGGTCATGGTGGGGTAAATAAATGTCCTTTTGATGTTGTTTTGAGATCACTGCTATTTACGATTTAATAGCCAATTAAACCTAAAAGTAGAAAATATATTTTTTTAATATGGTGAGTTCGTTTTTTAGATATGTATCACTCGCTCAAATAATTGAAAGTTTTCCAATAATAATATAATTTTTTTTAAATGAATACATATCTAATAATTCTTAAAATTCATTTATATACAAACAAAACTTTGAAAAGTTAAGAAATAGTTTGAGAGTCATTATAATTAATAGTCCAATAAAGAAATAACATAATTTAGAAATTTAATAATGTTTGACTATTTTATTTGCCATAATTTATGATTATGATTGCATTCAAGAAAATGTTGTTAAGTTATTTTCTACTTCTACGCTCTAGAAGTAAAAAACTAAATCATCATTTTTTTTTATTTATTTCAACTCAAGTAGTTTCTAATGAAAAGTAAGTGTTCGCATACAAAGTGACCAAACAATGGAGTTAAAAGCATTTACGTGCCAAATTCACAGCCTCTCATCATACTTAACACTTAGCAGTGTAAAAACTGACCCCTCATAGAACGTCATTGTTCACTTGGACACGAAAGTAGCATTAGATTTTGAACGGCAACCTGCAGAGATAACGTTGAGTGGCAGGAAATTGCAATCGAGTACATAATTAGGAGTATTCGTGTAACGTTCCTGTTCCGATTGCGTGTAGGGTGTTCGTTTTTAACATGGATAATATCGAAGATAATTGTAAATACTTACCTACTTGTTATAATTCAATTAAAATACTTTTTTTAAAACATTTCTTCTTAAAAATATAAATGAATCAGTTCTTTACTCGTGTTTCAAGCCTCGATGATAAATTGTTACCAATTTTTTTAATTGATAACAATAAAGCTTATCTTAATAGCTACTAAAAAAATTGTTAGTAAAAAAAAGAGGAGAAAAATTTCATAGATTGTTTTATTTTTGTCTGTATATCAGATCGATTAAATAATATTTGGGTTAATATTTTCATTTAAGATATAGTTATATTAAAGCAAACAGTTATTTGTTAATTGATAAATCATGAAACATTAAAGTTTTCAGAAACCAAATAAAAGAAATATTGTCATGTTTTAAATTCATAATTTAGCAACACATTTTATTAATAATCGTCTATAAAACGTATGAACTCGTGGTTACAACATACCGGATGAACCAGGCGCCGAACCTGCTATATTTGACGCAATCACCGAGAGGAAATGCGCCGATAACACGCGCCCATTAGCCCCCGGCACAAAAAACATCACAAACACGTGACACTAAATATTTTGCAGTAAAAACTTGCTAGTCGGTTTCTGTTTTTTTATTTACCAACTACAAATGTAAAAAAATACATTTTTGAAAACACGTGTGTATGCTACGTCTCTACCTAACGGCAGCAATTTTGTGCGGTTTTAAATTACAGGATTTAATATATTTATTTTTTTACTTCAAACGGAAACAGAAGATTTTTGGGTGTTGACATGAAGAACGGATCAATTTTTGCAGAGTTTTTTGGTTGAATTTAGTTTACTAATAATATTCATTTTATGGTAATTATAACTTATTGACCGACAATTAGTAAAATATAACATATTATATATCCCACAGTTAAAGCAAATAAATGTAAATAAATACTCGGTAACGACAGATAATAATTCTCCTAATTTGTTGTCTATACGCACAGATGATTCAAACTAAGTTGACTCATTGTTGACTCAGAGTTGTATTAAGATTAAGGCTTAAATGCTTTCCGTGTGGTGCTGGTTTAAGAAAAGTACCAGCCCATATCTACCCGCGAGTGTCGTAAAAAGCGACTAAGGGATACACCAGGGGATGGGAAGCAGGATCCTCTGCGGACCACAAACACCTACTGCGATCGCCAACCCGCCTGCCAAGCGTGGCAATTATGGTGATTCCCCCCTTATCTTTGGGGGAGACCAAGTCCAGCAGTGGACGCCTTTACGGTTAGATGGGAGGAAGGCTTAAACTTGCTTCAGTATTGTATTCATAACAAAAAGAGAATTTAGTGCATCGTTCTCATTTGTAAATCAAATCTTTAAGAACGGTATGTTATACTATTAAATTATTATTAAAATTGCACAGAATCTTGCTTATTAGTTTAAATTTTTCACAAAAAATTAATTTTATAATACCAGCACAATCATGTTTCGTTTTTACAGGACGAGAAAATAAGAAACCTCCAGGTGCAACTATTATTTCTCTAAAACCCAACCAGTGGCTACTTATCTCAAACACAAAGCTGTGGCCATTACTTCAAAAAAGAAATCAGGAAAAAATTCGCTAAAGACACCCATCATTTTAGTCCGTTCGTTTTAAAGAAAAAACTTTTTATCTAATCTTTAAAAAAAAAATCGAACTATTTTAACAAACGTTTGCCGGTAACTCTATACCTACGCGATACCCACTGACCTTAAAAAAAGTGGCCAAAAAATTTAATTGTATTGCGAAAATTTCGGCCTTGGAACAGGAAATGACTGAGCGGCAAAAAAAAAGCTCAATAGAAAGAAGTCCACAACATGTCTTCCATTTGATGGATCGCTCTAACACAATAATTCGCTAAGAGTAACTGCGGAGCCTCTAAAGTGCCCCTTAAGAATCAAGTGATATTCTTCACTTTTACGACAATAATAATGGCTTCGCAATACCTTTTTCAGAAAGTGTAAACTATTATCAACTTTCTGCGATACGCGTTAGAACTTCAAATTAAAACGGTAACATCGACGTAATTTGAAGGTAACTTAAGAATTAATCGTTTGGAAATTAACTCTATTGATATCGTTTTTAGGTTCATTTTGAAATATTGAAGAGCGATAATGACCTACCTTAATGTGATATATATTTTAGTAACAATATTACCGACACACGTGTTTGATGGCTAGTTTTAGTGCTTTTAAGATCAACCAATATTAATATCAATATATTCTTTACTCATACATTATACAAGATTTATTTAACCCTTTGAGTACTAACCTGGCGTTTACGCCAGTTTTCCATTGTTTTCCTATTATCTCATTTTTATGGGTAATCGACATATTAAAAGAAAATCTCCAGAATAAATGCTTGTTAATACAACTCTTCTACATTTTCTTCTTTAAACTATCATATAAATGTAAATTTTGTTAACAAATTAAATTAGACAAATAAAAAAAATTGTAAGCATGCTATACATTGTGCATTTCTCAAAAAAGAAAGAGAAAAATGAAAAAGTGTTTTTCATTAAAACGAAGACCTTTTTCAAACATGATAATATAAAGACAATGCAGCATCAAAATATATATATTACGAATTGTAAATAAAACCTTAGTTTATTTTTTTTTTATTAAAATATTATGATACAACCACATCATTACCGTTACAACTATAGTAATTGATTTTAGCACCTAATTTATTAATGACCAATCATAATTTGAACCATACTAGATATTAATGTGTGACGGGCGTGTGTGTTCAGTCGCGAGTTTTCGAACAAACAAACAAAATGTGTCCTGTAATAGATTCTGAATCCCTACTAATTTTTTATTTCTCAAACATCATCAATGTTTGTAAAAAATCTCCAATATGTAAATTTTGTCCCGTTAGTCTTTTGTTATATGTATAGGTTATCTATGTCTTGTAATCTTCCAGAACAGTCCAAATTATTAAAAAATAATATAGCGCCATCTATGAATAATCGTCAGAAATATATACATATATAATTTGCTTACGTAATCCCCCATATCATCAAAAATAAACAAAGCTTGAACCGTCTAATTATAGTTAGAACAAAATAACATTATGTTCCGAGTAATATTTTTACCTATTGATATCATAATTGAAAGTCATTTCACTATTTTCACAAAATGACCCCTTAATACAACACCTAGAATTCCTGAATATTATATAAAAATATCAAAATATTGTTTTCTCATTTACTATGTCTTAGATATTTATTATTTATACATTATACATAAATTTTATATTATGTAATTTTGTTTAATTACAATCAATTACAATTTATTACAATTCCTTTTTTCTTCTCGAATAAGATTAAAATGAATTTACTTATGAACTTGTCTTTCATAGTAAAGTCGGCGCTTGTCATTCAAATGCCTATAACTTTTGAAAGAGTAAACCGATTTTAATAAAAAATAAAGTTTTGAAGCTACTCCGAAATATGCTGAATTATTATTTATTTTTTAAATATAATTGAATTTTTTAAATATACTTACTTCTTTCTGCATAAACAGGCAGACAGACAGACATTTCTAAAAATGATAGAAATGTGTTTAATTACCTTATTTTTAGTCCCTTGCAATAATTCTTTTTACAAAAATCTGAAATTTACAGACACGTGAAATTTACGATTTTATTATTAGCATAGATTTAATAATAGATGGTTAGTACACTAGATTTCATTTAATATTGCCAATATATGAAAACAATTATATGTGCATTCGCTTTTAACATAACTAATACACTACATATATATAACCACACGTTTATAGTTAAAGTAATATTGAAAAATAAAAATATGTGTATCAGATATCTCAGAATGTAAAAAGAAACTAAAATAGATTAACGAATGAGTCACAAGATGATTCAACAAACATTTATTAACCCCTTGACCACCTTCCCGGCGTTTACGACAGCTTTCTATTGTTTCCCTATTGTCTTTTCATTGTTTCATTTTATGGGTACTCGACACATTAAGCATAAACTTTAGCAACAAGTCTTGGTATGAGTATAGCCTGAAACATGTGAAAGTAAAAATAAAACAAGTTTCAAAATAACTACATAAATGTTTTATAACTATTCGTATATGACTAGGAATTCTTTTTATACACACATATAAAATACTTTTTCATTCGACACGTAACAAAAACTAAACCGTAACCTTACCTAATTCAACGATCTTTAAAAACTCGAAACCAACATAAAAAGAATTAAAAAAGTGGGCGTAACTTACTGTCATTTCATCCAGAGCACAATAGTCGGCCGCCTCATCTCGCGCCGGCCTATTATGAGCAATGAAAAAAAACTCAACAATCGATGGCCGAAAGGAAGCGTAGCCTTCGCGAATATGGCCAATAAATTCCTATTGATTGAATTTCGGACCCATGCTGCGCTATACGGGCATATTATATTGATGATAATTTCAAGTTTTTTTTTTGTTAGTGTGTCTTTAAATCAGTTTGTTGCTATTATTAAAATCCATAAAGTCGATAATTTAAAATTAACATTTATGATAGTCAACGTATTTAAATAAACATTCGGGTAATATACATTTTTTCTATCACATCACCTAAATTGCAGATAAAAAACTTGTAAAACCAGAGCACTTTATTTTTTTTCCATAAAGGCAACCTGCATTATTAGATAAAACGTATTTATGAAATGCGCGTTGATGTCTTTTATTTGTAATTAATTGTACACACATAAGCTACCAGCGAATTACTGGAACTACATTAAGAGAGTGCATTTCTAAGTTATTCTATCACATTTGTTTTTCTCTTTTATTTTGTTAAGTAAACCTACAGTTATTAACTTTTAATAAATGCAAATGCGTGTCGGGTGTCGCAGTTGACACACCTACGTTCATATAAATGTGACTCATTGAAATATTTCGTAGCGGCTAGATTATAAAAAATTGGTTAGTCATAGTTTACGAATACGGAGAGTCATTCATTTCCAGTGAGGATTTTTGCATGGCCGAGTTTGTGAATGGTCGTCGTCTGCGCAATCGATTACGCAATGGTCACTCGCTTCGGTAGCGGTCAGCGGACGCCGTCAAAGGCTTCTCGTAAATTTCTACTCATATATAAGAAAGAACAGTACAGAAACTGCTATATATCCTATGTCATTAAAGTTGTAGTAATGAATAAGATATTACAATCCTGAGTTTTAGTTACAATAGTAAATATTATTTTTATTATAGATACCAAAAACAGTCAATTTTTTTTTCTAGTTCACTTTGTACATTAGTGATTAAGATAATAATTTGAAGCGATAATGGCTTATTAAGTAGTGCCATGGGGTTCCGCATCAGTAGGCATAGGTTCGAACTTAACTCTATAATGAACCTGAGCTTTCAATAATAAAAAATCGTGATGAAATCATAGCATGTTTTAATGCCGGTACGGATAGCTACCATCTTCAATTTTGAAAATCTATCGAGATCAAACACTTAAATGCGTGCTTAGGCAGCATCAAATGAAAGCCTTTACACCTTTTTTTTTTTGACGGGGGGAAATGCATTTACGCACTAAATGCATTTACGCACTAAAAGCCTTTACACCTGGTCTTATCATATTCATGCATTTGTCATAGAACATATCGTCACTTAACACCAGGTGAAACAGTGGTCAAAGTACTAAGCTTATACAGTTTAAAGAAATTAGGGGTATTAGTATGGAAATAAATTTTATTCTTTAAAGAAATGAAAATACCTTCAATTTCGATTTTTTATGTTTTCAGTATTAAAAATACAAGACCAAGTATTAAAACGCCAATTTTTACGGCGTGAAGAGCCGGGAATACGCACTCAAAACCCACGGTACCATCAGCCGCCTTCCTGGATTTCCTGGACACGAAATTACTCTAGCACACTCTGCGGCGTCCCAGCGGCAGGCCACAACCTTCGTCTTCCCACTGGAGGGGGGACAGCCTATTACCAGCTGCCCACCCCCCCTTTTTCAATCCGCTAATCGAAGAGCCCCATCCTTCTCCTCTTTGTATTCTTGTCTGTCGGCAAGAAGTCAAGAGTAGAGGGAAGTAGAGCGTCCGATCAGCCAAGAGTTAAAACCCTAAATAATTACAAGATACAACATGGCCTACTGTACATTTCTTATCCTACGTACAACCGAGCGTTCTTTTTCATTGTTAAAAATACTTCATTCTTGTTAACACCGTTTAATTTGTACTTCCTTATTATCTGCTACATCATAAAGTAGAGGTTGTTCATTGTATATTGTGATATGCCTGTACGTTATATGAATCTGAAGGAATTGAGTAGAAAAGAAAAGTAGATCATTCGCTACGGACACGTTTGTACAAGCTCGGTACAATGGATGAATAATAATTTGGAAAAAAATAAGAATCTTATTCAATTTCAAAATGATTATATGTAATAACATTTCGTAAATGTAAAAATTAAAAGATACGTAATGTAATTATTGTTTTTTTTTTTAACATTTAAATATGCTCTTAAAAATTATTATTGACATAATTATCAAAAGCAATTATTTTATTATTTAATATACCTAATAATTAAATTATTTTGTGATACATACGAATCCATTAATGCCTTGCTTTTGAAATGAGATTAAATGCATACACACACTGTTATATAAACAACCCAAAATATTTTCGAAAAGAAACACCCGTGATTCACTTGCCATTTTCTATCCAATGAATAAACAAGCCCCTGTTTACTAAGATAACACGAGAGTCAATCCGAAAAGCTTCAACCAAAACAAATATATGCACAGCTCTCAAGGACGGGCGGACTCCTTGTTTATATAGTCCGAAATGTAGGTAAGATATAGATATCCAGATAACATTGAACTGCGGCAGTTCTATGGTTTAATAGTAAAACGTTAAATCATAAAAAAGATTGGAGGCCTTTGTAGTTTGGTAATTTTTGTCTATTATTACGTTGAGCGTATTTCATCCAATAATTTGCTAACATCATTTTTAATTAAATAATTTAATATAAAACGACGGGAACAGTTTTAATTGAAACCATCGAAAAATAGTTTCAGTTGAAAAGAGGTTTCATTATTGGTAATTATTAATAATTATGTATATTTTAAACAACTGTCTGCCTGCGGCTGCGCCCCGCCCGCGTTTCATATATTTTCACTGAGTATTTTTTTTTTATAAACGGGATCCTAATTAATTACCTAAAAAAATGTAATACTAAAATACAGTAAAAATATTTCTTATAAATTCAAACACATGATCGTAAACACTAATTATTTTCAAAAATTCTCTAAGTTACACGGTTACTCCGCGTTCAGCTATCTATCAAAAAAAGTCCCGTCAAAATCCGTCCAGCCGTTACGAAGTTTAGCCGGAATAAACAGACAGACAAACAGATAAAAAATTTAAAAATTACATTTTTGGGATAGGTATTGTATATGCATTCATATCTACTAAGTATAATAATTATTTTCTCATTACAAACAGACACTTCTATTTTATTTATTGGTATTTATGAGAATTTAAATTGATCCTAAAATAGCATACAAAATAGTGTCATATACTATAATAAAAGTTCACTGCTTTTTAAGTTTTAACTCTACGTTGTTGTAGATTTTTTTATACCAACACAATTAATTAATTATCAAAAGCGGATTACTCATCAACTAGAGGCAAATCGGGTAATATAATTCAATTAGACGTTCGTATAAAAACATGCTGTCAAGCCCAAGACACTTTCTGAGGGCCCATTGAAAACGCACGTGTGCTAACAATGCTCGGGCCTAACCCGACAACACCGCGGGTCGTCGCGTCTCGGCCCAAAGTGAGAAATTTCACAATAGTGTCAAAGTATCGGGAACTAGGTGTGCCGGTTTGTAAGTTTTGAATAATAACTCAGTGTGGTACCAATGCCAGCATTTGATTGCCGATTTGATATGTAAGTTGTGCATTGTAACGTTGAGCCTATTTAGCGCATAATAGCTGTGGTTCTAAGTTATGTTCTTAACTTCGACTCTGATATACACAGATGCATTACCCGGATAATGGTACAATGGGGTCCGCATATTAAAACTTTGGGCAGGAAGGCTTAGTTCCGCTGCTTTTGCGGTTCGGAAAATTCGCCAGTTGACGGATATTGCTACTGCTAGGTTAGTCTACTTTACTTACTTTCACAGCTTAATGTCTTACGGTATTTTGCTGTGGGGTACAGCAGCAGAGGTAGACACCATTTTTACGTTACAAAAGAGAGCTGTTCGAGCAATATATAATATGGGACCTCGCGAATCTCTAAAGAACAAGTTTCAAGAATATGATATCTTAACTTTGCCCTCCCTATACATCTTCGATAACTTAATGCATATTCGTAAAAATTTAGACAAGCTAGATCTAGTGAATGATCGTCATAATTGTAATACTAGAAGTAAAGACAAGTTGGCCGTCCCACGCTTTAGGTTAAGTAAGTGTAATAAAAGCTTTATAGGTAATAGTATTCGGTTTTACAATAAGATCCCAAGTAACATTACCGATTTACCTGTCAATAAGTTCAAGTATTATGTCAAGCAAGTTTTAATCTCAAAAGGTTATTACAGGGTGGATCATTACGTGAACGATAGTGATGTCTGGAAATAACCCACATCTCTGTGCTTCCACTAAAAACTACGATTTGTATAGTTTTTTTTTTATATGACAAAAAAACATATATATATATCTTATATTTATGAAAAAAAAAAGAACCAGATCGAGTTTCTTGCCGGCTCTTCTCGACTGGGTTGTTTTCCGAACCGGTGGTAGTGTTTTAGACGTTCATAAGCGCCTTCTTAGGGCCTAAATTGAATAAATAAATTTTGATTTTTGATTTTGAATAATTTTTTAATGTAAATTTATGAAATGTCATATTTAAATATTTGTTAATTATAGTTTCCACCGCACTCTTTTCTTGGCCTTTTAATTATTGAATATATAAGCAACGGAACACAAAACTTTATTTACATATGGATGGATTAGTACACCGATATATTATTTAAATTTGGAAGTATCGTTTTATTTTCAATTCGATCGACTTTTTCCAAATTGATTTTAGTCGAAGAAGTTATCTACTTAATTACCTATACGGGTAATTAAGTTCATCGTAATAAAAATGTAAGGACCAACACGAAAACATCTCATAATAATATATTATATCATAGATGTACTTTTAACTTTCGCTCAATGGGCTATCTCTCGCACCTGTATGCTTATCTGGCAATGGTGCAAGCGAATTACGACGTTAACTGTGAGTGCGAAGGTATAAACTTGCATGTTTTGCCTGATGTAATGAAATTCCTAACCTAAGACAACAGTTCGTAAAGTAAACCACGACGGTATCTACACAGGAAGCAAAGTCGTTAACGGATTTTATCGTTTCCTTCTAAGTAACACATCGGGTGTCGTTCTATTGTAAACAAAGCACGTAATACCTGTAATATTGTTTATAATTTGTTACGATAAGATAAGCATTGAACATTAGATGCATGTTTACTGTTAATAAATTTAAAAATGAAGAGGACCGCATCGTTAGGTAGTAGGCATTTCAGAAATCTATTGCTATCGCGTTGCGCCCCAAAGAAAGAATTTTAAACCACGCAAGGGACAACTGCAGCGCATGCTAATTTTACCGTATGCAAAATAGACGAAAACATCACTCCGTAGTACCCTGTTTCCTCCTACAAAACTAAACCGTTTTTAATGTCCTATTAAAATAATAAAGACTTTTACTATACCTGTACGTTTTACTTTTTTTTATTTTATTCATCAAATTTGTTTGACGAACGTCTGAAAATGAGGATAAAAATCGAGCATTTTTTTCACTTTCATTCTAGTTTTTACTATAACTAATTTATGGAAAAAATCATAATAAAAATATTTACCATAATGCTTTTATCCAGGAAGGAAACAGTAAACTACGTTTGTATGGAATAAATGCCGCTAGGATATCCTCTTAACGTATACGAGCACAAATTTACAACAAACTTGTAATGATTTGTGAATCTTAAACCATTATAAGAATTTTTTTTACACGTCTCAGTACTTTGACCACAACCTCACCTGATGTTAAGTGACGATGTTGTCTTGGATGGTAAACACACTTAACCTAGGTACTGGTTCGGTATACACCTATTGGTATTTATTTGGCAACAGGTTTTCGAGCTTGAGAGTGGTAGCTACCCATGCGATGATAACGATGTTTGCCTTCACCGAAAGCTCAGGCCAATTTTTTAGAGTTGGATAGGTGGGATCAAACCCGTGTCTATTGACGCAGAAGCCAGCCGCACTACCCACTGCGCCATCATCGCTTCAAATAATAAATTAATAATCACAGTATATTATTTTACCTGTATTTCTTTCATGACATCAAACTATGAGTTTTCTATAAATGTAGACTAACGTAATTGCTATATTTGATTCATTCTTGTGTTCGTGACTATATTATTTGAATAGGTCTTTTGTTTATATTGAGATCATCAAAATACGTAAAATTTTGAAATGCTTCAAGTTTTATGATAACTTTGTACCAATAAATAATCGCAAGGGAAACAATATTCATTAAATAATCCTTTCCGAAAAAATACAAGTCATTGCAAATCATTCCGCTCACGTGCGCTGTCATACTGATTTTGTCGAAAATAATAAATAGAATAAAATGAATTTAAACAGCATAATAAATCTTGGTGGTCGTGTAACCTCCCGCGGTGAGTTTCGTGGACGTGCAAACATGGCCGACACACTCGCCAAAATTTAGTTAAGGGACGGTTTCGTAAGACGCGACGACCGTAAAACATAAAATGTATAATATTATATATATACATTGCATGTATGAATGTTTTAGAGTAAAATTATAGCTTTGTTGTAGTTTAATTTAATTAAAAATACATTTTGTGTTTTAATGTTAGGTTTGTTAATTAACTCGATAGTATGCTGAATTTCTGTAGTTGATTGTCTCACTGGAGCCATTTTTAATGAACCATATAGCATTAGTAATTGCATAAAGTGTTTTAAATTTATAACAAGTAGACTTTTATTTGAGATGACCTTGTGATTATATATTTTTTTATTTATTATCTTTAAACCTCAACCTCAAACCAACAAACGAGATTTATGAAGAATGATATATTTCCCAAGAACATGCAAATAAATTATTTTATTTTTAAATTACGTACGTAACGAAATCGTACCTTAACATTGTCCATACGCCTCCCAAGAAAATAACAGTCCCAACGACAGCATTGTTTCGTTCATTCGTAAAGCAAATATTGAGCCAGAGTTATTCAGAACGTTTGCAAACATAAGTCTACTGGGTGGCAGCCAACAATATGCTTCTTAGAAAGTCCGTGACAACACTTCAAATATAGTGATTATACCCTAATTGTCTACCAGCACCTGGACTTTTATTTAGCTTTTAACGCGAACGACATATTTTAATATGGGATGTAGCTGTTATTCTGTAATTGATTGCCACTCATTGTACTTGTACTAACATGAATATAAAAAACTCGTGTTTATTATAATAACGTAGATAAAAGAAATGCCATATCAATTATATAAATTTTGTACATTCTTTTTCGACTTGATTTTTTTAAAGTTTATTAAAGTGGAAGGGTCTCTTAAATTAAACCGGGCTTTGTGATAAGCACTTAGGGCTCTTAGTTGGAAAATAGTAATCAGCGCTAGGACGCCACAATAATGCGAACTTCCGCATGATGTGTGATAGAGTAGCCAAAGTAGAAAAAGTTGTATCGAATGAAAAAAATAAACTAATAAATAAATAAACACATAAACTAGTTACATAAAATATTAACCATAATAAATAGAGATGCCATAAATATTCGCTATTCGGCTATTCGGCAATTATTTTCCACTATTCGTTATTCGCCCGAATATTGCGGACTATTCGGTCGAATACCGAATAGTAAATGACGAAAAGAAATGCATAATATTAGTCACAAAGATTTTTATTTTACCAATAGCTTAGCATTAATACGTACTTAAAATCTAGCAATGGTTATGATAAATAAAATAATAATTTTAGCACTTTTAGATATCAATTGCACTTTCTTCATAAATTATACTGGCTCTTAAAAATAGCCACTCACAGTATACACTACTACCGGGAGATGATAAATAAATTTCAGCAAATTTTGCTAGGTTATATTTATATTGTTTTGCGTTTGCTGACCACCGCTTGTTTTTTCACTGCTGTCCTATCTAGACGAATAATCATGAATGAAATAAAAATGCCCACGGCGCGTCCTCATCACACGTGTTTTAGTGATGCGGGTGTTTTATAGCTTTCACCCGCGAAAAGTACTAAGTGTTGCCAAATATTTGGCTGCCGAATATCTGACGCATCGGCCAAGAGCCTTGCCGAATTTTCTCACGATGTTTTCCTTCACCGAAACCTTAGGCCGATTTTACCTTAGGTCGATTGACGGGGAATCCGGCCACACTACTCGCTGTGCCATCATCGCTTCAATCGAGGTTTGTAGCTAGCCAAATGAGCATAATAAAATGTCTAACTACCATGCTATACTTTCATCGAAAGCTCCGGCTCATTATGTAAACCGAATAACATTGAAAAAGGGATTAAAACCTACGTCTATCGACGCAGTTATCCGACCCATTGAACTATCGTCTCCTTTATTTATTCTCTCATTATTATTATTTGTTTAAAATATAATAATAAGTGCCTTAAAGAAGAAACCTCATTAGTAACTCGTTCAAGTATTACTACATTATATGTTAGTATAAATTGATTTATCAAAAGTGAAAAACAAAATCGTTCCAAATAAAATAACAAACAAGTATTTTTATTTATAGTTTTATGGCTTACAGTCAAATGTAGAATATAAGTAAAAAAAAAAAAAGAAAATATGATAGTATTACAATTGCTAATTATATGCTTCATAATTATAATAACACAAACGCCCTAATTATAATTATTGTAACGAATATGTATCGCTATATGTTAACAAACTCTTGTGTCAATAACCTTTTTAGATTATAATAATGTTTAAATCATATAAATATGAAACGTTAAAATAAATAAAAAATATTTATTTATTTATTTTCCTAAAGTCGACAAATTTACACCATACTACTGCCACTATATACATATTTGTTAGTCTACCTACTACACAAACCTTTTCATACATTCATCGACTTTGAGCATGTTGCTTCTTTTTTTTTTTTTGTTCATTTTCAAAATCTCGGCAATGACAAGCAACAGATCCTTTGGCCAATGTTTGGTTAGCTGCGCTACGCATTGTCGACTCAGAAATCAATTTACGATAATTGTCATTTATTATGAAATAAATATGATGCTTTATTCCGTTCCCTATTGTCCCCTTCTGCGCGTCCAAAGATCGTTTCATTCGACGACACAATTCAATGTTCACAAGACTTCTATTGAACGTATTAAATTTTTATATTCCGTTCACAAATCCATCGGAGCGGATAAGAATACGCGTGTTTCGCATTTGACAATAATAATTATATTAAAAGATTCCATAACTCGAAAGATATTAGGCGGAATGGTTAAGGTTTTGACGTGAAATGATGTAAAAGAATGTTTTCTCAGCTTCTAAGCAGATGTAAACAGTGTATCAAGAGCAGAATTGAAGATTTTTTTTAACTAATACATTATTAACTCTATACAATGTTTATTCGTCCAAGAACTATCGCGATTGCAAGGAAACAATTGAATATTCACAGTTGTCTCCATACCAATCTATAAATACGAAAATACAACTGCTCCTTTCTTAAGGTATTAAGTACAAAACAAAATATTCTATTTGATGTTCGCATGTTCTTACCTTACCTTACCTTTACCTTACCTTATAGATCTGCAATGGACTGTCGCCTGCCTACTATATTCGGTTATTCAAGAGTTATTCAAGCCAGCCTTGAGGATAACGGCTGCCGGTGAAATCTGTTCTCGACGGTCGCCGTTATATTTGAACTATACCGCACTAATATATTTATTTATTCAAACCAAAAAGTACATTAATTTGTACAAGACTTTATAATTAAAATAAAAAAAAAGAACTATAAATAATGAATGCCGTCCAGCTCGCCTCCAGACGGGAAGGTTCCCAGAAGGCTGGCCATATTGCCACGTTAGATGTAACCCTCACCAAGGGTAGCATATTTGCGCCGCTTGAGATCCTCCGCTGATGTAGCTGCTGCGCCGGTCTTCAAAGAGGTATCTGGAAGATGTGACGGTGCCAAAGTATCGACGCAAGTAGTATCCCATACCCAGAGCCGCCCCATCTTCCAAGACATAAGCGTAATCCCATCGGGTCTTTTGTCATCGTCACGCACCAAACCAATAGGTTCCAAGCTAGCTGGTACATTCCCACTGGCAAAAGCCAGTAAAAACGTCATTGAGTGTGGCGTGACGCGAAATACGACCTACGCTTTTACTATAAGCCAGACCTTGATGCCCGAGCGAGTCGACTATAGTACCGTAATGGTAGCGATGTGGAGACACCCATGATACGCCTAAACGTAGGTAGACGGACAGCCTGAAAGTGGCCTGAAGTTTAGTGCTAATATTCGGGGATGGTAATACCTTTAGCCAGAGGCTTGACTCCCACTCCTTACCGCACTTACAATCAGATATTGTAAAGTTACTTTACCGACATACCATAAAAACATCTTTTGAATTTATACAAATTTACTAAAATTTAATTAATTAACTAATCTACACTAATAAATAAAATTGAAGTGTCTGTTTGTAATGTCAAAATGAAATTTTTATAGGTACTAAATAGATATGAATGTATATATGATAACTTACCAAAAATATATTTTTTTTATTTTTTGTGTGTCTGCCTGTTTGTTATCCGTTATCTCCGGAACGGAATGAACGATTTTGACGGGACTATTTTTGTTAGCTAGCTAAAGTTACTCTGGGTAACTAAGGGTACTTTGAATTAAAAAAAAAAAACGACGATATAAAATGAAATAAAAGCCGATTTAATGCACAGTTTTATGGACAAGTGCTATAATATATGAAAGCTATTTTTACTTTATCCTAATACCAAATCATTCTTGAGTAAAATAGTTAGGGTTCTATATAAAAAAATTAAAACGTAGTGAAGAATGTTTGAAACGCGGGCGCAACCGCGGGCAGACAGCAAGTATTATATAATACTAGATCCGCTCGCATAACATACTCTTTATTTCGTACAATTACTTACTGCCTAATATATAATAGCATATGAATAATGAATGGATAAGAGTTGACCCTATGCTTTATTGTAGAGACCCTAAATTAGCTTTGATATTAATAAAATGTAAAAATATTTCTCACAAATTCCATATAAAATTGGCCATTGATTCGCACTTTGTCCACAATTTCATAAATTTTAATTTTCTTGCCCGAAATATATTTATCAAATAATATATCTATTTTTCAATAGTAAAAGTTACTAACATACATTTTGTATTATCCGCAACAAATCCGGTCCAGTCATTCCAGAGATCAGCCGAAACAACGAGACGTACAAATATAAAAAAAATTGTATTTTTGTTATGTACCGTATATAAAGTCATACGTATTTTGAAAACATCTGTTATTTTAATATTACAAGCGGACACTTCAGTTTTATTCATCAGATTGCGAAATAAATAGATGATGATTCATATTTCAATTTATGTGTAAGAATTTATAGAACATTCTGTATATAAAATTGACATAATGCGAACATCAAAACTCTTAAACATGACGAAGGCAGGACATAATAACACCAATAAAATAAGATTCATGAATGACTCATAAGTTTTTCACTCGGATGACTCTTTTTAAATATATTCAGCGTGCGTGTGTAATTTATCATCGTTCAGATGGCTCTTAAGATATGTTAGTTTCGTAAAGCACCTTTTCGAATAAAATATGCTATAGTTCGTTTAAAATGATTATTCGATGACTCATTGAATTGATCGAAACAAGATTTAAGAACAAAAAAAAAACAATAACACAAAAAATCATTATTACTTTTACAAATTAAACAAACAAATACATGTCTATAGATCCCCGCACTTGGAAATAATTCCTGTATCGCGGGAGATCATTCAAATAATAAGTTAACAGTAAATGATTACGCTGTGGATTATGTCGCAAGTGTGTCAAATGGATTAAATAAAGTTATATTTAATTGGTTTACATAGTTAATTTATAAATAAACGATAAGGCGAAAAGGACCTAAATATAAACATAAATACAACTAAATAAAAATTAACATTAATGTACATAGAAGCGCAGCATATATATACATACATACATACATATCATCACGCCTTTCTCCCGTGGGGGTAGGCAGAGATTACGTCCTTCCACTTGCTACGATCTTGGCATACCTCTTTCGCTTGCTCTACTTTCATGAGCGCTTTCATACATGCTCGTCGGTTATGGGTACTTTTTACCCGGCCTTTATTTAAGACATGATTGATTTGGTCTAGATACATTCGCCTAGGTCGACCCTTACCGACTTGCCCATTCACCCTCGCCTTATAAATTAATTTCGTTAATCTTCTCTCATCCATCCTCTCTACATGCGCAAAGCAACTAAGCATACCTTTCTCTATTTTGGTCACCACATCCTCTACCACACCACAGCGTTCCCTTATCATACTATTCCTGACTTTGTCAATCGTCTTCACTCCAGCTATACTTCTCAGACTTCTCATTTCCACTGCGTTAATCTTACTTTCATGCTTCTTCTGCCAAACCCAGCATTCACAACCATACCTAAGTGTAGGGACCAGGACTCCTCGATGCACAGCCAAACGCGCCTTTTCAGTCACTTTCTGGCTGCACATGAAGTTACACAGGGCCCCATTCACTCTATTCCCTAACAAAACTCTTCGCTCAATATCATCGTCACACTTTCACTTAGTATATACATATACCTACTTAAACATACATATATATAATTTAAATACGGAAAGAGAAAAATATGTCTACATACGTAATATCATAAAACATTAAGTAAATATCTTTAATATGTCGATTACCCATAAAAATGAGAGAATAGGAAAACAATGGAAAGCTGGCATAATCGCCAGGTTAGTGCTCAAGGGGTTATCCCCTAAACGCTTACGATAGATTTTCAAAAAGCAAAGATAACACTAAACAATGTTGTCTTTATGATATGATATAGTATTTAGTTATTTATAGTAGTGCTATAAAAAAATGAACACCGAATTCATAATGCCCAATTTGTCTCGTCTGTATAGTGGCCAAGTGTCGCGTTGAATCCGCCCTATTGTCTGGCACTGTACGGGGATTAACAAGCCCAGCTCGCTGAGGATCGAATCTCGATAAGATCTCGGCCCTTTCAATACCGAATAGATCTAGAGATAAGAAAAGCGAGCACTCATTGTTTAGGACAATGCCTGCAGATATCCCAATACGGGAAAATTTAGAAATAAAAAATAATTATTTGCTGTTTCGTGTCAATCACTTTTTATGTAACTGCATTTCTTTATTAAACAGTAAAATCCCGCTGTGTCTTTACAATGCAGTATTCAGAATATAAAATTAAGCTTGATCATGCACAGGCGTGTCCTTCCTTGTAATTATAAAAACGAAAGTTAAAAAATATAGACGGATAAATTGTCATATTAAATTATAAATAGGTAATTATTTATAAAGACGAATGTCTTATAAATCAAATGTTTATAAAACTTCTACATAATACATAATTTAAATTAATGATAAAAAGATTATTGAATTTTAATAAACTGTAAGATTCCTTTTTAGAAGAAATATTGTGTAATTGTTGTCATTTTGTCAAGTTTTCACTAATCGTTAATATTTAAAATACACATCAAAATCAAAAATGTTTTATTGAATTTGGTCCCTGAAAAGTCGCTTATGAACGTCAAAAAACTACCACCAGTTCGGAAAACGACTCAATCGAGAAGAACCGTCAAGAAACTCGATTTTAAGGTTTTTTTACATGTTTTTTTTTTATACAATTTATAATAACAATAAAAGGTTTTAGCGGGAGCACAAAGAGGGGTGTTTCAATACATCACTATCGTTCACGTAATGATCCACCCTGTAATAACCTTTTGAGATTAAGACTTGTTTGACATAATACTTGAACTTATTTAATATAAGCAGAACCTTTTTTAATATAAGAAAAAGTCATATAAATCTTTTACTTTAATAGTGTAAATTTAGGTTACTAAAATTCTGTAAGACTGGATTTTTTTTAAACAAAAACCGAATAAAATAATTTCAAAACCATCGCAACTACCGTAGTTTGAAGGTAGAAAGAAGCAATTTCTGTATTAGAATTTACATGTCAAGTGATAAATATAAAGGTGAGTTTACATTACCCGCGCCGTTTCAAACCACGGGCGTGATTGGGCGGAGTGCTCCGCCTAGGGCGGCACCAGCTGACTATTTATAAGTGGAAAAATTTCCAAGAGGAACGGCAATTTGTCATGATTAATTTCGAAGACGTGTTGCTTGTGATTTGAAATGCGTCAGTAAAAATTGTTAAATCATCTCATGATATAATTAATACAATTATTTTAATTCTTTGTCATGGTACCATTGCCTGAAGAATTGCTAAACTTATGTGGCAGTGAGCTGGGCACATTGCTCGTAGAATCGATGCCCGATGGAGCCAACGAGTTCTCAAATGGCTACCATGCACCGGAAGACGTAGCGTGGCCCCCACAAGATAGACCGACGACCTGGTGAAGGTCGCAGGAATCCGCTGGAAGCGGGTGGCGCAAGCCGGTCGTCGTGGAGATCTTTGGAGGAGACCTATGTCCAGTAGTGGACGGTCTTTCGGAATGGATGGTGGTAATTTTCACATTTAGGTTCCCAAAAACTTCTATGGTTTTTCAATTATAAAATATTATTTACAAATTGGTTACGTCATTTCACTGAAATTCAAAGCAGAAATTGATTTCCATTAAAAAATTAATATAAAAAACTGTTATATTTTGACTTAAATATAATTAAACATGATGTTCATGATACTGAACTATGACATTAAAATAGGATAAATTTAATTATAATTATGTGTTTCCAAATAGGGTATTTTTACTAAAACTATATCTCGGTTTATTTAACATTTAATTTCTATACTTTGACATTTACAATATAGGTTCACTTAACATATCATATATGTTACATATCAGATAGCAATTTGTTACAAGTAAATCAGGGACCAACAACTACATCTCAAGGAAAAAGTCTCGTCATGAGGCGATCGTGGTTCAGTTGTTAGTGTGATCGGATTCTGCGTCTTAGAACCTAGGACGTAGGTTTGAAACCACCTATCCAACTCTATATGTAGAATAAACATGAGATTTCGATGAAGAAAAAAAACATCGTGAGGAAACCATAGCATGCTGGTAGGGTCTTTATAATAATATCCGTCTGATACCTACAACCCTTAAGTTTGAAAACCTGTCACCAAGCACCGATAGATGTATTCTAGCAGCATCACTTGAAAGACAGTACCGCAATACTTAGCAGCAGGTGAAATTTCGACCAAAGCGCAAAGCCAAGTAATAGTATACAAAAAAGATAAATTGTACAGAAACTTTAAGCGTATTTTAAATTTTCCAGAACTTCAAAGCACAAACAATATAAACCATTTAATAGAAAGTTGTTATTGTTGGGCGTAGGGCGTAGTCGGGCGGGGAACACGTTTTAGGGCGGAGATGATTCAACAGCCTTCTTCAAGTTCCTATACTGACCATTATTAGAAAAAACCCATCAGAGCAGATGGATGATTTGCCAATTTTATTTATTTTTTCTATAGAAGGTGTTCTTAGCAGCTGATAACTTGTAGATATTCGAGAGCATAAATCAAAATTTCCTATTTCTATAAATCTCGTAAAATACATTCTTCAAAAGAACAAATCTATTATACAGATTACTAGTTAAAATCCGCCTGTTTCGCTTAGTATAAATGCAAGCACAGTAGTGCTATCTATACAGTTTAAATATGGCTGTACTTCCCGTCCAATTCCAACCAACGATAAGTACACAAAAAGAACATCAAATTCGGTCTAACCGTTCAGAAGGGGAAGAATTACGGACGTAGTCACGCGTGGATTAAAAAAATTAAGCTGTTTTAGATAAACAAGAAGTCAAGCTAAATTGAATATGTTTTTGCTCCGTTATTAAATAACAATAAAAAAAAATATAATCTATACTAATAAATAAAATTGAAGAGTCGAAATAACAATTTTTACTAAATATATATGAATGTATGTATATACGATATTTACCTACACCAAAAATACAATATTTAAAATTTTGTCTGTTTGTTCCTGGTTGGACTGATTTTGACGAGACTTTCATTTTGTAGATAGCTGATGTTTCTGTGCGTAAGTTGAAGCACTTTTGATTTTTGAAAATAATTAGGGTTCCGCGTATAAAAATTAAAAATCATAAAAAATGTAATAAAATCGATTCAATCCACTTTTACGTAAGTGTTTGAATTTATGAGAAATATTTTTGCTCTATCTTAGTACTCATTTTTTTGGGAAAACAAATAGGGTTCCGCGTAAAAACATAAACCGCTGTGAAGAACATCTGAAACGCGAGCGCAGCCGTGGGCGCACGGTTAGTCAAATGTAAAAACAAAACCTGTGATTTAATGAATGTAAAGTGAATCAGCAAAATAGAAAATAAGGAATTGTTGATCAATCGTATTAATCGATATAAATAATATCAAATTTTATAATTACATTCGCACCAAAACACCTCGAAACATCATCCAAATATTTAAAAATAGAATTAAATGCATTATTTTCATACAATATAATCGGGACAAAATAAAAACTCGACACAAAGGCCCTCTATTTACCGTAACTCATTTTATGAATGTGTAAAACCATTTAAATAGCAGAGTATCAATAGATTGAATGTTGCTTTGTGATGGTGAACCAACTTGGCCGTCACGTTTCACGCACATTTTATTTTTATAGCCAAATTGTAAGTAACATCCTTCTCAAAAACCGAAACTGGGTAAAACGAACTTTAAATGTATGAACAACACTGTCAAAATTTCTTTGAAATGTGAAATATACTAAACGATTTAAAGTTCAGGCGAAAGTGAATTTTAAAAGTTACGCGTTAAAGTTGCTATTTAATTGTCACCGGTTAATATTTTTATATGGATATCATAAGAAGGCTTTCATAGGGCAGCTAAAGGTAATACACATTGTTGATAATCATTGAAGCAAACACTTGTTATTTTAAGAGATCATCCAACCTTAAGGCTTTGCATTGAGCCGGCAACAATGAAGTCCATAATATTATTTATAGGACAGATTCGGTAGGCGCATTCAGGGACCGATGCTGTATTGTGTGCTTCGAGACGTCGTTCTAAATTGTTTCTTATGGTGTCTCATCAATCAGCGAAATTTATTTCAATTTTACCACAATGTTAGGTCGGATGTTATTCAAACACTTACACCTATATTGGGATAATGAAAAAGGTAACACAACTCTTCAGATTTCCAAAGTAGCAACGTATATTATTAAAATCTAAAATAACCTACAGAAATAATTAAAATTGAAGATTTTTTTTGTTACATATCAAATTACCAACTTTTTATATACATATATATTTACGATACATTTTTTTTGACGAGGGGAATGCAATTACACACTACCTGTTACCAAATTCATTAGGAGGATCAAAGTCCCCCCAATGAAAATGGTAAGGGGGTGTGAAGAGACGTCTCCACACCAGTGTGGTTGTATTTACGATACCTACGTCAATAATATTTTTTTTTCTCTGCCTGTTTGTTCTGGCTAATTTCCGGAGCGGGTGAACTGATTTTGACTTTTTCTGGTAGATAGCTGAAATTGCTCCGTATAACTTAGGCTACTTTTATTTTTCGAAAATAATTAGGGTTCCGCGTAAAATAAATGGAAAAAAAACTAAGAAATTGTGAATTCAATCCGATTCAATGGTCAGTTTTACTGGCAATTATTTGAATTTGTAAGAAATATATTTTTTTTCTCTTAGTACAAAAAAAATTAAAGAAGATAATTATTAGTGTTCTTTTTAAAAACATTAAAACTCATAAAATTATGGACAAAATACAATTTAGTAAACAGCCTCATCAAACATAATTTACGCAGTGAAGAGTACATGAAACGCAGGTGGAGCCACGCTCACACAGTAACATAAAATTGTTAATAGTAAATAATGCAAAATTTTTAAAAGTATAAGTTTTTATTTACATTTTTATTCTTTTGATTTCTTCATATAAAAAACGGACGTTATCAAAATTATTTATAAATTATTAATTTATGATTAAAAAAAATATCATCACATTGGCTATTTGTTATTTATTAATATTGTCAAGACCGATGTTAGAAAAAAAAGGAACTTCGCTCAAAAAAATTACTAACAATAGTGACGCTAATCTTTTGGGGCCATGCATAGGGCTTGTCAAACTAAAAAGGGTCCAAATTTTTGATACTTAGTTATCATTAAATAAATTCAAGACGGGGGTATACAAAAACCTTATTTTTTCTTTTACTTGGGACAAAAAATTGTCCATAGCCAAAACCACTTTTAAATATTTGTGCGCGCATATGGCTTCCGGCTATTTCGAGTGGGTTATGCTAAAAAATGCTAAAGCAGTTCGTTCGTCTCAGACTGATATTTTTTGTCAGAAATAATAATAAACGTCGAATAGCTTATATGAATGATGTGATTTATTACTTGCCACGCACACTATACAGGATTAGTTACCTACTGAGATATTTCGTACAAGGTTCCTTGATGTAAATAGCTTTTACGAGAAAAAATATAGAGAATAGACGAAATAAGTTCTTGATTTTCCACAATCTGTTGAATCGTATAGGAAATGCCTCGTTCAATTTTACAGTATCGAATGGGATTATTAATATTATTATGTATGTACAATAGTCACTTGTCTTTTTTTAAATATAGTTATAACAGTATGTTGAGAGTTTTTGGCGGGATCTCAATCAGACATGTAGCAGTTGTTTTTTTTAATTTATTAAATTTGTGTATTTGACTCTATATCGTGTAATCTTAGAGGCTTTTTGTATGATATAGTTCAATTATTATGTTCAAGTGACATTTATTATAGAAGATAACGCGTAGCACGTATTCTGAGGTGCCAACAAAGCTCCATAGATAGTTCGAGCAGGATGGGCCACCGTTTTGCTGGAGCTTGGTAACGCTGATACTTGATACTTGAAAATCCATCTTAGCCACGTGACATTGGCACAAATTGTGTACGCAGATTGCCATTAACTAAGAAGAAGAAGAACAAACTACAGTGTAAGAAATGTTCTAGTTTAGTAAAATATTTTTATTTTATTTCCTTCCGTATATAAACGTTGAAAGAGGAAAAATATTTTTCATATTTGAATACATATGTTACTAATTAAATATTTTATGCATCTCTTAATAAACAGTTGCCGTTCATTTTCTACACTTAGGGTAGACTCCTTAATAACAATACATAAATAGGATAAATAAATCGGATTCCGTGTCATTCGACGCGGGTTCGATCCCCACCTAATCCGACTCTAAAATCGGCCTGAGCTTCCGGTGAAGGAAAGCATCTTGAGGAAACCATAGCATGATGGTAGGGCATTATCTAATGATGCCCGCCTGGGTAGCTACCAACCTCGAGTTTGAAAACCTGTCGCCAAATACCAGTAGGTGTGTTTTCCGGCAGCATCGCTTAAAAACCAGTAGCTCTAGGCTTAGTGTGCTAACCATCCTGGACCACATCATCAATTAACATCAGATGAGATTGTATTCCAAGCACTGAGCCTATTCCGTGTAAAAAAAGAGTAAAAAGTATCTGAAACACGAACTATTTGATCAAATTACTTAGCAGGTAGCCCTGCCATGTCCGTGTGAAATTCCACCGACCCTCTCTAAGTAGTAAGCTACCGATTACATTAAAATCATTGCATACTCTCACGAAAACTTTTAAGTTGTAAAAAGCTTTAATAAAAACTATACTATAAACTAAACTATACTATACTATAAATTATATCACTTGAAGACTATACGTCGTCTGCTGAATCTATGTCTAAGCAAATATTTAAGTTTTTTTTAAATTCTATAAAGACTGAGCCGGTTAAACACAATCTCATGACTTATTTGATGTTAAGTAACGATGTGGTCGAGTACGCTAAACACACATATTGTAGCTTGGCGACAGGTTTTCAAACTTACAGGTGGAAGCTAACCCGGAGGGCATTATGAGGAAATGTTCTAGATCAACGTACTATCAGTTTTCTCATTATGTTTTTTTGACAGAAAGCTCAAAACTCATTATAGAATTTGACAAGTAGGTTCGGATATACACCCATCAACGCGAAATCAAGCCATACTATCAACTTTCATCATTTTTCATTCATTTTTTTAAACCGTATATACATACGTTACAAACAAAAAGTGGTTTCAATATATGCACTTATCGAAATTAATTTCATTACATTCCACTAAATACTTATGATTAAACTTGGGACTAACTCATTCATATCTAGGATGTGTAAATTACATGACTTATACTATTAAATAAAAATTGAAGCGTCTGTTTGTAATGTCGAAAAAACTTTTTTTTTTACTAAATACATTTGAATATATACGGGCACATATACTAAAAATACAATTTTTCATATTTGTGTCTGTCTGTTTGGAACGGCTGAAACGATTTCGACAGGACTTAATAATGATAATACTGATAATAATCAGGGTTCCGTGTAAAAAAATCTAAACCTCATGAAATTATGAATAAAATACAATTAAATGGACAGCACCATAAATTCATTATTTTCCAATGATTAATCAAAAACTATATTATGCAGTGAAGCGAATATAAAACGCGGGCGGAGCCGCAGGCCCACAGCTAGTAGTATTATATAAGTTTAACAACAGATATTCATGTAGATTTTTTCCAATATATAGAGAGAGATTACTAATATAATTGTATTTTTGCATATTTAACTGTTTTATGTGTTTGGTATAGAAATATTGTACAAACGTTGGCAAAACAAATAAAAGGAAAAAAAATTACGTATTATGAATGCGATATACCGTACTTATATTTATATATTACTCTAAACAGTATTTATGCTGATAATCTTTGGCGAGACACGTTAAGATAACATCCGTAAAAATAAAACGACCTTTAAAGAAAATATAATAAAATTTTGAACAAGCCCCATCGTTTTCAAAGAAGTAAACTATTCGCTTACAGCCTATTGAAGAACTAAAAGCATGAAACAGAAACAGGCCTATTCAGAATCACGTAGAATCCGTTAAAGGATGCAGGGGCTCATTCAAGAACCGTAAAATGGGTGCTTGTGTTACCGCCACATATTATATTACTTCCCGATACTTGGCAAATCCGCAAAACCCGACAAAGGGTTCTTTCTGTATACAAGCTGTAAAAACAATCCTCGCAGAGGGACCAGACCAACTCACAGAAATGTATAATCCTTCACAAAGAATCCGACAGCTCGAGTTTTATTTTCAAAACAGTAGAGAATTCCTTTTCGATATCAATTTGCCGCCTGAATTACTTCGTTTAGTTGTAAAGAATCACGTGCTAACACTTTTTTTCCAACTGTTTTTAAAAAGACGCCTTTAAAAAGGTTTGTAAATATTTTTTTAAATTAAATGAGATTAAAAAGAAATATATATCTTCTTAATTTTGGAAATTAACTAAAAGTTTTTGTACCAATTTATTGTTTTTTAGAAGTCAATCATAAGCAAAAATTTGAAATTTAGCAGGAAATGTTTTAGATTAAATTGACAGTGTCATGTTAAAAACCTTTATAACATCAGAATAAACTATTTACTGTATCTAATGTCTGTAGTGGGTATTATTGTATAATGTAACATTGTGTTAAGGTTATCATTAGTGGGTACAAATAAATAAAGGGGTCTTTGAGCAACACCATCTTGTTGTTTACTTCATGGTGACAGCGGTGCACAAATTAATTAAATATACAGTGCTTAACTTATCAAATTATCAAAATAATATCATAAAAAGTAACATTTGGTATCAATTAAGTGATTTTAATAATGGAACATGCACGTCCTCCATCTGAACTTGTGTTAAAAGGCAGCCCGACCGAACGCGCTGAGACTTGGCGGAAATGGCTACGGCAGTTTCAAGTATTCGTAAAAGCATCGGGAGTGTATAAAGAACCAAGTGATGTACAAGCTAGCCTCCTAATCAATCTGATTGGTTCCGAGGGTTACGATGTGTATTCGACATTTAAATTTAAAAAAGACGAAGATCGTGAAAACATTGACATTTTAATAGAATTTTTTAATAATCACTTCGGCACAAAAACGAATACAACCATGGTTAGATTTAAATTTTTTACGCGAAATCAGGAAGTCGGAGAAACTATAGATGAGTATGTCACAGTTTTAAGATTGATGAGTCAGCGATGTGAATTTGAACAGCTAGAAGATGGGTTGCTGCGCGATCGGATCGTGTGTGGTGTCACAGACGGAACAGTACGGGATAGATTACTTCGTACAGATGAGTTAACCCTAGATAAAGCAATAAAAATTTGTCAAGCCAATGAAGTATCTAATGATGATAGTCGACAAATCGAATCAGTCGGCATAAAATACGAGGGTTCAAAGGGCATGTCCGTTGACGTCATGGAGAGAGATCGCAACAGGTGGCACGGTATGCGGCGAGAAACACGAAGCGGTGCATCAAATTGGATGCGGCCGGGTGGCGCGCGACAAGGATCGCGCGGTTTAGCTAGCGACAATTACAGAGCGGGCGCGGCGAGCGGGGCCGGCGCAAGCGGCGAAAAATTTACAACGACAGTAATGCACGGACGTATAAGTTTATGTGCAGCTTGTGCTAATGTACATTGTAACGGTGATTCGCGTTGTGCGGCACGGAACTCAACATGTTTTCGGTGTGGGTGTAAAGGTCACTTTAAAAAAATGTGTTTGGCGGGCAATGTTCGTAAGGTATTTGATGTAAAAGCGGAAAACAATGACGATGTATATTACGTTACGTCACTAAATGATACCAAAGGCAGTTATGAGGACTCTAAGTGGTACGAAACTCTTTATTTAAGTGATAGCTTATTAAAACATCGATTTAAATTAGATACTGGTTCTGATATAAATGTTATGTCAAAAAGAAATTTTTTTAATTTAGGATTTTCATATAACGATTTAATTCAAGACAAAATATTTGCTCTTTCTTATTGTGGGAATTATATACCCTTTATAGGGTCGTGTATTGTAAAATTGAATTATAATAATACAGAATTTTGTCTTAAATTTGCAATAACAAAACATGATCGTGTAAGCATTTTAGGCAAGAGTGCATTAGAACAGATAGGATTAGTAAAACGAATATATTCATTAAATATTTGTGATTATAATGATTTATTTGATGGCTTAGGGACGTTGCCGGGTCATTATAAAATCTCAATTGATAATAGTGTGGCTCCTAGTGTGTGCCCGGTCAAGAAAATCCCTGTCGCGATCAGGGAAAAGCTGGAACAAGAATTGAACCACATGGTGGAAATAGGGGTAATTCGGAAAGTGACTCACCCAACGTCGTGGGTTAATTCCATTGTAGTTGCAGCAAAGAAAGATGGTAGTCTACGAATTTGTTTGGATCCCCGACCTCTAAATCGTGCCATCCGCCGGCAACATTATCAATTACCTACTTTAACTGAAATTGCTTTCAAATTAAACGGTGCCCGTTACTTTAGTAAATTGGATGCCAAATCAGGATTTTGGATGGTTCGCCTAGATGATGAAAGTGCAGATTTATGTACATTTGGCACTCCTTTCGGCCGATATCAATTTTTACGTATGCCATATGGAATAAATTCAGCGTCTGAAGTTTTTCATGCCAAAATAAGACAATTGCTTGAGGATTTAGATGGGGTCGATTCATTTATCGATGACGTCATAGTCTGGGGGTCCACAAGGGAAGAGCATGATAATCGTTTAAGAAAATTACTTGATAGGTCAAAGCAAATAGGTATAAAATTTAATCGAGATAAATGCCTGTTTGGTGTAAACAGAAGTAATTTATCTCGGGCATAAGTTTAGTGCGGAAGGTATGACAATTGATGATAATAAATTAAAGGCAATTATGGAAATGCCGAGCCCGCATGACCGGCAAACACTCGAAAGATTTTTAGGTATGGTAAATTATTTATGTAAATTTATTCCTAACTGCTCGGAGAAAGTAACGTTACTACGTGATCTATTAAAAAATAACACAGAATGGTGCTGGGGCGGGCAAGAAGAAGAGGTCGTTAGAAGGTTAAAAGCTGATATGTGTAGTGCGCCTGTATTAGCACTTTTCACACCTAACGAACCTGTAGTACTTTCTGTAGATGCAAGTTCACATGCTCTGGGAGCTGTGCTACTACAATGTGGTCGCCCTGTAGAATTTGCGTCTGTTACTCTTACTGAGACACAGAAACGGTATGCACAAATTGAAAAAGAGATGCTTGCTATTGTTTATGGATTGGAAAGATTTCACCAGTATGTTTTCGGTAAAAACGACATATTGGTAGAAACAGATCATAAACCCTTAGAAACTCTATTCAGAAAATCTTTAAATGAAGTGCCTGCTAGGTTACAACGTATGATGCTCAGAGTGCAGAGGTATACTTTCAGTGTCGCGTATAAACCTGGTAAATACATGTTCGTTGCTGATGCGTTATCAAGAGCACCACTTCCTGAAATCATGCATAGTAAGGTCACAGAGGAAATAAATGAACAAACATGTTTTTTGCTTAACAATGTAAGATTTAGTGAAGAAAAACTTAATAAAATAAAATCAGAAGTCACTAACGACAAAGAGTGCCAACTTTTAATTAATTGCATAAAAAATGGTTGGCCTTTGAACAAGTATCAATTGGATGAAAAAATTCGACATCACTGGGATTGCCGAGAATGCTTTGAATATGTTGATGGAGTAATATTTAAAGATAATTTAGTATTTATACCCCCAAGGACTTCGTCTCGAAATGCTATCTCGAGTGCATGAAGGTCACTTGGGTATAGATAGGTGCAAAAGACGAGCAAGAGACGTAATGTACTGGCCAGGGATGTCAAGAGATGTAGAAAATATAGTCAAGCGTTGCAACACATGTGTAAAACATGCTACAATGCCACAGCGTGAACCAATGATTGTTCATTATATTCCTGATCTGCCATGGGCCAAGATAGGCTCCGATATCTTTGAATATAATAAGAAACAATTTTTGATTATTGTAGATTATTTTTCAAATTTTGTTGAAGTATCTGCTTTAAATAATATAACTTCAAAGAGTGTCATACAGGCAATGAAAGATCAGTTTGCACGTCATGGGATACCACAAGAGGTTATTACTGATAACGGGCCGGCATATATGTCTAAAGAATTCAATAGCTTTACCAATGCATGGGGTTTTCGGCACGTAACTTCATCTCCTAATTATCCTCAATCTAACGGTCGAAGTGAGCGCGCTGTAAGAACTATAAAGTCTTTATTAAAAAAGTCTTCAGACGACGGTTCCGATTTTTATATAGCTCTTTTAAATTATAGAACCAGTCCGAGGGACGGAATTTCCAGCCCTGCTCAACTTCTAATGGGGCGCAGATTAAGTACGCGTCTACCATGCAGTGCCGAGAAATTGAGGCCGGAGCGTAATAACTATGAAGATTATAAGAATATTAAAGAAAAACAACTGTTAAATAAAATGCATTACGATACTCGAGCTCGTGGACTTCAAAAAACTAAAAGTCGGAGATCGAGTTATAACATTAAACGGGCCTGTAAGACACGAGGCTTATGTCGCTAAGCATGCAAAACAACCACGATCGTACATTGTTGCTGATAAATGGGGTAAAAGATATAGGAGGAATAGAAGGCATTTAATATAAATGCCCATCAGCTCTTCTCCTTACAAACCTGGTAATTTCAATGGTATTAGGAGACATAGCGACACTATGACTGATAATTGTGATGATCCGGTAGATGATGTAATTCATATTCCTAATGAAGAGGAGACACCGCCACATACTAGAGAGCACACTGTGATATGCACTAATATGCCTAAACCATCAGGAATGGATCGTATCGAAAGAAGAGCTGCACAAGAAGCCAAGATTAAATTACAAATGTTTAAAGAATAAAGATTAAGAAAATATATTTAGGTTACAAACTATATAAACTTATTGCGCATTAAAGAAAAAAGGAAAAGTAAAGTAGTTGTAATAAAAATGAGTAAATTATGTTACTTCTCAGTTTTAGGTATGTATATAATGTCTATCGTACTAATTAACAGTCTTCCTAGTTTTGTTTATTTTATATAAAAAATTTGATGTTTAAATAAAAGGGGAAGATGTAGTGGGTATTATTGTATAATGTAACATTGTGTTAAGGTTATCATTAGTGGGTACAA
The DNA here is from genome assembly GCA_014132275.2 of Samia ricini. Classification (NCBI taxonomy): domain Eukaryota; kingdom Metazoa; phylum Arthropoda; class Insecta; order Lepidoptera; family Saturniidae; genus Samia; species Samia ricini. The sequence continues at coordinate 5,391,863 of AP028159.1, forward strand.
ATAAATAAAGGGGTCTTTGAGCAACACCATCTTGTTGTTTACTTCAATGTCATCATACCAAATAATAGGTAAATAATAAAAGTGAAAAAAATATTTTATATTAATAAACCGAAACGTCCTACATTCAAATACTACAAAATGAAATTCAGAATGCACAATCGGACCACGCCCACGAACGCGTACTACAATCGAACAAAATACTTCTACAAAACGGTAAGGAATTTCGCATCTGGACTCCGACAATGAGTTTCCTGTTCGGATTAATAGATACGGATCTGATATCGCCTCGGGATACCGATTTTATTGAATTCACCTTATCTAAAGATACATCTCGAGTGTGATTCGCGACCATTGTCTGGTGGCTCTGCAGATAAATTTGTTGCATGATGATTGATAATCTTTAATATTGACTTATTTCTTTTTAACGTTTTAAAATCACATGCTTGATTATCGCCTGCGGCAAATAATTATTTACAGACAGATTGTATTTCCTATTTTTATGAACGTTACGTATTTTGGTATGTCAAAAGTTAAATTTGTTTTTAAAATGTCACTTATGAAATTGGTACATACAATAATAACCTAAATAATTAATGCTAATCTCAATCTAAAAATTGGCGGTGAAAGCAAAGCTTCTGCTAGTCACTGCACCGACGAAACAAATTAGACAATATTTGATTTTTTGCTTGAAAATCTAAAATCCTCTTAAATTGCGATAAACCATTCAGTTGTTTTTCATAATTCAATCAAAAGACGTCTACTGCTGGATAGTGTTCTCCCCCAAAGACCTCTACAACAGCCGATCTGGCAGTACCTGCATCCATCGTATTCCCGCGATTTTCACCAGGTCACCATTTCGCCTTGGCATAGCCATTCTTTAACTCGTTGGCCCCATCGGGAATCGTTTATGTAAGCAGTGTGCTCAATTCACTGGCACTTTAAAATAGCTATTCTTCGAGCAATGTTGGTTACTTTGGTGGTTCTGAGAAATAAGGATTCCTGATTTCATCACGCAGTGAAATTCCCATAGCCACTTCATAGCCGTTAATTAAAATTAGTTAAACTAAAATTAGCCTAACTTAAAAGCCCCAGTGCCGTGGCATTTTTTTTTACCGTAAAATTACTTTCGACCCAATTCAGATATATCATATACAGATAATATTAAATGAACTGATATGATTTTTTTAGATGATTCTAATTGTATCCTGTCAAATTCTACAGAGCATCGTTTCCTACAGACCACCCTCGTCCCATTCCGACGGAACACGTCTCTCCAAAATCTTCACGGCCTAATTATGAAAAATAAGACATAGTCCGCAGAATATTCTCGGATGAACACGTGCTTCTCTTAGTTTTTTTTATTTACTTTTTCAGAATGGATTCCTTTAAAAATTAATTTTCGAAAATGGGTCGAGCAAAAAACGCTAATTGCTTTTTGTGAAGCTCGCTTCGCGTTTTTGCGTATCGTTTCGTAGGTTTGTACGTCTGTGTCGAGCAAATGTGGGCTTTGTCAGCGAAAAGTGTCAAATTACTTGGCACGAGATTTTAGATACGGATTCTACATGATTAGGGTTAGCACTATCGTTGTTGATAAATATATTTAACTGTGATTAGGACTTTTGTTAACCTTTTTACATTAGATGATGTATTTCTCAATATCTTGTTTCTAAGTAAAAAGTAACCATCCGAATTTGTTGCTAAATTTCAATATCCAACACTGTAACATTATTGTAATTACTAAACAGAGACTCGTTTGATCTAAATTATCTAATGACAGGAAACTAGAATTAAGCATATGATCATATGCACTTATCAAATATAGAGAGATAAAAAGGTTCGCGTGATTATACATGGCATATAAAAAAAAACAAATCTCTATGTTTTACGTTTCATGTAAATTGCGAATATTTGTAATATTACATTTATTAAAATACCATCGTATATATATAATATTAATATTTATTGATGCACACACACATGTAAACATAGTCTAATAATTAGTTTTTAAATAATGATAAATTCAATTTTGTTCTTTGCTTCCGAAACAGTAATATAATTAATAGATTTAAAAATAAAATATTTTGCCACCAAAAAGCTACTGACAATAAATTAAATATACATTATTGTAATTAATACATACTATAATTAAATTATTTTTATGTGTCAGCCCTCCTACTTAAACTAACGTTTCGCTTTTTGCGCGCATCCATTATAGTTTTTCTTAAAGATTTTGCTGTTAGATAATAAATTGCAACCAATTCAAAAACAACTTAACCTCTCGCTTAATACTAAAGGAAAATATATCTTAGTGTATAAACATTTAAGTAGATAATAAATTAGTAGAAATTAACAGTCAAATGTAGTCGCGGGGCAATTATCAAGCAAACGGAAAGAAGCGGGTAGATAAAACGCCGACAAGTTGGAGAAATATTTCCAAAATATTTGTAAGGCCGCACGACCGCACCGCGCGGTGGGGTATAGTTATGTTAGACTTTGAGTTACACGTGAATGACAGACTGATGCGAGAGGAAAGATACCGGAATTCGCATCGTAAATGTTACGAACTAGTAAAGTGTTTAACATTCGTAAGAAATTAATGACACTGGCGTAAGTTTTTTCTATGAAATTTCACATTTAGGACCAACAACAATATACTATGTTGTGAAATTTATAGCTAATATTGTCATTGGACGCGGGTTCGAGCCCACCTATCCAACTCTAAAATCAGCCTTAGCTTTTAGTGAATGAAAACATCGCGAAGAAACCATAACATGGTGGTTATAACCATAACCATAGAATTTTCTAATAATGCCCGCCTGGGTAGTAACCACCCTCAAGTTTGAAAACCTGTCGCCAAATACCAATATGTGTCTTCCGGCAGAATCACTTGAGAACCAGTACCTCTAGGTTTAGGTGTTTACCATCCTGGACCATATCGTCACTTAACTTCAGGTGAGCTTGTGATCAAAGAACTGAGCCTATATCGTGTAAAAAAACGTAAGGAAATCTTGCATTAAATACCCGTTCGTGCTAGGCAGCGAACGGTGGGTTATGTCAGACTCTTTTTACTAACTAAATCCTCACGTTGTTCCTTCGTTCGAGTAAAGACTATAAGAATATAATAATAATAATTTATTACACCAAAAAAATCACACAATCTTATACATTATCAAAATAAACACAGAAGTTTTGTGAGCATAACGTAATGATTTTACACATCTGCCTGCCAAACTAGGATTCCCTGTATCTTGGCTTTGACTGTTAAAAACTGTTTTCGCTTCTTCGATTACTTCGATCCCAAGCTAGGGGTGCTAACTGAAGTTAGGTAAGTCAGTAATGCTATAACAGAGTCAAAATACTTCGCGCACGAGAAGTTACTTTGTAGTAAAGTATTAAGTAAGTAATTTATAATTGTGATAAATTGTGCGTTAGATAAACTCAAAGCAACATCATCCTGTTTCGAATAACCACTTCTAAGATTATTTAATTAACTTCTTATCAGTGTATTTTTAATACATCTGAGATTAAAAGTAACACCAAATATAGTTTTAGCTCTCTTCAAAACATGTCACTATCTCATATAAATAGATATATCACAAACCCGAAGAATTTCATACAGTTCGTATAATAGAAACATAACATCTTTTTAAACTACAACCTCTAAGCCTTTAATAAAAGATTTGATAATGTGAAAAAAGAATTATATATTGTAAGTTTACAAAAGACATAAACGATGTTTCTGCCGTTTGAAATTAATTCAGGCGTAAATTTTACATTATCCGGTCAAATAGAATATTGTTAAAGCGTAAGTTGAATGGATGCAATTCTTTGGAGTTTGTTATGTTACCGTACCGTCTTACCGTATTCGTAACACAACACCGATTTTTATAGAGATGGTGTCTATGAGATAAGCGAGGATTTAGAGCGTCCGTTGTGGTCCGACGTGATTTACACCCGGGTTATTATTAAATGCTATTCCTTAGGGAAGTTTTGTGAATGTAAATAAAGTGTTCGATGACAAACGATAAAAAATGTTATATATACTCCAGTCGCCATTAAATACTTGTTATTCTGCAGATACGCTTTTCTTGTATTAATTGTCCCCATCATTAACATAACATAGCACCTTTATATCTAAGTTTATTAGGTTCCGTTTCTGACCATAAGAGACCAATATACCTATAAGTCTATAGAATTCTGGAATAAATTGCCAGGACAAATTCATTCGAAAGAGCTCATCAGAGCATTCACTCAGCGCAAAGCTGAAGAAGCCCTGATGCTCAGTAGGAATCAGCTACGAGTATTAGTGAGAGCACTAACTGGACACTGTTGTTTGGGCAAGCATATGCACAACATCGGTGTCCAGAACACAAGAGAGTGCAGGTTCTGTGAAATAGCAGACGAAACACCAAAGCACATCTTGTGTGAATGTGATCCATTAATACCCATACGTAACCGAATTCTGGGTAAGTATGTGTTGCTTCCGGAGGAGGTACAGACGCTCTCTGCCAAAAAGATACTACAGTATATTCAGGTTGTAGGTCTAGGCAGTGAGCTTTAGCAATATAGGAGCGATCACAATAGATCTGACTAGGTCGCAGTGATACAGGACTGAATATGCCTGCATAGCCCCTTTTTCGAATAATAATAATAAATAGGTTCCGTTTCATAAAACATTGCTTGTATTTAGTTTCTCAAATTATAAATTAGGCTAATTAATCACCTTTTCTGATCCAATCTGATCGTAATCGTTTTATTGCGATCATAATTATTATCCAATATTAAAGATTAAAATTGACTACTCCTAATTGTAACTTTATGCTCATCAGGAACTAGTAAAAAAAAGTTTATCGACAGACTAAAAAAGGTTCTGAACTTTATATTTAATACTAGCTGTGTGCCCGCCGTTGCACTCGCGTTTTATATGTTCTTTACTGCGTTTCAATTTTTTAAACGAAATCTTACTTATTTTGCTAATTTTTTTTAGTACTAAGTTAAAGTAAAAATATTTCTTATAAATTCAAGTACATGCCAGTAAAACTATGAATTGAATTGGATTTTATTCAATTTTTTTTATACACGGAACCTAAATTATTTTCGAAAATTAAAAGTACCCTAAGTTACGCGGAGTTATCTATATACCAAAAAAATATCACGTCAAAATCAGCTGTTCCGGATATTTCCCGGAACAAACAGACAGACAAAAATTTTAAACATTGCATTTTCGGTATAGGTATCGGATATGCATATTCATATAAATTTACTGAAAAAATATATTCTGACATTACAAACAGACACTTAGTGATACATTTCATTAACATAGCTTAAAGAAGGTCTGTTCAAGGATCTGTCATACAGGCCTTATCACATGATTTCTACCTTTAAAGTTAATTGAATACACACAATAACATAGATGTTTTTCATATCACTATAAAGTTACACACCATGAAATAAATAGTTCAAAATATTAGGTAGACGAAAAAATTAAAAAAAAAAAAAAAACGTTGATCCATCAGTTACACAATATATACACAACAGTGTATAATCCCACCACGGTACACTTGACACCAATAGTGTACAGGATTACCACCAAGAAGATGTTTATCAATATTTCTCCCTTACAAATATATGTCGGGGGCCGCATCGTCTTCGCTTGACAATAACGACATAATATTTGTATTATGGATTTTCAATAAAACATAATCTCAGTATTGTGTAATAAATAATAAATACTTTACGCAAAATTTTACATGACATTCGATCTTGATTTCACATTTGCGCTTGTGACATTATTTTTCAATGTCATAAATTTACAATCGGATATTATAATCTTTAGGAAACATTCAAATATTTGGGACCAAGAAAAATAAACAACAAAAGTGATTCGATGGTTGTTAAGACTTTTCAAGAGTAGAAATACAAACAAATATAGCACAGTATAGATGATTAGATTGTATCTAGTACTTGTTACTACAAGTAGAATAATAGAATAAAATGTCTTAATGTGTTTTTTTCTAGTTATGAAGTGGTAAGTAGAAAGTCACTAGCGTATATTTTTAAAACAAAACATTTTATTATTATTATTAATGCTTGTACAAAAGAAAGGAACCGTCTAATATAAGTTGACAAAATCTAAAAATATATTATAAGTAATACAATACTCCAAAAAGAATTTATTACCAAACGACCACAATAATAAGACTAATTTTAACGCAATCAAACCAAATCCTGACGTTTCCGTGCGGCTCAATAGTTCAGAAATTACTCTTAGATATTAGATAAAGCGTCCGAAACGATAAGTTGTCGTCAAACCGACTAAAGATCAGATAATGAGAGATATGGCATATAGTTCTCCGATTTCCTTGCCCACACTTAAGGTTGTCAAATTCGTTAATATTTATAAATTCATTTGAAACCTTTAAATAATTATATAAATACATAACAGCGCTAATTTTAGCTATAATTTAAAAGGGTCTTTCTGTTTTCTGGTATATCACAACGAACGCTTAATATCTAATCTAGAAATTTAAATAATTGTTCGTAATACGTGCGTCACACGACGGTACGACCGAGAGGTCCAAGTTTCAAATCCGGGTAGTACTTGCATTTTTTTCCAGGTGGCGATCTGACGATGTTGTTGAGATCTCCAGGTCTATGAAACGGGCGGATGTTCGCATTGTCGGCCTAGAGGATTCCGTGTCGGAGGTTGACGTAGTGAGGATGGTGGCCCAGAAAACGGGCTGTAGGACGGGTGTTATCAGAACGGGGCTGATATGAGCATCGAGGGGAGGCGCGGGCGCAGTGCACTTTTGCCTTTATTGGCCGATAAGCAGTTAGTAGATTTGGGGCGGTTGACGATCGAGTGGTATGTGCCCAGGGTACATACAAATCCAGCATGTACTGATCGGGGCGGACTCTGCTTCCGATGCGACCTGCCCGGACACAGCGGTGGAGTGCGCATCCGAGAGGCCGCGCTGCGGACTTTGTGCGGAAGCAGGCTGCGATGATAGGCATCACATGGGTGGTATTTACTATCAGCCACCGATCTCGGCGCGAGGAATGATAGACATGACATGACTCCAATCGCAAGTAGGGGCTCAGCCTTCTGTTAGATTATCCGCTAAGGGGTGTCGCCTTACTAGATCGATACCGTGTCGTCCCCATTGGCAGTAGAGACGGTATGTCGTGAATGGTTTTAGTGGGTAGTGTGCGGCGATCGGAGCTTTTGCTTCATCCGCGCGGTAGCTCCGACCGCCGTGTGAGTCCCACACAGTACTCCGTGCCCCCGCATTAAAAAAATGGTTTTAGAAATTAGAACATTCGTAATCCAATAATTTAATATCACTCGTTAATTAAATTATTTTCTTTATAAAACAATAAAGGTTGTTTAAATATTATAAATTAGTTTAAAGGAATATACAATTTGACAACCCTATTTTTAACTTTAGCCTATCATTGTAAGTAACATGACAAAACTTGACGAAGATTACAGATAATTGAAAAAATGCATCGCGGTGTGGGCCCAATTGTTACCTTTTTATTTTTCCATTTATACTAGAGATAGAGATTAATTACACATTCATGGTTCAACCAATGTTTATTTTATACCTTAATAATTTTTCTCTTATATTAATTATTACACTCTTTAAATAAAGTTAATAATTAATTTAAAACGATTTAAGAGGTTGATGAATAACAACTAATTGAGTTAAATTAATTTACTTAAAATTCATTCACAGTAATTTTACTTGATTTTTGACTAGAGTCGGTCTTATTCCAAACGTGCAATACGTATAAATGTAAACATTGTGGCACATGTTAAAAAAATCGTTAATGGTTGCTTTAAACTTTATAGGCTCAGCGCATTGACCACGATCTCACCTGATGAGATCCAACGATGTTGTCCAAGACAGTGAGTACATACTGGCTCTAAATCGATGCTGCCGGGTTATACGTATAGGTGATTGGTGACATTCTGAAGTGTTGGGTATATATGATGTTTTTTTCACAGCTTACGTTTTTTTACAGTTCTTTTTTAAACATGAAAATCTTCTTACCAAATTTTCTCATAAGTTTCGAATAAAACATTAAAATAAACAATAGAATTTGAAAAACTCACCCGGGGAGGCATTTGTCCCGCTTTTTTCAATGCTACCAATGCTTGGAGTCGTAATTATTGTCATAATTTCTACAAAATCTCAAAAGTAATTTAAAGTAAATAAGAAAACATTGATTACATCAGATACTCTGTCCCCCCGCCCCCACAACATCAAAAAAAATAAGCAATGAATACTCTCCACCCATCTCCATCCGTTGGAGCTTACGTTATTCTTGAATGGCCCCTAATCATCGATGTAAAATAACAAGTGGACTTAATTACAGACACGCCGTTAGCTACTAGATGTTAAACAATGTGCCTTTACTAACCTTATAAAAAGTTTTTTATATATTAATATTACCACTGATGGTACAAATGTAAATAAGTTTTCGAAGCATATACCGCCTCGTTAAACATTACTTATATTATATGCTGCGCATTTGTTATTATAAACTCGACTTCCCGTCATTAGTCGGAATGATATATCATCCGTTACGAGCCTACCTCCACATGATTACCGATGACAGATCGACTTAACTGACTTTAATTTAATGAGTTGTCATCCTCCTGACGGGACGCGAGATCGCTGTGTGTATATATAAATATTTAAAAAAACTAAACCTACAATTAAACATCTACCAACACAATAGGATACTTAGACTAGTACTAATTTATTATACGAGTTTGTAAAACCATTTAAAGGGTAGAATAGAAAAAAAATGTGGGACACAAATACTCTTTACATATTATAAAAGTCAACGTCTTCTGACCGTATGTATTTCTATAATTCAAGAACCACGAAAACATAATTATTTGTTTAAGTGATAGATGTATTCTCTGGCCAGTTTTTAATATATATTTTATTGTATTAAGTGATACAGAAAATATTACGACTGAATAAAGTTTCTATACTTGACTACTTTTTTAGATATAACTAGCTGCTCTCCGCGGTTTTACCCGCTTAATTCCCGTTCCCGTGAGGTTTTTCGGAAGAAAAACTAAGACCTATGTCACTCTCCGGATTTCAAACTATCTTCACACCAAATTTCATCCAAATCGGTCAAGTAGTTTTTAAGTTTATTCATTACATATGAAAATACAAATGTTTCAAATTAAAATCATATGCTCAAAAAGTAAAATAAAATAAATAATATTTTCTTTATGTAGAGTAACGAAAAAAACATTACTTATGCATTAATAAACCCGTTTTTTCTACTATATTCAAGAGTTAATGCTTATTATAGTGACAATGAATGATATGTGCCTAAATATGTGTCGGGCAATTACCTTACTTTTACGTTGTAAAAATAGATTGGAGTAACGCATCTATACTTATAAAACATTGAAAATCTACATAAATGATGGCCGACATATAAAAAACGAAAGGAATTTATAAAAACAAAAACAAATGATTGTTTCAAACACGTGCCGATGGAGGTCCGATAACGTTGTACCGCGGCACTGTGGAATCCATTATTATAGAAAACCCTTTTCATTCTACTGTGACGTATATGATAGGCGCGTTGAGCTCGTGACATGGATTCCTCTATTTATTCACTTTACACATAAATTCTAATAGGTACAGAAATGGTTTTGCATTTCTATGCCAAGATCTTTAACCCCTTGAGCACTAACCTGGCGTTAACGCTTTCCATTGTTTTCCTATTATCTTCATATTGTCTCATTTTTATAGATAATAAACATGTAATTATATTAATAATATTCGACTAAAACGTAATTGAACTTTTTTTTATGTAATACATAATAAAATTTCTAATCGTTCCCTAATTTTGCGCTTATATATACTTAAATATATTACATAAATTGTCTTTATAGTTAAAAGAAAACAAATCAAAATCTTCGTACTATCTCATAAATATGCAATATGAAATCTCTATTATAAGTTAGCAATCGTGGTATAAGGAGCAAGGCTGAATATTACATTAGAATGTGGTAAAAAGGGCACTTTATAATCAGTCATTAGACGTTATTGTAAGGAGGGCGAGGTAGAAATAAAAATAGGTTTTACAGTTAATTACTGCTCGCTAAGTGCTGTCGTTGATAACATATTAATTTCCATTGTGTTTGTTTTGGAACATTATTTAATAACATGCTCCATTTACTAAGTATTTATTTACATCATTTGAATATAGAATTTCCTTAACTAATGTCATACCTGTAGATTTTGTTGTGCGTGCATATGATTTGTTTATAAATTAGCTTATAACAGTATGGCACAGAGGCACAGACCAATTCCAAACCATTATTAGGTACTAAATTTAGGTAAATTTATTAATGAAACCCTTTATATGAAGTATAGAGACAGAAGACTTATAATCTATACTAATAAATAAAGTTAAAGTGTCTGTTTGTAATATCTATAATGTTTTACTATTTAGTAAATCTATTTAGATATGAACGTATATATGATACCTACTCGTATACTAAAAATATAATTTTTTACATGTTTGTCTCTCTGTCTATTTGTTCCGAGTAATCTCCGGAACGGCGGGACGGATTTCGCCGGTACTTTTATAGTTTTCGAAAATACTTAGAATAATCGTAAAAAAATTAAAACTTAAAAAACGAAATAAAATCCGATTCAATGCACAGTGTTACTGGCAAGTGGTTGAATTTATGAGAAATATTTTTACTCTTTCTATAAAAACATTAGGGTTCCGTATAAAAAAAATTAATTGCCTTGAAGAATATATGAAATGCGGGCGCTGCCGCGGGGACACAGCTAGTCCAATATGAAAATTAATATTATGTGTAAAGGAACCGATATGGCTATTTAATTTATTCGCAAACTCATTGAATTAACGATAGGATATATTTTACCGTCGGTTCTGAAATCAAACATCATCTAACGCGTAATATCTAAAAGCAGCATTATCTCGACACGTTTAAAAAATCCGACGAAAAAAAAACCCTCGCGGTAAGGTACCCGGGCCTCTGACTATTATCTTGAAACACCGAAGTCATTTTAGCTATAATAAGATAACATTAAGGAAAGACAATATCAGAGGTTCTCAAACTAAAATGAGACATATACTTAGTTTTTTTTAAAACCTTCCTTTAATCCGTAAGAAAATATTCAATATTTAATGTTATATTATATGAGGAAATTTAGTTCAAAATATGTATACAAAATAGTTTCAATTTTGAACGAATTTATAGTAAATAACTTACTGTAGTCATATCCTTGTATTTTTATGACAATTTAATATTCTCCTTCCGCAGTATTTATTTTAAATGTTGAAGTTTAAAAAGTAATGGAATATTGTTTTTTTTAGAATATATAATTGTAAGTATATAGAGAGATAAAATTTAATTTTGTTTGTTATGAATAATCTCAAAAAATACTTAACCAATTCTCAAAAATCTTTCACCTGTAAAAAGTCACCGAGTAATAGGCTATATTTGTTTTGTAAATTTGAGATTTCTATATACCCGTGCGAAGCCGGGATGGATCTTTAGTATTATAATAAAAATATAACGAGTAAACTTTGAGAACAAACCGTTGTGAGGAGCGTGTCAGCGGACCTGTCGCTCTCGAGAAGGGAACAGGTATATAGTTTTTTCGTTTTGGTTTCTTCTGCGCGCGCGCACGTGTGCGAGCCGCCCCTTAATTACCGACGCATACCATAAACAGATCTTTACGCTCCCTTAAATAAATCTTCGGGAACAATTTTTTTTTTGGTTGCGTTGCTTTGTTTTCTTAGGCCCGTAATTTTGAAGCGAAGTTTTTGGTCTACCGAAAGTTGAGCAACGGGCCGCAACATCATTCCAGTGCAACGGTCCGATTCTGTTAAATGATCGATGATGACTCTTTGTTTTTACAGGTTTATCGTGAAATCGATTTGGATGTTTGTAAAACTTAACGGATAGACGGATGTTTGAATAGACATGTGGCCAACATGGTGAATTTCTCATAAATGCTATGTAAAAAGGTAACTCTGGTTTAGCATAATTTATTCTGATGTCAATGAATAACGATTTACAACTCAAACACTATATTTCTAGAACCCACTGTAACAAGTTTTTTTTACCAATAACTGAATATTTAATTATTTTGACGTTGTATTAGAAAATTACTTAATTAACTCGACATAAATATGATCTAAATGACCTCGTGAAAGGCAATTTAGTTGAAAAATTGTATGACTTTGAAATTGAAAGTATGATAAAAAAATCTTTTACATTTATTTCTGATAAAAAATAATTATTGATAAACCTAATTAAATAAACTTATAAAAATAAATAAACCCATATAAATCAACAGTTACCGAAATTAAAAGTAAATCGATAGATAACCAAAACAGAAAAAATATTTTGAACTGCTTCATCATTACTTCTTACAAATGTTAATTATAATTTAAAACTCAAATACGACTGTGTTAAAAATGATACTTTCTTTAGGTGCATAATAAATTACTAAATGTGTCTTCAATTCCACTCATCTATATAACCTTTTTCCCATGTATAAGTTCACTATATGTTTTACTGTAGGCTATAGACTAAACTAGTTGAAGCATTGCATTGCAAGTAACACTGTAGTGGTTTCATTCATTTATAAATATCTATTCACTGTAGACTAGAGACTAAACTAGTTGAAGCATTGCAGGAAACGCTGTATTGATTTTATTCATTTATAAATATCTATTCACTGTAGACTAGAGACTAAACTAGTTGAAGCATTGCAGGAAACGCTGTATTGATTTTATTCATTTATAAATATCTATTCACTGTAGACTAGAGAATAAACTAGTTGAAGCATTGCAGGAAACGCTGTATTGATTTTATTCATTTATAAATATCTATTCACTGTAGGCTATAGACTAAACTAGTTGAAGCATTGCAAGTAACGCTTTTTTTTTTAATTTAAGTTTTTTTTTAGAGGCTTTTGACATAAGTCATATCAGCCCCATCATAACCTAATGTTACTAATTTTAAAAGTTTATTTCATTACATACGTCATCTTTCATAATATCATCGTTCAATGAATAAGTAACGCTGTAGTGATTTTATACATTTATAAGTCTATCTAACTAATATCTAAGAGTTTATCATTTTTTTAAAATAACTTAGCATTATTTAAACATAATTGAAATGATAGGTTGATAAAAATCTTAAAGTGTTAAATAAAAACAAACTAAGTAGGTAGCCATTGAGATTGTGAAAACTCGAAATTTAGAAAAAAAAACTGTTTTTAGTGCTTAAATTTTATAATTTGTTAATTAAAATAACCTAAAATTTAACATTTGTCTGGTTTTTACATCTATTGGCACTCCGATCAATAATTATGTATACATTTTAATATTTATCTCTGAGCGCCAGCACTTAAACACCATCTTATACTTGACATACTGTAGTATGTTGATGGCCGACGTCATAGCATTGGTGAAACGAATCTATAAGTTCATCCCCTACCGAAAATCGCTCAACGCCGCTACAGAAATGTTCACTTCAATATAATAAAAGCGTCAATATGTTTAGGTCTCTAACTACCTACCTACCTACCTGCTGAGGCCGTCGAAAAAAATCCACGAGAGTATCAATGTTTTATAAATTGTGATAAAGAAAGTGTCACCTATTAATCCACGATCCTTATAAGATAACCATTCTGTTAGTGAGGACGGTGACACGCGATAACCCGACCCCGGAGCGCTACGTGCCGGCTTTTTATTGTCGCATTAATCTATAGTTTATCAGAGAGTACGATAAAAACCCACCACCGGGAAGCGAACGTTTATCTTTGGGAATCGTTTTTATTCGGCCCTTTATCACTATTATTTAGGGGCCGTGATAAAATGCTAAAATGTCATCGTCTTTTGTTTTATTTTTGGGCCCGAAGAATTATACTACGTGTTCCAATCAAGTTAATTGTATACTTGACTTTAATAATCCTCGTATTTCGTATAGAAAACTTTAGTAAAGTTATGCACATAATAAATTGAAATTACAAATGTCGAAAAACTAATATCGGGATATGCAAAATTAGATTATAATAATTAATAAAAATTAGAGGTAACAAACTGTTTTTGTAATACTTATTATAGCCTTCTCTAGATTAGAAGTAGGATCATTGACATATTATACGTAAAATAAGTTTTCTAGTTTTTTTTCTGTATAATATCTTTAATTAGGATAAAATGAATAGAATAATTCATATAAGTTATTAAACAAAAACAAATGTAAATCGCATGACAAACAGAGGAGAAAAAGATACTATACTATTTTATCTTTACCTATTTACGTCGATACTCCATATGTATATAAAAACCCCGTGTCGTAATGTCTGTCCGCAATAAGCTCCGAAAATACTTAATCGTTGAATTGAAATTTTGCACATTCTGTGTAATTAAGTCCAACTTAAAAGATAGGATAATCTTTAGGACAGATTAATGATTTGAAATTGATTTACGTAATAAATGTTTTTTCTCTCCATAGGCTGTGGCTTTATAACGTGTAGAGGAAATAGATTCGCAATATATTTTGTTACCTTCTAATTATAAATTACTAACAGAGAACATATTTTCTGATTTTTTAATTCAATTTTATTCAATTTTCAAAAAGAAATTAATACGCTTATAAAAATAAACATAACCCAGGTAACGCCGGGTAAAACAGTTAGTAAAGTAATATAAAAAGTAACGTCAGACATCAAAGTCAAAGATAGAAAGCTGGCTGTCTGTCTGTCCTAAGAGACAAACATGGGTTTACAACTTAAGAAGTACTGATACAATTTACATAATTCTTCCTTTTTTTTTAAACCAGACACGTATTATATGGCCAGGTTTTTGTATAAATGTTTAAAGACTATATATAACAAGTTATAAGAAATAAATCTACGTTGTTTTTTTTGAAGTGATATCTTCTTTAGCGCTGATTCTAAGTAGGGGAAAAACTTATATATTCGCGTTACCAATGCAATGATGTCAGCCGTCAATATGCTACAGTGTGTCCAGTATAAGATGGCATTTAAGATATTTTAAGTATATTTTTTACAAGTCCTAATAGAAAAATACAATTACAATCTCTTATTTCAAAAACATATTATACATTTAAACATATCATAACGACCCCCCATGACCTCCCAACCATAGAACCTAAATTCTTTACAAAATAAAATTAAAGAAATATATTTTCTTTATAAGAAGAAAATTTACAGCCAAATTTTTATCAGATTTATTCGTCCTGTTCTATCTGTTTTGTGTATGTAATGAAAAAAAAACCTGTTAATTAATGTTCCACTAAAGTGCCAACAAAAAAATAATAAATAGTAAAACTTAATTATGGTCAATAAGTAAAATTCCATTTAAATCGTTCGTGAAGTTAATTTGTGCCCCGGACCGCGGGCCGCACCGGACCGCACGGGCTGTTCACATTTTACCGCTGTAATTTACCATCATTAAGACAAATCAAGCCAAACGACGCCAATCATCGGTAATAAGGTGTTCCGGGGCTTTAGTTGCCGCAAAAAGGTGTTATATTCTCTACTTTTAAGCACGTCTATATATTGAATGAACGCTAAGTTGTCTTCATTTGTTTTTTTTTACCAGAAAAACCCGGAGAGTTTCCAGTTATCTACACATATAACTTGAAGTTGTTAAAACGACCCGTCGATATATATTCTAAGAAATACAAAATACTTTTATATATAAATAAATTCTCGCAAATAAAAACTTGTTTAGGTTGATTCATTAAATTTATAGAATACAAATTTCAAAATAAAATTGTCTAGTATTAACTGTAAAATCTAAGGAACATTAAATGTATTTATATTATTTATCGAAGCTTCGAACATTTTAAGGAATATGTTAGCACCTTAAATATAAATTCACAAAAAAGGGCAAATAAAGAAGGATAAAATTTTATATTACTTATTGTAATAGTTAACCAAAATTTTTTTTTAATATACCGTGGGTGAATAATATTAACATCGTGTTTTTTGTTTATCCAATTTATTTTTATAACATATAATTTGAAGACTATTTTGAACCAATTAACTAGTGGTTAACATCGCGAAGGTAACCGCGCCGGGGGTTCGATTGGTTCACAACAAAAGGGTTAATTTTCTCCCAAATCATCCCTAACCCTCCGTTGACGAGTTGATTAACTACTTTACAAAAACATGACTGCAGTCAAGAAACCTTTTTTACGGTAATTCTAACTGCATCGAATACGTTTACATAAATCAATTGATTCAGTTCTTATGACACTGTACATCGAACATTGTAAACACTGAAAAAATATGATCTTTAATTTTTGATCTATGAACAATGATCTATGACAATGAAATGAAAGGAACCTTAATCCAAATTATGCGCAATGAAGTCGACAAAATTAACCATTAATACATATAAACATTCATCAAAAAATTAAACCTATTATTTATTGTAATAGAAATATATAGATCAGGTGTTGTGAACAAATAAATACGCAAATGTGCGAATGTTAAGTTTTGTCAATTCAATTTTCTACTTTAAAATATCATCAGAGAGTTTAAAATTTAACAAAAACTTGACAATTATTTTGTGTGTACCGTGTACTATACAATACACAGTACAACCAACAACTTGTTAATAAATGCAACTGATGTAAATATATTTATTTAAATTCCGCGAGTGTTATAATATCATCGTTACTTACTAATTTATTTTAATTCAATTTAATTATATTGGAAGGAAGAAAGTAAGTATCCGAGTAACAAACGACCGCGTTTATGACCACAATAATTAGTCGTTCTAATTTCATTGAATGCCGCGTCGAGTTCGTAGCAAAAAGCCGGCGCCAGGGACCGCAATCTCTTTAGATAAGAACGCTGTCGTTGAATAAGTATTACAGTTATTTAAAAGCTTACTCTGGTTTTTTTTATTTTATAATCTGTATATAAAGAGTGTTATTTGTACTTAACGACGGATATAACAGTAATCTAAACAACGTTTTTCTTCGTTTAAACTCAGTAAGCCTAGGGGTGTTAGACATCTCTGTTATTCGTTTTTTTTTTTTTTAGTAGTCCCCACATCTCTCTGGCGTGACCAGAGACCTTTTTAATACTAAGCTTTTATTCTTTTATTCTGTGTGCGCTCTTTTGTGTTTATTTATTGGCTTGTACTTTTGCTTTTTCTTACATTTTTATATCTTAAAATTATACATAATTTATCTGTGGATGTGCTATTATTAACTTAATCTATCAGTTCACATTTTACCTTAACGCTACTTACTCACTAATTACATTTACAGGATCGTCATCTTTAACATTGTTTTAGTCATTGCACCAAATCGTTGTTACAGTATACTCGTATATATTATGCTTAAAACTAAATTTTTGATGTCAGGACGTTTATTGGTATTAATTTAGAATAGCAAAGAGGTACAATAGATAGATAGAATAGAAACAGGGTCATAGGTATAAACAGTGATTAATGGCTAGATGGTTAATTGAATGAATAAGAAGAGAAACTTAATGCTATGGATTAAAAACATGTCAACCTGTCATGTCAAAATATGTCAATTGATACAATAATAAATTATAAGATAATAACCATATTATACCAAACCATACCAAATAATAGTAATATTAATAATAATAATTTAATAATGAAGGCTATAATAATAATTTTAAAAATAAACAGGAATAATAATCGTAATACAGATATGTCCGGTTTAGTTTAACCGATTCGTAATTCTATTTTTTTGTCAATTGTGTTGGACATTCTCACAAGTTCGATTTTCATAGCGCTCAAAGGCTGCCGATTTAACTACCATCCCGGAAAGCAGGGTCGACAGTTTTGCAGGGGGCGACGCGGTGCCTGCGAAAGCCACCCCGTGTCGCCCCCACCCCAAATGCAGCGGACGGCCCCGGGGGGTTTTAGTGGGTATTCCCGGGCGACTCTCGCCCGGGCGAGTCCCACACTGGCACGGAGCTCGTCACTCCGTGCCCCCTTATCTATGGTATTTGGAGGACTTTGATCCTTCAAATACCATAGATAAGGGTAGTGCGTAAATGCATTTCCCCCCGTCAAAAAAAAAAAAAAAAAAGGGTCGACAGTTCGGACTGTGCCCATAAAACAACCCTGCCTCGACAGCCGACCACCGCTATTTGTTTTTTTTTCCCAGCTCTTCTTGCGATAATATCTATGTACCGCAAGAAGGCTGGGCGGTGGTCGTCGTCCAGCAGCAGAGCCGCCAAATTGTCCGCCGTTACCACAAGTCCTGTGCAGCACTCAAGGTCGAACCTGGACGAGCCGAATCTGGGACAGTCTGTTAAAAGATGGTATACTGTCTCGGCGGTATCCGGATCGCAAGCACACGTGGGGCTATCTTTAATTTTGAAACGATGCAGGTACGCTGCGAAGCCTCCATGTCCAGTAAGGATTTGCACGTGAGACGGTGACATACGGGTCTTCTTCAACACTCGATGGGCCTCCTTTACCTTTGGGAAGAAGACCCTAGTCACCGCCCCCGTGTCGGAGGCTTCGTAGCGCGCCTGCCAGAGCCGAATAGTGTCCCCTCGTATGGCCTTCTTTGCATAAGATCTCGGATACCGATTGTAGTCGGCCGCGGTTTTCTTGTATGCGGCCCGTTTTGCCAGTTCATCGGCACGCTCGTTACCGATCGTGCCGACGTGAGCCCTCACCCAGTGCATGCGGACTGTTATTCGTTTTTGAAACGATTTTGTTTGAGTGAAGGTTTGTTTCTATAATGGACTTGCTGTCTCAGTGAACTTTGTATCGTCTCAGAATCGATAAATGTTGTGTTATTAATGGAAAAAAAATTAAGTTCGCTCTCCAATGCGCGAGGAAACTTGTCGAATCCAAAACAAATTTAAATAATCATGGAAATTAGTTAATCCGTTCTCGAAATGTTATCATAAAACATTTAAAAAAAAATAATTTTTTTTTTGTATTATTCTACTATTCCGCAACAAATCAAATACCATATAATTCGGGCCAGCTTTTTCTTGCATTATAAATTTGTGGAACTAGAACTGAACACTGTGAAAGAAAGATTTGTGACAAATAATAAAATTAGATGCTAAGCATATTCTCCTTTCAAACTGGCTAAATGCTGTTGACTTAAAAAACTATGACAACTTTTGGGGTGAGCACTTAAGGCACTCAACTGAAAAATGGTAGCCAGTGCAAGCGTACCAGAATGGTACGTATCTTAATTTGGGCTGCTACGTGTAAATAATTTTTTGCAGATTATCCTAAACCTAATGGTGGTAAAGAAAAAGCAAGGTCCCTTACAGAACCTATAGACCTACGTGTAGTGTGCTAGAATGCGATGTGCAGTGTAATGCGTCTAATGATACTGCATGTGGTGTCACTGTAACTCCAAGCACGATCTTAAGGGATTAGAGTATGTATTGGGCAACTGCCGGAGAGTATGCACACGTCGGTGTGTATTGATATTTATAAATGCCTGACTATAATTATGTCACATATTTGAGGTTTAATGTGGTTTAGATCATACTTTAACAAATTCAATAGCTTAATTGGTTTGGTTGTTACATTAACTAAACAGTAGCAGCCAATGAAGTCGATGCAAAAAGGATCACCATAATAAAATCTAATTTTGCTCCAGCGCATACTCCGGGTTCCCTCTGGCAGTTGCACAAAACATGTTTCGTTTCGCAACCGGGGAAAGTCGTGTAGCTGATGCCAGCGTGATATAGTAACACCGCATGCACTAGCATCACTCGCATCATACTTGCAGACCACACGCAAGGTACATGGGTTCCACAAGAGTTCTTTTTCTAGCAGTTTTACTAACCGTTAGGTTAGTCAGAGGAACTTCCGTGGAATTTTATAACACGGGTAGCAGCTCAATCCGAGGTTCGTACCATTTTGGTGCCCTTACGCTGGTTACCATTTTAGGCCGGTGAAGCCTTTTGGATCAACAGCGTTTGGTCAGTTTAAAAAATACTATAAGACATTTCTGTTTATTTATATATTTGAAGACAGCATTTCATATATATGATGTTCCAGAACATTTAAACACAACACAATCAAATTATCCGCTCTTACCATTTCTTCCAATGTAATTTAACGTAGTTTACGATGCAATCAATACCCTCACACCAGAAATGAAATGAATTAAAAAAATGAACACAAGTTAAAAAAATATTGTATAACAATCCCCATTAATGAAACGAGGTATCATAAAGTACGTATAAATAAACCGAAGCGCTAATAGCTATCTAGCGACATCGGCCGCGATTACCTAATGACCACAAACAGTTGATAAGTAAGAAGTTTATAGCGATTTATTAGAAACTAACTGTGCCCGCGGCTTTACCCGCTTGAAATTCAGACAATTTGTTGCCTAAATTATCCTCTTGGATGCAATATATGTCATTATCGACTTTCATCAAAATTGATTCTGTAGTTTTGGCGTGATTAGCGAACAATTTAATAAACAGACAGATATATATAAATATATATATTATAATTCCTATTGATTATAGAATTTCGTAACACATTAACTCAACTCTAGTGACATTTACTTGATAGGTATTGTCACTACAAATAAAACGTATAATTATGGGTTATCTTACATATATAATTTGACGTTTGACGTTCCTAAGCACCTTATCAGGGCCTAAACTGAATAAAGTATTTTTTAATTTTGATAATTTCATATATATTTTTATTTAGAAATTGTTTTTTTTTTAACTTCTTCATAAATTATGAATGATCACAGAAAAGAAAACGAATTGACAGAAACATTTTTCGTTGAAACTATTTTTATTAGTTCCATTTTCGAACCGAATTTCATTAAATAGTTTTTTAAAAATAGAACAAACCGTTCTAATTTCATAAATTGCACCGTGTAGTTTACGCCGCCTACAAATTGTTCGAATTAAGAGTCAGTTGTACTTAAACGTTTATTTATGGTTTGTTTCATTGGTCGTTGCCGCAGCTACTAATAGATGGGCATAAATGTCTTGAGTCATAATTAAATCTATCCAGACACTAGTTCTTTTATTTTATTGGAATATGTTGAATGTTGTATACAATGATAAATATAGTACTACCATACAAAATTACAAAATGATTTTTTTCCTCTATTATGACAAATTTCATCGAAAAATTAGAACATTTAGTCTGTTTACATAGATACATAAGTGCGGGTAATCAGTTCGTTGAAGGGTTTGTTAATATCAGAAAAAGTATAAAATATTTGTAAAATTCCAAAAAATCAAATAAATACTTTTTTCCTGTTCAATTAAAAAAAATAAACATTCCACAGGATTTATAGTTTCTTCTTAAATACATCTGTATATGAAATATAAAAATACAACAAATTATGTGAAGTTTGAATAACTAATAAAGAAAAATAATAGTAATAAAATCATGAATAATAGATTTTTTTTTATTATTCTTCTAATATCAGTGTGTGAATTACTTTTACGATTCTGAAATATTTTTCCAATAATGTACCAACGTTTCAACGCTCTCCCGAAACGGTAACCATCTTTCTAAGAAGGTTTACGCGCCGCCTCAGAATTCAGGAATTATATCAAGTAAAATGCCTCACGTACCCAGGTGAAAGTAGAGAATGCCTCAGACATTAAGTCCGCCTCTTTACACAAATTGTAAATAAAGTATAAATAAATAAAATATCACCAATATTACATTATATAGAATTTAAAACTGCAAGTTTATGAGTAAGAATTTAAAAAGCAATACATAACAGACAAAGATGTCGAAGAGTTTTTTGGCGGGATCTCAGTCTGTTATGTAGCAGATTTTTTTTAACTTACGTATTTAACTCTATATCATGTAATCTTGGTGGCGTTTTGTGTGATACAGTTTGTTTGTTTTGCACAAGTTATGTTTATTGTAGAAAAAAAACGCGTAAAAATTATTCGCGGGTGCCGAAAAAAAACTCCATGGAAAGTTCTAGCAGGATGGGACACCGCTTTGCTGGAGCTTGGTAACGCTGATACAATATTGAAAATACATCTTACCCACATGACACTGGCATAAATTGAGTGTAAAAAGATAGCCATTATCTAAGAAGAAGTCTGAAAGGAAGATGTGGCTAAAAATTATTTTATTATACTGTATAGACACATTTTCACCCGATGTTAGGTGACGTTTTATTTCAAAATGGTAAACAGTAAATAGAGGTACTGGCTTCCAAGTAATGTTGATATTTAAATATATTTTTATTTTTTCAGCCTCTATTTTAGTTATTGTATAATAATATAGGCTTTATGGGGATGTATTTAATGAATGAGTGTGTCATGTTCTTTACGAACAAACTCTGTTTAAAAATAAACATTTGAAAAAATAGTAATGCTGCCGGAACACATCTATTGATGTATATGCATGGCGACATGTTTTCAAAACTATTGTAATGCTTTAAACAAATGTAAAAGAATACAAAGAAAAATATCAGTAAGCTTTTTACATATGTGTGTGGACATTTAAATAAATTTTATTACGTAGGTACTACGAAATCAAAACACGTTACAACAAAATCTCCATTTAATAACAAAGTTAGGAAAAAACAAAACAACAAACTAGTAATTTAATAAACTAAAAAGTATTATAGTTCATACAAAATAAAAGTATATTATTATAATGAAATCTTTCGTAAAAAGTTATTAGATTTTTATTACGATCCGCCCAACGAAACAGAGCGCAACGAATCCTTAATTAAAACTTTGATAAACTTGTATACCGAGTATCCTTTTTTTACTCTACATCGTAATTATATTTAACATCCAAGTACATCCACTCTACTATTAAACATCGTGATGTTTCATTAAAACTAATTTGTTATAAAATAAAATAGGATATTGTCTGTTATTCGAGCGAGATATTTTAACGCAATTATCACCAGAGATTGTTTTTTCTTAGATTTTTATCATCTTACAATTTATGGTGCGTCCTGTGGCTAGAACTTTTACGGAATATTCTGCTTCTACCAAATAAGTAGAAGGCGACTGTTATCGAATTTGTAGTAAAAAAACAACACAGTGTGTAAACATTTTTGACACATTTTTTGTATTGGAAAATTTTCTGTTTATTTTATTTTGAATTGTTAAATGTCTGGCGAATGATTTGGTAAGGAAATCGTTTGTCATGGTATAGACATGTCATGAGAAGAGGCTGTCCATCCAATGTGGATAAAATAGTAATACATATGCAAGTGGAAAGATGGAAAAGTCAAAAAAAGTATCGATGGAGTTTGTGAGGAATAATATTAGAGAAAAAGGAGTTAATGAAGAGATGATTGCTAGTAGGAACGTATAGAAAACATATTGCACCGACCCCATGTTAGTTGGGAACAGAGCTTACGAATGATGATAATGGTCCGGCGACTGATTTCAAATCTATTTTTGGTAGCTAAACAGTGTTGTTCTTTGTCGATAGATTATAATAATTGTAATGTTTATTACCCAGATTTCCAGGAGATTTCGTGTTATTTTAATACTTTCACCCGCTGACTTGCCAGTAACTAATCAGAAATGTACAAGATACCCCATAAAAAGTATCTGTAAGACAAAGTACATATCTTCTATATACTCGTACATTTCACAAATACATTTTTATTTAAGGAAACTCATTTTTCTAAATTTTAATTTTATTACAAATGTTAGAAAATACTATATATTAAGGATTTTAATTAAGAATTAAGTAACACTAGTTCTTCATACATTTTATGTCTTATATTTTTTCAATGATGTTACATTAATCTTTTCTTCATAACATTATAATTGCTGCTACCTTTGGATACTGTAAGAAAACAAGATTTCATCTCCAACTTGACTCAAAAACGAACCTGAAACATTCGTTTAATGGCCTTTCGTGATCTACTGGTATCTATACGTATACATATAATTTTATTGGACCCTTATATTCCATTAATCATAATAATAAAGCCCCTGCATGATAATAAGAAATTCACTATTGTTCTGTGATCACACTCTGTAGATAAATTCTGTATATAATAAATAGAGAAATAGATTTTTATACTCGCTTACTGCGTGACCGCATCCTTATGAAAGTGATCCTCAAATGTGGCCTTATTATCACCTTACCCTCTTTCATCTCATTAATTAATTTAAGTCGTAAACTTAAGTGTTCTTGACGAGCGAGAACAAAATATCTGTTCTATATAACCCTTACAAATTAAAGAATTTTAGATATTTACTTCCAACTATTTGAATAAGTTCTTATATCACAACTAAGCTAATTCAGAATTAGGTAAATTTAGGCATTTTTAATGTTTAATCCTCCACCATGGATCGGTTTACGGATATGGAAAAACTTCAATGTGCTTTGTGTGAACTTTGTGATTAGAAAATCTTGTATACAGATATTTCCAATTGGATTTTTGTAGATTATTTTACACTGCATAGGATCAGTACTTTGACCATAATCTTACCTGATGTTAGGAGAAGATGTGGTTTACGCTGGTTAGCACGCTAAACCTAGGTACTGGTTCTCAAGTGATGCTGCCGTGATCACATTTATTGGTTTTTGGCGACAGGTTTTTTATACTTGCCGGTGGTAGCTAACGCAGGTGGGCATTATTAGAAAATGCTCTACCAACACACTATGGTTTCCTCGGTTTGTCCTTCACTGAAAGCTCAGACTGATTTTAGAGTTGCGTAGGTGGGCTCGAACCGGCGTCCATTTAACGCGAAATCGGCCGCATTAGAACTGCGCCATTATCACATAAAATATTTCAAATTTAATACTTCAAAACATTATTTGAATAAGTTTGGCCTTTATGTAATAGGTATAGACATAATATAACATTGATTACAATATTAATAATTTTCAAATAGAGCAATGATTGATTTAGTAAGTGTGTCGAATTTTCGTGCGATTACTGTCTACAGCTACATACCTGGTTTTGACGCAAAGTAGAGTCGTTCGTGCGCTTTACCATTTTAAAGGACATGGCACGTAACAGCGCACTAAGGGTTCTAATTTTCCTCAAACCAAAGGCCTGATTGAGGTTGAATAAACTATTGATTTTAGTAACCATTTTCCGGGGGGCTTAACCCCTTGAGCACTAACCTGGCGTTTACGCCAGCTTTTAATTATTTTCCTATTGTCTTATTTTTATGGGTAATCGACATATTAATGTGTTCTACAAAATAAAAAGATATTCAAATATATTTATTTTACACTTTACGTGGCCATTAATCATGCTAAATATCTATACATCTTTTTTGGGGTAATATCAAATCAGTCTACCTGCATCCCTGTTAATTGTTCCACAACCCCTAACGTCCTCCACCCACATAGTTATTCTTATTACAACAATTTTTATATTGACTTTAAGACATTCATGTCTATGGAAAATTCGCCCACTATTGCTAATGAAATAGAGTTGCATTTATAAATGTTATTAATTCTAGAACGATAAAGAATAAGTTGGTAACTAATCTCATACGTCGTGGTGATGTTACAAGTGTACGAGGGAACAAAAGCAGCGATTAGGGGTGATTTATTCATTCCTTTATTTTCCACCCCCTATTTCTCTATTCAAGTAAATAAACCTCGTAACTGAAATTCCCACACTCAAAATACGAGGGGGAGATCTTGTAATCTTTAATTTAAAAAAATATTTTCTATATTAAGAAGTGAAGGAATTTATGAAATCGGCCGTTTGTAATTGATTGAAGCTATTTAATATTTATTTAAAATTTAGTATAGAAATTATCATATGAAATTTTAGATTTTGACAATTATATTTGACAATTTAGTAGATATCGGGATATGTTTAAAATATTCTAAAGAGTTTAGGGTAAATAAAACATCCCCGCTTAGAATTTTTCAGTTTTTTTATTCACAACAAACTATTTAAAATCGTACCTGTTTGATACATACATACATGACGTCACGCTTCATAAGGGTAGGCTGAGACCGCACCCTTCTACTTGTTACGATCCTGACACACTTCTTTCGCTTTTTCTAGTTTCATAAGCACATTTTACAAGCTCTTCGGTTACGGGTACTTTTTACTTTGCCTTACTCCAGAACGTCCTCGGTCTGGTTGAAATACGTTCGCCTAAGACGACCCTTACCAGCTTGCCCAGTCACACTCGCCTTGTAAATTTTTTTCGTCAATCTTTTTGCATCCATCCTCTCTACATGTCCCTAATTAAGCATCCCATTCTCTATCTTTGTCACTACATCCTCTACCACACCACAACGTTCCCTTATCACACTATTTCTTACTTTGTCTATCATTCTCCTGCTAGCTATACTTCTTAGACTTCTCATCTCTACTGCATTAATCGTGCTTTCATCTTTTTCTTCTGCCAGACCTAGCACACAAATGTAGGAACTAGCACACCCAGATGTACAGCCAAACGTGCCATTTTAGAGACATTCTGGCTATAAAGATACGCAGGGCCCCGTTCATTCGATTGCTTAACACAACTCTTCGCTCAATAGCGCTGTTTTTTTTATATAAAAGAGGACAGACGATCAAGCGTGTCACCTGATGGTAAGTGATCTCTACCGTCCTTAATTAAATTTCTATCAAACAGTACACTTTTCAATCATATCATTGTATTATTATATTAAACTAAAATCACAATTTATTATGTACTATAATGTATACTACATATTGGTTGAAGTTAATTCCAATAGGTCAACATTTTTTTTATTAATTCAATTAATAATACCTATTATCAGAATTATTACAAGAAACCGTTATTAGTACTAAATATTTTCTGGCTTAATCCATATCTCTTATAATAACAAATACAGGAAAGCCAACAAAAACAAGGGAAAATGTCAAACAGCTCTTGTTTAGTGATAAATTTGTTATTTTTATACCATACAGTTTTAATTTCTAGCTATGAATCATCTTACTTAAAGCTAAGTCTATAATTTTAGCACACACTCCCAAGAAAGGCCGGCTCGCAAGTGATATTGCAGAAAAACACCTATAGATGCTTTGTTATAGATTTCCAACTAAAATATGGTAGCTAACTAAGCGGACATTAAAAAAGCTCTGAATCAATGTAAAACATTTGGCACCAGACATTATCAGTATCTTCAAAGAGCTAAACATATAATCCCAATTCCATTTTCAAATTTTAACAAAATGTGACCAAATGTTATAAATTATTGAACATTATAACAATAAAAATAAATAATCTTATTGTACATTATTTTCATACATGAAGAACACAAAATTCCAGACTAAAAGTTTCAAAAATCAACGCTTTATAGAAAAAAAAAACAAAAAATCCAATATAACCCAACGTCACCCTCATAACAAGTGCAAGCTAAACAGCTAACATAATAGGGGAGGGTGACCCTAATAGTATATCACGGTGCAATTCGACGCACACTTGTCACGCCGAGGGCAGAAAGGGGCGACTTTTTAAATATGACGCAAAGTGTCTTCCCCTTGATGGATATCTATTCTATGGTCTTTTGTAAGTTTTTTTGCGCTTTCTGACCGTGAGAGAGTCATGATTATTCCGTGATACCTGTGTCCCAGTTCTGAAAAAAAATCATAATTACTTACATTTATTTTAAAATATGGTCGATTTGGAAACCTTATATATGACTATAATAGTTTCACTTTGGAGTTATTCCGTAATTTATATAATCTGAAGTTAAATCTCTTTATTCTTCGAACTGATTAAATGCTGGTCACCAGAGAGGCCCTGACAACTTCACGGATCTTTTGGGGCGAGCGGAACAGCACAAAAGTGATACACGGACCCTAGGTTGGATTGTTACACGGAGACGTACCTCCGTGCCCCCTTACCCATTACATTGGGGGACTTCGGTCTCACTAATGCAATGGGTAAGGGTAAGCGTAAATGCATTTCCCCCCGTCAAAAAAAAAAGGTTGGATTGTTACCTTAGGCGTAAATTCCGCTGAATTTACATAGCGCTAAGCCTACGATGATTAAGGGGAAATCCATGTACCTGTTTGTAATCTGCATAACTTCGGGGTGGAATATTAAGTTACGATATGTCAAGAAATGATAACACGCTAAGTCTGCAGTAACTGGGTCTCAAATAATGCCGTTAGAAAACATCTATGTGTTTGAAGGTCAGTGCTTAATCTGGCGAGCATTGGAAGGTATCCTAACGCCATATTATGGTTTCAAACTTAAGTCAATTTTCACGTTACCCGAACACGCCAGCATTAAGCGATCAACGCTTAAACATTTCAAAATTGCTACATTTTCGACTTAGATGCATTCAAAAATCTAATTGTAGATTAAGCAGATTACCTGGTCCTATTGTTTTTGATATTGCAACATGGTAACTCTCAAAGTCTCTAAATATATTTAATAAAACCTGTAATAAAAAGTTATATCTAATTAGATTTTCTTTATCTATCTATCTATACTAATAAATAAAATTGAAGTGTCTGTTTGTAATGTCAATTATTTTTTTTACTATGTAGGTATGAATGTGTAAACGATACCTATAATAAAAATGCAATTTTTAAAATTTTTGTCTGTCTGTCTGTATGTTTGTTCCTGGTAATCTCCGGAACGACGACGGATTTTGACGGGACTTTTTTTGGTAGATAGCTGAAATTACTCCGGATAACTTAGGGTACTTTTAATTTTCGAAAATAATTAGGGTTCCGCGTAAAAAAATAAAACTCATATAAAATTGAATAAAATCCGATTCAATGCACAGTTTTACGGGCAAGTGCTTGAATTCATGAGAAATATATTTACTCTATCTTAGTACTAAACATAAATTAGGGATCCATAAAAAAAATAAAACGCAGTCAAGAACACACTAAACGCGGGCACAGCCGCGTGCACACAGCTAGTTACTTATAATTTTTAAATCATGTGCTAAATTAATATTTTTTTTAAAATTTCAGTTTAAAAATTTGCAGTAAAATTATACGCCAAAATGTAGAGTTCCTGACACAAAACCCTTTCGGCTGTCATTATTGTTTATAGACATTTATAGACACAAATTACCAAAATCTCAGAGCATTTTCCACACTATGCCTGATGGCTATTATTACCGATCTTAAAAACTAAAATCTCAACCCTAACCATTCACCTAATAATCTTAAAATTGCTCTAATAGATATTTAATTATATGCTAAAACGGAATCCACTGACCCCTTTTACACTTGTTTACATCTTCATCCCCCGCTCAAAATAACGCTATAGCATCAAAATGGTATGCTTAATTCCAATACCCGATACGATTTATTACAATGCAGTAGATCGGCCGCTTGCCATCTGTCGTTCCGAATCTCGAATCGCCGAAAAAAAAGCTCAATGTGCGCACAACCCCTGGGAACCTAGGAACGAGCAGCATTCCCACGAACAACCCCTCAATTTCCAATAACCAAATTAGCCTTTGCGTTACCCTATTTCGTATACGGGGGAGTAGTGAATCTATTCATATCAATAAAAAATATCGCGTGTCTTGCTCGCTGCCAGGGCTGGCACGTATGTTTATCCCCTTCGAATGCACGTGTTCAAAGATCGTATATTTGAGCTGGAAGCGTGTGTGTGCGAGAGCCTTCGGATCGCAGCACCTGCCGGCGCGGGCGCATCCCATTGGTTCACATAACACCATCACACGCTACACTGATTTCTTTTAGACATAACTTTTTTTTTCGTAATCTCTTCGGACATGTTAAGAAAAAATCCTACGTGTTTGGACCGGTACGAGCCGAATATTATGTGCGTAGGTGGTAATCTCAGTAACACAATTCTTTTTTTTATTAATTTATTAAGTACTTTCAAATACTCAAAAGATTCTGTAAAGTCTAACAATAACAACTTCTCAATTATTTGAGCTATTATATGGACTTTACACACAATTAAGGTCACGCGAGGTGCGCGCGTCTATCGCGTCGCTGTAACACGAGGGTCGCAGCTACCCTATGACTTATTGACCCACTCGTGCGTCGCGTGTGATGCCGGGGTCATACAGCTACCGATCGCATTGTTCCATTGCGTAACGAGAGGGGACTAATGAACAGTAGTTGTTGTTGTTTGCCCACACTTTTGGGCGTGTGGACGGTACGTGGACAGATTGTACATGTTACCCTATCAATGTAACACTTGTTACTACAATAATTGACAAAACTTTAAAAATTGTTTTAAAAAAACGCTCCTAAAACGTTATTATAATATAAAGTAAGTTTTTCCAATATTAGATATAGACTTATTCTGATAATTTATTTAATGGTTGTCCATTACGACATATACTTAAATTACATTTTGTACTCATGTAATAAAATATTCATATTATGTGAGTTCCCAATAAGACTCCACTGTTCTTTTTTTTTTTAAATAATCGTTCAAATCATCAGTTAAAATCATATTAGTTAACGTCATGCAAAGTACAAAATTACGGAAACCTGTCACGCTATACGAAAAGTATTATTAATTATAAGGGTATCGAATAAACCACACTTGACTGCTTCACACACGCGAAGGGAACTTTTCACGTACCTACGCCGAGCTTTTGTGCCGGGGGCGGCCCGACGGGTATAAAAGCCCAACCGGCTTGTCCAGCCCCACATTCCCGCCTGTGATCTTACTAGCGACACACGCTCTCTACACACATCTATTATAAATACTATTATATATCAAATATGTCTATCTACGCAAACAACGAGTATATTATCGCGACAAACAACTCGATCAACGAGAACAGATACAATACGGAAAAGATGAAGAAAAGTGGCATTAAGGCTCTACTCAGGCCCCTGTTTAAGATCATCAAGAAAACATCGAAGCTTGTTCCCGCTAAAAGTGACACGTGCTACGAGGAAGATCAAAACACTAGCAACGAGATGCTGGAACGTAAAATCTACGAAGAGATGGAGGCTTGCCAGCCGAACGCGGCATTCCTTGTTTACAATCAAAACGACACATGTGACCTTGTACCAGTGACACCTGATAACTTCTACGTGCCAGTACATTTCGCACGCACCGAAGCCGGTACATTCTTCTGGACGGCTGTCACCAAACAGGACGCCGATTTTGCGACCGCTCATTGCTACACCGAGTGCCAGTCTGCGGAACAACAGTACCCTATCCTCCAAGACCGCTGGGTCCAAGCTTAAGCACATAACTAATCCGGATTTTTCCGGAAATTCAGTGTCTTCCACGAAACCAGTGCGCACTGCTCCGTTGGTTTCTACAACCGTCTGTGATGTTAGATATAATTAGATATAAACGTGCCATAACTTTAGTATTAATTTAAAGAATTTACGACCGTGATAACTCCTCAGCAGCTTTAATCGATTTTTGTATGTGATATTTTACAAAAATCTTATTGTATTGTATAAGTTAATATTAAGTATGTTTAATGTACTTCCTGGTTGAGCTTTAATTATTTTAAGGATAATAATTTATTGTAATGATAAGTGTGTAATGATAAGAAATCGAAAATAAAACAACAATTAATTATACTTTCAAACTTTTATTTCCACCTTCAACTTCAAACGTATAAACAAATTGAAACGCATAAAACGTAATATCAAACTGAATACCAAGTACGCGGAATATCAATAAAACAAAGTAACATCTGAAAGTAATAAAAATGTTCC
Organism: Samia ricini; assembly: GCA_014132275.2. NCBI lineage: Eukaryota > Metazoa > Arthropoda > Insecta > Lepidoptera > Saturniidae > Samia > Samia ricini. The sequence continues at coordinate 5,423,523 of AP028159.1, forward strand.
AAGTTGGAAACTTTATATCTCGAAGCGTGTATTCAAAAAGTGGTCAGACGAGACGGTTAAGTATGGCGCGGGCGACGGCGCGAGCCACTATACTTATAGCGTCGTATAAACAGTTAAGCACTGTGGTTAAGTTACTCTGAGTCCACGGCATACTTGTAGGGCAACATTTTGTTCGTGCGCGCACGTGCAAGGCCCAAGGCGTACCTCAGACGATGTGCTACTGGGTTTTTAATCGTCCGCTTTTTACAGCCGCGCGCTTTCTTTCTCTTGCTGTAAATGATTATTTATTTTATACAATTAAGCGGAGATTTGACTAACGACATAAAAAGAATCAAGTATCAATCGACTAAATAGCTTACGGTTTATTGAACTTTATTTATAAACCTACTTACACAGTTATGTTTACATTTTAAACGTCTTAGATTGTAATCATTTTACAAATTAGAGATTTTTTTAATGTTTCAAATCTTTCTTTTCGTCTCCAGTAAAATATGTTTCAATACCCTTTTTGCTACAATGTAAATATAGGCTCAGTGCTTTGACCACAATCTCGGCTAATGTTAAGTCACGATGGGGTCCATGTTGATAAACACAATAAGCGTAAAGGTTCTGTTTCTCAACTGATGCTGCACTAAACTTTACAAACTTCATTTAAGTTGACATTTCAAAATATAATATATATCAAGTAGACACAAGTTTTATTACCCATATCTTATGTGAGCCAATAAATACATAGACACATACTCATTCATACACACGAACACACACATTCAAAACATATACTCAACACATGCACGTTCAACACCACATACAGAACAAAAGTGCGCTAAATTAAGCATTTCTGTATTAATAAGGATAATATTTTAGAGTAAGGAATTCTGTATATTGGGAAGACACTGACACCTTTTTTTTTTCGAGAAGAAAAAAAAACCCCCCGGTACCTCCCGCCACCTAGTTGGAGCAACACGGGATCGAACTAGTGCATGCACTGCGAATACTCCAGTGGGAGTTACTGATATTACTTTACTTTTTTTTTAAACATTGGAGTAATATAAATTAATTCATGATCTTTACAAATTAAAATAAAAAGGGCACTGAGCTACGTAAAAGCAGAAATGATTGTATATAATACCCGCGACAAAAAAAAAATTTATACAAAAGTTAACCTATGTGTTACTCGCTGATGATGAAAAGATTTTTTTAATCCTTTAAATAGTTTTTGAGTTTATCCATAAGAAACAAAAAAATCAAATCCACCTCCTCATAACTTTTTTTTTCTTAATTTATTTACTATATTTTTATTTACCACAGTACAAAATATCAATTCCTCATTTAAAAAATAGTGTGTAAAATCCACCCCCACAAGCCTGCGACAAGTTACAACCTGTTGCGAAAACGTACTACGAACAAGTCAGGACAGGCTGCGTGAATTCACAATTGTGAAAAAAATAAATAATATAGCATTGTACAATACATAAAGAATCAATAGAAGAACTGTCACAAAATTAACAATAAACTTTAAAATTTATGTATGCACGTGAGACATACAAAACGGTAATAGTGTATATACATTATTAGAGTAAATTATAAAGGGCTATATTGTTAGTAGATATCAAATAAAAGAAGCTTAAGGATATACAAACCAATACCTACTGTTTCCAATAAACTAAACCAATTAACAATAAAGTATACCGTATAATGAATTTCAAAGCTATAATAAAAAACAACCAACAAATAATTTCTTTGACCACTGACGCCTCCTCACCCGCGCCTCCCTGCCTCCTCATCATCACTCTATACTCCTCCCTGATATTAGCAATATCACCCCTCAAGTCCAGTACCTCCGATTCCAGTTCCCGGTTTTTTCGGAAAACATCCCGCGCAAAATCCGATACCTCCAACGCATACTTGGACATCCCCCAAGTAAACCTCCCAGTAGACCTCAACTTGTCAATACTATCCCCTTTCGCTCCCATTTTTTCCATCAATTGATCCCTTGATTATATCTAGTAAAAACATCAAATGTAGAAACATTTAAATTTCAAATTTATGCATCCGTTTGAAAATAATTAATTTTACATTATTTTACGAATATACCAAAAAGTTTACATTGCCAAGTCCTTGAAAGTAAACTTATCTCAAAAGAAAAACAAAACTATAAAGAACACAGATAATTAATTGTCTGCAGATAAAATATATTTTTGCAATTACTTATCGTGCAAAATTAATTACTTGTTATTATTGAAATCACATTCAATGTTTAATTAAGTATGTCTGAATAGCTGCATATTTTTATTATTAGGTACAACGTAAAAGAGATATCAATAAAGCAGACATTGATACTGGGATCGTGTACGACATAATAATTGTTGTAATATTCAAAACAAGTGCATAAATAAGAGCAATATTAAAACCAGTCCCGCATTAATTGGCGTCCGTTTCGCATAAAATAAAACGCGTCGCGATATATAATAAAACGCTGTAGAGTGCGGAACCAGAAATGCAAATTGCTGAGTTATTTGATAAAAAGTCATCGGCGGAGTGGTACCGCTAGTCGACGAGATCGTTCATAATTACCCAGAGCATACAAGATCTATATATAAAAATAATACGCGTGTATAGAGAGATAGCGAAGTGGTCCGGTGTAATAATAATAATATTTATACTATGGATACGTTTCTCGATGGATCCGTGAGAAATTTCGGCAGATGTACAATTCCTTGACGCGGTACGACGAGTGAGCGCTTATCTTTTTTTTTTCTTTACAAGTTTAATAATACGCCGTTCGCTCCGGTATCGAGGACGTTTCGAGCCTCGTTCGTGACTCATCGATGCATTGTTATTATTACCTCATGCACGTGTTTACCGCGCTTCGGGTTAGAAAGGAGTTTTTGCAACCCTTATTTTCTATTCCGCAACTCTTGCAAAATTTGGGTTATAATATATTTTTTTTCTTATCTGCACATTTATTTCAAATTCCTTACATTTATTCGGACACGTGCATCGATAATTGTTATTATTTGTAAAATGGAAAATATTTTTTTTTTTTTTGATACGTATTACACACACGTGTACAATGTTTTCGAAGGGATGATCCATTAAATTGGATCATCGGATGTGAGTATTTTATCTCGTAGCAATTATGAGGTATGACTAATTGTTAATTGTGAGCGGGCCGGCAAGTTAATTAGTTCTCGATTACGATTAAATTGTTATTAGGTTATTGCCGATGTTGTGAACGCGATAAAGTCAATTAAAGTAAAAAATCTTATACTGTTTCACGCGTTTCATATTTTATAGTTCGGGAGCAATTAATGCGCGTCATGCTTCTTTAAAACGCAATCCCGAGCCGAAATAAAGCTGCCTGTATATTCTTTTTATTCATATCACCGCTTCTACGACATACACATTAAACTTTTTTATTGAAATTATAACTTTTTGTTTCATTTTTATTTTGTCGTACGTATAATTTCTAAACATTTAATAGTGTTATAATAAAAAACGGTTGGAATAAATTATTTTTTTTAACTGAGCCAGCATCTATGCACCCAAAAGCGTTTAAATCCGTTTATTTATCAAATCTTAAATAAATTCTATAAATTTTTGGATCACATATTTACGATTTTTTATTCATAATGGTAAAAAAAAAATGATTATTTTCCAAAATTATCTCAAAGATCAGTTAAAAAACATAATAATAATTTTTTAGCAGTCTTTAAACCGGATACCTAAATCTGATTACAATAGAAAAACGGTTTTAGTCAAACAGACAGGTTTAAAAAAATAATATAGAAATAGCTTTTACTCACTATTATTTATATTACACTTCTAGGAATATATTTGAAGAACGTCTCACCAGCAGATGCGCGAATGGAAATTATCTTATTTTTTTTTTAACCTAACTAACGCTGTTGACCGGAAGGGTCTTTACCGCTTCACCAAACTTTGGGAGCGAGTGCTGAAGGCACTCAGCCACAAAAGGTAACTAGCACAAGGGTTACCAAAGTGGTACGAACCTCTGTTTGGCAGTTTGTGTGCACGCGGTTGAATGCGTTGCGATCCCGTGTTGCTCCAACAAGGTGGCGGGAGGAACCGGGGGGTTTAGCGGGTAGTGGTGAACGGCGCTTCTCGTTGCGAGTCCCACACTAATACTGGTGACTTACGTGTGAGCGACTGTCACATACCTCCGGATCCAGTCCTTTCCTGAGGGGTACGTCCCTTTGAGTTAGGCTGGACAGAAAGTAAAAACGCATTCCCCTCGGAAAAAAAAAAGTTAGTGTGAAAACTCCTGCGGAATTTTGATCCTATCTAAACCCTACATTTTTTATTTAACATAAAAAAAGGTTCTTTTTTTAGGTTAAGACCTATGTACCTGCGTGTTGCGTGCAGGAGTGTGTATGCGGTGTTGTGCGTGTAATGCTTAATGCATAGTCAGTGTTACTGTATCGCGCTGGCGGCGACGTCAAGAGCCTCCCCAGTTGGGGAACGCGACACGTCTTGGGTCGCCGCCGGAGGGGAATCCGGAGAGTGTGCGAGAGTAAAGCTAGCCGCCAGTCTCCGGCGGCGAGAACAGCGGTTTCGCGGTCGTGGGCGCTGGCACGCATATTTGATCGGTTGATAGGGAAAGATCCTATTTTCGCACGTGATATTATCTTCGGAGTCGGTGAGGACATTTCGCGGTCTTCAAAACGATTTCGGAGCTAACGGGTCGTGTAAAATTATCTACTAATCATTACATTAGATTTAGAGTGTTGGTACAGTTTCACAAATCCGCACAAGTTTTGAATGTTTTTTTTGGTTTTCGACCCTATCATCGGGGTAAACAGATTATTACTAACTATATATGAACATGATTAAAGTTGCTCATGACGTTGGATTGTATCCGTTTACATATCATTTAAATATTGACATTGGAAATTAGTTCATGAAATAAAATGCATATTTTTATACAAGTGAACATTTTTTTTACTATTTGAGATAGGTATCAGAGTATAAGAAGAATTGGAAAAAACATTTACTGATGTACACCGAATAGATAGATGTTTGACATTATTAATTTAAATTGTTATACATATTCCGCCTCAAGAGTCCACGTGTAGGAATAAGGGCAAACAAGAGGCGGGAATTCCTCCCGATAAACGATGATTCTAACTTACAGTTATCAGTAGAGGTTGAACAAATTACCGATGATTTTACCGCGAAGCGCATAAATATCTCTCGAAAGATCTTGGACGCAAAAATTACAAATTCGACGGCGACCTATTCACAGTCCATTAACAGTCGACAAACATAGCGACCACCTGTGCAATTTACTGACGGCATCGTAGCGGTGATATCATCCAGTTTGTTCAAATGCTGGCAATAGCAACGTGCCGCCGAAGCACTTGCGTCAACCCGATGAGCTGGCGACTGAAAGTTAAGGTCATGTGCTCGACTTATGCGCATATCATGGACAGTAAACATAATAAAATATATTTCTCACCGATCAATGTTTTCAAAAGTAGCTTTTCTGTGGAATACAGTATAGGGGTTTTTGTTTCAAGAGCGGTGTGAAAGAATTTTAAAGAATCGACAACGCGGATGCGGTGCCTCTGGTGTTGCAGGCGTCCACAGACTACGATGACCGTTTGCCACTTTCATGTTATAAAAAACAACGACGATTTTTAATATAATTTGAATATAAGAACAACAAGTAAAAAACGTTAAAATCATATCAAACAGCTTTTCTTAAGTGATATTCATAAAGAAATAGTTAGTACATTTACAAAAATGTATGTGTTCGAACTTGAACTAATTGTATGTTACACAATTTTAATAGGTTCGAAAGAAGATTCAGAGTTTATAGCGATATGGTTTTTCAAAGGAATTAACTAAAACAGTGCCTATTGATAAAACCATTTCAATGTAATCGAAATCACTATAGCTTTAAGTAGAACATCTAGTGAAGCGGTGATAACATAAAAAATAAATATAATAGTTATTTCGATCGAGCAGAAACACATCTGAATCCTCTGGTGGTAGCCACCGCGACCTTTACCATAGATCCGAACACCTCACAAAAAAAAACGACGTCATCCTCGACCGAGAAATCAAGCGCTCTCCCGCCCACGCGCGCGTAACCCGCCGTTCCCGCCGCCGTGGACGTACGTCTAACTTTGCTTCCGCACACACCCCCTCCAGCAGTTGCATAAGACATGCTCCGATCCCCATCTGGAGAAGCTCTTGTAGCCGCCGTCAGCGCGATACAATGACAGCGTATCAGTGGTGTACCGTGATTAAAATCGTCGGTAAAGCCGGAGCATAAACAATCTAGGTAGATTGTGGTCGTCATTTCCTCTTGAAAATTAGTAAAGTAATGAATGATGGACGCTTGTGCTGCTCAGCGAAGATATCCAGTTGCAGTTAGTGTTAATCACCTTCACCATACTTGTCTTTATTGGAGTTACATAAACAATGCACGTCGAGTATGGAAAATTGCTATTTGGTGTGTGTGAAGTAAGTGTATTTACGTTTTTTTTTTTAGAAAGATAATAAGTAATCGGGTTATTAGAGCACGGCGCCATTGCACCGCATGTACTAGCATCACACGCATCATATTTGCACATTACACGCAAGGTTCATTGATTTTGTAAAGAATCTTTTTTCTTTACAGGTTTACGAATCAGCAGGTCAAGCCGAGGTTCGTACCATTTCGGTGCTCTTGCGCTTGCTAGTAGGCTGAGTGCCTTAAGCACTCGCCTCAAAGTCCGGTGAAGCTATTAAGGCACCTCTCTGGTCAACAGCGTTTGATCAGTTATAAAAAAAATGCAATACTAAAAGTATTGTTATTCTCCTTAATCACACTTACAAGGATGACTCATACAGAGTGAGTTTGTTGACGATCACAGTTCATTTCATTACACAACTGATAAAACATATAAATACATATACAATTTTATTACAAACAAAATATAATGTCATACAGTTCAAACTATTTTAGATTTATATCGACAATCTAAAAAAATAAAAACAATTTATTAATAGTAATTTTAATTTGTAAAACCTAAGAAGGAAGAATTGATATTAAAACTTTATATATTAAGAAGAGGTTATCGTTATCCCAAACATCTTTTTTATAACGTGTGCCCTAAAATTGTGTTATATACAACAATGAGAAGTATGTTTTTTAATAGTATTTTTTAAGTTTTTAATGTTTATTTATTTGTCAATATTTCAAATTTTTTACATTTTCTAAGCATATAAACAGTTAATCAATTTATTAAAGTAAGACTTGATAATTAAAGACAAAACCAACTTTAAAAGAATAAAGTATAAAAATGCTTCAAAGTCAATAAATAATTAATTTATTAATCTGGTTCGTTAATTTTGAAATCGGTGCCAGCTTATGGATAATAAAGAGGTGTAAATGTACGTCGCTAATTATATTCATTTTTGATTAATTATCCTTTAAAATCAAGCTAATCCTTTATTTAGCTTATATGTAATTGTGATAATGTTTAGGCAGTTATTTCCATTTTTAAATGAGTACATTGGTTAACTTCAGCTGCGACTCCAAAATGAACGAACCAGATAAATAAAATAATTGTTTATTGACTTTTTAGTATATTTTCATAGTTTAATCTTTTCAAGTCGGTTTTGTTATTAATTTATAAAGATTTTTATTCTACTTTTTATTTTAAGTATGTACTTATTGGTATAGATGTTAAGCCTACTTCATAGCTTTGGAAACGAATATATGAAACACGTGTAAGTGTCTATAATATTCGAGAATTTTTCTTAATTTCCCTGAGTTTCACTGATCGGATCCTGATCTGATGCAAATGGGATCACCACGGAAGTGACCTCCTATGAAAAATTTGCAAATCGGTCCTCAAATAACGGAGAAATCGAGTAACAAAAATAAAAAACATACAGACGAGTTGATAACCTCCTCCTTTTTGAAGTCGGTTAAAAAATTGTTACTTTCAAACTACTGCTTTTATCTTATGTATGCTTTCTTACCATTTATGTCTTATAATGATTTTATTATCAACTGCGATAAAAATCGGTCGTTTTACTCTTTTCATCAATTGATATTTCTGGGTAAAACAATGATGTGAGCAGAATACAATCTCTTCATGTTTTTCAGTTAATTATATTTTAGATAGATAATTATGTATTATATATTTGTAAGAATTAGTTTATTGTTACAATTATTAAACTTTGTAAATTTTAGACGTACCTTGGCATATTTACTTATTTCCAACCTCACTTAAATTTTCATTTTGCATTTATACTGCGTTTTTTCCTTTGACAAAATAATATAAAAAAATTACACAAACTGCAAAAAAAGCAGATTTTTTTTATTTTACAACGTGTAAAGGCAGCTCGAACCCACTTATCCAACTCTAAAATCAGCCTGAGCTTTTGGTAAAAGAAAACTCCATGAGGAAACCACGGCATGGTGGTAGGACATTTTCTAATAATATCCGCCTGGGTAGCTACCGTTCTTAAGTTTAAAAAAACCCGTCGCCAAATACCAGCATCACTTGAGAGCCAGTGCCTCGAGGCATACCATCCTGGACCACATCGTAACATAACATCAGGTCAGATTGTGGTTACAGCATTAAGCACTATAAAGCAAAAAAAAAAAAAAAATCACAAGTTACTGCTAATTTTGTTTTACATCAATTAATGTGAAAATAGTTGTGATCCAAAAATGACATTTAAATAACTCTATAAAAAAAATTATAAGAATAGTCGCGGTGGCGGCCCAAGACGTGCTCCGTTCCCCAACTGGGGAGGATCTTGACGCCGCTACCAGCGCGATACAGTGACACTGACCATGCATCAAGCAATATACCCACAACACTGCATACACACTCCTGCGCACAACACGCAGGTACATAGGTCCTGGGCGGTGGGCACAGTACGTGCGGGGCTTCCTGCGGATGTAGAAGCCCGGGGGGTGGTGTGTTTTTGTGTTTGTGTGGTGTTTGTGTTTGTGTGGTGTTTGTGTTTGTGGTGTTTTTGTGTTTGTTGGTGTGTGTGTCCTTCTTTCTTTGTCTTCTCTAGGTATCCCTCTCCTTCCTACGTCTTGTCAACTTAGACAAGATGAGTGAAGGAGAGGGACCTATTTTCTTCTTCCACAGTGGCAGGCTTCTTTCCCTGTTTCTTTGCCCGTCACTGCCCCCCAGGATGGTTGACCTGCTAGGTCTTGCCTCTTTAGAGAGGTGGGCGAAGAGGTGGGTGGAGAAGTATTCTCCCCCATCCCCATTGGGCCATTGCACGGACGAGGCCCGGTGGGTTCGCCGCAGGGGGCGACGCGGTGCTTGCGAAAGCCACCCCATGTTGCCCCCATCCCAAATTCGGTGGACGGCCCCGGGGGGTTTTAGTGGGTATTTCCGGGCGCTTCACGCCCGGGCGAGTCCCACACTGGCACGGAGTTCGTCCGTCCGTGCCCCCTTACCCATTGCATTGGGGGACTTTGGTCTCACTAATGCAATGGGTAAGGGTAGTGCGTAAATGCATTACCCCCCGTCAAAAAAAAAAAAAGGTACATAGGCCCTGTAATGAACCTTTTTTTATTAGTAAATAAAAAATGTTGGGATTAGCTAGAATTTTAATTCCGCGGCAGTTTTCACACTCCAACGGCCAAGCCGGTGCTCGAACCCTTGTGCTAGTTACCTTTTGCGGCGAGTGCCTTCAGTACTCGCCCACAAAGTTGCGGTGAAGCTGTTAAGGCCCTTCCAGTCAACAGTATTGGCTAGGTTGAAAAAAAAAATGTTAAGAATAGTACTACCCCATATCTTTTCGTGGCTGTCGTAAAAGACGACTAAGGGATATGAACCAGGGGATGGACAGGAGCACTTATTTGTTAACTTATCTGTGGGCAGGAGCATCCTCTGGGTACTAAAAACACCTTACTGCGATCGCCAAACTGCTTGCCAAACGTGGTGATTATGGCAATCACCTCTCTTAATGGTGGAGACTTATTTCCAGAAGTGGACGTCTTATGGTTAAATGAATGAATGAATGCAATTATGTTACATTTTAATATATGTACATTCACTTGTTATGTTATAATAATACCAATTATTTCATGTTGAAAAAATCCCAAACTGTGGACCCTGTTTTCTCTCATATCGTTTTTTACACTTTACTGCCTTTTACATAAATAAGCACGGTAATATAGGTAAACTCCAATGAACAGTCGAAATATAATAACTAATTTAAAAAGTAAAGACTAGTTATAAAAATTATATTATTCACTCAATTGTATCCTCATTTTGTAAAAAAGTAAAACACAAAAGTACAAAAGAAAGCTCTAATCAAAATATTATAAAAACACAATCTAAGATGACGTATTTTTCACTTTATAACAGCACTTCAACATTAAACTTAACACTACACTTATAATCACACTTATTACTTTTACACACAATAAATAACTACGTCAAATCCCGTTACATCCTGGTTCGTGATCTAAAAATAACTGAAGATAAAATTTAAAGTTGTCAAATTTTATAACTTCACCCTCCGTAAGTGAATATGATTCCCACGGACTGAATACCATCGCACTTTGACCTGTATTGTCTGCTTAACAATAATAATTGCCTTCCAAATACTTCCCTTTCTTATAATCTACTCATTCTCTGGAAGAAATAAAAGCTTTCCCCTATTAGTTATGTCAACAGTCAAAAGATGGCGCTGTTTTACATCGAAATTGATATTTCTTAAATACGAATATTTTCAAGAGTATACTCAAGAATTAACCTTATTTTATTACCAATAATAATTTAATTGAAATACGTATGTATTTGTACATGTATATGTATATGTACGTAAATATTTATTTAAATTTCTGAATGTGTAAAAAACGTTTCAATTTATGAATAGAAACATTGTAGTTTGATTTTAAACGATAAGACCGATGTACATACATACATACGTACATAATTCCTCATTAAAATTTGACCTGTTCGTTGTTGAATTTTAATTTCTTTATATAAATAAAAAAAATTCGTGTTAATTACACAATTTATAACTCAATAACAATTCATCAATCAAAAAAAATATCATGAAAGATTTGAAACACCGCGAATGAAACTACTTAAGAAGAAATTGAAAGAAATTGCACGTGAAGAGCGCTGCGTTAGCATGGCCGACTTCGTGCTTCTCAATTACAAGAACAAAGTAAGGCAGCCCGTGAAATGTCTCTGTTGGCAATACGAAATCGAAGAGCAAGCCTCAGAGATCAACAACTAAACAATTTTAACGCGCAAAACGGAACATTGTCAAGTAATGATTTGAATTGAGCAGCATTTGATACGATTGCAGTACTAATTACAGCTCGCATGTTTCTATTCGTATTGGGCCAATGGACGTTTATTGAGAGTATTGTGGCGCATTAAAGTTTTCTGGAGAAACGACAGGATTGTACTGCCTTAGTGGCAAAGTGAAATTGCCATTATTGACTCCACCACTTGAGCCATTGCATTAATTGCTTCGTGGCGTAACATCCGAATCATGACATTTTCTAGCGAACTCTCAGAAATACACAAAGGTTGTTTCCAAATTACTTCATTTGGGGCAGACATTATCGAAGAATCTTGATTTAATCCGACATTCAACGTATTTATTTATTTTTGTATTTACACACAATGCAGTAGGAGAATAACATCCTATACCTATTCTTACAAGAAATCTCTTCCAGTAAACCCAAGATTAGAAATATATTAAAGTAAACAGTAGACGCAGTGTGTGTACCGGTACAAAATTACACTAATTTAAATTGTTATTCATTGCATTTATTTATTTCATGTTAGGCTTGTGTGTTATGTATGCTCATTCTAGAAAAAAGTTTTTAAAAACGAGTCGGCGCTTAACAAATACCAATACTAATAATAATTAACATACTTGTGAACCTTCTGTATATAATGTAATAAATAAATTTATTGTATATAATAGCATTAAACTGTAGGACTAGTTACTTAAATATGTTTTAGTTATTATTATTCTGATTTTTTTTAATTCTTATTCTATTCGCGGTCTTGTTTTCCGCGTTTTGTTTCCCGCGTTTTGTCGTAAATCGGTACATAATGTTTGAAACCGATTTCATTCTCAAACCTTGTCAAGCCATAAATTGACACAAGGAAAGATTTACTTAACACTGGCTAAGACACAAGCCGTGCAGAGCCATCAAAAAACACAAGAAGAAGAATAATTAACATATTGGGAACGTCAAACAAGTTTTGTTAGGAATAAGACGAAAATTATTAACGAAAAAGAATTTTATTATTCATTTAAATTACTATACATTGTACATTAATTAAAACTCTTGAATAAAATTATGACTCAAAGCAAACAGCATAAATATGTAACAATTTGAGTGAAAAACACATTCGATATGAAGGTGATATCATTGCTGAAATATGTGTGTGTCGAACAATAGTTTCAGGAGCCGTGATGTGGTCGTGTGCAGCACGCGACACTTCTATGCGCAACAATTGTGTCAACACATTTTTAGGTTATAACCACGTCAACAACTCCACATTCTGTGGTTATAGTGTAATAATAATTTTGATGACGAACGTTGTGATTTTTTCATATCGCGTCGTGTTTACACATGGACGATTCGTGATCTTTGAATCGATATTAGATATTAAATTTAAAGAGCGGAGATGTAAATGTGGACAGAAAAAATACCAATAGATTCATGACGAAATATTAGGTCCGGGAAAAAGTTTCTTAGTATTTTATTTGAAAACTCAAGACATTATTTTCCAAACTTTATTTACATATAATTAAAGTTCATATGTGCCATTTTGTTCGATGAATTTATGCCATCTTGTTGGTAGTGCCATGATCCCGGTGCTGTAGAAGTTTTGAGAGTTCTGATAAAAAAAACGCAACAAGTAGTTTCAGTAGTTCTGTCTTGATGTTAGCCTGACAGTGCCTAAAGAATTTTGAAGCGACCGAAACAGGTGGAAATTTGAAGGTCAGGGCTATATGACGGATGCATTTATTTCCCGCCAATCCTCTTAATTTTTGCTAAGTGGCTAAAGATGTGTGTGGTTTAGCGTTTTCGTAATGAATAACCACAGTCTTTGTATTGATCAACTCCGGCCGCTTCCTCTCATTTATTTGATTTAATCTTATTTTTTGTTAGGAGTAGAGATACGCCGTGTCGCCCCCATCCCAAATGCAGCGGACGGCCCCGGGGGGTTTTAGTGGGTATTTCCGGGCGATTCTCGCCCGGGTGAGTCCCACACTGCACGGAGCTCGTCACTCCGTGCCCCTTATCTAGTGTACTGGGGGACTGAGATCCCCTAAGTACAATAGATAAGGGTAGTGCGTAAATGCATTTCCCCCCGTCAAAAAAAAAAAAAAAAAAAAAGTAGAGATACGAATCAATGGTTTTGCCCGAATTAACCCAGATTTTGTCGCAGTCTGTGAAGCCTGAGCGTACATGACCACGACTTTGTTCGCACGTTCTTGACGAACGTGATCCGGTTTTCACCACCAGTTATCAATCTTTTCAAGAAGGGTTCGGTTTTATTACTTCTCAACAAAGAATCGCAAATGAGTACACAGTTCATTAGGTTTCATTCAGTAAATTCTTGTGGCACCCAAATAACGAGGTTTTTGTGTACCCAGCTTTTATCAAATGGGTCAAAACAGTTTTGTAGTAAATTCCCAGTTCTTCAGCTGTCTTTACTACTGATATGCCGATCTTGTTCCACTTTTTCAAAAATAGCGTCTAATTTAACCGTAATAGGCCGACCAGAGCGAGGTGCATCTTTAATATCAAAATTCCCGGATTGAAATGGCTTAAACAAACATTGTGCTACTCTTACTGACTACTCTATGCATTACGTCCATAAATGTCACAAATTTTCGCGGCTTGCATTACATTTTTTTTTTTTTTATAATAGAATTTTAAAATGTTTAGAATTTCTCCATTAGATTCATTCATTTTGACAGAAAGAGAAACAAATGACAAATAGCTGGAATTAAGATTTTACTAATTTGATTCTTTTTTTGAAATGTAACCTTTTTAATGTCATCAAAAGTAGCCAGATATAAATAGTACAGTCAAATATAAATAGTACATAAATATTCAACTAAATGTAACGAGCTGAAATCCTGCGACGTTCTATCAAATAATGCAATTGCACTGTGTTAACATTGTCTCATATCTCTTTCGGTCTGGCTGTAAGCCCATTAGTGGCCTTACAATCGATTTAAATGATTTTGAAAAATATGTATTTCATGCAACAAGTTTTGAAAAAATAATTCGGCGAAAATTCAACAGACATCACACTTTCTTGTAAGATTGCCTAAACCATTTAACATTTAAAAAATATAATAGAGTGAGTAAAAACAGAGTATTTTATTTGCCAGCGAAACAGTGCAAATATCTAGTATGTATTAAATAAAATTATGCGTTCGCAAATTCACATTATTTATTAAACGAACAAAAAAGAAACCCAACATCGTTTAAGTCCTAGGTACATGCATATTGGATGCTAATATCGTCACTAATAGAAACATCACATGGAAAAAAGCATACCTACATATTACGAGAATATATTTCTTAATTGGCAATCATGACACGGTTCACATACAAACAAATGTACTGGTAAGACGGCAGACGCCCGGTGTTCGCGGGCCGTGGGAACAGCGACAGTTGCTCGCGCCACCTGCCCCCCGCGCTAAAAAACATCTATTCAAAAATTCAAATTCGGAACGATTCGCCCGACCTTGGTATTTGACTTTTTTTATATCACTGCTTTTTAATTGGTCAATAAAAATATTTTCTCATGGTCTCATTAATTATTTGTACATACATTATGATAATTTATTTTCTAACTTTAATGGTTATTCATATATACTGTTGAGTTTTGCTATTATAATAATATGATTAAACTAATTTCCTGGGTAATTTAGTTATTACGTTTACTTTTCAGACCATTTTTTTGATATATACAAGTATAGAAGTAACATTATTTTAAAATCTACATTATACTTTCTTCTCCGCAGATTACAACTACAAACAATGATTATGCATCTTATTACTTATCTTATTTTTACTGAAGTGATTTCAACTTACATTCTATTTGAAAACTGTTTACAATATAAGATTAATTTCAATTAAATTAACACGTGTAAGCCACTCTGTAGTAATAAAATCAATGAAAACAAATAGGGCGTCAGAACTACTATGCTAAATAAAAAGGTAAATTGACGTGAAATGCTCAAATAATTGTAAAATTTTCCGTTTGTTACTTGATATACGAGTGACAATCACGCATAGATCCGTTAAGTTCGAGATAGTTTTTTTGTGCACGCGTCACTGTTGATCACGGGTGAGTACAAGCGACCGAGCGCGCGCCATATGTCGCGTGGATCGTGGGAACGGATCTGCGTAAGCGCAATGTGCGCACTTCACTCGACTATAATCGACATTCAGGATTACTCATTCTAAATTCAAATTTCAACGCTCAATCATAAAGTTCTATTTTCAAATTTGAACGTAATTTTACACCAACTATATAAATTATACTATATCCGCTTGTTAATAAGGATTTATTCAAAACGTAGTTAAAATTTTATTTGACGTAAGTCCTTTCAAGCTCATGCCCCTTAATGATTGAGTGTATATTATGATTATTTAGAGGCCAAGTACGCTTGAAAATAGTACATATTGTTATAATAAGTTGTTTGTTTGTAATTCTCTTTCCAATTTTAACAAACATTTAATTGTAATTTATGTATTTATCTTTTAGACTAAATATAGCGTTAAGGTTTTAATATATTTACTTATCTATATCGTATATTTTGTCTAAGATTCTGATAAAAATCTTGGGATTTATATATTACGTATCAAAACGTCAACATCAAATATATACTTGTTTTTATTTAAGTACCTACATTACGAAACATTAAAAAAACCTTCTCGCTTCACATACAGATATCAACTTTAAAATTGCAAAATAAAAAAAGAAAACAAGGGCCGTTGGGGGATACGCGATGCGCACAACTGGCGCGAGCGATCGTGGGAACGCGACCAGTTTTTAAATACGGAACGGAACGCCTTAGAAAAGGTGCAATTCTTCTTTTTTTTGGCCCATAACCTTTTGAATGACTAATTTTGTCCGATAATTATTAAATCGTAAATAGATTTTGAAGTCAGAAACATTTTTCATATTTAACAGATTTGTATATACTTCACGCATATGACCAAATTGTTTTATATAAAAATGTTAAAAAATTTAATAACCCTATATTAAATCCTTTTTTCACGTCTTGTTTCATAATTTAAAGTAGTTGAAATTCCGAAATAAATCCCTATTATCTCATTAGCTATTGAAATCACTGTTTAAATATTTTACTAGTTAACGTTGTTTGGCATAATAATGACCATCTAAGACTTTGAAATGTAATATTATTATTATTAAATAAATAAACATTTAGGGATTAGCTAGGGTTAAAATTCCGCGGGAATTTTTACTCTTAGGGCAAGCCAAGATTCGTACCCTAGAGCTAGTTACCTTTTGCGGCTGAGTGCCTTCACCACTCGCCCACAAAATTTGGTGAAGCTTTAAAGGCCCATCCGGTCAACAGCATTAAATAGATTAGAAAAAAAAACATCTTTTCTCATAGCCAGAATTGTGTTCAGTTTATTTAATAAATAATTAGTGTTGGTATCTGGCGATAGATTATCAAACTTGAGGGTGGTAGCTACTCAGGCAGGCATTATTAGAAAAGGGTATGCCCTTCCAACATGCTATAGTTTTCTCACGATGTTGCCTTTCACCGAACACTCAATATGTTTTGCAACTCAATTTTATCTCTTAAATTTAATGAGTAATTCATACGTAAATTAATGTGTCGAGTACACGTAAAAATAAGACAATAGGAAAACAATGGAAAGCTGGCGTAAACGCCAGGTAAGTGCTCAAGGGGTTAATATTCATAATAAAAATATGCTATATGAACGAAAAAAAGACAATCTTATTATAAAAAAAAAAAACTCAATAAACTATTTCAACAATACGATATTGATGTCAATCAACTCACTTTTCACAAATGATTCCACACTTAACCCCCAGATTCGGCTCACATCTGCCGTCACAAAGAAAACCCCTACATTGTGCCGGCACGTATTTTTTCTTGACCTCGTTCGGCCTCCACAACCCGAGGGGCGAACCGTGGGAACGCTCTTGCACAATCCCCCGTTTCCTTGGCCATATGTGACAGAAAAAAGTGCAATTATTTATTCCCCCCCTCGAAGAAAAGGGGAGTTGTGAGAACGTGACCTAACAATACGCTTCCTGGCTTACGACGATACAGAAATTCGATGCGACTTTGAAATGATTTTGATCTTTAACTTGCTTTACAAAAGTGCCACATTCCGGTAACTTTTAATTTAGCTTTTGATGTTTTTATAAAATAATCTGAAATCGTTACTTGGATGTCAGAATTTGTTTGTAAATTTAATTCTTAGTGTGATTGAAATAGGGTTGTTATTTATATGACAATAAAACTGAGATATACATTTTTTTTCCATTCAGTGTGTGAATGATTTCTTCAACATGGAATAATGCACGGTGTGTGCACGCTGAATGGTATTACGCGTGACCTTTAGATAAATCATTGTATGAAAATGATAATCGATTTCGCTCCGTTAGTCATACAATTCTTTCAAACGTTTCTCACATACATATGTACATGCATTTTTTTTTATTTGGTACCGACGGTTTATCTTGAAATTACCGACTTGTAAGGTAATGTCTTTTTTACCGACCTAGCTAATTTATTCTCTAAGTTAATGCGCACATTATGGAGAATGTTATAAGAATAATAGTTAATGTGATCGCTAAATATGACTACCAATTTTTCTTATAATACTTTACCAAAATTCTTTCAAAACTAGCTGTGTGTCCGCGGCTGCGCCCGCGTTTCATATATTCTTCACAGCGTTTTAACTTTTTTATACGGAACCCTAATTATTTTCATAATTGTTTTTTAGTATCTACTAAGATACAGTAAAAATATTTCTCATAAATTCAAGCACTTAAAAACTGACCATTAAATTGGATTTCATTTTCAAAGATTTTTATTAGCGTAAGTTACGAGGAGTGACTTCAGCTATCTACCAAAAAGAGTCCCGTCAAAATCGATCTAGCCATTCCGGAGATTAACCGGAACAAAGAGGCAGATAAAAATTTTGCTTTTGGTACAGATGTCTTATATATATGTTCATATAAATTTAGTAAAAAGTTGCTATTTTGATATAACAAACAGACACTTCAATTTTATTTATTACTATTATAGATATAGATTAACCTCTTGTATTAGATCTCTCTAATACAGATAATAATTGCGAAATACAAAAAATATTTCGCAAGCGTAGTCGCGGGTACAAAGATTTATTTAAATAACTTCAATTGAGTATCTGCAATAACTTATGTGCACATCATACTCTGAACGAATTACATTGCTGTTTAAGTTAAGGTATAACACGTGTTTGTTTGTAATCCCTTAGCATACGCAACGTTGTACTATGTACACGTAGAATTTAGTGTGTGGCGTGAGTGCATGATAACACTTCCATATCTGCCGTTGATCGCGTGCTCTTGTCACATGACGCATTAACACCGTGTGTTAGCACTTCCTGTGCGTCCTTACACACGCGGAGAAACTCCCGGCAATAAATCATTTTATTTCATACGAGATATATAATACAACTCTTTATAAATTATCGACATATTTATTTACAAAAAAAACGGTATATTTATAAATAATATAAATTTGTATCCAGATATTCGATTCTGTAATGAATAAAGATGATTCGCCTTCGGTGTAGTAAAACATTGTAATGAAACCATAACATGGTGGTAAGGCCTTTTACTAATTCCCGTCCGGCTGGTTACTACTCTTATGTTTGAATATTTGCCGCCAAGAAAATTAGCGGGGAGCATCAAGACTAAACGGAGAAAAAAAATAAAAACAAATTGGAATAAGGTAGACATTTGCATGAATACCACCATTAATTCGGTCAGTCATTTATTTTACGTTATGAAGTAATAAACACACATGCAGTCCAAAGCAACGCTAGCACCAACGAGGAAAAAAAACTATGTGCTAGCGGTTCTACGCAGGAATACTGAGTGCATATATTTTGCAATGAATAAAAACACAGTGTATCCTCGACTTTGGTAATTTATTTTAAACTTCTATATCTATTACTGGTATATAGTATAAAATAATGTCGCTTACCGTGTCTGTCTGTCTGCTAATTCCTCTTAAACGACGCAGTGGATTTTGATGCGGTTGTCATACACAGTTGGATATTCTTTATAAATATGATTTTTTTATGGAATGGGGGGAAAAAAAAACGAGCAAGTGGATCGCTTGATGGTAAATGATCACCGCCGCCCATGGACACCCTCAACACCAAAGGAATCGCAGATGCGTTGCCGGATTTTAAATCATTATATCTTATAATATATTAATTCTGGTATATTGTAATAAAGCTTTCGTGCATGTAGATCCGAGTCACCAAAAACAACTTTCATAGACAAAATAGACTAAATCTTAAGATATAACTTACATCAAAATGACAGCGAATTGTGGATCATTGATTTTTTTGAATACCTACTGCTTACAATCACACAGTAATAACACAGTTTTTATTTAGACTCAAAGCTAAAGAAAACGAGGATGAAGTCACGGCCAGAAGTTTTTTACAACTGACCAAACGCTGTTAACCAGAAGTGCCTTCATAGCTTCACCGGTTTTTGAGGCGAGTGCTTGAGACAGTCAGGCTAAAAATGGTAGATAATGCTTGAACATCATAATAGTGCTAACCTCGACTTGACCTGTACCCGTACTAAAAATTCCAGGGAATTTGCGCCGCACTAACCTAACATTTAGTAAGCCTGTAAAGTAGCCCTTACAGAACCCGTGTACCTTGCGTGTAGTGTGCAAGTATGTGTGTGCAGTATGATGCGTCTGATACTAGTGCATGCGGTGTTACTGTATCACGTTGACGGCGGCTACAGAAGCTTCACCAGATGGGGACCGGAAGTAGGCAGAAGCTAGTATACCGTAATATATTCTAATTTAACATTGGTTTAAAAACGCTGTTAGCTTGTAACATGTAACGTGGTGCAAACGTAGCGACGCACGCGCTGACCCTACCTACCTCCGGGTCGCACGCGATACAATGTCGTAATATTATATGATGTCTTATATTAATTTTCTATTATCTTCACGTTTGTAATAAAACTGCCTCGGTGGCGCAGTTGTATTACGATATGAATGTCGTTCTGAGGCCTCGGGTTCGAACCCTCCCGAGTCGGGTCACGTGATCATCCCGGAGTCTGGAATTTGTGCCCGATATGGCGACAGTCTCGTCACATCTGGGACGGAACTAAGCTCGGCGAAATGTTGGTGGTATAGTTTGCTATTTCACCTCTGTCTAACCCTTCGGGGATATCATGCGTGAGCTTGGGTTATGTTGTAATAAAACCTTGCATACGATATAAAAATTTATAAATATTCTATAATATATGCGTATTGAACACAATCCCACCAGAGGTTATGGATGAAAATGGGTGCTTGACGAAAGACTTTCTAACTCGAGTGTGGTAGTTGCCAGGCGAGCTTTAGAGAATACTCTGCCACTAATTTATACTGCCATAACGATATTTTCATTCAGAATCATTACGAATAGGAAGAGCTGGATTCGAATCTACAACCATCGACACGGTATTCATCCACACTATCACTAATTCTACTAAAAAACTGATCAGTGCCACTTGGTTATGAAACGGTGCTCTAGAGTCAAATTTTAAATTTCTAAATCGTATCTACATTTACTTAATAACAATTAACAGAAATCTCTTCATAACTACAAAAACGTTAATTGCAAATTAAACAAACGAATATAATTATAATTAATGCATAGTTTTATACTTAAACTATAAACATTGACCTTTATAGATAAAAAAAAAAAAAAAAAATGTGAAAAAAAACCATAAAAATTAATCGATGAACGTAATATATATAAAACACATCTCAAAGTATAATTGATGTTAAAATCAGGCTTCCAACTTGACTCGCAACGTATAAAAGATCTTTATTCAAGTTAATCACCGCTTAAGCACTTATGAATATCCAAAAAACCGTTCGGAGATTAGATTATCTTTGTCATTAAGAAGTACCGTATTTTGACCTGTTAATATTACAATATATAGGTATATAGTATATTTAATTAAAATTGTAAATTTACAATTTACTTGTCCTATTTTTCGTACAATAAAGAATATTGTTAATGAAAACTATGACGTCAAATGTGGAAAGAATTATCTGTGTATCATTCTATCATATTGTAAATATTCTCATTCGCTTTT
Organism: Samia ricini; assembly: GCA_014132275.2. NCBI lineage: Eukaryota > Metazoa > Arthropoda > Insecta > Lepidoptera > Saturniidae > Samia > Samia ricini. Next base: position 5,444,927 of record AP028159.1, read on the forward strand.
AACTATAGCTGAAATAACTTCGGGGAACTTTTAATTATTGAAAATAATTAGGGTTACGCGAAAAGAAATTAAATCTCATAAAATTTGAATAAAATCCGATTTAATGCACAGTTTTACGGGCAAGTGCTTGAATTTATTAGAAATATTTTATCTTTATTAGTACTAAAAAAAATTGGGTTCCGTATAAAATATTAAAATGCAGTGAAGAATATATGAAACGCGGGCGCAGCCGCTGGGACACAGCTATTACTGACATATAAAATTGAAGTGTCTGTTTGTAATGTCAAAATTTTTTTTTTATTGAGTAGATATGATATAACCTATACCTAAATATAGATACCTATACCAAAAATACAGTATTAAATTTTTGTCTATCTGTCTATTTGTAACGGCTAATCTCCGGAACGGCTGGACAGATTTTAACGGGACTTATTTTGGTAGATAGCTGAAGTTACTCCGCGTAGTTACCCTAAGTTTAGGGTACTTTTAATTTTCGAAAATTATTAGGGCTCCGCATAAAAAAATATTTTTTTTAATAAATTCCTATTCGATGCACAATTTTATTGGTTGGTTTTTAAATTTGTAAGAAATACCTTTGCTTAATGATAGTAGCAAAAAAAAATTTTGGAAGATAATTAGGGTTCTGTATAAAAACAATTTAAACCTATATTATTCAGGGAAAATTTATATGAAACGAGGGCGCAGCCACAGGCATACAGCTAGTACGTTTATAAAGTCATAGAACAAAAAATAAAGTAATTTTAATATTTCAGATTAATACTGATCATTGTCAGCAGCATTATTATATCGACTTCAGTCGAGTTAGTTCTATTAAAAGATATAAACTATTACGCAAAAGAACGGTTATAGAAAGTTAAAGACATGGTACTTTATTTCCGTCGCTTTCATTAAAAATGATCAACCAACAATTCGCAATTGGAACGTGCTGTGCGGGCACTTCATTTTATTAGCACGGGCACAGTCTCATGGCGACAGACTGATCACTTCACGCATACGGCGGTTACTACTACTAGCAATTCTTCTCGTGTGCACCCTTTGCTCTAGTAGTCTAGCAGCGGCGTGTCGTGTGTTTTTCCCTATCTATTTTTTTTTTTTTTTTTTTTTTTTTAAATTCTTTATTTATAAAAATCATTACATCATGTAATTTAACTAATTAATTTACATTCTATAATAAAATTAACAAATAACAAAATAAAACAAAAAAATAAAAACAAAAACAGTCAGAAAAAAAAACTACACAAACTACGCTTACAAACTAAACTACGAACTAATAGGGGACACGGGGAAACCGCATCAGGGCTATTCCCTTCGACGGTGGCCTCTCCTTTGTCCGCGCCTACGGACAAGTCTGCTGGGTGAGGCACACAGGTGCGTCCCTCGTGGAGTAATCTTCTGAGTTCTGGGAGCTAATCCTGCTATCGATCGGACTCTGAGGGGTCAGGGAGATGCACCCGATCTATACGGGTCATAGACACGGTCCTCCTTCAACTACCTACTCAGCTAGGCGAGGACCGGCGTATGAGATCGCGCGCCTGAGGCCTATATACTAATGACAAGTGTTCACCTCTCCCTCTCCGGTTGTCGGGAGGTCTAGCGTGCAACGGCGCGATGTTCTGGAGGTGAACGTGCGCCGACGTGTCCGCTCTTCGGAACATGTTGGTTGCAAGGCTGCTTATGAACGCATCCAGGCTCTCTACACGTAAGTCACGCGCAAGTACGTGGTTGCTAACGTATCGCGGTGCCCCCGCGATCATGCGAAGCGTGATGCTCTGTTGGGCTCTAAGCCGTCTCTTGTTCGTTTCCGATAAGCGACTGAACCATGCAGGGGCGGCATAGGTAAATCGTGACCTCAAATAGGTTTTATATAAACCAAGCCTCGTTCTCAAGGGTAGCCTTGAGGTGAGCACTGGACGCAGCATTCTCCTCGCCGCTCTTGTCCGCGCGATCACATCTCCTACATGACTTGAAAAAGTCAGGTTTCGATCTATAGTGACTCCCAGGTATTTGACTTTTCTCTTCCACGGTATAGTCTTTCCCTGGAGCGTCAAGCAAGGTGGTAATCTACTCATCATCACTCTAGTCATGAGTGCCTGTGTCTTCCCTACGTTGGCCCGCAGCCTCCATCTCCGTAGCCATTCAGGAAGGGTGTCAAGTAAGTAACGTTGGGTTTCTATTTGCGCATCTAGTGGCGTATTATCTACGTGAAAGTAGGCGGCGTCATCAGCAAATAATGCGAGTTCTGTCCACCCGCGCACGGGCATGTCGTTGGTGTAGACGGCGTAGAGGCTAGGAGAGAGGCAGCTACCCTGCGGGACTCCGGCTCTCATAGGGAACTCCCGAGACACTTGGCCTTCGACCACTACTTGGACGCGGCGGTCTTCCAGGAAAGACTTTAGGACATGGAGAATCTTCCTAGGGATCGTGGTGGTCGTTAACAGTTTGTATAGCATCCCCTGGTGCCATACTTTGTCAAACGCCTTCTCCATGTCCAGTAGTACAACTGCGACGTATTGTTTGTTTCTTCTTGCGGTATCTATTATATCAATGACCCTCGTGAGTTGGAGAACAGTAGAGTGATGCTCTCTAAACCCGAACTGTTCGGCTCTCAGGTTCATGTGCGGCAGCATCTTGGCCAGCACGAGCCGCTCGAACACCTTAGGACAGCGTGCTGAGCAAAGTGATTGGCCTGTAGTTTTCTGGTCTTTGCAGGTTCTTCCTGGGCTTCGGTAACATGCGGACCAGTCCGAGCTTCCAGTCATTCGGGAAGTGCCCCGAGCGGATAATACCATTGAATAACCGCGTCACCGCCGCGAGTGTTCTCAGCGGCAGGTGACGCAGCATTGCAGTGGTAATGTTATCCGCGCCGGGGGCCTTCCTGGGCTTCAGTTTCCCGATCACGCGATTTACTTCGGCCGGGGTGAAGAACAGGGCGTCTGCCGGGCTGCCGCCGACTACAGGCTCAGCCCAGTATCTGTCTAGGTGTCGGTTCACATTGAAGACGTGCTGAAGGTCCGCTTCGTCGTTCGGGGAGAACTGTTCCTCCAAACACGTAGCAAAGATCTCCGCCCGATCAGTTGCTGTGAAGCGTGGGTAGCCATCTTCGCCCAATAAGGGGCGGACCGGCTCCGGTGTGCTCGATAGCTGCTTACATAGACGGTGTACTGAGGGGACCGAGCTGTCCGTGATAATCTCGTCTATATGGTTCTCCCACGCTTCGGCTGCATGGTCATCTAGGGCAATTTTAACTCGTGTCACCATCGAGTTAAGTCTAGTCTTCGTGAAGGGGCAACGGGTATTCTGCCACTCCCTCCGCAGCGCTCGTTTCTCTTTAATGAGATCCTGAATCCGCCGGGGAAGAGGTTTGAGCCTCGACTCCGTCGGAATGGTGCGAGTAGATTTTTCTCGGGCGCTGCGGATGCAATGGGTGAGTTCACCCGTCATCCGTTCCACATCTTCCGGCGTGGACATCTTTCGCGTCGGTGTGGTGCTCTCTAGTTCCTTCACGAATATTGCCCAATCAATCCGCGTACGTGATGCTGGGAATAGTACTCGCGTAGGTGACTCGGAGACTTCGAGAAGGACAGGTCTATGGTCCGAGGGTAGATCCGGCAGTACTGTCTGCCTCGGTGGATTCAAGCGCCCTTTCATTAACGTTATGTCCAAAACGTCTTGCGACCTCGGGCTATGATGTGTTGGCTCATCTGGGCCGTGGATATCAAAGCCATAGTCTTCAGCAAGCTTCAAGAGTTGTCGACCAGGTTGCGTATTACATGAGGAGTTCCAGGAGGTGTGCTTCGCGTTAAAATCTCCTGCCATGATCGTTGGCGTACCTCCCGCCATTAATTCCTCAAGTTCTCTTTCCAGCATCTGAGTGGGCTGGTAGTTTGGTCGGTATATGGCATAAGCCTTCAAGTCCCGACCATCGACGTGCAACAATACCCCCAGAGCGTAGAGTGACTGGTACTCTTTAAAGGGTATTGGCTGATGTACGACATTCCTCTTGACGAGGACTAAAAGTCCTCGGTACGGGCGGCCACTCGTCGGACTCCTCTCGTCTTTCCTGTATGCGAAGTAGTTAGGGACCCGAAACTCTTCGCCTTGACGCAGGAAAGTCTCCGATATCAGCATCACGTCAATCTTCTGCTCACGGAGGAAGGCTATCAGTAGCCTTCTCTTCCCCGTGAGCGCCTGGGCATTCCAATGGCACACCCTTAACTCAAGCATTGGGATTTAGGAGCTTCAGTAATCCCAATAGGGTGGCCTTCTGACCTTTCTCACCCTCCTTAACGGCCGACAAGATCTCCTGCAGGACACCGAGGGTCGCGGTCAAAGTGTCCAGCTGCTGAGCCGGGGGGGGGGGATGGATGGAGGTACCAGAGGGGCAGGTTTATCTCTCGACGCACCCGCGGTACGATCCTGAACCGCGGGTTTCTTTTTCTGGCGTCGGCGTCTTTTCCCAGGACCAGTCGTCGCACCGCGGCTAGTAGGTTCATTGGCCGGCGCCATCAGCGACGCTGACGCCGTCTCCCCTACTGTTGTCCGCGGAGGTAGTGCTGACCCTTTCGTCGCGCGTCCTGAGATGTGGTCGCCAGTGCGCGTAATAACGCCAGCCGTCCGGTACCTGGCTTCCCTACGGAAGACCGGACACTGCCTATAATTGGCAGGGTGAGGTCCTCCGCAGTTGGCGCAGGTCGGTGGCTCTTCAACTGAGCGACCACAGTCACGTGCAGCGTGTGGTTCTCCACACCGGACACAAGCGAGTGTTCTATGACACTGCATCGAGCTGTGCCGGAATTGTTGGCATCTATGGCACTGGGCGGGACCAGTCTTACCGCGCCAGGCTTCTATTTTGATCCCCCTCATGCACAGTAATTCGTTTACTGCGTAGATGTCCGGGGATGTCGGTGTCCGCTTCAGGACGACGTGGAATACTGAACCCGGGCGACCTCCACGCGCCATTATGTTCTTAACGAACTCGGGTTCGAAGCCTCGCTCCTGTAAGGCGGCTATGACATCAGCGGGGTCCGTGTCTGAGGGTAGTCCCCTCAGAGCCACCTTGAGGCTTCGCTCGGCAGGCAATGAGTACGAGAACCAGGCTACCCCTTCCTCGTACTCCGCCTTGGTGAGGTAGCGTTGTACCGTACGGTACTCTTCTACACTCTCCGGCACGAACTTCACCCCTGTCCCAAAGGGGCGCGCGTTCGGTGCTCTGCCGAGCTGTTGGGTCAGCAGCTTGAAGTGCCTTTGCCAATCTGGCAGACGCTCCACTATCAGTGGCGGATATTTTGGTGCCGGTGCCTGCTTGACGTTGGGGGCTGAAGGCCCCTTCGACGTGTCCGGATTCGGCTGCTGTTGTTGTTGTTGCTGCGGCTGGTGTGTAGCGGCCGGAGGCATCGGCGTCCTTTGCGCCGGTTGGCGCTGAGGCGCTCCTACCGCCGCCGCAAATGTCCTCGCTGGGACTGGTGCCGGTGCTGCGGGCACGGGTGCCGTCGACACCTTCACCTTGACCGCACTGGGTCCAGGCCTCGCAGTGGGCGTCGCGCGCGCAGTCCCAGCTACAGCCAGGTCGTGCTGCGGGCTAGCCGCAGGTGGTTGGTGAGCCGCAGGTGGCTGCGGTTGTGCCGCAGGTGGCTGCGGTTGCGCCGCAGGTGGCTGCCGCGTTGTTCGGTGGCGCTGGCGCTGCGGGAGCGGAGCGGCCGCTGAGGTTGGAGGTACTGGCTCTCCGGTCCCGGCTGGGACCGTCGAGCCGGCGTACCTCGCGGCCAGCATCCGCTCCGCAGCTGCCCATGCAGTCAGCTGCTTCTTCGCCGGGTGAAGCGGGGGGGGGGGGGGGGACGATAGCGAGCGCGTCCTCCTGCCTACTCGCAGCTCGTCCTCCTCCTCCCCCTCACTCCTCTTCCTCCTACGCCCGCGGCCGACCGGGCTGCGGTCAAGCACTGTCGCGGGGATGGGGGGGGGTGCAGTGACCCCGGCTGCCGCCATGTGCAGCGCTGCGACGTCCTCCGCGCAGGGGGTGCGTCCCTCCGTCTCCGCCTCCGAGACACGGAGGTACAGCGCCATCCACCGCAGCATCCCCAGGGAGAGGAGACCCGTCTCGACCAGCTGGGCGAGTACGACGGTGTCCCTCTCCTGGATGGTGGCTGGTGAGGACGCTGCGGGCGACGGCGGCCGTCTCTCGGCCGTCGGAGCGGACGGGGTAGGACCCGCGCGGCCGGACGTCGGCTGCTTGCACACGCTGCTAGCGACCGGAGTAAGCGGGGGTGGGGGGGGAAACGTCTTCCCTTCCCCTGCTCGTATCTGTACCCGCGGGTCGCGGGATGCGGTGGCAGGTGGGGCGGGGGGAGGCAACGCCGGCCTCACCCTCGCTGCGGCAACAGGCACCGGCCTGCTGCCGTACGTAACAACGCACGGCGGTGCGAGGGGAGGCAAGATGTTTCTCGCCTCAACCCCCGCATACATATCGCGCGAAAAAATGCTCGGCGGTGCGGGGGGAGGCGAGATATTTCTCGCCTCAACCCCCGCAGATGGCAGCACTGGGTGGTTACCGTGCTGCGGTGCGGGGGGAGGCAAGATTGTTCTCGCCTCGACCCCCGCAGATGGCAGCACCAATCGGCTACCACTCGGCGGTGCGGGGGGAGGCGAGGTAATTCTCGCCTCAACCCCCACAGGTGGCAGCACTTGGCGGCCAAATGCCGCGGTGGTAGTTGGAGCGCGGGGGGGTGTGAAAGTGGCTGCCGCCCCCCGCAGGCTTTCTTCGTGCCTACGCACATTCTCCGTAGTCAGCTTGTAGGTCGTCATGTTGTTAGAGGCATCTTCAGAGTCCGTATGGTCGCTTGTGGTCGTCGAGGTGCTGGAGCCTGGTACCGAACCAGAGCGTGGTTGTGACGGCTGCTTGTTTCTAGGCTTCCTCCTTCTTCTCTTCCTCTTCTGGCCCTGAAAAGGGCCTTTGTCGTCCTCGCTATGCGCTAGCGGGGACGGCATGGCGGCTCCTCGGTCGCGAAAGCGCAGGAATTGGGTGGCAGCCTATTCCCGTAAAGCTGCCCCCGGCTTCATCCCTCTGTTGCAAACCCTTTGAACCAACAAGGTGCTTAAAATATAAAGCACCTGTTGATTCCCCGTTCTTGCTTCGTACTGTTCCTCGGGCGCTGGTATCGCGAAGCCAATCCTACGGCGGTTACTCTTTCATGATACAGTCGTGTCTTCAGCAGAGACATGACAGATAACAAAATCCTAATAACAGCTTACTCTTATCATGACATCCTATCAAAATCTGTATTATGTTTGTCTGTCTAAACCCCTCAAACCGATAAAGCAATGTTTACGAGCTTGCGATAGAAATAAAGTGATTAATAAAGCCAATTTACCAGAACTCAAACGATTTACCGGTACCATATCTAACAAGTTTTAATTTGCAAAGGTTATTATAGGGTTGGTCATTATGTGAACTGTACATTTAATAATAAACTTTGTAACTACTAGGAGTACCAAAAAAAGCAGAGAGTTTTTTTGCCGATTCTTCTTGATGACTGGGTTGATTCCCGAACCGACAAAATACTACCATTTTGCCGTTCATAAGCGACTTATCAGGGCCTAAATTAAATAAAGTATTACTGTATTTGAATCATATGTAGCAAATAATAAGCAAAGTGAATCGCATAAACGACCTTTTTTATGCTACTTTACCTTCTGATATTTGAACATCCATGACGTAATAATTGTATTAAGACCGCATTTCAAATTCAGGATACTTGATTTTGATAAGTCGGAGCGGATTAAACTCGTTGTTGTCTTTGAACTGTGGCTCGAATGTCCGGAGTCAAATCACGCGCGGCCGTTGCTGCGGGACGCGCGGGGACGCGGGTCTGGCTCGAGCGCGACCGTGGGAACGATCTGCCTTTAACGTGTCGCACGTGCTACCATCGCCAGCGACAGCGCGAGCGAACGGGACAAAACATTAAATTATACCTCGAAGAATAAGATTCTGTATTCAAGTTATTCGAACAATAACTTGTGATACGTATCAGGGGAACGCTTTATGCATTCTATTAAATTGAAAGTAATAATTATTACGTGTTCATGTCTGTGACATTAGTATATTTGACTTTAAATACGGGAGTAGAAAGCACGAAATACATTTGAGCATGTTTTTTTTGTAATCTGGTCGAATGTTAGGTGAATAAACGAGTGATTTTATAGAAAAATGATGATCACGATAAGGTATACTAAAAAAACAACATTATCACTACACGCGTTTGAAGTAGAATAATCCTTCAATAGATCTTTTTGATATCTGAAGATAATTTTACACTAAACAATCTATACTAATAAATGTATTACTAACAATGATATTATATAGAAAAAAAGTATACTAATAAATAAAATTAAAGTGTCTGTTTTTAATGTAAAAATTAAATTTTTGTACTGAATAGATATGAATGTATATACGGCATTTAAAATAAAAATACAAATTTTAAAAATGTTATCTGTCTTTTTGTTCCAGGTAATCTCCGGAATAACTGGACGGATTTTGGCGGGACTTTATTTGGTATATAGATGAAGTTACTCCGGATAACTAAGGATACTTTTAATTTTCAAAAATAATTAGGGTTCCACGTAAAAAAATTAAATAATATCTGATTCAAATACAGCTTTATGGGCAAGTGCTTGAATTTATTAGAAATATTTTTATTTAATCTTAGTACTAAAAAAAAAATTGGGATCCGTGTTATAAAAAAATGCAGTGAAGAATATATGAAACGCGGGTGTAGTCGCAGACACAAAAGCTAGTATATAAATAATAATAAATAATATTGGATTATCTGTTTGTAATGTCAAAATTATTTTATTTTCTGAATAGGTATTTTTGAAAATAAATAGGGTTCCGCGTAAAAAAAAATTAAAACTCATATAAAATTGAATAAAATCAGATTCAATGAGAAATGTTTCTAATTTATTTTAGTAGGTACCATAAAAATTAGGGTACCGTATAAAAAAAATTAAATGCACTTAAGAATACATGAAACGCGGGCGCAGCCGCGAGCACACAGCTAAATATTTATTGACCCAATGTTTAAACTTTTGTCTGTCTGTTTGTTTCGGCTTATGTCCGGAACACATGGACCGGTTTCGACGAGACCGTTTTCGGCAGATAACTGAAGTTATTCCGCGTAGCTCAGGCTACTTTCATTTTTAAACGTCAATGAAACGAATTATATATAACAAACTGTTTAAAAATTGTATGTAGACTGTTGCAAATAGAAAGTATTTTTTCCAATGAATAAACTTGATGTAAACAAGGAAGGGCATAAAAAATACCTCCTGAGTCGACCTTTGGCACGCCATATGCCGGCCGTGGCATGTGGCGACAATCTCAGCGAAAAGTATCGGCTATCCGAGGTCGGGTTACACGCGAAATGTCACATTTGGCGGCCACACTGCTGCTGCAAGGGGGGTTGGCTAAATTATTTAAAAAGTCAACCATTGAGTAGTAGAAGCCAATGAGCCGTGAAACCGCCAGCTTGGATGTCTTGATTTTACGTTATGATTCATAATGATTTTACTATAAAATTTACTCGCACGCCATCAAACATTATCATCAGTTTTAGAAAATTACGTTTAAAAAATAGGTCATAATTGATTTGTAAACTTAAAAAAAAAAATTAACATTAAATTTCATTATAAGCTCTTTGTTTAAAATGTTTGTGGTGTTATTACTATATTGTGGTATACATAGAAACAACAGCATCATTAATAAAATTCACACTTTAGTATCCCTTTAGTACTCTTACAATTAACAATATTTTGAATTCCATATATATAAATCGCTATTTCATTGTTTAGAACAATAAAATAATTTAATAGGTAGTCCCAAATTTCTTACCAACTATTATAATACGTATTAAAGATATATTCACAGTATAAATAAGTTTGTACGAACATATTTTTTATAAATACACACCGGCAGAGTGTTACTACGCAGCCATTGCTTTGAGTCTCTCATGATTATATACGGCTTCAATTAAATCATTACATTGCCACAAGAAGTTTTAAAACTTCGTTAATGCGTAACATAAAGTGGTCCGAAAAACCACCCTCGAAGCTATGACAGTTAAAGTATAGAGTGACGTAACATATGCGTTTGTAAATAAATCACTGTAACGCGAGCCTCGCATCCGGTCAGCTACGTGCCATTTTAATAGACTGACACACGCAGTGGACAAGCCATGGGGTTGAGATTATTAACTAAATTTAATACAATCTAAAATCAATTGTAACTGTAATATATATAGAGCTGAGAATTGAATCTTTTAAACATAAATATTGTAATATCGGGATGAGCAATTTTCATTGTTAACTCACGTATAGTAGAAGCATTCAATGGTTTGAAATGAGACTAAATTGCGAACATCCGGGGTTGACTATTCAAGCGATGGCCACTCCATATTGTGTTATATCATGGGCTATCATCTATTGATGTAAGTTATAACAGGAAAATTGTACGTTTACCTGTTTGTACATCGTATACGATCTTTATAAGGGTGTTCACTTCAAATATTTACAAGAATGACAATGAACTAGGTAATTTGATATTTTGTGTTCGTTTTGTTTTGATACGCCAAAAATGATAATGAAGATATTTTAGGTAAACAGATTTAAAACGTTTCTAGAAATTTTGTACGAATACATTTTATTTGTGTCGGCTAAGATTAGTAGGACCTGTTAAGTGATGATGAGGTCCAGGATGGTAAGCACACTAAGCCTAGAAGTACTGGTTCTCAAATGATGCTGCCGGAACTCACCTATTGGTATTTGGCAATAGATTTTTAAACTTGAGGGTGGTGGCTAACCAGGCGGGCTTTATTAGGAAATGCCCTACCACCATGCTATGCCTCACGATGTTTTCCTTCGCCGGAAGCTCAGGCCAATTTTAGTGTTAGTTAGGTGGGGATCGAACCCGCGTCGATTGACGCGGAATCCGGTCACATTACCCGCTACGCCATCATCGCTTCAAAATATGTCATCGCTTTATGGCTTCGCGACCATAGCAATTCCGCCCTTTTTGGGAGAGACCTATGTCCAGCAGTGGCTGTCATTCGTTTGAAATAATCAATCAATATTTTTTGCTAGTTACTAGATTGATCTCTATAAAATATCACACCGTATTTTTTTTTTAATAATTTTTTGTATAGGTTCAACGCTTTGATCACAATCTCGACTAGTCTTAAATATCCTAAGCCTAGAGTTACTAGCTCTCAAGTGATAAGGAATACACATTTAGGTGCTTGGCGACAGATTTTCAAACTTGGAGATGGTAAGATAAAAGACTGAATGAGCACTAATTATTAGAAAACGTTCTACTAGCATCCTTAGTATTTACTCACAATGTTTTACTGCGTCGAAAGTTTTGGCTCATCAGATAGAAAAACATTCATGAAAAACATCTGATAGAAGAACCTTGGGTGCTACCACTATACCAGAAATATTGTGCCGTTCTTAAGGGGCGATTGCCATAATCGCCATACTTGACAGGCGAGTTGGCGCCCGGAGTACGTGTTTGTGGCACTCAGAGAATGCTGCTGCCCATCCCCTGTTTTATCCCTTAGTCGCCTTCTACGACATACACAGGGAGATATGGTTGGTACTATTCATGGGCTTTATTTAAGGATTTTATTTTTAGAAAATAATTAGGTTTCCGTGTAAAAAAAAAAAAAATTTTTACTGGTAAAATTTCGTAAGAAATGTCTTTGGTTTCTGGTAGTACCGAAATTATCTTAAGAGCTGTCCAAAAAAAAGGGGTTCATTCTTTTCCAATGATTATTTAAAGCTATATCACGCAGTGAAAAATTGTGAAAGTGAATATGATCCGACGATGAAACCGTCCATTGGATTGTGATGAAAGTTTGGTCAGTTGATCTGCGTCAGGTCGAGACGGCTTCTGACCGAACAAAAACTTTCATATAATGTCAACGTATATCGAGTACTTGTAGTAATATCATATAATAAATAAATATAAAACACATTTATAGAATAATGCGATTTCCAAATGAGTGAATTGAGATAAAATGCAACAATATTAAAAAAACATTTGATAGACCATATCCGATGCAGCCCGAGGGGTTTACACAACACTATAACGGGCCACGATTGACAGATACGTCAGTTTGTTATGCGATAACGATGTGCAAGTAAGTGTACCTACCTGGTAAGGTTGAAGAGGATATTCAACTTAAATTGATCGTGTAAAAGTAAAAAGTTTTATAAAGGAAATCTTCATTTGTTATTTGTGTCTTAATATTTTTTTTATTAAGTCAAAATTACTGATTCCTACCAACGGTTTACTTGTAAAGTCAACAGTTTTAATAAAAGTCCAAGCTTCGACTATCCTATATACACCAAAGTTGGATGAATACCTTAAGCGCTTGCTCCAAAATTATGGTGAAACGAATAAAGTCTTTTCTTACTATTTAACCTTGTCGCTTTGAACACAGTCTCACCTGATTTTAAGTGATGATGTGGTCCAGGAAAGTCTAAACACACTTAGTCTACTGGTTCTCAAGTGATGCTGCCAATACACACCTATTGGTTCAAACTTGAAGGTGGTAGTTACCCCTGGTTATAATAGTGTGGCCAGACATCGTAACAAACAACGTGGGACCGAATCGAACAATAATGCTCAGTTCTAATTAAAGTAAATCCTCACGGGATATCAAAGCTTGATGATAGGGCAATTTTGGCATGCTTGCCTAGCTAACAATCATACTATACCTAGCATACTAGTATCTCTATATATTGTGCAGGCTCAGTTCTTTGACTAGAATCTCACATGATGCTATAACAATAAAGACTAACATAGGAGTAAGAAAAACCCAAGATGATAAACATGCTAAATCTAGATGCGCTAACTGTCTCTTAAGTGATACTGATGCTTAGAGACAGGTCTTCAAACTTTGACAAACTGTCAAGATGAGCATTATTAGAAAATACTACAAAAAAAAAAAAACACCACCCGATGGTTTTCTCACGATATTTCCTTTCAACGAAAGCTCAGTCTCATTTTAGGGGATCAAACTTGCTTCTGTGAAAACAGAAGCCGATAGCACTACCATCGCGCTATCATCGAAGGCCTGCCGGTCCACAACATTTAGTCTGTTAAAAAACATGTACAAGGGTATCCTCTTACGGCAGTAAGGCAAGACGTGCTTCGATTCCCAACAAGAGAAGCTCTTTTACCCGTTATCTGCTTCCTACAGTGACACTTCATACACTAACGACATATTGCACATCCGGTGCAATATTTTTTAAGAAAGAAATAAGAAAAGTTTATTCATCAAAAAGTAAGTTTTACACGTTACTGTACTAATCGTGGCCCCCGCACTAGGGAAACCCTGTGTCGCGGGTGACCACCACGAGAGAACTCTTGTACAAATGGACGTAGTGGGTAACCAACATATCTTCAGTATGTTTATTGTAGATACTATACATTATTTTACATAAAGTTGAGTTTATAAAATTGTTATTATTACTGACATACAAATATATGAAAAGAAAAAGTGAGTTTAATACATAGGATATGGATATAAATAGAGTATCATATTTGGTAATTTACGTTACAGTTTGCAAAAGATCTTCAATTTCTCTGTATGTTAAGGCCTTGAGCCAACTTTGAGTGAATGTCTTTGCTATTCGTAGGTTTGTTTCTTTAAGATTGCAAGCTTTGCATATTTTATTATACAAGAATGGGTGAACGAACAACCCAAACCTTTTTGTAAAACTCGTGTTAATCTTAGGAGTGATTACTTTAAAAGTCCTTTTTTTTTTTTTAAAGTTCTGGTAGTCGGGGGAATTGATTACCTGTTTGTGTACTCGAAGCGTAACAGAGACTATGAAGAGTTTACGTACACTTAGAACTTGTGCTTCCTTATAGACTAGTTCCGTTGGGTGTTTAAAAGGCAAGTAGTGCATCACTTTTAGTATAGACCTTTGGGCTCTTTCTATATTAATCATGTTTGTGATTGATGAACCACCCCATACAGAAAAAGTTTTTGAAAAAATTTAAGATCACTCGAAAAAATTACGAAAGATACAAAAAATAATTAACTGGAAAAAAAAGAAGGGGATTGGTTGTTTGCTTATATCTTAAAAACTGTTTGAGATATTTCAATTCAGGTATTTCAAAAGATTAAAAAAGAGAATGAAATTTTCTAAAATTAAGTCTCAGATCCCGAAACTCTAGGACAAATATTTATATTTTTTATAAAGGGTTGAAAATACGTCTGAATACGAGTACTCGGGTTTGCGCAGGCCTCGCCCCCTTCGAGCACTACACCAAACATATAATTTAATAAACATATTAAATATCAAACTTTTAATTTAAAAAAATTCAGGAACTTACAAGACAGATCAACGAATAATAATCCAGCAGCAATAAATTTTTATCGCGATTTAAGGTTTTAGAATAGATTCCCGTCGGCAGAATTCAAAAATTAATAATTTTCACGTTGTTATTAACAATTTACGTGACAAAATTGAAAAATGAATCCCCTTCTTTTTTTCAGTTAATTGTTTCTAACATTTGCAATTTTTGCAACCGCATCTTGAATTTTTTCAATAAATTTCTACATCCGATTCCGAACCGAATGACACCTCAATCATGTTTTTAGGAGCCGGCGAAAAAAATGTGACCTAAAAGACACTTGTTGACTATTCCATACAAATGAATTTTACTTGTAATATTTGATGTCAAACACCCTACTATAATTAATAATCATTTTATTAACTGTTGATGTTGATAAATTAATTTCAAAATATTTTTTTATTTTCTAATTCGGACTAAATCGATTACCCATAAAAATGAGACAATAGGTAAACAATGAAAAGCTGGCGTAAACGCCAGGTTAATGCTCGAAAACTCGATAATGTATTTGTCCTAATAATGATGGAATGTCATTAATTACTCGTGTTTTAGCAGTTAAAAAAAATGTACATAATTCACTTACCAAAAAATAATTATGCAGTAGTGTCGTAACCAGCTTCCAGAAAGGGTGCTTATATCCAAATTAAGTAATCATGTTACACTTAAACCGGCTACTGCCGGGGGCTTACCGTTAAATAATATTAAGAAATGCTGCATTTACATTATAAAAATAACATGTCGTCTTTATTGATAGTAATTTTAACACTATATAGCTCGTTATAATAACATTTTGTTTTTGTTATTATGATCGCATAAAAGTTAATGAAACTTGATAAAAACACGACTAATTCATTTTATCGCGTATGTAAGCAAAACTCTTAACTCCCACGATAAGCGTGAAATAAGCAGTTGCATAATTTAAAAAAAAAGTAATCTATATTCATAAGTAAAATTAAAGTGCCTGATTGTAATGTGAAAATATATGTTTTTACTAAATAAATATGAACGTACACATCTACCAAAAATACAGTTTTTTAAACATTTTTGTCTGCCTGCCTGTTTATTTCGGGTAATCTCCTGAATGGCTAGACCGATTTTAACAGGTCTTTTTTTGGTAGATAGCTGAAGTTAATCGACGTAAATCAGGGTACTTTTGTTTTTTAAAAATAATTAGGATTCCGTGTAAAAAAATGAAACTCATGAAATTGGGGATACCACCAGATTCGCAGTGTTACTGGCAGGTATTTGATTAGTGAGAAACATCTTTGCTTAATGTAAGTGGCAAAAAAATTTTTTGGAAAATGATCAAGATTCCGTATAAAAAAATTCAAAACTATCAAAAGTGTCCAGTGAAAAATATATGAAAAACGGGTGTAGACGCGGGCACAAAGCTAGCAAGTAAATATAACTTGAATCAACATTCCACTTCCCATTGGTGCTTAATTAATATTTGAATAAAAGTTCTAATCAACTTAAATTATAAATAACATAATACATATTGAAGCAATGAAGGCGCAGCGGGTAGTGCAGCCGGATTCCGCGTCAATCGACTCGGTTTCGATACCCGCCTATCCGACTCTAAACTCGGCCTGAGCTTTCGGTGAAGGAAAACATCGTGAGGAAACCATAGCGCATGGTGGTAGGGCATTTTCTAATGATGCCCGCCTGGGTAGCTACCACCCTCAAGTTTGAAAACCTGTCGCCACATACCAATAGGTGTCTTCCGGCGGCATCACTTGAGAACTAGTACCTATAGGCTTAGTGTGTTTACCATCCTGGACCTCATCATCATATAACATCAGATGAGATTGTGGTCTACACTATGGCCTATTCTGTGTAAAAAAAAAAAAACTTTTTTTTAATTATGGTTCAGGAATATAACTCCATAACTGTTCTAAACCAATAAAAAGGCCTATAATACAAACAGCGAGTAATGTTGAAATATTAACTGACATACGTTTTCATGTCCATACTTTAGTGGTAAGCAAAGAAAATTTCAAAGTCGTCCAGTAAAGTTAGTTTCACCACTCGTTTTTTAAAAAGCCTCGTTCACAAGCCTTTTTTTTATTAAATTAATAAAATTGTATTCAAATGTTATTCTCAACTGATTTTCTGCTTATAATATAAATAATACAAACATACATAACATAATCTTGTCTAATTACAATTTTTTTTACAATCACAGTCTTTTAACAAAAACAAACAATATTTTAGAATAATGTGTCAATTGTCAAATATTTTTATTGGTAACACCAAAACTCATAACAAATTACTAAACATAGAATAGAATTATCTTGAATTACTTTATCTTCGTATAAATAAGTATATAATAGTAATGACGTAAGCAAAGAAATGAAGAGTTTATGCCACATTCACAAATTAAATATGCGTATAAGATTTTTATATGTGTAAAAAATATTATAAATTTATGGACCGTAACAGGAACCGCTGATACAATTATAGTTTTTATGATTATTGACGTAACTTATAATTATTGTGTTCGAAACGACGCAAACTACACGCGGACACGGCACCTTCGTGACGTACATCAAAACTCAAACAGGTTAATGTAATAACACAATAGGTTTAAAGTAACGCTAATGTATACTAATAAATAAAATTGAAGTGTCTGTTTGTAATGTCAAAATTATTTTTTTTACTAAATAGATATGAATGGTATATACGATACCTATACCAAAAAAATATATTTTCAAATTTTTTGTCTCTGTCCGGATCTCCGGAAAGACTGGGCGGATTTTGACTGGACTTGTTTTGGTTGATAGCTAAAGTTACTCCTGGTACTTAGGGTACTTTTAATTTTCGAACATAATAAGGGTTCCGCGTAAAAAAATTCATAAAAAATTGAATAAAATCCGATTCAATGCCTAATTTTACGAGCAAGTGCTTGAATTTATAAAAAGTATTCTTACTTTATCTTAGTACTAAAAAAAAAAAAAATCCGTATAAAAAAAAAAAAAAATGCAGTGAAAAATATATGAAACCCGGGCCCAGCCGCTGGCACACAGCTAGTTAGGTGTAAAAATGGACACCATCGCAAAACAATCAGGATGCCGCGAAACCTACGCGACCTTGACGATATCAATCCTCAGTTTTGCAGTGATACAATAACTGTGAAATCCACTCTGCTTCATTTAACAACTTTTAAATCCCAATACGCATGTATTAAATAAACAACGTTAATACTGAACAATTCAATATTTATTTTCTAATTTAAGTAAATTTTATAACAGATTTTTTTAAATGAAACTTTTACAGGAGCTACGTGCTACGATAATTCGTTTGACTACGCGCTACGGCGCGGCGTCCCTCGCTCTGTCCTACTCTAACACGTTATACCATCGCCTGTCACGCACGTGCAACACACGCGTACAGCACGTCTCGCTCGCACTCGCACACTTCCTGCGCGCGCCTCCAGCCCAGCTCGACTGTGGGAAAATACGGCAGGTGTTATGCGGGATCGTGAACAACCACGCATTACCATTCACATTATTCAACAATAAATAATAATAATAAGAAGCCGTGGAGCGAGTGGCGAGCACGCGCAACGTTCACCGCGCCTCACATACTAATAAGTGAAGTGTGTTTGTGTGTATGAGTACTATTGCTTCATTGTTTAGTGTGCATACTGTTAATACGTATTTTTTACATTTCGTGTGGGCGGGCGCACGTCATGGATTCGACTTCGGGATTAACTTTCGTTAATTGTTTTGGGACTTTGTTTTTTTTTGCTATTCAAATTGATTATTGTTCTTAATGCTTTTGTAGTGACGATACTTCTTATCGACGGCGGTATAATTTATCTAATTGCTGCTTTCAGGCGCAGTCTCATTTTGTGATAATGCTTTAGCTTTTTGTATAATTTATTCAACCGTATCGAAAAACATTCTCTTATTTTTTTATATATTATCTCCACGAGACTTATTTTTTTGTTTCTGATCAATAATGGCCTCTTTAAAATAATTTAAATATTTAATTTAAAAGTAGCAACAATAATTACGTTTTGTAGTATCATTTATATATATTTTTACGCAATGCAAAATATCTACTTACACGTATCCCATATCTTGAAGTTTACAAATTGTTATTGACTAATATTATTCGAGAGCCGTTTTATTATTATATACGTATTAATGTTGTAATGTTTTTCTGAGCATATATTATATTCATTTCAAAGTTATCATAAAGGTATACCTGAATAATAGTTTTTAACATTTGATTTATTATTAAAATACACGTAACAATTGAGAATAAATAATTTTAATAATTGCAAACTACAGTTCTGGATTCTCGCCTAGGTTATTGAATCCCGGGCTTAAGGTGGCAACATTTTATAGGTGAAATAATGTAAGGACAATTCATAAAACTTATACCAAATATCAATCATAAAGCTAGACACATTTGAAAAAAAAATACATGGACACTATAATGTTTTTATTTATTGGTTGTTATCAATCTTATAATTATGCAAGTAATGTGAGAAATGTATAAAGGATTTCAAATACGAACCATTAAACAATTAATCTAAAACCAGGTAGAAGTAATGAACAAGGGATAATTTAAAAAGCTTAGTCTATGAAAAATGATGCACAAATTTATAAATGATTAAAATATTATATATAAAATATTGAATAAGTCATATCAAACAGGATCTAGGGCGGTAACAAGCCTAAATCCGCCACTGGCAAAATATCATCCACTATTAAAAAATTAAAAATGATTAACAAAGAAATGAAGTTTATCTGTAATAAAGAAATATATATTACAAATACGAAACACATTACAGAACGGTTCGGGATTGACTTGTTCGAATTCAATTAACTGGTATCATATAATATTTAAAGGCAATAAATAAATCGCATGGACATTTTTATACCACGAGTAATAATCAATTTCTATATTAAATGTTTCAATATGAAATTAACCACTAACTGTTAGTAAATCTTTAAAATTAACCTTATGTATTTTTTACTCATAATATTTAGTTTAATTTCCGTTTCATTTCCCACCTTACGAGATTCTCAATTCAAAACTTGTAAATTAATTTTCAACGTTCTTTCATTAAAGTTACTCAAACGCAAACTGTATACGCATCCGTTTAAAAACGACTACACTCTTATTAGTTGGTAATAAAGTTGAAATTAATATGAACTAGTTAATTCAGTTATGAGAGTCGTTTTATTAAATATTATTGAGTTATTCTACCGCATACTGATTATTCAATGATCAATTCCGTTGATGTACGATTGATAGTATTTTTATACTGTATATGTAGGCTTAGCGCTCTGACCACCATTTCACCTGATGTCAAGTGACAATGAAGTATAGGATTCATCCATTCAACCGAAAGACGTCCACTGCCGGACATAGGGCTCACCCAAAGATCTCCACGACGACCGGTCTTGCCCCATCCGCATTCAGCGGATTCCCCCGACCTTCATCAGGTCGTTGGTCCACCTTGTGTGGGGCATACCCGCGCTACGTCTTCCGGTGCGTGATAGTAATTCGAGAACCCGTTGGCCCCATCGGGCATCGGTTCTGAGAGCAATGTGCCCAGCCCACTGCCACTTAAGTGTAGTACCGCACGGTTAAGCCTTGAAGGGACTGATCTCTCAAATGATCTCAGAAAACCCCAATAAACTCTTTTTATACTATTTAGGCTTAACGCTATGACTATAATTTCAGCTGATTTTAAATAACGATGTGGTCCAAGATGGTAAACACAGAGCGTAGATAGACTGGCTCTCAACAGATGCTATCGGAACCCATCTATTGATGCTTGGCGAGAGGTTTTCAGAATTGATGATTGAAGAGCTTGCTAAGCTGGAACTAGAAAATGTATGAAATATAGTTATGATTGTTCTCTTCATTAAAAGCTCAAGCTAGAATAGGATATGTCAGTTCGAACCTATGCCCATTGGCGCTAAATAGCGACCAAGCTATCACTAAGTCATAATCGCTTCATATATTTATATGTACTAATAAATATAACTGAAGTATCTGTTTGTAATACACATATTTTTAAACACATTTGTGTAAACATATTTTTTTTTACTAAATAGATAACATCATCATCGTTATCATTCAACCATAAGATGTCCACTACTGGGCATAGGTTATGCTGGGCATCCACCTTTAATGGGGGGATTGCCATAATCGCCACGCTTGGCAGGCGATTTGGCGATCGCAGTAAGCTGTTTTTGGTACCCATAGGATGCTGCTCCCCATCCCCTGGTTCATATCTCTTAGTCACCTTTTACGACACCCACAAGAAGATATAGGATGGTACTACTCTTAGCCGGCATCATACGGATAAAAATAGTCCCACCAAAATAGAAATAAATATAAAATAGCCATACCAAAATATAAATTTTTAATTTTTTTATGTCTGTCTGTTTGTTCCGTGTAATCTCCGGGAAATTTCTAATAAAATCAACGTATAGAAAAATACTTTTACTTTATCTTAGCACCGAAAAAAATTAAAGAAAATAATTAGAGTTCCGTATAAAAAATTTAAAACGCATTGAAGAACATACGAAATGCGGGCCCAGCCGCGGGCACACAGCTAGTGTTTAAATGAAATAGGAAATTATTTATTACAAGGCTCAATTAACTCACTGTATGTCGGTGGAATAACGCAACTATAATTTTCAATCACAGAAAGGAAATGAGAAAATTAACTAAACATTCATTATCCATATTACGAGTGTACCTATATAGTAATTTAGTATGTGTGCCAAGAGCAGTTCAATGATGTAATATAATTAAATGGACGACTCGATTCAAACTATATTAATATAAACAAAAAATAAATAAAATGTCTTGTTCAATTTACAAAGTAAGTATCTAATAATTGTCGTTTAAAGTTGTGAAAACATTTAAATCATACAATTCAAATTTTATATACGTATCAATGTTTGAAACGTTTATTATTACGAAAACGGAAAATTATCTTTTCTCCTCTGTTTTTCATCCGATTTCCTTTTCATGATAATTATGTAACTAATAATATTTTGGAAAACAGTTTTTTTTCCTCGTGAATTTTTCAAATAATGATTGTGATCGAATTTCGACCACTAAACCAAAAACCAGTACACGTTTATTGTTTATAATACATATGGAGAGGGCTATGCTTGGAGTTTCACTGCGTGATCGAATCAGAAATGAGGAGTTCCGCAGAAGAACCAAAGTAAGCAACATTGCCCGAAGAATTGCTAAACTTAAGTGGCAGTGGTCTGGGCACATTGCTCGCAGAACCGATGCCCGATGGGGCCAACGGGTTCTCGAATGGGTACCACGCACCGGAAGACGTAGCGTGGGTAGCCTCCCCTCAAGCTGGACAGACGACCTGGTGAAGGTCGCTGGAATCCGCTAGATGCGGGTGGCGCAAGACCGATCATCGTGGAGATCTTTGGGGGAGACCTATGTCCAGCAGTGGACGTCTTTCGATTTAATAGAGAAATAGATAGATATTATCCATTTTCTTTGTTTTCCTCAATTTTTTTCCTGAATTCAATATTTACATACTTTCGACTATTAGCAAAGGACTAAACAAGCATTTACATAATTTCACATTATAATCCACAGTTATTGAATATTTATTAATTTGATACGTCAACCAATGCGTCAAGTATTTGTTTACGTAAATTGAAAATCTTGTTATAACAAGATTACCAGCTAGATATACCAGCGTCATACTATGTAAATCGAATAATGTTAATATAAAACAAATCTATACTAATGTTATAAATGCAAAAGTAAACACTGTCTGTCTTGCACGATTTGCACGCCAAAACTAGTGAACCGATTTGAATGAAAACATGTTGCCGAGCTCAAATAAAAATAACTAAGATTGCCGTAAGTCGTCGAATCTGACAACTAGGACTTAGGTCAGCTTAAGCCTAGCAAATGCTAAGCTTGTGATTATAAATTTGATTTCTGGAGTTAAGTCTGAGATAAGCCTGAGTTCGCTATATAGATTTCACCCTAAGTGTGCTTACCCGAACGGGGAGATACGTGAGGGCAGACGACTGCGTCACACGCATGCGAATACTGATGGCAAAAGATGAGAAAACAAAAAACGTAGTTATTTAGTACTTATATACTCAAATAATAAAGTATTTATACCTATGTATATCTTATATGTATAATAATTAGCCTTAATAATTTAAAATGCTATTCAAAGACATTATCCCACGCGGACGAAGTCGCGGGCACAGCTAGTGTATACATAAAGGGAATACATTTTTTCCATTTACCGAAGATATAAATAATCTTCGAGAGCAATCACTGTAATTTAATTATTATACGAGTTTGTGTATTTCCCAATGCTGGGACTGTGTAGGTTTTATTGAGACGTAAACCACCAACGTTTTAAATGCTACCGTTCAGTTGGTATTGCGATTAATTATATGATTTCGAAGGTAAATACCGCGATTCGAATTAACACTTGATCGATATTCTAACGAAAGCTCAACAACTCGACCATCTAGCTACCGAAGCTGAAACTCTATTTTATAATGATGTAGTAAATGCAGTAACACCTAAGAATAATATGTAGGTACCATTATAGTTACACATTAAGTACCAAAGATGGCTGTACTGCTATGATTCTTTGTTTAGTGTTTGTTTTTTATATCATAATTAAATTTACATTTACAATAGCTCAATGCCTTGCAACATTCATTTGTTAATTATAATTAGATGAGTTTGTTATCTACATCGAATATACTAACAACTTTCAAAAGGCACCGGTTTATTTTGTGTACGTACAAACTCATCAACATCGCAATACCATTATTATTATTACATTAATCAATTATTTGACAAGTTATATGATAGAGGAATTTTAACGACAACTCTGAGACATGATAATTACTGTTTTAATTTACCTCAAACACCTCAGTAGGTGTTGTTGATGGTTATGCAAGGCTGACAACGTTATTGAAAAAGTCATATAAGCTAATTTTTATTACTAAAATTAAACGTGAATCCTCAAGTTGAGAGGAACTTGCGGTAAAACATATGGTGGTTTGTAAACAATTAATACATTTTATGTTACCGGCTGGATGCAGGTAGCGCAAGACCGGTCGTCGAGGAGATCTTTGGGGGAGACCTATGTCCAGCAGTGGACATGTCTTTCGGTTGAATGCATGGTTGGGTGGGGATGTTATATTCTTATTAAACTGGATTAACATAAACTTTATTGCTATCGTCCATTATGTATGCAGTTAGTCACAGGGATATAAGATTTGTGACGACGATCTTCTAAAACAGCTTAGAGTTGACGACAAACTAATAACTAATTAACACTAAACTTACCCATTATTTATTTTAATTAGACAGTCGCCTTCAAAGGCGCTCAAGGAATAGCTGCAATCCCCAATCAGAGATGCTCTTGTACCCTGCTTGTAGCGCGCTAATACAGTGACATTTTATGCACTATAATATTCTACACAGCACGCATTTGCATACTACATGCAAAATATCATAGATTCTTCAAGCGACCTTTTTTTTGCAAAACAGATAAGTTTACCTACTACGATAAATTCTGTCGAATATCATATCAGTTCCGTTCATAAGTTCAAACCGAAGTTTGTAACATCGTTGTGTCCTTATGCTTAGTAGCAATTCCTGGCTGAATGCCTTTACAAAGCTCGGTGAAGCTGTGAAGGTTTATTTTTAACTGACTAAATGCTGCAATAGCTTTAGGCACTTATGTGACGAGCGCTTAGAAGATTAATCAGAGAAATACTAACGCAAGGGCTAGAAAATAAAATAGAATACTTTTGTATTTGCACCTAACACAACACAAATTTAAACACACAGAAAAATCATTATAACATAAAACAAAAGTGTTACGGTTATGCAAACAAGGTCCAACCTCAGCTTGATTGCTAGACTGAAACTTCAAAACTGTCAGAGCGGTGCTGGTAGAAGTTGAACCTTGTTGGCGCTCTGCGGTAACACTATTTAATTAGATATTTAATATAATCATTGAAATAACATATTAAAATACCTTTGGCTCAATAACGTTACATATCATTTAAAAGAAAAAGGTTTTACATCTAATAACTGTATAAAAATTGACATACCTATAGAACATAGGATAACACGAGGAGAATTCACGAAAACACGCAAAAACGTAAGCCAAATGACACGATATAATCATTTTCGTATCATGCGATATTTTTAGCTATAATCTCGCGTAATCTTAAGTGATAATAAATAACATATCTGCGGAGAATAAGACTCTAAATCTGGAAAACGTACAACTTGCGACAATCTGATCTCATCTGAAACGATCACGTGATAGGATTTTATGTCTTATATGTTTAGGTTAGCTTTTGATCTTACTTGATGTTAAGTGACAATATGGTGGTGGTGAATAAAAACCGATAAAACGTTTGTTTGTTTAACAATAGGAGTATGAAGCAATGATGACGTAATAGCAGTAAAGTCGAATACCGTACCGAGGGACATAGGTTTTGTTTAATCCACCGCTAACAAGCTTGAGCTTCCATTGTAATGAAACCATAGCATGATAAGGTATTTTTTAATAATGCTCACTTGGATAATTTAACAAAATTTGAAGACCTATCTCCAAGCAGCAGTATCACATAAGAAACAGTTAGCGCATCTAGATTAGCATGTTTAGCATCTTGGGTTTTTCTTACTTACTTATTTGTTATTATTATTTAACATCATGTGTGATTTTAGTGAAAGAACTGAGCACGCACAATAATAAGATTAAGATACTGCCACTGACAGAAAAAGTAAGGTGTAGGCGTCTGTCTTGGTATGGGCATGTAATGCGTATGGAGGAAAAGGATTTTGCCATAAAGGTATTGGATATGAATGTGAATGGGTATAGCAGAAGAGGAAGACCAAAGAAAAGATGGATGGACTGTGTGAAAGATGATATGCTTAGAAAGAGATAGAATGTAAGTATGATCTCAACTAGAGATGAATGGAAGACGAAGACATGTTGCGCCGACCCCAAATAAAAATGGGATAAGCGCAAGGAGATGATTAACCCCTTGAGCACCTTCCCGGCGTTTACGCCAACTTTCCATTGTTTTCCTGTTGTCTTTCTATTGTTTCATTTTTATGGGCACTCGACACATCTGAGCCTGCACAATATATAGATCTATAGCATAATTGTTAGCTAGGCAAGCATTCCAAAATGGGCAATTTTTATCCAGCATTGCTATCACTCGATGTTTTACTTTAATGAAAACTGACCATTGTTGTTCGATTCGATACCAAGTCATTTCTTCTTCTTCTTCTTAGTTAATGGCAATCTGTGTGTACACACAATTTGTGCCAATGTCATGTGGGTGAGATTTTCAATCTTGTATCAGCGTTACCAAGCTCCAACAGAACGGTGGCCTATCCTGCTCGAACTTTCCATGGAGCTTTGTCGGCACCTCAGAATGTATGCTATGCGTTGTCTTCTATAATAAACTTAACTTGAACACAATAACTAAACTATTTCACACAAAATGCCACCAAGAGTACATGACATAGAGTCAAGTACACAAGTTTAATGAATTAAAGAAAACAATTGCTACATGTCAGACTGAGATCCCGCCAAAAAACTCAAACCAAGTCATTTGTTACTATGTCTGGCCATACAATAATAACCCATCATCACTTTATTTACCGAAATTGCAAGTTTATACAAGGACTTCCTTAGAAGTGGCGATTAATATAAGGGTTCTATATGTGGGTTACACCAGTCAAAATTAACATCCAATTAGCTGTTTGGTGAATAATAAGGCGAACCACTTAACATTAGTTAACATGACGTCACTGTTTGACGTCGCGTTAAATTTTGACAGGTTATTACTATTGTTGATGCCAATTTTTGAAACAAATATTTTGAGAGTAAAGTACGAAAACAGAATCGAACACATTATTTTGTGTAAAATAATGTTGTTACGAGAAATCCTTCTATAATCTAGCTCTTCCAACATGGAGTCAAGTAGGTACATATGGTTACAATTTGCATAAAGATAAAATTTATCTCCGTGGAATTAATCCCAAAAGTTTTTCTTTTTGGAGAGACTCCACGAACAAAATAGCAATTCTGTGGGCTTTGCATTTGGAATTATAATGTAACTATCTTAAAAGATTTAATGGTGCAACAAGTTTAGTTTTTTAACCGGTAATAAGTTTTCCTTTTAATAGTTAACATTAACTATCGGTTATTACAATAACCGTAACCATAGACAACCGTCATTTTCTATCTCACAATGACACGTCTTCTTTGTACTTGTAACAACTGAGCGTTACAAAGTATGTTAAATAAATCAGAAACCGTAAATTCATGCAAATGAGAACCGAGTTATATTATTCACGCACGATTTTCCTGCAAGTGTGTAAGTACATTAATTATTATCATTCTCACCACAAAACCACATTCAATAGCAGACGTTTCATTACATGTGACTTTGATATCTACATGTATATACGGAAACTGGTTACGTTAATTACGTATAAAATGTCTAATAGACGTACCTATAATAAAAAAAAACCATTCACTTTCCATCAAAGTTGGCGCTAGATGTTTATTCGCACCTAAAGTACCTAAGATTATCTAAAGTATACGTTTTAATTGTGGCTACTGTATATTTTATTGTTAATTAAATTTGTCATTCAATTTGATATTAGTAGTTTAGTTGTTGGTAAATATTAAAACCATAGAGGTTCCTGGTTTTTTTACACGGTATAGGGTCAATGCGTTGACCACAATCTCACCTGATGTTAAAAGACGTTGTGGACCAGGATGGCAAACACACTAAGCCTAGAGCTACTGCTTCTCAAGTGATGCTGCCGGAACACACCTATTAGTATTTGGAGTCAGGTTTTGTAACTTTAGGCCGGTAGCTACCCAGGCGGGCGTTATTTATAATGCCCTACCACCAAGCTATGGTTTCCTCACGATGTTTTCCTTTACCGAAAGTTCAGGCTGATTTTTAAAGTTGGATAGGTAGATTTTAACCCACGTCCATTGACGCGAGATCCGACCGAACTACCAAGTAAGCCATCATCGCTTTAAATCATATTGTCAGTAAAATTGTTAATATGTTTTATGTGTTATTATGTTAATATTATATATAAGTATGCCTCTAAAATTTTATACTTTTTTTATATTGGATAATGCATTTACGCATGCTCTTCCCAACTTAAGCCGAGGATCAATCGGCCCTTAAGTTGGGTGGGAATATATGGGACTCACCTAGAGTGAAGTTCAAGAAATACATACAGACCCTCCGCCACCTTCACAGAGCGACACGAGATCAGCCAAGCAAGATCCGCTTCATCACAGCGGCAAGCCCTATGGTCATTCACGCCACGGCCTTTATTACCCCGCGTACGAGGGTGGGGTAGCCCGTTTTTATGAAACGCCTCCCCTCCCAACTACCAGTATGAAGTAATCCGTTCCCTATTTTCACATTCCTCTTGCATAAACGATAAGTGGTTGGAGGACATAAGGGAAAAGACAATAGCTGAAAGGTATAGAAGAAGAGATGGAAGAAGCAATGATGGATTATTGGATGATAGCTACCGACTCGGTACAATATACACGATAGAATAAAGATAGGGCTTGCATTCTCCTGCGACCGCCCTTCCGCGATGACCAGAATACTCCAGATATGGAGACGCTTCTCCCGATAAATTTTATGAGCTAAGAATAATTTAATCTCTCATCAACAATAATATTGTGATAGGACATTTTCTAATATCTCGCCAAGCTGGAAAACATTTAAACGCTGAAGATCTGTCACCGATAGATGTGTTCAGACTGCATTAGATGAAAGCCAATATAGCCCATGTTGGTATATCTTTCACAGTGTTTTACAAGAAAGCATATAATTAATTCGATCTAAAGCCGATCATTTATTTTTTTAAATCAATAAAAAAAATTGTAAGGTATAATGAATCAACGAAAAATACATAGAATCTAAAGGAATGTCTTTGGGAACTATATGTTTTCTCCAATGATAAAATGAACTTGAATGACCGAGAAAAACCGCAATGACTGCGCAGTAAACGAAGATGATTCGACGAAAAACAATCTTATCATAAAAAGATGACCGGTAGTCATTAAGGAGATTACATAAGTAGGGGGTCGTTCAAGTGTTACGTGAGGAAATTTTAGGTTTTTTTACTTTCCCCCTCTTTGCCTCCCTTTATCAGCAATAGTGAGCAATGCACATGCCCCTTCCCCCACGATTACATAAGCATTAGCAATGTTGTAAAAAAAAACCAAAAGTAAATATTGCTTACGGAATAACCCTTCAAAAACCCCTATACCCTATGTCTTTAAAAATAAGAAAAGTGTAGGACCTCGCCCCCAATTGACGCTTAATATTATAAGGTTTTTATTCAGTCGGTATAAAAAAAAACTGTATTATCAAACCCTTTTATTCACAATTTGAATAAATAATTGATTTAAATTAGAGACAAGTGTCAACGATGGACGTGCGGGATTTAATTTATCTACCTAAAAATGAGACAAGTACTATGGACGATCAAAAGTGCTGAGTGAATGTTTTAGGTTTACGGACTGCATTAAGTGACCCAGCATGCACAAGCATCACACGCATCATACTGCACACACATACTTGCACACTACACGCAAAGTAGTATATATAGCAATCATCTCGCGTCCTCTTTCAGCTCAAGCAGTTTAGCAGCGGTGTGCCGTGTGTTTTCCTAACCATTTTTTTTTTATCATCTTTATTTAAAAAAGTATTACAAGGATGTAGTTTACAAATATAAAATACACGTTATAATAAAATTTAAAAGTAAAAATAAAAACAAAAACACAGTTAGAAAAACTACACAGACTACACTTACATACTAACTACGAACTAATAGGGGACACGGGGAAAACCGCATCAGGGCTTTTCCCTTCGACGGTGGCCTCTCCTTTGTCCGCGCCTACGGACAAGTCAACTGGGTGAGGCACACAGGTGCGTCCCTCGTGGAGTAATCTTCTGAGTTCTGGGAGCTAATCCTGCTGTCGATCGGACTCTGAGGGGTCAGGGAGATGCACCCGATCTATACGGGTCATAGACACGGTCCTCCTTCAACTACCTACTCAGCTAGGCGAGGACCGGCGTATGAGATCGCGCGCCTGAGGCCTATATATTAATGACAAGCGATCACCTCTTCCTCTCCGACTGTCGGGAGGTCTGGCGTGCAACGGCGCGATGTTCTGGAGGTGAACGTGCGCCGACGTGTCCGCTCTTCGGAACATGTTGGTTGCAAGGCTGCTTATGAACGCATCCAGGCTCTCTACACGTAAGTCACGCGCAAGTACGTGGTTGCTAACGTATCGCGGTGCCCCCGCGATCATGCGAAGCGTGATGCTCTGTTGGGCTCTAAGCCGTCTCTTGTTCGTTTCCGATAAGCGACTGAACCATGCAGGGGCGGCATAGGTAAATCGTGACCTCAAATAGGTTTTATATAAACCAAGCCTCGTTCTCAAGGGTAGCCTTGAGGTGAGCACTGGACGCAGCATTCTCCTCGCCGCTCTTGTCCGCGCGATCACATCTCCTACATGACTTGAAAAAGTCAGGTTTCGATCTATAGTGACTCCCAGGTATTGAACTTTATCCTTCCACGGTATAGTCTTTCCCTGGAGCGTCAAGCAAGGTGGTAATCTACTCATCATCACTCTAGTCATGAGTGCCTGTGTCTTCCCTACGTTGGCCCGCAGCCTCCATCTCCGTAGCCATACAGGAAGGGCATCTAATAATTTTTGGACCTCAATTTGTGCGTCTTGTGGTGTATTGTCGACGTGGAAGTATGCGGCGTCATCCGCGAATAACGCCAGCTCTGTCCATCCGAGAACTGGTAGGTCGTTGGTGTAGACGGCGTAGAGGCTAGGAGAGAGGCAGCTACCCTGCGGGACTCCGGCTCTCATAGGGAACTCCCGGGACACTAGGCCTTCGACCACTACTTGGGCGCGGCGGTCTTCCAGGAAAGACTTCAGGACATGGAGAATCTTCCTAGGGATCGTGGTGGTCGTTAACAGTTTGTATAGCATCCCCTGGTGCCATACTTTGTCAAACGCCTTCTCCATGTCCAGCAGTACAACTGCGACGTATTGTCTGTTTCTTCTTGCGGTATCTATTATGTCAATGACCCTCGTGAGTTGGAGAACAGTAGAGTGATGCTCTCTAAACCCGAACTGTTCGGCTCTCAGGTTCATGTGCGGCAGCATCTTGGCCAGCACGAGCCTCTCGAACACCTTAGACAGCGTGCTGAGCAAAGTGATTGGCCTGTAGTTTTCTGGTCTTTGCAGGTTCTTCCTGGGCTTCGGTAACATGCGGACCAGTCCGAGCTTCCAGTCATTCGGGAAGTGCCCCGAGCGGATAATACCGTTGAATAACCGCGTCACCGCCGCGAGTGATCTCAGCGGCAGGTGACGTAGCATTGCAACGGTAATGTTATCCGCACCGGGGGCCTTCCTGGGCTTCAGTTTCCCGATCACGCGATTTACTTCGGCCGGGGTGAAGAACAGGGCGTCTGCCGGGCTGCCGCCGACTACAGGCTCAGCCCAGTATCTGTCTAGGACACGCAAAGTACATCGGTTCTGTAAGAGACCTCTTTTACTTTACAGGTTTACTAACCGTTAGGTTAGCGCGGGGCAAATTCTGTGTAATTCTTATCACGGGTAACACCTCAAGCCGAGGTTCATACCATTTTGATGCTCTTGTATTTGCTACCGTTTGTAGGCTGAGCGCGTTTAGCTATCAAAGCCGTTCCGTCAGTTACAAACAGCGTTTCGTCAGTTACAAAAAACATCGAGCAATACTCGAATAACTCCTGGGTGTTTTGTTTGAGGGTGGAGCTGCGGCGCTACAGCGCTGGTTCACAATCCGGCCGCGGGCAAACAGCAGCGCTCGTGATCGTGTCCAAATGATTACAGTGAATTAATATATCGGACTCGTAAATACGTCAGAGCGACTGATAACCGGCTCTGTGCTACTGATATTAATCAGTAAAACACGACTAAAGTCCGCCGAACGACCGCAGTTAGACGCCGGACGCGAAAACACGCTCATCCACATTTACTACAAATGATGCCGACAGATAAACATAATTTACCTTAAAACATTGACTAATTCAAATTCCACGTTTTCGTTTCAATCACCGGACGTGTAATACGAGAAATATTTCAAAGTATGGTATATGACTTCTGGTTAACAAGATGATCCAAAATTGATACGTCACGAGTGTATCAACTACTTTTTTATTTTAATTTACCACAACCCTCTTGGTTCGTTATTTATGTTTCTGTATTAATTAGATGATGTACATATTATTACGTTTCTTAGAGTGCTAAAGAGGTTTAGCATTGGACCACAATCTCAGCTGATATTAAGTGGTGATGTGATTGAAGAAGACAATACATCTAGAGGAAATGGTTCTCATCGGAAATAAACGAGGCGATTATCGAAAATACCTTACTAATTAATGTGTTATGATTTCATCATAACATTTTCCTTCACCGTCAGTTCA
Organism: Samia ricini; assembly: GCA_014132275.2. NCBI lineage: Eukaryota > Metazoa > Arthropoda > Insecta > Lepidoptera > Saturniidae > Samia > Samia ricini. The sequence continues at coordinate 5,476,920 of AP028159.1, forward strand.
TTATTCTAATAGACATCATCACTTCAAAGTCATCGTATATTACGTAGATATCATCATAGGTAATTAATTTAATGCAGTACTTTCCGTGAAATAATTACTTAATTCTCTGTGTATTTACAAGAATGAAGATGCGTCATCAGTCAATTATATTGTTTTAATGAGTACCGTCGCAATTACCGATGCATCCCACTAACAGGCAGACGGATGTGAGTATCACAAAATTGACAGAACAAGTCGGCGTCCTCGCGTCACTATTATGAATGATCCGTATAAACTTCGAGCGAAAAACAACGGTAATTTTCACGTAAACATAAAAACAAATGTCAAGGTAGAGCCTTGTGCGTCGTACCCTGTCATAAAAAAATGAGAAATTGTCATTCCTTAACTGCCACCTTATGGTAGTAACATTTTCCGTTCCACACATATCAGAAACGAAGCTTATAATTACGACCGAGATGAAATCAAATAAATTGATCGGTCATGAAATAAAAATACGGCTACTGGATGCTCGGAGGCTGCGTAATAACATAGCTCGGTATTATAAATATAACTTATAATACTCAATGACACGTAGCACTATTACCTAGTAATAAGCGGTTGACTCTTACAATCGCCCGGGAGTTATATTATTTACTGTGTATCATTTTTTATCATTTAATTAAGGGGTCCTCGAGCTATCATCGATCTAAAATACGTTTAAAGTATATAATATTCGAACGTTCGATTTCTCAAACGGCTTTTTAAACATTAATGCGATTACAAGTTTTATTCAGTTTAATAGATGTGTAAGGTACCTGGTAAATATAAAGCGATATTACAAAATACTTTTATAATCACGTTCGTATAATAAGATACTTAATGTAGAATTGTGAAAAATACCTTAATACCTTGTAGCTTGACAAATTATTAATCACAACTGCGAAAAAAAATAAAAATAACTAGGCAGCATTGGGACTGCCAACAGAAGAGGAAATTCGAAATATTGTACCGTTTTTTTTTTCATTTAATTCTCATAATTTGTTACTAGAAATATTTAAAATAACCTAATAACATAAAACATTTGTCTGGTTTTTACGTCTACTGGCATGTACCATGTATTTATACCCAAGTATAAATTTTATTATTTATCTCGAAGCGTCAGCTCTTAAAATCAATTTGTACTTAACATGCTGTAGCATGTTGACGGCTAACGTCACAACATTGTAACGCAAATCTATAAGTTTTTTTTTTTTCGTACCAATAATCACTCAAGGCCGCTAAAGAGTTTCCACTTCAATGAAAATACTCAGATTTATATTACAGTACGTCTGGATTTGTGTTTTTTTTTAAATTATATTCTTATAAAGTATAAATAAGATCTGTCCAATTGTTCGTTTTTTAACTTTCCGGCAAAGTAATCTAAATACCTACCTACATTTTTTAATGAAACCTCAGACTTCAATGCTACTGTCAAAGTAATTTCTAATTTTAAAACGACCAGATAACAAAATAATATTCTTGATAAAGATTAAATTAACTCCATTATATTTTAAAGGCATTTGATAAATAATGAAAGACCGAGAACATAAACGTCGTATCAAATCGTTAATATTATTTTACATTCAAAAGTGCATAGCGGTGACACCACAAACTATTACTATTGTAAAGTATAAAAAATAATCATAAAATGAACCGTAAAATTGTATACAGAAACTTCTGTAAAATATGACTTTAAATATCATAAAAGTCTTTGAATTTCGAGCGGTCGGTTTAAAAGAATTCTGAAGTGTTTTATTATTTCTAGCACGTCCTTTACAATAATGAGAAATGGTCCTCTTATAACTCAAGAAGAATACCTTTGTCGGCGTCAGCACGTGGATATTTTGCGTTTTACACGAAAAGGGTTTTAGTATTAATTCATTCCAGGAATCTTTACAACTGCTGTTGTACGAACAAATACATTAAATGATCTTTGTGTTCACATTATTCATGGATATTTGCAAAACCCTATTTTCAAATGGCGTAGCATTTTGTTCAGTAACGATCTTTTCAAAACACACCAATTGCTTCGTATTGATAATAGAATAATTGTAAAATAAGGACCATTCGCTTGACTAGCATATAATAATCGATACTCAATAAACTTAATTATATTTTCTCTTATATAAAAAAACGAAAAAAAAAATTGGTAGAGGAATCTGTACTAATAATAAAAACTGAAATTTAGTATTTACATTCAGTTTTTTTTTTTTTAGAAATTTGGTAACAAATGTCTATTGTATTCGTTAGTATGTTTGTAATTTCTAAGCTGACATTTAAAAAAAATAATTTGTCTCTATCCCTGTGTGTATGTCCGAATTTAACTCAAAAACAGCTTGACCGATTTCTATGAAACTTTATGTCAAGGAACAATTGATAGAATAATGATTTATTACATTACTTTTAATATTCATAAACAAATAATTAAGAACAAATTTTGTTCATCTTTAACTCTGAAACGAGTTGACCGATTTTGATAAAATGTTGCGTGCATGAAGTACATGTTAATTAGCGATTGATAGGCTAAAAAAATATCAAAATCATTGTTAAAAAAACTATTTGTATTAAATTTGGTATCCGGGAAGCATGTCTCGTCCGGTAACTAATTGAATAGTTTAAAACAAAACAAAATCAGGATATCCCACATTCGATCAAGATAAGGCATGTAGACAAAGTAGACGGGCGCCCTCTAGTCTTATAATATAACGACGAACTGTTTACGTGAAAACTGTTTAACTATTAACAATAAAACTTGGAAAAAACAATGCGGTTAATTCCTATACTATACGCAGGCTTTTCTCTTGGAAATCATATTCATACTTTGAAATATATTGGGATAAACAATAAAAAACAAAACACGTCTAAGTCGCTTTCTCGAATTGTTATTATTAATAACAATTAATAAGTTTTTACTTTGTTAGTGTGAACATGAATCTTTCTAAATATAATTTAAAGATAAAGTCCACATTGCCATACGTTCGAGTACAGTCGAGTGGTTCAATATGCGTGTGCTATCAGTTCGTGTTATAGGGAGAAATTTCAAGTGCCCAGTCACATGGAGGGCCTTAAGTATAAAAACCAGACATTTCACGTCGTTTGTCCCAACACCTCTGTCATTACAATCCGTCGCGAGAAAAAAATTGGCGCCGTATTGTATCTATATTGTTTATTTTTTGTCTTCAACTCCCCGACAATTTTGCTGTGTCTCAAGTGTCATCTTTTGTCTATAATCCCAAGTACCTGTTTTTACAAGCCATTGTCGGTAGTCAGACGGGATTTCTCAGTAAAATTAGCTACAAATACGACGTGTCCCAGGAACAAATGATACATTGTCTGGTGTCCATTGACTTGTTCGAGTGATACTTAAAAGAAATCACCGGTTACCTGCGTGAATTACATGGTTAGTTTATTTATATAACTGTAAATTTTCATGTTTACAGAATTCCGATAGTTACAAATATATGAATACTCGAAAATTTTATTTATTGACTTTATATTTGTACCATCAAAATTATTAATGAATTCGAGAATCATAAAACAAACAGGCAAATAAACAAAACCTATTTAATAGATAATTTTTGTTTACGGTAAAATTTAATGTTTACCTACATTTAGAATGGAATACTTAAACATACTTTGTTTAGGTGAGTTTTCGCCAAGTATTTTTTAAGTTATCATTTCAATTGTTTTAATTGCTTAAAACTTAATACATACAATTCTATAATAGGGAGATAGATGACTACTACTATATAGCATTGACTATCTCATTACTACGCTTTACTGCGCTTTACAGAATCAACAATAATTAAATAAACACTACACATTTAAATAATTTAAATAAAAAAACATAATCATAAATTTAAATAATATACCGTACCGCGCGGCACATTTGAAACACCGAAAAAAGAAAACGAAGAAATGAAATAAGAGAGAAAAAAGAATACGAGACACATGTAAGTCATTAGTCAAGTGCGTTTGGTTCAAATATTTGGCGAGACTTGCAAATTCTTGGCGCCGGTCGGCGACAACCGCCCAGCCGGCTTTTGCTAATGCCGACCGCTTTCATGGAACGGCAGCTAAAATAATATTTGTAGAGACGGCGAATGAACACAAATGACCGTGGGATTAGGTATCAACGTTAATACGCGAATTCAGTGAAGTGAAATCTAAATAAATGATAAGAAGGATTTAGAGACAGTGATGTTTGCATACTATCGCACCGCTCCGCGTCTGCGCGAGGCATTTTACGAGTATTTCGACCTTGAAACTTCAAACTTGTGTTACATTGAGTTGATTGATTCGATCAACGATGTTTTTGAAGACGTTTTTTTTTTTTGTTGTTTTTTTTTGAAACCGTATATTAACTAATTCGTATTTAGTATGTAAAACTGTGAACTTAGAAAAATATCGTAACTAATCTCTTTAGAGGAAAACGGTTTTAACTGTCCTACCAGCCTACTCACTGCGGCACAAAAACACGACGGCTGAAATGAGTCAATATTTCTGGTTTTTTTCATGTATATAATGGCTGTGACCCCGTCGGGCACTAGACCTGTCCCACCCACTACCACCCTCAATAAAAAAAATCTTTCATCTAGGACTTAAATGTTTGTTTTGACAACGCCACTTGAGAACCAGTATCAGTATAGACATAACGTGTTATGTTTAGCAGATATCTTAAACCACATGGTCACTTAGCATCGAGTGAGATTGTGATTAAACCTATAAATTGCACAAAAAAACAATATCGATTTCACCAAAAACCTCACTTATGGTACATAGTAACTAGAAATCTGAAGCCGGACGTAAATAAATAGAGTCTTAGTAATTCCACCCGAAATCCTTTCATTGATAATAACAATTAATTATTCATTATCATTTATCTTTAATGAAACAAAATACAACATCGCAAGTACACCATCACGATGACTGTTCATTTACAGATTTTTTTTTGGAAATATGTTTATTCAATTCAAGAATTTCGATTAACGAGAAAATATTGTCAGTTATAATATTCATCATGAGTAAAGACTTGTATTCCTAGATCAGATAGTAATTAAAGCTGAGATTCGTATCATTACGGTCCCCTTGTGTTAGTTTCAATGGTAACTGAATGCCATAAGCTAATTACTACAAAGCCCAGATGAAGCTATAAAAGACATTCACGTCAACGGTGTCGAGTAAATAACAAGAAAATGTAAACACAACAAAAAGTTTGGAACATGTCATTATAATTTAAAAAAGGTATCGGTCGAATTTATGAATTGATGCGACGCAAATTCGAACCGACCTATTTAACTCTATAAGCCTTTGCTTTCGGTGAATGAAAACATCGTGAGGAAACCATATCATAGCGGTAGGACATTTTCTAATAATCCCCACCTGGGTACAGACCATCCTAGGGTTTCGCCGAACACCGATAGGTGTGTTCCGACAGTACCTCTAAGCTAGGTTAACTATTCTGAACCATTACGTAACATCAGATAAGATTGTGGTCAAAGCGCTGGGTCTATAAAAAAAATAGGTAGTCATGGGTCTACCGATAGAAGTGAAAGACAAAACTATGGAATAACTTTTATAAATCCACGATAAAATACTACCAAATACTACTTACCCCGTTGGTAAGATAATTTCTAAGCTACAATAAATGCATGCATGATGTATTACATATTACAGAGGTTAAGTATTAGAAAACTAAATAACATCAAACATTTCAAGCCAAATATTGAACCAATGTTGGAAATATTTGAAAATAAATGCTAGTTTTTATTATTCATTTGTCTACGTAACCAGTTTAACGCAACACGTCACATTAGCATGTCGTACCAAAAAGTGCTCAACGCGGCTAAAGAAGTTTTCACTTCAATAACGTAAAAAAAAACAATTCTTTACGTGACTCATATTAATGACGTAATTCCTGACATCATCCGGCAATAGGCGAACGAGATACGTCACTATCATGTGATTATGACCAAGTGAGATCACTAAGCAAACGTCATCGTGCAACCGGTCGGCGACCTCGAGATCCGGTAAACGTCATCGCATAAAATTCCGCACGAATATACAATTACTATATACCTGATACCTTAGAAGTTCAAAGAATCCCCTACACTCACTCGGTTTTGACGTGGTAATTCCTCGGATTAATTGTTCGGTGAAAACCTTACAAGGTCCGGGATTCCGGAATCGTCGTTCGTAAAGTTTTAATAGTGAAAGAAAAAAAATATGTGCGGACAATAAAAACCAAGCTTAAAATCTTTATGAATGTCTCTAGTTAAGAACTAAGTGATATTTTAGAGTCATTAGAGGATTAGTCAGTATTTATCCAGAGCTATCCGTGCTGGCTTGGTAGACGTAGCCCGGTATGATGATACCGCCTGTGAATAGATTCTTATTTCAGATGAATTACAATCATTTGCATGAAAAAAGTTAACAGCCAAGGTCCGTGCCACACTGTTTACCTTGCGTTTTCTAGGCTACCTGCCTTCAGCACTCGTCACAAAACTCGGATGAATCTTTCAGCCTCTCAGGTCAACAAATTTCTTAGTCAGTTCGAAAAAGAAAGAACCTTGCGTAGGTACCTAGATACAAAAAATATTATGAATAATAAAAACTAATGAATAATAAAATACTACAAAAACCATTGTAATTCTATTGTCTGTAATACATTGTATTATTTTTATACTTTATACAATCTCACAAACGAAGCCGTGAATAAATATTAGATAATTGTACTTGAAAACAGTATTCTTTTGATACGCAAAGTACTTATATTAAAAACAGGTCAGAAAATTAAGCTTTTTTTTACACGGTATAAGCTCAGTTCTTTGACCACAATCTCACCTGATGTTAGGTGACGATGTGGTCTAGGATGGTAAACACACTAAGCCACGAGGTACTGGTTCTTAAGTGACGCTGCCGGAACACACCTACTGGAATTTGGCGACAGGTTTTCAAACTTGAAGGTGGTAGCTACCCAGGCGGTCATTATTAGAAAATGCCCTACCAACATGTTATGGTTTTCTCACGATGATTTTTTTCCTTCACCGAGAGCTCAGGCTGATTTTTTTAGAGTTGAATAGGTGGGCTCGAACCAGGGCCCATTGACGCGGAATACGGCCGCACTATCCACTGAGCCATTATTGTAATAAAATTAATATCTCATAATATAGTACACAATATTTGGTAATTACACATAACAAGTACATCTATGGCGCGTGGACACTATTCAAATAATATGTACGTAAGTACTCTAATCGACACGTACTCATTATCTGCTAGGGTTCACAGTAAATTCCTAATTATATTTACAATATAATTAAGAAATATTTGTGTTAACGTACCAAACTTGATAAGTAGATATAGCAGTATTTGAAATAGGCATCATATCAAAAATTGTTTTACTAATAGTCAAATATAAATAAAATAAATATTATTTTTTATACTAAAATAATAATTCTCTTGATAGTTTTAATTATTTAATATTTTACTATTTAATAATAATTTTGAGTATTAGATATAACTCATATTTCTTTTAGCTAAAAATAAATTCAAAGAAGAATGTAATGTTATCCAAATTAGATTGTAATAATCATTATTGCAAACTGTAAACATAAATCTAGTATATATTTTTTTACCAGGTTTAGGTTACCATAACACCTGGGGGCGGATGTGGTAATCGATGACGGTTCAGCGTCTGGTTTCTTAAAAGATAGGATGCTGACTCTCTGGTGTATCAGTATTGGTTTCTATAACTAACTAGCAATAGTCACTAAACAAGAAAAAAAATAAAGAAAAATGGTAGATATACAGACGAGAAAAAACTTCATCATCTTCGCCTATTTACAATAATGGATTTTCAAATATGTCCTCCATATTAGTATTTCGCAAATGCATTTATTTGGTTTTGAATCTTTTCATGATTAAATTCAACTATCTATGGCAACCCTAAAGTTGACTTCGTAACGCTGACTAAAGGATAACCGCAGTAATGCGATCGCTGCTAACAAATACGTGACCGATTCAACGTATTAGCGATAAACAGCGCGTATAATATTATTATATAATTACGTAAAAGTATTAAAACAACAATGAATGTCGTCAAAACGTTATGTCATATGTGAATAAATTACATTGTAAATAAAAACAATACAATCCATCCATTCGAACGAAAGTCGTCCACTGCTGAACATATGTAGGTCTCCCCCAAAGATCTCCACGGCGCCCGGTCTTGCACCACCCGCATACAGCGGATTCCCGCGACCTTCACCAGGTCAGCGGTCCACCTTATGAGGGGAGGGGGGCTACCCATACTACGTCTTTCGGTGCATGTTAGCCAAACGAGAACCCGTTAACCCCATCGGGCATCGCTTCTGCGAGCAATATGCCCAACCCACTGCCACTTAAGTTTACAAGACAACAATAATAATAACTTATTGTTACATTTCTATAATATCGTAAATTACATCGCAATTAATTTATTTATAGACAAAACTTTATCAACAATTTTAACTTGTAGGATCCAAGATTATAAACACGCTGAGCCTATATAAATACTGGCTTCCAAGTGATGCTGTGAGAACATAAGTATAGTGTAGTATTCGATAATATATTTTCAAACGTGTTATGTGAGCATGACAAACAGGATTGCCACCACATTATGGTTTCATCACAACATTTTTCTTCATAGAAATTGTGTGACATTCACAATTCCCTTATGAGTTACAAATTTCAACCTCATCGTCATATCCTCAGGACATCATTTAAAACCATATGACAATATGTTACTTTACAATTACTTAAATATCTTCATGGCTTATAATAGCTGCATGTTATGATGGCCGTTGTGACGTTTGTCCGCTTATGAAGTTATGTATAAATTTATAACTACGTTTCAAGGAGTCAATTACTGCTTTGACCACAATCTCACCTGATGTTAAATGACGATGTGGTTCAGGATGGTAAACACACTAAGCCTAGGTACTGTTTCTCAAGTGATGCTGCCGGAACACACCTAATGGTATTTGGCGACAGGTATTCAAACTAGAGGGTGGTAGCTACCCAGGCGGGCATGATGAGAAAATGCCTACCACCATGAAATTGTTTCCACCACCACCACCACATTCTTCATTGTCAATAGTGTCAGTGAAAGCAGTGAAAGTACCAGTACAGACGATTCTGATTAAATATGGTCTTTTGTGGCACCTCTATTTTATATAACGATATACCTATTGTAAAGAATACAATAATATTAATTTTCATTCCAATATTCAGTGTATAAAACTATTTAAAGTAAGGTATCAAAATTATTAAAAATCATTAAAAGAAAAATTTAATAAAAAATTAACACATTACTACACCATCGTAATTTGTCAAAACGGTCATTATAGCGTGGCACTTGTATACATAGCTCAAGAATTACATGACGTAACAAAGTATATAGGTATTGTAATGTTATACACATATCAAAACCTGGTTACACATCTATTGTTTTAAAAAGAATCATCTATAGATTAAAACGAAGATAGTCATCTTCGTTTTAAAAGTGTGTTGAGCTTATAACTGTCATAATGCCTCGGATCGAATTCTCCTATAATAATGAACCTGCATTGCCAGTAAAAAAATAACCATAACATTAAGGGTCATAGCAATACGGTAAGGCATTTTCTAATGCCGTTGGTAAATCTGTCTCGTGTTCCAGTAAAATGACTAGAGAGGTGGTACCACATCATCACTTAACATCAGTTGAGATTATGACCATAACACTGGGCCTATTAAAATAAGTACTAAAAATAACTCTTAATTAACGCAATGTGAATATTTGCAAACATTATATATGGTAATAAACGCTAAAACAGATTAGTACGGTGTCATACTAAAGAAATAACTCAAAAATTACAGTCATATTATGTATCATCATCATTTCCCTATCCTTTTCCCATTTTTATTTGGGGTCGGCGCAACATGTCTTCCTCTTCCATTCCTCTCTATTTGTTGTCATCTCCGTATTCACTTCTTTTCTAAATATATCATCTTTCACACAGTCCATCCATCTTTTCTTTGGTCTTCCCCTTCCCATGTGACCGTCCACATTCATATCCAATACCTTTCTTACAACATTCTCTTTCTCCCTGAGCATCACATGTCCATACCAGGCTAAACGACCGCCTCTTAACTTGTCTGTTATTGGCGCCACTTTCAAACTTCCTCTAATATACTCATTCCTAATCCTATCCATTCTTGTTACCAGTTAGTCATATTATGTATACATACATATATTTATATGGTTACATATGTACATACCTTATCACATATTATTATATATACTTATTGTGGCAATGAGTAAGTGAACGCGTGCTCTCATAAACAGCCGCTTCGTAAACAAAGACTTTAAATATAAATACTATATAGGAAAATTCCAAGTACTTAATATACACACAAGTACAGATATAATTACTAAGACATGACTCCGAACATTAACCTGAATATATTTATCGATAAAGTAATATCGCAAATGATATTTTAATCTCATAGATCATTAATATTAACGATTAAAAGGAAAATTTAGCGAATCATTTTTTTTTGTTATATAAATGTTCTATTATGCATAAAAATTCCTTTGACCTGTCAAAGTAAAATGGTAGATATATTTACTTGTTTGTTTTATTCAAGAATTGTGGTTAAGTCAATCAGTACATCCTATCTAATAAGCGATGATGTCGACTGTTATGCCATTCGATACAATAAGCTTTATTTTTATTTATTAATTTAACAGAATTACTCTAGGTCTAGATAATACTTGCTTTTTTTTCCGTTCGAATAAATGGTTTTTATTCAGTCTATATTAAGTGTATTTAAAAAAAGTATTTACAAGGAATGCGACTGTAGTCATTTTTATATCGATTTCAGAGATGAGCCAATCCGATTTTTATGGCGACTGTACGATCAAGCGATATTTAAAGTAATCGTCTGACAAACATTCGATTTTCTAGTGAATCAATCCAATAAAGACAGAAATCGGATCGTCAAGATCATGTTAATCGTGTTACTAAATACTACGTATTTTAAGATCATACTTAAGTCAATATAATTATCAGACTATGATGAAACATGAGCATTGTTTACTTTGTAAAAATATGTGGTAATATAAATACTTTAAGGAACGGTCTGGAAATCGATAATGTCATAACTTCTCAATACAAAAGTATAGTATTATATTAACTGTTTCTGGAATTTCTATTTAAAACTGTCGTTTTTATAAATAACATGGTTGATGTTACTTTGCTAATTCCGCTAATCGAATATCTCGTTTTTAGGTTATTGGTATTTTTTTTAATGAAATTGAAAATATGCATTTACATTACAATTCAGAATATCTATACAAAGCAACCATATGAAGCATTCATATCTCATTTCCTATTATTCTTATATTTTGTTACAGATGTTTCCTAATAAATATCACACTTAAACTTGGCTAGAGCACATATGTATATATAACGATGACGATCGCCGATAGATGTGAATTTATTGGCTGTGGATATCATTATCCCGGCTTACATTTACCAAAGCTAAAACTATCCTAATCTAGACCTATCTAGGTCTTGATTTACACTTGCTTGTCCCGGAAAATGATATGCCGAAACGTGTTACCATAGCTGGTTTTTACCATGTTGAGGTTGCTGAGGTGCCCTCAGGCTATTCAGGCCAACATCATCATCATGCCCTGTTCTTAACTCTCTTGGAGTCGGCGCAGTATATTTTCCTCTTCCATACACCCATCAGGCGTCATCTCTTCACCTACTCTTTTTGTTTTCACACCATCCCTCTCTCCATACATCTTATCTTTGGTCGGCCTCTTCTACTCCATCCATCAACCTTCATATTCACCACTTTCTTTAGATCAACGGTTAGTTCGACAACCATATGCATGATTGTCGCGATCCAATTGGACACGGAAGCCCTACAAACCCCGGACGTATAAGTATATGCAAAATTGTGGAAATTTTAGTTCCGTACGAGGTGAAATGCAATACGTATGCAATGACCTTTAGCTATAAACCGGGATCTTCGCGATGATTACGTGACAGATGTCACGTTATAAGTCGATTTATGTGTTTTTTTTGCTAAGTGTTAAATTATGCTAGCAAAATTTTAATAATAATCTATTGTATATTGTTCCAGTGGTCGTAAAGTTTGCTTTTTTTTTTAATTTATACATTCTCAGGTTCAAACGAAGTACAAGTTTTTAGGTTATAGAATGAATTTTATTTTTTACACGGTATAGGCTCAGTGCTATAACCACAATCTCATTTGAGTTTAAATGACGACGTGGTCACTAAGTAAAGACTAAGTTTAGAGGTAGTGGGTCTCAAGTGATGCTGCCGGAACACACGTATTAGTATTTGGGGGCAGATTTTCAAACTTGAGGGTGGTAGGTACCCAGTATACTTTAGGTAAGTGAGGTGAAACACATTACGTGTGCACTGACCTTAAGTTTCCGCTGTGAATTAATTACAAACGGTCGAGTTTACACGGTGTACGATCTTGACGCCACCGGCGAACGCGTTAACGACAATTAATTGTCATTTTTCCGTTCACAGAACATTAGCCCAGTGGAATTTTTAAACGTATGAATTAATAACATAATACAAATATAATTTTATAGCTATTAAACAATATCACTAACGAATCATCATTATTGTTTCTTAATAGGTTTTTTAATACAACAAATTACCTACATAGTTATCGATGTCATCTTGAATCTTTCCGACGAGATTAATAAAGGATGTACCTATGTTGAACTTAGGAAAATTATGTATTTTTTCTTATTTATTATTGCGGATATAACACTTTTTTTTTTAAATAATGGAATCGTTATAAAATATTTATTTTTAGGAGATTATTTTCATTAACTTTAATATAAAAAAACAATAAAAAACACTTAACACCCTTACACTTGTGTCCCTTTGTTGATTGTAAAGATGGTATAATCAGTGCTTATTTCTTGATAGCAACATCGACATGATAACCCAATGCATCGAGCATTTAATTCTTCAATTTATTAATTTTTATTTTGGTGATTAAGATAAACTTCGTGAATACAGTTTGTCTTGTTTATTTCATAAAAACCAATTCCATAATAAATAATAGCAATTAGCAAATCAAAGTTAACTAACATCCAAATAAACAAATTTGCCATTATATATATTTGCTTACTATATATAATATATAACATTATATAACTGCTATGCAGTTTGGCAGAAGTAATTAATTGTAATTAAAAATGTATGTTTGATATTGAATAAACACTTATTATTATTAATGTTAGAAAAGAAATTCAGTCTAAATTTCCTTTCAAAATAACAACATTACAAATACACCCATCTATGTAGACAACAATATAATCTTTGATATTCACTTAAACGACATTTATAGCATCAGCGTATAATTTTTCTAAGACGCCACCAAAACACTATTACAGTAAATCTTTAAAAAAAAAAAGAACCTGTCACATACTAAAATCCCGCTACTAAACGATTACTAATCTCCATTGACAAAAATTCCCATATGAAACACAATAAATTATCACGGACATGTCGACTTTTAAAGTGGGTGTTTTGGGAGAAAGCATGATACGCGATAATAACGCGTGTCGATACGCCATGCCATAGCCGGGGACAATATCTTAAACGACGGAGCGTCTCGCCGCGGCAGGCATGTACTCTGTGCGTAGGACGACCGCCCACTCGAATATGCGATTGCCACCTTTTAAACAAATAACTAGGCGCTTGTCTTACGTTTTGAAATTCAATATCAGATGTTTACATGTAGGTATTATATCTCCGTCACCGTTATTTTTTCAAAAACAATTTTAAATTTTAGTATAAATAAACCATCTTTTAGCGATATTATTTTTAATCTTAAGTTAATTAAACAATAGTGCACTAAAATATATCTATATGTTCAATGAATCATACAATGCTGACAAATTATATGTCATCTAAACCACAGTTTCTTCAACTCATTTTGCTTACCGTCCACTTTGAGGACTTTTTTTTTTCTAGAGTAGGTACTCCATCTTATTTTTTTTTGTATTTTTTATTTATTTATTTAATTCTTTATTATACACCTAGTAAATACATATTACAACATAAGCCTGTTGCATGTAGAGTACAAAGGACGGGCTTATTACTGCCAGCATATTCCTTCAGTCAACGTTTTTCGACTATACCTATTTTTAAGCAGGCCAGCATGACAGCGGTGACTGGCAGTGAACTCTGTTCAGTGTCAGTCATCGCTGTTTTGAATTGCACTGTGCTTACCATCAGGTCCAGTGCAGTCACTGTGCTGTCCATTATATAAAAAAAAAATAATAATAATTTCCCCACGCCCCCTCTGCGGTATTACAAATCCCGCTAATTTTCTCTGGGTTATCGTGCACAGGGGGCGTTATCGCCCACAAAGGAGCGTTATCACGTTGAGAAACTAGGATCAAAACAGTTATTAATAAAAAGTGCTAAACTTTTAGTACCAAATGAATCAAGTTTTCCCATACTATTAACTTTTGGCGTTTACAATATTAAAAGAATTTTCATATAATATTCCTTTTAGAACTCGAATAGAGCCTAGGAAAGTCGACATATAATAGAATAGACAAATAAAGCATTTAAACGTAGTACCCACCTATAATCCAAAAATTATATACATTCTTATCGGCGGATAATTTTTATAAATTATTATTTTTTAGACCATACCTCTATAATTATTATATTGCATTTGTAGTTATTAATTTACTACTACATTCATAATTTATCCTACAATCACCAATAACACAGACAATACTAAGATATTTCTTCGTTATTTATTCAATAATAACATAGCATTGAATAAAAAAAATACGTTACTAAAGGTTGCTAAGAATCAGTTTAATTATCGTCTTATTTAATATCTTTAAATGTAATGTAAGACACATTGTGTAGGTATTCAAGATGTAGTTCTTTTTTTTAATGACAACCCTACCTTTTATAAATAAAAGTATAAACTGCATCCAACTTCGGCGTGGCGCCGCGCGCGCAAGTATAAATTAATTCAATCGTCACGTACCAGGAAACGCACACCAACAAATACCCGTTGCGAAACAATCTTGACTTCAGCAATGTCGATCATTAAGAAAGTCTCATTTAGGGCGGCACATTTATCGCGACTGTAGGCCTTTCTGTCAATAATTATTACAGCGTGTAATGTGTGATTGATGAACGGCAACTCAGTAGCCGAAATTGGAATGTAATTGACGTGAAGCTATTGTGTTGTGGCCTGCCGGTTCTGATTGATGGCCTCACAACGCATTACGTTGCGACAGCCACATAAATCTACATTAATTAGACATAACTTTAATTAAATCTATGCGTTATGTACCGTACCTACTGATTTAATTTTTAAACTTACGATACATAGTCATTGGTAATAAAGGTTGATTGATATTACAGAATAGAATAGATAATACAGAAGTCGAAAAAAAGTACAAACTCTTCATTGGTCTCTGACTACAGCGGTTACACAAATACACTCTTTCGATTGTAATATAACTACTCCATTGAAACATATATACCTATATAAAAATATATTTTGCGTATTATAAAGAACAATAGAAAGAAAGAAAGAAAGAAAATAAATTTATTTGTTACACACATAATATGCAAAGAATATCACAAAAAAATATTGAAAAATTAAAAAAAAAAAAAAACAGAGAAAACAAAGATAAAATAAGTGTGTGTGTGTGTTACAAAAAGGTGTCGAGTCAGCATATATGCTGAAGGAGGTGAAGCCACCAGCGCTGATTTTCACTCGACGCCCAGAGTGTTGTGTGTGCAACGATTGCGAGTGCGTGTGTCCTTAGTCATAAATTTATTTAGGGAACAATGACAATATTAGTTATCTATTGATAAAAAAGGTGAAATAAAAATAAAATAGAATATGCATACATACACATAATATATACACATAAATATACATACACATACGTACATTATTATATAAGTCATAGACATCAGGTGAAAAATTACTGTTGGAACAGAAGAAAAGCTTTGAGTTTTGACCTAAACATATTTAAAGACGTAGCATTTCGGATTGGAGGAGGCAGGTTATTCCAACATTTAGTCGCCTGATATCTGAAACTACCCCGAAAGGCGAAAGTTCTATGCTTAGGAATACTTAAGAGACACATAGTTGCACGAGTTCTGAACTCCCGCTGCTGACCAACCCACTCGAGCTTACTGAGCAAGTACTCAGGTTGTTGAAGTTTAATAATCCCAAATAATAATTTAGCAAAGTATAATTTATATCGTGCATCCATTTTTAAAATTCTTGCATCGTTCAAATATGGTGTAACGTGTGCACGCGTAGGAATACGAAAACAGTAACGAGCACATGCATTTTGGATTCGCTGAATAAGGTTTTTTGTCTTACTCAATATACAAGGACCGTATAGAGAAATACCATAATTCAGCTTAGAAAGTATAATAGATTAAACTAATCTTGTAGCTGTCTAGCCTTAAGGTTTATGATGGCCAGTTTTAAACCTAGCTTCGTAGCTTTAACAATACAATAATCCCTACTGGATTCCATAACGGTCACGGTATTAGAATATCTCTGATCTCTATGACCTAAGGCTGGCAATTGTCTAGGTGACCGGTAGCAAAGGAATCAGTACCTCAATTACGGTGACGAGGCGTCGCAGTGTGCGCCCGCGCCGGCGATTGTTTACGAGGCGCACGCGCGGCGCGGCGCGTGTCCCCCCGCACCCCGGCGGCAGCTGCTCCGCACAGGTGGCGCGTGTGGGAACTCGACAGCTCTCTGCGTTCCCACGATCGCGCGCCCTCCGCTCTCTATATAAACCCCCGCTTTACAGCCACGCTTCATTCCGCGTTCTACGCTCAGCGCAAACGTACACTTTTACTGAACACACAATGTCTACAATGTCTTACGAGATCGCGTATTCGCTCGCGGACGACGGCCCGCAACCCGTCTCGCGCACTTATCAATATCGCAAAGTGATGAAGCCGATGCTCGAGCGTAAAAGGCGCGCCCGCATCAACCGTTGCTTGGACGAACTTAAAGAGCTGATGGTTAGCGCATTACAATCTGAAGGAGAGAACGTTGCCAAATTGGAGAAAGCTGATATTTTGGAACTGACAGTTCGTCACCTTCACAAACTAAGGCGCCAACGACGCTTGTCACTGAACCCAAGTGTGGACGTGGATCGCTTCCGAGCTGGATTCACGCACGCAGCCAATGAAGTGTCACGTTGTTTGGCTTCTATTCCTGGAGTGGACGTGAGGCTGGGTACTCAGCTAATGACACACCTTGGACACAGATTGAATGATATGCAGCGCGCTGCTGCCGGTACCGATACTCCGCCGGCCAGTCCACCGAGCCCGGCTCTCTCCACTGCTTCCTCGTCATCTGGATACGTGACACCGTCGCCGCCAGCTTCTCCGATGCCAATTCAAACCGCTACACCTCTGGACTGCACAACCAACACTGCCTTCACAAAGGGAGCAGCAGTATGGAGACCCTGGTAAACGCGTGTGCCGTTGGAGCCGGCGGACCTCGGCTCCGCGGTCACATCTGTTCCAGCACCGTTCGGAGTCGCATACGGCTCAACGTGTCCGCCATCCAAATATAGTGTTTTACGTGAAACATAAATAAATCTAGATCTCACAATCAAAAGTAGGTTACTTAGCTCGTAAGTTCAAACTTGAAAGCTTTAAATAAACTTAGTTTAAGTATATTGTGATATTAAAGAATAATTAATGTTGTATAAGAAATGTTGTATCGAACCTAAACTTGTTCGTATTGTTATATTTTATCGTTGAAAAGATTTCACAGTTGTGAACTAGATGCAAAAGAGTAAGTTTAATAAAAATATATTATCTTTATCATACTTCTGTATTTTATTCCTTACCTTGTTTCGATATCAATATATTGTTACCTAACAAATTCACACGAACACATCATACTACTGATAAATATTGAATGAGGCTATCAGGTTGCGAATTTCTGACCTATTACTATTAAATCTACAACCTTATTACACGAATATTGCACGCATTATGCCGTAATTGCAAATTTAGTAAAAAAGTAAAATTAGACACTCGGATGAGAACGTAAAAAATCTATGTAATGTCATCTGATAAGGTGTAAAAACACAGTACTATTTCGAGAAAATACAAACATGCCAAAACGTGTTATTAAAAAGATTATTTTTAACACTAATATCAAACACGATAATGAATTCAAGATGGAAAGACGTCACAATATTTCCACTTGTGTAATCAAATGTACCTACTCATCCAGTCAAATGTGTGTTGACATTTTAACACATTATTTAAGCTAGGTAAACAACCGGCAAGTGCTAAAGAAACGTCACCTCATAACAAATTTAAATACGTACATACTTCATTTAGCTACAGTGTAATAAATGTACAATTGAATAACATTCTTAGTAAACTAACACCGTTGTCGCAATTGGATCATCATAACTAATAACTTATTGCAGGAAATATACTTAAGTCACAAAATAAATCAAAGTTATATAAATAAGTACCGAATTAACTTTTTAATCCTGGCATTTATAAAATCGGAGTACAAGTTTTTGAATATTTATTACAAAAACCATTGATATATCTCAAAATATTTTACAGACTGTAAAGGTGTTGTAAGACTGTATAGGTACGATTGTATTTTTTCTCATGCATTTTTTCACAATAAATAAGGTACAACCGAACACAATATTAATAATCTATCATAAAGCCTTTATTGAAAAAAGTTAAAAACGATTAAATAAACAAACCTTAATATGTCGATTACCCATAAAAATGAGACAATAGGAACACAATGGAAAGCTGGCGTAAACGCCAAGTTAGTTAAGGCTCAAGGGGTTCAGTGAAAAACTCTTTAAAGTAGAAGCAGTAACCTTTAATTACTAGACAAATGACTGTTTCTATGAATCGTTATTTGTACCTATGTCAATAAATACGTGCTATTTCATATAAACACTGTAAACAGGAAAATTAAGTACGTGCGAACATGTACATTCCATTATCGTAAAGTGTTTTTTTTTTTTGGCACAATATAAACTGGTATCGTAATAGTAAACATAAGATTAAAATATTGGTACCTAACTTCTTTAGAAATGACTGGAAAATGCAATAGCTTTCAACGAATAAACAACTAATCATTTAGATAGACGAGACTTTTATTTAAGACCGCAAAATGAATAGGCAAAGTTTAAGTCATTTTTCTCCTCTGCTTATCAACGAATATTCTTCATTTATTTTTTGTTTTGCAGCTATTGATAAATTAAAAATTACTTTTTTTTTTCTTCAAATTTTCAGTAATAATTTTCGATCTAACTTTGTCCTCCCTGCGAATACTAGTAGGTATTTATTTATTATAACACTAGGTGTGTCCCCGCGGCTCCGTCAGCGTCAATGTTTCATATATTAGTCACTGCGTAATATAGTTTTTTTAAACAATCATTGGAAAATAATGGTTCCATAGTGCTTTTCCAAAAAAAATCGAAACTATGATAAAGTAAAAATATTTCTCTTAAATTCAAGCACTTGCCCATAAAACTGACCATTGAATCGACTTTTTTCCCAATTATTTTATGTTTTAGTTTTTTGAATCGAATATTTTCTTACGCGGATCCCTAATTACTTTCGTGAAATTCAGATAGCCTAAATTACACCGAGTAACTTCAGCTATCTCCCAAAACGTTCCATCAAAATCGGTCCAGCTGTAGAGGAGATTAGTCAAAACAAACAGACAGACAAAAAAAAAATCAAAAATTGGTTTTGGCATTGGGACCCTCTAAACATTTAGTATTTGGTAAAAAAAATTGTTATTTTGATATTAGAATCAGACACTTTAATTTTATTTATTAATATAGATGTTTCTCTAAGTGGATTACTCATTTAAATGCAACACAAAAATAACATAGTAAATAAACAAAATGTATACTGTCATTTCATAGATTTATTTACTTCATTTTTATTAATTCTAGTAATTAATTTAAGTAACGATATTAGTGTCAAATAACTTATTTGGAAAGTGTTGCAAGTAACGCCATCTAACATTTACAGATGAAAATAGTAAATATTATTAAAAGCTTGATACACATTACGTCATCTAGCGGAAAGCTCCGATACTATATGAAGTTCGCGAGAACGTTTAGCATTTTGTGAAAAAAATCTTATAATTTCTTTTATGTACATTATATTCTTGTAATGACACTACATTCTAGAATCAATTCCTATACTAATAAATCAAATTAAAGAGACTGTGTGTAATGTAAACTTTTTTTTAGTAAATAGATATGAATGTAAATAAGATTCCTACACCGAAAACACATTTTTTGTACTGTTTGTCATTTTAATCTCCGAATAGGCTGGACCGCTTTTGACGGGACTTTTTTTGGTAGATACCTAGCTGAAGTTACTCCGGGTAACTTAGGGTACTTTTAATAACCTAATATAAACATAAGTCAGGCCAGGCCTGTTATCCCCGAAGGGTTAGGTAGATGTGAAATAGCTAAAATATAGCACCCACATTTCGCCGAGCTTAGTGTGACAGGGGGCGAGTCTGTCGCCATATCGGGCACAAATTTCAGACTCCGGGATGATACTGAGTAGAAAAACCCAAATATCACTTGTACTGACCCGGGGATCGAACCCAACACCTCAGAACGACAGCCGTACGTAATACAACTGCGCCACCGAGGCAGTTAAGTACTTTTAAGATTCGAATATAATTAGGGTTCCGCGTAAAAAAATAAAACTCATTAATATGTTGATTACCCATAAAAATGAGACAATAGGAAAACAATGGAAAGCTGGCGTTAACGCCAGGTTAGTGCTCAAGGGGTTAAATTTGAATAAAATACTATTCATTCCACAGTTTTACGGTCAAGTGAATTATGAGAAACTATAATTTATGAGAAATATTTTTGCTTTATCTTAGTACTACAATTTTTTAGGAAAATAATTAGGGTTCCGTATAAAAACATAAAAACGCAGTGAAGAATATATGAAACGCGGGCGCAGCCGCGTGCAGTCAGCTATTCTTCAATAAATTCTAGATATATTATAACTTAGTTAATATGATATAATATAGTTGTAAATTGTACGCCAAATTAATTCAGTAAAGATTTTACAGGTAAACAAACAACTATATCTTTGTGGAAACAAAATCTTTTTTTTTTAATAAATGTTATGGTACCCATAAAGGTACGATGATTTGCTTGCATTTATTATATTTGACTTCACACCATACGAAAGAATCTGTATAGATTCATAGCAGGATACATATTATCCACGAAGAAACTATATTTGAAATAACAAAATACATTATGTTGACGAATAATATATGACGTAGAGGGAAATTTAAAATTTAAATTATGTACGTACGTTTGTTAATTACACGCATAAATAAATTTCGAATACAATTGACGTAAATCGTGTTAAATAACCAATAGTTGATTTGTGTTTCAACAAATAAAGTAGATATGGAGCTGTTCAGGTATACGGAACGCCTCGGTGGCGCAGTTGTACTACGGTACGAGTGTCGTTACGAGGTTTCGGGTTCGACCTTCGGGTCGGGTCACGTGTTATTGGGGTTTTTCTACTCAGTATCATGCCGGAGTCTGGAATTTGTGCCCGATATGGCAACAGACTCGCTCCCTGTCACATCTGGGACGGAACTAAGCTCAGCGAAATGTGAATGCTGTAATTCGGTATTTCACCTCTGGCTAACCCTTCAGGGATAACAGGCATGACCTTATGTTATGTTATGATAATTCAGGTATACGGAAGCCATCCATGTTTGGTGTATGGTCTACTCTTTGCTATGTTGACTACATGAATTTGTGAATTATAAGCAATTTTTTATTATTTTCTTTTCGTTTTATATTTGTCAACATTATCCCAATGCTTACGTTATCATGGGGGGTAGAGGTTTACTTACTATTGCTGCCATTGGACCAGGGGGGAAATAAAATGATTTTTTTTTTTTGCTTAATACTTGATTAGCCTCTGTTTACTGATATCGACTATGGTATGGCGTGGTAATTAAATGAGGGTAATGTTAACTGATGTATATAAATATAAATAAAAAGTCATAGAGTAATAACACTAAGACTGATAATTCCACACAAAAAACTCTCTTTATAAACTGTTGAAAAAATAAAATATATTTCATGAAGATACAAGATACATTAAATGTTTTATTTTTACTAATTAATCGTATTTATTTATACCAAACGTCAATACTTCTAGAACATGTACTTTTTTTTTTTTCGTATATATTTAAATATTATATATTTTTAGGTTTGTTCTTTACGGCCGGTATGTCGCCGTACCAATGAGGTTGCATGCTTCTTATCCGACATAAACCAACAAAAATATATGAGAGTGTAAAAGGCGTACGTGACCTTTTAAACCTAATTTAAAATGAATTCACTCCTCGTGTGAAAATTTCCGATTAAGTTTGAGTGTTTTATTTCTATATAAAAAGTATTATATGTAAGTTAATTTTTTGTAGTTCGACAAAATGACTGTAAAATAGATACCTGATGGTAAGTACGATACAGCCTAAAAATAACGGCAACCATTGGAGTTCAATCTTATTGAGGTATAAATTACACGTTGGCAGGAGTCCATTCCATATCTGTAGGCCACAGTGAAGGTAATAGCTTACAAACTTCTTTGCTAGTTGCGTGGGGAATGTGAATATTCGGTCGAATATTTGGCAAATCTTTAACCGAACGGGACATGCGGCCGAATATTGTGCATATTTGATTCCCGTCCATCCATTTTCTTCATTCAACCATAAGACGTCCAATGCTGGACATATAGTTCTACCCAATAAGGGGAGGATTGCCATAATCGCCACGCTTGACTGGCGGGTTGGCAATCGCAGTAGGTTTTTGTGGTACTCAGAGGATAAAATCAAAAATCAAAATAAAAAAAATCGTTATTCAATTTAGGCCCTAAGACGGCGCTTATGAACGTCTAAAACACTACCACCGGTTCGGAAAACAACCCAGTCGAGAAGAGCCGGCAAGAACACTCATAAAAATAACACACTTATAGATTTCCCAAAATTCTAGAATTTATTAATCAGCTTATTGCAGTGAAAACTGTAATTACTTTACTTTAACTTTAAACACTTTAGACGAATATTCGAGTAATTTAACTTTGGTTTTTAGGCAAACCACAGAATGGATCAGTACCAATTTGTGTTACCGTAGTCCCTGCTCTTGATCATCAGCTTTCATTTCCGTGAACTCCTGTGTACCCTAGACCAGTGGTGGGTGAACTTTTTTAATGGCGGGCCACAAAGTTTAAGAAATCCTAGAGGAGGGCCAGAATTATAGAAAAAAATCGTTTTGTGTGAAGGCTTTTAATCATCATCATCATTAGTCAAATCAGTATTACGCATCACATGGTTTACGCGGCTAGTTTAGCTTCACCTATAGGTTATGCATCTATTATTCTACTAAGTAGCATGTACTTTTTCTTCTCGACCCCCAAAATGTAATTATAACGGGCCATATACTATCCATGTCGATGGACCCTCGGCGGGCCGGATTAAATACTTTCGCGGGCCGGAGTTGACCCGCGGGCCGTACTTTGCCCAACACTATCCAAGACCTATCTTAGTATCAGTCCGTTTTTATTGCCTAGACTGTTCAATATTGCCACACAATTGGCGACTAATTTCGTCCGAAGCCAGTGCCAAGGAGCGGCTTGAATATCCGAGTGAATGTAAATTGTATTGTAACCTATATCTGGAAAATCGAGAGGAAACGACAAAGATGTATTACCTTACTAAAGTTAGATCGCTCTCCATATATTAAACAGCCTATCGTATGTCATTGTATTCGGCTCATCTCCAGTTTCTAGTGGATAAGAGTTATAAGGTATAACTGTAGAAATCTTCAGAAAAGTAACCATGATACGGACAATAAAAAAGGCAAAACGGCGTAACATCCCATCCCTCGTAAGAGAAAGGATTTTAAATTCTCAATAAGGACTTTAAAATATCTTCTTGACTGTATCATTCATAATACGAATTGTATAAAAGTTTATTATAAATGGAAGACTTAACATATATTGACTTAAGGTTATGTAAATATTTTTAGGTTAGGTAAACATTTCCAGTGATTCAAAACTGCTGTTACCAGTTAGGTAAATGGTTAGGTCGTGCGTTGATTAAAACTGTTTACAATTTCTTCCTATTGCATCATAAACGGACGGAGTGTGACGCGAACGATAATAATAATTCGTGATAAAACACATATGTATGTTTATTATTATTTTACCGTTTTTTTTACTCGGTATTATTATATTATTTTACACGGTATCTCGAGTGTATTAGTATAGGATTGACATCACTCGTATTTATGTTTTATCACAAACTACATTTGCAAGCATTTCTGTTTCAGTTTCAAATCTTTACCATTACAATTCACAGCATTATCTATTATTCTATATCTATACAAGTCAATAAAATTGAATTGTCAGTTTGTAAAGTAACAACATACAATTTGTAAAATTTTTATCGGTCTGTATGTTTGTTCTGATAAATTTATGAGAAATATTTTTTTATCTTAGTACTTACTAAAAAAATTAAAGTTCCCTATAAAAAAAATAAAATGCAGTGAAGAATATATGAAACGCGGGCGCAGCTGCGGGTGCACAGCTAGTAGTAAATAAAATCCGATTCAATGCAGTGTTGCTAGCATGTGCATGAATTTGTGAGATATATCATTGTTTTCTGTTAGTACCATAAACAGTTTCAAACCATAAATTTTGGAAAAAAAATAAAACGATTTTATGGTCACATTTACCGGGTAGTGCTTGAATTTATGAGAAAATATTTTTGCTTTCTCTTCATACCAAAAATAATTACGATTCCGTGGAAAAAATAGGAAAGGTGAATTTGATTTATGATATTTTACCGCCTATCTGTCTGTAGGTTAGTTTATAACCTGGAAAACAATAAATTGATTTACGCAACTTTCTTTTGTAATTCATAAATGTATGAAGTGGTTAAGTTTAAACAAATATATTTTGTTATATTAAAAGTAAAAAAGTGCATGAAGTCGACACAGCCGTTAACCTGATTAGGCTCACCTGATGTTAAATGTCGTCCATGGTAAACAAACTAAGCCTAGAGATACTGGGTCTGAAGCGATGCTGCTGAAAAACACACCTATAGGTGTTTGTCAATAAGTTTTCAAACTTGATGGTGTTCGCTACCCAGGTGGAAATTATTAGCAAAAGAACATGCTATGGTTTCTTCAATATATTTTCCTTCACTGCAGGCTCATTATAAATTTGGATATATAGGTTAAATTCTGGATAGATCGGCGCTGAAAGTCACCGCACTATTGAACCACCAACGTTCAAATCCAACTAATCGACAAAGAGCCTAAACATTCAATGAAGATAAACAATATCAGGTAACTATAACATCCACCGGCGGTCGTCGTCGCTATACCGGAATATAGTTTGGTTATTGTGTAGTGAATTGAAAATGATGGTACGATACGTCCGAGGTGCCACAGAAACTCCATGGAATATTCTAGAGGGATTACCATCGTGTTGCTAGGGTGTTGATACATTGGAGGGTGTAGCAACGGTTGAAAAAACGCTCATAGTAGCGTTTAGTTTTGTAGCAGCGTTTATCGTTGTAGCAACGTCTAAACGCTGTTGCAACGGATTATTGCGGCGGGTATAGAAGTTGGTAGCAACGTTTTAGAGTTGTAGCAACGGGTGTAGGGCGATGTAGCAACGTTTTTAGGTGTGGTTGTTTGTTTGTGTGGTTATTTGTTGGTGTTGGAGCGGGTTTGTGTGTTGGTATGGATATTGATTTTGATGTTGGTCCCCCTCTGCTGAGGGAGGAAAGGATAGAGGAGTCCTCGGGGTTAAATGATAACGCCGAGTATGGGGGGGATCTTCTAGGCCGGGATTTCCCATGGATTAAGTACAAGGGGTTTGTGATGAAGGGAGGAATGACTCTGTTGGCGGGGATGAGGAAATTGGCGAGGGATTTGCCGCGAATTGGTAATTTGAAGCCAAAAGAGGTCTTTGAACTGGCGGATACGATGGTACAATGGACGGTGGAGCTGGAGGGAAAGATTGGTGGTCCTGAGTGCAAGAAGATGAGAACGATGGCGATACATGTGTGGAGGATGGCGGCATATGCCGCGGACATGACGAAGCATGCTAGGGAGATGTGTCGTGAGAAGGAGGAGTTGCGAAAAAGGGTGGTGGAGTTGGAAAAGGAAGTTGGAAGGCTGAAGGAAGAGGGGCGGTCTAAGGGGGATATAGCTGCGGAGGTGGTGACGGCAGTCATGGGGAAGTTGGAGGGTGTGTTGATGGGAGTGAACAAAAAGCTGGAGACGCTGGAGGGACAGGTAGCGGGTGTTGTTGGGGTATTGCCGGCGAGGACGGCGGCGGGTGTAGGAGGCGGTACGAGGGAAGGAGGAAAAAACTCCGGAAGAAGCCGCTGGAAGGAAGAAGTGGCCCTGCTTCGGCTCCCCCTTTGGGGATGGACTGGGCCCCTCTTCCTGGTGGAAGGGAGGTAGTGGAAGAGGTTGATGGAGGGAGTGTGGAGGGGGAATGGGCTGTGGTGGAGGGGAGAGGAAAGAGAAGAAAGATGGCAGGAAAGGGCGCAGTACTGGCCCTTTCTGAGCCTCGGGAGGTGCGTGAAGGGGGAACTGTGAGGTCTAGGCCGAGGCTCCCGGAAGTGCCGCGTTCGGCGGCGGTGGTAGTTACCCTGCGGCCGGAGGCGGTGGCGAGGGGGCTAACTTATGCGGGGGTTTTGGGGGAGGCCAGGGAGAGGGTGGACCTGGAGGGAATGGGGGTGCAGGATATATCGTGCCGCCCCACTGCTGTTGGGTCCCGGATCATTGAGATTCCGGGCCCGGAGGGTGGGGAACGGGCGGATGTTCTGGCGGCGCGGTTACGTGAATTGGTGGAAGAGGTCGCGGTAGTTTCCAGGCCGACCAAGAGGGCGGATGTTCGGCTAGTGGGTATGGAGGACTCGGTCTCAAGGGAGGAGGCTGTGTTAAGGGTTGCGCAGGAAGGAGGGTGTCGTGTGGAGGAGGTTAAGGCTGGTGTAGTGAGGGTGACAGAAAGAGGGTTCAGGACCTTAGTGATGTCGCTGCCGGTGGAGGCGGCGCTGAGGGTCATTGGAAAGGGGAGGATAAAAGTTGGTTGGAGTATGACCCAGGTCCGTGCGCTTGAGGTACTTCCATTGAGATGCTACAAGTGCATGGGACTGGGTCATACCAGAGCGAGGTGCACTGCTGAAGTGGAGAGGGGGGGGGGATCAGTGTTACCGGTGTGGAGTACAGGGGCACAGGGCCATGGACTGCATGGCGGAGCGGCCGAAGTGTGCATTGTGCGCGGAGGAGGGGAGGGAGGCAGGCCACCAAATGGGGGGGATCTTTTGCCGACCTCCCTTATCAAGAGGGGCACCAGTTGGTGCGAAGGTCCCACTGGTTCAGGGGCAGGTAAAGGAGGTTTATCGGATGATTGGTGGGGGGTCTCCCCCCTTCTCTATGCCTTGCTCTGTCAAGATGAGAGATGGGGATGACCAGTGAAGAGGTCTATGGGGGGTAGGAAGTATCCTGCCCAGGATTGATGACCGACGGGTCATGCCTCCCTTCGGGGGGGCGGGCGAAGAGGTGGGGTAGAGACTAGTCTCCTCCCCCATCCCCATTGGGCCATTGCACGACGAGGCCTGGTGGGTTCGCTGCAGGGGGCGACGCGGTGACATGCCTTGGCAACCCCGTATCGCCCCCACATCAAATGCAGCGGACGGCCCCGGGGGGTTTTAGTGGGTATTTCCGGGCGCTTCACGCCCGGGTGAGTCCCACACTGGCACGGAGCTCGTCACTCCGTGCCCCCTTATCTATTGTATTTGGGGGACTTTGATCCTTCAAATACAATAGATAAGGGTAGTGCGTAAATGCATTTCCCCTCGACAAAAAAAAAAAAAAAAAAAAAAAAAAAAAAAAAAAAAAAAAAAAAAAAAAAAAAAAAAAAAAAAAAAAAAAAAAAAAAAAAAAAAAAAAAAAAAAAAAAAAAAAAAAAAATAACTATAACATGGTGGTAAATCTTTTCTAATAATACCCGCTTGATTAGTTACTAATCTTAAATTTAAAAATCTGAAGGTAATCATCATTTTTTTCGCACTATTTTGGCTTTATAGTGCTTTGACCACAATATCACCTGATGTTAGGTGACGATGTGGTCCAGGATGGTAAACACACTGGTACTGGTACTGAGGTACTGGTTCTCAAGTGTTGCTCCCGGAACACACCTATTGGTATTTGACGACAGGTTTTCAAACTTGAAGGTGGTTGCTACCCAGGCGGCCATTATTAGCAAATACCTCACCACCATGCTATAGTTTGCTCACGATATCTTTTAGTCATGACTTAGTAATCATATAAAAAAAACCCATATCATTATTCTAAAGGTCGATACTGCAATAGCAATTATGAATGTCTAATCTTTAAAATAACGGCTGGATATTGAAAAGAAATCTAATGTTAATCAGATTATTTTATTTATTGTAATTATTTACTTTTACAAGGTATTACATACTTACTTTTACATTACTACAATTAAAGACTATTGTTTTTTTTTTCGAGTTTAACATCTCTACTGTAAATAAAATAACAAAATTCACCACACATTTTCGCTTGAATTTTTGAGTATCAATATGAACTAGACCGAGAGTAATAATTTTTTTTTATTTAATTACTATTATCAAAGTTTCCAGCTCATTTAAAATCAATATAAATATATTATATAGATATATGATTGATTAAAAAAATAATCTATATTGATAAAAACATCAGGTGCACGAGTTAAAAACAACAGTCTGTCATACTTAATTTTAAACTAAATCGTGATAACGATCCATGATTTTTATCGACTTATATTGATATTTTAATTTGAAAAAGTGTAATAGATAGATATAATCGTATTTTTTTTATTATTACAAAAATTAAATTTTATCTTTTATTTTTTTAAATACTATGTTTAAATGATACGCGAACAATTAGCTTATAATTTTTTTTAAATCATCTTCACGGATGTTTAGACATTGTAATTTCAAATTGTCTTGTTTCCGCGACCAATGAGTTAACGAGATAATATCTCTGTAGACTTCAACTTCGAATTGATACTCCATTGGGATGAATGGAGAAAGAAATTGTAATAGGATCGTAGCAGGAGGCCTACAGTAGAAGTCCTCAAACGAAAGCAGTCCCAACTCCCCAGCCAAATAGGTGATGATTAAACAACGCAGGGCTTTACTCAGTAAAAATCTGACATCAATCACCCTTCACTGTCCGTTTGGTGTGTTACAGTAA
Organism: Samia ricini; assembly: GCA_014132275.2. Taxonomy (NCBI): domain Eukaryota; kingdom Metazoa; phylum Arthropoda; class Insecta; order Lepidoptera; family Saturniidae; genus Samia; species Samia ricini. The sequence goes on from AP028159.1 coordinate 5,506,393, forward strand.
TTATTCAAACTGTAATAAGTTAGGTAATTGTAAAATCAAAGTTGTTCACATTAACACATTATAATGGTGCACTCCTAATTTTACATTTAATATTGTACTTTTACTTTCCTTATATTATTATAAGTTAACGTGTAATTATGAAGCTTAAATGCATCTCGTACGAGATAATGATAGAAGCTAGTTTAACAGTGGTCCACCCTTTGAAAAATTTGACTGGGAAAAAAAAACCACTGTCACTTATATTTCTACTGCATTACTTGCACTGCTGTTGTATATTTGGCAGATTGTACAAGACGAGACTAAGTTCATCATCTCCCTGCCCTTATCCCATTTTTATTTGGGTTCGGCGCAACATGTCTTTCTTTGCCATTTATCTCTATTTGTGGTCATACCTACATTCACTCTCTTTCTAAACATATCTTAACTTTAACCTCCCAATACATCTTCGGTAACTTAATGCATATTCGTAAAAATTTAGACAAGCTAGATCTAGTGAATGATCGTCATAATTTTAATACTAGAAGTAAAGACAAGTTGGCCGTCCCACGCTTTAGGTTAAGTAAGTGTAATAAAAGCTTTATAGGTAATAGTATTCGGTTTTACAATAAGATCCCAAGTAACATTACCGATTTACCTGACAATAAGTTCAAGTATTATGTCAAGCAAGTTTTAATCTCAAAAGGTTATTACAGGGTGGATCATTACGTAAACGATGGTGATGTCTGGAATTAACCCACATCTCTGTGCTTCCACTAACATTATTAAAATTACGATTTGTATAGTTTTTTATATGACAAAAAAAAATGATATACATTATATTTATGGAAAAAAAAGAACCAGATCGAGTTTCTTGCCGGCTCTTCTCGACTGGGTTGTTTTCCGAACCGGTGATAGTGTTTTAGACGTTCATAAGCGCCTTCTTAGGGCCTAAATTGAATAAATAAATTTTGATTTTGATTTTGATATCGTCGTTCATAGAGTCCCTCCATCTTTTCTTTGTTCTTCCTCTTCCCCTATAATTCATATCCAATACCTTTCTTACAACATCCTCTTCCTCCCTGCGTATTACATACCCATACCAAGACAGACGCCTGCTCCTTACCTTCTCAACCACTGTTGCCATTTTCTAACTTCCTCTAATGTATTATGCACCAAAATAAAGGATCCATAGATGTAGATTAATACATTATTTATTTATTTTTTACCGCATTGTTATAGTATATTCTTCTGTTAAAAATAAGAATTTTTTGGTTAATAGGCATCATCTATGAGCTACAAAATTCTACCCAATGTCATTTACATTATGATTTATTTTCAATCTTGTATCAACGTTTGTAATCTCTAGCAAAACGTTAGCTCACCTTGTCAGAACGTTTCATAGACATTTCATGGCTCCTTATAATAAACGATTCGCGACATCCAAACTATAACAACTACAACAATAAGAAGTCGAATACGCAAGTCATATGTCAATGAATTTAAAGACAATGACTGCTACATTAAAGACTGAAATCCTGGCAAAAAAGAAAAAACAATTATATATTGAAATAAATTTTCCATTCGAATTATTGAAACAAAAATTAAAAACTTTGTATAGGCTTCTATTCTATTCCGACGTCTAAATTGATAAAGATCATAAAGATGACAATACACTTTTCCTTTTCCACGTAACGATCAAAATAGATTTAGAACAAAGTCTTCGTCGTAACAATAAAACGAGTCTTACTCGTTTACTTGTAAATGGAAAGTTTGTTAAAAGATAAGGTAGGACGAGAACTTGTAAATAAGCATAAATCATAACTGTATAGGTATTGTACGACGCGTACTTGACACGTATACTGTGACTAACACCAGTTGATCGGAAATGTCAACAAGATGATAATACCAGAGCAACGACTGATCTCCTACAGTAATAATTTTGAAATAATAATTTCCTTATATACGCCACACTTACAACTCGGATAAAAGTTGGTTACTAGCGTTAATTTATTTGTCATCCATATAGCCGTAGTTTGAATATTCACTTTAATATTTAATTGTTGTTTATAATTAATTTTAGCCATACAAGATCTCTAGGCCCAACTTCGTATTCAGTTGATCGGAAATGTCAACAAGATGATAATACCAGAGCAACGACTGATCTCCTACAGTAATAATTTTGAAATAATAATTTCCTTATATACGCCACACTTACAACTCGGATAAAAGTTGGTTACTAGCGTTAATTTATTTGTCATCCATATAGCCGTAGTTTGAATATTCACTTTAATATTTAATTGTTGTTTATAATTAATTTTAGCCATACAAGATCTCTAGGCCCAACTTCGTATTACAACAAATGAATTACAACAAAAAATGGCGGGCCTTTGCTCGTACTTTCCAGTGAGTTTTCATGACATCTCAGAATTTACACTCCGCCTTATTATTTTCAATGCACTTGCGCATGATAACCAAAGCATATGACATAAAATTCCTACAAAATTACATAAATTAGTATAGGGTCAAATACTGCAACAAATACAAACAAGATCTAAGCACGTAATAAACCAAATTCCAACACTACATCTTCATTATTTAATTAATCCAAGCATTGCTAAAAACGTACTGGGATACAAATTTTTCATCGATTTCGTTCGCTATTGTCGTTATAACTTTCCTTATATAATACACTAGCTGTGTACCCGCGGCTCTGCCCACGTTTCATATATTCTTCGCTGCGTCCTTTTTTTTTTCTAAACTAGCTAATGCTGTTTACCAGAAGTGCCTTTACAGCTTCACCGTAACTTTGGGGACGAGTGTTGAAGGCACTCGCCGCACAAGGTAACTAACACAAGGTTCACTGCGTCCATAAATATACAAATGAATTAAGAAGAATGTGTCTTTTACACAATGAATGTACATAATAGTAAATCGAAAAATAAATGAGAAAGGGTCGATGGAATCCAAAAAAAAAAATAGCCTTTAACCATCTAGGAAAAATTCCGCTTCGAATGGTGGTAGTCCCATCCCGATATGTTCAGTAGGTAGTTTTGAGGTTATGGCGCCTCAAAGGAACCCCATTTTCCTTTTTTACATATTCATAGATAAATAGAAGATATATGTGCTAAAATACGGTATCTATAACTTAAAAAAATGTATATAAATTTGCTCAGTAGTTCTCGAGTTCTAAATCAACTAACGGACAGACAGGAATACCGAAACATTGTGCAACATTTGCGCTAATGCTATTCTATATGTCAAGCTGTATTTTTAAATATATACTCAAAAACGTTTATACAGATAATATTATCGAACAAAAAGACAAAGTCTTCACTCGATATTTTACTAAAATGATGGCTAGATAAACCCCCTAACTGAATCACGCTGACACCACATTATGTTACACTGTATGTCATGCAAACACCGCACACCTACCCACGAGGTGCTGAGAGGTGACTTCATAACCACACACAAATGGTCGTGCCTCATGATCGCTGATAACATGATTACGTCACGTGATAAGACTCGTCATTGTCACGCCCTGCGGTGGAACGATCGTATTTATCTACAGTGATTATGTCCTGCCCACGTTATCATTATTTTTGTCTATGTTTCAAAGATTGCACGCACTCTAATCCTTCCCTCATTGAATCACGCCACTTTCGTGTAACTTCGCACATTTATTGATAATAATTTAATTTATCAGTAACGGTGCAGCGATGCCGACGACGACGCGTGGTTTCTTTGTAAAAATCAATTTTTTCAATAGAATTTATTGAACAAGATACACGAAATGTAATAAAATTGTATTATAAAACAAAATTAAAGGATATTCACCCACTTTTTTAAATCTGAAAATATTTACCAAGTTATTTACCCTCTCTATTATTATTATATCACCTCACTAAATGGCAAGACAATTAACTTCTCGCCAGAGGTCAAATACCTGGGAGTTATTCTCAACCAGAAATTGACCTGGAATAGTCAACTTTGATATATAATTCAAAAGGCTAAAATAGCAATGGGGATCTGTAGTCGAATATAAATACTAAAAACGGTAATATATCTTAGGTAATGAATTCAAATAACACAAAACAGAATGACTTAAATAGGCACTTGAGATTTTTTAAACTTATAAAGAAAAAAATTATAAATCGAATAAAAACTTGATTTTTAAATTAATTTACAATAAGTCGGATGATAATTACATTTTATTAACTTTATAAAAAAAAATATTCAATCTGTACTAATAAAATATAAAATTGAAGTGACTGTTTGTAATATCAAAATAACTTTTTACTAAATAGATTTGAAAGATATCTTTGCCAAAAATAGTTGGAGGTAATACAAAGAATGCAATTTTTAAAATTTTTGCTGCTGCACGGATTTTGACGGGAGTTTTTTTGGTAGATATCTGGAGATCCTCCTCGTAACTAAGGGTAATTTTAACTTTCAAACAAGATTAGGATTCCAAGAAAAAAAAAAATATTGAATATAATACGATTCAATGCATAGTTTTACGGGGAAATGCTTGAATTTTTGAGTCATATTTTTTCTGTATCTTAGTACTCATTTTTTTTAAATAATTAAGGTTCCGTATAAAATAATTAAAACGTAGTGAATAACATATGAAATGCGGGCGCAGCCGCGGGCACAGAGCTTGTTTATAAATAAGTCTCGAAATATTTCACGGATTTAAATTTTATTTGGCAAAGAGGTGCATATAATCAGGGAAATTAACAAACTATACTTTTACATAACTTCGAATAGCACCAACAAGTTAAAATAACAATTCAAAATGGGGTGATTAATTGTTACATATTTTATAAGATTGAAAATTTTCCATATTCGAAATCTAATTTGAATGTAATTCAGATAAATATAGAAGTAATCTCGAATAAACATTTTCAGTTGCATATTTGTGTCCACTTGAATAGGAAAAATGCATAAATTACGTTACAAATATTTCATTATTATTACATTCTCCTCCGTCCTTGTCACAACTAGTCTCTGGATTTCCCTCTGTAGTATGACATCACATATTTTGCAATTTTATGTATATATATTATTATCATAAAGATATAGTGGGAAATATTTTTGAGATTGCCTCAGAAGGGTTAAGCAAAGTGGATTAAATTTTAATTGCACACATAAACGGTGTTACCAGATAGTTTGATGTTAATAGATGTTATGAAATATATATGATTTTTTTTCCAGTTTACGGTCAGCGAAGTTCATAACGTGCACAGCTTTCGCCGACCATAGAGTCGTAGACGGAGCTGTAGGCGCTCAATGGATGAATTTTTTTAAAGAAAATATGGAGAATCCTGCAAATATTATATTGCAAGTAAATAACTATAAAGGCTAGTAGCGTGGTAATGTATGAAAATTTCCATGTTATTCTGACTGGTCGAGACGTTGGTTATTTTTCCGCGTTTATATTATTATGTTTTATTATTATCATTGATTTATTAGACTTACGACGAGGAACAAGTAACTATATGTGTAGAAGACGTTCATCTTAAAACGATTTCCTATATCAGATAAGATCGCAGTTGTTCCTTGTTGACGACAAACATACATTTATTGACAAAATAATATCAAGTACAAGCTGTATTGCTTCGGCAACGCCCGCGTTTCATATGTTCTTCACCGCGTTTTAATTTTTGTTTATACGGAACCCTAATTAAATTTAACTAAAACTATTTCTCAAAAATTCAAATTTATTTAAAAATTCTTGAGTTTTAATTTTTTTACGCAGTACCACTAATTATTTTCGAAAAATTAAAATAACTTCAACTATCTAACACAATACTTTTTAAATTAAAAACAAAACCGACTTCAAACGAATATACCATAAAAAAATGCGCTAAAAAGTTAAAAATAAATAATTACTTTATTAATCTACTTTTGTAAACTTCGATTTATCCTTTGTTTTAATACCATCAATAATTTTGAAATCGTTGCCAACTTATGGATAACATAACGGATATACGTATATATATATATGTATAATTGTGATGGAGTTTAGGCAGTTATTTCCATTTATAAATAAGTGCATTGGTTAAGTCTAGCTGGTACATTGGTTAATGCATATAAATAAAGTACAAAAACAAAAAAAAAAAACTCCTATTCGTTAAAACGTTGCACCTTCCATCATCAAATAAAATGGTGACTTGAATAGCTGTGGAAGCAAATATAATGTACAAATGTATAAATATTCTAAAGAATTCGATGGTTTCTTTTGTTTTCCCTGAGATCCACTGATCATATCCAGACTTGGTGACAATAGGACCACCTCGGGTGTGTATTCTTTCGATTAAAAAAAAAAAACATTTTGCAAATCGGTCCACAATTTACGGAGAAATCGAGTAACAAACATACAACAAAAATAATACTGACGAATTGATAACCTCCTCCTTTTTGAAGTCGGTTTAGAAAACGTCCCGTCAAAATCGGTTCAGCCGTTCCGAAGATTACCCGGAACAAACAGACAGACAAAAATTTTAAAAAGTGTATTTTTGGTATAGTCATCGTATATAATTTGTCATTACAAACAGACACTTCAACTTTATTTATTAGTATAGATGTAGATCCAGTAAATAAGTATTACGTGCAGTCGCAGATCTATCATTCAGATAATATTGCCTACGTCATTTTTTTACTATTATTAGGCAAGCTACAATTGATCAGCAGCTTCACTTACCACAGATCTAAATCCTGTGAAACTTTAAAAACCGTAATACAGATCTCTAAGCCAACAACGTAGAGTTCCAAAAAATATGATACCAAATTAACGCGTTTATGTACTTGATTTATTAGAAAGAAAGAAAGAAAGAAATTGTTTATTTCCACCATATAAACAGCACATATTTTATTAGTACATTACAAACCATATTTTTAACTGCAAGTGCTGTACTATGCTGGAAAAAAGACCCCATACTCAGCTAATTGCTCCCGCAACGAAGGTTGCAAAAGCGCTGGTTTTCAGCCTGGGCTTGTAAATGATCCGTCATCAATTATTACAGATCACACAATAGTACATATATTTAGATGTAGGGGATAAATATTAAAATTATTTTGCACATGCACACGAATATTACGTAGCAACATATAACTGACTAACAATATACGCCAGGTCACTCGCACTGAACGTCACTGAACTCTAATCTTCGACTCCAATACTTATAAACAGTAATAATAAGATAATAAAAATGCATATTAATTAATTCATATTATATTTTAAGACATGATGCATAAGAACAATTGGTTTAACCTACAATGTTATGTATGGTAATAACATAAATTAATCGTTTCCCATGGAGAACTCGGATCCGCTGGATGCGGATGGCGCAAGACCGGTCGTCGTGGAGATCTTTGGGGGAGACATACGTCCAGCAGTGGACGACTTTCTAAAGAATAGATAGATAGATAGAGAACTCTATAGTTCGAATGCCTCCATTACTAATTAAAAAACTGGAGCGATGATAACGCAGTTGGTAGTGCGACCGGATTCCCCGTCGATTGTCACATGTTCTAGTTCACCTATCCAACTCTAAATTCCGCATGAGTTTTCGGTGTTTCCTACACCGTGAGGAAACAATGGCATGGTAGTATATAATAGTAATCGCCTGGGTAGCTACAACCCTCAAGTTTGAAAACTGGTTGCTAAATATTAATATGCGTGTTCCGGCAGCATCATTTGAGTTATCAAGTTTGAATTTGTGAGATATATCTTTGCTTTCTCTGAGTACCACAGTAATTTCGGAAAATAGAGTTCCGTGTAAAAAAATTAAGTTATGACGTTGTGAACAAAACAAGATTCAATGTATAGCACCCTCGAAACATTATTTTTGATTATTTAAAAACTACATTACGCAATGAAGAAAATATTTTGTTTTGAAGGGATGATGACGCAGTGGGTAGCACGTCCAGATTCTGTGTCAAAGGACGCGGGTTCGAATCCACCTATCCAACTCTAAATCAACCTGAGCTTTCGGTAAAGAAAAACACCGCGAGGAAACGATAGCATGGTGGTAGAGTTTTTTTCTAATAATTCCCTTCTGGGTAGCTACCACCCTCAAGTTAGAAAATTTGTCGCCAAAAACCAATAGGTGTGTTCCGGCAGCGTCACTGGATAACCAGTATCTCTAAACTTAGCGTGTTTAACATCCTGGCCATATAGTCACTTAACCACAGTGAGATTGTGGTCAAAGTACTAAGCCTACACAGAGGCAGAAAATAAATCCAAAACGAGCCACTGAAATCAATGAATAAATAAGTTAGTTGAAAGAAATTTGTTGAATGAACAGTTCCCGCAACAGTTGGGGAACAAACCACAGTTAGAATACATAAATTCTCGAATGAAGGTCACGTGTATCACAACGTTGATGTAAGATTCCGCGAGGTCAAATGGAGCGATAACATCCGTCATCTCCAGCAGATTATGGGATAACTTGATTTGAAGTCTTTATTCAAAAATTACGACAATTAAGATTAGTAATCAGTCGAGCTGGTCCTAATGTAGCTGGTTGACCAAAAATTTATTTGAGGGATACCTATAGTAATGGTATCTATAAAGAACCGATATGGCGAAAATCGTTAAACTGACTTAAAAAGAAGAATCTGTAAGTACTACCTTACAAAATGTTATGGTAACTATCAAAGCAGATTAGCAATATCGCAGAAGCAGCCAATGCCTGAGGTTGTTGGGAGTCTCGCTCCTACTGCAGAAATTATCTGAAGAATGCCTGTGAGAGTAATTCATTAATTGAATTCATCATAATCATCATCATCTCCCTACCCTTTTCCCATTTTTTTTACTCGGTATATGCTCAGTGCTTTGGCCACAATCTCACCTGATTTTAAGTGACGATGTGGTCCAGGATAGTAAACACACTAAGCCTAGATGTACTGATTCTCAAGCGATGCTGCCGGAACACAACTGTTAGTATCTGGCGACAGGTTTTCTAACTCGAGGGTGGTAGCTACCAAGCCGGGCATTATTAGAAAACGCTATACCACCATGCTATGGTTTCCTCACGGTGTTTTTGTTCACCGAAAGCTCAGGCAGATTTTAGAGTTGGATAGGTGGGTTTGAACCCGAGTCCATTAACGCAATTTCCGACCTCACTACCAACTACGCTATCATTGCTTGCTTCAGAAATATTAGAACAATTAATTTTTGTGTAAATTAATTTAATATGCTATTTAATTTTAAAAAGATGACGGACGAAAGAAGATTACATGCAGCTGAGATGCGAATGTTGAGATGGATGTGTGGGGTAACAAGAATGGACAGGATTAGGAATGAATATATTAGAGGAAGTTTGAAAGTGGCACCAATAACAGACAAGTTAAGAGGCGGTCGTTTGTCCTGGTATGGACATGTGATGCGCAGGGAGAAAGAGAATGTTGTAAGAAAGGTATTGGATATGAATGTGGACGGTTACATGGGAAGGGGAAGACCAAAGAAAAGATGGATGGACTGTGTGAAAGATGATATGTGTAGAAAAGGAGTGAATGCGGAGATGACAACAAATAGAGAGGAATGGAAGAGGAAGACATGTTGCGCCGACCCCAAATAAAAATGGGAAAAGGGTAGGGAGATGATGATGATTTAATTTTAAATGAATAGTCCAATATTCCGCTGTTAATTACAAGTACATTTAAAATTGTAAGTGTGTACTTAAATACATAAGCTACTAAGCTAACGATTTTATAATTATCTAATTATACATTTGTTTAATTAATTCTTACAATCGATTTATATTAAAGCCTACTACTAACATAGTGATCGGCTAATGATAATCCAGTGGCAAACACGCTTCATACGATGTTCACGCCATCCAGTAAAATAACTTAGAATTTTTATATCTTATCACGCTTATCACGAATTACATAACTTTTATTAAAATACCCATATTTTCCTATATTAACAAATGTTTTTTTAATAATTGAAAGGAGGCTGTTGTAAGCTCAGAGGTATTGTTCTAGTACAAGTACTTGTCTGGTACAAGTTCCAAGGGCTATCTCATACATTATATACGTAGGTTAGGTAAGCTATAAAACGATTATTTATTTTTAGCAGAATCCACTTTAGAATAGAGGAAGTTAATCGCTCGCTTAACTCCCCAAATACAAATGGATTCATATGAAATAAACGGAGAGGAAAGAATCAGCTCCAAAGAGTGCAAAAAATCAATCTCACTGTGCCTTGGCCAGATTACTATTTACGAAATTTTAACCTTTTATTTATTATTTAATATACATACCTGAGCATGTAGGTGTATTCTACAAAATATTTTTATTTAATAGCACAGAACAGAAAAATGTAGCAACTTTCAAATCCAGAAACCAAAGTATACGCTTCCAAAGATTTTTGGTATGTTGAATGCAAAATCACAATGAAAAAAGACATATGAGCAAAACCAATGTAATTTGTATAGTTTAAACGTATATTTTAAGACAAATTAAATAGTTTTTAACAGGACAAATATGTCGCCACTCTGCATAACCTCAAAAATGGCACAGAGACTCTATTTATTCGCAATTAGGTTATAATATCTCAAACACCAGAGCCAATTGCTCTATATGGACTACAAATTCGAATTCGGCCGAATCTTCGGAAAACAAATATGACACGAAAAAATTTCGGAAAAAATATTTTCTGGTTCTCATGGTTGACCTTGACCTATGTAATAAAAAATATATCAAAAATATTTCGCCATGATTTACATTTTACATCATTATTACCTTACTCGGCTTAGTAATTGACGAATAAGTAATATCTGATAATAACTAAATTATACTTTAATAATAAATAAATAATATTATAAGAAATAGATCAATAGGTTACATGGAAACTGTCGCTATATGCGTCCGATAATGAGAACCGTTATCATTTCTAAGATATTTACATTAAAACAATTCATGCCTACACAGCGCCGGCGACCTTCCACTTACAAAATATATCGAAACAATATAATCAATTCGGTAGTATTATTAAAAACGCTATGTCAACTCGATCTTTCGACCAGGATCATACCTATGAAATATGAACTTGAAGCGTTTATTGTTTAATAAAGTTAGCTACTTTTTAACTAAAGTTAGGAATTTTATTCGCGATTTTAAGGATAAGTTAGAGGAATTATTTTATAAGGAAATCATTTTTATGTATTAACAAACAAACTCTAAGTTTATTGTTTTAATAGTTTATATTAGTCTTACTAGCCGTGTGTCTGCTGTTCCGCCCGCGTTTCGTTTTTTTTACGCTGTATAGGTTCAGTGCTTTGACCACAATCTCACCTGATGGTAAGCGACGATGTGGCCCAGGATGGCAAACACACTAAACCTAGATACTTGTTCTAAAGTGACGCTGCCGGAACACCCCATAGTGGTTTTTGGCGACAGGTTTTCTTACTTGAGGGTGGTAGCTACTCAGGAGGGAATTATTAGAAAATGCTCTACCACTGTAATATGTTTGCCTAACGGTGTTTTCCTTCATCGAAAGCTCAGGTTGATTTTAGAGTTGGATAGGTGTGATCGAAACCGCGTACTTTGATACGGAATCCGGACACGCTACCCCACTACGCCATCATCGCGTCAAAACAAAAATATGTTCTTCACTGCGTAATAAAGTTTTTTTTTTACTTTTTGAACAGTTTATTTTGGTGAAACCGATTTGCAATTTTTTTTAAATCGAAGAAGTACACTCCCGAGTTGGTCCCTTTTCCACCAAATCAGGATCTGATCAGTGGAACTCAAGGAAATTGAAAAAAACCCTCGAATATTATATACACACGTGTTTCATATATTCGTTTCCCAAGCTATGAAGTATGCTTCACAGCTTTACCTAAAAATACTCGTACATACTTACATTTAAAAGTAGAAAAAAATAACTTTTTTCATTAAAAACAAAACCGACTTCAAAAGACTAAACTATAAAAATGCACTAAAAAGTCAATAAATAATTACTTTATTTATCTGGCAATAGCGCAGTTTATAGTGCGGCCGGAGTCCGAGTCAATGGACGTGGGTTCGAATCCACCTATCCAACTCTAAAATCAGCCTGAGCTGTCGGTAAAGGAAAACATCGTGAGGAAACCATAGCTTGGTGGTAAAGGATTTTCTAATAATGCCCGATTGGGTAGCTACCACCCTCAAGTTTGAAAACCTGTCGCCAGATACTAACAGGTGTGTTCCAGCAGTATCGCTTGAGAACCAGTACATCTATTGTGTTTACCATCCTGGGCCACATCGTCACTTAACATCAAGTGAGATTCTGGTCAAAGCACTGAGAATATGCCGTGTAAAAAATAGAAGTAAATATATTTTTTTATCGTCGTGCATCAGACTGTTATTTATAGAACTGATTAACTTTATCAGCTCAGGATGTAATGATCAAAGGGAATGTAATAATCAACGGTTTTTAAGATAAACTCATTTATTAATTTCTATAAACATTAATGTATTTTATAAACCATTATATATCATACGGTTGTTTGCTATGAAATCTTCCCGCGGCGACGTGATAACCCGCGCGGCGTTATCGCGAAGGCGGCGGCGCGCTGCGTCCGCGCACGAGACGTCGAGACCGGCCCTGTTGTGGTTATTTATAGTCTGCTATCAACTATCAACAGTTTCATTGTGATATGATTTACACGCAAACAGCGACCCATAACTTGAGTTTGTGCTACTCCGTACGGTACAACTTTTATGATCCGAAATAATGTCAAATATGTAAATACACAGATAGTACGCTAAATATACGTGAACCTTTAATTTTAATGTCACCAACTTTGCCGTTGTATAAAAAACACAGCTCGTTATACAAAAATAATGCGGTCAAAAGTCCTAGTAATTAAATCAAGCCTATCAACGATAAAAACAAACTTTCGACTTGAGTATCGCAGATTACCGGCTAGCAGTACATATGCTCTAGCATCGCTATAGTTATTACCGTAATTGTAATATCTAATAAATAATAATACACGGTAATATTCAAACCTAAGGTTTTTAAAGCCATTTTGCGAGCGTGAATTGAATAGGTACATAAATATTCCGTAAAATTGTATATAACAAGTGCACCTATATATTTGTTTGCCGATGAAATACCAAAATTAAGTGTAATTAAGCTGATGCCCGATGAGGCCAACGGGTTCTCGAATAGGTACCACTCACTGGGAGACGTAGCGTGGGTAGGAACCCCACAAGGCGGACAGACCACCTGATGAAGGTCGCGGGAATCCGCTGGATGCGGGTGACGCTAGATCGGGCGTTGTGTAGATCTTTGGAGGAGACCTACGCCCAGCAGTGGACGGCTTTCGGTTGTATGGATGGATGGAAGCTGTACACATTGTTCGTAAACCCGATGTCAGACTGAACCAACGAGTTCTTAAGTGGCTGCGGCGGAAGACGCAGCGTGGGTAGTCCCCCCACCGACATTGTATACCGACGACCTGGTGTAAATCCGCTGGATGCGGGTGACGCTAGATCGGGCGTTGTGTAGATCTTTGGGAGAGATCTAGGTCCAGCAGTGGATGTTATTCGATTAATATTAATTATTATTCAACCACTACGAACATTAATACTTTTTTATTAATATGACGATTAATTATTATTAATCCTTTGATGATTGCAAAGTGCTTTGCGTCAAACCTTGATTTCTGTTCTGCATAGCTAAAAGATGTTAAAACTAAAATTATAAGTATTGCTTATTGTGTTAACTACATATACAACTTGAATAACAAACGACGTATTTATGTTTTTTTTTTTTTTTAATATATCTTATTATTGCAGATCCGGAAGGGAATCCTACGATGGCGACGCAATAAGTTATCATGATATACATAGATGTGATGCAAATATAAACACTATGTGATATAAACTCAATATGATGATGGCAAGCAAAACATGCTTACATCCAAATAATCAAAGGTAAAACAGCTCAAGAGATTTTCTCCCCTCTCTTTAACAACCAATTTAAGCTTTATCAGTAAAAAATTTTTTTTTAAACTTTTGCTTCGATCAATGCGTGAACACATGTTACTATAAAGAATGGAATTTCCTAATAAATCAGATGATGTAATTTTATCACCGGTCTTAATAATGGCAAGGTAGTAAGAACCACTAATACTATTGCAATGATTACGGACGTACAATATTACGCTTTGGTCCTTCGAAGATAAGATTAATTTGGATTAACGAAACGTTTAAGTCATTATCCAACGACGCATTTACGGTGAATAGTGTTCGCGAGTATTCCATGATGTAGTCATACAATTGTGATATCTTATCTGTTTACTGTTTAGTTTAAACAATAAATTTTCAACAAAGCTGTTGTCACTCCGTCCTATAATCGTTTATTGTATCCAGTGACGAGAGATTGTGCTAAAAGAGTACCTACTTACTAAAACTAAATGTCATCTAATATTATACGTAGGTATTTTATTCACATGTTCTTATCAGTTTTAAAAAACTCTCATTCAAATTTTTCGTTTTTTATTATGCCGTATAATTTGGACAGTTTTTTAACTAATGTTGTTGACATTTAAGTATACCTTGGACAAACTATAGGTCTATTATACAAACTTGGACAAGCTATTTTTTTTTTGACACGTTTTAGGGTCAGTGCTTTGACCACAACGTTACCTGATGTTAAATGACGATGTGGTCTAAGATGGTAAACACACTAAGTCTAGGTACTGGTTCTCAAGTGATGCTGCTGGAACACACCTATTGGTATTTGGCAACAGGTTTTCAAACTTGAGGGTGGTAGTTACCCAGGCGGGTATTATTAGAAAATGCCCTACCACCATAGGTAAGTATAGATCCAACTTCGAGAAACAAGTCAATCTACGAATCCAGCTCGCCTGAGCAGCATTTGGGAAGCCACGCAGAATCTTCTTTCACATCCGAAATACTGCAGTGTCTCAAGATGAACATCTTCGATCACTGTGTTGCCGGTGATGAGACAAGGTATTGGCACGTGGTCGCTTACAATGGGCCTAATTGCTCGGAATTTAACTGCGTCATCGAATCAGGGGTCAGGAGTTCCGCAAAAGAACGAAACATGGCGACATATTTGAAGATGAAATTGTTATGTTACAGTCACTCTTGAAAGCATAGAATTAATTAAAGAAATAAAGATTAATTTCGCAGAGGACTTATTACACTATATTGTGATCTCTTTGTTTTAACGAAATCTGTAAAATAAAATCTTATAAACTGTAAATAATGATTATATTATACCAATACATTAGATCACGGAAACTGTAAAAAAAAAATTTTATACATATTTTAAATTTAAACCATGTAAAGCAGTGGCCGTCACACTGTTCTGGTCAAGGGCCACATAGGTTAATGTGAGGTACCACTGCGGGCCGCACTTTTATGCATTGGGTAGTTGATGCCATATATTAATTGACATATTTTTATGATTTGTTAAATGTGAAATCCCCATAGACTTTGTATGCCAATAACAACCTATGAAGTAATTTTTTAATAATCTAATTCACTGGGTATTCATTGATTTCAAAGCAACTGAAAAACTAATTTGCGGTTAATTAAAAATTAAGTGTTTTTAGAGAACTTGTGTTAGGGTTTGGGTTGTGTTATTGGTTCATGGTATCAACAACCTAATTCCGTTATATTCTACTAGCTACGTAGGTAGCATTATAGTAAATAATATATGTGAATACATAATGTTTATTGAAAAAAGATTTTATATTTTAAACACACCTACATCAAATGTTAGGTACTTATTTGTGTATTTTTACTACTAGGTAATAGGTTCCAATATCATCTAAAGAGCACACTAGAAAAAATAAAAAAAAAACAAATGAATAAACAAAAAAACTTAATTAAATTAACAAGTAGTAAAAAGATCTCTAGTCATGCTAAAGGATGGCAGGGACCATAAAAAAAAATATATCATGTTCAAATGCATTCGCTTCAAATGCGAATATTTAATTCATCATTTTTTTCTGATCGTTTTTGTTAGGACCTAGTCTTATTCAAGTTCATAATAAAACGAACCAAAAAGCGGAGAAGTGCGGTTCGGGCAGCCGTTAGCCGTTTTCGAGAATTCTCTCCCGCACCCCACTTACTGACTCTACGTATGTACCCATGTTCTCATGCTGCGTACTTCTATTTAGTTAACTTATAGTATTTCCGTATGGTGCTGGCTTAAGAATATTACCACCCCATATCTCCCCGTAGGTGTCATAAAAGGCGATTAAGGGATACACCAGGGAATATGCAGCAGCATCCTCTGAAGACCACAAACACTTACCGAGCTCTCCAACCGACCTGCCAAGCGTGGCGATTATGACAATTCCCCCTTTATCTTAGATAGACCAAGTCCAGCAGTGGACGCCTTTACGGTTGGATGGATGGATGGATAGTATGGTAAACTCAATTTTGAATCATTGCCTATTAAAATAGTTTGACACGTCGCGGGCCGCACAAATACCGCATGCGGCCCACAGTTTGACGACCACTGCTGTAAGCTATTATTACAGATATGCTACATTGATTAATTTAGAACAATACTACAAGGGAAACCATTCAAACAATTACGATCATTAAATAATTCAAATGTGTAATGGAAGACACTGACATTGCCCGAAGAATTGCTAAGCTTAAGTGGCAGTGGGCTGGGAACATTGCTCGCAGAACCGATGCCCGATGGGGTCAACGGATTCTCGAATGGCTACCACGTATTGGAAGACGTAGCGTAGGCGTGCGCCTCTCACAAGGTGGACCGATGACCTGGTGAAGGTCCGCAAGACCGATCGTTGTGGAGATCTTTGGAGGAGACCTATGCCCAGCAGTGGACGTCTTTCGGAATGTAAAATCTCAATTTTAATATTACTCTTTATAACTCTCTTGTACTTACAAAAGAACGAACACTGAAAACTCCCGAATCAATAACGTCACAAATAAAACAAACGAGCAAAATGAAAAAAAAAATACACATTTATTATCAATCCATAATAATAATAATAGGGGAAATTATAAAACTTTATATCTTGCTTTGTTGACCATGTGATGTGCTGAGGTCTGTAGTTTCAAAAGTTCTTCCTTTATGAGCCGTGTGATTTCTGACTTGGCTTTGGCCACGGCCAGTTCCTGGGAGCTCTCTATAGCTAAATAGAGTTTCCGTTCGCCGTCGGGCGGCGGCTTCCCGGGCGGTACGTAAGTGCCCCGGACCGTGATGCCGGCTTCCGAGTACTCGCTTATCAAGGCCAACGCCTCCTGCGACACAAAACCGATTTAAATATAAACCATTGACAACTTTGTATATTTTAACTAGCTGTATGCCCGCGGCTGCGTACGCGCTTCATATATTCTTCAATGCGTTTAATTTTTTATGCGGAACCCTAATTAACTTTTAGTACTAAGAGGAAGAGGAATAAAAATATTTCTCATAAATTATAGCAGTTGCCCGTAAAATTGGGCATTGAATCAGATTTTATTTAAAAAAAAAATTGAGTTTTTTTTATTACGCGGAACCCTAATTATTTTCGAAGATTCAAAATACAAAAAGCGCCGTCAAAATCCGTCCAGCCGTTCCGAAGATTACTCATTACAAACAGACAGACAGACGGACAAACAAAAATGTTTAAAATTGTGTTTTTGGTATAGGTAACAACACACAGCTATATATGGGGCATTCCACCAAATAAGAACATTGTTACGGAGCGACCCTCGCGGATTATGTTTAAAATTTATGGAAGTGTTCTAATCAATCATAAGACAAAAATTCCCTGAGAGTTTTAGCTCTTAATACGCAGCGGCATTTTTAAACAAAATTGACAAACATTGTATTTTGTAGGAAAAATTCTCAGCTTTTGAATGAAAATATTTTTTTTTTTCATAAACTCATCAGGAGACCCTTAAAAATCGAATTAGAGTGGAAGAATTGATTTTTTTTCGGTGTGCAACCCAAAATTCTTCAAATTAGAATTTTTTTTTCTGAAAGCTGAGAGCTTTTTACACAGAATATAGCGTTTTGCCGATGTGCATATTTTTTTGTTTCGTCATAATCATTGATAACGTTATCTGATACAATCGAGACATTTTTACTTGGTCCCCGTTCAAGTTTTACGTTTAACTGAAACGTAACTTAACAATCTAACAGAACAGGGCAGAGTAATGAACAAGATGGATTTTCTTAATTATTTAGGTAGATATATGATGATACACTGATCAGTCAATATTATCTGAAATCTACGTCATAGTTGTGCTAATAGAAACTGTTAGCTGGATGGGAATAAACCCCGACGCCTTTCACTCTTTGTCAAATATAGACTTGATTAGAATGACAGCTGTCAAACTAATGTCAATAGTGCTGGATACTACTAATCGATTCGTATAAATAATAAAAATTATATATATATTTATAAATTATTACGTTATTTCAATTAATATTGTAATTTGGAAACAAGAATAAAGTTAAATAATTGACACTTTTCGACAGAAATACAATTATAAGACATTTATAATAACAGAAACAAAATCGCATCAAAACATAATTTACGAAATCGATACCTTTATCAACGGTTAAGTCGATGCAAGGACGGCACTATTTATCGACCAAATAAAATATAATATTACTTGTTTGAATTTACGCCAAGAAAAAAAAACCACAAAAATCATGCACTTCAACACAATGAAAGATATCGTTTTAATCAAGCTATATTTTATAGACTACTAGCTGCTCGCCGCGGTTTTACCCGCGTAACTTCCCGTGAGACTTTCGGAATAAAAACTATCACCATAGCAAATTTCATTCAAATCGGTCTAATAGTTATTAAGTTTATTCGTTACCTAAAATACTTTCCTTTTTATAATATTCTTTGTTACAGATAAATGGCAGATTAAGGATAAAAAAAAATCACCTTAAACATAACTGTACTAACTAATTGCAATAATAACATCTGCGTCGTCTTAATAACTTCACACAGAGAAATACTAATGCACCGATTATTGCCAACTTGAGTAGCATTTTGATACTCGTACCGCATCCGATGGATGTACAAAATAAACTGCTGTGATATATTGTTATTTGTTACAGATGCATTAAGAACGCACTTAATTATATCTTCAGACATTTTATGTGAAGGGGTTATCGAGAACAAATTCGAGGTAAATACGCGGCAAATGAGATCATTCAAGTGCAATAAAAATAAGGGCATCTGTTATAAAGAATACTGCTATCATTTAAAAAAAAATACACATTTTATTAACCATTTAAATTGTCAGACGGGTCAAATGAAAACTACGCAATAGGTCAAACTCTTGCAATATACGACTGCTAACGAGGACAGTATTAGATTTAATTCTTATATATTATAAGTAAAAAGTAAATATTTTTGTCTGTCCGTTGAGTTTTATGAAAGCGAAGAATCGATTCACATGATACTTTTTCTTTTTCAAATTATAAAACATTTCTCTACTCAAATTTCAGTATAAATTTTGATAATAGTAAAACAACGCGTTGTTTATATAAACAGTGTATTATTTTTTTATTATAACCCGTAAGGTTATAAACATGCAAACAATGATTTATTTCTCAAACTCGAGTCATTGTTATAAATAATCATACTAGCTGTGTGCCCGCAGCTGCGGCCGCGTTTCATAAATTTCTCACTGCGTAATTAATATAGTTTTTAATTTCCTTTCATACGGAACGCTAATTATTTTCGAGAAATTTAAGTAGCCTATGTTACGCGGACCGTATGCCAAAAAGGTTCCGTCAAAATAGCTCGAGGCATTCTAGTGATTACCCGTAACAAATAGACAGAAAGAGAGACAAAAATTTTAAAAATTGCCTTTAGATATATAGGTGTCGTTTGTATAGGTATTCACATGTATTTAGTAAAAAAAAAATTACTTTGATACTACAAACGGACACTTCAATTATATTTATGTGAATACGTATGATTCAGTAGCGTTGATTCTTAACTAATTACTTTCCCAGTGCGCATTTATTATGTTACATGCTATATCACAAATATGGTGTTTTTTGAACTTGGTTGGTGGTGGTGGAGTTGATGGTGGCGGGGATGATGGTGGTGGGGTTGATGGTGGTGGGATGGTGAAGATGGGTTTGGTGATTGTGGGGTTGGGTGGTGGTGATGGGGTTGGTGGTGGTGGGGTTGGTGGTGGTGGGGTTGGTGGTGATGGGGTTGATGATGGTGGGGTAGATGATGGGGTTAGTGGTTGTGTTGATGGAGTTGGTGGTGGTGTTGGTGATACCTTGCTGGTGACCCTCCACCGCGCTTGCTGCGGGAAGTCGTTGATCTCGAGTTCGGTCTCGTACTTCCGGAACACCTCCTCGGCCGGTTCGTTGGACGCGTCGTCACGCGGCTGATAGTTCAATCTCGTGTTCAACTTCGCCGCCAGTTGTTCCGCCACAGTTTTAGCCTGATCAGGACATTTTTTTTTTTTTAATCACACACAATTTGCACTCCTCACTACTTTAGGTTTCAGATTCGAACCTGCCCATCCAACTATATAAGGCAAAGAAGGTCATACGTGGGGACACTATTACACTACGGCAGGAACGCTACGAAGCTTCTGACACGGGCCAGGGACCCTCACCCCCTTACCAATTGCATTCCGCACCCCTTTACCAATTGCGTTGGGGGGGGGGTACTTCGGTCTCACTAATGCAATTGGTAAGGGGAGGGCGTAAACGCATTCCTCTCGTCAAAAAAAAAAAAATGCGTGTCACTCACTAGGGGACACTAAAAAAAACTATACAAGGAGGATGGATATTAAAATTGTATTTATTTTTGAAGATCCGTCCCGAAGCACCACTATAATTCGGGCAAGGGTCTCTTGAGGACCACTAAATCTATGTTTAGCGTGTCTACCGTCAAGGATCACATCACATCACCTAGACCTCAAAGCGTTGAGCATATTGTCGTTGTAAAACCTATACATTTATATATTTTTTACACGATATACGCTCAGTACTTTGACCGCAATCTCACCTGGTGTTAAGTGACGATGTGGTTCAGGATGGTAAACACACTAAGCCTAACACACCTATTGTTATTTGGCGACAAGTTTTCAAATTTGAGGGTGGTAGCTACCCAGACTGGCATTATTAGGAAATGTTTAAAAATATACGGTTTCCTCACGGTATTTTCTTCACCGAATATCTATTATGTGCCCTTTTTTGGAGGTTTTAATCATTATGACTAGCTTTTCTGACCAATCATTTGTATGAAAAGACTTTTATGCGTTCCCAAGCACTGTACAGAGAACTATGGTATTGTAATTAAAAAAAAATGATATGTTCATCAGCCACAATATTGTCAAAAAAAACATGTCATATTAATAAATTAAAAATACGCACTTAGTACACTATTGTTATCATCATTCTCCTGCCTTTTCCCAACTCACTTGGGGTCTGCGCAGTATGTTATCTTCTTCCATACGTACCTATCAGCCGTCATCTCTTCATTCGCCCCTTTTTCTCTCATATCATTTCTTACACACTCCATCCAAACTTTCTTTGGCCTTCCTCTACTTTTCCATCCTTCCACATTCATATTCATTCATATTTTACCCACATCCGCTTCCTCTCTTCTCATAACATGTCCATACCACGACAAACGAGAACCTTTCAACTTTTCTACCATTGACGCAACTTTCAAACTCCCTCTAATATATTCATTTCTTATTTTATCCATTCTTGTAACACCACACATCCATCTTAGTACACTATTGTTACTTGATCGAAATTAACTGTAACGATTAATAAGAGACATTACATAGTGTAAAAAATTGAGAGTATTAAATGTAGCGGAATAATTATGAGGGAATTCTTAAATATAAGCAAAGCCACTGACACAACTAGTGTACTACGTATGATTGAAAAGTAATAATCACCGTAATAAGAGTATGCGCCGAGGGAGCTCCTTTGAGAATGGCCTCGGCGGCTTGCTGTGTCGCGCCCTTCTGCTCCGTGCCAAGCCCTTTGGCCAGATTGATGCGCGATGCCAACCGTCTGGCGAGCTCCAACTTGCCATCCGCTCCACCCGCTGCCCCGCTCGGGACAGCTGCCCCGCCGGCGGGTGGCACTCCCCCCACGGCAACGCCAGGCTGTGTAACACACACAATAACTCAGTTCAGCGGTTCCCAAAGTATAATGGAGTTAACTTTCATAGTAGTTTTTGATGGGATCTCAGCTGTAATATAGCAGTTGTTATCTTTAATTCATTAAGTTACGTATTCTATATCCTAGGTGATAACGCCCCCTCGTGGGCCCCAGAGACTAGACTAGAGAGTAAATTAGGGAGTATTCAGGACGCGAAGAGGGGGCGTGGACGGATTAAAATGTATATTGTAAAAAAAACTTTTTTAATTAAAAACCGACTTGAAAAAATACACTTTAGAAATTCAGTAAAAAGTCAATAAATAATTACTTTATTAATCCGGTTCGTTAATTTTGAAATCGGAGCCAAAGTGATGTAAATTTACGTCGCTAATTATATTCAATTTTGATTAATTGTTCTTTAAAATCACCCTATTCCTTTATTTAGCTTGTATATAATAACTCCAATCTTAACAAAGCAGATTAATAAAGTAATTATTTATTGCCTTTTTAGTGCATTTTATAGTATTCAAATACGTGTAGTGTATCGGTCCACACCAGTGAGCCGCGACCCATACTTTGGGAAATGCTGACTAAACTAAAACAATAATAATAATAAAAAAAAAATAGTTAATAGATTTCACCCAAAAATTACTATACTAATAAAGAAAATTGGAGTGTCTGTTTGTAATGCAATAACCTATACTAAAAATACATTTTTTTTTAAATTTGTCTGTTTATTTGTTCCGAATAATCTCCGAGACGGCTGGACGGATTTTGACAGGATTTTTTTTGGTAGATAGGTGAAGTTGCTCCGGCAAACTTAGGGTACTTTTAATTTTAGAAAATAATTAGGGTTCCGTATAAAAAGAAAACTAAAACGCAGTGATGAATATATGAAACGCGGGGGCACAGCTAGTTATAAATATATTAATATAACATTTTTGTTTCAAGCACGCCGATATTTCGTTTACGTAAAAACTACCGTTTCCGTTAATTGCTTTGCTGCCTCGGTGGCGCAGTTGTATTGCGGTGCGACTGCCGTTCTGAGGTCTCGGGTTCGATTCCCGGGTCGGGTCAAGTGGTATCGGGTTTTTCTACTCAATATCATCCCGGAGTTTGGAATTTGTGCCCGATATGGCGACAGGCTCGCCCCCTGTCGCATCTGGGACGGAACTGAGCTCGGCGGAATGTGGGTGGTGTAGTTCGCTATTCCACCTCTGCCTAACCCTTCGGGGATAATAGGCGTGAGCTTATGTTATGTTTAATTGCTTTAATCAATCCTAAAGGTGCATTTACATTAGTAAAGTAAGATTTACCTTGATCTCTTTGATAATCTTCTTGGCGGCGAACATCGTTTCGATCTGCTGGTCGAGGTCGCCCTCCACGTCCTCGTCGTCGGAGTCCTGCAAGCCGAGTGCGGCCTTCTGGTACTTCTTCTTCTCCGTCGCCGCCTGAGCTTCTGATTCGTCGAATTTGAAACCTGACAAATGACCGTTTTTTTTTTACATCCTTTAAAACCTTCAACACATTTCCAACACTTGAACGGAATAATGTATACACCTTTAGGAAGATAATACTAAATAAAAAAAAAAAGGTTTAGGAAAATTATTACTTCAAGTTTTGTACAATCAATTGTACGTTTGCGCCGCCATACCTTTGTGGCTCAGGAGCCGTTTAAGTATTAGGAGTACAAATAAGTTTCCGCCGTTTTTTAACACAAATTAATTATTTATTATAGAAGAACGGTAATATAAATATTTATTTAAAATATTGCCCATCACTTGCAACCACTTTTTCCCATCTCTCTGGCAGCATTCGAATCCCACGTCTGAAGAACTCCTTGTCTTTTGAGGCTATCCACGAATCAACCCAATTTCCTTGTTTATGAATCATACCTAATGATTTTAAACGATGTGAGACTGCTTGCCGAGTGACTTCTAATGTTAGAGCAAGTTCTTTTTGTGTTTAAGATCAATCTTCCTCCAATTCTGCATCCTCGTAAATTTTTGGTCTTCCACTGCGATCTTTGTCTTCTACGTGGAAATCACCGTTTTTAAACTTTTGAAACCACTCTCGACACGTTCTCTCACTCAAAGCACCCTCACCAATATGCTTCTACGAGCAATTGATGCGCCTCAGCAGCAGATTTCTTTAAATTAAAGAAGTGAACTAATATTTCCCGCAAATGACGCTTACTTGGCTCAAATTTTGACATTTTCAACTTATAAAAATTATATTTTACCAATATAAAATCAATGATATTAATAGGTTATGTCGTTCTTGAATGTCCAAACTATTTTCTAAACCGGTTATCATCTGCGAAAGCTAACCGATACTCCGTGCCGCGCCATCTACAACAAAACGGCGGAAACTTATTTCTACTCCTAATATTACGTTGGATTAGCTTTTGCTTTTTTTTTCAAAATGACATTAGCCAAATTTATCTCAATAAATTTTCATTTTTTTTTTTAAATCACAGTTATGTTAATGCTTGCGTAGTCGTGATTGAATTGAGAGGCTGGGGAGGAGGAGGGGGGTGGGGAATACAAAAATGACCAAATTTTTTCTTACGTCATAATAAGATGATAAATAATTGTAGTGTACCTTTGCCACTAAAACCGCCGCCAGTGTGCACCTTTTTACCCTCTTTCTCCTGTGCCTCCTTATATTTCT
Source organism: Samia ricini (assembly GCA_014132275.2). Taxonomy (NCBI): domain Eukaryota; kingdom Metazoa; phylum Arthropoda; class Insecta; order Lepidoptera; family Saturniidae; genus Samia; species Samia ricini. The sequence goes on from AP028159.1 coordinate 5,531,162, forward strand.
CCCATAGGTTACGCAGTTCGGGTGTTGGCGTCGCGCCGGCCAGCTCGAACGCTCGTAACACGTCGCCCGCGTACCGGCCCTGTTCGGGTGTGAGGAAGGTCCACGCGTAACCTTTGTTCCCCGCTCGACCCGTACGCCCGCATCTGCGTCCAGGTGTGTGTACATATGTAAATACGCGTACACCGTAAGTGTAACCATACAATCGAAACGAGTTTGAAGTGACGAAAACTCGGTGAGAACTTCAACCGGTGTAGGTTCAGTGGGAGTTTGAACCGGTGTAGGCTCAATAGGCATTTGAATCAACAAAGGCTCAATGGGAGTTTGAATCAACGAAGGCTCAGTGGGAATTTGTACCGATGGAGGCTCAATAGGTATTTGAATCAACAAAGGCTCAATGGGAGTTTGAATCAACGAAGGCTCAGTGGGAATTTGTACCGATGGAGGCTCAATAGGTATTTGAATCAACAAAGGCTCAATGGGAGTTTGAATCAACGAAGGCTCAGTGGGAATTTGTACCGATGGAGGCTCAATAGGTATTTGAATCAACAAAGGCTCAATGGGAGTTTGAATCAACGAAGGCTCAGTGGGAATTTGAACCGATGAAGGCTCAATAGGCATTTGAATCAACAAAGGCTCAATGTGAGTTTGAATCAACGAAGGCTCAGTAGGAATTTGAACCGATGAAGGCTCAATAGGTATTTGAATCAACAAAGGCTCAATGTGAGTTTGAATCAACGAAGGCTCAGTAGGAATTTGAACCGATGAAGGCTCAATAGGTATTTGAATCAACAAAGGCTCAATGGGAGTTTGAACCGATGAAGGCTCAATAGGCATTTGAATCAACGAAAGCTCAATGGGAATTTGAACCGGTGAAGGCTCAATAGGCATTTGAATCAACAAAGGCTCAGTGGGAATTTGAACCGATGGAGACTCAATAGGCATTTGAATCAACAAAGGCTCAATGGGAGTTTCAATCAACGAAGGCTCAGTGGGAATTTGAACCGGTGAAGGCTCAATAGGCATTTGAATCAACAAAGGCTCAATGGGAGTTTGAATCAACGAAGGCTCAGTGGGAATTTGAACCGATGGAGGCTCAATAGGCATTTGAATCAATAAAGGCTCAATGGGGGTTTCAATCAACGAAGGCTCAGTGGGAATCTAAACCGATGAAGGCTCTATAGGCATTTGAATCAACGAAGTCTGAGTGGGAATTTAGATCAACGAAAGCTTAGTGAGAATTTGAATGTAAGAGTTGGCATCTACTAGGATTCAATGAGAGTTTGAATCAATAAAGGCTTAATGGGAATAATATGGTTGATGTTACTTGGCTAATTCTGCTTCAAATGACTTAAAATTCAACAACCAAATGTCTAGGAAGGAACTTAAACTTAAGGCCTGGGTTTTGATGAGAGAATAAAAAACGACAAGTCAACATCATCCCGATTTAAATAAATAAGATTTTTTTTAAACCAGTTCAAGTTGAGGGCGTACCTGATGATTTCTTTTATACAGCGTAGTTTTATACTGTAACTGATGATGTGGTCTAGAATGGTAAACATACTGAACCTAGTGGTACTGGTCTCGGGTTTCGATCCCCGGGTCGGGTCAAGTGGTGTTGGGTTTTTCTACTCAATATCATGAGTTTGGAATTTGTGCTCGATATGGCGACAGGCTCGCCCCCTGTCACATCTGGGACGGAACTAAGCTAGGCGAAATGTGGGTGGTGTAGTTCGCTACATCACCTCTGCCTAACCCATCGGGGATAACAGGCGTGAGCTTATGTTATGTTACCACCATACTATAGTTTGCTGACGATGTTTTTCTTTACCGAAATCTCAAGACTTATAGAGTTATTTCGATCGCACTATCAACTGTTACAAGTAACATTTAATACTAGTTTTTTTTATTTTAATTTTCGATTATGTTTTTTTTATACATACATAATAACACCCGTCACTCCCAAAATAGTAGACAGAGACTACATCCTATCCCCTGTTACGATCCTGACACACTTTTCGCTTGACTTACTTTCATGAGCGCTCTCATACACGCTCCTCGGCAATGGGTACATTTGACCGCGGTATTTCTTTAGACTTTCCTAACGTTTTCGACCAAGTCTAGACACGCTTGCCTAAGTTGACCCTTACCGGCCTTTACCCAGTCACCCTCGTCTTGTAAGTGTATTTCGCCAATCGCCTTACATCCATCCTCTCCACGTGCCCAAACCGTACTATAACGTTTATAACATCACACTATTTCTTACTTTCACATTATTATAGTGTTGATTTGAATGGTTAATTAAGTCTGAAGCTATGATGGCGCAGTGGGTAGTGCGACGGACTCCGCGTCAACCGACACGGGTTCGATCTCCACCTATCCGACTCTAAAATCGACTTGAGCTTTCGGTAAAGGAAAACGTCGTGAGATAGCATTTTCTAATGACGCCCGCCTGGGTAGCTACCATCCTCAAGTTTGAAAACTTTTTTTTTTATTCGAGAGGAATGCGCACATTTTACGCACATCCGAGAGTAACCTCCCCGATGGGGTCGATGGAGGGGTGTGTGGGACTCGCCAGGCGCTGAAGGCGCCGGGAATACCCGCTAAGCCCCCCAGGACCTCTCCCGCCACCTTGCCGCAAAAATACGAGATGGGAACGGATTCTACCGCGTTGCCCAGGTAAAATATGTAACCCAACCCTGGGTTCGAACCTCCTACCTTTCAATCGTACTGTCTATGGGACACGCGGGTCAGTCCCACCCGGCTAATCACGCTCTCAAGTTTGAAAACCTGTCGCCAAATACCAATAGATGTTCCGGCAGCATCACTTAAGAACCAGTACCTAGATTTAATGTGTTTACCATCCTGGACCACATCGTCACTTAACACCAGGTGAGATTATGGTCAAAGCGCCGAGCTTATACCGTGTAAAAAAAAAAAAAAAAACACACACACATACCGATGGACATAGTCCTCGTAGTGGTTCGGGCAGTCGTAGTTGACAACAAGCACGAGTTGCTTGACGTCGAGTCCGCGCGCCGCGACACTAGTCGCGACCAGCAGCTTCACCTTCCCGTTCTTGAAGTCCACGATCGTCGAGTCCCTGTCGAATTGATCAATCCCTGTAACAGGTCACCGTTAATATATTCGTCACTTCACAACTAAAATTATATCTACCAATCTACTATTAAATCTACCAAATAAACAGCCCACTGGCTTTTCTATGATACTTATTAATATTGAAGTGAACACCACTTTAGCCGCGTTGTGCTGTACCTCGGTTGGGGGGAAAACTTATACGATTCGCGCCAAATATAAGGGGGGGGGGGGGTTTAAAAGCTGCTGCTCAGGGATAAGTAATACAATTTAAACTTATCAGCCTATCGTATGTTATGATGAAACTCGGTTCACCAACTCGATTAAAATCGGTTTGACAATCGAACGAGTCAAATCGATTTAAAGCTTGATTAAACCGGTGTGATCCGCTCGCTGTGCGTCGAGTCGAACGTCAGCTAGCACCACACGACGCGAGTTTTCTGATGAAAAATTCGCTTTCCTAACCACACAAATATTTGTGCATTCCCTCCATCTCAGAGAGATTATTCTCAAAATTAGCATTAGTCTGCAATAATAGACTGAAAGCAACAAAAAAAAAACTGGACCAAATTCTTTTCCTAAAACAGTGCAAGAAAACGAAAATTGACTACATAGCAAGAAGCATTTAATTTTGATATTTTAATTTGATGGCAATAAACATTTTATTATTTATCAATAACAAATATGACAAAAAATTGTTTTTCTTTTTGTTTATTTTTGGGGCTTTTTAATTATGAAATACTATTTTTTATATTATCGTTATAACTAACGAATATAATTAAACCAAGCTATTCAAGCTAAATTGCGTCTGTTAACGCAATATTCGTACCTTTTATTAGCCGATGTTCGACTTTAATGCAAATCGATTTGAATCGGTTGCAAACCGATTCGCTTCTTTTTTTTAAATCGAGTTAACCGAGTCGTAATTTTAACCGAATTGCTCATGACTAGAATGAACTATAAGAAAATGTACAAGATTATTGCTCGGAGCGTCAATAGGTGTCAAGACCAGACAAACGATTTATGCGTCGTGTTAATAATTACAACTAACAGATTATGAAATTTAGACATTAAAAAAAGCCAGTTCCGAACGCAGACCCCCACGGGTCCCTTGTTTTTATTATTATTATCTTTTAATACACATCAATAGGCCTAAATGGAAAGCTAAAAGTTACCCAAAGGGCAACAGAGAACTATGCTCGGAGTTTCACCGCGTGATCGAATCAGGAATGAGGAGTTCCGCAGAAGAATCAAAATAAACGACATTGCCTGAAGAATTGACAATTTAAAGTTTGAGTAGGTTGGCATGTTACTCGTAGAACCGATGCCCGATGGGGCAAACGGGTTATCAAATGGTTACTACAAGGTGAACCGACGACCTGGTTAAAGTCACGGGAATCCGCTAGATGCGGGTGGTACAAGACCGGTCGTTATGGAGACCTATCCCAGCAGTGGGCGTCTTTTAGTTCACGTGATGATGACACACAATATAAAAAAAAAACCACTCAATCAATAGGATATTATCATAAGTGTTTCGTACTGATTAAAGTAATCCATTGTGATATTTTTCGACAAAAAGCACTCCTAACTTCACATTACTCAATTCAGATTCTTTAAGAATCCTTTAAGAATCCATTGTTTCCAGCTGGATTTCTCATGTTTCTACTTAATCGCTCAAATGCCAATAAAAAAATTAACAATAGGAAGCCGGCGTAAAAGCCAGATTGGTGCTTGACCGGTTAATCTTCCCTATTCAGAAATTCAATAAAAATCATTTCGTTAAACAACTATCACAAACGAGAAGTAAGCTTATTTTAAAATCAAAATTTAATTATATCTTTGATAGAAATATAAATAAAAACCGCATCCCCGAAGCAGGTATTATGTTGGCTGAAATAAAAAAGTATTCTTTTTCATTAGTAAATTTTCATATCACACTCGTATGTACGTATTTAAAATAAAAATCTAACTGCAACTTATTTTTAAGAATCTTTTGAAATTTAAAAAAATAACTTTAGTGGATTATTTTTTCTAATTGAATCAGTAGTAGTCCCATTGTGTTGACAAAACAAATCTAACATAAACACACGAAGACACACACAGAGAGGCAACCTGCAAAAGAAAATTTAAAAAGCCTGAATTCTTTTGTAAATAAACTTTCAACTATTACCTCGTTTGATAAATAATAATGTAATTAAAAAGAAAAAAATGCAGTATATTATGTGTTTCACTGTATATTTTAAGGCCATTAGTACACGTTAAAAAGACATTTTTTTAATTTTTAATTTCATGGTTTACTTCTTCAAATAATACGTCACATTGTTTATCCGAAATGTAAAAATAAACTTCTCGAATAAATGTCAAAAGGACTATTTTTGCAATAAACAAACTAGTTTAAAAAGAGATACGTTTTAATATAGTAATTTCAAATGAATGCCAGAAAAACCTAATTTACAAATAAATATATTTCCGACTAGGTATGTGCCCGCGGCTCCGCTCGTGTTTAATATATTCTTCACTGTGTAATGTAGTTTTGAAATAATCATTGTCAGTTGATTTTTTTTACAATTTCTAGGGTTTTAATCATTTTTTACCAGTTTCTAAATTATTTTTGGTACAAACAGAAAGTAAACACCTGCACCACAATATTTATATCATCTGTCTTAAAAGTCCCGTCAAAATCAGTCCAGTCGTTCCGGAGATTAACCGGAACAAACCGACAGACAAAAAAATTAAAATTTGTGCTTTTGATATAGGTTCCGTATGTTAATATTTATTTAGTAAAAAGTTATTATTTCGATATCACAAACAGACTCTTCAATTTTATTTATATATATATAGCAGTGTGCCCTTGACTGCGCCCGTGTTTCATATATTCTTCACTGCATTTTTTTTTATACGGAACCCCAATTTTTGTTTAGTACTAAGATAAAGTAAAACTATTTCACATAAATTCAACCACTTACCCGTAAAATCGGATTTTATTCAATTTTTTATGAGTTTTAATATTTTTTACGCGGAACCCAAATTATTTTAGAAAATCAAAAAAAGTTCCCAAGATACCCGGAGTTACTTCTATCAAAAACAAGTCTCGTTAAAATCCGTCCAGTCGTTCCGGAAATCTTACTCGAAACAGACAGACAATAATTAAAAAAAAAAAATGTAATTTTGACATTACAAACAGACACTCCAATTTTATTTATTAGTATAGATAGATATATTTTTATACACATAGCTAAAATATATTATTATTTTAACATTTGCTTAATGTAATAATTAACTATGAAATGATTTATTTAACACAGTGAAATTATACGCATGCATATTTCGAAGCGTCGACTCACCTCCGTGTAGACTCATGCAGGAGTATGACGCCTTCATAAGATCTTTCAGCAAGCTATCAGCGTTCTCTTGCTTATCAACGAACACTATAATGCTCCCCATCTCGCTATAAAGGCCCAGGAGTTCGAGAAGTTTGAAGAACTTCGCCTCCTCCTCCAGTATAGCGACGTGCTGTTCCACCTCTTTGCACACTACACTTCTCCCGCCCACCTGTGTTTTTTTTTTTTACCAATATTACAAAGTCATAGTAAAATGTACTATTATAGTAGTCGGCACGAATCTTGAACGCTCGCGAATAGTACGCTCGCGGGTACTGGTGTGAGTGCGCGGGGTTGGGGGGGGGGGGTGTTCTGTTTGTTGCGTATTGTACACTTTAGGCCAAATAAATGCGTAATTTATTTTTCTACAAGATTTTAAAATAGATAATATCTTTTTGTTCATTATTATTTACAAAAGTGGGGAATGACTTGAAGTTGAATTGCCTATCATAATGTTTAGGTGAGTCTGAGTTGTAATCAATGAAAACATAATAATAATAAAAAAATATGGCCGACAGCGTAGCTCCATTATATTGTATATAAAGATAAAACATGTAAAAAATATATATAAGTACACTAATTATGATATAGGGAACGAATGACATTTAGGTATACAGTAAAAAAAAAGGGGGGTGCGGTGTCAGACAGGGGTGCGGTGTCAGACAACCTCCTCGTGGTGCACCCTGGGTAACGGCAGTCCTTCTGACTGCCGGCTAATAGTCTGACTGGGCGGCTGGGCGAAAGCCCACTTTTTGGGGGGGGGGAGAGAGGTGATTACTGCGGTCGCAGTGATCACTCCTCTTCCCTCCGGAAGGTAATGCCTCTTTCAGAGGCGGGCGAAGAGGTGGGGTAGAGAAGTTCTCCCCCACCCCGGCTGGGCCATTGCACAGACGGGCTTGGTGGGTTTGCCGCAGGGGGGCGACGCGGCGACATGCCTTGCAACCCCGTATCGCCCCCTATCTCAAATGCGGCGGAAGGCCCCGGGGGGTTTTAGTGGGTATTCCTGGGCGCTTCTCGCCCGGGTTTGAGTCCCACACTGGCACGGAACTCGTCACTCCGTGCCCCCTTACCTATTGTATTGGAGGGACTCAGGTCCCACTAATACAATAGGTAAGGTGAGTGCGTAAATGCATTTCCCCCCGTCAAAAAAAAAACAAAAAAAATAAAAAGGGATACAGTAAAAAACCAATAATTTTATAAATTTTTTTGTACTAGTTACACTAATTTGAAGACACTATAATTCTAATTAAGTTACATTTTCAGAACCGTGTTATCTTATTAAAAATTGATCACATTGAAATTAAATTTGGCATAGAGGAACAGTTTATCTATACCGTGAGGGGGGACCTTTCATTTACGCTAAATTAAGCTGGTAACACCGTCTAGTTAACAACATAATTAATAAGAAATAGAAGCAAATGGGGACGGACAAAAACCATTTTTATGTCATCTGAAGATTATCGTTAGTGACAGAGTAGGTAATGAGCAACGTCTGTCTTTGTATGGGCACAAAGAGGAACAAGGATGTTTTTTTTATACACGATATAGGCTCAATGCCTTGACCACAATCTCACTTGATATTAACTGACGATGTGGTCAAGGATGGTAAACACACTAAGCCTAGAGATACTGGTTCTCAAGTGATGCTGCCGGAATACCCCTATTGGTTTTTGGCGACAGGTTTTCTCACTTGAGGGTGGTAGTTACCCAGCCGGGCATCATTAAAAAATGCTATATAGTTTCCTCACGATGTTTTCCTTCACCGAAAGCTCAGGCCGATTTTAGAGCCGGATAGATGGGGATCGAACCCGCGTCGACTGACGCGGAATCCGACCGCACTACCCGCTGCGCCATCGTCGCTTCAAAATGATGTAAGAAATGTATTGAATATGAATAGATAGATACGGTTGTATGGGAACGGGGAAAACATGGATGGATTGTGCGAAAAAATGATATGCTGAGAAAGAGAGTCCATGCAAGTACTTATGATCCGCGATCCCGTATCGCCCCCCTACATGCGGCTGGCGGTTTCGGGGGGTTTAGTGGGTATTTCCGGCGCTTCTCGCCGGGTGAGTCCCACACTCGTGTGTGGAGACGTCCCTCCACACCCCCTTACCATTTGCATTGGGGGGACTTGATCCTCCTAATGCAATTGGTAAGGGTAGTGCGTAAATGCATTCCCCTCGTCGTCAAAAAAAGTACTTAGGATCTAGTAAAAATGAGATAAATACAGGAAGCTGATGATTATCGTTGAATGAATGTAACTTTTACTATATTTAATAGAAAGTGGAATCTTATTCTATTTGGTCACTTTTAGGGTCGTTCAAGTATGAAGTAAGCAAAATTGTTGACACTTAACCCATCCCTACTAGTCAGCAATAGTAAGCAAAACTACCTCCCCCCCACTCCAAACCCACCTGGATTACAAAAGCATATTTTTTATTATTATTAATAAGTGAAGTAATCACAATTCCCTACCCCCCCTCCCCCCCCATCAAAGCTTAAGTAATGTTTCAAACGGTGTGCAATGGTTATTTATGTTTTTTTTAATACCGTTTTTACCTGAATTTCAATAGGTTTCTGTAATATACGTCTGGCCAGTGCCTCCATTTGTCTCGGGAACGTAGCGCTAAACATCACAGTCTGTCTGTCCGGCCTAATGTTGTCGATTATCTTCATTACCTATTATCGACAATTTTATATGTTAAACCTGTCTACATTCTGTACACTTGCAATTATATCAAATACTAGCTGTGTGCCCGCGGTTGCGCCCGCGTTTCATATATATTTTTCATTGCGTAATATAGTTTTTAATTTTTTTTATACGGAACCCCAATTATTACCCTAAAAATGTTTAATACAAAGATAATGTAGATCACATAAATTCAAACACTTGCCCGTGAAATAGAGCATTGAATCGATTTTTATTCAAGTTTTAATTTTTTTACGCGGAAACTTGATTATTTTCGTAAATTAAAAATACCCTAAGTTAGGCGAATTAACTTCAACTATCTACCAAAAAAGTCCCGTCAAAATCTGTCAAGCCTTTCCGGAGATTACCCGGAACAAACAAACAGGCAGAAAAACAAAAATTTTAAAAAATTGTATTTTTTGGATAGTTATCGTATATATACATTCATACGTATTTAGTAAAAAAATTGATAATTTGATATTACAGACACTTCGATTTTATTTATTGGTATAGATTATAGTTTATTACAATACGGTGATATATAAATGTTAATAAACGAAACGATAATCTTGATAGTCGGAGATTTAGGTTACTCTATTAAGAGGAAAAAAAAAAAGCGAAAAGTCCAAATTAATTGTTCCTCAAATCTTTCCCAGACAAAAGATTTTAAAGTCCGTTTAAGTTTTACAATATTTCGCTTTATACGGTTTTTCAAATTACTAAATTGCCAATCCTTGCAACATCTTAGCTTGCCATATCGTAATTTTTATTTTTTATTCAAATAAATCATTTTGTATTCGACCATATCAGTAAATATATGATCAATGATAATTTTTCGTGATGTAGGCGAAAATAATAAAAAAAACGAAATGTACCGATGATAATAATAATATGAAACTATGATTTCTAAGAAATTACAAAGTTATCTGTTATTTGAAGAAATAGCAAGACAGGTCGTCGTGGAGATCTTCGGGGGAGACCTATGTCCAGCAGTGGACGACTTTCGGTTGAATGGATGGATGGAAAGAAAATATATTCATTAACTACTAGCTGGTGCCCGCGGCTCCGCCCGCGTTTTATATGTTCTGTGCATATGACGTTTCATTTATAGCGAATTAAAAAAAAAACAAATGAATAAATAAAAGTAAGAGTATTTTGTTTTTATTAGCGGAAAAAATGTATATAAGCGTAAATTGAAGAGGAAAATGTACAAAAGAGTAAATCGAAAAAAAAAAATGAGAGAGGATCGGTGGAATCCAAAAAATACCTGTCTACGAAAAATACTGCGTTGAAAGGTATTAGTCCTATCCCGATATGTTCAGTGGTTTTGAGGTGATGGTGCGTCAAAGGAATAATAAACAAACGAATTGAGAAAACATGGCGAAGGGCTCATAGAATTTGAAAAATATATAGCCTATAACCATCTACGATTAATTCCGCGTCGAATGGTTGCGGTTTCACGCTGATCGGTCCAGTAATTTTCGAGTTTACCTCGGACAAAGAAAACAAACTTTGCTTATATATATATATATATATATATATATATATATATATATATATATATATATATATATATATATATATATATATATAATATATATATATATATATATATATATATATATATATATATATATATATATATATATATATATATATATAGATTGTAACCCTTATCAATAACAATTAAAAGTAAAATTTACCTGTGGCTCAAAGCCCATGTCGAACATTCTATCGGCCTCGTCTAGGACGATATAAGTAACGCGTCTAAGGTTTGTAACTCGGCCTGAGTTAGCGGCTAACATATCAATCATACGGCCCGGAGTGCACACTATCATCTCAGCGCCGCGTTTCAGTTCGGCGATCTGTTAATTGATGACGTCATCAAAAACTGGATATACGGTATCTGACCTATCCGGGTTAAAATTACTATCCGCCGGATACCGGATAATAAGCGCCTACCCGGCCAGATACCGGTTTATGTAAGCATTTTACAAAACTTAGAAAATTAATTATAACTAGTACTTGTTCTGCAACGGGTCTAAAATAGGACTTAACGTAAGCTGTGGAATATAAGGAAAACGACCTAACTTTAGTCAAGCAACTAAACTTGGTAGTTTCGCCTCCATTTTCCAGGCAGAGGTATACGTAATTCTAGAATGTTCCTGTATAAATCTCCAGAAAGCCTACGTGAACCATACAATATATATCCGTTCGGATAGTCAATCCGGACGTAATTGAGTCGAAGCTAGTTGCCAATTGTGTGGCAATGCTAAACAGCCAGGGTAAGAATAACAGACTGATTTTAAGATGGGTCACAAGACATTTAGGAGTTCCCGGCAATGAAGCTGCGCATGCGCTTGCAAGAGCAGGGGCTATCGAAACACAAATTGGGCCTGAACCATTCAACTAAATTTAACTAGCCATAAGGGACCAGTACCAACATACGTTGTTCCCGGAGGAGGTACAGACGCTCTCTGCCAAATAGATCCTACAGTATATTCAAGTTGTAGGTCTAGGGAGTGAGCTTTAGAAATACGCGGGCGATCACAATAGACCTATCTAGGTCGCTGTGACACAGGACTGTCTTAACCTGCATAGCCCCTTTCTCGAATAATAATAATGATCTGCATTAATGGCAAATTATAGTGAATGAGTACAAATTTCTCTGGATTAATACGTAGAAAGACCCGAATTTAACCGAATCCGCCCGATCATTCGTGCGCCACCAACGCAAGCTCGCTTCTTGCAATGCACCAAAAGCCAAATTTCCCCGGATATCCCACAGCCAGATATCCGGCCTACCTTGTAGCGGGTAGCCGGATATCAACGGCAATTTTGCCCGGATATCCTACAGCCAGATATCCGGCCATCCGGCTAACAGGTAGGCCGGATATCTGGTATCCGGTAACCGGCCAAACAACTATCCGTTTCATTTCTATCAAAAACTATAGTTGAATATGAGATTTTTAGCTGGATTATGTAATGGACCCCACATTATTATGTAATTTTAGTCATATTTCACTTAATATAGTTTGGTTATTATATAAATTAAAAAATACTTTAATCAATTTAGACCCTGATAAGGCGCTTGTGGACGTCAAAATACTACCCACCGGTTCGTAAAACAATCCAGTCATCGAGAAGAACCTGCAAGAAACTCGATCTGGTTTTCTTTTCCTGTATGTTTTTTTTTTGTAAATTTACAACTAGAAAAAGATGCTGTCACTTCCAGACATCACCATCGTTCACATAATAATCTACCACCCTATAATAAATATCAAATAAACGAACCTGTTCCGAAATTCCAGTACCGCCGTACACACAGACGACTCTCAATCCGAGTGATTTTGCAAATTTCTTTATATCCTTCCCTATTTGCATACAAAGTTCCCTAGTCGGTGTCATTATTAGAGATATAGGTCCGTCTGTGTCCTCCAATGGTGGTTGATCCAGCACATGCCGGAACATTGGAAGTATAAAAGCTAGGGTCTTACCTGATCCTGTTTTCGCTATACCTATTAGGTCCCTTAAAAACAAATTATTATTTTATTTTTTTTTATTTTTTTTTTCGATATTATTCAATCTATGTATGAAGTTATCAATGCGAAGTGGATATTCCCGCATTATGGAAATTACATGACACATCTTGGGACAATTGATCGATTGAATTTGAGTCTTTAACGATTGGAATAGCAGTACAATGGGAATACAAAAAAAAACACCCAAATTATTACCAAGAATAATTATAATTATAGTAGTCTAGTTTATAAGTTTACAAGTAAGAGAAGGAATATAAACACAGTGAAATATAATGCAATATGTTTAAGTAATTTAAGCGAGATTGATGTAAGCAAAAAATAAAAGATCAAAACAAAATAATGAGAGAAAAAAGAGGCAAAAGAATAAAGCCCATCAAAAGAATACAAAGGGAAGAATGGGGGGAAAAGATTTATTACCCATGAGTTGATACCAAAGTCCATGATTATGTCAGAGGAAATAGAAAAAAAAATCAATGTATAAATAGGTGACAGTCAAATAGATAGTTGACAGGTAAAGAAATAGATGATATATGAATAGATTTTTTTTATTTAGATAAAACAATTTACAGGATAAGTTTGAAAACTGTATTGCAACTGTCATCGCCCGCCTCCAGTACATATCCTAAAAACTACTTTCTATAATATACGAGTATATATACGAGTAATATTAAACGAAACAAGCAAAAAATGACCATGTGTTAGTATTACGTGTATGTGTGCATGTGTGTGTATGTATGCTTAATATGTATCAGTGTAATAAAAATAAAGTTACTTTATTTACTTTATTCTTGTGTGAATATGAGTAATTGTTCTGTTCCCAGTTTAAAGTGATTTTATTACATTTCCATTTGGTGAGTGGATAAATATTTATTTCTTTATGAATTTTGTTATATAACATATGGCTTGTGTAATTATAGTGTCTACTATCTAACTCTATTCTTCTTGATACAGTTGGGCTTATAAGGTCATGTCTACGCTTCGAGCTGGTATAATTACAATCATATATCAACTCGGCATGTTTTTTTTTTCGACAACTTGTAGAATTAACGATTTACGGATAGATAGAAACTTTACAAAGAGAGAGAGAGAGTAAAGTTCCTCAGTTGAGTAGAGAAATGGTTTAGAAGTCATCACTTTCAAAAACGCTCTTTGAGCGCTTTCAATTTTAATACATAAAGTTTTACATGAACCACCCCAGACCGTAATGCAGTATGATAGTATGAGTTAGAGCAAAGTAGACAACTCGTAGTGTTACTAGATTAAGAAACGATCTCAGGTTTTTTAAAATATAAATAATTTTTCTTATTCGTAACACTACACTATTAATTTGTTCATGCCAAGACAGAGACATAATCGATCAATACAGATAGATAACTGGCGAATAAGTATATGACAGGTTAACAGATAAATCACAGCCGAATAGATAGATTATAGAAGAATAAATGGCTGATTTATGTAATTTATTCATTTACTAGAGATTAATATAATGACATGCATAAAAAAAAATGTTATGTAGCCTTAACATAAAGAAATAAATTATTGAGTGCTACATTATTCTTGTGTCAGTAAACATTTAACCACATGCAATCTGATCTATAAAAGATTTTCATTGAAGTTAGGAGGGAAAGTGTCCGGTGGGTTCGCCGCAGGGGGTGACGCGGTGCTTGCGAAAGCCACCCCGTGTCGCCCCCATCTCAAATGCGGCGAACGGCCCCGGGGGGTTTTAGTGGATATTTCCGGGTGCTTCACGTCCGGGCGAGTCCCACACTGATGCGGAGACGTCCCTCCGCACCCCCTTACCCATTGCATTGGGGGACTTCGGTCTCACTAATGCAATGGGTAAGGGTAGTGCGTAAGGGAAGTGTACTGTCTGTAGCTCCTAGAACTATGTACTAAGAAAGCATTTTCCCCATAACTTGATTTTAATAAAAACAACACAGGGAGAGTCGATCATATTCTTATTTAACTACAACAGATGACATTATAGGTTAATAGATAGAAAATAGTTTAATAGATAGATGACAGAAGAATATATAGATGATAGATAAGTTTTTTTTTTTTTTTTGTATTGTGTCAATATTTGAGCAAATAGATTGGGGATTTATTATGATGTAAGCGGGAGATTTAAATGAAATAATTTTCTAGGACGTAGGAAATTAGTAACACTTTTTTTTTTAATGTTATATTGTTTGAAAGGTGAACTTTCCTTTTTAATAAATAAAGTTTTTCCATAAATTGATTCCAGTGTTTATGTATCCTTTATTAAAGTAACCCTTATACTTTTTCTATTTTAATAGAGATAGTTCGAATGTACTTTTTCAAGTTAAACAGTGTATGAGAGTAAAATTCAAGGTCATGCGATGAGCGTCAGATATTTTAACACTAAACGTCACAATTTAGAATAACAAAGGTTATATAGAAGAACAAAGTAATAAAAATAAATAACAAGAACTATACTATTTTTGACTGTAGAATGATTTGTATTTTAGAAAATATATATATTTCTTTCTCGGTCACTGATATCAATATGCCTTACTAATGTTATTAGATGAATAGATGACACGTATAACGTTTAAAGAACATAATATTTACCTTCCTGACATTATAGCGGGTATAGCCTGAGCCTGTATAGGTGTAGGTTTCTCAAAGTTTAATTTCTTCAAAATGTCCATTTCTTTCTTACTTATACCGCAGTGTGCCCAGGATTTTATCGGTTTCGGGCAACCTTTTCCTTTAACACGGATACCTTCTAGTTCAGTTCGATACGCTTCCACTTCTTCGGGGGTCATTCTTGCTAATTCGCTTACCTGGAGTGTTATCAAGGAGAACATTTAGAAAAGTTATATATTATACTAGCTAGTGCCGGCGGCGTCACCCAAGTTTCATATGTTCTTTAGGTGTGGGCAAGAAAACAAATGAATGAAGAAAAATTAGCGTCATTTGTTTTTATTAGCGGAAAAAATGTACTTAAAAGTAAATCGATAAAAAAAAAGAGAAAGGGTCGATGGAATGCAAAAAATAACCTAAAGCCACCTACGAAAAATTCCGTTTCCAATGGTAGTAGTCTCATTCGGATATGTTCAGTAGTTTTGAGGTGATGGTGCGTCAAAGAAACCCCATTTTCCTTTTATATATATAGATTACAAATCGCAATGTCTATCTGTTTCTTAGTTAGTCTACAATTCAAAAGTCATTAAAATAGTTTAAATAAAACAAATCATAGATATACATATTTTATGAATGTATGAGATAATATATACCATTTCCTTATTACAATAGTTTTAGTTTACACATTTTAGAGACGTAATACTATAACTAGAAAAAAATAGAAACTATTGTATGTGCTTTTATATTAATTAAGAAGATCTTCAAATTTCAGTGTGCAAGATATATAAAGAATTATATTATAAACAAAGTTATTAAATGACCTGAAATCTAATAGAAAGGTTTCATCTCCCTACCCTTTTCCCATTTTATTTGAGGTCGGCGCAACATTTCATTCCATTCCTCTTTATTTGTTGTCATCTCCGCATTCACTCCTTTCCTAAGCTTATCATCTTTCACACAGTCCATCCATCTTTACTTTGGTCTTCCCCTTCCCATGTAACCGTCCACATTCATATCCAATACCTTTCTTACAACATCCTCTTTCTCCCTACGCATCACATGTCCACACCAGGACAAACGACCGCCTCTTAACTTGTCTGTTATTGGCGCCACTTTCAAACTTCCTCTAATATACTCATTCCTAATCCTGTCCATTCTTATTACCCCCCACACACCATCTCAACATTCGCATCTAAGCTGCATGTAATCATCTTTCTTCCGTCACCTTTACGGGGTAACATTCTGATCCATACAAGAAATATACTAATAGAAAGGTATGTATAATATAATAGAATGTTTACGTGCATTTAGTTGATGATAGAACAATAACGAAATTAATGGAAGAACATTAACCTCATTAGAAAATTAAAAATATTAATTACTACAATAACTTTAAATTCCCTTATCTATAGCGATAAATAAAATTGAAGTGACTATTTGTAATGTCAAAATTATTTTTTTTTTTTACTAAATAGATATAAATTTATATAGCGACACCTATAACAAAAATACAATTTTAAAATTTTTGTCTCTCTGCATGTCCGGGTAATCTCCGGAACGGCTGGACGGATTTTGACGGGACTTTTTTTGTAGATAGCTGAAGTTACTCCGAGTAACTTAGAATACTTTTCATTTTCGAATATCATTAGGATTCCACGTAAAAAAATTAAAAACACATAATAAATATTGAATAAAATCCGTTTTACCGGCAAGTGCTTGAATTTATGAGAAACATTTTTACTTTATCTTATTACAACAACAAAAAACTAGGGTTCCGTGTAGGAAAAAATTAAAACGCAGTGAAGAATATATGAAACGCGGGCACAGCCAAGGGAACACGGCTAGTGATTACTCTGTATGTCTTATAAATATCCAGATCTTAATACTTACTTCTGTATAAAAGTTTTTCCTAAATGTTGAATAATGTAAAGCGGCGTGGTCGACCTTCGCCAAATCTTTCCTTTGCTTCGATGCTAAATTTGCTGCGGCGTCTTTAATATCTTCAGTCTCCTCCTCTGATGAATATTCTAAACCATCCTGGTTTTGTTCTATCAGCTCACCTATAATTTTTTTTTTAAGTTTAAATTAATTATATTAAAATACTTTTTTTCAGTTATTACTCTAATAAAAAAGGATTATAGTGTCGACACAGCGAGCAAGACGGAACGTCACTGCTGCTTTATTACTATAGAAGAAGTGTAGCTCGGCTCGAGTCGACGCGACGTCTTGTATAGAAACATCGCGCTAGGTCCCGTCCACTGTGTGTCGAAATAGTTATTTATATAAATGTATCCAAATTTTTATCTAACTACAATCCTCAAGTTTCAAAAAAGCTAAGGATTATGGTGCCCACGCACAGCGAGCGACACGGAACGTCACTGCTGCTTTATTACTATAGAAGAAGTGTAGCTCGGCTCGAGTCGACGCGACGTCTTGTATAGAAACATCGCGCTAGGTCCCGTCCACTGTGTGTCGAAATAGTTATTTATATAAATGTATCCAAATTTTTATCTAACTACAATCCTCAAGTTTCAAAAAAGCTAAGGATTATGGTGCCCACGCACAGCGAGCGACACGGAACGTCACTGCTGCTTTATTACTATAGAAGAAGTGTAGCTCGGCTCGAGTCGACGCGACGTCTTGTATAGAAACATCGCGCTAGGTCCCGTCCACTGTGTGTCGAAATAGTTATTTATATAAATGTATCCAAATTTTTATCTAACTACAATCCTCAAGTTTCAAAAAAGCTAAGGATTATGGTGCCCACGCACAGCGAGCGAGACGGAACGTCACTGCTGCTTTATTACTATAGAAGAAGTGTAGCTCGGCTCGAGTCGACGCGACGTCTTGTATAGAAACATCGCGCTAGGTCCCGTCCACTGTGTGTCGAAATAGTTATTTATATAAATGTATCCAAATTTTTATCTAACTACAATCCTCAAGTTTCAAAAAAGCTAAGGATTATGGTGCCCACGCACAGCGAGCGACACGGAACGTCACTGCTGCTTTATTACTATAGAAGAAGTGTAGCTCGGCTCGAGTCGACGCGACGTCTTGTATAGAAACATCGCGCTAGGTCCCGTCCACTGTGTGTCGAAATAGTTATTTATATAAATGTATCCAAATTTTTATCTAACTACAATCCTCAAGTTTCAAAAAAGCTAAGGATTATGGTGCCCACGCACAGCGAGCGAGACGGAACGTCACTGCTGCTTTATTACTATAGAAGAAGTGTAGCTCGGCTCGAGTCGACGCGACGTCTTGTATAGAAACATCGCGCTAGGTCCCGTCCACTGTGTGTCGAAATAGTTATTTATATAAATGTATCCAAATTTTTATCTAACTACAATCCTCAAGTTTCAAAAAAAAGCTAAGGATTATGGTGCCCACGCACAGCGAGCGAGACGGAACGTCACTGCTGCTTTATTACTATAGAAGAAGTGTAGCTCGGCTCGAGTCGACGCGATGTCTTGTATAGAAACATCGCGCTAGATCCCGTCCACTGTGTGTCGCAAACCGTTGTATAAATGTATCTAAATTTTTATCTAACTACAATCCTCAAGTTTCAAAAAAGCTAAGGATTATGGTGCCCACGCACAGCGAGCGACACGGAACGTCACTGCTGCTTTATTACTATAGAAGAAGTGTAGCTCGGCTCGAGTCGACGCGATGTCTTGTATAGAAACATCGCGCTAGATCCCGTCCACTGTGTGTCGCAAACCGTTGTATAAATGTATCTAAATTTTTATCTAACTACAATCCTCAAGTTTCAAAAAAGCTAAGGATTATGGTGCCCACGCACAGCGAGCGACACGGAACGTCACTGCTGCTTTATTACTATAGAAGAAGTATAGCTCGGCTCGAGTCGACGCGACGTCTTGTATAGAAACATCGCGCTAGGTCCCGTCCACTGTGTGTCGAAATAGTTATTTATATAAATGTATCCAAATTTTTATCTAACTACAATCCTCAAGTTTCAAAAAAGCTAAGGATTATGGTGCCCACGCACAGCGAGCGAGACGGAACGTCACTGCTGCTTTATTACTATAGAAGAAGTGTAGCTCGGCTCGAGTCGACGCGATGTCTTGTATAGAAACATCGCGCTAGATCCCGTCCACTGTGTGTCGCAAACCGTTGTATAAATGTATCTAAATTTTTATCTAACTACAATCCTCAAGTTTCAAAAAAGCTAAGGATTATGGTGCCCACGCACAGCGAGCGAGACGGAACGTCACTGCTGCTTTATTACTATAGAAGAAGTGTAGCTCGGTTCGAGTCGACGCGACGTCTTGTATAGAAACATCGCGCTAGGCCCCGTCCACTGTGTGTCGAAATAGTTATTTATATAAATGTATCCAAATTTTTATCTAACTACAATCCTCAAGTTTCAAAAAAGCTAAGGATTATGGTGCCCACGCACAGCGAGCGACACGGAACGTCACTACTGCTTTATTACTATAGAAGAAGTGTAGCTCGGCTCAAGTCGACGCGACGTCTTGTATAGAAACATCGCGTTAGGTTCTGTCCACTGTGTGTCGCAAACCGTTGTATAAATGTATCTAAATTTTTATCTAACTACAATCCTCAAGTTTCAAAAAAGCTAAGGATTATGGTGCCCACGCACAGCGAGCGACACGGAACGTCACTGCTGCTTTATTACTATAGAAGAAGTATAGCTCGGCTCGAGTCGACGCGACGTCTTGTATAGAAACATCGCGCTAGGTCCCGTCCACTGTGTGTCGAAATAGTTATTTATATAAATGTATCCAAATTTTTATCTAACTACAATCCTCAAGTTTCAAAAAAGCTAAGGATTATGGTGCCCACGCACAGCGAGCGAGACGGAACGTCACTGCTGCTTTATTACTATAGAAGAAGTATAGCTCGGCTCGAGTCGACGCGACGTCTTGTATAGAAACATCGCGCTAGGTCCCGTCCACTGTGTGTCGAAATAGTTATTTATATAAATGTATCCAAATTTTTATCTAACTACAATCCTCAAGTTTCAAAAAAGCTAAGGATTATGGTGCCCACGCACAGCGAGCGACACGGAACGTCACTGCTGCTTTATTACTATAGAAGAAGTGTAGCTCGGCTCGAGTCGACGCGACGTCTTGTATAGAAACATCGCGCTAGGTCCCGTCCACTGTGTGTCGAAATAGTTATTTATATAAATGTATCCAAATTTTTATCTAACTACAATCCTCAAGTTTCAAAAAAGCTAAGGATTATGGTGCCCACGCACAGCGAGCGACACGGAACGTCACTGTTGCTTTATTACTATAGAAGAAGTGTAGCTCGGCTCAAGTCGACGCGACGTCTTGTATAGAAAACATCGCGCTAGCTGCCGTCCACTGTGTGTCGCAAAACCGTTGTATAAATGTATCTAAATTTTTATCTAACTACAATCCTCAAGTTTCAAAAAAGCTAAGGATTATGGTGCCAACGCACAGCGAGCGAGACGGAACGTCACTGCTCCTTTTTACTATAGAAGAGGTGTAGCCCAGCTCGAGTCAACGCGACGTCTTCTATAGAAACGTCGCACTAGGATCGGGTGCCGTCCATTGTGTGTCGAAACCGTTATGTAAATATAACTAACTACAATCGTCAACTTTAAAAAAAAAAACTCTTACAGGTACACCTCTAAGTGTTCATAACCTATAATTGCACTATAACAAGATATTTTTTTATAATTATTTAATAAGTACCTTTATTTTTCTGTTCAGTCACTTTTTTCTTTGCCGTTCCTGTAACGATAACTATTCCGGTGCCACCAGTAGTCGGTACACTAATACCTCTGGCTTGGTCCATTTGATTAACTTTGCGAACCTCCTGAAGCATTTTCATAAAATTCATTAATCATACTTGAAAAACACTATAAAACCCTTCTTTTTGTTAAGAATGAAGTAACAAATCGGCATGCAGTCTATCTAACATTTATAATCACACTTCTTCGTGACAACCACTAAATTTCTGTGATTAGTATAAATATGATTGCATGAATCAATGGTTCCCAACCAGTGGCCCGCAGGACCGAATATATGGTCCACAAAAATTGTTTAATTTTGCAAATGGCGCATCCAACAGGTTACTCACTTGAATAACTTTCAGCAAATTAATCGTAGGATTATCGAACTTAAAAAAAAATTTAAAAATTGTTTTTGAAATAATATTATGGGAGAGAGAAACCGCTTGCTTATGTAACGCGTTACGGCGTATGGCCAGTCTGTTTAACTTTCCTCTCTCTCACGCATACGATAAGCAGCCTCCTCTTCTCTCACTCTAACCTACAGTGCTAACCATATTTCGGACAGACGCTTTCCTCTCTCTACTCAGTGTTTAGTGTGCGATATACATGTACTGTTGGTTAAATATAATGACACTAATAATGTACATACACAAAATTCTAATGTACATATTCAAGAATTGTAACTAAGAATAAAAAATATTTTATAATCAATAAAAGATTTTACTAATAAATAAATATAACCTTTCCTTACATTATCATATTAATACACATAAAATTAAAGTAATAACCTAAGCTTTTCTGAAATTAAAGAATTTCAATATTAAATAGTTCAACATAAATTAGTTTAAGTTATCACTTTTGTTGAGTGTCCCGAGATGCACACTTTTTTTTTTTATTTAATGTTACTAATGAAAATGAAGGGGACGCCTTTCTTCACCAATGAAACCCCAACTTCTATATATAATGTGGACTGTATTTATTTATCTTCGAATTACACGTATTTACAATTAGAAACTATATTTTGCCGGTACAACTTTGCCGGCGGTCGGCACGGGTTCTTATACATTTTTAATCCTTACAACTAGCACATAGTTAATCTTAGTCTAAAAATGTATTATCTATTTCTTTACACACATGAGGTACATATCTTATATCTCTCCCGTGTTTCTAGGTGGATGTGTTGTAAGGCTTGGGAATCACGATGTTATTCTCGTAATCGAATGTTAATGTTAAAGATTAAAGGAAAGAGGTCCATTTGTCCTCAACAGAAAATGTTGAACAATTTTCTTTTCGGTATTGATTCACCTTTGTTTTCTTGTTTATTATGGTCCCTGCTAATCAACATAAAAATCCAAGGGGTCCCTTGTCAAGAAAAGCTTGGGAACCACTGGTGTAAATAGTCGGATACCGCAATAAATTTTTTATAAAACAGTATAAAAGATATATCACTCACCTGTTGTACTTCTTGCATATATGCATCCAAGGGATCTATTTCATCCTTTACTTCTTCCTTATCTTCACGCACGTTATTTTTTTCTTTGGACTCTCCATCTTCACCTAATAAAATAAAAACATGTTTCATTAATATAAATAGGAAATTTTAAAATGCTATTGAATTTACTAAGGCAGTATGACAAAATAAATCAAATTGTAGTCGAGATACAAAAAAGTATTTTATTCAGTACTAGTTGAGTGCCCGCGGCTGCGCCCGCGTTTCATTTATTCTTCACTGTGTTGTAATTTTTTTATACGGAACCCTTATTTTTTTTTATACTAAGATAAAGTAAAAATATTTCGCATAAATTCATGCACTTGCCCATAAAACTGTGCATCGAGTTGGATTTTATTCAATTTTTTATGAGTATTAATTTTTTTACACGGAATCCTAATTAGTTTCGAAATTCAAAAGCATCCCAAGTTAGCTGGAGTAACTTCAGCTATTAGTGAGTCCAATCAACCCTGAAGTTAGCTGTCAACGTTTAATTTTTTTCTATTATTACATCAAAGAATTATAACTAATTACAACCACTTGACACTGGCGGAATCATGTATATCACATATGCCACTATTTTTATCAGAAACAAAACAGAGTTTCTCACCGGCTAATTTAATTCGTTCTAAAATCTAATTATCTACTTGACATTGGCGGAATTGTGTACATCTCGCATGTCGCCATTCTCATAAGAAGTGAAGTGAGTATAACTAATTACGTGCGTACATAAGTACCACACACACTTATTTTTTCTATTTTTATCCATTCGCGCTCT
Source organism: Samia ricini (assembly GCA_014132275.2). Taxonomy (NCBI): domain Eukaryota; kingdom Metazoa; phylum Arthropoda; class Insecta; order Lepidoptera; family Saturniidae; genus Samia; species Samia ricini. The sequence goes on from AP028159.1 coordinate 5,554,492, forward strand.
TTAATATTAACACAATTTGTTTAATGTAACACAATGTAAAACACTTTAAATTGTATAAATACCTTCATCACCAGAATCGTCCTCTAGAGACCATTTCTTAGTAATAGGCAACTGTATACTAGTCACAATGCTGCCTTTTTGCACTTCTTTCTTGGCTGATTCTATTTCCTTGCGTTTGCGTTCTGCGCGCCACCTCTCAATGCGATCCCTTCGTTTTTGCATTTCAGCCTCTAAACGGCTCTGTTCTTCCTCCTATTAATTTTTCATAATGTTATAGGAAATGGTAATAAAAATTAAGGGTGTCTGAAAGTTTCTCCTGGGATTTGAGGCATAAATAAACAGGATAAATTACAGGAAAAAAGCTATTTAATATCAAGGTCATAAGAGTACTAAAAATTGTTGTGAAATAAATAATTTAAAATAATAAATTAATTAACTTCAATCTACATCTAGACTGATATTATAAAGAGGAAAGATTTGTAATTTTGTATGTAACGAATGAACTTAAAAATTACTGGACCAGTTTGGATGAAATTTGGCACGGAGATAGTTTCAAATCCAGGGAGTGACGTACGATAGTTTTTATTCTGAAAATCCCACGGGAACGGGAACTGCGCGGGGAAAATCGCGGAGAGTAGCTAGTAATTTATATTTAACTAACCTTATCAGTAGACCCTATGTCATAATCATTTGCTTCACTTTTGGCTTGCTTTTCCTTAGATTTAGATCTTTCCTTCTCTTTGTCAGGTGTTTTTTTTCTAGATGACTTACTACTGGAGCTGTTTCTCTTCTCATCTCTTTTATCACTAAAACATATTAAATATAAATTATGCTATTTTAAAAAAATATACATACATTAGAATATATATATATATATATATGTATTTATCTTTATCTAGCTATATATATATCTTTTAATTTACGATATTCCAATGTTTGCCACCTTTGGTTTTAAATTTATTATCAAAATTTAGATCCCTCCAAAACTTTGCACTTCTATGTGCTGATAATGTATGTTAAACCTTAATAAAAAAATGTTTGTATTTTTATTATCATCATCATCAGCCAACCAATAGTCATCCACTGTTGGACAAAGGTCTCCAACAATGAGGGGGGAATTGCCATAATCGCCACGCTTGGCATGCGGGTTGGAAATTGCAGCAGATATTTGTGATACTCAGAGGTTCCTGCTGCCCATCCCCTGGTTTATCCCTTAAGTCGCCTTCTACGACACCCACGGGAAGACATGGGGTAATACAATTCTTAGCTTCTTAGATAAATATTTTTAATATCCTGTATTTTTATATGATCACATATTTTTTTATTATTTGATTTGATGATTGTGATTTGATTAAATGCTATGTGAATCTAAACGTATATAGTTTATACAATACATTATCTAAATAAATTAATGAATATAAATCAGCCATTTATATTAAGAGATTATTAAGATTATTTATACATAACATAAAGCTTTCTGATGTAAGATGAGAAATAAATAAACCATAATGCAACTTTCAACCATACTTCCTACTATTTTTAACCTTACTTATATTATACTAGCTGTGTGCCTGTGGCTACGTCCGCGTTTCAAATATTCTTCACTGCCTTTTAATTTTTTTATATGGTTCCTAATTTTTTTTAGTATTAAGATAAAGAAAAAATATTTCTCATAAATTCAAGCACTTGCCCGTAAAACTGTGCACTGAATAGGGTTTTATTAATAGTTTTAGGAGTTTTAATTTCTTTACATGGAACCATAATTATTTTCGAAAATTAAAAATACTCTAAGATACCCAGAGTAACTTCAGCTATCTACCAAAAGAAGTCACGTCAAAATCCGTCCGGCCGTTCCGGAGATTACCCGGAACAAACAGACAGACAAAAATTTTAAAAATTGTATTTTTGGTATAGGTATCATATATAAATTCATATCACTTCACTTCACTTCTTATGAGAATAGCGACATGCATAATGTACACAATTCCGCCAATGTCGAGAAGATAATTAGATTTTGGAACTAATGAAATTAGCCAGTGAGAATCTCTGTTTTGTTTCTGATAAAAACAGTGGCATGTGTGAGACACACGATTCCGCCAGTGTCAAAATTTAAACGAAGGAGATTGGCCGGTTACAAATTCTGGTCTGTTCTATTGAAGTGACCAACCAAACTTATCATATAAGCTAAGTTACCAAAACAAAAGGGACAACACAACATGTAGAATAGTACCACCACCAAGCATAACAAACAATAACAAGAACAATGCAATAATTAAAGGTAGTATTAAAGATCAAAATTTCATTTTGTTAAATTCTATAAATTTACATAGTATTTTATTGAAGGGAGTGTTTACTAATGACAACAAACATTTAATGTTGGTAGAATGAGGAATATTGGAAAGTAAAACATCGTATAAAGATTCACATCGATTTAGGCAGTTTAAAAAAAATGGTCTGGAGTACCTTCGTCCTATCCACATTCACATATAGAGTGATCCCTTATCCTTATTTTGGCTATGTGAACTGGTGTACACACATGACCCAACCACAGACGGCAAATGGTAGAGCAAAAAAACTTACTGGGATGCCTAAATTTAAGAACCAAGGTTTTGATGGGATTTCAGGTTGGATTTCACCATAGTATTTAGCCTTCTTATTTCTAGATATTCGGCATGCTCTCATCCAAGTTTTAAAAATGTTTGGTTTAGCTTGAGAACAGAGGTCAAGAGAGTAAATTTTATTATTTGCTAGAGCACCTGTACTAATGGCTACTTTAGGACAGGAATCTGCAGTCTCATTACCTGCAATATCAGAGTGTCAAAGGAATCCAAGCTAAAACTATATTCAGTCCCAAAATATGACAATCAAACAGTGCTTGCCTTATTTTTATAACTATAGGGAACCTAAATTTTGAACTGAATGGGTTAGATAAAATGGTTTCTAGGCAACTTTTAGACTCCATAAAAATAATAGTTTTATTTAAAGTATGAGATTTTACATAAATAATTGCCTCAAGTATAGCAATAGACTCACCTGTAAAAACAGAAGAGGAGGACATTTAAAATTTAGTATAATACTGAACTTAGGTATCCAAACAGCAGAACCTAAACAGCTGTTATCTGAGAATTTTGAAGTATCAGTAAATATAGTTACCCACTCTCCCCAATTCCTAGTTATTTCCTGTTGAAATATTTGACTACATTCTGAACTGCCTGAACTGATACCAAAATATAACATGTGTGGATGTAATATTAAAGCTTCATAACAGGTATAGCACCTAAGGGACTTGTAGGAAACTGATAAACAGGAAATGGGAGGTGGGAATAATTATTGAATGATTGTAGAATACATGGGTAATTTATCTATACATTGGTGATCCTGGTATTCATATTTCTGTTGCAAAATTTGAAGTCAAATGAGTAAAAAAGCATTTGATAAAATTGGTTTCAATTTTAGAACAATCACATAATTATCTATTTCAGGTTATTATCAAAAATAAAGTAAAAATTATTACAATGCTATAATCACCTTTTCCTGTCTCTATCCCTATCTCTGCTACGATCTCGTTTTGAATCCCTCTCTCTACTACGACTCCGTTTTCTTTTAGACGATTTAGAGGTCCTGTCACGACTCTTTGATCGCGATCTCCTTCGTTTCCGATCTGGTGTTTCGGAACGACTACGCGAACGTCGACGATCACGGTCACGATCTCTATCCCGATCTCGTCTGTAAACAACATACAAATGTGTAAAAAAATTAGCAAACCATAAAAAACGGAATAATTATAAAAACACATTACAGAAATAAATAAACATTATATTTCTAATTCTTATAAATCCCATTGAAATAATATCACATAACGTCAGTGTTGTAATAACCGTGATCAGCTAAGTGATGTTTTATCGGCTCTTCACCACAAGTAGAAATATAAAACCAAACCTACATACGTTGTCAAGAAATAAGGCCTGAATGACTCGAAAATACTCAAACTATTTAAACTTATATAATAACTTAATGAAGTAAATTTATTATTAAATATATAAGTTCGTATACTTACCCACTTCTAACCATTTTCGATAACGCTAAATAAAATCAAATTAAAATAATTATATACCAATCACTACACCATTGCGGCACGCGTCTTAAATTTTTTTGAAGTTTTAAACATTTGTCACTTGACATTTGACAGCAGGGTTGCCTAATAATTAAACAAAAATATTTGTTTAACATTGTACAAGACCGCCGCACCCACACATAGTCTTCTTTATGTCTTGAAAACATAACTTTAGTTTTTAGTTTAGATTTCAGTAGGTATCTAGTAAACGCCTTAACACATAAGCCAAACTTACCGAAATTCTACGATTCATTTTTTGAGTTCAAATTTATAAACCGTACATTTATATACCGTACAACCGTATATTTATAAACTTTTAGGGATGCAGATATATCCAAAGAAAAACAATTTTAGAATTCGATTCAAATTAAATACTAATAATATACAGACTAAGTTATTAAACAATTTCCAAAAAAATCAATTTTTGAAAAAATATCTATTTCGACTTTTCTTGATTATCTCTTTATTTATAACCAATATTCTAATAGAGGAGAAAAAGTCACTTTTACAAGAGACACTGTTTTAATTGTGCCTATTGACATTAAAAACCATGTCATGAGAAACTAATGGTTTTTCAAGCATATCAGTCAAAGATATTATGTGAAGAGATTTTAGATTTGGCAGCACGCTCGAAATACTTCAGGATATCTGTCTTTAGATGCCTCCATAGATGACAGTATCTACTTACCATCAGAAAAGATGTTTTTCTGCCGTCTTAGCAATATAAAACATTTTCATCTCATTTTGCAGAGTTGTTAATTAACTAAAACAACAATTATACCTTTTCATGTATTTAATATTATGGTTCTTAATAACAAAAAAATCGATTCACAATTTTCTAGGAGTAATGATCAAATCACTGGATCAGTTTAATGCTTAATGTCCACAAAAATGATTCAAGTCTTAGAAATCGGTTTTCTATTTAATAGATTTCTTTTCGCATCCCTACGTTTCAGGAGATGGCAGCACTACTTTTTGGCGGGAAGTCAAACGAAGCGCGCGCTTTTAGTACTGCTAAGAAATATTTTTCTTTAATCGCAATATTAACGTTTTTTTTTTATATAAAAGCCTAACTTTTTGTACTCCTCAATCAGACGCAGACGCAGAGTGGTGGAGAGGATGACGAGTCTTCAATGTATTCAGACAGAAAACGGATACGCAAAGAAGTAGCGGGAAACAAACCTGCAGCCAAGTATAAAGTTTATTTTAAAAACAAACTACACAAGACTTTTTTTGGAAAACAGTTCATTTAGCGAACGCACAGTTTATGTGGAATCAAAGGAAACTGAAAAGTTGGGTAACAAGAACCCTTTGAAACTTACATATTTATTCAGTGAGAATGTTAAAGGCTTTACTAGTATATACAGAGTAAATGCCTACATAATTGGAGTTATATTTAAAAAATCTTTAGCTGCTAATAATTTTTTTATAAATGGATAATTTTCTCACCAAAAATAAATTTCGACCTTTTATACCAGCACACCTGGTGGAGAGAGTTGGCGTTATTAGGTTTATGCCAACTGATATATCTAATGAAGATATTTATAAAAATATTAATAGCGATAGTGGGGTTATTTTTGTTACACGTTTTATGAAAAAGGATGCTGATAGGAACCTTGTGCCATTAACTACTGTAGTCCTCACTTTTCCTACATCTGTTCCACCGAAATATGTTTATTTAAATATGTATCGCTATGAGATAAATACTTATATCCCACCATTTATACAATGTTATAAGTGTCTTAAGTTCAATCACTCCGCGAAAGTATGCCGAGGTACTCAGATGTGTTCTAGGTGTGCTGGAGAACACTTATACAGAGACTGAATATCAGAAATTGTATGCTGCATTAATTGTGGTGGGGGTCAACTTGCTATAACAAAGGACAGTTCTATTAAAAAAAAATAAAGAAAAAAAAACAAAAACCCATAACCAGAATTTTACACTTGCCTCAGTTGTAAAAAAGACAGGTGAGGAGTTTCCTCCTTTGAAGTCCATTCCTCTAGATAATAATGTAAACATCTCAAACAAAGTAAAGGTATCTCCAACGAACAAAGTAAACGATGAAAGTAAGAAAGATTGTGAAGTAGAAAAAATTATTATATTGAAATAATTATTAACGCTGTAGTAAAATCATTGGTTTCTTTAGCTAACTCTTCCAACTCTGAGGCTATACAATTAAAAGAATAAAAGAAATTTTCTTACATAATTTAATTTCATCCATGAATTTAAATAATATTTTGCCAAGTATAAAACATAACTTAATAATAGCTCAATTTAATATTCAGAATGTGTCGAGCATGGTTCCAACGTTATAAGAGTGGTGATTTTGCTGTCGAATACCGGCATAGTGGTGGACGGGAAAAGTTGTTGTAGATGCAGCATTGGGGGCGATTCTTAGTGAAGACTCGTGTCAAACTCAAGAAAAATTATCAAAATCATTGGGTATCAGTCAGCAAACAATTTCAAACGCCTGAAACAGCTGGGAATCATTCAGAAAGAATGATATTGGGTACCCCACGAGTTGAAACCAAGAGATGTCTAGCGACGTTTGTCTACTTGTGAACAGCTGCTGGAAAGGCAAACGCGAAAGGGATTTCTCCATCGTATTGTTACTGGGGACGAAAAATGGGTACACTACAATAATCCCAAGCGGAGAAAATCATGGGGATTGTCCGGTCATACTGCTACGTCCAAAACCTAGGCCGAAAATCCATGGCTCAAAAGTTATGCTTTGCGTTTGGTGGGACCAGCTTGGCGTAATCTATTATGAGCTTCTGAAACCGTCTGCAACCATCATAGGTGAGCGTTATAGTACGCAATTGATACGCCTGAGCCGTGCTTTAAAAGAGACACGGCCACAGTACAACGAGAGACACGATAAGGTTATTTTACAGCATAATAATGCTCACGAGACCTCGAGTTACCAAAGTGGTGAAAATATATCTCGAAACGTTGAAATGGGAAATTTTACCTCACCCGCCGTACTCTCCAGATGTTGCTCAGTCTGATTTTCACCTATTTCGCTCAATGACACACGGCCTGGCTGACTTCAGCACTTCAGCTCGTATGAAGAAAATGAAAATTGGATTGACTCATGGATCTTATCGAAAGATGAAGAATCTTTTCGCCGCGGGATTCGCCTGCTGCCCGAGTGATGGGCCAAAGCGGTAGCTAACGATGGACAATACTTTGAAACTTAATGTGTTGTATGTATTGTTTTGTAGTAATAAAGCATCAAATCAAATTAAAAAAACAGCGGGAGCAAAGTTGTAGACCTATTAGTTCATATTAACTGAACAAGTTAAAACAATGTGGCATGAATATTGGAAGATTATAACTCAGGAAAAAGGTAAATGGTGTGCAAAAATTCAGAGTACCCCGCCACAGACCTTGGTTACATAAACTGAAAAACGCTGAAAGACAGTTCATTACTTTGATTATTAGACTTAGATATGGTCACTGTAAAGCTCCTGCACATCTTTCAAGACTTAAAATTGTAACGGAAGATAAATGTGACTTTTGTAATGAAATTGCGGACATATTTGTATGATTTGTCAAAAATACAACATGGAACGTCTTATTCTCGTGACAGAACTAGAAACCATTTCTGACGATAATGTAGTTCCAAATGAACGACAATTACTTTTAGCAAATCCTTTATTTTTTAGATCTATTTATAAATTTATCATAAATACTGTAGTAATATTATAAATGTTAAAAAAAACTTGTATATTTAATGTAATACTGTAGACATTTTAAGTTAAGAAAATTCTGTAAAAAGTTAGACTTAAAGGATGTTTTGTCCAGTGGCCGTAATAAAAAAAAAATAATAATAAAGGCAGCTCTAATATAACCTAGCAAGATAAATTATTTCCATTTCTAAAGTTTTTTTTTTCATAATAATAGAAACTATTCATAACAAAACTATAACTTAATATACAAATAAGTGTTGATATTAAAATATTAAATTCTATTACACTGAATAATGGCAGATGACGGTGAAAATGTAAGTATAATTTGATTTATAAGTTTTAAATGCCGGTAAGAAAAACATATTCGATTCCAGTTCTAACACGATTTTTACAAAATTTATATTGCGTGGATAAGTGACATGATAATGGAATGCATGTCTTAATATTTTTAACCTTAAATCATAAAATATAGTTAGGTTAGATTAGTTAGTTTAAACATTAAATTTGTAATAAAATTAAAATATTTTTACTATTATAAAAAGGTATACATATCCTCTTATTCCACAATATACATGACTTCAACATAACCTACCCAAAGTGAGCATCCAGGCAACCACTTTTAAATTTATAACTAAATACATAAACAATATTTATAAGATAGTAATCATAGGCTTCTCATAGTTTAAAACTGTAAAATCTGAGTAAATGTATAGAAAATTAAGCTCATACAGCTGTGTCTCTCAAGTACATTAATTTCCCACTAATATTTCACTTTCAGGTAGCAGTAATGACAGTCAAGGAGCCACTAGACCTCATCAGACTAAGTTTGGATGAAAGAATATATGTTAAAATGAGGAATGAGCGAGAATTAAGAGGAAAATTACATGTTAGTTTTTATTCTATAAAATATATTTTTATTTCATTTAACTACCAATTTTTTGTGTATGCATTATAGCACACAATAAAATGATAACTTGTTAATTAAGAAATATTATCAAATTATTAATATTTGTAATGAAAATTATATAACAGCCTAACTAGCTTCAAATTTAAATCCTTTTTTTCTTTTTTTTACACAGAATAAGCTCAGTGCTTTGACCACAATCTCACGTTAAGTGATGATGTGGTCCAAGATGGTAAATACACTAAGCCTAGATGTACTGGTTCTCAAATGATGCTATCAGAACACATCTATTGGTATTGGGGACAGGTTTTCAATGTTAAGGGTAGTAGCTACCCAGGCGGGCATCATTAGAAAATTATTTTTTTTTTTTGAGGGGAACGCATTTACGCACTTGATGTCCAGCCTAACCCAAAGGGACGTATCCCCTCCCGGAAAGGACTGGATCCAGAGGTGTATGACAGTCTATCACACGCAAGTGTGAGGGACTGTTATACACCAGAATTAGTGAGAGACTCGCGGTGAGAAGCACCATTGACCACTACCCACTATACCCCCCGGTTCCTCCCACCACCTTGTTGGAGCAACACGAGGTTGCAACACATTCTACGGTGTTATCATTAGAAAATGCTCTGCCATCTTACAATAGTTTCCTCCTTACAATATTGTCCTTCACCGAAAGCACAGGCCCATTTTAGAGTTGGATAGGTGGAGATCAAACCCACTTTAATTAATGCTGAATCTGGCTCCACTACCCATTACATCATCATCCCTTCAAAATGTACTGTTCAATAAATAGTACCATGTAATTTATCTTAACATATCTATATGTTAATTGTAACATATAAAGTTACATAGTATAAATATGCAATCAAATTCATGGCCACCACAGTAAATAAGACTTAATGAATTTTAGCAGTATTCTTAAAAAAACAGTTAATATGATTTATATTGATAAAAATTTTTTATGTTATATTTATTATTTTGTGTAGGCTTATGATCAACATTTAAACATGGTCCTTGGTGATGCAGAGGAAACTATAACAACAGTTGAAATAGATGAAGAAACATATGAAGAAGTATACAGAACAACAAAACGCAACATCCCTATGTTATTTGTTAGAGGTGATGGTGTAATTCTTGTATCTCCACCTGTACGTGTTGGTATTTAGGTTAAGGTGATAAAGTATAAGATTAAAAAAATTCAAAATCATCTGTATGTTTATTTCTTTGATATAATTTTAATTATAGAATCAATTCTGAAATCTCTGTTTTTCTTTATAAGTAGCTCATCCTCGTCCATTGGTTCAATTATTACACCTGCTTTGGTAGACACACTTGGTTTTATCAATTTCTTATGGGCTTTTTCAGGTATAAATGTGCTACCTAATGGAGCTCTAATAGATGCTTCATATTCCTTCACACTTTGAAATGGATACGGGACCTCCTTAACTTTATGTACAGCAAGCATGGGTTCTTTGTATTCTTTTATTATTATATCACCTTTGTTTTCATCCCGTCTTGGAGTTTTTTTCTGCATATTTTGTTATGAACCTATTTTTCTTACGCTTAGGAGCTTTCACACCAATACCTCCCCAACTACCCCAACCTGGTAAAGTTAAATTTATTTCTTCTGGTTTATCTTTATTAATTTCATCTTCTTTCTCTTGCCTGAAACTTGCAACAACATCATCATCTTCAAAAACTTCTTCTATGTTCACTCTAGGTACAACTTGTTCATCATCTAATTCATCAACTTCATTCTCATTTCCAGATACTGCAGTATTTAAGTATTTAGGTTTCACCTCGATGAATCTGTTAGGATCTATATTTGAATCTAAAGGTGTTTGTGCTGAAGGTTCTACAGTTGGTACTACTTTATAACTTTGTAGATCTTCAGTAGGTATATCAGGAACAGTTTTTGATGTTGTTTCCATTAATTCTTCATCAATTATTGCTTTTAATTTTTTATTTCTCATTTTTAAGTATTCTAAATTGTTCCTTGGTTCCTTATTATTTTTTGTATTAATCTTATTTTGTTTCTTATCTTTTGTTGACATTTCAAGATTCTTAATTCCTCTTCTAAGATTATTCAACTTTATTTCTACTTGTTCTATAATATCACTCTCAAGTGTATCAAATGCTGATGCTATGTTCTGAGCTCTGCTTTTATTGTCACTATTTGTAACACACTCAACAGTCCATTCAGATGTAGCTACTACTTTTTTATTCTTTGATTTTATTACATTTTTATCCTGAGATTTGAGAACCTTTTTTCTTTTTAGTGATTTTATTATTTCACTCTGTTTATCTTCTTTACAATCATTTACATATTTTTGCATATTTTTATGATCAACTTTCATTTTGTCTTTTTCTGTTTCCTTTTCAAGAAGTTCATCACATGAAGATAAATTATCATTATTGTTAAATTTATGTAAAGCTATTTTATCAATGTTTTCTTTTATTATATTAAACTCATGCTTTACAGGTTTACTGTCATTGTCTAATGTTTTCAGCATCATCATCAGTGTCGCTATCTTCTTTTTGTTTAAACACCTTATCCTTTAGATATTTTTTATATCCAAATTCAAATTCAGAATTTAAGTTGGATTTGTCATTTTCTTTTAACATCCATGGATTCATAGGATCTTGAGTCAATGTTATATCAGGAATAGCCTCATTTTCAGCAGACTCCTCATCAGTACTTTCATCATTTTGCATTTTTTTGTGTTAAACTTCTGCTAACTGCAAGTTGTTCTGCAATTTGTTGTCTTGCCTGAAATATAAAAACAAATATTATAAATTTCCTATTGTCAAAGAAGAAAATCATATACAGAAGGTACAGAAATCTGTTGTCAAGTGCCTAAAGTTGTGTTCCAACAGCATCATTTGGGGGCTTGTACCTCTAAGTTTAGGGTGTTAACCATATGCTAAAATTTGGGTTCATACTGTCACTTATATCAAATTAGATTGTGATAAAAGTACTCAGCTTATAATCCAGGAAATAAATATATTTAGTAACTAGCTGTCTAACCAAATGTTATCCAGATAACATTTATGTAAAAAGAAATGAAAAAAGAATACTAAGTAAAAATTTGAAAAATGTATTATTCCTGAATTTTGTAATGCAAAAAATAGCCTTTAGAATAATTATATTATATAAAGATTATTATCCGTTTGGAATACATAGGGATATGTTGTCTTCAATTAGCAGCCATAAACTACACTATTTGCATAATTTGTCTAACTCCATACAAAGTGGTAATTTAATCTTTAAACAACTTACCTCTGTATCATATTTAGCACGAATTAATTTTTTATTTTTAGCCCATTTTCCAGTATTTTTATGTCTTAATGTATGCCTCTCTAAGGCTCTAGATTTTTCAAGAGTTTCCAATTTCTTCAAAGCTTCCTCAGGATTAGTTTTCTGTAGTTCTTCAAATTCCTTTAATTGTTGTTTTAATCTTTCTTTCTTCAATATACTATAAGGAAATAAGATAAACATGTAAATGAAATTATTAGTAAAATTTTTATAATATTCAATAAAACATAATTAATATATTATAAAAAACTTTAAAGTTAACCAATTGTAATGAAAAAAAAAAACTTATATGAGACACAAAAATCTGTAATTTTTCTGTAATTTACAAATATACATAACAGTAATTGTTAAAACCAGATATTAAGATTACTAGCAATGATTTGTTTATTTATTCATATTAAAATTAACCCCCCGGAAAAAAATAAGTGCAGGTATATAAACTACATTGGTATGATTAAGAGTCAAAAACAAATTAACACTCTTTAAAAATTCATACTCTTTAAATAAAATTGATATGTCCAAAATACTGACCGATGATACTTTTTGCTCTTTATTTTACTTTGCCTTTTTGCTTTAGCAGCTCTATAGGATTCTTGAGCTCTAAATTTAGCTAAATTCTGCCTGTGCTCAACCATCTCTTCATATGACATTGGATAAATCTTTTCATCATCATCTTCTTCGACTTCTTCTTTTGTAGGTGGATCTATCTCTTCTAACTCTCTTTCGAGATCAGACTTTATTTGCAATTTTGATAAGAATTCATTAGTTGGTTGTAGTTTGGAAGAAACTTGTTTTAAAGGAAAAGTCACACTGTCAGCAGTTCGGCTTCGAGCAACAACAGGATCCCACCTACCAACTTTTTTTTTTGTTACAGCATATCCAGTTGCTCGCTTAATCCGTTCTACTTGTGGCTTCTCTAATGGTTTACCTAAAACTCTTGACGAATCTTGAGTTCTCTTTAACTTCTTAGTGATCTGTACATGACCAGCTGTATCTGCCAATACTTCAGCAACTTTACCGAGATCCAATTTAGTAGATCTTTTAATTAAATTAAATTCAGAGTTGAGATTAGTAGGTTCATTTCGCGTTGGTTCTGTAATGTGCTGGGTTTTATCCAACTTAGATATAGCGCTTACAAGCCTATCGTGTTCTGACGCTACGAAATCTGTTTCCTCGAAGTCGTCCATGGCAAAATTTACGAATTGACTAAAATATTATAAATAATATAACGTGATAGATCTAACCTCACTGATTTTATTTTTTGCACAAAGTACTTTATTACGTAGTTATGTTTTTGTTTATTTCACTCAGCAGTTCACTATATTATTTATACATTGTATTTGTTCTTGTATTCCTCTAAGAAAGTTTAACTTAGATTTATAATTTTTAGTTTTTATCAAAGATTTTTTTGGATCCATTTTATAAAGAATAGGCAAAGGTACTAGTAGACCATGCAGCCAAGTCAGACGTTAGGAACACTGTCAATAAATGACGAGACAAACTGGTGGCTTTCTATTTCAACCACAGCATGAGTGATTGGGACATTTCAGAATTCAAATTCCGTGTCATTATTTTTAATTCACTATACTTGTGCACCGTAACCATACTATATCACGTAACATGGCACCAAAATCACATAATATATTGCAAGATAATGAATTAAAAATAAGGATGACTACACGGCAAACCAAAATTACGCCAAGCACCTCTTTTATCAAAGACCTTTTTTCTTTAAATGTATTCCGTTTTAAGGAAAGGGCAAAGATACTAGACAATGCAGTTTAGTTAGGTGTTAGGAAAAATATTCGTAAATGGTGGCTTTATATTACATTTACAAAAGGAGTCATTGGGACATTTCAGAATTCACGGTCTGTGTCATTATTTTCAATTCACTATACTTGTGCACCGTAATCAAACTATATCACGTAAAATGTTACCAAAATTATATAATATATTGCAAGATAATGAATTAAAAATAAGGATGACTACACGGCAAACCAAAATTACGATCAAATTATTAATTCACTTCACTTGTGCACAATAACTAAACTATATCACATAAATTACCGCAACAATAAAACATATGTTACTCATACACTGTAAGATAATGAGTTAAAAATGAGGAAAACACATGACAAATCAAAATCGAGCCAAGCAATCTTTATCAAAGAACTTATTGCTTTAGTCTTCTTTTTTTTTTGCGATTTTGCAAAATTTAAGTATTTTTGGTTCAGTCGGACTGATGGGCTGTGTACACGTAAATAGTTGACAAATGTTGAACTTCAAATTATTTTAACTTTGAGTAGACCTTTACAGCTTCACCGTGACTTTGGGTATGAGTGATGAAGGCACTCAGCCGCAAAACAGTAACTATAACAAGGGTTACTAAAATGGTGCAAACCTCAGTTTGACCGTTACCTGAGTGTAAATAATTGCGCAGAATTTTGATCCTAGCTAAGCTCTATATTTTTATATCTACACTAATATTATAAAGGGGAATGATTTGTATTTTTGTAAGTAACGAATAAACTTAAAAACCACAGGACCAATTTGGGTGAAATTTGGTATGAAAATAGTTTGAAATCCAGGAAGTGACAGAACAGTTTTTATTCCGAAAATTCCACGGGAACGGAAACTACGTGAGTAAAATCGCGGAGAGCAGCTAGTATTTAATAATAATATAAAGAGTTCCTTACAGAACCTATGTACCTGTGTGTGCAGTGTTATGCGTGTAATGCGTAAATACGTATCCAATAAAGAGGATTTTGATTGATATGCGATCAGAAATAAAATACATGTATAGTTTGCATGTTTTTATTGATATACAGCTATAGGTTAATATAGGTAAAACGTTTCTAACATGGAGAACAAAAAAGACAACGAAATGTTATTTTAAATTTGGACGCTCAGAAGGAAAGCAGTGTCAATCCTACAAAAAAAAATTTTTTGGAGCGCTAGAGCACATAATAACGTACATTATACGAAATAGTAATATTTAAACTTATTAAAACAACGGATCTTAATGCGTTACCTTTCTTATCCCAACGTTTCGGCTGCATTGTACCAACCATCGACGGTCGTTGTTTTAATCATTTTAAATATCAAATACAAAATATAAACTAGTTATTAATATTTATATAATATTATATATAAAAAAGGTTAAATGAAACCAGTTTACAATCAAAATAATATCGTACTAGCATGTTACGTAGGTAACTTAACCTATATATTTTTGTTCATTTTATCTATCGATCTAATATATAAAATGATACGTCAATCAATGTTATAAAAAAATTAAAAGCAGTTAAATGTAACTTATAATTATGTAATTTAAAAAAAAAGATGTTCTAAATATTTAACTGTCATTTTCTCCAAATAGTGATCGCGTAGAATCGCACTGTATTGCTCTTATCAGTGTCCATTTAAACATTAATTCTAAGTACAATTGCACGTACGCGTATCATTAATCGGAGATAAATAAAACAGTCAATTATTAGTTGGTAAAGATTCATCAGACGACACCGGGGAAGGCGGTATGTTCTCATCGTGTTGTTGTATAGTATGACGGGCATGTCTATACTGACGGGTGCGATAAAGTTTTGCTTCGTCCGTACATTTTATGGTTATTGTATTCCTGTATTAAAAAAAGCATATTTTTAATTCCCAATTGTTTTATTTTAACAAAAATCATTGTCAATTTTTTAAAATGATCTTTAGCGTGGTCAAGCGATTCGAGGTAGTGCAAAAAGTGACTTTCTACGACGTCAGATATCAACATAATTATTGCTCGGAGCGCTAATAGATGGAAAAACTAGACAAATATTGTAATTTTAAATGTTAGGTTATGTTAATCATTTCAATTAACAAATTATGAAATTTACAGGGAAAAAAAGTCATGGTATATTTTATCATCAACATCTTGCGCCCAATTTGTTTGGGTCGGCGAAGTTTGTCTTCTTTTTCTTCCATACATCTCTATTAGCTACAATTTCGTCATTCACCCCCTTATGCTTTCAGATCTACCCTCACATTTTCCATCTATCTTTTCTTTGGGCTTCCTTTCCCCCCTCCATTTCTTAACTTCATAGTCATCATATGTTCGTCACATGAGTTTCGTGTTTTCTCAAAACATGTCCATTCAAAGACAAACAATTCCCTTTCAGATTTTTATCACTGGTGCCACTTTCAAACTTCCTCTAACTTACTCGTAACTATACGACCAACCTGTAATTAGGAATGTATAAATGGACCAACCTCACTAAATTCTTCGCAACTCCCGACCGTAAGGATACTGTTTTCACGATGTCTTCAATTAGTTTCGGGTCTAATATTTTCTTTGGTGGTTTATTTGTAAAAGCTGGTGATTGTTTCCCTGTTAGAGAATGAGTGGCTAATATTCTGGAACGAAATAATTTCAATACATATTCAAAAATACTTATTATGTTAAACAGTGCAACGTTTATTCTAAGGTGCCACAAAAATTCCATGTTCTAGCTAGAAACGTTGACACAAGATTGAAATCATATTTTATCAAATGACGCTAGCAAAATTGTTTATGTAAATCGCCGATGGTCATTAACCAAGAAGAAGAAACTGGTTGCTATGAATTAAAGAAATGAATTAAAGAAAACGTATGTGTTATAGATGCGAATATTAAGGAGGATGTGTGGTAGAACTAGAATGTTAAAGATTAATTAGTTACTGTTGTATATGCATATCATGAGGATTAATAAAAATCTACTAGAAAAAGTATGAAGAAGAATGGATATAAAGGGAAACCGAATAACGTATGTGTGGATTGTGTGAACATATGTATAAAAGGTGGTAAGAAAACAAAGTAGTGTAGAAGTATAAAGTCCGTTAATCTACTAAGGATTAATGCAAGATATTAATGACGAAACTGAGAATATTAACATTTTAAATTGGGTTTATTTTAATTACTTTCGTGGAAAAAACGGCTTGTAGAAGGTGTCGCGTTGCAGCAGTATATGAATTCCAATCAATTTCATTCAATAATCTGGATGGCACTGTGGCATTCCCATTTCCAATAGGTACCTAAAATATATAGGAATTCGTTAGTTTTTTTTTTATTGATATCGATCGTCTTTATTTTAGCAATAACAGAAATCATACCATATCGGTGTCCACCATAGGATTATTATGTTCTATATTATTAGTCGTTTGCGCAGACATTCTTCGAACTCGTAATGTGTTATCATTTTTCTTTTCTTGTTCTGTTTTAATTCGAGAACTGTTGATATTTTGTTGCACCCTATATTCTTCGACATTTTGTTCGGCTCCTGTGCCATTTCCGACTGGTTCTTGCGGTTGTACTATTTCTCTAAATTGGTTATTATTTTGTTCTACCCATGATCCGTTCACAGCAGGCTCTCTGAATGACGCATTATTACCGTTTAATTTCAAATTGGATGGATAGATCGGTTCCAAATTATTCACTTCTTTTACTAGAGAATGAAATCTCTTGTATAAAACTTTTCACCAACATTTCCATTTCTTCGATTTTATCTAACGGAGGTTGACCCAATGAGTTTTCGGTTTGGGTTCCTTTGTCCGTGCATAATGTTGAATTACTAATAATGCTGCCTCCAGGCAACGGCGTACTACTGATTAATGTTCGAGGTTTTTGATAATTATATGGACTACCAAGCGAGCGGCTCTGACGGTGATCATTTTCTTTCATATTATTGTACGGTGTTATATATTTTACAGTATTGTTTATATGAAAGATTCTATTGTGATTTATATGTTCGTTGTCCTGAAAAATAAAATGAACATAATAATACATTTAAAAGTATATAACCCGAGAAAACACTAAACCGAGGCACATAGTTATTTTGTTAAATTATAGATATATTATATTACATTAGATAATATAATCATATGAGGATAATAGTGATCTCAGTCAACAAAATTAACAACCGCCAACAACTTGTGTTTCCTATGGACACTCATGAAGATAAGTACACTCAATAAGTACGCTTGATTGATATTCTATTTATGATATAAATACAAAATAGTATTACTAAAACTGGATACTTGTTAAACTAACCGAGACTACTAAATTGCAACGCAACACCTTTCCTAAATTCAAACACTATGAAATTACCAAGTATATGATTTTTTTTTATGGTTAAGATTTTATGCTATCATCATTGTTGTAATTCGCCACTAGATGGCGCTGCAGGTTATCTTTTATGCCTTTTAACCGAACATTGACATAAACAGATGTTTAAGCATGGCAAATATTCTATTTTTAATTACTAGCAGGCCAATGTCTAGCGGGTTCAGCTAGTATTAAATAAATTTTGTTCTATTGGACGTATGTATGTGTTCTTCTCAATGACATGGGTTGTTTTCTGGACCGGTACTATTGTTTTGACGTTCATAAGCCCTAATAAGGAATCAGGGCGTAAACTCAATAAATATTTTTTGAATTTGAATATTAAAATGAATAATACCTACGTATTACACTTTATTTAAATTTAACTACATCTTATAAAAATGTTACCATATTAATTTCTACACAAACTAATCATGTTAATGTAATCTTCGCAAACTTTATTAACTAAACAATGACTTTAAAAAATCTATAGAATTAACAATAAGTAAAACAAAACAAAAATGTTTATAGCTCTAATTTAACTATGATCTCTCTTCTGGTTATTTATAACTTTCGAAAACAATAAGACAATAAGACTGGATTATGTTATTAACAGCTTGCCATGAGTATTTTAGCAAGATTGTATTTATTTGTATTAGTAAGTAATTTGGTTGATTCTTCGACGCTTCAGAGCTTAGCCGTTGGATTTTTTTTCTAACTTAATATACAGTTAACCCCTTGAGCACTAACATGGCGTTTACGCCAGCTTTCCATTGTTTTCCTATTGTTTCATTTTTCTGGGTAATCGACATATTAATGACTTGAGATTTGCCAGGATTAGGTGTCAAACGCTTTGGGCTAACTCAGCTAAAAAAGCACCCATAAAAAGCACTAATTTGCTACGTACCTCGGTTTATTTTCTTGCCGTACCTACCGTGTTTAATATATTAATATAATATATTATATATTGGATTAAAAAAAAAGTACCTCCGTTTCACTATCAATTGGGCTGATTTCACCTTTTACAGTCATATGTGGTATCGAATTTTGACTAGTTCTAATTTGTCGGTTTCTTCCCTCCATCGAAGTCAAATACTGAAACACATTTACGTATCTAAATTGAAACAATTATTTTAACAGAGCAATTATTTAAAATATATTATTTTAAATACGTCTATAGTATTTATTCTATTACATTCAAATCCATAGTCGCCCAAAGGAATTCGTAGAGAGTGACTTACTTCTTAACTGTGGCTCAAATTATTTATGTATAGCATAGATATGTAAGGACAGAACTTATTTATGACTTCTCTTATCATCATCTAAATTAAAAGGTGTAAATACACTCATAGAACCCTATTATATAATTTATAGTAAGCTGCCCATCTGTTAAGCTGTAAGTTAACGAATTAAGTAGATGCATTTATCATCATCATAGTCAATCGATAGACGTGGACTGTTGGGTATATGTTTCCCTCAAAAAGAGTGAAATTGCCATAATCGCCACGCTTGGCAGGCGAGTTGGCGATCGCTGTCAGATACTACAAAGATACTCAGGGGATGCTGCTGCCTATCCCATAGTTTATCCCTTAATCGCCTTTTACGATACCTACCGGAAGATATGGATTGATATTATTATTAATTTTATAAGAAAATAAATCTTTTACAACTGACCTGTGACTCAGACTTCATCTCTTTAATCGTACGCATGCATAGCTGCAGAACATTCTTGACTTTCTGATCTTGACTCTCCAGTAATTCCATGTGTTCTTTAAGATAACGTTTACTCTCTGTATATCAATCATACTATGTTAAACTATATTTATAATTACTTTTGCAAAACTTAAATTAAAATAGAAAAAAGTAAAACACGTGCCTGACATACGTATAATCTTCGCGCGCCTTGATTCACCGTATTTGACACTGATATATATAACATTTCCCACACTTATATCCGTATAATTGTGAGCCAAGAGATTAACATTCACTATACCATAAGATGGGAAAACGTTACGTTCGTCCACCCACTCAACAAGAATCCAGACACGGTGTGCCATTTTTTAAATTAAACGCGATTAATTTGCTTAATTTGAAGAAGATCAAGCAATGACTGTGCGCACTCAATTTTAGTACTGTTCGGTTTATGTTTCTCAAACGCAGGTAAGAATTAAAAAAAGTGCGAGACCCTATTTACAACTGCCAACAGTGCGCCGAACGACCCTACCCAAAGTAAATACAAAAAATTAATACTATCATTGTATGTAATAATAGAGGGATGATCATAAATTTATAAATATTTCAACTTAAAGCAAGTAATACTATATATAGATTCATAATTAAGATTTATATAAATAGTTAATTCATTAAAATTTTAAGTCTAATGAAATATATGTATTTAAAAAAAATGATTTTTTTTTTGTTGTTGTATAAAACAGTATAGTTTACTTTTATTGGCACTGGTTAAGGATATTTTAGAATACGTAAGTACATTATATAGTTATTACTATCTGTGTGCCCGCGGCTCCGGCCGCGTTTCATACATTCTTCACTGCGTAATATCGTTTTTAAATAATCATTGAAAAATAATGTTTAATGGAATAGTCTATTGAATCGTATTTTGATTACAATTTCATTAAATATTTTTTACACAAAACCCCTAATTATGATCCTTTTTTTTGTACTAACAGAAAGATAAAATATTTCTAACTGATTAACATACCTGTCCGTAAAACTGCATTAAATCTTTTTTTTTTTTTTTTTGACCTAGCTAATGCTGTTGACCGGAAGGGCCTTTACAGCTTCACCGAACTTTGGGGGCGAGTGCTGAAGGCACTCAGCCGCAATAAGGTGACTAGCTCAAGGGTTACCAAAGTGGTACGAACCTCGGCTTGGCCGTCACCTGAGTACTCAAGACTCACTCGCGAGTTGTATCCTAGCTATCCCTACATTTTTTATATTAATATAAAAAAAAGGTTCCTTACAGGACCTGTGTACCTGCATGTTATGCATGAGTGTGTATGGAGTGTTGTGCGTGTAATTGCTCAATGCGTGGGCAGTGTTACTGTATCGCGCTGGCGGCGACGTCAATGGCCTCCCCAGTTGGGGAACGAGACACGTCTTGGGTCGCCGCCTGAGCATTGAATCGGATTTTAGAGTTGCTGAGATTAGATTGAAGCGATGATGGCGCAGCGGATAGTGTGGCCGGATTACGCGTCAATCGAGGCGGGTTCGTATGCTAACCTATCCGACTCTAATATCGGCCTGAGCTTTCAGTGAAGGAAAACATCGTAAGGAAACCATAGCAACCAGGTAGGGTATTTTCTAATGATGCCCGCCTGGGTAGCTACCACTCTCAAGTTTGAAAATCTGTCGCCAAATACCAATAGGTATGTTCCGGCAACATCACTCGAGAACCCGTACCTCTAAGCTTAGTGTATTACCATCTTGGACCACATCGACACTTAACATCAGGTGAGATTCTGGTCAAAGAACAAGATGGGACAAACATACAGACGGAGGGGCAGATTGATGAAATCGTGTTTTTGGTATGAGTACTGTGTATACAGTCATGTGCATTTGGTGAAAAGCTGTTTTTTTATGTTACAAAGAGACACTTCAATTTTATTTATTTGTGTAGAAATGAGCAGGATAATATAAAATGAAGGTTCAGTGCTTGTGATGTAGTCTGTAATATATTAATTATACAATGACTAATGAATGTATATTAACCTTACAGGACTCGTTGATGAGACAGATAAATTATATATATATAATTTATAAATACAATTGAAGTGTCTGTTTGTAATGTAAATTTTCTTTTTTATTAAATGGATATGAATACGATACCTATACCAAAAATAAAATTTTTATCATTTAGTCTGTCTTTCTGTTTGTTCCGGGTAATCTTCGGAACGGTTAGAGCGATTTTGACTAAACTTTTTTTGTTAGATAGCTGAAGTTACTCCGCTTTTTTTAACCAAGCTAAAGCTGTAGACCAGAAGGGCCTTTACAGCCTCATCGTAGCTTTAGAGGCGAGCGCTGAAGGCACTCGACGCAAAAGGTAACTAGCAGAAGGGCACCAAAGCGGTACGAACCTCGGCTTGGCAGTTACCTGTGTTGGAAAAAATCCCACGGAATTTTACACCTAGCTAATACCTACATTTTTTATTTAATATAAAAAAATGTTTCTTACAATACCTATGTACCTGCGTGTTATGTGCAGGAGTGTGAATGTTGTGCGTGTAATTATTAATGCATGCTCAGTGTCACTGTATCGCACTGGTAACTGCGTCAAGAGCCTCCCCAGTTGGAGGAGGGAGCACATCTTGGACAGCCACCGGAGGGGGACCCGGAGTGTGTGCATGGGGGCAAAGTTAGCCGCCTGCCCCCGGCGGCAGGAACAGCGGTTTGCGGGCGTGGGCGCTGCCACACAAGTAAACGCGGTTGATGCGGTTTGATCCTATTCATGCGAGTGGTGTTATCGTTACGGTCGGTCAAAATGTTACGCGGTCGTCACCTTTTGAAGACGGCATTCGGGACGGGCGAATAGGAAATGGCTTGTACTATGAGGGGGTTCGGGTGTATCTCTGCGCGTTCGAAGAAGGCATGACACTGGGTTTTAAAAACGGACCTGATGGTGGGCAGATTTAGATCCCTGTGTTAATCCACATTTCTCTGATACCATCGAGCGCCTGCGGCTTTCCTTACAAAACTATTCTGAGTCTTTTGCAAGGTGCGCATCCTGGGGTCTCTTAATGTGAGCGAAAACGTCGTACGTAATGATGGGTCCATCTTCTATAGGATAATTTTATGGCGGAAGGGCATTTTGCTATTGGATTTATAGAGGGGGTAGAGACGGCTTAGCATCATGGCGGTCTGGCGCTTGACTTTCTTGAGGTAAGCATTGAGAGTCAGATGGACGTCTAGTTGAACACCTAAGTATCTAACTGCGGTGCTATAGGGGATATTAGTACCTATGTACTTGATAGGCTTTTGGGGCTTTTTTGCGGTCTCTATTGAACATCATCGTGGTACTCTTACTCGGGTTTATCCCGATACGCTACTTGAAGTACCAAGAGCTGAGATCGTCGACTGCTCTTTGGACATATTTTCGGAGGAGGACTTTCTTACGATGACCATAGTAAATGACTGTGTCGTCCGCGTAAAAACCTAACTAAACTCTTTCGAGTGCAGGGTGGTCTGCTAGGTAGAGATTGAAACGGACAGGCGCCAGAATGAAACCTTGAGGAACACCTGTGCGTATCGGGCGGGCTATAGAGAGAACGTTCTCTACTCTATAGCGGATGCTACGGTCTTTGAGGTAGTAATTTAGTATAATTGGACAAGAGTTTTGGGGATCCCTAGTTCAGTGAGTTAATAGACAAGGCCTGTGTGCTAGACCTTGTTGAATGCTTTGGCGATGTCGAAAAAGACTGCGGTGTATGCCATGGTTTTTTAATGTTTTTTTTTTTTTTGAAAATTACAGAGTATTTAATCCGTGAGGCGGTGTAGTTTGTTATTCCACGTAACTTACACTACTTTAATTGTTCCAAAATAATTTCCCGGGTTTCCCGTAAAAAAATTCTATAATAAATCATAAAGTCATAAAATCATATCATTAAGTCATAAAATCTATTCTACACTAAAACTAAAATTGTAAATTTCACGTGTCTGTACATTTCCGATTATTGTGAAAATAATTTTAGCAAGGGACTAAAAATAGGTAATTAAGCACATTTATATCATTTTTACAAATGTCTGTCTGTCTGTTTGTCTGTGCCATAACTAAAGTACTAAATATATTTCAAAAACTCAAAAAGATGATTAAAAAGTATATTCGGGGGGTAGCATCAAAACTTTATATCATTAAAATCGGTCCATTCTATCAAAAGTTATAGTAATTTGAATGACACGCAGCGACGAAAGACTACGATATAATACTGCGGTGACATTAGTATGAAAGAAGAGTTTGTAAGTAAATACGATTTAGTCTTATTCGAGAACAAAAAATTTATGGATTGATTGAAATTGAGCAAAATGTTTATTATATGATAGTATAGTATATTATGAAATAATGTATAGTATATTAATAATTAATCTCTAAGACATAATAAATGAGAAAACAGATTTTGATATTTTTAAATTAATCTAGGAATCTAGGTGTTGTGTTATGGGGTCATTTGATGAAAGTAGTGAACTTGTGAATTTGTGAGAAACATATTTTCTTACTTTGCTAAATATCACCCCATATCTACCCGTGGGTGTATAGTACCACCTCATATCTTCCCGTGGGTATCGTAAAAAGTGGCTAAGGGATAAACCAGGGTATGGGCTGTAGCATCCTCTGAGCACCATAAACACCTACTCCGATCGCCAACCCCGCTTGCCAAGCGTGGTGATTATGGCAATTCCCCCCTTTGGGGGAGACCTATGTCCAGCATTGGATTTCTTTCGGTTGATTAGATAGATAGATCACTAGCTTCAGCTTCATATGCAGGTACGGTACGGTGCAGTGGTCCTACTATAGAGTACATCGGGGGATAGTCCGGGCGTGACTTCATTGTAGTCCGGCTTTAAAATTTAAAGGCTTGGGCCGTCCGCGACACACGCTATGTGCCGTGCCGCCCGCACTGTTTTTTATTACACTATGTTTAAAAAAACTGTTGACATGTCCAGGTTCTGGGCTCTGAAATCCGCGTCTTGTCCTGGTTGCCAAATTTTAGAGATGGCATTTAGGCTGGTACTTTTCTTAGCAGGTAAGCTGGTGATTATTGTATTACGATAATAACGATCAACGATGATTAGATTAAGCTAAATTTCAAATGAAGTCCACTGTTTTTTATTTATTTTGTAAACAGAAAATCTTTTTTAAATAATATCAGATTATGTACGTTATATATTTTGAAAAATAAAACAATTGTAGTTTTAGCTATAGGGATTACTTATAGACAGGTAAGGCAATATATTAAATCTTTTAAACAATGGTCATTATTGTTTTTTTTTCTTTATGATAGACATAATTCTCGTTATGATTCAATTATATATAATTCTACCTAGGAAACGGCTTACAGCGAAAATATGTTTTTCAAAGAATTATATTGTTCGTGATCTATTCTTTTATGAATATTATTAGAATGACTTTTACTAATAAACCGCGTTTATTATGAAAGAACTTGTAGACAATAGCTAATACGGGTATGGACGTTGGCCAGTGTCTAAAGGGATTTAGTTTGCCTACCCTGCGTTTAAAAAACTGTAACGTGGTGTTTTTTTTCTATAGCAATAGAAAGTGTACTTAAATGGCATAAAAATTAAATTTTTAGTTAGTGTACATCGGTCTCATGAAGTAGATGGTGCGCTTATTTACTTCGTTCGTTACATATTTGCTTCGTATATAGTAAATATTTTCTGTGCGTGTTTTTTTCTGTAAACGGTAAATAGAATCTATCTAGAAATTGTATGTAGTGTTGTGATTGTACTCAGTGGCGAAACTATAGGGTGGCAAGATGCCACGGGCCCCGGTCCGATGGGGACCCGACCCACGAAGCCGCGAGCTCAAAACTATCTTAACATATTTATTAAAACTCGTAAACACAATCAAATATAGGCACGACTGAATATTTAAACGCTTTAGTGATTTAGAAAAATCAAATTACATAGTAACAATTTTTACTGGGGCCCCATACAACGAATTTGCCTCAGATGATATAGTTACGCCACTGATTGTATGTATGGATATTATTACTGTGATTATATTGTTGAATATTTTATTAGGAATGTACGGGAGCAAGATGGAGTTAGAAGCTGCACAGGCCCTGTTAGATCTTCATAATAATGCCCGACAATTTGTACCGACCAACTGTGAGTAAAAGTTTAAACTTCTTATTTTAAAATGCCTTATTTATTATCTGATTTTATACGCTTATACCTATTATTGTTTCTACGACATCCTTTATTCTATTTTTGTGTGTGTTATTTATAATTTAATTCCATAGGGACAATTTTTCTGTCTGTCTGTTTGTTCCGGATAATCTCCAGAACGGCTGGGCCGATTTTGACAGGTTTTTATTATAGATAACTGAAGTAACTACTTAGGCTAATTAAATTTTTCGAAAATAATTTGGGTTCCGCGTAAAAAAATTAAAACCCGATTCCGGTTTTATTTACAGTTTTACTGACAGGTATTTGAATTTATGAGAAACTTGTTTGCTTAATGTTAGTAGCAAATAAAATTTTGGAAAATAATTAGTGTTCCGTATAAAACAATTAAAATGTAGCGAAGAAAATACGAAACGCTTGCGCAGCCGCGGGCACGCAGCTAGTTGTTACTTTTCTGATTCGCAGATGGTTAATTAATTGGTCATTTATAAAAAAATTCTATATGTAACTTTATAAGTTTAGTTCCCAGTAAACTTGAAATAACTACTTTTTATTTATTTTTTTATTTATACATTTACATATAAAATAAGTTTCATATTTCGACTTAATTGTGTCATAATCTAATGTATGATATTTATAGAGACTAAATTAATAAGAAAAAAAAAAAAAACTTAATCAGATTTTACAATTAAGATTTTAATTGTAATTGTATTAGGTATCCGTATTGCGATTAGCTTGCAGGTATCATTTTTAAATTAATTAAATGAGAAAATTATAATTTAAAAACATTTTTAGTGATGTTCCAAAAAATGTTTCAGCTCGTGCAGAATCTCAAGTGGATCATTCAGATGATGTGATCAAAACAGCGAAACTTTATATGAACTGTTTTTTTACTTCAAACGTTGATCCGTCAACAAGCTTTGGAGAAACAAGCGGAAGCCGTCACGTAAATCAAATAAACAATGTAAATGAAATACCGACCGGTTATCCAACAAATAATACAAGTTTAATAGAACAAAACAGTAACAACCAGTGCAATATAGAGGAAGAGACTACTGCAATGAATAATGACGCTATAACGCAAAAGGAATCAGATTGTAGGTTTATTAGATCATTAGAACTGATGCTGAATATAAATTTACATAAACAATTCGAAGACTCGCAAGTGATAAGTAATACCAATGATGTATCAAATAAACTCAATGAAGAGAAGTCGAACATAAGCACACGTGATTACGGAACTCAGACGACAGAAAATAGTCATTGGTATAAAATTCAAATAATGGAATTTACTATTGAACACTTGAGCGATAGAATAAAATCATTGGAAGCACAATCGAGTCCCGCTAAAGTTAAATCAGGTGTTTTTAAAGAAGAAAACCGACAGAAAGATGAGGAAAATCATTGTTCCGACGAAGCTTCCCCTCGACGCATTAATTGTAACAAATATAATCTTACTGAGGTACCTAATTTGAGTATTTATACTCATTACGATATGATTAAATTAAAAATAATATTTTCTTACAATAAAAAAAACCATTATCGACCGTGTTTTTTAGGAGGCAAGAACCAGCAATAATAAACCCTTAACTACAGATGTATGTGAGAATGAAGGGAGGAAAAAAGGAAATTCTTCAGACAAAGTGATTAACAGAAATCAACTCAATGATTTGGTATTTATCTAAGATGTATACCCACTATAGTTTTTATGATTTAAATTCTATAATTAGTAACGTAATTAATTAATATAAAATTTACAGGTGCCGATTGGTAAAGGCCGCGCATTAGTCTCGGCAAGATTGTTGCGTCATATAAATTGGAATTCGTACACTTCGGCAACAAGGAAATTATTAACGGCTATATTTTCACGCAGGTAAAATCCTATGTAGATATATTTCTCAGGAATTTGATTCAAGTTAGAAGTAAGAATAATTAAAAATAACTGTAAAAAAACTTTTTCTTACTTCTAGGGTTCTTGCAACACATTCATTAACAGGCAAGCGATCGCCGGCGTTTCCTAAGAAGCAACCGAAGAAGAAATTTGAACGTTGATTTAGTGCAAGACATTGTTCAAACAGTGGTAGACCGCTGTCGTGTGCCAGAAAATGTTGTCAGGTATGATAACGTAAAAATCAAAAAAATATTTAATTCAATTAAGGCTCTGAAATGATGCTTATGAATATTAAGACACTACCACCGGTTCAGAAAACAACCGAAAGAGGCTGCGAGAAACTTGATCTGGATCTAGGTTTTTTTTAAATAAAATTATATGTCGATTCCAGATATCACCGTTGTTCACATAATGATCCAGCTTATAATAATCTTTTTGAAAACAATTTTATTCATTATAATGTTTATCCGATTATAATTTGTTTTTAATCTTTTTCTTTTTCACAGAACAAGCATTACTACTAAATGTGCTGACGAAAGTAAAATGTATAGAACTCGTATGTTGAATAGGAAAATTAAAAAAAAGAAAATTATAGAAAACATATCTCCTGAAACGACCGACTCTGATGACGGCAGCCTTAATTGAATACGATTTTTTTATATAACTCGCCTCGACTTATTATTACCAGCATTCCTGTTTAGAATAAGGTGAATTTGATTTCTACAACAAAAAAATCAGCAAAATATTGCATCTTCTACTGTGATAAAACTGGTATAAATTACTTTATTCTTTGTTTATATTTACAGATATCCTAGATTACTCAAAATAATTATACTAGATAACTCCGCCCTTGGGATAATATAATTAAAATATCTCAATGCCAGTCTCAAGCCTGGAAAAAGGAGGAGAGGGCCGCTGCGAAGACGAAAAATTGATATAAAACCAACCAATAATGACGAAGACCGCCGTTGAAATCTGCCAGCGACAATCGCCCCTGTTTTTAGTCTGTACATTCGTTTTACCGAGCTTCCATTTAAAAAAAAAGGAGAATTATTGTTTGCCTAAAATATTGACTAAAACTGTTACATATATGATTATAATTAATTATAATTATACTAGGTATTATATAGCAGCGAATGTAGCACTCTTAAATTTAATTAATATGTATGTTATAATTTATTAATAAATGTTTTGTACGTAAATTACTTTTTATTCATATTTCCATTATATTGATCTTTTAGTAAAATCAATATTATCATATTGGGACCAGATAGTGATACTAAATAGATATAATTTAATTTATTGTTAAAAGATACTAAAATTAAACGTGTAAAGTATTTACTTTGGCCAAGGTGCAATGTATTGATTCCCGTATCAACATAAAAGAAATTTATTCAAAATCAAAAATCTTTATTCAATTTAGGCTCTAAGAAGGCGCTTATGAACGTCAAAAACACTACCACCCGGTTCTAAAAACAACCCATTCGAGAAAAACTCGATCTGGTTCTTTATTTATAAACTCCCCCGCTTATAAACTCCTTTTATTTTGAATGTGCAATTTCTTTTTAAACTCTATTTTATCGATGGTTGACTAAGAAACAATGTATGTATATGTAAAAAATGATTTGTGAGATGTCATTACATTGAAAACCTAATAAGAAATAAATAAACATAAAATAAAGTGTAGCAATAGCTTTAAATGTTATTTCTCTTTCTTAGAGGTGCGTAAAATATAATATGTAATTAGTAAGTTTATTAAGAAGGTGATATTTTGTGTATATATTTTGATGTAACATTGTATTTATTAATAAATAAATAATTTTTATTACAGACCAACTATTCAGCTTGTTGTTTCCATAAATACTAATTACCTCAACCACATAACTTATTACATATATATATCATTTTTTTAAATATAAAAAACTATACAAATCATAGTCTTAACCAATGTTATCGGAAGCACAGAAATGTGGGTTAATTCCAGACCTCCCTATCGTTCACGTAATGATCCATCCTGTAATAACCTTTTGAGATTAAGACTTGCTTGACATAATACATGAACTTATTGTCATGTAAATCGGTAATGAGCAAGATCACGTCAAGTGGACCCCCATTTACCAATTGATCATAAAAATTTATTCTATATATATTTTTTTATTTATTTTCGTCTTGTTAATTAACTTTTAAGTTAACAAATAAAATTTTAACTGACTTCTCGGGCAGAAAATGCAGTTTTTTTTTTATCGGTCACATGCTTTATCCATTTAAGTTTAAAATTCCGGAATAAAATTTCACTGCTCGCCATTAGTTTAAACAAAATTAATTTATTTATGACATCGCGCCAGGAGCCGAGCGCTGTGGAAATACCGGGCTGCCGAGCGTCTTAAACTACATTAACGCTTTTATCAGTGATAATTTATAATAACATTACAAAATATTATTATAAAATCAAATTTTATTATTATTTATTTTATAATTTATTATAATTATCATTAATAAAATTTGTTTTTTTTAACAATGTTATAAGAAATGTAATCAAAGTTTCTTCTTATTTTTACCAAACGGCGGAAATTTAAAAAAAAAAAAAAAAAATTAAATTTTTAAAACTGTTTCGGTCTATGTGTATTTTGTTTTAGGTAATTTAGTAATTATTATTTTTAAATTCACAGTTAGACAACACTCCATCTTTAGTTACCAAAAGAAAAACCGCTCAGTTACGATTTTCATTTGTTTTTCGCGTATTGGAGTAAATAACAAAAGAAACAGTGTTTATTAACAGAGTTTAAAAAAAATAAAATAATAATAACTGTCTACAGAATTTATTATTTAATAATTTATATTAAAATTTGTTTTATAATAATATTTTGTAATGTTATTATAAATTATCACTGATAAAAGCGTTAATGTAGTTTAAGACGCTCGGCAGCTCGGTATTTCCACAGCGCTCGGCGCCTGGCGCGCTGTCATAAATAAATTAATTTTGTTTTAAACTAATGGCGAGCAGTGAAATTTTCTACCGGAATTTTAAACTTAAATGGATAAAGCATGTGACCGATAAAAAAAAAACTGCATTTTCTGCCCGAGAAGTCAGTTAAATTTTCATTTGTTAACTTAAAAGTTAATTAACAAGACGAAAATAAATAAATAATTTTAAGTCGTAAATATATTCTTAAAATATAGATATTTGACCATGGTTCCTGAAAATTTCACAAATTTATCTCTTTGCGGTTGATTTTTAATACATTTTTTAATTAGAAGTGCTTAAAATTTTCATTATAAAAAAAAAATGGTTAAAATCAAAATTTTGATAAATCGTTTGGGGGATCAATTTTCCTTCATAAGTACTAATAAAAAATATATATATAGATTAAATTTTTACGATCAAGTGGTAAATAGGGGGTCCACTTGACCTGATCTTGCTCTAATGTTATGTGGAATCTTATTGTAGAACCGAATACTGTTACCTACAAAGCTTTTATTAGACTTACTTAACTTAAAGCGTGGGACGGCCAACTTGTCTTTATTTCTAATATTAAAATTACGACGATCATTCACTAGATCGAGATTGTATATTTTTTTATGAATATGTATTAAGTTATCGAAGATATAATGGGAGGGCAAAGTTAAAATATCATATTCTTGTAATTTGATGTTTTGAAATTCGGGAAATATGGGACATATTGTATATTGCTCGAACAGCTGACCTTCTAAAATCTTTTCTGCTCTAAAGTATTCAACTAACTGATTAAGAATAACCTTTTCGAAAATCTTACTAATCGATGGAAGCACTAAAATTGGTCTATAATTTTCAAGACTACTTCTACAACCTGATTTAAATAAGGGTACCACTTTACTTATTTTCATTAAATTAGGGAAAGTGCCTGTTGCTATGTATCCGTTAAATATGTTAGCCAAATATGGTGAAATATGAACAATCCCGGATTAAAGAACCATTACCGACATGCCCCATTTGTCTTGTGTATGTTTTAAATTTAATAGCTTGAAATCTTTTAATATGTCATCTGCAGTAATAGATGTAAAATAAAATTTTGAATTTATAGGCTCACTCAAATTATTAAGGAGCAAAGCGGGACCGTGGGGTGATGAAGTTATATGTTTTGTAACTTCAAGAGGTATGTTAGTGAAGTAGTCCTGAAAAACAGTTGCTACCTCTGAACTGTTTGAAATATGTACTCAGTTGACGTTCACATTAAATGTATTATTATTTATTTTACTATATATATGCATATATGCCAGACGGTTTTGACCATATTTTTGACTCGAAAACTTTATTTCCTAAAAATTTAGCTTTGGCATCACATACATACACATTTAAAAGTTTTTGAATATTTGCTGGCATAAGCATGAAATGATGAATTAGTTGTTAGTGATTTTCTATAATACAGTTAATATATAATATGTTCTCTACTTTTTTTATTCCTTTAGTTGCCCATCGTCTGAATTTATTTTTTTCCTGTCAATAACAACTTTTGTTGGGCATTGTTTAATAAATTAATTGCTCATGATCTTAAAAGAAGTTGTCGTAGTCGTTATTTGGATCTGGTTTGTTAAAATTCTTTGTAGTCAATTTCTCGCTAATATTATTATTTAAAATATTTAATCTAATTTTGGATATAAGTCTGGTCGTTTTCATACAGTTGTTATTTGGTTTATGAATTTTAATAATATGACCTTTATGATCAGACCGTATTCAAGATATTATACCACCACCAATGGTTTTAAAATAAGTAAAAATATTGTCTATACAAGGCGAAGTGTGAGCCATAGTTCTAGTTGTTTCATTAAAGAGTGGATTAAAATTGTATGATCTAACAAACGAAATGAATATAGTAACCTCTGGCGTGGAGCTTCAAATATCAATATTAAAATCACCACAAACGACCACTCGCTTTTTGGAATTAAACATTTTTACTAAAATAACCTCCATTGTTTGTAAGAATTGAAGAACATTTGAGGCCTGAGGTCTATAAACACATGATATAATTAAATCTACCATTTCTGTGCAAGCTACTTCACACGGTCTATTGAGAGACTACATATATGTTTTCGGTTTTTAAGGTTTAAATTACTTTTATAGTGCGAGCAGGTAGAAACTTTAACCAAATCTGTAAGCTACATGACTTTGATATATTCTCCACTAATTTAGTATCTGCAAGAAGACAGCTGAGCTTGGACTTTTTTTGTTAATCATGTCATCTTACAATATCTATTATTTAATGTTTAATATAATTTTCTCTTGTTAAATTTAGGATAAAATAAGTTAGATATAACGTTGTGACTTTATTTCACATGTGTATTTCCTAGAAATTTAATGTCTATTCGTGAAAATCTGTAATTGGCTAATCATTGATATTCTTAGTGCTATATCGTTTTATTGCTGTAGATTTTCCGTATAAATAAATAAATAAATTATTTTTAGATAGTATAATGCAACCATCACCGGCAGCAAATTGTTTTATTAAATACCGAACCGAACTATAATGCACTATAATACCACAATGGTAGTGATGTTGAGACACCCACGATATTCTTAAACACAGGCAGACGGACAGCCTTAATGTGGATTGTCTAATTTAGTGGCAATATTCCAGGACGGTAATACCTTTAGTCAGAGGCTTGACTTCCACTCCTAAGCGGCTAGTAGATGAGCACTCTCTGGAACACTAGATATTGTAGTATAAAGATTATTCCGTACTATTTTACAGAGCTGATCGTCCCAACACCTATAAAATTACACCTCAGGACAATTTGCTTTTGGGCAGGGTGCAATCCAAGCATTCCTGGCTTCTGATAAATCAGATATTTTAGAAATGCCAAATTGAAATAAAATATTTAGAAACAATTTTTTATTACGATACGTTTATAATAAGAAAATCGGCAAGATAGCACAAGAAATTTTACGAAACGAATAGGTAATGATGTGTGGACTAAGAACATCATTCAGATATATTCGAAATAAATGCTATACAATTTTTTTTTGCTTATACAATTTGAAATTGGTATCAATTTTTTCAAAGTGTCTAAGCTTGTGCAAAAAAGAAAAGATCGAAGTATATTCATAAATATTGGTACAAAAAGACAACATAATTACAACACGGAGTGTGAATTCTAAATTTTTTTTTTAAAATCTGAATATATTTAATTGAATATCTAATAAAATATATTTAATTTAAAAAGGAAAGATTTAAAGAAAGATCGCTATTTTGTCATAGTATTGTATGAAAAGTGTACTTGACGGCAGACTTGGCTGTATAGTTTAATTACTATAACCAGATTTAAATGGAAGAAAAAAATTACTGCCATCTGTCAGTGTCAAATTTATGCGAAAATTTACAGAATAATAAAAAGCGAAAATATGTTGGAACGGTTGGTTGTCCCAGTTATTTTGATCGGAATAATTATTATGCAATGAAATTGCGATAGTCGATTGGGATATATTGTTACGAAAGAGTAAACAATGTCTCAAGACTCGGATCTGTTAATATTGGTGCCTCGTTCGTGTATTCCAGAATTTTATAACAAGTATTTGAATTTGGTTGAAACTTTTTACTATGTGACACTATCAGAAAATAAATCGTGCCTCTCGAATAATAACCCTAATTATGTGTATTTCAATGTTGAATTTAACTTAAATTCGACTGATGGGAATTTTAATCCTCGGGAACTTGTGGGACGAATCCAGGTAAGTTGAAAATGTTTACTGTTTTTCAAAATATGCTTGTAAATTTTTTGTTTAAAAATTAGAGAGAAAGCCGTCTCATATTTTAGATATGTTACCTTTTCTTAGTGTTTACAGAACTTAAGCATTGCTTATATTGTATGTTTAAAGTGAAAATTAAATACTGGTTAAGTAAATGAACAACATATTGTAATTGTATTAAAGTTTTAGAAAGTAGTCTAGAGAGTAATCACAACTATTAATATTTGGTATAGCAGTATGTCTATTTATCATGTAGATCAATTGGATATTAAATTACTTTAGTATTAATAAAACATTATGGTGTCCAATACTAGATAAAAGATTTGTTACTAAAAATATTTATTGTGTGTTCCAACAGTTGCACTTCTGAGTCTGGTACAGTACAGGCTCATGGAGTTACTATTTTAAAATGAATTACTTATATATTGACATTATTTATAGTACTATTTAAAACATAAATGAAGTATGGTCTTTGATACTGTAATCATTGATAAAAATTCAAAGTAATATATGATATGTAATTAATCACCCTAACAATAAATAATTTTTTATCATAAAGTTTGAATTATGATATCATAATTTAAGGTATGTAAAAATTATTTTTTTATTTGTTATTAATTGTTTAATTATTAGCACAAACGAAATTGTAAGGTTTACCTCCTACTTTAGTTGGGCTTAATTAAAAAAAAAACTTATCTATACTATCTACAAAATTCTACATTTTTTTGTGTTTGTACATTTTCAATTTTTGTGATTATTGTTATTGCAAGGGGCTAATAATAGGTAATTAAACACATTTCTATCATTTTTAGAAATGTCTGTCTATCTGTTTGTCTGTGCAGGCATCAATTAGAAAGTACTAGGTATATTTTAAAAATCCAATTCAATAAATTTCACTTTTAGAAATTTTTATTACATATAGGGTACTTTTTATGGGACACCTGATTTCCATGAGTGCGATGTTGGGGGCAGTGCTAGTAATAAATAAATTTATCTGTTAATTGCTCAAATACCAATAAAAGTTTGACAATAAGAAAACAATTGAAAGCACCAGCATTAATGTAAACACCAGGTTGGTGCTTAACAGGTTAACAAAGGATAACTTATGGAATTTATTAATTAATAAATAAAATCCAGAATTCTGTTTGTGATACCTATACAGAATACAAATATACAGTTCAAAATACTTATTTTGAACCCTAAATTAAATTTTATAATATGGTTTTTAAAATATATATATATATATACTTATAAAAGCCGGTAGCAAAATGTCCGAATTGACTCGCACATACATGCATATTTCAATTTATTATCACCCACACAATGAAAGCATTATTATGTAGTACCTATTATTATGTAGTAGTTATTATGTAGTACCTATTATGTAAATGTAGCCCAAATTTAGGCTGAAAATAAGCCCCTTCGTTCTGGGTTATTCATTTAATTTTGATAATTATTGTGAGAACAGTATGGTTTATCAATACAAATATTGGAAGAAATTGCCGTCTGCTAAAATACTACAAAAAATGTCTTCTAAGCTACTTCATCTGAACAGGATAATATGCTAATTAATGTCACTATTTCGCTACACAAAAATGATTTAGTTCCTATTTTACTTTGGTCGATTATAATCATGTGTCAATTTTATCTAGTATGACGGGATAAAATCAATCAGTATTATTTTATGTGTCACGTAACTAATCGTTATTTTTCGTTTCGCGTATGTCGCCAACTTGCGGGTCCTGTTAAAATTAAATAGTTAAAATCCATGATCATGAAAAAAGTTAACCAATTTTACAATTTATTAGGTTGTCATAATTATAGGAACATTTATCACAAGCGAAATGAATTTGACATTTCGTATTTGGCGTGTAAAATAATTAATTTTCATCGTTAATCTTAAAACAACTTACCATACTCGACATGCACTGTTTATGTAACTCCAGTGAAGTCAAGTATGGTGAAGGTGGTTAACACTGACTGCAACTGGATATCTTCGCTCAGCGGCTATCTATCATTCATTACTGTTATTCTTCAAGAGGTAGAAGTATGACAACAAGGTAGATGTTTTATGCTTCTGCTTTACCGACGATTTCACGCCTCCCCACTGTATGTACATACATATTTTCTTAAAGTACATACATACATACTCAAATACTGCAGCCTTAATCCTGAAATACAATATTTAGGTACATACATATGTACGTATAGTTTATTTTCAGTATTTGGTAATTTGTATTTGAAGTAAGCCATTTCTTCTCTTCATTGCTGCTAAATCACCAATTCGTTTCAGCTGTAATAAACTCACAATATTGTACTCTCTGTTTGTTTTTCATACCACTTGAGAGCTATTTCCTGGGCCTGAAATACTTCACCATGAGATGGTCCTGCATTATTTTCCTCGTCTATATTTTCTTATTTCATCTTCTTCTGTTTCCTGCTGTTCTTTTATCCTTTTTTTACACAGTATAGGCTCAGTGCTTGTGGTCGAGGATGGTAAACACACTAAACCTAGAGATACTAGTTGTCAGGTGATGCTGCCGGAACAGACCTATTGGTATTTGGCAACAGGTGTTCTAACTTGAGGTTGGTAGCTACCCAGGCGGGCATTATTTTAAAATATCCTATCACCATGATATGGTTTCCTCAGTATGTTTTCTTTCACCGAAAGCTCAGGCAGATTTTAGGGTTGGATAGGATTTGAACCCGCGTCCATTGACGCGAAATCCGGCCGCACTGCCAACTAAGCTATCATCGCTGCAAAATCTTTATCTGCAATATGTTTTCGCATACAATATCGCGGCTGCTAGTTTGGATAATCGCGATCCGTGTAACCGAAGGCCGGATATTCAATTTTCTACTCTACACAATTCTACCAATGTCATGTAGTTGTGAGTGATAAAGTATATAGGTTCATCTCATGAACAGAACAGAATGAAAGAATGTGTTCTATTAGAAATTCTATTTAGACATTTAGAAAAAGCACAAATTACTCATAAAACTTGCTTTGTTGTGTGATTGCTTCATACTCAAAAGCCTAAAATACATAAATACTAATCATAATTTTTTGCAGTTACATAGCATACTAGTCTATTACTGGTATATTTGATTAAAATTCCCCTTATTTGCTCTTGAGTCGTCTAAAACCCATAAGAGTCATTCAAGGAAAGAGTTGTAGCTAGAAAATGGTCTTAGGAAATTTAAAGTGTCCACAGAATGTAGTATATTTTTAATTATAAGATTGAGATAATATCACAACAAATAATTTATTTATTAAATCATTCTTCTTAAATTTTTTAATATTTTTTTAATAATTGATAATGCCATTGTTTCATTCCAACAACTACATATATGATAATGGTCTACACCCACGTATTTTATTCTATAGCTTTATTACAATTTGCATGACTTGCATACCTTGAATTGAACAAGGCTTGTTATGTCACTATTAAGTAACAAAAAATATTTAAGTGTTACTTACCTGATTTGAACAATGATTTCCTAATCCAATTTAGATTAGTGTTCGGACCATTATAAATTATCGACAAATAGTTGGTTTAGCATGTGAAGAGGAGATCGCTGAAACAAATTTATAACGAAAGGGTGAATGGGCAAATCAGTAAGGTCCAACCTAGAGGAATTAATTTCGATCAGACCAAATACGTTTTAATTTACCTTTATCATCAGATGATATATGGATATAAGGTAAGAAATGAGAATAAAAATGTGGGCGAGTTTTCTTTATAACATGCAAAGGACACGGGTTGAAATAATAGTATGAGAATGTAATCTTGACATACGAGTAAAGTAATCCATAGGAGTCATTATGACTTTTTAGTTAAGGTAAATTATCATTTACCTTACCTTACCATTTACTACCTCGGTGACGCAGTTGTATTACGGCACGACTGTTGTTCTGATGTCTCGGGTTCGATTCCCGGGTCGGGTCAAGTGATATTGGGTTTTTTTATTTGTGAAGCTCAGCGAAATGTGGGTGGTGTAGTTCGCTATTTCTCTTCTGCCTGACCCTTCGGGGATAACAGGCGTGAGTTTATGTTATGTTACATTATCACTCAATGGCAAAATTCATTAAACAATTCATAAAACAATCTGCAAAATTATTAAAATATTGTTACTGACTTGTACCATTCATGAGCAAATCAATATTTCAAATGGTCTACTATTACACTTCCTGTTTTTGTATTACACTGCTGGACATAGGCCTCCTCCAAATGACTCTACAACGATTGGTACTGCGCCACCCGCATTTGCGGATTCCCGCAACTTTCACCAATTTCCTCGGTCCAGCTTATTGGGGATCTACCCATACTGCGTCTTTCGTTACATGATCGCCGTTCTATCCAGAAATCACATGATCTTGTTAACATACTTAACAATACTTACAAGAAGGAATCCAAGAAGTAAATTTAATTTTAGGTTAACTATTGAAACTTTTAAATTGATATAGCATATAAAAAAATGAGTTAGTTAAGTACATATATATATTTTGAAAAAAAAAAAACAGGGTTTTATTCTTTCAAGTTTTTTATACCACTAATGTGGCAAACAGGCATTTGATCCGCCTGATGATAAGCAGCCACTTGTACATCTAGCTTTTTGGATGCCAGCTTGACCTTGTCTTCTAAGTGACTACGAAACTGAACATCGCAGGAGATGCCGACACCAAGGATCCCAATGCTCTACGAGATAGTAAGGAGTGTTGTGTACCCTGGAGTTGTGGAGACACAGTGAATGGGGATTTCTTAGTGGTGAATTCGCAAACTTGTGTTTTAGTCGGAAATTAAATTGAACTACATTATCTTAATGCCATTGAGATACTCCTTCAAGTGTTCTAACTCCATTCATCCGTTCAACCGAAAGACGTTGAATCAATTCTAGAGTCAAGCCTTTCTTATTGGAAATAAATTCCTTAATATTTATAGTGTTTGAGTTATATATGCCAAACGAATGCCTTTTAAAAAAACCTTATTTTGTTAAACACAATTGCAAGTTTTATGTGCTAATAAATCCTGGAGATACAATTTTCTAGACATCATTCCGAATCGAATGAGCTATCGCACATATTTTATGAGCTTTATCAAGAATTAACACGTTTTTGAATTTGTTGACAGGAGTACTAAAACGGTTGTCTTTGATCGTCTTCTTGCCAATTCGTCTGCTGCTCCATTATCGTTGATCCGCTATGACCCTTAATGCATTGTAGGATGACCCCGTTGACTACCGCTATGCGTTGAAGTGCAAGGCGACATTTATAAAAATATTTTAATGTAGTTTGTTCGAAAGACAGTTTATAATTTACATAGGAGTCATTAAAATTCCGAATTTAGTGCTGTAATGCATTGGGAATTTTATAAACATTGTTTTTGGTTTGGTTATGATGAACCTAACGTTCACTGTTCCTTCCTAGTCAGCATTTGTAGAGAAGATTTGTTTAGTTGTCTTAATTTGTCTGACTGAGCCTTGAGCTCTTATAATAATTGTTAAGTACTTGAATTAAATGAAGTAATGAAAGAACATGGGTCCTTATATTGCACAATTATCCTTGATAACGCCTTTTGTGAATTAACTCAAATCTATATTGCTCAAAGCTAAATAAATAAATACTAAAAGTATTTGCTTCTCAGTTTCTTTTGGCTATTATGAAAGATAAAAACTATGTTCTTATACGTAAAATTTTATCGGATGTTGACGCCTTTTTTTAACTCTAAAAAAATCTAACATAAGTTCTGTTATAAGGAACAGTTCAATTTAGAAGTATTAGAACTTACCAAGTTTGTAGACCATGGTATACTCAAAGATGGTTACTGACATTAGAGACAGATTGCACAGGGTTGGAATTAGGGAAAGACAAGTACTTTTTTATCGTCTTATATTTTTCAAATTCTTAAGGGTTCCCACTTCTCTATTTTCTCAAGTTACTAAGATTGCACCGTGCATGTACTCGCAAATATGTAACCTTTCCTTTTTCAAGAACTACTTTTTACATGCTTTAGCATTCAGGTCATTTGATAAATTTTAGACATTTATTTGTTGATTGTAAAGCTAGATTGTACCGTGTGTATACGGTATTTTGATCGTGTTTATTCTACCTATGGAGATCTTAAAACATCGTCATTGTGTCGTGTATTACAATTTCCAGATTCAGAACAAAATTGTCAAAATGAATTAGGGACCTTTGCATTACAACATCTATAATAAATTGTTTTTTTGAGTGTTGAAAGATTCTTCTGAATTACTCTTGATCGCCACAGAAAGTTTCACTTGACTAAATTATAATATTATCGAATTAATAGACTTATAGTGGGTATTTATGTTATCATGTTTATTTGAGTCTGTAATCTTTTATGATACTGCGTCTGGAGTAGTTACTTTACGAATTCCTTTAAAAGTAAAAATATGAGAGCTAGATCATGGCATGAATGGTTAGTGACTTTATTGTTGTTTTATTTATGGTTTTGTGTGATTTAACTGTAATTCCATTTTTTTCAATATTTATCGTTATAAATATGAAACACTAACTATGCACATATAAGTAAATGTATTTTCGTTATATAAAAGTATTGGTTAAGTTTTCACGTGAGAAAAGTGACGAAATAAGTGCTGAGTTGAAAAACGAAAATGTAAAAAAAACGTATCATAACATTTGGATTAAATTTATTAAACAAATATTGTGAAGGCGTTGTATCGTATTTCCGGAATCGGTTCATCATTGTTACTTGGTCCGTTTGATGCGACAAATTGAAGAGACATTCGTCTGAGTATCAGAGGTCAACGGTGCTCTCGGTTTGTTTGGGGGCCGCCTGCCGGGTGCAGTGGGCGCACAACCCGGATCTCGTGGTGCCCCGCTTCCCCTTCACTCGGCAAGCCCGTGCGTGGAGGTGTGCATGCGCTCGCCTGCTTGCTGCGCCACACAACGGCAAAAGCTAGTCTAGTCGGTAGTCTTGCGCGAAACACCGCGCTCGCACCTTCGCGCGAGGCCATGCAACGCGTAAACGCACTCATACAATATTATGTACGCGATTGACAACTCACAGGTGAGCGCGTCTCCAATGCCCCCCCCCCTTGTTGTCGTGCATCAAATTGCACATACCCGATCATAATTCAAAAGTTATTACACCGATTTGCGGTTTTGCGTATATAACATCATCGCATTATAATGATGTTCATTCACTAATCGGCTGATATAATGATCCCGGAAGTAGAGCCGGTTCATTAACGTCATAATATGGGTAAACTAATTTGTGTAGACGAATCTCACATTGTTTTTAGATGAGTTATTATAATAGGTGTGTGTTATGTTATAGATAATAATTGTGTGGGGATATCCGCCTTGTAAATTTTTATCATTTGCTTTTAGAACCGATTATTATTTACCAGGTGTTGTGTATGAATGTAATTTCGTTATCATGTTTTTGTTCGATTTGTAAAAGCGATGTTTTAATTGATGTGCATGTCTTCATTTCTCTTCTATACCAAGTGTCGCAGATCCGGGTATGTTTCGATATCGCCGACTTTCACTCCCAACTCCGAGAACACCAGTTTTAATTTATATTCGTTCATTATCTTCTGCATCCTGATCGTGGAATTGATTTTAATAAGAGGCGTGTGCTTTTAAATGTTTACGTTCCCGCGAATTTCGTTCGTTTTGCTAATTCCGTTGAAATAGTTGTTTAACAACAATCGTTAGTACGTCATCGAATCAAATAGAGACTTCGCTTTATCAGGCGGAATAATGATTTTTATTTAGTCATATGATTACTGTTTTAGTTGACAGTGTAAAGATGTTTTGTTAGTTATGTATAATGTTTTCCTTCTGTCGATAACTTTCAATCAGTGTGATAAGTATGTACGGCGATGACTGAAGGGTACTTATGTACGCACTGAGTATGTGCAGCCGCGGATGTTTCGTAAGTAAAAAACAAACAAATAGAATATAAAGAACGTCACTTTCGATTTTTTAAACATAGTGTTGAGTAAAGACATATGACTTTATCCTATCTGTTGGTAGCACGTGGGGAATACCTTTAATTGTTTTAATCTAGATGGCTTTTTTTTCTTATTATTATGATCGATGCATAGTTATAAATAATTATACACTATATGTATCTTTGTGTTTCGTAAGATAGATCCTAATGGTCACAATAGGGAAATTAATACAGAAAAATGTTTTTTTATACTTAACGTAATCCGGCATACTTTGAGAGTAATGTTATTTGTTTTATAAAAACCGTTGATTGTTTACATATTTTCAAATATATAAATTATGTATATGCATAACTTTGGACTTACATTTAATATCGTTTTAAAAGTATCTTAGTTGTATCCGGTACAATTAAATTCTGATGTAATGAATATCAATAACAGCTTGTCAGATCAGATGCAGTGAATTAAATAACGCAGGTCCATTTGCGGTTGTCCGCTTATGACAAAATAATTATCTATTATACCTATTTATTTATTTTATTTATTTATTTATATATATTAGAGGGAGTTTGAAAGTTGCGTTCATGGTAGAAAAGTTGAAAGGTTCTCGTTTGTCGTGGTATGGACATGTTATGAGAAGAGAGGAAGCGCATGTGGGTAAAATAGTAATGAATATGAATGTGGAAGGATGGAAAAGTAGAGGAAGGCCAAAGAAAGTGTGGATGGAGTGTGTAAGAAATGATATGAAAGAAAAAGGAGTGAATGAAGAGATGGCGGCTGATAGGGACGTATGGAAGAAGAAAACATACTGCGCCGACCCCAAATGAGTTGGGAAAAGGCAGGAGAATGATCATATACCTATTTATTTATCTTAAGTTTTTGTAAATGTACTTGGAGTTATCCTCTTGCGTTATTATCGGAAAGTTATAATTAGGGATATGATTTGAAATATCACAATAAAACAAAATCAAGAGCATTAAGTTTGTAAGTAAGCGATAAATTATTTGGGCAAATATGACAAAAGTGTTTTAAAGTAAAATTTATAAAGGAATAAAAAAGCTAAATATAGCTTAGTCCATTATTTCAGTTGTTGTTTGTTTATTTAAAATTGGCATTATAT
The DNA here is from genome assembly GCA_014132275.2 of Samia ricini. Lineage (NCBI taxonomy): Eukaryota > Metazoa > Arthropoda > Insecta > Lepidoptera > Saturniidae > Samia > Samia ricini. The sequence goes on from AP028159.1 coordinate 5,598,197, forward strand.
TGTAAATTGTCTATGCATCTTTTGGATGAGCTTTTAAAAGTAAAATCTATACAAACATTCTATCCAAGTGTCTATATCTTTACTTTGTATCATCTGAACCAATGTTCACCGAATTATTGATTGATATCATTACAATCCTGAAGTTTTTCCAGGTACCTTGTTAATCAATCGATGATCTCGTTTTTAATATAAATACGAAAAGAAATATTCGGACCTAATAAAGATCAGCATTTAAAGTCCAACAAAAGTGTAGACTTCTTAATTCTGACTGCTATAGATACATCTATCTAATCTTATGATTTATTATTTGAATAAACAAAATGGTTGTTATATGATATATTAAAATATATATATATATATATATATATATTTTTATATTTATACATGTAAGACCAATACTATTGTAATTAGCAACAATTAACATAATTATTACTACTTGTCTACTAAACTTGTATGAAATAATCCACTAACCTTCTCCTCTCGCGGTCGCTATTTAGCAACGATTTGATGTCATATTTATAAATTATTGTTTTGTATTATGCGGGGTTTCTATTTAAATTTATTTTACAACAATTACTTGCCCGCTTAGTCTAGTACAAATAAATAATTAATCCAACTCAACAGAGCTAAAATTATAAAGGTATAGCATAACACTAATTTTCATGACAAAATGTACATCCAGACGTTATGATCCAAGACTGTAAGTGCGTCCTGACTCTCAAATGATGCAGTCAAAATTTACAGACAGATTTAAAAAATTGAAAGTTTGAAAGTTAAAATCTGAATTTTATTTTTTTAACTGTTTTTTATCTAACCCGACATCTTTCTTGACCCGAAGAGCCTTGACAGCTTCACCGGACTTTCAGCAGGCGCTTAAAGCACTCAGACTAAAATGGCAGCCAGCGGAAGGTCACCAAAATGGTACGAAAGTTGGTTGGAGGTTTTAAAAACTCCGCAGAGTTTGTCCTATTTAACGTAATGAACAAAAACCGTCATAGAATCCATGTAGGCATTATGGGCAACCTATTCGCAAACGTGTAGTGTGCAAGTAAGTGTTAGTGTAAAATGATGCGTGTGGTTCTAGTTCATGCAGTGACACTTGCATCGCGCTGATGGCGGCTATATTGGCAGGAAGGAGATTGAACATAAAGGTGATAATCAGCCATGTGGACATTAGCTAAATCTCCCACCACCATGCTACATACAGTTCACCGAGATGTTTCGCTTCAGTCAATCGTTTAACAGTTAAGGAATTAATAACTTAATTTGATCCAAATATTAATATTTATTTATGTACATTATATTGTTATGAAAATCGTTTTCATATGTAACAAACAGATTCAAATCAAAATGAATGTGTTGGTTTTTTTTATTTCTACTCCGAAACTAATATAAAAATTACTCCAATTACCTATTTCAATGTAAACAGATTTTTCACGATGATGTTTCCCTGAGCCGTGCCAATGATAAATAAATAACATGTTATTATTAGATTTATATGATGTTAGTAGTAATGAAATTCTAAGAAGTAAAATTACGTAAATTACCAAAATATTTACATATTATGATATCAGACTCGTTCCTGTGGAAATCGGTTTAGTATCTAAAATATTTAAACATTCTGCCTAGAAGACCACATTTCTACGCGCATTGCTTCTGTATTTAAGCGTGTCATTATAACAATTTTAGGAATATTTTCGAATGTAATACGCCTAAATAATGGTATTATTTAGTGATAATAATACATGATAAGATAACAATTATTATCAATAAGGAAACTACGTTCGGGGTCAAAAATCATATTATTTGCTTATAAACAATCAAAAAGTGGTCATGTTTTAATAGATGTAAGATGGCAATGATTGTGTAGATTTACAGTTCTTATCGTTGTCCTTTTTTCGCATATTCATTGGTTTTATATAAACAATAACATTTATTTATTTAAATGCAATGGCCGTGATAAAATGAGTAACAAGAACGAGACACAAATCAGAAATTAGTAAAGTCTCGTGTTTGTTGTAAATCATATAACTGTTATCGAGAACAAAATATTATGTTAGATCCGTTTCGATAAATCCACAGGAAACAAAATCAATATACAAATTATATTAGGTAATAAATCGTATTTTACCTCGTACCATTTAAATAAAATGATCTTTTAGAATTTGATTTTATTTACAAAGACATTCGTAAAGAGTATAAAGTCTTGGCGTATTTCTTTACCGACTGTTTTCTTTCCTATCTAATAATAATAATATTTACCAAACTATATCATTTTTACTGGGGTGTTCCTGCATAATACTGGCAACAAAAAAATCATACACAAAGATCAGAATGACTAATAGGTATTATAAATGTTCTATATGATGTTAATTTTGCTATTATATTAATTACTATTCTTCATCAGTGTCATACATAAGTAATTTGTATAGTAAATAATCATTCTAGTTTATTATTTTCCAATAATTCACAGAGATATTTGTATCTTATAAATAGATAAAGCTTTTAATTTAAACATTCAAAGTAACCTTATTAATACCCCTCTTCCTTAATTATCTCTTATTTTATATACCATACCACGAATGTACTAAAACATGATAGAGAATGAAATACTGGTGACGACTTTAACGAAGTAAAATGTTACAGCCTTACAAGTGGAATATTGCTTGAATTAATTTCCATTAATCATAGACACAAAGCACCTTTCCAGATTAGTTAAAACAATGTCCGTGTTTTTGATCTACTAAGTAAAACTCTACAGGATGAAAATATATCTTCACAAGCATTGCAGAAACTGCACTGCACCTATTTTTTAACGCAAAAAATTAACTCGGATCGGCATAAAAACGGTCGCGAATAACATAAGCTCTTCTGATTTTTCTGACATACGTTTCTGTATCAGGATCTGGGGATGCTTTCACATTATTCCAGACAATTGCGACACGCTGGCCATGCTAAGTTCCATACAAATAGTTGTAACGATCATGATATATGACATAGCTCTGATTACATGTTTTGAATGAGGTTGGTTCTTCTAGTTGCGGAACCATGGAACGTGGATAAGTTGTATAAAGGTCCGTTTTGCTCAGGAAAGAAGCCAAAAATTCCACTTTTTTACACCCTTATTTGTGAGCAACCTGTGCCGTTCTCTGTACCTCACCTGCAGACCGGATAGAAAGGACGACTGCCAAGTCGGTTGCAGAATCTAGCACGAGCCTTAAGGGACCATTAAGGGTTTATTGTAAGTTTTATTTTTATTATGATAGTAATACATGTTAAGTTAGAGATCTTTTATGTGTATGAGGGGACATCAAAGTACCTTAGTCGCTTCTTACAATATCTGGTACTAGAGAAGGTTCTAATTTGCCGGAACTCCGTTAGGCAAAATACATTAAAATACCAGCTGTAACGGTCGTATAATACTTTCTTTTAAAAATTGCAGTAAAAAATTAGCAGCATACTCATTACAAGTGATCTGTCTGTTATGTATGTACTTTTATAAGTATAAAAAGATATGGTGAGAAAAGCATTAGAGAAAACTCAAATTATAAGTCGAGCGAGAGTAAATGAGACGTAATGAATTTCTAGACTATCTGCATATATTTAACTTGAGTCGTCAATGTAAAATATTTTTTTTAAATAATAACACTATTTTAAATTGAATTTGAATCACAAATGAGGAGATGCGCAGAAGAACCAAAGTAACCGACATTGCCCGAAAAATTGCTAAATTTAATTGGCATATATTGCTCGCAGAACCGATGCCCGATGGGGCCAACTGGTTCTCGAATGGCTGCTGCGTACCGGAAGACGCAGCGTAGGTAGACCCTCCATAAGGTGGACCGACGACCTGGTGAAGGTCGCGGGAGTCCGTTGGATGCGGAGGCACAAGAGTAGTTGTTGCGGAGATCTTTGGGGGAGACCTATGCCCAGCAGTGAACGTCTTCCGGTTGGATGGATGAATGGATGGAAATTAAATATGTATTTTAAAAGATTGTGTTATTAGCACAAGTAAAAAAACGACAATAATAATAAACAAACAATATATATATATATATATATATATATATATATATATATATATATATATATACCATATCTTTTTATACTTATAAAAGTACATACATAACAGACAGATCACTTGTAATGAGTATGCTGCTAATTTTTTACTGCAATTTTTAAAAGAAAGTATTATACGACCGTTACAGCTGGTATTTTAATGTATTTTGCCTAACGGAGTTCCGGCAAATTAGAACCTTCTCTAGTACCAGATATTGTAAGAAGCGACTAAGGTACTTTGATGTCCCCTCATACACATAAAAGATCTCTAACTTAACATGTATTACTATCATAATAAAAATAAAACTTACAATAAACCCTTAATGGTCCCTTAAGGCTCGTGCTAGATTCTGCAACCGACTTGGCAGTCGTCCTTTCTATCCGGTCTGCAGGTGAGGTACAGAGAACGGCACAGGTTGCTCACAAATAAGGGTGTAAAAAAGTGGAATTTTTGGCTTCTTTCCTGAGCAAAACGGACCTTTATACAACTTATCCACGTTCCATGGTTCCGCAACTAGAAGAACCAACCTCATTCAAAACATGTAATCAGAGCTATGTCATATATCATGATCGTTACAACTATTTGTATGGAACTTAGCATGGCCAGCGTGTCGCAATTGTCTGGAATAATGTGAAAGCATCCCCAGATCCTGATACAGAAACGTATGTCAGAAAAATCAGAAGAGCTTATGTTATTCGCGACCGTTTTTATGCCGATCCGAGTTAATTTTTTGCGTTAAAAAATAGGTGCAGTGCAGTTTCTGCAATGCTTGTGAAGATATATTTTCATCCTGTAGAGTTTTACTTAGTAGATCAAAAACACGGACATTGTTTTAACTAATCTGGAAAGGTGCTTTGTGTCTATGATTAATGGAAATTAATTCAAGCAATATTCCACTTGTAAGGCTGTAACATTTTACTTCGTTAAAGTCGTCACCAGTATTTCATTCTCTATCATGTTTTAGTACATTCGTGGTATGGTATATAAAATAAGAGATAATTAAGGAAGAGGGGTATTAATAAGGTTACTTTGAATGTTTAAATTAAAAGCTTTATCTATTTATAAGATACAAATATCTCTGTGAATTATTGGAAAATAATAAACTAGAATGATTATTTACTATACAAATTACTTATGTATGACACTGATGAAGAATAGTAATTAATATAATAGCAAAATTAACATCATATAGAACATTTATAATACCTATTAGTCATTCTGATCTTTGTGTATGATTTTTTTGTTGCCAGTATTATGCAGGAACACCCCAGTAAAAATGATATAGTTTGGTAAATATTATTATTATTAGATAGGAAAGAAAACAGTCGGTAAAGAAATACGCCAAGACTTTATACTCTTTACGAATGTCTTTGTAAATAAAATCAAATTCTAAAAGATCATTTTATTTAAATGGTACGAGGTAAAATACGATTTATTACCTAATATAATTTGTATATTGATTTTGTTTCCTGTGGATTTATCGAAACGGATCTAACATAATATTTTGTTCTCGATAACAGTTATATGATTTACAACAAACACGAGACTTTACTAATTTCTGATTTGTGTCTCGTTCTTGTTACTCATTTTATCACGGCCATTGCATTTAAATAAATAAATGTTATTGTTTATATAAAACCAATGAATATGCGAAAAAAAGGACAACGATAAGAACTGTAAATCTACACAATCATTGCCATCTTACATCTATTAAAACATGACCACTTTTTGATTGTTTATAAGCAAATAATATGATTTTTGACCCCGAACGTAGTTTCCTTATTGATAATAATTGTTATCTTATCATGTATTATTATCACTAAATAATACCATTATTTAGGCGTATTACATTCGAAAATATTCCTAAAATTGTTATAATGACACGCTTAAATACAGAAGCAATGCGCGTAGAAATGTGGTCTTCTAGGCAGAATGTTTAAATATTTTAGATACTAAACCGATTTCCACAGGAACGAGTCTGATATCATAATATGTAAATATTTTGGTAATTTACGTAATTTTACTTCTTAGAATTTCATTACTACTAACATCATATAAATCTAATAATAACATGTTATTTATTTATCATTGGCACGGCTCAGGGAAACATCATCGTGAAAAATCTGTTTACATTGAAATAGGTAATTGGAGTAATTTTTATATTAGTTTCGGAGTAGAGAAATAAAAAAAAACCAACACATTCATTTTGATTTGAATCTGTTTGTTACATATGAAAACGATTTTCATAACAATATAATGTACATAAATAAATATTAATATTTGGATCAAATTAAGTTATTAATTCCTTAACTGTTAAACGATTGACTGAAGCGAAACATCTCGGTGAACTGTATGTAGCATGGTGGTGGGAGATTTAGCTAATGTCCACATGGCTGATTATCACCTTTATGTTCAATCTCCTTCCTGCCAATATAGCCGCCATTAGCGCGATGCAAGTGTCACTGCATGAACTAGAACCACACGCAACATTTTGCACTAACACTCACTTGCCCACTACACGCTTGCGAATAGGTTGTCTATAACCTACATGGATTCTATGACGTTTTTTGTTCATTACGTTAAATAGGACAAACTCTGCGGAGTTTTTATAACCTCCAACCAACTTTCGTACCATTTTGGTGACATTCCGCTGGCTGCCATTTTAGTCTGAGTGCTTTAAGCGCCTGCTTAAAGTCCGGTGAAGCTGTCAAGGCTCTTCGGGTCAAGAAAGATGTCGGGTCAGATAAAAAACAGTTAAAAAAATAAAATTTAAATTTTAACTTTCAAACTTTCAATATTGTAAATCTGTCTGTAAATTTTGACTGCATCATTTGAGAGTCAGGACGCACTTACAGTCTTGGATCATAACGTCTGGATGTACATTTTGTCATGAAAATTAATGTTATGCTATACCTTTATAATTTTAGCTCTGTTGAGTTGGATTAATTATTTATTTGTACTAGACTAAGCGGGCAAGTAATTGTTGTAAAATAAATTTAAATAGAAACCCCGCATAATACAAAACAATAATTTATAAATATGACATCAAATCGTTGCTAAATAGCGACCGCGAGAGGACAAGGTTAGTGGATTATTTCACACAAGTTTAGTAGGCAAGTAGTAATAATTATGTTAATTGTTGCTAATTACAATAGTATTGGTCTTACATGTATAAATATAAAAATCATAAATTAATTGTTTGCATTATTTCTCGATTAAAAAATATTAATAAGAGTTGTTTCTTCTCATTTACTGATAATAAAAATCAAAACAAATGAGATGTAAAGTCATAAAATAAATTATATAGATTAAATTCGCTTCATATTTATCGATTTATGGCTCTCCTCCGATCTAAAGTAATAATTATTCGTGCGTCAATATTTAATAGATGCCCTTTTATTTACGTCTCAGATCCAAACATTTCGACGTATGATAACGGTCCAATTGACGTCAATATCTGATTTCTAATAAATTGACAATCAAGGCTGAATATTTTTAAAAGCGCCTAAAATTTAATTTACACATATACTCAGCAAGAAGATTATCATTCTAATCCATTTTAGATAACACACACACTGGATAGTGTAAGGTAATCTATCTACTTTGCTTACTTTATAAGATGTAAAAAAAAAATAAGTGCACGTAGTAGATACCGTCTGCTGTAACGATAAAGTTATTTGTTATGGCAACTGAATGTTTGTGTGCATTCTGTAATGTAGATATATACTTCTGTATATATAACATATGTGACTGTATATATATGTTGCATATAAAGTGTGTCGCGTGCCCGCATCCTGTTAGTCGGTGACGCCATATCGCACGAGGTGGCGCGCGTATACGTAGCCAAAATGCTGTTACTCCATTGGTCGTTCTTATCTGTCCAACGAACCAGCGATAGAATTTCTCCTCTACAAACGGAACTAATTGTACTTACTCACCCGCAAACGTCTCTTATCGGCGGAATAAATACCAACCACATGCCAAACGGAACATTTCTCACACTTTTTTTTTTTCTAAAACAAATCAATGAAGTTGTTTATTCGCTAATAATTGTAAAAATTACAATTAGGAATTTAATAAGAATCATATACTTACTACTTCTTTTTTATTAACTGGGATCTGTATGTTATAGATTCTGCCAGTGTCATGTGCCATTGATCTTGTGTTTTCAATGCTCTTGCAAAACGGCAGCCTCATAGAACTTTCTAGAGGTTTTTTTTTGTGCGCAACAATAAAACTATAGCAAGCAAAACGCAACCAGAATTGCATAATGTAGGGTCAAATACGTACACACGACTGAGATTCCGCCAAAACCCTAAACTATAGTCATTTCTGCTCATTTTCTGCTATAATTATATATCAACAAAATTAGGAGGCATTTAACATGTTACCAAATCCAATATTCGTAGATTCTCTTAACCGGATCTAATAAACATATAAATAACACTGGAGCTATATGTTATTCACTCGGTAACAACGAATTCATAAATCGACGAATATAAAATTATTTTAATCTGTAATTACTGAGATAACCTTTGCTAATTTTCGCTGTGAACGAAAAATGTTGATAACTTATTGTAAAGTTTATTTGATATATCTGATCATAGTGTGCATTGGTGCATTAGTTTTGATTTTAATTTTGATATTTTGCATATATAATCTTTTCGATCTCCATATCGTTCCGTGTATCGGTCATCGCGTTGACAACTATAGAAATGAAAACTCTAAGAGCATTTCAATGGTAGTCTTAAATTTGTGATGTACAGCGGAATAAATGATAGTAGTTTCAATCTTATAAACTTTATTTGCTACTTTAAACAATATTACTTATAATTAAAATCAAATTATAATATCGAGCCGAACTGCCTTGGTGGCGCAGTTGTATTACGGTGCGACTGCCTTTCTGAGGACTCGGGTTCGATCCCCGGGTCGGGTCAGGTGGTATTGGGTTTTTCTACTCAGTATCATCCCGGAGTTTGGAATTTGTGCCCGATATGGCGACAGGCTCGCCCCCTGTCCCATCTGGGACAGAACTAAGCTCGGCGAAATGTGGGTGGTGTAGTTGGCTATTTCACCTCTGCCTAAGCCTTCGGGGATAAAAGGCGTGAGCTTATGTTTATTATGTTATGTTATAATACCGAGACTAATATATAATTACCAAAGGAAACTCGTGAAGTGTCTTGACCATAGAGTTTTTTTATATTTTTTTCAAGTCATAGATTCTGTGAGTAATATCAAATAATTTAAATCTTAGTCGTTCATTCTAACAGTATCACGATTTTATTAGCCATAGCTCGCTGCGTTTTTTTTTTTTATAATTGATAATAACCTCGTTACCAATTATTATTGAATCTAGCATATTTCATTTTTTTGTATTTGTTTAATTGGTACAGTTCATTTTTATGACAGCAATGTGATTAATAAAAACAACCACAGTTAGCAGCGTAGTTAACAAAAAGTATGGAATTTTATCGAAGGCTTGACCTTGAGGTCAACTTTCTTTGGAAATAAAAATTACGAAAAGTAAACATGCAAACCCTTTTTTTTTAAATCTGACTAACACTGTTGATTGGAAGGTCTTTGACAGCTTCACTGAACATTGGGGCGAGCGCTAAATCGCATGCAAATCGTTTAGTATTCTTCATATAGAGAAACAAAAATGTATATAAAAAAATTGCTTTATCTTAAATTAGACGAGCGCGCGGTTACAACCACTTAGCGCGTTACGTCACGTACGTTGTTGCTACGTTTACTAGATTAAGCTAACTGTTTAAATAAATTGATCAGAAAGCGGAACTTGCGCGAATGCCGTCCTACGTTCCATGAGTGATGTAATAATAAATAGTACCTTCTAATTTATTTCAATATCTGACGGCGACTTCGTTTCGAGATTACGTTTTACAACAATAATAATATATGTAGTATGATTTTTAAATCGATTCCGAGATTTTCTTTAATTAAAATAAATACATCAATATATATTTTTTTTTTAAAGATGCAATTAATTATTTGCTTACAGCAAATATATGTCTGTAATAATGTCCAATTAAGACTTAATTTAAATTCAATTTAGCTTATTTTTTTTTAATTTACTATTTAAATATTACAAAATAACCCAAGATTATTGATACCCTCTCGAATTCTCAGTTGTTGCTGTTATACCAAGTTTTATTCAATTAACATATGCATATCAAGATATACATATATATTTTTTAAAACAATACTTTATTTGTTTTCATCAAATATATTTCTATAATAATGTTTAATTCGGACGATTCATTTTAGTTTATTTTTTTATTTACGAACTCTGCGAAATAAATATTATAAGCCGTAATTATTGTAAAAGCTGGTGAGTCGATTTCAGACTAATAGCGCGTGAGCTATCCCACAGGTTAATATTTTTTTTCTTCTGTTCTGAAATAAAATTGTTGCAAATAGATAGTTGCAAGGTTGAACACAACAAACAAAAAACTCATATGTTGTATTTAGTCTTCCTTATGTATTGATGGAATTAGGCGAGTTGTTTGCTCCCATTTTTATTGGAATTAGCACAAGAAGGGGAAAAAACGTAAACAGGCGTCCGGCTAACGTAAACGAGCGTAGCTAATGACGCGGGATAATCCGATGGGTTTTTTTTTGTTCTGTATTGTTTTGAAAACGTTTTTGTTGTTCAATCCTACTCATCATGAGGATAATCTCAGGCAGTGTAATTATTATTTTCTCGTTATAAATTATTATCTTAGAATTGAATATTTCTCTTAAGTACAATCGATATGATTAAAGTGTTATATTATTATTTTTTTGGTATAATTTATATTATACGTATTCTTTATTTAAAACAGTTTTAACCTCAAAAAAAAAATGTTAATTCGGCATAACTAACGCAAAATAAGAATGAAATTACAAATCACGTGTGAAATACAAAAACGCACATTGAGTTTGTTTTACTATTACCCTTTTTTATATACTCTACTAAATAAGGAAGTTACGACTCGATATTACCTGGTTTATTTGATCATCGATCGGTGTCTTTCTTTGTCCAATTTATAGCGGATTGTGCACAGTGTTTTTTTTTAGAAAGTTTGCATCCGGTTACGTGCAATGGGTCGCTTCCGCGTGGCCCGTACTGTCTATAAACATCTAAACAAGGCCTAGTATATTTTACCAAATAGATTGTAAAAAAAATTATATTTGTAAATCCTGTAAATCCTTACGTGCTAGTAAATACTAGACGGTTTTAATATGTAAATAAAATTATTTTACAGAAATAAGTATTTTGCTTTGTTTAAAATAGTTTTACCTACATATTTATATGTAAAATATTATTTCAATGAATTATTTGGCTCGCATTAAAAAAAAATTATAAAAAAATACCGGTTTGTTATTTGTAACAAATTAGAATTTAGATTATCAACCAAGTAGGTCTCGAATGCGGATCTCGGTCCGCTGTGACTAACTTGTATTTCGTAGATTAGATCCGAACCGATCTCCTCCTTTTAACTGAAACTAAATCGCGCTCGTGGATTTATCTCGGTGAATATATATGCATTTTAAAAGTTATCTTATACATTATATATTTCTTTACAAAAAAAAATTCTGTGTGTGTTTTATATAATAATAAATTACAACCGGTATTATAATGTGTTCGACTGTTGCGCATACGCTAAAGGTCAATGATCATCTGTAGATCCGCTTCGACGCCCTCATGACCCTGTCCTGAGACAACTTTGGCTGTACTGAATAAAATTTGCTTACTGATCGATTATAATCACCGCGGCCTAGAACATTTTTGAATCTCATAGTTAATTCGAATGCGTAAACGCTAAACGCTTTAACTTCGCTGTATTTGTTTATATAGATCAGTGGTTCTCAACCTATTCTTGAGGGGGGACCATTTCAATTTTTTATTGATAGCTACGATTAATTAAAAAAATAAGTTGAGTCAATTATCATAAATATTTTTTTTTAACTCATATCGATTAAAGTTATGATTTTCATAGAAAACATTTTTACTAGAATGTTATCTTTTGAATTAATCTGACTTTTGAGCGTGTATTATTTAGAAGTTCGGTAATTCTGATGGTTATGCTTAAAGTTACTTCACCAGTCGGCATGTACATCTACACTTAACTAGATTATGGAGGTCTCCCGTTGTACGCGCACACCTAATGACTTCTTGTTTATTTCACAAAAGACAATCGCAATTAACTTTAAGGTAGATACTGATAGCATTCCTATACTAGGGATTCCTGTATCTCAGGCGATAGTGATGATTGACGCAATATTATAATTATTCATGAATTAACAAAAACAACCGCGGGGCATAAAAAGTAGCCTAGAGTTTCAATGGTATAATTAAGTAAAGAAAGTGAGAAATACAAAAGGATCATAAAATAAAACAACTCAAACTTATTATATTTAAACCTTATTAAATAAACTATTCCGTATTAAAAACAATTATTGACCTATTATTTTTTAAATTAAAAAAGTGACAAGTATTTATGATTCCGCCTATAATAATTCCTCAGTTTTGTTATAATTTAATTTATTAAGGCAACATTTAATTTTCGTTTTTATAAGTAATATATTACGTTATCATCATTTAAGTTTTAACAACGTAGACGAACTCGCGGGTATCAGTTAGTCGTTAACTTAGGGTCGTAAATTTTCTTCCAAGATTTTCTACACATAAAACGCTATTTGTGTTTTATTTTTTTAGTTCAGTTTACGAGGAGTTTACCTATAGAGGATAGGTTTGTATTATTAAATTTTGCAAATACATACATGTATATTTGCCATGGCCCTGTTCATGTTATGGTAATATGTAACTGTGCTAGGAGTTGTCATTAAGGCAGAACGGACCGTAAATTTTATTCACTGACCCTGTAAACATTGACAAGGCCAACTGCCGGCGGTGTGTCGAAAAAAAAAAAAACTTCTCATTATACATTCGAAAGAACACTCTATACATAACTTAATCTCCTGCGATGACGTAAATCATATCACTGTGAATTCTGCTGTGGCAATATGTTTTGATGACATAATTTGTTGTTCACTTCTAAACATCCTGTCGAAAGTCTTGACTGAATCTTATGAGTATAGACTTTCGTTAAAAGGGACAATGGTCAAGCGAGGTTCGAACCCTTGAGCTAGCTACCTTATGCGGCTGAGTGCCTTCAGCACTCGCCCACAAAGTTCGGTGAAGCTGTAAAGGCCCTTCCGGTCAACAGCATTAGCTAGGTTAAAAAAAAATGCTGTTTTTATGTAAGCATCATTTATGTTATTACTATACACTAACGTAGCAAGTATATTATGAATATATGGTGTAGGGACCACTGTAATTCCTCTGTTATATATACATAAGTAGAAAGAAAGAAGAACACGATTTATTACCAGAAAAAACAGCTGCATTATGTGCATATTTCACGCATGTGCATAATTCAATGAAAATACGTTTAAAAGGTACCATAATAAACTAGGTACACACTAGGTATAATATACCGAAAATTATTGCGTAACTGGTTTTAAGATTTAACAGGAGTAACATCAAAGTTTATAGACAAAATCATATTGTTATAACTGTTGTCTATCTGTGGATGCACACAAAAGCCGAGAAAGCTTAATGATTCTGTGATTGAACCATTGTGTTTTTATTTGTTGAACTACTCTTTGTGTGTCCCGATGGCAAGGGATTTCTAGGAATTTGTTACATATAGCCCATTAAAGCTAGACTCTTATCGCGTAGTATATGTTGATGGGTATTTTGTTAATAACAACACGTTACAGATTTTTTTTTCATTATTTAGAAGAACGGTACATAGACAAAAGCGAGTACAAACCAAAGATTACATAAAAGTGTTTTTGATTAAAAGATGACATTCTAACGATTATAATGGCCTATAGTCAAATTTTCTCTAAAAGTATATTTTAAATTTAAGGGACTTAGCGTTACGTCGATATAACCAAAAAGTTGTTGTTACAAACGCGATAATTATAAACGAAATCCCATTCGCCCATATCTTAAATCACAAGATCCGCTTCGTACAAAAGATTCAGAATCGAAAAATAAACTTTATTAATGATTTCAGAAATATGTGGAGTCGTCATTGGGGTGGGTCGGCGAGCGCGGTGAGGACTCTAGCTACGATTCGGAGTGCGAGGACGAGAGTGCACACCGCGCCGCGTCCCGCACTCCTTCCGACACTCTCGCTGCGGAGTTTGCAGAGTATGTCACCCTCACGCCTCCACCGCTACCACAACTCAGTCCAGCTTCCCAGGTATGTTCTCTTACACATTAATTTGATTTACGTGTAAGGTTATCGAAGATTGAGAACCACTGAATTAATTTACATGATTCGTTTTTAATTTCATAAATATATTCTCCGATCAGCATTAATTCTAGATTTTGGAAAATTAGGCAGGTACTAATATGGAATAAGTTATGAGAATAACGGTGAAGAAATCAGTATGAACAATTTCGCGTGCTGCACCGTACGTGATAGAAAGTGAAATAAATCCCCGATGGGAAACTCTTGTAGACACCGCATGGACTAGCATCACACTGTACACATACTTGCACACTACACCCAAGGTACATACACTAATACCCCGCTTTACGCGAGGGATACGTTCCGAAAAAAATCGCGTTAACTGAAATTCGCGTATATCGAGGTTTATGATTAAACATAGTCAAAATTTAATACAAAAAAATACAAATCATTTTAATCAATCACTTTAATTCTAAGAACACTTTATGCAATATATACTCTTATTTTTTACGGAAAAATACATCTATTGTCTTTACATTATGTTTATACGCATTCTTTTGCGTAATGCAAAGCATTTGAGCGCGAAATTTGATATTCGCGTTATAGTGAAACCGCGCGTAACGGGGTCGCGCTAAGCGGGGTATTGCTGTACATGGTTTCTTGTAAATAATACCTTTTGACTTTACCGATTTACTAAACATTAGGTAAGCTAGGGCGAATTACGCAGAATTTTTTGCTCTGGTAGCAGCTCACGCCGACGTTCGGACCATTTTAGTGTTCTTGCGCTGGCTACCATTTTTAAGCTAAGTGCCTTAAGCGCTCACCTCAAAATCCGGTGAAGCTGTCAAGGCTCTTCGCGTCAAGAGAAAAAACAATTAAAAACATAGGGAATAAGACAGATTTAGTGTGAGAGAGAAACGAAAATAAATCAATAATAGACGATACAACTGATAAATATTCGCTGTCATACCTATAGAGTTGTAGGTAATTTAGTAACTTAATAGTAAAATGTATGGGATGTGTATATAAGCTACTCGTGTATGAAATGAAATTGAAACATGATATTTTTTTTATTAAGACCCAACATATTATATGAAAAAATGTTGTTATTGAAAGGGATTTAATTTTGTATAAATAAATACATATTACCTATATCTTTATGATCATTCTATAAGGATCTATAGGAGCTTGAAATTGTCGTCTGCGTTGATTATTTGCACAGAAACCAGTTTTATTGCGTGTATTATTTACCCAATCAGTTTATAATCATTGTTAACATCAAATTCATACTTCAGTAAACTTGTCGAACTTTGTTATAGTTGTTCGGCTTGTTAAATTCGGATTCGATAATTAATTTAGATAGTTTCATGCGAATTCGGTAACTAAGCTATAATGGTTCAGTGCTAGCACGGTCGCTACTTTTGTCGATGATGCTGAAAACCATGGGATGTCGGTAGGACATTATGATGTTTTCCTGGTTAGCTAAATAAAAACTTGAATTAAACAGTTGTCACCAAATATAATAAGTGTGTTTCATTTGAGATATTGACCTGTTTTTAGTCAGTGTTTTGGTAGCATTAGTAAGCTTGTATAGTCAAAATAATATAGTCAAATTTAAAAGAAAAATAAATTGCAATAGTAATAAATTTATTGAATTCACATTAATTTATTATCACGGTATAATTTTAACGATAGTTATATTATTCGTGGTTTTAGGACATCATAGCCGATTGTCCGTATTAATAGATACTCGATTTACCCAAACTCAGCGCGTCACCTTCCGAGAGAACTATTACAATGTTTGCTGAATTACATAGCATAACATAAACATAAGCTCACGACTGTTATCCCCGAAGGGTTAGGCAGAGGTGAAATAGAACTACACCATCCGCATTCCGCCGAGCTTAGTTCCGTCCCAGATGTGACAGGGGGCGAGCCTGTTGCCATATCGGGCACAAATTCCAAACTCCGGGGTGATACTGAGTAGAAAAAAAAACCCAATATCACTTGACCCGACCGGAGATCGAACCCGAGACCTCGGAACGGTAGTCGCACCGTAATACAACTGCGCCACCGAGTATACAACTAGTATAAAATACAAGGGTATTAAAGAAGATTATATATGTAAAGAACACTAGCTGTGCGCCTGCGGCTGCGCCCGCGTTTTGTGTGTTCTTCACTGCGTTTTAATTTTTTTGTACGGAACCCTAATTATTTTCGCTAATTAAAAGTAATCTAAGTTACCCGTAGTAACTTCAGACATCTACCTAAAAAAGTCCCGTCAAAATCCGTCCAGCCGTTCCGAAGATTACCCGGAACAAACAGACAGACAGATGAACATTTAAAAAACGTATTTTTGGTATTGATATCGTATATACATTCATACCTATTTAGTATTGATATTACAAACGGACACTCCAATTTTATTTATTAGTATAGATAAGATTATATTACAATACTTCGTGTAGAGAGTATTACGGGATTTACTAGAATAGGTTTCATTCTGAATTAGAGACTTACTTGACCGACGCTTATGATTCTACTCATTTAGAATATAATTATACTGAAACGATGCTACTTTTTTTAAATTTGTCATAATTAATACTAAAAAATTAATGTAGTGCCAAAATTTAATTATCTTTCATTCAATTTTTTTATAACATATCTATGTGTGTTGTTTTATTTGTAAATTGCAAAAATTCGGCTAGTATTTATTAAACGTTTAATATATTCTTCACAGGCGAAAATTGAATTCGCTGTCAAGTTGGGGTATTCGGAACGGCTTGCACGCACAGCACTACAGAAATTGGGGGCCGGATCCACCGCGAAATGAGCTGTTGGGAGAGCTCATTCGGCTTGCGGCACTACAACCGGCACGTGCCCTCTCTCCGTCACCGCATGCAGAACTTGATCTGCCACTCGAGCGAGCTCCGCTAAGGCACATTGTCATCGACGGCAGCAATGTAGCCATGAGGTAAACACATAACGTTATTATCCACACAAATTTGTCCATGAGTTCTTATAAATAATCATGAAATATATTTTACT
This sequence comes from Samia ricini, assembly GCA_014132275.2. Classification (NCBI taxonomy): domain Eukaryota; kingdom Metazoa; phylum Arthropoda; class Insecta; order Lepidoptera; family Saturniidae; genus Samia; species Samia ricini. The sequence goes on from AP028159.1 coordinate 5,615,573, forward strand.
TACAGCCATGGAAACAAAGAAGTTTTCTCGTGTCGCGGCATTGAAATATGCGTGGAATGGTTTCGCGCTAGAGGGCACAAAGAAATTACAGTGTTTGTACCAAAATGGCGCAAAGAAGCATCGAGACCAGACAATCCGGTGGCGGACCGTGATGCTCTCGACAGGCTGGAGCGTGATCGCGTGCTCGTATACACACCGAGTCGGCTGCTCGGCGGGAAACGACTCGTCTGCTACGACGATCGGTACGTGCTGAAACTCGCAGTCGAGACCGATGGCGTCGTCGTATCCAACGACAACTACCGCGACCTCGCCGTCGAGAGTCCAGAATTTAGACGAGTTATCGAGGAACGGCTGCTGATGTACTCGTTCGTGAACGACAGGTTCATGCCGCCGGACGATCCGCTCGGTCGTTCCGGTCCGACACTAGAGGCGTTCCTACGAGCGCCGCCGTCTCGCGTCGACCCACCGCCGGCCTGCCCGTACGGTCGTAAGTGTACGTACGGGAACAAGTGTAAATTTCACCATCCGGAGCGCGCCGGCCGTCCGCATAAATCCGTGGCCGAGAAGTTGACAGAGCGCGCGGCGCGAGCTCTTCGCGCTCGAGACTTGCACACGGTGAGTCTGCCGCCCCCGGTGGCCGACCGACTGACGTCAAGCAACCGCTAGCTCGTGCTCATTCGGCGACACCGCGGCTCGCGGACTTCACACTCAGCACGCATTTCGATCGAGCGCAACTGCTGCCGGCCGGGCCCCTCGCAGATGCAGGGTTGTCAACCGGCAGGGCCGCAGCACGATGGGAACCCGCACCGGAAGCTCGTGCGTCAGTTAACATTGAACCCGGCGTGCGACCCTCGGTTGCACTCGATGGCGACGCGAGTTGCGAGCGCTCCGTCGACGGGCGCTGCGGGGTGCTCTGAGAGCGCACATGGCACCGGTCGCCTCAGAGGGAGCCCTCCAGCACTGGGATGCGCGAAACCGCATGCGATTCCACCTCGCGGGCATATTCCCTGAAGCGCAAGTCGCGGAGGCGATGGCCACTTACCCCGAGGAGACGGACGCACAGAAGATGTGCGCCATCATACTCGCACGGTACCGCCCGAGTGAAGGTGCTATGCCACGTGTCCCATACTGATCGCCCGCTAGACGCGTTTTGACGCTCGAATTACCCCCGATTTCGAGGGAAATTGGACTGTATGTTCGAGAGTATTAGTCAATTTAGAGGGCTGCGCGGGCTGAGCAAGAACTGACGAGATTCAAGTGCTGATATCTAATTATAGAACATCTGAAACGGAAATGCATTCGTTAGGTTACGCACGCACTTCAGGCTAATCGCGATCGTTATAGATTGCAAAGGTTTTCGTGTTGTTATAATTGCGTGTGCGCTTCTAAGAAGTGTGCACTGATGTGTTTATAAGTTTAGAGTTAAGTGTACATAAATTCATTTATATTGTTTGCGTATTTTTCTATCATTGAAACTTATAAACTAACATTCAGGAAATAGTTATCTTTACCGATTCTAAGTGACCAGAAAATTCCAGTGAAACATAATACATTCGAATCATATTATTAAATAAAAGTATTTATTTAACCTTTAATTAATAATCTGTGCAAATACAAAAGTACATAGTATCAAGAAGGATTACATTAACTTTCTCCTATAAAAAAATAAGATATTCCTTCTCATATAATAATATATATATATTGACAATATCTTTTTTGTTTATAATTTTAATTATAGCAAAGAACACACATACACACACACATTAAAATAAAATCACTCGAGGAATAAAAAATGTAATTTTGTTCAAATAATATTAAAGATAAATTGTTGATTAAAAGACAAAATGTTTATCATAAAAATATTGCAGGTTTAATAAATGGGTTGTTTATTGTAATAGTAGAATAGGTTGCTAGAAATTTGGATTCAAATTATCTGGGATGTAGCTGTCATCTACAATGCATAGGTCATACTCAAATTTCCATAGTAACACAATCAAACACTTTTGTATCGATAATAAGTATTAATTTGTTTAAATACTGTATATTTTAAGTGTAAACAAAGGCCAGCTACTACTATTATGAACTAATTTAGTCATAGGTATATATATATATATATCAAGAAACCAATTATCGTTTGATTTTGTAGTAAATTGAACTGTTTGTAAACTTAAATGCAATGCATCGAATGAAAATGTAAGGTATCTATCTACCCTCATGCTATACTTCATAGAATGACTATTAAATTGTTATGTTTATCTCGTAATTTCATTGTTATGGAGTATTGCATTATTGAAATTAGTTTAATTAATAAGTTAAAAAATTTAAATTAATAAATTTTTACCATGTTAAATTACTAATTTTACCAATCACAGTGTAAGTTAAACAATGTTTTGGTAAAAAAAAAAAAAAATTTACAGTTTTTAAAAGTGTTATCATTCATAGTATAGTGTGCTCTTTGAGTTTAATATTTGTGAATGTTAACAATTTTAATAACTGGATGTTTAAAATAACTATTCCTTGTGGGATGTATCAAAATAATATGTCTTTTTTGACATTATATAGTTTATTTCATATTTTATAAAAATAAAAAGTTTTTCATTGGATATATAATTTTATTTCCGTTTTTCCCTGTTAGGATTGTTCAATATCCTTTTTAGTATCATTTTCATGTGCATTTTATTCTTAGGTTTGTGATCTTCTTTACGAGGTAATTTTATGAAATCATGTCCAGCAAATTCTCTTTTTCCTATAGATTCTTTAGAAGGTGTGAAGATCCTTGTTTTCTTGTTAGTCCTATACAAATACGGTAATTCTGAAGTTTTACTCTGAGTTACTGTATTTGCATCTGATTTATTTACTTTTATATCGGAATCAATTTCCATTTCTTTAATATCTATTTCATTGTTCAAAACTCTGGGTATTTTAAACTTTTTGTGATAGTTAATATTTCAGCATGGAAGTCATGTAGTGACTCTTTTTTTATACCCAAAATACTTGTTGGTATACCAAAATTATTGGCACAAATTTTTCTTAGATTGTCCATACATAATACTGGAATCTTAGTTGAATAACATTTCTCTAGTATTGGCTGTACAATTGTACGAGGGTTGACAGTGGCTTCAATTATAAATGCTGAACATTGAAATGTTTGCACTGCATTTAAACACTCTGATATCCCAAATAAAAGGCCCTCCACTTTTCTAAAACAAAAAGCACAAATCAACATCAATTCTAAATATCTATGGTAATTTTAACAAATTCAACCATAGAGGTTTACCTTAAAATAATTTACTGATAATATAATGTGGTTTTTACATTGTAAAAATTAATTTTGCACTACAAATGTTTAAACAATTTAGCAATTGTTATCATATTAGTTTTTTTTAATATAAATAGTATCCTTTGACATGAACATTCATACTGAGATAAATGATATAAAAGTGGATTTGTTGTAGATTATCTGCACTGCAGATAATAATAAAAAAATTATGTTTTAAAATGTTTTGTAAGCTATCAAAGGTTCCCATTGCATTGCAAAATTGCATAAAATGTAGTTAGAAGTTACATAAAAGAATGATTAGTTAACACAATATTAATAATTAGTGTGAATAACGTAGTTACCTGTTTATTTAGAAATTAAACCATAAATCAAGGAAAACACAAAATCTAGATTTATCAAAATGGTTTTCATATTACTTAATTAATAAAACATTACTTACGGTAGTTTCGGTGGTTTAGGTCGATTTTCTTTTGGGATTGCCTTTATTTCATTCCAATGTGGTTTTTTTGTATTTGGGCAAGTTTATTTTAAATTTATTTAGCATAACTTCTAATTTAGAAGAATCTTCTGTTGACACTGCTGGCCTAAAATATTTATTTGTATATAATACTTCATAAACTGAGTGAAAGATGTCTCTAATAGAAACACTTACCAAAATACAGGATCTGGGCGACATATAACATTTCTTATTGATTTCTTCAATTTACCCTTGTTTATTGTTTTCTTTTGTAACTTTGCGGCTTCTGTCATCTTACAATAAGAATTACAACTACTGACAAGGTAATGCAGAGATATAAAGAGACATATATATGGCTTCGAGGTTATAAATTGATAGCTTCTTTATGTATACTGCTTACACTTTCTTGTATAATATTTATTAAGTATAATAAATATTATTCTGTGTACAATACACACTACAATAGTAGTAAGCTGTCCAATGCCAACTTTTTTCTTCTAAGGAAAAGGTTAAGGTACTAGACCATGCATCCAAGTCTGTGGACATTAGGATATAACAATTTAATAAAATGATGGTCCTGTGTTAACCTTTCCTTCGAGGTGAGTTATTGGGAGATCTCAACATTGCAAAAAGCTTCTTGTTATTATTTTCAATAGACTTCACTTGTGGATATCACGTAATATGCCACCAACATTACATCACGTAGAATCAAATACTGCAAGTAATGAATTCAAAATAACGACTACCGTGTGACAAACCAAAATTGTACTAAGAACTCTTCTCAGACATTGTCAAATCAGTAGTTTATAAATATATTGGCACAGACTCTCTGATATTTACTATTTAATGCGTCATGAAAATGACATTTTCAATACTGGCCTATTTTCCTAATTTTCGAAATAGTGTGCTAACAATATAGTGGCCTTTTGTTAGAACTTTTTAGGGAGTTTTGGTGATAGATAAAAGAAACTATGTTTTACTTTGTTACAACAAACATTTTATTTCAGTTATAATTTATTAAAACAATTTTCATTTTACATCGAAATTTCCAAATCTAAAAATAACTAAAGACGAAGATTGTTGCCATTATTAATAATCGTTTTTACAAATTTAAATTCTTAAATTCGGTTTTCTTGGCAAGATTTTAACGACTATATCAGTAGCGTAACTATACAACTACATCATCTGAGGCCCGTGGCAAATTGTCACGTAATATGATTTTAAGAAATCACTTCTACCGTATAAATATTTAGTTTGTGTCTATAACATTAATTGTATTTATAAGATTTACTAAATTTTGTTAAAAATGTTAGGATATTTCTGTGATAACAGCATTGCTGGGTGGGGCCTGTGGCATTTTGCCAGCTCTGCCACCCTATAGTTTTGCCAGTGAACTATAATATAGCTGTTAAAGTATTACGTAAGCATGATTTTAGACATTTGTGACCCTTGTCAACAATAGTAAGCAAAGCTCTTAGCCCTCCTTCCATGACTACGTAACAGTTGCCATAATTTCGAACAAATTAACGAACGAAAAATAAAAGTAGATATATACGAAATATTTTAACGGCCTCATATTGTTAGAATTTATTTTGCGATATTATTTTAATTAATATCTTTCATGTTCTCTTTCACTATGTTATTTGGTTTAGGTAGCTGTATGTCCGATTTTCATACAATTATCACTGAGTAATATAGTTTCAAATTGGTAATCTATGGAAACGAAGGTTAGATGATGGTCTCCATTAAATCATATTTTGTTCAAAATTTCATGAGTTTTACTTTCTTATCTTAATAATTTTCCTGAAATTATTTTTGGTACTAACAGAAAGTAAAGACAGTATTTCTCAGAAAGCCAAAGACCCATCAGTAAATATGTGCAGTAAAACATAGCATTTCACTTTCGAAATAAGGCAAAGAATCAACTCAGGTTGGATGAAATGGCGACAAGTCTCTGGTGTGATTTGTGATTCCAGGATGCCCCTTAAACTGAAGGGCAATATATATAAGTCCATCATAAGATCTCTCATATTGTACGGATCAGAATGCTGGGCTAGTAATAAGATGGATGAGAAGCGATTGCATGTAACTGCGATGCAAATATTGAGATGGATGTGTGGTGTCTCAAGGTGTCGCCAGTGGTTCCTACAGTGGATTCAAAGTTGAAAGGTTCCCGTTTGTCGTGGTATGGACATGTTATGAGAAGAGAGGAAGAGCATGTGGGTAAAATAGTAATGAATGTGGAAGGATGGAAAAGTCAAGGAAGGCCAAGGAAAGTGTGGATGAAGTGTGTAAAAAAGGATATGAAAGAAAAAGGAGTAAATGAAGAGATGACGGCAGATAGGGACGTATGGAAGAAGAAAACATACTGCGTCGACCCCAAGTCAGTTGGGAAAAGGCATGAGAATGATGATATACATCATACATAATGATGTATTTAGTACAAAGCTGTTATTTTCATATTACAAACAGACACTTAAATTTTATTTATTAGTATAGACTTTGGTATAGATTTCATTGTTTAGATCTTTGAAACAGGAAGCTAAAATTCATTTAAACCTTTTGTAAATTGTATATTTTTAGATTTATCACTTCGTCGTACATAAGGGGGGTCATGGCTCCCTACGACCGGCTCCTCCCTTGGACCACTCAAACTGAAAAGCCACTTCCGGTCAACAGCGTTAGTCAGTTTAAAAAAAAAAACATCATCTTGGACGTTTCTCATCAACGATGATGATGGCGCAGTGGATAGTGCGGCCGGATTCAGTGTCAAAGGACGCGGATTCGAACCCACCTATCCAAATCTAGAATCAGATTCGAGCTTTTAGGAAACCTGTAATGTCCGCCTGGATAGCTACCAGTCTAAAGTTTGAAAACCTGTCGCCAAATAGCAATAGGTGTATTCCGGCAGCATCACTTGAGAACTAGAACCTCTAGGTTATGTTTACCATCCTGGACCACATCGTCCCCTAACATCAGGTGAGATTGTGGTCAAAGCACCGAGCCTATACGGTGTAAAAAAAAACGGAAATTTCGTAGCTACCAACTTTATTTACTTAATTATATGACTTCTATCCTTATGCCTAATTTAATCGATGCATTAATTAATGAAAAATATAAACTAACACGTTGTTAAATTTTGCGTATTATATGAATAATTCAAATAAAAAGCGTGTAAATCGTCTCAGCAGTTCTAGAGTTAACAGATGAACATAGATATAACAAGCCTCAAGGGGAAAGTTTACTAAACAATGACTATTTTTTTAAGCTTTATATATATCTGGTTTTTATTGCATACTCCAAATGCATTTTCTTTGATCATTTTATATTCAAACGACGTTATTATGTTTAAGTAAACCTTACTGATACCGCGTTCCTAGTGCTATTATAATAGTGTGTTAATTTTTTGGTTTAAAACCGCTATATGTTTACCTTCTTAGTTTTTGGTTATCGTCAATTTTTATAGACAGCGAGGATCAAGAGGACATGCGGTCGGCAACAGATTTAAATAGTAGGTATTTCAGAAATATATTGCTATCGCTTTGTGCCCCAAAGAAAGAGTTATAAACACGAAAGGGACAATCGCAGCTCGGACTGATTTTAAAATAGAAGAAAACATCACTTCGTATTACCCTATTTCCTCCTCCTAAAACTGAACCGATTTTTAATTTTCTGTCAGTTATAGAATAAGAAAGACTTCGGCTATGCCTATACGTTTTTTTTTTTTTTTCATCAAATTTGTTTGACGGAACATCTGAAAATATTATTAATAAAGTATATTTGAAAGAAACTCGACATAAACTCATGACTACGTAGGTATATTTATATTTCTATTATTTTTATTTAGTTACCTACCAACCTAATTAGATATTTGTAGGATTATGAATCAGATATGGTTTATACAAGTAATAAGGCTGTATAGTGTAATTAAAAATATCAGTTTAAATTTTTTATTTAATTCTAAATAGTGTACGTGTTTATTGCCAAAGGCGAAATGCCCATTGTTTCTACAGCTGTCTATTTGTAAAGAAAACGGAATAACACTATTATTGTTTTACAAAACAATTTATTACTTTACGACTTACGCGGAAGGATCCTCGAAGTGAAGGCACAAAAGACACAATAAATCTCAGCTTAGAAACTTACTAGGAAACGCATTGCAAAAAGGTTGTGTTTTTTTTGTCGGCTATATAAGGGTCGTTGGCGAAATCGTTTATTGTTCATCGGCCGTGCCGGGTGGAGCGGGGGTAATAACTGTTGTAAGGGTGCGTTGCAATGAAACTTTTACCTGAGTGCAATCTATTATGCCCTCCTAGTTGATAGTTATGCATTGACTTCGTAACGTTTGTGATGCTCGTTATCACATTTCGTGATGTCTTCAAAAAGTGAGAATTGGTTACTTGTCGAATGGAGTTGTGGAAACCGTGAAGTGATATACGTTAAGTCGGTTATAAGTCCAATAAATACAGAACTGAAAATCGGTGATTCCCTCACGGCTAATAGGAGAGGGAAGGCACATCCGGCGAAGCTGCTTGCGCGTGCGAGTGAGTAATTTTTTTTTTTCAAGTTATCCTAGAACGTTGGCACTAAATTGGCACACGATAATTATTGTTATGATAATACCTAACTGAAATATTGTCATATAATAAAGCATTTATTTTCAATCACGTTCATAGCTTATTTTTTATTTTATTTAATCGTTTGGGGAAAAAATATATATTTATAATAGCTTATGCAGGATGCAGGTAATTTAAAAAATAATTTCAAACAGTTTACAAGAAAAAAAAATCCTTTTTTCCGTTAGGTATTTGATTTATAAAATTTGGCATTAAGCATTTGTATTGAAACTCGAATTTAGTTTTTAATTTACTAACTAGTTGATTTCTAAATCCGAAAAGAATTCGGGACCAGTTTTCGGAACAACATTTAAATGATAGATACTGTACAGTATTAATGTAGTAATGCATCGTTGTAAAAACGTTGATCATTCTATTTCCAAAATTAAATCATGTTACCTATCGTTTGGGTTTTTTTTTAGCTACAGCCCGGTTCATAACTTTAAATGAAAATATTTTGGCAGTACAACTAAGGTTTAAAAATACAAGAATACAAATACGAAAATCTTTTGACCCGACTTACCTACTAATACCCACGTACGCTTCCAATTGTTTTCAATTCAATTGTTTGGCTAAGTTTTTTGTGAAACTTACGGTACCCGATAAGCTAGAAGCTCGTTGTAAGGAGGGCGTTTTAAACTATGTTGTGTATTATTTTAATGATATATTTTCATCAATAGAAATATTTATTTTGAAAAATATTTTTTTTATTATTAAAATAACAAAAATGTTTGTAATTTTATACCTAAGCTGGTTGTTTCTATACGATATTAAATGAAAGGCATTTAACATATTATTTAAATAATAACTCAAAGTTTAGGACAATTGGGAAGAATACTTTTATTTAAATACAAAATGAATCATTATCAAGTAAGTGTTTGTTTGTTCAACAGATTCTATGCAACTGACGGATAAACGAAGCTCTCTCTTCCGGGACATAGTTTTAAGAAAATATGAAGTGTTTGAAATCTTTACTTCCATAATTTTATTTTTATTTACACTTATTGGATTTTTTGCATATTTTCACACTCGCATGCTACGTTTTAAAATATGTTTATTTAACATTTTATATCTTAAACAGGAGAGCGCCATGAATTAGACGAAAAATTAGAAGATAAAGCTGCCGGCCCAAGTACAAAGAATGAGGAAGATACTGACGAATCTGTAGCTAGCGGATCCTCCTGGGAACCGAGCGACGATGGAGCCTTGTCTGGAGATTCAGACAAGGTATGTAAACTATATCTATTGTACACAATTTATTTCTAATACAATTAAAAAAAAAATCTACATTTGATTGGAATACCAACACAGATAAATAAAAATTCAACAATAAAAAATATTTAGGTAAGCTCAAACTTTACGTTAAATTACAGGTATCCGCAAAAAAAATCAAGTTGGATTTATGCAAACGAAAATATTCTAATAGAAGGTCCAATAAAACAGCGCCCATGCCCACTAGTAAAGTGAATGCCATAATACCTAAATCAATGCAGCAAGCTAAGCATTCTGTACACCGTAAACAAACTCACAAAGATAACGATGCAAATTCATCTGTTAACTATCTAACAGATTCGACAAGAAAAAACACTACGAAAAATAATGAGAGTGCCGAAACGGTTTCCATAAATATCGAGGAAATCATAAGTATTAAAAACAGTTTTAGAATGCTATTTAAAATGATCGAGGAACTTAAAAGGTCAGCTTTACCTAACGGTGACGTCAGTGAAGTGGGAAGATCGGTGGTGGATATGTCGGTAATCAACATTACAGAATCATTAGTTCAGCAAACAGACACTGAAAATAATGAAAGCGAAGAATTTAATCGCTCAGATGATAACGTGCTAATAACAAATAAATATAAAAAGCAACGTACAGCGGAATCCAATGAACCGAATACAGCTGAAGCAAATGAATGGGCAAGTAGTAATTGATTTTCTATATGAAACTCCGTTGAAATTACTTTTTTACGGTATAATTAATATAAGACTTGAATTCTTGTTTAATTATTGAGTATTTTGGACTCTAATTTATTAGAATCCTATTGGCATCAAATTCTAGAGTATAAAAAGTGACTATTAAATATAAATAATATTTTGTTTTTTATTTTCAGGTGCCAATTGGAAGTGGCAAAACCTTAATTCACGTTGATCAATTTAAAAAAGTGAATTGGAGATCGTACACGATTGCAACAAGAACTTTGCTATTAGCAGTATTTCCTAGAAGGTGAGACAAAAACAATGGACGTTACATTTATGTTGTGTTTGATTCTGTTAACACTTAATTTTTTTATTTTTTTTTTAGGATTCTAGCGACACACTCATTGACCGGGAAGCGTTCACCTGCATTTCAAAATAAACCCGCCAAAATGTGCTTAGATCCGAAAATAATATCCGATGTAATTATGGAGATCATGGATAGGTTCGACGTTAAAGAAAATCTTGTCAGGTTAGTAACAATACATATAATTCTATATTTAATCTTGTAATTACATGTTTTATCCCTGAATCGCTTTTTTATTAACCATTAACGAGCTGGCCGAATCCCGCCGCCATCTTGGGGAAAAAATACAAATGGCTACTAAAGTTTTTAGAGCCGTTTCTAAGAAATCAACATCATAGAGATTCAATCGATAGAAGAATTTCTCACTTAAATATACACTAAAAGTACTATATTTAGAGTAAATATTATATAATTCATTTTTTTTAAATTTGTTATGCAGTAATGTCTCATTAATGGGTCATTGAATTTATTTTAATGATGAATTATCATTTTGTATTCAATCGCTTGTTGTTAACAAGAAAATTTATGTATAAAAAATTAACCAAATTAAATGTTGCAATTTTGTTACAAACTTATTTTTTCGTCTACAGAAGTATTATAACTACTAAATGCGCTGATGAATGCAAAATGTGGAAAGCTAAAATGAAGAAAAAAAAATCACAGCGTTCAGAAAATTTCGAAAACATTCCACCAGAAGAAAATGAAAATTTGAAACATGACCCTATTATTTTGTAAACAAACAAAACTTAATGTGTTTGGTCTATTAATACGATAATGTCGATTTCTTTTTTAATGGGTAGGTAATGATGTGATTAGGCCAGCGGTTCTTAACCTTTTTTTACTCAGTGACGCACAAACTGTTTTCAAAAACTCGTGACAATATATTTGATGGTTGAAGTGAGTGGTATAGTTGAAATTTTTGATATTTGTGAATCTTTCAACATACATGACAAGTGCTTGCGTCACACCAATGGGTGGTTGAGAGCCGCTGGATTAGGCTGTGAGTTTTTAATTTATGATTGATATTTTTTTTTGTGTTCCACGACAAATTAAGAAGTAATGTAATAAAATTTAAAAATTATACTAATGTTTTTTATTTTATTTTAAACATTACATAAACGTTTATTAAAAGTAATGACTAGATTTGTGAATTTAAACAGGAAATGCAATTAGATTTTTATTTCAAGTATATTTTTAATTAACTTCCCTGTTGGTAAATACCGATAGGTAATAATATTAAATTCGTGTTAGTACTTGCTATGATTGCCCTCATTAGCATCATTTCATCTGGCGTGAATCGCCAGCCGCTAAGTTGACCTAAACTTTGTAATTTTGGGCAGCATTCCATGAGCAATTCCACCGTGTCGAGACTGAGACGGGGCGCATTTGGGAACCATATTGATTCAAGATGGTCAAATTTGTAACGGCGAACCATGCTGAAATTAAAACACAAAACAGTCTAAATAGATTGCGCTCCAATAATAGGACAGTTAGGTATTGATACTTGTCTCTGAATCAAACTGTCCATAATTTAATAAAATCCAAGTTGATTTCATTCATTATTTACATCTAAATGAGCAGTGATGATAGAAATTAATATAGATAGGTAAATAGATTGTCGAAGGGATAGCAGAAATAAGTTGTTCTTAAAAATATTATCGTCATTCCAGCGACAGGTCTAGCATTCTTATTAACAAATCCTAACACTATATTTTATATTTAATGTATTAATAGAAAATTGTGTATCAGTTTCTCTATTTTAGAAAACACATAGTAGGCATTGATAGCTTATGAATAATAGATTTTGCGGGAATGTATAAATATATTTAAAGTAGGTTAACTATGTCAATTTAAAAAAAAAATAGCCAATTCGACTTGTCGTCGAGCAACAATAACTATTTTGGAATTATAAGTAAAACATCAACAAACAAAAAAATTCATACTTTATAAACGTTCTGGGAAAATAAAAATATTTCAAATTTCTTAGTAAAATAAATTACTCTGCAGTACAAGCTTAATATTGCAGGCGCAAAAAAACGGGACATAATTCTGTTAAATTAGCTCAATGGATAATGCAATAGGTTACATTTAAGAGTGAGGTTACATTTTACAATCCAGGGGTGAAATGAATTTGACTTAAAATTGATTTTTTAAAAAACACATACCGTGATATATCGTTGTCATCTAGTTTTATCTCGTCTCCGATAATTAATTTCTTGAGCACGGGACTGCCCGTCATGAGATACTTCAGTAATGAAGTAGAAAGGTTTCCTTGAATAATTTCAATATGTTCTAATTTATTAAACGGTATCTCTTCTTCGTGTGTCGCTGTTTGTATTGAATAAAACTCTAAGCTCTGAAGGTTCCTACACGTCTCTGCTATTCTGGTAAAATTAAAAGAACCCGAAGACCCCGATAACATGAGCGTCACTATCTTGTATCCAATTTTTTCCAGTAACTGATGTAGCTCGTGGCATTGGAATTTATTTAATTTTTGATTTTAGTTATACAGGATAAATCTTTGACGTGGTGTAGTACACCTTGTTCGGGATTCTCTAAGTATATTGTTTCTAACATTGGGCATAAAGCGATAATGGCTTTCATCGTTCTCGAATCCGTTTGGAAGTCATGTAAATATTGCAGCTTCGTTTTGAAACCCGGTGGGCAATCTGTGTTATAGATGTGATAAATAGATTTGCCGACGAATGAATAACTGCCAAGGTTTGTGAGGTTTGGCAATCTTTGTATCAAGAGGGCCACATCTGTATGATCAATATTCTCTTCACCGTACATCCCTATATTGACGACAGTCAAACTTTGCGTTAATTGAGGGTTCCCTTTCAACATTGCGTCTATTCCTATCTCCGTGATGTCAGTCTCTCCAGACACATCGAGTAGTTTAAGAACTTTATTGTGTTCACCGATATATTTGAGCACTTCATCGTTGGCTATATAAGGTATATTTAAAGTAGTCAAGTTTGTTAAATTTTTGATCAGTTTGTATAACAATGGTAGATGTTCGTCCTTGACCCAAACTCCTTTTAAATTTAGCGAAGTCAAGTGACGGCCTTGCTCTACAATGAGCTCAACGATTTTCCTATAATAAGGCACCGGGAACATTCCTGTCGATAAACTCTTGATGTTCTCTTTAAGAAGTAACTTCATCGTGTAATATCTAATCGAAGGGTCGAGGTATTCCGAGGTTAGTATCAAATTTATAAGATCCTGGAATATATCACTTGTGGCGCCAAGGCTGTCGTAGTAAGATGAGACCAGCACGAAGGGAAGCGTCGCGTCTTCATCGGAAGTGACTTGAGACAACGCGTGAATCAGCTGTCTTCCCACCAACGATAGAGTTATCTCTTGCAAAGGAAGAACTGGACATCGCGGCGACATATTATCACAACACTTTTATTTTTATGAAAACGATAAAAGGTTTTCTCACTACTAATTGTATTTCAAAAATACTAGTTGAGCATCACAGATTCCGCAACCTTCGCTTTTGGGAAGGAAAAGAAATGAAGAATCCGAGTAGTGATTTAGTAAGCGCATGCGCCTCGCGCGTTTGGCAATGCGCCAGCGCACGTTTATAATTCAAACACTCACAACTCGTATCGTATTTTTAGAAAATTTATAAAAAGGTGTTTATAGTGGGTGCCGTATGCAATTGTTGTTATAAAATATACGTAACAACTGAATATTATATAAAACTATGCCCTGCGACTTCGCTTGCATATTAGTTTCTACTCATGGCACTTATGCACTACAATATGTTTTTTTTTTTCAATTCCGATGGTAAAAAGTATCGCAATTGCTTTTTTGTCTAATCTGAAAATTCACTATATTCCGTAGATAAATTATTATCTATCCTCATATCCAAATTCATACAGTAGAAGCACTTTAAGTCGAAATCTTTTATTGTCGTATGCTTTATTCCCTTTCCTTTAAGCTCTGACAATTCCACTGCTCCAAAAATAAATTGAGTTTGAACATAGGAATAATTGATTTCACAATCTTTATAATGCGATCCTTTGAAATTAACCCCCTACGTATATTGCTCGAAGAAAATAAGTTATAGACTTTAAGAGTTTACCAATAATGTACGTCATTGTTTTTTTTTTTTTTTTGAAAACAATACGAGAATACCTATACAATAAATAGTATTACCAATTGTATTAAATGATTAAGGAATTTATTGCGTAAATTAATCTTAATGTGGCTAAACGTTAATAGTTTTTGATATACTAATATTTCTACACAAAACCCGCCAAAGTCGATTTTTTCCGTATCTGCTTTAAAGGTCGAATTACAAAGGTTGTCATGTATATTAATTAAAAATTAAAATAAAAAAAATATTTTCCGATTTATAGGTAGGTAAATTAACGGATAAGTTAACAGAAGGACTACCTGTTGGTATAATAGAATAATTGTTTTTATAAAGGACTTGTTTACTTCCAAAAAACGTCTATTTTTATTCAACTGTCATTTGCAAAATGCTCACAGTTGCCATTAATGAAAAAGAAATAGCCAAAGAGAATTTGTTGTAATTAAATGAATACCTATCGAAGCCTAAAAAATAAAATAAAACAAGTTTTTTTTTTTTTTGTTTGTTTCATACAAACTACATTTATTATACAATATACACTTATAATAATCATCTCTATTATAACTTATTATTAATTTTAAACTTTCAAATCGGTAAACGTAAGAAGGAAAAATTAAAAAACGTGACCGCTAAATTCAGGGTGTCGTTTTTACTTGACGGCGACGTAAAAAATTACTCGCATCATTTTTCCCTCTAACACGCATATATTTAAAAAAAATATATTTTCACAAATACAAAGACAAGTCAGTTTATGTGGGTACGGGTAAATTTTTCGCTACGAGAAGCA
Source organism: Samia ricini (assembly GCA_014132275.2). Classification (NCBI taxonomy): domain Eukaryota; kingdom Metazoa; phylum Arthropoda; class Insecta; order Lepidoptera; family Saturniidae; genus Samia; species Samia ricini. The sequence goes on from AP028159.1 coordinate 5,631,098, forward strand.
GTATTTGTTCGGTATTGAAGCACCAGTTGGCGATGTCCTTGGACACTTTGCACCAGTGTTCGCCGTGGTGCGGTTCCGCGGTCTTACAACGCGACTTGACGTCCTCCTGCTGTTGTTCGTTCCCGTGCAGCAGTTCGAACTTATAGAAATACGCCCAAGCGTCCCCGAGGTCAGGATCGATATTTACCTAAGTTCGAATTACTATCTATAATACTCGCAAATATTGCTTAAACGCTGCAAACTTGTTAGGGGCGAAACGGTGGCCGCCATCTTGTTATGTAAACATACAGAGAGTTTTTGTGCCACCTCAGAACTCATGCTACACGTTATTATTTTCAATACAATTATTCCCAGAATCGCTTAAATACGAGGAAAAATAACGCAAGTTACAAAAAATTTAGCTAGGCCTCCATGCTAGTCCGGGGGGGTTCGCTGCAGGGGGCGACGCGGTGCTTGCGAAAGCCACCCCGTGTCGCCCCCATCCCAAATGGAGCGGACGGCCCCGAGGGGTTTTAGTGGGTATTCCCGGGCGCTTCTCGCCCGGGTTTGAGTCCCACACTGGCGCGGAGCTCGTCACTCTGTGCCCCCCTGCCTGGTGTATAGGAGGGGCACTCGGTCCCACTAATACAACTGGCAGGGTGTGTGCGTAAATGCATTTCCCCCCGTCAAAAAAAAAAAAAAGGCCTCCATGCTACCGACAGTAGAGAAAACTCGACACTTTGTAAAATACTGTTTTTTTTTTATGTTTAAACTCATAATCTATTCATTTAATTTATTATTATAACCTAACATTTAAATTAACATTTGTATAAAGTTAATTCATAATCAAAACATACGATAGGTTGCGTAAGTATCTCTGAGCGTCAGCACTTAAATGCCATCTTATACTTGACATACTGTAGCATGTTGACGGCTGACGTCATAGTATTGGTAACGCGAATCTATTAGTTTTACCCCTAACGAGAATCGCTCAACGGCTCTAAAGCAGTTTTCACTTCAAAATTCTAATAGTTACTTTACTCTATTAATTTTTAAAATTATTAACTGCTTCAACCGGCACTGTTAAATTTTTTTTTAAGTTGGCCCGAATCACACTCGAGCAATTAGGCGAGCAGTTTCGGAGTTCATTCCGGGCGAAGACTGTGACAAGGAATTTGTAGCTTGGTAACTAAATTCATAACATAAGCTCACGCCTGTTATCCCCGAAGGGTTAGGCAGAGGTGGAATAGCGAACTACACCACTCACATTCCGCCGAGCTTAGTTCCGTCCCGGATGTGACAGGGGACGAGCCTGTCGCCATATCGGGCACAAACTCCAAACTCCGGGATGATACTGAGTAGAAAAACCCAATACCACTAGACCCGACCCGGGGATCGAACCCGAGACCTCGGAACGGCAGTCGCACCGCAATACAACTGCGCCACCGCCGCAGCAGTAAATAACTTCTAACAGTTCCGACTAACAGTAACAGTAACCGAGTAGCTTAGTTCCAGCCGTTTTAATATTCAAGATGTCATTAAAAAAAACAAAAAAACTTTAGTATAATTATTTGGGTTAATCATTTGAAAGAGAATGTTATATTTTTTCTTATACCGGTATAGTCGTATGTTTTGCTTTTTTTTTGTTCTGGTAAATTTATGTTAAATTTAATATGATTAAACTGGCATGCCAAGTGCATCCTTTTTTTTTTGCATTTAGCTTTTAATCAAGGTTCAAAGGCCGCAAAGCTATCGATAACCAAGTCAGCAATTTAAAGTCAATGGCCTGGAAGTGTTTAGTACAAGACCTAATGTAGTCTCCAGATTTGTCACCAAAAGATCATAAACAAATTCGATCCCTTTCAAATGTAGTTTCGTTTCATATAACAGAGAATTGACATATGGATGGAGTTTGTTCGCATTGAAACCGGATGATTTCTATTAACCCCTCGAGCACTAACCTGGCGTTTACGCCAGCTTTCCATTGTTTTCCTATTATCTCATTTTTATGGGTAATCGACATATTAAATATTATAGGTATTGAAAATCTTATTGGAAGTTGGGATCGAGTCATGAACAACAAGGAAGAGAATACGTTACTGAGTAATTCGCTGTTAATTTTTACAGAAAAGCTAGTTGCGTTCCCGCGGCTGCGCCTCCGTTTTATATATTCTTCATTACATTTTTTTTACACGGAACCCTAATTATTTTCCTTAAAAAAAAACTTAAGTCCCGTCTAAATCGGTCCAGCCGTTCCGGAGATTACTCAATACAAACAGACAAACGGACAGAAAAAAAATTGTTTCTCCGGTCTCACAATAGGTAAGGGTAGTGCGTAAATGCACTTCCCCCCGTCAAAAAAAAAAAAAGTCAGAATGGTGGAGGTGGGAGGGGGCGGGGTTGATAGGGGGAGTGGGGCACCAGGACAACGTACCGTGCGATTGAACCACTCCCGGCATTTGTTGAGTTTCCTCTCGGTCCAGAACAGCTGTGAAACCGCCAGCAGAACGTGGGCGTCGTGTTCGCATTTTTTCAACGCATCGACCTGTATATATATATATATATACATATAAATAACAAATCTGCAATTTTTAAAACATCTGTCTGTCTGCCTGTTCGTTCCGGGTAATCTCCGGAACGGCTAGACATATTTAGACGGGACTTTTTAGGTAGATAGCTGAAATAAATCCCCGGGTAACTCAGGGTACTTTTAGTTATCGAAATCAGTTACGGTTAAATCCATCCATTGAATGTACTAAATTAATAAAAAAAGGGGGTGCGACATTTTTTAATATAAACGAGTCATTAATTTAATTTCGTATATAACTGGTTTCTAGAAAACGGTTGTGTCGATTCTGATGGAGTTATGTATCCGAATAACCTTTCGCTTTTTATTGTTTGAGATTTAGCGTAAGGTTTTATTGTTAATTTTGCATTATTATTATTATTCGATACTATAGGTTTTACATAAAATTTATTGTGGTACTAGTTTATACATACACTTTTCGTTTTTCTCTGCGGTCGCGACTCCATAAATATCGCGTCTGCCCACAGTCGCCCAGCAGTGGGACACTCTTGCAAAGCCTTGGCCATAACCGCGTTCGCGATTTCCGCACTACCGTTACGCCTCTCCAACCTTACACTCTCCAACCTGTTAAATAGGTACAAATCGATAAGTAAAAAGTGTTGCCAACTTGTGTAAAGTTCAAATTATCTTAATTTCGCGGGAAAATAACGTTTTTGTAACAATAAAAAAAAAATCGTAAATTCTGGAATAATAAACAAAAATTATAATTATTTTGTATTTGAAAATATTTTTCATACAGAGTGAAACGAACATAAATCCCGTTCACTCACACTTTTCATACAACACAACACCCCTGTAAATTTAAAGAAGTTTAGAGATAAACGATTGTAAAAACAAATTTCATACCACAATTCCGGTGTTTTAGGGTTTCTTAGTCTCGCCTTCTCGAGAACCGATCTCGCTTTGGTAACGTGTTTCAATTTCTCTTCTAATTTCGCTAATAATACCCACATCGGTACACTAGTTGGGCATTTTTTCAACTGTGAAGTGAAAAAGTTATTATGTTTTTTTAATGATCATTAATATACATTAAGGAGGACCTTTAAAAACTCTTTTCAGTCTACCATACAATCTATTACATATAGTACAAGATTGAAAGAAATGTTACTCCTTTAAATGCAATTTATCCAATAAAACTGTTATTTTTATTATTAGCGTTTGTCCACTATCCGCCTGTTGTGAAGTGACGACATAAGATAGTAATATGCTGACTAAATATTGACGAAATATACACGTGTGTGAGAGTGATAGATAGTCAGCATTTTTTGTTTTTTTTCTCAAGAAATCCTAATCGTATTTCTTCGGTATTTTGGACTGATTATGTCAGTAGAGTGAACTATGGAGACGTTACGAAGTACACCTCGATGCAAGCTTTATGTCGGTTCGGAAGTTTGTCGAAAGTGCAGGGTACGCATAAGTACAGTTTTTTTTTCTTCTTTGTCATTTACTGAAACCTGGCAATCTGTTCCTATTTTATGGTACAATAAGCTATTCTGTCGTTGTTTTATTTGTTATTTTAATTTAATTTGTTATCTTCCAGCGACTCTGCCTTCACATGTTGTTTTTTTTTTTTTTTTGCTAAACTTTATGTTTAAGGTTAGGTACACTTAGTCTTTTTAATCGACTGTGTACCTCACTTACTTCTCCTTCCAGCTTTAACGCTAGTATGCTAATGTGTCTTGACAGTTTATTTTATAATATAATGAAATATATTAATATATAAAAATGAAATTATATTATGTAAGTATTTATTTATTAAATTTATTACATAAAATCACTTATAAGTTATTGAACACCCTCTATATCACTGGTCGTCAATTTTGGTAGACAATGACTCAAAATCGAGTTTACTTATAATTAGTGAATTAGGTTATCATAAATGACTTGCATATGTTGCTATTTATGGGGAATTCGCATTTAACAGCTCATATAATATGTCAATTAATAGATGGTACTAAAGACTATTTTATATATGATAGTATCAACTACCCAATCCATAAAAGTGCGGCCCACAGTGGTACCTCACATTGAGCTATGTGGCCCTTGAACAGAGCAGTAGAGACTACCACTGCTCTATACCTATAGATTTTTTCACACGTGGAAGGTAAGGTTTTCATTGAGCATTCAAATAAAGAAACACAACAAACAAAATGGTCAATATTATATAAAAATCAAAAAAATCTTTATTCAATTTAGGCCCTAAGAAAGCGCCCATGAACGTCTAAAACACTACCACCGGTTCGGAAAACAACCCAGTCGAGAAGAGCGCAGGCAAGAGACTCGATCTGGTTCTTTTTTTATTCATATAATATATAAACATTAATTCACAAAAAAAAAAGTTAAGTATTTGACTGTACGTTAACAGGAACGAGTGTGTGCGGGTTATAAACCGCTCGCCCTACTTCGTCTCGCAATCACCTAAAATTGTGTTCTGCGCATCAACTCGCACGATGTTCCGAGCCGCCATAAAGTTTGCATCGGACCGTTTCGGTTACCTAAGAACATGGCTTCGCTAAGCGTGTTCTTCCGTTGATATAACTATGTAATTTTTTATTTTAAATATAATCCTCATCTTTTCATTATATCTTTACATTTGTAATGGTTTTCCAGTTTTAAGGTTAGCCACAGTTTTAAGGTACAGAAAGGGTCCGTTCAATAACCAACGTACCAACTTGTTGGCTCACGCGCCACTTCCTAAAGGTATACGATTAGTGAATATTCCATATCACGAAACAGACATTTTTAGTAATGACCTAACGAAACTCAAAGAAAAAGGGAAAATAATATTTTCTACTTAATAGAATATGTTACATATAATATGTTTTGGCTATTTTAATGCTGTTAATGTTGTATGTTGCTTGATAGAAATAAATAAAAAATAAAATATAATAATTACGCAAGCGAACTTTTAGACTTCCAAATGTCAGCAAATCTTTTACTATGCTGCATTCAGATTCCCTATCACCTATGCCATCAAAAACAAGCAAAACATAGACCCTCCACTACATATTAGTGCTAACGTAATAATTAAACAGCCCCAAAGCTTTGGGACATTCTCCTAGAAGACTGCCTCGGTGGTGCAGTTGTATTACCGTACGACTGTCGTTCTGAGGTCTCGGGTTCGATCCCAGAGTCGGGTCAAGTGACATTGGGTTTTTTCTACTCAGTATCATCCCAGAGTTTTGAATTTGTGACCGATATGGCGACAGGCTCGCCCCCTGTCACGTCTGGGACGGAACCAAGCTCGGCGGAATGCGGGTAGTGTACTCTGCCTAACCCTTCAGGGATAACAGGCGTGAGCTTATGTTATGTAATGTCCTAGAAGTTATATTCCCTCCTATCTATGACTTTCAAATGCAATGTGAAAAGATATTTAGCAGGTAATAAAACATGGTTTTTTGTATTGGAAGTCAGTTCAGACATGATAACTATTATTTATATATAATCACAGTTTTTTTTAAAGATATAGGCTCAATGCTTTGACCACAATCTTACCTGATGTTAAGTGACGATGTGTTCCAGGATGGTACAATAATACTTTATATGATACTTTGCGAAAATCTATATCATAAATAAATACGGTAGAATTTTTTTAAGACGTCACAGCTGAATATAATTCGAATCGCAGTGTTATCAAAGTAAAAAAAAATCAAACATATTATTGTTAACACCTTATTTGAAAAGATAGTCTGTCGATTTATCGGTGGTCGCCGCTTTTCTGGACTGTTCTATGGACAGTGCTTTCGTTTCACCATGCTTCTATATAAAACGCTATACCGATATCACTTAATTTAAACTGAGCTATCATGGATAATATTAAAAAAAAAAATAACTTACTCCCTGTGTATACGTGTTGTGTGCATCTTCATCCTTGCACATTTGCTCTTCGATTTGTCCCTTCATCATGTGCAGTTTCGGGTAATCTGTGAACACTTTGATCGCTTCCTCCAACAGTTTTAGGGCTACGTCCAAATTGTGCAAGGCCCATTCCAGTTTTGCCGATTTTATCATCACCTGAAATTATTTTAATGTTACTGATACAACCGGATACTGCGTCCTGATTTAACTGGATACTGAGTCCTGATTTAACTGGATATTGGATCCTGATTTAACTGGAAACTAGTGATACAACCGGATAGTGGGTCCTGATTTAACTGGATACTGAGTCCTGATTTAACTGGAAACTAGTTTAATCGTAGACTAGTTTGAAGAAAATAACCTCCACTTCCGACCACATCATAGAGGTACACTTTAATCAAACAGAGTAGTTTAAATATAATATCAGACCTAATAGCTTGTATAAGTCTTGTTAAGTGAAACCTGATAGGCAAAAAAACTGATTTTTCATGATTTTATTGATTATTACAATGTTGCACTTAAGCTTACTAAAAATATTAATATAAAAAAAAATCATTAAGTATGTTGTTACTGGGCTCGAATATTTGAGAGTCAATGAAGATATTTTCACACGGGTAATATTCGCAAATCTATATATATTATAATATATATAAATAACTGCCTCGGTGGTGCAGTTGCATTACGGTGGGACTGCCGTTCTGAGGTCTCGGGTTCGATCTCCGGGTCGGGTCAGTGATATTGGGTTTTTCTACTCAGTATCATCCCGGAGTCTGGAATTTGTGCCCGATATGGCGACAGGCTCTCCCTATGTCACATCTAGGACGGTACTGAGCTCGGCGGAATGTGGGTGATGTAGTTCGCTATTTCACATCTGCCTAGCCCTTCGGGGATAACAGGAAAAAAATAACACCAAAAAAAAAACTTTTTCAAAATATATCTAGTTTTTTTTGGAGCAGTACTTTTGATTTTGCCAAATTTTTTGGTTTTTATCAATTATTTGTAATGGATGATTTTCGATCTCGAGATGAACACTAGTATTGATTGATAATCTATTGCGCAGTTTAATGGTTTTTGCTGACTAATTATGGCATTTTCAATGTATAAGACTTACACGAGGTGTGGGAGCGGATGCGCGCGCTTTAGCCAACAGCCGTCTCGCTCTATCGTACTCCTTGTTCTCGCTCTCGAGTTTGACGGCCGCCAACCAGATTTCCTCAGAATTAGGATTCGCTTGGAAGGCAAGAGACAATATACCCCTGGCGGCAGGTACGTCACCTTAAATATCAATTCAAAAACCCCCAATTTAAATTCAAATTAAAAAATTCTTTATTCAAACGTCAAAACACTACCACCGGTTCGGAACAACAGCCCAGTCATCGAGAAGGACTGGCGAGAAACTCGATCTGGTTTTGTTTTTAATGTTTTCTTAATAGAAATACTAGATGAAAACACGGCCTCGCTCGGCTGAATTCTGACTCATAATACACAATCTTTTAGAAATTGGAAGTAGATAGGGACTATAACTTCACTGACACGTGTGAATCGGCATTGATACGTGTGAATCGTCCTTAACGAACTCAAGCCAATATGGCGACTGCCATTTGCATCATTAGAATTTAACAAAATACTTGAGAATCGAATTTTACGGATATATGTTGTCGACTCGAAATCATTATTTTTTATGTTTTATTATTCAGGTAATGTTTCATTCGAATCTACCCTACAAGTTTTATTAGTAAATCCACAGAGAATGATGTCACTTCCAGACATCACCAACGTTCACATAACGATCCACCACTTTGTAATAACCTTTGCAAATACAATTACAATTTGCAATACTAATAAAGATGGTAGTTGTTCAGAAATCTTTTATTAAAATTAATCAATTATATTAGTTTAGATTTTAGAGTCCTAAATGTATGAGTTGATCAGAATGACAGCTGTCATCTTGTATCAACATGAAGTTTTTTTTTTTCGCATAAAACATAGATAGGACATCGTCGTACTTTATCAATAGTGGTATGTGAAGAGTGATATCTTTTGTGTCGTCTTAGCCACAAATAGTATCGATATCTATACTAATAAATAAAACTGAAGTGTCTGTTTGTTATATCAATTTTTTTTTAAAGTAAATAAATATATATACGAAATCTATACAAAAAAATACAATCTTTAAAATTTTATCTGTCTGTCTGTTTGTGTCGGGTGATCTCCGAAACGGCTGGACCGATTTTGACGCAACTTTTTCGGTAGATAGCTGAAGTTACTCCGCATAATTTTTAATTTTCGAAAATAATTAGGTTTTCATATAAAAAGTTAAAAGTCGACATGCAAAAATATATGAAAGTCGGGTGCAGCAGCAGGCACACAGCTAGTCGAAAATATAACAAATCGAAATAAGTTGTTTTAACAAAAAAAATATACCTCTGTACTTTTACATTACATTATTGCTTTATTTTGTATATAAATATTGCTTTAACTATATCTATTTGATAAACCTTGTAACTATGAGTTGTATAAAAAAAACATCTATAAAAATACAATCCAGATCGAGTTTATTTGCCGGTTCTTCTCGATTTTCCGGCTCTTGTTCCGAACCGGTTTTAGTATTTTGACGTTCATAAGCGCCTTATCACGGCCCAAAATTTAATAAAGTTTTTTTTGTCATTTTGATAGCTGTCATTCTAAAAAAATATATATTTCAAGACTTCAAAACTATTTTAAACTGTTTAACTATATTAATATCCTTGTTAAATTGATTAATAATTAAAACAAAAGCAATATATTACCAGCCAGCCACTTGGATTTGGCACCCATCAGCCACAAGACTTCAGATTTAGGACAATGTGCCACGGCTCTCTGTAACAAAGCCTCTAAACTAGCCCTAGTTCCGTGCTGTTTCTCCAAATAGGCAGCTCGGAGCCATATCGACTTCTTCGATGGGAACACTGACAGGGCATATCCGTAAATTGCACGTGCGCATTCATAAGCGCCTTCGTTTGCACACTAAAAAAAAAAATCTTAAATGTAACAAACGTATCCCAAGTTTTGTGCGGGATTTCAATCTGTCACGTGTTGCAGTTATTATCTTTAATCCATTAATTTGCGTATTTTAACCTCATCTCATTCTCATGCCTTTTCCCAACTCACTCCGGGTCGGCGTAGTATGTTTTCTTCTTCCCACACGTCCCTATCAGCCGTCATCTCTTCATTTACTCCTTTTTCTTTCATATCGTTTCTTACACACTCCATCCACACTTTCCTTGGCCTTCCTCTACTTTTCGCCCTTCCACATTCATTACTATTTTTACCCACATGCGCTTCCTCTTCTCATAACATGTCCATACCACGACAAACGGGAATTTCGTATTTCACCCCGCATTGTGTAATTTTGGTGGTGTTTACACATGACACGAGCAGAATTGTGTATGTAAATCGCAGATTGCCATTAACCAAGATAAATAATAAACATATCCCGTGCCAAATGTATAGAAATAGATGCGTAGATATTTTTTTATAGCCAATCGTTTTACTTACGTTACGTCACCTTGGGGTCGACCATAAATCACGTGCACATAAAAACATTTGAAGTAAAATGCCAAATATAACCTTATTTAACTCTGGGAAAGCTTATACGCTGATTTTCGATTTAAAGATTGCCTAATATCGTGATTTTTTTCCCGAACCTTTCAACCTCTCCAATTAACCAGTTTTTAGCGATTTTAAAATAAATAACAACAAAAAAAATTACGGCTTCTTTTGCCATAAAATCCTATTCAACCGCTATAATATAGAGCACGATTTAAAAGTAAAAAGAGAGTTTTTGACGTGTAGTAATTTCTTTTTTCATTAAATTCCTTTAATTGGTCCTATTTTATTTAGTAGTAATTTTTGGTTACTCTACGTAAGTATCTTGAAAATAATAACATTAATAAGTATGAGCTCTAGGATGCCACAAAACTCTTTGGAAAGTTTCAGCAAGATGGCCACCAGTTTGCTAGAGTGTTGACACAAGACTGGAAACTATACACAAATATCCACGCGAAATTGGCAAATTTTTTGTATGAACTCACAGATTGCCTAAGAAAAAGGGAACAAAGTCAGATGAAACCGGAACAAAGCTAACTAAAACAAACTAATGCCGCGGGTCCGTTTCCATGTGACAATCTTAATCTGTTCAGTGTTAAGTGTTTATAAGTTAAAAGAGTTAGTGTATGCTGAGTTTGTTTAAAACGATAGGACGAATTAAATTGTATCATTAAATACGACTGTTCATTGTGAGATATATGAAACATTACATATGTTAGTACAATATAAACTCTTACCGTTTCAGCGTCCTCCATCCACGTATGCTTTTGATCTTCAGGATCAATACCATGCCCTATAACTGTACGAATGATTGCCTGTAACGTGAGATAAAAGGGCATGTTTTAAATCTATTAATATGGCGATAATAAAAAAAAAATTGATCCACAATATAAAATGTATTACTTGACATGTATGAACTGCTCCGGATTTTTCGGCTTCCATAGCGTCTTTGAACCAATGTTCACGGTTTATGTTCACTCCGTTTGAACTTAACGATGTGATGGCGCGATCGATGATCTTCTCAACCATATGCGTGTTCCCTAATTAATTACATAGAATATAGCCAGTTGTAATGATTGGTTTTAGTTCAATTCATATTTATAATATTATTATTATTTATATATCTTCATTATATTTATTTATTGAACTCATGAAGAAAACCCGAAGGTTTTCTATTAGTTTATTCATGTCAACTGTCAGTATATCATACCCTTGCGTTCTGCTAATGTCTTTATTATTATTCGAGAAAGGGGCTATGCAGGCTAAGACAGTCCAGTTTCACTTCGACCTAGATAGATCTATTGTGATCGCCCCCATATTTCTAAAGTTCACTGCCTAGACCTAAAACCTGGATATACTGTAGGATCTTTTTGGCAGAGGGCGTCTGTACCTCCTCCGGGAACAACGCATGTTTACCCAGATTCTGCTAATGTAACATGAGTTTTTATTGGATCAATTTTAAGCCGTTTAAGAACATTTAAAATTTGTATATTTTGAACGCCGAATAACAATAGAATTTTGATTGATTAAGGCAAAGGGATCGACAGTGAGAGGACGTACAGGAAGATAAAATCGATCTCTCAACCAATTCTTGAGAAGACTACGTATATTAAATAATTCAATCAGACATACTGTGGGTGATGAAGATTAAGTGGCATTCGACATGCAATTTGCAAATTGATGGACAATAAAAGATCCGGCAACTCTATAACGGTATACATTATGCCGTTCAGTCATTTGGATGAGGAAAGGAAGGTCATAATCGATCGTAAAACTACTATTACCGATACTGGCATACTGTTCAATAAATTCTGGTGTAAGTATTGCAGTGCTATATGGGACGAGTTTCTATGGTGGCCAGGGAGGATCTTAAGGATCTTTCCGAGATTGTTATAGCAGGTTTTTTATATATTTATTACGTTATTTCATTTATTTATCTTAGCCTACATTTCATTCAATTGTTCTCTCGTTTCACACTACATTAACCGAGAAACTTCTTACAATGTCGAAATTACTTTGTTGTTCAATGATACAGACTTTATGTCCCAACACCAGTCACTCTAAATAACGTCAACAATACGTCATTATTATACAATAAACTAAGACTGCTCAACTTATTTATCAGTCAGGTCAAATAGACGATTCAGAAATTTATGTATACTCTAAGAACTTTCTATGGAATTTTCGTGACACCTCAGTGTAAACGTTCCGTGCTATTATTTTCAATACACTCCACTTGTACACAATAACCTAAGTATGTTACGTAATACGCCACCAAAATAACATGATATACTCTATAACATGAGTTATTGGATTAATAGATAACAGCATCGAAATAAAGTAGATATAGTGTGTTTTTAACTTTGTCTGATATATGTATGAAATGTACCAAACGTTTAAATAATATCATGTTGATTCGATTTATCGAGCGTATGTATCGATATTTTAGTGAATATCGATAAGTATGGTAGATGTATGCCGTATGTCGATAGATTCTTTATCTATCAGCAGTCGTCATTATTCTTGGACTGTGCTTTATTTAATATAAGATGAAGTATAGACATTTTGCAGAGCACAACCTATAAATTCAATTAAAAATTATTTAACCCCTTGAGTACTTACCTGGCGTTTACGCCAGCTTTCCATTGTTTTCCTATTGTCTTATTTTTATAGGTAATACATTAAACACAGAATTAATTGCAATTGATCGCAGGATCTTAACCACTGCTAAGAAAAAACCGGTACATACAAGAGCTATTACAAATTCATGTCACACTTACCATGAGCTTCTTCCAATTTAGCGGCGGTCACCCAAATCTGTCTATTAGTTGGTATGTTTTCACGGGCTTTATTGAGCACTTTTCTTGCGTTTTCATACGATTCGAGGCGTGCCAGTGCCAACCATAGTTCGACGCTGGTCGGGCAACACTCCACGGCACGCGATAACAAGATTCTAGCGTCTTCTGGATTCTCAAGCTCGACGGCAGCCTTCCACAGTTTAACCGAGTTCGGGATATGTTCGAGAGCTTTCCGGTAAACGCGACGTTTCGCCTTCACTTCCTGTTCTAATTCAGCCGCTTTCACCCATATCCTGATACTGTGGGGAAGGTTCCTTGCAGCGTGAGCGATGACGGCGCGTGCTGTATCGCTGGGCTGAAGTCTGGCCGCTTCGAGCCAAAGCTCTTCGCTACTGGGATTCACTTCGCAGCCTTTCATGATCAAGTTTCTGGCTGACTGCACTTTACCTGTATATATGCGTGTTAATTTTGATATTTCACACTTTTTAACACACATAGAAACCTAGTTTCTTATTCAAGTTTTAACAATAAAACGACGGTTGCAAATCATAATCTGTGCAGGAATACTATTTAATGAAGAAGGTAGTGAAAAATAAGTCAATTTTGTGGACAATAAGATCAATAAACAAACACTAAAATATTTAAGCAAACACTAAGTTATCCTGTATGTATAGGTGTTTATTTTTAAGACATAACTAAATTCATGTTTACATCTATTACGTAACGAAGGGATTCTCAAAAATGATGCATGTACATAACCACCTGAAAGCCCTTTTAGTCATAAGTTGCAAGTTAACAGTTTAATGAACAAACAGAATAGGATTATGTCTATTTCTCGTTAAGTGACCTCTCTTCCTGCACCGCGTGCATTTCGCTCAGTGGGTGTTAACGCAATCTATTGTAATATATATTTTTTTCTTATTCTAAAATTCTTGTCTATATTGTCTATACGCCCCCGGTCTATTTAGTCTATGTAATCATTATCCCTTCCTTTTGCTATTAAAAAAAAGGGACGCCAACACGCAACCGCCGCCGCTGCCTCTGATCGAAGGTTACTAATAAAGGTAAGTTTCCGTATGTTCTTTTCAACATCATCCTTCTAGATATTTCCACCAGTGGGTGTAGTTCATGATTTAATTGTCACAGGTTCGTATGAGTGAGGGACGACGCGGAGCATGCATCCGCTACCCCCTATCGTCCCCATCCCAAAAGCGGCGGACGGCCCCGGGGGGTTTAGTGGGAATTTCCGACGCTTTACGTCGGGTGAGTCCCACACTGGAGACGTCCCTCCACACCTCCTTACTTATTGCATTGGGGGGACTTGAACCTCCTAATGCAATTGGTAAGGGTAGTGCGTAAATGCATTCCCTTCGTCAAAGAAAAAAAAGAAGTTCATATTAGTGAAATAGACACAACTACTAAACGAATTAGTTAAAATTTGTGTGAACAGTTGAAAATTAACTAGTCTTTTAGTTAATCACTTCGTCCCCTAATACGTGTAAACAAGTTATGTGGATAGGAAAATAGTATTACATGACTATTATACAATATGGACACAACTGTACGTTATTATTATTCGAAAAAGCAATGAAAAAAAATTAAAGTGTCACTAACCCGTCACTTCTTCTAATCGTGCGCTAGCAATCCAAGCCGGCGGGTGGTTAGGATTAGTTTCGCGTACAGATTTCAAGAGTAACCTAGCCTTCTTAATATCATTGATGTCCCCCCCATATGTGGGTATCATGGACTGCAAGTCTGTCAAGTAACCCTTTGGATCGACGACAGTTTGCCCAGTCACCGAATCCGACACTTGAGACAGTTTGACTGTCATCAAAGTGTTTCTGGCTTGACCAATCTTTCTTAAATCCAGATCACCTGCGTAGATACGTAATAATATCATTGGTAGTATTTTTAAATGTATTATCATCAAATACTTCTATATGTGTTGGATTTAAAAAAATCCATCCATAAAAAAGTTGTCTACTTTGTGAGTATTTCCTCGATCTGTTCCTTTGAATACTAATCTACACTAATATTATAAAGAGGATAGATTTGTTTTTGTATGCAAGGAATAAACTTAAAAACTACTGGACCGATTTGGATGGAGTTTGGCATGGAGATAGTTTGAAATCCAGGGTATGATTTAGGATAGTATATATTCCGAAAATCCCACGGGAACTACGCGGGTTAAACCGCGGAGAGCAGCTAGTGTATTATATAACATTAGTTTTACTGTACTTAAATAGGTAATAATAAGGGACAATAACAACGTGTCTGATAATGGCGGAAGACGGCTACAAAAGTGTTTTACCTGATGGTGTCAACATTCCCGGTGTAGCTAGTCCTGGCATCATCGATGCTAAACCAGAACCAGGATCAATGGAACTAGTAGATTCCCCACCTAAATTTCGCGATAACACACTATCAGGTAACGGAGTGAATTTTCTCTGCTCGGGGGTTACGTTGCTTCCTGTTACGAGCATCTCCTACTTCTGGTATTGACGCCCATTCATCTTCCGATACTGATTTCAATTCACGCTTTAGGTCAGAGAACTGCTGTTGTATTTTCGGTCTAGAATTAAATAATTTTATTGTCATATTGTATTCAAAGCACTTTATGCAACTATAATAAACATGGTTTCCACATAATGTCATTGTTAATGTAAAACAAAATGGACATGATATGATACATATGATTACGGGAATTTATATGAAAATGTTAGATATTACAGTAAAAATATAATTGCCATGTGGTCTGACAAATAAATAAAGTTAACTAGAAAATATAAACTTCAAACATATTACCTTTCCTGTCTGTATCTTTCTAAGTCTTCTTTAAGTCTCTTTTCTCTATACTCTTTCCTCTTTTCATCCATTCTTTTGTCAATTGATTCATATATTGCATCAGCTTCTGCATCATCTTTGTCATAGGGATCCTTAAAAAATTGTTAATTAAATATAAGTAAATAGGATAAATAAATTAGTCTTTGATATTACATAGTATATCATTGCCAAAACATGGTTCTACAAGTATATGGTCTTAGCTAATAAATTATTGAACGTTACGGTTCATGTATTGTTCTGCAGCAACCAAAAAAACTACCTCACGTATTATTAGCCAGATATACAGATATACATTTAGTAAAAACTATTATAGTAATGTAGCTTCTGCTATTTTTTTTGTTTTCAAAAGTTATTTTTATCATTAAAGATATTACAAATAGAAAAAAAGAAAACAGATTTAATTAAATAATTTAATAACTTTAAATATGATTCAAAAATGAATTACTTTATTTCATACTTATTACTTTATTTCTTATGTTTCTTCTATTATTTTCATTTGAATACATTAGTAGGAATAAACATCTGCATTTAAAAATTTCTTACCTTAGAAAATAAAGAACCACTGTATCCTGAGAACTCATCATAATTAGAGTCATTTAAATCCTCATCATCATCTTCCTCCTCATTTTTTTTACGTTTTGCTGCAGGTGGAGCATGACGATCATCTCTGTAATATATTTCTTATCAGATCTTACAGTAATGTCATTTAAATTTAACCACAATCTAGAAATTAATGTGTATAAGTGTTTATCCAGTGATCAAAATTATTGTAAACCATAATCATTATTGAAAAATTGAGGAAAAAAACTAAAAAGTCTAAAAACAAAGACTTAAATTATATAAAATGTATTCAAAAAAATTTGACATATTTACGACAAGCTTGTTTTTCTAGGGCAAATCCTAAACAGCAACTATATCAAAATCTATAACTTCTGTAAAATCAATCGGAAAATGTAATAATAGCTACATCCCCTAAATAGTTATATAATTGTAATTCAAACACAAAATGTTTGAAAGTAATGAACTATAATGTTTTATTTGTTCCTTTGACAATTTCCATTATATTATAAGATCATATCACTACTTAAGAATAAATTGAGTCATACATTAAAAAACAATGATAATATAAAAATGTTTGCCCGTGGCGTTTGATTCTGTGATAATGTTCTAGGTAAAAATGGATATAAATTATAATATAACTTACGAAACATCGTTTGCATCTCTCGCAGGACCAATATCAGAACGTGTAGTGAAACCAGTTGCACTGGAAGTAAATAAAAATATTATAAACTAGTTGCACTATAACTTATAAGTAAATATCAGTATTTATAAGCGACATTCAATTCTATTTGGAATGAATAAATACGCACCCTCTACCGACACCAGCTACGTAGCCCAACGGTGCAGGAATTCCAAGAAAATGCTTTTTGTTCTTGTTAACAAATGCTTGTGGTGGCACAGTCATATTTACGTTTCTTCTAGTTATCTACTATAAACTACAATTTAACGAAATTACAATTACATTAAATTTTAAAATAAATCGTGTACTATTACGATTAGATAAATTGACAATTTCTTTTGACTCCGATCATAGACGAAACACTAAACATAATGATGTGCTCAATCGCTTACCAGCAATCGATTATTTAATGAATCAATCATACTTAATTTCCACTGTAATAATCGATAAAAATCAACTTTTTTTCAATTTTAGGGTTCTGTACCATAATGGTGAAAAGGAAACCTTGTGGTGAGACTCCAATGTTTGCCTGTCCGTTCGAAATAGAATGTCTTTTCATGAAAATTAGGTCTGGAAGGGGTTATAAAAAAATAAAACTTCTCGATATGGTTTTGTGGTGTATCATTTGAAAGGTCTTGGTTTAAGCATTTAAAAACTATTTTTTTTTCAATGTTATGTAACGTTTTTTTTTTGGTAAATTAAAAAAAGTGAAAAAAATGACAGTGCCCTTAACAATATCTCTGGAGTTTGTTGACCAAAAACTCTGAAACAATTCAGAAAATTAGATAAGAATCTAAAGTTTACAGGAAAAATAGAATTAATTGTTAATTTTAGAAAAAAAATAATGTATGCAAATCACACGTGGTAGAAGTGAATCCTTCAAAAAACTTATAATACAGACACTTAACAAAACACCACGGTAGTTGTGATGCTTTTTCCCAAGTTTTGTACTACACATGTGCACACACACACACACACACACACACACACGTACTGTCGCTTTTTTGTTTCATCGACTTTCAAATCACAACTACAGAAGTTTTTACTTCAAAAATCCAAAATTATGAAAAAAGAAATCGCGAGTTTCTTCCTACACACTAATAACATCTTGTCTATTGTGTCTAGGACGTAATAAACTTATTTAGTAGATGTATTAATAATTTAATATTATATATAGCACCTTCAATATGTAAAAAGTATGTAAATTATAATGTTTAAGTTCATTTACAAGTAAGTGTTTTTCTTCATCCAGACTATACAAAATACATTGTTGTACAACCCACTGAAGGAGTTGCATGCGTGTGTTTATGCTATCCTCACCCCACGCGCACCGCGGCTATAGGTGCTAAGGTTATTGTAATTTAGTATTTTTAGAATCCGAACTATACCCAGAATAGCTCAAACGTTTTTAAGCGAGTTGATCATAGTTATCTACTGATCACTACACTGCCAGGATATATAAAATGGCACCGATTAATAATCAAATTGTATTCTAATTATTAATCAATTAATAAATAATTGAATTGGCACAACATCACTACTAAAATTCCGATCACACTAGGGATGGCGATCTTTTGGTCAAAAAGATCTTTATGAATTAGTGTTTGCCATTGCATCGATTCAGTGATTCGATATTTTATGCCAGAAACCCGAGGTTCATTTTTCTGTTACGATAAAAATCACAAATTTGTACAGATTATCAATATAGCGAAACAAATACAAAGCTACGAAAATTTTCACTTAATTAATCAAAAGCTTGTCAGACGGCTCTATTAAGGACAGCGATTAATCAAGAATCAATCTTCAAGACCAAAAAATCAATTTTATCTAATAGATATTTAACACTAAATTGATCCAGTGAATCGATCTTACAACATAGAAATCGAGGTTTATTTTTTTTTGGTTCTACGAGAACCATAAAATTATTTACAATTAAGAATGTACTCAAACCCAAGTAAATGCATGAAACATTTTCACTAAATTGATTAATAACTCAAGAGATAGCATTGTGATTAGTTAGTTTCGCTTATTTACAAGATTCAAAATGTTTTTTTTATTACTTTTAACATGAACATATCATCACGCCTTTCTCCCGTGGGGGTAGGCAGAGATTACGTCCTTCCACTTGCTACGATCTTGGCATACCTCTTTCGCTTCCTCTACTTTCATGGGCGCTTTCATACATGCTCATCGGTTATGAGTACTTTTTACCTGGTCTTTATTTAACACATGATTGATTTGGTCTAGATACGTTCGCCTAGGTCGACCCTTACCGACTTGCCCATTCACCCTCGCCTTATAAATTAATTTCGTTAATCTTCTCTCAAACATCCTCTCTACATGCCCAAACCACTTTTAAGATGGCAGATAAATATCTTGCTTGATAGTTAGTAAGCACTTACGTTAGTTAGTCTTACGTTAGTTGGACGTTTATTACATCAAGAGTATTGCGAGTGTACTGCCAACTATAAAATCACGTTATACCTTTAACTGTGGTATGCTTGTAAAAACAACTACAATTATTTTAAAATGATAAAGATTGATTATTATAGTGCCCTTTTTATTTTATCTGATATGGGTTTAATTATAAATATCCAAAAATAAAAGAGTTTAGGATATTATTCTACTCCGACTGTTTGTCTTTTGTTGTTTAATTTCTATTAACGAGATTTAGTGTTATCAATAAAATTATTTCGAAAACAGTTTTACCTCAAATTTTCACTAAATGTTTAGTCTAATTTCGAACAATAAAATAATACTAGTTACGAATAAAAAAAAAACAAGTAAAAAAGAAATCGATTTTCCTAAGATCCATCTTTTAAAGCTCTTTTTTTTACACGGAATAGGCTCAGAGCTTTGACCACAATCTCACCTGATGTTAAGTGATGATGTGATCTAAGATGGTAAAAACACTAGGCTTAGAGGTACTGGTTCTCAAGTGATGCTGCCGGAACACACCTATTGATATTAGGCAAGAGGTTTTCAAACTTGAGCGTGGTAGCTACCCAGGCGGGCATCATTAGAAAATGCCCTACCATCGTGCTAGGGTTTCCTCACGATATTTTCCTTCACGGAAAGCTCAGGCCGATTTTGGAGTCAGATAAGTGGCGATGAACCCGCATCGATTGATGAGGAATCCGGCTGCACTACCCGCTGCGCCATCAACGCTTGATTTTTTTGTGAATCGATTCATAAAGCTTCAATTCGAATTGATTCATGTAACAATCTTTTTCAGAAAGAATCGCCATCCCTAGATCATACTCCAGTTTTTAACATTTATTTTATTCTCTGTGTAGTAGTGTAGTTATGATACGCAAGTGTAGTGAAGTGAAAATGACACTGAGCGTGAATTCTGAAATTACCCAATCATTCCCGTTGTGGTCGTAACAGAAGGCTAGCATTTTTTTTACACCTAGCTAATGCTGTTGACCGGGTGTGCCTTAACATCATCACCGTAACTTTGTGGGCGAGTGCCTTTAGTACTTACTGCAAAAGGTAACTAGTACAAGCGTTCGAACGTCGGTTTGGCCGCTACCTGAGTTTGAAAACTCCCGCGGAATTTTAAACCTAACTAAACTCTAAATTTTTTATTTATTAATAAAAACACAGTTTCTTACAGGTCCTATGTACTTGCGTGTTATGTGCAGGAGTGTGTATGTAGTGTTGTGCGTGTAATGCTTGATGCAAGGTCAGCGTCATTGTATCGTGCTGGTAGCGGCGTCAAGAGCCTCCTCAAATGGGGGACGGAGCACGTCTTGGGCTGCCACCGGAGGGAGACCTGTTATGACTGCGGCGACAGGCCACGATTTTGTTACCGCCATTCACTTATTGATAGTGTTTCTAACGTCTAACTTGGCTGCATGGTTTACTAGTACCTTTACCTTTTCCTTAAAAGGAATCAATAGAAACAAAAAAAAAATTTCAATGCGGTTACCTAGCAACGAATTATGAAGTTGCTGAGTTTGTTTGTTTGTTGATAACTTTGATCGAAGTGATGGTGATTGAATTGAAACGTTTTTATTGTAACGTTTACTATTTTCAATTTACCCCAGTTTTATAGTACCTATTCTAGCTAATTTCCAAAGTTTACTACATGATGTCGCGCAGAATATGTTGACTAATAATCAAGATATCATTTCGAGCGAAAACAGTTCGTCAACTAAAGAGTTCCTTCAGTTTGAGAAATCTTGTGAAGTTTTTAGAGACAGTGATGAAGAAATTAAAATGATATTCAGTGAAATAAAGAAATTGTCTGGTGAAGAAACGGATCATAAGATACTAGAAGCGGACATTGAAGATGTTGATTTAATTCTGAAAAGAGCTGAAGATATCGCTAAGGAAACGGAGAATTTATTGAAAAGTGGTACAGGTTCGGCCATTGTGATTGGTGATGTTTCTTCAAAAGTTATCTTAGGCGCAACACCAGTGATTACAGTAACTAAACCAATTAATAATGCTCCTTGTGAATTAAAAAAATCCCCAATAAAGGTAAATATATTTAAATCTAATTAAATATGTATAGTTTTAGTACTAGTAGTTCAACAATAAAGGAAGTACTTACATATTCTAAGCATTTTTAGATTTTTGAAATAGTTTCTTTATTCTCACTATACACAGGGCTTTTCTATATTTGAATATTTTAATCTTAAGAAATATTTTACTATTAATAAATTAACTATGTATTCAATAGTGCTTATTTTAGAGAAGGTTCTGGAATAAATAACATTATGCTTTGATCCTATGAGCCAAAGCACTATTTAAAGTCATATTAGAACATCACCAAATATTATATCTGAGACACTGCAGTAATATGATACATATTTCTTTTTTTTTTTCGTTATAACCTCCTTGTGTTTAATAAAGACACTCAGTCAACAAGAAACCAGTCTATAAGCACCATCTATTGTTAACCAGTATCTCGGAATCATTACAGTATTGATGACATAAACTGTGGGCAATTATATAAAGTGAAAACAACTAAGTATGATAAACATACATATACAATCTTTAACAAAAAGTCATTTCTATTGTACCTACTATCTAGTGAAAATATTTTACAACCATATTAAAAAGTATTAAAATATTTAAGTCTACAGTTTGAATATATTGATCAATAAAACAAATACAAAAAGTTTAATTTCATATAACATATACCAAAGAATTTCCTGACTTCTTGTTGCCATAACATATTATTATATTTTTTGAAAATAAATACTACTACTTGACTATGATGTAAAAACTAAATATCATACATAGGTCATAAGCCAACATACGTATTTGTGATAAATGTACATATGTAGAATATTAAAGAATTGTCCTAACAAATAAATCTTAATTTTTTCTCTCTATCACAAAAATAGGTTATTGATATAATAAGACTTCCAGCAATAAGTGCACATACCATATATCTGAAAAATAAAGTTGTAAAAAAACTATTGTTAATCTAAAGTGTGCAATATCATTAGAGACTAAAATGTAATAAGTAAAATACTACTTATGCTTGTAAATGTTAGTCTCATATAGATCAAAATATTTATGTGTCTTAGGTGTACAATGAATAATATAAAGTATTGCAATGAAATGTGCTAATGTTCATTTTTTTGTCAACTTTATTTACTATTATTGTTATAGTTTCAGTGTATTATTACACATAATGGTAGACTGAGGACAAGAGAACGGAACCAGCTTTACCTATAGTGCAGGATTTGTAGCACACACGGGTTGCAGGGGGCGCTGAACGACACCTACAAATATGCATCGGTTGGGGCACTAATACTTTCAAAACCCCTTATGGCCTTCCTAAAAAAAATACTTTTTACACGTGTACCATTTGCATCCCGGCCTCATTAATTGTATCCGAATCACTGTTTCGAAATATAATTATGCCAAAGCAAGTATTCCATTTTGACCGCGCGCCTACTAGAGGCTCCAGGGTATTGATTGCACACGGGTGTTACAAGGGCTACAGTCGCCACTGCATGTGTTTTTGGTTTGCATATGAGCTACTAACCAACATGCATGACCCCAAACTTTGTCCTGGTCTGCTCTTTTGTGCATCCCTCTAGTGTCTGCACCTTATGTTTAGGCACCACTCTCCAAACTCTACTCCAAACACCTTTTATTTTTTATTAAATTTGTATGTTACATATTAGATATTACTCATGGATGGGAAAAGTAGACACCTACATTATGTTTTGATAATTTAATAATTTCATTGTTACTTCTTACAAAAATAGTTTTTTATTATAAATTTAAGTTTACGTCAAAGAGGAGCAATATTTTATTTAAATCTATCATAAATTACTAAATACTATTTATTCCTTGTTAACTTGACTTGCCAAGACCCTAAGGCCGGCTAGATTCTCTCTTGCAACGCGGTCTATATAAGTTGTGGGTAGGATGAATCCAAATCGTCCCGTGTCACTGAGTTCGATAGTGAACGTGTATTTGATGCCTTGAGATTTTGCCCAATCATCTGAGCCACCTGCGGCTGGGTATAAAAGTCCACTGGAAGACCCCACTTGATACTGCGAGCCTCCTGTTTGTTGTATTGCCTACAAATATAAAGGTGTATTTTTATTTTAATGAATACTCAAATAAAATACATAGACTATATAAATATTTTGGTTAAATAAAAAAATATACATAACGAGACTTCATTCACATGTGTATTTTCTATAAAATTTATTATCTATTCATAAAAATCTGTAATAGGCTAATTATTGTATGTTCTTAGTGCTATATTGTTTTGTTGCTGTAGATTTTCCATATAAATCAATAAATATAATTTAAATCATACATACAAAATCGATATATAGGAATCGGCGATATTAATTACATAGTTAAAAAGTCAATACGTTTAAAATGTAGTGCCTAAATATGCTTTACGAGTAAAATAAAAGCGTCAGCTCCAAATAAATGTGAAAGCTTATTAGGAAAACAAAAATAATGCGAGGAAGAAGATAAGGGCTTAGAGCTTATTTTCTTAGAGAAGAAGTAAAAGTATCTAAAATCTCGTAATATAGCTAACAATTGAGATTTTTCGAAGTTTCTGCCTATAGAAGGCGTTGCGGAGGGGTACCCTAGCCGGCAAAAAACGCACGTAATGTTAAAAAAAGCTTTTTGTAGCTATAATTAAATTTCAGTATAACAGATGTCGCATCCGTGGCGCAATTGTTTAGCGCGTTCGCCTGTTATCCGAAGGGTTGGTGATTCGAGTTCACCCAGGGGCGTAATTTTTTTTAAATTTTGCGATACATTAAATTTTTCATAACTCAATACAAAAATCTCACTTTTAATGTTTATTTTACACAAAATTTATCTACGTATAAATAATCATTCATAAAACATTTCAGTATATTTATTTTCGCTGTATGTTTTTTGTTTAATATTGATGTATTTTAAAGTTATGTCACATTTTTCGCAAACCAAAGATTTTTGAATAAATATTTTGATCGAATTTCAGCCAGCATGCATATACTAGTTAAACGTGACACATAATTTTTTGTTTTTTTTCCTTTTATGTATAGTCTACGTGATTACTGTTATTATTATTGCAGTTTGCTATTATTATTCTACTAGCAATAAGAGATGACGTTTTATTTCATAATATTAAATCGGATTCTCACTGAAGTAATTTGTTAAACGTTCAAAGTTTGAACACAAGATGGCGTCGCACGATGTTTAATTTTTAGTTAAGAAGGTATAATAATAATTTAAGATATTTTGTTCATAACGAGTCATTTTCTATTTATTACATGTAGGCCTTATATAGTTTTTTTTTCGTTTTTTGACGTAATGGCATGCAACATGTAAATAATAAATAGCTCAAAAATTCTAGTTTCCAGACGTATTAGGTTCATATTTGCGCCTGAAAAAATATTTCTAATGATTCTTCACTTCCACAGATATTTACAAAATAGCTTTTCCACGGTTAATGTGATTTCTACACAGAAATCTTATTAATGTAAATTTTAATTATAGAATTCTTAAAACTATGTTTATATTTTCACTCTGCTACATGTTTTTTTAATATTTTCTATAGATAAAAAGTTTTTTTTTTAAAGTAGCATTTCGTTTACACATTTTGAAACTAGCTTACTGTATCCATATCGTATAGGCAGAAACGTGTATAAAATAGAAGCATCCTTAATTTACATATTAATTTTGAGTTTTAAGTATAATTCAATGAAAAACTCAGATAATAAAGTATTCATTTGATCATATTATTTTTTACTTTAAAATGTGTTAAGGAAAAGAAAATTTGTTTGTCATACACGCTAACAGACTACCTACGTTAATTTACAAATTGGTTGATTAATGGAATATTAATCACTTTGATATACATAATCACAAGAAGTGTGTTCTAATAAACTTAAATGGAAGGATCATTTTAACGAGCGTTTAGTCACCTGAGCAATCCTTTTCCCGAGATCATCCAAAGCTTTGTAGTCTGGAGGGAGAGCATTATCGTATCCCCAAGGGTAAAGGAGATATTGTCCATAACTGTGATAAGTTAGGTATGCAGAAAAATTAGCTGCGCTTGTTTGGATGAAATTCTGTAAAATGGAATATTTATTATTTTCATTTTAGGTTACGTTATCAAATGTGTTAAAAAAATATAAACAAGTAAATTGTGTTGTTTTACTGAAAATTATGGACAAAATCGAGTCTTTTCAATATTGTATAAGCTCAGTGCTTTGTCCACTGATTTCACCTGATTTTAAGTGACGATGTGATGGTAAACACTCTAAGCCTAGAACACTTGGAACACACCTATTATCATGCTATGGTTTCCTCACGATGTTTACCTGCACAATCCTTGTCCATTGATTTAGAATCCGGCCACACTATCAAATGCTCCATCGCGTCAATACTTAGTAATTAAAAAATTCAA
This sequence comes from Samia ricini, assembly GCA_014132275.2. Taxonomy (NCBI): domain Eukaryota; kingdom Metazoa; phylum Arthropoda; class Insecta; order Lepidoptera; family Saturniidae; genus Samia; species Samia ricini. The sequence goes on from AP028159.1 coordinate 5,656,888, forward strand.
TTTAGGGTAATTTCTATATTATTCATGTTTATAAACGGTTTTTGCTAAATGAATATTTGCATACAGGTAAGTTTGCGTGAAAAATCTACTCACAGATAATGCTTGAGTTTCGGGTTCAGAGAATGCTTTGCTGCCACGATAAATCTCGCTGCATGGAGAATTTGAGGCACCTTTTCCTCCCCACCGATATCTATTTGAAATAATTATTTAGAAATGAGTTTCACTATATGATAGTTATCTGTGTCTGCGTGTAATACGGGCGAATACTGTAAATTTTAGAAAACTTGTTTAACATCTCGTCGTTTCGGCCTGGTTGTAACCCAGGCTGTGGTCACGAGACGACTGAGGTGTTACGGTGTCTTCATCAACAGGGTAATTATTGGTATGGCCCGTCGTTTATTTGGCATACTACACTCACTGTATCCACTTTAAACTTCGAGAAACGTTGACATTGAGAAATGCGCGTTCTAGAGCTGATAATAGTATTAAAATACGAATACAAAACGCAAAAATTTAAAAAGTGTTATAGAATATTTGAAATTGTTATATAAGTAGGTACTATTTCATTGAATCACCAAAAAACAGAATAAGATTTACTAAGACCACTCCTTTACAAGATGTGAACACCATGTTATATTTGATAAAAAAAAATTGTGTGAAGGTGGTAAGTATTTATTACCCGAAATTCCTATTGAGATCAGTTCCGGTGCAAGATCTGTTTGGATAACCAGGTTTTCTATTTTTCCTCCATAAACGATCCGTCATATGCGTGTATTCGTACCCATCTGGGTTCACCACTGGTTGGAAATACCTGGAAGAATATAATATTTTTGCGAAGAGTGATATCATCAGTGCAAGCTGAAATATGATACTCTTTTTGCCACAAAGCAACAGTACTGCCGTCACTACTGTTCCGAGTGTGAAGATGTTTTTTGTAAAGAATCCAGTCCTTTGATAAGACTACGGTTTTTTTTATTACGGGTAAGATTAAGAGTATTTAGGCAAATAATTAGGGTTCCATGTAAAAGAATGAAATTGTGGAAAAAATACGATTAAATGTACAGCATCATCTTAAAATTATTTTCAATTATGAATCAGAGCCGCGGGCAAACAGCTAGTATTAAATAAAATTACTGGTTTTCTTGTTTTCAATTTACCAGTCAATATTTTTGATGTCATCAGATTCCACGTCAAAGTTTTCAGCAAACTGGTTGATGAAGTATGTTACTGTCGCGGGACTAATCCATTCTCGTGCATGAATTCCTCCGTCAATGAATACAGCTTTATTTGTCGGTTTGCCGTCTGATATCCGTAATACCTAAATAAGACATCAACATAAAGTTGCAATATATCGTTGGATTTATAAAAATTCTAATTTTCAATTTTTTTGAGTTTGATAATTTTTGTTATTTAAATTTTAAAAGATAACTGTTTTATTTCCGCAAAGTATATATTTAATAAATTTTACCTTAAGATCACGACCTTCAAAAGATTTCCCTATAGATTTAACGCTCACTATAGATGGATAAGTTTTAGCCAAATAATCCATAAACCCATGAATATCTTCTAATCTATGATACTGCTTCCATGTCATCCGGTGTCCTGTAGAAAAAAAAAACATTCACATTTAAGGAAATAGATGAAAAGAAGACATTAAAACGGTTTATGTAAAATAACGCCGCATAACCAGTAGGAACTGTTATTTACAAAACTTGAATACGTAATTGGTTAGACCGCAGAACACTAAAAAATGTTAAAGACAAAAGCGATAAACCAACATACGAAAACGTTGAGAGAAAGGAATTATTAGGTCACATGTAAATGTGCAAACAACTTCGATTCGGTGCTGAATTACAACAACGAACCCCAATTAGCATTCGGCCAATACTCCATGGGTATATTGAGAGAATTGTAGCCCATGTAGGCGCTTATTAAACCTATACGTCGTTGAGAGGCATTGTTACGCCAAAAATTGTAAGATCTTGCTGTAACAAAACACAACCCTTGGAATATTGCTGATGGAAGTATTGTATAGTTTTATACATTTACCCCGTCTGTCTTGCAATTCTATTTCATTTTCGTCTAGTGGTGGGTTTTCTTCGTTGATCCTCTTTTGTAGATCTTCAATAATTACTTCATATCCAATGTTTTCTCTTTTAAAAATGCGTGTGACATTTACTAGAGTATTAGGTTTAATTAGTATATCGATCGAAGTTTGATTGCCACCCCACGTTGAAATTACTGAAAATAACATGTTGTTAATAATATCAAAAGTATATATATAGATTATATAAAAAAATACATAGGCACTTACGGTTTCGCCTCCGCAATCTACCAATAGTAACACGGATACCAGACGACTTTGTAGATACCTTCCATATTTGTGCACCAGTGTAATCTACCTTCTGTGGTTCTTCTTTCGGTGCGATTAGTTTTGGAGAGATGGCTAAAGTGTCTGCAGTAACTTCGGTTTCTAAGGGATCGTCAGTGGAAAATTCTTCTCTTTCCGAATCATCTAATCGGACATCCGGTTTTGGTTGTTGTACAGAGTTTCGTTTTGGCCATTCTATAATGATTGAGTTGTATTTTAATGAATGAATATGCATAAAATGCGAGCTCCAACAAAAAGTTATCGCACCAAATTTTATATTTTTTTCTGTTTACGCCATATTTTGGATGACAAGAATTTTGTAAAAATTGTAATAGGTGATTAGAAATTGCTTGATTATTTAAAATTGTTCCATCAATACTTTCGGTATGAATGCGCCTGAGTAAAACAAATTGTCGATGTTAAAAAATGCGTTCCGTTTTGAGGTTGGATTTATGATGTTTATTTGTAAAAAAGTTGATTTTATCTGAACGTATGTGTATTGTGCTTTTGTTTTTCTCATAGGTACGACATTTCAACATACCTGAACATATTTATTGTTCTATGATTATTGTTTGGAACGATGCTGTTTTATCTGCGTAGTTCAATTAGACCATTCAGAAAAAAATACTCAATATGTATTGACATTTATGGATCTAACTAAGAATGAAAACGAATGTAAAATACTATCCAATGCGGGAAAAATCCAGGCTGAAGGTTTTCTTGCAATTATTATTAATACAAGAAGAAATTCCGTAAGAAAACATTTACAAATAACTTTTAACATTCAACTTCATTTTATTGAATTTTAACTTACTTTGATTTTAAAAAAATCAAATTGATAATTGGTATGACCCTAAATGTTTAACTGATTGCACATAAATTAAATATTTATGCGTGGATTTAGCTTTATATTTGTATAGATAAAGGTGCGTATTGAAATGTGAAGGAAAACTTTTTATTTATAAACGGTGTACAAACAAACGTCTTACTTTTGTTTCGAGAGCCGACACCGACAGTAAAAAGTCGATTTTATAATTAAAATGCAAAGCCGTACGTCGGGTGACATGTTTAATGACTTTCTCTGTCCGTGGTTTGGCTTGAATTCGCGGTCGGCAGATCTTGGTCCGCCTAACGGTGTTATCAAGGAACCGCGCTATGAGAGTAAAGGTTTCCGCAAATTACAGTCTATGTAATTACGGTCACGTATAATCAAGGTTTTTATATATACGATCAAGAATGCATTGATTTTTAAAATGTACGTGCAGGTCTAAGGTCTATTGTATTCGCACTTTGGTTTTTTTATTGCTTCTAATGTGAAATGCAATTTATTTCATTTAGATGAACAATTGAAATAGAAAAGTTTTTACATAAAGTTTTGGCGTTTTTTACAATTTTATTGATGGTATATTTGTTACAAAATGTATGTCGTGTTTTATGGTATTGCACGTACTGCATATTTACGGTATTCAACGATATTTTTATTCAAAATCAAAACTGCACTAAAGCTAAAATTAAAAAATCGGATAATTGTAACTCAAACAGTTAAATTTTGTATGATAACTTGTTATCTTTTGAATCTCTTAATATAAAGTTTGTATAAAACATATCTTTACATAACTAATCAATTAACTACTACTGGAACGAATATACAGAAATAATCAATTTTTCATGCAAATTATGTGAAAAATATGAATTGACGAAAAGAATTTCTTAAAAATTGTGTTAAAACTTATTATAAAAAAGGGTAAATTTCCAAAATGCAGATATATTAATGATTGTTTAAAATATAATTAAATGTAACATGATTCATTGACGTTAGTCCAGTTTCTTGATTTGAATATTTTGTCTATATTACAGTTTGGACATGATATATGTCAATCAATATATCATATTATTGTTTGTTATTTAATCATATAAAATAATATTTGTAGGGAAAATAAATAATAAAAAATTACCTTGCCCGGGCTGTAGTTCATTGATGAGCGGTGTACATAGGACAGTAGTTATTGCTAGCAATAGCACAACCGTTCCACGGAAGGACCCCATGGCTACTGATGACTGTGATGGCGAACTCGTTGCCCGCTCCGCCGCAGGTTGCTCGAGATGATGCGCTTGCGCACCTTGTTTTGTGCCTTTTAAACTCCTATCCTTCAATTAATCGATAATGCGTTGATAATTGTCCCATCTATCGCCCAGGTTCAAGTATACTTTTTACCGTTATTTGAAATAATTTATAGTGTAACTGTCTTATAAAATACACGATTTAATCTAATTTTCATGAATATTTTAATTCTGGGTGCCTTATACATATCATGTTATTAGCGTAAAATAATGTAATTTAAAATGTTATAAACTCTACAAATATTAGATTTTTTTTCAAGGTATATGCAAGGTGTATATTAAGTTATAAACTGTGAACGTAAGCATTACATATTTTTAAAGAAAAACATGACAACTAAATTATAAGTACGCTTGTGGATTGCGGACGGAAAATCCAATAAATTTATTTGAATTGAAGATGAAAGGATATATTTGACACACAATATTGGCAAATATAAAACGCTATTATTATATTGTAATAAGTTATAAAAAATGTATTATCTCGTTTTAAATTTTTATTGTAACACAAGTATATACTTATTTTTATGTAAAGTGCAAAAAATGTCTGAGTCCTCCAATTTATTTTTTTGTATTTCGAATCTTACTCGTTTATTGAGTATTTTCAATACTTCAAGTATCAGATTAATTCCTTAAGGTTGCAAATCGGTTTCCGTGCCTGTCGTTTGGATTTGTTTTGGAACCAGAATTACAAGCTTAGTGACGGCCGGGGCAGGCGCCTTGCCCGGTCATTGCCTCCGAGTTGCAGTTATTTAACTCCGATGACAAACTTTGTTTAGGGTAAACATGTTTTTAACGATTCATTTATCTCTTGTACTTTACTTTATTTGTCTTAATAAATTTTCTACTGGTGTAAGTAAAACTCGCATGATATTTGAGGTTTTAAGTCGGTTTTGATAAATTATATCAATTAGCTACATAGTCTGGCTATTAGATATTATTATTAATCTTTTTAAAGTATGAGATGCAGCATCGATTACAGTAAGATTATCATTCACACCATTTAATGTTCTGTCAATCAAATCTGCTGTCATAAAACCATGTATCCGAACCGAGAAACCGGGTATAAAGATTATATTATATAGATTATATAGATTATATTATATAGTAAGTGTCATATCTCAGTGGAAAATAACAGGAAACTATTAAGGGAAAAAATTTATTAACCTCCATATTTGGTGAAAACTCGTCTGTACATTCCAAGTCTTTCCAAGAAAAGATCGTATACTTGGTTTAGGTAGCAAATATAGTATAAAAATATAATGACTTTTTTTTTAGTCGTGATCAATTTATAAACCTATGTATATATATTGAAATATTGGATTTAAATAATAGCAATACTATACTTTCTAGTAACCATTGTACAGGTTGTTGTTGGTTGATATAGTTAGATCTGAAACCCTAACTAGCTCTATTAAAAGTAAAGCCTTGTATATTGGCAATAAATGCGTAAAAATGAAGGAGAATAGTGAAAATAATAATAATGTGTGCTTATAGGTCAATCACTGTGCTAAACAAAATGAAGTCGAAAAATTAGAAGTACGCCGTAAAATAAAATCTAGACCGTTCTCAGCTGGTGTTATAGATTCAAAAAAACGGGAAGCTACTAGGATTAGTAAGATTCAAAGTAATACTACTCCGAAAAAATCGAATCCATGCAAACATGAAACCTTGATAGAAGAACTAAAAGACACCAATGAACGAGCTAAAAGTCTTGAGCTACTGAACGTCCAGTTAACAGAAGACAACAAAGTGTTGAGGAAAAAATTAGATCAGGTCAATGAAGAAAAACATGTAGCTGACTTAAAATTAGCCGAATGTGAAAAATTTATTAGTAGACTTGGAAAAGAGTATGAAAATAGAAACAGAGAACTGAAAAATGTTAAAGAGAATGAAAATAAGATATTAGCAGAATTGCACAAGGAAAGAAATGATAGGAAAAATTTAACAATACAGCGGGACAAGGATGCTGTTGTTATCCAAGATCTGAATAGGCAAGTGAAAGAAATGGAAATGATTTTGAAAAGAAAACACCCCGATTCGGTTTCTGCTTTGATAGGTTAGTAATTTCATTCATTGTTTTTTTTTTATTTTTAATGTTAGACTGCAATAATCTAGTGTCGCTTCTTTGTTTTTGGTCATTTGTGAATATATTTTAATTCTTTTAGATTAACTAATCTCTTTTTCGTTCTTGCTGGTTGGTAGTAATTTTCATATTGTAAACTGTCGAGTATTATTTTATTTAAAAATATAGATTTTTACTTTTATAGCTACACTTGGTATTACATAATTTAATTCGTTATTATTTTAGTCGCGTCCAAATCATCTGCTGTTGATGACAATAAAAAAAAGTTACTGGAAGAACGTATAGCTCGACTGGAACAAGAATTAGGCGATAAAGAAAATCATTTTCAGGGTATTTTGTTAACTCTTCAGGAGAAGTTTGGTGATATGAAACAGAAATACGAAAACCATATAATCGATATTGAAAGACAATTAATGGACGATCGTAAGATTAATATGGAGTTAAAAAACAAACTGAATAGAACAAATATCACAGATTCGTCAGTCCAGACAGTGGCAAAAGCTCAGCATTCGGTAGGGACACAAACGTTGCAAAAGACTGAGCGAGCTTCATCTGCAGTGAGTAGATTGACGCCAAATTCTGCAATTTTTTTAAATAAACTCAAAGAGGATAGTTATTTAGTTGCAACAATAAAAGGTTTACAGGCTGAACTGACTGGAAAGCAAAGGACAATTGCTAAAATAAACAGGGAAACGGAGGAACTTCGTAAGAATTTACGCAACTTGCATAAGGAGAAAGAAGGTAAGTAGATAAAACATAATAATTTTATAAATCTACTACCTGTGTGCCCGCGCCTGTGTTCGTGCTCCATTTTATTTTTTTTTTATACGGAGCCCTAATTACAAGATTAAGTACAAACATTTCGCATAAATTATAACTATTGCCCGTAAAACTGTGCATTGTATCGGATTTTATTCAATTTTGTTTTTACGCGGAACCCTAATTATTTTCAAAGATTCAATGTAACCTAAGTTACCCGGAGTAACTTCAGCTATCTACCAATCTACCAAAATCCCGTCCAAATCTTTTCAGCCGGTCCGGATATTATCCATTACAAACAGACAGATTGATAAAAATTGGAAAAATTGCATTTTTGGTATAGGTATCTTATATACGTTCATATTAAATAATTTCGACATTACAAACAGACACTTCAATTTTATTTATTAGCATAGATAGTAGTATTTAAAATATTTAAGATTTACGTATGTAGACTATTATTAATGTTTATTTCTTTACAGTGTTGCTTAATTTGAATCCTCAAAAGAAAATGTGTGTCAAAAATACAAAATCCAGTGAAAATATCGCCTTGAGAATGAATAACGAAATGGAAGCGGAATTAATAGAAATGAGGAAACAAAAAGAGACCCTTTTAAACGAAAGATGCAGTTTACTTGATTCGCTAAAGCGGACGAACGAAGACTTCATAATGTTAAAGAAGAAACGTATCCAAGATGTAAGTATGCTGATTTAGTTTATACGTGTAATTAACATGAAGTGTTTATACAATTTTTTTTCCCAATGCCATTATATCATATTTAGCAGATGTACCAATTTCACCGTGAATAAATTGAATAAGCTACCTGCGTCTGTGTTTCCTAATTCCTACAATATAGGGGTCTTCAAAAGAAGAGTGAAGCTTACTGCGCGATCGCGTACCATCGTCGGTCTCATCCTCAATTACCATCAGGTGTGATTGAGGCCAAGCGTCGAGGAGTACAGTTAAAAAAGAAAGTTTTTTTTTTTAAATCCATTCAAGGGCTATGCGTGCAGTTTCACTTGATCGAATCAGGAATGAGGAGATCCGCGGAAGAAACAAAGTAAATATTGCCCGAAGAACTGCCATAGTTAAGTGGCAGTGGGCTGAGCGCATTGCTCGCGGAACCGATGCCCGATGGAGTTAACGGGTTCTTGATTGGCTACCATGCACCTGGTGAAGGTCGCGGGAATCCGCTGGATGCGGGTGGCGGAAGACCGGTCCTCGTGGAGATCTTTGGTGGAGACCTATGTCCAACAGTGGATGTCTTTCGATTGAATAGATCGATGGATTTCGATATAGGATTAATAGAGTTGCCTCTCGATTACGCCACCACTTTAAAAGAAATACCTTAATATCATGTGTAGAATTGTTGTCAGATATTAGCTTATTATATAATAAACATAATACATAATCACGTAACACAATACGGTAAAATACAATAAACAAAGAATTGATGTTTACAGTAAAAAAAAATTCTGCAACGAGTAATCCAAATTTTCTCTTTATTATAACTTTATACATTTTTGATATTTCATTGTGGTATATATAAAATAATATATAGATGTCCTACATATACATGCATATTTGGAAAGTTCAAATTCTGATTCCTTCATTCCTTTGTTATTTGTTTTGAAACTAAAACTAATATAATTATTCGATGTTTGCTAATGATCTTTACAAGAAACAAGAAAAAAATCAATGTTCAAATTGTTTATTTCCTTTGAATAGTTTATTATTTTTCATCGTTTCTATATATGTATATACGCATATCAATTTCTGATCCCTTAGTAAAGGTAAATGTGGTTATGTTATGTTGTTTAACCCCTTGAGCACTTACCTGGCGTTTACGCCAGCTTTCCATTGTTTTCCTATTGTCTTATTTTTATTGGTACTCGACACATTAAGTGCTATTATAAAAATACGTTTAATTTTAAGAATGAAGTATTTAAAAGTCGTTGCAAATTTTGGTTATGATGGTTTCGTAGCTCCACACTCTTCAATTGGCTCATGAGAAGGAATTGGTCCAAATGAATATGCAACTGTATCCTTTTCAAGAGGAGATTAAACTTCTCAATAAAACGATCGAGTTTCTTCAAGAGCGTGTCATTTGTGCTGAAGATAAATTGATGAAATGCCAAGTTTTCGATAAAGATATCGCTTATGCAGGTGGAGATAATTCTGCTACGAGACCGGCTAAAAAAGATATTCGTTAGCTTTTCTCCCCTAGTCTAAAAATCTTGTCATCAAGAATCTGTATCAAGTCATCACTATCTATACACAAATAAATAAAATTGAAGTGTCTGTTTGTAATTTCAAAACAACAGTTTTTACTATGTGTATATATATTCGGTACCTGTACCAAAAATATTTTAAAAGTTCTCTGTCTCAGTGGTGTAGCGTGGGTGACGGCCGCCCGGGGAAGACAATTTTGCCGCCCTTTTATTTAATTTTTTTATTTAAATCGGTCCGAATTTTGAAAATTTGCCGCCCCTTACGCTACGCCCCTGGTCTGTCTGTTTGTTTCTTCCGGCGAATTTCCAAAATGGCTCAGCCGATTTTGGCAGTCTTTTCTGCCACGTTGAAGTTATAAAGAGTACATTAGTCTACTTTTATTCTAAGAAAATGATAACTGAACCCGCGTAAAAAAATTATATTAATGAAACCGTGTACAAAATTCGATTCATTTGTTGGATTTATTGGCATGTGTTTGAATTTGAGAGGAAGTACGTATCAACTTCCTGTTCGTACCAAAAATAATTTATGGTCTGATAATAAATAGGGTCTAATATTTCCTTCCTAATTGTCACTTAACGCGCTCTACATTAGTTGATTGTAAATGGTTTTCCATTGTTTGTGTTATATAAGTGGGTAAGTCCTATATAAATTAAGTAAAAAATAATGGCAATAAAAACATTATTTTCCATTGAATATTTATAAAAATATATTACACAGTGAATAATTGTACGGAATAGGAATTTGATACGCGAGCAGAGCCGCGGGTGTAGCTAGTTATAATAAAAAATAATAAAATAGTTACGTAACTTTTCTATTGGCTATTGTAAATCACAAGGACAATCTAAAGCGCTGTGCCGTAGTAAATTTAACTATTTTTTTCTTTCGAATAGTATTTTCATATGTAATTTTAAAATAAGTCCATAAAACTAATTTTCTAATTAAGGTTTTGAGCTTAATGTGTCGATTACCCATAAAAATAAAACAATAGAAAGACAATAGGAAAACAATGGATAGCCGGCGTAAACGCCGGGAAGGTGCTCAAGGGGTTAAAATTATAAATTATTGATAACTTTTTGAACAAATTGGTATGCAAATTATGTATAAGATCATCTTGTGATATTATTAATTAAGGGACCATCATAATATTTATTAATATATCGAATATAATTAAATGTTTCGAAATATATCGTCGGGGTTTAGTGATTTTCCTTTAATAATATGCTATAAATAATTACGTGACCGGTTTTGTTTCGCTTCTGGTAATTACCAGGACCTTGTTTCGTATTAATCTTAAAAGGGCTTCAAAGCAGGGCTGTTAAACAAGTTACTAAAAAAAAATATGTTTCGTTTTATTAAAGCCTAGTGGGGTGTTCTTGTTAAGGTCAATGTCCTAATATTTTTTTTTAATTTAACCTTCGTAAAATGACTGCTCTTCATCTGATATTTATATTATACATAAGGTAACCCTATCTGTCTGTCCGTTCTTTAGTTGGCTTGTAACTCGAGAATATCTGAACCGATTTACATACTTCTTTATATATATATAGGAAAAGTAATTATAATAATAGAAAAACAAACTTCATAAAAATGATAATAAACGTGTTCCTTCTTACATCCATAAGCTTACATTATACAAAAGGCTATGATAGCGCAATTTTTTTACACGGTTCAGTGTTTTAAGCACAATCTCACCTACTGTTAAGTGACTATGTGGTCCTGGATGGTAAACACACTAAGCCAAGGAGTACTAGCTTTCAAGGGAAACCAAACCGGCCACGAAAGCCACTCCGCATGTAATATGTCTAGATTTTCATGTATTCTTTATGTTTTTAACATACAACGGGCGGGTCGGGATGCCAGCGTGTTTTTACTGTTGACGACGTCGCGAACGGCTCGCGTCGACGCGACGCCTTCTATAGTAACATCGCGCTGGCGTCTCGCTCCGCCCGCATTGTGTTAAAACCATTATAAAGAAATTTTTTTTATAATTACTTTTTTTTGTTTACGGAACTAAATTATGTTATTCTTATATTGCCCAGCGGCTAATCGAAAAATTTACGCTTTAATAACGATTTAATATCGTTTAAACTTCTTTGACAAACCTGTTCTAAAAGTGCCGTATTCGTTTTTATAAAAATATTGAAACGAAGAGATGGCTTAGTAGTGTTGTTAGATATCGGATCAAGATGAATCAGCATTAGTAGCGTGAGATCGTGTTAGCCTCGCCTGGGTAGTTACCACCCTCAAGTTTGAAAAATTGTCGTTAAGCACATAAAGATGTGTTCCAACACTATCACTTAAGAGCCACAGTACCTTAAGACACCATAGACCACATCGCCTCTTAATATCAGTGTGATTATGGTTAAGTCTTAATAGGGGTGGAGCATTTTTACTAAAACGAACGCACACCGTCAATGCTTTAATGCTTGATCTCTTAATTATTATGAATTTTTTTATGGTTTACAGCGTTGTAAGCGTTGCTATGGCGGGCATATATACATTTTAAATGTTGATTTACACAAATAAGTATGTAATAGAAGTTTAAATAACGCACAATATATAATAATTTGAATATTATTTGCATTTAAAGTTTGTCTAGTCGTTTTTTTTTTTTTCATTTAAAATCCACCGATATAATATAATATTAATATAATTAATAGTACATAGGTAGTTAAAGTTTGCTGTGCCTTGTATGGTTATGAAATAAATGAATATATTTCTATCAAATTGTTTTATTTCAATATTCATTATAATAGTACGATATTCCAGTGATGTCTAATTAGTTGATTTGTGAGGACGATTGGAAATTTTGTGTTGTGTTTGTTGTTCTTAAAGCGTTATCTATATTATTCTTGGCGGATAAGCAATAGTAAAAGACAATTGATAGGGAAATTGTGGTAATTATTGAATAATAAAGAAAATGCATTTAAATACTCAAAACCATGAGTTATTCTTCTGTCCTCTTTGAATAAAATTAGGTGCCAACTTTCTTGCTAAATATGAAACCGCAATAAACATTTCCTTTCCTGCGTCTTCAATTAATTTGGTGGTAGTAGAAACCCATGATTGCCGGTACCCCTTCCTTATATTACGAACGATAGCTTTATACCACAAGTGTATACCCAATCTAACAACGATCTAATGGCGGGATATACCAGATGATAGGTTGTGTCAGATCTATACTTTAGCTTTGTTCTGGCATAGATTGCCTATAAATACGAAATAATATTAAAAGATGAAGCGGGTGAGTTGAGACGCCAGCGCGATATAAACAGTTGTAATCTTCTAGTTCGTATGAAACATGTCAGATCGACCCGTCGCGTTTGCCTCACGTCGCAACCGAGATCTGCTGGAATACAACAAGGAATGCGGAGGGGGCGGGGCTTGAGTGAGCCGCGAAAGCCACGCTACACGTTGTGTTTCTGCTTCTGAGTACAGGGTTGCCATAAATAATATATTAGTAAAAAGTAATTTTATTACAAATGCTCCCTTTAAAATTATTGCTAAATAAAAAAGTTCGCGAGCTCGTACAAAGCTGTGTTTTTTTTGCGTACGATTTATTTAAAGCGATAGTATGAAAAAATTTGTGAAAAATTTGCACAGTTTTTAAATCGTACACCTGACAACATTGTCGAGTGCTGAGAGTCTGTCAACGCGCGGATCCGTCACGCACCATGTGACATACGTATTGCGGTTCTATGCTGTCAGCGACACGGCGCGTTACTGGCCCGGTTTTTATTTGCCTTAGCCATCAACGCGATGAATTCTAAAGAAACATCACACTGGTGTCCAGACACGCCCGCTGTGTGTTGCAACTATTAGGAATTCTATCCTAATACTCCCGCATTTTTTTTTTAATTTAGTGCAATATGCTTAATATTAGTGGGCTAATTGAGTTACCTTTGATTCAGAGTAATTGTAATTCTTTAAAACTTGTACCATAGGTATTTGTATGGTATTAATGTTTGCCTAATATTAAATTATATTATTGAATAATATTAAACTAATGTAAACTACGGAACCCGCACTTGGCAGAAAGCTTGGAAGCTCAAAACAAACAAGTTTTTTTATTTGTGAAATCGATTTTTTTTACATTTGTTGTAATAAGCTAAGGGTCGCTTGTCCTAACATTTGCTATATTTGCTGTAGACTCGCTCTAGCCTTTCATAAAGAAACAGTTTAACGTTATAGCGTATTTTACACGAATATGTACCTAATCATTTTATTTATAGAAATATAATCATGTATCTCCTCCCAAAAATCTTTTACACTAGATATGTTCTGTAACCCTTTATATCACACTAAACGCTACCACGATATGCAGGATGTGTCTTCATCTTGCTAGTTACAGCACACAATGTCTTCGTTCAAGAAAACTATGAAATATTTGAATTATAATAAAACAGTGCGGTCGAGGGACCGTCGTCAGGAACGAAGTTCTTAGTTAAAATAGAAAAAGAAAAACAAAACTATATAAGGCAGCCATGTAACAATTACAAAATGACTCGTTGTAATGGAAATATCTTAAATTGTTACTATACCTTCTTAACTAAAAATTAAACATCGTGCGACGCCATCTAGTGTTCAAACCTTGAACGTTTCACAAATTACTTCAGTGAGAATCCGATTTAAACATTACAAAATAAAGCGCCATCTCTTATTTGATGCACTAACCTAAAATACGTGACGATTTCTAACTACATCGCACTACCCGTAAGGTGCGTTAGACACCTTCGTTCCAAAAGCAGTAACAGACGCGCTGAGCAGATAGCGTACATGGTACGGCGGATGACTGCAGTCATCCGTATAAGTCGCCTTCTGAGCACTAGTATACATCAAACACTTTATTCTATAGTGGACATTGATGTTTATCAAAGTGGTGTATAATTACTCAAAATTCTTATTAATGACAACGCCGACGCAGTGGCTTGATTTACGACGGTTTTTTTTTTCTCCAGAGACGATCATGGGTGTATGTATATAAATACCTGTAGCAGTATATCTTATAAGTATATATCTATATATATCATCCCTTCTTATACCTATGTGTCAGTCACTATGGCGAGTTTTTCACAATTTATACGATTGTTCCTGGCTGCAGTACTAATACATTGCACTTTTAAAAGGTATTTCTATCCTGTCACTTTATTAAAACAGTGTATTTACTTATTAATTAGCATGATTGCAGTGGACGATCTTTGATTGCTTAAACTATGTTCACGTGATTAAAAACTTTTGAATAAAAAACCTCTTGTCTTATTCAAATTATTCTACACCACGCACTAAAATATACATATGTGGGATAATTATCCAAATATCATTTAATGTGTAAGAAAGTTATCCATTTATAATTGAAAACTAAATGTATGTTTATTATTTTAAAAAAAATCTCTTTATTTTTTTAAGAGACTGTTGTCTTAAAGACATGCCAGTCCCATCTTAACTAATCTAAATGTATTCACAAATACTTTGAAATACAACTGGACAAAATATAAATTTCAATAAATTACAAACTAAATTTAAATAACTACACAGCATTCTGGCAGACTCCGATGTTTGATCTGCCGGAATGCTGTGGTATGCACCTACATTCCAGATTTTAATACTAAACTTAGTAACAAGTGTCATCCTATTGTTATAATTACTGGAACATTCCATCAAGACATGATTGACATCATCAATCCTGTTACATAAAAAAGAATCTGTAGTTTTCATGAGATATCCAAACTTTCTTGACGGATTGTGTATTACGGTCTATGTTGATTTGTTTAAACCAGGGAAAAGGGTATATTATAATTAATGAAAAACAAGACAAGAATTACAAAACCTTCGCTGTCGATAAGTTTCTTTACGAGGAATAAATCATCTGAATCTCGAAGTTGTGTTCGCCAAACTTACGCTCCTTCGTACGAAACGACTTCATCATTGTTTGTAGTACTCTTAACTACACGCTTCACTTTAGGAAAAATGAAATAATAAACATTATTACTTATTATAAATATTGTAGTAGAACTATATTTTAAAAGTACTAGTTAAAAAGTACTGATGACTCAGCGGTAGTGTGGTCAGATATTGCATCGATGATCACAGGTTCAAAGTCACTTATCCTATTTCATAATGAACCTGAGTTTTTAGATAAAGAACAAATCGATGTGGTGTTAGCACTTGTTCTAACTCCCACTTAGTTGGCTACCAGCATCAAATATGAAAATCTGTCGCCAAGCACCTATAGGTTTTTTCCGGCAGCATCAATTGAAAGCCAGTACCTCTACACTGAGCATGTTAAACATCAGTTGAGATTGTGATCAAAGCACTCGTGCCTACTTAGTATTAAAAAATGTGTTCTACGTTATAACCCAGCGCGATGCAATGACACTTTGTATTATAAGTAAATACAGAGCACATACACATTACATATATTTTGTAAGGGTTTTTATTGAAGTGGCAACTTCTTTAGCGGTGTTGAGCGATTCTTAGTAGAGGAAAAACTTATAGATTCACGTTGACGTCAGCCGGCAACATGCTACAATATGTCGAGTATAACATGGCGTTTAAATGTTAGCATATTTAGTTAGTGTTGCCACATCAATAATATTTTCCCATAAACGCTTATTTTTAATTCACACTAAACTTATTTTATTTTTGACTAGCGAACCGCCCCGGCTTCGCACGATTGCAATAAGCACTAACCTTGCGTTTACGGCAGCTTTCCATTGTTTCCCTATTGTCTCATTTTTATGGGTAATCGACATATTAAACATTAAAAAAAGTTTTTCAACTTTTCACTACATAGCTCAATTAAGCTGTTGAGAAACTTTAGCTTAACAAACCGTCAGTTTAAAAATATATTAAAAAAAAACTCTATTTTCTACTTAATTATTATATAATAAATTGTATACATAACGAATTTACTGCATAGATTAGATATGTCGTAGTAAGAAATTTTACTGTTGATTGTGTTCTCAAAGGTGTACTACGAAAATAATACAACAACATACAATTTCGAGCAATATATATATATTTATTAACATAGCTATATATACATAAATAATTGTAATTAGAAAATATATATATTTCATTCAGAAATTCACATAAGTAAATCTAATATAAATGTGATACGAACACCTAATTTATTATAATTAGGCTTGGTGTTCAATTGTGTTCCGTTGTGGACAGGATTTAATACAATATATTTTAATTTCCGTTAGTTAGTCAGCAAATTGATAATAAACAACAACAACACAAGTCTATATCCGTTTCATATCATATTGGATACTTCCAATATATATATTATCACAATTAATCCACACTTATACATTATAAATAAATTATAAAATTGTCATCAACCCAGTGTTTTTTTTTATATGTTCATTATATTATATGTATATATAAACAATGTCATAAACGAATATATCACTATTAGAATCTTACGATCACACGGTCCACTGTTGTGCATAAAACGCAAACTAGTTTCAATACGTCATCCTTTAGTTTCATAATCACGTTTCAACACATTTAATCACCCATTAGGATGTCAATTGGAAATAACACGTTCCATCAATACCTTCCTAATATAATAATGTCTTCAGAACGGAGTACACATAAAACAATCGTTTATTTCGAGAGCACTTTATAATTATTATGCTAAAGCGAGCCAGCGTTTCGCACCTGGATTTGAAATTGAATAATTATCACTCACAATTTTTTTTTTTATTCATTTAATATTAATTTATCGAGTCAATATGAATGATTAATTAACTAATATGTATATATATATGTGTATGTATGTATATAACAATAGTTTCACGTTTCACATAAGTCGATGTTGTTGGTATAGCCGTGTTCTGTGAGTGAACACTGGAGTCCAGGGCTAGTCTGCGTCACCGTTGGTCACTGTTAGTGGGTCTTCGTCTTCGTTGTAGTCGAGTGATAGGACAGAGGCCCGTCTCCTCTTCACTAGAGGTGTGCCGCTAGACTCGCTGCCGGAGTACGTGCGCTTGTCGGGCGGCGATGACTGTTGGTTCCCGTTCACAGCGGTAGCGTGAGTAGCGCGCAACTCTTGTTGCAGAAACAAAACCGTACTCTGCATGCCTTCGACATCTTCGTCTAACTCTTGTAGGAACTCGTCTAATTCTGGAAATAATATGTATTTATTATATAATTAGTAATAAAAATTAGGCAACCAAGGGGACTCCCAACAGAAACGAAAACACGAAACGATGGAATAACTGTTTAAATTATCTATATATATATATATATATATATATACACATATATATTTTAAGAACGTGTACCTAATCATGTTTGAACCCACTTCGATATATCAAAAATAAAATAAGCATTTATGGGAAAATGTTTTAGTTGTGGCAACACTAAATGTGTCAACATTTAAACGTCATCTTATACTTGAAATACTGTAGGATGTAGAAGGCTGACGTCATAGCATTGGTAAGGCGAATCTATAAGTTTGTCCCATACCAAGCATCGATCCACGCCGCTAAAGAAGTTTTTACTTCAAAAAATAATGTTGAAGGTGTAAAAAAGAGGGCCTCAAGTATTATGTTAACAAAATTTTGGCCATTTTTCACCCATCACCCCTTGTCAGCAATAGCAAGCAAAACTCTTAGTACACTCATTTATATCTAATATTTATTACAATAATTCCTAAATCAATTATAACGCAAATAAAAAGAAATAAAATTAAGTATTGTATAAAATATCTTGCAACAAATACTTTACTAGTTTCCTTTTCGTTTCATGATAATAATAAATTTACTCATAGTTTGACTTTTTTTTTGTTAAATGATAAATTCTAAAAATAAAATACCTTCCATGTTCAAAATTACTAACAAAAAATATAATTAACAATCTCACCGTAACACTTAATGTGAGATGTAAAATTATTTTATGAATTATTGAAGTTATACTTCTTTAGGCGCGTTATGAAAAAATGATGAGAGTGAAATTTTAAGATGCGCGCGCATCTGTGACACAAAATTAACAGTATGAAGTGCGCGCGCATCTGTGACACAAAATTAACAGTATGAAGTCCGCGCGCATCTCTGACACAAAATTAACAGTATGAAGCTGTCTGCTTAACCGTTCATTAAGTCTCGAAAAAAAAGCTACCAACAAAAATAGAAATTGAACCTCGATATTAGTCGCGCATGTTGGTACGCTCGTCACCTCTGATCACTGTTTTCATATTTATAATATTTATCAACATGTTTCTAGTTTATACATTCACAACACGTGTTTTAGTTTCATACAAGTGCGAATTATACATGTGCTAATAAATTATATTCAGTAGTGATTTAAATTGAATATTTTGATTGATATCACTTACTATTTGTGAATATTAGTGAAAAAAATTGTGCTTATATACTTTTTCAAGTGCTCCAATATAATTGAGGTTAACTATCCGTATGTATTATTTATTGATATAAATTAAAATACTTTTATTTAATATAATGAACACTAAATATTATTAAATTATTTTATTTAATTTTTCAAACTTAAAATGAACTTTGTTGATTATCCTTTTCCAATACTTCTATTATTTTATTGTAATTAATTATTTGCATGCAATTAAAAACTATTTTTTAATGATGCCAAAGAAGTATAACTTTTCACGCGCGTACATAAGTACACGCACCCATTTTATTTATTTATCTTTAACTAGAGTTTATATTAATAGTACTACGTAGCTCCAGCCCGCTTAGCTTTGCATAAAATAATAAATTGCTTAAAAAAAACAGCGCCAGCTATTGATCAACTGTAATTAGGAAAAAAAATCAAACTCACTCCAGTCGTTTAGGAAGATTAGAATTTCGAATTCACACCAGAACATTATACATATATAAGTAAGTAAAAAGATATAACGTAAAACAAACCTGATTGTGACTTTTTAACTTCTTCACTAAAACTCTTCTGTAAAGCTAAATCTCCTTCTAATTTAGCTATTCGTCCACTGGACGTCATTCTTCCAAGATCTTCATTTTCTTGGTGTAATAAACGACACTTTGCCATAAGCTTCTTGCCTGTATTTGAATCAGGAGTAAATTTCCATGCTGCTAATTCATTTTGCGTTTCTTCTAACCTCGCTTTAGTCGAGGTTAGTTCTTGTTTTAACCTTAGGATAAGTACATTTACGGCTGGATCTAGAAGCGTCGATCGTCCGTTGAGACTAGCGTGTGATGATTTCAATTCAGTTATTTGACTCTGGCATTTAACAAATAACATTCATTTTAATACTCGAATTAAAATATTTTATAATAATAGGTCGGGGAAAGTCTTTTCGCAAATAGTATGTAAATTTGTAATAAAATCTCTTTAGTTGTTCTATTTGTATCTGGCTAGTTTTGATGACATTAAAACGGTTACATTTAAAAAAATAAACAAATTAGTAAAATGTTGTTTCCAGCTATTTTTTTTGTTTTACTTTTTTACCAAAATGAGTGAATGTAATGAAAAGAACGATTTTAAAATTTTATTACAGAAAAAGGCAACGCAAGTCGCGAATTTTTTTTGCGACATTTATGAATCTAATGGCAGTTTCAGTAAGAAGAGCACGAAGTTGGTTTAACCGTTTTTAATCTACATATTTTGGTGTCAAAGATATACTTCGCTCTGGTCCCTCTATTACGGATAAAGTGGAGGCCATTTTTTAAATAGTGTAGCAAGATCGGCATATTACTGGTAATGACATAGTTGAAGAACTGGGAATTGACCACAAAACAGTTTTGATCCATTTGAAAAAGCTGAGTACGCAAAAAAAACTCGATATTTGAGTGACACACTAGCTCACTGAAAGAAATCTAAGGAACCGTGTACTCATTTGCACTTCTTTATTGAGACGTAATGAAACTGAACCGTTTTTAAAGAGATTGATATCTAGGGATGAAAACTGGATGACGTACGATGAGAACGTGGTCAAAGGTTCGTCAGGCTTCACAAACTGTGGCAAAACCTAGGTAACTCGCAATAAGGTGAAGCTGTGTGTATGGTAGAATTGGAAGGCATTGTTCACTATGAGCTTTTACCGCCGGGCAAAACTATTGATTCGGATCTCTACTGCCAACAACTAATGAGATTAATGGAAGAACTTGAGAGGAAGCGGCCGGAATTGAACAATAAAATTGGTTGGGGGAGGGTAGGGGGGGGGCGGTGGTTTATGCATGTACCATAAAATCCTGACCTTGCACCTTCAGATGTCTACCTTTATTTAGTCAATTCTTTAGATAGTGTCAGGTTAATATCAAGAGAGTACTGCCAAAAGTTCTTGCCGCTTGTTTTTGACCAGAAGTCCTAAAATTTCTACAGCAACGAGATCATGGCACTACCTACAAGATGACAGAGAGTCATCCAACAAAATGACACATACATACTGTACTTAAATGTAAGTAAACTTTGGGAAAAAAAATCTCGAGTTTTTATATAAAATGCGAAGAAACTTTTTCACCGGCCTTAATAAATATAATGAAATTTGTTCATAGCAGTATAAATAAAATATGAACATAATTATCACATAAATTATGTAAACATTTTAAAAGCAAGGTAATAATAAATAATTATTCGACCATTTTTACGATAATATTAAAAACTCACTACGTAATCTTGTATTTCTTGTTCTTTAGCTGCCAATCGTCTGACTAAAACCTTTTCTCTATGTTGAGACTCTGCGTACTGTAGTTTTATTCGTTCATCTACCTCTTTCGCCTTTTCCAGGCTACCTGTACATAATAATTATACATAAATAAATTGTTGGCTACATTATTATAATATAATATGCTATAATACATTACTTTTTCACAATCAAAATCTATTTTAAAGTCACTATAAAGTAAAAACATTGATAAAAATCTACTTAACTTCTAGTTCTTAAATTATAATAACGTAATCATAGAGGATTTGTCAGTTTGGTTATATTAAATGTACTTTTTAATTTAAATATGTGTCAATGGAAATTATAGTATTATAAACTGTTTGTTGCAAATTTAATCGAATACAAATTTCATATAAAATTTAGTTAAATTGTGGATAACTAATAATATAATAACAGCCATTATGCTCCATGAAATTTAACAGTGCATTATACACTTAGAAAAATTCAGAATCACTTAATAACAATATCATATATAATAGTTGTATCTTAACAGGTTAATCATACTTCTTACAGATATTTTTAAACACATTTACTTAATTATTCCACTGGTTATGTCACATATTAAATCTTAATGTTTATACATTATTATCGACAACACCTTAACTGATAACTCTGTTATAAATATTGTATTAGGGTAAAAGTCTCAAATCTAGGACAACGTTTAAATATTATTATTTCTCTTTATATCTTAATAATTATCTTTGATAAATTAACAACATATGAGAATACAAGGTACAAGTAGATTATGAATGAAATTTTATTTGTACAAGTTATATATTCAAACCAGCTGTGTGCCCGCGGCTGCGCTCGGGTTTTATATATTCTTTACTGCATATTTCTTTTTATACGGAACCCTAATTTTTTTAGTACTAAGTTAAAGTAAAAATATTTCTCATAACTTCACTTCATTTTATTCGATATTTTATGAGTTTTAATTTTTTTATGTGGAACCCTAATTATTTTCGAAAATTAAAAAAAGTACTTTAAGTTACCCGGAGTAACATCAGCTATCTATCTATCCGTCCAGGGGTTCTGGAGATTACCCGGAACAAACAGACAGACAAAAAATTTAAAAATTGTGTTTTTGCTTTCAAGTTATTGTATCTAGATTCATATCTATTTAGTAAATAAATTTAATTTTGACATTACAAATAGGCACTTGAATTTTATTTATAAATATAGATTATTCCAATTTCGTAATTTATT
Source organism: Samia ricini (assembly GCA_014132275.2). NCBI lineage: Eukaryota > Metazoa > Arthropoda > Insecta > Lepidoptera > Saturniidae > Samia > Samia ricini. The sequence continues at coordinate 5,679,329 of AP028159.1, forward strand.
AAATGGAATATAATAGATTATCTCTTATTTTAATGCTAAAACTGTTGTAAGTATATGAATTGCTTGTTTTCTTACTTTGGCCTCATAAATTTCAACATATGAGTTTGTGTATATTTAAAACTTGTTGTACCCGCGTTTCATATATTTTTCAGTGCGTAATATAATTTTTAATTTTATTTACGCGGAAACCTATTTATTCCGAAAAAATAAAGTAGCCTAAGTTACACGGAGTAACTTCAGTTATCTAACAAAAAATGTCCCATCCCAATTCGGTCCAGCCTTTCCGGAAATTAGCCGGAACAACCAGACAGACAGAATATTTAGAAATTACATTTTTATATAGGTAACGTATATAAGTATCATATGTATTTGTAAAAAAAAAACAGACACTACAATTTTATAAATTAACGACAACAAAAATTAATTTTAAATTAATTTTCTTTGAACGTTTCTACATCGGGCTATCGTTCTGTTGTCTTCCATTATACATATATGTTTTGAAACAGTCTACACTTCAATTTTAGTTATTAGTATAGATTAAAATAGCAGTACAAAAGTTGTTACATGTTTATTGTCTAAGCAATCACCTTTTATACAATTTTATTTATCTATAATATAATAAAGTGGTTAGTAGATATGCCAGAAGAATTATATGCCACATATGCATTTGATACTAAAATGTCCCTTACATTATTAATGATAATGCATATTAATACTGTTTCTATTCAAAGTCACAATCATTAGGAATAATCAGATAACAGGAAAAATTGAAATGCACATCTTTACATTTTATTAACATAATAATTAAATGCTCCTATGTTTTAATTTCTTGAATAAAATACACCTTAGCCAAAAATAGCATGTAAGATTTCCTTGGCACACAATATAATAATATTTTTAATAAATTCATCAATACTAACCATTGCAGTGAATACATAACATAGTCCATTTATTTAAATAACTGAACAAATGCATTATGTTTCAAAATTATAAGTGCTTTATTTGTAAACTATTCATCCACTACACAAAGAAAGAAATAGATTTATAATTAAAAAAATATTTTAGTATATTTCGAATATTTCATTATCTTGACCAATCTATATGAAGTCATGTGACTTACTAAGTCGCATATATTTTTATCACACATTTATCAGATTTACAAATAAAGAGTATCAAGTCATCATAATAAATAATTTCAAAACTTATGAATTATTCAAATGAAATGACACCTTATTGGTATATGCAGCAATTCTGTTTTCTAAGCATTTTATATGACACATTGTGTGAAAAAGACAAGTTTGTACTTAGATCCATTTTGCTTGATTTAATTTTTTTTCTAAAAGAAGAGTGGTTTTCAGAAAAATAAATATATTATATTTACTAAACAAATAAAATGGTAATAATGGTGCAACAAGTACAATGTTTTGTAGAAATATATGAAACTAGTGATATTTTTGTGTGTTGAATAAGAAATGGTTTTTGTTCATCAGAAGGCAAGCAAAATTAACCATTTAATATATTTCTACAAAACTTTGTGCAAATAGGTATTCAGTAGATTTTTCATTTTAACAAAAGCAATCCTGTTCTTCAAAGTTGTTTGTGAAACTGAGCTTGAACAAAATAATTGCAACTGATCCATATAAATAGGAACAAAGTTAGATGACATAACATAAGATACATTTTCCTATTATAAGATTTCACATAATACTAGCATTTCATTTACTATGATAAAGATAAACTATAATGAAATTTTTTACTGATTACTTTTATACTACTAGCTTTGTTCCCACGGCAGCACCCGCATTTCTTATGTTCATCACACCATTTAATTTTTTTTTATACGGAGCACATTTTTTTTTTAGTACTATTATAAAGAAATAATATTTCTCATAAATTCAAGCACTTGTCCGTAAAACTGTGCATTGAAACAGATTTTACTCAAATTTTTATGAGATTTTATTTTTTTATGAGGAACCCTAATTATTTTCGAAATTTAAAAGTAGCCTAAGTTACCCTGAGTAACTTCAGCTATCTACCAAAAAAAGTTCCCGTCAAAATCCGTCTAGCCGGTGCGGAGATTACCCAGAACAAACAGACTGACAGACCAAAATTTAAAAAATTGTATTTTTGCTATATGTGTCATTAATATTAAAAATAATAATTTTGAAATTACAAACAGACACTTTAATTTTATTTATTAGTAAAGATGTACAATTATAATATAATTTCTCTGAACAATAATACTTGAGAACAACCTATTTAGCATGCAATTACTTCTTTATGGTAGATCTGCATAGAATGTAGTATTAACTGTGTTATGATTTTTTTTTTTTCACAAATATGTAATGGTCATCAACATGAAATCTTCAAGCAGCAAATAATTCACAAACAAGCCAAATTTACTTCCATAAAATTAACACATTATCAAACTATCAGAATTTACATTTTTAAATGAACACATTATATTAACATATTTTATAGTTGCATTAAGCCCTTGAGCACTAACCTGGCGTTTACGCCAGCTTTCCATTGTTTTTCTATTGTCTCATTTTTATAGGTATATAACATTTTAATAATACATTATTAAAATAAATGTGAATTGACACAATTAATCATCTATTTGGCATATTTGAGACTTGAATGATCGGAAAGTGATAGAAAAACTGCAAAAGTATTTGTTAGTGGCCATTAATATAAATAGCTTGTATAGTTTCTATTTGTGGGTGAATCTAGCAAATAGTAACAAACAAGAAAACCAAGTCAAGTAGCAGCTTAACGACTTTAGTAAAAACTTTTTACTGATATTGAAACTAATCACATAGAGATAATTAAATGAAAAGTAATCTAAAAAAAAACTGGAAAACTTGAATGTAAACGTTCTTATCTAATACACTTTGTCTTGTGCTCATCAAATTACAATTAGTAGTTAAACAATATAGAATTAAAATACAGCCCACATATAATTCTGATAAGACACATAATTCCCATCGAACATCATAAGCACATTATAATTATTGAAACTGAGGGTGCCAACAAGTTATTAATAAAAAAATGTAAGTTATTTTATGTTAACTGATCAATAGCACAAGTTTAAATGTATGATTTAAATTTATTAATAAATTTATAAAGTAATTTAGTTTCTAATCAGTATAAAGCACTTTCATATTTCTTATACATGCTTATATGTTATCTATTCTGCTTATAAATATAACAATTTTAGTCTTTAGAAGTAACATATAAATAGAATATATTGAAATAATACAATAGTTTTCAGATAAAAAATAAAGGGTTCAAAGTAGCATATAAGTTTATTGAAGTTTAGTGATGCTAACAAATTTGATTTAACCCAATTAAAACTGATATAAAGTAATCCAGTTTAAACATGGACTAATTAATAGTAAAATATAACAATACCAATATTGACAAATCTTATCTATACAACAAAACAAGTGAAAATATATTTACTTTTTCATTTGTGTAAAAAATTGATGACTCGATGATCATGTTGAGATGTAAAAATAATAATGAAACATCACTGCACACCACTCCAACTTGTTCTGGAGACATCACATCCATCCACTGAACACTCCACTGGCACACGGGAAAACACCATTTCTTGATATTTACCTTTTTTAAACACCTAAATACACCCCATACCACATTTATAACTAAAAATTGTATGATCACAGAACATTTTGAATACAGTATTCACTAATTTTAGTTAAAGTATTGTCGATATAGAGGATACAAGAACTCGCGGGTCGTTTCAGATGCCGACCACTGACCACTACAAGCCGTAACTTTCTTAAATACCTTCGAACTGTTTGTTCAATTTTTCGAGATGATCAATGTACAAGTCCTGGGTTTTCCACGCGGCTCGAAGCGAGTCGGCTGAGGCCGCGTCTAGCTGGAGCGGGGTCAATAACACACGAATGGTGTTCGTGTCGCCGCCACCAGCGCTTCCTTCGCACGCCTCGATGTGCCTTTCTGTCTCTTCGGACATTGCACTCTTACAAATACTTTAAGAACTTCTTTTCGACTGTAAGTAAATAAATGCGATTAGTTTTAGAAAATGACAAGTGTATCCAGTCCACTGTTATCAACAAATGATTGTCACGCTTATAATGTAAACATTTAACACTTTGTATGTACTTACAGTAGTCTAGTGAAACTTAAAGTATTAAAAACGCCTATTATAAAGAAATAAATAACTCTATCAATGTAAACTGCCAAAACATCTACGGCCACATTTAACGTTTCACTAGGTCACAAAAGTTCACTAAACGAAACACGACTGACGCCATTTTATTTGTGTTGTTTTTTTTTTAAGGTAGTTACGGTATTAAATACAAGTGCTTTAGTATTGACTTTGCATTAAGTTATATGCTGTCAAAAAATTCTTTATCTTGAACTATTACAGTTAGTAACAGTATTATTGAAAATTTATATTTCGCAATATTTTATTTTCATTTGATTACTACCTAGTAATCAAAATAAAACATTGTACCTACCTAGATTATATAGAAAATCATTACATTTTCTAAAACTATTATTTCTAATCAATTTATTATATTACTAGCTGTTTCCGCGACTCCGCTCACGTAACATATTTTCTTATCTGTACAATTAATAATTGCGTAATATATAATATAACTGTAATAAACTTACGGTTGTTAAAAAATAATACGGATTCGGTTTGCGAACGTTATTTCATTCTCGGAGCTGGTGAGGATGCTACGAGGCAGTTGTTCTTTTCACGGGGCGATAGGATCTGTGGAATAAGATATGATGGCTACCACTAGACGATTCGGGTGTTCTTCATCTTGATTGAAGTAATAGAGACTTATAAAGGCGACCAGGTGTCTAGTCTCTGTAAAGGTCTGCATTCGTTTGGAATCACTAGGCGCTTATGGCTTTTCTTACAAACAGATTTTGGATCCTCTGAAGACAATATGGAATTTCGGCATATGGGCAAAAGGAGCAATACGTCAGACGGGTCTGACATACGTTGAGAACGTCATATGGTTTTCTAGGACGACACACCAAAGAAACCTGACTTCTCCAGCTGAGTAACTAACGGTCGGTTTCAATATGTTTTTACCTAATTCTTTTTTCTCTAGTGTTAGATCAGTGTCAGGGGTCAGTCAGGAAAATCGGTTTGATCTCAATATAAAAGTTAAGATTTGAAATTGAAATCGTCCGGAGTTTGCTTTTACAGTTTCCTAAAACGAATAGCGTGGGGTAGCTCTTTCTTTCTCGGCTTACTTCTATCCGCCATTTATTATTACTACAAGAACTAAGGATGTTCGTTTATCGCGAGATCTTGTAATCTCTAAGTCTAAGGAAGTAGAAAATAACTTGTCATCAACGAGGTTCATGTATAGATTCAAAAGAGCAAGCGCTAGTATGAAGCTTTTGGGGACTCCTACGTGTATCACTTTTGATACACGTAAGTGCCCTTTGGCAGAAGAGAGAGAGAGAGAGAGAGAGTGCTATCTATTCTAAAGGGGAACGTTTGTTTTGGTGTAATCAAAATTACATAGCTCTTGTTCAGGTGATTAACTACGTACATGTATTAAAACACGGTCGATGCGAAATGTCAATTCAGTCAAGCGTACAATATTTGTAAAGTCTACATTCTCATTCGTATTCGCAAATGCTGGATATAAATATCCGTAATTGCAATCACGAATGTGATAAAACCTACTTACGATTTGTTTACGATCAACTAGATGGCGCTAGTAGTCAGTTTATTTGATTGATGTCCGCCAAAATTTGGACAACAATCTTGATCTATAATTGTAAATAGCGGTATAACCTTAATGCAAGAAAAATGCTTTTATTAGGTTCCAAATTAGGTATATTTAGAGGCTTGGGTTTTTAAAGCTCAGTGATTGTGCTTATCGGCTTTCCTGCTATTTTTAAACACCTTATTTTTTATATAGACATTGAAGCGATGAAGGCGTAGTTAGTAGTGCGATCGGGTTCCGTTCCGATGAACGCAGGTTCGAACTCTATATTGGGAGCGTTCAAGTATTACGTAACACAATTTTCTCTCCAACAAACGTTACATAACCACCACCAAGTGACCATTTTTATCTGAAAGTCACAATTATGTGGCTCAAAGTACCGGAAAGTCGCTAATATATTTCTGTTATTGTTTTAATCGCGTTAATAATATTTATTAATATTTGAAATGTCTTGTTTTTTTAAAAGCAAGCGATTTCTATTTTTCTTTTGTCCTAATAAATTTTTACTGCAAATCATACATTTAATAACGTCTTTTCCTGACGTGGCCCTGTCCTTAAAACATTTTTGCTTTATCTGCCATTATTCTTCACATGCGTGAGACCGAAGTATAACGAAGTCATTCAAAGTGTGATATTTTTTGTTACCTACTTTACTGGAGTGATGACAAAAACGATCACATCTGTTAATAAATATTTTTTACATTTACATTTGGAGATTCAAAAAAAATGTATTAAAAATTATTCACTATCCTCTAAAGCAAGCAAGAAAATTTTAAGGTAAAAAATGTTTCTTGTGGTCATTCCATTTGAAATTTTGTGCAAAAAAACGTTTTAAAAAAGAAAAAATCTCTTCGCGACTGTTCTGAAGGGTTAAAACAATGTTACGCAACACGTTGTTCAAAATGGCACAACTTGGTGAACTATAGTTCAAATAGCAGTCTTAATTACCTACGTAAAAATAACGTTTATTTAGACAACTATAAAGACGCGTTGCTCGTAGCGCCCAACACTCTCAAAGACTGCGCCCGTATTATTGCCGACACCGAGCGCGATATTGGTTACATTTGGATGTGAATTGTCCTTTTAAAAAAATAACCGTAAGTTTTCCATTTTGACTGCAAAGTGTCTCGCTTTTTGTGGTGAGCGTTTTGGGCGTACATAAGAGTACCACAATGGTACGCGTCTCGGCTTTAGCTGCCATCTGGATGAGAATTCCAAAAAAATAATTCTAGCTAAATTGCGATTCGGACAAACTACAATTTACATACGGAATTGTACTAGTGCCATGAGATAAATTATTTATTCGATCTTGTGACAACGTGTGTAAACTCCAGCAAAATCTTACTAGAATTTTTTAGTGGTTTTCGTGGCACTTCAAAATAAACGTTTCGCGTCATTATCTTTAGACGATAACCAAACTATATTATATAAATCTCCACCAATATTACATAGTTTAGGATCAAATACCCATGTTAATGGATTAAATAGAATAACTGCTACACGACAGACTAATATCGCTCAAAAACCAAACCTTTACCTTTTGATGTTGCGTGTATTAAATAGGTATGTGATTTGTATTTTTTTATAATTTATAACCATTATGTATATAAATTTTTTACAGTCAACTTTATACGAAATGTAATTTTTTAAGTTTTCGCGTTCCATATTTAAATACAGTTAATTTAAACGGGTTTTCACACGTTGTCAGCCCGTGACCACGGTTGGTGAAACCCAGCCGAGACGTCGGGATAGAAAAAAGCAAAGGTAACGCGTGAAACCCCGTTTAAATTAACTGAATGTAGTTAAGAAGGTATAGTAACAATTTAAGATATTTTCATTAAAACTAGTGTCCGACCAAAGGTTCAGATTAGATTTCGGTTTCGGCCAGTTTCGGGCAAAAAATCGAATAGAGATATGAATATATATACGATACCTCAACCAAAAATACAATTTCTAAAATTTTTGTCTGTCAGTCAGTCTGTTTGTTCCGGGTAATCCACGGAACGGTTAGACGGATTTTGACAGGACTTTTTTTGGTAGATAGATGAAGTTACTCCGGGTAACTTAGGTTACTTTTAATTTTCGAAAATTATTAGGGTTCTGCGTAAAAAAAATAAAACTCATAAAAAATGGAATAAAATCCGATTCATTGCACTATCAATATTTAGTTCATCTTAGCACTACAAAATTTTTAGGAAAATAATTAGGGTTCCGTACAAAAAAATTAAAACGCAATGAAGAACATATGAAACGCGGGCGCAGCCGCGGGAACACAGCTAGTATAAAATATAGTCAATTTTTGCACTCATCTACTGTAATTTTTACTGTAAAAACTTTTTTTTTTTTTAACGGAGGGAAATGCATTTATGCACTACCCTTAATTACTGTAAAAACCTGACTCCGACTTGGCGACACTGTAATATAGGGTCATATAATGCAAGTTAATGAATTTAAAACAAGGACTATTACAAGTTTAATAAAGATCATGTCAAGAACTCGTGATGTGTATTATTTTGTTACACCTGTTGTTGATACATACATTGTCTCGCGCTGGTTGCGAGTGCAAGAGATTCTTCAATTGGGGATATATGTCTTGAAACGCTACCAGAGGCAGAAAGGAAGGACTTAAGGAGCATTTTTCAGAATTTTTCGACCCTTGGTGAGATTTCGTAAGATTTTCCTAAACTCCCTCCCCCAAACCCTAATCACTTTATTCATTCATTCACTTTATATTAAAACACGAGATTCTTTAAATCTTATGTTTTGGCTGTAAACGTGTTGGATTATTGAGAGAAAAACAAAAACACAACTTGTTCTATTACTTTTGTTGAAGACTTGCAATACGCAACTAGCGAAACTGGCAATAGCGAATTACGAAAACGCAATTTTACACCGTTTTCTGCTAGAAAAAAAATTACGTGATATCTGCTAAGACCCCCTCCCTCTAAGTGAGATTTGAAAGATTTAGCATGATCCCCTCCACCACCCTAGAAGACCTCACGTAATGAATAGACGTCACCTAAAGAGTAAAGAAGCTGATCATAAATGTAAAAGTTTGATCTTTTTATTCGTCTGTAGTTAATAATACATAAATACGTATCACGTTATAATGAATGAGAAATCAAGTTTCAATATTTTTAATTAGTTAATTAATCATTTATTTATTACATTTATTAACAATTAAAAGCGAATTAATGTTTAACATTAATTTAATTTAAAACTAATTTCTTTACAATAAAACCACTAAGAACCAGTGGAAATTCACAATAATTATTATATCACAATATGTACAATGGAATGTTTTTGTCGAAGTGAAGCGAATTGTCAATAGGGTCGCCACACTTCTTGGCTACTCGTGCCGTAGAGTCCGTGTTTCACTTCGTCATTGGTGTCGCATGTCTGAACGAGACCGCTTCCATCTCCTGGGCCCTGTAATTCTGCCGTTATCGATATGGCTCCATCGATATCGCTTATTTTAATCTCACTAGGTAAGCACGGATCTACATTATATTTGTCCGCTGAACTGTGCAGGTGTACATGGATTTGGTTTTGGTTAACAGTCGAGTACAAATTGGGCAGTATCACCTGCGGATTCGGGTTTATGTAGGGCGCGTGAGACTGTATACAAGTCGGATTGTTGTTAATATTGTTGTATTGATAGTTGTTGTAATTGTACGTGTTCGTTGGCCAGCTGTAGTAGTTGGGATCGTAACGTTGCGATGGCATTGTTGTTGATGCGTTCAAGTCGGTGAGAGATGCACTCGTCCCACTCGGACTCCCTTTGAAGCTTGTCGTACTTGATTGAAAGCCGCCGTATTCTGCGTGTCCAAGTGGCATTTCAGGGAGCACTGTAAATGCAATGAAATGATATAAATTAGTATCAACACCATTAATCGACATCATGATTTGCGTGTATTATTTTCACTAAGGTTGGATGATAAATTTGTAGTGATTTGTTCTCATCAGGAAATTAAGGTTAGCAAAAGTTGGCGATTACCTCTCTGATGCTCAATTCAGATTTATTTTTACACGTATCTACTACTACACAATAAATCAGAGGTAATCAAAGTAATATGCTAGTACCAGGACGGGCGGTATCGGTTAAAAAAAACCGTCTTAAGGACTCGTTTGAACATGTTGCTAAGTTAGGCACCTATTATAGGCGTGCTGCATTATTCGATAGTCTAGGACTATTAGGTTCATTGTGCTTTAAATTAACATGTTTCTTCTTTCCTACCAGAATATAATATGGAAAACCAATCAGTTATTGCCTGCATCGAAGTTTATACTTCGTGCGCTTCTTAGGTGAGACAGGTGGATGATTTGGAGTAATCGTTTGGAAAGTATTTATTCAATTGAGTATATAAACCACAAACAATTAGTATAGAAGGAACTGAAAGATCTTAATATTAAATAAAAATCATTGCGGAAAATCTCAAAAACATTCTTGCTAGTAGTGTTTTATCTAAATTATATATCAAAATTAGTGGTTATGGTTTCGTTCGTATCATGTGGTCAACCGCTCCATTACCGTGGTTATGTTATTATGAATGGAGGAAGCTTATTTATCAGTATAATACACAAGTACGACGCAAACGGTTTTATACCTAACTGGAATATTAGAACAATAATACATTTTAATTATGAAACCATGCAAATAATGAGTCAGGTATGCCGTACAAATGTTATTTAAGTGGCTTGTTGTTGGACACTGTTTTTGAAACTAATTTTGTTAAGCATTCATCGGCTTATACGAATTTAGCTTTAGTTTTGAGATTTAGAAATGTGAAATAACTAGGAAACTGTGTGGAAGTTGGAACTCGACTGTCTGACGTACATTACCCAGAATGTTAACTAATATATTACTCTGTCATTGGTTTACTGAATTAATTTTTATCATAGACCGGTTGGGTTTTTTTTTCAGGCGTCGCCAGAGGGATGACAATGGGTATTTGTAAAGTCAATACGGTAAGGTTAAAATTGCCTTTAATGACGTCTGATGCACGAATGAAAGTGCCTAAGGCAGATTTACCTAACTCTTCCTATCTATGATTTTATCCCTGATTAAAACGCCTAAACAATGGAATTAAAGAACACCAGATATTCAAAATAATGTGGAAAAATTCGTGAAACTTGATATTCCCCAATAATATGAATATCTCTTTGCCAGCGACCGTGCCTGGTATGTGCGTCTATTATAATCTGTTCGGAAGACATTATTGTTAAGTTAGAGACGTACCGTTTATTTATGATATTAACTTTGTGAATTTCATTTTTCTTTCATTTTACTATGATGTGAATATTTCAAGTAACATGAAATTTGATTTATTTTAGTGATACATTTCTAATACTAAATTATATAGGTTATTTAAAAATTTCTTTCTATGTATAAATGGACTTTTATTTAATTTCTGTTGACGTACGATAATATATAGCTTTATTATTGTAAATACCTGCGGGTATGTGGATGGTGGGATCAGGCTTATAATACGGCGGCTGTAGTGAACTATACGGTGGGTACATAGATGCTGTTGAAGAGTACCCTGTATTCCATTCCGTAGCTCCGAGGATGTTACCACTGCTCTCTGAAAAATAATAAATTTATGTTTAATTTTTTTTAAGATTTACCACAAACGGTTCTGTTGTCTAATGATGATAACTAATGAAGAAGCGACTAAGACGATAATAAACTCAGGACTGATTCTCAAGGAACCCTAATGCACTTGGTGGCAGATTTTTGATTTGAGGATGGTATGCATGTATTTTGGATTCCATAATTATACGTAAGTATAATTTTTTTACCACGGATCTTAACGCGTTTTTGTCCGATTATATTTTGAATCCAATATTTTTGTTGAGGATGGTGGTTTGCTAGACGAGATTGACATGGTTCCATCACAATATTTTTCTTCATTGAATGCTCATATCGAGGCTGTGTCCGACCACTGAGCCAACATCGCTTTCTCCACTAGGTGTGTGATCGTGGTTCCGCCCGTTTTTTATATATTCTTTACTGCGTAATATAGTTCATAAATAATCAACGGAAATAATGTTTTGATGGTGCTGTCAATTGAATCGTAATTTCATGAGTTTTATTTTCTTTACACGCAACCCTAAGTATTTTCCTAAGAATTCCTCGGTACTAAAAGAAAGGAAAAATATTTCTCATAAATTCAAGCACTTTCAGTGAAACTGATCATTGAATCTTTTTTTTTTCATAGTATTTTGTATTTTATTATTTATGCGGAACCCTAATAAATTTCCTGAAACTATTTTTTAAACTAACAGAATGAAAATATACTTCTCACAAATTCAAACATTTGTCAGCAAAACTGTGCATGGACTGTTTTACCCGGAACCCTAATTATTTTCGAAAAGTAAAAGTACCCTGAGTTACTTCAGCTGTCTACCAAAAAAAAGTCCCATCATAATCGGTCCAGCCGTTCCGGAGATTAGCTAGAACACACAGTCAGACAAGAAATTTAAAAAAAGTGTTTTTTTTATAGGTACAGTAATATACAATCATATGTTTTTATTAGTATAGAGTATTGATAACAGTTTCGGCTTATTACGCGTCCCTTAACTAAATTCAAATTAAGACAAAGACTATATATTGAGTGTCTGAAAATCTTCCTAACTATTGGAATTTTTAATATAAATATTTGAATTTAAAATACGAATAAATATATTGGATTTTTCATTGCAACAAACATCAAAGATGTATAAAAAAAAAACGTATACAATTAGTTGATCTTTTTTTTTAATTATAAATGTTTGGTCAGATAATATTTTCATTGATTATTAACAAAGTAGGATTGTTTTTAAAGGAAACTTTTGCTAACTTTGATAAGTTTTTCCGAAAAAAATATAAAGCTTGCTAAGAATACAGAATAATACGGTAAAATATCAAATGACGTATGCATTGGTTAGTAGAAACATGCGTCAATGGTTTTTTATAAATGCGTTGTGACGCCATTTTATACTTAAATCCCTTTCTCTATTTTCTTAAATTGCGACCTTGTAATTTTATTTTATTTATTTTTTGATAAAAGAGAAACACTTGCATTAAAAAAAATCCGTTTATACATGGCTTCGCTCAGGTTCTAAAATTATCTTCCTGCTTACTAGATTTTTTTTATTGATTCAACCGAAAGACTTTCACTGCTGGACATAGGTCTCTCCCAAAAATTAAGGTAATTGCAATAATCGCTACGCTTGACAGGTGGGTCAGCGATCGCAGTAGGTGTTTATGGTACTCAGTGGATGCTGCCCATCCCTTGGTTTATCGTTTAGTCGTCTTTTACAACAGCCACAGGTAGATATGGGATGGTACTATTTTTAGCCGGCAACACACGGTATACTAGACTATTTCTTGTACAATTCAATAATAAAAGGTAAGAGATTTCAGAATATACATATAGTATAAAAATGTTTATGTTGGTTAAGAGGTTTTTCGAGTTATAAAACAACTAACTGACATAGATACATACATCGACTTTTATAATTCGTGAGGATAAGAATTATTTTATATTCGTTAGCACTACTATAAGTCAATGATTTAATGTCCATAGTAACTACTTCTGTAAATATATTTTGAAATAGTAACCGTAATTCAAACAAAATTATTGTAAAAATGGAATGAAAAAAATTGCTTCCAAATTCCTTTGAAAACTAAAGTTCGATAACAGATTATAAGAAAAAACAATCGGTTCCAGGAGGGGAAATAAGTAGTGAACTGTTTCATAGATTGCCATTGTCACTATCAATATTGTCATGCTATGTCTTAATTGTATGAATCAGTTGGCAATCCCGAAGACGACGTGCACCACGATTTCCGCACGCGTGACGCACATAAAATTATCAACGAATTTGGTGGTCAATGAATTGATTTACAAATCTGCCATATCACGTAGTGCTCTCAGATTTTATGAGCTTGTGTATCAAACTGATTTTAAATTTCTTTTATTTCGCCTAGTTACTTCGAAAACCCGTGATATCCAATTTTATTGTTGTTGTATATAATCCGCAAATCCCCTTTAAATTAAAGGGGAAGATTTACAAGAACATAATACGACCTGTCGTCTTGTATGGATCAGAATGTTACCCCATAAAGGTGACGGACGAACATGCAGCTGAGATGCGAATGTTGAGTTGGATGTGTGGGGTAACAAGAATGGACAGGATTAGGAATGAGTATATTAGAGGAAGTTTGAAAGTGGTGCCAATAACAGACAAGTTAAGAGGCGGTCGTTTGTCCTGGTATGGACATGTGATGCGCAGGGAGAAAGAGAATGTTGTAAGAAAGGTATTGGATATGAATGTGGACGGTTACATGGGAAGGGGAAGACCAAAGAAAAGATGGATGGACTGTGTGAAAGATGATATGTTTAGAAAAGGAGTGAATGCGGAGATGACAACAAATAGAGAAGAATGGAAGAGGAAGACATGTTGCACCGACCCCAAATAAAAATGGGAAAAGGGTAGGGAGATGGTGATGATGATGATGATGATGTGTATATAATAGAGTACTCGCCGTTTTTGTAAAACAATAATTAAAATATTGAAATGAGTAATTTTGTTGGTAAAAAAAACTATCAACTTGTTTCTATAGTTTTTACTTTTTTTAGTTAGTGACTAATTTTACTTAATGATGAGCCATTATTATAAATGAAAAAAGAATTGAGAATAATTTATGTAGCTAGTTCGTATAGAATTATTTATAACTTTATTAATTCACAGAAGGGACCATTTTAATATTTAACTGATCATATCCTATTTACAATTTATGAAGCTAATTTTCTATGTTCAAAGGTTTTATATAATATCGTAGTCGATGTGTCACAGTATCGAAAATTATTAACTTATTGCGTGATGATAGAAGATAAACATAACCAAATTCAATGACTAATCCTCCTGATATCCGGTGAAAGTTAGTGTGTTCCTAGTAGCTCATATAAACCTTGGCACACTGCCAGATTACCCAATCATTAATGTATCGACATTAATCTGAGTAAGCAAATAAACGAAATATTCTTCAAATTTTTGTCGATTATTGCGGAGTTATTTTTTTCTAACCTTTATTATTTTTCGTTGTAATTACTTTATACGTTGTTTATTCTCCTTTGATGTTTTGAGGAACATGAGCTTCAGAAATTAACAGAAGCAATAAAATAATTCTTTGAATGTGGCAATCAACGTAACTAAAGTTATTTGGATGAAGAAAAAATCTTCTAGTCTAAGGTTGTCGAGTTCCTATTAGTAGCCAAATGACTACAGCTTTTCGGTTTTTTCGAAATTCTGGGTATTTTCGAATTTTTTCAGACAACATTCTTCGAGACCATGCAACTAAGGCGAAATATATTTAATGAGGGCTATTAAATCAAGTAGATACAAGTTTTATTACCCATATCTCATCTATCATTCTTATTTGAGCCAATAAATACATAGACACATACTCATTCATACACACGAACACACACATTCAAAACATACACTCAACACATGCACATTCAACATCACATACAGAAAAAAAGTGCGCTAAATTAAATTAAATTAAGCATTTTTGTATTAATAAGAATAATATTTTAGAGTAAGGAACTCTGTATATTGGGAAGACACTGACACGTGAGACACAGGCTTAAAAGCCTAGTTCAGGTAACAGGGCCTAACTTTATATTTTTTTGTAAACAAATTTTTTGGGAAATAAATTATTATTATTATTATTATTAAATCATAGAGATTGAGCCAAGGAATGTTTTTTAAATGGGTCCAATAAATTGATTGACATTGAAGAGAATACATCCAAACATGACTTTATAATTTGATTTAAAAGTCATGGAGGATTGTTTGATATATGGTAAGTAAGGAAACAAATTTGTTTTCTTGGTAGCTGTTTGGTTGGAGTTAAATATTTCATATGTGGCAGTGGTTCAAAATCTAGTCAAGAGACTAAAGAGATCTTCTACAATCAAGAATCGCCATTGCAAATGTTACAGTTAACAAATGTAAAGCCAGCAAATTTAAATGGGCATGCTAATGTTTGCAATAATAAATATTGTATTCAGACCTCGCAAATTTGGGCAGGGTATACCCAATACTGAGTCGGTGCGTTGATAAAACAAATCATTATTATGCAAATACGTGTACTCGTAAGCTTTGTATGTATATTTGATGGAGACGCGTGTTGTGGCACGTACACAACACACGATGAGTCTAATAAATATAATGTTAAATTGAACTTTCGATAAAAGTGACACAAAGGATTTTATGTGACGTAATAAATCTTTCCTTATATAAAGTATGTATATGTGCGTGAATGTTGAAATGACTAATAACCGATTTACAATTTCAATAGCGTAGAAGCAATTTTTACGAGTACTCATTGTAAGTAGGTAGATATAAAACAATTAATTTTTCTTTCGTATTACATGTTCAGCCGATTTAAATAGCTTTTTTAACATCGATATATGTTTTTGCTCTTCTGCAGAAAGCTAAAACGCACACAAATATTTTAAGAATAAATTTCATAGTTTATTTTGTATTTTCAATAATTTACAATATTTTGCGCTAAACAAAATCACCTCGGGTTGCTTAATCATATATGTATAATCAAGGCTATAATGATTAAAGGTTACCATATTTTTCTATTAAGAAGGAAGAAAAGTTCATTTATTAATAAACGTATGGTTTTAATCGGCCACAAACCACAAGTTTATACTAAACGAGCAATTAAGTGCTAGGTAAAATGAATATTAAATTTGTAAATAGTGTAAATTACCGTATTATTTATTTATAAATATAGTTTCAGATACTGTTATCAATCATAATTAAAATATATGTTTAATTTTTATACATGAGAATCATTGCATGTAATTAGAGTTCATTACTCTATGTAATTTGCTTTGTAACCTTTTTAAAAGCTTTAATAGAATAGTACATGTTATGATGTAAATACAACTCTAAAATCAGCCTGAGTGAACTTTCGGTGAAGGAAGACATCGTGAGGAAACCATAGCATGGTGGTAGGGCATTTTCTAATAATGCCTGTCTGGGTAGCTACCACCCTCAAGTATGAAAACCTGTTGCCAAATACCAATAGGTGTGTTCCGGCTGCATCACTTGAAAACTAGTACGTCTAGGTTTAGTGTATTTACTATCTTGGACCACATCGTTGCCTAACATCAGGTGAGATTGGACAAAGCACTGAGCATTTACAGTGTATAAAAAATTAAAAGTGACAATGGGTCACGCTGTCGGCGGATAGAGGAACCTCTCCAGTTGGTAGTTGGAATCCGACCTAGGCTGCTGCCGGAGAAAAGGCCGAGGTGATTATTGGCTACGTATTCCCGGTGGCGGAAATTACGGTTTCGCGGGCGTGTGATAGAAGTGAAACTTATTAAAAAATAAAGAGTAAGGGAGATTTTGTGGGAGAGAGAGAGAGAGAGGGCATCTTAAAAGAAAGAGATCAATGCAAAATTGGGACTTGAAATATTCTGTTATTAAAATAGATTTATTTATAGGTCAAGTTTTTTCTTATCTCTGTGTTTATATCTTTCATTGGTAGGTATAATTTAACGACATGTGTCTCAATGTGACATAACACTCTCAATTCTTGACCAATTATTGTACTAAAAATTATACCAATTACAAAGTGGTATTGGTATAACACTTGAGTATATATATCAATAATGAATGTACTTACGGATATATTAACACTATGATATTATAGTGTAAGTATAATTAAAACACAACGATGAAGTATCTAGAGGTAAATTAAAATATTACTTAATCAGAAGTAGGTAATCGTCGTTTGATTTTACTCACTGACGCAGATAAATGACCCTGGTAATCCCCAAGATAAATATAACCTCTTTTAGATAATGTCACAGTTACTACAGTCACTCTGATCTCTGAATGAGTAAATTCCGTATCGGCTGTTTTAGTTTTCGATGGAAAAACTGTTTGAATAATAATTAGTAGTTCTTTTTTAGTTTTCTTTTGACGGGATTTGACGTGATTTTTGAGTGAGGTATTTTATGTAAACTGAAGTTATATGAAACAAACAATATGTATGTAGAATTCCGTTTTGGCATCAAAAAGTTGATCAATATATAATTTTAATGTAATTAGCTGGCGCTTGATTAGATAAATATTATTTAACGAAGAGCGTTTGTTAACAAAATAAAGAAGGGGAAGAAATAAGACCGTTTTGTTATAAGGAAAAGGCGTGCGTGAACCTTAAATTCGTATATGCGAATTGTTTATCTATACAGTACTGCCAATAACCAAATTTATTAACATCTAATATCTCTGCTTATACATAAATTTTAAACCATGTTCTATGCGAAATTAATTGTCATTACAAGGTAATCTACATTCATTCGAGGTGTGTTGTTTGCGTCTAATGCTTCGGATTCTGTGGGCGGATTTTCACACCAATTTATCTATTTTAAAAGATATGCGATATTTTATGATGACAATACGTAGCCTGCATGCAATCTGCCTGAATACCTGCTATGTTTTAGCCATAACGCAAGAGTAGGCATAAATAAATAAAACAAAAAATAGAGCTGTAAGAAAAGCGCCCGAAAGGAATATGTCGGCACAGCGATATCTTTGCAAAAGCGACATACGAAACGTTCTGTAGTACTGAAATTGTCGACATAAAGAAAGCCAGGATAACCTTAAAAAATATCGAGTTTCTTTTTTCATCACGTAGTGACCTTACGAGCTAGGTAGAACATTATACCACTATATTTCTAGATGTTTGTGTTGTGGATTATATTTTATGCCGGTCGAATGATATGATTTATATAACAGACACGTTATATTATTTTCCTAATAGTAGTGACAGTTCTTTTTACAATCTTTTATATTTTAACCGGTTTAAAGATGGCCAGTAACTTTCAAATATTAATGAAGGCCAAATATTAAATAATATAATTGTATAATCTACGACAGTTTGAATACTTGTTAACCCTTGGTTTCAAGCTTGTTAACCATTGTTTTTTCCTATTGTCTTATTTTATGGGTACATTAAAACTTATATTAATTGATTAAAAATAAATGCAGGTTGATAAAACCTTGTTAGGTATAAATAATGACTCATTTCCAACGCGATCGTTTGAGTTATATCGGTCAACCTGTTTCGTAGAATTTGTATAATGTATTTAGAGAAATAATCTTCATTCACGTTAGATTTGTAGTTTTTTTATTCTATATCATATAACTACAGTGTTCGTGATTAACCATATTTATTTTATCTGACTGAATAAGTTTTAAAAATTCACAAAGCATATTATTTTATGTATGACATTTATTAATTCCATTATATTAGGACGGATTGTAAGGAAAAAAGAACTAACAACTCATTGTTTCTAATTCCAATATATGCGCACAGACAGAAATACACACACAAATGAACATGCGCGCACAAATTTATACACTTAAAATCGGAAGTACCTTAAGTACTAGTGCCGAGACATAATCACTTAAAGTAATATTAAGTACATTATATATATGACCATCATCACAACATTTAAAAAATAATTACTTAATATTTGGGACCAATTAGATGTTAAAGTAATAAATTGTGTTATATTAACTCCCAGAGTTACGTTGGCGTTGGCGTTTACGCCAGCTTTCCATTGTTTTCCTGTTGCCTTCCTATTGTCTGATTTCTATGGGTAATCGACATATGAAATGTACTGTGAAGTGATAACTTTTTTTTTCTACCTAGCTAACGCTGTTGCCCAAGACGGCCTTGCTTCACCGTAACTTTGGAAGCGAGTGCTAAAGGCACTCCGCCGCAAAAAGGTAACTAGCACTAATCTATACTAATAAATAGAAGTGTCTGTTTGTGATGTCAAATTTTTTTTTTTTACTAAATAGATATGTATGTATATACGATAGCTATGCAAAAACATTTTAATTTTTAGTTAGAAACACATATTAATTTACAGTTCGATTGCCGTGGTATGGTATTAGTTAATTTGCAGTATAATTGAAGAACAGTTCGCTAGCTGCAAGAGTATTCGATAATGATTTTCCCCAGTGCCACTCGCACGCACGTTCGTTTCTCCACCGAACGGTTCCACTTCATTTTGCGGTCCGACTATCCGCTGCTACTAATTTTGTGTGCTCGAATACGAAATTAAAATCGGTTTAATGTATTAATGAGATATGCATTTAACAAATATTTAATTAGGTGTCTAAATAAAAGCGTTCGGCCCGGTCGATTGTTGCGGTTGACAGTGACGTGTGTTGCCGTGTAAAATATTGCCATTTGCACGTAGATGAAAATATTTCAAAAAAAAAATGTTTAAAGATAAAATAACCTTTATATTTTCATTTATTATGAAATAAATTTGTAATGAGTTTTTTTTTTAAATCTTCTTTAGCGGTTTTGAGTGATTCTCCGCAGCAGAGGATCTTCGATTTCTTCACACCGGGGCAGAAACTTGGCAGTATTGCCCTTCTATCTAGCGTTATAAATAAATTAGATAAAAATACTCATAAATATATAACGGTTGGCATATTAATCATCATCATCATCATCATCTCCCTACCCTTATCCCATTTTTATTTGGGGTCGGCGCAACATGTCTTCCTCTTCCAGTCCTCTCTATTTGTTGTCATCTCCGCATTCACTCCTTTCCTAAGCATATCATTTTTCACACAGTCCATCCATCTTTTCTTTGGTCTTCCCCTTCCCATGTAACTGTCATATTAATAATATGACATATGAATAATGGTTGGCATATTAATGTACGTCTAAATTTTCAACTAAGCTTCTGTATGCTAGACGCAGTCTGGGACAAGTTTATTTCGAATCATATAATATTTTGATTTTGGCAGCTCTTAAAACTGCCACCCGACTTTGCCTTACCAATACTATGACGTCAGCCGTCAACATTATAAAGTAATTCAAGTATAAGATGACGTTTTAGTAAGCCTATCGTATGTTTTCATTATAAATAAATTGTATAAAATGTACATAATTATTCCTCGCAGCGCTAATAGATGTAAAAACCAGACAAATGTTATGTGTTGAATGTTTGATTATGTTAATATATTTCAATGAGCATATTATAAAATTTAAACATTAAAGAAACTGTTTTCCCTAGTTACGAGTTTTCATTTCTGTCGGTGGTCCTCATTACTGACTTATTTTTTTTTTATTTTGTAAAGGCGTTGACAAAATGAGACATTTAAAAAAATAAATTAGACATTATGGTATGCATAAATTAACGTAATATTTATGATAAAATATTAATAATTGAATTCAAACTGTATCACGATAGTTATGAAGCTGTTAACATAGGCAGGACAGGGAGCCTAGGTCTGTCGGTGACGTGGGATAATTACCGGTGACCCCCCTCTCGCCGTTCAGTGCCCCTCTCACGCCGCTGGTAATGTCACAACAACCCCTCACCTCGCACCGTCCGCGAGTATGTCAAAACATCGCGTTCGTACAGTTTTAACAAATATTGCAACAAATGAAAACATAAACGATTAAAAGTAATTCGTGCGAGATTCAATATGAAGGTATAAATATAGTGAATATTGGTTATATAAATATCGACGTGAATCAATTAATGCTGGCAACGTTTTATAAACCAATTAAGTTAATGCTATAAATTACTTTAATAAAATACCTACGTCTTATAAGTCAATAAGTAAAAGTCCGCGACAATAACTTAGTTGTACATATTTGAAAGTATAACATTTTTAGCGCCTACTTTAATGACAGAGCAACTACTTCGATACTAAAGCATATTATCTTGAACTTTAAGAAGATGAAAATTATATTCGTATATATTAATTTTAAACTGTCTTTAATACCTGATTTAAAGGTAGTATTGCGTTTCGCTTATAATTCATTAAACATAAAAATATGCCTAGATGTAGTAATGTGTGTAGCTTACGTGTAAATGGTAAGCATCCCAGAAAATGAAATGGCTGGCCATTTCATCATTTTTTTTTCACCCTAAAGGCTCAGCGCTTTGATCACGCTCTCAACTAATATTAAATGATAATAAACACGCTTAATTTAGAGTTGCTATTGTAGGCGAGGTACAAATGTTCAAATTTTAGAGTGTTATTTAGCCAGCCAAATGCTTTACCACCTTACTCTATAATTTTGAAATTAGTTACATATCTCTATTAATAAAAAAAAATACACTGGAGATAAATAATGTCGTTGGTTTCTCTAGGTCGCTAGTAAAATGGTAAAATTACCAGTAGAAGGTCGTTCTATATAGGTCTCCTCATTATTATAGTATAGTTTACTTGCCGATTAAGCTATAAAGCTTTTTTTGGTCTATAAAGGCTGAATGTACTAGTAGTTTTACCCAAATTCCTCGTGAGCTTCTGACTAGAGTCAAGAAGAAATCTATACTGATGTATTGATAAGTAGAAGATGGAGATCATAAACGAAGCATTCTCGATGTTGCAATTGTTATCGAGTTTAAAATTGTTCAACTTGGACAGTTCATATTACTGTACGATACCAAATAGTATACATCAGTTGTAAGAAAGGTATTGGATATGAATGTGGACGGTTACATGGGAAGGGGGAAGACCAAAGAAAAGATGGATGGACTGTGTGAAAGATGATATGTTTAGAAAAGGAGTGAATGCGGAGATGACAACAAATAGAGAGGAATGGAAGAGGAAGACATGTTGCGCCGACCCCAAATAAAAATGGGAAAAGGGTAGGGAGATGATGACCAAATAGTATACATCCTTACTGTATAATGCCACAAGTATAAGTACCTATTATTATTGATATTAAAATGCGAATGTGAGTTTGTTTGGTTGCTTTCACGCTTTAACTACTAACACAACAGACCAACATCACATTTTGCATACAATGTGCCACGGTGTGTAGAAAAATACATACGGTAACTTACATCTTTGAATTAATTGAAAAAAATCTACATTAATCCGTGCGAAAAGAGAAACAAATGTAACGGAATTTTAAAAGCTAGAAAAATAAGAATACTTTAGATGATATGTTTATTATAACACATTAAAGTAATTATAGCGTTCGTCAACATGAACTCAGCCAATCAGGTGTGTTGATTAGGGGGTGTAATTAGCCTCCTTTGATCATAGCGCCTGTTCCTGTTACACAGGTTCCACGTGTGCCTAACCTCACACTTGCACGCTGCAATTAGCATTATAATTAACATTGTTAATATAATATGTCTATGTATATTGCATATAGGATTATGTACGTGTCGAGTTTGCACTAAGATAATAAATCTATTACTTTTTAATCTGTGCATTTCAACAATGATCATTTAAAACGCTTTATGTAGGTACCTCAGTACCGCATAGGCAGTAGTTATGAAGTATGTTTAAGTAATTGTGCCATCATTTAAGGCGGGTTTCAATATTGAATCTTGAAACTGGAGATAGAGGTGAAACAAAAATGTATCGATTTTTTTGACTGATCACTGACACTGATTTGGCACTTTGAAGAAAAAAGGATTGTAATTTCAGTAAAAAGAGATTGCGATCGCATATTGCAACCGGCTGTTGAATAATCTAATTATTTATTTACTTATTTTTAGTTTTCATTAAAAGATATACTAAAGTAACTATTATAATATACTAATGAGACTAAATCTGAACATTGAAGATTTTTAAGAAAAAAATACTATGCGGGGTTTTAGAATCGAATGTAGAACACATTTTGATGGTTTTTAACATTTTTGTCTGTCTATTGGCCTGTTTATTAATATGTTCGCCAATCACGTAAAAACTACTGGACCGGATTCGATGAAATTTGGTCATGGCATATGTATATTGCATTCAGGGGAAGAGCAAGTTGTCTGAATTCCAAACGGGTGAAACTGTGGGCATAGGTAGTATTATAATAAATATTCATTATACTAAGCACATGGAGTTAGGGTGAATTTTTTGATGCCTGCTTGGTTAATTAGCACACTTAAGTTTGAACATCAATTACCAGCGATTCATAAATGTGTTCCAGCAGCAGGAGCATAAATTAATTTAAAAAAAAAAACCACAGGATCACGTGTAACGAAACCGTGTAATACATATTTGAATGAAGCTTTATAAAATTCCCATTAAACTCCCATAAGAATAATCTCAACCCCTCGGTTTGTTGTTGTGTCTTTGTTTTTTATTGTTACTTACTTCGGTGATCACTTACACTACGCCCGGCGTAATACGATACATCCTGTATTTGACGGCTCTCGATAAAGACTGGCTCTGAGATTATCATTACTAATTTATTCTGTTAATGGATATAAAACTGTCTACTAATTTTGCTATAGTTCTAAATCATATACATAACAAAGTACCTATTGAAGTATCCAAAATTAGATTTATAAGTTACATTATGTCTATGACTAGAATAACCTGTCAGCGTGTTCCCTCCTTCTGATGATATTGGGTCCTTCAAAAGAGGCGTGAAGAGGTATTTAAGCAGGCCAGCATGACAGCGGTGACTGGCATTGAATTCTGTTCAGTGTCAGTTGCCGCTGTTTTGGATTGTACTATACTTACCAACAGGTCCAGTACAGTCACTGTGCTGTGCATAATAAATAAAAAAAAAAAACATTTAAAATATCTTCTAACTGTTGTTTAGCAAATTAAAGTTATTAATTATGATGTTTTTTTTTGTTGCTTTATTTTTTAAAGTTTTATCATCATTTACGATTCGTTTGTTTTTAAGTACTTACTTATCATATCTGTATTTAGCTCATACATGCCTTATGTATATCATATAAGAGAGGCTGTTTTCTTATCATAAATAAACAAACAAAGGAAATAATTTTATTTCTTCATCTATTTTTACGTCTTGATTTTACAAAAATATTGTTTGAAAAATGAATAACAATTAGTCGGTAGAAAATTGTAGCAGTGAAATCAATTTTTATTATAATTGCCAATCGATCTTCGATGTTCAAAGTCTATTTCTTTTTTAAATATTGTGCACGTTACCGGGTAATGTGAAGTAATGATAGAGTTCTAGCTGCAAACCGCAAAACGGGAGCTTTCTTGCTACTATAGCGCGTCCAACCATGGTCGCACTTATCTGAACAATGTCCAGTCAGAAAATAAGTTCGAATTTATTCTCTATAAAGAATACTTTCAAATAAATTAAATTAATTCTATTTTGAAAAAAAAAAGATATGTTTATCTATGTTTATAATCTTTTGCAATCAGTATTTTTTTAAAACGAATTTATGGGCAAAATATTAACATAACCCTAATAAAAGTTAACATACATACTTTACGTAAATATGAAGTATATTTAGTAAGAATTATATTTATTAATTAGAATATGTTTCGTGGACGGAATAAAAAAAGAATTTTCTGCGGATTGATTTGATCTTGTTGCTGATTTTTTAAATAGATAATTAAACAACAAATTCATAATTAAAAAATAATAATATTAATGTTATATTATACTTTACAAACGGTAACATTGTCCGGTTCAATGCGTTATATTCTTAAGACACGTTCTCTATGAGTAATCTAACTTGCTAAGATTAGAGGTGCGGCCTCTAAGTATGTGGGTTCACTATATTTATTATCTTGTTTAGTTTCTCTTATTAAGTATTGTGTTTTTAAAATGGACAATGTAGAGTGTTATACTCGGAGTTCGATGATCGAACCAGGAATTAGGAGATCCGCAGAAGAACCAAATTAATCGACAAAGAAGAATTGCCAAAATTAAGTGACAGTGGACGAGGGACATTACTCGCAGAACCTATGCCTGATGAGGACAATGGTATCTCCAGTGTTGAACAAGTATCGGAAGATGCAGCGTAAGTAAGACTGGCTTAGAAATCAGATGCGGATGTCGCAAGACCGGTCGCTATGGAACCTCGCTATGGACCTTGGATAAGTCTTATGTTTATCAGTGAAGGCCTTTCGGCTGAGATGATAATGATTTTTAACCCCTTGAGCACCTTCCCGGCGTTTACGCCAGCTTTCCATTGTTTTCCTACTGTCTTTCTATTATTTCATTTTTATGGGTACTCGAAACATTAAAATACCTTATTCTATAAAATAGTTATTGTAAATTTTGATAAAATAAATTTATTACAAAACCTTTAACCGGTTAAGCACTAACCAGACGTTTAGGTCAGTTTCCAATTGTTTTTCTATTGTCAAATTTGTATTGATATTTGAGCGATTAATGTACGTTTTTACGTTATCAAAGATGTAGTAACAAATATTAATAATTAATTTTTTGATTGGAGTTCATACAAAAATTTTATGTTTTAAAAATGCATTTTATCTGCTACTTTAATTAATAAATAAAGCATTTTTCTTTAACTTTATCTATGAAAAAATTTAAATATAACTAATTTAAGAAGCTACTATTACTGATGCAATATATGTCTCTTAAATTGTATGTACTAAGAATGTAATCAATAAAATCGTTAATCGCTTCCGCCTCAGTGTTGTCATAACATCGCAAGCTTCTTGGCCCGCCTTAGGTATTGTTACACGGAATGGATCTGGTCGATTGACGATCGTTGATACAGCCGGCCGGTCGCGTAACACTATCCCTTGTACACGCGATACGCGAGCTAGCATTACCTATCTCACATCTCAAGCTATCGGTACTTCCCTACTCTACATATAACCCATATATTATACGCATAATAAAGTTTATATAAAATTATATCGATTCATGTAAAAGAAAAAAAAATCGATAATGAAATGAGAGTTTCCAGGGTCGACTAGCATAATTCACTCAGGAGCGTTTTCACAAAACGATACAAGTGGTTTTTTCAGGAAACGAGTTTATTTATTGTTTTTTCTAGAGACGAGAAGTTTTAATCATTTATTAATACTTTGTAATTGATTGTGAACTGTTTTTGTATTACTTATATTAATTTAATTGACGTCGATAAAATCAGCATTGAAAAGAGAGACAAAAACAACAAATAAAAAAAAACTTGGTTGAGACGATGTTTGTTGTAACGCTTTGTGAAAACGGTCCTCAATTGTGAATTATGTAACTAAGTGTCAAATATATTATTTATAACCTATATGTAAATCAATTGTTTGGTTAATGCACTATAAGCTAAACTATTATTATGTAAAAGTATGACAAGTTTTTTAATTATAATTGAAGGTAATCAAGCACCTTACAGTTGTTTGTTTCTTGTTCTATGACAAATTAGCTTTCTCTATATATAGATCTATTAAAAAATTGTAGATTATATTTTCGATTTCTCACACAAAACAAATAAAATTTACTTAACATGAATATATCTGGATTTATTATCCTATTAAGCACGTGGTCAACGGTTTTATGTTAGTTTCAATTCTAATTTCTATTATTTAAAATATTGGAATATGCTGTCCAAACCCCTAGGTCTAATCCAGTAACATTTGTAAGAATTTAAATTAGTGACTTGATCGATTAAATGTCAGAGATTATCTATACTCTATACTAATAAATAAAATTGTAGTGTCTCTTTGTAAAGTCAAAATAACATTATTTTACCAAACACAAATGAATGTATACACTATACCTACCTATACCAAAAATACAATCTTTAGAATTTTTGTCTGTCTGTCTATCCGCCTGTCTGTTTGTTTCGGGTTATCTCCAGAACGGCTGGACCGACTTTGGCGGGTCTTTTCTTGGTAGATAGCTGATGTTACTTCGGGTAACCTAGAGTACTTTTGAATTACGAAAATAATTTAGGGTTAACAGTAAAAAAATTACAACTCATAATAATTGAATAAAATCCGATCCAATTTTACGGTTTACGGCACAGTTTTACGGGTACGTTTTTTAATTTAGAGAGATATATTTATACTTTATCTTAATACTAAAAAAAAAATAATGAAAATTTAAATTTAATTTAAATTAATTAGGGTTCCGTATAAACAATTAAAACGCAATGAATAACATATAAAACGCAGGCACATCTAGTAAATAAATAGAAGCTAAAAAAATGGAAGTGACAACTTTCTCTGTGCATCGACTAATATAAACTTTGTAACTGTTACTTGTAAATTTAAAAAAAAAACACGCAGAAAAAAAAAAACCAGATCGAGTTTCTTACCGGTTCTTCTCACTGACTGGATTGTTTTCCGAACCGGTGGTAGTATTTTGACGTTCATAAGAGCCTTATTAGGGCCTAAATTGAATAAAGTATTTTTGAATTGAATATAAAGCTGCATCAAATCTGAAAGGACCTTTATATGATAAAAATCAATCTTACGATTATTAACCGAACAATGTTTGAGCTTTGCATCGGCTGTGCTCCGTCGACGGGATAATGAAATTAGTACCGTCTGATAGAACATCACTGCACTTAGTCAGTTGCCATATACTCGAATAAAATAAAGTATCCTTACGTATAGTCATTCGGGAATGTTTAAAGATCGCTTGTTTTAATCTAACTGCAGAAAATTGCAACATTTTTTTTCTTCAATTTTGGATATATTTGTAGTGTGCTAAAGATATAAAACTATTGATACACATAGTTGTAACTTAAGGTACTTTTAATTTTCAAAAATAATTGTGGGTCCACGTAAAAAATTAAAACTTAAATACAAAAAAAATAGTATAATATCCGATCCAATGCACAGTTTTACGGGCACTTGCTAGAAATTTTTACTTTATCTTAGAACCAAGAAAAATATGCCAAAATAATTAGGGTTCCGTAGGGTTCAGCGGGCACACGGCTAATTGATTCAATGCACAGTTTTACTGATAGGTTTTGAATTTGTGAGAAATATTTTTGCTTAATGTTATTAGCAAAATAGTTTTTGGAAATTAATTAGAGTTCCATAGAGAACTATATTACGCAACGAAAAATATAATAAACGCGGGCGCAGCCGCGGGCACACAGCTAGTCTTTAATACATTTTTATGTAACCGTTCCTTTTCATGGAATAAAAGCTATTGTGGTGACTTTTAAAAAGGTATACTGCCAATTTTAGTTCTTTCTCTTATCCACTAGTTGCGCGTTGCTATTAAAGATACCAATTTCAATTTCACGAAAGATGAAATTCTCTGAAGTATGACTACAATCATGAACCGATAAACAGCGTTTACAAATCATACGGTTAAACTTTAGTGGGCTCTGGAGATGGGACGTAGTTAGCGCAAATTACCGACACGATTTTTACAATACATTTTTGTTATAAGCTCTCAATACCGACAAAAGGTAGCTGCGGAACGCAACACGTATATCAATAATTGATTGTATTGAGCACGGACAACACTTCAAAATGGTATCAAGAGTTTATTAATTTTGCATCTCCTTTTAACATTGAACACAAGAGGGAGATGGACGGATGGAGTGCTATCTGATACGCGTTTTCCTCCGAAGAATACGGGTACGTGATTCGGTGTGTCCTTCTTTTTTTTTTCGACTGGTGGAATTATTTGTAGGGCTTCGTTATGTGTTGCTCATTACTGTACAAGCTCGTATCCTGCCGGCAGCGACCGCAAATGCGAGACATTACGTCTGGTTGGTACCACCTGATCCTTGCAGGAGTATCGATGCCTTTAATGTTTCATTCGTGGTACGTGATAGCGATTCCGCTGGCTCGGTAGTGATGTTTTATGAAACGAAACGAACTACCTTTATTGTTATTGAGAGGTGCTAGCTATTTATGTATATTGCTGTAAGGTAGCTTTATCGATTTCTATAGTTCTCGTAAGAGTAAATGAAAATTTATGATTGATATAAATACATAAGTCTAGACAATATATATGCTGTTAATTTCAAAATCATGATTTTTAATTTTATTGGTGAAACACGTTGAAAGGTAAAATAGAGTAACTTGGAAATATTCAAGTTCTTGTTCCTATACTACTACAAGTTCAAACATTTTGTTTCGTATATGTTCTTCCATTATATTTAGATCAATATTTTCCAGTGATATTATAATTAATTAATTTGTATGTCGAGTTTTTGGGCTGCGTATTTTGTGTTACGTATTTGATTTATGTGCAATATTATTTTGTTTTATGCGAAACTATTCATTCCAAATTTCAATGTTTAACTATAAAAACAAGAATGTAAATAAATAAACCAATTCCTGGCAGGGGGGGGGGGGGTATTTAAAATGGAATTTAATTGATAGGACAAACAAAGTCTCGGATTACGTTTGAGAAAAAGTTATAATCATAGAAACCTTCTAAATCTCCATAAAAAAATGTTTGTGGTATGGTATATTTTAAGCAATCTACATATATAATACTCCATAATACGGTAATGTACAAAGTAGTAAATTATTTTCCTAACATAAAAGTACTTTAGAAATGGTATTAATCTGAGATTAAAATAAAAAAAAAAACAAAATTAAAAAATAATCAATTTGGGCCCTGATAAGGCGCTTATGAACACCAAAATAATACCACCTGATTCGGAAAATAATCCAGTCATCGAGAAGGATCGGCAAGAAACTCGATCTGGTTTTTTTTTCTCCATGTTTTACTGGATCTTTATAACTAATAGTTACAATGTTTATTAGTAGATGCACAGAGAAAGCTGTCACTCCCAGATATCACCATCGTTAAATCTTTCTGACGTGCTACTTGAACTTGTTGTCCGGTAAATCGGTAATGTGCTTTGGGATTTTATTATAAAACCTAACATTATTACCTAAAAAACTTTTATTAGTTTATTAAAAATTAATGCAACGACATAAAATAAACACTATTTTATACCGTTAACGTACTATAGCTCGAGTATAATTTACTAACACTTAAATAACAATATATAAATAAATGATTATTTAAAAGTTCAAATTGTGGTATCCAGTAAAGCGCGGTGAATTCAATTCAAACCGCAGGACGCTTCGAACTAATGTGTTATATCAAAGACGTTTTTAGAATGCACGTTTAATTGTCATTTAAATTTTCATAAATAAATTAAACGATATGTATGATAAATAATAAATTTATAAAAATAAGGTTTTTTTTTAGATATTCTTTCAAAAAAATATTTGAAAAGGATTTAATACCTTTAAACTAAATTTATATCGCATCATAGACTGGCGTTTCGTCTGAGGTACTGACAGAGAAAAAAACATTTTAATTAAAAACAAAACCGACTTCAAAAGAATAAACTAAAAATGCAACCAAAAGTCAATAAATAATTACTTAATTAATCTGCTTCGTTAATTTTGAAATCGGTGCCAGCTTATGGCTAACAAAGTGGTGTAAACGTACGTGGCTAAATAAAATCCATTTTAATTATTTGTTCTTTAAAATCCCCCAAGTCCTTTTATTATGTGTAATTGTGATCAAATTAAGGCAGTTATTTCCATTTGTATTGATTAAGTATGTTAACTCTAGTTGGTCGACTCAAAAATTAACGAACCAGATTTATAAAGTAATTATTTATTGACTTTTTAATGCATTTTTATAGTTTATTCTTTTGAAGTCGGTTTTGTTTTCAATTAAAAATGGTTTTTTTTTTGTCTAATTTGTAGTTTAATGTGTCGATTACCCATAAAAATGAGACAATAGGAAGACAATAGGAAAACAATGGAAAGCTGGCGTAAATGCCAGGTTAGTGCTCAAGGGGTTAATAATGTACTTTTAGGTATAGCTGTGAAGCCACTTCATAGCTTTGGCAACGAATATATGAAATACGTGTATCTATAATATTCGAGAGTTCTTCTCAGTTTTCCTGAGTCCCATTGATCAGATCCTGATCTGGTGGAAATGGAACCGTCTCGGAAGTGTACTCCTTCGTTAAAAAAAATTTTGCAAATCGGTCCTAAAATGACGGAGAAATCGTGTAACAAACATACAAAAAAAGGAATATACAGACGAATTAATAACCTTCTTTTTTTTTAAGTCGGTTAAATATATACTGTCTATACTGATAATAAAAAACTAACGAAACGAAACCTGTTACATTGAACATATTTAAGAAAAATATTATGTGGGGCTTCAGAATCGAATGTAGAACACATTTGGATGGTTTTTTAACATTTTTGTCTGTATATTAGTCTGTCTGTTTATTAATTTGTTCGCCAATCACGTATAAACTACTGAGCCGAATTCGATGAAATTTAGTAATGACATGTATTGCTGCCAGGGGGAAAACATAGGATGCAAATTGTTTGAACTTCAAGCGGGTAAAGCCGCATGCGCAGCTAGTAATAAATAAAATTTAAGTAGCCGCTTGTATATGACTCTGTATTATGCAATTTTGGTGGCGTTTTGCGTGACGTTTTAATGTGCGCAAGTGAAGTGTGTTGAAAATATGGACAAGGAACATGAATTAAGAGATGATGGAAAGTTCTTTAACAAATAGCCGTTAATTTGTTTTGAAAACTGATGATTAGTAGAATAATACGAAAGTTAACCTAAAGAGTTTGTTAATAATTTGTAATAAAAAAATCGCATCACATCCTTGCAACTACATTCAAGATACATAGGTGATGTAAAGGAGCTTTTTTTTAACTTTGGTAAGTTTATTTATTTATTTAAAATTTCGCATACGAAATAGGATGCAGTGAAATAGAAAAATTAAATAACAATGTAAATAGCTAGACTGAAACCTAATGGGTGATGCATCAATCAATGTATTTCCCACTATAAAAAAGGCTGAAACCTAATAAAAGGTTTACACATAAAACCACAGAATCAAAACACGTTCACGTTATATTCAATGACAATATAAACAGACCTATAAAATGCATATGTAAATAAATGACATGTTGAGAACAGAAAATTGTATAATAATATAGCTATATATATATATATATAACACAAAATCAAAAATCATAAAAAGTTCAGTCTATACTCAATGGCCGTTACTTGAGGATCGGCTTAGTTACAATTTTGTAGATATTATATCGACGGTTATATAGATCAAGCTCTGGATTATTCGACGTCAAATTATTTATTGTAAGTTACACACATTGTAATTTGAACTGCATACAGCCGCGAATATTTATGACCTAAAAAATCTTTCTGTGGCATCGCAACGTTTGCTAGGCACAACTACTAATATTTAAAATCGTTCGATTCATCATTGCGGTTACAGTATTTGAGCGTGCACTTTGTGAATGAGAGAGAATATGTTTAGAGGAAAACATTCCTAATGAGTCGCAGGATACGTTGATAGATAAAATTAGCTGAATAATAGACACGGCGATAGACGACAGAAATCGGTCGAAACAATTTACTATACGACGTGATTTACACACGCATATAATACTTATATACTTTTCAATATATATTTGAATTAGCTTTCATTTTGTTTATTTAGTAAAACTTGTTTTTTTAAATATATTATGCGCTTACTAGTTAATATGTGATCCTGATAGGTATAAATGTACGAGGATGTTAATTATTCCTTTAATAACAAAAAATACCTACGTATATTAGTATAACACACCAACTACCAATAGTCCAGAAGCTGTGGTTTGCGGCCAACGAGCTTAATTCCAGCCGCAAAGATCCACCCATCATATATTTTAATAGTTAAAATCCGTCCTTAGAGACTGTTGAATTTCTTCAATCAATGATCCGACGACTTATCCCTATAATAGATTTATATATATATATATTCATTCATAACCTGGAATATTAATTTGTTTTTGGGAATAATTTTTTTTTGTCTTTAATTTATTGTTCAATGTGTCGAAGTACCCATACAAAATAACAAAATAGGAAAACAATAGAACGCTGGCGTAAACGCCAGGTAAGTGCTCAAGGGGTGTTAATAAGCAATTTATTTTTTAGTTAACGCAAGTACATAGTAAATGTGGCCGCTTGGCATTATCTGGTGTTTAGTGTGGTGGCATTAGGTGTAAGAAGCCTGTTAAATTAGTAGGTATATTAAAACTTCAAAAAATATTATACGGTATACAAATAATGGAGAATTATAAGAAAATAAATAGGACTATAAATAAAATCTTCCCTAGTGTTAAATAATCCAAC
Source organism: Samia ricini (assembly GCA_014132275.2). Classification (NCBI taxonomy): domain Eukaryota; kingdom Metazoa; phylum Arthropoda; class Insecta; order Lepidoptera; family Saturniidae; genus Samia; species Samia ricini. The sequence goes on from AP028159.1 coordinate 5,713,007, forward strand.
GTTTATCAGCTGGTTGTTAGTTGACGTGTGGCTTCAATAACTTTGAAACGATTTACATAATTAGTTTTTACTTTATAGATGTTATATTCTCTGACCAGGTTTTAGTATAAGATTTGGTAATAAATGAATAAAATATTCCACCTATTATTTTTTATTTATTTCAAAATAGGCCCGGCCCGCAGCGTGGGGAGGCCCTTCACAAGGTGGACCGACGACCTGGTGAAGGTCGCGGGAGTCCGCTGAATGCGGGTGGCGCAAACCGGTCATCGTGGAGGTCTTTGGGGGAGACCTATGTCCAGCAGTGGATGACTTTCGGTTGAATGGATGGATGGATAATTTCAAAAAAGTTAGAAGTTAAGTTTTTTAAGATTTTTCCTGATTAAAGAAAGAAAGAAAAACTAAATACTGAACAAATAACCTAGACAAGGAATGAGATTTTGAATAAAAAAAAAAAACATATATATTATATAATTCATTTTTCGAGTTATGGGACAGTCAGATAGAGCGACTTTGTCTTTTAGAATATGAAATGATAACGCATTTAAATATCTAATTATTGTAGTTAATATGTCGATTACCCATAAAAATGAGACAATAGGAAAATAATGAAAAGTTGGTGTAGACGCCAGGTTAGTGCTCAAGGGGTTAAAGATGATTTAAAATTAATTAACAGTAATGATGAAATCTATTCACTGTATAACTGATTTGTAAAAGTACGTCATGAAAGTTTAGAATTCAACCTGTTAACTCCTTCAGCACTAACCTGGCGGTTACACCAGCTTTGCATTGTTTTCCTATTGCCCCATTTTTATGGGTAATTGACATATTAAGTAATTCAAATTATAATTTTAAACTAAAAACTTCTCATATAAGATTATATAAATATACCTACTCACAGAGAAATATAATCCCAAGTCTAATAGCAGATATTTTTTTTTATAACACGAAAAGGGGAAACAGGCATACGATCCATGTGATGGTAAGCGAGCATTGTAACGAAAAATATTAAGTAACACTTAATATTTGAATTAATTAATAATGTCACTAATCAGTGTCACGATAAACGCACTTTTATTACACCAAAGTTACTATTGAAAGGCAATGTTTTTCTTTGGTGATTCAATGAACACAAACATTTGCTGGTACTGTGACTTACAGTCCTATGGGTTTTTTTATATATCCGTATTAGGTTAGACTAAGTTCTCTGTGATATAAGGGATATCATTTTATATCTTTTATTAGTACATACAAATTTATAACATCAAATAAACATTTCCTGACGTAATCTATGAAGCTTCAATTGTCTTTGAAAACTCGGACGCTTTGAACAATATTTTATTAAATTATATTTACACCGTTTAATATATTATTATGTAGAAATACTACGATAAACTTGTTTTTTCCTTGATTCATTTATTCCTTATAATGATTCATTAAACATTTTAAAAAAATATAGCTCAAATTATTTTGTAAATAACAAATTTAAAATTTAACTATTTTAAAGTTACATTTTTTCTCTAAATTCTGTTAGTAAATAATACTTAGAAATATGTTATAATGGTAACGGCGATTAGTGAAAAATAAAAACTTATTTTTCATTAACTCTGTTTGTTTTATGATTAATATGGCAAAAAATATTATTAATTGGGTATGTCAACATTGTAATAGATTTTAGTATATTGATTACCCATAAAAATGAGGTTACTCATCGCGTTGCTGTTGAGTTTCATTTTTGAAGTCTGAGTCTTGGCAGTGGGGAAACTATAGGCAGAGCTGGCAAAATGCCACGGGGCGCGGTCTGATGGATTCCCGGCCCGCATAGCTCCGAGCTCAGAAGTATTCTAACGTCTGTAATAAAAAAATTACTGGGGGGCCCATACAATTAATTTGCCATGGGCCTTTAATGGCATACGCCATATGGTTACGCCACTGAGTCTTGGTAATTTTTTTTATAATAATTGAAATGTATGTGAAGTGAAACGGCCGGGTGGGTGGCTTTTCCGTGTAGACAGCTAATCCCACACGCTTATTACATCCCACAGTGGCACACCGGCTGAAACCGCAGCTATAGCCTCGTCATTTCTGCAGCCCGCCGCACCGATCTATAGATTCGTTATCAAATTTTCACACGGACCCTTCTTGCACCGAGATTGATTTTATTTGAGTAAGTGTAACCGCAAGTCTACGCGTTGATTCCACTGTTAACGATTTTTAAATTCACTTCGCTATGCATAGAATAGTCGCTACGATCGTTCAACGGACTTCGAAGTGAATTAAACGCGTTGTATTGTAAATGAGAAAGTGTAGCTAATACAATCGAATAGGTAGCCGGCCGGTAGCCAATCACGGCGCCCGAGGTTATTGATCATCGAAATTGATCAATCAAAACGAAAAATATTGTACCGGAAATAAGGCGAGATGTAATGTTACGTTCTCCGGTTGTATTGATTGTTATTGGAGAATAGATTTCGTTTTGTATCGTTTTTATAGGAAGCCTGTCATTAAATATGTCATGGTGTCATCAGCTGTCTGTATTATGATGTTAAAATCCTGAAGAGGATCTCGGGTTTTTTTTAAAATAGGTCAATCAGATAAAAACCTTGTTCTGATATAGTATTTAAGCTTTTTTGTAGCTAATATGAAATCTAATAAGTTCACTGAATGATGTCTAATTTAGGACGAATTCTTTTATATTGTTATCCAGTTATGTTATGTTAGTTTGTCTATAAGATGCGAAGACAACGCACACAACGGATCGTAAATGTGTCTAGTTGCGGAAACAGGAGCACACAAACAAGTAGCGAACAAATGAATCATTTTACGTGATTCTTTTTGAAAACCATAGACGAACTCTCGTGTTATAATGGATAAAATAAAGTTGGCAGAAAATATTGAATAAAACAGATTCTGTTTCGATAATTCATCTAAAACTATTATATTATGCACTAGTTGTGTGCCCGCGGCTGCGACCACGTTTCTTATGTTCTTCACTACCTTTTAATTTTTTTTACGGAACTCTAATTATTTTCTTAAAAATTCTTTAGAATTTAGATAAAGTAAATATATTTCTCATCAATTCAAGCACTTGCCCGTAATACTGTGCATTGAATCGAATTTTATTCAATTTTATTATGAGTTTTAACTTTTCTACTGTAATTATTTCGAAAATTAAAAGTACCCTAAGTTACCCGGAATAACTTCAGCTATCTACCAAAAAAAGTTACGTCAAAATCCGACCAGCGGTTCCGAAGATTACCCGGAACAAACAGACAGCCAGACAGACAGATAAAAATTTAAAAAATTGTATTTTTGGTATTCGTATTGTATATACATTCATATCTATTTAGTTAAAAAAAAAATAATTATGACATTACAAACAGACACTCCAATTTTATTTATTAGTATAGATGTAAAGTACCTAAATGATTATAATGGAAATGAGATAAGTATAATGTTTGTACAAATTTATAATTTCTATAATTAATTTACAAAAGAAGGATACTAGCAAAAAAAAGTCCCGTCAAAATCGGTTTAGCCGTTCCGGAGATGACCCGGAACAAAAAAAAGATGGGCAGTCAACATTTTTAAAAATTGTGTTTTTTGTAGGTATACATACATATATATTATATGTATGCATCTATTTATTTCCATCCATCCATTCATTCAACCGAAAGACGTCCACTGCTGGATATAGGTCTCCCCCAAAGATCTCCACGACGACCGGTCTTGCGCCACCCGCATCCAGCGGATTCCCGCGACCTTCACCAAGTCGTCAGTCTACCTTGTGGGGGGGGAGGGGCTACCCTCGCTACGCCTTCCGGTGCGTGGTAGCCATCCGAGAACCCGTTAGCCCCATCGAGCATTAATTTAGTAAAAAAAAAAATTGACATTACAAACAGTCACTTAAATTTTATTTAATAATATAGATGTGGGGAAAATTTACAATAATAGTATGTAATAATAAAGGGATTAAATCACACATTCACGCACACTGAATTTAGTTTCTTAACAATACTGAAAATATGATCGCTAGTTGTCAAGCCATTATCAGTTATCTTTTGTTTCTGCTAATCTACCTATATTTGTTATCTCATTTCAAACCATTTTTCTCTCTCGTCTGATAACCGAGTTTCTTTCTATTTTTTGTTTAGTATTTGTTTTGCTATTAACGATCTCTAGTGTTACAAATATCATTATTTGAGTTGAGTTGGGTGATACAGTTTTTTTCCTCAAATTTCGAACAACGGCCAAACACTAATTTAAATTATATCATGACCTTAATTTTAAGTGCAATAAGTTTACAGTTATAACTCTAATTTAGTATATTTATTATTATGTGGCCGGAAAAACAATCTAGATAATGAACAAAAACAGAGTAAATTTGAACAGACGAACAAACGTGTTTTGATGAGTTAATCATACATTCTGAAGGAATATGATAATAATATAATGATTAACACGACTCTATGGTGATTAAGACACCCGATGATTTGAATTTAGAACACGGGAGCGTGAGTACATTATGTTAGTGACGGCCGTCACACTGATTACTATCGAATTCAAATAGTAATAAACAAGCGCACTATCTCGTGTGTATATGGCCACTATAAATATTTGACTACAGAATGTAAAAACTCATAAATCTATTGCATGTTAGATTTGAAAAAAAAAAAAAAATAAGAATTGTTATCATCGTTGTAATCTTATTTGACAGAATTATTATAACACTAGCTTTGTGACCGCAGCTGCGCCCGTGTTTCATATATTCTTCACTGCGTTTTATTTTTTTTTCATACGGAACTCTAATAATTCTTTTAATACTAAGATTCATTCATTCATTTTTTTGATGATGATTTTTTTGAAATGTTTTGGTTGGCATCACATTTTTTTTAAATTTAATTTTATTAGTTATCCTATATTTTATCTGAACGTTTTGTATATCTATGGTGCACGATGTTCCACGTCGCGTCGTAATGACATTGTGCCAGAGTCGGGTTTTTTTCTTTGGATAGCGTTTGATGTTATTGTTAATATTTTTCTCTCGTCCATCCACAAGGTTGATGAACTTACAAGCTCAGCATCTAAGTTTATCAGCAGCTTGTTCAGTGGCAACAATCAAGCATTAACTTTTTTTGCAGCTTTATTGTACAAATTGGTATGGCTGATTGAAATACCTTTATTATTATTAAAAACTAACTTTATCCTTACATAAAACACAACGTGTCCATGTCTGTCTGACGGTTAGTAGATTTTTAAGTGTAGAATTAACGAATCGATTTAGAGGATTTCTTTTTAAATTACACATATATCTTCTGATCATTTCGTCAAGCAAGTTTTAATTACTAAAAGTTATTATAGGGTGGATCAAATGAAGCGTCTTGTCGGCCCTGTTCGGTGACTGTGTTGTTTTCCGAACCGGTGGTAGTATTTTGACGATCCCAAGCACCTTATCAGGGCCTAAATTGAATTAAGTATTCTTGACTTTTTTTTGTTTTTAAATACCACTATCTAAATATATGCAATAAGTTACAAGTCATCTCTAGCCTTATCCCATTTTTATTTGGGGTCGGCGCAACATGTGTTCCTCTTCCATTTATCTCTATTTGAGGTCATACCTACATTCACTCGCTTTCTAAGCATATCATCTTTCATACAGGTGTTCCTCGCCCGTCAATATCCGCATCCAATACCTGTCTTAGAACATCCTCTTCCTGCCTGCGCATTAGATGCCCATACCAAGACAGACGCTTGCTGCTTACCTTCTCTGTCACGACTATAATCGGGAAAAAGCTATTAAAAATACCTAAACTAATAAAGAGTTGTAACACAATTAATTATTATTTTTATAGAACAAAAAAGTTACATACAAGCGAAGCCACAAGCACAGATGGTACATATTACCATATACATATATATATAATACGTCAATATTTAATATGTAATTTCATATTTAACAAATTAATAATACCTATATGAGAAACTCGTAGTTACCTCGAATGAAGTGAATTTCGAACAAACCTATTAGTATAAGCAATTTTAATTACTATGCTGAAACAAACATACCTACGATAATACAATTGTTTGTAGCATAACAAGGTACGTGGCGTCGGCGGGCTTGCAAGGTGTTCCATCAAGCCACATAATTGGCCGGTTCCGATTGTTTGGACCTACGACCCTACCGCTGTTCCGCCATAGCTGCGTTTCATATCGTAACTACTCCGACATATACACGACCTATTTACACATTGAGTGTTATCTAATAATTATAGACACATTTCATTCATTGAACACTGTAATATATAATTATCATGAGTTGTAATTTTTTTATTGAACTTTATAGACTTAGTTTAAATCTTATAAATTTAAACTGAGCTTTATTTTTAATTTTTGGTTTAATGTTTTTTTCATTGTTCGTATTAAATATTACTTAAATTATATTGCATCAGTAGACGTATCATTTATTCAGTGTCACATACATATGAATATATCAAAACAATTTACTTTCATCTTAAATATTTATTCAGAAATTGTTACTAGTTTTTAGGCCAAGACATTCATAATATTTATAAGTAAGTTTAAGGGTGTACTTTTATTTGAAATTTGTTTAATTATTTGAATCTTACATAAACAACCTCATTGAACGTAACCACAAATAGTCACTGTGTAAATAAGTGAAAATAAGATTAATACTTTACGAGGTAAAAGTACCTAAGATATGTTTATGTACCTATATGTTGCGTATGTGTGTTATTAGAGGGAGTTTGAAAGTTACTCTGGTGGTAGAAAAGTTCTCGTTTGTCAGAGAGAAAGAGCATGTGGGTAAAATAGTAATGAATATGAATGTGGTAGCGTGGAAAAGTAGAGGAAGGTCAAAGAAAGTGTCGATGAAGTGTGTAAGAAAATTATATGAAAGGAAAAGGAGTGAATGAAGATATGGGGGGTGCTATTTACTGCTAGCTAGAATCTGTAAGATCCTTTCAGTCAACAGCATCAACTAGGTTTAAAAATAATGAATTAAGAGATGGCGTTTGATAAGGAGGTATTGAAGAAAAAACAAACCTCAAGCGAGTTAGGAACAGCGCTTGAGGTTGATGATAGGTTTAGTGTTTAAACGCAATCTCAACTGATTGTAAATATAATGTGTCCTAAAACACTACTAATAGCTTATAAAAACTACCTCTTAAGTAATGATGTAGGATAAAATTCGAATCCATCTCGATACATAAGTTGTCCGACCGTACCTACTAACATTGAGCCATTTTTATAAAATTACGAATATGTAATAAGCTATTTCTTAATTATGTGGGAAAATATAAAGTTAATCATTAAGACTAAATAAAGACGTTCCTGCCTGTGTAAACAGTATAAATAAAAAACTGACATTGAAAGAAAATAATAGCTTGATTTTTCTACCGTAAATGATTTCTATACAAATGATTAAATTTTGCGATGGCTGCAATGAATAGAAATTTGTTTTTTTTTTTAAATAAATAAAATTGTACAAAAGTCTTTGAAATGCGTTTAATTTATTTACATTATCAGTGATTATACGAGTAAGCATTTGTTTCATCAAGGTGTGCGCGCGGCTCTCACCCGTTCATAGTCACGACCCTCTAACTGACTGCCGCCTTATTTACCGACGCTTTGTTTTATGCAGACCTAGGAAGCTTATAGAGCTGCCGTTTTACGTAAAATATTATGTTATTTATAACTATATAAATAAACTGAGACCGTTTAAAAAGTATAACGTGATCATTACTCGCGTTTGGTGTCAAAGGCATAGTACTTTTAAAATATTTTATTTTTGAAATCCTTAACGATAAGAGATATTTATAATGAGAGAAATTTAAAATATGTAGGAAAAAATTAAAATAGCGTCTCACCTCATTTAATTAATCGTAGATATTTATAAACCTATGCATTTTTGATTTTGTAAGGTACGTATTTAATTATGTGTATAATGTAGCCTGTACACTGTTCGTGAAGTTGATTCGATGACATACTTTTCGAAGTTGACAGAAGCATATGACCTCATACTCGCGCAACTTCTCGAGGAGTTTATTCGCCGGAGCCTAAGCATAATGTATAATGTTCAAATGACAGCTGCTATTGCAATGTACATTTTCGCGTCTTAATAACTACTTGCGTATTTCGTACTCTTTAACGCGAGCCGAGTAGTGTAGTCAGGCGTTTTTATGTTGAAATTCGGGAAACATTGAGTGATGTGATGCGGGTGGTCGGCAAAAACCGACAACTAGCGGTGCCCTTCCACATAATCGTATTCGCTTAACTTCGTCCAACTTCGCAAGCAGCGTGGACATAAAAAGATGATTTTAGGATGTCATGTCTATTTATTCTATGCGGTTGATAAGCTTTGGGGCGTTTACAAGGCAATCCCGGCAGCGGGTTTCATCAGCGCGGTTGGCAATCTGCGCGCGCGCCAGTTAATGACGAGCCGCCATTACGTACGTTATTAGCCTCCGCGCCGGCTCCTGTCAACTCCAACTTGTTGCCAACTGGGTTTTGATTGTGTACACTCGTGTTTAGAAATAGGAATAACTCATCTTGCTAGGCTAATTTGCCAAGTTATGATTCTGTTTTGTAGTTACGATTTGTGATTACTGACGCTCGCTTGTTATTATTAAGTTGAGAAATAACAAAATTAGGTATATTAAAATTATTTTTGAATAGGTATTACCGTATTGTTTTAACGAAATTTTATGTATAAAAAAACATATATTATGCAATAAGGTTTCTTGTAATTATTATGTTTAAAATTTGGAACACTTGAAGAATACGTAAGAATAAGAAACATTTATACCTGGATAGACATTTCTAACCGCTGTAATTGATTTATCGTCTAAAACAAAATTTTGAAAAAGAGTTTTCTGTACCAAGTTTTCAAAAATTAAAAACACAAAAAATTAATAACTCATAATCATACTTCTAGTATATTTTAAGATGTAACTAGAAAGTTGGATTTACATTTTTAAATACCAAAACGTAGGAACAGGCAGCAAGCCTATCTGATGATAAATGGTTATTGTGACCCATGGACAACGGCAACATTAGCAGCATTTTTGCTGCATCGCCGATCTTCGATATCGTGTTTCAGTCCCTTTTTGGAGACCACCACATCATAAGCTTGGGTGAAACTCATACTGGGTAATCCTTTCCGCAACGCTAGCGTACGCGATCAACAGATCCTCAATAACCTTAGTGTTGTCGCGTTTTGGCTAAGTTTAATAAAATAGTTGAAAAAATATATTAAACGTACCTCCAGTCGGTAGATTCGCGTTGGTCTTGTACTCTCGTTCTTCGTGTGATAGTGATCTCAAGTTTCTTGTTGACGAACCTTTGTATTCTATGTCTCTTAACGCCAACGATGCACTGTCGCAAGTGATCAACGGTCGCTGGAACCCGAACGCTCTTATTTGGTGTGGTGATGCATTTGTACCTGGTGTACATTAAAAGTTGTATAACTTAATAAATAAGTAAGTACCTAATAATCTTTAACCTAAGTACCTATGTATTACTAATGATTTTATTTTTCGAACTGCCTAAGTGCCTTGACGCCTTCACGGAACTTAAGTTTAAGCGCTTAAGGCACTCGTCCGCGGTGTGTTAGTTAGTGCAAGGGTACCAAAGTGGTACGGACTTCATCTTGTACTGGTACCTGAGACGTCAATTTTGCGGAATTTGCCCCGCGTTAAACCTACGATAGTTAAGTGAAACTACGGATCTCAAGGTCCCTTACAGAACCCATGTGTGTAGTGTGCAGAGTTATGTTAGTGCGTGAAGGTCTCACTGCGTCGCGGTGTAAGAATATTACGTGACCTCCGCAGCCATTGCGTGGTATTCGGGTCTGGGGTATAGAACGCGCCGGCTACCACCAGACCACCAGAGGATTCGGGTGACCCATTTTTCGTAGTGATAGTTTGAATTAAAAAAAATATTTTTCTATATTTAAATAAATTACAGATATTTACTTTATACATTAAATAGATACTAGTTTTTAAAATGTCAATCATTTCACTAGGCAGGTAACAATATACACCTGTAATTTGTTACCGAAGTTGGAACTAGTCGGCACTAGAAAGGAACCGGCAAAATAATTTGGGTATTTGAAAAAAATATATACACATAATTAGTTTATGAGTTTACACAATGCAACCGAATTAAAAAAAAATATCGGCGCTGCAATTATGTTGTGAAATCGATGTAAGCTAATGCGGACAGTTAATTATTTATGTTATACGGAATAAGGAGGAGGTATACTGTTTTATTACGTAATATTATCGATATTTTAAACAAACCTTATATCAATAACAATACATTCTACGCAACCATTTATAATGTTTTCAAAGCTGAATCCTGTTTTGATAGTATTGGAAAAAAAGTGAAATCAAAAGTTACTAAATTATAAATTGTATGAATTAAATATGTAAAGTTTTTATTATAATATAATTTATTTTTCTCTTGGATATATAAAATACAATATAAGAGTTTATTACGAACATATAGATTTTTATGTTATGTTATTTATTATATACATATATATCATATACATATATACATGAAGCCCTATTTCTCCTGGTCATGCTATAACTTGAGAACGGCTTCAACGATTTCATCCCCCTTTTTTAAATGCTTTCTAATATTTCGCAGAAGGTTCTTACATTATTTTTTTTAAACATTACAATATTACCCAAAATCCAATAAAGGTGCCCTTATAAGAAGTCTTTAAGTATTTCTTTCATCAACATTAATTTTAATAAAATTTTATCGACAGTCGATGAATTATGACTGCTATAAAAAGGACAACGTAATTATCGAGGGTCACTCTGAAGCTGCTTACATCGGCCCACCTACAAATTAAGTCTATTAACTCAAACTTTTAAGTCCCCGCGCACGCGAGATCTTCCTTTCTTGTCCTGTAGAGTTTGGGGCTTAATCGTTAAGTACTTTTGTTCATTTCTACTCTTTGTTTGAAATCTAACAGGATTTTAGAATAACGGTCCGATGAACAACTAATGTTATAATGATTTTAATTACAGTAGATTTATTAACATGATTTTGTAGAGAATTATAAATTACGACATCACTTATATTTAGGCTACTTTTAGGCAAATTAGCAAATTTTTTTGAAAAAATTAATTTAGTATTGAATACACGAAATTGGAAGTCAAATCTTATGTAACCCGAAAAAAGATAATATATGACCCGAATATTTCTAAACTAAGATCGTATTTAATACTAATTGTTTTTTATCATTAAGTGCCATTGTGTTATTGATATTTGTTTCTTATAATTGTTTACATCTTTGTTTTTTTGTTCTTTATTGTCTCAGTAATATTTACTGCATTTTTGCATATTAGTGCATTTTATTATTATAGGAAAGTTCATCAAACTTTTCAAAAATAATGTGAACCGTTTCTTTGAAACAATATCTATTTATCAGTATGTTACTTTTGTACTAATATCCTGATATAACTCTAGTTTGCGTCATTCGTCATAATAAAGAATGAGTTTTATTTATATGAAATAGTTGATAAAATATTTTTGAAAGTATGAATGATCAATGCTTTTACATTTCATTCCTCTAAGATTTTTTACAAACAACCAGGTCTTTGATCTTTTAATCAGATAACTAAATCTCTATGACTTTAGACATATTATTACAATCAGTCATCTCTGTGGTAGAAAGGTGAAATAAATCTTCATTTGTGATTATCATTGCAAAATATTTACTTCCTTAAAATTCATAGTAAAACATATGTTGTGGTGGCGGTCTGTGTGGTGCCGACCAAGAATAGTACCACTCCATATCTTCCCGTGGTCGTTGTAAACGGTGACTAAGGGATAAACCCGGGGTTAGGCAGCAGTATCCTCTGAGTACCACAAACACCTGACTGCGATCGCCAACCAGCCTGCCAAGCGTAACGATTATAGAAATCACCACCCTAATGATCGACGCACCAAAAAACCGGCCCCTAGATCCGCTGGATGTGGGTGATGTAAGACAGGCCGTCGAGGAGATCTTTGGAGGAGACCTATGTCCAGCAGTGGACATCTTGCGGTTGAATGGATGGATGGACAACATAATAATGGATTTTTTTACTATACCAGCTCGATACTTTCTCTCTGTAAACGTTACACAAGCTATTTTTACTAAAATGTTGTTGTTTTTTGACTATCTCACTTTAGATCTTGGTTTTAATTCATTTCATACCTCTCATTGAAAAGAGTATGTATTTAACGCGTTGATCTATCTTTATTTATTTATTTACTTTAATATTTTTAGATATCATTTAATAACTTTTCTGTTTACAATCTAAATATAGATAAATATATATATCTATATTGCCCTCAAAGGACTGTTCAGGCTGCAGTATACACAAAGGTGATCCTTCCCAAAGCAGTTGCTCAACGTGCGTGAGTAAAACTTATTACTGATATAATTTCACTATTGTCTGCCCTCGGCATTGCCGTCCCATATGGCGTAACGTGTGTTCTTTAGTCTTTTGGCATTCCGTGTTTCAAAAAATGCAATAAAACCATATTTTCCTGTTTACTATTAAACCAATAAACTTTTTGCGTAAATGTAGTGATAATTATGAATAGTTATATGAAATAGAATTTTTCTATTTATTTATTTTAGTCTAAATTTAAGAAACTACTGTACAGCACTTAATGGTGCTGTTACAACTTCGGTTAAAGAGCCGTCCGTGACAAAAATACATTTTATTGCCTTAAAGATACAATTTATGTTCAGAGTACGAATATGTTCAGAGAAGTAGGAATATGTTAAAGTTACAGATTATAAAAAATGTAACAGTCAATTTTAAATTATTAACTTACACTTACAAATTATTAGCATACAATGCTTTGTATCGTCTCGCACTTACAATAAATTGTTTCTTCTCGTTATTATTTGATCAATTTACCGGGAAAAACATTTAGCTCACTAGATAAGATAGGTTTTACGACAATTGTAATTAAATATTTAATTAATATTTTCAATGTGAATGATTTTTTTATCCACATAACTATAATAAATAATTAAATTTTTGGTAGAACCCGTAATGATAATGTGATAAAATGATATCAACAGAGTAATACATACATTGTTTATCAAAGTAATATAATTACTTCCTGAAACGAATTTAGACAATGTTTAAAAAAAATGTTTATAGATAGGTTTTCCTTAAAGGTCATATAAATAAAGTTATGTAAAAAGAAATAATGAATTAATAAGTTGGTAAAAATTACAATCAGGACAGTTTCATGTAATACAGTCAGGTATACCTAAATTATGTACCGATTTATGGATAATTGCGAACAGATAGATTTTGTTATGTTATTTATTTAGTAATCTAGATACATAAATGTATAAGTAAATTAATTTTTCCATCTATATATATATATGTCTACACATATAACGGCTTCAGCGATTTCATTCATCTTTTTTAAAATGTCTTGTAATACTTTGTAAAAGGTTCTTACATTAAAAAAATTAAGTAAATTGCGCATAAACTTAGAAAACTTAAGAAAACTTATCGAACATATTAGCTTTTCTAACGTAAACCTTATGGTGTTCGATTTAACTGTAAGTTGGCGTGATTGACTGAATGCGCGCTACAAATATCGTTTCGAACAGATGCATCGGTTGGAATTATATTTATTTTTTAATGAATTATACAATTCGAATTCAATATTTATAGTTAGGACAATACAAAGTCTGTTGGGTCAACTAGTAAAGAATATAATTAAAATTATTTTCACATGAAATAACACTCACACTTGACTATATTTTTTTTTTCTTCTTCGTCAAACAATTTCGTCGATAGTTCGAACGAACTCCTTTGAACGCGTCCTTAGTTTCGCGTGACCGTTCGAAAACGATGGCGGAAGACGATGTTTTATAATATTAATTAGTTATTCGCAGTTTTATACGTGGGGACGAAATATATGTGAATTTTATTAATTTTATTATAATTTTGAAAATGAAAGTTCTTTTCTTACTTTTTTCTTTGATGTATTTTTACATTTATGTCTTTATTACTCTCTCCTTAGATATACAATTGATATAGATTACTTTTAACGTTAAAATTAAATACTGAATTAATTAAAAAAAAAAATAATTATATTGTTATAAGTTGCGTGCAAATGTAGTGTTTATCTGATATTACTTGTAAAGTATTAATGGTTGATTTTCATCTAATTTAACGTCTTAACATTAAATATATAGGTACTTCTAATATGATTTTTTAAAAAGAATATGTGATCATAACAAAATTTAATTTGATTTTAACACTTTGCGTTTTTATAGAATAAATAACATGACGAAAAAGAATTACATAGAATGTATATTTAATTACGAAAAAGCTAGCTTCTGACCAACGTACATACTTATTTTATAAATAGAATTGTTCGTAAAAATATGTTATCATAAAAAAACAATTATATAATACAATGATAGTAGCAAACATTCACAGTGCGTAGGTTTAATGAAAAATAAACGGGAAATAATAATAAAAAAAAACACAACCCATACGTCCTTTAGGTACGTTTATTTTTATCAATACGAACTCTCGTGGGAAGAAATAGTAGTTATCTACGCGCGTTCATATCACCGCAACGTGCACCGCACCGCACATAGTATCGAAACATTATTAAAATTTATAAATTATGATAATAAAAGGACATGATAATAAATATTCTTATTGTTTATGTGCTCCGGTGTGGTTGCGCCGTACGCAATCGCCGCAGCATGGCGGCAAATGATCAACACGATATATGAAATTACGTTTTCATTTACAAATATTTCGTAATTTTCATTTAACTAATATCCTTAAATAATATATAATTATTGTATTTAGAACGAACTTATCTAATTTCTTCTCTGTATTGTTGTGTAAACGTCTAAGGTTACCGTTTGACATTCGCCATGTTGTTTTAAAAAGTACTACATTAGAAAATTTACATTTAAATAAATAGTGACAAATACCTAAACGGGACGCTCCTGCGCGAATTCACTATAAATTTGTTTCTTTTTTTTTTTTTACACGGTATAGGTTCAGTGCTTTGACCACAATCTCATCTGATGTTATGTAATGATGTGGTCCAGGATGGTAAACACTTAAACCTAGATGTACTAGTTCTCAAGCGATGCCGTCGGAACATATCTGTTGGTATTTAGTCAGAAGTTTTCTAACTTGAGGGTGGTAGCTACCCAGTCGGGCATCATTAGAAAATGCTATGGCTTCTTTACGATATTTTCCTTCACCGAAAGCTCAGGCTGATTTTAAAGTTGGGTAGATGGACTCGAACCCGCGTCCATTGAGGAGAAATCGAACCGCTCTACCAAATAAGCTATCATCTTTACTGTGTCTGGTTGTCGTGTTCCATTTAATTATGTAGGTTCTATAACTTCTTTTCTCATCTTAGCCCGTTGTTTAGAAATCTGTATCAAGTATGTTTAGGGAAATTTGGCTTATCTCTAGAGATCATTTTCGATTCTTATTATATCCTAGAAACCTTTAAATGTCACAGTACCGGATAATGGGTTCTTCCCAGGACAAGATAACAAAGTAATGCCCATACCAGCCCACGGTAATCTATATATGTACCTAATGGAATAAAACATTCATTTTGTCCTAGAAATATTTGTTTTAAAATAGCTAGAAATTTTAATAAATGAATTACCTATTTAATAATAAAAATTGAAATTAAAAATAAATATTTAACTTTTTTATTGACAAATCTAAAAACTCGTCTGTAACTACGAACAGAGAAAAAAAACCGGCAGATGAACAAAGGAGCAAAATGTCTTGCATCGGTTAGTTTTTTTAACATTAAATAAAATCATAATTTTTTAGAGTACCTACTTGATTTCAGAAAAAATGATTTATTCCTCATATATAACAGCGCCGACGCTGAATAACAAATTGGGAGCAGGACGATGAAGATGATGATATAACAGTCTATTATATCGAGCAAAAGCAAAAAAAAAAAGCGGCACGCACGGCCTTAGCATCCTTTTCTCGAAGCAGTTCAGGCCATTTTCGACCATAACTTCGTTGTGGATCAAACTAGAAGCCTGAATTTTCAGTAACCAAGAAAGCGTTGTATAAACACAGTATATTTCAAATTTCATTCATTCCACAGTAAATTTCATTCAATTCGAACCAGTAGTTTAAGATCTGTATACTAGCCGAAATTTTTAATTTAGTCACTGACTGACTAGACTGACTGACCGATCATCAAAACTCTAAGGCACTTCTAGCAGACATAGAAGCTTCAAATTTAGAATACAATTAGTATTTAGTCTATAAATCAAGTAAAAACTAAAATATTTTGTAATTTAGGACCAGTTTTCTACACACACCAACTGCATAAATAACTTTGTAATGCCATATAAATGTATAGGATTACAATCGCACTAAACAATCTTATTTATTATAATATGTATTACATGTGAGATACATTGTGTTTTCATGCGATGGCCAAGTCAATCTATTTTATTTAAAACATAAAAGATTTTTAACATTGATGTGGTCACTATAAGATGTTGTTAGCTTAGCTAATTACGCAATAAATTAAGACGGAAGGTCCCTTAACTAGGGACTTAATAAAGTAACCGACTTGGTATTACATGGATCTTATAACTTTTTATTTAGAAGAATTGATTTCAGAGACTTGGTTTTTTTACAAGTTTACAATTCGTATTGCGTTTCATATGCAGGGTTAGATGATTTCATATACTAATATTTAAAATTAATATAATAAGTTTTTTATTTTATTTGTTTCCTTATACATTACTAGTGTTATTCGATATTCCGTACAGGCAGACACTTTACGTCACAAACTTAAAATAAATATGTGATGTAAATGTTGATATCTAACTTATCTAAAGAACGGACGTAGCAGAGTTAACATTGACGCATTTCTATATTACGCACATAAACATGATCACAATAGTAATGTGTAGTAAATATTAATCTACTTATTTAATGTAAATATTAGAGGTTTTGGGAAACATTTTTACAGCTTTAGTTCAGAAGACCCGAACGTCATTGCGGTGGTGTAGACGTTTCTAGTCAATTAGCCGCGGTATCATAAACAAACAAAACATTCCGCTAGATGCTATTATCGTGTTACCATGAAAAAGTATGTTAGTATTTTAAGTGCCAGATAAAAATTTTAACCGCTTTATACTTTGCAAAGTGATTTTGTAAATGTATGTTAGAGTTACTTAGAGTGTACTTGTGTTTTTTTTGCAAATTAGTTTGTGTATTTTAATCGGTTTACTTTTCGAACTGATTATGTCTTAAGATGCTAGAGCATTCAGCTGAGAATGGTAACTAAACACAAGGACACTATAATGGTACGAAACTCGGCTTGGAGTATTAATTGTATGCAATTCTGCGAAATAAACGTACTAGTTTGCAAATTTGATGAATGCAAATGAATTGAAGCGAAGATGGCGCAGTTGGTAGTTCGGTCGGAATCTGCATCGATGGTCGCAGGTTCGGACCCACCTGAGCTTTCGACGAGTGAAAGAATCATGTAGAAACCATAAAATGGGGATAGAGAATTTTCTATTACGCCCGCCTGGGTAACCACCCTCTAGTTTTAAAATCAGTCGCTAAGAGTCTCTGGGTTTAGTATATTTACCATCCTGGACCACATCATCAGATGAGATTAGTAACGCTGAGTAACACAGTAAATTTAAAAAAAGGGAAAAGTTTTCCTTTATAGGATCATGTAAATGGCGTGTGGTTATGGATAATGCATGACGGGCGTTGGAATCGAATGCAGTAGCTTTCCTAGGTTGCGATTAGAGCAAGGAGGAGAGGGGGTATTTGGGTTTGGTTGGCGAATGGCTGAGGGGACGCAGCTGGTACCGAGCTGCTCCCTCCTGGAAGGAAGATGAAGGGAGTGGCTCGACTCAACATCAGGTCGGGCCTGCTGCCGGGGTTACACGGAGCGTGCTAGACTAATCCCGTATCGTTCCAGGAAGGCGGAGGATGGTACCGTGGGATCTTAGTTGGTATTCCCGGCGCTTCACGTCAGACAAGTCCCAAATAGCTCCTGCGAACTCTAATTCGGGAATTGTTACTCCCGGATTAGAGTTGGTAGGGGGAATGCGTAAATGCATTTACACACATAAAAAAAGGTTGGGATTAGAGCACGTCTTGGCGGAGCAAATAAGTTTACATACCTGAATGTCTTAAAAGGTTTGCATAAAAAAAACTCTATAAAGATTAATACTTGGAATCCTAATTTTCCAATAGGTAAACATGAAATAAAATTAGAAAAGTGTATGAATATATTTCGTCGAATATGTATGATAAAATCATTAGGTATATAAAAAATGTATATTGAAATCGGAAATGAACTGTCACTGTGTGGCAAATAAAATTAATTAATAATATTAAATATATTAAATGACCTCTAAATATTTAGTGCTGTATATTTTATATGTGAGTTGTAATTAGATAGGAGGTAGATATCGGCATACCACAAACCATGATAATTTTTTTTTTTGCAAATTTGATAAGTACATTTTTATATGACTATTTTTCATTTTATATCGATGTAATGTGTCGATGACAATCCTCTATAGCTATAGATAACTTAGCCTGACTAATTGATGTCTATAGCAGCGATTCCCAACCAGTGGTGCGCAAATGTTAAAACGGCCCGTGAACGATTCTTAATTTCTCGAAAGGATACGGTGAGTCCGGCTTACTCAAAAAATAAATAATAATATTAGTCATAGGGTTACCAAACCTGTGAAGAAGAGGGCAGCTTATTATAATCACCTATCGACGAAGCAACGAAAGAGGTCCCTGGTCAAGAAAAGTTTAGGAACCACTGCTCTGTAGATTAGAATCTATTGACATTCATTATAATCACGGCTAAAGCTTCTAGATCTTTCTGATCCCGGATGGAAATAGTACTGTACGTTTAAATCACTATGGCAGGTAAATTATGAATGTAGAGTAGTTGCAAATTCAGTCAAGTTCAATTGCGGGTTATAACTCGGATAACTGCTGGGTTTTCACTAGCTGCTCGCGAAACGCATCACCCCGAAATGAGTCACTGTGACGGATTTTTCCCCATGCATATAGTGGTACGCAACCCAGTCGAGCACGAAAATTCTAGCACCGGAATTACGGCACAAGGTAAATTCAAATGATACTTTGGAAATTGTATTTATTTTTGATTTTCATTTAATAACAATTTTCGAGATTAGAAATAACGCGTTTCATATTTGAAATCGAATTTTCTTACTTATTAAAGGTGAAATTCCGTTATTTTGTTGGGTTTGTATAAACATACGTTTATTTTACCGCTAGCTGTTGTGAAAATATTTGCATGTCAATATACATGAGTTTAACAACTCAAGAAATAAACTTTAAAATTTTTATTTTATTAAATGGTGACATTTTTAGATAACAATAAGGGGCGACTTTTGCGTCGAAACCTATGCAACATTTCACACCAAGTACGGATATATTTTTGAAGCGGTTATGTCTCTGTGATAGTGTTGTCGGTTACCGTGTTGATTGACGTATGTAGGTTCGAATCCACCTAGGCTTATTCTAAATAAAGGTTGAGCTTTCATTGAAGGAAAACGTCGTGATGTAACCATACCATGATAGTATTTTGGTCTCTATGTCTTGCCGATGTAAGACGAGATGAGGAGGGATTCACGTACACTGGAGAGGAAGGTGAGGTGTGGGGGGGGGAGAGAGGTGGCTATTGCTGTAGCAGTAATCACCCCTCTCCCCCTCGGATGGTAAGGCATCTCCCTCCATCCCCATTGGGCTGATGTAGGACGGGCCCATTAGGCTTGCCGCAGGGGGCGACGCGGAGAATGCAAACGCGATCCCGTTTCGTCCCCATCCCAAATGCGACGGGCGGCTCCGGGAGGTTTAGTATTTTGTTCTGGCCAGCTACCACCCTACATGTTTGAAATTCTGCCGCCAAGTACCGCAGCACTTAGCACGTGTTTACCATCTTGGGCCACATCGTCACTTAACATAACATCAGACGAGATTGTTAATAAAGCTATAAGTCCGCGGAGCACAAAAATTATGTATATGAGGATACATAACACTGTTAAGGTACAAGGAGTTAGTTTTACTCACTAATAATCTAGCTTTCTATAGGTGAAAGATCTTTAACAATCGGTTAAGTAGTTTCAGGTTATCCATAAGAAATAAAAAGTAAATTTTACATATATATAGATATATAGATAATGTTTTTGATAGTATGGGGTCTCAGTGGTGATAACCGTTAGTAATCAAGCTTCCTATTAAAAAAAAGAAATTAAAAAGTTTTCAACTGAGCGAAAACTTTTTATAGGTAATTACGATTTAAGTTAATAACAATACCCCTTCCAACAATTTATTTTATTTTTGACAGTCTGAGTACAACTCAATAATTAGTGATGTCCTAATACGTTTCTTAATCGATTCCCTATAATATAACAATTGATTTTATTCATTAATTATGAAGTTTTAAATCGATTCAACACATTGATACGTATTTAATTTTCGCTCAACATTTTTATTTTATAAATATACACACATACGCAGGCGTTTAAATGACTAATATTTTATGTATTCAAATAAACCATATATACTACGGTAAATGTATTTAAGATACATTTCATTAATTGAAAATATTTACATAATCTGTGGGTTTGATAAATATTCGATGATAAATATAGGAGCTAAAAAGCATGTCGCTTCACTGTTGAAAAAACAACAGCGTCCATGAACGGTTGCATTTTTTGGCTGCCTGTTTAAAATTAGAGAACTTCATAGACGTGGTTATGTCAAAAATAAAATAAATAGATGGAAGGGTTATACGTGTCTGTTACTTACTAGTTTTAGAGCGCGGTTCCCTAGGTCCGTCGACGGTGACTTTAATAGCTTTTTGGTATGTTGCAATTTGCGGCGGGTTCGTTGATATCGTGATCGTCAGCGAGAAACTCTTCCCTGTAACAAAACTTAATTTATGACTACTTAGGTAGATGATATTACTTTGAATAGGAACGACAAAAGAGATGGATACGTTTATAGGATAGGAATTGTTAGAATTAAGGGTAGTTCTTTTTTTTTTACACGATGTAGGCTCAGTGCTTTGACCACAATCTCACTTGATGTAAAGTGACGATGTGGTCCAGGATGGTAAACACACTAAGCTTAGAGGTACTAGTTTTCAGGCGATGTTGGCGAAACACACTTATAGGTATTTGGCGACAGGTTTTCAAATTTGAAGGTGTTAGCTACCCAGCGACGCGGTGCTTGCGAAAGCCACCCCGTGTCGCCCCCATCCCAAATGCAGCGGACGGCCCCGGGGGTTTTAGTGGGTATTTCGGGGCGCTTCACGCCCGGGCGAGTCCAACACTGGCACGGAGTTCGTCCCTCCGTGCCCCCTTACCTATTGTATTGGGGGACTTCGGTCTCACTAATACAATAGGTAAGGGTAGAGCGTAAATGCATTTCCCCCCGTCAAAAAAAAAAAAAAAAGGTGTTAGCTACCCAGACGGCCATTATTATAAAATGTCCTTATCACCATACTACTGTTTCCTCGCGATGTTTACCTTCACCGAAAGCTCAGGTTGATTTTAGAGTTGGATAGGTGGGCTCGAACCCGCGTCAATTGATGCAGAATACGGCCACTCTATCCATTGCGCCATCATCGCTTCAAAAGCTCAATTATTACGTTACACCAATGGGAGCGGGGGAATTTTATGATGATTGCGTTAGTAATTTTTCGCTTTTTATACTTTTTTTTACAACTAGGAAGAATCAAATGCTAAAATTTAGTAAAAAAATATGCGAATGCGAAATGTCTTTTTACGTAATACTTGGTAGGTCTCTTATAGTGGTTGACTTTTATGAAAATAATATGTGATTGAAATATTATACAGAATACACTGGTTTAATTACTATAAGTAAACAAATGAATAACTGCCATATTACGATTGAAAACGGATATAATCATCGTCATATTATAAATATTAAAATGTCCTGTAGTTTTGAAAGTGTGCGTGCGAGTTTCCTAACTATTGCCGTGCTAGTGTTCCATTGCGTTGTAGGGTTGCCATACAACATACACTGTCAACTAAAATTCCGAAATAATATTTACAGTAATATTAATTTTGACTAAGAATTCATTTTATTGTTTGTATTAAAATGTAGACATCATTATTATCATTGTCGGAAGAATTATCAAACTTAAGTGGTAATAAAGGGCTAAGCATATTGCTCGTAGAATGGATGCTGGGTAGGTAGGTCGTTCACAAGATGGACCGACGACGATCTAGTGGACGTCAGGAGAATGTGCTGGTTGCGGGTGGCACAAGACCGGTCTTTATGGAGATCTGTGGGGGCGAATTATGTTCAGCAGTGGACGTATTTTAATTGAATTGAAAGATGGAATGGATGGATGGGAAGGATAGTTTTGGTATCATACTGATACTCTTTTTTTTAGATTGAATAAAACATTTTATTCGATATTTCTATATTAATACTTGTGGGGAAGCGCAAGTGGGTAAAATAGTAATGAATATGAGTGTAGAAGGATGGAAAAGTTGTGGAAGGCCAAAGAAAGTGTGGATGGAATGTGTAAGAAATAATATGAAAAAAAGGGAGTGAATGAAGAGATGACGTCTGATACGTATTGAAGAAGAAAACATACTGCGCCGACCCCAAGTGAGTTGGGAAAAGGCATGAGAATTATAATGATTTCTATATTAATACTTGGTATTTATTAGTACATAACATGACAACCCTGCGCATGGTCGGAAAATAGCGAGCTTTTTGGGCGTCCGATTTGCGGTCGCCAGTAATGAATGCTCCGATAAATACCGAATAAAATTACTGTTAAAATGAGTGGATTAACATGTCTAATGCAGATAATTCGTGTGTAGCGCGCACTCGATTTAGTATAAATGACTGATTTTCAACGGTATTCCGCGTGGGTTAGTCGAATGTGTTTAGATATTCCGTTTAGATCATCTAAATGCTACTTACGACTTAATTACAAAAGTTTGTGATACTAATATATAAAGAATATCGTTATTAA
Organism: Samia ricini; assembly: GCA_014132275.2. Taxonomy (NCBI): domain Eukaryota; kingdom Metazoa; phylum Arthropoda; class Insecta; order Lepidoptera; family Saturniidae; genus Samia; species Samia ricini. The sequence continues at coordinate 5,736,119 of AP028159.1, forward strand.
ATTTCATAGACGGCCAAGCCGAGGCTCGAACCCTTGTGCTAGTTACCTTTTGCGGCGAGCGACTTCAGCACTCGCCCACAAAGATACGGTGAAGCTGTTAAGGAACTTCCGGTCAACAGCATTAGCTAGGTTTAAAAAAAAAATCATTGATTTATTTAATATACGTCATTATACGTGTTTTAGCTTTCTCATTAAGATTTTTATTTAATTATGTATATTGGAACTTTGTTAATTTTTACCAAATACAATAAAATTCCTTCTTATATTCAGATGAGCGCAAAGCAGTTAAGTGAGTAATCGATTTTATTTCAATATTATGTTATGTGATGGTTATCAGGCTAATACAAAACTAAAGTTCTAATCTATTCACGTTAAGTATGATATGATGTAAATAACATAGTAATTGTTCGGTAGATTTTAATAATAAAAAAAAATATTCGGAGTTTGTCACTCCGATCTATGAAGCATTTTATTCAATCTAAAGTAACGAATATACATATCTCTTAAAAGTGATTATCTATTTATAAATACGAACTATTGTACATTATACTTTTACAATGTTATAACTTTAATAGATTACCTCTGTGGTACCACCGATAACATAACACTTTTATAAGACTTCCACCGACAAATTAATGTTGTTAATACATGTACGGACCGGACCGCGGACATGGTATGTCGAGCGGCCGAGGTTATAAGTTGCTTAATGTGTCGAGTACCCATAAAAATAAGACAATAGGAAAACAATGGTAAGCTGGCGTAAACGCCAGGTAAGTGCTCAAGGGGTTATGTAGGGATGGGGAATAAGATTTTTCAAAAAAGATCGATTTTTTTAATCGTTTCACTAAACATCCTCAACAAGACATCAATCTTTTTTCTATTTTATTCTTTTTGTTTCTTCTTGTGGCTGAAATTAGAGACTATATTATCATTTATTACAAAAACTGATTACATTTTTTGTTATAAACAGCACTAAAGATCATCAGTAGCTACTAAAGAAAAAAGAAAAGTACCTAACCTACTAAGGGAAAATGACACTGAACTGAACTATGTCCGCGGTCCGGTCCGTACGTGTATTAACACCATAAGACTGGTTTGTTTTTATTCTAATATTAATAAACGGTTTGATAACATTATTACCATATAAAATGTATGTATTCCTTATTAGAATAAATTACACATATATGTATATATTTTGCTAGTCATTGTAGGCATGTAGTACAGTTAGAGGAACATGTTGCCTTTATCAGTTATATCAGTACGATGCGTTTCAAATAAGAATGTGCATGGACCTGCGCCATATTGTGACGTCATAGCTAACGAAAAAATTATATAGGTGTGTATGGTTAATTAAAACAACGCATATTAATAGTCTCAATAATTAGGCAGATAATTTACTAAGCCTTGTTTTAGTAATAACGTATTTGATTAGACGCTTAACGCACTGAGTGTGATTAATATTTTTCCAATATAGTGAAAATAGACTAAATAATAAATATACTTTTTAAGTATGAGTTGATTTTATTCACATAGAATAATAACGCTAAGAGCGATAGTTTCATATAAAAACTCGATTGACTTTGAAACCAAAAAAGTGAATTTACTTAAAGACGTACTTGGCCTTTTATGGCCAACTTCAAATGGCTTCACTCTGTGTACGACAAGTGCCGTTCTTAATGCTTTAATTCTATGTTTACTAAATGTAGTTATTTGTTCAAAATGTACCCATTAACTGTTTACCCATATTACTTTAACGAGAATGTATTAACTTGCGTTGCTGTGTATATATTATATTTAATTTGCATCGTAATGAAGTTTGAATTATTGACAATAATACTGTCTATATGTATTGCATAAATAAGCTAAGGCAAATACAGTTAAACACATTTATCTTCTATATTTGTCACGCGATTCTCTTTTGATCAGCAGTCATTGCCGAATTGTTGTTGTAACTGTTCTATGATAAGAGAAATCTTATTATAAGAGCTAATAAAGTAAATAAGTTTTTTTTTCAATAAAAAAGATGTCTTCTGGTTGTCCTTATTCATTTTCTCATTGCCAATCAGACAATGATAGGTAACTTAAAACCTTAGTTATAAAAGCTACTACAACTCACGGTATTTATAAGGTAACAAAGTAAGCTAAAAGATCGTAATATCAATGCATCAGTCCAAGGAGCATTTCAATAAGGAAACAAATCACCATAAAATATTGGTCGCAAACATTAAAGGCGTGCCTCGAACGTAAAATATCGCTTTTAAAATCGCCGTTAAACTTAATGCAAGTCGTATGATCACTCATCAAGAGTTTAGGACCTAAACACAATGCGTGCGAAGTAATAAACTCAACAATGTATGCAACAGCCAACTGAGGTGTTGAGAGAAACGCGTGAAATATTCAATTATTGTGCTCGGGCGCAGCTCTGGGCGAGGAGGGTACGGCGGCCATTTTGATTTACGATCGAGCGTAAATCAAGAGTGACATTTGCGAGTCGAGACGGCTCGTGTATTGCGACAAGATTTTCAGGAAAATTGCGGTTGCTTTCATATCGCTGCTATATATATAGACAAGTCACAAACGTTGCAGAGTCATGGAAGCAGTGAAAGCATTCACGATGTTTTACACCGTTTCGGTGTGATTTCACCGAGTTCTCAATATGGTATTGGTGCATCTAAGATGCATATAAATATAACACGTTATGTGCGCACGAAGACATAATATGAACGAGTGTCATTCTATAGTTCTCGCCTCTCTTCGAGTATATAAATCTTGACTGCAATATCTAAACAGCTAAACATGTAGGTATGTATGGATTTATATATTGGGATAGCTGGGAAATACTGAATAAGTTATTGGATAGAGTTTAATTTATCTATAATCTTTAATTACATACATTTTCTAGGTTATGTTAACGTTAAAGTCAAATAAATTTACAATTTAGGCTATGAAGGTCAAAGTTACGAAAGATTTGGAAAACACTATTACTAAAAATGAACAAGAATAGATCTTATAGTATTTTTTTGTTATTTTATTACACTTGATATCCGTTTATCCATTCGACCGAAAGACGTCCACAGCTGGACATAGGTCTCCCCCAAAGATCTCCACGATGACCGGTCTTACGCCACCCGCATCCAGCGGATTCCCGCGACCTTCAACAGGTCGTCGGTCCACCTGGTATGGGGCCTACCCAAGCTAAGTCTTCCGGTGCGTGGTACCCATTCGAGAACCCGTTGGCCCCATCGGGCATCGATTCTGCGAGCAATGTGCCCAGCCCACTGTCACTTTTGGTTACTTTGCTTCTTCTGCGAATGTCCTCATTCGTGATTCGATCACACAGTGAAACTCTAAGCATAGCTCTCTCCATTGACCTTTGCGCAACTTTAAGTTTTTTTATTAGGCCCACTGTGAGCGAACACTTGATATATTTTAAATTAAAAGCAATGGTTTCGATTTATCGCAAATCTACCAGCAACGCCTCTAGTAGAAAATCTTAAAAATTTGTAATAGAGACGTAAACACTGATATTTATAATACGTCATTGGGGGATTTATGGGATTTTTATCGTAACTAACATAGATTTTTTAATATAAAATATAAAAAAATACCATTAATTTGCATATCCCATGAAATGGTGATTTGTTTTTAACCTGGATATAGACATTATATATGAGTGAAAATTAAGTATAAAAAATCAATGACAAAAAAATTTGATATAATTTTTCGTAGTCATGATGATTGGTGCATAATATAGTTTATGGTTGCGCTACACAGCGGGTGGGACTGGGACGCCAACGCGCTTTTACTGTAGAAGAGTTCGCGCACAGCTCGCTCTCGAATAGCGTCTACGCGATATATTCTATAGAAACATTGCGTTCGTGTTCCGGTATGCCCAGTGTGTGGTGAAACCATTACGCATATACGACTTCAGTCGGCATTCCGACCGTGAAGCTAGTAATTGTGTGTTATGTTAATGTGCATAGCAGCTTTATTTTACATAATACTTGAAAAAATAAATAACTCTTTTATACCTCAGGTGAGTAGTTTAAATTTTGTTATTAAATTTTTATACTCTTCCATTCATTTATTAGCTAAAATTGAGTGTGGTTTGCGAAGTAAATTAAGGCTTATACATACTGAGCCCGTGGGTTCGTTCACGTGTAAGCATTGTTAGTAATGTTTTTAACTACAAGTGGATTTCTTTGCCGACATAATTCAGTATTAATCACATAACTGTGTGATTTGGAAAAATTTGTCAATTAAATCAATCCATTGTTCAAGTTATAAACCCTAGTAAGTAGCTACAGACAGAGTAACATAGCTTTTGTTATAATACTAGCTGCGTCCCCGTGGCTGCCTCCACGTTTCATAATCTAATTTTTTTTAGTACTAAGATAAAAAAAAAATACATCTCATAAATTCAAGCATTTGCCCGTAAAACTATGCATTGAGTGGAATTTATTCACAATTTCATGAGTTTTAATATTTTTACGCGGAACCTTAACTATTTTCGAAAAACAAATACCCTAAACAAGTACCCTAAATTACGCGGTGTAACTTCATCTATCTACCAAAAAAAATCCTGTTAAAATCTGTAATGCCGTTCCGGAGATTACCCATTACAAACAGACAGACAGACAAAAATTTTAAAAATTGTATTTTTGGTATATGTTTCGTATTTACTCGTACATTCATATCAATTTAGTAAAAAAAAACTTTGGAAATTACATACAGACACTTCAATGTATTTATTATAGATAGAAATAGAAAAATAAAGTCGGGTTAGTTTTAACTCAAAAACGGATATTTGTGATCTTTGAAAAATTAACGGTAAAATATGATTTCTTTCATACAGTTGACAAGTTTATCGTAGAATAAAACTACATTTAATTCGGCTATTAATACAACATTTACAGATTCTGAGGCGGTACGAAGTTTTTAATATGAACGCCATTATGTTTTTGTAATAAGAATGTCAACATTTAATATCTGGTCCAGTGCGCTTCGAACCTGTCCTCACTAATCACGTCACATTAGCAATGCAGTATTTTGATGACCACGTCAATGTATGGCAGCTCGCTTACTGCAGGTGTTATGTTACACGGGAGTGCCCAGTGTAACATGAACCATGGTTTATGACTTTCGTTAGACCCGTCACGAATTTGGGTCATGAAGTTGGAAATCCGGTCAATTAATTAATATAAGAATGCAGTATCGATAATGTGATATTAATGAACCACCTGTACGATTTGTAATAAAAAAAATGTTCACATTAAAGTGACTTGTTTGATTGTATTCAAGTTGTGTTAATAAAATACAGCGGATATAACGATTTACAAAAATGCATAAATCCATGGTGTATATTATATAATAATAAACAGCTCTATATTAGGAAAAAAATATATTTCTATTTTAAATACAAGTTATAATTTTAAATAGTAGACATATTGGAAAAGGAAAACAGCATTACAAGAGCAAGAAAAAGTAAAATAATTTTATTTAGAGCAGGAGCCAAATTAAAAACTAAAAATGTATGTTTGTATGTAAAAACACATGGAGTATCGCTGTACTAAATTTTATGTAAATATTTTTTAAAATCATGACGACTTCGTTGCTTTTTTTCTATTCCAAATGCAGCTGTAGTGAAATGACAGATTTTTGATTAATATTTTTAAAAAATACCCTTTTTTATAGGATATAGGCTCAGTGCTTTGACAACAATCTCACCTGATGTTAAGTGAAGTTGTGGTCCAGGATGGTAAACATACTAAGCCTAGAGGTAAGCCTAACAACTTTATTAATACCATATCATATTTTAATTAATACGTTTAATTTCACTGATCTCACTTTTTTTTTATCTGATAAGTACACTTCTAACGTGGTTCCATTACCACCAGATCACGATCTGATTAGTGGAACTCAGGGTAATTGAAAAAAAAAAAACCCTCGAATATTATAGACACACGTGTTTCATATATTCGATTACGAAGCTATGAAGTAGGCTTCAGTACTTTACCTATACATACTTATATTAAAAAGTAGATTTTTTTTTAATTAAAAACCAAACCGACTTCAAAAGAATAAACTATAACAATGCACTAAATAGTCAATAAATAATTACTTTATTAATCTGCTTCTTTAATTTTGGAGCCGATGCCAGCTAGACTTAATCAATGTACTCATTTACAAATGGAAATAACTGCCTAAACTTTATCATAATTACATATAAGCTAAATAAAGAACTAGGGTGATTTTAATGATTAATTAATAAAAATTAAATATAATTAGCGACGTAAATTTTCACTACTTTGTTATCCATAAACTGGCACCGATTTCAAAATTAACGAAGTAATTATTTATTGACTTTTTAGTGCATTGTTATAGTTTATTCTCTTGAAGTCGGTTTTGTTTTTAATTAAAAAAACTTTTAGTATAATGATATTAGTTTAATATGTGATAAAATTATAAACAACGCAGACTAAGTCGCGGGTACCAGCTAGTAAATTATATAATGTAACCATAAAACCTCCCAAGGTGGAGAGTACATCTAGTACTATAATATCAAAATAGACATTTAATGTTTCTGGTAACGTTACTGATGGCATGCTGTAGCATAGAAATGATTTGGAAGTTTAACATTTCTTATATTCATTTCAACGGGGACGTAATCAAGTGAATTTAGAGGAATTAAATGTTAAATTAAAAATGGCTGTATTACCCAGGCTTTAGTTAATCTTTAATTCCGATAAATTTGCATTGCATATTTTGCATTCTACTTTAACATGACTTTTAAAAGATGCGTGAAATATTAGGAAAAATCGAAATATTTCTGTATTTTAAAATAATGACGACCATCATTAGATTAAAATCTATCGACAACAGTCACCATCATCATGTCGGCCTAAATCTACCACGACTAAAGCGTTTAGGTAGCTCTGAATATACACGTGTTGTTCCTGGAATGAGACGCGCAGAAACGTGTCACTATGGCGGTTTATTGATACAAATTCGGAGTAGGTAATCATGATTTACGGTATGCATTATTATAGTCTCGCATGAATAAGCTCTTGCCCTTTCAGCCGAGGAAAATTGCGTGTCAGCGTTCACGCCCGCGAAACCGCCGTTCCCGCTGCCGGGGACAGATGGCTAATTTTGCTGTCGCAGACTCTTCGGGTCCCCCTACTGTGGCTGCCAAATACGTGCCCGTTCTCTAACTGGGAAGGCTCTTGACGGCACCGCCAGCGTGATACAGTGACACTGATCATTACACGCACAACACCGCATATACACGCAGGTCCTGTAAGGAACCTTTTTAAAATTAGTCAATAAAAGTGTAGCGGTTAGCTAGGATAAAAATTCCGCGGAATTTTTACATACAGGTAACGACCAATCCGAGGTTCGTACCACTTTGATAACCCTTGTCTTAGTTACCTTTTGCGGCTGAGTGCCTTCAGCACTCGCCCCCAAAGTTCGGTGAAACTGTAAAGGCATTTTCGGTCAACAGCATTAGCTATTTCGAAAAGAAGGGTAAGCAATATTAGCAGCATATTAATCTATTAAATTTATAATAAATGTACACGATAGCATTTGTTTCATGGGTCTCCCTTCCAACTCGATGCATATCTGATTTGTCGAGCATAAGGGTTTGTAATATGATGTGGTGCAACGCAGCACAATGGAACAGTAAAGTCGTTTACGGCCGAATGCGGTTTGGAAATTAAAATCCGACTTGTCCTGATACGAAGATGCGAGTTGACTTGTTATTATGAAACAATCAATATGTCAAATGTGCCTATAATAATAATATATGTACACAAAATAATACGTTATGACGAAAACATAATGAGATCGTCATATAAATTTCATAATAAATATAATTCATACAAGTATGAAGTATCCTAGATATTCTAAACGGTTTTATAGCCGAAAGAGAAAGAAACATTGGTTTTTTTTTACACTTAATAGGCTCAGTGCGTTGAACGCAATCTTACCTAATGTTAAGTGACAATGTGGTCAATGATGGTAAACACATTAAACTAAGAGATACTGGTCTTCAAGCGATGCTGCCGGAATACAACTGTTGATATTTGGCGAAACTAATATCATTTCTAGCAAGCACAGTGTTATCCAGGATGAGTTCCGCGGAATCTTCATTCGGGTAACAGTCCATATCGAAGTTCTTAGCACTGTGGTGTTCTTAGCTTGTCATAAAACCAGGTTGTAACTGTCAAGGCTTATTAGGGATAATCGTTTTTTTTTTTCATGTGGAGGAAATGCGTTTGCGAATGCGAATTGCGTTTACGCATAGTATCGTGTGGAATATGTGAGACTCACACGGAGGTCAAAACCACCGCTTAAATATGCGGTTTCGATCATCACAAATAGCCACTAAAACCACCCACGACAGTACCGTATCCACCGCCAGCCCAAATATGTTCCGTGGAACAACAAAAGCATTTTTAACCGACTACAAATGAATAAACTATAAAAATCTACTAAGAAGTAATTAAATCATTACTTTATTAATCTGCTACTGTTTAATTAAATTTATCTTTTGTTTTAATATCAGTAATAATTTTGACATCGTTGCCAGCCTCCGGATAAATATACGGTGTTAATGTACGTCGATAATTATAATCAATTTGGATTAACTGTTCTTTAAAACCACCCTAGTCCTTTATTTAGGTTATATGTAATTGTGGTAAAGCTTAGGCAGTTATTTCCTTTTGTAAATGAGTACATTAGTTAACTGTAGCTGGCACCGACTCCAAAATTATTTATGATATTAAAACAAAAGATATGTTACTTTTTGGTGCACTTTTATAGTTCATTATTTTGAAGTCGGTTTTGTTTTTAATTTAAAAAAGTTTTTTAGATGCACAAAGTTGACCGATATAGTATCTATTAAGGAATAATATACCACGTTGGGTTTCAAGTATGAATCAAAGATCCAAATATAATCCGTTTTGAAATATTTTTGTGACGCGGCATCTAAATGTATGACGTCAATGGTTGAAATATTTGTTTTTATGCTATTTTATAAAGGTACGCGTCTCGTTTCCATCGATGACGTATGTTGGAGAAGATTTTCCATCGTTTACCGTATCATTGTCTGGTAAATTAGGGGAAATATTTCCAATATTTATAGGTATCTATAGCTTTTATTTTTTTTAATAATGCGGTCAAAGCCTTTTTCGATATACGTATTTTTTATGAATATGTTAAAAAATAATTATAAGTCAAGATTTTCAATTCGAGTTAAATGCCATTAAATAGCTAAATAATGTATACACATTGATGGAATCATAAATGGGGTAAATAGTAGCAAATCCCTATGGCAGATTTGTTAAGAGCATATAAAAATAGAGTTTTCATAGCGAATAACTCAATGTTGGAATAAATTGGCACTTTACTAAATTTTACTAAATAGATATGAATGCGCATACGATACCTATACCGAAAATACAGTTTTTAAAATTTTTATTTGTCAGTCTGTTTGTTCCGGGTAATCTCCGGAACGACTGGACAGGTTTTGACGGGACTTTTTTTTGGTAGATAGCTGTAGTTGCTCCGGGTAACTTAGGGTACTTACGTTTTAATTTTCGAAAAATTTAAGAATCCGCGTAAAAAAATTAAATCACATAAAAATTTGAATAAAATCCGATTCAGTGCACAATTTTACGGGCAAGTGCTTGAATTTACGAGAAATATTTTTTTTTTGTCTTAGTAGGTACTAAAAAAATTAGGGTTCCATATAAAAAAAATAAAAATGCAGTTAAGAATATATAAAACACGGGGCAGTCGCAGGGACACAGTTAGTATTATAATAAAAGCGATGTCATTCTGTTTGTCTGTGCCAAAATACAATTTTAAAATTTTTGTCTGTCTGGATCGATTTTGACGGGATTTTTTTTGGTAGATAGTTGAAGTTAGGGGATAGGATAGGATAGGATAGCCGAGTAACTTAGGGTTTTAATATTCAAAAATGATATGGTTCTGCGTAAAAAAAATAATACTCCTAAAAATTCAATGCACAGTTTTACGAGAGAGTGCTATAATTTATGAGTAATATTTTTACTTTATTTTAGTACTAAGTTTTTAAGGAAAATAATTAGGGTTCCTTATATAAAAATTAAAACGCAGTGAAGAATATATGAAAGGCGGGCGGAGCCGCGGCCACCAACTACTAAATAATATAAAATAAATCGTAAAATTGTAAATCGTCGTATAATTGAGCGATGGCACGCTCACCGGTTAACGGTGTCGCAAATGCAAGTTTTCACATTCGTGATTTAGAAAATATGTTCCCTCACCGCAAACGATTATAATATCTTTCATGAAGAGGAATCTGGCGGTTAATGGCTCAGCCATTTAGTTTTCTTTTATTCCGTTTATAACGGGTACCGTTCGTAGAGCTAACTTAATTTTCAAGGTATGTTATCTGAAGTTTAAACGTAATTTACTTTAGTTAGTTTTAATTTTTAATACTAATAATTATTTTGTCTGTGTTACTTTTAAGAAAGTTTTTATAACTACGATAATACAATAGTAATAGATAGACTTACAATTAGTATAAGAAAAAAGTTTTAAGGATAAACAAGGATATAAATAGTGTAAGAATAGCGTAAACACAAAAATACCCTTTTTACTGGAGTACCACAACTTTGGTAGAAAATTCGGCTAGGGCTGTGACCAACATATAAATTTCGCTGAGTTATCCTTAGCTAAAGTCAGATGGTTTGCAAAAAAAAAACAAAAGCCCCGTTATATAATCTATATAAGTGTGTGATGTACAGAGTGTTGCAAGAGCTTCCTCAGCACTGAATCAAAACAATATACAAATTGATTATCGTCATAATCGTCCTGCTCACAATTTGTTATTTGGGGTCGGCGCAGTATGTCCATACATCTGTGTTAGCGACTATATCTTCACTCACACCTTTTGCCTTCCTATCTTCCCTCACACACTCCATCCATCTTTTCTTTGGATGTCCAAACTCCAAGACTCTCCCTCCGTCACTCAACTTTCACTTTCACATTCTTCGTCACATGTTTTGAGATTAAAACTTGCTTGACATAATACTTGAACTTATTGTCAGGTAAATCGGTAATGTTACTTGGGATCTAATTGTAAAACCGAATACTATTACCTATAAAACTTTTATTACACTTACTTAACCTAAAGCGTGGAACGGCCCACTTGTCTTTACTTATAGTATTAAAATTATGACGATCATTCACTAGATCTAGCTTGTCTAAATTTTTACGAATATGCATTAAGTTATCGAAGATGTATTGGGAGGGCAAAGTTAAGATATCATATTCTTGAAACTTGTTCTTTAGAGATTCGCGAGGTCCCATATTATATATTGCTCGAACAGCTCTCTTTCACACACATCCATATCAACATTCGCATCTCTTCTGCATACAGTCGTTTTCCATCCATCTTCTTAGTAGCCCAACATTCCGATCCATACAGAATGGCAGATCTTATAACGGGCTTATATATTCTGCCCTTCAGTTTAACAGACATACTACAGTCGCAAGTTATGCCTGAGACCTGTCGCCTTTCATCCAACCTGAGTTGATTCTCCGCCTCACATACCAATATACAAATTGATACTGCTGCATCCTAAAAAAAATTGGTGAATAATATCAGACTACCGGGTTAAGGGTAATACCACTAATCTCAGAATCTGGGATAAACCTGTCTACAATTGAAAAAAAGACTAATAAAAAAATAACAATTGTTGCGTAAAATCCGGACTAAACCAATTCTACTACGATCGCTACGTAATTGTTTTGTATAAATATTGAATGTTCCGTGACGTATTTGGCATGTAACTGTAAATACGAATGAAGTGGGACAACTCTACTAAGAATTTTTTTTTAAATAATTTTAATTTTTTATTTCTCGTCATATTTTAAATATTGCTATGCCATAATGATACTAAATGACAATAGTTCAATTAATTATCATGCGATTTATTTCACGTAAGTAAATTTCGATCAAACACAAATTACTTTCAACCAGTAAAATATTTTAGATGAGGATGTACCTATTTTAAAAACGTAATAATAAATACAAAATTACCATTACAGGAAAGATAAGATATAAAAACCATATTAAATAGATTTAGGATGAAATATTTTAATTATAACTGTATAAAATTTATAAATATATTAATATAATATTTAAGTACCCAAGCATACCCAAGAGAGTATAGATCTTTTATTAGGAACATGCATATGTCTAAACGTTTATTAATTAGTTTTCCAAACAGAATAACTGTAAAGATACAACAGATAATACTAATATATTGTCTTTGATGTGAAAACGCTGCAAAATGTAATTATATAATTTAGAATAACTACATCTGTACATAGTATAAAACGAAGTAGCTTTTTGCATATGTCTGCCTGGTTATCTGTTAATTCAATTCAATGGATTTTGGACGGAGTTTTCACCCTCAATTCGATATTTTTTCTGTACAACATAATATCATAATTAAGCTTTGATGTGAGAAGATAAAGTAAATCCTAAAAACAAGTCCTTAAAAATAATTTTAAACAGGTTTCGAATATATTTATAACAGCAAGTACCAACTAGATAATTGTGTTTTTTCAAAAACCCTACAGAAATTTCACAAATCTCTCAGGACGCAATTTCAAAATTAACGCGGACGAAATGACGGGCAGTACTTAGTATACAATAATAAATATATGCATTGTAACTGGTTACTTATGGTATAAAATATATGAGGAAACCATAGCATGGTGGTAGGGCATTTTCTAATAATGCCCGCCTGGGTGTAGGCTACCACCCTGAAGTTTCAAAACCTGTTGCCAAATACTAATAGATGTGTTCTGGCAGCATCGCTTGAGAGCCTCTAGGCACAGCGTGTTTACCTTTTTAGAGCACATCGTCACTTAACATCTGCTGACATTGTGATCAAAGCCGTGTAAAAAAATGAGGTAACCACGAATCTGTGTTACTGGGTGTATCCTATACTGTGTCATAATCAGTTGAATGAAAAACCGGTCCGCTCGGTAGGTACACACAGGCCGATTTGGATTCGTCATCGTTTCTACAATCTCGTCATCTTGACTCGTACTTAATACGTTTCAACATAGATCAATACTTTTAATGACGTTATGGGATTTTAATTTTTTTTTTGTTATCGTATTATTATTTATTTCATATTTTTAATAGTTTCCAAACCTATATAATATTAATTTATAAGCAAAAAAAAATTAAATTTGATATCAAAGGTTGATATTATTTTACTTTAATATGATACTATCACGACAACTAATTATTTTAAAACTCATTAACATTTTATAAAGTATATTATAAAATATATTTATTATTTTATAAACACTAGAATTGTAAAACTGGAAAATAAATAAAAAAAAGAATGTGCTTCTCGGGACGCCAGACAGAAGTGATAACTTACACTAATCTAAGTTGATGCCTACCGCTGCCGTATGCGTGAGAGAGAGGGCAGCCAGATAGACTGGCGCCGTAACGCGTTACGTAACGAAACGGTCTACCCTCCCATAAGAAGTTATCACTTCAACAAACATTTAATTTTATTTAATTCACATAAATTTATGAATTTTATTTTGCCAATATGTATTTTTGATTAAAAATTATAAAGGAAAAATACATTTAATGTTTTTTTTTTTTATTATTAAACCATACTACAGGGCATGAACCTAATGAAGGTAATAGGAAAATTACGGCCGTAATCTAGAAGGTATTTATAAGAGTTCAGGTACTTTTTAAAGGTCGATACGGGGATCATCTATGTATTTTGGTCTGGCACAAAATAAATGTTTATATTATAATAACTGTTACAGTTACTTCTATTTGCCCCTGTGTTTTTCTCCTACAATTAGATGTAAACTTTTTTGTCTTATGTGTTAAATCTATAAAAATACACACACACACACACACAAACACATAAAGTGTTTTTCTTGTTCGGTAAACATTTAAGTCCACTGAACCGATTAGTTTTGTTTTCATTAAATTTTTTATCATGTTCGTTACACTATTACAAAATAATCTTTTTTGCATTAATAATTTTGTTTAAGTCTAACTACGTGTATCTTAATCGATTTTGTTATCCGGACAATGTTTGATAAGACTTAGGTAAGTATACGATACAGCAGCGATGATAGCTTATTTGGTAGTGTGGTGAGATTCCGCATCGATAAACTTAGCAACGAACTGACGTATCCAATTCTATATGAGGCTGAGTTTTTGGTGATTTTAAGGGTATTCTGAAAGCATTACTCGAGAGGCAGTATCGTTTACTCTTAGGTGAAATTGTGGATTGTAGTCAAAGAGCTGAGTCTATCCATTACAAAAAAAACAGTAAATAAAGATATTCGAATGAAAAACAAAACAGTAATATTAATGTAATTGATTATGATTCCTGTAAGTTGTACATCGATTGCTGAGTGTAGATATTATGAGCTCAGTTAACTATTAGTACCGGCTGCGAATGATAATTGGTTAATTTCGCTGCTACTATAATTCACGTTCCGACGTCGACTAATAACCAGTTTTAATGTTTTTATTGCCTGCGAATAACCACGGTTGTTTAACGATTACTTTTAACATTTCTCAAAAACAATTAACACCACTATTGATGACCTTTTATTTACCTATACTAATAAATAAAATTGAAGTGTCTGTTTGTAATATAAAAATATTCTTTTTTTCTAAACACATATGAACGTATATACGGGGCACCGAAACCAAAAACACAATTTTTTAAATTTTTGTACGTCTCTCTGCTGGCTGGACCGATTTAGACGGGAATTTGTTTTGGTAGATAGACGAAGTTACTCTGCGTCTACTTTAATTTTTCAAACATAATTAGGGTTCCGTGTAAAAGAATAAAACTGTGAATAAAATCCGATTCAATGGCCAGTTTTACTCGCAGGTGTTTGAATTATTATTTAAATTATTTATTATTAGGACTATTAAAAAAAGAAAACACATACAATTTGGAAAAAATCGATGGAATGACAGGTTTTTCAGGTAAGTGCTCGAGTTTATGAGAAATATTTTTAACTAGCCATGTGCCCCGGCTGCGCCCGGATTTCATATGTTCTTCACTGAGTTTTATTTTTTTTATACGGAACCCTAAAATTTTTGTACTACTAAGATAAAGTAAATATATTTCTCATAAATTCAAGCACTTGTCCGCAAAACTGTGAATTGAATCGAATTTTATTCAATTTTTATGCGTTTTATTTCTTTACGCGGAACCCTAATCATTTTCGAATATTAAAAATGTTCTTCAGTAAAAAACTTCAGTTATCTACCATAAAAAGACCCGTCAAAATCCGTCCAGCCGTTCCGGAGATTACCCGGGACAAACAGACAGACAGACAAAAATTTTGAATATTATATTTTTGGTATAGGTATCGTATATACATTCATTACCTATTAAGTAAAATTTGACATTACAAATAGAGACCCCAATTATATTTATTATTATAGATTTATCTTAGTAGCAAATTTTTTTTAAATATTTATAAATAGGGCCCAGCGTAAAAAAAAATCATGAAATTGTAAATAAAATACGATTCAATGGATAGCACCATCTAAATATTATTTTCCATAAAATTATTTAGAAACTATTCTACTTAGTGAAGAATACATGAAAGGCGGGCGGAGCCGCAGGTACACAGCTAGTCATAAAACAAATTTGCTCACACTTTAAGGACATCCAAATATATACGTAAGCATTAACGGAGAGAGGGGTTGGGGGTTACTTATTTTTTATGACACGGAGTCTGAATGGTCAATATGTAATATACGTAATATTTACTTATTAATTTTCATTTTTTTTTTTCAAAATTATATCAATGCTTACCTATTTATGCAGGAGAAGGTAAGAGCTTTGATTACTATTGCGGATAAGCCGTAGGAGGGAGGGGGGGGGTATGTATTGTCCTTAATGACTAAAATTTTGCTTACTTGAATGCACCACTTTTGTATTTATTTAGGCGGAAGATCTGCTCAGAATAATCCCTCATTCCGTTAACCTACATATTCACTATAGATAATTTACTTGGAATAATTCGGTGTTAGTCGAAATAGTTTTGCGTGACTCGGTAAAAAAAAATTGTTAAAGTTATTAAAAAAACGACTCAACGATTTATTGTCGAACCCTCGAAGTTTATTTTTTGGAACTTACTAACAATGATGGTCTGTAGGGCCTTTACTGCTTCATCGAGTATAACTAGCCGGCACTGAAAGTTCTAAACGATTTATTTTCTCAAACATATTTAAATCATGGATCCGAGGTTTGTATACTATTGAGTAACGAAGTAAATTAAAATTAAAACTTGGTTGACCTAGTGCCTGAACGTATTGTCCCGTATATTGGTAATGTGTTTTGGGATCTTATTGTAAAACCTAACATTACTGTGTCTAAAACATGGCGCATGTAATTTATGTTAACTTCTTGGATTAAAATGACACCGAACGTTAACAAGATCAAGCTTGTGTAAATTTTTGCCGACATACATTAAGTTAAATATACGATTATTTACAATGTAATGGTTGTTAATTAAAGAATGTCATTTAAATTTTTAGAGAAGCAGAAGTGGTGAATTTGACAACGGTAACAACACAGCCACGTGCATTACTTGCACAAAGCAGTAATTTAAACGTTACTCAGAATATTGTATTTGGCAAAACACACTAACATACCTTTTAGGAAAGTAAATAATAATTGAGATTTCAGTTGGAAGTTCGTAATAATTATGTAAATGGGTCTAGACTGTAATGACTGCCTAACATCAAATGTAATACCACCATGCTATCTATGGTTTCATCGCCATGTTGTACTTTAACCGCAAACTCAGTCTTATTACCGAACAAGATTCGACCTTAACCCTATCAGTATTAAATTCGGTCACACTCTGCCATTGAGCTAACATTGCTTCAATTATATAAAAAGACATATATTAATTACTTTAACGTTATGTAATTAATTATTGTAAATGAGAGATAGAAATACAATATAACATAAGCTCACGTCTGTTATCCCCGAAAGGTTAGGCAGAGGTGAAATAGCGAACTATATCAACACATTTCGCCGTGCTTAGTTCCGTCCCAGATGTGACAGGGGGCGAGCCTGTCGCCCTATCGGTCACAAATGCCATACTCCGGGATGCTACTAACTAGAAAAACCCATTCTCACTTGACCCGAGACCTCAGAACGACAGTCGTACCGCAATACAACTGCTCCACCGTGGCATTTAAGAAATATAATTTTAAAATAATATGGTGCTTTCAAAAGGTTGGCTTAAAGTGCAAGTGTATTCTTCGTAAATACAATCTATCGTATCTAAAGATTTCACATTCTGGTCGGTCGGTTCATTGTAATGTTTCACTCACCTCTTCCACTTCGGCCGACAAATCTCAAGTCGTTAAACTTCGCTACTCTGTTCTTCATAACTGCGGAGTTGTTTCTCAGTTCTGCGGAACAGTTCTCATCGTTTCCAGCTCTCACTGTGACGAGCGTTCCGTCCAAGACATCGCCTAAAGCGACCACTTTGAACCCGCCCGGTAGTGTTTTGTTCGACCCACTCCAGTGTGTAGGCAGAATCGAGCACATGTAGTCGGGGCTTCCCGTTCTTACTGTCGACAAATATAAAAGTTTTATTTAATATCTAAGATGCCTAGAATATTACGTATCAGTCGATAGTGTCGTCAGATTCCGCATAGATGGGCGTATGTAGATTCGAAATTCTATCATATATTGAGCACGGTATAAAAGCACAGGCATTAGAAGGCATTGTGAGGAAAGCATAGCATCATTTTAAAATAATGTCCCATAGTCACTTAATATCAGGCGAGACTGTGTTTAGGCTCAGCGCCTTGACAGTATTAAAAAAAGTTTATGAATTCCTCTATGTTTTTGCTTGTCGATGTTAATATTAATCAACAGAATCAGAATAAATTGCTTTGAATTAAAAAAATAAATCTAGATCCCTTTATAAGTGCCGTCTAATATTATAAATAGGCTTGATTGTTTGTTTGTAAGGCATGCACGCCTTAACTACTGAACAGATTATCATGAAATTTTACAAACATGTTGTCACGGGTTCATACATAAAAGTACATAAGGAAAGCTTTCATTCAGAAATTACTTGCAAAAAAAATCTACCTACATTAATGAGAGCAAAGCCACAAGCAAAAGCTAGTATATATGTGATAAAATATCGAGTGTCTACAAGTTTGACTTTAATAATTTGTCACCGTTAACTTGGTGGTTGTCTTCTCTGAGGTACACTTAAGAGTTATCACATTTTAAGGCTACTTTCTATAAATTACAAAAAAAAAAACTTTAAAGTAACACTTCAAAAGAAACAAATAATTGAAGAAATCATTCAGTAGAAGTAAGGTAGAAAGATACGAAGAAATAACAAGATATTTTATTAATTACTAGTTGTGCGCCCGCGGTTGCGCCCGCGTTTCATATATTCTTCACTGCATTTTTATTTTTTTATACGGAACCTTAATTTTTGTTTAGTATTAAGATAAAGTAAACATTTTGCTCATAAATTTAAGCACTTGCCCGTAAAACTGTGCATCGAATCGGATTTTATTCAATTTTTTTGAGTTTTAATTTTTTTATGCCGAACCCTAATTATTTTCGAAAATTATAAGTACCTTAAGTTACACGGAGTAACATCAGCTATCTACCAACTAAGTCCGTTCAAAATTATTTTTTTGGCTGTTCCGGAGTTTACCCGGAATAAACACACAGGCAGATTTTTTGTTAATTGCATTTTTAGTATATCGTGTATATTCATATCTATTTAGTAAAATAAAAATATTTTTGACATTACAAACAGACACTTCAATTTTAATTATTAGTATAGATAATAAATTAGGTTCCACAAAATACGATATGAGTAATTCTCAAAAACGTATCAAATTAAAAATAATAATAACGGAACGTTCTAGAAATATTCTATTGTATTCTATCCTGAGTTTGCGGTTTACTTCCTGACTGCTTAACCCCTTTACGCAATGGTTAGATGATACTAACCGCAAACGTTGTTTGAGGAGGATGTACATTAGATATTACTTAGATATATATAAATTCTATTATAATAGTGAACTGGATAAAGTTTATGATATTGAGATTTTCAATACAATAAAATTAACTCTTTGCCGTGTGGTGCCGGCTAAGAGTGGTGTCGTAAAAAGCGGCCATGGGATAAACTAGGGGATGGGCAGCAGCATCCTCTGAGTAACCACATTCACCTCTTGTGATCACTAACCCGCCTGCCAAGCGTGGCGATTATGGTGATTACCCTCTTTTTGTGGGAGAACTATGTCCAGCAGTGGACGTCTTTCTAAAATAAACTCTGTTAAAAACTAATGCCTATTGTCAAACCCAGCGCTCTTTACCATACCTAAGTGTAGGGACCAGCACACCTCGATGCAAAGCCAAACGCGCCTTTTCAGTTACTTACTGGCTGCACATGAAGTTACGCAGGGTCCCATTCGTTCTTTTCCGTAACAAAACTCTTCGCTCAATATAACTGTCACACTTTCCATTCCATCTCTCGTAACCTCTGATCCCAAAAACACAAACTCTTTCTCCTTCGATCGCAATTGTACAATCTGTCATTCTTTCTTCTTCGTAATAATAATTGTTCGTCGGAAAAAAAAAACACGTTATGCTCAAATCTAAGCCACAAACAGAGCAAACGATCTCTGACATTGCGACTTTATTTATTGTTATTGCGAATGCCAATCTAATTGGAAATTGAACGCATTTGAGTTCAATTGGCACATCTCTGGGAATCATAAGGATTCGTGGTAGCAATACATTTTCACCTCGGAACTTGTCGTTCAAAATCCTGGCTTCGATAATGTTTTCCATTAAATTTTTAATGACTAATTTGCCATTTCACAACTTTGGGGGTTCAAATTACGAAGCAGAATAGCCGTAGATTCAACCTTCAGTTGTAAATGGTGCGGTGGGATGCCTTTTTTTTTGCATTGCATTTGAAATGCATTTACGCACTACCCCTGCCAAGTTCATTAAGAAGACCGAGGTCTCCCAATGAAGTTGGCAGGGGGTGTGGAGGGACGTCTCCACACCAGTGTGGCACTCACCCGCGGTGGGATGCCTGGCAATACCAATGAGTGCAAAAACTCGCTATTAACTAATATCGCTTTTAAAAAAAGTGATGTGAATTGAAAATAATGGCACGAAGTGTTTATTCTGGTGGTGTCATGAGAATCCCATGGAACAATCTAGAGGGATTACCATTGTTTTGCTGGAGTTTTGATACGAGTTTGAACTTCAGAATAGGTGGTACGGACAAATGCCTCTTAGCCTGCCCAATCGGACAAATATTTCTACTACTTTACCTATTTGATTTATATGACGCATTCGCGTCATAAAACTTTACAAAATATCTTATGAAGATCTATGAGCTCTCATGACAAAGGATTCATTTTCAAGTGCTGAGATCTATTGATAGACTTCGTATAATTGAAACATTGGGAATAAATGGATTTATATTTTTTGAATTAAATTTTTAATCCATCCATCCATCCGTTCAATCGACAGACGTCCACTGTTGGACGTGGACGTTGTCGAGACGAAAGGTCTACCAAATATTCTATTCATAAATGTATTAAAACAAATAAATTATCCGTATTTTGTAAAGTACAATACCCGAATTCATTTCCACCTCTTCTACATGTTTTTCTAATAAGTAGTTGTACTGACGCTAACTGTAATTTGGTCTGAAGAGTGTAATTTAACAAAAGAATTGATAGACAAAATGTATAAACTTTGATCTCAGAGGTTGACATTGTCAGTGTTGTTAGTCGAATATATCAACTACCTCTTAACTGGCCCCTGGTCTAAGAATTATCACTCACAATATAGTGAAAACCTAAGACCAATTAAACAGTGTATTCGATATTGTACAATACTTTCTAATAATAAAATAATTACTATTTATTTTCTTAGTATTTCTTAATCTATCAGTGTTGACTACATAGTAAGAATATTATAAGCAATAACCATAAGACAAGAGATGTAGACCACACATCGGTGAATAGTTCTTCTTCTTAGATAATCGCAATTTGTGTACAAACAATTTATGCCAGTGTCATATAGGTAAGATGTATTTTCCATCTTGTATGAAATTCTCGAACTTTCCATGGAGCTTTGTCGCCACCTCAGAATAAATGCTACTAAATTTAATAATTAAACAAAAACAACTGCTACAATACAGACTAAGATCCCGCTAAAATTTCCCGATGAATAGTTAATTTCACCAAGAAGAAAGGAAACAGGGTTGCCAGTCTTTGTAAAAGTATATTCTAATAAATTCTCAAAAGACAATGTTGTTATCTTAAATATATTATGAACCAGGTACAAATGATTACTAAATAGATATTTGTATTACCGAAAGATATGAAATAACTTCAGCTAATGACATCAAGTTAAAAATTGATGAAACTATATTTAAATAAAAAATAATAATACCTCAACATTATTCGGGCGCCAAAGCCTTTGCTGAACGTTATTGTTTTTATAAATCTAGAGCTAGTCTCGAGTTGATAGTCATAGATCAGTTGACGATATCCTAATCGGATTACACAACATATTTTTTTTACCTTAACGTGAATCAAGCGATTTGTTTTTCGTGGCCTTAAGAGGATATCCTAGCGGAATTTATTCCCTGTAGTCCCCTGATTCCTTTCTCTATAATTCTGCATTATGGTAAATATTTTTATACCAAATATTATATATCCATCACCGCCATGCTGGTACGTTTTGATTTTATACATAAATTTGTTTTTGTAGAAACTTTGAAAATTAAAAAATGCTCTTTTGTACATTTGATGGATAAAATTAAAAAAAGCAAAACGTACAGGCATAGCCAAAGTATTTATTATTCTAAAATTTTTAGGGCGCAACGCGATAACAATAGATGTCTGAAATACCTAATTTTCCGACCGCATGTCTCCTTAAATAGCTGCGTTGACCGTTAGAGCAGTGACGCGGTCAGGTATTTACTATATGTATAAATAAATTGGTATAACAGCATATATTTCATGAAAAAGATATTTGACTTGACTCACTAAAGATATCTCTTTACACACTAATCAAATCATTACGTAAGAGTTACATATTAGCTCAGTAAATATGAGAAAATAGTTCGGGTTATTTCCAGCGGAATTTTCAAATCGTAAAAAGTTTCATCGGGTCATTGGTATTAGTATAAATGTAACATATAAAAACCATCGTTACATAAAAGTTACCATGAGGAAAATCAGTAGAAAAACAACAATACATCGTGTGCACGTGAAGTGATAACTATCCGCTAATACACGCAAATTAGGAAAAAGTTTGTTGTCAACTTTAAAAATCATCACGTAACCATCATAAAAATGTAAGTAAATGTGTTATCTTTATTATGAAAGCTAAGTAAGAATTACACATTACATTAATAAAAAATGTGCGGTTTCAAGAGATTTAGAATAAAATTGTTTCAGATATTTTATATGCCCCAATCTAATATCTGTTTATACCTTTAAAATTAATATTTCTTTTTTTCGTAATAGTCGCTCTCCGCGGTTTTACACGCGTAGTTCCCGTTTCTGTGGGATTGTCGGAATAAAAAACTATCCGATGTCACTTCCTGGATTTCAAACCATCTCTTTACCAAATTTCATCCAAATTCGTCCAGAAGTTTTTAAGTTTATGCGTTACATACAAAAATACCTCTCCTTTTTATAATATCAGTATAGATGCATAGATGTATTATGTACACTGCAACCAAATTTAATTGAATATTAATTTGAAAAATTATTTCCAAAAAATACTAACTGTTTGTTTCAATGAATTACCTTGGAACTCTTCATTTAATTTACACAGTGAGAAGAAAAGTTAAAGACAAATAACGTAACCTACAAATATACCATAGAGTATAGAGTATCCAATTCAACTAATTTTGAAACGATGATATCTCAGCGGTATGTGATCGGTTTCCGTGTCGATGTACGTAGGTTCGAATCCACATATCCTATTTTATAATGAACTTGAAATTTAAGGACAGCACTGTATCTATACAATATATTTCATAATGAAATCATGTTAATTTACCAAAACAAGAATTTACTAATATTTTTAGATAAAGGTATTATATAGAGAAAATAGAAATTAACATACTTTTAATAATGACTTCCTAATTGTATTGTAATGTTTTCATCATTACCGTAAGGTTTAAATATTTAATATACATACTCGTACTCGTACTCGTACATACTCGTACATACTCTTCCGTTTTGTACAAATTTGTAACATTTATTTTCAATTATTCTCTTCAAGTCAATATCTATTCGAACTTAGCTTGCAATAATATTTATATACAAGCTGTGCCCGCGGCTTTATCCGCTTGGTATTCAGAGAATTTGCAGCCTATGTTCTCACCCTAGTTGTAATACGTGTCATTACCAATGGTCATCGAATTCGGTTCAGTAGTTTTCCGTGATTGGCAAACAAATTAATAAACAGACAGACCGCCAAATTTTTTAAAAATATCGTAATGTTTGCTATAGTCGCTTCGAAAGCTGCCTATAGTATTTTTTCTTAATGTGTCGAGTACCCATAAAAATAAGACAATAGTAAGACAATGGAAAGCTGGCGTAAACGCCAGGTAAGTGCTCAAGGGGTTAAATATATTTAATGTACAGATTTCGCTTTGTTTGCCTTTTATTATAAGTATAGTAGATAAGTGAAAAAAAATATCTTCAGATAATTTCACCCTTGCAATAAGGATGGTTTCTGCCCATAACTTTATCGGTATTTAGATAAACGATATAGTATGGCGATAAAAAAAAAGTGGAGCGGTTTAACTGTGGTTACACTATTTACGGAAGCTGAGGGTGTGTGCTAATTACCGCGAGCCGCAGATTGCGGGCAGTGTGCGGTCAGAGTATTAGAGGATGGTACTGGTAACAGACCACTGAGCGACGCGACGTTGACAACAGACGCAATGTATACAAGATGAATCACGATAAAAACTACAGTTGTATCGTATATGTACCTCAAACCTTTTTCTTATACATTGTACATTCTCAGCGCTTTAACCATAATCTGACTTGATGTTCATTGACTATATGATTTAATATTGTAAGCAAGTTTTCGACTGATGCTTCCAGAACATACTTGGCGATACATTTTTAAGCTCGATAGTGGTAGCTAGGCAGTTGGGGCTTAGCAAATGTCCTACCACCATGGTATGGTTTCGTTACATATCAAAAGCTCAGACAGCAGCACAGGTTCGTTGTGGAATAAATTCGAATCTGCACCCATTGACGGAATATCCTCTATCAAAACTATTCTGACGCAATATCGTTTCATCGTTTTCAAAGTAAGCAGAAATATAAATATTTAAAATACATATTTGATTTTATATATGTTTTTTTTTTAATGTACTGCTCGACGCTTGGCTTCAATCACTCCTGATGGGAAGTAAGAATGAGGCCGACGATTGTACTCGATCTTTCAGTAAAAAGTGAGTCACTCTTCTTTTGAAGACCTCTATAATGTAAGAATTTGGAAACACGAAGGCTGGAAGTTTATTCTATTCATTCGCGATTCTCATTATGAACGTAGCAAAACCCTTCGTGCAAATGAATGGAAATTCCACAAGTATGGATGAAAACTCATATGACCTGGTAGTCCTCAAATGGAAAGGAGAGGGTGGGATGAGTTGGTGCAGCTCTTCAGCATATTCGCCACAGTGGAACCGATAAAACACGACAAGGGAAGCAATTTTCGTTCAATATGTAAATGCATTTCATACTCAAAGCAAACTTGTGGTATAATAGAGAATGTAGTGACATAATACATATATAGAAAGGCATGGTTAATTGGTTTGGGCATGAGGAGAAGGTGGATGTAACAAGATTGACGAAAAAAATTTACTGGGCAAGCCGGTATAGGTCGACCTAGGCGAATGTAACTTGATCGAAGACGTTCTAAAAAGGCCGCGATCAAATGTACCCGTAACCGAAGAGCGTGTACGAAAACGCTCATTAAACTAGAAGAAGCGAAAGACCTGTGTCAGGGTCGCAGGTGGATAGATTTACTTTTATGGGAGTATTACTTATTAATATGTAAACTTGAACAATTGCGCAAATAGTATAAATTAGAATTTCATTATGAGGTTTTTTTTAATATTATGAATTAGGAAACAAACATGCTGTTCACCTAAAGTCACCTTCAAATCATTTTCGTATGGGCACGGCGATAATATGACTTAATTTGATGTCTGATCAGAATCTATCGGTTGTCGCTATCATCATGCTGGGCTATATATACCACACCTAAAGTCTAAAGGTACGGTAGTGATACTGTGATGTGTTTTTCTGACAATTCTATGGTGATTGAGTAACAGCCGGAATCAATTGACTACTGAATTTACAATGGGTGATCCCGGAACTTGACATTCCGAAGCTTGTCAGTCTGGGTTTTTCACCAATCACAAACCAAATAGTTTAAGGGTGGCTCAAGGCTCGACAGTGAAAGGACTACATCTATTTTTGCTGCAAAGCACCGTTTAATTAATTTGAAAATTAATTAAATGAAATTATTTTCGAAGGTTCGAATAGCTAGAGACATACAAGTCATTCCAACTTACTCCGCAACGTTCAAATTATCAGTACGGGGATTTTCGTTTAGCTAACAACCACTTTTAAATTAAATCTCAGTAGTTAATCACTTATTTGTTAATCACCCACTTAACCGCAACTACCTCGTCATTTATAACTAGCTGACATAGTTACCGAACCATAGTTCGGAAATAAATTAGACACTGTCCTACTATGTATTAATAAAAAAATTATTTTGAGGTAGCTATCTACACGTATAATTTGAGACAATGCGAAAGCGTCCTTAGACTCTATTTTTAAAACGTAAATTAGATCTGAATTATTTTTCGTTCCTTCAAACTGATTTTTTACACGTTTTAGGCGCAGTATTTTTTGCCCTCAATCTCACCTGATATTAGGTGACGATGTGGTCCAGGATAGCAAACACACTAAGCCTACAGGTACTGCTTCTCAAGTGATGCTGCTGGAACACACCTATCGGTATTTGGCGACAGGTTTTCAAACTTAAGGGTGGTAGCTATCCAGGCGGGCATTATTAGAAAATTCCCTACCACCAAGCTATGGTTTCATCACGATGTTTTCTTTCACCAAAGCTACTTTTAGAGTTGGATAAGCAGGCTCGAACCCGCGTCCATTGATGCGGAATCTAGCCGGACTATCCACTGCGACATTATCGCTTCAAAATCGTCTTTACGTTAATCAAAAGCAGTCTGATTGTAACGTAGATTCGTCTTTATTAAAACAAGTTAATAAAAAAGGTACTGCAGAAAATCTACCAAGCGAATGTGAAT
This sequence comes from Samia ricini, assembly GCA_014132275.2. Taxonomy (NCBI): domain Eukaryota; kingdom Metazoa; phylum Arthropoda; class Insecta; order Lepidoptera; family Saturniidae; genus Samia; species Samia ricini. The sequence continues at coordinate 5,762,600 of AP028159.1, forward strand.
TATTCGCTTAAAAACTCTAGAGTACTGAAAATTATTGTAAGTAACCTATACTTTAATACTAATCGCAAAAGTTTGTCATTTTTTCTATCATCAATTCTTTTTATATTAAAAAAAATAATTAATGTAATGAAAATAGGTCTTTACACAAAATTCGTTAATTGAACTAAAAATAATAAAAGAAATTATTGAGGTATAGGAAATCACAAATAGGAATTTTAATAAATAGATTCGGCATTATGAGGGGTTTTTTTGAAATTACCGTATATGGAATATCTAATTACCTATATTTGAGAAATATATATATCGGAGCAACAGTACACAACAGTTTCCTCTGTCGAATACCAAATGCAAATAATATTATTATTTATGATCGAAAAGGTAAACTGAATTAAATCATTATTTAAGTCAAAATGTATATTTAAGATAATGTTTCTCATAAAAGAGCAACACATGAACGTTGACAACCGAATCGGTCCAACTTTTATTTATGGGCCTTTCCATTTTAATTGCATTCGTATCATTTTTGTTTTTATATGTATGTTAAAATACTTCATTCAAGTATTAGTACAGTTATATTATCTTTTTGTCTGTTTTTTTTTATACTGTCTTGTGTGAGTTGTGTGTCGCAAATAAATACATTCTTTCTTTTATAAAATGGTTTTGGAAGTGAAAATTCTTAAGCGGCGTTGAACGATTCTCGCTAGGGGAATAATATTATTGGTAATTAAAAAACGATGGTTTCAAACTTTTATCATAATTGTTTTACTCTTATTTGTAGTTGTTTAATTAGACTTTTATGCTTAAACCCTTGAGCACCTTTCCGGCGTTTACGCCAGCTTTCCATTGTTTTACTATTGTCTTTCTATTGTTTCATTTTTATGGTTACTCGACACATTAAGTAGGCTTTTTAATATAAATGAAACAGTTACAAACGAATTAAGTAGTTAAAAGCAAGAATGCAAGACTATGTACCTACTTATTTTTATTAATAATGTTTAGCCTTTAAATATATTTAACTATGTAATTAAATATATCTAAACGAGTAGCTTGGTATTTATAGTCTATGTGATAATTATCTATGTAATTTTGATGAAAATATAAAAGCTACTGTCGTGTAACGGTTCCATCAAGATTTCAGAAACTCTTCGCAAAGGAAAACTTGGTTCTTAGTTACCTATGATTTAAACATGATATGATTATTTATTAAATTTATTGAAGAGGATACTTCTTTATTCCCGTTACCAATGCTATGACGTCAGCCGTGAACATGCTACAGTATGTGAACTATAAGATGGCATTTAAGTGCTAGCGCTCAGAAATTAACTCACGCAACCAAGTTTCGTTCGTGTGTTTTGATTGCGAATTAATATGTCGATTACTCATAAAAATGAGACAATAGGAAGACAACAGGATAACAATGGAAAGCTGGCGTAAACGCCAGGATAGTGCTCAGGATAGTGCTCGCCCCCTGTAGCGAACCCAGCCTTAAATGCCCTACCACCCCGTCATGGGCTGGACCTACAGTGACTGACCCTGGATTGCGACATGATGAAATGCATTTCTATGATAATATTTTATCATCTTGACTGTACTTATTTATTATAAGCATAGAGGCTGAAGTTAGAACTGGATCATTCCAATTTGCACTTTCATGCTTTTAGGAGAATAGGTATTATAAATCTCCCTCTCGTTATTGTAAAGTCGTTAAAATTTTAATAAATATATTCATGATGTAAATTACTTAAATGAATAATATAAGTTTATATGCTTGCAGTATACAAATAAAGTAACATCAGTTTCAGCTGTAGAATTCTTATTGTGTTTTATTTAAAAAAGCTTCCATTAATGCTTTTATTTTTATAAAAACTTTATTAAATCTGCCATCTATCTATCCATTCAACTGATGAACGTCCACTGCTGGGTATAGGTCTTCCCTAAAGATCTCCACGACGACTGATCTTGCGATAGCTGCATCCAACGGAATCCCGCGACCTTTCACCAAGTCGTTGGTTCACCTTGTGTGGTACCTACCCACGTTGCGTCTTCCGATACGCGGCAGCCATTTGAGAACCCGTTGGACCCACCGGGCATCGGTTCTACGAGCAACGTGCCCAGCCCATTGTTACTTAAGTTTGGGAATTCTTCGGATAATTTCGTTCTTCTGCGGATCTCCTCATTTCTGATTCGATCACGCAGAGAAACTCCGAGCATAGCTCTCTCCATTGTACTTTGGGTAACTTTGAGCATTCAAATTGTATCCATAGTATTTAGTATTTCTAACAAGTCCGTCTTAGCACCTTAAGTGATCACTGGTAACACGCACATGTCGAAGACTTTTGTCTTGACACACTGCGGTATTTCGGATGAAAAGATTCAACGCGGCACAGCCGAGTTGGATTCGATGATTAACCTCTTTTGCGATATTGGACTTACCTAACTGGACAGTTTATCTGCAATTTAGGCTTTCTAATGAAAACGTAACTAGCATTCTATATATTTTTTAAAATATTTAACAATAATACAAATAGTTGTTTCTCCGATGTGAAAATGAAAAAAAATCTATTTAAATTATATTTATAAAGCTCTCATTAGTATATGGTGGTATCTGCTGTAATATATAATTTTCCTAACTATTTGCTGTTTATTTTTTTAAAGAATGACATCTTTTGTATCTCTTTCGAAGGTATTTATTTAAATGAGATAAAATTCAACTTAATGGAAAGCTGCGTTGATGTCTTTTACTTGAGTACTTTTTATCAGTTCTTGATCTATCAGCAGATTATTAAAAAATGAAACATTATTCTATTGAACAACACTTGCTTAATGCATACTTGAATAACTTGCGTATAATTATACGTATTATTAAGTTAGTCTATGAATTGGGTATGTATGAACGAGTATGAACAAAGCAGGCGATCGCAGTTTCGTCTACTCTTTAGACAGTGTAAACACGGTCTTAGTCACTTTTTATTAAATATTTTAATGATATTACTTAAAAAAAAATATTTAGGAGAGTTTTTAGGATCTTTTGGTATTATCATATTAATGCGTATTATTCTTAACATTTCTTTTAAATAAAAAATGATTTAACTGGTTCTTCTTTGATAGGAATATTAAGGTATAGGTAATAATAACCCAAAAATGTGTATATAAAAAACTCGAGTATAATATAAGAAGCGACCACTTATCTATTTTAACATATTTCTAAATTTTTCAATTGATTACATAATAAAGTAAACAATTTTTATAGAAACTTTAAAAAAGGATATGATTTAATTAATAAAATCATGTAATTATTTCAATGGTAGATATATAATTTATTATAACTGACTTGCTGAGGAATAGTTTTAATAAAGTATCATTAATTAATTACAAGTACAATTAAGCAAACACAAAATTAACACAGTTTGTATTTTTAGAACAATCATCATAAAACATCTTACCTAAATCTGGATACTCGACAAGTGCTTCATCAATGATAGACTGTACCCAAAAGGGTTCCACCTCGGCCATCTCACGGCGCCGTCGGCCCCGCGATTCATACGGCAAGTGCATCCTTTACATCGACATCACACACTCACTCGCTGGCCCAGTTCGTGCGCTCTCACAAACCGGCCCCACACACCCGTCAATGGACACGTCACTTATGGAATTGTCGTCCGTGTCAAGGTCGCTTTTAATTATTCTAATTTCGGCAGTTGAAGGTTCCAGCTATCCTAGTATAAACTTTCCTCGCTTAACGTTCTCTTGGCACTGCTCCAACGAATATATTAAAAAAACATACGATTGTTTTAATATTATTATCTTCATGAGATTCTTGTCTATACTTAAGGTAAAATATTTCTAAACAAAGTTTGAGTATTATATTAGCTTGGACAAATTGTAGATCAGATCTTTGGATTTTAATTTTCTCTAAAATTCAGTCTCTTAAGAATAATGCTTTGTAATGTACTTTATAGTTATATATAAATAAAATTAAATGCATGATAAAATAATGCTTGCACAAAGTGTCCTTGCCGCAATCACGAATATTTGTGTTATTTCCTCAAAGGCTGAATCAAAAGTTAACAACGCGTACTCCAATTTACGTTAGCGCGGAGGACCTTGACGATCTTCAACTTAACTTTCGTCATTTTAAATGAGTCAGCTTCCCTCGGTGTCGTAAACTATCACCTCGCCAATCATTAATCTCCGAATTGTCCTATACGATTGTTGAATATACGCGCGGCACTCGTGCGACTACGCACGAACTGTCAACATCAGCTGAGTTTAATTATGCGAGATATTCCCTCGGTACGTCAACACGGTTCTTGGCGTGATTTTTACTATTTTTTAAATGCGCAAGTAAGCGTTATGGCCCGCGTCTTCGGCCGTCACAGGTATTTACCGCGTCGCGAGTCGTGTCCGATGAGTCAACACGCGTTGACGCTTTACGGAACCTGAACACGTGTTCACTGCTCGCGCGACTCTGTACTACTGAATCGCCGCCATTCTGTCACTCGCTGCCTCCATTCTCTGCGGTCAATCTGCGGTTTGGCCACGCTTCATTTGTCGGGAAAATGCGTGATGTTTTCCTCTTTGTCGCACGTCTACGACCGCCGGTACGTCCGAGTGAGACGGGTGCAAGTTTTGTGTCATTAAATATTTTTGTTTAGTCCCATTGTCGAAAGGGAAATATTATGAGCTTTTTCATTTTGGAGCGCGGTCGCGTATCTCCCTCTTTCGGTCCGCCAGCTGTGGTTTGTGTGGAGAGAGATGCCTATAAATACATTCGACCTATCTATCCTGTAAACTTTTTACTACTTTTTATATCCAGAAAACAAAATAAAATTCATTTTATTATGAATAGCACTTTCTTTTGTGAAGGAGTTGTTAATAGCTTATAAAATTAGTTTTACTAAAGGGGTTTTGTTACGTTTACGCGATCAAGTATATTAATTGCAAATGTAAATCTCTTATCATATATGGTTATTTTTTTGTTATGAAAGAAGTTAGGTTTAAATGTCTGAGTTTCTGTAATGAATTCTAAGACAGGCGAGTGGGCGTGCACTCAATTGGGCGGAGCGACCCCGCCCTCTGTCGCGAAGATGTGGTGCTCGCGGGTGAAAAATCGTACTCGGCCACCGCAACGCCACAGCCACTACGCTGCGATACCGCAAACCACATTGTCCTCACGCGATTGTAACGAACGAGCGACACTTGTTGCGCGAAAACAGGCGGCCTTATCAATACCAGAACATCGAACTTTAAACTGTACAAATCATAATTCAAATGAAAGCACTAACAGCATGCAAGTGTTTTTTTGTTAATAATAATAATTTTTATTATGCATAAATTTTAAACGAAAAAATTATATTTTGTAAGTATTTTTAATAAAGGAGAAACATTATTACAAAGCACTTACATAATTTTACACATAATTCCTAGTCCTTAAATAAAAAAAAGTGTAATAAATTAGTTTTTGGTAATAATAGTAGATAAACTTATTTCATTAAAATAGTGCGCCGGTTTGAAGTATATTAATTAATTGTTTAATATTATAAATTATTGTCATTACATTTAGTTAGCAACAAAATCCAAAACATTTTAGTAACATACGAGTAGAAAATTGTAAGTAGGTACATGTTATTATTACCTAAATAAATTATATTTACCTTGAAATTTTTGACTTTTGCAAAAAACTCAAGTGTAAAAAATTCAATGAATAAGGTTGTCTCTCGAAATGCGGCTACAGTTAATAAATACAACAAAGATAAAACCTCCAATCTATAATTTTTAATATACCTCTATGCTAGACTACCTGCAGGCGGCACAAGGGACCGTCGAGTGACGTAATCATACATTGGTCGTGTTAGGCGCCTGCCCGATAACCGCAATGTTGTCAATTTTTGCGGTAGTACCGAGCGAATAGATTTGCGGACGAAATCCCCACATGATAAAGGTTTCTGCACACTTGGACTTTTACGCAAGAATTGTGTGTATTACCTGGTAGGATCATTATTGCATGAATACATTTCCACTATGAGAGAAGCTGCGTTGTTTTGCTAATGTTTTGTTACTGAAATAAAATTAAAAAAAAAAGTTACTAATAAATATGCCAAAGAACATCTTGCGTAGGTAAGTACGCGTTGCTTCCGGAGGAGGTGCTGACACATTCTGCCGAAAACATCCTACAGTATATTCAGGTCGTAGGTCTAAAGAGTGAGTTTTAGTAATCCAGGGGTGATCATAATAGATCTAACTATGTCGCAGTGATACAGGACTGTTTTTATCCTGCATAACCCCTTTCCGAACAATAACAATAATAAGAAATGATTATTCGATTAATATTTTTACAAATGTAGATAAATAAAGAAGACATCTGTTTGCCTGACTGGTCTGAATCTCCATCATAATAAAAACACGATGTGGATTGTTAATGGATTTCAAAATCAGGTGGGCATATCAAACATTTTATTAATACATGGCCTGTAGTGTACAAATATAGATAGAAGGATTATAGCATATTCGATTTTTTCAAGATTGATGTTTGAGAAAGCCTCTGACTTCTCAATTTGACAGTAATGAGTAAAATACCCACCAGATTCGTACAAAGGATTGTTAGTGTATGCGGGACGAGAAGCGAGTATACGTTAGTTATAAAATAAAAACCCAGTAATCATTACTCGGCAGGATAAATGTTACATACAAGACACATACGTTTGACGACATAACAGGAAAGCAAACTGTATATGACTAAATTATGTTTTTACCTAATCTATGACTTGTGTGTAAACTCGATGTATTCATACCTACACAATAGTCACGTACGCTTGCTTAAACGTTTCGAATTGTAATATCACCCCATAAATATCCCACTGGTGAACAAAGGTTTCCTCACGAGGGAAGGTATGCTTAATAAACAAATAAGCTAACAACGTATTGGCTATTTGAAACTTAATTATATGAACAGCAGCATAAATTTAGGGAAACGTCTAAGAAAGAGTTATAAACGATATATTTTAACATATGTTATGTTTATAATAATTTATATAATTGGATAAAAAAATTAAAATCATTTTATTTGCAAATTGAATATAAACTGCTAATAAGTCAACAGAAGCTACAAAAAAAAATAATAACATTTTTTGTGTTTCTTTAAATTTGTTCATACGTGAAGACACTATCTGCCCTATCAGGCATTGCACTAGTTACAATTTTCTCTACTAATAAATGAAATTGATGCGACTGTTTGTAATGTTAAAATATTTTATTTACTAAATAGATATATGCATGTGTATACGACCTATACCAAAAATACACATTTTAAAGTTTCTGTCTGTCTGTCTGTTTATTCCGGGTAATCTCCGGAACAGCTGGGCGAACATTGACGAGACTGTTTTGGTAGATATGTAGATGAAGTTACTCCGTGTAACTAAGGCTACTTTAATTTTTCGAAAATATTAAGGATTCCGTGTAAAAAATTAAAACTCATAAAACTGAGAATAAAATCCGAGCCGAATAAAATATATTTGCAGCAAAAAAATTGGAAATTAATTAGGGTTCCGTATATAAAAAAAATAAAATTATATTAAGTAGAAATGCAGGGGCAGCCATGGGCAGTGTAGCTAGTGTAAAAATAACATAAAAAATTGATATTAAATAACTTTTTTTCAAAATTAAACTATACCATATTTTTTTGTTACAGGCTGAACTCTCTCCCATTACGTTGTACTTAGGAACTAGTTTAATTTTATGAAATATTAGACCAAAAATTATAAAAATAAGTACAATATTATAACGGAAAAATGCACTTTTTACCCGAAAAAAAACTACCGTTTAATGAAAGTATAAAGTATATTTTAATAAAGTATATAAGTTAGAAAACGAAAGAAAGAAAGAAAGATTTTTTTTTCTTCCTTTCTTTCTTTCTTTAAGTTAGAAAACCTGTCGCCAAATTCTAACAGGTGTGTTCCGGCAGCATCCCTTGGGAACTAGTAGATCTAGGATTAGTGTTTTTACCATCGTAAACCACATCGCCACTTAACATCAGGTGAAGTTGTACTCAAAGCACTGGGCCTATACTGTGTAAATATACCTACATATGCAAGAAAATTTATAATACATAATATTTGAATTGTCCGTATTTTTTCTTGTGGAAATGCATTTACGCATTCCTCTATCAACTAAGGCGGGGAGTCAATTCCTCCCAGTTAAGTTGGGGGTATGTGAGACTCGCCCGGCATGAAAAGCCAGGTATATTCAATAAAACCCCACGCTGCCGTCCACCGCGTTTCTGGGGCGATACGGGATCATCCCTGCATGCTCCGGCGCTCCCTTCATCGTCTGTCTAGGGCAACTTGGCACAAGCTTCACTCTTTACCGCCCGCTGATCAGGAACTTGAATTGTCCCTGAAATATTATCACCATCACTCAATCATCTGGTTTCTTAGCGATGGTTTCCTCATCGTCAGCTATTAAGTACGAATCGAATTCTAAAATATAAGCTGGTGCATGTTATAACTGGTTACTTGCTCGATATTCTACTGATCTAACCATCAGCCGCCGTAACTTTAACCTGAATTAATTTAGCACATAATAAACTTAAAAAATATAACATTATTAATAACGAAACTTGCAACACTCCCTATAACAAGATTTATTTAGTCTTGGGTTTTCCTATATTACTTAATACCGTTTATGTTATTATATTCAATGAAACATTACAGTGACCAACTGATATTACGCGTGACGTAAATCGATTTTTTTTTTAAATATAGTTCGATGGATTTTCATTCATAATAATTATTCATACGTACTAGGATGGATGCAGACGGTGAGTCAATGGAAGGCCCAGGACACGCCTTGTTCGTACACACAAAGGATGAAATTTACAACATCGTAACTAGCGTTATTGTTTACCAACATCCGTTTTGTATCGTTCTGCATATGTTTACTGGGTGATGAGATAAATTGAAAGGATACTTCTTCGAGATCAGGGAAGAAAAAATATTTAACGTCAGCATCATCATCTTCACCATCTACACTTTTACAAACGCTTGACGTTTAGTCTCAATCACGTCTGTTGGAAACTGAGGATGAAGCTGACATACTTGATCTTTTGTTTTTCTAACCTATCTTATGCTTTTGACTGGAAGGGCCTTTACAGCTTCACCGTACTTTGTGGGCGAGTGCTGAAGGCAATCAGACGCAAAAGGTAACTAGCTTTTTGGACTTACACAGAGATTTGAACGCGATCGCTCAGTAAAAACAGATTCACTTTTCTTTTAAAGACCACTAAACCCATCCATTCAACCGAAAGACGTCCACTGCTGGATATAGATCAACCCAAAAGATCTTCACGACGACCGGTCTTGCGCCACCCGCATCCAGCGGATTCTCGCGACATTCTCCAGTTTGTCGGTTCACCTTGTGAGGAACCACGCTACGTCTTCCGGTGCGTGGTAGCCATTCAAGAACCCGTTGGCCCGTCATGCATCCGGTTCACTGCTCGCTCGCAGAAGATGACTAAATATATTGTAGCAATTGTGAAACACAGACGCAGGTAGCTTATTCCATTCATTTGCGGTTCTCATTATGTACGAAGAAGCCAAACAGTTCGTGCGAATAAATGGAATTTCCAAAATGCATGGATGAAAACCCATACGGCGCTTGGTAGTCCTCAAATAGAACGGAGAGATTGGTGTGAGTCAATGCATTAAGTAGAGTCGTTACAATATGTTTTCTTCTCCCACTTTCTACTATCATTTGTCATCTCAACATTCACACCTTTTATCACATATCCATCCATAATTTCTTCGGTTAGCCTTTATCTCTATATCCACCTTCGTACTTAACTCTGATCTAGTTATGTGGCTTTTATCTATCCTCATTACACGTATGAACATGGTATGAACCACGCTAACCTATTTCTTCTTAACTTCTCTATCACTCTTGATACTTTCAAACTTCCTTTAACCCCTTGAGTACTAACCTGGTGTTTACGCCAGCTTTCCATTGTTTTCTTATTGTCTCATTTTTATGGGTAATCGACAAATTAACTAAAACTCATTTAACAGAAATCAAATCAAAAATGTGTTTGTTTACAAATTGATTACATAGATATGGTTTTGTCCGCAGACCATAAACTAGGCAATGCCTGTATCTTGGAGTCTTGAAGTTTATACAGTTTTATTTAACAACAATGACGGTCTAATTTACAGTTTTGATATATTTATTTAATATGATATATATAAACATAAATACTAGGTAAGTGTGATAATTATTTATACACGCTTATTAACTATACCTATACTAATAAATAAAATTGAAGTGTCTGTTTGTAATATCACAATTTTTATTTTTTACTAAATAGATATGAATGTATATACAATACCTATACCAAAAATATAATTTTTAAACTCATAAAAATTTGAATAAAATCCGATTCAATGCACAGTTTTACGGGCAACTGCTATATATAATTTGTGTGAAATGTTTTTACTTTATCTTAGTACTAAATTTTTTTTAGGAATATAATTACGGACAGCTAGTTATATATATAAATTGATACTATAAAAGTTTAGTTTAGAAATGATGTACCCAGTTATTTTTCGCTTTTTGTATCTCTTCTATTTCATTGTAATTGAAACCCCTCAACCATTTACTAATAATCGTCTTCGCTTCGTAAGTTGAGCAATCTTTAACAGGGTACAGTCTTTAATACGTTAACTATTTAAATTAAATGTTAATCATAAAGTAAAATGCCTGTAAAGGTTAAACCTTATTCTATATGTTAATTTTGCATACTCCACAACCATTAGACATTTGTTAAAAATCTTGTCAAAAGAAAACATGACTAATAATAACTTATATTTATATCACCTCGATAAAACTGGAAATAAGAAAAAAAATAATATGTTCAGTAATATATATATATGTATATATATATATATGTTTAAATAATAATTAACACCAAAATTAGTAAATATTTAAAATTCTACGAAAAATACTAATGTTCGACCGGTGGGTGAAATTCGAGTACAATACATTGTTTTCCAAAACTTTAATAACATCACCTCAAGAGGACATGCGGTGGCAACAGATTTCAAAGGTACGATTAGGTATTTCAGAAATATATTGCTATCGCGTTGCGCCCCAAACAAAGAGTTGTAAAACACGAAAGGGACAACTGCAGCGCGGGCTGATTTTACCTATGCAAAATAGACGAAAACATCACTTCGTAGTATCCTGTTTCCTCCTACAAAACTGAACCGATTTTTAATTTTCTTTCAGTTTTAGAATAATAAAGACTTTGGTTATTCCATAAAGTTTTGCTTTTTTTTTAAATTTTATTCATAAATTTTGTTTGATGAACGTCTGAGAATAACAGTAAAAATAGAGCATTTTTTTTTCATTTATCAAGGCTCCTAGTTTCTACAATAACTAATTTATGGAAAAATCAAAACGAAGAAAGTTTATTTATTTGTACCACACAACACAATAAGAAAAAGAGTTCTTATTTACAAAGACCAATATTAGTGTTTATGCATATGGCATATGAACAATTACACACAAATCACACACAAAATCATTTATTAAGACTTTATTAGATTTATAAGCAGTATATAGTACACATATACCAGTGTGTACACATATTTACTGTGTGAAGGTCATTTATTAAGATTCGGTATTGTTTTTAATAAGATTTATTTTGCAAAGTTTCTAGTGATCCGGCGCGTACACGCTAATCTAAGGGTAAGTACATTTCTACAATTTCAAACAAAGACATTGTTTTGATACATGATTCACGTATTTCTCTAAAAAGACAAAACCGTTTATAATATTCTCTGTAGTGAGTATGTTGTGAATAAATTATGAATCATTATTACAAGCAAGATAGTGCCTATAATATATGGTACCGTATTTCCTGGAAGGTACATACGATATGTCGCGTCGTATTGTTATTTAGTATTTAATTTAAAACGACTATAGTCCGTTCACAGTAATTTTACCTCTAACCGTTAAGTTCACCAACTCGTTCGCCAATACACCTATAAGGCTATAGAGTTCTGGAATAATTTGTCCATGACAAATTCATTCCAAAGAGCTCATCAGGGGTTATACTCAGCGCAAAGCTGAGGAAGCCCTGATGCTCAGTAGGAATCAGCTGCGAGTATTAGTGAGAGCGCTAACTGGGCACTGTTGTTTGGGCAAGCATATGCACAACATGGGTGCCCAGAACACAAGAGAGTGCAGATTCTGTGAAATTGCAGATGAAACACCAAAGCACATCTTGTGTGATTGTGACCCACTAATACCCATACGCAACCGAGTTCTGGGTAAACATGCGTTGTTCCCGGAGAAGGTACAGATGCTCTCTGCCAAAAAGATCCTACAGTATATCCAGGTTGTAGGTCTAGGCAGTGAGCTTTAGGAATATGGGAGCGATCACAATCACACACACAAAAAATGATCTATTTAGGTCGCAGTGACACAGGACTGTCTTAGCCTGCATAGCGCCTTTCTCGAATAATAATAATAATAAGTTATCGTTCTGAATATTGTGTTAACATGTTTGATATGTATTATTTGATTTGATTGAATATACAATTTGAAAGAGATTTGATAAACGTGTCAGATTCAAAATAGACCACGCGAAAACATTGCCACTTTGCTATATCGATGAGCCGGACATGTTTCACCAAAAACAGCTGAACATCAATAAAAACAAGATAGTTTACAGGTATTTTATTTCTGATCGCATATCAATTAAAATCCTTTTTTTTTTAATACGTATTTTTCTTGGACTATTTTGTATTGAGGCAGAATCTGCAACAACTCCTTCTTTGCGGAAAATTATGCGGATTATTTATTGCATTGTGATAGATATCAAGGCTTTTTTATTTATTTTATAATAAACCAAGATCACTTTTTCGATATTAATTCCTATGAAATGTAGAAAAATTTAATACACCGACAACATTATTTTAAGTACGACTCATGGCGGAAAATCATTGACGAATGGAATTAACTGAGCTTTATATGATTTTTCTCTTTTAGTGAAGGTACGTATAGTTGGAAAAATATTTGTAGCACTACTTTGAATTCGCTTTGGCATGTTTTACGATTTAAGTGTACCATAAAAAGTAAAAATCCAAAACGATTGACGAAATATTTTAATTTAAATAACTTTAATTATTTAATAATTATAAAGTACCCTAAGTTACCCGGAGTAAATTCAGCTATCTATCAAAAAAAGTCCCGTCAAAATCCGTCCTGCCGTTCTTGAGATTACCCAGATAAACAGACAGACAGAGATTTATAAAAAAATATTGTGGTATAGGTGGCGTATATACATTCATATGTATTTAGTAAAAAAAAATTTTTTTTTACTTTAAAAAAAGACACTTCAATTTTGTTTATTAATATAGATTTAATACATATACTACCCGTTTGACACTGACATAGTTTTGTATTTACCTAATTCACATGTTACCACTAACTAAAAGGAAGAAAATCAATGTGATTGAATATATCGTGTGTTATATATATTTATGTTTATTCTGTATCTATACTAATAAATATAATTGAAGTGTCTGTTTGTTGCAGCTAATGTACGAAACGGCTGGACCGACTTTGTCGGGACTTTTTTTGGTTTATAGCTGAAGCTACTGCGCGTAAATTCAGATACTTTTATTTTTCTAAAATTATTAGAGTTCAGCGAAAAAAAATTAAATATCGTGAATTTAGGATTACAATCCGAGTCAATACACAGTTTTACTGGCTTGTGTTTGAATTTGTAAGAAATATCTAAAAATGCTAAAAATAATTTTAGTAAAATGTTAAGGGGTCCGTATAAAAAAAATTAAAACTCATGAAATTGTGAACAAAATGCAATTTGATTTTATTTTTTATTTATTTATTTAATATGGCAAACAAAACAGGATACAGTCAAATATTAATACAAAACAATTAACAAAAACAAACAATCTTAAAGCTAGGCTGAATACCAGAAAAAATGTTTACACATAGAAACCATCAAAACAATAATTTTCCAATGATTATTTAAAAGCTATATTAAGCATTAAAAAACAATATGAAACAAGGGCGGCGCAGCGGGAACGAAGCTACTTAGTCAAGTACGCAAGTTACCGGATTAAATACAAGACAGATTGAGATTCCGCCAAAAATCTCTAGTTATTGTTCGTTATTCGAAAGATCGATGAAACAATTAACCCCTAATACATGGATGATAAATTAGCAAAAATGCGTTAAAATGCAGGGGAATTTTAAATTTACGCTCTCTTAAGAAGATCCAATAGATATTTGAATATCTTTATGAATAATAAAGTGTGTTTTAATTTTATAGTTATTTAATGTTTATACTATAGTTTATTAAATTGTAGTGATTTTTTTTTAATTTGTGATCTGAACGTTGCATCATAGTTTAGAGAATGAATACTGAAGTATATAATAATACGTATTTAGTTTATTTGTAAGCTAAATACTGTAAGGAGCTTTGCTCATAATTTCGTGCCACGTGTCTGTTTGACTAATCGGTTTACGAATACGTAGGTACCATATTTTAATGAAATCCCATCTGACGACGCAAGGGAGGAGTAAATCTGCTTTTAAAAACAATTTTTAATGGACTTCGAAATAATAAGTCAAGGGGCATTATAATAGGGGTAATAGATTATTTCATAATAGGTTTCAATGATACTCAGTTAATTACACCTCACTGGATTGTATTATGAAAATTACGCAGTTAGGTAGGTCAAACTTTGAAAAAGAGGTTATTTGTCGAATTCTACTTGGTTGGGCTGCGTTCGGGAATCTATGCAGAACCTGCCATTCTGAAATATTGCAGTGACTTAAGACGAAAGTCTTCAGTCAGTATCTGTTACTAGTTATCATCACGGCATTGAGACGTGGTCGCTGACAATGGGACTCATACGCACCCAAAGGATATATGAGTGGGCCATGCTCGGATTTTCATATGAGGTAAGCACAGAAAAACAATGATTACTGGAACAATTACCAAATTAAAGTTGCAGTGGGCGAGACCATTACTCGTAGAACGGTTCTAAAATGGTGACCACGTACTGGAAGACGTAGCATGGGTAGGACACCAACAAGATGGACCGACAACCTCGTGCTGGTCGCGGGCGATCCGTTAGATGCGGGTGGAACAAGACAGGGCTTTAAGAAAGCCCTTGCCTCTACAAGCCTATATCCAGCCGTTAACGTCTGAGATAATGATGATGATGGATTAAACAAAAATAGCCAACCATAGGGACGGCCGCCAGTAATGAACATTCGAAACATTGGAAAAAGCGTTTATTTTTTTTAAGTTTGAATATCATAACCTGTAAATTAAAATTATCAACAAAGCTTAACATGTAACATTTGTCTGGTTTATAAGATTTATTATTGCTCCAAGTAATAATTATGTATTTTCGAACAGTCTATTCATAATCAAATAAATACGTATAGATATTCTATTCTATAAATAGATATTCTACGTACATAATTATACATTTTATTATTTATCTCTGAGCGCCATTATTTAAACGCCATCTTATACTTGACACACTGCACCATGTTGACGGCTAACATCATAGCGTTGGTAACGCGAATCTATAATCTTTTTCCCCAATCGAGAATCGCACAGCGCCGCTAAAGAAGGTTTCCACTTCAAAAAAACACTTGTCATGGTTTTCTAGCTTTCCCTCTTAAGTTTTCAATTTAGCGAGCGGTAAATATCATTAGAAATGTTTATAAATGTATTGTACTTTTATGTTATTGATTTATAAACATATTTATGTTGTTGTTTGTTTGTCGACTTATACAGAAGCGAGGGAGTTTTATTTAGCGAGATGTTTGATTGATTGAATACTTATTATTCAGTTACTTGAGTATACTCTATTATTAACTCCTTGAGCACTAATCTGGCGTTTACGCCAGCTTTCCATTGTTTTCCTATTGTCTCATTTTTCGTGGGTAATGGACATATTAATTATCTATACTAATAAATATAAGTGAAGTGTCTGTTTGTAATATCAAAATTATTTTTTTTACTAAATAGATATGAATATATACTATACCTATACCAAAAATACGATTTTTAAATTATTTGTCTGTTTGTTCCTGGTAATCTCCGGAACGGTGGGACGGCTTTTGAGAGGATTTTTATTTGGTAGATAGCAGAAGTTACTACAGGTAACTTAGGTAACTTTCGAAAATAATTAAGTTCCGTAAAATTTGATAAAATCCTATTCAATGCAAAGTTTTACGGGCAAGTGCTTGAATTTATGAGAAATATTTTTACTTTATCCTAGTACTATAAAAAATTATGGTTCCGTATAAAAAAATTAAAACACAGCGAAGAACATATGAGACGCGGGCACACAGCTAGTCAATTAATATAGCCGATTATGTATATATATAAATATATATATGCGTGTTTCTTCGTTTTGACACGTGGAGAGCATAGATGAAAGAAGATTGAAGAAACAAATTTACAAGTCAAGACTTGTGGCATGGTGGTAAGGGTCGTCCAAGGCGAATGTATATCGATCAGGTCAAGGACATTCTAAAAAAGGCTGCGGTTAATAGTACCCGTAAGACTAGAAGAAGCGAAAGACGTGTATCAGGATCGTGTCAGGTGGAAGAATGTAGCCTCTGCTTACCTTAATCGGAGAAAGGCGTGACGTTACGTATTGTTCAGTCAATGTATTATGTACATAACGTAACGTTATGTATTGTAATGTAACAGACACATATCATTTGGTTCATCGTAAGGTGTGGCAAGTTGAGACGAGGTGAATACGAGAGATGAGGGGATAGAGGTCAGAGTAGAAGAGAATAAAGTGAGAGAGGAGAGGTGCGGGGGTTGAGGAGAGTGTTATGTAATGCAATACATGGCGATACACTAAAACTATCACAACAAATGATAAAAGTTGTAAAATAAAATTATTTCTTTTATTTATAGGAAAAAAAAAACAAAAGTTTAAAATTGCTTTATTCAATTCAGGCCCTGATAAGCCGCTTATGAACGTCAAAATACTACCACCGATTCGGAATAACCACCCAGTCATCGAGAAGAACTGAAAAGATACTCGATCTGGTTCTTTATTGATTATCTATCTCATTTTTATTAAATGTAATCACTGTATACATATATATGTCATATATTGAATATTGGGTCTAAAACAAAACATTTTATTTTGTAATATTTCTTATTGTTTGTTCGTTAGTTGGCTTATTCTTCCATTAACCATTACTACTACCATAGATAAATGTGTTATAATCTTTGCTGCTACTAATTAAAATTCCTCTTATTTTCATACAAATTTTTATTATAGATAAATAAATACACCCTAGGTCCTACTTCTGTCTTTAGTAACTTCATTTTTAACAAAAACACATTTTTATTTTAACAATAAATGTAAGAAAAATAACTCAAATGTATCTTGATAAATATTAAAATATAATGATAAAGTGCTTAGGGTTAATGGTAGTGCGAGGAAATAGCTTCAGGTCTCAGCTCTATGATTTGTCCTTAATTCTATTCGCAACTATGGACAGTTTATTAGGATACGGCATACTAGTTTATCCTACGTGGAGGACCTAATCTTTTGGTTCATCTCCGGAAAGCTTATATTTCTGTTGACCGGATTTTGTAGGGAATCAAGGAGACACCGATAATCCTTGAGCTCTACTAAAGCGTGTACTCAATTCATAGAGATCAGACGAAGGCCAAAGGTAAGTATAATTTTTTATTTTTCAATCATCGAAATCTTTGTTTTCTTACTTCAATAGAAGAAATAAGTTTAGAAGAGAGAGATCGACTGAAGTCGACCAAAAAGTGTCTTTCAGCATAACACTTTTCTTTCTAACTAACTAATGCTGTTGACCGAAAGAGCCTTTACAGCTTTACCGTGGTACCTCCAGCATAACCCTTAAAACACTTTAACTCAAACATTGTATATCGTAAATAATACAATAAATATAACGAATATAAATGTTAACTATCAGGCAAGTAAGCAACTGCCAATAGTATATTTGACAATACCGCCATCTGTGATTTTATATTGGAACTTCATACTCTCATGGTGTCCTATTAAAAATAACATAAATGTTTTACAACTTTAACAGTAGATGGCAGTAGTTATTGTATGTTTCTATAAAAATATAGATGTCGCTATTTCATATTAAAAATAGAATTCTTCATAAACATTGGTTTTAAATAATTTTCGTTACACTATATTTTGTATGAAAATTAAGACATCTTAAATAATGCAAAATTCTCTTCCTCTAATTAAACATTCTTATTTATGTATATTTATTCCCCCTTTCTCTCAAATATAATTCGAGACCTTTCTACGAGTCATTTTTTTTTTCTGTGCCATTTAGCTTTTTTCTCCCCTCCATTTTTTCTTATTGCTTATTTTTATAATTTACCGAATATAATACAGGGTTCGTTCTTATATACTTATTAAATTATTAAAAACACGGTATAGGCTTAGTGTTTTGGCCAAAATCTCACTTGATGTGGAGTGACGATGTGGTTCAGGATGTTAAGCCTAGAGGTACTGGCTCTCAAGTGATGCTATCTCAACACACCTATTTGTATTTGGCGACAGGTTTTCATACCCGGAGTAACTTTAGCTATCTACCAAAAAAAGTCCCGTCAAAATCGGACCAGCCGTTCCGGAGATTACAAACAGAAAGACAAAATTTATAAAAATTGTATTTTCGGTATAGGTGTCGTATATACATTCATATCTATTTAGTAAAAAAAATTAATTGTGACTGTACAAAAGATATAATCTTTTCTATTACTATAGATTTATCAATTTATTGAAGTAGTGACTAACTTATTGAAGTCTAAATGTCCCCGCGGCTCCGCTCGCGTTTCATGTTTTTCCGCGAAACCATAAATATTTTCCTAAAATCAAAGTAGCCTAAGTTTCTCCTTATAACTGCAGCAATCTTCCGTTAAAATTGGTCCGCCATATTCGCAGATTATCGAAACAGACAGAAATAAATTTCAAAAATGGTTTTTTGGTATACCAAGTTGCTTATAAGTTCCGTATGTGTACATTCATGTGTATTTAGTATAAATCTGCTATTTTACAAACATACATTCAATTGCATTTATATGTATAGATTGAAGAGGTTCAATAGCAAGATCTCATTTTATCACACGAATACACGTAGGCAGTGTATGCATAACATCTTTTTCTGTAAATTTTATTCAAGTGATTTATTAAAATTATTTCAAATTACATTGTTCTCAGCTTTAGCTACAGAAATATGAGAACAGGAAGAAAATGAAACAATTTGTCAAATATTAAGAAAAAAAAACGTTAGTTGTACGTCGGGGTGTGCAATACAAAGTTGATAAAGAATCATACCCGAAAGATAATAATTGTGAGGATGATAAAAAATAAGCAAATCATAAATCAATTTCATTCATAAAAAGATAATACCAGAGACATCGTATGAATAAAAGGAATCTGGTTGAGTAAATATTTGGATAGTATCCTCATAATGTTTCTTACATATTCATCTCGGTCCGAAGCGCGGTCACGCCCTCTGTAAACTGACAATAAAAAGCTTCGAGTCTCACCAAAACTGCAAATTGTTATTTCCACACCATAAAGTTTCTAAAAGTTCTCTTTTCATGATAAAAATAATGTAATGGCTTGCAACGCGGGCTATTAATCTTTCTGCAATGAATGAGTTTTTATAGCAGATGGAAAAAAGTTACATCTTATTTCTTTTAATACCTACCTAGTACCCATTTTATATAGTAAATATATTTTTATGTAGAAATAGAGATACATAATATTTCAGAGCGAATATCCACGGTATTTTAGTAAATCATTCTAATGAGATTGCTATATGAATTGACTGAAAGACGATTTTATGAAATATGATGTATGTAAGGAAATAAATCTTTAATGTTCATAATGTTAGGTTATGATGGGGCTGATGTGTCTAATGTCAAAATAATAAAAGATATAGAAAAAATGAGCGAATATTGTATTTAATATCAAAAACAACTATGGTAATATTTTCTATTTTAGTGATTCTGTAACATTCTGTTGGTCTCAAAGGAACGGCGGGTCCTTTTGCTTTTGAAATAGGTACATTATGCCACCATTTTTTTTAATAGTAGAAGAGTTACAAGCATAACTGCTCCTGTAAAAATGACTACATACATTTTTTTATACGATGTAGGCTCAGCGCTTTGAACACAATCTCACCTGTTGTTAAGTGACGATGTGGTCCAGGATGGTAAACACATTAAGCCTACTATTAAGGTACTGGTGCTCAAGTGATGCTGCCGGAACACAACTATTGGTATTTGACGACAGGTTTTCAGACTTAACGGTGGTAGATACCCAGGCGGACATCATTAGAAAATCACCTACCACCAAGCTATGGATTCTCGCGATGTTATCCTTCACTGGAAGCTCGGGCCGATTTTAGTGTCGGATAGGTGAGGATGGAACTCGCGTCGATTGACGCGGAATTCGGACACACTACACGCTGCGCAATCATCGCTACATGTATGTAATGTAAAAAAAAAATCGCGGTGATGGCTTAATTGTAATATAGCCGGATTCCGTATCGCTACATGTAGATTTAAACCCAATTATCGAATCCTCTATAGAATTTGAACTTTCTTGAAAATCTGTTGATAAGCTCCTGCAAATGAACTCGAATCACTCGAAAACCGGTATCTCTTGGTTTAGCATGTTTATCACATTGGTTCGCCTCGACACTTAATACCAAGTGAGATTGTGGTGAAAGCGCTGAACTGTATAAAAAAGTAACAATCCCGCAATGGACTAATAACTAAATTATGAGAACAACAATGATTTTAAAAATGTAAATAGTAGTTGATGTGAATTCAATGATTGTTATTCTTACCTTAAAATTGTTTTTTTTCAATAATAAATCGGATTAGCCCTTTATATAATTTATTACATTTCTTGTTCTGTGTGTAAATATTATTCAAAAACATTTTCAAGTTAGAAAAACCAGATTCGCTCACCCTTTGTATTGGTTAAGAATACAAGAAAATGTTAATAGTGAAATGACTATCATTCAAATCACGATAACTTTTTACATACTAGCTGTGCCCGCGACTTCGTCCACAAAAAATAATTAAATAAACATTATCCATTGGACCTAATTGTGAATCTAAACCATTCTCGAACCTTCAGGAATAGCGGGTTGGCGATCGCAGTAGGTGTTTGTGGTTCCTAGAGGATGCTGTTCCCCTTCCCCTGGTTTATCCCTTAGTCGACTTTTACGATACCCACGGGAAGATATGGGGTGATACTATTCTTAGCCGGCATAACACGGCTTGTTATCAGTTATGTTTTATTTAACTTGATGCGGAGTTTATTTGTTCTTAAAGTAGGTTTTACGTATTAAATTATTTCAAATACCTTTGAAGTATACTTTGAAGATAAGAATGCTTTGAGTCACCTTTTGTATAATACTGTATTGAAACGGCACGCCTTAGCCGTTCGGTTTATCATCGGACATTGTAATAGCGGGGGCTTTTCTATCAATATTCGCCATTTATTATCACATCTGAATGGCTTGTCGTATCGCGCCCAAACAATGCTCTCTGAGGTATAACACGACCATACAACCTTGACCTTTACGTTTCGGTTTAAAATTATTTCTTCATATGAACGAGATAGTCCTTCGTATAATGGTGACTGGGATATAATGCGTTTAATGGCCTGTAATGAATGGCATAACATCCATAAAGCGACAATACGGCCACTCGAACATGCCCTTTTATAAATAATATATGATTTATAGACGATAGTAGCAAAAGAAAGCTTTATTTCGCACGGTTTTGAGTTTTTCAGCGATATACAGTTCGGCGAGAATGTGGTTTATACGTATTCAAGAAATATCCATCTATAGGTAGGTATATAAAAGACAAAAACAAAATAGTCCCGTAAATTTTTCTTCTCTGTTTGTAACCCGATTTTTAGTTTAGTTTTCAGTTGGTACCTACATTTCGACTAATGTACTACGACCGCTAGACGTGTACCTAGGACAAATAACATAAATCTGTAAGGACAGAAAACTGTACCTGTAAAGCTATACTGCACTAATATTTTTGTGAAAATCAGTCTAGGCCTCGGACTAACACATAATGAAAACATATTTCAATGCTTACCTCAATATAGGCAAAAAGGGAGATAAATTTGCATGGACTTCTCAAATAAATTTTTAATTTATGTAACTTTGTGAGTTTCTAGTTATCAATTAATATAAAATACATACCACGGTTTGTGAATTAAACAAGAGGTATATTAATAAAATATTAGAGTGTTAAAAAATCTTTTACAAACGCTCTTGATGGTACTTTATATATAAGCATCAATAATAAGGTAAACATCATGATTTTCGTAAAAGGGTATGCGTATTTGTACGAAATCATCGCCGTGTATAGTTAAATATTTTATAGATATAGTTAAATATTGAAATTGTGTATCTGTATTTCATTGAAATCGTCTTTTTACAAACACGGACACGATCTGACACGGACTGCAGAGTTGTGTATAGATTTAGAAAATCGGCATTTTTTAGTAACATTACATATGTGTGATTCGATAGCTCGTTAGAGTTTGATTATAAAACTGACTGGCCACACAGTTACTCACCTGAACCTTCTATGACCGTTCCTGTGTCCCGGGACGTAGCTGGCTCCAATATTGCACAAATCCGTATTGATAATTATATTATTATACGCGCACGATATTGCTGCTACCGGTGTAATATGGCGACATACGATAGATGGCGCGCAAGGTGTTTAAGTGAGACCGTGTTGCCAGTTTATTAACCCAACAACATAGTTTTAATAAGAAATCAAAAGCCTATATTTCGTTTAGTCGTACGTTTAGAAATTTAAATATCTTACAGCATTTAAATAAAAATGATTTATATGTTATTAACTTTTGTGACCTTTATTTACATGATTTAAATAATATATACTAATAAATAAAAGTGTCTGTTTGTAATGTCAAGTTAACAAATTTTTTTTTTCTAAAGACATATAAATGTATATAGGTATATAAAAAAACATTTAAATTTTTGTCTGTCTGTCTGTTTGCTCCGGGTAATCTCCGGAACGGCTGGACCGATTTTGACGGGACTTTTTTTTTAGATAGCTGAAGTTACTCCGTGTAACTTTAATTTTTCGAAAAAATCAGGGTTACACGTAAAGTCACATGAAGTTGTGAATAAAATCCGATTCAATGCACAGTTTTACTGACAGGTATTTGAATTTGAGAGAAAAATTTAAAAAAAAACAAATCTTATTTAGGATTCTGTATAAAAAATTAAAATGCAGTGAAGAACTTATGAAATGCGGGCGCAGCCGCGAGCACACAGCTAGTCTTTCATAAATATATACTTACTGGCTATTTTTAATAACTGGAAGGATATTCAATAAAATTTTCACCAAATTCAAATTAAAAACAAGATAAATTCATGTATAAAGTTTTGTTTCGAGATCATTATATACGGTACGGTATATACCTACTGTGAAAAGAAGATTAAGGTGGCTCAGACGTTTTTAAACCTGTGTGACATCTGTATTTTGATCGGGCGGTAAAAAGCCCGCTTTTATTTTTCAATATAAAGAGATCCTTTACGGAGCGAAGGCGCAGATGTCTAAAAATTCATCCCCACATTTTTTCTAAAAGCAGGATAAAAAGTTTAAATGTTTATTCATTGCAAACAACACCTACGTAACAAGGTATTGTGTAAGATTAGACAATGGTCGGATAAATGTGACGTGAAATCTCCTCTGTAATCCACTTACGAGGATATGTTGTTGTCGCTTTTTTATGAAAATACAGAGATACGGTTCATTGGTTTTGTAAAAAAAATAACGCCGCGGGGTACTAATGTACGTCGTACTTTGAACAGTAGCGATGATGTGCAGTGGAAGCTATGACTTAATCGCTCCTTACTGTTAATTATTATATATTTTTTATTGTTTTGCTCTCGATGTTGTATTTTTTATTTTATTTTATTAGTGATTTATTTACGCAATTATTATATGCATGACGTAACTTATAGCACTATACTTACTATATATATATATATTTTTTTGTTATGTAATTTCTTTTTTACCATATAATTTATATAAAAAATTGTTTACGTGAGCTGATGTTTTGAACTTGTTATTTGTGCCTATAATTGAGGTGGCATCTAGCGCACCTCTAATGCCAATGTAACTTATACATTATGTTGATGTTCACTTTGTTGGTATAATAAATAAATAAATAAATAGATAGTGCGGCCGGATAGACGCGGGTTCGAGCCTAATTATCTAAAACTAAAATCAGCCTGAGCTTCTCGGTGAAGGAAATCATCGTGACGAAAGCATAGCTTGGTGGTAGGGGATTTTTAAATAACGCCCACCTGGGTAGCTACAACCCTCAAGTTTGAAAACCTGTTGCCAAATAGATGTACCAATAGATACCAATAGATGTGTTCCGGCAGCATCACTTGAGAACTAGTATCTCTAGGCTTAATGTGTTTACCATCCCGGACCACATCGCCACTTATCATCGGGTGAGATTGTGGTCAAAGCACTGAGCCTATATCATGTAAAAAAAAAGAAAGCAAAAGTAGGGTTCGAGAAATCTCGAATGCAGACATAGTTGCCAGTCTGTGACGATAGATGGTATTAGTTAGGCCGTGTGAGATTACATGTTTGTTTTGATGGTTGTTTTTTATCATAATTGTCGTTACTTCTATTTTTGTTAGTAATTTAACTCTTATCGTTTAATTTTAGACAATAGTTTTTTTTTATATAAATGAAATAGTTACAAATTAATTAACTAGTTAAAACCAAAAACACAAGACTATGTACCTACTTATTTTATATTCATATTGTTTAGCCTTCAAATTCTTTGTGAATTATGTGATTAAATATATCTGAATGAGTAGGTTGGTATTTATATAGTCTATGTGATATATAATCTATGTAATTATGGTGAAAATATAAAAGCTACTGCCATGTAAGGATTTCATCAAGATTTCATAAACTCTTCGCAAAGGAAAGCTTGGTTCTTAATTACCTGCTAACTTATGATTTATTAACTAACTTATGATTAACTTATATTTATTAAATTTATTGAGATGGAAACTTCTTTATTCGCGTTACCAAAGCTGTAACATCAGTCGTCAACATGCTACAGTATGTCAAATATCAGATGGCGTGTAAATGATGCCGGTCACAGATAAATAATAAAATGTATGCTTAATGTGTCGAGTACCCATAAAAAAGAAAACAATAAAAAAACAATGGAGAGCTGGCGTAAACGCCAGGAAGGTGCTTAAGAGGTTAAGCAGCCTATATGTTTTGATTATGAATAAACTATAAGAAAATGTATATAGTTATGAGTAATAACTAGCGCCAATAGATGTAAATACAAGACAAATTTCATATGTCAAATTTTAGGTTATGTTAATAATTTACCATAACAAATTACGAAAATTTAACATTAAAAAATATTACTTTTTTCAAAAGTTTCGAGTTTTCACTTCTTTCGGCATTCCCAGTGGCTGCCTAGGTATTTATTTATACTTTTAAATTGTTCCTAATAATCAATACAGTAGTATTCTATTTAGAATTAATTAGCTGGAGACGTGGTTAGTAGTAAAATAGAACGTCAGTGCAATGGTCGCGTAGTAGCGGCCACATAACCAGTGCTAGGCCGCAAGGGACCACGACCACAAACTCTCTGACAGACGCCATTGAAACCAATTACAATGGTTTTTGTCACCTCTGCCGTATACGAGCTCAGAATAGGGTTATAAAAAAATATTTGCCTAGTTTATTTTGTAAACATCTGCATTGAATACAATAATGATAATAGTTAATACTTCCCGTACGTAATTATTTTACAAATTCAATCATTTTAAATTTATCTTAAATTAAAAAAAAAAACTGCTGTAAATCAGTTTCATACAAAAAATTAAAATTTAGTAATTTCATTAATTTAATAATTAAACTAATACAATAATTGATTGGAAAATGCAAGTCAATTTCGTCCGTAAATTTGACACTAAAATAAATTAAATTAATTGCTATTATAAGGTTATGTTGATAAATGACGAGGTGAAAAGGAATGAAGAAGCTTCGTTCGCTTTTCAAATTAGCAAATAAAGTCAAAACCTCTTTTGAATAGCGTACCTTTTGTCATTTTTGATTTATAAGACGGAATGGAATTGTAACAACTTGAACTGTTATGAAGGATTGTGTGTGAACATTTTGAATTTCACGCTTCTTTCAATGCGGATTGCGGGCATTTATGGGCTATTTAAGTGTGTTTATTGATTGATGACGTACGTTTTGCTTGTGTTCGTGTGTCGTTACTGGTTCTATAGTTGATTAACGATAAGAGTAGTGAAAAAGATTATATTTGAGTTTAAAAATTCAATACTGCAAAATTATAGGTAAGTATCCATTTGTATGAGGATCATTTTAGCCAAAATATATTATTTTTCTTCGAACTCGGTAAGATCTTTGGCGTCTTAGATATTATTACCCGGAAGTTAATAAATAACAATTATTGTAAATATTGTAAATAAATATTTATTTATGTTTTAATGAGTTTTCTCTATTGTTAGTATTATAAATTGATTTTTATTAGTTTCTTTTGCAATGGATGATGCATGTATAGAAGCTGTTGTTATTCCTATAACATTGAACATTATACCAAGAAAACATATAGGTATATGTTAGGTACTTTCCAAATGCGATCAGGATAAAGTTAACTTTTATCTAACCGATCCTTAAACAAACAAACCCGATACAAATGCGACCCCCGCGCCGCGCCACGCCGCGCAACCGATAAACTCGCTTCCAACTTTATGTCGCGCGGAATATCACTTTTCCGACTTTGCCCAATAAAGGGTAACCCTTGATCCAGTAAGTAAACAAAAAAAAGGAAGGCTGCCGGGCCGCGAGGCGACGTAACGAGTAAATCACGGGTAAGCCCTAATACGGCCGCCGGCGGGCTTCGCTCGCGTAAGCCCCGGAACCCCTTTAAGTTACCTTCCCATATCCCCAGGATGTGCCGAATAAACGAGACGTGCACTCTGACGCCTCTTCTACAAAAAATAAGACTCATGCCACGTACGTCCTTTTTTATGATGCAATAAAGTATTTGTTGATTTGAAGGTTAGATTTTTGGCTTAAGTTCTCATTCGACGGTTTTTCAGTTTAAATATAGATTTTTACACTAACATGATATTGTCACTAAACATATATTTTATTTAAATTTACAAAGTAACTATGAGTACAAGTAATTACTCAATAGTTGATAAAACATAATTGAATATACGTATTAAGATTCATCTACAAATCCATAAATACCTAATTTAATATTGTCTAGATTTTGGATTTTAGATAGGTTTGGACTAAATTAGAGCTTTAAATTTATTTATTTTGCTTGCATTTGTTTTGCTTTCACTTAAGATTTAGCCCCCGTTATTGTTCAGCTGAATTTTAGCACGATCTGATAACATTTTTATAGCTTCAACTAGTTTTTATGTTAAACAGGAAAACTATGAGCTTGTTATTTATACTTGTTAAACTTAATTAAACTTGTTAATATATAAGGATCATTTTTTACTTTACAGGTTTATTAACCGTTTGATTAGCTAGAGCAAATTCCGCGTAACTTTTAACGCGGTTTTAACAGCTCAAGCCCAGGTTTGTATCATGTTGATGCCCTTGCGCTTGCTATAATTTTTAGGCTGAGCGCCTTAAGTGCTCGCCTCAAAGTCCGTTGACCAAAAGCGTTGACGCAGTTAAAAAATAATACAAATGCAGTAATACCTATACTTAGAAAGACAGAAGTAAAATTGACATATAGAACTAAACCTTAATTGAAGCCAAGAAAGAATAAAATTAAATCTCATTAGTCGTAGTTTCATTGTTAGCTTATTCTCTCCTGGTACGTATTCGCACGACATTGTAACAAAGCGGGCCAAGTAGCCAATCTGCGCGTGACCGACCGTAGCCCACACTGACCCCGCTCAGTAAACTACTTTCACCAAACACCCTTACACAAATTGATTTTAAATGGCGATTTATTTCCGCCTCATATCGCCGATCCGATCTTCCTATGAGTTTTACGGGCGGCTTTAAGTGGGGTTAAGGAAGTCGAAGTTATAAAAACGGTTTATTTCTTTTTCGGGACGGTAGTTAGGCGTTCCCTAATTATATCGGATTAACCCGTTCAATTCGCCCTTCATTATCTTATGATGTTCCAGGCTTTAAGGGACCTGAACTCGAAAGTTAATAATGAGAAATATTTTAGGAGAATTTCTATTTTCGCTGTCATTTCAGTTTGTTCATAGATTGTATAAACATGCTGAATTCTAAAGCAAACTAAAGTTCACTCAATTGTCTGTTTAAGTTCGTTTTTAGTATTTGGTTTAGTGTACATAATAATAATTAATCAATATATAATCAAATATAATTAACAGTTATAATTATTTTTGTTAAGTTTAATTAGTGTTGGAAGTATTCATGTATATTTTAATTACTTTTAATTAATTTATTTATTTGTATGGAAAATCTACAGCAATAAAACGATATAGCACTAAGAACATACAATAATTAGCCAATTACAGATTTTTACGAATAAATATTAAATTTCTAGAAAATGCACATGTGAATAAAGTCACAATGTTATATCTGACTTATTTTATCCAAAATTTAAAAAGAGAAAATGATATTAAACATTCAATACTAGACATTAAAAGGTGACATGATTAACAAAAACAGTCCAAGCTCAGCTGTCTTCTAGCAGATACTAAATTAGTGGAGAATGTCAAAGTCAAGCTTACAGATTTGGTTCAAGCTTCTACCTGCTCGCACTATAAAAGTATTTTGGCGATAGTTGGTGTAAGAACGGGGAACAAAAATTGGAGGGTTGAAGGATCGGCCTCGCGACAACAGCGCTCGAGAAGTTACAGTGAACAGTGCGGGGAACCAACAGGTGTTTGCTAGTGCAAGCACCTGGCTGGTTCAGTAAGGCATGCGTGCTAGCCTTAACTAGCACGAGCAAGGGAAGAAGCCGGGGGCAGCTCTTCAGAGACGGCTGCCCTCAATATTTCTGCGCGTCAGCGATTGAAGAATGAAGCCGGTGTCCTCTAGCGAGGAACCAAAAGGCCCTTATCAGGGCCAAAGAAAAAGAAGGCCCAAAAAAAAGAAGCCTGCCACGCCGCCGCGAGCAAAATCGCGCCGCGACACCTCATCAAGCGTGGATTCCAACTCGACCTCCAGCTATACCACTGACTCCGAAGAAGCCGCAAGAAAGATGACAACACACAGCCTGACGAAGGAGAATGTAGCGCGTTACGAGCGCTACATGCGGGGTGAGGCAACTACACCCCCCCGCGCACCATCTACCGCCGCACCCAGCGGCCGCCAAGTGCTGCCACCTGTGGGGGTTGAGGCAAGAAGTATCTTGCCTCCCCCCGCATCGCTAAGCGGCAGCCGCATGGAGCTGCCTGCGGCGGGGGTAGAGGCGAGAATTATCTCGCCTCCCCCCGCACCACCAAGCATTTCGCCAAGCGGCAGCCGCGAAATTCCGACATCGGCGGGGTTGAGGCAGGAACTATCTTGCCTCCCCCCGCACCGCCGAGCGGCATTCGCCGCCAAGTGCCGCCATCTGCGGGGGTTGAGGCAGGAACTATCTTGCCTCCCCCCGCACCGCCGAGCGGCAGTCGCCGCAAAGTGCTGCCATCTGGGGGGGTCGAGGCAACAACGTTTTTTGCCTCCCCCCGCACCACCTACCGCCGCCCCGCGTGATCCACGCAGGCGACCACCTGTGGAAGTAGGGCCGATCTCTCGTTCCCTCCTCCCGCAAACCCCCGCGACTAGCAGCGGTCTAACAACCGACGTCAGGAGGGACATCCCGCCCCCCCCCGACTGTCGAGGTGCCCTCGCCGTCACCCGCAGCATCCTCACCAAAGACCACACAGGAGAGAGACACCATCGTGCTCGCCCAGTTAGTAGAAACTGGGCTGCTCTCCCTGGGGATGCTGCGGTGGATGGCGCTGTACCTCCGCATTGCGGAGGCTGAGGCGGAGGGCTGCTCTCCCCCGGCGCCGACGACGTCGCTGCGCTGCAGATGGCAGCAGTCGGGGTAACAGCACCCCCCCCCCCCATCCCCGCGGCAGTGCTCGACCGCAGCCCGGTCGGCCGCGGAAGAAGGAGGAAGCGGGAGGATGATGACGAGGACGAGGACGAGCGACGCGTGAGGAGGAGGACGCGGTCGCTACCGTCCCCCACCTCATCCCCCCGCCTGAAAAAGAGGCCTAATGCGTGGGCAGCTGCGGAGCGAACCGCCGACAGCCACCGCGGCGCTGGCTCGACTGTGCCCGTAGGGCCAGGAGAGCCAGCACCTCCAGCCCTACCGGCTGACCCGCTCCCGCAGCGCCCGCGCCACCGACTGCAGCCACCTGCGGCTCATACGCAGCAGACGCCAGCATCAACTGGGACTGCGCGCGCGACGCCGCCCGCGCGACCCGGACCCAGCGTCGTAAAAGTACGGGTGGCAGCACCCGCGCGCACGACGCTGACACCGACACCGGCACCACCACGAACATTCGCGGCGGCGGTCGGAGGACAGCGTCAACCGACGCCAGGGACGTCGGCACCTTCGACCGCCCAACGCCAGCAGCAGCAACAGCAGCAAACAGCAGCCACAGCCGGACGCACCGAAGGGGCCTTCAGCCCCCAACGTTAAGCAGGCACCGGCACCCAAATATCCTCCACTGATAGTGGAGCGTCTGCCAGATTGGCAAAGGCACTTCAAGCTGCTGACCCAACAGCTCGGCAGAGCACCGAACGCGCGCCCCTTTGGGACAGGGGTGAAGTTCGTGCCGGAGAGTGTAGAAGAGTACCGTACGGTACAACGCTACCTCACCAAGGCGGAGTACGAGGAAGGGGTAGCCTGGTTCTCGTACTCATTGCCTGCCGAGCGAAGCCTCAAGGTGGCTCTGAGGGGACTACCCTCAGACACGGACCCCGCTGATGTCATAGCCGCCTTACAGGAGCGAGGCTTCGAACCCGAGTTCGTTAAGAACATAATGGCGCGTGGAGGTCGCCCGGGTTCAGTATTCCACGCCAGTGTCCGGCCATAGGCAGTGTCCGGTCTTCCGTAGGGAAGCCAGGTACCGGACGGCTGGCGTTATTACGCGCACTGGCGACCACATCTCAGGACGCGCGACGAAAGGGTCAGCACTACCTCCGCGGACAACAGTAGGGGAGACGGCGTCAGCGTCGCTGATGGCGCCGGCCAATGAACCTACAAGCCGCGGTGCGACGACTGGTCCTGGGAGAAGACGCCGACGCCAGAATAAGAAACCCGCGGTTCAGGATCGTACCGCGGGTGCGTCGAGAGATAAACCTGCCCCTCTGGTACCTCCATCCCCCCCCCCGGCTCAGCAGCTGGACACTTTGACCGCGACCCTCGGTGTCCTGCAGGAGATCTTGTCGGCCGTTAAGGAGGGTGAGAAAGGTCAGAAGGCCACCCTATTGGGATTACTGAAGCTCCTAAATCCCAATGCTTGAGTTAAGGGTGTGCCATTGGAATGCCCAGGCGCTCACGGGGAAGAGAAGGCTACTGATAGCCTTCCTCCGTGAGCAGAAGATTGACGTGATGTTGATATCGGAGACTTTCCTGCGTCAAGGCGAAGAGTTTCGGGTCCCTAACTACTTCGCATACAGGAAAGACGAGAGGAGTCCGACGAGTGGCCGCCCGTACCGAGGACTTTTAGTCCTCGTCAAGAGGAATGTCGTACATCAGCCAATACCCTTTAAAGAGTACCAGTCACTCTACGCTCTGGGGGTATTGTTGCACGTCGATGGTCGGGACTTGAAGGCTTATGCCATATACCGACCAAACTACCAGCCCACTCAGATGCTGGAAAGAGAACTTGAGGAATTAATGGCGGGAGGTACGCCAACGATCATGGCAGGAGATTTTAACGCGAAGCACACCTCCTGGAACTCCTCATGTAATACGCAACCTGGTCGACAACTCTTGAAGCTTGCTGAAGACTATGGCTTTGATATCCACGGCCCAGATGAGCCAACACATCATAGCCCGAGGTCGCAAGACGTTTTGGACATAACGTTAATGAAAGGGCGCTTGAATCCACCGAGGCAGACAGTACTGCCGGATCTACCCTCGGACCATAGACCTGTCCTTCTCGAAGTCTCCGAGTCACCTACGCGAGTACTATTCCCAGCATCACGTACGCGGATTGATTGGGCAATATTCGTGAAGGAACTAGAGAGCACCACACCGACGCGAAAGATGTCCACGCCGGAAGATGTGGAACGGATGACGGGTGAACTCACCCATTGCATCCGCAGCGCCCGAGAAAAAAATCTACTCGCACCATTCCGACGGAGTCGAGGCTCAAACCTCTTCCCCGGCGGATTCAGGATCTCATTAAAGAGAAACGAGCGCTGCGGAGGGAGTGGCAGAATACCCGTTGCCCCTTCACGAAGACTAGACTTAACTCGATGGTGACACGAGTTAAAATTGCCCTAGATGACCATGCAGCCGAAGCGTGGGAGAACCATATAGACGAGATTATCACGGACAGCTCGGTCCCCTCAGTACACCGTCTATGCAAGCAGCTATCGAGCACACCGGAGCCGGTCCGCCCCTTATTGGGCGAAGATGGCTACCCACGCTTCACAGCAACCGATCGGGCGGAGATCTTTGCTACGTGTTTGGAGGAACAGTTCTCCCCGAACGACGAAGCGGACCTTCAGCACGTCTTCAATGTGAACCGACACCTAGACAGATACTGGGCTGAGCCTGTAGTCGGCGGCAGCCCGGCAGACGCCCTGTTCTTCACCCCGGCCGAAGTAAATCGCGTGATCGGGAAACTGAAGCCCAGGAAGGCCCCCGGCGCGGATAACATTACCACTGCAATGCTGCGTCACCTGCCGCTGAGAACACTCGCGGCGGTGACGCGGTTATTCAATGGTATTATCCGCTCGGGGCACTTCCCGAATGACTGGAAGCTCGGACTGGTCCGCATGTTACCGAAGCCCAGGAAGAACCTGCAAAGACCAGAAAACTACAGGCCAATCACTTTGCTCAGCACGCTGTCTAAGGTGTTCGAGAGGCTCGTGCTGGCCAAGATGCTGCCGCACATGAACCTGAGAGCCGAACAGTTCGGGTTTAGAGAGCATCACTCTACTGTTCTCCAACTCACGAGGGTCATTGATATAATAGATACCGCAAGAAGAAACAAACAATACGTCGCAGTTGTACTACTGGACATGGAGAAGGCGTTTTTGACAAAGTATGGCACCAGGGGATGCTATACAAACTGTTAACGACCACCACGATCCCTAGGAAGATTCTCCATGTCCTAAAGTCTTTCCTGGAAGACCGCCGCGTCCAAGTAGTGGTCGAAGGCCAAGTGTCTCGGGAGTTCCCTATGAGAGCCGGAGTCCCGCAGGGTAGCTGCCTCTCTCCTAGCCTCTACGCCGTCTCTACACACAACGACATGCCCGTGCGCGGGTGGACAGAACTCGCATTATTTGCTGATGACGCCGCCTACTTTCATGTAGATAATACGCCACTAGAGATGCGCAAATAGAAACCCAGCGTTTACTTGACACCCTTCCTGAATGGCTACGGAGATGGAGGCTGCGGGCCAACGTAGGGAAGACACAGGCACTCATGACTAGAGTGATGATGAGTAGATTACCACCTTGCTTGACGCTCCAGGGAAAGACTATACCGTGGAAGAGAAAAGTCAAATACCTGGGAGTCACTATAGATCGAAACCTGACTTTTTCAAGTCATGTAGGAGATGTGATCGCGCGGACAAGAGCGGCGAGGAGAATGCTGCGTCCAGTGCTCACCTCAAGGCTACCCTTGAGAACGAGGCTTGGTTTATATAAAACCTATTTGAGGTCACGATTTACCTATGCCGCCCCTGCATGGTTCAGTCGCTTATCGGAAACGAACAAGAGACGGCTTAGAGCCCAACAGGGCATCACGCTTCGCATGATCGCGGGGGCACCGCGATACGTTAGCAACCACGTACTTGCGCGTGACTTACGTGTAGAGAGCCTGGATGCGTTCATAAGCAGCCTTGCAACCAACATGTTCCGAAGAGCGGACACGTCGGCGCACGTTCACCTCCAGAACATCGCGCCGTTGCACGCTAGACCTCCCGACAGCCGGAGAGGGAGAGGTGAACACTTGTCATTAGTATATAGGCCTCAGGCGCGCGATCTCATACGCCGGTCCTCGCCTAGCTGAGTAGGTAGTTGAAGGAGGACCGTGTTTATGACCCGTATAGATCGGGTGCATCTCCCTGACCCCTCAGAGTCCGATCGATAGCAGGATTAGCTCCCAGAACTCAGAAGATTACTCCACGAGGGACGCACCTGTGTGCCTCACCCAGCAGACTTGTCCGTAGGCGCGGACAAAGGAGAGGCCACCGTCGAAGGGAATAGCCCTGATGCGGTTTCCCCGTGTCCCCTATTAGTTCGTAAGTTTAGCTTAAGCGTAGTACTGTGTAGTTTCTCTGGCCTTGTTTACTTTTTTCTATTTTTATTTTGTATTTTTATTTTTTATTTTATTATAAAATGTATTTTATTTGTGTAAATTACATCTGTAATAATTTTTTAAATAAAGAACCAAAAAAAAAAAAAAAAAAAAAAAAATAAAGTTAGGGAAAACACACGGCACGTCGCTGCTAGACTGCTGAACAATAAGGAGCACGAGAAGAGTTGCTATATGGAGGGTTGAATCTAACGATTTTTCCGGGACAGTTTAAAGAGAATTTGGATAGAAGGTCTGGGCAGTCAATGCTATCAGAGAAGATTTTAAGAAGTAAAGTACAGTCCGCAATTTCTCGTCGACAAACAAGCGGAAGAATGTGAAAGTTTTTTTAAGTAATTAGAGTGTATTTGAAATTTCTTAATCATTATTCACAGTTGTTTAAGTACATTAGAATTTGCAAAAGAATTCTAAATAATACAGACGATATTCAACTAAAAGTAACTGAAGCTATAACGGTGAAAACGATGTTTATTAGCTCGTATTCAATACATAACGGGTTTTCGAAACAAAAGTTTTTTTTTCATACACACGGTTGTTGCAAAAATTTCACCCTTTTGCGAATTTGCGCAAATTACTTTATGAGTGAATATTTCAATGGAAGTTTGGTTGTGTTTTTTTTTGTCATGCTGTCGTTGTTAACAACGAACTGCAACGCGCGATTTGAAAAGTCGAAGCGACCGAATAGAGAAGGAATTTCGTTTATATGACAGGAGTGAAACGATCCGTCGCATCCTAAACTGTCGGTTAATAGAAATAAATAGTAACCCTTCGGTTTCGGGGCCTTTACAGTCGAAAGGTTTACGTTTATTGCCGTTGACTCTTTCTTTTATTGTATGTCTCCCTTCATAATTGGCAATATCTTGTGGAAAAAATACATGTAATTGCTTTTTACCCGAAAAAATCTATTGTTTTAAAAAAAAAAATTCACCGAATATAATACTATTTGTTAAAAATAAATATTTGCGAATTTTTTGTTGTTAACATTATGCAGATATTCTGTTTTATCTTATTGTTTCGCTTTAGGTTTGGTAATAAAGAAAGAAAAAAATTTATCAAAGAGTATGCAGTTATGCACATATAAAGTGGATTCCATAAAACGTTTGCTAAATTACTGTTTTTCGTCTATTAAGAGACCAAATTATACAACAGCTAATTTTTAAACCAAGCGATGCTATCTCTTAGGTATCATAATATTTCTTACAAAAACACATTAATTAATGAATTCTTATATATTTAAGTTTGCATTACTTTTCAGTTTATTTACTGCGTATTTTTTTCGAACTGACTAAATTTGAATGAATTAAAATTGATCGGAAGGGCCTTCACTGTGTTTTCGTAGTGAAACTTTAGCGCTCAGCCATAATTATACAGTAGTAGCTTGGAATGAATTAAATAATTGGAAGTTTACCACTAAATAAATGTTAAACTATTGCGACGATTTAAATTGAATTTGGCATGAATGTACATTATTTTATCTGTGGCATAAAGCATTGGATACTATTTATAACTCTAAATAAGTCCTTTGAGTGATATAAGTTTTTATTTACGACAAGCGAAAGGTTATTTTTATCCGTTTATTTGGGGATTAAGGATTCCATAATTACAAGTAGCAAATAATAATTAACAGACATATTTATAAAGAATGTTATCGCCTAATTTTTACAAGCGCAGCGTGTGTCTCTGTTACCTGAACGGCGTTACGTCAAAGTGTAAAGCATAAATTTATTTTTTTGCCTTAATGGCTGCTTTCAGATTGAGACGTTTTGCGACCGCAAAGGCTTTCCAGCGGGGGGTGCTGCCGACTGACACAGTTTTTCACTTTCTAAGTAAACTGTCAAATGTGACAATGCATCTTTAAGTAGTGAGTAATGTGCATCCTTTATTGAAATGATATCTGTTTAGTTATTATAAAAAAAATCCCATTAAAGATGTAAAACTAAAATATTCACAGCCTTTTGACGAAGAAAACACACTTTGATGATAAGCGTTGATAGCGCAGTGGGTAGTGTGACCGGATTTCGCGTCAATCAACGTGGGTTCGATCCTAACTATACAACTCTAAAATCGGCCTGAGCTTTTGGTGAAGGAAAACATCGTGAGGGAACCATAGCATGGTGGTAAGACTTGGGTAGCTACCACCTTCGAGTTAGAAAACCTGTCGCCAAATACCAATAGGTGTGTTCCGGCAGCATCACTTGAGAACTAGTACCTAGGTTTAGTATTTTTACCATCCTGGACTGCATCGTCACTTAAGATCAGGTGAGATTGTGGTCAAAGCACTAAGCCTATATCAAGTAAAAAAAAACATGAACGATGGATCTAGTTGCGTTAGACATGACTTAAATAATATTAGTCGATTGTTTTCAGCTAAGCCTAAAATAACTAGTTCTATTGATAGTTTTTTAGTTATTAATCGCTTATTTATGTATTAATCGGTGGATCAAGATTATAGAGAAATTCTACTATTCTCCACATAACTTTTTACATGTATCGCTTTATGCAATAAACTTGGCCATGTTTAAAAAAAAACCAAGTAAATTAGTTCGGTGGTTCTTGATTTATAAACCAATTTACAGACAGAAAGTCAACGATATGTTATCTTTCACGATGCGTAGGAAAAAGGAAGATTTAGTTATACGTGAAAAAAATTATATCAGGTGGTACCACACTTGTCCTGGCATAGTATACAATTACCGCATTGTGACCGCAAATCCTTTTGTCAAATTTTGACAAGCATTTATCGAACAGTTCCAAGAGAATGTGACATTTCGAATTCGTTTCTCCTTCATACTTCGAAATGACTCCCAATAATATTGACGGCATAAAAAATGTATGGCATAAATAAGGCAACTGATGAAGGTTTTAAAATTATTGGAGCCACAAGACAATTACATAAAGTGGATTTAATTATTAATACTAATTAATATGTTAATTAAACATAAAAATGAGACAATAGGAAGATAATAGGAAAACAATTGAAAGCTGGCGTAAACGCCAGGTAAGTGCTTCAAGGGGTTAACAAATTAATTCTCCTGAAGAGTGAAATTCAGCCATAATAATTATGAAAATTTCAAGGGAAAACAATAACTAGTTTCCAAAAATTTTATTGATGGGAAAACATCTTTAGCGGCTTTGAGCGTTTCTCGGTTGGGGAAAACTTATAGATTCTTTGACGTCAGCTGTCAACATGCTACAGTATATAAAATGTAAGATGGCGTTAATTTTGTTTTGCCACATCTAAAATATTTTCCCATAAATGCTTAATTTAAAATTATTTATATTCTTAGAAATTTATTTTAAATGAAAAAAAAAGAAGTTTATTTCAAATTATTATCAATCATTTCAATTGATTTTATTTCATTTAAAGAGTGTATTTATTTCTTTTTTATGTTATTTTATGCTCGCCTGGTTAGATAACACCCCCACTTGCCAAGACTTCTGCAGCTTCGTTTGAGAGACAGTATCTGTAAGCTTATATATTATCGTCACTTAATATTAGGTGAAACCGTATTACATTGAAGACACAAACCATTTATGTTTCTCGTGCGTCTGTTCCATATTAATTTATATTACATATTAGGGACATATTAATTCGGTCCGTGTTATTAATGTCAAATAAATATAATACCCGAAACGATTCCACGTAATTAAAAGTCGTAACAATAAATGTTAGATCTCGGTTATTAACTCGATATTTCTGCCTATTAATTTGAGTTTTTTTTTTCACTCCTAAAAGTCACAAAATATGATTTAATTTTATGAATAACGGAAAGCATACATAATGTTGTTTGAACTCCGCCCACGGAGACAAACCAACTCGCTTCTATTCCTGTATGGCATTATTTTATGACATTTAAATTGTGACCGGTGGAGGGACGATGTAAACAATCGAGCTATTAAATGTATCGCTAAGGCGTTTACTAAAATAATCGTCGACTAAATGCAGTCAAAAATTACGCGTGACAGCTAACTAAGAGTCGGTTTACATGGATTCAAAACTGCTATCTACATTTCTATACTAATAATTAATATATTAATAAATAAAATGTAAGTTTCTCTTTGTAATGTCAAAAGTAACAGTAAATATATATGAATGTATAAACGACCAGTGCCGTAAATAGGGCGGTGCTACCGGTGCCCAGGCACAGGGCGTAGACTCTGGTGGGCGCAAGAATGGCCAGACCAGGCAGGACTATTATTTTTTCGGTTTGCTCCTGATAAGTTCTCGCTGCGCCTCTAGTGCTAGATTACAACACCTACGTACCTACATGCTAGTATCATCAAAAACGTGTATTAAAATAGACAAAAGATCGCATTCATTTTTTTGGCAGTGCACGAGCCTATTTGTGTTTAGTGTATTTGATTATATTATATTATATATTATTAGATTTTTTTTTCCACAATATTAGATAATTGGTCCACCAACACCACGTTCCTTGTGCTTTATTTTTATCACTCTTAATGAAATAAAGTAGGCCTTATACGTAGCATTGCTCTATGGTACCTATAAAATTTAAAAAAAAACAAGTCCTCAGTTTTAGAAGCTCGCACAGGGCGCAGAAAAGGCTATTTAGGTCACTGTATACGACACCTAAACCAAAAATACCATTTTAAAATTTTTGTCTGTCTGTATGTCTGTAGTGGGTAATCTCCGTAACGTTTGTACCGATTTTAACGGGACTTAGAGTACTTTTAATTATAAAATAAAATTAGGGTTCCGCTAAAAAAAAATTGAAGTCATAAAAATCCAATTCAATGCACAGTTTTACGGGCAAGTGCTTGAATTTATGAGTAATATTTTAACTTATTCTTAGTACAAAAAAAATATTAGGGTACCGTATAAAAAAAATTAAAACGCAGTGAAGAATATAGATGTGAAACGCAGGTGCAGCCGTGGGCACACAGCTAGTAAATGAATAAACTATGGCGATTATAGAGCTATTATATTAAGCTTATTTAAAGTATAACACTTAATCACGGGTGTTCAAGTACACTTTATAATATAAGATTTTAAAAGGATTTTTGAATAACTGACTGTTTTTTTTAAATGAGACCACAAGGCACTGTTTAAGGCAGTATTGTACGAAATTGTACATTCAGATTAATTTTAACCATTCATTTGAATTGAAATTATTTAGCCTAAAACGATGGTGGCTCAGCGGTGGCGTGGTCGGTTACGATGTCGATGGACGTTGATTCTAAATGTATTGTATGTGAACCTGAATTTCCATTAAAGGGAAACATAAACTTAAACATTCTGATGTAACCATAGTATGGCATTGGGGAATTTCCTGCCGAGGTTAATGTCACTGTCCAGTTTGTAAGTCTGTCGCCAGCATGGTGTTAAGGCATTTCTTAATATCTGCCTGACTTAATATTAGCTCAGTCAGTTTGTAAAGCTGTCGTCAAGCACCTGAGTGTTCCGGCTTTAGAACGTATCTCTTAAGAGCCAGTACCTTTAGGTTAAGCGTGCCCTCTCTTATGGCATCAATTTATTATTGTTATAATTATTTACTGATTTATCTTAAATACTTAATAGTTTGTTTAAAACATTGCAAATATGTTTTAGTCTATCGTTCACTATATCTGTAGATTTTTTTTTATAATTATGATGTAACAAAAAAATATAATCTAGTAAAACCTGTTCACAGAATATATGATTTGAAATAAGTATCATATAGTCAAATCAGTACAGTAATTGTAGATTTAAATGCCCGACTAAAGGGCCGACATACGGTAAGTTGTTTGTCACCTTAAGAATATAGTCATAATAAAAAATGTTGAACGAATGAAGGAAATTAAATATTATAAACGACTATAAAAATTTACTTTTCAACTTCCAAACTAAATATCGTCTATCGTAATGTAAGACAAGATTTACAGAAAGAGAAATGCGACGGGGTGTCGCCGCGCGACCCGGGATGTGGCGAAGTCGGCACGCTCGTGTTCAGAAAGTAAAAATCGTAAACTTTTATCGCCTCTAATGGGTGCCCGCACTGATTTGTGGGCCACCGGTGTCTATACGTTCGTTTAACCTAACCCAATCGTTATTCTAAAGTGAAACATCAACGGGGAAATTGACAGAACAAAATATAATTACTAACTGCTGTCCTAGTTTATATGAAACGGCATGAGTCGAACATGTTTTAATTAGTCAGACGTAATTTTAAGAACATCGGAACAGGTGTGTTTTTTTAGCTTTTTATGATAGTAGAAAATACCCGTTTCAAAATAGAATAAATATTCCATCGGCAATTGCGTTTCGTTGCACGTGACAATCGAAGATTGTTATTACATTTTTTAAACATTAATTTG
Source organism: Samia ricini (assembly GCA_014132275.2). Classification (NCBI taxonomy): domain Eukaryota; kingdom Metazoa; phylum Arthropoda; class Insecta; order Lepidoptera; family Saturniidae; genus Samia; species Samia ricini. The sequence continues at coordinate 5,803,585 of AP028159.1, forward strand.
CTATCTATATTTATCTTATGCTAGTCTTTTCTAGCGTCGAAATTGTAAAAATGATCGTTTAATTGCTTGCTCTTTGCGTATGAAGGACTAATAAAAAATAAGTACTTTGAACGCAATGTAACGCAACGCAATAATATAGTTTTTGTCACGTACGTCCGAGTATTTGTGCTGGCGATATTCTAATTCGAGCTTCTACTGCGTATATGAATTTGGTAAGTAGAAGGTTTGTTTTTTTAGATTATCTATACAAATAGGTAAATAATTTTTTTATGTATATACTAATAAAATAACAACTTTTCACTATATACATATGAATGTAGTATATACGGTACATTTGACAAAAACACAAATTAAAAAAAACAAAATTTTATATTTGCTCTGGCTAATCTCCAGAACGCTAGAGTGATTTTGAAAAAAAATCAATTTTACTGGCAAGTGTTTGAATTTGTGATGAATGTTTTTGCTTTATGTTAGGACCAAAAGATATTCACCATCAAGTGATTGATTTCCAATGTGTATTTAAAAACTATATTACACAGTGAAGAATTGTACGGGTTAGAAATTATAGTAGGCGAGCGGAGCCGCGGGCATACAGCTAGTTTAGAAAAAACAAAAAAAAAAAACTTATAGGAATGAAATACATCAGAATAAGGTAAAAAATAATCTGTATTTCGTTGTAAGGCACATTCGGTTTAGTTAATTAGATTTTTAATAGAATTTGGAATATAATTTATGAAACTAAAAATATTCAAAAATAAAAATGTAACACAAAATCGTAATCCCACGGGTAAGGTGCCAATTGTCGTTTATCAGAGTGTTTTTTTGTCGCGTGAAACGCACATAATGTAGTATTTTGTACTTAAAATATCATTTTGTTGAAATGGAGCCAAATATCCGAGGCGAGCTTTCAACGGAATTTACAAAAAGCGCCATAAATTGGCAAATAATCCCCCGCATAACGTAACCTTTGTTTGGCCACACGTGCTTTTAATATCAGCTTCGTATCGCGTATGCAACAAAAGCCGGATTTAATCTTTGTGCGCCACCTAAAGTAAACACTCGTAAAAAGTCCCTTTTGCAACAAATCATTGATATACATAGCCCGAGTATCGGCTTCGCTTATGCGAACCTTTCTCAATTTAATAATTATCTATTATGGATCACTATCTTTTATATGTTACTAAGAATATCTGCTATGAACACTTAACACTGTGTGGAATGTCTACTTGTTGGCTATTTTATACAATAAAAAATACGACTGAAAATATAACAACACTTAAACTTCCAATAATTTTACTACTTTATTATTGTTTTTTGTTAGAAACTGCGACAGTATTATATATGTGTGCATATGAAATGTAGTTATTGCATCTAAATAATTGAATTCAATTTATATCACTTAAAGTAATACATATTTATAGGCAGCTTTTTAGGTTGCCTTGTAGATAAAATGTAAACGTAAATTTTAAAAAAGCGATGTAAATATAACCAAAAAAAATGTGAGCCGTCACGGGACGCTTGATAGACAGATTGTGATAGGAACTAAATGTGTCATAATTATAAAAAAATATCAATAATTAATGTTTCACTATAAATTCCACTATGATTAGAAAAACTATTAATTTTTTTAATGTTCATATTAATAACAAATAAGAGAAACATTCGTGCGCTGCACGCCATCAGCTAATTTTGAAATACAATTCTGTCAGTCTTAATAAATTTATCCTCTAAGCAATTGTTTTAATGCATTAATTTCAATAAGAATGAAATTAATATTAATAATTAATTTAACATATAGCGTAGCGACGCGTCGCCACGGCATGCGTCGCCACGCCAGAAATCAGTTTTACGTGCGGCTATAGATGTTTCACATCAAAAATCAGACTAACGTTCACATTATATGTATAAACATTTGTCACAATTCATAACTTAAAAGAAATTTAGATACATGTTAATAAATTTTATTAAATTATACGTGCGAACAAAGGACTCGATTCTACGCTATCGAGGACAATCGAATGTCGAATTTGTCGTGAAAATGTCCGCGTACGTTGTGCATTGTTTGCCGTATGAATACCCGTGTGAGAAGGAAGCGTTTCCGGTATATGCGTTGTTCAGGTTGTATACGAGATCGATGCTCCCGGCGGAATCTTGCTGTTCATATCGAATATCGTTGTCTAATTTTTTTTTTTTTTTTGAAATTATTTCGACGTAATACTTTTTTCATGTCTCTTATATTGTAGAGATTGAAATGTTTGGCTTCGTAATTTATTTATTACTAACTGTGTGCCCGCAGTTTTGCCCGCGTTTCATATATTAGTATAGTCTGTCTGTTGACGGGACGGAGCCGCCTTTAATGTGGAATATTGAATCGATTTTGTTCATAACTTTATAGTTTTATTTTTTTTTATACGGTTACTTAGTTATTTTCCTATTTTTTTTTTTTGGCATTAAGAGAAACCAAAATGTATACCTCATAATTTCAAGCGCTTGCCAGTAAAAGTGCGCATTGACTCGGACTTTATTAAATGTTTTCAATCAATTTCATTAGTTGCAATTTTTTTACTCCTAACCCTAATTATTTTCGTAAAATAAAAATACCCTGAGTTATCGGGATTAACTTCAGCTATTTGCTAAAAAAATTCCGTCAAAATATATTCAGCCGTTCTCGAGATTAGAGAGAATTTTAATTTTAGTAAATACGTTCATATTTATTTAGTGAAAAATCGTTATTTTGATGTTACAAACAGACACTTCAATTTTATTTATTAGTGTAGATAGTATATATAGATAATGAGACAAAGTTTAGGTACTTATTTTTTATCTATTATAAAATTAGACAGATTTTCAAGAATCCGTATTGCGGAGTGGTAGAGATTCTATGCCAGACAGGGTCCTTGGCCACCATACACTTGAGAAAAGTTAGCCATAATTAAACGTTTCGCCGTGTTGCGTTCAAGAAGTAGAGTTCCAGACCTACCTAAATGTATCTAACCGTACATGGCAGATGTAGCCCGACATGATGATGGTGTCTGCTGACATATTCTCATCTATTGGTGTTCATCATCGTTCTTCTATTGTATTTTAATTTGACATCAGATAAAGTGCAGTCATTTTGTCGTGATCAAATTAAAATAAAAGTCTAAGAAAAAAATCATTTTAAAAATAACAAAAACGACTTAATTTATACCTACACATAGATACATTGAACATAATCTCAACTGATGTTTATGACGATGTTACCTGTGACGGTAAATACGCTCTCAAGTGATACTTATACGCCACATATACGAATAGATTCTTGGAAATAGATTTTCAAACTTGTGAGTAGTAACTTATTAGGCGGGCATTCCTTCTGCGAAAATTCAAACTTATTACAGAGAAGTGAATTAGAACCTACATCCGTCGATTTGGTATCTAGTGAAATTACCACAGAACCATTATCGCTAAAAATCGAAGTTAAATCTATACCGATATACATACAAATAAAAACATACGAATGACATTTATAAAGAACGGCAGATAACAGTTTTAGGAATTTAAAAATATGTATTGAAAAATAGTTCAACCATATGTCGTCACTCGTCCATCGAAGCATCGAGTACAAACGTATGATACTAGAAAAACAAAAAGGAAAAAAAAAAACACAAACCAAAACCACCGGAACAATCGAAGCTAACTTATAAAATATGTACCGATGCCGGCTTTTCAAACTTGCACTCGCTTCGAGTAGTGTTTTGACCGCGATCGGGATTTTTCGGATAGTAAGAGAATGGAAAAATTCTATAGCGTTTGTTATATCGTTATGTTTTGGTCGATCTATCGTTCTGGGAGGTTTTTGCAAGTCTATAATATTTTTGTATTATTTCTGTCCATTGCACTGTGTATTGTAAATTCTTGCTTATATGATGTTTAATCCGTTCATATATTTTATTTAATATGCATGTAAATGCATGCATGTATCATCTCTCTGCCCTTATTCCATTTTTTTGAGATCTGGCCAACATGTCTTCCTCTTCCCCTATACTCGTCCACATTTATATTCAATACCTTTCCTACAACATCCTCTTCCTCCCTGCGCATTACATGCCAATACCAAGACAGACGTCTGCTCCTTACCTTCTCTGTCACTGGTGCCAATTTCAAAATTCCTCTAATATATTCATTCCTAATCCTGTCCATTCTTGTTACTCATTCATCTTAAGATTCTCTCATCTCAACTGCATGCACTCTCCTTTCACCCATCTCCTTCATGGGCTAAGGTTCTGATCCATACAAGAGGACAAATTAATATATTTATATTTCATATTATATGCTCAGTGCTATGACCACAACCTTACCAGATGTTAAGGGAAGATGTGGTTCAAGATAGTATACACACTAAGCCTAGATATACTGGTTGTCAAGTGATGCTGCCGGAACACACCTATTGGTATTTGATGACAGGTTTTGTAACTTGAGGGCGGTAGCTACCCAGTCGGGCGTTATTTTAAAATGCTCTATCACCACGCTACGGCTTGCTCACGATGTTTTCCTTCACCGAAAGCTAAAGTTGGTTTTAGAGCTGGATAGGTGAGTTTGAATCCAGGTCCATTGACGCGGTATCCGACCGCACTACCAACTAAGTCATCATCGCTATGTATTATGCAACTTTTTCATTTTTTAGCTTTTTTACGTAACAATTATTGACTTGGCTTAGATTAACATAACTCAAAGCTATGTCAATCTCTGACCTAAGTTAGTGAGAAATGTACAAATAAAATAAATAAAAAATAAATATCAAACTAAAGGTTGTTTTTAAAGGCTGACCACTAAATAATACATAGGCACAGAAGTACCTATCGTTTATTTTAAGGGACTGTTTTTCTCCTTCGATTCTATCCAGGAATATGAAATCGTCTTTTTCACAACCGTAGTGGATGTTTTTAATTTATTTAGCATTTAAAACAATAATTTTCGCCATATCCTTATTTATCTATACTAATAATTAAATAAAAGTGTCTGCTTATAATGTCAATATTATTTTATTTACTAAATAGATATTAATTTCGATACCTATACCAAATATATAATTTTTTAAATTGATTGTCTGTCTGTATGTATCGGCTAATCTCAGGAACGCCTGTACCGATTTTGACGGGACTATGTTGGTAGATAGCTGAAATTATTCCAGGTAACTTAAACTACTTTTAATTTTCGAAAATACTTAAGGCTCCGCGTAAAAAAATTAAAACTTATAAAAAAATGAATAAAATCCGATTCAATGCACAGTTTTACGGGAAAGTCTTTGAATTTATGAGAAATATTTTAACTTTATCTTAGTACTAAAAATGTAGGAAAATAATTAGGGTTCTATATAAAAAATTAAAACACAGTGAACAACAAATGAAACGCGGGCGCAGCCGCGGGCAAACAGCTAATAATTACTAAATTAATTACATTCGATATAGTTATTCATTAGATTATTCCTTTGTGTACCCATGTATATGTACTAAACAGATTCCTGTATTTACTTTTAATTATATTATGAAATTATATGCTTATTTCCAAAGAATACACTTAATTTTTTTTTTTTGTTTAATTTAAGAAAATATATCGGTACACGGTAGTTGACAGGAGACATCATCAATAAGATGTCGAGATCTTGATGTCTGCATTTTGTTTTAATGACAAAAAGTGGCCATTATGTGACGGTCATTAATTAAGTGACAAGGGGCTGCCATTTGAGGTGTTGCCGATTTTGTAAATGGACGAAAAAGTCTTGAGAGATGAGATGTGAAAAGAAATTGTTTATTTCAATCTTTTTGAATCATTCTGAAAATAAAAATAAAGTAAATAGATATAATGGGTAATGAATAGGATAATGTTATTTCGTATTAGTAAAGGTAATTTGTTGTTTTGTTTTCGAAATATGTAGGTATGAATGAAAGTATGATAGATTATGATATTATCAATTTTTAAGACTGATTAATGAAAATTAACATAAATTCTATCTGAATCATTTATTGGAATTAAGTTACGTTTTACAAATATAATTCGTTAAATACTTTTTTAATAGTTGTAACACACATCGACTTTTAAGATTATTGGTGGTTCTGTTTCATTCGAAACTGGGTTGTGAGATCTACACTCAACATTCATTTTACTTGTTTATTTGTTTGATATATTATGTTATACAAAATATGGATGGAAAGAGCTATTGATAGGACAACTGGAAATTTTATCCGCTATTTTTTTAAAGAACTTTTTTATAGTAGATATATAATTGTTTATTTGTCTCTTTTATTTATTTTTTATATGGGATTATTAGTTGTATTTTACTCTTTTTTTACAAATAGTGTGAAATAAACAGTCTTTTTTATTTTATTTATACTATGAAAATTGAACTGATCTTTCAAATAGGAATATAAATCAAATTCTTTGCATAATGTGTGAAATGTTATAAATTAATAATGCAAGTCATCCGGCACGGGCGCGCCCCGCCGTTCTGTCGCCGTATTTTGTAGGTACCTACTACGATGGACATTTATAACCGGGTCTACCTATACTAACGTCATTTTTAACCGTCATCGCTAATTTGCCATTGTTTTCCCCGCTGACGCCACTTTTTTTCTCCTAAAAACCATAAAATAGATAACGCTTTTTGTATTCTGGGGTACCTTTAATTGATTAACGTTACAGTTCTTGGCCAATGTTGGGATTATATTGTGGTTGTGGTAAAATCATTCTTGTGTGAATATTATAAGAATTTTTATAATTATTGTTTCAACTTTAGATAAACTTAAGTAATAGTTTTTAAACTATGAAAGACTTTGTTTAAATTGTAACTTCATACAAATGTGATTTTTCGGGTAATGGAAACTAACATATTACTAAAACAACAATAAATAAATTAGGGCAAGGAAATATTTGATTACAGTAGTATACGCAATTCGAATATGATCAATTAAAAAAAAACAACTTTTTTATTAAATAAATAAATATAATGATAAAGTTCAATATCTATTAAAGATAAAAAAATGAAATCAGTTGATAAACATAGGAGCAAAACTATTTGCAACAGTTTTTTGTAGTTCTGTAGTTAAATTAAGTTTATAGAATAAATTAGTAAGAATTCATTTTAAGACATATCTATCAAAGTTTGTGTTCAATAGATTATAAAATAAGTAATAATTTTTATGATACTATAAAACCAATAAAACAATCTTTACATTAAACTAAATAAATTTGTTAAGTAAGTTTGTAAATTATATATAACCTATTTTAATACTGAAAAATTTAATTGATAAATATAAAATTAGTTTAAATTTTCAACATTTAAATTCGGATATCAGCTTCACTAGGTTACAATTTTATGTCGAATAATTGATTCCCAAATCAAACAATAGGGTATAGAGGGCGACGTTTGGTAATACCTCAGTTTAAACCCTAACAATCACATAAAAGTCATTTAAACAAAGCTGAGAGCCCAGGGAGTCTTTAGTTAAGACCCGTCAAATCCTTGCGACCATTACCACGGGCACGATCCAGCCAGATGTATGGTCACCCGCGCCGTGTTGCTTCAAATGGCCGCTTTTGTTACTAGCCTACTGAGAGCTATTCATTGCCGGCTCTTGAATGACCAAAGAGTGGTCTTCAGTCCTTATCGTATAATATAAGCTTGATTTATTTCCGGTAAATGTTGACTTATTAATTGCATACAGTAATTTTTTTTCTTCCACATTCCACATTTAATTCACCTAAGTCCTATTTAAATAATAAATCATGAATGAATAAATAAACTGAAACGCTTATAAATAAAGAAAATAGTAAATTGTAAAATAAAAAAATACTAGGATATCTATGTAACAATCTTATTAATTTTATACTTGACTAGCTGTGCCCGCGACTACGTTCGCGTAAACATTAATTAAATACACGTTATCTATTGGACCAAATTGTGAATCTAAACGATTCTCGAATCCTCAGAAATAGACACAACAAATTTCATTAAAATCGGTTCAGCCGTTTAGAAGTTTGGTCACGTGATACACTATAGATACAATCATAATGCTTATTGCAATTTCTTAAAATACGCTTTAAAAAAATTATAAGCGAAAACGAACGAAACGAAAAGATATAGAAGACGAAGAGATATAGCCCATCATATGCTAATATTAGTCTCGTGGTGCCTTTACAAAATAAAAAAAATCGTTTATAATACCATGCTGATAGCGCGTTCGAAAACCTTTTAACTCGGGCGATCGACAAAGCGCCTCATCAAACGTCCATCTAGAAGTTAAAGTGTTCGTTTTGGTGCGCCGGCCGGCGGCGCAAAAAGACCAAGAGCATGTGCTGACCCGATCATTAAATAGATTGATGGCACCTGGGCGCAAGGCTCGGGCGATAAATAGTGGCGATTCGGGTAATCCTGCCGGCGGGCGGCGGGCGGCGGGCGACTGCCGATGGGCGGCATCCATCCTCTTTATTGCCCCGTGCTTTATAGCAGGCAAGGCTGTGTCGCCTTCGTGCCTACGGCGCAGAGGTGCGACTGACTTATGGCAGCTAATGTTCGTTACGAGCGGACACTAGTTACTCAGACGTTTACACTACATATTATGTTACTTGTAGAAATTTATCTTTGTTTATTATGTAATTCACTAATGTTGTAAGCAATGTATTAACATAATATGGCTATAAATAAAGCATCTATGTATTTTTCATTAATTTGGTTAAATCAAATATATATTGTTTAAACACTATTGTGTTTAAAAATTAATTAGCAAAGTGATTACATTTATTAAGCATCTTGTTATTTTTTTAGTTTGTAAAGTTCAACATTTAAAGAAAACAATATACTCTTTCTGATATCGAAAATACCTAATCGTACAACTAACAACGATAGAAAAATAATCCTAAGTCAAAAATGCACTACAATCAGGGTGTGATAATATGATCATACATAATAATGTCCCAATATTGGCCCTACCTCAATAAACTGGCTCTTGTCCTCTTTGAACGGTAAACTCGCTTACCTGAGTAAACTGCCTCCCAGTAGAGGGTGAAAATACTATTTCCAATATTTCGTACGATACGTCGACTATATATTACATTGTATAAAATATTTAGAATTATTAAGAAATTTCGTTTGTGATTCTTAGGCTTTCAAAGATCAAATGTCTGCTGATAAAGAAGTGTGGCTCAATTTTGAAAAAATGTGGCATTATATTTACAAAAAATAGTGTAAAATAAAACTATAAAGAAATAGAAAATTACATTCTAAACAATTATTTTAAAAACGTAATATTATTAAAAAATATTATAGTGTAATGGAAAATGGTAGCAAGGCGGGTACCGCGAGGGCGGGCGACGTTTAGTTCCGGTCAAGTCGCGGGCGGCTCTCGGCTTCCGCTCGTCCAATTTGGCCACATTCAACCCAATAGTGGGGGTAAGACGTTTGATATCTCCCCTCCCGACACCACTGATACCGCCCGTTTACTTACAAATTGCGACAAAGAGAAACTTCTAAACGCGTTATTATTATTCTTAAAAGATCGCGATTCAGCTACAAATAAATTGTTTTATAACGAACAATTCAGAATTCAAAATGTACAAAAAAACTTAATATTTTACTAATTGCTTCGCAAGATAGTCTTTACTTAAACCTTGATGTACGAAGACCTTATCGACCGAATTACCTTCCTGACCCCAGCAATTAAATAAATAAATCATTATTGTTATCCAAGGACAGACTTTTTTTCATTGTTACACAATTTCCGTACAACCTATCAAGTTTGAAGAACCCCTATCGACTCCTTTAGCTGGGGCAAATTTTTGAAAAAAAGTCATTTTCACATGATCAATTCTCTAAAATTGTCCTATGTCAGGAAGCCGTTCTAAAAATTTTTTTTGTATATTCGTTTTTCATTCAATACCGCTCGATTACTATGAAAACAATAATACGTCCTCTATAAAATATTATTTTAAAGAAATCTTGACTTTTCATTTAAGAAACATTAATAAAAAATAAGCTTGAATTATTGGAATCGCGATACAATAAAGTATTATATAATAATTCGATACAAATACTTGCTAATTATTAGTTTTGAATAGTACGAATGTAAAAAATTTGCAAATTTTTAAGGTAACACCTATAATCTACTTGCGCATAAGGAGAGACCGGCTAATGACAAGATGAGCTCAACTTAATCCCACAGTTTGCCGATGGCTTTGGGGCGGGACGGACTTAGGCAATTAAACGGGCCGAATATAAACATAGCTGAGATTGGAGCCACTGATGAAAATACAAGGACAAATATTAGTCTATTTTGTCTAAGAAAGGTATACTGTAATCTTTAGAGCTTTTGTTTGATTTTTAACGTTTTTATACTGAATAGGTTTAGCATTTTATCAGAATTTCGCCTAATTTTAAGTGAAAATGCGGTTAAAGATTATTTTATTAAATGTGAAGCTGCCGGAAACCTAAAAAGTGATTGGCAATAGTAACTCTAGTTTCACTGCGTTATCGAATTAGGAATGAGGGGATACGCAGAAGAACCAAAGTAACCGAAATTGCCCGAAAAATTGATAAACTAAGTGACAGTGGGCTGGGTTCATTGCTCGCAGAACCGATGCCCGATGGGGCTAACGGGTTCTCGAATGGCTAACATGTACTGGAAGACGTAGTGTAGGTAGGCCTCCCACAGTGCCTCGGTGTAACGACGACCTGGTGAAGGTAGCGGGAATCTCTGTTGGATCCGGGTGGCGGAAGGCCGGCTATCGTGGATATCGTTGGGGGAGACCAATGCCCAGCAATGGATCTCTTTCGGTAGAATGGATAGTTTTTTTTTTTTTGAACCTAGCTAACGCTGTTGACCGGAAGGGCCTTTACAACTTCACCGTGACTTTGGGGGCGAGTGCTGAGGGCACTCAGCCGCAAAAGGTGACTAGCACAAGGGCTACCAAAATGGTACGAACCTCGGCTTGGCCGTCACCTGAGTGTAAAACTCTCTCGCGAGTTTGAACCTAGCTATTCCCTACATTTTTTTACTAATATAATAAAAAAAAAAGGTTCCTTACAGGACCTATGTACCTGCATGTTATGTGCAAGAGTGTGTTTGCAGTGTTGTGCGTGTAATGCTCAATGCATGGGCAGTGTCACTGTATCGCGCTGGCGGCGACGTCAAGAGCCTCCCCAGTTGGGGAACGAGACACGTCTTGGGTCGCCGCCTGAGGGGGACGGCGGCGGGAACGGCGGTTACGCGGGCGTGGGCGCTGGCACGCACACTGAATCGGTTGAAAAGGAAAGATCCTATTTTCGCACGTGATATCATCATCGGGATCGGTGAGAACGTTACGCGGTCTCCGAAGCGGTTTCGGAGCTAGCGGGTCGGAGAGAATGGATAGATGGATTGAACTCACAAGAAGGACATTAGATACTATCCGTAATTTTACACAAAATCCATAAAGACTTGAACCTTGGACAACTCAGTTATAACTATTTTTACATAAAACTCGACTTTACACTTTGAAGATCTTACAAAAAATGTCCCCGCTCCTCCTAAGCGATGTTATTTATATTGCAACCTGATGATTATTTTACTCACAAATGTAGCTTCTTCATACACTTTATAATTATATAAATACTTTAAAATATAGGTTCTTCAAAACAAATAACCTGGATATGTCTCAATTATTCACTTATTTCAATAAATAGAGTCGGATATCAACATGTATTTAAATAGATTTTTTTTATTTGGCAAACACTTAATTTGTTCTGCATACAAAAATGAGATAAAAATATAAATCTATCTAAAATAAAGTATAAACTGTAAAACCCAATATACTGTTATAGTATTGTTCAAAACAACATTGTTGAATTTTCTAAAAAAATATCTTGTTACTTTATTTGCCACTCATTACCTAAACGCGCACGCTATACACACACATGCATACATATAGAAAAATCGCTACGATGACATATGTTATAGTTTCATTAAAGTAATTTCATTCAAATCTCAATTATTTTGTAATAGATTTTTTTTTTCGTATATGCTAAATCTTTATTATTTTTAGTATATACTATATTCGAAAATACCAAAAAAAAAAACAAATTCACCACATAATATAAAAACAAAAAGCGCCCTTTGATATTCACACTAGGTGGCTAGCAGAAGCTCATTATGGAGTCGAAAGGGTTAAAAGTCGGATCTCACAGAGGCATTGGGTTTTTTTTTATAAAAGGCTTAATTAGGACTCGTGCGGCTACCCTACGACCCCTGTAACTTTTAATAAACGCTGGAAGAGAGCCATTTCCGTACCTTAAAAACATACGTACATGTACTTTGTAGAGAATTTAAAAATACTATAGGACTCTTATATTTTAATGATTACCTATATAAAATGAACATAACTTAACCTATATAAAATTACACTGAACTATTTTACTTTAACCCCTTGAGCACTTACCTGGCGTTTACGCCAGCTTTCCTATGATCTTTCTATTGTCTTATTTTTATGGGTACTCGACACATTAATGTCTAGTGACCGTGAATAATGAGATTGAAATAATTTATTTGTAATTATTTGGAATAGTTTATAAGATTTCAAAATTCAAGAAATTAAAACGTTTCTAATAATTTCATATTTCAGATGCGTATCCTAATAATTCTTCGGGCAATGTCGTTTACTTTAGTTCTTGTGCGGATATTCTCATTTCTGATTCGATCACGCAGGTAAACTCCAAGCATAGCCCTCTCCATGGCTCTTTGGGTAACTTTGAGCCTTCTAATTAGGTCCATTGTAATCGATCATGTCTCGGTTGCGTACCGGAAGGCGCAACGTGGATAAACCCCCCCAAGGTGGGCCGATGACCTGGTGAAGGTCACGGGAGTCCGTTGGATGTATGTGGCGCTTTTCGGTTGAATGGACCCTAATAATATTTTTAATTTTGTTAATTAAATTAAAATTAAAAGAAACCAAATGAACCACACAAAGAAATTGATAATATATTGACATCGGAAAGATCCTTGCTTTAACCATTCGATTATCATGAGACTTTAAAGCGATGATGGATTAGTGATAGCTGGATTTTTATGATGTTAGCTGGAAACCTCGTCGATTGACGTAGATTCGAGTCTACCTATTCTATAATAAGCTTAAATTTTAGTGAAGAAATATGGCTATGAAACCATTTTAGGATATTTTCTAACACCCGGCTAGTTAGTTACCAATTCCAAGTTATAAAATCTATCACTAATCAATATCATTTGAGAGACAATACTCGTAGGCTTAGCATGTTTACGATTTCAGGTCAAACCTTCACTTAACACCAACTGAGATCGTGAACAAAGTTCTTTACCAATTTTTTCTAATAAGTCCACATATGTATTATCTATAACTTAATACGTGAATAAAAAACTCTTTTTATGAAAATTGCGCTGAAGGAGGAGTACGAAATTTTGCACACTTATAGTTTATATAGAGAAGGAGTGTTGACTGCTAATATTTTTTTTAAATGATGGACAAACAACACATGAAATCAATAAAAAAACATTACAAACACTACCATGTATGTAAGACCTACTCACACACAGGATTATCAATGCATTATCAAACAAGTGTCATCGTCATACTTAACATTTATTTACCGCGTAAGCAAAATGTTTACTTTTAAGAAGGTTTTACTTTAAGCAATTGTCAAGATCTCTTTTGTAAAAGACACCATATACTTTAAAGAGTTATTGTTGAATTTCGATCACAGGCGAGCACTATTAATGTTGAACTTGGTTAAAATAATTCTTTTATATTAAACTATATAATATACTAAAAAAAAATATCTTCCAAGACTTCAAATATAAGTTAAAATTAAAACTATTTATAAACAACAGCTATACTTTGCACCGGACCATGTGATCTTTATTTAGGTAGGTAGTATCTGGACTATTTACTTTCCCCTTGTTTACGCTTATGCTAATATAATATTTTTTGTATCTTCATCATTTACTGCCGACTGAACATCAAAGCTGACTGACTACACTAATAACATCAAATTAGGGGATACGGACATGATATACCTATTAAAAGCTTCCCACTTCCCACGTGTATGCGCGTGTGCGCACTACAAGTCCTCGTGGGAAGGTATTAAATATCTCAAATCAGTGCACAGTTTTGCTGAATGAAGATTGGGCTGGCCGATAATGCTTGTTACATACCAACGACCAGAACTCTTTGACCCTGGTGCTAAACAGCGAAAGTAACGCAAGGAGTGTCATGTTAATCTGGACATGGTATTTTAATAAAACGATGCGCCAGTTATCAGTGCCATCTGTGCTGGCACAATGACGGATCATCCCGTAATGCGGGGCGGAGGGGCACAAAAAAAAACAAGGGTATATTGTCGGTTTTTTGGTCCGCACTATTCCGGGTTATTGTGCCGATTGTTCTGTTTTTTTTTTTATGTATTAATTTTTCGAGGATATATTAAGCAAATGATACGGTTTTATCTGTGATCTTTTTTGATGGTGAGATATGGATAGTGGGTAAGCTAGGTCGTCGCGTTTACGTTCATACATGTGTGAAGATTGTACATCGCGATTACTTGTAAGTATTGTAACATTCGTTTACTTAGACCAGGGGTCGGCAACCTATTGATTCGGAGGAGTCAAAAAAAACAATTTCAAGTTTTTAAGGAGCCGCAAAAAAAGTAATTTAGACAATAATAAGTACTTGCATAAATAAAGTTTTTTGATAAAAAAAAAAACTAATCTATTTATTCATATATAAGTAGTGCCTAATCCTCGTTACTCGATTCGGAATTATTTTTAAATATAATAAAAATTTAATTCTAATTTTTTAACATACTAGAATACTGCAGCACAGTATGAAGTCCTCAATATGTCACATATGAACATGCTATTGAAGGCTTGCACATTTCTCTCACTCTCACGCCCTGTATCCGCCTGTGCCTTCAAACTCACTAGTCTGCGCTCCAGTCGAGGAGGAAGGGCATCAGCCGGCAGCGAAGCAGCCTCCCGAGAGGAATCTCCCTGTCCCCTTACCCTGGACACAGTCGACTCTCTTCTCCTATGAGCCGTTAACGGCGGACGCATTATCGTCTCCGGTGGGTGTCGCTCTTTGATCCCCTCCAACCGAGCATCCAACATATTTGACAAATCCTGTCTCAAACTCAATCCCATTTTCTCCACCATCCCCTCCATTATAGCCCCTAATACCTCCACAATATTTTCCGGAATAAACCCCGTCATGTTTACTCCCTCAATTACCACAGGGGGCACTCTTGTGGACTCCGTCTCCATTTCTAATCTTTTCTTAAATGTCTTATTTTCTATTTTCAAACTCTCCGCCTGATCACGATATGCTCTTGTTGCTTTTTAAAATTCTTAAGTTTCCGTTGTAAATTACCATTCGAGGATTACGAGCTAGTTTGTCAAAAGCAATAAGCTACTATCATTGCGTAATGAACGTATTCGTCAAGGCATGTTACTATTACATGATGTATGTTCTCAGGCGGACTCGATTGTTCTACACTCGTCAACAAAATGTTGCGACTACATGCGCCGAGCACACGTACTCGACACACACAATTATTTCATATTCCCAAGCATCGGACAAACTATTGGTTCAATAACTTGACGAGTAGAATTCCGCGTACTTATAATAAACAATTCAGTGATATAGAACTATTTAACTTCAAACTTCATAACAAAAATATATCTAAAAACAGTTTTAGAAACCAAAATGAAAATCTCTCTAGTAAACAAATAACGCAAAATTTATCCACAGCCATAACAAAGTAAAAATAGTCTTATAATTCGGTATTAAATAGTGATAAATTCATTTTTGGCTCTTTATTTTATGTATCGGGTTAGTTTATATGTCTATTTTATACGAGCTGTAAGTTTTTAATGTAAATAAATAAATAAATAATATATTTTGCGTTTGGAACTAAAGAGCCGCAGGTTCACATGCAAAGAGCCGCAGGTTGCCGACCCCTGATCTAGACCGATTGATTAGCCTCAAATGTTTAAAACGGGATTCTATAAATTAAATTACTAAGCATATGTTCTTTATTTGATTACAAATTGTATTCAAATAATTTTCTTAACGTCAATTAAGTATTTTTTAAGCGTTGTTTTTCAGATTTTTTTACTATATCTATGAATTATTTCATTTTGCTTCTACTAGTATGAATATATGTATTACGTACTACCTATGCCTGCGATTCCGGCCGAGTAAGATTCCCCGTTTATAAGATGACGATTTTTATATATATTTACTGTATTAATCTCTTAATATTGGTTGGTTTAATTAAAATATTGCAAGGCATTGTATTCCCTAAAAAAATTGTGTTGACTGCATTCAATATTATTCTCATCACTTTTTTTATACATTGGGTATCTAATATTAATAAAAGCTGTAATATATCTACGTTATAAAGACAGACATACAGAAAGACGTTGCGTTATATATCATGTAAGGATATACACCCAAGATCAAATATAGGGAAACACTAAAAAAAGGTTATCGTTTTTTTGAAACTTCTGTTTATATATTGTTCATTTATATGCATATATTAGCAAATTTGTAAATAACATGTTTGTAATAATTTTAGGAATCCAATTTTCAAGCAAAATGTTAAAATTACAGATAGGTATTTTTTTGAATCTCGTTTTTTATTTCCTTTATCAGCATTTCTCCAGCCGTTTTCTATATACAGCAGTTGGCAGTGTGGTTGGATTCTGCGTCAATGGACGCAGGTTCGATCCCACCTATCCGACTAAAAATGAGCCTTAGCTTTCGGTGAAGGAAAACAACGCGAGAAAACTGTAGCAATAATGTCCGCATGAGTAGCTACCACCCTCTAGTTTAGACAGGGCAAATACCAATAGGTGTGTTCCGGCCGCATCACTTGAAAACCAGTACCTCTAGGCTTAGCGTGCTTACCATCCTGGGCCACCTCGTCACTTAACATCAGATGAAAATGAGTTCAAAGTATTAATTAAATAAACAGTAAGACGTGGTTTCCTAAATTTTATGTACCTATATCATCTTCAAAAAACATAGGAGAGCGTTTCCGAACGCTAGTTTAAAATAAATGAACGGCAATAGTGTTAGGCCACCCTCCCAGAGACAATAATGATAGTTCTATAAAGCCGCTGCCACATCGGGGTCTCGTATCCATGCGATCTCCGTCTCAATGGAGGTTATTTACATAGCAATAAGGCGCAGATAGCGTCGCGACGCAATCGCTCCGGCGTCTTATCACAGTTATTGCCTGTGTGAACTCCGCGCTTACGGGCGGCGACATAATCAACTGGGGCGTCGGGGTTGGGAAATAAGTTTTTAAACAACCTACTCTGATTTATCTATGAATGTAAATGAGATCTTTGCTTCTTCTATAAGAGATGAAAATCCGCCAGTGGTATCGATGTTCCTCTGTCTTGCTTCACTCAATAAAATCTAATTATTACCACGTTTACAGTAGTATGTGGGACAGTACAGATAATTAATTAATTACTTTATAATAATTCTTTTGTAGAGACAAGAGTAACGGTTTAAGGGTTGTTAAAAAATTGCATAAAAAGAAATTCTTATTCCTTCTGCACTGCACGGTAACTAAGCTTTCCAAAATCTGTTTAAGCGATTTTCGATTCGAAGGAAACGAAAGTAATTAAATATTTCTTACCTAATCAGATTTCAGACCCCTGCGGACTATATATAAAAGAAAAACAATACGTTGATGTCTCACATTTGTGCGTACGTAATGTCTATTTAATTTTCGACAGTTAATAGACATTCTTTAATTACATTTGAAATTAGTGTATCTCTGAAAAACTAAGCTTACTGTCATGTATCACGGGAAGGTTAATTTTCAGTAGATTTTTTCACATATTTATGAAGATCGTTTGATATATAACGAAATTGACATTTCCCACCAGAGAACAAATATACCTAGAGGTTTGTAATCAAATATTAAAATTAAAATTTATGGGGTGTGACAGAGAGGCAGGCGACGAAGTGATTTGTATGGAAATTTGTGGATACCTCGTGAACTGTGTTGCCAACTTTGAAAGTTAGATTTTTTGGAAATGAGACATTTAAATTGAGAATTTTCAGTACTACATAACATTAGATCTACTAAGATTTTTCTTTTAATTTATAAAAAAAAAAAACGATTTACTCTGTGATGTCGAAATATTAAATGTCAATATAGAAAATGTCTTTTTGGAGTGAAAACTTATTTAGCGGCGTTGAGCAATTCTCGATAGCGGTAAATCTTATAGATTCGCGTTACCAATGCTATGATGTTAGCCGTCAACATGCTACAGTAAGTTTATAATTATAAGATGGCATTTACGTGCCGGCGCTCTGAGACAAATAATCAAATTGATTCTTACGTATCCTATCGTATGTTTTGATTGTAAATAAATTACATGCATTAAAATGTGAATAATTATTGCTCGAAGCACCCACAGACATAATATATTTTCGCTTATACCAAGTCTTTGGAAGCGCCAATAAATGTAAAAACCAGACAAATGTTATATGTTAGATTAGGTTAATAATCAATTAACAAATGATGAAATTTCAACATATAAAATCCAGATTCCAGTTTTCACTTCTGTCAGCAATGCTCAAGACTTTTTTTTACCGTTTAGAGTACGGCGCATAAATTCCGTGAAACTCTACTAATTCTTAAAAATGTTAATATCCCGTGTCTTTCGGTACAGTTGGTAACTTTAGTCAAGAGTGAACGGGTGCGAGTCGTACGAGGCGTTATCGTCCGGAGGTGCCCTTTGATGGCATAATTTGGGACAACGAACGTAAAATCGTCCAGATTTATGTATGTTTGTGCCGAGCTTTATTGAATGTTGTGGAGAGGGACATGGGTTTATGGGTTCATTGTTGGATATATCAGCATATTTATTGGATTTGATTACTCTTATATATACAGGCATACGTATACATCAAGTAAACCACATGTGTCATGTTTATAAATTATCCATATGGTTTTGTTAACATAGTGATCCTCGACGATGTTTATTTAGGAAAAAACGATTTGAAGCGATGATGGCTCAGTCGGTAGTTTGGTCGGATTCCGCGTTGATGGATGTACGTTTGAATCCACCTATTCTATTATATAATAAACCTGAGTTTTCGGTAAAAAAAAAACATATTGAGGAAACCATAGCATGTTGGTAGGGCATTTGCAAATAATGTCCGCCTGGCTAGCTACCATCCTTAAATTTGAAAACTTGTCGCCAAGCAATAATAGTTCTGGCAGCGTCAACTGAGAATCACTTTTAGTACCTCTAGGGTAAGTATGTTCACCATATTACACCACATCGTCTCTTAACATCTGATAAGACCGTAGTCAAAAAACTGAGCTTTTAGGTACAGTGTTACAAACAATGAAATCATATTTCAAAGGGTTATTTAATATTCAACCGAGACAGCTAATAGTTACAAAGTTCTTAGTAGATGCACAGAGTTATCAATTCGTCTGTAATTTTTTTTGTATGTTTGTTATGCGATTTCTCCATCATTTGTGGACCGATATCTATTTTTTTTTAATCGAAGAAGTTCCACATCTGGATATCATCATGGAAAACGAGAAAAAAAAACCCTCGAATATTATAGACACTTACACTTGTTTCATTTATTTGGGTCAAAGCTATTAAGTAGGCTAGAACTAGGAGAACATAATTAAACTTAAAGTAGAAAGAAAAACCTTTTTTAATTAAAAACAAAACCGACCTCAAAAGGATAAACTATCAAAATGCAGTAAAAAGTAAATAAAAAAGGACTTTATTGAAATGCTTGGTTAATTTTGAAGTCGGTGTCAGCTAGAGTTAACCAATGTACTCATTTATAAATGGAAATAATTTCCTAAACTTTATCACAATTACATATAAGCTAAATAAAGGACTTGGCTGATTTTAACCCCTTGAGCACTTACCTGGCGTTTACGCCAGCTTTCAATTGTTTTCCTATTGTCTTATTTTGATGAGTACTCGACACAATTAAGAACAATTAATCAAATTTAAATATAATTAGTGACGTACGTTTACACCACTTTGTTATCCATAAGCTGGTAACGATATCAAAATTAACGAAGCAGATTAATAAAGCAATTATTTATTTACTTTTTAGTGTATATTTATAGTTTATTTCTTTGAATTCGCTTTTGTTTTTAATTAAAAATGTTTTTTTTACGTACATTTTTTTTTCTTTATAGTTTAATTATAAGTGCCTATAGAAGAGAGCTTTTGTGTGAATATCTTCCGATACATTGATATTTTATTTTATACTAGCCGTGTGTCCGCGGCTGCGCCCGCGTTTCGTGTATTCTTCCCTACATTTTTTTATACTTCTTTAGTATTAAGATAAAATAAATATATTTCTCATAAATTCAAGAACTTGTCCGTAAAACTGTGCATTGAATCGGATTTTATTCATTTTTTTATGAGTTTTATTTCTTTTACGCGGAACCCTAATTATTTTCGAAAATTAAAAGTACCCTAAGTTACCAGGAGTAACTTCAGCTATCTACCAAAAAAAAAGTCCATCAACAAAATCCGTCCAGCCGTTCCGGAGATTATCCAGAACAAACAGGTAGACAGAAAAAAATGTAAAAAAAAAAAAATTATGACATTACAAACAGACACTCCAATTTTGTTTATTAGTGTAGATGAATAAATAGTGTGGAGCGCTGTTGAGCCGTCATATCGGTTTGGCTTTGAGCACAGTTGCGTGTGTATCGGCTTTGGCCGTAACTAAAACAATTGATACGCGATTTTTATTTCATTTTCTTATAGACAATATTTTGATACTTAATAAAATGGCAGTAATTTTTATAGCGTATAAGCACTTTAACTACTTTTAAGTGACAATGTGGTCCTGGATAGTATACATACTTAGTCTAAAGGGACTGGCTTTCAAGCAATGCTGCCGGAACACACCTATTTGTGTTTGGCGACAGGTTTTTATGCGTATATAAGCGGGCATTATTAGAAAATACCTACCGACATGCTCAAAAAGTATTATATGTCGTCTTTAACATAACTTTATGTGATAAATTGTAATAATCTACTCAATTTTGGTCCATATTTATGTATTATTATAATGTAGTCTATAAGTTATATATTATCCGTATTTTATAGTATATTTTATTTGTATGTTATAGTTCACATTATCTTAATTTAAGTCGTATTTATTAGTTTAGATTTGTCTATGTATGTACCCAAAACGCCACTGATTCTTCTCTGGTTGCCTGGAAGAGATTGCTATTAGCAATAAGGCCGCCCTTTGTACTAATTTCACATTTCAACTCTATTATATTATATGTGTATAATGGTGTACAAAAAAGATTAAATAAAAATACATAAAAATATGGTTTCCTCACGATGTTTTTCTTCATCGAAAGCTCAGGTTCATTATAAACGCATAGCGATGAATCAACGAGGAATCCGACCGCATAGCAGATTTTCTTTTTTTTTTCGGTCAGTAACTATTGACTAGCTTTAGTGTTGTCCAATGTAAAAAAACAAATTACAATAGCTTTTATTTCATCCAATTTTTTTATACTTAGTGATGATGACCATATTTAAAACCCCAGCCCGAACACTAGTGTAAATGAATAATTAAAAAATAAAGGTATATTATTTATTTACTCGCTGGAATAAAACATGTAACATAGGCATATACGACTGTTGTACTGATATAAATAGTTAGCGACGGGAGAGGCTGACAGCAACACTGTTTCAGGTCGCGGAGACATTTCGCGTGTCAATTATTCGAATCGAATCGGCACTGAACTTTATGTTATGTTCTTTTTATATTGTTAACTAACTATGCCCGCGACTTTGTTCGCTTTTCATAAATAAAAAAAAATTGGACCAAATTGTGAATCTAAACCATTCTCGAATCCACAGGAACAGACACAAAAAAAATTCATTAAAATCGGTTAAGCCGTTTAGGAGGAGTTTAGTCACATACACACGCACAGAAAATTTATATATATAAAGATGTGTTTTTATTATGTTATAGAATAAAAAGTTATATGTATAAAAAATAAAATTATAGTTTTTTCGACGTTGCTAGGTTTCGTACAAACAGAAAACATCCTTTCATTTCTATATTTATCTATACTACTGAATAAAATTGAAGTATCTGATTGTAAAATCGAAATCACAACTTTTTACTAAATACTTACGGTACCCATACCAAAAATACATTTTTTTGTCTGTATTTCTGTTTGTTCCGCCTTATTTCCGGAACGGCTTGACCGTTTTTGACGGGGCTTTTTTTGATAGACAGCTGAAGTTACTCCACGTATCTCAATTTATTTTTTTTCGAAAAAAAATTAGTGTTATATTTAAACAGTTAAAAGACACGAAATTTTGAACAAAATGCGATTCAATCCACAGTTTTACTAGCAGTTATTTGAATTTGTGAGAAATATCTTTACGTAAGCTTTTATTAATATTAGTAGCAAAAAAAATTTTCAAAAATTATTACTATTCCTCATAATAAAAAAACAAAAAATTGTGAAAATAAAAACGTTTCAATTGGCAGTTTTATTAGCAACTGCTTGAATTTATAAGAAATATTTTTGGTTTTTCTTAGTAGGTACCTATCAAAAATTTTTAGGAAAACAATTATGATTCTATTTTTTTCGAATATCACAATAACTCATAGAATAAGCAAAATTTGCAGATGGAACACGACTTGATCTTGTTTGAACTTGACCTATTTCTTCTGCACAGAAAAACGGTGTTTTTAAAAAAAATCTTTAGAATTAACTTATTTTTATTTAGTGCAAAAGAAAGTAATGGTGGTTGTTTTTTATTGACTCAATTCATTCTACATATGACGTCTACCATAGGTATATTAATGACGTTAGCAAAATATATTTTAAAACCTGAACAGAAAATACATCTATGTCCCTATGTGTATCTATGTGAACTCACTAGTGGTCAAACAGAGAAAATTTACCTTATACATTATGTTTTCAAATATCTTTCCGGGTAGATCAGGCTATGGATACTCTGTAAGTTCTTTACTCATATATTTCGAATCAGTATGACATTTTGCATGCCAATTAATTCGCTTCGGGTATTATAGGTTACAAATATTCACAACGGTTCATGATGCAAATATTGTTTAACCCCTTGAGCACTTACCTGGCGTTTACGCCAGCTTTTCATTGTTTTCCTATTGTCTTATTATATTTTTACGGGTACTCGACTCGACACATGATATTTTTTCAGATTAATGTGAAGCGAGAGTGTCTTTCTTTACCTTTAAAAAGTTCTTTTTGTTTCCTCGACTGACCATAATAGACTTTCACTCTAATATTTTTACGTTACAATTTTTAGATGTTAAACTTTACTTCTAATTTTGTATGTTTGGAGATGAATTAACTAGCTGGAATATTGTCAAAATAATGCGTTTCTTCGAAAAAATATCAGTAATCTGTCGGTAATTACTATATATTACAAAGTTAATAAAGCATTTCTATAATGATGAAATTATTAGCGTTCTTGTATATTCAAGAATCACGTGGTATTTTACTGACATACTACGATACCGCTGCGATTATTGGTGTAATATTATTTGCCATTGTTATCTTTTAGCCTTTACTGTTATTTTGATATGTTCTTTACGTACTTAGCTAAAAGTAGCGCATTCAAACATGTCAAGTTAATAACAAAAAATCATATGAAATTATTTATCGTTGAGCTATAGCGAGTGTCCACTAAAACGCCTGCAATAATAATTTAGTGTACTAATTAACTTTTTAAACAGAGAATGATATCGTACGTTCACAGCTGCATAGTGAGTGAATGCAAATGCTAGGTGGGGTGTTATGTGAACGCGCAGTTGGCTGCATTGTACCATCCGTCCCCTCCCCGCTCGCTCGCCTACCTCACATCCCTCTCTGAGTCCTGGATATCCCGCGAGAGTTTGTTTTTTCGGGGCAAATAGCTATAGGCTTGATAATGGCCTCGCGGGCAACTGTTACGCTGGGAAAAGTACTACACGAATATTGATATAAAATTGATCACTAGTGTTTATTTTAACAAAACCTTTATCTTTAAAAATCTTTTTCAGATTTTATTGTTTATTAATTTATTATTTATTAATACCTAAAAAAACGAAAATAATTGTGGTTCCGTATAAAAAAAAAAAGTAAATTGCAGTGAAGAATATATGAAACACGGGCGCAGCTGCAGGCATACAGCTAGGTATCAATAAGAACATATGTAGGTAAGCATTTAGTTCAAATTTAAAAGCACTTTTAATTTTATTTAACTCCATGTACATGGAGACTAATATTTTGTTGAGTAAGCCTGGACCTGGCCGGTGGAGTTCAATAACTAGACAGGAATTCGCAATTACATATTTACTAGGTGTGAAGCCGCGGCCTCGCCCGCGTTTCAAATATTCTTCACTGCTTTTATATTTTTTTACGGAATCCTAATTATTTTACAATTTTTTTGCTACTAACATTACGCAAAAATATTTCTTACAAATTCAAATACTTGCCAGTAAAATTGTACATTGAATCGGATTTTATTCACAATTTCGTGGGTTTATTTTTTTACGTAGAACCCTATTTATTTATAATGTAGTCTAAGTTACGCGAAGTATCTTCCAAAAAAAAAAACGTCAAAATCGGTCCACCCGTTCCGGAGATTACTCGATACAAACAGACAGACAGACAAAAATTTTTAAAAAACTGTTTTTTGGTATAGTTATAGTATACATTCATATCTATTTAGTAGAAATAATGTTTTGACATTACAAACAGACACTTCAAATTTACTTATTAGTATAGATGTAAAGCATCATGAAGAGCGTTAGCACTGTATCGGAGTGGCGGATGGGTTTTGATTTTTGTAGTTTCGTATTATTTGCGTATTTATCCGCCCGCCGCCCGCGCCCGGTAGATACATTTATTTGCACCGCTGTCTACCCCACCCCACGCCACCCCGCAGGCCCCTCGTTCGATTGATCGCGATATCATTGCGATAATAGGAGCGGTGCGATCGAAGCGCGGTTCCCGTCACGCGGGAAATGCAAAAATATGGCGGACGCGCCGGTCGACCGTGATGGCTGAAAATCGGTCATTGGCTTTATATTTTAAATTAAACCGAAAATGATACTTCTGTATTGAACTTATTATTACAATAACTAATGGTTATTTTCAACATTATTATATTTCATGGTACTAGATTTTTAATTTATATTTTGTTTCGACCTCATATTCTTATATCCTTTTTTCCATTAAATATTATCCAAAGGAATAAAGTATTATACCTATTGTGTTTTTAAATCAAGCAAAAGACTACCTCTATAATTAAAATATAGAGCACCATGTTCATCGATTCATTTGTTTTCGAGACACAAGCCAAACGCCATCTTTACAAAGATTAGCTGTTGCCGTAGTTTGGTTCTTTTTTATACATTACTCTTACTAAATACACAATATAGGCTACCACAATCTCACCTAATGTTAAGTGACGATATGGAGCATAGTCCAGGATGGTAAACACACTAAGTCTAGATGTACTGGTCTTCAAACGATGCTGCCGGAACACCCCTGTTAGTATTTGGCGACAGGTTTTCTAACTTGAAGATTGTAGCTGCCCAGTCAGGCATCATTAGAAAAGGCATCGTGTGTGTCGATCTTTGAGTTATAAGCTAAATCACGTTCAGACAGAGAGACGAAGTGTTCTATAACGTTTTTTCTAAAACGTCTATAACTATTTTTACGTTTTTAAACTATATTTTAAATCTGCCCACGCTCCCCCCTCCCCCCTGTGCTATATTAATGCTCCCTAAGATTCTGTGGGTCTTCTAGTTCCACAAGCGTCATTATCGCCCACGTTTAGAACCTAGGGTTTAAACTCACGTAATGAAGTCGTTGGCCAAACTAGATACGAATGAAAAAAGCAACAAATAATGTTTCGATAATCTATACAAGTAAATAAAATTGAAGTGTCTGTTTCTTATATCAAAATAACAAGGTTTTCCTAAATGCATATCCATTTGAACATTTCATATGTTCTGGTTCTGGTATTTATATATACTAGAAACACAATTTCTTAAAATTTTATCTATCTATTTTTTCCGCCCAATCACCGGAATGGCTGGACCGATTATAACGAAACTATTCTGACAGATAGCTGAAGTTACGTGACGTAACTTAGGCTACTTTTATTTTTCGAAAGTGATTAGGGTCCCCCCCAAAAAACTTAAAACCCATAAAATTGTGAAAATAAAAACAATTCAATGATCAGTTTTACAGACAGATCTCTCTTAGTAGCAAAATAATTTTAGGAAAATTTAATTAGGGTTTCGCCTAAAAAACTAAAAGCTTATGAAATTGTGAAAAAAAAAAACGATTCAATGCACATTTCTGCTGGCAAGTATTTGAATTTGTAAGAAATATCTATGTTTTCAGTTAATACAAACAATAATTTAGAAATAAAAAATAGTGTTTAGATACATTATTTTCCAATGATTACCAAAACTATGGTATATTACGCAGTGAAGAATTGTGCAAAATAGAAAATATGCCATGCGAGCGGTGCCGCGGGCACAACTAGTCCACTTATAATTATAGGTAAGTAACAAGTTTTATAATGTGCGAAATATCACACTTCGAGTAATCAATCACAATAAAACAACTTCTTGGTAAATCGGTGGCACAAACAAACATTAACGCAACAAAACATGCAAACGATCCGAACAAACAATAGTTAAAACACTTCTATAGATACGGGTGAATATGTAAATTAGAATGAAATAGGTACATCCTCAAACTGCGACACGGTTAAACATTTAACCAAATAGTTATTTATCAATGTTTTGTAATGTACCTATAATTTTTTTTAATAATAATACAAAATGGAAATTTACCATATGAGGCGCGTACGCATGCAGTTGGTAACCAATTTAAAAGTCGGTATTATCCACACAATAGTTTGGGGGGCCTGAAATAAAACATTTCAATTTAGAGATCCGGTTACGGCCCCCGTTTCAAATCTGTATTGTGGGTCTACGGGGCCCCGTAGACTAGTAGTTTTTGGGTACACTTGTGTACATTACATTCTTTAAGTAAAATTAGTATTTCATAAATTCAGTTATTTGCATTGATTATATATATATATATATATATATATATATATATATATATATATATATATATATGTACTGTAATCTATATAGGTATAAATGGACAAAGATAAACATGCAGTTTCTTCAAAATTGTAATAATGATTATGGTTTAATATTGGCTACCGGGTGAGGGTTAGTTGATAGGAAATGTCTAAAAAGTAACGATGCTAACCACTATACTTTTGATTTTCATTAAGCGCACTATTATTTTTGTCAACTATATATTTTACAAAGAAACCATTGTTATCCTTAGATATAATATTAGACGATACTTGTCTGTTTGTCCGTTAGTGCACTTGTAACTAGAGAATCACTGTACCTACGAATATTATTCTTCTTTTAAATCATAATTACCCTTTATTAATAACGAATTCTAATAACGAATAATTCTAAAGAATATCAATTTTAGTATGCAAGCGAATCCGCGGGTCATAGTTAGTATTTTATATATTTACGATATCACTTTTGAGCTCGACGTTCCCCGCAGTGGGTACCCCAAACGCAGTGTATGCTTGGTTAAGCCCGCGCCTCCCAGCCGCCGCCGATACGGCCCGATTTACAAGAAAGGGGTAGTTAGCCGCTATTGTCTCACACCCCCCCCCAATTCGGTTGCATTGATGCTGTTCACTCTCAGAATATGGTATGCTACATCAAATTGAAATATATGGATAAATAATAATAAATAAATAAATAATAATAATAATAATAATATATGGATATATGTGTACCTAATGAGGTATATAATATTAAAAAGTTTTCTTATTTCTAAGGTCTCATACTATACTTACATACTTTATTTATTATTTGAAAACTGGAAAGCGGTTCGTTTAATGTAAGTAGTTCCTGTAGATTTTGAAGCAATAATGGCGCAGTGGATAGTGTGAGCGGATTCCGCGTCAATCGACGCGGGTTCGAGCCCCACCTATTCAATTCTAAAATCAGCCAGAGCTTTCAGAGAAGAAAATCATCGTGAGGAAACCATAGCATGGTGGTAGGGCTAAAAATCCCCGCCGGGATAGCTACCACCCTCAAGTTTGAAAACCTGTCGCCAAATACCAATAGGTGTGTTCTGTCAGAATTACTTGAGAACCAGTACCTGTAGGCTTAGTGTGCTTATTATCTTGGACCACATCGTTCACTTAACATCAGGTGAGATTTTGGTTAAAACACTAAGCATATATCGTTTAAAAAAAATAAAAAAAGATTCAAGCTATCTAGACATAAACAACTGCAAATAAAAATGCTATCTTACCTGACAAGACCGATTCCTAGGAACAGAATCGGAATGCCTAATACGTCAACGTGATGCTGGAGGACACTCTTAAGAGGACATACGGTAAAAAAGTAGGTATTTTAGAAATTTATTGCCATCGCGTTGCGCCCCAAAGAAATAATTATAAAACACGAAAGGGACAACTGTAGGTTGGGCTGATTTAATTTTGTAAAATAGACGAAAACATCACCTCGTTGTACCCTGTTTCCTCATCCAAAACTGAACCGATTTTTAATTTTCTTTCAGTTTTAAAGACTTTACTTATGCCTGTAAGTTTTACTTTTTTAAATTTATCCATTAAATTTGTTTGACGATCGTCTGAAAATGACGGTAAAAACCGAGCATTCTTTTTATTTTCAAAGGCTTCTAGTTTCCACAATAACTAATTTATGAAAAAAAAAAAAAAACGTACGGGCATAGCGGTGATGGAGATATATTTTTTGGTACAAAAATATTTACCATAGCGCTATTATCCAGGGAGGAAACACGGGACTACATTTATATGGAATAAAGGAAACTAGGATATTCTCTTGAGGGTGATTGGTACATACACAGCAGTGGGAACTTTTTTTTAGAATAGATAGACTGATATGTCTTCTAGTTTTTACATATTATTTGTTGGTTTTAAAAAAATAACAATATTTGATTTACGTAACACTAGAATACTTTTGTTTGCCTCTCATAATGGTAGGAGTTTGAAGGTTAGTAATAGTGGTCTGTTGAATGGCGAATGAATGAATGAATGAATGAATCTAGGCGATAGTGGTTGTTCTTTTACTGTACTATAATTAAGATTACAAATCCGTCAAATAAAGTTAATTATTCAACCAATTAGACGTATGAATCTATACTCATCTATGTTAACTTTTATTTTAAACTAGCTGTGCTCCCGCGGCTGCGCCCGCGTTTCATATATTCTTCACCTTGTTTTATTTTTTTATACGGTAAAATATATCTCATAAATTCAAGCAGTTGCCCGTAAAACTTTTTATGAGTTTTATAATTTTTATGAGTTTTAATTTTTTTACGTGGTACCCTAATTATTTTCGAAAATTAAAATTACCATGAATTACCCGGAGTAAATTCAGCTATCTGCCACAAAAACTCCCGTCAAAATCCGTCCAGCCGTTCCGGAGATTACCCGGTACAAACACACAGACAGACAGACAAACATTTAAAAAAATTTGGTATAGATATCATATATACATTCCTGTCCTGGTATGGACATGTGATGCGCTGGGAGAAAGAGGATGTTGTAAGAAAGGTTTTGAAAATGAAACATGAATGTGGACGGTTACATGGGAAGGGGAAGACCAAAGAAAAGATGGATGGACTGTGTGAAAGATGATATGCTTAGGAAAGGAGTGAATGCGGAGATGACAACAAATAGAGAGGAATGGAAGAGGAAGACATTTCCCCCCGTCAAAAAAAAAAAAAAAGAAAGAGGAAGACATATTGCGCCGACCCCAAATAAAAATGGGAAAAGGGTAGGAAGATAATGATGATATCGTATATACATTCATATCTACTTAGTAAACTAAAGTATTTTGACGTTACAAACAAACACTTTAATTTTATTTATTAGGATAGATACTGAATTGATAGAAATAATATATTTTCGGTGATATCTCTACCTCTAAATGTTTTGAAGTTTAATGTAAAAGCTAACTTCAGTTACCATATTGTACAAGTGAGCAGTGTACCTTGCACACTGTTCTCTCCCCACAAAGACGTGGAACACGGAAAACACTTAGCTCTGTTGACACTACACTTTGACACCAATTCTGCTTCTCATATTCACATCGAGGGATACTTTGATTCGGGCCGTTCGCTTGTCTCAGAGTAACCACTTACACGATATTACATCTAAAAGTTCTGAGAAACTTCAATAATTAATTATGCCATTTTTTTATTTTATACCATGGAGGTTTTTAGCTACCTAACGATAGTTCAAATGATTACAGATTACTTAGTTCTTTTGTTTATATATTTGTTACAACATAATTTAAATTATTAAGTTGTAAGAACACGATAGTGGTAATTTTATAAAGATTTTTTTTTGAGGTTACTTTTCTTATGTATTCACATATACGATTTAATGTAACGAATTATATTTTACTAAAATATGATCAGATAACAAACCTATATTATAAAAGAAGATTTATGTAAATCGGTTATGTGTTTCTGGTATTCTAAATCAACTAAAGAACAATCAGAAAGACAGAGAGTTGTTGTATTTTATATTATGTAAGGATACGTCAATTATCTCTCTAAAATAGATGTATTACGAACCTTATTGTATTGTTAAAAATACTAATCTTTAGTAGCTGTTGTACATAAAGATTACCCTTAATTAAGGTGCTTTAATTTATGAACAAAATGATTGTTTGAAAAATACGTATCATTAATAGACCAAATATGCCGAAGCTAAATTACGAATAACAATTAAAGTTATCACAATGCAACCTTTTGATATTAGTATCTAGTTTAAGTCAAACAGTAGCGCAGATGTAATGAATGGACACCGCACAGCATTATAACCGGACTGCAAATCTAGTTTGGTAGGGGAGTGCGGCAAGTATGGTGAGCCTTCATGGCCAAGCGTTTACCACACTCCCGCGTGTAGTGTTGCCTGCTTTTTGTTATACCCCATACGACTCATGTTTAAACTTAGCCACATTCTAATATTTACCCTAACATTTCAGTATAAGGATCGAATTAACTAATTGTAGTTTTCTGTTATAAGACATTTTGAATAATGAGAAATGCGACAGATCGCTATAACGTGTTCTTTGTCGCATCGGCCGCGTCCCTCTCATACAATGGCATACTTATTAGGGATTTAGTCCAGATATTAGTTGGGGATGACGGTATTGTTTGGATTTTAATAGAATTCGCCTGCGCCCCAGGCGGTTGGATACACACTGTGTGGATTTCGTGTGATTTGTTATACGCGTATAGTCTGTGTAGTAGACGCATGTGTTCTAAATTGTTTTAATAACATAAATGTTTCGTAAACAGATCATGTTTTTAGCGAATATAGATCAGTAAATTTTGTAACGTAAATACATTCCAGAGTGTAACGTGATGTCGAAAGTCATCTTTTAGGTAACAATAGCATATAGGTGCATGCAAGTACCTATATGATTTATAATACATTACAATTAAAGAAGACACGATTGATTATTTTTGTTAACAATATTTAACTTGTTGCAATCTTTTAATCGTAATCTCTTTAAACATAGCGATGTCTATGCACTGTTCTACTTCTGTTATTAAAATTGTGACAAAATATTAAAAAAGTCATTGGTCCTTATTTTCGCTAAACGGTGTTACTTGTATCATTTTTTTTACACGGTATAGGCTCACTACTTTGACCACAATCTCACATGATTTTAAGTGACGATATGGTCCAGGATGGTAAACACGTTAAGCCTTAGAGATACTGATTCTCAAGCTATGATGGCGGAACACACCTATTGATATTTGGCAACAGGTTTTCAAACTTGAAGGTGGTAGCTACCCAGACGGGAATCATTAGTAAATGCCTTACCACCATGCTATGGTTTCCTCACGATGTTTTTTCCTTCACTGAAAGCTCAGGCCGATTTTAGAGTTGGTTAGGTGGGGATCGAACCTACGTCGATTGACGCGGATCCGGCCGCACTACCCGCTGCGTCATCATCGCTTCAAATATTTCAATATTAGTTGTGTACCCGCGGCTCCTCCCTTGTATCAATTTTTTTCTATTCAGCACAATTATTCACTGCGTAATATAAGTTCATGTAAGTTTTTAAATAATCATTGAAAAATGATGTCATGAATGTCTCATGTGAAATGATTTTTGGTATTAACAGAAAGCGAAAACATTTCTCACAAACTCAAACACTTACCAGTAAAACTGTTCAATTTAATTGATTTTTTTTATACGGAAACGCGATTATTGTCCTAAAATATAAGAGAGAACACTAAGAGAATATTTGTCACAAATTCAAGAATTACGTAAAACGGACCACTGAATTTTTTTTCAAGATTTCATGGGTTTTAGTTTTATAAGCGGAAGTCTCATTATTTTAGAAAAATAAAAGTAGCCATGTATCTTTATCAAAAAATGTGTCTAATCTATCTGTCAGAAAAAGTCCGGTCGAAATCGGCCCAGCCGTTCCGGTTATTAGCAGAAAGAAGTAGACAAAAATGTTAAACATTGTGTTTTTGTTATATGTACCGTATATACTCGTATATTCATATGTATTTAGTAAAAGGTATTATTTGATATTACAAACAGAAACTTCAATTTTATTTATTTGCACAGGTGATAATGAAAATAAATCTGTCACAAGATCCTGGTAAGGATAAGTGGATAAAACTTATTAAATTACTGTATTTTCTTCGGTTCTTGACAAGTATGCTTAGTTTCTATTTCTTTAGGTATACGTTTTGAAGTCATTAAAATTTGAATTCAAAAATTACGTCACATACATACCGGTCAGAATAATATAAAGCGCGTAAAAAAAACGATTACTTAACAGTTAAATAAATATGTTTGTCTGTTATATAAAGATTTATCTGCATGCGTAAAATGGCATTATTTGTAATTGTGAGGTAGATCAGGGTATTTTCTGAAAAGGCTGAAGAATGGAATACAATTGTGATAAAATAAAATAAAGTTCTCTACAAAATCGTTGTTTTAAGAATAAGTTTAAATTAAATATACTTATGAATAATATAGTTATGCATTATATTTACAACAATCTGTGAAAGTTCGTGCGCTACGCAGAATCTTCTCGTCCAAAATACCCCAGTGTCTCAAGATAAAAGTGTTCGACATACGGCACGGAGACTTGGTCGCTCACAATGGGCCTAAAAAAAGAGCTCAATATTGCTCAAAGGGCAATAGAGAGGGCTATGCTTGGATATTCACTGTGTGATCGAATCAGGAATGAGGAGATCTGCAGAAGAACCAAAGTAACCGACATTGTCAAAAGAATTGCTAAACTGAAATGGCAGTGGGCTGGGCACATTGCTCGCAGAACCGATGCCCGATAGGGCCAACGGTTTCTCGAATGTCTACCACGCACCAAAAAACGTAGCGTGGGTGTGCCTCCCACAAGGTGGACTGACGACCTGTTGAAAGTCGCGAGAATCCGCTGGATACGGGTGGCGTAGACCGGTCGTCATGGAGATCTTTGAGGGAGACCTATGCCCAGCAGTTGACGTCTTTCGGTTGATTGGTTGGATGGGTGGAATCTGTGAAAACCAGTATCTTCGGTAGGTAGTAAAACCTCAAAAATTCTCTAAGTAATGTTCGAAATTTGACCGTAATCGCTATAGTAAAACTGTCTTGTCAATAACTAGTAAATAAAAAGGGAAAGAATCGGTGGAAAAACAAAGGAAAATAATGTAGCAAACTATTTTATCTTTGCCTATTTATACGTATATACGTAGATATTTTGAATCATACAACATTATTAGCGTTCGATTTACAAATTAAAGTTATGAAAATTGAAAAATCCCGACCTTTATGTACCGTACCGTAACATGCGTTTAATCGATAATGAAGCATAATATATGTGCCATGATTTTTTTCTGATGTACCGGCAAAATAATTTTAATGTACGTAAAATTTATTGGCATGGTCGACATTTGAAGTAATAGCGATTTTAGTTTATTATTGATAAGTTAACTGGAGATTGCAAAAATCTGAAATATAGAAATAATGGTGAAGAATACCTTAGTTCAGTAATGAAGTCTTGAAGACGAATATATTGTACAGATTTTAATGTATTTAAAGAGACGTTTGAAATTACAAAACTTGAGCTAGTTAACTCAGAGAAACGTATAAACATATAAACTTTATATTTTCCGACGACATCAAACATTTGTTTGCTCAGCGGCGGATATTTATAGTTGGATGCACACCGCAGAGGAAGCTGATGCACGAGACGCGGAGATGCCCCCTGCACTACTAGGATCAATAGGTGCCCCTCTATCGCGCCCCTTATTGAAAATTATAACAATGGCACACCGCGCTCTCTCCGCCGCCCTCTTAACACTCACTGATTTCGACTATATTATATGGATAAGACTTGCAAAAAAAAAAATTTAACTACTCTATGCTTTTAGACAAGTCTATAGTTGTTAATGTGTGAAAGTATTACACTATAAAGTACCACTTCCGATTCAGATATCTAAATAGAGTTTCTGAGCTAATTTTGCTAACTATACGAGTATGTGTCTATTAATAGTATCTATATATTGTACTCTATCTATTATGGATATGATTTGACCATAATTTCAACTCAGGTTATATGAAGATGCAGTCTATGATTTTTATTTTGAATACGTTATAGGTTCAGTTCTTTGAGCACACTCTCACCTGATAGTTAAGTGACGATGTGGTGTGGATGGTAAACACACTAAGCCTAGAGGTACTGGTTCTCAAGTGATGCTGCTGGAACACACCTATTGGTATTTGGAGACAGGTTTTCAAACTTTAGTGTGCAAGCTACCCAGGCGGGCATCATTAGAAAATGCCCCACCAACATGCTATGGTTTCTTCACGATGTTTTCCTTCAGCGAAAGTTCAGGCCGATTTTAGAGTCGGATAGTTGGGGATCGAACCCGCGTCGATTGACGCAGAATACGGCATCAATGCTCGCTGCGCCAATATCGCTTCATCAGATGATAAATACGCTAATCTTAGAGGATCTTCGAGCTCTCTTACTTAATGCTTCCGGAACACGTCTACACGTGTAACAAGATGTTTGAAGACATATTTTAAAATTTATCCTATCAACATGTTATGGTTTTATCACAATGTTATCTTTCACGAAGAGCTTAGTATTATTATGGATAACTGAATTCGAATCTAAGTAAATCGAACCGGTGTTAAACTACACTATCTATTATCACTGAGCTATTATCGAAAATTATTTTATAAGAATTCTTTATAATATTTAAACAAAAAGATCAAAATTATGAATACTATTATGTCATGTAAATTATCAAAAACGTAGGTTATCAAATGTTAATAATTCCGGTAAACATTGAATTTTAAACAAAATTCTGGCACCAGCTTTGTTGAAATATATATTTCCCTATGTAAGTAATTAATGAAAAAAGATATATTCTTTAGGTTAATATGAAACAAATAACAATAATAAACTCTAGAAACTAATTCAACGTGATAATAATAATTTTACATTGAAATGAAACATAATAAACTTTACCGACTCTACCAGTTGGGAATCTAATGAAAAATTGTTTGGAAAACTAAATTCATATCCACATAAAGCGTCGCCGTGTGTGGACGTGTTAATATATCGGTCGAATCGGCTCGAGGTCGGAGGGCGGAGGGCTGTAGGGATTATAATGAGGCGCGCCCCACTAAGTATTTTCGACATGCGTCGCCGTCACCCGGCAAACATTCGGAAGGCCGGGGGTTTCATTGCATCGAGTACTCACAAATTATATATTGATGCTGCAGGCGTTTTCATGTCCACGTTTTAATATATAGGAATAAGTTTCCATTAGTTCCACATGCCTAGTTTTTTTATGATTTCGAATATTATTGCCAATTCATATTACGCATCCTTGGAGATATTTGAATTCACTCTTCGCAGTTTTATAGAAAATTAATGTAGCAATTTGGATTGGATTTATATTATGCATTTGTTTTAATGAAATGGTTTACTACGATTGGGTATTTGGTTTGGTGCTTTATCTCTGACGTTATAATTAATTTTCAATGACGTATTTTTTGAGTTTCAAAGATTTTCAATATCTATGTTTAAATAAATAAATAATACACTTGTCTTAAATAAATGAGCGCGTATTTTTGAAGTGAAAACTTCTTTATTGGCGATTCTCGGTAGGGGAAATTTATAGATTAACGTTACCAAGGCTGTGGCGTCAGCCATCAATATGCTATACAGTATATGAAGTATAAGATGTCGTTTAAGTACTGGCGCTCAGAGAATAAAAAAAAAAGAATAAAAGTGTACTTAAGCAGCCAATCGTATGTTTTGATTATTAATAAACTAAATGAAAATTTACATAATTATTCCTCGAATTGCCAATAGAAGTAAAACCCAGACAAATGTTATAAGTTAGATTATGATAATAATTTCAAATTTAAATATTAAAACAACATTTTTTCCAAAGCTTCCAGTTGTCACTTCTGTCGGTAGTACCAATGGTTTCCTAGATTTTTTATAACTAATAATAGCATCAGCAAGTATTATAGATAGCAAACCTGACGAGCGAAACGAAGGAAGGCGCATGCGTAAGTTTTTTCCTAAATATCTGAAGAAGTCTTGTCTCAATTATTCGATCACTTTCGTGGAACTGGAACGTCTGGAAAATATTGTCAAAATAGTGTAACTAATGTTACATTATGGTGTCGCGTGGGTGCCATAAACGGGCCACAAAGCGGCCAGTCTGCTGTGTCATTAGGCAAAAAGACATCTCACATTGTACCACCGATACTGGGAAAAAGAATCCGATCCTTTGTCAGGAATATATTGTTGTATTGTCTTATCTTTTTGTCAGCATTGTTGAATTGTTAGGGAGTTATATGTAGTTAGTTCTATTGAGGTTATTGTTGCTTGATTTCACGCTGCTACATGTTGAATATTGGTTGTTGTCGTTGCATTGAATCAGGTCGTTTATTAAAGACTGCGGGAACCTGTCGTTCAAGGTGATTGAGGTATCATTTTATATTAGTCATCACGTTTGTAAAACACTTCTGTCATGATTCTAATGTCCTGGAGTGAGCACTAAAAAAATGTGCTCCCATTTTGACCGTAAGTAAACTGAAGAAAATAGTTTAAAAATATAGATCAATACTTTGCTGTAATTGGTGGAAGTTCTAGTGTTTCTGATAGACATAGTTAAAATTTTAGTTAGGAAACGTTTTAGTTTTTTTAATTTATTTTATTTCTAACTTGGTATTAATCTTTTGTGTGCATGTATCAGGAGCCGTGTGGTGCCGGGCAAGAATAGTATCACTCCATATGATCCCGCGGGTGTCGTAACAGACTACTAAGGGATAAAAACCAGAGGATGAGCAGCATCATCCTCTGAATATCACAAAAAACCTACTGCAATCGCCAACCCGCCTGCCAAGCACAGTGATTATGGCAATCCCCCCTTATTAAGGAAGACCTATGTCCAACAGTGGATGTCTTACGGTTGAATGGATGGATTGTATCAGATTATCAAAATATTTAAATTATGAAATATAAGAAAAATCTTCTGAAAAAAAATGGTTAGACAAATCGTTAAACGTTACCGACGTATACACACGATAATACACAAATATATTTTGGCCTTGACTAATGACAATACACTAAATGGGTCAAGTTTTACAAACATCTCAAAGGAAGGGTGGGTCTGTTGCCAATTCCACAAAGGCAAACAATAAAAGTAACACCAGTGGCCAAAGACAATACATTTACGACAACAGAAGCTGTTTGACAGTAAAATTATGAGCGCATGAATACAATGCCGAAATACGAATGCGTACAAATTGATATTGAAATATCCATAAGGTTTCTATTTTTTCATTTATAGGATTTCTAAAATACTTTTCATTTAAAAAACCGTAATTTTCTGTTACTTTCATTACATTTCATTGGTTGGCTCAAATAACTGAGTAATGGATTAGTCGATTTCTAAGATCGGTAGAATATCTGACCAACCTCCTTTAGTTCCTAAGGAATGTTCTAGAATTCCAAATAATTCGCAATCATTCAGCGATGATAGCGCAGTTGGTAGTGCGGTCGGATTCCGCGTTAAAGGACGTGGGTTCGAGCCCACCTATCCAAGTATAAAATGATCCCGAACTTTCGGTGCTGATAAAGGAAACCATAGCCACGTGGTAGGGAACTTTCTTATAATCATAAACATCCCATAGTTTAAAAACCTGTCGCCAGATACCGACAGGTGTAATCCGGCATCACTTAAGAAACAGTACCTCTAGACTTAGTGTATTTACCATCCTGGACCACATAGCCATTTAAGTCAAGCCACTGAGTTTATACAGTGTTCCAATTTCATTAATATAGCTATCTATTGAACGATAGGAAACAAAAATATATTGAGTGCAAGTGATCGATTTTAAACACTATATTTAGAGAGGAAACAAGAATCTAATTGCAGAAATGTCACGTGAAAGAATTGGTTAATAATATAATCAACGTCTTTTTGTAACTTTCCAGTGAGTTGAATTAGGAATGTTTACAATATAAAAATATATAATTAATTCTTCTGATATACCTGAAAATAGTACTGCTCACAACTTCAAACTATACCTATATTATTACTTCATACATAAATAAATTACTTTGTCACATTTGTTCTATAAAGCATGGGTGTGTTCATTTTTAATTGTAACGGTATTTTTATTTTATTTTTATAAGTATTTAAATGCGTAATATTATATACGCTAGTGTTTCAAAATAAATAAACATATTATATTTATTAAAAAGTCTATTTTTATTACATGACATAAAAAAAAATCCATGAAATTTAGTCTAGGTTTTAACTCCTTTTTTATCTTTTATATGGATGAGTATTCATATTTACGCGAAAACAATTCCCACATAAAACTTACGCAATTTAAATTTTGTTGAACAATAAAATAATCTTACTGATTTCAGTGATCTGATTTTAACTTGACTCTACAACCGAGTCTATCCATCCATTTAACCGAAAACGTCCACTATTGAATATAGGTCTCCCCCAAAGATCTCCACGGCGACCGGTCTTGCGCTACCCGCATCCAGCTAATTTAGGTATTAATTTTTTAAGTGTATATTTATTAGAAATAAATTAGATATTTTAGTAGGTATATTGTTTCGTTTATTATATGAATATTTAACAAGATACCTGTAATTCTTTTATTAGTAATGAAAACTGCTTTCATTGCATTGTTATTACACAAAACTATTTTTACGATTCTTTTATAAACAAAGTAAATAATGTAATAATTGTTCTCTGGTAACGGAATCGACTGTACGTCACTGAAGAACATCTAGCGGTGTTCCGTTACCCTCATAAACGGAGATAACGGTCCGAAATGAACCATTTTCGAGCAACAACCCTTTCATATTATGAATACGTAATCACACAAGACACCGTAATGGTATTATTAAGGGACAGTTATACAAAGAGTAACGTTATTTGCCCTTGAAAGAAAGTTTGACAAAGGACTTTCTCCGTGAAAGGGTGCGTGCACCGTTCGTCCTGTCACTTCCTAGTTTGCGTGACGAATTCTTGACAACAATGTTCTGGACAGTTAGATTGATTATAAACGAGAGAGTTGAGCGTTTTTGTCGAAAGTGATATCAGGATTTATTCTATTTTTTTTAATAATGGATAGGTTATTTGACCACAATCACATCTGATATTAAGTGAAAATCCTATCCAGGATACTCTGGCTCTCAATTGACCCCACCTGAACACGCTTGTTGGTACTTGGCGGCAAGTATGAATGAGAATTATTAGAAAATCCTATCAGCAACCTGTTTTTTTTTACCGATAGCGCAGAATCGGTATAGGGTTGAAAAGGTGGGTTTAAACCTACGTCCATTGACGAGGAATCTGACCGTACTGCTAACTAGGCTATAATCGTTTCAATTTATAAAGCACGTACTTATTTTCTTTTTTTCTTTTGTGTGGGTTTTGTTATTTTATTTTATTTTTATTATAAAGAATCAAACAATCATATTAGCGTATAAAAACAACGAAAACAATACAAACAAAAATACCTATAGTTCCCTATTTATGTAACAAATATATACCATACATATTGTGTATTTTATTATATAATATAAATAACCTGACTGTGTAATTTATATGAAAACACAACTGCAACTCAAAATAGAGGGTTAATTATAAATTATGTTTGTAATACTGTTTTTATCAATATAGGACCGCATCACTGGCAGACATTTCCTTGGGGTTTTTTTTATGGAATAGGGGGCAAACAAGCAAGCAAGCAAGCCACAACACCAGAAGCAGGTGCGTTGACGGCCTTTAAGGTATAAGTAGGGTCTCTTCTTATAGGTTCATGGTAGACCATGCTACACTTAATTATTTTAATTTCAATATTAATTTTAAATGTACCTATATAAATAACTAGCGACCCACCCGGCTTCACACGAGTATATATAAATGACTAATTTAAAAAAATAGTTACTCTTTCATAGTAAATTCACCTTCTACATGTGAAATAATTTTAACACACTGCCTGATCTATTTTCTATGAATTACTTATAATGTCATTTGTACAATACAAAAGTAATCTTGTTCCCGATTTGGTAAGAGATTGAGTCGTCTCTAAACGGCTAAGCCGCTGAGTAAGACAAAGTATAGTAAATCCTCGACGTCTTTATGCACCTCATGCTTGTACCGGATTCCGACTATTTGGGGAGGGATTTTCTAAGATTAAGCACGTTTCATTCACAATGTTCGAATTCTCTCCAGTTGTAATCTTATCGCGTATCACCACAACGATGATAAACGCAGACATTAATATAAACTTAATAGATTACGGCCTAGTGAAAATTATTAAAACATTCAAATGTCGGTATCGATATA
This sequence comes from Samia ricini, assembly GCA_014132275.2. Taxonomy (NCBI): domain Eukaryota; kingdom Metazoa; phylum Arthropoda; class Insecta; order Lepidoptera; family Saturniidae; genus Samia; species Samia ricini. Next base: position 5,844,650 of record AP028159.1, read on the forward strand.
TACAAGTGGAAGTTCTAATTTATATAATAATTACGAATAGAAATGATTTTTTAAATACTAGAAAAAAACAAAAATCTAAGTATGAAAGAGGAAATTACTAGTTTGATTTTTGTATATTATAAAAGCGTTGTTTACAATCGTTCCATATAATAAAAGTTAACGTCTGTCTGTTATTGGGCTTATAACTCGAGAACCAATGAACCGATTTGTATAACTCTTGTTTTCATTTATAGATACGCTTTTCAGACATGTTTTAGTGTATATCTTATTCCATTAGTGAATACATAACAAAGTTATAAGAGTAACGATGAAGGAAGCTGTTATAAAAACCATCAGCATATACATTGCAATATTTTGTATCTTCAAGAAAAGCTGGTTTAGTTAGTAATGAATAATGAAATTATTTTATTTTATATAAATAATTTGAATTATAGAAATTGCTGAAAAATTATAGTGTAAAATAATAAAATACCTGGTCCATTAAAATCTAAAATATAATGTATTACAAAAAATCTTAACAATTCTCATTCTTCATTCTTTCATCAATTCAATTAAATCAATCAATCAATTCATCATTTCATTCATTCATCCATTCATTCATTCAATTCTTCATTTTACTACTTAGACGATATTTATAGATTGACATGTTGTTCTTGTAGTTTGGTAGTCGTTACTGTTTTTTACTTGTACTGCTTACCATGAAACGAACAGAGCTGATTGGATGTGGGGTCGAAATTCACGTCGATGAGCATAGGTTCGAATCCGGTGAATTCTATTGATGAAGGAAAATATCGTAATGAAGCCGAAGGCATTCTGGTAAGGTATTTTATTTACAAATATCTGCCTGACTAGCTACCACCTTGAGAACGTTGACCATTCCGGTACATGTTATCACTTAACAATTAGTTACAATTATGGTGTACTATGCAGTATTATAAAGCCAATACGTAGTAACTTCGTAATAAAATCGTATGAATAACAACAACCTCGTTGTTGGGTTAGCTAGTGAGTGTTTTTAGATGATTTCGGTTGAAATATGTCACGATCTGTATTTATCGATCAGCACAGTACTAGTCCGGTGCACACGGTCCGGCCGCACTCCCAATGTGGGTGTTAATTCATATATGCCTCGTTAATTTTCCTTAACGCGCGCGCCATTGGTATATCTACCGCGCACACTAATGAATTTCAATTTGTTGTCGGGTCGCGAGGTTCCCAGTTTAAAAGTAAGTATACTACGATTAAAATTTTACAAGACAATGATCTATTTCACTTGTTTATTACTCGCCACTACCTACAATTTTTTGTTCATGTTATTTATAACATGAACTCAACTCAACTGCCTCGGTAGCGCAGTTGTATTACATACGACTGCCGTTCTGAGGTCTCGGGTTCGATCCCCGGGTCGGGTCAAGTGATATTGGGTTTTTTTCTACTCAGTATCATCCCGGAGTTTGGAATTTGTGCCCGATATGGCGACAGGCTCGCCCCCTGTCACATCTGGGACGGTACTAAGCTCGGCGAAATGTGGGTGGTTGTAGTTCGCTACTTCACCTCTGCCTAACCCTTCGGGGATACAGGCGTGAGCATATGTATGTATGTATGTTATTTATAAAAAACTTTTATATGAATTTATACTCACTCTCTATAACAAAGCGTAATATTTATGAGTTCTTCAAGTTTAGTCCCCTAATATTAAGAAAACAATATTCAAATCGATTAGAAAACATAGATAAAAAAATTGTATACAGAATAGTTACGAATAATATAAAAAAAATCTAATCGAAACTTGCCGTACGAACGTAAGCAATTTGTAATAATTACATACAGAATTTCGTTGTATATTTATAGAACATTGTAATATGTTTTCACATTATCTAAGATTAAGTAAGTTATAGGATTTTTTTTTAAAACGTAAACGATTATAGTACATCCCGGAACAATTTAACGATAGTGTTAAAACTAGACATAATAATTATTCATTCATTCATAAAATATTCATTACGTAGTTTACGTTCGTGTACTGTTGTAAATGCGAAAATGTTAAATTTATTTAAGGAGTTCTGTAAACAAAGATAAGTTGAAAATAAATTGAAGTCGTCATCATTCCGCGTGCATGCCGTGACGAACCGCGAACAAACTTCATTCATATTCGCGATCTAACCTGTTACAAAATTGAATAATGTACCAGGCGAAAGGAAAGTTATGATAATGCGGCAGGAGTACCAGGCAGGAGGTGTGAGTGGCGTCTGTAATGTAAGGATAGATACAGTATTGTAATTTAATTTTATTCATTACTAGCCCGTGGTTGCGGCACGTTTCTCATATACTTCATGAGTGTCAATTATTTTACGAGAAATCCTAATTATTTTCGAAAAAATAAACTAGCCTAAGTTACGCGAAGTAACTTCAGATTTTTGGCAAAAATAATCCAGTCAAAATCGGTATAGCCGTTCCGGAGATTACCCGGAACGTATAGACAATAATTTTAAAAATTGTGTTTTTGAAATAGTTTTCGTATATATCGTATTCATATATATTTAGTAAAAAAAATGACATTACAAACAGACGCTTCAGTTATATTTATTGTTACTAGTATAGATAGGTTAATGTAATTTGATTTTAGTGGCGATATGATCGAACATGGTTGAACGCTACTGATAAGTTGTTCTCAAACTATGTTATCTGAACCTATATATAGAAACACTGCTGGTGATAGACTTGTGGGACATTTGAAAATGTTCTACCAGTCTTGTAATATTTCAGTATAATGTTTCCCTTGGGTCCTTCAAATGCAATGTGGAGAGACACTTGTGCAGGCCGGCATAGCAGCGGCGACCGGCGACTGATTGTTGATCTTTCGGTTGTCGTCACTGTTTTTAGATTGTTCTGTACTTACCATCAGGTACAGAGGCGTCATTTTGTCGTACTAGTATAAAAAAAAATCTAATTCAATAACTAGTGATTTTATACTGTATAGAATAGTAATCAATTAAATAGTTTAAAATTTCAAAATAAAGTTTATGAAAAATAAATTGAAAAATGACTATTCTGTATGTTTTTAAAGAAAATTCATAAATTCAAAATATTTCAATCAATCAATATTTAAAAAAAAACTAAAATTATTTTGTCTTGACAAGCTTTGATAATCTGCGTATAAAACCTATTAACTTTAATTTGTTATTTTAAGAATGTAAAAATTGATAATGATAAACGATATTTATTTATGTTACTGTGTGTTTCTATATTATTATGCTTCGTAAAGAGGGTAGAACGCGGAGAGGGAACTTGCCGGTCGGTCTGTCAACTGAGCGCTGCTATGTTTGTGGGCACGCGTTGGCCACACGGCGGAATATTAAAACTACTTCAAATACATTCGTACGTTACAAGAAATTATTTTGTTTAGGCGCCACTAAATTTTTATGAAACATTATAACATGCCGTTTATTCTGCAGTGTTTTAGTCTATTCAGATTTATTATCACGAATTGGACACAAGGTCGATTTAAGTTTTTCTTAGAACCGTATTGGCGACGAAGGTAAAAGTTATTTTTATGTGCGCGATTAAATGCATAATATTATACTGTGTCATAATATATTATTCTTGTCACATTTTTTTTTATTTTATTATTAACGTTAATAAAAATTTCAAGAATTGCTCTTGAAGTTGATTTTTTAAACAAATAAAGACATTATAAATTTATATCTCTGATTGGGATTCACGATAACTGTTTGTGATTTAGAAATTCAATTGATAGCTATATACAGTCTAATTTCTAACACTAATAGAATTAAATCGCAAATGCAATAAATCTTTTTACTACTTATTCTGTAGTTTGTGTTTATGTTCCAGATAAATCGTTTCATTGAACTCCATTTATTATGAAGCGTAATTAGTTATGGTACCGAGAGTTTGTCTTCATTTATAATTTCTTTTCTCCGTAGTCCATTTTAGTAGCACAATTGTAAACAGGCGAAATGTACTGTTATTAGCGAAAAAAACTGCATTACTTTTGGGATCCACTTTTTAACGATTGCAGAGCAATAATATTTTTTGGGACGGTCAAATATCACCTAAACAAATGAAGACATTTTTATAAAAAGAGCAAAAAAAAAAACATAGTACAAAAAATTCTTAACACCGTTATGTTGTTAAAGTTTAAACGATGACTTTTACAAGTCTATAGTTGTAAATACATTTAAACTATGAATTAGAGCAGTAATAAAATATTTCTTTTTTGGGCTTTAAGACAACCGATATGATTATAAATAATGCCGTATTCACCTATAATTAAGGTTACGTTTAAGATATATTGTAATAAAAATTTAATTTTTAATGAGCTACACATTTTAATAGCTTAACACATTGTATACCTTGTTGTTGATTGAAATATATAAATAAATATTAATGTTAGATGCTATATTAACCCTTTGAGCACTAACCTGGCGTTTACGCCAGCTTTCCATTGTTTCCCTATTGTCTCATTTTTATGGTTAATCGACCGACATATTAATGTCTAATTTGTCAGGTACAATAAATTACTTTATTATTTTGTGAAAACTCACAGTAAATTTGTCTCAATCTCATTTGAGATTGAGTGACAATATGAATCAAGATGAAAATAGAGTAAAGTGTTTTTTTTTTTTTATTGTACAGGGACCTTAGTGATGTGATTAATAAAATGACAAAAAATTATGCTTACTTGACGCCTGTACAGCTCCTAAATATTTATCATCTATTTTAGTTTTAAACTAGCAGGTTCAACTAGTCAAGTACAAAGTTATTCCTTAATACCTGCAATTAAGGAATTTATTTTATCAATTACAAAGTTTTCACTCCAGAACTTTTAGGAACGCTGTTTGATAAAAAAACAACTGTACATCCTCAATCTTTTAGGGGTTGTCTATATCTATGTATATCTTCTTCTAATATAAATATATATAACATATCGGAATGGGGCTACCACCACCATTCGATGTGGGATTTTTCGTAGATGTTCGTAGGCTATTTATTTTTTGTATTCCATTGACCCTTTGTCATTTTTTTTTTTTTCAATTTACTCTTATGTACATATTTTCCGCTACTAAAAACAAAAGACTCTCATATTTCTTCACTCATTTATTTTTTAGATACGCAGTGAATAATAAATGAAACGCGGGTGGAGCCGCGGGCACCAGCTAGTTATTATATAAAGAAGTAAAATTGATTTTTTTGTCTGTTATGGATGAACTCAAAAACTACTTTACCATACTTAACTTTACAAACTCTTTCACCTGTAGAAAGCCAAATTATTAGTGACTAAGTAATGTGGGTTGTATTTTATTTTTAATTAGATGTTTCTATATAACCATGTGAAGCCGGGGTACGTCGCTAGTGCTAAACAATCCATTAAGCAATCGTGTCACTTTATAGCCTGTCAGATGCTTGCCTTAGAATGTTGAAATATAAAATATTATACCAATGGTTCTAATCTTTAACGTTCCTTGGAATTGAAATAAACCTCGCAGTACCTACTTTAGCGTAAACTAACTAAACTTCACCTTGTAAGGTCCGACCAACCCTCTTTCCTCAATCGTAAATCATAACAACATCTTAACCCTTCGGGTGGCGACGGCCAGCGCGGTACCCAAGTGCTGTTAATTGGCGCCCGGCCGGGGAAATTGGTCCGCTGTACTCGCTTCCGTGAGTTAATGACTAGCCGCCAGTGGATGGACGCCGAAACACATTTAGGCATGTGCAATTTGTGTATGTGCGGGGGTTAGCCGAGTGTATTTGCTTCGTCTATAGATAGGCATAGGTTTAAACGATACCTAGGTAGTATAGGTTTCTTGAATTATTTCTAATGTTCGATTTCTAACATTTCGTAAAATGTTTATTTGCAAGTTATTATACGGAAGTGATAACTTTCAGTGGTGTTGAGCGATTCTCGGTAGGGGCAAAACTTAGATTTGCGTTACCAATGCTACGACAGCCATCAACATGATACAGTATGTCAAGTATAAGATGGCGCTTAAGTCCTGCCGCTCAGAGATAAATAAAAAAATGTAGGTATACATACACAACCTATCGTACGTTTGATTATAAATGAACTATATGACATTGTTAATTATTGCTTGGAGAGCCGATAGATGTAAAATCCCTACAAATTTTGTATGTTAAATGTTAGGTTATGTCAATAATTACCATAAACAAATTGTGAAATATAATTTAAAAAACAATTTATACAAAGTTTCGAATTTTCATTTATATCGGTAGTCTCCATGGCTGCTTGATTTTTTTTCAATTAAAATTTTCTCCCAAACTACACGATTTTTTTTTTTTAAATTATTTATTACATGTAACGTAACTACTTGGACAGGCTTTACTTTATTATTACATCAAATTAATGATCGCTTAGTGGGTAAAAGTCGATAGAAATGTTTATTTTAAAAGAAATTCAATCTTCTTTTTCATTTAATCTTTCTGAATTATGTATTGACTAGCGACCTGCCACGGTTTTGCACGGGTTTAAAGGATTCTCTAATTAAAAAATATAACCTACGATACTCACTAACAACGTATCTTTTTACTGGTGAAAGAATTTAAATAATCGGTGGTTTTTAAGTTTAGCCATAACAGACAAAATAATCAATACCTTTTATATAAGAATATAGAGATGATCGTCAATACATATAAGCGAAAATGAAAAAAAGATGAAAATCGGTTGAAAAAAAGTGGAGAAAGCCTATTTGTTTTTGTATAAAGCTCATAAGGATAATAGTGAATTAAGTCAGTAAGAAAATGACTATGTATTCTTGCAATATTAACTCAACACGTTGATATATAATAGATACAATCATCTGAGTAATTATACAAATATTAAATACGAACGAAACTACGGCACATAACAATAATGTTTATATGGAAATTTAATTTCGTATATTCCTTTATTTGATTTTATATCGTTTCATAGGAAAATGTATCATTGGAATTCGCAATATATATTTTTAAAACGTAACATCTCTTTAAATATAAAACGACTTCTAAAATTACTTTCAGTAATAAAGGTTGAATCACAAAGACTACGTTTAAATAAACAAAGTCAAATTTATTGAGGGTTTTTCGCTAATAAATTATGAATATCTACCAAATAAATGTCATGCAATTTCTATTGCAATTCGCTTTAATGCGTAGATCAAAAGTTAAGGGTAAAGTAATATTATTTAAAATATGCATTTTATTTTGAAATTACTTGTAAAACTTCAATAGTAACTCAGAATTATAAAGGATGTTGTTAATTGTAACTTTATAATTTATTGGTCAGCTATTTGGAACTGAAATAATCATTGTTCGCTTCTTACACGTTCTTAATATTACCTGTTTTACTTAAAATAAGATATTCCTTAGTAGGTAGAGTAGAAAAAAATACTCCAATAACATTATTACTAAAAACATTTAGGAGAATATTATAGCGATGGTTATAAATATAGAATGGACTTAATAAGCAACATTGAAATGACCTGAATTATATGTAACGGTTAGGTTTTCATCACCCATATGATGATCTTAATCCAGATTTACATCCATTACTTATTTATTTACAATTCAAATATTTACAGCTCCGATTTACAACGTAAATAAACTAATTCGATGTATTATGATGGAGCTAGTAATAAATTTTATAAATTTTAGAATATGTTATTGTATGGTGGTAGGGCATTTTCTAATAATTCCCGCCTGGGTAGCTACCACCCTCAAGTTTGAAAACCTGCACTAAATACCAATAGGTGTTTTCCGGCAGCGTCACTTGAGAACTAGTACCTCTAGGATTAGTGTGTTTTACCATCCTGACCACATCGCCAGTTAACATCAGGTGAGATTGTGGTCAAAGCATCAAGCCTATAACGTGTTAAAAAAACATGAACGTGTGTTCGTTTGTATATGTGCGGGCGCGTATATGTGTGAATATGCAAGGGATTTTTATTAGTGCCTTACCTTTATATGTTTTCTGAAATTGGTTCATGATACGTTATTTTATGGTGTTTTGTAATGATTTTAAATTAATATAATATTTTTCATTAAATCAGTTTATTAAAGAGAATAATGATATTTTTGAAATATTTTTCTAATAGAAGTAATTAAAAGTTAAAGGACCAAAAAATACCTAAAGAATATAAATACAAAACTAACTTTGTAAACCTCATTTTGAACATTGCTCGATACATAAGGTATTGTTTCTTTTAAATTTCCCCCAATAAAAATTATTGTATCGGCTGTAGATGAAGGCACAAAAAAAAAGTTTTTACCTACGTAGAAGGAAACAGTAGCTTTCTTAGCGGCAAAAGGAATATTTTATTACTCGGGTTAGTCGGGAATATTTAAGACAATATTTTGAGTCAATTTATGATTTTTTTTATCGTGAGCCTCTTTTTACTTTGTCGCCTTTGAGAATACCGACTTTCTTTTCTAGAATTATATTTTAGCTAGGTAGGTGTGGTGGTAAAATTATATTGTTGTGAATTATGTTGCCACAAATAATTCCTATTCAATTATTATTATTCTAAAAGTTTTTTAACTATCTGTCAATATTTTTAAATGGGTAAAACTACGTATTTATAAAAGTTGATTCTAAAATTTACAATGATGAACTTAATTCGCTTACGATTGAAATTAAGAAAAATATATTATTATACATTAGAACTGTGGTGGCCATATCGAAATTTGAAATACATTTTTGTTTCGATTGTAATCAATCTTATCTAATCTCTAAGTATCTGTTATTTAGAATAATGTGCTTCTTTGCTTTCACATTTTAAGGAACAAAAATCACATTATAGAAATATTTAAAATAAGCGCCTTTATTTATTCGGTTCATTTAAGGATCGAAGCGTTTCATGTAGATTTAATTTTTTTCCCTGATTTGGTCGGAAGGAACGAAATAAATATTAATAATAAAAGAGGGTTTGCCTTCCAAATTACCAGAGGAGGCGCAGCGTGTTGACGACTCCTAATTTGACGTAATTTGCATAGATTATGCCGGTTCGCTGAGTGCCAATCTTTTTAAGTGGCTTCTTCTACTCATTTTGTGTTCTTCCAGTGGCCCTATGAGGAATTTATTATATTCAAGAGCTCTCTTTTAAATTATTTATCCGTTATACGAATCATTTTAATGAGTTTGCTATTTCCTTTTACAAACGTTTGTGTTAACTATAATGAGTGTCAATGAAATTTGAATTTCGCCGCCACTAAATAAAATATAAAAAAATTAACCTCGGTTTACTAAATACTTTTTTTTAATATTTAGTTACAACCTATTAAAATAAAGATTGTATTCCAATTTAGAATTATGTACGTATGATGTAAAAAGGAAACAAAAGCGAACGTGAAATTAAAAGCAGTAGGTGTCATTTATTCGTATACATTATAATGCAGACGTACCTACCGATCTTTTTATAAAGTAAAGTACATTTCAGACGTAACACCGCAGACATCGGACGCTTTACCTCCATATATTCCTAACGCAAATATGACCTAATCCTACCCTGTCCACCCCACTTTGTAAGCCAACATTATCTCGTGTTATTTTTCGATATTACCCCCGTTTTACTGGGGCCCGGGCCGCGTAAATCAAATTTATCGCCTTTTTATACAGGCATTAAAATTTTATCAGAGAGATTTCTTTCTATGCCATTGTCCAGTAGAGCCCTGTCTCCCCTATTTGACTTTCAATTGGGATGTGTGAAATTGTATTTATCGTTTTAACGTATACGTTATTTTTATATTTCGAAGTGGATTTTTTTCAATAATATATCTAACGCAGAATGTAAAATCTATAATCGCACGTTATTGTACAGATACTTAGAAGACAATAGTCTAAATAATATGCAACATGACTATGCCTTTTCCATCCAAGACTTCTAAAACCGAAAACATACATTCACAATACCTCTTATTTAACTATGTACATATTATAATAAGTCCCTACAAAGTGGAGATGCGAGAGGCGCAAGACCGGCCGTTGTGGAAATCTTTGGAGGAGATCTATGTCCAGCAATGTACGTTTTTCGGTTGGATGGAATAACCGATGATGTCACGAGGGTACCGTGCAGTTGGATACCGCTCCTATGAACGTAGTAGGTTCGAATCCATCTATCTTATTCTATAATAAGCTAAACTTTTCGGTGAAATAAAATATCGTTATAAATCCATAACGTGGTGGTATGGCTTTTTAGCTACCACTCTCAAATTTAAAGATATATCGACAAGCATATATAATTGCATATGTTCAAATGTTACCTAGGCATCAAAGAGTTAAAGGAGTATATGCTTTGATTTGATTTTATTATTTTTGATGACACGTGGACGGTGAGAGTAGTTGTAAAAGTGTTTATGCTATTGATGACAAGGATGGGGGGGGGTCAAAAATCACTAACTTTTTGGTAGGCATTACTTGAGAGTACTCGACCTATAAGGTTTAGTATATTTATCACTATGGAGCACATTACCATTTAATATAAGCTGATATCGTGCTCAAAGTTAAAAGAGTATCAGACAATATTATAGGTAAATTGGTAAATCACTTTTTTCAAACCATTCAAAGTCAAGACAAATTCATTACCGGGTAAATAAAAAGTACCTACAATGTTTTGATTTTCATAGACATATTTTTTATTATCCGAACATTTGATTTACATATAGGTATTTTTATATCGTCTAATGGATTTATTTGGTACCATGTACATTTTATTTCGATTTCAGAACGTTTCATTTACATTTGTTTTTTTTTTTTTTTTGTAAAGAGGCCACGCCCGGGGCGTCTCGTTCACTGTCGGGGCTACCGCTGAAATGGGTGAAACAATAAAAGCACGCTAGCGGATCTTATCGATATGCGATGTCGCCGGCTGACCCGCGGCGAAACCGGACTTTAAGCCGTGATTCCTGCACTCTGTACCGTTTCAATGGAAAATAACGTTTTATTTTTGAAACACCTACAATGTTCTGTAAGATTATGTCGTATAAAATACTGTGTTATACTTACGAGTTAAGCCATTCAGCATTATTATCCGATATACCTATGTAGTTTTATAGGACTGCCTCGGCGGCGCAATTAAGTCACGGTACGACTGTCGTTCTGAGGTCTAGGGTTCGATCCCCGGGTCGGGTCAAGTGATATTGAGATTTTCTACTCAGTATCATCTCGGAGTCTAGAATTTGTGCTCGATAAGGCGATAGGCTCACCCCCTGTCACATCTGGGACGAAACTAAGCTCGGCGAAATGTGGATGGTGTGGTTCGCTATTTCACCTCTGCCTAACTCTTCGGGGATAATAAGCGTGAGCTTATATTATGTTATATGTATTTTTTATCGCTTTATAGGTAAGTAGGACTTAACAATTCAGATATAATACGTGTATAATACTCAAATACGTAATTTCATGTTTTTTTTTGCCACCGTAAATTCTGTAAAATATTTTTATGTAGGTAGTCTACAATTCCAAATTTGTTGCAGAAGAAATATTAACTACTTTATAACATTTTTATGTAGATTTTCATGAATTTCTTATTTGGAAGCGGTTTCTTTAGATTTCAGTATGGAATGCTACTTGCGTCCGTCACATCTTCCAGTTACCTCTTTGAAGACCGGAAGCTTTATTAGTGGATGACGTTAAGCGGCGTAAATATGCTGCCTTTAGTGGAGGTTACATATTTGTGGCATTTGTGGTCGAAATTCTGGGACTAGGGGGTTCAAGTGCTCATAGCTTGTTCATGGAGCTCGTGAGCCGTCTAGTCGATTTGCACAGCGGTTAACTATTGTCATTCAACGTGCTAATGCGGCCAGCCTTCGAGGAACATTTAAGTAATGATCGCGCAGTGGATAGTGCGGCGTGATTCCGCCTTAATTGATGTGGGATCAAGCCCACCTATCGAACTCTAAAACCAGTCTGAGCTTTCAGTGAAGGAAAACATCGCGAGGAAACAATAGCATTGTGGTAAGGTATTTGCTGATATTCCCCACCTGGGTAGCTACCACCCTCAAGTTTGAAAAACTGTTGCCAAATGCTAATTGGTGTGGCAGCATCACTTGAGAACCATTATCTCTAGGCTCAGTGTGTGTACCATCCTGGACCACTTCGCCATTTAACATCAAATGAGATTGTGGTCAAAGCATTGAGCCTATATCGTGTAAAAAAACACAAAAAAAAAATCCGTTTGGCGGCGAGGCGGACGGCATTCATTATAATTTTTTTATGTCATATATATTATGACACTATAAGCATGTTATAGCAATTAATTGTATATTTGGTTTTTAATAAACATAATTAAACTATTTTATAGGTAAATTGAGATTCACGATTAAACTACATCTTCTATTCAAAATACGGCTACTGATATATGAGCTTCGCCCGGCCGCAGGTTTTTAATACGGCCAAATAGAAAGGCCCTATATTATACTGTATAACGTATCTAGTCTGGTGTTCACCAAAAAGCGAATCATAAGCCGACGCCTGTAGATGTGAATCAAAGCTCGACATAATGAGAAGCTTCTATTCACTGAACTTTCGGGACGTAACAATACTGGATTACGGTATTTTGTTTTATATAAATCATATTTGGGTCGGAGTGTTATGTGTCGTATTTATACTCATATATTATCATAGGACTATCGATTAAACAAAATTAAATGAAATCGTAGTTCTACAATCAGTCATAAACTTTTTTATAAAAAAAAAAAAGTAGGCAGCCATGGGGACTGCCGACAGAAGTGATAACTCGAAAAAATGGTTTTTTCATGTTTAAATTACAATATGAGAAAATAAATTTTTTAACATAACCTAACATTTACTAGTTTATACATCTCTCGGGGCTCTGAGTAATAATTCTGTAAATTTGCATGTAGTTTATTCACAATGAAAAACTACGATAAACTGCATTTATATATAAAGTTTATTATTTATCTTTGAGCGCATGCAGTAAAACGCCATCTTATACTTGACATACTGTAATATGTTGTAGTGTGACGTCATACCATTGGTAACGCGAATCTATCAGTTTTCCCTACCGAGAATCGCTCAATGCCACTAATAAAAATGTCACTTCATATTAAAAATATTATAATCGGAAATGAATTCATTTCGATGTATTATATAAAGTTCTCTGATTTCTCAATATTTATAAAATATAGTATAGTAACCTGAGTAGGTTGTATGGCAACTTGAGAAATAATTTAATCCCTTTTTAACAAAACTTTGTATTTAGAAAAAAATATTACCAGATTTAATTAAAACATCACAATAATAAATACAGAATTTAGTGTGGATATATAGATAGATTACTAATATTTATAATTCGCTAATATTATGTATACACTTTATTGACATCTAGAGAATAAACTATTTTTCCATACAAAAAGAATTGGATTCATATGTTTACGCAAATTTTATTTAAATTAAACATATAGGTATGTTCCGATCCAGTAGTTATAACGTCCATCGATGGGTTGTTTGAGGAGCGGCTGACCGCGGCTGCCGGTAGGGGCGAGAGGGGGGTGAGTGGGGATTGCAATCAGCTAACCGGATCAACTCGGGTGCAAACACAATTGATAGCGACGACCGCCGAGCCACGCTCTGGATCACTACCGTTGACACCAGTTATGTTGTCTGCTGCTCGGAAATGATGAAAACCTTCTTTATAACTAAGATTAGATATATATATTATTTAGATATATATGTAAAGATTAGATATTTATAAGATTAGATATTTATAACTAGATATTGCTACAGGCTTGTCTAAATTGTCTTAGTCAATAACTAAGGCCAACATTATTAATATCGTATAATACAATCGACAAGTCATTCTGTTAGTAACTAATTATCCAACTTTACAGATTTTAAAAGTTATTAATTTCTGTCTGTCTGTCTGTCTATTAGTTATTATCAATTCATTCAATCAATTATCATTGATTTGTTGTACGTGTTACATGATCGTTTTCGTACGTTTGAGTTTTATAACCAGTTTATAGTACTAATATTATACGTTCGTTTGTTTGTAATATTGTATTCGAGTCATTTAATATTAAATAATAGAACAATGAATAATTTCATAAAATATAAGTAGGTAAAATAAAAAAATACTGTTTTTTTTGTTCAACAGCATTGCCTCTAGCACAGTTCACTATTTCTTTAATCTGTTAATTTTTGATACGAAGTTCTTTACGGCAGGCTTGGAGGAGATAAGGATTTTGCTGCGCGATCAAACTGAAAAAAATGTGAGACTAATACCGTAAGCATTGATATATAATATCAATGACCGTAGAAAAATATATAACGGAAGTGCTATAGTCGTTCTTTCTCCCTCTTTCTTTCCGTTCAATCATCCCTTCTCTTTCGGATTCTACTCCGCCTCGCTAGTGCATAGTATGACTCATGACTTTAAAGTCAAATTTACAGATGAATATTTTTTAATTTTATACTGTCGAAAAAAAATAAAGAACCATATTTTTTTAGTTTACTTAATAAATAGAATGACAATTTTTTTTTGTTGCTTGATTTTTTTTGTTTTACTTTATTTGTTATTTTATGAAATGCTAAATTTCCTTAATACTTTTATGTACTTGAACAAACCTCAATCAGCAAAAATAAAAAAAAAAAATCAAGAAAATATATATATAATATAGAGAAATATTTTTTTTTTGCAAATTGTGTTGCTTCTATATTATCCGAAGGAACTTCGTTCCTACTTGGTGTTCCATGACGCCTTTTTTTTGTTTATTGATAACAAAGTACTTTAAACCATAGCTATTGGACTAATATAGATGATATTATCATACTATAACCCATAAAAATAGGAATATTCTTTACATAAAACTTACGTCGTAATTATTTACATTGCAGAGAATGATATAAATAATTAAATTTTTTGGCGAGCGGATATAAGAGTACAAACTGCTTCACCTTGTTTTTCTCAAGCAAGTGCACAAAAGTACGTATGTGTCACAGTATGTGGAGGGAGACCATTAAACATGGTGATTATTTCAAGTATACAAACAAAATACACACGTGCAATGCACACTGTGAGATTCGATGTTATGATGAAATGTTCATTGAAATATTATTCTTCTAAGTACTTAGTGTGGTATGAAAGAAAGTTTTTTTTATTTCTCTGACTTTACAGAAACTTTTGGTACAAACATCTTAAATAGAATAACAGCCTAGTTTTTTTTTTGTTTAAAAATGTAGTGTAGTATTTTTCTTTATTTGGTGTGAAATTAAAGACATTTTATAATCTCAGAATCACTTTTTATCTTCATATATCTAATTAATTACATATTTACATTTTATAATATTATTGTACTTACATTTTGTTCATAACGTACTTATTATAATATTTACATTATTACAAATACTCTTTACAACAAGCTTTACATAATATCAGTCATTGTATTAATTTTCTCATTGTATATTTTATACATTTCTTATTCTCAAACTCTCGTTATTTATTAAACATATTTACAATAAAAATATAAAGCTTGAACACAATACAATAAAACAACAATATTATAAATATTATGTACAGTAATTATAGTTGATTCAAGTAATTAATTCAATATTCTCTCTCTATTAGTTTAATCTATAACAATAAATATAGTTTTGTAACCTAAATTTAATAAATTATTTACAAGCTCATTGGTTTATCACATATCAACACACCCGATATTAGGTGCGGGATTCTAATATTATACGGTAACTAAAAATGTCAATATGGTCTCCACACTGATTTTTGCGTTGTTATCGATCCGGTGGAAATCTTAGTTGACGTTGGACTTGATGACAACCCTCTGCTTGTGCGTTGGGAAGGTGCTTTCAAATCGTTGCGTGCTTTTGGACGATCTGAGACAGTAGAATCAGCTGCCTGAACTCGCTTCATCTCCTGAAGCTCAACGTTCGCTGGTTTTGTGGGATGGAATGCTGATTTCACTACCTCGATTGGCTCTTCGTCTGATTCATCAGTTATTGTTGCTTCGTGTGCTGAATTAACTTCAGATTTCGTATCCGCTTTTGATCGATCCGGACTAGCATTAGTTATACTTCTCGGACTTCCACTTTGCCTACTACTGGTAGGTGATAGACGAGCGCTTGATGTATCCATAGAAGAAACATTACTTTGCAATTGTCTTAATGCATCATAGGGGCTCATTCCGTTCTTCATAGAAAGCTCCGGTGGAAGCGCTTTTAATGCTAGGTCAGCATGGTTTGGTGCGAAAGGTAGTAATCCGTTTGTTGGTAGAAAGGCAGCGGAAGGTGCTATTAAACCGCCCGGGGGTAGAGTAGCCATGGCCGGAGGAAATGCAAATAGTTCTGCTCCCGGCAACGTGACAGGCGGTGACGTCATGGGTGTCGCTCCACCTGTTAACAAAGGAAAAAAACGGTTATTATACTGAAACATTGCTGAATTCAGAAGCAGATACACATGTCTGATTTGCTAACATGACGTAATATGAGAGAGCAGTCCCTCGGGGTATCCTAGGGCGCACAGGCACTCCATGCCGTACAACGAGGGTGCATAATCGTACTAAGGATAATGTACAATCTGTAGGCGTTTAAAGGCGGCATCACCGAAAGGGATGTTTTTTTTAGTACGACTTTAGTGGGGTGAGGGTGCAATATTTATTTATCCGTACACGACGTTCTTTGCATCGCGGACATTCGACTCTGTTATGCAGCATCGTTGCATTATAAATGCAGAGCACGTGTAAAAGTGTTCCAATGTACATATATGTGTGAACTTTACAAAGCCAGCTCGATCGTGATAAGAAGCACACAGCTATCTCCGCACGCGGCGGACAAAGCGAAACCGAAACGTGAAATTTTCATTAGTAGCCATAATCAAAAAGTTCTTCGTGCAAGCTTTGATTCTGGATAGCGTGTAACAGGAACTCGCATATAAAAGGAAGCGACGGAGGCGTAGATTGGGCCACAAAGAGCTCCGAGGTGGTGCTGTGAACATTTTTCTCTTGCACATTTTTTCTTTTTACAGCAGTGGAACTACACAGACCACTTTAAAAGGCAGCGAGGGTGAGAGGTGTCGTAAAATGGGGGTAATTTGGTGAGGTGGGAGCCAATATCGGAGTCGGGCCTGATTGAGGTGATTCTCGATCGTTGAATTTGATGTTGTTTTGCTCTAGCTACCTAATTTAATAATATTTTAGATACTTTATTTGTAAATAACGTATATACAAATCTAATATAACATGCTATATGTTGCGATAGGTTTTATTTGTTTCTTCTATAGTAAAAGAGTTTAAGAAGTTGAGTATTATGGTTTTGTATTTTTACTGAAGTTAAATTAACTAAAGTATAATTTATTTGAATCCATGTTTAAATTAGCTAACAGTTATGTATTTATTATTATTTGGTTATTTATATCTATTTTGTATCGTATTTGTATACGTAACACTAATATATAATTTTTGTCAAACAAAATTATCAATGTACGCATGGTCAAAATTATTAGGTAGTGAAAATTGTCAAGTACTCAAGGACTATATGTATTAGACACAATAAATCTAATATCTATTGTACTAAGAAGATTCAAAGAGACGAAATCGTTATTGTGATTTTGTATTTTTGTACGTAAATAATAGATATGAATATCTAAAATTTAAATAAAAATGTGTAATAGTTTGAGAACATTGCTGTTCGCGTTTCACTGTTGGAAGCTAAAAGGGGCTGGTAGGTAGCGCGGTCGCCTACATTGGAATAAAATTGACTCGACGCTCTCTCGTACGTGAAGGTGCTTGCTTTTTTAACACTTTTTTTGGCTGCATCGCCCCCCCCCCCCCCCCCCCCCCTCCAAACCCCCCGTGAAGCGGACTTCAGCGGGTGGTTATGCCTCGGTCAGGCTCGTGTTGTTTTGCAAAGCTCAAGAGTTTCTCCTCTTATTTCAACTGCTTTTGCGTTGTACGGCCTTGAAGGGTGTGTGCAACATGTTTTAGAGTGTTGTTTGCTAAAACTGGAATTTTTAAATTAACTCTGCACGTTGATTGGATATTTAATAGCGATGCTCCTCATTTCTGCTAGCTGTCTATTTTTAATTTTACCTTTTTATGGAACAGTTTTTAATATACTCGTATGTTCACTGTTTCATAGTTCACTACAGCTGTATTTAAAACATTGCAATATCTTTTTTTAGCAGTTTAGAAACATGGCGTTTTGAGTTCGGACAATGCACGTTTGCCTGGAGGATCTCAACGTCATGCGTGTATTCCTACCGATTGATGCCCTGTTTTTAGACTTTACCTACCGAGAAAAAACTTCATTAAGTTGGGTCAGTACAAATAAAAAGTATCTATCAAATTTTGTTCAAATCGATATTTAGTGGTATCTTTATATAAATATTATGTCTAGAGACATCCGATTTGTTACGACGGTAATGGTTAATAGTTTTCGCGTGTCTTTAACCCCTTAAGGACCTTCTCGGCATTTACGCCAGCTTTCCATTGTTTTTTTCTATTGTCTTTCTATTGTTTCATTTTTACTCGACACATTAATAATGATGATAATCTCAATGTGGTATTAACACAATTAAAGAGAATTAATCAAGAATTTATTTTTTGGAAATAAGGAACTGTCCCTATTTTTAAATGTACATCGTTTATATTGTATTAACGTTATTTTGTATGAGAATACGAATGTACCTTTTAATAACGTGGCTTGATCTCTCATCTGCGGAGGTCTGAAGTAATCGGCCCATGCGTAGTTAAGATATGCCGCGTCCAACCAACCTGGGTTCAACAGGAACGGACTGAACGCGCCTGGGTGACCGTATCCATAATCTGCAACAATAGACAAAATAAATTAATTAGTTTAAGCATTTTGTAAGATCTGTGGTCACTGCTATTTTATTCTGTTTTGACTATTTTGTCATACGACCTGTTTTTATCAACAATCGATTTCTTATATCTAGTTAATACTATTTTATTCTCATAAATATACCTAATTTTGAGGTAAAAAATAAAACACTAAAGATATTTTTATGACCAACTTATAAAATATTTATTCGTTTGTGCTTGTCTCATTACCTACATTAAATGTACAGAAGTAAAATAAAGATATCGTAAATTATCGAATATTTATTTGTTCTATCATCGATATAAACGTAAAGAGACGGGAGGGTTTAAATGAAGGTTTATGAGTGCAAATCGTTTGTAAAATAGCGTTTGCCGAGGTCGCCTCGCCAATCTTGAACCACGTCCGCAAGCAGTAAAGTCACAAAAAGGCGAGCCGTAAAGGCGGCGACACACGGGCCGCGCTCTGTTTACAGCCATCGTCTATAACAAGGGTAGTGTATACAAAACGAGGCCCGGTTTACTACTGCAGTTAGCCGGCTCCTCTGTGCCATACGTTTTTACGACTCTGCGCCGCGTCGCACCACGGCACGCCGTCACGTGGCCTTTCGCCTTTCCTAGCGAAACGTTTTTTTTTTATTTGTTTAATCTATATAGTAGTAGAGTCTACTATTTTCGGTGTTTTACAACGTTTTTAATCCGATCACCGACCGTCTCGATCGAGATGATCAGGTGTATCGACGTTTTTATTACGCGATTAAATAGTTTAACGACTACTTAATTCTATTGAACTTTGTGTACGCGATACTCCTTAGCCACTCTCTTTTGTCTAAAGTTTGTTTATTGTTACGACTAATTTTAGCGTTTTATAAACACGTTCTTTTGTTTGCGACTGTTTTATTGCGCGCTAAAAAGTTTACGAAACAATTTGTCTGGTGCGTAAAAACTGTGCATGTATGTAACCTTTTTTGAGCGTATTAGCGTGAGTGTTACGCGAGCGTTACCCAAATCGCGGGTTATTTTAAATTAAGAACGTGATGAATGGCCCGTCGCGCTGTCACGCGGAAATACGACTAAAGAACACGCTACACCATCATGGAACAATAATAAGTTAAATGTGGAACTCGGAAATGGTCCGCTCCATTTGTTAATGCCAGTATTCAATTAAATTTCGTAGTACTCAACCCTTTTTTTTTCAATATAAACACTATTAAAACAATTTGAATTATTTTATAGTCAGTGTCTTGCGCACCTAATAAAAAGGCAACGATGTAACAAACTATTTATTGGTCGATTTTACAACTACGATAAGAAGATTAAGTATATCAAACAGTTTTAAGACTAAATAGGGATTAAGTATCTTTGTTTGTAATTTAAAATGGGCTTTATTTATTATATTTTATTTCTATTTATAATAAATATGCGTTTGAACTTTTTAAACGTTTTAACATTTTTAGGCTCGTTTTTTTTTTAACCTAGCTAATGCTGTTGACCGGAAGGGCCTTAACAGCTTCACCGAACTTTGGAGGCGAGTGCTGAAGGCACTCAGCCGCAAAAGGTGACTAGAACAAGGGTTACCAAAATGCACTTTTAGGCTCGCTGAGCTGAGCTGAGTTTTGACCACAATCTCATTTGATTTTGAGTGACGATGTGATCCAGGATGGAAAACACTAATCATATATGTACTGGCTCTAAAGTGGTAGATTTTCGAACTTGAGGGTGGTAGTTACATTATTAAAAAATGCCCTAATAACATGCTATGATTGCCTCACGATGTTTTCTTTCAATACATGTTCAGGGTGATTATAGAGTTGGATATGTGGGTTCGAACTTGCATCCATCTACGTGGTATCCGACCATGCTACCGACTGCTCCAAAAATCATCAGTATTTAAACAACGTATAAAAATAACATGTATGTATAAACTGGGTGTCCGCGGCTGCACTCGCGTTTCATATGTTCTTCACTGCCTTTTTTTTATACGGAACCCTAATTATTTTACATAACTTTTTTCGGTACTAAGATATACTAAAACTATTTCTCACATATTCTAACACTTGTCAGTGAAACTGTCCGTTGTTTTAATTTTAATTTTTTTACGGGACACCCTAATTCTTGTCGAAAAATAAAAATATCCTAAGTTACGCGGTGTAATTTCAGCTATCTAACGAAATCGAACCAGCTGTTCCGGAAATAACCCGGTACAAACAGACAGACAGACAAAAAATGATAAAAATTATATTTTTGGTATACGTATCTTATATACATCCATATGTATTTAGTAAAAAAAGCGTTATTTTTGTCAATACAAGCAGACACTTCAGTTTTATTTATTAGAAGATTAAATAATCATAACAGTTACATTTGAGTCATAATATGACAAAGAATGATTTTTTTAAATCAATAAAAAGACTATTTTCAACGCTTTTAATCACCGTCGCTCGGGCAGCCTAAAATTTTACAATGAGTTAAGAATGTGGCTCGAATCAAAAGGCGCAGCGGCCAAATTGGTACCACGAGAACAATAAACCGAATGAAAGATACGACTTATAAGTGTCAAAACGGGCATTAAATAACTGGACGCGATGAGATGCGAGCCGCGTGGTCGTCGTAAATTAATGCGGAGGAGCCGACGGCCGCGTCGTATAAATGGAATCAGAGTTATGATGTGAGCATGATTAGTTCACGCGGGGTGGTTGTACGTCAATGCACTCTTACTAATATACAGTTTTTAATTCTCCTTCGTTTTAGTTAGTTGCAATGTAATAAGGAATAGATATATTAGAGGTGAAAGTTGCGCCAGTGGTAGAAAAGTTGAAAGGTTCCCGTTTGGCGTGGTATGGACATGTTATGAGAAGAGGAAGCGCATGCGGGTAAAATAGTAATGAATGTGGAAGGTTCGAAAAGTATAGGAAGGCTAAAGAAAGCGTGGATGGAGTGTGTAAGAAACGATATGAAAGACAAAGAAGTAAATGAAGAGATGACGGCTGATAGGGACATATGGAAGAAGAAAACATACTGCACCGACCCCAAGTGAGTTGGGAATAAGGCATGAGAATGATGGAATGTTATAATAATAATAATTTCATTTCGAATTTTTTTTTGTAACAAAATAAAGTTAATCTAGGCTTTTTAGACTGTCTCAGGTGTCAGTGTCTTCTAAACATGCATATTTCTTTATTCTAAAATATTAATCTTACAAAGCATAGAGACGCTTTATTTATGCGCACTTTTCGTTCGTATGTTTATGCTTACGTGTGAATGAGTGTGCATATATTTGTAGTATGTAATGCAAAAGCAAAACTAGAATTCTCCAAGGACTTTTTGTGGCATCACAGAATAAATGTTCCGCGCTAATATTTGTGCATAATAACCAATTATACCTATCACACAAAATGCCAGCAAAGTTACATATTATGTATAAGGTCAACTACGATATTTAATGAATTCAAGACAAGAATTCTACATGAATTACTACTTTTTAGTTATGTTTAATTATTTTACAATTAACAATGTACAATCTACAGAAATACTAACCTCGTTGTTAATAGATATGTTGTTTTCATTATCATCTAGTTCATTGGAGTAGTAGTTTTTGTTACGTTATTAGTACAATATCTTTTATATATTTTTGATAGTTACAACATGTATCATGTGTGTTTTTTTTGTTCTACATTTTTTTTTATATTATGCAGTCTGTATAGGTTGACGTTTAAAGTTTTAGTTTAGTGATTGGCATTTCAACGAGCAGCAAATAGATAAATTGATATTTAAAATAAATGACAATCGCCGAAAGTAGCCCGTCCGTTGATACTTGATGTCATCATACCAATCTATGTATACTGATAATAACATTGTAAATGTCACGTGTCTGTACATTTTCGATTTTTGTGAAAAGAATTATTGCCAGAGACTAAAAATATGTAATTAAACACATTTCTATCACTTTTAGAAATTCAAAAAGTAATTCAAAAATTCTTATAACCTAAAAATCTAGTAAACCGATTTCGATGTAATGTGGTATGTTAGTAATTTATACTCTATAGTAACGTCTTTTTCCACACACACACATATATATATATTTTATACAATGTGTAAATAGCGTTTATTTAGAATAATTAAAAACACCATAATAATGAAGCGTGTCTATATTATAATATTATTACAAAGATTGTGAGTTCGGGGTAATTACGGGACGGGACGGGATGCCTGAATTCCACGCGAGCAAAGTCGCAGGCACAACTAGTTACTAATATAACACTAAAATCCATATAACATTATATATGTTGGCTTTGAGCATGTTTTTTACAAAACTATTAGAAGCATAATGAATCTAGAATTCAATTTGCAGTCATATAATTGTCTTGCAACTATAAATGTATTATCCCACTTTATTTTGTACAAAATAATCAGGACGCGGTTCACCTATTTATTTATGTGTCTCTAATCTTTTTTTAATAAAATAAATTATAATGACTATGGTGCACGAGCTAGATATTCCGAGACTGGATGGTGAAATCCACACTTTTCGGACCAATCACTCAGAACGGGAAGCGAGTAACTGAATGTGGAATTTTGTTCCATGTATACTGGTCATTTGTTCATTCTTCAGATAGACTTATTTTAGTAAGGTGTTCATTTGTTTCGCTAAACCCTGGGTAACTTTAATTAATTATAAACTGTGTTTTGTGTCAGTTACAAAAAAAGAAACACATTTTAGTTATATTGGTCTATAAAGATACATATTTAAGTGCAGAAAGATATAGATTACATAAGAAGAAAATAAACCAATAATCCAGAGGAGGAGTTTCCTAGGACCAAGTACTAAATTTTATATCAGAACATTTGCTATGAAAAATAATTTCTTATTTAGTCAGTGTTTATTAAAATGTGGTTATTTGTTTAATTTATTACAAAACACATTTATACATGAATAAAGAAGGTAGGTACGCAAAATTTCACAGGTCCCCGAGGAATTTTCATGAAAACTTGAACAATTTCTTGGACAAATCTTTGACATGAGTCGGGCGGTTATGAGGGTCGATGTGGGTGTGGATGCGGTGTTTTAGCAGCTAGCAGGGACATAAAATCCATATTTTAGAGGCAGCGGCCCTGGCGCGGGGCGGCGAGTACGCGGGGAGATCAAACGGGACTTTACGACGCGGGCCCGAGATTGTTTACATCTGTTACGCGGCCGACGCCGCACCATGAAACTTGGTAACCGCTGGAACTACAAGTGCCGCATATTAAATACACTGATTGTTTCATTTGCTCCTAACTCTAGAACATTCAGAGTTATGACTTCCGATAAACTTGTTAAGACTTAAATAATTTCAAATATATTATTACTGTACCTAGTCCTAATCAGTTTTTTTTTTTTTAAATATTATGATTTTTTAAACATAACTTTTAATTATAATTTTATTCATGCGTCGTCGTAGCGCAGCCTGCAATAGAATTTCTCCGGTAAACATGCTATAACTAAACTATGTGAAACCGCATCAAAGTCGGAAAGATAATTTCGTTATTTTTAACTATAGTTTAAACGTAAGGTTATTTTACTCAGTTTAAGTTAATTAGTGCGCCGTAACGCCGCCATTAAGCCGGTGCGCTATTGATCACTTTATTAACATCATCCTTTGATGTTTATCGCCTGAGGATGTTAGTTTTTCCGCATACTGTCTTTTTATTATTGGCCGAAGTTTGGGCGCAACTGTTTGTTTACACAGACGGTCTCGTTGTACGCTATAACGTTCAAAATAGATTTGTGGTGTCAAAACATTATGATTCCAGTATAACTTGTTGATTGTACGTATGTATGTATGTATGTGTCTCTGAATGATGATAGTTTTTACATGTGGATTTTTTTATATGTCAGTTCTATTTCTCTTTGGTGTTAGTGTAATTCAGGTTATTTTGTTTTATGAGCGTATTTCGCTTGTGTAAAGCGATCGTTTAGACGTTTGATACTTTTAGTGATGTCGGACCGAAACGTTGGTGTTACGCGTAGGTGTCATTTTGTACCTATTGATTTTTTAAAATAATATTAAGATCGTTTTTAAGTAACAGAGCTAAAATTAAAAAGCACAACTTAAGCATAGAAATGTTACTTTTAAACTACTTTTAACAGTACACACATTAATTAACAAATGGACACTGTAGCTACTACAGTTGTTTTAATTTTATGTAACTACTAGCTGGTGCCCGCGACCCCTCCCACGTTTCGTATGTTCTGTGCACATAACATTTCATCTATAACCTAATCCAACATAAAAAAAAAAAAAACAAATGAATGAAGAACAATGAGTATTTTGTTTTTATTAGCGGAAAAAATGTACATAAGAGTAAATTGAAAAAAAAAGAGAAAATTTCGCGTCGAATAATAAATCCCGATATGTTCAGTAGTTTTGATATGATGGTGCGACAAAGGAACCCCATTTGGCCTTTAATATGTACAGATTTATTTTATTAGAATCCGTGGGAAAAGATAAGTTTTATTAATAACATATATTTATAACAAATATTAATTTCAAAAACGTATATAAATCAATAGAATTTTGTATTCAGTACTAAATAGTAATACTTTAATGTTACATATATTTACTCCATCAAATATTTCGAAGTAAAACAATGTACGTAGCTCGTATAGGTACATATTACGTAAAAAATAAAAATGAGAAGGTTAATGTTATATGTATCTAAATATTATAAATACATAAAATACCTGTACAAATTTTAATATCTTAAAAAAACATACAAATAAGCAGAAAATCAAAGTCTATTTTAAAGTAATTTACAATAGAAAATCTATATTCGATATTCGAATCACTAACAAACACTAAAATAGCATTAAAAAAAGTTAAACAATAGTATAATAAATTTTATTAATTACGTCACTATACCCTTCTGGACTACCAAATCTTAAGTCGGAACGTAAACGTATCGGGCATATATATTTATATCTTTATCCTAATGTTAGTTTAAAAGCATTCGTTGCAAAGACCAATAACAATATATAAAACCCACGTCAAAACATAACGCTCACTTAAATGTTAATTCCTTACTCTCTCATAAAAGCAGACAACAATCGGAGTTATTTTCGGAGGGAAGCTGGTATTCTCAGTCCGTAATTCTTCATGTAGTTGGGAGATTAAACGGAGTGCGCAATTAATGTCTTCTTGATTGAATGTTTTACACGTCCGCTGTCAATGTTAACAGCGCGCAATCATCCAGATGTTTGATTTCGTCAAGTGAGGAGGTTTTTTTAAAATCGATTTTCATTATTACTATCCGATGTAAAGTGCGATTTGAAATGTAATGGTTTTTTTTTTAACTTTGATTATTTCACACGTTCATATCAGTGTATTTTATCGAGAGTGACAAGGTTATATGTCGGATCGTACAGATTTGCTTATATTTGAAAATTATGCGAATTAGTTGTTGATGTTTTTATTTTTGTGTGGGTTTTTTATTGTGTTAATTTATCGTCAATATCAGGTACTTTTAGGTAATTGCTATATTTATTTTTAATCTACCGGTAGTGAAGTATTGCAGTTTCCAAATCAAATGGATCCAATTTTTTTTTGGATTTTTTTTTCCAATTTTAAGCTACAGTGAACAGTTTTTTACTATTAAATCATAATAGTTATTACATATTACATTTACTTAAAAAAATACGTTATGCGATAATAAATCTCGAAATGAATTTAAATTTAAAATACAACATATGTAGTTGGTAGATAAATGTTTTAGCTCCCGTATGATTCGATACAGACAGACAAGCAACGATTTAGTCACATGTATAATAAATATATTGAGTGTTCTCAAAAATAAAACTAGTTTGAATGTGGTTAAATACCGCGGTGCCACAAAATCGACCTCGGCTCTGTGGACTGGCGTGGAGCCAGTGACAGCCGCGGTCGGCCACGCGCAAGCGCATATCTTATACGAGACATTTGCGAATCATACACAATACTAATGCGGGGACTATTAATTTTTTATTGTTTTAAAACGGTCACCGACACTTTACTGTCCATTAACGAGATCGTTCATTTTGTTGCAAATGCCTATCGATCTACTTTGGTGACGTAGTTCATATGAGTTAAAACTTTCTAGTGGAAACTTCTGTATTAAAATATAAATTATGTGAATTATGAGAATTAATATGTGTAGGTAGTGAGTTTCATATACCCAGAATTCGCAGTTACCATAATGCTCTTTTGATTATAATCCGTTTTTTGAAATTATAATTAATTAGGTATTTATGTTAACTGATAAGATTTATAAGTTATTATTTAATGAAAAAAAATATTTAATAGTTAGTAAAGTCTAAGAAAATGATGCAGAATAGAAAAAAGTTCAAGTCAGTTAGCACGAATGACAGCGTTTAAAATGTAAAATTAACAAATCGATAGAAACTTAACTAAGAATATGTAAATGTATAACTAAGTTTACCGTAACTTACTTTGTTTAGTCCTTGGTTCCCTTGGTCCATCGACAGTAACTTTTATCGCTTTGGAGTAGGTTGCAACTTGACTGGGGAATGTACTGATAGTGATAGTCAGGGTAAATGATTTTCCTCGTCCACTGCGACCCACAAACCTTAGGTCGTTGAACTTAGCCACTTGATTTTTCATTACAGCGGTGCAATTCCTCAATTCCGCCATCACATTCTCGTCATTCCCAGCTTTGATAGTAACAAGGGTACCGTCTTGAACGTCATCCAACGCAACGACTTTAAAGGCCACAGGTAAGGATTTGTTGGACCTCCAGTGTCCTGGTAAGATGGAACACAAAACGGCCGGGGAGCCGGTCTGTACCAGCTCACCGTGACTTTGCCTGTAGTATTCGTGGATATGCGAATAAACGTCCGCCATACTAGGGGCCGGGGGGCTCGCGTGCGGTAAGTGCATCGACTTCAATCTACCCTCAAAACACACCGCCACGACTCCTCGACACGCCACTGAAGTCCTCCGTCACGGAACCGTATAGTTCTTAAACACTTTGGAAAAAGTTTCGAAACACGCGATCGCGAAGTGATATTGCATGCGCGGGTAGCGCTCGAGAAAGTTGTGCAAAGTACGGGCGCGAGACGCCGTGTGAGTCGCAAGCCGGTCTACACCACTTGTTGGGCGCGGGCAAGACGCCGCGCCGGGCGGGGGGGACTCGGGAAAAATAAACGGGTGCGACTCGACGAGACCGCAAGCCGAAGACTCACGACGCGCACCGAACTAGCGGCGAAGGGACGCGTCTACCCGCTAGAACTCTGTTTCGACTGATGACTGTGATACGATGCGACTTTTTCCGATGGTCAATATTTTGCGTTCGCGTGGTCGCCGCCCCCACTCGGGTGGCGGCCCCTACGTCTCGTAAAAAGCGGGAAGGAGACGAAGGGTGTGGGTTGTGCGGTCCCGCAGCAGGAACGAGCGGGACGGCCGCGGTCGATCTCTGCGTTTTTATAAAAATTCTCGCCGGAGCGGGACACCGCTGTACTCCGTCTGCTGGTGGGAGAGGGATGAGTGAGTTTTTTTGAATCACCGCGGTGACGTATCGCGAGGCGGCGGTAATTAGGCCGCGGGGCGGCGGGAAACCGCGGTCGGTGCGAAAACCTATCAACGAGCTCATGAAAAATTATGATTTTCATTTTCGGGATCAGCGAGAGCGGCGGACTGTCGGTGTGTTCGTGGGGTGACACTTTATATTCGCTAAAGTATGCCAAGCATGAAATTTTGACGAGACAAATTTTTATATAACGCTTGTAATTTGTAATATTTTATTGAGTTTTTTTTTATTTCCAATTATTAAACTTATTTATATATATAGAATGAACAATTTCAATGCTGGTATTTTCCTGATATGTAAATAATAATTGCAACACTTAAAGTTCGAGATATTCTTAGTTATGGTAATGTTATCTTCGTCTAAAATTTCAACTAACAGACAAAAAAAAAACAGCATTACATTGAGTGCACTTATGTACTGAAGGACCGTGAAAATGTTTTCAAATTAAAAACAAAAACAAATCCCTAAGCAAAGAGTTGTATCCATCACGCGTCGTATCCGCCGTGCGGTAAGCCGCGAGCGCGGTGTGAGCGAGTAAGTACAAAGTGCAAGAGAGATAGCACAACACAAGAGGGGGCGGGGCGGCAGGCGTTCCGAACGGAAACTTGCGGGCAACTTTGTAAGACTTTCCCGCGCTTTCCGCAATATATGCATATCGCATATCGCTCTCTACGGACGCGACATATACTATATTTCAATATTTTAAAAAGCTATTGTCATTATTAGTTCTTATTATACAATATGGGACCTCGCGAATTTCTAAAGAACAGGTTTCAAGAATATGATATCTTAACTTTGCTCTCCCAATACATCTTCGATAACTTAATGCATATTTGTAAAAATTTAGACAAGCTCGATCTGGTGAATGATCGTCATAATTTTAATATTAGAAGTAAAGACAAGTTGGCCGTCCCACGTTTTAGACTAAGTAAGTCTAATAGAAGCTTTATAGGTAATAAATAGTATTCGGTTTTACAATAAGATCCCAAGTAACATTACCGATTTACCTGACAATAAGTTCAAGTATTATGTCGAGCAAGTCTTAATCTGAAAAGGTTATTACAAGGTGGATCATTACATGAACGATAGTGATATCTCGAATTAACCCAGATCTCTGTGCTTCTGCTAACATTGGTTAAGACTATGATTTGTATAGTTTTTTTATATTAAAAAAAAATGATATATATTATATTTATAAAAAAAAGAACCAGAACGAGTTTCTTGCCGGCTCCTCTCGACTGGGTTGTTTTCCGAACCGGTGGTAGTGTTTTAGACATTCATAAGCGCCTTCTTAGAGCCTTAATTGAATAAAGATTTTTTTTTTATTTTGATTTTATTGTACAATTTAAACTTCAGTTAAATTAACCGGAGGAATAAGAAAATTTATTAAGTTCAAGTAGCACTTGTGTAAGAAATTAAGAGAGTTTAGTGAAACATAGAATTAAATGTAATTAACTTATTTTCAACCACCACGTTAGAATTATACTTTCTGCTAGATATAATTAC
Organism: Samia ricini; assembly: GCA_014132275.2. Taxonomy (NCBI): domain Eukaryota; kingdom Metazoa; phylum Arthropoda; class Insecta; order Lepidoptera; family Saturniidae; genus Samia; species Samia ricini. Next base: position 5,874,539 of record AP028159.1, read on the forward strand.
AATACGAAAAATCCACAGCGTACTTAATCCAATTACTTAAGATAAACATTTTAACGCAATACGTATATCAACAATGAATTCTTAAGATGTTATTTTTAATTTACATAACCCACCTAAAACTGTTCCATGAGATAAAATCATGAGATTACATAAACATCTTTATTGTGTCAAACTTTGTTATGCAGAATTTTATTTCGTATTTATATAGATGTTGAGTACGATCCAATCCAAAACGTCTTTCAAAAGAAGCGTTGAATTCTGTTCAGTGTCAGTCGCCGCTGTTTTGGATTGTACTGTACTTACCATCAGGTCCAGTACAGTCACTGTGCTGTGCATTATAAAAAAAAAGAAAAAAGAAAGAGAGGTATGCAGCCCACCATACTGTTACTGTACTGTTGAGTTATATAGGTTAACTAATACACTTCATAAATAAGTTGAAATGCCTCGTGGCTTAGTACGTTTTTACTGCGTATTGCTCCTTAACCCCTAGAGCACTAACCTGGCGTTTACACCAGCTTTCAATTGTTTTTTTTCTATTGCCTCATTTTTATGAGTAAGCGACATATTAACAGCAAAAATAGGTATTTGTACTTAATATAACCAAATTCAAGCGTGTTCGCACCCACGACCTCTTAACCATTGTACCCACCGCTGGGGACCGGCGGCTAATTTTTCCCCAATACACGCCTTGGACCTACTCCGGCAGTGGATCGAGACGTGATACGATTCCGATTTCGAATCTTGAATGAAAGCACACTACCTGCACTCAATAAGTTTGAAAAATTAAAAGAAAAACTTTTGAACTCATTTTCATTTATATCTAATCAGGTTTTCCATCGAATCGCTGGTAGTGTTTGACCGTTTATAAATTCGCTAGACCTTTGAATAGAATAAGCTATGTATTTAATTATCTTCATTTTCGTAATGAATGTGAAGATCCATATTGAATAACCATTTTCAACATTGAACATCTTTGATAATACATATATATAAAAATAAATTAATATGTACTCGTACTTTTGTCTTCTGTGCGTTTCTAAATCGTTTATCCGATAGTGATGAAACTTTATCGATTTGTTCTACGCGTATTCACGCGAAGGTTCTTGATAACAACAAATTGTACAGTCAGTAGTGATTATATATCAAAAATCTTTTGACAACTTCTGTAATATATTTCTTTGGATACTTTCAGAATACTTTTAGGACTTTCGTTCCCGGTTGGGTAGCGACGGCCATGTACATGGGGAAACACTCATCATATCGACTGGTAAATATGAGTAAATCCAAACCTGGCTTTACCCGGCTTAGATGTAGGCACGATGACAACGACTCTCGGTAATTAATTCTCATTTAAAAACACTTTCACAAACACTCGAACGCAATAATAATTTACAATTACAGTAATTAGGTTATACTTACGTAGAATAGTGAATGCAGTAAGAACATACACATATTTATAGCTACTAGCTGCGTGTCTGCGGTTCCGCCCATGTTTCACATGTTCTTTGGGTGTGAGTGATAAAACAAATGAATGAAAAACAATTATTGTTTTGTTTTTATCAGCGCCGAAAAAATGTACATAAGTAAAAAGGAAAAGAAATGATAAAGGGTCGATGGAATCCAAAAACTAAATAACCCATAATCATTTACGAAAAATTCCGCGTCGAATGGTAGTAGTCCGTTACCTACTAGTAATTATAGTAATACGTTCAGTACTATTTATGTTTTTTTTTTATAATGCACAGCACAGTGACTGTACTGGACCTGATGGTAAGTAAAGTACAATCCAAAACAGCGGCAACAGACACTGAACAGAATTCAATGCCAGTCCCCGCTGTCATGCTGACCTGCTTAAGTACCTCTTGACGCCTCTTTTGATGGACCCAATATCATATGAAGGAGGGAACACGCTGACAGGAAGACGGTTCCATAACCTCACAGTGCGACAAAAGTAAGAGTCAGCAAACTTTTTGGTTCTTGAAGTTTTGGGTGTCACCGTGAAACCGTGAAACTGAAGTCCCGCCCGCGTGGTTCTTTTATGGAATGGAGAGGATCAGGTCAAAGAGCTCTTCAGATGATGGTGCCTTATTAGACCACCATTTTCCTTGTATTTATATTAAAAATATTTACCAATAAATAAGATTTAAGTATTTTTTTGTAATGTCAAAATTATTTCCTTTTACTAAATAGATATGAATGTATATACCTACGATACCTATAGCAAAAATACAATTTCAATTTTTTTTTCTGTCTGTCTGTTTATTCCGGGTAATCTCCAGAACGGCTGGACGGATTTTGACGAGACTTTTTTCGATAGATAGCTGAAGTTACTCCGGGTAACTTAGAGTACTTTTAATTTTCGAAAATAATTAGTGTTCCGTATAAAAAATTAAAATGCAGTGAAGAATATATGAAATGCGGACGCAGATGCGGGCACATAGCTAGTTTAAAAATCTAAAGGTACTCTTAATTAAAAGTTTAAAAACAATTGTTAGTCCTTTTAGTTATTAGTTCATTCGGACTATACCTACTTACCTACAAGAAATGGTTTTATGTTGAGTGTAAATTTTAATATTTTACACTTTACACGTTTGTTACTAGTACAAGTGCAAATTGTTTTATGTAGAAAAAACTGTATTTGAATACCTATTAATATCTAACAATTTTAATATTTACTTATCTATCAAAATAATTCATGGCTTGCCAATTATAATTTAATCTGACTATAATTAAACTGCAGTTTTGTTGAACAGCCTTTAAACCATGGAAATCATAAATATTTTGACCATATTTTTGTTTATATCGTAAACCGCGCTGGGTATATCTATTGTCCAAAAACTTTGCCGGCGACTCTTTGAAATGTTTACGTCCTTTGTTTTTCGTGGCCATTAGGGCTGAAAGCCAGATATTGCCCATTGTCTATGAAAGGTTTAAAGGTATCCATTAGGCTGTAAACTAAATTAGTTTTATGATACGAAAATTTGCGAATACAACCGCGCAGTCAATACTGTTTTAAACTCAGGTAGGCATTTATAATGTTTTTTTGCAAGTAATAAATATTTATATTTTTCGATGTTTTGCGTGTAAAAGGAGTAACGGTTATTATTTGATGTTTAAAAAAAATGGATTGGCATATTGTATATGATATAGAATAGGTAGAATCTATAAAGCAGGTACGTATTATTTTATTCTGTGATACCTCTTAAAGATCAATTGTATTTATTTATTGCAAGATGTGCTCGGATTAGGAGTGTTCGATATATATAGGATATTCAAACATTAAAATACACTATTTCTACTTTAGTTTGATGATGGCTATTCTAAGTTTATTTTCTATTACGCCCCGGATGTCAAAAGTTTACAATAATTTCGTGTATTGGACAAATTCCACTTCTAACAATGTTATATTTCAATAGTAAATAATTATAAAAAAAAAATAAGAGTGAGGAGGAGGTATTAGTGTGGAATTGAATTTAGCATACGAGATATCGAAAAAATTAATATCGATATTTTTTGTAGATTAACATCCCTAGGGTACAGTGACGTGATGCACTAGAATCACATGCATCATACTTGCACAAACATATTTGTAGCCGTGTAACCTTATTTAGTTTTAATTTACTTTTGGGTTAGCCCCGGCAAATTTCGCTGAATTTAACATATCTAGCAAGCAGTTTAAGCTGAAATTTGTACCTCTTTGGTGCCATTGCGCTAGCTAATAATTTCGGCTAAGTGCTTTTAGTGCTTGTCTCGAAAGTCCGCTAAAGCTATCAAGGTCCATAAGGTCAAACCTTTATCTCCAATGTTATGGGTTCCATGGCATGTTTTAATTTACGAACAATTTCGGTACATTATAAGCTTTACACCCACATCATTTGAGGCGTTATCCAAGCATTAGTATCACTAAGCTATTAGGTATCACGTTTTCAAATCTTATTGTGACAAATCATACTTCTTGTTTTTATTATTATATCAATGAGAAGATTACTATATAGAATTTTAAATGTACCCATGGTACATCTTGGCTATAATAATTTATTCTCATGAGAATCGCCTGTCTATATGTACTGCATACATCCAGATACATTTTGAGACACATTGATTCGTATAGAAAATACGGTTAATAAATTTATATTTCTATAAACATAATAACAATATTTAAGTTAAAACATTCATAACAATATCTTTATAAAAAAATTAGAAAGTCAACCGTCACTAACTGATAAGCCGGCCTAACAAACGATTGTCAAAGTTTTTCACTCAATTACGGCAATAAAAATAATATTGCAAGTAAACACGGAGAGTCTTTGAACGAGTGTACCGGCAGCTACCGAACGGTTTTGTGCAAGCCAGGGCTCACATACACAATGCTCCCGCGCACAATACAACCGACGTTTCTAAGACATCCCTTTATTTTGGCCCAAACATTGGCATTGCTGTATTGTTGGGTCCTTTGTTAGATATTTACCGACTTTTGGGTTGTTACGTTGAAGGGGATTCTGTCGTTGATGTACCTTTATAGAAAAAAAAAACTTTGAAATCTCAATCTGACTCCGCTCGTGAATAGAACCGTCGACGCAGTTCAAATAACAATTTATTGCACGTTATACGGAATCATTCCCGGAGAGATAAGTTAATTAGTACACTTTATTTATTATTTATTTAACATGATATTTTCAAATTTGAACTTTTGACGTAAATTGAAAGAAGAATATTAGCTAAAATGTTTTATTGTTACCACTAAATCTCGGTAGATGAATAAAAGAGCAGGTATGGGCATGTGATGCGAAAGAGGAGGATGTTGTAAGGAAGATATTGTATACGAATGTGGACAGTTATAAAGGAAGGTGAAAACCAAAGAAAAGATAGATTATTTCAAATAGAGAGGAATGTTTGAGGAAGACACTTTGCGCCAACCTCAAATAAAAGTGTGATAAGGCTAATCAAAGACTAAAGGCTCATCAATAAATACTAAAGAAAAAAAAACGGTTGATTAACCAACTAGAAAAATGTCTCAAACTGTATATCATATATCCCTATTTATCAGATTAACTGTAACATTTTTTATTTTTCTAAATAATTATCTTTATTAAGTTCATCTCTTTCAACAATGATAAAGTCCACGTTTGATTATGTAGGAAAAAGTTTTTGAAACTGCTACATCGCTCCACAGTTTCAAATTAAAAAAATAATACTTAAGTGACTCGCCAGTTCTATCTAACTATCCACATACACACGTGTAAAATATGCGTATTTTATGTGACACTAATGTTCTATATCTAATTGACAGTAATTATGTCAAAAAGCTTCTCATTTTATCTATGTTTCTACTGCAAAGGTATGTTATGTTCGTGTGTATAGTGTATCATGATGCAAAGGACTCAAAGGTATTCTTACAGAGGATTCAATCGAATAGTAATAAATATAATAACAATGACAAGCTCGGACAAATTAGGGGCGAGTTCTCGAGTGGAGACCACGTATGGGACGCCCACCCGCTAGATGGATCGACGACGTTTGAAGATTGGTTGGGAGCGGTTAGATGCGCACGGCCGAGGATCGACTTTGGACGAGGGGGTTGGCGGGGAGTGAGGCAACGTGGACCTCCATCGCCTCCTATTGTGAGTTGGTGATGCTCGCAAAGGAGGCGGCGGAGAGGGAGAGAGAGCTGTCTACCCGAAACCCGTCTCACGCCCGGCGGGTTAGACGGCAGCAGCACCGTATTGGCGATGACCTTCGCCCACCATAAAGAATACCTGTTTGGTTATATGTATTGCATAACAAATATATATTACAAAAAAAAAAACCAGGTTTCTCAGGTCATAAGAGCCGACCTCAGTGACCCCTCTTGGGCGAGGCCCTATAGTGGGCTGACACCGGCCGGGTTGAGCGGTAGTAGCGGTAGCACATCGCAATTTCCCGCTCCCCGGCAACAATACGGTGCAAGAAGGCGTGGGGTTTTAGTGAGTATTCCTGGCGTGCATACGCCAAGTGAGCCCCACATAACCCACCCAGCCCATCGGGAAGGGTATGAGAAAATGCATTTCCCCACGAAAAAAAAGGATTGACTGAAGTGACGTGACTTGGGAGAGGCCTATCTATGTCCAGTATTGAATTAACACGGGCTGAGGAAGAAGAATAATAATAAATCGTATTCTACAATGGGATCGTACAAATATTACATCAGTAAAATTTTGGTCATTTTTGCCCCTCCCCCCCTCCCCAGTCATAGATAGTAAGCAAAAAACCCTCCTCTATGATTATTAGCAAGCATTAGCATAATTTCGAACAAACAAATGAAGGTTACTTACGTGATCGTCAGTGAGACATCTCCGTCTCCCACTTCATCAAAAATAAGGTGAGTGTATGCTTACAGCCCCTACAAACAAAATATATTGCAAAGAATCTACAGAGGTATTAAAAATAAAATATAAAATAATTTAAAAACCCAACGTATGGCTTATAAGGACATGATACCTGCAAAACAAACGACAGGCGGAAGTAGGCGCTACAATTGCCCACGTAAAACCGTTCCCTTATAGAACAACTTAATTGCAACCAAATGCTTTAACGATTATTAAAGGGTTAAAAATTGTAAACGCATATGGCCACTCATACTTCCTTTTACTTAATTTAAAACCTCACTCAGATACTTCGAAATAGGTAGGTACATATAAAAGACTACAAGTTGGCATTTTACATTTTTATACCACAGATGACTATTAGTGAGGGCACTGGGCACTGTTGTTTGGGCAAGCGTAAGCACAACATTAATGTCCAGAACACAAGAGATTGCAGGTTCTGTGAAATTACAGACGAAACACCAAAGCACATCTTGTATGAAAGCGATCCATTAATAGCCATACGTAAACTGAATTCTGGGTAAGCACGTGTTGCTCCCGAAGAAGGTACAGACTCTCTCTACCAAAAAGATTCTACAGTATATCCATGCTGTAGGTCTAGGCTCAGTTTCAATCATATAGGGGGCAATCACAATAGATCTAACCAGGTCACATTGATACAGGACTGTTTTAGGCTGCATAGCCCCTTTTCGAGTAATAACAATACTTTAAATTATTTCTCATGCTTTTGATGACTCATTCTAGTAACGAAGTGAATTTTTTTGAAAATATTAAGAATCTTTATGTGAGTTTTTGCCGGATTCTTAGAGTGTCGTATAGTTATTGACTTATTTTACCATATTATATGATATGCTTTTGGTGGTATTTTTTATGTGGTGTAATCTGGTTATTGCGCATAACTGAATATTAGAAATAAAAACACGGTACCAACATGAATTCGGAGATGCCATAAAAACTCCCTAGACAATTCTAGCAAAATAGACGTCATTTTACTTGAGCGTTGTATGTAAATAAAAAAAAGTTATAATTATATTTACAGAATTCACAGAAAACCAAACAGTTGCTATTAATTCAAAGGAAGAAGATTGATCTATACATATAATTCAAAACTACATAGTTTTAAAGGAATCACTTTGAAATGGTCTCATCTATGAGAGTACTATATACTAATAAATAAAATTGAAGTGTCTGTTTGTAATACCAAAACACATATTTTTTTACTAAATACATATGGATGTTAATACGATACCTAAGCAAAAAATACTATTTTCGAAATTATTATCTGTCTGCCTGTTTTCTTCCGGGTATCTCTGGAACGGCTTGACCAATTTTGACATGAGTTTTTTGGCAGATAGCTGAAGACTTCGCATAGCTTAGGTTTTTATGTTTCAAAAATAATTAGAGTTACTAGTAAAAAAAATCAAAATTATGAACAAAATACGATTCAAGAGACAGCACCATCAAAACATTTTTCTCCAATGATTATTTAAAAACTATATTATGCATTGAAGAATATATGAAATACGGCCAAAGCCATGTGCACACAGCTAGTATACATTATAGTAACCAATTGAAATATTTAGTGTGAATTTAATGCAATAAAATCGATCAAAGTAAAAAATGTAATATAAAAATCCTTTTATACTTCTGTTACATTAACAATGTAATCTTATTATGTTAAAGTTCTTACTAAAATATCCTGCTGTTATGTAGCGTACTTTTGGGTACTTATTCCTCAATGTTGATAAACGTTCAGTCGACACAAAACTCGTCGAGGGCTCTTAACAAGTGAGCTTGTATGAAAAAGACCGAGTGTAATTGGTCACTTCAGTTTAAAGGAAACCTTTCCGGTTAACCCATAGACTTAAGCATCGGTAGATATTACATTGAAGTTAAATCGAATTGTAAAAGGATTATCTATATGATTTTTTGAACTTTTAATGTGTCTATTACCCATAAAATTGAGACAATAGGAAAACAATGGAAAGCTGGTGTAAACGCCAGGTTGGTGCTCAAGGGGTTAATGGTAGAGTGAACCGCTTTCTTACGTAACGCGTTACGGCGCCAGTCTGTCTTGTTTCCTTCTCTCTCACACATACGGTAGGCAGGCTCCTTCTCTCTCACTCTAACCCACAGCGCTAGCTGTATTTCGGACAGATGTTGATCGGAAATTTCGCCGAACATTTGGAGCGAGCGTTTAATACGTTCAACACCGTGTAAAGGGGACTCTATCGTGTAAAGAAATGACAACCTTTATTCTCCAATGAGATACAAAATACATATCAAAAAAAAAAAATATTTAATACATATAAAAGTGTTACGAGGAGGAAACACTCATTACCAAAGTCACATGATGTCTAAATCTAATCATACATCTATCAAGGACTGAAAGGCGTCCACTGCTGGACATAGGTCTCCTCTAAAGATCTCCACGACAACCGGCCTAGCGCCACCCGCATCCAGCGGAATCCCGCAACCTTCACCTAGGCGTTGGTCCACCTTATACCATTGGGCCTACTCACGCTGCTTCTTCCGGTATGCGGCAGCCATTCGAGAACCCGTTGGCCTCATCGGGAATTCGGTTCTACGAGCAATGTACATACTGTCTCTTAAAATATACATTTTTAGTCGATGTAACTAACGATAGCTATGAAGAGAAAACACCCGAAATCCAAACTAAATCAATGGGATTTATAAAGTAGTTTATGACGCAAATGAATAAAAAATGAATATTACAAAATGAACCAAAAATACTGAGCCGAGTCTAGTATTTTTTTAAAGTCTACAACCCCATTTGCTCGGGGCAGTAAGTATTGTACAAATAGAGTAAATCCGGTAATCGCTCGAGGCCATACTTATATTAAGCGAAGTTTTGTTAGTATATGTAAGTATACTAAATTGTCCAAAAAGTATAAACAGGAAGTAAGCATAATAAGTCTGCGATGTATATGTATTGTGATTGTTGAAAATAATTATATGAAAGATATTTGATGTTAGAAGTTGAAGGAATTATCTACATTCCTCCATTACATTCATGCTTAATTTGAAATGATTGTATGAATCGTTATTTCCCATTTTGTACTTAAAATGGGACATTGAAGTTTAAATAATGTGTTTTTTCGAATAAATATTGTTTGTTAAATAATATGCAGAACTAAACACTGATTACCCATAAAATTTAGAAAATAGGAAAACAATGGAAGGCTGGCGTAAACGCCAGGTTAGTGCTCAAGCGGTTAATAATGCTGTAATCTAATTTTCTTATATGGTTAAGCTAAATTAAATTTACCATCATTTTTGTATTCATTGTCATGTGTATGGATTAAATTTAGGTATACGATACATTCTTTAAAATATGTAACGGACGTGCCTATCGTAAAAATCTCACATCATATATCTAAAAAATCGCAAGTATGCGTGGCGTGTGTGAAATTCCATAGTAACTGAACGCAGCGGGGAGAGTGGGGGTGACTGGAACTCATTACTGGCACGTGACACAAGCCTCACCGCGCGCCCTCTTTACACACTGTTATATTTTGGGGCACTGAGTTATTGAGTGCGCCGAAAGCTCATGTGTTAACAGGGCATGTTTGGCTTTGACGAGGTAAAAGTTTATCATAAAGATGTAATAAAATAAAACAATGCTCAATTTATTAAATGACATCTTTGAGTAAACAAAGATCGCGGATTGTAATTAAGTTGTTTGTTTATTTCACTGAAATGCACCTAGTTTTTGTAAATTACGTATATTTGTGGTTATGTAATTATGTAACCACAGGATAGATGAAAATGTACAGTATCTAGATTTCATATGGCATCTTCTAATAATAACGTGTCAGAGAATAACCCGATTAATAGAATGTGTAGGCGCTATAATGAAAGTCATGCTCAATATGACATATTTTTCAATAGTCTAACAGAATTCAAAAGTCTCATTACACAGTTGGATGGTAATAATCTCAAATTCTTACTAAGGGATTTTACTGGGTTTTTAGTAGGGATACTCACTAGGGTTTTTTTTTATTATATTTTTTTGTTTAAATTAAACTTAAAATGCTCAAAAAAAAAAATGTTTGTAAAAGATATAATTTATGTAATCTGTATTCTGTTCATCTTCATTCATAATACAAGTTTTTAACTATGTAAGTTGTGCACTAATGTAATAGGGTATGGGATTTAAAATGTTATATAGAATTAAGGTGCTTTTGTATCTAATCTTATACCTGTATGTGTGCTTTTTACAATAAAATAAAATAAAAAATATGTTTTTTTTTCTTTTTAATCGGAATAGGCTCAGTGCTTTGATCGCAATCTCACCTGATGTTAAGTGACGATGTGGTACAGGATGGAAAACTAATCCAAGAGGTACTGGTTCTCAAGTGATAATGCCGAAACACACCTATTGATATTTGGCGACAGGTTTTCAAACTTGAGGGTGGTAGCTACCCAGGCGAGCATTATTAGAAAATATCCTACCACCATACTATGGTTCCCTCACGTTGTTTTCCTTCACTGAAAGCTCAGGCCAATTTTAGAGTCGGATAGGTGGGGATCGAACCCGCGTCAATTGACGCGGAATCCGGCCACACTACCCGCTGCACCATCATCGCTTCTGCTTCAAATAAATAATAACTTAAATGATAAGAATAAATAATTTATAATGGAGCCGGTTATAATAGATACTTATCAGAGCACTTTTTTGATTTAGTGGATTTCTTTATATTTTTCCGAATATTAAACTGGAAAGCATTCAAATAAAAAAGTTGTATAAGTGATATAAAATTTAATTAATATTAAGTTTAATTTGATATCAGAGTTTTTTTTTTTCATTTTAACAGTAAATACTAAGAGCAAATTATTTTTATACATAAATGTCAAAAAAGTCAAAGTTGTACGCAATTAACCAGTTTAAGCGAGTTTTATTTTAGAAAAACAATAGTTAATAATATGGTTAATTGCAGTTGATTGATGATTCAATTAAAAATGTTACATAGCCCTAAAATGCCAACAGCTACGTCGGAAAGTGACGAAGGCCCGTTTCCCGTACAGCCACCAGCCCGGTTTTATATTTCTAATTGAATCATGTGTGATTTATTATTGGAATGATGATGTATCATTCTTTCAACAACAGGCGCGGCTCACCCCACGGGCTTGCGGGCCAAATTATTACTACAAATGTTCATATCCGCGCTTTTTAACTGCAGCGTCGCGTTACCCCGGCCTCCCCTTGACACTTTTTTTTATTATTTTTATTAAATAAGGTAATCGATTTTATTGAAGTACAGTGAAATGCGTAATAACGTTAAATAGATGTGTGAAAGTACAGAATTGCTTTTATTTTTTATTGTTTTTTTTGCAACACTTTCAAAGAGATGTGTTTTTTTTTAATTTTTTATGCTTAACGTATTGTTAATTGTACAAATTAAAAAAGAAGTACTTTTAAACTGTAGGCACGTAAGAGCCTTACATCGTCTCGCCTATACATTGTATGGTCAGTAAGATTCAAGTCAGTATTTTTTTTACTAAATAGATGTATGAATGTATACGATAAGTGTACCAAAAAACAATTTTAAAAATTTTTGTCTGTCTATTTATTTGTTCTCTCTATCTGTTTGGTTGTAATCTCCGGAACGGCTGGACCGATTTTGGTGGGATTTTTTTTTGTTATATAGCTGAGATTACTCCGCGTAACTTTAATTTTTTGAAAACAATTAGGGGTCTGCGTATAAAAATTAAAACTCGTGATTTTGTAAATAAAATTCGATTCAATGCACAGTTTTACTGACTGGTATTTAAATTTGCGAGAAATATTTTTGCTTAATGTTAGTAGCAAAAAAATTTTGGAAAATAATTACGGTTCCGTATAAAAAAATTAAAATGCACTGAAGAATATATAAAAGCGGACGCATCCGCGGGCACAAGTCTAGTAAATATATAATTGTGAGTTCCTGTCTTATTTATTTATCACCACCACCCAGAGCCAGAGCCTTACTCAACAAAACTTTATTATCCATCTAGGTACTTGATAATAATAAATTGACTTAAATTAAAAATGCTTTTTTAATAAAATTAAATGCGCATATATCTATTATAGTGATAGTGATATTTATAAACTTTTAATGCTTGATTTGTTTTTTAAAATGTTATTAAAACTTCACTAAGATAATTTGGTTTTCGTAAGAAGTAACGTTAATTCCAAAAATAGTTTTTATTTCGAAATTATGCGAACCTCTTTTTGTTACAGAGATTACTGAATGTGTATTATAAAGCGTATTTTTGACGTGACGATGTAATACCCCCATGAAGCAGTCACAGTGTCACTCTCATCACATCTTCATCAAGGAAGTGATGTGTTGCTTCCGGCCGATGGACACATTGTTTACTTTCCTATTGTTTCTAGCCTACGTTTCTACCTGGCTACTACTCACTTGATTATTTTCCATTTTGAATTTAAACATGTTTTATAAATTTTCGCGAACATGTTTTGTGTGAATTACAGCTCAGTAATATGCTATATTTATTTATGGAATAATTATTATAGGTTTTTTATAACAGGTTTTTTTTATTAAACTACAATAAAATTTGGTTATAAATACATGGTCTAGACCTGTGTTATAAATAATAATTAGGTAATTATATGTTCCATACTGAATCTGAAGATGTTTGCTTTTTTCCTCTAAATAGAGAAATTACGTCCAAAAAATCGATGATATAATATCAACAGTTTATGATTTTGGCTTCGGAATATAATTTTTTTACGTATGCAATTTGTAGATAAATTGATATAAAAAATTCATGATTGAATTTGAAAAATAAGTAATCTCTTTATTAATCCTCATATTAAAAAAAAAAAATTTACCTATAATATGAGTAAGTACACACCATGAGAATAGTTATGAGAAAGTAACAAACTTTTGATTCTAGTGATGCAGAGCAAATAAATCGGTGTATTGCCGATTGGCGGGCGTGGATCCCCTCGAGGGTTGTCACAATGCGCAGTTTCCGCTTCGACGACCGCTGACAAAGCCCAGCATACGCTCATACGCCGACACCCCTAATGTCACCGGGTCCGTGTGTTGTATTTGGGCCTCGTGAGGTTCATATTCTTGTCTGAACGCAATGCGCTTTAGGGGTGACAGATTATATTGTTTTTGTTTTTTTCAATATGAAAATATCATCACATAATATCCAGATATAAAGTTTTTATACGTAACTAGTAAAACTATCCATGCATATTCAATCCAACATTTATCATATCACGTCTGTTTGTTTGTAATTCGAACTTTATAACTCGAAAGACAATAGATATAGATATAGATATAGACATAGACATAGACATAGATATAGATATAGATATAGATATAGATATAGATATAGATATAGATATAGATATAGATATAGATATAGATATAGATATAGATATAGATATAGATATAGATATAGATATAGATATAGATATAGATATATAGATATAGATATAGATATAGATATAGATATAGATATAGATATAGATATAGATATAGATATAGATATAGATATAGATATAGATATAGTCGATATAGATATAGATATAGATATAGATGATTTTTTAAATGATTAATTTCTTGTTATAGGTTTGCTATATACTTTGTTATATTAGATAATACTATACAAAAAGATAATAGTATTGAATTAAGTTCACGGAAAAATAATCACCGCTCCTTACTTTGATATACATAGCAAACAAAAGCAACAAAGAGCGGAGTTTGTGGTTAATTAGTTAAAATATTTGTAACAACTGTTTTGATTGATGGAAATATATAATGTCCGACATTGACGTCCGATAATTATCATATTTTAGAGTCATAGCTTCTTTTATTTTGGCAATACCAATTATTCAGTTAGAACGCTTAAGAAAAAATATAAGTTGATCACATTACAAAGGTCAGTAACTGTCTACCGTAGCTTATATCAAACAAAATATAACAAATCCTGTCACCGTTAAAATAGGTTTTAGATCCACTGCATAATTTTCTTTCTAGGTATCACTGTCTATTCGCAAATAGAATACATATATCGACTTCTTTTCTTGAACATAATATGCGACAATAGAACTATATAATATATCCAAGCAAATAGCAAAAAATCGTAAACTAACATATTTATCTAATAAGTATTCGGGTGTGAGTGACAACCCTAGCGTAATAAATATAAGCGAGCGTGGCGCGAGACCCCGCCGCACGCCCGCGTAACCGCCGTTCCCGCCGCCGGGGACAGGCGGCTAACTTTGCTCCCGCACACACTCCGGGTCCCCCTCAGGCGGCGACCCAAGACGTGTCTCGTTCCCCAACTGGGGAGGCTCTTGACGTCGCCGCCAGCGCGATACAGTAACACTGCCCACGCATTGAGCAATTACACGCACAACACTTCATACACACTCATGCATAACATGCAGGTACATAGGTCCTGTAAGGAACCTTTTTTTTTTCTTTTTCTTTTTTATGTAAATAAAGAATAAAATAAAAAATGTAGGGTTTAGCTAGGATAAAAATTCCGCGGGAGTTTTCATACTCAGGTAGCGGCCAAGCCGAGGTTCGAACCCTTGAGCTAGCTACCTTTTGCGGCTGAGTGCCTTCAGCACTCGCCCACAAAGTTCGGTGAAGCTGTAAAGGCCCTTCCGGTCAACAGCATTAGCTAGGTAGGAAAAAAAAAAAAAAAAAAAAAAAAAAAAAAAAAAAAAAAAAAATAAAAAAAAAAGACCCCGCCGCGTTATTGTAAGTTTGCACCATAGAACATGACGCTTTTGACTGCAACTTTTGTTTTGCACACCCCTTAATTATCTTAATTAGTTGTTTTTACTTTATTCATATTATCTTCACAACTTTATGTTTTAGGTTCGCTAAAGAAATCATTTCTTATTTTTTATTCCCAATTATTGCTATTATATTCCATACAAAAAACGATGTTATATAGAAGGTATGAAATAGCCTACAAAATGTGTAGATTTCGTTCACATAAAAGAATATCAGTGTAATACTAAAAATGTAACCATAGTTTTAAAGAATCACAAATTCAAAAAAAAGTTATTATAATAGTCAAAGAAACCAGTTTAAAAGTATTAACCTAGTAATATTTGTTTTATTAATTGATGATAAAATAGGTGAAATATTTAGTATGGTTTATTCTTACTGGGATCAACAGACTTTTTACGTATGTCATGTAAGTTATATTTGAAATTAAGAAATCTTTTCTACAGCTTGGATTAAACTTGGATAATTGAATAAATTATGAAAGATAAGAGGAAAAACTTCAAAAATCACCTAGCTTTGAACCTGCCTAGCTAATAATTCTTTTTTTTTATTTTTAAAAATGTCCTCAAGTCATTTGAAACTCATAACAATCAAAACATAAATACGTATGCTATTTCTTTTACTTAATAAAGATTGTTAAATGTTGTACAAAAAGACAAATTCATTACACATTTATGATTGTCCAATTATGTTACAATTGTAGCTGTTTGGGGGTAGTTTTTGAATACACATTTGTTTTAAATAATAAGTGAATAATAGAGCATAAACTATGGCAATTAAGCTGTAACCGTCGTGGGCAAGTTCATGGTGAGAGGCAATGGTTCGTGACCATTCACCACCATGCTGTGATACGGTTCAACGACTGTAGAACGTTGATAATTACATATACAGTAAAGATATATATATAGGACTATAAGAAAGAACAAAGAAATTCAAATACCTTCCAATAAAGCTGTGTATTGAGTTGGATTCTCTTCGCAATTTAATGATTTTTAATTTTTTTTTTTTACGCGAAACCCTAATTATTTTCAAAAAACAAAAGTACCCTTAGTTACGCTGAGTAACTTCAGTTATCTACCAATAAAAGTCCCGTTAAAATCGGTAGAACCGTTCCGCAGATTACCCAGAAAAAACAGACAGAGAAAAAAATTTTAAAAATTGTATTTTGGTATAGGTGTCGTATATACATTCATATGTATTTAGTAAAAAAAAAATTTTTTTGTGACATTACAAACATTCGACATTAATATTTAGTATTTTTCCAAATTGATATTTTTTAGTCATTTCAATTACTGGTTTTCCCATTTTCACTGAACGTGACGTCGAGGAAGGACTAAATGTTTATGTAATTAAAATATAACTGCTGCTATTCAAATACACCACACCACAAACACATAAGAGCGATATTTCTTTTAAAATTACATTATTCAAAGAAATGTTTTAAACGTTTAATAATAGTTCTACGTGGTATTCTAATCACATATTTTAATAATGGTATACATTTTTCTACCTTTTAGAATAATTAGCTAGTTTAAGAAATAGATAAACAGGCGATAAAAAGAATACGCAAAGAGTACTTACCTAAGGCAACCTTTTACGAGCGAAGTTGGAAATATCTATAATTATCAAATGCTGAAATATAGTAACACTAGATGAATTGATAAAGAAAACGTCAGCTGTAAGGCATCGCATCTCAATCACACATTAAAGTTTTATAACCGGTACAATAAAAAAAAACCAATAAAGACATAAAGCGCGTCTCCTGTGGCTAACCTAATGACGGCATTTAATATAGGTAAAACTCTAAACAAATAAAAACTATTTCGTTCCGGACGCGCGTGAATTGTAACTGGAACAGGTGGATTATACGTTTTTTTTAATAGCACGATGATACGTCAGCTGGTTTAATTTTTTACTTTTGGGCAATTAACAACATTTAACATTAGAACTGATATTAGGTTTTTTTAAAAGAATATTAATAGAGTATAAATAATGAAATATTTAAGTATAAAAAACATTATTTAGCGCTTTAGCCACAATATCAGCTGCTGAAGTTAAGTGAAAATGTGGTCTAAGATATCGAATACACTAAAGTGATGCTCCCTGGTGAAAATATGTGGAAGGCATTCATGTTGCTAGGAGCGAACGGAAACCTTTATTTACGAGCTTCGATCTCACTGGTTCAGTTTACTTTCCACCTCACTTCACTTAATTACTGTTCTATGTACTCGTAATTTTAGTATTATAATTATATAATTAATGTACATTTTTAAATATTATTACGAGAGACAGCGGAGGCGGTTGCGTGGTAGCGTTCCGTTTTTTAATAGGAAGACCGACGGAATAATGCATTCATAGACTAAATAGAGCGGGAGCGTATAGGCAATATAGATAAGAAAAAAAATCGAATAAGAAGTAAATATATTCGATAATAGCTGGCGATAACACTGCTGGAATACATTTTTTATACGTAAGTATGGTAGCTAGCTAGACGAGTATTATTAGAAAATTACCCACCACCGTGTTAGGATTTCCTCCCTATAAGTTTGGTATAAGTGGATCGAACCTATATCCATCGAAGCAATATATGACCACACAACAACTGAACTATTATATTAAAATAATATCGTAATAGCATAGATAAAGTAACAGCAGGTAACGATGATAGAGCTCCGCAGATGGGCGGTAGATGGTACCGTGGGTTTTAGTGGGTATTCCTGGCGCTTCACGTCGGACGAGTACGATATACCCCCATGGTATCTCTAATCCAGGAGATTTTACTTCTGAATAAGAGATGGGAAGGAGGATGCGAAAATGTATTTCACAAGTTAAAAAAAAAGGTAACGTTTACAAAGGAATTTTCAAATTCGAAAATCCTAATAATCAGTACCTACTGCTTGCTTGGCATTTTATATGATACAAGTAGTGCCGCCCGGCAAGCTTTACAATACAACGGAAAGAACGAGAAAGAAACTTTTTTTTTTTTGACCTAACTAATGCTGTTGACCGGAAGGGCCTTTAAAGCTTCACCGAACTTTGAGGGCGAGTGCTGAAGGCACTCAGCCGCAATAAGGTGACTAGCTCAAGGGTTACCAAAGTGGTACGAACCTCGGCTTGGCCGTCACCTGAGTACTCAAGACTCACTTGCGAGTTGTGTCCTAGCTATCCCTACATTTTTTTTATATTAATATTAAAAAAGAGGTTCCTTACAGGGAAAGAAACTTTCACGGGCGTATGCTGAATAACTCAGCAAAGTTCATCATAATCTGATGAATAGTTTAAAAATTCATAGAAGACAATCTACTCATAGTAGTTTTTATAGATCTATATAGACGCGTTTAATATTAATTTTCTACCGAGTAGAAACGATTTAAAAATATATTTAAAGGTATTGTAAGTTTTATATAGATAAAAGTAAATCTAGTGAAGCCAGCTTAGGTTGGTATATTTTATCAGTTACCGTCTCTGCAAAGCGGTGTCGCGGGAAGCCGATACCACACTGTGCTCTTTTTAAATTCAAGTGTAGTCGGGGAGTCAAAAACCATTAATTAATAAAATGGTAACAATACTCAAAATCAAATTTAAAAATTCTACATTCCTGCCCTGAGAAGGCGCTTATGAACGTCAAAAACCTACCACTAATTCGGAAAACCACTCAGTCGGTTGACAGAGTACGAAAGGTAACAGATCTGTTTTATTTTTTTATAATTAAATATAGATGCGTAACTTTAGGCATATTTTTTTTAATACTGTATAGGTTTAGCCTTTCGACCAAAATCGCATTTATGTTAAATGTTTAACACACTTTTTAGAGGTTATGGTGCTGGAACACATCTATTGGTTTTTGGTGACAGAGGTTCAAACTTGAACACGGTAGCTACCCAGGCGAGCATTATTAGATAATGTTATGAATACCTCACGATGATTTCCGTTGCCAAAAGTTGACTCGAATTTAAGTCCATCGATATGGAATCCGACCACACTACCAACTAAGCCAACATTGTTTATGTTATTTTATTTTAGTTATTTTTAATTTACGTTTAAAATTAAGGTAAATCTCTGTTAAGTCATTGAAAAATAAAACAGGTATTCATCTAAATTATTACCAAGTCATTTGCCAACAGTAATTCAAGGAAATAAAATAATGCCATAAAAGTATAAATGTATGACTCCTAGACTATATATCTGCTAACTCAGCTCGCGATCCTATCAGTGGCGTCAATTGCCCGTGCCAAATGCCACTTCCCGATCTATCCCGTCTGTAGCGCGGCTCACACCCTCCACCTCTTCCTCTTTCCTCTACTATCGTTAAAGGAAACCGTCTTATCTGTCTGGAGTGGAGGAAAAAGCGTAAGCGTGATTGAATGTATCCGCTGATTCCATGAAACAGAGAATCTTTGTGCGGCGAACACAATAGGTTTGTTGTTAGGGAGCGAAATATGAATACGTATAGAGTTATCAATCGATATTTATTTGTTTTTGGTATGCATAGAATATAAAATTATTATTCGTTGGTAGTGAGTGGTGCAGTTGGTAGTGAGGTCGGATTCCGCGTCGTTGGGCGGAGTTTCTAATAATACCCGTTTGGGTAGCTACCACCCATAAGTTTGAAAACCTGTCGCCAAACACCACTATATTCTGGTGCACCTCTAGCCTTAGTGTTTTAATAGTAATAATTAAAATGTTAAAGTCCTATGTAAAGGAGATCTACGTCTAGCCAGCAGTGGACGTCTTTCTGTTGAATGGATGGAATATGTTAAAGTAGTTAAAGAAAAAGTTAAATTGAAGGGAATAAATACGGGTTTGATAAAAATACAGTTCACGTATCAGTTATGAACTGGACTTATTTGTATTATACTTTATATAGGCTATTTACCCACAACTTCACGGTAAACCTATACGCACTCTGAAATGATGCTGCCAGAACACATCTAAAAATATTTAATCACTCATAGACTATTATAACCCAAGCGTACATTATATATATTTGCATACATAGAAACACTTCAGGAAATGCAATGAACCCGACACAGTAACAACGGCCTGTCGAAGTAACGGACCGTGTAATTTCCAGTTTATGGGCTCATTAGGCAGCAGGCCGACGAGCCAGACTTTTTGTTTAAAACGCGCGCATTACAATTAACTCGCAGCGATAATCGATTCTTACAGATACGAGCATCGTCCATTATAATGTGCTGTCAGCTGATTGTAGGGAAATAGGTTTGGGTTATAAAAGAATATTTGGATAATCAATATAAATTATCTGGGCCATCGAGCTTAGCTCGGTGTCTTAAAGACATATTATATTAAAAATATAAAAATATTTGTATTTACCATCTGTCATTATGTAATTAGTTAGATCAAACCAAATTAAACCTATTAATCTATCTTCAATTATCCAATAATTATGTCCAATATTTACACGAGATATTATTTAGTTTGATGTATAATGGCCTCGTGTTCTCAAGCTGGTGGCTATTGAAAATATGTGTTACTGCTTTTCTATGAAGCTTTATTATATAATTTAACTTAAGGACATGTACAATGTAGATACATGCCAAACATTTAAAAAAATCATTACAAATGTGTGCCATTTATTACAAACACAAATCAAAACAAACATTTGCTAAGAAAAATGTAATATAAAATCCCGCACGTTAACGTAATGTTCGAGCAAATGGAGCGCAACATAGCTGCTTTATATTGAAAAAGGCGTTCTCTGTGACAAAGTTGTTTTATCTGCGGCGATAAGGTCGGGAGCCCATTTGTGCGAGACCTGATCGAGTCGGGAAAGCGGTTCCACGGAGCGCCCACGACGTAACCGCGCTATCCGCATTACATTACCTGATTGTCTCTTGAGACGCAATTCTTTTATACCTTCCTAATACAACATAAGATATTTGATGATATCCTGTATAAAACATACTATTTTAGACTTTAGATCTTTAAATTTATGATTTCTGCGATTCCTCTTTTATTCATAATTTATTTACATAGTTTTTTTTTAAATTCATTAGTAAATATATATTGACCTAGTTCCAGATTACAGCCAGATAATTAAAATGAGGGAATTTTATAACTACATAAACGAATACGGACGATCTGTTTTGAATTTCAAGTTTTATTGTGAATTTCCACCAACGTTAATACACGTACCAAAAAGGATTATTTTGATATATTAATTTACCTATTTTACTAAACACGGTTTATTTATGAAATTTGAAAAAAAAAATCTGTATATTCAACGTAGAGTGTCGTTATTCCGATGAATGCGATTTTCTCGAAATTCAGATTTCAAACAAATCGCGTTCGGAACAGATCTAAAGTCAAACGAAAAAATCCAACCACATTTTCCTGTGGTCAGCGGACAAAAAAAAAACGAAACGGAAAAAAACTATCATCCGCACAGCGCGAGCGGAGTAGCGTGGCGCGCCCACGACTTTATAGCTGCGATAACAAACCAGCGTGTCTGAATTGGCAAAATACTACGTTATTCGAAAACGATTGCTTTATCTACAATTTTGTTGAACTTTTCACGTTTGAAATCAAACAAAAATCTTAAAAATGAAATCTAACCAATAGTGAGATTATGCGATGACGTTCCGCTCTATTTTTTACAATAACTCGTTGTATTATTCGAGATTTTATACATACATTGATTTTAAAAAAAAAGTAATGCGAGGTGTCATTACTTTTTCTAAATGTAACAAAATTTGCATTAAAAAGAATTAAAACCTAGAGTTATTTAAATTGGCCAACTAACGAACAGAAAACATACATTAAATATTGTAAATATTTACTTAGGTATTATTATTGAGCAAACTTTAGTACCATAACGATAAGTTATAATTGTTGTGGTTTTTTTTGGTAAAAACATCTTTGTACAAAATGGTGCATATGCTATATAAATTTTATTTTTATCGAAGTAGTATTGAAACAAAATCTCTGTCAAGAACACCTTCATTCTAAATTGACATCGGGGTGTTTTTTTCACTAAATTGTTTATTTTAAATTAAACCAGCAAGTATGTTGGAAAAATTCTAACGTGGTTTGAAACGGTCGAATAAGTTATAATATTTACGTCAAAAATGCACAGCGATAAATATTCGGTTGACTTATTTTACAAACTTGCAATGATGTTATTATGAACGTTAATCTGTCAGTATGACGAAGGTCACAAATTCGTTGCGACGACATAAGCCCGCCGGACGCGTGCCGGAACTAGATTTTTTTCCTTTACTAATAATAAATCTTTAGACCCTGTCTGTTCATTTGTTCCAAATTCTGTAACTGATGTCTATTTTAAGCGTAACTGATATCGAATCAGACGTTAAAAAATTTCTCTGTCCTCTCTATGTACGTCCGAATTTAACTTGAAAATTTTGACTTTGAAAAACATTTCATTATATACATATATTATAGCCTTTACTATTTTTTTTCCTATATAAAATCGTAGTTATCCTAATAATTTATTTTAGTTATCGTAACTTGCGATTGTTGATTATCTATAGGATGTAACGTAATCTCCAATAAAGAGGTTTTAATTTTATATCATGTTAACGATAGTCAAATTGATAAGATCAGTCAAATATTGAACCAACATTCGAATCTCGGTATTTTTATTAGCTCACGATAAAGTATAAGAAATCTTTAAAAGACTTAAAAAAATGTTTTTGTGGTAGGCACCTAATATGATGGAAAAAAATAAAGAAAAAAATCCTTGCCTAGGAAAGACAACTTTATCAATTTATAAACTGGTATTATTAAAAGGAATTCTATTATAAAATAATTTACCCTGTTATTTTTGGTAATGTTAGTAAGTTAGTATTGAATTTCTATAAATATACATTAGTGTATATATTACATTCACTGATCATTTTTTTATTGTACGAGAATACGAGATCAGTTTTCTACTTGACATTTGAATGAGATCGTTCGCTTGTCGAATCTCAAATCTCGAAGCAGATGTTTATTCAGTGCGTATTCATAAAAATTATCGCAACAACAAAATCTAAATCCATACACCATAACTAATTATATCCACCGTGTAATAGTGTGTCGGATGTGTATTGTTCGACGGATTCCTTTGTCGAGTAAACCCGAATTACTAACCTACTTTTGGGGTGATTTTTACCAAAAAAGGCTCCTCGAGATATCACGGTTTTTTGATTTTGAATGCGACTTATATTTTCTATTGTCCGTGCTTGCATTACTGGGCCGTGTTTAGTTACATTAGTTACCTCCGAGTTGTTAGGGGATATGCGGCAAAGTCCGGCGCTTTGGTGGCCATATTACAAAAGTTTGACGGGTGAGCCCAGTTCGACTGGGTATCGATTTGGCTCGACTGCACACAGTTTTTGTTCGTTGTTTTTTTTTTTTTTTTTAGAAAATCGTATGTAGGTTTTCGGGTTTGCGGTGCATCGCTCTGTTCGCTGTTCGACGGTACGTGATTTGTTGGACTAAAATTTCCTCTTTGTTTTTGTTTATCAAGTGAAATTTCATAAAACAAGAGAGAGGAAGAATTATTATTAACAAATTTCTATACAGTAAAACTACAATCTCTATATATTTGCATTATTTTTTGACAATGGAATATAATATTACCTAATATAAAACACAAAAATAATTATTAAATTAATGAAGTAGTCTACGTACTGAGAAAAATTCATCAACTTCTTCCAAGTGTCAATATATGAGATGTACCTATAACATTTGTTGTTGTCAATGGAAGTTGTCATTAGTTTTCCACGCTCATATTTTCATGACTGCTATGATAGCTTTTATAGTGATGATGGCGCAGCGGGATGTGCCCGGATTCCGCGCCAATCGACGCGGGTTCGATCACCACCTATCCGACTCTAAAATCGGCCTGAGCTTTCGGTGAAGGAAAACATCGTGAGGAAACCAGAGCACTTTTGTAGGGCATTTTCTAAGAATGCTCGCCTGGGTAGCTACCACCCTCAAGTTTGAAAACCTGTCGCCAAATACCAATATGTGTGTTCCGGCAGCATCACTTGAGAACCAGAAACTCTAGACTTAGTGTGTTTACCACCCTGAACCACATCGTCTCTTAACATCAAGTGAGACTGTAATCAGAGCAACGAGCCTACACCTTATAAACAAAAAAAAAAAAACAATTTGGTATGTTTTGGCCAATTCTAAATGGACCGGAATATATTTTTTATACTCTGATTTAAAATAATCTCACAATTTTTTTTTTTTAAATATATTTTTCTCTCTTAACAGGGTTGAGCCCGCGGCTTCGCCCGCGTAACATATTTTTTAATCCAAACAATTCTTCACTCCGTAATATAGTTTTAAGTAATTATTTGAAATTAACGTTTTGATGGTCACTATTTTTTGGTTCTAAATTATTTTTGATAACAACAGAAAGTAAAGACATTTCTCACAAATTCTTAGTATAAAAAATAGTTTTTTTTTTCACAATTTCATATGACTCTTATTTTTTTTTTTACGCAGAACCCTAATTTTTTCTAAAAATAAAAGTAGCCTAAGTTTGAGTCCTGTTAAATTTGGTCGAGCCGTTACAGAGATTAGCCGAAACAAATAGACAGAAAAACAGACAACATTTTAAAAATTGTGTTTTTGGGATATCTACCGCATATATGTACATTCATATGAAATTATGTATTCATCATATGTACACATACAAACAGCCACTTCAACTTTATTTATTTGTATAGATGTAGACAAGGCAAATCGAACTTAATTTGAAAAAACTTAATAAATAACCGACCAATTGGATGAGTAATAATCTACTTCCAGAAACGCCAAGATGTCAAAATAATCGAATATGAATGAATTACTATGCAAAAAAAATTTTAGACAATTTGAAAGCGTATTTCTAGCTTAGCATTATTAGTGGGAGTTATATAAATGTTTTTTTTTAATACGGATATCAAAAACTATGTACCCTTTGGCTTGGCCTTGCCTTGGCTGATTTTTATAATTTCATTCTTAAGAAATATGTAAAAAAACTTCATTATCCTAAAGTAATAATGTAACTAAATAAATGCAATAAATAAAGTGATACAGTTAGTACATAAGGGCACGAGTGCCATTTTAAACAGTTTTTCACTAGGTACAGAGCTGTCGCTGTAATTCACTGACAAATGCATATAAAAGAGTTGAGTAACAGACAGTGAAATTCATGGAGAGGACTTTGCAATAAAATATTTTTTAAAGATTATTAATGAAGAGGCTTTAAACTTAGTTGTTATATTAATGCTAATTGAATTGTCCATAACTTGTTTATAGATTATGTTAACTCATTGTATCTAATAAGTATGTATGTTGTGATTTGTCATATCGCAATTCACTTCAAATACCTACTAGTATGTTGTCAATTTCTTTTTGCTCGGATTGTTTATCGATAATTCGAAGGATTAAATTACCTATTTTGTGTAAGATAGAATAAGTATATAGGATGTAGGTTTATTTATTAAGTCTACATATAATATTATACCTAAATAAGATGTATGTACAAAAATACATTTTTTATTTTGCTACGGCTCTGGGATTTTAAAACAATTACTTCCTAGTCCTTATTGAAGATTTCAGGAAAAGATCTAGTTATTTTAATTTTTTTCTGTAAAATACCGTATAAGGTTATCAATAGCCACTCAACAAAATATTAAAAGAAAATCAATTGGCAAAGAATAGAAAAAAGTGTACTGCAATGTTTTATATTTTCCTATATACTTAAGTACCGATTACCTGATGGAAAAAAAAACTACAATCTAACCTAAAATACATGTGTGATTTAGATATATAATATTCGAGTTATTAGCCAACTATCTTATTAATAAACAGAAAGATAAATTAATTATGTGTGCCTTTTAAAATATAACCATAAACTATAACCTATCAATTAAATCTTGAGATAATGATACAGTTTCTTACCAACAAATAGGTATTGTTACATAATATCATAACTAATAATTTACAATTGACAAGTTAGGTTGTTTGTGAACATTTTAAAGAAGCGAGGAAGCACGAGACGCCTTTGTCATGTCGGCTAACTCTAATGTTTCTTCAAATCTTTACATTTCATTTCTAGAATCTGATACACGAGTTTACAATATTAAATTCATTTATCGGTATTAAAATATATAAAAGTGTAAGTCTACTCCTAAGTTGGCTTTGTCTGATGCAGAGCCGAACCACGCGGGAGGTAATTATGCATGGCCGCTTTTTAGCGTGTCCACTGGCGAATAAAATATAACGGAGCCGCAACTAATGATTACAAGCTTACTCACTATTATTTACACAGGTTATTTTTTACTTTACTTTACAGGTTACTTTTATAATCCGGAATATTTTAAGGATATGCGGTCGGCGACAAATTTGAAAAGTAGGTATTTCAGAAATCTATTGCAATCACGTTGCGCCCAAAAGAAAGAGTTTAACTCTTTATAACTCTTAGAGTTATAAAACACAAACACAACAAGGGACAACTGCAGCTCTGACTGATTTTACCTATGCAAGATAGACGAAAACATTACTTTGTAGTACCCTGTTTCATTCTCTAAAACTGAACTGATTTTTAATTTTCTTTTGGTTATAGAATAAGGCAGACTTAGGCTTATGCCTCTACATTTTGCTTTTTTTTTATTTATTCATCAAATTTGTTAGACAAACGTCTGAAAATAACCGTAAAAATCAAGCATTTTTTTCCTTTTCAAAGGCTCCTAGTTTCACTTTTTTTAATTACCAGCTTATCATTACTGCCTTAGCGCTATGGAAAAATGTAAGATACATAATTTCTCAGATTCATTTCTGTATTAATCTGTAAACTATATTCGAAACGGTTTAGTACTTACAAAATAACAAGCGTTCAAATTTGGTAATAACTTACTTTTTTTTATATGATTTTCTGATAATTGTTATTAATTATAAATACTTATCAGTGTTGTTGTAATGTATGTATCTATGTTACCTAATTTTATTGCAGATCGGAAACCATAGTTGGCGTTAATATGAAATCATGTCTCTATACCATGTACTACTATATGTCATCCTTTACTGTATGATGGTGTGTGACTTTTAGTCTTGATATTGTCGAAGAGTAAAATTGAGCATTGACTTTGACAAATAATCACCAATAAATTTATAGTACGTATTATAGTAGATAGTTATAATGTGAGTTTTCAAATATCAAGAAGAAAATATTTTGAGTGCACCTTTTCTATTGTTTTCTGTAGTTATGACTTTTTATTCTAATACTTTCATTCAAATGATAAAAACAAATTAAAAATTAAGTAGGTATTGAGCTTTAAACTTGATTGCATGTTAGTTTCTACATGTAATTTAAATTTATATATTTATAATCATTAGAATATGTTTATTTATATTATGTGCTAATCGTAATAATTATATTATTTGATGTTAATAATTCCCGTTAATAACTAAATTTCTGTATTTTAAAACTTATAACAACGCCATCTAACAGGGATATCATGAACTATAAAGCTTTGCTTATAAGATCATGAAGCTTTCTACTTATAACGTCGCAACCGGAGGGCGCCACAAGCCTTTATATATTATATTATATTTTATAATATTCAATTTTTTTCAAACTTGTCTATGAATTTGTAACTGATATTTTAATTATATTATGTGTTAATGCCTATAAAAATCTATTCTATTGATTAGTCACACAAATATAAGTAGAATAGACAGTTTAATTTAAGCCCTTAGATGGCATTCGTTGATTTAAACGGGAAACGTCACAGGCTCTAAAGATTTAAAAAATTTGGAGACAATTCACGTCATGAGTGCCGTTTCATATTATGTTAAGTTTATTTATTTATTCACGTGTCCAGCAAGGTGGCCGGAACTATAAATTTTGTGCTACGACAAAAACTGCCGCCGAGGCAGGCTCGCCGGTGGGCCGCGGTCGTGGTGTCGGATTCACTTCCCGGTTAGCCCACTCGCGTGTACGGATTTGTTTAACGCGTTTTTACATCGTGCGGTATTAACACACTTTTTTAAGCACATCGTTTTCATGCGGTGACTTCCTGATGTATTTTCAGATACATATGTGTACCTACCTAACTAGTAATTATTTCATGTAATATTTGTATTTAATGTAGTAAACTGTTTATATTTTAATATTTAGATCTGTATATCAAGATATCTGACAGGAATTAATTAGTTGATTTTGTTTTTTTAGCGAATATCGCAGACTGCACTAAATTTTAAATACACTGATTGAGAATCAAATTATAATATATATTTTAAGTACAATTACATTACATTAGCGATATTGCATTAAATCAAGTGAATTTTGTAAAGTTATTAGCTGTGTGCCCTGTGTTCCAACTGTGTTTCATATATGATTCCCTGGGTAATGTAGACAGAAAGACAAACAGAAAAAAAAAAATAAAAAGTAAGTTTTGGTAAAAATTTACTATTTAGTAAAAAATTGATAATACAATTATTTTGATAATACAAACAGACACTTTAATTTTATTTATTAGTATAGATTATAGATTAATGTATATAGGTATAGATAACGTATTTACAACCAATGTAAGCAATGATAGTATAATGTATCATTGAAATGTAAGAGAACGCGCTGATGGTAATTAGATTGTCCACAGTCCTAACAACTAGCTACATATATGGTGTTATCTGATTTAAGATAATGTGTATCTGGTGGTCGGTCACAAAGTAAATTTACGATTTTAATAAAATCATGTAGAGAACATTAGTGTACTGTAGAATAGATATTTGAAATAAATATCACGTTTAGCTAATTTGTAATTGTGTCCGGTTTAACCGTCTACATACGGACGACGGTCATTTCATATTTTCACGAGTCCATCTCTCACGCGTCGCTCAATTATTCACCGCGGTGGCAGTCCGTACCAGGCACCGTGTACAACCCGCCTCGCAGCTCGCTCCGTACCAGGGTATATCCCCGGTCAAAAGTAATGACCGGTGAACGCGAAATTACACGTGTTACAATGATGATGTTTGCCCTCGTCCGGAGTAATTTCGGTCGGATGCTGTTTGAAGAGCTGTTAGGTTTTGCCCGTAATCGTTTTATTTAATGAGCCGGATTGCGGTGCGATTTTGTTGTTTGTTTCCCGTCGCGATATTATTTGGCTCATGTAGTACTTACTGTTTTTTAGTCTATTGTCTTTTCAATATTGAGCTCAATGGAATAACTGACGATTTTGCAAAATATTTTTAGATATATGTAATAGAATGTTGAATCATATTTAGTACTAGTGGTTGCTTTAAGGCCAAAATGCGTACGAAATTATAATTAAATTATTATGTTTGTATTATAAAAAAGTAAAAAGGAATTTTAAAAAAGCTAACGATGCTAGTGTCTTGCTTTACCTTTACGACAGTATGGATATTGTCTACTCGGTTAATGAGCTTCAAGTCTGACGATGGTCAAAATGTGATTAAAAATGAATTCTTAATTCTTAAAGTGAAATATTTAATTTAATTGAAATATTTGTAAAAAATATAGAAAATTGCTTTCTTCTCATTTTGTTATTGTTTAAAAGAAATCTAAAGGCGAAACGCTTAACACAGTAACTTTAGCTAAATGAATTAAAGTAAGTTTTATTAGAAATGTGATTTTTTTTTTACTTTTGATAGGAACCAAATACCATATTTTGTGTCTTCTCTGTTAAATTAACCGTTACATTTGATAAATAGGGTCATTTAATTCTCGCATCAAAATCTGGGAGCACTGACATGCCCCCGCCAAATCGAGCAAAAGCAAAAAAAAAAGCGGCACGGCCGTACTATCCTTTTCTCGAAGCACACGCTTCAGACCATTTTCAGTCCCCTATAACTTCTTTGTAGACAAAACTAGAAGCCTGAACAACTTTCATTCAATTTTAACCAGTAGTTTAATTATTAAAACTAGTTAAAATTTCTTAATTTTATTACTCACTGACTGACCGGATCATCAAAACTCTAAGACACTTCTAGCAGCATACAAACTTCAAATTTAGAATACAATTAGTGCTTAGTGTATAAAACAAGGAAAAACTAAAATATTTTGTAATTTCGGTCTAGTTTTCTAGATACACCAACTGCATCAATAACGTTTTAAAGAAAATAGATTGACTTGACAATCGCACTATACAATCTTATTTATTATAATATGTATTACTTGTGAGATACATTGTGTTTTCATGCGATGTGAAAGTCACGCTAATTTATTTGAGAATAAAATATTTTTAATATTGATAATGCCACTATTAGTTTTTGTTAGGTTATCTAATTACGTAATAACTTAAGACAGAAGGTCTTAAGTAGGGACTTAATAAAGTAACCGACATGGTATTACATGGATCTCATAACTTTCTACGGTAGAAGAACTGAGTTCCGAGGCTTTGTTTTGTTTAAAAGTTTTGTTTTTGATGGCATTTACATTTATTTACAAAGTAGTCAATACGACATCTTTTCTGTAGGTACTTTAAGACTTCTTATTAATGAAGGCTAAGTATAAACTTTAAAACCAACCAATAGGAGAACACCCATGATTTGAGGGGAAAAAAACGTTTAAACAACATCCGCATATGAAGTCGCGCGGACATTTCCGTGTGCGGATTGATTATCACAAGCCATTTAAGCCCGGTTTGTTTACTTTGAACGATTGTAACAAAAAATTGGTGCCACGCTGTCTGGTTTTAGGTGGCATTTTTTGTTGAATTTTTATTACGCTTGCAGACACCGCATTCAACAGAAAAAAGCATGGGACAACATGAAAGACGGATCTCGACGTCAATTAATCATAATTATACACACCCGCATGTAAATTTAAGTAATGTTTGTGTCCATATAGTTTTAACAATTTATAAATACATCTAAATTAAATTAGAAAAAAAAAAAAAATCGATTGTTAAAAATTAAAAAAACATAGATGTACCTTAGTGAATAATACGAAATTGTACTATTATTATTATCATTGCCAAATAATTTTTGAACAGAGCTATTGACTTAATAAATTTGAATTGTATGTAGCGTACATAATGCCGCCTAGAAATTTTACCAAAATTGATAGATAAATTAATTTCTTTCATATTCAAAAATTCAATAACGTAATAATGTTTTAAATGTATACATTAAATCTATTGTTATAACTTCACACTGGCTTATTAGCACAGACTATTAAAAAAATAAATTAATTTTATCATAGTACCTACGTCTTTAAATAAATCCGAAATACTGATCTGTAAACATTCATAATGAACCATGACTGATATAGAGCGTATATATATTTATTAATACGCATGGTAAATCTTGTGCATAGATAGACGATGTTCATAATATTTGACGTATGTGCGTAATGAAATGGAGTGTATATTTATTAAGTTAATTAAACCGTTCTTGAAGCGACGAGGTTGGGATCGCGTGGATTCTGGGGCAACTCGCTCGCTACGCAGGGATTTGGTCGAGAGTATATTCATAAGATACTTACATATATGAGAGTCTTATCACTATTATTAATTGTTTTAGTTAAATCAACTAATGTATTTGTTATTTTCGTCTGATTATGATTGATTATGCGTTCTATTTTTTGCATTGAGTAGAAAGTTTTCGATAATTTTAAAATGGGCATCGACAACAATATTTCCTAATTTTTAAGAATGTTACTTTAAATAAAGAAACTGTTTTTTTTTTTAATTGTATTTATTATTGTCAGTGAGTATGAGCTGACATCCGCCAGCGAAGAAAACGTCATTAGAACGTATATACCACATTGACTGACACATTGATGATTGACAAAGTCAGGAATAGTGTGATAAGGGAACGCTGTAGTGTGGTAGAGGATGTGGTGACCAAAATAGAGAAAGGTATGCTTAGTTGGTTTGGGCATGTAGAGAGGATGGATGAGAGAAGATTAACGAAACGAATTTATAAGGCGAGGGTGAATGGGCAAGCCGGTAAGGGTCGACCTAGGCGAACGTATCTAGACCAAATCAATCATGTGTTAAATAAAGGCCAGGTAAAAAGTACTCATAACCGACGAGCATGTATGAAAGCGCTCATGAAAGTAGAGGAAGCGAAAGAGGTGTGTCAAGATCGTAGCAAGTGGAAGGACGTAATCTGTGCCTACCCCCACGGGTAAAGGCGTGATGATATGTATGTATGCATGTATGTATACCACAATATACCTATTTTAAATTTATTACTTAGTAAGAATTAATAATCAATAATTTACCCCGTTCATGGGTAAAGCCTAATTTCTTCATTAACGAAGGTGAAATCATGATTATTTTTATTGTAAAGTAGATTTTTCCTAATACAGTTTAAATACATTCCATTAAGAGGAAGAAAATATTTCAACTATGACATCATAGCTAAATGTAAGTTAAAGGAAACTGGGGATCTCAAGGTCCGTTACTGAACCCATGTATACAGGATTGTCGGGTGCAATGTAATGCCTATATTAAAGTGTCACTGTATCACGCTGGTTGCGTGTCTTTCTGTTGGTTGTTAGTAGTACTAAAAAGCAACACTGAATTCATATACGACACGCAGACGTAAAATATAGTAATTACACGTGATTGAAGTCACGGGTATAAGCTAGCTATTAATGAGAATTACCAATTTGCTCCACCAAAAAATGAAGCATATATAAATGAACATAAGTTTATTTGTAATAAAAACAAAATATAATAATAACTAAATATTCCTTTAAATATCTTAGCGGCATAAACACACATTCACACACACACACACACACACACTGAAGTCTTAATTTTAATAATTTTCAACAATAATGAGACATTATTAGGGATGCTGCTCATATTTAACTTTGAAGAATCGACTCGTTCTAATGAAGCGAGGGGAAACAATTCATTAGACGAGACGTATTCTATGTTACATACGGACACTTGAATGCGCAAGGGATTACATTTTAAGAGTATTAAATATTGTATTCAATGTGGAACGCTACACTCAGTTGATGGGTTCCTTAACTTTTTCATTGAGTTCTTTATTTACTTTGATTCCTTATGGATTTCAAAATAGAACTGTGATAATCTATGTAATTACAGTTACATAGATTGTTACATTATCTTATACAGGAAATATAATAAGGACATTCAAAATATCCTCTTCATCTCAATGTTAAAAACCCTTCGGATAATCTTCTGTTTAGTATGACTTCTCCTTCTTATAGTAGGGTTCTTAAGTTGGCTCTTAAGTTAGTTCTTAAGTTAACTCAGCCTAGTTTAATTTAAGAAATTTCAGCCCTATAAAAGCTAATTATAATAGAGCGCCTTACGGTAATAAAGGCTTTCTATAAATCCTCGTTCTTGTTTTTAGCATTACAGTACAAAACAACAGGAAGGTTGACAAGATAAAAAAAATACTGTATAAAATTATACCTAAATTATAATTAATTTATACCTTGGCTTTTATTATTGAATATCTAAAATAAAAGATTTAGTATTAGGTGTCAAGGAGAGTTGTGTCAAAATTTTCGTATCAGAATTCGCCATGTTTAAACTAATTCTTTAAAAAAAGTTTTAAAAGAAAGGCCGTTTACAGAGCCTACTTGCATGCAGTATGTGATTTTACAGAGTTTTTCTAGTATATTAAGAGTTACTCTATCACACTTATATGTTTTATTAATAATTACTCAAAAGATTGAAGGGCCTAAAATCCTACTAATATTGAAACAGGTACATAAAACTGCGTTACAATTATCTAATTTATCCATTCAACCATAAGACGTCCACTAGTGAACATATGTATCCCCCAATAAGGGGTGAATTGCCATAATCGACACGCTTGGTAGCCGGGTTAGCAATCTTAGTAAGGTGTGTTTGATACTCAAAGGATGCTACTGCCATTACTTGGTTTATATCCATTAGTCGTCTTTTACAACTTCCACGGGAACATATGGAGTGATACTAATCATAGCTGGGAGCAATTATTTTACAATAAACAATATATAAATTACAATACACGGAAATTATCTATTCCAATACTAAAATATTACTATGGGCAAAACGAAATATTTCCTCAATACTCGATAATATAACTCAAGCGAGCAATATCGTTTATCCGTAACTCCGTTCCAAAGACATAGATCACTCTCTGACAGTCCAACTGCTCCAGTATAATGAAGACACCACTCCAACAAACTATAATACGCCATCTAAATGCACCGTCGACAGGCATAAACAATTGAAATAATTATCAGGATAAGCCTCCTGGATCTGGGAAAGCCCTTGAGATTTTAACCCTTCGAAGAACATGACAGCGTCTTATGCAAATTCACAAACTTATCTAGTCCGGAGTTGATTTGAACAAGACAATTTGTTCTGTATTCAAAAATGATCTTTATCGCTCTACGATGAAGTTCATATTTGTTTTATTCTTTGATCTCTTGTGATGTTATGAAAATATTAGATGGTAATAGCTGTTCAGTTGGCTCTTTCCTGTGATACAGTAACTTATGTTTTGTAATTTCATCACCTTCACTATAGTGATTTAATATTTGTTTTTATGATAATCATTGTGAAGTAAACTAAAACCGTCAGTATCTGATATCTATATGTCCAATGTAAATTTCTCTTCTGTTTGACAAGAAATTATTTATAAAAGTTTTATTTTAATATTTCAAACTAGCCAAATATTGGATCAAGTTTTACAATTTTAAAATTTACCTACTGTTATTGAAAACCAAAAAAAAAATGGTAAAGTTTGTAACATCTAACAAATACTCTTTTTCGTGATATTCGTATAATTAAACTATTACAAGAAACAAATATATATCAATGAAATAACACGAAGGAAATAGTTACGAAAGATCATAGAGTTTATTGATGTTTTTTTTTTAACGAGTAATTTGGGTTATAAGCATTACGTTGTTTATTTTGATTTCATTTCATTTCATTTGGTTTAGTTTGAATTCACCAGTAAACTAATGCGTATTAATTGAATAAACACTTTTCAAGTAGAGGTGTACAGTCGACGATATATTATTGAGGTTGTTTAATTCGACATATTTTAACTGAAATATGTAAACGTACATTTAACATAAGCTCGCGTGTTGACCCGAAGGGTTAGGCAGAGGTAAAAATGGCAAACTACACCACCCACATTTGCCGAGATTACTTTCGTCCCAGATGTGATAGGGTCGAGGCTGTCGCCATATCGGGCACAAATGATGTCACAAATGATACTGAGTAGAAAAACCCAATATTACTTGATCCGACCCGGGGTTCGAACCAAGACTTCAGAACGACAGTACAAGTACGTCACCGAGGCAGTAGTAATATGTATACATGGGATAAACACATGGACTTCAAGTTTAAGAGGTTTTTTTACTAGAAAAATAATATTTCCTTAATTGACTGATACTTTAAATAAACAGTTAAATATTTATTAGATCAAAAATGTTTTCGTATTATGTTCGGAATTATGTAGATGTTTTATAAAATGTATTTATTAATAATGCACGCCTTCCAGCTCACCACCGCATTAGAACGTTTCTAGAAGGCTACTACTAGACGCATTGCCACATTGCACGGCAAATCCTTTATGTACAAACTAGTGTTCATTGATTTTATATAGATTTAATAATTACTAAAAACATTTAGCCGGTATTAATGTAACCGTATATTTATTTACTAATGGAATATACTATTTCAATAGGCGCTTAAGTCGCCATGTGTACAAAGATGTAAACATATCCAGTGAAATGTAGCGCTATTCAATTAACTGTAAAATGTGGTTTCATGAATACAAACATACATTATAACACTTTTAGAAATGCTGTTCGTTCATATTTAGAAACAGTTGCACATTATGGTAGAATACAATTTAATCACTTTATTAAATAACATTTTAGAAGTTTTTAAAAATGGAGCTCTCTCCTTTCTAGATACCCCGGTTGAGATAGGTGGTGACGACAGCTAGATGTATGGCGTGTGTTTACTTATGGTGTTTGTACTTTGTACATAAACATTGAGCATTTTTGTAAAATCATTGCAATGTATTTTATTGATGAGAACGTCACCATACGAAAATCCACCGTAAATCCCCATTCCGATTAAAAATTGTTTTCAACCAATTACATGATTTCATTTGTTGTTGAAATTTCTTTAGCAAATAATCCAAAACTACGATGTAAAGGTAAAGGTAATTACTGAGTGTGTTACCTTAAACCCAACTCATCTTTAAAATTTTATTTATTGAAGCAAAAAGTTTAGCAACATTAAAACCATAGACGCAAGCCGCAAAAATAATATCTCAAAAATAAACTTCGTTAATATTTATTACTAAAGTAATGGAATTAAAAAATATATATACTTTAAACTTTCTAATAAGAATACACATATACGTAACAGATTATCGTTTAAATTCTCATAAGAAATTTAACTCTTGTCAGTATAATAACAATGTGTATCGAAATTTACATGGTGTTATTTTAATAAAATCACACGTTCCAACGCACAAGAGCTGTACGTACATCAAAACACCTATTTTACGCCGTCGGAAGTGGTTATAGATCAAAAAGAGAGATCTGTGCCGTCTTCGGGGCCGTATAAAGGGCGAGCGTCGGATTCGGGTTAGAGCGAACCCTAAAGGAATCAAAGGTTCGCCCGCTTGGGTGGCCACCGATAACAATTATTGTTTGGACCTCAGAGAATTTCAGAAAGGCAAAACGCCAAATATCTAATTGGAATTTCTAATTAGTCTTGTTAAATAAATATTTGCTAAAGTCAAATAACGATACTAATTAGTTTTCTAATATTTTGTTTGCTTTATGTTAAAAGTTACTCGAATTTGAAATAGTTGCAACATGATAATAAATATGTTATGGAAAGCAACTAGTATTTTCGAATAATATAATTTGTTTTTTGCTTAGACTCAGTGCTTTGACAACAATTTCATCTGATGTTAACTGTAAACATACTAAGCCTAGAAGTACTAGTTCTAAAGTGATGCTAATGGAACATAACTATTGGTATTTGGCGACAGGTTTTCAAAGTTGAGGGTGGTAGTTACTTAGGCGGGCATTATTAGAAATTACCCTACCATCATGCAAAATATATTTTATAATAGATTTTATTGTTATATTTATGACTGGTCGGCACCTGCTACATCATTCACTTCAAGCAATTATGGATTAGGGGGCTCAGTGTTACATAAGCACCGAAGGGTTATATGCTTTGTTTTTTTTTTATAATATAGGAAGGGGTCAAATCAAGTTTACAAACATTTTGTAAAAGTTATGCCAATGGTAACGTTAGCACCCGTTCGACTGAAAGACATTCACTGCTGGACACAGGTCTCCCCCAAAGCTCTCCACAACCACCAGTCTGGCACCACTCGCATCCAGCGGATTCCCACAACCTTAAACAGGTCTTCAGTCCACCTTGTGGAGGCTTTCCCACGTTACGTCTTCCGATGCGTGGTAGCCATTCGAGAACCCGTTGGTCACATCGGGTATCCTTTCTACGAGCATTACGTCTCATTATAAAATATTTAACGTAAATTTGAACCTACGTCAATCGCTATATTAACACTGAACCTTCATCACCTTATTTTGTGTACCTTATACCTAGTTTAAGGGAAACTTAATTATATTAACTTCATCGGAGTAAACGTTATTTGCGCTCAGCGCAAACTAATAATTTAAAAATAGTCTTCGTTTAAACAATAAAGACATAATAATCGTTCACTAAATAAAACATATATTCGGTATTATTATTACGAAAAAGTTATACTCCCGTTGAACACATGTTTAAAAAAAGTTCAATTAGAAAAGAAAGTTTTAATGTTGTTTAGAGATTATATTTCATACGATTGTAAATTTTAGACAGATTTTTAGTTTAGTAAAAAGCGTGTTTAACGCTAGTTTATTTTTGTTTTTGTAATAAGACCGTATATGTTCTTTATGTTATTAAATAGCTACGTACCATAATTCATTATATGTAATGAATTGTAAATAGATATTTAAATAGTTTTTTATTCACAATTTATTTCCGTCATTCATTTTTATATAAGAGATTGTGTATGGATAATTTTATCACTCTAAGAATAATTTATATTAAATTCGCGAAAGCATTTTTGTGACTTATTGGGAGGATTTTTATTTATATTAAAGTTTTTCTTATCTAAGGCGAATCTCGGAGTCCTAGCAATCATTGAACTTGTGGGATTTACCTTTTGTAGTAAAAATCTGTAAAGTACGTAAGGATTGCTACGAAGGTGAAATAAGCTATAATTAAGAATTGTCAATTTATTTTATTAACAACCAGTTGTCCCCGTATCTCTTTAAATTTAACTTTAAATTAATTCTAATGTTATAAGTTTTAACATATAAAAAGTAGGAAATTAAAATGAAATAAAACCAGATAGCCATGGGAGCCGCCGACAGAAGTGAAAACTCGATACTTTGGAATAACAATAGTTTTTTTTTAATGTTTTGTTATAGAATGTGTAATTAAAATTTAATAAATTGTTTTTTTCTAATCTTGATAATGAGCTTTGTCGCTTCGCGACGATGATGCCCGGTAAGCACAACAAAAATGCACCGAGCTAGGCACTATTACATTTACACTAAAGCTAATTTTGCTATCTTAAACAATA
The DNA here is from genome assembly GCA_014132275.2 of Samia ricini. Classification (NCBI taxonomy): domain Eukaryota; kingdom Metazoa; phylum Arthropoda; class Insecta; order Lepidoptera; family Saturniidae; genus Samia; species Samia ricini. The sequence continues at coordinate 5,913,300 of AP028159.1, forward strand.
ATTTGACCCTCTCAGATATAGGGCTTGCAAGTATCGAATTACTAACCTAACCTAACATTTAACATTTGTCTGGTTTTAACATCTATTGGCACTCCTAGCAATAGTTATGTACCTTTTCATATAGTCTATACATAAGAAAAACATATAACTACGACAGACTGTGTAAGTTTAGTTTTTATTATTTATCTCTAAGCGCCAGCACTTAAATGCCATTTTATACTTGACATACTGTAACATGTTGACGGCTAATGTTGTTGCAGTGGTAGAGAGGGCTAATCTAAAAAAAATCCCCCTACCGAGACGCTCAATGCCGCTAAAAAGTTGTCACTTCAAAACAAAAAAATTCTAGTCTCAAATTCAATATTTAATATCACAAAAGGCAAAAGTATCTGTAGAAAATAATATACCTATATTTATAAACATTTTAATAAAAATCAAAGGCAGCCCGCCGTCTGTTTGAAATTAGCAACAGAACAAGCATAAAACACGACTCAGGAACAATTCTCTAACCCTTTCACATAAATTGCAAGTGCGATTTCCATTTAAAACACACGGGGCCCGCATTAAGGTTCTTCGGGTATGTCCGAGGGGCCGCTTGACCGTGCGGGGAGCCGCCGGACGGAAGAAAGGGCTCATTTTCATTAGGCAACTAAGCTTCAGTCAGTACAGTTGCTTGTGTATATGGACAATACCCAGTGGTTCTCAAAGTTTATTCATCTTTTGATCTGCCTTAATACTTTAATGGTTCGTATCTAAACATATGTAACTGTCAATTATTTTATTCAGATAGGATTGTATACGATTTTTTATTGATGTTATTACAATTTTCGAAAACAAATAAACATATCATATCTAGAAAACTATTTAGGTAATTGAGTTAACATTATATTTAACTTATATTAATTATATTATATTTAAGTTGACTTATCTAGTAATTGTCAGAGTGATTATTAGGGTTTTTGTAAAATAATATAATCGAATAGTTCATTTCCTTTACTAGCAATTTTTATTGCCGTGTTCTGTTATTAGGTAAATTAAAAAATAAAACTTATATAGTCGTCATAAAATATGAGGCTATTGACGTATCTCGTTCACGACGATCGACTAACTGCGTATGATAAAAGTATTTATACACTAAAATGCAATTCTAATCTCGCATAGATTTAAACAGATAAATATAAAATTAATTATCTATAAGCCAAGGCAATAATATGTATAAATTTCAAAACATAATAAGCATTTCATTTCAGTAAATTTCTTCCTACAAATCAGCTATCTTGCAGCGATCAATACAAAAGAGCTGTGATAGCTTGAATCCATTCTGAACCAACTAACGTCGAATCACATTCAATAATAGGATCCTGAAATTACCAATACTATTGTATCATTATCATCATCTCTCTACCCTTTTCCCATTTTCATTTGGGGTCGGCGCAACATGTTTTCCTTTTCCATTCCTCTCTATTTGTTGTTATCTCCGCATTCACTCCATTCATATCGCATATCATTTTTCACACAGCTCATCCATCTTTTCTTTGGTCTTCTCCTTCCCATGTAACCGTCCACATTCATATCCAATACCTTTCTTACAACATCCTCTTTCTCCCTGCGCATCACATGTCCATACCAGGCTAAACGACCGCCTCTTAACTTGTCTGTTATTGGCGCCACTTTCGAACTTCCTCTAATATACTCATTCCTAACCCTGTCCATTCATGTTACCCCATACATGCACCTCAACATTCGCATCTCAGCTGCATGTAATCTTCTTTCATCCGTCACCTTTATGAGGTAACTTTCTGATCCATACAAGACGATAGGTCGTATTATGTTATTGTAAATCTTCCCCTTTAATTTAAAGAGGATTTGCGGATCACACGTAGTAGCCGTAACCTGCCGCCATTTCATCCATGCTGCGTTAATTGTATGCTTTACTGCCCGGTCTATTTCGCCATTGCTTTGCAGGAGTGACCCGAGGTACTTGAACTCGGGACAGATTGGTATTGGAGTGCCATCTAGTGTTATAACAGTTGAGCTAGAGGTGCCGCCGAAATCACAAAACATACATTCCGTTTTGGATCTACTCACTTTTAGGCCGACACTCTCCAGCTTCTGTTGTATCACTTAATATTTAAACAATATAACTAAAAATATACTATTCAAATATTTTTCATTGATTCAACCGAAAGTGTTCACTAATGGACATATGACTCCCACAAAAAGGAGGGAATTGACATAATCGACACGCTTGGCAGATGGGTTGAGGATTGCAGTTGGTGTTTGTGGTACTCAGAGGTTACTGTTGCCCTTCCCCTGATTTATCACTTAGTCGCCTTTTGTCCGGGGTCGTACTATTCTTAGCCGGCACCACTCGGCTAGTTAAAAAATACATTCAAATATTCTGTAAAAATATTTTGTTTAAATAAATTGAATTATTTACGTCCCTGTCTTTAGTAACAGTATGATAACAAATGTGAAAACTAATTTTGTGACGACTTTAATATAAAATATTCAATATATAAATTAATTTTAAATTTTTGTTTAAATTAATTAATTAGCGCAGTTTGAAAACTACTGACTGCTTTAACGAGTGCCCAAATAGAAGTCTGGCGACCCTTCCGTTTGAAGCCGGCTCGGAGAGGCACTTTTTGTCTGCACCTGCATTCCATTCTCCAAAGAAGCACGCCAGCTATTCTACAAAAGCGTTTCACACACGGTATTAAATTATATCAGAATAAAGTTCTTTTTGGAACGAACTACTTGAATCGTCTGTTTTAACGTTTTTTTTTTACATCTTTGGTATAAATGTAACACTTTTACTATTTTCGAATTAATTTTATTCAGGCACTTTTGACAAAACTATCCTATTGCCATTATCTCACGTATTTAACTAACCTGAATAGTAGGATTTACCAAAATGATACGGAAAATAGTTATATATAATTTAATTTATCTACAATCATCATCATCATACCATTATCCCATTTTCATTTGGGGTCGGTGCAACATATCTTTCTCTTCCATTCCTCTCTCATTCATATCATCTTCGTATTCACTTCAATAATTAATTAATTGAATTATCTAATTAAATATTTTATCAATATCATTCATCCTAATACTACTGGCCTCTACTTACAATGCGAAAAATTAATTTAAACTCTGAAAATACATACGGAAATAAATAATATTTTTATATTAGGTATTTATAGCAGTATAAAGATAGAAAAGTCATAAATACCTAATGTTATGTGAAACGATGGTAATTGTAACCTAATTCTGACGTTGTTTATATTTTGAAACACAAGATTTGGAGTTCCAAATGAAATCGCAAATTTTATTGAGGGGAAATATACTTCTAGTGTTCACTTAGCTAAATACATCAGTCAAGTTTTAGCCAAATATTTAAAAAAATATTATTATTATCGCAATAAAAAAGTTATCACTTGTACGACGACAACACCATCTTTTGTTATTATTATATTATCTATATCCAAACAAATATGATAGAGAGGAAATAAATGTATTTTGTATGTAACGTATAAACTCAAAAACTACTGGACAGATTTGGATACGATTTGGTATGGAGATAGTTTCAAATCCAGGGAGTGACATAGGATAGTTTTATTCTGAAAATTCCACGGGAACGGGAACTACGCGGGTAAAACCGCGGAGGTCAGCTAGTCATAGAATAAAGTAGTGAGAAATGCATAACATTTTGGAACTATGATACGTAAGACTGAACTGTAGCCAGATTCCGTATCGATGGACGCAGTTTCGAACTTACCTATACAACTATAATGAATCTGAGCTTAGAAAGGAAAACATTATGAGGAAACCATAGCATTACATTAGAGCATTTTTTTGTACTAAGAAACTACCATCCTCATGTTTGAAAAAACTTTCGCTAGGAAACAATAAGTGTATTCCGGCAGCATCACTGGAAAGCCAGTATTTCCAGGCTTAGTGTGCTTCCACATCATCACTTAATATAAGGTGAGGTTGTGGTCAAACACTGAGCCTAAGCAGTATAAAAAAGATTTCAAATGTGTTGTTAGAGAGCCGTCGTAAAAAATATAAAGACACGACAAAGCGTCAAAAATTTTGAAAATCAATGCTTATGTGGTTGCTAATTTTAGCTCCGTCTAAATTTAGAAAAACTGGTAAGCATCAATAATAAAAACAATTGCAAACTTATATTTATTAAAGTCGGTGTAAATCCTTCGTGAACCAAACACGACCAAGCCATTAACCGTTTGTAAAACGAATCCGACTTTTATTTTAAAATGTCTAAAATTTAAAGTTCTTTCTTTTTTTTCGTACCATTTCTAAACTCTGCAACTTGTATTTTAGCGGCGCGCCCTCACATGTTTGTTGAAGTTTAAAAAGTTCGAACGGGACTCCTCTGCGTTACAGAGATCCGTAACTCACTCCATCCATCCACAATGCTGGTAAATATTTTAATGTTTAATTGGTCCGTCGAAATAACCGGTGCGCCTGTAATAAAAAAAGTGATGTTAAATGTTTATTTTACCGCCCGCATAGCTGTTTCCACGGGATTCCGAGAACACCTTATGAATAGAATAGCAAGTAAAAATATATTGTTCACCACAAAATGGCGATCTGCAGCGATTTATTTTTATTGGCATATTCTTCGCTTTACGATTTCAGACAAATGCAGCGATTGATGGGTTTCGTTTGAAATCTGAATGAAAAATTATGCCTTTAGGTCAAGGGTGTGCAATAATTTGAAATGAAAAATAGAGTTATGATGTGTAAAATTAATTCAGCGAACCTTGTGTATGTCTCATTGTTTTTCTGAAACCATGTTTTTTCGTTACCGGGGTTTTATCTGGATATTGGAAGAGACGGGAATTTCGTGTTATATACGTCGCTATAGTTGTGTATCATCATATATATAACCAGCTGTGTCCCAGTGGCTGCGCTCGGTTTCATATAATGCTTTTTGCTAAATAATCATCATTCCAAAATTTAAAAAATTGTGTTTATGGTACAGGTATCGTATAAACATTCATATGTATATAATATATATATCGTATATAATTTTAATATTAGAAGTAAAGACAAGTGGGCCGTCCCACGCTTTAGGTTAAGTAAGTCTAATAAAAGCTTTATAGGTAATAGTATTCGGTTTTACAATAAGATCCCAAGTAACATTACCGATTTACCTGACAATAAGTTCAAGTAAGTTTTAATCTCTCAATACAATACAGGGTGGATCATAACGTGAACGATACTGATGTCTGGAATTAACCCATATCTCTATGCTTCCGCTAACATTAATAAAACTATGATTTGTATGATGTTTTTATATGAAAAAAAAATAATTATATGTATTATATTTATTAAAAAAAAAAAGAACCAGATCGAGTTTCTTGCCGGCTCTTCTCGGCTGGGTTGTTTTCCGAACCGGTGGTAGTGTTTTAGACGTTCATAAGCGCCTTCTTAGGGCCTAAATTGAATAAAGATGTTTTTGTTTTTTTTATGTGTTTCGTAAAAAGTATTCTTTTTGATATTATTGAACATACCTTTGAATTTTATTTATTAATATAGACGAACTCAGTCTAGTTCTGTACTTTATTATATGATATTACAACTAGACACTTCAATTTTACTTATTAGTCAATCTAAGATTTTTATTTATTTATTTTATTTTATTAGTTTTGGAAAAGTTTACAGATTAATATTACAATGAATCAAAATATATAATTGTTGACTATTGCTAATAAAAATATTTTTTGTCGATATCGTGCTCCCATACTGAGATATCGCTATGTTGGTCTTTTTCACTCTTAGAAGTATTGACTAGACTTTTTATGTTGTACTGACGTAAGCTACTATACGTCAGTCACCTTCAGAGTGAACTACTGCTATTTTTTATTTAAAGTGACCCTTTAATAGTTTAGTCTGTTTAGTGTAAAAAATTTAGTAAAAAACTTGATTATTTTATTCAAATATAAAACACATACATTATCAGCCACAGATTAAATAAAATAAAGACAAAATCTAAACTTGTCATCAGAAATATTGTTATGTAAAAATATTTTTTTTATCGGATATAGACTAATTTAAGAGATTTTTTTAAAAACCTTTATTAAATATGGATAATAAATATTAAAATATCTTTCAACTTATTATCATAAAACACAATATATTGCCATCACGCCGTTTTTATTTAGATATATGTTACATCGGGTGTATTTATCATAAATGGTAACACGTTTTTAGCAATTCCCCAAAAATCCATTTTTTAGTGTTAGGTTAGTCTATTATAAAGCGTGCGACGTGTACTATGGAGGCACGAGGTATAGCGTTGCGTATGGTAATTAGATTTAAGAACAACCGACCGCCGTCAGCAGGAGAATGGCCTGCATTAATTTGAGCTTCTCTAACGAGGACGACGGACGCGCCTGCCGGCTAGGACCCCGCGCAGTAAATGGCGTGGAGTCTATTTTGTATGTTATTTTATATAAACAAAATGAATATGATCTTTACATCTTTAGGTTAGCATTTTTTATTCCTAAGCACCTCAAGCGTAACCCGAGTCTTTTTCTGAATAATTTTTAATATACATGTTTACAACTCCCAGTAGTATTTATTGTTCTTTCTTTTCTTTTATTTATTTTCCTTTATTCTTCTCTCTCTTTTTCCAATCTCACACAAATTTATGTTTTAGTATACTTAATGTTATGTTACAGAATTTTTTTTAGTGCTGTACCTTATCACTATTCCATCCATTCAACCGAAAGACGTCCATTACTGGACAAAAGTCTCCCCCAACTATCTCTACGACGACCGAAATTGCTCCATTTGCATCCAGCAGATTCCCACGACCTTCAGTTCAACCAGGTCGTCAGTCCACCTCGTGAGGGCTACCCACGCTACGTCTTCCGGTGCGTGGTAGCCATTCGAGAACACTTTAGCCCCATCAGGCATCGGTTCTGCGAGCAATGTGCCCAGCCCACTGCCACTTAAGTTTAGTTTAGTTTGTCACTATTACAAATCTATTATACCTCTTACATTTTATTTCATTTTGTCTTTTTGCTACCTACGATAATAGTTAGTTTGTATAGGGATAGTCCATTTATTTTTCCATCCTTAACAAAAGGTATTGACCATCCATCCATCCAAGGTATCCATTGACAAATATATTCTAGAACTTGTTGGTGCACAAAGGTATAGAGATCCTTTACAGAAATAGTTTTAAACAAAAGTATACTAAGGTATAAAATTCTATTGTGTCCTTATTCAGAATTGAAGCAATTCTTATTCTGCAAAATAATAGTCTATTGTGATGGTATGGCGCAGTGGTAGTCCAGTTGGAGACCACTTCGATCGAAGTGGGCTCGTATCGTACTATAAACACGAGCTCTCTGTAAAGAAGATATTATATAGATATGCTATTGTAATAATAAAACAATATGGTACCTCAAGTGGAAAACCTTTTATTGATCACTTCTAAGTGCGTCCAGTGCTTAGTTAAGAGCTAATTCCTCTAGACTAAGCGTATGTCCATCTTATAAAAGGCCAGCGTGGAACCAAGTTGTCTTTAAACTATAAAAAAAATCGAATAGAAGAATGGGGTTCCGCAACATTATAACTCTTTACGTAATGTGTGTCATAACAGTCTTGAAACACTACTTCCTCAAGTTCACCCCAAAATATGGTAAAGACACACATTCTCTACAAAGTTCATAAAAAAAGTCAAAGGAGCCTAAGAGGTCCATAACGCTCTGGTATCTTGTGCTCTCCCGGGAGACTGTCTGAGGCGATCGCCCCAAAAGTTCACTTAAGGGCCTTCCGGTCAACAACGTATAACCAGTTTGAAAAAACAATCTCATATAATCTAAGAAATGAGGTTATTATCAATCCGTTACGCGTTACGTCACATGTTATTCGAAACTTACTATTAAAAAGTAGGTTACAAAATCCAGTTAAAAATCTATCAATTGATTAGTATATTTATATTTCTACACCTAGATCAACATGTCCACTACTGGCTATAGGTCTTCTCCAAAGATCTCCACAACGACCAATCTTACACCACCCGCATCCATCACCAGGTCGTCGGTCCACCTTGTGGAGGGTTTACTCATACTGCGTCTTCCGGTGCGTGGTAGCCATTCGAGAAGCCGTTAGCCGCATTGGGCATCGGTTCTACAAGCATCTATATTTACTTTTAAAACAAAATATTTATTTGTGAAGTTGAAATAAGAAAACAAATTCGACTCAACGGTTGTATTAGCTCTGCGTAGTCAAGCTGTGTCCAGCGTAGCAATGGGTACGCGTCCACCGCGCTATGTTTATTGCAATCTAGCGGTTAAATGCCCGTCTGCTTACCCTGCTTACACCGTCCTTTTGTTATTGACGATTACCATTTCTAAATATTTATAACGCACTAAATTTATATTTCATTACAAACAAATATACGAGTCCTTTTATTTTCCTTTACATAATGTAATTATTATAATCAAGGTAGGTATACAAAATTAGACAAGTTGATATTATTAATTTAGAGCAGACCATTAATAGCCCCAACGAATAATTTAGCAGTAAAGAATACTTCGTTATTTACTTTATTTAAGTTTTTGGGAGTCGATCATAATTTAATTTAATTTATACGATAAATTAGATACTAATTATTATCGGTCAAAAACTAGAGAGCTTAATATATAACTAATTTAAAAAATACTAACAATTTTGTTTTTGTCTTTCGTTGTTTTAATAAAGTAAATCCTTTCCTAAAGAAAACATTTTCTTTCCACGGTAAATAAATATTAAGTCGAACAGTGACATGTGATTGATAATGCATTGCTAATTGTAAATGGTAATGATAGTTATGCAATGCAAACGCATAGTTTGCGTAATGTTTTTGTGCATTAATATAATGTTTTTCTAGAAAATATATTTAAACAAAATTGAAGTGTCTGTTTGTAATGTGAAAATATTTTTTTACTAAAAATACACATATGTAGGATAGGATACTTATACCAAAAACACAATGTTTAAAATTATTATCTGTCTGTCTGTCGGTATGTTTGTCTGTCTGTCTGTTTGTTCAGGCTAATCTCCGGATTGGCTGGAGGAATTTTTACGGGACCTTTTTTTGGAGATAGCTAAAGTTACTCCGCGTAACTTAGGCTACTTTTATTATAAACTCATGTAATTGTGAATAAAAATCGATTTAAAGAACAGTTTTACAGGCAGGCGTTTGTGATAAATATTTTTGTTTTCTGTTAGTACCAAAAATAATTTCAGAAAAATTGTTAGGGTTCCGTGTAAATCATAAATGAAATAATCATGAAATCGGAAATAAAATACTATTCAATCCTAGAACATTATTTACCAATGAGCAGTTAAAACCTATATTATCCATTGAAGAATATATGAAACGGCAGAGCCACGGGCAACATCTAGTTTTAATAAAAAAATATTAACTTTCTGCGCTCCTTTCCCATATGAACTTTGACATGCCAAAGAAAATACTCCTCCGTCTACAAAATTGTGTTATAAAATATTCTAGTTTGTTACAGGCTGTACTCGTCAGCATAAAATAGATAAACGAAAGCAGATACAAGTACAACATTAACGATTATGAAATTTTAATTTCTTTCGAAAATTTGCATATCATCTGGTCAGTCGGTGGGGTTATTGAACTATCTCCCTCTCGACCCTTGGCCCTTGCAAACAATCTGCCCTCTGTGTGCACGGACTTAAATAAAAGGTTTGATTTCGTGTTGTAAGGGAGCATCGATCAATATTTACCGAGCGGACCGACCTGTCCGCATGGGTTTATTATAATGAACCCCTTGAGGTCTTGTACGAACCTCGTTCAAGGTTACGCAGATAAAGTAAAAAACAAAACAAACAAATAAAACCCTATATATCGATGACAATGATGTATTTGATGTAACGTTTTATGTTACCTTGCATTATCTAAAGCAATATATAATTGTAAATGTTCTGTGTAGGTTCAGACTTCGAGAGTTGTTTCTCTTATTACAATTTCTATTCAGAATTAGTTCGATAATCAATTTCATAATAAGATAATGTCGGTAGTATCTAACTAGTTAATTAATACAGTTCCAGATTCCCATTGGTTTTGACTATTACTTCTTAAATATCAAATATTATGTTTTAATTTATGAAGGGGGGAGGAATTCATGCATTGCTTATTTTTGCTGACATGGAGGGGGGGGCATGGTAATTAGGTAAGCAATATTTACTAATGGTTTTGACACACAGCAAGCGAGTCGGAACACCAGCGCGATTTTACTATAGAAGAGGTCACGTGCGGATTGCGCCGACACGGTGTCTTTTATAGAAACATCATGGTGGCGTTCCACCCGCCCGCTGTGTTGCAACCACTATCAATCTTCATTTTTTTATTTGGGAGACTTCAAATGAAAAATATTGTAACAATTTGGGTCAATAAAATTTTAGCTTCATTCAACCCTATTTTTTCTATTATCAAGACCCTTAAAACAATAATTGTTTCCAAAACTATTTGTTCTATTTAACCAAGAAAAAAGCCTTGAACCCTTTTTTATTTTTGTGTATTATGATTAAATTTATAATTTAATTATCTTAAGCATAATTTTACTCGACACGCAATGTAACAGATTAAAAGCAGTGAAACCTGAACTGCGTGATGTATCCTGCGAATATGACAGCTGTAGCACGCTCTAGTATCTATCCCTAAGCAACATTTAAATTCACACAATAATAACTTTATCGCTATCTATTAAGGTCCATTTTCCATCAACTTTCTAATAACTTATACGAAACGAGAGATGATGAGTACGAATGGTAGTGTTGTTCGTAGTTTATTGCATTCAGTCTTTACAGAGCAGTTAGTCTATCTATTATTTTTATTTTAATGTCATTCGTGGGGTCATTTTCTTTTCTTATTACTGTAGATATGAAGGGTTGTAGTAAAAATCGGCTGTTAATTAATATCTATCTAAAAATAAATACATTTTTTAGCACTAAAAAAAAGATTTTGGTAGAGAGTTTTTACCGGATTCTAGGTTTATCTCGTAGTATTTTTTTAATCATTAACCTTCATTTTACTCGTAGAGTTTGGTTATTATACACAATTGAAAAGTATTAAAAATAATAACACAGAACGTGAATCTTGGGGTGCTAAAAGAACTCTCTGGATGCTTCCATCAAAATAGTTGCCATTTTTGAAGAGTGTTTTATCAAAATGAGAATTTTTGATGTCTGATTTCGCTGCATGATTTAGTTATCTTTGAATGTATTTTATAAAACAAAATATAGACCCAGGAAAAAATATCACCGGACCGAAGGCGAAACCTATAAAGTAAAAAAACCTTTTTGTATGTACTTGGCATGATTTTGGTTTGTCAAGTAGTAGTTTCGTATTTTAATTATTACAACCTTATTATTTAAGTATTTGATTCCATATTATGTAATTTTGTGGAATTTCACTTCATATAATTTGGTAATTGTGTACAAGTGAAAAATAATGACACGAAATATGAATTCTGAGATCTACCAACCACCCTGGAAAGTTTTAATAAATATTCGTTTATTTCAAAAGTGTTTGAAACGACAGACTTGGCTGTATGGTCTAATACCTTTGAGATTTTCCTATAAGAGAATAAATGGAACAAAAAAAAAAACATATGCGACTTTTGGTGGCATCTTGTCCTGTCATTGGTTGTAAGCGGCACTTCATGTCACTTCAGTCTGTCATGTAGTAGTTTATATCTTTAATTCAATAACTTGTGCCCAATAGACCGTATACTTTGTGATTTTGATGGTATTTTACCTAATGTAGTTTGGTTATTGTTTTCAAGTAAAGTGAGTTCAATACATTTATTCTGATGTGTCACGAGAATCTCATGGAAAATTCTAGAGGGATCGTCATCGTCTTTCTAGGATGTTGATACAAATTTTAACATCACAATAGGCAGTACGGACAAACGTCTCTTAGCCTGCCCCATCGGACGAAAATTTTTGGCGGCATCTTGGTCTGTCATGTTGTTGCTTTTATACTTTATTATTCATAAGCTTGTAGTGTTAAACTAATATTATGTAATATTGGTGACATTGTGTGCAAGTGAATTGCATTAGATATAATTAAATTACGGGACTTTTGATGTACCATAGAATTCCCCGGAAAGTTCTAAAAAAATAACCGCTATTTTGCTAGAGTGTTAGAGCAATACTGAGCATAATTGTGACGTATGTAGTATACACTAACTATAAGAACAAGACAAACAAATACACTAAGAAAGGTAAAAAGATAAAAAAATAATAACAAATCAAAATCAAAAATACTTTATCGAATTTTGGTCCTGATAAGGTGTTTATAGACGTCAAAATACTACCACCGGTTCCGAAAACAATTCAGTCATCGAAAGGAACCGGCAAGAAACTCTATTTTGGTTAGTTTTGTATGGTTTTATAGAACTATACGACTTATAGTTACAATGTTTATTAATAGATTCTCAGAGAAGATTGTCATTTCCAGACATCATCATCGTTCACACAACGATCCACCTTATAATAAATAAATAAACCTTTGCAAATTAAAACTCGCTTGACATGGTGCCTGAACTTATTGTCCGGTAAATCGGTAATACGCTTTGTGACTTTATTCTAAAATCTAACACTATTACCTAGAGGATTCTTATTAGTTTTAAACAAATCTAATACGGAATTGTTAATTTATGTTTGTTATTTGTTGTAAAATAATGCTGATCGTTTACTAGGCACAAAAGAGATTATTCTCATAATCAACGTGAAGTTCCGACAACCGTTTGATATAGGTACTATATACATAAAATGACTAAGAGCAAAATCTAGACAAAGCTCGGTAAGCAGATTTGAGATAGGAGGTGCTCCGGCAACACTTAACTGGCTTCGTTAACTCGATCTATTCCCGAGCCGTCCCTTACATGCGGATAACCTATTCATTGTGTTACTACGCTACAAGTATATACCGTATCTACTAAATCTGTATAGAACTAAAGGGTGTTGTTTAATATAGTCGGTGAATGTTCACCAATTTATAGTTATGTAGGTGACAACAATTGCTCAGATTAACTATATTTAATTATATATGAGATTTTAAAATATTTACTTATTTTTTACATTATTATTACTTTATAATGTACTTGTCTGAGTTTTTTTTTTAAGTTCTTGAAGTTTTTGTACACAGAAAATTTACAGTAATGATACGTACTATTTAATGAATGTATATTATGTTAAACACCCAAATGTTTATTAGATCCCTATTAGAAATTTATTCTAACACAAAACTTCAAGTAAATTTTACTGGCCTGAACTATTCTTGGATTTTGCTATTATTTAACTAACTGTAAACTGCAAAACCAAAAAAACCTTAAAAATTCATGAATCTTCTGGAGTCAAATCCTCCCTTTTCATAAACTTGAATGATGGCTACTGTGCAACAACTATTACTGAATATAGTTTAGGAAAATGATAAACGTGATATCGACATAGGTAGCGTCGGCGGCGCTAGAAGACCGTTACCGACAGTACCGGCTGCTAAATGCCGCAAGAGCGGTTTTCCATCTCTTTTGCACAGCAGCGTTTGACGTAGTTCTCGCTCGCGCCGGCGCGAACACGTGTTTATTTGTATGTTTTATCCTTCGGCGGCTTTAAACCCAACCCACCCCGACCGCAAAGTGCGCTCCACCGCCCGGCGCGCCCGCGTCGTCGCCGCCTCTCGCTCGCCGCCGCTGCCACGGAGCCGAACCGACTCACCCGCGAAACTTTGTCCGAAGTCGACGGGCGCGGACGTACGTCGCGTATTAATAGTCACCGCGACCGGTCACCGCAACTGAACGCGAGACAGACCCCATAGCACGAGTCGCATCACAACCGCGTTCACGGGCGCACGCATCCCATGCACCCCACGCAAATACTACACTTAACGTACAAATACGAAAAGTGAGTCTAAAAAATTAACTAAAAAACAAAATAGAAACGTTAAAAGTGAGAGGACCGTGCGTGGCGTGCGCCCGTCACGTAAATAAACGCGCAAAAAGTTCCGCCGACAGTGAAACTAGTGAAAAGTTTTTTCATCGGGAGGGAGCCACCCCTCTACGCCGGAAAAAATTGGCCCCTCGCGGCCCGCGCCCCGGCGTCGAACTTTTCATTCACCGGGAAAAAAACGTGGCAAGGCCGCCCGTGACGTCACCGCGTCAAGTGGCCACGCGCTCGTTCCCTAGCAACGAGTTGACACGTCTCGTCATTGTCCCTTGAGAAAAGCGAAGGGTCGTTCGTAGAATGAAGGTTATAAGTGAGGGTGGTTTTTTACGGTGAACGGACTCGTGCAATGTGCAGTGTTAGTATGTAGCGACAGGTTCAAGGACAGCGGGCTCTATGTGTAGCACGCAGCGGGCGCGGGTGTCCAGGATGCACCTGACGGGCGCCACCAGTGGAGCCGTGTCGCCGGACACGAGCTCCACACTCCTCCACGAGACATATACGAAAATGACTTCGGACATTCTCGCTGAGCGGACGTTGGGAGACTTCTTATCGGAGCATCCTGGCGAGCTGGTCCGAACGGGTAGTCCACATTTTGTGTGCACCGTTTTACCGCCTCACTGGAGGTCGAACAAGACGCTACCGGTCGCATTTAAAGTAGTTGCACTGGGAGATGTTGGCGACGGTACACTGGTCACCGTCAGAGCGGGAAACGACGAGAACTGTTGTGCAGAGCTTAGAAACAGTTCGGCTGTTATGAAGAACCAAGTGGCAAAATTCAATGACTTGAGGTTCGTCGGCCGCAGCGGTCGCGGTGAGTGCCGAAGGTGCAGTTAATTGTCTGAATTTTAGTGATTTTAATTTCATATTATTTCTAAAAATACCCGCTATAAAATTACATTAAATTGTTTTATTATAAATTTAATAGTACACTTGTAAACTCATTATTACTAGGTAAATAAAATAATATTATATTTTACATATAACAACCAACCTCAAAATAAACCTAGACGCAGACTTGTTAAATGTAAAAAAAAAAAAACGAATGAGGTAAAACAAATTAAGTGGTCTCAGGATTTAAATGAACGTACCAAAATAATAATGTTTAAACACTTTGGAAACTTTTTAAGTACGCGGGGGGACCATTACACGGAAAAGTATTTGTAACTTTTTCCGCAGAGTTGTGAATGTCAAATAAGGAAGGCGGGAGATTTGGGCAGCCATTTCCGCCCAGCGGTCCGCGCCGCCCGCCCTTTCTAAGAAAGTTTACTTTTAACGATTAAAATAAAAGGGGAAAGTTACGAAGTTGTGGCACGAAACTGTGTGATTTCGAAACAATACATTTATAACCGTTTTTTTTATATTTTTTAATAGAAGTAACAAAACCAATCATAACTGTAATAAAAAAAAAAAAAACTTATATTATTTAATTTGTAATTATAAAGTTCGTACAAATGTTATGGGAAAATTTCACTCTATTGTATGACGCTTTATACAAGATATTTATAAATATTTTCCTTATCAATGTAGTGTCGGTTGCGGTTGTATTCATGATTATGGCACAAACATAATTCCCTAAGAAGTAAAATTACATTTAAATAATGCCTAATGTAATAATACCACAGAAGATTTATTTAAGCAAGATTGTTAACATTTACCTAATTTACTCTGATAATTACAAGTCCCATCATCTTGTCATTGTTAGTAATACCTTTAAGTTAATTTGATAATTTAAAATATTGCATTGATGATGATCATATTTACAACACTTTGTTTTTTTCTATATAAATATAGAACTTTAGTTTGGGAATATACATTTACGCTGTGACTGCAAATGATAATGCAACGATCTCAATGATTCAAATATAATATCATATGAAATATATCGATTGATTTATGGCGACAGATTTTTTATTTCAAAGTGGTACTCTGCTCCGCCCGTATTTCATATATTCTTCAATGCGTAATATAGTTTTTTTAAATAATCATTGGAAAATAATATATTGATGGTGCTGTCCATTGAATCGTATTTTGTTTACAATTGCTTGAGTTCTTTTTTTATTATTTGCGGAACCCTAATAATGTTCCTGAAATTATTTTTGGTACTAACAGAAAGCCAAGATTGTAGAAAGCAGAAAGAATCGGATTTAATTCAAAATTTCATGACTTTTTTTTTCAATAAATAAAGTTCTGTCAAAATTGGCCTAGCCGTTTCGGAGATTTTTTGGAACAGACAGACAGATAAAAATTGTATTTTTGTGTATGTATCGTGTATCTCATATGTATTTACTATAAAAATGTTATTTTGACATTACATACAGACAATTTTATTTATTAGTATAGCTATAGATATACAACATTAAATATTGACTGTAACAAAATGCAATAGCAAATATTAGTGATCGCCCAGTGGTTGAAAGTCAAGCGTAATTCATTAAATTATTTACTTTCCTTTATAATTGAGTAATAATCTATTTATTTAACAAATGCTAACAATTTTTTTTGTCTTGTATTTTTAATTGCTTAAAGTTTGCTTTTACTTGAATAAAAGATTTTGTTGCTTTAGTCCACTAATCTATTAACATCAAAAATCTTTGGTTATCTATACTTAGAAATAAAATTAAAGTATCTGTTTGTAATGTCAAAATATTTTTTTTACTAAATAGATATATAAATATATATACGATACCTATACCGAAAATACAATTTTTAAAATTTTTGTCTGTCTGTTTGTTTCGGGTAATCATTGGGGAACGGCTGTACTGATTTTGACGGAACTTTTTTTTGGCGAATAGCTGAAGTTACTTCGCGTAACTTAGGGTACTTTTAATTATCGACAATAATTAGGGTTCTACGTAAAAAAATTAAAAGTCATAAAAATTTAATTAAAATACGATTCATTATACAGTTTTACGGACAAGTGCTTGAATATTATTACTTTATCTTAGTACTAAAAAAAAATAGGGTTTCGTATAAAAAAAATAAAACACAGTGAAGAATATACACAACGCGGGCGCAGCCGCGGTTACACAGCTAGTTATTTACAAAAGAAACAAAAATATAATACCATGTGCAAAATTCAAAAACATACATGTTGCTTAGAGTTTTTAAAATGTGTATATTTGACATTACGAATTATTTATAATTAGAAAATACACGTGAGATTGACTTAATCCAGGCAAAAGGTTAATCGTCGACTCTATAATACAGAAATTTACTTTCCGTTATTTACATCGCATAAAAAAAATTAAATATAAAAAACGTTACAAATCACGATTTTTGAAGTGTTAACTTCTTTAGCGGCGTTTAGCGAATCTCGGTAGGGGAAAAACTTCGTGTTACCAATGCTATGACGTCAGCCGTCATAACTCTACAGTATATCAAGTATAAGATGCCGAAAATGTTTATAATTATTACTCGGATTCTCAATAGATGTAAAAACCAAACGAATGTTAATTGTTTAGGTTAGGTTATAAATTTCAATTAACAAATTATGAGGTTTAAACATTAATAAACCATTTTTTCTAAAGTTTTTTTTTTTCACTTCTGTCGGTTTTTTTTATAATGCCTAGTTGTTATATTGAGGCCGCGTGATCCGAATGGTCAGTCTTACTAAACCAGAGAGTTAGCCAATAAGCATTTCCATACAAAATGGCAATATTATATATATATTTACACAGAAACATATTTAATTAATTAAGTGAAAAAAACCCATAGCAGATAGCTTCATATTTTAATAATTAGCATTGTGATATCGAACGTTGTCTTTATATGGAAACAGCTAGAAGGATAAAAGTGGAGGATAAAATTGAATTAAGTTTACAAAACCATAACCGCTTGTAAGACTAAACTATTGAACATTCAAAAAAAAATAATGCAAATAAATGCGCAGTGTAAACCTAGTATACTGTATTTTATTTTGTTTGATTTTACTTTTTATTTATCTCTACAAATAATAAATCTGTATAATTTGCTGCACATGTAATTTTTTTTTCAATAAATTGTGTGACAATTGTTTGTTTGCCGTTGCTCAATGTGATGTTAAAAAAATATGTCCCAATTTAACTCGAAAAAGGCTTGACCGATTTTGAGACAACTTTGTACTTGGGAAATATATATCGAGGAGCAGTTGGTATGTTGTAAACATTATTTAAATGATTTCTAGATATCGTAAAAAAAAATAGGGATAAATCTGCTCAGTTTTTACTTAAAAACAGCTTGACTTGTTTTTATATAAAACTTTGTATGCATCCTTACATAATATAAAAGACTAGCAACATGTCCCTGCTTTCCATGTGTATACAGAAGTATAGCCTATGTTATTTATTGATAATGTAACTTTCTAATGGCAAAATAATTTAAAAAATCATTTCATTAATTTCAGAGTTTATCGATTACAAACAAACAAACCTTTCCCCCTTATAATTTTAGTATAGATATAGATAGGTGTTGCGACTATATGTCTGTATTATCTGGCCAGGTTTTAGTATAAATTCTTACGGTAAATAATATGAATGAGTGTATAGGAAAAATAATCGTAATAATATATAAAAAAACCTGCACATAAATAGTCATTTTCGTGTTTCTTCTTACGTGCTTGTCCTTGCATTAGATAAAAGTCAACGTCTATCTGTCTGTCTGTTCGTTATTATACGCGAGCGTAGCCGCGGGTAGCTATTATAGCATATGTTAATAAGCAATCGGTAGGCTATGAAAGTTATCTACGCCATTTTTACAAGTTATGATAAAATAATTAATATATTTGTATTGAAAAAGAAACCACACATGCGTTAAAAAGTGGTTTAAATAAAAGGAACCATATATTTGTCATTTTTATCAGTATGTTTGTATGTATGAATCTAACTCAAAAGGGACTTCATCTATTTGAATTAAATTAGTTGTGAAATGTGAACATTTCCTATTAATTTTGCACACTCTGTTCATTAATCTCTGAATAAATTTTATTTCATATACTAGCTGAATCCCCGCGACTGCGCACACGTTTCAAATATTCTTTATTTCATAGTATAATTTTAAACAATTATTACAAAATAATGTTTTGAAGGTGTTGTCCATAAAAACATATTTTGATCGTAATTTAATGAGTTTTAATTTTTTACACGTAACCCTAATTATTTCCGAAAATTAAAAGTAACGTAGTTACGCGGAGTAACTTCAGGTACCATAATTCCCGGATTTTGATCGGTCCAGCCTTTCCGAATATTAGCCGAGGTAACAGACAGACAGACACAAATAATAAAAAATAGATTTTTGAAAGAAAAGAATCTATTATTTGTCCCGCATAACACAACACAATCCATACACATACAAAAAGATAATATTACTATATTAATATTTTAAAAAACTGTATACAAAAAACGAAACGTTTTTTGAATTTAGTGTAATTGTATAGTAAAATTTATTTAAATGCCATTTAAAATGGTGTTATGACAAGTGATTCTTTTATACAGACGTACATGATAATATAATCTCTAAGTATGAATATAAAAAGTTTAGACATTTAATAAAAAAAATAGCGCTCGTCTATGGTAGACATTAGACATAATTTTTTCGATAATTTAGTTTTGTTTATAAAAGAGTAACGATTACTTTAAAACGTACTAACAATTTTGTTTGTCTCTCGTTGTAAATGCTTTCTTCTCAGATTAAACATTCTGTTCACGCGTTGGTAAATAAATGTTAAGTCTGATGAAGACAAGTGATTGATTTTCGTAAAGGAAATTGATAGATATGTTATTTTTTTTTACAAGGAATAGGCCAACGCTTTGACCACTACCTCACCTGATGTTAAGTGACGATGTGGTCCAGGATGGTAAATACACTAAGCCTAGAGATACTGGTTGTCAAGTGATGCTGCCGGAACACGATGATGGTTTCCTCACGATGTTTTCCTTGACCGAAAGCTCAGGCCGATTAAAATATGTGTATGTATGTGAAACTTATGGTAGTGTGTGTAATAAATATTTTTAATTTCATGTATTTCCAATGCAATTTATACAGGAATATTAGCTTTTTGCACTCCTTCTTCATAGGAACATTACTATGCCCAATTTCTTACTCCTCCGTTCACGTAATTTTTGTAAAAAAGGGTTATAAAAAGTTTCCTTTCCGTATTATAACATTAGATACTTACATATGCCATTGGCGTTTTGTTAAACTGGTCACTTTGATGTCAAATATCTGGCGTTTGGTTAAAAATTACAAATTACAAATTTATTTCAAATTTAGGCTTGTGTTTCGAATTTAGTTATTCATTTGTTTACGCACCATTTGATATTTCTTTAACATCGTTCTGTTCACAAAAAGGGAAAACTTAAAATATCGCATTATTATGAATACCAGTTCCACCATGCCACCAGCACTTTAGAAACAACTCGAAGAATTTATGATATATATATGGAGAAGCACAGTACATTTATGATCTCAACATTTTCGTTCTAGAAATTTTGATCTATGAAAGAAACCACATGGAAGGCCGGACGGATAATGAAAAACTACAAGATATTGTGAAAGCGCAGCCAGCACAATTCACGTCAGAGTTGGCGACAGGCATTGGTGGAAGAGATGAAAAATTTAACTCACAAATTTGAAACGAGAAAATACTCGAGAATTGGGTCCCGCATGTATTGACGGAAACACACCAGCAAACACGCATTGTGAGCTGCGTTACATTTTTCAATCGTCACAATAACGGGAGAATTTTTAATCGTATCGTTTCTTGTGATGAAAAATGGATCTTTCAAGATAATCAGAAATGCTCATCAATGTGATTGGACCAAGGAGAACAAGCCAAATCTAACTGAAAGTTGATTCCGGAAAAGGTACTGGTGGACCAGTGTAATTAAGACAAATCTGTGTTGTAAACAATTGCGAATCGTAATAGAAAAGCTACCCGTAAAACAACCGAGACAGGTCAATCTCTCCAGCCTCCTGCTGCATCAGGATAACACTATACTAACCTCATACTTCACGACAGACGCTCGGTAAATTAGAGGAACTACGGTTGAAATTTCTCTAAGACCAACTATACTCTCCTGTTGTAGCTCCAACAGACTCCCATTTTTTTCGGAATTTGAACAATTTTCTTGCTAAGTAAAAAATTAATACCGATGAAGCAATCCAATCCACATTGAAAGACGAAAAATAATTTATTTTCAAAATTCTTTTATGGTATTTTTGAATGACTGATGATGAATTTTCCTACTACTAATTTTTTTGTTTTGTACTTTATGGTCCTTCAATAAAAAAAGATATAGCTACAAAACAGAAGTCAGAAATTTCGAACAAACTTCAAATCTAATTTTTGTGTTATCGGTTTAATTCCTAACTAGAATCTCACATTGATGTAACTTTGAATGTCAACCTCATCTTAGCTACAAAAGACGTCCATTGCTGAACATGGACCTTTTTTTTTTTTTTTGACGGGGGGAAATGCATTTACGCACTCACCTTACCTATTGTATTAGTGGGACCTGAGTCCCTCCAATACAATAGGTAAGGGGGCACGGAGTAGCTGAACATGGACCTACCAACAGCATTTAATGTGAATTTATTTACTTTCCAACGTAACCCTATAGCCGGTGGACCATCATCGTTTACCATGGCATCATGGCTTCTGTTTCTCGTTGACAAAGTTGGCACTATCCCATTGACAAGTCGTACACCTACATATATCAAATGAAATAAAATCCATTCTGCTAAGACTCTATTACCCATATTAAAATCATTTCCACTATAAGATACAAGTACATATAATATAGAACAAGTGAATGAGTTTGTGTACTTAGAATCAAAGGTTACGAGTGATGAAAAGTGTAACTATGATATTGAGCGAAGAGTTTTATTTGGGAATAGAATGAACGGAACCCTGCGTAACTTCATGTGCAGGCAGAAAGTAACTGAAAAGGCGCGTTTGGCTGATCATCGAGGAATGCTGTAAGTCTGGAATAGTATGATAAAAGAACGCTGTGGTGTGGTGGAGAATGTGGTAACCAAAATAGAGAAAGGTATGCTTACCTAACCAATTGGTTCGGGCATGTAGAGAGGATGGATGACAGAAGATTAACGAAACGTATTTATAAGCGTGAATGGGCACGTCGGTAAAGGTCGACCTAGGCAAACGTATCTCGACCAAATCGAACACGTCTTAAATAAAGGTCAGGTGAAAAGTACTCATAACCGACGAGCGTATATAAAAGCGCTCGTGAAAGTAGAGGAAGCGAATGAGGTGTGTCAAGATCGTAGCAAGAGGAAGAACGTAAGTCTCTATCAACCCCCACGGTACATAGACGTGATGACATGTATGTATGTATAACATACATGTAAGGTACCATTAAATATACCTATTATTATTTATGTATACATACAGTATATCGTATCGAAATTATTACAAGAAATTGAAGATCGAATGCATATTACTCAGACCGGAAAGGCAACAAAAATTACGTCTGAGAAAAACCGCAAGCCAAAGTTCCACATCGCACTTTAATCCAAACCTATATTTTAGTGCTGTGCAAATGAAAAGTTAGTCTCGGATCGACTCGTTTAAGACTTGAAGAAGCGGCCCGCCTTCGCTTACGCCAGCCAATGGAAAAGGTCGGGAAAACGACTTCTTCCGTGGAGGCGGGGCGCTGAGCCGCCTGCGGTCTCACAACCATTTGAATAAAAAATTTCCTTTGAAGAGTTCTTTATTTGAGCACTGCGGTATGCGCGGTACGAACGACATACCAAGTACTCTCATTAATGTAACTCATTTCATGGGTTGCCTTTTTGATCTATTTATACGCATAAGTTTATGTTACATAAACAATACCATTATTAATGACACTGTAGATATCAAAAACAAAATTCTTGTTAATTTCACGTTAAAATTGGAACCGATCGTAAACACGTTATAGCGGACTTACACAAGGACAACTTTACTAATAAAACACGGTATAATTTCACTTGTTAAAAAACAAATCGTTAATAGCATGCTATACCGAGTTCGTAGCACGGAATATTCATAAAGAACATAGGAAACGAGACACGCAAACATTGTGAGCGATAAGAGGGCACGCACGGCCGTCACCTATAACAGGCCTTGTCAACCATAACGCGGCCGCAGCGACCGGCGGCGCAGGGTTAACCGACCCGGCGGCTCTCCGGTCTACCAGGCCGGTTAGCCGCGATGGAAAACTACCATTTCATTTACGGTCGCCCCTTGGTTTCGGGGTAGTTGCGCTAACAGTACTACCCGCAACTTGCGTAACTATGCTCTGCGGCGTCACGCGGCTCAAATACGCTTTATTAACCGACGCTGTTTAGATATCGGGTTTTGTAATACATATATCTATTGGCTTAGCTTTAAACTGTTGCTTTGTTTACAGACTTTACCGTTATCTACTTGAATAATTCAAGCGAACCATATCATTTTATTGATTACTTATCATAATTTAGTAAGTTTATTCCTGACTAGCTGATTGCCCGCAGCTGCGTCCGCGTTTCATATATCTGCCACTGGGCAATATAGTTTTTTTTTATACGGGACCATTAATTATTTTCCAACTTTTTCTTGTTACTAAAATTAAGTGAAGATATTGTTCACAGATTGAAATATCTAACAGTAAAAGTGTGCATTAAATCAGATTTTATTCCAATTTTTATGAGTTCTAATTTTTTTTACGCGTAAACCTAATTGTTTTAGAAATAATAAAGTAGCTTAAGTTACGCGGAATAATTTCAGCTATCTAACAAAAAAGTTCAGTGCAAATAGGTCCAGCCGTTCCGGAGATTAACCATTACAAACAGACATACAACAGTTTTAAAAATTCCATTTTTGGTCTAGGTGTCGTATATGTATGGTATGGTATATGTATTTAATAAAAAAACAGACACTTCAGTTTTATATAGTAACAACAACAAAAATTGATTTCCTTTAAACGATTCTACATCGCACTATGGGTCTGTTGTCTTCCATTATACATAAATTTTTCGTAACAGTCTACGCTTCAATCCGTCTCGTACTCGCTCGTCCTGAATGCCGTCTTCATTAGGCGACGACCGCGTAACGTTTTGATCGACCGCGACGATAACTACACTCGCATGAATAGGATCTTCCCACATCGACCGCGTTTACTTGCGTGCCAGTGCCCGAGTCCGCGAAACCGCCGTTCCCACCGCCGGGGACAGGCGGCTTACTTTACTCCTGCACACACTCCGAGTCCCCCTCTGGTGGTGGCCCAAGACGTGATCCATTCTCCAAATGGGGAAGCTTTTGACGCCGCTATCAGCGCGATACAGCGACACTGAACATGCATCAAGCATTACACGCATAACACTTCATTCAAACTCCTGCACATAACACGCAGGTGCATTGATCCTGTATGAAACCTTTTTTTTATATTAAATAAAAAATATAGGGATAGACAGGATCAAAATTTTTCTACACAGGTAACGGCCAAGCCGAAGTTAGTATCACTTCGGTGCCCTTGTGCTATTTAACTTTTGCGGCGAGTGCTTTCAGTATTCGGCCCCAAAGTTACGGTGAAGCTGTAAAGGCCCTTCCGGTCAACAGCATTAGCTAGGTTAAAAAAAACTACGCTTCAATTTTATTTACTATGATTTATTATTTATTAAATTAGTATGATAGTTTACGTAAGAATAATTAAATTAAACATTAGTATTAAAGCTGGGTGGTAGAGTGCTCAAGTCCGACTGCATTGCAAGCATGATGTCCATGGTGAATGACCCATCATCTGTAAGTGCTTATGCAGAGTTACCTAGGGGCTTTAATCATGGTAGATTCGCAATGTCCAATTTCAATTGTCGATAGACTCTCGACGATACGGTGCGGTCATAGCCGTTTACTTTAATGGTTTCGCCAGCATGATTTTACTATAAAAAACATCATGTGATGTCTGCTATAAAAACAGCGCTAGCGTTCTGACCCGCCCGCTGTATGTTGCAACATCAGATGAAATGTGCTCATTTTGTTACGCTAGAATAAAAAAAAAAAAATAACTTCTAGACATACGACAGTAAACAAAAATTTAATACTTTGATTTAGTACTATTTAGACATTAATTAATGCAGTTATTGAAATTAAAAGTAACATAAAACTATATTATAAGTGTACAAATTTTTATTAGTTTTTAATAATAAAGAAATCGTAGTGACATGCATCTTAAAACAATCAAAATTAAGTAAGGAACTATTTTTCCAACCTTACTATGCTGTTAGCTTTGACTTGGTGATGAGCGCTTAAGGCACTAAGACTGAAAAATAAGGAATACCTATGCGCAAAAGGTACCAAATTAGCCAATTTTCAACTTACGCTAATGTCATGCATGCAATGCGGTGGAATAATCATAGTTTTGACCTAATTATCTGAGCATGCACCCGCCGCTTGCATAAATATGCGTAAGGGTATGTTTTTAATTTATCTAAGAATGCATTGCTAGGTCTTACTACTTAAAAATATAGCGTAAAAAATGAACGTAAATACGAGACATTTTATGCTGTTTTTATACACACATTAGTATACGCCTTTTTTGCGTGGGCGTAGGCAGAGACTACGTCTTTCCACTTCCTACGATCTTGACACCCCTCTTTCGCTTCTTCTACTTTCATGAGCGCTTTCATACACGCTCGCCGGTTATGGGTGTTTTTCACCTGGCCTTTATTTAAGAATTGCTCGATTTGGTCAATATACGTTCGCCTAAGTTTTTTTTTTTGGAATAGGCCAACGAGCAAGCCGAGCAACTGATGGTAAGTGATCACCGCTGTCCATGGACACCCACAATACCACTTTTACCAAAGTGCCCAGACGGGTGTCTGGGCCTTATAAATTCCTTTCGTTAATCTTCTTAATCCATCCTCTCCTCACGCCCAAACCAACTAAGCATACCTTTCTCTATCTTCCTCAGTACATCCTCTACCACAGCACAGCGTTGTCTTATCACATTACTCCTAACTTTATCAAATTTGTATTTATACATACACTAAATACAATAAACATTGCTTTAAACATGTAATTACCAAACCAGAATCACGTACGCTCCACCCCAAAACATCTTAGCTTACATCGACATATTAATTCAGTCAATTAGCGCTCAGGGCATTAGCAGGTTGTTCCGTCCGACATAGCTCAGTAATCGCTAGGACTGCGACATGCCGAGGAGTGTATTTGACACCTGTCAAATTGGATTGCATCCAGCTATTAAGGGAACGACGACGACAACACCGAGGCGAGGCAGCGCTACGATAGCATCAAGTGGATGCGTCTTCGACGAAATATTAGCTACATCTATACTAATAAATAAAAGTGTCTCTTTGTAATGTCAAAATAATTTTTTTACTAAATGGATATGAATGTATACATGATACCTATACCAAAAAGACAATTTTTAAATTTTTAATATATCTGTTTGTTTCGGATTATCTCCGGAACGGCTGTATGGATTTTGACGGAACTTTTTTTGGTAGATAGCTAAAGTTAATCCGGGTAACTTAGGGTATTTTTTTATAGTAGTTCGACTAAGTAACGCCATTGTGCCTCGTGTTATCCATCGTCATCGTCCCTGTCATAACGGCCTGCATTAATATCTCTGCATATAATATATATATATATATATCACACACCATTTCTTCTCCCACACATTATAATCAATATAACGTACACTGAGAAATAGATTGCAATTACAAAACTAATCACTGTTCTATTATATTTATTTCAAATTCAATAAGATTACTCTTTCATACAACAATAATAACATATCAATGAACTAATTAATACACAGAATATCTCCTATTAACATAACGTTCTAAGAAATAGCTGAAAAGTTAGTGCTACAATAAAATGACATTGCGATTAAATTCGCGAGTTTTCTCAACTAACTGCATTTAGTTTCTACTAGTCTAATAACTACTTTAATAAAACAAACTTATTCTACTAGCTTAATAATACTGTGAATAATATTGTATGTTATGTAATAATTTCTTAAATAAATGAATCTTTACACTATGCTCCCATATCTAATAGGTGCTTTTTGTTCTTATTCTCCTAAATGAGCCAAACAGAAATCTAAATATCTTAATTTCGAATACTACGTGTATTAAAATAACCGTATTTATTACACCGATAATATCCACTTGGAATATGCCTCGAATATCGTTAAGCATGTTGGCGACAAGGCTCCCACCCTGTAACGAGTGAGGCAATTGTTAGCTCGTAAAAAACGCGCTATGATATCGTGTACAGGGAACATTAAGTAGGAGTTATTTATTTAAGCTCGTCGCGTCGCTGCGCGGCGGTGACGTGCGGTGACTGGTACGGCACTAGCCTGTACATCACTCATTCTTGTCTTGTCCGATTAAACGCTTTATTTAGGTTTAACTCGATTTTACCATAGGTTCACCGTGATTTGTTTAATTCTATTACCGGAGGTGTACTGTAGTAGTTTTTTTACATTTAATAGGAAACTTCAATTGATGTCCTTTAAAAATTACGTGATAATTAGGAAACGAAATATTACTAACTTTGCGTGTAAAATACATTATCAAGTGTAAGAATTTTTAATGAAAAGGAATAGGCAAAAATGTATAATAAACCTACTGTAGTTGATCAAAAAATTATAAATTTTATACTTATAATGATTTAAGCAAGCATTTAATTTTGATAAAACAAAATATCAAGTAATTGTAATTAAAGTAAATTACAAAGTGCATACGTAACAATAAATATCAAAGCGAGAATCTAGTGAAACACTTGTTACATAAAAGGTGCAAGTGTTCCTCCGGTCACGTTAATAAACTCGGATAGGCCGCAACAAGCTGGCTTCGTGTACGGCCTCCATTTTTAACGAGCCTCACCACCGAGCCCGCAGAAAGTAGCCTACACATGGAATCACGTATGAATGAGGCGTTTTTTTTTCAGTTTTTTCGCGTGTAGCCGCCGGCGTGCCGCTCCGAAGCCCATTAAAGCTTACATGTCACTCTCCCGCGCTTCCCCACTACGGGGGTGGTCTCGTCGAGGGGGCAATGGAACAATCACAAAATCGGTATCGGCTGCAAGCCGCGGCGAAACTCGCAAAGCAATGTACAATACAGCTTTGACGGACGTTCATTTAATATTAACTGTGGTTTTTCCGCAGATGGAAATATTTTTTTTATTGCCTGAGTTACGCTGTGATGAAGTGGTCGGCCTGTTGTTTGTGACGCGTTCTGATGTGTTGCGGATGAATAAAAACCTTTTGAAAGCGCGATGTTTCAATGGTATTGTTTCAAGTGTTTATTAAACATTGTAAAATATTTGCAGTACTTTCAATAATAACAGATCGCCCTTTGATAATGGTTTTTTTTTTTTTCATTTAAGTTAAAATATTACATACTCGTTCCTTGTTTTTATTAAAAGGTATGTCGAATGATCAGTTTTGTTTGTAATTTTTTTTTGCCGCGGGTGGATAACTGATCACTCACTAGGTAGCGAGAAATTCATTCGGTGCACAAATTGAAAGTGAACCGGTAATAAATTTGAACTTCGAACAAGTGGTCAGAATCGAACTACAAAAAGTGAACATTCGTCGAAAAGTGAACGAACCACAGATTGAATTTATGGTTTACGCTCACTTTGAGTGCAAAATATACTCAAATATGAGATACAGTCACTTTTGATATAAGTAATTTGGCATCTTAAATCAATAAAATATAAATATATATAGTATATGAATAATAAATATCTAAGACATAGTAAATAAAAAAAGATATTTTAATATTCAATTTTTACACAATCATTTAGGTTTTTTATGCGTCGTATTAAGGAGTCACTTTTTTAAAAGTAGTCAACTGAATTTGAACTATAATATCAATAGGTACAAATATGGCGCGGTTTATTTGGTTTTAATTGTTTTATTTTACTCTAATTTTAAACATATGACATAGATTTAACTCTATTTAATTTATTATTTGACATTGAATTTGACATTTATTGGCATGTATTAAGATAGAATTTTTACTGTAGTCTATTGTAACTAGAATTAAGTTGAATTAACATTAGTGAAACTGTAGATACAGGCGATGAATTGTAATCGTAAGTTAAGCAAAGGAAATAGAAATAAGAATAAAATATTATTTCATTCTAATGAATTGAACAGTTCTTGATTTGTTTATCTTTGAAGACATGGGGGACGAAGTGTTGAGAATGTGATTACGTAAGCAAATTATGTATGTATTTCTGACGATTAGTCACAGATGGCGTTATACGAATTTTTTAATAACTTGGACTGTTCTGAAACATTAGAAGGACATAGATAATCTATACTTATAATAAAAGGCTAACAGGACGAAATCTGTACGTTGAAGACTTCAGAGTCTACGACAGGAAACGTTTCGATAGTTTTGAAAAATTTGTGTGTGTTTAACAGCTCGGCACGGGACGGACGGGACGCCTGAATAACACGCGAGCGAAGTCGCGGGCACAGCTAGTAATTAATATACGTAATTCTCTGATCAAACGTTGTATTTATCTATAAATATAAAATTACTTGTCCTGATTGACTGGTTCATCAACACTTCACATATAAACTTGAATTTTTGGCAACAGATATGTCTTATGATGTATGCATCCACTAAGAAAAGATTTTTGGAAATTTTACCCCTAAGGGGGTAAAACAAATAATAAACCGTTGTATGAAAGTCCGTCATTTTCAAACGAAGAAGCACGAAATTTAATATATGTACATACTTTTATTTACTTTTAGAATTAAATGTACACGTTTATCAAAATTTTTCAAAATATGAATTAGGGGTTGAAAGTTTGTATGGAAAGTTCGACGTTTAGCTATATACATATTAGGACGTTTCGATTAGATTTCGGTTAAAAGTTTCGGTTAGAAGCCAAAATAGCCCACTGTACATCTGGGCCCTTAATATTAATATTAAGGTTGTCCGCATCTCAATTTTAGATTTCCTATAAGAATAATACCGGAAAAAAAAAAATTTTTTTTCTTGTGATTTGTGTAACTAATGAAAGATAAATTACACTGCATTGTCCATCAAATATTTAATATAGAATTCAATGCTCTTCAAAAAAAGTCTAGTCATTTTTCGATGAATCAAATTGGTTAAAAGTTTTTCAATGTCAATGCTGATAACGTGTCAAAGCCAAAGCCATGTAAAACATTTCAGATATGAGCGAAAATTATTTAACAATATTTTTTCAATAAAATTACTGCAATCTTTGGGAGTAAAAGATAATAGTATAATTTTTTTTAACTCTGAGAGCTTAGAAAAAAAAATCAGTTCGTTTTAGAACTTATTAATTTAAGAGTATTTTAAAGAAAACGGGTAAATTGGAATAACTTTTGACCGAGTTAATTCATCGAAAAATGATTTCAGACCTTTTTTGTAGAGCGTTCAATACTACTAAAATATTCGATGGGCAATCAAGTGCATTTTATCGTACATTAGTTGAAGAAATCAGAAGAAAAAAAATCCTGTTATTCTCATGGGAATTCGAAAAGTGTGATGCAATCTTAATATTAATAGCCCACATTTTTAGAGGCCTATCTTGGCATAAACTAGAAAGTATTGAGCGTGGTTCGAAGATTTTTTTTTTAACGCCCTAATAAATATTTTATTATATATCCTGGTTGATTCATCAACCCATAGTCTTAACCACTGCGCCAATAAACTTGAAATTTTGGCATTTGTTATATTTAAGACAGAACCATGAAATTTTACCCCTAAAAGTATAAATTAGGCACGACCATCAGATGGTAGGTGGTGGAGGAAATATCTAGAAGGATGATGTTGAAAGGAGCAAACGGAACTTACCTTTATTAGCTACCTTCAATCTAGCTGGTTCAGTGTTAACTTTTCACCTCACTTCACTTTTGATTGTTCTGTATTCTCGTAATTCACTTTTAAATATAATTACGAGAGACAGCGGCGGCGGTTACGTGTTGGCGTTCCGTTTTTGAAATAGGAAGAGGAAGAAATAACGGATACATAGACTAAATAAAGCGGGGGCATATATACAATATAGATAAGAAATAACTTAGAATAAAAAGAATATATACGATAATAGATGGCGTTAACAGTAGGAATCGATCAACTGTTGTATCACCGTTAGATAGAGTGCAAGTTTTACTTGATAATATTCAAGACGAACAGATGATTTTTTTATTTAATTGATATGGAGATAATGAAAACTTGGAGTAAACAATAGGATATTTGAGTATTAACTCTACACAGACGATAAAATTTAGTAAAGAGATAGATTACATTCATAGGAAGATTATATGCTGCAAATTGTATGGATTCCACGCGAGCGAAACCACGAGCACAGCTAGTATACACATACCCCTTTGCAATTTCTTACTATTTACATAACTGAAATGAAACTTTAAATACCTGTATATTTTCACTAAGTTACTTTAAAAAATTTGCTTAACAAACTTTTTTGCGTAAGCAATATTTATGCACCTTCTGGGTGTTTATAATTGTATATTAGTGACTTAAGGGTATTGTTGTAATGTAAATAAACAATTTGTTACAGGTAAATCGTTTACGTTAACAATAACAGTGTCAACCACACCGCCTCAAGTGACGACCTACAACAAAGCTATCAAGGTGACCGTCGACGGACCAAGGGAACCTAGATCAAAAACCAGTTAGTAATTATTCTTTATTATCGACTAACATAAATACTTAATCTTCTTCTTAGTGGCAATCTGAGGGGTACATACCTTCCAGCGTCATGTGATAAGTTACCTTATCAATCGTGTGTCAAAATTTCTAAACTCCTGGAAAATGGTGATCAATACCAGTGCACGAAAACCACGCTATATCATTAAAAAAGCTACCAAATTTACACAATATAAGGTTAAATACGCAAGTTAATGGATTCAAGACAATAACTGGTACATCGCAGGCTGCGATCCCGCCAAAATCTCCTAAAGTAGTAGAATTCCAAAGTTAGTAGTACACTTAACAAATTTCATTTGTTTAAAAAAATAGACATAGACCGGACCGATCATTTTTAATTCACTTCTTCCAATCTCTTTGTTTGCCATAAAAGTTTACGAATATCATTTACCTACAAGAAGCGAAATCACATTCGAATTTTAAAAAGTGTAATTTTAAGTATGACCACAAGGAGTATATGTAATTTAAATAATGCTGCTAATCTTGCCTCTGTCAATGTTATTGAGTTTGGTACTTGTCAGGTTTCTAGATAAAATGCAATTATATCATTTTCATAAAGGAAGTAATCATACACGATCAATTGAATGACTTAAATATTGAGACGTAACAATATTATCAGTTAATTAAAATCTTTATAAATGTCTACATACCTAGCTAGATTGTATTTTATACATGAGCCAATTAAACTCGTATTAACACAAACTACCTTTGAATTTGTACAATCCTGAAGACATCAAAGGTCGAAAATTTGAAAACACTCTAAAACAAACGAGGGTAACCGCAAAACATTCGAAAACAGTCGACTTAATGAAGGTAATTTATTAATAATTTGCAAGAATACCACCGCTTTCTCCTTTTTGATTCCATGTAACGTAAAACTAGGGTTGAAGGTATTTCTCAAAAGGTTATTTTAATCGTAATTTAATGGTTTCGCGCCTTATTATTATATTTTATTAATATTTATAGGGATCATAATATTTTAGTTAACTTACATTTTAATGTATAGGATATGCAATTAGAAATATAATTTGTCGTTTTTATTTAAACCCAACAAATACATTATAAATAATGGTAAATTTCTTAAACGCAGATATATATTTAAGAGGAATGTTTATTGATACTGAAGAGATTGGGAGGTTTTACCTAACAGAACAAAAATAAACCAAGTCGAGATTATTGCCGACTTTTGCCAATTTCTGAGTTATTTTCCGAATCAGTGGTAGTATCTTGGCACTCATAAGCACATTCTTAAGGCCTAAATTGAGTTAAGTACAATTTTAACTTCTATTTTAAATGTAAAGAAAATTCCAAAATGTATTGTAAAATATTTAAATATATATAGTGTATAAACACATATTTACATGTAGATTAATTTTCCGTTTATCAATAATCAGTAATTTATAAACTTTACGTAATTATAAAAAACAATAATAATAAATTAAAAAAAAACAATTTTTGAAGAAATGATAATATAGATTTGAAGCAAATCTGTAAACTTCTAAGTTCAACAAACCTATAGTTAGTCACAGACCCGAATTGCAATGTGACACTAACAAATTACAGATACGAATGTTTCCCGTTTGTCGGAATCTAACCTGAATGCTCCATCAATCTTCGTCAAGTATATAGATTAGATGAATTTAAAATAATTACTAGTTCTCAAAGTGTTGTACAAAATGATCCCATGTAGATACTAGCTACATACATTTTAGTGATCTGGATAAAAACAAAACTTTTTTAATTAAAAACGATATCGACTTCAAAAGTATCAATTATAAAAATGCATTAAAAAGTAAATAAATAATTAATTAATTAATCTACTTTTACTAACTTCGATATATCTTTTGTTTTAATACCGTTAATAATTTTGAAATCGGTGCCAGCTTACGGATAACAAAATGTAATAATGTAAACGTCGCTAATTATTTAAGCTTTTTTCATTTATAAATGAACTACATTGGTAAACTCTAGCTGGCACCGACTCCAATATTATTAATGGTATTAAAACAAAGGATATATCGAAGTTAGCAGAACAAGATTAATAAAGTCATTATTTATTTACTTTTTAGTGCATTTTTATAATAGTATATTCTTTTAAGGTCGGTTTTAATTTAAAAAGTTTTCTTGTCTACTTTTTCGTTTTTTTTTTTTTATAATTTTATTCCGTATTAACTTGTTATTTTTCCTCTTTTTTATTCACTGTTAGTGCATATAAATAAAGTACAACAAGTAAGAAATCATCACCATAATCAGATCAGTAAAATAAAGTGATGACTGGAATACGCAAACACTTGAATAGCTGTGGAAACTAATATACAACTGTATAAGTGTTCTATAGAATTCGAAGGTTTCTCATGATTTCCCTGTAATCCACTGATCAGATCCAGACTTGGTGATTACCTCGGGAGTGCACTCCTTCTAATATTTTTTTTTATAAATCAGTCCACAATTAACGTAGAAATCACGTATCAAACACACAAAAAAAAACACAAAACGAATTGATAACCTCCTCCTTTTTGAAGTCGGTTAAAAATTATATTCAATTGAATTATTTATATTTAATCAATTATTTTATCTTTATTAGTAGAATTTGTTTCAACTGTCAATTTATTTTGAAAACAAAAAATATTTGTTGAAACTAATATATTACGAAAACAAAATTGTGATAAAGCTTTTCTTAAATTATTTTTGTGTGTAACTTTTGTTTTAGCTTTTATGAAATAAATAGTGTTTTATCAGTACTTAATTTTTTAAAATGAGGTCTCAAAATCTTAGAGCATACTAAAAAAACAGACCATACTTTTGTTTCAAACTTTCTCTAACACCGATTATAAATAATAGAATATTCGAATCTGAATCAATAGGAACGCCTGTCTGTTTCGATAACGTAAATAATGTTGCTTTGCGGAGCTACTTGAATTATTCAAAGAGTTTTACATAAATTACCTTGGTAAAATGTACGTCTATAATTTCATTTAGATGGAATCGCTTGAAAGTTATTAAGTAACAAACTTACAAACAGTCATATTCATAGTAATATATACATATATAGACATATACTTACTCTTAAAATTAATGGTCCATATAGTTTGTAAACATCTGACGGTTTAGAATTTTGCGAAATACAATAATTAATGAGTATCCAAATTTTATCCGCACGTAGTAGCTCTATCTCGCTAGACGAATGTGAGGGCACAAAGGAGGCTGCTGTAATGAATCGGTTGTTTAATTAATTAGTCAAGAAAGGGCTTAAGGGTGGAAGGGCCGGGACGGAGTGCGACCTAACCACCCCGTTGCCGCGTGTGTGCATGCCCTGCATATTGATTTATTATGCCTCCAGCCTCTATACGGAGGCGATAAATTATTTAATTCTAAGTTCCGAAGCGTGTTAACATAATGATCTATAGATGCTTGTCTGTATATATCTATCTACATGGGAATGTGAGTATTGAGAACGGGGGGTAAAAATTCGTTCTACTTAACAATTATGATAAAATTATTGTTGTACTGGATTTAAAAAAATAAATTAAACAATTGTTTGTTAGATTTATATTCGTTGAATGAAAACCTATTTATTCTCAATAACTATACAATAAACATTACATAATAAAATGTATTGTTTATAGTTATCTATAGTTAAAAAAAGACTGCTTCTTTTTTGTTCGGGCAAATCTTTATATCCACTGAACCGATTTTGATTTTATTTTTTGTTACATTTCTCATTATGTTGTGAAGGACATATAGGCTAATTTTTAATATTATTTTACTTTAGATATTGTATGAAATTAAGGAAAAAAAAATAGATGGTAAATACGTGTGCGGGTTGAAAACACCTATATATTATCATGAATCTGAAAATATACTTTTAAATTATTATTTCATATTCTTACTTTATTCCATAAATGCAACTGCTTGTAGATAGCTAGTATAGTATAAAAAACTGGAGAGATTGTATAGATGAATACAGTAACCTCAAAAATTACCGACACGATATGATATTTCTCTTTTGGGTCGTTTCTTTATAAGGAGGGTTTGAGGATGTTTACGATAAGTCTAAAGAAGCGTAACATTAAAGAGTAGGCATATATTTGACAAAAGAACAACGATAGTATGAAAAAACATATAGGACTTCTCGCGTAAAACTTTTTTGTTGAATAAACGAAACCATAAAACATCTAGTAATTAAAAAATAAGTACGTGTAATATCATATGCATCGCGTCATAATATTACACCTATCTCCCATTAGGGTAAGCAGACAGTGCATCATTCCACCTGCTACAATCTTGACACACGTGTTTTGCTTCTTATAGTTTAATAAGCGCTTTCGTATTTGCTGTTCGGTTATGGGTATATTTGACCGCTGCCTTTCTTCACAACGTTCTCGATCTGGATACGTTCGCCTTCAGCCTGCCCACTCACACGCGCCTTGTAAATTTGTCTGGTCAATCTTCTTTCATCCATCCTTTCCACGTGTCCAAACCAATTAATTCAGTGATTTTTAAATTGTGCGTAAAAACATAAAAGTTAAAAAGTTGTAAAGCTTTATTCAACTATTATTCTTCTTACGACTGTTTTTAGAAACATTTGCAATATGTGCTCGAACTTTATATGATAATAAATCTCCTGTGCATTTTGGAGATACGACTAAGTACAAGCCGAAATGTAAACATTACAACTAAATGACTAGATAGACAGATGTATAGGTAACTGAATAGATAGATGCACAGATAGGACATATACTTAGATATCGTAATATTGTACTGTGACGGAAACGATTTAATCGGGCATAAGTACTCTACGATACTTTGAAGATACTCAAAACATATTGTAATTTGTACCCATCCGTACTCTATTTTTATCCGCCGGGTGGGTGGTGTGTTTTATCGCTGCGGCGTGCAGTAGCCGCCTACAATTTAATAATCGGCTTGACTATTAACGATGTTTTTCTTAAGGCACTGATCTCTGGTTATTTTCGGTACATGAACGCACGCCCTCGGACCACCCATATCCTGGCGCTTGTCTGCCACAGTTTCTAGTAGACAGGCGTTCAATTTACAATAACATATATAAATGTATAAATCCCCTTTTATAAGCAGCATGATTATTAAAAGCAACTTTAACCCATCTCGATTTTTTTTACTAGCTGTGTGCCCGCGGCTGCGCCCCCGTTTCATATATTCTTCACTGCGTTTTAATTTTTTTATACGGAACCCTATTTTTTTTTTGTTATTGTTATAAAATGAATTAAAAAAAAATTCGTAAATTCAAGCACTTGCCCGTAAACTGTGCATTGAATAGGATGTTATTACGTTTTTTTTGAGTTTTGTGAGTTTTAATTTTTTTACGCGGAACCTTAATTATTTTTTAATGTTAAAAGTACCCTTAGTTACCCGGAGTAATTTCAGCTATCTATCAAAAAAAGTCCCGTCAAAATACGTCCAGTCGTTTTGGAAATTATCTGAAACAAACAGACAGACAAACAAAATTTTAAAATTCTTTGTAAATTGTATTTCTGGTATAGGTGTCTTATATATTACACATTCATATCTATTCGGTAAAAAAAATATATTGACATTACAAACAGACACCTCAATTTTATTTATTAGTATAGATAGATAAAGGTGAATAATATTTATGCTTAGGATACTTGCAAGGGCTGAATAAGTTATATTTTTACTGTTCAATATATTAGCATTTACAAACAAACGTAACGTGTGCTGCGAATACTGATTGATATTTCTTTTGACTGAAATAGATAAAATATATTTCTTCTACAATCTTATCCATTTTCTTTATTATGGGAGTAAGCATTTACACTTCGGTATAAACAGAATATTATCTCCATTATAAGATTGCCAGATTACTGTCTAGAACATATTAACTATAGTTAAAGTTAATGGTTAAAGAAACTGTGGCACCTAAAGGGCGGTTATGCTGCTCGGTCAATTGTTTACGCCTGATCATTGTTTACTTCACACGTTACTGTAGTCTATAAATTTTATAATATGTTATAACTTTGTGCACATTTGTAAGTAGGTACTATCTGGGTACATTGAACTATTGGTACGGACGGACGTCTAAATAACAATTATAACCAAAAACGAATTATTTTTTAGAAGTTGGAAAATTTGTTTTACAGTGACGCGTGTTCAGAAAAATATTACAGATTATTTCTGAAGTCACTTAAAATCGGAAAGATATGTATAAATTTTCATTGGTGTTATACTTTTAAATTTGTATAAATCTATATAAATACATATATGTAAAAAAAATGTATCATACATTTATGTAAATTAAAGATCATTCTGTGTAATAATCAAGGAAGGTATTTCCTGCGATCAAAATCGCGCTGTGAGCTAGTTTAAATAAAATGAATGAGTATAAAAAAATAGGTACCGCATGTCGTACTGGCTACCAATTAATGAAATCATTTCAATCATATCAAATCCGCGTAAAAACAAACTTGTGCCCAAATTAAGTTTGCGCCGGCAAGCGCATTAGACTAAAGCACGGCTAACTAGTAGAAATACTTGGCATTATATAAATCTAACTAGACCGGACGCCACCCCTGTGTAATCCTTTAATCAGGTCCGCAGTAGCCCTTGCCCGCACCCTATTTTTCCCTCCCAATCTGTAACATACCCCCTTTAACAACCCCCCCCCCCCCCTTTCTGTTGGATCCCTCGAACGGTGCAAATGACAGTTTCTAATTCCAACTTGCCATGAAAGTGTGTAATTGTTGCGCCGTTGATTTATACACTGGAGCCTTTTGCACGGGAACCGAGCATGTGTGCGCTTAATCGTATTACATTGAACATTCTTATTAGATATTTTAAAACAAATATCTTTAGTTTGTAATAATAATAGAAAATAAAGTTGCAAATAATATATTTTATTGTTTTTTAAGTATCGATATAGTACACTCATATTATTTTTAGTGCAATATATTTCTGGCTATTAAGAAAACGACCGAATTAGTGCCTGGCAAATTAATTTTGTACTTATTTACATACTAGCTGTGTGCCTGCAGCTGCGCCCGCGTTTGATATATTCTTCACTGCGTTTGAATTTTTTTACACGGAACCCTAATTATCTTGTTCAACATTCTTTAGTACTAAGGTAAATTAAAGATATTTCTCGTAAATTCAAGCACTTACCAGTAAAACTGTGCATCGAATCTGATTTTGTTCAATTTTTTATGAGTTTTATTTCTTTTACGCGGTACCATGATTATTTTCGAAAATTAAAACAACCCTAAGTTACCTGGAGTAACTTCAGCTATCTACCAAAAAAGTCCCGTCAAAATCCGTCCAGCCGTACCGGAGATTACCTGAAACAAACAAACAGATAAAAATTTTAATAATTGTATTTTTGGTATAGGTATCATATATACATTATTAAGATAAATGAAATGAACTAACATTAAAGCTACTGCCGTACTAAAATAGTCATTTTTTTGTCAATAAAAAAATATCTGGTAATATGAAATTAATGTTTCTAATATAGTCTAAAAGTTAGTGAAAAAGAAAATATCTTAAAATGAATTAAAATACATTTTTTTTTCCTGTAAATGTGTGATGCGCATTAATAACCATCGTTTACCTGCAGCCAGACATCTCGGACGTTGTTCGAGACAGAATATATTAAAGAACCAGCTTACTTAAAATCTTTGATTTTTTAGCATTACCAGCTCACGCACCAATATTAGAAATTCAATGAGATTCGTAATTTTCATTTTTTTCCGATTGTCACATTCTTTTAAGCATATTTCTTAAATATCCACGTACAAATACGATGAACATGTACGGGTTCGTTCATATTCGTTAATAAATTTAATTTTATTTTCTACGCAGAGAACTAATCTGCAAAACTAAATCAACTATATGTTAGACCCTTGAGGATTATGATCTTTAGCGTTACATTAATCAAGTTCTCAAAAACTTTTAGTTCTAGATCTTGAAAGCAGTGTTTTAACTTCTATGAGTTTTTTTTATTACAATTTTTGAAATATCAAATACACTCAAAGATTGAGATCTATTGCTAATATTTGCAAATGTTTTATTAAAACCAACGTTATTGAAGTATTCACTTTACAATACCTACGAGTTTACTTATTTTTCATGGCGTCCGTAAATAATAGTATAGAATATATATATTTTTTAACATACATACATAAGCTCACGCCTGTTATGCCCGAAGGGTTAGGCAGAGGTGAAATAACGAACTACACCACCCACATTTCGCCGAGCTTAGTTCCGTCCCAGATGTGACAGGGTGCGAGCCTGTCGCCATATCGTGCACAAATTCTAGACTCCGGGATGATACTGAGTAGAAAAAGCCGATCGAACCCGAGACCTCAGAACGACAATCGTGCCGTGATATAACTGCGCCACCGAGACAGTTTTGTTTTAAACTTGTATAAAGTATGTTATTAGTAGCGGCTTCACCCGCTTAGAATTTAGACAGTTTGCATCCTATGTTCTCCCCTGGATGCAATATATGTTACAATGTATTAATAAATTTCATCGAATTCGGTTCAATAGTTTTTGCATGATTGACGAAGAAATTAATAAACAGACAGACAATTTTTTTTACAACTACTTTATTGGTATTTACTTTTACATATCTTCAATGTACAGATTTCGCCTCGTTAGCCTTTTATTATAAGTACCTATAGATTTTTGTGCGGCGTAGAGACGGCCAATACTATGAACTTTTCTGTTTGTGTCTGAAGACTTCCTCTTATAAATAGACATTTGTATAGTTTTGTATTCCTAAAACCTAGACGTAATAGACTCCACGCAATAGTGGTCTACTATATTCTTAAGATATAATTAAAAAATGAAGCGATAATGGCGCAGCGGGTGGTGCGGCCGGATTTCGTGTCAATTGACGCGGGTTCGATCCTCACCTATCAGACTCTAAAATCGGCCTAAGCTTTCGGCGAAGGAAAACATCGTGAGGAAACCATAGCATGGTGGTAGGGCATTTTCTAATGATGCCCGCCTGGGTAGTTACCACACCACAAGTTTGAAAACCTGACGCCAAATACCAATAGGTGTGTTTCGGCAACATCACTTGAGAACCAGTACTTCTAGGCTTATTGTGTTTACCATCCTGGACCACATCGCCACTTAACATCAGGTGAGATTGTGGTAAAAGCACCGAGACTATTCCGTGTAAAAAAAATTGATCAGCAAACGTTACCTTATAAACGTTAACAGTACAAACTGGAAAAAGAATTGGACCTATTTCAACCTTCAATTCGATTAATTGGTACGTTCCAATAAAAAGTATTGCACGTGTTTAATAAATACCTACCCATTATACGATAGGTAGTAAATTAAACAACTAAATAAATAATTTTACCTTAAATAACAAAACTGAAAACTAGTTTCAAATCGAAGTGTATATTTACAGTTGAATATTTAATTCGTTGAAAATAGTCGATTCATTAATGCCCTTTTCTTGTGCGACAAAATAGAACGATGTCGCTTAGAAAGTATCTCCGTTCGATGTGGGATTGTCGTTTGAATAATTTGTTAGATTTTAGCCTGGTACACCTGTATGGATAAAATATACAGAACAGAAAACGATCCGATTAGATTATTCTAAAAATCTGTTTTGTTTTTAAAATACGATTTCAGTAATAATAATAATAAAAACGATTTATTGCCATAACATAATACATAGGCTTAAAAATAAACATGTGTAATATAATAATTTTGGCAATGGGACAAGCTCAGATGTTGCTATGCGGCATTACCACATAGCGCTGATTTTCAGCCTGCCCCAGCCTCGATACATTATTAAATAATACATTTTTTAACAATACTTAAGATTTAAAAAATGATATAATAATAAAATAGGTAACAAAATGCATAGATAATATTTCTACGTATAGCTCACAAAAGTCTAATAGTTTATTTTTTAATACTATTTTTCAATTGTAATGTGCCTAAAGATACCCACACTAAAAATCTGAATTCATTTTTATTTTCGTTTATTAGAATAAAGTTTAAATTGGTTATAAGAACTAACACGTTTGATAGCACAGACATTATGGTGAGGATAACTTTATGTATGTAAAAAACTAGCAGGTGCCCGCGTCTTTGTCCATGTGTTTTATCTTGACTAAATGTGGGATATCCTGATTTTGACATAGACTTTCTGTGCCTAACAGTTTCCGAATTAAATCCGGACATGCACACAACAGACAAACATTTTTTTCAGTGTTTTAGATTCGAAATAAGTAAAATAAACAAATTTTTCTAGAAAAAAAAATTAATTAAATCTACAAATTTTAGTTTTATTATTAGTATACTCGTACATTTAAAAGAAAATTGCAAATTGACGAAAGAAATTAAAACTAAGTATAAAGCATACGGAATACAAGAAAAAAATATGAACATATGAAACATAAATAAATAAAATTAAATGGAAAATAAAATCATGATCATAAAAACTATAATACTAAACTAAAATATATATTTTAAAATTGTATAATTACTTAAAAACCAACGTACATAAAGTAAATAAATACATAATCATTGATCATATCGGATCCTTGGTAGTAATACTTTTATTATTTTTGTCACTTTATTTCGAAAGGAAGTACGTATTAGTGCGTACAGTTATTTCACGTACCGTATATACAAACGCACTATAGTAGAGATCTATTGGTGTATGTAATCAAGTGTGTGTAGAATTGTGTAGGCTTGTCACAGACGAGAGCGTGTTAGTAACCGTCGATGGGTCTGTAACGCAATTCGGAAGTGATGAACCATCAAACCGAATGAAGTATTGAGATATTATGCGTGTGTACACAATCACACGTACGTGTGGGGTAACAAGAATGGACAGGATTAGGAATGAGTATATTAGAGGAAGTTTGAAAGTGGCGCCAATAACAGACAAGTTAAGAGGCGGTCGTTTGTCCTGGTGTGGACATGTGATGCGCAGGGAGAAAGAGGATGTTCTAAGAAAGGTATTGGATATGAATGAGGACGGTTACATGGGAAGGGGAAGACCAAAGAAAAGATGGATGGACTGTGTGAAAGATGATATGTTTAGAAAAGGAGTGAATGCGGAGATGAGAACAAATAGAGAGGAATGGAAGAGGAAGACATGTTGCGCCGACCCCCCAAATAAAAATGGGAAAAGGGTAGGAAGATGATGTATACAATCACACGTACATGATAATTCTAAAAAACTTTTTAAGTTAAAAACAAAACCGACTTCAAAATAATACACTGTAAAAATACACTGAAAAGACAATATATAATTACCTTTTTAATCTGCTTGGTTAATTTTGAAATCGGTGCCAGATTATGGATAACAAAGTGGTGTAAAATGTACGTCGCTAATTACATTCAATTTTGATTAATTGTTCTTTAAAATCACCATAGTCCTTTATTAAGCTTATATGTAATTGTGATAGCTATCTGCCACCGATTCCAAAATTAACGTAGCAGATTAATAAAGTAATTATTTATTGGCTTTTTAGTCATTGTTATAGTCGGTTTTGTATTTAATTAAAAACAGTTTTTTTTTCTACTTTTAAGTTAAGTATGTACTTTTAGGTGTAGCTGTGAAACCTACTTCATAGCTTTGGAAACGAATATATGAAACAAGTGTAAGTGTCTATAAGATACGAGCGTTTGTCTCAATTTCCCTGAGCTCTACTGATCAGATCCCAATCTGGTGGAAATGTGACCACCTTGGGAGAGTACTCTTTCTCAAAATTTTGTAAATCGGTCTTCAAATGAAGGAGAAATCGAGTAACAAGCATACAACAATAAAAGAAAATATAGATAACCTCCTCCTTTTTGAAGTTGGTTAAAAAAGTATTTGTTAGTGATTTCACTTTTTTGAAGTGAAGATTCTTTAACGTCGTTGAGTGATTCTCGATAGGGGATAAACTTATAGACCTGCGTCACCAATGCTACGACGTCAGCCGTCAACATGCTACAGTATGTCAAGTATGGGATGGGTTGTTGTTATGTTGCTGACGCTCGGCAATAATCAATTTATAGTCACACACCGTATCATATGTATGTTTTGTTTGAAATTAGTTACATTTTTGACACGATAGGGCTTTTATACCATGACTATCATGCAAGTGGTGATAAAACTCACCTACTATAGAGATACATACCAGTACGTTGAGTTCAGAAATCAAGAAGCTAGAGTAAAATCAGCATTAACAAGATGATAGGATATTTGAGACTGACTGATTCGGCTTCACCGTGAAAAACTTATCATAAGGGTCGTTCCTGTATTTCGTATGTATCAGTGGTAAACACGTAAGCAATGGATACTTATTTCCATTCATCTATCTATTCAAACGAAAGAAGTCCACTGCTGAGCATAGGTCTCACCCAAAGAT
Source organism: Samia ricini (assembly GCA_014132275.2). Lineage (NCBI taxonomy): Eukaryota > Metazoa > Arthropoda > Insecta > Lepidoptera > Saturniidae > Samia > Samia ricini. The sequence goes on from AP028159.1 coordinate 5,957,399, forward strand.
CTCCACAACGACTGGTCTTGCGGGAAACGCGTTCAGCGGATTTCCGCGAACTTCACTACGTCGTCGGCCCACCTTGTGGGCCCTTCCCACACTGAGTCTTCCGGTGCGTGGTAGCCATTCGAGAACCAGTTGGTACCATAGGGCATCGATCCTCCCTGCTTAGTGCCACTTAAGTTTAGCAATGTCTAGCATTCCTGTTTCTCACATTGTTTACTTATTAAATTGAACTGATCTTAGAAAGGATTAACCAATGCCTTGAGACATTGGTTAGGTTGGTGAGGCATTACCATGAGGGGGGGGGGAGTAAATGTTTTGAAAATTATTGTTGGAGAGAGAATTTAAAAACGTTTGAAAATTTTAAACTTGATCGACCTTATTATATTAGGTTTCGCCGCATAACTTTCCAAGATCAGCCAATATAGATGAGCAACAGTGAGCAAGATGGTTACTTAGCAAGTGTATATTCAAATCTACTTGGAAGCTTTGGTCATAGTATATGTTCGGAACCAAAATACCGCAACACCGGTTTTGACATTTGGCAGCGCTACTGTTCTGTAGCGTCCTGACCTTTTTTTTTTTTTTTTTTTTTTTTTTTTTTTTTTTTTTTTTTTTTTTTTTTTTTTTTTTTTTTTTTTTTTTTTTTTTTTTTTTTTTTTTTTTTTTTTTTTTTTTTTTTTTTTTTTTTTTTTTTTTTTTTTTTTTTTTTTTTTTTTTTTTTTTTTTTTTTTTTGAGAGTCGCCCGGGAATACCCACTAAAACCCCCCGGGGCCGTCCGCTGCATTTGGGGTGGGGGCGACACGGGGTGGCTTTCGCAGGCACCGCGTCGCCCCCCTGCAGCGAACCCACCGGGCCTCGTCGTGCAATGGCCCAAGTAGCGTCCTGACCTGCTGAAAACGGTTGTTATTTTGTTGCGCATACATCTAATTGTTCATAATTTCAATTATGTTAGATTGTTTCTGTATATTTAGGCCACGGGACGAGAGATTCCCATATGAAGGCTATTTGGACTATCATTTGGAACTATTATTAATAATATTAACGTATACTGCGTGACACTACATGTGGCGAAATACCAACTTGACCGACATTGACTTGACTACGACCTACACATCGCAGGCGGGGTTTTCTCATTTTGCCTCCATCACAAACTCGAATGATTAAGTCTTCCACTGCACTCAACGTTTATTCCCGAGGCTTTTGCTGATGGCAGAACAGTATATTTAAGCCGGCGCGGCATGATGTTTAGAATCTGTTAACAGAATATCGTCTACCGGCAGTCGTTATCATTCGTGGATTGTTTTTCCTTTGATGAAATGCAGTCATATCGCCGAGCTTATTTATGAACAAAAAATTTACCTACATATTCATTTAAGTTTAGTTTACTTACTCCAATTCGTAAAATTTCGTAACCGGTTGGGACACATACCTCTAAAACTGTATGTATGATAAAGAAAAAAAACATCACCATTGTATGATTTTTGTCAAAGTACTGAAAAAATTACATCATTTGTTATGAGAATGTGTCCAAACTCAAGAGACGCGTCAGAAAATGTTACCGGATTCCTAGAAGAGGATAGGAGAGATAAATATAATCTTACAAAATTCAATCCAATATCACATGCTGCAAGAATTCTCTATAAATTTATTTCTTTAGTGTACATTATACTAATAATTAATAACTAGACAAGTCATATATAAAATATCACAAATGTTCAACTCGTATACATTAAAAAGAATATAATAGAAATAATTCAATCAGTTCAAAAAAAGGTTTCACTAAAATAAGGCAATTAGTAATTGTCTTTCACTACAATGCATTATAAACACTTTTCCTAGGTTTCAAATATGAACTATGAACCCACTCGAGTTAACTCCATTGTGGAATCTTAACTAATTCGTACACGTGCTAGGCTAGGGGTGAGTGTGACACTCGTGTCAATGAATTATCGAGTGTCTTGGGACAAATCGAAGGGTGCCGTCGAGAAACGCCCGAAATTCGTCAGATGTCTATGTACTCAACAGTTATAACTATGTTTGTATAATGAGTTTAGTACAAACTGCTTTAATAAATATGCCAATATACTGGCATATTTATGCAAGTAAAACGATAATTAAACTCATTTATTATTATTATTATTAATTGACATGCGGTAATCATGTCATTAACATAAATATTATAAAACTAGCCGCCTGCCCCGGCTTCGCACGGGTAAACAGACATCTCTAATTTAAAAGAAAATACGGCCTATGTACAAAAATTGTAGCTTTTTAATTGCGAAAGAATTGTTTAAAACCGGTTTATTAGTTTTACAGTTAATTGAAACAAATTTTTCAGCTTTATAATATTACTCGTAAGCAGTGGCGTAACTACAGGGTGGCAGAGCTGGCGAAATGCCACGGGCACCGGTCCGATGGGGCCCCGACCCGCGACCTCAGAAGAATCCATACATTTTTAACAAAATTATAAATACAACTAAAGTTAGACACGACGAAAGATTTAAACGCTTTTGTGATTGATAACTGATTTATTGAAATCAAATTACAACGTGACGGTTTTTACTGGGGTCGCATCCAATGAAATTGCCACGGACCTCAGATGGTATAGTCACGCCACAGCTCATAAGTATAGGCAGATAAATAAATACCTTCTCGATTATAAGAACTTAAAACATGGAAATTAATAATGGCTGTACACAAAATCTTACTTAATATAGTTAATAAATTATTTTTATAAATCTAGTACCTAGATTGTTTATCTATACTAATAAATAAAATTGGATTATCTGTTTGTACTGTCAAAATTATTATTTTTTTACTAAATAGGTATGTATATACGGTACCTATACCAAAAATACAATTTTTTAAATTGTTGTCTGTCTCTCTGTTTGTCTGTTTCTTCCGGGTAATCTCCGGAATGGCTGGACGGATTTTGACGGAATTTTTTTTTGGTAGATAGATGAAGTTACTCCTAGTAACTTGTGGTACTTTTAATCTTCGAAAATAATTAGGGTTCTGCGTAAAAAAAATGAAACTCATAAAATATTGAATAAAATTTGATTCTACATACAGTTTTACGGTCAAGTGCTTGAATTTATGAGAAATATATTTACTTTATATTAGTATTAAACATAAATTAAGGTTCCGTATAAAAGAAATAAAATGCAGTGAAGAATATATGAAGCGCGGGCGCAGCCGCGGGGTCACAGCTAGTTTTAAATACATTTGTAAGGTAATAACTGTTTATTTGTTGTGGTAATTATGTTTACATTTCTTATATTTTCTGAATGGTGGTATTTTCGGTTAATAGGAGTTTCTATATTTAAATAATAATGAGTGTGACAAAGAACAGCTTGTATCGTACTGATATAGTGTTGTCCCTCTTAGGGCAGCAGCAGCAGTTTCACTTCGCGTTCGGGCAACGTCCGTTCCCGTTCCCGCCGGATCCGCTTGGCGGCTTTCGAATGCCGCCGATAACTACGTGTCAAAGTGAGTATCAAGCTTATTTTAACTAATTTACGTTTACTTTATTGATTACGTTAATTTACTTTAATGATACGGTCTTTTTTACACGGAATAGGCTAAGTGCTTTGACCATAATCTCAGCAGATTTTAAGTGACGATGTGGTCCATGATAGTAAACACACTAAGACTAGAGGTATTAGTTCTCAAGTGATGCTGCCGGAACACACCTATTGGTATTTAGCGACAGGTTTTCAAACTTGAGGGTGGTAGCTACCCAGACAGACATCATTAGAAAATACCCTACCACCATGCTATGGTTTCCTCACTATATGTTTTCCTTCACCGAAAGCTCATGGCGATTTTAGAGTCGGATAGGTGGGAATCAAACCCGCGTCGATTGACGTGGAAGCCGGCCGCACACTACCCGCTGCACCATCATTACTCTATTATTATTTATAACGACAATGAATACAGGTTGCTTTTTCCCAAATTTTTATACCTTATTTATCTTCAGTGACCCAATTAAATGCCAAAATTTCTTGAAGCATTCGAGGCAGTTGTAAGATCTCAGAATTCACACTCCTTGATATTATTTTCAGTACAATTCAATTATGCACAATAACTAAGTTATATTATATAAAACGACGCCAAAATTACACAATATAGGCTCATAGATTGCAAATTGTTGACTTAAAATCAAAATCAATAATTTTTTATTGAATTTAGGCCCTGATATTTGACTTATGAACGTCGAAAAACTATCACCGGTTCGGGAAACAGTTCAGTCAAGAAGAGAAAAAATAATAATAACATGTACCCACTAAGTATATTACAAATCAAATTCGCGCAAAGACCTCAGTAATAATTGAATTATGAATAATCGTTATTGAAAATTTAAAACAAAAACTATTTTTTTAAAACTTCTTTTATTATAAAATGCTGCATATTTTTATTAATTAATACAAATTTAATAACCAAATAAAAAAAGGAACTGGGCTGATAAACAGAGGAGAAAAATATCTTGAATTCTTATGCAGTTATTTTGAAATACCTACATATACTATAATCGTTTATCTTCATACAAAATCTTCAAGACCTTTTAAAATATTATAGTAAGTATAATATGTCAATGTTAAACCCTAATATAAAATCTTTGTAACTCAAACTTAAAATCATCAAACTATATGGCCGTCTAAACTACGTTCACTAAAGCGCAAATTCAATCAACCCCCCTAAAAAAAGATGTAGGGCCGAACTGAAAGCTGACTGCGGAGGCAATCGAACAAGTATCCGCCGAACCCGCTAAAATCCACTCAGGCCAAAACAAGTCACGCGCGGTTCAAAACGTGAAAAACAACAAAAAAAAAAAACCTTCGCAAATCGACGCGGCGAGCGCGCATATCGTATAAAACCCGACTTCGCCAATCGTCGGCCAAAAACGGTACCGTGATACCGAAAAATAAAAGGAGGTAATACTGTTGAAAAAATAAAGTAAACGATATGTGTACGAATCCCCAATAGCGTTGGCTAGCTTTGTGCGTCCGACATTTTTATAATGGTGTACCGTTTTTTTTTTTAAATATATTTTTTTGTATTTGGAAATTTCTAAGTTAATTGATGACGTTGCATGACATAAAAATTCTGCGTCTGTAAAATAAATGATGTCTAAATTACCTAAGTCTAAGTACCTAACTATCAGGAGGGTCATTACCAATATAATTAAAAGTAATTAGTGTTAATTTAAATTACTAGTATTAATTTAATGTGTCGAGTACTCATAAAAATGAAACAATAGAAAGACAATAGGAAAACAATGGAAAGCTGGCGTAAACGCCGGGAAGGTGCTCAAGGGGTTAATCAAGTATGTTTACTAATAATTGTTTAATAAAACTTGTTTCTTTGTTTTTCAAATCAAACAAACCGGGAATAATGATTTATTAATTAGTAACATAGACATGTAAAAAAAAAAAAGTTTTAATATACTAAATAGTGAACTAAATATGTGATTTAGCTGAAAGAAAAAGACAGTGGTAAAATAAATTATTCATAGACAATTAAAATATTTATCTTCAATAAAACTCAATATTTAAGATGGTAACTTTATTCATGGTATACTACTATAAACCCATTTTGCTCGTTTGGATATATTCTAAAGTGGCAGCGGGCTGGGCACATTGATCGTAGAACCCGATGTCCGATGGGGCCAACGGGTTCTGGCGCGCACCAAAAGACGCAGCGTGGGTAGGTTCTATCATATGGACTTACGAACTGGTGAAAGTCACGGGATCCTGGTGAATGCGGGCGGCGCAAATCCGGACTAAGTAAACATCTTTGGGGAAATTTGTTTATGAAAATCCTTTCGTTAAGGTGATAAATATGATTTATTTCTATCACAGATATGGGTCAATTTGGTCTAAGTTCCGGCAACACTCACTGGGGCTACGGCAGCGCCGGTGCGTACCCGGCGTACCTGCCGTCTTGTGCTGCTCCTGCAGCATCACAGTTCAACCCCCCTGCGCTCGGCTTCGCTGGTACCATGCCTGATCAGACTCCATCGCAGGACTTTACTGCTAATAATGCAGGTAGAGAAAAAATAATTTAATAACCAATGTACATTAGTTGGTTCTTCAGTTATAATAATTATTGAAAATTTGAAGATAAAGTGTTTTTATATTCATATAGCAATACAATTATATAATAAAACAAGTGTTATTGAGTTCTATGGGTACAACGTTTTTTTTCCCATTTCTATTTAGATTCATACATTACTGAGTGACTTGAAACCCTACTGAAACCTCAATGAAGGCATTATTTAAGGCATAATGTTTCTTTCGTAATAAAATAGCATTTTTCTGAATTTAATTTGCACTAACCATATTTATATAAAACCAGCACTGGCCTACTCAATAGACAATTATTTAGAATATCCAATATTCCTGTATCTGTAATAAAATTCGCTAAACAATAATATTAAAATTTCTTAAAATTTACATAAATAAGATTAATTATCTGTAAAAATTGAAAATGTATTCCCACGTCAGACAATAGTGATGAATCATTCACGGCAACAATTTCATAAGGCGCCATAAAACATTTAATGACATGAAAACAACAGCACGGTGCATTTAAAACAAGAACGTGTCGTGCAGAATAACAACAGAAAGGCGTAAAAACTCTTTGGCCATTATTCATTACAGTTTACGATACCAGGCTGAAGCTTATTAAACCAGTAGGGTGAAATTAAATTTACCAACAATTTACGACTCACATCCTCCGTGTAATAGCGCGCATCTATGCGCGTTGCGGATGCGCTCGCGCGGCGCATTGCTTCGAGTCAAACCCGCCCGCACGCACACGTTCCGTTTACTATAACCCCAGCCGATGAATTTATTACCAATACCTTATGAAATATTAATATATTATAGCTATAATAACAGCTTAATAAAATTCTGTCGTTAGTCAACTTTCCGCTTTTATATAGACTTAATATAGATGTTTAGTTATAATACTGCCACCAAAATAATCTATACATATAACATCGAATTTAATTTATATATTCTGTTTTTTTTTTTATAAATACAGTTCTCCCGGATACAACGGGAGTGGATCTAGATCAACAGTTATCAAGTTTAGTCGGTTCATCACCATCTCATCACAGCAGTCTCCTACCGCGATATAACAACAATTCAGATTACCTATCGACCGGTCCTCGTTCACTAAGTGACAACAGCTCACAACCTGAATCTCCGGTTCAGGACGACTTACTCACTTCGAACACTTCCACGAACATCGGTCACAATCACTCGAACACTTCGAACTTCCCCTCACTAATGGGATCGCAGAACTCGTCGTACGGTAGCGGTAACTGCAATAATTCACTTTACCCCGTCCTACCGGCGAGCTTGTTATACAGCCAATTGTATACGGCAGCCAACCAAACGCACAACTTCCATCAGTTACACTCGAATTCGATACACTCGACCCAGAACCATCATAATGAGTTGCAGACGATGATGGATCAGATATCGTCGACGACGAATAATCACAGGCAGCACGGGAACGGACAGGAATTATTATTAAGCGGTGGGAATTCGTGCGCGGCGGCCGCGGCGCGGGGGGACGACGGCAGAGTTAACAACCTCGGACAACGCGGCAACCCACAACCTGATAGCAACACCGTGTGGCGGCCATACTAGAAACAAATGTGACACTTCTTTCTTAACGTTAAAAAATAAATACATTTAAACACGAACAAACTTACCTGTATTTTCTACCTTTTTTTTTAGAATTCGAATGTGAAAAGTTCATAAACGGTTCGTTGTAAAGCTACACCGTGTGGCGGCCATACTGCAAACAAATGTGACGCTTCTTTCTTAACATTAAAAAATAAATAAATTTAAAACACAAAAAAACGCCTTACCTATATTACCTTGCCTGTATTATCTACCTATTTTTAAAATTCGAATGTGTAAATTCATAAACGATTCGATGTCAGGTAATTTTTAATGTTAAAATCTACTGAGAAAAAAGTTATCAACATAGTTATAGTACCTAGTTTAAATATTGCAACGAAATTGATGTCGAAAATTATTATTTAAATACGTAGATTACGATTTACGGGTAAATCGAAATCAATTAGCGATTTTGTTATTTCTTGGTAAATGGATAATCGCTCCCGTCCGAAATTATACGAAAAATATCACAATAAATATTTACGCAGACGATACGTTATGTTGTTATAATATTTTAAAAAAAGATCGGTGAAGAAGCAATTAGATGTAAAGTGATTTTTTTAAAGTCTAGAAAACTTTGTAGAATAACTAGATCACAATGATATGTATTGTTTTTGTTTCGATATTAACGTACCAGAATTTTTAGAGCTGAACAAGGATGTAAAATACGATGCAAATGGCAGATGAGCATATCATAAGTACTCCTTCCTCTATATATGTAAGTTTAAACTTTGATTTCTTAATAAAAATGATCACAATTTACATCACGAATAAAATTATTTCTATCAATATGAACGTGATAAGTCATAACATGATGGTTATTTTTTGTAGATAAGTTTTTATAACACGTAACAACAAAAAAAAAATGTAAATAATAACTGTGAATAAAATACGATTTGTTGTAAAAATGCATCTTGTAAAGTGCAATAGTTGTGCAATTATAAAGTTGAGTAGATGTATACTGAATTAGTTTGTAAGTGTAAGAAAAAAAACCTGTTGATTATATTATATAAAAAATGTCCAAAACGTAGATAAAAAAATACTTTTTTTTCTTTTGATTTTAATCGTTATATTATTAATTTTTTTTTATCTATTTCATTGTGTGAAATTTATATACTAAATATCATGAGTATAATTTACAATTTTAAGATTAGATCTCGTTTGTTTTTAAATAATTACGATATTTGTTGAATTATGGTTTCTTTTATGAAACTCTTTGAAATCTTCCAGTCGTTGAAGGCGGTTTTTTTTCATTCAAATTCGGCAAATATTGTGTAATTTAGGGATCGTCCATTAATCACGTAAGAGGGAGGGACGGTAAAATATCACGTATATATATTTTTTCGTTGAATATGTGATGTGTAAACCGAACCTTATCCTTAACCCGCCGTTGCCTAGGAAAGATTCCCAAAGTTTGTTAAATAATTAATAACTTGATACGTTTTACTAAAAATACACGTGATTTTGGATGGGAGGGTTGTCTAAAACCTTGCCACGTACCTCCAGTAAAAAGGGGGCACGTAAATTTGCAAAAAAAAGAACATCACGTGATTAATGAACGACCCCTTAGCTCGATCTCTGCTAACACATGAATGGTGCGCGATGACCTACAGAGATTAGTCGGTTAAAATATTTCCGTAATCCGAAATAAATTTATTTACATAAACCAAAGTTAAATTTATCATGACATGGCATGAATGTTATATTCCCTTTTCGTTATGAATACTACAATCGTTTATTGTTTTTTTTACAATAAGACAATTAATTGTGTGCAATATGATAATCTTGTTTTATATCTGTATTACTTATTAAGTTGTGACAATAAACTTACTTTTTTATAAACGTAATTTTCGTAAACGTTTATTTTCTCGATCATTATTTATAGTGAGTGATACGTTGTTTATAAATAAATGTACCTATCAGAAATTAATTTTTATTTAATAAAATCTACGAAAGAATTATTGTCGTTTATTTTATACACACATAATAAATTAATTACTTATTATAATTAGTATGTTTTTTGTTCAATGAGACCCATTAACTATCGCAAACATTTAATAACTTAAGAGTAACACGAAAAAAAAAATTAAAAACGGTCGATGGAATCCAATATATAAGGAGGTTATAAGCATCTACGAAAAATTCCGTCCTGATATGTTCAGTAGTTTTGAGGTGATGGTGCATCAAAAGAACACCATTTTCCTTATATATAAATAGATATGCTCCCAAAGTTTTGATTATACTTTTGACTAGAAATTATACCAATAAGAGTTACGAACAATTTATGTCCAATGGTCCAACAATAATGGGGGGGGGGATTGCCATAATCGCCACGCTTGGCAGGCGGCTTGGCTATCGCAGTAGATGCTTATGATACTCATAGGACGCTGCCGCCCATCCTCTGGTTTTTGTCTCTTAGTCGCCTTTTACGATACCCACGGATAGATATGGGGTGATACTATTCTTGGTCGGTACCACACGGCTAATAATTAGCAATATTAAAGAGAACAAACAAGTATGGTTACCACCTAACTATTTTTTGTGTTTATTTTTGCCGGGAACCTTATCACGGAATAATGATAGAATTTTCATCTGAATTTATGACAATGAGCATATGACAATAATATATCCATACTTCAATAATATTAACACACATATGGATATTCGACGAACACCAATCGGTATGTGGACTGATATTTCGGCAACAACAAACGAAACTGAAATAAATAACCCTGCCTCATTAATTTGCACCAATGCGATCCGACGGACGCTACATACAAAGACAATAAAATACGTAAATGTTTGGACGATTTCAAAAAACGCAATTTTTATTTTAGAATAGGTATATTTTGGTTAGAATATGTTAAAATTTATATTAACACTATCTCATTTTCTTAAATACGCCAATATTTTTTGTAAGAAAGTGATACTAACACGAGTAATGTTACCAAGAAAATAGAACAGAACAGAATACACGTAGATAGAGGGAAAGAAATGGGACGTAATAAAACAAATCTAATTAATGTGTCGAGTACCCATAAAAATAAGACAATAGGAAGACAATAAGAAAACAATGGAAAGCTGGCGTAAACGCCAAGTAAGTGCTCAAGGGGTTAAACAGCGAAAATAAAATAGGAAAAATGTTGTCTAATTATCCAACTATTGTAATAGTTTATTTTAAAACTTTTTGTGGTAACAAAAAATTAACCAAACATAAACGAGAAATATACATTATTACATATAACAGATTAATCACCTTGATAACTATAGGTATTAGTGTCAAAATAATAAATGATTTCTTTTTAAAAATCAAAGTAAATATCAGGAAAGATTATGAAGACTTAATCTGGTTCTTATTAAGTTAACATAAAATTAAAATCTTATTATAACTTGCAATGTCGGGCCTTAATAGGGCTCACAAATATCAAAATATAAGCAGCACACTAAATTTTATAACAAATTAGTGTTAGGATAATTATTCGTATACTTTGTTTATATACATAATAAGTAGTATGAAACTGTAATAGAATTTACGTATACATTTCTGAACCGGAACCGGAAAATAGATAAACGGAAGTGGAGTTAATTTTGGATTTAATCGATAAGCAATGTAAGAATTAAGAATTAATAATCAATGTAAGAATTTTCTATATTTTTAAAGACGTATTTTAGAATGTCTACATATTTTGTTTGTTAAGAATATTATTAACAGGTATTGCATGCGTTACAATATAAATTAGTCGCCCATCGGGTATTTAAGGCAGTCATTATCGAGACGTGGCACGGATAGCATATAGAGTTTTATGATATATGGCCAAATATAAGTTTCAAATAGATCGATATACGTGTAATTACTGCACCCTGACCTGTCCCTACATTAGGTACTAATACATTTGTATAATCATTATAGTTCGATTTGATTCATTAAGAGATTAATTGAATGTAAACTCTTCTTACCACAGGATAACATAAATATGGAACAAAAACAAGAATCAATTGTTTCAAAGTCTATATTTAACAGAATTTAGTCTAAAAAAACAGACACCACCACCATAAACTTAAATCCGCCCTCACCATCTGGATGAATGGCGTTCCACGACGGTCAGGGTCGTGCGGAATTTGCTACGCACGACTATCTTGTGGAACTAACTTGCGTCGGCGGTGTTACGGCTCCGATACGACTTGGAAACTATTAAGAAGAAAGTCAACTACCTTAAATGCCGACAACACACCTGCGATTCTTCTGGTGTTGTGGGTGTCCATGGGCGGCAGTGATCACTTACCATCAGGTGACCCACGTGCTCGTTTGATATACTAAGAACACTTGGTAAAACGAAACCACATACAGTCTTAAATACTTATGTGACGATGTGGAGCAAGATGCTAAACATACTAAACCTAGAAGTATTAGCTCTCAAATGATGTTAGCAGAAAAACACTAATTGTGCTTGGCTACAGATTATCATACTTCAGGGTGGTGAGGCGGGTATGAAAAAATATCCTAAGATTATATTATGGTTTCTAGACGAAGTTTTTCTTCAACACTTCAAATTCATGTAGATGGTCGATGTTGTTACACAAAACAAGTAAATAAGATAATAAAAAATAAGTTGAATTTATGTAAAAAAAAAACAATGCTAAAATTATTGTCACCGCAACGACGTTGATAATATATGCGAAGCCACCCATGGCACCAGCGTAGGTAGATACGAGAAAAATCGATGCCAATTTGCCGACCTGTTTAAACGATTATAATGAGATATTCAAATAGACAAGTAATTAATAAAGATTAGTTAACTATATCATCGGATGGCAGGCTGGATCGAATATTGGATATGTAACCTATCCATATTTTACTGTTGTAATGACACACGATAAACTTTTTTATTACAGAGAGATATTTTGATTATAATTCATCAATCACTTTCAAATAGCATAAATTGCATTTATCTTTCATTTATTTACATAAAATAATAGGTATACACTAGCTGCGTGGCCGCGGCTGCGCTCGCCTTTCATACATTCTTCACTACGTTATACATCTTTTAATTTCCCAAGTCCCTAAATTAAATATAGATAATAAAAAAAAAAAAATCTTTTAATTTGTTTGGTTATTTTTAAGAATTACAGTTCTGTAATTAATTATGAGCAAGCAGAAATTTAAATACCCGTTAGTGAAATTGCATTGAATCGGATCTCATTGAAATTTCATAAGTTTTATTTTTTTTTAAGCGGAACCCAAATAATTTTTGAAAATAAAAGTAACCTAAGTTACGTGGAGTAGCTTCAGCTATTTGCCTAAAAAGTCCCGTCAAAATCAGTTGAGCCGTTTCCAAGATTACCCGGAACAAACAGACAGACAGACAACAATTTTAAAAAACTGTCTTTTTGGTATTGGTTTCAAATACACATTCATAATTTAATTTAAAAAATCGTTATCCTGATATTACAAACAGATACTTAATTAAATAAGACTCATCATCTCCCTGTCCTTATCATAATTTATATGGGGTCGGCGCAACTCTCCCATGAGAAGTTTCACTTCAATTATTTACAAAAGAAAAACACTACAGTTCTTATTTTAATCCAACCCTACTCTTCAGAACACCTAGCTTGCAATGCGTGACAGAATAAATATCCTGGGAATGGGTATTCGGAGCGACCTAAACCTCAAGGACCACATCGAACATGTCATCTCCACAACATCTCGGAGACTCGGAATCCTAAACAGAGTGCGACGGTTTTTCCTGCCCGACCAGCTGTACCTTCTTTATAAGACCCAGGTTCGGCCGTGCATGGAATACTGCTCGCACCTCTGGGATGGATCCGCTAAATATCTCATCGATGCCTTAGACAGATTGCAGAGGCGGGCTATCCGCATTGTAAATGATACAGACATCACCAACTCTATAGAACCGCTTCAATTGCGCAGGGACATAGCCTCTCTAAGCGTATTTTACCGCTTGTATCATGGCGAGTGTTCTGAAGAGCTCTTTGACCTGATCCCCTCCTCTCCATTCCATAACAGAACCACGCGGGCGGGACTTCGGTGTCACGGTTTCACGGTGACACCCATAACTTCAAGAACCAAAAAGTTTGCTGACTCTTACTTTTGTCGCACTGTAGGTTATGGAACCGTCTTCCTGTCAACGTGTTCCCCCCTCCTTCATACGATATTGGGTCCTTCAAAAGAGGCGTGAAGAGGTACTTAAGCAGGCCAGCATGACAGCGGTGACTGGCATTGAATTCTGTTCAGTGTCAGTCGCCGCTGTTTTGGATTGGACTGTACTTACTATCAGGTCCAGTACAGTCACTGTGCTGTGCATTATAAAAAAAAAATGTTTACATTATCACATAACTAGTTTTGATTCTCTCGTTTATATGACTAATCTATACAACGCCAGTTAGGCCAAAAACCTTGGCGGGTGTATGCCGAAACTTGACAGTTTCATAATTACCGGATAAATGGTTTATACACGCATAGAAGATAAACATACAAACCTAGATTTTTATGGTGGTATTATTCTCTCCACGATAAATCTGTAAAGGCCATTTCGGCCAACAGCATTAACTAGTTAGCAAAAAAAATAATGTCAGGTAAGACTGTGTTCAAAGTACTGAGCCTAACCCGAAACAAAAAAAATTATATGTATTTATGTAATATCCAAATGGTAAGTAACCCTAAAGACAACGTAATAGTAACTCTAATACTAACAGCGACTCGACTCGTTCATACAAAATCCATTGTTAAAAATTTTAAGAAATAACTTACTTATACATAACTCTTTTCCAAGTATAATTTAAAATTCAAAATTTTCGAGTGCCAATTAAGGTACAGATAGCCATACAGAGAGACGTTTATAAAATTTAACAGTATGTTAGGAACTGTTTTTTTTTGCAAAGATGTCTCTTGATTTACGTGAGAAAAATGAATTTTCACCGTTTTTTATTTATTTATTGGTATTGATTAGTGTAGATTATTAGAACTAATAACAATCCAGTGAGTAGTAATTTATTATAAAGTCTATGAAATTTACGAATGATTAAAGAAAATAATTGTTTACAACTATTGGAGAAGAAAGAACAAATAAAATTGATCAACACATAATTCTCTCTAAGGGGCCCTAGAAGAATTACAAAAGCAAAGTTTTGGACCTTTTTGACACTAATCAGCACTTGTCAGCAATAGTAAGCGAAGCTCTTACATAACCATTAGCATAATTTTGAGAAACATAATACGAAGATGTTGCTTACGTTATTACCATTCATATTAATGAATACGTAATAGTTGTACGACCCCTAATAGATTTTGTTTTTCATTTATTCAACCATAAGAGGTCCACTGCTGAACATAGGTCTTCCTCCAATAAGGAAGAGATTGCGATAATCGCTACGCTTGGCAGGCAGGTTGGCGATCGCAGTCAAGTGGTTGTTGTAGTCATAGGATGTTGCTGGCAATCCCCTGGTTTATCCCTCAGTCTCTTTTTACAACACTTACAAGATATGGGATGGTATTATTCTTAGCTGGCAACACACAACACTTGATAATGATTAAGTGTTTTTTTTGACAATATGCCATATAATGTATTTAAAGTAAAATAATGTTGTAACATGAAATTAATATTCGTATTTTTATCTGTTCAATGTTTGCAATTAATTACAGCATTCAATAATTTCGCGCTTCGTCGAGCGAAAGCTGCAACACAAACTGTATAGTTCTGATAACGGTACATAGTTACCTATTTGCAGTACGTACATAACAGCAGTTGATATGCAAACTGGATTAACTGACGATTAACTAATTTTATGTTAAAATACTTATATCATCAAAATTACGAAGTAATATATCTACATAGCAATATTACTTTTGACAGAATGGTGGCCACGTGACTATAAAAGGGGAATTGGGCGGCCACCATACCGTTGGGTAGACGATATAATAAAAACCGCGAGTCAAACCTGGATAAGGTTAGCTCAGGACCGAAACGAATGGCGTAAAAGTTGAGAGGCTTATGCTCAGCAGTGGGCGATGATTAGCTGATGATGATAATTATTACTTTTATTTCCAATCTAGTTTGCCTTACGGCCTTGTTATTAACTATTATAATATTACAATTATTAAAATCTTTTGGCAGTAATTTTTCTGTCAATCTCATTCACTTCTGTTCGCATAACTTTTTTATAATTCAATTTGTGGCTTAAGAACGTTAAAAAATTACCACTGGTTCATGTATCAACCCAATCGAAAAAAGCCAGCAATCTGTTTTTTTTTTTTTAAGTATTATATAAATTATACAAGTTATAACAATAAACGGTTTTAGCGGAAACACAGAGAGGGTTGTCACTTCCAAACATCACTACCGTTCACGTAATGAACCATCGTATTATAATAACCTTTGGAGATTAAAAGCTGTTTGACATAGTGCTTAAAATTATTGTCAGGTTAAATCGGGCATGTGCTTTGGAATCATGTTGTAGAACCTGACACTATTTCCTAAAAACCTTTTATTGGACTTACTAAAGCCAAGAGACGACTAATTTGTGATTACATCTAGTATTAAAATTATGCGCGCCGTTTGCTAAATCAAACTTGTTTAAATTTTTGCGGAAGTACATTAAATTATCATCTATTGGGAGACCAAAAATGATTATACTATATTCCTTAAATTTATTGTAAATGGCTCGAATTGCACGTTTTTGTATTGTGTATCATCATTTATAAAAAAAAAGAACCAGATCGAGTTTCTTGCCGGCTCTTCTCGACTGGGTTGTTTTCCGAACCGGTGGTAGTGTTTTTAGACGTTCATAAGCGCCTTCTTAGGGCCTAAATTGAATAAATAAATTTTGATTTTGATTCTCCTGCCTTTTCCCAACTCACTTGGGGTTGGGACAGTATGTTTTCTTCTTCCATACGTCCCTATCAGCCGACATCTCTTCATTCACTCCTTTTTCTTTCATATCATTTCTTATACACTCCATCCACTTTGGCCTTTCTCTACTTTTCCATCCTTCCACATTCATATTCATTACTATTTTACCCACATGCTCTTCCTCTCTTCTCATAACATCTCCATATCACGACAAACGGGAACCTTTCAACTTTTCTACCATTGACGCAACTTTCAAACTCCCTCTAATATATTCATTTCTTATTTTGTCCATTCTTGTAACACCACACATCCATCTCAACATTCGCATCTCAGCTACATGCAGTCGCTTCTCATCCATCTTCTTACTAGCCCAGCATTCTGATCCATACAAAATGACAGGTCTTATGATGGACTTATATATCCTCCCCTTCAATTTAAGTATTGTGTATCTATCGATTAAATGAAATAACCGAAACAATCTATTGAGTATTTCTCGATTTAAATGTATTTAATTAAGAGACAGACAGACGTTGAAATCGAATTGTATTTTATTGTTTGTTTTTTCTGTTTGACAGTACAGATACAAGCTAGAGTCAATGAATATAAAAAGTATCTTTGAATCTAACATAATGTATCAATGAATTCTATTTCACATTTCGTATGTACATCTTTAATAATCTATCTACTGTGAATATATGTAGATAAATATTTACGTTAGTTCCTATTTGCTTACCTACTAAATACATAGTCAAGTCTGATTCTAATGCGTACAACTGTGTAAACTTGGGTGAACCGGCCTACCTTATTTATACAATCGGTTTACGTCTTTATCCGTTGATTGTGGTAATGTGAGAAATTTCTCATAATACATAGGTTATTGTAGAGAATAATTTGTACCTATTACTTTTTAAATAAGCATTATTAATATGCCGATTACCCATAAAAACGAGACAATAAGAAAACAATAGGAAAACAACGGAAAGCTGGCGTAAACGCCAGGTTAGTGCTCAAGGGGTTAATAATCTGAATACACGGTAAATAGTTTTTAAACAAACTATATTATATTACCCTTTCTTCAACTGTTTACAGCGCATTAAGGAATCAGCCGCATGAGGTTTTTTTAACACATATAGGCTCAGTGCTTTGACCACAAAATCACTTGTTAAGTGACGATGTGGTCCGGGGTGGTAAACACACTAAGCCTAGAGGTACTGGTTCTCAAGTGTTGCTGCCGGAACACACCTATTGGTATTTGGCGACAGGTTTTCAAACTTGAGGGTGGTAGCTACCCAGGCGGGCATTATTAGACAACCTACCTCCATGCTATGGTTTCCTTACGATGTTTTCCTTCACCGAAAGCTGCAGCTGATTTTATAATTGGATAGGTGACTTCGGACCCTGTGTTATCATCGCTTTAAAAGGTCGTTTCGCATCATTCTTCTCTCAATCTCAGATATGTAATTCCTCGATGACGCTGTATATATGTAGCGTAATTAGAGTCTGCTTGAATCTAATGATGAAATCGAATTTATAAATGAAGGATAATATGGTCATAGGGTTTGGTCAACAAGTTAAAAGGCCGTCACAAAGCTCTTACCTAATATTCCAACAGCGCCATTTTACAGTCAATTTATCTAATGTTAAAATACTAATATCTTAATTTTAACCTGCATAGTAGGTACATGAAGTAAGTGAGGTGGGCTTATACGCTAAGCCTTATCCAGCATTTAAAAAAACTGAATTTTGTAGCTATTTCATAATATTCGTAGCGCTTTGTCATTACTTATACCATTCTGCTTCTAAAGTGCGTACGATGTGGTAAAATAAACAAAGAACAAAACTATTATAATAATATGGTAAAATTGATACGTGATATTAATATTCTGATATCTATTCGTATATTATTTAGGTATATAATAAATAGGCAATTGATGGGATTAAAATGAATCCCGCCCGCACGACATCGGGGCTTATCATTGCGTCATTTTCATAATGCGCCCGGTGTACATTTTAGCTGCCGTCTATAATGCACGCGGAGCGCGGCGCGGACATCCTATTAATTACATACATCGCTTTAATTATTGATTTTTAGCATTAAACATAGGAACATTTTGCGTTGAGCTCGTATCGAGCTTCATTATGCGACAATGCAACGGTAATTTTATACCATTGAGCTTTTGAATTAGTTTTATCAACTTATAAATATGATCTAAGGGCGTTTAAAACGTATTCGGTATGAAAATAAATTATTCTAGAGGTGACATTTCTTCAAATCAATCCAATCATCTGAAAGCAGGAGTCTTAATTAATGAGTACCACACACACCTGACTACAATCGCCAACGCACCTGCAAAGCGTGGTGATTACAGCAATCCCCTCTTATTGGGGTAGACCTATGTCCAATACTTCCAGAATTGGACTTCTTGTGGTCATAAAATCCAATCAGGATGGATGGAATTTCTTTCGGCAAAATTTTATAACGGAAATTATTTTACGTTAGGGGAGGTAAATTAATTATGTAGAATGCATAAAGTTACAATTTAATGTATGATAAATAAAGCGATTTGTTAGAACTTTTATACCCGATGAAGTCACATACCACCAAACACATAGGGGAAAAACCCACCACAGTGACACATTAAGGCAAGTCGTACTCCGGCATCAGCTAGGATAATTCAAGTAATTAGCGGAATGTTAAGGTAATTGGGCTCGACTGAACCTAGGCCACCTTACACTAGTGAAAATCTTGTAATAGTGATAAATTAAGACGTTACTGGATCAGCTAAATAGCAAAATTCAGAGATTTTAGGTATCTCTGTCGGTTTTAGTAGTGGAAAATGTTGTCTGGTATTATAATACCGATTGTCGATCAATTCTTGTATTTAACAAAAGTTGACATGGAGTAATTTTGGCTAGCTAGAATATAAAATTGAAATTCCATTACTATTGATATTTCACTTAAACTACTTGTTAGCCGAATGATTTTTTTAAAATATAATGGACATTCACCACGGAAGGATTTGGAAATAACTAGCATAAAATGTTAAAAAAAGAATTATTTTAAAACACGAATGAAACCTATATAGATTCATTGTTTAAAATGTTAACAAGAATTTGATTCTGACTTTTCGTGCGTGAAAACAAAACAAGTCTAAATTCAACAGCTGAGAAAAATTAACGAATTCTATTTTTCCTACAATCTAACCTAAACACATAAACGTCCGTAGATCGGCAAGTGGCACGCCGCTTATCACGCCGAAGCTATAAAAACACGATGGCACAGTTTTAAAACAATAAATCTAGGAGGAGTGACGCTTCTTATAAATAGATAAGAACGTAAATTTACTACGAACTCTGTTCTAAATAACATTTCGGTAGATTCTAAGATCATTATAATATGTGAGTAGGGTAATAGGGCGATGCTATTTCGACAGCTAAAGTCTTGACTCAGTTTTTATTGATACTTGGAGATGTAACGCTATAAGCACAATAACCAACTAAGTTTACACTATTTAGCAAATAACGGATGAATATACGAGTACATCATTTTTATAGCAAAGTCTACACATTTTTTTTTATATACGCATTTAGATGTTGTTTATTAATAAAGTCATCACACAGTATTATGCTTTAAGGGGACGGTTTTTTGTTTTCTTTTTGAATTGAAAACTTCTGTAGCGGTGTTAAGTGATTCTCGCTAGGGCAGAAACTTAAGGCTTCGCATTTATTGGCGATCTTAGACTGTACTTTATTAAGCATCCGATAAAAATGGAATCATTTTGCAGTATAAGAGCAATATATTAAAGTAGTACCTAGCTATAATATAGGGTAATAATGACCACGAAAGTTCCAGAATTTCGGACGAGATTGTATGTTAGATTTGTTGAGAATTGGGAAAAAGGATTGGATTAGGAATTATACTCGTATGGTGGCTATATGCTTGAAGTTGGCATATGCAATAAATGTCATGATAATAACTTCCATATATACTTTTGAATTTCACAATACCTCCTATTCATTTTATTTAAATATTTGATTTTGTTGTGAAATTTGTATTGAATTCTCATAATGAAAAACCTTTACTGTACCCGTTGTTTTTCCATTAGGAGAGATAAATACGCGTATGTTGCACAAGCTAAATATAAAAGTTAGATTAGGTATGTAAATAAATACTCGTAGGTATATATGTGTGTGTGGATCGAGCGTAATTTAAAACCACACGGTCGCAGACCGCATCGCGTCTCGTGCCCCTGCTGAAATTAAGTGCGAGTCGTTCGGTACGTGACGCCGGCAAATGCGCCGCCGTGTATGTGTGTGCGCGCCTTAATTGTGAAGCTTCATTTGTATTGTGTCACAGGTAGTCGTTTCGTAGTAACTACGAAGAGTGTAATTATAAGAGTTTGAAATTTTAGTATAACATGTTTTTATAGATTAAAAAAATAGTCGAATGAAAGAACTACGACTTTAAAGTGGTAGTGTGGGCCACATTGGTCGTACAAATGATGTCTGAAAGGTTTCTCGAATGTCCTACCTTAACAAATTCGAACGACGACCTGGTGAAGATTGCAAGAGTCTGCTGGATGCGGGCGGCCTGTGTGACCTATGGCCTAAATTCTTTTGTAAATGTATGTATGTAATGTATGAGTTTAACCTTAACAAATTATATAGACGGTTTTGATAATATTTTCTGTTAATAGATGCGTTCGTTGATATGATAGATGGATCTTTAGAAGCACATTTGGCGAACGCGTTATTAACGTTAGTTTAAAGTTAACAATGAGTTCCTTAGCTGAAGTTAAATCTCAGGATAAAACCATAGCATGTTAACAGAGAATTTTCTAGTGTCCGATTGGGTTGTACCAACTGTAACTTGAAAATATGTATCTATATAAAATATGGCGCGTTCCGACAGCTGAACTAAAGACTGTACGTAGTCCCTTAGGCGAATCATCAATTACATAGGCACTTAAAATCAGACGATTATGCTCTAAGGATTCAACGTACAAAAAATAATTGTTATCTTCTGCTAGTTATCTGTGTTCTAGATAGTACTTAATCACAGATGTAGTAATATTATACAGATGCGAAATGAAATGATTTCTTTAAAACTAAATCAAATATTTAAGTTACAACGAGTTGAAAAATATAAATAGGTATTCTTGAACAGTACAGAATAAAGACGGAATCCATTGAAATATTTCGTCTAATCTCTCTCTCTCTCTATGCACGTACTTATTTTACAATAAAACGTTTCCTTCATTCCACACACGAGACGTCCTTTGTCTAACACTAATTGCCGATGTTAAGGTTCTCGTGTCTTAGTCGTATTGAATACTTCTGCTTGAGTATTCGTTGGTAATTGCAGCTTTCATACGGACCCTTTTCATTATATTGCTTTGTTATTTCGTCTGCTTGAAGACGCTAATTATTGTAATAAACGAAAATCAGCCCTCAGGTTCTTATTTCACTATACGAGTATATATTTAGTGTTTGTAGAATTGAATCTTTAGCTTTTAAGCTTTGAACAAATGTTATTTATATTGTTTCACTTAAAAAACTAAGAGAATTTAATGTAGTTTTATTAAATTGGAAAAACAGCATAGTATTAAGCTATTGATTTTTTAAATTTGAAACTAATTTTACAGACCTCGTTTATTTCATGAAGTTATCATTTTAAACTGAATCAATACAAATATCCATCCATCCAACCGTAAAGACGTCTACTGCTGGACTTGGTCTCCCTTTGGGGGGAATTTCCCCTTACCTAAGGGGGGAATAGACATAATCGCCACGCTTGGCAGGCTGGTTGGCGCTCGCAGTAGGTGTTTGTGGTGCTCAAAGGATGCTGCTGCCCATCCCCTGGTGTATCCCTTAGTCGCCTTTTACGACACCCACGGGTAGATATGGGGTGGTACTATTCTTAAGCCGGCATCACACGGAACAATACAAATATACATTTACCTAAATAAAATCTAAAATGAGGTTTTAATTTGAAAAGTGTAATAATGAAATATACATAGGTAAGTATATTTAATGTACAGGCCCTACCCTTTCTCTACAATATCACTTAATCTTAAGTGACAATAGGTCCAAAATGGTAAACAATTCAGAAGTTCTTCCTCAAATGTCATCCTGCCGGATATTGGTTTCCTAATAATACGTTTTTGGCGACAGATTATCAAGTTTGATGGTGATAGCTACATAATAGTGATAGCGACATTATGAAGAGTCTCATCTACCAAGTCATGGTTTCATTATTTTGATTTCCTTCACAGCAAGCTTATTATGCAATCGGATAGTCGGATCTAAACCTAGGTCAATATACGCGGTATCTACATTACCAATGAATCATCATCGCTGCATACACTCAGATCAATAGATTGTATGAAGTGGGTTTAGTGTGGAATTAGCGGGTATTCCCACATAGCCATCCAGCGTCCTTAGGGGGGAAGCGTAAGAGCATTTCCCACTATAAAAAAAAGATCAATAGATTGCTCTATTAATTGTAAAGTTTCTTTCCACTTTTTCTATAACCACATTCCTATAAAAACTTCTCAGATTATAATTACCTGTATCACTCAATTAAGCTCTTTGAAAATATATTCGTAAATTTCACGAGTGAAATGGTTATATCTTCATGTAGTATGGTATAATTATACTATAGTAATGAGGTAAAACTACAGGGCGTTCCCGGGCGCGACTGTGGTGTGAGTTAGGGTGGAGGACTGGTAATTTTCTGGACTATTTATTTCTCGCTGGTCACATTACGCGCTCCTATGTTTTATTACTCCTATCCACCTTCATTAATACGTTTCTGCCTACACTATCGTAGGCTTAAATTGCTTATAGTCCCTTAAAACGAAGTTAATTTATAGTTACTGGCTTTATTCAATTTATTTATTAGATAACGTTATAAGGAAACTAAGACAGAACTAATTTATTCAAATTATAAAAATCTAAGACAGTTAGCAAATAACTTGCTACTTTTATTTTTTAATACATATCATAACTGAAAAATGAATACAATAAAACTAGATTTCCCCTACTAGGCATTAGGGTTCTAGTCTCCTATACAACTACAAAATAAATAATAAATAATGTATTATAAATGTTTTGAATAATATTTACCTTGGAACGTTAAGTTTTTTTATCAAAAAGAATATTATCAAAATTCAAAAATAGTTTACTCAATTTAGGCCCACATAAAGCTATTATTAACGTCAAAATACAAGCACCGATTCGGAAAACAACTCAGTCACCCCCAGAAATAACTGGAAAGAAACTCTTAGGTACTCCAATGGAAGCTTTTGAGTTTAGCGTAATGACAACTACTATTCATGGATCCCCATTATTTTATCGACAATTTATATTAATTCTGAAATAGAGTATTATCGACTGATATTTTTTTTTATCTCATCACAAAATAGACATAAAAAAACTTATGATATTGTGAATACAATCCAATTCAAGGCACAGTTTTACAGACAGATATTTGAATTTGTGAGAAATATTTTTGCTTAATGTTAGTAACGAAAAATATTTAGATAAATATTAGGATTCCGTGTAACAAATTAAAAACTATATTGTGCAGTGGACATATGAAACGCGGACGCAGCCGCAGGCACACAACTAATTTTATATAAACAGTCAAGACATTTTTTTACAAAGTTTATTTACATTTAATATTTACGTGATTTTGTTCGATGACTTTCTGCCATCTTGTAGGTAGTACTATGATTTTGTCACTATTTTATAGACTTTTGATTAAAAAAACACGACAAATAGCTTTACCTATCCTGCCTTCATGTTAACCTGACCCTTAGAGTAACCTCGGAAAACGAAATTCAAATCTGTTGAAAAATAAGGATCTTACAATCATTGTAATTTTGTTATAAAGAGACTAAAATATGACGTCACACTTTACGTGGTTTATAATTAATTTTTATTATCTAGGTTTAATTTTCAACATATCTTTTTTACAGAGTGAAACTGAAATAAACACGCTGTGTTTACTCGAAGATTATTACATCACAGTCTTAAATTAAAAAAATATATGCCTGTGGCGTGAATCAATATGACAATAATTGTAAGCTAATAATAAATAACATACTTATATATTATTTTGAATTAAATTACACTCTTAGTATATTGTTTTTAATACATTAAACACTAGTAAATTAAAAACTTAACTTATAGAAATGAAATATAATATTAAAACGAAAACAAATTATTAGATGCTACAAATAGTGGCCTAACATTAGTACCTATACGAACTCAGTGCCTTATAAAAATCATCTATTAATAGCGGAGAGGTTATAACGGTGAACACTGAAGGGTTGAAATCAAGGCGGGCGGTAATCAGCCGACGACCGCGTAATGGGTCCGAAGGGACCCGCTGTATCACGCCGTCTGAACCGTCTTGAACGTATTTAGGGTTGTCCTTTTTCTATTTCCTTTTTAATTTTTTTTTTTTTTTACAGATATAGTAGATGTTTTTTTTTTAACTGTATAAACTGCTTTACGTGATGTGAAAAACGAAGTGGTCAGGGATGATAATCACACTAAGCCTAAAGTCACTTACTGCCAAATGATGACGCCAGAACATACCTATAAGTTCGAAGCGACAGCTTTGGCTAGAGAAGAGGTAGCGCGGCTCGCTTCGAGGCTATGTATTCTATAGAAACATAGCGCTGACGTCCCGACTCGCCCGCATTATGCCGTAACCAGTACCGAGCGCTCGAGCTCATATAGAATAGAACAAGTTGATTCGTACCTACGTCCATCGACACAGTATCCTTTTTTTTTTTTTTGTCGGGGGGAAATGCATTTACGCACTACCCTTACTCATTGCATTAGTGAGAACGAAGTCCCCCATTGCAATGGGTAAGGGGGCACGGAGGGACGAACTCCGTGCCAGTGTGGGACTCACTCGGGCGAGAGTCGCCCGGAAATACCCACTAAAACCCCCCGGGGCCGTCCGCCGCATTTGGCATGGGGGCGACACGGGATTGCAAGGCATGCCACCGCGTCGCCCCCTGCGGCGAACCCACCGGGCCTCGTCCGTGCAATGGCCCATCGACACAGTATCCTAACACGGAGCCATCATCGCTATTAACTGAAATGTGATGGACATTTAATTAATTACCTGGCGGATTTTTATTTGACTTAGAGATTACAGTCACCTTTTATTTTTCGTATGCGTATATAATATTTAATATATGTTTCACCCATCATAAATATTTCATTGACCAAAACAAATTATTGCTATAAAATAAATAATTACGCTTATAATATCTTTATCAATAAAACACCAAATTATTTAATTACGGTAATAGTTTTGAAAAGTTATATTTAAACTTATTTTTCAAGTGACAACCCTATTAAGCAGTAACTCTTAGCGGGGTTTAAGACAATGCCAATGTTTATTCTTTATCGCAGTCGTGGGAAATTTACGCGTGGGGATGGTGATAATGAAAATATTCCCATTCATAGTGGTTCACTCAGCGCTCGTATTCTGTTTAATTAAAAACGGCAACCCTAATCAGTATTCATTGATATTTTTGTTAATATTTTAATTTATTACCAAAAATTCTCGACTATTTAAATACACGAGATGAAAATTAAAAAATAACGTACGATATATTTTATCTTTATTGATTAAATTTTTTTCACACTAAGGTAATGCAGTTGTGGTCTTCAAAACCTATTCTATACGCATATAGATTTAAATATATAAGAAATATTATATTTTATTTTGCGTCCGTATCGAAGACACTTTTTCAAAAATGCTATCTGATCCATGGATCGAGTCCATCACGATCTATTATAGAATATTGATACAAAACAACCAGATAGAACATCGCTACGTTACCATACTTTAGCACCCTTTGGGTACCCTACTGTTCCTGAATCGTAGCAATACCTAAATGCTTATACTCCCTAGTTATAACTATATATAACTTGTTGTGGGAGTCAAACCTCTGGCTAAAGGTATTACCATCCTCGAATATTGGCACTAAATTAGATAACACCACATTCAGGCTGTCCGTCTACCTGCGTTTAGGGGTTTCATGGGTGTCTCCACATCGCTGCCAATGCGGTACTATAGTCGACTCGCTCAGGCATCACGGTCTGGCTTGTAGTAAAAGCGCAGGTCGTATTTCGCGTCACGCCACCCTTCATGAGGTTTTACTTCGGGCTTTTGCCAGTGTTAATGTACCAGCCAGCTTGGAACCTATTGGTTTGATACGTGACGATGGCAAAAGACCCGATGGGATTATGCTTTTGCCTTGGAAGATGGGGCGGCCCTTGGTATGGGATGCTACTTGCGTCGATACTTTAGCACCGTCACATCTTCCAGTTACCTCTTTGAAGACCGGCGCAGCAGCTACATCAGCGGAGGATCTCAAGCGGCGCAAATATGCTACCCTTGGTGAGAGTTACATATTTGTCCCGTTTGGGGTCGAAACTCTGGGACCGTGGGGCCCGAGTGCTCATAGCCTTTTTAAGGATCTCGCGGGTCGTCTAGTCGACACGTCTCGCGACCAGAGGGCTGGCCAATATTTGGCACAACGAATTAGCATTGCCATCCAGCGTGGCAATATGGCCAGCCTCCTGGGAACCTTCCCGTCTGGCGTCGAACTGGACGGCATTCATTATTTATAGTATTTTATTTTATTTTAATTTTAAATTTTTTGTGTATAAATATATGTACTTTTTGAATAAATATATATTTTTTACTTGTTGATTATTAAAGGTGAGACGAGACGTCGAATTGCGCAAAATCACGATGTAACCAGATGTAAATATTGTAATATGATAAAAATTAATATATATTGGATATAACAAACCAGTCAGACGCAGAATAATCGTTAAAAAGGACAATTTTGGACACAGAATATTCAGATACACTTTCATATTAATTATTAGTACTGTTTAATATTTTGTACTGAGCTATACAAGTATCATTAAGCAAGAATACAATGATTATATATTAAAAAAAAAAAATATTTTATTTAAACTCCTACCTAAATCTGTACCAGTACATATAAAAATGTTATATTCTATATAAGTAGGTAATCCTAAATAAACTCCTTGTAAATATATTTATGTAACTACACGATTTTTTGTTATTTTAATTGTGTTCGGATAATGTTTCTCTGTGTAAAACGCTGTGGGTTAAACTAAGATTTTTAAATAATGACGTCATCAAAGGGAACGTATCTATCTATCTTTGAAGTGAAAGTATCTTCAGGGTGTATTAAATGTTAATATTATTTACGAAGTACACGGTTCTTAACCTCATAATGAAACTAAGATGGTGAGAAGGTAGAAATAACTGTCGAGTTACTTTACAAGAACAATATTGGTTTAATTTTATCATTTTCGGTTTAGCATTCGATAGCGATTAACGAGGAATGATTTTGTTTTGCTTTTTGCTTCGACGACAATCACATCTGATGCTAAGTGACGATATAGTGTAAAATGGCAAACATGCTAAGCCTACTGGTGCCGGATCTCAAGTGATACTGTTGGAAATTACTACACCCAGATTTTTAGCGACTAATGTACAAACTGGAGGGTGATAGCTAACCAAGTGGGTACTTTTTAGAATTTTTACCACCATGCTATTTGTTTTATCACGGTATTTTCCGATTTTCTAGTGTTAACCGAAAATTTGGGCTCATTTTGGATTATGATGAGGGAATTTGAACCTTCAAACATCGATGCGGTGTCCGCCCATACTACCACTGATCCATCAGCACTATTTTCTTATTGAAATATTTAAAAGCAATCGGTATTATACCAAAATAATAATTTAAAAAAAGATTTTTTTTTTTCCACAACGTTCCAATTTTCAATGCTTAAAATTTTACACATAATATTAAACCTTCATGGTTTTAATTTATTTCGTACTAGTGCTGCCATCTGTTTACAGATTATAAACCGACCACTCACTAGCGCCACGGTCAACACACACACTTTTTATCACTTCATACACACACTCGCCCGCAACGGAAGAAAAGTTGCCAAAAATACACTTTAAAACACTATCACAACGACAACGCAAGCAAACGTTGAAATGTCAACTCTAAGACGATTAGATTCGGTTCATTTTAGAATGCAGCTTAAATCAGATACGTCTTTTAAACATGAGGCGATATTTGCACTGTCAATGTGAAAGGTCTGAAACGCCACATGATTTTAAGCATTATAAGCTTCTGTGGATTTGGATAATGTCACGTTCAGTACGAAGAATCAAAATGGCGTATGAACCTGTGCGCATCTTGGTGCTTGTTACGTTCGGACATGCGCGAAAACTTTCCCCTTTCACACGTTTATCGATGTGTGAGTACTGTGAACGACACGTAGGGGAACTTTCTTAGACGGAGTTTCGTTTCTTAAGAACGCGAAGAAAGCGCTAAAAAGGTTCACACTTGACGCGGTTTTGTAAAAATAGGCACGATCTGATTCACCGCGTCACCGAGAGAGGGCGCATTTAAATATGAATTCTTAGTTGTTTTTTTTTTGTTTTAAATATTACGATTTTTTTTTATTGTCAAAATTCGTTTTTATTTCTATTAAATTATAATTTCACTGCAATAACATTTTCTATTTATTGGCTAGTATAAATATTTATACTATTATCAGGTTTTAACAAAATTGTGAAAGTCTATAAAAATGTTTTCTACTAAAAACTTTTCACTTTTTATTTAATATCTTGTAATTAAATGTAGATTTGGTTATGATTAAAAATATATATAATTCGTAATATTTTACGTACCTAATATTTCTTAAGTGTAATTATATATCAAGATATATGATTGCGAGAAATGTAACCAATCGAAACCCCAAAATTTAAACCCTACAATAATATCCCATTACGATCTTAACGAATCGCGTTTTGCGGTTAACCGCAAAATCACCCGCAACCAATCAGAGTTAACTCGGTCATATATTTTCCTATATTTATTTTTCCACCGCGTGAAAATCTTAGAAACCGCACAGCTAACCACAAAGGTCAGGTGATCGACCAATAGGAGATCGTAAATATAACCACAAGCCACGCCTACGAAACCGCAAACCAACCACAAAGCAAGACGTTACGTCATCGATCGTCGTTACCCTGGTGTTCTTTTTTTGAATAACGAATTACGTTCCCGCGGTTGTTTATTATCATCACGCGTTCCAGATCTATTTATTGTACAATATTTAACAGGTGTATATTCTCAGCATTATAATTATAAACAGAATATATGGTTTTATTCATCGTTGTACTAAATGTAAATTATTAGGTTAGCCGCAAACGGTCATCGTGAGCCTTTCATCTCAAAGATGAAATATTGATTCCGACGTAGTAGAAAGGTCTCACGCATACAAGTGAAAACCCCCGTGTACAGATATACACGGACATAACCGCGACCGCATTATATTCATAATGAATACAGCCGTCCCACTCGGTGGCCTTCTTTGACTTTGTATAAATATATTTTGTCCCTCTCTTGCGGCACTTGAGCTGGCGACTCATTCCCCCTCGAGGGAGAGGGACGGGCGCGGGTTAGGAGTTTGTCTTCGAGAGGTCGCCAATTTCTATTTCATTAAGTGGCGCGTCTGAAACCGCAGCGAATCGATGGCGTTTGGACACCTGAAAAACCTCAATGTAAACAACTGCTAAATACATTTCCTTGGTACATTTCGTTGGTTCGCATCCAAATAAAGAAAAACTTTGACAGAAAACCACTGTATTTTTTAATGCTCGCCTAGACAGCTGCCCTCACACTCAAGTTTGAAAATCTTTCGCCAAACATCAATAAATGTTTTCAACAGATGGCCGCATGTGAAGATATTCCAGTCTCACAATCCTCCCTTCCATATATCTGGACAACGTAATTGGATATCAGAGGCGAAGCTAACGTCAAAGATTGTTGAATAATGAATAGGGAACATAAGCTCGTTCTGGTCTAACTATCGAACGATGTAGAAATTTAAAAGGATCATATATATAGTAACAGGATTAATTTTGTAGAAACACGCGTGGCCGTAGCCAGGGACGAGACTTGTAGGGCGATGCCTTCCTTTCTTAATAATATATTACAGGGTAGTGGGGCAATTGAATACGACTGGATCGGGAACAACGTAAATTTGTGAAAATAGCGTCATAATGACACGTTTTTTTTAATACGTAGAATATACTGTTTCAATTGCATTCATTCTATTGCAACAATACTGATAGAATTGCAAAAAAAAACACAGTTGTCTCCCAACGTTTATTCAACCCCCCATGGCTCTGGGAACGTGGCGACTTATACCGCTCGATATGCGGTGCTTTGAAACTAAATGTTAATACAGGTTATATTGAAGCTTCATGTAAGAATGAAGATAAAAAATCTTCATCGTAATACTATTTAAAAGCTGTAGCGCAACGAAAAGCCTTTGGTGAAATAAACAATGATGGCTCAGTGGTAGTGTGGCCGGATATAGCGTCGATGGTCGTAGGTTCGAATCGAGGAATCCTATTCAAATTGAGCCTGAGCTTTCGATGAGAGAAAAATTCATAGCAGCACCCTCGTTTTTGAAAATCTGTAACCAACCACCATACAGATTTAACATGCTACCGTTTTGGACCACTCCGACGCTTTACAATCTGGTAAGTCACAGATCCTCAAAAAGACCAATGAATACAGGTTTATAGTCTTTATAATAAACAAGCTACTCGTTTCGGTTTCACAGTAAAATATAGAAGTCTCTATTTTTTTTTAATATAGCCTATGATACTTACTGATAATGTAGCTATAAATAGGTGTAGGAATTTTCAAAATCCGTTAAAAAGTAGTTTTTGCGTTTGTTCGTGATAAACAATTTTTTTATTAGCTATTAGGTAAAATCTTCTGTCGATATTATTTAGTTTTGTAGCTTCTTTATTCAATCGGTACAAATCGGTTTGTTTACATTGCGTGACATAGATATGTTTAAATTTTTTTTAAATTTCTCTATCAACACATACTCGAAACATAAAAATATATTATTAAATTCAAGGATTCTAACTATTATTTATTAGCAAACACAAAACTTCAAAATCGAGAATCTTTTTTTTTAACACGGAATAGGTTCTTTGACCACAATGTTAAGTCACGATGTTGTCCAGGATGGTAAACACACTAATCCTAGAGGTACTTGTTCTCAAGTGTTGCTGCCGGAACACACACCTATTGGTATTTGGCGACAGGTTTTCAAACTTGAGGGTGGTAGCTACCCAGGGGGGCATCATCAGAAAGTGCCCTACCACCATACAGCATAAAATAAACAATGCAGAAAATATATAAAAATCAGCATAATATATAATCCAGTAATAATTAGTCTTCTTGAAAACTGATATAGAAAAATGAAATCTCATGAAAAATTGGAAAAAAAAAAAAAAAGAATAAACGAAAATAAAGATTCCACGCAAATATGTCTAAGATACTATAACTCCAGACGGCCCCCTGCGAAGGGCAAACCCTTATATTAATTAGGAGGAATATTTTAGGGGATATTATTTACGTAATAAAGCCTTATTTAGTACCCTCAAAATGAAATATGGGCAATTGAGGAGAGTAAGTACTAAGCGCGGTTATAAAATTTACCTCCGTTTGTCGTACGTTAAACGCGGCGGATAGAAAAGGGTTAATACAGACGACGTGAATCTCCCGTCTAATCAAAAACATAGATATTAAATCGACTTATTAATAATAATGACTTTATCACTATAATCTCTTTATTACCTGCTAACTTTGAACACTATCTCGCGAATTTTACGTAGGCAATAATTCGATCATTTTCGATAATCTATAATATATGTATTATATACTAGCTGTGTGGCCGCGGCTGCGCCCGTGTTTCATATATTCTTCACTGCGTTTGAATTTTTTTACGCGGAGCCCTAATTATGTTCGAAAATTAAAAGTACCCGGAGTAACTTCAGCTACCTAACAAAAGAAGTCCCGTCAAAATCCGTAAAGCCGTTCCGGAGATTATCCAATACAAACAGACAGACAAAATTTTTAAAATTGTGTTTTTGGTATAGTTAACATATATACATTCATATCTATTCGGCAATAAAAAATAATTTTGACATTACAAGAAGACATTTTTTTTTACTAGTATAGATTAGTCAGTAATAATAAGCTAAGCTTAAGAGCCTCCCCCCTCAACCCACCTCCGCATGCTTAAGCAGGCAGCAGCATAAATTTGAGAATAAAAACAATGATGATGCCGAGTGTTTCTCCAGTGGTATTTTTATTAGACAATTTTAAACACGTCCATCATGGGGTCGTTTATGTACCGACTTATTACGTAAGCATCAATGGCAGGCGGGAAGATCCATACTTTGCTTATTTTTGATGACATAGGTAAAGGAGGTTTGAATTGTTATTCGATTCAACCTAAAGATGTCCACTGCTGAACATAGGTCTTCCCCAAAAAAGAAGGAATGGCCATAATCGCCACGCTTGGTAGATCGCGATCTCAGTAGGTGTTTATGATACTCAGAGGATATAGCTGCCCTTTCCCTGGTTTTTGTCGCCTTAGTCACCTTTTACGAAACCCACGAGAACGAAATGGAGTGGTACTATTCTTACCCGGCACCACAAGGCAACGAATGGTGATTACGTAAGCAAAATTTAACTATTGATTTTCATTTTTTTTATTTATTTCAAAACGCCAATGCTCACGTAATTAATGCTTACCGTCGCTGACAAAAGGTCAAAGAGTCAAAAATATTTAAAGTTTTATCAAGAGGCTTCACATAAGTACTATTACCATCGTGTCATATACTCAGTGACGCGATGGAATTTTCTAGAAAGTTTTATGGCAGCTCGGAATTCACGTACAATGTTCTTATGTTAAATTCCCATTTTTTTTTTTTTTATAACACTTTTATACCAAAAAAATATCACGCTATAACCCATCTACATTATATTATACTTACTAACGACCCGCCTTGCTTCAAAAGGGTAAATAGAAATCTCTAGTTAAATAAATACAGGTAGCCTATGTTAATCTATGTAACTTTCTACAGGTGAAAGAATTCTTAAAACCGCTTTAGTAGTTTTTGGGTTTATCCATAACAAGCAAAAATCAATTTTAACTCTTTACACGATAGTATAAGATACAGACTCAGATAATGCAATTTAAAAACTACATACATGACAGACTAAGGTCCCGCCAAAAAGTGTTTTCTCTTATAAACCTTCTCATCCATACACAGAGAATTTAAATTCGAAGCAAACACGACTGCTTAAGGCGTCTGCGAGTAACATCAATCAATAGACACAATAAACGTACAATTCACATTCGCCAATTTACGATCACAAAAACTCAACCTAATACAAGCCAGTAGGTACCTATTGGAACCGTTCATCCGTGATTCTATATCACAAAAAGTCAGCGTACACATTATTTAAATACAATGGTCGTTCGTTAGACCGGCGGCAGGCCTCAGGAGTTCGATGCAAGATTTAATTAAATCGCCTCCCCTCTGGGAAAACTCCCTGGTATCCCCCCCCCTCCCTTCTCACTTCCCCCTCTCCTAGGTCGCGTCGGCGGCAATTTCCTCGTGAGTTGATTTATTGTCGTCTCTGGCCGCGACTTACATGGTAAAGGATTGTTGAAGACTCTTGTGCCATAATCCTTTATAAAGTAAAACAATTATTTATTAGATACTTTGTGCTTATTCGGCCTCCATCGATTGGATTTTGTTGGGCGTTATTTTTTTTTTTTAATTAAACTTACGTAATCATACTTCTCACAGTATTCTTCCATTACCTAGAGTAGTATCAGAATCAAGTGATATAGTTAAAGAGTAAATGTATAATAGTAAAGTTACATCTTAACATATAATTTAAAAAAATTGTAATTAAATCGATGTAAGTTCACATTTTAATTAGGTAAAAATACGAAACTTTGGAAAAACTGTTTTTTTTTTTTAAATAAATTATCACTAGATAATTAAATTTTTATACATATTTTTAAATTGTAATAAATAACATAACCTAACATTTTACAATTATAACATTTGTCTGGTGTTTACATCCAAGCAATAGTTATGTAAATTTTTATATAGTCAATTCGTAATCAAAATATGCGATAGGCTGCGTAAATAGAAATTTTATTATTCTATCTGTAAGCGTCCACCAATTAAACGCCATCTTACATTTAACATAGCTTTGCATATTGACAGCTGACGTCATAGCATTGGTATTTCGATTCTATAAGCTATTTCCTTATACAAAGAATCGTTCCAACACCGCTAAAAAAGCTTTCATATCAAAAATGACAAAATTTCCTTCTTATTTTCATAAGTATAGTTAATATCTGTATTATATAATAACATATTAACAACTAAACAAAATAACTCTAGTGTGAGTTGTGAGGGCGGAGGCCAAGGCAGCCGGGCAGCCGGGCAGCCGAGGGTCGCCACGCACTAAATCATCCGGCTCACATAACTCATACGCACGCTTGGGTATTTATCATTTCTTTGTCCACCCCTGAGATTTATGAACTCACTACATGAGGTGAAGCTACTTCAGATCCTAAGGGATGTGATGTTCAAACGATAACTCAATATACTATGTTATTTATTTTCCTTTTTTTTTACGTGATGATATATATATAACATTTTCATATAAATTTCGTTATGATATAATAGTAAATAATTTTAGCTCTGCGATATAAATAATATTACCAAATCCATACTAATACACAAAATAGAAGTGTCTGTTTTACAGACAGTATTACAGACAGATACCTATATATAGTTTTTTTTACAAGTACTTGAATTTACGAGATATATTACCTATATTTGCTTTCTCGTAGTACAATATTCTTCTTTTTTTTTGAAGATAGGTTTCCGTATAAATAAATAACACACATGACATTGTAAAAAAAATACGGTTCAGTATTATTATTATAACATGACTTTTCAAGGATTATTTAAAACTATATTACGCAATTAAGAATATATGTAATGCGGGCGGAGCCGCGGGCACAAGGTTAGCGTACTTATATATAAATGGCCGTTTAAGTAATTGGAAAAAAAAGACTTTTTTAATTCTCTCTTTCCCCTTGTCAGCAATAATTAGCAAAAGCCATACACCTATATATACATGTTACTCATACATATAGGTAACGTAAGCGTAACATAATGGCATTATTAAACAAAATTATGTAAACAAGTACATAAGCATGGCTTACACAGACTTACACGGCTCCAAATATCTATAATTATAAAATTAGAAAAAAAAAATGTTTTCTTTTTGGGAGAATATTAGTTTTAAAACTTTAGTTCCAAATGTGTATTATTTGACGTAGTTCAAAACCCCGTAATTCAGTTTATTATTATGACGAAGAAAAAAAAGTTGTTCGATTGACAATATCTAATGATTTCACTGTACAAGCAGTTATTTTAGATAGCTATGTAGCATCAATATTCAGGGATAATTGGATACACACACACACAAACATGTATATGAAAATATAGATCTTAGGAATTATTAATCTACCAATAACTAATCTCGGATAAAACTGCGGTCTTATATAAGCAACGCACTTTAGCGATCACTCATTACCAGGTCGATTTAAATATCCGTTTGTTACCTTAATAAATATATGAGATTATAATAGAAATTTCTCGAGTAATGTCTGAACCTATTTCAGACGGTTTCTAAACTTACAAAAGTTTTCTATTAATTAAAGCTATAATTATATTCCAGTTTTCGAGGTTGTAATTTAATACTTTGTTGTTCGATTCCGGGTTGATGATTAATTAGTAGGGCTGATATGAAAAGTAGCTTCAAGTTTGTTGACTTTAATAAGGGAAGTTAGATACAAAACGTCTTTTTGGTTGTAACTGAACTTTGACGAGACGAGGGGTCCTGTCTGATACCATTTTATATGGAAATTACACTAGTTAATGTTTCCGTTTTCTTTTGATGTAAGTTTGGGAAATATATTATGTAGAATATTTATACCGTAAGTAATGTACCTATACATAAAAAAAAATACACTGTAGTTACATTTTTACACGGTTTATGTTCAGTGCTTTGACCACAAGCTCACCTGACGTTAAGTGACGATGTGGTCCAGGATGGTAAACACACTAATCCTAGAGGTACTGGTTCTCAAGTGATGCTGCCAGAACATACCTATTGATATTTGGCGACAGGTTTTCAAACATGAGGGTGGTAGCTACCCAGGCGGGTATTATTAGAAAAACCTACAACCATACTATATTTTGTCACGCTGTTTTCATTCACCGTAATCTCAGGCTAATTTCAGAGGTGGTCTCGAACCCGCGTCCATTGATTCGGAATTCCTCCACATTACCCACTGCGCCATCATCGCTTCAATTTCGCTATAAGCGAAACGATATGTTTTTGATTCAAATAATATCAAAAATATCCGCCTGAATCTAATTTCAATCCTATAATTATGTGCCAAGTACCACTACGGTTTAATAATAGACAACTGACTTTTCCAATTGTTTCAAATCTAAAATTGATAAAGTATAAAGGAAATAATTCTACTCTCCAAAAATGTTTAATTTATATCATATTATTTCCGAATAAAGTATAAACAAAAAAAACGTTGTACTGATAAATTGTAAAGATTAGGCTTTTTCATTACATCATACGTATCGCACTACGTATATTGTCCGAAGACAGATCGCTTGAGAGTATGTCCAGCCCCTACCACAGTCAAACGATATCTAAAGAAGGTATAAATCGAAAACGTAACATTTTCTTTACATTTAAAAATACTAATAATAGTTTCTATAATAATAAAAATACACAGTTAATATACGAGTTATAATGCTTTACTTGGGTATGATTTTGATT
This sequence comes from Samia ricini, assembly GCA_014132275.2. NCBI lineage: Eukaryota > Metazoa > Arthropoda > Insecta > Lepidoptera > Saturniidae > Samia > Samia ricini. The sequence continues at coordinate 5,994,836 of AP028159.1, forward strand.
GATTAATAGATAATGTAGTGTTTGTTTATCTACGAAGTAGATATACGATTGTGTATTGAGTCACGCATAGTTGTGTCGACCAATGCGCTTTCTCTCCGTATAGTGGGTCGATTCAAAATAGGTCTCGACATTGACCTTGTCGGGACTTACCTTGCCTTCAGCACTCGCCTGCAAAATTACGGTGAAGCTGTTAAGGTCCTTCCGGTCAACAGCATTAGCTAGGAATAAAACAAAAAAATCATAAAATTTGTCGAGACAGTCGTGCGCTTACACCGGACCAGGTGCGGTAGTGAGATAATGACCTATATACTTACATGAGGGTAGCTACAAATAGGTTATCTAGGCTTTCATGAACGCCGGTAACAGCTTTGGGCGAACTTCGTTCCATTACTATTACTTTCGTACCATTCTGGTGTTCTTGTAGTCGTTACCATCTTTAGACCGAGTGCTCTAAGCGCTAATGACTAACGTCGATAAAACTGCCAATGCTTTTCAGGTCAATAGTGTTAGTCGGTTTCAAAGAAAAGTTATGATTCTTTCATTAATAGTAGGTTTGTGTAATTACGTTTGTTAAAATATGATGTATATTAGTTATTTGACTTTATATATGTAATATTTGTTTTTGTGATATTGCATCCTTTTAAAGTGCAGTCTATAAATAGATTAGCTTATGGGAGTGTTTACTAGACAATAAATAAACCTGTGTTTTAAAGGTGAGAACACACGTACAGTTCTGAGTCTGATTACTCATCGTCTTATTTAAATAACCAACGAAATAACTTGTCACGTCTCGAACATTTATGGGAAAATATTTTTAATGTGGCAACGCAAAGCGTCCACTTAAACGCCATCTGATATTTGACATACTGTTGTATGTCGCTGAAAGCTGGCGTCATAGACATCATAAGTGACTCGAATTTATAAGTTTTCTCCACCGAAAATCGTTCAACGCGGCTTCAGAAGTTTTCACTTCAAAAACTATAGATGGAAGTATATATCTAGACTATTGACGTACTAAAACAACATTTACAAAGAGTCGACGCCTATCAACATAATTTTATTATGTCTGGTGAAATAGATTATTCGATATTTTAGATAATTTCGATGATACGAGTCAACTAAATAGAACACTACACTTATGTGTAGTTGAATAATTAATAATTAAATGCGGAGGATCGACCGCAAATATTTATAAACCGATATAATGACGTAACTGTCAAAAATTCCATATCTTTTTATGATAATCTATACTAATACTAATCTGTACTAACAAATATGATTGGAGTGTCTGTTTGTAATGTCAGAGTTTTTTTACTAAATAGGCACGAATGTACGATACATTTACCAAAAATATAATTTTTAAAATTTTTGTCTGTCTGCCTGTTTGTTCCTGGTAAAATCTGGAACGGCTAGACGGATTTTGACGGGACTTTTTTTGTTAGATAGCTGAAGCCACTCCAGGTAATTTAGGGTACTTTTAATTTTCGAAAAGTATTAGGGTTTCGCGGAAAAAAAAATGTAAAAGTAATAAAAAGTTCAATAAAATCCGATTAAAATTAATTCATTTCATAGTTTTACGGGCAAGTCCTTGAATTTATGAGAAATATTTTTACTTTATCTTATTACTAAAGAAAAATTAGGGTTCTGTATAAAAATTAAAATGCAGTGAAGAATATATGAAACGCGGGCGCAGCCGCGGGGACACAGCTAGTCGTTAATGTGACTTGAACTTTAAGATAATATGCGAGGCGCCTTTATTTCATACAAACGTATTCCCTGTTTCCTCTCTGGATAATAGCATTATGGTAAATATATTTATACCAAATACTGTATATCCACTTTACCATTATTTTTATAGCAAATAGTATATTCACTACCGCCATGCCCGTACGTTTTTTTTTTCCCAATAAATTTGTTATTGTAGAAACTAGGAGCCTGTGAAAATTAAAGAAATACTTGATTTTAACTGTGATTTTTAGACGTTCGTTCAAAAAATTTGATAAATAAACACAAAAAAGCAAAATCTTTCTTATTCTATAACTGAAAGAAAATTAAAAATCGGTTCAGTTTTGGGGGAGTAAACAGGGTACTACGAAGTGATGTTTTCGTCTATTTTCCGTAGTTAAAATCAGCGCGAGCTGCAGTTGTCCCTTTCATGTTTTATAACTGTTTCTTTGATGCGCAACACGATCGAAATAGATTTCCGAAATATCTACTTTTCAAATTTGATGCCGATCGCATATCCTCGTAATGACTTAATGTGAAGTTACAAATCATATAACGATTATAAAGCGTACCTTCTGTGTATAATAATTTTTTGTTGCGTGTGAACAAAAGGCATAAATCATACGTGCCGTACCCCGCGTGCGCCTCGGGGCCTAACTGATCCCGTCTTAATATAGTTGAGAAAAAGTAACCCGATCCTTTGCCGGACAAGGAAAAACACTTTACACGTTGGAAATTCGAGGTTGCGATTTTTCCTAGCGTATTTGCCTCGTATATACACTTACGTATACCGCGTTTCCCCTGCAATACACGCTGAAATATTTTTTTTATTTAAATGTATAAAATATTATGGATATGGGAATAATATTAATATAGGAATTCTATAATATAAAACTGTGTGGTCCCGGCTAAGAATAGTTAACATGCCACATATTCCCGTGAGTGTCGTAAAGGCGACTAAGGGATAAACCAGGGGATGGAGGGGATGCGTTAATGCATTTCCCACGATAAAAAAATGGGGGTGAGCAGCAGCATCTTCCCAGAACCACAAACCAAAAATTTGAAATACCTGGGTGTTTCAAGTTTTTGGTGGCGATTGAGATGCTCTATCATTTTCCTGTTCCAATCTCACCTGATATTAATTGACGATGTGGTCCAGGATGTCAAACACACTAAACCTAGTTACTGATTCTCAAATGATGCTGCCGGAACACATCTATTGGTATTTGGCGACAGGTTTTTCAAACTTGAGGGTGATAGGTACCCAGGTGGGCATCATAAGAAAATGCTCTACCTATGGCTATGGTTTCCTCACGATGTTTTCCTTCACCGAAAGCTCAGGCCGATTTTAGAGTTGGATAGGTGGGATCGAATCCGCATCCCCCACAATCCGACCGCACTACCCACTGCACCCTCATCGCTGCAGTTAGTATATCACTTACACTAATTAAGTAAAGCTTGAGGTCATATTTTAGTATAGAGGTTATCTTTCCAGGATAAAATTAAAATGCTTATAAGTTATTTATTTCTTGTTAGGTTTTAATTTTGATATCAGTGTTCAGCCTTACTTATGGTCTATTTTATGAGAATAACAAGAGACGAAGACCTTGAACAATCCATATTTTATTTAATACAATGTGCATTAATTAATAACATTCCACGTGCCTTTAATTTCTCCTAAATATATTTTTTCTATCTCATTTCCATTTCAGCCAGCTCTTTTATGAACCTAACCACCTGTTTTCACTGATGGTACTCTGTAGTGACCTTTTGGGTCGATCCAAACATCTACGATTCAGGTAACTCCCGAAACATTAAAGCATCCATGTCAGTCCGAAAGTCAGGCTGACATACCGCCTACGAAGGTTTGACTCGAAAATTAATCGACCCTGATGAAAGTCAATAATTATTTTAACATTATTTATGATTGTCTTTTGCAATAGGATTTTTGACTAATTACAAGATTGGATTATTATATTACATGTTAAATGCTCGGTATCGGAAATATTTTTCCTACTTGTGTTTGATTTGAGTGATTCAACCGAAAGACGTCCACTGCTGGGCATAGGTCTCCTCCAAAAAGGGGGGGGGGGTGAGGGGGGAGGCATAATCTCCACCCTTTGCAAGTGGATTGGCAACCGCAGTAGGTGGTTTTGGTAATTACAGGATTCTGATGCCCATCCCTTGGTCTATCCCTTTGTCACCTTTTACGACACCCACGGGAAGATATGAGGTGGTACTATTCTTAGCCGGCACCACATGCTAAACTCCTGAAACTCCTACCTGCATTTAAATAGTATATTTTGAAAATAAATGTGACCAAATTTAAACGTAAACAGTATGTTATTGAATTAATATAAACTATTTTTTTCTAACGTAAAAAAAATACGGGTCTATGACACCAATAAATCTTGATATACTGATACAAAATACACTTTTAATTTATTTTCCCATTAAAATTTCAGTTAATGTACTTATCTTTAGTACTGTAATATATGCAGTGTCAGCTCGATTGCTATTAAAGGATTACTGTCTGGTACAAAGCGAGAGTGTTTTGTTTTCTTCTCGTCCCCTGTCCAGTACGCCCCCTCACCTCACCCACAGTTAACCCTCAGATGCCTCTCGCCTACCTTCAAGACCTTTGTACATTTGCATAGCTTTAGAACGGGCTTGGGTTGTTTTTCTTTCACTAAATTTTTAAAGGATAAACGAAGACGTAAAAAGAATTCTTCAAAGTTTTCGACTACACAGATAAATAAAATTGAATTTTATATTTTTAATATCAAAATAACAACTTTTTACTGTATACATATTAATGTATATACAGCACTTATACAAAAAATCTGTCTGGCTGTTTGTTCCGGTCACTCTCCGGATCGGATCGTGCTACTTTAACAGGACTTTTATCAATTATAAGGTGTAACTTTAGCATTTATTTCAGCAAAATAATTAAGGTCATGCGTAAAAAAACTAAAAGAAATATGATACGCGAGTAGAGCCGCTTGAAGAGCTTGTTTGTAAATTAATCTGGCGTATGAGTATTCTTGCTTACAATAAATTTCTTTAATAAGTTTTTAAAACGTCCATACAAAAACATTTGTTAAATTATTAAGTCTACAAGCTATTTTCAATTTACTGAAGCTTACATTAATATTAGAAATTAATAAAAACGGGCATTCAACCTTGCCTAAACCAACCAAATGCAAAATAGCAAAGTTCAATATACTTTACAAGCATCTTTATAATCTTACAGCGTAACATGAATAATCTGTATCTACAAAATTGCAAACAATTTATTATTTACTAGCTGTGCGCCCACGTTTCATATATTCTTCATTGCGTTTTAATTTTTTTGTACTAAGATAAAATATTTTTCATAAATTCAAACATTTGGCCGTAAAACTGTGACATTAAATCGGATTTCATTCAATGTTTTATGCGTTTTAATTTTTTTACTCGGAAACCTAATTATTTTCGAAAATCAAAAGCACCCTAAGTTACCCGGAGTAACTTCAGCTATCTATCAAAAAAGTCCCGTCAAAATTCATTTAGCTGTTCCGGAGATTACCCGGAACAAACAGACAACATTTTTTTAAATTGTATTTTTGGTATCGTATATACATTCATATCAGTATAGTACAAAAAAAAATTGATATTGCAAACAGACACTCCAATTTTATTTATTAGTATAAATTTTACAAAAACTATCGACTTACACCTACGTATCTAAATATCTAAACAAAGCTCAAATGTCACAGCATAAAACAGTTCTGAATTAATAATTCGAATATTGTACACATGTCTTTATTTAGAAGTTAATAAATAGCTTTCAAATAAGATACTTACGTGCGATCCTCAGCTCCCGATTCAACGTACCCATGGTCTAGCTCTTAAGTCCGCTTTAGCCTTAAATTATTAATTCAAACTGTCACTTCGAGCAGTAACCATCTATATTACATGTATGTACGTTTACGTGGATCTGATTATTCATATAGGAAATATGAGTACTTTTTTTTATCACAAAAATTTGCTGGTAAAATTCTCTTAGGAGTTTATTACACAGTACAGTTATCGTTTATTAAAATACAAGGATGTTGCAAAAAATTTGCAAACGTATAAAAAACAACAAGCAACACTACCTAATATCGAAAGTAACTAAAATATAGTACTTGACTTTTGTATATAAAACTGGCTCCAAAGATGCTTCTTAATATTAAGATCGATGAAACATTTTTCCTGTTTATTTCTTAATCGGAATATGATGCCAAAATTAATTTATTTCATTAGAAAAAATAAAGATAAACGGTTCATCTATAACAAAATAAAAGTATGTTTAATTGACAGGATCTACTCCATTTCTATGACATTTTATAATGACGTTTAATTAACAGTTTTAACTATGTCCCGGCTGTTTTTGTTTGTGAAGACCATGAATATTGTTAAAACAAAGCTTACTATATACTGTGGTAGAGCCCGTAGGTTCTCGACGAACGGTCGCAATTGCACCTCGGGTGGGCTTTTAAGGCTCACTCTAGCTTTTAATTATTAATTTGGGACATCGCCGGATGCACTGTCCGTCTGCATTTTCATATGCATACATTTATAGATGGTGAATATAATTCCAACTATATTGAAGTTAGTACTGTATAATGTTATGTGTTTACCATAGATAAACTTTATATAGTCTTTGGTCAATACTAAAGACTGTTTATTACTACTTTAAATCAAATCAAATTTAGTCTTGATACTATTTTAAAATTAAACATATAAAATTGTTTCTGATTATATCGAAATATGATAAGGAAACGTTGTAGTGAGATAGAGGACGTAGTGAAAAAAAAGGGAAATATATTTTTAATTGCTTTGAATACGTAGAAAACTAACTGTGCCCCCGACTTCGTCCTCGTGGAATAATGTCTTTGGGTAGCATTTTAAATTATTTAGGCTAATTATTTTACAAACGTACTTACAACACAATATATATATAAATACTTTGTTATTTAAGGATATAAATAATTAAGGTATAAAGCATTAATATGTGTTTATTTAAGTATATTTTTATAAACTACGTTTTTTTGTTTTCCTGTCTTTTGCAATGAGTATTAGCATGCGTGTGACGCAGTCGTCTGCCCTCACGTGTCTGCCCGTTCGGGTAAGCACACTTAGGGTGAAATCTATCGAGCGTACTCAGGCTTATCTCAGACTTAACTCCAGAAATCAAATTTATAGTCACAAGCTTAGCATTTGCTTAGCTTAAGCTGAGCAAAGTCCAAGTCGTCAGATCTGACGACGTACGGAAATCTTAGCTATTTTTATTCGAGCACGGCAAAATGAATACACTTCACCTGATGTTAAATTAAATTAAGATAACTGAAACGTGTCACAATAGCGGTTTTTCACCATCTGTATGGTAGTCGCGACCCAATAGGTATAATTAATAATTATTCTCTTACGACCACACAAATTGTCGGATCTATGTTGGCTGATTGCAAAACGTGGCGCGTGCGTCGTACCACGCTGCGCCGCGCTGTCCCACGCTGCGCTCCGCCCCTCCCCCGTTCGTAAATGTTACATCAGAATAGCTCTAATATTTTGTATCTTCTCACAAAACTTATAAAACAGTCACATAAACCTTACATATTTCAATATAAACTTTCATCCCCTATTCCCTATTGTTATTTTACACCCTTAAGGATAAAACTTTTACAAACTTTGAATGTCATATTTATTTATATCGAATCAACAGCCTAAAAAAAGTGTCAAGCTTCTATCTCTGATATTGACTATACTTCTATACAACTTACCTTAGCCCCTTTCAACCTTTTTTTCGCATTAAAAAGTATGCTCTATGACCTTTCCCAGGCTCTAGACTATCTGTGTACCAAATTTCATTTAAATCGGTTCAGTAGTTTTTGCGTGAAAGCGCGACAGGCAGACAGGCAGAGTTACTTTCGCATTTATAATATTAGTAAGATATTAATGACAGAAAACTATAAGGTGAGGGACCTAGGCCTAGACCTAGACGCAGAAAAAAAAGGACAGGTCGTGGACGTCAGCAATCGATTTGCGCTGATGGGACTACATCTGACTGGTATGAGCTCATTGCTGGTGTTCCTCAAGGTGGTATACTCTCACCTCTTCTTTTTTCCCTGTTTATTAATCTCTTAACTTGTGAACTTCGATGTACGTATCATCTGTATGCTGATGACTTACAAATGTATGCTCAAGCCAGGGTTGAAAACTTAGCGGCTGCGATAGATTGTGTAAATAATGATTTGGTCGCATTAGAAAAGTGGACCAAAAGGTTTGGTCTGTCAGTAAATCTTTCCAAGTGTCAGGCTATTATAATAGGAAGTCCACGTATGGTTAGTACAATAGATTTAGCCACATTACTATCAATGATGTTTAGTGGCTCTACAATTCCAATCAGCCGTGTTGTAAAGGATCTTGGTTTACACATAGATTCCACCCTGGGATGGAGAACGCAAATTTCAAATATAAGCCAGAAAGTTACTAGTACACTAAGGTCACTGTACCGTCTGAAAAATTTTCTTCCAGTAAATATTAAAGTAATGCTGGTGCATACTCTAATCTTCCCCGTTATTGATTATGGTGATGTGTGTTTACTTCGAAGTCAACGCTGATCTGCTCGATAAACTTGACCGCATTCTTAATAATTGCATACGTTTCGTTTTCAACCTTCGTAAGTACGACCATGTATCGACTTATCGCTAGCAGCTAAATTGACTACCTATACGTCAGCGACGGAGTTTGCGGGCATTGACAACTTTATACTCTTTGTTATTTTCTCCTAATGCACCTGCCTACTTAACACCGCACTTTCAATTTCTAAATTCTAGCCATAATCTGAATCTACGTTCTTCACATAATGTTCTCCTTCTGTCTCCTCCTCATACCTTCGGTTTAGTACATTCTTCCTTCTACATCCAATCTATTCTTCTATGGAATGCACTGCCCTTGGAAATCTGGATGTCCACGAGCCGTATGGCTTTTAAAGCCAGGGTACGGCAACTCTATACTAATTCTTTTGCAGAATCATCGCACTAATACTTTTCTATTAATTAATGTATTGTATATATGATGTATGATGTGTGATGTATGTACATATGTATTATATGTATATGTGGTATGTATTTTATTATATTGGTATCTATGTATGTATTTAATATTATATTTGTGTATAAGTATATAATATATTATTATTTAGTTTTGCACCTACCTTTTTTGCTTTCTTCACCACCCTAAGGTTGACTGGGAGAAAATGCCTAAGGCATTAAGTCCGCCTTTGTACATAAATGTGTGCAAAAAGTGTTAAATAAATAAATAAAATAAATAAATACTACCTACTCGTAACCGACCACCATTTACAAAAGTGTAAAGTGCGAAAGAGTTAACTCACGATCGTAGCAAATGGAAGGATGTAAAAAAATACATGTCACTTTTATTGCTAATTTAGATATCACTAGACACTATATGCGATGATATCTGTATTGTCTTGTATAGGCATCAGCTTTGTGCATTCCGTAGTCACTGCCGGTGTCACTCAGTGCATACCTTGAATAACTGGCACACCATCACTTGGGAAGCACGCAAAGCGCGCGCCTCACGACGGATTCTGAACCGAGGCTGCCTAATCAATGTCATTATCATAATTATGACATACCGATGAAATTATTCTCTTTACAATAAGTAATATACACAGGTATTTGTATAATTCGCAATACGAAACAATACATTTATGTTAATTTATTAAATTTTAATAGTATTATTATTTATTAAAGATTTCAAAGTTGTTAATGTAGTAAACCAATTAATAAGAAAACTCAAGTATTCATTAAAAAAATACAATAAGCTCTGTGATGGTGAGCTTGGAATCTAATTTGAAGTACTTCGCCTCAAATTCTTCGTTGCAAGATGACCTCATGATAAAATAATGTAATGGATGAGTATTTTGTATAGTTTCCGATTACCAAACGCCTTAAAAATTTAAGTTAAATTCTCATTTTTGCACGTGCTATGATCCTGATACTCCTCTTTCACTTCTTCTTCTTGTTTCATGAGCGCTTTCATACATGCTCGCCGGTTATGAGTACTTTTGACCTGGCTTTTTTCCTTAGAACTTTTTCAGCCCTTGACGACCATTCATTCACCTTCGCCTAATGGATTTGTTTCGTCAATCGTCTGTTATTCATTCTCTCCACATTTTCAAGCCAACGAAGCTTGTTTTTCTCTATTTTTCTCACTACATCCTCTTCAACATAAAGTTCTCTTGTAACACTAATCTTTACTTAGTCCATCATTTTCACTCGAGCTAAACTCCTTCTTACTTCTGTTATTGTTGTATTATATGCCTGCATTTAATGTAATGCAATTTTATAATCCATGAAAAGGTGGGTTACAAGTGAGCTTCCATTGCATACTGATTGTACAAAAAAAGTCTTTTTAACGTTATCAAAAATTCCACTAATTTCTGACCATCACCTAGAAAACGGATTATAAATTTCGTTTAAAAATTATCGTATTTCAATGCATTAAAGCATATTTTAGCTTATCTTAAAGGTACTTTGTAGAAAGTAGTACAATATTGGCATGATCACGGCATTGACACGTGGGCGGCGTCGGACAAACTTCGCCGACGTCTGCCAGCGCCAGATATCCGTACGAGTTCTATATTGATATTTGTAGGTACTATTATTTATAAATCGAAATGCTGATACGTTGTCCCTATGGAAACTTTGCCTAATACTCCGTAAGGATATGTGTATTTATCTTGAATATATCGTCTTCATTTGATTAAACTTTTTGAGATTTTTTGAGAACTTTTAGGTGGAATAATTAAAACTGTGTTCGCCGTGTGGTTGAAAATGACCAATATCGTTATTGAAAGTTTGAAAAAACAAAATGATTTTCATGTTATATTTTTATTGATTAAAGTAAAACTCATTGATTAGTTATTACGCGAAATAAAATCCGTTGATATGCAGAGGTGAAAAGTGTCTTGAACTGTTTTATCTGTGACTTTTTATATAAAAGAACGAATTATTGAAATAATAAGACAAATAGATAGTTATCTTATTCCACAATAGTAATATTAGAATAATATTTTCAAGTAATTCGAAGTTATTTACCGAATGCTTCAGCGAACCAAAAATTTTTAGAAGTGTAACTCTCTGTCGGCAAATTTTTTTTTCTATTACACTAACCTTTAGAAGTCGGTATGTAGTGTAAGATACCTTATACATTATTATAGATTCAGTACATGTAAGTGAAACAATTGTAAACAAATCGGTAAGTTTTTAATAATAAATTATGACAACATATAGGAATCTATCTAAATTGATACGATGTAATGATAATTCCCGTGAACAATATCATCAGTCACCCTCTTGACAGGTGATAGGCAAATATGTCAGTGTTGAAGCAGACGCCATGCTCTACATTCCGCACGCGTGCACCCCTTCACGTATGGAGATTATTGCCATATCCTTACCTGTCGAATTTCGTAATATTGTGAAAATTTTCCCCGTAACATTTTTAATAATTCAGATATAAAATATTGTAACACATACTACGTGTTATTTCATAAGTTAAAAAAAATGAAAATAATTTATTACGTACATTTTAGCAAAGTTCAAAATTAATACTTTGTTAAATAAGATAATAAATTAAATCAATCAGGGAAACATTAGTTAATGAAGTTGGTAAGATGAGTAAATAACATAATTATTAAAAAATAAATTTATAAAAATACTGCTAAAAGTAATCTCCAATTATATGCTATGGTTTATTAACTAATTGAACTGTATACTAACGAACTCATTTAAAATTATCGGTTATGTGAGTAGATTTTCCTTGAAGAAGTATTTGTCATTCATCTTTCCCTGGAAGATTTTTATTCTAGATTGTCGAAACTCTCTTATACTATTTCACTATTCAAAGAGCAACAATTATAGATATCTAGTGCGTTCCTACTTCCCCCTTTTAACGTGGAGAATCTGCAGACTACTGGACCTCAAAAAATGCAAACGCGGATGATACCAAATTTCTAATCTAACCTGAAATGGACCGATTGGCTAAGTGCCACGGGTATTTTGTACAGCCAATATCGGCCCGTCCCTAGGGCGAACAGAGCAACTGCTCCAGACGTCGAGAATCAGTGGGTGCCGAAGACGCCCCTGCACCAAGGTCGGCTCTATTTCGGGTGGGCATTTTTTGATTCCTGATATACGGTATGCCAAAATCTCACTACAATCCGAATCTAGATTTAGGCTGTCCAGCGTACATGTTTAACAAAGTCTAAAATTCCCTACTTCCCTACCACTTGTAATTACTATGAGCAAAATAATGTATTGAAAATATATTTCTCTAGCATATCGTGCCTGCACGCAAATAAAATATTAATTTTTATGAAGGAGGTAATAACTCTAAAAATAAGCCAAGGGTAAAAGAATACAATTATCAAACTTGAGAACTTAGCCCAGTCGAATTACCCAAACATCCCTCCTCATAAACCGGAAGCCCTTCAGAAACTTGTCGTCGAGTTAGCGAGTTCTCTCGAATATATTGGGAATATAAATATCCTGTAGCGCCCCTGGTCCCTTTCGATGCCACTTAAGACATCCGACGTGTACCCTTTGTCCGCCCGCTCTTGTACACACGGAAACATGTATTTTGGGTTACATGTGATTCAATTTACGATATCACTGTGGGAATTTGTAAAACATTCTAATGCTGCATCTAACACTATTTACAATAAATTTTATCTCTCTATAGAATCACATATGTCAGTGATTTCGCTTGTAAATAAGAAAATGTATTTTTTCATTATCAACAGCTTTATGCGTCTTTAAGTATGCAATAGTTTCGTTATTAAAAGAAATATGATGGTGATAATATTTATGTTAAATCAATTTACTGTTGTCCTTATTACTTTTATCGAACATAACAAAATAAACACACAGATTTGGCCAGTGAATAAATCTACATGATTCAGAGAAAATAATATTCAAATTTATCCAAAGACATCGAGTTTCTAAATCAACTAATTGAGAGACATCTAGATATACACACAAAGTTATTGCGTTTTATAAATTACCTATGACTATTTTAAAATAAAAATACATTATTAGCTAAGCAGTTAACAAGGTTAATCTTCACTCGCATTATTTATTTAATTTTATTATGACAATTCATCTGCGTAAGTGGATTAATTTTAACCAATGTTCTCAACAAAACCCTTTTATGGGGCAATAAAATTGATATATTTTGTTTATTTCCTAACAAATTAGCTGCAAATGAGCAATGTAATCTTATTAATGTTTTTTATTATCTATAATTATAACTTATTATGTTGTAATGTTTGCCGTTTTCCATATATAAATATTATTCGGTAAAAAAATAAATAAAAATAGTGCAATGTTACGGTTGTTAACATAATTACTTAGATTAACTTAGTTAACAGTCAAATAATAAGTGCATTGTTTTTCGTGTTAATAAAAGACATATTTAGTATGTAACTATGTACCTGAACATGTATTTTTATATCTAAAACATTTTCCTCTATTTAGTGTCATATACCATAGTATTATTGTGATGGATATTAATCCTCATTCTTTCAGTTCTGCTATTTACGTCCAAAGGCTGTCCAGACAGGCGTTTAATTCAATAAGTTGTTACGAAACTTCCGGACTACAAAACGATGTAGGTGGTAAATTATATTTCACCTTTTAGAAAAATAAATACAAAAAACATTTACATATTAAGTTTTGTTTTAAGTATTGAGTCCTTACTGTGGTATATCAACAAAAATAAGTTTATTTATTATAACAATATTATAACAATCCCCCCACTTATGATAAACACAATAATGCTCTGAGTTTCATTGCATGATCGAATCCGAAATGAGGACATCCGCAAAAGAACCAAAGTAACCGACATTGCTCGAAGAATTGCCAGACTTAAGTTGTAATAGGCCTGGCGCGTTGTCTCTAGAACCGATGCTCGATGGGGTCAATAGGTTCTCGAATGGGTACCATGCACCGGAAGACGTAGCGTAGTAAGGATTTAATACTCTCCATTTACCTTAAATATGTATTTGATACTTATATTTGAACTGAAATTCAAATCAAATGAACAAATTCTTTATTCAATGTAAGCCACAAATAGGGGTGTAAATTCCAGCCATCACTATCGTTTAAACTCTGAGGCAACTCTCTCAACCCGTATCCTTTTCACAGCCCGCTTTAAAAAAAGAAAATATTGATGCAGAAATTACATGCCGTGTCCAATAAACATGAATATTGTAATTCACGATTCGGTATGTGGGCTCCGGTCGGAAAATCGCTACTTACGCTGATTGAACAAGTTTTTCCCATAAGTCGGGGGGGAACTTAACGTGCGCTCTTGTGTGAAATTAGTCAAGAACTCCGGCGGGTCGACCGACGCGACTGTCTTGATTGTTCATTCGATTATGAATGTAGCTTATAGAAATTGAACCATATGTCTATGAGAAATTATGTAAATCGTAACATATCTCTAGATTAGATATTTATACCAAAAAAAAAATGTCTCAACATGCATATAAGTAGTAATATTTCCCAGTTTTGTATTATTTATCTTTGCTAATAAATAACGTTGTAGTGTCTGTTTGTAGTTCCAAAACAACAATTTTTAACTATTCATATGTATGTATTTTTGCCTATACCTAAAAAACAATTTTTAAAATTTTTGTCTGTTCGTTCCAAGTAATCTCCGGAACGGTTGGACGGATTTTGACGGGACTTTTTTTGGTAGATAGCTGAAGTTGTTCCGGGTAACATATTTTTAATTTTCGAATCTAATTAGGGTTCTGCGTAAAAAAATTAAAACTCATATGAAATTGAATAAAATTCGATTTGATTCACAGTTTTTTAGGAAAGAGCTTGAATGAATGAGAAATATTTTTACTTTATATTAGTACTATAAAAATGATTAGGGTTCTGTAAAAAAAAATTAAAACGCAGTGAAGACATATATTGTAACGCGGGCGCAGTCGCGGGCTCACAGCTAGTTATTTCTTTTTAAATTTATTATGACTGAAAAATACTTAAATTTTTTACAGATAATTATTATATTAAAAGATTCTATTTTCTATTAAATTTATAAAATACTAAATAAATTCTCATGTAAACTCAAATAATATAAATTCTGAACAGGATAGTATGAATATTGGTTAGTATTAATTATTTCATTTTTTCTAATTTTGAACACTTTTCTATCTAGCTTTAATGTACCTTGTTATCAAGCTCAAGATTGAATTATTTCTATTGTCATGTTTCCAGATATTTTTTATTACAAATTTATTTAGTAATTAATTATATTTTATTTTAGTAGTTAATTACTTTATTTGATATTGCGCAATAACTATGGTCGATTTACTTCTATTTATGAACAAACTTAATTGCTGATTGATTGATTCAACTGAAAGAAGTCCACTACTGGGCATAGGTCTCCCCAAAAAAGGGGGGGAATTGTCATAATCGGCACGCTTGGCAGGCGAGTTGGCGGTAGCAGTAGGTGTTTGTGGTACTCAGAAGATACTGCTACCCATCCCTTAGTCGCCTTTTACGACACCCACAGAAACTGGTACTATTCTTAGCCGTAACCACACAGCACGGCCTAGCTGGTTGATTTTTTTTAAATCGTTTTGGAATTATTTACCTAAATATTTACGTTGTCTTGTATTTACATGGATAGCCTATAAATAAATACATATAATTGAAACAGCGCACACACACACGCATATACACCCTTACTGTGATTGTTATTTGAATGAGGATATAAACGGAAATAAAGACTGTAATAAAAATACGAAGGAGGATACAGGGGACTTTCCAAACTTGACCACCCAGTGACGCGTGGACAATAACGGGGAGTTTTATTGTATTGTTAGGTATATATGGACAATGTAGAAAATTATTACTACATCCCACTTATAAAATATTTTAGAAATAACTATGTCTTTTTAATACATTTTTTATGAATTAAGTGATATTTAAAGATTTTATTACGAACTATATGATTTTCAATTGAACGTATCTGAATTTATTGATTATAGTTCTTAGTAAGCCTTTTATTGTTTTGTCTGTTAGTTATAAAACTATTGTACAACTGTTGATAAGCTTACTGAAGAAAATTAAAACCTAAATTCCGCTGTCAAATTTCCTGGAATTGTCTCCAACTTAATCGCCAATGTAGTTTTATTATCCTAATTTTATTTACATTTATACAATAACATATGATCAGTTTTCAATGGCGGCTTCTCTTTTTAATTGAATATTTTGTGAGACTCAATTATCACTCAATTACAATTACTTATTTAGGTTAGGTATTTTTAAATTTTAGGTAATCTTAACTTTTTACATTTTATACATTAACATCAGGGCTCTAAAACTAAGTCTCCATGTATATTTATATGACTTGGATCACAATTTAATACGACTACACTTGTTTACTATCTCTTTATATATAAATCAATATATGAGATCGAGTTTCTTGCCGGCTCTTTTCGATGTCTGGTTTGGTTTTCCGTATAATGTTTTCACGTTTATAAACGCTTTCTCAGGGCGAGTTAAACGAGCCTAAATTTTTGAAATTTTTCATTTGAATTATTTTTAAGTAAGTAAATATACACCATGGTAAAACCATTGTATAATAGTAGTACGTCATTTTACTGTTCATACGTGATTAACCATCGTCCTCAACTTGACCGGCTTCGTGTGAAATCGACATCCATTCCCCTCCAGGCTTAGCGTATCTATCTTCGACCACATCATCACTTAACTCTAGATTCTAGTGTGAGTATGATCAATTACTGTACTGGTGATAAATAAATAAGAATTTTTCCTAAATGCCTAATTAACGTCCACTATATACACTTTGAAATTTATTAATCCCTTGAACACTAACCTGTCGTTTACGCTAGCTTTCCATTGTTTTCCTATTGTCTTCCTTTTGTCTCAATTTTATAGGTAATTAATATAGAACAGTGGTCATCTCACTTTTCTGGTCATGGACCACATAGGTCAATGTGAAGTGACACTGCGGGCCGCACTTTTATACATTGGGAAGTTGACACCATCTATTAATTGACAGATTATTATAAGCCGTCACACGCGAATTTTCCGTAGATATTGTATGGCAATAACAACATATGAAATCATTTTTTGAAATTCTAATTCACAAGCTACTCATTGATTTCAAAGCTTCATAGATTTTTAATCTAATTTGTAGTTAATTGGTAGTGATCGGGATTACAGTGCTAAAATGAAGTGTTTTTAGAGAATTTGTGTTCTAGAATTATCGGTCCACGGTGTCAACTACTTAATTGCATGATATTTTATAAGGAACATAGGTAGTATAATGAGAATTAATGTGAATACTTAACGTATATTTTAAAAATAATAATAAAGTTTACGATTTAACATACACAATAATTAGGTACCTATTTGGGTATTTTTACTACGTAGGTTCTAGAACCATGCTCAAATACATTATCTTCAAATGTGAATATTGAATTTATCATTTGTCTGATCAATTTGTTACGACCTTGTCTTAATAGACTCCATAATAATATCAACCGAAAAGCAACTTCATAGTACTATGAAGTTTCATACGTAAACTCAGGTTTCAGTTATTGTCTATCAAAACTGTTTTCTACGTCACGGGCCGCACAAATACCTGCCAAGGACCGCACTTTGACGACCACTGATAAAGAATCCATCCATTCATTCAACCGAAAGACGTCCACTGCTAGACATAGATCTCCAGGACGACCAGTCTTGCGCCACCCGCATTTAGCAGACTCCCACGACTTTCACCAGCTCGTGGTCCACCTTGTGGGCGGCCTACCCACGATGCATCTTCCACGCGGCAACCATTCGAGAACCCGTTGGCCCCATCGGACATCGGTTCTACGAGTAATATGTTTAGTCCACTGCCACTTAAGTTTAGCAATACATCCGGCAATGTCGGTTACTTTGGTTCTTCTGTGGATTTCCTCATTTGTGATTCGATCACGCAATGAATAGAATAAAGAATATTATAATATTATAGGTCAACGGTCCGCAAAAGGCGGACCGCGGTCCGTATGCGGACCGCGAAAGGTCGGAACTCGTACCGCCGAATATTCTAATGTATTGTATACCAAGTATCAATTGATACGTAGATATACTATACCTTTGTTTTACAAGTAACTTTAACTGATACTGTTTGATTAGTTTCCTATCTAGCCTGTGTGCGTGTGTGTTTATGCGAATCACTTATAACTATAACTGATGTGATTTAAACATTTATTAAAACATTCTTAAAACTTAACTTATTAAAACATTCAACAAACATAAACATTCTGGACCTCGTTAAAATTTTCCGCTGTATCCGGACCCCACCTAAAATTACTTACCGACTCGTGCTATAGACGATCGATTCGCGCGTACTTTTTATAATTTACTATTATGTGTGTGGTTAACTAATACCTATTCTAATTATTCTAACATCTATACCAATAAATAAAACTGAAGTGTCTGTTTGTAATATCAAAATAACATTTCTTTACTAAATATATACGAATGTATAATACTATACCAAAAATACATTTTTTTTAAATGTTTGTCCACCTGTCTGTTCCGGGCAATCTACGTAACGGCTGGACCGTTTGGCAGATAGCTGAAGTTATTCCGCGTAACTTAGCTATTTTTATTTTTCAAAAATTATTAGGGTTCCGCTTAAAAAAAAATTAAAACTCATGAAACTGTGAATAAAATCCCATTCAATGCAAAGTTTTACTGACACTTGCTTGACTTTGTGAGAAATAGTTTTCCTTTCTCTTAGTACAAAAAAAGTTATTAATTAGGGTTCCGTGTAAAAAAATGAAAAACTAGATTTCGCAATTTTTTACTATTTTTTTTACTGAATATTTAATAAAATTAAATGTTTGTAAGTATTTAGTCATAATTATGTCGTTTACGAACACAACCTAAGCATGCTATTGTGGCCTTCAAAGGTCAATGCACTGATAATTGTGTATTCAGTTTTTAATTATTAACTGTAATTTAGTGTACTGGTCACTGGTCATCCATTTTATGTAAATAAATATATAAGAAAAGAAATATTACGATAAAAGTTAAAAAAAATTGAAACACATCACAACCATCGTACTTCATATAACACTTTAATAAAATATTGAATTATTTACATAAAGTGTCAAAATATGCAAATAGAAACATCTTACAGTAAATATTGTTAAAACACTTTATGGTCGAATTATTAAAGGAAAAATTAAAACACTTATCCTAAATTCAATCAGGTTCTTATCTCGCCAAACACCTTAACAATTCTCCGATTTAACGTTAACAATGACGTTTAATTCCACACACACAATGCTAGGCTCTACACGTCATCTATTTATCTACCGACGTTGCTGACTGTGATCGAACGCCATCCCTTGGGTGAGGAGCCGTGATTCGCAACAATCCTAAAATATGGAAATAAAGTGACTATACGTCGCCGTTAATAGGTTTTGGATAAAGATCTCGGAGCGTCATGTTCTGACAATTTGCTGTGTGACACATCTCATTTTGGGGATGTGATAAATTAGAGTTAAAAAAAATTAAAAAATAAAACACGCTTATCTATAGTAATAAATAAAATTGAATTGTCTGTCTGTAACATCAAAATAACAATTTTTTTACTAAATGCATATGAATGGTTTATCTAAAAATCAGCCTGAGCTTTCGGTGAAGGAAAACATCGTGAGGAAACCCCATAGCATGATAGTAGTGGATTTTTTAATATATTTTTTTTATGAAATAGGGGGCAAACGAGCCAGCGGATCTCCTGATGGTAACTGATCACCGCCGCCCTTGGACACACCCACAACACTAAAGGAATAGCAGGTGCGTTGCTGACCTTTAAGGTATGAGTAGGCTCTCTTCGTGAAGGTTCCTAAGTCGTACCGGTTCGGAAATACCGCCGAGGCATGTTGGTTCCATAAGATGGTTGTGTGAGGCAAAAATTCCGTACGAAACGCACCGTCGTGGATTGCCACTCATCCAGATGATGAGGGTGGAATTTGAGTTTATGGCGCGTTGTACGATGGTAGAATCCAGCAGCAAGTATTAATCCAAACAATTTCTCGGAACACTCCCTGTGGTAAATTCTGTATAAAATACATAGAGATCCTACTTCTCTTCGCAAAGTATGCACGGCCGAGGTACAGGGCATCCCCGGTGCTGTCATCTGCATAGCAATGAATACTGCTAATGTTTGCAGCATGTTATTGATATGCAGAAAGAACAGGGTGGGAGATAGTACACAGACTTGTGGGACACCAGCATTCACGAGCTTGGGTTCCCAGCATGAACCGTCGACAACAACCTAAATGTTCCGCTCTGTAAACAAACTGATCACCCATTTGCAGTTTTCCGGAAAGCTCGTAGGAAGAAAGCATCGATAAGAGCGCCTTGTGCCAGACCCGATCAAAGGCCTTTGCTATGTCCAAACTAACGCCTAATGCCTCCCCCTTGGTCTCAACTGCCGCCGCCCAACGATGAGTTAAGTAGACTAAAAGATCACCAGCAGATCGAACTCGACAGAAACGGTACTGGCGGTCACTGATTAATTGGTGATCTTCTAGGTACCTCAGAAGTTGGCAATTTATAACGGACTCCGTTATCTTGGAGAACAAGAAGGCGATAGCAATCGGCCTACAGTTGGACGGATCTAAGCGGTCGCCTTTTTTTGGGATCGGATGCGCTAATGCTGTTTTCCGATATTTGAAGACAACGCCATTGGCGTAAGAGAGCCGGAAAAGATGCGTCAGCGCCGGTGCCAACTCTGGAGCACTTGTCCTGCCCACTCGACTTATAGATGTCCAGGGAGAAGAGAGCTTTGCGGACAAAACCGGATCTCCGGCATAAGGCTTTCGTACAGCGGGATGGTCGGAAGTGAGCTTCTCCCGGAATCGACAGTAGAGTTGGACCCAAAAAGAGAGCTCAGAACATCGGCACTCTCTTTTGCAGTATACGCCAGAGAGGCATCCTGTCTATGCAAAGAGGATAGTGATGGCTGACAAAATTTACCGAGAATAGTCTTGGCAAGAGATTAGATCTCTCGACCCCCAGAAGGAAGGCGAACTAGTTTCTCGCCAATAACACCAATATGCCTCGACTTTGCGATAGCAATGACTTTTTTGAAGAACCTGGAGTCTTTAACTCCTGAGATGCTGACGGCTGACGCCAGTTTGCATATGCGTCCAAACCAGGGCTGAGATTCGCCCCCGATGGGTACAACTGATTTTGGAGTGAAAAGTTTCATACCCTATAGCACCACATCGGCAACATGGTTGGTGCTAGCATCCGGATCATCAACAAAGGGGTAGAGTAGGATGCAAAAACGACTCGAGGCACAAAGGAATACTCAGTGTTATAGCCCGGGTAGCGTAGGTAGGAAATGTCAGATGGAGTAGATATTTGCGTTTCCGTAAGCAATAATAGGGCTGGCTGATGAAGCCTGAGACGATGAGTCTCAGGTTGTAGTGGATTAAACAACAAAAAAAAAACTACAACAAAAGCATTAATTTTCATAATCTTGTTTATTTTGTACGAACCGAAAAAAAATATGAACGTTTAAATGAATAATAGGTCATAAATAAATAATTAAGTACTTTCTCTTCTTTACTTTTCTATACGAATAGTAGAAAAATATATTATATATTTGTTCAGTGTTAGTCAAATGGAACAGAAGCGGCTTCATTGTATGTCTAACTTCCTAAATGAGTGCCGTACTGAACAAATAGTGGACGGTACCGGCGGGCAAATACATGTAACCTAGAGTATCCGGACCGGATCAGTACAGTCGTCCGGTTATATCAAAGGTTGGGTTATGTTGTAGCGTTTATTATTTGTCTTTCACAAAATCATGAATTTTAATTAATTTTTTGATTGTCGAATTATAAAAATGTACTCATAACGATATTGAGGTATTAGATAATTAGTCTCAACCTATACTGTACAAAGAGGCTAGCGGAATGGCGCAGATCTAATCATTCCAACCTAATATGTTATTTCGCTGTGTCCCTCTCCTAGTGGGGCACGCGTCATGCTCCGAACCCCATTTGGAGAAACTCTTGTAGCCGCCGCCAGCGTAATACAGTAACACCGCATGCACTAGCATATACTACACACACATTCCTGCATATTCCATGCAGGTACATGACTTAAAAATTCGGTGAAGCTCTCAAGGACCCACAGCTGAACAGCTCATTTAGTCAGTGTTAAAAAAAAACCATCTATATAGGAGAAAACACACCAATGGTGTATTTAAGAATGATGTATTCGGACAAAATAAAGACAAAACAAGTGTAATAACACTCGATATTTCAACTACGAGCGAAGGCTTTTCAGTTACTTGATTCGTATAGAAGCCAACAAACTTTCAGATTTTGTTATCGTTATGAACTCAACTAAATTATTAAGAAGAAAGAAAGAAAAATGACAAGCCTTTACTTTTTTTAACTTTACCTTTTGAGTTAGTTTTACGATTTCATTTTTGAATATAAATATACTTTATTAATTCTTGATTTTCAAACTCGAAAAATATTCATAAGCCTGAATATTTTTAACATAATTCTTGTAAACATTTTTTTACCTTAATCGTATTATTATATAGTAGTTTTTTGAAATTTAAAAGTACCTAATTGCGAAGTTATAGTTGATTGATAATAAAATTAACAGTAAAATATGAAGTATTCAAAAATAAGATATTTTCTATAAAAAACAAATTTAAGAATATGAAGCGATGATTGCGCAGCATGTAGTGTGGCCGGATTCCGCATCAATCGACGCGGGTTTGATCCCCACCTATCTGACACCACCCTCTACCACCAGCTACCACCCTCAAGTTTGAAAACCTGTCACCAAATACCAATAGATGTGCTCCGGCAGCATCATTTGAGAACCGGTACCTCTAGCCTTAGTGTGCTTACCATCCTGGACCACATCATCACTTAACATCAGGTTAGATTGCGGTCAAAGCACTGAGCCTATTCCGTGTAAAAAATAAAATAATGTATCATTCAGAACTTATCAAGTAATGATGTTACTTGGTACGAAGAAAAAATATGATTTTTTTTTTTTTCAAAATAATATTTTCTCGTTGAAGCCAATTAGCAACTGTTTCAAGATTTTAACCCTCTTATAATTATAAACATTGCGATTATTCATTATAATCGTTACGTAGTATAGAGCGTATTTAACGTGTTTAATGATTTTGTCTAGTTAAACATACACATGTCTAATAAAAAAAACACGTGTATAAAGCTAGTTGTAACGCATAACAAAAAAAAAAAATGATTTAAGGATAAATATTGGAAAGATAATAAAAAAAATACTTTAACATATGGAAAAATAAAATGCATGTCGTTTAAAAATAATGTAATTCAATACTTGTCAATAACGTCATTGATTTACTAAAATAAAAGGTGTAAAGTATCAAGATTGTATGGTCGGCGTAATTAATCATGTTGAATTTTAATGTTTACCATCGTTAGGGGGTAATAAGTCAGAGCTGTATCAACCAAATATTGACGTTCGAGTCTCGTTGTATTGATTAGCACAGATCGTCTTATTCGAGACATTTCTCTTTCTGAGTTAGTTCAATTCTCCAGAATCATAATAGATTTGAAAGCTTTTTGGTTATCGACTAACCTCTCCACGATATACTTCTCTTTCTTTCTAGAAATACTTATTCTACATTTGTTTTTAATGCAAATATTACTATACAATATTTTAAAAGTTCAAAAGAAATCAAATTACAAACTATATTGACGTAAGGCGTTTGAACTCAGACGTCTTTGTCTCAGGTACAATTGACCTTCTAAAAAACCTCTTTAATTTCGTTTCTAATGTCTTGAAATTCGCTTTAATATACATATTTATGTTGCTTGTCTTGTTGTAGATAATACTAAATATTATGTTAAATAAAATGCATGAATAAATATTAGTTATCGCCCGGTGGTCGAAATTCATATAATTATCTTTTTAAAAGAGTTATAATTAATTTTAATTTTTTTTTTAATCGTTCTTGATATTCTTGAATCTAATTCATAAGTAATCTGTAAATCTCAATGTTTTCCTTCAGCGAAATCATTAAATATTTTAGTAGTTTTTCACATTTTGACTGATATAACGGTAGTTTTTTCGGACATTGGCTAGTGTTACCACCACGTAACTTGAGAGATCGACCTGATGTAAGTTTTTGTTGGATAGAACTTTAGTTAGTAGTAATGAGAGCAGACCACAACAGCACCGAATAGATCGGCCTAATGATGAACGTTGTAGCTCCTATAGAATTCCTTAATGGGTTGAGATATACATTTCATTTTTGTGCGCCTTTTGCCAGTAGTACTGAGAGCATACTACAGCACTGGCAACATTGGCAATATATATGTCTTATCTATCGAATTTTTATTCATAGTAATGAGAATTTACAACAACACTGAATATATTAACATGATAATAGACTTTGAAACCTTTATGAAAATCCTTAAAAAACTGCTATGAAATGTCGGCAAACGTAAAATGTAAAAATAGTAGAAAAATATTTTGTATCACTATGTATGTTATGTAGTAGACACATAAATTGAAGCGTGTTTAAAACAGGTACATCTCCTAAAGACACCGAGCTATGCTCAGTCGGCCAGGTAAGTGTTTGTTGGCCATTGCACTGACGAGGCCTGGTGGGTTCGCTGCAGGGGGCGACGCGGTGCTTGCGAAAGCCACCCCGTGTCTCCCCCATCCCAAATGCAGCGGACGGCCCCGGGGGGTTTTAGTGGTTTTAGTGAGTCCCACACTGGCACGGAACTCGTCACCCCGTGCCCCCTTACCTATTGTATTGGGGGACTTCGGTCTCACTAATACAATAGGTAAGGGTAGTGCGTAAATGCATTTCCCCCCGTCAAAAAAAAAAAAAAAAAAAAACAAAGGTAAGTGTTTGTTATTAAGTTCACAGTATGTAATGCAAATGACGGATTTCAATGTAAACAAGGCTAATAACTAGTGTAAATAAACCTACTCCTAGTGCTTTACTTAATTAAACAGTTGTTTTTTTTAACTTGAACACTATTTAACCCCTTGAGCACTTACCTGGCGTTTATGCCAGCTTTCCATTGTTTTCCTATTGTTTTATTTTTATGGGTACTCGACACATTAAGAGTATTTTTCAAACATGTCAATAATTAAACGATCTAAAAGGAAATCAATAAATACAAGTAATTTGCTAACGGACGATATTGCCTAGCCGCCTATACACGTCTGTCTAGCGGAATCCTCATTAGGTAACCCAATCACCGTGTGAGCTTACGCCTCCCCGCCGGAGTCTAGTCATGTTCATCTAACACTAACAATACTAAATTGAATACGGTACAAGCTCAAATGACATGACACAGATAGTTAATTATTTCCTAACACTTAAGTATTTGATTTAACACTTGAAAGTGTGTTTGTTTTAGAAAACATATTTATTATCAAATAATTTCTTAATATTTCAACAGTGTCGAGTAAGTACTTGTTTCTAATTAACGGGATCTTAGTTAAAGGTAGTTAAAAAAAATACGTATCTGATGAGGTAAATTAATACTAAAAGTACTACATGCAACATGACAAATGGTCGCAAATTGAAGACTCAATAAAATGGTATTTTTGGTAAAATTGACTCCTGTTTTCTGTCAGTCTATGTTTATTAATAATACATTTAATTACTTTCTAGTTGTAAAAGCAGTAAAACATGACTAGACACGAATCTTTAAGTGATCGCTTTTGTTTTATTACTTTCAATTATATTGCATTTGACTGATTAGAAAATCTTTATACACACAACTAATAAATTGTAATGTTCTATAAAAAAACATACTTGTATTTTCTAAATAAATTATGGAAGTACTACAACCGCATTTAATATACATCCAAAAGACACCCTGCTGCACACAGGTCTCCCCCAATCTATACTAATAAGTAAAATTGAAGTGTATGTCTGTTTTATGAAATTAACAACTTTTTACTAATACAAACGAATGCTTATAAAATACCTAGACCAAAAATACAATTATAATTTATTTTGTCTGTCCGTATGTTTGTTTGTTCCGGGTAAACTCCACGTAACTTAGGTTACCACGTAAAACTCATGAAATCGTGATAAAATCCGATTCAATGCACAGTTTTACCGGCAGATATTTGTATTTGTGAGAAGTATCTTTGGTTTCTCAAAAGTTTCTCTTCTATCTCAAAAGGTTATTACAGGGTGGATCATTACGTGAACGATAGTGATGTCTGGAATTAACCCACATCTCTGTGCTTCCACTAACATTATTAAGACTACGATTTGTATAGTTTTTTATATGACAAAAAAAATTATTTACCCTTTAAACAACTTTGGCCTTTCTTATTAGGTCCATTGTGAGCGATCATGTCTCAGCGTCGTTTGTCATCACTGGCAACACTGAATGGTCATGGATTACATTTACGAGTAAGTAATTATTTATTACTGGTAACTATTTCAGTATTACTTATTTTTATTTTATTAATATATGAAAGGAATGTATCGCTTGAAAGTACGATTAACGAAGGCCATGAAAAGGCCGCTAGACAAAGAAAGGATGCGGAAGGACCAGAGGGTTAAATAGTTTGAAATTCGGTCCCAGTGGGGACGGAGATCCCGAGTATTGAGGACAAATGAAAAGTCGTTACTGGTTTCAAAAATGTATTATAAATAAGTCAAAGGGATTTCTTTGAACGAACATTAAATATATTTACATTTAAACTTAGTGTTTAAATTTAAACGAACATATAGAAAGAAAGAAAGAAAGAAAGAAATTGTTTATTTTCACCGTATACACGGCGTATATTTTATGAGTATATATATACATTACAACCATAATTTTTAATGCAAGCGCTGTGCTACGCTAGAAAAAAGACTCCTGACTCAACTAATTGATCCCGCGACGAAAGTTGCAAAAGCACTGGTTTTCAGGCTGGGTTTATAAATGAACAATGATGTCATATAATGATTTTATTTTAAAGGCTTTTTAAACTGCAATAGTTTAGTGATATCCTTATAATAATAAACAAGACTTGCATTTTTAAGAAATGAATTTCTCGATACAAAGAGCAAATTATAGATACATACTAAAAAGTAACACAACACCCACTCTCACTTGAGAGTAAAATTATGAGAATATTACATATATTCTCGATTTTATCGATAAAAACTTCAAAATTGGGTAGTCTTTCTGCTATAGTGTTTTTATCGATGTTTACTTTTTTTATAAAATAGTTTCTCCCTTATATCTTATTTGGATAATATCTCTAGTATATATCTACCAGCGGAGATTTTTTTTTATTTCATTGAATATCATAAATTAATACAGTATTCAGCGATTTTAAAAATAAACCTATACCATTTTTAAACACAAGGCAAACATTTTTATTTTCAATTAAAAACTTTAATGATTTAATTATTTGATTTACCCTCACAAGATTGAAGGAAAAGTACCAGTTTTTATGACCAATGTTTACTAAAATATAAGAAATGCATCCTGCAACGGTTTGTATGTATGCACAATTTACTCGAAAACAAATATGTTTATTTTATTCATGTAATGCCCAACTTACACGTAAGAAGTCAAAGTTAGTCTTCACGGAATACATTTCTTAAAGTAGCTTTGTCTTGGAAGAAGTGAAGTATCTACACTACGCTGAAACAGAGTTTCGGAACTTTCCGAACTAAGGTTTTATCGAATCACTTCCAGATACAGGACATGTCTCAAGCACATCTTGGGCGGACGGCGTGGGATGTAATTTGAACAAATGAGCGACGGCTACCGAACCAAATTAGATTCTCGCCGGTCGCCGGTATCTGCTCACTCCGGTCGTCGGGTGGTCGGGTGATCGCCGGGTGGTTGCCGGGTGGTTCGCGGGTGGTTGGCGGGTGGTCACCGTACGGTCGACGGTCCGACACACTTGCCAACAGATTAGGAACTCGGGTGTCGTGGCCCTCGCAATTTGTATCGTTTCCCCAGCTGTACGTACTAGACTGTGTTAAATTTTTCTCTAACATGAGTTATATATAAATAAGATTACATTTAACTTGAAGATTATTTGATCAAGTCTTTTTAACGACTTGGGAATTCATACGTCTATATCTTTTAAACTTACAACCATAGTATATGATTTAAAACGTAGATCACGTGGGATGTCATCTAGGTAATTTATTTCATAAAATTATTTACTATTAAAAATTATAATTTATACCTATTAAAATTATAATCCAGCTTACTAAAAAATTTATATATATAAAATCGTTAAAATTAGATACTTGTTTGTTTATTATGAAATACATTTGATAAAAGTTATTTTACATCAGCTGTTATTTATAATATTATTCGAAAACGGGCTATACAGGCACGAATAGTGCTGTATCACTGCGACATAGTGAGATCTATTGTGATCGCCCCTATATTGCTAAAGCTCACACTGCCTAGACCTACAACCTAGATGTACTGTAAGATCTTTTTGGCAGAGAATATCTGTACCACCTCCGGAAGCAACGCGTGCTTACCCAGAATTCGATTACATATGAGTATTAATGGATCCCATTCACATAAAATGTTCTTTGGCATTTCGACTGTGTATTTACAGAACCTACGCTCTCTTGTTTTCTGGACACCAATGATGTTTATATATTTGTTTAATATTGATAATAAAACTTTGCTGGATAGTAGAATACTTTCGTGGTCGTCTGTACCGCGCTTATGTATACGGTATAAGCCCGGCGTAGTAATACGTTATGGCGCCTCGCGTTCCGTGATCAGACAGTCTATAACAAGACCAACTAACTAGAGCCTATAGCTGGCAAAGATTCTATCGCCGGTCGTCGTCATTCTTAAACTGTGCTCTATTCAACACTTGTTTTTTACACGGTATAGGCTTAGTGCTTTGACTACAATCTCACCTGATGTTAAGTGACGACGTGGTCCAGGATGGTAAACACACTAAGGCTAGAAGTACCGGTTCTCAAGTGATGCTGCCGGAACACATCTGTTGGTATTTGGCGACAGGTTTTTCAAACTTGAGTGTGGTAGCTACCCAGACGGACACGCCCTACAAACATGCTATTGTTTCCTCACGATGTTTTCCTTTACCGAAAACTCATGTTATTTTAGAGTTGGATACATATCCATTCCATTGACACGGAATCCGGCAGCACTATCCACTGCGTCATCATAGCTTCAGATCGCGATCCCGGCGAACTCCGCACCGCCTTAGAATCAATAAATGTTGTGTTATTAGCTGAATTAAATTCAGTTTTTCTTCCAATTCTCGAGGAAATTTCACGACTCTGAGAGAAGTACAAAAAAAAAACAGAAATCAGTCAATCCGTTCCGGAGATATCATGAAAAAAATCGTACCATACAAACTATACGAAAAAAAACTCCCATGAATGTTACCATTATATTCATTATTATCCTGCTAGTCGGAGTGGACACAAAGTCGGCAAATCAAACATCATAATCATCGGTCCAGCGGTTCTTGAATTATAAATGGTGTAACTAGTTACACCACGTGTAGTGTAGTGTAACATAACGCAAAGTTCAATTATTCTGCCGAACTCAAATAAAAACAATCTATTAAAATATAATTCGGAATTTCATTAAAATAAAAATATTATATCATTAAAATAGAAATATATTAAAAATACATTTCATTTTTGCACAAAAAAAAATAAATAAAAAAGAAATCAGATCTAAAAATACTTAAATGAAAAATCCGAATATTGACCGAATGTAAATAAATGCCCTGTTATCCGGTGTTTAAACAGTGTTCCTCCGGTAGGTAGGTAGTTACTCCCTCCCGACTCCTAATCAAAAAATTGAACTTTCAATAAAGGGAATCATTAATTCTGCTTAGGGACGGGCTCCTGCATCGTCCTAACGAACTCCGCAAGAATCTTGGGATGTTTTTGTCGGATAATTATTATTTGAAAGGAATGCTCCTTACCAATGGAGGTCGGTCCACTTGGGGAATTGTTTTCGATGGTTTCGTTAATGTTTTTTTTTAACAAATTTCATTATCTCCTAATTAATTAAGTACTTATAATAATTATAATAGTACGTATAATTGAAAATTTTATTTATTCTATTTAAAAATTATTTTCTTCACTTTACTACTGCATAATGGAATGTTTAATTAACTTATCTAAATTAAACGGTATAGGAAAGGTAATAATAGTCAATAATTCATTGTTTTAAATAAATTATTTAACAATAACTTTTTGCATAAAGAAACTCTGCTAATTATCAATTTTCTCAAGTAGTTAATTTCAAATAGAATGTAGGAAGTATTAAGTGTTTAAATTAAAAAATGAACTCATTACAAACAAATACCACAACAACAAGAGGGCATGACTCCCGGATATTGATCCGTTATTTTTTTTTTTCTTCTCAGACGCTATTACGATAATGCAGGCAATCCCCCGACATCGCCTGGCGACCGGCGAGAATTAATGATGTCCTTTATTGGAGGCACAATTTTTTGATTCGCTCTCCTGCCTCTCTAGACCCTTCCAACTAGAATATAACCTTAAAACAACATACGATTAATCGTATCATTTAAATTAGTTCTTTAAAGTGCAAATAATTATTACTATTACAATTCTCTATGCACATTAGAGTAAATGAACTGTCCAGAAATATGTTGGTGATCATTTTTGGTCACCTTGATTGACTATTATTCTCATATCTTGTTTCATATATAAACTTAATGGAACAAAATGTAGGTATATGTGGGCGCTATACGTTTGAAATAACCAAATAGCGCCATCTAGTCTAAAAAAGATCAAATTATACATTATTCTAATAAATTTTTTTTTACAAATCTTGAGACATGAATAAATAAATAAATAGTAAGACAATAAATTATGATGAATTTTTTATAATTTATTTACAATAGAATTTTGTTAAATATTGTAATATGTCTTATACATATATAAAATGCAAGGTAACTGTTCGCGCCGGTAATCGGCATATATATTTTCTTTTACTTATCCCCCTTTTAATTTATATTTTCTTGTTTTTCTCTGTCGCTCCTTTCTGTGGCTGCATTGGAAACTGCTTGACTTTTAGCCAGTCGACGTGCGCCCGGGCTAGTGCAAAGAACATATCCGCATTTTCAACCGCTTATTCGTATAACCGCTAATCTTAAACATTCACGAGCCCTTGGACTAGTGTCCATACTCATACTAACACCGCTCCCATACAAATATTTACTCCGCAATATAGTCCATTACACACCGCGTGGTGTCTGAGGAGGAGAAGACCTACTCACCCGAGCACATAGCGTGCCCTGTACAGTGACGTCGAGGTGCCAGGTCAGTCCTACTTCAGTTTCCTATATTGTCTTCCGCCTTAACGATGCTCTACTATACCATTTAGTCGCCGCGTTAACATTAACAAATTATGATTTGTGGCTTATGATTGGTATTCGATTAATTTATTCTATATTCAATGCTTTATTGACCTTATTTTATAATGTAGAAAAGAAAGTACGCTATTATTGGTTGTATGTAGACACCTGTTGGATTCTGCTTTAATTTATTAACCCTGACACAAGCGCTAGAACTCTCGAAAAGTGACCTCAGTGCTCGTATCAAGTTGCCATTCACTCCATGCATAGACAACGTCGCCCACAAATTATTCTTCACCGTGTGGTGAAGGAGATACACACAGTATGAGAAGTTTGGAGATGATAGATTGAATGAAAATGGGGTAAGTAGGTTGCGTAAGAGATTTGATACGATAGATGAAGCATGTTCGATGGAAGAAATATGGTGTTGTATGTTGTTGTAAAGGCCAGGTGAAAAGTACTCATAACCGGCGAGCGTGTGTGAAAGCGCTCATGAAAGTAGTGGAAGCGAAAGAGGTGTGTCAAGATCATAGCAAGAGGAAGGACATAGTCTCTGCCTAAATATAAATATAGCATATATATAAATATAGTATATATTTTTTATAGTGTAATTTAACTCGGTGGCGCATTTGTATTACGGTGCGACTGCCGATCTGAGGTCTGAGGTTCGATCCCCGGGTCGGGTTAAGTGGTATTGGGTTTTTCTACTCAGTATCATCCCGGAGTTTGGAATTTGTGCCCGATATGGCGACAGGCTCGCCCCCTGTCACATCTGGGACGGAACTAAGCTCTGCGAAACGTGGGTGATATAGTTCGCTATTTCATCTCCGCCTAACCCTTCGTGGATAACAGGCGTGAGCTTATGTTATGTTATGTTATATTAATTTATAAATACAGAAAGTGTTATCGCATGATTTGAAGAAATATTTTATTATTTGCTTCAATAAACCAAATTGAGTTTTACGAACTATTTACGATGTAATAACTTCTATAAAACCACCGTCTAATGATAATAACGATACGATATATCGTATCGTCTTAAACAATTCACTCTAAACCTTCAACAATGACACCATTGCCGGAGGCAGAGGAAGCCAACAAAAGGCTTGTTTACACGAACAGGGTTCGCATTAAAAGGAAACCGTGTCCCAGTCCCTCGGAGGCATTCCTCAGCTCAGTCAAGGTTTGTGAAGTTAGATTGTTCGGCGTATGTAAACGTTTTAAAAATTTAATATCTACAAAACATATAGAGTTACTTAAAAGCCGTATACGGTAATGGTTGTTTGAGGAAATAACAACGGTTTTTACTTTGAAGATATTAGGAAAGTAATAAAAAATATGCTTATACATTTTCAGAATCTATTTTTATGGAAAAAATCACTGTTACTTTTTTTACACATAATGTATTTAAGGGTTAATAAGAACTTAATCAACTTGCTATTCGGAATTTCTATTAATATTAACTAGAAGTATAATTGGTTTTTGTGTTATTCATAGACTTGGCCGATTTTAACAATTCGTTCTACCTATATAATGCTTAATTATCAGTAAGTTACATTTTTTAAATTATAGATTTCTTTAAACCAGTTGAAGCTGAGGCACTTCGCTAGTTAAGTACAAGCTGTTTAATTATAGCTAATAAGCTTTTCTACTGTAATTAATAATAAGTGAGACAGTTAGTTTATAACAAACTCACGCTATATTTATTTATTAATGGTCAATTAATTAATGACCGCTGTTAATTATAATAAACTCTGAAAACACATACTAATGTTTTTAAATCATGTGGAACACCTACAAGAAATTGATCAGTAATTTATGAACTATGCAATTAGATCTTAGACATTTGACTATAAATACTAAAGAGCGTCGTACATTTCAATTAGCAGGGGTGTCGAAACGCGCCGCTATCTTCACCTAATCGCGTTAATTATCGCCCGATCTCCTTAACCGAACTTATGGCCACCTCTCGCTCCACACGAAATATTAATTGTAAGATTTTACACATTTTGTGTATTTTTGTTATTACCATAATGTAAAATCTTCTTAGAAATTTTAATATCTCATCATTATGTAATAAATAATTTCAAGAAGCTTTAAATGCTGTAATGGAAATTAGAGATGGAAATAGTTCACGTTCATTGAATTGGTTGGCGGCTAACAAACCTCGTCTATTAGTGAACTATAGTGTAAGTAGATGCTTATTAGGTAAATTATAATAACTCTGAGCACATTTAAAAAATTGTATAGCTATTTCTAATTCGAATATACCAGCAAACAAAAGGTTACCTACACGATAAATTGTAAAAAGCAATAGAAAAGATCCCTATGTTTCATGTCCGTTACAATCAATATCATTTGTGTTCAATTAGCTAGCGAGTCTGCCAGACGGCGAATCAAAGTTAGATCGTAAAAGTTCGGAGACTATTCTAGAAAACTATAGTTAAGTAGAATCATGTCGATATAAGGTACCTATACTTACGTTCTGTCGGGGCTCTGTTTATTGTAAATACATTTTACGTAATATCAATTGTAAAACATTTGGTAGAGGTTTATGTGTTTCAAAGTGTAATCTTTTCTTTTTAAGCTTTAGTTTAGTTTAATTAGAATTTATATTTTAAATCTGCCGCCGTCTCTCCAGACAGCGGGAATATTAGTTCATTTTTTATGTCACAAATGAATTCTCAGTGGAGCATTCAAAACTTGTATGCATTTTGCCATTTTACCTCACTTTTATTTGAAACAAAACTCGTGAATTTAAAATTAGGTTTATCATAAAAATGGTGGCGGGAATACGCTGGATGCGGTTATTTATTTTTTTCCCCTTGATATAATTTCGGACTTTAGTATCAACTCGGATAAACAATAAAGACACTTCCCCCCCTTTTTTCCCTTTTATATTCCTTTGGTAGGCTGTTTCTTTTGCCTCTTGTTTCTGTCTTTCTTTTTTTTCTTTTATCTTTATTTTTATTACTCTCACTTAAATGCTTAAACATTTAAAATATTTAAACTAAACTGGATGCGGTTGACGTAAAAGCGGTCGTCGTGGAGATCTTTGGGGGAGACATATGTCCAGCAGTCGGTTAAATGGATGGAAGGATAAAAATATTAACCAGCATGAAATTACCCAAGTTTGCCTTCCACAGATTATGTTTAAATATATTACAGCTTATATTTATATTAAAAAAAATATTCTTTTAGTAAATCCATCGTGGTTCTTCAATACCAATTTTCAATAGAAATTTGATTAAAATTAGTTGGTAAGTTAAAAGTTAATTTATTTTATTATTTGTTAAAATAACATTTTACAGAATACTACGACTCAAAATGACACGGCGGCGACAATTTACCGTGGGCTTCATGTGTCGACATGCAGTCAATGACTTTTCTAATAGTGGCTTTCTGGTTCCGACGTGGTACGATTCAGATTTGCACAATCAGAAAAACTTACTCTAAACGATAATTTGCTAACCAAAACTGACGCTATATATCTATCAAATGAAATTTACTTATCTATTAATTCTATCTGATATTTAAAAAATCAACTAATAAGTGATCAAATAGAGAATTATAAAGTTTTATATTAATCTTGTCGATCAGTTAAATCATAAGCAAATAATTTATCATAGAAGCATTTTATCCGGTGGTCGAAACTCGATGTTAATCATTAATGAATATTTGAAAAAAAAATATCCCCGATTTTAAAATTAATAATACTTTATAGATTTTAATAAAAATATCTTGAAATGTTTTATTTATTCTTATTTATATAAAAAAATTGCACAAGGGTTTCTGCCTGCGAGTCAAACTACAGAGGATGTATGGATCAACCGTCTCATCCTGTTTATTACATTACCACCGGGTTTTTGAACTTTATAGAAACTTCTCTTAAGTTCATATTTATAAGTTTAACAAGTTCTATAAATCATATATATTAGCTAATTTATAAATATCAAAGGTATCGCATATTACAAAATACTAATTAGTTAATAATTATTTAATAAAGAAATAAATCAATTCAGAGATTCAACTGTTTATAAAATAGCATCATAATATCATTTGAGGAGTGAAGAATATTCTTTTTAAATGGTTTAACTACAAACTATTTGGTAAAACCTTTGTTTAAATCAAACTATTGACATACAAATTTTTTGATCATAAAATTGTCATCACTCTACCAAAATTCTAGTTCTTACTTATAGTAGTCGTCTTGAGAAATGTTATAAGTGAAACATGTATCTAATTACCTCTTTATTCTATTAACAATTTAATTTCTTGTATCCTTTGTACCATTTTACTTCAATTCGTCAAATTTAGTTCTGTCTATTATACGAATACAGTCGGTTATGTGAAATCGAAAAATATTGTAACTTTTACATAAAAATATCGTTATTTTAAAATGAACGTTCTTTCGAAACCAAATTTTCCCAATGAGGACAGTGTTTTAAAAAAGCAAAATTCATTATTGACCTGTGTAGACGACGATTCGTTGGACATTATAAAAACTGATAATGGTACACAAACTAAAGCTGGTAGAAAAGGTACTTGAATTTAAATATATACGTTTTATTACAGAGTAACACCTGACCACAACCCACCACAAGTAAAATGATAAGATTTAAAATTATCTCACATTATCTAAAATAAAGGTTAACTCTGAAATGTAGATTTTCAACCACAAAGAAACCCGGTAAAAGTACACATAAAATTACCTATTACTGTGCTATTATTTCTTTACAATTATTACCTATGTTAAATGGTTATATTTATTTTAAATGATGGAATGAGCAGTTTTGATTTGGAGTCAGATCACGGTTGCCAGCCATTTCGATCCCATCTACTTACCCTTCTCGGAAACTTATTAATATCAAAGACAAATGAAACTTTACTATTATTTTGAATCAAGTCTTCATCAAAGTGGTGATTATTACAATCGATCCGATTATTTGGTACCTAGTATAAATTATGTTCCCTTTGAAAAACAAAACGCTTTCCTCTCCAATAAATATCCTCGCCCATATTAAACAACAACAGACACATAGAAAACATTTACCATTTGTATAACTATTGCAGGAAAATCAGGTAAATCCATGCAGCAGCATTTAAACAGAAGTACTATTAAACACATAATGCCTACAAACAAACCAAGAAAAAGAAAGAGTAGGTATTATAATGTAATCCATTCATCAATGAAAGATAAAGATTAGCAAAATAAAACTCAATACACATATTCCAGTTAAATTGATGGATTGGAAGAAATACCACAGACTGAACGTTGTTTACACTTTTATAGATGATCTAGAGAGAGACTATCCGGCTATTTGTACTGTTTCTGTTATTGGTAAATCAGTTGAAGGACGTGATATTAAGGTAGTATAAATATTCTATAAACTCAATAGTTTATTTATTTAAAACCAATGTTCATTTACATGACCTTTTAAATTTTTTTATCCGGCATGTATTTGTATTGACTGCCTCGATGGAGCAGTTGTATAACGGCACGACTGTCGTTCTGAGGCCTCGAGTTCGATCTCCGGGTCGGGTCAAGTGATATTGGGTTTTTTCAACACAGTATATCGTTCCGGAGTCTGAAATTTGTGCCCGATATGGCGAGTGGCTCGCCTCCTGTCACATGGACGGAACTAAGCTCGGCGGAATGTGGGTGGTGTAGTTCGCTATTCCACCTCTGCTTAACCCTTCGGGGATAACAGGCGTGAGCTTATGTTATGTTTGTATTCATGCATTTATGGTTATTTAATACCTCAGTCATGAGCAAGATCTTGAAAATTAATGATTAACCAGAATATTGAAGACTAAATTAACTGTTCATAAAATATAATTAAATTAGTTTTCACTTCATTGGGAAAGCTTAACCGGCCAACTACGAAACCTGGGATTTATGCCAGGTTCAATTGTTTTCTTACTGTTAAGTTTAACCAACGTATTTTAGGGATTAATGATGAAATATTACAATTTAGTATTATGGCTGTATTTCTATTATTTCCAGATGTTAAAAATATCAAACAGCGACGCAAAGAACAAAGCGGTTTGGTTAGATGGATGTATACACTCCAGAGAGTGGATTAGTACAGCTGTGGTAACGTA
This sequence comes from Samia ricini, assembly GCA_014132275.2. NCBI lineage: Eukaryota > Metazoa > Arthropoda > Insecta > Lepidoptera > Saturniidae > Samia > Samia ricini. The sequence goes on from AP028159.1 coordinate 6,032,176, forward strand.
CATAGCTGATTACATCGTACGAAACTTTCAGAAACTATCAATATCAATTACAAACAAGGATTGGTACCTAATATTCCTATCTCAAAATTTCGTTAAAAATATCTGTACTCTGAAATTCAAGATTTTGTGGCTTGGATAATAACATACTCTTCTTGAGAAAGAATTCGTAACTTATTATGTAATTATATAGGTACGTCGTTCCCGTACTCAATCCAGATGGCTATGAGTACACACATACAAATGATCGAATGTGGAGGAAAAATCGAGCTTGGTACGGAGGCGAATGTGTTGGCGTTGATTTAAACAGAAATTTTAGGTAAAGTAACCTTACGTGAATACATTACATACTTAAATTTGAATGAAACTTGTAAAGTTTTCAACATTTCAGCTATGGCTGGGGCAATAATGGGGAAGAAGGATCATCAGAAGAACCAGCCAATGTATTTTATAGAGGCCCAGCTCCATTCTCAGAGCCGGAGACCGTTGCTGTTCGAGTATTTTTTTATGCTGGCTTTAAATAACATACTGATATACGTTATTTTAGATAGTAGATACAAAGAAAAAACGTTTTATTTTTCAGGATACCATTTTGGGATCAACCACACCGTTTAAAGCTTTCCTATCGTTCCATAGTTATTTCGAATTGATAATCTTTCCGTGGGGTCACAAGAAGGATCCATGTCCAGATTATCTTCGTTTGCTAGAGGGTGGAACAATAATGGCAAGGGTAACAAAAGACTATTGAAGTTTAATTGCAAAATTATTTTACAAACATTAGCATCGAAAATGAGGTTACATGAAATGTCTTCAACGTAGGGTTTTGTTTAATTTGCGAAACCCATCATAGGTACTCGTCAGTTACGAAGAACAGCAGACAAGTTATATGGAACTGTATGTACTGAAACTATGTGTACTAAATTATGGGTAGTACTGTTGCATTAATCTATGACCACTGACGAGCTCTGATCCCAAAAAATGAGGTCTAAAAGACCAAGCAGAACATCAACCTCCTTTGTAAATTTTTTTTTAAGTAACTAGTATTCTTTTATCATCAAAACCTATCAAATGAAAAATGAAGGTCAAAAAAGTATATTTATAATTATTTCAGGCAATTTATAATAGCAGTGGTATTACTTACAAAGTCGGTAGCACCAAGGATATGACGTACTACGCATGCGGCACAAGTACAGATTGGAGTTACGCAATAGCGAAGATACCATATTCTTATATGATTGAACTCAGAAGTAAAAAGCATAGATTCAAAGTTCCAAAGGACCAAATCATTACAAATTGCATTGAAGTCTTAGAAGCAGTTAAAAGCTTGATGGATTATATGGATCGTAATTGAAATGTGGCAGAATGTATGGTGCAGAAAGAAACAATATTGGTACACGGTAGTGGCGAAACGCTCCTATAACCCGATGCCTTATAGGCTTACCTACTAAAAAACAAAACACTCACTGCGCACACGTCAAATCATGCATCAAATAAACTATAACAATCGCACAGTCGTAAACGCAAAACGCACACACTAAGAACTTGCTCATACAAACCGGTAGCAAAATGTCGGAATTGAATTCACAAATCCAAGCATATTTTACTTTAATTATCACCCACACAATGAAAGCATTAGTGTACCTATCATGTAAACTTAGCGCAAATTTAGATTGAATAAGCCGCTTCGTTCCTTTTATTCATTTAATTTTGATCATTATTGTGAGAACGGTACGGTTTGTCAATAAATATTTAAAGAAAACGCCATCTACAGATATATTACAAAAATGTCTTCTAATCAACTTCATCTAAAAAGGATAATATACTACCTAATTTCCATAGATGTCACTTTTTAAAATTGACTATTGCGCTACACCGAAATGATGGATTTACTTCCTATTTTAGTATGTTCGATTATAATCATGTGTCGATTTCGAAGGCGTAGAAGTTTGGACTTTGTTTAAAGTATTAAGGAAAAATAAATCAATCAGTATTATTATATTTATCAAGTAGGTAACTAATCGTTATTTTTCGTTTCGCGTGAGTCGCCATCTCACGTCGTGCTGTTAAAATGAAATAGTTACAATCCACGATCACGAAAGTTAACCAATTTTACAATTTATTAGGTTGTCATAATTATAGGAACATTTATCACATGCGAAATGAAATTGACATTTCGTATTTAGCGTGCTAAATAATTTTCATCTTTAATCTCAAAACAACTTACCATACTCGACATGTACTGTTGTTACCATGTGAAGTCAAGTATGGTTAAGGTGGTTAACACTAACTGCAACTGGATATCTTCACTCAGCAGCACAAGCATCCATCATTCATTACTGTACTAATTTCCAAAAAGAAGAAGTATGACCAGGTAGATTTTTTGTACTTCGGTTTTACCGACAATTTTATTCACGCCACGCTGCTGGTACACGGTATATGATCTTCAAAAATGTATTTGCTGATGCAAATAACGATTGACATGTAAAATAGTTAATACAATTTAAAAAAATTAAATCATGTCTCCATATTTGAACGCTTTATTTTCACCTAATACTCAACGCATACATTACAACATTTAATTTGTAAATAATTACAAAACTATTGTTTCTTATATAATGAGCAATTTAAGCAATTCTTTGTTTTCTACGAACTTAGTGAGCGCTTTTACGCCGTTCAAAATTTCTATGCAACAGTCCTGGATTTCTTGTTTAGGTAGTAGAAACCTATCTTTTTTGCTTCTCAATTCGACGAGATATGAAAACGGTATGCGTGCCGTTCCGTAACTCCAGTCTATACTGGTCCCACAAGCATAATACATTATATCTTTAAAGTTTCCAACTTTGTACATACGACCACTGGTTTCGTAAATAGCCTGAAAATATAATCAGAAACTTAATTTAACAATAAAGATGTGAATACTGATTTATTACTTTATATACAAATTACCTTCGCCATAATAGTTCCACCTTCTAATAAATTAACGTAATCAGCGCATGGATCGGCAGTATAACACCATGGAAACGATATAACTTCACTGTAAGCGTGAAACGTTAGAAAAATCTTGAACGGCGTCCCTGAATACAAAATAAAATCCTGTAAACATAATTATAATTTACATATAAACATTACAATTCACGTTTTAAGTTTGAAAACCGAACCATGATTGTCAGTCTTAGTATCATTTATTGCATTAAATTGACTCGTAACATAAATATATGGATTGTCAATAAATATTAATTTACCACACCATTACGCCAAATCTTGATTACGTACATAAGTCTTACATTAATTGTTTATTTGTTTTGCTCCAAAAAGGCTAAGTATATTTAATGATTATAAAACAGTTAGCAAGTAAAGAGATTCACCTTGATAGCTGCCGTTTCTGGTTCAGAAAATGGTTCTATACCACGATAATTTAAATGATTTGGATCACCACAGGAATATTCGTTACCACCATTTCGTCCCCAATAATGTCTGTAATAAAATAATATTTTGCACATTATGTACTTAGCATTATGTTAGTATACAAAACGCATTGTACTTACCCGAAATTTCTATTTAAATCTACTCCAGTAATTGTATTTCCGAAACGTGCTCTGTTTTTACGCCACATTCTATCTACAGTGTGAGTGTAATGGTAACCCATCGGGATTTACCACTGGGATAAAATACCTAGAAACATCAATACAATAACTATTAACCGAGGTTCTTTGACAATTATATTTTTTTTATATTTTGAAATTGACTCTCATTTTTTTTTTAATAATGTATTAATTATACCAATTAAAATAAACAGAACATCAATAGCATTTCTTAGTATTTCTTCATATCACACTGTTTATATTAAAACACCTTAACAATAGTCTTCTTACAAACCTTACCTAGGTGAAAATACGCCTTGTCTGAAAATACAGTACTACTACTAGCGGTTTATTTTATAGTTTAAATGACATAATTTCATTATTTTAAAATGTCATATAAGAAGGTTCTTTCTCTCTGTTTTAAAGTATATCTTATTTGAAATTCTTTAATCTCTATTTTTATTTTTAAACTTTCATACTGATAAACATCTGGATTTGGATCCCAAACTCGGGATATTAGACTATTGTACACAATAACACTAAAATAATACCAAACTTTACTTACTAACCAATCTTTATTTGTAATATATTCGGGGAGACTGTCAAAATTTCTAGCTATATGATCGGCTATATATGTTACAACGGATGTACTAATCCATTCGCGAGCATGTATTCCACCATCTAACCAAACCCCAGTATTATTTGCGTTACTGTTTGATATTTTCAGCATCTGAAAAAATCAAAACTAAAAAAAAATCTTTATTCAATTTAGGCCCCAAAGAAGGCGCTTATGAACGTCTATAACACTACCACCGGCTCGGAAAACAACCCAGTCGAGAAGAGCTGGCAAGAAACTCGATCTGGTTCTTTTTTTTATAAATATAATGTATATCATTTTTTTTTTATATAAAAAACTATGCAAATCATACAAGTCTTAACTAATGTGAGCGGAAGCACAGAGCTGTGGGTTAATTCCAGACATCACTATCGTTCATGTAATGGTCCACCCTGTAATAACCTTTTGAGATGAAAACTTGCTTGGCGTAACACTTAAACTTATTGTCAGGTAAATCGGTAATGTTACTTGGGATCTTATTGTAAAACCGAATACTATTACCTATAAAGCTTTTATTACACTTACTTAGTCTAAAGCGTGAGACACAATATATACAGACTTCGATTAAATCATAATAAACCAATTATATTATAGTAAACAAACAAACCTTCATATTCCTTCCTTCCACTGAAGTTCCAATAACTATAACAGTACACGTAGAAGGAAACTGTCGTTCTAAGTAATCTAGAAAATTATTTACTGTATGTAATGGATAAAAATCTTTCCAATCCAAAACTCCTTCTGAAATTATTAGTATATTCTTGTTTACAAAATTTTTAAATTGACTCTCGTAAATTGATACAAACTTTCTTAATCATATTGCAAATTTTCAGACAATTTCTAGATCTCTAGATGTATATTAACTTAAGTAACTTAACTTGTAGGGAATGTATTTTAATACTTCAATAAATGGATTATTTATTTACATCTTTTAGAAACTTGTAAATACTCATTTAGTCATTTATTTTAGTACTGAGGTCATTTTACTATAAATAATTAGAAGTTCCTATTACCACTTAAAATAAAGTGGACAACACATTTATTTAATTTTTCGTACCATTAACAAAAAGATAGAAATCAAATTTTCTTGCGTAGCATGTCCAACGATTTCGGACTTTTTTTAAATCGAATTAACTAAATGCTGTTTACCAGAAGGGTTTTTACCGACAGCTTCACTGAACTTTCGGTATGGGCACTAAGGGCACTCAGCGCTTGGGGCACACAGCACTGGGGGCACTCAGCTAGCGCAAGGCCAACAAAGTTGCATAGAGCATGGCTTGTGCTGTACTCCACGAAATCTGCTCTAGCTATACCTAAGTTAAACAAAACTCCATATCTCAAGTTCTCTTAAATAATCCATGTACCTGTGTGTAGTATGCAGAAGTGGCGGGGTCCAATGTAATGTGTGTTACGCTAGTATATGAATGTGTCACTGTACTACGCTGGCGGAGGATGCAGTAGCCTCCCCAGTTAGGGATTAGAACATGTCCTGGGCCGTAACCGGAGGGAGCTCTGGAGTGTTTCTGTGTAACACCTCTTAATTTACCAGCAGTCAGTATCTTACGAATAACACCCCTTAATTATTTTAGACTTTAAATATATATAATCTGTGCTTACTTGGTGATCTCAACCTGCTGATCAGTCTAAACGGACTGTGAACTCGTTTTGAAGACCCAATGGCATTCGTGTCTGTTACAGTTATGTCAAAATCTATATTTCTCTCACGTAGTAACTTTTCTACTTGCATCACTCGCGTACACTCCACCGTCACATTCATTTCACTGTTATGGTCCTTACAGATATTTATAGCTGAAAACGATAATGGAATGTCTTTTATCAATTCACACAAATAGATCTGTAGCAGCAATATGTTTACAATACACTGTTCAGTTAATTTAAATAGCCAAACGGCAATAACAACCTTACAAAGTTTAGACAACGCCGTGTCTGTTTCAACTTTACAATTTTTCTTTGTAAAGTATTTTATTTCAAGTAATATCCATCAACAAATAGATATAAATGTTATATTCATAGACCATACCCACTGAAAAATTTAAATTTACAATTAGAAAGTATATACAGATTGTATATTTTTATGGATCCAAAGCAATTAAACTATTAATTATATTCGATTTAACGATAGTTGAAAGTTTGATAGTTTGAAAACCTGTCATCATGCCAAGATGTTTTATAAATAAATTACAATAAAAACATTTTCATTTTCAAAATAACTCGCCTCCTTTTGTATCTAAGCTTTTCATAAAATTCCTTTGTCCTTCTTTTAAACATTTTACATCCCATATTTGGTACCTCGTTTCTTTTTACGTGCCACTTTGAACAGTTATTATTACACGGAAAATTTTGAGACAATAAAATAACGCGTGAGTATTATAAAGATTTTGACACACAATGACATTAAAAAATTAATGTACAAGAAATATTAAATTGTATTTCAATGAGGTTTATAACATACCAAGAAATATAAATACAATAAATCTATAGTAATAAAAAAATTGAGGTTGATGCTACATCTCCTATTTTTACTAGTGTTTATATTTTTTTTTATATTGCGTTACAAAGTGACTGCGCTGGGCCTGATCTAAGTACAGTACAATCCAAAACAGCGGCAACTACCACTGAACAGAATTCATTGCCAGTCACCGCTGTCATGCTGGCCTGCTTAAGTACATCTTCACACCTTTTTGAAGGACCCAATACCATACGAAGAAGGGAACACGCTGACAGGAAGACGGTTCCATACCCTCATAGTGCGACAAAAGTAAGAGTCAGCAAACTTTTTGGTTCTTGAAGTTATGGGTGTCACCATGAAACCGTGACACCGAAGTCCCGCCCGCCTGTTTCTGTTGTGGAATGGAGAGTAGGGGTTAAATAAGTGTGTTGTCCACCTTATCTTAAATGGTGACAGGAACTTCTAATTATTTATAGTAAAATGACCGCACTACTAAAATAAAGGCCTTCATTTACTTTTAAAATGCTTAAAAATATTATAATTTCTGTAAAACTGACTGAAGCTTATCTTCATTCATAATAATAGTTCCTAACTGTGTATGTTGTGCACTTATGTAATAAGACATACCCTATTAAATCCCATAGGATTTAAAACGTTACTTAGATTTAACGTACTATTGGATTTATTCTCATATCTGTATCAGTTTCTATTAAAATAAAATTTAATATGAAACGCGGGCGCATCCGCGGGCAAACAGCTAGAATATTAATAAATTATTCGGTTCTAATTAAATACCATTTCACACTAAACAGGAGTATATTCATTTTCAAAAGCATTCACTTATAGTCTTCTTCCTTTACCGGCTCAAAATAGAGAGTGCTTAAGAAATTCAAACCGAACAAAGGGTGTGCGAACAAGGCCTAACGGGGAAAGCGCTAAAGCTCGCTCAATAATTACATGTAATCAGATATTTCTGTAAACGCCTCAACGGTTACTTTCACCTCCTGCACTCCCCTTAATGAATCAAAACAACATACTTCTGGTTTTCGATTCCTTACTCACTTTTTAAAGTTAGAAATATGTGAAACAAACTCCATTGGTATATGCGAGCTCTTTAAAAATTGATTCAGTTTTTAGTTTCAGTGTGATTAACCTTTAATTGGCGCAGTTGTTATTAAGGATTTTAATAGTTATAATGATTTCCTGTAAATTTCCTATTTATATATACAAAAGTTGACAACCTGTACATCTCAGTGTCCTTAAATAAACAACAAATAATGATAGATTTTCAAGTGTACGGCTCGTAAATTAAGAACTACGCACGTCAAAGCCTTTTATTAGAAAACAATGTTTGAGTATTTATGTTATTAGAACTATAAAAAGTACTGCTGGACTGTATAAAGGACTAAGAAATAACGAGAAATTAATCGAAAATGTTAATAAAATTTTAAAATATAGTTAAACTGCAATAGTGCAAAGAATTTAAACGTCTGAATATTTAACATTTTAGCATACCTACTTTCAGGAACTGCGAAAGTCGAGGGTCTGACGAATGGTAAAGCAATATCCGTAGCTCTTAGCAATGTGCGCTAAGAAAGCATGATCTTCTATCGTCTTTGACACATTAAGGTTTTCACCAACTAAGAAGAAAATGGACGAAATTTTTCGAAACAATATATACATGAAAAAATAAATTTAACTTTATTATTTTTAGGGATGAAACAATGGTAGTGGTTGCCGTTAGTCCGCTAACCAAAGAGCCCAAACTACGCGCCCACACCTCCACCCAAATGTCACCTAAGCTCGGTCTTATACCCGTTTATCTTTTTAATTGCAACCCCCTTGTAAAGGAGGGTGATTGTTACTAACTCAGTAAAATTATCGCGTCCTTCACTAGGCCATTTTGTTTTTATCATCACGGTGCTTTTATTATGTATGTTAACTATAGGAAGGACTAATCGTTTTCTAAACTTCAAATTAGAAGAAGATATTTACAAAACAAGAATTTGTTAATATTTTTACCATTAATATACCAATAACCTGGAAATGTTCAATTCTTAATAAAGTAGATTTAATTAAATAAGTCCATTGTGAATTATTATCTTTATTTTTTGAAGTTCATTCGTTTTTTTTTTTTCATAAGTGCCATTTACGAATGCTTTACTGTACTAACCTCTCTTAGATGTAATTGGTAATTTATTTGGTAATTCCTACTCTGTTTAGGTAACATAGTAAATTTTATGATAGTCGTATGTATCTTATTTCAATTCTAAGTTGTTATGTACTAGATGTGCCCGCGGCTTTACTCACAATTATTTGCAGCCTCTGTTCTCCCCCTGGGCGCAATATGTGCCATTTTGCTATCATCGAATTCGGTTCCGTAGTTTTGCGTGGTTAACGCACAAATTAATAAACGGACAGGAAGACAAAAAAAAAATGTAAACTATCGAAATGTGTTCTGTAGTCGATTCTAAAACCCCGCATAGTATTTTTTCTTAAATATTTTCAATGTACCTAAAGATTTCGTCTTGTTAGCCTTTTATTTTAACTATAGATTTGCCTAGCAACGCTTATTTAAATAAAGTCTATTTTATTTAAATAAGTTTTAATATTGAAAGTAAGTTATTTCTAAATATAAAAAACATTTCAATATTCTTATTAAGCTTAATTTTTTATCAAAATATTATACTTTTTTTTTATTACGAACAAAAACACACTTAGAAATAAACTATTTTTTTCTACTCTATTATTCTATCTATATTGATTATGTCAAAGTTATCAGACTAGTAGCCATAGTATAATACTGCCAGACATGTCAATAAATTAAAAACAAATTGAAGACCTAAAATGGAAACTATAAAATTCTCGTAAATTCATTATCTTCATAAACACAAAAAATCTTCATAAAAAAAAACACATTAAGATGAAATAACATTCACATTGACAATGGAAAAGGAAAACAATCAAAACACAATAAACGTATAAATACCAAAATGTTATAAGTTATATTTCAATCTCAAAGTAATTTATTAACATCTATTTACCATACATTTATAATATTGTATAAATAAGGGCGAAATTAATAATAAAAGTGCAGAATTTCAAATCCACGACAAAACAAAATACAATTATTTACAAGAGGCAATTGACCACTGTGGTGAACATTATATTGACCAAATTGATATGCAGTCTTATGGACAAAGTATACGAAATAAAACTCCTTGGAAAGATGCAGAGAAAATTATTGAAACTTACGCAGTAGATGATTATGCGAGCATTCTTGAAACTTCTAGAGCTGAAAACTTGCCTAATGTTAAGTTCTCTACGCCCATCAAAAACCAATACGACTCAGTTAATGGTAAGTAAAAACTGAATCTGTACTAATAAATAAAATTGAAGTGTCTGTTTGTAATGCCAAAATATTTTTATTACTGAAGACAGATGAGTGTATTTACGATACCTATAGCAAAAATACAACATTTATAATTTTTGTCTGTCTGCCTGTTTATTCCGGGTACTTTCCAGAACGGCTAAACCGATTTGGACGAGACTTTTTTTGTTAGATAGCTGTAGTTACTCCACGTAACTTAGGACACTTTTGTTTTTCGAAAATAATTAGGGTATCGCGTAAAAAAATATTGAAAATCATGAAATTTCAAATAAAATCCGATTCAACGCACTGTTTCACTGGCAAGTGTGAAATAGTTTTACTTTATCTTAGTACCTAAAAAAAATTAAGGAAAATAATTGGGGTTCTGTATAAAAAATTAAAACGCATAGAAAAACATGAAACGCGGGTGCAGCCGTGGAAACACAGCTAGTTTATAATAAAGCAAATCAATTCCCAATTCTTATGTCTTAAATTGTAGCTTCTTGAAACAGCCTAATACATTTCTAGATAAGAATGGAAAGAGGTCACTAAGCATGGACTGGAATGATTACCAGCGCTTGGATAGAATTTATACCTTCATGAATAACCTTGAGTATGATTACCTCCTTCTATATGCACTTGTGGAGTAATTGGAAAATCTCTTGAAGGGCGTGATTTAAAGGTAAACGGAATAACGGAATCTTTTTTAACTAAATTTAAGTTTAGACTACCTACATTAACTTTCTTAATTCAAATATCATTCACGATAAACCTTGACGATTAGTCTACTAGCCTTTATTTTTATTTCAAATCGCTAATTTATTCAATTAAAACTACTAGTAATTATTTACGACATTGAATTATAATAAACAACGTTTCATGTGATTTTATGTGTGAACAACCAATACTCGCATACTTTTCGGAAATGACATAATTATCAATTAGCGCTACACAATCTTTTATCTTATCACTGAAAGTAATTTACCTAATAATCACCTTAATTAATATAACATTTAAAGTTTTATTAACCCATTGAGCACCTTCCTGGCGTTTACGTCAGCTTTCCATTGTTTTCCTATTGTCTTTCTATTGTTTCATTTTATGGGTACTCGACACATTAATATGATATATTCATATCTCGATTACCCATAAAATTAAGACAATAGGAAAATAATGAAAAGCTAGCGTAAACGCCAGGTTAGTGCTCCAGGGATTAATGAAAATAGAAAAAATAGTATAATGAACCTTCTATTACATTACGCCGCTAAGATATTCTTCGTGCCTATTATAAGCCTGCACGTAATAGATTATAAGCACTAAGTTTGATATAAAACGTTCACTTGGATTTTTAAAACATTAAAACTTGCTGTGTGCACGCGGCTGCGCTTGTGTTTCAAATATTCTTCACTGCGTTTTAATATTTTTATACGAAATCATAGTTATTTTCTAAAAATGTTTTTAGTACTAAGATAAAATTAAAATATTTCTCATAAATTCAAGCACTTGCCCGTATGATTGATCATTGAATCGAATTTTATTCACAATTGCATGAGTTTTATTTGTTTAACGCGGAACCATAATTATTTTCGTAAATCAAAAGTACCATAAGTTAAACGTAGTAACTTCAGCTATCTGCTAAAGAAGTCTCGTCAAAATCGGTCCAGCCGTTCCGGAGATTACCCGGAACAAACAGACAGACAGACAGTCAAAAATTGAAAAGAATATATTTTTGGTATAGGTTGTTTTGGTATAAAAAATTGTTATTTTGATGACAAACAAACACTTCAATTTTATTTTTTAGTATATATATTGTTCTGTTTATTCTCGCCTTAAATATATAACGTGTACTTATGTTCTAGATATTAAAAATATCAAACACTAACGCTAGTAATGCATGTGTATGGATAGACGCTGGTGTCCACGCGAGGGAGTGGATAGCGCCTGCGGTCGCTACATACATCGCTGACTATATAACTAGAAACTTCAATAACTTACCCGAAAGCATCACTAATAAAGATTGGTAATTATTATTTATTGATTTAATTATATAATACAGTATTATGAAATTAATACTTTTGTTAACAGACCAGGAAAATAAGAGACTAAGCAATTTTTTAAAATATGCGTTCGGCTCATGAAGCGATGGCGGACGCAAGTTCGAACTCATCCAGCCAAATGTGTAAAGTATAGCATGGTAGTAGGGCATTTATAAATAATGCTGTGGAGACCTCGCCAAACATCCGACGGCACACTAGCGCGAGCCGCGGGCGCACGAGTTACATATATTTAATACCTCGTATGAGAGAAATCCGTGTGTCCCGTCTCGCTCGCACTCTGCATTTTTCTGATTAGCCACCGTAATCTTTGTAAGCCCTACGACTAACGAAGGGATCTTATAGAATGTAAGTTTCACTGTACATCCTCAAAATCAATCAACAATAATCAATTAATCAAATAGTAATCAGTTAATAAAAACTTTCTAACGTGTACAACGACTATGCCTTCAGTCTTCCTACAACTGGCTAGCAGCAACCAAAATGCCATTATTAATAAATATTAAGCTACCATTTGCGAGCCAGTACCTCTACGCTTAATATGTTTACCATCCTGGATCACATCATCACTAACATCACGTGAGAATGTGGTCAAAGCGTAAAAAATGATATATCATAATTAGCTAGCGGATAATATCATATATTCGTGTTTATTATAAAAGAAACATATATTTTAGGTATTTTCTTCCCGTTGTAAATCCGGATGGTTATGAATACTCACATACTAATGATCGCATGTGGCGCAAGAACAGAGCGTGGCATGGAAGTCAATGCGTCGGTGTAGACCTTAATAGAAATTTTAGGTAAATAGCATTCATAATGAAATAACTGATTGTCTTAGGAGATTTCAGTTTATAAATTAATTAGTGTTGTACAATATTAATTTGTTCATGACTTAACATTCGGGAGAACTTAAGAATCACAACCACATTTGAATTTTATTATATCTTCTCTTATGAGTTATCAACTTATGTTATAACAAATTTAGTTACGGTTGGGGAAGCAAAGGATCCTCGGATAGTCCTACAAATGCATTCTACCGTGGAACGGAACCATTCTCTGAACCAGAATCTTCTGCAGTAAGAGTAAGTACCCAATATAACAAAAAAAAAAGTATTCTAGCGTTAATTATTTAGATCTAAGTTATTAATTATTTAACTGTTCTTTATGTATCACTGTTAAGAACTTCTGTATTCACAAAGGAAACATAACCGAATAATTCGAAACAATTCCTTTGAGTTCATTGTGAATTTATGAATTTGTTTTTTTACTAATTTAAATATGATTAGGTACCATAGATATTTTAACTTTTTTAAACAGTGATTGATGAATCATTTTTTTGATGCTGCCGGAACACACCTATTGGTATTTCGCGACTGGTTTTCAAACTTGAGGGTGGTAGCTACCTAGGCGGGCATCATTAGGAAATGCCTTACCACCATGCTATGATTTCCACACGATGTTTTCTTTCGCCGAAAGGTCAGGCAAATTTTAGAGTTGGATAGGTGGGATCGAACCCGCGTCGATTGACGCGGAATCCGGCCGTGATAACACACTGCGCCATCATCGCTTCAAAATTTAAATTAAAACACTGACAGAATGAAATAAAAATGATAAGGTATGCACATGCAAGTACGAAATGTCTTCGATTGGAAAATTATTTCGTTCAACCGTTAAATGTCATACAGCATTATTTTATAAAATTTACGTTATTCTGTGAATTATTTTTTTGTTATTTTGAACACTATTATTAGCCTGTTCATTTTCTACCTATTCTCTTAAATTCGAGAACATTATTTACAACTAGTAAATACAGACGATGAGCATTATCGTGTATTTTATTTACAATATATTTATATTGTACTTATAACCAATTCCGGCATCACAAGGGTATATAAAAATCACTGATTAAAAAAAAAATACAGCTTATGTTACAAACTGTTAATGTAGCTTTTGACATTTGAAGGAATTTTTAAAAGCGGTCAAGTAATTTTTGTGTCTATCCATAACAAACAAAAAATCAATTTAACCTCTTTATATAATATAGAGTTGAATCAGAAATATGGAGATCAACAGAAGAACCAAAGTAAATGTCAAATTTCTGAAGTATTACTAAACTTAAGTAACAGTGGGCTGAGCACATTGCTCGTAGAACCGACGCCTGATGGAGGTAACGGATTCTCGAATGGCTGCCGCGCCTTGAAGATGCAGCGTGGATAGCTCCCCTCCTACAAGGTGGACTGACGACCTGGTGAAGGTCGTGGGAGTCCGCTGGATGCCGGTGGCGTAAGACCGATCGTCATGGAGATCTTAGGGGGAGACCTATGTCCAGCAGTGGACTTCTTTGGGTTGAATGGATGGATATAATGTAGTATAGATTTGAATATACAATTATAATGGTTTCTGATGTTAATTCAGATCTGTTATTATATGTTCACTTGATACCAAAATCGTGTCAATGGAACACAACGCTCAGATTAAACAGCAAACATTGTTTCATCGTAAATCACACGAATCGCAACGGTTTTATATCATTTCATTACATTAATTTCGTTAAATATTTGAAGTTTCACACTATTTATACAGTACAATCATTATAATTCCAGTTTTCAAAATAATTCGTGGACATAAATTATTTATAATAATAAATTAATATAGATATAGGTTAAATGTTATAATAAATATCCAAGGGCGAAATTATTATATTTTTATATATATAAGTTGAATTAGTTATTTAGGGAATAGAGTGAATGGGGCCCAGCGTAACTTCATGTGCAGCCAGAAAGTGACTGAAAAGGCGCGTTTGGCTGTGCATCGAAGAGTCCTGGTCCGTACACTTAGGTATGGTAGTGAATGCTGGGTTTGGCAGAAGAAGCATGAAAGTAAGATTAACGCAGTGGAAATGAGAAGTCTGAGAAGTATAGCTGGAGTGAAGATGGTTGACAAAGTCAGGAATAGTATGATAAGGGAACGCTTTAGTGTGGTAGAGAATGTGGTGACCAAAATAGAGAAAGGTATGCTTAGTTGGTTTGGGCATGTAGAGAGGAGGGTGAATGGGCAAGTCAGTAAAGGTCGACCTAGGCAAACGTTTCTAGACCAAATCAATCATGTGTTAAATAAAGGCCAGGTAAAAAGTACTCATAACTGACGAGCATGTATGAAAGCACTCATGAAAGTAGAGGAAGCGAAAGAGGTGTGTCAAGATCGTAGCAAGTGGAAGGACGTAAATCTCTGCCTACCTCCACGGGAGAAAGGCGTGATGATATGTATGTATGTATGTATAAGTTGAAAAAATTAAAGAATTTTAAATTCATTTCGCACGGGTATATAGAATGCTCTATTTCAAAAGTCTATGTTACTCGGCGATAGTTCAGCTTTCTATAGTATTTTTATAATCTGTCAAGTAGTTTTTGAGTATATCCATTACAAACAAAAAATCGCTTTATATTATAGTACTAGCTGTTTGCCCGCGGCTGCGCTCGCGTGTCATAAATTCTTCACTGCGTTTTAATTTTTGTGTATTGAACCCAAAATATTATTTAATTTTTTTTTTGTATTAAGATAAAGTGAAATATTTCTCATAAAATCAAAGACTTGCCCATAAAACTGTGCATCGCAAAGAATTTTATCCCATCTTTTATGAGTTTTATTTTTTTACGCAGATCCCTAATTATTTTCGAAAATCAAAAGTACCCTAAGTTACGCGGAGTAACTTCAGCTATCTACCAAAAAAGTCCCATCAGAATCGGTATAGCCATTCCGGAGTTTGCCCGAAACAAACAGACAGATAATTTTATTTATTAGCATAGAGAGATAGATCGCAGACAATAGCGCATAAAAATACAAAGAACACAGTACAAAATACTGAAAACTTGTATTATTTTTTTAGATATTGTAACATAACCTACTAGAACTAATAAATAATAAATTATTGTAATTTTTTTTTATACTATATGGGTTCAGTGTTGTGATCTCAGTCGATGTTACGTGGCGATGGATAGTGGATGGTAAAGTTTATAGGTACTGCCTGAAAAGTGATGATGCCGGAACATATAAATTTGTGTGTGATTCAAATTTTGAGAGCGGTAGCTATAGTTAGGTGGGCATAAGTTAATCATTGTTTTTCTTAGACGAAACTTCAAGTGACAAAAGCATCAAAATTATTATCATCTATTTAGTAGAAATTTGCACTTATTTATATCATTTTTTGCCACTTATCCAGGACATATTAACAAATTCGGGAATCTCCTTCAAAGTATACATCACATTACACAGTTACGGACAAATCATTATTATTCCATTTTCTTGTAAAGATGAATTATGTCATGATTATATTCGTTTACTTGAAGGAGCTACGCAAATGTCTAAGGTAATTTAAGCATTATTTTAAAACACACGTACTGAGTGATTAAATACGATAAAACTAAACTTGTAAGTAAACCATATTTTTTTGATAATTTATCACGACCATGCATCCAAGTTTTTTAGGCTCAACTTCGTATTATTTTACTAATATTCAGTTCTTAAACAAAGTGGTGGCCTTTTGTAAAAACGTTCGAAGGAAGTTGTTGTAAGGTCTCTGAATTCACGCTCCGTACCATTATTTTCAATACACCTCATTTGTGCACCATAACTAAACTATAGCACGTAAAACGCCACTAAAATTACATAATATAGAGACATGAATAAGCTCATGAATTGTAAACAAGAATGACTACATGACAAACCAAAATCCCGTCCAAAACCCCAACTAATCCATAATACAAAAGTATTATCAGGTCATAATAATTTATCATTCACATTAAGGCCATCTACGAAACCAGTGGAAATACATATAAAGTAGGCATTTCAAGAGACGTCATGTATGACGCAGCCGGTACCAGTAACGATTGGAGTTACGGAGCTGCACAAATCCCTTACAGTTACCTCATAGAGTTAAGAAGTAAAAAGCACAAATTCAGGCTTCCCAAGGAAGAAATTGAAGAAACCGGTGCCGAAATTTTAAACGCTGTCACAAATTTAATGCATGTTGTGGATAATAATTCATGCTATAAAGAGACTTCTGAAAATACAAATTTAATGAGGTAAGTATTGACTGCATTGGGTGGTCAATTCAAATTTAACAATAAAGAATTTAAACCTGTCACAACTGACGCTTTCATTATGTTTCAAAATTTGTAGTATCATAATAATATTTTTTTAAAAATATAGATTTCTATAATAATAAATAAAATCCTTCAAAGTGGCCTCTTCAAATCAAAATACGCAAGTATGGGAAGTAAGATTTATTAGGGAAGGCCAACGATATTTTGTAAAGGCACTCGACACTTTAGGAGGTGGGTGATCTCCCCATCCGAAGTTAAAGTAACCATTTTAGGAACATCATATTGAAAGCTATTCTTTAATTCCATGTAACGTGCTGTGTCGTTCTTATTAAGAAATATTTTTCAGCGATTAACATCTGGAAAGAAGAACGTAGTGCTATGGATATCATGGTAGAAGGTCCAAGAGCAGCTCAGGTAGCAGGAATGCTCCACGAGAAAGACATCCCTTATTCAGTAGGTATAGGTGATGTCGGAATTATACTTGAACGTGAAAATGTATGTGCTTTGTCTAAAACTACAAAAGGAAGTCCTGGATGCTACTGTGAGAACTTTCATACTAATAGATATAAACTTTACAAGATAAAAAGGCATTATTATAGCAACAGTTAGTGTACGTCCAGAGTATGCAAATTTTGGCATATAATGCAAAAATGTTGACTCATAAAATATCACATTATACTTTTGTTAATTATGTAGAATATTATTCAAAGTTTAATAATTATAGGTAATGATCTACTCAGAATGTATAAAGTAATTTGATTCATTATGGATAATTTAGTCTATAGTGAACAACACAAAATTGTGCACAACTAATTTGTTGGAAAATAAATTTAACAAACTTTTTTTATAAAATGTCTCTTCGTCAGGTAATAAAATGGATTGGAAAAATTATTATCGTTTGGATGTGATTTACGCGTTCTTAGATACGCTGGCAAAAGATTACCCTTATCTCTGCACTGTGCACGTTATTGGAAAGTCTGTGGAAGGACGAGATATTAAGGTAAAGCGTACTTACGTTGAGATTAATAAATAGCTTATTTGAATAATCTTACTTTCACATTTACTATTTGTAATAAGATAATTGGTATCAGAGAATTTAAACTTAACTATTTCATAAATTACTTATAGTATTCTTCTTGAAGTTATAGGCATACTCAGATAAAATTTGATTTTGTTTTTGTCCACTTTTGTATATTTAACCTCAAAATGTCTCTCAGATGTTAAAAATATCGAATGGCAATAGTGAAAATTATGGTGTTTGGTTGGATGGCTCGATTCATCCGCGAGAGTGGATTAGTGCTGCAGTCGTAACCTATATCACAGACAATCTCGTAAAGCATTTTCACAATCAGCCAGAAAGCGTCACTAATAAGGACTGGTAAGCAGTTTTGGTATTTTGTGAAATACATTAACATAATTTTTAATGCCACCAACTTATAATAGTATAAAATCTAATATTAATGACAAGTAGACATCTTCTAGGTACATACTTCCAGTAATGAATCCAGATGGATATGAATATACGCATACGCATGACAGAATGTGGCGTAAAAATAGAGCGCAATATGGAGAGTGTATCGGTGTCGATCTAAACAGGAATTTCAGGTATTCTTTGCTAATTTACTTAGAAAATTTGAGTATTGATTAATTTGCAATTCAAATGAAGTCACCATTTTTAATAAAATTACTACATGATGTATATCAGTGATGATATTTTACAATTTTAATCTTAACTTGATATATATAATTTGAAAACATCGAATAAAACTAATATGTTAAATTATTTTTATTTCTAGCTATGGATGGGGAGAGAAAGGTGAAGAGGGATCATCAGAAGATCCAGGAAACATTTTCTATAGAGGCCCTAAACCATTTTCTGAACCAGAAACAGCAGCAATTCAAGTAAGTTAATTTAATCATATTTTTTACGGTCATAATAATTTTGTTTTTGTTGTCTAAGAAATGTTCAGAACTGAAAAGATTTTTATATTTTGTCACCTGATTTTTATATTATTATTACTCTTAGCACCACCAGAAACACATGCATGGTGTTAAGTAAGCAAAGACCGTAAATTCGTGAAACTCTCTAATTCTAGGCTTAACGTGTTTACCATCTTAAAATCGGATCAGAACATGATCTAAACGCTATAAAGTAATAGATATTACCATAAAGTAATAAATAAGACGAAATCTGCTCATGCTAGATACTAGAAAATACTCTGTAGTAAATCGATCACAGAGTACATTTCGATAACTAATGAGTTTGCTAATTTTTTTTCATCAATCACAGAAAAATTACTGGGCCAAATTTAGTGGAATTTCGGTATGATAGTAGTTGGTACTCTGATCTGTAGTCATATTTAACAAAGATATTTTTACACAAATATTAAGTGTTTAATCATATATAAAATGAAGAAAGGTAAAGTTAGTAATTTCATAAATATATTACTAAATGAAAAAATCCAAACGGACAGACTATCCGGTGCTGATAGTATTATAATCGCAGTACTATCGTTTGTCTTTAAAATAAACCACTTATATATCATTTTATTACAGCGCGTCATAACAAACTCGGCTACAACTTTCAAAGTGTTCCTGTCATTCCACAGCTACGGTGAAGTCATTATTTTCCCATGGGGGTATACAGATGATCCATGTCCTGATTATGTAGAACTATTGGAAGGTGGGACTGCTATGGCTAAGGTAATAATCATTATTCATTAATCTGGTGCGATTGCAATAACGTTAAAAACTAAAAAGAAATCTTTTTACGTAAATCGGTAACTGACAATTGATTTTAATGAAGTTGCAAATAATGACATTTTAGATAAATTACAATTGTGATATAATGTTTATAACTCTTTTAAAGAAGTACCCGCGATCTTTGAGCAATGGATTAAAAACGAATGTTCAATAAATTTTAAAGGGAGGATAACTCGGTAGTTCTTAGATGCTGGCATCGATCGACACGGGTTCTAATCTTCCAATAGACCTGACCTTTTGTTGCATGAAACAAAAATATTTAATTTACAAAGGAAAGAAGTAAATTTTACATTGATTGCATACTGTTATTTAATTCTAAAATATATTTCAGGCTATCTATGAGACAAATGGACATACTTATAAGGTGGGTAGCACGAAAGATCTCATGTACTACGCGTGTGGGACCAGTACTGATTGGAGTTACGCTGTCGCTAACATACCATATTCTTATATGTTCGAACTACGCGGAAAGAGGCATAGATTCCTGTTACCTAAAGATGAAATCATTTCCACTGGAGAGGAAGTGATGAATGGTGTATTAAGGCTTATGGATTTTGTGGACAAAAGATGCACAAGTACACAATCTTGTGTTTGTTCCAAATGAAAAGTGAGAATATTTATATAATCAATCGGCAGACAGATCATGTTTCAGTTTGAATAAATTATTTTTTATTTAGTAAATTTTTGTTTGTTTTGTTTTAAAGATAATGAATAAAAAACGATACATGTATGGTAAAATGAAAATAAACGTTGTTGAGCATATCTATACTCATATGGAGATATGTTTCCGATGCAATGACCTGTGCCAAATAGCTCGCCGATGCGGTTTCGGCTATAATGGATTCAATCCAAAACTTTTTACTCCCATCCCTCTACATTTACCAAAACCTTTTATTTATTATTATGCACTACATATAAAATACAATGATAATATGAAACAACTTATTAAAAATTTCGGTAACTTTATTTACATAATTTGCATTATCTTATAATACAGTCAACAATTTCTTTTAAACGTTACGATTTAAAATTCACATTCAATTTTTGTCTATCTTAAAAACATTTACATCGATCGAGAGTATTATCACTATTACTGAATTCGTAAATTTACATGACCACATTACCATCAATTGTCTTAAATTTCGGACATTAGACAAACTGACACACGAAAGGAACTGAGTTTTTAATACGGACGCCAAACATCGACTGGTCTCTTATCGGACGTTGTAAGTGATTTACTTCGTGTTCGAACACCCTGTTCTGTCCAATCTGGTGAAGCAGGTCTTTTCTTCCCAGTAGCTGATACTGTTGAACCCTCTTCTTCTCTATCCGGACTTGAGCTGGAATCTTCCTGGGGTAAGGGCGGTCTCAACCACCAGTCATACCCGCCATACAGCTGCGAATATAACCACGCGGGCGGAGTCGGCAATAACGGAGAGTTTAAAAAAATAATTGAGCTGCCAAAGCGCTATGGAATAGACTAGACGGTGCTGGCAATGGCTGTAGTGGTTTTCGTGTTCTCGTGACTGATGTGAATGCTCCTGGACGGTCTTCCGGCGGTGGACTGATGGAAGCGGTTACTGAAATATCGTCGTCTTGAGGTGAACTCGGGCGCGAATTTATGGGACTAGTTGTGCTATGTGCACGCATTGATATTGGGTTTTCTGACGATACATCTGTAATTAAACAATTTTGTGAAATTTCGTTGATGTGATTAGCAAATATTATATATCGACTCTCCTTGATTTTATTTATATCTAAACTATTCCTTATTTTTAATATGAAATGAATTGCATTGATTTTTATGCATTTTTTTTTAAACCACCTACTTATAAAGGTTACATGCTTATCAAAGAACTGTTCTGCACCTATAGATTGAAATCCTGCATTCCGATCTTTATCACTCAAGAATTTTGTTTTAATTCATCAATGTACTAGTTAATATTTCAATACTTATTTTGTTTCATTTCAAAAATCATCTCATTTTTTAATCATATTTACTACTTCAAATTTACCCTTTCAAATTACCTGTCTCATGAGTTGGTGCGGATATATGTTGGGGTTGTGTATGGGCAGGTGGTAAGACATGCGGTGTGAAATGTGGATGTGCTGGCAGAATCGGTGGTGGGTAATGTCGGGCCAATGCACCCCAATCGTTGCCTGGTAGACCTGCGAGTTGATGTGCTATTCCTGCATACAATTATTTAAGATTAATTAATTAAAAAATAAATTAAGGTTTATGAAAATAAGTGGCACTATAAAAATTTAAAATCAATATTATGTGTGACAAAATTCAAACTTCACAGTAAACCGTTGATTAGTACCTATACTTGGTTGATAATTAATGTGACCAGTGCATATAGCGACTTTATTGGTGAAAGTAATACCTTACAGGTAACCGTTAGTTTAATTATAATCATTAAAATGATATTATGTAAAAATCCAACTTTTTGTTCTGTATACGCTTATCCTTTGACCACAATATCACCTTACGTTAAGTGATTATGATGTAAGATAGTACGTAAGATGCTAACAACATCTTTTTAAACTGAAGGTCAGGGTTTCCTATATCTAGTAAGGAATTAAAAACTGTCCTGATGGTATGCTATAGTCTCTTCATATTTTACTTCATGTTTATTATACGACAAGGTGTTTCCGCGGCTCCGTTCGCATTTCATATTTTCTATTATGTAAAATAAATCAATCAGTACGGATCGGATCGTCCATTAAACACGTGAGATTTTTTAGAATTTTTTTTAGCCCCACTTCACCCTGGTGATACGTGATGAGGTTCTAACCTAAATAAAACCCTAGTCCCTGTTTAGTATATGCGTCATCGTTACCTAA
The DNA here is from genome assembly GCA_014132275.2 of Samia ricini. Classification (NCBI taxonomy): domain Eukaryota; kingdom Metazoa; phylum Arthropoda; class Insecta; order Lepidoptera; family Saturniidae; genus Samia; species Samia ricini. Next base: position 6,054,979 of record AP028159.1, read on the forward strand.
TGGTTTTTATGTTGAGTAAATATAATCAAATTTAAAACCACGCAAATCAGTTGACGGTTTAAACAAAAAGCGACACAATTCAAAATTCAATCAACACAACAATAGCGTGAAGCGTTATCGCGTGAAACGCTCCACTAACGCTAACGCGATACTTAACGCAGTCATCAGAATATATAAATAATGAGAGAATTCCGCCCACTCTCCACCCCCACAAAGCTGGTTATAATTCGCGTCTTATCTCGGCAGTGGCACTCCTCAATTGTTACCTTCTAATACCTACACTGACATTCATTTCTATGCCATGAAAATAAAAAGGACTAATTGAAATATACTTTAAAATATTTGTTTAAAATTAATTTTTAAATTAAAAACAGTGCTTAGTCCGAAGCCCTTTGTAATATATTTTAACTACCCAGAGCACATTTATTACTGTTTATTATTTTTTAAGTAACAAGAAAATATTAAAAATAATAGACAATTAATACACATTACCTTCTGTAATAAAAAGATAATTTTACTACTAAGTACCTTTTTTTTTACACGGAATAGGCTCAGGGCTTTGCCCACAATCTCACCTAATGTTACGTGATGATGTGGTCTAGGATGGTAAATACACTAAGCCTAGAGGTACAGGTTTTCAAGTGATGTTGCCGGAACATACCTATTGGTATTTGGCGTTAGGTTTTCAAACATGAGAGCGGTAGCTACCCAGGCGGGCATCATTAGAAAATGCCCTACCACCATGCTGTGGTTTCCTCGCGATGTTTTCCTTCACCGGAAGCTCAGCCCTATTTTAGAGTCGGATAGGTGAAGGATCGAACCCGCGTCGCTTGACGCGGAATCCGGCCTCACTACCCGCTACGTCATCATCGCTTCAATTCATTCGTGATAAGTATCAAAAACAGTAATAATTAAAAAAAAGTTTTTTTAAATTTCGCTTTCATTTTAATAATTACACTAAAATGCATTATATATTATTTATTTTCTTCAATTAAAAAAAGTGAATGGTCAAGTCGATATCTCCTGGTTAGCTGCTTTAAGCATACACGTATTAAAAAAACTCTTATTAATCATATTTTAACCAATAATACTTTCGTCTAATGATAAAAACAAATCTGAGCGCTCGAGTCTTGAAAATGAATGAAATTTATATTTCCCAAAAATGTGAAACTCCTTTTGAGGTTTATGCTCGTTCGTATATTCTGCGAAAAAGGGCCCTAATAGATTTTTTATATTACAGTAAGTTATTTACGGGCTGGTATTTTTATAAACAAATTGTTATTTCGATATGGGAACAAATAGGAAATGTGTTTCGGCGTCATAATTTTCAGATGACATTTTTAAGCGCATAAATTAACAAAGTTTGCCGACGCGGCGTCGCGACCCCGTACCCCGTATATTCGGCTTAACCCTTTAGCACCCACCTTGGATAATTTCCACCCTGTAGCAACCCAACCCTTTCAGCAATAGAATAAATTAAAGACCGTTTTATGTCGCAGATACCCGTTTGTACCGAAAATGTAAAACACATTATTTTGAATCCGACCGCTTAGCGTTTATAGGTGTAGTGCTTTATGAGTTCGTTGCAATTAGATAAGAGCTGCTTTTTAGGATTAACCCGGATTTAATCTTGCCTCCGAGTCACTCACGGTTTTTACGATAACGATTTGAGATATATCGGATCGTGCCGAACGGTATGTATAGATTTTATTATCCAAGGCAACATTTTAATTAATGTATTCGACGTCCTACGTGTCAGGTTCTACAACATGGTACCAAAGCACATTACCGATTTACCTGGCGATAAGTTTAAGCACTATGTCAAACAGGTTTTAATATCCAAAGCTTATAACAGGGTGGATCATTACGTGAACGATAGTGATGTCTGGAAGTGACATCTCTCTTTGTGCATCCGCTAAAAACGTTTATTGTTATTATAAATTGTATAATTTTAATAACTTAAAAAAAAAACATGTAAAATAACCAGATCGAGTTTCTTGCCGGCTCGTCTCGACTGGGTTGTTTTGTTGGGTCATAATTTTTTGACGTTCATAAACGCCTTTTCAGGGCCTAAATTGAATAAAGTTTTTTTTTTTTATTTTCATTTTGATTTTAGACAAAGAATATATATTTTAAATCTAATAAGCTACTTACTCAGAAAATAATTTAAAATGAAACTGACTTATGTATAAATTAATCTATATAACAGAGATGTTAAAGTTTTTGACGACATCTTCGTTTGGTATGTAGTGGTTTTCATTTAAAAGTATTTGAATCTATAAATTGTTGGGTTATATTGTACTCATGTATTTATAAAAATTAACATGAATTTTGTGTCACAAAAATTCTCTCCAAATTTTTTAGAAGACGGCCACCTTCTTACTGGAATATTAAAGTGTTGATATAACATGATTAAAACTTGAACTATATATTTACCCATTTGACACTGGCAGAATTGGGTATATAATTTAAATGTTGCAATGTTGAAAAATTGAAATTGAAGAAGTAACCAATCGGATAGGTATCCTATAATACTTTAAACAGTATGTAAGTAATTAATAATACTGCTTTGATCTAGCTAAGCTTAGTTCAAGTAATTATAATTACAAGAAATATTTTATTTGAATTTATTATTTATTTAATTAATTATGTTTAATGAGTAATTATTTGAATACCTAGATGGTGGATTTAAAAAAAAAGCCTTTTAAAAATTTCGTCCCAGTTACGTCGAGATGCGTTTATTCTAAATGATTTCAGATTAAACTTCATCAATTATTATTAATGTGACCGTTACTTTATCGTAGATTATTCGTTTGTTATTTACCAATTTTTCTTGTTAGTAATCATTAAATCTATATAGTCTATGTTGTTGATATATACAACATAAGTATCGCTTTAAAATAGTAGTTTCTATTTTATGCCTATTATATGTTATGAAAAGAATAGTAATATTTGAATAAGATATATGTACGTTTGAAATAAGAACGCTAGGGTTGATATGAAACATTTCCGGGTAAAGAACGAATGTGAATTGATAAGAGAATTTAAAATTTCGTTTTCTGCTATTTATTGCATCCTAATTAGTCTTTTGTTATTATAATTCTCACGTTGTATACTTTTTTACAAGGTATAGGCTCAGTGCTTTGATCACAATCTCACCTGATGTAAAGTGACGATGTAGTCCAGGATGGTAAATACAATAAACCTAGAGGTACTGATCCTACTAGAATACACCTATTGATATTTGCCGACAGATTTTTAGGAGGGTGATACCTACCAAGGCAGGCATTATTAAAAAGCCGTACTACCATGCATTGGTTTCCTCACGATGCTTTTGTATTACAAAATTGAGCTATTTGTAAAACCATATGTTATTATTGAAAGCATAGAAATCGGTTTTGAGAAATCTGTTAAATTGAATATCTTGAAAAATATTGCTTATGTTTTCTCTACGTAAGTGTTAATATTCTTGGAATTCAAACGATGTACTGTCAAACATCAGCAAATGGAAAAGAGACTATTAAAAAAAATGCCAATTATTCCAGCACATCGTGTGTTATCTGCTACTTCACAAGTTTATATTAAAAGAAGATAATAATTCTATACCAGATAAATCTAATATTAAACATAACATAGTAAGATTCAAACAATCTAATGAAAACTTTGTAATACACAAAACAAACACACATAGCAAAAATTGTGAGCCTCTTGAACTCATTTTTATTGTGCAATTTCCTAAGAACTTCCTTTTACCCATGACATGAAAAATGGAAAGGCATTGTTTCATTTTGTATTCTCTGTTGAAAGATTCAAAAGAAAGGGCAGCTCCAGACGATTTGCGATTTGCATTCGTTAAAAACGTTGGAATTCTTTGTACTGTGTTCACAATGTGTAATCGCTCTATACTAAGACCGAGAAGGTTTCGTCTTAGACTTGACTTACGTAACACAAAATTTATTTGAAAATAATAAGAAACAATTTATATAAACATTATGAATATTTCTTGAGTAGGTACAATTATAATTCAAGTTATAACACAATAACAAGTTACGATTACCTTCACAATATACTAAAAAAAAATAAATAATAACCAGCGAACACACAAACACGTCATTTACAAACAGTAACATAACAATAACGTTTTATATAAAAAATGCCTGAATGTCGCTATGAAACGGTATACAACTCAGCATAAGCTAGCTGTCACCATTACAGATGACGTACATGTTTTTAATATAAGAAAAAATAATGTTTTGTGATTAAAATTCATCTAATTACCTCTAACTACTACATTAACAAATAAGAAAATACGTATAAACTATTAAAATTTTTAGAAAATAAAAATAAAATTCTTTACTAAAATCAAAATGTCATATAATAAAAAACGAAGAATGATTCAAAAAATATTTAATAAACAAGTATCAAAACTGTTACATTGCCGTAGTAGTGGATTGGCCGCATCAGAAGACGTGCCAGTCCGCTACATTGCCCGGGACGAAGGGGTTTTTTCTTCGACTTTGAAAAATCGCACCGCGCCGCGAGAGGGTTGAACCCAAACATTTTAATGCCATTTGCTAGATTGCGTCTTGCATTTTTCCTGGCTCCGATACAGCGCTAATCCGCGAAGACGCCCGGGATTACCGGGATAAAAGTATTTACGTTTTTAGTGTGATTTCGATGTCCCGGGATTAGGGCGGAATTTTTTAACGACTCTTCTAGGACCCTTCGCGGTGATTAGAGAAAGGGTTTGGGAAAGCACTTCCAAGTAATTATTTTACATTTCTTCGAACATCACTCGTTGAGACGTGCTCGGGTGAATTTCTATTCTCTTTTTTTTGTGTCTCTTCTCATTCAGTATTACTTTTATTACTTCTACGAAGTTAGTTTTGTTAGATCACCTACTTCTATTAAATACATAGATAGCGCTTTTTATCACACTGTCTCTTTTTTTAAAGTACCTACCGCTAGTTTGTAGCAATCAAATTTTAAATGCAAATTATCCGATTTTTATAAACAAATAGTGTATACTTTTACTTAAAATTTAACAAATATTTCGTCAAAGACGTCAGCACAAAATAGTTGCCAGTGTGGTTCCACTTAAATAATAAATGATTGAAAGTAGATGTCTGATGTAAGCTTATTAGCTGGATAAGAGCAAGATGACTATTCCTCAATATATTTCTTTTTCATTGTCGTGTTTTCGTTTAGTGTACTTTGATGTACAGTTATCAGATATTGATAAGGATATAATTTGAATAATATTGAATAGATCTGAACAAATCTTGAAGCGAATTAAATATTTTTTGCCACACATGGTATTTTATCCCCATACAAGTCGATGTAACGAATCTAATTCTCCACTTGTTAGATATAATTGGCTTTCTCTCAAGGCACGAGGAGTAGGCTAAAAAATGTACCATTTAAGTAAAAAATAAAATATACCCCAAATCAAAATAATTTTAATAGTCAAATAAAGTTGTTATGGTGTATTACTCTTTATATTTATTTTTAGAGGTCAGTAAAATATCAGAATTCCCAAGAAGATTCTTTAAAAATTTATTATTAGATTAAATTTTATGCATTTGGATCACATGTTATAAGAAGTTTGATATAAGTACTGTGTAACTCTGATTGTGTGTGTATATAGTTAACGCCCATCGTAGCTTAGCAAGATAGATGCCCTTCGTACATCATAAGGTTAATAAAAGGGCTCGCGAACTAACGACCGCGCTTTGTCATCGCGCCTTAACCCGGCCGCCGCCATCTTGCGCCATGTCGGGTTTCAATCTGCTTAGCGCTTAATGAATTTGCGTCTATTGATTTTGTTTAACCCCTTTTTGTTTTGCTTAATTAACCTTTTGGTGTAGAAAAGTAGCTGTGACAAGGGAACTGAAGGTTGTTTTGTAAGTTGTTATTTACGATTTTATACGGAATTTAAGAATTTTTTTTATTAATTTAAAATATTCCGTGCATTGATTTCGTATAAGTAACTCAACATCTCATTACTTGAATATCTTTCAATTACTTTTAAAAAATCGTTACGGCTTTGATTTTTTAGTAATTACTTTTTATGTTGGGAAAAGAGAAGAAAGAATATTATTTAATTACTTGTAACTTCCAATTTTATGTAAGGATGATATTATTAATAGCGCAAAAACTAAAATGCTACTTATTTAAATGCAAATATTCAGACGTTTTGTTATCGTACAAAACCAACTAGCGCACTAATACCCAATATTACTTACAATTATTTTCAAAAATTTTGGCTTCTATGAGGTGTATGGCATTTAAAATTTACAAATGCGTAATTATGCACCCGCATTGTCGCGCGGGCGGTGGAAGGGTTATGCCTTCTCCCCCCTTTCTTCCACCCTCGCTACGATCCCGGGCTTCCGGGCCTAATGCTATATTTAATTTTCTCTAAGGCTCCCTCATTAATAATGCGAAGGCTGCGACTTTAAGTGGCGCTCACACGGCGACGTGAGGCTCACGGATCTACTATAAATAATTACGAATGAATGTGGTATTTTTGTAACATATTTAAAATTAACTTTATTATAAATATAGTTTAATTAATTCTCAATTGGTGAAATTACTTCTTACAAATTTGGAGCCGGCCGTGTGGTGCCGCCTTAAGAATAGTACCACCCCATATCTACCCGTGGATGACGTAAAAGGCGACTAAGGGATACACCAGGGGATGAACACAGCAGCATCCTATGAGCAGCACAAACACCTACTGCATTCGCCAAACCGCCCGCCAAGAGTGCCGATTATGGGAATTCCCCCCTTATCTTTGGGGGAGACCAAGTCCAGCAGTGGACGTATTTACGATTGGATGGATGGAAATTTGGAGGAGTTGGTTTGAAAATACAAATAACTGTAGAAAAAACATTAATGAAAAAGGAGTGTGTGTACAACAGTGTGAAACAAGTGACATTTCTTTTTTATGATGCAATAATTAAAATATGAATTTAAATTATAAATTATTCGTTTTAATTTTTTTTATCAAAAATTGAAAACAGTTTATACAATAATAATTTTGACGCTAACGCCTGACGCTCGTCGCTTGCCCTAGAAATTTTACTCACATCTTGTACAAAAAAGCGTCAATAGTGGCGCGTACTGGTAGAAACAATAAAAACTACAGTCAGTAGTAATTATTATTTAGATGGAATAAAGTTAGCGGGAAAAATTAAATATTTCCAAAAAGTAACCACGTCCGATAAGAAAACAATACATGATTTCTAGTTAAAAAGTACGTGACTGGTGTAAATCTGATCTGGAAAACCGACAAAACTTTACCGCATCCAAAAATTTGTACAGTCGAATATAAAGTTTCGCTTCCATAAGAGCATCGCGGCGGCGTGAGTGTGGATAATTTATCATGATTTCGCAAGGGTTATTGGTACTCGCCGAGTAGAGGGCAGCGTGGAGCAACCGCTCGTCAGTACAGCCGCGAAGCGTGGAATTTACATATTGAAGTGTACTCTAAATTGTTTCTAAAGCGTGGAGAACAAAGCGCACCTCGAGCGCTAAGAGCGCCGAAAGAAGCCCAGTTGTTACAATAATCGCGTTATGTGCGTGCTCTTCGCCTAATGAGAATGTCAGGTAATGGCTTTAAATGCTTCTGTAGATGAGAATAGGGTAACTTTAAAACGCTATGAATAAAGTGTTAATAAATAATTAGTTATAAACGTATTTCATAAGAGTATTAGCTTGGTTGAATGCATACAACATTTTGCATTCATGATAATTTTATTAGGAGGTATAAACAGATAAGGATGCCCAATATTTGCCGTGGACTGAGATAGATATGATGTTACGTATGGTAAAAAAAGGTTATAAAAATCTGTAAAAGGTTATGAAAGTGTAAAAAACTATTGAAAAATGAATTGACTTCACTGTCACTCAAATTTAACTACAAATTTACAAATAAATATATTTTGTACAGAACTACACTTATTTTAACCATAGATATAAGATGTGTGCTAAACAGTAATGTGAACTGCTGAGTATCCGCCATTTTGTATTAATAACTAATAAAACCTATACCAGTACTTTTCAGTTTTTCAAATTTTTAACCTCTAATAATATTATAATATATATTAATATCTCCATTATATATTTTACTTATTAGTATAGCGAAGGAGTTCTTAATTCTACTATGAATGTTATACAAGTTGTGTATGTATTCGTGGAAGCCGGTCGGAGTCAGCGTGCAAGTGACACAAACCTCATTACGGCGAGTGTCAAAGGGCCGTAACTCAATTAGACACCTCGCCTCGGCTTGTAGGTAACAGCGAGGCAGTCATGTTACTAAGGTACAGTACGGTTTAGTATTTATTGTTTTGTAGTTAAACTTCCTTGGTCAAGGTGGTTAAAAAAACATTTGTAACGGAAGTTGTGTTAGCTGAAATTTTGACAAATTTGTTTCATCTCCGAACACTATTTTACTTTATACCTATTAGTCTCAGATATAAAGATTGTCATGAGAAATGTTTTGTATATAGATTAAATAAGATATGATAGATAAATAATAAATCTGTCTATCCGTTTGTTTGCTTATAACTCGGATAATATGGATATATGGATATTTATGATTCTTATATCTATAAACAAATTATTTAGGCGCGTATTGGTTTATATTCTTAAATAAGGATAACAATGTATACAATCTACACAAAATGACCGTCATTGAGTTATTTGCAATACTTTTACTGAAGTATCTCGGTGTACACATGAATCATAAGTGTACCATTGTACTGATTCAGTTTTATAAGGCTATGCCTGACAGAGACACCACTCTGGGTTCTCCATTAGTTCTCCATCTCTCTAGATAAAGCTGTCAGATATCAGTGGACCCCAAATTACCAAGGAATGCGAACTTCTCCCATCCCACCAGTTTTATAGCTTATGCGCTTAAGTAGTTGTTTTGGTTTTGCAAAGACTAACCACTTTCTTGTGAAAGCCAGTTGTTGAGAGCTAACCCTAAGATGTACTAAGTATATTCTTTATCATATGTACATACATATATTAGTATGATTTTTTTCTGTTCTTTGCTGTGTTGTCAATGTTTGCTCGCATTCTGTTTGTTTGTTTATTCATTATTATTCTATTAAATGATCTCCATATCAATACAATCCTCATGAACATGTTTCATCAAAGTATAAATTACAATCGAAAGAAAACTTAACATTTCACTGAAATAGTACTGTGTCATATTAAAATTTGCCTGTAAATTATTATCACAATAAATAAATTCAATTTAATTAACTACAACAATTAATTAAAAACAAAGTTTTTAGACTTCAGTACCGTGAATTAATGAATTACTACCGTGATGTGGAATTTTATTGTCATTGTCTCGATTGTTTTATTTTCAGTAATTTTTTTCTCGCACTTTTAATTTATTGTGTACTTGCTGTGTGACTGCGGCTCCGCCCGCGTATCGTATTTTCTGTATGTAATCTGCGTATTGTAGTCTTTAAATAATAATTGGAAAATAATGTTTTGGTGACAATGTCCATTGAATCGTATATTATTCACAATTACACGAGTTTTAATTTTTCTTACGTGGAACCCTAATCATTTTCGAAAAATAAAAATAGACTATGTTACGCATACCAAATTCCCGTCAGAATCGGTCCATTCTTTCCGGAGATTCATTCATCCATCTATTTAATAAAACGTTGTCAATTTGATATTACAAACAGACACTTCAATATTATTGATTAGGATAGATGATATGAGTATCATCAAAAATTTGGGTATATAATTTTAAAAAATTGATTGCAAAAGTAATGGACTAGAATCATTCATATGTATAGTTAGAGAGTTACAGGGGGTTATACGTGTAAGTCAAGAGAAGAAAGGCGATGCCTAGCGACACCCGTTGCGACGGTGATCGGCATGGGGCGCCGTCTCAATAATGGAAATAATATTATACAATTCCGCCACAAATGTAAACTACTGCAAAAATTGTATTCTTACTAAAAATATTATAATTAGCTATCAATACAAATTCCACACGTATACTTGAATAATAATTTTAAACACATGGCTTTGGACTTAAGATTTATAAACTATAATTATCTAAAAGGAGTATTTGTTTACACATGGGTTAACCAAAATAGCATATAGTCACAATAACATTTAATCGAATTAGTTACACCATTTGTAACTTTATTAGGTCTATATCGACACCAAATAAATAATTTAAAAAAATGAATGAAAGAAAAATTAAGAATAAAATGCATTCTTTCATACAGTGTGCATGGAATGGCTCTTTTGATGATATCTCAAGAACGGATTGACTGATGACGATTTTTTTTGTTCGTCTCTCGGTCTGGAGAAATCTCCTCGGGCATTTAAAGTAAAACTGAGTTTCATTCAGCTAATAATAACATTTATTTATTCCAGGGCAGTGTAAAATTCGCCGAGACAGCTAATAGTAAATATTTAATTTGATGTGAAATATCTATGATTTTGGCTGTTAAACCGGCTCGTATACCGCAATATATGACAAATGATGTTTGATATTTTCACATCTGCCGAGCGTCTCATATCGACCAACTTTTTTATTGAATTAACATCTTCTCGTTTATCAATATCAAAATATTCGATACTCTTCTGCGTGCTGTCGTTTTCCATCTATCTACTACGCCGACTGTAAAAACTAAAAATTGGAAGCAAAATAATGATAATGAAACGAGCATAGTATTTAGAACACTCTCTACGCAAGCCCGTGTCGTACCTGTTCCTTGCAGGTGTCAAACGAGGGATCCAAATTGATAATTAATTGTCACGCAAAACTTCTCGACAAAATTAAATCCCCTTTTGAGGCGTCGGACGCGAGTGACAACGGTCCCGGTTGACAATTTAATATCTGTTGGATAGAAACGTCTGTGCTCAAAACGAGGGTCGGAGAGCTATGAGACGAATATTTACGTCATAGTATTCTTTAAGTCCGTTCGTTATTTCGTTGTATTTCTTGCTGTAAAATTTGTAAGTAAATTTTTTTAAATACTTTTTATAAATAAAAAAAAAAATGCGATGCGACTAACTATAGTCAATTTATCATTCATATCTTCAATACTCGTATTGCCATATTTAAATTCCTACAAATATCTTTCTCTATATTATATCTAGTATATTTAATTTTAATATTAAAGTATTGAAGATGTTACAGATGGTCAGAAGAAGGTAACGATTACCCATTTTTTTTTAAATATAGTAGATGTTGAGCGCTTTGGTCACAATTTTACCTGATATTAATATGTTAAGTAAAGATCTGAACCAAGATTGTAAACACCCCAAGCGTTCAGATACAGGTTCTCAAGAGATGCTTCTGAAATACGAAATACTCGTAAACAGATTTTCAAGGTCGAGGATGGTAGCTACCCAAAGAGGCTTTTTTATCACTTGCAGACTCTTAATCCGCACTCTTATTTAATTCTATGTTTTATTATTATTTTACATTTTTTTTTAAATCCAACAGTTTTGCGACAATATTAATTTTGTGAACATAGTCATTAGTAACTATGTTTATTTTATAAATGTTGTTTATTTATTTCTTATTTTCCTAAGATTACTTTTCTGATTTTAAGTTGACTTAAATTATTAGGTATTTGTTGTTTGTGCTCTCCTGTTTTTGCAACATTATTATTCTTTAGCCCATTAGCCTGAAGGTACTACTTTTTTCATCTTGTCTCTTTATAGCCACCTTTTTTTCTTTTTTTTTCTAACCTAGGTAATGCTGTTTACCGGAAGGGTCTTTACAGCTTCACCGAACTTTGCGGGCGTGTGCTGAAAGCGCTCACCCGCAAAAGGTAACTAGCACAAGATTACGAACCTCGGCTTGGCCGCTTTTATAACTACTTTAAGATTGTAATCCACGTTGTCTTTAGCTGACGTCGACAACACCGTCGACGTCTTGCGAGTGAACTTGCCTATGGTGTCTTCTCCGTTGCCAGTGTAATAGACACAGGTGTTCGTATGTTCGAAACGACCACTGCCAATGCTACTACGGCATGCGGAATACTGTCGTGTACTTGCAACTTCTTGCCTTTTATCTGAATGATTACTACTAACTAAAATATTAAGCCCTGTGCATTAGGAACCGCCTTACCATAATACTTTGGTTGCATCCCGATGTTTTCTTTCCTTGACAACTTAAGCTCATTATAGAATGAGATAGATAGTTTCCAACCTGCGTTGTTGACACGTTATTATACTACACTATCACTGATCCATTTTCGCTTGTAAAATGTAACATCTCATGCTCACAATGCAGCTCACTAAGTACAACAAGATCAATTCTGGTACTGTCTTCAGTGAACGTTAAAAATGATTCAGTTGTATCGAGTCTGTGTGCTTTAAGGAAAAGGTCTTGATGAAACCACGGTTCGGTACCACCTCCAAGCGCACAGTTCATCACTTGATCATATGTGTTAAAGTTTATTTATCTTACATTTAGCATAAGGTGGGTATCATTTTTAAGCAGATCTTCGTCGAATATAAGGTGAGGTTGTAGTCAAAGGACAGCCTACACCTCGAGTTATAATATATATTTATGTATCGTATTTAGAGGTAAACTAAATGAAAGAAATAATCAGAATTATTGCGTCTTACCTGACAATTTAAAAGGTAAAGATCCCATTAGTGGATCCGGTGCGAATCTCGGCCCGAAGTGGAATGGATGGAAGCCGTGATGCCGCGTCTTGGACCTCGGTTCACGTGGACCGTCGACTGTAACCTTGATCGCCTTCTGATAAGTCGCCACTTGAGGCGGTGACGTCGCTAGCATTATTGTTAGCGTGAACGATTTACCTATAAACAGAAAGCAGAAGTTAAACCAAATCTTATATCATTACTAGCTGAACCTGGCAAACGTTGTCCTACCAGTATGGGGTAGTTCTAGTATTACGTAAGCACAATTATAGACATTTTGGACTCCTCTCCCTCTTGCCAGCATTAACAAGCAAAGGTCTTATATCCACATACCCTCTAAAAGTTAACATCCCTAAGCATTGTCGTAATTAAAATAAACGTAAAGTAAATCCATTTATCATTCAACCGAAAGTCCACTACTGGACATAGGTGTCCCTTAAAGATCTTCACAACGACCGGTCTTGCGGCACCCGCATCCAGTGGATTCTCGCGACCTTCACAAGATAGTCGGTCCACCTTGTGGGGGGCCCACCCACACTGCGTCTTCCTATAAATGGTAGTCATTCCAGAACCCATAAATAAACATATAACTACTTCCTCTATTGATACTATTGTTGATTAATTTTTTAACTGCCCCTGTATATTAAATATTTTCTATGCTCAAATATCCTATTCATATCACTTTTCGTGGAGATCGTTTAAACAGTCTAAAAGTTAATGCGTATCATATACATCATTACAGCGCCATCTAGTGGCTAGTTAAAACAAAGGGCATGACATAGAAACCTTCTCCATGAAAAATGCGTGCCAATTTTCATTATGATCAGTCGAATGTTATTGAAGTTTAAAAATGTTATAAATGTTCATAAAATTTATTTTTAACCTCCACATACATATAAAAAAAAATGTATATTTATTTAGACATTTCTTTGATAGGATAGTATTTCTTTTTTTTTTTTCGAACAAACAACGCTGTACGCTTGAATGACCTTATACAGTTATATTGGGCTTCTGTGGCCAACGCTGAAGGCACTTTGCCAAGACTAACAAGCACCTCAAGGTCACCACAGTGGTAGATGTGAACTTTGGCCTGAACTATTCCCGTTTATTCAATTCTATGGAATAATCTTAGCTAAACATGATCGTTCAATCTATCAATCTATACACATATTTAAATGTCCGAGATATATATATATATATATATATTATAGTATATATACTTTATCAGACAATTAATTTAAACATAGTAAAGAATGTAAAGTAATGGACAAGGTAAATAAAATATAAATGTAGCTAGGAGCCTAACTAACAAAGTATTAATTAAAATTAATAGAATTCATAAGCAGATTATTTTAAATATGTGTTTATTTTTAAAATGTTACAATGGAATGTATAGTATAGATAATAATATTATCGGTATCACAGTTATTACCTACGAAATATATTTGAAAATGCTTTTAAATTTACTTCTTATATAGAGTACAATATCTTATTTAGTTCTTTTGATAAAATCAGGACAAATCTCAGAATCATCTAGCAAGTGGTAGGGTCTCCAGTACTGTAGAGTGCTGTAGACGCCTCGGAATTCGACTGACAAGAACGCGTCGCAGATGCCATGGCACGGACGTGACGGTTGATTTGCAAAGCATGAGAAGATAATGTGTGCCTTGACGAACAAACATCTATAAAAGCGTTGCCTTTTTATTTTCAACACGTAATGTTGTTATAACACATTGTACCTTTATAATTCTGATTAATTCATTAAAATGAATACTAGGTAGGTTACTTGAATACTTGGTTCTAATGTTGATTCTAAGATGGCCGCCATTACAATATGGTGCATTATTTTTTTTATATAATATCATATCAAATTAAAGGGACTAGAAGAATACAATAGGTCATGAAAAATTTTAAATTGGTTATTAATTTAAGTTTTGAATGGTTGCCACCACAATCTGAAGGATTATAATTTTTTTTTCATCTCCTTTATATGAGTTTCACATTTTAAAGGGCTTGAATAGTGGAATACAATAGACCATGAAAAAATTTAAAATCTAAAGTCACTCACTTCCACATAATGACAGATTGTACATTTTTTCTACCCCCTTAATATATTATACGTATATATTGAAAAGTTTAAAATAGCATTGTACACCATAAAAATTTTGCACAAATTTTCACTTGAGAATTCTGTACTGTGTTGAAAATTGTTTGGCATTAGAATCGATAAAACCAAAAAAGTAAAGTAAAAATTAGTAAAATTTTTATTTCTAGTTAAACGGTTTTATTGTAAAGAAACATACTAATTATGCAGATAAAAAGTTACTAAAAAATAACTAAGTACCAAGTAGAAGTCATCATACTACTCTCCTCAGCAATACCCTATCAAAATCAAATTAAATAAAAAAATCTTTATTCAATTTAGGCCCTAAGAAGGCGCTTATGAACGTCAAAAACACTACCACCGGTTCTGAATTCAACCCAGTCGAGAAGAGCCGGCAAGAAACTCGATCTGGTTCTTTTTGTATATATATATATATCATTTTTATCTATATTCATGTACTTTCTATGTATTGGCCATACTAAGATGAAACAGAAGAGATGAAAATTGTTTCATTTGAACAAAACCAACATGCATTAAAGTCAAAATACTATTATATCTAGGTTATAAGGATAATCGAAAACGGTAACAATTCGTATTCACTACAGATTATAACAAATCTAAAGGAATTATATGATTCGTAGTAATAACAAGATAAAATTCCGCCACATCGTGCGAAACAAAGAAGGACCCTAACATTTTCAACGTCTGGCCTGAAGCCAAAAGCCGCGACGCGCGGCGGTGGCCCTGCGAGCAATGAAAACGACATAAACACAGCCCCCCCTCCCGTTCCCCTCCCTGCCCGATAACAAACGCTTCCCCCCCCCCAATACCTCTCGCACCGAGATCCGAAATGAGCGGGCGCCCGCTTATTTTCATAAAACCCGCATAAACTCTCCGTGAACTTAACAGGGCAACCAAGGAATTGTTTTTCTGGGCGAATTCTACGTAAAAAAAGAAAAAGCTTTTATTAATAACCTGTACGTTCGTCTTTCATGTCCATTACGCAATTATTATTTTTTTGTAGAATTAGTTCTTAGTTTATAATTCTTACAATACTAATCCTACTAAATTATTACTTTTTATTTAGTATAAGATTTAGATGGAATTTCCTCGGATATTATTGATGAAAGTTAGAGATATGTTAATCTCAATGAAATGCAAATATTTATTAGCACTAACCTTTATTAATATAAAGATTTTTTTACCTTTACCACGTGTCCGAAATTTGTCAACGAACGAATTAAACAAACTTCACAAGCAGTTGGTTATTGCTTTAGCATACTCGTATTACTACGATTATCATCGGCAACATCAACACTTGCACCATGTGATGGAAAACTAACCTATGCTACAAAGTATTTACAAAAAAAATATGAAAATAAACTGTGGATCCCCTTATCCCACATTTTTTTATATGCCTTTTTCACGATGCATCACCTCTACGTACACCAAATTAACTTTTACGAATGTTATCTATACTAATAAATAAAATTGAAGTGTCTGTTTGTGATGTCTAAATTATTATTTTTTTACTAAATAGATATGAATATATATGATACCTATAACAAAAGTATTTTTTTTTTAATTTTTGTCTGACTGTTTGTTGCGGGTAACCTCCGGAACGGCTAGACGGATTTTGACTGGACTTTTTTGGCAAATAGCTGAAGTTACTCCGGGTAACTTAAGGTACTTTTAATTTTTTTAATTAATTAGAATTCCGCATTCCAAAAAAAAACTAAAACGCCTAAAAAATGTATTAAAAATCCTATTCAATGCACAGTTTTACGGACAAGTGTTTCAATTTATGAGAAATATATTTGCTTTATCTTAATACTACAAAAAAAATAGGGTTCCGTATAAAAAAAATAAAACACAGTAAAGAATATATGAAACGCGGGCGTAACCACGGGCCCACAGCTAGTGCTAAATAACTTAAAAGACATTTTTAAGTCCAGCGACCTTCCACAGCTCTTGAAGGTTCGTCTTTACTATCAATGGCCCTGCACACCATGACGTATGATTCCGAGATACACAGTGAGGCTGTGCAGAAAATACAAGTGGCACAGATAGCCATGGAGCGTGTTATACTTGGTATTTGATTACAAGATTGAGTGAGAAATGTTTGTTGAGATCCGATAGTCACACTAAATTCCGCGACATCACTAAGATAACTGAAATAGGGTTGGGCAGGACATATTGCTAGACAGAGTGATGGCAGGTCGACTAAAACGTTGTGGGGGCCTTCCCCTCTCTATGCCTTCCTTGGGGAAGATGAGAGTAGGGGAGAGCGGCGGTTGCGGGGCAGGAAGTATATCCTGCCCCCCGGACTTTTGACCATAGGTCATGCCTCCCTTCGGGGAGGTGGGTGAAGAGGTGGGAGGGGAAGTATTCCTCTCTCATCCCCATTGGGCCATTGCACGGACGAGGCCCGGTGCGTTCGCCGCAGGGGGCGGCGCGGTGGCATGCATTGCAATCCCGTATCGCCCCGTATCCCAAATGCGGCGGACGGCCCCGGGGGGTTTTAGTGGGTATTTCCGAGAGGCTCTCGCCCGGGTGAGCCCCACACTGGCACGAAGTTCGTCCCTCCGTGCCCCCTTACCTATTGCATTGGGGGACTTCGGTCTCACTAATGCAATGGGTAAGGGTAGTGCGTAAATGCATTTCCCCCCGACAAAAAAAAAAAAAAAAAAAAAAAGGGTCGACTAAAACGTTGAAGGAATGATGGCCACGTGGTTATGAAATGGGGAATTAGGCGGCCACCAGCTAGTTGAGTGGACGATATTGTAAACACCGCGGGTCATGGATAAGGCTAGACCAGGATCGAAACGTATGGCGTACAAAAAGAGAGGCTTGTGCTCAGCAGTAGACGATGATCAGCTGATGATGATGATGCTAAATAAGAATGCAATTATATCCTTTATAGGTTATATAATAAGACTTAAATAATCTATGAGTCTAAAAATTATTCGTACGTAGAAAAAAAATGCTAAGAAATAAATATTTTATCAGAATATTATATTCACGAAGCGTCGACTGTAAGAGTAAAATAAAAGTATTCTTTACGCGCTTACTTCATAAATCATTAATATATTCATAAAAAGGCTTTCGTCTACCCCTAGAGACATGCGGCGGCGTCATAGCGCAGCGCTGTATGTATCCAATTATTCTAAGAGCTGCGGAAATTAAAGACTACTTTATGAATTATCAGTTTGTCTGTGGACTGTGAAAACTTCTGATTGAAATCAACACAAGCTAAATTCACGTATCTAAAAAAGAACACACATGTTTGTTTAATAAGTGTAACACAGACTCGTTCGTGTCTGTATTATGATCACGGGAAACATAAAAATATAACCGAAACATAACGTAATGTTAAGGTTTGCTAGCTCTTAGTATACAATATATTGCAGTGGCCATGCACGTGCGGCAAACTTCATAAAATGTTTGATATTGATCGCATACGGAAAGGGTGGTACTGATTGTTAAGAACAAT
This sequence comes from Samia ricini, assembly GCA_014132275.2. NCBI lineage: Eukaryota > Metazoa > Arthropoda > Insecta > Lepidoptera > Saturniidae > Samia > Samia ricini. The sequence continues at coordinate 6,073,248 of AP028159.1, forward strand.
ACGTACCAACGTTTAATGCCAACCAACAATTGAATTCTACAGAAAATGGTTTTTTTTTCTGTTCATTATTTAATTAAACTGTACTTCGTTGCTCCAATTTAAAAATAAACTTTATGCTAATTAGAAAAATCAATTTATAATAATATGAATAAAAGGAATAAAATAAAATACTGACAAAACTTGATAAAAACACTATTCGTACAATTTATTTTTTATTCTCGCAAGTACAAAATTTTTCAACAAAAATGGTGAAAGTGGCCAAGAGTTACAGAACAGTCTTGATGTGGGCTGAAGACTGAAGAACGTAGGCCCAAAAATAAGTCCAAATAAAACAGAATATATGGTTTACGACTTCGGCGGTATCTCCGCCAATAACACTGGCAGGAGTACCTCTACCGGCCTGTTCCTACTTTCGCTACCTCGGGTCACTCATGCAAAGTGATGGTGACATGATGAAAGGGAATCGTTTGCATAGGCAAGATATTATACTAATGTCGCTTTCCAAATTTTTTATCAAAATATGATTCAGCGGACGCTTCTAAGCTTGGATAATGGAGTCTTACCATCAGGTCCAGTACAGTCACAGTGCTGTGCATTATAAAAAAAAAAAAAAAGTCTACTCCATTATAGATTTTAAATAGACGTCGTGCCACCTAATACAGAAAATTATGACTACTATTATAAACATTACGACCCTCTTGAATAATAATGCGTCTATATAAACAGTCGAATATAAAGCCATTCAAAAACATTTTTCTCCTCTGCTTAACAACGAATATTCTTTTTTTTTTGTTCTTTACCAATGAGCTGTAGTGTTTACCAATAAATAAAATTTCTCACAGTTATCTCCTTTTTTTTCTTTAAATTTTCTACATGGATCATGATCAAATTACGACCACTGGATCAATGCTATTAATAATAATGAACGCAAATATTCAGACGTTCGTGCGGCACCGGCCCCACCCCATGTCTTTCCGTGAGTGTTGTAAAATGCGACTAAGGAATAGCACAGAAGATGGCCAGCAGCATCCACGAACACCTGACTACGCCTGCCAATGTGACGATTATGGCAATACCCCCCTCCCCCCAACCCTCTCGTCGTTATGGAGACCTTTGGGGGAGACGTATGTACAACAGTGAACGTGTTTCAGTTGAATGGACGGATGGATGGAAATATTCAGTATTATTACTTATTTGTAATGTTTACTAATGGTCCTATTTTTCACTAATTACCTACCACAACTAAGTATATAGATATATGAATGAGAATCATACAAAAAAAAAAACAATAAACGAAATACGACCGGGAATCGATCCACTCCAATTTCCTCGGCAGATTAAAAATCAGCTTTATTACATCATAAAGTAAGCAGGAGCGTTAAGATAAGAGTTCGTTCCCGGCTAAATAAAAAATGAGCCGCAATCGTAATGGCGAGCTCCTTTGATCTCGGTCTGAGGGCTTACCGGAGCTTTCCGGCTTACGGTACGACAATTTGGATATAAAATACCTTATACCTTGTGATACGCATTAGATACATTAGCGGATTGACTAAATAAGTATACTAACAAATACGCTTAAAGTTATTATTTATTAATCTACATTTATTTAGGTATATTGGTGATTTATAACCAGATAGAAATTCTTAAAAATCAGTGAATAAAATTTATAATATATTATAAAAATAAAATTTATAGCAATCTTTTTTTTCTTCAGAATTATTTTTATAACATTTTGTAGTTGACATTTTGCATTTTCTTGCATTTTCTAGAAATTCCCGCCTGGATAACTATCACCGTCAAGTTAGAAAACCTATAACTAAGCACTAATAGTTGTGTTCCGGCCAGTATATGCCGTATAGGCCAGTATAGGCCAGTATCCGTAGTGTGTTTACCAAATAAACCCACATCATTACTTAATAAAATTTGAGATTGTGGTCAATGCGCTGATCGTATGTATAATGGTAAGTATCTAAGTATATACTTTTGTAAATGTATGTATGTATATAATATATATACTATATATTTATTCTTCTTTATTTTCGAATAGCACTACTTTTATTAATGTATTGTTCTCCATTATCTGCGGTTAGCTGGTAGAAAATGCCTTGTGGCATTAAGTTCACCAGTGTACAAATCATTGGTATTAAAGAAATCATTCATTCATATATAGTATTTAAAAAAAAAATTAGACAGCACAACAGATTGCAAAACGAACTTATTATTTTTAGTAAAGAATCCAATAAGTCATCCAACAAACCAAATTCAATACAAATGAAACTCAATTAAATTCACCATTAGACTTCTAGTCTTAGACCAGGAAAAACTTAACCACATTTGACCGGGTACTATACCTAACGATTACTACAGGTCCACAGATAAAACAGACATATCACACAATTTATACCTTTCAAGAAAGTAATATGAAAAATATTTCAGCAACCCCTCCCCCTAACCCCGCCGTCAACCAATAAAAAGTACGTAATACAAGTAAGACACCGTAAAATTCAAGTTTATTGAAGCGTCTCAAAAGAACAAGAGGAAAAGTCAAAAGGGAGCACAATTAAAAACGTCCCGAGGGACGCACCTCAAGCTGAGCGGTCAATATTACCGTGGCCCCTCAATTTTCACTCTCCCCATCGCTAATAACAATAATTAGGAATGAGTGGTTCAATAATTAAAAACGGAAAAGAGAACAACACTAAAAAGACGCAGCGAAACATAAAGAAAGTCGTTCGTCTCGCTCCCTCATCAAACGTATAAATGAGGCTTTTCAACCTTTTATCCTACTTGCTTTTATTAATTATTTCTAGGCACTACCATATCATCATTTTAATTAATATAACCATCAAACGAATAATATAGTTTTTTTTTTTTTTTAAGCAACGTCTCGAATTCTCCTGGTACTACGATGTTTGTCGGTTGGTTGGTCTATAACACGAAAACAGCCTACTGATTTAGATAATTATTCCTTTACCTTCCCATTTTGTTTTATATAATTCGGTAAATGTAACAATCTATGAAACATAACAATGAAGATAATAGTGTCGTATATAAATTGAAGACAAAACTCCTACTAGAATATTCTCTTGTAATTCTTTATTACATAAGCCATATATATGGAATGCAAGGAATAATTTTATCATATACAAGCGTAGGCTCGGATCTAAACATGTTTAAAATAATGGTTCTCATTTTAAAATCATCGAAAGGCAAAGATAAAGTATCACATAAATAGTAGTATGCTTGATTTTTTTCTAACCTACTAATGCTGTTGACCTGAAGGGCTTTTACAGCTTCACCCAACTTTGTGGGTGAGTGCTGAAGGCACTCAGCCGCAAAAGGTAACAAGCACAAGGGTTCGAACCTCGGCTTGGCCGCTTCCTGAGTGTGAAAACTCCTGCGGAGTTTTAATCCTAGCTAATCCCTAGATTTTTTTTACCATAAAAAAGGTTCCATAAAGGACCTACATATGTACCTGCGTGTTGCGTGCAGGATTGTGTGTGCGGTATTGTGCGTGTTATGCTCAATGCACGGTCAGTGTCACTGTATCGCGCTGGCGGCGGCGTCAAAAGCCTCCCCAGTTGGGGAACGAGACACGTCTTGGATCACTGCCTGAAGGGGAACCGGAGAGTGTGCGGGAGCAAAGTTAGCCGCCTGTCCCCGGGGCCGGGGCCGGTGGTGGTTTCGGAGGCGTGGGCGCTGGCACACATATTTGCTCGGATGATGGTGAAAGATCGTATTTGTGGCGGTGATTTCATCGTTGGGGTCGGTAAGGACGTTTTGTGGTCTCCGAAGCGATTTCGGAGCTAACACATCGGTGAAGTACGCATTGGCTTTCACTATGAGAGGATTTGCAAGATATGCTTGATGAAATTACTTTGCCATATCGACCACATTATTATCGAGAGATTTCCGCAAATTAAAGCCTTTGTAGGGACAACCTAAAGAGTGACTCGCTACGGACTACTTATGAACTATAATGTGACCATGATTTATGTTGTTTGTAATATATATATATATTTTTTTGTTTTGTTGTTGTAAATTTGTATGTGTGAAAATTTGGGGATATTGGGACCCTGTAAGTGCGAATAAAGTTTATGTCAGCAGTTTTGAGTATAAATGCGATCGGCAGGCAGCCATTATAAGCCACAGGTACAGTGTACGCGTGTGTCAAGTTGGGAATTACGGAATAAATCATAATTACGTTTAAAAGACTGAGTTACTTCTCAACTCTCATACAATCTATAAGTAGGTATAGTAAGAACCTACACCTTCAATAATCAAACAGAAATATACCTCATAATACAATTATTGACCTGAATAGTTAAAACGATAAACAATCGACTTCAAAATTGAAATTACTAAATTTCTAAGCTATATCTTCCCACTTTAAATCAACATTCGTAACCAGGCAGGTATACACGGCGTAGCACTTTGAATGTAGAAGTAGCTCTGGAAAATATTATGTAATTACTTTAATTTTTAATTATCAAAAAGTTCTCCTTATTAATTTTTTTTTTTTTAACATAGCTAATGCTGTTGACCGGAAGGGCATTTATAGCTTCACCGTAAATTTGGGGGCGAGCACCGAAGGCACTAGCCGCAAAAAGTAACTAGCACAAGTTCCCATCCCATTGTCAAATACGGATTATTATAATAATACATATTAGGAAACTAACTATTCCCGCGGTTCCGCCCGTCTATCATATTTTTCTGTTCCGCACAATTCTTCACTGCGTCAATTAGTTTTTAAATAATCATTGGGAAAGATTGGAATCTATTTTTCATCCATCCCTTTATCTATTACTTTTGTTTTTTTTTTTTTTTTTTTTGACCTAGCTAATGCTGTTGACCGGAAGGGCCTTTACAGCTTCACCGAACTTTGGGGGCGAGTGCTGAAGGCACTCAGCCGCAAAAAGGTGACTAGCTCAAGGGCTACCAAAGTGGTACGAACCTCGGCTTGACCGTCACCTGAGTACTCAAGACTCACTCGCGAGTTGTATCCTAGCTAATCTTTATTTTTATTTACATAAAAAAAAAAAAAAAGGTTCCTTACAGGACCTATGTACCTTGCATGTTATGCATGAGTGTGTATGGAGTGTTGTGCGTGTAATTGCTCAATGCGTGGGCAGTGTTACTATATCGCGCTGGCGGCGACGTCAAGAGCCTCCCCAGTTGGGGAACGAGACACGTCTTGGGTCGCCGCCTGAGGGGGACCCGGAGTGTGTGCGGGAGCAAAGTTAGCCGCCTGTCCCCGGCGGCGGGAACGGCGGTTTCGCGGGCGTGGGCGCTGGCACGCATTCGTACGAGGTAAAGGAGGGAAGATCCTATTACTACGAGTTATGGTATCGTCGCGGCACGATAAGATTCTTTGCGGCCGGCGTATACGACGCGGCTTACGTCCTGGCAAGTACGAGACGGCTCGCACGATGAGGGGGTTCGAGTGTGTCTCTGCGCGTTCGAAGAATGCGCGACACTGGGTCTTGAAAACGGACCTAATGGAGGGCAGGTTGAGATCCCTGTGTAAATCCACAGTTCTCTCGAACCATTGAGCACCTACTGCCTTCCTTACAAAGCGATTCTGAATCCTTTGTAAGGCGTGCATGCGTGAACGAGTGATGTGACCGAAGACAGGTGCGCAATACGTGATGATGGGTCTGACCAACCATCTTGTATAGGGTAATCTTATGGCGGAGTGCCATTTTGCTCTTGCTGTTGTAGAGCGGATAGAGACGACCTAGCACCATGGAGGTCTGGCGCTTCACTTTCTTTATGTGAGATTTGAAAGAGAGTCTGTCATCTAATTGAACTCCTAGGTACCTGACTTCGGAGGAGTATGGGATTTCAGTACCCGCGTACTGTATGGGCTTGGGAGGGTCTTCCCTAAGTTTACGGCTTCTAGTGAATAATAACGCGGCGCTCTTACTCGGGTTTATCGCGAGACGCCATTTGAAATACCAAGCGCTGAGTTGGTCGACAGCGCCTTGGACGTATTTACGCAAGACCGTTTTCTTACGAAAAGCGAAATAGATGACTGTGTCGTCCGCGTATAGACCTAGCTGAACTCTTCCGAGATCAGGGAGGTCCGCTAAGTAGAGGTTAAAGAGGACAGGCGCCAGAATGGAACCTTGGGGGACTCCTGCGCGTATGGGGTGGGCTATAGAGAGAGCGCTCTCTACTCTATAGCGGAAACTACGATCGGTGAGGTAATCGTGTATGATTCTAACCAGAGTGTCGGGGATACCTAATCTAGTGAGTTTGTAGACGAGGCCCGTGTGCCAGACCTTGTCGAATGCTTTGGCAACGTCGAAGAAAACTGCGAGCGTATGCCAGGATTTATTAAATTCAGGGTGATTAATATTGGTGAGTACGTACTCCGTGAGGCGGAGCACCTGATGCGCACAGGAGCTATTACTTTTGGGCCGAACAGAAAATAGATACTTCTTACCAATTCAAACACTTGCCGCTAACAGCTACCTACACATTGAATCTTATTTTCTTCTAATTTTCGTGCATTTTAATTTATTTACGAAGTACCTTAATTATTTTTCAAAAATAGAAATACGTCAAGTTATGCCTCATAACGTGAGCTATTTATTTGTGAGACCAAGTTTTGTCAAAATCTGAACCGATTTCGGAGATTAACCGCAACAAATTGACAGACAGACAACAATTAAAAATTGTACACTCATATGTATTTAGTAAAATGATGTAACTTCGATAGTATAATTTAATTTGTTTTTTTTTGTTTAGATTTAATATGGTTTAGTAAAAAAATATTTAATTTGTGTTATCGATTTCGTACAAACAAGCGATTGATAATGTTCTCATAAACCTTTATAAAAAAGGGTATCATAGAATTAATTACTTATCAAATGCTAATTTGCATTCATATTACACCTTGCAACGTATCGAACGTTCTTAAATAACAAGGAAAAAAACGTAGAAATATTATTTTGTAAGGGCAGACGCACAGTGCATCAAAGGGTCGAGTTAATAAACGAAAGGTGAGACCAAGATCTTTTCCACCGTGGCTTTATACAAAAATAATTTCTCGTTTCACCCCAGAGAATGAGGGTAAAAGGTATGTGATGTGGAAGGGTGTAGACGAGGCCTGTTGTGTCGTTTCGTCAACAATGTTTGGTTAACAGAAGTGTCTGTTTTGTTTTTACTCTGACTGTACCTTTGTTTGACGATTGTATTGTGAATAGAAAAATATAAATCGAACGTGTTTATCAAATAATAGCTGTTCCCATGGCTCTGCCCGCGTGAAATTCAGATCATTCGCAGCCTACAGCGTCACCTTCATAATTAAACTTTATTAAATTGAATACTCATTAATCAAAAAACGACAAACTTCCCATATAAAATTACAAACCTACATTCCATGCCATTCAACCTTTATGAGGTAGAGGTAAAGAGAATTCTAACCAGAAGTATGTTTTATTAAATTCCGTGCTTCTTAGTTTGAAAATGACGGACTTTCATACAACGGTTTATCCCTTATTTTACCCCTTTAGGGGTGAAATTTCCAAAAATCTTTTCTTAATGGATATTTACAGCACAGGAAGTAACTATTGCTAAAATTTCAAGTTTATAGGGCCAAATCTGCGTTGATGAATCTGTCAGGTCAAATAATTACCAATTACTAATAATATTATAAAGAAGAAGAAGATTTGTATTTTTGTATGTAAAGAACAAATTTAAAAACTACTAGACCGATTTGGATGAAATTTGGTAAAAATATAGTTTGAAATCCTGTGACATATCTAGTGACATAGTTTTTATTCCGAAAATCCCACGTAAACGGGAAGTACGCTGATAAAACCGCGGAGAACAGCTGGTTTTATATATATATATTTAAAACTACTTATTCATTCAAATATAATCAGATAATGTAGTAATAAATAATAATAATCAAGTCTTTTGAAGATTCTGCATTGCCAAATCAAAATCAAAATCGGAATTAGCAAAGTAATATCAACCATATGATTTAGCACCTTCTTCAATCAAATATCATCAGTTGATATTCAAGTAAGCTTGATACTGTCTTTTATATTTGACATGCGAGTTGAAATTTTATTTTATATTCGACTTCATGAAGCTATTTCATAATTTATAGTAATATAATCGTATTGATCTGGAGCTGATTTTTTCGTGTCTAATGAACATGATTGTTATTTCTTTTTGTACATGAAAAGAAAGAATGAAAACTAACAAGACTAATTCACTAACAAGACAATCGATGATGCACAAAACAAATGACACGTAACTACTCTTCAGAAGAAAGCTTAGCATTTGCTGAGCTACCGAGAGGTACAAAGATCATCAACCGGACTCGAGAGTGAGTCATCGTTTGACGTACCTTGGAACATGTAGACGTCTCATAATTGAATGAATTGGTGTTTAATTTGTATTATGTATTATACAAGCTGGTGCCCGCAGCTCCGCCCGCATTTCATATGTTTTGTGCATATGACGTTTCATTTATAGCTAATTTAAAAAAAAACAAATGAATGAATAAAAGTAAGAGTATTTTGTTTTTATTAGCGGAAAAAATGTATATAAGCGTAAATTGAAGTGGAAAATGTACAAAAGAGTAAATCGAAAAAAAAATAAAAGAGGATCGGTGGAATCCAAAAAATACCCTTCTACAAAAAATACTGCGTTGAAAGGTATTAGTCCTATCCCGATATGTTCAGTAGTTTTGAGGTGATGGTGCGTCAAAGGAACCCCATTTTCCTTTTATTTATTACAAGGATAAATGCCTGTCTTTTGTTTTATGGGAGCAAATAAATTAATAAACAAACAAATTGAGAAAACATGGCAAAGGGCTCATAGAAAAATATATAGCCTATAACCATCTACGATTAATTCCGCGTCGAATAGTTTCATGCTGATCGGTACAGTAGTTTTCGAGCTTACCTCGGACAAAGAAAACAAACTTTGCTTATATATATATATAGATGTGTATTCATAGAGGTATAATATGGGCATACAATATAACTGTGGTACTCTATAGACATGAGTAAAACGCATGTTATAATGAAATTAGAATGCAACACATATTGTGCAAATTTGTCTCTCAAATAATAACGGATCGAAAAATGACTATGAATTTGTTTCTTTTTAAATTGTACTATAACATACATACTATAAAAGACGTATATCTTCTTGTAAAAGACACGTAACACGCAATTAAAGAGTCGTAGGAAGGTCGGGTACAAAACGTGCCCTTAGCGTATTTTTTATCGTCACTAAGGTGGGGGTCAATCAATCGATTAGCAGATGTCGCTCCTTGACTACTGGTGCGTTAAATTGGCCTCTTACTAATACCACTCAGGGGTAAAATAAGGTAAGGTTGCGTTTAAACTCGCCAATTAATCTTTATACGAAGCTAGATTTATTACTGAGCATGTTTATTATACGGTAATTTAAAAATACATTTTTTTTCTTACCTAATTATAAGTACAACTGTAACAATAAATCTTATGTTAAAGACTAACCCATAATAAAAATACATTGCAGTACAAGTACTCAGCAATTGAGTATGTATGTAGCAATGTATATTAAAATAAATTTTAGATTATCAGAACCAAATTATACTTAAAAGCAATTAATGTTTTTTTTGTCCGATATCAAAAAAGTAATCTGCCCGTTCCCCGATAGCTGACACAGCGTACGGAAGAAAAAAAGGCAGTCGGAGGGGGGCCTCATTAAATTTTTCGCTTATTAAAAATTCCCCACTTGCCATCCCTGTACATTAGGAACACAACTTTTTATCCCGGAACGAAACAAAAGTTATGTTTCGCAGGGCACCGATCCCCTTGGTCTTTTTCATTCGATAATTTGAGTGAGATTCTCTCGCAATTTAAGATAAACAAAGAGAGCGCTTACCCTTAATTGGAAAGCAGAGCGTTATTCAGGAAGGAACGTGACAAATAGACACCTCTTAACTTCTTTTCCACTTTCCCGCCGCTTCAAGGCTGTATTGGTTTTTTACGTGTACACGGCTAGCCGAAAGCTTTTGTTTGTTTGAGGAATTTTTAATGAGGGTCCTCGTTTCGTAAGCAAATATTTATTTTCCGTAGTATATCCCATTAACCTATAGAATGCGAGGTCAGGTTACACGGAATATTATTAGGATTAACGACACCGTAAGTTTAATTCCAGTTAACTCAACAACGGGAAACTTATCCATTTTGTTAGTAACTTGTGGGGGTGCGTTCTTGGCAATGTGATTTGTTTTATAGGGATTCCAACATTAATAACTATTCGATGAAAAATAATTATATTATTATCCAGAGTATTCCAAAAGAGTTTAAAAATAATCATTGTATTGCTAATAAAAGAAAATATTAGAAGGAATATTTGTGTATACTAGTTTATTTTATTTGAATTCTTTCAACTGTTAATAATGTAATGCCTAATTACTGAGATAAAAGCAATACAATTTATAAATTGAACCTGTAATATCATGCTCCTCACACTTACTCCATCTGTTGAGGATTATGTCAGCGTTTATTTGATTATAAAACTAGTTTCGCCTCACGTGAAGGTAACACAGCCTACTGCTGATTAATAAACGATTTTGCAAAACATAAACACTATAACAAAATACGTTAATAAACGAGATTTAAGATGATATTCATTTTATCGATTATCGATTACTACGTACATCACTATATGACAGTGTTGTTGACGATCCACGTCTTCGTAGAGCGCGAGATAAGTTTATATTTTCTTACAAGTTAAACCCACTACCGTTCCCCCCCTACACCCCCCATCGTGTCACCCTCCGCCTGGTTCGTTAGCTCCCCCGCACTATTTGAATATGAGATGCGAGGCAAGTTTACATTACGTCGATGTTCGTTCTCTTGTGTTAAGATATTCCTTACTCGATGTTCATTTAGAGAGACGAAAACGAATAATTTTAATTCTCTTAGAAGCAAAATTTGATCTTTTTTATTATAAAAACTAAAATACTCTTACTATTTTTAATTGAAATTCGTCAATTAATGAAAAACACTATTATTGGCAACTATTTTTTAAGAATTGTAATTTTTAATTATTACAATTACTTAGCGCCAGTGTATTTTTTTACTGTGTAACAGACCCACAGAACTTACAGTGTGTAGACTATTATCGTTTTAGTTTGAACTAATTAATTAAACGACGTATATTGACTAGCATTTTAATAGAGAATATATTGTCATTCTCAAATGTCCAAAACCATTATTTATATTCCTTTTTTATGCGATATCTAACCTAACAATCGTCCAACTTTCAGCTCTATCTTGAAATTATTATTTATTGTGAATTATAAAAGCATTTAAATATATTTCCCAGTTTACAATGATGAGATTTAATAATTGTAATAAACTGTTTTTGGGACAGTGATTCACCAAACTAGTTAAGTGAGTGCTCTTTTGTTTATTTTTACAATGTGGCTTACATTTCCTTAGGTCAAAGACATGTAAATTGATATTTTAATACGAAGATCCTCAAGTGCTTAGTGCATGCAATTGCAAATGCATGCAATACCTAGGAACGATAATTAAATTTTCTACTTTTTTCTATATTGTTTAAATTATGTTATTTCTTAATTAATGTGTCGAGTACCCATAAAAATAAGATAATAGGAAAACAATGGAAAACTGGCGTAAACGCCAGGTAAGTACTCAAGGGGTTAAATATATATAGTAATATTAGTAAATATTATAAGTAAAACAATAAAAATATACTCGTTTAAAGGAAATTTATTTTTTAATTCATTATTATGAGAATGGTTGTAATATTAAAACAATTACTTCGTATACATTCATAAAAACTAAAGTTCTAAAGTTAAAGCACATATATGTCAGCGTTAACTAAACATTGTATTTAATTAACCCTAAATAGAGGACTAGTAATTAAGGTTAATACCCTGATAGAATGGCAAGATAATACCTAAGACACACATTAGATTATCTAATCGGCCACTAATCGCCATTCGCGTTTAGAATCACCACAAGTGTAAACGTCACGACTCGCTACGACGGCGCGGTTAACAACGAAGCATTTGTCCGCGCTATTTACATGTATATACAAAACAATATCAGTAATGGTGTTAAATATTTTTTTTATTATCACATTTAACAATAACAATCTTTACTCGCGTTTAAAAGTTTCAACAGTTATAATTTTTATATCAGTTTATGGTGGTAATTTTTATTTTCAACTCCATTTAGTATTATCTTCTCAACTACTTTTATATACTGTCTAATGTAATAAAATTTATATGAAAACCTCGGCAGAGATACATCTATGATATAGAAAATGAATCACTTAACTAACAAACTGACGAACAGACAGAAAAAAAAATGTTGTCTTTTATAATGTGTATAAATGCTGTTTCTTATCAATTTATTAACTATCTTTTACGGAACGTTTCAAACTGAAATAAAGTTAATTCTTACAAAATAACATACATTTATATATTTCTGAGATCAGTTAATGTATCGATGGAATTATCAGAGATCTTTTTTTTTAGATAAACTCGATTGAATCACAACACTACCCCGAATATACAATTAAAAAAAAAAACAAAAGAATCAACGATGTTTTGTACATCGTATATATAGTTGTAAATATTAATAAATATGGAAATTTTTTTAAACTGGTATATGGTATGATATGATATGATATAGTGTAGATTATGGTTACTAATAAACATTATATGAATTATCCAGAATATTTTTTTAAAATACTATTTCCATATTCGTCTGGAACATTCTCAGAAATCTTCATCTCTACTTATTACTACTAAGTATTACTTACTGGAGATACGTATTTACTGTACTGTGCCGTGTGGTGCCTGGCACCTGGTACCACCCCATATCTTACCGTGGAAGTCGTAAAAGGGAGAAAAAACAGAGGATGGGCAGCAGCATCTTCTGAGTATCACAAACACCTACTGCGATCGCCAAACCGCCTGTCAAGCGTGGCGATTATGCCAATCCCCTTCCTTATAGGGGAAGACCTATGTCCAACAGTGGACGTTTTATGGTTGAATGGACGGATGGATGGACTATAGATATATAACAAACCCACTATACCGATAACTGAATACAGTATATACTGATCTCGAAAATTAAGTACTATGACATAATTTTTACAACGTATGCATGTATATTTCTTTTTTTTACACGGTATAGGATCAGTGCTTTGGCCACAATCTCACCTGATGTTAAGTGACGATGTGGTCCAGGATAGTAAACACACGAAGCCTAGTTACTGGTTCTCAAGTGATGCTGCCGGAACACACCTATTGGTATTTAGCGACAGGTTTTCAAACTTGAAGGTGGTTTTATTAGATTAGGTGGCATTATTAGAAAATGCTCAGACCGATTTTAGAGTCGGTAGGGATCGAACCAGCGTCGATTGACGCGGAATACGGCCGCACTACCCGCTGCGCTATCATTGCGCTATAACCGTATTCGTATCTTATGTTCCGTTGTTCTGTGTAGACTAAATGTTCCTTTCTTTATTTTTTTTTCTCATATTTTATTATCATCATTTGTTGTTCTACGGTTTTTTCATCTATGCTTGTTTTTTTTTTTTGCTAACTATATACTCCAAATGCTCTTATACATGTTTATTTAAACGCACATATTATATGAATGTTTACGATAATTCAGACTTTGACTCATAAAAAATCCCCCGTCTCCCTTGAGTGAGCACTCAAAAACAAAGCCCCGGGGGCGCCTTTGCTTCTGAATATTTCAACAGGTCTTCTCTTTGTTGGAATATTAAGTCAATGGGGGTAATTGATCTGTTAAGGCCCGGTATAGGAATATCAGAGTTATAAATCTTTAAGTAGCTGAGATAAGGGACCAGTACATTCAATATTTTAAATTGGCAAATTGTATAATTAATATATAAAATTAAAATGTCTGCTTGTAATATCAAAATAACATTTTTTACTAAATACACATGGATACGATACCTATACCAAAAATGTTTAGATAGCTGAAGTTACTCTGCCTAACTAAAGCTACTTTATATTTTTCTACTAATAATTAGGATTCCGCGTACAAAAAAACAATAAAAGTCATAAAAAATTGGAACAAAATCCGATTCAATACACAGTTTTACTGGCAGGTATTTGAATTTGTGAGAAATGTCTTTGCTTAATGTTAGTAGCAAAAAAAAAAAATCGGAAAATAATTAGGCTTCCGCTTAAAAAACAATTAAAACTATATTACTCAGTGAAAAATTTATAAAACGCATGTGCAGACACGGACACACAGTTAGTATTATATACGACCATTTGAGTAAAACTACACTACGTAGACAATTCTAAAAAATACATACTCCAGGAACTAAAAAATCGTTTTCAAACGTAAGTTTTTCCTATTTGCTGTTGATCCTTACTTGTGACAAATTTATCATGACCATTAAATGGAACAATGTAGACTTTCCCAAATATTTTATGAATTAATCAATATTTTAGACTACAGATATCTTTCATTCACAACGTATAAGGCTTCTGACCGCTAAATTATCACATAAAGGGGCACTTCTATAAAAATTATATATTAATAGTAATTCAGTTCTTGTTATAATAAAGTCATATCGGATTCCTTATATATACCTATACTAGCGACTCCGCCCGCGTTTCATGTGTTCCTTAGGTGTGAGTGAAAAAGTACATGAATAATGAAATGTTATTTCATTTATACCTAACCTAAAAAAAACAAATGAATAAAGAATAATGAGATTGAGATTGAAATGAGAATAAAGAAGAATGAAAGTAATGGTTTTGGACATTTGAGAATGACAATATATTATCTATTAAAATGCAAGTCAATACGTCGTTTCATTTATGAATTCACACTAAAACGATAATAGTCTACGCACTGTAAGTTCTGTGGGTCTGTTACATAGAAAAAAAAATACACTGGCGCTAAGTAATTGTAATAATTAAAAATTACAATTCTTAAAAAATAGTTGCCAATAATAGTGTTTTTATTAATTGAAGAATTTCTATTAAAATAGTAAGAGTATTTTTGTTTTTATAATAAAAAAGATCAAATTTTGCTTCTAAGAGAATTAAAATTATTCGTTATTCGTTTTCGTCTCTCTACGTGAATAATGAAATGTTATTTCATGTATACCTAACCTAAAAAAAACAAATGAATAAGGAAAAATGAGGTTCTATTATTTTTATTAGCGGAAAAATTTACATATTTTTCTTGCCTATCGTGGTATCAGGAATCAAAGTAGTCAAATTTTGTTATGATACGGATTAATCGAACACTCACCCCTGCCACTTCTACCGACGAATCGGAGATCGTTGAACTTTGCAACCTGGTTCTTCATCACCGCGGTGCAGTTACGTAGCTCCGCGGAACAGTTCTCGTCGTTGCCAGCTCTGACGGTGACCAGAGTGCCGTCGCCGACATCGCCCAGCGCGACAACTTTGAACGCAACCGGCAATGTCTTGTTCGACCTCCAGTGTGGTGGCAATATTGTACAAACCTGGAATATTGGAATATTTTAATTTTATGAAGTACTTAAATATTATATACCTAGATACCGCTATAACATTTTTGAAGTGTAATCTTCTTTAGCAGCGTTGTGCGATTCTCCGTAAGGGATAACTTATAGATTCGTGTTACCAATGCTGTAACGTCAGCCGTCATTATGCTACAGTATGTCAATTATAAGATGGCGTTTAAGTGCTGGATGCTCATAGATAAATAATAACATGTATACTTACGCAGCCTATCGTGTGTTTAGATTATGAATAAGCTATGTGAAAATGTGCATAATTATTGCTCGGTGTAAAAATCAAACAATTGTTAAATGTTAGGTTATTTTAAAACCTTTAGTTAACAAATTGTGAAATGTAAATATAAAAAAACAAACAATTTTTCTAAAGTTTCGAGTTATCACTTCTGTCGGCAGTCCCCATGGCCGCCTAGTTTTTTTTTTATATGGGCACGGTAAAACAACTGATCGCTCTTCATCTGATTTGAAATAAAGTATAGTCCAAGAAAGATGATGATCACTGATAAATGAGAATCTATCGACAGTCGCCATCTTTATACCTGCTTATATCAATCATGGTTAAAACCTCTATGTAGGTCTGCATATATTTTTACACTTGCTGGAACACTGGACGAATTAACGTGTCAATATGACGGATCTTTCACTAATGTACGGCAGCTACGATCAAGGGCAATTTTTTTACGTGGGGGAATGCTTTTGCGCCTCCCCAATCTAACTTAAGCGTGGAGCGGTCCTTCCTTAAACTAGGAGGGATATGGGATTCACCTTGTATGAAGCGCCAGAAATACCCAGTAAATCCCCACAGACCGTTTTTTTTTTTCTAACTTAGCTAATGTTGTTGAACGGAAGGGCCTTTACAGCTTTACCGAACTTTTGGGGTGAGTGCTGAAGGCACTCAGCCGCAAAAGGTAACTAGCACAAGGGTTCCAACCTCGGCTTGGCTGCTACCTATACGTAAAAATTCCCGCGGAAATTAAACCTAGCTAAACCCTACATTTTTTATTCCTTAAATAATAAAAAAAAGAAGGTTCCTTACAGGTCCTATGTACCTACGTGTTATGTGCAGGAGTGTGTAAGCAGTGTTGTGCGTGTAATGCTTGATGCATGGGCAGTGTCACTGTATCGCGCTGGCAGCGGCATCAAGAGCCTCCACAGTTGGGGAACGGAGCACGTCTTGGGCCGCCACCGGAGGGGAATCCGGATTGTCTGCGGGAGCAAAGTTAGCCGCCTGTCCCCGACGGCGGGAACGGCGGTTTCACGGGCGTGGGTGCTGACACGTAAATTAACTAGGTTTATAGGGAAAGATCCTGTTAATGCGAGCGATTTTATCGTCGCGGTCGATAAAAAAAATATTACGCGGACGCCGCCTCTTGTGGACGGCGTGTCGGATTGGCGAGAATGAGACGGCTCGTACTATGAGGGGATTCTGCGTGTTCGAAGAAGGCGTGACAGTGAGTTTTGAGGACGGACCTAATGGAGGGCAGGTTCAAATCTCTGTGTAAATCCACATTTCTCTGGAACCATTGGGCACCTGCAGCTTTCCTTACAACGCGATTCTGTATCCTCTGTAAGGCGTGCATTTGGAATCTCCTAATGTGACCGAAGGCGGAGCGCAGTACGTGATGATGTGATGTGTCTGACCACCATCTTGTACAGGGTAATTTTATGGCGGAGGGCCATTTTGCTCTTGCTATTGTAGAGCTGGTAGAGATGACCTAGCACCATGGCGGACTGACGCTTGACTTTCTGAATGTGGGCATTGAAAGTCAGTTGGACATGTAATTTAACTACTAGGTATCTCACTTTGGTGCTGTAAGGGTTACCAGTACCTGGGTACTGGATGGGTCTGGGAGGATTTTTCCTAATCATACGGTCTCTGTTGAATACGATCGTGGTACTCTTATTCGGGTTTATCGCGATACGCCACTTGAAGTACCAAGAGCTGAGATCGCCGACGGCTCTTTCGACGTATTTTCGGAGAAGATTTTTCCTACGATGGGGATAGTATATGACTATGTCATCAGCGTAAAGACCTAACTGAACTCTTTTGAGTTCAGGAAGGTCTGCTAGGTATAGATTGAAAAGGACAGGTGCCAGAATGGAACCTTGAGGGATTCCTGCGCGTATCGGGGGGCGCTATGGAGAGAGCGTTCTCTACTCTATAGCGGACCCACAGCCGTCCGCCACCTTCACGGGATGACACGGGGTTAGCTAAACTAGTTCCACGTCACCCCAACAGCAGGCCCGACCTCATGGAAAATCAGGCCACGGCCTTTACCTTCCCGCGTATGAAGATGGGGTAGTTTTGTATGACATTTTTGATAAGACTTTTTGTGGTAAATAGCTGAAGTTACTCCGCGTAACTACGGGTGTTTATAATTTTCAAAAATAATTAAAATTACGAGTAAAAAAATTAAAACTTATAATTTTTTAATAAAATCCGTATCAATGCACAGTTTTACGGCAAAGTGCTTAAATTTATGAGAAATGTTTTTAATTTATCTTAGTACTAAAAAAATATTAGAGATCCGTATATAAAATTAAAACTCAATAAAGAATTTATGAAATATAGTCGCGGTACAGACCAGTGAATCGAACTTTATGCACAATTTCATGAGTTTTAATTTTTTTACACGGAACCAAAATTATTTTAGAAAGTCAAAAGTACCCTAAGTTACCTGGAGTAACTTCAGCTGTCTACCAAAAAAGTTCCGTCAAAATCGGTACAGCCGTTCCGGAGATTACTCGGAACAAACAGACGGATAGACAGACAAAAATTTTAAAATTTGTGTTAATGGTATAGTTATCGTTAATCATTCGATTGTATTTAGTAAAAATATGTTATTATGACATTACAAACAGACACTTCAATTTTATTTATTAGGATAGATAGTAAAGAAAGAATGTAACGCAAGCCACGAAATAAATTTGTGACGTCTATGAATATAGTGTCAGTAAGAGTAGCAAAAAGTTGGTTTAAGCGATTTCAATCCGAGAACTTTGATGTCAAAGATGCACCTCGCTCTAGACACCCTATTACTGATAGTGACGCCATTTATGGAGATTAAAGCCAGAAATTGAGAAGAATCGACCGATATTCATCAAAAGAAAGAATGTAGTCTTTCATGACGATAACGCTAGACCACACAGCAAAAATTAATAGCTCCTTCAGATTTCCACCTATTTCGGTGTCTTCAAAATTCTTTAGGCAGTGTCAAATTAATATCAAGAGAGGACTGCCAAAACTATTTGTCAAGATTTTTGTTAGAAGTCTTAAAGTTTCTACAGCAACGGGATCATGGCATTGCTGACAAGATGGCAAAGTCATCAACCAAAATGGCACATATGTACAGTAATTAAATGTAAATAAACGAGAACAAGTTACATTTTTTCTTCCCCCCTACCTGTAAGCACAACTGTCCTGCCTCAAATTAAACTCTAGCTACGGCCCTGAGCTATATTCATTGTTAAAATTGTTTAAATCTCATTTTATTAACTATTTAGGTAACATTGATTTTTTTACTGTTTTTTGTTTTTTATTATATTTTCAAATTTTTTGTTTATACTGATATTACTATAATATATAACAACACTAATTGAAAAAATACAAATAATGTTCATTATTGTGGCCAGGCTGCTGGGCTGTGGTTAGAGGTTTAGTTAAAAACAGTATTATTCTATAATTACCATAGATTTAACATGTTTTAGCTATGCTCAACCTAGATCTGTGATAATTATTGTCATCAAAGACAAAAAGTGCCGTCAATTTTCATTGCCATATCTTTGTGTTTTTTTTATTGTATGTAACATAACATAACATAAGCTCACGCCAGTTATCCCTGAAGGGTTAGCCAGAGGTGAAATAGCGAACTACACTAACCACATTTCGCCGAGCTTAATTCCGTCCCAGATGTGACAGGGGGCGAACCTGTCACCATATCGGGCACAAATTTCAAAAACTCCGGGATGATACTGAGTAGAAAAACCCAATACCACTTGACCCGACCCGGTGATCGATCCCGAGACCTCAACGGCAGTATCACCGTAATACAACTGCGCCACGGAGGTGGTTATGAAACATTGTTGCAATAAATCATTTTATTTTCTCAAAAGAAGTTACATCGGGAACACTTTCACGTAATACTTGACCAAACCATTGAATTGAAATAATATTTCAAGAGCCACATAACTAGACAGTGAAAAATATAACTATAAACTTTTATTTTGATATTATTAAATTTTGTCTCAATTTTGTCTGGTTCAAATGGAATTAGGATATCATACATCAACTTACTTTACTAGTGACAATAAATACATGATAATTAAATACTAACCACATGAGGACTTCCAGTTTTCATTAATTCTCCAGGATGATCGGCCAGTAATCCTTCGAGAGTGCGTTCTGCGAGTAGCTCAGCTGTCAGCGGCTGGCTAGGAAGGCCACTATTGTAGCTGGATGAAGGAGCCTCGTGTCCCAATCCGTTCGTAGTCGAACTAACTTCACTCGACAAATGCATCGTCCAAGTATTTGTCCGTTCACACACTTAGTCATACATCACAGTTCGCCGTCAATATCTCACTCTGTCTGTCACATAACTATTTCAATCGGATCTCTTGTTGTATTTTGAAAAATTGATAACTTTTTAAAAGAGCGATTTAGTTTCGTATAAGAAGAAATCATCGTTTCCTTGATACCTGAAAAAATAAATTATATTCATTCAACTATTCTAATCATTTTTGAATTTAAGGAGAAATATTTCTATTTTCGGAATATTTACACATTTTTTTACTAAATACCATAGAAGATAAAATGAAATAATTATTTGAAGCTTTACGTATAACCGCAGCCAGTTATAATCAACGTTTATCGCTCTTATAAAATATATTATTACATATGACGAATAAATCTATGGCGCCTCAGCTTCGACCATTTTGTTTTTATATCAAACTGGCCATTAAGAAATTTGTCATGACTAGAATAAGTAATTGTCTAGGTACTTAATATCAATAGATGTCACTGATAGAACTCTTTACTAAAACCTATTGTATTGATCATGTTGAAACATTACTTAACAATAAATATGGTTATGTTTTACAAAGTTTATTATAATCCATAATTGAAGTGCTTTTGACTCTATAAATACATTTACATATACACTAAACCGCTTATTAAAATTTCTAGTAATAAATTAAATTCTGAAATAAAATAAAACAATATTTTCCATTTCATACTCTGTGCGACAACTTATAATGGGGTACAAAAAATCTTTGAACTCTCGCAGGTTACTTATTGACAATGTAGTGCGAATGTTCAAAGTAACTTCCGCATAGAGATCACGCACGATCAGACCGGGTCGAGGGCGGATACAGGGTGGCGGATCGACTGAACAGAATAAAATATGAGTACTTTCACTTATACCTTTATATATATTAAAGATTATATTATATTAAAAACTAGCTGTATACCCGCGGCTGCGCCCGCTTTTCTTATAAATTGTCGCTGCGTTATTAATTATTTTTTTACACGGAACCGTAATTATATTCGAAAAACAAAAGTACCCTAAGTTAGGCGTAGTAATTTCAGTTATCTACCAAAAAAAAAACAGTCAAAATCGGTCTTGCCGTACCGGAGATTACCCGGAACAAACAGTCAGACAGACAGATATAAAATTTATAAATTGTATTTTTGGTATAAATGTCACATATGTAATCATAGCTATTTAGAAAAAAAAAAATTTGGACATTACAAACAGATACTTCAATTTTACAAATATACTTTTATTTTCGTTTGTCCTATCATAAATAAACAGGGTCGGCCCGACATGCGTTTATGTCACAAAATGCATCAACCTTCTTTAGGTAGTTATATGCGGACACGGACCTAGTTTTGCTTGGTTTGTTACGACATTTGCCAAATGATTGCCCACAATAATAACCACGTATTCCAAAAGCTGAAGTGCTAATAAAAATAACAACATTAAATAACTAATGAATAAGTACATATATATTTAAAAAAAGAATAATAAAAAAAAAAAACATACACAAAAAAAACAACAACTATTAATTATAATAACTAACAATATTTAAAAAAAACTTTAATTGTATTCTTAGCACATTCTTATTACATTTAGCAAATAAACTCACTTAATTAAGAAAAAAGGAAACTGTATTGCTGCATTTATGTCTATTGCTAAGTAAATTTTTGACGCAAGTCGAATAAAAGCTCCATTTTAAAAAAAAAAGTGCGGACTCATGGTCTACAGATTGTGTTTTATTACAATAAAAAAAACCTTCTTTAGAATCTCATAGTTAGAAAATAATTTATATTTACACGTACATTTATGCCATTAAGAATTAATTTTCTTCTTCTTTTACAGCTAAGCTATGCTTCTTTATGTTAGAATATTACGCACTCATTTGGATGTAACTCCTTCATATTGCGTTTACATTAGTTCTAATGTAAAATTAAAAACAAATAGTCTGGAAAATTTCACTAAAAGATTGAACATAACATGTAATTGTAAATACAGCTTCAATCATACACAAAATATAGAAAGAGTTTCAAATTAAAAGTATTATGAAAAAGGCTTTTTAACTATTGTATGTATTATAGTTTACTATTGCTTATTATAAATGTAATTAGGTATATTTATTGCAATTAATGCTAAGAGAAAAAAAGGCTTACAAACTTAACCTTTATCCTACCTATCATTTCAACTTTTTTCTTTAATTATTTCTCTTAAAAATGCATTGTCAAAATAAGTGAATGAAATTACAACAAAATAATATTAAACAGTTTTTTATCTGATCCTATAAAAATTTAACAATTTCAATACTATGATAACTTAATTCGAATTATGAAGTAGATGTGATCGGTAATAGGCCTATCGGTCCCTTAGCAATATTTTATAAACTTATTAAAAAAAAAATTAACGAAGCGCAAAATTCAAGAAATAAAATTATATTATACAGAGCTCTATATATATATATATATATATATCGCTCTGTAACAGCATCCCATCTCCAAACACGGTTGGTTAGCCACAATCCTACGTTATGGATACTTCACCCTGACAATTCCATTTTGATCTCTGATACTTTTTTAACTATATTTTAATAATGTCGAAAGAACCGTGTACATATTTTATTGATTTTACTCTGAATAAAAACAAGAACTTTATAACAGAAGAATTTTATAAAATAACCGCTATCAATAACTAATGTAATAAAGTAGGATATAAAAGAATGTACAAGTTACGTCGCCAATATCTAATGTTGGCCATTAATTAGGCATATTTTCATAAATCCACGTGCAAACTAACACTCATGCACACACACAAACTTATACACACGTAAGCGGAAACACACACAAACGAACGGTGAGCTAAAGTAATTTTTAAAAATTGGTGTTAGTCTAAAAAGCCTAGTTCAGGTGACAGGATACGTGAAACGAAAATTTTGGATCCTCTTTTAAGAATACTGCACGCTTGGAGAATTCTTAGATTTGTTAGAATTATAGTTTTATATGGAGAAGAACTGGTGTAATTTAAAATGAACGTTTGAAGCGATGTTGACGCAGCGGGTAGTGCGGCCGGATTCCGCCTCAATTGACGCGGGTTCGATCCCCGCCTATCCGACTCTAAAATCAGCCTGAGATTTCGGTGAAGGAAAACATCGTGAGGAAACCGTAGTATGGTGGTAGGGCATTTTCTAATGATGCCCGCCTGGGTAGCTACCACCCTCGAATTGGAAAAATCTGTTGCCAAATACCAATAGGCTTAGTATGTTTACCATTGTCAACGTCTGATGTTATGTGACAACGTGATCTAGGATGATAAACACAAAAAGCTTAAAGGTTCTGGTTTCCAAGTGACGCGGCCGGAACACACCCTATTGGTGTTTTACCATTGTTAAAAAATGCCTTATAACAATGCTTATGGTTTTCTCACGATGATTTTCTTCACCGAAAGCTCAGGTTCATTATGGAGTTGGATAGGAGAATTCACCAACTTCACTAACAACTAAGCCATTATCGCTGCAAGAAATACTTTAATTTCAAAGAAGGGGTATCGTTCTTAATCTTCTCATATTGACGATAATACTTAGAGGAAATGCGGCGGCAATCCCTCTATATCCCTCAGGCGTACAAATAGGCCGTTATACGTTCGCGATACACGATATGTCGATTGGGATGTTAAACTTAATTCGAACAAGGGGCGGCCCCGCAACATACATATCTTTTACTGCCTTTCATAATGTTTGCTGTGATTCGACTCGTAAAAGGATTGTAAATTTGACTTGTGAATAAAAACATTAAGTAAATTACACTGTATTTAGATAGTAAGCTTGTTGAAAATAATCTAAGGTTATATTAGAATTACATTAGGGACGTAGATTAGTTACTTTTTATTGTGACTTAAAAAAAGTAAAAAAAAAAAATTAAAATCTGTTGAAAAAACTTAGAGAAGGAGATAGACTATTTGTAGGGAAGCTGGAGAGGGGTGAAAATAGAAAATCTATATGAGAAACCATACATATCTCAAGTTAGCTAATATGTAATATTAGTTCAGAGTACAGAGAGATCTTTTTTATATTTTCATGCTTAAACAGATGAATATATTTTATTAACAAGGCAATAACATAAGTTACATCCAGGGGAAGATCATTGGCTGCATATTGTTTTATTTCACGCGGGCAAACCCATGAGCACAGTCGCTTAGAAACAATCTGTAATGTTCTATTGCTAATATATTTAGAATGAAGAGATTATCGGGTATTATTTTTTAACGATATTACTAATATATTACTAAAAAAAGAACGTATTTCAAATACATATGTTATACTGGTAAATTACACATAGTTATGCAAACTAGATCCAACCCCTTGATTCAAGTGATGACCTTTGGAGTTCCAATCGTATTCAAACTACACACAATGAATTATATTGACATTAGTGCAACACCTAAGTTGATAAAGTGTATAGTTCAAATGTATATTTCTATAGTATATTAAAAAAGGACTTTAGTCGAAATTCCTTATCATATGTATTGAAAGATGCAATATCTTCAATGCAAATACTATAAAGAAAATATAACTGCATAATAATTTTGTATGTATTATTAAAAAAAATTATGTTGTGATTTATTCACGCGCGCCCCCACTCAGCCAGCCGAGATTCCGCTTTGGATTTACTCGTGAATGCCATAGCAATAAAATCTTAACGTAAAAACATGCATAAAGGGCCGAAGATCGTAAATAATAAAGCATGTGCCGCGATAGGGTGCCTTTACCCTACAAGTGGGTAACGCTCGTTACCCGGCCACCCTTCCACAAAGGAACCCGAACGGGTGAAGATACATTGCACCCGCTGCTTCTGTTTCAATGCCATACATTTACATTCGGACTATATTTTAATGAAAACGACCACGGTCCGTTAAATGATATATACAAAAGTGTTTTATTTTAGATTCATGATTTTTTACGCATGAGCGTCTAACATCTAAACAGCCAGTGATTTAACCAAAAAAAAAAACAAAAATTGAAATGAGAATGTAACAGCTAATGAGTAATACCTAGTAAATTATTGGAAAGCGATTCAATATAGCAGTACGTACCTTAAAAATTACAATACTCAAGAACTTTTTTTATCAATAACAATCTAATTATATTCCAAAGACTGCAATTAGATTGGATAGATTAGATTACAGTTAAAATTGAATGATTTTTTTCTTTGCAAAAATGATACCAAACAAACGCCAAATGAAATCTTCTAGGGAAAATGTGTGAAACTTTCACTTGCTTTCATCTATTATAAGACCAATTTAAAATAGATGTGAACGGAATCAATAGCAAGCTAGAGGGACATTCCTGGGGTCTGTCCCCGGGGACGGATCGTGTCGAGCCCGACGGACATGGATAATGATCGTCCAACGACCAACGACGGGTACAAATGGGTTAGCAAATGTAATATCCGACGGTGTCCAAACCCCTTTCGGCTTAGATATTCAAATGGATGATGGTCTTAGACGGTGCAAGGCGATTTAGGGACTTCCTGATTTTAAAATTCGCACGCGATGTGAATATCATAGAAAATTATTTACCTGTACTGTACATAACAACTTAAACAAATGTTCAAAAAATATGGTCATATTACCTAATCTTTTATACTAAAATAATAAAAATTATAAGCTCTCTATCTCTCTCTCTGTATAGTGCATTTTATTCTTTAACATCTTGTATCAAATATCTATTGCAGGCTATTCTCGAATAATGTCTATATGGAACAAATCAAAAGTGACAGATTTATTTTAACGACACATTGTATATGGGAAGTATGTAATACCAAAAAACAATTGAAAGAATATAAAATAATCAATCATACTTTTAGAAATCGTAAATAATGTTAAGAATAGTTTTGTTTCGTAAATATTAATTACTTATAAATAAGTAAAAAGAAAGCCCAAAGGTCATCAATATACAGCGCATGATGTAATGTCAATAGCTTATTAAAGTGCACCAATTCGGGAGCATACTGTAGTCTGTTTCATACAAACATACATACATTTAAAGAGATAACATGAAATTATTTACTTTAATTTGGTTACAGAAGTTTAGTTACACAATTAGAAATAATTTCCATTCACATCTTATTACCTTGGTAAACTAAAGTATAATTAATTTTTAATTTTTTTTTTACATTGGATTCCAACCCTAAATGACTATACAGTTATAGTTAACCAAGACGATA
The DNA here is from genome assembly GCA_014132275.2 of Samia ricini. Taxonomy (NCBI): domain Eukaryota; kingdom Metazoa; phylum Arthropoda; class Insecta; order Lepidoptera; family Saturniidae; genus Samia; species Samia ricini. Next base: position 6,099,550 of record AP028159.1, read on the forward strand.
TAGCTAAGTGTCAGGAGAATATGCTAGCGGCATTAATCTATACAAACGTAGTCCCCTGTTTCCTCCTTTGATAATACCATTATGGTAAATATTTTTATACCAAATAATATATATATATATATATACCACAGTCACGTTTCGATTTTTTCCATAAATTAGTTATTGTAGAAACTAGGAGCCTTTGAAAATGAAAAAAGTGATCAATTTTTATCGACATTTTCAGATGTTCATCAAACAAATTTGATGGATACAATTTAAAAAGCATATAGGCATAGCCAAAGTCTTTATTATTCCAAAACTGAAAGAAAATTATAAATAAATTTAGTTATGGTGGAGGCAACGGGGTTCTACGAAGTCATGATTTGGTCTATTTTGCAAAGGTTCCCGAGCTGAAGTTGTCCCTTTCGTGTTTTATAACTCTTTCTTTGGGATGCAACGCGATATCAATAGTTTTCTAAAATACCTACTTTTCCGACCCCATGTCCTCTTAAGGTTCCCTCAAACTATGGTCTATACAAAAACAAAAACTTGTTTACCTATTACAAAACACTTTTTGAATTCAACATTATTCACTTTCAGGAAATAATTTGTAAAATAATGTTAAAGGTAAATATATAAATTACATTAGAAAATAGATACAAACAAACATCTTCATCAATAAGGGTTATCATACAAATTATTAATATAGTGTCATATAATATTTTTTACAAAAAAAAAACACTTTTCCAATTACTTTCTAGCAACCCTAAAGATATACCCTCTCTTATCCCGCACAATATCAGTGACAATAAACAACATCGGGTACAATCAAACGGTTAAATAAGAATCCCAAGGAATGTCACGCGGGAGGATGTGACGTCATTTATTAAAATCCCTACCAATAAACAATGAGGGTAACAATGACGAGGTTCTGACCCTGTCAAATACTTTAAATGCAAGAAAACCGTTCATGACAAATCTTCCACGTATTGTTAATCGAGCTTATGGTATAGTAAATGGTCGTCATAATTGTAATATTAGGTAGAAATAAAGATAAGTTCGCCGTCACACAGTAAGTCTAATAAAAGTTTTATATGTAACTAGCTATCTGCGCGCGGCTGCGCCCGCGTTTCACATATTTTTCACTGAATTTTTTTTTTTTTTTTACGGAACCCTAATTTTTTTTTAGTACTAAGATAAAGTAAAGAATATTCTCAAAAATTCAAGCACTTGCCCTTAAAACTGTATATTGTATCGGATTTTTATACAATTTTTTATGAGTTTTAATTTTTTTTTACGCGGAACCCTAATTATTTTCGAAAATCAAAAGTACTCTATGTTACCAGGAGTAACTTCAACTATCTACCAAAAAAAGTCCCGTCAAAATCCGTCCTGCCGTAACCGAGATTATCCGGAACAAACAGACAAACATTTTACAAATTGTATTTTGGGCATAGGTATCGTATATACATTCACATCTCTTTAGTAAAAAAAATAATTTTGTCATTACAAACAGACACTCCGGTTTTATTTATTAGTATAGATAATAGTATTTGGTTCTATAATAAGATACCAAAGAACATAACCGATTTGCCTGACAGTAAGTTCAAGTACTATGTCAAGTATGTATTAATTTGAAAAGGTTACAGAGTGGATCATTATGTGAATAATAGTGATGTCTGGAATTTACACCCCTTTCTGTGCTTTCGCTAACAATGGTTGTAACTATGATTTGTATAGTTTTATTTAAAAATTATATGTACCTATATTTATATTATGAATTTATAAAAAAAGGAACCAGATTATTTCTTGCCGTCTCATCTCGATTGTGTTGTTTTCTGAACCGAACACTACCAGTGTATTCACGTTCATAAGCGCCTTCTTAGGGCCTAAATTAAATAAAGAATATTTTATTTCACCTTCCAAATCTGTCGCCGAGCATCTATAAGTGTGTTCACAATATCATCTAAGACCGAGCATAAACGTCGAAGAGCGAATAAACGTCGGGTAGGAAGACCTGTGGCGACGCCATCAAAAATATTTTCGGCAAATCCTGGACAGGACTGGCGCGAAACCGGGATGAATGGTGTAAAGGAGACGAGGACCCTACAGGGGACTGTAAAAAATGAAGATGATAATGATAGTGATCTCCAGGCTCAGCGTGTTTGTCGCTTGACATCAAGTGAGCTTGTGGTCAAAGCGTTGAACCTTAGATCTAGATACAAAATATATAAATTTCATGATTTTTCCACGTGACGATATCTCACACCATCTTTCACTTAAGAAGCAAATTGATGTAAATCAAAACAAGATAACTTTCATATAGAATCGTGCGTCACATAATTGAAGACTTAAATTTCATTGTAAAGTATTTTGAGTTGAGATTTCACCAATTATTATCAATACGCGCCTATACGGTCATATTGGACAGAATTGTAATTTTAATATGTACTTATGAGTTCTGGGTTATTTAAAATATATATTTTTTTAATTTTTGATGTGAAACGCATGCCGTGGCGACGCGTCGCCACGTTATATGATGGTATATATATACAGCCTATATGCAGTAGTGTGTACGGTGTGGCGATGCATTGTGTACATTTCTCCTAATAAAAAATAAATGAGATCATTTCATTTTTACACGAGAGATTATTTCCGTACGGTCGTTACAGAGGTTCAATAACTTTCAAAACCAATAAAGACAAACTACCATTGATTTTAGCTGGGGATTTCAATGTAAATTTTGCGAAAGATGAATCAACGCCATTAATTATGTTTCTCCAAGAAGAATTTCAATTGCAAATTAATAACAATACTGGGGAGCATACCACCAGATACGGAACAACAATAGATGCTGTATTTATTAGATATCTTAATAATGTTATGTCCAATACTTTTGTAACATACTTCAGTTACCATCGACCAATTGTCACAGTAATACCGTCCTCAGACGCAACATCGAATATAACTATTACCGAAGTCACTGATTAAACGAATTAAGTAGTCACGATTTGAAACAAATTCGTAAATTTTTGTATTGAATGAAAATAAATGTTTATTCAATAAATAGTCATCGTTATCTGAAAAAAAAAATCGTAATATTTTATTTTATCATTATGACATATTTAGTTCCTATCACAATCTGTTCTTTTCTGAATATTACTTTTACAAAATAATGTCGATGTTTCACATCTGCCAGGCGTCCCGTGACGGCTCACATTTTTTTTTATATCCTACTTATTTATAAAAGTTACATTAAATTACATTTTATACTACACATAATTCTTGCAGAAACAATTGTGGAATCAGTTGAAATCTAAAGAATAATACGGATTTAAAGTAAAATATTGTACATAATATTACTAAGAATTTGTTTAAAAGACGGTTGAAGTATTCTTCCCGTTAGGGGTTCGAGATTTTAGTCTGAATAATACATGCTCATTAGAGAGCATGGATCGACTAATAATACACGCCCTTGCATTTAAATAATTAATTATGCTTATAAGGGATGATACAAAATATTTTAACAATATACTTAGGTATGTAGATAGTATCTATATTTATTTCTTTCATAATTTTTTATACAATGTTTGAATATTACCAATCTACAGCCGATAATACACCATCCTGGATCACCAAAGCAACCGAAATTGCCCTAATTGTCAAACTTAAGTGGCATTGGGCTGGGCACATTGCGAGTAGAACGGATGCCCGCTAGGCCCAATGGGTACTCGAATGGCAGCCGCGTACCGAAAGATGTAGTGTGTGTGTACCCCCCCCCCCCCCCCCACAAGGTGAAATGACGACTTCATGAAAGTCGCGGGAATCCGCTGGATGCGGGTGCCGCAAGTCTTGTCATTGTGGAAATATTTGAGGGTGACCTATGTCCAGCAGTTTAACTCTGTCGGTTGAATGAATGGATGGATGGATAAGTTTTAAAAAAATCCTACTAATCCTCAGGCGTAATCAAATGTGATTATCTATATACTATGTAAATAGGCAAAGATAAAACAGTTCAGTATATTTTTCTTCACTGTTTTTCAACCGATTTGGTTTTCTTTCATTGATATGATTGATGTTATAAATAAAAAATTGAAAAGATATAATACTAAAAATAATGATTATGGTAAAATATCGATCACTGAGTAAACACTAGTTTAAATAAAAAAAACGGTAACCAATAGAAAACAGTGGATATCATTTTGCAGTAGAAGTGGTGATGTCGCAGTTCGTAGTATGGTCTAATGCCGCGTCAATGGACCAAAGTTCTAATCCACCTATCCAATTCTATAATGATAAAAAGTCATTAACAAATAATAAACTTATATTTTATGATATAAAAAAATACCAAGTTGTATTTATTATAACTTGCATTCGCTCAGTAGTCGAGAATCGAAAATAATCATTATTGAATAATTGAAGAAAAAAACTGTTTATAATTTTTTTGTAATGTTTCTATTTTTTTTTTATCGATAAAACTAAAAGCTCGTTTGTAGCTAAATTAAAAACAAAAGAAAATCGTTTGACAAATACACCATGAGAAGTTTTTTATCTTTGCCAGTTTATATTTATTTTGAGAAATACTCGTAATTTTCACTTGCAAATATATAGAGAGAAACTTTAATTTATAAATATTATCTGTCTCAAGAAATGTCTATAAATAAATACCTAACTGTTATGTGAATTATTAATAATAAAATAATTTTTATAGAATCGAAAATGACTAAGTATTGGCCTAATCAAGTATTTAGGTAGGTTTATTTAAAATTACGTATACTTATAATATGTATACACATATAGGCGTTTCCGAAAAAAAAAAACATTTGTAGGATAGATAATTGGACTTGCAAACTTTGGGGATGGTTACATTTATTAACCAGAGTACCCGTGCGCTTACTGCCATTAAGTTTTACAATGAAATTCTCTACGTAAATGGGAAATTATTTTTTTTTTTGTCAATATATTTGCACGGACGTAAAAATACGAGCTATTCATTAGTAGATATTCAAAATGTACTATTAAAACTTATAAACCTTTTTAATTATATAGTTTAAAATAAAGGAAAAAAAAAAAAAACAGTTTTTTTTTTAAAGAAAAACTGAAATAAGAAATTACATGAGCCATAATTATTATCTGTTACTTTCAAAATAATAAAACTAAACAATTTTAATAGATTAAGTGAATAAAATATGTATGATATATTCATATCACACTTACAATACAAACAAACGTAAATTAACATAAGTACTATAATCAGTAAGGTAAACAAAACTTTAATTAATCCAATCAAACTCGGGACCAGTGCGTAACGAGCCGTTTACCCAGTGTTATCACAATATGTGCCTTTATCTTACAAGTTTAATCGTCGCGGCGTAGTGTGCGCCGAGGCTAATGAGCCTGCGGTTTACGCGAAAACAACACGCAAGTTAGCGTCGAACCATACCGCTCCCGCTGCCGCACTCCGTCGTACTTAACTTTCCGTGCTTCTACAAACTTTGTACTAATTAATTCTGAACATCTCATCCTATACAAACAAAAAAAAAATTAACATTCTATAATTGAAAAAAAAAAAAACATACCTGTAAAAAAATACTAAAAAAATCCACGCACACACACACAATCACAAAGTCCGCACTGAGAACAAAAAAAAAAGAAGAAAGTTTTTTTTTTCGTAGGTAATACCGCGGAAAGGCGCGCGCGTCCTACACCGAAACGTGGTCGACATTAAAACCTTAGCGGGAAAGAAACGGTCCCCTTATTACGTCTCGAAAGAAATTCGCCCGCACACAAAGGCGCGGGAAAGAAGTTCACTCACACAGGCGCGCGCTGCATCGACGCGACACGGGGGGACTTAGTCCCTGTGCCTGTGTGTGTCAGGGTACAAATAAGTATTAAAAGAGATAGTTAGGTGCGAAGCAAGCACGCGAATTATGTACCCTACGCCTTGCCATATGTCACCAAACTTCGAATGGGAAAATTGTATTTGCAAAGGTCATGTAAAGCCAGATGTCGATTTTTCAATCGTAGGACATATAAGTTATTTTAAAGAAGTGCAACAGTGTATATAAAATAATTTATTAATGGTAATAGTCTTTTGGCATAGATGCACTCATATTATTGTATTGTTTTTTTAAATAATTTTATATAAAAAATAACAAATAGTAAACTCGTCAGTTAACGTATTGAGGTTATAAAATGTATCGAATAATTAAGATTATTTTGTAGGATTTATAAAATTCCAAAAATTGTATAAAGTTTATTTAACTGAATAAAAATATTACTTCTACTAAGTGTAAGTATATATACTTATAGTTTACAAATTTTTCTGTATTACATTTTTTTTAAATTACTGAATTAATATTTATAATCCTAATATTCAAGTTTTAAACTTTGGTATCAATTCCTGATACCTTTTAAAATGATGAATATACATTTGCATAGCGGTTTAAAGAGAGGTGGAATAATTTAAAAAAAAAATTAGGTAGAAAGCCGTATAGTTTACTTATTACTTTGTATCTTCTAAGTTAAATAAATTACCATTACCATCACAAGATCAAGAACAGGCAAGGTTTGAATTTGTTTATTTTACAGTATGCATTTTATTTTATAATTGTTTTTGGAATAATCTATTTTAAATAATTGTATGACATTATAATTTTAATAAACATTAGAAACAATATAGTAATGATTATAAAGATTTGCTTCATAAATGATTTTCATACAAGCGAATTTAAAAATTCCTGAATAAATAAAATAAACTTGGGAAGATAATAGGTAATTTATATTATATTAAGTTTACTTTATTCATATATTATTTTATATATTATTAGATGTGTCCTGAATATATGTGTAATAGATACAATTTGTTAAAATAAAATATATATCTATAATAATAATGGATAATGTGGAAAGTGACTAATAAATTATTAGATATTAAAAAAAATAATGATTTACTTAAAGAATTCTAAAAAAAACAATACGCGTAAACAGATGTTTAAAAAAAATACAATCGTAGCTCTTATTAAGCAGCTACGCACGTAGCAACGGTCTACGAAGCGTCTACGGAGCGCTTTCCATACTTCCATAAAGATATCGAAATACATCGCTATATCATTTGTCTTGAATACAAATAACATATTTAATCATAATATATAATAAGAACAAGATTGCCTCAGATGTCAGCCGCCGCATAAAAGACCTCAGAGCGGCCTCGAGCCCGCCGACAATGGAAATTTTATATCGTCGTAAAATTTAACTGCTCACTTTAATAACTAAAACTCGAAGCCGATATAGCGCCGTATCGTTGACAAAAGGATGAGTCTCGAGAAGTTGTTACTACACAGGCAAAAGGATACGCACACATCTGATATGGCTGATATGTACGTGCACAGACACACACGTGCGCGTGTTACCACTACGTGAGTGTAACCCACACGCCCACCCGCCAAACACGCCCAACGTCTTCGGTTTTCTTATAAACCACGTTGGGTTCTACATCCCTGTCGGGAGCGAGGCGCCGCAGCGCTTGCTCTCTGTCTGGCGCCATCACGAGCTTCACATAAAGCTAGGCCACATTCCCGCCTTTTTTCCCACTCCATTTTGACAGCTCGTGGCTCCATATCTGGTCGGAAAGTAAGACAGCGTTCACAAGTATTATCATTAGCATCCATGAAGTACTTATCACTAATACGAAATAAATTTACTGTATCTGTAATTTGAAGGTAAAGTAACTAAACATCGTATGAACATATATTTATTGAAATATAATTATTATGAGGTATGCTGACTATTTTTAATTTAGGTGGTTAAATTTTTACCTTAACAGATATCAATAAATCAGTTCAAAGATTCAACATTAACTTCTATTACCAATGTTTTCCTTTACGCCATTGTTGTATTTACTTTTCTATCTAGCTAAGTTAATAAGATATTTATTTAGTTTTCTTTTGTAGCTACTATTTTCAGAGTTAAGTAAAAATGTACCTAATGTTATAACTGAATTAAACTTTGCCATTGCCTTGTTCAACATTTGACTATAATGTTTATGAAATTGATACTAATAGTATAATAATGAGAGTCGGAGCCAGTGTGTGCTTCGTCTTACCGACTAAGTGGCTCAAGACGCGTTAGCGGGCGAGGTGCGGGCGAGGCGCGGGCGAGACGCGGGCTCGTCTGGGCGGGGCTGCGGACGGCGGCGCTCCGCTATCGGCACACCGAAACACACATTTTTCCCGCCGCAAACCTCGCGCCGAGGGTTAGCCGCGACCCGCAGACCTCGTTCAGAGTGAAAAAGTAAGACGATCAACCTCTCTCGCTTATTCGCGCCTGCGTCTTTACGTCTCACAAGTGCGGCAACTTTGACAGTTTCCAGTTACACTTCGCCTTCACGATCAAGAGATTCGTTTCTTATTGCTAACGAAATTTTAAACGTTATTGATTGCTCTGCAATATTGGTATTGTATTTCGATCAATAAAACCATTGTTCTTATCTATGTATGATATTTACTCTTTATTTTTATTTTTAATAATGGAGCGTAGAATTGTTAATTATAATGATGAAGATTTAGTAAAATAACTAGAAATTCTATAAATCAATTATATACAAGTAATATTGATTTCATTTGCACCTACCCTGATTATTTATCAAAATTCATAGGAAACAATTGAATATTTAATATCATTATTCCATCACAACTCACCATTAACCGATCAGGTATAATTGTATTAGGACACAAATTTGTTTTTAACCGACTTCAAAAAGGAAGAGGTTCTCAATTTATCTATATGTTTTCCAAATATTTTAAACAAAGGTGTAAACTCCCGAAGTTTTTCCCTTTTTCACCAAATCAGGATCATCAGATCCGAGAAATCGAGACATTTAAAGTTATTCAAATATTTGCGTATTGTAGTCACCATCCTATATTGCTGATCTGATGGTGGAAAATACAACATTTTAACGGATAGGAACTGAAGAATGTTTTTTTGAAAATGTTGTAATACTTTACTTATTAAAGCGATGATGGCGCAGCGAGTAGCTCAGTCGGATTCCGCGTCAGTCGTCGCGGGTTGGATCCCACCTATCTGACTCTAAAATCGGCCTGAGCTTTCGGTGAAGGAAAACATCGTGAGGAAACCATAGCATGATGGTAGGGCATTTTCTAATGATGACCACCTGGGTAGCTACCACCCTCAAGTTTGAAAACCTGTCGCCAAATACCAATAGCTGTGTTCCGTCAGTATCACTTGAGAACCACTACTTAGGTTTAGTGTGTTTACAATCCTGGACCACATCGTTACTTAACATGAGGTGAGATTGTGGTCTAAGCACCGAACATATATTAAAAAAAAAAAAAACAGAAAAACTAGCTTCAAAACTATACCCTTACGTACATACTTAAAATAAAAAACAGAAACCAATTTGTTTTTAAACAAAAACAAATCCTGATATGTTTGAAAGATGCACTAAAAAGTTAATAAATATTTTTTATTAATCTATTTCTGTTTACGTTTACAAAAATAATTTTAATTATTAAAATTAAAAATAATTAAAATTATTTTTGTTGTTAATAATAATAGCTTTAATAATTTTGTAGTCGGTGCCAGCTAGTTAACCAATGTACTCATTTATAAATGGAAATAACTGCCCAAACTTCATCATAATTATATTTAAGTTTAAATAAAACTATACTAAGAACTAAGGTGATCAAATTCGAATATAATCGTAAATTTACACCACTTTGTTATCCGTAAACTAGCACCAATTTCAAAATTATTTATGCTATTTAAACAAAGGATATATCGACGTAAACAGACGTAGCTTAATTAAGTAAAAATTTATTTACTTTTTAGTGCATTTTTCTAGTATATTCTTTTCAAGTCTGTTTAGTTTTTATTTATTTGTTAAATTGTCATATTTCATAGTGTAGTCTTACCAAATGTTTGTTATAAGGATATTTGTAAACAAACAAGATGTCTGATAACTAAAGTCGGTAATGGTTGACCACGAGTGTTCGTAGAACGACCCGAAACTTAGATCGCGCGGCCACAGGGTTTGCGGGACTCCGTCTGAGGCTTGCGGGCTGCGGCTCCCCGGGCATATCAAAACTGAACGGGCCCGCGAAACAGGCTAATCGTGAGACCACAGACAATTTACAGGTTAACCGCAAAACCGGTACTCCACTGGTCGAAACTGACACACTGCCTTAAAACTAACCTATTTACAACTAACATTAACTTGATAAAAAAGCGAGATCTTTTTTTTGTTTTAAGTGACCAAACCCTGTTGAACGGAAGAGCATTGACAGCTTCATCAGACTGAGGCGAGCGTTTAAGGCGCTCAACCTAAAATGGTACGCACCTCGGCTTCAGCTGCTATATGTTAGTAAAAGTAAAAAGCTGAAAAGGGTCCATTATAGAACCTATGTAACTTGCGTGTAGTATGCAAGTATGCGTGTGATGCATGCGTGCATGCGGTGTCACGGCGGCCTCAAGAGCTTTCCCTGTTGGGTATCGGTGCACGTCTTATGCAACTGCCGAAGGGGACTCGGTAAAAACGAGAGATCTAATGGCTTCGGAGCTACAAATTTTAAGTTTTCACGATGATGGAACAGTTGGTAGAGCGAGCGGATTTCGCGTCGATGAACGTAAGTTAGAACCCACCTACCTGAATCTAATGAGCCTGAAGGAAAACATGGTCAGGAAACCACAGCCGTTGTGTTAGGGCATTTTTTAATACTCCCTGCGTGGGTGCTTCTACATTCATATATTTCGGCACTATAACTTGAGAGCCAATACTTCTAGGCTTATTGCGTTTACCTAACATGAGATATTTGTCAAAAAAAATGTGAAGAAAAATGATACATTAAACACTTCTACCAAGCGGCTTGGAAATATATGTCATTATTACAAGTCTTATTCCATTATATAAATGTTTCTATGTATTGTATAAGTAAATATTTCGAGCTATTTTCTTACATCACAGTACAGGCTAATTGTAGTTTACAATTGAATTATCATATATGTATGAGATTTATGAGAGACTAGCTGGAACGTTTCGTTTGGGGTAAAGGTTAATTTAACTAAGACGGAGCAATTTAATGTTATAAATATATCATATCTAGATACGTTTCCTTGAAAAATGTACATGTGTCTAAATCTAAACAAAGATGAGAGTTCATCTAAATCAGTCTAATCGTTTGAGAGAGTAACTGCGAATGTTATAAAATACAGTACCACTTGTTATAATGCAGCCAAAAACGATCTATGTCACCCGATAATTAGACCTCCGACAGGTTGGACCGACGACCTGGTGAAGGTGGCAGGAACCCCAAGTTAGCCCAAGACCGGTCGTTATAGAGAACTCTGGGAAAAGACTATTTCCAGTAGTCGTCAACTGGCATGATGATGATGCAATGAAGCCTTTTAGGAAAAATTATATTTACAAAACACGTAATCAAAGATCAGCTAAAAAAGAAGGTTAACAATTCGCCTAATATGGACATGTCGAAACAAGGAAATTATGTTTGTGCTATTGACGCATATATTAGGGGTAAGTTAGGCCACCGGGTATATTAATATAATCACTTCGCAAGTAAGCAAAAAAAATCCAACTTCTCAGTGCAAACTGATAAGTTCCTATTAAAATTCTTCCATGTTGAGGATGAACTTTCCTGACGAATATTGATTACAAACAGCGATAGTAGATTCAGAAATGTTAATGTGATTCTACCGTATTTCCATTGAAACGGGTCTAACAAAATTATACTAAAGCAGCTGTGTGCCCGCGGCTGCGCCCACTTTTCGCATAAATATTCTTTTCGTAATATAGTTTTTAATTTTTTTTATACGGAACCCATATTATTTTCCTTAATTGGTTTTGCTAACAAAGATATTTCTCACAAATTCAAATACCTGCCAGTAAAGCTGCGAATTTAATATGATTTCATTCACATTTAAAGAGTTTTTTTTTACGCGGAACCGTAATTATTTTCGTAAAACAAAAGTCCGGAGATTACACGGAACAAACAGACAAGACAGACAAATATTTAAAAAAATTGTACTTTGTTAGTTATAGTTATCGAATATACATTTATATCTATTTACTAAAAAATCTATATTTTGAAATTACAAACGTTTGTTTGTACTTCAACTATATTTATTAGTATAGATATAACAAACTCTATCCAGAATTGAAACTCGGTAATTCTATAAACTGTCAATATACCTTAATTCTGTCTAATACATTTTTGATAGGCGTGTAAAACGGAACAATATTTACTATGCGTAATCACCTAATACCTATCACACGTCGTGTAGCGTAGCCCCGAACAAACGTGAACGCTGCCGTTGAATAAATAACTTGACACTTGTTTGTAAATAAACAATTTAAAATGTCAAGAATAGAGAGAAAGGGCACGCGACCCAACCCTTTCCTTCGCCGACATTATGTACGCTGACAACCAATTTCAGTGATGTTTGCTTACATCGACGAGTTTGCTTATAACGTTTCACACCTACGCATAAATTTAGGAATATTTAAATCTTTATGTATTACCTTATTAAATAGTGAAGCGATGATGGCGAAGTGGATAGTGTGGCCGGATTCCGCGTCAATGGACGCGGCTTTGCTCTAAAATCAGGCTGAGCTTTCGGTGAAAAAAAAACATCGTGAGGAAACCATAGCTTGGTGGTTGCTTATTTTCTAATAATACCCGCCGGGTATCTACCACCCTCAAGTTTGAAAACCTATCGCTAAATACCAATAGATGTGATCTGACAACGTCACTTGAGAACTAGTACCTCTAGGCTTAGTGTGCTTACCATCTTGCACCACATCATCACTAAACAACAAGTGAGATTGTGGTTAAAGCACTAAGACTATATCGTGTAATAAAAAAAACTAGATATTAAAGTCAAAATTAATGTGAAACATAACCTAATAATTATTTATATAATGGCTATATAGTATATTTTTATTTTGAAGCGATGACGACTCAGTTAGTCGTCAGTGTGATAGGATTCCGCGACGATGCCCAGCCAGTTGAGAAGGTGCCGGCGGCGTGGCGTGAAAAAAATCGTCGGTAAAGCCGGAGCATAAAAAATCTACCTGGTCGTCATACTTCTTCCTCTTGAAAATTAGTACAGTAATGAATGCTTGTGCCGCTGAGCGACAATATCCAGTTGCAGTTAGTGTTAACCACCTTCACCATACTTGACTTCACCGGACTTATATAAACAGTGCATGTCGAGTATGGTAAGTTGTTTTTTGAGATTAAAGGTGATAATTATTTAGCACGCTAAATAAAAAATTGTCAAATTCATTTCGTTTGTGATAAATGTTCCTATAATTATGACAACCTAATCAATTATAAAATTGGTTTACTTTCTTGGTCGTGGGATTTTAACTATGTAATTTTAACAGGTCGACGCGAGATGGCGACTTATTCGAAACGAAAAAAAAACGATTAGTTACCTAAATGATTTATAAAATAACACTGATTGATTTTTTTTTAATACTTTAATACAACTAACTTCCTAGACTAACTAACTTCTAATCCTAACTTCTTCGGCTACGAAATTGGCACATGATTATAATCGACCATTCTAAAATAGGAAGTAAATCAATCATTTCGGTGTAGCGCAATAGTCAATTTTAAAAAGTGACATCTATGGGTACTTTATAGGTACTGGAGAAGCCTGGAGCTGGCGCGGTAGGCCACAATGACAAGGGAAGCGTGGTAGATGCGGGAAGAAGGAAGTCGTGCACTGACCTGTTCCTCAGCAGCAGCAAGCGCCTTCGACGTGTAGATCCGCTCGCAGCCGCCCGAAAGCAGCCTCAGATAATACACAAGGGCTTCCAACACCTCACACACTTCAGCCAACACACGACGTCACCACAATATGCGGTATAGTTTATTTTATTTGCGGAAAAGTGAATATAACCACCGATTTAGGCAGCGCGGGCGCGGTTAGGAGCACAGGTATGTACTCGTATAGCGGGGTAGCGAAATGTAGTATCTGTATGCGATGTATGCGCGGGCGCGGTTAACACAGAAAAGTAGTGCACGACAGGGAAAGGGGTGGGGGTTTTAAGAAGCCACACTAGGTGGCGTTACCAGGTACATTATTCTTTGAAGATAAAGTTGCTTGGGAGACATTTTTCTAGTGTATCAGTAGATGGCGCTTTCTTCAAATAATTAAATTGATAAACAGTAATTGTGTTACAATAATGATTAAAATTAAATGAATATCCCGAAACGAAAGGGCATATTTTCAGCCTAAATTTGCACTACGTTTACATAATAGGTACACTAATGATTTTATTATGTGGATGATAGTTAAAGTGAAATGGGCATGGATGTGTGAAGTCAATTCCGACATTTTGCTACCGGCTTGTATGAGCAAGTTCTTAGTGCCAATTTTTTGATTTAGTGAACCTGTTTCGTTTTTACGACAGTGTGGTTGTTATAGTGCATTTGATGTGTGCGCATTCAGTGTTTTTTGTTATGTAAGGCTATAAGGAATCGGGTTATAGGAGCGCTTCGCCACTGGTACGTACTAAAAATACTCCTTCGCAATAGCTTTATCACAATATTTTTCTTCATTAAACCCCCGTGGTAGATACAAGACTCGATGCAATTTTCAAACAACATGATACTAAATATGATGATCGCTTTTAAAATCCCATTATCGATCGATACGATTCTAAAGGAGAAAAAAAAAGTGTGTGTGTACTTATGTACGCACGTAAGAAGTTATATTTCTTTGACGTAATAATAGAAAAAAAATTGAATTTAAGGTTGGTCATTTTTTAAATATTTTTATTGATTTCTTAATTTAATATTCACTTTTCATTTTTATCAAAAAAATTTCATTAAATTTATTCAGTTATTTTTATAAATATTTATTATTTATTCAATTTAATAGCAAATATTAAAAATTAATATTATAATTTGATGTTCAATTTTAATTTTTATCACAAACTTTTATTAAATTTATTTCTTTATTTTGTAAATATTAAATAACCAATAATAAGTATTTAACATTAATAATTTAATAATATTTAGTGTTAATTATATTAAACAAAAGTATTTTAATTTATATCAATAAATAATACATACGGATAGTTAACCTGAATTATATCGGAGCACTTGAAAAAGTATATAAGCACAATTTTTTTTCACTAATATTCACAAATAGTAAGTGATATCAATCAAAATATTCAATTTAAATCACTACTGACTATAATTTATTAGCACATATATAATTCGCACTTGTATGAAACTAAAACACGCGTTGTGAATGTATAAACTAGAAACATGTTGATAAATATTATAAATATGAAAACAGTGATCAGAGGTGACGAGCGTACCAACATGCGCGACTAATATCGAGGTTCAATTTCTATTTTGTTGGTAGCTTTTTTTTTCGAGACTTAATGAGCGGTTAAGCAGACAACTTCATACTGTTAATTTTGTGTCACAGATGCGCGCGCATCTTAAAATTTCACTCTCATCATTTTTTCATAACGCGCCTAAAGAAGTATAACTTCAAAAATCATCTCAACTTACATAATTTTTAGTAAGTTTTGTCCGGACATATCTTATATTTCTCGGACAATCAATCTTAAAATTTTAGAATTAGAGTCAGTATACAACAAGACGGAATAAAGGCTGTTGTATATGATACAATAATAATGCGTGAAAATTTGAAATGTAAAATAAAATATCTGAAACTTCTAGTGAAGATACAATGTATTATTTCGAACAAAGGTAGAACGTGTTTAATTTACCTGTACTCTAGAATATAGGTATTTGAGTAAATCTGCAGAGACATATACCTTATCCTTTGTAGCATCACGAGGTAATGAGCTCCAACGCGTATGTATCGCTGTGACTTTGCTAAGCTAGTTATAATCGAGCGTGGAAGCGTGCTGCAGCTGTGTCTGAGGAACGGGAAAATACGATAGAGATTAACTCGTGACTATATCGATGAAAAAAAATTTAATTTATTTTTTTACTTGTTATAATGTTTCCTTTATAAATTACATATTGTCATAGATTATAAAATTGTTAATGTTTAGTACTGGGCATCAGTGATAATTAAAAATAACTGGCCATGTTATAAATATAAATCTTATTATTAAAAATAATAAATATAATATATCGTAAAAAGAATACCGTGTAACGTCTGTGGCAATTTATAAATTATAATAATATTGGGAATAAAAAGGCTTTTATTCGGATCAAAGGACCGACAAAAAAACAATCAACGGCAATAATTGTCCTCTAGCAGTCTTTCAATGTGGGTCCTAAAACACTATCACAAAATGAATAGGTAAAGAATGAATTTATAAAAGACGTTGAAAATACAAATTTAGATTATATTATATATACATATATAGATATACATTATAGATAGATACTAGAGTTACTTTTACGATAAGATCTGACCCATCGTATTACTGTCATGATAACGCTCTATGAAGGTCCATCATTTAAGGGGGTGGAAAAGCGACCACCATGCACATGGTGACAACCAACCCTAATGGCATGTTAAGGCGCGTCTTATTCTGGAATCCAAACCTACCTAGAAGCTTTGGCCGCAGTAGATTTAGGCCGGCAAAATTGTATAGAATATCGATAGTTTTCTCGTCTATCTACGATCGTCGTCGGACAAAATTAGATAAAAGGCAGTTTTTTGACAAGCTCATATATTTTTTTGTAAGAAAGCAAGCAAGTATACGCATAGTACTTCAAAACCATACACAAACTCTTTTATATGCCGATGATATGAAGATCCTCAAAATAGTGCGTTCGGTAACCGATACAGAGTTTTTTCAGTCAGACTTAGATAAATTCGTGGTGTACTGTAAAGAACAAATTGCAACTAAATATTTCCAAGTGTTTCCACATAACGTTTACTCGCCGAATAATAACTTCAGTTATATCAAATTACACACCAGATGGTTATAGTATAAGCAAAGTTACTAGTATCAAAGACTTCGGGGTAATACATGATAGTAAATTACTTTTTACATGAACATATAGATTCCATAGTCAATAAAGCAAATAAAGCCCTAGGTTTCATTTTCAGGACTTGACTCTTTGTACTTTGGCTCTTTTTAAAACCAATTAAAGTTTCATATTGTTCCTTGGTGCGCAGCCATCTGAAGTATCCATCATGCAGTCTGGAACCCTCAGTACGAAGTATATAGATCTCGTATTTAAGGTGTCCAAAAGAAATTCTTGCATTATCTCGATTTTAAAGCAGGGCTTTAATTCTTAACAATTTACGAACATCGTTGTGAGCGATATCATTTCTTACCGTACAAGTACGACGTGATATCAATAATGTATGTTTATTGGTGAACATTGCCAATGCGTCAATTGACTGTCCTAAACTCCTTAGTTAGATATTGTTTCGGACAAATCAGAACAACCTAAGAAAACCTTCGGTAGTAACTGCACCGTTTGCAGCGACAAATTAAGGGCGTAATGCATTCTTCATACGTAGCGTTGAATCGTTTAACAGCTTACCTCGCCATTTGGACATTGATTTGTTTTGCACTAGAATATTTCAAATAAAAAATATGCTTAATAAGGAATACTTTGGAAATGATCGTAAAGAGGGTTAACGACGCGACATGATTAATTAATTTATGTAATATCTTAATATAAATATTATCATGTACATGTATTGCACGAACAAACGTAAACTCTTCTTTAGTTTTGTTGTATCGTTCTATCTCATTTTCTCCACATCTCCATGTATCTTGGTATTTATCTGTGGAAGCTTTTTATTAGCTGGTACGGCGCGCGGCTTAATAGACTCTAATCATAAGATGGCGGTGTCCTTACTTAATCGAGTTCGTTGAAGAAAATACAATGCACAGTACCTGGAGTTGGTGTCCTTTCTCCCCATGTCGACGTGGCGATGAGGGCGGGGGTCCGGGCAATCCCAATCCCAAACGAGAGAGACTTTTCCATCAGCCTGTACTATATTTCGCGAGTGCGGGTGCGCGTGCGACGCGTAAGGCGGTTTTGCTTGACTGACTCTTGCGGTTTGAAGAAAGGCGTTAGACGAAAAAGGGGGGTAGGAGGGGTAGGGTAGCCGTGTCGAACCAGTCAAATTTCGACCAAACTCGAGGCACAGTAACATTCCATTTTCCCCAGCGAACTCGATATTAAATTAAAATTTAGTAAATTGAACTGGCGTAACCATTAGCAATCGTCAACAATTATATATTTTTATGCATTGTAATATTAGTCTGTAAGCTTTTAAAACTAATAAAATAAATAAAAAAATAAACATCGATATATGAGTTTAAAGGGTAACAACCCTTCCGCCTCTCGCCATATGCCGCGCTGCGAGCCCGCCCTTAAATTACAGAACTTCCCGCTCATAATAGAGAGATATGCCTTTAATATCTGCCGGATACTGCCACCGGTTTGTTTACTTTTTACCTCTGTTTCTCTATTAAACATATAAAAAACCGAATGATCATTAGCATTATTGATTGTAGATGTTTCAGTGATGCAGTTATTTATGTATAAGGAGAATATAATTCAGGAGAACTATTTTATTCTTACATAATGATACAGTTATTATCATATACATAAAACGTAAAGATAAAATAGTTATTTTGATTCATAATAAGAGCATACCCAGAAATAACTGCATCACTGAGACATCCACTATTTAATTATGTAGTAACAACTACACTAATATGATGTATCCTGAAGGTTACTTTAACAACATAAATTCCATATTAATTCAAAGAGTTGTATAGAGTATCCTGTATAGAATTCATTACACGCATGGGCTGCAGCTAATACTGAGCACATTGATATTGCTTCAAATACTAAATGATTAAAAATGCCGAAAATAGTTGATCATATGAACTCCTCTGTATTGAATATCAGTTTAGTTCAATACGCATTTGTTTTATATATTTATTTACCAAAAAAATGCACGTCTATTTGTACCACTTACAGCTTTTATATGGTTTGTATGTAAGACTTAGAAAAATAAATCGTAAACAAATTGAGAAGGTAATGAGCATAATTACTACGAAAAGCCCAACAAGTTGGCTGAATGAAGAAACGAACAAAAACCAACACCTACATACAAAACGGAGTCGATAATAAAAACGACCCCGAACAATAAAACCGGGGTACAATTCCAATCACAATTACACGACGGTCTTCTGAAACGCACCTGCTGACTATCGCGGGACGAACACGTGCCTGACTAAGAGCCTACTTAACGTAAGTGACCCCACTTACCGGAATCCCAACTGTGCCGTCGGAGACAGTCCAACAGTCGGCAATTTCACGAGCCCCGGGCGCCAGCTGCGACCGACGCGCTAAAAAAAATAACATTCCCCAAAAATACATTCGCGAAAGAAAGGCATATTAGTCTCAAAGGGGCAATAATCGAACCCAATCGGCCTACCGAACGTTCCGACACGACACTTTTTTTTATTTATACCCATTATTTTTGTGCGGTGATATCGTAAAACATATTTTTATGGGCACGTGTAGAGACACCTTCTGATTTTATAATAGGATAGTTGTTGTACATTCGAGCATATTTTTAATACTATATTTAATACTAGCTAGGTGCACGCAACTCCGCCCGCATTTCATACATATATTCTTCACTGCGTAATATAGTTCTTAAATAATCTTCGGAAAATAATGTAGTAATGGTGCTGGTCCATTGAATCGTATTTTATTCACAATTTCATGAGTTTTAATTCTTCTACACGGAATCCTATTTATTTTCCTAAATTTATTTTTAGTACTAATAAAAAAGCAAAGATACTTCTCACAAATTAAAACACCTGCCAGTAAAATTGTGCATGGAATCGGATTTTATTCATAATTTCATTTTTTTTTACGCGTAATCCTAATCATTTTTGAAAAGTTAACTTAGACTTAGGTACGCGGTGTAAACTTCAGCTAGCTATATAAAAAAAGCAGGAAGAAGCTGACAGACAGACAAAATGTTTAAAAATTGTTTAGTGTTTTTGGATTCGTATTTATATATACATTCATATGTATTTAGTAAAAAGTTGTTATTTTATTTTACAAACAGACACTTCCATTTTATTTATTAGTGTAGATTTTAAAACGACACAACGTTATCACACGGTTATGTACTTCACTGTACAATGTGGAAGATACAACACGATCTCTGGTAGTGATATTAATAGTCAGTACAAAAACAAACCATAAGAATAAAAAAACATATCTATGGAATAGAGAGGGGATAACGGGGCATTTTAGAACCAAATTTGTCGTTAGTCGTCTCGTAGATTAGATTTCAAGAGAGGCGACAAGTCAGCGTGTCGCGCTGTCAAGAACACTTCGCGGCCCCGGTGACGTATCATACTCGATTTCTTAAATTACGCTGCGTCGTTAGTTTAATCAAAATTAAATAGCAAATATCAAAATAACTGTTTGCTAAAAGTAAGAAGTAAATTGCGTTATGTGTACAGAATATAATTTCATACAAATTTAATTTATTAAAGCACATATTGGATGGCTATAAGACAAGGATATAATGGTAAGGAGATAAAAGTATAAAAATTTTGAAGACTGTACGATCTTCACTCGTGTCCCTTTCAAAAAGCTAAAGCTTTTAGTAGTAATAAATAAAGTATTATAAAAGCTTGTTTCGAATGTTTTATTGATTTTAAAATAACACTAACGAATAACATAAATATTAAATGTACATGCGAATTAAAGACATTTAAAAATGTAAATTATTGTACGCTAAACCACTTAGAACACTAAGATTTACGAAATTAATGTTTACCAAAACATTTACGTTAATTAACTGATATATCATTAAGTTTTGGGTTATTTATTTTTCTCCGTTACTAATTAATATCATCGTATAAAAATGTTAACAATCGAAAACCAAATTATTGCGTAATCATTATCACTAAATATAAATAGAAGATCGCATTCTATACGGTTGTATGTAGTTTAACCAATTTCTCTCACCATTTCCCCTGTATTTTTTCAATACGCGTTCGAGATCATTTAACATTTTTATGTGTAATCTCGCTCGGCTGCGATAAGACAAGGAGATTTTTGCGCGCCTCTCACTTTATTTTTATCGGCTACGTTTTACTGCAAGTTTTGTACAGATTAAATCTAGCTGCGGGGGTGTCTTTTCGGCTTCGTTTCCCATTTATTGGCTTGTATTATGGCATCCATGATATATCTTAAAACATAAACTTTTAATTCGTTTCTTTATTAGTATAAAAATTCCCAAAAAGAAATCTTTATATTAATTTACTATTAAAGAAAACTGGTTTTAAAAATAAACTAAGGATGTACGCTAAAATATCTAATTCATTTAAGTTAATTATCTCTAAAGTAAACTATCTTACAAAAACGATAATTATTACATGTGTAATTATAGTTTAAAAAGACACGTACCTAACTTCAATTAATCTTGGTTATAAACTCATATTCTCATATAAATACACGATAGTACAGATTATCTTTTGAATTTCAAACAAACATTACAACAACATTTATATCAATACGTATCATAAACCAAACATAAAACTATTGTAATGTATCCCATAATATTTAAGTGTACGGTAAGATAGACTCATATTATAAATAAAAAACACAACAGTTTGTTTAATGAAACGGAGAAACGCCTACACCGGCGTCACATTCATAGACTTTTCTAAATTATGCAACATTTGTATGGAAATACAAACGACACCCCAGCTAGTGACTCCTTAAAAATACATCCGTGTTTGTTGGCGCTCGGTTTGACGGGCTCACGCGTTTTGATTGCTTTTTCATGTAGATCATATCGCTTGTGCCAGAACTCGTATTTAGTTTTTTATTTATTTATTATACTTATTGCGATAGCATAAAAAAACAATAAGCATAACTCCTCTCAACTCCTTCTATTTATTTCTTTTAATGTCCTCCAAGTTTAACTACCATAGAATTACGAATAGATAAATCCAAGGTTGACCGATGAACTGGTGAAGGTCGCGGTAACCGCTAGTTGGAGGTAACGCAAGACCGGTCGTTATGAAAATCTTTGGGGAGTCCTATGCCCAGCTATGGACGGGCCTCGGTTGAATGAATATACATAACATAACATAAGCTCACGCTTGTTATCCCCGAAGGGTTAGGCAGAGATGAAATAGCGAACAACACCACCCACATTTCGCCAAGCTTAGTGACGTCCCAGATGTGACAGGGTGCGAGCCTGTTGCCATATCGGGCACAAATTCCAAACTCCGGGACGATACTGAGTAGAAATCCAAAAAATCGTAAAAAACTTAAAGTATTTTAATACCTATACATTTAAAAAAAATACTCTTATTGTTCGAACTTCAGATCTGTTTACTATTTTGTTTCCGTAGTATGGTGATGCGTTGATAAATTATTCAGGACTTCACCTACGTGTCCTTCCATCACGCTGTCCTACCGTCCATGCTGTCATCATAAACTAGTTAGAAAAAATAGAGCACCACTTTTGTAGACACTCACAGATTTTCACTTTTATATAATTATACATACTAGCGTGCACCGGTTAGTCGAAATTCGACTGAAAATTTGTAGAAAAACGAATTGTTTTTTTGACAAAAACTTCGGAAAAAAAGCTCGTCGAATTTAAAAATACTATATTCAATTTAGGCGCTGATAAGGCGCTTATGATTGTCAAAATATTACCACTAACTAATGTCTACCAAACAAAAAAAAAAAATAGAAAATTAATTGAAAAACAGAGGAGAAATAATATGATTTATAGTTATGTTAGTTATAATATATTTATGGTTATATTAGTTATATACTACCTTTAAAGTATTTTGTGAGTGACATAAGAATTAAATATTTAAGTTAGATACTGTTAGGATAATTATTCATATATTTTGATTATATACACAATAAGTAGTAAGTAAGATTGATTAATGTGAAACTGTAATAGAATTTACGTATACATTTCTAAACCAGAACCGGAAAATAGATAAACGGAAGTGGAGTTAATATTAGATTTAATCGATAAGCAATGTAAGAATTAATCAATAATCAATGTAAGAATTTTCTATATTTTTAAAAACGTATTTTAGAAAGTCTACATATTTTGTTTGTTAAGAATATTATTAACAGGTATTACAATATAAATTAGTCACCCATCGGGTATTTAAGGGAGTCATTATCGAGACGTGGCACGGATAATACGTAGAGTTTATTTACCATTGTGAAATACATGGCCAAATATACGTTTCAAACAGATTAATATACGCGTAATTACTGCACCCTGACCTCTCCCTACAATACTATTTTAGTATATAGAATTATTTCATTAATGTTAATAACTTCAATATCTAGTAGATTTACACGATTCAGAGTATATGCATTATGAACAGACAAGACGCATAACGTTCATGCACTGAAACGGACAGTTTCAAGCGAACAAGTGAGAAACACCGCTCGCAATCACCAAATGCAAATGTTTACCCGTAAACTTTACAAATCGTACCGCACACGCAACGGAAGTGTAATTGAATAGAAAAATCGCCGACAGAACATAAAGAAGTTCGTACAATTGTGGCGATCTGGTACGTTAATCAACTCCAGTGAAGCTGTAAAGGCGATTTAAGACATTATAGTATAGGAAATTTGAAATTTAAAAAAAAACATAACCATGCATTACAGATTGTCTTAATAACCATAATAATGATATGTTTGAAAAGGTAACTATATCTGTCTGGCTGTCTGGCTTAGCTAGTTCTGTGATTGTAATATTTGTATAGAAAAAAAAGTTGCCCGTGATTTCAAATTTCCCTATATAAACACGACCATACAGGTTGAAGTTGATCGTGTAAATGTGTACGAGGGGAAGTGATTGACACGATGAATGTTTAATAGCTAAATACAATGTTGAATGAACAGCACTAGGTACCTACCTATTGCTTTTCAGAACAGACACATTCGATTTGTGAATTTAATTTCTTTATGTGCTTAATTATTTTCCTCGAAGAAATTAGTGAAGAGATTAACGAAAATATTAACAATATGCATGTAGTTGAGTGATTGCATCGTATGATATGATATACCTTTGCGTTAAAAAAAAAAAATATTTTCTATTCTATTTTTTACATTAGGTATATAAAAGTCAACGTCTTTCTGCCTGTGTATCCGTGGCTCCCTGGCTAATAACTCGCGAGCCACTTAACCGCTTTATATTATTCTTTTTTTTTTAATCGTAGGTTCCTATAAGCCTAGAGTTACTACTACTCTTTTACTCTCTTCAATTAAACCACGATAGTGGTTTCAGAAGACGAGTCATTATTAACGTTTATGATAATTTTAATTGTGGTAGATAATCGAGAAAAAGAAAACAAGCTCTCAAATTATGCTGCCGGAACATAACTTTAGATACTTATCAACATACTTTTAAACATCAGGGTGATAACTAGTCAGGCGGGCATTAGTAAATACCCTTCCGACCCTGAAGTAATAATTTCATCTTGAAACTTTTCTTCTCAAATTCACGACTAATTTTAAGATAAGATTTTAAACGCCAATGCAATGGACGTGTTAACCCCACTAGCCAGTACAAAAAATAATATTAGAGTATATGAAATAATAAACCATAATGTTAACTAGGCGTCGTAATATGTGCTTAATTGTGTATTAATATTATTTTACTGATTTAATAGTTCCAACCACTCACAGTCTTCCAGGATACACTGTTCTCCTTGAGTAAATCTTTTTGGGCAAACACTTCACTAGGTACGTATATAAGTTGGCTCCGTGAGTAAAAGATTGGTTTCCTATATATGCTCATCGTTAAAAATGAACAAAAAAGAATAAACAAAAGCACGTGCCACTCTGTTTATATCATATTTTCCATCCGGCAGGCTTTATTTTATTACATCGATACGTAACCTCGCTCTCGCCGCCAGTACAATTTCAAACCGCTTTATCTTCAAATATCAAACAAAATAACATTATAACTCTAGCGACATAGAGTATATTTTACTCTGAATTGATATTAATTTTAGGTGTGATCGTCATTCATGCCGGGCTAACCTTATATTCTTGGAAGAATGGTTGGTAAATTTTCAATACTCTCTTTATTAGGTCGGGCAGGAAGAGGGTGAACGAAACGGCCTTTATTAGATTTTCTAGAAACGCGAGGCGTTATAGGTGCGGCGATTGCATGGGCTCTATAAGCTTGGCACCCCGAACATTCAAAATTTACAGAAATTTTACTTCGTCATTAGGAATATAGTACCAACCTACCATATATCAAACCAATCGAACTGTTTTGTATAACAAAATTTTTTATTTACTAGTTGACCACACTTTGAGAATATGTTTTTTCCCCATCTCAATTTTTTTTTGCCTTTTTTAGACTATATTTTTAATGTGCAAGCGGTTTCTTTGCATTATCTCAAAGTCCCCTAATTTTCTCTGAGTCTTCTATTGCCTCAAATGCGTGTTATCACCCACGCTGAGAAGCTAGATTAAAGATTATAGATAATGACAAAATGGAAAATGTCTCGGTTAACATAGATGAAGTCATGTTCAGATGCAATATTGCACGACCATGCGATGCCGGCTAAGAATAGTACCACCCCATACATGGGTGTCGTGAAAGGCGACTAAGGGACAATCAGAGAATGGAGAGCAGCATTCTCTGAGCTCCACAAACAACTAATTCGATCGCAAACCCAAGCGTGACGGTTATGGCAATACCCCCCTTTTTTGGACCGAGCATAACCGAGCGTCGTACGATTACTTAAAAGGTCTACCCGTCATGCGGCCGTTAGAGTTTTACATGAATAAAATTTTAAATATTTATGACACCTCCTTGACAGCTAAGCAACTTACAATCCTCTTTAATATCTATGCTAATAAATAAAATTGAAGTGTATCAGTGTAAGTATATAAGATACATATACCAAAAATCATTTTTTTTATTTTTGTCTTTCTATTTGTTCCGTGAAATCTCCGGAATAGCTGAACCGATTTTGTTTCATAGCTGAAATTACTCCGCGTAACTTAGAGTACTTTCATTTTCCCAAAATTATCAGGGTTCTGCGTAAAAAACTAAAAACTCAAGAAATTTTGAATAAATTCAGATTCAACGCAGTTACACTGGCAAGTGTTTGAATTTGTGAGAAATATTTTTATTTTATCTTAGTACCGAAAAAAAATAAAATAATTAAGGTTCTGTATAAAAAATTTAAAACGCAGTAAAAAGATTTGAAACGCAGTTGCAACCGCGGACACACAGCTAGTCTAATATGAAAATCTAAATTACATCGTTTGTCATATTTCAGAGAATTATAATACATATCCAATACATGTGGTACATGACTTGTTAAGATTTCTGATTTGATGAATTATTATTGATATGATTAATTTAATTAATTGGAACAACAAATTATCAGTTAAATAATTTTATAAATGATGTATTACAAACTAGCTGCGTGCCCGTTGATTTACCCACACTTCATATATTTTCACTACGTAATATACTTTTGTATAATCATTGTAAAGTAATGTTTTGTTGATGGTGTCCCTTGATATATGTCCCTTGATATCGTATTTTGTTCACAATTTCATTAGTTTTATATATTTTTTCATGAAACTCTACTTATTTTTCTTAAAAAAATTTGGTACTAAAACAAAACAAAATAGTTCTCATAAATTCAAGCACTTGCCAGTAAAACTGTCCATAGTCGTATCTGACTTTTGAAATTACTTCAATGCCATCTGTTGTCATATTCTAACAATAACTCTATTTAACATTTATGAGCCAACGAAATAAAATTGGTATGCTTTGTAGATAGATGGCGTCAACAACAAAATTACAGACAAATCAATGTTCATTTTTTTCGAAAATGTTATGAATCTTATTTTACAAATAGTTTGCTTTATTAACAAATAATACTTTCTTAGTGTTTATGGCGATTACATCATTGGAAAAAAAAATGTTCAACTTCAATTACTACGGTTTGTGTATTAGTTGGTGTAGTTGATTTAATTAATTTAGTTTAACAATATATTAAGACGATGGATTGTATAAAATAATTTCAACATTAGCAGTTTGAATTGTTTGGCAAAGTGAATTTTCAAAAGTGTTGTTTAGGCGATTATTGTTTAATAATAGTACATCACGCTACTTATGTTTGGTTTTTTAATCTGTGGTTATGAAAAGTGAGGTTATTTTACTTATTTTGCTATAACTATGATGTGTCAAAGTTTTCTGAAGAATATGAACTAATTTCTAATATGTTTTAGCCAATAAATGCAAAAAGGAAACAATGTCTGTCGTTATAGAAACTACACTCGGTGATATAACTGTCGATTTATATCTCGAACAGCGACCTGTAACATGTTTGAACTTTATAAAGCTTTGCAAAATGAAATATTATAACTTCAATTTGTTTCATTCAATACGGAGTGGATTTATTGCTCAAACTGGAGATCCATCGGGCACTGGTTCTGGTGGGCAATCGATATTCGGTATTTTAGGAGGTCCCCAAAAACGATTCTTCTCTGGAGAGAAAATGCCGAAAATTCGACATACAGACACTGGCTTACTATCAATGGTATGTACTGATGACATGATGATTGGATCTCAGTTCTTTTTTACCCTTGCTCCTGACTTGGATTCATTAGATGGTGTGCATTGCGTTATTGGTGAAGTGACTGAAGGTCACGAAATCCTTCGAAAACTCAATGACGTGATATGTGATGATACACATCGTCCCTATCGTGATGTGAGGATAACACATACAGTTATACTTGAAGACCCTTTCAATGATCCAGATGGTTTCAGAGCACCATCCAGATCTCCATCACCCAGTGCTGAGCGACTGAGTGGTGGTAGAATTGCTCCAGATGAAGAAATAGATGAGACAAAAGGTAAAAGTGCAGCAGAAGTCCATGAAATGCTTGAAGAAAAAGAGGCCAAAGCACGAGCTACTATTCTAGAAATTATCGGTGACCTACCAGATGCAGATATTGCTCCACCTGAAAATGTACTCTTTGTTTGTAAGCTAAACCCTGTCACAACAGATGAAGATTTAGAAATAATATTTAGTAGGTTTGGTAAAATTGTTAGTTGTGAAGTTATTAGAGACAAAAAATCTGGAGACTCCTTACAGTATGCTTTCATTGAGTTTGCTGATAAAAAATCTTGTGAAGATGCATATTTTAAAATGGATAATGTGTTAATAGATGATAGAAGAATCCATGTAGATTTCTCACAGTCGGTTTCAAAGATAAGATGGTTAGGAAAAGGTAGAGGAGTGAAACATATTAATGAAGAAGATCTTACATCTGCCAATCATACTCATAATAACCGTTCAAATCAACTACAGAATAATGATAAGAACTACAATAATGGTAAAGATTATGACAGCAATAGGAATAATAATAAAGATAAAAATAAATATGATGACAGAAGACATAGAGATAGAGAAAATCATCATAATAAACATGAAAGAATTAACACACATTCTAGAGATAGAAGTAGTAGTAGGTCTAAAAAAAATAAACCTAGAGAAGAATCAAAGGAAGACAAATACAACTCGCATAGAAACACTCATTATGCTGAAAAAAGCAATGAAAGGAAACGAAAACATTACTCTAACAATGAAGACAATAATAAAAGAGAAGATGATTCTAGAGAACTATTGAATAAAGAAAAATATTCTGAATCAAGACATGTTAAAAATGTAGAAAAAGACAGCAATAAGAATAATGAAAGAAAAAATCATAGGTCTGAGAGAAACATAGAAAATAATAGGGGGAATGTGAAATACAGTACAGAAAAGAGTTTTCATTTAAAGAATGAGAAACACAAATCAAAATATGTTAGTGTTGAACCAAGAACACCGTCACCGTCACCAGTTCTAGAAAAAAAGGTGAAATCAGAAAAGAAAAAGAAAAATGATAAGAAAAGCAGGGAAAGTAAGAAAAAGCGCAAACCTTCAACATCATCATCAGAATCTGATACATCTGAATCGTCAAGCTCATCAAGTAGTCTGTCTACCTCTTCCAGTGACAAGCATAAAAAGAAAAAGGTTTTAAAGATAAGAAAAAGAAAATATTCATCATCTAGTACCAGTAGTACTAGTACAACTGATTCGAGTTCTAGTTCAAGTACAAGTAGTTCTAGTAGTAGTTCAAGTACAAGTTCCGATAGTAATACAGACAATAGAAAAAAGCGTAAGAAGTATGCACATAAAAAGGAAGTTTACAAACCCAAAAAGAAAACATAAATATAAAACAGTAATGATTTTTTAATGAGAGAAATGTTATTTGTACTTTAATAAACGTTAATAAATTATGTTATCATCACGCATTATAGAATATCCCACAGATTTGTCCTATAAAACAAATATCTTTTTTTATTTATTGAGGTATAACCTATGCAATTATAACACTTCATTCAGACATTCTATTAAGTCAACAAAACCTCTTTTGAAAATTATTGTTAAATCAGTCTCTATTTTACAATAGTTCTATAATATTTTATTTGAAGTATATTATGATGTTGCATTTGAAAAATCACATCTGTAAGTATTATGACAAACTATAACAACTTGTGGAAATTGGAATAATGACAAGTTTTAATATTGTATGATTGGTAATATTATATTTGTTGGATGTTTAATAATGTGTTTTATTATTAACTACATTTGCTATACGCTCATAACTCTAATGGAGTTAAATTGTAGAATATTTAATTTATTAGCGCTGTGTTGCAAAAAGAAATTAGCATTTCTATTCCAATATTTATACTAGTTATATATTTTATATAAAAAAAACTAACAATGTACCTTAATAATAGTGAGAATCGATTAATAAGTAGCTAAGGTTATTAGAAATTATTTTATCAATACTATCATAATTTTGTAGAACAATGTATTTTCTTTCATAGATGAAACAGGTTTTCGTGTAATTTAATTAATAACTACATTACCTTATAATATGCACAAATGAAAATAATTAATTTTATCAAAACCGTTTATATTTTGTTCGGTATAATTTGTTCTATAAATAATGATGTTGTTTTTCCTTTTTAAGCAATAAGTTCATTTAACACAGTATTTACAATAAGTTATTTCATCATAAGACTGTAATCTTACAAAACAATTTTAAATCTTCACATTGAAATATTACACACACACTCACATATTATATAATGAAAAATTCAAATTGTAAAGGAATCTTAATATCAATATATCATTTTGTATTCTTAGCAAACGATATGTTTAACAAAAAAAATGTAAATCACAAAATAATCTTATTAAAACTATTTTAATAAATAGTAAAAAGAGATTTAATATGCCTAGATAAAAGCTTTTATACGATTAACGCCATCTGTGTTTGCTATAGCAAAATATTTAATACAATTTAGGCTCTGAAAAGGCGTTTAGGAACGTCAAAACAATACCAAGCAAGAATTTAGATGTATGTATGTTTTCTCAAATTACCTTTTAATTAAATGTTAAGATGTAGCTATATCTATTGTTGTTACTTGATACGAGCAATATCATTGGTACAAACAATTATTTCGTAGCTATTGTATAGTCCATATACCTATAGATAACTTGTAAATTGTGAATTATTTTTAACTCTAAATATTATATTGCAATCGCTTTTACGATTAGTCCTTAGCTCCAACTGCTATATATACTAATAATTAAAATTGAAGTGTCTGTTTGTAATGTCAAAATGTAAATGTATATACGATAACTATACCAAAAACAATTTTTTTAAAATTATTAGTTTTCTGTCTGACTGTTTGTGATGGGTAATCCTCTGGAACGGCTAGACCGATTTTGACGAGACTTTTTTTGGTAAATAGCTGTGAAGCTACTCCGGGTAACTTTGGATACTTTTACTTTTCGAAAATAATTAAGGTTCCGCGTAAAAACAATAAAAATCATAAAAATGTGAATAAAATCTTATTAAATGCACAGTTTCACGGGCAAGTGCTATAATTTATGAGAAATATTTTTACTTTAGTACTAATTTGTTTTGAAGGAAAACAATTCGGGTACCGAATAAAAAAATTAAAACGCATTGAAGAATATGTGAAACGCAGGCAGACAGCTAGTTTATAGATAAAGTAAACATTGCGTCCTAAATATTACTGCTATCTATACTAATAAATAAAATTGAAGTCAAATGTTAATGTCAAAATAACATTTTTTACTCAATACGATACCTATATTAAAAATACAATTTGTAATATGTTTGTCTGTCTGTCTGTTTGTTTGTTCAGGGTAATCTCCCGAACGACTAGACCGATTTTGACGATTTTGGTAGATAGCTATAGTTTTACGCAAATAACTAGGGTTCCACGAAAAAAAATTAACACTCATGTAATTATGAATAAAATCCGATTCAATTCATAATTCTACTGGCAGCTATTTGAATTTGTGAGAAATATTTTTGCGATCGAGATTAGTTAGCAAAAAAATGTTTGGTAAATAATTAGGGTTCCGTGTAAACATATTAAAAACGATATTACGGGGTGTAGAATACATGAAACGCGGGCGCAGCCGCAGGCAAACGGCTAGTCCTCTAATATAATTGCCAAGTGTAGAAACTGCCTTTATACGCAAGAGCTTGGTAATATAACCATAGTTCCCGCTGCCGGGGAAACACGTTCAACTTTGCATCAATACATATTCCGGGGCCTCTTCTGGGAGCGGCCCAGGACATGCTCCGATCCTCAACTGGGGAGGACCGCCGCCAGCGCACAACTCAAGTCGAGATTCGTACCAATTTGGTACCCTTACGCTGTAATGGTAGCCACTCTACCGGCTGAGCGCCTTCGCTTCAAAAGTCTTGCAAAAAAAGCTACCAACTAATAATATAACCCTAACTATCATTTCATCTTAACAACCTTATTCGATATTCTTACCAATATAAGAATTGTTAAGTATTCACGCCAAAAAAAAATATATTGTAAAACATGTAGGTACCATAAATTTGCATTACATTGTCTTACACATGCCACAGTGCCTGTACATTTATAATGAAAAAAAAATGTTTATATATATTTTTCCAGATACAGTATGTAATAATTACTTTACGAGTAGATATTAGTATTTTTCTGTAAGTAAATTGTACTGAATAAAATATTTTGTTTTATTTCTATGAAAATTGAAAACTTGCCTCTTACTTTTTCCAAAAATAAAACCTATAACTAAGAATAATAGTAATGCAGGTAACGAAAAAATTTCATCACTAATCCACCTTGTTACAGACATTTATTTTCTGAAATCACAATTCCGTATTGCCACTCCATCCAAAAGTATTAGCTATTTAGCTAGCAGAAATAGTATTTGCCGTCTTTTCAATCATCTTATAAGTCAATAACATGTTATTTAAGACTGGTGCCATTTAACCACGTTAAAAGTCATTTCCACCAGTATGTGTCTATCTACCTATATAATATTGTTGAAATTGTGTAAATTCACATCAGTTAGTCACTATTAGCGATATGAATTCGGCAAGCTCCAGTAATTTACGTATGATGGTTGTCCTCTTAACGACTTCGAGACAGTCTCTCGTGAGACTCATTAATTCGATTTTTTTTTTTTTGAGAAAGTGGCAGACTTGACAATTCAGGTAGATATACTTAGATCGTAACCGTTACTTGTCAACCAAAATTTCCGTTGACATAGGCACAGGCTGATTGTTTAACTTCACTGTATCGGAGTTTGGAGAACAATATGTAGTGATAACTCGGTGTTCCGCAATCTTTACATACAATATAAATTCAAATTATGTTTATAAAAAATTGAATAAACCCATTAAATTAGTGAAAGAATACTTTCTGGTTCGAACATATTGAAACTGAAAATTGACTGTAATAAATATTTAAATAACAGTAGTTACCTGCCAATATTTCGGTATCATTCTTTCTTTTTCATTCGAGTTCTGTAAAATCATTGCGCTTCATAATCCATTATGTTTTCCTTTTCCTTTTAAGTTTCGGCTATATATTTTACAACCGGCCGCCTGCCTGACGTCAACCCTCCATGGGTGGTTTGGTGGTTAAACCGCCACCTACGGTCCAGGCGTAAATGTGTGCCCATGTTTTCCTTTCTGACGCTTCTTACGAGACTCCATGGGATGGGAAAGGGGGTGGTAGTATTCTGGAGCCATACACACACATCACTTCATCTGATGTTAAATAACAGTACATTCCAAGAACAATGTTAACAGCAAAAGCAAAAATACAATAGCTAAAGTCTCTAGTCAGATAAGGATATACACTTACTACTCTACTCTCGGAACGGCAAATTCTTCACCATGTGCAGGGCGGCCGTAACCTTTTTTTATAAACGTGGTGAAAATATGTGCTTCATGAACGTGCGGGCAACGCATTCGTGTCTGCTGGTCGCACGACAAACAAACCCATACATAAATAATTGAGATGAGGGATTTTGAGTCAGTTTACCTTTAGCTTGGAGCTTCCACCTACTGACTAGAAAAAAACACGGGAACCCAAACGGCATAATGACGTCAGGGTCTCAGGAGCGCATCTTCATGAATTCTACTGGCATGCATTCTACATGATGCCCGTAACCTAAGTCAGGCACAAAAGTCCTTCCATCCTCTTCATTTTAGAAGAATATAATTGTCTCTAGATGCTGGTTATATTTTTTTAATGGTTATTTGATGAAGTCTATCACCTGTAAGTCTTGTCGCGTTTCACCGCAACGGACGCGTGATTACAATAAATCAGGATAAGATACTTATTAATTGATATAAGTATTATACCTTATGAATCATAAATAAAAAGATTTCAAAACTGGCGCCGTAATCTAGTATTTGTAAGATATTTTATTATCGAAAATCGAGATATACGCTGTTATCATGACCGTTGTAAACGGACTTAAAATGTTTGGATCCGGGAACCTGGACGTTAAAAACATACTTAGTGTTGATTGGCTCAAAGTTACCCAAAAGACAATGGAGAGAGCTATGCTCGGAGTTTTACTGCGTGACCAACCAATGTCACCGACATTGTCTGAAGAATTGCCTTAAGTGGCAATGGGCTGGGCACATTGCTCGTAAAACCGTTACCCGATGGGACCAACGGGTTATCGAGTAGCTGCTCGTACCGGAAGACGCAGCGTGGGTAGGTCTCCCACAAAGTGGACTGACGACTGGGTGAAGGTTGTGGAAGTCCGCTGTTTCCGGGTGGCGCATAAACCGGTCGTTGTTGAGATCTTTGGGGGGTATCTATGTCCAACAGTGGATGTCTTTTGGTTGAATGGATTGATGGTTAATTGGCCTATTATGTCGATCGCTTGTATGTAGGTATATTACAGTTGAATTTTAGAGATTGGGAATTTTCAATATTTGGATGTTCATCTTTGTTACATCATTTTAGGGTACCTATAAGTTTGCTTTTTGTGTGAGTACTTGGGATTGCCATAATTCAAAATCATAAATTAGCGCTTCTTCTTCATACCGTGTTATTCCACTTCTGGACATAGGCCTCTCCAAAGTCATGCCACTGCAGTCGATCCTCGGCCGTGCGCATCCATCCGCTCCCAACCCGTCGTCGCTCCATCTAGCAGGTAGGCGTCCCACACTAAGTTTTCCCAAACGTGGCCTCCACTCGAACTAGTGCTTGTTTCGTACGAAATAATATACATCTTTACGACCTCAAATATAAACAAATTTCACAATACAAGTGAAAACAATGAACACTTTCACGTAACTGTTAATCCATCCATAATCAATCTAATTTAAAAAATTAAAAATGTTGATATAGTCATAATAAAATTTGTTTTCTTTTATAATATGTCGATTACCCGTATAACAATAGACAATACAAAAACAATGGAAAGCTGGCGTAAACGCGAAGTTGTGCCAAGGGGTTAAAATTGTGTTTTACTTTTTGTTTGTAGGTAACAATTATAAATATTAGGTATCTAAATATAATCAACATTCATGATATTGTATACAATCAAGGATATTATAGCCATTTTCACACTATCACAACTTTAAAGTATATAAAAAAAAATTTAATCCTTCTTCGCCATAATAAGAAAAAGATTAATTCCAAATGTTACTCAGTATCAGCTCTGTGTTCGTCTCTCGTCACTTTTACTCGGATATACGGATATAATCTCAACGTACCTACTTACCTACCTAATATATGTTGCATTTTAAAAGGAAACTATAAGGCAAATATATAGGTATTTATGTATGTATACGCGTCTACCATGTACATTATATTTACAGTACGTAGTGTATTCCTACCGAGAACGTTCTATTACTTGGATCTTTTGTGTCGATAAAGTGACTGAACGATAAAATGAGTCTTGTTAAACGGGCTCATTGTGTGCCTACATAACTTCGACAACCATATAAGTACAGTTCACCAAGAATTATGATGCACTTATATCTATTTTTTGCCAATATTGTTACACCAAAGCTATTACTTAATTGTTAAATTTCAGTTAATACTTAATTAATGTATCGTATTACAATGTCGGATTTAAAATTGAATTACATTATTTATACGAAACCCTGTTAACTGATTTTAATTTTCATTTTTACTACTGTTATTATTAAGATACAGTAAAAAGGACCCTATACTTTAAAATTATTTAGGTAATTCACATTTTTAAATCATTAGTAATTTTTAATCTATACTAATTTATAAAATTGAAGTATCTGTATGTAATGTCAAAAAAAATTTTTTTTTACTTACTAGATATGAATGTATTTACAATACGTATACTAAAAACAAAGTTTAGAAAAATGTTCTGCATGTCTGTTTGTTCCGGCTAAACTCCGGAACGGCTGGACCAAACTTAGATGGATTTTTTTGGAAGCCAACTGAAGTAACCCGCGTAACTTCTTTTTCGAAAATAATTAGGGTTCTATGTAAAAAACTCCAATAAAAATTTGAATAAAATCCGATTCAATGCACAGTTTTCATTGGCAGGTATTTGGATTTGTGAGAAATATCTTTGCTTAATGGTTAATACCATAATAATTAAGGAAAATAATTAGTGTTCCGTATAAAAAAATTAAAAACTATATTACGCAAAACTATTTTCTAGTTATCAATTCGGCTTGCTTTTGAAGAGTGCTCTTATTGTTTTACTAGCTGTGCCCACGACTTCGCTCGCTTAAAATTCCGATATTTATATTCTAATATAGACAACCTGTATTCTCCCCCACCCGTCCCGTCACGGTTTTTGCGTCATTTCGAACAAACAGACAAAATGTGTCCTGTAGTAGATTCTGAATCCCTACATTATTTTTTGCTCAAACATCATCAATGCTTCAATGCATCAATCATACTGCACACGAGAGACCCGTAAGCTGCATCTATTCGCGTCTATGCCCTGTAAGACGAATGCCGGTGAGCGCGCACCATTTTGGAGAATGACAAAATTTTACAACAATCACTTCAATAATATTGAAATATTTGCGTCCTCAGCGGCTTCGTTTAAGAGATTTATAAAGGAGACTATTATTTCTAACAATTTATTATTTTGTGGATCCAATGAATTAACCAATTAATATTTGTTCGTCTAGTTTATGTTACTTAATATTTTTCTATTTTCTAATTACTCTTTGTTTAATTTTGTTTAATTTTAAGATTAGCCCTCATTTGTAAGTTTACGTATTCCGTGGGCAACGGAGCTGATTACACTATAAGTACTATTTAAGTATATTGTTGAATTCGTTTACATGTATTTGGTGTAATTGTTTGTTGTCCTAAATAAAAAAAAAAAAAAAAAAAATGTACATAAAAAAATCTTCAATCTCCAAACTGTAGGTTATGTCCCGATAGTTTTCAATATAGGTATAGGTTATCTACATATGTTCCTGTAATGTTCCAAAACAGTCTAAATTATTAAAAAATAAGTATAGCGCCATCTATAAATAATCGTCAGAAATACATATATAATTTGGTTACGTAATCACCATTCATAACACTTCGTCCCCCGTATCATCAAAAATACACAAAACATGAACCATCTAATTATAATTAAATAATATTATGTTCCCCGCCATATTTACCTATTGATATTACAACTGTAATTCAGTTGACTACTTCCATAAATAACTCCTTAATACAACGGCTAAAATGCTTAGATATTGTATAAAATATCAAAATATTGTTTTCTCATTTACTATGTCTTAGATATTTATTATTTATATACTATACATATATTTTATATTATGTCATTTTGTTAAATTTCAATCAATCCATCAATTTTTTTTCTCGAATAAAACTAAAACGCGTTTATTTAGAAACTCTTTTTTCATACTAAAGTCGCCGCGTGTCATTCAAATCACTATAACTTTTGATAGAGTAAACCGATTTTAATGAAATGACAATTTCATGTTACCCCGAAATATGCTTTATAATTATCTTATTTTGAAATATACTTAGTACTTTCTAATTGATACCTGCACAGACAGACAGGCAGACATTTCTAAAAATGATAGAAATGTGTCCAATTACCTATTTTAGTCTCTTGCAATATTTTTTTTACAAAAATTGGAAATGTACAGACACGTGAAATTTACAATTTTATTATTAATATAGATAGATAACCCATAATTTCATGTAAGTATTCTTTTTTAACTTCAAACAACATAAAAAGTATCTTATATTAAACGACTTGAAGCAAATAACAAAGCATAATGCAAATTTCACTTGATAAAAATTGCTACTTCTGAAGATCATAGGACAAATAT
Source organism: Samia ricini (assembly GCA_014132275.2). Taxonomy (NCBI): domain Eukaryota; kingdom Metazoa; phylum Arthropoda; class Insecta; order Lepidoptera; family Saturniidae; genus Samia; species Samia ricini. The sequence continues at coordinate 6,137,307 of AP028159.1, forward strand.
ATTCAATTATTGTATTGTTATACCAAGGTCCTTGGTAAATGTGCAAAGACTGTTAGATACATACAGATCAAGCAAATATAAAAGCCATAATGCTAATAGGCCTTAGTAACATATAATAGAGTAATTAATTAGGATAAACTTTATAAAATAATACTTGTATTAAAACTTATGATTTACCATTTTCAGCAAGTTCTACACCAATAAATTTGGAAGTACCTACTTAAATTAAAAAATTATGCTTAAGTGGGTATTCAATAAGTTTATTTTATCTTAGTTAATCTTTCTTAATAATAAATTAATTTAAAATATTTAATGAATTGTTTACCAACATAATGCGTTTAAATCTAACGCATTTCGTCTATGATAGGATGTAACTTATTTCCACACTATTATTTCTGCACAAACAGCAATAAATAATAAGGGCTAAATATGTAATTATAAACATTTGTAATTTAAAACAATATTTTTAATGATATTTATATCATTAGCTATATACATTCATTCAAAAACAACTGGAAGTACTCTTCAGAGCAGCTCTCCATCAAGCACAGGATCGAGATCGACGGAGACAAATATGTCATAGCGACTTACGGAGTCACGATCCTCAGCACTGAAGGTATCGACATGAAGAGAAGAGATATACATTTATAGTTGTTTGTGCCTACTGACTAGTTTTAGAAAACTGAATCTATTATTATGACATTAATTGTAAAAGAAAGACAAAAAAATGCAATTTCTTTTAAAAAGTTAAGATTAAAACTATGTAACTAAACCTATTATTTTCTTTATAAACAGAGATGAGAATAGTTATTGGTTCAATCTCATGTAAGAATAAGCCTGTAGATAGGCCGATCTATGCGTATCAAGGCGAATACCTACAGAGCATATCGGTGCAAATTAAAGGCGCAGATTTGTAAATAACCTTCATTTGCCCCTCAGAAATGGAAAGCGAAGAGATGATAGGACATGTTTAATGTAGTGTAATTAATAAGCGCCGACGCCAAAGTCGTCGCGTCTCGTCTTCCACCCAATAAGTCTTGTTTATGAAGGGCTTGTTTAGCTTAGCAGCCTCGCACGTCAGATGTACGGGATGGAATTCAGACATTTTATTAGTGAATTATATTTCATTGTTTAGTTATTTATTTTCAAGACATGACAACTAAAATAGCACAGAAGGTATATATCAACAAAATTATTGATGAAATTCAGTTAATAAGCATCAAGGCAGCTTCCTTTTATCAGGAAAACGGAGAATCTTATTTCAAAATCTATGTAATTAAAAATATATACTTCAAAATACCTACCAACTATGTAAATTATGAAAGAAATGAAAAACGTAGGTAACTAGATGGGTAAACAAATGAATCGATGATGGAGCAGTGGGTAGTGCTGGCGGTTCCACGTCAATCGAAACGGGTTCGCCCCACCTATCCAAATCTAAACAATCGGCCTGTGCTTTTGGTGAAGGAAAACATCGTGAGAAAACTATAGCATGGTGGTAGGGCATTTTCAAATGTTGCCCGCCTGGGTAGCTACCACCTTCAAGTTTGAAAACCTGTCGCCAAATACCAATAGGTGGGTTCCAGCAGCATCATTTGAAAATCAATACCTAGGTTTAGTGTGTTTATCATCCTGGACCACATCCTCACGTAACATCATATGAGATTGTGGTCAAAGCACTGAGCCTATATCGTGTAAAAAAACTATCACCAAGTCGTTTTTAAACGAGGATATTGATTTCAGATAGCAGTATCGATAAAACTTCGTTTGTTGTAATATTATCAATTATACGACTATACTTATTAACAAAATCTAATAATGAAACAAATAAACTTTTAAAACAGACGGAATTAGCTATTTACATACTTTTAACTTACTTTTTGATCAAAGTAATCGGATCTAATTGAATTAACTACACTATTTAAGGCACCCATGTACAGTCAATAAGAAGATACAATTAATTATGGATTACCTTAACCGTATACCTATAGTAAATTTCCCGGGATACATTTTAACATTTACCAAGTACCTACCTACTATGAAACAAATACAAAATTTAGAGGTACGAATTGCAGATATTTACACAATGTATTATTTCTAACAATGTATACCTAGATCGACTACATTCTGGCTCGAAATCTTTTGTTGTAATTGTAAAGTTTCTAGCCTTCTTTTTTCGGGCTATAAGCACCAGCGCGCATGTTTTATAGGTAAAAGTAATATTTATGTTAAACTTTCAAGTAAAAAATTTATGCCCAGAAATTGGAAAGAAACCTATCCTCTAACAGTAAGTGGAGCATACAGATTTTGTGCATATTAGAGAGGACTTAATGACGTTTTTAGCTCATTAGTTGGTCTGAAACGATGCAAGGCCTATCTGTATCTAACTTTTCAGTTATTTAAGAAATTACTGCACTTCACCTTATGTGTTATAAAGTACAGTCTCAGGACGATGAGGGCCGCAGATCAGCCAACGAACACCTCTATATAGCTCTGGGTATGTACTTGCTAATCCTTAATCCACAATCACGTAGCACCTTAACCAGGCAGATTTTTCACGGTGGTCGTAATCTATTCGAGCTCAATCCTATCATCCCAGTAACTGAATCATGTCACTATGGGGGGTCTTTTAGCATGAGCATGGTGGTCGCCTACTTGCGAAAGCTCTACAAACCTGCATCTTAAATTCCGAACTATTACCAGGGACCCTGGTTATAAGGGCACTTATATCTCTGATATACTAGATACCCAACACCTATGATGAATAACCAGCTGTAGGTTATACTGTGATTTTAGTATATGACTATGAAAAGTTCGGTAAAACTACCAAAGGCCTTCCGATCAACGGGGTCTTGAAGTCGGTACAAATTGCTTCTTGAATGGTGATGTACTTAAAAATTAGCACAGTCCAGAATTAGTAAAGGAAAACAATCGTGAACCTGATATTACGATAGTTCGTCCCTGTGCTATATACTGCGCATGTCGCGAAATTATCGACAGGAGCAATGGATTTTCTCCCCGGCATGGACTCGACGACGACACTCGCTCCCTGCGTGTAGCCAACTAACAGTCGCATCCGGTGTAACTCTAGTTGATTTCGACATTTCATTCATATTTAACCAGTCTTAATTATTGACACACACTGAATAAACTCTTTGGCAATGTTACTGCTGTCGTTTACCGCTTTATCAGCGGTTTTAATCGTCGGCGCCTTACCGACTCCATCCAATAATAAAGGTTAGTAGTAAATAAGTTAATTATACACACCTACCTATATATTATTATATGCTATTATTATCAGAAGCATCGTGAAGAAAATTGCCTATTGCGCAATACATGTACCTACGTATAAATTGTATTGTTTTGGTCAATGTATTGATTAATCCAGAGGGGCCGGGCTGCGTTCTATATTTAGCAACAGGTGCCCTTAATCCCGTCTGCGCCGACCGGTATTCGCGACGTAGTTCCTTTTATTGCGCTTCAATTGTCACCTCTGAACTAAACGATAGCCTAAAAATAAGTGATTACAAATAGAAGAAATCGATATTAATAATTTTTTATGTATGACTATTCGAAATTATAGGTACTTGATACTTACGTACCTACGTTGAGTGTGATGGGTGCGTCCCATGGCATGTTATTAGTTTCTGCTCGTTATATTCATGTCGTTGAAAATTTCGGTTATAATTTTTTTTTATATTAATTTATATTTTATAATCCTATATTCGACATTAGGTATCATTTTCAATAATGTTTTGTAATTATAATCACAAGTATATTTCTAAATGTGATGGATAGTTGTAGTACTTACCTAAGAATAAATAGGTATTTATAGTTTTTATTAGGATCAGGTAGAATTATATATTAAAGTGTTCTCTCTTGCTATCAACAAGCTATTCGGTACAAAAACTTATTATTTTCGAAGTATTAAAATAACCAGTTCTCAATTAATTAACTTACAGAAAGTTATTATAATTCTAATAAGCAGATTTTTAATATCTTTTTTTTTAATCATTTTCTTATGAAGTTATATTTCAATTTTACTACTGTCCTTTTATCTATATTTACAATATATAACCTTTATATAAAAAGTGGACAAGCAGTGCTTAATATATTATTATAAAATATTGCGTCAATCTCCTTGTACTCGTGGCAATTATAATAATATCAGAATACTTCGGCATTCAACGCGTTTACGTAATTCGTTTTATCGTTTGGTATTTTTGCTTGCAAAAATTTTGAATGCGATAATGTTATCTATTTAGTAAAATAATACTATTTATTTAATATTATGCGTTCTTTGTTTAAATTCTTAAATTTTATTCAACTTCTATTGCAAAAATTTTATTCTTTTAGATGGCACCTCAATAGGTGAACTTCCAGAAAACTGGGATCAAACAAAAGACGACACGCAATCTCTGTTCTTGAATAAGAGCGATAAAAATGATCTCGAGCCATATCCACTCGCACTCAGTGAAGAAGGTAATATAACGTATTAGAAAGAAGCACTAATATTAATAGAACATGATTAATAAATTAGTAAATAATTCTAATAATATTTAGGTAACACGGAGGGCTTTGAGCAAGGCGTTGATCAGCGATTCGAAACACCGCAAGCCACCGGAGAGCTAGATAATCTTATTATGAGGCCTGAACTATATGGAGAGCCACCGGCAATCGAAAGCTTATCGTCTGGCTATGAATCTCGTCGACGCAAGCGAGGAAGCGGCACAAAAGTAGGTGGCGCGGGAGCAGCCACGAAGGTCGCCACCAAATCTGGCTCGGGCAAGAAAAATCTCAAGTGAGTGTTATTTTTATTCTAGGTGTAATTGTGCATACGAAAATAAGTCTATCTGATATTGTATTTTTAGGTCTGAAGATCACGACGCGCTCTCGCCCGTGGAGTTTATGACTCACGAACACGACTCTGAACGCAGCAAACGCGGCAGTGGTACGAAAGTGGGCGGTGCGGCTGCCTCCGCCAAGACGGCCACTAAAAACTCCGGTGGAAATAAAAAGAATTTCAGGTTATATTAATAATAAAGTTTGTTATGTATTCAATAATACTCTCACTCAAATAATCAATCACTTACCCGCCTACTTTGTTTTAACAGACCTATATCAGAACGCCGTAAACGAGATTCTGGTCTAAGCGCCGCTGACGTGCGAGCTTTACTAAACCTTTGGGAAACTCAAGAACGAAAGAAGCAAGAATGGAATGCTAATCAATGGGCTGCCGATCGTTATTATGGACACGCAAATACAGACGAGGAACAGCAACCGGAAATTGATGAGAACGGCGACATTTGGTACAATGAACCGGTTGTTATTGCGCCCAGGGAACGAGATTACCCACGACACTCTTACTTCTCAGAACAGAATCGTATAGCGCTCGCCCATGGTTATCCAGATATTTATCAGGTTGCTCCGAACGAAATAGCTCCAAGATATGAAGAGGCGCGTCGCAAGAGGCAGTACGCAAATAAGATGAAGCGTTTCATGGTTGCAAGGAAACGTTCGGATGGTATGATGCATCAGAATATTTACAGACCTCGTGATGACTTATACACGCTGGCTGAGCTGCTCCGCTCTGCTCCTCGAGTTCAAGAACAAGATATTCCTGTTTATCGACGACTAATACTGTAAAGCGGTTTTGCATAAAATGGTGTCCATTCGAAACGACCTGCATGAACATCTTCCTTCTAGTATGGTTTAATATATCTGCGAAACATACGAGATTGACTGCAGAGTTCGTTTGACGGATGGATATCCTTATTGGCATTGGTTTTAGGAGCAGGAGATTGTCGTGCATTTAATTCGCAGTTTATAGCGTATAACTACCAAAATAGTTTAGATCATAATTAATAGTATTAACTTGAGTAATACCACTAATAAATAATATTATTTTACAAAGGCATTGAAATTACTTTGAATCACAAAAGCATAAACATAATTAATCTGTAAAAATATATGCTAAATACTAGAACGTTGTAATTTCTTCTTCCTACCTCAGTTTAAGCATATCTAACCAAGGCATATAGAAAAACATAATATTATAATCAAAATTCGAAATAATTGTCTCAATAGTTTCTATTATGAAGTTAAACTTCTCGTCTTATTAAAGCCTAATTTAATGTTTGTAAACTTTGTGTAAATGGTAATATCGGTGTATTAAATTAGAAATATCTTATTAAAATCTGGTTTCGTTGTTTTTATTTACCGAACTCCTTCGACAACTAATAAGCAGTTTACGTTACACCATCTTATAGCATTACAAAATAAAATATGGTATAGACCTTTCATTTGTACCGTCAATGTCATAAAAGTACAAAAGACTTTCACCTGTACATACCTACTAGTAAAATAAACAATAAAATAATTTAGGCAGAGTATCCGTTTGATATTATGAACGAGAGAAGAAGTGACAATAACGTCATAAGTATTAAAAAATCCGACGATAGATTTGTGAAAAAGGCAATAATTGCTACTGACGATTCCCAAGGACTACTAAATGTCAACCAAACACCGACACGGTCGACGTATGAGTTATTTTTTTGGTTGTTTAGTTATACTACAATGTTCACAGTACGTTTAACTAAAGATATATTTATATCAATACTAGGATACTTTTACCCTGGTCAATTATTACCCAATCACATTGTACATTTGATGAATGTTCATAAAAACAATTTCATTCAAAACGAATCTCAGGCCGTTACATGTAGCAGGTACAGTTTATATAAACGAATGCGTAACACATCCAATGTAAATATCTGAATAAAATATATTTCATCGATTCCAGAGTAAAACTAACCAATTCCTATCGCCTATCCCTGACCAAGCGCTACATCGCATTTAAGTCTTATATTCTTTCCAGTAGAGATGACAACGAAACACAATGCACATCGAAAGATTTCGCAATCAGCAATCTAGAAAGCGGATCAATGTTCATAATTGTAAATTCTAACTGTATTAGTAATTCTGATTCCGAGGAAATGATTATTGATAAACATCCTAATCCTAAAAAATGTGTACCAAGGAAATATGTAAATAAAAATATCTCATCAATTAACAGACCATCAACTAGTAAATATTACTGCAATGATAATACGGTAATACAAGCAAAGGAGTCAGAGTCAAGAGATGAATTGGAAACAGCGGATATAAATCATCAGACCAAGGGAATAATTCCACTAAATGAAGATAACGAAAACGAATCAATAGTAATTTCATATCTTAGGAATAGAGATACAAATTTATGTAACAAAGGTACGATTTTATCAAACAAAAGAAAAGCTTCTTTATTGGAGAAAGTGCCTAAAATGGAAACAATTTTGGAAGGCAAACAGTTTAGTTCATTCCTAAGTAAAATTTCTGATACGGAATTATCCACAAACAGAAACTCTTACGAAGAAAACGAAATGGATTAACTAAACTTTGTTAATTGATGTTACACTATTAAATATTTTCTATTTAATTTCTTTTCATTTTCAACTTTTTTTAATGGTTAAGAAAATTCGACGTCATTTCTTTAATGGGCGATTTTTAAATATCCGCTAGTCACACATTACTTAATGTAAATATATTGTTTTTTTTGGATATACAGGATTATCAGAGACTTCATTAGACGTTCACATTCCATCGCATCCAGGATCACCAAGATCTCTACGCGTCGGTTCAAGAAATTCCCTACTCTCTCTTGATGATAGACAATTAAAATTAAAAAACGCAGTTGACTCTCTACATTCAGATAATGACTTCTTAGTTACTGCTGAAACTGGCGATGATAAACTGCTTGAAATACTACTAAGGTGACATTATTTTTATGTATGTACTATGTATACCACGAAATGTTTTTAATTGGATTATAACTATTTATTTTACAATATAACGAGAGTAATACATTAGACTTATAAAATTAGAATTATTACTAGAGCAATAATACATTATAACTATAGTGTTATCGTATTAAAAAGGGTATAAAAACTTGGGACAATTGCATTTGAAAATTTGAAAATATATTAATTTTATAAACAGTAAATAAATGTTATGTCACTTTTGTTTTGTTTGTTTTGTACGTGTATCACTTTTGCGGTAATTTGCCTCACTTCTGCATATAACAAAGGATTTATTTTAAAGTATTTATTTAGTATACATACCTATACCTATTATTTGTATATTGACTGATCATAGCACTATTATAGCAAAGTAGGTAGGTCTTTGCATGAAGTAATAGTAGTAAAGATTTTGGCTGCAATTGGTAACATCTTAGCTCCTACCGTACGACGAGGTTAACTATAATTAATAAACTAATATGTCTGGTAATACGAAAATATCTATTAATTTCCCAAAAACATGAATAAATTGATACCAAAATTATATACTCAAGTATATTTCTTTTAAAACAGTTCTCTTGGAAAAACCTTTATGTATTTTAATTGATTAATAAGCCGTGTGGTGCCGGCCAAGAATAGTACCACCCCATAATCTTTCTGTGGGTGTCGTAAAAGGCAACTAAGGAATAAAAACCAGAAGATGGGCAGCAACATACTCTGAGCACCACAAACAACTACTGCGATCGCCAACCCTTCTACCTAGCGTGGTGATTATAATATTCCCCTCCCCCCCCCCCTTAGTGGAGGAGACCTATCTCCAACAGTGGACGTCTCATAGTTGAATGGACAGAATCTATATCTCTTGATTATATGAATAATGCAGAAACGTGCAGAAATAGTAAATTAAATTAGTAACAGACAATAAAATTTTCATGCTAATTGTTATAAAAACCATCTGTTTAAGAACGTTAAGATAACTATGACAAAGATTTCCCAAGAAAATACAAAATTTGAGATTTTAAAATAATCTTCTAATGGGAAAAAATGAGGCAGCATTGTCAATATTTAATTAAAACCTTGGGAATATTTCTTTGTAGTTGTAGTGTACTGACAATATTATTCATAGATTATTTTTTTTTCCTTAATATGTTAATAATCAACAATTGCTAATTTGGTAAATAATTTTAAGTACTACAGACAAACCTTAAAGGTTTAAGTGGCGCTTTATAGATGTATATTTTGTGTAATATGTTTTATTGATAATTAAATAAAAAAAAAAATATCTTTCGTTGAGTAGCAGAAGACCAAATTTGCAACAGACAGACCACTTAGGAAGAAATGCACTGCACCTTGCAGTGTGTTCAGGAAGTGAGGCAGCTATGATTATGCTTCTGAATGCTGGAATCAACCCTAATGTTAAGGACAACGTTGGAATGACACCCCTATCTCTCTGTTTAAGAAGAGAAGGTAACAGAAAAGTGTTCACAAAAAGTTTTTTTTTTTAAATCGGGAATAAAAAATCATTTTTCCGCTATACACTCACTATACAACTTATTTACATACTATCTATACTAATAAATAAAAGTGTCTGTTTGTTATATCAATTTTTTTTAAATTAGTACATATTAATGTATATACGACACATATACCAATAATATGATTTACAAAAATGTTGTCTGTTCCAGGTAATCTCCGGAAAGTCTAGACCGATTTTGACGGGACTTTTTATGGCAGCTAGCTGAAGTTACTCCGTGTAACTTAGGCTACTTTTATTTTTCGAGTTCCGCGTAAAAAAATAAATTAAAACACATGAAATTAGGAATAAAATCCGTTTACTGACAGGTTTTGGAATTTGTTAGAAACATCTTTGCTTTCTGTTAGCAGCGATTGTTTTGTTGTTGTAAGAAAAACGATTCAATGGACAGTTTTACTGGCAAGTGCCTGAATTTGTGAGTTTTGTTTTAATAGGTACGAAATAATTGTGGGAAAATTAAAACTCATGAAATTGTTAACAAAATACGATTCAATGGGCAGCACCAACAAAACATTATTTTCCAAAGATTAGTTAAAAACTATATTACGCGGTAAAGAATATATGAAACTCGGTCAGAGCTGCGAATGCATAGCTAGTTAAGAAATAAATTCCATTCGAAATAAAAATCCAAGCTTCCATTTTACTTGGACCATGGTTAACGTATAATGTAAAAATAGTTTCAATGCACATTGTCAACTAAGGAAAAGCACCTTATTTATATGAATAATTATTAATTTCTTCGTACAGTCCGTCAATAAAAATAGTCAATTTACTTTTTGACCACGGAGCTGTAATCTTACCTCGATCATGTCCAATGGACACTGGACTTTTTCTACGTAAGTTGTATTTTTAAAACTTATCTCGCCACCTTGTCCCATTTTACACTACGCGTTTCTGAGATATGTTAACACGAACGACAATAATTCAGAGAAAACTATGATTAACTTAATACGATAAAGATGATTAGATTGCGGCGTCGGTGGCTTAGTTCGGAATTTCTCAGTAAATACTGATGGTACATATGTTCACTATTTCTATTATACCTTAAAGTGGTTGGAATATAGGGTAAATAGGTTTGCTACATAATACTTTATAACGAAGCTAAATAATCCTGTCTCACAATCCAACTCGTCCTTTTAAGTACAGTTTAAATTATTGGTGGTACCTAATCAAAATTATTAATTTTGCATAACTATTAACAAACACAATATAAAGTACGAATAATTAATAATTGTAATTTACGTTAACAACCAATAGAGTCTCGTTTAGTTGTATTTATGATAGCTAAGCTATTACATAGATTAGATGATAATTCTATTGATGGACAATCATTATTAGTCTTGTCTGTCACGTAGATAATTAGATAAAGTACCAAAACAGACGCAGCAGTTTTGGGGTAACTAATTAGTGTTATAGGAACTTTTGCCATGATACCAGTTTTTTCTTAAACTGTGCTTTGACCACAAACTCAGCAGACGTTAAGTGACGATGTTCTCCAGCATGGTAAACACAGTAAGACTAGAAGTACTGGTTCTCAAATGATACTGTCGGAACACACATAGTGGTATTTGGTGACAGGTTTTCAAACTTGAGAGTGGTAGCTATCCAGGCAGGTATTATTAGAAAATGCCCCACAATATTTTTCTTTAACGAAAGCTCAGGCTGAATTTTAAACTTGGAGAGGTGGGCTGGAACCCGGGTCCATTGTACGTAATTCGACCGGACTAGCAACTGCGCCATCATCGCTTCATAAATGTATTCTCCTTTAGGCTCCTCAAAAAGTATTATAGCTATGGCGCAAAAATACATTTCTAAATGTATCAATCACTTTATAGTTATCCAATTACTTGAAAAGTTAGTCTCTTTTACAGAATTTATCATGATGTGCACACCTACGAAAGAAGAAGAAAAGATAATTCGATTATTTGTCAATAAAGGTGCGTTAGTGAATGATCCTGAGGCTCCAGGTCAACGGCAAGCATTGCACTTTGCTGCTATGAGTAATAACTGCCATTTAATCGAAGTTCTTATAGACCTTGGCGCAGACTTATACGCAGTCAACCATAGAAACGAAACTCCGCGAGAAGTTGCTATGACGTTTCGATGTAGAGAAGCATTTATATTATTGGAAGAAATGGAAGAACATGGCTATAATTATCAACGTTCCTAAAAAGTCATATATTGTTTTATATATTGGATGCTTATTACAATTTAACGGATTTAGTGAATTATTTGTTAGGCTTTTTTATGAACTAAACATAAACATAAGCTCACGCCTGTTTTCCCTGAAGGGTTAGGCAGAGGTGAAATAGCGTACTACACCACCCACATTTCGCCGAGCTTAGTTCCGTCCCTATGAACTAGAGTTAAAATATTAGTAATTTTATTGTATTATTAGTTGTGTGCCCGCGGCTGCACCCGCGTTTCATATATCTTTAACTGAACATTTTTTTTTATACGGAACCATAATTATTTTTCAAATAATTTTTTGCTTTTAACATTAAGCAAAGATATGTCTCCTAAATAAAAATATCTGCCTGTAAAATTATGCATTGAATTGGATTTTATTCACAGTTTCACGAGTTTAAATTTTATTCCGCGGAACCCTTATTATTTAACCATAAGGTACCCAAGCTACGCGGGGCAATTTCAGCTATCTACCAAAAAAAAGTCCCGTCCAGATCAATCCAGTCGTTCCGGAGATTATCCGGAGCAAACAGTCAGGCAGAAAAAAATTATGAAAATTGTATTTTTTCGTTTAGATATCGTCTAAATATTCATGTCTATTTACTAAAAATTGACATTACACCTCAATTTTATTTAATAGTATAGGTAAAGTACGTAAAGATAGCATAAAGTTTAATCACAACTATATCCGCTATTCTTTTAAATTCACTAAACATAAAAAGGAATTTGGTTCTCAGTGTAATTTTAGGTAGTCAGTTGAAGATTTTATAAATGCGTCCTGAAATAGTGCCGAAAAAGGAACGTCTTGAGATGTGAAATCCGCACACGTAAGATCTTGATATGTCAACACTGTTTGGAATTTTAGGCTTTATTAGCTTTAATGATGTCCTCAATCAAGTAAAAATAACATAGCCCTCTCTTGCATAGTCTGGAAAAATTCTAATTATTCATGTTTGAATGTCAAGGCAAATGGTAAAATTATTTGAATAACATGATCAAAAAGTAAAAAATATTCATTTTTCACACAAGGCAAACATATTCTAAATCGATTTAAATAAATAATAATAATAATTTACGATTATCCTCAATTTCATCAGCTAGTTTATTGCTAAGTGCCGAAAAGGTATGCTCTCGAAGAATGCATTCCCAACACTATTAAGAAGTTGAAGGAGACTTTTGTTCTATCCCCGTCTATTTAACTCAATGAAATAATCTTATTTTTTGGAGGCACACCAACTAATGACCACGGTACACCAGTGTGCCGTGGCACACACTCTGCGGAACACTGATCTGTACTAATAAATAAAGTTGAAGTGTCTGTTTGTAATGTCAACATTTTTTTTTCTATATAGATATTAATGTATATAAGATAACTATTTCAAAAATACAATTTTCAAAATTTTTGCCTGTCTGTCACTTTGTAATGAGTAATCTCCGGAACACATGGACCGATTTTGAAGGGACTTTTTTGGTAGATAGCTGAAGTTACTCCAGGTAACTTAGGATACTTTTAATTTTCGAAAATATACAGGGATCCGCGTAAAAAAATTAAAAGTCATAAACATTTAAATAAAATCCGATTCAATGCACAATTGTGCAAATTGGCAAGTGCTTGAATTTAGAAGAAATATTTTTACTTTATCTTAGCACTGAAACTTTTTTAGGAAAATAATTATGGTTCCGTATAACAAAAAATTAAAATACAGTAAAGAATACATAATTAATGCGGACGCAGTCGCGGGCACACAGCTAGTATATTAATAAATAGGCACTTTCGTTTTTCAAACTCGTTTCTTGACATTGAAAATACTACAGGAAGCTATAAATAAAAAAAAAAGGGAACGGTCTTTATTTCACAATGCAATTTTCAGAGCATTAAAGCAGCTGTTTTATTTAATGACTAGTAGCTCTCCGCGGTTTTACTCGCGTAGTTCCTGTTCCTGTAGGATTTTCGGAATAAAAACTCCTATATCACTCCCTGGATTTCAAACTATCGCCATATCAAATTTCATCCAAATCGGTCTAGTAGTTTTTAAGTTTATTCGTTACATACAAAAATACAAATCTTTCCTCTTTATAATATTAGTATAGATATACTAAGCACGGTATAGGCTATGCGCAATGCGAAGTGAACAAGTTTATACAAACATTTGATTTTTTAGTTCCTGACTTACAGTGTTGACCTGAAGGACTTTCACAGTTTCACCAAACTTTGGGGCAAGCGCTTAAGGCGCTCAGCTGAAAATGGTAACTTACACAAGGGCACCAAAGTGGTACGAACATAAGTAAAAATCTTCGAAATTTGCTCTAACTAAACCCCACGATTTGTAAAAAAAAATAAAACAAAACGTCCCTTACAGAACGCATTTATGTGATGTGCATGAGTCTGTGTGCAGTACAATACGTGTAATGCTAGCAGTGTCACGGTAATCTTACTTATTATTGAATTTCTATAGAAGAAAAAAGAAATTCAAATGTGACCTAAATCAAGAATAGCCAAATATAGCATGTAGGTACCCGATAATCAGAATTAAAACAATAATAACATAAGACAAGTACCTAAGATTTTAAAATATCCAAATAAAGTTTTACAGTTTAAGGAATATATCAAAATTCATAAATTATCTAGGTATATACGATTTGGGTAGATAGGTTACAGAGCACAGCGCGACAGAACCAGTGTAGTCCCGCGTGCCACAAGTAGCATCAGTAATGCGTTAATGTTCATAGAAGCGTTGCTAACAATATCACCAATATGAGTCATTTGGCTAGCCGGTGTTCCTATCAATTTTAAAGTAGCTACCTAGATCCATTTAAATTTCAACTGTGCGACTGTCGGCTTGATGTAACGCGTTATACGTAAATATGAAGGAATAACGATGGAGTCAAAGCATGTCATTTTTACGTACAATAAATTTAATGTAGATGCACAGTTATGCATACTACCTACTTTGTGTATGAATTTTAACAACAAATTATTCACAAAACTAAATAAGTTTAAAACATTTGGTATGGCACGGTAATTTAATTTGTTTTTAAAAGTTATTACTGTTGCTAATAAGACAATCCTTATAGAGATAATTTATATTTTTGTATCATTTTATGTAATATAATTCGTATTAGTTTTTTAACTTATATTCATTTCATTTTAAATTGTGTGTCATTTTTTAAAGACTGTATAATTAGTAAATTTTATGATTCCAAGTACAGCCCTATTGCAGTGTGACATTTGTTCTTCAGTTTCAAAGATGGCGGCCTTGTCGCAGTTGCTTTTTTCTGCCAAACAATACTGAGAATATTGAGATAACTGACTATTTTTACCTATTTATAAAGTAAACTAGTTAGATCTTTAGAAATAAGGTGTTATTTATTTGTCTAGTCATACTGATAATGTGATAATAAGTGTACCAATGGCTTCCAATGTGCAAGACTTGCCTGTCCAGCAGACGTTTGTGGAGGAGATTGATTACAGTGAAATACAAGAACTTTCGGTAAATATCATTACACGTTCACACTGATATCTTATTTATGTAGCATTAGTAATATATTAAACTTTTATATAAATAATAGGTGGTGGGAAAAGGCGCCTTTGGTGTGGTATGGAAAGGTTTATGGCGGAACACATTTGTAGCCGTAAAGCATATTAATTCTGAAGCTGAAAAGCGAGAGTTCAGTATAGAAGTTAGGCAACTGTCCCGTGTGTCACACCCAAACATCGTGCGGTTGTATGGAGCATGCACTCGAGGCACCCACGTTTGTCTTGTTATGGAGTATGCCGAGGGTGGATCACTGTACAATGTTCTGCATAATCGGCCAAAACCCAAATATACAGCGGCGCATGCTATGAGTTGGGCGCAGCAATGTGCAGAGGTATAGTCTTTGTATCTGTTACTTTAACTGATTTTTTTATAAAATACATTTGTTGTTTTCTTAATTGACATAGTATAATGTCTTCCAACTTAAAATACATTTTAAATCAAAATTGTCCTGGATCTTATATTGTAATGTTTGTACACACAAGTTGTTTTAAATATCATAGTAACTAAATATAATATATAATCATTAAATACATTCTGTGGAAAAATAAATGTAAAGGACAAATAAGTTAATCTCAAAACAGAGTACTGTTTTCATACATATGTAAATACTTTTAATGCTTTAATTAAAAAAGATTTTAGAGTATGATTGATGATGTATTACTTTGTAGAATACTAGATGCTTAGAGTATTGGTTGAGATCTTCACTTAAACTAGAGACCACTAGAAGGGGAATGTGAGTTTTGTAGTTGAACAAAAAGAAGTTACTATTCTCCAAGTTGTTCAGTATCATTAATCATCATAGTACTTTGTATATATTGTAGATTCTCTCAAAATGACTAATATTCCAGGGTGTAGCATATCTACATGCGATGAAACCAAAACCACTAATACACAGAGATTTAAAACCACCAAATTTATTACTTGTGGGTGGTGGTCAGAGGTTAAAAATTTGTGACTTTGGAACAGCAGCAGATAAAGCCACTTATATGACAAATAATAAAGGCAGTGCAGCTTGGATGGCACCAGAGGTTTGTTTATATTTTTGTATTAAAAGGTTTTATCTTACCTATTACATAGAATTATTATTACCTATTATTATTGTCTAATTTGAATTTATTGCATGGTTTTTAATTATTTGTAGGAAATTTTTGACTTTATTGTAATAAAGTTGCTACATATTATGTTGAATCAACTTGTATTGATTATTTGTATTAATTTATAGCTAAACACAGAACATGTTTCAAAAGATTTAATTGGGAAACATTATCAAACTACCACATCTATAAGATCTAATGTTTTAATTTCAAATAGGTTTTTTTTTTAATTTTAACTATAATCTTGGTATATTTATGATTGTTAGAAGTAGTAAATTAAATTTAAAATGTTAACTATATTTTAAAATCTTGAAATGTATAATGATATCAACTTCTTTGAAAAGTTTAGAACTTGTTATTAACTACTACTGATAGTAAAATAAAATGCAAGAAAGAAATTTATGTCTTTACTAGCTGTGTGCCTGCGGCTGCGCCCGCATTTTATAAATTCTTCACAGCATTTTAATTTTCTTATACAGAACTCTAATTATTTGTCTAAAACAAATATAGTACGAGGATAAAATAAAAAGTAAGTTATAAATTAGCACTTGTCCATAAAAACTGTGCATTGAATTGAATTTGATTCAAATTTTTATGAGTTTTATATTTTTATGCAGACGCCTAATTATTTTTGAAAATAACAAGTACCCTAAGTTACCCAGAATAATTTCAGCTATCTACCAAAAAAGTCCTGTCAAAATCGGTCCAGCTGTTCCAGAGATTATAAACAGTCCCCATAAACAGTCCCATTATAAACAGATAGACAGACAAAAATTTTAAACACATGGGGTACATTTAATTTTCGAAAATAATTAGGTTTATACGTAAAAAAAGTCAAAAAAAAATTAATAAAATCTGACTCATCGCACAGTTTTATGGACAAGAGCTTGAATTTATGAGAAAAATATTTACTTTATCTTAGCACTAAATTTTTATTAGGAAAATAATGAGGTTTCCATATAAAAAAAATAATATGCAGTGAAGAACATATAAAACATAAATTGGTGCACCAGTCTAAAATATCAATGACATGAAAATAACAAACATTTACAAGTCATATTTATTATTTCATGGCATATTGATTAAGTACTTTCGAAGTAATCTAAATCTAGTTGAGAGGTTTATTTATTTAAATATTTTACAGGTGTTTGAAGGTTCAACATATACTGAAAAGTGTGATGTATTCTCCTGGGGTATAATCTTATGGGAAGTACTTTCTAGAAGGAAACCATTTGAAGAAGGAGGTTCAGCTTATAGGATAATGTGGGCAGTACATACAGGTATAAATCATAAATATTTTTAACAATCTGTTGTTATTTATAATCTATAAAAATTGTGTATGAATAATATTGTGGAACAATAAATGTTAAAGATTAGGAAAGGATGTTTTGTTTTTTCAGAAGATGTCTGTTTATATTTTTTGTTTTCATTGATGATTATTTTAAAGTATTTTATTTATATATTTACTATATATATTATGTATGAAGCAAATTTGATTTTGTAGCAAATGATATGTATAACATTATTTTGTATTTTTTTAATTATATTACACTTTAATAATTTAGTTATTGTATTTTCTGTATTTTCAGGTCAAAGACCAAATTTAATTGAAGGTTGTCCAGAGCCAATTGAGCAGTTGATGATTCAATGTTGGCACAAAATACCAGCTCAAAGACCCAGCATGGCCAAGGTAAAATTGCATACAATTAATAATTATCTATTTCATTAATTGATTGCCAAATAGACAGTTTATAACCATAGTGCTATAATTCCATAAAAAATTGATAAGTATTTTGTTTTATAATTAATATTTTAAGGACATGCCAATTATTAAAAAAAGAATTATATGTTATGTGTCGCTTTTTGTGAATATCAACAATCTAGTAGTAATAATGTTGTTTGATTCAAAATCGACTGGCTGATTTTTTTTTTTTTTTTTTTTTTTTCAAATTTTCGGTCACTATCAGCTGTTACTTATTACAATCATAGGATAACAAAATCTGAATTCAAATGTTTGCATGGTGGTGGTGCATTTGAACATATACATTACGTAAAAATTAAATTAAAATAACAATTAATGTGTCGAGTACCCATAAAAATACGACAATAGGAAAACAGTGGACAGCTGGCGTAAACGCCAGGTAAGTGCTCAAGGGGTTAAGACAAAAATAATACTTTATCATTGCCTATTTGTAAAGTATTCTTCTGTATTCAGAACTCCTGCTAAACGGATGGACTGATTTTGATGATATTTCGTTGTGTGCATTTAAGTTTAATCCCCTAATCGGGCATTAGGGGATGGTTTTTAAATTTAAATTTTAGTTAAATTTTAGTTAAATAAAAGAAGTTTTGTTTTAGGTAGTTGAGATAATGTCAGTTCTTAGTACGTTCTTCCCCGGCGCGGACACACCTATAAACTATGACGACTGCGAGGTCGACGACACGGATTGCTCTGAGGACGAGTATATGTACGGTACCCGGGACAGCATTGACACCGACACGGACTACAGCATGTCACAAGTACACATCCCGACATATCCTGATGAGAACACCTCCAACTCCGTATTAAGAAACACCGATATGGACACCCAGTCGCCCAGACCGCGCAGCCACGTTGAAACTCAAGTGAGTAAGCTACAGAACATAATGGCCACTGAGGCGCATCCTAAAACCGCATCACAGAAAGACGACCCCGATATACATAACAGAATCGGTCCCGTGAAGATTCCACACCAGTTCCAACGGCCCGAGCGTCTGGAACCGGGCAGGTCCAATGTTATAATAAACAGGACTTCGAGCTCACCGGTGCCATCGGAACGAACTTATGTGCCGAGTGAGGGATCAACTCCTCAAGATTCACTACGTGTTGTACGAAGCCCGTTCAGTGAGAGTTCATCCCCGAGACGGTTATCACCGATATTGAACTATAATATTGGGAATATGAACCCGAGGCATATTGATATAGAACAATATTGGAATAGAGAAACCGATCAACTATCACCAGCCAGGAGTCCATCGGTTAACAGTAACACAAATTCGGTTAGAAAGGAGGACTCTAATCAGAATTACTATGAGAGATTGAGTGCAACGAACAGTCCAATGGCACCAGTAAAGGAGTACAACGGGAATATATCTAAGGGGCTGGTTGACCCCAGATGCCAAACACCGTTACAGATAGAAGTTGACCCCGTAAGTCAAGCTAGAGTGACCCCTTATAGTGTAATATTAATTTATTTATTTATTTATATACAGGTTTTGTTTGGTTATGTTTGGCGGTTTTTGAGGTTATGTTTTGTACTAACTTTACAAATATGTATTGAGGTTATGGTGTTAATATTTTTATATAATTATCAATTTTATAATACTTACGATACGCATATATATTTAAAATTTTATACTCTATTAGATCTATACAGTAATTACGCACATAATATTATATATATTTACTTTTTTTTTGTCACTTTATAATATTTTTCTTAATAGTATTGTTCAAGAATTACGTAAGCATCTACGAGGATTATGTTTTTATTGTTTTTGATTGCATAGGGGCTGGAAGGGGGTCTGATAGTGATTACGTAAACAATTATTTACTTTCGTTTTTTTTTTTTTTTTTTTTTTTCAAAATTATGCTAATGTTTATCATATATTTTGCTTATGTAATACTCGAACATTCTCCGTGTAGTTTTATTGCACTGGTATGTGTTATGCAAAATAAACTCTCACTTAATATTATAGATATAGATAATTGTCTAAAACTATTTTGTTTTTTCAAGCCACACACTTTGGCCGCCATATTGTTTGATGGTAAAATAATTTGACACGAAGTTCTATTATTCCAGAATGCGTGGGAGTTCGTCGATGTGCCGATAAATTATCAGGACTATGTCGAAGTGAAGAATATGGCCGGTTTCGACAAATACTTCACCGTTGGTAAGTGTTTGATTATTCTGGAATCTAGAACTTTTATTTTTTCCCACCTTATTTACAGACCTTCTTCGGACAGCTTCCGGTCAATATAATAGCGATTTTTTTAAGAACCTAATTAAAAAAAAAACATAAGACTAGTAATAAAAAATAAATAATTTATTTATGTAAATTACATAATCATTGAAAGTGGTAGTGAGATATATCACGTGAATCGTCGTTGGCTTCGAATCTTAACCAACAATGATATAAGCTTTTAGTGAAGTATGATATTGTGATGAAATAACAGCGTTGTGATAGTGTATTTTTAAATTTGAAAAACTGTCACCAAGGGTTCGTTTCTCCAAGTTTTAATCTCAAAAGGTTATTACAGGGTGGATCATTACGTGAACGATAGTGATGTCTGGAATTAACCCACATCTCTGTGCGCATCCGCTAACATTATTAAGACTACGATTTGTATAGTTTTTTATATGACAAAAAAAAATGATATATATTATATTTATGAAAAAAAAGAACCAGATCGAGTTTCTTGCCGGTTCTTCTCGACTGGGTTGTTTTCCGAACCGGTGGTTGTGTTTTAGACGTTCATAAGCACCTTCTTAGGGCCTAAATTGAATAAATAAATTTTGATTTTTGTTTTTTTTTTTTTTTAGTTTTACGTAAACAACGAGAGCGGGGGTTTCCTTATTTTTGGTACTGAGGGGATCGGGGATTGTTTATTTTTGATGCTGTTGGATTTTCTCGTTACAATTATGCCAATGTTTCATTTAATCATTGGGTAAGAAATGTGTGATTAGAAAATAGAGGGGGTCGTAAATGTCCGAAATGTTGCTTACCCACAGCTTGTACGTCACCAGGGGTGTTTACAGTGTTATTAATTTTCGATCACATCGTCACTTAATGTCATATGAGACTATGGTCAGAGGTAAAACTGATACAGTAAAAATTTTTTTGTAATTAATTAAATATTATTAGATCGAAAGTGTTTATTCATACTTTCCCCTTTGGAAAGGTGTTTCCGCTTTGCTATAAATATAAATCATGAGAGGCGAGATCCACGCAACTCATTTTATAAATAGGCATGAAGAATAATATACCATTCGCGCTTTATCTTGTCCGATTTATGAATAGTCACAAATTTTTCTCCTCTCTAATATTATTTAAACCAACGGACAAACTCACTCGAAACAAGCACTTCCGAGTGAAGTGGTTTCTAAAAAAAAATTGTATCTTACGTGTTAATCTTATTATAGCTGGTTTCGTGGACTTCGTCATTTTGTAATTTCTATGAACTCTTACGTCATTAAGTACATAAATTGCTTTAGTTCAGTACGACATTTATGATAAAAAAGATTTATTTGAAATGAGAATTAAAGTATTTCTTCTTATTTTTATTTTTAGTTGATGCCAATATGTGAGTTACATACGCAATTATCCCAGTGTCATATAGATAAAGTAGAACTTTCCCAGGAGTTTATGTGCCACCTCAGAATGAGTTGCTACACAAAATACTGAGATCCCGCAAAAAAAAACTCGCAAGTGGAAATAATTATTATACTCCTTATTGAATTATTTTTTAATTCATTAGTATTGTTTGTATATAACAATAAACCTTTATTCCTTAATATGGATCAAATCAAATCTTTTTAATACGAGTAGTAAATAACGATTTATCTTTAAAACAAAAAAAAACTGTAACCTAACGTTATTATTCTAAATTAAAATTAATGAAATAAATATTATTAATATGTCGATTACCCATAAAAATGAGACAATAGGAAAACAATGGAAAGTTGGCGTAAACGCCAGGTTAGTGCTCAAGGGGTGAATTATATGAATAAATAAATGATAATGAATAGGGACTTACTACTTACATATTTAAAAACACATGTTGGTCAAAGTGTTTATATACTGTCGTACAACTTTGTAATGTTAAAAAAATATTTAAAAGTTTTTAGAAGTACCTATAACCGGAAACATTTGCATATATTCTGTTATTTTTTATTCTATGCGCGTGTTTCTAAAAGATTTGATTGATTAGTAAAAGTATTGTAATGAATTGGAGGGTAGTCATTTTGACTAAAATTAATAATTTATTCATTATTAACTGATTATAATCCAACTAATGGACAAAGAAAACGTTTTCCTTAATAATAGTAAAAATTATAGAAAAATATAATGTTTTAATTTTTTTTTTGTTAAACAAAGAGATTATTTTAAACGATTATTTAAAAAGAAAAAATATATGAATCGCGGGCGCATAGCTAGTAACGAATAAGCAAAAAACATAACAGAAAACTAAAGACGGCTGAACAACTGTGAAGCGACGCCACAGTAATAAAACAAGAGAAATAAACTCTTCGAGAGTGCCTTTAACATCTTTTATTAAAGCAACGTCACATCACAAACGTATAAAACAGAGACAAGATGTCTTCTAAACTTGTACCAATGCATCATTGGTTCGCGCATGAGTAACAACATGCAAATAGCCGAATCCTTTGCCAGGACATGCTCGCCGTGTGAATCATATCTGCTAGCGTTTATTTATCTTATACGATTAAAGTGAAAATATTCGCTTTGTTGTTCGTTTTTTCTGTTTGTAAACAAAAAACAAGATATCAGCTATAATAATTGTGACTCAGTTTTGATCGGCTTCCACCATCATCGTACACGAGTCATTGTTTATTATTGTTGATTATAAAACAAGTTTTAAGCAAATAGCAATGAAATAGACATTCGCTGACCATGGTCAATAAACAATAATATGTTTAACTACATTGTAAGGGTTCTTTGCCATGTGGTGGGTCCATTTCTGCGGTAATTTTTGCAAACGCATGTACCTTTAGAAAATTTTAACGACTTTATGCATGAAACTCGTGTGAACACCCCATTACAATACCTAGACTGAATTCTGTTTTTTAGCGGATAGTGTAATCTTGTTTCCAGAGACAACATCGAATAGCAAAAATCGACCTTATGTCTTTTTGTTACTGGATAACGCAAATAGAATTGTCAAACTGAAAAGGCAATGGGCTAGGCACATTACTCGCCCCCCTCACCTATTGCATTGGGGTCTCCGGTCTCACTAATGCAATAGGTAAGGGTAGTGCGTAAATGCATTTCCCCCCGTCAAAAAAAAAAAGGCACATTACTCGCGGAAACCGATTCTTGATGGGGCCAACGGGTTCTCGAATGGCTTCCACGTACCGGTAGACGTAGCGTGGGTAGCCCCCTTACAAGGTGGACCGACGACCTGGTGAAGGTCAAGGGATTCCGCTGGATGCGAGAAGCGCAAGTCCGGTCGTCGTGGCAATCTTTGGGGGAGACGTATGTCCAGCAGTGGACGTCTTTCGGTTGAATGGATGGATGGATAGATAGATGGAACGCAAATAGGATGCTTGTCTGAATTGTATTGAAACACATATAGTACTAAAAGGGATCCTGCAAAAATCATGATTGCTATGCCATTGCTATGCAATTGCCTGTCACAGCAAAAAAAACGACTTTAACAGTTTTAATTGCAAACTTCTCGCACATCGAGAGGCGTCTTTTGTCAGCATATACTGCCATCTTTAATATAAGGGGCTTAGTCATTCAACCAAACATAAACTACCTAGGTTAAAAATAAGATTTCATAAATTTCCTTGTTTTCTTATTGAAAAAAAAAAACATGAAGGAAAACCGTAAAGAAAACAAACTCGGTATTAGTTTTCTGAGAATTTAGTTTTATTTCAACTGTAAAGATATTTTTTGTTCTTGCAACACTGTAAATTAATAGAGCGGAAGCCAAAGTATAAGAACCATTGAGTTTTATTTAAAAACGTTACTTATATCTTTTAACTGAACTGAGTATCTAGGTATCTATATTTTTATACTTACAAAACGAACCTCTACGTAATCTAAAATAATCAGGTCATTTGAAAATAGAATAATGGATGGATGTAATAATAGATAGATAAATATATTCTTGCACGTTTTAGAAGTGCATGAAAAACAATATGCCAGTTGTAAATGTCGTCGAAATGCATAAACCAAGTAACGTATGTGGGCGGGCGCATCGTTGCGTGTATTTACTCGAAAAACATATCTTATTCACATATCACACGGTGTTTATCGCATTAAAGTCGTTGGAAATGAGCATTTAGTATTTATCTTACGTAAGCAAAAAGTCGTCAAAATTGTCATACATATATAATATTGTGTAGGCCATTGTAGTTAAATTTGAATCCTAGGTTTAATCCTACTATAAATATTATTCATAAGTTTTATACCGGGGTTAATAATTGTTAGTAATTAAGTAGTTAGTAAATAATATTTTTTCCATCTGTACTGTTAACAAAATTGTAATTTAGTCAATTAAACTATCAATTTTTAATAGATACATTGAAAGTTTTCAGGAATAAATATATAGTCATTTTGTGTAATACAACAAACTGGCTTAGAATTTTTACCTTATAAATATTTAGAAGATTTTACTTAATTTTCGAAGTCAAAATTATTATTGGATTGCTTCGAAATAATTTTGTCTGTTTTTGACGTTAGTTTAAGTTACAACAGCTTTAAAACCGATAAGCCAATGACACAACTTGGGTCACACTTCTCTCAACAAATATATATTACTTCTTTTTAATTGCTTTTTTACCACAGAATATTGAGCAAGTGAGATTTAAAAAATGTACTTTAAATAAGAAGATTCCTACCAATTCTCACGTTCCATTATTGCAGTAAAAAGTATATGTAAAATACAGTCTTTATTCAATAAAACCGAAATTTATTATGTTTATATTTTGGCGTTCGCGGAATTTATCCCATCTCCGAATTTTCCTAACTGTATATATGTATCGATTTAATACATGTAGGTAACCTAAATGTAAACGCTTGCGGTATATAGTGCGGTCCAGATGCGGCATAGGACCGTCCCGGGATGATTCACGCTTCTCGGAAGGGGCCGCGACTATTTTAGACTGTGTCCGCTTACCTTCTAGGAAACGGGTTGTGCGGGACCAACGACCGATCGCAACTCGAACCCGAAGTATTGTTAGATCGTTAATGGGGTTGCTTGTTGTCCGAACACCAGATATGCTTTAATGTAATCTTGCTCCAGTTCGGTCCAGGAAGTGAATCCGAGTTGCAACTGTTACCAAAAGATTGCTCAGTAGTAATATAGGGGATTTGGTTTTACCTCTTACATAAAATCATGTAATATTTTTAAAACTTTCATGACTTACGTTACTTACGCTTTCTTTCCTTACTAACAGTTACTAATTTCATAAACGTATAGTAACGTCGCAACTTGAATGCTTGATAAAGTGATTTTCCAAATAGTAATCCTTGCAAGTAATATTTATAAATTGAATTGTGATTGGTTTTCCTGATTGCAACATTTTTGAGTAGACATTTTGATGATAAAAGAATATGTCGCGTTAGATCGTTGATGGCCAATCGTGATTGAGGCGCGCGTATCGCATTGTTTATCCATTATTTCCAGCCAACTGTTTAACTGTATAGATAGATGTCCTTCCATAAGACATTCGTCTTAGCTAAAACGTATTCCACTAAATTAAAGTGATGTGCGCGACAGATCCATGGTGAGTCATATTGTGGACGTCAATGCGGTAAGAACAGCACATAGCAGTAAAGTAAATAAGTCGTAATATTTTCATGGGTGCCGCCATGGCGGGCATCCCGGCGGTTATGCGTTGCTCAAATAAACAAATGTGTTGATTTTTATACAGTAGGTAGGTAACGCTGGCCTTTTTAAACGCTCTTCGGAGCAACTTCATCGTTTCTCGCGAGCGGCTATCGAAATATAAATGGGATACACGTGATATTAAACGAAATAGCTCATCAGTGAGTAAGAAGCTAAGAATTATTTCTTGATACTTTTCTAATAGCATTGTTTGGCTTTGAGCTAAATGGTTTTAAAGTATGAGTATTCGAGATGTAAAACCGCCTGGCAGTTGATTAATTGTTTCAACATATCCAAGACACGCTTTATTACTTTTCTCGCTGTGCTCTTTAAAATACTATTTATACAAATGGCTTTAAAGAAGTCACTGATTTAGATTTTAAATAGTTGTACTACTTATATGATATTTGGAGTCAAAAATTTGTAATTGTTTTTTTTTTGTAACTGACTGTTGGAACGCGAGACCGTTACTTTAAAAATGTTGATTCATCCAGTAAAATTCATTCACATGTTATAATCCTCGAACGCTAAATCGAGCGAACACATTTGTCCGGTGTCAACAGAAAGAAGTGAGTGCGTCGCGGGGTACGCATGAATCACCGGGATACAATTAATCTAATTTAAGGTTATCGAGGAGGTATGGCACGGGCTCGACGACGACGCACAGTCTCGCGCACCAGCCGCGCGCTGGCGCATCGGCTCGCACCCAGCGCCACGTAGCCGGCCCGAGCTGCACTCTGATGCAACCGCGCCACCGACGCGCTCGCCCTTATCCGTCACTATCCGCCATTATCCGCCGCAATCCGTGACACTATCCGCGCGCGCGCCGCGTTTCAAAAGGATTTCATGAGACACGTGCTACCCTCAAGGACAATTACAAATGTTGTTGTGATTTAGTGAAATTATGCCGCAAACGGACTGTTCCCTTCAAGTGTCAATAACGGTGCAACCAGATTTTAAAAATTTTCAAGTGTATTGACGTTTTCATGAGTGAGTAGTCGGCGTTATATCCATATAGTTTTAATGGGCACACGATACTTGATATGTTTGTTAATCATATAATATAGCAAATATGTTTTTCTTTAGTATACTATTTCTATTTTTTTTTTTAAGTTTTACCAAACATTTAATTTACACATAATTAATTTAAAGATCCATTTTAATGTTTTAATTATACTTCAAATACGTTTAAAGGAATATTTTTGTTAGTGGCATTTAATTTTCTTATAAGTGCCACTAAAGTGGGAAACAGATATGCGATCCGCTTGATGGTAAGCGGTCGCCGTAACCTCTGCAACACCAGAGGAAAAACGAGCGCGTTGCCAAAATTAATTTACATTTAATTTTTAACGTGCATAAGGGATTAAATTGAATATAGCATTTTTTGGATTTTATTGAATTTTTATTAGCTATTATTAATTCACTCGTTTAATATTTTATTCGTAGATATTTTCCGTTAATTATTTTTATTAACACTATGTGAAAACATTAATATTGTGACCTCAATGATTAGCTTGGTCTAACAATTATGTTTGGCGTCTCTTCAGTCTTCATGGATTTCTCTTCCGCCTATATGAGCATTTATATAACAGTTTGGCAGCAAAAACTTTTGAATATAACTAACGTAATATTACAGCACAATAAAGATTGTAGAATTGTTTAGAAGAAATTTCTACTTGTAACACCCTTAAGTCAACGGGGGACATTCTGAATAAGTTGGTTACGTGACTATGGTTTTAATATATTTTATAATTCAGGATTTATCGGGGTACCCATAGGTACTCTTCATAGAAAGTGCCTTCCTGGCATATAATTATAAAAATTACATTTAAATTTTTATATTTAAATTAAATAAAGCGGAACGATACACACAGCGGGTATTGCTTTGTTGTATATCTTTGTATTGGTGTTGTAAGTTTTTTTTTAATTTTATGGACTGGACCTGACGTT
This sequence comes from Samia ricini, assembly GCA_014132275.2. NCBI lineage: Eukaryota > Metazoa > Arthropoda > Insecta > Lepidoptera > Saturniidae > Samia > Samia ricini. Next base: position 6,165,062 of record AP028159.1, read on the forward strand.
AAGTTCAGTACAATCCAAATCAGCGGCGAATGACGCTTAACAAAATTCACTGTCAGTCACCGCTGCCATTTTGGCCTGCTTAGGTATCTCTTCACGCCTCTTTTCAAGGACCCAATATCATAAGAAGGAGGGAACACGTTAACAGGAAGACGGTTCCACAATTTCACGGTGCGACAAAAGTAAGAATCGGCAAACTTTTTAGTTCTTGAATTTATGGACGTCACCGTTAAACTGTGACACCGAAATCCCGCCCGCGTGGTTCTGTTGTGGAATGGAGAGGTGGGAATCAATTCAAAGAGCTCTTCAGAACACTCACCAAGATACAAACGGTAAAACACGCTTAGGGAGGCAATATCCATGGGCAATTGCAGGGGTTCTATGGTGTTGGTGATAGCTGTATAATTTACAATGCGGACAGCCCATCTCTGTATCCTGTCTAAGGCATCGATGAGATATTTACTGGATCCATCCCAGAGGTGCGAACAGTATTCCATGCACGGCCGAACTTGGGCTTTATAGACAAGATACAGCTGGTCGGGCAGGAAAAGCTGTCGCACTCTGTTCAGGATTCCGAGTCTGACATACTCGACGTGGTCCTTGAGGTTTAGGTCGCTCCGAATATCCATTCTCAGGATATTTAGTTTGTCATGTATTTCAAGGTGGGTGTTCTGAAGAGTAGGGTTGGGGAAAATGGGGATTTTTTTTTACAGAAGGCACATACCTGGGTTTTCTTGACATTGAACTCAACCAAGTTACTTGCTCCCCATGTGGATATGCGGGTCAAGACTTGGTTTAGTCAATGCCAAGTTCCTTCCGTCTTTTTTCTGTTTCTCCCCGCCCACAACCGGGCTTACTGACGTAGAACCCATGAACCGTGCTATCATCTGCATAGCAATGAATGTGCTCCAGGCGAAGTGCATCATTGATATGGAGAAGAAACAACGTGGGTGATAAAACAGCTTTGAGGAACTCCAGCGCTTACAGACATGAACTGCGAATTATGCCCGTCAACAAGGACACGAAATCTGCACTCATGCAGATAGCTAGAGATCCGTCGGCACAGAGTGCCGTTCAAGTGTCGTTCTTTTCAACTTCGTAATGAAATGATGAAAGACGTGTTTTAAAGTAATAATATTAATTTCTTGGTATTTCAAAATATTATTATACTAAATTTAAATTAAAATTATAGACCAGGGATATTTAACTAAAATATTAACTAGCCAGAACATCGTTTAGTAGATTTAACGCTAACGATCACTGACAGTGAAATAATCGACTGTCAGATAGTAATGCCAAAAGATCTTGCGGCGTCGACTGATGCTCTCCTCGCGACTATGAATCATTTCTAATTATTTTGCAATACGTGAACGTTGCGATGTACATCCTACCGTGTGACAGGCGACGTAAACAATTCGACACAAACATTTTCAGACATATAGACCGTACATTAATTAATACCTAGTCTCATCTGATGGTATTTACGAATTTATAGTGATTACTAGCTCTCTCTGCGGCGGCTGCGCCATGTTTCATATATTCTTGAATGCATTTAATTTTTTTTTATAGGGGGAACACTAATTATTTCCCAAAAAAAAATTAGTACTAAGATAAAATAAAAATATTTCTCATAAACTATAGCACTTGCCCGTAAAAACTGTGCATTGGATCAGATTTTATTCAAATTTTTATGAGTTTTATTTTCTATAATATATGCGCAACCCTAATTATTTTCGAAAATTAAAAGTACCCTAAGTTACCTGGAGTAACTTCAGCTATCTACCAAAAAAAGTCCCGTCAGAATCGGTCCAACCGTTTCTGAGATTAGGCATTACAAATAGACGGACAGGTCAAAATTGAAAAAATTGTATTTTCGGTATTGGTGTCGTATATACATACATATCTATTTAGTGAAAAAAATTTGACAATAAACAAACACTTCTATTTTATATATTAGTATGCGTACAAATTAGAAATGAATGTAAATTTAATTCCCCCTAGATCTTTCCTGACTGAAGACAACAACTTTTATAAAAAGCCGCGTTTATTCTCGGACGGCGTCCAAAATTAAGATGGCACTAAATTTATTACGAATGTTAACTCTTTTGTTTTAAGAGTTCCCAAAGCGATGATAATATACATTCCTCTTTGAACATTTAAAATTAATTCTGTTAACAATGGTTCACAGTGTTCACGTGGACTGTACACAAACTGGAACCTTTGCTATCGTTTACTATTACAGTTGACCACAATATTAGATGATCTGATGATGATGATGATGATTTGTGACACGTAAAATGTAACACGCTAAACCTAAAAAAACTGGCTTTAAACTTAAACACATATTTTGATTGCTCTCTTTGTCTTCCGTTTGCACAACGCAATTTGTCAACGTCAAGTTCAATATTCTAACAAGTCAATGTTTGCTCCAACATTCCGAGTATTTAGAAAATTTGCGACTTTTTGTAATACTTACCTACTAATTGTTCATATTTATAATCGTAATGGAATAAAACTGCCGGCTTTAATGAATCGATTTAATATAGATATAAGTTGAGAAATGTATGTAATAAAAACTACATAAAAAAACATCGTAAATAAGGCAAAGGTGAGACATTTTGCAGACGGCGCCTAGAGTGATTCATTCTGAAATACGATTGCCTTTATAGCTGTTGTGTGGTGTAGAGTGCAGCCGCCGCCGACGCCGCGGCGGCCGCGCGCCGGGACGTTGGCATCGGCAACGCGACATGACTAACCTCAGTCCGCTCTAGATACAATCAAAATATGTGACAAGTTTATTTCTATTCGTAACAACACATTTTGCCCCGCTCGATATATCCCGTCTCAAAGTTGAACATCTGCTGATTTTTTTTCGACGACAAAGTAGGTCGGGGCTTGCGCCTGCGTCACGCAGCGCCCTGGCCGCGAACGCTCAACGACGTGCGCGTTTACGTTTACGCATACACAAACATTTCCTACGGCTCAACTAAATGTCTAGCGCTGTCACGACCGTGCCACTTTAAACCGGTGTCAATTTAATCCTATTCCGATGTTTTCTTTACGTAACACGTTGTTAATACTTTAAAATTACGTAATTCATTATAACCTTCATAATTTTACACATCTCTCAATATTTATACACTCAGAAACTAGTTTTAAATAATACTGATTATCAACTCAATTATTTTATACTAAACAGTGTAACGTATAGCCACTTCTAATCGCACCTAAACGTAACAGATATGTGTTAAGATGTTATAATATTGTTGAGACGTAACAAACTAAGATTGAACACGTGAAGGTAGGGGCTGCTCAGTTCTCTGGCTCTCGGGAGTACTCGTCTAAAATACACGCATGACTCACTACTGTAAGCGATTTCACAACGCTACCTTTGCCAATAACTTTTGTATTACTTCCTATTCACTTTACATAATTTAAAAAATACATTTTTGTCAATAATCAATTTATTTATTTTATTAGCTTTGGAAATGCTTGCGGACTAAAATTACAATGTATAAAAATATATATAATTGTTGACTATTGCTAATAAAAAGCTTCCACAGATTGTTGTTTGGAAGTTGTTGAGAAAAAATAAAACGGTAGTGACAAAAATCAAATAAACGATACAACAAAACTAAAGAAGAGTTTATGTTTGGTCATGCAACACAAGTACATGTTAATGATAATATTTATATTACAGAATTTAATTAATTCTGTCGCGTCGTTACACTCTCTGCGATCATTGTATTCCTTATTAAGTATATTTTTTATTTGAAATGTTCTAGTCCACAACAAATCAATGTCCAAATGGTGAGGTAAGCTGTTAAACGATTCAACATTTAAAATATTTCTCGCATTTTTATCTTCTTCTATGTTTATTTAATTATTTTATTTTATTATTTGCTTACCTGATTGATTAATCAACGCAGAGCCTAAACCGCTGGCCATGCAAACTTCGAATTTTAACAGTAGATACTTTTTATGATGTAAGCGTCGACTATGAAAGGATTTTTGGGAATTTCACCCCTAAGGAGGTAAGAAAGGATTAAAATGTTGTGTGAAAGTCCGTCACTAGCCCACTTCAAAAAGAAGGAGGTTGTCAATTCGTCTGTGTTTTTTTTTAATGTTTGTTACGCGATTTCTCCATCAATTGTGGACCGATTTGCAAAAAAAAAAAATAAACCAAGGAGTATACTCCCGAGTTGGTCCCATTTCCACCATATTAGTGTCTGATCAGTGGGAATTAAGAAAAACCCTCGAATATTATAGATACTTACACGTGTATCATATATTCGTTGCCAAAGCTATGAAGTAGGCTTCACAGCTTTACATAAAAGTACATTCTTAAATTAAAAAGTAGAAAAAAAAAACTTTTATAATTAAAACATAAGCAACTTCAAAAGTATAAAGTATAAAAATGCACTAAAAAGTCAATAAATAATTACTTTATTAATGTGTTGAGTACCCATAAAAATAAGACAATAGGAAAACAATGGAAAGCTGGCGTAAACGCCAGGTAAGTGCTCAAGGGGTTAATCTGCATTGCTAATCTTGCAGTCGAATCTACTTCACCTAACTTCTCTATATTCTTTGTTTCAATACCTTAGTTACTGTATACTGATATATAATAAAATTATTTTTGACCTCAAATAATTTAGCGTAAACTCACAATATTGTAGTGTAACACTATTCGGAAACATTATTCGGAAGGAAGTAGGGAAACCTATCTTAGATTGATTAATCAAATCGATCTTTATAATCGATATATAACAATCATTCGTATATCGATTTTAGAACCTAGAAAATCGAGGTTAAATTTTTCTGGTTCTATAAGACCCAAACACAAGTAAAAACGTATGAAAGATTTTCACTTAATTAAATAAAAACTCAAGTTCAGTTTGACGTCAGCTTTTTTCGCTTCTTTGTGAGATTCAAATTTATGTAAATAATATTTGTATATTATTAACATGGCAGACTAATATCTTGCCTGATGGTAGTAAAAAAACTTACAGTGTAAGTTGGACGTTTACTACATCAAGAGTATTTCGAGTGTACTACCGACCGACCATAAAATTTCTTCACTTTGTACCTTTAATTTAATATGCTTGAAAGAACAAGTCAAATTATTTTAAAATGATAAAATTGATTATTATATTGTCCTTTTTGTTTTGTCTGATCTGGATTTACCTATAAATACGCAAAGATGAAAAGGGTTTAGTGTCTTTTTCTGCACAGTCTGTTTGTCTTTTGTTGTTTAATTTCTTTTGACGATCCTTAGTGTTAGCAATAAAATTATTTCGGAAACACTTTTTACCTCAAATTGACAATAAATTATGATTATGGTCTATTTTCGACCAATAGAAGAATACTATTTCAGAATAAACAAGTCGAAAAAATATCGATTTTCTAGTGATTGATCTTTTAGACCTCGATTTTTTTGTTAATCGATTCATAAAGCTTCGATTCGAATGAATTCAGAAAACTATCTTTTTCGGAAAGAATCGCCATGCCTAGGAAAAAGTACCGTGTATTCTATTTTGCTATATCTTTGATGATAATTTTATTAATTTCGTAACCTTTGTTCGAACTTTGTCAGCGTTTGAATTCAACTTAAACGGCGATAACAAATGGTGAATCGCGATATCTTCAAAAAGTTTGCATTTTAAAGTGTTTTAAGAAAAGTAAAAAATAAACAACATAAATAGTTAAACATTAAATCTAAATCATCACCAAAACCAAATAAAACATTAATATATGTAATTATTTTACGTACCTACTTTAAAATTCGAAGATGATTTTTGTTTTCGGAGAAAATCGTTATTTCACTACCTAACAAAATACAGTAACATTTAATAATATAACCATATTCCTTTGTATTTATGGTTTATAATGCCTTATCAATGCCTTTTTTCCTTATAAATACCATCATTGCCGTGAATTCCCAGTTCTTTCTTGCCACTAAAACTTGCAGGAACCTTTCTGTGCTTAGTGTGTGTATTTCTGCGAATTCGTTTCATTCATCATGCTATAGTTTTGAGGGAGGATTTTTATGACAAGCGTATCGAATATCAAAGGGAATTTAATTTCATATTTCATGTGCGGAAGAGTGCATGTTTATAATCCTCGTTGGAAATATATTACTTATCTACATTTATATTGGGTTCGTTAACTAGCTTTATGCTACACTTTTTTCGTCTGCTTGGTTACCAACCTCATCCTAAACGTCTGTTATCAAGAACTTCTTGTAGCTCCTAACTGTAAGTTGGGTCCTCTTACTAAGTATAACGTGTTAGTATTTACGTCCACACTACCATGAGATTAGATATATTTGGTTCCTGTAATCAAAATTTTAATCTTTTACAATATTGTTAATTGTTTCAAAAAAAAAAAATTTCGTGAGTCTCTTATAGTGTGACAGTAAAAGTCTGCAATATCGAATTTTTCTATCAACCTTTGCACATTTATGCAGATACATAATACTCAAAGACTGCCATAACAATAACGACTCAGAAGTTTGATTTGAAATTCATCTGATGCCGGTGCCAGATTTCTTTGAATGTATTCTTTTTGAATGATTGAAACCATTTTAATTACTAATACTAAAAAATAGAGAAATGATGAGTAACATTTGTAATGTTTGCCATGGAACAAAGGAATAAATATAATAAACAAAAACAATGTTTTGCAACATGATAATATGTAATAGCAATTATCAGGATAGGGAACATAATAATGCTCGAATGACAAGTAATTTACATAATCGCCATCTTGCAAGTCATCTTGCTTCGTATCCTCATCGTCCACTTCTTTGATGTGATCTGGATACAATCACCTATATAAAGCACATTAATGATGACTGGCCTAGTTCTAGTTTCTCTGTACAAGTTGGCACGAAACAGTAAACTGCCCTCTTTCCTATAAGCGTTAAATATCCTAATAACGGCGTCGTACCAACGATTTTCTGTTCGTCGTCATCCACCGCACGGAAATTAATTCGGACGCCCTGTGATCATGTCTTTTTATAAACATAGTAAGTTCTTATGTGATAATTTACTAAGCACAGCTGCGGATAAAAAAAAAATAAAGATGATAAATGTGATCTACTTTTAGCGTCCAATGACTCATTGAATCTGTCTGATCACTATTATGGATTCACGTGCCTGCGTAATCTCTACTTAACGAACTTTAAAATCGCTTACAAGGACGCCTCGATTAGCTGTTCAAATATAACCGGGGCGGAATGAAACCGGCTTCGATGATTCAGATATTAGATACAAATAAATAACATTGAAGTGTCCGTTTATAATATCAATATAACAGGCTTTTTACTAAATAAATGTGAATGTATGGATATGTATATAATATGGCACCTATTAAAAAAACTGTTTTTTTCTGGCTATTCTCTGATACGGTTGGATCGATTTTGACGGGAGTTTCTCTGGTAAGGATAAAGGAGTATCTTAGACTACTACTATTTTAGAAAAAAAAAATCCGTGTAAAAAAATTAACACTCATGAAATTCTAAACAAAATCCGATACAATGGTCAGTTTTACTGGCAAGTGTCTGAATTTGTTAGAAATATCTTTGCTTTCTATTGGTATCAAAAAATAACTAAGGACCTGTACTAAAAATAGGGTTCAATTTTTTACTATTAAGCGTCATTTAGCACTAAACTTTTGTAGGGTGCACCTGCTTTTTTAAGATTTTTTTTTTTTTTAGATAAAGTTAGTAAAAATAAATTAAGATGAAAATAATAACAAACAAATCATTATTTTTCATTGAATATTAAAAAAATAATATTACGCAGTGAATAATTGCGTGCGTAATAGAAAATATGAGCCACAGAAACATCCAGTTTTAAGTGGATAAAGGCTGTGAAACTCCAATATAAAACACAAGACAATTAAGATATCCAAAGTTAAATTCTCACAGTTTACATACATAATAACAATATTGTCTTCTGAAACTACCTACTCTACGATGTCTGCAGTTTCGAAAATTTCCTATAACGTTTCAACATTTGAAAACGTCAAACTCTCACTACTTTGTGTACAGCCGTTTGCTCTCTTGTCATGTGGCCGCTCATAAATCGGCCCGTTAATAGAATAAGTGTCGTGTCGTGGACAGTTTCCGCGAGGTGTCACCGCAACTGACGCAATCGGAACGGTCTGCGGACCGTCGCGTCGAGATTTTAAATCGAAAACATATTAATGCCGTCGATCAAAGAGTTCTCCTTCCCACGACGAACTGAATTTACTATACTTCTGAAATGATTTATTACGTAACGTGATGTCGTCTGTTCAGTGCCCTATTAAATCTTAAACTTCCTAATGATAAGTTAAGAATGACTAATATTTCGATAATATATTTTTCTTAACGAAACGCTTGCCGTGTGTTATTTATCCATTAATTGTCACCTTTTAGCTCCTCAATACTAATTTTTCATAATCTAGCAAAACATCTGTTATGGAACATAAATGACGTATTAATTCACTACACTACGGCCGGTTTTGGTGTTTTTTTTTACACGTTATACGTTCAGTGCTTTGACCACAATCTCACCTGATGTTGAGTGACGATGTGGTCCAGGATGGTAAACACACTAAGCGTAGAGGTACTGGTTTCTCAAGAGATACTGCCAGAACACACCTATTGGCGATAGGTTTTCAAACTTGAGGGTGGTAGCTACTCAGGCGGGCATTACTAGAAAATGCCTTACCACCAAGTCTATAATTTCCTCTCAATATTTTTTCACCGAAAGCTCAGGCTCATTTTTGAGTTGGATAGGTGGGCTCGAACCTGTGTCCATTGACGCAGAATCCGGCCGCACTATCCACTGCGCCCTCATCGCTTCAATAAAGGTTTTATTCTAGTACTATGTTCTAATATTCAATCAATCCTATAAAACTACGATAATGTTTGCAGGGCCCATTTGAAATTTTATGTTTCATTGAAGTTGTCAGTCATAAAATTTATTAAAGTCATACATAATAATATTAAGTCACTTGACATTAATTTGGTAAGCAATAAAATATTTATAACTTTATTCTACGTCGCACTATACCTATCAATCAACCACAAGAAGCTTAGAGACATATTTATAAATGTTTATTTATTATCATGCACGTGAAACTAATGCTCTAATATCTTGTACCTACAATAACAAAACGTTTATCTAAATGCACAAACTCCCGTTGTAAAAAATAATAAACACCGCTTTCATTTATGCTATCTCTGTCCACTTCCGCACTTTGAAATATGTTTGGGATTCTCGTCTTTAGAACTACGTAAAATCTTGCGTAACTATTAGCCATTAAAACGTTGAAGTTGGCATGTTAGGCCGCAGCTACATGAGTACCGCTACCACAGTCGTCGACAGTCCGTTTGGTTCTACAAAAATAATCATTTATAATATTCAGATATTTCCTTGTTGCGTAATTTATACGACCTTTCTGTTTTTGTCACTTCGCTATCGTCTTTGTGATTTTTAAGCGAGTACATTACTTCGTTCTTGTACACGGAAATGTTTTTGTCGTTTTTTTAAATAATTAGGATCTTTGGAGTTTACAATATTACCAGTTATCATCGTCAAGCGCAAGACGTCCATTACTGGACATAGCTACATAGATCTCCATCTCCATAACGACCGGTCTTGCGGCACCCGCTTCTAGTGAATTCCCGAGACCTTTATCAGGTCGTCGTCCACCTTGTTTGGGGTCTGCCCACGCTGCGTCTCCAGTAATACCCTAGCAATTTTGCCCGTGTTATGTGGACATTTTGACAAATTTGTATTATTGTTTCATTGCCCTAAGAACACGGTGGCTAAAACTTCCAGGGAATTATTGGGTTACCGCGGACTACATATTACGTGTTATTACTTCCAATACACTTGTGAAGAATGATCCAAAAAATCGAAATAAAAAATTAAAGAAAGAACTACATGACAGACAGATCCCGCCAAAAACTTCCGGTTTGTCGCATAATACCTTGTCAATATTTTTACCTTCAGCTACCTCTTTTAGTAATAGTACAAAGTTACAACTCTTTGAATCTTATTTGATATATTTATGGTAATTATTCTGTTTATGTTTTTTTTTATCGATTTCGTCATTTCTTCCACGTACACGTTCATGATTAGATATTCTTCCACCTTCATTACTCCTTATTTAAACTCTATTAATTAATGAAAATGACGATGTGTAGGAAGTTACATTTTGAAATGTTTTTGTTCAAGCTTAATGTACATTTTCAAGGAGAACCTATAACTAGTTACCTGTGGTATGTACTTATTCCCAAAATGTCTAACAATGTTTTATACCTTACCAAGTTTAGTTTAAATTTACCACGCCAGAATATTGGAATGATTGCCTCCTCCCGTGCGAACCCAGATAAATTGTTTGTTCTCGTTAGAGACTAAATTCAATGGTAAATATTGCAAGAAAACAAGCCATAATCCTTTTTTATCGGCTTATTATTTAATGAAACCATGTTTTTTTTTCATGTTTTAGTAGATAGTAACAACGAGTTAATGAATACAATTATGATTTAAAAAAAATCATTGCCAATAATCAATTATTACGTACGACCAAGAATTGTGGAAAGTATACCGATTATAAAAATATAAAATATCAGCCTACAAATGATTGGAAGAAAACGTTCCTCAGGAAGCAGACTTGCCTGGTATTTTAGTATATGCATAAACCGTATAAACCGCTTAGGAAATAGGTGCATTCATAAGTTTCCCAACAGACGGCAGATTGTAAATCATCATATTTGTTGACGTTGCGTCTTACAGTTTATACATTGAATGTTTACAGAATTGCAATTTGGGAAACAATTACAAGAACACATTTTAATCGTGGTACAATTGTGTACTGCCTTAGATCTACTTAAATGGCACACTGCAACTTTATTTCATCAGTGTATAGCGCATCATCATTATTTATGGAAAAAGCCTAATCTCGCAACACCAATAATATATATATCTGAATAAGTTCAGAAAGAATGAAACCAACCAGTAATTAGTGAACATTTTAAATTTTGCATTTAATTACGCTAACGCATGAAGATAAGCATCAGCTACAAAACCAGAGAAAGTGCTCCAGTATAAAAAGCACGTTTTGAAGAGTTAGGTACATATCAAGTGGTGGTATCGTAAGTGCAACAACGTCGGCGTCTCTACCGGCGTCGGTGCCGGGTGCAAGAAGCACCGAGGCGTGGGTGCGGGTCGACGACCCACTGCACAGAGAGCGGTGAGAACGCGCCCTGCCAGCGAAAACAGCAGAAAACCTCACGAAGGGCGGCAGCACACGGTGTCCGCATTTAGCTCGGGCTGACGTCGCTGAGTCACCGCACCGCGAATAGCGGTAGTTTGTTTGTTGCACCGCCCCCGCTCCCGGCTCTCCCGTCGATTATTTCGAGCGGGCGGTGGTGAGTGCGTGCACGGCACTGGTAGTGCTCGGCGCACTGTCTCCCCGAGTGGACGCGCCATGACCCCGCTGCCCGCGCCGCCCGCGCGCCTCCGCCGCATCAACGCGTGTGACGCCTCCGCCAGCATCGTCACCACCATCAGGGATACAGTCAGCTGTAGTTGGATATTTTACAGTGAGTGTCGATAATCGCCGCGAACCGACGTGCGCTTGCATCCCTCGTGATTACTACCGAGGCTACGCGGAAAACTTTACCCACCCTTCGCCGTGGACCGCATCTTACTTCAGCACCGAATGCCCATCGCATGTGTATAATAAATTTTAGTACCGAAGTCTTGTCTTCCAATCACAACAATCATCTATAGTTTATCTCTACAAAGTGACCACGACGTTTACTTGGAAGTGTGTAAATGACAGCCCCATATTTGTTTTAATTTTTTAATTATTTATATAAGAAATGTGTTCATAAATTGCAACATCTTTAAACATTTTACGTGTCTCTCGTGGCTGCTATTAACTATAATAATGAAATAGGTAATCAATTATCCGCCATAGTTTTTTGATCCACTGCTGCCATCTGTTCGTGGGAAAAAGTATTGTATATACCGAAAACCGAAATCTAGGTGAAGCGTCTGACATCAGCAAGTCGAGAGTAAATTTAACTCTTGACGTATTTAACCCTGCCGTGGGACTGCGACCAATTCCTCCTAATACCAAGATCGTACTTGCTTTGACTATTTACATACATTTTCCGTTATATACACTGAATCGTTTCGCGAGCAATAGTTCTGTATTATGCAGTGCACTGTGTTATTAAGAACGTTCTATTTTCGTTTCGTATTATTTCGTTGGTACTACTATTCATTGTGTTCAGTTTAAAAATCCTATTATTACCTAGAAGGCCATAATTAGCTAATATTTGTTAACTGTTGTTTACACTGTATAGACTTATATAACACTAAAATCCATATTTAAATATTTAAATTTGGTAAACACAAACAATCGAAATTGGGTGTTTGTAGAAATTTCAAAAAGCTGAGAGTATAGAGCCATGGAGTTCGCATTGATTGTATACGGATGTAGTCGTATATACAATACCATGGTTTTTAGTATTACTACGCATAATTTGTTTTACTCAATAACGTAAGGTTTCTAATATATATACGCTTATACTAACTACATACGTCTTTATAAGATTATCAATCCGATAAAATATTTTCTTGCTTATTAATATTATTAATAAGAAAGAGAGAGCAAAATACATAAATTAATGAAATCCATAAAAATATAATAATAATAATAAAGCCTTATTATAATTATATATTCTTAATATATTCGGACAACAGATATACAATAATGTTTACCTTATACTAATGCGTACAGCTTTTTACAAAATTAAAATTATTCGTGTATTTGGTGTTTTTTAACTTTCTGTAAGTCCGTTTGCCAGTTGGCAAAGGCCTCATCCAACCTACTCCATTCTGGTCTCTCCCTGGCTACTCTACTCCATGTTATGCCTGCAAACTGCCTGATATCATCGTCCCATCTTTTTTGTTGTTTGCCTCTTTTCCTTTTACAAATATAGGAATGGCATAAAGAATGACCAGGTACAATAGACAACCAACATTTTTACTAGGAATTTGCTATTTTTTTTTTTTTCCGATTAACTTCCGAAACAAAAAAGCTTCATCAATACGTTCATATTGATAGTACATACTCTTTCTAAAATAGCTTATATTTCCTTTCTATATGTCGTGTACCTATTTACTTCATTATGAATTTTATTTTTAAGATTGCAATATCGTGTTTATTATATCTGACGTATGGTAGAGGTCTTTTATCGTTTTTTTTTGTAAATAAAATTGTAATTATTTTATTGTTGAATAATAGCATAACCGCATTAACGTTGACATAATAACCACCTGCCCCGGGGGACAGTTTCAGAGGGCGCCAAAATCATAATATAACATAAACAAATAAAAAATCATGCTCCGCAAAGCGCCTAGTCCACAAATGAAAAAGTTATTGGTATATATAATAATAAAGAGTCCAAATTATTAAAGAGATTCACGACAAAGTCCAAGCTGTATATTATATCTATATAAAAATGTATATTTGTTAGTTTTTTTCAACGTTGATTACGGTTACCAGGTAATATGAAAAAATAAGTATAATGCGTGTCAAATGAAAAAAGTGGTGTATCACAAGCTGTCGGTTATGTCTTTTAGCAAAAAGTGCTCAAAAGTTATAATTTATTTAGGTCTTAAAATCCTCAAAATTTATGAATATGTAAGAAAAATACGATTAACAATAACAAAAAGTTATGTTTTGGCTTTGCAAAGGCTTTGCAAAAACAGATGTATGAACCATAAATTAATGTATCAGTTTTTATATTTGTTATTTTTGATATTTGATGTAAAACCTTGTCGTTTTCAGGTAACAGCAGTACGTCGACAGCGGGCGAGGGCGGAGGCGCTCCACCGCCGGAGCCCGACCCGGCGCTTGACTCGATGCACATGATGCTCGACCCGCACTTGCGGCCCATCTCCCCGGACCTCAACAATGAGGAATCCAAGAGGATATTCGAAGAACACAAGCAACTAGCGCAGGAGTACTTAAAGGTAAAGTACCAACTTAATTGTAATTTGTATGCAATTGTACTGATGACCATTAAGAGGACATGAGTAATATATTGCTATCGCGTTGCGCCCCAAACAAAGAATTATAAAACACGAAAGGGACAACTGCATCTCGGGCAAATGTAACTATGCAAAATAGACGAAAACATTACTTCGTAGTACCCTGTTTCCCTCTAAAACCGAACCGATTTTTAATTTTCTTTCCGTTTTAGAATAATAAAGACGCCAATGCCTGTACATTTTGTTTTTTTTATTTTTTATTTCTATTTATCCATCAAATTTGTTTGACGAACGTCTGAAAATGACGGTAAAAATCTAATTTTTTTCACCTTTAAAGGCTCCTAGTTTCTACAATAACTAATTTATGAAAATAATTAAAATGTACGGGCATGGCGGCGGTGGATATATGTTATTTATACTAATAAATAAAATTGGGAGTGTCCGAATATATTTTTTTATAATAAATAGATATATATGTATATACGATAGCTATACTAGAAACACAATTTTAAATTTTTTTTTTGTGTGTTTTGTTTGGACCGATTTTGACGGGACTTTTTTTGGTAGATAGCTGAAGTTACTTCGTGTAACTTAGAGTACTTTTCATTTTCGAAAATAATTAAATCTCATAAAAAGTTGAATAAAATTCGATTTAATGTACAGTTTTACGGGAAAGTGCTTGAATTTATAACAAATATTTTTTTCTTTACCTTAGTACTAAAAAAAGTAGGTTTCCGCAGAAAAAAATGAAAACACAGTGAAGAACATATGAAACTTGGGCGCAGCCGCGAGCACACATCAAGTTTATTTAATAAAACTGAGTTAAATTATATTTTATTTACAATTTTTTGTATTTACTTATATTATGATAAAAAAATATTCTTAAAAATGACGATAATTCGATAAACTTTAGAATCATACATGCCTCAATACAAGCGTTGAATTTACAAAATTAAAACACATTATTAAAATTCCAATTTCTTATATTTTCAGATTCAGACTGAATTAGCGTATATAAGCAACCACAAATCAGAGTTAGAAGAAAAAATGGACGATGACGAATTAAGACAGAAGAGAGAGATCATACAACTAGAAAATGAAAAGGTTATTATCTGTCCTGTATTCTCTGAGAGAATTCATATATTATTAACATAACATAAGCTCACGCCTGTTATACCCGAAGGGTTAGGCAGAGATGAAATAGCGAACTACACCACTCGCATTCTGCCGAGCTTAGTTCCGTCCCAGATGTGGGAGGAGCCTGTCGCCATATCGGGCACAAATTCCAAACTCCGGGATGATACTGAGTAGAAAAACCCAATACCACTAGACCCGACCCGGGGATCGAACCCGAGACAGAACGGCAGTCGCACCGTAATACAACTGCGCATAACTTATTATTGCATAATATTACGTAATAAATTTCACATTAAAACTAAAACTTAAAATAAATACTAAATTAAAACCTAACTTGCGTTCTAAATTTGCCCGTTAAATGTATGTATGTTTTGTTTTGATTTTACTTAAACGGACTAAATCTATTTCCAGGACTCGTTAATCAAACTATACTGTAGTCTGAAGAAGCAGTTGGCGCGAGTGGACAACGACAATTGGTTACATACAGAAGAGATGCCTCACGAGTGACGTCGCGACCTCTTGAGAGCGCACGCCATTAGGGTCCAGCTGTGACGTCATCGCACCGCACTCGATCCGCGTGCGCGTACACTAGTGCGGTGCGGTAACTACGTGCACGTACACTAGTGCGGTGCGGTAACTACGTGCGCGTACACTAGTGCGGTGCGGTAACTACGTGCGCGTACACTAGTGCGGTGCGGTAACTGCGTGCGCGTACACTATTGCGGTGCAGTAACTGCGTGCGCGTACACTAGTGCGGTGCGGTGACTACGTGCGCGTACACTAGTGCGGTGCGGTAACTGCGTTCGCGTACACTAGTGCGGTGCGGTAACTACGTGCGCGTACACTAGTGCGGTGCGGTGACTACGTGCGCGTACACTAGTGCGGTGCGGTAACTACGTGCGCGTACACTAGTGCGGTGCGGTAACTACGTGTGCGTACACTAGTGCGGTGCGGTGACTACGTGCGCGTACACTAATGCGGTGCGGTAACTGCGTTCGCGTACACTAGTGCGGTTCGGTAACTACGTGCGCGTACTCCAATGCGATGCGGTAACTGCGTGTCCTTACACTAGTACAATGCGGTTACTGCGTTCACGTAGACTAGTGCGGCGCGAACACAGTACACGGCCAGGGAGGCTACGGTACTCTAGTCTGTACCATATTGTATCATTGATCTCAACGCACCAAACGAGCCCGTTCATAAACTATTATTTATCGCTTCTTACCAGATACCCCATCTAGTTATTTACATGTATGTTTTATCTCATGTAACTGATACATGAGCGTAGTGTTTTCTTTTGATTGGATTATTCTTCAACTGTATAATTAATTACCTGTTGTAATTAATTTTACTAATAACCACCACCGTACGTCGTATTTTACTTTGTGTACGTTATATTATCAGATGATGTGAAACGAAAAGCACGTTTTAGTGCTTTATCGGTGTAGTCGTATCGAATTATATTTCTCATTTATTTCAAACACTGTGATGTATAAAATGTTATTGTCAGTGTTTTATAAATATATGTATATGTTTTTTTTTTTTTTTTTTTTTTTTTTTTGCGATTTTATTGTAAAGTGTGTATGCATTTGTTTTGTATAAATGTAAGATAGCCATAGCTCTAGGTGATAAGTGTTTAAATGTTAAGTTTAATAAATAATTGATGAGAAACATTTGTTTTTTTTAATCCAGTGAAATTCGGGAATTCTTGCCATTACGGTAATAGTCGATGACGCCAAAAAACTAGTTTTTATATTGGAAACATGGTTGCCATATCCACTATTGAGTTTTTGACGAAATTTCGTGTCATGTATTTATGCAATTATAGTGGCATATTAAATGACAAGTTTGATATTCTTTACACGTGAAGAATATTGAAAAAAGTTTGAGGTGCTATAAAAACTCACTAAATAGTTCTAATAAACCAACTGCATATTTCGTTATATGAAAACTAGAAAAATATGAAGTTGCCATTAATCAAAAAGAAGACTCCGTTGTATGACGAAGGTAAATGAAAGCATTGATATCCAAATCGATAAAAGAATATATTCATAGTTGACATCTGTCACACGCAAAAAGCATTTATTAAAAAGAATTAGGTATTTCAGTCCAAATCCTATTCACAATGAACAACAATGCGATCGCTCTTTATTACTTATCAAATGTTCGAGGAATAAGTTTTTCATTTATGGAAAAATTAAAAATATTAAGAAAAGATTTTGTACGTCACGTAATAGTATTACTATAATTATCGACAATGGTGATGTCTATAAATGGCATTCTTCTTTCTGTATGTACTTACAAATTTGTAATCTATGAGTTCCATAAAAAATAATTGGAGTTTCTTGTCAGCTCGTTCCTATGGTAAAAAAATTTCTGAACCGGTGGTGATATTTTAACGTTCATAAGCACCTTATTAGTGCCTAAATTAAAATCATTTTTAATGTGTCTCACTACCGACATCAATTAAAGTGTGTTAAAAACACGAATAAGTGCGCGTCCATAAAACACCGAGCTTAGGCCAGTTACTATATTTAACGTAACGTATAGTTTTATTAGGAGTCAACAGCACCGATGTTTGATGAATTATATTGATTCGTATAATTATTGCCAAAAATTCGTAGCTCTTTGACATTACTTATACGTTAGTCTAAGAGAGATTTTTTTTATTACAGTTTGAGGTTATGCATGTGCTTTCTTGCATATGCTTTATACTTTTAAAATAAGATCCATGCACTATTTTACTTATACCTCTAAAAATACTATTTGTAGTTTTTTTTTTTACACGGTATAGCCTCAGTGCTTTGACCACAATCTCATCTGATGTTAAATGACGATGTGGTCCAGGATGGTAAACACACTAAGCCTAGAGGCACTGGTTCTCAAGTGATGCTCGGAATACACCTATTCAGGTTTTTCAAACTTGAGGGTGGTAGCTACCCAGGCGGATATCATTAGAAAATGCCCTATCACCATGCTATGGTTTCTTCACGATGTTTTCTTAGACCGAAAGCTCAGGTCGATTTTAGAGTCCGATAGGTGGGATTGAATCCGCGTCGATAGACGCGGAATCTGGCGCACTAGCCACTGTGCTATCATCGCTTCAAATCACCTTTCTATTTACCGTTTAATCTTAGTTTAGAATAGTGAAACTTTTTGTACGTATTATATATATATCATTGTATGAAATAACCCCAAATAATTTCAAAGTTGTAGAGAAATTTCTGAGATACACTGTTAGTCACGCATAAGTGCGGATGACATTAAAACTTACCAAATGGACATTTGATTTTACATTTGATTCTATGAAATCAAAATTCTTCTGAAAATGTAAAACATAGGAGGATGGAGACAATAAAACGATACAATAATAAATTCAGTCCAAATAGTTTTAATAAACTCTCAATGTACATTTGTTTACTGGAATGGTGTATTTTTATTACACAAAACAAAAAAATAATTACATATTTATTATATCCAATTTGGCACTTTTGATTATAAAACCATTAAACACTCTGAGATTCTGATCTTATATTCAAATAAATGCTTCCGATAATATAAAGAAAAAATGGGCAATTAATTAATTGGACGAATCTTTCACATAACAACTTATTTACAATAATTACATTTTATCATCAGCTATCGGTAGACGGATCAAGGCAATTGTTTGCATTTTCCGCCGACCGATAAACCATTTTATGAATTTGCATATATATATTTTTATAAACTCAAATTATTTATTTTTTATTACATGAAATATCGATTATTAATTAATAAAAACATTTGTGATGATACTACTCCGTCATAATATTACATCCATAAAATATAACATTTCTACTCTCTACAATAAATTTACAATTTATTTTAATTTAGTGATATGATAGACGTTTTAGATAAATAAATATAATATTTCCAAATCACTAACCAACTTATTTAAAAAAAAAAAAATTGTAAATGTACACAAATAATTCTGAATCGAGAGGACTTAGTTTCAGTTATTAAAATACATCAGGAATAATAAAAATAAGCACAAAAAAATAATAATTATCTTAAAACTGACATAAGAATTATCGTCTAAGTTTAACAAATTATTGATATTTCGTTGTCGGGGACAAATTCCGTATGATATATTAAATACTAATATAAATTACAAAGGAATGAAGTCAATTCTACTTTCACTAAGCTACCATAAAAATATGAGATATTATGATTACATGGAAACAATTCCATCGAAGGCTTTTCTTAAAACCACATAAATACGTTATAATTGGCAACTAATATAACGCCATGAATTGATTTAAAAATTAAATAAGGCAACAGTTACTATTATTAAGAAACATATATTTTATTGTTAATTATGCGACTTCCGCGGCCGCTTAGTACCGGCTAAGAATAGTACCACCCCATATCATCTCTAAGGATGTCGTAAAAGGCGACTAACGGATAAACTAGGGTATCGGTACCACAAACACTTACTGCGATCGCCTACCCGCCTGCCAAGCGTGGCGATTATGGCAATTCCCCCCTTATCGGGGGAGACTTATGTCCAGCAGTGGACGTCTTATGGTTGAGTAGATGGTGGATGGATACACCTACTATATTTCTATTTTAAGAATATAGCCATTAAAGATTTAAATAAAGCCAAATTGAATAAAATCATGTATTTATGTAAGTGTAAAATGTATACTATAGATAACTTTTTATGTTGTTTACTGTTGAATTACATATGGTCACAAAATTAACAATAAATATATTTGAACAGTTCCCTCAGCTACAATAATCTCAAACTAGTCAAAACCGTGCAATGTGTCGCAACAAACACGAGAGCAAAGTGACAATAAAACAACTCACACTTTATCAAACGTTCATTCTAAATATTGCTAAAAAGACATGCGTAAAGAAATACGCATATATATGGCAGTATTATGAAATCTAATGCTACGGCCACATTGGTGAGCCTCGGCGAACGTTTGCTTTATCGTGACGAATGTAGTCAAAACGGTCATCATTGACACGAAACTTTTATCAAATTCGCGCTCAAACACGAATACCGGCAACAGCAATATTTTGTTAATTACAGACAAACTATTGTTGAATTTTTTTTTATTATCAGACATATTTCTAAATTAATATGTAAATTAAATTTTTATTTATCACTGTTGTATTTATATGAATTGTAAACATTCAGCAACGCTTATACACATATATATTTTTTGTAAGAAATTTTCATAAATTACATAACGCGGCAGCTTCGATTACGTGACTATATATCCCTTCCAACTATTTATTTTATTTATAACAATTACGCCTGTGAAATTCTATAATTATAACCAGGCAACCATGGATAAGAAAATGCAACTGTTCATGTACGTTGTTTTTTTTTAATAGTGAAGCGGGTTTTAGCTCCGATGTTTATCATCGAATATTTATCAAGCCCATAGATTATGTAAATATTTTTATCTGTTGAAATGTTTATAAATACATTTACCTTAGTGCAAATGGTTTATTTTAATACATAAATTATTAGTCATTTAAACCTCTGGTCATGTTTAAAAACAAAAATGTTGAGCGAAAATTAAATAATTATCAATGTGTTGAATCGACATCTTCATTAATAAAATCAATTGTCATAGGAAATCGCTTTAGTAACACATCACTAATTGAGTTGTACTCGAACTGTCTAAAATAAAATATGGTTGGAAGGGGTATAGTTTATTACGAACTTTGCATGATTTGTCTCGAAAACGCCTACAGATGTGGCCCTAGCATTAAATAAAAGACATTAGGAAATAAAATATTGCTTCTACGATACTACTATTTTCACGATTCGATGCCGGTTCTAGTAATGTTAACAAAACTAAATCACAAATTGTGAAACATCGTAAGTCGTAAGCAATATTTGATCCAATAATACCAAAGAATCACTTTGAGTATCATTGACTTCAGAAAGCTGAACAAAAAATCTCTAGCTATACGAACTAGTTAATGTAATAATAGAATACATAAGTAAGGTATATATGTAATAGTTATCTTATTGGCGAAGATTAGCACCTCTGAAAATGTCTACATCAATATAAAAAAAAAACAATCTAATAAATTCAGCAAACTTACTGATGTGTCATGAAAAAGATAATATTGTATAAAATAAAAATTACCTACGAGTTACGAGAAACGAAATTAATCATATCTTTTACAACGAAACATTACATAAAATTTAACAGTCATGGGGCGGAATGAAAGTTCTCGAGTCGCTAATATATGAGTCGTATAGAATCATAGGCGGCAATCTACAATCGCCAACAAAAAAACGTTCATATTGTTTTTTTTTTAAAGTTTGAACTACTAACTTCATGTTGCCATATATCACTTATATATATTAACGACCCATTTTATGTTATAGTTTAGAATAATTTTTTTTCTACTGTCAAAAATGAGTTAAACTGTAGATAGCCACTTTTGATTCTATAATATACTACTCATATGTCGTCCATTAAATTTTAAGAAACACTGCGTATATTTAATATAAAACTTATTTAAAAATTAGCGACCCTAATATATGTGTATATACTAGTCTTGTGCCCGAGGCTTCGCCCGTCATTCTTTTATTCTTCACTGCGTAATAAAGTATCTAATTTTTTTACAAGGAACCCTAATTTCATTTTCACTTAGAGAAAGCAAATATATTTTTCACAAATTTTTAAGCACTTGTCAGTAAAATTGACCAGTACAAATGTTTTTATACAATTTCTAGGGTCATAACTTTTTTATACGGAACCCTAATTATTTACCAACATTTTTTTGGTACTAACAAAAAGCAAAGATATTTGTAACAAATTCAAATACCTGCCGGTAAAACTGCGAATTGAATCAAATTTTAATGAGTTTTAATTTTCTTACGCGGAACTCTAATAATTTTCAAAAAAACTTAGCCTAAATTACGCACAGTAACTATCTGCCAAAAAAGTCCCGTCAAAATGTGTCGACCAATTCTGGATATTAGCCGGATCGAGAGGGTAAAAAAAATTAAATTGTATTTTTGGAATAGGTATCTCACATACATTCATATGTGTGTAGTAAAAAGTTGTTATTTGTATATAACAAACAGACACTTCAATTTTATTTATTAGTATAGATAATTACATAATAACATAAGAATACATAAGTAGAAAACCGTATTTTAATATAAGGAAATCTATCTCTCCCTATATTTATTTATTCGGCAGTCCTTAAACATAGCTTCAATAAAATGACAGCTGTCAGCAATAATGACCATATAACTTTGCTGTTACGTCATCAGCTTATTGGTACTGTTATCCAGAAAATCATTTCTAACATCGAATTAAAAATGAAATCAAAACAATACACATTTAAATAAACCTTTTAATTATCTACTAGCCTTTACAATATTATTTAATGTTGCTAAAATGTTAGGAATAATGATTCTAATGAGAAAAAACGATAACGCTTTTGCATGTACATGTAACTTTAATTTTGATTTTGTTTTTAAATTTAATTCTGTTTTGATTGGTTTAATTTTGAATTTAATTTTGTTTTTAATTTTAATTTTAATTCTGATTTTGAATTTAGCCTTGGAATTTGATTCTAATTTTGATTTCAAATTTTGACGTGTATTTTTGACATTATTATTACTAACATTATCAATGACATGGAAAGTGTTGTCCTAGAATAAGATCTATCTATCTGTCTAATTAGTCTAAGTATCTGTTCTTTCTACTCTGTCTCTTCATCCTTCGTATATGTCTTCTTTCAATTTCACATTTGTAATTATTAATTTTATAAGTTTAACTAATTGTATGATATGTCTAAGAACAAAAAAAATGTATTAGATTAAGAAAATAAGAGGCAAAATAACGAGCCTAAAACAAACAAAAAAACAAATAAATAAATTGCACATAAGAAAAAAGAGGCCCACCAGAAAAAAGGCAAAAATAACAAATGAATAAATAAAAACTTGATTATAGTAGTAAAAAGATCTCTGGTCACGCTAGAGGATGACGGGGACTATAAAAAAAAAATGCAAAAGCCAATTGAATATTCATATCGATTTGGTTAGTACTAACTATCATCTCGGCACTATTTACAAAAGTCTGACAGCTGTCATTCCAATCAAACTATACTTTGACGAATATTACAAAACACGAGAGAACATCGAATGCAAATACTAAGTTGAGCAACGTTCGTTAGGGAATTTAACAATTTACTCTCAATCACAATAATATTATGTATTGTCAACGATTCACAGGACCTTTAGTGTCGGTACGTTTAAAATCTAAATAGATATATAACTTTTAAGATATAGGAATATGCTATAAGATCTGATATATAAATATATAACGACAGGGAAGACTGGTATGGTCTATCGTTATCAATCCTGTAAGAAAGAAAAATAAATCAAATACATACATTGAAGTAAAAGTTAAATTTATTTGAAGGTAACTGCAAATGTTGCCTGTTTTTTTTTCTATACAAGCTCAGTGCTTTGAGCACAGTCTCATCCGCCGTTAAGTGACGATGTGGTCCAGGATGGTAAACACACTAATAGATACTGGTTCTCAAGTGACGCTGCCGGAACACACCTATTGGTGGCGACAGGTTTTCAAACTTGAGGGTGGTAGCTAGCTACCCAGGAGCCACCACCATGCTATAGTTTTCTCACGATGTTTTCCTTTACGGAAAGCTCAGGCCGATTTTAGAGTCGGATAAGGTGGGGTTCGAACCCGCTTCGATTGACGCAGAATCCGACCACACTACCCGCTGCGCCATCATCGCTCTATCATGCTGTTTAAATAGATGCCTTAATAGTAATTTAAAGTTTAAAGTCTTTTTAAATAATTACACCTCCTCTAGGCTCCTCCAGTTTTTATTGTAATGATTATAATCAATTTAGTGTTTTAATTTTAAATGGTAATTACTCTCATGAAGACGAATAATAATTTTTATTAATTAATTCAGTAATTTTGCTTTCGAATATGATTGTCGTGATTTTAATGGCTATATAATTTTATTCAGAAAAAATATTTTACTTGATACAAATGTGAAATCAATACTAGGGATGTTCATCTACAAAAAAAAAATTGTTATTTTTTTCATTTTGACATATCGTAATGTTGTGTCGATACTATGCGACATATCAAACAAACATATCGATATTTTCAATATATCGTATGCTCAACTCAATAATTAATTATTAGAAGTGGCTTTTGTGCAATCCACCAAATTATTGTAAATTTTTGACAGCCGGGGTCTCAATAGAAATTACATTAAGAACACTCATCATCAAAATAAAGTAGAAGTAGTGTATTTTTAATGTAGTTCGATATAATATATGTCGATATCAGCCGACTCGATAATATCGGGTCGATTCGATATAACGAGAGTGTGTGTCGATATTAACTGTCGATATGTATCACACCACTAATGGCCCACGTCAATCGACAATTCTGAAGGATACAGACAGGACAGTGTGTAGAATGTGGTGGGTGTAAGTGACCTTGAGGGTTATGAGTGTGGACTAGCTGTTCTGGTTGGCGTTCCTCCTCGCCTGCCACTTGAAGTCGACTTGCATGAGCCACTGCTGCGAGCGCGCGCGGCTGCACGGCCGCAGCACCGGCTTCCAAACGTCAGCCGATTCCGGCTTCTCGAGGCACATACCGGTGTTCGTATGTTTTATCGTGCGAGTCTAGGAAATAGAACAAAAAAAAAAAAAAAAAAAAAACCTTAAACACCCGAAACCCTCGGCTAATCCACGAGCGACCGACCAATACCAATAATTATGTCCGTAATTCATTGATGACCAAATGCGCACACTCATAATAAGAAAGCAGCAAATGGAGACTTTTAATATTACAGTAATACCCCGCTTAGCGCGACCCCGTTACGCGCGGTTAAACTATAACGCGAATTTGAAATTTCGCGCTCAAATGCCTCGCATTACGCGAAAGTGTGCGTATAAAAACATAATGTAAAGACAATAGATGTATTTTTCCGTAAAAAATAAGAGTATGTATTACATAAAGTGTTCTTAGAATTAAAGTGATTGATTAAAATGATTTGTATTTTTTTGTATTACATTTCGACTATGTTTAATCCATAAACCTCGATATACGCGAATTGCAGTTAACGCGATTTTTTTCGGAACGTATCCCTCGCGTAAAGCGGGGTATTACTGTAGTGTAGCGTTTATGGGAAAGTTTTTTTTTACACGGAATAGGCTCAGTGCTTTGACCACAATCTCACCTGATATTAAGTGACGATGTGATCTAGGACGGTAAACCTAGAGACATTGATTATCTATTTGTATACATTTGACGTGGTATAAAAATTTCTAATTTACCTTGGTGTCGTAAGTCCACTCCTGGTTCCCGCGCATCCCGTGACACCGTATCAGCTTGATGGGTCCCCGGGGGTGCGCCGCGTCCAAACAGTTGTCGTCCGACATTATTTGCTTACGTTTCGTGTAAGCAAACACCTGTAACAACAACGGCATGTACATTATTCAAAATGATTTGTATAGCCTCGACTACACTACTCGCGAATTCACTTGAAACTTCTATCTTACAAAGTGAATGTTCCTGATATGCCCATATAATAAAGTGGAAACGTCGGACTTAATAAGCAGTGCGAGTATTTAATGGTTCGAGTATCCATAAAAATGAGACAATAGGAAGACAATAGAAAAACAATGGAAAGCTGGTTTAAACGCCCGGTTAGTGCTCAAGGGGTTAAAAAATAAAACGAGTGTTTTAAAAAATCCTTTGCCTGGAGCGTAAAATCCGAGAACGATCAGGAGTCGCCAGAGACGAGGCAAGGATTCAGGACGCGAAGCGAAATTCCCTCTACATTATCATATTAGTTTAACTACATCCTTCTTCTCTAGTAATATTGATGCTATATATATAATGGTTGAACTCATATTGCGCGAGGTTCTGTTTGTGTGCATCCATTCAACCGAAAGACGTCCACTGCTGGACATAGGTCTCCCCCAATGATCGACACGACGACCGGTCTTGCGTCACCCACAGCCAGCATTCCCGCGGCCTTCACCAGGTCGTCGGTCCACCCTGTGGAGGGTGAACCATTCGAGAACCCGTTGGTCCCATCGGGCATCGGTTCTGCGAGCAATGTGCCCAGCCCGCTGCCACTTAAGTTCAGCAATTCTTCGGGCAATATCGGTTACTTTGGTTCTTTTGCGGATCTCCAATTTCTTGATTCAATCACGCAGTGAAACTCTAAACATTGCGCTTTGAGTAACTTTCGAGCTTTTTTTTATTAGGCCCATTTTGAGCGACCACGACATATTTAAACAAATTATATGTTTTTTAAATAATTTGCTAACATTTCACGTAATATGAAATGTCAGTGGACAGAAGAATCTTTTAATTCTGAAAAAAAAGTATAGATCCGTACAATGAGCGTGTATAGAAAACCGACCTGATTCCCTCCCATGCCGTGACAATAACCCATGCCCAGAGGCTGGCCGGCTTTGCCGCCGAGTGTATCCAAACAGTTCGAAGTCTCGGCGTTTCGTATCTGAAACGGAGCGTAACATCACTTGAACAAACACTACAGAATCAATATAACGTAAGTATGTATACATAAAATAACACCGTGTCGTTGAACTGGAAATAATTTGCTTTACTATAAAGGTAAATGCACACTGTAATGATATTATAAATATGGATCACAGTGAAAACTCCTCCTGTGGCTCTTTGGTTCGTATTTTTCTATTTTACGATAAACACTATAAGGAAAATTATAAAATTTTAAAGTTATCTCGGGATATTCGCCTTCACTGTAAGGTCGTGTAACTAATTAATTATCTCGACTTTTTAAACTTTAACTGGTTCTAACCAATTATGTATCTTTTTATAAGATAGAAAATATCCATTTAATATTTGAACTAACTATATAAATTCACTTGGACTAATTTACTATTTTCAAATTTAAATTATTTTTTAACAAAAACCTTATCGTTCAATGCCAATTTATAAATTGAATAGTTTTAAAATTTATTTAAATTGAACTGAATTCGATCGTTGTGAACAATTAATTATATCGATGGTATAAATAAATACTCACAATACAATAGTAACATAATACAATGCAATTAAATGCACCTACTGTTATTTTAATATTTGAATTGATATTTTATTTTCTATTGTTCGATTCTTTTATTCAACTATTAAGACTTCAATCAAATTCATTGATAAATAACTATTTACATAACCGAAGCAGGTGTAAATACTCTATTACTTTAAAATTATCTATTGACAAATAAATAAATATGACATTATAGATCATAAAATGAAATATGTCCACACACAGTCCACAGAAATATCATCAATTTAATAACAACATTAATTAATGTATTATTTATATTTAAATAGAATCACAAAAATGTATAACCCTTAAAATTAATTCACATTCCGTAATCATATCTAACATTAAAAATAAAATGATAATAACGCAATAACTTTCAAATATCTTCAACAAAATCTAAGACATTCAATTTAAAATAAAGTTAAATATAATTTTATCTGTCACCACATTTTATGTAAGCGATTCTTTTTTGTTAATTTAGCATTAAAAATCATTAAAACACTGGTAACTTCAAAATATTACTAAAGATATATTTGCCGTCCCACGATTTAGGCTGAGTAAGTCAAATAAAAGCTTTTTAGGTAGGTAATAATACTATTCGGTTTACAACAAGATCCAAAAGAACATTACTGATTTACCTGACAATAAATTCAAGCACTATGTCGAGCAAGTCTTAATTTAAAATGTAGTGAAGGTATTAAAGGATAGATCAT
Source organism: Samia ricini (assembly GCA_014132275.2). Classification (NCBI taxonomy): domain Eukaryota; kingdom Metazoa; phylum Arthropoda; class Insecta; order Lepidoptera; family Saturniidae; genus Samia; species Samia ricini. The sequence continues at coordinate 6,193,098 of AP028159.1, forward strand.
TATGTGAACGATAGTGATATCTGGAAATTACACCCCTCTCTGCTTCCGCTAACAAAGGTTAAAGTATAAATTGTCTAGTTTTTAAATATTAAAAAACCTATAAATTTATAATTAAAAAAAAAAAAACAATACGAGTTTCTTGTTGACTCTTCTCGACCGGGTTGCTTTCCGAATAGGTGCCAATGGTTTGACGTTCATAAACACCTTCTTAGTGCCTAAATTTAATAGACTTTCTTGTTTTTGATTTACTAAATTAAAATAAAATCCATCCATCCATTCAACCAAAACATGTCCATAAGTGGGCATAGGTCTCTTCCAAAGATCTCCACAACGACCGGTCTTGCGCCACTAACATCCAGCTGAGTCCCGCGACCTTCACCAGGTCGTCAACCCGTGGCGGTTCTACGACCAATGTGCCCAGCCCATTGCCACTTATGTTTGGCATTTCTTCAGGCAAAGTCGGTTAGTTTAGTGCTTCTGCTGATCTCCTAATCTCTAATACGAAAGTGGATTATAACCATTATATTAATTACCTCTCCGAGATAGTAGTACTCAAGCGGCATCTGACTCTCCGGATAAATATTCTCAAGATACCATCTAAAGCTCTTGCACTTGAGACGATCGCGGAGCGCTTTCCGCTCTGTGACGTCACCAACGGGCACGCTCAACGCTCCTGATACCATCACAATAGACTCGTGAGCGAATCTCGGTGAAGGAACTTTTATAGACAACTTGGCTATGTTCCATTTTTATTACGTAAAATTAATGAACGATTTAATTTTAGATTCATCGAGCTAATAATAATAATAAAATAGAACAACAATAATTAATTTATTTTTACTTTGATTTTCAACTTAAATGTCTACACATTTACGGGGTGATTAACTAAAAAAAAAGTAAAATAAAATATATTCTAGCTTTAATGCAAATGTCATTCTAAGGATTTTCGATTCGATTAGGGGAAACAGTACAAGGAAAGTATATTGCAATCAAAACTGTGATCCCCCACTTTGGGTTAAGTTATTAAAATATTTTTTTAATATTCCAGTTAGGTAAGCACAACTTCTTACGAGCGTTGTTAGTGAATGCTAAAGCAAAATTAATATAAATAATCGACATGCGTTAATAAAATAGATCGTTTAAACTCACCGAAAAGTTTTATAAATTTTTACGATCCAAATTAAGAATAAAAGACATTATTAAGAAATAAACTGCTTTTAAAATTTAAACTTTTGTGACAAAAATGTGTAACTTGATTGTGATTTATAATTGAATATACCCAGTTTATATTTCACTTGATCTTAACTAAATTATGTAGTAGTAGTATAAATAATTAAGAGAAGAGAAGAATCTACTTATAATTTTTGAAAAAAAAAACATTTTTATGAATTGTATTAGAATTTTTACAGTCCGTATATATAGAGCTAAAAGTCGATATTTTCTTCACAAAATTAAGAGTGTAAAATATATTAAACAAACATTTTCAAGGACGTTTTATATTTGCATTTATGAAATTAAAATTTTAAACAGGTGTGCTTTGGGTCTAACAATTATTATTTACTTTTTTTTACTAAGGAAAAAATTTCTATAACGCAAACGCCGCAGTCGTGGCGCAGAAGTATGGTTATCCTTTATTTTTAAATATGACAACCTCTTTAAAAATGTATGGTTTCGTCTCACTTCCGAGTCATGACCATGACCTGCATTCGAGATTCCTCACGAAATGAATAGCACACAGGCTTGACGAATTAGCGGGCTTTAACAGCGTATACCACATACATATTCTGCGGCATCCCCCCTTTGATTAGTGTTGTGGACTAAGATAAAACCTTCGATTCGATCAAGACGTATACTGCAATCTCTACAACAGAGCCAAGTCGGTACATTAAAGCGTTAAAAACGGTTTGTACGAAAACGCCATCTTGCCAGTCCAATCACAGAAACCTCTGCGAAGTGGTTTCAAACAGAGAGGTGTCATGGCTTCTGTAACAGTTCATCGCTGCCTTGAGGGGAAGTCTCCAAGGTTCTGAACTAGAACGGTAACAACATAAACGGCAAGTACATAACGCTTTGCCGATAATATTTTAGTCATGACTGAGACCCCGAAAGTTCTATGTGCTAAGTAGATAAAGAAAATGAACATGGACAAGATGAAAATCATGTTTGGTGTCCAAGTTGTGACCGACTCCTATAAAAATTGAAAACTCTACTCTTGAAGTTGTTGACAAGTGTATATATATATATATACACACACGGGACAAACCGTCCAGTTAGACAGGTCTAAGTTCAAGAAAGAGGTAAATCGTCGAATCCGTATCGGCTGGGCAGCGTTTAGGAAGCTATGCAGAATTTTCTCGTCCGGAATATTGTGGTGCTTCGGATGGAAAGTCTTCGACCAGTGTGTGTCACCAGATGACAAATGGCACTTAGACGGTCATAATGGGCCTATAAGAAGGCTCAACTTTACTCAAAGGATAATGGTGAAAGCTTTACTCGGAGTTTCACTGCGTGATTGAATTACAGTTGAAGGTATCCGAAGAAGAACCCAAATAACCAACAGTCATTTTTCATTCGCGGAAATCCGCTGGATGCGGGCGGGACAAAACTTTATTGTGCGGATCCTATGTCTAGTAATAAACGTCTTTCGCCTGATATGATGATGAGGAAGTTTTGTCCGATAATTTCGTTTCAAGTATGGATATAGTTGTACGTGCCCTTTTGAACTATATGCCTCTATAGCTTTACAGCCAGATTTTTACATGTGCTTTTTGAAATAAACTACAATAAAAATATCGTATCGTAAAATTCATTTGCAGCACCGTCTAATATGATAGAAATGCTACCGAAGCAAACCGGACTCTACAGGAGAGATCTTTTCGGTAGGCATATTATATATATTTTATTTTTTAATATACGGACATTTACTATTTTATTGTAGTATCCTAGTAGTATTAGCTAGTTTATAATACAAATCAAGATCTAGTGAAATCGAAAGTGGGTAAACTGTTGTCAACCTGGGTTAATATTGTAGTAGAAGTGCTTCCACTCGTCTAGCCAGACTTCAGCGAGACGCGCGTTGTTGTGATTGACGACGCGGCCGGTACCGCCCGGGAACGAGTACGGCGTTGTCTTGCGGAACACGTGGCCCACGTGCGAGCACGGCGCTATCACCAACGTACCGCCGCACATCCACACCTGGGCCCCCCGCCCCCCGTCGCCCGGTTAGCAACCATCCCGCTCCGGTATAAACCCCGCAAATTGCTAATCCGCCTGTCCGCCATTTTGGTGTGACGTAATCGAGTGTCATTCAAAGCGCCTTACAAGGTATTACGTAAGCTAAATTTTAAACATTTATGACTTTTCTACTCCCCCGTGCTAAATTATACTAAATAACTATTTATCTTTTTATAATTTTTTTTTTTTTCTAATTGTTAAAACAAAGTAAAAATGGCTGACGTAATCACTATTAGTTCGCTCTCACCGATCCCATCCTCTTGTCATCAAAAATCAGTATCAACTGCCGGATTATTGTTAGATATTTTAAAAGGAAATTATATGTACTTAATCCCATTCTATTAATGCTAATTATTCAATAATGTATAAGTTAAATTAACTACAAAAAAATTTAGTGCCAAATGACGTCACATGGACGTAAATGTGACATGGTTTCCAGCTCATTAGCAATTTACGAGGATTATGTAAACGAGTACACACCACAAAAAACCAACCAAACCTCATCATTTGCACATTTAGCTCCGCATAATTACATTTTAATAAAAATGATGGATACTTTATGGTCATCATAAATATACCCTTTTATTATAATGAATTACTATGATTTGCAAGTGATATGAATATAATATTAATGTCATAAATACAACTTCTAATATTATTTCTACTGTTAACCTTTTACCCTGATTTGTTAATTTTTAATAAGCTATACTTCTAGTCGGTTGCAAATGATCGATTAGTAACGGTCGGATTTTTATAACAATATCCACATTATTTACTATTAATATATTCAAAATGTCATATCAAAATTTATTACAATATTAGATTAGTATTAGAAATTATAATAATGGATATCGTTAACTTCTTCATAAAACTGAATGTAGTTTTCAGTGTTACCATTTTATAAGCTGAATAAAGAGATAATATAATTATATAATTAATATATACGTGGGTTATTACGTTTTAGTATCACATAGAATAAATATAAATAGCACAAACACATTAGGTATAGGTTTACATATATATTTAAATATATATGATAAATTACTCAATACGAGTTAGGACGGATCATTTTTTAAATTGTTCAACATACAAAGGTTACATATACAACAATCGCGATACACAAAAAAAAATACATTTAAATTCTATTAAGCCATGAAATTCGGTCAAGGGTTATAAGAATTGATTTTAATATTATCAAATAATGACATTAAATAGCATACTAATTGGAAACATGGATAATAAAGTACCTAATTTAGTATTTATAGCCCTTAACCAATAAGGATTGCTGTGGGTAATTTTATCTGAATCTCAAATTTTTCATTGCTTCTGCATCAATGAGAAGCAGAAATGAAAATAAAATCAAACGAAACTAAAAATCTATTAAAAAAATACATAGACGCTAGATTGACGTCAACATAAAAAAAAACACGTAAAATAAATTGATCAAGAATATAGTTAAGAACAGGAGGTTTCCGAATAAAATATGAGACATTGACATGAGATGAAATTAAAAAAATAAAGTAAAGTGGAAGTAAGAAGCATTTAAAAAAAGCGAGCGAAATTAAAAATAGTCATACAACAATTATTGAATGCAGCTGCAATGGTGATCAATGTTAATGTTTTACAAAGCTAATTCACGATATTATATGTTATAATGATTTTTTTTTAATAAAACAAATAAACACATAGAACGCAATGTTAGTGTAATAATATAATCCCAAGCCACAACAAAACTTTATTTTTGTGCCACAACTTGTTCACGTTTTGAGACCATTTAATTTTCCTACGTGTCCAATAAAATGTTATAACAACGGAACAAAAAATATTTTTGGATATTTTTTTATCTACATTATTATTATATAAAGAGGTAAAGAAGAGGTAAATCTCAAAAACTTTTTTGTAGAAAGCACGCATTATCACCGATTAAGATAGGCTATATCTAAAAATCTTTAAATCCACAGGACAGCTTTTGAACGGGTTTCTTTGTAATGACTCTATATTATAATATTAGGAAGTAAGGCTATTCAAAAAAGACAAATTAACGCGAGAGAATCCGCGTGCACAATTTTAATGTTTTAATCAATTATTTTCTCTTCAGCCTTAATCACGACAATTTAAAGATATCGATGATTTACGCATTTAACAAACACAAAAAAAAAACACTTCTTATGAATCAAAACGTGATCAGGTGATGGCACGTAGACATTCCAAGTCCGAACCTGGGTTCATGGCGTAATAGAAATCCCCCCACTCATCCATCCAGACTTCGGCGACGCGGGCCGCATTGTGCAGGACCACGTTCTGTACACCGCCGGGGAACGAGTACGGCGACTTGTCCCGGAACACGTGACCCACGTGGGAACACGGCACGATCTCCAGCACACCGCCGCATTGCCATACCTTTCGCCCACAGTCGCCATATTATCAATTTTACAACCCTCATACTCTCAGCCGGGATGTCTGTTCCGATCGACAACTGAAGAGGCTTTTGTATCCACAGCCAGCGTGATACAGTGACACTTTCTTGCACTAGCATTAACACGCATTTCAATACACCCCACAACTCAATACCTGTAGTTTTTTTTCTAACCTAGCTAATGCTGTTGATAGGAAGGGCCTTTACAGCTTCACTACACGCAGGTACATAGGTTATATAAGAAAACTCGAGAATTGCGTAGAATTTACGTGTAAGTTAGCGGCCCAAGCCGAGGTCCATACCACTTCGCTGCCTTTGCGCTAGCTACCACTCTCTCGGCTGATACTAATACCTATATTTAATAAGGCATATTATTCACAAAACGTAGTCTGCTATTTTCAACAAATTAAATGCTAGTATAAACTACCCATGTTTTTGATAAAATAAACATCGTATATATTGACCACATAATCACAATCGAAGCTATATACCACTTTTCATTAGAACGGACAATTTCATTCAGGTTTAAGTTAAAATCTTTAAAATGTACCAGATATTTTATAATTTAATATTAATCTTGCTGAATTTAATGTATCAATTTAAAATCTCTTTGTTCTATAGAAAAAACGATTAACAGCTTTTACGTTCTATGAAATTTTGATTTATGTGTTTCTAAAGAAATCAATCAAATACGTCACGGTACTTTCTTATAATAACGCGTAAGTTGAATATAAGATTTTTAACCAAACTTCAAAATTGTGACATTTGATTCTTTTTTTAACCACTGGAAATTTTCTAAATAAGTGGTATCGCTGGACTAGTTATAGTCTCCAAGTTTTAACATCCGTCGCCTGTAGGTGACAGGTGTCTTCCAGCCAGCTTTATTTGAGAGTCAATCACTTTCCGGCTTATTCTTAAGCTACATCGTCACTTAACACAAGTGACGCTAAACTTATACCGTAAAAGAAAAAAAAATCTTCACATTTCATCAGTATAAACCCTTGTAAATAAGAAGTTGTATATTTAAAACAGTCTTAATTCGCCTGAAAAATTAAATTACACCTAAACAAATATAAATTAAAATTATCAATACCTATTTAATGAACAAAATAACATATTAAATTAGCTTTGTATTTTACCCTGAAACTCATCTCGAGGTTCTCGCCGCCCCAAATGTCCATGCCTTCGTCGTATGATCCTATTTTATAGAAGTATTCCTTGTCGATTGCGAACAGACCGCCGGCCATTGTCGGTGTGCGTAATGGAGCAGTCCTGTCCCCCCGCCCCTACGAGCCATCTCACGTTCTGGTACACGGTACCTGGGCGTTAAAAAAGCAATACAGGGTAGTGTGAATTCAGCCTCAATGGACTTAGATTCAAATCACCCATTCTATAATCAGCTTAAGCTTCCGATGCGCAACATCGCAACGCGCATAGGGTATTTTCTAATGCTTACCTTCGCTAACAACCACTTTCAAAACATCTATAAGTTTATATGTTTATATCATACTAAACACAACAACACTACTAAACATCAGATTTAAGATTGTTGTCAAAGCGATATTGTTCTTATGTGTTTATGTTGTCCTAGTACAAGTGGCGGTTCGAGGAGGGTCATGACCCACAAAACCGTACACGTCGAATTGACTAATTTCTTAAAAATAGACATATTACGAAAACTTTAAGTAAATTACCAACTTTTTATTTAAAAAGTCTAAACAATGAAAACAGATATTGGTAAGTATTAAAAATAATTTTGAACACGCGAAACACTATATATTTTATATACCCTATCAATATGACACTGCCCCTCTCCCCTCAAATTCATGGGTTGCGGCCACATCTGTTAAGTACAGCAAAAAAAAAAAACAAGGATACCTACTACGAAACGTGTTTTTCAAATGGTCACACTCCAGCTTATAGTCATTCATACCAAACGTCATAATGACATTCAATAGAACAGACCAGAATTTGAAACCGGCTAATCTCCTTCGTTTAAATTTCAACCAGTTGACACTGGCGGAATCGTGTATCTCAGATATGCCACTATTTTTATCAGAAACAAAACAGTGTTCCTCACCGGCCAATTTCATTCGTTCTAAAATCTACTCGACATTGGCGGAATTGTACACATTACACATGCCGCCATTTTCATAAGTGAAGTGAAGTGACATAATGACAGCGCGTCGCGTTTCGGGATCAACCCGTCAATATCCAGTCCTACCTAGGGGCTTTAGAGATCTAGATTCTCATGTATCTGAAAAAGTGCAGTAATTCCAAAAAAGAATCCCACAATCTCCTCTCTAATTTAATATAGGCTGTCCTACTCAAAATTGAGTTGAAATAACTCGCCTATCAGTGCCTGTTACCAATCGTAACTAGGTTTGGCACCCGTACTTTATTATAAAGTATTGTACGTTATTTCAGGTAATTGTACTTTCTATTTCATGAGAACAATAAAGTGCGCGAAATGCTTTATTTCGCTGAGAATCAGATTACATATTGTATACATACACATATTGGCAGTAAATTTTTTTGCGTAAAACAGAACTATTCAGTTATAGTGAGTGATGATGTTATCAATTGTTGCCAAATATCTTTTTTTACTTTCATGAAGTAAAGCGCCATGTGGGAACAAGATAGCTCACTCTTTTGCAATGTTTTTTGACAATTATTTAACTGATAATTATTAATATACATTACATTATTATTAAATTGGTCTATTATTCAAAATTATTTTTAGGTTAGAAAACTGCCTAATGATTTTTCTAAATTTATTGAAGCTTAATTGAAACTTCAACCTTAAATAGACTGTAAAAATGGTGTGCAACTATTTAACAGTGATAATTATTTGTTAAAAGTTACTAAAAGTAGTGAAAGATATGTTTTTAAGAAACATAATAAAGTAAAATAAATCGTACTTTATTTTGACATAACATATTTTTTATTCCGGGCTTTAATAGTCGATGTACTTTATTTGCACAAAAAAAAAAGTGGCAACCTACAAAGCTGTTTGAGAAACGCTACTTTACGGCAGAAATAATATGTCCAATAATGGTGCTCCTGCAATTGAAACTTGCAATGCTTCTATCACTGGCTTAAATTATTCATACGTATTACAATTGCCTATTTAATTGTGTATAAATAATGTATTTAAAGAGTGAAAAAAACCTGTTATAACGAAATCGAAACGACTAGCACAGCTAAGTCAATTGTAAGTAATTTTATATATACGAATCTCTATAATTGTGTAGATAGTAGTGGTGAAGCGCTCCTATAACCCGATACCTTATAGCCTTACTAAAAAACAAAACACTTAATGCGCACACATCAAGACATACATCTAATATACTATACAACCACACAGTCGTAAACGCGAAACACACACACAAATAACTTGCTCATACAAGCCGGTAGCAAAATGTCGGAATTGAGTTCACACACCATGCACATTTCACTTTAATTATCACCAACACAATCAAAGCATTAGTGTGTACCTATTATGTAAACGTAGCGCAAATTTAAGCTCAAAATAAGCCCCTTCGTTCCGGGTTATTCATTTAATTTTAATCATTATTGTGATACGATTACGGTTTATCAATATAAATATTTGAAGAAAGCGCCATCTACTGACTTACTAGAAAAATGTCTTCCAAGCAACATCATCTAAAAAGAATATGCTAACAAATCCCATAGATGTCACTTATTAAATTTTACTATTACGCTACACTGAAATGATGGATTTACTTCCTATTTTAGAATGGTCGATCATGTGTCAATTTCGTAGCCGAAGAAGTTAGGATTAGAAGTTAGGTTAGGAAGTTAGTTGTATTAAAGTATAAAAGAAAAACAAATAAATCTGTATTATTTTATGTATCATGTACTTTTTTTTACATAGGGATATGCGTTTAGGCACCGTCCTCCCATGCGGGGGCAGGGAGGGTGTGTGGGACTAACACTAGGGAAGGAGACCCTAGCGACTACCCACTAAAACCCTATGAGTGACCGTCTCTACCGCCACATAAGGAGGGCAACACGGGATCGCAACCATACACCGCGACATACCCCCCGGACGAATGACCTAGCCCGAAGGCCAAATCCCTACCCGCAAAAGAACTAGTCCCGGTCAGCCAAGACTAAGCCCCCCAACGGCATCCCCAGTGCAATGGAAGGTCAGGGCCCCCGCCCCTTCCCCCCTTGGGTCAGCATGTATCATGTACCTAGGTAACTAATGGTTATGTTTAGTTTCGTGTAAGTCGCCATCTCGCGTCGTCCTGTTAAAATTAAATAGTTAAATTCCACGATCACTAAAGTTAACCAATTTATTAGGTTGTCATAATTATAGGAACATTTATCACAAATAAAATGAAATTGACATTTCGTATTTAGCGTGCTAAATAATTATCATCTTTAAACTCAAAAAACAACTTACCATACTCGACATGTACTGTTTATGTAACTCCAGTGAAGTCAAGTATGGTAAAGATGGTTAACATTAACTGCAACTGGATAGCTTCGCTTAGCAACACAAGCATCCATCATTCACTACTGTACTAATTTTCAAGAGTAAGAAGTATGAGGACCAGGTAGATTTCTATGCTCCGGCTTTAAAGATGATTTTATCACACTACGCCACTGGTAGATAGCATGATTAACTGTAGCGGGGTCAGACCATTAATCAAATTACAGCAATAAGGTCACTCTGGCATGCTTCAGCGTTATGAATTAATCAATTACTATAACTATAGTATTATTGTAATAGTAAGTGACACGTCACACTATACTATTGAACAATTATGTATAATACTAGCTGATAACCACGACTTTGTCTGCTTTATTATTTTATACAATATATTAAATAAAGATGTCATGATAATGTTCATAAATAAGGACGAAGTGTCTAAGATCTTAACCACTTGAGCACTAACCTGGCGTTTACAACAGCTTTCCATTGTTTTCCTATTGTCTCATTTTTATGGTTAATCGACACATTAAACTAAAATACTTTATTGAAGTCTATCCAATTAATTTTTATTTGATCCGTGAAAAAGGACATACTTCTATCATTATGTTATTTATATAAATGCATAGCTAATAAGGCAGAAAACATGTTGCAACATACATGTTGTTGTTTTGCTCCATTTTCCTGCTTTGTCCTTCACGAAAATGAAAAACCATCTGAATCCTCATACAAATATAAAAAGTGAACCATAAAGAGTTTTGAATGACTCTGTATATATGGATATTAAATCCATTATGCATACTCTATAGAAACAATTACTCATTATTAATTAAACATTGCAACAAAAGCTATTTTGTAAACAATAAATTATATTTGTATACATTGTGGAAATATACTGAACAATGTACATATATATATATTTATCATTCCACGTATTGATCTGTCAACTGAGTATACAAACTAGAAATTTGTTCGAGGGTTCGGTTTTAATGACGTAGACATCCGGTAAGAACGAAGGAAACTATAAGAACATTACAAATATATATTTTTTTAAAGAATGGGAAAAATATATTAAAATTTGTGTTTTGGAAGAAGTGAAGAAACGGCTTTTACGTTGTTTAATTATGAATAAATGAGCTAAACTATTAAATAATGTCTATACATAAATAAGCAAATATAATACAGTTCAAGACATCCTTCTCCTTTAAAATTTATTGCGGCAATCAACACAAGTTCTTTCATCTTTGGCCCAACTTTATATTATTTTTCTTAACTTCAGTTCTTCGACAAAATGGCGACTCTTTGTTAAATCTTCCTAAGGGAGTTTTTGAGAGATCTCAGAATTCACGCTCCGTTTCATTATTTTATTTACGCATAGTAACTAAACTTTATTGCGCTAAAACAACCAAAATTACTCTACCTTAGGATTACTAAATACCAAACTAAAATTAATCCCAAAGCTCAATTTTCTCTTATTTTTATCAACCGTTTTTCTTTACTTATTTTGTACAATAGCTATTTCGATAAAAAAAATTGGAAACAATTTATTGTTTTTCAATTTTAATAGTTTATCTTTGTCGATAATTAATAGATTGTTCAAGTATAAGGAAAGCATCGATGAGTCATAAATGACGCTTATATATAGGTACTAATAAATAAAATTGAAGTGTCTGTTTGTAATATCCAAATTATTTTTTGTTACTAAATAGATATGATTGTATATACGATAACTATACAAAAATACACTTAAAAAAATATCTATTTGTCTGTTTATTCCGAGTAATCTCTGAAACGGCTGGACTGATTTTGACGAGACTTTTTTTGGTAGATGGCTGAAATTACTCCGGGCAACTTAGGGTACTTTTAATTTACAAAAATTATTAGGGTTCCGTGTAAAAAAAACATAAAACAAAATGAATAAAATCCGATTCAATGCACATTGCTTAAACTTATGAGAAATATTTTTACTTCATCTTAGTACTAAAAAAATTAGAGTCCCCTATAAAAAAATGGAATGCAGTGAAGATTATATGAAAAGCGGGTGTAGCCGCAGGCACAAAGTCTTAAATTTTAGTTTTTTGTTCTAAATTATACCAATTCTTTTTTTTTGTATACTGTATAGGCTCAGTGTTTTGACCGCAATCTCACCTAATGTTAAGTGACAATGTGGTCCAGGATGGTAAACACACTAAGCCTAGAGGTACTAGTTCTCAATTGATGCTGCCGGAACACACCTATTAGTATTTGGCGACAGGTTTTCAAACTTGAGGGTGGTAGCTGCCCTCCAGGCGGGCATCATTAGAAAATGCCCTACCACCATGCTATGGTTTCCTCACTATGTTTTCCTTCACCTAAAGCACAAGCTGATTGTAGAGTTGAATAGGTGGACTCGGAGCCACGTCCACTTATACGAAATCCGGTCGCACTACCAAATGCGCCATCATCGCTTCGCTAACAAGAGGATGAGGGGATCAAAAATGTCCAAAATTTTGGTTACTTAATTCTTGAACGACCCCTTATGTGCGCATCACAACCACCGGGCGAATACAATAATGTCTAGTATGTTTGTATAAATAAATAAATAATATGCGACGCCTAATGTAGGCGAAGCCGCTAGTATATACAAGCTTACATATGTACATTTATATATATATATAATAATAGTAGCGCTTTTCACAGTTTCAACAATGTAAATATGTACAGACTTGTCATTTTTCATTATTTACTCAAGTACAATGTCAATTTCTTTGGAAGGTTTTGAAAGGTCAAAGTCCCATATGTAATTACGTAACGTTATTTACTGATGTACGCATTATACACGTGTATCACAGATCGTTGTTTAAAACTAGTTATCTGCCCGCGGCTGCGCACGCGTTTCATATATTCTTCACTGCGTTTTAATTTTTTTATGCGAAATCCTAATTATTTTTCTACAAAATTTTTAGAACTAAGATAAAGTAAAAATATTTGTCATAAATTATAACACTTGCCCGTAAAACTGTGCATTTGAATCGGATTTTATTCAAATAGTTTTATATTTTTTACGCGGAACCCTAATTATTTTCGTAAATTAAAACCCTAAGCGGTCAAAATCGGTCCAGCCGTTCCGGAAATTAACCAGACAAAAAAAAATTAAAATTGTATTTTTGGTATAGGTATCGTGTATACATTCACATCTATTTAGTTTTAAAAAAATTGACATTACAAACAGAAACTTTAATTTTAGTTATTAGTATAGACGTAAATGGTAAACTTGTCATAAATACAACTATTTCGACTCATGGACCCAAATAGGAATTAATTATTCAAACATGCATTCAAATGCAGATTTATAAGTAAAAAAATTGTTTGTTTTTCCTATTATCTCTAGCATTAAGTATTGTCAACCGTTTTTACAATATTCAAATCGTTAGATTGCATAAAATAATTGGTCGCTCAGTTAAAGCAATCAGAGTTACTCTTTATTTTTAAATTGTCTCATGAAAAAAATTGACAATAATAAAAATTCCTGACCATAGACATCAAAATTAATATACAAGAATTCAAGAATATTTTATTCAATTTAGACCCTGGATAAGTCTCTTATGAACGTCAAAACACTACTACCGGTTCGGAACACAGCCCAGTCATCGAGAAGAACCGGCAAGAAACTCAAATCTGTTTTTTTTTTTTTTCGTTTCTATTTTATAAAATTACAAAAGTCATAGTTACAAGCTCTATTAGTAGACACACAGAGAAAAGGGTTATTCTCTCAATCTGTCCAAAAATAAGAAACACAACTGTTTAACCTTTAACCTAGCGAGAGAATACTATATACTAGAAAATGACGTTATGATTTACGTGTTTTTTACAAGTTCTGTTGTAAAATTCGTTTACGGGAAAGAGATAAGGCATCCTACTCAATCCCCATCTAGAGATGTTAAATAAATATAGTTAAAAACTGAAACCAAAATTAAATTCTGATCAAAAAGAAGGATCTTATAAGCATTTTAATTTCTATGCTAGAAAGAGAGAGTACGCTCTGAGAGTACGTACTTCAATATGACTCCACACTAACGTACTTCATATAAATTCTATACTACATTGTTATTGCGCGAAAGGGATAGAACATTCCCTCTCATCTCCCACCAAAAGCTTTAACATCAAAATTATAATAACCGAACGATTTTTTCAGTATTTATCATACTATATATATATTTATTTACTTAATCTATTATTTTCAATTAAAATAAACATGAGTTATATTTTCGTCACTTTATACAAGCTGAAACACAATTTGTGGTTAGGGATTATTGAAATATATGTAGGCAACATTTTTAGCTCAGACTGCGTAAACCACCCCTTCCCTCCTCTCAGAACGCGTACGTTATATTTGAACAGCCCCTTACCGATTCTTTATATTTACTTACCATCTGAAGTTAAGCTTCCAGTTGAAACCACCCCACGTCATATCCGAAGCTTGTATGTATTCAAACGTAGTGTCGGATATGACGTCGATGATCGGACACACGACTGTAGTACGGTCCTCCACAATACGAGCCAGTAAAGGCTCCAGCCAACCCTCTGCGAAAGAAATACATATACATACATATACTAGCTGTGTGCCCGCGGCTACGCCTGCGTTTCATATATTCTTCACTGAATTTTAAATTTTTATACGGAACCCTAACTTTTTTATTCTAAGATAAAGTGAAAGTCATAAATTAAAGCATTGTAAAACTGTTCATTGAATCGGATTTTATTCAATTTTTTATGAGTTTTAATTTTTTTACGCGTACTCATAATTATTTTGGAAATTTTAAAATACCCTAAGTTACACGGAGTAAAACTTCCGCTATCTACTAAAAAAAGTCCCATCAAAGTCGGACCAGCCGTTCCGGAGATAACCCGGAACAGACAGACAGACAAAACTTAAAAAAAATATATTTTTGATATAGGTATCGTATATACATTCATATCTAATTAGTAAACAAAAGTTAATGTTGACATTACAACCATACACTTCCATTATATTTATTAATTTAGATATATGTATATAAATAACTAACGCTCCCACCCCGGCTTCGTACGAGTAGTTAGGTAATTCAATATTTTATTTTCGAAGCGCAACCCAAATAATGACATTAATAAGCAAATTTTTGTTTAAAACCTTGGCTTACATACATTATTGTAATTTTTGCCGGGGTCTCTAATAACATATAAATGAAACTTATGCAAAAATCAATCAAAAAAAATTTTTTGATTTAACAGGTACTTAAATCATGAAAATAGTTTTTTTTTTCGCAATTACATAATTTTGTTTTTTTTTTTCTTTAATTATATATACACAAACAGTATGGCACCATTTAATCCATTAATTTAGAATATTATTTATTCGAATATAATTTAGAAATTAATCAATTTTTTATTTAAATGACCAGTAACCGAATAGTGCAATAGAAAATTTCACCAGTCAATCTCCTGCTGGTAGGTAAAAACCTCTTATACGAATATTTATAAACAAAAATGAACCTCTATTTCTCCTGGTCACGTTATAACTTAGAACCAAACATAGCTATTTATTTAATATTTATATATCTTATTTATGTCCATTTATAGTATTCAGTTTTTTACTTTTTTTGTACCTACAAAACAGATATGATTACATTAAAACGCACTACCCACTTCTTTGTATTGACAACACTACCGCAGGTTATCTAGTGGGAAATTGAGATCGATGGCGGTGTATTTGTGGAGGTTGACTGCGTTTGCGGCTGATGTGTCGCAGCATGCTAGGTCGTTGGCTTGGGAGTCGGATTTGATTGAGGCAGATAAGAAGAAGTATAAAAAGGAGATGGATAGGCTGAAGGCTTCGCTAAGAGTGGAGGAGAAGGAGGCGGAGAATCTTGAGGTTCAGTTGGTAAAGGAGAAGGAAAAGGTGGTGAGTCTTGAGGCTCTGTTAGGGATGAAGGGGGCTAAGAAGAAGAAGTGTATGATGGATGTTGCTGTGGGTACCTCACAGGGTGAGGGTGGAAGTTTAGGGTGCGAGGGAGAGCAGCTGAGAGCTGATAGTCCGACGGATATTGTGACGGCGGTTTTGGGGAAGTTAGGGGGAGTACTTGAAGGGGTTAGTCGGAAGTTGGAATTGCTGGAGGGGCAGATAGCGGGGGTGGCTAGTCGGCTGCCAGGTGTGGTGGAGGTTGGGAGTGAGGTTGGTGGTTTGACGGATGGGATTAAGAGGAAGAAGAAAGTAGCGGAGAAGGGTGGTCCTCCTTTGTCCTCCCCTTTGGGGATGGACTGGGCTCCACTTCCCGGTGGAAAGAATGATGAGGGAAATGAGGTTGTGGTCAGTGGGGGAAACGCCGAGGAGGAATGGTCCGTTGTGGAGGGGAATGGGAAAAGGAGGAAGGTGGTGAAGAAGGGTGTAGTTGAGACCCCTTCTGAGCCTCAAGGTGTGGGGTTGGAAAAAAGAGGGTGGTGAAGCCAAGGCCGAGGATCCCGTCGCCGCCGCGAACGGCGGCGGTGGTTATTACGCTGCGGCCGGACGCGGTGGCGAGGGGGCTCACGTATGGGCAGGTGTTGGCCGAGGCAAGGGGCAAGGTGGGGTTGGAGGCGATGGGGATCGAGAGCGTTTCCTGTCGCCCCACTGCTGCGGGTTCCAGGATGCTGGAGGTGGCGGGTCCCGATGGGAAGGAGAAGGCGGATGTTCTGGCGGCGAGATTACAGAGGGTTGTTGAGGAGGTGGCAGTGGTCTCCAGGCCAATGATGCGGGCTGGTGTCCGCCTTGTTGGTCTGGAGGACTCGGTGGGGAGAGAGGAGGCTCTAGCCAGGGTTACGCAGGAGGGGATTTGTGGAGCGGATGAGATAAAGGCGGGTGAGATCCGGGTGTCGGAAAGAGGGGTGAGGAGTTTGTACGTGTCGCTTCCTGTTGAAGCGGCACGTAGGGTGGTGGAAAAGGGGGGGATAAAGAGATTGGGTGGTGCGTGACCCAGGTGCATGCACTTGAAGTTAAGCCGCTCAGGTGCTATAAGTGCATGGGCCTGGGGCACATGAGGTTTAGGTGTGTGGAGGAGGTGGATAGGGCGGCCCAGTGTTTCCGTTGTGGGGCACTGGGGCACAAGGCTGCGGCCTGTGTGGCGGAACGGCCAAAGTGCGCACGGTGTGCGGACAGAGGCAGGGAAGATGGGCACCATATGGGGGGGGCTTTCTGCCTCCCCTAGGGGTGTTGGTGTTGGTAGGGGATTCCTTGGGGGGGTTTGTGGGTATGGTTGATTGAGGGATTAGGGGATGTGGGTCTGTTGAGTGGATTTGTGTATTGTGTTGTCTGTCTTCAGGTATCCCTCTCTTAGCTACGCCTTGTTTTTGCGACAAGGCGAGTTCAGGAGAGGGACCTATCTCTCTTTTCTCTCTTAGCGGAGGCGGGCTCCTTCGTCTTTCCTCTTGGCCCGCCTCCGTTCTGTCCCTCTCTTCCCGTTTCTTTTTATTGGGGCAGGAGTATATCCTGCCTCGGAATGTTGACCGAAGGGTCATGCCCCCCTTCGGGGGGGAGGGTGAAGAGGTGGGGTTGAGGAATATCCTCCCCCTATCCCCATTGGGCCATTGCACGACGAGGCCCGGTGGGTTCGCTGCAGGGGGCAACGCGGCGACATGCCTTGGCAACCCCGTATCGCCCTCATCCCAAATGCAGCGGACGGCCCCGGGGGGTTTTAGTGGGTATTTCCGGGCGACTCTCGCCCGGGTGAGTCCCACACTGGCACGGAGCTCGTCACTCCGTGCCCCCTTATCTATTGTATTTGGGGGACTTTGATTCTTCAAATACAATAGATAAGGGCAGTGCGTAAATGCATTTCCCCCCGTCAAAAAAAAAAAAAAAAAAAAAAAAGGTTAGCTGGAAGAAAATGCCAAATGGCATTAAACTCGCCTATGTACAAATTTTATGTGCAATAAAGTTTTTATCTATCTATTTAACCACACTACAACGTATTAAACTAATTAAACAATGTTGATACGCAGAACAGTTCTAGAACATTCAAATTATATTTTATGTTTACCCCCCCACATATAATAAATAAAAAAAATAAAACAGATGTATTACAGTAAAACAAACGGCTGAACACATCGTGACGATTGCGAAAACAAACAACACGTCTTTGTAACTGAAAACATTTACGGGTAATAATAGTTCTATTTTTAAACTTCTATTGTATTATATGGCACGTATAAATCATCAGCTGAAGCGATCGCATAACGAAAAACATACTCATCAAAGATTCATATACCTATATGCCTGTTAATAAAAATTTATAGAATAAAAAACAAACAGAAGTCCAATAAAAGGAAAGTTAACATATTTAAAACACGCATAAGGATTTTGTGATAATAAATCGATCATATATTAAAAAAAAAAACCATTGTGATAAATCACACGACAAAAAAAAATCTATAAGCGCATTTCAATTTTTATTCAAAAATTCTCAACATTACTTTATCGATTACATGTCGATAATATTTTTGATCGCAAAAAAAATTACATCCACACAAATTAAAGGCGCATTATGGTGCAGTTGATAGTGCGGGCGGATTCCGCTCCAATGGACGCGGGTTCGAGCCCACCTATCCAACTCTAAAATCAGCCGGTGAAGGAAAACAACGTGAGTAGGGATTGCAATCCGGAAAAAGGGATCCGGTATTCCGGCGGATCCGGCATCATTAGACGGTCACCGGATCCGATGCTAGCAATTTGTGGCAAAATAATAGAGCTGTTGCACGAGTAGGTACTTTAAATGCATTGCGCGTGGCGTTAATGCATGCGAACCCTACGCAAGGAGATTCGACCAAGTTAACTGTAGAAACAACACTAAAATTAGTTTTAGAGAAGTTGCTCACTCATGACACGGTGTTAAGTACTGAACTATATGAAGCACTACAATCCAAAGAATCCAAAGAAATATGATGAAAATGTAAACTGATCTGATGATACATTTACTATGTCAAAGAAAAAAGTCATACGATTAGAAATGAGAAAAATCTTAGAAAGAATTATTCCAGATGATAACTCTAAAGAAAACATAGAAGAAATAGAAGAGAACTTAGATTCGCTGTCACTAAATAAAAATTTGACATTACAGGAAGAATTACAATTACAAATCCGGCAAAAACCACATGTCATACACACATACTAAAAAAGAGAAAGAATTTGATTTAGTAATAAAAAAGGAAATGATGATATTCGAAAGTGACGGAGTTCGAGAAGAGTTATTCGTGATAATTTGCTGACAATAAGGCCGACAACTGTAGAAGTTGAAAGGGACTTTTCGGCCGCAGGCTATATTTGCAGCTCTATTAGAAGTCCGACTAACAGATGACACAATAAACACTATTTGTTTTCTACGATACTTTTTTCAAAATCAAAATTGACTTTCTTATAATATTACAATTGTTACTTAAAATTCTATTTAAAACAATTATTTATCGTAACTGCCTCAGTGGCGCAGTGGTATTACGGTGCGACTGCCGTTTTGAGGTCTCGGGTTCGATCCCCGGGTCGGGTCAAGTGGTATTGGGTTTTTTCTACTTAGTATCATCCCGGAGTCTGGAATTTGTGCCCGATATGGCGACAGGCTCGCCCTCTGTCACATCTGGGACGGAACTAAGCTCGGCGGAATGTGGGTGGTGTAGTTCGCTATTTCACCTCTGCCTAACCCTTCGGGGATAACAGGCGTGAGCTTATGTATGTTATTTATCGTAAGTTGATTAAACTAAAGAGTTGTCATTATAAGACAAACTCATTATTGTGATAATTGTGCCATTCATTAGACAGATTCATCAAATCATGATGGTGTCTGTCATAAATATAAGACTTGTTCGTTAGCAATAGTTAGCATTATCAAATACATAAATAATTATTGTGATCTAAACTCAGTAAATTACGTAAGGATAATTATATTAGATTTTATAAAGTTACTTACTAAAATAATTGATCTATCAGTGAGAGTGAAATCTAGGAAGACTGAGCTACTCGTTACATCGTTAAAATTTTACTAGTTACCTACACTACTAGATTTTGTTTGTTTGCTCGTTGTCATCTTAATATTGGATTGGAAATAAAGTTGATTTTATATACATATATGTTTTATTTATAACAATGACACTTCATTAACTTACTAACAGTTCATTTTGAACCGAAAAACGTAAATCATCCCGATTGGATCAATCCGAACGGAACCGGTCCGATCCGGTCGGATCGATTGGAATTCGGTCGGATCCGGCCGAACTGAAAATGACGGTGGATTGAAATCCGTAACCGTGAGTATATAAAATAAAAAAAAAACATAACTTATTCAATTTAAGCCCTAATAAGGCGCTTATGAATGTATAACGTATGAATACTACCACAGGTTCAAAAAATAACACAGTCGAGAAGAGCCGGCAAGAAACTCGATCTGGTTATTTTTATATATATAAAAATTCATAATATAAATATACATATTATTTTTAAATAAAAACTATACAAAAATCATAGTTACAACTGTTATTATACATCTCTGGTTACAACCATCGTTAACGGAAGCACAGAGAGGGGTGTAAATTCCGGACATTACTATAGTTCACATAATGATCCACGCGGTAATAACCTTTTCAAATTAAGACATGTTTGACATAGTGCTTGGAACGGGAGTGTTCTTTGGGACCTTAACATGGTCCGGCAGAATCACTCGAAAACCAGTACCCATCTCTAGGCTCAGTGCGTGCGGGTGGCGCGAGACCGGTCGTCGTGGTGATCTTCGGGGGAGACCTAAGCCCAGCAGTGGACGTCGTTAAGTTCCAATGGAATAATGTGGATAAGCAAACGCGTTACCTGTACACTCGCAATGTGCGTCAAGGAACGTGATGACGTCACCGAGCACGTGCTTCGCGCCCAGGAGCCGGGCCCTGATGAGTCCTGAACGATTCTCCGTTCGGAACAGCCGAGTCGAGACCGGCAGAGTTTTTATATATTCCTCTAATTTACTGCCAAGGTGTTCTGTTTAACAAATTTATTATTCATACACGAGAATAGAAGTTTTGACGAGACGGCGCAGCGGGCAGTGGGGCCGGATTCCGCGCCAATCGACGCGGGTTCGATCCCCACCTATCCGCCTCTAAAATCAGCCTGAGCTTTCGGTGAAGGAAAACATCTTGAGAAAAACCGTAGCATGGTGGTAGCGCCTGGGTAGCTCAAGTTTGAAAAACCTATCGCCAAACACCAATAGGTGCGTTCCGGCTGCATCACTTGAGAACCAGTGCCTGTAGACTTAGAGTGTTTACCATCCTGGACCGCATCGTCACTTAACATCAAGTGAGATTGTGGTCAAAGCACTTATTAATCAAATTAAACTTTACATAGTAGTAACAGATTATCTAGAATATTACACTCGTAAATATGTATAAACAAGGTCACGATGTTATTCCAAGGTGACAATATACTTTATTTTATCCAACGACACAATATGAATAACTTTTGATAGTGCATAAGGTGACTAAATGTACCCCTTTTGGGTATTAAGATTTTAAAATGAAAAAGATTAACGGAATCTAAAATATGAAAATAAAGTCTATTCTGATAAATGTTAAGATTTATTTTAATTACATTAAAAATACTGATATCAAATTGGAACTAGTTTTACATATATCAATAATGAATTATTAGTTTAAGATGACAGAAGCGATTATTATTTAGCTTTAAAAGATATGACGATATTAAGATTTTATATAAAATTTTGAGAAGAAAAACAAAATGCAATATAAATTTATTCATTCCTTGTTTATAACAAATAGAATATGAGATATTTTTTTTTCTTAACTTCAATATAAATGAAGTCTTTTCCACTTACCTTTTTCACTAGCATCGTCGACGAGTATAATTTCCTTGAGTAAAGCTCTCGGTGACCTATTGATTGTGCTCCAAATGGTCCTGATCAATGTAGTCCACGCTTCATTATGGAAGACTATAACAACGCTCGTTGTCGGCATCAACTCTGGATAGGGTTTGTCTCTGCATCTAAAAAAAAAAATAATTATACAGTCCATGCTGTGGAGAAGAAATTATCAGATCCGAAGATTCAGACAGAAACAATATGTCAAATGGAATTTTACAATGCATGTTTTACAATGAGATATTGAAATGAATACCCTTGAAAATTTTTCGAAAATGTCTCAAGACTCAGGTGGTATTTTTTATTAGTTAACTAGTGTTATTTGACGCAATATTATGTAATTTTTGGGCATTTTTGGAGCAAATAATATGATTATACGTGTCGGCGCCGTTTCTAGCCAGTCAGCGGCCGCCGATATGACGTGTGATCTCACTGACCAATCCCGAGAGCGATGTTATCGACGGCAAAAAAAAGTTTTACGTTGACCGGCAGACGCGCATCAAGAACAACGCATTAAGGAACTATTAACAGTTGTTTTAATAATATTTTTTATTGTAACAAGCAAATAAACTAACTATAAACTACAAAAGGTGTTTGTAATGAACAATACGAAATATGATAAACACCCTAGATAGTTCTGGTAAAATTACCGCCATTTTGCTAAAGCATTGTATGCAAATTGAAAAGTATGATAAAAGTGATATGACTAGTTCATAAGCACGACTTCGTCTGCGTTGTTTATTATCTTAATGTGTCGAGGAGTATCCATAAAAATAAGACAATAGGGAAACAATGGAAAGCTGGCGTAAACGCCAGGTAAGTGCTCAAGGGGTTAACAATATATTAAATCTTGCTACTGTTCTTGATAAGGACCAATTTATCTGAGAAGTAGAAGTGGTTTTTATGTGCTGCGCGCACAACCACAAACCTCTAACATTTTATTTATATAGATTAGGTACATCTTCGTCATATTGGTAGTACTGTGCTAACTCATGCTATATAGAAAACGTGGAAAACTAATATTATGCAACTACATATAACGTTTATTTACTACATCGTAATAATTCCATAGCGATATTAGTTATAATAAAACAAAAGACGGTTACACATCGTGAAAAACAAATATTTGCATTAATTGTTTAAGAGGCAACCGCACAAATGCACGGCACATTTAATGAATGAAGTGAATTTATAGAATCTTGCATGATCGAATGATATACGCAAATTGACTTATGTAAAAAAAATTGTTACTCGGTCATAGCAATTTCAATAGACGATCTTTTATAATTTTAGTTCACAAACTCACAATGTTGCAAATAACTGCATTTCAATCTGTAACTAACTACAGTTAATTATTATCGTAAACGCTGATAAAATTGAACCGCCGCGCTGCGTTCAATGCAGTTACGTTTAATAACAAAGCGATCACTGCGACATTTTTTACACAATATAGGCTCAATATTTTGATCCCAATCTCACGTGATGTGACAATGTAATCTAGGATGATAACTACACTAAGCCTAAAGGTACTGGTTCACAAGTGATCCTGCCGGAAACACACCTGTTGGTATTTGGCGACAGGTTTGCAAACTAAAAGGCGGGCGTTATTAGAAAACCCCCTAATACCATGCTATGGTTTCATCCATCACAACGTTTTCCTTCACCGAAAGCTCTGATTTTAGAGTTGGATTAGTGGGCTCGAACCCGCGTCCATTGAAGCGGAATTCGACCAAAAAACCAATTGCGCCATCATCGCTCGCATTGAAAATCCTATTGTAAAACATAATTTTCGAAGCATTATTACTGGGTTTTTTTTGCTGGCTTATTTTTGTTTAAATGAAGGAAGAGAGCTCTGAAAGGTAAGGATTTTACATAAGTAATGTTTTTAATATTTTTTTACAGCAAGGAATAAATCAAAAATTATGCTAATGTTTATTGCTTACGTTACCATAAGGTGGAATTGTATTTTCTTACTATTACTGACAATGGGGAGATAGTCTACGAATACGTCATAGACTATAAATTACGTCATGCAAAATATTGAAACAGTCACGCTATTTGGTCAGTATTTCGATACGTTTTATCTATTTTTTTCATACATCACTAATTCCCATTATATTATAATTGTAAGTAACCACTTATGGGTTGGGCTTGTCTTTGAGACGCATTTTTACTATTCCAAATATCATAAACATGGCTATAAAAATACATATCCTGTTACACAAAAAAAAACGCTTTCAAAATAAACCAGCATTGTTTTTAAAATATTTTAAGATTCTAATATTTGAAAAACGAACATTTCCAGATAATGAGAACACAAAAGACGTGTTCGTATTATATCTAGTTATAAAGGAAAATACGTAGCTAGCACGTGCAAGTACAATTTATAGTATATAATTAGACACATATGATTCACACAGTGTACCATTAGATCAACATTGTCCGAGTGCCCTTTAAAAATGCCGTACAAAACCCCCATTTTGCTTTACAATGTTTTTTTAACATCTACATATACATATATATACGAAGTATCTATGTTATCTTAACAAAATTAATCTTAAATTACAATGAACCTAAAGTATTTAAAAGTAAAGTACTTTAGATATATAGACTGCTACGGTTAATAATTTAAAGCATTACGCATAAAAAGTATATGGCTTATTCGTTTTTATACGTCTAAAAGCTTTTGCCCATGACTTTGTTCGTAAACAAATACAAATTTTGTCAATCAATTCATGGATGAAAAGTACCGTATGTTCATTTCTGTAAATCTTATTAACCTGTATGCAAAACTCCATGATGACCGGTTGAGTAATTATGACGTGAAATTATAACAGGCTCATAGGAAACACACTTAAGATTATATAAATTAACTAGTTGAATGCCAGCGACTGTACCCGCGTTTCATGCATTCATCAATGCGTTTCAATTTTTTTATATGGAAGCCTAATTATTTTCGTAATTTTTTTTTTAGTATTAAGATAAAGTTACTTTTTTTAAATTCAAACACTTGTCCGTAAGACTGTGAATTGAATCGGATTTAAACCAAATTTTTATCAACTTAAACGATTTTACGCAAAACCCTAATTATTTTCGAAATTTAAAAGTACCCTGAGCTACGAGTAACTTTAGTTATCTACTAAAAAATAGTTCCGTCAAAATCCTGCCGTTCGGGAGATTAGTCGTACATCCAGATAAAATTAAAAAAATATATATATTTGGTATAAGTTTCGTGTATACATTTCATATCTTTATTTAGTAAAAAAAAATGACATTACAAACAGATACTTCCGTTTTATTTATTGGTATTTACTCAGTGGTTTTCTAATTATAAGGTAACCAGCGAAAAGTCACGGAGACGTCTTTAAAAAAAAGAGACAAGAAAATAAAAATGTTTACTAATGGCTTTTGATTACAAACGTTTTTATTACGTCACTAATTCTATTAATAATTAACGGCGCATTGAGCGGCAATAGTGAAGTTACCAGCTATCATAAGGTAAAGATGTTTTGAAACTATCTTCAATGTCGTTAATTATCATATCGATTATTTATATTGATGACAACTGAAGACTCGAATGTTTTCTAACCTAGAGATTTATTGGTAGCTCTGCTACTTCAGAGGTCAGTCATCTGTACTAATCATATAACTAAAAAAGTAAAAGTGTATCTTCCATATTTATAATAAAATTGTAAATTTCACGTGTCTGTACATTGGCGTTTTTTATGAAAATAATTATTTATTGCAATTGACTAAAATTGGCAATTAAACATATTTCTAACATTTTTAGAAATGTCTATTTTCTATCTGCTTGTTTGTTTCTGCAAGTTCCAATTAGAGAGTACTAAGTTAATTTTATAAAGCATATTTCGGAGTAACATGAAAACTTTATTTCATTAAAATCGGTTTAGACTATCAAAAGTTATAGTAATTTGAATGACACGCGGTGACTTTAGTAGGAAAGAAGAGTTTGTAAATAAATGCGTTTTAGTCTTATTCAAGAACAAAAAATCGATGGATTGATTTAAATAGAACAAAACGACATAATATAAAATACATGTACAGTATATAAATAACAAATCTCTAAGACATAGTAAATGAGAAAACAATATTTATATTGTTTTCAATTTTTATATAATATCTCGGCATTTTAACCGTTGTATTAAGTGTTTTTATGGAAGTAGTGAATTGAATTTCAATTATAATATCAATAAGTAAATATGGCGGACAACATAATATTACTTCATCTATACTAATAAATAAAGTTGGAGTGTCTGTTTGTAATGTCTTTTTTTTACTAAATAGGTATGAATGTATATACGATACCTATACAAAAAAGACAATGTTTAAAATTTTTGTTTGTTTGTTCCGGATAATCTCCGGAACGGCTGGACGCATTTTGACGGGACTTTTTTTGTAGATAGGTGAAGTTACTTTGGGTAACTTAGGGCACTTTTAATTATTGAAAATAATTGTGGTTCCGCTTAAAAAGAATAAAACTTATAAAAAATTAATAAAATCGATTCAGTTTTACGGACAAGTGCTTGAATTTATGAGAAATAATTTTACCTCATCTTATTATATGAAACGTGGACGCAGCCGTGGACACACAGGTAGATGTAACTATAATTAGACGGTTCATGTTTTGCTTTTACATGTATTTTCACGATTATTCATAGATGGCGGTATACTTATTTTTAATAATTATGACTGTTCTGAACGGAATGGGACGGGAGACAACATAATTATCTGAATTCCACGCGAGCGAAGACGCGGGCAGAGCTAGTATTAAATATATTTGACAAAAACCATTCGGATGAGGCTTGGACACATAAATCTGTTTTCAAGTATCTATAGCTGCAAAATAGAATGGATATTTGATTGAAAATAATTCAAATGTATGTTTAATTTAATATTATCTATATTTTATTGAATTCATCGTTTACAGACACAGAATTACACACAGACGCAAGTCGTGGGGGCAATGCTAGTAAGTATTCAGTAAGTAAACAAAAACAAACACCGACATTTATCTTCTAGTTGGTCAAATTCGAATTCGCCGTATCAAAAAACGTCTAATCATACGAACTTCCTTTACCTAAATATGTAAGCACGATCTCGCGGATGCGAAGAAGGTAATCATCAGTCATCGAATGTGGTATTTTGAGCATTTGTGCACAAGAAAATTCAACTTTCTGTCGTTATCATCAGTGAAAGTATGTACGTATATACATACAATAACTATGTAGGTGAGACTGACGAAATCTATTATCACCTGTATGTAAATACGAGGCGTATAAACCCCGTTGTAACGATAACAGATATTATTTATTGCCATTCTATGAATATTAATAATCTAAATGTAATCAAATATTTTATAATCATTTTCCGGTACGCTTTTTTTTAACAGAATTTGAATGAATGGAAATTAAATCATATAAATATGTTATGTAGATCTACATATTATATTACTTATATGGACCTAGGTTTGAATCCACTTTTGAGAAAACATAAACTAAGGTATTATGGCTTTTTCTAATGCCACCCGACAAGTATGAACATTAAATTGTCACGCATATATAGGTGTGTTTCTTCAGGATCACTCGAGAGCGAACCTCTCTAAACTAAGCGTGTTTACCATCTTAGACCACATCGTCGCTTAACGTCAGGTGAGATTGAGATCAAAGTCTTGTGCTAATCTTTATACAATTCTTCTCTACGTGTTTTTCACTTAACTCCTGGGTTGATTTTAATGAAACATTCATTTTCCAGGGTATGACGTCTACCGGACCCGCTAATACAATACAAACTATTAAAAGATAACATCTCTCTGTGCATCTATATATATATATATATATATATTTCTGTGCTATATCTTAATTTAAAGGCTTTTTAATCAATAGATTTGTGGTCCTGCCAGGTTTATATATTTTAATTTATAAGAATAAAAAGAATAATAGACATTTAAGTGAACAAAAAAAGACCACAAAGGTCTTCAAACTGTACGTCATCTAATCGATACTAATAAATAAAATTGAAGTGTCTGTTTGTAGTGTCAAAATATGTTTTTTACTAAATAGATCTGAATTTATATACGATAGTACTACCAAAAATATATTTTTTCCAAATTTTCTGTCTTTTCGTTAGTTCCGGGTAATCTCTGGAAGGGCTAGAGCGATTTTAACGGGACTATTTTTAGTAGATAACTCAGTATCATCCCGTAGTCTGGAATTTGTGCCCGATATTTCGACAGACTCGCCCCACATCTGGGATGGAACTAAGCTCGGTGAAATGTGGGTGATGTAGTTCGCTATTTCACCTCTACCTAACCCTTCGAGGATAACAGGCGTGAGCTTATGTTATGTTTTGTATAAAGCAATCCACTGTATCCTCGTACAAGTAAACATCAATCACAACTATTTAACAATTTAATTACCTACGTATTATCTTACAAGTTATTACCAAATTATAATGAAAACTGATTTTATTTCAAGATAAATTATCAAATAATTAAATTAACCTATCCTACACTACTTATCATTTAAGTACCATCTGTGATAACTTGACAAGTGCCGACATAACAGCAAAACAGTAAAAAACAAATTCCGTATGTACACGAATCTATAACAGTTGAATGAAGACGTCTAAATCGACAACTGTCAAACAATTGCCATGTCACTTCCGTACTGGACCCAACTAAAACCGGCGACACCATTCAACAATGGTATTCGTATCATACGTGCAGTGAATAATTAACCAAACCAATGACTATTCTGTATCCGGTATTTGATCAAGACATCATTAGTTAGTAATAACGAAATGAGACGATCATTACAACTAAATTACAATATTTAAAAAAGCAATAGACTCCAATTAGCATATTAGATAAAATATATAATTTTATCAACTTTATACTATTTTACTAATGACATGATAAAATTACCAACTTTTTTTTCTACAAACGACGAATATATAAGTGATATACATATTTGTATAGTGAGGACATATTCCCTCTATAAAAACAGAATAGTAAAGAGAAAAAAATAAGCAATTACGCTGCCTCTTTAACTTGCTAATGTTATAGCTATTAATAAACATATAGAAAAAAAAACTTAAGTTATTGTCATCTTGCTTATTCCAAGTTGATCAAATAATAGGATAATTGACTGGTGTTTAATTTATAGAAAACAACTGACTTAATGAATAATATAATGAAATACTATACTTTCACTTGGCTAATTAATATAACTTTAAGTTATTAGCTAGCGTCTAAAGTTTTTGATGGATATAAGAGGATGTGATGCGTTATCCGTTTCACGGAAAATGTATGTTAAAATAGACCGTATGTCATACGTTATACCGTATATGAATATAGATTCTCTTTTTAAGAAGTTCTTTATTTTTGATCAGATTAAAGTTTTGCTTTCAGTGTTCAGCCTTATTTATAGACTGTTATTTGGGGAAACAAAAAAAAATTAACATTTCAATATTTATACAAAATGACATACATAGTTATATATTATTATGGAAAATTAAAAAAACACATTACTTACTTCTCAAATCGTACATCGGTGAGAGATCTGTTCAGCGATATCATATCACTTGCCAGTAAATTAAATTGGTTCTCTTGAAATTTGTCCAACATTAACTTTTCCTGTTCTATAGGTATGTTCACAGCCTTACCTAAAACATTTATTATATTTTAATATCATCATTTTTTTTTCACATATATTGTTGGTATAACATATATTTGTGTTCAAATTGTTTTTTTTTCTATATAAACATTATCTGTGTATATTTCTCAACTATTTTTTTACGTAAGGAAGACATATGTACTGTTTAGAGACTGTGTACAATTTAAAAAAAATCAACTGTACTCTTATAGGAAAGTTATCAAGTTTAAAATTAACAACCCCAAACATATTTCTAATTTTTTTCTTTAGAATCGTTCTAAGCGTTTTCGAATTGTATTCACCCTAGCATCGCAGTATATAAGTTATAATCCATGCTACCTAGTACGTACAATACCCAACGAACAATCGTACGTATAAACATCTAACAACATTATTCAAAGGCTCAATGTTGTGAGAAAATTTATACGTAATCACTGTGTTAAATCTACTAATGTGAGTAGAAAGTCATTGTCGTTCCTACGTAGTTTAATCATCAAAAAAAAAACATACTCATATACGTAACAACGACCTGAATTAAACTTGAAAGTTTACGTAAACTATGAAAAGTTTATTAAAAAGAATAAAACTGTGTTCCATCCGCTTTTGTACGTGATTGAAATAATGTAAAAAAAAATAGCTTTTTCTATCTACAACAAAAATAATAATACACAGACTATTGTTATTCGAAATGCAGTTACGCCGCAGTACGATTCGATACTCATCTTTTCGTGGAGAAAGCATTTGATAATATCTGCATAAACCTAACCAAACATGTTCGGCTACAAATTAAATTGGCTTTAGTAAAAATGAAATCCAAAAAAATACAAATTTTTATGTTGACGTTTGAATTGAAAAAAAAAATTCTACATCATTATTTTATTATAGACATAGAACTTAAAATACAAGTATTAACTACCAAACCTTGTAAACGATCAAGTAAACCATTCTAGGTATTTCCAGATATATCAATAGATTACGTTAACGGCACAAATGAAACAACCAAGTAATCATGAATTTAATCTCTTTTATCTAATCTAGTAGCGAACTAATTAAATCTATGTCAACTATGTGATTTTTTATTACTACAATTTAATAATGATGATAATAACAATTGTTTCTAATTCCAGGATCATGAGTCATCAAAAGTAAATAGTTTGAAATGTTTAATGTGATAAATGAAATGTACACTTCTAGATTTCTGGATAATAATTGACATTAAATGTAGGTTTTGAAATACGTGCTTCAAATAGTTATAGGTAAATTAACTGTAAAAGTACACCGGAGATAGAATTTCCATGGCAGTCTGTTTTACAAAAAAATTTAAAGTACTTTACGCGTTTTTGGAAAATCAAGTCAAAACAGTAAGCGATACTACGCCAAATGTTTGTGATAAATCTGCCATTTGCCACTTTACACATTAACGCAAAAGGACAATTTTTGAAACTAATATCATAAAGGTTTAAATGCATGCTGCATGGTGATAGGGCATTTTCTAATGATACTCGCCTTGGTGGCTACCACCCTCAAGTTTGAAAACCCTGTCGCCAAATACCAATAGGTGTGTTTTTCGGCAGCATCATTTGAGAACTAGTACCTCTAGTATTAATGTATTTACCATCCAGGACCATATCGTCACTTAACATCAGGTGAGATTGTGGTCAAAGCACTGAGCCTATTCCTAAGTCCTAAATTGAATGTAAAAAAATTGGATTCAATTTGATTTAATGCGTCACTATGACAAGTTTTTCACAAGTGAACGGTGGTCGCGATCCTGGCCCAAACGTTTTACCATGACAGATTTTTCATCATATAGTCGTAACCCAGAGGCGCAAGAAAGCCCTACCGTCCCATCAGGCATGTAGCGCAGTTAGTGGCTTTGACCACAAGCTCATAATAAATGAAAATCTGGCTCAAGCTAGTAAACAAATGAAGCTTAGAAGAGGACACACTCTAAGTACTAGGTTCTCAATGTTCGCGATAAAGTCTCCTTTAAGACTTTCAGTGGGGAGCAGTAGAAAACCCAGAGAAAATTAGGGAACATTGAGATAGCATGGAGGAGGAGCGGGTTTATTAACAAATATAATCTAAATATGAAGGTGAGGGACTATAGAAAAATATATTCTCAAAGTAGGTATTAGTTCGGTGAGCAAAATAAGGTTGAGAAACAGTGCTCTAAATAATGCTGCTGTGACAGACCTATAAATGATTGTTAACTGATTAGCAGATGTTTTTCCTTCACCAAAAGCTCCATTTTGTCTTGATCAATGAGGTATCAGATAACACTAGCACTGAGCCCTCATTACACTTAACATCATTACAGCTAAATAAAATGGATCTTTTTGCTTTAAATCTTCACACTACAAAACCAAAATTAAAAAACTATAGCAAGGTAACTTAAAGTTTTATAGCAAGAGTAACTCAAGACCATGACAAGAAAATAACATGAGAAAATATAACTATTTACTGATTTATAGTTTTAATAAGTCAAAATTTGGACATTACTAATGATCTTAGTTTATATCATGCATCTATACCACATCCATAAATAAAAATTCACTTATTTGTTTAACAAGATCTGACACTCACAAGTTTACCACAGATTAAAGAAATACATTAATAAATAAAAAATAATGGAAAAATTTAGAGTTCCTTCTAAGTATTTTCCATAGCGTGATTTACCAAACTAGTAAACTCTGGGTCTCATTTTACAAAACTACTTTTAACCAAAATGTCCATTATAAAATAACAATTATCATTTAGTTATAAGATATTATACATTATGAAGTTAAGAATTACATAATTATACTTTACTATATTATATTTAATAAAAAATCATAAAAGAAATAAATACTTATTTATGTAACATTACATTTCTTTTAGATAAAAGTTTCAATCAAATAAACTTATTAAAAATAAATCACATCAGACTCTACCAATATGGATGTCTGTAATAAAATACCTCTATATAAGTAAATATACACTGGCTAAAAAATGATCCAAACAAGAACACTGAATGAAAATTATTTTAAGAGAGTTTAGCTCAAATAGAACTGTAAATATAGAATTAATATACATTTAACAGTATCATATATTAACACAGTACTTAATATTTTGCATTTATGATCTTTGAAACTATATGTAGTACAGATTTCCTTAATAACAATTTCAAACATACCCATTTCACCTGGAGATTCTCCTTGTGGTCTTACAGTGGGTGCTGGTTCCCACCTTTTGAGACGTGATTTGGGGTATGGAGGCAACATGGGACTATCATCCCCAAGATCCTGACCTATCTCATTTTCCTCAAGATTTGTATCATCATCATCTATATCTTGTTGCAGAGCAGCTGCTATTGCAGCTTTTTTTCCTTTATATTCTTCTTTCTGTATTAAAGACTAAATTTTAACATTAATTATGATCATGGAACTCCCTCAGTTCTGCTAACATAAAAATCAATAAAATATTATACTATTAGGTAAATTCAACTAATGTATATAAGTAATTCTAATCAATTTTGTGGTAGTGATCAGGTGAAAAATACAAGGACCTGTTTAATGACAAAATTGATTTGATTCCTATTGGATGTTCTTATAGCAGCAATTTGAAATGATGTTTAAATATATATTAGTATATGTTAGAGATATTAGTAATATAATGAATTTCTAAATTTTATTACTCTAGTTAATTCTCATACTAAATTAATTGTTAAATTAACATTCACTTTATTTCCTATTAAAGTGATTATAAACAAGGCTTGTTTGTGAAAATCTGAATTATAACTTACATACAAAATGAGATATTTAATACTTAATTTAACTCAATATTAAAAATTAAAATACAATTTGATTCTACACAAAAGTAACGTGTTTATAAATAGTAAAGTAAATAATTTTACTTGAACTAGATTATTAAAACTCACCGGTAGAGAACTCTCACTAATTGACGATTTCTTAGTGCACCCTTCGCCGAAACAATCGGAGTACATCGCCAGCAACATCATGTCAATAAGTAACCATGCCAAAGACGTCAGCAAAATAATACGGCATGTATGTATCCTGATTTTACTACGAAACATTTTGACTAAGCACTAAAGGTCACTGCTTCATGACAAATTCAATACACTTGGACCACAATTGCAAACTTCTGGAATATGATATGCAAATTTTCACTGATTTAATTAAAATAAACCAAAAAATAATTTAATGCTCATTTACTATTCGTTAAACTTAGTCTTAATTTATTTCAAAATAATTGCCCCGATAACACAAATCTAAAAGATGAAACTCGTATATTATGCATAGAAAAGTATGCACAAATTATAAGTAGGTTTCCGGATCTAAACTTGAATAATGCAATGATCGTTTTTACACTGACAATACTGAAATCCTGATAGAACACAACTACAGTAATAAAAAAGAACTCACGTTATCTTTATAAAAAAAAATTATGTCTAAGAAATAAAACTGTTTCTAGGCGACAAACAAGAAATGTTGGCTCGCGTAATCACGGTCGACATTCAAGATTTCAAGTCCATCGACAAATTTGAAAGCGACATTCGCTAAAGCGATGATACCTAAGCAGTAAGCACAGAGAAGATACTTATGTACTATGTAGTATGTAGAGTAAATAAACTGTATACGTCAACGTCAAACCAGCTTTAATTCGAGTGCTGCCAACCCTAAAGTCCAAATTATCATACTTTCGCGGAAAATTTTACTATTTAGAACAAATTATCCTCTTACAAAAATAATGAGTTTTACTAACTTTTAATAGGTTTTTTAATATGTCGACAAAATTTAAAATATCAGTTTATGAGCAGAGTACGTTTTGTAAACTCTCTATAAAAATAAAGATTTAAATAAATGCGTATTGATATAAATTTTGTTTTTTTTTTTATACTTATTGTACGTTTAGAAAATCATTATAGTACATTATATTAGTTTTGCACAAAAAATGTCAGTGTATACATTTAACATATAACCGTTCCTTTCCTTAGAGGAACTATGTACAGTACACAGGTACGCAGAACGATCTCGTTCCGTGAGTTTACATGTGTCGTTTGTTCCATGTTCGTGTCATTAAATCAAATAAGACATAAGTGTTTTATTTGTTCATCGATTCTTTCGGGCCGTGTAGTGAGGCAGACAGATTTAATTTAAACCTTTTAGTTTCAAAACAGTCATATATTGATTTAAGTTTGTAATTTTAGACATAGATCTTTCAGATAATAATTAATGTAATACATTAAAATGATTTTTATATTATATAGGTTGAGCGCTTTGAGTACAATTTCACCTTATGTTAGGTCCAGGGTGGTAAACACACTAAGCCTTGAGTTACTGCCTCTCATATGATATTGACAGAATATACCTATTGGTATTTGATGACACTTTCAACAAAAAGTTAATTGTTTTCTTAAATATTATTACATTTTAACATGTGCGATGCAAAATAAATCATTTCTGAACAATAATTTTATTTACCTTTGTTGGCGTTTTCTTTTACAAAACTGTTCCAGATAATGCTGTTTTTTTTAAAGTAGCCATTATTTATACCTATGTAGGTACAAAATTTACACTATTATAAATATCTATTTATAAAATTACACAGTTAAAAAAATAAATAAAAACAGTATTATAATGATTTATAACATTAGCTGCTAACAAATAATTTATTGCTTATTTTTAGAATATATTTTCATTATGAAATTATTTAGTTTTGTAATTACGAATTACACATGTCTTCATCATGCTAATAGGTAAATCGTCATCCGTTACAGTATTTATTGAATATGTTGGCAACAATGGTCAATCCACGTATTATTTGTGACCCATTGTGACCTACGGTCACTTGTCAATATAACCTTTTAACTTTGACACAGCGGGACATGCTTAAGTATATGCCATTGTCAACCTTTTACAAACATGGTTCTTTTGTTTATTTACTTAGGTAACATACAGCATAAACGTATTCCTTAAAAAGATAAACTAAAGGCCGACAACAGTACCATAACTTAAATTTAAAGATTAAAAAACGATGTTTCTCCTTCACTGAAAGCTCAGGCTAAGTTGGATAGATAGGCTAGAACCCGCGCCCGTTGACGCGGAATCCGGTCGCACAACCAACTTCTCCATCATCGCGAATTATTGTTATATTTTGTGTTAACAATTATTTACTAAGGAATCTTAACGTGCCTACCACAGATTTATTTTTCTTCCATTTACCCCTTGTAAGAAAAAAGAAAAGATACTAGTAAACCATGCAGCCAAGTCAGACATTAAGAACACTATTAATAAATGGCGGCCTTCTATTACAACTACAATGGGAGTAATTGGGACATTTCAGAAATCACGCTTCGTGTCATTATTTTCACTTTACTACACTTATGCATCGTAACTAAAGTGTTTCACGTAATATGTCACCAAAATTATATGATATATAGTCGAATACTGCAAAATAATGAATTAAAAATAAGAACGACTGCATGACAAACCAAAATCGCGGCAAGCACCTCCTTCTACCAGAAATAAGCAATAAAAGAACCTATATTTAAAGTATATACCTTTTATTAATGATTGATGCCAGAGATGAATAATGATCGAAGCTATATGTACGTTCAATAATTTTGTTTTGTTTATTGCAATCGTAAAGGAAAGTTCTTTAGGTCCAACTTTATTTTATTATTCGAATCTTCTAACAGAGCTTCAACAAAAAGGTTGCACTATGGAGTATTTGTAATAATTCATAAATCATACTCTATGTGTCGTAATTTTCAATATAGAAAATTTTTCGCGTAAAATGCATTTTATCGTGTAAAACTGAATATTTTTATTCATTAATTTATTCTAATATTATTGAATGTTATAATCACAGATAAATAATAAAAATAATGATAAGTTTTATATATATCTCTGGAACACATAGTAAAAATGAAGTATGAACATTTCTGTATAGCATATACTTCTATTATGTAGATACGTATGTACTTTGTGATCACAGAGTACTTTATAATATAAGAAATTTGTGATAAACATAATAAAATTATGAAACTTAGTGATACATATTGAACGAGAATTTAAAACATTGAAGAACATTTTTGTGGAATAAGAAATCTTCGAATTTTTACCATATATTATAATTTACAAATACCTAGTGAATTTAATATGAATAGAAACAAGAACAATAATTCTAAAATGACACGATCTTCAGAAAACTTCTCAAGCACTGATGTAACCACAAATCCATATCGACTAATCAATGAGGACAAACCTCCTGATATAATAAATATAAAAGAAAATTCATTTGTTGCGGGAGTACAGATGTTTGTGTCATTTTTATTAGCGGGCTTTGGTATGGTCGCTGCCAGCCTCCTACTGGATGTCGTACAGCATTGGGAGGTATTTTCCAAAGTTTCAGAAGTTTACATATTGGTTCCAGCTCTATTAGGACTCAAAGGTAATTTAGAAATGACTTTAGCATCACGTTTATCGACTCATGCTCATTTAGGACATCTGGCCACTGATTTAACTACATTGGTTGTGGGAAATCTTTGTTTGATACAATGTCAAGCTGTGCTCGTAGGATTTCTAGCTGCAATGGCTGCTGTGGCTATGGGTTGGATACCTGAAGGAGAGTTTGACATACATCATGCATTATTGTTATGTGCATCTAGTGTGTTAACTGCATCGTCAGCAAGTTTTGTGCTTGGAGTAATCATGATTGGAGTTATTGTTGTGTCTAAGGAATTAAATATAAACCCTGATAATATTGCCACACCTATAGCAGCAAGCCTAGGAGATTTAACAACATTGGCTTTATTATCTTGGATTGCTTCATTGTTGTACAGAACTATAGGCACTAGTGTTATATTGCCATTTATTATTATCCTTGTTGCTGCAGTATTAGTGCCAGTGTGTGGTTATATTGCCTGGAAAAATAAATTCACACAACAGGCCTTGGATGAAGGTTGGGTGCCTGTTGTATCAGCTATGGTCATAAGCAGTGCTGGGGGACTTATTTTAGATCATACTGTATCAGTCTACAAAGGTATTGCGGTCTACCAATTAGTTATAAATGGAATAGGAGGTAATATGGTGGCAGTGCATGCTTCAAAATTATCTACAACATTACATACGGGACAGAAAGAAAATTCAGTAATAAGCAAAACAACAAAACTTTTATTACTGATGGTGATTCCAGGTCAATTAATTTTTATTTATACTATTGATTACCTGCGGGCTGGTCACACATCAGCAACTTCTACATTTATATTAATATACATGTCAGCTGCTCTTTTGCAGGTTTTTCTTTTGTTAACTATCAGTCATTATTTAGTTGTTTGGATGTGGAAACTAGGAATGGATCCAGACAACTCTGCTATCCCTTATTTGACTGCATTAGGAGATTTGCTAGGCACAGCATTACTAGGACTTGCATTCAGTATATTGTTTGCAATAGGTGATAAAGATAGTGATTTAGGTGACTAAAATCTTCTGCATTGTTTCCATAATTTTTTACAACTAGAATTGCTCAGCAATATTAATTAGGATTACTCAGTATATTGTGCCATGTTGTTAACTTATTACTGTACGAAGATGACAAAATGGCATTACTTTTTAGTAAAAAATAAGTTGTTTATTAACACGAAAATATACACTGAAGAACATATTCTTTTAAATGACTACATTTATAACAATCAATGATTTTATTACCTATGAATAATTAATTTTGTTTTTTGGTAAATGATATATTGGAAGTTAATATCAGCTAAGCCTAAGTTGAAGCTGGTGTAATCCTCTGACCTAGCCTAATAATAAGCACAATAAACTGCTTTACTCTTGTAGCTTAATTATTTGATTCATCATAGTTTAATCATAATATTTAATTTTCTATAATACACTTATTTTAGTAGTTTAATTTGAATTAGTAAAGTTTATTTTTAACTCTACCTGCAGATTAAATATATTAAATTTTACTCTTTCATTTCCTTTTATGACTGAAATAGAATAGATTTTTCAAAAAAATTATATTCACTATACCTTTGAAAAAAATAGAAAAGCTGTTATGAATCTTCTTTCCGTATGTGTACTCACATATACTTCTTGTAAACATATAAAGTATTTTGAACTTGAAGAATAAAATTTGCATACATAATATAAGATACTTAATAATCTATATACATTGGTGCTAT
This sequence comes from Samia ricini, assembly GCA_014132275.2. Classification (NCBI taxonomy): domain Eukaryota; kingdom Metazoa; phylum Arthropoda; class Insecta; order Lepidoptera; family Saturniidae; genus Samia; species Samia ricini. The sequence goes on from AP028159.1 coordinate 6,231,967, forward strand.
CTTTGAAAAGTTAAAAGTATATTTTTATATGAATTACTTGATATTTTTGTGTAATGTAAATAAACTTGTTTGTTTCAAAACTGGTGTTATCATTTAAAATATTGTAGTTATTGATTATCACTGTTGTCTACAATTATATAAGTTGCAGGGTTGTGAACTAAAACAAATTTAAGTTAAATATGTAACAAAATTATATTTTTTAAGAAACATCTGTGAATCTAATACAATATCCAAACACTTTCAGTAAAACAAATGATAGGTCCTTTTAAAAATTCAAACTGTTTATTTCAATTAGTTCATAGTTTTTACTATTAAGTATATATTTATTTTAGGAATTTACATATTTTTGTGGAAAATTTATTAATTTCTTTGTGCTAGGATTCCTTTATGTAAATATTTTTATATAGTTTAGATAAGATAAGATTTAGTCAACAAAAAAAACAACATGACAAAATATGTGATACCATGTTAGTGATTGTTATCAGATGATCAGAAACAGGAGAAAACACTACCAATAGTTCAGAAATTAAAGTTGTCAACTAAATGTTTTTACTTCTGCCTAGACTGTTATATCAGGTAGTGGTCATAGGGATAATATTCTATTGCATTCCTTACAGTAACTTAGTTTAAATGTTTAATATTACATAGAATAGAGCAAAAACATCCTATGTCTATAGATCCAATAAAAAATTATAAATACTAAAAATTGTTCTATATGAATGAGGTCCCTCTCTAGTACAGTAAACTTACAATGTGATGATTTCTTGAAATTCATACTAATAACATTATTTATTTATTTATAAGGTCAGATAAAATTCCTAACAATATTCATCAAAATAATATGACTAGTTAGTACCAGCATATTCATTAGTATTAATGTAAAATGAAACAAAAAATTGTGGTATTTTGTTTATTTTCTTAAATTAAGGTTTACTTGACTTCACGTAACCTCCTAACTGCAGATCTGCATGATGAAGCTGCAGTTGTTGAGAATACCCAAGCTCCTCCGGCTACTGTTCTCTTGCACCGTTTACATGACCAGATGCCTACACATGAACGTTTCATGGCATCCTGCAATAAGCAGCAAAATTTTCTTTATTATTAACCGTTAAAACATGAATCTTGTATTTACACTAGCTTCCAATTGTTTTCCTATTGTTTTTGTGGTATTTAAGTGATTAACAAATAATATACATACAGCTAGAAATAGGTGCTATATATAACTCATTTTTTGGTGCTCAACTATTATGAACTGATGAAGAATGTTTCCATATACAACTGTCAGTCAATAAAGTGGTTAACATTTACGAAAATCTTACTACAAAATAGTTTTATATTTTTTAACATATATAGAGTTACAGCAATATATAAATATAGGTTTTTATTAAAAGATTAATAAACATTTATAACTGATTTTAGGCATTAGATTAAGGACAAACACATATTTGCACTGAAGGGACACAAAATATTTATTTTTTTCTGGATCCATTGCACACTCATTTGTATTGTATTTATAAGATTTATTATTATATTTTAAATCTATAAGACTTCTCTATGCATTCATTAAATTCTACATTTAGTATTTAACAAAAGAAATAAATTCACAAGTTAAATTTAATAACAATCTGTTGTCACCATTTTCCATTCATCGATAATAAATTAAATTATTAAAGGACTAATGAAAAGTCTGGAGCATTGTAGCTGTCCTCGTATGAACAGCGTGAAAATTATAATTAAACAGCAAAGTGGAAGATAAGTGTTTTGATACTAACCTTGCCGCAGAATGAGCAAGTGTATTTCGCGTGTTGAGTTACTTCCATCTTTTTGACCATTTTACGTAAAGATGCACCATAACGTGTGCCATATTTACCAGTAATTCCGACCTTCTTGGTGCGTTTGGCCTAAAACAACACGATTTTTAATCCCAAGTATCCTGAACATATACTAATATCAGAAATATACTAATGTAGCATAAAATATTTTTAAAAACACATTATACATATCACGACCACATAAATAAACTATATAATAATGTTGTTTATTAATTGATTGATTAAGTATTTACAAATTTAATCTCACCATTTTTAGTTAACCTGTCTAACACAAAAGTTGACAGAAAAGAAGAGAAAACAAAATCTTGTAAGAGATGCAATCTGAAATCGATTAAACGAAGAATCGATTTTTTATTTAGGTTAATTTTTCTGCTTTGGTTAAAATCAGAAATATGTACAAATTAGAAATGTTCCAAAACAAATACAAAGGTACGAAAATCTTCACTTAATTATTAATCAAAAACTTTTGAAATGGCTTTGTTAGGAATGGCGTTTCGAGATCGATTATTTGAAGAATTAATCTTTAGGAGAAAAAACAACAATTTTATATAATCGATATTTAGCACCAAATTGAGACACTAATTCGATCTCAGAACCTAGGAAACAAGATTTATTTTTTCTGGTTCTATGAGAACCATAAAATTATTTACAATTAAGAATGTACCCAAACAAGTAAATGTGTGTATGAGTTTCACTAAATTAATTAATTAAAAACTACAGAGATGGCTTGGTGGTCACTTTCTTTCGCTTCTTTGTAAGAATCAAAATTTCTAATTAGTAAATGTGTAAATTTTGTAAACAATTAACATGGCAGACAAATATCTTGTCTGATGTTGGGTAAATACTTATAGTGATAGTGGAGTGCTTACTACATTTTTTTGAATTTAAGGTGCACTGCCAAACATAAACTCTATTCAATTTATACTTTTAACTTTGATATGCATGTGAAACAACTCGTAAGTATTTTAAAATTATAAAAAATTGATTATTATGGTATCCCTTTTGTCTTGCTGATATGGACATACCTATAAATATGCAAATATAAAAATGTTTTTGTATATTTTTATTCTCAGTATGTTTGTCTTTTGTTTTTTTAAATTCTATTGACGGACGAGCTTTATCAATAAAATTATTTCAAAAACAGTTTTTCCTTCAAATTTACATTAAATGATGGTTATGGTCTAATTTCAGCCAATAGAAGAATACTAGTTACGCATAAATAAAAACAAGTCGAAAAAAAAAATCGATCTTTTAGATCTCGTCTTTTTTGTGAATCGATTCAACCTTTTTGGGAAAGAATCGCATTCGTAATTCTTGACAGTTGAGTATTGCCTAACAAAAAATAATGTGACTTGTACATACATTACTCGTCTGTGATAATGTCAGAGAAATGTTCTAATTTTATTATCGTTGTTCTACTTGAAATATAGATTTGTTTATAATTTATTAGAGTCATAAATAAAAATTCTTTAGGTTTTAATTCATTTTATTTCTCCAATGTTCTGTTTTCAAAAACAAAGCCCTTTGAACTTACAGTGTATTCTTTTCCTATAAAAACAGAAACCGGTAAAACAACGTCATACTTTGATTATTTCTTTTTATATTAATTACGTACAGCGCTGTGACAATCTTATATGATGATACCGGTTAGAAAGGTAAATATATTAAAGCATAGAAGTACTGGTTCTCAAGTGATGGGATCAGAACATATAGTACCTATAATTATGACTTACAAGTGATTCTCAACAGAATTTCAAACTTAGGGTGGTAGCAAGCCCGGGTGGAAAATTCACTACTATTCTATGGTTTCGTTGCTATATCTTTTCCACGAAAGTTCAGGCTAATAAAGTAGGTGAATTGAACCTATAATTAATCCACGCTGAATCCAACCACAGTAGTCTGACTACCACTGATTAATTATCTACAAGTACATACTAGGTCTCATTATCGCTTCATCGTGGTTTAAGTTCTTTTATTATTGATCGATGCACAGATCGAAGAATTAAGAAGAGTGATGTACAGCATACATAAATAATAAAAATGTCCAGTAAAGGTTTACATGTCCAGAGTAATGTCTTTGGGTTGTCTTAACCACATATTATATTTTTCTTACGCTTATCACTTAAATAACACAATATTCTTACAACCTTGAATTTACACTCACACTTGATTGGATCATTACATAATTATAAATGTTTGTTTTTTCTTTTTTTTTTTTCTTTCTTGTCTATCTATCTATCGACGGAACGGCTGTGCATGTTAAAGCCCCCTATTGAAAACCAGCGTTGCAGTGTCTACCGCAAGGTGATGCTACAACAAGTAGCTGAATAGGGGCCTATTGTTTGGATTCACTCGTGACTATTTAAAATGTGTGTTTTTGTATTTGTAATGTACATATTTGCTATCCAACAATAAATTTCTTTCTTTCTTTCTTTCTTTCTATATAATAATAATATTGATTTAGCAGATTAGAAACAGTAGTAATTAATGAAAATGTTTCTGCTGTTATTTTTTACGATCTATTTCCATATGTTTTCTGTCAATAATGTCAATTTACTATGAATTTATACCAATGTTTTTGTTTTCATATTTAATTTTACAAAAAGATAGTAACTGTATTTGTGGGTACATGTTTAAAAAATACATATTCATATGCTTTGATCTGTGATTTGTTAACAATAGTCAAGTTGGATTGAATATTATCATTCTAGTCGAGTTATTCTTCTTTTTAGTCAATAGCAAAGAGTGAGTAACATACACAATTCTGCCAATGTTATGTGAATAGAATATTTTTTCATTCTTAAAATTAATGCTTCCACATTTTAGCAAAATATAGCTCATCTTGCTTGAAATTTTCATGATGTTTTTGTGACACCTTAAAATTGAAATACTTTGATTTTCATTTCGAATGTACACCGTAACTAAATTACGTCACATAAAATGCCAAGAATATTACAAAGTGTAGATACGTACAGTATGTTAATAAACTAAAAAGATGAATTACTATATGATAGACCAAGATCCCGCTCAAAACTTAATAATTCTTATTATGGACTGTAGGACGTTTTTTGTTTAACATATTTTTTCTTCGTTACGCGATTTTCACATCAGTCAATGCCAATGTTTCTTATGGGCAAATCATTGGATTTAGAATAGTTCATATTTTATACAAGTAAATTTTACATTGTTAATTCCTCATTACTTGTTTAAACAATATGTACCGAAGATATGTGGTTCTGTTACATTCTAGATTGATTGTAAAAGTCTTGTATATTCTGTAAAAGACAAACTATAATTCTGGTTTACTTTATTTGACTGCAGTAAACAATAAAAATCGACTTAAGTTAGGGACCATTTAACTATCACGTAAGCATCAATAAGAGGTGGGGGTTACTTATTTTTGATAACAATGTGGACATGGGCGTCGGAATGATGATTACATAAGTAATATTTACGTATTCATATCCGTTTTTTCCAAATTTTCTGGGGGGGGGGGGGGCAAGACAGGGCACCCGCTCCGGGGGCCACTATCAGTAGGAGCAACAATCATAATATAATATGATTCATAATAAAAACCAAAATTAAAAAAAAAACGGAAGCCTGTCAGAGGCCACTCTCGACAGTAGGATGATCCATCGTAGATCCACTGATTAGTTACCGCCTGCTTTAAGTTGGGCAGCTTCTGATCAATAAGGTACTGATCCGCCTCAGCGTTAGCTTGTTCCCCTCGGGTGAACGGAACACAAGCTTTACAGCTGGACGTTGGCGCTGCGATCTTAACTACCTTGTCGAAATAACAACTCCAAAATTCTATGACCAGCTTGACAAAACTGTGCGCGGAGTGCGTTCAACCGATAGAATGCATATTTTTAGTGACTACAACGCTCGCGTCGGTCAGGATTCATCGGCCTACCCCGAATGCCTCGGTGGATATGGTATAGGTAAGCTGAATGAAAACGGGCAAAGAGTATTGGAGTTTAGCTCTAAATATCAATTCTGTATAACTAACACTTTCTTCAAAGCCAAAATGATGCAAAAAGTCTCCTGGAGGTATCCCAGGTCGATAAACTGGTACCGTACCACCCATACTTTGTCCTCACCAGAAAGAGAGATCTATTGGAAATGCTGGAAAAAAGCTGAAAGTTTCTTTGGTGCTGTTATGTTAACAGCCAACTTACTTCGGGCTGGTGGTGACTCGATCATGAAAATTCTTGTAAAACTATTTTACCCTGTTTTGCAAGGCAAACGCACTCCAGATTTCTGCAAAACCAATTTGTTATATATTTGAAACTTTTTAAACTATAAACCTATAAGGCTCTTTTTGCATATTTACAAGCTCTATGCGTAAGTTTTAGGTAACCGCCTAAACCGTATTCTGGATGAATATATTAAGCATTAGATCAAACTGGGTTCTAGAGTGGATTGTCGACCATGATTATATCCGCGCGTCGAACCAGTTGTTGGAAAAGAGTCGAGATTACAACGCAATGCAATGCATTATGCAATATCAATAACCAGAGATGAATAATAAAATAATAAAGTAAAAATGATAAACCCTTATGCTAAAAAAAAACATAAAAGGCAGTAAAAATACTGCCTTTTATCCATGGTATCTCTGGGCAGTATCTCTCTGTCTCTTACTGAAATTATTAACGATAAACTTGATTCTAAAAAAGCAATTTATTTAGTGATATTTATTTTGATTTCCGAATTGTGTTGTCCATAGCTAATTTTTAAAAATATTATGATGCAAAAATGTCATATTGTGACGCCTATGTAGTAATAAAATCAATTAAAATAATAGGTAATATTTTACCTACTTTGTGATGAAAATGAAAGCTTTTTCTTTGTGATCTGTGCAACTGTCAAATCAACTATTATAATATGACTGTCAACGTCAATGTCAAATATTATCAACGACCTACAAATTGCAGAAGGTCGATCTCCGATCTCACTGGAGAAGTGTGTAGTTATTACACTAGAAATCCTTGCGGCTTAATAAAACCGTCCCGATCATCTGGACGGAGTAGTTATAGCTAAATTTATTATCAAAATGTTGCGAACGATATTTGTACGAAACCAGATATTGAATGATAGTTTGAAGAAAGTTATACATTCTAATATAACGAGATGTATTACCACAGAATTGGCAAGGCGGAAATTCTCAAACAAGTAAGTTAAATTATTTATTAATTTATGTATTTCTACAGTACTTCCTGTACAAAAAAAATATAATTACGTAAAAATAAATATTGTATTATTGTGGCTCCTAGTTTTTGAAGAAGTTGCCTCGTCAGTTGCATAACCAAAATGTCAAAGCTGTTCTTATGAGCGAATTGGCAAAATTTAGCAATAATCACCGGCATTCCACGTGTCGTATGCATAACATACTCCTTCATCATCTTAGGAAAACAACTCATTATCATGCTAAGTTATAAATTACTTTTATAATAAATAAATAATACAGCTTTATATCACACAGTGAAAACTTGAAGTTGTTCTTAAAGTTTTATTCATTTATTTTGCATTACAGAAAAAATATATTTTGGAATGAAATTACATGTCTGTAAACATTGCATTTGGAACTTCAATTTGCTAAAATAATTTTTTACACACTGAAAATATTATAATAAATTTTACTATTTAAGACTAGTTATTATTTAAATGATCATTTTAGACACTTATATTTATATGTTACATAAGGAAATATATTTATTTTATAGGTCAGAAAAATAATAATAAAAATGTCAGGTGTCTTCATTCAGAAAAAAAAGACAATAATGAAGTGTATAATTATACATTTGTCTTTACTCTTTCAATCACAAAAAAAGCTTCACATTTAAATAATAAACCATTTTATTGAAAATAGATAGAAGAACAAAGTATATTTATATATAGTTGTAATTGTACAGGAACTATAGTCATAATAGCATATGAGATAAACAAAAAAAAAACAGAATACCTAACTCAAATCTTATATAATGTAATGTAAAAGTGAGATGCTAATTCTATTGAGCAAAATTATCAAAATATTTTCTTTTCACTTGATAAGTGAAAATTTAGCAATTCAAGTTTACTTGTACTTCATACAAATCACTGATTTACCTAAGTATATGTAATAGTTCTTTTGGTAAAAGCATAACTAGAGGTGATTTATTGTTATGTAGGTAATTCTTTAATTTTTCAGATGTTCTTAACTTATTTTCTAATTAACACTATAAATATTCATTTATACTTATTTTTCCCTTACTTTTATCTGCATTTAGAATGTTCAAGGCTGTACCACAATGCCTGTTAAGCATAAGATTTAATATTCAAATACATTTAAGCTCTTTATTTACATTTCTGTGATTTTTTAAGATTTTCATTTTGTTCCTGATATGGTAATTTTTTATTTGAAGAATCACATTGTAAATAATGTGTAGATTATATTTTAATTATAAGAGATTTCATATCAGTAAGGTATCAAAAAAATTGTTGATAATAATAGCTTCTGGATACTTATGTTGGGAACTAAACATTTTATTGTTACACAACTGATAAGGCATGTATACCATAGTATTTATTTAATATATGATCTTACAAAGAGTAGAAATTAAAAATTTAACATAAAAACAATTTATTCCTTAATATTAATAATAATAATTTTAATGTTATAGGTTATTATTGACTGCACAGAGGCAAAAAATTGTGAGTACACCACAATGGACTATGCAAGTAAGGTACTATTCAGACCTCCCTTCTCACACAAAAGTGAATCTCCCAGCATTATCTCCCACTATGGAGAGTGGTTCTATCGTCAGTTGGGAAAAGAAAGAGGGTGATAAACTAAATGAAGGTAAGAAATTTTCCTCTTCTATTTAGTTAATGTGGATATTTTTGTGATAATATGTGACAAAAGCTGTGTCACCATAGAGTAAAAGCTAGACATTATTATTTCCAATTTCACATCTACAGAATACTTAATTAAACTATTATATTATATTTATATGTCGATTACCCATAAAATGAGACAGTAGGAAAACAATTGAAAGCTAGCTATTTGCCAGGTTAGTGCTCGAGGGGTTAATATATCGATTAACCATAAAAATGGGACAATAGGAAAACAATAGAAAGTCAGCATAAATGCCAGGTTAGTAGTCAAGGGGTTAAAGTGCAATGAAAATTACACTACACAGGGGCAGATATGCAAGTCAATGTATTAAAATACGAATTGTTACATGACAGACTGAGATGGAACCGAAAACTAATAAATAATAATATTTATTGTTCAATTGAAAAATATTAATCAAAATCCTGATAGATTTATGATAACTATTATTTAATTGAATTTTTAATTTTCCAAATTGATATAATCTACTCTAATAGTGAATAGAATTATGTATTCAATAAGCAGTTTCTCACTTAGTGTGAGTTGACAAGGATTAAAAAACAAAAAAAAAAATTATAATCAGTCAAAAATCATAACTCGAGGATAAGAAATTATATGATAATATTCTTTTCAATTTGAATAGTTATTAAGCTCATTTCTAATTGGCTCTATTGGCTGTGACACAGTTATACTAATGGCGCTAATATTGTGTATTTTTGTTTTTTTTTTAATTTGTTATGGTTCCAATAAACAAATAAATAAAAATAAATTTTATTTTTAATTGATATGAAACATCTATTCTAATGGTTAACATGATGGAATGTAGGGTTTGATGTTTTACATTTGCTGGTGGTCTTGTGTTGGCTAACTTTTTTGTATTGTAAAGCTTTGTACTAGCTGCAACGTAACTTGCAGATTGAGTGCCTTTTGCTTTAAAAAGCTTGAGGCACAAAATCTCAAAATAGTATGAAAAATATTCTATATTTTTAAGGTGATCTCCTTTGTGAAATTGAAACTGACAAGGCAACCATGGGTTTTGAGACTCCAGAAGAAGGTTACTTGGCGAAGATCTTAATCCCGGCTGGCACGAAAGGCGTTCCTGTAGGAAAGCTCCTATGTATAATTGTGCAAAATAAAGAAGATGTTGCTGCATTCAAAGAATTCAAGGATGATTGTATGTTTTTTTTTGTTTACTTTAAATTCACACCTGCTTACATTTTCTTAGAGCCCAGTTTAAATATCATGTGCTTAAACTATCATTTGTAGTGTTTTACAGTTTTATTTTCATAACACATAAAATCACGATAGGCTTCAATATTAATAATAATTTTATTATTAAAATTACAATTAAATGACCTTATAACATATGGAAAAAATATATATTACTAACAGAAGTTTTCGTTTACAGTGTTTAATGTTTGAGTAATCCATTTAAATAATTAAAAAGAAAAAGATATCATTAAATTATCTTTCTTATTACAATAGTCGATAGGGGTGTTGACTGATTATTTTTAATATCTCATCAAACATAGACTGTAAATAGAGCTGAACATTGAAAATAAAATTAAAAATTGATTGAAAATAAAAAAAAGTTATAAGTATTTTAATTTTATTCTAGATCCTAGCGCTTTATGCTAACACTTGTATCTCTTGTATTAACACAATAAAATGTTTTGTTCTTATACATATAATAAAGTTTTACTCTTAATGTAACTTTGGGCAAAAATAAAACGTCTTAATTGGGGTTCTCTGTAAGACGAAAAAAACAACATTTAAAGCCCTTTATTTTCAATTGTATTTTCTTTTACAACTCACTCTTATTTTATTTGTTTTAAATATGTCATTTAAATGTCATCTTTACTGATGACATGGCATAGACAAAAATAAAGAAAAACATAGACAACAATAAAAACTAGATTACAATGGTTTTTTTTTACATACATATTATTATTAATTAAATTATTCTCTCACCAGTCAACTACCCTATTGTTTTTTATCTATCTTTAATTATTTTAATTAACAATATACTACCTATTGTGAGATAGAATATACGCATGTACCTTTTATTGCATGGTTTTTTGTACTAATAACTGTTTGGAATTCACAGCACCCCCGATTGCACCAAAACCGGCACAAGACCAAGGTAAGTAAATACTAGTTTGACATTTTTTTATACTTTTGTTATTTTTACTGAATCTGTATTAACTTAATGAATTTTTCTGAATTTGTATAAAGTGTTCCTGAAGTTAAAATCATTCTTTGTTGCGCCGTCTAACAATATTAAATTCTGATCAAAAATAAGGTACATGTAAGTGCTCTATGCAATAATTTGGAGTCACGATTTCATGCTTCTCGCAGGTTCTTTATTATCAATCATTATGTGGTAAAGTGATAGAGAACCTATTCTCCATCAACACAAAAAAAAAACGCTTGTAGTTCAGAATTTTATTAGGTAGAATGAAAGTTCTTTTTTAGCAATATGTACAGTGTTTAAAAATGTTATTCCTTAAAAAATTATCTCAATGACAAATCAAAATAGGTAAGATTAACTTAACTAATTTTGCATTACTAATACACGTTTCAAAAACAGAAATTTTATATGATAGCAATTTTAAGTTGCAAGGTGATTAGTTGAACAATATTTTGACCAACTTTTCAGAAATTGAGCGTTAGCCTGTTGTTTTTGATAAATTAAGTCTCCCTATTATAATACTCTCTAGCTGTGCCCGAGACTTCGTTCGCGTTTCATATATAAAAAAATAATTAAATATACATAATCCATTGGACCAAATTGTAAATCTAAACAATTCTTGTATCCTCAGGAATAGACACAAGAAAATTCGAGAAAATCGGTTCAGCCATTTAAGAGGAGATCAGTCACATATACACGCACAGAGTATTTATGTATATAATGATTGCGAAAACTTTAGGAGAATAATTAAATGTTTGTAGCACCTGCAGCTGCGCCCCCCGCGGCTGCTGCCCCACCCCCGCCTCCAGTACAGCCTCGCCCCGCGGCTGCCCCCGCCGCTCCCGCACCTCGTGCAGCCGCGCCGGCCGCGGCACCAACCGACAGGATTTACGCGAGTCCTTTCGCTCGCAGAATCGCTGAATTGAAAAATCTTAGACTCGGAGGTCAGTCGAATTTAATATAATTGATCTTCTTTATTTAGTCTTTTATGATATGTTTTATTAATTATAATTGGTAAATATATGAATTGTGATGTTTGTTATTTATTTATGTACGGAGACTATATCCCACAGACAAACCGATAACACGATTTTCTGGGACTTCGAAATACACATTAGAGATGTACTATATAAATAAATAAATTTATTATTGGAATTAAAAAGAGATTCTAAGACGGAATAATCCCGTATTCTAAGACGTTACATAGATAATTCCTCTCTTTCACTCAACTTTCTTCCCGTACTTTAAGACGTTACATAGATAATTCCTCTCTTTCACTCAACTTTCTTCCCGTATTCTAAGACGTTACATAGATAATTCCTCTCTTCCACTCAACTTTTCTTCCCGTATTCTAAGACGTTACATAGATAATTCCTCTCTTTCACTCAACTTTCTTCCCGTACTCTAAGACGTTACATAGATAATTCCTCTCTTTCACTCAACTTTCTTCCCGTATTCTAAGACGTTACATAGATAATTCCTCTCTTCCACTCAACTTTCTTCCCGTATTCTAAGACGTTACATAGATAATTCCTCTCTTCCACTCAACTTTCTTCCCGTACTCTAAGACGTTACATAGATAATTCCTCTCTTTCGCTCAACTTCCCGTATTCTAAGACGTTACATAGATAATTCCTCTCTTCCACTCAACTTTCTTCCCGTATTCTAAGACGTTACATAGATAATTCCTCTCTTTCACTCAGCTTTCTTCCCGTATTCTAAGACGTTACATAGATAATTGCTCTCTTTCACTCAGCTTTTTCCCGTATTCTAAGACGTTACATAGATAATTGCTCTCTTTCACTCAGCTTTCTTCCCGTATTCTAAGACGTTACATAGATAATTGCTCTCTTTCACTCAGCTTTCTTCCCGTATTCTAAGACGTTACATAGATAATTGCTCTCTTTCACTCAGCTTTTTCCCGTATTCTAAGACGTTACATAGATAGTTCTTCTCTTTCACTCAACTTTCACTCATTCGAAGAAATAGTATTCTTAATTTTAAGATATTTGCACTTGGCTTCTCAGGATAATATCCTCACTCGAGTTGATTAAAAAAACAACACTGTCAAACTCAAGGTAAATCGGGAACAAATACTCGAGAATATTTCCGTTTTTGTTTTTACTTGATGACTCTTTGTGGCGATTATGGCGATAATCACCCCTTTTTTGGAAAGATCTATGGTCCAGCAGTGGACGTATTTCGGTTGAATCAATCATAACGTGTTAGAATAGGGTTGTGACAGTGTTGTAATGATAACATGGCAACCGCAGGCCAGGGTACCGGTTTATACGGATCACTGAAGAGCGGTGACCTATCAGATGCAGCGCCGGTCGGGTCTGGCGGTGGGGCGTTGCCGCCGGCACCGGCACCGGCTCCGGGCGCTACGTTCGTGGACCTGCCCCTGAGCGGCATGCGGGAGACTATCGCCCGTCGCCTCACAGCCGCCAAGCAAAGCATCCCGCACTACCAGCTCGTTGCCACTGTTAACGTCGAGACCACCTTGGCTATGAGGAAGCTGGTCAACGACAAGCTCGCCTCTGAGAAATCCGACGTCAAGGTCCGTTATATCAAACCTGTCTAACATAATAACTGTAATACTTAAAAAAAAAATGTCCGCAGACTTAAATTTTAGATACAAAAAAAATGTGTGTGTGTGTACTTATGTACGCACGTAAGAAGTTATGGCTGCGGCAAATAGGATCCGTGGCGGTTACGCACCGTCGCGCTGACAGTATAGACCCGCAATATCTATGTCAGATTAGGTGCGCGACGGCTTAGGGCATTGACCGACTCGCGGCACTCGACAGACAGTGTTGCCAGCTGTACGATTTCAATGTACACCTAAATTTCCCCTCCTAAATAAATCGTACACAAAATATAATTACTAGGAAAAAGTATAGCTTTGTAGAGGTTCCCGAGGTTTTTATTATTTAGTAATCGTTTTTAAGAAAGAACTCGTAATTACTAAATTTACTTTTTAATGATATATAAACTTGTATAAATAATTTTCAAATTTTTATTTTATTTTATCACCAACAGATCTCAGATGTCACTATAGACATCCAAAATCTTATTCTAAGAGTTTAAATTCTAGTATAATTAATTGATTATTTCTCCCTGATCTATGTTTGCAACTGTTTATTTAATAATTATTTCAATGCGTGCGATCGAAGCCATTTCATAAAATCAAATATAAATCTGGAAATGATTTCTGTATTCAATTATTTATAGAATTTTATTAATATATCGTTAAAAAGTAATTTTATTACGAATTCTCTCTAAAAAACTATTACAAAATAAAATCTAAAGTGACATCTCAGCGCTGGTACTAATAACAACAAGAAAAATGAATAAATCTATTTTTAATATTATTTTTAATCAAAAATCTAAAAAATGTACAACTTTTTTTCTATACCTGACATCACTATGACCGACCCAACGCACTCTGCGTCATTTATCGAACAGTTTAAAACAAAATGTCATGTGATTCAGACGTCTTCTACGTCTATGCCGTATTTGCGTTGCAAATAGGGTTGGCACCCTTTGTTATGCAAATAAAGTACATTGGTTATTAAAGGTAGGAGATAAAGTACGTTATGTCAAAATAAAGTACGATTTATTTACTCTCAATTTTTTTACTTATAACATATTTCCCAGTACTTCAGCAAGATAACTATCACTGCCAAAAAGTATGTAGACCATTTTACAGTCTATATTAGGTTGAAGTAAATAAGTAATTATTTTTTTATAGATTCAAAGCCGATTTATTTTTCTTTCTTCTTGCCTTTTGCTATACATCACAGGACCTCAACAATTCTTTCTGACATGGCCGACATGAGTGGTAAAAATGAAATTGACTTATTCGAATACAAAACTATTATCAGCTTGCTAGTCAGTTCAAAATAACAGTGTGATTCTTTTACCTATTTCATACACGAAGAAAAGATTTGGTTTACTTTACCGTTACTACTTACCGTTTTTGAGATTATCCATAATTTTATAAACATCTAATATTGATACGAAATTGCCTTCTAGACAATATAGGACTTTATTAAATAAATTTAACACGTGGCTTCAAAAATGGAAATAAATTTCAATCAAGCATCAGTAAATTTTGTGATATGATTGCATAGATTTCTAAGCTTAAAGTAACTTAAAAATAATGTGTCGCTATATTGTTATTAATAATTGGCAATTCAATCATTATCGACTGAACTTTGCTAAAGAGAGAGCTATCTTGTTCCCATATGGCGTTTTATTTCATAAAAATGATAAAGGCCAACAATTATCGAACCTATTTAGTAACAATCGATAAGATAATTGATTCCAGTAACTATTTATGTATATTATATGTAAAATTAATCCCAGTGAAATAAAGTATGTTCGTATACTTTATTGTTCTCATAGAGTAAAAAGTACAATTACGCGAAATAGAGTACAATACTCTATAATAAAGTACGGATGGCAACCCTAGTTTACAACGTGTGCGCGGGCTCGCGACTCACTCAAGCCCCGCCCCCTCCGCATTCCTTTTATTCCCGCAGAGCTTAGTTACGACGTGACGCGAACGCGACTGATCTGTCTGACATGTCTCATACGAACTAGATCACAACTGTTCATATCGCGCTGACGTCACGGTGCGCAACCACCACGGATGCTATCTGATTTGATCTTTATACTTCTTTGACGTAATAATAGAAAAAACTAAAACATAAAGCGTATTCCCCCATTGTACCAGTTTACTTGAATGAACAAAGTGTACGTTTATGCGTACTTTAATGCGACGATAGTTCGTTTTCAGGTTTCTGTGAACGATTTTATCGTGAAAGCGGTAGCTGCGACTTGCAAACGCGTACCAACTATTAATTCACATTGGATGGATACATTCATCAGACAGTAAGCGTTTATAGTTTAAATATCTGTTTTTTTTTTTTTAATTTAGTATGGCCATGAATACGAGTTCTTTGTACAACTTTGTATTATTTTTCTAATATTAGTTTTTCAACAAAAAATACGGTCCTTTAGAACTTTACAGAGAACTATTGTGGAATCCCAGAGTTCACGGTTCTTGATATTATTCACAATGCGTTTTATTCAGTCCACAATAAACCAAATTATATCGTATAACTATAATATAAATTAAAGAATTACAAACATTACCTAATACACGACAAATCAAAATTTTTGGCTTCGCTCGGGTGAAATGTGACTCGTAATACACAATCTTTTACAAAATGTAGGTAGAAAGGAACTGTAATTTCACTTATACGTGTGAATCGGCCTTAACGCACTCAAAATGGCATCCGAGTAGCCAATATGGCGATTGTCATTTGCACCATTAGAATTTAACAAAATACTCGATAATCCGAATGTTACGGATGTATGTTGTCGACTCGATTATTTTTTTTATTCATTATTTTTTTCGTTCGATCATTATTTTTTTATGTTTTACTATTTAGGAAAGGTTTCAATCGGGTCTACCGTACCCCTTGACCGAATTATTAATATAGACTAGCTGTGTGACCGCGGCTGTGTCCGAGTTTCATATATTTTTCACTGGGTAATATAGTTTTGATTTTTTTTAAACAGGACCCTAATTATTTTCGAATTTTTTTTTACTACTAATATCTAGCAAAAATGTTTTTCACGAATTCAGATACCTTTTTTTTTTTTGACGGGGGGAATTGCATTTACGCACTACCCTTACCTATTGCATTAGTGAGACCGAAGTCCCCAATGCAATAGGTAAGGAGGGAGGGGGCGCGGAGGGACGAGCTCGTCCCTCCGTGGGACAGCTCCGTGCTAGTCTGGGACGACGAATTCAAATACCTGCCAGTAAAACTGTGTGCATTGAATCGGATTCTATTCCAAATTTTTATGAGTTTTTTTTGTAAGCACAAGCTTAATTATTTTCGAAAAAAAAAAAAAAGTAGCCTAAGTTGCGCGGAGTAACTTCAGCTATCTACCAAAAAAAGTCTCGTTCAAATCGGTGTAGCCGTTACAAACAGACAAAAAAATTTAAAAATTGCGTTTTTTGTATAGGTATCGTTTATACATTCATATGTATTTAGTAAAAAAAAAAACAGACATTTCAATTTTATATATTAACGACAACAAAAAATTGATTTTCTTTGAACGATTCAGCAGTAGTTCTATTGTTTTTCATTATACATACATATATGTTTCGAAACAGTCTACGCTTCAATTTCAATTTATTAGTATAGATCGTTGCAGTTATTTTGCGGAGTTCTTAGTAAAAAAAAAAATTCCAGATATTCCAACGTTGATGTAAGTGTAGCGGTGGCAACACCCGCCGGTCTAATTACACCGATATTGTTCAATGCGGACTCACGCGCGGTATCATCGACTTGTCGACGACCATGAAGGAACTTGCACAGAAAGCTAAAGAGGGTAAACTCACCCCGCAAGAGTACCAAGGAGGTACAGTAACCGTCTCGAACCTGGGAATGATGGGTGAGTCTTTGAATAGAACAACTTGTAAAAAAGTGAAGCTTGAATTTATATGAAACGTGTACTGGTAGTAATGGCGGTTATCGCTGTCTCGCTCTAATATATCTATTCGACTCTATCGCACGCATTGATAATTGTTTGTTATGTTGGTATACGGTTCGAGAACATATTTCAACTTTGTTCATCTTTTTGTATGGAAGTCCCGTCTCTTTGCTAATACCTTATACATATACTAATACCTTTTGAAGCGATGATGGCGCAGCGGGTAGTGTAGTCGGTTTCCGCGTCAGTCGACGCGGGTTTGATCCCCACTTATCCGACTCGAAGATCGGCCTGAGCTATCGGTGAAGGAGAACATCGTAAGGAAACCATAGCATAGTGGTAGCTACTACACTTAAGTTTGAAAACTTGTCACCACATACCAATAGGTGTGTTCCGGCAGCATCACTTAAGAACCAGTATCTCTAGGCTTAGTGTTTACCATCCTGCACCATATCGTCACTTAACAACAGGTGAGATTGTGATCAAAGTACTGAGCCTATATCGTATATTAAAAAAAAACATACGTACTACCTTTATCTGTCTATGTTATTTACTAAAAAAATCGAATAGATTAATTTATTAATTATTGTATTGTGAATAAGATAGTGTTATTAACCTTTTGACTTTATTACTTTTTAGTAACATAATATTTTATGTTAAGAATAAGACGCGCGTCTTAACAAGGGGTTGATATATATATATATATATATATATATATATATATTTTTTTTTTTAATGTATGAAAGCTGGTCAGTTAGCCTAATTGGAGAACTAAAAAGCTGATTTACAGTTTTTTGATGTGAAACATCTATAGCCGCACGTAAAACCGATGCGATGCATCGCCACGCTATATGTTGGTATATATATATATACAGTCTATTTATTATTATATTAAATAAATTCGTAAATTTTTATTCAATAAATAGTCATCATTATCTGGAGAAAAAATCGTAATATTTTATTTTATCATTATGACATATTAAGTTCCTATCACAGTTTGTTCTTTTCTGCATATTACTTTTACAAAATAATGTCGATGTTTCACAACTGCCAGGCGTCCCGTGACGGCTCACATATTTTTTTTTTTTTGTAAAAATATTATCTTGACAGTTTTCATATATACACCGTGTTTACCTTATTGAATGCGTATTGAAAAGCTCACAAGATTAATAGACAATGAGGAGATAGATATAAAAAATAACATCGACCGCGTTTCTTGTAACACTCTAAATCAGGGCTTCTTAAACTTTTGGAACGAAGTTCCTTACGGCAGGCTTGGGGGAGATAGGGATTTTGCTGCGCGACCGAACTGAAAAAAAATGTCATAGTAAAACCGTAAGAAAAATTCCGTGGAATAAAACCGTTAAATGACACGTGCGCAGGCGCGACACTCGTATACACAAGCGAGTAGTGTATAATACCTTTCACTTTCTCCTTCTTTCTTTTCGTAATAACAATAAACTTCTTTTTTTTGTAATTATTCCTATTTCTATGTAATTTTATGTTGTCAAACAAAAATAAAGAGACATATTTTGTTATTTTAATTGATAATTTGAATTACGATTTTTTATTTTATTTTACGTAATTTATTATTTCCTAAAATACTGAATTTCCTAAATACCTTCCTGTACTTAAATAAAAACTCTTCAGCAAATCATCATCAAAAAATCAAGAAAACCTACATAAAATTGAGCACGATTTTTTTTTTTTGCAAATTGTGTCGAATCTATATTAGCCGAAGGAACTTCGTTCCTACCTGGTGTCCCGCGACACCACATCTTTTTGTCATAAACGGCCCCATTTATGATTGCGAGTTTCTTGATATATAAAAGAAAAAAAAATGTTTTTTTGATGATTTATTTATTAGGTAACAATATACATATAATAGCGATCGTCGATCGTTTACTACTTTCAGTGGATATAGCTCAAAACCTTCAACAAATGCGCGTGTCTAGACGCTGCAAGTCCCCTGTATTCCGCCAACTCTAGTGATGGTATAAAATGGTATATATAAATATTTGCCATTAAAATCTCTCGCGACCGCAGAATTTTGCTACGCGTCCCCATTTGGGGTCGCGACCCATAGTTTAAGAAGCCCTGCTCTAAATAATAGAAATAAATGTTTTAGAGATATAATGTTTTTTTCACCACTTTCCTCTGGCGTGACTATAGACCTTATTAAAACTGATACTTTATTTTGTGTGCGCTCTTTTGGTGTTTATATATATTAGCTTGTTCTTTTGCTCTTAGTTTACAACTTGTCTTAACATCAACAGTTTAACTATGTGTGTGCTCTTTTGGTGAGATATAATGGTTAATTGATAAACATTTTTTTTTTTTTTTTATTTTACTTAATTTATTCTGATTTTCAGGTATAACAATGTTCAACGCTATCATCAATCCGCCGCAGTCGTTTATATTGGCCTGCGGTGGTCTTCAAGATTTAGTTATTCCTGATAAAAATGAACCTAACGGGTATGTCTCCGCTATAATTAAGCTAATTAACCCTTTAAATTCCAGAAAAAAAAAAACATAACTTGAATATTTACTCAATCTTTATCGTAAGGGTATTCCCCTGTACTTAACATTTCATAGGGTATTCCCCTTTGGAATTTTGCATAAAACCTCGTTTAAGCATAATTTAATTCAGGGACAATTTTGCGATATCTAACGAGAAAGCGAGCTCACATCAGGTAAATTTTAATGTATTTGGACTTGCCCATATATCTGTGTTGTTGTTGTATTTTATGACTCGAATGTTTGTTTGTTTATCTATGCTAATAAAAAAAAATTGAAGCGTAGACTATTTCGAAACATATATGTATAACGGAAGACAACACAACCATAGCTCGATGCAGAATCGTTCAATGAAAATCAATCTTTGTTGTCGTTACTATATACAATTGAAGTGTCTGTTTTTTTTTACTAAATACATATTTATGTATATATCATACCTATATCAAAAATGCAATCAAATTTTTATTTGTTTGTGTGTCTGTCTGTTTGTTTCGGGTAATCTCCGAAACGCCTGGACCGATTTTGACGGGCCTTTTTTTGGCGGATAGCTAATGTTACTTCGCGAAACTGAGGGTACTTTTGATTTTCGAAAATAATTAGGGTTCCGCGTAAAAAAAATTACAACTCATAAAGAAATGAATAAAATTCGATTCAATGCACAGTTTTACAGGCAAGTGTTTGGATTGCATCATCCATAAATTACGTTACAAGAATGTCATTATTTTTACAAATAATTCAACACCCCCCCCCCCCCCCCCCCGTCCTTTTCACAGCTATTTTCTGGATTTCCCTCTGTAGTATGACGTCACATATTTTGCAATTTTATGTATATATAATTGATTTTATTATCATAAAGATATAGTGGGAAATATTTTTGAGATGGCCTCAGAAGGGTCAAGCAATGTGGATTAAATTTTAATGGCACACACAAACGGTGTTGTCAGATAGTTATATATATATATATATATATATATATATATATATATATATATATATATATATATATATATATATATATATTGATATAGTGATTTTTTTTTTTCAGTTTCCGGTCAGCGAAGTTCATAACGTTTACAGCTTCCGCCGACCATAGAGTCGTAGACGGAGCTGTAGGCGCGCAATGGATGAAAATATTTAAAGAAAATATGGAAAATCCTGCAAATATTATATTGTAAAAACAACCACAGACACACTTAGAGCTTTTAGTGTCGTTAATTCTTCGACAACTAATTCAACTGATACCATACATTCTGTATAGACGAAAAGTTTTTTATAACTAACTTTCTCTTCCGTTTTTATTTTATTTTTTGGACTAAGTCCGACTGTTTTGTTTTTTTTTTAAATGAGCTTTTATAAATATTTAATTTAATTTTTTTTTGCTATCGTTACTCTATAATAAATTTATAATGTGACGCCATTTTTGATATCAATAGATTAAATTCGAACTGGCTGTAATTAACAGTAAAAACAATAAATAATAGTCGAAGTTAACATTTAGAAACAATATGATTGTTTGATTATTTATTTAATTTAGCTTAATAGTATAGGACGATAGATCGTACAAATGTTCCGTATAATAAAGTGTCGGCGGTTTATATTTATTTCGTATTTTATTCGAATTGAAATAAATTTATTCCAGTAATATGTTATTCATATATTTTACATACACGTCTTACTGTTGTTTCTCGTTAGTAAAATCTCGTGTTGTTATTGTCATTTGCATTTTATTTATTTTGAAATAAAGAATATACGTATTAGTGAATTCTTGGAGTATAGATCTATTTGCCTTTGTACTTATTTTCCTTCTAGATTGTTCTATTTGAAATTAGTACTGAAGCATTAATGGACAAATGTATATATGATATGCGACGCGACGCTTGAGCCGGTATAAATGTTGTTTTGGTTCATAATTATAATGTAACATTTTGATGATGTCAGATGATTTTATGAACGTTAGTCAAATATATTTTATTTACTGATGTTCAACTTTTATTTCGTGCCTCCATTTAAAATCACCGATTTAGAATAACGGAAAAAAAAAAATTTTTGTGATTTAGATAGAATTTTTCTAAATCGTAATTTGCGGGATCATCAATTAAATTGTTATTTAAAAGTTGCACGCCTGTGCAGTGGTCATCAAACTGCGGCCCGGCACTTGGACGATGTTTGTGCGGACCGCGATATCGCAAACATTTTTGGTTTATATATAGTTAATTAGGTTGTTATAAAATGACTTCATCGGCTGTTATTTCCACACGAAACCTATGAGGACAGTTTGACAGCTTATAAAAATATGTCAATTAATATAGTAGTATCAACTACCACGGTATCCATAAAAGTGCGGCCCGCAGTGGTATCTCATACTGAACAATGTGACCCTTGAACAGAAAAGTGTGACGACTACTGATCTAGTTACTTACCCCCCCCTCCCCCCCCAACCTTCGCGAGAGATAAACGTCAATGTTATCCGATTGACGATAGTCACTGTAGAAAGATCCATGATAGACTTTAGAGAGTTTATTAAATGAAATCATGGGTCTTGTCATGCCCTAGCGGATTCCCGCGACTTTCACCAGGTCGTCGGTCCACCTCATGGGGGCCTATCTACACTACGTCTTCAGGTACGCAGCAGCTATTCGAGAACCCGTTAGCCCCATCAGACATCGGTTCTACGAGCAGTGTACCCAGTCCATTGGACAATAGTTTATCAGCGTTGGGCATATGCAATGTAAATGAGTATCATTGTGCTTATGACTTAATCATTATTCCTGTAAGTTTTCCATGTACCGCGCGGCAATAAGCGGCCATATTGTCTGACACGGCATCGATGATTCTCTTTCACAAATTTCACATGTATTTTTAGGTAATTATTAGGTCATGGCCGAAAACGTTTCCGTGCAAAAAAAAACAGCTCGCGTGTCAAATTCTCTGACAATCTGTCACACCTACTTCGCTATCAATTATTGTTTTGATGAATTACCTAAATTAAAACGCAAATTAACGTTTTATTTTAATCAACTGATGGTTGCGGTTTCATTATTTAGAAATTAAATCATACTGGAATACCGATATTAGTAAGTTGAAAAAACCAAGGATTACGCGATATAATATGTAGGGTAAAGGAAAGCCGTGATTTATTACAGCCATATTATGTTATAAAAACAGAAGTATTTAGGTAATGTTTTTGTAATAGAAAAATTTACAGAGATGAAAAAAATAGCATTTACGTAGCCTTACGTAGTACTTAGTTGATAACGACGAATGCACACAAAAGGTAAAACAGATTGCCCTTGCGTAAATTAGTTGCCTATTAAGAGATAAAAATTTGGATGATTATGAAAAACCAATATAATATTATACTTTAAGTGGGTTGTTGTTTTATAAAATTAACATTTTTCTATGAGACTGATTTAGATGATTTCCTTTTAAAATATAAAATGATTCTCTAGACAGTCAACGAGTATGTTTTGTCACGTTGAGTGGTAGGATAAAAATTATAAGGATTTAAGTAAATGATTCCAACACAAAAAACGACTGTCATCGCATTCCTTGCATTACTTTAAACGTACTATTTATTATTTTCGACATAATATACGTACTGAAGTGAAAAATACATAAAGTGAAAATAACGTAAACTTATATGAGTGGGAAGCCGCTGGTGAAGCTAGGCATTTGACAATTTCAATTATATAAAAAATCGGAAATGTGCCCATGACCACAGCCTATATATATAGTCTCCACAATCAAAAATATACCTATGTAATAAAAAGTAGATGACGTAAGTAAAATTGCGTGCTGTGAGTCTGTAACTGTTTCCGAAATTTGAATGTAATATAACGTATGGTGACATATGAACCTATTCGTGACATTAAGTAAGTATACTTTGTGATTTAATAGACTAACCTTATCTGGAGTCTTGATCCACGATATATATATATATATTATTAAGTAGAAAAAATGACTGACACCACTACAACTGAAGCTACAACGAACGAACCAAAGAAGTCTGTTAAAGAGATACCTGTAGTTCAAGACCATGGGCTCTTCCAGCATGATACAGGCGACACCTACGAAGGATATTTCGAAGCTAAGAAGAAAGATCGAAGCGTTAAAATGCACGGTAAATTATGAATAAATAATTCCAATTGCCAAAAGTTCCACACAAACCTATAATTTTACTAATCTAACCTAACATTGTTGACCTGAAGGGCCTTCTCAGCTTCATCTGGCTTTGTAGCGACACGTTAGGGCATTCAGCGGGAAAATAGTAACTAGCACAATAGTACGAAACAAGGTTTGGGCAGTTACGGACATGCAAATTCGCGGAGTTCATTCTAATTAAAGCTAGCTTAAATGATCTATAATCTAGAGCTATAAGCACCACATACTGTTTTTATATATTAAAGGTATAGGGTTAACCGATTTATTAAGTTTGAAAAAAATAGGGATAGAAATTGAAAAAATAGGCCTACATTAAAATCTGAGACACATAAAACCTAGTAATATATTAAATTTGTATGGATATTAGAGATGATTTTTAACCGTTAGGTATCTAACTACGGTCATTAATTAACGATTCACAAATTCAGAATGTGTTTATCAAAAATTACTAGTACGGTCTTCATTACCAAAATTACCAACAAAATTACCAAAAATAAAAAATTACTAGTAGGTACGGTGTCATTGGTTGATTCGGTCGATTAATTGTTAACTCTACGCAAATTATATTTAATAAATTATTCTGTGCAGAGGCGACGTAAGATGTGAGCATCGCCTACGACCTCGCGGACCGAGGGGTCTCGCGCCGGGGCCCAAATAAATATATATAGATAAAATTACTAGCTGAGTGCCGTGGAACTGCCCGCGTTGCATATACTGCATTTGCATTGCGTTGCTGTCAAGAAGGGGGGGGGGCTCTCGCAAAATGTACTTTGTCCACATCAAATTATAGTCTTATCTCGCCAGTGATTCTGTGGATTCCTTTATAAATCGCATTTGTTATATACTGTATAGGCTCAGTGCGTAAATCTTACATGATGTTAAGTGACGATATGGTGCAGGATGGTAAACAGACTAAGCCTAAAGGTACTGGCTCTCAAGTGATAACTACACAAGTGAGCATTATTAGAAAATGCCTTACCACCATACTACGGTTTCCTCAGGACGTTCTCCTTCACCGAAAGCTCGGGTTCATTGCAGTATTGGATATGTGAGTTTGAACCACTATACGTATACTATATTACTATAGGTAAATAAACAATGTTAAGCAACAAAGTTTTTTAAACGGTTGTAACAATCAACTATAACATCTCGACATCGTGCATCGTCACACAGTACCGATATGCATCTTGGAAACAACATACTTCAACGTCGACTATGTTTAATGGACCACGTCGTTATATACAATTCGTGTTCAGAATAGCGTCACGCTCTAATAACACTTAAATGCATTGTAAATGCTCTTATACCTAGCTGTAACTGATAGCCTTTGTTTTACAATTAAGTACATAGGTACTTCCAAAATG
Source organism: Samia ricini (assembly GCA_014132275.2). NCBI lineage: Eukaryota > Metazoa > Arthropoda > Insecta > Lepidoptera > Saturniidae > Samia > Samia ricini. The sequence goes on from AP028159.1 coordinate 6,257,419, forward strand.
GTTGCACAATAGCAAGCTCTAATAGTTACGAAGGTGACAATCGTGTTTATCAATGCCGGCGCGAAGTCAATTTTAATCGTACCTATTACTAATATTCTCATCTACTTTTATCTGTTAGAGTTACAGACATGTTACAAAAGTAAACAACAATTTTTATTGATTGAAATTAAATGTATGTCCTTTTTTTTTTTTTTGACGGTGGAAATGCATTTACGCACTACCCTTACCCATTGCATTAGTGAGACCAAAGTCCCCCAATGCAATGGATAAGGGGGCACGGAGTGACGAGTTCCATGCCAGTGTGGGACTCGCCCGGGCGTGAAGCGCCCGGAAATACCCACTAAAACCCCCCGGGCCGTCCGCTGCATTTGGGATGGGGGCGACACGGGGTGGCTTTCGCAGGCACCGCGTCGCCTCCCTTGTGTCCTAATGTTGTCAATGTATTTATTCATCCGAGTGCTTTTTTGTTCAGTTTATTTCTTTTTAAGGAGAAGACACGGGTATTAGTAGACCATGCAGCCTAATCAGACGTTAGGAACACTATCAATAAATGAATGGCGTTAACAAAATAGTAATCTTCTGTAACGACTACAATGGGAATGATTGGGACATTTTAGGATTTACGCTCCGTGTCAATTTTTTCACTTCATTACACTTGTGTAAACTACACTATATCGAGTAAAATACCACTAAAATTACATAATATATAGTCAAATACTGCAGAATAATGCAATAAAAATAAGGACGACAACATGACAGACCAAAATCGCGCCATGCACCCCTTTATCCGAGTGTTAATTTGTCTTTCATTGAAATTCCTTTGTTATAATTTATTGATTATGACCATGAATACATGTTCTTTAAACCCAATTTTGTATTATTTTTAATAATATTCAGTGCTCAACAGATATAGCGGTCCTTTGTCAAAGCTTTCGAAGGAAGTTGGTGTGAGATCTCAGAGTTTATGCAGTGTCATTATTTCCAATAAATTTCGGTTGTGCAGAATAACAAATGCCACCAAAATTACCTAATATTACATTTATATTGGCTACAAGCAGTATCTGTAGGAAAAAAATAGTAAGCATCAGTCCGTGGAAAGATATAAATGTATTAATTTCAGGTCCAGGATTGTATAAGACAGCTGAAGGAGATTGTTATTTTGGTACTTGGGTGGCAGACAAGCTGGGTGTCAATGAAGAAGTCACAGTCACTTTTGCCGACTCCTCAAGATATGAAGGAATGTTTAAAGATTGGTGTTTTGCCGGCCACGGAAAGTTTTATTACCCGGATGGGAGTGTACTTCACGCTGAATTTACTGAAAACTGTTTCCCGTGGGTCAAATGACTTTGATCGATCCAAACGGGCACGCGTGGCTTGGGAACGCAGAGCGTGGGTACGGTTGGTTCGAACCCGTTAATCATTTTTATGAGATATTGGAGAAAACACGCAATACAGAACGAATTAAACGACGTCGCAAGGAACAAAATTCAGGCTGATTAAAATTAATTATGATTAATAAGTGGCTGGTATGATGGTGTTAGAATTTGCTAACATTTACTAATTGACAACTTACCTAATTAGTGATACCCTTTGGATTGATCGTGATGGTAATCATAACCACCTAGTTGGAAATCAGGAAAACTTAAGAGATATGCTCGTGGAAATAACTGGAAAATATACATTGCAAACATTACCTACTCTTTTTGCCTTAGTTATATAACCTAACCTCTGTAAACACATTCATTCATTCAACCATAAGACGTCCATTACTGAACATAGGTCTCTACCATTTAATCACCACTAATAAATGAAATTGATTGTCAAATTGATGTCACAATAACAATTTTATACTAAATAGTAAATATATGAATGTGTATACGATAGGTAATTGTATCTATACCAAAAATACATTTTTTTAAATTTTGACGGGACTTTTTTTGATAGATAGCTGAAGTTACTCTGCGTAACTTACCCTAAGTTTTTATTTTAGAAAATAATTAGGGTTTCGCGTAAAAAAAAAATTAAAACTCATAAAAAATTGAACAAAATACGATTCAATGCACAGTTTTACGGACAAGTGATTGAATTTAGTTACTAAAAAATTAAGAAAAAAAATTAAAACTCCGTATAAAAAAATTAAAACGCAGTAAAGAACATATGAAACGCGGGCTTAGGTAGTTATAGTATAAATTTCTTTACCCGCACCTAGTTCGTTCCTTTGACCGGATGTTTGCGCTTAGCAGCTACTGTGCGATATTAATTTAATTATATTGGAACAATATTTATTAATGCACACCCATTATTGTTATCGTGACATTAGAGCGTTTTGAAACAGGTAGTTATTTACTTGTGACAATTTACACCTAATTACTAATACTATTATTAAGTAATTTTAGTACTATTGATAAAGACCAGTGGTCTTATTATACCTGAATTATTATTAAAAATTTCAAACAAATAATTGTTTCATTTTATCAAGATTTATTGGTAAAAAAAACGCATCAATATCTACTAAACATAGAAAGCCTTACTAGTAAGGAAATCTGTTGACAACTAGAAGAGAAATTTTTTGAAAAAGATGAACCGTTTTTACATTTCCTTTTTTTATCCGTAGATATAGAATTAAATGCTTAGGGAATCTTTTTGGAAGATTATTCAAGTTTAGTGCTCGAATTATTATTTCATATTATGATTCGTCGTCCTAACGTTAAAACTCTCACTTCAAGTAGAATTCTATCTACAATACTAATTAGAAAGTTAACTTATCAACATGTATTTAAAACGCATGTCCAATAGTTTATTTAAATTTGAAACGGAACGCAAAAGTAATGTTAACAAAGGTAACTTGGTAGAAACCTAACATTCAGTAAGTAATCTGTTTAATTTGATGTAATTTTTTTATTTTGTTAACCCATTGAGCACCTTTCCGGCGTTTACGCCAGCTTTCCATTGTTTTCCTATTGTTTCATTTTTATGGGTAATCGACATATTAATTATATAAAAGATAAATTAATTATGTAAACTATAAGAAGCGAAATATTGTAATGATTGGTTTTAATACGATTTGTTTTTGTGATATTTATTACATTCTTATTTATATATCATCATTATATTTATTAATTAAATTCAATGAGGAAACCCTGAAGGTTTTCTATTAGTTTATTGATGTCAACTGTCAGTTTTATAGTATATCTTACGTTTGCGCTCTGCTAATCCAACATGAGTTTTTAATAGATACATTGAGGAGTCTAAGAAGGAACATTTTAAAGTAGAAATTACGAACGTCGAGAATGAATAGAATAATGATGTCAATAAGGAAAAGGGATCGAGAGATGGAGGACGTGTAATGAGAAAGAAAACGTCGCTCTTGATAATCATGCAAGACATATTATAGATACATTACTTCGAGATATAGATATCTCGGATGACAAGTAACGATGCTGCACCCATAATATCATTAACGGTGGAAAATTATTAAAGGAAGGCTTCCCAGGATTGTGATCAGCAGCGAAGGGGACGTATCCGCTCTCGGACGAGCGCCTGGCCAGGATCTTCCCTTACCGTGATTGGAATAGCAGGTTTTTTTTAAATTCTTCGTTAAATTTATATTTATATCAACCCCCTTGAACACTAACCCGGCGTTTACGTCAGCTTTCTATTGTTTTCCTATTGTCTAATTTTAATGGGTAATCGACATATTAAATGTAGAGAAAACCTTTATTTAGTTGTATTATTTTCATATATTCATTTAGTTTAATTTCGTTAATTTAATTATATGTCCTCGCGGCAATATGTCGCGTGCTAAACGCAATTCATTGCATTTTTTACAGATTTTTAACTTTTGAGTGATGTTGAGATAAATAGCAAACATATTTTTTATGTGTCTTTTGGCATAAAACCTATACAACTGCTGTGACACGTCTATTTTTGCATTTGATATGCGACATTTAGGATCGTAGCAAATGGAAGGATGTAATTACTGCCAACATTCATAAGAGAGAAACGTGATAAATGTATTCAAAATTGTTTTATGAATATTGACTTTAGCTTTTAAGCATTTATCTCTATTTTCGTCCTATCTCCGTAGGATATTTGCGCAACATCAGTTGGCAATGGTATGGTATGGTTTCATGCAATCCAAAAACATAATACGGAGAGACAAGTTTCCTTTAACGGTGAGTCTCGAGTTAAAAATTTGGTCGTCAAGCACCTACAAATGTGTTCAAGGCTTTTAGGGTCTGTTTTACGACGGTTAACTACATCGATATTTAATATCAAGTCAGAAGACTATGGTCAGAACCGAGCTCGTAATTTGATAAGAAAACAATAAAGTTATTTTTCATTTAATACAAATCATATTGTGCATAGTTTAACCCTGAGCGTTTATACGTGGGCTGCCTGCGATATTTCGAAATATAATTCATACATCTGAAGCCTATTACCTCAACGCAATTGGTATCTACTATATAGCTATGATAGACCCTGTTAAAGTACCTAAATATTTCACATGGCACTCGACATTTGAACCCACTTAACTTTAAGAGTAACAGATACAATCGTTTTCAACATTCTATTACAAAATATTTGTGAGACTAATTTTAGCTATGAACAGCTCATCGTAGGTAAGCTTCAAATCATTTGCGCAAAGTTTGTTTCACGTAGGTACTATAATTACTATAGCTAAACTTACAAAATGTAGTCGTTGGATTACGTAATTTTACATTTGTCTTATGACGCAATACGATTTTAGTTATTTTAAAAATCTCCCCTTTTTTCAGTTAGATACTCAAAATCATTAGTCAACATCTCCCTATCCCTTATTCCATTTTTATTTGGGGTCAGTCCAACATGCTTTCCTCTTCCATTTCTCTCCATTCGCAGTCATCTCTCAATTCACTCCTATTCTAAACATATCTTTCACACAATCCATCCATTCTTTTTGGTCTTCCTCTTTCCCTATAACCGTCAAATTCATATCAAATACCTTTCTTAGAATATCATCTTCCTCTCTGCGCATTAGATGCCCATACCAGGACAGTCGACTGCTCCTTAAGTTCTCTGATAAAGGCACCGCTTTCAAACGTCGTCTAATGTGCTCATTCCTAATCCTGTTCATTCTATTTACTCTGTCGTTAGTCTGTAAGCCAATTTTCTTATATTACTTTGAACGCTTACAAAGTAAGTCTGAACATTGTTATATATTATACTATGTAGGTATATAGCGTTAACCGAGTGAATAGTCTATTAAGTATAGGGCACCTATTTTGTATTTTTTAAGAAACTCTTGACTTGTTTAGTGTTCCAGTGAGAACTATCTGGCAATCTTTTTAGTCGCTTTATATTTTTATTGATCAATTTAGTTTAGCTACTGCAATCCTAGAATAATTCTTTTCTTAGACAGTTTTACATAATCATTTATAAATTGAAAATTTAAACAGAACCTCACGCGCTATATGGTGTGTAAATATATGACGTATTAAATTTACCTACGAGTCGAGTAATTCTGTTTGCTTACGTCTCAAATTCAAATGTACTGTATGGTTTCGTTTAAATTTGACAAATAGTTTGTTGCCTAAAGTAAATTTTGTAACTACATAGTCGAACAATGCACCAAGCATGTGGATAAATTGTATTTCTGTTTGTTATTTTGGCCTCGAATGTACACCCACATTGGATAACCATTTAAAAATGAGCTCTCTTCATATGTTGCACCGTGCTTTTCATATCGTTTCCGATTCGAGATACAGACCTTTTTAGGATGGCGTAAAACATTTTTGCACGTTCGATTTAGGAGTGGCTGGCTGCGTGACTTAACGCCATGTATCTTGCTTGGTTCATTTATAAATGTAGGTAATTAGTAATTTAGCAAGGACGCCGAATTATAACGCGGTGAAGGACGCTTGTCTTGTTGTTATTGATCGCTATTAAATGTTATCACGTTAATAGGTTCAATCGATGAATAATTTATGAAAGGAGATTTAAGTGTGGAAAAAATTAATTTAATTTAACTTTTTTTTTAAACTGAAAGTTTATTAAGCTACGTTGACCGATTTTCGGTAAGGGAAAACTTATAGATTCGCCATACCTATGACGTCAGCCGTTAGCGACATGTTGCAGTCTGTCAAATATTAGTTAGCGTTTAAGTGGACGCTTTTGTGTTGACACATCTAAAATATTACAAATGCACGAATAAAATATTCGAATTACGAAATGATTACTACTAAATCGTTCCGTCGGTTGTCTTAATAAGGTCACGAGTAATTATACTCAGAACTGTAGTTCCTGTATTAAAACTTTCACTCACAGAAACAGTTTTTTCAAAGTTTTCATTTCTATCAGCAGTCCCCATGGTTATTTATACTGTTTAGGATCAGTGCTCTGACCACAATCTCACCTGATCTTATTTGACGACGTGATATAGGCCATACACTATATAAATACTACAACTGAGTCTCACGTTATTCTGGCAGAACAAACCTATTTCATCTTTGAGCGTGGTAGCTACCCAGGCGAGTATTGTTAAAAACACTCCATGGTTATATTTTGCATAATTATATTTAACAGTATTTTTGTGTAATATTTATAAAATCATCAATGTGTAGACGAGAGACGTGCAAATTTGAATGTACTTTATGATGTACAGTAAAGCTTTTAATAAACATGTATGGATGTATTATTTTTCACTTAGTGAACCGCCCAGCAAGTTGTAGAACATTTATACGAGGACCATTATAATGTGCCGAATAAAGTCTGACCATTAGTGTTCGTGATATCATCGCTGTAAACATGTTGAAGAGTCTTATCTCACGTCTTGACGTTAACGCGTTTCTCTTCTTCATACGGTTCCGCCGACAACATTCAGACTTCGCTTTGGAAAATGTTTAATTCACCGGTTCTCAAATTTACTTCCTGCAAGTTGTATACGCGCGGCTTCGCCCGCTTTACACGGATCCCTAACATTTTTCTAATTTTTTGTCGTTTGTAATATTACAAATAGATTCGTCAATTTTATTTATTCGTACAGATAACATCGGATTTATTTCAAGTGAAATAAATTTCTAACTCTGGAATTTATGCTCATTGCAAAATCTACTTAACCGATTTTGAAAATTCTTTTCATCTGTAGAATGCTACATTATCAGTAAGTAAGATATGCTATATTTTGTTTTGTTTTCTAATATAAAAGTTTTATACCCCTATACCCGTGTCAAGTCAGGGCGGGTCGCTAGATATAAAAACGTATTATTTCCATTTTTCAATGATCAACCTAAAGCTCATCAATAGTTAAAAAAAAAGAAAAACAGCCGTAAAACAAGGAGAAATATCTCTTGAACTATTTTATCTTTGCCTATAGTTACATATTATATAGAGGATTTAAATACCTATATATCATACCTATTATTATAGTTTAGAATATCCGAGTTTAAAGTTCAATTGAAAGTATTTATTAGGAAACGCGTAAACAATACTTGTATAAAATGAAAGGCAAATTAATACTACCGATAAATTTATATATAACAGGGCACAATGTCACATCGAGTTGTCGTCGCTCATCAGGGGGGCACTATAACATACTTTAAGAAACGCTTGCCTTGATCAACAGTTTGTTTGTTGTAAATGCGTAGAGTTGCGGTAGATGTCGACTCGTAGAGACGTCGGTCGCCGCGGGCCGGCGTGCCGCGACTCGACGCGCTGTTATCGTTATCACCTTATCAATCGTTATCACTTACTCATCGCGAAACGGATCGCAGTGCGCTCGAATCACACACGTGCGAATAACACATTTCGTTCCAGATGTAATTAAAATTAATATCTCAATGATGTACGGTTTTGTGTGCTTTTTGTTGGTGTTTTCAGTTGTTATAACGTCCGTAACTGGTCAAGGTAAGTGGATTTTCCATATGTTTGCGCTGAAAAGAAATTCCTCGTGATAAGCGATAACGCGTTGTGTTAATTTACAGTATATTTCTATGTAATTAGTTGCTTCAGGATGTACGAAATAATTTGAATTAGAAATAGAATTTCATTAAAACCAGAGACGGTCATAAACTTCGTTATTTGAAAGATATACTATAAAAATAACTCGTGCACGCCATGAAATGTGTGATTGAAGCAAATGAAACTTATTTCTTATCTCAAAATGAAAATAAACGTAACTTCAAAAGGAAAGATTATGTTGATGCATAAACGAAAATAGCTAAAACAGACAGACGTACAGCAGCTCCGGAACCCACCTGTTACGGGCATTGGTTTACTAAAATAGGAAATATTTCGAATAGACATAGTGACAGATTTATTTTAGATAAATGTATGAGGTTTGTTTCCAATGTTACTGTATAAAATATAAGCGTTATTACTAAGTTATTTATCGCTTATCAATGCTGTTTAGTAGTTATTTTTTCATAACTTATAAAAACATTGTTGGTTAAGTTTAATAACTTTTATTTTTAACTTGTGATGATAACTTAGTTCTACCATGCTATGACGCATTGTTGGTGGACTTGGGTTCAAATTCTTTAAGCTTTTGACAAGAAATATTTTTTGTTGCAATTATAACATTAGAGGAGATAGTGAAGTATTCTAGTGTTCTCTAGATTAGCTATTTTGTACCTTTAAATAAAAAATCTGCTGCCGGTTACTTTTCTTCTTCAGATATCCAGCATTTGAATTTTTAACCATAATCAACAAGTCTATCATTGTTAAATTAAATGTAAATTAATTCTCGACGCTTTTGCTAATATCTATATTATTATGATTATGACGTAACAAACACTGTTATCGCATGCTGTATATGACCGTATAAATAAAATAAAACAGAATTTCTTTAAACGACTATCAAAATCCATTACTAATAAAAATTTAGCGAAACTTTAGTTCGGTTTTTATTACAATTTTATTTTATTACTTATGCAAGTATGCAGTTAGTATTTAAGTTTTACCTTGTAGGTAACATTTTAATATAAATGAATTCTGCTTACAGGATTTTAATGTACGTAGTTTTTTGTGCAATTCGCTTTGGATTCGATAAAGGTAAGGCTTCGATAACGCAAGTAACTGGTAGGTTAGGTCTAATTCTCCTTCCACGGGTTGAAATTTGCGCCGGTTCTACTTGGTGCAGAGGAGTAGTTGCGCCGATCTTGGTGCTGCGTCTTATGGGGGGGAGGGGTGACTCAATACCCCTTTCTCGGACGGTATGACTCTTTCTGAAAGTTTGGCTAAGAGCTGGGAGGGAATACCCCCTCATCCCCAACGGGCTAATGTATGGACGAGGCCTGTTGGGCATGCCGCAGGGGGCGACGCGGTGCATGCGACCGCGATCCCGTACCGCCCTCTAAACTGCGGCTGGCGGCTCCGGGGGGTTTTAGTGGGTATTTCCGGGCGCTTCACACCCGGGCGAGTCCCACACTGGTGTGGAGACGTCCCTCCGCACCCCTTACCCATTGCATTGGGGGACTTCGGTCTCACTAGTGCACTAGTGCACTTACACACGGTAGTGCGTAAATGCATTTCACCCCGTCAAAAAAAAAAAATATCTTTAGCGGTGTTAAACGATTCTCTTTTGGAAAAAATCTTATAGATTTGCGTTACCAATGCTATGACGTCAGCCGTCAACGTGCTACAGTATGTCAAGGATGACGGTGTTTTTAAATGCTGGCACTGAGAGATAAATAATAAAATGTATACTTGAGCAGCCTATCGTAAGTTTTGATTAGAAATAAACTATGAAAATTTACGTTATTCCTCGGAGTGCCAAATGGTGTAAAAACCAGGTAAATGTTATATGTTAAATGTTAGGTTTCAATTTCAAATAAAAGTAAATATTAAAAAACAGTTTTTCAAAATTTTCGAATTTTCACTTCTGTCGGCAGTCCCCACGGCTGCCTAGTTTTTTAAAAAAGTAATAATCTGTATTTCTTACAATCTGTTATGCATTAGGTATGTATTTACCTTTTCGATTTCGCAATTTTCATGTAAATTCTTGTTTGTGTTCAGTAACTATGATATAACTGATCATGACACGTGACTCATCGCGTAAACACTCTTGCTAAAATGTGTGATGTTCAATATGAAAATTATTAATTATTATATTGTTTAAAATGTATTGTCAAACTAAGCACTGTGGTATCCATTGCACAAAAAAGTATATGTTTGTATTGGCTTATATGTTTTGAAAAAACAGTAAATTTATGTGATAACTTAAATAAAAAAATAATTTTTGAATAAACTTTCGTCGCAATTTATTATTTTAAACCACGTTTAATAGTGGTAGGCAATAAATATAAGAAAATATATTTCTTTGAAAGATTATCGTCCAACATCGTTTATAATAAGTTAAAAGTTAATTCAATAATATGGTAATATAAACCTACCGTATGTATTCGGTAGAACATTAAATCATGTGAAAATTAAGAAGAAATATCTGACAAATTTGTCGTTTGCTTTAATAGTTTCGCCACACAGCGGGCTGGTTAGGACACCAGCGATTTTTTACTAAAGAAGAGGTCGCGTATCGCTCCCGCTCGACTCGTCTCGATGCGAGGTCTTGTATAAAAAGATAGCGCTGGCATTCCGACCCGCCCGCTATGTGGCGAAACCATAAAGTACCAACAATCACGTGAAAGTTACTTTTTATCAGGTATTTTTATTAATATTGTCAGCTTTCAATTGTTTAATGTCCAAATTGAATTCGTACAGTATTAATAAAAGCTAAATTCATATCGTAATCTTTGACCGCATCTCGCCAGCAACCGGTAACAACCGCTCTCCAAATTACTCTATTCATTGGAAGAGAAGGCGTAGCTGGAGGCGTTCTGCTTAAGATTAACAAGGTTATTTTCGCGCATAATAAACCGCATAGTATGTATATATATGTAAAAAGATAAACCATATCTAGTTCTCGACGCGACTCGAGTTCTCAGGTTCTTCTCGACTAGATTTTTTACAAACCGCTGATTTGGCCAAAATGAACATTTTTTTATGTTTTTTTTTTTTAAATTATTTAATTGATTTTCAAACAAGTTTTAAAATAAACATAAAATGGTATTTATGTATATATATAACATTTCTTATAGGTGTGCATTTCATTTTAAATTTGTTATTATGAATCAGTTCGTTGGTAGATGTTACTTTTTACAAATATTTGTATCTTAACATTTTGTCATGTCAAGTTATAAACTTGCTGTTTGAAATCAGCCTAACCTGAATATATGTTTTATATTTAAATTGTTTGATATGAAAGTAATGAATTCAAAGTAACATACTTCTACGTAACTTTGATACCAAATATCAAAGCGTACCTCACTGTCAAACATATTTTATAGATCGTGGAACTTAGTAAATTATGCGAGTACAAGATTCCATATACATATTCTAATTTTACGCACATATTCTTACATGTTATGAGCTAAATTCTACTAAACATTTTCTATGGATAGGATATCTCAATTTACGAAGTATTTTTAGAAGTTATATCGCCATCTCTCTATAGCATAACATAACATAACATATGCTCACGCCTGTTATCCCCGAAGGGTTAGGCAGAGGTGAAGTAGCGAACTACACCACTCACATTTCGCCGAGCTTAGTTGCGTCCCAGATGTAACAGGGGGCGAGCCTGTCGCCATATCGGGCACAAATTCCAAACTCCGGGATGATGTTGAGTAGAAAAACCCAATACCACTTGACCCGACCCGGGGATCGAACCCGAGACCTCAGAACGGCAGTCGCACCGTACTACAACTGCGCCACCGAGGCAGTTTTTTTTCCTCTCTATAGCAGTTCGGAAAATGTCACTGATTAGCTGCATAATTAAATAAATCCTAAAAATTAAATTAAATCCGAAGTGAATATATTAAAATATTATATCTTTCTTCGTCTGTTTATCAATCAAGTAGTAATAGCAAATAAACCTGTTTGCGTAATTTTTTTAAAATCATAAATGTATCTTGATATATTAATAATATATAAAACAAGTTATGAGTATAATAATAAAATATGTCAACAAAGACATACTTTATATGCTATGTTTACTTCATACTTATTTATATTTACATAGCAAATTTTAAAATCGATTCTCTGTGTAAACTATAATTCCGTAAAGTCGTTTAATCTTGATCAACAAACATAAAAGCTGCCGGAAATTATTACTTATATCTTTGCTTGTCTACCATAGATAAAATACTACTAGATGACCAATAACTACGTACCTACTATTCATTGCTAACGGTAAAGAATACATTTTTCATCTACTTCGGTGAAATTCTTTGTATAATATCGCTAAATTAAGTACATACATAGATGAACTATATTATGTGTCTGGATACATCGCGTCCACATTATCTGGGATCGTGTGTTCATAATCTAGTATACGCCCACAGAAAATGTGTCAACACAGTTTGTATTACCAATCTACGCTTCCTATTACAACATATTTTGTGGTCACATCCAATAAACATTTCTTTAATATAATATTGGAAGTTAATTAAAAGAGTATCAGTAAAATAAAATCTCGAAATTAGTTTTTAACATAAGTTAATTGCGTATTTTTTTTTGAGCTACAAAATTAAACAAAGTAACTCCGCAAGTATACCAAAATTCAACTACAGGGGACAAATTCGCTTTTATAATTAATGATACATATCTGTCACTAAATATTATTATCCCCTGTTTACACTCAACTCAGCTGTTTAAAAATAAAAGTAGGCTTAAATGCTATTACCATTACCTGCTGCAGAACAAATCCGTAACATACGCAATTTGTATTCCCGATTAAATTCAGATTCTAATATAATTTCCTGAAATATCGTATAAAATACATTAAGCACATTTAGTTTCCTTTCTATAGAATAACTCATAAATAATAATCTTTATGGCATTTTGAAGTAATTTTGGGTATTGACTGGAGTGCTTGGCGCAATTTTGGTTTGTAATCTAATCGTCCTTATTTTTAATTCATTTACTTGCAATATTAGACTATATATTATGTAATTTTGATAGCATTTTACGTGATATAGTTTAGTTATAGCTCACAATTGAATTGGAAATAATGACAAGGAGCGTGAATTATGAGATATCCCAACCACTCCCGTTAAATTGTTGTAACAGAAGGCCGCCATTTTGTTACCGCAATTATAAGCAGTCTTCTCATCGGCAGATTTGGCTGCATGGCCTAGTACCTTTGCTTTTTCCTTAAAAAGGAATAAATTAAATAAAAAATGGGTATTGGTGCTATCGACGGTAATGCTTAACTTTTTTAAATTAATCTATCATACATTACAGCCTAATTAAGATAATGATGGTTATATTTGTTTACAATAGAAAACTAAAACAAGATTATAATTTATTAACTCGGGCAATTATAAAATAGTAGACAAGACAAAAAGTTTGTATTAAAAAGTTTACATTACAAAACGAGTAATCTGTGTATAAATACTTATGAGTAGGTACAAAATAACACCGATAATTTATTCATATTGTCAAAATAAAACAATAGAACAAAATGAATGCAAAGTACAGGAACCTCTTAACCCGATATTTAAGGAGTTGTTACCGTTATGTGCTTATAGAATAGGATTGGTCACGTAGGTAACAAGTACAATGTTACATGTATGATATGACACAACCTTAAGGTATATAGTTTCGAGTCAGTTATATTTATAATTGTATTAGCTTTACCCGCGACTTCGTCCGCGTTGAATAGTGTCTTTGAGTAGCATTTTAAATTAATAAATTATTTTACAAATAAGATATATACGTATAAATACTTTATTATTTAAGTATATAAGTACATAAGTTTATAAACTACGTTTTTTGTTTTCTCATCTTTTGCCATCAGTATTCTCATGCGTGTGACGCATTCGTCTGCCCTCACGTGTCTGCCCGTTCGGGTAAGCACACTTAGGGTGAAATCTATAGAGCGTACTCAGGCTTATCTCAGACTTAACTTCAGAAATCACATTTATAGTCACAAGCTTAGCTTTGCTTAGCTTAAGCTGAGCAAAGTCCAAGTTGTCAGATTCGACGACTTACGGAAATCTTAGCTATTTTTATTCGAGCTCGGCAAAATGACTGCTCTTCACCTGATGTTAAATTAAGATTATCTGAAACGTGTCACAATAGCGGCATTTCACCATGTGTTTGGTAGTCGCGACCCAATCGGGATTATTCTCTTACTACCGCACAAATTGTCGGATCTATATTGGCTGATTGCGGAACGTGATGCGTGTGGCGTACCACGCCGAGCTATACTGCCCCACGCTGCGCTGTACTCCATCTCATTGCATTAAAAAATATATTTTCACCCAAAGTGGATTTTACCGATTTTGATATTTACCCACATAATTATATTGGTGCACAATTCGACTTAATAAAATCCATGCATGTTGCCGTATTAAAGTTTCCTAAGTGTAGGACGGTATGTATATATATTTTGTTGCTTTGAGAAAAACGAGGTTACAGTCAGGAATGCAAAACAAAATACGGAGTTTACTGACCTACAATTTACACCTAGTAAAATTAGCTTTCATGTAAGATATGCGAGTAGCTAATACGCTGTTTTAAAATCAATTAATTTAGTTTTTATCATAATAAAAAAAAAATCTGTCCCAAAAATATACATAGACTGGTTAAAAAAATCGATTTAGTGAGAATCATATTATAACCCAATTAATAAGCAGACACATAGATATACATTAAATTATATAATAGTAAGTATTGGAATGTAAATTATTTCAATTTTGACTTATGTATAGGTCAAACAAAAACACGCACGTGGTCCGGTCCCTGGGGTCTCCAGTGTATTTAGAATTAGTGTTGTGAAATTAATGTAGGTCAAATATCGATATTATGTTCTGCAGTTGATCCTAATGATACTAAAACTTTTCAGACATTATGTTGACCAGGTTAGGGGTGGTTACTAGGCAAACATGGGGACTGCCGACAGAAGTGACAACTCGAAACTATGTAAAAACTCTTTTTTAATGTTTTAATTTTTAATTGAAATTATTAACATAACCTAATATTTATCTGGTTTTTACATGTATTGGCGCTCCGAGCAATATTTATGAACATTTTCGTACATAATTATTTCATAATCAAAACGTACGATAGGCTGCGTAAAAAAAACATTTCTCATAAATTATAGCACTTGCCCGTAAAACTGTGCATTGAATCGGATGTTATTAAAATTTTTATGAGTTATTTTTTTAACACGGAACCCTAATTATTGTCGAAAATTAAAAGTACCCTAAGTTACTCGGAGTAACTTCGGAGTAAAGTCCAGTCAAAATCGTTCCCGCCGATTCGGTGATTACTCAGAACAAACAGACAAGGTTCCGTATAAACAAATTAAAATGCAGTGAAGAATATATGAAAAGCGGGCGCAGGCGCGGGGTCACAGCTAGTTTAATAATAAAATAAAATAAATGACATTACAAACAGACACTTCAATTTATATATATATAGTATAGTTAGTATTTGGTGTAGATAAGTTACATATATAGTTATAGTTAATTACTATATATAAGTAAACATGCTAACACTACCATCGTTCAGATCCTCCGTCTTCCGTGTCATCAAAAGTAAGCAAAACATACATAGATGGCTGATGCTGTTGCACCTTGAACGGTGATTTAATTTAATCTATTTTTAATTATCGCAGTACAACAACAACTGCTGAATAAGTTGGTGTGTTTGGAACATGAAGAGTGTGGAGCGTGTCTGTCCGCGGCTTCACACTGCCGCTGGTGTGCTGACCCTTACTACAGCTCGACAGCGCCGAGGTGTAATGATGATGAAAGGTAAACAATAATATAACTACATAAATTAACCAGTGATGTTAAAAAAATATACATAACAAAATAATATAATCTGTCTAGTATGAAATAAAGTCGCTTTTCGTATCTGTCTAACTGTTTATCCATTAGTTTGAATTTAACCATGCGATAAGTTTTAATTCGCCTATCACCCTCAGCTAGAATATTTATTTTAAAGAAAATTTATATGTAATAATTATAACCCAAATATTTTGTTAACATGTCATCAAGAAATCATTTTTCTTAATAAGCTAAATCTTAGAGATACGTCAAAACGGTGTACCTGCTAGAGAATCGTGGTAGTACAAAAATCGCAAATATAACTTTTCGATAGCATATCTCTATCTATTAAGACTCGCAATAACGCAGTTCCTTCGTGGACCCAATTCTGAAGACAACGCGGACGAAGTTACAGGCAGAAGCTAGTAACATACTACGAGTTATATATAACATACCACGAGGTCAAGTGTCCCTTAGCCGTCGTAATACAAATTCCGTGGAACTTACATCTCAAGGTCTTTGCAGTCAAGACTGTAGTCCGTTCGAAAACAATTTTGCATGGTTTTAGGGCATTTTCTAATAATGCCCGCCCGGGTAGCTACCACCTTCAAATTTGAAAACTTGTCACCAAATACTAATAGGTGTGTTCCAGGCTACACCTAGGCTTAGTGGGTTTACCATTCTGATTTACATCGAATCTTAACATCAGATCAGATTGTGGTCAAACCACTCAACCTATACAATGTAAAAAAATATATTTAAAAACGAATACGAAAATTACAATCTACCTAATGAAACCTCCAAGTCAATAGGTATAAAGAAATGAACGTAATACAATGAATATTTACAAGTTTACGGATTCTAATCTTTATCTTTTACTACAGAACTTTTAAATTATCAATGTTATTTTCATTTTTTTTTAATCATTACAATCATCGTACCGCATTCTACGTTGCGTTCCCACGTTCGCTGACCGACATTTTGGTCACCGATGTGCCTCAGTAATCAAGAGATCGTCATTTGATTGATCATTGATTGTGCTTGGACCGTGATCGGATGAGTGCCTTTCAATGTGCCTCTCGGTTGAGACGTGCCGAGTTCCGTAATTACTGATATCGGTACCTTAACGCTTATTATCCTATTAATGGTTAAGCGTAAAAGGTAATCCAACTCTCGTAATCGATTCCAGGTTCGCTTTCTTTTTAGTTTTTTATATAAAAACCGAATATAGGATGATAATTATCTTCACTCATAATTAAACACCGTAAAAAAAAATGGTTATTTCTGGGAACAATAAGAAAGGCGAAATATGTACACTATCTTTTGTTTGCCCTTGCGGTCGTTGTAACCGCAACTGTTTAAAAGCAGAACAACAAAATAAGAATAAAAAGCTATTAATTTGGCAGTTTAAGAATTGAAGACTAGTGGTTGGTTAGTAGATGTTGAGACTTTCCGTTCTATTGAGCACATTCGTGCTAAGCAAAATGAACCATATAAGTCCAAGAGATCGGTTAGTGTGTTGTTAACATAGTTACTTTTACAAAAACTTTACAGAACTTATTCTTTCTAATTATACTTCCTATGTTCCTAATCCTATCCTAATACGTTTCGTTTTCCTCTGTCTGAATTGATTAATACAATTTAAAAAAATGTTTTTTTTGGTTTGATTTAAGCATATATTGCATTACAGTGGATAATATATAACATTTTACTAAGAAGAAGAAGAATGTACAAAGACGATAAAAGATAACGACAAACACGATATATACCTAACAATACTTTGTCTAGACCAGTGATTCTCAACCTTTTTTTTGTTGCGGAACATATTTAACGATTTCAAAATTTAGCGGCACACAAAGAAAAAGATAAAAATTATTTACTTACTACAACACACTGCATAAATATTTTTCTTTTTAAATGATATAATTTAATAATATTAACATTATTATATATTTGCAAAATTTGGCGGCCCACTTTTGAAATTTGGCGGCACACAAAAGTGCCGCGGCACAGTGGTTGAGAATCACTGGTCTAGACCGTTGAAATTTGCGAAGGGGCGGCCACGACAAATTTTACCTCGATAGACAATCCGGATCTACCTCCAGCAGGAGACTGATATGGTTGATTCGAAATACAATATCTCTTTCGTGCACTAATATAACACGCATTACATTAAACTACATATAAATGTACACAGCCTCTGTAAAGGACCTTGTTTTATTCTTATTTTTAGCCGAGGTAATCACCACTTCACGCAATTGTCTTAGTTACCTTTTCTCGGCTGAGCGCCTTTGGGTTCAACTCGTAAATCCGGTGAAGGCTTATTCTACACGTTTTTCACATCATTTTTATGTCATTTACAGTTTGGTATCCACTGGATGTAGTCAAGCTATGATCCAAAGGCCGGAGAAACCTGTATGGGACGTCGCTGAAAACAATTCCCTTCAAGATATGCAGGCCGATAGTCAAGAATCTGTCGTGCAAATTCAACCTCAGAGAATAAAACTCTCACTCAAGCCTCGTAAGTCAAAAATATAGTGTACTATGAATTTGAATGTAAACTGATTGGAGTATCTGAAAATGTTTGATTAGTTAATATCTTCTAAGCTTGGATACTGAATCAATTTATTCCTCGATAGTAAAAATATTCCACAAGTTTATAACTTGAAACTTGTGAAATTATGATAAAAAACCGTTATTGTTAAGAATTCTGAATAAAATTCATACAACATTAATATAATTCAGTTACAGAATTTTCCAAATATAATTAAAAGAATACTTATAATTATAAATTTGTATTTTCGTCACATTTATTATAAATATAAAAGTAATTTGAATTAAATAATGAATTTGTTCTAATAACATTTACAGGAGAGACAAAGAAAATAAAATTCACTTATAGACCAGCGAAGAATTATCCATTAGATTTGTATTACTTAATGGACTTGACATGGTCAATGAAAGATGACAAAGAAACTCTAGTGTCGTTGCGGGATGATTTACCAGATATGCTGAAAAACCTCACCGATAATTTTAGGTGTGTATTTTACAATAAATAGATAAGATAGCAGAAGTATTTTGAAAGTAAAAAACACTACACAGACACAGA
The DNA here is from genome assembly GCA_014132275.2 of Samia ricini. NCBI lineage: Eukaryota > Metazoa > Arthropoda > Insecta > Lepidoptera > Saturniidae > Samia > Samia ricini. The sequence continues at coordinate 6,276,340 of AP028159.1, forward strand.
TGGCGTACGAATCTTAAAAATAGAATCACATTGCATCCATAAAAATAAATAAATCTTGCAATAAAGATGTGAGAAAATTAGGATCAAGTACTAATTCATATTTTCATGTTTGTTACAAATTGCAGACTCGGTTTTGGCAGTTTTGCAGAAAAACCAATAATGCCTTTTATAAGCGTAGATGAAAGGCGACGAGCAAATCCCTGCACAGTTGAAGAGGAAGCTTGTGAAGCTACCTACAGTTATAAACACCACTTATCTCTCACAAACAAAGTTAGTAAAATACAAACGAATTTTTTTATCTTGAGTAAACTGGATTTAGTAACGGATAATACGCAAATAAATAATGATGGTTTAAAAGAAACATCGAAAAGTGAATACCTGTTATCCAAAGGCACAAAGTTAAAGATAAAATATACATGTAAAGACTAAAACTAAAGAAGTAATACTTAAGACTTTTTTGATTACAATAAATATCTTTACAGTTATTTTACTTGTTAATATGTTAATTTTTGCAGATTAATGAGTTTATTGAAAAGGTTAATAGTAGTTCAGTAACTGCTAATTTAGATAACGCAGAGGCTCAATTAGATGCACTAATGCAAGTGTTGACTTGCGGAGATAAAATCGGATGGTCACTTCGAAGTCGAAAGATAGTTATTTTGTCTTCTGATGGATTACTACATACTGCAGGAGACGGCAGACTTGGTAATAATAATAAATGAAAAAAATTAACGCAATCACTTTAAGTAAATAATTATGACATAATTCGTCGTTTTCCAGGTGGTGCAGCAAGAAAGAACGATGAACAATGTCATTTAGACGACAGAGGGTACTATAATGAAGCCAGTACATACGATTATCCATCTATAGCTCAAATATATAGATTACTTGATAAATACAAGGTAAATAATACCGCAGTTTACATTTAGGATTACCACATATTACGTATCGTTAATCTGTTCTGTGTGTTTAAAATAAACTGTTTTCAGTTATGAAATGGTCTGTTTATAATTTTTTAAACTTTATTTTTAGGTTAACGTAATTTTTGCAGTAACTGAAAGCGTCAAAGACCATTACGATAGTCTACATGAATTGCTTAAAGATTTCACGTATGTAGCTAAATTAGAGAGTGACAGTTCAAATATTTTAAAACTAGTCAAAACGGGTTATGAGGATATTGTGAGCGTGGTCAATTTTGTGGACGATGCTAGTTCAGGTCCGGTGAAGGTCAGATACTTCACAGACTGCGGAGTGAAAGGTGGTTCACTGATCGAAGCGACACGTTGTACTGGAGTTGAATATGGCATGACTCTCAATTACGAGGCTCATATAAGTCTTGAAGCTTGTGCGGAATACAAAACAGTAAGTAATTAAAACAAAAAAGTATCAGGTAAAAGTAGAAACAGAGAACGTTCTTGAATATTCAACTTTTTGTTTTAAAGACAAGCCAAACGATAAAGCTTTCTGAGAGTCAGCTCGGTCAAGATTCTCTGACGCTGGAGGTGGAGCTACAGTGCGGGTGTAAATGTGAAGGGGATTTGCAAAAGGATATGGATTTGACGTGCCCGACTAATTCACATTTGGTCTGTGGTGTTTGCCAGTGTAATAAAGGCTGGTAAGTCATAAATATAAATAGATAAAGATAAGACTGTTTAAGACATTATTATCATCTGCTTATCAAACGATTTTCTTTATTTTATTGATAACTTTTGTCGAGATTTAATAAAAATCGGAAACTGGTTTTTCTTCTACAGCTGTTCAATACTGATTACTGTCTAATTTCGACCGCCAGGAAAACACTAATTATGATGTTATTATTAATTTATTAGAATGAATAAAACGATAATAATAATTGTTGTTTTGAGTATACCTAAATGACGACACAATCATGAAATATGAAGTATTTTTGTGGATTCATTGCTGAAATCTTACAAAACCTTATAAGTCAGTATACATACTTGCGGTTATTTTATTATAATTTTTTTAAATCAAGTTCACAAGATTATAATCGTCTGGCTAATCTTTCGTATTAGAAGTCTTTTGCTCTTGTTTAATGAATGTGAAAGATGTAACAAATTAAATATTGCATTATATTCATTCTTCATATAATGACAACTGTTGCGTTACATCGCATATTTCAAGATCACTAGAGCGAAATGCCTACTTAAGCGCTAACCGACGATATAATTTAAAATTATAATAAGACAATCTTCTGTCTGTGGAGGGAAATATTCATACCATATTTATTTAGTCAAGATAATTGTGTCAACTTAATAAAAGTTGCTTTGTGTAGCAATGTCTTTTTAAAATCGTTTTTTAAGAGGTTTTTATAGTGTTTAATCACATTACTGACGTTAACTTGCAGGTCCGGTCCATCGTGCGACTGCTCGATAGGAGACGAAAATGCGTCAGCTGAACTAATGGCGCAATGTAGAGAACCGAATGCAACCCATACCATTGCGTGTTCTGGTGCAGGAGACTGTCTGTGCGGGAAATGTGACTGTGACAGAGGTTATAATGGACGATATTGCCAGTGTAAAACCTGTGACGTCAGCCTGTGAGTACTCAATTTACTATTTCTTTGATATATCTAGAAGAAGGAATAGTGCACTTAAAAAGTTGGAAGATAGTTTATTTATTTCTTATACTGACTCCTTGCGCATTATTTGTTACGTTTAAATTTAGAAGCGCCTAAGAATTGATGTAATTTTTTTATAAAGTATTTTATTTGTAATACTCGTTACAATTAGAAAAAGTCATATCCGTACGTATAATTAATAGTCTTAGTCATTCTGAGATTTCATGTATCTTTGCATTTTAACTTCGATCGAAACTTTTTTTTTAATTTCTCTTATAGTATTTTATGGGATATGGACTGTGTGTCATATACATGGGGAGTTTATGGTAGTTTTTGGTGTTTATAATTTTGATTTACAGTTGTGACACAGTTTAGACGGAAACACTACCATAAAAATTCTTGTGCAGTATTTAAAGTTATACCAAACCACGTTTAATATTACTCTTTCAAATAAACATTCCAAACTACATGTTGTCGACGCGGTAATTAAGTACCAACATGATATTTATTTTTAGCATAAACTTTCGATGTGCTGCGTTGCTTTTGGTTTATATCAGAAACTTTCGGGCATTTGAAATCAATTTATATTTATAGACAAGTGCCGTATACTCCTTAGTTAAGTCTAATATGTTGAGTAATTTACAATTTTGCATTGATAAATGAATTAATAATAATCAGTAAACTTTGATTAATTGGAAATTTAGTTTATTCTTGTCTATACTAATACTATAAAGAGGAAAGATATGTATTTTTGTATGCAAGGAATAAATTTAAAAACTACTAGACCGATTAGGATGAAATTAGGAATGGAGATAGTTTGAAATCCAGGGAGTGACATAGGATAGTTTTTTAATTCCGAAAATCCCACGGGAACGGGAATTACGCAGGTAAAATCTTGGAGAGCAGCTAGTGTAAATAACAATTAATACTTTCCATTGATATTTAAACTGGAACATTTTATTCCGTTAATAAAGAGCCGTTCAAGTGTAATGTTGTACAGGAAAATTTTAAACATTTTGAACACCTCCCTCCTCTTAATCACCAATAAAGTAACACAGCTGTTACCTCCTTGGATTCCGAAAGCATTGGCATAATTTTAAAAACAAACAACGATAATTAATACGTAAATATTGCTTCTGTAATCGCCATTCTGACGCCCCCCGTCTTCATTATCATCAAAAATAAACGTAGGTCCCCGGCCCCCGTTATTACTAACGTAATACTTGATCAGCCCTTAATACGATGATGTGTGTGAATATGCATTATTTTAAGTATCAATGTAATATTTTTAGGGAGAATGGTATCGAATGCAGTGGCGTCGGGCGCGGCGTGTGTGTTTTGCGGTCAGTGCGCCTGCACGGAAGGCTGGACAGGACTTGCGTGTGATTGCACTGCGAGGAACGAGACGTGCATCGCTCCCGGCGATGATAAGCTCTGTTCTGGTCACGGAGAATGCCTATGCGGTTCGTTTAATTTTTACAAGATGTTTATTTACTTACTAATCCTTATCATCGTTATCCGAAATTTCAAAGCCATATGCCAAATAGACTTATTTGTAATATTACATATTTAATCCTTTGGCTGCCTATTTCTAAGCTGATTTTTCTATTTAACTGTACTGCTACACGATTGCCCTCAATTACACCTGATGGAAAGTGAGGATGAGGCAGACTGTAGTACGCGATCGCTTAATAAAAACTGATTCACTCTTCTATTGCAGCCATTCATTTGCGGTTATCTTCAAACAAAATAAATCATTTAATTTTTAATAGAAATCAGTCTAGATCTTCTGAATAAATTATAAATATTATTTCGCAAATTTTATAGAGGTATAACGAGCAATTAGCCCTTTAAAGTGGCTTACCTTTAATTTCTATTACCACTATAAAGGGATTCATTTTTGTAATCTCACAGTAACTAAAATTGGTATTCAGTTAAGATAAAGATTCTTTTTCAAATTAAACTATTCTAATATTTATAACATCAGCCTGTAAATGTTTCACAGTACCATAAGGCAACGTGTGGGCTTCATCAACATTTCAGCATTACATTTCGATTATATTAAATTTCGAGAAATCTACAGTTCTGTTTATCTCAATATATTACGTCAATACATGTTGTTTACATGTTTATTACCTAAGTAAATATGCGTAATTTCCGAAAAACAATTTCTTTAGTACATGCCCTTACTATCCTAGTTATTGAACAGTGCATCGCCTTCACCGGTTTCAGCATTTAGTTACGATTTAATTTAATACGAACTTTTGAGTATAGTAATTTAATAAAACCCTTTAGGATTTTTTATATTCTAATATCACTTTCAGGTCAGTGTCAATGCTCGATCGCTGATCAAGAGGGTTCTCTATATTCTGGTTTGTTCTGTGAGACATGTGCGACGTGTGAAAACCCTCTCTGCGCTAACGCTGAACCCTGCGTAACCTGTCATTTGAATAGCAGTTGCAATGAACTCTGCACCATCGGAAACGTCAACTACACCGTCAGCGAGAGGCTAAATGATACTGGTAATAAAACAATTTGATTTATGTTTCTTACAAACTATTTCGATATAAAAATGGAGAATGTGTTCAGCAATTTTTGCATGTCCTTGAAGATTAACCCAATTATAAATAATGCGTAATGTAACGTTACTTGTTTTGGAGATTTTTTTTGTAGTTTTGTCTAGTAGGTACTTGTCTAAAAGCCATTTTACATATGAGTATAGTACATATTGAACTGTAGACTAGTCCTGTACTCTTTAGGAGACAAGAAGAACGCTGGTAATAGGGATGTTACCATGACTAATTATTCTGTATCGTCTCATTAAAAATATACCATAAATACAGCAGACCACTGAAAAAATAGTAAAATTTACCAGTCAACTGACCTATTAATAATGTAAACAGCGTCAAGATAAATTCATTAAATCGAATATAGTCATTGACCGGTGCGTTTGCTGTTTTCTTAATCATCGCCAATTCATTGTCTGACCTTTATTACATCATCTAAAAACGTGATTCGTCGAATACGAGTCACAAATATAGGTTTTTTACATTGCAATCCTAATTTCATAAGTATCATCTCTTACTCAACTGCGTCATACTTCAATGATTTTACATAACTACTCTCAGTACAATATAAAAATTTTAAGGAAAGCCTCATTTTACGGCGGCATTTGTGTAGAAAATATACATTTAAACTAACGTATTCATTTCATTCTGAGCGACTGCGGTTTTTTTTTTTCGGAAAATAAAGTTTGTTCTGTTTATTATCTTGTGAACGAAATCTAACTTCTTCCATAAAACATGCAGATTTTTTCAAATTTATTCAAAAGAGTTTTGATTATTTTTTTAAACTACCTTTATCGTATGGACTGAAAATCAACATAGGTACAACCGCAGAGTACTGTATATGGTACAAGTTTACATAATATGGCATTAAAACAACCCCACGATTCTTTTTAATCACTTCATAAAAATATTGTTTCTAATTGTTTCCAGAGATTATTGGAGATGAAGAGACTTCGTGTTTTGTACGTTTGCAAGAAGACTCCTTAGATTGTCAATATAAGTACACGTACAGTGCTGTCAAACAGTCAATGGTTGCATTAGAGATAGTAATTAGGTCCAAAGAGTGCTCCCAGCCGACAAGCGCCACAATCATGGCCAGCGGGCTAATCATTATGGCTTGCGTCGTTGCCGCAGGCTTAATAGTTATTTTAGCAATAAAAAGTGCTCAGATTGTATCTGACAGGAGAGCGTATGCGAAATTTATGAAAGAGGCACAGGAAAGTAGGAAAAATATGCAGCAAATGAACCCTTTGTATATATCACCGATATCAGAATTCCGTTTACCCAGAATCTTTTCCCAGAGATAAAAATGATTAATAATAACCTGTCAGTGTAAAGTACAAAGTAGGTAATAGTATTGTAGGTTATAAGAAACGTCTAATTATAAGGCTGCGTACCAAAAACTTTTGTTTCGTTTAATGTTTTTAATGAATTATGTGAAAATAATTATGTTACCTATGAAATTGTGAATGATTTATTAAAATAAGAGAGACTTTTATGTATTATTTTTTGATGTCTGGTTTTTTTTTTATTTGTGCGATTAATTTGATATTGCGGTGATTTTAAATCTTGTTTTTTTTTTCTGATACAAATATTTTTATTAGAAAAAGAAATGTTTATAGAGTAACTAACATATAATGTAATAGTTAAAACTAATATTTAAACTATATCGATTTTCAATTTAAATTGTGGTGTTTTTTTTTAGTGTTTTTTTAGAAAACTTCAGAATGTTTCTGTTCACATGTGTAAACACACACAAATTCGTCAATTTTAGTTCAGGGTTCAGTCAACAGCGGGTTTGAAGGGTAAATTATTTATAAATAATTGCATACTGGTAACATTCACGAATAGACAAATTGTCTTAAATAGTGCCATAACCATTCCAGTAATAATTATTTAGAATTATTTTTTTCATTACTAATCATTACGCATTACCAATTAATCTGTAAATTAATGATACTTGTAATGATACTTGGTCAACGTAATAAACTATTTACATATAATTTAGGTTCGTAATAAAATAGTTGACTAGTATCGTATTTATTGATTGATTGATTAAATAATATTTCATTTGGCTAAGATTATTATGGTATACAAAAGTTATACGTTTTTGATGGGAAACGATAGAGGGATTAATTAATGTATATATTAATATATCTTATTATAATTCTAGGATAAAATTAAATTGGTTATTAATTATTTTATATGTGGTGTTTAATTTTCATTGGTCAACCTAATTTGTGGTGTGTAACTTTAATGAGTCAATAAAAATAATCAGTCAACTCTCTATATGTTAATGTCTCGAGTACCCATAAAAATGAAACAATAGAAAGACAATAGGAAAACAATGGAAAGCTGGCGTAAACGCCAGGAAGGTGCTCAAGGGGTTAATACATGATTTGTTTTATAGATTGTGAAGCGATAATCGTTCAATGTTAGTTTTTGAACGGAGTTCTCAAGCTCAGTGGTTTCGAATCATAAAACTCTACTGCACTACTCGCGAAGTTACTTAGACAAAGTATTATTCGAAATTGACTGAAGTCGTGCAACCTCGTAAGGAGTTTAATCATCGGCGCCTGTCCGTAATGTATCATGGATAATGTTCAAGTCTCAGCTGCCACTGCAATATGCACACTCGTCTCTTATAATTACGTGCCTATTTCGTACACCTGGACGTGAACCGAAGTGAGCCGAGTTGTATAGTGAGACGTTTCATGTAAGATTTTTTAATCAGGCGCTTAAACTGACAATGATTGAAAGACGACCGATGCAAGGTGAGGTTGCGCGAAGCGTTCCAAAGTGTGTTTCTACGTTATCGTATTCGCTTAACTTCGCGAGTTGTGTAGTCAGGTAATATTAGAATTTGCTTAAAGATGCGTCATGATAAAACCGTAGAATCATGGTAGGATATTTTCTTATTCTTGTCTAAGACTCTCGAGTTGAAATTCTGTTATCAAGTGTTTATAAGTGTCTTGCGGCAGCTGTAGTTAACAAGCATACTTGCGACCATATTCGGTCACATCGTTACTTAACATTATGTGAGATTTTGGTCAAGCACTTAACCTACAAAGTATACAAAATATATACTATCTGATATTCTATGATATATGTTAATATTTATTTATGTTTTATTATATGTAAATGAAACGATGCATTGCTAATAAAAAAAGAGAGCTAGAATACTTATAAAAACATTATTAATGTTAGACGTCTTATTTTACTAACTAGCTCGGTGGCGCAATTGTATTACGGTGCGACTGCCGTTCTGAAGTCTCAGGATCGATCCCCGGGTCGGGTCAAGTGGTATTGTGTTTTTCTACTTAGTATCATTCCGGAGTTTGGAATTTGTACCCGATATGGCGACAGGCTCGCCCCCTGTCACATCTGGGACGAAACTAAGCTCGGCGAAATGTGGGTGGTGTAGTTCGCTATTTTACCTCTGCCTAACCCTTCGGGGATAACAGGCGTGAGCTTATGTTATGTTATGTCTTATTTTATTTATGTATCCTTAATTGTGTCTTGTACAAATTTAATTTCTTATTTTTTATGAAATAGATTAATTCACTGTTTAATTTCATTATATAAAAGTCATAATAAAACTGTTCAAGTGAAATATTTTTAATCGTAGTTTTATTTTTATTCAATTCTTTGACATGTAAAATAAGAAATAACGAAAACATAAACATTTTTATAATGTCGCCGTTCTAAAATTAAATAAACTACGAAGATTTTCATTTGTTTAATTACCTAATAATACACTACAAAATGGTAATGTTGCAATGGTAAGCGTAATACGATTTATAAAAATGGTGATCATTATTATCAAAATTTTAACAGCGAGTATCAAAATTTTAATAGTTAAGATTGAGATCTAATCAAAAATATACCGGTTTCATGACTGACCAATTAAGAAAAAAAAAGAATTAAAATTTCATATAAACAGATTGAGGTCGCACATTTAAACCGGCCGTAAGAGATTAAAGATTTATTCGAATTCTCGTTTAACTGCAACTCAAGCGAGAAACGAAACGCCAAGGACTACTTTACCGACAGTTAAACACATTTAGCTAAATTGATAATTGAAACAGATGGTACAAGACAACGCTAAATGCATTTAATTTAAAAAAAGTTTAGAGCGTTTAACATGTTTAGTTATTTAATTTAAAAAAAATTTAAATCATGTTTGGTACAAGCCGCCCTAATAGTTAATCGATAGTTATAGTTGTTACCAGTACCTGAATGAATGTTGTACTTTATAACAAAGTCAATATTATAAAAAGTATTAGAATTAAGAACCCTTTGTGACAAAAATTCTTAACCGAACTTTTGAGGCTAGAGCGGGCAACCCTAATTTGTACCATAGATTATAAAGTGATGAGACAGTCGTTTTAGTTATAGAAGAGAATGAAAAATAATTATATCTTCAAAATACTTACCATGATACGGTAGCATAAAAGTCCCATTACATGTTTATAGGTAGTAGGTACAGAAAAAATATTTTCGAAAATATGTTTCAATATTATATTTATTACCTTGTTTTCATTTTGATGCCACGTATAATAAATAATTTACCTACGCGTTAAAAAATGTTAACAAATCGTGTGTATTTTAAATTCGATAAAACATATTTGAAATATGTTTTAAGTACAACCGATCGATTTCTATAACTTACATTGTAAAAATAAAATACTAAAAATGTATGGTAACATTTCAGTATAGAAATTAATAGAAATTAATACCTACACATCTAATTTATTTACAGTAATACGTTATAAAAACTAAATCACATCCCAATTACTAGATAATATATATATATATATATATAAAAGGCCCAATTTAAAAATTATTACTCTTACTAATAGTTTTCACATGCCTTTAAATTGATTCGTTGAAACATTTAGAGTAAATTCTATGAAACAACAAATGAGCAACGAATTCGTTATAAAAATAAAGATTTCATCAAATTTAACTTCATTATTAAACCGTATTTAAATTAAGAAACAAAAACGTCTGAGATATATTTAAACTTCGAATTTTGAATGAGAATTTCATAATACAGTAATACCCCGCTTTACGCGAGTGATACGTTCCGAAGAAAATCGCGTTAACTGAAATTCGCGTATATCGAGGTTTATGATTAAACATAGTCAAAATTTAATACAAAAAAATACAAATCATTTTAATCAATCACTTTAATTCTAAGAACACTTTATGCAATATATACTCTTATTTTTTTACGGAAAAATACATCTATTGTCTTTACATTATGTTTATACGGACTCTTTCGCGTAATGCGAGGCATTTGAGCGCGAAATTTGACATTCGCGTTATAGTGAAACCGCGCGTAACGGGGTCGCGCTAAGCGGGGTATTACTGTACAGTCGAGTACACAACTCTGTAAAAAACGTTATCAACACTTTTAAGGCCACATAGAATAAGTACAGTTGTGTACAAACACGTTTTTGTTCTATCTAATAAGGCAAACAGCCGTAAAAGTTTACTTATACATTTTAGTACAAGTTACAAATCTTATGTCGAAATAAACGGCATTCGTTTTATCAGAGAATTTATAGTAATTTTATTGATGTAACAGTAACGTTTACTAACTAACCATAACCGTTGGTAGTATTTACCTTATTATCAACAGGGAGGCAAGAGGGGCTTTGTCAAAGTAAGGTAAAGAATACATATATACATTTTACATATATCCTTTCGTAAACATAAATTACATTATAACGCATAATTAGCATACGTGCAAAACATTTAAGTACGTTTTTGGCGGGATCTCAGTCTGACATGTAGCAATTGTTTTCTTTAATTCATTAAACTTGTGTACTTGACTCTATATCATGTAATCTTGGTGGCGTTTTGTGTGAAATAGTTTAGTTCTTGTGTTCAAGTTGAGTTTATTATACAACGCGTAGCATATATTCTGAGATGCCGACAAAGCTCCATGGAAAGTTCGTGCAGGATGGCCACCATTTTGCTGGAACTTGGTCTTACTTATATGACACTGGCACAAATTGTGTGTACACACAGATTGCCATTAGCTAAGAAGAAGAAGTACATTCATTGAATACCACATTATAAATGATTTTAATATTTTGTTATAAAAACGTATGATACCAAATAAAATTACACGTTGCTCATCATTTTTTAATATTTTACATATGTTTTTACAAGGAGGTTTTTTTTTTTACAGATCAGTATAATAAATGAACATAATACTGACAAGAGTAACGCAATTAATTATAAGCTTGGCTGTTTATTTGCTGTTATGAATGTAGAAATAAATACTTGTAAAACATTCTGACATATTCATAGATAAACATTTTATGTGAATAACAATGGATCCATTAAATGTTTTCTCACGGTACTAATTTACCAAGATGGTTTGGTAACGAAATTAAAACTACTAATGATTGACTTTGACAATACCCCCGGTAAAAAATATGACTAAAACACCTAACTATATAATCAAACATGGCGGTCAGGTCGCATCGGCGGTGTCAGCGACATCGGTCTCGATTCATGTTTCATGTCGCTTGAAGGGATCTTGATCGAAGGTTCTGGAACAGAGTGTGTCACCGGCGATACTGGCACCGCATCTGGTACCATCTTCCTTATCAGCTCTGATATACAAGGCCATGGTACTAACCTAGAAAATATAAATCATTTATTTATATTTAGTAACCATATTTTATAAATAAAATAAAAATAGACAATATTCGAAATTTCAAATTTAAAAAATCAAAGTAGAAGTTAATGTAGGAACAGATGGAGGGAACGTAAATGTAAAAGAAAGTTACATTTGTTTTACAAAATTCTCTTTTTACAATAAGTGAGAATATTAATTATGCATTTATAAAGATTGTTACAGTAATTAATTAATGTCATTATGCAGACAGTTAATTAGTTAACAGTGTTCATCATAAATGTATAAGTTTTAAGAATATATTAACATATAATGATTGTAAATATAAACTCCTGTTTGTTTTATTACTCCATTGTAACTCATAAAAGTTTACGCTCATAAAATCTTCTATATATATATATATATATATATATATATATATATATATATATATATATATATATATAAGCAAAGTTTGTTTTCTTTGTCCGAGGTAAACTCGAAAACTACTGGACCGATCAGCGTGAAACCGCAACCATTCGACGCGGAATTAATCGTAGATGGTTATAGGCTATATTTTTCAAATTCTATTGTACATATTACTTTTATTCATTCAATTGTTTTTTTTTATTAGCTTTAAATGAAACGTCATATGCACAGAACATATGAAACGCGGGCGGAGCTTATGCATAGCATAGCTTATGCTTATCTATATATAGATAGATATATAGATAGTATATTTAACTGCTGTTTTACGATTGGGAGTATTTTTGTCTCAGCCACGATACGCGTATTGCTTTTGTTTCATTCCAATTCGTTTTTCTAAATCCGCTGATATTTTATTATAATGATCCTTATTTATAATAGAGTAATTTTAAATAGTTGGCAATTAAATTAAGTACTTAATACATCAATATTACAAATGATATCCATAGATTAATTTAAATAAGCAATATTATATATAATCGTGAGCTGAAGAGGTTGTGTACATCTTTACAGATCTTTAAGTTTAGAGCGATTTTAAGATAAATAGAAAAATAAAATGCATCCTTTTGACATAAAACCCTTTTTTTTTCTTTTTTTTTTATGTGGGAAATGCATTTACGCATCCTCCCTCACATCTCTAAACCGGAAGCAAAATTTCCCGGATTAGAGATGCCAGAGGGGTATGTGGGGCTCGCCGGGCGTGTGGTGCCAGGAATACCCACTAAAACCCACGGTACCATCTGCCGCCTTTCTTGGGGGTGACGCGGGATAGGATCACCCTTGAAATGGGACTCGAACCGCCATCTCCCGTCCAAGATCAAGCCCAGATATTTCATCTGGGGCTTCACCCGGACCCGGTGCCCTCCCACCGAGATGCTGGCACCAGGGGGTGGCCCACGTCGAGGCCCCTGAAATAGCAGGGCCTCGGTCTTTTCCACCGCGACCCTGAGTCCCAGGATCTCAATGCGCCTAACCACTAGAGCCACTCCCTCCGTGGCTAGGCTCTCCACCTCGCCGCTCCACTCCCCGCCCCCTTGGGCCACGATCATAGTGTCGTCCGCATAGCATATGATGCGCACTCCGCTAGAGAGTGCGCTGCGGACGACCCAATCGTAGCCCAGATTCCACATAAGCGGTCCTAGACCGACCCCTGTGGAACCCCGCAGTCCGTCGGACGCCTAACGGTGGTGCCCTCCCTGTCGACATAGACTACCTCCCTGTGTTGGAGATAACTCTTCAACATTGACATAAAACCCTAGCCAATTGTAGTGATTCGACCTTTTTTGTATTTGGCACTCGAAATGTTCCCTGTGTAATGTTTTGTTAACTTAACTAAAACTTACCATTTGAAACCCAACAAGACGCGGAAGTATCCTGGTATAAGGGCGAACGGTTCATTTCTCCGTATCGCAAGAATAATACGGTCAGCTACCTCGTTCGAGTTCAGTTGTGGTACGAATCTGAAATGGATGATATGTTATTTAATAATAAACCTGTATGAGCTCATTGAGATTACTAAACAGTTGTACGTGTCGGATATCTGAGGAATGATGCGAATGTGTAATCGTCCGTATCCGAATGCGTCGTCACGGAATCATGTAATATTGTTTGTGAACTGTTTCTCTTATTAATGGCTTGAATACGCTCGTTATATGCAAAGTTAAATTTGAACATTAACGTAATCAATTATACAAAGTCCGTTGTGCGATTATAAGACATACAATTGGATGCGTTTCGTTCACACATCCTAACGTCCAATATTTTTTTTACTTATACATATTTACTATTTTGAAACTGTATAGGACTAACAACCACAATCTCACCTGATGTTAAGTGAATTTGTATTTCAGGATGGTAATCACACTAAGCCTAGAAGTGTACTGTATAAGTGGCTTAGCTGACTCTCAAGTGATGTTATCGCTTAAACTCCACTCAATAACTTTATAGGTACGTTTAATGTGGTCCTGTTATTGCTAGTTATTTTATTTTACGGTATTCAGTTGCAATTTGCCTTCATTGTTTCCATCTTTCATGTTTCCTCACGAAGTTTCCGAAAGTTAAGGTTCATTAAAATAGTTGGATATATTAGTTCGAACTTACGTCCTACAACGCGAAATTCGACCGCATTACGAAATGAACCATCATCCCTTATCTTTTTTAATAAAGTTAAATAGCGAAAATTCTAGTTAGTGTTTTAGATTTATATATCTAGATCGAATAGCAAATCTTTGAAACCTTTTGGATTAATTAATTAACGATATACTGAGACTAAAGTAAATAAATTTGTCAACACACTATCGGAAATGTAAATGTTAATATGGCATAACTAGAATAGGTAATATTAGAAATTACTATATCAAAGAACGGTTGAAAACAGCACCAGAGACAGAGACGTTAAGGAGTAATGGGTTAGCGTGGTATGAACATGTAATGAGGAGAGGTGAAAGTCACATAACTATAATGTTAATTATTAAGGTGAATGAATATATAGGTACGGGAAGACCGGTGAAGGTAGGAAGAAGGTAAGAAAGATGGATTGTGTAAAGAATGATATGTGTATAAAAACTGTGAATGTTGAGATGACAAAGGACAGAGTGGAAGAAGAGAACATGATGTAACAACCTTATTTAATGTAGGATAAGGTAAAAATTATGCTGACTAACCTGGAGTTGACTTCTTCTCAAACATTCCCGTGGAACGGATGAAATATGGGCATATAAGTGACGTACGGACCCCTTTGATTCCCTTCGTCTCCAACTCAAGTCTTAACGCCTCATCGAACCCGCACGCGGCGGCTTTTGAGGAACAATAGTCGACGAGTTTTGCCACGCCGACGTGACCAGCCATCGACGCTATGGTCACAACATGCCCATCGTTGTGCTCAATCATCGATGGAAGAAATGCTTTCACCGTCTGACAAAGGAAATTTATTGACTACTTTATTCGTGCGTAAAACTTTATAGGCTTTAATATATCTTAAAGGAGAAATAAAACTTTAAATATTTTGTTCTGTATTGATCTTTATACATATATCCACAAGTATATCCATAAATAAATATGCAAAAAAAATGTAGTACTTATTGACGAGCTCTATTGTTATCAATAAAAAATTGGACAATGATTATTTGTTTAATTTTAATTATAAAGGATAATAATTATGGGCGAATTTAAATCATTTAGCAATTCTTATGGTATTGATAAAAAATGGTTTGTATTAAACATTGTTTTACAAAGTCATCTTGATTAATGGCAATCTGTGAGTTACGTAAACAATTCAGTGTTACGTGGATAGAATATTAATAAAATCATGTACGATGTAACTGATTTTACAAAGTATTGCAATAATAAATATAAATCACTACATGATACACTAATATCCGGTCAAAAATTAGCATCAATCCTTATAATATGTTTAGAAGACAAAGTTATTCGTTTCAGATAATTATTAAGAAAATAAGTTCCTTGTATTATTTATAAAAATTAGAAGCAATTATATTAGGTAAATCATGCTTTTTATAAAGTAAAAATGATAACTGAACTTACCCAAAAATGAGCTAAAATATTAACGTCAAATGTCCTTTGTATAAGGTGATCCGGAGTATCCAAAAGATAATTTCCGGAGACGACACCTGCATTATTTATTAAAAGATTAACCTGAAATTAAAGCAAGTGTAATTGATAAGTTATCTATACTAATAAATAAAATTGAAGTGTCTGTTTGTAATATCATAATAACTTTTTATTAAATACATATGTATTACGATATACATACGCCATCAAAAACACTGTCT
The DNA here is from genome assembly GCA_014132275.2 of Samia ricini. Classification (NCBI taxonomy): domain Eukaryota; kingdom Metazoa; phylum Arthropoda; class Insecta; order Lepidoptera; family Saturniidae; genus Samia; species Samia ricini. The sequence goes on from AP028159.1 coordinate 6,292,396, forward strand.
GTTCTAAGTAATCTTCAGAATAGCTGGACCGATTGTGACGGGACGTTATTTTGGTAGATATCTACATATCTGAAGTAATCCGGATAACTTAGACAACTTTTATTTTTCCAAAATAAAAATTCTCCGTGTTCGCCGTGAAAAAATTGAAACTCATGAAATTTTGAATAAAATCTGGTTCGAAGCACAGTTTTTTTTTACAGGCACGTGTTTAAATTTGTGAGAAATATCTTTGTTTTCTGTTAATACCAAAAATAATTTCAAGAAATTATTAGGGTTCCGCATAAAAAAATTAAAACACAATAAATTATGAAAAAAAATACCACTCAATGGTCAATTTTACTGGCAAGGGCTTGGAATAATGAGAAATTTCTTGGCTTTCTCTTAGTACCAAAAACTATATTACGCAGTGAAGTAATATATGAAACGCGGACAAAGCCACGGGCACACAGCTAGTATTATCATAAAAGAAACAAGTCTTAGCAAAAACGTGTTTTATTTACCAAAATCTTATTTCATTTTCCTACAAATGTATTCAAAAATATATATTTAATACTGTAATTTATTGTTAAATATAAATTTATATTATTACTAGCTGTGTGCCCGCGGCTGCGCCCGGGTTTTATGTATTCTCCACTGTGTTGCAATTTTTATATCGAACCCTCATACTTTTTTGAAAACTAAGATAAAGTAAAATTATTTCTCATAAATTTAAGCATTTGCTACGAGCATGGAATCGAATTTTATTCCATTTTTTATGAGTTTTAATTTTCTTATGCGGAACTCTATTTATTTTCGAAAATTAAAAGTATCCTATCTTACCCGGAATAACTTCAGCTATCTACCAAAAAAAGTTCCGTCAAAATCCGTCAAGCCATTCTGAAGATTACCCGTAACAAACAGACAGACCTACAGCCAGACAAAAATAAAAAAAAATGTATTTTTGGTGTAGCTTTCGTATATACATTCATATCTATTTTTTGTAAAAAAAATAATTTTTCACATTACAAACAGACACTTCAATTTTATTTATTAGTATACAGTATAGATATAAATAACAAACAGTGTGATTCAAAACAGATTCAGAACAGGTGTTTTGAATACTTGTTTCTTGGAATTAATGAATGGCCAGCAACAGTAGTTATATTTGTATTTGGAGGGGATGACCCGAAGTGAACTCAAATAATCACGAAAATGATTGAATGTTGAGTCTTATATTATGTTATGAAAAAAAATTAGGTACAAATACGGAAAGGCGGCGATTAGTATCGTGGGGTTTTAGTGGGTATTCCCTGCGCTAAACGCCGGGCGAGTCCCATGTACCCCTGCCAACTCTAATCCGGGTGTTACTCCCGGATTATAGTTGCCAGGGGGATGCGTAAATACATTTCCCCAAGTAAAAAAATGTACAAATTCGAAAGTAATAATTATTATTATTAGGAATATATATCACATATTATTCCAACAAGACATACATATTCATAATTATCAAAATAATATTCTTGAAAATACAGAATGTTGTAAAATAATTCTAATAATTGATGAATCTAAACTCTAGAGGAAAAGAATCAAAATCTCGAAAGTTCGATATATTTTGTTATTACAATTAATATATAACAAAATGATGTATTTACATAACTTCATAATTCATATGTTATTTTTTGTATTTTAAGTTTCAATTGAATTCAATTATTTCTTAATTTATAGCATGTGAAATTTCTGTACAGCAATAAAGGCTTTTTATTTTTTTTATTTATTATTATAAGTTTCAATTTTATACCAAAATATATATTCCGTACATAATTTAAATAAAACTTACCCTGCCAACTTCCTGTTCAACTTTCTTCGACACTCTGTAAATATCTTCTCTACTTGCAAGGTCCACCACATATCCGTAACATTTGCCGCCGATACCTTTTACCAGTTTCACGGTGTCTTCCAGCCCTGAAACAAGTGAAATTCTCTTATTAAATCGAGTTATTTTGTATCGATATAAAATAATGGAATTAATTTGTAGATAAACTATTCATAGTTTATTTTTTATTTCAAAATGTTTTTGTTGTTGTTCCAAAAGAAGTTAAGTCGAGTATTATATTTTTAAAATTATCCCAAATTATTATTATAAGTATTATATTCATTTCTTGTAAGAATTACAGCGACTCACTTAAACCATAAAACCGAGTGTGTTAATTATTTAACTAAGTGTAAGGAAAACGAACGAGCGTTCGTAACGTAACGTAACGAAGTGTCTTATGTTGTGTATGTGTGTGGTGTATATATATTAGTTTATTCTTTTCAACTGTCAGTTTTATAGTATATATTACGCGTGCGCTCTGCCAACATGAGTTTTTAATAGATTCATTGACGAGGTCGTCTATAATATAATTTCTTTTTTAACTAAGAACTTCGTTTCTGACATGAGTCCCCCGTCAGCACAATTGCTTGTGTTTTTTACTTTAGTTATTTCTAATGTAACGTTCTAAATAAAAATCGCAACCATACATTCTAGATATACTACTATATATATATATATATATATATATATATAGTATATATTCTAATTGACATTACTGTTTCTTATCATACTTGATATGTCGATTACCCATAAATTGAGACAATATGAAGACAATGGAAAGCTGGCGTAAACGCCAGGTTAGTGCTCAAGAGTTTTATTAGTGGTTATAGTAAATCTATGTTTATATATGGCTACAAAAACTTAAGGCATGTTGTTCGCGAAACAAAAAATATAAGTCAAATTAAATAGTCTTAGATATAGACAAGGATTTAATAACTTTATTAGTACTTGACCATTATAGTTTACAGTAAAAAGAAAATGCTGTAACGATCTTCCAACTATCAATTAAAATAGAGGCCTATTGCACATATTAACCGGTTAAGATGTAAATTTGGTCTCCATATTAAATGCATTCGAATTCTTGTAGTAGTTAATACCAATTTAAATAAAGTAAGATTTTACTGTTTAAATTGTCGGCACAATTAATTCTTTTGCAAAGTCACTGAGAAGACGTTAGGTATACAAATTTCAGTAAAGGCCTTGAACCAGTCAAACCAGTCGTCTCATCAGTGTCAGTCTGTGTCATTGTACTTGTTTTTAGAACTGTATTCAACAAAAGAAGCCGTCAAGGTTAATCATATCTTTGTAGGTACCAGTCGCTGTCCTCTCACCATCCCGAAGGAGCTGGAAAAGTGTATCAGGGCGTATTGTCCTCCTCAGTGGTTTCGTCGTAGCGCCCCTGCGAAGCGCCGGTCTCTGGGTAGTCACCGTAGTAATTTGTATGCTTCTTACTTCATTCAGTTGCACGGCAAAGTTTTTGTTGTCCTGTCCGGAGGTCGGGCGTGCAGGGGCGCGACTCCACGGATGTGGGGTGAACAGATGCATGCATATATTCTCCGAAACAAGTTGGTAGCCAGGCGACCAACAAAGACGTCTAGGCCTTCGAGTCGTAGGTCTTGTCTAATCGTGCTGTTATCTACGTAACGAGACGTGTTGATAATGATGCGTATTGTCCAGTTCTCCTAGACCCTCAAGCGAGTTTTTTGTTTTTTAGAGAGGTAGGCAACCAGGCCAGTGCAGCGTAAGTCAGCCGTGTACATACATAAAGCTTATAGAGTGCCAGTTTATTGCGAAGCGGAAGTCTTGATTGAAAAACAGGCCGCAGTAGTTCCCGCTCCCTGCTACCTTGTATCATGACGTAATCAACGTGAGCGACGAACTGTAGTCACGGGTTGAGCGAGACCCCGAGGTACTTGACCTCCGTCGACCACAGCAGGCCTTGTAGGTACCGAAATGCAAATGAAACTATGAATACTTACCTTTTCGAAAAATTCAAACATATTTCTTATGGTATAAGCGTGCGAGTACTAGCCAATTTTTTTTTTAAGCGTTGTGTTCCAGACACAGGTATTTATGCGAGCGCTGTATATGCGGGAAATCTTGCGTTAATATTCACTGTTCAGTGTTGTCATTCATTGGATTTTTTTTATTATTAATTATAGGATGGAATTATGGGAAGTAAACACAGCTGTCAATATCTGGTCCTTCGATTTACACACTAAGACTATATTTATAACAAGAGTGCAAACAATGATAAATACAATTTCCAAAAACTGTCACGTAATTTGTATGTTGCATATGACGAGCCGTTAATAATGAATAATTTGTTTATCGTCCAATTTTCACTTCGATTGAGAATCTATTTCGGACCGTGATAAGGCATGTGATAAGGTTTAAACATAAATATACAATAATAAAAATACAGCATAATAATACCAAGGTGAACATAAATTTGTTGATTGCGCAATGTTACGATCGCCGTGTTCGATGGAACGAAACGTTTAGTAACACGTTCAAGACTATTCGGCCAAGATCAACGGCTGCAAACAAATTCAATGACAATTTCGTATCTTTTCAAATAAAAAATAACAATAATAATAGCAACTTGCATCGTAACAAACGAACGTGAATGCGATAAATAATAAATGCCAAGCTAATGAATTTCGATTAGCTGTTTCCCAGAAAAAATGAAATTCGTATCAATAAAACAAGACTTAATGTGTCATTAAATGTACTGCGAAATAATCAAGACAAAAGAAGATGAATAAAAAAACAAACAACAGTGGTATTAGATGTAAATTAATAGAGCTAGTAACATTTATAATTTTTATGTGTTGTGTCTCTTGATCTCGGAACACCGAAGAATTGTATCCACGTTCTTAATTCAAAATTCGTTATTGGCATTTACGAAAGTTTTTTGTGAAAAAATCCTATTTTGCTTGCACTTATTAAAGAACCAATTTTATTATTAACGGGATGAATTAAGTTTGATGGTTAACATACTTTTTAGCCAAATAATGCAAAAAAATCTAAATAACTAATAAATAAAATCTAAATCACTAATGAATCATTTAAAATGATTTATTTCCTACTGGGTTTATGAAAAACTGATGCAGGTTAGCTGTGTGCCCGAGGCTGCACACGCTTTGCGTATGTAATTCACTGCGTTTTAATTTTTTTACGCGGAACCCTAATGATTTTGAAAAAATGAAAGTACCCTAAGTTACGCGAAATAACTTCAGCTATCTACCAAAATAAGCCCCGTCAAAATAGGTCCCAGCTGTTCCTGTGATTACCCGGAACAAACAGAAAGACTAAAATTTTAAAAATTGTATTATGGTATGAGTATCATATGATATATATTTATATGTATGCAGCAAAAAAATATTTTGACTTTACAAACAAACATTTAAATTTTATTTATTAGTGTAAATGGTAAAAGGCAAATTGAAAATCTTTTTTTGAAATTTGAACTGGTAACTATTTAACCGACTTCAAAAAGGTTATCAATTCGTCTATTTTTTTTTTCGTGTGTTTGTTACTCGATTAAATTCTCCGTTAATTGCAGATCCATTTGCATTTTTTTAAACCATATAATGAATTTTCACAAGTTATTTCATGTATTAATTTTGAAAATTTTATTATTAATTTTATCATTTTAAATGCCATTCACTCTGCTAGAAGTAAAATAAACCGTACTATTAAAATATAAGATTCAAAGTGCCGTACACTACGTACCTATAATGTTAATGCAATAATAAGAAATATTTTTTTACGAAACAGTTGTGACCTCCGGCTGTTAAGAAATTAGAAGGTCGTTAATTTTTGTTAGTGAGCGGTTCGGATAGTTTATTTTTTTTTTTTAAAACAAAGTGTAAATTAATCAAGACTAGTATCTATATTATCTATCTATAATCAAGATTAAAAATCAGAGACTAATACTTAGATCGATACTTACATCCTCAATTACATCTAGCTGTATTCAAATTCATCTGTCTAACTGTACGAAATATTTTGCAAAAATTTAACAAAACAAATAAAAGTAACAAAGAGCAACAAAAAATGTTTCCATTTTCATTGTGGTAGTTTAATTCATATTAAAGGTGATGTTTACATAAAAAGTCACACTGCCATTGCCTCATACACAAAAAAAAAAATAATTTTCCTCTAACACTGTGATGTTTAAAATATCTCCTCAATGTTCTCCTTGATATTATAGATCATCAGAGATACAAATCTTTGCAGAATAACCTTTCTACCATTGGTACTTTTAAAACTAATAAACTATAATAGCATTATTACAATGTTACTTATTAGAATATTTAATATTACATTGTGTTAAGGTATTAACTATCTATTACTTTTGCGATCCCTTGAGTACCAATATAAAAATGCGGTAAGCCTTTAAGTTTATATCTACGTTCTTATCTACAAAGTGACACAATATAATCGCTATAAAAAGTACATTAAAATAAATAATTACGCGCTAAATAATGTAATGACTACTGCCGAAGGATGAGAATTTATCGACAGTCACCATCGTCATATCCACCTACCATACCTCCCATACCATACCATCTCTACCATAGCTAAAGCCCCCTAAGTAGGTAGGAATGAACAAATGTTTTCCATAAGACGTGCTCCGACCCTCGATCTGGGGAAGCTCTTGTAGCCGCTGTCAGCGCGATACAGTAAGCACACACATACTTGCACCCTACACCCAAGGTACATAGGCTCTGTAGGGATCTTTTTTACTTTTAAGATTTACTAACTGTTAGGTTAGCTAGGGTAAATTTGGCGGAATGTTTAACACGGGTACCAGTTCAAGCCTAGGTTCGTACCGTTTTGGTGCCCTTGCTTTGCTACCATTTTTAGGCTAAACGCCTGAAGTTACTACGCGTAACTTAGGCTATTTTTGTTTTTCGGAAATAATTGGGGTCCCATATATAAAAAAAAAAAAGTAATAACTATATAACGCAGTGAAGAATATATAAAACGCTAGTTAATCATAATTTTAAAAACTCCATTATTTATCGAGATTGTAGATTAATTCCAATTTTATTCTATTTATTGACATTTGATTTGTTACCGATGGGAAGAGTGATGATGATATTAATCGAAGAGTTTTGTTAGGAAATAGAGCGAATGCATAATTTTATGTGCGTTTATTTGTTTTTGCATCGAGGAGTACTGGTCCCTACACTTTGGTATGGTAGAGAGTGCTGAGTTTGGCAGAAGAAGGATGAAAGTAAGATTAACGTTGTGGAGATGAGAAGTCTGAGAAATATAGCTGGAGTTAACATGATTGAGTCAAGAATAGTGTGATAAGAGAACGCTGTGGTGTGGTAGAGGGATGTGGTGACCAAAATAGAGAAAGGTATGCTTAGTTGGTTAGGGCATGTAGAGAGGATGGATGAGAGAAGATTAACGAAACGAATTTATAAGGCGAGGGTGACTGGGCACGTCGGTAAGCGTCGACCTAGATGAACGTATTTAAATCAAATCGAGCACGCCCTAAACAAAAGGCAGGTGAAAAGTGGTGAGTATGTATGAAAGCGTTTATGAAAGTAGAGGCAGCGAAAGAGGTGTGTCAAGATCGTAGCAAGTGGAAGGACGTGATATCTGCGTACCCCCACGGGAGAAGGACGCGATACGTATGTATGTATGTATGATTTGCTAGAAATTTTGACATAGATTTTATTATAAATAACTAATTATACATATATTAGCATTATAGATAATAATATAACCGTGTGCCCGCGACTGCGCCCGCATTTCATATGTTCTTCTTTGATTTTTTTTTTTACGGAACCCTAAAAATTTTCAGTACTAAAATAAAGTAAAAATATTTCTCATAAATTCACGACTGGACGGATTTGACGACACTTTTTTGGTAGATAGCTGAAGTTACTCCGTGTAACTTAGAGCACTTTTAATTTTCGAAAATAATCAGGGTTCCGCGTAAAAAAAATTAAAACTCATGCAATTGTGAATAAAATCCGATTTAGTGCACAGTTTTACTGGCAGGTACTTGAATTTCTGAGAAATATCTTTACTTAATGTTAGAAGCAAAATAAATTTGGGAAATAATTAGGGTTCCGTATAAAAAAAATAAAAAAGTAGATTATGCAATGAAAAATATATGAAACGCGGGAGTAGCTAAGGGCACACACCTAGTTCAAAAATATAAAGACTAATTTTAAATGAAACATACAGTACGTAATTTGAATTATATTATTAATTAATTATTTCATATGTTAACATTATGTTACCATGAATGACTGATACTCGTAAATATTCAAATGTAACTAGAAATTCTTCATTTGAAAATATTTAAGTAATCAATTTTAATAGGACATACCTAATGCGTTTAAAGTTATGTAATACGCGGTAATGCCTTATGTGTGTATTACGATTGGCAGTTTGTTAAACTTTAATAGAACCTATACAACTATTACAAATCGAAATCTATTATCTGCGTTAAAATTGAGAATTGTTGACGTATTAAATTCTATATCACGTTTTGCAATTATGCAGCCATAATAAATTGTAAAAACCTTGACACAGACTGTCAGCCGTTTATTATGGGTAGTAAACAATTATGCGTATAATAATATATGCTAATTGCCAATTACCACTTATACCATAATTTAGAAAAGTCACTAAGGTCATCATGGCGGAGATAATTTAGAATTTCGTATTATTATTGATTTCTCCTATACTTTTATAGCACTCACTGGTCCTCCACCTTCTTATAATACTGAGAAATCTCTGAAACGAATCCATGGCATTTCCTACGTTTTATTACATAGGTACTCAATGGACAGACATGATATTTAGCAAGCTCTTATCATGTTGTATTTACATTAATTTTATATTCTAATATAAAATAATTTAGAATAATTATCCATTGAAGTGTTTTATTACACATAGGTACTAACTGTTTGCCCGCGGCTCCGGCCGTGTATCATTTTTTCCGCACAATTGTTCATTGCGTAATGTACTTTTTAAATAATCATTGAAAACTAAGGTTTTTTTGTTGGTCACTATTTTTTGCCCCTAAACGAAAAAGTTGTTTCCTAAAAATATCTATGCTTCTAACAGGAGGCAAAAATATTTCTCGCAAATTCAAACACTTGTTAGTAAAACTCTCTGTATTGAATCGTATTTTTTTCTTAATTTCCTAAGATATTTTTTACGCAGAACCATAATTGTCATAGAAAAATAAAAGTAGCCTAAGTAACGCCGTATAACATGAGATATCTGACAGAAAAGTGGATATGAGAAGTCTGAGAAGTATAGCTGGAGTGAAGATGATTGACAAAGTCAGGAACAGTATAATAAGAGAACGCTGTGGTGTGGTAGAGGATGTGGTGACCAAAATAGAGAAAGGTATGCCTAGTTGGTTTGGGCATGTAAAGAGGATGGATGAGAGAAGATTAACGAAACAAATTTATAAGGCGAGGGTGAATCGGCAAGTCGGTAAGGGTCGACCTAGGCGAACATATCTAGACCAAATCAAACACGTGTTAAATAAAGGCCAGGTAAAAAGTACTCATAACCGACGTGCATGTATAAAAAGCGCTCATGAAAGTAGAGGAAGCGAAAGAGGTGTGTCAAGATCGTAGCAAGTGGAAGGACGTAATCTCTGCCTACCCCCACGGGGAAAGGCGTGATGATATGTATGTATGTATAAAAGTCCCGTCAAAATCGGCCGGATCCAGATTAGCCGGTACAAACAGACAGACATGCAAAAATTTGCAAAAACAGACACTTCAATTTTATGTATTTGTATAGATACGAAATAATACTTCAATACCTATTTACAAGATAATTTTATATCTTATTTACTAGCTTTGCATGTGAAACTAAAACTACAAATTAAAAATTGTCTTTTTCACTACTTAAGGATGAATCCATAGACATAAAACATTTACAACGGTAATCACACGCGGAGTGAAGCCATTTGAAGTGGATCTTAAAAGGCCACATATGTAGCACGTCTTTCGTTATGTGCCGGTGATTACGAAATTTCATGTCACCTACAAATACAAGTATATGTTTTTTTTTACTTTAATGTTAGGCGAGTTTTGTATGGAACTATTACTCTATGGTTGAACCTAAAGTACATAGTAAAGTACTGAATTATCAAACTAGGAAAACAAACATGTTATATTTTTAGCTTAATACATTATATGATTGACATCTTCATTAGACAGACAATAAATGTTTTTTTTTACCTATCATTGGTACTTTAACAATGAGACTCTAGGAAGTTATGAGATTTTTTTTTTCATAATATAAAGGTACGTAGTTGGAGTAGTAAACGTTTTTTGACTTTATACTTATAAATACATTATAAGTATCGTGTGTGTGGGGGCGATCTGTTTGAAACGTGTATGTGTAAGGTCGTACAGACGTATACATAATTGCGAACCAGACAGAAACAATCTTGATCCAGACTCTTTAAAATATAGCTTGATTAAATAGAGATATAACAAAATATTGTGGCTATTGTAGTGTTAGTATGTACTAATCGAGTGCATAAAGCTAATATTATTTTTGTAGAGAGAATGGATGAGAGAAGATTAACGAAATGAATTTATAAGGTGAGGGTGAATGGGGAAGTCAGTAAGGGTCGACCTAGGCGAACGTATCTAGACCAAATCAATCACGTGTTAAATAAAGGCCAGGTCAAAAGTACTCATAACCGACGAGCATGTATGAAAGCGCTCATGAAAGTAGAGGAAGCGAAAGAGGTGTGTCAAGATCGTAGCAAGTGAAAGGACGTAATCTCTGCCTACCTCCACAGGAGAAAGGTGTGATGATATGTACATATGTACGTATGTTGTTTACACAGGCAGTAATTTTTATCAGAGACTGTAAATAGAAAACAAAAATATTTGGTAAATTGATAACATTAATATATTTTTACTTAACCTATACTTGCATTTTATTTCACAAATGCATTCTAATTAACATTACAATTTTAAATAATTTGCAAATAGAATAATAAAAATATTATATGCTTATGTTATTAATATCTCACATTATATTTGTTCAAGTTTAGCTCCGTATGTTAAGAGCGATGTTACAGGTTTTTAAAATGTTATTTAGTTATAGTTAAAGCTACTGTAAACATGTAATAAATCATGAGATTATAAATGTCAGTTTGCAAAAATATACAATGTAGGTCAGTGCCGTCGGTTATTATGTAATTAAATCAAAGCCAAAATGTTGAATATCTAAATGTCTAAATGCATTTTTTTAAAGTAAGTATCCAGGTATCATTAAAAATAAATTGTACTCGTATGTAAAGTTTCATTTAAACCGATACCGCAGTACCCGAGAAACCAATGTGTTAAATGTAATAATATACAAAAATCGCTTACTTACGACCGGTTTCTACATTGAATCGTAACATTTAGATTGAGATCAAATAACGGTTTTTCTGACTGTGCACTGACACTGATCTGACACATTAAAAAGAAAAAAAAACGCATTGAAATTTCGGATTTCGGTAGGTAAAAAAACAGATTGAGAGCGCCGGCCGTTCATAGTATAAGATTTAACCAATCTCGTTTACGGTTTGAAAAATTAGCAAATTATTTATTTGTCGGTAATATTTCATAAAATTTTAGCACTACGATATAATACCTACTTTCTTATTACGGTTATCGACAAAAAGCTAAATATCGATTTATCATCATTTGGTTCTATAAATCGCCAGCAACACCGTAACGCTCTCATGTACCAAGTATCTATCTATCTGTATTCATTCAGTTGGGTGGAGCGAAAATGGTTTTTTTTTTTTTTTCTTAGCCTGAGGGTGACATTTTTAGCTTATTAGAAAAAAAAAAATTGGAAAAAATAAACAATTTTAACTAAATATTTGAGGTGTTCCACGTATTTTTAAGATAACTAACTTAAAATGTTCGGTTATATACAATTTTTACTTATTATTTTTTTTAATACATCTAAAAATGAACAAATATGATTGTTTTGAATTTAATTTCCATTCATTCATTTAATGAAGCATGTGAGTTTGTTTACTTTTTTTTTCATTTACAGTAATAGTGAAAAACATTTTTGTTCGTTCGTTTGTTTGTATTGGCTTTAAAAAAGACATATCACAAGAACGATTTACAAACATTTTTTATGACCACCTAGAAGTCATTAATAATTAAAATTTAATTATTGACTAAAAACAGGATAATCGGAAGGCTCATGGAAATTTTGATTTAGTTCATAGAATTTTAAATGTTTTTTCTCAAAAATTTATAATTCATAAAATATTACTAAAATGTGAGTAAAAAATAAAAAGGTTAAAAAAAATCGTTTTTTTATAAGCTACAAATTACATCCTCAGGCTAAGAAAAAATCATTTTCGCTCCACCCTAATAGAGAACTCATTAAACGTGTATATGAACGGTGATTACCCATAATATATACCTATTAATCTTAATTTTTTTTTGTTTCAAATGATGCCAATACTTACGTCATCATTGGATCAGATATGACCAAAATTTTGGTTAGGTGTAGAATTGTAGGGTATTATCTACTTTATTTATTTATGTATTTTAAAATCATATCTAACTGACTATTCATTATATATATTATAATATGTTAGAGCTATCTACATTTCGTATTGTTGTTACACTTATTAAAATACCTTATGCTTAAGATTATTTTTCTTAGTTTCATTTTATAATAGTCGAAGCGTCGTCAACAGGTGGTATAGAGCTAACAGAATAGAAACAGTTTTAATTAAAAACGGGAACAATGTACTCATTAACGAGTGGGTCTTGTCACAGATTAGTTCCTTATTGAACGTTGCTCCGGAATAGCACGCATTCGTAATAAACAAATACTATCGTTATTAAATCTTTAACCTTAATTATCCATGTAGTAATTAATATCCATGTATAGGTTTTAGAGAGGCCACTTAAGTAACAAAAACACCAACTTTTTCGAATAATTAAATAATAGCGATGACTTTTGTAATCAATTCAATCAATTTAACTGTTTTTTTTATTATTACAATTAGTTTATTTTGTATTTTTAATTTTAATTTCAGTCGGAATTGACAGCGTTCGGATAAAGGGGAGTGAGGAGTGAGAGAATCGAGTAGTTTCGCGTTGAATGGACAAGAGTCAAAAGAGGTTTTAACTTTACAAATTATTTATACGCAAATATTTATAGTTAAGGTTGAACAGCGTCCATGTTTATAGAATTTGTAAAAAATTACACAATAAAAGGGTTTGAAACAAGATACGAGTACGTGTCAAGAAATCGCTGGAAATTGTTATAAAGATTGGAATAATTTTTCCAACAGCAAAATGCTCTATATTCGTTAGACGAAAGACGTCCAACGCATAATCATAGCGTAAAAATATTGGGTGGTATTATTCTTAGCTGGCATCACACGGCTTTTCTAGGTATGCTACTGAATTTATTACGCTCGTTTGGGAATCTAACCGAATCTCAGCCGAACGTAAATTACGTGACTCTTAAAGAGAAGGACAGATAAGATGTTAAAACTTGAGATAAAATGAAAATTGTAATCTTAATAAATGTAATTTTTATATGAAAACTAGAATGTTAACATAAATGATATTAGATTAAGCACAATACTGCACAAACTTATAACTAAACTAAATAAGATACAGGGTAGTGACAGGATTAGAAACAAAGAAGGTCTTATTTGTTGAATTACGTCTGAGGTACTACACGGGAGACTTAAAACAAAATAAAATAAAAAGCAATTACGCTCGTTTGGCCTCACCTTACAGTTCCTCAAACGGAATAGTACCCGAATACCTTATGTAAATGAGAAATAAATAAAACATTATTAAAATCAGAAAACAATGAGTAAAACACTAAATTCCACTCAAAGGAATATTCAGACTCAGGCTAATTTCAGACAATCTATAGATAAAACGGAAAAGATTATTAGAAATAATTGTGTTTTCATTTTTGTTTCTTAAGTCTACGAGCATAATTATTAAAATAGAACTGCAGATTGACCGGTATAAGTACTATATAATAACGTATAAATTATGGGTTTTTTATGTTCAAATAAATTAATGTATTTTTATACCAATTTAATAGTTATACAAAACAATCTGAGATTTGCTCATGAAGGATATGGATAATTACATCGGTAGCTAGTACCTCTACTTGTTTCGATCTGTGAACATTTATCAAGAGCAACAACCAAATAAAATACAAGGTCAAAAGCAGCTTGTTACACTGAGGTAAACTTGTACGCTTGAAAGTCAGATATAACTGTTAATATTAAATAAATTCGATATAAAACTTTTTAAAATAAAATCATTTTAAAAAACTATGACGATCATTGTATATTTCAAAGGTTAAAATACAAATACCTGGTAACTGTTTTATATTTTTTTTGTATTTTATCACTAGTGCAAGTCATCGCGATTTTGTAACGTTAGAAATCTTATTATAAACGAAATACAACCCGTATTTACCCGCAATCTTTGCAAAAATATTATTATAATCAAGGTAATATGTAAGTTATCATGTTTTCAATATATTATATATTTCTTATTACTACTATGTACAACATAATATATATTATAAATATCATTGAGTTTTACTTTAATGTTGGTGGTTGCCTAATAGAAGAAAAGTATATATAATCATAACATATAATAATATCCTTGAATTATTATGGAAAACCTATTTTATAAAGAAATATTCATACAATTTTTGGGACTAGAATAACGAAAGTTTACAGAAATGATTAAATTAATTATTCATAGGTTATAGACATTTAGTGGGAAACGTGTTCCAGTAACAAAGTGAGTCAATAGAAAAATAAAAGAGCGAAGGAAAGGGCTTCGTGGAACCTTATTAAAAAAATTGAGTATAAAAAATCCTCTTTAATCATCCGGAAAAAGAACACCTCGTTAAAAATTTGGAGGCTTAGGTTGTAGGAGAAGATGGGGTCTACTTTCGGGAGGCAGCGCTCACCAGGGATCACGAACAAATGCGAAAGACCTGTGGAGCCCATGCAATGGGCACCGAGAAAGATAATTGAGGTGTCTCACATAACTCGCATTCCGTCCTTCGTGACCAGTTTTCCCCGAGTGCAAATGTTCAGGTCATTTGTTTACTAGCGGTTTCCCGCGACTTCGTCTACGTGTTTGTCTTGATTAAATGTATGATATACCTATGAGGTAAAGAGAAAAACATTTTTAATTTCCATATTCGAGATTAGCAACGGGTAAAATAGATGTCTATACCAAAATTTCTAAAAAAATATGAAGTGATTACAGATTTATTATTAGTATTTAGATACTAATTGTCAGATTTCTCATTACGCATCATCATTAAAAATACGTTAAATTCCCATTATTTCCATCAAGGACAAAGAGCTCTTAAATATCTATAACCTCGAGTCTCGTAATGGTTAAGGCCGCTCCTGAACAACACAATATCTACCAAACATGGATTTACTAAATTCCAATATACTTTAACATAATATTATTTTAAATATTGATGATCAACAATGGATAAATTAACTTATACCTACCATTAAAACATGGTAAGGACAATGACCTTGCGTGGATTCAAGCCTATATTTAAAGTCTAAATAATATACCAGCGTTTTTTAACCTTTTTTATGTCGCGACCCACAAAAAAAAGCCAAAAAGTTAAGCAAAAAGTCTCCCGACCCCGTACTGTACAATTATATTAATATTTTAATAGTTTATTCATACGTTTAATAACTAATTTTTATTTTATTACGTCTCGATAGTGTATCATTTGTAAAAAAATAATTTATTATCTTCTTCCGGACTATATTGGTCATAATCAATTAAAATATGTTATTTTAAATAACTATTTTCATATTAGTAAGTTTTTCAAAGCTTCCCTAGCTGATAAAAACGCTAAACCGCCCATCATAAATATCAATTTTCAGACGTATAAATCGCGCCCGTTTATTTGAGAGTATAAACTTACGACTGTCCTAGGTGAGGTTTTTTAACCTGTGCGATGTACTTGTCAAATTAGTCGCTCGCGCATCCCGTGGCACATACCTACGCTATTACAGGTTCGTACGTATTAATTGCTTCAGTTATAAAACAAAAGGACATGAAATAGAGCTTCATTGTTATTCACATTTTTAGTGAAATAGCATATGGAAGCAAGTACATACAACAACTATCTTATCTCACTCCCTCAGTGTTTAATGTTTTTAAAAATAGATAACAGCAAAAAGTCGGATAAAAAGTTAAATTAACATGGACAAATTTGTCACAAAACGAAGTGTTCCTTCTACGTCTTGTGAAACGGTGAAGAAAAAAGACAAGGTTAAGACAAATACAACGACACACATTTGTAATATGGATTTATTGCATTGGACGACAAGCCACAATGTGTTATTTGTTTTTAAGTCCTATCTGCGGAAACCATGAAGCTTCGAAACTACTCCGGCGTCTGGAAACGAGACATTCGTCATTACAAGGCAAACCGTTAGAATTCTTCGAGTGCAAGTGACTTGTTTTGAGAAATCAACAAATTGCTATAAAAAAAACCCAGCTGTATTGAGACTGTGGCACTTCATGCATCCTACTTTGTAGCACTCCAAGTCGCGAGGGAATCTAAGCCCCATACTATTGCGGAAAGGCTTATTTTACCTGCTGCCATTAATATGGTCAATACGATGATAAGTACAGAAAAAGCAAAAAAATTAAAAACTATACCCCCTATCAAATGGTACAATATTAAAGCGTATTAATGAAATGGCTGTCGATATTCATTTAGCTTGCCATTAAGTTTGACGAGTCAACAGACATATCGAGCTTGGCTCAATTTTTAAGTTTTGTTCCATATGAATGTGAGGAATATATCAAAGAAAATATGCTTTTAAGCAAATCAATTCCTGGTCGAGCATTACTGAAGCAAAGCAAAACGAAAACTGGGACTGGAATAAATGAATTGCAGTATGTGCTAATGGCATGAAAGAGATAACAGGGAAGAACAGTGGCGTAATATTAAAGTTAAAAGATATTATGCTACATGTGGAATGGATGCACTGCTTTCTTCACAGACATACGCTTGTCACAAAAAAGATGTCGAACAATTTATAATTTTTTTTTATCGGAAGTTGTTAAAATTAATTATTTTATTAAAAGCCGACCATTGCAAACTAGATTGCTTTCCATACTCTGCGAATAAATGGGTGTCGATAACTATTTACTGCTTTTCCATTCTAAAGTGAGATGGTTGACGCGTAGAAAAGTTCTTAAAGTCTTTTTGAATTGCGAGATGAATTAAAAATTATTTTCAGATATAAGAATAGTTCATTTTTAGAATTTTTACAAGATAAAAAATCTTTATTACTATTGGCTTACTTGACTGACATATTTTCACATTTGAATGATTTAAATACAAGTTTTCATGGTCGTAACAAAAATATTTTACTTATGAGAGATAAAGTCAGTGTCTTTATTAAGAATTAGTATTTAGATTATACGCCTTGAAAAACGAAATCTTGATGCATTTACTGCAACTTCTGATTATATTAATAAAAATTCGAATATAGAAAATTCAGTATTGATGTATTGATCGCCTGTTGGGGAGCATGAAAACACTTTTAAGTGAATTGAATATACAGTTACTAGAATATTTTCCAAATGACAATAATGATTTATCAAAAAGATGGGTTCTCAATCCGTTTGATGACAACATTGTCAGAGCTGCGGAGTTACGAACTGATACTCACATTGAACTCATTGAGGTATCGGCTGATAAAAATTTACATTTGGAATTTTTATCTCAAGATTTAGATACATTTTGGCTTGCACGACGACGTGAGTATGAAAGTATAGTAACGGAAGTTTTGAAAACATTGATACCCTTTGCTACTTCTTACTTATGCGAAAAAGGTTTCTCGTCTATAGTGGCTTTGAAAACTAAATACAGAAATCGTGAAATTTACTTATGAGTTTTTGCAATGATGATCCACGTATAGAAATACTTTTAAGTGAGAAACAATGCCAAACACCGTATTAATTATTTAATGTTCATGATTAATCATTTTAATTAAATGAAGTAAGCTATAAGTTTATTTTCCCATGTTGTTATTTATTACATCATAATATTTAATTTTATAACACGACACTATAATTTATTCTATTATTAAGGAATCTTTTGTATAGTTTGTATGTTTCGATGTCTTATTGTTTTTTCAACTGACTGCGACCCCCTTTAATACAAAACGTGACCCCCCCTGGGGGTCGCGACCCACCCGTTGAGAAACGGTGTGTTACACCAACCAATAGCTGTATACGTTTACTAATAAAGAAGGACGTTGTTCTTTGTTAATTCTTTCATTGTTTATTACGCTTTTCTAAATTCTAACTTCTTACTATACAAAGCCTATAATCGCTTAGGCGACAAAATTATTTGCTTTAATAGGAACTAATCACTTGTAGGTTATAAGTTCACGTAAATTATTTATCTAACTACCTACTATATTAATGAACATAATTCGTTTCGTTACCACAAGTAACTGTTAATATTAAATGGCCAGAACCAGTTCATACTGAATTAAATATTTTTGTAAGATTAAATTTATAAGTTAAATAGTTAATAGGTACTTGATATGGAATAGCAGAATTATCAAATAATATTATTCTATACAGTGATTTTCGATTTATTATACCACATTTACCGGTTTAGGCATTAATTATTACAAGAGATTGAACAATTATTTGACCGTAATGATTTATGGTTATATTTAAAACATATTCTCATAACACTAAAACCTAGTCGAAGAACCTATTTTTAGTTTAGAACAAACTTCAAGTAAATTTGATAAGTGATTCTCGAGTTAAGTGGATAGAGAAGAGTCACTTTTTATTATACGTAAGAATAAAATATAAAGGTTAAGTACCTTCAACCTTACCTACAATATATTCACAGTACTTAACAAGATAGATATTGCAACCTTAAGATTAATCTATGTATAATATCTATTTACGTTTAAAGCTGTTAATACACGTACGGACCAGACCGCGGTCATGGTACGGCGAACGGCCAAAATCATCAGTCGCTTAAACAGAGATGAGGTTTTTCAAATAGATCGATTTTTTGCTTCGATTCACGAAACATCGAGGTCTTAAAGATTTTTATATTGTCTTTTTTAATCGTAAATATTATTCTTCCAATAGTCAAAATTAGACTATAAGCATTTTAAAGCGATTATGGCGTAGTGGATATTGCAGCCTGATTCCGCATCAATAGACGCAGGTTTGACCCCACCTATCCAACTCTAAAATCAGCCTGAGCTTTCGGTGAAGGAAAACATCGTCAGGAAACCATAGCATGGTAGTTGGGCATTTTCTAATAATGTTGCCTGGGTAGCTACCACCATCAAGTTTGAAAACCTATCACCAAATAATTGGTATTTTTATGGTGTGTTCCGGCAAAATCACTTGAGAACCAGTACCTCTCAAAATCAAATCAATCAAAATCAAAATTTATTTATTCAATTTAGGCCCTAAGAAGGCGCTTATGAACGTCTAAAACACTACCACCGGTTCGGAAAACAACTCAGTCGAGAAAAGCCGGCAAGAAACTCGATCTGGTTCTTTTTTTTTATAAATATAATGTATATCATTTTTTTTTTTTTGTCATATAAAAAACTATACAAATCGTAGTCTTAATAATGTTAGTGGAAGCACAGAGATGTGGGTTAATTCCAGACATCACCATCGTTCACGTAATGATCCACCCTGTAATAACCTTTTGAGATTAAAACTTGCTTGACATAATACTTGAACTTATTATCAGGTAAATCGGTAATGTTACTTGGGATCTTATTGTAAAACCGAATACTATTACTTATAAAGCTTTTATTACACTTACTTAACCTAAAGCGTGAGACGGCCAACTTGTCTTTACTTCTAATATTAAAATTATGACGATCATTCACTAGATCTAGCTTGTCTAAATTTTTACGAATATTAAGTTATCGAAGATGTATTGGGAGGGCAAAGTTAAGATATCATATTCTTGAAAATTGTTCTTTAGAGATTCGCGAGGTCCCATATTATATATTCTAGGCTTCTCTAGGCTTAGTGTGTTTAACATCCTGGATCACATCGTCACTTAACATCAGGTAAGATTTTGGTCAAAGCCCTAAGCCTATAATCGTGTAAAAAAACATTTATTGCAAAAACTGTTTCCAATTTTTTTTATTAACAACACTAAAGGTCATAAAGGTCAATAGCAACCAAACAACAAAAAAGAACGCCTAACCTACTACTAAAATGACACTGAACTGTTTAATTTTTGCCTATTTACAGATAATCGTAATATCAAAGAAAACAAAAAGGATACTCTAATCATTATTATACTTTATTAGTTTGAACCATGATGTTTTATGAATCGATTCATCAAGCTTTGATTCTTTTTCGGAAAGTATTCCATCCCTACTTAGGCAACTGATAACCTCGGCCGCCCGTCGTACCATGTCCGCGGTATGGTCCGTACGTGTGTTGACAACATAATAAAACATTTCAATTACTTACATTATAAGTATGTGTCATTTTATTACTTTGTTTTTTGTCCAGTTATCATTAGCACTATGTGCAAGCATCAGAGGTAAAAAATAGAGTTTTCAAAAAAAATAGGTATACATATGAATATCTGGAAGTTATACTAGAAGTATATGGCTGACTAAAACGATACGAAACATATGCATACAAAATTTAAATTCTTAAGAATTCCTTTCCTCCATGACTTTGACACAGTAATGTCTTCTGGAATGTTTTGGGGAATTTCAGACGCCGATAATTCAATGATTCTATAAATTACTTCTTTAAAATCCATATTTAAAGCTCTCAGGTATCCTCCTAATATATTTCTCCGCTATCTTCTAAAACGCTAACTAGTTAATATCAAATTTGCAAATGTACGCAGACAGAAATTCACTAAACACAGGCGAAATTTATATTATAAAAACTGTTTTTATAAAAATGTCAGTATAACCTTATAAGATAATACAATTGTTTATATCAGTTAATCTTAAGAAAATCCTCTTTATGAACCTCTGCATTACTACCTATATGTATATTGGAAAAGACACCTCTAATCATCACAAGGCTTAGAGTGAACACAGCCACTCTAACAGTCTTGGTATGTGCTAAGGGGTCGACACAAAGTACTAAGTTTTATTTTCGTTTAAAAAATCGAGAAGCATAAATAAAAGTCAAGGAACGACGCGACGCAGCGGCCATGTTTCTCATGACAGCTAAAGACATCCGTTCCGCGTATGCCTCGCGATCATTAAAATCTGTACGTTATTTTTTTTATTTGTAAGTTGCTGTATCAAATAACATAATAAATGTACCTTGTGTACCTTGCAATGTTAACCTTGAAGTAATTTCCATAAACCTTTAATTTGAATAGATTTTATGAATAATAACATAGATAATAATTGTTTCGTTACAATTAGAATATATCCATTTGAAAATCTCTATACTAGCCGTGTATTCGCGGCTGCGCCCGCGTTTTATATATTCTTCACAGCAATTTTTTTTTTTACACGGATTTCTAAATATTTTTTTAGTACTAGGATAAAGTAAAAATATTTATCATAAATTTAACCACTTGGCCATAAAACTGTGCATTGAATCGGATTTTATTCAATTTTTTAAGAGTTTTATTTTTTTTACGTGGAACCATAATTATTTTCGTAATTTAAAAGTACCCTAATTTATTCGGAGTAACTTCAGCTATCTGTCCAAAGACAATCTGACCAAAGAAAGTCCCGTCAAAATCCGTCCAGCCGTTCCGGATATTACCCGGAATAGACAGGCAGACAGATAAAAAAATTAAAAATTGTACTTTTGTTATAGGATTCGTATATAAATTCATATCTATTTAGTAAAAAAAATTAACATTACTAACAGACACTTCATTTTATTTATTAGTATAGATTTATACTTACGTTTATCTATGTTTATAAACTATACAAAAATTAGTAAAATGTAAAAAAATTAAACAACAAAATATAAAATGTAATTAGTTATACTATAATTTATACATTACAGTTCAGTTTTTTTTTTCCAAGATTTCGAGTTTTTCTATTGTCAGCAGTCCCTGTGGTTGCCTAATTAAAAAATAATATAATTATCTTCACCCAAACCCAAGTATGTGTAAATGTTTATCATAATAATTATTTATAGTTTCGAGTAAATATTACAATAAAACATTTCCCTATAGAATAATACGAAAAATAAGGTAAACGAGAAGGTAAGAATTATGACAAAGACGAAATAATGTTAAATTTAATGCAAAAACAGGAAAACGAATGATTGTTTTAACATTAAACTCAATATATTGTAAGTAAATAAATAACAACCATATTAAAACATAAGTCCTTACTTCGTTGTTATATTTGTTGTTTGCTCAAACAAGTTAAAAATAATTTAACATATTTACACAAAGATGTGTATTCTCTTCCTTTGAAAGGGTAAAATGTAAATTAATATTGAAACACAAACAGTCACATGTATCCCTTATAGTACGT
The DNA here is from genome assembly GCA_014132275.2 of Samia ricini. Lineage (NCBI taxonomy): Eukaryota > Metazoa > Arthropoda > Insecta > Lepidoptera > Saturniidae > Samia > Samia ricini. The sequence goes on from AP028159.1 coordinate 6,314,820, forward strand.
GATCATAAAAAACATAAGTTATTTGATTGTTTTAAGCTTGAAGTGCAAAGCCTGAAGGACATCTTAAGAGTACATGCGGTCGGAAAAGTAGGTATTTTTAAGAATTCTATTGCTATTGCGTTGGGCCCCAAAGAAAAAATTATAAAACACGAAAGGGAGAACTGCAGCTCGGGCTGATTTTAGCGTATGCAAAATAGATTAAAACATCACTTCGTAGTACTCTATTGCCTACTCCAACACTCAAATGATTTTTAATTTTCTATCAGTTATAGAATAAGAAAGACTTGCCTCTACGTTTTGCTTTTTTAATTTTATCCGTCAAATTTGTTTGACGAAAGTCTGAAAATGACGTTAAAAAACGAGCTTTTTTTATTTTTAAAGGCTCCTAGTTTCTACAATAACTAAATTATTGAAAAAAATCAAAACGTACGGGCATAGCGGTGGTGGATATATTTGGTATAAAAATATTTACCATAATGCTATTATCTAGAGAGGAAACAGGGGACTATTTGTAAATTATTATTTTGGAAATTATTTGAAAGTCGATATAAAATTATCGAATTTTGTAGGAAGAAATAATTTTAACAGGAAGTTTGAAAGTGACACCAGTTACAGAGAATATAAGGAGCAGGTGTCAGTCTCGGTATGAGCATGTATTGCGCCGGGAGGAAGAGGATGTTTTTAAGAAAGGTATTGGATATGAATGTGGAATGTGGGAAAGAGGAAGACCAAGGAAAAAATAGATGGACTGTGTGAAAGATGATATGCTTAGAAAGAGAGTGAATGTAGGTATGATCTCAAATAGAGATGAATGGAAGAGGAAGACATGTTGCGCCGACTCCAAATAAAAATGGGATAATGACAGGGAGATGATGATGGTAAAATTATCTAATTAGGTAAATTAAATATATGCACCAAAATTGAGCCCATAAATAAAACTATCGTTCCATTAAATATTTCATATGCCCTCAGTTTCACAATAAGCAACATTAACTGCCCTAAATAAATAAGAACACTATGTAATACTAAACAATTATTCTTGTTGGTAGACTATCTATACTTATAATTAAACATTATAACTCGTAAAAAAACTAAATCTCTACATTATATATAAATATGTATAAGAAAAACCACTCACAAGACACATTTGTATGATTTACGAAAGTAGTTGCAAATAAATTATGATGAAATAAAAAAGTGTACCCCATTGAAATACCTTAAATTAAGTCTTTTAACTTACGTCTTTATACTATCTTAACGGCAAATATTATATTGTGCCTATTTTATTAAAATCGTTTTTTTACAAACACACAATTCCACACGGAAGGAGTCGTGGGTACAGCTAATGACTATATATAAAATACTCGCACCTCGAAAACCTCGCACATGACACAAAATGAAAAAAGTAACTAACCTTGTTTATTAATATCCCACAGTACAATAGTACAGCCGAGCCTCGCCAACCTTAAAGCGATGAGACTGCCTAATCCTCCACCGCCTCCAGTTACAACGGCAATGCCCCCCTTCAAATCCTTATTAGGGTAACCCACTATAGTTCTATATATCGCTTGGATGACATATCCCGTACCGACGATGACAAACACTATAATATCTATAATCGTTTGCACGACGGTGAATTTATCCCGCATACATTCAGGAATCTCTCTCGTAAGCGGTCCCGGCCTCATGCCATTCATATACTCCTGCGTTTCCACGGACATTATTAATAACTTATTTATTAAGGAGTTCACTAAACATCACTTGCTAACACGCATAAACTTGTGATCAATTTATACCTGTAACAAAAAATACATTTTATACAGACATCGGAATACGTAGTGAAAATACTCGTATACATGTAAATATTTGTTGATAGTAATCCTACGGACCCATGATATATTGAAAGACAACATAACTTTAATAATTTCAGAACAACCTCACAAAATATTCATATTTTTCTATCACGTGATAGATGCAAAATCATTAAAATTTCTTTTTACGCCACAAAAACGAATCTCACGAAACGGACATTTTAGTAGGGACTTAACGAAACTCAAAGAAATTGGGAAAATATTATTTTCTACTTAAATTTAAATGAATATTAGTTGTACATATAATATGTTTTGGCTATTTTACTGCTGTTAATATTGTATGTTACTTGTAAGAAATATATATATGATAGGAATAATGACGTACCGTCACCTAAAAAACTATTGAACATATTCAGGGATGGGGCATATTCGGGGATGGGACTACTACCATTCGTCGCCTAATTTTACGTAAATTATTATAGGCAATTGATTATTTTTTTGGATTCCATAAATCCTTTCTCATTTTTTATCAATGTACTCTTATGTACATATTTTTTTCGCAAATAAAAACAAAAACTCATTTTTCTTCATTCATTTGTTTTTTTGATTAGGTATAAATTAAATGTTATATACACTTTTCACTCACATATAAAGATCATAAAAAACGCAGGCGGAGCCACAGGTATCAGCAAGTTCATTATAATTTTTATTTTATCACATATACAACCCTCATCTAAACACGCCAAGTAGCAGTTTCCTTGACAACCGTTGCTGGTTGTGGTTCATAGTGTTGGTAATGGTTACGTTACTATGGTAACCGCAATGTGAAAGAGGTTGCGAGCGCAAACTAATTATGTTGAATACTAAAGGTTTTTTGGCGGGCTCTCAGTCTGTCACGTAGCAATTATTTTCTTTAATTCATTAATTAAACTTGTATATTTGACTCTATATCATGTAATCTTAGTGGCGTTTTGTGTGAAATAGTTTGGTTATTGTGTTCAAGTTAAGTTGATTATAGAAGATAACGCGTAACATATATTCTGAGATGCTGAAAAAGATCCTTGGAAAGTTCGAGCAGGACGAGCCACCGTTTTGCTAGAACTTGGTAACACTGATACAAGATTGAAAATACATCTTACCCACATGACACTGGCACAAATTGTGTGTACACAAATTGTCATTAATTAAGAAGAGAGGAATACTAAAAAGTGTCGAGATTGTTTTTACTATTGCCCTAATTTTATAATTGTAAATAAAATATAGTATTATCTTCAGAGATTCAATAAGAATCGATAATAATTTAACAAATTTAATTATACTATTATTACATCCGAGGATTAATTTCGGAATATTTTCTTTTTTTTTTATAAAATAAATATATACAAATTTACAAATTAAAGTTTAAACAAGTAAATTTTAAACAAGGTGTATTAGTTAATGTATAAAATTATGGATTAAAAATTCTATTCTTCTATTATATTGAATTAACATTAATAATATCTGGACGATTGAGTAATTTATAATAATGAAAGCTAATGAAATAGTAATGCTCTCACAAAAGTATATTTATGACAAGTTAATTGAGTGTCCGATTGTACATTGAGTCATTTCTTACTTCATACGCATTTGTTAATATTTTATCTAAGCACGTCGACCTTTTATTGCAAATATGTAACTCGAAATACCTTCGCAAGACCAACATAATATCTATTGAAAATGTCGATAGCGACTGTACAAATATCTTATAATAATCTAATTAAATTAATAATCACATTATAATTAAAATTACAACATTTATTCTATTTCTTCGGAACTGTAACTTTTATATTTTGTAAAATGGTTATAAGTCACTGAACTTTTTTTCCTTATACTTCTTACAATATTCCGAAGAACATATTACAAATTTTTGTATTAGTATTTTGCGTTTTTTTTAAATAAATGGTAACTACGGAGGTCAAGTTTGAGTTCAACTATAACATTAAAAAATATTATATTACTCGTATTACATTTATTATTTTTTTATTTAAGTACCTAACGCAGAAATTAGTTATTCAATTTAAAACTTTGGCATTTTCTTGACACTGAAAAACAATATTTAATTAAGTGTGATAGTTATAGTGACCGTCAAGACGATTTTCTTTATAAGTAACATTATAATTTTAACAAATCTATTAATAGTACATATACTCTTAACACGGATAAAATAAGCCACCAAATTCAAATAAATATGCAAAAGTAACTTAATACGAGAAAGGAACTTTGAATTATTTATTTGATTTTGTCTCTTTGTTTATATTCATCTATACTAATAAAATAAAATTGAAGTGTCTGTGTGTAATGTCAAAATAACATTTTTTACTGAATAAATATATATACGATACCTATACCATAAACACAATTATTAAAATTTTATCTGTCCGTTTTTGTTCCGGCTAGACCGGTTTGGATGGGATTTTTGATAGATAGCTGAAATTACTCCGTATAACTTAGACTACTTTTATTATTCGAAATAAATTAGGGTTCTGTGTAAAAAAATAAAAATAAACCTCAGAAAAATTTGAATAAAATCCGGTTCAATGCACAGTTTTACTGACAGGTATTCGAATTTGCGACAAATATCTTTGCTTGATGTTAGTAATAAAAAAAAATGTTGGAAAATAGTTAGGGTTCCATATAATAAAAAAATTAAAAACTATATTAAGCAGTGAAAAATGTATTAAAATGTATTAAACGCGGGCGCAGCCGCGGGTACACAGCTAGTTTATAATAATACCTTTCCGTTGTAATTTACTTCTTAAGGAGTTTTCTATAAAGTTCATAATAGTTCGCATGAATAATTCATTCCTTACACATCCAGCGTGTCGTAACGTCGCGTCGTCGACTGGTGAATGCAACTGTATTGCACAAACTAAACTCTAGTGGACTGTTAGTTATCCACTAGGTTGTACAGTTGTACTCACATGAATACTGTGGACACTTATGCCATCGATAGCAAATTTAATTCAAACCCACATCAAGAATTTTATACGTACTCTGTAATTTATGTTTAATATTGCAAGCAGCAAAACTAATTTTTTGTTAAATAAGAACAACCTTGCAATATATAAATTGTACTAATTCAAATTATACGCATTAAAAGCCAGTTGCAATAAAAATAATAATGGGGAAAGTTGGGTAAAAATGTATAATATTGTAATGAAATGATAATACTATTTATTCTGCCAACCTTGGCCAACCAAATTAGCGCTTGCGCTAAGAGATAATTGCTATTGTCCAAATAGTTTGATACGTAAATTATACTTTAAATAACATTTTTAAAGAGATGAAATACAATACAAAATGTCATAAAACATATGTAGTTATCCTTTTAATCAAAATCATTGTGAGTAAAATATAAGTAAAAAAAAAAAAAATAGATTAAACTGCAAAAATAAATTTAAAGTTATTAATAGTTGTTCAAAGATGTTTATTTATATTGCGCACTAGTTAGTTGAAGGTGTACATTAGAATTTAAATGATGTAATAATGAGATGAACTATATGTTACATTTAAATGTTAAAAGTTATTCGTACGTCAACAAATAAATTACTTGCAAGTTAATTGAAACAGATAAAAAATATAACACTCAGGAGATAATTAAGTGGTTACTCAAATACTATGAGAACTAATTAGCAATTTTATGCCACTGTGTCAGATAATTATATTAATTTACCCAACTGCATATTCGTTTGTGTACCTCATTGTGACTCTACAGTGGTAATCTAGTCTATCTATCTTCTACATGGAAAATGGGGTTACTATGAAGCATCATCACCTCAACATTACTGAATATATCGGGATGGGACTACTACCATTCAACGTGGGATTTTTCATTTTCTTATTTTTTGGATTCTAGCAACCCTTTCACATTATTTTTTTTCTCTAATTTACTCTTATGTAAAAAAAAATCCGCTAATAAAAACAAGACTCATTTTTTAGTTTAGGTATAAATAAAATGTTATAAGCACTTTTTCACTCACACCTAAAGAGTATATAAAACGCAGGCGGAGCCGCGGGTACACAACTAGTCTTTTATACCATTAAAATCTCTAAGAAGTTGGGGAGAAAAATGTCTAAAATAGCGATCGGCCTATCCCTTTATCGAAATTGGATATAAGAAAATATTATTGAGACGTTATTCTAGTTACTCTTTTCCAACTCAACTATTGTACGTACTTTTTTATACGATGTGGTAGAGGACGGTAAACTCACTAAGCATAGTAATAGTTCTCAAGTGACAATGCCGGAACACACCTGTTGGTATTTGACAACAGGTTTTCTAACTTGAGGGTGGTAGCTACCCAGTCGGGCATTATTAGAAAAAAAACCCAACCACCAAGCTATGGTTTCCTCACGATGATTTCCTTCACCAAAAGCTCAGGCTGATTTTATTGTTGGATAGGTGGGTTTGAACCCGCGTCCATTGACGAGGAATCCGACCGCACTACCAAACGAACTAACCATAATCGCTTTAAAAATGCGATGCACCGATACACAGCCCGAGGCCCCCTCCGGCAGCGGTCTGAAAACTCACCCCGATTCCCAGCTGGGGAGGCTTCTGTATGCGCCACCAACAGGATAGAGTGAGACTTTCATGTACTAACATAGTAGACATCACACTGGAGCCCACACTCCAACGCATTATACGAAGGAACACAGGTTCTGTAATTTAAAATTTACCTCTTAGCAGCCCACGCCGAGGTTCGTATCCCTTTATTATCCATGTGCTAGCTACCACTCTCCCAGCTGAGAGTCCTAACTGCGCCCCCCCCAAAAGTTCGATAAAGTTGTCAAGGCCCTTTAGGTCTACAGCATTAAGCCAATTTTTTATTCGATTAGTTGTTAGATGGATTAAATATTGATTGATATATTAAATAACGGATGGGAGATATCGCAATAAAACTGTACTCAATTTACTTGTTTACTTTTTGTAACATACCGATCGTGTTGTTTGAAACATGTTTCTATACATAGAGTAATAGAAATACAATACAAAGAGTTTCATTTAATTGATCAAATACCAATAAAAATTTAACAATAGGAAAACAATTAAAAGCTGGCGTAAACGCCAGGTTGGTGCTTGACCGGGCTTAACATTAAAGCCAAAAAATGTACATAATATGTGTGCGTAAGCGACAACGAAATGTGTAATCGCCGGCACGTAAGGAAACCCATACGTCGCATTTTAAAGCTGATTTGAAATGGCTTCATTCTGTGTGCGTTTACTGCCATTCTAGAGTGTTTTTCATTCTTTGTTTCTATATGTTTTTTACCCTTTATAATAACAGCTAACGCACCATTTACTTTATTACCTACAATGACTTGCCTTGAATCAAATACCATTTAAAATAATTATCCTATGTATATAGAATATGTACCAATATGTGAATGAATAGTGATTAAAGTAATTTATTACTTCAATGAGAATAATTCCTAGCTTTATATATCGTAAATACAATTATTAATTTAATCTGTTTTATCGATTAAATTGGTCCATAAAAATGATGTATTCGTATTAATCAGATTACAGTGTTTCCAATAAAAAAAATTATTGGTGTTATTATGGAATTAATAAAAGAATAAATAGGTAGGTATTAAATAACACAATAGTATGCTAATAAAAATTATACATAAATCTATTCTCATCAAGAGATTACTTGGATCACTATATATTCATGTCGATTCAAAGTGGACGAAGCCGAAAATATGGGGATCAGCCATTAAACACGTGAGACTTGAAAGGGGTGATTGGTTTTGGCAAAAATCACGAAATATCACAAGTATTAATTTTTTTCTTCTAGCGCTCGGTTCCTGAACTGAGAAATTTTGATGCCCGGTTATGATTTCCAAAATTGCACAGAATTAAATTTTCGATGTTTTGGGTAGAATTTGGGGTGTTAGTCTAAAACCACACCACGCATCAGAAATGGGAGGGGTAACGTAACAAACTAACTAAGAACATCACGTGATCTATTTAAGATAAATTATAAGCTGTAAAACATAATTTATCATCCTACAATTTTTCTATTTGTTAAAATGGAAATTGTTAAAGTTATTCCACTAAGTCGTTAAAATATCATGCCTTTTTTAATTAGAATCCTTAATATAAACTACATGGCATCATAATTGACGCGCCGATAATTTATTTATTTATTGAAACACCAATATAAAATACAATATGTTATTCTATAAGTTACAATATTAATAAAAACATATATTAAGTGTTATCTTAATTACAGGTGAGTACGACATTCATATTTTTGAGCAAAATTAAATGTTTGAACATAACACATAAATTTACTCGTACAAGCTAAGTATTAAATGTTGAATCTTTTACAGAAATTAAAAAAAAAACACTATATTGGACATTTACGTGATCAACGGACAAGAACTTGTTGGAACAGGAAGGTGTTCGGAGGCTGTATAACCTTTGAAGGCCGAATGTAAATCGATACAAGCGAATACCGGGTCAGTAATACCTACAAGCTATTGCGTAACAATAGGGATCTGCGCAATTTTCACCCGAATAAGAACTGGTTTCACGTTTTAAGATAAACTACGTATTGCTAGAAAGTAAAATGCATTTACTCGCTATTGTTACTTGATAATTGTGGTTTTAAGTTCGACCTAGAATAATGATTTTATCTATTTTATATACAAGGAAATGGTATTAGTATACCTAATAATGAAGTGGGTAATTTTACATTGTTTCCGAATCAAAGATACGATCATATGCAACCTTTTTTTTTCATACCAAACTAGAAAAATGAATGAAATAATCTATTCAAATAAATAAAATTGAAATGTCTGTTTGTAATATCAGGATGACAAGTTATTACTAAATGTTTTTTTTTGTTTTTCTGATTGTTCCGGCTAAACTCCGGGACGGCTGGAGTAATTTGGACGGGACTCTTTTGGAAGATTGCTAAAGCTCAAGAGCTCAAGTCTGGAGGATATGATTCTACCGGCGTCAGCCTTTAGCTTATTCAATCGACAATGCTTAAGAGCCAGATTTCTAGCGAGAACTTTGGAGCCTCCGTTTCGCTCTATAACCTCTTGTATACGATCGGTGTTATACCGTCGTAGGTCGCGTTTAAGAGACTGTATCTATTAGCATCGACTGTCGACTGAAAGACCATCTAACATCTTTCCACCATGAGCTCGAGGGTAAAGTCGGCTTGTCCTAAAATAATGAGACTCAACCGTACGGACAGTTTCCACAAACCCATAATTGTACTCGTGAACTTCGCTCTCAAGGTAATCGAAGCGGTTTTTGAGTTCGAGCTGAAAGCTCTCGGGATTTTGTATTTGGACGGGCAACGGACGGAGCGTAGACTTCATCAGACGGGATCTCTATAGCTTGATATTCAGATTCAATGTGCCTCTGACCATACGGTGATCGCTACCGGTTTTACCAGAACTGATCACTGAGACATCATTGAATATTTGCTTTTTGTCGACATGATGAAGTCTGTCTCATTCTTAGTCACACCGTTGGGACTCATCCAGGTCCACTTCCTGTGTTCCCGCTTTCTGAGGAAGGAGTTCATCATAAAATGTTCCTCCTTCTTCATAAACCTGACCAGTCGGTGGCCTCGGTGATTCCGCCGTCCAACTCCAAATTGCCCCACTCGCAGCTCCTCAACACTTCGCTTTCCAAGTTTTGTGTTCAGCTCCCCCATAACGATGGTAAAGTGAGTTTTGTTACTATGTACAGCCTGTGTTATGTCCTCATACATAGTCTCCACTTCTTCATCGGAGTGTGCCGAGGTCGGGGCGTATACCTGGATAACCTTGAAGGAATACCGTTTGGTTATTCTGAGTATCAAGAACGCCAACCTGGTCGACACACTCTCGAACTTCACCACGTTGTTTACAAGGGCCTTGCGGACGAGGAATTCAACACCACCTTGGGACTATTGGTCGCCCTCCCAGAAATACGGCAAGTTACTAGATTTGAGGATTATCGAGTACTCCCCCTTTCTTCGAACCTCAGATAATCCCAATATATCCCATCGTAACACGTCATATTTAAAATTAAAATAAACATGCTTATTTTTTGTTTGTGTGTATAATGCACTGACGCACGAACTTAGTTCTTAGCAGAAACAGAACCGGTAGTATAAAAAAAGTAATAATTGCTGTACAACCTTCACATGTAACATTATGTTAGATACAAACATAATAAGGCCAAACGGACCTCAAATTCGGATTCAGAGGGTCGAAATACATGTCCATAAGTGGGTCCGGTCAAATGCACTAACAACTTTTTTTTGTGTGCCAGTGTTATTTATAGCTTTATACAATATTTTTTCTTTTTTTATATACGTTGCTACTCAATGCTTTGACCAGAATATCACCTGATGTTAAGTCACGATGTGGTTCAGGATGGTAAATGCACTAAGCATAGATACTGGTTCTCAATTGATGCTGCCGGAACACAGCTATTGGTATTTGGCGACAGGTTTTCAAACTTGAGAGTGGTAGCTACCTAGGTGAGTATTGTTACAAAATGCCCTACCAGCATGCTATTTTATTTAAAACATAATTTTCTTCAAATATTCATATGGTCACTATAAAATGTTGTTAGGTTAGCTAATTACGTAATAACTTAAGACGGAAGGTTCCTTAAGTAGGGACTTAATAAAGTAACCGACTTGGTATTACATGGATCTCACAACTTTTTACGGTAGAGGAACTGAGTTCCGAGACTTGGTTTTTTTTACTACTTTTGTTTTTGATGGCTTTATTTTTTATAATGAATATTTAAAAATGTATTACGAAATTAAGATTTGTACGAAATAGAAAGTATGATCGGCGGGCGGAGGCGCGGGCACACAGCTAGTTATCAATAAGAGTGTATTACGTACTAGTGAAGATAACTTGCAAATCTACTAAATCATTCGATTTACAGAACGGCCACAGGAATATTAAAGACTAGCTGTGTGCCCGCGGCTACACCCGTATTGCATATATTCTTCACTGCGTAATATAGTATTTAAATAATTATCAGAAAATAATGTTTTGTTGGTGCTATCCATTAAATCGTATTTTGTTCAAAATTTCATGAGTTTTAATTTTTTATGCGGACCCTGATTATTTTCGATAGATAAAAGTTACCTAAGCAACGCGGAGTAACTTCAACTATCCCCTAAAAAAAACTCCCGTCAAAATCGGTCCAGCCGTTCCGGAGATTAGCCGGAACAAACAGACAGACAGACAAAAAATGTAAAAATTATGTTTCAGTGTTGGTCATTCATCCATTATTTAATAAAAAATTATTATCGTGATGTTACAAATAGACATTTCAATTTGATTTATTAGTATAGGTAAATCACCAGACTTGTTGTTTTTCACCTGTAAATACTAATGAATACATTCAACTTATCATTTTTCATGTTTAAAAAAAATATGTAGATAGATATCTTTCAAGATAATTACATCGATTAGGTATAACAAAATTACATTTTTAAACCTAACAAATCAAAATAGACAATTTCAGTTCCGTTGCAAATAATAAAATATTCACAATCAAGTAATTAAGACTCGGATTAACGGTTAAACAGAAAATGGTTGCAATCAATTTCGTTAATCGTCGACTCAACCATAGCAAAAATTATTCGAGTTTCTATTAGTACTGAATGTATGTACGATACCCATGCCAAGAATACAATTTTTACAATTTTTGTATGTCTATTTACTTTATCTTAAATTAAATCATAAATTAAAACACAGTGATGAGTATATGAAACACGGGCGCAGCCACGGGTACACAGCTAGTAAGAAATATAATACAAATAGTATAGTGAAAAGAATTGGTATTTACAAGTGAAACCGTGTGCATAGTTTATAGTATACATATCACTACATAGTATAAAACAAAGTCGCTCCGCTGTCTGTCTGTCCCTTGTATGTTTAGATCTTTAAAACTACGCAACGGTTTTGATTCGGTTTTTTTTTAATATAGAGCGAGTGAAGAGGAAGGTTTATATGTAAAATATAGTAGAGAAACACTGATCATTTTGGAGGTTTCTAATGTGATGTCGTATATAAACACAATTTTTTGCACTTACATTTCAAACGCTGGTTGAACCTTACGAGATATATCAAAATAATGTTCTACAGTGTTGTAAACCTTAAAAAGGTCTACAAGAAAGTCCAGGATGGTATATGTCTTAGGGATAATGCACAATGACCATTTTATATTCTTTACTTTTTACGAGAAATAATAGCTCATTTACGAAGCAATTTTAAGCAATACAGCATTCATCCTTATCCATTTAAGTACATTAAATACCTTAAATATGGCCCTTAGAGCATGCAATTTAAATGAATATTGTCGAAGATATTACAGATTCAAAATGCAGGGTTATAGTGGTTGCGGCGGTATCATTTTCCCGTGAAGATATTTTTTGCAATGACCATTAATAAATCGCAGGTCAAACTTTCAACATTGCAGGTTTAGATTTGAGCGTTGAGTGTTTTTCACATGACTAATTATATGTCGCTCTTTCAAGAGTAACCTCTAAAGGAAACATGTTTGTATTGTCTAATGACAAAAAAGCTGTGAACGTTGTATATAAAGACATTCTGTAGTATTTTTAGTATCAGCATTGCACCCGTGCGAAGCCGGGCGGGTCGCTAGTATAGTATATACAGTATCGTAAACACCATCTCAAAGCCTCGTACAGTTTTTACGACACTAATTTAATGTTATAAAGTTTACAGCTTAGACACGAAGTAGGTTATTTGAAGAAATACCTATATGTGAGTATTGCATGCAGAAAAGAACGAGTTTATTGTATAATTGCGCTGTACACCTTTTGGATTAGGTAGAGTTATTATATTAATAACTAATAATTATTATACTCCATCCATCCATTCAACCGAAAGACGTCCACTGCTATTCATGGGTCGCCCCTAAAGATCTTCACGACGACCGGTCTTGCGCCACCCGCAAGCGGACTCCCGCGACCTTCACTAGGTCTGCGGTCCACCTTGTGGGAGGCTATTGTTTCTGCGAGCAATGTGCCCAGCCTACTGCCACTTAAGTTTAGCAGTTCTTCGGTCAATGTCGGTTACTTTGTTCTTCTGCGGATCTCCTCATTCCTGATTCGATCACGCAGTAAAAACTCCAAGCATAGCACTTTGAGCAACTTTAAGTTTTTTTATTAGGCCCATTGCGAGCGACCACGTCTCAATGCCGTATGTCATCACTAGCAACACACACTGGTCGAAGACCCTCGTCATGTGACACTGCGGTATTTCGGAAGAGAAGATTCTGCGTACCTTCCCGAACGCATTTATATTTTTTCAATTATATTTTTATCCAATGTTATATACTAGAACAAAATGGATTACCATTCGTTAACTTATGCATATCATAATTTTAACATGCAACTTATCTCACGGTAATTATTAACTTAATCGTCATACATTTAAAAAACCGTCATTTTCTGTCGAAATTAACATAACAAATTACGTCCAATTAAATATTTAACTAACTTTATTTCGTACGAAAACTGTTTGTTTTTATTTTTTAAAACGATCACAGACGATTGTAATCACTCTTCGTTTCATTGCCTTGTGATTGTGTATGGTATGTTAAAGTTATCTCAATATGAATGGACAATTATTCAAAGTATAAACCTATACATCCATAATAACCTTACTCACAGTATAATTGTTCTTATACGCTTTCCAATATATCATTATATTATGTTTTTAAAGCAATAATTGTAACTGATACAAGAAATAATTTACTAATCCAATAATTGTTATCATTTTAATTATCCTAATCTTTATAATTAGTATAAAATATATTATTAGGTTTTCAAAATACTCTTGATATAGTGAAACCATAGAGGAAAGAATCATTTTTATTAAAAGTAACCTTAATTCAAAATAACAGGTATGACTTCCTTTAGAAACGAACCAGAAGGAAAAACCTGTTAATTACTGTTAGGCAGGTAAATAAATCACAAATTTTTAATTATGAAATAAATTGCCTAAAAGATATTCCTTCTTTAAAAAAAATGAGAAACGAAAATTTATCAAGGAATAACCTTCATTAAACATATCTATTCAGTGTTGAGATTTCAGAGTCGATCAGGACTCATTGTGTTAAGGGTAACACCCTAGTAAAGGGACGTCTTTACTGCTCTACGCTTACAACAAATAGTGGAAGAATATAGCAATGATTATTGTTATCAATGTCTAATAGCGTGAGAAGACATTCTTGGGAATTTGGCTTAGGTTCAAAATTCCGCGGATTTTGTTACACTCAAGTAACTTTGGTAACCCTTGTTCTAGTTACCTTTTTGCGGCTGAGTGCATTCAGCACTCGCCCCCAAAGTCACTTTATAGGCCCTTTCAGTCAACAGCGTTAGCTAGTTAGAAAAAAAACTTGGGAATTTTAGTGGGTCCACATAGCTCACCCGCAAACTTTAGTTCGCACTACAATATTTTTCAAGCCTGTGGTAATTTTAAGACTTTAACATCCTTAAATACTATTTCAGAAGCTAAATTAAAGGACGTTTATAAGTTTTTAATTGAGTAAGATATGAGTATGTGATAGAGCAGCTATATATTTACATCAAATAAATTATGACTCTATCGACATTTCAAGAAACATGCAATAAAATTGAAGTGTGTTAAAATCCAATTCTTTACCTGTTTTTCTCAGAATCAATGTATTTTTTGTCAAAACTCGCCTCTGACGGCGTTGACCTTCATTATTACGGAGTAAATACGATGAAGTTTATTTTAATCGTCATATCTAATTTACACTTTGCATTATGTATGACGTCATAACTTGATATAATTTATACTAATGACGTGTGTAGAGCTAAAGCAACTTTTAATAAGTGAATGACTAATGTAAAAATTTTAAATACATTTTCCTCGTAAAGGTCTGTATTTATATGACATATGACGTGACAACAAATACCATAGCAGCCCATAACAAGTTAAGGATCGTGATTGACATACGATGGTTGTTCAATACGCCTGATGAAACATAAAATATCACCTTGATCGTCACACCGGCGATTGTTTGACTAGCACCGCGCCGACCGCAAAGCTTATGGTGTTATCACACGTACGGACCGGGCCGCGGAGATAGTACGGTGAGCGGCCGATGTCATCAGTACCCTAAGTAGAAATGGGAATCCTTTCGAAAAAGGTTGATTTTGAATCGATTCACAAAACATCCAGACCCAAAAGATCGATCTTCCAAAATAAATAAAGTATCGATTATTAGAGTGTCCTTTTTGTTTTCTATAATATGATGATTATCTGTAAATAGACAAAAATAAAACAGTTCAGTGCCATTTTTTCTTAGTAGGTCATTATTCTTTTTTTGTTTAGTTGCTACTGATTACCTCTAGTACTGTTTAAACAGTAAAATTTAGCAACAGTTTTTGCAATAAATGCTGATTATAGTTTAATTTCGACCACTGGAAGAATACTATTTACGAATAAAAAGTCAAATAAAACAAATAGATAAATGATTGATCTCTTGGACCTCCATGTTGAGTGAATGGATTTAAAAATTCGATCTTTTTGAAAACTTTATTCTTCATCTCTACTTCTTCTTCTTCTTCTCGTCATACCATGTCCGCGGTTCGGTCCGTACGTGTATTAACAGCATTAACCTGCGTACATATACGTACGATAGTACCTATAAAACAAATAGAGTCCAAAGAAGATAGACGCATGACACGTTCACACATAAACCTACTAACAATATAATAATGCATACATACATCGCACATTAACAACAAAAGTGGCACTATAAGAAAAAGTTCGTTTTTTAAAACAATAAAATTGTATACTTTGCTTAATTAAAACTAAAATTACTATCTTGCCTTTTGTTCAAATAACCGTCATAATGAATACATACTTTTAATCATGAAAACGAAAATGAAGGACAAAAATTCCACATTATGTGGCAACATTCAGATTTACTTTATTTCTATAGCAATCTTTGCCCCACTGTATACGGTAGAATCTAGATAATGAATGGGAGCATTATTTTATAATTATAGTTTATTTTTTATTCGACTGTTAGATCTTTTACAAGCACTCTAAAGTTTCACGAAACATTTGCTAGTCGAATTTTACTATTCATTCTCCGTTACTAGAATTCCATTAATTTTTGAACAGAGTCAACATCCGATGCGAGCTGACGACGGTGGTGAGAAAGTTAGAACGAATAAGAATTTTGCGTCCTATATACCTTACACTCTCCATATAAATGCAAATATAGTGGGTATTCCTGGCGCTTCACGCCGGGCGAGTCCCACATACTCTCCTAGCATCTCTAATCCAGGAGAGTTTACTCCCAGATTAGGGATGGTACTTCGAGGGATGAGGGAATGGGGGGATGCGTAAATGCATTTTCCACGATAAAAAAAGTAGCACACTACTCCATCCATCCACACATTCAACCGAAAGACATTCACTGCTGGACATAGGTCTTTCCCAAAGATCTCCACGACGACCGGACTTGCGTCACCAGGAATCCCGCAACCTTCACCAGATTTTCTGTCAACCTTATGAAGGCTTACCCACGCTACGTCTTCAGGTGCGTGGTAACCATTCGAGAACAGAACCCGTTAGCCCCGTCAGGCATTAGTTCTGCGAGCAACATGCTCAGCCTACTACCACTTAAGTTTAGCAATTCTTCGGGCAATGTCGGTTACTTTGGTTCTTCTGCAGATCTCCTCATTCCTGATTCTATCGCGTAGTTTAGCAAGAGCAAATTTACTCAGGTAATAAAAATCACGAATAAACTGATTATTTGGGATGTTCACCTTTCGTAAGCTAAAGTAAATTTATATATAAACATAGCGATTCAATAATATATTTTAATTTTAACATAATTTAATTTCAAAGTAATCATCTGTGAGCTGTGAATAAAACGTGTTAATCGCACTTAGAATGACTCAGAAATTTGTCACTGGTCACGTTTAGTTGAAAAAAACAATTTAAATGCAAATTGAATAAACATAATGCCGCGCTCGTACTTTGTCTAACTAAGATTGTATTTAGAATGTTTTTTTATGAAAAACCAATTATAAATATTTCAATTAATATTATCGAATATAATTTGATCATATTATTTATTAACTGCGTCGTTTTGTACTTTTTCTTACTTGTATAATTACACGTGGTGACGTCAGTCTTATCTGGTACGTTTTTATAACTATGCCAAAAAATTGTTTAATTCTTTTTAGTTGAATAATTTTTATCTTATTTTGTTATTAAGGCAACATTTGTGATCGTACTATAGATTGATATCATAGATATTAATTATATTACAAACCACAATGGTAAATTACATTGTTTTTAATAACTGTTATTCTAAGAATGCAAACTATGCTCAGAGGTAGCAATGTTACTACTGTGTTCTTCCACATCAGAAATTGTAAGTAAACGCATATATTGTTTTTTATCTATACTAACAAATAAATAAAATTGAAGTGTCTGTTTGTAATGACAAAGTTATTTTTTTTTTTACTAAATAGATAAGTATGTATATACCATACATGTACCAAAAATACAATTTTTAAATTTATGTCTGTCTGTCTGTTTGTTCCGGGTAATCTCTGGAACGGCTGGATGGATTTTGACGTGACCTTTTTGGTAGATAGCTGAAATTACTTCGGGTAACTTAGGGTACTTTTAATTTTCGAAAAAAGTTAGGGTTTGCGTAAAAAAATAAAAACTCATAAATAATTTAATAAATTCCGATTCAATGCACAGTTTTACGGGCAAGTGCTTGAATTTATGGGAAATATATTTACTTTATCTTAACACTAAAGAATTTTTAGGAAAATAATCAGGTTTCCTTATAAAAAAATTAAAATGCAGTGAAGAACATAAGAAACTCGGGCGCAGCCGCGGGCACACAGCTACCTCATAATAAATTGATAGATATGATGGAGAGGGCTATGCTCGGACTTTCCCCGTGTGATCGAATCAGAAATGAAGAGATCCGCAGAAGAACCAAACCGAAATTACCCGAAGAATTGCCTAACTGAAATAGCAATGGGCTGTGCACATTGCTTGTAGAACCGATGCCCGATGGGGCCATGGGATCTCGAATGGCTGCCACTAACTGGAAGATGCAGCGTGGGTCGGCCCCTCACAAGGTAGACCGACGACCTGGAGAAGGTTGCGGGAGTCCGCTGGATGCGGCTGACGACCGGTCGTCGTGGAGATCTTTGGGATCGTATACCTATTTTCAGCAGTGGACATCTTTCGCTTGAATGGATTATGACAGATATGATGTCACTTTAAATTAGGTATAATATTTTTTTAGTTCTTCTGAGGACCTTCAAACAAGTACGGGTATAATACGAAATGGGGATTTTTTTGTCTTATTTTTTTATCTCATCCAGTTTTTTTTTTTTCTAACCTAGCTAATACTGTTGACCGGGGGCGAGTGCTGAAGGCACTCAGCCGCAAAAGGTAACTAGCACAAGGGTTACCAAAATGGCACGAACCTCGGCTTGGCCGTTACCTGAGTATGCAAACTCACTCGCGAGTTGGATCCTATCAAATCCCTACATTTTTTATTTAACATAAAAAAAAGTTCCTTACAGGACCTATGTACCTGCATGTTATGCGCAGGAGTGTGTATGCAGTGTTGTGCGTGTAATGCTCAATGCATGGGCAGTGTTACTGTATCGCGCTGGGGGCGACGTCAAGAGCCTCCCCAGTTGGGGAACGAGACACGCCTTGGGTCACCGCCTGAGGGGGACCCGGAGAGTGTGCGGGAGCAAAGCATCCAGTTCTGTCAATTGAGCTTCGATGACATTTGACCAATTCACGTTAACCCTGTTATGTATATCTTTATATTATTTATTTACTCAATATCGTAATGTACTTAGTTTCATATTATGAAAGCATCGTGAAGGTAAAACAACATTTATATTTTATGTACGTATGTATGTATAGTACATTTTTGTTAGTTGTGTTTTTCCGTTCTGTTTGCTTCGTTCGCGAGTGCTGATCACGATCTTCACGGTCACTATGCTGCGTGCATTCCATTTCCATTCATTTTACATTTCATTTCACAAATTATAACGGTTATAAACCTCCGTTATAACTAGTTTTATAGTAATTAGCTCTTTGACCACAAAATCTCACCTGATGTTAAACAATGACGTGTTCCAGGTTTGTAAACATGCTAACCGTAGTGTTACTGGTTACTCTCAAATTATGCTACCTGAATACGTTTAAATGTGCTTGGCTACAAATTGACAATCTTGAAGGTGGTAGCAAGCCAAGTCATAATGAAATCACCGTAATCTCGACCTCATCTATACTTCTATACTAATAAATAAAATTGAAGTGGCTGTTTGTAATGTTCATTTTTTTTTACTAAATAGATGTGCGTATACGTGTATACAATACCTATACCAAAAATATTTTTTTTTTTACATTTTTGTCTGTCTGTCGGTCTGTTTGTCTGTATGTCAGTCTGTCTATCTGTTAGTTCCGGATAAACTCCGGAACGGCTGGAAGGATTTGGACGGGACTTTTTTGGTAGATAGATGAAGTTACTCCGGGTAACTTTGCACAGTTTTACGGCCAAGTGTTTGAATTCATGAGAAATATTTTTTACTGTATATTAGTACTAAAAAAATTATTAGGGATCCGTATAAAAAAAATTAAAACGCCGTGAAGAATATATGTTCGCGGGTGCAGCCGCAGGCACACAGCTAATTATATAATATGATAGGTGGATTCTAAACTACGTCCATCGAAGCGCAATCTGACCACGCTATCACTGACCCATCGTCGCTTCATTAAACTCAGAAAAGAAAGAGCTCGGATCTTCTAGTAAACCTGACTTTGCGAGAAAAACGTAATAATAAGCGAAATTTCTAATACCCACTGGGTAAACCACAACACTTAAGCTTAATTCAGCCACAAAACACCCAGATAGGTGTTTTCCAGAAGCTACGTTATCAATTTCGTGATCCTAATCATATTAAAACATTTAAATTATAATAAAAAAATTCAAACGCAGTTAAGAATATATGAAACGCGGGCGCAGCCGCAGGCACACAGCTAGTATATAGTAAATATATTCGTTAATTTAATTTACGTCACTATTATATTGTATCTTTTACGTAAAGAAACTTGATTTTATTTTACATATATATTTTGAACACGTCGTTTAAAAACTTGCCTATAAATCAATTATATATTGAAAGATATTAAAAGTATAATTTTTTTACCTAATAATGCCTAATGGAAAATGATAAATTTTGCATATATATTATAAATTATTAAGGTTTTTTGTATGAATCCAAGTAAGCGAGTCAATTATTGAAATGGGTATTACGCCGTGTAATATACAGAATGTTAAAAAAAACCTATAACAATTGGACAAAGTCCATGAACGTTAACATAAACAAAATAAACTATTGCCAAAAAAACTATACAACAAACGATTACCCCCATTGCCACAGCGGCGTTTCAATGCAAGTTGCGTTAACTGTACTAATAGAATCTATAAAGGTTACGGTGATATTTCTCAAACGTATCTTACTCTCCTAAACCTTCCTCTACTTTTCTATCCTTCCACATTCATATTAATTACTATTTTACCCATACGCGCAATACCACGACAAACGTTTTAAAATGTAGTATATTTAATTAAAATATTATAATTTGTTAATTGAAATAATTATATTTACATTTACAATTACAAACATAACCTAACATTTAAAACTGTTCTGGTTTTTACATCTATTGACGATCCGAGCAATAATTATGTATAATTGCATATAGGTACACAGTTTATTCATAATCAAAACATACGATAGCCTGCGTAAATAACATTTTATTATTCATCTCTGAACGCCGGTACATAAACGCCATCTTATACTTGAGAAACTGTAGCATCTTGACGGCTGACGTCATAGTATTGGTACCGCGAATCTATAAGGTTTGAGAATCGCTCACCGCCGCTAAATAAGATTTTACTTTAACAATAGTTTTTTTTTAAGTACCCACCAAATTTTTAGGGAGATTAATTTATGTGTAGCATTTGTCAGAAAACCAATAGACTGTTTATATTATTTTGAATTCGGCCAAATATGTATGTACGGTTGCTTAGAAGTCTCTTGATTCTTTCTGCGACCGCTTTCTCTGTGGCTTTCACCATAACGGCCAATGGTCCGAGATTTCGGTTACGATTCATCATATGCATGTTCTAGAGAGTTGTTAAATACTTTCGAATTACCATCATCTTTGTTTTCATATAAAATATGTATAATTATCTAATTGTTACAACTATAGATTTTTAATAAAATTGTTATTTACATCAATTTGTTTTTATTAATATTTGAAGACAAAGGAAAACTTACATTTAATTTATTGCTACACCCAATGATGTTACAGGTAAGAAAAAACCTTTTTACTTATCGTGTCATTGATAAAAAATTAGGATAGTTATTAATACTAAACTCAGATTAAAGTACCCACGGTAGTCCCGAGGATGTGGCTAGAGTTTGAAAAGTAAAAATAGGAAGGGAGGAAGGGAAAGAAAAACAATAATAAAAAAACTAACTAATAATATAGACTAACCCACGTAGTTAATGGGGGAAAAATACTAATATCAAAATAGTTATAAAAACTCACAAAGTGTCCTTTTTGTTTTTTGTATCTTTATATTAAACAAAAATATTGTACACAATTTTGTTGAAAAACATATCTAATAAAGCGTGCGGACCAAGAGTCTGCACTGAGTAAATAAATAAATAATAAATATAATGCCAAAAGCCACATTAGTACCTACTTATTTAACGATTTTACAAATCGTGTTAATCGCGGCCCCAACGCATCAGTTGACCTAATCGTTTTTACAACATTGTGTACGGGGAAACAGAAATAAAGTAATTAAAACTTGATTACCATTCATATAATGTTGCAGTTGTTCTTATTAAACAGGTAATTCTATACTTTCGATATATTCTGAAATTTTCAATCGTATTGATCGTATAGTATGAATATTTAGCGTGTATATAGAAGAATATATATATGGGTGTCAGCGGCTACAAGAATGCGAGACTGTTTACACAAGTGTCCTGCATTCAGATCACATAATAAAACATATTTCGAGTTTTCTCATGTATATGATATTATAGTAAAAAAAAACACCCGTATATAAGGAAACATCTGTCTACAATTGCAGAGTTGTATAGCTCGAAAACGAACCAATTTTCCACGATTCTTTATTTCAATCATAAACGTATTTTTTTATAAAATTTTAGTATATTTACATTTTATTAAAAGTTTATATCTATCACAAAAGTGCCCTTACTCATTTGAATATATATAATTTGAACATATACACAGGCGCATTCGCCAGCACAGCTAACTTAATGGTAACAACTAATAAACACTAAGTAATTCATCACAAGATGAACGTGGTTATATTTTAGCTACATGGTATATGCGGGCGCTAGACCAACTGGCCTTCTCAGCCGTTTCTCAATAGCACACACGCACGCCTCGCCGCTTACACGACTGTAACGGAAGGACGGACAGACAGCAACTACAATAACATAATATTACACCGTTGTTAAAAATGTTGCCTAATGGTACAATTTTACGGTTGTAATGGACATATGCTGTGTATTTACTTAATTTTGGTCACTTCATTTAACTTGACCTATTATAATACTTTATTGATATATTATTTCATGTAATAATCTCGCTCGGTAGTCTAAATTCGATCATAATAATTATTGTATGTAAATACATGTAATATAAATACTAATAATATTAAATTATATATTATATATTGCCGAGTGTGTGGTGACTCTAGAATACGGTAGTATTCGCTTTCCTATCCCGTGAGGTGTCATAAGAAGCGACAAAAGGGAAAAACACGGGCATACATCTGCATCCAGACCGTAGATAGCGTTTTTTAACCATCTATCTACTGTACCTCTCATTGCTATCTAAAATTCAATACCATTAACCGATTTGACACACAAATTTAGCTTAAGTATAATTTGATAAAATTGTAGCAGCGATTATTTGGTGCTAAACTGACAAATGACATAAATATTAAATTTGAATTGTATTAGTGAGTAAGTAGCTTTAAAACTCGATCATAAGTCAATGATCAGCAAAAGAACTAGCTGATAACTTATACCAAAAGAGCACACACATAGTTAAACTGTTGATGTTACGACAAGTTGTAAACTAAGAGCAAAAGAACAAGCTAATAAATATAAACACAAACATTAAAAACAGAACAAAAATAAATATAAATATAATGTATCAGTATTAATAAGGTCTCTGGTCACGCCAGAGGAAAGTGGGGGGCAAAAAAAACCATCAAAAATAGTATTTCCAAGGAGAGTTGACCTCAGGCAGGCGGCCGTTCGAAAAATCAAATAGCCGAAATAATAAATGCAAAATGACCTTGTGGAAGAGGAAGACATGTTGCGCCGACCTCAAATGAAAATAGGAAAAAGGTAGGGAGATGACGATGATAAATTAATGTGTATAGAAAAATAAACTGTCTCCATATTTTTTAATTGATTGTTGACACTAAAATTCATAAACAGCTAGCAAAAAAAAAAAGAAAGTATTTTGTTAAATAGAGGAGAAATAATGTGTTTTAAGCTGTTTTATCTTTACCTGCATATTATTTCTATATACATATAATCTAATAATTGTTTATTTAAATTTAAAGTTCACATTCCATATTTTTGATTGATTCAAGCGAAAGACGTACACTGCTGGACATAGGTCTCGTCCAAAAAAGGAGGCATTGCCGTAATCGCCACGTTTGGCGGACAGGTTAGCGATCGCAGTAGGTGTTTTGGTGCTCAGGGGATGCTGCTGCCTTGTTTTACCCCTTAGTCGTCTTTTACGACACACACGGGAAGATATGTGGTGGTACTATTCATTCCATATGCATGAGCCGAATGTAAGAAAATATTTTCAAAATGTGATTATAGACAAAACTCGTCACAAGTAATTTTCGATATCGATCATCTCGAGGTTTTTTCCATTGAATTTATACAATGGACGGCAGATATAAGATGAATTCGTCTGTCAAAGGTAATTACTAATTCGGAACATGCGTTGCACGCGATCATGGATACGCGAGTATTTTTACCAAGTTTTATCAAAGTGAATATAGACCGGTTACTATTATGCCCGTAAGAATTAGGAAGTTGCATACACAGAATTTGATTACTTGTGAATTATAGATATATTTCTTAAATAATTATTTTTATAAGGCAAAGGGATACTATATCGAAAGAGATCTAAAACGAAGTTTAAGCTAATTCCACCTATAATTATTATCAATACTATGAAATGTAAATAAAACACTAACGAAATAAAGCTTCAACAAGTAAGTAAGGTATATCTAAATCCAAATTTTATTAGCATCGCACGTGTTAATCTGAGTCCATCAGAACCCTCTCTCGCAGGGAATGCAAAATACCTTTCTATTCTTACACAATAAAAATTAAAAAAAAGAATAGTCATAAAGACACACGAGACAACAATCTCTTCTTATACCGACGCCGGCCGTGAATACTTATTTATAGGTTATCGAAAATTTGTAATTCTATATCGTCGTTTCGAAATATTTTTAATCTTGTCGACCTTTTTCATGTTCGAACATATGCATATTATTTTCTATAGCTTATATTATTTATTAAAAACTAAAATGAATGAATGTTAATTTTTATGAAGGATTTAGAGTACTTCCACTTTCTCCTTCTTATCATATAGGGTCATAAAACCCAAAATAATTAATTAAAAAACAAACTGAGATCCGCTAATAACTACCTGATTACAAGTTACAACGTGTAATAAATGAAATTAATATTAAATATGTTTCATTTAAACTTCACCCATACCTTTAATTAATTAAGAAACTTGATTAACAGCTACCTATGCGAAATCGGAGAGACAAAAAAATTATCGAACGAATCAATATTACTTCCTATAATCACTACAAAAATATAGTATGACAGATTTTGCAATCAATGGTATTAAGAAAAAGTATTTTTAATTGTTAACCCTAACGTATTTCCATCGAATTTTAATCTCAATACGTTTTTAAACTATTCTACAAATATTTTAATGAGTTTAAATTTTGCCAAAAATGTTAGCAGTGAATGTAAACACAGACCTTGTAAACAGCAACACTGTTCAAACCGGAGAAATATCAAAAATTGGCAATGGATAAATATTTTACAATAATATGTATGAATGTAATTTAATATTCATTTGAATTCATCATTTTGATTTATAACATTATTCATAAGTAAATTCGAATAAACGCTTTGTGATACGAAATCCTAAATAGTTAGCACACAATCCAAGTCCAAATATTTTTTAATGTAAAACAATAATGGAATTCTTCTATGCCGATTTTGTAAAACAAATAAAAAGGTAATAAGACATGTAAACATGTCATGGAATTCATTATCGCTTCATTATTAGCTTTATGAAAACTTAAATATAAAATTAACTGTGATTGCTCACAATTAGATTTACTTTTTTGGTATGTATTGTTAATAGGATATTAATAAAACCTTTATTTGTGTTCTAGAAGAGTGTAGAAAGTCCGGTTTTGAGATATGATAACATAAATAAAACTATTTGAAGATTCCCCGTTCCTGAATATTTACAATTCTTTATTCGATTTAGATTCAACCAAGACAACTTAAAATGTAAATATAAGTTGCTAGCAACGGTGGTACGAAACAGATCAATAAAATCAGATTTATTTGAATAAGTTCACAGTTAAAAATTAGTTGCATTTAATAAGGGATATTGATTAAAATATATTAAAATTAAATTCTGTGATGAAATTTGTTAAACTTTTGTTTTGAATATTGTCAACAGAATAACTGAGTATGATTGTAACTTAAAATTAGATTAATTGTTATTTAGTTTATCTAAATGTTAGATTGCAATGAATAAATATATTTTTCTAGTTATAAAATAAATTACATGAGAATCTATAAGTATAGTGACTGTTGAATCAAGATCGCCTTGAAATACTTTCGAGTCTGTAGTACATACATGTGTTTAGCCATCACAAATCAATGTTTAAACATCAACGCAACTTACCTAAATGACAATTTTTTTCTTGATTATAAGGACGACCGTCTGTTCACTGTCACGAATGTTTTTTCCAACAGTTATATTTAGTTGTGCTATTTTACAGCTCCGTTGAAGAAAATAAATAAGATTTTAGTTTGTATGTATTAATTATTTCGCGCCGGTGTTTTTAAGTTGTTATTGAGTTTTAAGAGCGGTTTGTCGGCGCGCGCTCTGCAGATCGACTGAATGCAGAGAGGCAGCGGGCAGGTTGCGCGCGCAATCTACTGTGCGACCCTCATGTTGATATTCAAATTCGGGGTGGACTACCCATAACTAAAATTAGGGTTGTCAACTATTTTATTAAACTTAGTTGTAAAAATTTCACTAAATATTTTGCTAAATAAAATTCAATACATTCAAAAATAGGTCCAGCTGTTCTTGAGTTATAGAGATACATATATATATATATATATATGTATATGACGCTGACGGAACGTATCTATAAGTAGCTAAGAATATATTTAAAAATCAATCGTTTTTATCCCATACTTAGAGCCTTCTAAAATGGTATTCGGAATGACCTATAGATGATTATTGTTAATATTAGGTTGTAACGTAAGAATCAGTATAGGTATACCGTATAATATATATATATATATATATATATATATATATATATATATATATATATATATATATATATATATATATATATATATAAACATTTTTTTTTTTTTACTTTTTCATGTTTCACGTTTCAATATGATAAATAATTTATATATATAATTAATTACGGCTATGAATTCAAGTTATTTAAGTTTCGTACTTTGTATTATTTTACTAATGTTCATTGTGAAACAAAGTGGCGGCCCGTTGTTAAAGCGTTCCAGTTGAGTTGTTGTGAGATCTTTGAATGCATGCTCCATGTCATTATTTTCAATTTACGTACTTCACTTGTGCACAATATCATAACTACATATATCACGCAAAACGCCCTTAAAATTATATATTGCTAGCTGTTCGCTCGCGGCTGTGCCCGCGTTCTTCACTGCGTTTAATTTTTGTTTAAACGGAACCCTATTTATTTTCCTAAAAAAAAATTGTACTAAGATAAAGTAAATATATTTCTCATAAATTATAGCACTTGCCCGTAAAACTATGCATTGAATCAGATTCTATTTCGAAGTATCCTAACATAAACAAAGACATAAATCTTAAAAATTGCATTTTTTGTATAGATATTGTGTATACATTCATATCTATTTAGTAAAAAAAATATTTTTACATTACAAACAGACACTTCATATTTATTTATTAGTATAGAATCTATACTAATAAATAAATACTATAGATAGTATAGTATAGCATGATATACTCCAAGTTAATAAATTAAAACAAGATCTATTAGTAAACAAACGAAAATCGCGCTAAAATCTCCCACATAAAATATATTCATATGAATTTTACTACAAACAACACAGAGTAACAAACTCGTTGCGGTCATTCATAATTATATGAAAAACAAGATACTAATAAATAAAATTAAAGTGTCTGTTTGTAATGTCGAATTTATTCTATTATAAAATCTGTTATTGTAATTATAAAAGTAAGGCACGAAGTGTTATATTTGTATATTTTATGTTACGGCCGGAAAAGGGCTGGCTGAAAAACAGCGCCGTTTTTTATGGCAACAGCTGCAAATGCTGACGCCAGTCCTTATTACCATGTTTTTTTTTTTCTTATATGCATAATTGTAGATTTTTGTAAATCTGTTCTAAAATATGGTAATAAATGTCTGTCTTTCAAATTAATGTATATACCTACCTATATCAAAAACACAATTTTTTTAAATTTTTGACAGTCTGTTTGTTCCGGGTAATATCCGGAACAACTGGACGGGTTTTGACGGGATTTTTTTTGGTAGATAGCTGAAGTTACCCCGGGTAACTTAGGGTGCTTTTAATTTTCGAAAATAATTAAGGTATCGCATAAAAAAATGAACAAAATCCGATTCAATGCACAGTTTCACGACCAAGTGCTTGATATTATCAGCAATAATTTGACTTAGTGTTAAAAAAAGTTAGAGTTTCTTATAGAAAGATAAAATTCAGTGAAGAAAATATGAAACGCCGGCGCAGCCACATGGAGACAGCTAGTATTAAATAAATATAATTTCCATTTTAATATTATAATGTAACTCTATTTAGTAGGTAAATTTTTTCTATTATACTTCATCAATTTAATGTTTAAATATTCACTTAATGCGTGACGGGACTTTTGTGTTCGTCACACATCATCGTTTCAAATGTATTCATTTTGCTGTTTCATGGGTTTCTACACAATCTGCGTATATTTTAATCACTTAATTACATATAGTTTCAACACTTCATACCTCAAATATTTCCATATAAATAAATAAGCAAAAAGATAAAGTTCAAGAAATTTTTCTTCTGTGTTAATCAACCGAATTTTTTTATTCACTTTTATTGTTTAGTATGGAGTTCTAAAGGCGTCTCTACTAAAACAGAATGTCAGCATCACATACATTTAGAAGCCAGATACTAAATAGGCACAGATACGATCATCCGTAACCACCTAGTCTGATACCATGTTAGTAATTTTAAGAATAGAATAAATGTTAGTTTTTAGGGAACTGTCAGAATGAATTAAGGTATATAAAAAGATTTTTTTTTAACTGATGAACTACGCTACCGATTGGCTAGCTATAGATGATATTTACGATTAGGACGTATTCAAAAAAGATTCACCAAGCACTTAGCTTATTGTTTATGCGTAAGGAAAAAAGACTCGAGCTATCTTAAATTACTAGACAGATTTAAAATTCAAAAATTAGAAACTCGCAGAAACATTTTCGATCTAACATTTTTATTCAAAATTCTTAACAACCACATAGACAGTCCTGAACTGCTGAACATGATTGGGTTTAAGATTCCTCCTCGATACCCTCGCTACTCAATTAACCTTCTCAACTGTCCGTTTAGAAAAACAGTATTAGGTATAAATTCGCCTGTCTCTAGAATGAGCAGAATACATAACAAATACAAAAACTTGGATTTATTTAATATCACATTATTCAAATTTAAACATTTAACCAGGTCACTCGAACTTTAACTTAACTGTAAAAACAACTTAACTTTAAATTGTAAACTTAAATTATTACTTTTTTGGCTTATGCCTTTGTCAATAATATTGATTATAAGTCAAATGTATAAAAATTAGTTCGCGCCAATAGAATAAGAAAGCTGTGTTTACTATTAAAATTGTACATCCTATGTAAGTAAAGTGTGTATATATATATATAGAACTATTCGATGTAACAATTATTGTAAACCAAAATTATAAAAATAAAAATAAAATAAAAAATAAAAAAATATTTAGAGTTATCAATTAATGTGTTGAGTTGTCCATAAAAATAAGACAATTGGAAAACAATGTAAAGCTGGCGTAAACGCCAGGTAAGTGCTCAGGGGGTTAAAACAAATTAGAAACAGTCTTATGCTTTTGTTCAAATTTTCAATAATGATTATGATTATTTCGACCTCCGGGTGATGACTAATATATTTTAATTACAAGCAATATATACCTATACATATAATAAAAATGTAACGGATCGCTGTCTGTACATGGAAGATATATGAGAAAAAACATTATTATAAACGCAAATAGCACCCAAAACAATGATTCTTAAAATTTTTGTCTGTTTGTCTGTGCGTTTGTGCACGCTAATCTCAGAAACGGCTTATCCGATTTAGATGTAGCTTTCACTAATATATTGTAGTAAGCTTCACTTAACATTTAGTGTTTGTTTCATGTCAATCGGTACATAAATAAAAAAGTTACGTTAATTTAAACAATCACGCCGTACATTTATTCTGTCTAAATTCTTTCTCTGTTCAGATGCATTGACTGAAACTTTACTAAACTCTATAATAATGGTCTATATAAAAGTATGATTATATAATAATAATAATATGATAATAAATAGAAGTTAAAAATGATCAGTTTCAGAAATTTTATGATTCCAATTTAAGTTGTCCTCAAATTTATATCATCACACATATGAAATAGGGTTCAGGTTAGGCTGGCAATTGTGGGTTGTTTATATATGTATATATAAAGTACGCCGAGAGCCGGGCCGCTTTTCGTTGCATTCGATAACACTGACTGTTTGCATATTTCATTTATTTATATTTTAGGGTTTGTAAATACATATTGTATGTATATAGTATAGGTTAATTTGTTTTCATGTTAGGTAAACACGTCTTATTAGTTAAACTGTAAATACAAGTTTATACAAGTTCTTAATTTTATATTTAAATTTAATGTTTAAAAAACAATGTAGTAATTTGCGATTAATTAATACATGAGTGAAACATACATTAAGTGAAATTTTCACTTTTAAATTTCTGATCCTGCAAAACCTGATAGAAGCAGAGATTTTAACAGGTATATTTGTTCCTCGGGTTCCTCTCATTCCAAACAATTTTCCGTTTAGTTTTAAACGAGTCCAGTTTCCAGTGAGCTTATGACCAGTTTCGCGATGACAATTAATAAAGCCCATGGTCAGACGCTAAAAGTTGTGGATGTGGATGTGGATCTAAGTATTAGCTGTTTTACGCACGGTCAGCTTTATGTGGCTTTGTCACATGTTAATAATCCTAGCAGCCTGTATCCTATGTTCCGACGTTGTATATTATGTAACGACGGTAATTATAATCCAAAATAAACCAAAAGATACATACAAAAAATGCTGCCCAAAGTCACTATTCTACGTGGACGAAGTTGCGGGCACAGCTAGTTTATTAATAAACCAGTTAAATAGGTACATTATATTTAGAAAAATTTACATAATTATTGTTTCCAATATTTTTATTTGTCTTATATAAATTCTTAGTTCATTTTTCTTATTAACAAAACAGTTCTTCTGTAAAATAAACTTCTTGATAATACATAATATACACGAAAATATATGTATGTTCAAATAGACCCAACTTTACTAATAAACACACATTATATAATCTCGGAAAACACTCTAACCTTAACACTTCAGTTTTTTTTAAAAGACAAACGAAAGACACTTTAAGATACGCTTCATACTGTCCGCCAAGTTGAGTACCTAACGCATTCTGATGTGTGGTGAAATACGTGAACTGGAGTCGATATAACTTAGAAAAGAATATTAGACAATGATAACTTACTTTCAAAAGCGCAACGATTGTAATTATATTCTTGAATTGAGCCTAGACGCAAAATATTTTGAAGGGATGATTTGCATCCACGTAATGATGTAAATTCGAGTTCCCATATCAAACTCATAATAAACCTAAGATTTCAATGAAAGAAAACATCGTGAGGAAATTATAGCATAATGGTAGGGCATTTACTAATAATGCCCGCGTAAGTAGCTACGTACCAAGTTTGTAAACCCATCGCCAAGGACAATAAGTGTTTTCCAGTAGCATCACTTGAGAGCCAATATCTCTAATGGGTTTACCATCATGGACCACATCGTTACTTATAATCAGGTGAAATTGTGTTCAAAGCGCTTAGCTTATACCAGTATTATATTTTTAATTTGCCCGTTTTATATTAGGCTTCTTTAGATTTAAAAAAAATCCTGCACTCTTTAATTTAATTTCATACCTAAAATCAAAGTTGAAAAAAATTAATTTCAAATATTGACAACCTTATTTACTTACGATCTTTGTTTAACTAAAGATACTCAAATTTAATGGGTGAATAATGTAGTTTTTATTGCAAGCAAAAAGTTCATTCCGTATTTGCTGTCAGTTCATCACGATATATGTACAGATAAAAACTAATAAAAAACGTGATTCAGGATTCTAGGAGCGTAGCTACTGGGGGAGGCAAGCGTTCGTGAATCCAAAAAATACACAACAGAAAAACCATAACCATATATAAGTACTGTGACCTACAATAATTTATAATCATTTAGTTTATTCCACTTATGCAACTAGCAAAATGCAAATTTCAATAATAGAAAATTGTAGCTAATGGGGGGGAAGATAAACTTAATTTGAGTTTTGATTCTTTGGGCTGAAATCACAATATCGACTCCAGGTGGCCACCCATGCTACTGCTTCGCCGGTGGTTGGTCCATCAAGATTCTAATACTCTCGGAAATGACTGCAGCAGAAATAATAAATACAAAAAAATAACGGCATCATCGTCATGTAATAAATTAATCTCGTGACTCAATGTAATAAGAAGAATATATTAAAAATCATGTATTTTTTGTCATATTCAAATTTAGTTGGTTACCTAACGTCCTTCGATTTAAATTTAGCATTTATTCAATACTGGCTGTGTGCCCGCGGCTCCGCCCGCGTTTTATATATCTATCACTCAGTAAAATAGTTTTTCAATAATCTTTGGCAAAATGTTTTGATAGTCCTGTCCTTTGAATCGTATTTTGTTCGTAATTTCATGGGTTTTTATTTTTTACAGGGAACCCTAATTATTTTCCTGAAACTATTTTTGGTATTAACAGAAAGCACTAATTCAAACACCTGCCAGTAAAACTGTGCATTGAATCGCATTTTACTAAAAAAGTGCTCTAAGTTACACGGAGTAACTTCAGCTATCTACCAAACAAAGTCCCGTCAAACTCAGTTCAGCCGTTCCGGAGATTACCTGTTACAAACAACCAGACAGACAGACAAAAAATTTTTAATCATTGTATTTTTGGTATAAGTGTCGTACATATCTATTATATATAGTAGTATAGTAGTTTATATCTATATAGTAAAACGTTTTGAAATTACAAACAGACACTTCAATTTTATTTATTAAGTATCTATAATTTTTATCATCATATATTTTTCGTTTGACTAGGAAGCCGAAGGAGGTATAAAATCTCTTTAACCAACCGTGGTTACATTCATAAACGATAAAATGAAGTTTTCTTTGTAATATGTGAAGATTTTGTTCTCCATCCATCCATACATTCTTAACTTAGGCTACTTTTAATTTTCGAAAATAATTAGGGTTCCGTGCAAATAAAATAAAACTCATATAAATTTGAATAAAATCCGATTCGATGAACAGTTTTACGGGCAAGTGTTATAATTTATAAGGAATATCTTTATATATAATTTATAAGGAATTACTTTATCTTTTGTACCACATTTTTTTTAGGAAAATAATTAGGGTTCCGTGTAAAAAATTTAAATCACAGTGAAGTATATTTGAAACTCGGGTTAGCCGCGGCCACACAGCTAGTATATCAATATTTTTTTGGACAGATAATATCTGCAATTAACTCACGATGAGTTTTCCTAATAATGATATTAGAACCACTACCTAGGCTTAGTATGTTTACCATCCTGGACCACATCGTCATTTAACATCAGATGAGATTGTGGTCAAAGCACTGAGCCAATATCGTGTATTAAAAAAAAACCATACATATAGTTCACCGCATTTTTTGTAACTATTAAACAACTCATATATGTGAAATGAAATTTCATTTTTTTTTACCTAGTTAATGCTGTTGACCGGAGGGCCTTTACAGCTTCATCGAACTTTGTGGGCTAGTGCTGAAGGCACTAAAAAGACTACGACATGGTCTATGACTTTGTCTGAACATTTAAGCGCCATCTATGTTTTTTTAGTGTTACTAGAAGAATTGACAAAAAACGAATGCGCTTTTGTTTTAACCTAGCTTGGAGCCGAGTTACAATTTATATTAAATGACGTTTGATAGAGGGCGTTATTTAGAAATAATTGTGTTTTCTTTATTACTAGTCGTGTGGCCGCGGCTGCGCCCGCGTTTATATATTCTTCCTTGCGTTTTAACTTTTTAATACGGAACCCTAATTTTTTTTCTAAAATAAAATTTAGCATGGTCTAAGATAAATTTAAAATATTTCTCATAAATTATAGCACTTGTCCGTAAAAAACTGTGCATTGAATCGGATGTTATTCAAATTTTATAAGTTTTATTTTTTTGCAAAAATATCGTAAGCATTAACATAATGTTTAAAAAAAATGTAATGAGTAGGTACCTAAATATTGCTTACGTAACTACCATTCAGACTAGAGATGCTACGAATAGTGATTTGACCGAATAACAAATATTCAACGAGGGTCTTGGCCGAAGCGCCTAATATTCTGCAACCGAATATTTGATGACACTTAGTACTCTTCGCGGATGACAGGTATAATTTAACCTGCATCACTAAAATACGAGTGATGACGATGCGCTGTGGGCGCTTTTAATTCATTCGTGATCATAGATAATCCACTGATACTAAAGATTCGTGATTGTTCGCCTAGATAGGATAGCAGGCCCTTACAAGTGGTGGTCAGTAAACCCAAAACAATATCATAACCTAGCAAAATTTGCAGATATTTATTTATCATCTACCGGTAGTAGTGTATACAGTGACCGGCTATTTTCAAAAGCTGGTATAATTTATGAGGAAAAGCGTAATTGCTTGATATCAACAAATGCTGAAAAAAATATTTTTATTCGTCATAACTTACCACTGCTATATTTTCAGTACACATTAATGCTAAGTTATTGTTTAAATTAAAATCTTTGTGAGTAATATTATGCATTTTTTTCATGATTCGGTGTTCGGCCGAATAGTTCAAGACATTTGGCCGAATAACGAATAGTGGGAAATCATTACCGAATAGCCGAATACTGAATAGTGGCCGAATATTCGTGGTATCTTTAATTCAGACCCCGTCCCCCATGTCATCAAAGCATAGACCCCGCCATTAATGCGTACGAAATATGAGAATGGCTCCTAATCTCAAAGCTAAGTATAAAATATCTAATCGGTACTCAACATCATTAACGTCAAGCGAAAAACATCTACTGCTAGACAATAGGTAATACTTAAACATAGGTTGTATTATAAAGGTACTAATGAAAAGGTAATTGTAATTATTATTAAGTATTAATTTTGATCAGAAATAATGCGACTAGACCGCATAGCCTTGACTATTGATCCCTAATTCATTATACTATATATATAGTTAGTTCGTGCTTACTTTCAAAACTGCATTCTATTGCTGCACTTGACTGGACACTTCTAAGCAATGATACTGTAGTTAACACGATCGAATTTCTAACTTGATTTTTTTTTTAGTATAAAGTTGTTCTATTAATAGAATACACATATTAATATTATCTATATCTATATATATATATATATATTGCTGATCGTTAGTCTCGTTAAAAGTCGAGAGCCGATTTTGCTAAATTTGTTTTTGAAATATTTCGGAAATTCCAAAGTAGGCCCAAACGAACTGTTACCAACAATCAAACTAGTGTCACTGTCAAAAAGGATCGACATTTCTGTTAGTTCTTAAAATATTTATTGCTGCTGTGCGGCCTGATTTAGGTAGTCAAAATCAATCAAATATCCGACGAGCTAAATCAAATTAATATGTGCTAGAGTAACTAAAATGAAGTGGATAGGATAGAATGCAACGAATTCGTGCATATCGAACAAAACAGCAAGCACGAGCCAAAAAGAGAGGTGACACAAAATCTCCATCCATCCATTCAACCTATAAGACGTCCACTGTTGGACTTAGGTTTCCCCCAATTGAGTGGGATTGCCATAATCGGCACGCTTGGCAGGCGGGTTGGCGATCGCAGTAGGTGTTTGTGATATTCAGAGGATACTGCTTCCCGTCCCTTGGTTTATCCCTTTGTCACCTTTTACAACGCCCACGGGGCGATATGGGGTGGTACTATTCTTTACCGGCACCACACGGCTAATCTAGTCAGCTAGTCGGGTCATCTAGTAAACAATAAAATTGTAGTAACGTAAAACGGTACATTAAAAAAATACCTAACTTACATAATCAGGTATTCATCACCATATTATTTTATTTATAGTTTTAATTATTTTTTTAGTTAAAATAAATACCCAGTTTTTAGTAATTATGTACTTACAGAGAAAGTATTCAAGGCTTCATGAGTAAATTTTTTATATCATATCAAATCAGCCTAAGTAATTAATTGAAATAACATGACCTTATTCAAATTGCATAAAGTAATAATTTAACTCGGTCAAGTACGATAAATATGCATTTAAAAAACAAAGTAATATATTGTAAACACTTATGGCAAGGGTACTAATGTCTCAAATTTACCATATCAATAACACTAAACCGTAAAAGCGAACATTTAAACATTTTTTGAAGCTACATAACGCTAATTATGGATATCTCAAGTATTCGTGCGTCAATAGAATATGGTTCACGTGATTTTTATTATTACAACCTAATCTTCTTAATTATATATGCCAAAGCCTGTTTCAGTTTCCAGCCTGAGTCCATTCTTGTAGTAGATAATCGAACATTTACATTAAAATAATTACAGTAGTTTTGATACAGTGATGCGCATTCGAAATTTAAAAATTTACAGCATTTTATTATGTATTGATACAAATTATTCAACTAAATATTATAGAAATTTAACTGACAGCAAATAACATTAAAAATTTATAATTTTGAATTACATTTGTTATTTATACTTAAGTTAAATAAGATTGCCAATAATTAATTTATAACAGAATATTTTTAATTTCGTTTACCTAAAAAATCTTTTGCACTCTCTTCGCATAGATAAATAATTCTATAAATCGATGTAAGATAACTATATCATTAGAGAAGATGTAATGAAGATACGAGTTTATTAAATATTTAAATTTGTAATCTTGATTTTATGTGACATAGGTGTACATTGTCCATTTTACAGTGTTGCAACTCACATTATACTTTCCTTTTTTTACATAATGGAGTTATATTTAGACTTATACATTAATAAAATGGTATTACTTGTTTATTAAAGACAACAAAATGTCTAAATATTCATAATAAAAGTGACATTAGTAAGTATTCCGTAATTAAATTACAAGAGTATGATTCACTGTTATAAAAATCAAGGACATTCACTTGTCGAGTCGAGTATTGTAGTAAAGGCAAAGGCAAGGGTAGTAAAGGTAAAAAATAGGCTTAGCTAGGTTTAAAATTCCGCGGAATTTTTGACACTCAGCCAACGGCCAAGCAGAGGTTTGTGCCGCTTTGGTAACCCTTGTGTGGTAGCCGCTTTTTACGGCTGAGTGCCTTCAGCACTAGTTCCCAAAGTCGCCGTGAAGCTGTAAAAGCCCTTTCAGTCAACAGCGTTACAAGTTAGGAAAAGTAGGTAAAAAAAAAATATGCACTCGGTATTTATTGTTCGATGTGTAGTTAAATATATGCAGGCGTTGCAAACGCCATCCCCAGTGGACATAAACACAAATAACAAGCACGTGTGGCCTCTGGTAATGAGTTTTCTACTTAGTCAGAATACAAATAGGCTTATTGGATTACTGTTTATCCATCACTACCATCGCATTCACGTTAGTATGTATCTAAGTACTTGATTGCCTGACTAGTTTATACGTCGATACGATTTAAAAAATTATGTAATTTTAGAATATCTTCGTAATATTATATCAGTCAATTGCACCTACTACCAAAATCAGGTTTGTACAAGATTTTTTGTGAGTATACTCTATGCCATACTTTAATAAATACGTAAATCTATACAATACATATATTTATTCGCTGCATATTTGATGTATACTTTATTAAACTATTAGTGAGAAAAGTCTTTCCTCTGTATGGTAGAAACCTCCATAAGCGAAAATTATATCGCGGTTCCTTAACCCCTTGAGCACTAACCTGGAGTTAACGCCAGCTTTCCATTGTTTTTTATATTGTCTCATTTTTATGGGTAATCGACATATATACTTTAACATATAGCACAATAAAATGCAATGTATATTACATTGATACATAAAAAAAACAATATAACACGTTGGCAGCATCTTAAAGTAGGTACCTAGGTAAATTGTGTTCATGACAAAAAGATTGCTGCCTGCGTATTAAATATTTATAACTATTTTGCATTATCGTGGTATGCGGTTTAATACTAAATTGCGAGTATTTTAATTAAATAATTAAGTAGGTGAATTTTATTTTGTAGATGTGTTTCTTCTTCTCTACTATTTACAATTATGAAGTGCATTTGACAGTGTTTATTTCTTGTCTTCCATATAAACATAAAGTTAAAAGTTATGTTTATAAAAATAGTATTTAAATTTTCTGATATAAATAAAGTATTAAGTATACCTAATTCAACGTGTTTGATAAATTATCTTTTAATACAGTGAAATCTACGTTTTAAAATAAAATTTGGTTTAGAACGCTCGCTTACTTGCAGCTTAACTGTAGTAGCCAATAGTGCTCACCACAGAATTTAAATCGGGAAAACGGATTAAAACTATCTTCCGCGTGGAATCTAGTGATTGAAAAATTTAAACCTCGCATGAGATCTTCAGAGTTTAAAGTTCGAACATTGTGTGTAGTGTCCTAAAATATCACTAATAACCATATGAGCAGGCGAGGGTAGTTTCAAGTAAATACCTCGTTGACGTAGACTCTGTAGCACCTCAGTCGTCTCATGTCCACGGTCTATGCCAGCATTCCAAAAAAGTCTAGAAATTAAACAAGAAAGTGAGAGTTCTAGACCTGACGTTATTTAAATATACCTAAGTGAAATCGATTATGGAAATTTTGAACGTAAATAATCGTAGTCTAGTTGGTGCCTATCCGCTGCGATTGATGTAAATGGGAGGTTAGTTTAGGCAACTAGATAGTCCTACTTATCAGATCCAACTGTAGCTAAGATCTGTTCAGGTAAGCGATAATAATTACAGTGATGACTTCTAATTGTGTGGTCGGATTATGCGTCGATGGGAGTAGGCCCGAGTCACCTATCTAATCCTATGATAGGCCTGAGCTTTCGGTGAAGGAATATATCGTAAAGACACCATATTATGGTTTTATGGTGGTAGGAATAATTTCAATATTGCGCGCCTGGGTTGCTACCCAGCCTCAAATTTGAAAACATGTCGCCAAAACCGATTGGTGTGTTCTGGCAGCATAACTTGCGAGCTAATACTTCTAGGCTTCGTTTGTTTAGCAACCTGAATCACCCGGAGATTGTGGCCAAAGCGCTCAGTTCCAACAAAACAGTCAAGCCGTTCAGAAGGAGAATTGCGAACACACGCACATCAAACTTTTATATGAAAAGATAATCAGAAAATCAACCAGTTTTAAAATAAAGATTTGAAAATTAGAGTTTCATTATATCAAAATAAATAGGCTATTTTTTATAACAGTCTCTACAAATATGAGTAGAGAAGTAGTTTGTATAGTGTGTGTCGTTTCTCACAAAGATTTAAAAATATATATTACACGAACTGTCATTGCATGCAGGTAAATCTGATTTTAACAAAAACGCATATTATATTACGCAATGAGTCACTTTTTTTCCTGGAAACGGAACAAACGAACAAGGGTAAATGAAACGCCCTCGTATTATTGTCCAGCGCACTGGTTTATCCACACTCGTTGAGTGAAGTGTTAACAATTATTTGAGGACATAAGGTTGTGAGACTGTTTTTGATGTGAAAACTTTTTAGCGACGTTGAACGATTCTTGGCTGTGTAAAAAATGATAGATTCGCGTAACCAATACTATGACGTCAGCCGCCAACATGCTACAGTATGTCAAATATAAGATGGCGTGATGACGCTCATAGATAAATAATAAAATGTATACTTACGCAGCCTATCGTATGTTTTGATTATGAATAAACTACATGTATACATGTAAATAAATGTATATAATTATTGCTCGGAGCGTCAATAGAGGTAAAACCAGACAAATGTTAGGTTATGTTTTCAGTTTCTAGTTTTCACTTCTAACGGCAGTACCTACGACTCCCTAGGTCTTTTTTACAAAATAATATTACCTTTGCTACATTTCACTACAACAAACATTGGCATCTTTTTACCGGAATTTAGGCATTCATTTGGTGCACAGGTACACACACAATGATATTGACTAATATCATTTTGAAAAGCTTTATTTTTTACAATGATTATAACTTAGCATCACTCAACAATAGCTATAATTAAAGGGAAAATAATTTATTGGTTCTTGAATCTAGCGCCAATTTAGGCCATCATTTTCCGTATGGCATGCGATCTGGTTAAAATATACGTATTTTATTGGTAGTCCTTAACTGTCACTTTTATTTGGATATTATTTCGGTGAAAGATAACATTTTGACGAATAAATAGTTGTATGTTTTGTTGCGCTCGCCTAGCTATACAGCGGGTAAATTCTGGTAAATAATTCTTTATCTCGGTTCCAGTATTTGAACTTTACGTTACGATTATTACGTTATAGCAATAAGTAAGAGATTATTTTTAATAAAATTACACAAGTATTTATTGATTCAAATAAGTAGGAAACACGTGAATGTACCGTTGTTAGAGAAAGCTGCGAGAGTGCTCTGCTAGCACAGTTGGTAGACGGTCGGCTTTTAGTGCGTATGCCAACGTCGCATTGTCAGCGAATAACAGTTGCAAATAAATATTTACTGTAAACGTTAGTGTTAATTACTTTTCTTCGGATACTTTGAAAAGGTAAGATTTTTTATTACCCTTGTCTATTATTTTTTTTAATTATAATTGTTGGAGATTTTTTTATAACTTTATAATTTACAAGATACCTAGTATTCGTGATTATTGTTTTGATAACTTCAAAGAATAATTATAAATTCATGTTTAATTGAATTAAATATTACGTATAGTAGGTAACTAAAAATTTTGTATTATTTAAAAGTAGATACATATTTTTTTATTCTGTATTTTTCTTTTAAATTTTGCGACAATAAAACAAAGAAATAAAAATAGTTTTAATTTCATTTTTATTGTTCAACTAAAACTATATTAAAATTTGAAGTATGAAAACAAAAATGTATTCATAAATATCCATCATTGCTATTTTAAATTTTAAAATGCCGTTTATTTTAGGTTTACTTAATATGCCAATATCGTTATTCCAATAACTTCCCCAATAAAGAAATAAATTTACTACAAATTATGTTAACACAATAAATGGAAAGATAAGAATTTACTGCACGTGTAATATTATCAAATCACTGTATACTTTCACAAATTGTTTAAATTTGTAGGATTGCGCTAAATACCATGTATTGCCAACATAACTAATCTATGTGTGTAGTATCATTCATGTTGACTTTCTTCGACTTTCTCAAATGGACTTTTTTTCGATATAACTCCCTTCACTAGATAATATTTAACCAGATATTAATCTGCGAATAATTAATATCATTTTAATATTAAAATGGTAATTAATGAATAACATTTTAATAAATTAACTATTAATAAGTGGGTATTCAGTAAGAAGAAAAAAGGCTTCTGTTTATTTCAACCGATTTTAATCTTTTCTTTGTAGCGATTGATGAACTTTAGTGTTATCAAACATAGATAAAATACTTGAAAAGATACAAAAAAGTTTTTTTTTGGAAATTTATAAACAAAAATTGGGTTCGATTTTCGGCCACTGAACGACCACTGTTTTATTAGGTATGGGTACTTATACTGGTACATAAATTATGATGTAATCATTTGAACAAGTAATTTTTATATTTAATTAAAAGCTTTACGTTCGGTTATACTGTCTTAATTATTCCAGTCTTTGTTATCACTTTATAATTGGTAATTGTCAAATTTGTTTCTTTAATTTTTCTTCATATTTACAAACTTGTTTTGAGCGTTTTATATAATAATAACATATTGATATAAAGAAGTGTTAGATTATTTATTACTGGTATATATATATATCTATCTTTCTTCAATCTATATATAAGGAAAATGGGGGTTCCTTTGACGCACCATCACCTCAAAACTACTGAACATATCATGATGGGACTACTACCATTCGACGCGGAATTTTTCGTAGATGGCTATAGGCCATCGACTCTTTCGCAATTTTTTTTTTTCATTTTACTTTTATGTATATTTTTTTCCTTCCATTTACTATTATGTAAATTTTTTCCGCTAATAAAACAAAAGACATATATTTCTTAATTCAGTTGTTTTTTTTTTAGTTTAGGTATAAATGAAACGTTTAATGCACTTTTTCACTCACATCTGAAGAACATGTGAAACGCGGTCGGAGCCGCGGGCACCAACTAGTAATAGTATAAATATAGATAAGGAGAATTTAAATCAGTTATCTAATAAATCTTTCATGCAATTGCTTCATACAATTTCAATCCTTATAGCGCTGTATTGTCCCTAGCGATTAGCGAGTAACCGAGACACGCTCGCCTGACCCTTTCATAGTTATTAGTCTCCACAGAATTTATTACAAAACTACTACTTCTTCAACAACTCAGACTAATGATAGTTCTGAACATTACGCAATCGTTACAAAAATTGGCATCTTGTGAAATAAGGTTGTTGTCTATTTTGAGTGAACGTACTCTTTAGAATATATGTATTCGTGTCGTGTCTCCTAAATAATTCATTATGTTCGCATCTTGTTATATTTTAAAATATATATTAGTTATCCTAAATATCAAATTAAGATGTTTTGTTATCAAATGTTTATTAGAATTTTTAAATCGTACTAACAGACGAAATATTTGGTCCACTCGTAATTAATACTGCGATTATAGTCAAAACGCCAATCATTAACGAAATCAAATGTTATACATTTTGATTGGATGTTAAAACATTTTTGAAAAATATACCTAATAATTATAAACATTCTACTATAAAATAATGAGGGACATCGAGTATACTAAATAGTATAAAAATGTGCTTTACAAGTAGAATATGGACCGCAATTAAATATTAAAAATCTACGCAAGGTATCAAGGTCTACGTACGTTACATACATACATATGTTCTTTACTAAGCCGTAATTAAAAATCTTAAACCGTAACAGTTTTGTCAATTTGCCTTATTTATAATAAGTGTGTATTTATATAGTCATTAATAAGCTAGTTACAAAATTAAAATTGTGATAATAACAGTCGTATTTTACACATTTTCTGATTTATTTATGAAAGTGGTGGTTGGCTAAAGCAAGAATGTTGAATCCAGAAATCCTATAAATCTTTGTAGCTTTAACAGACCATACCTGCAAATAATACTTCCAAAATATATACTTTATGCTAGCTCGTGTTCTATTTTTAATAATATATCAAGATTGTTAAGTCTCATTTGGACCATTATTGCCTGCAAGCTAATTTTTGTTTAGTGAAACTCCACTCATATCAAGCAACTAATACGTAAATTTTCATAACACTAATGCCAGTTTTAACTCTGTAAAACCTTATTCTTATTTTTGTTCATTTACAAAACAATTAGAACACCTAATTCACCTAAAACAGTAATATTGATCGTTTTTAAATGTCTTTTTAGCCTTATGGGTGCATTTAAAAGAAGTTCTGTTACTGATGCCTTGTCATAAAAAACCAGTAAATTTTGATATACCTCGAATGAAATGGGGCTTCTTTTTCTGGGGCTCTGAAATAGAATAGACTTCGGTACAATTTGAAATTTATTGAATCGGTCAAGACATACCAACGTAACTTTTAGAAATTCAGCTTTCAAGTTCTCCATCGGTGACAAAGATTGGAGTAACAAGATAAAAGTTGTAAAAAACCTTTACTATGCGAAGTGCCCTGAGTACAACTTAATACTTAATTCAAAAATTGATCTATCAGATAAATCTGAATTCACAAACTGCATGCAATAGATTGTATTACCTCTGCTGCTTACATTTTTTCGTTAATCACATAATTTCTCAAATGCAGCCACAATTATAGTAATCGTGTATATAGGTTTTTAATTAGAGTCTCACTTC
The DNA here is from genome assembly GCA_014132275.2 of Samia ricini. Taxonomy (NCBI): domain Eukaryota; kingdom Metazoa; phylum Arthropoda; class Insecta; order Lepidoptera; family Saturniidae; genus Samia; species Samia ricini. Next base: position 6,358,586 of record AP028159.1, read on the forward strand.
TAAGCAATCTCAATCTCTCTAGCTATGTTACTAATACTGAGAGTAATATAATAAAGAATTTACTAGAAATAAAAATGTGTTTATATCTATTTCTATTGGATTTTAATCAGAACGAGTTTTGTCTTAATTTTTTCCAGACCAGGATTTAATATACTTTTATTAATTTTAAAGAAATTTATATAAGTTAGTTGCCTTCAAATTATCTATCTACAGACTCCTGGCTGTTACAAAATTCTGTAATAACTTAGCATCAACTATCTGCTATTTACTATCTGGGTCTTGGCTATCTTACAATCGCTGTAATCCAATTTACACGTAATTGTAAGTTACAAAAATTACTCAGTAACCAAGTGGATTTCTTTATTAGACCTTTATTTCTATTGATTTTATCTTATACTAGCTCTGTGCTCGCGGCTCCGCCCGTGTTTCATATATTCTTCACTGCGTAAAATTGTTTTTAAATAATCATTGGAAAATAACGATTTGATGGTGCTGTTCATAGAATCGTAACTTTCATGAGTTTTTAATTTTTTACACGGAAGTCTAATTATTTTCCTAACTAACATTGAACTTAATAAGTTTTGTAAGAACAGAAAACAAGAACATTTTTCACAAATTAAATTACTTTTTTGTACAATTGTGCGTCGAATCGGATTTTATACACAATTTCAGGAGTTTTAATTTTTTTAAATCACGGAACCCTAATTATTTACGAAAAAAGAAAATAACCTAAGTTACGCGGAGTAATTTCAGCTATCTGCCAAAAAAAGTTCCGTCAAAATCGTTCCATTAAATCGGTCCGGAGAATACCCGGAACAGACAGACAAAAATTTTAAAAATTGTATTTTTGGTATAACTGTCGTCATAGGTATTTACTATTTAGTAAAGAATTGTTCTTTTATCATTACAAACAAACACTTCAATTTATTTATTAGTATGGATGAGATGACATTAATTGTAAACTTAATTATCGTTTTTATTTTAGAAATAATATGTTGGAGGGAACAAAAATTAATTCTCCGTCGCAGATGGCGAGCGTGTTCGATATAGCAAAAGACACTGTGTTGTTCCTTGTATTATCATGCTACTATATATTGGAATCACTTTTTTGGACGTTGGTACCAAGTATAGTAAGGCCAATGAAGAGTTTGAAAGATGATATAGTGTTAGTTACTGGAGGCGGTGGTGGAGTTGGCCGACAATTGACTATCAAGTTGGCAAGACTTGGAGCCAAAGTTGTAGTGTGGGATATATGTAATGAAGGTAACTTTATTTTAATAATTAATTTAATAATTATAAAGTGGGTGTGGAATGTTCTTTTTACATTATAAATATTTATACTGCATAGCATATATACCTTACTCATGCTATCCTATTTAGACAAATCTATTATAAATACCCGGATATATATCTTCAATTTGTTAAAGATATTAAAGTTCAGCTAGAAAAAAGTTTTTATTCGTATTTATAAACATTTTATTAAGTTATTAACACTATTCTTACTAGGTCTAAAGAAAACATGCGCCGCAGTAATTGATGAGGGCTACGACATAGCAAGTTATGTCGTAGATTTATCAGATCGTAAGGCAGTTTATGAAACAGCTGAAAGAGTAAAAAGAGAGGTATGTAAAGTCGTTATATTTTTTTAAGATAGTAAGTAGCACATAGGCTTTATAAGTTCGAGGGAATAATATTTACGGATGAAAAAAACTCATCATAACGAAATCAACACCAGTTGTGCTTTATTGTTATTTATTGACAAGCTCGCCCGTGTTTTATATATTTTTTGACTGAGTAATATAGTTTTTTAATTTTTTTATACGGAACCCTAATTATTTTCTACAATGTAAATATTTTTGTGCTACTAATATTAAGGAAAGATATTTATCACAATTTAAAATATCTGTCAGTAAAACTTTGCATTGAATCGGATTTTATTCACAATTTCATGAGTTTTAATATTTTTACGCTGAACCCTAATTACTTTCGAAAAATTGAAGTAGCCTAAGTTACGCGGAGTAACTCCAGCTATGTACCAAAAAAGTCCCGTCAAATCCGGTTCAGCTGTACCAGAGATTACTCGGAACAAATATACAGACAAACAGCCAAAAAAAATTGTAGTTTTGGTACAGGTAATCATATCAGTTTAGTAAAAAAAATATTTTGACATTACAAGCATACACTTCAATGTTATTTTAGCGAAGCAACAAAGTCCTCTAAATTTATTTCCTAAAAATTGGTAGTTTAGAGGATTTTTCATCCAACCTACAGTTGCTAAATTCGTTTAACTACAATATATTTGTTTTTATGCTCGCTGTCGAAAAAATCCAATATGTCCTATAGTTTTAAAAGGTGCCTTATTTATTAATATATATTTCTTATAATCAATTAAAATTATCTGTAATTCTACAAGACAAAATATCTCGTCACGTTTACGTACAAACATTTTTGTTTTTCCTAGTATAATTATAGACATACTATTGAGAACATTATTTTTTTACATTCATAACGATTGATTCAAACATTGGCAGATTGGGAAAGTGGACATTCTAATCAACAACGCCGGTACAGTGTTTGGTGAAACCTTGTTAGAATTATCCGATGCAGCTATTGAAACGACTTACAAAGTAAACATTCTCTCGCACTATTGGGTAAGCGAAATTATTGTTTTTATATTATTAATACAATGTCAAATGAATCAATAATGAATTAAACGTAATTTGCATTTCGTTCGATCAATAAATGCAATATGAATAAACATTAAATGCTATTTTATTGGCAAGCAAATCACTTGAGATTGGCTGGATTGATTTCTCTATTTTTTAGGTATTTATTACATTTTTTAAAACTGAAAAGTTTGCCCGGAAAAATTAAATACTTTTTACGGAGTTTTTGTATAAACTCGCGACCATAACTCACAACATACGAGTAAAGTAATATGTAAGGGAAATTCACAATTTAAACGAAGGGCTTGCATTTTTTTTTCTTCATTATTATGCTAAAAAGTATTCAAAAAAGGATCTGTACAATAACAAAAAGAAGTCGGAAATTTTGGATAAGTGTTAAAAATCATAATTTTATAGACTGTGGATGTAGTAAATACTTTATTGAAATTTGGGACGGATCTTTTAATTGAAACTCGAAAAAGCAAGTGTAATAGCTTATCTACTTTTGGGTTGTCTACATTATTTGAACTGTGGTTTGCAAAGACTGAAGAGTATATATAAATGTGTATGTTTACTATTAAGAAATAAATAAATCCATAACATGTAACGGTAGAATAATTTATTAAAAAAGTAACCACTTTCCTATTTTATTACACTTACCTACTTGTATTTGTTTAATTAAAATATTTACTAAATTTCCTTTTTTATTATTCCAGACGGTAAAGGCGTTCTTGCCAGACATGATACAAACAGGCGAAGGTCATGTCGTTACTGTAGGATCCGTTGCAGGACTACTGGGCACTTACCGCTGCACTGACTACAGCGCTACTAAGTTTGCCACAGTCGGCTTTCATGAAAGTCTCTTCACGGAACTAAGGGTAAGAATCTAATTCTGCGACTTATCATTCTCGTATGAATATATCCTTCTAGTAAAGATTTATGTAATACTAGCCGTATACCAGCGACTGCACCCGCGTGTTATATATTCTTCAATTGGTTTTAAATTTTTTATACGAAACCGTAACTTTTGTTTTGTAATAAGATAAAGTAAACATATTTCTCATAGATTCACACACTTGGCCGTAAAACTGTGCACTGAATCGGATTTTATTCATTTTTTATACGTTTTAACTTTTTTACGCGGAACCCTAATTCTTTTTGAAAATTAAAAGTATAATCAAAAGTCTAATCAAAATCCATCCAGTCGTTATGGAGATTGCCCGGAACAAACGGACAGACAAACAAATTTTTTATTATTATTTTTGGTACCTATAGGTATCGTATATACATTCATAAATATTTAATAAACAAATGTTGACATTACAGACAGACACTCCAATTTTATTTATTAGTATAGATGAGACTTTATCATTAGATTTTCATTACGAGAGTGATTGCCAGAGAGATATATCTACATGCCGAATAGTAGTAGAGCATTTTCTAACAGACGCTTGTTTAGATACCATATACTATACTTGATTTAAAAAATCTGTCACCAAACATCTGTAAACAATGATGGCCCGTTTCAACCGAACAACCCAAAATTTTCATTTAAAAAACATCTATTTTCAATTAAAATCGCCAAAACGCCATCTTCTCAGGGCCTAATTTAAAATAAAGCGTCGGCGCAAGCCGTGCGCCCTGTCTCCTATAGTATAATGACACTAGAGTCCCGGCCCACCTACTGTGTGTTGAACCATAAGATATTATTCATTTGATTTAAAAAATAAATGTTTTACTTCTCAAAGGCTCATGGTCACAGCTCAATACACGCTACGCTAGTATGCCCTTATTACATAAACACTGGAATGTTCGATGGAGTCACACCTCGCCTCCTGCCGATGCTGGAGCCAGAATATGTCGCCGAGACTATGATCGATTCCATCAGGAAGAACGAAGTTAATTGTGTCATGCCCGGTTCTGTCCGATACTTGCTACCTCTTAAGTGGTGAGTAATTAACAAAAATAGAAAATTAGGTATTATTTTTGAAATAAATAACCTCTACGAAGTTGGTATTTTACATAGGTATACTTTCGTGACTGACTAACTTTACGATATAGCTATTTGCACTAGGTTATAATTTCCTGCCGTAGTAAGTAGATATTTGTGACTTTCGATAACGAAATGTGCAAGTATATTTCTCTTCTCTCTATATAATCCACAACACGTACATGTTAGTTCAAATGAAATAACTGAATAAATTAATAGTATTATTCAATTATTTCGGTAAAAGTTCAGATACTACCCATTACAGTGATAAAATGGAGAAACTAGATTTCCGGATTTTAGTAGAACAGGAAGAGGATTAAAAATTTCTTGTTTTAGAGCTACCTACCTATTAAAAATTCATTAAAAACTTGATTGCCAAATTGATGGTGTATAAATTAATTAATCATAGAATCAAAATATTCAGAACGGCAGTCATAACATACGCGGAGTGAAGCCATTTCAAATTAGCCTTAAAAGGCCACGTACGCCTTTCGTTACATGCTGATGATTATTGTAATTCCATGTCGCTTACACGAACATACGCTCCAATATTAAACTAGTTTTTGTATGGAACTATCACTCTTAGCGTTATTACTCTACGAAAATAAAAATTGTATTTGATCAAAGAATTTATTTATTATAAACGGTCCACCCCAGATTCGCACGGGTATATAGAAATCTTTCAACCCACATATACATAGGCTATGTTACTCACTGATAATGTAACTAAAGAATTTTTAAAGCCAGTTAAATATTTGAGATAATCCATAACAAAGAAAAAAACAATGTCACCTTTTATATTTAATATATATCTTTTTTTTTATTTCAGTCTCCTCCCAGCAAAAATGTGTTGGGATCTGATGCATCGAGTAATGAAAGGACCTCAGTCGATGATGAAATTTAAAGGAAAGCCAAAAATTGCTTAGGATTATAACAGTGCTATCTATATACAAAAACCGATAGTGGGGAGACGGTGTAACTACATATTTATTATGCATTTATTATAAATAAATGAAGAAGATTAAAAAGAATATTTAGGTTATAACATGTTTGCGATGTTATTAAAGGATATACCTATCGTCTGGTCCGGTCGTATTAAAAACAGTGTTCTTTAGAATTGTATACGAAATTATAATGTATATTATTCCGAAATATTCAACGTATTTGTTAAAGTACTTGCAAGGAACTTGACAGACATCATGTTTGTACATAGAGTAACAAAGTCGACGCGTTAATAATTCATAATTCTGTTTTTGTGACAATTTCGTTATCATCATAACTTTTTTGGTGGCGTTTTACGTGGTGAATGAAACTATCATTATTTTGTACGAGTGAAATGTAGCTACGTACTAGGAATACGAGGAATGGAATGTGAATCCTGATATATATCAAGATCTGCAAAGTTTTAATCATGAGCCGCCATTTGGCTGACCTTATAATGTTCCTAACGTCAGGCTTGGCTGCGTGGCCAAATACCATTTCGATATATAAATACAAATATTTGTACTGTTTCCCTTGCTAAACTTCGACAAGAATTATAAAATTATTAATTAAGTAGCTGTTTGCCTGCGGCTGTGCCCGCGTTTGATATAGTCTTGATGGTTTTAATTTTTTTTACGGAACCTCAATTATTTTTCTAAAACAATTATAGAACTAAGATAAAGTTAAAATATTTCTCATAAATTATAGCACTTGCCAGTAAGACTGTGCATTGAATCGGATTTTATTTAAATTTTTGTGAATTTTAATTTTTTTACGCGGAACCCTAATAATTTTCATAACTAAAAATACCCTTAGTTACCCGGAATAACTTCAGCTATCTACCAGAAAAAAGTCTCGTCATTTACGGTCAAGCCGTTAAGGAGATTACCCATTACAAACAGACAGACAAAAATGTAATAATTGTATTTTTGGTATAAGTATGAATGTATATTCATATCTATTTAGTGAAAAAGAATAATTTTGACATTACAAACAGACTTCCATTATTTATTAGTATATATTATATTTTCCTAATAAAATAAATTTGTAATTCATAAATGGCTATTATTCGATAAATAAAACAAAATGATAACTAATTAAAATTAATTTAATTGCCTAAAAATAATATCACAAATATGGAATTTAAAATAAATCATAGAAGTAGTCGAGACCTTGCCCAAGTTCCCAAATGGCAACACCAACTCCATATTCTTTAGCTAACTCGAGCCTCTTTTGTATAGAGTACAGTGTCGGGTAAAATATCTTTTTAGATCCCTGAGATGTCCTGCAATGAAAGAGAAAATATCTATTTTAAAAATCTATACACAGCTGCCACTTCCCAGTATGTTAAGAGGACATGCGGCCGGTAATTTTTGAAGAGTAAGTATTTCAGAAATCTGTTGGACCGTTGCACCCCTGAAGAAAGAGTTATAAAACACGAAAGGGGCAACTGCAGCTCAGGCTGAATTTGCCTAAGTAAAATAGACGAAAACATCACTTCGTAGTACCCTGTTTCCTCCTCCAAAACTAAATAGATTTTAACTTTCTTTCAGTTATAGAATAAGAAAGAATTACCTCTACGTTTTGCTCTTTTAATTTCATCCATCAAATTTGTTGGACAAACGTCTGAAAATGACGGTAAAAAAACGAGTGTTTTTTTCTATTTTCAAAGGCTTCCAATATCTACAATAACGAATTCATGGAAAAAAAAAACACAAAAAGTGCGAGTCCTGGATATAGTATATTAATTGCTATGAAATAATTATCGTAATGCTAATTATCCAGGGAGGAAACAGGAGACTATGTTTGTAAGGAACAAATGCCGCAAGCATATCGTCTTAACTATTTCATATAACCTTATCAGGGTGAATGACCGAATGGCATTGACATAAGTGGTTTTTCAATGTCTAAATTATTTTTTTATTTTTATTATGACACGCGTGGCTTTGTGTTTCACTTAAAATAACACATTTAAATCTCGTACCTAATCTCAACATAATTCTCTGCAGTATTATTATTGTACGTCAATATTTGATTAGTTTTAGCATTTTTCAAAAGTTCGATATATTCTGTACCAACGATGGGACCTCCTCCATTGGCAGTGTATGAGTTTCCATAGAAATTTAATCCTAGAAGAATTTTAGAACGCTTTGCTGGATTTTCATCATTATCTATCAACTTTTCTACGCATAATCTCATCCAGTATAATGGTGCATTTGGACCTAAAATTAATACAAAATACATAAGTTTAAAAATCAAGCGTACGTCATTGATGTTTGTAAATAGTATATAAGAATACATGTTTATGATGTTTATTAAAAAAGTACATTATGTGATACATATTTTTTAATAAACCTTAAATATAGGGCATATAATGAATTCTATTGCTGCCATAATCTGCATGACATTATGGCATTACGAAATTTATTTTCTTCCTGAAATTGACAAACAATTTCCTTTATAATTCTTTGTTTAGTAGCTATTGATGAGCTTCGCTGTTTTTTGAAATCAATTTTGTTTTGCTTCAAATTTTCTGGCAACCTCCATTTTACAAATTATTTATAATACACCAAAATAATTGATAATTTAGTAGTCTTTTAAAATGGATAAAGATGGAGGATGAAATCCAGTGCTTATCTATACTATTAAACAAAATTGAAGTGTCTGTTTGTAATTTTTTTTTTTATTAAATTGATATGAATGTATATCCCATACCTATACCAAAAATAACATTTTTAAAATTGTTGTCTGTCTGTTGTAATGGGTAATCTCCCGAATGGTTGGACCGATTTTGACAAGACTTTTTTTTGTTAAATAGCTGATGTTACTCCCGGATAACATAGGGTACTTTTAATTTTCGAAAATAATTAGGCTGCCACAGAATTTTTTAAAAATTAAATTGTGAATAATATCCGATTCAATGTACAGTTTTACGGGCAAGTGCTATAATTTATAATATGAGAAGTATTTTTACTCTATCTTCGCACTAAATTTTTATCAGAAAAGAATTCCATTCCATCCCATGGAATTAGATTCCATATAAAAAAATTAAAACATAGTGAAGAATACATGAAACACGGGCGCAGCCATGAGAAACAGAGAGTTTATAATATAATTCCCCAACAACAATATTACCGGTTGCTAATAAAGTTACAGTTACAAACTTGGCGTAATGTATATTGATTGCAACTATTATACCTGGTTTTTGAGGATTTGAAAAATCATATGTCATCACAGACACTGCCTCCACATACGGATAGATGTCATTAAAAGCTTGTATAAAGAACTCATCAGTTGGAAATCCTCTGAAGGGTGGGTAGACAAGAATCAAACTCAAATCATCCTCATTCATCTCCAAACCTGAAAAAGTAACCAACTGTATTTAAACTTTTATCCACTTAAAAATTTCTATTGTGTTTTTTTTTACAGTGTTATTTTGTTAGTATAAATATTTAGTTATCATGTAACAATAATAGAAGCCTGCAAATAAAGTACTAATAGAGAAAAGCCCTTTTCGTGAAAGAAAAAGAAAGAGTGAAGCTTACGATAGTCCAGTTCAACATATGACATATTAATAATTTCAAATCAAATATACTCATGCTTTCTCTCTAAAATAACAAGAATATTCCTAAACCATTCTCATGATGTTTTCCTTCACCATCCATTCAACCGAAAGACGTCCACTGCTGGACATAGTTCTCCCCCAATAAGGGGTTTGTGGTACTCAGAGGATGCCGATGCCATTCCCCTGGTTTTCCCTTAGTAGCCTTTTACAACATCCATGGGAAGATATGGGGCGGTACTATTCATAGCTGGCATATTGGCCAGACACTTCATTTTCCTTCAACAAGAGTAATTAATGTGAATGTAAGGTGAGAACATCAAGTTATACATATACAGATGTTTATATTTTCTAGCTAACAGCTGTTTAACAAAATAAACCCACTTACCAAACTGCTGAATAAATTTCACAGATTTGTCTGTGTATTTTCCAATTTGCGAAAGCATCTCAAGAACTAATCCATCGAACTTCCACTGCTTGCATGTCTTTTTTATTTCCTCAATAAAAGCTTTTTGCTCAGAGTGTGATGTCGGCTCCATAAAGAATGCCTTGAGATCTGAAGGTTGCCAGTTTTCAAACAGAATCCTTGGAAGAACTGTAATGAAGAATTATAAGAAAAAAAATTGTGATATATCACGGGAAATATATTTTTAATGAATATTACTGTATCTTTTTTATTTTTAATCTATATCCACCAACTGTAATATAAATATACATATTTCCTTATTAAAGAGCATACCACTATATAACATCTATAAAAACTATATTTAGTATTTACATAGAAGAATTTATTATCATGAAAATATACTTTATATAACCAATTGAGACTAAGCTTTGGGTGAAGGAAAACATTGTAGGGAAACCATAGCATGGTGGTAGGCCAATAAGGTGTGTTCCTGCAGCATCACTTGAGAACCAGTACCTCTAGACTTAATATATTTACTATCCCATACATTGTCACTTATCTTTAGGTGAGAGCTACTGAGCTTATATAGTATAAAAAGCTTACTTTTCAAGTTGTTATTTGAACCTTTCTGTTTTACAGATTTTATCCAAGCATGATCAACATCATGCAATCCTGATACAATGTAAATATTTGGTGACTGTCTCTTAATTTGTAACCAAACAGGTGAGATGTAATTAAACTTTGGTGCCCATGTTTTAGCTACCTCATAGCCTTTGTTATTCCACTGAAAAAATAATTGTCACATTATTAAACGGAATATAGACTAACTAGAAATATAACTGCATAAAAAATTTATCAAAATATTTAAGTAATATTCTTATTATTAAATACGACAGAATTTATGGTAATTTTTAATGCAAACAGAATAACTTGTCAATAAAGAGTATTTCATATCTATGCAGTCTATTTTCCAAAGATATTCTTTGGTTTTGAAGGAACTTAACAAAATTACTAGAAATAAACTTACTGGAGTAACATAGCCCAAGACAGCGTTATTAAAATTTCGCGTCGCCACATCCTGATGGTACGTGGCGTGGTATTTCATTATATCCTTTGCAAAAGGTGCTTCATCCACTAACTTACGATCCAAGACATTATTTTTCCGAGGACCTTCTTGAGGCTTTACACCCTTCTGCCCTTTTTTATCTGAAGGCGGTGATAATGTAGCGAAACACACATTCAGAAGAAAAATCACTTGTAATATAGTTTTAATACATTTCATCGTTCTCACTAATACGTATTGTGTTGTTGGAATAAACACAAATCTCGTATTTGCTATTCAGTATTCACGATTAAATTCAAAGCTAAAAACATTAACGCATAGATAATTCACTAATACTAGAAACTTTAACGTCAACTAGTTTTTTTTTTGGTGCCATAAACCAATTTTTTTTGGTTCTATTTCTACTTCTTCGCGAATGGCAACACAATAACCAACTATATCACAAAAAACGCCACCAAGATTAAATGATATAGAGTCAAATACACAAATTTAATGAACTAAAGAAAATAACCGCTACATGAGACACTGAGACCCGCCAAAAACTCCTTGGTTCCATGGAAAAAGTAAAAATTTTATAAGATCAGTAGGATATAAAAAAAGAAAAAAAAGGAAAGCTAGATTCTAATATTGTTAGTATTTATAATAAAGCTAATAAATTATATACATTTATATTAAAAGTATGAAGTAAGGTGGCTATGTTAATATGTAAAGGTATATGGAGAGCTTACAACTTATTGTAAAATTAATAAGTATCATGGTTGGTTTAAGAAAAGAAAATATGTTTTAAATCTGCAACTTTTCAAACACAACTACAAGTGGAATTTTCTATAATCCCAAGTTTATAAAAGTGTGCAGGAGTACAAACATGACCCAACCGCATGCGTATTAAAAAATTACTTATTTATTCCGTTTAAAAGGCAAAGGAATCCGAACTATACAGCCAACTTAAATGATGGGTACACTTTTCATTCAACGTTCTAACAAAACGTCGATCCTTTACTAGAACTACAATAGGGTTATTATTAAATCTCAGAGTTTACGCTTTATGTCATTGGTTTCACATTAAGCACTTTACTTGACCATTAAAAAATTAATAACAAAATATTTAACCATAATTATTTTTATATCCTTTTATGATAGCCAAAGCCATCAAAGATAAAAGACTTTTGTAAGTAGGTGACGTTGCACGAAAAGCGTTCCTATTTATTTTTGATGTTCCAATGTCAGACTTGGCAGTATGGGAGAGTACCTTTGCTTTTTCCTTAAAAAGAAATAAATGAAGCAAAAAATTAGCGGGAACTACTAAATCATAAAATGTTTATTTCTAAAGTTGTATTATTGTATCCTACATTTTACAACTACAATAGAATTTTACATGATGTAAATTGATCATTATGCAAAAGTGCAATAAAGTAGATACATACGTGTAACTTTTTTAAGTCTAAAACCACAATAAATGTGCAACTCGTATAATATAGAATTTTCATTTCCTGTTTCTAAGATTGTTTTGACGGTTACGGTACGGAGCACAAGTGCAGTCTGACTATCTGACTGACTATGTAGATACATAGTAAAAGAAAGTGCAAAGTTAGTACGGTGGCGGATGATGAAGTAAAAAACACATTGCGATGAATGAACGACTTAATGTGTATTGATAAGTCAGTGCTTCTGCAGAAACCAGTGTCGCACGATGTCTCGACACCTTTCACGGCTACTTGCTTATATTTTAATAAATCTCGTGTTCTTAGGTAAACAGTGAAAATATTTTTTTCTTTTTCAAAGTGGACATGACTTCAATTATAAATATTTCGAAGTGGTTGAAATGTTCTATCTTTGAAGTATTTATTTTAAAACGTATTAATTTATATAATTAGTGAAAATAGGTTTAACAACCTTTTAAAATAATATATACTATTACAGAGGCTCATGGAAAGCAAGTGATTAAACGGAGCATACCGGGTATAACATGCCACGAAAATGGGAGATTTTACAGGTCTGTTATTACATTTTATAGGCGTAGAATGTGTTTAACTTAGTACTTTTATGACACTAATTTAATTCGGTATTTAGACAAACAAATACATAGCTGGTAAATTTAATGATTATCCAATATTACTTTTTAATGTTCAGAGTCGTGAGCGTAGGAAATAAAAACAAATCTCTTGCTGTAAGGATTTGTGTTTTTCGTGTTTGTTACGTTACTGGTTATTTGTTTGGTGCTTTGACTGACACGGTTTAGTAAAACCAATAACAATTTTTACGAGTGCAAAATATTAGTGGTAATAATAAATAAAATAAAAAAGGACTTTATCATTTTTATGTTTATCTTTTGCTTGAAGTAAAACGTTGTACACACATCGCTATAAAATCGTTTTAAAAGATTTTTTTTTTGCGTATTTTTATGTACTCTTATAATTTTTCATAAACTATTTATATTGAATATATAATAAAAAAAAATAGTAATAAACAAGTCTAGTTTAGTGGTAGACCGTAGAGGTATTTGATCGTAGATTCGATACTGATAATGAGTAAAATTAAATTTGTAGTTGTATTGGTTGTCACTAGTATTCAATATATCTGATATTATAACTATCTGATATGTTATTTTTGTTAAAATTTATATTCCCTGTTCTCATACACATAACTCTACCTACACATATATGTCGAAGAAATTCACAAGCTTCTCACTACTTATAAACGATTTTTTATTATAGTCGTGGAAATTCTACCGATCGATACAACTTAAATAAAACAAACGATAGAATTTAACCTAATTAATTATTATGAACACGAAATCGGAAAATAATCAATCACTTCGATGTACTTAGGACTAGTGATGCGACTGAAACCGTTTTTTACTCGAGAGAATTTGGTTAACTCATATTCGAGTAAATACAAATTTGACTCGAGTTCGTTTGCACTCGAGTTGCCGAGTCAACTCGGCGAATCGAGCAGATTCGGTAAACGTTATACTAGATGTCACTAGTATAGTGGGGACTTTATAAGTTCAAATTTGCATCTCGAATGTAAACAAACATTAGTCAAAAGATAAAATTAATTATGTCATAAAATTCATTTTGAACAATAAAAACTAATAACTTCTTATTTGCAAATTAAAGTCGTTTTTATTTTAAACAAAGCGATGATAGCTTGCAATGGTAGGGGACCGTTCAAGTAAGCAAAATATTAATTAATTTTAACTCGCCCTCTCCCCTTCTTGTCAGCAACAGTAAGCAAAGTCCTTATACGCCCTTACCCCCATGAATACGTAAGCATTAGTATTATTTTGAAGAAAAAAAAACGAATAGATTAATATTGCTTACGTAACCATCATTCCGACTCCTCCATCTCCAGTGTCATCAAAAATAAACAAAGCTTAGACCACCGCCTCTATTGATGCTTATTTAATTATAAAGTGATGATGGCGCAGTAGGTAGTACGGCCGGATTCCGCGTCAATCGACGCGGGTTCGATCCCCACCTATCAGACTCTAAAATCGGCCTGAGCTTTCGGTGAAGGAAAACATCGTGAGGAAATCATAGCATGGAGGTAGGGCACTTTATAATGACGCCCGCCTGGATAGCTACCACCCTCAGGTTTGAAAACCTGTCGCCAAATACCAATAGGTGTGTTCCGGCAGCATTACTTAAGAACCAGTGCCTCTAGGCTTAGTGTGTTTACCATCCTGGACCACATCGTCACTGAACAGCAGGTGAAATTGTGGTCAAAGTGTGATTGAATACCGCTTCGACGGACAAAATTCGAATCCCTATTACAAAATTGAAAAAAAATCTGTCGTCGTGCATCCATAGTATGGTAAATACTACTTTTTTTCTCATGGCCGCCTGACTGTCTAACCAGCCTCAAGTTTGAAAATCTGTAGTCAAGCACTGTATAGGTTGTGCTCCCACAGCATCACTCGAGAACCAGTACTTCTAGGGTTAACGTGTTTATCATTTCGGACCACATCGTCACTTAATATCAGGAGAGATTATGCCTATACAATATTAAAAAAATCCGTTAAAGTGGTAGGCGACATCAGAATCGGTAGGTAGTCTAAATTGTTGTAAACGAAATCAGTCTTTATTTGTATTTAGTTTTTAGTAATTATATTTTACTTTATAATGCTAAAAATCCTTTAATTCTTGTTCTTTTAAGTTATTTTAATATGCTTGACTATTAACAAAAAAAAAAATGAAATAACCGATAACGTAATGAAAGTCACATTTTACATTCATAAATGCTTCCGCGAATTAATACGAAATATAAACGTGTATATGTAATTAATAATTACACGAATGCGATTGCACGCATTATATTATAATGAGTATATTGTGGAATTATTTTATCGCAAACACTCGCGGGTACATTGACCCCAGGCTACTTTCGCTACAACCTTGACTCGGGCTACTGTCCAACACGAAGTTAATCCATCATTACCATTTTCTATAGCGACATGAGAAATCCACTTTCGCCGTTTGTTTTTTGACTGCCATTGTTGTTATTTTTACGTAAACGTTTATTCGATCCAGAGAATTATTCAATATTGAGGTCTAATACAATTACAATATTAAAAATATTTAAAGTGAAATTGTTTTGTACCGTAATGAGGGGAAAGCGTCGTTAATAGTTAATGATGACTAAAATTTTTTTTATGTTAATATAGTATACGTAATGCACTTCTGTTCACTGTCATTATAATTAGATTTTTTATTTCTTGTTAGCAAACTAACTTTAATAATTTTCTACCTAAAGTAAAATCTATCAGAATACATATTTAATAACACAATATATGTGTGCATTGCAAAACAAAACGATAATAATTTTTAATTTATTCAAAACATTGATTTTTAAACAATGTTGTGGGATACCCGGCAGATTTGAAATATCAAACGTCTTTTGCCGTCATGGCATACGGGTCTTCTTCTTCTTCTTCTTAGTTAATGGCAATCTGTGTGTACACACAATTTGTGCCAATGTCATGTAGGTAAGATTTTCAATCTTGTATCAGCGTTACCAAGCTCCAACAGAACGGTGGCCTATCCTGCTCGAACTTTCCATGGAGCTTTGTCGGCACCTCAGAATGTATGCTACGCGTTGTCTTCTATAATAAACTTAACTTGAACACAATAACTAAACTATTTCACACAAATGCCACCAAGGTTACATGATATAGAGTCAAGTACACAAGTTTAATGAATTAAAGAAAACAATTGCTACATGTCAGACTGAGATCCCGCCAAAAACTCCGGCATACGAGTCAAAACGCGCCAATAGATATTGACAAAGACTTAAATAATTTATCGATGGTATTACTTACAAGTATGGTACAAATCGGTGTCAGCTAGAGTTAACCAATGTTCTCATTTATAAATGGACATAGTCTTATCTAAAACTTATCCTAAGGACTAAGATGATTTTAATATGTTGATTACTCAAAAAAATAAGACAATAGGAAAACAATAGAAAGCTAGCGTAAACCTCAGGTTAGTGCTCAAGGGGTTAAGAAATTAGCAATTAGCAATAGTCAACAATTATATATTTTTATGCATTGTAATATTAGTCTGTAAGCTTTTCCAAAACTAATAAAATAAAATAAATATTATTCAAATCGAATATAATTAGCTATGTACATTTACAATACTTTGTTATCCGTAAGCTGAAACCGATTTCAAAATTATTAATACATCGAAGTAAGCAGAAGTAAATTAATAAAGTATTAATTATAAACTTTTTAGTGCATTTTTCGAGTATATTATTTTAAAGACGGTTTTTTTTTTAATCTATGTATTATATATGTAACTTACAATTATTGTAGAAATCCAGACAGGCTCGAAGCAAAGATATGGACGATGGACGAATGTGCCAAATATTACTTATGTTTGGATAAAGACGTTTTTGAGTTCCATTGCTCACCGGGACTGCTGTTCGATGTTAACCGACAACTGTGTGATATGCAGGAGAATGTGCACAACTGTGATATCACAACGGGTAAATAAATAACAACGTTTAAAAAATTGAATACCACTCAATATACCTAGAATAAGTCATCATAATATGTGATGTTTGGAAATTGTATATGGTTTGGTCACATTATTGAATTAGCTTATATGGCGTGCAAGTTTTACGTGAGCAAAATTTTGGACCTTTTCAATGCGTTCCTTAAAGATGGTCTCTAGTGAGGCTGCATATTTTCCTTCACCGAAAGTATAGAATGGATAGGTGAGTTCAAACCTGTGTCCAAGAGATTTTTATTTTTTTATAATACGCTCTATCTCTATGGCATATCCGCCGTACCTCTAACATTATCAGAGACTTTTTTTTGTCTGGGTTATTCATGCGATTCTTATTTTTATTTCCTCCTGTTATAATTTCTCCTATATGTTTATTTATTCCTTATTTTGATTATCATATTTCGTTTAATTTCTTATTTAATTTTCACATATCGACTTGTTTTTTCACATATCTGTTTTATATACGGGTTTTATTAACCAAGGATTTAGAATAACTTCGATGCATACAGACAATTTTTTTTTTTTAGAAATGAAGGTATCAAAGCCTTTATTGGGAACAGCCAAATGCGCCAACGAAACTCACATTGGTTGCTCGGACGGTACTTGCTTGCCTGCAGAATATTTTTGTGATGGATCTACCGACTGTCCAGACTCTTCTGATGAGGTAGTCATACGTGTTATACTCGTATAATTAATAACATGACTGTAATTAACAAAATCATTTCCATTACATAATTGTAACATTTTAGCTAACACTATGTGACTTCTAAAAACATTTCTATTAGAAACTCATTGGTCATAAAATAAATATACCACTTTCACTGAACCAACAAAAGAGTTACATACATTTTCACATTGACTCGACAGAATGACAATACATTTTGCTCAATAAGTAAAATCTAATAGTACCAACTGTTAAAAAATCAGCCCCGGAACTAGGATTTTTCAGCCCTCTTTCCAGTGTCTAAGGTAAATTTACCTTAAAAAAAAAACTCACAAATATATAATAGTTGTCATTTTTCGTTAATGAGATAATATCAGAAACCTTTAATAAATTTGTACTCTTTATTATTTTATTGCCTGGTAACTTTTTTTCATTTGTGTGACATGAAATTATATACCAGGGTAAATCTAAATATTCAACCAAGCTTCCGTATGCCAGGCGCTTTGTGGAGGAAGTTTTTTTAATATTTTAAATCACATTGTATTATGATTTGAACGGCTCCTGAAACTACTACCCGGGGAGGGTGTCCCGGTCCCCTCCCCCGGCCTAGATCCGGCGCTGGTTGAATAAGGAGCAATCCAATCGGACAATTAATCTACCAACGTGCATTACGTTTGGTATTTTACAGGTATCGTGTGATGTTCACAACGATCCTAATGCATCCGAGCCTTGTGATCCAATTGTCTGTCAATTACCAGACTGCTACTGTACCAAGAACGGTACCGAAATACCTGCCAATCTAATTTCTAATCAGGTAAGAAAATATCTATTACTCAATGTAAATTATACAAATTCGAAATTAATTTAAGGATTGGCTTATTTCAATCGCTTTGATCAATCAGTTAGTGATTTTTTTTTAATAATTATGCAGCCATGGTGACTGCCTACAGAAGTGAAGACTCGAAGCGTTGGAAATTTTTTTGTTTTTTTTTCAATTGTTTAATTTAGATTGAAGTCTTAACAACGTCTACTAACTCATTTTTTTTTGACACGCTTAACCCGGTGAGCATGAGTCAGGGTATGTCTTACCCTTTTTTTTTTTTGACGGGGGGAAATGCATTTACGCACTGCCCCTACCCATTGCATTAGTGAGACCGAAGTCCCCTAATGCAATGGGTAAGGGGGCACGGAGTGACGAGCTCCGTGCCAGTGTGGGACTCGCCCGGGCGTGAAGCGCCTGGAAATACCCACTAAAACCCCCCGGGGTCGTCCGCTGCATTTGGGATGGGGGCGACACGGGGTGGCTTTCGCAGGCACCGCGTCGCAGGGTGTGTCTTACCCTGGCATAATTTAAAAATGGTGTCTATTTTAAAGTCCTCGCCTGCCGATAATGGCTCGGGCAGTAGCCGGAGGCAGGGGCTTAAACATCCTGCAAAGCATAAGCTTTGCCAAGTCCATATGTTTAGAGCGTGCAAAACTTATTTGCGCGAAAATTGTGCTGATCTCGACGGTAGCGATTAACCATATTTTAATATAATAAAAAAAAAAGATTTTTATTTACCTAAAGGATCTTAATATCTTTTAGTCTGATTTTCATTCCAAAGAGTAATATTTTTGTTGAATTGGTATTTTTTTTTTTTTGTAAATTTATAAACTTTTGTTTTTATAATTAGTACAAGAAAAAACGTAAATAAATAATTATTATTTTATAACTAAGAACTCATTTCATTTAATTCCACTAAATAATTAATTATTCTACGAAATAAAAACAACATTAACACAAAATTAATGATAACCACACAAATATGGTACATTCAATTATGGGTAGTTACCACATGCTCGCCGGGTTAAATTTATCAAAAAAAAATTAGAAAAAAAAAATTTAAATTATTTTTTTTAATTAAATGAAATATGAAAATTAAATTAAATATAAATAGATTTCAAAAGTTTAAATAAATCCAAATCAATTTGATTAAAATAATCTCGCAACAACACATTCCTAATTACGTATAATATATTATCAAAATCACAGTCTGTCAATACATGGGACTTTATTCCCTTTGTAATTAGACCCGTGATGTTACAATTTTATTTTCACTAATGTTCGTCCGCAGACACCCCAAATGATAACGTTAACATTTACCGGCGCAGTGAATCATGAAAACTGGGATATTTATACGAAGAATCTACTCACAACGGAAAGGAAGAATCCAAACGGATGCCCGATCAAAGCGACGTTTTTCATTTCGCATCCTTACACGAATTACCGGCACGTTCAGAAACTATGGAACGACGGTCACGAAATAGCCGTACATTCGATAACGTATGCAAAAATGTTATTAGATATATATTCCCAGGGGCGGATTAAGTCTCGCAATGGCGGGGGGCATGTTGCAAATATAACCAATTGGACTCCAGTCAGAATCTATACATTCAATACTAATACTAATAAATAATCTTGTGGTGTCTATTTGTAATATCAAAATAACTTTTTACTGACTGACTACGGTACCTATACTAAAAACAACGCCAATAAGCGATGATGACGCGGCGGATGTTAGTGCGGCCGGATTCCGCGTCAGTGGGCGCGGGTTCAAATCATATCCAACTCGAAAATGGGTCTAAGCTTTCGGTGAAGGAAAACATCATGAGGAAACCATAAAATGGTGGTAGGGCATTTTCTATTGATGCTCGTCTGGGTAGCTACCACCCTCAAGTTTGAAAACCTGTCGCCAAATACCAATAGGTGTGTTCTGGCAGCATCACCTGAGAACCAAAACTTTTAGGTTTAGTGTGTTTCCCATCCTAGACCAGATCTTCACTTAACATCAGGTGAGATTGTGGTCAAAGCACTGAGACTATATCCCATAAAAAACACAATTTTATAAAATCTCTGTCTGTCTGTTTGTTTCGGGTAATCTCGGAAACGGCTGGACCGATTTTAACGGGATTTTTTTTGGTAGATAGCTGAAGTTACTCTCCGTAACTTAGGGTACATTTAATTTTCAAAAATAATAAGGTTTCCGCGTAAAAAAAAACAAAACTCATAAAAACTTAAATAACATCCGATTCAAAGCACAGTTTTACGGGCAAGTGTTATAATTTATGAGAAATATTTTTAATTTATCCTAGTACTAAAAGTTTTTTTAGGAAATTAATTAGAGTTCCGTATAAAAAAAAAATAAAACCCAGTGAAGAATATATGATACGCGAGCGCAGCCGCGGGCGGACAACTAGTTATAAAATAAATCACAACTTTTGTAATAAGGGGTAGGAAGGAATCGAGAATGTCTATAATTCTGCTTACTCCAAACGTGAACTCCACGTTCCCCTTATAATATCGTTTAATCCACCCCTGTATTAAGATAAAATTAATAGCAATCTTTTCAATAAAACTAAAGTCAATTAATGACAGTAACCGTGGTCCAGCGGAATGGTGGTCAAGAAATGCAACCGTCGAAGATTGGTTCGATGAAATGATCGGACAAGCGAATATTATAAATCGTTTTGCTAGAGTACGTATGGAGGATTTCAGGTGAGTTTGTAATATAGGTAGCAATAACATTTAAAAAAAAAATTAAGGTATTTAATCAAAAACACCACTGTCTATTGAATTTATCACTAATCGAATAATATTTAGTTGTCATCATGTTGTGGCGTACTCTATATTTAATTCTTTCAAAAATAAATAAATACAAATTAATAAATGATAATTGCGCGCCATGTAACTTCCCTGAAATCACGGGTACCGTATTAAGTAGGTACCTACCTCGTACGGCAAGATGCCGCCGGCCGCCGACAAATGACGAGCCCACAAGACTCTGAACGACCAGCCAGTGTGCTAGTATCAGTGTAATCGACCACACGTCGCCTCTCGACGCATTCATTCTTTTATATTTTTTGTACAATGTAATGTATTTTATAGTAAATAAGTATACAGAAAAATCGCATATTTAATTTACTTACCAAAAACGCTACAATGCTTTATAATTTATTTATTTACTCTTAATCAGAGATGTGTCTAGGTATAGTCGGTGGGAACGTTCCGCTTATGGGTGACACCCGATCATGAATCCAAAAATTCACAATAATTTGACAGATTGTAAAAAATATACCACTTGTAAACATGTTATAGAGTAGAACCTGGATAACTTAAGACCTCTATAATTAAAAAAATCCTTCCCTATAGAGCCAAAAACCTCTTTAATTCAAAATACGAAAACTATCGAGTTTAAACAAATAATTTGCATTTTGCCATTTTTTATAGTACGATGTAGTAATGCTGAAGGCGACATTTTGTCAGGTTTATTCGGTGTGCGGTGCTTGCGAAAGCCACCCCGTGTCGCCCCCATCCCAAATGCAGCGGACGACCCCGGGGGGTTTTAGTGGGTATTTCCGGGCGCTTCACGCCCGGGCGAGTCCCACACTGGCACGGAGTTCGTCCCTCCGTGCCCCCTTACCTATTGTATTGGGGGACTTCGGTCTCACTAATACAATAGGTAAGGGTAGTGCGTAAAAGCATTTCGCCCCGTCAAAAAAAAAAAAAAAAAAAAGTTTATTCGGTGTCTTTACTAATAAATAAACTTGGAGTGTCTGTTTGTAATGTCAAAATAACTTTTTTTACTGAATACAATATAAATGTATATCTGAGACCTATGCCAAAATTACAATTTTTGAAATTTTTGCCTGTCTGTTCCTAGTAATCTCCGGAACGGCTGGACGGATTTGGATGGGACTTTTTTTGGTAGATAGCCGAAGTTACTCCGAGTAACTTAGGTACTTAACGAGTACTTTTAATTTTCGAAAATAATTAGGGTTCCGCGTAAAAAAATTAAAACTCATAAAAAATGAATAAAATCTGATTCAATGCACAGTTTTACGGACAAGTGCTTAAATTTATGAGAAATATTATTACTTTATCTTATTACAAAAAAAAAATTGGGTTCCGGATAACAAAAAATTAAAACGCAGTAAAGAATATCTGAAACGCGAGGTAGCCGCGTTAGCCGCCATTGATAATAAAATTGACCTTGAAAACACCAATTGTTAAAACCAAAAAATAAATCGCCGACTTCTTTCAATAACATTAATAAATGTATATACGTATATGTGTAATAATCTCGAAACAAATCACAGAAACAAACCTCCATCAGTTCAATTATGATCCATAGAAACCCCTGTAACTCGGATTTAAGTTGAATTTTGATTCGTATTAACCCATTCTTTCTACGCCACTGCTCTGAATATCAATTCTTTATTTCTTTATATTATACGAGTACATATACTTTATGCATATAATTTATAACTACCTCGGTGGCGCAGTTGTATTACGGTACGACTGTCGTTCAGAGGTCTCAGGTTTGATCCCCGGGTCGGGTCAAGTGATATTGGGTTTTTCTACTCAGTATCATCCCGGAATCTAGAATTTGTGTCCGATATGGCGAAAGGCTCGCCCCATATCATATCTGGGACGGAAATAAGCTCGGTGAAATGTAGGGTGGGTGTAGTTCGCTGTATCACCACTGTCTAGCCCTTCGGGGATAACAGCCGTGAACTTATGTTATGTTTACTTTACGGTTGACTCTATAATTTATCCCGCAGAGGTATGAGGGTTCCGCGTTTATCAGTAGGGTGGAATCGACAATTCCTCATGATGCAGGAGTTCGGTTTCGTTTATGACTCCACAATTGTCGCGCCACGCGTTGATCCACCATATTGGCCGTACACTTTGGATTATAAGATGCCTCATCAATGTCCTGGTAAGTAATACACGGTCGTGCTTTATTGATACTGTGGTCGGATACAGCGTCACTTGAGGTCAATCCTAGTATTAAACCTAAGCAATAGGGACTTTTCAAACTTGAAACAACACTGTACGTAAACAAAATTTTATGCGAAAACCCCCACTCTCATGTCATTCTCGCGGTACTCGCGCGATAAATTTTTTTTGTTAATCGTGTCAATTGTAATTTATATTTGTTTACATTTTACAAAACGCAAATCCATTCCAATCTGTTAGTAGGTTTATTATAGTTCAACATCCAATGAACCAATTTAACATGAATCGTTTGTAAAATTATAGATGTATTCTCTGCTCAATTTCTAGTACATATACGTTTTTACTTTTTAGTGTTTAATTTGTTACGTGAAATTGTTTCATTTACAAATGATGGAGATAAAAATTAATTAAATGAATAAAAAAAACATTACAAGCAGATTCTATTATTTCCAGCACATAACAGATAAATGTCACATAAGTGAATAATGAGGAGTACATATATTTATATATACATAATATAATGGATACATATATAATTCATCATTCTCCTGCCTTTTCCCAACTCACTTGGGGTCGGCGCAGTATGTTTTCTTCTTCCATACGTCCCTATCTGCCGTCGTCTCTTCATTCACTACTTTTTCTTTCATATCATTTCTTACACACTCCATCCACACTTTCTTTGGCCTTCCTCTACTTTTCCATCCTTCCACATTCATATTCATTACTATTTTACCCACATGCGCTTCCTGTCTTCTCTTAACATGTCCATACCACGACAAACGAGAACCTTTTAACTTTTCTACCACTGACGCAACTTTCAAACTCCCTCTAATATATTAATTTCTTATTTTATCCATTCTTGTAACACCACACATCCATCTCAACATTCGCATCTCAGCTACATGCAGTCGCTTCTCATCCATCTTCTTACTATATACATATATAATTACCGCAGAGTATATATTACTATATACCTTATGTAATATGTGATTAACGCAATTGATGTTAAGTTGGACAATTTGAATTGTTGTCTTTGTTGCAAGATAATTGGATAAACACAAAAGTTGTTACGTATTATCGTAGTGCTAGAGATATGGAAATCATCGTCATTTAAATCACGATTCTATCAAGTTAATTCGCATTCATTCACGAAAGGGTTATTTATTAAGTAAATTTCTTTTATACAAACAAGCTAGGTTTCAAATTATCATAAAAGAGTTCTAGTTTTCTAGTCTTTTTTAAATAAAATAAAACATATTTTGCGGACTCTGTGTCCACACGTTTTTTTTTATGTTGGAGGTTTAATTCGACTTGCGTCAGAAAAAATTGCCTATAATAAATATGTCATGCAGCTATGCAGTTACCTTCTTTCATAACTAATTAAGTGAGCTTGAATCTACTTCTATTTAACATCTAAACTAAGACGAATAATTGTTTTTTTTTTTTTTTATATATGTATACTTTTTTATTTATATATATTTATATTTATAATATACTTTTTTTGTGTTCTAGTTTAGAAAGAAAACACTAATTATTATATTATATCGAGTGCCCGCAATTTGATTTTAACCAAAATTTATGAATAACCCGCAAATAATATCTTTAAACTGCTACTAAATTTTTAATATGTCTGTTCATATTATATAATTAGGGTGTCCGTTATTTACCAAGTTGACAATTTTCACATGGGTGTCAATTAAATTATTATTTTATAGCATAAATTATTTATGTGATTTTATCAAAACCAAAAAGGGGTCATAATAGAAGTAAAATCGACAATATTTGACAAATTATTGAGAATTATTTTCTAAAAACTATTTTTTTTTTATTTAGTCCCCTTACATTTCAAACATAATCCGAGTTTTGTTTACCTTTTTGTGGATTTACCCTTATTTTCGTTTTTTTTTTTATACCTTTATTGTTTTCATCATGTTTCTATTTTACAATTTTATTCTATTTCTTATCTATGTGTTCCTATTGCATTGTGGTTATGTCGAATCTTAATATTTATTAAAATCCTATATCTAATTTACAATACTTATTGTATTTCTTATCTCTTGTTCTGCCCTGTGTCAATAAATGATAAAAAAAAAAAAAAATCTCTTGTTCTATAACATTTTGTTTTGTCGGATCTTTATTTATTCATAATTCTTATCATAGTTTTCATATACATATTTCTAATTTTACATTTTTATCTAATTTATTGTTTAATCTATTACTATTTCTATTAATGTCTAGGAATAATGGGAAAAATCGTCATTTAGACAGGGTTTAACAGAAACGAAAAAAAAATTAAGTGAAAAGTTCTTTAATAAAATTGATACTTACGCAGCCTATCGCTGTACACAATTATTGCCCGGAGCGTCATTAGATGTATAAACCATACGAATGTTATTGCTACATGCTAATAAATTCAATGAACAAATTATGAAAATTATACATTAAAAAAGATTCGAATTTTCACTTCTGTCGCCAGACCCATGGCTGCATAGTTTTTTTTTTTTTTACAAAATTATATTTAGGCTATAACTAATAATTTAATTGATACCCAAGTATATGTACTATAAAACAAAATGGTGATCTTGTAAGAAGCTCCTTTGAGTTATGAAACCCGTGTATATAATTTGCCCATAGAAGCCAATCAATACTGCCCGACGCGAAGTTACGCGGGTCTCTGGGAAATGGTTATCAACCCACTAGTAAATGGAAACCAGACTTGCACTACATTGGACATTGGTCACTGTCCGAACACACTATGTGGCGATGATATTTACAATATCCTGATGACAAACTTCAAAAGGCACTATTTAAACAACCGATCGCCATTTGGAATTCACTTAAGTTCTTCATGGTTGAAGAACTATGATTATTTAGCTGCTTTGAAGGTTAGTACATCCTTTTGTATATCTAATACTATATCCAGGTAAATATCATATATCATAACATTAGTTTAAACCAGTGGTCGTCACACTTTTCTAGTCAAGGGCCACATAGGTTAATGTCAGGTACCACTGCGGGCCGCACTTTTATAGATTAAGTAGTAATTATGAAAAAAAAAAAAAAGAACCAGACTGGAGTGTTTTAGACGTTCATAAGCGCCTTCTTAGGGCCTAAATTGAATAAATAAATTTTGATTTTGATACCATTTATTATTGAACACATTTATATGAGCTGGCAAAAGCAAACTCTTAAAGATTTTGTAATAATAACAGATAAAGTAATTTTTTGACAACCTAATTCACTAATTACTCATTGATTTCAAAGCAACTAAAAAACTAATTTGAGTTCATTTGAAAAGGATTGAAAAATTGAAAATAAGGAATGAATATAATGTGGGAGTTTGAAGGTTGTGCTAGTGGTAGAAAAGTTGAAAGGTTCCCGTTTGTCGTAGTATAGACATGTTATGAGAAGAGAGGATGCGCATGTGGGTAAAATAGTAATGAATATGAATGTGGAAGGAAGAACAAAGAAAGTGTGGAGTGTATAAGAAATGATATGAAAGAAAAAGGTGTAAATTAAGGAAGGAAGAACAAAGAAAGTGTGGTGGAGTGTATAAGAAATGATATGAAAGAAAATGGTGTAAATTAAGGAAGACGGCTGATAGGGATGTATGGAAGAAGAAAACATACTGCCCCAACCACAAGTGAGCTGGGAATAAGGCAGGAGAATGATAATGAACTTCAACTTATTATTATTAGATATGATTGTGTCCAAACGTTAGTCCATTCAATTTTAACTTTTTTACCAATTATATACAAACCTAAACACATGTATACCTAATAAAAATACCAATATACCAATGATTGACGTGGCCGTTTGGAGTTCTGCAATGATCCTGAGCTTTCAATAAAGTCATAGCACCTATAAACCATGAAAGCCAGCTCCTACAGGCTTTAACATCTTTACACCAACATATAACTTGTTAACCAAACAAATACTTATCCAATATTTTAAACATTATTTGCAGATAAAAAAATTAATAAATATAAATTTTTTAATCATAACAAATAAAAATACTTTTTTTTAATCATTTAAACTTAGATGATCCAAAACCTGATGATACATAATTGTGTTCTATATAATTTTAATAAAAAAATTTAAACCTGATGATACATAATTGTGTTCTATATAATTTTAATAAAAATTTATTTTTCTGCAGACATTTATAAGTGAAGTCCAAAAGTTGCCAGATGTTTACTTTGTAACATACAAAGAGGTAATTGATTGGATTAAACGACCTACTCCAGTTGTTCAGTTGAAGAAATTCCAACCTTGGCAATGCAAAGATCGCCACTTTGAAGAATCAGAGATAGTGTGTAACATAGCTAATACATGCAAACTTCATTCGAAAGTAATGGAACATGATAAATACATGATAACCTGTATGGATTGCCCTAAAAGTTACCCTTGGGTTAGAAACGAATTCGGTTTTGATTGACAGTATCTGCCAAAAAAGAGACAATACAAAACCTAGTAGTTCCGAAAACCAATACTAATATAGATTATTAATTAAATTATAAAACTAATAATTAAAAATACTAAATTAGATTTATAAGTACTAAAATTGTATAAAACAATTGCTAAATTTCAATACAAATTAAATTTATTAGCAAATAACTCCGCAGTTTTATATTGGGCATATTAATACTGAATTATTGTAAAATAAAACATTTAGTATCCAATAATTTGTTTAAAATAATTAATTGTTATCATAATAAATATCATTTTATTTACAGTTCTTTAAACTGCTCAGCACCAACCTTGTGTTTACATCAGTTTTCAATTGGTTTCCTATTGTTGAACTTTTATTGGTATTTGAGTGATTAATTCCTTGAGCACTTAGCTGGCGTTTACGCCAGTTTTCCATTGTTTTCCTATTGTCTTATTTTTATGGTTACTCCATGCATTAAGCAATAAAAGTTAATTGTAAAAAAAAATCTTTTATCTAAAGCCATTTTTATATGTAATTCATTAGTCATCAGTAATTTTATACTTTGCTTTCAAGAATAATTTCTTATAATCATGTAGAAGGATTTTATTTATAAAATTTGTCTATAATACAGAGTTTATTGTTTGTTGGGAATTCTTTATTTCTATGAAAAAAAAAAAAAACGTCCTTAAATATAATTTTATTATACAAAACTTAGAAATTATGAGTTTATTATTAACATTTAATTCATTATCATTCTTGAGTGATGAAAGGATTGGGTATTGCCTCCATTCCATCCATCGGGCATATTAATACCACAGAAGTACCACGACACACCACTAGCCCCAGTGCTCTTGTATCATCTAACAATTTATATGGATCATCAGGATCTAAAATGGTTTTAATAAATAAATTATTTTAGTTATACAATACATAATTACAATTAAAAAAAAATAGACTATATCTAACAGAAACATGTTTTAAGAACACAGTGCAAGGGGTATTAACTGTCAGGTTCTCAAAAATAAAGGTCAAAGACTAATAAATCTACAATTTATTGTAACTGGAGATAATATGAAAATAAGATACTTCATTATTATATTTATTTGTACTCACCTCTGAGAAATTCTGTAGTATTATCCAACACAAGGTTTAATAAAGGGTCATAGCCTTTTAAGATACCTGCAGCCTCTCGACCACCAGCAAATTTCACTCTAATACTTTTCTCTAAATATTTACTCAAGTCAAGAATTGATTCTTTCCTTTTCTTCTCTTTGTTATCACCTGAACCTTGGTTAGACTAGAATTTGGGTAATAAAAATAGTTTCATTGAATTTTAATTGTGTGTGAATTATTTTAAATATATGTGAGTTCTATAGATTTTCCAATTGTTGCTATAGGATTATATAGCGGTCGAGATAATTTATAGTTGTTTGAAAAATAATCCATGAAGCTGGGGATACAAATAAGGTAATAAAAACAACATCAAAACAAAGAAAAAGATTATGACAATCCAATGTTTCATACAAACATAAGCCTAAGTTTTAATACTTGTTTCTATTCTGAGTAAATTATTATACAGTAGTATAGTAACTTTTGAAGTTGAAGTAGTAATTTTTTGAATAAATATAATATCTCACCTTGTTTTTATCGCCTCCTTCTTTAGATGCCATGGTAAATTTCTTAAAACTTAAAAAAAAATGATGTTATACAACGAACATAGTTTTTTTTAACGTAAATAGCAAAATTACAGTTCTTCAGAGCACAGCTTTATTACTTACTTTTAATATTTATCAGGAATCCGGTAATCGTTTTCAATGAAAATTTAGAGGTTATAAGTAGTTATGTTTACTCTGTGTTCAGTTCATACTTCATAGTAAACGAGTGTCGTTCGCGAACAAAACTTCAAATGAACTACTTCAATTTTATCTGTCTCGTTCAATCTACTTCACTTAGATTTATTGTAGTCCTCAGTAGTCCTCTACGAATCTTAAGCGAGTCGAGTCGAACACAGCTGACCGTATCAGAAACCAGCGTTAACCGAGCTTGTTTGCGAGTCTTGCTTTGTTGTATACTGAAGTGGTTTGTTTCATTCGTACTTTACTTCTGTTATGAATGATTTTGTGAGACCTCTAACGTCCATTATACATTACGTCTTATTATAAAGAATAAAAACGGATTTTCCAAGTTAATACACCAATGAACAATTTACAAATTCAGTTGTACGTGGTCAAAAACAAAAATAAGAAATCTAAGGCAATGTTTTCATTTTTACCAAATGAAAACTGATATCCAAATCGAAAAGGTAAAAAATTATAAGCTTCATGGTAAAGAAGTCACGAAACATTTAGATTTTTTTTATATTTATAAACAAAAATTACCAAAGTGTAGTTGATGACACTAACAACGTAAGTTATGCTAATGTTTTGCTTATGTATTTATATAATTAAATATATGCATTATTACTATCAAAAGTACATATTTAATTAATGAATAGAAGATCAGCTTTAAGCTCTAAAATGACATATTGTGAAATATTAGGTTATCATTACTTAATGAAAAAAGTATGTACGTAAATAATATAAAAAAAAAAGTTGTACCTACAAAACACTATTACAGTATTTTTTGTTTGATATGATTTAATGAGATATTTTCTTTGTTAACACAATCTGATATACCAAACACATAAAACGTATAACGAAAATGACTTTTGCACATAAAACAACGCATTCTCATTCAAAAGTCCAAGACGTTTTTATTAAGGCGCATATTTCAATGAAATAGTCCATCTCGTAATTAGCGAATAAAAGATTCAATGAAGTAAATGAACTAGCGAATTAAAAATGTACGCCCGACAAAAACATCTCTCAAGCAAGTGAACTACATTGAAGTAAAACATAGAAGTACCTCCAGTAGTGTAAAGATATATACATATCTTTAGTGACACATTTTGCGCATGGCTAGTTCAGTATTGGTTAGTATTGGCTAGCAAAGATGAATAATAATAGGCTAGTATTGGTTTAGTTCATAGCACAGAGTGCAATATATAGTTCACATTATTAATTAATATAGTGTAAGAGTTTAGAGTTCCGGTTTTTGGATTCGTCTGGTAAGCTTCGTAGTGGACGGACGTTCGCTACGCTCGCTCGCATAAATACGATTTTCGTGCTCGATTTCGTTTCGCCGCCGCCAGAGTTCGTTCGCTTGCGTAGCAACAGCCGTTAAATTTATTTAACGGTTGAGGTGACGCAAGCGCGCGTGCCGCGTCGTGTACCCGGTGTGGGTTTCCCGCGCTGAGGTATTTCTGCGAGCGATTGAATACTCGTTTTTATAATTTACTTATAACTTCGAGTATTCTCGTAAAACGTACTTTTCAGTACGCGCGCGTTTAACGTATACTCACCCTTAAGGTGAGGATACGTGTCGCTTCTCGACATTATTAAAACCCACTCTCTCTTGATTGTGGTCATCACCGGAGACCTAACGGTGCCAACCTAAGGTGGTGCAGGGTTTAGCAGGTTCCCTGGGGACCCCCTTCTGGGGTCACCGAATACCGGAATCTGGTGTGTGATCACACCGGGTTTCCTTCTTTCTTACCCGATTTCCGCTCCTGCTACAGATCCATCCCCTGGGTGCTGTTTGGGCGTCTGACCCACGTCCTCGGCCCTAGGGCTTGTTAGGGCCTCCCCCTAGGCTCCGTAGGCTCCCATTTACCTTGAGTCATTGCACTTTGACTCAACGGTCACTTGCGAGACTCGCGTAGTCTCATAGATTTTTGGCGCGCCCCCCTGCCCCTCAGGCAGGGAGGTAGTTCACCCCCCCCTGCCCTCTATGCCATCGCGGGATGGCCGAAGTAAGTGTTGTGGAGCGAAAGCTCCTTAGGTTCGCTCAATTATTGCTAGACAAATCTCCCATACTCGCCCGGGAGTTTAAAAACTTTAGCGCGGATTCCCCATCGCCGGCCGTGCCCTCAATTCGAGTTAGGAAGCCGGTTCCTAACATCAACGCACCGGAGCGTTCTCGCGCGCCCACGCCACCTACGGTTAGAGATAGGCGCGATTCGTCCTTTTCGGACTGTCGCTCGCGTTCGCGGTCGCGTTCGCGTTCCCCTTACCGCCGTCCGCACTCGGCGGAACAAATCAATGTCAGCACGGGGAATAGTTTTTCCCCTCTGTCCCCCCAGAGCCAGGCAGATAGGCATCCGAGCCTGATGCCTAGGTTCGCCGCTCCCGCAGTCCATTCGTCGTCTGGGTCAGACTCGGACGAGATGGATGTTGCGTATCCCCCGCTAGGGGGGGGTTAATTCACCACCCCCAAGCGGAAAAATAAGAGGGAAGGCGCCGGCCTCTCCGCCGCCCTCCGAGTCAGTCCCGAAGGTCCTCGCCGTAGAGGACGCGTCACGGCAGCCGACTCCGCTGCCTGCCGCGAAGTCGGCAGCGCCCAAGCCTGCAGCGGCACCGTCTCAGGTGCAGCCCAGGAAGGTGCGTCCCCCCCCCCTGTCACGATCCAGGACAAAGCGTCCTTGACGAAAATCTCTGCGGCGTTAGCGAGCCGCAAAATACATTTCTCCAGCGCGACGAATGTTCGCGATGGAATCATGGTGAAGATGTCGACCACGGACACCTTCCGCGACCTCACGCGGTTTCTCCGTGAGGCGAAATATGCTTTTTTCACGCACGCGCTGGAGGAGGAGAAGTCCCTCCGCGTCGTGATCAAGAGAGTTCCAAAGGAACTCTCTTGTAACGAAATCGCTGACTCCCTTAAGGAGCAGGGATTCCCCGATGCTGAAGTGCATCGGATGCATGACCAAAGAGGCAGGAGACCATATAACATGGTCCTTGTTTCACTCCCCGCCAACGAGGTTAGCAAGAAGGTCTTCGGTCTGAAGACCCTCTGCGGCCTCTCCCGCATCTGTGTGGAAGTCCCACACAAGAAGTCTTACCCCTCGCAGTGTCACCGCTGCCAGGGGTACGGGCACAGTTCTCGGAGCTGCTTTATGGCTCCGAGATGTGTCAAGTGTCTCGGGGATCATCTCACCCCCGACTGTCCCCGTCCCAAGGACACTACCGACCCTCCGAGCTGCGTTTTGTGCAGGCAGGAGGGTCATCCCGCAAATTACCGAGGGTGCCCGTGTGCGCCCAAGGTAAGACGCAACCAGCCTAACAAAGGCGGTAGACGCGTTCCTCAGAGGAACGCTGCCCCCCTCCTCCTCCAACCTCAAGTGCCGCCTATGACACTGAGGTCTTTCCCGTGCCTCCCAGGCACGTCGGCGTCGCCTTCCGCGGTGCCGACCCGTCCCGCCGCCCCCCGCCCCGCAGCCCCTCTGGCTCCGTGGGCACCTAGGCCCCAAGCCAAGGCGCAGCCGCGCCTGGCTACCCCCCCCCAGGCCCCTCAGGCCAACTCCACCGGCCTAGACCGGGTTTTATTTCTCCTGCGCATCCATGATGTGCAGGAAGTAGTCGCGTTCAACGCAATGTTGAACAGCGGCTCGGGAAACGCCGAGCTCGAGGCTATCGCGCGTTTCCCTGCCATCGCCATGACCCTTCAAGGTCTGGCACGCGTCTCTCTTCACCCGTAATCGATGGCTAAGTTTAAGCCTCGCGGTCTCTCCCTCTCATTCTTTAACGCGCGGAAATTAGCTCCGCAGCGTGAATTAGTCGCTAACTTTCTCCGCGATCGTCAAATAGACGTATTTCTCGTCCAGGAAAACTTTTTGAAGCCTAGTGATCGCAATCCCGGGATTGCGAATTATAGCATAGTACGAAACGATAGGACCCCTGAAAGGGGCGGTGGTACCCTTATTTATTATAAACGGTCACTCTATTGCTCGCCGTTACAAGCTCCGGAGCTTACCAATATGGAAGTTTCGGTATGTAGAATAGGTATGACTGGCCATCCGTCAATCGTACTCGTGTCTGCATACCTCCCCCCCCCAGCAAACGACCCTTAAGGTCAGACCTAGAGAAGCTTTTCGCATTAGGCGACTCTGTCATTATCGCCGGCGATCTCAATTGCGGGCACACCTTCTGGAACAGCTCGTGCGTTACGCCCAATGGGGCGGAACTCATGCGCTTAGTACGGAAGCTCGATTTTGAGGTCGTCGCGCCCTTAGAGCCCACCCATTTTCAACCGAACTGTCGCCCGTCGGTTCTAGATTTCGCTGTTTTGAAAGGAGTCTCGCTTCCTGTGCGTCTTATACAAGTCGTACACGAACTCGACTCCGACCACCGCCCAGTAGTTTTGATGTTAGGTCACACGGATGACTCTAATTCTAGCCCGCCAGTTGTAAAAGTCGCGGACTATTACAAGCTCGGCCGTTATTTAAAGGACCATCCGTCCACCCCCTCTCTCGATAGGATCCCAGATGTACTGGATACGTCTGCGGACGCGGACCTCGCGATCGATCGATGCTCTGGTTGAGCACCTCAAGATCGGCATCGAGGAGACCTCGAAAGAGGTGCAAGCGGCGAACGATCGCCGCTTTGTACTCCCCGATGACGTGAGAGCTCTGCTCACCCAGAAAAAAAAACGCCGCGACCCGCGCCCACGACACGTATCCGACTGAGGAGAATCGTGCGCGCTTGCGTTCTTTGCGTAGAGCGGTGAAAAGCCGCATAGATCAGATCCGTAATGAAGGGTGGGACAGCCTCTTAGGAGAGCTGAAACCTTCCCACCTCGCGTACTGGAAGCTCGCACGATCTATGAAGATGGACCGTACCATCGTTAACATGCCCCCCCTGGACAGAAATACGCAGGGTCTTCAACCCGCATTTGACGATATCGAAAAAGCCGAGTGCTTAGCCGATAGCCTCGAGCATCAATGCGCTCCCGTCACCGACAACATTGATATCGAACACATCTCTGTTGTCGAATCCTCTGTGAAGGACTCCCTCGCTCTTACTCCGGTTGTCCCCCTCTCACCTGTCACCTGTGACGAGGTTACGACTGCCATCAAGGGCCTTAAGCCCAGAAAGTCCCCCGGTCCCGACGGAATCAGGAACGAAGTCATCAAACTTCTTCCTCCGCCTCTGGTCGCGTTGCTGGTCTGCATCTTCAATGCGGCCATCAAAAACAACCACTTTCCAGCCGCCTGGAAAGCAGCTATAGTTATAGGGATACACAAACCTGGCAAAGACGCCAGGCAACCCGATAGCTACCGTCCAATTAGCCTGCTTAACACCTTAGGCAAACTCTATGAGCGGATCCTTATGAACCGTCTCATAGAGGTGATAGAGGACAAAAATCTCTTGCCTCCCCAACAGTTTGGCTTCCGAGCCAGACACTCCTGTGCGCATCAGGTGCTCCGCCTCACGGAGTACGTACTCACCAATATTAATCACCCTGATTTAATAAATCCTGGCATACGCTCGCAGTCTTCTTCGACGTTGCCAAAGCATTCGACAAGGTCTGGCACACGGGCCTCGTCTACAAGCTCACTAGATTAGGTATCCCCGACACCCTAGTTAGAATCATACACGATTACCTCACCGATCGTAGTTTCCGCTATAGAGTAGAGAGCGCTCTCTCTATAGCCCACCCCATACGCGCAGGAGTCCCCCAAGGTTCCATTCTGGCGCCTGTCCTCTTTAACCTATACTTAGCGGACCTCCCTGATCTCGGAAGAGTTCAGCTAGGTCTATACGCGGACGACACTGTCATATATTTCGCTTTTCGTAAGAAAACGGTCTTGCGCAAATACGTCCAAGGCGCTGTCGACCAACTCAGCGCTTGGTATTTCAAATGGCGTCTCGCGATAAACCCGAGTAAGAGCGCCGCGTTATTATTCACTAGAAGCCGTAAACTTAGGGAAGACCCTCCCAAGCCCATACAGTACGCGGGTACTGAAATCCCATACTCCTCCGAAGTCAGGTACCTAGGAGTTCAATTAGATGACAGACTCTCTTTCAAATCTCACATAAAGAAAGTGAAGCGCCAGACCTCCATGGTGCTAGGTCGTCTCTATCCGCTCTACAACAGCAAGAGCAAAATGGCACTCCGCCATAAGATTACCCTATACAAGATGGTGGTCAGACCCATCATCACGTATTGCGCACCTGTCTTCGGTCACATCACTCGTTCACGCATGCACGCCTTACAAAGGATTCAGAATCGCTTTGTAAGGAAGGCAGTAGGTGCCCAATGGTTCGAGAGAACTGTGGATTTACACAGGGATCTCAACCTGCCCTCCATTAGGTCCGTTTTCAAGACCCAGTGTCGCGCTTTCTTCGAACGCGCAGAGACACACTCGAACCCCCTCATCGTGCGAGCCGTCTCGTACTTGCCAGGACGTAAGCCGCGTCGTATACGTCGGCCGCAAAGGATCTTATCGTGTCGCGACGATACCATAACTCGTAGTAATAGGATCTTTCCTCCTTTACCTCGTACAAATGCGTGCCAGCGCCCACGCCCGCGAAACCGCCGTTCCCGCCGCCGGGGACAGGCGGCTAACTTTGCTCCCGCACACACTCCGGGTCCCCCTCAGGCGGCGACCCAAGACGTGTCTCGTTCCCCAACTGGGGAGGCTCTTGACGTCGCCGCCAGCGCGATACAGTAACACTGCCCACGCATTGAGCAATTACACGCACAACACTCCATACACACTCATGCATAACATGCAAGGTACATAGGTCCTGTAAGGAACCTTTTTTTTTTTTTTTATGTAAATAAAAAATAAAGATTAGCTAGGATACAACTCGCGAGTGAGTCTTGAGTACTCAGGTGACGGCCAAGCCGAGGTTCGTACCACTTTGGTAGCCCTTGAGCTAGTCACCTTATTGCGGCGAGTGCCTTCAGCACTCGCCCCCAAAGTTCGGTGAAGCTGTAAAGGCCCTTCCGGTCAACAGCATTAGCTAGGTCAAAAAAAAAAAAAAAAAAAAAAAATATAGTGTAATGTGGCATGCAATGTAAACTATATGATACCACAAAACTCTGTAAATACTTTAAACAAGAACAACAAAGGACTACCTATGTACCTATTCTTTGGAATTTCTAAAAAACTGTGTGGAGCTTAACTTAAAGAACTTTTACTCATTTATCACTACATAAATTATAATCAACAATGACCAGAGGTAAATAATAAAATTAGTGTCAAAGTCATAGATTTACGTCAAATTCTTAAAATATCTTTTTAATCTGTGATTTATTGCAAAAAAATGAGATATGATATCGACGTAAACAAAATAAAGTGAAATAGGTATTAAATCATTAATTTTCTCATACAAAACGCATTCAATTCGAATGGCTATAACGTACATTTCATATTTTGAATTAGTAAGTTAAGTATTAAGCTTCATATAAACAAATGAGATATCAATGCGCTCGTCAGTGAGCTATATATTGTCTCACGCCCCTGGAGAGTCTGTGATGTCGCACCCGGATTACGGGCAGCACGCCCAGCACCATGCGTGTCTGTTGGTGCTCGTCAAAGGCATTGGGGGCATGTTGAAAAACTTCAATAAACTTTGGGAACGGATTCAGAAAGTTAACAACATCAAAGTAACTGGTATGTTATTACGTGTATATAACTAAAAATTTCGTTATACTCCAGCTTATTTTAAACTAATTCCTCATTACCCTTATATTTAAGAATATACTTTCTATTTGTAATAATTTTAATGCTTTCAGTACTTTATAAATTAAATTGTTTATAATTAATTAACTATTATGAGACAATATCTCATTATGTGAAATTATACAATGTTATGATATGTAAAATTAAAAAATTCTCTTTGAATTAATATATATAGTCAGATATCACTCATTCTTAATATAATATTTTATCATTTTCAACAGATTCTACTGGTCAAGTCAGAGATATTTGGGTGAGGTATGTAAGAGATTATCCAGGAAAACAATGACTGGGGTGATTTTCAAACACACAGGTATGTATGTCTTATTAAATGAATAAATATTTTTAGTGGCCTTAAAAATACACTTACATCTCTACTAGTTGAACAAAAAGGTTTGATTAAATAAAATTTGAAAAAAAAAATTGTTATCCCAGAATGTTTTTAAGTTATATTGAAATAGTGCCTGTTTATTTATTTTAAATATTTCATGAAATATAACACGAAGAATATAGCTTGTCTTTTGCGACATTATAAACAATATATTAAAAAAAAACAAAAATTTACCCAAACAAAAAGACAAAATATTTTATATTATTATATCATATATTAATATAAATTATGTAAATAATTATAAGTGATGAGCATAAATGTGTAAATTTATTGTAATATAACAAAAACTTAATCTTTTGTTCCTTCAACAGGAGATTACTTGGTCTAATAACTCTGAGTAAATTCAACAATCAAATAGAATTGAATGAAGTATGCAGAGTCCATGAATCTCTGAAAGTTAAATACTCAAATACTCTGTTTGATTCGAGAGCTTTTATGTTTGGACCTGTTAGTAACATGAAGAAACCAGAACAGGAACCTGAAACGTACAGTGTGTTTGAGGAAGATAAGGGTTCTAAAGACGGAAGCAGCACGAGCGATAAGTAAGTTTAAATAGATTATGTTTCATTTGATAAGATTTGTAATTGTTAATTTGTATATAATTTTTAATTATTGAATATTTAAAAAAAACTAGACAATCAGGGGGAATGTAAAAAAAATTATGTTTCTATATCATAGTTTGTTAATTGAAATTATTAAGACACCCTAACGAAATGTAACATCAATAATAACATTTAACTTGATGGCTGACATCATAGCATTGGTGACGGAAATCTATAAGTATTGCCACTACAGAAAATCCCTCAAGCCTCTAAAAAAGTTTTTACTTCAAAAGATTTTATTATTGTAAAGGTTGTTTGGATTAAAATACAAAACCATAATCCTTCATTAAGCCTCTAAAGAATATTTCGAGGGTATAGAACTAGAAATATTATGGCCAGTTATATTTGGTCTATTATATGTGATTATTTTGATTATATGTTTTATTCAGAGCATCAATACCTAGTGACCAGCCTGATAGTCTCACATCATCAGAAAGCCTTCCGCAGTCAATTATCTCTAATTTGTCCAATCCTCAAGAGGAACACTTCACAACTCCATCTAATTTCAAAACACATGCAATGTTCTACGGAGAAAATGATCCTGTACCAGATTTGGAACAAAATGTTGCGGATCTGATCAATTCCCTATTCTGGGTGGTAGAGTCTAAACGCCTTGAGAGATCTAGAGAGAAACTTGAAAAGGTTTCCTTACTTTTGGCCCCTTTTGAGAAGAAGGATTTTGTAGGTAACTGAATTATTTTGATTTGTTTTGTAGACACTATTTGAAGCGATCATGGCGCAGCGGGTTGTGCGGCCGGTTTCCGCTTCAATCGACGCTGGTTCGATCCCCACCTATCCGACTCTAAAGATCGGCCTGAGCTTCCGGTGAAGGAAAACATCGTGAGGAAACCATAGCATGGTAGTAGGACATTCTCTAATGATGCTCACCCTCAATTTTGAAAACCTGTTGCCAAACACCAACACGTGTGTTCCGGCAGCATCACTTGAGAACCAGTACCTCTAGGCTTAGTGTGTTTACCATCCTCGACCACATAATCACTTAACATCAGATGAGATTGTAATCAAAGCACTGAGACTATTCCGTGTAAAAAAATATAACTGAAGTGTCAAAACTATGCGACAAGTATTTAGCGGTCGATGACCCCACTCTCGCTGCAAAATGGCTACGCGATTTTGATACTTAAAGTGAATTTATAATGCATGTTTTTAATAGTTTTATTTAGTAGTTTACTGCTAAATTTATTTTAAAATGTTTCTTAATATGTCGATTACCGATAAAAATAAGACAATAGGAAAACAATGGAAAGCTGGCGTAGACGCCAGGTTAGTGCTCAAGGGGTTAATATAATTACAAGCCCCTATTTAATTATTGCCATTCATTTCAATTTCACCATGTACATGTATATAGAGCAATGTATGATTAAAATTAAAGTTAGAATGCAGCAACTCCTATTTTTTTTTTTGACGAGGGGAATGCATTTACGTACTACCCTTACCCATTGCATTAGTGAGACCGAAGTCCCCCAATGCAATGGGTAAGGGGGTGCGGAGGGACGTCTCCGCACCAGTGTGGGACTCACCCGGACGTGAAGCGTCCGGAAATACCCACTAAACCCTACGGAGCCGCCCGCCGCATTTAGAATGGGGGCGATATGGGATCGCGGTTGCATGCACCGCGTCGCCCCATGAGGCAAGCCCCATGGGCTTCGTCCGTGCAATGGCCCAACAGGGATGGGGGGGAGAATACCGATGCCTGACCCACAGGCTCTCTCTCCACCCACCACTTCGTCCAATACTCTACCATGAGAGCTTCGTCCGGGAGGGGGGTGACTACAGCCTTTAAGGCTACAACCCCCCCCCCCCCCCCCCCCTCAAAATATTGGATAGAACCTGTGTCACACTCGATATTGAAATAAAATTATTCATAAATCGAAATTGGCATTGCAGGCCTCGATATGGAGTCACGTAATAATAAGAAGCGATGCATGGGCCGTGTAACAAAGAATTTGGCAGATCTGACATTACAGGCGGGATTACTCCCAGAAAGCCTCAGTTTGTATCACTCATCGGCAGAAATACTTAAATCTGTCAATGATTGGTTATGGCTGGCGGCCGCTAAAGAAGGTATCACTTATTTTTGAATGCTCTTTTTAATTATATACAAGTTGGCCGTCCCACGCTTTAGGTTAAGTAAGTGTAATAAAAGCTTTATAGGTAATAGTATTCGGTTTTACAATAAGATCCCAAGTAACATTACCGATTTACCTGACAATAAGTTCAAGTGTTATGTCAAGCAAGTTTTAATATCAAAAGGTTATTACAGGGTGGATCATTACGTGAACGATAGTGATGTCTGGAATTAACCCACATCTCTGTGCTTCTGCTAACATTATTAAGACTACGATTTGTATAGTTTTTTATATGACAAAAAAATGATACATATTATATTTATAAAAAAAAAGAACCAGATCGAGTTTCTCGCCTGCGCTCTTCTCGACTGGGTTGTTTTCCAAACCGGTGGTAGTGTTTTAGACGTTCATAAGCGCCTTCATAGGGCCTAAATTGAATAAATAAATTTTGATTTTATATGTCTACATAATTATATTCTCACGATTTTTTATTCTAACTTTGTAATTTATATGTGAAATTCATTAAGAATGTTTACTATCATAAACATACTAATTCAAAGAGCGCTTAAATTATGTCATACTTTAACTACCTGTCTGGATTTTTAAACTAATATTTGTTAGTTCAACTTACTACGTGCCCGCGGGTGTTCCCGCGTTTCGCGTATTCTTCATTGCGTTTGAATTATTTTCTACGGAACGTTAATTATTATCCTAAAAAAAATTTAAATAATTAATTTGTCGAGTACCCATAAAAATGAAACAATAGGAAAACAATGGAAAGCTGGCGTAAACGCCAGGAAGGTGCTCGAGGGGTTAAAATATTGAATCGGATTTTTTTCAATATTTCTTACTAAATATGAACGTATATACCAGATCAAAAATACAATTTTTAAAATGTTTGTCGCTGTTTGTCCCGGCTAATCTCCGGAACGGCTGGACCGATTTGGACAGGACTTGTTGTTAGATAGCTGAAGTTACTCCGCGTAACTTAGACTACTTTATTTTTTCAAAAATAATTGGGGGTCGAAAATAGTTGGGGTAAAAATATAAAACTCTTTAAAATTGGAATAAAATCTGATTCAATGCACAGCTTTACTGGCAGGTATTTGAATTTGTTAGAAATATCTTTCTTTAGTGGGAAAAAGATTTTAGGAAAATAATTAGGGTCTCGTATAAAAATAAAACTATATTGAGTAGTGAAAAAATATATGAAATGTCGGCGCAGTCGCGGGCACACAGCTAGTTTATATAAATAAATATATACACACCTACACAATATTGTACGTTAATGGTTACTATTTTGAACTTTTACTGTTCCTTGTAGGCCTATGTGCAGCGTCAGCCATTTTACTATATCCGAACCTTCGTAACCAAACCCCCTTACAGCGTAATGCTAGTTTACAAGAAAGTTCACCGAACAAAGCGAAACTGCTGTCCTTATTCCAACCCACGGACCCGTTTAGAAGGTTTAAACAGAACTCGTCACCGTTAACGAATTCTAAAACATCGAGTCCGGTCAATCCACCGAGTGAACTGACTCCGACATCTTCGGACAGTGTAGACACATCTTCAAGGCAATCTGAGACTGATAATTGTGACACGGAATCTTTGGCCTCTTCGAGCGATATCGAATTCCAAAGCCATAGGTCTTACCTAGTATCCGACTTACCCTCGATACCTAGACAAGCGCCGTCTCAGATCTCGAATCAATACCTGCTCAACGGTGAGGAAATAGGGGAGAAATATCGCAAAGCGATAATCCACTATAGTAAATACCAGAACGCTGGTATCATTGAAACGGAAGCGTGCTTTAAAGCAGCGAGAATCGCCGTTGAGCAGAACAACAGTCTGCACACGTCAAGTTTTCTGCAGAACGTGATATTTATTAATTTAACGCTCAGCGAACAGGAGAAAATACAGAGATTCGATACGTTGGCAGAACTTTATAAGGAGATAGGTGAGTGAGTTCATTTTATTCAGTAAAATGTCAGTCATGACCTTTTATTTTTTTCAATTCGTGCTCAGCAAAGTTTCTACTTCATCCGGAATTATATTAAGTCCAGTCCAAGACACTCGATAGATGAGAATCTATCATCAACATACCGGTGTAACTTACTTAGTTACTTACCATATGTAAAGCCTCAAGGTAATTAGTTATTCATTAGGTAATTAGATATTAGTTCAAGTATTATGAAAGCCATTAATAAGGGGTAGGGGGGATAGGTCTATGCTTTCCTTATTTTTGATGTAATAGGGGACGTGTGGTGATGGCTAAGAAAAGTACCACACCATATTGATCTCGTGGGTGTCGTAAAAGGCGACTAAGGGATATAAATCAGGGGATGGGCATCAGCATCCTCTAGGTACCACAAACACCAAGCGTGGCAATTATGGGAATTACTCCCGTTTGGGGAGACCTATGTCCAGCAGTGGACATCATTTTTATTGAATGAATGGATGGATGGGAGACAGAGGTGCCCCGATGGTGCTTACGTAAGAAATATTTACTTTTAAATATAGATTTTGTAAAAAAATATGCCAGTGATAGGGGAAAGGGTGCAGGAGCCATATTTAACAATAGTGCAAGACCCTGCATCCGTGGTAAGGCCGTCACCGAGCTTAGTAATGGTTAAAATTGCTTCCCGACAACATAAATTGCATCTGAAAATATATAAAGGGCGCCAGGATATTGATTGCACACGGACGCTACAAGGGCTAGAGTCGTCGCTGAAGGGGGGTGTAAGTGTTCTGCGTACTTTCGCTGAGAAAGGGAGAGGGAATTCAAAATTGTCTCAAAATCCTACATAATACTT
Organism: Samia ricini; assembly: GCA_014132275.2. Lineage (NCBI taxonomy): Eukaryota > Metazoa > Arthropoda > Insecta > Lepidoptera > Saturniidae > Samia > Samia ricini. Next base: position 6,401,604 of record AP028159.1, read on the forward strand.
GAAATCTCCCTTAAAACAGAAATAAAATAAAGGATAAACAGTAAATATGGATAGTAATGGAGTTAGCAATGTGGACTATATCATCGTAAACCACAAATTACAAAAGCTTAGTAGTGACATATTTGAAATATTCTAGGATTTCTACGTAAAGCTGCTTTTTGCCAAAGACTTGCGGCGACGAGACAAGTCAGCCCTAATAACCCGAACCCCGATTGGCAGCGATGTTATTATCTTATGCTGCATAGCTTTCCAGGGCACAAACTTAGCCTGGATCCTAATTACGTTATACAGCATCAAGTCGGTAAGTCTATATCTATTATAGTAAAAACTATTCCTGTACAATTTGTGTATCGTATTCTCATATTCAATAATCATTCAACATTAATCACTCTTATTTTTTCTACAGGCACTAAATTATTTTTGGCACTAACAGAAAACAAAGATATTTTCCACAAATTCAAACACTTACGAGAAAAATTAATTATTTTTATAAAAATAAAACTAGCCTAAATGACATCTCATGACTTTAAGTACCTTTATGTAAAAAAAAAGTTACGTCAAAACCGGTCCAGGTGTTCCGGAGATTAGTTAGACAAAATTGTATTTTTGGTATAAATTCTGTATGTAATGGATACATTCAAATGTATTTAGAAAGAACTGTGTGCGTTTTTAGGACAAACAAACACTACAGTTTAATTTATTTCTGTAGATTAGTACAGTAAAACCTCGATAAGTCGAACTTCAAGTGAAACAATAAAAAATGGATTTATTGAGTTTCTCTGATTGTCGGCAGATATAGTTACAGGGATAATAATTCGTTTTAAATGATCGTCTTGTACAGCTTGTAAAATCAAACATTACTCGAGTTACAGAGGAATATTTTACTTTTTCGAGGGATGATATGTACATATAGGGAGTTGAAATTTCGATTAATGAAGGTTTTAAGGCTTGAAGGGAAGGAAACAAAACATTTATTCGAATCGTGTAATTTTTTAAATTTTCGCGTGCCATATTTAAATGCAGTTATTTAAAACGGGGTTTCACGCGTTACCTTTCCTTTTTCCTATCCCGACGTTTCGGTTGGATTTCACCAACTGTGGTCACGGGCTGACTGCTCAACTCCAATACCAACCATTGGATCGAATTCCACTGGCCGAAAGTTTTATCCACTTATCGCCAACACTATCCCATATACTATGGCTCGTGAAGCGATTGAAATTTAAAAAAAAAACATAAAAAATGCAATCGCGAGGATGGATATAGACTTTCCTCAGCGCGGAATCCGGTGTTAGAAAATGTCAAGGTTCGCGATTTATCGTCACAGGCATCGTCGATGGACACTGTTAGTGTTGTGTGCTGTGACTATAATAAATATGAAGACCTAACGGAGGTAGTTCAACATACCCCTTAAAATAAAATATCCCTCAACGCGTTAGGCGACGTCGCGCACCGTCGGTCAGCCCGTGACCACGGTTGGTGAAACCCAGCCGAAACGTCGGGATAGGAAAAAGAAAAGGTAACGCGTGTAAACCCGTTTTAAATAACCGCATTTATTCGAGTTATCGAGGTTTGAGTTAAAGAGGTTCTATTGTATTTATATGAGTAATCAGTGAAGAAACAGATTGTTCGTTTGATTAAAGGTTGGCCGGCGTTACAGATCCAGTTGTTGCAAGAACTGGTTGTAGCGGCTCGGAGGATGGGTCATCCCGCTTTAGCCACTAGACACATGACGTTTCTTTTACAGACGATGTGGCCACACTTATCTAAACAGGAGCATCGTGATTTAGCCATACAATTACAGGTGATGTATTTTTATTTTATTTATTACTAAAAAAAAAAACACTTACATAAATATTCATTAACACACTGGATTAGCCGAAGAAGACAATTTAAAAAGGATAAATAGTGAAATCAAAATGGAAATATCTATGTAAAAAAGTCATTTGATTATAGCATTATTTTATAATTTAATTGTTTACAGTGTAATTTTAACTAAAAAAAATAAATTTTTTAGATATTATTATAATAGAATCTTGTATCTATTTTCGAAATCAAATTACAGAAATGTAATTTCTTACATTTGAAGTCATATACGATATTTTAAATGTTATATGTTTTTATTTTTTTTTTTTTACATGTTATATATAATATTTCAGTTTATTCTATTTTTTAAAATTGTGCCATTTTATATATCATTATGATATATTTGTATGTTTGTTCCTTAATAATTGTCAAACCATCATACCATTTTGTGTAAAATTGGGCATATAAATAAATAGCTGATAGCATAGCTGATAACAACCTATTTCACTTTGGGGGCGTCCATAAATTACGTGAGGTGTTTAAGGGGGGGAGGGGGTCGAGTCAAATCTAATCTAATCTTACGTTGGAGAGAGGGGGGTCTCGGCAAATATCAGGCAATTTTTTTTGAGGTTGATTTGAAGTTGAAGGAGCAGAAAATTTAAAAAAAAACACCTCACGTAATTTATGGACGTACCCTTTGCACAAATGAAAGGAATACCGTTTTGAAAGATTTTTTATATTAATGTCTATGCCAAAATATAGCTTTATAGTGTTGTATTCATCAGTCCAATATCCATAAGAGTTATTAAGTTATCCGATAAATAACGCATATTAAATGACATAGTAGGAAATTATAATAATTCTCTGTGGCGCAGTTGTATTACGGTACGACTGTCGTTCTTAGGTCTCGGGTTCGATCCCCGGGTCGGGTCAAGCGATATTGGGGTTTTCTACTCAGTATCAACCCGGAGTCTGGAATTTGTGTCCGATATGGCGACAGGCTCCTCCCACATCTGGGACGGAACTAAGCTCTGCGGAATGTGGGTGGTGTAGTTCGCTATTCCACCTCTGCCTAACCCTTCGGGGATAACAGGCGTGAGTTTATGTTATGTTACAATAATTCTGATAGAACAATAGGGATTATGTTTAACCCATTGAGCACTAACCTGGCGTTTACGCCAGCTTTCCATTGTTTTCCTATTGTCTTATTTTTATGGGTACTCGACACATTAATTGCTTATTGTCTCATCTAAAAATAGATTATTGAAAACATAAATCAAATGATTTTATTGTAGTTCTCAACAAATTAAACATAGGTCCAAATCTAAACTCAAAATCGAATACTTTATTCAATTTAGCCCCTGATAAGGTGCCTATGAACGTTAAAACACTACCATCGGTTCGGAACAACAATCCAATCATCGAGTAGAACCTGCAAGAAACTCGATCTGGTTTTTTTGTTCTTTTTTTAATATAATTATACAACTCATAGTTAGAAAGTTTATTGGTATAAATGGACATAAAAGGGTGTCATTTCTAGACATGACCATCGTTCACATAATGATCTTAAATCAGGGGTCGTCACAGTTTTCTGGCCACATAAGATAATGTGAGTTAACACTGCGGGCCGCACTTTTATAGATTTTTATGAACTGTCAAACGCAAATTCCCCATAGGTTTTGTGTGATAATAAACTATGTAATTTCGGTTTAGAGTCATTGTCTACTAAAATGGTTTGCAACATTGCGGGCCGCATAAATAGCGTCCAATGGCCGCAGTTTGACAACCACTTGTCTAAACCCTATAATAACTTTTCCAAATTAAAACTTGCTTGACGTGGTAATCTATCGTATTCTGTCAGGCTTTATCGGCACAATGCGAAGGTGGTCCGGTACCACTGGTGCTGGAGAGTGGGGAGGTGATCCCCCCAGCTAACTTGAGTCATGTCCCGCACTGTTCGTGGTTCACGCCGCGCCCCCTCCCCCCTACTCGCGGACCTCATCTGATTAAGTCGAAACCCCACCACGGACCGTTCATATTCACCCCTATACACTTTGGCAGTCTGGAGCGGAACGCTAAGAAGGAAGAAGGCAAAATGGGTATTTTTAATTCATGTCCTATATAGTTTTAATGTTTGACTGCCATCTTGTTTGATATTAAAGTGAGCGAAGTGGTTTAGTGCCTTTAACTTAACCTTTAACCCCAATCTCGTCTGATATTTAGTGACGAACACACTGAGCCTAGTCATACTGATTCTCAAGTGATGCTGTTGCGATACACCTATCGGTGTTTGGGGACAGGTTTTCTTGAGGGTGGTAGCTACCCAGGTGGAATTTAATTGGAAAATGTCCTACCACCATGGTATAATTTCCTTACGATGTTTTCTTTCACTGAAAGCTCAGGCCCATTTTAGAGTTGGGTAGCTGAGCTCGAAGCATCGATTCCATCATCGATATATTAGGAAATACTTGTGAAGGTATTGTCTAAGATTTATTTTGTTACACACAGAATACATGTACAGTAATACCCCGCTATACGCGAGGGATACGTTCCGAAGGAAATCGCGTTAACTGAAATTCGCGTATATCGAAGTTTATGATTAAACATAGTCAAAATTTAATACAAAAAAATACAAATCATTTTAATCAATCAATTTAATTCTAAGAACACTTTATGCAATATATACTCTTATTTTTTCGGAAAAATACATCTATTGTCTTTACATTATATTTATACGCACTCTTTCGCGTAATGCGAGGCATTTGGGCGCGAAATTTGACATTAGCGTTATAGTGAAACCGCGCGTAACGGGGTCGCGCTAAGCGGGGTATTACTGTATACATATATGGATCGATTTTTATTGATGTTAGATTTGTTGGATTTATGTCCGTTCCGGATAACAGAGTAACAGTAAGCGATGTTTAATATGTCGAAGAAACTATGAAAAAAAAAATTATGAATAAAATTGATTTTTTGTACATTTTTATAAAACAGTTTTGATTCAAAGTCAGTACGAAGTTTGCCAGGTCAGCTAGTTATATAATAAAAACCACCAGGAATTGCAATTTGATGGTGATTCGCTAACCAAACGCGCATTAGGGAGTGTCTAACAAAATGGCGGCTATTTTGGTTTTGTGGTACCTCGAGAGTTCATGTTCGATGTTATTATTTCGTGCGCTATAACAAGGATATATCACATAAAATAGGGTCGAATATAAGAAATTAATGAATTAAAAACTATAGTTACTCTTAATGACAGACTAATTTCCCGCGAAAAAAAAAAAAAACTGTATATATAAATATTTTAATTCCCGTTACAACATTGCAGAATATCTATGGGTAGAGGATGATATATGCGAAGTGCAAATGAAACTAACGAACCCGTTACCGTTCGAATTGAAAGTATCCAACATGAGATTACTGACCTCGGGGGTAGTTTTCGAATCGATACCGGAGACAATAATACTAGCCCCGGATTCGCCCACGACGGTCAATTTACACGGAACGCCGAAGGAAATCGGCGAATTACAAATACTCGGGTATTCGACGCACACTCTGGGCGTTAAATCGAACTGCAGGCTGAAGAGTATGCCGATGCCGAATAAATTCCCGGCCTCGTTCAGTATTGAAGTGATACCGAGTTTACCGACGGTCACCATCGAGACGACGGTCTTACCGTCCGGTAACGTTAGTGTTGCAAGTGTGGAAAACACTTGCAGCCTGACCAATATCTCACTTTACAACGGTGAAAGTACAGACTGCACTATCAAGATAATCAATACTAGTACCGTGCCAATTGAATATTTGGATTTATCCATTCAGGTACGTACATATATATATATATATATATATATATATATATATATATCTATACTAATAAATAAAATTGAAGTGTCTGGTTGTAATGTCAAAATTAAATTTCTTTACGAAATATATATGGGTCATTTCAACAAATAAGAACAATTTTAAACAAAAAAATATGCACATCGGCAAAACGCTATATTTTGTGTAAAAAACTCTCAGCTTTCAGAAAAAAAAATCAAATTTAAAGAATTTTGCACACCGAAAAAAATCAATTCTTCCACTTTAATTCGATTTTTAAGGGTCTTCTGATGAGTTTATGAAAAAAAAATATTTTCATTCAAAAGCTGAGAATTTTTCCTACAAAATACAATGTTTGTCAATTTTGTTTAAAAATGCCGCTGCGTATTAAGAGCTAAAACTCTCAGGGAATTTTCGTCTTATGATAGACAACACCTCCATAAATTTTAAACATAATCCGCGAGGGGCGCCCCGTAAAAATGTTCTTACTTGGTGGAATGACCCATATGAATGTATATACGTACCTATAACAAAAATATAATTTTGAAAATTTTTGTCTGTCTGTTTGTTTGTTTGTTCCGGGTAATCTCCGGAACGGCTGGACGGGTGTAATCCACCCTGTAATAACCTTTTGAAATTAAGACTTGCTTGATATAATGCTTCAAAACTTATTTACAGATTTATTTATTGAACACTAACAAATAACAAATAAATCTGTTGAATATTAGATTTGATAAAGTTTAAATTTTAAATTACTCAAAAAAAAAAAAAAACTACTCCAAATTAAAAGTAGAATAAACTTACTTTAATTTTAGGTTTTAAATAATACATATATATGTATAATAATATATAACATTAGTATCACTTTCGTAAGTAGTTAGATTTATACATTTTAAGGCTGTTTTGAAAAATGTCTTATAAATCGGTAACGGTCTTTGGGGTCTTATTATAAAAGCTTTAAATCTTAGACTTTATATCGATAAGTTACACTACTGTACACTATTTTGTTTCAGTCAAACGTCGACGCGCAGCTCCAGTCGAAGATATTCCAGTACACGGTTCAGAGCGTACAATCGCAGTTACCAGTGATGCCTGACGACAGTGCGACAATCCCAATGAGACTGTACGGGGAAGCGGACTTCCTCGACCTGGGAGGCGTCGCCGGCGATCATTTGTTCTCGAACAGTCTGACCTCGAACTATCCGTCCAGGGTCGGTTCGCCTGTGCCGAACGCGCAGAGTTCCCTGCCCACGCAGAGTTCGAACCCGCACACCTCATTGAGCAGCGGTCTGGTACCGAACAGGGCGTCTGGGAGTTTTAGGTGAATGTGTATTTCAAAAAAAAAAGAAAAAAAAAAAAGTAGGCAGTCATGGGCACTACCGACAAAAGTGAGAAATCGAAACTGTTTTTTTTTTAATTTTATATCTATTAGCGCTTCGAACAATAATAATGTACATTTTCATATATATAACAAAACAAACTATAGTCCGCGTGACTTTTATTGTTCGTCTCTAAGCGCCGGCACTGAAACGCCATCTTATAATTAGCATACTGTAGCATGTTGACGGGTGACGTCATAGGATTGGTAACGCGAATCTACAAGTTTTTCTCCAGCTGTGAATTTTTCAACGCCGCTAAAGAAGTTTATTAGGATAAAATTTATACTTACGCAGCCTATCGTATGTTATGTTAATTATTGTGTCGAGTAACGATAAAAATGAAATAATGGAAAGCTGGCGTAAACGCCGGGAAGGTGCTCAAGGGGTTAATAAACTTTATGAAATTTGCTCGGAATACCAATAAAGGTGAAAAACAAACAAATTTTATATGCTGAATTTTAGGTTATATTAATAATTTAATTTAACAAATTATTAACTTGCAACATTAAATAACAGTTTTTGCAAAGTTTTCACTTCTATCGGCAGTCCACATGGCTGCCTAATGTTTTTTTTTTTTAATTTAATATCTAACTACCCGTGTGCCCGCGTTTCATGTATTCTTCACTGCATTTTATTTTTTTAAACGAAACCCTAATATTTTTTTTAGTACTAAAATAAAGTAAAATTATTTGTTATAAATTCAACTACTTGCCCGTAAAATTGTACACTGAATCGGACTTTATTCAATTTATTAAGAGTTTTTTTTTTTTACGCGGAACCCTAATTATTTTCTAAAATAAAAATTACCCTAAGTTACCCGGAGTAACTTCAGCTATCTACCAAAAAAGGTCCCGTCAAAATCCGTCCGGCCGTTCCGGAGATTACCCGGAACAAACAAACAGACCGGCAGACAGAAATGTCAAAAATTGTATTTTTGGTGTAAGGATCAAATTCATACATATTTAGTAAAAAAAATAATTTTGACATTACAAACAGACACTCCCAATTTTATTTATTAGTATATCTAATAAAAATAATTCTAAGGTCTTCAAATTCGCACACAACAAGTTGGTCGGCGCCAATATCAGTGATGCCTCCATCGAGAGGCCGCCTAATTGAGAGTCAGGTATGGTCTATTTAAATTAGTATTAGTCCGATGCAAACTTTTTGACGGCTCTGAAGTTAGTCGCGTGTAATCAGCTTGTAAAATAATTTGGTACCGTTGAAATTTGTTTTTTTTTTAAACTTTTAAATGTATTAATAAAAAGTCACATTACATAAAGTTTTTTATTATACAGTGGACCCCCGGGTAATCCGGCACCCCTTGCAATCCGACATGTCAGTTATTATTTGGGGGTCTTAGGCGGCACTCTATAATCCGACAGTTCGTCACTGCCCTTTTCTTTTTTTTTTTTTTTGACTGGGGGAAATGCATTTACGCACTACCCTTACCTATTGCATTAGTGAGACCGGAGTCCCCCAATGCAATAGGTAAGGGGGCACGGAGGGACGAACTCCGTGCCAGTGTGGCACTCACCCGAACGTAAAGCGCCCGGAAATACCCACTAAAACCCCCCGGGGCCGTCCGCCGCATTTGGGATGAGGGCGACACGGGGTGGCTTTCGCAAGCACCGCGTCGCAATTGTAGTTTTGTGCCTGGAAAAATTGTTGATTGGAGAGTGTAATAATGCGTTTTTTTAATTTGTTTTGTAATCGACATATTAATGTGTCGAGTACTCATAAAATTAAGACAATAGGAAAACAATGGAAAGCTGGCGTAAACGCCAGGTAAGTGCTCAAGGGGTTAATAATACTTTATTTGTCACTATAGTATCCTTTCCATATAAAATTCTTTGTTCGTGGAAGGCAGACCTTTCATTGATCATTCATATAACAAAGAATAAGCAAAAAAACTCAAACGTCTTAACCAAGCAATAATAAAATATTAATAGGCACGTAGACATGGCAACTGCGCGTCTCGCACGATGTTCCGAGCCGCCATCAAGTTTGAATCGGACTTTTAGCAACAATAACTATGTCGACTTTAAAAGTAATACATATTAATAATTCAAAATGGTTTTTTTCGCAGCTCGTTATAAGATATTCAGGAGGCGTTGGCAAAGAACTACACTGTCGGCAATCAACTGTTCCGATTAATTTAGAATTATTGCCGAGCGTTTCTATTACACATTGGGATGTACTGCCGGCAGAAATGTTAGTTGCAAAGATAACGTTAATCTTTCATGTCATTTTACTTGATTTTCTGTTAATTGACCTAGTACAAATCATTAAGTTTTCAGCCATCTATTATAAGGTATTGTACTAGATACATAGTTTCTCGTGGTGTTAGAACATTTTCTAATAATACGCACCTGAGTGACTACCGCCTTCAAAGTTTAATAACCAGTCGCCGAACATCGATAGGTGTGTTCCGGCAGCAACATTTGAGAACCACTACTATTAGATGTAGTATCTTTACCATCGTCAATTAACATCAGTTGAGATCGTGGTCAGAGCGCTGAGCCTATAAAGCAGTTTTTGAAGCGATGATGGCGCAGTGGGTAGTGCGACCGGATTCCGCGTCAATCGACGCGGGTTCGATACCCAACTCTAAAATCGGCCTGAGCTTTCGCTGAAGGAAACCATAGGATGGTGGTAGAGCTTTTTTTTAATAAGCCCACCTGGGTACCTTTTTTTTTTTTTTTTTTTGACGGGTGGAAATGCATTTACGCACTACCCTTATTTACGCACTACCCTTAAACTTTACGCACTACCCTTATTTACGCACTACCCTTATTTACGCACTACCCTTACCACGCACTACCCTTATTACGCACTACCCTTACAAAGCCCACCTGGGTACCTACCACCTTCAAGTTTGAAATACCTGTGACCAATAGTTGTGTTCCGGCAGCATCACTTGAGAACCAGTACCAGCTTAGTGTGTTTACCATCATGGACCACATCGTCACTTAACATCAGGTGAGATCGTGGTCAAAGCGCTGAGCCTATATAAAACAGTATAAAATGTACCGCAGAAGTGAATAATTATCATGAAACAAACACAAAAATCATAACTTAGTTAATCATAAAATAGTCTCGATGACAATTAAATTTTTTTTCTAACTCACCGACATAAAGTTCATATTCAAAACACAATTCAAAAGTATAGAAATTGAGTAATTGACAACCAGATCTGTCTAGGAAATAAATCTAATTATCTTCCCTGTTTACATCCAAACGAAAAATGTGGCGGAGAATGATATTTTGTTTTAGTCTGTTTAACTCAAATGACTCAGGTAGCGGGGTTATTAGACAGACATGTTTTGTTTGATTTCATATACGTTGAAAAACAAATACATACACACAATTTTTTTTTTTTTTTTTTAAAGTGAGTGATTATTACCGATGGTTCATTTCACCCTTGACTTTGATGTTTTTTTTAAGATCCGAACAGTACATAGTGAGCCTTAATGTTAGGCATAAACCTTATAGAGCGTTCAAGTATTACGTAACGAATGCGGGGGTTGGGGGGCCGTCTAAAACGTTACAAGCGATACAGAGGCAAGAGGGGGGTTGAACTACGCGTTGCGTAACATTTTTTTAACCGTTCAGAACGGTCGTATAGAGTTTTTTTTAAAGCGTTTTTTTTTCTGAACATTTGAAATCGAATGACCACTTGAAATTTGTTTTTATCTTACAAAATTTCTTGCTTGCTTTACAGGAGAGTGAATAATTTTTAATATTTTTTTTTAACTCTAAATGTAAAGCAAAAAAATTTTTATGAACAGATGTGATAGTTTTTCTCATCACTCCAGTAAAGTAGGTAACAAAAAAATACCGCACTTTGGATGGTTTCGTTACGGTCTCTTGCATGTAAAAGCGAGAACAATGGTGGATGGATAAAGCAAAATAGTGTTAAGGACGGAGCCAAGTCAGTAAGACGACATTATTAAATATATGATTAGCTGTAAACATTTATTAGGATAATAAAAAAAAAGTAAAAATTTAGCTTGCTTTTAAAAACAAGACATTTCAAAAATGATTATCGCGATTAAAACAATGGCATAGGTATATTAGGCGAGTGTCCGGTACTTTCTTCTTCTTCTTGTGTTTTTTTATGGCTCTGCACGGCTTGGTTCTTAGCCAGTGTCAAGTAAATCTTTCCTTGTGTCAATTTATGGCGCGTCCGTCAAGTTCGAAGGTATCCCGCGCTTTCCTGTCAAAAAAAAATAAAAAAATCTTCCGGTACTTTACGCCACGTAATTGTGTCTTTCAGGTAAAAATGGTCCCTTGGCGTTAGTTACGTAACATTTTACTAAGAGGGGGGGGGTGTAAAGAAAAACGTTACTGCTCGTTATATGGGGGAGCTCGTCAAAAATCTCCAAAAATTGCGTTACGTAATACTCGAACCCTCCCTTAAGCGATAACATTTTCAGACCGACTCAGCTTTACCTCGTACTGGACGTAACTAATTTGACGGCAGAAGAAATGTCATTTCACTACGCACCGAACAAGCACATTCTGATCGAAAGCAAAGAATCTTGCAGAGTTCCCGTACCATTGGACAGATGCCCGTTTAATACTAATCATAATAAACCCCCTGATGATGGTAAGTGTTACTTATTCCCACTGTCCACTGTCGCGAGGACAATCGAATTAAATTACACTCGTAAGGTGTAAATAGACGAAATGAAAATATGACAGTAATGTAATCTATATACTAATATTATCAATGCGAAAGTAACTCTGTCTGTCGCGCTTTCACGCCAAAACTACTGAACCGATTTAAATGAGATTTGGTACGTAGCTAGGCTAGAACCTGAGAAAAAGGACATAGGCTACTTTTTAATGCGAAAAAGGGTTGAAGGGGGGGGGGTGAAATATTGTATGGAAATATCGTCATTTTTAGAGAGCTAGAAGCTTGACACTTATTTTTCAGGCTTTAGACTTTGATTTAATATAAATAAATGTGACGTTCAAAGTTTAATGGTGTAAAATAACAATAGGGAATTGGGGATGAAAGTTTCTATGGAAATATGTAAGGTTTATGTGACTGTTTCATGTTTGCAACAAGATACAAAATATTAGAGCTATTCTGATGTAACATTTACCGAGGGGGGGGGGGCGGAGTGCGCGGTATAGATGGGCAAATATGCCTAAGGACGGTTTGCACCAAAAACATCTAAACCTAGATTTTATTAATTCTCCATTTTTCCTTAAACTCGATTTAGTTTAAACCGATACTAGTTCGTCTTGCATTAGTGGTTTTGCAGTGCGATTTAACTAATCGAAGTTTAGACCACAGACAATGCAACTTCGACTATATTTACGTTACGTTTTCCATAAAAATTGATTACTAAAAAAAGCATTCATAAAGTGTCGTGAAAAGAAACATGTTTAATGCCAGTTTTGAATCTGATATTCTAAGAAATACAAGTTCCATACCAATATAATATTTACTAGAAGTCGTTAGAATACAAGAGGTAAAATGAAAATTTAAAAAAAAAATGAATTATTTGATTTTTATAAATTCGTTGTCTCGTAAACTGTTGAACAAATTACTAAGTTCTTTTAACTTTTCGGATGTCATAATGTAGAATACTGTAAAATATCTTTATGGTCATCTCATAGCGAATCATCATCGGATGTAATTAATATCTATGGGATTCGAAAATATTTCCATTGTATTGATACGAAAAACAAGCAATTATTATTCCCTAACTAGTACAAACGCCCTATTGGTCAAACACGTTAAATCGAGAATTAGTGAGATAAATCGTTGAAATAGTCGGTTTAATTTTGCCAACTTCCAAAATCGAGATTAACGTTAAACTGACATCGTGCAAAACGATGAACTGGATTTAAGCTAATGTCGTGTTTATATTTAACTAAATCTAACTTAAGTCATTTGGTGCAAGCCGCCCTAAGTGTGCTTTCCCGAACTGGCAAACACGTGAGGGCAGACGATTTCGCCATTTATACATATGTATGTGTCTTAATTGTAAAATAATTAACCTAAATAATTTAAAATGCTACCCAAAGACACTATTCCACGCGGACGAAGTCGCGGGCACAGCTAGTTACATTTTTACTATCCCCCCCTCCCTTGTCAGTAATAGTAAACAAAACCTGATCCTCCCCCGTGATTACGTAAGCATTGACAATAATTTCGAAGATAAAAAAAAACGATAATAATTAAAATATTGATTAAGTAATCACCATTCAGACCCTCCGTCCCTAATATCATCAAAAGTAAGTAAAGCATAGGGATGTTCATATAGAGAAAATGACGATGTTTTTTTAGATATGGTAGGTATATTGATATATCGTATGCTCAACTCAAGTTTAATTTTTATAATTATTGAAATATAACATTATTATACTGTCTCGGTGGCGCAGTTGTATTACGGTGTGACTGCCGTTCTGAGGTCTCGGGTTCCATCCCGGGTCGGGTCAAGTGGTATTGGGTTTTTCTACTTAGTATCATCCCGGAGTTTGGAATTTGTGTCCGATATGGCGACAGGCTCGCCCCCTGTCACATCTGGGACGGAACTAAGCTCGGCGAAATGTGGGTGGTGTAGTTCGCTATTTCATCTCTGCCTAACCCTTCGGGGATAACAGGCGTGAGCTTATGTATGTATGTATATGTATGAAATATATCGAATTCAGATCATTTGATATATTCAAGAGGATGTGTTGATATTTTATTGAATATCGATATGTAACGCACACTCCGCCATCTATTGGCGGTTACGCAATTCTTGAACGGCTTCTAAATTCAAATAAAATTTAAACTAAATAATATCGATCCGTGTATATAAAAAAATAGTAAATTACAGATCAATTAGAATCGAAATCGATAAGCACCGGCTCATCAACGCACAGTTTAGAATTGATGTGTTCTGAGCATATAACTAACAACACCGATTTACGATGGCATCTCACGCACTCTGATATATCAGGGAGAGCTTCTGTCAAAGGGATCACCCTGTCGCAAACTATGATCGATATCGTCAGAATGTCACCTTTGAAATGGGGTAAGTATTTCGAATCTACTACTCAGTTTAAAAAAAAAAATGCAAAGTACACATTTTCAGAAAAAAACGAAATGTCTGTGATTTATTGTTTGGCCCGATTTTGGTCTGTTCTTTAGTAGTCCATATTTAAATTCATTAATTTTGGTGGCGCTTACGTGATATCGTTCGATTATTGTGGATAAGTGTATGTAGCATGAATTCTGAGTCTTCCGTTAAGTAAAGTTTTAACGAATAATTTTAATTTTATTAGAGCGTTGTATGAAAAGTGTTTCAAACGTCAGACTTGGCTGCATGGCTTAGAGCCTTTGCCCTATAAGTTGAAATAAAAAATCTTTGTGGTCTAAAATTCTACTCCCGCACACTCTCCGGGTACCCCTCAGACGGCGACCCAAGACGTGTCTCGTTCCCCAACTGGGGAGGCTCTTGACGTCGCCGCCAGCGCGATACAGTGACACTGCCCATGCATTGAGCATTACACGCACAACACTGCACACACACTCCTGCACACAACACGCAGGTACATAGCTCCTGTATGGAACCTTTTTTTTTATCTTAAATAAAAAATGTAGGGATTAGCCAGTATCAAAATTCCGCGGGAGTTTTCACACTCAGGTAGCGTCCAAGCCGAGGTTCGAACCCTTATGCTAGTTACCTTTTGCGGCTGAGTGCTTTCACTGTACAGGCCCTTCCGGTCGACAGCATTAGCTAGGTTAGAAAAAAAAATCTAAAATTCTATAGACAAAAATAATGTTTTGTTACAGTGTAGGTACTTGAAACGAAAACTAATGATAACCGATCGATTTATTTTATAAAACCAACATTATACTAAGAGTTAGTGTGTTTAACCAATTCAGGATTGTTCATTACAGCCAATAGTAGTGCCGCTACGTTCATTTTTCAAAAGTAGATATAGCTGTTTTTAAAACTAGTAGTTGCATATAAATAAAAATAAAAACCTTTGACCACCACAATTTTAAGATAAAAAAGATTTTTTTTTTACACGGTTGTAGGTTCTGTGCTTTGGCAGGGGACGACGCGGTGCTTGCGAAAGCTATCCCGTATCGCCCCCATCCCAAATGCGGCGGACGGCCCCGGGGGGTTTAGTGGGTATTTCCGGACGCTTCACGTCCGGGTGAGTCCCACACTGGTGCGGAGACGTCCCTCCGCACCCCCTTACCCATTGCGTTGGGGGACTTCGGTCTCACTAATGCAATGGGTAAGGGTAGTGCGTAAATGCATTTGTCTCGTCAAAAAAAAAAAAGGTTCTGTGCTTTGACCAAAATCTCACTTGATGTCAAGTGACGATGTAGTCCAGAATGGTAAACACACTAAGCCTAGAGGTACTGGTTCTAAGTGAAGCAGCCGGAACACACCTATTGATATTTGGCGACAGTATTCATTGAAATTATTTGTTGCGATTGTTTTTTCACCTTTTTTTGTTTACGGGTTTTGTTTCAATATGTTCAAACTCGAACTGATCTATTCGGTCCACGGACAGTTCTGATAAACATCAAAATGTGTGGGAATTGTGTACAGCCAACTTACAGAAAATAATATTATTTAGAGTAAGAATTTTGACAATATATAAAATAAATAAATTCATAGAATTTAATTCTTCGTAACTGTCGACCTTGTGTTTATAAACTGTCGACCTTGTGTTTATAACTGTCGAATATATTTCTTAAAATAATTTCTAAATTTATGGAGTCCATTTTGAACGTTTTCTTTCCTTGAATGCTTTACTATGGTGTTATATCTTTTGCCTTGTGTATTTTGTTGTCTGATTGAGAACACCTTTTAAATAACTTAGTATCCTGAAAGTCGATCATTCCCGATACTCGCCAACTATGTCCTTTGATACTACATATATAAAGTTTTACAATTTGCATATATTTACTTGTAGAAGTAAGTGTGAATAATCAATGTATAAAACCCCAAGAGGAATTCAATTGTACGGCGGGTGAATGTCTCTCCCTCGGTGTTGCCATATGGAATCATTTAACCAGACCGTTGCACAAACTGTGCCTGTCCGTGCAATTCTACCAGGATTACAACAACGGTGTGCTCAGCTACAAACTTGACAATAGAGTTGCCACCGCTGGAAATAATAAGTAATTGGTTTTTTTTTATTTACTGTACATATTTCTGAAGTGTTTAGGGCTTAGGTTATATGTAGGAGCTTTCTTGATGAGTTCTATGACGCGATTCCGACGAAATCTATGTTAATGCGATTGAATGAGGGTGTAAAATCTAGTTATCAAATAAACACATGTAGGCAATCAGTCAGCTAAGAATAGTACTACTGTACCACCCCATGTTTTCCCGCGGGGGTGTCGTAAAAGGCGACTAAGGGATAAACCAGGGGATGGGCGGCAGCGTTTTCTGAGTAAAACAAACACATGACTGCGATCGCCAACCCGCCTGGCAAGTGTGACGATTATGGGAATTTCCCCCTTCCGTTTTGGGGGTGACCTAAGTCCAGCAGTGGACGTCTCTCGATTGAATCAATCAAACTCAAAATTTATTTATTCAATTTAGGCCTTAAGAAGGCACTTATGAACGTCTAAAACACTACCACCGGTTCGGAAAATAATCCAGTCGAGAAGAGCGCAGGCGAGAAACTCGATCTGGTTCTTTTTTTTTAATAAATATAATACATATCATTTTTTTCTTCATTTATAAAAACTGTACAAATCATATTCTTAATAATGTTAGCTTGTGTGCACAGAGATGTGGGTTAATTCCAGACATCACTATCGTTCACGTAATGATCCACCCTGTAATAACCTTTTGAGATTAAAACTTGCTTGACATAATACTTGAACTCATTGTCAGGTAAATCGGTAATGTTACTTGGGATCTTATTGTAAAACCGAATACTATTACCTATAAAGCTTTTATTACACTTACTTAGCCTAAAGCGTGGGACGAACAACTTGTGTTTACTTCTAATATTAAAATTATGACGATCATTCACTAGATCTAGCTTGTCTAAATTTTTACGAATATGCATTAAGTTATCGAAGAATCAATCAAATATAGGCAATTAGATTGAATGTATAGGATTTTGGCTTAGAGGCTACAAGAGATTTTCACTCATTTAATCACGCTAGGTATTTTTTAACAACTTTTTAACGCTCCTCTTTCCCTGATGATACGTGGTGAAACAAACCCACACCCAAAAGCGCCGTGTATTTTTTTTATACAAAGCATCTTAAAATTTATAGTATATTTATTGTCTTTAAATCCATGTATAAAATTTAAATCGATCCATGAATATTTTGTAAATTATAACGGAAAATCGAAGTCGCGAGTCGCTTTTCAGTTAAGACATCGTGCGGTCAAAGAAAAAATAAATACACGTGATATTTTAGTGCACACCTCCGCCCTTTATGCTGTGTTGTGAATTTAACGAGTCCCCTTCCCGGCTCACGTGATTACTGGACGATCCCTAAGAATCCGTAAAAGTTCCTTACAGCTGTAGAGAAAAAAAATGTAATGTAAAATAAAAATTTAGAGAACAAAAATTTTGGCCGCTTATTCTATTAGAACGTTTTATTTTTTTAATTATTATCCTCAGAGTGGTGTTGACTGAATTACCGGAATCGACGAAAGCGTATCACGAATGCACAGTTGTGTTCCTAACGCCCGGCGAGTACAAAATCGACATACAGTGTTCCACCACAGAGACGATGCTAGAGGATGCAACGGTCACAGATACCGAGCATCCGTCAATCATACAGCCTTGTGCCAGTGAAATCAGTCATGTATGGAGATTCATACCTCCCGTAGCAATAAGTGTTACTGATTAATTTATGATATTGTTATTTATATTTGTTAAAATTGTAAAATCAGTTTTTTTTTAACTTATATATCATTGTATTCCTATATACATTGAACATTAAATCCATATATATATATAAGCAAAGTTTGTTTTCTTTGTCCGAGGTAAACTCGAAAACTACTGGACCGATCAGCGTGAAACCACAACCATTCGACGCGGAATTAATCGTAGATGGTTATAGGCTATATATTTTTCAAATTGTATGAGCCCTTCGCCATGTTTTTTCAATTTATTTGTTTATTCATTTATTTGCTCCCAAAAACAAAAGACAGGCATTAATCCTTGTAATAAATAAAAGGAAAATGGGGTTCCTTTGACGCACCATCACCTCAAAACTACTGAACATATCGAGATAGGACTAACACCTTTCAACACAGTATTTTTTGTAGACAGGTATTTTTTGGATTCCACCGATCCTCTCATTTTTTTTTCGATTTACTCTTTTGTACATTCTCCACTTCAATTTACGCTTGCTTATATACATTTTTTCCGCTAATAAAAACAAAATACTCTTACTTTTATTCATTCATTTGTTTTTTTTTAAATTAGCTATAAATGAAACGTCATATGCACAGAACATACGAAACGCAGGCGGAGCCGCGGGCACCAGCTAGTATGTGTATATATATATATACCTTTGACGTTTTATTAACCTATTAATTATAGTCCAATGCGGTTGGACATTAAACTTAACCTTATTGTTTTATTTTATTCCTTTTGTTTTTATCTATTTTATTTGCAAATTTTTAATTACTGATTGAATTAAATTGGAATTAAGAAAAGTACTCGAGTAACAGCTTGCCATTCGCAATCGGTTGTTGTATAATTAAAATCAATGATTAAAAAAATAATTAAAATACTGCCTGTGTAGTCTTATTGTAAATCAGTAAACAAATTTAGCAAACAAATTATAAATGTATATTCGCCACGAAAACTACAACTATTTACATAAACTTTTTTTTTCTATCTATACAATTAACGAGGCTCCGTGCATACTGGATGACTGCCTGCCTCATGGGAGAAGTTGATGGTATATGAATGACATATCCAGTTATTAATTCTTTACTGTATATGCACCAAAGAAATAAATTTAGAAAGAATTCGAAAATGATTCCTTCCAAAAATTAAAGTTAGTTATACTCCTCCAGGAATCCGGTAGCATTATATGACGCATTTCTTCAATTTGGACACGTTTTCACAGTAAATTGTCAGTACCTTGACAAAAATTACATAAACTGTCTATCAAACACAAAAATGAATATAAAGTTTATGCATCCAAATTTACAGTCAATCTCGAAATACCGTTTATATATCCACATGTAGAGAGCTGGAATTACATTAAGAGCGCTCGGAGTTACTGCCCAGAGCGATAAAATTCGGAGGTTGAAAAAATCCTGTTTTGTCGAAAATGCTTTTTTATGTTCTAAAAAAAAATATTATAATTGAAAAATGCTATTAACATTACATTACATAATTCAATTGTAAGCGTTCGTGTAGTTTTTTTATTGAAAGATTAATATTTTTGGTAAAATAGACCATAGGCACATATTAACCCTGTCTCTCAAACATCACTACCCTATTATATTTATCCATTCAACCGAAAGAGCTCCACTTCTGGACAGTGTCCGCCAAAGATCTCCACGACGAACCAGGTCGTCGGTCCACCTTGTGGGAGGGGCCTACCCACACTGCGTTTTCCAGTACGCGACAGCCATTCGAGAACCCGTTGACTCCATCGGGCATCGGTTCTACGACCATTGTGGCCAGCCCTTTGCCACTTCAGTTTGGTTTTAAATTTATGAGTAATAAGTTATTATTCTAGGAGCATTTTTTAAATGTTCCATTACTTAACACACCTTTAAAATTCCTACATCTGGATTTTTCTATAACTTTCTTTAATATAACTTATTTGTTTAAAAAATTCTTAAACATTTGCAATTGTGTGTTAACTTTGTTATCATTTTATCTTATTGATTTGTATAACTTATAGATTATTGTTTTATCATCTGTTTGGCCATGTTTTTCAAGCTGCATACCATAAACCACACAATTTCATAAGTGTGAGGAAGTAAAGATACTGGAACTTTTGGAAAAATGTTCAAATCTATGATTCTATGATTCACTTCTGGTGCCAATTCTATATTCACTTCCTTGCAATCAATTATCCCCCATATTTCAGGATAATGTGTTTAAACAATTCTGGTAAAGCCACTTGTACAGTTTTATTCAGGTAACGGCCAAGGCGAGGTTTCGTACCATTTTGGTAGTACCTTTTTGCGGCTGAGTGCCATAAGCACTCGCCCCCAAAGTCACGGTGAAGCTGTAAAGGCCCTTGCGGTCAACAGCGTTAGCTAGGTTCAAAAAAAAAAAGAAAACTTGGACAGTAGCTTTATCGGAAATACACATTTTGACAATAAAATATTCAGTTGAAAAAAACATCATGATCATTTCTTTTAGTTTAAAACAAAATAAATAATTATAAACATTGATAGATGACGTAAAACTAATATTGTTTACTAACCCTCTTCCGACACATCGGAAAAGTAACATAACAAGTATTACTGTTACTAACAATCCTGCAGTAATCCGCCATAAGGCTTTACTTACTATCCCTTTTGCAAAATTATAGACACATAATCACTTTTCATTCTAATGTCAAAAGAGGAAATAATTTGTAATTTTAATATTACTATTTATATTATTTATCTCTGGCTATTTAATATGTATATTTAGTATGACGACACAGTAGACAATGGACACGAGTTCAAACCCACCTATTCAACTCTAAAATCAGCCTTAGCTTTCGGTGAAGGAAAACATCGTAAGGAAACCATAGTATGGTGGTAGGGCATTTTAAATAATGCCCGTCTGGGTAGCTACCACCCTCAAGTGTGAAAACCTGTCGCCAAATAGCAAAAGGTATGTTCCGGCAGCACCACTTGCGAACCAGTATCTAGGCTTACTGCGTTTACCATCCTGAATCACATCATCACTTAAGATTAGGTGAGATTGTGGTCTAAGCACTGAGCCTATACCGTGTAAAAATATCATCACATTTACTATACCTGTGTTGACACCTCCCAGCAATTCGAGTTGCTAGCACCTAGACTAATATAGTTATAGGTAAATCGATATCATGGAAAACAAATAGAACCTTATCATAATCATCTATCATTAAAGTTGTTTTTACAAGCATATCAGAGTTAAAGGTTTAGAGTTGGCATTATACTTGAAATATCCCTGATGTAGTGAGCTTCCAACTATCACAGTGTGTAAACTTTGGTGTGTACCTACCATCAGTGGCGGGGCAAAACTATAACTTGATGTGGGCGAAGTACATTTTGCGAAGCCATCATTAGGCAAGATGTTGGTCTGACATCTTATTAGTCTACAAAAACAAATTTTTAAACTCACAGAGAGGCGAAAGAAACTGACCACAAAGCCATCTCTAGAGTTTTTAATTAAGTAAAGAAAGATCATACGTACACTTTTATTTAGGGTACACTCTTAATTGTAAATAACGTAATGGGTCTTATCGACAAAATCAAACCCCGATTTCCTAAATTCTAAGTCTTCAGTGCTAAATAGCGATAATAAATTATCGATATGTCTTAAAAACAATTTTTCAATTAATCGATCTTAGATAATCATCCCTATGTTAACCTGTGTTCTGAACTCCGGTAGGAGTAATACTATTCTGTGGTTCTGAATCAGGATCCTAAGCCTAATTTTATTATTTAAAATTATCCTTGACTGTCAAGTGTCAACGATCAACGACACAAGTTTACAATCAAAATTGTACAATTTTTATTTTCACTGTCACAAGAGCATAATTTTAGTTATAAATATATTACTTCGAAGTGTGGTAATAATAAAATAAAACTGTTTCTATAAACATACTAATAAGACTTGACCAACTTCCTTATAATGTCTCCTATTCGATGCGCTATTGAAAACTGTAAAACAACTTCACTTAACAAAACACCGAGCACAACATTTCATAGGTAAATTATGTTTTGTTTATCAATAAATATATTTTATTTTTTATTCTTATATATATAAAGGCTGACATATTAAAGAACCAGTTAATCTGTAAGTAAGCATATAGTAAAAAGTTTATTATTCTTAGCCTAATTTAAGATATGATGGTTCAATGGCAGTTTGGTTGAATTTAGAGTAATCCAGTGTGTAATATTATGGACTGTAAAGTATTGTAGATATTTATTTTTAATTATGCTATAGAGTTTAAACAAGTTACAAATAATTTACTACAGGTGTCCTAATAATCAAGAAATGAGAAGCAAATGGTTGAGAGTGTTAAAACATAGATGTAATTTGTTAGACTGGGTGGAAAGCAGAATTTGCTCAAAACATTTTGAATTAAAATATTTTGATTCACAAAGGAGATTAAAGGATAATGCTATACCAACTCTATTTCCAGCTGTTCCTTCAACTAAAGCAGTTGCAATGGTAATATAGTAATTTAACTTATTAAGGTTTACTTCATCTGGGATTTTTAACAAGATAAATAAAATGGCATTGTATGTGCAGCACATAAAAACTAGAATAGTTTACAAAATTTAGTTTTATTTCTTAGACACTTCATTTTTATCTAAACCAAATTATTACAATATTTTCATTTCATATTTTGTTAAGATAATAAATAGTACAGACTATGTCACAGGTATTAACTAGTTGAAAATAAAATTTATAAGGTAATGGATACCATGGTCTAAAATATATCATTATTATGTATTCCAAAACTTTCTACTACTAATCTTTAACATACAAATTCATGTATTAAATTACACATATTAACTCGATTCACAAACATGACTGAAATATTATACTATAAATCCAGCTCCTAATTGATGAGAGTTATTAAATTAATGAAATTTGGTTTATTTCAATCACTAGTTCATTATTATTTTCTTTTTGGCTTTATGCACAATTGATGTTCTTTATCTGTATTTAAAAAAAATTGTAATGAAAAAGAAACTTCTATTAACTTTAAATAATTCCAGAATGAATCTTCAAAATCAAAGATTGACAGACTGCTAAATAGAATGCCGCAATCAGACCTTACCGCAAACATTAAACAAAGTTTAAACAACATTAAAGAACCATATAATTTGGATAACTTTGTTACTGATGACCTGAAATGCAGGTCAGATGCTCCCACAGAGGCTCATTTGTGGCTAGTGATCAAAAAGCAAGACCATTTGAATTCAAGATTGATGGATTTAGTTGTTCAGACCAAGAAACATGTAGAGATATTACAGAAGAATATGGAAGAATCTAAAGCAGTACGTAAAGAACAGGAACAGAACATTGATTCTTTGAAATATATAGTAAAATGTTTACAAGAAAAACATGCCACACTTGAAGAGCAAATAGAAATATTAACAGCTGTTGAATCTAGATGAGTGATAAATATTAATTAAGAAATAAAATTTTATAAAAAAGGACTTAACATTTAAATAAAAAATATGAATAATACTATTATTATTTTTACTGTTGATACTACATAATGTTACGTAAATTTATCAGTAACACATTTATAAAATAATTCAGTATACAATAGTCATAATTATTTTACACTTATTATGATTATAAATATATTATTTTCTTCTTAATTGTTTTTCTAAAATTTCTCTTAATCTTATTTTTTTATTAGTTTTATCAGCAAGGGGCCTGCCAAGAGGCACTATTTCCATTTGTTGCAAACGCCTTCTAAACTTCTGGTAAAATTCTAAAACATTAGGATCAGCCCATACATAACGGGAATCAAAATCCAAAACTCTTAATGTTTCTAGACTTTGTGCTCTGCTTAAGGCAACATATGCCTGTCCGGCTTCAAAAATTTTAGATAAAGACATTTCAACACAGTCTAAAGTTAAACCTTGTGATTTATGTATTGAAAACGCCCACGCTAAGTTTAAAGGTACTTGACGGCGACATAATAATGTTCCATTAGCATTTTTTACAAACCATCGTTCCGTCCTTGCTGTAAACTCCTTTTTATTCTTAAACCTTACGACGGGGAATCCTTCCTCGAATCTCACAACCACACCTCTAGCACCATTAACTAAACCAGCATTTACATTGATATTTTTTAATAACATAACCTGGGCGCCAACTTTTAAAACTAATTTTGAAGGTGCCACTGTTTGCATATCAAGGATTTTACTAGCATTGTCACTATCTTGAGATGTAAATATTTTTTCCTCACCTTCTAAATTACTTAATTTTGAATTATTGATCATTTTAGAATCATTTGTATGAGAACACAATCTTGTTGCTAATATACCATCACTTTCAATTTTTTGTTTAGCTGTGCCAACAAGACAATCGCTAATCTCTTTAGTCACTCTACCTATTCTTATACTGTTGAGTATTGTAACAAATTGTTGGTCCTTTTGCCTATGTACTTCTTTGAGTTCAAAACAAAGTTCAATACATTTCTCCCAGCATGGGGACTGGAAACAGAACTTTTTCCCTGTTTTACTTTTATCAACAACAGGTGGTAACTGCAAGAAGTCACCACACAAAATCAACTGAATGCCACCAAATGGTTTGTCATTCTTTCTGACACGTCTTGCAACAGCTTCTAATTTCTGAAAAAATAATGATTTGATTTTAATTATATGGGACTAGAACAGAAAGGTATCATAAGAAGCTATATAGGTTGAATTTTTAGAGAGACCAAGTAATTTCACATTCTATACACACCATGTCCTCTACAACGCCAGGGCTTCTGGAGGCACATGTACATGTATTCTTCTGAAGCCCTGATAACGCCCTACCTCTCGATAGGTTCAACGTCAAGTTGGCTTGACAAGCATGTAGACAAGTGCGTCTAGCGCTGGGGTGTCTAGGTCACATATGTTTATAGAAAATATCATAATAAAAGAGTTGATTAATTTTACTGACTATATAGTTGATTAATAACTTACATTTATGAATGTTAAAAATAATATTTACAACAATTTATCAGAATACCTAATAACCCTAAATGCTACTTCCTAATTCAAACGTAGATTTTTTTATGTTACCTCAAAGAATATACCATC
Source organism: Samia ricini (assembly GCA_014132275.2). Taxonomy (NCBI): domain Eukaryota; kingdom Metazoa; phylum Arthropoda; class Insecta; order Lepidoptera; family Saturniidae; genus Samia; species Samia ricini. The sequence continues at coordinate 6,426,565 of AP028159.1, forward strand.
AACCATTGATATTTCATCAATAATGAGGTGTTTACATTTTCGCCACTTTTGTGCCACTAATGGTATCTTCATTGCTCTTTCACATAGATTCTCTACACTTCCACTGCCATCACCAATTCCAGCAAATGCATGAAGTGTGGTTCCACCTGTTTTAAAAAAAAATATTTGTTACATTATATAGTCTATTCTTAACCGGATAAGCACCAATCTGGCGTTTATGCCAGCTTCCAATTGTTTTCCTATTGTCAAATTTATATTGGTACCTATTTGAGTGATTAATGACTAGTAAAAAAGGACTCAAGTCCTTTAAAGACTTAAAGCCAAGTGTAAACACTGCAGCAGTGAATAATAAATGTTGAGTTTGTTAATAATTCACATCAGGTTCAAATATATAGAAAATCAAAACTTTAGGCCTTACATATTAGCAAAAAAAAGTCAAAGAAAATAATTAGGAGTAAATAACCATTGAAAGATAATTAAAATATTTCTTAACCTGGCTGAAATTGATAATGAAAGTTAACTAAAATCCACTAAAAATTATTATTCCCTTTACTAATACAAATTAATTGTGTTATCAATTTTTCTTACCAACATGACAAGCTGCCACCCCAGTAGATGCAGTGGCTACAGTTATATCAGGAGGCAATGCTGTCACAATCCTTTTAAGTAAATAACTTTTGCCAGTTCCAGCAGAACCCGTAAAAAAAATATTTTTCCCACTTAGGCACGCTTCTAAAACTCTCTGTTGCTCCGGATTTAAAGAACTAGTTGTTGTTAAAGGTGATGGAGAATAAAGTTTTTTTGGTTCTGGACCACGGACAAGGTTGTCACTTTTTCGTTTTTTTGATGGCGGAGAAGGCGTAGTAACACTTGACTTAGAAACTTTACTTTTAGCATTGTGAATATCAGCAACTGTTACTGGGCTTATTTCTTCAAAAGCCTGTGCTTTACCACTGAGTAACTTAGTTCGTATAGTTTGTTTTGATGGGGTTTTATTAACGTTCTGATCTTTATCACCGGTCATTTTAACAAATATTGTTCGTAAAAACATAACTAGATTTGTAGGAGGTGCGTTTGATATAAATAATGTGCATCCAACATCTTGAAATTTAATGCTCGCTTTACCTTCCGCCATGAATTTTTTAAACACATTTATACCTTTCAATGCTAATCTTATTGCAGCATGTTTATCAGATGAAATTTCCATGTACATTTCTCGAAATTCGTTACGAATTAGTCGCAGTGAGGCGCTTTTGTAATTATCCTTTTTTGATATGGAACCTTGTGGAGTCATCCACTCAATGGATACAGCACATGATAAAAATGATTCTCCTTCCATGATGCTTCTTTAAATAATTTCTTTAATTTATAAATGCAACTTTTATTAGTTAGTTCATGATTCGCGGCATACTACAACTACAAAGTTTCGATAACTCAGCTGTTCAGCACAGATTAGACGAATTACAATTCTCATTTTGTCAAATAGTAAAATCTGTGACACAGATCTGTGAGAATGTGGTACTGTGTTGCCGTTGCCTTCAATTGGGGTTACTGTAGACAAGTGGATACCGTATTTGACAAAAAATTAACGTATTCTCGACACAAAAATATTTATTTGAAAAAAATAGACCACTTCTACTCTTCTCGTCCCAATAAATCTACGAAGTTTCTTACAGCATCTTCTTTCGTTTCATCTGGCTTGTAATATGAATACGGATTTTTAATTTTCGCGATAATTTTGAGAGTCGGTTAAAATTTACGCAAGTTTTAGATTTTCAATGTATATATTGTTTTGCCAAAAGCGTCCCTGATCGTGAATAAGCCGATTTTGAGATTTTGTTTTTATTAAATTTATGGCGCCAAAAATTCTTTCAGAATCTGCATTTGTGTGGCAAAGAAAGAATTTCAATAACAAATTTTGCTAAATTCATTTCAATTTTCAATGTCAAAAATTACAAAAAACAATGGTTCTTGATAATTTAGTATTTTGTCCCAAAATTGATCTAGTGACATTGATTCTATATTGCAAAACATATTTTCAGCAAAATCTTTATTTAACAAATGACGCCATTCATCAATAGCCTGATTTTTTTCATTTGTGTTATCTTGCATTATACAGAGAACCTTTTCTATCTTATTATTATTTTAGACAAGTATTCAATAACTAATGTGCACGGCTCGAAGATTTTCAAGTAAATGTAGGCACGTAAGTAGGGATGCACCGCCGTTCGTCCAGTGGTCTTTCAATACTCCCTCTGCTTCTCGCGAAGTAAACATCGTCGCTCTGGGGCCCTGGAAAACTCACGCTTATAAGCAGTCATTGATGAGCCGTCTCCCAGTAAGATGCAGATCCTGTTCATAGCTCGTTGAATGATTCCCTTTGCAGTATCGATTTCAGCCACACGTGGTACTCTGTCTGGTCCTGGGTACAATTTTTTTACGCGACCTAATCGCCAATATAGGGGAGGAGTATTGTCCTCGTTGATAATCACTAGATCATCAATTTCCAGCTCTGAGCGCTTCGTGCGCCACTTGTTCCGGGTTTGTAATTCTGCAATGAATTCGTGGCTCCATCATTGCCAGAAATGCTGCTTGATTTGTTGGATGTGCTGATATCTGTCAATACGATTGGTATTAGCTTCAAGCAGCCATGGTGATGGCAGCGATTTAAGGGGTCTTCTGATTAAAAAGCGACCAGGGGTTACGGAATAATAATTGTTAGGAGAGGAACTCACAAGAAAAAGGGGTGGCTATTAAGGATTGTTTCAATCTGATAGAACAGTAAGCATAGCTTCGCAAAAGTCAAATGCGTAGTCCCCAAGATCCTGGCTAAAATGAATTTGGACTAAATAGGGAGCGTATACTGGAGAGAAACGAAATACAATGCCCTCACTTGCGGCAAACTAAGTTACGAAATCAGTGTTGGACTTTAAAAAATCGTTTATTTCTTTGGAAGCCGCAACAAATTTTCCACCATTATCGTAAAAACGATGTCTAGGCAATCCTCTACGCAAACTGAAATGTTTGAGCGCCATAATAAAACCGTATTTCGAGAGCTCACTAACAGCCTACACACTCATTAACAGCCTAATACACATTTAAAACGTGGACATATAAAAATACATAATTAACATTTAGTGATTTTGCACCTCTTACCCTTGTGATCATTAATTAGGAAAGGACCTGTCTTATTAACTGAAAGGGATAACCAGGCTCGAGTCTTTCGGAAGGTAAATTTCCCATGTTTTAATCATATCTTCAGGAGCAGGATCGTCCCAATCAAGCTATAAGAACCGTAGGCTCTAACAAAATCTAAATCTAATCTAAATCTAAATCTAAATCTAAATCTAAATCTAAATCTAAATCTAAATCTAAATCTAAATAGCTCTAACAAAAGGGAAAAGTATTCTTTCGTCAGACTTGGCAACATGGTCTAGTTTTTTGCTTTTTTTCTTAAAAACGAATAAATAGAACAAAGGAGTTTTTTTGCGATATCTCAGTCTGAGATGTAGCAGTTGTTTTCTGTAATTCATTAAATTTTTTTAAATATTGACTCTATATCCTGTAATTTTGCTGACGTTTTGTCTGATGTAGTTTAGTTATTGTGTTAAAGTAAAGTTTATTTTAGAAAATTATCCATGGAAAGTTCGAGCAGGTTGGTTACTGGAGCTTGGTAACGCTGATACAAGATAGAAAATACATCTTATCCCATATGACACTGACACAAATTGTGTGTACACAGATTGCCATTAACTAAGAAGAAGAAGAAGAAATGGTGGATAAAAAAAAGCATTACTTATACATAATAAACGTAATGATTATAATTTCTTTGCGTATAAAAACCACAATGATATTAGAAATCTATAGCAAAAGAAACAATAGAAAATAAAATTATGCCAGCTTAATTTAATTTTAATGTAATTAAAAAAACTGTTATAAGTTAGTCTAACTACTATTCATAGATGGCGTTACACGTATTTTTAAAAACTTAAATATTTTGAAATATTACAGAAGAAACTGAAGAGAGTAACACTGCTTGTCCGAAGATATTTTATATTTTTTGTGAGATGCATAGATAAAACACTATATTTGAAGTAAGATGTATACTGAATTACATCAGAAACCTGCCTCTTTTGTAAGAACCTTCTCTCTTTATGTGAGAACAATGCCACTCTATGTTAAGCTTTTGCTGCACTGCATCAGAACTTTATCGACCTACGCTGAATCTTCCCGACATAAATCTTATTGTTTAGCCTTGCTGTTCACTGCACTCTACACCTGAAATTTTAGATAAATATAAAACTTATCGTGTATCTCCATCCATCCATTCAACCGAAAAACGTCCAATGGTAGTCATAGGTCTCCCCTAAAGATCTCCACGACGACCGGTCCTGCGCTACCCGCATCCATCGGATTCCCGCGACCTTCATCGTGTATCTATTTGTATTCAATCAGGAAAGAGGAAAAATTCGATATATGTTTGAGAAAAAACAGTAGTGGCTTTAGAATACATCACAAAACACATTTCAATATTTTTTTAAATTATATGCGCCATTAACGTATAAATGTGACAAAGTTATCATACCTGTTTATATAATACTTGGCTGCGAAGAAGTTGTAGTCTAGTATACAACAGCAACAAGTTGTTGACATAAAGTGGTTTATGATTTATTTCAAATGTGAATGATTTTTTTTAAATCCATTGTCATAATTATTCTCATACCCTGTTCCCAACTCACTTGGGGTCGGTGCAATATGTTTTTCTTCTTCCATACACCTTTATCAGCCGTCATCTCTTCATTTTCTCCTGCTCATTCATATTGTTTCTTACACATTCCGTTCACACTTTCTATGCCCTTCCTCTACTTTTTCATTCTTCCACTTTCATTACTATTTTATCTATATGCGTGTGTTACGTAAATTCTTAAATTAATGTTATCATCCATTTTCACACAGAGCAAGTAAACTACGCCACTGTATAAGCAGATTTTATTAGTAACTCTGTTGATGAGACTGTTTGTCACATTGTCTTCAAACGGCTCCAGAAACGTTCTCCTAATATCTATGATCTAAGTGGGAAAAATAGCGTCTAGTTAAAGAATACTCCAAATAAAATAATTAGGGATCCGCGTATAAAAAATACCATCTAAACATTATTTTCCAATGATTACATATTTGAAAACTATATTACGTAGTGAAGAATATAAGAAACTCGGGTGTAGCCGCGGGCATTTGTGCGGCTAGTTGTGAATAATATCCGATAATGCAGTTTTACTAGCAGGTATTTGAATTTGTGAACAATATCTTTGTTTGCTGTTAGTAAAAACAGAAAAATAATTAAGGTTATGTGTTAAAAAATAAAACCAAGAAAATATCAAAGAAAAATCGATTCAATGGTTAGCTTTATTGACAATTGCTTCTATTTATGAAAAATATTTTTGCTTTTTCTTAGTACCAAAAATTTTATAAAAATAACTAAGGTTCCGTATAAAAAAAATTATACTTTCCATTTAAAAAACTATATTACACGTGGAAGAAAATATGAAACATCTAGTACAAAATACTATCTATATATATTGGTATATCTATATACTAGTGTCTACTTAAAACAGTAAGTATATCGTGACATAATCAACTGAAACCAGATTTCGATAAATATATCAAAGGCCTTATGCGTAATATGACAGAAACCATTGCTGGATGCCGAGTGCTAAATGAGGTCATCAGTCAATCATGTCCCGATAAAATTAATTACGTTTTTATGACTATCTGTTTGTGAGCCGTTTTTAATCTAAAATCAAACATTAAGAAAATATATTCGCTGACGAATAATTACATACACAATATTATGCCCAAGTACCTAATTCGAATGAAATAAGATAAATGCGTTTTTTTAAATACTGTAATAAAAAAATACCGACGAGTATATTATAAATGTGAATAAATAAAGATTTATTTTAAATAAGTATTTGTTTATTGTTATACAACTGTTTTAACAAGTAAGCGAACAACGCCTGATCTAGAGGAGGGGGGGAGGGGAGCGGCCGAACTTCTGCACCAAAATTTGTAGGCACTGCGGCGGCCGTGTGGTTGTAAAAATTTATATGGTAAATTTTACCACTAAAGAGAAAATTTTGCATAACAATCCCTATGTTCGTTACAAAGCATTTATTAGTGGATTCTTACGTCATGACAGATATCTATAGTCAAAATTTCAAGTTTGTAGGTTCAGCGGTTTGGGATATGCGTTAATAAATCTGTCCAACGGGATAACTAATTTTATTTATACACTTTATAAAACATATTTAATATTTTAAACAAATTTTAAACAAAATGTTTTGTTTTTTTTCTTTTAATATGACGATTACCCATAAAGATGAAACTATAGGAAAACAATGGAAAGCTGGTGTACCGCCAGGTTAGTGCTCAAGGGGTTAGTAAAGAACCTACCCTTACTTTATATATATACTATATGTATTTAAGGCGCTGAATCAATGTAAAGCAACACATTCAGCCCTATTACGAGTAATAGTTTAATATAAACCAGGGGTCGGCAACCTTTTGAGCCGGAAGAGTTAAAAATTACAATTTTTTAAATTTCAAAGTTTTTAAAGAGCCACAATAATTTTTCTTCACAACAATAAATAGATCCATAAATAAATAATAATAAATAAATAAATGCAGAAACCAGTAGTCGTCACACTTTTCTGGCCAAGGGCCACATAGGTCAACCATCTGTTAATTGACATATTTTTATTTGATATCTAACGTGAATTCCCCGTGATTTTGTGTGGTCATTTTTGACAACCTAATTCACTTACTATATCTACACTCAGTTTTAAAACCATTGTGTACCAGAATTGTTTGCGACATCGCGGGCTGCACAAATGCCGTCCATAAGGGCCGCAGTTTGACGACCACTGGTCTAAACCTTCACCACGAAGGCATGTTAGATAGCCGCTAAAACGTCACGCGATAATACCGCCAATAATCCAATAATTCAAGTAAGCCACGATCGTTGAATTGGCATAATGCTCAAGGTAAACAATAATATCGATGGTTGGTGCTATGTGCTTTTTAACTCGCAACCCCAAGGAATAACAATTTACCGTGACCCACTAATACCCATACGCAACCGAGTTCTGGGCAAACATTCGTTGTTCCCAGAGGAGGTACAGATGCTCTCTGCCAAAAAGATCCTACAGTATATCCAGGTTGTAGGTCTAGGCAGTGAGCTTTAGGAATATGGGGGCGATCACAATAGATCTATCTAGGTCGCAGTGACACAGGACTGTTTTAGCCTGCATAGCCCCTCTCTCGAATAATAATAATAATAATAACAATTTACCGTGCGCCCCCGCCATAACATTAACGTTTTTTTGTATTAACTTAAAACCTTAAGTTTTACATAAGATGTAGATTAACTTAAGATTAAGATTAACTTCCTACGCATGAAATTGCAATTTAGTACCTAAACCCCCAAAGATAGCCTATTTTTCTTTAAAGGTATGTACTCACGTCTTTATTTTTGTTTTAAGAAACTGTTTTTGTTTTCTAAACCATATTACTATTATTTCAATTGGAGATCTAATATTAATAACTTTTTATAGTGCAAACAAAACAATGGTTATGGCCATTTGAGTATACTATTTTTGGCACAAGGCGACCAGATGTGTACCATTACTTCGTGGGAAAGAAAGATCTTTCCTTTTGTATTATAGATAATAAGTTCCGAAATGTATTAGGTTTAGGTATATTATTATAAAGTTATATCTATATAACTTTAAGAAAATTAAATATATACTTAGAATGAATACAAAAAATAAATTCTTATAACCGGTTTATCTTTATTAATACCTCACAAAATAATATAACCTAATAAATAAAATTGAAGTGTCTGTTTGTAAAATCATATTAATAACTTTTTACTAAATACACATCAATGTACGAGTACATACAGTAACTACCTATAACAAACACGCAATTTTTTTTGTTCTGGCTCCGGAACTGCTGGACTGCGGGACCGATTTTGACGGGTTTTTTTTGGGCTGATAGCTGAGGTTGCTTTACGTAATGTTAAGCAAAGATATTTCTCACAAATTCAAATTTATTTATTAATAGGTATAGATGATTATTTAAAAACTACATTCCGCAGTAAAGAATATATGAAACGCGGACAGAGCCGCGGGCATACAGCTAGTATAAAATATATTGTAATGTTTTGAAATTGTGGAAACAAAGACTTATAGATAGTAAATATAGTTATACTTTGCGGTTTGCAATAACACCATAGAAGTGAGAACTTACACTTGATAATTTTAAAAAAAAACCACGCAGTCCTAAGATATTATGAAAATAAAGTCGTTGAGGCGATTAGCGCTTTACGCTTAGAACATCTGTAGATTATGTACTACGCGGCCCGTGTAGTAACGAACAATCCAATATAGCTTTTTAGGGGCTTTTTCAATACTGGCTTTTTAACCGCTACTTCGTCCGTGTTTCTCAGAGAGAAATTGTGTTATTGCCAAGTCAATCTTAAGGGATAGAGATGTGCCATGCCAAAGTTTTCTCTAGAATTTTTAAAGTACTACGATTGTTCGATGTATCTCATAAAATTTAGTCTGCGTGTCATACTTCACTTATTGGAGACTTCGTTACAAAATATTGATTATTCTACTTACACGATTGCTTAAGTAGGATATCTATACAAATAATTAAAATTAAGATGTCTGTTTGTAACATCAAATTAACAGCTTTTTACTAAAATATTTATGTATATACAGTACCTGGCTGTAGATCAAGGCATTGAGGTTTAACAATAAGTACATCCCTATATTGTTAAACCTCACTGTTTTGATCACAATAGATCTAGTTAGGTCGCAGTGATACAGGATTCTTCTACCCTGCATAGGCACTTTCCAAATAATAATAGGTAAACGGTACCTTTTTATACAAAGAACACGTTAATAAAATGTTTGATCTGTTTGTTCAGGCCACAGATAAGAGGTCTGTGGTTTAGGTTAATCTCCAGAACGGCTTGACTTGACTATATTATGCAGTGAATAATTATCCGGAGTAGAAAATATGATACGCGAGCGGAGCCACGGGAACAGCTAGTCTTATATATACATAAACCATCCAAGAAAACAAATCTAACATAGGGTAAAAAACGCATCAAAGTCCGTTGCGTGGTCTAGAAAGGCGGAGTGATTCGAATATTCAAATTTATAAAATAAATATTAAAATCAAATATGAAATTCGTTCTATTTTTTTAATAGGGTAAATTTTAAGCTATTAATTAAAACGAAATTTCTACAACGTATAGGTATCTCATAAAGTAACTACCTACTAATAAGTTTTATAAACATTTTAGCATTCTTTTTGATATTATTTACGTTGGCACTAAGGGCAGATCATGTATTACATAAGCAGAAATTAAGAGTTTAGACTGCCTTCTCCCCTAATGCTTACGGCATTAGCATGGTTTTAGAACATCTGCTTTTATGTAAATAACAGTAAATAAGTAATTATTTCTTACGTAAATTCCACTCAAACACCGGGGGTGTCCCTATGTCATCAAAAATAAGTAATACACAATCTCCCCCTCCCTCTTCCATTGTTTGAATGACCCCCTAGATATTTGATAAAATAGGTAGGTATGTTAACGTGTGGTGCCGGCTTAGAATAATACCACCCATATATTACCGCGGGTGTCGTAAGTGGCGACTAAGGGATAACTCAGGGGATGGACTGCCGCATCCTTTGAGAATCACAAACATCTGACTGCGATCGCTAAGCCGCTTGCGAAGCATGGCGATTCTGACAATTCGCCTCTTTTTGGGGTTGGCCTATGCCCAGCAATGGACGACTTTCGGTTGAATAAGTCAGGTTGGTAGATACATTCAAAAATGAAAAGGTAGGTACAGAAAAACTATACAATTATACTAAATAGTATATTAAAAAAAATTCATTCATGTTTCTTGTACATTTACTTATCAGTGGAAAAAGCTGTGAGAAACAGTAAAGATAATGGTGTAAAAAAAAGTAGGTGGTTTAATGAATGAAATATTCGGTGGGAATCCCATTAAGACGCCAGATGTTTGCTAAAAAGGTAAAAGTACCTACCTACTTTTCTATTCAAATGAAAAAAATTGAAGTGTCTGTTTGTAGTATCAATATATAACAAGTTTTAACTAATTACATATAATAAAAACTTTTGTTTGTCTGTCTGTCTGTTTGTTCCGGCTAATGTCCGGAAGGGCTTTGGATCCGGGACCGACTTTAACGGAACTTTTTCTGCCATATGCCTGAAATTATAAAGCGTAGGTTAGGCTACTTTTATTTTTCGAAAATTGTTAGGATTTCGCGAAGAAATTAAAATATGTATCAGAAATTGTTTTACTGGCACAGTTTTACTGGCAAATGTTTGAATTTATGAGAAATATTTTTGCTTTCGGTTAATACCAAAAATAATTTAGGGCCACAAAATAGTGACAATTAAAACATTATTTCCCAATTATAGTCTAGAAATTATGTTACGCTGAGAAGAAAATATGATACGCGGGCTGACAGCTAGATCTAATATAATTTTGTACAGGACCAGATCTCTTTTTTTTTACAAGGTATAGCCTCAGTGCCTTGACAGTGCAGTGTAGTGCAGGATGGTAATGGTTCAGGCCTAGAGGTACTGGTTCTTGTATTTGGCGATAGGTTTTCAAACTTGAGGGAGGTAGCTACCCAGACGAGCATTATTAGAAAATGCCCTACCACCATGCAGTGGCGTAGCGTGGGTGACGGCCGCCCGAGGCGGAAGTCAATTTTGCCGCCCTTTTATTTCAATTTTTTATTTCAATCGGTCCGAATTGTGAAATTATGCCGCCTCCCTAAAATGTGCCGCCCGGAGCGGGCCGCCCCTGCCACCCCCACTACGCTACGCCATTGCCACCATCCTATGGTTTCCTCAAGATGTTTTTACTTCCATTAAAGCCTGATGCGGTTTCCCCGTGTCCCCTATTAGCTCGTAAGTTTAGTAATAAGTAGCATGTAGTTTCAGCTGTATTTATTTTTAAGAACTATTATAATGATTTTGTTATAAATAAAAAACGGTTAGGGAACTGCGTGTTGCTCTGTTGCTAAGCTGCTCGGACTAAACTGGGGCTCACGAGAAGATTGCCAAGAAGAGGGTGATTTTTATTAATTGACTTATAACTTGATTTATATTGAACTAATTTACATGGTTCATTAAAAAGGTTTTAGTGTATAATATACTGGACTTTATTACATTTGTTTTTTACAATAGATAATATATAAAACAAATTATAACGTTAACAGTGAATTAAGGGAACAAAACGAAAACACAATACCCTTATATCAGATTATAAGAACAGGTAGGTACTTAATCTAAGTAGTGTGTTTTTTACATTACGAAATATTTAGATGCCATACTGTTTCGGCCAAGATTTAATGCGTTCATTTAGGCATAGGAAGGAAATAATAAAATACGTGTACTCGTAAAGCGTAATGAATATATAATGACCACTAAAATTTTAATATTCACAAGTATTGTTTTAAAGAATTCAAATCAATTTAAAATTCATATCTTACTTTATGTAATTTACAATCTATACATACTCGTATTGCATAGTAGTATAAATTAACTAGCGTTCCGTGTCTATACGTTAACTTCTCGCAACGGATTTTATTGTTAGATATTTTTCAAAAAAGATTTTTGTATGTAAGCTCGTGGGTATCGAGTCGTTCGATATTGCGTCATAAATATTTTTAGCAAGCAAGTTAGGACGCGGCAACTATATAAAAAACTTAGAACAAGTTCTGGCGCCAACTGGTAAGTCCCTACCTATATCTTATAAGAAAAAGGATGTTACGGAAATTTAAAACTTAATTACACCAAAAAGGTATATTCTTCTACTATTTTAGGTATCGCTCGTCACACGTTTTGGTATTATGTATTTGTAAATAATTATGTAAGTATATATTATACTATCTGTGAGCGCGGCTCCGTTTTTTATATCCCTTAAATGTTCAAGGGTTTACAACTTGCAAGTTTTAGGCATTATAAAAGTTTGCAAATTTATTAATTATCGCTGTCTCAACTCAGAACTTGTATCAGTAAATCGATTGCAGTTTAGTTCTGTGGTTATAGTTCATTCATAGGTAGTTAGATTTCAAGATATTTATACAGATATGATTCTAGCAACAATATTTTAAACTAATAGAATATAAAATCCTTTGGTCAGAGAATTTTGAACGAATACAATGCGATAAATACATGAAAGGACTTATACGTTTGAAATAAAATTGTATGAAGATTTACAATTACAATTCTATTTCGGTGAAACAAATAGATAAATAGAAAATTAAATTAAACCTAACGTTAAATAAAACATAAAAATCAATAAATTCTTATATACCTTGTAGGTAGGAATTTATTTACTGTTGTCAGTAAAAAATTGTTTTACATATTATGCACTACTATTTGTGTAAAGGCTACCTTATGTAATAATTATATGTATATAACGTAAAACATATTCAACGGACAAGATAATAAAGAAAACGACCATCTTATCTTTCGTTTTTGTATACCCATCTCTTTCTATCAAGCTGCAGTCCGCAGGAGGCGGCGCGCTGGGAGGCGCAATGGACTCACTTCGATGTAGTGATGGTTACCTTTTTATGTCTTGTCAATGAAAGGACGGGTAGGGGCGGTCGCCGTCTCATGCGCAGGCGGCAGGATTTAGTCCGCAGCTGCAGCTCGACTGTGCTTGCCATGTTTTTGTATTTCGTCGCGCTAAGTCATATTCTTTATCAATTATGAATTACGAAATTTGTGATAATAATTTAGTGCCTATAAAACGTGAAGAGGAGTTCGATTACCATGAAGACGAAGAAAAATATTGTGGCTACGTCCCTATAGAAGTGGATAGGCAGATGGAGACGGCGAGTTTCGTGCCGTCCTCGCCGACGCGTCTTATGGATTTAAGCAATGGCTCTGAGAGATTATCGCAACCGCTTACGTGGCCTTCAAACATTCCATTAGACCATAACGAACGTGAATACCAACACACTCAATATTTTCCATACGATCAGCATTACCTCAATCACCGGCAAAATAAAACACCAAGAAGCTTTTACTTTGACGATTCTAACTCGCAAGATAGGGATAGGAACTTCTATGAAAATAGTGAAATACAAAATACAGGAGATGTTTTTGCATCCTATGGAAGAACGTAGTGAGGAAGCAGAAGAAGAGCGGACGAGAAAGAAATCAAACAAATCGAGCCGTAAGAAAACACAGTCGTACGAAGAGATGCAGATACAGCGAGTAATGGCAAACGTGAGGGAGCGCCAACGGACGCAGAGTTTGAACGAAGCCTTCGCGAGTTTGCGACAAATCATTCCGTCTCTACCAAGCGATAAGCTTTCAAAAATACAGACGCTTCAGCTCGCCACGCAGTATATCGAGTTTCTGTATCAGATATTATCCAACAGTGATGCGTCTGGCAGTAGTGATAACAACAGTGACGCCGGCAGTGACCACGGCAAGTACCTCGCGCAAGACAAGTTGAGTTACGCCTTTTCCGTATGGAGAATGGAGGGTGAGTGGACCAATGGACAATCGTGATGAAGTGATTTACCTATATAGTTTTGGCAAACTTCAAAAAAAATTAAAACATAATATCATTATTTATGTGACAAGTTGAAATTAAATAGTTTTAAGAACGATTATTTTTTAACGTTCAAAAACTCATGTGATAAATAGGATTACTTAAGAATATTTCTTCTGTATAGATAATAAATAAAATACACATATTTACAACATTATGTGTCTTTAACAAAGACATTATTATAGTGATAACTCTTTTGTAATTAATATTATTTAAGTGCTAAGTAAAACATGATTCATACAGTTAGCTATTTACCAAAAATTTGTCGCTGTTATTTGTTCTTTTAGGTATTTAAGTAATATGATTGATTTTGTAAATAACGATACGGTCGAAGAATATTTTCAATAAAACAGTTCATTAAAAAAACTTCGTTTATATTTATAATATGTAATTACAAATGTTTCTTGTCATACAAGTAGACATCAACGACTAAGTATTTTATTATAGACTAGCTGTGTATTCGCAGCTCCGTCCGTGTTTCAAAAATTTATTTACGCGGAACCATTTTTGAAAAATAAAAGTAGCCTAAGCTACTTCAACTAACCGTCAAAAAAGGCCTGTCAAAATCGGTACAATTTTTCCAGAGATTAGCCGGAACAAACAGACAAACATTTTAAATATTGTTTTTTTGGTATAGGTACCTAACATATATACAATAATATCTATTTAGAAAAAGTTGTTATATTGATTTTACAAAAGCCAAATTTGTTTATTTGTTTATAATATGTATTCAGTAACTACCTTTTTTCAGTTGTTCCAAAAGTATTAGATTTTTACGCCTAGGGTTACTAGTTTAATTTATTTTGATTAATGTATTAGGTACGCATTAACTCTGAATAAATAAGAATGAAAAAGTAACAAAAACATATAATGTTGAAAAATTAATAATAATAATATGTTTGGAAAATAAATAAAATTGATTAATTAACTATTATTTCCCTACCAAATTCTATAGTTTTACGAAATGTATTAAATAATATAAATTTTTCACCCTATAATTCTGGTAATTAATTCTTAATTTGTTTGAAGGGAAATCATACTTCACGTTTTTTTTTTTTGCATTAATGAATGATAAGGGCCATTATTATTATAGTCCTTATTGTCAACAATAGAGTAAAATTACGTCTACAATAATTAAACTAACAGTAAAATTATTTATGCTGGACACTTAACTACCGGTGAAATATAAACTTATTTTTTTATTATTCCAAAGCTAACTATTCAAAGTATTTTGAAAAATATCCTTGTGATCAACTATGTTTTTGAAGTCTTTTTCGCTAATTAAGGGTTATTATTAGATCTATTGGTCGAATCGCATGCACAATAGCGAGAGCCAAAGACTTATAGAATTGCTTTCTTTGTGTATTTATAAGTTATATCTAATTTTATGTCTTACAATTTAATTTGAAATCAATTAAAATTAACGCAATATTTTTTCTATAGGCTTATTCTACGACAGTTATTTCATTAATTAATTAATTGTATTAAACTATATTGGAATGAACAATATATATTGTAATAAAAAAATTAGAGGATCAGTCATAGTAACGCGCATCACGCAAAAAGTACTGAAAAGAATTCGACCCATTTTTTTACTTTTACTTTCTATGGTAATTCGACCGTATTAAAAAAAAAAGTATCACTATCTTTTATTTATCTATTAACCCATTGAGCACTTACCTGGCGTTTACGCCAGCTTTCTATTGTTTTCCTACTCTCTTATTTTTATGGGTACTCGACATTAATTTAAATTTTTAATAACCCAGACAAAGTTGCAGGTGTGAGCTTATTTAAAACTAGCTGTGCGCCCACAGCTGCGCCAGCGTTTCATATAATTTTCATTGAATAATATAGTTTTTTTTTAATACCGAACCATAATTATTTTCCAAGTTTTTTTTTTCCTACTAACTTAATAATCCAAGATTTTTCTCACAAATTCAAACACCTGGCAGTAAAACTGTGGATTGAATCGTATTTTATTCACAATTTCATAAGTTTTTATTTATTACGCGGAACCCCAATTATTTTCGAAAAACAAAAGTACCCTAAATTACGCGGAGTAATTTCAGCTATCTATCAAAAAAAGTCCCATCCAAATCGTTCCAGCCGTTCCGGAGGTTACCTGGAATAAAAAGATAGACAAAAAAAATAAAATTGTATTTTTGGTATAGGTAACGTTATACATTCATATCTATTTCGTAAAAATAAAATATTTTGACATTACACACAGAAAATTAAATTTTATTTATTAGTAGATTTAGATAAATTTCAAAATATTAAAATTGTAAATCTATTAGTTCACGATTGGTAAAACGTAAAGAATTTCACCCCCACAGGATATGTCTTTACTGATGCATTCAGTTATGGCGGCAGAACACCTACATCCATATATCAAAACAGACAGTAAACGCCGTTCACAGAGAGGTAAGAGAAACAAAAAATAATCACTAATATTCTCGTCCCTTTCCCACACACCAACATGGGAGGCGGTGTCTCAGATCTTGTAATGGAATAGTTCTTATTAGTTTTTTGTCAAGATTTTTAATATTGATAGAATAAATGAATTATGGTTTAGGTTCTCGATTGCACGTTATTTACTTTAATATTTATTTAAAATTGCTGTTATAATACATTCTATGTTACTTATTGAATGAATATTTGGCGGCATTTAATATCACTGGATAATACAACAAATTTATTGAATTGGTAGTACTCGTGTATAAAATCGAATAAAAAATATGGAAATAGATATAGATGACCTGTATACCTAAATGTGTTTAAGAGATAGGTAAATTAATAATGGGTTTGTAATGCTAATAAATTATTTTATTATTAAAATCAAAATAGGAATAACAAAGTCTCGAATTACGTTCGAGGGAATCGGGGGCCATTAAAAAAAATTAGTTAGTTACATTTTAGTTAATAAAGGTTTTGAACGATTTTAAATGTATCGGCGATGCACCCTAACCTTAACCGATGCTGATTTTTCAGTTTGGATGTAAACTTAGATCAAATCCGGTAACTGCAGTCCGGGAACAAATAAATCTCATCTAAGATTTCATACGTCTAAAAAAAATCTCTTTATAATACATTGTTGTCGCAGTAGTTATTTTTATAAGTATTTAATTATATTTCTGGAAAAGATACCACACCGGTGACGTACGCACTCGACTAAATATTAATAGGATCATTATTCACTACCTACTATAAATAACTTGGAAGGGAAAATTTTAAACAAGTGATCATTTAGAAATAGGTATACGGTAAGTTAATATCGCAGGTTTGGTTAATTATTTGGGTTATTATACGTTCGACTTTTTAAATATTTAATAGGTTCTGAAATTATGAACGATATTATTATTTTTCTGTAATTTATATCGAAAGGAAAAAAGCTTATCATAATTTAAAAAAGAATAACATACCAGAAGCTCGAGAAAGGTTAGACCCTTGTTACCTAGGATGCGAATTGGATCTATATCGAAAAGTAAAATGCATATCTCTTATTTTTACTACAAACGAATCATTTGGTTTTAAAATAAAATCTTAGATTTGAAACGCATCGACCTATATACCTAACAATATATTCTCAAAATTTCTTAACGATGATTTCTTATCGTAAAAATTTGCACTATGTTAAAATCTTTATATAAAGCGAAGTTTGATTATTCCTTCAATATACCTGCTTAACTAGATACTTTCATATTCATGTTAAATACCTACTTGCTATTGTATGACCATATCTTAATTACGAAAGACGAGATTCGCAATTGATACTGGTACCTATCTTTCGAGAACAAAATTCATCGTAAAACAATTAAAGGTTTATTCCGGTAAACGAAAATGACAATCAATTTTAGTATACAATGTTAGATGCTAAATAATTTGAAGTCTTCGAACATGTTGCTTGAAATAAACTGATCCGTCCAACCTTGGCCCGGAACACTATAAAAGACTTTTATTTTAAATTTTGAATAAGGGGCATTTTGTTTTTACTATTATAAGAGCTGGTAAATATCGCCTAGAAGTACCTACACACCCCGAATCCGTCCTTATGTCAGGCAAAGATAAAACATCATTTCATTGTGAGTTACGACTGGTTACGACGTTCGTATCTACAGATGTTCTAAGTGAAACGGATTAACAAGTTTATTTTGTTAACAGCTTTATGACTTTGTGGTTTATTTTCATACTTGTTTGCGGTGTAAGTGACACCTGATAGAGATAGTAAATTTTAACAATGGCTTCAAAAATGTGTACAAACATTGTTCAGGAAAACCTATTAATAAAACAAAATCTTTCTGCTACGTTTGTGAAAGTTAGCACTGAGTTTAATTTGTTAGGCAGACCCCGATGCAGGATTTGATGGAGAAAGTAGCAAATGCTAAGGAGCCCCGCGGATCTGTGAGGCCCTAAAACTTAGTAAGTATATGTAATTAAGTGCCTAAAAGCAGAGCTAAATTTATAGCAGAAACACCAGATTGATGTTCCAAAAATTTCCAAGAGCTAAGCTAATTCATTCAACTATCGTACTCTTATCTATTACTGTTTTGAGTAATAAATTAAAATATTGAATTTTGAACAAATTTTAATTTCAAGAATGGCTGATGAAGCCGTAGTATTCTGTAGTACGTATCATAACGTTGCCGAATTGCATTGTTAGTGAAAAATAACAATTTCATAATTCTCACTAATTCAATAATTTAATTTTGTATAGGGATTATTTTATTTTAGTCAGTAAATCTGATTATAATCTTGTATGATTCTATTCAACCGAAAGACGTCCACCACTGAACATAGGTCTCTTCCCAAATAAGGGAGGAATTGCCATAATCGACACACTTGGCAGGCGGGTTGGCAATCGCAATCAGGTGTTTGTGGTACGTATTGAGAGGATGCTTCTGCCCATCGCTTAGTCGCCTCTTAGGACACCCACAGGAAGATATGGAGTGGTATTATTCTTAGCCGGCACCACACGCATTTCTTTATGATTGACAATTTTATAAAAAAAGTGATTCATTAAAATAAATTAAAGACTTAGCTGAATTACTTGACATGTAAGGCACGCTGCTTCTTTTAACTATTGACCTGCGGGCGGTAGCTTTGAGACCCCTCTAATAAAGCAAAAAAAAGCAATTGTATAATTATGTGAAAATCCTAAGTGGGTGATCTTTGTTATGTTTTCGGTGCTATCTCTAAATTTGTTTTATTAAATAGGTAAATATTGTTATATTATATAGAAAGCATGGTAATGTTTGCTACAGAGCCCGCGCTAACTTAATCCGACTCTGATGTTGGAGTTAATTAATCTGGGCTAATGGTATTAGGTCAGATTAAAACTATCATACCGAGCTTCGATAACGTGAAACAGAAGTCAGTGATTAGTCATAACGAGTTCATTTGTCTATTGTCAGTCCGCTGGTTATATAAAGATTAATTTCAATCCGATTCCATGGTTTTAATATTTTCACTTCAACACAAATTCTTTAATATTTTGAACTAAATAAACTAAGTAAACTAAATTGAAATATAGAAAATAATATAAAATGTAAATTTTCTAATATTATATAATTTTTTGTAACTCCTCGAAGTTTCTAGAAGCTATAACAACGAAATTCTTGAACATCCAATAAAATATCTCTATCAATAAATTCACATAATTTTATTTCTTCTCTAAAGTGCGAGTAATAGAACTGTTTAGAAACACTACCTCACTTGTCAAGTAATTTCAAATTGAAAGATAAATAAATATTAAAAATCTATGGAATAATAATGCGATATGAATAAAACGACTGAGTACCTAGCTATGAATGGTTGCCGGGCAACATATAAGGCAGTCACGACTTTTCATGTAGATCCCTACCTAAATATGAAATTTTTGATATTTCAAAGGAATTATGGAAAAAAAGTTTTTTTTATTTTCTTCAATTGTATTTTTACTATTTACGTTTCAGAAGATTTTTACCTAAGGTTTTCTTTTGTTTACCTATTTGGCCGGGAAGAAGGAACTGCTTTCGCATTACTTCTGTTAGGTACACGGCTGATCGGGTCTTCATTTGTAGGCATTCGTCTGTGGTGCGAGGCGTCGATGGTTGAGTATATAAGTAAATACTGTTGATTAACATATGCGTGCGGACCACTCCTTCGCATATCTTATCAAAAATAAGCATTGCATATACCCTCCACCCCTCTATGGTACGTATTTACTTGACAGCCCATGTGTCTGTGTACTTGAACGCGCATGGTCACAAACTAGGTACACTTCGGCGTAGTACCTCAGTATAACATTTTGTTACTCTATTCTCGCATTTCGTTGGTGATCATTTGAATTTAAAAGTTTGTATATAATTTATCTACATAAAAGAACACATAAAAAAGTATAATTTTTTTTATTGCGCTCCTTTTCAATTCGTCTATACCAAGGCTGCTCAATTTTATATCTATCGGGCCAAACGGACGATTTAGACATTTTTGCCGGGCCAATAACTGATTTGTTAAATATAATAGGTTATTGTCATTGATATATAAAAACCATATCAATGGTTATTGTGCCTTATTATGCTCCTTCGATGATAACAAAGTTTTTTTTAGATAACGTTAAGTACCCTAAAAAGTAATTTAAATTATAAACTCCCGTGCGTAAACGCTAGCTGGCATGTTGCTTTAGTTCGTGACGTCACTGATTAATTAATACCCTAAGGGAAGTTAAAAAGATCTACTTTTAATTCACCTTATGTAAAAAAATCTAAATGAAAACAATGGTGAGTATAGCTTTTGTTGTAATAAATTGTTTATGCCATGCGTTAAATTAGGTGTTGATAATAACAATAGTTCACAAATATTTTGTTCAGTTACTGTCTTTATTTTTTAATGAATTAAGATCTAAGAAGAGTTTTTTTCTTCTGTTAGTTACCGCTTATGCAAGACTCAACTTATTGGGAATATACTTTATATATGCGAGCCATTCAAAAATCGTAAACGAGCCTTATTATGGCCCGCGGGCACAGTGTTGAGAAGCCTTGGTCTATACTATGATATAAAGTAAAAATATTTTTTTTTTGATATGGGTAAACTCAATAATTAATTAATTACCTAACAGATTTTAAAAATTCTTTCTTGTATTCATAAATATGAATTCAAAAAATTTGAATACTTTCCCACGAAATACTAGTTTTCAAAACCCACATCTGCGCGCCACATGCCAAAATGCCCAGTAATGACCATTGTTTTGTCTGAATAATAAAAACGAAGATTAGACTCTAAACGGCAATATCGTATAATAAATAATAAAATATCTTTGAAATGTTCAGCGCCATAAAACATCTGTGGAGGCCTCTGCAGCTGCGTTTAGAAGAAAATACGTCACAAGTGGATCGATCTATAGTCTAGCTTTTTTGTTACCTGCAATATTGAACATAAAATAAATTTTTAAATAAATTTTTTTTTTACACGGCTCAGTGCTTTGACCACAATCTCACGTGATGTTAAGTGACGATGTGGTCCAGGATGGTAAACCCACTAAGCCTAGAAGTATTGGTTCTCAAGTGATGCTTCCGCAACACACCTATTGGTATTTGGCGACAGGTTTTCAAACATGAGGGTGGTAGCTACCCAGGCGGGCATTATTAGAAACTTTCATTCGTTAATTTTACAATCAGTATTTAAAATCTGTACATTCAGGTACAATAGATAGATATTAGTGGTATTAAATGTATAAGAATTTGTTTCAATGGCTGATTATTTAAAAGACAAAAGCGGTGAACACGTGCGTCTGAACTGGACTGAACGACTTGTACTTTTAAGAAATGTTTGTATTGTGTTTTATCCGAATTCCAAGAATAAATACATTAGGTACGTAAAATGTAAAGCTTAAAATATTGGATATTTATTTATTTCGGAAGATATTTGCACACCAAAAAACTAATGTATTACCTAATAAATTATGAGAATGTATATATTTCAAATAACAATAGTTATGAGTAATTTACTATAAACAAATTCTTAAACGTATTAGGCTATACAACAAAAAAAAACATTTTTACTATCTACCTACACATACTATAGTCTCTTAAAAATACTAAACAGTGTTTGGGTTATTGTGTTCAATTTGGATCAATGCCAAATAATCTATCAGTAACATAATCTTCGTTAAATTTAATTTTTACTCATTTTTAATAATTAATATAAGTCAGATTAAAAAAAAAAAACAATTAGGCAGCCATAGAAGTGAAAATTCCAAACTTTGGAAAAACTATTCTTAATCTTAAAATTTCATAATTTGTTTATTAAAATAACCTACAATTTATCATTAATTGCCTGGTTTTTACATCTGTTGGCACTCCGAACAATAATTATGTATGTACAGTTGCGTATAGTTTATTCAAAATCAAAACACACGCTATGTTGGGAAGTGTAAATTTTATTGTTTATCTCTGAGCACCAGCACTTAAACGCCATATTTTCTTGACATACTGTAGCATGTTGACGGCTGACGTCAGAATTGGTGACGCGAATCTATAAGTTTTTCTCCTACAGAGAATCGCTCAATGCTGCTAAATAAATTTACACTTTAACAATAAGCTAATATTACTTTTTATTCTTAGTCGGCACCACACGGCTTTATGTACACGGAATAGTACCAGTCCATATATTTCCGTGGGTGTCGTTAAAGGTGACTAAGTTTAATAAAGGCGACTAAGAAACCAGGGGATGGGCAGCGGCATCTTCTGAATACTACAAACACCTGCCTACGATCGCCAATAATGGCAATAATGGCAATTCCCCCTATTTTGGGGGAGTCCTATGTCTAGCAGTGAACGTCGTTCCTCAGTTTAATCAATCAAAATTAAGTTTTATTTATTAATAAAAGGCGGCACTATAGACTTGAGTCACAGGGTAAACCTCCGGGCGAGTCGAATACAGATGCGTCCCATGTGTGCCTCTCTCCGCTTGGCCGACGACGACGCCCTGCTTGCCGATTGTAGACACCATCTTGTTATATCAATTATTAAGGATAGATTTTCAGCCATTACCTTTCGAACATGGTATTATTATAATAATTAATTCAAAGTGGAAATGATACTTGAAATATTTGTGTGGATTCTTTCTGATGTTTTTTACGTTTACAGCGTTTGTCTAAAATCTTATCTTATACCTATTATGTGGTGATTTGGTCAAAGAATTGACTGTTGTTCTGTGAGGGTAGCACAAAGCGGAGTAAAATATTAAAATGTGTAATTAATATTAATTAATATTATTTTATTAATGGAATTCTAATCCATTAAAATTTATATACCTACGAAATTTTTTTTTTTTTGTTATGTTCTATTAACCACTTTAAGGTTAATCCCTTTACTAACCCACACTAGACGATCCCGAAAAGTGACGTGTCGCGGTGAAGCGAACTATTACGCCTTTTTTACGGCATGTGTGTGGAAATCATGGTTCAGCAGGGCGCCAGTGGCTTACCTTATTGTTACCTAGTAAAATTTAAATGTATACTCATAATAAAAGGCTAACGAGAAATCTGTACATTGAAGATGTTTAAGAAAAAAAAACTATGCTCGACTTCAGAATAGACTACAGAAAATATATCGATAGTTTAAAAATCACACAAAAACACTAAATCGATTTCGATGACATTTGGTAATAACTTTTATTGCATCTAGAGGGAGAACATAGGGGACAAATTGTCTGAATTCCAAGCGGGTGAAGCCGCGGACACAGCTAGTAGGAAATATGTATGCAGCTATTTAAAAGTTGTCACCCCAGTTTCACCCCGTATTGTCCGGTGTTTGTTCTCACAAATTGTTTTGTTTCAGTAGATAGATAGATGCCCGTAATGCAGCGCCGCGCCGTGAATTCTTACCTACTCGGAACCATGCCAACGTCAACTAATCACATACATTACGTCCATGTAAACATTATTCCCTTTTGTTTTATTATTATTTTATATACCAAAGTAAACGTTGAAAATGTTTTATTGAATTGTAAAAATAAATTTTATTTCAGTTCATGGGAAATGATAACGATGAATTCGTATTACAATAACTAATTTAATAGAATACTTACAAAATTATTGCCACTTTTTTTCAGCATAAGAACCTCAAATGACATATTTTTATGTTTAAGGTATTAATGATGGTTATTCTCTCTAATTTTAATATACACAAGCGTACTCATAACGTCAATGACGACCGTTTGCAATAGATTATTTTTCGAATTACCTATGTTGGTGAACCAAAGCGCATTTACAGCCTTACCGAGCTTAGCGGGAACTCAGAGATTCTATAATGCACTTTTATTTACAACTAGCTATGTGCCCGCGGCTGATTACCCAATATAAAAAGACAGACAGAGAAACAAAAATTGTGTTTTGGTATAGGTGTCGGATATAGATTCATATCTATTTAATAAAAAAAATTTTTTTTTTCATTACAAACATTAATTTTAGCATAAATATTTCAATTGTTTTTTATTAGTATAGATAGTATATACAAAAAAAAGTAAAAGTCAAGGCGATCAAAAGTTGATAAATAACCAAAATATTTTTACATATAGGTCCTGCTGTTTTATAATTTGACTAGACAATAAAATATTAATATTTGTTCCGATAAACTAGTCTAAAATTAAACATATAAGCAATATCGTAAAGGAATTGATGTTTGGCAAACACAATTTTCGCTTTACAGTGTCAGTTTACGACGCGGCGACGCAAACGGAATGGTCGGTTGACGACGCAGATGCAGCGGGACATTGCTAATTCTGGTTTATATGCATACGCTTGCATTTCCTGTATTGGTTCCTCGTGCTTGTCTCGTCTTTGTCGTCCGCGACCGCCTTCAATGTACATGAAAGCGAAATACATTAGGTAGGTATATTTACTTCATCAGTGATTACAGTTTCTCATCGAAATAACGAAAACCTATCATTACATAAATACATTCATTCTATTTAGTACACAATAATGTGATGAGTTAAATGATAAATATCTATATTTACGTCTAGGTCTAGCCACTAAGTATAGATAGTTTATAGATATAAGGCTGAGCTTTAGTTTTTATGTACATAGTTATACAAAATATCGTTAAAAACATTGTACCTTTTTGGATATGTCACAACATGGCCGCCGGCAGCAGGATGCACAGGGGTGCACTTGAACCCTTCTGTCGTAAATTTAAAAACTAGATAGGTATTATGGTGTTGTTGTGTGAAGCATATTTAAACACGTATCCGCAAGATATAAAATTGAAAATAACTTAATTGACATTTATATAATTTCGTATAAATTATTAGTAATAATAAGTGGTTTACTCCGCCGCACTACTGATGCACTTTTCTGAATGTACTTTTCTGGTGGTGTCCATGTGTCAAAATCTATTTGCGTGCAACAATAATCTATATTAATTTTGTTTTAATGAAATTTTAAATTGAATCCACAGCGCAACTGATCAAGAAACAGATTGACTGTATATCTTTCGTCAATGAATAGGTATCTAAATCCGCGCGAAAAATTAGTGTTTACTTTGAAAGCAAGCGGCGCTGATACGTTTAGTGGCCGCTTCCGTTCGCATTAAAGCGTCCCAGTGTTCCTCCTCTCGATATAAGTGCTTCTTTGAGTATAATATCGACTTTATCACATTTTAAATGAATGGGAAATTCTAACGTGAGATTCAAAGGATGAGTCAATAACATAGAGACTATTGATTAATTATGGTGTACGATATAATTTACCTAAAAGTAAAAGACATTATTAATATTACAATCTAACTAACTGCTCTTCGTGGTTTTACTCGCGTAGGTACTGTTCCCGGAGTAAAAATATGTTACTCCCTGGATTTCAAGCTCTCTCCATACCAAATTTCATCCAAATCGGTCCAGTAGTTTTTAAATATATTTGTTACATACAAAAATACCAATCATTCCTCTTTATAATATTAGTATAGATTAAGCATTTAATGATTTCTGTATCACGTAGTAGCGAAATTATAAAAAAATAATACGCTTATTTATCCAAAGAGTAAGAGTAGGAATTAGAGGTGAATAGCATGTTATATAGACATATACTTATTTACAAATAAATCTTTCAGTCTACTCGGCAACTAATAACTATAGATCTCTAATGGAATTGTGGATTGTCTTAAGAATCAATCTAAACAATTACCGATAAAAAATAAAATAACGCCGTTTGGCAGTAGTCTTTATAGATAGAAAATCGAAGTTGGGACTAGTGACTAATTTTGCTTCTATACACAGCCCGTCTCATCCATCAGCGGCCTAAGACTCCAATACCTTACTGTGAAGTGTGAGATTTCATGCAATATCTAACAGTAGTGTAGCTTTCCCTGTCTCGAAATTTGTCGAAGGACCCAAAGCAAATACAGCAGCAAATATTTTCCACATAAGATACAAAAATGCCCACATTGACTCAAAAAATTAATTAATTCACTATAAGTAAAAAACGTAGAATTAGTCAATAAACAAATAAGTAGGCAATCACCTACTACTAAGAATGATTTTAGCTAAACAATTCAAATTATTACGTAATTTTCTATAACGTTTTTTCGACTAACTTAATTATTTAAGACGATTTTCGTTTTGCCAAGATTTTCTGACTGTATAGGCAGTACTAACAAATCTGCTAGAATCTAACTGTAGAGCTTATAGAGACTAATTTTATTACTTTTTGCTTAAACGCTGGGATCCCTGTAGCCCCAGAGATCCATGTCATTGACACGGCGATAGGTACAACCATGTGCACTAGTTAAGATACTGCACATCGTGCTCTTTCCCACTGCACACAAAGGTATCTATCTAGATCCTGTAAAGGATGCTATTTTTTTTTGAGAAAATCATGTCGGTTATAGTCTACCACAAGGTTCATATTACGATGGTGTTCTCGTGCTAATTACTATTTCCGGGCCGAGGGCCCTAAGTTCTTTCAGGTCGACAGAGTTAGTCAGTTGGAAAAATAAACTCGACGTCAGGAAACTAAATTTTTCTAAACTTATTTTAGTTCTATAAATCATGTTAATTGTACATATATAGATATCTCTCGTGTTTTTTTACACGATATAGGCTCAGTGGTTTGACTACAATCTCACCTTATGTTAAGTGACTAAGTGAATATTTTCCGTCAGTATCGTAGGCTATCTAATTCTTAAGATATGTGGTAGTAGAATTCAGATTCTTCATTAATTCTAGACGTAATCTCGATCTATATCTAATAGATAGTACAACTCACGGTTTCACCGTTATCGTTTACTTTCTTATTTTTCCGTTCTTTCTCCTTTTTAGACCAATTAAACTTTTGAAAAAAAAATAGATTAATAAGTAGTTCAAATAGGTTGAGATAATGAGGTAACCAACTAATTTTTGAAAAGTCATAATATCTAGTATATACCTATTACCTATCATACCTATCATAAATAAAAGCAAATTATTGAAAAAAATAATTGAAACAGAAAAATACGTCTTATAAAATATTGAATTCGAAATAAGTTCTACTGAAGCCGATAATATACGCATTCAGATGCGCATATTGGCATTATTTTAGTTTAGTTCTGACAGCTTGTTTATCTTTAGCCCGCGTTTTACGATCCAGAGATGAATTATTAGCTGTCCGCTAAGTGACAGCCTGTCTCCGGCAACCAAATAAAACTGAAATGGAGCTAATTATGAAATTTGTACCTACTTTGTGTATAGTTTTAATACGTTGGTACTATTACCGTATGTTTTTATAAACGATTTCATTCCGTTCATAAATTATAACGGATGTAACTAGTTTTTGTCGATGCAGGCAATTTTTATTTCTGGCTGAAGAAAATGGAAATATATTACGTAAACCATTAATCGGGATAAAAACTATACCATTTTTTAACTTGTACTACCAAAATCAGACTCGTGTCCAAAACTTCATTTATTGCGGGACAAGCCATGTGATTTTTGTATATATATATATATAAAAAGCATGCACTGCTCACACGTCATAATTCAAGTCAGGAGTTGTAATACCAGCGGCTAGCCCGTAAATACAACGGCTATAGACTCTAGGTAATTCGATATAGCGATCTAAACTGACTGATCCCAAAACGAAGCGGGCCAGAGTGAAATCGATGACTATGACTGGTTTTCGTAACGTAGACAAATACTTACTCGAATATTGATAACAAAATTTGTAAGAAGGATTTGCACTGCAACCGAAAAATTATTACCGTTGTAAATGAAAAATACGAGTAAATAAATAAATATAAATCGAAATTATATAGGAAGAATAGTTGTACTTATCAGTTCAAACAATAACTATTAAAGTGTCAATTACCTTAAACGCTGGTCAGACTCTTTCATCAGACGAAGTGTATGTTATGTTATGAAATGACGAGATAATTTTAAATATTTATAATAGCGTAAAGCCATGCCCGTGGGATCGACTCATTCGATATTGCGTCATCTGTATTTTTAGTAACAGGCAGGACTCTGACGTTACAAAAAACTTACGGGGCCTGAAATGTCTTATAATAATGAGATGTTAATGTCCTGTTTCTATAGAATATTTTATTAGCAGTGTTATGTTGACGTGGCTTTGAATTTTTTTTTTAATAAATAAACAAATGCCGTCATCGTTAAACCTAGCCCCACAAGGACAGATTTTAACTGTATACCTACATAAAATTTCGATTAAGTGATTAGTAAGAATAATACCTAATTTGTTTTTTCTTACTATATGCGGTTAATTATAATTAGCAAGTAATATTAATAGACATGTACTTAATGAATTATACTTTATAAATTAGTATTACCTACGTACACAAAATTGTTTTAAATAATTTATTTATTTAAAATAAATAAAATTCAAAGATGACGGACAGGATAAATAACAAACGGCGATGATATTTCTTTCTCTTTCTAACAAACGCAAGAGGCGGCGCTATGGGAGACGAATAATGTACATTTACTTCGAGGGTAGGGATGATTTTTTTTGTATTGTCAAAAAAAGATTAATTATTTAGAGCCGGTGACCCAACAAACGAAGCAAGCAGTCTGCATTTGCAATTCGACTACACCTGAACTATCAAACGTGCGAAGTATGCCATTCGTACATACTCCATCTAAAATAATGAATTACGAAAAAAGTGTTAATCGTTCGGTAAAGATAAAACGTGAAAAAGATTTAGAGTATCACGGAGATGATGGGAAATATTATTCCTATGTGCCTACTGAAGTGAAGAAGCAAGCTGCAAGCAAGCAATATGTTCCTCCGTTGATATCGACGTCGCTTCATTCATCATCACTTGGATCATATTCTTCAGAAGCCGTGTTAAATTCTAATGTTCAACATTCCCAATATGTTCCTCAACAGAAGCAGCAGTACATGAATGACCGAAGACGGCCGATATACGAAAACTTTTATTTTGAAATTTCAAAACACCCAAAACGGTGCCAGTGACTTCCACGAAAATACAACAAATACCGTCTTGGCAACAAAAACCGAATAAGGAACGGAAGGAGCAAAGAAGAATAAAGAAAAAAGTGAGTAAAATAATAAAAAAGAAAAACACAGTCGCACGAAGACGTTCAGATACAGCGAGTTATGGCGAACGTGAAAGAGCGGCAACGGACGCAGAGTTTGAACGAAGGCTTCGCGAGTTTTTGCGGCAAATCGTCCCATCTCTTCCTACCGATAAGCTATCAAAAATGCAAATCCTGCACCTCGCAACACAGTACATAGAGTTTCTGTGTCAGGTACTGTCTAACAGTGAAGCGTCTGGTAGTAGTGACAATAAGAGTGACCACAGCAAGTACCTCGCACAAGATAAGTTGAGTTACGCCTTTTCCGTATGGAGAATGGAGCACGAGTGGTCTAACGGACAATCGTGACACAGAGCTAAATGTATACCTAAATAATATTCAAATCAATGTGATAATAGAGATTATAAAATTTAAGAACTGTAGCTGAAATAATAATAAAAAGAGCTTAGTTTTACTTGTAAAACATGTAATTATATTTTAATGTATGCCAACGTTACCGTAGTTGAGTGAAGAAACATCTAGTTATCTGCCAAAAACTATGAACGTTATATTTTTTCTATTGTTTTTTCAATGAAGAATTTTAAAATGCACACATGCACTGTCACATTTTGGATCTATGGAAGTTTTAAGGATTAGTGTCTCGATTATTATCATCGATCATTGTAATTTGTGATGACGCGAAGGCTGTGAACTATTATAAGTAGATACCTATAATATATAGTTAACATGAATATCATTGCAAAAATTTCGTAAGACTTATCTTAAAAGGAAGCAGCTGTGGAATAAACATTAAGTTTTTTTTACCAGTTCTAAACCTTTTGTACCTTTAATTACCTGTTGTTATAAATAAGACATCAACCCCATACTCCTGCACATAACACGTAGGTACATAGGTCCTGTAAGGAACCTTTTTTTAATTATTATTAAATAAAAAAATATTGGGTTTAGTTAGCTAGGATTAAAAATCCGCGGGAGTTTTGAAAAACAAGTAGCGGCCAAGCCGAGCCCTTGTGCTAGTTATTTTTTGCGGCGAGTGTCTTCAGCACTCTCCCACAAAGTTATGGTGAAGCTGTTAAGCCCATCCGGTCAACAGTATTAGCTAGGTTTAAAAAAAAATACTTTTTCGTTTTTTAATGTTTTTCTTTTTGAACAAACCTTTCGATATTTTTTATTATTATATACATATTTTAATTTAATATTGACATCACAAAAGTATTGAAAACATTATTGAATTATAGGCTGTGTCTATGAGGCACATACTTACTATATATACATTTTATTTTTAGTTAGGTAGGTACATTCAATAATGGCTACTTATGACCATTAAGTTTTCAAAAGAAATAATCATTTCATTACAAACTAATCAATGAAATCAAGATTTCTTTATAAATTCTAAGTACAACCAGCTATAATCAGTTTAATAAACAAATTTTTACAAAAACAAATACCAAGTACCCGATTTCCTTTCCCCATATCACTTTGCGCTTAAGTATAAACAAAAAAAAAACACATAAACACTTATCTCATAATTTATAGATGAAAAACTGTATGTACAATTTAAACATTTCTAATAATCACTCTTTACAACTTGATTTCATAATAATAATAATTCATTACTATATTTGCATTTCCTTGCGTTGAAGTCCATTTTGTCATTATAATATTTCTACTATTAGCATTAACCCCCTTTTTAAAGCTAATTTTTTTGCAATTGACCCAAAGAAATGCCCGTACTTATGTACTTAAAATTTGTCGACGATGATTTTGTGATGTTTGAATTCTAGTCTAGAATGGACGAAACGCAAAAAAATCCATAAAAAAAAATTAAACGCTTTCCGTTGATAAGTCTTGTTCACTTGTTAAGTTCCCTTGATAGCGACTGGGCCGATTTCGATTAATTATATCTTTTCAATATTCCTAATAGTCTGAAGTAAGTGTTTAATCATAGAGTAACAACGCTAAGAGTGATAGTTTTATACAAAAAATCGCTTTATATTGAATATATAGAGTGCAAACGACACGTTATTACGTAATCACCAGTAAGAACAGCCTTTTAAGGCAGGCTTCACTCCGCGTTTGACTACTGTTCTGAGTGTTTTATTTCTATGGTGTTATTATAAATAAAAATAATTTTATATGCACTTCAGTTCATAATTCCCGTCTAGAACAAAATTTCTGTTATTGTTTTTATTCGGTCGAGAATTATAGAAACGTTTATAACATTACACAGACAATAATCGAAAAGTCATGGATAGAAGAACGTATATAAGTCGATTTAGAAAACATTATTCATATATATATCTAACTAAAATGGTTTGACATATATGTTTATTACCTATATATTGATACAATAGAACAATATCAAACCTATCATAGTGTAAAGCACAAGGCATGATAGAAAAAAAACATTGGAAAGATAAATAAAATTGCTTTTTTACTCTATATCTAAAAGTGAATTCCATGAACTACGAATAGAGCAAAACCTTGTTAGTATCAAAAAATAAATTGTTAATCAAAAATAATGAATAAAAATATAAACCATAGCAATACATTGTCGATACAGATGCAAGAAGGTAGGTCATTCTTCTTCTTTTTTTAAATATGTTTAAAGGGCAGATTCTACCAACTGTCTTAATTGCATTTAATTTTCTTAAGCATTAAAAAAAAAAAAAAAAACAAAATAAAGATCTTGTATCAATACTTTTAGACCCTTAAATGCATACATTGCTGATGTGTTAAATATATTTAGGGGCTGGTTGACTGGTTATTTGTGATGATTTAATCAAAAAGCCGAATATACATAAAGCTGATTAGCAGAATGAAAAATGTAAAATCTGATAAGAAATATCGAAGTCATTTTTGTCAGTAATAGAAATAATAATTAACTTTAAAGACAATAGAAAAAAAAACATTGCTTACGTAAACAACATTGAATCCGTCAACCATACTATTAAATAAATTTGGAGTGTCTGTTTGTAACATCAAAATAATTTTTTTTTTACTAAATAGATATGAATGTATATACGATAAGATACCTGTACCAAAAATACAATTTTTAAAATTTTTGTCCGACTTTTCGTCTATATGTTCCGGGTAATCTCTGGAACGGCTGGACTGATTTTGATGGGATTTTTTTTGGTAGACAGTTGAAGTTATTCCGCGTAATTTAAGGTACTTAAAACTCATGAAATTTCGAATAAAATCCGATTCAAAGCACAGTTTCACTGGCAGGTATTTGAATTTGCGAGAAATAACTTTGCTTAATGTTAGTAACAAAGTCTTTTTTTTTTAATCGTGATCCGTATAATAAAATTAAAATGCAGTGAAGAATAAGAAACGCGGGTGCAGTCGCGGGCACACAGCTAGTGTCAAAATCAAGTTTCTACAGATCAGAGCGTTATACCCGTTCCAAAAAATGATTTTATTTTTGTTTATTTATTTGGGAAATACACTGTTAATGAAATACGTATCTGAAATTGCATGACAATATTACAAAAACCATTCATGTTTCCACTATCTATTTTTGACATGACAAGCACGCCTATAAAGTTTTATAATTGTTAACAGGAAATCGTGGACAATAAAATGCAACTGTTGATGGACGCTGTTTTTTTAAGCAACATGCTTTTTAGCTTCGATATGTATCAATCCCACAGATTATGTAAATATTTATTTAATGAAATATATAAAATGTATATCATAAATAATACATTTACCGTAATATAAATGGTTTCTTTTAATACATAAAACGTTAGTCATTTAAACGTCTGGTTATGTTTATAAAACAAAAAATTTTAAAACGAATAAAACACTTATCGATGTGTTGAATCGATTAAAACTTCTTCATAAAAAAAACAATTGTTATAGGAAATCGAATCTTTAACGCATTGGGACATCACTAAGGAGTTGTACTTGAACTGTCAAAAATAAAATAAATAGTTGGAAGGGGTAGTCAGTTTGAACAAAATAACGCTTTATAAGTTCTTTACTGACACTAGTTTTGCGGGTGGCTATGCTTTGTTTATTTTTGGTGATATGTGGTACGGAGGATTTCAATGATGATTACGGAAGCCATATTTACTTATTTTAGCACGACTAAACATGCTTAATGAACTAGCTTGATAAATATCATTATTATTGGTTTTTTTTTTTTGCATAATTTCTATTACAATGAAAAACTTATTCGATTTATTCGACGATAAGTTTACGTACAAGTTGATTTTATTAAACTAAATGCTATCTGGTAATTGATACAAACCCCCTTTAGTGTCATGTCGCTAATAATCACCACTTACATAATTAAGTAATATCCCTTCATCGAACATTAATACTTTAACGTTAACAGTTTAGAAATAAAAGGACAAAGAAAAACGGAAGAAACAAATACATAGTAATAATATAACACTCATAAATCAAAGGAAATGTAACGTTAAAAAATTATTCAAGCTTATCAAATAACGTCGAGCCGTGAAACAATTGAATGATTAAACTCATCGTAAGATCTTATATGTAAATATTACTGTGATAAGGCGACGAAATGATTAACTAAATTGTAGCTTAACATTTGAAAACAATAAACATGACCGATACATATTTTAGTTATGCGAACATCACATAGGACACTCCATGTAGAAAAGTACGTTAGTTTGTGCTCGTAAGAAAAATATGATGCGCGCGAACGTCAAATAGGACACTACGTTGATCGCAAGAAAAATAGGATGCGTGCGAACATCAAATAGGACACTACGTTGGTCGCACGAAAAATAGGATGCGTGCGAACATCAAATAGGACACTACGTTGTTTCGCAAGAAAAATAGGATGCGTGCGAACATCAAATAGGACACTACGTTGGTCGCACGAAAAAATGATGCGCGCGAACATCAAATAGGACACTACGTTGGTCGCACGAAAAATAGGATGCGTGCGAACATCAAATAGGACACTCGACAAAAACGAGTGCGTTGTTCGCGTGTTCCTACAACAGTACAATGGCATCGTTTGTTCGTGCGAGTGTTGAATAATTAGGTCACTATTACTGCTCTGCTCCTTAGAGTCGTAGCGTGAAGTTATATAATACAAAATATTCCGCTTTTTAATATAATAACAATTTATACACTAATATTTACTCAGGAACAATTAATTCGTTACTATTCATTCCGAGATCAACTGCCTGAAATAATATAAATATTTAATTTTATTAACATTATGACAAAATATATATATATTTTTTAATTGCATTTTATTATATGCTACTACTATATGGAAGTTAACTGGAATCAAATGATACTTATTATAAGGTAAGAGATTGAAATTCTCCTAACCAATATAGTCTAAGTTAAGGTCTGAATTTTTACTATTTAAATGTCTCAAGAACAAAAAGAATGGGGTTTTTTTTATACTGTATAAGATAAGCGTTTGATCACAATTTCAGCTGATGTTAAGTGACGACATGGTCAATGAATATGAAATACATGTGACTCTGCCAAAACTCTCTGCAGAATAGTTGCAAGGTTTTTAATTCAGTGAAAACCTAGGTTCATAGAAGGATGAGATTTGAATCTACATCCATTGTGTCCAAACCTACTACCACTAATCTATTTCAATCAGCATCATAAACTTAACCGTTTTTAAGAATTACGTGATTTTTTAATTTTTTATTTACGATTTAATGAAATTTTTGCCAAAAGCGTAAACCTTAACAGATATATAGATGAAGGTCTTTAATATGTCGATGACACATAAAAATAAGACAATAGGAAAACGAAGGAAAGCTGGCATAAACGCCAGGTTACTGCTCAGGGGGTTATAGAATAAATAAAATATATTCTTTATCTTTTGACAGTACATAAAAATTATCATACTTGTTGTGATAATTCACTAGTAAGTCCTGATATACTGTCATTTACTTTAATACTCCAATTCTCATCATTTGTTATCTGAAACAATAATTAATAGAATAAGAAAATTTTATAACAGCAAAAAAAAAGTAGTGTAGATAAAATCTAGTTAGTATAGTTAGTACATTTATATCTAATTGCGACTGTAAACGATTAAAAGTAAATATAATAATTTTTATTTTAGTCGCGTTTTACGTGATATAGTTTCGTTGTTACAAGTGAAGTGTATTGGGAAAAAAAAAACATTCCGCATTCTAAAGTGCCACAAAACTTCCCTGAATAGTTCTAGCAAAATAACTGCCATTTATCTAAAACATTTTATGACACCTACTATTTCTATTTTAGCTTTACAATAAACCATTAGAGAAGTTAGTAGAGCTCGATCTGAATTAGTCTATTCGTTTTTACAGATCAAACCTCGATACATATTTCAATTGGTATAATTAAACGATTCATACATAGTCTATTATACCTAGACGAAGAAGTTCTAACAAAAAATTACAATACTAATAAGAATAAAGAATACAATCAGTTTTTTAGGTTTGAAAGTATTCAAGGCAAGTTTTAAGCTACATATTAATTTAAAAAAAAAACTATAAACTACGTATAAGCGATTTTTTATGTTACAGTAATACCCCGCTTTACGCGAGGGATGCGTTCCGAAATAAATCGCGTTAACTGAAATTCGCGTATATCGAGGTTTATGATTAAACATAGTCAAAATTTAATACAAAAAATACAAATCATTTTAATCAATCACTTTAATACTAAGAACACTTTATGCAATACATACTCTTATTTTTTTACGGAAAAATACATCCATTGTCTTTACATTATGTTTATGCGCACTCTTTATCGTAATGCGAGGCATTTGAGCGCGAAATTTGAAATTCGCGTTATAGTAAAACGCGCGTAACGGGGTCGCGCTAAGCGGGGTATTAC
Source organism: Samia ricini (assembly GCA_014132275.2). Taxonomy (NCBI): domain Eukaryota; kingdom Metazoa; phylum Arthropoda; class Insecta; order Lepidoptera; family Saturniidae; genus Samia; species Samia ricini. The sequence goes on from AP028159.1 coordinate 6,462,615, forward strand.
TGTACTTGCCTGTGGTTATAAACCGGAATAAGGATGCGTGTGCGAGACGATTGGTTAGTTTTTATGTTACGTCATTAAATGGAGTGTTGGCCTACCATCTTTTATCCGGTTTGGTATTTAAAGTACAAGCGTTAGAGCGAGTGCTTTGACCACAATCTCACCTGATGTAAACTGACGATGTGGTCCAGGATGGTAAATAGTATTTACCAGTGTATTTACTAAATACACTAAGCCTAGAAGTACTGGATCTCAAGTGATGCTGCCGAAACACTCCTATTGGTCAACTACCCAATAGGGCAATTTGCGACAAGGTTTTCAAACTTGATGGTGGTAGTTACCCAGACGAGCGTTATTAGGAAATGTCCTACCACCAAGTACAACCTTCCTCACGATGTTTTCCTTCACCGAAAGTTCAGGCCGATTTTAGATTAGGATATGTGGGTTCGAACGATACCAAATGCGCCATAGTCGCATTTAAGATTAAACATATGGTGAAACTAGCTGTGTGCCTACGGCTGCGCCAGCGTTTCATATGTTCTTCAGTGCGTTTTAATATGTTTAAACGGAACCCTAATTATTTCCTAAAAAAAATTTAGCACTGAGATAAATTAAAAATATATCTCATAAATTATAGCACTTGCCCGTAAAACTATGCATAGAATCGGTTTTTATTCAAATTTTTATGAGTTTTGTTTTTTACACGGAACCCGAATTATTTTCGAAGATAAGAATTAAGAAGTAAGTACCTTAAATTACGCGGAGTAACTACAGCTGTCTACCAAACCAAAAAAGTCCCGTCAAAATCGGTCCAGCCATTCCGGAGATTACACATTACAAACAGACAGACCAAAAAATGTGAGCCATCGACATTATTTTGTAAAATATGCACCGTACACACTACTGCATATAGACTGTATATATATACATACCATCATATAGCGTGGCGACGCGTCGCCACGGCATGCGTCGCCACGCCAGAAATCGGTTTTACGTGCGGCTATAGATGTTTCACATCAAAAATTTAATTTTATCTAATCTATTTAGTAAAAAAAAATTTTTATACATTACAAACAGACACTTCAATTTTATTTATTATATAGTATAGATAAGGCAACTCACAACGTTATCCGCCGTTTCGTGGTCTTGCTTATGCGTTTGCTTGATATGATCCTTGAGCGCGAAGGCGCGCGCGTAACTCGCGCCGCAGAGCGCGCACGAGAACTTCAAGTTGTTCTGCCGCGCGTGCGTCTCGGTGTGAATACGCACCGCATATAATGATGCGAATGGCCTACGATAAATATACACTAAATAACAAATTTTCCTTCTCCCACTTTACCCTTCCTTCCCTCATACCAGTATACTTTATACACGTGGAAATAAGCTAGACAGCTACGGGGACTGCAGACAGAAATAAATACTCAGAACATTGGAAAAACTGATTTTTCTTCTTCAAATGTATAAATTTCCTAATTTGTTATTTGATTTGTAAATATATTTTACAGCGCTCCGAGAAAGTATTATGTACATTTTCATGTATTTTATTTATAGTCAAATAACATACGATAGGTTGTGTAAGTGTAGGGAGACCAAAGAAAAGATGGATGGACTGAGTGAAAGATGATATGCTTAGGAAAGGAGTGAATGCGGAGATGACTACAAATAGAGAGGAATGGAAGAGGAAGACATGTTGCGCCGACCCCAAATGAAAATGGGAAAAGGGTAGGGAGATGATGATGATGAGGTTGCGTAAGTGTACATTTTATTATTTATCTCTGTGAGCATACTTGACATACTGTAGCATGTTGACCTGCTGACGTCATGTCATTGGTGTCGCGAATCTATACATTTTTACTCCATCGAGAATCGCTCGACGCAGCTAAAGAAGTTTTCAGTTCAATCACCTTGTAAAACTTATCGCCTTTACCTACTTTAATCTATACCTATGTTTAAATCTGTAGTTTTTCAGAAGAGCGATTTTACGATTTATAATGTGTTTTAAATAAGAATCTGCATGGGCCTGCATCATATTGTGACGTCATAGCTAACCAAAAAATTATATAGGTGTATATGGTCCATTAAAGCAACGCATAATAGTTAGGCAAACAATACACTAAAAAAAAGAAAAACTATGCAAACATTTTTGTTGCTTTCCATACTTCCATATCGAACTTTGACAGATCAAGGTCATCTTGTTTGAAACGCATAGTACAACCGTTTGCGCGGAAACATCTAAATCAGAGTTCGGTAAGTAGTTTTAGGTGGGGTTCGAATACTGTGGGAAAATTTTAACGAGGAAGGATGAAAAAAAAAAAAAACACTATAAATATTTAAATGACACAGGCTAGATAGGAAACTAATCAAACCATATCAGTTGTAGGTGATTGTAAAATAACAGTATGGTAAACCTTAACTACGTTTTAATTAATACTTGGTATACAATTTATTATTTGGCGGTCCGAGGTTCGACATTTCACGGCCCGCAAACGGACCGCGGTCCGCCTATTGCGGACCGTTGGTGTATATGTTGTGACCATTAGCGACCGATTTTTTTTTTTTTATTTATTAAAAATATCGATAACCTGTTTTCAGGAAAATGTCATAAATATTTATAATTATATTATGGAAGAAAAATCTCAATTTCGTTACAACTGATTTACGACTATATGCGTAGTAAGTATCGGTATATACAGGGAAACAAACTTAATAGATCTCTAAATAGTTTCGTTCACTTTTAATCATACAACGAAAACAACATTCAAATATGGTTAATTTTTTTTAATCAGGTGAATTTTCAAGATAATTTTTTTATAAATCGATTTTAAAACAGTTACATATAAATCACTAAAAATAAATACTTTTAGATAAATTAATAAAATATCGAATAATAAGGCTGAACGTTTTTAAAATGTTGTAACATAAAATGATATATCCCGTAGTTTCAAAATATGTATTAACTAAAATATGTCCTGCCTGGATTTCAAACTATCTCCATACCAAATTTCACACTAATCGATCCAGTTGTTTTTAAGTTTCGATTAATAGTAGTTCTGATTTAGATAAGATCTAATATATAACCTGTATATTTGAATTTTTGGTTAAAACTATTTTATAGCTAATTATAAGTAAATATAGCAGTTACAAGGTGTGGCGGTCTGTAAAAAAAAACCGTCCATCTTTACAAGCTTAGTTTATATTCAATAATTGAATAATCGCTTTATCAAGAACGTATTAAGCAAAATAATTACAAACACTGATAATTTAAAATCGATTTTGTTTTTGTAATCAATTTTTTTAGTCAATCTCTAGTAACGTCTGATTGACAAATATCAAAACTGGCCTCTAGTTTTTTCAATAAAACTCTTTTGCGGCTCCACCTGTACAAAGTTCAGTTCGCACGAGTTTTTAATATGAGAAACACTGTATAATCTACTCTACCTCATTCTCCCGTACATCCTAAATGTATGTGTTTATCTCTTTTTAATGTCGTTTTTTTTTTTCGTTTCACCGAGTTTCAAATCAAAACGGGGCTAAAGGAAATTTAAAAGAAAACCTTAAAATCTACAAATAAAGGAACAGAAAAAGTTAAAATGACAAGACCAACCGTACCTGTTACAGTGTTGGCAAGAGAACGGCTTAGTGTGCGAGTTCTTATGTCCGGCGAGTTGGACTGACGTCTTGAACGCCTTCGGACAGTACGGACACTTGTAAGCGCGCACGTCAGAATGCGTTAACATATGGTGATTGTAAACGCTGTGAGCTTTGAACCTGTTTCATAAGGAAATACTTGTTGTATTTTTTACTGCCTATATCTTCTTCTTCCTAGATAACGGTAATATGTGTACAAAGAATTTGTGTGTAATGTGTAGGTAAGATGTACATCTTCGATAACTTAATGGTTATTCGTAAAAATTTAGACAAGCTCGATCAAGTGAATGATCGTCATAATTTTAATATTAGAAATAAAGACAAGTTGGCCGTCCCAAGGTTTAGGCTAAGTGAGTCTAATAAAAGCTTTATAGGTTACAATACAACAAGGTTTTACAATAAAATCCCAAAGGACATTACTGATTTACCGGACAACAAATTCAAGCACCATGCCAAGCTGGTTTTGATTTGTAAGGGTCATTATAGCGTGTGAACGATGGTGATGTCTGGAAGTGACAGCTTTCTCTGTGCATTTACTAATAAACTTTGTAACTGTTAGTTGTAAAGTTGCAAAAAAAAAAACATGCAGAAAAAAAACCCGATCAAGTTTCTTGCCGGTTCTTCTCGTAGACTGGATTGTTTTCCGAACTGGTGTTAGTATTTTGACGATAATAAGCACCTTATAAGGGCCTAAATTGAATAAAGTATTTTTGAATTTGATATCACACAAAACGCCATCAAGATTACACAATACAGAGTCGAATACACAAGTTTAATGAATGAAAGAAAACAACCGCTACATGACAGACTGAGATCCCGCCAAAAATTCTACTGCCATGTCGCCGGCTCTTTTGAAAGGCAAAGGTACTAAAGCCCATGCAGCCAAGTCAGACATTAGGGTCAATATTCATAAATACCAGCCTTGTGTTACTTACAACGGGACTAATTAGAATATTTCAGATTTCACGGCACCTGTCATTATTTTCAATTCACTTCACTTGTCCACCTTAACTATATCACGTAAAATGACACCAAAATTACATAATAAACAGTCAAATAATGCAAAACAATGAATTAAAAGCAAGGTCAAATAAGATGATAAAACAAAATCGCGCCGAGCACTCCTAACGCTCTAATCTTTACGTCTTTTCATTTTTCTTATTAATTCATAACAAACAAACGGTGCCACAATTCTGCCAGTGTCATATCGATACGATTTTTTTGTGTCTTGTATTAGTATTCAGTGCTTTAACGTTTTAGTTAAATGGTGGCTATATTGCTAGAATTTTATTGCCAGGTAGTTTTGAGGTACCCCAGAAGAAATGTTCCTGGTTATTATTTCTAATACACTTCACTTAAAAACATAGCATTACTTAAAAGCCGTGAACGTGTAGAATATTAACTCGTCATAAAATTATATAGTATTTTCAGAACAACTGCTGTATTTCCTAAAATGTCTACAATCGCAAAGTATATTTTTATAAAATGACAACTCTGTGGTAAGTACCACAATTTCGTAATGACTGCTGTCTTTCCTGAAATATAGCATTCGTCTACTGTTTAAAGACACATTTATCAAAATAACTTTTTTTTTTACTTAGGTATGTACTTGTTAAGCAAAAAAAAAAAAAGAAATAAGGATTTTATAAAGAAGAACAGAATAGGTCAGAAGTTAGCCCATGCATATTGGGAAAGGAGAAGAGATCCTCGCGAATTGAATGCCCCGCCACTGTCCAGATGTGTACGTGCGTGCTTGCATGCTTGCGAGCGTGCGTGTGTAAGTGTTTGTGTGCGTGCACTTCTTTGTATTCGAGAGTATGTATGTGTTTGTGTTTTAAGTGTACGTCTGTGTATATAAACTAAAGAACCTTTTCCCGCAATGAGAGCAAGCGTAAGGCCTGGCGCCCGTGTGCGTGCGCATGTGCAGCGTGAGGCAGTACGAGACGCGGAACGACTTGCCGCATATGTCACACGAATGTGGCTTCTCGCCTGGAATGTTCATATCACTCATATCAACCAACGAACGGTATCGAATGTTAACTACGTAACCCGCAAATTCTTTATCTTGATGATCTATTCGATTAATAATAAAAAAGTGTCCGTTTGTAATAACGAAATAATACTCTTTATACTAAAGTGGCTCAGTGCTTTGACCATAATCTCATCTGATGTTAAGTGACGACGTGGTCCAGGATGGTAAACACACCAAGCCCAGGTACTGGTTCTCGAGCGATGCAGCCGGAACACATCTATTGGGTATTTGGCGACATGTTTTTCAAACTTGAGGATGTAAGCTACCCAGGCGGGTATCATTAGGAAATGCCCTAACACCATGCTATAGTTTCCTCACGATATTCTCCTTAACCGAAAGCTCAGGCCGATTTTAGTGTAGGATAGGCGGGATCGAACCCGCGTCGATTAACACGGAATCCGCCTGCACTACCCTCTGCGCCATCATTGCTTCAACCGCATATTAATGTATATACAATAAACACAGCCAAAACATAATTTTTTAAAATTTTTGTCTGTACTGGCTAATATGTCCGCTTAATTTTTTTTCATGAATTCATGAAATTGTAAATAAATCCGATTTAATCTATATATATATATATAAGCAAAGTTTGTTTTCTTTGTCCGAGGTTTTTCTTTGTGGTGCTGGGTGACATCTCCCAGAGGCATATGCCCTATGCCGCCACACGCGTCGCAGGTTGCGGATAGCGAAACGGCTTCTAGATATAGTCGCCAGCTGCTCTGTGCAGTCGCGGGCAATTGGGCGGTCCAACTTGAGGGGTGCGGGATTATCTATGGCGAGGTAATCTCTACAAAATGGCACAAACCTAAGGATAGTAGGATGACAGTGGCGAGTAGGGGCCGCCACTTTAATCAAAGCCCGGACCCGGGAAGACCAATCTCGTTAGCCTTGGTTGGCTGTTGGTATAGGAGAAGGTACTCCGAAAATAAACCAAACATGCTGCCTTGTATGCAGGTGTTGGTTCATCAAAGGCTAGGTCGCATGCCCAATATGCATGCAAAAACGAAAAAAAAAAAAAAAAAAATGGAAGCAAGAATTAAAAACAAACTACCCCAGGAAGGTACCAGTCATACTGGAGAATCCTTCTCTGAGCATAGCTTACAGCAAAACTCAGACAGCCCCATCGTCTCTGGGGGGGGCAAACTTTTGTTTCCTGATAGCGATAATAATGAAGACTGCACAGAAGTGGGTAACCAGGCTACTGTGATGAGTAATACTACTGGTAATAAGAAGGTCATACAGCAAACATTTCATCCTTCAATGTTTCTACCACGAGTTAGAAGTAACTCGATACCTAAAGTTAATCTGGCTACTGGTCCAGATAACATAGAAAATCAAGATAAGGGAAAAGATGAGGAACATCCTGAGAAACTAACGACGTGCCCACCATGGCAGAGAGTGCCTGTTCACAGGAGTTCTAAGAAAAGGAAAATGCTTCAGAGCCCATCTCCTGAAGCAATTACGACTTCAAATAGATTTAAAAAATTAAGTGTTGATACACCTGAAGCAATCGCTCAAACTGAAAATAGAAAATTGAATAAACCTCCCCCAATTGTCTTGTATGGCATTGAAAATGTCAGCAAACTAACAGAACTTCTAGAAACTGTAACAGAAAAAACCCTATTTACTTACAAAATCGTAAACAAGAACCAATTAAGAATTAGTTGTACGGACATTGAATCCTATAAAAAAGTCATTACTATTGTCAGAGAAAAAAATCTTATAGGCCACACATTCAATAGGAAAGAAGAACGTTGCTTCAGAATAGTAATACGAAATCTGCATCCTTCCACTCCAATACAAAATATAAAGGAGGAAATCGAAAATACGGGTAATACTGTCTCGGGTGAAATTATAAATGCTAAATTTGGAAAAGACAAAAGACCAACATCTACCTTCTTTGTAAATCTTATGCCAGGACACAACAATAAGAGTGTTAAGGAACTAAAATATATATACCACCAAGCAGTAACAATTGAAGACCCAAGAAAAAGACATTCTTTAGTCCAATGTCAAAGGTGTCAACAATATGGACATACAAAAAATTATTGCATGCGACCTTATCGATGTGTAAAGTGTGGACAGTCTCATAGAACCTCTGAATGCACCAAACATGATCGTAATACTCCAGCAATGTGTGCGCTATGCCAAGGACCACATCCAGCAAACTACAAAGGTTGCCAAGTATACAGAGAAATACTTGCAAGAAAAACACAAAATAGACCAGGTATGAAGGTAGGCAAATCTAATAACTCTGCACCTTTTGGTATAAAAGAGTTAATCCCACAACCATCTAAAGAAAGAGAACATAATTATCTCACTCAATCAAACAACAAAACTTACGCTGAAACAGTACAACACACCAAAAAAACAAATGCAGAAAAAGAAATGCCCTCACACACAAACAGAAGTAACATTACAAGAAATGCTGATAACCCAATCAAAAAAATTCGACCAAGTCCTTCAACAAATGAGTTCACTGATGGAGCTCATGGTAAAACTCATTAACAAATTTGTTTAATGGCGTCATTAAGGATAGCAACCTGGAACATAAATGGTCTCAGACCAAATACTTATGACATGGAGCAGTTAATAAGAGAGCATCAGCTTGATGTTGTCTTAGTATCAGAAACACATTGTACCAGGTCATCCAACATTAAAATGCGAGGATACCATTGTTATCTGACGAATCACCCAGATGGAACCGGGCATGCAGGAACAGCGGTAATCATCAAAAAAACAATTAAACATCATTTGTTACAAGAATTCCAAACAGATAAAATACAAGCTACTACAGTGGCAATAAATGATCATTGTGGACATTTAAATCTATCAGCAATTTATTGCCCGCCCCCAACATATAATAGCAGAGCCTCTGTTCACTAAACTATTTGAATCACTGGGACACCGATTCGTAGTTGGAGGTGACTGGAATGCCAAGCATACACATTGGGGATCACGTCTTACAACAACACGAGGAAGACAGTTAAAGTTGAGTATGGATAAAAACAACTTAATAGCTCTCTCATCCTCAGAACCAACATATTGGCCAACAGATCCAAAAAAAGTTCCAGACTTATTAGATTTTTTTGTAGTAAAGGGAATGTCAAAGCATTACTTTAAAGTTGATTCATGCTGGGATAGCTCTTCTGATCATACACCGGTACTCCTAACAATCAGCACAATGATCATCAATTGTGAAGTTCCAGATAGACTATATAACAAATACACCGACTGGGAATCATTTCGAGAATTTATAGAAAATAAAATTCAACTTAAAATATGTCTAAAAACCCCGGAGGATATTGATAAAGCAACAAAATATATAACTATGCTCATACAAGAAGCATGCTGGAGAAACACACCTGAAATTGAAAACCTACCTAAACCTGAGAACCAACCTGCAAATATAAGAGAACAAATACTTCAGAAACGAAAACTACGTCGAGTGTGGCAACAAAGTAGGCTCAGAGAAGACAAAATTCGATTTGACAAGGCTGCCTTAGAACTCAGGGAAATATTACATCAGTGGCGTGATACTACTCTAGAGACAAAACTGGAGTCGCTTACAGCCTCTGCGTCTACGGGATATTCTCTTTGGAAATTCACTAAAGCTTATAACAGACCCCAAGAATTTAAACCTCCAATAAAGAAAAGCGACAAACAGCTGGGCTACGACAGCACAAGAAAAGGCTAATATATTTGCTGAACATCTAGCAGAAGTCTTTACCCCAAACACATCTAAAAATGAAGCATCTGAAAACTTAGTAAAGTCAACGATAGGTCAAATATACCAGCTTTCTCCCCACCACCAGCCCCCCCCCCCCCCCCCCCCCCCCCCCCCCCCCCCCCCCCCCCCCCCCCCCCCCCCCCCCCCCCCCCCCCCCCCCCCCCCCCCCCCCCCAAGTCTACAACTGTTCGAGAATTATGCAGAGTGATTAGAGACTTAAAAGATAAAAAAGCTCCAGGTTTTGATCTAATTACAAAAGAAATACTGAAAGAGCTGCCTAAAAAGGCTGTTGTTTTCCTTACCACCCTGTTTAATGGTATATTGAGAACCCAATATTATCCAGATATGTGGAAAATATCCCAGATAATTATGATACATAAAATAGGTAAACCAGCAAACATAGTGACCTCATACAGGCCAATAAGCCTACTGCCAATTATATCAAAGCTTTTTGAAAAAGTTCTACTAAGAAGAATCCTACCAATACTAACAGAAAATAACACAATACCTGACCATCAGTTCGGATTTAGACAACACCATTCGACGGTAGAGCAAGCACACAGAGTATGTAATAAAATTAGGAAGACACTCGAAGACAAAGAATACTGCTCATCTGCGTTTCTGGATGTACAACAGGCATTTGACCGTGTATGGCATGAAGGAGTTCTGTTTAAAATCAGAAAATACCTTCCCCATTGCTATTTTCCACTTTTGAAATCATATTTAACATCACGACTATTTCAAGTGAAAGAAATAGATGCAACATCGAATTTCTATGAAATCAAAGCAGGTGTACCACAAGGGTCTATCCTAGGCCCTGTGTTGTACACTTTGTACACTGCAGACCTGCCCAATATACCAGGCGTTACAACTGCTACATATGCTGATGATACTGCTATTTTGGTTAGCGACAAGGATCCCGATAAAGCGTCACTGGCCCTTCAACATGGACTTGACCAAATAACAAATTGGCTCCAAATGTGGCGAATCCAGGCGAGCACATCAAAATCAGTCCACGTAACTTTTACCTTAAGGAAAGGAAACTGTCCACCTGTGAAACTTGAAAACTCTACACTCCCACATAATGAATGTGTAAAATATTTAGGCCTACATCTAGATCGCAGACTAACATGGAAACACCATATTAAAACAAAAAGAGAAGAACTAAATTTGAGATATAAAAACCTATACTGGCTAGTTAGACGAAACTCTAAACTATCTACAGATAATAAGCTACTTATATATAAGGCAATACTAAAGCCTGTATGGATGTACGGAATACAACTCTGGGGAAGCGCTTGTGACTCCAGTATATTTATTTTACAAAGAATGCAAAATATTATCCTGCGCTCTATAGCTAACGTACCATGGTATGTCACAAATGCAGAAATCCACAAACATCTGAATATGAACACGGTGAAGGAGGAAATCCGATCTACTTCTTCAAAATACTTAAATCGCCTTGAAAACCATCCAAATAAATTAGCAATTAAGCTGACTACCCGCAATTACAGTAAAAGGCTCAAAAGAAAAGACATTATTCAACGGAAGTAATGTTCTCAGTCCTGAAGGGGAAGAAGCTCTCAGTGGAGAGCTCACCCGCAACAACATATGCTTCCAACACATCTGCTAATAGTGCAACTGATTGTAGATATAACGAAAAAAAAAAAAAAAAAAAAAAAAAAAAAGGTAAACTCGAAAACTACTGGACGGATCAGCATGAAACCGCAACCATTCGACGCGGAATTAATCGCAGATGGTTATAGGCTATATATTTTTCAAATGAAACGCGGGCGGAGCCGCGGGCACCAGCTAGTTTAATATAATATTTGAATTTTTGAGAAATGTCTTTGGTTTCCTTTACAAATTTAGGACAGCACCATCAGAACATTTTTTTTTTTTGCAATGAATTATTTGAAAACTGTAATACGCAGTGAAGAATATATGAAACGCGGTCGCAGCCGCGGGCACACGGCTAGCCAATATACACGTTATATCTATCTGTTTGTCCGTTAGTTAGCTCGAAGAACACTCTATCGATTTACATGATTCTTTTCACCGTGTGTTCCATTTTATTCGACTATAAGCAAATTTGCTGAATTCATCACTGTTTTTTTTAATTTATTTATTTTAACACATATTTCTTTGTGGCTTTTATTCAATATAAATTAAACAAAACAGCTTCAATGTTTCACCCCCAATTTTTTTTTTCCTCGCACTAATTTGAATGATCCTAAATACGAGTAAGTCCAAGTCGTAGATGATTCGTACGCGCACTTATTTTATTTCTATTAAGGAATAAGCACATATATAAAAAATTCACATTAACATTTAGTATCAATAATATTATTATTTATTTGTTTTTATTTATTTATTTATTTGATGTATTAAAGAAAGGGTAATAAAAACTATATTATTAATACCTGTATGTATTCTCTCATGTTTGACTTTTTCATGCGGCCTCGCAAACCTCCTAGTGCAATACGAACAGTTATACGGAAGACTTTTGTCTTGTTTATTTACTGTTATCTGAAATTTTAAAATAACATAACATAACATAAGCTCACGCCTGTTATCCCCGAAGGGTTAGGCAGAGGTGATGTAGCGAACTACACCACCCACATTCCGCCGAGCTTAGTTCCGTCCCGGATGTGACAGGGGGCGAGCCTGTCGCCATATCGGGCACAAACTCCAAACTCCGGGATGATACTGAGTAGAAAAACCCCAATACCACTTGACCCGACCCGGGGATCGAACCCGAGACCTCAGAACGGCAGTCGCATCGTAATACAACTGCGCCACCGAGGCAGTTTGAAATTTTAATCGATATATGAATTAAAAAAAAAATTACAATATTAATCCATATAGAAATGGTTAAACTTAATTTTACCAATGTTACTTGAATACAATGTATCATATTTTTCAAATTAGATCTAGAAATATGGAGGATATTTGTTAGAACTAATCAGGGAGATTTTGTGACACCCCCGAAATTCAAACCTTATTACTTTCAGTAAAGTTTCTATTGAGCACAATAATGTCACTAATGTCACCTAAAATGGTATTAAGCATAACGATAGACAGCTGGATTCAATATTGTTTTTTTGATATGTCAAGTTTTGTTTAAATGTACTGGATCATAGTTAATCTATGCTAATAAATAAAATTGAAGTGTCTGCTCGTAATGTCAATTTTTTTTTTACTAAATAGATATGAATGTATACACGACACATATATCAAAAATGAAATTTTGAAAATTATTGTCTGTCTGTCTGTTTGTTCCGGGTTATCTGCGGAACGGCTGGGCGGATTTTGCGGGACTTTTTTTGGTATATAACTGAAGATACTCCGAGTACTTTGATTTTTATTTTCAATTTTTTTTATGCGGAACCCTAATAATTTTCCTAAAATTATTTCGGGTACTAACAGAAAGCAAAGATATTTCTCACAAATTCAACATACATGTCAGTAAAATTGTGCACTGAATCGGATTTTATTCATTTTTTTATAATAGGATTTTTATTTTTTTTACGCGGAACCCTAAATATTTTTCATAATTAAAAGTACCCTTTTTTTTGACGGGGGGAAATGCATTTACGCACTACCCTTACCCATTGCATTAGTGAGACCGAGGTCCCCCAATGCAATGGGTAAGGGGGCACGGAATTAAAAGTACTCTAAGTTACCCGGAGTAACTTCAGCTATCTACCAAAAAAAGTCCCGTCAAAATCAGTCCAGCCGTTCCGGAGATTACCCGGTACAAACAGACACACAGAGAGACAAAAAAAAATTAGAAAAATTGTATTTTAGGCATCTGTTTCGTATATACATTCATATCGATTTAGTAAAAAAAAAATTCACATTACAAACAGACACTTCAATTTCATTTATTAGTATAGATTAAAAGAGTCAAATAGAAAAACCCGACTGACCTTATCTAAGTTATGCACATTCATATGCATATCGAGATAGTCGCTGGATGCGAACTTTTTATTACAAATGGCACAGTGGAACTTATTCGACGTCGTGTGTGAATTCTGATGCACTTGTCTATAGTCAGTCGGAATCACTTTATCACATATTTGGCATATATATATGCTTTTAGTTACTTCTGAACCGTCTTTATTTTCTACTGGAAGCTCTATGGGACGAGACCTGTAATAACGAACAGGTGCATAAAAATTTGTTTTCTCATGTTTTTTTTTTCGTTAACAAAATTATCGTTACTTGTAGAAGCTTATATTTTTTTGTATTATTGCAGAACAATAAAGTTTTAGTACTTAAACAAAAACAAAAAAACAATAATATTATTAATATTGCATGTCGGTAGGACATTTTCTAATAATGTCCGCCTGGGTGATTAACTAGCTACCACCCTCAAGATTGAAAACCTGTCGCCGAACACCAATAGATGTGTTCCGGCGGCATCACTTGAGAACAATTACCTCTAAGCTTACTGTATTTATCATCCTGGACCTCATCGTCACTTAACATCAGGTAAGAATGTGGCCTATATCGTGCATAATTAAATATACAGAAAATAAAACTTTGTAAAAACTGAAAGTAGTTAATTGGTTTTATAATACGAGAAACATTGAACTGACTACTATAATGCCTAGTTATGTTAAAATGTTTTTTTATAAAATCGTATCCTGGTATTTAGGATACAGAGTTCGCAGTTTAGAGGCCATTGTTAAAATAAAACATTATACATCTGTAACCTAAACGAAATAAATAAATAAAATAAAAATAATTTTCTAAACCATATATGTATATATTTTTACATAGTATGGAACAAGTTGCGATAATATATTTTTTTTCTTTTTTTTACAGTGCTTTGACCACATTCTCATCTGGTGTTAAGTCCATCTGGTCCAGTATGGTAAACACACTAAGCCTATGGGTACTGGTTCTCAAATGAGGCTGCTGGAACACACCTATTGGTATTTGGCGACAGGTTTTCAAGCTTGATGGTGGTAGGTACCCAGGCGCTACCACCACGCAACGATTTCCTCACGATGTTTTCCTTCACCGAAAGCTCAGGCCGATTTTAAAGGTGGGTTTGAACCCACGACCATTGACACGGAATCCGGCCGCACTATCCACTGCGTCATCATCGCTTCGCAATAGTATCAAGAAATAATATCCACCATTGCGTATTGCAGTAGTTTTTAAAAAGATAGGCAATCACAAAAAAATGAAACACAAAACCAGAGAAGATGAAAAGCTTGGAGACATTTATTTAATACTATTAAGTAAGCGATGCTTGTATTTAATATATATAATTGGTTTCCCGGCTGTAACGATTTTCATGTGATTTTGTATTTACAAAGTTTTACTAGGTAAATAAATTTACCTGGATACGGATATTTTGTTTTTGCTCATAGATATATAGATAGTATTTAATATATTTACATTGTTATTAGTTGAACACATAGCGATACATTATAGCAGCATTTTAAGACACCGACTGGTGCTCTGTTACTATAAAAGCAGATCTCGTTATCAGAACTCAATCTATTTTTAACAGACTTCAAAAAGACGCATTTTTTTTGTATGTTTGTTACTCGATTTATAAATTTACATCGAAGGAGTACACTTCCGAGGTGTTCCCATTTCCACCAAATCAGGATCTGATCAGTGGAACTCAGGGAAATTGAGAAAACCCTCGAATATTATAGACACTTACACGTGTTTCATATATTCGTTTCCAAAGCTATGAAGTATACAGCTATACGTAAAAGTACAAACTTGTACCAAAAAGTAGAAAAAAAAACCGTTTTTAATTAAAAACAAAACCGACTTCAAAAGTATAAACTATAAAAATGCACTAAAAATTTCTTTATTAATCTGCTTCGTTAAATTTGGTGTCGTTTCCAGCTAGAGTTAACCAATGTACTCATTAAGAAATAGTAATAACTGGTAAATAAAGGACTTGGGTGATTTAAAAAAAAAACAATTACTCAAAATTGAATATTAATAACTGGTAAATAAAGGACTTGGGTGATTTAAAAAAAAAAAAACAATTACTCAAAATTGAATATTAATAACTGGTAAATAAAGGACTTGGGTGATTTAAAAAAAAACAATTACTCAAAATTGAATATTAATAACTGGTAAATAAAGGACTTGGGTGATTTAAAAAAAAAAACAATTACTCAAAATTGAATATTAATAACTGGTAAATAAAGGACTTGGGTGATTTAAAAAAAAAAACAATTACTCAAAATTGAATATTAATAACTGGTAAATAAAGGACTTGGGTGATTTAAAAAAAAACAATTACTCAAAATTGAATATTAATAACTGGTAAATAAAGGACTTGGGTGATTAAAAAAAACAATTACTCAAAATTGAATATTAATAACTGGTAAATAAAGGACTTGGGTGATTTAAAAAAAAACAATTACTCAAAATTGAATATTAATAACTGGTAAATAAAGGACTTGGGTGATTTAAAAAAAAAACAATTACTCAAAATTGAATATTAATAACTGGTAAATAAAGGACTTGGGTGATTTAAAAAAAAACAATTACTCAAAATTGAATATTAATAACTGGTAAATAAAGGACTTGGGTGATTTAAAAAAAACAATTACTCAAAATTGAATATTAATAACTGGTAAATAAAGGACTTGGGTGATTAAAAAAACAATTACTCAAAATTGAATATTAATAACTGGTAAATAAAGAACTTGGTCAATTTAAAAAAAACAATCACTCAAAATTGAATATAATTAGCGACGTATAAGCTGGCACCGATATCAAAATTAACGAAGCAGATTAAAAAAAGGAAATTATTTATAGACTTTTTAGTGCATTTTTATAGTTTATTCTTTTTAATTAATGCGTCTATTACCCATAAAAATAAGACAATAGGAAAACAATGGAAAGCTGGCGTAAACGCCAGGTAAGCGCTCAAGGGATTAAAAAAGTTTCATACGTACTGAAATCCGAGATTTCAATCCTTTTTTATCTTTAAAGTGTCAGATCAGTGTCGAACAAACCGTTTTTTTGTTTGTTTCATTTTAATATTAAAATTTAATATTGAGACCGGCTATTTATAATATATAAACACAACTTACTTCAAGGGGTCATGCATCCGTTTGTGAAGTTTTAATGATTTGTTTGTAGGAAATATTGTACCACATAACTCACAATAATAAGATAAAGGCACTTCTGGTATTGTTTCTGAAAAAGCAACAAAAAAAAAGATAGAAAATTGAATATCATTGATATCATCCGTACTTATTAAATACAGTAATACCCCGCTTAGCGCGACTCCGTTACGCGCGGTTTCACTATAACGCGAATTTGAAATTTCGCGCTCAAATGCCTCGCATTACGCGAAAGTGTGCGTATAAACATAATGTAAAGACAATAGATGTATTTTTCCGTAAAAAATAATAAGAGTATGTAACGCATAAAGTGTTCTTAGTATTAAAGTGATTGATTAAAATGATTTGTATCTTTTTGTATTAAATTTTGACTATGTTTAATCATAAACCTCGATATACGCGAATTTCAGTTAACGCGATTTTTTTCGAAACGCATCCCTCGCGTAAAGCGGGGTATTACTGTATATCTTTGTCCTCATATAGTAGAAAATAATTATTGTATGTAAAAAAAATGGCAATGGCTATTTTCAGATAATTTAAATTCTTTAGGCCCGACTTTATGTAATCCTCAGATAATATTCTATCAAAATGGTGACACTAGTTAGATATTTGAAAATTATGTTTTAGGAGCTGACTGAAAATGATATCAAGTTCATGAAATGAATTAATGCTTTAAATTCTAAATTTAATTTATGGGAGGATCTGAAATTTACAGAAAAAAAAGGAATACAAATTACATAATCAGTGATCATGGCTAATAAAAGTACGGGAAGGACTAGCGTTTAAATTATTTTGGTTCATATCGAGAGGATGCTCGATCTCTTAACAACAAAACGAATAACATTCGTTCTGTATTATATATATATTCGTTGTATAGAACGTGCATGGAAAATATAAAGTGTGACGCTTTTACAAAATTATTTTGATAACTAACCCTTTCTTATTTTGAATTATTCATATACAGTAATACCCGGCTTTACGCGAGGGATACGTTCCGAAGAAAATCGCGTTAACTGAAATTCGCGTATATCGAGGTTTATGATTAAACATGGTCAAAATTTTATACAAAAAAATACAAATCATTTTAATCAATCACTTTAATTCTAAGAACACTTTATGCAATATATGCTCTTATTTTTTACGGAAAAATACATCTATTGTCTTTACATTATGTTTATACGCACTCTTTCGCGTAATGCGAGGCATTTGAGCGCGAAATTTGACATTCGCGTTATAGTGAAACCGCGCGTAACGGGATCGCGCTAAGCGGGGTATTACTGTAATTAATTAAAACATTAATAAATAAAAATTTTCTTGTTAGCTGTACTTTTAGTTGCGGATGACGTCACGTGGACGTTAATGTCAGACAAAAGTAGGTTCATAGAAATGGATGGGTAAGGCAATGTATCTTGTTATGTATACATACCTGGAGGAGTAACAACATCTTTGTGGACTTTCATATGTACAAATAATGATTTCGAATTCTCAAACACGGAATTGCAATGCGGACAGGCGTACACGGCTAAAAGTAAAATGTGAAAAATTATGAAAAATAATGACGTATGGAGGGAAAATCAATGAAATTGTTCTAGTTCTCAATATTTGCTAGTAATCACAATTAACTTACAGATAAAGATGATTCATAAAAGATTAAAGATGTAAGATTATAACGACTATATATATATATATCCTAACTAGCTGGTGCCCGCGGCTCCGCCCACGTTTCATATGTTCCGTGCATATGACGTTGGTTTAAGCAGTTTAACCCCTACGGCACTAACCTGGCGTTTACACCCAGTTATCCATTGTTTTCCTATTGTCTCATTTTTATGGGTAATCGACATATTAAAATAATTATTGTAATAAAATTAAAAAGCTAGTCAAGCATGATTTCAATAATCAATTATATAAAACAAAAATCAGTTCATAAACAGAGTTCAACTTAAAAGAGAATAGTTTTTATCGCCAATATTGACTTCCAATTTTTTTTATGTTACAAATTGCAATAAGATGAACTTATCTGAGCAAGGCAGAATAAGTCAGCTAGTTTATACATACGATAATTTTAGCGATTCTAGAGTTATAAATGTACTAACAAGACAGCCAGATAGAATAATTATGACTTTATCATATGTTAGGGGGAAAGGGGTGGGGTGGTGTGTGTGTATGGGGAGGGAGGGGGGAGGGTTGATTATTATGGGTCAACTTACGTGATTTACAAGGTCTCACTCTAAGATCATCGAGACTGGCTGCGTAGATCTCGCACGATTTACAATAGTACATATTAGCGGAAGTGCCGCCGTTTTGTACTTTCATTTTTTTCACTGCAACCTTGTGATATGCGAGGTTATCTACGGCTGTATGCGTTATTTTTTATTAATAGGTTTTATCGAGGTTAATTAGCACATTGTAGTTTCAGAAAAACTACTATTGCAAGTTCATCTTTTTCTTAGTTTAATAATAATAGCTAATACACAATTCTGCTAATGCCACGTGGATATAATAAATTTTTTTTACGTCTAATTATTTACTCCTTGTTGTTATTACCAATACACTTATGCACAATAAATAGCATGGTGGTAGGACAGTTTCTAATGATGCCCGCCTGGGTAGCTACCACCCTCAAGTTCGAAACCTGTCGCCAAATACCAATAGGTGAGTTCCGGCAGCATCACTTGAAAACCAGTACCTCTGAGCATAGTGTGTTTACCATCTTGGAACACATCGTCACTTAACATCAGGTGAAACTGTGGTCAAAGCACTGAGCCTATGCCTTTTTTTTTAAACCTAGCTAATGCTGTTGACCGGAAGGGCCTTAACAGTTTTACCGTATCTTTGTGGGCGAGTGCTGAAGGCAATTGCCGCAACCTATGCCGTGTACAAAAATAAATTATATCGTATAATATATCCACAAAATTACACTACATAAATGGTTAAATAGCGCAAGTTATGAATAAAAAACAGTCCTACATATCACAGACAGAAAATCCCGCCAAAATAGACCTTTTCCTAATATTACACTAAAACTGAAGGATTTAGGAATGAGAAAATAACACACGCCATTAGCATCTTTCTTGTCATCATTAGGACAAATAGATACATTTAAAGCGATGATAGCTCAGTGATAGTATGGTTGTAGAACGTAGGTTCGAATTGTATCTATACTAATAAATAAAATTGAAGTGTCTGTTCGTAATATCATTTTTTTTTACTAAATAGATATGTTTACGATACCTATACCAAAATAACAATTCTCTATCTTTCTGTTTGTTCCAGGTAATTTCCGGAACGCCTGGACACTTTCAAGTTAAAATCTCTCACCAGGCACCTGCAGGTGTATTTAGGTATAGCGTTTACCATATTACGGCACATCGTCACTTAACATCATTTAAGATGTCACTTAACATTAAAACCTATAAAGCATTGAAATAACACTTAAACATCACATTTCCCATATGACTAGGAACATTTATTCAATTTATATAACTTACATTCATTTGTTTTAATATTTTTCACGACACTATCACATAAATTCTCTACTTGTACAAAGCGTTTTGTGGCGACACGGCTCTTTGGATCACTTACTCCCTTCCCAGTCTTATCTGGAACTGAAATGGACAGACATATATTCAATCTATATATATATCATCATCATCTCGCTACCCTATTCCCATTTTCATTTGGGGTCGGCGCAACGTGTCTTCCTCTTCTATTCCTCTCTATTTGTAGTCATCTCCGCATTCACTCCTTTCCTAAGCATATCATCTTTCATACAGTCCATCCATCTTTTCTTTGGTCTTCCCCTTCTCATGTAACCTTTCCTTCATATCCAATACCTTTCTTACAACATCCTCTTTCTCCCTGCACATCCATGTCTATACCAGTACAAACGATATATATATATATATATATATATATATATATATATATATATATATATATATATATATCGGGTTAGTAACACAATATATAACTCAAGAACGGCCGGACAAATTTTTAAAAAATTGAGCAAAAATTCTTTTTCTAATACATTTTGTATGGAACAGTTTTTTTTTAAATAATATCTCAGGAAAGAACTGATTGATTTCGATAAATATTTTTGGGTCGTCTCTCGGACTCGAGAAGTTCTCTCACGTTTTAGAAGAAAAACTAGATTTAATTCAACTAATAGCACAACATTAATTGATTTCGAGGCGGTACGAAATTCGCGAGGACAGCTAATTAATAAAAACTAGGCAGCCATGGGCACTGCCGACGGAAGTGAAAAAACGAAACTTCAGAAAAACTGTTTTTTAATGTATTAATGTATTTTTTAATGTATTAACATAACCTAATATGTAATATTTGTCCGGTTTTTACATCTATTGGCGCTCCGGGCAATAATTACTTATGTACATTTTCAAATTTTTCATTACACAAACATACGATATGCCGCGTAAGTATACATTTTATTAGTTATTTCTGAGCGCCAGCACTTAAACGCCCTCTTATACTTGACATACTGTAGCATGTTGACGCCTGACGTCATAGCATTAGTAATGCGAATCTATAAGTTTTTTTCCCCCTACTATTCTACATGTTGTGTTGTCCCTTTTGTTTTAGATAACTCATACATACATATGCTCACGCCTGTTATCCCCGAAGGGTTAGGCAGAGGTGAAGTAGCGAACTACACCACCCACATTTCGCCGAGCTTAGTTCCGTCCCAGATGTGACAGGGGGCGAGCCTGTCGCCATATCGGGCACAAATTCCAAACTCCGGGATGATACTGAGTAGAAAAAACCCAATATCACTTGACCCGACCCGGGGATCGAACCCGAGACCTCAGAACGGCAGTCGTATGTAATACAACTGCGCTACCGAGGCAGTTAACTAGATAACTTTAGATAACTCAGCTTATACGAAAAGTTTGGTTGCACAACTTCAATAGAACAGACCAGCATTTGTAACCGGCTAATCTCCTTCGTTTAAATTTTAACCACTTGACACTGGCAGAATCATGTATATCACATATGCCACTATTTTAATCAGAAACAAAACAGAGTTCCTCACCGGCTAATTTCATTCGATCTAAAATCTATTATCTGTTTGACATTGGCGGAATTGTGTACATCTCGCATGTCGCCATTCTCATAAGAAGTGAAGTGAAGTGAAGTTTTTTCCCTATCGAGAATCACTAAACGCCGCTAAAGATTCACCACAGATGAGTCAAACATGGCTCTTTGACTAACTTATCGAATCAAAAGTGCTTTTCATTTTCATAAGTTCATTAAATTAATTGTATAATATGTCAAAATATTTAATAGTAAATAATGACCTCTAGGTTCCTGTACTACAAGTGATATATTCTCGCCAACAGGTGCTTCAACAATGTCCCCGGTCTCAGTGATTACTCGTCGCGGGATTTGTTTATCATATGTCGTATCGATTTCCTCATTACTGGGAAGATCACATTCAGGATCATTTTCAACTTCGTCCTAGAAAGTAATATTTATATTTCACAAAATCAAAAAAATCTTTATTCAATTTAGGCCCTAAGAATGCGCTTATGAACGTCTAAAACACTACCACCAGTTCGGAAAACAACCCAGCCTAGAAAAGCTGGTATGAAACTCGATCTGGTTCTTTTTTTTAATAAAAATATTTTTTTTTATATATAAAAAAACTATACAAATAATAGTCTTAACCAATGTTAGCGGGTGCGCACAGAGATGTGGGTTAATTCCAGACATCATTATCGTTCACGTAACGATCCATCCTATAATAATCTTTTGAGATTAAAACCTGCTTGACATAATACTTGAACTTAATGTCAGGTAAATCGGTAATGTTACTTAGGATCTTATTGTAAAACCTTGTTGTATTGCAACCTATAAAGCTTTTATTAGACTTACTTATCCTAAAGCGTGGGACGGCCAACTTGTCTTTATTTCTAATATTAAAATGATGACGATCATTCACTTGATCGAGCTTGTCTAAATTTTTACGAATAACCATTAAGTTATCGAAGATGTATTGGGAGGGCAAAGTTAAGATATCATATTCTTGAAACTTGTTCTTTAGAGATTACAAACTATACACAAATTATTAATATAATGACCTAGATAAACATAACTATTTGCTGTTGGAATATTAAAGATCTTACATTTCTAAATCTGTATATGATCATATAAAAATAGTGCGATGTTGCAAAACAATATTTGTGCCGTTAAACGATCGTCCATTTTAGGGCCGGTACAAGTGTTAAGGTAGAATTAATAGGTTATTTTTGATGGTATCGGGGACGAGAGCTCTGAACGGTGATATCGTAGGCAATATTAACTTATTTTCTTTCTTTTTTTTAATTCAATTTTCAATGCTTACGTAACAGCGAGAGAGGGCAATAACTTTGCTTACTATTGCTAAAAAGGGGGGACGGGGGTTTCCAAATTTTTGCTTACGTAATACTTGAACGCTCCTTAACACACGTTAGACTTGATGGAAGAAGTTAGTACCAAAAAAAAAAAAATGGGCGCGTGTACTTATGTACGCGCGTGAAAAGTTATACTTCTTTGGCATCATTAAAAAATAGTTTTTAATAGCATGCAAATAATTAATTCCGTAAAATAATAGAAGGATTGGAAAAGGATAATCAACAAAGTTCATTTTAAATTTGAAAAATTAAATAAAATAATTTAATAATATTTAGTGTTAATTATATTAAATAAAAGTATTTTAATTTATATCAATAAATAATACATACGGATAGTTAACCTCAATTATATTGGAGCACTTGAAAAAGTATATAAGCACAATTTTTTTCACTAATATTCACAAATAGTAAGTGGTCTCAATCAAAATATTCAATTTAAATCACTACTGAATATAATTTATTAGCACATATATAATTCGCACTTGTATGAAACTAAAACACGTGTTGTGAATGTGTAAACTAGAAACATGTTGATAAATATTATAAATATGAAAACAGTGATCAGAGGTGACGAGCGTACCAACATGCGCGACTAATATCGAGGTTCAATTTCTATTTTGTTGGTAGCTTTTTTTTTTTTCGAGACTTAATGAGCGGTTCGGTTACGGTAACTTCTTCGGTTACGGGTAATTGGACCTGACCTTTTTAAGAACGTCTTCGATCTGGTCGAGATACGTTCGCTTAAATCTACTTTTATCGGCTTACACAGCACCTTAAACGCACGCCTCAAAGTTTGCAGAAGCTGTTAAGGCACTTCAACTACTTTAGTCAGATTTAAAAAAAAAACCTAGCCTTGTAAATTTGTTTCGTCCGTCGGTAAATAGTCCAAAGAAAATGTCTGTTAAACAGATTCATATACCAGCACAAATTATATATATAAAGAAGGAAGTGTAGTTAAAAAGTTGCTACATCATTTGAGTAATGGACATTATTAACAAACTAAACAATTTACAATTATTATATTTAACATTAGATTAGATTCTATGTTTATTTCCAAATTTAAAAAAAAATGGATAGTCTAACATATATAGTTGTAATAAGCAACAATATATACATACCTCGACTACCACTAGTTGGTCATTATGGTAATTTTGTATGTGTTCTAAAACAGATGTAAATGATACACCACATGTGTTACACGTGTACATTTCTTCTTGGCTATCATCTATTTCATTTTCTGGAGGTGTTAATAATGTATCAGATTCCAATTTAACATCTGTAATAAAAATACAGAACATTATATGAATCATATAAATAATATTTGGTTCTTCTGGTTTAGGACTTTCCTGTGCTTAAAAGATTTCAATTATTTTTCCTATCTAATATAACAATTTTGTTTAACTATATCCCACTTCTGATTTGCTTCATCTGTATAATATTTAAAAGCTTGATAATATATATAACATATAAAAGGACCCCCATTTAAAAAGAATACTACAACATAATTTGTAATGAGCTGAATAATAAACAACATACCCCCAGAAGTTAGTTATGATACGTAAAATATATTTTTTAAATATGATAAAAATAATCATTTTACTGAAAATTTTCCACTATGTGAGATAACCACACATATTAAGAAAAGATAAAAAATATGCGCTTTCTAAAATACAGCATTACTGTATACATGCTTCCTCAAAAAAGAATATACCACAAGAGGAAGAAAATAATAATGCTACGACAAAAAGTAGAATATATTTATTATTTTTGTCTCTTTCTGTCTCACTACATACTTCTATCTATCCTTTAATATTTAGAATGATAGTGCTAATATTATTATTCTGGCGCTCATATTATTATCTTATTATGCTACCTCAAACTTATACCCTCATCCCATTCAAAGAAGTTTCAGTAGAATAAATTAAAATTAAATAAATTATATTAACGAATAACACATGGTCAAACAGGCCCGATCTTAACACAAACACAGCATAACTGATATTCAGAAAAATGTAGAAAAAAAATTACCATTCACTGCTCTCAAAGAAATAGTTAAATCATTTTTTTGTTCCCTCACTACAGTATATTCATTCAGTTCAGGATTAGGTTGTGTAATTATCATGTAATGGTTATCTCCGTCTTCTTTTATCAATTGTAATTCTTGTGTCTGAAGGCCAGGTTCAGTAATCTGTTTGTCTAACAATTCTACATACATTTTGCTAACCTCGCCTGTTACCATTGATGTATCTGCCGTATAGACAGAATCTAACTGTTCTTCAGAAGTCTTATTAATTTCTGAAAGAAAAGGCAATTTATTTTACAAATTTTCTTTTAATTACATTTTGATAGAGTTCAGCTTAGCTCTTAATCAGATGTATTAGGAATGTAAAACAAAAATAGTTTTCTATTTTTAATAGCATTTCAGAAATCAATATCAATAGCATATATTGATTTTTATTCTATCACTAGCTATGAGCCCGCAGCTGTGCCCGCATTTAATATATTTTTCACTGCATAATAAATTTTTAATTTTTTTTTAATACAGGACCTTCTTTATATTACAAAAATTTTTTTGCTGTTAATATTAAGTAATTATATTTCTCACAAATTCAAAAAGCTGGCAGTAAAACTGTGCATTGAATTTTTTTATTCCAATTATTGAGTTTTAATATTTTTAAGTGGAACCCTAATTATTATTGAAAAAATTAAGTAGCTGAATTTATGTGGAGTAACTTCAGTTATCTAACAAGAAAATTAAAAATTGCATTTTTGATATAGGCCTTGTATATACATTCATATTTATTTAGTAAAAAAGCAGACACTTCAATATATCTATTGACGACAACAAAAATTTATTTTCATAGAACTTCCATTACATGTGTATGTTTCGAAACAATCTATGCTTCAATATTATTTATTAGAATAGATTATAATTAAATTAAATATTTAGCAATTCAAAATATAGCATTTGCTGATCTAATAATAATTTTCTTTTTTTGTTACTGTACAGGATTTAAACACACTTAGCGTAAGTTATGGCTCTCAAGTTTTTAAACTTGAGGGTGGTAGTTACCCTGGTGGGTATTATTAGACAATACTCTAGCACCATGATAAGGTATCCTCAAAACGCTTTCCTTCACCGAAAGGTAAGTATACCAAAAATATTTTTTCAAACATAGTAATTTCATTTTCAAAAGTACATTATAAACAGAATAAATTTTGATATAGATGTTCATAGTAAAATAAAATAAAAGTACAAATAAAAGACTATTTATATTATATTAATAAACTATTACCAATTTCATCTTTATTATTCTCATTATCATCTACATGAAATGTATGCTGTAAATTATTGTCAAGAATAATTGTACTTGACTCTTCTTTTTGGCAGTTATCAAGAGCTAAATGTTTGATTAGGTGCTCCAATGAAGACCATTTATTTTTACAAACAGGGCAATAGAGATTCTCTAATATATTACTTATATGTTGTAATAATGATTCCTTGGAATCAAAAGTCTCATTGCAACAAATAGGGCATTTCAATAATAATTCTTCCATTTTGTTATTTATAGATAATTAAAAAACAATATGCTCGATTTAAATCAAGCACGCATTATAAACATTCTCACTTTCAAACTCAAATAGGTGCTACATTCAGTATGTATCTAAATTCTCAACACAAAATCATTTATGACTGAAGAACTTCACACTAAATAATTATAACATGAAGAAAGCACCGAATCGAAAAGCGCCATTTTATAAATGGAGGTTTTTTATTTATTTGTTTAACGGCTCTGGGTTCAAGCTCTTTTGAGTCTGTAGTTATTTTATACTATTCGTATTATTATATTAATTTAAAAAAAAAGTGGTAGACATTTGTTAAGCATTACATTACAGTTGTTGGGAGATTTCAGAATTCATATTTAGAGTAATTGTTTTGGATACACTTCACTTGTTTCCAATATCCAAACTGAATCAAGTCCAAAACCACGCTAAGATATCAATAAAAAGAGGATAATGACGTTCAGTCTTAGCAATTTTAACTTTTGTATTTTCAAGTGAAAATTATTATTTCTAGTACCTCGAAACTATGTTTAAGGTAATTAACAATTGATAAAAATTTACTAGTATTAATGTTTATTCACTTGTGTACTACTAATTCTAAATATTTTTTTAAAATTTTTTACAAGTTTCTAAAAGTAGTCTGATAGCGTTTATTGCGCTTAAATCTTACAAATGAAAAATGCGTTTTGTACTAGGTTTTTGCATATTATTCTTTATTAGTTGTTGATTAAACTTATCGACATTTAATATTGGCATTTACATATTTAGTAGAACTAGATAGAATATCTATTTAAAATAGGGGGAGATAATTGGTTTAATTTCCAGTATGTTTGTATGAAATAAGGTCGTGTCTAAAAGATTTGTGTTCATTACTGTAATGTGTCTATGACTGTAATTGATTATAAGCACAAAGAGTAATCGCCATTTTGTTGTACTTGTGTTTTCGTGTTTTATTTCGTTATTATAAAACGAATTTTAAAGTTAATGTACATCCATGTAAAAATTATAATTGGTCAAAATAAACATTAAACAGTTCTGAAACATTCTGTAGGAAATAAGGTAGAAAGAAGATTTTTTGTGTGTGCATATAGTGTTCTGTATTAGATTTGTGATTTCGCGCGAAAATTTAACTATAAGAGATGTTGGGGAAAAGAATGCATCACAATGCTAAGGGTAGATTGGCTAGTAAAGGCCATGATAATGGAAAACCCTCAAGTCCAGGCATATCGCCCTATAATAAGCCTACTAAAATACCTGGGTCTGTATCAGCTGGGAAAACAAAAGTTGAAAATTGTCCCATACCCTATATAAAAATACAAGATAATGCTTCTCATTTACCACGGTTTACGGCTGTTGCAGCGCGATCTGCTGATGAGCCTATCGGTATGGACGAACTAGATGCCCTCCAGCTTGAATTAGAAACTTTACTTTGCAACACTGCTCTGCGTGTAAGATATTTCCAATCCGAAATAGAAAGCATCGATACAAATGAATCAAAAAGAGAGAAAAAAGGCAAAGCAGCAGCCAAACAGTTGCAGTACCCTGTAAAGAGAAAATTTTCTGATGACAAAATAGTCAAGACCAAAGATTACACCAAGTTGTCAAATCAGCCAAAAGTGCCTAAATATAAAAACTTTTCAAGCACTGGGGGATCACAAAACTATTCAAATGATGTTGTAAATTCAGATAATTCTGTTAAATTAGAGCTATCACAGTTCAATCTTCCTAAAAATAATATACCTTACAAATTTTGGAATTCAGTTGAACCATACTGCGCCCCTGTTACTCTGGATGATATTAAGTTCTTGGAGTCATTAATGGCGCAAAGTAGTAATACCACATTGCCACCTATTCCACCTCTTGGTAAACATTACTCTGAGGTGTGGGCAGATGAACATATCACAGAAGACCAAAATGCTTCAAATCCAAATAAACAAAAGTCATTGATGTCCCCAGAAACATCGAGTATTCGTAAGAAAATTGAGAAATCTGAAAATATGATTACCGGTCCATTGACTCAAAGATTAGTATCTGCGCTGATGGAAGAAAATGTCATGGCATATGAAGTGCCAGACATAAAAATCAAACAAGCAGCAAACACAAAGAGCAGTTATAAAAACTCATTAACATTGGAAAAATGTCTCAGAAAAGAATTAGTAGAACAAGGTATACTTGACCCTGAAGATTTACCTCCCCTTACTAACCCTGCAGATGATGAAATTTTAGCTGAAATAAAAAAATGTCAGACAGAATTAACTGCTGTTAGAAAAGAAAACTGTCGAAATCTTAGAAACCTTATTGGTTTATGCAAACAAGAGATGATTCGCTTAAATTTGAAGAAACAGCTGGACCAGGTTGATTTGGAATGTATTGACATATACAAAAAAATGATAGCTGCTAAACAAAAAAAAAACGACCGATAACAAAAAAGGAGAAAGAAGATGCTTGGAAAGCTATAAATGAGCAGATTAGGCTCAACAAGGAAATCAATGCACTCCCTCTAACTGGGCCAAATTCAAGCTAAACCTTTGTATAATTATGCTTTTTATCAGGATAAAATTGTTTCATGTTTATGTTACTATAAAATTAATGTCCTAGAAATAAACTACTCTCATCTGCGAAATTTTTGTATGTATTTATTTTTTATTTTAAATGTAATCAACAAAAAATACAGTTTTTGTAAATTAAATATGTTAGAGCCTCTTCAAGTATTAAAGCCGAGTATATGAGGTCTATGCTTTGCTTAATTGCCAGGGGTCTAAATGGTGATTTCATAAGTAATATCTACTTATTAATTGTTCTTTTACTTTGTAAAAATACTAGGACCCAATATGTTGTGACAACTGACATTGACTCGGACGGTTTCTACCAGTAGAGGATAGTACAATTTAAAGCGAGACGCAGTCGTATCCGGTGACGTCGAGTGTTACTATGATTGAAAATGAAGCGGGATAATGGTATGGCCACATTAACGGGCTTTGGTGAAAATTAGCGTTATCCGAATAGGTGCAGTGCAATGTAACCAAAACATTCGTCATTGACACGAGTTTGTGCGAACATTAATACCAAGAAATATAATAGTCGGCGAGACTAATACTGACAATATTCTGTGTAACTAAAATGGTCCACTTTTGCGGGCTGGCATGATGCTTACGAATCATAATCGATCATTCGACGGTTGCCACTGTTTTCTGATTGCATTATGTTTTTAAATCAGGCACGATGCCGTCACTTTAGGTACAATAAAAAAAACATCAAATGGTTTTATTGGGATGAAGCTTATTCATCATTCATTCATTCAGTCAACTTCATTAAGGGGGCAACAAGTTGAGTTTCAAAAGTGTAATTATGATACCTTGTAAAGTACTCTGTGTAAGATACGAACAAATACGAGTATAGCAATCAAAGTGTAAGAATTCATACAAAATTGTTGTTGTTTTGTTAGTGTTATATTTCTATGAATTGTTGACACTCGGCAATACTTTTTACATATACTTTTTCGTGGTTTCTTTTATTAAATAAATAGGTAGTAAAATAAATTATTTGCTGCCACATAATGTAATCATATTGTATAAAGTATGAACAATTACGGGTTTTACGAATAACGCATAATCTGTCGCGGCAATATAACATCGAAATTTGTCTGAATTCTTGGATGGGTTCTATATTCGTCACACACCCACTTTGTTGCGGAATCACTGTTCGCAATTAAATGTGTCGCACTTTGTTGAAACATCTTTTTCGCCACTGACATAATCCCAAAAATCATATTTTATTAATACAGCTTGTGCTTGAATACTCCATGTATCGTAATTTGATTTTGTGAGCGGTTCGATAAATCCTTTAAGATTTGGCATTACTTAGGCCAACTACGCTCTGCTACCATTTGTTGAAAAATAACATATATTTAATGAACATACAATATTCAGTGTTTTATTATTACTAATTACACGTATATATACAAAAATGTACATGATCAAGAAGTATTAATTTTTGGTATAAATACGTGTAATTCATAATAATAACACATTGTATATTGTATCTTCATGAAATATGTTTTATTTTTCAACACACTTAAGAAGTGGGCTCTTATATTGTTTAAGTTCGCTTAAAACACAGCCAATGTAAACACGTCTCACAATGTCGCAGTGTGTATTCAAAAGTTACAAAAAAATGCCAAAAGCAATTTAACCACCGAGTATGTTACTTTCGGTATGTACATGAAGAATAAGTTATATTTTAAGCTTTAAACTAACAAATAATATTAAGTTTTGAACAAAATTACCGATTTTAAACCATCGCTACAAATGCTTGGCCAAAGCTCGCCAACACACAAACTTTTGATCAACAGAACGTGTATGCGTGGAGTAAATTTTTGTTGTAATATTTTTTTAGTGCCTCGGTGGCGCAGTTGTATTACATACGATTGTCGTTCTGAGGTCTCGGGTTCGATCCCCGGGTCGGGTCAAGTGATATTGTGTTTTTCTACTCAGTATCATCTCGGAGTCTGCAATTTGTGCCCGATATGGCGACAGGCTCGCTCCCTGTCACATCTGGGACGGAACTAAGCTCGGCGAAATGTGGATGGTGTGGTGTAGTTGGCTATTTCACCAATGTCTAACCCTTCGGGGATAACAGCCGTGAACTTATGTTATGTTTTTTTTTATTTTCTATCAGAACAAAATTCGTTGGTTAAAACTGGTTAATACTACTTTTGTGTCTGTTTGTTGGACTCTTATTAGATACTTAGCTTTCCTTTTTCATTTTAGCTTTCCTAGCACTCCATTAACGTGTGCAGAATGGATTTCGATTGTCGCCAGAGAAAGAAGAGATGACTTTTATAAGCTAGCTAAAAATTCGGATATATGTTCGGATCACTTTAAAAAGTCGGACATAACCGGAAACACAGTTGCTCAACAGGACTGTTTCAAATGCATTAGAATTTTGTGACAAATCTTTGAAAATTGCTGAATTTTAAGATTCTGATAGTACTGCGGAATTCATAACTATTTTAAATAATATATTTGATAACTTTAACACTTTAACTTTAAAACTTCCAGACAAAAAACTGTTAAAACAAGCATTGAATCAAGAATACTACAGTTCTGGAATAAATGAGTACCGTTATTTAACACACAAAATAATACTGGTTTTCTGGGGCTTTGACGTGCATTAGTAGCTAGAAATACTTATTTGAAGTTTTAGTTGAGTCTGAAATCTTTTCATTTTTATTAGCCTACTAATTCAGCCAGGACCATATTGAGTTGTTTTTTGGCGCTATTAGAAGTCAAGCTGGGCATAATAATAATCCGAACAGCCGCCAATTAAAAAAAAAAACTTTTATCTCATTTGGAACTGAGTTCAAAATTTACTAGCAATTGTACTACCATCCATCCATCCATTCAACCGAAAGACGTCCACTGCTGGACATAGGTCTCCCCCAAAGATCTCTACGACGACCGGTCTTGCGCCACCTGCATCCAGCGAATTCCCGCGACCTTCACCGGGTCGTCGGTCCACCTTGTGGGGGACCTCCGCAGGCTACCTCTTCCGGTGCGTGGTACTTATTCGAGAACCCGATAGTTCCATCGGGCATCGGCTCTGCGAGCAATGTGTCCAGCCCACTGCTACTTAAGTTTAGCAATTCTTCGGGCAATCTCAGTTACTTGGTTCTTCTGCGGGTTTCCGATTCGATCACGCAGTTAAACTCCAAGCATAGCCTTCTCAAGGTTACATTACACATGTTAAAAAGAAACGGGAGATATGAAAAACAAATCAAAACGACAATTATATATCAAACTTAACTTATTTCAAATAAATTAGTTTAAGTACGCAGAATGCCAGGGTCTAGGTTAGGTTAAGGTAATCTAACCTAGACCCTTTTTTTTGACGGGGGGAAATGTATTTACGCACTACCCTTACCTATTGTATAAGTGAGACCGAAGTCCCTCCAATACAATAGGTAAGGGGGCACGGAGGGACGAGCTCCGTGCCAGTGTGGGACTCACCCGGGCTTGAAGCGCCCGGAAATACCCACTAAAACCCCCCGGGGTCGTCTACTGCATTTGGGATGGGGGCGACACGGGGTGGCTTTCGCAAGCACCGCATCGCCCCCTGCAAATCTAACCTAGACCCTAGCCAGATGATTAACCTAACCTAGACTCTTTTTTTACATATGGAAATGCATTTAGGCACCGTACTCCCATACGGGGGCAGGGAGGGTATGTGGGACTAACACTAGGGAAGGGGATCCTAGCGACTACCCACTAAAACCCTATGTGTGACCGTATATACTGCCAGCGTCGGACTGGCCATATAGTCGAGGTGGCAGTTGCCAGCTGGGCCCTAGCCTGCGCGGGCCCCCACTTGCCCACCGCGCCTCAAGCTTTCAAGGGCTTGCGGCAATCGTAGGATAGGAAGCCCGCGCAGGCTAGGTCCCACCTCTTGCGACCTAAATGTTAAACTAGATCAGATAGTTTGTTCATACAATTAGAGAGAAATGAAATAGAAAATTTTTAAAAATGGTTGAAGCTGAGCAAGCTACCCCTTGAAACTAGTTTTGATTTTTTTCTGAACGACAATAACTTTTGATCGAATTAACTTATTTAGACTTGTATCATTATAGCGTAATGCATTACATTTTACATTGTTTAATAGATATTTAAAAAAAAACCGCAATTTATTGTTTAGATGTTCTGATGTGCTATTGTCCATACCTAATAATTTATAACATCGTAGATAATTATTAATATTTTTTTCAAATTTTAATTTGGGTATCTCAGTATTTTCCGATAGTAATCCATCTATCATAATCTAGTCTCGGGCCCGGGCTTGTGGTCAGCCACCCGGGCCCTTCCGGCCCAGTCAAACCTGGAATACTGCCACATGAAAAGGGGCAACAGAGGATCGCAAGCATTCATTGCTACATACTTCCCGTACGGATGAAACAGCCAAAAAGGCCGGGCCCCTACCCGCGTCAGGAACAAACCACAGTCAACCAAGGCGAGTCTCCCGGCAACTTCCCCAGTGCAATGGAGGGTCAGGGCCCCCGCCCCTTCCCCCATTGGCTCAGCAAGCATAAAGCCTACCCAGACTATGGTAATTGTTCTAGAATATTCCGTAGATTCTCGTCTTAACCTAACCTAGACTCTTTATTTTTTTTGATGAGGGGAATGCATTTACGTACTACCCTTACCTATTGCATTAGTGAGACCGAAGTCCCCCAATGCAATAGGTAAGGGGCCACGGAGGGACGACTCCGTGCCACAGTGTGGGACTCGCACGGACGTGAAGCGTCCGGAAATACCTACTAAGCCTCCCGGGGCCGCCCGCCGCATTTGGGATGGGGGCGATACGGGATTGCGTTAGCATTGCACCGCGTCGCCCGCTGCGGCAAGCCCACCGGGCCTCATCCGTGCAATGGCCCAATGGGGATGGGGGGAGAATGCCCCCCACCTCTCAGCCCACCTCTCGGAGAGAGAGGAATGCCCAATCAGTCAACAGTCCGAGGGAACCTAACCTAGACCCTAGTCAGACGATAGCAATCCCTCTAAAATATTCCATACATTCTTGTGGCACCTCAAAATAAACCTTTCGCGCCATTTTGAATTCACTGCACTTGTACACAATAACTAAAGTTTTTTTACGTAAAACGTCCAGTACCAACAAGTTATTGAATTAAAGATAACAGATTGAATTAAATAAATTTAGATAACAACTACTATATTACAGACTAAGGTGCCTCCAAAAAGCCATTATAAATAAATACAATAAATAATTGGAGAACTCTGAGAGGGTGCTTGGCGCGATTTTAGTCTGTCATGTTGTCGTCCTTGATTTTAATTCATTATTTTGCAGTATTTGACTATATTTTACATAATTTTGGTGTCATTATACGTGATATAGTGTAGTTATGATACGCAAGTGTAGTGAAGTGGAAATAATGACACTGAGCGTGAATTGTAATATGTACCAATCATTCCCATTGTGGTAGTAACAGAAGGCCATAACTTTGTTACCGCTATTCATTTATTGAAACTGACGACCAGAGATGAATAATAACAGTGAAGACTAAAGTTTGACTTGGCTGAATGATCTACTTTACCTTTGCCTTTTCCTTAAAAAGAAATAAATGGAACCAAAAAAAAGGAGAACTTTGATTCGAATTTGAAAATAACGAAAACATGGCTAATGTCTGAGATGTGTGCGATCGAGAGGATATATTGTTGAACGTCATTTTATTATTGATTGATGATTGAAATTGTTTGTGATAATTTATTAGTTCCAATATAAGTATTATGGATAATCCTTTGATGACACCAAACAAAATACAAAAATGGATGAATCTGGCTGAAGACAAGTCATTAGGACGTATAAGGGTTGATTTCGACAAAGAAAGTGCTCGGTACCTACTTATGTTTTTTGTAAATTATAAATATTTTGTGTAAATAATATACTTATAAATAATTTTAAATTAAATTTCATAAGGAAAAATTCTTGTTTTCACGTAAACGATTACCTCACAGTTCTTAAAGAGATCTATGTACTACCATAAAGTTTTCTATTACTATAAATTACTTACACTTTAAAATATCCTAGTTGAAATTGTACTCACCACCACTCAGTTGTGTTAACTTGTTATAACATAAATATTTAAATTCGTGAAATGTATTTTTATAGGGTTTCTCATACCACACAGATGGAACCTACATCACCCCGTAATTGTGAAATTTCATCAGGCATCTTGGATTTGGACCGTATTGAGGGTAATTATAAACTTAAATATTTTTGTTAGTATCTAGTATTAAAATTAGTGTTATTGCAACATTCCAGGTCATGTATTATTTATTTAAGTCTACTGAAATAAAGGGAAAATAATTATATCTTAAAAATCTTGCGTTTTCTGTTTATATGATTAAAGTATATGGAACAAGTATATAAACGCCTTCTGTTGTGATATGCTTTTAAAGTAATGTCTATTAACTGAAATATAAAGGTTAAAAGTTGAACAAATGGTAATGTGAGTTTCAGAGCTGAGAATGTGTTGTTATGTTTACTGTGTATATCACATATTATTACAGTCACACATGATTCAATTTTATATTATGTTAAAAAGACGGCCAAGAAATTCAGTAAATGTCACTAAACAATAACCTATTTCATTGTACTATATAATACTGTAGAATAGAGTATAGTTATTATTTTACACAAAACTATAAAAGCCTTTTTTTTATATAAGAATAAAAATATAATAAGATAGAAGTCTAAGGTATTATTAAGAGTTTCTTTCATAAAAGAATAAGAATTCACTCTTACTTAACACTAAAATTCTGTGGTAAAAGAAATACATATTGATTTAAAATAGAAATAATATGAAGTTAATAAAATAGTATAATTAGTAATAAAAATCCTAAATGTGTCTCGGTAGGCTTACACCAAGGGTTGGTCTTACGTCCATACCGCTTCCTGTTGATAATGGATGCTTTGACAGTGGATATACAGGAAGAGGATCCCTGGTGTATGCTTTTTGCAGACAATATTGCTCTTGTCGGTGTTGGTGGAGCTGAGGTCCAGAATAATTTGGTAAATTGGGAACAAAAGCTGGAGAGTGTTCAGTAGATCAGTAGATCCAAAACGGAATATATGTTTTGATATTTCAACGGAACCTCTAGTTCAACTGTCTTAATGCTTGATGGCAACCCAATACCAATCTGCCTCAACTTCAAGTATCTTGGCTCACTCCTGCAAAGCGATGGAGAAATAGAATGAGCAGTAAAGTATAGAATTAATGGGGAATTACTACAAGAGCATGATCTGGCCTGTTTTTCTTGTATCTATCAGAATGTTTGACTGCCTGCAAGAGAGTTGAGAATGTTGAGATGGATGTGTGTGTTAAAAAGAATGGACAAGATTAAGAATGAGTACATTAGAGGAAGTTTGAAAGTGGTACTATTGGCAGAGAAGGTAAGGAGTGATGTATGTAATGTACAAGGAAGGAAGAAGATTTTGTAAGAAAGGTATTAAATTTGAATGTGGACGGGGTATAGGGGAAGAGGAAGAGAAGGAGAAGAAAGAAAAGATGGATGGACTGTATGAAAAATGATATCCTTAAAAAAGAGTGAATGTAGGTATGATCTTAAATAGAAATGAATGAACAGGAAGACATGTTATGCCGATCCCGAATAATAATGGGATAAGGCCAGGGAGATGATTTAGTAAAAAAAAAAATGTTTCTGTGTTTTAGATTTTGGTGAATTGGATGGTGAAAATATGTCATTTCAAAAGTCTGTAAGTTAACTTATTCATTTTATAGACTTGAAAATATTGTTCATCTTTCATACCAGCACTATATAACTTTATCCATATATCTGCCTTCTTATAGCATATTATAACCTATTTTAAATAACTAAAACTAAACACCAGTTTAATTGATACTTATATATTCTTTGAATCAAAATAAATTTTTTATTTATTTAATTTAGTTCCTAAGAAGGCACTTATGAACGTCTAAAATACTACCACCTGTTGGGAAATCAACCCAGTCAAGAAGAGCCGGCAAGAAACTCGATTTGGTTCTTTTTTTTATAAATATAATTTATATCATTTTTTTTTAATATAAAAAAACTATACAAATCATAGTTATAACCAATGTTAGCGGGTGTGCACAGAGATGTGGGTTAATTCCAGACATCACTATCGTTCACATAATGATCCACCCTGTAATACCTTATTTAGCATTATAATTTCTTATATCATAAGTAACATTTCTAATTTCTAGGCTACATTCAATCCTGGTGAAATTGCTGGTAGATCAACCTGTACTGAAGATCTGATGACAAAGACTGTACCTTTAAATGTAGCTGTGGAGAAAATTGCCAATATAATGGACACACAGACTTCAGAAGTTAAAAGCGTTATGAGAACATCAATTTGTGATAGTTTTTCTTTTCATTCAAAAGTAAGTACACATTTTAATTCACAATTGTATCGACTAAGCGCTTTGACAACAATCTCACCCTACGTTAAGAGGGCATGCGGTTGGAAAAGTAGGTATTTAAGAAATCTATTGCTATCGCGTTGCGCTCCAAAGAACGAATAATAAAACACGAAAGGGACAACTGCAGCTTGGGCTGATTTTACCATATGCAAAATAGACGAAAACGTTACTTCCTAGTACCCTGTTTCCTCCTTCAAAACTGAAACTATTTTTAATTTTACTGCTTTTTTTTGGTCCATCAAATTTGATTGACGTCTGGAAATGACGGTAAAAATCGAGCATTTTTTCATTTTCAAAGGCTTCTTCTAGTTTCTACAATAAAATAATTCATGAAAAAATCAAAACGTACAGGCTAGGTGTTGGTGGATATGAGAGCATGGTTAGTCAGGGAGAGCATGGTTAGTCAGGGAGAGCATGGTTAGTCAGGTGGACTAATCGGCATATCTCATAGAGGGTACGGTTGAAAGGTCGGAGGTGCGAACCCAGGATGGGTAACACTTTTTCTCTCCGTGCCTCCTTACCTATTGCATTGGGGGACTCCGGTCTCACTAATGCAATAGGTAAGGGTAGTGCGTAAATGCATTTCCCCCGTCAAAAAAAAGAAAAAAAAAAGGTGTTGGTGGATATATATTATTTGGTATAAAAATATTTACCATAATACTATTATCCAGGGAGAAAAAACAGGGGACTATGTTTGTATGGAATATATGCCGCTAGGATATCCTCTTAAGTGACGACATATTTCAGTATGGCAAATATGAGGTTATAAGGCTCTCAAGTGACACTCCTGAAACACACCTACTGTTGTTTGGCGAGAGGTTTCCTAACTCGTGGGTGGTAGCTACCCCCAGGCGGCCCTTATTAGAAACTGCCCTACCCCCATGCTATGGTTTCCTCAAAACGTTTTCCTTCAATGAAAACCCAGCTTGATTTTGATAGGTGGGCTCGAACCCGCGTCCATCATCGTTTTAAGATTTAATTAATAAGGGAAAGCCCAATAATATTAATGTTAATAAAAATTCATTTATTTATTTCAATAACCAACAAGGTATACAATGTGTTTAGCTTATTAAAAATCAAATTATTATTACAATACATCTTAAATGTAACCTTAATTATAGGCGAGTACGGCATTATTTACGTGAGCAAGAATTATTTATGTGACAATAATCTTCAGTTTTTTTTAGTAGATCTAATCTAGTATGTTACAAAAACAAAGGAATGTAGTAAAATAACTATGTATAATTACAGAGAAATTTAACAGCCGATGAAGAATCTTTTATGAGAAGAGATGGACCTGTGCCGGTCCATCCAAAACAAAGCCTTATTAGCGAAGATACTGCGTAAGTAATATTCATATTATTGTTTACATTTTTTGTTAAGCTTATTTAGAATAATGTCATAATATGTTTAACACAGTTGGGTTTTCACAAAGCAAGTTTAGTAATAAGGATACGTTAACAGTTCAATTAAAAATAATAATCTTTTATTATAGAATTCCATATACAATTTTGAAAAGGATGCAAGTTAAAATTAAAAAAAAAACCTATAATTATAATTAGTTCACATGTGTAAAATAGTTGATAATGTCTTAATAATTTAATTATACTAAGTCGAAATTATACTATAATAATAATTGAAAAAGAAAAACAGTAGGTATAGTGTTTATGGCGACGCGGTGCTTGCGCAAGCCATCCCTTATCGTCCCCATCCCAAATGCAGCGGACGGCCCCGGGGGGTTTAGGGGGTATTTCCGGACGCTTCACGTCCGGGCGAGTCCCACACTGGTGCGGAGACGTCTCTCCGCACCCCCTTACCTATTGCATTGGGGGACTTCGGTCTCACTAATGCAATAGGTGAGGGTAGTGCGTAAACGCATTACCCTCGTCAAAAAAAAAATCAGTTGGCTAGCCAATTAGTTAATATATAAATAAATAGCGTATAGACAATATCCCATCACTGTTAATTGGCTTATAATTCGAGAACTTATTTATATGAAGATAAACGTTATTTTTGTCATTTTTGGTAATATTATATTTGTTATTACAAATTAAAGGGCAAAACCTGAAGACATTTCCGTTGGTTCATATTTCTTAAATAGATGTGGCGATTTCGGAAGACTCTTTAAAAACACTGATAGTCCAGACAGATCCAATTTACCGAGCATCTGTGACGGTAAAAAGAGTCCAGGTAAATTTTGCTTGTATTTTATTTCTCTTTCTCTTGAAAATGTTACATGTGTATGTAGATAGGTTTGTGTACTGGTGATTTTAATTTTTAAGGCATTTTCACCAACTGACCAATGGTGGTGTAAATAAATGAAATACATAGTACGTAGAGAGTATTAAAGAGGATAGGAGGTTAGGTAATGAAGCGATGATAGTGCGGCCGGATTCCGCGTTAATGGACGCGGGTTCAAACCCACCTATCCAATTCTAAAATCAGCCTGAGCTATCGGCGAAGGAAAATTGTGAGGAAAGCATAGAGCATGGTAGCTTCTGGGTAGCTACCATCTTCAAGTTCTGAAACCTGTCGCCAAATACCAATTGGTGTGTTCCGGCAGCGTCACTCGAGGACCAGTACCTTAGGCTTAGTGTGTTTACCATTCTGGACCACATTAATATTAAGTGACGACTTAACATCAGGAGAGATTGTGGTTAAAGCATTAAGTCTATATCGTGTAAAAAAAACGTGAATTAGATTGGTGATAAAAATGTAATAAATAAATAATGTACAAAATACAAATGTGTAACGAATTCGTGGAAACTCTAAAAACAAACAAAAAAACTATAGTGTCGTTCTTTTGATATATCGATACGAACTGTTAAAAATACATTATATTAAACTGATGAATTTATCAAAAACGGTAATTTAAACTAACTGACCGCCAGGTTCTCACATTTCATGCAACGCGGTGCTTGCGAAAGCCACCCCGTGTCGCCCCCATCCCAAATGTGACGGACGGCCCCGGGGGGTTTTAGTGGGTATTTCCGGGCGCTTCACGTCCGGGCGAGTCCCACACTGGCACGGAGCTCGTCCCTCCGTGCCCCCTTACCCATTGCATTGGGGTACTTCGGTCTCACTAATGAAATGGGTAAGGGTAGTGCGTAAATACATTCCCCCCGTCAAAAAAAAAAAAAAAGTTCTCACATTTCGCGGATGCGCGTGCGCGAGTCCTTGTAGCCCTAGTTGCGCGGAGATTTTTATAGTTTTTAATATAAAACAAGCACACGCCTAGCCTCCATCTCACCTGATGGTAAGTGCAGAGGAGGCCAAAGTTGCTTACCCAAAAGATGTCTGTTCATCCTTTTTTTTTTAAATTACTGTATTATAGGTAGGTGGGAAAACAGACGCCGGGAGAGAATTTGTCGTTGTTGAAGATTGTTTTTATTTTGACTTTCCTAATTATAGGTCGTAATTACTTTGCCGAGTCTTGTAATGTCTACATATTATACTCGAAAAATAACATAAATTAAAAAAAAAATAATACAAAGAACAATAAAATATCATTTATTCTAAATCTTAACTAAGAACCCGTAACTAAAGAAGTCTTATTTCGGTTTGTTTACAGTACTAAAAAGCTCGGGTAATGTTAGAAATACCGGATTTAAACAAACACATGAAATCGATGAATCGTTGGATTGTGTTCCCGTACGGCAACCCCGTGACGGGAACAATGATAAAATGACAGACAGACATAAAAACCAGAATCAACAAACTATAAAAGATTTTGTAAAGCCCGTCTCTAAGGAAAAGCATCGTCTCACGTATTCAAGTGTCAAGTGCACTGAGAAATCCGTTGTCAGAAAGCATGCTTTTTCAAAATATGCATCGACTACCATCGATCCAGTAAACCAATATATTAATAATCCGGCACATTATAATTCAAATGTATTATCATCCTGTCAAACTATTAATTCCCCATTCAACTTGATGACTGAAGAAAATGAAAGTTCAGAGAACTCCATTAGTCTGTCGAAAATAGCTGATTACATTGGTAAGTGGTGACATATTTCTATGAATTTTAATAGAAATTAAGTTCTTTTTTTTTAGTTATCGTATACAGTTTCTATGTTCAAAGAAAGATAAAGCATTTTTTTTTAGTTGTTTTGTCAATTCATTTCTTCTTATTAATTGTTATTTCAGTTCGTATTATATTTATTAACTTAAAATATTTTCCCTTATTAACCGTAAAAGCAAAAAAAATAATGCATAGCTCGTTGGCTTTTTGCACTTGGTTATGATGAAACTGAAAATTTTGCAAAAAACAATAGATAAAACACAAAACTTCTTACGCTCAGTTAATTCATAATAAAACGTGTAAATGTATATAAATACATAGAAATTTTTCCATTTATTTTCTCATTATCATAAACACATACATTCAAACATTGATACACACGCAGGCAAAGATGCACACACACACGCAAAGATATACACGCACAATAACTCTTCAACAAGACTTACTTACACACATACTTTTGGTATATTGTTTTTAGTTTTGTTTTTCTATGGAATTTACGTTTCACTAATTTTCTATACACAAAATATTATCCATTTTGTAAAGGGTACAACAATTTTGTCGTTTACTATATTGACAAAAAAAATCTCACTGATAATCGCACAATTCTAAAGGTTTTTATTCACCTTCAAGTTCTAGATTGTTCTATGTGGTTATTGAAATGTAAATATTGATTGTAGCAAAACAGTCCGAAGTGAGCGTTACGGAGTTTCTTAACAATAAAAAAAAACAACAGACAATGAAATCACCGCTATCAGAAGTGCATATGAACGTGCAAGACAATCTTGTAGACTATTCAAAGTCCGCACAAAGTTCAGCGACTGCCGGAACTTTAAACACGATTATGTCCTTTGACAAAATGAGAATCAATTATGACAAGGAGATCCCTGAAATTGTTTTGACTAGAGATTCGATAAGTAATATTGAAAATGTGAAGGTTAAAACGCCTGTGAGATCTAGATCATCGTCCAGCAAAAGCCCATCGACACTGAGCACGGTGCAGGACAACTATGCAAGCTTCAGACAATCTGAAGAGAGCGGTTCACATTCAAGTAAAGGTAATGTTAACTTTATACTTCGTTAAATCTTGAAGTTTACTTGAAGTTATTTTTTATATGTTCTTATTTATTTTATATCTAAAGTAATGTATAAAGATGGTAACTGTTTTATTTTATTCAGGTGTAACTAGACCACCGGAGGTCCGGGGCAAATTTATTAGATATGGCCCTAGTAAAAATCGACTTGTAAAATTTTCATTTGAAAAAAATCAATAAAGTGTTTATTAAATGTTTTGTCTATCTTTAATTGTATTTATAATTTTTACTGATTTTTTTTAAATAATGTTAGGATACTTCTGTGCTCGCTGCTTCGCGGGCCCAGGGCCTGTGGCATTTGCGGACGGCCCCGGGGGATTTTAGTGGGTATTTCCGGGTGCTTCACGCCCGGGTCGAGTCCCACACTGGTGCGGAGACGTCCCTCCGAACCCCCCTTACCCATTGCATTGGGGGACTTCGGTCTCACTAATGCAATGGGTAAGGGTAGTGCGTAAATGCATTTCCCCCGTCAAAAAAAAAAGGGCTTCTGGCATTTTGCCAGCTCTGCCAAACTATAGTTATGCCATTGATCCAGACATACCCTTAAATCCACTGGACTAGTTCTTATTAAATTTTTTCTATTATGTTTCTTATACTTTCGTAGAGGGCATTGGCTTTTTTTTATTATAAAGTTAAAAAAATGATATTGAATACATTAAAAAAAATTAAATACTTAATCTAATGTTAAAAATATTAAAAAAAACAATGCATTGATATTTAAGTCTCTATTAAGGCATGTTGAGCAAATAACATATTATATGAACTTGGTACTTTGGCTAATATTGTTTATAGATTTATACTCGGACTCTTATATATTTATTATTAAAAAAAAAACATGCACAGGGATGTATAACTTACGGTTGGTACTTTTCAGGCAAGGGTAGTAATGCATCAAATATACCTTCCCCAAACACTAAATATACAGAGTTAGATAAATCTGTAGATTGGCGTTATCTGATGGGGAAAGGTTTCGAACAACGTGGCTTAGCTAAAGGTTTGTGGGCACCGCTTTATTCACGCCTGGGACATTGCTCTAAACACAACTAAAACACCTTCTAACAAAATAATTAACCCCTTCACTAACAACAAGATAATTCTAACTTATTTTAAACGTGCATTTATTAATATAACGTGAA
Source organism: Samia ricini (assembly GCA_014132275.2). Classification (NCBI taxonomy): domain Eukaryota; kingdom Metazoa; phylum Arthropoda; class Insecta; order Lepidoptera; family Saturniidae; genus Samia; species Samia ricini. Next base: position 6,506,364 of record AP028159.1, read on the forward strand.
CAATGTGTGTAACTTTTATTTCAGAAAAATGGATAGAAATTGTCACTACGCCTGCTAAAGGGTTTGTAGGTGAGTGCGCATATTTCTGTTATTTTTAATTAATTTGTATAGAACCTACTAGATGTTGGATTATCTCTATACATTCGTACACAAGTGTATACACATACACAAGTAAGAAAAAAGTAAATTGGATTTTACATACATACATATCATCACGCCCTTTCTCCCGTGGGGGTAGGCAGAGATTACGTCATTCCACTTGCTACGATCTTGACACACCTCTTTCGCTGCCTCTACTTTCATGAGCGCTTTCATAAATGCTCGTCGGTTATGAGTACTTTTTTACCTGGCCTTTATTTAACACATGATTGATTTGGTTTAGATACGTTCGCCTAGGTCGACCCTTACCGACTTGCCCATTCACCCTCGCCTTATAAATTCGTTTCGTTAATCTTCTCTCATCCATCTTCTCTACATGCCCAAACCAACTAAGCATACCTTTCTCTATTTTGGTCACCACATCCTCTATCACACCACAGCGTTCCCTTATCATACTATTCCTGACTTTGTCAATCGTCTTCACTCCAGCTATACTCCTGAGACCTCTCATTTCCACCGCGTTAATCTTACTTTCATGCTTCTTCTGCCAAACCCAGCATTCACTACCATACCCAAGTGTAGGGACCAGGACTCCTCGATGCGCAGCCAAACGCGCCTTTCCAGTCACTTTCTGGCTGCACATGAAGTTTTTACCCCTTGTTTCAAATTGATTATGTTGACTATTTCACAAAGAAACCGTTCTGGCTTAGACACTGGAGTAAAATAATACAAGCGTCCATTTAAATCAACCGTGTAATTAAAGATAGAAGTCATGGTCTTCGTCTGTCTTATACAAAGAGCTTTTGAAGAGTGTCGAGAAGTGTTTTTTTTTTTAGTTTTGTTTTTATTTGCGTATGAGCTAGTGCATGTGTGCGTGCATGCGTGCGTATGTGTTTTCTTCTTTATACTTTACGCGTTTATCTGACGATGTAGGGCTTTTCACTCATACGTAATTGCGTCGTATTTCGCATGCCGTTTATTATGCCCGTATATGTTCCTTCGAAACAGATATAATATAAGGCTTTGAAATAAATATGAAGACGGTTTTAGTTAGCAATGTCACTCTTATTTTAATTTAAATGTCCGCCAGTATTATTATAACAATAAATGGAATAGTAATGATAATTATTCCGCAGGAGTGGAATGCACAGTGATCGCTTCAGTTACAAACTTGACAGACAGTTGGCTCACTGCAAAGTTTCAGTTCGAAAGTTTACCGAACGACGGGAAAGATTTATGCATTGAACTACCCCGTCAGCCTTTACTGTTGACACCGGGGAAGAATGAACAATTTAACTTACATATCACATCAACTGTAGAGATGAAGGGAACGTTACAATTGTCCGTACTCTTGAAAGATACATCAATAGAGCGTGACATAGAAGTGAAACAAATATTAGAGGTCGATGTTCGAGTGCCGATAGTGCAAGCGATGTCGCCCGAGGGCATGAACAAAATAACATTCCCCCCGATACAGGAAACCGGGAACTTTGTTAAGTGTTTCGTTCTGGTAAGCGATTGCCCAGCCGATCTACAGTTGGAATTGTCGGTCGTCGAAGGCGACAGTATATTTGCAATAAGAAACGTACAAGAAATAACCAGGACGGATATAAAGAAAGTGCTCATGGAACGGCAACGGTCGACTGATGAAGTTCAAAGCGGGAAGGTCAAGGGCAAAGCGCTGAACAAACAGCTGTGTAGATTGACGAGCGGTAACGCCATTAAAGTCACAATGAAATTCAGTCCGCCGAAACTATCGGATTTACATATCGGTGAGTTTTTTTTTTTAAGCTGTATGTGCTGAGTGCTTTGAATGCAATCACACCTGATTTTAAGTGACGAATGGTCCAGGATTATAAAGACGCTGAGACTAGAGGTAATGGTTCTCAAGTGATACTGCCGGACACACCTCTTGGTATATGACGACAGGTTTTCAAGCTTGATGGTGGTAGCTACCCGGGCACTACCACCATGCTATGGTTTCCTCACGATGTTTTCCTTCACCGAAAGTTGAGGCTGATTTTAGAGATGGATAGGTTGGGGATCGATCCCGCGTCAATTGACGCGGAATCCGGCCGTACTACCCACTGCGCCATATATATATAATCTATTATTTAAAAAATGAATATATAAATCGGTTCAGTGGTTCTCGAATTTCGAAACGTTTCCTTTTATATAATTACATATGAATTTTAATGCAGTGATCATTTTCTTACTGAAATGTATGTTACTAGATGTGCTTAAAATTTAATAGCTTAGAGTTAAAGTACCTATTCTAAGAAATACGACGATAATGTAAATTAATCATCAGATTCTCAAAAATCAAAATTCTAAAAAATTCTTTATTCAATTCTTTAATAAGTCAACCAACGGACATCCAGCCAGAGAGATATCCTTTTATAATATGTGTATATATATGGATTGATGGAATTAATAAAATAAATATGAAAAGCAAGAGATATATGAAATTTTGTTTACTAAGTCGATATTAATGGTATATTTTTTTTTACAGCAGAATCACTTGTTACCTTCAACGGCTTACTTCATGTGAACTTGATCGGCGTCAATAGTGTTTTGAGAAATATTGATTTAGTAGGAGTTGTTGGCTGTACAAAGCTTGTCATTAATACGACTACTGATAAGCTGTTCCTTACGAATGGTAAGTAGACATATTTTCTATTCTAAAGATTAATAATTGATTTGTTTTGTGTGACTATGTCAATACATCCATATAATTTATTTTTCATACAGATGTAGATGCTCTATATTAATAGTCACGCAAATACCATCATTATTACGTAATTACCTAGATCTTCTACAAACAAAGAGATACTTGTCGTTCCGAAAAAGGGCGGAAGCTCTCGACAAAACGCAACCGGCAGAAAGGCGCCGGGGTACCCGTTTTTGCTATCTACAGTCAATAAATAATACATAGGATCGTCTAGCAGAGCAACAATACCCCTAGCGGATGAAGTTCACCGCGGGTGGCGCCAAGACTATTGCGCTGACCCTTCACAACATTCGTTTACCATAAACCACATTGACGCAATGCAAGCGATCGGATTTCTCACTCGCACAGATACACATTTTCGAGTATAAAAGTAGACACATTAAGAAATACGAGTATATACTTCATATTCAGCCTTTTGATCGAACATTTTATTTCTACACAAACGTCAAACCCAGTCACCAGAGTGGCCCTATCTCTTAAAGTTCTCTTAAAAAGATCATTTGAAATATTGTTGTATTATACTGTACAGGTTTTAACCTTTGACCTTTGAATATTACTTGATATGAAGTAGTCTTAAGTTTTGAGATGCTGGCTCTCAAGTGATGCTGCCAGATTTAAACTCGAAGATGAAACCCTGAGGGAAATGCCCTTACACTTACAATAGGTAATAATAATGTGGCATTGCGATCGTGTAAAGCCTTTTGTTTAAAGTTAATAAGGGCTTAATCACGATACCAGCTAAAGTTATGTGTAAAGTTGTGTCCAAACACAAAGAAATTTTGTTTTTAATGAATTTCTCATAAATTTATGAGTTTCTCATAAATGTTTAGGTTTACTTAAGACTTTCTTCTTTACTGAACTGGTAATACTTATGGGCTAAAGTTAGTTAATGTAAAACAAAATCGATTATTCTAAAATGTATGTTTTTAAATTTGCACGCACAACGGACCGCAAATGTGTCTAGTTGCAGAAACAGGAGCCCACCAAAATGTTTTTAAATTTTGAATCTATATATCATCGGTCTTAACCCAATTGAAAACATTTAAGGAAATGCTTCATATAAATTCTCTTGTTCCCGTTATTAATTAGTTACAATATGTAATTACATTTATAATTCCGCTAGTGTCATGTGTTCAATATTCTTTAATATTATATTAACCCTTCAATGCCCTAGTAAGACGTTGGCAACCTGGCTAGAACTTTCTGGGGAGTTTTTGTAGCACTTTAGAATTAATATTGTAGGTTATAATTTTGTAATACACTTCAAAATAACCAAATTGTAGATTGTGATTTATTCATACTTTATTGTATACTGGGTGTGTCCGTGACTCTGCCCGCGTTTCATATGGGTTATTCCACCTAAAATTATCCAATAGTTGGAATCGACCGTTTTATTATAGAACGAAGTTCTGCCAAAGGAAAAAAATGAAAATTTTTATCTGCAAAAGTTATACAAAATTCAAAATGTCGGTATATTTCAAGTTTTTCAATCTTATCTTTTAAACATTTCAAAAACTATTATAGATACAAAAATTAACCATAGTTCATTTTAAAGAGGATACTTGGGGCCATGAAAAACCTTCAGATGTAAAATTTTAAATTTTTGCAAATCGTGAGATAAATATATTTTTGGTTAATTTTTTTATGTTAAATACCTTGGACTATTCTTAAAAGATCCTTGGTAACGCCATCTATTATCGTATATATTCTCTTCTTATTCTAAGTTATTTCTTCTCTATATTGTCTACACGCCCCCGCTCTATTTAGTCTATGTATTCATTATCCCTTCCTCTTCCTATTCAAAAAACGGAACGCCAACACGCAACCGCCGCCGCTGTCTCTCATATACTTAAAAGTGCACATTAGTTATTAATTAATTATATAAACATTCATAAAGTGAAGTGAGGTGGAAAATAATATCTGAACCAGCTTAATCGAAGGATAATAATAATAAAGGTAAGTTCCGTTTGCTCCTTTCAACATCATCCTTTTAGTTATTTCCACACCAATCCTGAAAATTTTTGGAACTGTGTTTTTTTATTTTTTAGTTTTTAATTTTGTTACAATATTTTTTTGTAATTTTGACAAATAAAACTATCATTTATTGATGTAATATCGTGACAAAAAGCATCGCCTACATTTATATCTTCATTAAATTAATAAATGTTTTCAAGCGTAATTGTAATTTATATTTAGTTATGTAAGTTGGGGGTTTTTAATCCTTTATATGTTGTTGGTGTCTCATTTCTTCGTCTCAATCTGAAAGAAGTTAAGATTATGTTTATTTTTAAATGCAGATTTGATGCTAATGAAATATTCACACACAAAATTTTTATTTTTTTAAGTAAGTATAGGCAAAAGTGTCATTTAAATTAATAATATGTGTGTTTTATTTTACAGAACCAACAAATATTGTAGTGTCTAATATGGGAACAGTACCAGGTGGTTGGGTTACAAAGTTTAGTTATAATTCGACTAGTTTACCGTTTAAATCTGCACCGGCCAGATTTGATATATGTCCTGGAGGGACGAAGACTATAATGCTATCTTACACCGGATCTGAGGATAATGTTTGTGAAGGGTTAGTTTTATTAATTACACAAGGAAGTATAAAATAATAAGGCATAAAACTATAATTCACCTTTTAGAGTTAAACAAACAATTCCCCTTCCACCTATTTATTTTATTATTGACATAAGCACGCCTCTGAAGTTCTATAAGGGGAGAAACTCATGGGTTACTCTACTGTCCGGGGGCAAAGTTATGTAAACCCCCTACATACTAAAACTCTACGGTGAAGCTACACCCGGCAGGGCAGGGGGGCGATGCGGTGCCGAACTTGCAGTGACCACTTCGCCCCGGCGGCTGGCCCTTGTACATGGGCCCCACCCAATAGGGTTTCAGCTAGGTACAATCGAGTTGTCTCCCCCCTCCGTTGTACCAGTGCAATGGGAGTGATTTCCCCTGAACTCACTCCTTTGGTGCAGTTGTGCAGAGACTTCATGAGTGTTCGCTGACAGCGGCACCTTCTTCCACCATCTCGTCTCCTCCTTGCAAATGGTGCTTCGGGGTCCATTTAGCGGCCTCCTTCGTTGACATAACCTCCTCGCCGAACAACTTAATGGCATCGTAGCCTCTCTCGCTACCAAGCATGGTTAACAGACAGCCATGTACAAAAGAAACAATGTAACAGTTCATGGATGCTGTTTTTTTTTTTCAATATCAAACCGACATGGCTTTTAGCTTCGATATTTATGAAACGAAATGTATATTAAATATTAATGTATAAATACATTTATACGTCTGGGGGTATGTTTATAAATAAAACACTTAATCGATGTGTTGAAACGATTAAAACTTCTTCATAAATATAATCAATTGTTATAGGAAATCGAATCAGTGATGTAACTATCAAAACTAAAACAAACGGTAGGAAGGGGTATAAAATTATTTATGATTATACTAGCTGGTGCCCGCGGCTCCGCCCGCGTTTCATATGTTCTGTGCATATGACGTTTCATTTATGAAAATTTATCTTCATATATTTATTTCATTTATCAAAAAATCAAATGAATGAATAAAAGTATAATGTACAATAGAATTTGAAAAATATATAGCCTATAACCATCTACGATTAATTCCGCGTCGAATGGTTGCGGTTTCACGCTGATCGGTCCAGTAGTCTTCGAGTTTACCTCGGACAAAGAAAACAAATTTGCTTACATATATATATATATATATATATATATATATATATATATATATATATATATATAAATAGATTAAATGATTATATGCCATTTTCCTAATAAAGTATTCATTGAGTATTGATAGATGGCGCTGGAAGTGACGTGAATCGCGCTATTTTGTTTCATATTCGGAAATATAAATGTATTGTAACCGAATGATCTTCACATTTCTGTGAACGCTCAGAGACACACCCGAACCCACTCATAGTACGAGCCGTTCCGTTCCGCCGACCGAAAGCGGCCGCGACGATAACATCACGCGCGGGAATAGGCTCTTTCCTCATGTTCCTCGTACATATGCGTGCCAGCGCACACGCCCACGCCCGCGTAACCGCCGTTTCCGCCGCCGGGGACGAGCGGCTAATTTTGCTTCCGCACACTCTCCGGGTCCCCCTCAGGCGGCGGCCCAAGACGTGCTTCGTTCCCCAACTGGGGAGGCTCTTGACGTCGTCGCCAGCGCGATGCAGTAACACTGCCCATGCATCAAGCATTACACGCACAACACCGCACACACACTCCTGCACATAACACGCAGGTACATAGCTCCTGTAAGGAACCTTTTTTTTATGTTAAATAAAAATGTAGGGATTAGCTAGGATAAAAATTCCGCGGGAGTTTTTCACACTCGGCCAAGCCGAGGTTCGAACCCTTGTGCTAGTTACCTTTTGCGGCTGAGTGCCTTCAGCACTTGCCCTCAAAGTTCGGTGAAGCTGTAAAGGCCCTTCCGTCAACAGCATTAGCTACGTTAGGAAAAAAAATTAGTTCCATATAATAACTGAGAATCTCGGAATCATCTCGGAATTGTTATAATTCCCAAATACACATTTTGCGTGTTCGATCTTGCTACTACTGAGTTATGGAACTATTTTATAAAATGTTTTCATTGAATTTTCGTTAATGATTGAATTTCGAAAACCTTGTTCGAAAAATCGAAAAATATTATGTTCTCTAAAATTCATTTATATTATTTATAATATTAATAAATGATTTTGTTGTTGTTGTTGTAAATAAACTATAATTCGGTTCACAGATCCCTGTCATTCGAAGACATGGTCACCGGTCAAAGAACCACAATCGATATCAGCGGAGGTCCAGAGAAATCGAGGACTTTCCCAATCAAAACTAACTTTAGCATGTTGTCGTGGGTGCGGGCGGGAAGAAAAGAATTGAGCTTGAAGAATTCTACGGACAAACGGGTCCAGGTTCGATGCCAGGTTATCGGTGAAGGATTCTCTATAGACCTGCCCGGGGGAGAGTCGCGGGGCATCTATAGTCTTCAGTTCGGCCCGTGCGAGTGCAGACCTCTATCTGTTGTCTTTGCACCGAAGACGATGTTACCGCAACATGCTACATTGGTTTTGGTCTTTGAGAAAAACGGCGGTCTCACAAGAAAGGCGAGTAAATAAATATCTTTACAAATTATAAATATCAAATAGCTTTGTTTGCACGTTTAATTTATTTTTTTTCTTAGTGCTTTGACCACAATCTCACCTGATGTGAAGTGACGATGTGGTCAGGATGGTATCGCCCCCATCTCGAATGCGGCGGGCGGCTCCGGAGGGTTTAGCGGGTATTTCCGGACGCTTCACGTCCGGGCGAGTCCCACACTGGCACGGAGTCGTCCCTCCGCACCCCCTTACCTATTGCACTGGGGGACTTCGGTCTCAGTAATCTCACTAAAAAAAACACACTAAGCCTAGGTACACACCTATTGGTATTGGGCGAGAGGTTTTCAAACTTGAGGGCGGTAGCTACCCAGGTATGGTTTCTAAACGATGTTTTCCTTCACCGAAAGCTCAGGCCAGTTTTAGAGTAGGAGGCGGGGATCGAACCCGCATCGATTGGCGTGAAATCAGGAAGCACTACCATCTGCGCCGTCATCGCTTTAAATTTTGTGACATGTATTTATTTAAGCCGTTACTAATGACAAAAAAAAAATCTTTTTGTTTGTCTATATGTGTCTGGATTTAACTCGAAAACGGCACTAATTGGGAAATCGGTTGAAATTTGTTTAGAATCTGCAAAGAAAGAAATTATTATGAAAAAAATCTGTTCCGCTTTAACTAAAAAACGGGTAGACCGATTTGGATAACAAAAAAATTGTGCATATGACGTATATGCTAATTAACTATTGACAGGCTATTCAAATTATTAATATAAATTTCTAAAATTATAACAAAAATAAAAATATATAGTTTTTCTCAACAACGTACCTTTTGTGGGCTAAAATATATGTTACATATAAAGTTATGATAAATGAGAAACTATTGTTGGTAAGTATGTTAATGTGTGTACGTCAGGATATAACTCAAAGAAATCCCGATTGATTTGAGTAAAATTTTTTGTACGGGAAGCGTATGTTTTTTTGGAACGAAGTTCCTTACGGCAGGCTCGGAGGAGATAGGGATTTTGCTGCGCGACCGAACTGAAAAAAAATGTGATAGTAAAACCGTAAGAAAAAGTCCGTGGAATAAAACCGTTAAATGAGACGAGTAGTGTATAATACTTTTCTCTTTCTCCTTCTTTCTTTTCGTTCTCTTTCTAAAGTACTGAATTTCCTGAATACTTTCCTGTACTTAAATAAAAACTAATCAGCAAAATTTAAGAGAAAAATTAAGAAAACCTACATAAAATTGAGTACGATTTTTTTTTGTAAATTGTGTCGATACTACATTAGCCGAAGGAACTTCGTTCCTACCTGGTGTCCCGCGACACCACATCTTTTTTTATTGGTAACTCATAGGCTGTAAACAAAAAAAAAACGAAATCAGGATATCCCACACTTGATTATCCCAAATTAATTAGTATAATATAAATGCCATGCAAAAAAATAAATTTCATCATTGACATGTCGATTATCCATAAAAATAAGAATGTAGGATTACAATGGAAAGCTGGCGTAAACGCCAGATTAGTGCTCAAGGGGTTAGTTGATATACATACTTATATTTACCATTTGTCATATATATAAGTACAAAACAATATAATTTTTGTACAGATTAAATTATTCGGATGCGCTAGCGGCGAGCCGATGCGTTGGTCGGGTCTGGTCACGTACGGTGACACGGCGCTGGTCCGAGCGGTCAACCGATCCCCGATACACTTGGAACTCTATAACAAGTCAACTAGTGCCAGTTTTGTTTGTGCCCAAATACATTTTAACGGTAAGATTGAGGCTTGTTTATTAAAAAAAAAACGGTATTAAAAGCGTTAATGATATAATAAGCCCTGAAGCCCCGAATACACTGTTCGCTAAGTTGCTACAACGTGGAGTACTTTTCGAAGTTACCGGAATACTTAAAGTATGTGCACATTTGTGCACATTATGTGTACAATTGTGCAACTTCGAGGGGAAGTGTTTTCCTTGTGCCTTTTCGCTATGTATAATAGATTTAAAAAATTCAAGTGACATTCGCCATTGCAATGTGCACTCTCGCGTCTTATACATACGTAAGCTCACGCCTGTTATCCCCGAAGGGTTAGGCAGAGGTGAAACAGCGAACTACACCACCCGTATTCCGCCGAGCTTAGTTCCGTCCCAGATGTGACAGGGGGCGAGCCTGTCGCTATATCGGGCACAAATTCCAGACTCCGGGATGATACTCAGTAGAAAAATCCAATACCACTTGACCCGACCCCAGGAATCGACCCTGAGACCTCAGAACGGCAGTCGCACCGTAATACAACTGCGCCATCGAGGCAATCGTCTTATAACGTGCGTATTTCCTAGGCCTGAAATGTATATTCTAGTTTGCACTAAAAAATACGATCCCTGGGTCGGATCAAGCGATATTGGGGTTTTCTACTCAGTATCATCCCGGAGTTTGGAATTTGTGCTCGATATGGCGACAGGCTCGTCCCCTGTCACATCTGGGACGAAACTAAGCTCGGCGAAATATGGGTGGTGTAGTTCGCTATTTCACCTCTGCCTAACCCTTCGGGGATAACAGGCGTGAGCTTATGTTATGTAAAAAAAATACGTGATCTGTGGTATGCGGGATTAGTTCTCCGCCGAGTAACAAAGGGGGAGGGGGCATCCGAAAGTTGTTAAAAATACATCACGTAATTAATGGACGATGTCTAAGCACTACTACATACAACCAAAATGGCGCTAAGAACTCTTAGCAAAGTGATGTCAACTAAAGAGTTTATTCTTGTTGAAGTGTAATTTCATATGGGAGCGCTTTGATATTCTGATCTGCAACCTTTTTGTATAAAGAAAAGTGGTGGGGGTAAACACTGTGTCGGATAAAGTGGGAGCACTGTCTCGTTTACCTCCGGAGAAGAGTGAAATATGCATTTTTTTTTTGCTTTATTCCTTTCTCGTTGTCTGTGGTTGCGTGCAGCTGTTCAGATTGCGCGGCGACCGACTAGTACCGCTTCTATTCAAAAGTGATACATGAATAATTAAAATGTTTCCATGTAAATAGAAAATATTCATTTCTATCATGTATTCCTACGGCATACCCTTTTATGTTTTGTTAAAGTGAAAACTTCTATAGCGGCGTTGAGCGATTCTCGATTCTCTGATGTGGGCAAAGTACATTTTACAAGGTCGCCGCCATTACCCCCTCCCCCTCTCCCCTCCCCCTACCCCTTCGACAGTAAAGCAATGCCAAATATAAAACGCGGGCGGAGCAGCTAACACTCGGCTAGTGATATATATATATCTGGGTTGTGGCGCGAGGGGCCTCGGTTCGTGAGCCCTTAGGCGGTCGTCCTCGCTTTACGTCGCATCTGCGCTCGGAGATAAATAAACAATTTATACTTATGCAGCCTGTCGGGTGTTTTGGTTATGCATACATACATACATATCATCACGCCTTTCTCCCGTGGGGGTAGGCAGAGATTACGTCCTTCCACTTGCTACGATCTTGGCATACCTCTTTCGCTTCCTCTACTTTCATGAGCGCTTTCATACATGCTCGTCGGTTATGAATGAATTATATGAAAAATGTACATAATTATTGCTCCGAGCGCCAGTAGATATTTAAACCAGAGCAGATGTTAGGTTATGTTAATGATTTCGACGAACAAATGACGGAATGTTAAATATAAAAGTGTCGGTTCCAGTGCAGTACTGCTGGGCGGAGCAGGGTTCGCGTCTGGCGGGCGGGCGGAGCGTGGTGCGCGGCAAGGCGCGGCACCGGCTCGCCGTGTCGGTGGAGTGGGAGCGCGTCGAGCGGCGCGCGCGTCACGGGGCGCACGCGCACGCGCACTCCCCGCACGCGGCGCTCGCGACGCTGCGCGTGCTCACCGGGCACGAGCTCACCCGCCGCAGGATACTCAAGTAACGCTTCGTTCGCAATTAACCTACTGTCGAGGCCGTCCCTGTTCGTCTTTAAAAAAAAAGTGTATACATAATTCCATAAAGATTTACATTAAACACTGACTTTCGAATTTTATTCGAGCGGTCACAACCGAACTTCGCGAGGTTTAAATCCTGACTGACTGAACTTATGGAAATCTATATATATATATATATATATATATATATATATATATATATAAGCAAAGTTTGTTTCTTTGTCCGAGGTAAACTCGAAAACTACTGGACCGATCTGCGTGAAACCGCAACCATTCGACGCGGAATTAATCGTAGATAACTATAGGCTATATATTTTTCAAATTGTATGAACCCTTCGCCATGTTTTCTCAATTTGTTCGTTTATTATTCCTTTGACGCACCATCACCTCAAAACTACTGAACATATCGGGATAGGACTAATACCTTTCAACGCAGTATTTTTCGTAGACAGGTATTTTTTGGATTCCACCGATCCTCTCTCATTTTTTTTTTCGATTTACACTTTTGTACATTTTCCACTTCAATTTACGCTTATATACATTTATTCCGCTAATAAAAACAAAATTCATTTGTTTTTTTTTAATTAGCTATAAATGAAACGTCATATGCACAGAACATATGAAACGCGGGCGGAGCCGCGGGCACCAGCTAGTTTATAATAAAACTAAAGCAAAAATGTCTAATTGCTAAATTGGACATGTGACAAAACGACTCCTTCAGCTATGCGCAGTTTTAAACTATTTAGGATGTGTTTGTCTTGGCATTGAGGTGTTCCGTAAAATGAAAGAATTTATTTATTTCCACCATATACACAGCACATATTTTATTAGCATATATATATACATTACAAACCATAATTTTAACTGCAAGTGCTCTACTACGCTGGAAAAAAGACCCCAGACTCAGCTAATTGCTCCTGCAACGAAGATTGCAAAAGCGCTGGTTTTCAGCCTGGGCTTGTGAATGATCAATGATGTCACGGAGTGTGATACGTCATATATAGATTATTATTACAGATCACACAATAGTATATACATTTAGATGTAGGGGATAAATATTAAAATTAAAACAAGAATGTACATATATATATATATATATATATATATACATATAGATACATACGTATAAACACATAGTTAAAAAAATGTTCCGGTCTGTTCATTTTTCACCCGCATATAATGACGCAGCGGGTAGTACGACCGGATTCCGCATCGATCAACGCGGATTCGATCCCCACCTATCCGACTCTATAATCAGCCTGAGCTTTCGGTCAAGGAAAACATCGCGAGGAAACCATAGCATGGTGGTAGCGCCCGGGTAGCTACCACCATCAAGTTTGAAAACCTGTCCCCAAATACCCAATAGGTGTGTTCCGGCAGCATCACTTGAGAATCTTGGCTTAGCGTGTTTAACATCCTAGATCACATCCTCACTTAACATCAAATGCGATTGTGTCCATAGCCGTTATAACAGTATAAAATATACTATAAATTGCATTAACTTGCCTTTTAAAATAAGTTAATGCTATTCCACATAAATATTAACAGTCTGTAAGGGTAAGGAATGGGGCCCTGCGTAACTTCATGTGCAGCCAGAAAGTGACTGGAAAGGCGCGTTTGGCTGTGCATCGAGGAGTCCCGGTCCCTACACTTAGGTATGGTAGTGAATGCTGGGTTTGGCAGAAGAAGCATGAAAGTAAGATTAACGATTAAAATGAGAAGTCTGAGGAGTATAGCTAGAGTGAAGAGGATTGACGAAGTCAGGAATAGTACGATAAGGGAACGCTGTGGTGTGGTAGAGGATGTGGTGACCAAAATAGAGAAAGGTATGCTTAGTTGGTTAGGGCATGTAGAGAGGATGATGAAGTATGTATGTATTTAAGTGTAATGTCATTAATAATATTTATTATTTTTAAAGGATCATCAGGAATGAGTCGCGCGGAAATGAAATTGATACGTCTTTGCTGCCGGAGCATTTGAAAGTTCTCACTGAAAAACTGGATGGAGAGGATCCAACTATGGACGAACTTCTAGAAGAATTTGAAGAGACAAAAGTGAGTAATACTTTGTTTTGTGTTTGCCGTTAAGTGATTATGTGTAAGTGGTCTAAGACTGTAAATGCGTTAAATCTTGAAGTACTGACCATACTAATAAAACGAAAGCCTATCGATGCTTTTGACAACAGATTAGTTAGTCAAACGGATGTTTATAAATGTTTTCTTCATCAAAAGCTCAGGGTTTTATTGTAGTGATTTGAACTTATGCCCGTCAATAAAACAAAATAACAAAACTCTTTGCCCCAATGAATTTCGTAACGCTTCAGCAGAATCAATAAGTATTGTTTTAATAGCAGAACTCATTGAGTTTTCTCATAATGTGCAAGGAAACCCGAAAGGAGCAAAAAAAAAAAAAAACTAGGTCGTCATGGGCACCGCCGACATATTGATGTTTAAATTTTATAATTGATTATTTGTCTGTTGGTGCTCCGAGCATTAATTGTGTACTTTACATACAGTTTATTAATAATCAAAACATACGATAACCTGCATAAGTTCAAATTATTGTGTTTATCTCTAAGCGTCAGCACTTCAACGTCATCTTATACTCAACATACTGTAGCATGTTGACGGCTGACGTCATAGCATTGGAAAACACTAATGTATAAATTTCCCCCCTACCGAGAATGGTACAACGCCGCGTAGTTGTCACTTCGAAATATTTACCAATATCAGTCGATGATATCATTAACCCCTGGAACACTAACCTGGCGTTTACGCCAGCTTTCCATTGTTTTCCTATTGTCTCATTCTTATGGGTAATCGATATGTTAAAAATGCCAGTCCATACAATTTAATGAAAAAAAATTTATACCTTTTTATTAATAGTTATTCTAGTATTAGCGGCGGAGGGGGGGAGGGTACGGGGGTAGCACACACAAATCAAATATCACAAAAATCGGTTCAGCCCTTCTTGAGTTATAAATAATGTATAACTAACCTGAATGTGTTTTATACTATTTAGCGTAAAAAAGTATTTACTAAAACTTAACCTAGATTATAATGTAAGATTTAAAAATAATCATTTTTTTAATCGGGTCAGTGGTTCTGGAGTTATAAACCAACTAACGGATATACGTTGTTTTTTATAATGTAACTAGCTGTGGCCGCGTGAAATTCAGACTATTTGCATCTTACATTATTCCTTATAATTAAAAATATATCAAATTTCATTCTTCTTACTTCAAAAATGACAAACTAACCCACACAAATATAATAACAACTCCTAATTAATTCAGCCTTAGTAAAATTTCGTGCTTTTTAGTTTGAAAATTACAGATTTTTATTCCTTATTTTACCCCTTTAGGGGTGAAATTTCTAGAGATCCTTTCTTAGTGGTTGCTTACGTCATAAACGGTACCTATTTTCAAAATTATAGGCCCAGCGGTTTAGGCTAAGCGTTGATGAATCGGTCAGGTCAAGCAATATTATATATATACTAGACGTTCGCCCGCGGCTGCGCCCGCGTTTCATATATTCTTTCACTGCGTTTTAATTATTTTTTTTACGGAACTCGTAATTATTTTCCTTCAAATTTTTAGTATTAAGATAAAGTAAAAATATTTCTCATAAATTACAAAATAGCACTTGCACGTAAAAACTGTGCATTGAATCGGATTTTATTCAATTTTTTATGAGTTTTATTATTTTTACGCGGAACCCTAATTGTTTTCGAAAATTAAAAGTACCCTAAGTTACGCGGAGCAACTTCAGCTATCTAACAAATGAACACTTTTTAAGGTTACATTGAAAGTAAATTATTTATTTAATATTTTAAGGTAATTTAATAACCTTAATGTGTTAAAACAAACTTATTATGTAAATAATTAGCTGTAAAGTTAAAAACGAATTTCCTGAATACCCAACGAACGACCTTCTATTGAGAACCTGAAATCAGATAGTTATAAGTTAAAGTAGTTTCTACATTATTTAATTGCTTTGTTTTCAGTTATGTTAAATCCTACGCATAAGTATGACTTTGATTTGATGATTTTGACGTTTTGATTTTTCCGTAAATTAATTATTATCGACGCTTTCAAACGTTCGTTAAACAGTTTTGACAAATAAAAACAAAAATAGCAAAACGTAGAGGCATAGCCAAAGTCTTTCTTATCCGAAGTGATGTTTTAGTCTTTTTTTGCATAGGTAAAATCAGCCCCAAGTGCAGTGGTCCCTTTCGTGTTTTATAATTTTTTCTTTAGGACGCAAAGCGATAGAGATGGATTTCGGAAATCCCTTTTTTTTTTTCAAATTTGTCGCCAACCGCATATCCTCTTAATCGCTCAAATACCAATAAAAAATTGCCAATAGAAAACAAATAAAAAAAGCTGGCGTTTACACCAGGTTGGTGCTTAACCGGTTGATATTAATTAATAATTATAAAATCATAGCGTGTAGCCATACCAGTTTTCTTAAGGATTAAAAGATTTCATCTTAAATGTACCTAAAGTAAGCATATTTATAATGGATGCGCACGCGTTTCGTAAATTTTTCACTTCGTTTTAATTTTTTTTTTACGGAAACCTCATTATTTTCGAAACCTATGTTATGCGGAGTAACTTCAGCTATATACCAAAAAAAGCCCCGTCCAAATCGCCCAGCCGTTCCGGAGATTACCCGGAAAAAAATTACAGAGAAAAATTGTTATTTTTCGTATAGGTACCGTATATACATTCATATCTACTTAGTAACAAAAATTATATTATAATTTTTGACGTTACAAACTTCAATTTTATTTATTTATATGTTATTAGTACATTATTCGTTGCAGGGTTCGCTCGGCGAACTCATCAGTGGACTTCACGAGTTGACGGCGCAAATAGATTTACCGCAAGACTATCCAGATGAAGCCACAATCGTTATAAACGATGAAACCATTCTCGAACATCACACTCTGTGCGAGTGATGACATGCGATACTTAATTATTACTTAAATTAGTGCTCAAGTGATTTTTTTAAATAAGAATAATCACAAGAATCTAGAATATGTATGATTTTTTTTATATGTTTATGGCCAAATCGACCGCTTTTGAACCTTACCCCTTTAGATTTCGCTGAAAATTTTTTATCTTTTTCTACTCGATGAAAGACGTTTTTCAGAATTTTTTCAATTTTTTTTATCCAACCCAAAAAAAGTTATGTAGCTTTAAAAAAAATGGCTCTTTTATTTTTTAAATAGCCATAATTCTTTTCTTTTAAAAAGCGTCCCGAAATGTCAATTTTTGAGAGAGTTATGGCTATTTGAAAATAAAAGAGCCATTTTTTTTTAAAGATTCATAACTTTTTTTGGGTTGGATAAAAAAATTTGAAAAAATTCTGAAAAACGTTTTTCGTCGAGTAGAAAAAGATAAAAAAAAATTCAGCGAAATCTAAAGGGGTAAGGTTCAAAAGTGGTCGATTTGGCATGAAGTACCCCATTAATGTATAAACCTTAATTATATATCGAATAATTGTGTACTTAACCAACACATATCATTACATTATAACAGTATTATATAGTTTTATAATTACACGGATGTTTTACAATTTCTGATTATTTTCAACTAAATAAAATTCATAAAATAACTGGTAACAAATTTGTATATAAAGTTTGGATTTAACGAATAATCAATCTTTAAAAATGCTCAATACAAATATACTAAGTAAATTTTATTTTCAGGTACTTAAATAAAATGAAATGTTTCAAGTAATATTTAATAAAACATACGAAATATCTTATTGTGGTTTGATTTGTATTACAAACTAGTTAGTTTCCGCCATTCCGTCTGTGTGGCATTTCGTTAGTAAAATGACGATTATTTACTAAATGCAATATTCGTTGATTTGATTAAAGTATTTCAAGGAACACAATGGTGATTAATTTTGTATCAAGTTCATTCACTATGAGCCTCATAATTTTCTTATATACTATCTAACGTAACCAAATATATAAGTAAAACCGAATGACACGTTTTATAAAAGAATTATCTAATTCGGTTATTGGTTCAAAATCAAAATTTATTTATTCAATTTAGGTCCTAAGAAGGCGCTTATGAACGTCTAAAACACTACCACCGGTTCGGAAAACAACCCAGTCGAGAAGAGCGCAGCCAAGAAACTCGATCTGGTTCTTTTTTTTTACAAATATAAAAAAAACTATACAAATCATAGTCTTATTAAATGTTAGTGGAAGCACAGAGATGTGGGTTAATTCCAGACATCACTATCGTTCACGTAATGATCCACCCTGTAATAACCTTTTGAGATTAAGACTTGCTTGACATAATACTTGAACTTATTGTCAGGTAAATCGGTAATGTTACTTGGGATCTTATTTTAAAACCGAATACTATTACCCATAAAGCTTTTATTGGACTTACTTAGTCTAAAGCGTGGGATGGACAACTTGTCTTTACTTCTAATATTAAAATTATGACGTTCATTGACTAGATCTAGTTTGTCTAAATTTTTACGAATATGCATTAAGTTATCGAAGATGTATTGGGAGAGCAAAGTTAAGATATCATATTCTTGAAACTTGTTCTTTAGAGATTCGCGAGTTCCCATATTGTATATTGCTCGAACACCTCTCTTTTGTAACGTAAAAATAGTGTCTACCTCTGCGGCTGTACCCCACAGCAAAATACCGTAAGACATTAAGCTGTGAAAGTAAGCAAAGTAGACTAACCTAGCAGTAGCAATATCCGTCAACTGGCGAATTCCGTACTTCTTGCTTGCTTCGTGGTTCTTGCTTGACTTATGTAAGTATACTATTCGCGCTGCCCGGCGTAGCTCTGGTTACTTTATTGTAAAAACACTTATATGCTACAGAAAATTATCGTGGTCATGTGTCGAGTACCCGTAAAAATAAGACAATAGGAAAACAATGGAAGGCTGGCGTAAACGCCAGGTAAGTGCTCAAGGGGTTAATTGGTATAAAAAACTACCCTCTCTTAGCTTTTAAGTTGAACTAAATCGCACTACAAAATTACATTACATAAATCGATTTAGTCGTTTTGGAGTCTATCCTCGATAAAGATGTACGATGTTTGAATGTAAGATCATCAAGTCGTCATCAGACGAGAAATGAATATAATTTAAATTATATCATTTAAACAACATTGTCTGAGGCGCTATAGATCTGAGAGGGATTGACAGTTTCACTGGTCTTTTAAGACGAGCTTTTAAAGCACTTGGAGTACAGCAGCAAAGGTAGGTACAAGGACACTAGAGTGGTACGGACCTCGGCTTGGACTTGCTACCTGTAACGGAAATTCCATAAAATTTACCTCATGCTAAAGCTACGGTATTTAATAGAAAGATAAAGCAAAAAAAAGTGTTTGTGTATTTATGTACGCACGTAAGTAACTATACTTCTTTGACGTAATAACAGAAAAAAACTAAAACGTTGACGGCTGTTCAGAGTGTTGGTATATCATGACGGTTGCGCGCGCATCGTAAAAAACGAATTGAAACATAAAAAGTCATCGCAGAACACATGCCCCAGTGAACTTTCCTACACCACACCAGTTTACTAAACAAGAAAGTTCCTCAAGAATCTATATTTTATCTGCTATTAATAAGCATGTTATCATCCACAAAGTTTGTATAGTGCTCCACTTTGAAGTAAATATTAAAGCAGCTTCTAGAGCTAAATGTTTAAGAAGCTATACACTGATTAAATACTTGAGTCTTAATGAAAGTGATTTACACTGGGATGGCAAAAAAACTTTACTCTTTAGTGTCCAGTTCTGCGTCGTTTAGTTTACTTCAAAAAGTCCAGGGTAATTCTCGTGATTTTTGTAATGGTACGAAGGAGCAAACAGGCATGCAGTCGCAGTTCCTTATGTTATGTGGTCTCTAGTTATTCTTGTTAAACTTAAAAACTTTGTCTAAGTACTCTCATAGCACACATTATTAATTAAATCTTACAATATACGTAATACAAACTTAAATATGTGCAATCAGCGGTACCTATGGATCCACTTGTATACAAGAATGACTTTAGTGCATTATGTATGTCAACGTACATTGTACAATGTGGTCATATTTGTGTCGAACATAACAGGAAATGTTCTGTTATTTTTATTTCTTTTCCATACACTATTTAATATTGTTAGCAAATTTTATACTCAAATTTAACTAAAAATCGTATCTATGATTTAAAGGGGGTTTACGTAATAAATCAGTTCAGTGAATCTCGAGTTGTTAGCTTACGAACGGACAGACACGCTATTTATATCATAATGATCAACTAGCTATAGCTCATATATACTGATTACGCCATCTATAGGCGGTTTATGTAGGATTGCTGGTGATTTGCTGTGCCGTTGAGTGGTGGCGCTGTAGTACCTTAGCTGGACTACTGCGCCGACCCGACGGTCGAGTCATTAGTGAGCCGTGACAGTTGAATTGCATACTCGAGTTCGAACGCCTCCGCTACATATATTGTATATACCGCAAATCCGCGCTATTGCAGCTGCACACTTTATATACGCTTTACGAAAGTGAGTTCGAGAAACCGTCCTGGACACTATACGTTGGCAGAGGGAACGATTGCTGTCACCATCGGTGAGTAGATTACTGCAACCGCATCGCTTAGGCTAGATTGCCCCCCAAAACCGCTCCTAGGGCTATTTACACGCCCTAGGATACTCCTATACATATACTAAACAAAATACTTACGTTTTTAAGTAAAATGTTCCCTGCAAGTATTAACTACTAGATAATTTCTGGGGGCACGGTAGTACCCCTGCCAAGTCGAGCAAAAGCAAAAAAAAAAACGCGAACGGCCGTACCATTCTTTTCTTGAAGCAGTTCGGGCTATTTTCGACCCCCTATAACTGCGTTCTGGATACAACTAGAAGCCTGAACCAAGCAGGCATTTTATAAACAGGGTATATTTCAAATTTCATTAACTTTGAACCAGTAGTTTAAGATCTGTATACTAGTCAAAATTTTGAATTTTGTCACTGGCCGACTGACTGACTGATCATCAAAACTCTAACGCACTTCTAGCAGACATAGAAGTTTCAAATTGAGAACACAATTAGTGTTTAGTGTAGAAATCAAGGATTCCAAAATATTTTGTAATTCGGTCCAGTCTTCTAGATACACCAACTGCATAAATATTTTTTGTAATACCGTATAAATATTTAGGATTACAAAGTTACATTTGCAGTTAAGTGTAACTGTAATGTTTTAATTAAGTATTTTTAAGTCACGTTTATCTATTAATCTTAAAAACTCTTGCGTACCAGTACTAGTAGTAGCAATGGATTCGGAAATACTGTAGAAAGGAAAAAAGTAGGACTATCCACAAAAAGAAATCAGATGCCATCAAAACTAAATCTAGTAAAAAAAAAAACCAAGTCTCGCAAATCAGTTCTTCTAGCGAAAAGTTTTGAGATCCATGTAATACCAAGTCGGTTACTTTATTAAGTCCCTACTTAACCCCTTGAGCACTGGCGTTTACGCCAGTTTTCCTATTGTCACATTATTATGGGTAATCGACATATTAAAAATCTTTTGTTTGAAATAATATAGATTGACTTAGCAATCACACTAAACAATCTTTTTTATTTATTTATTTTTTTAAATTTTTTTTTACTTAGTTTTAGTTAATACTTGTGAGATACATTGTATTTTCACGCGACGGGCAAGTCAATTTATTTTATTTAAAACAAAAGATGTTGTTAGGTTAGCTAATTACGTAATAACTTAAGACAGAAGGTCCCTTAAGTAGGAACTTAATAAAGTAACCGACTTGGTATTACATGGATCTCACAACTTTTTACGGTAGAGGAACTGAGTTCCGAGACTTGGGTTTTTTTTATAAGTTTTGTTTTTGATGGCTTTAGTTATCTAATAAATAAGTAAGCAATTTGATTCATATTATTTATTATTTTCTTAACCAGTTATATTTATTCCAATCGTTTTCTATTTTTTTTTTAATATTCATTGTATCTAAGAGATTCGACTGTCATCGCAGTTATCCATTACAAATGGTGTTATCTTTTTTAAATATTGCCTAAAACATGTAAAACTAAAATGCATTTCCACTTATATAATAATAAAGTCAAAACACCGCAAAAAATGAGAACTTTTTTATATATGTACAGGGACTAAATTTTTCGGTTTATAATTTTCAACTTTTTATTTTCTCTAGAAATTACACCTAGTCTCTTACAATAAATCCCCCTATCATTGAGAATATAACAAAGATAATAATTAAAAAACAGTGCAAGGTCAAAAGTCAAAAGCAACTGTATTCAAATGATATATCTCGTTTCAGAATGATTCTATATAAAAAAAGAGGTTTTTATTGTAAGAATACTTTGTATTGAATTGAAAATATCTCCAACTTGGTGTATTTTACATTATCATGATTACATAATATTACCTTATATAATAATAACGAAAAATATTCGTCAATACACGCCACGTCAAACGACAGTTAATGTGCGCATTCATACACCTCCCATTCATTCATACAAACACATTTAAGTCACTAATCACACCCATACACGCATTGCTTTTGGCAGTTTATCATATATTTATTCACGACACAGTGTCAATATTCACATAATCTTATTTGCGACGGCAAATTCACATCAGAAAATTTATAACCTCAAAAATAAAAAGCTTGCGACTACAAGATAATTAAAAAATTATATTCGAGAAATATTATGTAATATGTGAATATTAACACTAATTAAAAGAAAAAAGTAACCGGTGATCTCCACGTAGGAACACTACCGATCTACGTACGTAATAAATGGAAAAAATCTTTAATAAAATGGAAGTATTTTATTACAAAGTTTTAGATCAATATGGCTGACAATATCGCGTAGTCACAGTCCAATTACAATTACTACTATCGAATCGTAAATGAAGACATCGTGAAGTCTAAAATACTACATATAAAAAGAAACCATTAAGTATGTATGTATTTACATACAGGTAAATTAAATCAATATTTAAAATAAGTTCACTCTTTCCGTGGATGCGTATAATCGACATTATATACATTGCACACTCATACACGCGTTTTTTATACAAATAGGAGTTAAGAGGTTCTTTTTTTTTATACTAAAAAATATACCAGTCGCTTAATGAGCTATAATATAAAAAAAATATAATAATAAATAATTATAATGTAAGATTGCCAACGATACACTGGCCTAGTGAGCGCGTCGCGACATCTGTCGACGCGCTTTGATAACGTTATAACTATATCGTAAATAACGATCACACTCCTAAATCGATTAGCAACTGCTGAGGCTAGTTTCATAACGTTCATTTTTTTTTGCTCTAAATTATTTTACTTAAAAATAAAAGTTTTTTCTTTTTTTAATTAAACTTTATTTTGATGCAACGAAATTTCTTTCTAGAGATCAGGCTTGCAGGTGCGGTTTAATTGTAACACAACTTTTGGTATTTCTTATCCGTTGCCGCATATAAACTTATTAGGTATTTTAATAAGTAAATAAGTCCATAATTTTTTTATTTTTTAATGTATTAATTAAATCGTTCATTCATTACGCCGAGAACGAAATCGTCGTATATTACACGCCCCCACTATAATGAAGACACCGGTGGAAGAACCCGAGAGTTTATAAGAAATCCATTTATGACGTCATTAATGATTAATTCGGTTAGTTGAAATTTCGGTAAATACAAAGTGACATAATAATTATCGGATACGTTGATTTCAAATTCACATTAAATATAATTATCACAGATAATATTAAAATAAAAAAAAAAAGTAAGATAATGTACGGAATCTCGTTGTAGCGGCTTTTATGTATAATTATATAAACCCGGTAATTTTTTTTATATATGTTCATTTCGCGTTGTCATTTAACACTGCTGTTACCACATGTTATAATATCGACCGTTATAAGTTTAAACGTTATTTTTTAATATTCGATTTTTAACGTATAAATATACGTAATATAGCGTCTCACGCGGGCTGCACCTCGCTAATTATTGCATTTCGAGTGACAAAAGTCTCAGTCCATTGAATACAGTTGCGATTTAAGATAAACTACCTTATAAATAAACCTATTTACATACATATTACATGGTTCACCAAAGTGAATAATCTAAGACTTGTTATATATTTATTTCATATAATAATATCTAGTCATTTCACTCATAACGTATAAATGCTTTTGTCAAATGTTATACGGAGAAAATATAATTATTTATTATTGACATACCGGTAACTTCTCCTAGATTATTCAAAACATTTTTGTTGTTAAATAACAAAGGTTTTTTTTTATCCACCAAATAACTAATTCAATGTATACATGAGTCGACTTAGATAACTTATTTCCCTATTCTCAAAAGCAATGTATTCATCAGGGCCAATAACTTTTTAAATGCACCGTTTAAATCTTGTGGATCTCAATTTCGAGGTTAGTAGTACTTAATTGCACATTTATTATGTGTAAATATTGTTTATCATAAGGTAGAATCTATCTCATAAATGTTCTTTCTGCTCATCACGCGATATTCTAATTGAGGAAGACAGAAGAACGATATTTTTCTATGCGTATTCGATTTTGCGCGATGCCGTTACAAATGGTTCGCGTATGTTTAGAGAGATTGGACTGAGTGAGTTTGTCACTCGAATGTACGTGGTATGTGGGGGGGGGGAGTGGTTGATTCACATGAGTGTGAGCACGCGCAACTGCAGTGGCGGGGTGATGCGGGTGCGCGGGGGCGGGGCGATGATAGTGCGCGGGGGCGAGGGCGGCTGTGCGGGATGCGGCGGTGGCTACGGCGCACGGTATAGAAGGTATGCGGTGAGCGCGGGCGGCAGTGCAAGCCGGGACGCCGCCGCCCGCAGCCGCGCTCGCCCGACACGCTGCCGAATCACGCGCCGGCACAACTCCATTAGTGGCAACGGCTCCGCTGTGAACAAATACATTTTTGAAATGCTAATTATACAAAAAAATCATTTGACTAAAAGAATTTTTAGATTGAATTAAATTTGTTAAAATATTTTGGAAGGGATAGATACTCTATCCCTTTCTTGCAGAACGGATGTTAGTATAGAACTTGATGATGAACAATCTTCTCGTGCAGCCTCTTATAGCTCAGCAGGTTAGCAGCAGCGCAGCGTGTGCTCCCTAACCATCTTTATTTATCAAAATAAGAATTAGAATTTTTTCCTTAACAATAAATACAGCTGAGATTACATACTAACTTACGAACTAATAGGGGACACGGGGAAACTGCATCATGGTTATTCCCTTCGACAGTGGCCTCTCTTTTGTCCGAGCCTACGGACAAGTCTACTGGGTGAAGCACACAAGGTGCGTCCCTCGTGAAGTAATCTTCTGAGTTTCCTGGGAGCTAAGCCTTCTATCGATCAGACTCTGAGGGGTCAGGGAGATGCACCCGATCTATAAAGGGTCATAGACACGGTCCTCCTTCAACTACCTACACAGCTAGGCGAGGACCGGCGTATGAGATCGCGCGCCTGAGGCCTATATATATATTAAAGACAAGTGTCCACCTCTTCCTCTTCGTCTGTCGGGAGGTCTAGCGTCCAACGGCGCAATGTTCTGGAGGTGAACGTGCGCCGACGTGTCCACTCTGCGGAACATGATGGTTGCAAGGCTGCTTACGAATGCATCCAGGCTCTCTACACGTAAGTCACGCGCAATTACGTGGTTGCTAACGTATCGCGGTGCCCCCGCGATCATGCGAAGCGTGATGCTCTGTTGGGCTCTAAGCCGTTTCTTGTTCGTTTCCGATAAGCGACTGAACCATACAGGGGTGGCATAGGTAAATGGTGACCTCAAATAGGTTTTGTATAAACCAAGCTTCTGCAAGCACTGGACGCAGCATTTTCCTTGCCGCTCTTGTCTGCGCGATCGCATCTCCTACATGACTTGAAAAAGTCAGGTTTCGATCTATAGTGACTCCCAGGTATTTGACTTTCCTCTTCCACGGTATAGTCTGTCCCTGGAGCGTCAAGCAAGGTGGTAATCTGCTCATCATCACTCTAGTCATGAGTGCCTGTGTCTTCCCTACGTTGACCCTCAGCCTCCATCTCCGTAGCCATTCGGGAAGAGTATCAAGGATTTTTTGGACTTCAGTTACTGCATCTTTAGGCGTGTTATCAACATGAAAGTATGCGGCGTCATCTGCGAATAGTGCAAGTTCTTTACAACCGAGCACAGGTAGGCCGTTGGTATAAATGGCGTAAAGGCTAGGAGAGAGGCAGCTACCCCGCGGGACTCCGGCTCTCATAGGGAATTCCCTTGGCACAAAGCCTTCGACCACTACTTGGACGCGGCGGGTCTTCCAGGAAAGACTTTAGGACGTGGAAAATCATCTTAGGGATCGTGGTGGTCGTTAACAATTTTTATAGCATCCCCTCGTGCCATACTTTGTGAACGCCTTCTCCATGTCCAGTAGTACAACTGTGACGTATTGTTTGTTCTTTCTTGCGGTATCTATTATATCTATGACCCTCGTGAGTTGGAGAACAGTAGAGTGATGTCCTCTAAACCCGAATTGTTCGGCTCTCAGGTTCATGTGCGGCAGCATCTTGGCCAGCACGAGCCTCTCGAACACCTTAGACAGTGTGCTGAGCAAAGTAATTGGCCTGTAGTTTTCTGGTCTTTCCAGGTTCTTTGCGGGCAGGTAACATGCGGACCAGTCCGAGCTTCCAATCATTCGGGAAGTGCCCCGAGCGGATAATACCGTTGAATAACCGCGTCACCGCCGCGAGTGTTCTCAGCGGCAGGTGACGCAGCATTGCATCGGTAATCTTATCCATGCCGGGGGCCTTCCTGGGCTTCAGTTTCCCGATCTCGCGATTTACTTCGGCCAGGTCGTATAGAACTTGTATGTAGCACGTATAGCGTGACGTCATGTTCTATCTAGTCGATAAACCAGTTACTCGAGCCCTTACAAAAGCTCAGAAGTCTCTTAGAGCGATAACAGGATTCCTGGAGCAATCTTATTTTCTTGAGGGTTCTTGCCTGTTGGTTGACTACGCCCATGCATTCCAGGACCAAATGGACTGGTGTCTCTTCTTCTACTAGACAACCCCTACATATGGGGCTATCTGACCGTTAAGTGAGCAATTCTCCGTCATTATACCGACCACTAGACGAAGATCAGTGGGAAATAAACTGAGTAGTGTCCGGTTTAAGCTCCGTGACAGCTTGTACAGACTTTCTGTAGTAGGGGGATGTTAGCCCATCTATATATGTGGGTATATGTACGCAACCATGCTCTAAAAGTAAGCTGAAGTGGCACAGGGCCTTCCACTGTTGCCGTTGTACTTCTTGTTCTTCTTCCAGTTCGTCTGCTGCGTCATTACCCATTGATCTTTACACTTAACGGGTATTAGGATGACCCGGCTATGCGCCATGCGTTAGGTTGCAAGATGACATACGTAGATAAGGCCTGAGGTGATGGAGGATCGCTTTTTGGATGATAGCAACATATTCACATTGGAATAAGGCGCTATGCTCACCTGTGCTGTAGATAGCTTGATAGTGAAATCTTGAAAGAATACTACCGCACCTGTTACAGTTTTAATCTTGGATCCATCTGTATAGATGTGGTGCTTTGTTCTGTCTTGGGCCACCGTACAGTAAAGTAAAGTACCATAGGAAATTAATAGTCTTATAATGGGGGTGTATAATCATACTGTAATATTAGCGAGATAGCCCTGGTTTTTCCGAAGAGACGAGGAAAGTTCGTTCAACTGATCTACAAATCACACGATCGATACGACAGTTCCCGCGTGTCGGCGACCAATCAAATATAAATTAGATATCAGCGCAGTCAAGGTCAATTGTCAAGATATTTGCTTGTATTTATAACAAATTGTACAAGCTAGAACACAAAATGGAGGTTCATGAAAAATATAGGAGTTTTTGTTTTTCAAATACAACTAGTAATGTTTGTGGTCACGAATATATGAGTATTTGTGGACGGCGCTGCGTTGGTATTTGACATGAGCTATTCGTCTAACACCAGGTGAGTGAGATTATTCTGCCTCTAATTAGAGAGGATCCAACGGTGTAAGCCCATTTGTTACCAGCGTTTTTCTGCCTATCTGATGTAGTAGCGGTCGAATTATATTACACTACCTCTACTAGAATGATAAAGCAAGTGCTTTAATATGAGGAAGTAAGTTATACTCACGATCGAGCCCGCCAATGTATTTCATGGTGATCTCAGCATGCCCCCAAACGGCTGAGACGATAGGGTATAGCGTCTTCCCGCGCAACCCGCGCGCGGCGACGCCCAGGTAACGTCCGTCAGCGCAGAAAGCGAGCGTGCCCTCGTCCATATCCAACACGACGAGCACTCGGTCCGGTACCAGGAACTGTTCGTCTGGTCGTAGCAGGGACGGGTATGTCGTACCGCTGCCACCAGTACCTTTCGCGTTATGGTAAACCTGGAAACCATAACAAATCCTACACTGTACAACTGCATAACGAGTAAAATGGTTTGTTATATATTTGACAAGTCTTGAAAATGGAGTTGCTCTAAATATAAGCTGCAAGAGGACATGCATGCCAATATATTTTCCACTGTGTATGAGGTAACTGATCATGAGCAGTATTGCTAAGTCCATTATAAGGGCTATCATATTGTATGAATTAGAATGCTGAACTAGTAAGAAGATGAACGATGTAGCCGAGACGTAAGTGTTAAGGTGGTGTGACAGGAATATATTAGAGGGAGTTTGAAAGTAGTGCTAGTCGTAGAAAAGTAGAAAGGGAATCGTTTGTCATGTTATGAGAAAAGAGGAAGCAGATGTGCGTAAAATAGTATATAATAAAATGACAAATGATATTAAAAATTAATACAATATAAATGGAATGGAAACATGGAAAAGTAGAGGAAGGCCAAAGAAACTGTGAATGGAGTTTAATGATGAAGTTTTATGGCAAGAAAAATCAGCTTCAGTGTATAAAAATTGGACTGTGCAGGTTTTTTTTTCACAAACTTGAATTAATTTGTCTGTATTTATTATATTGACGCGACCAATGTGATCACCATACCATGTTTATAAACCTGTCATAGTTGACTCGATTCAATTTGTTCTATTTCAATAATTTACTATATAGCAATGCCAGCAAAAAAAAATTTCAAGCAATAATGATCAAGTCATTTCACGAGTGAAGACAATTTTACTATTCTCTAGGTTTTCTACCTAATAACTTATTGTTTGTGGATTGTTTTTTATACAGAATAGGTTTAGTGCTTTGACCACAATCTCACATAATGTTAAGTGACGATGTGTTCCAACATGGTAAACACACTAAGCCTAGAGGTACTGATTCTCAGGTGATGCTGCCGGAACACACCTATTGGTATTGGCGACAGGTTTTCAAAATTGAGGGTGGTAGCTACCCAGGCGGGCATCATTAGAAAATGCCCTACCGCCATGCTATGGTTTCCTCACAATATTTTTCTTCACCGAAAGCTCATGCCTATTTTAAAGTCACATGGGTGGGGATCGAACCCGCGTCGATTGAGGCGGAATCCGGAGCAATGTCCGTTGCGCTATCATCGCTTAAAATTTTACCTAAATACAAACAAGTTTACAAGTCGTGGTAATTCACACTTCTGTGTTACTTTGATATAGACTCTAGGTTCTCATAGAAGGCGATAACGTCTCATTGTGGGAGAAAGGAGGAAATATTAAGCTGAGGGACTCTAGCAAAAAAAACCAATTATCAAAGTGGGCGGTGAGCAAAATAAGGTTGAGAAAGTGTGATTTAGACGAATGAATGTATGTGTTCTACATATATATTTTAAATAATCCAATTGTTCAAAATCCCATATTTTATGACCATTTCTATTTAACCTTAAAGGCCATGTTGCATGCCAGTGATTCGCTTACACACACATAATTTTTCCGTTTCAATATTAAGCGATTTTTTTGTATGAAACTAACGCTCTTAGCGTTATTACTCTATGAGCTACTTTTTGTATTTAAGAGTATTAAAGTACCTTATTCCTGCCCAAGTCCCATCCCCAACTCTGGTCGGTGGCTCCGACAAGGCTCTGGTATCCGACTGAGTGCAACGGCGCATGTGTTGTTGCAACTCCGACGACAGCGTGCGTACCGCGTTGTCTCGCCGGCCATACCACCTCCCAGCAGTGCAACCCGCGCGAGTACCCAACGCGCCCGCGGATGCAGTCAGTGCTTTGCGCCACCGGGTGGCGGTGGAATGTCAACGCATCTTCCTCTTTTACGAATATGTTTAACGATCTGAAAAAATTAGTTATAATTATTTATTTGTATTCTATTTAGCTGCATGCGCATCATGATTCATCGATCAGTTTGAATAGTTACAATTTTTTCAATTTAACTACATATATTTTTAACCCCATTGAGCTCTAATCTGGCGTTTACGCCAGCTTTCCATTGTTTTCCTATTGTCTCATTTTTATGGGTAATCGACATATTAAGACTGATTTTATTAGTATATGTGAAATTTGTTTAGTTACTGTAGGTATTGGAATTAGTATAAAACTGAGTATGTAAAAAGTTGGGTGATAGAATAAAGCTGACCTATCATCTGGATTCCAAGCGTGCTTGAGCTGCAGGTCGGGATGCGCGGGCGGCGCATCGAGCAGCGCGTCTAGGCGCGCGGGCCGGGGCGGCTCGGGCGCCAGCTCGCGTGCGACTACCGCCTTGAACGGCGCCGTGCACTCGCGCGACACCGACTTTACACCGCCGGAAAGCTTTTGGCCCATGTTCATACCCCTGCAGCGAGTGCGGGCGCGCTTTGGCAGCGCCTTGAGGCTGCCGCGCCGCGCCTCCTCCGCGCCGCCGCCACCCCCACCGCCCCTCACTGAGCGCACCCCGCTCTTGTACCTGGAACACGGTAAACACCGTACTCTTAATTAGCTCATGTATACTTACTATTTTCTACCACTTTGGAATATGACATAAAACCTATAAATCAATTCTATTCTGTCATTAAACTGTACAATCCTAGATTCATCATCTGCAGTACAGTATAAACAATATATTATAATTGCTAAAGTAATGTGACAGGAAATCGATAATCATTACAATATCTAAAACAGAAGTATTATCGTGAAACCGGTTTGATGTTAGTGAGTGGTACTGGTGTCGTCACAGCAGATGCCGCAGCGGCGGCCGGCGCGGGGCGTCGCCTGCGCTGAGTACCCGCACATCTTATGTAACGTGACGACCATCTAACCGTGAAAGTCACCGCTCAAAAGCCAAGGTTACCACGGCCCTGAAGCCTCAAGTCGTCATATGCGAATGTTCCATGACCACCACGTATTAATGGTACATTTTAATTGTGTTTGTTTTTTCCTGTTTTGTCATGACATACAATAATTCCTCAGTGTTTTTTAATTGCATACAAACAGTGTTTCAACTAATGGTAGTTATTGTTACAAAGATAAGACAACAAACAAAAATTTGTCAAATCATCAACTGCCGTGCCATATGGTCACGCGTTATTCATTTATTAAGTGAGAGGCCACGGCCATGATGTCATTAAAGCAGTGTAAAATTTAAGAACATTTATTTTAACTTGCTAATTATTTATTGATTTATATTCCTGAGGTGTATTTGTATTATTTTGGTTCATAATCTATGTAGGATGGGGAGGAACGTCTAGAAGGCACGCAAGCTACAAGGCCGTCTGCCTTTCCGTCGCCTAGAGCGGCTATGACAAAAGCGGGAAGTGAAAGGCAGTGAATGCGTCCCCTCACGCCCGTCGCCTCTTGAGTAGGTAAACCAACGGTTATATGGTAGATTTCTATAGGATAACAAATAGTGTCTGAATGACACGCTACAAGATTTTTTGTCTCTTAGGTTTTACGACCGTTGGTAAATCGGGTAGGGAGTTAGATTTCCCTCGAGTCCTTTTTCGTTTTGTTTCCCAATATAGATAAGATTAGGTCTCTCTAGATGGGATTTTTGCGGTTTTATTTTAATTTAACTGTTAAAAGTTAAACTGCGATCACACTTAAAAAAAACTGGAAATGTTAATATAACTATTTGATTGTTCAGAGCCGTATTTTATGATTCAAATATTATTAAGGCGATCCACAGAAAGCATTAAGATTTTTCTTTAGTTTTTTCTCGTCAAAATCTATTTTTAATTTAATATTAGACTTTGTTTTATTTTTTATTCTTGTATAGTAACTATGATTTTGTAAATGTATTTTTCCTTTTTATGTATAGAACACGTAGAAAAGCTGTGCATCCACATACACATCTAGAATATAATAAAAATTATATCACGTTACTTTACTAAAACTATAGCTTACAGTTTAAGTGGGTCCCAAAATATTTATAATTAAGAAATTCTGTAATAATAACTCGAATAATTGCTCGAGATTACGTTCATATATTTTTAGTTTCCAGTATGTTAGATATTAATTTACATTTAAAGATTTTCCGGCAAATTGAGTTATTGAAGACTGTTATCGATAAAAAAAATCGACAATAATTAGTTTTTTGACTATAAATTAATTATGTTATGTTCAAATTTCAACTAGGTACTGGGCGGATCTTTACCATATAATACATTTGAATCACTTGGCTGATTATAAACAAACGGACAACTACACGTGATTATACAGATCGAAGTCACCAACCACGTGTATGACATAGTTTTATTAGAGATGTAAATGAGACGACTAAAACAAGCATTCCATGAAATTAATGATACGTGAGAAACTGAAAATGTTTTAATTTATTAGCAGTTTAAAAAGGTTCAAGTTTGATCAGTATTAAGAATTTATTTATGAATCATATAAAATACATGTGGATTAAAATTATATTATGTTGACAAATAGATATACAGGAAAACCAGTTACGGGTAAAATATTTAAATAACAGAGTTGTAAAACTTTATATAAACACGTTTTGGGGAAAACCATGAGCTCTTGACTGTGTTGGGTGATATTGCAAGTAATGCTTTTTTTTGAAGCGATGATGGCGGAGTTGGTAGTTCGGGCGGATTCCGGGTCGATAGACGCGGGTTTGAACCCTGCTATGATGAATCTGGGTTTTCGATGAAAGGAACCATAGTATAGTGGTAGGGGATATACTAACAAAGTCCACCTGGGTAACCACCACCCTCAAGTGTGATAACCCGTCCTCAAATACCAATAGGTGCGTTCCGGCAGTATCACTTGAGAGTCAACCTCAAGGTATAATATCAGGTGAGATTGTGGTCAAAACGCTGAGTCTATACTGTATATAGAAAAAAAAATTGACTCAATATATATTTTTGAAACATGAAATCTTTTGAAAATGAGTAAACGTTAAATCAGGGAGTGGCCCTGTGCTGTGTGCCCGATCACGCTCGGTGAGAGGTGAATGGAACATTGGAAGTGGCTAACGTTGCTAGGCCGACTACATTAGCGTGTGCCAACGAGCCCGAACAATGAACTAGCCGAATGACGTGACGTACGCACTGTCACACAATTGTCAGCAACTGTAGCAGTATAAAGGATAAGAGCGAGCGTATCTGCTAGTCATATTTTACATTTACAATATATCCAATATGAAATATAACGCGTGTTGTTTCTTCATAAGAAAGTATACATCTATACTAATAAATAAAACTGAAGTGTCTGTTTGTAATGTCAAAATATTTTATTTTACTAAATAGATATGAAAGTATTTACGATACCTATACCGAAAATACAATTTTTATCTGTCTGCTTGTTCCGGGTAATCTCCGGAACGACTGGACGGATGTTGACGGGGCTTTTTTTGGTATATAGCTGAAGTTACTCCGCATAACATAGGTTTCGAAAATAATTAGGTTTCCGTAAAAAAAAAAAAAAACGAAGTGAAAAAATTATGAAACGCGCGCGCATCCGCAGGCACACAGATAGTTCTAATCGTGCTTGTACATTTAAGATGAAATCTTTTAATCTTTAAGAAAACTGGTATGACTACACGCTATGATTTTATAATTATTAATTAATATCAACCGGTTAAGCACCAACCTGGTGTAAACGCCAGCTTTTATTTGTTTTCTATTGGCAAAATTTTATTGGTATTTGAGCGATTAAGAGGATATGCGGTTGGCGACAAATTAAAAAAAAAGGGATTTCAGAAATCTGTCTCTATCGCGTTGCGTCCCAAAGAAAGAATTATAAAACACGAAAGGGACCACTGCACTTGGGGCTGATTTTACCTATGCAAAAAAAAGACGAAAACATCACTTCGGATAAGAAAGATTTTGGCTATGCCTCTACGTTTTGCTGTTTTTGTTTTTATTTGTCAAAACTGTTTAACGAACGTTTGAAAGCGTCGATAATAATTAATTTATAGAAAAATCAAAACGTCAAAACCATCAAATCAAAGTCATACTTATGCGTAGGATTTAACATAACTGAAAACATAGCAATTATTAAATAATGTAGAAACTACTTTAACTTATAACTATCTGATTTCAGGTTCTCAATAGAAGGTCGTTCGTTGGGTATTCAGGAAATTCGTTTTTAACTTTACAGTTAATTATTTACATAATAAGTTTGTTTTAACACATTAAGGTTATTAAATTACCTTAAAATATTAAATAAACAATTTACTTTCAATGTAACCTTAAAAAGTGTCCATAGTGAAAAAATAAGATAATGATATGATATTAATTACGCAAAATAGCTGTGATTGTAGTTGAGGAAGCTTATTTCTACGTAAATTTTGCGTTACTTCATGTTCTACTTTTAAAATTGTGTGGGTTCTGATTAATTTAACAGCCAATGTTTTGACTTTTAGTACCGTCGATGTAGTGATTTATTATTTATAACTTGTACTGTTTGTATGTCCACGTAACACGTTGATTGAGAAATAAATTAACCTTTCGTGTGTTTTACGCGCGGTCGGTCACAGTCACTTTCGCGAATCGTTATAAACGAATATTTATAAATTTATTTTGTACTAGCTGTGTATCTGCGGCTTCGCCTGTGCTTCATATATTCTTCACTGCGTTTTAATTTTTTTATATAGAACCTTAATTAATTTCCTAAAAATTTTTTAGTACCCAATTAAGATAAAGTAAAAAATTATTTCTCATAAATTCTTATTAATCAAATGTTTATAAGTTATTTTTTTTTTTAAACGCAACTCTTTATTTTTGAAAATTAAAAGTATCCAAGTTACGCGGAGTACCTTTAGTTACTAATCAGAAAAGTCACGTCCAAATCGGTCCAGCCGTTCCGGAAATCAACCCCAACCAGCTGGCAGATTAATATCTTATAAATTGTGTTTTTGGTATAGGTATCATCTATACATATATCTATCTAAACATATGTATTTAATAAAAAATTGTTATTTTGACATTACAGACACTTAATTTTGTTTATTAGTATAGAATATAAATAATATTTTAGGGTATTGTGGGGTCGGTTCATATTGAAGTTCCTTGGTAGAAACATAAAACTTTAGATTTAATTATATGCACCCCTGCATATACATAACATTACATGATCGCACTAAAGTCTCCATGGTTATGTGAGTGAGCTCACTGTTAGCCCAAAAATTAGTTTAGCATGTTTTACAAACATTATTTATAATTATCAATATTAATAATCCCTATACATTTTTCGATTAATAATATAATTAAATTATTCAAATATTACATTTACATTTAATAATAAGAAGATGCGTTTTGTTGAGTAAATTAACTCTGTTTATTTTGCATTAATATTGAAAAACCTATAACCTGTGTTTAGTAAACGTCAACCTGTACATTACTGAAGTTTTCAAAGAACCAATTTCTTGTATATAATAAACTCACAGTTCCTGCTACATATGCAAAATATTATTACTTAAACCATATATAAGGTAAGGGATACACATACGTGTTTTATAATTGATTAATTTCATATAATATGTTCAGAAAATTTTGAGAACACATTATAGTCAACTTGAATTCACAAATTTAAAGTGTTCTTACATTTTTAATTTAATTTTATTGCGTATTTTTAGTAAACAAATGATACTAGACCAGTGTTCGTCACACTTTTCTGGTCAAGGGCCACATAGGCCAATGTGAGGTACCACTTTGAGGGCCGCACTTTTATGGATTGGGTAGTTGATATCATCTATTAATTAACTTATTTTTCTAAGCTGTTAAGCGCACATAACCCGTTGATTTTGTATGGGAATAACAATCTATTAAAGCAAAATTGTTTGCTACGCCGCGGGCCGCCTAAGTAATGATCGAGGGCCGCAGTTTGACGACCACTGTACAAGACGTTATGGGCAAAGAAGCATTGATATGTATATTGTTTTTTAATATTTCTTAGTGTTTTTAGTTCGTTAGGTATGTATCACAATATCACAATAGTTTATTATTCTTAAACATGCAATTTTTAAAGATTTAGGATATTTTATTTACATTTTGACTGGATTTATTAGCTACATAATCTTCTTTACCTTATACTACATTGACTAGGGTCGTCATAACATGTTCTCTTCGTCCACTCTTCTCTATTATTATTCGTCATTTCGACATTCACTTTTTTTTCCACACATCATTCTATACATAATACATCCATACCTTCTTCGGTCTCCTTCTATCCACATTTATACTTATTATGTAAATTACCCATAAAAATGAGACAATAGGAAAACAATGGAAAGATGGCGTAAACGCCAAGTTAGTGCTTAACCCCTTGAGCACTTACCTGGTGTTTACGCCAGATTTCCATTGTTTTTCCTATTGTCTTAGTTTTACGGGTACTCGACACATTAG
The DNA here is from genome assembly GCA_014132275.2 of Samia ricini. Lineage (NCBI taxonomy): Eukaryota > Metazoa > Arthropoda > Insecta > Lepidoptera > Saturniidae > Samia > Samia ricini. Next base: position 6,543,046 of record AP028159.1, read on the forward strand.
GGGGTTAACCCTCTTCTAATTACGTACAAGTAAAGTCACTTGTCATATCCATGCCACGCTAAACAATTACCTGTTAGCTTCTCTGTCACTGGCATAGATTGAGATAGCGTACCGTAATGTTAGGTCTGTGGTCACCGGTGCTATTTTCAAGCTTCTTCTGATATACTCATAAATAGCACCGGTATATATATATATATATATATATATATATATTCATGGGAGGTTTAAATAAACTCTCGTGATTTCCAACATTTTAATTTGTTAACCAAACAAAAACGTCACCTGCAAACGAATGTACCTCGTATAAATATTGATACGAAACTGAATTGAATTCTGAATAAGCGTGAGACGTACGGATTAATTGTTAATTGGTCCATGGTATGCAAATGTATCATTGTAATGGTTTTAAAATATTACATATTGTACAAAATAAACCTTAATTGCTGATAGTAGTGAAATATTAAAAAAAATACAATATATCGTTTTGAATAAGTGAAATTTTTTTGTTTCATTTATAAAACAGCTCGTAATCGTTAAAAAAACTCCGTATAAATGTTAGTGCTTTTAAATAACTGCCTTGCTTTTAAAATTCTGTGACATTTAACTGACCCTCAATCAACTCAGATCAAAGTCTGCAAATATCCCAGACTTCAATTAGAATGTGAGGGATGTATTGATTATTTATAAAGGTACTATTTTATGTATCAGACGTTATACATTATCTTAATCTGTAAAAATCATGCAAATCTTAATAAAATATTTAAAAAAATAATATTACGTGTGGAATTTTAATATACAAAATAAAATAAAGTAATAACAGCTTAGAATCTTTTACAAAATGAAAACAGTAACATCTTCAATTTTATCAAGGTTATATACATTTTGATTTAAAAGTCTCACGATGTGGTAAATCATGTTGCTCCACTACTAAATGAACTATGGAAATATAACTACAAAATACTTTTTTCTTCTATAAATCGTACTTAATCTTGCTTATTCATTATACAAAGGCGTCGGTAGTAAAAAACAACAGTTCTTTTGCGAAAGGAATTAGTATCAACAATATAAAGTAACGTTCAAAAGTTTAAAACTATAAAAGCAAGCAAAACTAAAAGAAAACTTACAACGATCCTATATAAGTTTCCTAATATACATATATCGTTACTGAGTTGCTAAGGCTCTTTACCATGCTCATGCTCACAAAGTTGTTAAAACTCTTAGACAAATTTCATAGTAATCTCTTTTTTGAGACTAATAGACTAAAGTAATATATCCCTTATCATATTATGTAAAATCGTTCATTTTTAACCGTAATCTATGTAGCAGGATGGTAAGTGAAAATGATAAATATCTATACTAATAAACAAAAAAATGAAGTGTCTGTTTGTAATATCAAACTAAAAACTTTTTACTAAATACATATGAATGTATGCATATAAGTGTGCCTATATAAAAAAAAAATGTTAAAATTGTTTTCTGTCTTTCTGCTTGTTCTGGCTAATCTCCGGAAAGGTTGGACCGATTTTGACGGGACTTTTTTTGGCAGATAACTGAAGTTAATCCGGGTAACATAGGTAACTTTTATTTTTCAAAAATAATTTATCTAAATTAAAAAAATAAAAAAACTAAAACTCATAAAATTGTAAATAAAATCCGTTTCAATGCATAATTCTACTGGCAAGTTTTTGAATTTATAAGACATATTTTTGCTTTCTCTTAGTAGCAAAAAAAATTAGGACAAAAAAAAAATGATTATGACAATATTCTAATGATTATATAAAAGCTATTAAAAACGCAGAGAAGAAAAATACGATACCCGGACGGAGCTGCGGGCACACAGCTAGTTGTTAATATTTCTGGTCTATTTAATTATCTTGTCTATAGGCCTCGACACTATACCAATGAACTATCACCTTTTTAAATAGGTACAATTAAATAACCGCTAGGGCGTATCGACGTAACCTTGTATCGGTTGCCTAGTTGCAACAGGGCCTTGGGTCAAGGAAAAACCCACTTAACAGTTTCCCTGGCCCCGAACGTTCGCAAACTTCATTTTCGTTTGTAAATACTTTTAATTTTTGTTTCACGTTTATCTTTCTTTTAGGATTTACATATTCATCTACGCAAGTAATATATTTTTCAAAATTCTTACTAATATTAATATAGTCTACTTCCAGCTCCTTGAAAATGTCAGTGTCGTCTTTCGGAAGTTCGTTGTCAATTTGCAGATTCCTGCTTTATTAACTGAATTGAACTAGTTGTCTGAGGAAATTTATATTGTCAATTTGTCTTGAAAAATTTTTTTTGTTGTTAAAGTGATAAATGTTTTTAAAGTATTTGAAAGTATGAATATGACATTAAAGGATTAATATTAAGGGCTTAAATTAACAAGGTATTTTTGTCTTGGTATGTCCAACAAAATTTCAAGCCGGGAGCGAAAAATAAAATATTCCCCAAAAAAGGCACCCTAATGTAATATACATATCGATTAATACATTTAATTTTGTATAAATTTTAAAGAAGTTTAGCAATTGTGTGTTGTTTAGAGGAGTTCATGTTAATTTGTTTATATAGCAATTTACCGTTGGGATATTATACAATATTATTTGTATTATGTTCCTATATTTAAATGTTTGCTAGGTCATTTTAAAAACAAGAGTTGTCTCATATTTATTATTGTCAGGACAATATCGAATATACCGAAGTCTCTTTAACAGGTTATGCTTTTTTAATAAGTAATGGGCAATATAAAGATTGAATTGTTAAATGAGAACAATTATTATGAGACATGGAAAATTCAAGTGAAAATAAAAATGTTGATAAAAAACAAATATACCGAAGTCTGTTTAACAGGGCTCTCTTTAACAATTCAGAGTAACCCATTATTACCGAATGTAATCTAGAACATTGTATTTTAAACAAAAACATTCTATAGAAATATAATAATTATAAATATGTAACGGTTACGTGCGAGACAAAGAACATTTATTAATTCGTTAACAATTTATTTTATTTACTCTATTAATTGTATTTTTTACTCTACTGAAATAATTATTTTATATGGATCTCGTATATACGAATAAGGGGCCATTAATAACGTAAGCGTTGGCATAATTTGTATGAAGTCAGCTTAAGTCAAAATTAGTTACAGAATATTATTTGCCGCTTCAACATTGAATGCTTTGTAATTGTATTATATATAGGTATTTAATATTTAAGTTATTTATGATACGTTTATATGTATGCATCTTTACGTCCTATCTATGTGTATATAATTTGCCTTAAACGTTATGATGCTGAATGAACCTGTGAATATTACTTTCGCTACGCCCATACTACCCCTGATGTCTTAAGACAAATCCATCCAAAGGTTGCCTGGAAGAAATTGCTGGCAGCAATACGGCCGCCCTTTGTACACTACATGCAATTGGTGTACAATAAAAAATAAAATAAATCAAAATTGCTTGTATAATAACTAATCGTAATCCCCTGCCACATGTTTTTTGGACAAAGGTTACATGTATAATACAAAAATTATAATGTGGGTACCTGCACTGGTTACAAACCGTATCGCAGATATCACAGAGTAATATAAAGGTACATTTAAATACCGTTGAAAATAAAATTATAATTTGAAAATTGAAGGAGTGAATGACAGCGAGTGTGTAACAAGTGATGTGTTAGGGCTTACGGGTGAGCGACGCGGTGCTTGCGAAAGCCACCCCGTGTCGCCCCCATCCCAAATGCAGTGGACGACCCCGGGGGGTTTTAGTGGGTATTTCCGGGCGCTTCACGCCCGGGGCAAGTCCCACACTGGCGTGGAGTTCGTCCCTCCGTGCCCCCTTACCTATTGTATTGGGGGACTTCGGTCTCACTAATACAATAGGTAAGGGTAGTGCGTAAATGCATTTCCCCCCCGTCAAAAAAAAAAAAGAAAAAGGACTTACGGGTGAACGTGGTTATCTAAAGACTGTGTTTGATTTCATTCTAAACTTTTAATAAACTTCTGTAGTTTCATTGCTCATGCTTTGTAATTATTTAGATACAAATTTTCTCACTTTATGGCCCTGGAGTTGTTTAATCACCAGTAACTTATTAGCTGTATTATCAATACCTAGGGTTAAATGTTTGACGGTAAAATACCCTTATGAATAATAGTTTCGATTATTGATAGGTGGGTGATCATTACAGTCATAATGATCGGCAATGTTGTATGACGTCGAGCGTTTAAGCCGCGCCGGTTGCTTGTGTCAAGGATGCCATGACTCCGCTATATTATAATGACGGTGTCGTGCCATGGTCAAACGCCCATATACCAGTGGTTTGTTTCCTTAAACGCAACTGTAAATATATTTATTTCATAATAAATATTCAGTTTTATCCATACCATCAATTACCAGGACTGATGCACACGTAATTCCTGTATAACGATCAGATTTTAGTTTTTTTAGACATTTCTAAAACTAAAACCATAAGTATAAACCCCCCCCCCCCCCCCTCCGCATTGATGATTACGTAACCTAACTCGAGCAGCGTTTTGATTTGATTCGATTCACTTTTGCTGTTAATGCATATTATGAAAGCTTATACCGCGTGAATGATGTCATAAAACATTCTTAGTAACTTGACAACGGACGGCGTTTTCATTTATATCAGATCCTCTATAACATACTGAATTATATGCATTCTAATTTTAAATTCACTTACATAACATTAGTAGTCAAGTTACACACAGGCTATATTATCAATGTTCTGGTAGTTCGTTTAACAGCTAAGCAACATTGTGTGGCGCCATGACAGTTTTATTACACAACATTCTTAGACGGAGGTGTTAATGAGGATTTATAGTTTAACTTATAGCTGTGTGTGGTTAAGCTATGAATCATTATTATAAAATACAGTTAAATCGTTGATAAGTATAATATAATACACAAATTGTGCCGTGTGATGCCGGCTAAGAATACTAACACCTCATATTTTTCTGTGGATGTCATAAAAGACGACTAAAGGATAAACTAAGGGATGATCCAGCATATTCTGAGAACCATAAGCACCCGAATCCGATCGCCAACCCGCCTACCAAGCGTGGCGATTATGGCAATACCCACCTTTTTAGAGGGAGACCTATGTCCAGCAGTGGACGTCTTATGGTTGAATAGATTTATATATAAGATTTTGTCAATTAGAATAGGTCACATCATGAAAATATAATCTTTAAAAATAATTTCCTATATTAAATTCAATTTTTTAGTATATATTTTTATTATGATTTGTGACATTTTACAAACATTTGGAATGTACAGTTTAGTCTATTTATTTTTAACGATACTTCCAGCTGATGTGTAAAATATATAACACTTTGTATGTAAAGTCGTGGGAAAATAGTATACGTTTGAATATAAATACAACAGGAAAATCCAACCAGTGATGTCATAACAACACATTACCTATACTACCTATCACTTACACCTGCCTATTGGACTTACATATGTATATAAACCTTAATGCTGTATGGGCATTACACACTGGCAAGTATGTAGTAGTATCAAATACTGACCGCGTTGAATTATCAAATAATGCGGTGTGCAAATGTATTTGACAGGTGAAATTAACGAGCATTGTATTAATCCTTGTATTGTTGAATTTTATATAAATTTACGAAATTTTCTCTGATACAAAGTTTATTTAAAAATTATATGTTTTTTTTTATTGTATCGTATAATAAGCATTTTTATCTGCAGTAATAATGCCCTGTACGTTTTCTTCTGGATAAACTAAATTACGCTAAATAGTTTAAAACGTGTACCTTAAGACGTATAGCCGCTTTTACCTAGAATAATTAGAATTCTTTTCGATTACACAAAAACGCTTTTCTTCGGTATCTGTAGATATAAGTAATGCATCTTATATTTATAACGATCTTATATTGACTTTACAAGTCAGCCTTAACTTTCGGTGAAGGAAAACATTGTAAGAAACCATAGCGTGGTGTTAGGACATTTTCTAATAAAACCTGCCGCCAAATACTAATAGGTGCGTTCCGGTAGCATCACTTGAGAACCAGTACGTCTAGGCTTAGTATGCTTACTATCCTGAACCACATCGTCACTCAACATCAGGCGAGATTGTGGTCAAAGCACTGAGTCTATACCGTGTAAAAAAAGTAATATAGGAGTTAAAAATTAAAGGTCAGAAGTTAACTCCAGTTAAAATATTAACTCTAAATCAGTGAGTAAGCCAATTACAACATATAACAGATATTTCCGCATACGATTTTTCATATTGCCGACCACCTGGGTTCACGATCATGTTAGACCGCGGGTTTATACCCGACTTCGAGGAAACGTGTATCTAATTCGACGAATATTCTTAAAAACATACAGCATTAATTAAGGAAAAATATAAAATTAGTGCTTAGTACAGGAAAATATAGAAACAATAAAAACGGCCTACCGTAGCCATAACAATTTGAAATATCGAAACAACGACATCATTGTTAGGATCATCGTCAAAGGGAGATGTGATACATCAAATATCATGTCGTTCCAATATATGTCTAATATATAAAAAATCCGTGTTGCCCCGCGTAGTAAATTTTTGTTTGTCTGGCTGCTTATTATTTTCTTCGCCAATCATACAAAAATTAGTGAACCGAATTCGATGACATTAGGTAATGACATATATTGCATATAGAGGGAGAACATAGGCTACGAATTCTCTAAATTCCAAGCGGGTGAAACCGCTGGCACACGTAGTATAAAAATATTAATACAAATTAATTTAAAGAAAGTAAATTCTAATGCTTGTGGGCTTTAGAATTGTAATTTCTTTGAATGATGATTGGAACAGTTTGTAAAATAGAAGGAATAAAATAAGTAGCTATTAGTTGCCGTAATTCAAACGAGTTACAATGTAAACAGGTGTAAACATTATTCAGGAAATCAAAGTTGACTAGAATAGGAAAACGATAAATAAAGATAATTAACATTACGAAATATGTACCCCGTCATAACTATGACAATAATATAATTTATATCAACTTAACAGTCTCTTGTATCATACTGGATAATTATTATCATGGCCGTAACATGCTTTACGTAATAACAATTAAATGGATTTTCATTCAAAAAAATACTATACTAATATCGACATTGTTTAAAGGTAGGTAACTAATATTAGTGTATACTAGAGATTAATTTTTGTGTGGCAAAAGTAATGTTTTGCCGGATACCGAATATTCGGTCAGCCTTGTAGCCGGATATCCGGCCGAACATAGACGACTGGGACATCGCCACACGAGTGAACCTGGCGACGATGGAGCATGAACGTTCGGACCTTTTCATTCCTAGAATTGATAGCGAACACGATTATATTTAAGGTTATCAAAACTAACTGCATCGGTGGCGCAGTTGTATTGCTGTACGACTGTCATTCTGAGGTCTCGGGTTCGATCTTCGGGTCGGGTCAAATGATATTGGGATTTTCTACTCGGTATCATCCCGGAGTGTGGAATTTGTGCCCTATATGGCGACAGGCTCATCCCCTGTCACATCTGGGACGGAACTGAGCTCGGTGAAATGTGGGTGGTGTAATTCGCTATTTCACCTCTGCCTAACCTTCGGGGATAACAGGCGTGAGCTTATGTTAAGTTATCAAACGACCCACGTGCTATTGTAGTTTGAGGTGTAAGATTGGAAGTTTATAAGTATCATTAGAGAATACAAAGACGAAAAATGACGTTAATAAAGAAAAGATCGCCTTTGAAAGAGAGATTGATATTCATTCATAATAATTAGCCATTAGTGCAGTACCGGATTTTCTTGTTTTGTAATAAAAACTAGCTGACCGGCTTTGAATCAATAAATCGTTCTATACAAAATGTATGAGAAAATTAATGTTCTTCATAATTTTCTTGTTATGAATTTTTCCAGTGTATTCATATTCGGGGCGGACACCAACCAACAAATCAAAGATCATAAAAATCGGTCCAGGCGTTCTTAACCTATAAATGGTGTAACTAATCCGACTTTGTTTTAAATATATGGCTGGTGATTTTACTTGTTATATAAATTAAATAAAGTGCCTCCAAAGTTCAAACGTCGTATTTTTTAAAGTCTTATAACCGGTCGGATACTCTTTTATTATCCGGTACCCGGGTGGATACCATATAGTTCTCGAATATCTTGTTTCATCTCTACTGTATACATACGAACTATTAGTGTTCACACTTTCAAAATTACATTAATAACTAGGTGTGTGCCCGCGGCTGCGCCCGCATTTCATGTTCTTCACTGCGTTTTAATTTTTTTATACGGAACGCAATTTAAAAAAAAAAATTTAGTGCTAAGGATAAAGTAAAAACATTTGTCATAAACTCAAACACTTGCCCGTACAACTGTGCATTGAATCAGATATTATACAATTTTTTTATGATTTTTTAATTTTTATACGCGGAACCCTAATTATTTTCGAAAATTATAAGTACTCCAATCTACGCGGAGTAACTTCAGCTGTCTAACAAAAAAAAAATCCGTTTTAGATTTAGAAGATTAGCCGTTACAAACAGAGAGACAGACAAAAATTTTAAAAATTGTACTTTTGGTATATGTGTCGTATATGTATTTAGTAAAAAAAACAGACACTTCAATTTTATATATTAACGATAACAAAAATTGATTTCCTTTGAACAATTCTACATCGCGCTATGGTTAGGGTTGACATATTTTTTTTTTGTGCAAATAAAGTACATTGGTAATTACAGGTAGAAATAAAAAGTACGTTATTTACAATAAAGTATGATTTATTTTACTTTATTATTTAACTTAAAGAATGTTTTTCACAACTTTTAGCCACTTTTAACAAATCTATACACACCATTTTGCAGTGTATATTAAGGTCGAAGTAAATAACTAATAAATTTTTTATCAGATTCAAAGACGCTTTGTTTCTTTCTCCTAGATTTTGCTGTTTATCATAGAAAATCTCTAAAACGCTCTCTGTGCTAATTTATGTAAATTTTATAAAATTATTATCAATTTTTCAAATAACTCCCGCCTGGGTATCACCCTCAAGTTTGAAAACCTGTCGCCAAATACCAATAGATGTGATCGGCAGCATCGCCTAAGAACCAGTACCTAGGCTTACTGTGTTTACCACCCTGGACTACATCGTCACTTAACATCAAGTGATTTTGTGGTCAAAGCACTGAGCCTATACCCTGTAAAAAAATGTTTGCTGCTATTTTTGTGTAATAGACGATTTCATAAAATCTTTACAACTATTAGGTAAATCTGATTATATAATTTGTTTAATAAAAAAAAATATCCATAAAGATCATCCATATTCATATTAAGTTTTAGCTAATTTAAACTGTTGACTAAACTATGTGTTAGCAAAAATATCAAATTCTATTTATTTTATTATTAAAGGTTTTGTCAATAAAGAATTTAAAAAAATGGATAACAATAATTGATAATCATCGATCGCAGTAACTGTATCGTTCTCTTTTACGCAAAAATTCTTACCACCTATTTGTGTATGTACTATGAATACGAGCGAAATAAAGTATTTCCGCGTACTTTATTGTTCTCATAAAGTATAAAGTACAATTTCCTGAAATAACGTACGATACTTTATAATAAAGTACGGGTGACAACCCTAACTATGGTTGTGTTGTCTTCCCTAATACAATATATGTTTCGAAACAGTATATACACTTTAATTTCATTTATTAGTATAGATTTAATATAGATTTAATAGCTTTATAAAGACGTAAACCGTATTTTAAGTAAAATGTTTAGCGATTAACGCCAGATACAGTTTCATTAAAATGAAGCTCGTTTTTGTTAGGTCGAGCGCATACAGAAAAGTCGGGGGGGCCTTGACTGCAATGCGCGCGCGCCGTGCCGTGTCAAGGGAGCGCTGCTTTCGCCGGCACACCTGCACCCGGCCTACATAGTCACGACGGACAAAAACAACTAATAAATACGTAAGGTAGATTCACAGTTTAAGTACCTACCTTACACTAAAAACTGAGTACTGTGCCACTTAAAAAAATAATTTTAATAAAGATTAACGAATATTCAAAAAGAAATTGGTTAGTCAATAAAAATTTAATATATGTAACGTTAATTATTGTAACAGAATGAATCGTCTCATTGCAAATATTAAAATCTTCGTGGAAAAGTCATAACATGATATACGTCTCAATTTTAATGATGACCGGCCGAAGAAGTTAAGCTATCTCATATAATATATGAGATATAAATTAATATTTGTATATTATACAAACATGAATTTTTAGTTCAAGAAGAATTTTAAATTTTGACAGACAAGCTTTTCTTAAATCTTTATTTTTAAAGAGAGTTTGTTCGTAAATAACATGTCTCTTTCATATATTTAATACATACATTCTCATGTTAATTTTTACGGAAAAAAGCAAAACGCATTTTTAATAACTAACCATTTGTTTTTTTTTTTTACATAGGTCCCCACCAAGAAAAAACCCCAATTACCGTTCTTACGTCACCCGCATTCAGCAGATTTCCTCAACCTTCACCAGGTCTCACGGTACGTGGTCGCCATTCGAGAATGCGTTTGCCCTCTGGCATCGCTTCTAGGGGCAATCTCACAAACTCTCACTTAAGTTTGGCAATTCTTCGGGCAAAGTCATTTGTTCTGGTTCTTCTGCGGACTTTCTCATTCGATCACGCAGTCAAACACCGAGCATCCCCCTCCATTGTCCACTAAGTTACATTTTTCTAAATAAATTAATACATATTGTGGTACAGTATAAAATATAATTTTTTTTAACATATAATACCACAGTACATGTACACCCAATATTTAAATATATGTTATGAAAGTTGTCGTAGAATGGTTATTATGTTTTTTGTAAATATTTTTATACAATATGCCTTTTATTTCCTTAGTTCATAATATTATCGTTGTAATAACGCTACTTATTCACATTTTCAGAATATCTTATAAATAAATAAACCATAGAACAATATTAATGATGAATAAGTGTACAAGGAAGTGGGTTCATTATGATAGTTGAAGGAGAAACTAGGTCATTGAATGTTGGTTTAGCATTGGTACACACAACAGGCCTATAATAACATGGTGAAGGTAACGAACTACGATTCAAACGGGATTTGCAAACATTGGTGTAGGTCCTAAATTTATCACAGTTATATTTTATAACTATCTAAGCGGTTTCAAAAATATGGACTCCTACATTTTATCAATAATGGTATAGTGGTAACACTCACACATTTATCGCCCAATTGATCCAAGCAAGTTAGAATTTTACATAAAGGCTCCAAGTTCGACAAAAATATATAGTGTAAAAACTTTTTTAATTAATAAAAAACAAACCCGACTTCAACTGAATAAAATATAAAAATACACTAAAAAGTCAATAAATAATTACCTTATTAATTTGCTTCGTTAATTTCGAAATCGGTGCCAGCTAATGTATACCAAGTAAATAAATGTACGTCGCTAATTATATTCAATTTTGATTAATTGTTCTTTAAAATCACCCAAGTCATTTAAGTTTAAGTATGTACTTTTAGGTATAACTGTGAAGCGTAATTCATAACTTTGGAAACGAATATATGAAACACGTGTCTATAATATTCTAGGGTTTATCTCGAGTTTCACTGATCAGATCCTGATCTGGTGGAAATGGAACCATCATGGAAGTGTACTCCTTCGATTAAATCAATAAAAATAACTAATCCTTATAATTCATTACAACGGCTAATTTAATATTCGAATTAAATTCATTTCTATTTTATAGCAAATACCGCGTAAAGCGAAATCCGAGTTAGCATCTTTAGTACTTTCAAAGAAGTATTGCTGGAGACAAAACCAGCAATCTTCTAAGTGGTTAGAGACGCTGGTACGGGAACAAAGCCCATTCTATATCGCACTCGTCTGTGTCGACCTACAGATAAGCAAACCCCTTCTTATAAATGTCTCTCTCTAACGCTAACAAATACGTATCTTAGGAACCCAAAATAAATTACACAATATTTAGTTCAGAGAATATTAATTTAATCAAATGAGAGATAGAGAAATGAATAATATATTGAAATATGTAGTAGAAATTTATTCTGGTTCGAGAAAAAAAGGTTATTTCTGTAACGCTCGAGATAACTCGCTTGGAAAATACGAAGACAATAATAAAAAAATGTTGTTTCAATTTTTCGCAACACGCAAACTAAATATTTTATAGATAGAATTAATGTTTAATAACTAATATTTTTATGTTTACAGTAATAATATTCTATAATAATAATAATGTAGATAATTCGTATAAAATATAATATAAATATATGTAAATGTTCTTATTTATACAATTAACGTATTTACGTACGTACACCCTGTTCACAAGATACATCTTTGTCTTTATAAATACATATTACCTAAATAAATTGTCAATCACCATAATTATCGAAATAGAATATCTATTTTCCAATGTATTGCAATCAAATAGATTAAATGAAAACACAAAAAATGTAGGACGACTATTATTTATAGACACTTTTCTTACAATCTAAGGGATTTCACTTTCCTGTAGTGGTTAACATTTGATTTATTAGTCATACATAAGTGGATAAATTATAGACACTGTTTGCTCTTATTATGATCTATTAAATGTCGTAATATATTTAGATACATATATATTTCTATTTACAATTGTATAGTTTATTTGTACATTAATGTTTGTGAATAAATCCGTAGTAAACAATTCTAAGTAATTCTGTTAAATTCGTACATTAGCTTGATTCTGAGTATGCTGAATATGATATCAAATTGTTTACAAAGTTAGCTGGCAACTCTGTATCTTATTCTATTTATGAATCTTGAAATATTTTCCCACGTCTCTTTTGAATATTTATTATACTACTCATAGGTATCGCACACTAAAGTTTAAACACGTTTTAGCATACACACTAGAAAAGCTTTCAAGTTGGAGTATACCTATTTAAACAAGCGGTGCTCTTTCTTTGATCTACGGATGTGTAGATTTGTATTAAATCTTCAAGTATGTACTTTTATATTTCTACTTTACATGTATAAATAGATCGAAAAAAAAAACAAGATAAACTACTATAATACAGTAATACCCCGCTTAGCGCGACCCGGTTACGCGCGGTTTCACTATAACGCGGATGTCAAATTTCGCGCTCAAATGCCTCGCATTACGCGAAAGAGTGCGTATAAACATAATGTAAAGACAATAGATGTATTTTTCCGTAAAAAATAAGAGTATATATTGCATAAAATGTTCTTAGAATTAAAGTGATTGATTAAAATGATTTGTATTTTTTTGTATTAAATTTTGACTATGTTTAATCATAAACCTCGATATACGCGATTTTCAGTTAACGCGATTTTTTTCGGAACGTATCCCTCGCGTAAAGCGGGGTATTACTGTAATTGCAAAATTGAGTAACACTTCTAAATTTCGACACTTTGTTTGTTTTCCAGTTTTGCAGATACAATTATAAACGAAATAACTATAGTAGAAATTCCATAAACGTAGTACATGTCCTAGTTCCTTCGAATATAATTATTATCTTCTTGAAATCTCATATACATTTAGCGTCCGTCCATTCATTCAACCGAAAGATGATTATGAGTGACCACGTTTCAGTGACGTATGTCATTACGGGCAACACACACTGGTCGAAGACTTTTGTCTTGAGACACTGCGGTATTTCGAAAGAGAAGATTCTGCATAGCTTTCCGAACGCGGCCCAGCCCAGTTGGATTCAAACTTAGCGTATCGATTTAGCGTAATCAAATGATACTGTGGTAACTATTTTGCTAAATTTCTATAGGGAGACAAGGAAACATAAATGTACGATACACGAATAAATAAACAGTCCATAATAAATCAATTTTTCACTATTAATTTCTTGTTTTATTTTGTTCATATGTCAAACGAGTTAAGATTTATACATTCTGTCCGTATTTTAAGGGATAAATATAATAATCGTTATTAACCATTACGTTCTTACTTGTATTATTTAAGTAAGATTTGTAGTGCCATGATATCTGTTTTACTTCTGTAGCAAGATAAGTTTCACTGTATCCGTATTGTTTCCAGTAGTTTGTGGTTCGGTGATTACAAAGAAGTGGGGTAGGTAAATTTATTTTATATAATTCTGGTTTAGTTTAATAGTATAAAAATTTTCATGTTTTTATAGCCACGATATAGGAATATATATATATATATTTTAAATAGAACTAAAATCAAAATAATGAGCTGTGGTAGGGCTTTCGAAACCCACTAGGTCGCGGTCATCTTCAGGGGGCGACGCGGTGCTTGCGAAAGCCATCCCGTATCGCCCCCATCCCAAATGCGGCGGACGGCCCCGGGGGGTTTAGGGGGTATTTCCGGACGCTTCACGTCCGGGCGAGTCCCACACTGGTGCGGAGACGTCTCTCCGCACCCCCTTACCTATTGCAATGGGTGACTTCGGTTTCACTAATGCAATAGGTAAGGGTAGTGCGTAAACGCATTTCCCCCCGTCAAAAAAAAAAGGTCGCGGTCATCTTGTACATGGTGAAGAACCCTTTTTTTTCTAACCAAGCTAACGCTGTTGACCGGAAGGGCCTTTACAGCTTCACCGTGACTTTGTGGGCGAGTGATGAAGGCACACTCAGCCAGAAAAGGTAACTAGCACAAGGGTTACCAAAATGGCACGCCACCTCGGCTTGGCCGTTACCTGAGTGTTGAAGAACCAGCTATAATGGTCAGACAAGGGGTTATGTACTGTGATCAGACATAGTATATCAGTAACAATCTAGAGATTTTAACCATGGTAGGTGGAATGACTATCGGGGGTAGTCATCATTCTTGAACTTTATTTAACATAAAATATAGAGCAATTATTTTATATTTAAAATATAATTATCATATTTAAATTGTAGTATTTGATAATTTGTTGATTACTAAAAGACAATATCGATGAGTTTTTAAACTTTATTCAATACATGACAGTAGAGGTGGACAGGAAGCGAAGTTATTTGCTACGCAAATCGCGTCACCGAAGCGTGACCCATGTTGACGACAAGAAGTCGCGACGCTTCCGCGCACAATCGTGCCGATGAAGTATTCCCTAAAACAACAAACGATTCGCTCTCTTGTATTCTCAAATTAAAATTACCAACAGCAGAGCAGAGCTGCGTGTAATAAATGAAATGAAAATACGAAATAAAGTAAGGATAGCAGTCGAGCAGCGCGAGGACTGTGTAACAAAAAAAACAGATTGTTTCGTTTTTGTTTTTATGTGGAAGAATCAACAATGCGATGCATCTCGTCTTGCTGGAAAACCGGTATGGAGCCCGCCCGTGGCCGGATCGAACTGCTTGTGAGTATCAACTATAACATCGATTTGATTCTCTGTACCAATAATTACTTACTTCATATATAAGAAGTATTTTTGCAAAATGTCATACATAAAGGCATGTACAAAAAATGATAAATAAAATTGATATTATTTTTCCTTTTTGCTGGAACAATAAAATAATAATTTATAACTACGTACAGTGTCGCTTGATTTAAAACAAACTAATTAAAATATAAGGAAATATTAATTGTCAATTAATACGTTTGCGTATAAAGAAGTTTATAGATAATGATAGAACATGACTTTGTGTGAATCTAGTGAACTGAAATAATAAAACCAGCAATCGTTTCTGTTGATAATATATATTTGCACAGCGAGAAAGACAGAAACACGGAAAACCAAATAGACGATTATTTTACAACCTATATTTTGAGGTCGGTGTAACTTCCGAAGACGTAATACAAGGATGTGCTTGAAGGTAATGAAATAATAACTTCCTTAAATTGCATTATGACATTGAATATTGTTGTCTACTAAATGGTGATATCGATTCAAACGTCGCCTGTTTGTACGTAATAATATCAAGGAACGCTCAATAAGATAATAAAAAACAACGGATAATTTACTTATTTACTGTATTTGTAAAAGGTAGGGCTGTAAGGTCAATGACACGCACCCCGACACAGAGTAGGGCACAAGCACAGGACATGAGTCACCCATAGGGATACCAGCTGCTGTCGGCAATCTCTGCCCTCAAAATGGCATATACGATAGTGTATTTGAAAATGGTCTGGGGGTTTTATGTAATTACTATTCAAAGTTAAAATATCTACTTTAATTGTAAGTTTTGCTTAGTAGACATACTTGCTAATATATTGTACATTCTTTGTGAACGTATTTAATAAAAATAGTTGCCTATGTGCGAGTTAATCGTATTTAATGATTCAAATTAGTTATTTTCTTTGCAAACTGTATCTCAATCACTGGAAACCTTATAACATCATAGTTTGATAAAATTAACAAGTATAATAGTATTCATAATGTACGGTCATCAAATTGAAATAAACCAATTTCAAAATAATTCCATTATTGATGACTAAAAAGCGTTATAAAATCATAATTACACAAAAAAATTTACAGCCGGGTCAAGTTTATTCGGAGTTACCATTCGTAAACTATCTTTATAGAGATGACCGGATTGATATGTCGCCGAAAAATAGTTTTTTAGTCGAATCGTATAACGGCTTTTATTACATGTAATGTTGTTTATGATGCAGGGAGTGAAAGCGGCAACATATGTCGGTCTCAATCGTTTTATGAAGTGTAAGATCTCGATGCCATATGGCCAACTGTCGTCGCAAACAGCTGATTCAACTGTCTCCTTAAACTAGGTCATAAAACTTAAATATTTTTGGGAAATAGATATTGATAGGTAAATGCTCATTTGTATTTTCAATAACAGCGTGTAAGAACTTTGCTTACCATTGCTGTGCTGACAAGAGTAAAAAATGTCTTAAATTCTGCTTATGTACTTTACCGGCCCTTTATAATATTACTTCGAATAAATCGAAGTAATACGAACGATAGTCAATAATTATAATGGTAAAATATGTACTTTGTCAATGAGAAGCAGCCAATACAAAAGGGCGAGGAACTCAACAACCGTCCTTCACCTAGGGCTGCCTGGGCATCGATCCTATCTCGGTGCTTGCTTGACGAGTATACACCCATTTATAAATAATATGTTCTCCGGCTGTGATATACTAGCTAGGTACGTAGGTAGTCAGTTATAGTCTATATCAAATAGTAAATACTACAACAAAACAAATATAATATATCCACGTTATTTATATTCTATAGAGACGCCATTGGATTCCGTCTTTAGTTTATTTACATTTCATGTTTTCCTTTATCAGGTGTAACATTGAATGCTTACATCCAATGCTTTTATATGCAATTCTTTTTGTGACGTATTGTGATTGCTGATTACTTAGCTATAACTTTTTTGATTCACACGATGCGGTACATTGGATCAATCGAGGCACTTAATCTCATGTTTAGTTAACGTTTAGTATATACACTGGGAGATTTATTTTAAACTATGTAATAGCTGGCGTGACTCACATAGTTAACTACCGAACTTTGAAGGCGGAAACTCGCGCAGCAATGACGTAATAATTATTGTAGTTATTCATTATAAATAAGATTGACGTGAGAACAATAGTTTCAAGGAAATATTGAGCATTAGCAAAACTCTGTTCGCTTGTCGTCAGTCACGTTTCTATGAAAGATCCGTGGCTAGGTGAAGGTGTCATGTCAATAACCTCGTTGGACGGATCGGAGAAGTTGCAATAAATACGACATCGACGGCGCTGGCCTGGTCAAGAGCCTTTCAAGGCCGGGAGGTGAGGTGGGGAGTACGCTTACCCCACATCTCTGCTTACTTTGGACAAACCTCTTGCCGTTCTTATCCTGTCGCCTGCGTTCCCACGGAATACTCACTTCTATCTGATTCTTCAAACTTTGAATTAAGTTTTCGACAATGGCTCATGACGATGCAATCTCACAAGCAACGGCACCAAGTGATGCGGGATTGTTATAAAACACGTTTTTCTGTGTGGTGAAACGTATGATAATCCGTGTACTTTGTAATAACTGATATTTAAGGTCAATACCGCAAGATAATATATGTCTGAAAACTACTACAAGAAAAATCGTAGTCGCTAAATTTTATATGAATTATATGTGATCAAATTAGCATTTCTAACGAATTTTTGCATATTGGATTTTTAAATTTCTAAAAATCACTGTTAATATGTTCCTTGTAGGATTGGATGTAGAATATAATACTGAGACCCTTAAGTAAGCGCATCGTCAGGTAGTATGAGGCAAAAAGAGACAGACGTATGACTGAGTCTCACGAGGATTTCGACTTCAACAAAGGATCAGTCGTGACAGCCACGCATGGACGGACGACTCGGAACTCACCGTAGTTCGAGGAAACGAGCGGCCCTCGTTCTTCTATCACAAGACATGTTGTATATTAAACTGATTCACTAAAGAGGATTACACATCACCAACACGAAGTAGTCATCGCGAATAGTAGGCGTCCGTTCGCGCACTGTATACACTACCACTGGCGGCGAGAGAAACGCGCGCACTGAACCGCGTTGCGTTGAGCTGAGCGCGGACTACCTGCCCGTTTCCGCGGCGCGTTGAAGCGGAGGTGCGCATCGCGGCGCACGCGCAGGTACGCGACGCGTCCGACCGGCCACTCTCCTCATCGTCTTGATTCTTGCCTTTCGCTAGGTACTAATCGTCACATGTCAAAACACACCCGGGGTCCAACTTAAACCTGAATTTATATAAAAATACAACCCGTATTTTTGAATTTATTATAAACGAGTTGTTCTCGCGGCTCCGCTCGCGTATCATATTTTCTAATCCGTACAAATTAATATTCACTGTGTAATATTGTTTTTAAATAATTATTAAAAATGAAAGGACCCCATTTTTTTGTACAGGTCAAAAATTATTTTTGGTAGTAACAATAAATATACATAATGGCGTTTAAAGTATTTACGTACTAGGCACGTTAACGTTAGGGTTACCATCGTATTTCGCAATAGCATCCGAATTTCGTAATTGAAAAGGTCAATTGCGTTATTTTATAAATTAGTGGTAATATTGATGATAATTAATTGAATAATTAAATATCAACATGGCATCTCAGTCTTCATTATTAGCCTCTTAAATGACTGAGATTACTTATAAATATATAGACATTTTATTTTCGAGTGTTAAGATGCTGTATTTGAAAATGTCTATTTATTTTAATATATTTTGAAACCACTTGGGATTGAAAATAGATTTCATAACATTTATTCTTTAGTATGTTTTTCTAATGTCTTCAAAATTGCATTTTAGGTTCTTCTGTATTGTCGTTTCAATTGTTAAAATATGTTTTAAATTTCAATTTAAACATTTAAGATATCAGATATAACAAGAGTTACCTACTTAGCTAGTTATGTAGTTGCAGTAGCCCTCCGTTTCATAGAATGCTATAAAAATTATCCTGCATACAGCAATACCCCTCTCAATATGAAACGCTATCCAAATACTACATTGTTATTAATTTTGTAATTATGGATTTACATAATTTGTTTATTTGCTTAAGTATTTGTTAAGGTTCATAACCTGAACAGCTAAGCAGATTTATCTGCAAACCTGGCTATACTGTATTATAATTTATCTGCACGTATTTAATACAAGTATCGTTAATGCCTACAGTTATCAAATACACGTCTAGATGGCCCCAACGGACGATAACATAGCGACACAATTATTGATATAATAACCGGTCATTGGCAAACAAAGTCAAAGACATACGTTACTGTGTATTTTCTCTTAGGATTAAATCAGATTTGATTAATTTATGATTAGTTGGTTTGTTTACTGTACAAAATAGAAATACAAACTATACAAGTAGTGCTATCAAACCGCTCTTACATTACAGATTTCAATATATTTTATTTCCTATCCATGGAAAGGTTGAAACTAACGTGGCGTGTGGTGGGTGCGGCACATTACTCATAGAATGGATGCCTAATGGGGCCAACGGGTTCCCGAATAGCGACCACGTACCAAAAGACAAAGCGTAAGCAAACCTCAACAAGTTCAACAGACGACCTGGTGAATGCCGTAAGAATATTTTGGATGCGGGTGTCGCACGACCGGTTGGTTTGGAGTTCCTTGGGAAGGCCTATGATCAACAGTGGACGCCGTGTCTGCGTACGTAAAAAGTTCTCCATATGTTGTCAAAGTGATATGTCTATTGTTATTATTTATCTTGTTTCAAAAAGCTTTTACTGGCAACACGGGATAAACTGGCGATTATAGCGACTCCTTCATCGGGTCAGATAAGTTTGTGTGATTATAAAAAACTATAAATCTAAAAGCGACCTAGATAACTGAATTTACAGTGGACTGTACTGGATCCGAAACGTAACATTCTAAAGCAACTTTGATAGATTTTATCCTTCTCTACGGTGGTAGTGGCGGCTGAGCACATTGCTTGCAGAACCGATGTGCGATGGGTCCAACGGGTTTTCGAATGGCTCTACCACGTATCGGAAGACGAAGCGTGGGTAGGCCCCCTCAAGGTGGACCGACGATCTGGTGAAAGTCGCAGGAATCCGCTGGATGAGGGTGGCCCAAGATAAGTCGTTGTGGAAATCTTTGGAGAGGATTCGATTGAATGGATGGTAGTTGTACATAAGTGCAATTCTTTGTTGGAAAAACAACAGTTCTCGCCACGTCTTTCACACCACTTTTTATTTACGTTCGCGGTCGAGAAATGTTTGAATGTTTTAAGATTTGAAAGTTTTATTTCAACTTCGGTATAATTTTAAGTAGCGACTTTTCACCGCTAAAAGAAGTTTTGGAATATTTTACCAATTAAGTACATATTTACAAAGAAAGAAACTAGAATAGCATAACGTTATTAAACTGAAATATCTGTAATTTTGAAAGTAACACCAAAATTTGACCACAATTGTTGAGAAAAAAAATTGAACTGTTTTATCTTTATTTATTTATTGATATAGTTTATTAAATAAATGACCTAATATTTATATATTATATGCCAAAAGTAAATGGTAATAAAATTACCATAATATTACATTCCATTAAAAAGTGAAATTAATTTATAAAATTAATATACCGAGAAGGCGTGGTAACGTTACGTAAATGTATCCAAATTTGCCATTGATTTTAATTACATCTAATCATCTTAATTACATGCTACACTTTCAAAAGTACAGAGAAACGAATACCAAAGTTATGGTTTTGTCCTAATTCACAATTGTGTATTGTTTGTTCAAATATGAGTGTGAGTCATTTCTGAAGATGGTCAACTTTCACCTAACGTTCGTGTTCCAACAATTAGTTCGACTGAACATAACCTACAAGGACCCTTTGTTTAGTGGAATTGCAGTGCTTTTCAATAGGTTTCAGAATATTATGTTTATTAATAATTTTTTTGTATTTTAAAATTGGGTTTTTTTAACTTTACCCCGGTATCACAAAAATTAAAGGTGTAACAACTTGTTCATAAATTACTTAATGTTATATATATTGGATAGTATTTTCTCTCACTTCAGATTTTTTTTTTCCTTATTTTGCTTCGTTACGTAACTTCTTTTTGTGTGTAATTATTGTTATTTTGTGCAATTTTAGAATTGTGCGAATCGACAAATAAATAATGTTACATTTGTAAATCATATTTTAGGAACGTTGAAACAGCAAGTTCCCTGTATTGTATGGATCCTCATAAATAACTTCCTGGCATAATTATACACTATATAGACAGTCATAAAACTTTAAAAAGTTTCGAAAAAAATATCTATAAATATCGTTAATCTCCGAAGAAGCTATATTTTCAGAACTCTTATAATGATTATTCAAAAAGGTACAGAAATTTCTATAGTGGCTTTTATAAAGTAAACGAACTATTTGCGTAACAAGTGAAAGCTGAATAATATTTATACCGCATGTATCCATTGAAAGAAGAGACTACCTGAGCCAACATATTTCGAAACCGACACACCTGCAAATGCTTATGACAGAAAAAAGTTCCTTCACCTGCTATTGGGTAAGTTATTCATATGGATAATTTAACTTGTCTCGCATCTCCCAATTCGTCTTATACGCGAAATAGGTTCAATGACAGTCATTGCGACCGTTATTACACGTAATTCAACAATTTTTCTAACATCTATGAAATGACATTTTTTTTTTCTAAATACATATGAATGTATATACGATACCTATATCTATACTAACACATAAAATTGGTCTGTTTGTAATGTCAAAATTATTTTTTTCTACTAAATAGATATGAATGTATATACGATACCTATACCAAAAATGCAATTTTTGTCTGTCTGTCTCTGTTTGTTCTGGGTAATCTTCGGAAAGGCTGGACGGATTATGACGGGACTTTTTTGGTAGATAGCTGAAGTTACTCTGGGTAACTTAGGGTACTTTTAATTTTCGAAAATAAGTAGTGTTTCGGGTAAAAAAATTAAAACGTAGTGAACAACATATGAAACGCGGCACACAGCTAGTTAGGTAAAAATAAAATAAGTGTCCGTTTACATTAGAAGTTTCAGAAACAAAATTTTTTATTTTTTAGTATTTGGGATACATTTTTTTAAACTACTAAAGTTAATTTATTATAACTGAGATGTAATACATTAATTTATATATTACCCATTAAAAAAAACAACAAACTACTGTAAAGGTTACTTTATTTATGGACAGTTGATATTCCAATAAAGCAAAAATGCATGTTTTTGTTTTTTACATTCTGAGCTTAAGTTACCTCACGATTTATTTAGCTTTAAAAACAAAGAAATGTCCGTAAAAAAAAGATTGTTAACTAATTTTTATTTATTTGTTACAAAACATGTAAACACATTTTATAGTTTTTTTTAATTTCATTGTTTAACTTTTTCAAAATCGTAAAAACATAATTTTCAAATCTCAGACAATTGTGAGAAACAAATTGCAGATTTTTATCTTTATAAACGAACTTAAATTTATAAACAAATTAGGTACTTCTATAAATAAAGATCTTTTAGAGGAATCGTAAATAAAAACTAAACATTTATTTAAAAAAATTGTATATCTGTGTGTAGAAATAATAATAATCCAAAACATTAATCTTTTATTTCTATCTACTCAAGTAAAATCGCAAGTATCTGTTTGTAATATTAAATAAAAACTTTTTACTAAATACGGTATATTTATAGTACCGATATCAAGAACATAATTTTTATCTGTCTGTTTGTTCCGGCTAATCTCCGGAACGGTTGGACCGATTTTAACAGGACGTCTGAAGTTAAGCAGCATAGCTTAGGCCACTTTTATTTTTGGAAAACATTTAGGGTACAAAAAGGATTAAAACTAATGAAATTTTGAACAAAATCCGATTCAATGCACAGTTTTACTTGCAAGTCTTTGAATTTGTGAGAAACATCTTTGCTTTCTGCAAGTACAAATATAATTTTGGGCCTGTACAAAAAATGGACTATTATTTTCCAATGATTATTTAAAAATTATATTACACAGTGAATATTTCCGTAGAATAGAATAAAATAATACGCAGGAATAACCGCGGGAATAAGCAGTATATATGTATAATAAAAAAACAACCAAGATGTGTTTCTTTTTAGTACTTTTCACGCGACGTTAAGCGTCAGATAAAAATATCAAAATTGAGCCCAATGGGACAATATTATTTTTCTTTTAAATTTCATTGTTGCCTTTAGTCGTTGTTAGAGAGCGCAATTTACTTTATTGTCAGAGAGAAGCTGACATTTTAAATGAAGAAAATCTCTCCCAAACTGTTTATTACTACAGTGAAATTATTCTATGTTTCTTTAGAAATCTGTTTATTTTGGGATTTGAATAAAAATTCGCTATGTTTTTTAAAGTAACTGGATCGAAGTTAGTATTGTTGTGTTTCTGAATATAACAGCGTGGAAATATACATTAACCACAAAAGATTATTTTGATTTTCAATTTAGAAAAATAGTGCATAAATAAATTTCATTAGGTAATTATTATATATAGATATGTTACATGTTAGATCCAATATTTTAACATCTCACAAATTCCTTTTTGTGGCTGAAAGTGACATTTTTATAGTCGATTATTTATTAAATAAGTAAAATAATGAGTATTATTATTATATTAATTAAAGTTTTTTGTTTAATATATAAAAAAAAACCACAAGATATTAAGTAACAATGTTATCTCGGATGGTAAACACATTAAACCTGAGATACTGGTTCTCAAGTGATGCTGCTGGAAGACACCTATTAGTATTTGACGACAGGTTTTCAAACTTGAGGGTGGTAAGTTACCCAGGCGGGGATTATTAGGAAATGCCCTGCCACTTTTTTTTCTAACTAGCTAATACTGTTGATCGGAAGGGCATTTACAGTTGCAGTGGAATCGTGGGCGAGTGCTGAAGGCTCTCAGCCGCAAAAAGGTAACTAACACAATACCCTACCACCATACGATGGTTTCCTCGCGATACTTTCCATCACCGAAAGTTCAGGCTCGTTATAGAGTTGAATAGGTGGATTCGCATTATCAACTTCACCATCATCGCTTCTAATTTAATTAGAAAAAAAAAAAACAAACATTTAAAACAGATGACACCGACCCCGTTAGTTTATAGCCATCACGTTCCTTACGATAGAAACTCCTTTATGGGTTCACATCACTCACTTTCCAAATATTATTTCACTTTAAAATCTTTTAATATAAATAATCCGAGAAATAATAACGATTAAATTAGGAATAAAAAGTTTTTAATTAATGTATGAAACAAATTACAAACGTGAATGCATGCAAAACAGTGATTAGCAAATGGGCGCCGCCATAAACGCGAGGACGATTGAGATTCTACCACCACGCGGATATAGTGAATGGGGGAAAATTGCGCTTTTCAGAAAAATGAAAACCCGCCACAAAAACATAAAGGAATACAATTTTTCATTTTCATATATTACTTTATAATAACACTTGTGTGTGCCTGCGGCTCCGCGTAAACAGCATTTAGTTAGCTTGAAAAACTTAACCTCCGTAAACTTTTTTTTTTTTCGAGGGGAATGCATTTACGCACTTGTTGTCCAGTCTGACCCAAAGGGGACGTACCCAATCAGGAAAAGACTGGAACCGACCGATGATAAACCTAACCTTAGTGCCCTCCAAACTGAAATGCCTCGTCGTCTTCGAATAATATATTTAGTAGGGCGTTACAAAAAAAAAAATTTTTTTTCTTGGTATCACGCTTAAAAAGTTTCGTTTAGATGCCAAAGCAGGCCTCTGAATATATTTAAACGTTGTCCGCATCACACGTTCGATTTTACATAAAAATAACACGGGGAAAAAAATATATTTTTTTCTGATTTTTATGACCAATGAACGGTAAATTGGACTTTTTGTACAGAATTGATCGCTCTACAAAAAAATCTCAGGTCACTTTTCAATGCATCAACCCAGTCGAAAGTTATTCGAGGTCTACATATCATTTAATTCAAAATTGAAACCATTTCTCTTCTGCTACAACACTAATTTTAACCTGATGTTTACTACCTATATAATAACATAACATAAGCTCACGCCTGTTATCCCCGAAGGGTTAGGCAGAGGTGAAATATCGAACTACACCACCCACATTTCGCCGAGCTTAGTTTCGTCTCAGATGTGATAGGGGGCGAGCCTATTGCCATATCGGGCACAAATTCCAGACTCCGGAATGATACTGAGTAGAAAAACCCAATATCACTTGACCCGACCCGGGGGATCGAACCCGAGACCTTAGAACGACAGTCGCACCGTAATCCAACTGCGCCACTGCCCGAGGTAGACTGTATAATATATATCGTTATTATCTTGAACCTTTTCTCTACCTATAAAATGCACTTTTATAAGACAAAGGACATATACAATCGCTGCGCACACAACGCTCTGAGCGTCGAGTGAAAATCAGCGTTGGTGAACTCACCTCCTTCAGCATATATGCTGACTCGGCGCCATTTTGTAACACACACGTTATTTATGTTTTCTTTCTGTTCTTTTATTTTTTATTATTACTTTGTGATTTTATTTGTTAGTTTATGTATGTATTTAACGTGTGTACACCAATTTTCTTTCTTTCGATTATACTTACACGTTAAGACAGTTACATTTTAAATGTATTTCTTTTCAGATTATTTGGAAAATACTTCATGCAATTTCACAACAAAAAAAAAACACTAATATAAAAAAAAATGGAAATCGATTTAATTATTCTCGAAATTATAAGCTTACATACTATGTAGAATATTAAAATATATAAAGATTAGTGTAATGACGCCTGTATATGGAGCAATGTCTGGATGAAGTGTACCAATGTTGGAGTGCATTGATTCGCGAGTGACCATTCAGACTCGCTGTTCCCGTACAAATCACGTCGATCGACTATGCGCGTGCCAAATGAATTAAACCCGTCAACTAATCCACTAAGTGCAATGGGGTGTTTCTGTATCTGATATTAGTGTAGGGTAGAGAAGTTTGCTCAATATATTGTAGTACGACTATTCTGTATAAAATTAATTCAGTTAATTAATAACACTTTTTATTGTATCACTTTCTATTCTAGTACACTAAATAAGTAAAAATGCTGTATTGATCTTTACAGAAAATATAACCAAATATGGTTTATACTAGTTCTGCTCGCGGTTTTGCTCGCTTAGATTTCTTTTTTGAATTCTTCCATATAATACTAAATTTTTTAATATATCCATTGGTTCATTTAAAGTTAATTTCTCAATCTGATCAGATAATATATGTATGCTTAAGCTATAACGGACAGACAGACACAAATAGACGTTGCGGTTTATAATATATAGAGATATTTATGTACACTTCATGAACATATGAAATATTTGTATGGACAAAAACTGTATTGTTTAATTTTTTTATTAAATATGTCTGTAAAAATACCATGATAATATTTTTGTTTATTTAATGAATTCGAATTATTTTAGCAAATATTATTATTATAATAAAAGGCAATAAATTAACAAAGTGGAAAAATAAATATTATTTTACTTAATGGCCCAACCATTAATATCCCGGTTAAAAAAATGTTGAACGATAACTAAGAAGGAAGTTTACTCATATGGTCCAGGTCGCTACCTCGATTTCAGTTTGTTATTTATTTTGTGACTTACTCTACTATTATGACTATAGAAAAAAACAAGTACAATTATTACCAGTAACAATAAATAATTATTGATTGATTGATTCACACGAAAGACATCCACTGCTGGACATAGATCTGTCCCAAAAAGGAAAGAATTGCCATAAACGTTACGCTCTGTTTTATCCCTTAGTCGCCTTTTACGACATCCACGGGAAGATATTCCATTCAACCGAAAAACTTCCAACCCAAAAAAAACCCCAAAGATCTACACGACGAGCCGTCATGCGCTACCCGCATCCAGCGGATTCCCGCGACCTTCAAAAGGTCGTCGGTGCACCTTGTGGGGGACTTACCCACGGGTGCGTGATAGCCATTCGAGAACCCGTTGACCCCGTCAGGCATCGGTTCTGCGAGCAATGTGGCCAGCCCACTGCCACTTAAATTTAGCAATATTTGGGCAATGTCGGTTACTTTGGTTCTTCTACGGATCTCCTCATTTTTGATTCGATCACGCATTGAAACTCCAAGCATAGCCCACTCCATTGGTCTTTGAGCAACTTTGAGCTTTTTTATTACGCTCATTATGAGCGACCACGTTTCAGTGCAAACATATGTCATTGGCAACACACACTGGTTGAAGACTTAAGTCTTGAGAAACTGCGGTATTTTGAAAACGGGAAGATATGGGGTGGCATATTTGAATTATATTTTCAAGTAGCTATTCAGTCGCGGCGCCGCCTGCGTTTCATATATTCTTCAGTGCGTAATATAGGTTTTAGGTAATCATTGGAAAATAATGTTTTGATGTTGCTGTTGAATAAATCATACTTTCTTAAAAATTCCATGAGTTATTTTACACGAAACCATAATTATTTTCCTTTTTTTTTGGTACTAAGAGAAAGTAAAGATATTTCTTAAAAAATTTGGAACACCTGCCAGTAAAACTATGCATGGAATCGGTTTTTATTCACGAGTTCATGAGTTTTAAATTATAAATGGAACCCTAATTATTTTCGAACAATGAAATAGCCTATGTTACGTGGAGTAACCTCAGTCCCGTCGAAATTGGTCAAGCCGTTACGAAGATTAGCCGGAGCAAACAAACGACAAAAAAAGAGCTGTTATTTTACAAATACACAGATATTACAAATTTTATTTATTCGTATAGATTAAAAACCCAACTACGACCTCAGCATTCTTGAAAAAAATATTTTTACAATTTTTAATACCATTCCAGTTTTAATAACATAGACAAAAATGATAACAATAAAAGATTAACCTATATTTTTTTTTTTTTCTTTCAATTTTATAAAACAACATTTTAACAATATTATAAAAAAACAGTTACGTCTTCATACACCTATATTTATGTACCATAGATAAAAGATTTGTCATTAAAGGGAACTTGAATGTACAAATTATTTGCAGATTTTTTTGTTTTACTGATCTGATTTTTCATATAAAGTTTTTCAAATATTTTAGAAGGAAATATTTCAAATTGCTTTCAGAGTTTGCCTTGTACTTTATTCTAAATAACAGAGTACAGATATTAAATAATTCTAATTACGCAAATTTAGGACCATGTAAATTAACTATGCATAATAAATAAAGCCAGATATACGCTAATCTCGTATGCGGTTAAACTTAGAATTCGCGGCATAAGCACCGTTCGCATGCATCATGCATAATTTATCATGAATCCTATGCTATGCGGTATTGTTGCCTTGATACATAGATTGAATGTCGTAAGCATTTTGCCTTGAAATCAATGTAGCTGCGACTACACATTTTTTTTAATTTTCTGGTAAATCTTCGTAATTTGTGTGTGCGTTTAATATCGACATATTAGATTACTATATTTCTTATTATTAAAACGTACTTAACCTTTAAAGTTTAAAACTAAGTGACTTTAGTTACTTTAAATCAGTCTTAATGTGCAAATGAAAAATAAATAATAAAAGCTTACAAAAGCTTACTCTGTCTATCAATACGAATTACACCATTCTGATATGATATCATACGTCATTGATATTATAGAATATATGTGAATTATTACAATTTATGTTAAATAATATTAATTTACAGTTTATACATATTTATAAGATTGGATAATTAAATCCAAGGACTTCACATTCACAAAACAAAAATAATATAGTACATATAACTATGTACCTACTTGTTTAATACTTTATAAGGTTAAATCGAATACCAAAAATGTATTTTCCAATCTATTAGATAAATTTACCAATCTGTATGTTAGGATGAAATAGTCACTAACAACCATTTCTCTTTATACGGAATGGAGAAAAGGGAACACTCGGATAATATCTAGGTAGGAAAAAAAATCATGGAGCCGCAGTGGTGTATTGTATGTATACACCTACGAACGTATCTGACATACATTTTTTGTCATTGTTGTAACGTGTTCTTTCTTCACTTAGCTTAAAACAGGAATTTTACGAAATTTTGGCAGAATTTTAGTCTTTCGTGTAATGACTTTTATTTCATTTATTTTCTTCCAAAATGTAATTTGAAAATATATCGTGTGAAATTGATGGTTTTTTTGGTTAAATTGAAATAATATAGACAATATAACTGAGTATATTTTACAGGTAACATTTTGTGTTCTCTACTATAATAAAATCCTTTGGAAAGTTCTAGAATGACTGTCTCCAATTTTTGAGAATGATGATGTACTCTTAAATTAGAAAAAAAATTACATACAGGAGATTGGCAGAGTTATGTATCTCTATAACGAATTGCTTGCTATTATCTAAGCAAAAGGCGGCAAAGCCTGGTTCGTTAATAATGACATCTTTTGTAGCTGACAGAGATACTAATAATGATCATTTTCGAAAAAACTTTGGTAAATTTTTCCTGTAGGTAATAAATCTCAATAATTTCTAGTTCTAGAAAAATCATTTCTCAAGGTATACTGAAGGTTGAATGGTAATATAATTGTAGAGTTAATCATAATTTTATAATTAAACTAGATCTCTTAAACTATCACAAAACAGTCTTAATAATTTTATTACGACACCTTGATTGATTTTAATGAAAGTCGAAAGGACATCGTCAATGGATGGATATCTTGGGATCTTTAATAAATTGTAGTAAATTAAAAAGATCATTTCGAATAAAACATTTGCTTAAATAAATAACACACAACTACGACTCGTTTGTGCTGTTTAACAAGCATTATTACTTTTACCTCACTGCTAGGTAATACCAAGGCTTACCACTTTCGGTACCAAACCGTGTCTACGTAGCAAAATGGCGGGGTCATGTATTAAAATGCAAATTTTATATATGTAAATAATCACAAGTTTAATATTACGAATCGTGTATATTCAGCTTATACGGCACCATGATATGATGATGAGGTGAATATATTTTTTTTTTCACAAAATACAGGTTTTTTAAGAGTGAATTTATTTTGCAATCGTAATTTAATGAATTGCCAAATGATACAATTTTATAACTCATATATTTAGTAGTATAGCATTAATATGTCGATTACCCATAAAATGAGACACTGGGAAAACAATGGATAGCTGGCGTAAACGCTAGGTTAGTGCTCGAGGGTATTTAAAACAAACTCAATTTTAATAATAATAGTAAAAA
Source organism: Samia ricini (assembly GCA_014132275.2). Lineage (NCBI taxonomy): Eukaryota > Metazoa > Arthropoda > Insecta > Lepidoptera > Saturniidae > Samia > Samia ricini. Next base: position 6,573,805 of record AP028159.1, read on the forward strand.
TGAAAACAACTATACAACTATAAAGCTGACTAGCTTTTATTAAAACTTGTCGTGTTTTTATTTAATTACTGATTGATGTCTTCATGTCATGTTTAATAAACACGTTGCCTTGAACAGGCCGTAGTAGTATGTTATTTGAAAAAAATCACGTGAGGTTTATTTTACAATGCATAAAATATCATAAAGTTGATATTACTAAAGATACGTTACTTTGACCCTTAGTGGGGTCGTATACGTTATAAACGATATGACATTACATCCGTAGCGATAACAGATAAAACGACTGAAGACGCTCGTGCGTATTTCGTGAAGATTTATATGACTCGTCACTATTAAAATCAGCTGTGGTAGAGTTTATATATACTGTATATGCGGGCGTCCATTTTGAATATGGTATATAATCTTACTTATAGTATCACGTTATAATATTTCGTGTCTTTTCTATGCATTAAGGGCCGAGCAACTGATATAGATCCTAATGACAAAACGTTGATATTTAGGAACAGAAGACGATCACTTAAAAATGTAATTTAAAAGTTCTCTCACATTTTTCTCTAAAAGGAGAATCGAACCGTCTCGCTTGATTGAACCCGAGAATTTAACTTAGTTTGGCAATTGGGAGATATTTATACTTCCAAAAAACTTGTCTATAAATTTTATCTCCAGCAGGAAATTCGACCCTGGACTAGTGACGAGAAAGGCACTCAGTTGTTTGGCAGCTGTGATAATAATTGTATTAAAAATCTTTTATAACACGTACTAATAATATAACGTTTCAGGCAACAAGTTAGTTAATATAACGTCCTTTACCTATCGTTTTTAGCTAAGGTTTTAAGCGCCTTTAGGAGAATAATATTTCTGAACCAATTTCACTCGAAACGTAAAACGGGTATGCATTTTACACAGGACGAAAATTATGAACAAATTATGTACAAAAAAACATCCTACTAAGGAATGACTTCTTTTATTTAAAGTTATTAAATGTTTAATGGTATTTTGTACTTACTTATATTAACCGGTTAAACACTAATCTGACGTTTACGCCAGCTTCTAATTGTTTTCCTAATGTCAATTTTTTATTGGTATTTGAGGAAATTAGAACCCAAAACTAATTTAAGGAGTTAAACGGTGGATTCCGCAAAAAAAAAAACGAAGATTGCCTTGTGTTACGTGTCTATCATAAACAATAATTTATTTAAAAACTGGTAAATAAAATTTACTTTTAAGCTATATTTTTATTCATGCGAATTCGTTTGAGGGTATTATTAAATTCTTATTGATGTCAAAAGGAATAATTTAAAAGGAAATAAATTTTAATGAAACCAGATCCACGAACGAGTCAGAGTTAAGATGATATAATACAAAAAAAGTTCAAAAGGTTCAGATAACGTTATGCAATTCATTTGATGAGATTCTTGAAATTGTGTTACGAGTGATGTTTTTTTTTTTTTTTTGCGCCAAAAATTACACCCACCAACTAAATATAATAATAATCGAATCAAACTGTTAAATTACATTAAAATCACGTGACCGGCGTTTTATGAAAACCCATAAAACTTTCAGCGTTACACAGGGTTATTTATAAAGCAAATGAGTTACACAGTATTATAAGACGTTCGTAAATCAATGAATTTCGTATTATGTTAGATATACACAAAATATAAACATACCTCTCAGAGTATGCGAGACGATTTCAGGTTTAGCGATTCCATAATTATCAACTACACCGAGATATAGCACATACAAGTACGTAACCTTTGAAGTTTGAATATATGCACATAACTGGCGATATTTATTACTGTTTTTGTTGATTGATTGCAACACTAAACGTATACTACACGTGCTCGAGGCAACGTTCCGAAATCAACTGGGGCGGGTGACGATCTATTATGCCGGTGCGCGTGCACAAGCTCTCGGTCCATTTCCCCCACGCAGCTCGTTCCGTTAGATGTCTGTTCTATCAATACTATTCCTTCAACACATTAATTTCCATGGATAAACTAAATTTCATCGACGGTGGAACATTTATTTTCGATATATATATTGAAAAATATAGAATATGTAGTAATAATTTGGAAGTTAGGTGAAAAATCAACTTTCGTTAATTTAAACTGGGTTAAAATTGTGATAAACTTCTGGATTTTTTAAAGGCCAATGTTGATGACACACATCGAAGGGTATCGAGAGAGTGCATTTACAAACTGCAGCGAAGATGTACGTACCGTTACACACGTATTTCCATGCGTTTTTTGATGTCCGTTGCATGTATAACAAGGTTGTTATTCACCGTTACTGAAGCATATGATGCAGTTATTGTCACGTACCTACTGTGTAAGAAATTGCGATCCAATCATATACATTTGAGCACGACATTAATACCTACTATCCCTGTTAAATATACTGAATATTTACTTGAACGCCTATAGATTTAATGATCACGGACGTATTATTTTCATATTTTTATTGTATGAAATATTGTATTTTAACTTGATTTCAATCGAATGTGTCTTGTTTATTGATTGGTTAATTTATTAATATTTAATGTGTATTTTTTAAATATTTTGTGAATAAAATTTTTATATAAAAGGAAAGAGTCAAGAAGAATAGAACTAATTACCAAGAAAAAAAAATGAATTTTAAAACGTTAAATTCTGTGCTCTTTTGAATTTTAGTCAAATAAACCTTGGCCTAACCTCAGCGATTGTACGGCGTTCATATAATGTACTCGTATTTGGAGTTTGCGGTTTGTCGCCTAATATTTTTTTGTTTTATAATATCGGCTTTATAACACGTATTTTTAATTTTTAACATTGTAAATTATTGTGTGTTAAGTATCAAGAGTCACAATTTGAATATAATTTATAATGTATATTAATTTATTATCTTTAAGTTTTTACAATTTAAAACCTTTGAGTCTCTGACTTACATAAAAATACATCTCATTTTTATCCTCCTTACCGGGACCTTGAATTACCTGAAACAATAATAATAATAAAGTGTCAATAATGATAAGTAAAACAAAAACAATGACTGAATAGATAAAACTTAAAGGGGATAAAAAAAATTAAGTTTTTATTAATTTTATTAAATATGTATGAAAATGTTAGTTTGGTAAAGTCATAAACGTAATAGTTCTGAAGTTGTATTAAAATAACATACTAATCGCCTAAGGTATTTAAAACTGTTACAAAATATACTAAACCTGTTTTTTTAAAACAAATATTTTACGTGGCGTTCGATTATTCACCTATTTGTTTAACAAAGAATGAATTTAGTTATTTCTTTTAAGTTCAAAAAAGTTATTGTTAAGCTAATTCTATAATCATTAACTCCTTGAGCACTAACCTGGCGTTTACGACAGATTTCCATTGTTTTCCTATTGTCTCATTTTTCTGGGTAATCGACATATTAATCCGTGTGAATACACCTACGATTCACTATTTACGTGACTTTATGGGGAAATAAATATATGTGATGTGTGACAAAACGACGTACATCGAAACGCACGTTTTACATAGAATATTCAAGAAAGACTGATGCATTCTACCATATAATTTAGGTGTCAAGCTGACACAGTGAATATTCAAGAAGATGGTTTATGTCTAAAATGAAAACAAGACGCGTGTAAAATCATGCTTATGTATTGACTTAAAAAAAAAACATTTTAAACAAATAGAGAGCAAAAATTAAATGTTATTAATATGTAAAATGTTTGATATCTACACTAATATTTCATTAATTTATCACCACGCTCTAATAAGTTTAGTAGCGTTACTGCAGTGTTACAAAAAATATAGATAGTGTCTCATTATTTGTATTAATTTTGAGATATGACCAGAACGTTCGCCTAGTTTTAACTTATCAATATACTTAACTTATCAATATACCTAACGAACTCTTTTATTAAGCTATTAAGACAACAAGAAACCGATTCGGTTCCAAATGAATTCATACAAATATCAATAATGTATACGTAAACACACATTCTGACCTAGACCGAGAAGGACTTTACCGTCTCGTTGCGCAAAAACAGACAGAATTATATTAATTGCATAACGCTAAAGTCCAGTGTGTTCTCTAAGGAGGTCAAGTTCTAGCTTGCCACGTAATTAAGTCAGCCGACCGGTCATTTCGTTGCATGAAAATTTATATTAATGACAATAATCAGGCTTGTCGTATTTAAAACTGAACCCACAATCTAGGGTGATCCGTCTAAATATATCAATCCGATTGAGAAATTAGATGTTGCGATCCACGACGGCTTTTGAATTAACAACAAGCATTGAAGTATGAAGCGCGTGGTCGAGCTCGCAAGCGACTCACAAGTAGATGAGGTGGTAAAAAGCAAATAGACGGTATCGTTTGTCGATAGCGAACGGAACAAGGCTAGCGAATAAGTACGTATGCGATTGGGGGTCACTCGAAACATTGCGTATGATTATTATACGGCTATATGAAAGGTAGCTTACTGTTCTTTAAAATATTTTTTTAAGTTATCACTTTTGCAAATATACGTATGCAAATATGGTACACCGTATCAATGCTAACGAGATTGGAGGTCAAGGACGCTATTTATTTACTTCATTACTAGTGACTATAATTCAGTACAAAATATAAACGACATAGTTTATTATTTAGATAGATGTATTTGATTAGGGATAATGGTGTGATATATCGATCTTTGACAATTCGAAGTACAAATGAGAGCCTCGGAAATTTATATTAGACACTTAATATCTGTGCTAATTAATGTAGGACTATGTTATTTTGACGAATATACGAGTATTTAATTTATACTTCAAATGCATTTTTTTATAGATTTTAACGTATGCTTTAGAATTTCATATTAACAGTTAAACATGAGGGTACGATTAAGGTAACGTAGAGCGTATTAGATCACTTTTGTAACCAAAATTAATAATTTCAAAAATTATAATGTATCTAAGATACCAACTATGTTGGAAACTGGCTCGATCACTAACTACACATAATCCGATAGTGCATAATATTTAACAAGATAGTAAACAAATGAAGGCGCCTTTAAACACTACCCTTTATATTTATCACGCGCGTTTATTTTCGGACGTTTACACATAGAACGGTATAATTCTAGGAAAATCTAAATTCATATATTAATCATGATTGTGGAAAATGAAAATTCGATTTCTGCGTTCCTGATTGAACATTAATCCCAAAGGTACCCATGTATCCATAAAGAACTTCAGTTAATTCAGTATATAATGTGTGACCCAATTTATGGTAGGGGTTTAATCAAAGTGTTCATAAATTAATATAATAATAACAGTGACTTTCACTTGATAATGTCACAGACATCATTTTAAAAGTAATTGAAGTTAATACAAAGTCTTTATTATAACGCGTTAAGAATTGATTACTTAATTGATTGCATAAACGTAAAAGATATCATAAGCCACTTGCGATTTAATTTGTTCAATCAAGTAAAAACTTTTTTACACGGTATAAGCTCAGTGGTTAGACCACAACCTCATCTGAGGTTAAGTGACGATGTGGTCCAGGACGGTAAACACCCTAAGCCTAGAGAGATACTGGTTCTCAAGTCATTCTGCCGGAACACACTTATTGGTATTTAGCGACAGGTTTTCTAACTTGAGGGTGGTAGCTACCCAGGCAGACATTATTTTAAGATGCACTACCACCAAGTTATGGTGTCCTCACAATGTTTTCCTTCACCAAAAGCTCAGGCTGATTTTAGAGTTGGATATGTGAGTTTGAACCCGCGTCCAATGATGCGAAATCCGACCGTACTAGCAACTCAGCAATCATCGCTTAAAAAAATTAAAATAACTTTCCTATATGAACTAATGTCGTTGAGAGAGTATTTACTCATTTAACCTAATATACGAGAGAAATCTAGAAAAAAAAATCATTACTTCTAATGCTAATAAATATGGTTGTCTTTACAAGATTATTATAGATGTATCACTTGGTTTACAAAACAGGTAAGATTGGTAGTTTTATAAAATCGTAGATAATTTAATAAACAGTATTTAAAGATGTTTATGTAATTGTAACCTTTACTATATTTATGTTAACTGTTTTATGCTGACGATGCAGTGTTAATCGGAGAATCTGAGAACGATTCGAAAACTCTTGCAAACGTATGAAAGATAATTACGCAAGTAAGCCTCCGTCTGCATATAAAAAACCTAAGTTGTGACTTTTAAAAGGTTTTGTGAACGAATGAATTGTATGATAACGAAATATAGTGGATATTTAGTACATTATTTAGACGTATGTGTTTGGCTCTTGATTTTCTGTTTATAAAATATAGAAAATGATATATACGATTGACGTAATAAATTACGTATACGTAAGATTGTCATTAGAAAACCACTTGACTTCCTTATTTTTCTTTTAAATTATATTAAAATTAATATAATGTGCGTCTTAATAAGAAACTAAATTCACATCACAATTTAGTTTCGTTAATACGATTCGTCTGTCTGTAGAATAATATATAGTTTAAATGAATACCTTTTGTTTGCTACTTTTGGAACAGGACTTTTAAATGTATTTCCAAATACTTTCAAAACCATTGAAACCTTAAAATGAAGCATTATAAATTAATACAAATATTTTAATTTTATATTAATAATTGTAAAATAACTTGAAATGTAAAGTGAAGGGCTTGTATTATGTCTCTCGTTCCCTTCATCCTATATCACATTAATGGAGAATAAACCTAAGACGTGAAGGAGAAACGTGATAAATAACCCGGGAGGATAGATAAGCAGACGTTTGCGGTTTGAACCGAGACCGGCCAAAATGAAGTTGCAGGCTTTGATACAACCCAAGATCTTACTCAGCTATAAATACGTTTGATGTTCCGTTAAAATATTGCAAAATTAGAAATCGTACCCTTCGCAAATAATAATTTTATTTTTAGACTAATTACCCGATATCCAAACGTTAGAAAAACATTATTTTTTTCATGTGTTATTTTTTTTCACACGGTATACGCTCAGTACTTTGACAACAATCTCACCTGATGATAAGTGAAGATGTGGTCCATGATAGTAAACACAATAAGCCTAGAGGTACTGATTCTCAAGTGTTGGTGCCGGATCACACTTATTGCTTGGTATTTGGCGAGAAGTTTTCAAACTTAGAGTGGTAGCTAACCAGGCGGGCATTACTAACACACCAATAATACATTAATAGTACAGTATATGATAGCAATATCAAAGACATTACCATTATTGTCTATATTGTCACTTAATATAAGGTATATTAAGTGACAATATAGACAATAATGGTAATGTCTGGTAATGATGGTCTTATTTTCACGTAATGCTGCCGAAACACACTTATAAATACACCCACAATAACAGACCAGAAAATTTAAGGGTGATAGAAAGCTAGCATGCAGCATTAAGCTAACGTTATGATGTTGAATTAAAAAGCCTTTACAATAATGATATGAATAAGTTACCATTACATTGATGTATGATGGTTTATCTTATTTATTTATGTAAAAGGATTTCCAACAAGTAGTACGCTGAAAAACAATTAATGAGAAAACAAAGTCGTATAGGAAATCATCGTGATTACAATATTAAATTAAAGAAATAAAATTATTACTAAAACATTAAATTAAAGAAAAAACTTTTTTAATTAAAAACAATACCGACTTCGAAAGAATAAACAAAAAATGCACTAAAAAGACAATAAATAATTACCTTATTAATCTGGTTCGTTAATTTTGAAATCGGTGCCAGCTTATGGATAACAAAGTGGTGTAAATGTACGTCGCTAATTATATTCAATTTTGATTCATTCTTCTTTCAAATCACCTTAGTCCTTTATTTAGCTTGAATATGTTATTGTGATAAACTTTAGGCAGCTAGCTAGTTCCATTTATAAATGAGTACATTGGTTAACTCTAGCTGGCACCGAATCCAAATTTAACGAAGCAGATTTATAAAGTAATTATTTATTGACTTTTTAGTGCATTTTTATAATATATTCTTTTTGAAGTTGATTTTGTTTTTAATTATAAAAGTTTTTTTTTACTTTTTACTTTACTTTACTTTACAGGTATGACGCCGGTATTTACAGGCTGTAAAGCCTACTACGTAGCTTTGGAAACGAATATATCAAGCACGTGCAAGTAATATTCGATTCTTTTTCTCAATTTCCCTGAGTTCAACTGATCAGAACCTGATCTGGTTAAATGGGACCACCTCGGGAACTTGCAAATCGATCCACAAATGACGGAGAAATCGAGTAACATACAAAAAAAAAGAACATACAGACGAATTGATAACCTCCTTTTTGAAGACGGTTAAAAATAATTGTGGTTACATTTAAAATAAATAAATCTTTTTACATTAGATTTTTATATAATATACTAAATTAAAGTAAGAATGAGAATTTATGAAAACATAATTAGATACATTTTGCAGTGGATGATAGTTATTATTCTTAATGGTTTATTAAATTTAAATCCAATAATAATTGTCTTTTCAATTAAGAACATTAAAAAGAAATATCTAAATTACTACTTTTGGCTAGAGTATTTTACTGTCTGGATCATCTGGATATAGGAGTATTGAAACCGACATTACTTTTAGAAAAAGGATAGTTAAATAAATGTTAAAAATGATATCTAGACAGGTACAACGGTGTATAGATTTGCAACTGGTTGGTTAACTCAATACAGTCTATTGTGTTATTAAATACAAATTAGTAAGTGCAATTGATGATAGAAGCTTATACGTGACGTACAGCAGTCATTAACATAGGCGCTGACTGTCGATGGGTCTGTGATAGGACTAAGTGTTCACTTCAGTTCTTGTGGTACGCCGACGGTACGGCTTATCCGACCGACTGTGTACACTTGTGCAGACGATGCGCGCGCACGACGATCAATACGCCACCGTTTGAGTTCACACCACACGGTCTCCTAAATTCGTGGGCCTATTTTTTGCGATGCAGTCAACTAATTCTCTTTATGAAAATTGAAATATTTAGTACGATAAGCGAAAATAAACGAGTACATGTAAACGATTAGACTTTTAAAAGTACTATAAACGATAAATATGCTGTAAAATGTTTAGTTTCTTAACTGGATAATGTAATTTATTTTGTAATAAGAGCGATGATCCATTTCATTTCGATGACGGTATCATTGCATGTTGTTGTTTACAAAAAAATGACAGAAATAATTGTCGACAAATCAGCAGAATAAGCTATCGTGAGAATGCTTACTTAATTTTGCATCACTTTTGCATTATTATTAGTTCTATGATTATTAACTAGCCCCGCCCGATCGATCGACAATTAATTACTACTAGCTGTTTACGCGCGGCTGCATCTGCTTGCCATATTTTTTCGTTGCGTAATATCGGTTTTTTTTTTTAAACGGAACCTTAATTATTTTCCAATTTTGTTTTGTTACCAATCTTAACCCCTTGAGCACTAACCTGGCGTTTACGCCAGGTTTCATTGTTTTCCTATTGTCTCATTTTTGTGGGTAATCGAAATATTGAGCAAAGATATTTCTCACAAGTTCCGGAGATTACCCGGAACAAACAGATGGACAGACAGACAAAAATGTTAAAATTTGTATTTTTGGTACAGGTATCGTAAATACATTCATATCTATTTAGTAAAAAATAAATACATTACAAACAGACAATTCAATTTTATTTATCAGTATAGATTTCTGAACTAGACAATTATTTGATTTAAATATCGATGACATTTATTCTACGAAAACACTTATTTGTATTCAACGAGCTTTGTGAATCTAGTTATATCATTTGACGTAGGTTAGGTAGGTACCTACTGATAAAAAAAGTGGTTTGTTTTATATATTTTAGTATGAGTTAAAGTTTCATTATTAAATATTGTACTGGTTACTAACTTTGTGATTCTTAGTTAAGGTTTTTTTTAAACACCATTAGACAAATTTTAAATTTTAATAAGTATCCGTTTTTGTGACGTTATATAAAGATGTCTCATTTACTAGAATATGTTGAAAGAATTCATAACTAAAACTAACTATTGTTTGGAACAAATACTTTACTTAAAGCTGGTAATCACGTATACGTTAAGTGTTTATTACTAGATTAACGACTATAATTAAGTTTATCATTAATCATGAGAAATAGCAACACATTCTACAGACGTACATCGTGAATTTAGTACCATATTAAAAGTTACTTTTATGTGTGTCCGCACGCTGCATCCGCCGTTTCATATAATCGGCACTGCATTTTTTTATACGCAAACCTGATTATTGTCCTGATTTTTATTTAGTACTAAGACAATATAAAAATAATTCTCATAAATTCAAACACTGGCCCGTAAAACTTTGCGTTGAATCGTGATTTTATAAGTTTTAATTTTTTTACGCGGAACCCTAATCATTTTAGAAAAATCAATAGTACAACAGAACAAACAGAAAAACAAAAATGTTAAAAATTGTATTTTTGCTATAGATATTATTAGTATTTATATGAGTTAATCAACTGTAGTTTCTCTAATAATTATATACTTCTTTCTTAAATACAACGAAGTTACGGTCTAGAAGTTAAGTTGTGATCGAATTGTTAAGACTAATACAGTGATTCTCAACCACTGTGCCGCGGCACTTTTGTGTGCCGCCAAATTTCAAAAGTGTGCCGCCAAATTTTGCAAATATATAATAATGTTAATATTAATAAATTATATCATTTAAAAAAATATATATTTATGCAGTGTGTTGTAATAAGTAAATAATTTTTATCCTTTTCTTTGTGTGCCGCCAAATTTTGAAATCGTTAAATATGTTCCGCAACAAAAAAAGGTTGAGAATCACTGGACTAATATAATACATAGAACAGGTTTAAATTTTTTAAAAAACTACAAAAAATTATAAGTCACATAACTTATTATTAATTTGTAATTAAACTTAAGGATGATAAATTAGTTAATGAGGATGATTAATATAAAAATAGGACAATAGATATGACTAGTAATATAGTAAATAGTGATAATATAGAAGTTTTATAGACGCCTCCAACAATACAGAGTATGTGGGCGAAGCTATGAGTTTACTGAACTCCATGATATATCCTCAGGTATGCCAAACACAATATAATCTTCTCAATTCTATACAACGTACACCGCAGTCCTACTTGGACACATAAAGGAATACTTTCTAAGAGCTCTCACTACAATGCACTTTTAGAGACTGAATGACGATGGTGAGGTATGTAAATTTTAAAAAAGAGTCCCTACCCTACCTTTATTCGAAATTCAAAATTCCTTTGTATTTTTATGAGCTGTTTTTACAAAAGTTGATGTAGAATGTTCGAATGAGTTCTACAATGAAAGAGTTTCAAGTACGAAATTTAAGGAGTGGCGTAGCTTCTAAAGGGCTAGGTGGTGCCATCCACTGGAGTCCTCGGACGCTGACCAGCAAGCTAGTCGAACTTCTGATAATAACTTACACTTTTAAGATATAAATATAATAGGTTGCAACACAACTATAATCATGGCAACACAGTTAAACTTAAAGAGAATTCCTTAATAAATTCTTTGTTTGTTTAAATTACTTATTGGATAGTTAGTTTATATTATTTTTATAAAATATGTTGGTTGAATAAAAACCGAAAAATTTTATTAGCTACTCCTGTGAAAACATCGCTGGCAGATTCCACCAGCGGTCGTCGTTGTTATACCGGCCTGATTAGGTGCATCTTCAGGCCTCTTTGTGTCATATATAACATTGAAGAATATATATGACGATATGAATTTTTTTATACAAGCTCGGTTTCTTTATACGAGTTTCTTGTAGGCTCTTCTCGACTGAGTTGTTTTTTTTTTTTCGAACCGGTGTTAGTTTTTTTGACGTTCATAAGCACCTTCTCTGGGCCCAAATTGAATAAATAATTTTTGGATTTTGAGCAACGACATTGTGCCTGATGGTAAGCACAATGCAATCCAAAATCAGTGGCAACCGTATATCCGTCGGTGGTCGTCCCTGTCATATCATGGTTCATGAATTGAATTTTTCGAACACAACAAGTATTTGATTCTTATAACACACCAGTTCGCTTGATTACCTAGCTACACCATTCGGTTAGAGTTGTAAGCAAGGCTAGAAATACGAGTCTTAGTCCAAGGTTGTGTGTGATAAGCGCACATGTGTATGTTTTTGTGATTTAAAACGGTCTCTAAGTTGGAGAGCGTCGTGTATAATATAGACGGCGCGCACACATGTTGTCGCAGTTAAATATAACCGACGGTTCAACGCACGAGGGGGTATGGCGTCCGCTTAACCTAGACAGACTACTGTGGCATGTTATACGTTTTATTGAAAACTCAACTTAGACGGCACAATATTATGTGAATATCTGCCAGATAATTAATCCCTTAGGCACTAAACTGGCGTTTATGCCAGATTTTCTGTGTTCCGATTTTTTTATAGCTATTGAGCAGTCTAGTTTTTGATGCCGTTTTAGACATTTTGGATACCCACCCCCCTCCCTTGTCAGCAATATTAACCAAAGTTCTTACTATCCTCCGTAAGCATAACTAAAAAAATGAACTATTAGTTTACCAAGCACCATTAACGCATTAATTGCATGTATTTATTTATGAAATTCTCGCGACCCAGGACAAATGCTCTAGTGCGGGGGTTATCAATAAACAAAAATAAACAGAATTTGAATAACAGAGTTTAATTTGAATTAAATATTTCGAATCTTATTTTAATTTTGTATTTAAACTAAATTATTATTCTTGTAAAGTAAATATTGCTTACGTTATCATCATTTAGACGCCCCTTGCCATGTAAAGTAAAGCATAGACCCCCCAATTGATACGCACGAAGTACTAAAATGGCCGTTTCTATGTAAACAATTTTTTTTCCTATTAAAATTTTCCAATGTGGGTGGTGTAGTTCGCTACTTCACCTCTGCCTAACCCTTCGGGGAAAACAGGCGTGAGCATATGTATGTATGTATGTATTAAAAATTTCCATAATAATCATGGTGTATTTTCGACTTTTTTACAATATTATTTTGCTCAATGTAATAATTCTTAATAATAATAACAATTCGTAAAGAATAATACCACCCCATATTTTCCCGTAGGTGTCGTATAAGGCGACTAAGGAATAAACCAGGGATGGGCAGGATTATCCTCTGAGTATCACAAACACTTGACTGCGATCACCAACCCTAGGCGTGGTGATTATGGCAATCCTCCCCTTAATTGGGGGAGACCTATGTCCAGCAGTGGTCGGCTTTTGTTTGAATGGATGGATGGAATAATACGAAGTAGTATACATTTTATTACATTTATAAAAGGATAAAAGTAAATTGAAATCGACAAAAAAATGACAATCAGCACGTTCTCTTGTAATATATGAAAAACTATGGTTAGGTTAGGTTAGGTTAGTTTAAATTACTTGGAAAACCTAACAATTAAAAGTTACATATTTACCTCAAAGTGGAATAATATAGCAGGTATAAGGATAAAATATATTAATTTTTGTACCAAACGATTATGCAAAATAACAGCCATGTTTAGAATTATTGTTCAATGATGTTATTATAATCTGTTTTTAGACAATGATGAGTCCAAACTATGATCTCATTATGAAATAACTGTCTACAGTTCAAACAATCATTGACAAGCATTGGTCTTACAATATCTCCAATAAATATTACATATAAAGGACTCTCGCCTTCTCAACGTAAGGATTCTTGTTAAATAACGTATTTCTGTTGTACAAATCTATTATTGAGATAATGCTGGTAAATGCAACATACATATGTGTATAGACAAAACGCCAATTAGATAACAGATGCATCGTCGTACGTGGGATTGCAAAACATTTGTATGACGCCTTGTGTTCTCCTTCTCAATGCGCATTTAATTTGCATAACCGCTCAAAGATTCGACCTTAAATGTAGAATTATTATCAAGTAAATAGGACAGAATTGATAAACAAATTTTAAGTTAATTGAAAGATCAATTTAAAAGATTTTTTATAGAAAACAAATTTAACCCCTTGAGCACTTACCTGGCGTTTACGCCAGCTTTCCATTTTTTTCCTATTGTCTTATTTTTATGGGTACTCGACACATTAAGTATGAATATCGTTCATAAGATATAAATATGTTTATATAGGGTGTAATTTCGCACTAAACTTCCAAGGCGTGTTGCCACAGTGAAATTTTATGTGATATTAATGAAATCATTTTAAGAGGCTTTCTTTTTCCTCAATTGCAAAGTGAATATTCAAAAGATCACTTGAATTACTTGAAATACTGCATATTTGAAGTAGCACGGCGAGTCTTAAATGACAATATGACTTGAATGTTGTGAAAGTTGAAAATATTATCTGGAAGGCCAAACAAATGGTGTTAAGACATAAATTATAAAGATTTCATTTATCATTGTGTATTGTGTAATATTAAATTTTTATTATAATATAGTCAAAATGATACAATAATAATAATTAGCAATTGTAATAGAACATTGAAACGATATGTATGTTTATTTTAGGTATCGCGAAAGACAGTTACTGTTTAATAACAAATAGAAAACTACGAGGCAAACGATTGCATTTAAATAGAATGAAATGGTGGAAACAAGGTAAAGATAAATAAATCTACGCATTGGACTATTTTGTAATATTTAAATCATAACTATTAAACGTGTCATAATTAATATGTTTGTTTTCATTAATATTGTTATTAGGCGTCCATTTTGCACACGTTCAGGTTCTGCTAAATATGCACACATTTTAGCGGTCTTAAATCGATTTATCCAATTGCTGTGAACTAAAATCGGTCACGTCGTGGCATAGATCGTCGCGTTTTAACCAGTTCAGGTAATATTTTTAACTCGGCAAACATAAAATAATTTTTTGAGGATCGATTATATAGTTTACCAAAGTACGTATGTATATTTTTTGTTCTACATATTTCAAGTAACTATTAAAATGATTATGAGACTTGATTACCATGCGTTTATTCCTATTCATTGTTAAAAATGTGGGTCGTGATCAATTGTAATTATATATACTCGTATACCTCGTAAAGCTTAATGGAAAATCGGTTCCTTTTTTTATTCAGTAAATTGATCGCACTTAATAGTAAAAGTACAAGCTAAGAATATTTGCCCCATCCAACTTAGCAATAATAATCTATTGAGGGAAAATCGCAGTAGTCACATTCGGTAACGAAATATATCACTGCAAAAGCCAGTAGATTCTTAGATAGTTGAGCACATATTTGGTCGATATTAAAACGCGATGTGTGTTCGCTAGGTTGTTTTTATTATCGTTGGTATCGTAGTCAAATTACTTTAATAAAAATATTCTTAAATAGATACCATTTCTCCATTACTGTTTCCTCAGCAGGATGTGTATAACGTAACAGTCAAGCAAGCATTTTCGTGTCTGGATCAGGATCAGGTTAGAACTGCATTGACAACTGCAACCTTTGACGCCGCATCCGATCGCATTGCCAACTGCGTTATTTTTACTCTAAATTACTTTATGTTAATTCTATAAAATGTGTATTTAAATGACCAATCAGCAACTATTATTTCAGACGTACCCACATCACCGGATCGTCGTGCACACAAAGAGATTCACACGGCCTTGCCAGTGTGCGCTTCGAGCCAACAGAAGGTTGACTAACACGGAAATACGTAACAAAATGCTACTTACCTACGAGTTTTACGAATTAAATAGTAACGGCGATGATACTCGAATAATTCTTTTATTTTATATTTTTATATTTTATCATATTTATAAATGCTTTGTTGGTATATGAAATATACACGTACACTTGAAATGTTTATTTTCCACATTAAAATAAATAAAAAAGAGCAAATATTTTTTTTATCGTTAAGTAAACTATTAAAATTCAGTTCAGCTTGATACTAAATTAAAAAGATTAATGTATAATGTGTTTTAAAATTAAATGAATATAAATTGTAACTTATTATTACTAGGTTTATCTTAAAGTATTTGTGATAACAGTTTCGCTTGTGACGTTAGATTCGACCTCTAAAACGATCATAATAGCGTCGTTTTTAAATTAATTCTAAGGTCAAAATAAACGTTTAAAAGTGGGAAATATTTCGTAACCAGACTAAACAAAAAAAACACTAATAAATATCTCTAATAACCTAGAACTTCGTTCAAAAATAAAAATCGCATTAAAATGAACGTTGATGATTCAAATGTTATCGGTTAGACAAATATGTACTTTTAAATTATGTCTTAGTACAGAATTAAGAAACAAGCAAAAACCCTTGAAAATAATTTTATTTTGCCTTGCAGTTTGTAGCCTCGCGTGTAATATACATAAACAAATCTAGTTTATTTTCCCACAACACTGCTGTGTTCCGTTTTGAAGGAAAAGACGCCGATGGAAAATCAATAATATAATGGCTGAACACTCTGGATTTCGTTTACTTTGTTACTCAGTGATGACGACTCAATGAACAGCGAATAGTTTCGTGCTACTTTAATTAATTATTCCGTCAGTTTGGTAAATTTTGGTTTGGTTGTTTACAAAGTTTAAGATTTGCATTATATATTTTATAAATGTATATTAATAAAAATGAACGAATAAAATTTATGCGTTATTTTAATTTATTTAATGTCGCGCTTTGAATTTTTTTATTACCAGTCTTTCATGACTTGTAAGGCGATATCTGAAATTATTTACATTGTATAGGCTCAGTATTTTGACCACCTGATATGTAGTGACAATGTGATCCAGGATGGTAGACAGTTAAACACACTAAGCCGAGAGTTACTGGTTCTTAAGAGATGCTCCCGGATCACCTTATTGGTATTTGGCGACAGGTTTTCAAACTTGAGGGTTGTCGCTACCCAGGCGGACATCATTAGAAAATGTCCTACCACCATGCTATGGTGTCCTCGTCTTCATTTTCCGAAAGCTCAGGCGGTTTTAGAGTTGGATCGGTGGGGTCGAACCCGCGTCCGTTGACAAGAATCCGACCGCACCACCAACATCGCCGTCATCGCAATTTGGAGATTATTAATTAAAATCTAAAAATCTTCTTAACTATGACATAAATAAAAAGAATTTATTACTTTAATATGTCAATGGATAACATACCAATTTGCCTCTGAGATCTACATTCACCGGGAATATTATGTAAAGGTCAATGATAAAATCTACAGACATCTCCAAATCTTTGAATACATCATTGACTATTGAAATGTAAATAAGCTGCTTTATCATTAAAATATTTATAAGCTAACAAGACTTCGAGTATTATTAATGTGTCATGTTGATCTTTAGAATTTAGTCAAGACACATTCGACATGTTATCGCTAAAGTCTAGTTTATGTATCAATAGTTAGTATACACGTATTATGCAGTGCAATGAACTATAAACAAGGCATACGACAATGGACAATTCATGTTAATAATTACAATTTTCACTTAAATTTGAAACTTAATACGGGTATTCTATAACATAGAAAAGTATGCAGTTAACTCGTAAATTAAATTTTTTCATAAATATATTGTTAACATACATATGACAAGCACGCATTATCGCGCGACTCCGAAATAGGATTTCCTGTACAATAAATAGCCAGAGGAGGGCGGGTATGCTGACACCAAGGCATCCTTAGCTTAATAGCTCTTGATACCTAAATAGTATTGTGATATTATAAACCTAATACTCTAATTTAGGTATGATTTTAAGTAGGTAAATTCAAAGTAAATATGCGATTAATAAATTTTGAATAGAAGATTAAACAGCGGAAATACCATTACTTTATTTTTTTCACTTAAAACTACACATTTTTTTTTTAATTTTTGCGTAAAATGCCATTTTTGTTGTTCATTTTAACTGTAGTATGTAGGTAATAAACGTTTAGTTAAACATAAATGCATTGGATTGTCACGTCTTGTTTATGCTACCAACAATGCTTCCTCTAAAGATTTTTGTGTACTTAGCAGGTATATTATGTTATGCCTCTAAAGATAATTAGCACGATAAGCGTGTAACCCTGGAAATATTTCGCAAAAAATGCTGAATTTACACTGACCATTTTATATCATACAAAATAAAATCTGAAGCTCTGAATCACTAGGAGTATTGTATCTCAATTAATTAGGCCCTTTTTTTTTTTTTTTTTTGACGGGGGGAAATGCATTTACGCACTACCCTTATCTATTGTATTTGGAGGATCAAGGTCCCCCAAATACAATAGATAAGGGGGCACGGAGTGACGAGCTGGCACGGAGTGACGAGCTAGCACGGAGTGACGAGCTAATTAATTAGGCCCTGTAATTAAACCAGTGCAAAAATGTTGAATTTTGTAGCTTCTTAGCTGTATAATTCGACTCTAAAAAGTCTCATTGCTGATCTCATCCGATAAACAACTTAGTATACTAATCTATAAAGCTTAATCAATTAAATACGTAGAAATTTTAGAAAAGTAAAAGAGAAGTTTAACGCGTTTTTATAAGTTACTAATAAAAACTAAGGAATCTATAGAGAAATAAAGTTGTAGTAACGTGGTCAAATCAGCATTGGATAAAAATAATATGTAATTACATGTACGGATAAATTACATTTACAAAAGTTGCAGCGTTTACACACGTGTAAGTTGTACGTGCCGTATATAATAATAGGAATATATGTTTAGTAAATGTTATAAATTAATTAAACGGATACATTAATTATTATCATTTTCAAAACGTTTATAATATAGTTCATGATATATATTATACCAGTTGTAAACAATTTTTATTTCAACGTTGTATCTTGTTTACCGATTGATTTTAAATTGACGAAAATATTTTAAACAGATTACTCGTCGATTAAATGAATAAGTGAATGTATATGATACTAAGACAGAACAATTAAATAATTAACGCTAGGCCGTTGTTCCTATCCGCCATACATGTTTACATGCCCACACCCAGTCCACTGAACTCTGATCACATGCTGGCAGTTTACGGGAACGAGCCAAATACCGTTGGCGATGATTCCGACCTAACAAAATGATTCAAACCACGCAATTAACATTTTTTTAAACCTGTCAATATTTTATATAATGGATTGTTTCATATTATCTACAAGGAACTGCGAAATGAAATTGAAAATAACATGTCAAATAAAAAAAAAAAAATCGTTCACCTGAACATAATTCGAATAAAATTATTACATAAAACCTTGACAATTATAATAAGGAAGGATTATCCATGGCCACTGACTGCCATTATGTAAAAGCCAGCAGTTAACATGTATAATGAAGTATTGAAATTATATAATGTATTACATTTTCAAAGCGATTACGAATAAATTTGGATTATTTTAGTAGACCAGGTTTGGTTTCATGGCATGCGGAAAGTTGCGTGCTATCGACTCCCAAGCTTAATATACCATTTTTATGGCGAATAACTATTATTCGTAAAACTTGACAGTAACGATTTCGGTGCCGAACCTTGGCGAAACCTGTTTTTGTTTTCACTATTACTAAGTATTTATGATTTGAACACACAGCGGGCGGGCCGGGACGCTAGCGCGATTTTACTATAGAAGAGGTCGTGCTCGGGTTGCGTCGATGCGATATCTTCTATATAATCATCGCGTTGGCGTCCCAATCCACCCGCTGTGTGTTGCAACCATTTAACTCTAGTGGTACTGCCATTATTAAAGCAAAGTTTTGATTAATGTATTTTGTTCTAATTTTTCATTGACATGTATTAACAATGTTGCTGTCTTCACAAATAGAAAATCACGAAACTGGATAGTATTTATAAGTGTAGATTTACGAAAAGCAAGTATGTATTACTAAACTAAACATTAAGAACTCTAGGGTTATTAATATAATACAAAAAAAAAGTTATCTGAAAATAAGAGTCTAGTAAATGGTAAAAGCTACATTTTGTGTGTGGAGATTGTACAGAGACAACTCCTTTGGGAATTGAAATAGAGCGAAGCTATTGGATATTGCTAGATAGATACGAAAAGATAACGGCATTAATAGATATTATTTTTGATATAATAACTTTATCAAGTACTGAATGTCGATATTGACATCTATTTGAACCTTACGAGATGAAGTGAAAATATACTAGTTCTATTGAACCGCCTTTCCAAGTAACTTAAAAGTGATGCAAGTTTCTATTTTTGCTGTTTAATGTTTATTTTTGTGTATTTATTACTACATTTGTATCCGGTTTTAAGATAATAGGATAGTCTAATTTATGGAAAACAACATATAATAAATATTTCTAATAATACTCTGGAGAAACGAGCGTTTTAAGCTTTTAGTAAGGAGGGAGCGAGCGAGAGAGAGAGAGAGAGGAGATTGATCTATCCCTTTCCCGTAAAGCGAATATTATAGAATTCCTATGAAGCACGTAAATTGTGTCGGTAAATTAACATAGTGCGCACTCTCTAGAACAAAATTACAATGCTTTAAAGTTCCTTTTGATCAGATTTTTTGTTTCGAGTTTTTACCCTTATTTATCGTGTACATCGCTATTTATACTTATCATTGATTTTTGTATAAAAAGTAAAAAAATACTTGCAACTAATATACTTTTTTTTTAAATCGGCAACACTTGTGTCCAATTTCGTTGTGAAGAAACAAGCGTCGATGCGAGTGGTACGACGTTACTACCCAGCTAAATGTAAACTGGCCTATGCACTAGTAAAATTAATTTCAATTTATTCTTTGACTTTCAAAAGCAATTCCATTGTTTAATCGAGGCATTAATTATACCATTGTTTCCTTTATAATTCATATATTATTACATCGACTACTCAGACCTATTTAATTATCTATAAAGTCTTGTTTTTTTCCCCTATTACACACCTATTATAGTTTTTATAGGTAAGACTGCTTTGTGATGTAACACCGAACGATCCTCGGAGACCGTTAACTTGAATGGTTGTATAAATTGACATTTTTTATTGATTCTTTCCGAGATCCATAATGTAACTGTTAACAATCGGTAAATATAGGTAGGTACACTTGGACCACACAGCCCGGGGGCTCATCGACAACGGCCCAAGAAGTGCATTGATCCCCGCTGGCAGCCTTTTGTATCCGCCACCAACGTGATACAGTGACACTTTCATGCACTAGCTACACACAGGTATATGGATTCTGTAAGGGACCACAACACAGAATTTACGTCTAAGGTAGTCTAAGTTCTCTAAACCGAGGTCCGTACCACTTTGTTACTTTTGCGCTGAACACCACTTTCCTGGCTGAGCGACCTGAGCGCTCGCCTCAAAAGTTCGCTGAAGATGTCAAGGCCCTTCCGCTTAACAGCATTTACATAGTCAATTCGAAAAGAAAAAAAAAAATTTGGACCACCAGAAAACTTATTCATACATTCACCCGTCTCTTCAACCGAAAGACGTCCACTGCTGGACATAGGTCTCCCACAAAGATCTCTACGACGACCGGTTTTGCGCCACCCGCATCCAGCAGATTCCCGCGACCTTCACCAGGTCGTCGGTTCACCTTGTGGGGAGGGCCTACCCACGCTACGTCTTCCGTGCCCGTTCGAGAACCCGTTGGCCCCATCGGCCATCGGTTCTGCGAGCAATGTGCCCAGCCCACTGCCATTTAAGTTTAGCAATTCTTCGGGCAATGTCGGTTACTTTGGTTCTTCTGCGGATCTCCTCATTTCTGATTCGATCACGCAGTAAAACTCCAAACATAGCCCTCTGAGCTTTTTTTATTAGGCCTAATGTGAGCGCCCACGTCTCAGTGCCGTATGTCATCACTGGCAACACACACTGGTCGAAGACTTTCGTCTTGAGACACTGCTGTATTTTAGACGAGAAGATTCTGCGTAGCTTCCCGGACGCGGCCCAGTCGAGGATTCGTCGATTAACCTCTTTCTCGAAGTTGGATCTACCTAACTAGACGGTTTCTCCCAAGTATACATATTTGTCAACAACTTTGAGGATAGAGTCACCGCTTTTTATAGGAGTTGGCACAACATGGACACTAGGACTTTCGTCTTGTCCATGTTCAATTTAAGGCAAGCTCTACTGAGGTCAACGAGCAACTTTAGGTCTTCTGTGGTCTCAGCCATGACCACATTATCATACCACAAAGCGGAGGTGTGTTATGTACTCGCCGTTTATGTTAATGCCAAGTCCTTTCTAATACAGAACCTTGAAAACATCCTCGAGCGCAGCGGTAAACAGTTTCGGAAACTTATGATTGTAATAAAATGTGAAAATATGTAATAAATAACTTTCATTTTTAATGCAAGAATAATAATTGGTTACATACTAGAAATAAAACTTCATAGTGAATTTTCTAGTTTATATTTTACAAATATTCATTATCAAAAAGAATATTTTTCATAACGAACATTTATCTAACAATAAGTTACAATACATATATTTATTACGAATAAATATTGTAAAAAAAAACAGTTTTTCAAAAATCACTGACTTGATTATTGCTAAGGAATAAAGTACTTTGAGATAAACATTAAAAGCTTAGTAATTAATTTTAAAACGAGTTTAGAAAAAAAAAAACCCATTTTCACACTGATCTCTTCGCGTGTCACTGATTGAAATAATAAATCGTTTAAATTGAAGGTTGAAGAATAGCCTCTTGTTCTAATAATAATAACTCTTTACTTTCTTGATGATATCATTACTGATTTTGTGCGGGACAGCCTGGGATGTTATTAGGCAGTCCGCTAGTTCACACCGTTGTTGCTGGATTGCGAGAGATGTAGTAAATAATGCCAGATGCCAAAGTTTCAACAATATGTTTATTCATACAATACAGGGTTATGACACGGTTACAATATAATACAGACAACAAATTACACTATAAAACAGACACAATCTAGGAATACTATATAACACAGAGACAACACAATTACAATAGAAACAAGATAGACAGAGACAACACAATATAGAAACAGTAGACACAGATATTAAACAGGATATAAAGCATGCACAAGATTAACAAGACATATAGCAAGATACGATTCACAGTTTAGACAATATAAAAACACACACACACTAGTCCTCACTACAGTCCTTACACTAATACTCACAGTTGTCCTTACACTAGGACTCACACTCGTACTCACACCCGTGTGTGAGTTTACGCGCACGATATGTCTCGAATTACGCGGAATTCGAGACCCACTATAGTTCGATACGCGGTTCACTGGTTCGGTTCGCGGATCGCGTAGGTTCGGAACGCGGATCACTGTGGCTCGGGACACGGAATCACGGTCTGGTCGGAGCGCGGTTCTCGTACTCGGGGACGCGGATTCACGGTCAGGTCGGAGCGCGGATCACTATGGTTCAAGACGCGGATCTTCTGAACGCAGTGCACTGTTGCTTGAGGACTTCTTGCGGACTACTTGCTGAATGTTTGACTACTGCTTCTGTCTCAGAGTTTAGTTCTTAGATGTTTCTTCTTCGGAGAGCGATCGATGACTGCATGATTGGCACCGTCCCGGGCGGATACTTAAGCTCCCGGCCTGTGTGTGACCCCGTTGCTACGGATCGAGGTAGGCCGGTCGCGTTCGGCGGCGAATCAGAGCGCACCGCCCGGCGGTGCCGCGAGGTGTTTTGTCTCGCTCTCACGAAGATGCGACGTGTCCGACGCGCACGTTCACGTAATATTCTTTACAATTACGTAATTCAGTAATTCTATTCCGTAAACTGTTCTGTTATTTCCTAAATATACGCGGGATCTTATCTAATAATTACGCGCCGTCTATCTAGATAATATGCGTAATTTATCTAGCTAATATGCGCCCTCTATCTAGAGGGCGCTGTCCTGCACATTACTCCCGCCGTGCGTCGTCCGCGATAAGCGGCGGCGCATATACATGTGGTGCAGGACCCGTGTGCGATACAGGAACCGCATCATTCTCTAAGACGACGATCTTCGTGCAGGTCTTCCTCTGCGTGCGGTGTAAGTCCTCCATCGTAGGGTGTCTCTCGCGCCAACTTGGCGGCGCGCACCATATGCTCCCATGAATGGAGCTCCTGACGGGACGAGTCACCCGTCTAAATTCTTCTATGAGGCTTCGACCGCCGTGCCGTCTTCGTAAACGGCGCGTCGAAACTCGTTGCTTGCCCCGTGGGAGTTCGTACCAATGTTCAGAGGCGCGACCGTGTCTGTCGCTCCTCGCTCCCGCCGGTCTAGAGATCTGTACCGGGATCTCACATGTCCTGAGATGGCCGCTGTGGTTCTTGTTTTGGAACCTCGGCCGGAAACACAGGCGATACTTCTTCGCCAAATCCCGCCTCGCGTCGACCGATGAGTTCTGTAGCTGATAACTAGCAACTACTGCGTGTCCCTGTCGATAGTTCAAGTGACACTTGTTCGGTCGATCCTCGACGACGGTGCGGACTCGATGACGTCTTGCCTGGGGTTCGGTGCTCTGCTGGCGATGTTGCGCGGCTTGCATTGCATACGGCAGCTCGCGTAGGTCCGCCCTTGATCGCTGGGCGGTGTCGGCCCGCGGCTGGTTCCGTGGACTCCACCAAAGTGCCGCGGCGGCGGCTGTCGGAGGTTGTGGTGCACCCGAATGCCAGGACTCGGCTGTGGTCACTGGCTGCGGCACGCTATGTTTCCTCCTCGGTTTGATCGTTCGTGTCGGTTCCTCTTGCAGCGGCGGGTGTGCGGCAGTGACGCCCGCTGGTTGGGTCGTAGCGCCCCAGGATGCGGCAGTGATCACTGGGGGTGCGGCGGCTGTCTGTGTCGGCGGTTCTCGCCGTTCCGGCAGCGGCTGTGCGTAGGTGACGCCCGCTGGCTGGGTCGTAGCGTCCCAGGATGCGACATCGCTCACTGGGACCTCGGCTAACTGCGACGGCGGTTCTCGCCGTTGTTCCGGCAGCGGGTGTGCGGCGGTGACGCCCGCTGGCTCGGCCGTAGCGCCCCAGGATGCGGCAGCGCTCACTGGGACCTCGGCTGACTGTGACGGCGGTTCTCGCCGTTGTTCCGACAGCGGGTGTGCGGCGATGACGCCCGCTGGTTCGGCCGTAGCGCTCCGCGATGCGGCTGTGATCGCTGGAGCCTCGGCTGACTGTGACGGCGGTTCTCGCCGTTGTTCGGGCAGCGGGTGTGTGGTAGTGACACCCGCTGGCTTGGCCGTAGCGCTCCGCGATGCTGCTGTGATCGCCGGAGCCTCGGCTGGTTGTGACGGCGGTTCTCGCCGTTGTTCCGACAGCGGGTGTGCGTCGATGACGCCCGCTGGCTGCACCGTAGTGTCCCAGGATGCGGCAGCGCTCACTGGGACCTCGGCAGACTGTGACGGCGGTCGCCGTCGTTCCGACAGCGGGTGTGCGTTGATAACGCCCGCTGGCTCGGCCGTAGCGCTCCGCGATGCGGCTGTGATCGCTGGAGCCTCGGCTGACTGCGACGGCGGTCGCCGTCGTTCCGGTAGCGGAGGTGCGGCGGTGACGCCCGCTAACTGGGCCGCAGCGTCCCAGGATGCAAAATAGCTCACTGGGACCTCGGCTGACTGCGACGGCGGTTTTCGCCGTTGTTCCGGCAGCGGCTGTGCGTAGACGCCCGCTGGCTGCCCCGTAGCGCCCCAGGATGCGACAGCGCTCACTGGGACCTCGGCAGACTTCGGTAGCTGTGCGGCGGTGGCTCCCGCCGATGCTGTCATCATGTTACCCCAGGATGCGGCTCTGCTCACTGGGGATTCGGCTGACTGCGGCGGATGTGCGGCAGTAGCTTCCGCTGATGCTGTCACCATGTTACCCCAGGATGCGTCAGTGATCACTGGGAACTCGGCCGACTGCGGCGGCTGTGCGGCGGTGGCTCCCGCCGATGCGGTCATCTTACCCCAGGATACGGTAATCACTGAGGGTTTGGCTTGCTGCGGCAGATGTGCGGCAGTAGCTTCCGCTGATGCAGTCACCATGTTACCCCAGGATGCGTCAGTGATCACTGGGAACTCGGCCGACTGCAGCGGCTGTGCGGCGGTGGCTCCCGCCAATGCGGTCATTTTACCCCAGGATACGTCACTGATCACTGGGGACCCGGTTGACTGCAATTGTTCGGTGGCGGTGGCTCCCGCCGATGCGCTTACCTTACCCCAGGCTACGGCTCTGCTCGCTGGGGGCTCAGGTGGTTCTGTATCCGTCGCCTTCGTTCTGCTGGTCGGAGGACGCGGCGCTCTCGACTGCCAGGACTCGGCTGTGGTCACTGGCGGCGGCACACTATGTTCCATCCTCGATTCGACCATTGGCGGCGGTTGCTGCGGCGGCAGCGGGTGTACGACGGTGACGCCCGCTGGCTGAGGCGCAGCGTCCCAGGATGCGGCGGTGATCACTGGGACTTCGGCTGGCTGTGGAGGCGGATGTGCGGCGGTGTCTCCCGCCGGTGTAGACGCTGTGTTGTCCCAGGATGCGGCTAGGAGTTGAGGTCGCTGCGGCGACGGCTGTGCGGCAGTGGCTCCCACCGATGTTATCACCATGTCGTCCCAGGATACGTCACTGATCACTGGGCATGATGATCCTATATCCGTCGCCTCGGGTCTGAACGTTCGTTCTGCTATTGCGACCAACTCCGTCGTGGTCGTATCCAACCACGTGTGGACATGCTGCGTCTTGTCGGATCTGGAAGTACACCCGACATACCTACTCTGTTCCGCCTCATATTCGGCTGCAGCCAGTTCCAATCTCAGTCTGGCTATTCTGGCTGCAGCCTCGGCTAGACGTTCGGCCTTTGAACGCCTGCTCGTCCGTGATGCAGCTCGACGCTCTCCGTGCTCTTCGCTGGCGGCGTCGCACTTCGTGACCGCCTGCTGCTGCTGTGTGCCTTCTATGACGGCTCGCTGTTCAGTTGCGGCCGTTGACTGGTTCCTTTTCACCGTTGCCGTGACGCACGTAGTAGTGCCCGTGTCGAATCCGGACCCCATCACGGTGACTGTCGATAGTGAAGTCTGTGTCTCCTCGTGCCTTCCTGTAGATCTAGTAACTGGCATGTTGTTCGTTCTATTTACTACACTCTCGTAGATCCGGCTCGAAGGACCATGCGATGTGCGGGACAGCCTGGGATGTTATTAGGCAGTCCGCTAGAACACACCGTTGTTGCTGGATTGCGAGAGATGTAGTAAATAATGCCAGATAGAAAGTTTAAACAATATGTTTATTACAGGTTAGACACGAGTTTACACAACACAATTACACGTTATAATACAGACACACTATAGAAATAATATAGAAACACGCACAATAGTACAGAGACGACACCATTACAATAGAAACAAGATAGACAGAGACAACACAATATAGAAACAGTAGACACAGATATTAAACAGGATATAAAGCATGCACAAGATTAACAAGACATATAGCAAGATACGATTCACAGTTTAGACAATATAAAAAAACACACACACACTAGTCCTCACTACAGTCCTTACACTAATACTCACAGTTGTCCTTACACTAGGACTCACACTCGTACTCACACCCGTGTGTGAGTTTACGCGCACGATATGTCTCGAATTACGCGGAATTCGAGACCCACTATAGTTCGATACGCGGTTCACTGGTTCGGTTCGCGGATCGCGTAGGTTCGGAACGCGGATCACTGTGGCTCGGGACACGGAATCACGGTCTGGTCGGAGCGCGGTTCTCGTACTCGGGGACGCGGATTCACGGTCAGGTCGGAGCGCGGATCACTATGGTTCAAGACGCGGATCTTCTGAACGCAGTGCACTGTTGCTTGAGGACTTCTTGCGGACTACTTGCTGAATGTTTGACTACTGCTTCTGTCTCAGAGTTTAGTTCTTAGATGTTTCTTCTTCGGAGAGCGATCGATGACTGCATGATTGGCACCGTCCCGGGCGGATACTTAAGCTCCCGGCCTGTGTGTGACCCCGTTGCTACGGATCGAGGTAGGCCGGTCGCGTTCGGCGAATCAGAGCGCACCGCCCGGCGGTGCCGCGAGGTGTTTTGTCTCGCTCTCACGAAGATGCGACGTGTCCGACGCGCACGTTCACGTAATATTCTTTACAATTACGTAATTCAGTAATTCTATTCCGTAAACTGTTCTGTTATTTCCTAAATATACGCGGGATCTTATCTAATAATTACGCGCCGTCTATCTAGATAATATGCGTAATTTATCTAGCTAATATGCGCCCTCTATCTAGAGGGCGCTGTCCTGCACAGATTTGTTTACTGTTGACTACTGATGTTATCGTTTATCGGTGATTTAAAAAAATGTGAATATGGATTCCACACATAGGAATATCATAATTGTTTACGTTATAAATATTTAACATACATATCGAACTGACAGCAGTCACATAATGTTTCATATTTTCTTAACGAGTGGATTGATGATAAAATATATGAAGTAACGTTTAGGTATGATTTATTTTGATTTGTAACAATAATTTATGAAAAAATACACCGTATGAACACTTTTGAATTAAATACACAGAAATCTATACAAGGAAATGAAAAATAATGTAATTTAATTATTTTTTTACCATATTTACAAATGTAAAATTTTTGTTAAGTTTTATTTATATATTTGGTTACATATCTCGATACGCTAAGTTTGGCCCCTATGTTAGAGCGGAATGTATGCAAACATCTGTTTAAATATTATTTGGTACGATGCCCTGATATGAACTATCACGTTTATGTTGTTAATTACATTTAACTAAATTAGTGTGTGTTTAACGTTGAGTTTCGTAACAACCAAATAAATTGTAATATCTGATATTATTGATTTTTATATAGAAATTCTATTAGTTCGTAATCTGGCCTAGATTGATAATTACATAGACGGGGAACTAGCTGTTATTATTTAACAAAACGTTATGTTGTATTTGATTATAAAGACGTTGGTAAAAATGTTAGTTTGTTTTTGTACATAAGTAGGAGCAGATGTGATATGTAAATGTTACCTAGTTAGGTCAAGAGCAGCTGGCATTCCAGCCGGTACGATCCACCAGGGCGGCAGCGGTGTGCACATCCGCTGCGGGAACGCACCTCACACGAACATAAAACTGTTCGTCGTCCTCACAGTAGTATCTGAGTCCGATATAACTTCGAAATCCACAATCACCACACACAGGGAAAATCGTAAACGTCAATGTCAACGTGTCATGGTCCAGTGTCTTTCAATTGACCCGATTACAGATAACTATGATGCAATCTCTTTGGCAACTGAGAATTACTGCCGGCACAATGCAGCCGAACACCGAGCTTTCCGGATAATGGTCAAACACAGAAAAAACATAAATTGTCCCCAGTTTAATTAATTAATAAATCAAGGAAATACACGAACGAGGAAGCGTTGTCAATTCTATTGAAACAACTGAAGAGCGCACAGAGAACGTTAGTTCGTCACGGCACGTATCAGGAAATAATATAAACGGAAATTAATAAAAATACTAAAGCGATAAAAGGGTGGAATATCGGGAGCCGGGTGAGTTTTCAAAAAAACTTTAGGGGAGTCATAATTAGAGGGAGCGACTGAGTGAGTAAAGTGAATAAGGGTTGTTACGGCGTTAGGGTTTAGGGTCGATAAACTTTTTCTACAGGATCAAAACTTTTTATGTTATATAAAACAAAAGTATTCTATTTCGTGGATTAAGACTGTCGAAATGCAAAAACAAAGTGCAAAACCGAGGAATTAAAGTATAAAGTAGATTTAAGGGTTTAATCGCGAAATGAGACGCGCGTTCGCGTCGCGACGCGAGGCGCTCGGTCTGTGTGTCGCTCGGTGTCGAACTGACGGTCGGCTTCGGCGCTCGGCACGCGGCACTCCGCTCGGCTCTAGTTTCGCAGTATATGGACGGTTTACGGGCTAGATGATTAGGGAACTACGAGACGATGTTTATGCCCGACTCGCGTACGTTATTACACTGTTATGATACCAACTATCGAAATAAAATAAGAATATGATCACACGAGAACTATACATTAGTGATAAAGATCAATCAGCGTTTTTCGAAATTTTGCTGTTTTGTTTAAAACAAATGTTACTCCATGAAAATTACTGGAGTTACTTAATTAAAATTCTCAGATTATGTAGAACCTAAACCAACTTTTAAACTTCTATAACTTTTCTATAAGTATACACGAAATCCTATACATATAAATAAAATTGAAATGGGTGTTTGTAATATTAAAATCACAACGTTTTTACTTAATACATTACATATGAACGGCACGTTTATAACAAAAACACATTTGTTTTAATGTTGTCTGTTCCAGCTAATCTCGAGAACGGCGAGAATAATTTTGACGGAACTCTTTCTGGTAGATATCTGAAGTTACCCCGCGTAACTTTGCGTACTTTCATTTTTTTAAATAATTAGGGTTCCACCTAAAACATGAAATCTAGTGAATAAAAATTGTCAGTTTGTCAGTCAGTTTTTGCAAGTGTTTGAATTTGTGGGAAATATATTCGCTTTCTCTTAGTACCATAAAAATTTAGGGCCAAACAAAAGTGACCCATTAAAATATTATATTCCAATGATTGTTTAAAAACTTTGTAAAAATTACAGTGAAAAATTGCGCTGAATGGAAAATATGATACGCGAGCGGAGCCGCAGGTACACAACTAGTATATTATAAAATTAACGTTACAATGTCTTGAATTCCTATTGTCATAATATTGAATAATTTACTTAATTTATTGCATTAATAACAGGCGGTAATCTTTTATTCATGTAGCTGTCCACGTCCGCTGTTATGATCAGTTATAATTACTTATATAATAATTTCTAGGAACTACCTAGACTAAGTCAAGGATGTTTATGATAAATCGTTAAAGAGATCGTGAGGCACGTTAAAACATCGTTATGATCAAAGGAATTCGGTCAAGAGACCTGAAATCCAAGCTGTTATCAGAGCAGTACTCGGAGCACCTAAATCTGATAAAACATTCTTCGACTATTATTTATCTATAGCTTGGTAAAAGGAGGTCGTGACATGCTAAAATAAAAAAAAAGTTGTATTCGATTCGCAGCGATCACAGAATTACCAAGTTTTAAGCTCCTTTAATTAAATGATTGAATTGTGTAGAAACAATGTGAGTCATAGTCAACCATACAGTAAACAACCGTAATTTGCTGCATAAACTAGTTTAAATGAAATACGAATACAATACAAGTCCTAGATAGATCGCCTTAATAACAAAATTAGTAGTTTAGTGCAACGCAGAACAACCATAGTGGTCCGCAGGAACCAAAATATGGTCCACAAACAAATTGTATTCGCATCGCCGCGCATTGTTAGTTTGGTTGACAAATAACCGCAGAAGCCAGAGACCTTTTTTTCTATTAAAATAATAACATGTGTATTACTATTGACTTTTTAATATTTTATTTTTGATATTGAGTCAGTTCTTGCTCATCGTGGATGACAAAGAAATCATTTTGGTTCTATATATACATAGTTACAAGTAAGCTTTCCGCGTCTATCTGTCTTCTCAATATTTTCCTAAAACACAACGGATTTAGAGGCTGTTTTCACCCTCAGTTAAGTATTTTTTTCAAGGTAGATTATATGTTTGAGGCATCAATAATAGTTCTTAAATATTACCCGATCTTTTTTAAAGATATGTTTAATTATTATTAATATTAAAACGTTAGTCTAATTCGTAATATTGAGATTTATTAAATCCTAACGTGCGGCGGGTTTCAATATCTAATCTTAACTTTTAGATTGAAGTCAAACCAAAAATAAATCGGTTTTCCGCTGAAATTTCGGATTCAGTAGACAAAAACAGATTGAGATTGCATAATGAAACAGGCCTTTAAAGAGTTATTGTTTTTACTACAAATTGTTAATAGAGTTTACAAGCAAGCCCGTTCCGTTATTTTAATTTTGTTTTTTAGCCCTGATTACTTTCAACAACCCATGATAATTCATTTTGTATGTTTAAATTAAGAAAAAATGGATTATTTATGATTTTTAATAAAAACAATTTAGGTTTTTTAGACTTCAATTAGGTTTTCAATTAACTTACCATTCTCATTAATTATTATTTTAGATTAATTTCGTAGAAATGTTTGAGTAATATTTTCATACTTTATTACTACTATACTTTACAGTTATTTTGTTATTCAAAAATAAACTGTTAAAATTATTTTTCTTATTATTTATTACCACTAATACGGCTTGATAGTGTTTTACTATATTTAGCATTCCGTGTAATTATTATAAATGTCAGCATAATCGCGCTACGTTGTCTAAATAGTTGATAGTGTTTTTTAAATTAATTATGCGTTTAGTTTTAAATACTTTTAAGGAGTTAAATGGTTTTCCATTACCTTACAATGCTCAATAATAATTATAAGATTTAATTCATTATTTTAAATGAAAATTGAACTAATCTTCTTTTTAATACAAATCCTTGATCGTTTTTCAAAGTAATTATGATAATGACTCTTATTTTATTATTCTTAATAATAATTTTAAGGAATTATTTACGAGTTTTATGTTAAATGAAAAATCATTAGGTTTATCCAACAGATAGCAATGCCTGAAGCAAATGTTAATGATTTTGCTTATTTAAAAAAAAAACGAAAGGCACGTCCTCGCTTCATGAGACATATATAATATACCCTAATTATGCTTTTTTGTTATTGAAAATAATGTTTTTTTCATGGATTAAGGAGCTCATGTATTTGAGATTTGTGCTTGAAAATTCTCGTTTTTATGTTGGTATCTCTCCAAATAATAAACTTTACGAAAAAAATGTAAATTATATTATAATTATAAAGAACGATGTCCTTATTTGAATAATTTATTTCTAGTACAAATTTAATATTAATAAAATTATTTTATTCCAACCTTATTCTTTTTATATCACACGTATTACTATTATATATAATTACGTAATTCCCATCAGTCTGTTGTTTAAAAATACAATTAACAACATTAAACGCCCCTATTCTCAAAATTCTTTTTCTTCAGTTCTAAATATAATTTGGTAGTAAATATTTGAGTTGACGTAGAAAGGTTCGGTCGTACGGGTAAAGACTAACCAGATGGTGTTCGAGTTTGGTGACCTTTCGCACAACGGACACGTCGACGAAATACACAATGCGGTTGACACAAGGTGAAATTTTGTACAAAGTGAACGGCTTGAGTCATTCATGTAAGGATGGTGTGTATGGAAAGGACGCGCTGACCCGCACAAAATCCTTGATTGTATGCACTCTGACTTATTAAGCAACTAGCTGTTTGCCCGCGTCTGCGTTCATATATTCCTCACTGAGTATATGATTTTTAAATATCCATTGGAAAGTAATGTTTTTTTAATTGTCCTGCCCATTGTGTTTTAATTTTTTAACATGGTACCCTTATTTTTCCTAAAAGTTTTTTGGTACTAACGAAAAGTAAGGATATTATCACATTCTGCCAGTAAAGCTGTCCATTGAATCGAATTTTATTCACAATTTTATGAATTTTAATTTTTTGTACGCGGAACCTTAAATATTTTCGATCAATAAAAGTAGCCTAAGTTACGCGGAGTTTTTGCTATCTATCAAAGAAAGTCCCGTCTAGATCGGCCCAGCCGTTCCGAAGATTAGCACGAAACAAACAGACTTATGTTTTTGGTATAGGTATCTTAGGTACATACATTCATATGTATTAAGTAAAAACATGTTATTTTGATATGACAGACACTTTAATTTTAATTATTGGTATAGATACCACCATTAGTTTTTTAAATTAATAAAACAACCTTAACAGATCAAAGAACCTTAAAATATAAAAAAGACTGAGAGAGAAGTAACAAGTAGTCTTTAAAAAATTATTTACATAAAGTTTTCGATGATTAGTGAATTATTAATGGTTTTTCTAGCGTTACCGATACCGATAGTTGCATATTTGCAATTAATAAGAAAAATTTTAAAAATGTATCATTTTTTTTATAAAATTGGATATCGAATAATATTCATACGTGACGTCACGTAGTAAAGTCACAAACTCGACCGTTTTAGCCTTCAAGTCCCCTCACAGTTTGGAGTGTTGAAGCATTGCGAAAGTTGACAACAAAGTACGTGAGCGGTTTGCAGAAGATTTTCATTCTTGTTTTGTAAGCAGCACATTGTAAATAGTATATATTTCAGTTTAAGAAGACATTCGGTCGGAAAAGTAACCTACTTTTACAAATACCTATACGTAAATTACCTAATTCAGAAATCTATTGCTATCGCGTTGCGCCCTAAAAGAATTATAAAACACGAAAGGGACAACTGCAGCGCGGGCTGATTTTACCTATGAAAAATAGACGAAAATATCACTTCGTAGTACCCGGTTTTCCCCTCCAAAATTGAACCGATTTTTAATATTTTTTCAGTTTTACAATAAAAAGACTTTGGTTGCTTTGCTTTTTTTAAATTTTATTCATCAAAATTGTTTGACGAAGGTCTGAAAAGACGGTAAAAAATTTTCATTTTCCAAAGGCTTCTAGTTTCTACAATAACTAATTTATGGAAAAAAATCAAAACGTACGGGCATGGCGGTGGTGGATATATATTATTTGTTATAGAAATATTTACTATAATGCTTATTATCCAGGGAGGAA
The DNA here is from genome assembly GCA_014132275.2 of Samia ricini. Taxonomy (NCBI): domain Eukaryota; kingdom Metazoa; phylum Arthropoda; class Insecta; order Lepidoptera; family Saturniidae; genus Samia; species Samia ricini. The sequence continues at coordinate 6,608,390 of AP028159.1, forward strand.
ACAGGCGACTACATTTGTATGGAATAAATGCCGTCAGGATATCCTCTTAATTCTTACTTCGAACATTTAGTAGTCTTACTAAATATTCGATGTAAGTAAAATACGACTATTATTAGAAATTCAGAAGCTTCAAGGATTTTAAAAAACATAATTATAAAAAAAAAATGAACCACAAAGAAAGGGAAAGTAGTTCTAACAATATCAACAACCAGGGCTATGTGTACCGACAATGGCTTATCCTTCAAATTCTTGACGTTTGTTAATGACTTCTTAAAACAATGCGATATTACGGCCCACTCGGGATACCTACATAAATAGATATCTATGTCCCTACAAGTTAAACAAATAGACTCTCAGAGCCGACAAGGTTGGAGATGTCGTAATCACGAACAAGACTACACATATTAACGCGAAATTTCAACGCACAATTTATATAGAAGAATCGAAATTCTAACTTTTGGAGTGGCCGAAACATGTTCTGTTGTCTAACCTTCCTAATTTAGTATAACAAAAATAACTGGCAATGAATTCGTAAGGTACTTTACTCTTTACGTCAACATCAACGATCGGCATTCGCTATTTACTATATTTAGAGGTCAATGGGTGAATTAAAACCACTTACTTGTCAAGTGTGATGAACATTGTGCTTAGTTTGGTGAGAACGACGAGTAATTTCTAATTTTTTTGAAGTAAAAACTTCCTTGGCGAAGTCGAGTGTTTCTCGGCAGGGGAAAACCTTATAGATTCGCGTTACCAATTCTATGACGTCAGCCGTCAACATGCTCCATTATTTCAATCATAAGATTACGTTTAAGTGGTGGCACTTTTGTGTTGCCACTCTTAAAATATTTTCCCATGAATATTTTATTTAAATTTATTTTACCGGAAATTTATTTTAAATGTGTGTGGTTTATATTTTAATTATAATTTAATTGAATACTAAAATATGTAATTTTTAATAAATTATAGCGTACACATGAATAGGTACGTTTTTAAGACATCGAGCTAATTTAAACGACGACAGTAGCAAACATACAATGTTCGGCACACCTGAAAACATGTTTCGAACATATATTCATTTTCAAAGCGGTAGAACCTCTGTATTTACATCTAAATCACTACTGTCACACTTTGTTGCGAGGTCTTTTGCTATGTAATGTCGTTTGCTACTCCTATCATATTTCAACATAAAAATACGACATCTCAGTCTCGACTCAGAATTTCACAGAACTCGTAAACGTACAGAAAACGTGCCGCCTCAAATTACTGTCTACTAGGTGAGATTTGTTTTTTCTGTGTAAATTTCTTAAGCGTAGTTTGACCACATAGTTTTTTGTAATAGTATTGAAGAAAAAAGTATAGAAATAGAAGGTGTTCTTGTTTTTACTCCGTTCAGGAAATAGTTATTTGTTCAACACAAAATATGGCCTTAGTGTCAAACAAGTATTAAGATTCGGTCAGCCGGACTGTTCGTTGGGCAACGCAATTAATCTTCGTCCAAACGCCAAGTTGATAACACCCCAATGCCTGTAGGAATCGTGTCGCGGAATCTTATTAAATATCTCTCTACCTTAGTCGGGTTATTGTTAAGTAGCTATTGTTATAATTAGTCATTAATAATTTATCTTGTCAGCGTTGTTTATGATTAATAAAGCTGAATAATATAATAAGAGCTGTTCGACGAATTGAGAAAGAATTGCAGATTACCGAGTTAATTAACGATTCTCTGAAGTTTCTTTTAGTTATATATTATACTGAATGTGTACCCACGGCTGCGCCAGCGTTCCATATAAATTTTCACACGGAACCCTAATTATTTACCAAAATATTTTTTTTTTGCTACTATTATTAAGCAAAGTTATTTCTCACACATTCAAATACCTGCCAGTAGAACTGTGTATTGAATCAGATTTTATTCACAATTTCATGAGTTTTAATTTTTTTTACGTGGAATCCTAATTGTTTTCGTGAAACAAAAGTAACCTAAGTTACGCGGAGTAACTATCTTAAAAAAGTTCCTTCAAAATCGATCTAGCCGCTCCGGAGATTACCCGGAACAAACACACAAAACATTAAAAAAATGTATTTTTTACATAGGTCGGATATCTACATACATTCATAGCTATTTATTAAAAAACAAATATTTTGACATTACAAACAGATCCTTCAATTTTATTTATTAGTGTAGATTACATAATACTTTGTTATGTATTTTAAAACAATAAATACTATTTAGTTTTATCGAAGCTTCATTGTTTCATGTTTAGATAATTTGCAGCATTCGTTGCCGAAATGTATCATCGATAGTTTTATTTTAAGCACCGTATATTGGAGAAGGGTGAAAGATTTAAGAGTTTCGTAGCAACACAAGATGCATTATCGTTGCTTGAATATTAACACAACCTTTGATTCTTCAAATATCAATATTATTTAAGAAGATTTTAAATGAAAGGACTTTATTACACGTGACAGTTGCGTACATGAAAAAAAATTAACTTAAGGACCCTAAAACAGGAAATTTAAAAAAAACATTAGAAAATTACTTACATTCATGAAATATTTTCATCACAATTTTACCTTTATCGAAAATTCAGGTTAAATGTAAGACTTGTATACTGCTGTATCATCTAATGCTTTTAGGAAATTATTTGTAAGTATTTAATTTTAAATTAAATATACTGCATTTTGTTTTAAAAAACTAAAAAATTGCAAACTATATAAAAGTATTACTGGATAAACGTAATCGAGTAATATAGAACATAATATTAAATGAAATGACTAAATCATCTTTCCACGAACTAGAGATGTTATGTTCAGGAAAAAAGAGAAATAAATTTGTTTTCAAAAGAAGTTTTTTTTTTTAAATTTCGTATTTGATTAATTATTGAAGGCGTGCATAAAGTAAATTATTTTCTTTTGATAAATAGGCGATTACAATAGTTTTTATATCGTAACGATTTCAGTTAACTTTGTAACTATTTAGTGGGTCATGGACAATAAAAAGGTTGAGAAACGATAGACTAGTGACTAGTCCATTAGGTAGAATGGTGTAAGATTGCGCGGGAGGGTGCGTTAGATAGATCTAGTTAAGGCCGCCATACATATTCTCCTCTATGAGTGTAGAACGGCCATTCCAGTCAAGTGACGACCCTCCCTTGCGATGCTTAGCTTACTTTTGATATCACAAGGGTTATGCGACCTTCTCGGTTGAAAATTTAACAAAATTAAGACATAAAGTTACTTAGGCCTTTTACATTTTATCAATAGTTAAAAGTGTATCCAGTTACCTTGATTACTCGTCCCTCAACGGTGACTATTGCCAGTAGACTGTAAATAAACTTTAACTAGGGTGCAAATTATTATTATTTAATCGAACTAATATTTAATTAAATATGGCGTATCATCTCTGTTCAAAAGGCGGTGGTGCCTATAATATTATATGAAGTTATAAGACACTTATCATATTTAAATCGATGAATAAAATGAAGATAGTTTATAGCATTTTTTGTGTAAAACTATCTTTTGACACATTTACAGATATAAAATTTTAAAATACGCAACAATCTTTAAGAAACTACATAATTGTAAGCAGAATTCACTCACTTCACAGACTAATTAAATCAACTTCCAATTATAAAGTCATAAAATTTTAATTAACGATGAGAACGATATAGTAATTAACAAATACATTAATTAAATATAAAATCTATTTCTTTTAAATGTCAAATAACAAAATACTGATGGTATTTATACATATGGTAAATGTTTCGAAAAGGGAATAAAGGTTATGAGAAAATTTACAGGTTTCCAGTAAAATAAAGAAGTAACTTTTCGTGGGGTAACTGGATACAGTTAAGCAAAGTAGAACCTGTTTGAATTTATTGTGAGTCCGCGGCTGCGCCCTTGTTTCATATATTCTTCATTGCATTTAATTTTTTTATATGAATCCCTATTTTTTTTTTGTAATAAGATAAAGTAAAAATATTTCTCATAAATTCAAACACTTGCCAATAAAAATGTGCATTGAATAGGATTTTCAATTTTTTATGCGGACCCTAATTATTTAGTACCTTAAGTTACCCAGAGTAACTTCAGCTATCTACCAAACATTGTCACGTTAAAATCCGTCCAGCCGTTCCGGAGATTACCCGGAATAAACACACAGACAACATTTTTTTAAAATAGTATTTTTGTTAGGTATCGTATATTCATATCTATTTAGCAAAAAATATTAATTTTGATATTACAAACAGACACTTCAATTTGATTTATTGATATAGAAAACCGAATACTATTACATAAAAATCTTTTATTAGGGTTACTTAGGCTGGACTGCTAATTTATCTTTATTTCTGATATTAAGCCGATTGTTTACTAAATCAAGCTTACCAAAATGTTTACGTACTACATTACATTATCGAAGATGTATATTAGATGTCATAGACATCAAAACTATTTTTTTTAAGCATGTGACGGCGTCTTATTTTAATCCATTCATAATATCTTGGATTGAGTTTCAATGATTGCGAGTTAATAATTCGTACATATAATATTTTCAGGAGACAAGTTGAACGGCCTAGTCGTGCTCAAGGCTTAGGAACAGCCCGTGCCAGCTGAGTGGTGAACTGGCAACCAGTTCAAGGGCGACGGGTGAATGGCACCATTCGAATTTTTTGTACCATCATAACCAGCTTACGTGACGTCTGGTCTTATTGAAGCCGGATAACAACGACCAAATCTAATAACTAATTACTATAAAAAATACTTCTGTATGTATATTTTCAAACAGCACGATACACCTATAATACAAAAAAACAGTTTGTGCATAACGAAAGGAAAATTATAATCGATAAAAATTATACAAAAACTATTTGTGAAAAAATTGGAATTAACTGTTTTGAATCGACTTTTAAAATATTAAATTATTTATACACGTCAAGTATTGTGTAAGTAAAATTTTAAATATTTTTGACTTATGGAATTTTCAGCAGTAGTAAGCCCCCTTAATAAAATAAGCATTGGTATAATTTTTAAGAAAAAAAAACATATTTATAACAGTAGTAACCCCCACCCCCCATTAATGCTTACGTAATATATGATGGGTTCCTAATTAAAAAAGTTTGTGATGTTTAAAAATAATTCATAACAATTTCTCTCGTGAACTTGCTCAAACAATAAATAGAGGAATTCTCGATAAAAGATAACAAGTTATACCTGCGGGCAGCTAGGATAACTAGCTATAACTAACTAGGTAAGAGCGTAAAACCTTTGTTCTTTCTCGTCCGACGAAAAATTATCTTTTTACGTTTTTGCTGAATCGTTCCCGGCGCGGCCCCGGCCCGGGTAGGGCAGGTAGAATGTTGAATATAATAATAAACGTTCGTCGTATATTCAGGTGAACTGAACAATTTTATGTGTAACACAATATTCGATATTTTACGAAATATATACAAAAGTATTTATTGTTTGTAAATGGTTACAGTTCATAAGGGGGGAGATTGCCATAATCGCCACACTTACAGGGTTGTCGCGTACTGGAAGACCCAGCGTGGGTAGGCCCCTCACAAGATGGATTGACGACTTGGTGAAGGTCACGGAAATTTGCTAGATGCGGGTGTCACAAAACTGGTCTTTGTTAAGATTTTGGGGAAGACCTATGCCCAGCAGTCTTTCAGCTGAATTCATGGAAATGGTTACAGATGTAACCTGAACACTTTATTTCAGTTCAATTGAACAATAAGTCAATCAACAATGGTCAATAAGAGCATTGACATAATACACCAGAATTTAAGTAAGTGTTCAAATTAATGAGTATTTAAAATTCAGAGTTTACTGTTTAAAATTCATAAAACGCACTGGAAACTGGTATGAGTGCACTTTAATTTTTCAAATTTAATGAGTGAATTTGACCACAGAACAGTTTATTACTTCTGGATTGTTTTACATTTCTATCAAAATCTCTAGAGAATCAAAATACAAATATACTATCTCTACAGCTACTAAATCAAATTATATAGTCTAGATTTATTATTTTATTACAATTGTTTTGAGTGCAATATGTATTTATTAATAAATAATATGCCACACATATAATGATTTTATAATCTAAGTATTTTCAAAAATGGAGATTTCTATTATTGTTTTATTAAATTGAGAAAAACATTATAAATTCCGAGAGAATAACTAATTATTTCATTCTTGCAATATGTATGTTAATATCAAATACATAACTGTGGCATCTCTTCCAATGTCCTGACTATATTCCTATAATTTAAAACTTATCTATGTCTTTATTTATGACATTTAAGTACTTAGACTAAAATTTATAATTTTAAAACATTTAAGTAATATAGTATCAAAATATGTAGATCATTTTATTTGTAATTTTAAATATACTGATTCCTATAAAAAGTAAAACGAGTTTAGTTTATTTGTTATAACAATATTATAGCTCAAGAAAAGTTAATGCCTCAAATGGCAAAATAAGTGGAAAACCACTACCTCGTTATGTCTTAGAAAATGTTATTTTGATAAACATTGATATTGTAAACTATTTGTTAAATAATTACCAAACATTTTTATAATGTTATTAAACTATTTTTACCTTTATTAATTTATATGTAGCTTAAATTCAAATATACCTGAAAGAAATTTATTCATGAATATGATATTAATCCAAAATAAGTTATAATGTGGACAGGTAATTAAATAAGTCGAAACTATACTTTTCATGATAACATAAGTAGAATTGAAAGTTTCCAGTAGTAAATTCATTTAAAAACTATGAATATTCAATATTGAACTTTTATGTATCTGTTTATGATTACCAAGTTAAATATTACTATTTTTAATAACAAACCGGAGTTGAGAATTATATGTTTAAAAGAAAGTTACATTATGTCCATAAAAGAAAATTAATGGTTGCTTGTTTGAGATTAATAATTAACCATGATACTTAATTTAAAACTTAAGATAATAATTATTCCTGCAAACAGTCAGAAACCAATTAGAACAAAGGCCGTGTTTTAGTAGCCATGTTTGGATAAGTTATTTCTGATAAAGTTTACAGATATTTTACAAGAATAATTTTTTTACTACATTTTTTTCCTGTACAATAACGAGGAAAATATTAGTAAACAAACAATGATTCGAACATATGTTTCGATATGTTTATAAAACTCATGTCCCCTGTTAAACACCAGTGTTTACATACAAAGATATTTCAAGCTTTGTACTGAGCGATACCAAGAACCATTGTAATAATAGAGGAAAAAACGCGCTACAAAAACTTAACCTTACATTCGAAATAAGAATTATACAAGTGTATAAATCAAATAAGTAGTAGATAAAACTCAGGATATCGTATTGGATAAAAGTAATTTTATTATATTTCTGATAAAGATACGTAAAACTCGCTAACGATAGGAAGCGTGGTGGATATCGACCCATGTGCTGAGCGTTTCGGCACATTTGATAAAATAATACTTTTATATAAACTGACTGTAGGTTATATACATACTTCAAAAAGTGAGGACTAAAGCCATTCACCCTATCAATAATTAACCTTATCTAGATAATAAACGATGGCATTAAACAATGAAAACTTTTTTTACCTTCGTTTTCGTGACTCCACGGTGCCGCTTTAGTTTCCCAGCGTTGAGTATATTTATTCACAGCACTTATCATCACAATACTATAGATAATATATGAGTCCTACCATTAAACGAAACGAACTATGCTGATGAATAACTTAAAATACACAAGCTATGGACAATTCAAGCAAGGTAGTTTGGAATACGACATAAATCACAAAACAAACCAATAGAAAAAGAGATAATGAAACAAAACTGGAAGTCTCACAGCGCATGCGTTCCAAGAAGCTATATCGGTATTATCGTTAAAGTAGTTCATTGCTTTTTAAAAACATCAATAATAGAGTTGTATAATTTATTTTTTACAGTAAGCGAATACATAATAATAAGAATAAAGACAACTAGGTATATATAATAAATTTACTTTTAATATAAATAAATAAAATAAATTAGAAGATAATGTTTTTCTTGAATTACTTCACTAAAACTGTAGAAGTAAACATATGTAACATTTTGATAATCTAGATAAAATTGTAAGTGTACAATTATTAAAGTGATTTTTGACAAAAACACTTCTATGTCTTAACAAACGTAATAGTGAAACGAGTATAAAATTATTAGAATGAAATTGGACTAATCCATAGATTATACCATAGTGATTCAGTCTTACTTTTTAGTAACGTCACCAGTTGATAAAGTAGTTCTCATTTACTACTGCCATCTATTATAAACTTTTGTAACTAAAAAAATACACGACATCTTATTATACTTTTATTAATCAAGTGTATTCATAGAGGGCGTGCTACACAATTTTAGGATGATTTAATATAAAAATTTAAAAAAAAATAATGAAATAAGTAAACTAAAACGATCAAATGAACAGAACGAAAGTCACAAAAATCTTGGGTTTGCAGAATAATCTCCTTAATTTCAAACTAAACACATAATGATTATTTACACATTAGAATTCTTTTATAGTCTTTTATAGATAGTTGACTAACAGATGATGATAATAGAATTAAGAGGATATGTGAGCGATGTTTATTCCATACAAACATAATCCCCCCTGTTTCGTCAATGGACAATACCGTTACGGTAAATATCTTTATAGCAAATAACACAAATTCACCACCGCCATGCCCGTACCAGTACGTTTTGATTTTTGCCGTAAATTACTAATGTAGGAACTAGGAGCCTTTGAAAATAAAAAAACTTACAATCATTTTCAGTCAAACAAATTGTATACATAAAAACAAAAGAGTAAAACGTAGAGGCATAGTTAAAGTAGTGAAGTGATTATGGCGCCGCCGGTGGCCGGAATCCGCGTCAATCGACGCGGGTTCGATCCCCACCTATCCGACTCTAAAATCGGCCTGAGCTTTCCGTGAAGGAAAACATTGTGAGGAAACCATAGCATGGTGGTAGGGCATTTTCTAATAATGCCCCCTGGGTAGCTACCACCCTCAAGTTTGAAAACCTGTCGCTAAATACCAATAGGTGTGTTCCGGCAGTATCACTTGAGGACCAGTAATTCTAGGCTTAGTGTGTTTATCATCCTGGACTACATCGTCACTTAATATCAGGTGAGATTGTGGTTAAAGCAATGAGCCTACACCTTGAAAAAAAAATTGTTCTTTTTTGGAGGAGGAAACAGGGTACTATGAATTTATGTTTTCGTCTACACTGCATACGGTAAAATCAGCCAGAGCTGCAGTTGTCCATTTCGTGTTTTATAACTCTTTCTTAGGGGCGCAACGAGAAAGAAATGGATTTCTGAAATACCTACTTTTAAATTTGTCACCGACCGCATGTCTTCTTGATTTAAAATTTTCAGTAATTACAGTAGGTACTTCCAATCATTAGGTACTTTAATGTTTATCTTGTTCGGGACCGATTTTAACTCATTAGCTCCACAGTAGAGAGTTTCAAATGTAGCTTCCTACAGCTAAAATATCTCTAGGTAAAGAGAGATCATTTCCTTTTGATAACTCGATTAGAATTGATAATACTTCGATATTCTGAATAAATATTTCAATTTTAATAAGTTATGTTTGATCACTAGGATCTATCAAATTTACATTACCTACCATTAATATTAAATAGTTTTCTCACGATACTTCTACTTTCTACTACAAAAGAGCAAGCCAACGGTTTTATTGGTGCCCGCCGCTTTACCCGCTTGGAATGCAGACAACTTGCAATATGACTATGTGCTTCGCCTGGATGCAATAAATGTCATTACCAACTTTCATTGTAATCGCTTGAGTAGTTTTTGCGTGATTAGCAAACAAATTAACAAACAGACAAACAAAAAAATTTAAAACTATCGAAATTTATTCTTTAGTCGATTCTGAAGCCCTGCATAGTATTTTTTTCTTAAATATCTTCAATGTACAGATTTCGTCTCGTTAGTCTTTTATTATAAGTATAGATTTACAATATTAGTAAATTCACACCGCCGTTCCCGCCGTCGGGGACAGGCGGCTAACTTTGCTCGCGCACACTCTCCGGTGGCGGCCCAAGACGTGTTCCGTTCCCAAACTGGGGAGGCTTTTAACGCCGCCACCAGCACAAAAATCTAGGGTTTAGCTAGGTTCAAATTCCGCGGGAATTTTTACGGTACAGGCAGCGGCCAAGCCGAGGTTTGAACCCTTGTGCTAGTTACCTTTTGCGGCTGAGTGCCTTCAGCACTCGCTCCCAAAGTTCGGTGAGCGCTGTAAAGGCCCTTCCAGTCGACAGCATTAGCTAGTTTAGAAAAAAAAAATTGTAAATTCACACAAGAATATACAGTTGACACTAAATCATTCTAGTTAACGAAGGAACATGTGCAGTTTCACGGATATTATTATGTCCCTCATATAATTTGATTTTACGAGCATCCTTTCAAAATGAGTATTGTGCACTCAATTTCATGGCAAATTAGCAAAGGAGTTACAACAAGAACACAACTAGGTGACAAAAAGTTAAGAAATATATATCTCAGCAGTTTCTAAATTGGTTTATTGATGAAGATAATCTATACTTACTAATAAATAAAATTAGAGTGTCTGTTTGTTATGTCAAAATTTTTTTTTTACTAAATAGATATGAATATGTGTATAGACGATACCTATACCAAAAATACAACTTTAAAAATTTTTGTCTCTCTGTCTGTTGGTTTCGGGTAATCTCCGGAACGGCTGGACGAATTTTGACGGCTCTTTTTTTTGATAGACAGCTGAAGTTACTCCGAGTAACTAAAGGGTACTTTTCATTTTCGAAAATAACTAGGGTTTCGCGTAAAAATTTTAAATATCATAATTTTTTTTAATAAAATCTCATTCAATGCACAGTTTTACGGCCAAGTGCTTGAATTTATGAGAAATATTTTTAATTTATGTTATTAAAAAAAAAAAATTAGGGTTTCGTATAAAAAAAAATGAAATGCATTGAAGAATATATGAAACGCGGGCGCAGCCGCGGGCACACAGCTAGCTATAACTATAAATTAAAAAATGTACATGAAATTAAAATGAAAAATACTTCTGACGAGTAAGTAATCGAAGATATGACTGTTATTTGAAATCTGGCTCAAATTAACTAATACATTTGTAAACTATAAATACTTGTGGTATAATTTGTAATTATTGTTGAATTTACAGAATTAAGATTAATTAATATATTTGAAGAGTAAAACTTGAAATATTCAGAGTTCTTTTTAGATAATCTGAAATTATTCTATCTGTATTACAAATGTGAATATTTAGGTATATTTTTAAACTTCTAGCTTTAAAATTTGTCAAGCAAATGAGCTTAGTCACTCGAAAGGGAGCGTTTAAGTATTACGTAACCCAATTTTTGGAGATTTTTGACCCTCCCTTCCACTCATGTAACGCGCCGTATCGTTCTTCTTTACCCCCATCCCTCCCCCCTAGTTAAACGTTACGTAACCACCGCCAAGTGACCATTTTTACCGGAAAGTCACAATTATGTAAACCGGCGTAAAGTACCGGAAAGTCTCTAATAATATTCATTAACATTTGAAATGTCTTGTTTTTAAAAGTAAGAGATTTCAATTTTTTTCCCCTTTTTTTATCTTAAATGTATACTGCTTATCAAACATTTAATAACGTCAAACGTAAGTTAAATATTTTTTTTGCTTTACATTTGGAGTTTAAAAAATAAATTAAAAATTATTCACTATCCTGTAAAGCAAGCAAGAAATTTTGAAGGTAAAAAAATTGTCAAGTGGTCATTCCATTTGAAATTTTGAGAAAAAAAAAAACGTTTTAAAAAATGCGTGCGAAAAAAATCTCTACACGACTGTTCTGAAGGGTGAAAACAATGTTACGCGATGCGTAGTTCAAACTCCCCCTCCCGCCTCTGTAACGCATCGTAACATTTTATAAGACCCCCCCCCCCCCCCCCCCCCCGTCCTAATGCGTTACATAGTACTTGAACGCTCCGAAATGGATTTGCCGTGTTACACCAATCTTTTAATTCAATAATTCATTCTTTTAATTAATTTATACTAAGTTTGAGCGCACCAGTATAGTTACAGAGTATCTAAACAACAGATCAACTTGAAAATAATGACAATATGGCCCTTTCATGAACGCTTGATCGTCAACAACCGTTTGAAATAAAACGTAATTCGCCCAATTCTAACTTTTTTTTTACCTTACATTTCTTTAAATGTCGACCCAATTCCTATCTCAAAGACACGTCACGGGAGTCGACAAAGCGGGGAGGTCGAGCCTAATAGGGCTTCTTAAGGCAGTATATGGCCCTTTGGTCCTCCCTTTGACGTAGTCGGAATAAAGGCAATTTAAAAAAAAGGTAAAGTAACGTCAGCTAGCGTTTCATTGTAACCTACTTTTTTCGGTTGGACGAAGGAGAAAACAAAGACATAACGCTTTGGAGAATTTAAGTTACTATTACTACCTAATAGTACATTTAATTTAAACTTACTATTTTATATTTAATCTAGCTGCATTAGTTTTTCTAAAAAGTACTCGCCTGAATACTTCACATTCACACATTGAGCCCCTATCTTTCTAATTTGCAATTGTCTTATATAACTTAATTTGGTACCTTCATATGATATCAATTGTTTTTATTTATTTCTGTGATACTTCGAATGTAGGTACTTGTAATAAACGTGATTAGTGCTGCACTAACATTTTGAAAAACAGTGTATATGTTTATTGGAAAACCATATCAGCAATTTAATTGCTGAAAGCGTTAGACGTATTTTTTATCTTTGTACTTAGTTTGGTTGTTGTTACAATCCTATTTTCGCTTGAAACTAATGGACAACAGCTTTGCGACTGAAACATCAAAACTCGCCCCGAGGAGTTAATATCGACCTGAACTAACCTTTTGGAGAGATGAAACATGTAAACGTTTACAGTTTCAGATAGAATGGGCAAAAGTGTTTTATTGTTTTAACACGCTCGAGTCTGCGGATTCAATTTTAGTTCTAAACTCCTTTTTGTGCTCTAGTCATTAATTCCAGGTTTAGCATTTTCAACAACTTTATTCACGAGATCAGTAAAATGCGTTGTTTTATAGTTTAATACTTTCTAGAACTAATGAGTAAGCAACTATGTCCGCGTATTCGTAAGTATGTACCAACTTCTAACCTATATAATTATTCACTACATAATACTATTTATATATTCAATGATATACCTGTGCAAAGTATTTCAAGAGAAACTGCTTCTGAACTTACAAGCTTACTAAAAGGCAGACAGACAGATTTATAAATGAGTAAGTAATATGGTAGGTATGTTTAGTAAAGGTAGACTGAAATAACGTAGAAATAAATATATAATGCATAGTGATGATGCCCTAGTACATATTAATATTGAAGTCAGTGATAGTTAAATAAGTTCAAAAGTGAGAAATATCGAGAACTACTTATTAGATAGATAAATGATCCAATAAATTTATTTATTAGTTATTAGACTCTTTATCTGAAGATTATAAAAATGGCCATATGTCTAGATCTGTTTTCGATTTAACAGATAAAATAAAAATATTGCTATCACTTTTAAAATAAGCTTCTAGGAATCCGCTGTATCATATCATCGTATCGAATGATGATGCAATATAAATGTATTTTTACTAATTGTTTAAAAAAAATATCAGATATTGCATTAAAAAATTAACATAGTTGGTTTTATTTATATTTCGGAATTATTCTTGAGTATTCTGTATCGGTATTAGGTATTTGTTCTTACTCTAGTTAATCGTGAATATTGATGAAATCGTGATAGGTGAAACGATATTCAATGTACATTTCTACTCAAACAAAGAAAACATAAATAATTCTATTTCCATAAACAGCATTTAATTTACTTACAACTAGCTGCTATTAGAGGGAGATTGAAAGTTGCACCAATAGTAAAAAAAGTTGAAAGGTTCCCGTTTGTCGTGGTACAGACGTGTTATGAGAAGACAGGAAGCGTATGTGGTTAAAATAGTAATTAATTTGTTTGTAGAAGGATGGAAAAGTAGAGGAAGGTTAAAGAAAGTGTGGATGGAGTGTTTAAGAATTGATATGAAAAAAAAGAAGTAAATGAAGAGATGACGACTTATAGAGACGTGTGGAAGAAGAAATCATACTGTGCCGACCCCAAATGAGCTGGGAATAAGGCACGATAATGATGATGACAACTAGCTGATATCGTCGACTTCGTCCGTATTTGTTTAATATCTAATAATATTTTAAATATTGATATTTTTTATTGCGTAACATCTTACCTATAGCTTGATTGCAATCTATGAGAGTAATGTCGTGAAAAGGAACGGAAGTGTGTAACAGGAATTTGGGAAAGCGCGCGCTATTTGATTTGACCAATGAGCGCGCGCGGTTCTATAGTTGGCCGTAAGGTGGTACCTAACTAGAGAATCAATCCGAGAGACTAGTATCAGTCATCATATGTGCGCTTAAGCTACAGTGTGTTATTATCTATACTAATAGAGTCTACTAATAAAATGGAAGTCTCTGGTTGTGATATTAAAATAACTATTTTTAACTAAATACATATGAATGTATATACTACCATTTTTCTGTCTGTTTGTCTATATGTTTGTTCCAGGTAATATCCACAACGGCTGTACCAATTTTGACGGGATTAAAACAAACATTAATTTGTTTAAAATAAAATCTAAAAAAAACTCATTTTTGATATAGGTATCGTGTATCTATTTAGTAAAAGAAATATGTCGACATTACAAACAGACACTTCAATTTTATTTATTAGTATAGATGACTGTTATCTTACGATTCCTTCGAAAATAATCTTTAATTATTAAGTTTTCAGTTATGGTACTGAAAACCTTTTAGTTTATTTTGTTATAGTACTTAGATGTTGACGTAATGACTGTGTGATAAGACTTAAAATAAATATATAACAATAATGATTTATTAATAAATCACTATTGAATATTATTTTTAATTTTGCTGCCACACATTTATATTTCACATTTTTGTTTTAATTTAATTACGTAATGGCAGAGTGCAGTGACCTACACCGTTATATTTTTGCAAATGGTCGACAGTTGCTAGGCAACAAGAGATGTCAATAAATAACATTATAAATTATAATGTTACATTACATTATTATTATTCAATATACATTTGGTTTTTAATAAAGGTACATTATAAATTAATTCAAGAAGTTGTATAGTTCCAAATGCAATATAGTATTTTTTTCAAATTTCTTTTGACAATATGATGACCATAGGACAATAGATTATTTTTACCAAAGATCATTATATAGTTTATCTATGGTTGTACCAAGAATTTGTATATAACTGAACAGACTACAAACCTATTGGAGTTCAATGGATTTTCTTTTTATTTTATTTTTGTAATATTTATTTTATGCTATTTTGATGATATTACCATATGTCTTATTTTAATGTTGATTATTAGACTCCAATAGCATTGTGCTATATCGTTAATGATTTTTTTGAAAGGTGACTGTACTAGTTAGCTACTCAGCAATAGATTACTCTAATTTTTCCTTAAGTGATCGCCTGGTTTATGTCTTCTAAGAAACTTTTGGACTCTCGGATATACATCTCGTATTTATGCGCTTTTAGTTACAACAGTACTGAATATATTGACCTGATAAAATACTTCGAAACTCTTTTCGATCTCATTAAAAACTGCTATGGAATATTGATTTAGGAATATAACTATATATCTGAGGCCAAATTCGATTTACAAACAATCATGTGAATTACAATGCAGTTGCTCTGTTACTGCTCATCAAATGTTTCGAGAAAGTCTTTCAAGCCCATAAGGCAAGCGTGAAATGTAAAAATATTTTTTATTCTTGCCTACGTCATTATTACTAGAATGATGAAAGATTATGATATCTGGAAATGACTTTGTAATCTCTGAGTCGTTAATTCGATAAAAAGACATATGAAATAAAAACTGTATTGAGTTTATTGTCAGCTCTTCTCGATGGCTGGGTTGTTTCCAGAACTTATGGTAGTATTTTAACGTTAATAAGCACCTTATTAGGGCCTAAATTTAATGAAGTATATTTGAATATGACTAGCCACATAAACTGAAGTATGTTAAAAACATAAAGAGAAACACCGGGCTAAGCTCTGTGATTCATGTACTGAATTATTTATTGTACCAATAATCTGTACACTGGCGAACTTGTACGACTTGTATTTGTCAGGACGAATCATTGAGAATGCAGACATAATATAATATGTTAAAGAAAGTAGTGCTTTGTAGGTAGAAGTATGTTATGTTCGCTCGTATTATATTTTAGAAAAATTCATGTATTTATAAAGTAAAATAAAAAAAAAATGATCGGAATCAATCCAATAGATTTTGTGTGATTTTTTTTTTGAAACGGCATAGGCTCAGTGCTTTGTCCTCAATATTACCTGATGTTAAATGAGGATGTGGTCCAGGATGGTAAACATACTAAGCCTGGAAATGCTGGTTCTCAAGTAATGCTACCGGAATACACCCATTGGTATTTAGCATCAGGTTAACTTGAGGGTGGTAGCTACTCAGGCGGGCATTATTTTACAATGCCCTATCACCAAGCTATGGTTTCCTCACGATATTTTCCTTCATCAAAATCTCAGGCTGATTTTAGTGTTGGATAGGTGTATTTGAACCCGCGTCCATTGACGCGAAATCCATCTATCAAATAAGCCATTATAGCGTTCAGTGATATACCTACATCTGTTATTTTATTTACATAGATTTAAAAGAAACAGGAATAAAAATAACTGTTCTTACGTAATTTATCATCACTTTTATTTGTAAATGTGGATGGTGTATTTCGCTATTTCACTTCTGCCTAACCCTTCGGGGATGACAGGCGTGAGCTTGTGTCATGTTATGTAATAGATATCATTAGCGGGTGGGTGCACTTGCCTGAAATCGATGTAGTTTTATATATAATAGTAGATATGTAGCGTGTGTAGTTAAAAAAAACATTGAAAATTAATATTTTGATGGTACTGTTCATTGAGTCGTTTTTTGTTTACAATTGCGTGAGTTTTTTTTTTACTCGGAATCATAATTATTTTTGAAGAATAAGAAAGTAGCCTAAGTAATATTTTATTCTATTTATTCAGAAAACAAACAGTGATATATAGCAGAAGTTAAATTTAACTTAATTCTATGCACCAATTACATGTTTGCACATAAGAATAACTAAAACGCTCGCTCGGTTCGGACAGATAAAAAAAAAAAGTAATATTGACATAGTCTAAATTACAACTAAAGACCGATAAAAAAAGCTAAAGCAATTTTAACATAAAAAAAGGAAATATTAATTAAAAGACAGTTGAGAGATAACTAGGAAACAGTAGGAGAACCATCAAACTATGATTTCGTCAAAGTATTTTTGAAATGTTTTTAAGTACATGTGAATAAATCAGTGTCCGGAAAGACCACAGCCATAATATTTAATAGCTTAGAATAGCTAAAAGTTCCGTTAAAATCGGTCCAGCCGTTCTGGAGATTAGTCGAAACAAACAGAAAGACAGATAGACTGTACCTAATTTAATGAAATAAAAAATTGATGTTACTCCAGAATATGCTTTATAGTTTTTAAATATACTTATTAGTACTTTATAATTGACGCCTTTTCAAACAAACATACAGAGATTTAAAAAAGATAGAAATGTATTTAGATACTTAATTTTAGTCCCTTGCAATAATTCGTTTCACAAAAAATCGGAAATGGCACGAGAAATTTACAATGTTATTATCACTATAGATTTATATGTTTCAGATTGATTTAAAAAATTGTTCTTTTGTTAGTGTGACAATGCCATTCCTATAGCAATTATATTTGAGATTAAAAGTACCTACGTGATAAAATCTGACTGAGGAGTATACGTGAAAAAGTATTGTCTAATTTTCTATATTTATCAATTTTATATACATAATTATTCTAAGAAACTAAACGTTGAGCCACATAAGAACGTGTAAATTGAATATATCATGTATGTATGTATACAAGAACGTAATTAAATCTTAACGCAAACATCGGATTTCAGATACCTTCGGATGACCTGGATACGAGTGGAGGCTGGCGACGATCGGGCTGTGGGGGTGCGGCGAATCGATGCGTTTCCATGGCAACCGCGACGTCTGCCGAGGAGCCTGCGCTCTACTGTCCCTTTCTATCTCGCCTTGATATCATATCACATATATCTCACATACTAAATGTCTCTAAGACCTCAACCGTTTGATTAAATTTATATGCAAACGCTATTTCAGATAAGGTTGGAAATTGATTGACAGCAAATTTGATAGTTGACTTTTCGATACCGTAAGAATACATCTTCATACGGAAATAAGGAGAGAATCGTTTTTGAATCTATAAAGTCAAAACTGCCTTTACGACTGAAGGAAAAACAGTCTTTTACCTTTGGCTTAAAGCAGCGAGGTAATCTGCTAACTGCATATCATTACAGATGTTAGTGGTTTAGGAACACTTAGTGGGTGGTTTGCCGTGATATTCCGGCTTTGGGGGGCTGTTAACATCTGGCCCCTAATTTATGGAAGGGTAGAATCTGGTTTCCGTTATGTTTAGTAATTAATAATTTATTTTTGTGTTTGCACTTGTAGCTATTGTTAAGGGCCGTGTTGTGGGATGGAATCTGTAATCGACTTGCAATTATCCCGTTGAAAGCTTTTGTTATTAAGTTATTAATATAGAATTATGGCAGTTAAGGGTGATATTATCTGTTAAACGTGTAGTGCAGTATAACGTGATACTCGCATTTGATTTTACCTAAATAGTTCTACTTGTATAATTGACATCGTGAATTGGCAGTATAATTTCATGTCAGATATAAAGTAATGGTTGAGTTTCATATGCATGTGAGTTTAATTAAAGAGAAAATTAGATTAATTTGAGATACGACATAGTTGTTAGGAGACAGGTGTGACAAGCGATGCTGGCGCAGTCGATAATGCAGTCAGATTCGGCATTAATGAATGCGGATTCGAACCCATCGATCCTATAACGATACCTAACTCTAAAAATGAACCTGAGCCTTCGGTGAAGGATAAACATCGTGAGGAAACCATAGGTAGGGATATTCTAATAAAATCCGCCTGGGTAGTTACCACTCTCAAGTTTTAAAATATCTCGCAAAGTACCAATAGGTGTGTTCCGGCAGCATCACATGAGAACCAGTACCTCTAGGCTTAGTGTGTTTACTACCCTGGAAAATTTCGTCACTTAACATCGAGTGGTATGGTTTACCTAAGAGATACATACAAGAAGATCATGTATAGTTTAGTATAGAGATTTATAGTTCGTCAAACATCTAAGAAAAAACTTTACAAGTGCATAACGCTATCAACTACTAATAGCTAATTGACTCACGATAACAAAATTTCTAGAGTCGCGCCGATTCTAAAGTCCAGTAATGCAGTTATCTAGGATGGTAAACACACTAAGCCTAGAGGTACTGGTTCTCAAGTGATGCTGCCGGAACACACCTATTAGTATTTGGAGGCAGGGTTTCAAACTTGAGGGTGGTGGCTACCCGGGCGGGTATTATTTTAAACTGCCCTACCACCATGCTATGGTTTCCTCACGATGTTTTCCTTCACCGAAAGCCCAGGCTGATTTTAGAGTTGGATAGGTGGACTCGAAATCGCGTCTATTGACGCGGAATCGGACCGCACTATCCACTGCGCCATCATCGCTTTAATCTGCTTACTGTTGTTGCCATGGGGGAGGCGGGAGTAAAAAACGAGTAGGTAAAATTCAGCTAACGTTACTCTTAAACGGCCTCTAATATAACTCGGAACAAAAAGTATTTCCGTATGTGCGGAAAAATATACGATTAATTATTATGTGTTTTCAGAAGCATCACTTGAGAGACAGCATCTCTATGTATAGCGTGTTAGCAATATTGGGGCCGCATCTTTATTTGCAATTAATTTAGTTAGTGGTCTCAAAGAGCTAAGAACTTATTACAATTTAAAAGAGACTAAACGAAATTTTAATTATTAAGACATCATATAGACAGTCGTTCAGTTAGTTCAAACATAACTAACATGACCCGGGAAAATCGATAAATGTCCCTAAATTGTGTATATTGTTTTTTCTTTTTGAATATGCATAGGTAAACAGGGCGTCGTCCCCTTGCCGCGTAATAAACATTAATCACTCATAAAAAAGACGAAGCGACTTCTGTGTTTCTTCGTATCTAACATCGACCTTACGTTGTTACATTAATAGTTCGTTTACACTTAACGTGACATTTTGCGGTAACAGGTATTAAGTTTCCATTAATTATAGTCATCAAAAGTGAAGCAGTGCTTGTTTGAATTTCCTCGAAACATATCCAAACTAAACCAAAACAATATATACTAATAGATAAAATTGAAGTGTAACAGACACTTTAATGTCAAAATTATTTTTTTTTTACTATATGTAGAGGAATGTTTTTACGATACGTATATAATTTTTACAAATTTTATGTGTCTGTCTGTCTGTCAGTCTGTTTGTAATGGGTAACCTCCGGAATGGCTGGAACGATTTGGATGGGACTTTTTTGTTAGACTTCTAATTTTCGAAAATAATTAGAGTTTTGTGTAAAAAAAAACTCATAAAAATTTGAATAAAATCACAATTTTACAGGTAAGTGCATGAATTTATAAGAAAAATTTTTACTTTCTTTTAGTACTACATTTTTTTAGGACAGTATTTAGGATTCCGTATAAAAAGATTAAAACGCAGTGAAGAATATATGAAAAACGGGCGCAGCCGCGGGTATACAGCTAGTCATTCTCTTATTGGTTGGTTGGTACTTAAAATTGGCTGGTAACAATTAAAATAAATTGTGGTCATATTGTGCGGTCACGTTACGTGAGATGTGAACGAACCTAAAAGGTACCTAAACAGGCTGACCGAAGCTCCTAATGACCGGCCGGCCGTGTGTCACGGAACAGGCTAATATTTATGTAAATTGCGGAGAATATGATTAGTCCGCATCGCCTCCCTCTCTGATAATCATATTTACGGCTTTAGCCTGCCACCCTGAGAGGGTGGGTTGGTTTTCGATGTCTTTTGACGTTTGTCAAACTTGCGGTCGGTCGAGTTTCCGACTCCAACTATAACTAACAGAAGTAACATAGTTGTGTAATTTTACTGAACATAACTTATAATGTACTGAACATTACTGTGAGTAAATCACATAACTTTAAAACGGGTTTCAAAGAAGTCCGTGACTATCTATAGTTGGTGCACGGAAATCTCGGAAATAGAAAAGTAATTTTACCAAAAATCGTGGTAAGACTCGTTTTGAAGTTTTACAGTTTTTTTTAATGGTGTATAGGCTCAGTGCTTTGCCCGCAATTTTATCTGATGTTAAGTGACAATATGGTGCAGGATGGTAAACACACTAGGCCTAGAAGTACTGGTTCTCAAGTGATGGTGCCGGAACACACCTATTGGGTATTCGCGATAGGTTTTCAAACTACCCAGTCAGGTATTATTAGAAAATGCCCTACAACCACGGAAGACAAAAAGTTATAATCAATAGAACAATTTAAATGATTTAATAAATATAAATATCTATACATATAATAAAGGTCATGTAATTCAAGTAATTCATTAGAACTTTGACTCATCAGTACGACGCCATTAAACACACAGTGCCAAAAAGTTTCATGAAATTAGTTTTTAGCGCAACCTTGTAGATGTAACAACTCTCCTTAACCTAACGTTTATTAAGGGTTTAGTTGACTATATTAATAATCTAAGGCAGATTTTTACGAAACAGATTTTTCTTCTTTTTTTTTATACGATGAAGTCTAAGTTTTACTTTGATGATATGGCTTATAACTTAATAATCGCCTAGGTAGGACCGTGGTACCTGCTGATGGAATCAGTAACTTGGCGGTCACTATTTTTTTTTATTAAACTAAATTTTACTATTATGTAATGTTCTTTAAGGATTGTTTATCTGCTAGTTGATGATGTCTCGGTGATAGAGAGGTTGGAATTTGCGTCGATGGACTTAGGTTCGAATCGACCTATCGTATTATACAATAAACTTAAACATCCTCGAAGAATAACATCGTAATGGTGGCAGGGTAATTTTAATTCCCTTAGATTTGAGAATCTGTCACCAGTAGTATAATTTGCAAGCCTTTAAGCTTAGTATGTCATCGACACTTTATATTAGGTAAGGTATGTGGTCGGAGCGATCAGCCTATACAAATAAATGAAAAAACTTATATTTTATTACGCCCAATGAAATCTTGGTGAAGGTCGCGGCTAGATGCGGGTGGCGCATGACCGCTCGTCGAGGAGATCTTAGGGGGAGACCTATGCCCAGCAGTGGACGCCTTTCGGTTGAATGGATTGATGGTGGATGGAATGGAAAAACTTCCTTCTGGATGAGAATCTGCTGTTCATTACCTATTGGTATGTTCCTGCAACAGTCTTTAGTTAGCTTTGCTTATAGATTATGCTGAAATTCTAACTGAAAATGTATTTTTTAACCATATACATAATAAAAGACAAAGTACAAAGGTTAGGAAGTTTAACTATGAATCTATTGTTGGATCCTATACGTGACGTTTTATTGTTGCGTATTTTAAGGACGAAATAGAATTAATACAATTTTCAGGTACAGATTGCCGAAGATGGTAACAGGCTCAGTTAAGAAAGTAAACTGACTTGCAAGTAAGACTACCGGAACATATATACTAACTTTATATTAAGCAATAGATTTACAGTTTCAGGAAACTACAAAATACATTAGTATGATCATGATGTGTTGCTTAATTGATATCTGAGTGTGTGTTGATTGGAACCTAATTAGACCGTAGTGTTGCCCAACCACTTTTCCATAGAGTATAAAACGATTACTATTACTTTGTATGTATTTTTAATTTTGTATAAAATTAAATCTTGGAAAAAGAGGGGTGCACAATAATTTATCCGGCACTTTTCACCTGGTATGTTACTGTTCTGGTATGTACTTTCAGATATTGCATTACTATAGGTAGGTAGAAGTGTGTAGGGAAATTATTCGTTAAGATGTTAGATATTAACATTTAATTGTATGCTGCGGTCCATTGTCTTTTCTTTATAGTTTACTAAGAAAATTTTATAAAATATGATTTGTTTTAGAGTAGATTAATTGTGCTACGGCTAACGTTGATAGATTAAGTGATAGTAGTTCTCTCTGTGTGAGGTAAATTACAGTGATTTGAGGTTTATCATGCTTTTCTTATCTTTTTTTTTTTTTTAATTCCAATGTTTAGTAATAGAGTGTTGGTGTAAGAAAGGCTGTGTGTTGTTCTGAGACAGCGCTGTCGTCCATTATCGCGTTTCCCGCGTGAAAATCGCTTTCCCCGCGGTCGCGGTGTGCCGGAGCACGTGAACGCAGTGTCCCGCCGACCGCTCGCGCGTGACACGCCGCGCTCCTCGCGCTACAAACCACACGTTATTACCCATCCCTCAGGACGTACGCTCCCGGCGCCCGCCCGCGCCGCACTGCCGCCCGAGTCGCGTCCGTCTCGCGCGCGCACACTAATAAACATTCCATTTTCAAAATCCAAATTCAATTGTGCCAACGATCTGACAAATAATTGAAACGACTGTCCTATTTATCGCTACGGTGGCTATGAGGTCGAAGGCTGTGGCGAGGAGGCTTCAGGCGCAAGGTAAGTGACGTTAGTGAATAGGTTCGACATTTGAAAAAAACGACTTTTCTATATTCAAAAACTTTTTAGCTCTAATATTTGAAAGTTTTCCGTGAAGATGCGCAGTAGGTATAAAGAGATAAGGACAGTGATGCGCTCGGCAGGCGCTGCTATTGGTCGGCGCTTCCCCCGCCTGACAAGATAGCGAGGGCCATCCTCCGAACGTTGCTATACAAAAAGATTATCTAACACAACTCAATACAGTATATTTCTCTTGGATTACTCTATAGGAGGGATGTTTCCCTCTGCTGTCATTTGTCATTGGATGAGTAGAGGCTTTTATTATTTACTTTCATTATATGCAAAGAGGGTTACAAGTCTTTATATAAGTGACGGAACTAATTTACAATTCATCTCAATACTTTTGGCGAATTTTTTCAAATGCAGCTGTTCGTGTAGTGGGTTATAATATAATAGAAAAGGTTTTATCAGTGCGTTGAGACAGCTATTTCTCAAACATCGGTTGCACAACGTTCTGCATAAGCAATCATCAGTTTTTTACGACGCGATTTATAACAACCTACCTATACACGAGCCTGTGTGAGATAAGTACAGCAAGAATATTTATGGCTGCGGCTAGAGAGAATAAAAGATTTTTATTGATAGATAAACGAACATTTCATTTCATTCTAGAACTATGCACAAACAAAGAATATGTTATTTTAATTTTTTTTTGTTACTAGTATTTTATAAAGGTATTTATAACTTTATATCATACTATTTTTATTTTGCGATCCTATTAAAATTCTTCATCATTATAAATATATAATTATTTATTTTACAATACCAAAATTGATATGCATTTCAAATAGAAGATATCGTACCTATAATTTTTGTCTAGGTTTTTACGTAGTCAAAAATTAAGGTTCTAATTTTCCCTCCAAAAATGCACTTTCACTTCACACTTTCGAACGGATCACATAAAATGGCGCTGAGCACAAATATTGTACTGATTACTTATTTGGAAATGTTTTATAACGATGAAGATATAGTGAAATTTGATATATGTAGTATAGATACGTATATATCAATACAGCGTTTATATCTGGCTTTATCGTATTGACATTAAAATGTAACGTAAATAACTTTCCTTTCGAAACGCTACCATAGGTACATTTATATTGTTATTTCATAGACCGTGGAAATATTTACCATATCTATTCGATTTGAAATGAATTTTATTTATTTTGTTGTCATTCTCTGAATAATTCCATTGTGCTTCTTAAAGAGAATATTATAAAACGTAATTTTGGTACAAAAATTAGAAGGTTCTCGTTTGTCTACGACAAAGTTAGGAAAAGAGAAAGCTCATGCGGGTAAAATAGTAATGAATATGAATGTGGAAGGATGGAAAAGTAGAGGACGGTTAAAGAAAGTGTGAATGGAGTGGATATGAAAGAAAAAGGTGTAAGTGAAGAGATGACGGCTCATAGGGACGTATGGAAGCCGAAAACATCCTGCGCCGACTCCAAATGAGTTGGTAACAGAGCATGAGAATGATGATACATTTTGAGTTTTAATAAAATGTTTATAATAACTATATCCTCTTTATGGCAATACACATATATATATATACATATAAATAAGTTTTACTTATTAACAAATTCTCAATATCTGTGGAATAATGTAAAAGAGTCGAAAAAGCTAAGTCTATTATAAAGTTTTACGTCATAGTTTAAAATTTGTAACCCATGTTAACAGATTCATAGGATTCTTAACTAAATATAGATTTTAATTAACACAATGAGATAGAAACCGTGATCTCGTTTAAGGCTACCGAAATCAAAACCCTGTTTGACATCTTACGTAAAATTCCATTATTGATTGAAATAGTTTTGTTATTATCATAATCTAAATAATGCACGTCCGCTAAGTACGTTGCCAACATAAAAAAAAAAAACTAAATATTTAACTATAAATTGTTTATAATTAATTAATTGATCTCTAAGCAACTAATAATTTAATATAATCAGATTTTCAAGGTTAAAATGAATTGTTTTCTAAATTCTGTTCCGTGACCAGCTCACTCGGTTTGCTTATTTCTACTTGTATTTTCCTAGTTAACTTCATAACATTATATAAAATCAGATTTGATAGTCAATTGTCTACTAGAATTGCATACTATGTCGCGCACCACACAATACCCGCAGGCGGCAGTTTGACCACCATGGCTTTGAGCGATTACTCTAAAATATTGTTAAAAAGAAACTCATTCTATATTTATTGGACAATTCTTTACGTTTCACATTCATTTTAAAGGAGGTATAACGTTTATTAAACTTGTCATTTCCCCTGGGAAAGAATCTCTGAAAGAGTTTGTATGGAGTTTCCTAGGGTGTGTTTTTACTACACCTAGGTCACTGGATTAAATAAAACAGAACGCTTAACTTGTCACTATGACGTCCCAAACGGAACAGATTTTATTACATTGATTTTTTCATCAAAATGTTATGTATAAAATATAATGTTGGTTTTTAGCTAAGGCTAACGTAAGGTGCTAATAAAATTAGTTATATTATGTATTTCTCACTAATATTTTTTTTTTTGTATAGAAGATTTAAAAAATGTGATCTGCGCGCCAATTGACTTTCATATAACTAGATATACTACATCTAAGTAATTACATCTGGACATGTATTTAGATATATAAAAAATGAAAATGGGGTTCCGTTGACGCACCATCACCTCAAAACTACTGAACATATCGGGATGGGACTACACTACCATTCGACGCGGTATCTTTCGTAGATGTCTATAGGCTATTATTTATTTTTCCTATTTATAGTAGATTCCATTGACCATTTCTTTTTTTTCAATTTATTCTTATGTAGATGTTTTCATCATCATCATCATCGTCTTCCTACCCTTTTCCCATTTTTATTTGGGGTCGGCGCAACATGTCTTCCTCTTTCATTCTTCTCTATTTGTTGTCATCTCCGCATTCACTCCTTTTCTAAACATATCATCTTTCACACAGTCCATCCATCTTTTCTTTGGTCTTCCCCTTCCCATGTAACCGTCTGCATTCATATCCAATACCTTTCTTACAACATTCTTTCTCCCTGCGCATCACATGCCCATACCAGGATAAACGACCGCCTCTTAACTTGTCTGTTATTGGCGCCACTTTCAAACTTCCTCTAATATACTCGTTCCATGTAGATGTTTTCTGCTAATAAAAACAAATGACTCTCACTTTTTTCATTCATTTGTTTTTTATGTTAATATGTACTTTTTCACTCACACTTAAAGAACATATGAAACGCGGGTGGAGTTGCGGGCACCAGATAGTATACATACAAATGTATAGAATATTGTTCGTATACCGACATATACGTATAGCAGACGTTGTTTAATATCTGCACACGTCTTTACGACTGTCGTAAAGTGCAGCTTGCTCACACGATCCACAGCCGAGTGTCGGGAATCCGATTTCTATATAATACGTCGCCCTTTGTGACCGAGTTGATTGGACTCTGCGTTTTTCTCATTTCACCTCACCTGAGATGTGACTGAGGCTGTAAATTTTATCACAACATAAATATATTCGTATTTCATCTCACTACTATTCTATATAACTACTCTGTTACGATGTTTGTCCTCGATAAACATGTATCTATGTCATTTAGTCCAGCTGAAAAGATAGGACAGTTCCTTTTCTTATTCATCTTAATAATGGCAATCTGTGTAAACACAATTTGTGCCAGCTTCATGTGGGTAAGATGTATTTTCAATCTTGTATCAGCGTTACCAAACTCCAGTAAAACGGTGTCTCATACCGACCGAACTTTTCATGTAGCTTTGTTGGCATCTCAGAATACATATTTCGCGTTTTTTTCTAGAATAAACTTAACTTGTACACAACAACCAAACAATATTACACGAAACGCCACTAAAATTACATGATATAGAATCAAATACATAAGTAGGTACCCGTAAATAACAGACTGATATCCCGCCAAATTAATTTGATCAAATTTGAGGGTGTAGCTACCCAGGCGGGGATTATTAGGAAATGCCCTACCACCATGATATGGTTTCCTCACGATGTTTTCCTTCACCGAAAGCTCAGGCTGATTTTAGAGTTGGATAGGAGGATTTGAACCTGCGTTCACTAACGCGGAATCCGGCGGCATTATCCATTGCGTTATTATCGCTTCAATATTGTTTTAGTACCGTTTCATTAATTTTAATTCATTTAGAGAGTTGTTATTTTATTTTAAATTTAATAAAGTATTAAAAATAAACAATTTAAAATTAATTCTGTTTTCAGAAATTTCTAGATCCTTTTTTTGTTCATATTAGTTAATTGTATTATTACTAATGGTTATAGTGAAACTAAAATAGGTTGTTTGTTGGTATAGCGCAATTAAAAAATGTTATGAAGGCATACTGGAAGTTACTCGCTTCGTGCATATGAAGAAGTAAAAGTTTTAAGCATAAATAAAGTAAAATTAGCTCAAATACTTTGAAATTTTCACGTGCATCGAACGGGCTGCATTCACAATAGCTCTCTGTAAACAAACTCCTAAGCGGAGAATGCCAACCGCCGGACAATGGCGATATCTTCCATAAATAACCTGAACAATATTCAATAACCCGTCAGTTTATTCCTCCAAGAATAGTGGTCGTAAAGCCCGCAGACATACCTACTGACGTATCGTCGAATCACAATAACGCCGGAGCTCACGAGAATCCATAATCTTATTTTTGTACCGCACCGCGAAGCGTGAATTTCGCAATTATGAGATTTCCCATCACCGTATACGACTTCCACCTCAGTGAATTAAACTATAAAGATTAGATTCGCATGCGCAGAGTCTTCAAAATAAACAGTTCTAGTATAAAAGACGTACAATTGTGAACTTTATCTCGGAGGCCGAGAGTTATGCGCCGGGAACGATCAGGTGGTGAATGAATGCGAACTCTTTGCGATGGCAGGAGGGCAGGTTATGCGTCGCAGATGCTGTCCACTGTGATCCATTGTGTTCCCTCCTATAATTTTATCGGACTTGATTTACGATCGATTGTTCGGCCGGTGGACAGTCGGCGAGGCGTGGTGTGAGTGCGCGGGCGCATGTGTGTGCTGTGCATGCTTCTACCCGGTCGTCAACTTACCTGTAAGTCCTGCAGCCCTGCAGATGGTGCTCGAAGATATGAATAAACTAGCATGACAATAGTAAATTAAGAAAACAAACATGTTCTACCTAAACATCAACGGTGTTATTACAAAAAATCAAACTCCCGTTGAACACATGTTTAAAAAAAGTTCAATTACAAAAGATTGTTTTAGGGGTATTTAGAGATTATTTGTCATACAGATTCAAATTTTAGACACAGTTTAGTAAAAAGCGTGTTTAACGCTAGCTTATTTTTGTTTTTGTAATAAGACCGCAAATGTTTTCTCGTTGGAATGGAAAGAGCTAAAAATTCAAATTTTTTTTTTATTATTATATTAAACGTTGGTAGATTTTTTCCTATAAAAAATAAATAACTTTAACATTGCAGTCGCAGAATAAAACAGAGGTGCTTTTATTATTTTTCTCGTACAATGATAATGATCAGATAATGTTTTGTTCGTAAACTAATATTATGTAGCTACACCGATATTCATTGAGCTAACTATATGTAATGGAATATAACCGAAATGTCCACATATTTAATTAATTTCCAGACTTTTTGTTTCAGTTAAATGACCTGTTTAAAAGGGACTAATAAAATATATATAATTATAATTTTGTTATAATTTAAAGAAAGAAAGTAAGAAATTGTTTATTTCCACCATATACAGCACATATTTTATTAGTGTATATATATACATTACAAACCATAATTTTAACTGCAAGTACTGTACTACGTTGGAAAAAAGACCCCAGACTCAGCTAATTGCTCCTGCAACGAAGGTTGCAAAAGCGCTGGTTTTCAGCCTGGGCTAGTGAATGATCAATGATGTCACGGAGTGTGATACGTCATATATGGATTATTATTACAGATCACACGAAAGTACATACATTTAGATGTAGGGGATAAATATTAAAATTATTATGCACATGTACACGTATGCACATATATATACACATAGATACATACATATAAAAGCATAGCTAAAAAGGAAAGTTGTTTTTTTGAAGTATGTGGTGTGTAAAAAACGCATGAATGAGTAAATAAATAATAATAGGCTATTTATATATGAGAGAGAGAGAGAGAGAGAGATCCCTGTCAATATCACTAAATTTTCGTTGTGCATCCAAAAGAAATATTCGCAGTCGTGTTCTGAAAGTAGCTATTGTGTTTAGCACTTTCAAAGGCGGTGCTATATTGTTCCAAACCTTGGATGCAGCATAACGAAAGCTTCCTCTAAACGTTGCTGACTTGTGTTTTGGTATTAACAATTTCCTACTTGCACATTCCCTCTTACTCGACACCCAAGTTAGTTACTTATACAAGTAGCCAGATGTAATTTACGACGAGACCTCATTTTAAAAATGGCATGCTGGTTTAAGAAAGGGGTTAATTTATTGTTATTCATCTAACACCAAGAATGTTACGATTTACCTAATAAATTCTTTATGTTTTACATCGACCTGTTACAGTAGCTTATTGAGTATTGAAACTCAATCTTAATAGCTGCCGGAAAACAATTTGCCGGCGTAACACAGCACGGTTGTATCGATGGAGTTTTATCATGGCATTAATAGGCGTCCGTTTTCTATAAACATCTGCCAAGTGTTATCGAGTATAACAATAGTTTATTGAGTTACAATTTTCTTTAATGTTTTAGTATTAGGTACAGCCAAGGAATAATATAAACCCCTGGACAAATTTAGAGAAACGGTAAAAAGAGTTTTTTTTCAACGTTTTTGGCGGGAACTTATTTATGTAGCAGTTATTAATCAATAATCCATTGACTTGCGTATTTGATATACTGATGACCATATAGCGTACTTCATGTTGGTGGCGTTTTGTATGTATGATATAGTTTCGTTATTGTGCACAGGTGAAATGTATTGGAAGTAATTACAGCAAAACGTTTTTTTTTCTGAAGTGCCACGAAAACCCCATAGAAGGTTCTAGCAAGATTAGTCACCTGTTTTGCTGGAGCTTAGAAACGTGCCCACGAGATTCAATACATAACTTATCACACGCCACTAGCAAAATTGTATAGGTATGTAAATCGCAGATTTTCACCGGTTGTATGAATTTATGTCCAGGAGTTTTGATAATTTTATCTTCGGTTTTAATAACCTTCTTATTTTGAATTTGAAAATATTTTTTTTATGTTATAAACATATATAGAAACAAAAAAAACTGATACATAAATTATTGCTTTTGCGTAGTCTATGTATCGTTTTTAACCCCTTGAGCACTTACCTGGCGTTTAGGCCTGGTTTCCATTGTTTTCCTATTGTCTTATTTTTATGGGTACTTGACACATTAATTATATTCTCTATAATATGTTCTAAAAATAAAAGAAAAGCATATATTACGTAAGGAAACCGTGGAAAGCGGCGAATGCGCGCTTACATGTAGGATTCAAGGAAATGAGGTCGGTACGAGCGCGGCTTCACTCGTGTGCAGAGTACAACCTCTCAGTTAATTAACGCACTAGTAGTTACATAGAACGAGTATGTTCTGGATTGCGATCTAGTAAAAAACTATACACGTTTCCATTATCTTCAATCATGTTAACCTAGAATGTTCTAGGAATCACATTTCATTTCACAATATTAAGTTCCTGCAATTCGTAATTGCACTCCGTTAAATATAAACTGTAGAGTTTCATCAGAGTTAAATTATATTATATACCTAACCTATATAAATCAGCAAAGATAAAAGGGGCCGTTCAAGAATTACGTAAGCTAAATTTTGGTCATTTTTGACCCGCATATCCCCTTTGTCAGTACAGCTCTTACTAACTACTTAAGTAATACTACTTACAATTAATTATAGGTAATAATAATACATATTAAAATATTATATTTCCTTTATTTTAATATGAACGTATTTGTCTTGGTTTAAACAGAATTGTTGATTCAACCGAAAGATGTCCACTACTGGACATAGGTGTCCCCCAAAAAGAGGGGATGTGGCATAATCGCCACGCATGACAGTCGGGTTGGCGATTGCATTCAGGTGTTGGTGGAACTGAGAAGATGCTGGTGCCCATTAATTGGTTTATTCCTTACTCTGCTTTTACGACACCCTCGGGAAGATATGGGGTGGTACTATTCTTAGCCGGCACCACACGGCAAGTAAACTGAATTAAGTTAATAAAAAGAATAATGACGGACATTACTTTTAGGGGACAATGTTGGTGTTCTTAACCGACTTCAAAAAGGAGGAGGTTATCAACTCGTCTGTTTTTTTTTGTATGTTTGTTACTCGATTTCTCCGTCAATCGTGGACCGATTGGTAAATTTTTTTTATCGACAACGTATACTATCTAAGTGGTCACCAAATCAGAATCTGATTCCTATCTGAGAACTAATTTAAATGACAAAGATGATGTAAATATAATTAATTATTTTATTTGGAGTCATCTTATGTCACAAATAGGATTTAATAGTTTTCAATTATTCTCAGTTTTATGAGCTTACTAGAGTTATTAGAGAAATGAGAATGGCGTGCATCATAAGAGGTTTTTTTATCAAACTAACTAAGGCTGTTGACTTGAAGGGTCATGAGAGCTTCGCTGCCCTTTATGATACTCAACCGGCAATTGGTTTATATAAGGAAACCAAAATTGCACGAACTTCGCAGTTACTGGCATGCAACTTTCGCGGACTCTAACTAAACACTACACTCAACTTACTATTTAATATGCTTATATCAAGAGATGGGTTATAGGTGGAATTAGAAAAGAGAGAGAGTCAAAGAAGAAATTTTTATTGAAACCGAATATTATAAAATAAACTAGTAAATTTTGAATGTGCCTAGATGCGTTAGTCAGCATTTTTTTATCAATGTACACACATTTCATTCAATTTATTTTACTTAGAGAAGTAATTAAAATTATAGATATAAAAAAAAATAAAGGCAATAGAAGAGCAATAAAATATTATCGATTCATATATCAGGTTACTATGCATGTTGGTGATCTCAACGATATATCCTTATCATCTGACTCATGGTGTATGTTTCATGCTTCTAATATTTGTTTGTTAAACTGATTTCAGATATGCAGATTTGTAAAGTAACTAGTTTATACCTTTAGTTTGAGAGTTTAGTTTATTTTGAGAAGTTTAGGCTATTTGACTCAGACCTT
This sequence comes from Samia ricini, assembly GCA_014132275.2. Classification (NCBI taxonomy): domain Eukaryota; kingdom Metazoa; phylum Arthropoda; class Insecta; order Lepidoptera; family Saturniidae; genus Samia; species Samia ricini. Next base: position 6,641,469 of record AP028159.1, read on the forward strand.
ATCAACAATATCTTTTAACTTACCTTTCCCTTAGGGTATTTCCTATTGTATGTCCCACTTTTTTTGACACTCAATAAAACGACCTCTAAAATTGTTCCAGTCATTTATGTGTCAAAAATGTAACTAGCGGTATTTGAACTACAAAATGGCTCTGGAGTTTATATCTTATTTCCTTATACGCTAGCATAAAAAAATTTTTTTCAAACCTTTCTTGAGACGTTTTGTAACACTGTGTGTTGACAATATGCCTCCACGTTTATTACAATATGCCCTATCGTAATTATTACAAAAATATAATAAATTTAAGCGAAGTAGTAAAAAATCGATAATCAGTCTTGGAAATTACTTTGAGATAAAATTCTCAATCAACATAGTCAGTTCAGGACCAAAGTCAACTTTTTATATATTTTTATATGAGCTACTAGTTTTCTCATGCTCTTCTGAAAAAAAGGAGGCCTCCCGAGAGGTACATTAAGTTTTCTTGTTAAGAGATGCCGTCCCAGGGTTCTTGATGAGATATTGAATAGCGACTTCATTGACTCCCATCTCATTGCGGCGCACTTTTTACATAGCTTCATTTCAATTTCTATCAGAGCAAGAGAAGCCCAGAGGTTTTTATTATAATTATCTGTGAAAATGAAGAATTTCTTCTTATTAATTGTCTTGGAGATAATTGTATTGTACTATAATGAATGAGGCGTTTTATTAATTTGTGATTACAAAACGTTATGTCGTGTTACGTCGTGAAAAGGACACCATTCAAGGGCATTCACTGCAAGATGTACGATAATCAACAGGTAAGTTAAAGCTAAACACATATTTGCAAGCAAAATTTGCACAAACAATCACTGGCTAATGTTAACGATTTTTTATGGTACTTACCACAAATTGACCGATTGCACTTGGTAAAGATTTGGATAATTTTTCTAGATACGTTATAATTATCATACCTAACTGGCAGGCACATTGTATGTCGACTTTCGCGGTTGCCGCGCATATTGCTACTTGTTTGATATCTGTATTAGTAAGTGTGTAGGCGTAGTTGGGCATATTGTCAACTGGAGCGTTTTGCAGCGTTTTACCTTATGGCATTAGCATTACCAGAAATTTTATAATTGCTTACGTAATTACTATTCAGAACCATTGGAGTCAAGGACCCTGTAGCAATTCGAAAAGAAATTATTGTAATATCTGTACCAATAATAAAACGGAATTTTCGTCTGTTTCATTTATTTATTTCTAGGAAACCCAACAGCATACATAACTATATAGAATAACACACATTGTTTAGTAATTAAAGTCAAGACAGGGTTCCACAATTACTTCTTTAATATTTCTATCTAATTTTAATAGCTAAAAAAAATTAAAACATTTGTTGTATATTTAATTTTGTGATAGGAGTCTATTCTAGCTCTTACTAATCTTACAAATCTGACGTTAAAATTTTTTTTGTCTGTCTGTGTGTTTGTCGATGGCTAGACCGATTTTTTGATGAAACTTTATATACGGGAAGTATGTGTCAAGGAGCAATTGATAGACTATAAAGATATTTCAAATTATTTTTTGAATTCTTGAAAAAAATTATTCAGAAAATTTCTGTTCGTCTTTAACTCAAAAACGGATTGACTTTATAAAGTTTTAGGTGCGCAAAGTATACATTTATTAGCGATTGATAATCAGAAATAGGAGGGTATTTCATAGATATAATTAAGAAAAATACGAGACAGTAGGATAATCAAACATATACAACCCCCTAAGTTTTTGCCTGCGACCGCTTCTGATACAGCTAGAATACCTATAAGTGCATAACGGTATATTTTCAAACTTAAGGGTGTTAACAAGTACTTTAAAAATGGGCTACCACCATTCCTACCATGTTTCCATCAAGATGTTTTCCTTCACCGAAAGCTCGAGCTTATTAAAATGATCGCACTTACTTTGTTATTTATAATTCAGAATATTACGCTTATTTGAACATGTATGTAAGTTGAAAGTTCTTCTTCAGTTTAGTATTACAAACATTCGAGATTATTACAATAAAAAAAATTACAATTTGTATTACGGACGTCTTCCAAATAATGGATTATCGTTTAAAGATTAACATATGAGGCCAATCACGTATTATGGCGACACCCATAGAGGGTAGGAAGTACATATTATGCTTAATTTTGATGCTACAAGGGGTCCTGATATTACAATAAGTTCTTTTCGAATCGTATATCAAGTTCCGTGATAAAACGGAATTGCTCCAGGGTCCTTGACTCCTACGTAAAGCTATTTACTCACAATCAAATCCCGTAGGTTTATGGTCAATCGTCATTGATGTTATTCCATTCCCACCATAATGGTAAACGTATAGCGAACAAACTACGTCCAATGGAATAACATTTCCGAAGGTCAGAATAATATAATAATGACGAGCGGAATTAGTATCTCGAATGCAAATCGTGATAATTTACCTATATGAAAAAACAAAAACAAACAGATAAAAAACAGTTATTTTAAAAGCATGCATTTTTGTTATGACTGTAAAATGATTTTTATTTAGTCTATTAAACATCATAATATCAAATGTTGGCAATTATAATATAGAAAAAACATCTCTTTTATTACCTTGCAAATTATTTTAAAGTTATTATTATGTGTTTCATTTTTTATTGACGAAGCCATTCCTTTGTCGAATTCCCCCCTTCAATAGTTTGGTTAACATTTCTGATTACGTTTTAATTCTAATTATTCTAACTATACTAACTATAATTTTAAATAGGACTGTTTCTAAGGGATGTGACAGCTGGAATTAAGAACTAGCAGAGTTCCTAATATCTAGCAACCTATTATATATACATTTTTTTTACATGGAATAGGCTCAATGTTTTGACCACAATCTCACCTGATGTTAAGTGACGATGTGGTCCAGGACGGTAAACACACTAAGCCTAGAGGTACTGGTTCTCGGGTTGTGTTTTATGAAAAACAGTATAGTTAGAAAAATAAATTGTGATAAGTTATTATTTACTAGATGTGAAGCCGCGGCTGCGTCCGCGTTTCATATATTCTTCACTGCTTTTTAATTGTTTTATACGGAACCCTAATTATTTTCTTTAATATTTTTAAGTACCTACTAAGATAAAGTAAAACTATTTCTCATAAATTGAAATACTTGCCGGATTGAATCCGGATGCATTGAATCGGATTTTTTCAATTTTCTATGAGTTTTATTCTTTCACGCGGAAACCTAATTATTTTCGATAACCAAAATTACCCTAAGTTACGCGGAGTAACGTCTTCAGCTATCTACCAAAAAAGTCCCGTCAAAATCGCTCAGGCCGTTCCGGAGAATAACCCGAACAAACAGAGAGACAGACAAAAACTTTAAAAAATGTTTTTTTTTTGTATACGTACTATAGATAAATTAATGTGTATTTAGTTAAAAATTATAAACAGACGCTTCAATTTTATTTATTAGTATTGATTCAATTTTATTGTCAGTAACAATACCAATGGATCCTTAATATGTCGATTACCTATAAAAAGGAGACAATAGGAAAACAATGGAAAGCAGGCGTAAATGCCAGGTTAGTGCTCAAGGGGATTTAGAATGTGAATTTTATGATAACGTGTTATCAGTGAAATTGATAGGTAAACCCGATACAATTTAATAACGTACTATCTTGTAAAAGAATTTTAAACGATGAATGTAACAAAATTCGTTGGACATATTTATATTTAAATATGCGTGACTATAATAATAACACAGGCCTTTGTAAAAAACTGATTTTCCAGATAAGAAAATGAAAATGTTAGTAAAATTTTTCCTTTATCAAGATTGACCGATGTGGTCTTCGTAATGTTGTTAGTTGAGATGATAAAATACGGGAACAATATCTATAAGAAGCATTGTAAATACTTTATAAAAGTATTACGGTAAATAGTTATATATATATAGCTATGATTTATAGATGTCTAGCTCTGTGACCGCTACTACGCTCGCTTTTTAAACAGAACCCTAACTATTTTCCTATTTTTTTTTTGTAATAAGAGAAAGTAAAGATATTTCTGATCAATTTAATCCAGTAGTCGTTAAATCGTTCTTATTACAAGTTTCATGTGTTTTAATTTGTTTACGCGGAACCCTATTTATTTTCAAAAAATAAAAGTAACCTAAGTTACGCGAAGTAACTTTAGCTATCTGCTAAAAAGTCCCGTTAAATTCAGCCCGGCCGTTCTGGAGATTAGCCGGAACAAATTAGAGAGATTAAATTTTGGTGTATGTATTTAGGAATTCATATGTATTTAGTAAAATGTTGTTACAAACAGACACTTGAATTTTATTTATCAGTATAGATTTAATATTATGGTTTACTATGATTATGGTTTTACTCATATAAAATTAACTGCCTTTATATGAAGTTTGATGTTTTAAATGTTAGGTAAGATTATAAAATAGCCAATAAATAAATTTTGAACCTGTATTTGAATTTATATCTGTAAAACAATTAAAGCACATAAGATATACCAAGGTATTTTTTATATATTTGAATATTTTCAGTACATTATAATTGTTGAATAATGAAAGAGTGCCTTAGATTATTCCAAGTTTGTGCACAATTTTGTTATTTCAATAATAAAATTATTTGCAGCGACTTGACCTCCACAACATACTAAAATACAGCACGTGTAATTCATACAATAACAATACAATGTAACAATAATTTTAAATTTAAACGTTTGATAATCAAATACGGGTGCATAGACTTAACATATTATTTGCCATTAAGTTGAGTTAAAAAAGTTATTTTACTTAATAACAAATGAACATAAATTGTGATGTTTAAAAAAAGATTGAAAATATACATACCTAGAATTACGACAATAATCTAGATTTTTTCTAATTACACTCAAATTAAGAACCGTTTCTTTCATATGTAGTAAGTAGCTATAAAAATAACAGATTTTTGGGACACAATAAAAGTATATCTGATTGATTATAACTACTCACCTCATAATAAGTTTCGTGTCTCAAGGCTATTATGATAATGCCGTTGGCGCGACTCTCGGAAGGCAGATAGCATCGCATCGCGGGCACTGGACAATAACCCTTACAAACATTCATTTATAATAATTAGCATAAAACTACAACGACGTGGCTTCTTTGATTCTTTCACTTAATAACTAAGCACACATCGCCCTTATTACAGTTTAGATTTTTACATCTATATTTTTACTGAGACTTGTTATGGCAGATAATATTTCAAAACAAAGGGTTATTAGGAAACTAAATTTTTTATAAAATATGTTTTATACATTGATTAATTGAAGCCATGATGGAGCAGTTGGATTTCACGTTAATTGATGCGGATTTGAGCCCACCTATCCAACTCTAAAATCAGCCTGAGCTTTCGGTGGATGAAAATATCGCGAGGAAACCATAGCATGGTGGTAGGGCATTTTCTAATATTGCAAACCTAGCTACCCAGGTTCAACCACCTTCAAGTTTGAAAATCTGTCACCAAATACCACAAAGTGTGTTCATGTAGCATCACTTGAAAAACCATTACCTCTAGTCTTAATGTGTTTACCATCCTGGACCACATACTGGAGATTGTGGTCACAGCTCTGAACTTATACCGTGTAAAGAAGTCAATGAGAAAATTGACGAGTATTTATCCCTCCATTTCTTTCCCGTCCACGAAATAATTACGCGTACTTCGTTTACGATAGATGCGGTTGTCAATGTTTTTCCTCATTACTATTATATCGAGTCGCGAAGAAGTAAGTTACCAGATCGGCAGGTCGGCGACGACTGATGATGGAGTATGCTATCGATGGTCGCCGTTGTTATTGTACTGTACCGAGGTTACCATCAGGTGCTGTAAACTCACTTTGCCGAGACAATATAAAAAATCTGAGCGAATGACATTTACAAATACAGGGATGATGTTGCGTTCCACGTTTTGCCGACTCCATGCTTTATCAAACCATTACAGTATTATAGATATAAATATATTTTTATTTTATAAAAACCTATTATTCTAAAGCACATGCTCTTCTGTTCTCATATCGTTTTAATTTTCCTACTAGTAATATTTGTTTGTATCCGTATAAGGTTCGTAAGAGTCGCCAAAAAAATTAAACTAGTATGTAAATTTGGAATTGATGTTCAGATTTATTTTATAGATAGAGTTCAAACGAAACTACCAAAAATATACAACTTAAGTCTTACTGTGTTGTGTTTTTGTTCGAATACATAAAATAAACTTTATAATCCAAATCTATAATGATACAAAATTATTAATCAGAACAAGCTATTTCAGTAATCTATACAATAGTATAAATAAAACTGAAGTGTCTGTTTGTAATGTCAAAATATTTTTTTTACTAAATCGATATGAATGTATAAACGATACCTATACCAAAATACAATTTTTAAATTTTTTGTCTGTCGTATGTTCCGAATAATCTCAGGAACGGCTAGACGGATTTTGACGGGACTTTTTTTAGTAGATAGCTGAAGTTATTCCGGCTAACTTAGGGTACTTTTAATTTTAGAAAATAATTAAAGTTCCGCGTAACAATATAAAAACTTATAAAAAATTGAATAAAATCCGATTCAATGCAAGGTTTTACGGGCAAGTGATTGAATTTTATAGAGAAATATTTTTACTTTATCTTATTACTAAAAAAAATAGGGTTCGTAAAAAAAAAATGCAGTGGAGAATATATTAAACGCAGGCGCAACCGCGGGCAGACCGCTTGTATAAAATAAAGAATGATTGTCGTAGCTGGTAGAATATCTAACCTTTGCGTCGTTGGTATTAGGTTCGATCTCCGGTTGTAATAAGAACCGAGGCTAAATTGTATTGTCATATTAACAAAAAAAAAACATTGATGAACAATATCTTACAATATTATAAAACAATTGGGCTTCATTCAATAGATATAAATGTACTTTGAAACCTTACAAATATCTTTAAAGCAGGTATCTATTGATAAAATAAAGATATATATTGGACGTGTCTTCTTGTCAAGATGTGTAGATATTATCAGGTGAATTAATCTATTTCAGTTAGATATGTGAAACTGATTATGTGTGTTGTGATTCGACGTCGATCCGTCACTAGACAATACGACCTCCTGGCGGCCCTCTCGCCCTCTGTGCCCTCTGGGCGATAACGTTATTGATAGTCTACGGGAGAAGTCTAAATGATAGTTTTCCCTTATAATTCTATTCGGAGCTTTATTCCGATTCTATTAAAAAATAAATAATAGCAACTTTTTGTATTTTAATGATACATTAATAAATAACGCATACACTAGATTTTTTTAATTGGTTTATAAATCAATTTATTGACAGAATTTGACTATTTTGTTTGTGGTTAATATGAAAAAATGTTAAAAAACAAATAAAAGAAATTGTATTATTTACGTTTACCAGGAATTTTGAGCACTTAGAAAACGTACACAGCAGTTTCTTTTTGTTTATTAATATTTTTTTTAAATTGTGTAGACAACGTATTATACACCATTTTAAGGGTCAAAGATTAATGATTTTAATAATATATGTATTAATAATTTCAAATGAATATATGAAAATAACGAGTATAATTGATAGCTTATTCGGTTTGAATCTAAAATATTGATAAGTGTTCATTACTAATTTATATGTTTTAAAATGTACCTAAGAGGACATGCGGACGGCAACAAATTTGAAAAGTAGGTATTTCAGAAATCTATTGTTATCGGTTGGCTCCAAAGAAAGAGTTATAAAACACAAAAGAGACAACTGCACGCTGGGCTGGTTTTACCTATGGAAAATAGACGAAATCATCACTATGCAGTACCCTGTTTCCTCCTCCAAAACTGAACCGATTTTTAATTTTCTTTCAGTTTTAGAATAATAAAGACATTGGCTAGGCCTCTGCGTTTACGTTTTTAAAATTTTATTCATCAAATTTGTTTAACGAACTTTAATGACGGTAAAATCTAGCGTTTTCGAAGGCTTCTAGTTTCTACAATAAGTAATTTAGGGAAAAAATGCGTAAAACGTAGGGGTATGGCGGTAGTAGTTAAATATTATTTGGTATACAAATATTTATCATAATGCTATTATCCAGGCAGTAAACAGGGGACTTCGTTTGTATGGAATAAATGCCGCTAACATATCATCGTAAGCGTTTTTAATTCTCTACCGAAGTTTCAATTTACTAAATACTTGTGTTTAAAATATTTTATTATCTTATTGTCGCTGACCATAGACAGCCAACAGCTTTCTCTTACTAAAAGAAAAGCCAGTTTATCTATGAAATGTCGAGACGACGTCTTCCGTTTCCTTTTCTTATCTCGCGTTGAAATGTGAGACAAGAAGGAAAATAAACGATTTCCTTTTCTCGAGTATCAAGTTAGGTATAAAGGCTTATAGTTTCCTAAATATTAACCAATAATATATTAATGACGTATATATTGTATGTAGAGTTTAGAACAAATTGTTTACATCTAAGTATACCAATAAATAAAATTGAAGTTTCTGTTTGTAATGTCAAAATTACATTTTTTTTACTAAATACATATAAATGTATATACGATACCAATACCAAAAATACAATTGTACATTTTTTGTCTGTGGTCTGTTTGTTCCGGGTAATCTCCGGAACGGCTGGACCGATTTTGACGGGACCTTTTTTGATAGATAGCCGAAGTGACTCCGGGTAACTTAGAGTACTTTTAATTTTCGAAAATAATCAGGGTTCCGCGTAAAAAAAAAATAGAACTCATAAAAATGTGTTTGTTATACAAACTGTTTTCTGGACCCGCTTTAAAGTAAGCGGGCACCGTAGCCTATGGACACTGGAGACGTCAGATGCACGTTGCCGACTATTTAAAAATTCTTTTCCCTCTTAAAGAGCCCCATCCTGTATGCCTTGGAAAAATCGCTGCAAACCCATAAATTCAGAAACGAAGTAAAATAAGAATTGTTAGGTATTTGAAGGTATATTGAAGATATTATAAATTATATAACTACGTGGGGGAATGTATCTAATTATTAACTTTCAAATATAATTCCATACTTTAAATGATGATCGCTAAAGTGCAAGAATAAGTAGCGATGCTGGCTTAGTGGTAGCGTGGTCGAGTAGGTACACTACGTCGACAGACGCAGGTTCACAGTATACAGCCTGAGGTTTCTGTGAAGGAAAATACACACACAAAGTACCTACTGACGTTTTCCGGCAGCGTTACTTGAGAACAAGTACCTTTAAGTTTACGTTGTTTAGTCAGTACAGTGTAAAAAAAAAAGAATCTGAAAATGAACTATATGTTTTAAAAACCTAGTGGAGTTACGTCACTCTTGGTCCGACAAAGTAGCCTAATGCATAAAATTAATTACCTAAAACTTTTTAATACGCACAAAGTCCCATCGGTAGTCACAATAGCAGTTCGGTTTGACATACGGAGACAAAACATTTGTTACATTTGTTTACTGTTTGAGCACGCACCAGCAATGAGAAGTCGCTGTTGTGTGTGTATACGCTGTTTTTAATAATTTATTATTCCAACGATACTGTTACTAAATAATTACAATATGATATATGAGGATATTTATTAAGTTTTTGGAATTCTTTCATTTACACACGTGTGTTTTAATCATTGAGATTTATAATTATGTAATTTGTATTGTATCAATAGACTATGAGCTTAATCTTTTTCTTTTCATACAAAATCTACGACTTTTTTGAAGCGATGATGGAGCTGTGGATTGTGCGGCCGGATTCCGCGTCAATGGACGCGGGTTCAAACCCTCCTATCCAACTCTAAAATCAGCCTGAGCATTCGGTGAAGGAAAACATAATTTCTTAATAATGCCCGCCTGGGTAGCTACCACCCTCAAGTTTGAAAACCTGTCGCTAAATACCAATAGGTGTGTTCCGGCAGCGTCATTTGAGAACCAGTACCTCTAGGCTAAGTGTGTTTATCATCCTGGACCACATCTTCATTTAACATCAGGTGAGATTGAAACAAATCACTGATCGTGTAAAAAACAAGACTTTTAATACTTACAAAATGTAATGTGACGAAAAATAAATGAAGTCGAGAGGATACATTGCAATGGAATGGCATGATAAATGAATTAAGAACTAAAAATAAATTATGCTCCCTTTGTACTTTGTTCTTATTTATTACTCATGTAGTATAGAATAAAATGAAAAATATTATGCAATTTTTCCATATCTTCACGTGAAAATCCATTTATCTATATAGTTTCTAAGCATCTGTCTAAGCATTCTAAGTCTAAGTTTCTAAGCATACCACACAGATGTGTTTGCGGAGAATCACCAGTAAACAAAATATCTTGATAAGATAACATAACAGAATAAGATTTGACTCCATTCAATATTTATAAAAGATGCTCAATTTCAAAATTATGTATTACATTATTTTTAGTGAATTCAATTGTTTTTTTTTTTTTTTACGTTAATAATTGTATTTTGTTTCCATTCTGTGATTAAATAGTGTATTATAAGAGATTTTTTTTAGTTTTACGGTGTTAGTCATGTATTATACTAGCTGTGTGCCCGCGGCTGCGCCCGCGTTTCCTGTATTTGTCACTGCGTAATATAGTTTTTAATTTTTTATACGGAACTCTAATTATTACAAAAAAAAAATGTTAATAACAAATTAACATTGTGAATTAAATTTTAATTGTCAGTAAAACTGCATTGAATCGGATTTTATTCACAGTTTGATGAGTTTTAATTTTTTACGCGGAACCCTAATTATTTTCGAAAAATTAAAGTAACCTAAGTTACGTGCAGTAACTTTAGCTATCTGCCAAAGCTGTCCCGTCAAAATCGGTCCAGCTGTTACGGAGATTACCCGGAACAAACAGACAGAGAAACAAAAATTTTAAAAATTGGATTTTTGGTATAGGTATCGTATATGTTAAAAATATTTTCACATTACAAACAGACACTTCAATTTTATTTATTAGTATAGATAATGGCTTGTAAAACTACTTTTTACTATGTGTGTGGTTATAATATTTACGTGTAACTAAGTTAACAAAAATATATCTGATTCCTCATTCTATTTTACTGTAGTTTTGTTATGCCTGCCTGGGTAGCTACCAACGTCAAGTTTGAAAACCTATTGCTAAATACCAATAGCTGTGTTCCGGCAGCATCAATGCAGAACCAGTACCTCTAGGTTTAGTGTGTATACTATTTTGGACTGCATAGTCACTTAAGTAACATCAGGTGAGATTGTGGTCAAAGCATTAAGCTTGTACAGTGTAAAAAAAAAAACTAGGCAGCAATGGGGACTGCCGACATAAGTGAAAACTGGAACCTTTGGAAGAACTGTTTTTATTTTGTTTAAAATTTATAATTTTTTAATAGTAATTATCAATATTACCATTTGTCTGGTTTTTACAGCAATGGACGCTCCGAGCAAGAATTATGTATAGTTTATATAATTTATTTATAATCAAAACATACGATAGACTACGTAAGTATAAATTTTAATATTTCTCTCTGGAGGGCATCACTTAAACGCTGTATTATATTTGAAATACTCTAGCATGTTGACGGCTGACGTCATAAAATTTGGCGAATCTATAAGTTTTCTCCTACTCAGAATCATTCAAGGCCGTGAAAGAAGTTTTCAATCAAAAAATAACTACGTCCCGTTCTGTGAAAAAAATGTGACAATTACGTGACTATAGACAATGTCATTAGAGAACATTTGCAATTGATTTTGTGTCTATTTTAGCTTTAAAGGTGCAGTAAATATAAGTACATAATCGTTGTGGTTTTGTAAGAAATTGTCAGTCTATTACTAGCTCTCTGAATATATTGTGGTTTTATCTTTAACTTTGAGCACTTTTGTTTGTTTCCCCCCGATATTTGTTTGTGCACTTACTTTCAGATTAGCGATTATGTTGCTGATATGTGACGAGTTGCGATTTGATATATTTTCTCATATTTCTCAAATAACGGGAGTATCGCTGGGGATGTTAGTTAAATGAAATTAAATTCTGGTTTAAAATTTCTAATAGGTAATAGTTAATGTTTACCTTACCTTTACCTTTACCTTTATTAAAACGATAAAAAAATCATTTCCATCCATACACACGATGTCGTTTTAGGTATAGAGGTGCATTGTAAAGATTTTAATTGGTGATAAAACCGAGTAATTGGTCTCGGGTATCGGCTATCGATGTACTAAGCCCGCTAATGAAACAGAATTACTCTGCTACGGTCCTAACGATCTATGCATGTGCGATATCTTATATGTGTCACAAATGAAACAAACACCTATTAATATGAACTATAACTTTAATCGTTCTTTCATGAAAAGGTCACTACTGCTTGTTAGAATTCAGTGGACTCTCAATGACTTGAACCTCATTACGTGTTTCGCATTCCATCCATGCAACTGAAAGATGTCCCTTGCTGGACATAGGTCTCCCCTAAAGATCTCCGCGTCGGTCGGTCTTTCACCACCCGCGACTAGCGGATTTCTACCATCACCAGGTCTTCGGCCCACTTTGTGGAGAGGGGCTACTCGCTTTACGTCTGCCAGTACGCGCCATTTCTAACTCTTTTATAATTCGAATATAATAAAAACAAAGTAAAAGTTAGTAACATATTTGCATCTTTTTTATGGCGTGTCTATATTTTCGGCGTCGAACATGTTGTATCCCATTACATCAATAAAAGAGTGAAACGACTCTTATTGGAAAAATGAATTCAAATGGTACTTTCACAGCTGGGTGAGATTTGGAATCAAGCGTTATGAACTAGCTAAGAGCCGTAGTATATTTATTTATTTTTTATTATAAATGTATATTAAAAAGTTAGAGATAAATAAAACCTTTAATTTTGTTTACCGGCATTCGTATAAGACACCTATTTCTATTCTTTTGTATATTCAAATGTATAAAACGCAATAGGTATTTAGAGCTATAAAAATAATACTACAAAGAATTTAATAAAATTTAATGTAGTTATGATAAAGGAATATAGAAATATTAAAAACTATACCAATTAGCGGTAAAAAAGTCAAAGGTGGCGTGACAATTCTGTGTGAAACAATCATAATACTGAGTTAGAAGGGAATGGCATGAGACGATTTAAAGATTTGTGTCGGTCGTACCTTCCGTGTTCGTGTCGGGAAGCAGTAGCCGGACATTCGCCAACGACACGCTGCTACGGAACTAATTATATTATTGATTATAATATTACATTTTAACATAAATTCTAAACTATATAAAACTGAACAATGTTGCAGGAATCGAAATAGTTTAAACATTTGTTTTACACAAATTTAATTTTCTTATATATCTTCCTATGTCAAATTAAATGAAAGTAAACGCGATTAGCGTTATTTAAAACCAGCTGTGTGCCAGCGGCTGGGCCCGTGTTTCATATATTCTTCATTGCATTTAATTTTTTTTTATCAGGAACCCTAATTATTTTCCTTAAAAATATTTCAGTACTAAGATACAGTAAAAATATTTCTTATAAATTATAGCACTTGCCCTTAAACTTGTGCTTTGTATCGGATTTTATTCAAATTTTTGTGATTTTTTTTTGTGCAACAATAATTATTTTTCAAAATTCAAAAGTAACTTCAACTTACCCGGAGTAACTTCAGCTATCTACCAAAAAAAGTCCCGTCTAAATCAGTCCAGCCATTCCAGAGACTACTCATTACAAACAGACAGACGAAAATTTAAAAAATGTATTTTTGTTATAGGTATGATAATACATTCATATCTATTTAGTTAAAAAAAATTTTTTTCACGTTACAAGCAGAAACTTTTTTTCTTTTTTAGTATAGATAAAGAAAAAAGAAGTCAAACATGATTATGAAATAAGTATTAAAAAATTAATGTTTTCCAAATTCTAAATACTTTTCAATTTCAGATGCAAGAGTAATATAAATATACATGTAATTAATTTTTTTCGGATCATTATTTGGGGGTTTTTGAATTTAGTCTGTAGTTAGCACAGAATGCAGTTAAGATTTATAAGACTGTAGGGGTTCATAAAGTAAAAACAATACATTTATTTTGTCCATTTTATTTATAGATTTACAGAAATCAAAAGGTTTATAATAAATTTGCTAATTTTCCAAGTGTTTTTTTTTTTACACCATATAGACTCAGTGCTTTGACCACTATCTCACCTGGTGTTAAGTGACGATGTGGTACAGGATGGTAAACTAACATAGGTACTAATTCTCAAGTGATGCTGCCGGAACACACCTATGGATATTTGGCGACAGGTTTTCGAACTTGAGGGTGGCAGTTACTCAGATGGTCAGCATTAGAAAATGCCCTACCACCATGCTATGGTTGCCTCACGATACACGAACGTCTATGTGTACAGTGAACTCAAAAAAGTGTCCTAGGATCATAATAGAGTTTTAAAAGACACTTAATTTAATACGGAACCCATACTGGTTTTTAAAATAACTCAAGTTTCGTATAAATAGGCTAAGTATTTTTGATAATAGGAGGTTATATTGTTATAAATGCTGATTAAGGTTGCGTTGGGCGTAGCCACGTCAATTAGGCCGTAATCTTGCTTCGTGACTTTTGACTTATGGGTGGCCGATCTTCGATGCGTGGTTATTTTGTAAAATGTTAAAGAAATCAGGGCGTAAGTAATAAATATGATTATACGGCGTGTAAGTAAGTCGTTACTGTTTAATTTTATGCGCGAATTTATCATAGTCTTATATAAAACCTTGTATGTAAAGTAAGTGATAAATTGTCGAACGGGCAACTAAATGAAAAGAAATAATTTAAGTAGTATGTAATATCTTGCAGTGTGTATAATTTATATATTTTATGAGGATACAAAACTTGAGTTAAAATAGTCGAAAAGTATTTTAATACTTTTGTATTTTCAGAATAAAAATATGAAGTATAATTAATAATTTATTTTCAAATGAAATTATCATTACAAACAATGGAAGAAATAATATTTATATATTTTTGTTTAATTGTAGGTTTTTTCGTTTGTCATATAGATATTTATAATATTCACTGAAATTATAATATGATTACAATTGTACATTAAGTTTAATTTGAATTTGAATTTGCAACTTTGAGCAGTGTAAATGAAAGCAATATTTATATAATAGATTTTCTTTATGTACCAATATAAAAAACGATTTCTTTTTAACTTATACTTATCTTCTATATATATATATATATATAAAAATCATTCTTAATATCTACACAATAACCATAAAAGTTGCACATCAACCCTTAAATAAGATGAATATTTATTATTTCTATTATATTATATTATATATATATATATATATATATAAGATAAATAAAGAACAATTAAAATAAACAATGTGTTTTTAATAAAGAAACGACATTTTATGTTTATTTTTTTACAATTCTAAACTGAAAATACAATTATGAATAATATATAACATTTTTGACATATATCAAATATCATAACGGCCAGCATGACTTTCTTAACCTTATAAACTAAACTCTTTTCATTATAAAATATAATCATACATAATTAAGGAAATATATTTTCTTTACATATATTTACTTTATATATATATATAAGCAAAGTTTGTTTTCTTTGTCCGAGGTAAACTCGAAAACAACTGGACCGATCAGCATGAAACCACAACCATTCGACGCGGAATTAATCGTAGATGGTTATAGGCTATGTATTTTTCAAATTCTATGAGCCTTTTGCCATATTTTCTCAATTTGTTTGTTTTATTATTCTTTTGACGCACCATCACCTCAAAACTATTGAACATATCGGGATATGACTAATACCTTTCAACGCAGTATTTATTAGCACAGCAGCAGTAGACAGGTATTTTTTGGGTTCCACCGATCCTCTCTCATTTTTTTTTCGATTTACTCTTTTGTACATTTTCCACTTCAATTTACGCTTGTACACATTTATTCCGCTAATAAAAACAAAATACTCTTACTTTTATTCATTCATTTGTTTTTTTAAATTAGCTATAAATTAAACGTCATATGCACAGAACATATGAATCGCGGGCGGTTATAATTTATAAGTATTCATTTATAATTTATAAGGAGTCATTTATAAGTAGAAATTAAGCCTATATTATCCTAAAAAATGTTGGTCACTGTATTTCTAATTGGTGCTTAGATTTTTGTACATAACTAATTAATATGCAAAGAACTATTTCATGTTCTAAGAAACGATAATAATTTCTTATAGGTCGATAAGATACGAACGGTTTCTCAGCTATCAACGAAATACTTTTAAAGCTTTTAATATGTTTTTTCTATGAATTAATAAAAACGTGTACACAATTTCAAGATTTCCATATTTACTCATTACGATCTTAAAAACACCATTAACGGGTCGATAGTTTAAGAATTCGTCACATAATCTAGTCATGGGTACTTTGATGTAGATTCAAGAATATGCTAAAATAGACTACACACCAAAATTATTATAACATTTGTCTTTCTACTAAATTTCGGAACACAACGATCGTAACTGATAAACGGCAGTTGTGAAATATATGTGTAACACATGCATTTTTATATAATCAATTTATACCATGATTAAATATGTAAAAATATTTAAGATTAACGAAAAAAATAAATACGATAAGATAAATGACGTTAAACATTTCCAGGATTTCTATATTCAAATTGGAACTACTTTACTGTTTTGATTGTTGTGGATTTCTTAATTATTTTATTTCACGAAAAGTTATTTTGCTAATTAGTATTATCGTTTTAACACTATGGTGTTATTGGAAAATAAATACATGATTTAAGGGAACTATCTTTCTGAACAAAATAATTATTTTGAATAATGTAATGTATGATTTGTTGAACGGGTGTACATTGTAATTTATGTTGCGAAATTGCTAGTTGCTAAAAATATTGCTAATATTGTTAAATTAAGCTGCAACATTTTTTATGTTGGTACGTGTTCATAGTCACGTTACAGATCAGAAATGGCTGCGGAAGGTACCTCTGTTTAGAGATATAGGGTTGGTCGAGATGGGAAAGTGCTTACTTTGGCGATACGCACTCGCTGTACTTTAATTTATTATAGACTAGCTTCATTTAGGATTAGATTCTACTAGGCTACCTCCGGATGAAAGACAAAGGAAGTGGCCCAGTCGGGCTTGCTATGGGGGCGACGTGGAGCATGCCAGACTAATCCTGTGTCGTCCCAGGAAGGCGGTGGATGTTGCTGTGGGATTTTAGTACGTATGCCCTATGTGAAGCGCTAGGCGATTCCTACATATTCTGCCAACTCTAATCCGGGCGACGTTACTTCCGGATTGCGTAAATGCATTTTACCATGTAAAAAAAGGATTGCGTACTTTCTGGGCGCGTTCACTCCTACCGGACTAAGAGGGAAGATGCAGGGGACCTAGCCTTCTATTGCACAGGTGTGGCCGTCTGGGTGGTAGTCAGTGCCAGGCTGCCTTCTCTTCCTCGAGGGCCCTATACTCTCTAAGTTCATGCAGGCCACCCATCGGAGGTGATGTAATGAATGTTTGTTCAATCCCGTATCGTCTCCATGGCAGTTCTGTTGGTTAAAAACATGGTAGTTGTACCTACCTACCTAGTAGGTATTTGTGGTGGCTTCGGTTACCGTGTAAGTCCCATATAACCCTCCGTTTCGCCGCACTAATGTATACATAAATGCAATTTCCTATGTGAAAACAAAAAAAAAGAGTGCATACATAAGTTTTTCTCTAATTTTTATAGTTAATGGCTGCAGTCGCCATGTCCACCATGTCTTTCTTTCTAACTGCTATCTTATTTCTTACGTGTTAATATAAAAGTCTATTAAGGCAGTAATAGCGGGATGTTGATTATTTGTTGTTACATCGAACAGGCTGATAAAATATCTAAAAAAAAAAAAACGTAAACATCACACTGTGTATTTAACTGTGTTCAAGTTCTATAGCAACGTCGGTTTTACTTGCAATGCTTTTGCCTGTCTATTACATGCCTATTTGATCCTTAACAACAAAAACTATAAACGATTGTATCTTAGAATTCTATTAGTAAAGTGAAATGAGTTTTTCAGTATATCTATATTACTCACGGTCATATAAATGCTGTTTAATATTCTCATTTTTTTTATAGTTTACAATTACTTTAACTATATTAATGTAATATTCTAGAAAATAATTATATTCTACTTAAATATAATTTGTATATAAATACCAACACATGTGTATTATCTTATCACGAAGATAAGTTGTGTCGGATCAAGGTAACGATATTGTATCTATAGGTATTTTATATCTATACTAATAAATAAATTAACAAGTGTCTGTTTGTAAAATCAAAATAACAAGTCTCTTTTTAATACATTTTATTGTATATACGATACCTATACTAAAACACAAGTTTTATTTTGTTTTATCTGTTTCTCAGTTTATTCCGGCTAATATCCGGAATTTATTTAAATTTTTTTTTTCGAAAATAATTAGGGTTCCGCGTGAATAAATTAAAAGTCATGAAATTGTGATATAAGTTCCGATTTAATGCACAGTTATACTGGCAGAAATCTAATTGATTTTATAATTGATTTCTGTTGTTACCAAAGAAATTTAGGAAAATAATTAGGTTTCTGTTTATTTAAATTTCAATTGTAACGAAATTTACGATTCAATAGATAGGAACAACAAAACATTATTTCATATTGATAATTAAAAACAATGAAGAATATATGAAACTCGGGTGGAGCCACGGGCAGTTTATATTTAAAGTTACGTATCGCTATCCGCTACGTCAATTGATAGCTACGAATTCGTTGCTACGTAGCGTCTGCATTGGAACAAGACTGTTAATCTAAATTTAGAACATCTCGTAGTTAAGTGTGATATGATATTAGTGACATTGAATTATGTAAAAATGATCTACTTGTGTTAAATAAAATTAAGTGAGAAAATATTATATATTTACATACGTAGGTTATCGAAATGGCTATATCGAATTGTATCAAATTTTTTCATATAAAGATTCTTTTATTTCTAAGTTTCTTTTTTTTTCTTGGCAAAAAGACATTTAAGATCTCTACTCGAAAACAATTTACGTTGCATTCCATTGTTAATGGTTTTTCGCAAGCTAACATTTGCATTTAACTTGCTTGAGCAGGCAACTTCTTCCGTGTCGACTTTAGAACTTGGTCTTGAGAGTAACTGTGTTAATGTGAGTTAAACGTTGAATATCCTACCCTGAAAAAAATCTAACTGCTAGTGAAAACAGTAGTTTACGAGGAGTTAACGAGTAAACAAACAGACAAACACGGAAAGCGACTTTGCTTTATTATATGTATATATGGATATCTTTACATCCATGTTAACTACGCGATAACAGATGCATCTGACCATTTGAGATACCGAACGATGATCAGTAGGACAAGTACTAAAATTTTATTAATAGTAAAAAAAAAGAATTATGCCCAATAATTTTGAACGTATTTTTGTTTTCTAATCAATTAATGTTATTTATTTACATTTAATTACGTCAATTATACACGACATCACGAAACAAAGCATTAAGTTCGCATATATACTTCGGTACGTTGGGAGTCTTGGATTCACTTTGTACAAGCGGATTAGGAATTCGACATTAGATTTCTCGAGGTTTAACTAATCCATCCATTCATTCAACCGTAAAGACGTCCACTACTGGACATAGGTCTCCCTAAAGAAAAGGGGGGAATTACCATAATCGCCACGCTTGGCAGGCGGGTTGGCGATCGCAGTAGGTGTTTATAGTACTCAGAGGATGCTGCTGCCTATCCCTTGGTTTATATCCCTTATTCGCCTTTTACGACACCCACGGGTAGATATGGGGTGTTACTATTCTTAAGCCGGCAGGACACAATAATATAAAATAACTAAAATTATTACAAATTTGGAAAGTTTTATAAAACATAACGACTATCCTATAAAGTTTTTACGTTTTGTAAATCATGTTACTACTAGATATTAGGAGAAGTACATACATACGAGACTACCAAACTACGTCATTGCATCAACGCCAAGGTCAATAATTTAAGATTTTTAATAAGATATACTAAACAAACAAAATTAAAAACGAGTGTTGTTATTAAACCTGCAATCTTTCTCAGTTTCCGGTCCCAGTATTAAATTACATTTTTTTATAATTTAATAACTTTTTCCCTTTATCTCGCATGATAAAGTAACAGTGGCTAAGATAGTAACATGGTAAATTTAGAAGGTTACTGGCTTTCAAGTGCATCCGCTGGAACACACCTTATTCTTTATACAAAAGGACAGTATATAAACACACACCTATAAATGTTTGGCGGCGGATTCAAACACCAAAGTGATAGCTAGCTGAAGGGCATTAGAAAATTCCCAATAATCATTCTATATTTTCATCTCAATGAATCTCAAATCCATAAGGATCTTCAAATTTCCATTGACTGAAACATAGTCCTAATTTGAGCTATAATTTCGAAAGACTTTATAATCACAAACAAGTAATGTCATATCTAAAATAGCGCTTTATAAATGATCGAGAAAATCCATTAGTTAAGTGTGGTCACGCATGTCGCCATTTTCTATCTTAGAGGCCAACACATTTTCTTCATTAACCTGTCCGCCTTTTGTATTGCGTTTTTTTTTAATTCTTGACCGCAGTAAAAAGCTTAAGGTCTTTTCATATTAGAATATTCGCGTGTGTGCCGACGTAAATCACTGGATTGTCACTGCGGTGGACTTATAATTTTATTGTCGGAGGAAGGCGACACGACAACCTTGTCACGCGACCTGTCGCCCGACCACCTCACACGGCAACACACGACGGATTCAGCTTTATTGTCCCCGCTCTAATTATGGAGTTATTTAGAATTAGATCTCACCTGAGATTGGACGTCTAGACCGGCCAATGGGCGCGCTTTTTCGTGACAGATTACTGCGGTCGTGTGGTATAATATAAAGTGGATGATTAAACGGTTTTGATGGCTTCGCGCTCAGCTATATAAAACCTGATGTGCTTCGGCTGCTAATGTTTATAATTATTCCATATTCCATTGCGTGCTTAGTTTATTGATAAAAAATTGGAAAAGTCATCTAAAGATATTTTTGATTACATATGTATAAAAGTAAAGGAAATAAAATGTTTACCAATTGGAACATAATAAGCTTTAGCAGCTCTATGAGTAAATCGGTTCCCAAATCACGATCACAAAATTCATTTATCTACATATGGTCAAATGTCATTTCTTCTTCAATCCTTGTTAGTGCAGTCGATCCTCGGCCGTGCACATCTAACCATTTCCTGCCAATTTTCCAATTTCTTCGCTTTATTTAGCAGATGAGCATCCCACATTACGTTTTCCCAATTGTGGTCTCCACACGAGAACTCGTCTGCACCATCGGTTATCAGTTCTTCGGCTTACATGACCAGCCCTCTGCCACTCTAACCTGCTAGCCTTAAGGACTATGTCAGTGAACTTGGTTCTCTGGCGGATTATATAGTTCCAAATTTTATCGCACAGATATACCCAGATCATAGTTTTTTCTATCGCCCGTTGAGCCACTCTTAGTTTATCGAGTCGTACCGTCAGTGTCCACGTTTCGGCGCCGTATTTAGGACACATCAATTAAATACTTTAGTTTTTAGACTCTGTGGTATATAGATGAGTATGTAAGAATCGGACAGAGTTTGCCAATAGCTGCCCAGCCTAGTTTAATTCTTCTGGTGATCTCAACTTCGAAGTTGTCAAGCTTAAAAACCTGACCATGGTAAACATTTCTTTCTACACCTTCGAGAGTCGTGGCATAGACAGATACTGTTGTCGTATTTACATACCGATTAAACACAATCCCTAAATGGTTATTTATATATGGATAATTTTTATAATATACAAATGCACATATGTATGATATAAGTTTTCGCTATATACTTTTAAATATTAATAAAAAAATCACCAGAAATAGTAAACAAAATATTGCTTACCTGTGAATAGCAAATTCCTACGATGGTCGTTTAAACACATGGTTTAAGATTATTTACACATTACAAGATACAACTGTCTTCTATTTATCTATTCAATTATTAACTTATAACTTGAGTATCACTGAACTGAATTCTATAACTTTTATCTTAATCAAATGTAATTTTAATATATGGTCAGGTTTTAATGTACATTTAGCGGCAATAGTTTAGTATAGTAGAGAAGTTATGTAGAAATACAGTGAGTTAAGTTGATACTAAAAACCACAATCGCTATTTTGAAATATTTTAACTAAACTATCGAATATTTTAGTGATATTCATCACTATGTTAGTGAATACTTTGAGACACCATCACCTCAAAACTACTTAACGTATCGGGATGGGACTATTGCCATTCGACGTGGATTTTTTTGCATTCCATTCACCCTTTCTCATTTTTCCCTTCGATTTACTCTTATGTACGTTTTTCTGCTAATAAAACAAAATTCTTCATTCATTTGTTTTTTTATGACACTTAAAGAACATATAAAAGGCGGCCGGAGTCGCGAGTACACAGCTAATAATGTGATATATTAAAATAGAGCCGCAGGGCATTAGTAGTGTAAAATAAGAGATTCGGTGCTTTATTCCTTTCTTTTATCTAATTTTAATTCGTTTACAAAAAATGATATCATCAACATTCTTTCCTCAATACAAAATTAGATAGTACGTTGAAAATGAAATATAACCTAGTATTTGCTTTACAAATATTAAAGTAAATTTGAAAGTATTAGATACAGAAAACTTTGTAGAATGTAAGGCAACTTCGTACCGTTGAATACTGTGCTATTATGCGACAGGACGTCGGTCGGTGCGGTAATAGGTGTCATTATTGTATCGTTGAGAAATTGCTTCACTATCGGACGAGTTATCACGACCACTTTATAGGTTCAGATTACATGGTGTATTTGTATATAGGATTTTACTTACGGTATGTAAGTAGGCTTTGTAGGCCGCAGCAACGCCCACAGTTTATTGTTCATTACGTGGGTTTAATTATCTTCATTCTAAGTACCTACTTGTATAATTACTAAAATGGTATATAATTTTATTTTTTTAAAGTATAGTTTTCTTGGAGAAAATAAACGCTATTAAGTCTTATATTTCTAACCTCATTGAAAAATGTAAACATGTATATAGAGTAAAATATTTCAAAATAATTATGTGTATCATTAATATTGTTGGTCTTGTTTGATTTTATTTGAGGTATATGTTACCAACTAAAGTGCAGAAATCTATTCCTTCACAGATTATCTAAGTAAAGTGTAGTTTAAGCTAGGGTGATCCGTTAAAGTGGTGAAGTATGAATGCAGGCAGTAGCGGTAGTTAACATAACTATTTTGGTTGCTGCTGGCCAGTTGAAGGATGACTGGAGGGAAAGTCGTGGTACACGTTGAAAGTTATTTATTAACTGATTCTTATATGATTAATTAATTGATTATGATTCTGATTCTTTGATGCTTATTCTGATTAATTCTGAGGACATATAGTGAAACTTAAATTCTAAAAGATCCCTCGTTAGTCGTAGGGCTTACAAAGATTACGGTGGTCAATCAGAAACATGCAGAGTGCGAGCGAGACGGGACACACGGATTTCTCTCATACGAGGTATTAAATATATGTAACCCGTGCGCCCGCGGCTCGCGCTAGTGTGCCGTTAGATGTTAATGAGGTCTCTACACTATATAGAGATTATTCAAATGTTTTCGCAATTTAACAGGTAATGTTTTTGAAATGGTGAGTCCTATAAATTATAGATACATGTTCGCTTTGATATTAACCGTTAAACCTGGCGTTTACACCAGCTTCCAATTCTTTTCCTATTGTTAAATTTTCTTGGTATTTGAGCGATTACATGAAACATACATATGACTTACTTTCACACAAATTTGCATTCCCATTTTCATATTTTCATCAACTTTTTTTTAAATTCTATAGTCGGAGTAACGACACCATTAAAGTGGCAGCAACAGTTGGAGAGTGTTGGTCTAAGGATCAGTAGATCCAAAACGGAATATATGTTTTGCGATTTCGGCGGCACCTCTAGCTCAACTGTCTTA
This sequence comes from Samia ricini, assembly GCA_014132275.2. Classification (NCBI taxonomy): domain Eukaryota; kingdom Metazoa; phylum Arthropoda; class Insecta; order Lepidoptera; family Saturniidae; genus Samia; species Samia ricini. Next base: position 6,665,567 of record AP028159.1, read on the forward strand.
ATGCTTGATGACAACTCGGTACCAATCTGCCTCGACTTCAAGTACCTCGGCTCAGTCCTACAAAGCGATGGCGAAATAGTAAAGCATAGAATAAACGCAGCATGGATGAAATAGCGGCAGGTCACCACTACCACTTGTGATCCGCAAATACCCCTTTAATTAAAGGGCCAGATAAACAAGAGCATGATCTGGCCTGTCGTCTTGTATTGATCAGAATCCTGGCCCATAAAGGTGATGGATAAAAGGAGACTGCATTCAGCCGAGGTGAGAATGTTGAGATGGATGTGTGGTATCAAGAACGGACAGGATTAGGAATGAATACATTAGAGCAAGTCTGAAGGTGGTACAAGTGACAGAGGAGATAAGGAACAGGCGTTTGGTTTGGTATGGGCCAGTAATCCACAGGGAGAAAGAGGATATTGTAAGAAAGGTATTGGATATGAATGTGGACGGATATATGGAAAGCAGAAGATCTAAGAAAAGATTGATGGACTGTGTGAAAGATTAGAAAGAGAGTGAATTTAGGTATGACCTCAAATAGAGATGAATGGAAGAGGAAGACATGTTGCGCCGACCCTAAATAAAAATGGGCGACTCCTAGACTCCTAAAAATGACTCCTAGATTTAAACTTCTTATTAGATACCTTAAAAATTTTCATTACTTTAAAAGTGACAATTACCATATTAATGTCAGCCCCTTTTTCATCCACATTACAGCAAGTTTTCAAATTTTTTAATCATATATGTTAATCTGAGGTATAGTCTACTTCCTTACCAAATTTTATCGAAAACCACCGTTTAGTTTTTGCGTGATATGTGCACGGACAGATAAACAGACAAAAGTTGAAAAAAATATGAAAATGTGTTCTATCATTAATTTGGAATGCTTCAGGATGGTTTTTATTCCTTTACAGTTTTATTATAAGTGCAGGCAGATAACCCATTGAGTATGAATATTTGGTAATTATGTATTAAACGTACCTAATAAAGCTACGATATCAAGTGTTAGTATGAATAAGTGATGTCCGCGACGCTAACGGATATCCTTGCATGCGGATATTTCAGGAATTCAACTCTAAGCTGTCTTGCATGCGAACGCCTCTTTCTTATTGAAGCGCCAAACATTCCAGCAGTTGAATTTTAAGTATTTGAAATTGCTAAGTATTGCGAGATTGTCTAATATTTTGTTACTAATATTGTTCCTCTATTAGTAACATAAATAGTTATGACATTAATTAACAACTACTAATTTTAGTTTGTTATTTATTACTTTATTCTGCGGCTTTATTGGTTTACAGTATTAAATAAATGAGAATCAAGATTATATTCGCAAAAACATGAATCGAAATATTATTTTAAAAAGTTGTAGTTTCCTTCGGTGACTGCTCGCAAATATTCGCTTGTCGACGTCGCGTTTCGTGCTTAAATGATTAGTCAAGTATTTCGTCACATTGAACATTCATTTAGAATCTGGAAAGTTGTCTTTTTTCGCCTTGTCAGTATCTATTAGAGACTTCTATACTAATAAATAAACTTGAAGTATCTGTTTGTAATATAAAAATGAGAACTTTTTACTAAATACATGTATATGCGGTACCTATACCAACCATAAATTTTTCAAATTTTTGTTTTTCTGTCTGTCTGTTTTTCTGGCTAATCCCCGGAACGACTGGACCGATTTAGAGGGGACTATTTTTGTAGATAGTGGAAGTCACTCATTTGATTTTTCTAAAATAATTAAATTCGCGCATAAAAAAAATAAAACAAAAGAAATTGTGAAAAAAAAAAAAAATGATTTAATAGTTAGTTTTACTGGCAAGTGCTTCAAATTATGAGAAATGTTTTTGCTTCTGTAAGTGCCTATACCAAAAAAAGTTTAGAAAATTAATTAGGTTTCAATGTAAAAAATTAAAACACATGAAATTGTAAACAAAATACAGTTCCGTGGACAGTACCATCAAAACATTATTTTTCATTGGTTATTAACTGTTAAAGGACCTAACCTGGCGTTTACGCCAGCTTCCAATTGTTTTCCTATTGTCATTTTTTTATTGGTATTTGAGCGATTAAAAATATATATTACGCAGTAAAGAATATATAAAACGCGGGCGGAGCCGCGGATACACGGTTGGTCTATCATAAATTTCCGTAAACTAAAGTATAAAAGTATTGCTGTCAAATGTCAAATATGTTTCAAACAGGAAATCGTCGATTGAATGTGATTCAGTGATTCAGAGTGATTCATGGTTTGTGTTAGTTTACACACATTAACGCTTTTGCCTATTGTAAATACATGACAAACGTTTATCAAAATCCTATAAACAACCATACTGACCATATTACTCAATCATTATTCTGCTAAGAAAAAAAAGTTGATCGTCTAGACTTTACAGGTCACCCCAAGCTAGTTATGATTTTATTTAGGTAAATTCGTAGCGACCATAAGGGTGTTACTCGACAGATATCACAGCGAGGGGTTGACCGCTGTCGTGACTCAGGCAGTTATAAAAGATTTTTTTTAAATATTTTTAATACCTAAAATAGGTCAACAACCTTGTCTACGAATTGACTGAGCGTTTTCGAGACACTACCTACCTATAATGGTGTCATATCGATAAAAATGTTACTCAATTCTTAAGTACGTATAGAGAATAATTGCTAATTTACATATTTATTATTAATACTAAACAAAAATATAAACTTTGAATACTATTGATACATTATAATTAATCTTGGTATATATGACATTATACATAACAAATATAGAAAACGAAGAAATTGATCTCTATTTCCGAGTTCATATCTTGTTATATAACCGAAAGTTCATATCAAAATAAACTTAACAGTTTATGGGTGGCCGGTTTCTAATATGCGATATATTGTTTTACAGATTGAAGTTTCAATCCTTTTTTCTTTAAAGTGTTAGGGCAGTGGCCAGTTAGAAAAACCGATGTATTTTTGGTTTAATCTCAATCGTAACTTTTAAGATTCGACATTTACGCCGCATGAGAATAATAAAAATCTTGTAAAAGTAAAGTACCTAATATTTTTTTTAAAAGAAATATTAATAATCTTTTTCGTGTGTTATCTAATTCGATGGTTTAGGAATTAGATTAAAAAGAAATAAGCGGTATAAAAATATTTGATAAACATAAAAACAAAGAATAAATATAGTATCTAAGGAGAATAGAAAGTAAATGGAAACATAAATATATGAAATATGATAAATGAAGATAAATTACTATGTTAGGGAAGTCCCATCGACAACGGTAAAGTACATATATTTATGTAACGAAATAAATAGCACATTCAGAATGATGATTGTGTTTTATTTTGAATAGCCACTTAAGCTAAATCATGAACTGTGATTGTGACGATATAAAATTTCATTGATGTACACAGTTAACTGGAAGAGATATTTTAATACAAATAAGCATTAAAATGTAGTTTTTTCTATAATATTATGTTTGAACTTAATAAAATAATAACAAATATTTTTTTAGTAAATATGATTATGGCAAATGAAGCCATGATGGCGCAGTTTGTAGTACTGGCGGATTTCATGACAATGGACTTTAAAAATGAACCTGAGTTATCGGTGAAGGAAAACATTGTGAAGAAAAACATAACACGGTTTACTTTTGCATTTCTTAATAATACCCACCTGGGTAGCGACCCCCTGCAAGTTTGATAACCTGTGACCAAATACAATAGGTGTCTTCCGGCAGCATCACTTGAGAATGAGGCTTAGTGTTTATACCATCCTGAATCACATCGTCACTTAAAATCAGGTAATACTCTGGTAAAAGTATTGAGCCTATACAGTATTTTTTTTTTAAGTTTAGTTATGTACTGAAGCTAAACTAAAAGTCATAATCAATTTATACGTAAATGATGTAAAACTTAATAAAAAATAATGACAATTATACTACAAATTATACTTAGATTAGAAAATTTATACTTCAATTTCTTTAAATGTACTATTTACTACTACTCATTAAATTCTTGCCATTTCTTGTGTTACTATATCGTTGTTCAGACCATTAGTTCATTTTAGGGGTTGATGATGTATCAAGTTAGGGGGGTCAAGTGTCCCCCGGGGGGTGAAATATTCATAAAAGGGAGTAATTTCTGACCGCGCAGTCAGATCGAATATGAAGATAACACCTGCGGCGGAAAACTAGACAGCAATTTAATATGATATTCTGGACTCCTTAATTGATCGCGGATAGTATCACGCGATGGACATTAAGAATTGACTTTTAATTATTTTGTTTGCGAGGGGAAATACGGCAGCGTGATTTACTTGTTCAGCCGTTCAGTATATTGATATCAAAATTAATTTAAAACGATTACTTGTTGTAAATAAATGAACTGTTTACATTTTTGTAATACATTATATATGTGACAGAAGTTAGTAAAACAAGTTAGTAAAATTATATTAAAACTTACTAATTGTTAAAAATAATCAGAACCGTAACTAATTTAGAATACTAACTAATTTTACTATTTTAGATGCTTTTGGAAATTTCTTCTAATATTGTAAAAGAATGTGTTATTTAATGATTATATGTATTGGCTTTATACTGGTCTTGTAGAGAATTGTTTTCCGATCGCTCTATTCTTAGAGAAAGTCCTCAAAGTCGCAATTTAAACAATACTGTTTTATTTGTTGTGTAATTATTATAAAGATAACTAATAATACTACTTTTTTTTAAATGGATTTTATATAAAAACAAAGTACAAGAAGTTACGTTTACATAGTAAATTATCTTAAGATATCCCTAAGTACGAAAACTAGTGCGGATATGAAAAGTAACCCCTTACAAGAAACTATCACGGCTAACATGAGTATTGGCTAGAGAAGGGTCGTTTTTATAACGCTCACCAGATGTCGCTTGTCATTTACTGCACTCCCTTCACGCCTTACTTAACTTGAACCCTCACATCTTTAATAAAACCCACTAAGGAGTAACAATCGTATGATATTCAGAGGGAGGTTTAAGGTCAAATTATGTTGGTGATATCAACAAGAAGGTTAGAAGTCAAAGGAATCCGTTCCGCCATAACATCAATAACACTGATGCCTGTAATTGATTGTAGGCGATAACAATATCATAATTCAATTTCGTTTTTAATGTCATGTATTTAACATCTGTACTGTAATGTGTAATTAGTACAAATATATCTCAACATTCACTGTAATTTGTGAATTCATGTACACAACAGGAAAACAATGGAAAGCTGGCGTAAACGCCAGGTTAGTGCTCAAGGGGTTAATAAGCAAACCATAAAATTTTGCTGAAATACAATAATTGCTTGACTACTTATAACGTACTGTTCGTATAATGAAGAACAACATTTGCCAGACATTAAACTAATAACGTTTTTCTATTTTTCGCATTTTATTTATAAACTAGATGTGTGCCCGCGGCTGTGCCCGCGTTTCATATATTCTTCAGTGCGTTTTAATATTTTTTTTGGAACCCTAATTATTTTTCTTAAAACAAATTTAGTACTATAATAAAGTATTTTTTACTTGCCCGTAAAACTGCATTGAATTTTTATGAGTTTCATTTATTTTAAACGGAACCCTAATTGTTTTCGAAAATTAAAAGTTACCCGGAGTAACTTCTGCTATCTACCAAAAAAAGTCACATCCAAATCGGTCCAGCCGTTACGAAGATTACCCATTACAAACAAACAGGCATTCATTTGAAAAAATGTTTTTATGGTATAGGTATCGTATATACGTTTAATCTCTATTTAGTAAAAAAAAAATTGACATTACAAACAGACACTTCAATTTTATTTATTAGTATAGAAGTATAGATAATAATATTCGATCGCTCTGTGTACTAAACAACCTTGAAATGTGTTGCTTACACTGTGTCTTGAAATTAAAACTGTAAAACTTGATAATATAATGGTTTACAGATCGTCGTCTTTTTTTACTTATGATGGGATTTAGTCATCAAATGCAATTTGACAAGTAATTGAGATGACTATTATAAGTAATTTAATTTAAGTAACGCTGAGTTTTGTTAACATAAAACCTAGTGTTACAGTGAATTGGGCATACAATTTTTACGGAATCTCAGTCTGTCATGTAGGCGTAGTCAATGTTGAGAGTAATCTAAGTTTTATAATCTGTTTATTTTATACAAGTCTAGTGTATTGGAAACGATAACAAGGAACATGTATTCTGCCACAAAACCTCCTTATAAAATACAATCAAGATGGCTGCCATTTTGCTACAGTTAGAGAAATATCCACATGATACTGGATTCGCTTCGATTAAGGAGTAAAGGGTAGAATAGATTTCAATACATGTTTAAAAAAAATGTACTCATAATTTTCTATTCAAAAAGTTTCCTTTCTACAGTCATATCCAATTCAACTTCAATTTACATTTAGATTAGATACTAGTCACTTAACAATGGTCCGATGTTTCCGAAATTGTTCCGCCATAAACAAGCCAATTTGAAGGTATAACTCCGGTGGTGCTTGACACGCTACCATGTAACGACACCATCGCGGCATCGAGTCTAGTATACCATAATATTATCTTTTTCGTAGTGGATTGTTTAGTTTGTTATACTAATTATACTATCATTCGCATGCAATCGATTCACTAAGTGGGTAATACGCTGTTTAACTCCATTGTTTGATTTATTAAAAACAACAGATTCAAGTGAATTATAGGGTTCGTTGTGGGAACGCAATCAGATAACCATTTACCTTCTATCATATAAGTTTATTATTCCGTCTCTAACATAATAATATATATTTATACTAATAAATAAAAATGAAGTGTCTGTTTGTAATGTCAAAATTTTAACTTTTTATGAAATAAATATCAATGTGTGTACGGTACCTTTAACGATTTTTTAAATTTTAACCTTTCTGTCTGTTTGTTCCGGATAATCTCTAGAACAGCTGCACACCGATTTTGACGGTGGTTTTTTATGGCTACTTTTATTTTTAGAAACTAATTAGTGTTTCGCGTAAAATAAATAAAACTCACCAAATGAAGAATCAAATCAGGTGTTTGAATTGTTTAAATAATTAAGGTTCCGCGTAAAAAAATTAAAACTCCCGAAATTGTGAACAAAATACTGTTTAATGGACAGTTTTAGGGGGTTGAGCCGACGGCACACAGCTAGTCAATAATAAAACTTTTACTCTGTAGAAAAATTAAATTAAGTAGAATATCTATACTGGTTTTAATTAATGCTATTCAAAATGTTGCTAAATATTGTTTGTTTAACTATAAAAAGTTTTATGATAATACCAAGTAATTTTTTCAACTTCTCTAATTTTGTTGCGTTTGCGAGATTACATAAACAATATCTCGGGGAGTTAAAGCCGTGCAATAGCGGCTTAACTGTTGGACGAAACGTTAGCCGAGGGTTAATTAAACAATAAATAGCCGACAGCGAAAAGTAACGATTATTATTATTATATTCAAAACGCGGCAGTTTTGAATTCCCATCACTCGCCAGTAATGTGTCAACGCTTGTACAGTCATCTGTTATTCTCAAACTTTCGCCTTTTTAAGGTTTCAAGTCCTTGATTATGTCTCGAATGGTTTGTCGGTGACGTAACCTGTGGAAGGTAGCCGTTTAAATTAATTAACAAAGCGAATTGTGTTTACAATGTTAGACTTCTTAGTTTATAATCAAATTACAATGACATAATAATTTGACCGTCCGCGTGGTCTAGTGGTCAATGCGTTTAATTTCAAATAAGGTCGTGGGTTAATGCTTAATTATAAGCCATAGTAATGTAATTCCATTGTTGTGTTTTCTGGTAAATTGTACATAAGAATGTTAGATTTATTTATTATCTATATAGCATGATCGATATGACAATTATAGTGAACCAATAAATAAATAAACTATTATCAGGTAATCCCGACTTGGTTATGTTCTGTAATTATTAGATGAGATGAAGTGATGTACCTCCAGGAAAGAAGAAATCTTTCAATAGTAATGAATTTGTAATTTAAAAAATATACCTATGATTATAATTGTGAAATTACAAATTATGTTATGGGATATTTACAAAAAGCAGGACGCGAATAACAAAAAACTAGAGATTATAGCCTTTTTCCAGAAAATACTAAATAAACACAAAAATTCGATTCCGATTATGGTGTATTCTTCTAATCTAATGTATCAAGCGAGAGAGTAAATTCTCTTTAGACATTACCTCATTTACTCGACTGTTTGTCATGTTAAATATATAAGTGATTTCTTTTTCAAGTCGCACAACACCAAGAATAGTGGCCCAGAAGTCATTACGGCTTGCTCGTTAACGTTCTCTAATTGCATCGGGTTAATATACACTTTGTTAAATAAAATCTCTCGTCTCGACCCCTGGTCCCCGATCCCCGGACCCTGGTCCCCGGCCCCTGGTCCCCCGGCCCCTGGTTATGGAGGAGTTTTCGTTATTTAAACCGGTACAGATGCCCTTAATGACGCGTTCTGAAACTTACGATGACACTTGGCTCCTACTAAGGTCCGTTAGATGTTAATTGCTCGAGGAATTAAAGAATTTTTGTTCTACCACTGAGCACTGATAAGGGACCAAGAAAATTGTTAAACGGTTTTTTTTTAATATTTATTTTCTTAAAAATTGATATTGAAAATGTCGTAAAAAAGTAGTATCAATAATTGAATATCACATTTCCTAAATTAGGAAAAAAATAACTAGAAAAATGCTTTCATTTTCTACTAGCTGTGTGCCCGCGGCTGCGTCCGCGTTTCATAGAACAATTACTGCGCTTTAATTTTTTATACGGAACCCTAATTATTTTCTTAAAGTAATTTTAGTACTAAGATAAATTAAGAATATTTATCATAAATTGAAATATTTTCCCGTAAAACTATCCATTGAAATAGATTTTATTCAATTTTTATAAGTTTAAACTTTTTTACGCGAGCCTAATTTTTTTACATCATACATCTGTGAAATAAGTAAATGTAGCATATAAAATGCACGATAAATTACATAAGTTAAAATTGCTCGTCATGTCTCTATTTCTATTATAAGATATTTACAAAACCCATCAAATATAATTAGTAGAATTTGATAAACAATGTTATTAGTTCGCTATTGTCGGTTTGTTTGTTTATTTATTTTTTTACTCATTACAGGTTTAGTGCTTTGACCACAATCTCACCTGAAGTTAATCGACGATGTGGTCTACGATGGTAATCATAATAAGCCTCCTCTGGTTCTCCAGTGATACTGCCCTAACACATCTGTTGGTATTTGAGGACACCATCCATCCAGGTTTTTTCACGTTGTTTTCCTTCACCGAAAGCTCAGGCTGATTTTAAAGTTGGATAGGTGTGCTCGACCCGCTTCCGTTGACGCGGAATCCGGACGCACTGCCCGCTGCGCCATCATCGCTAAGTAGAAATTGTGATCTCATAAATTTCACGATAGTAAAATTGTTTGTTTATCAAGCAAAAATAAACTCAGTATTAAGAATGAAATTCAGCGATCCTAATTGCTAGACCGCAGAGGCGGACGATAAACTTGAAGTGTAATAATTCCTTCAAGTGATTTCATAAGACATTGCGCCTCAATACCAGCCGGCTGTTAAGAATGTAAGCAGTAGTCAGAATTAGGAATGGTGCCATGTGTTCCGAACATTACTTCGAACAATTCGCGCACGATTAAAATTATCCTACTCAATTATCGCTGAGGGAGTGACGAGTGATATAGACATAAAAATTATTAGAGTGAACCTATTGAAATTATGTTTTATTTATTTAATGAGTTTTTTTTTACTTTTGTTCATAATCAAAATAATTTTTTGTGTCAATGTGAATATATATGCTGATATAACAAACGTAAAAATATATTAGCTTATAAATGGTTCGTATTGGTAATTGGTAAGAGATTTATTAGTGTTGGAAAAAATTATGAAATTAATAGCAAAATTTTAAATTTTGAACTTATTTTGGCGCGTTAGGGAAAAATGTTGAGAGTAAATTTTTACGATGCGCGCGCGTACACCGTCACGAAAAAAACGACACCCTGAAGTTAGCTAGACAACATACGATGCGCGTGCACATTGTCATGAAAAACCAACACCCTGAAGTTAGCGGTCAACGTTTTAATTTTTTCTATTATTACGTCAAAGAAGTATAACTTCTTACGTACGCACATAGGGAACACAATTTTTTTCACATAACGTGATTTTTTTTTTTACACCCACAAAGTTATGTGATCCAAAATCTAGCTCCAAATATAAAATATAAAACATCTTTCAATTGTTTTATATCTTGTAGAGTATTAAATATTATTTTCGAATTTCAAGTTATCCTTAAATATCAATTTTAATAGCCTTCACTTTTTTTTAACACAAAAAAAATATTTTTAGGAATACACTGTTACTAATAACAAATTTAGCTTAGTTTTGTGGAATAGATAACAAGGGCAATTAAGAATATTTGGGTTAAAATTTTGACTTGTAAAACACCAGTTTTTATTAAAATACATTATTTGGCCGTCATGAGTGGTTATTGTTAAGTAAAAATGAAACCTACAATCAAAGTGTGTGAAGCCATGAACGCAAATACAACAAATATATGTTTATATTTTGAAGGTTTTAGCATTTTGAGTACATGTCAAGTGATTTTAAGTGAAGATCAGAATTTGTTCTTAAATTCTAATAAATAACACATCTATTTTTATCTATTTATTATTCATCATATGTCTATCTATCTCGAGTGCCTTATCACCATGGTAATATTTCTTGACGATGCTTTTCTTCACCGAAAGATCAGAATCAATATAGATTTTGATCTTTTGATTACTTCGATCGATACGATATCCGAGCATGCTATCATTGCTAGTCTTTTGAAATTATTTTAATCCATTTTTGCAACTTTCAAATGAGAAAGAAAAATAAAGTATATTTCGTAGGGTAACAACTCTTACCAAAAAAAAAATTACATGATATTATCGAATCAAACTGTGTAGTGAGTTTGCTTTATATCGGGGATGTCTATACTTTGTTTTAGCTCTGTGGTTGTGATGTTAACAAAGACGTTCAGCAAGACGGGGCGTAAGTCGAGCGAGCGGATGACGATGTGATTGGCGCCCTACTTAATTAATCCAAGGGCTCTCTAATTAATAACAATAATTCCAACGCGAGTTATCGTTACGATCCGCCAGATGACGCGACTGGCCGACCTAAACACCAGAAGGTCTTCACACAAACAAAGTCTGAAAACTTATATTGAAAGTCCGATTTAATGTTTCTGTATTAATACCTATTTCTTATTAGCTTATGCACGCAAATTCGACTGACGTTACTGCTTAGCTCCTAGGAAAATCGTGATGATATGTAAGCTAATATATTTCTGAGCTCACGGTGAAAGTAATATGAAAATTCGTTTAGTAATTTTTAAATTACGTGCCTTTTTTTTAGACGGAAAGTTCACGATGTTCTTATATAAAGAGTAGATAAAGTTAACTTTAATGTGAAACGCAGAAGAATTATATCTCCTTCTTCATCATCATAATAGCTCTCGACTGAAGTGCTCTCTATGTCGGGCGATTTTTTTGTCTTTCGTATACAGCCCTGGAGTTTGACGCCTGCAACCTCCTCAACTGCGTCTATTCTGCCTCTGCTTCTCTTACTCTCTTACTTACTCGGCCAACAAGCATAAGCTTTCTATGTTTTACACTAGTTAAAATTTGATCACAATTTCATCTGTTATTATAAATGACGTTGTGTTAAGTTTCAACTAAGACGTCTATTATCCACAAAACGTTATTTCTGTTTAACTCCAATCTTCCGATATGCGTCTTATATATTGGTCACTGACAGATTCGAGTTCTTCTTGATGCATACATATGGTGACCGTAACTTTGAGCATTCAATTAAGGCTAAAGCCAAAACAAATGCAGAAAAATTGGGGGATCCTTTTCACGATCACACGGTACTTTACATCGGTTCAGTTTCTCAGGCCTATATTAAATAGCAGTGGTGAAGCGCTCCTATAACCTATAACTTAATTACTTATAGGTTTACTAACAAATAAAATACTCACTGCGCACACATCAAGTCATGCATCAAATAACGTCCACGCAATCGTAAACGCAAAACACGCACACTAAGAATTTGCTCATACGAGCCGGTAGCAAAATGTCGGAATTGATTTCACACATAATTTACTTTAATTATCACCCACACAATATAATCACTAGTGTACCTATTATGTAAACGTATCGCAAATTTAGGCTGAAAATAAGCCCCTTCGTTCCGGGTTATTCATTTAATTTTGACCATTATTCTGATATAGTTACGGTTTAGTAAATATTTGAAGAAAACGCCATCTACTGATATACTAAAAAAATGTCTTCTTAGCAACTTCATCTAAAAAGGATAATATGCTAACTTATTCCTATAGACGTCACTTTTTAAAAAATTGACTATTGCGCTACACAGAAATAATGGATTTACTATTTTCGAATGGTCGATTATAATTATGTGTCAATTTCGTAGCTGAAGAAGTTAGGACTTTGTTTTAAAATATGAAGAAAAAAAAGTAGATAAATTAGTATTATTTTATGTATCATGTAACTAATCGTTATTTATCCTTTCGCGTAAGTGCCATCTCATGCCGTCCTGATAAAATTAAAAGGTTAAAATCCACAATCACGAAAGTTAACCAATTTTACAATTTATTAGGTTATCATAATTATGGAGAAATTTGTCACAAGCGAAATTAATTTGACATTTTGTATTTAGCGTGCTAAATAATTTTCATCTTTAATCTCAAAACAACTTACCATACTCGACATGTACTGTTTATGTAACTCCAGTGAAGTCAAGCATGGGGAAGGTGGTTAACACTAACTGCAACTGGATAGCTTCACTCAGCAGCACAAACATCCATTATTCATTACTGTATTGTATTTTCCAAGAGGAAGAAGTATGACGAACATGTAGATTTTTTATGCTTCGGCTATACCAATGATTTTTTTCACCCCACACCATTGTTATATAGTAAAAATACGGCTGTGTGTTTTGAGTACTGTTATCATCTTTGGGAGGGATCGATCAAATACCAGTTTCTGTCTGTGTTTACATAATCTTATAACATAAGAGTTTTTAAAAGGAGAACAAACCACTTTTTATTGAGCGAACGCGTTCCATCGCTGGTCTCATCTTAATTTTCTATTTGTTACGATTAAGACAAAGCGTCGAGCAGTTTATTTTAATACCAGAAAAAAGTGTTACGCCTCGTAAGCCTCTAAAGTAAATGTTGATTGTTGTGTATTAAATTATTAAATACACAGAAAGAATGAATTATAATTTTATTTTGTGGAGCACAATGCTTGTATTATACAATATATATTTTTTACAATTTTGACAATAATAAAAAACAAAAAACATATTATTCTTATACAATAAAATATAAAGAGTTTTACTACAAAATAGTTTATGTATGTTAACATAAGTTGGGCCGGCCAAATGACCCTAATAGGTAGTTATAGCATTATTTAATGGAACTAATCAGTAGGCAGAACCACAACTTGAGATACAGCTCTAGTATGCAACTTTCCATCAGCTGTTTTTATCTCTATTATTCTAACCTTTTGATCTATACCTTGAAAAACTTTTGAAATTCTACCCATGGGCCATTCAAGAGGTGGCACATTAGGATTACGCAGCAACACCAGCATATTTTCTTTAAGGTTCGGATATTCTTTACACCATTTAGTCCTTTTATTAAGCATTGATAAATATTCATTTGACCATGCTCTCCAAAAATGTTGCCGTATCTGTTCACATGATCTCCAAAGGCGAAGCCTGCTATCAGGGATCTGTGCCATGTCTTGCTCTGGATAACAAGTTGGAGCACAACCAATGAGAAAATGGCCTGGAGTTAAATAGCAATAGTCAGAAGTATTTTGAGATAAAGACACCAGTGGCCGTGAATTTAGAATAGCCTCAATCTGACATAAAACTGTTTGATATTGTTCATAAGTAAATTTTTTAGCACCAATAACTCTTTTGAAATGAAATTTGGTTGATTTCACAGCAGACTCCCAGAGTCCACCATGATTTGGACTGTATGCTGGTATAAACTTAAATTGTATGCCTTTGACAGCAGCAAAGTTTTTAATATTATTTGAAAATTCTAAATTATTATGTAAACGGTAAAGCTCACGTAATTTGTTATTAGCTCCCTTGAATGTTGAAGCATTATCACAATATATAATAGAAGGCAATCCCCTACGAGATATAAATCTTTTTAATGCTGATAGGAAAGCCTCTGTAGTTAGGTCTGATACCATTTCTAAGTGAAGAGCCTTTGTTACAAAACAAACAAACACGGAAACATATCCTTTTGATATAACACTTCGTCTTAATGATGACTGTTTTACTTCAAAAGGACCACAGTAGTCTACACCCACTTTTTCAAAGGCTCTTACAGGAGTAACTCTATCATGAGGCAGAGAGCCCATAAGCTGCTTAGACCCTTCAGCCTTGTATCTAACGCATACAGTGCATTTATGTAGAACATTTTTTATTTCACGTATGCCATTTATAATGTGGTATTTTTGCGACAAACTAAAATATAAAATTTTTGGTCCACCGTGTAATAATGATAGGTGTTCATTTCTTATTATTATTCTAGTAAGATGACATTTGCTAGGCAGGATCACTGGAAACTTTTGAGCATAGGAAAGATCAGAGTTCTGTAATCTACCCCCTACACGGAGGAGACCTTCTCCATCAACAAAAGGATGCAACAATTTTAAATTTGTATTAATTATCTTGTCATGCTTTAAAAGTTTATTCTCTTTTTGGAAATGACAATTTTGAACAGCCTTTATTGCAATATTTAACGCGGTTTTAAATTCCTTTGCAGTAAAATTCCCAGAATTCATTACATTGCGCCTGCATCTACCAATAAATCTTAAAACATAACATATAATTCTTTGTATCTTATAGATACTTGAACAATTTGTAAATATTGGAAGTAAATGTTCCTCCTCATTATTTATAATGTGACCGACATTGTGAATGTGATTACATTGCATTGGAAGTTCAATAGTTGAAGTATAAAAGCTACCGTTATTTTCACATAGTAAATAATCAGGACCATGCCACCATAACTTATTTTTGTGTAAATCAATAGGTTTAGCACCTCTTGTTAATATATCAGCTGGGTTTAATATGCCAGGTGTGTGACACCATGACATACCAACCGTTTTGTTAGTGATCTCTTTCACTCTATTGCCCACATAGGGTGGTAATTTATTTAAATTAGAGTTTAACCATCCCAAAACTATTTTAGAATCTGTAAATAAGTTTATTAATCTAATATTAGGTAATACTTTAGAAATTTTAAATATAAGCTTGGATAAAAGTAAAGCACCATTTAATTCCAGTTCTGGGATAGTTAATTTAGAATTTAAGGAGCAACCCTAGATTTAGAGCACAGCAGATATGCGTGATATTTACCAGCTATTTTAACTTGTACATAAATTCAACAGGCGTAAGCCTCTATTGAAGCATCACAATAACCATACAAAGCAGAATCATCTGCTTCCGAAAGATGCAAGTTTCGAGGAATTATAATATCTTGCATTTGTGAAATTTCATTTTGGAAATTTGACCATACCTTATTTAACGCAGCAGGTAAAGGTGTATCCCATCCTAGGTTGTATTGCCAAATTTGTTGAAGCATAATCTTTGCTCTAATTGTGATAGGCCCCGCAAATCCTAAAGGGTCATAAAATCTACTAATTGAGCTCAAAACACTTCTTTTTGTTGGTATCTCAGGAGAAATTACAACACTCCCATTCATTTTGAAAACATCATCTCTAGTGTCATATACTAACCCTAAAGTTTTAATTACAGATTTATCTATGTTCAGATCACATTGAGAAAAACCTAATTTATCCTTGGGAATGTCTGCTAGCAATTCAGTATTATTGGAACACCATTTATGTAGCTGGAAACTACCTAGACTCATTAACTGAACCAGTTCATTCTTTAATTGTACTGCCGATTCATAACTGGACGTCCCGCACAATATGTCATCAATATAGCTTGATGACAAGATAGCTTGACTTGCTAGAGGAAATGCATGCTCATGCCTTCTAGCTAATTCAATTAAACATCTTGTTGCTAGAAAAGCCGAACTCTTAAGCCCATAAGTTACTGTTTGAAGCTGCAAGCACTGTAGTGGTTGCTTTGGATTATCCCTCCACAATATATTTTGTAATACCCTATGTTGTGGGTGTATATTTATTTGACGATACATATGTCTAACATCACATATTAAAACATAATTAAAAGTACGAAGTTGAATCAAAATATCAAACAGTTGTTTTTGTACTACTGGTCCATTACACTGTATATCATTTAAACTAGGATAATCATAACCTTTGGCACTACCATCAAACACTACACGTAGCTTATTTGTAAGCTTATCATGGCGTATAACTGCATGATGTGGCAAAAAATATAATGGTTGAACATCAGGTGATTTGTCTTCGATATTAATTAATTTTGCATGATGTAAATTCAAATATTCTTGAATAAATTGCTTATAAAGCTTATAGTACAAAGGATCTTTATTAAAACGCCTTTCTAAATTATAATAACGTTGCAAAGCTATAGCAAACGAATTTGATGTATTTATGTCACTAGGACTCATTTTAAGTGGCAACATTACCTCAAAACGATTATTTTGTAAAGTTACTGACTCTTGAAATACCCTCTCACTGTGAGCATGTTCAGGTAATGACTCCAAGAAGACCTCTGGAACCTTTACAGTTTCCCAAAATTTTTTAACAATGTGATCCAAATCTGTACTCTCTACTGCATGTAAACTAGTTACTACGTTACAACAAGGAAAGGAATCACCCGAGATGATGTATCCAAACTTTGTGTTGAGCATGATCGGATCAGATGGACCTCCTGAGATTTTCCCATCTTGCATCACTTTAAAGAATATATCTGCACCAAGCAGAAGATTGATCTCTGCAGGAGTGTTAAAATCATTATCAGCTAAATTTATATCTTTAGGTATAATAAAATTAGAAATATCAAATCTCTTTTGAGGTAAAGGAGTTGTAATTTCATTAACAATTGAACAAGTTGCATTAATTTTGAAATGTTGGGTTAAAGAATATATTGTAATATTTAAAGCCTTATTTATTTTGTTTACCTTATCACCTAATGTGAGTATTTGCTTTTCTTGATAACATTCCTGAAGACCCAATTTATCAGCTAATTTTTTGGTGCAAAAAGATATTTGACTACCCGAGTCTACCAATCCTCGGACAACAATCCTGTTGCCGTATACATCTGACACTAATACCTTTACTGTTGGCAATAAAACCTTGGTCTGAGCAACCTTATAAGAGTGAAGACTTACCACTGAGTTTTCATTATTATCATTCACCTTGTCTTCTAAATGAAGTAAAGTATTATGAGATTTTGACTTGCAAATGTTGCACCTAAACTGATAGCGGCACTTCTGTGAATGTAAACCTAAGCATATGACACAATGCTTATTTTTATTGACATAATCAATCCTTTTTTCGATAGACATTAGGATAAATTTAGGACATTTAAATAATTTATGAGGTTCATTACAAACATCGCACCTTTTCGAAACAGATGACTGCTTGGGATCTATAAACCCTGCCTATATACTCTTAGGCTTGAGTTTGCTATTAGGCATAGACATAGGACTAGCTTCTAGAGAAATTGCACGCTTATCTAAAAATTCTAATAATTCTGTTAAAGACGGCATAACAACAGCATAATCCTTTTCAGAATGAAACAGTCGAATTGTTAAAGGATCGAGTTTGCGTGTAATAATACATATTAAAATAGCATCCCATGCATCAATGGGTTGTTTTAAATTTTTAAGAGCTGCTAGCTGCTGTCTTACTCGCGTTGTTATTTCTCTTAATTGTTGTGCTGTTCCTCGTTGAATACATGGCATGTCCAGTAAAATACCAATATGAGTTGATATTAATAACGACAAATTATTATACCTTTTGGATAATAAATGCAAAGCAGACTCATATGACTCATTACTTACTGGTAAACCCTCAATAATTTGTAATTCTTCTCCCTTAACTAGTGTTCGAAGATAGTACAATTTTTCTATTGAGCTTAATTTAGTATCTTTATCAATGATAGCCATAAACAAGTCCATAAAAGGCTGAAAACCACTAACATCTCGTCCATCATACGGATTTATATGTATTGTTGGTAAATTTATACTTTTACTTTGATTAGATTGTACTGGACCATTATTGCTTCTGTTCTTCAATTTTGATAGCAAACTGCATAAATGAAAATAGCGATCGTCCATAGAGCTCGACTCGTCGTCCTCTTCCTCCAGGCATAAGATCTGTAGTTGAATATCCTGTAACTTGTTATATTGTTCATGCAGGCAACGCTCGCGGGCGCGAAGCTCATCTATGTCGGCAGCTTGGATCTCGCAGTCAGCTAAATAAGTTTCAAGTCTTGTTAGAAAAGACTTGCACTGTCCTCGTGCAGCCCTCAACTTTTTCAATGTCTCTTGAGTAGACATTTTATTTATTTCAATAGTTTCCATATCAGTCATTTAACATGATTGAAATTTGACACCTCAGCGAATTCCTTTTTTTTTTTCAGTTTAAGATGCCGCACAACTTTCACTATAGATGGCGCAGCCGTAGCGTATTGAATAGCCGTTACGTAGCGCGTCCAAAATGGCTGTTTGCTAATTGCAACTTACTTGTAGATATTTGTTTGAGGAAATGATGAGATTGAATAAGTGATGTATCTTGAAATGGCTCGTTGTCATTACACACGAGCTTGTTTGCACGAAATAGCTTCAGTATCGTGAGCGGGGTTATTACTCGACGCACACGTAGTTGATGAAGTATTTTTTTTTGCACGATTTTCGGCACCAAATGTTGATTGTTGTGTATTAAATTATTAAATACACAGAAATGAATGAATTATAATTTTATTTTGTGGAGCACAATGCTTGTATTATACAATATATATTTTTACAATTTTGACAATAATAAAAAACAAAAAACATATTATTCTTATACAATAAAATATAAAGAGTTTTACTACAAAATAGTTTATGTATGTTAACAGTAATATTAACAATCGAATACCACGATGACATATCTTAATACACTTAGGTTTTCTTACCATGTTACTAATTCAATTCAACGATTCTGAATATTCGTTGGTACATGACGTGCTTCGAACTTGTCTGTAATAGTTAGATATTCAGATATTCAGGTGGCTAATCATGTTTTATCTCACCATTTTGCCCCCGCTACACAGGAAAAAAAATACTAAACTATCTACATTCCTCTATTCATTATAATTACAATAAAAAATGTTGACGTCTCATTTGATATATCAACGTAATATAGTTTGTCGTCACGGCATACAAGTCTACTTTACTGCCAAGACGCAGCAATAATTATTACACATCAATAACTTTAAATATGAATATAAATATTATTAAACATATTTGTAGTTTAATAATAATCGGTATATAATTTCGTCACATATGTTATAATAATTTACAACTAAGAACCGATCGCACTTATATATTTGTCGTTCATGTAATCAAAACAAAATGAAATTTTAATCAAACAAGGATACGTAGAGTCCACAAACCGTATACCGAATTACGTAACCGAAAACAACAGGTCAGAATTGTACAAGAAGCCTTAGTCTGTTACATCCCGCTCAAGTTTCGTCGCAATTATACGAACAAAGCTTGGAACTTGTCTCAAGTAAATTGCGTATTATTTTGGATACCTCAAAAGTGTCAGAGGGCGATGGATCAAACGGTGCTTTGTTTTTTATCTCCGGCTGAGGCGGCGGCGTCGCGTGACATAACCGACGTACAACCTGGGCTTCTGTTTTCTTTTTCATTATGTACTGACATAACTTAACAGACTTCTATTCGTTTTTCTTTAAAGAAGAAATTCTTGTTACATTTTCTTTTGTAACACTGTGTATTATTTTATAAGCATATTTTTATGTTAAATTCTGTTAACGAAACATTTAATATTTCACCTTTAGGGATCGTACATGAATCACGCAAGGCACGAAAATTTCTAAAATATCACAAGGGAGGGTTGCAGAGAGATATCATGTGAGTTATTTTTTTTTTTCGTTGAAAGCGCAATGTCTGAGCAAAAAAGAATATACTTGTAATTAAAGCTCTTAGGATAGATTGTACTAATCAATACACGTGATAGGTAAGGGGAGGGTGAGGGGGCTCGAAAAGTTGCTAAAACATTTTGATTTTGACTCTTTTAACACGAATATAGGTAATTTTTACTGTAAATATAATATAGTATGCTTCAAATTCTATCACTAGTAAGACGTATATCTATCTATCTGCCTTAGGTTAAATTTTAGTTTAATGTTTTATGTTGTTAATTAAAGTTTTTGTATAGGTAATTAAGATAGTTTTCGAATTTCTTTGTGACATTAAATTCTAAATTTGATATTAAACGTAAAGCCATTGTTATTTTTTAGTTAGATTATTAAGATTGTAAGATATTATTAACGGAAATAGTTAAATGGTGATATTTAAATAGTTGATTTTTTTATCAACAGAATTTCTTCATTTTTTGCCTGCTATCTATTGATGAGGTGTAGCTTTTTTATCAATAAACAAATTTGGAAATATATATTTTATTAAATTTCAATAACGATTATATTCGAATTTCGACCACGGGCGAACAAGATTATTCCAATGGAAATGTGTAAACAAATAAACTCTCAACAAATGACTTTTAACTATCCAAATGAGAACTGTTTACTAAAATATCTAATGTACTTATAACATCTGCAGCGTAATATCGTCGAACTGAATAGATCGCCAGCTATGTCGTAAACAACAGAATTTATGATGTCACCAACAACCGTTCGTGTCATCGACTGATCTAGAATATACGTTGCTTAGAATTGGTACAAAATATTGTATCCTTATAATAAGTAAGGTATTACCGTATCAGGTGGTCCGTCTGTTATTTTCAACTGGGATTAAATAATTATGCTAATTGTATATTATAATTTAAATTACAAAAGATATTATCTGTTTGTAAAATTAAAATAAAAGCTTTTTACTTGTAATGTAATGTAAACTTAAATGTACGATACTTATAATAAACACAAAAATTTAAGATTTTTGTTCGTCTTTCGGTTTGATTGTCTCCGAAAAGGCTGCATCGATTGTATCGGGACTTTTTCTGCCAGATAGCTAATGCTAAAGGGTTGTAACAAAGGTTATCTTGAATTTTAGAAAATGATTCAAACATAGATTTGTATGATTAGTAGTTTTCTTATCTTGATAAAATATTTCACAAGTGGTTATGAGTTTGAATTTTTAAATACAGATTTTTTTTATTCCTTAATAAGTTCATAACTCGAATAATTATAGAATGGCAGTAATTGTTTTAAAAACGTTATAAGTAGGTATTAGGATTCTAATGTAATAATTTGTTCAGAATTAAAAATGTACAACAAAAAAAAAAAAAAAATAATGAATACTTCTCTAAAAAAAAAAGAAATAATTCTGATACCGCAGTGTTATAATAATGGGACTATTTACGGATAATAGCGTAGGATCACTTATTTTGTATCCGTATTTGTGCAGAATGTGAACTATGACGTTGTTCGCAGTAGATGAGAAGTTAGGGTTGTCGAGTTATAAAACAACCAAATTTAAGTTAAACTTAATCAATCTTTAAAACGGAAGTTGAGAATTAATTAACTATCTGTCTTTTCCTGGATTAAGAAATGTGAATAAGTAGGCATATAAGAGACGTATGAAATTGTAAACGGAAGTGTACTGAATGCGTGGTGATTTATATAATATGTTTAAAAACATAGTTTATGATTACGTATTCATAAAATTACAAATAAAAAAAAAATGAAGCCTTCTAAAAAGTTTCATTCTTGTTTTAAAATGCCTACTTTGTCGTTCCTCGACTTTAATTTACTTTTTTAGCACAACATTTTAGTGTTTTAATTCCAAATTAAGTTTATATGCCACAAATTCACTGTAAATATTAAAAAAAAACTGAGATTTAGAAAAATAAGTTAACGTTTTTACTGTAAAAATATGCCCAATGTACAAATGAAACCTTCCATTAGACAATTGAAACTTCTAAATCATTTTTGAATCGATGGTAAGTTTCTAAATTATTTCGGTTCTCCACTATATTAAAAAAAATTAGCCGTCAGCCCTAGCAAGGCGGGACATGTGTAACTTAATAATTTGATTGTGCGCGAGGGTTTAGTTCACAATTGCGTGAAATATTATCAGTGGGTGAGGTTCACGACATATGCTGCGGAACCCCATTGCTAAATAAATTCTAAAAGCTTTCTTCTGATCTCGTCGCTTTAGAAAATATTCGTTACTTACTTAGTTACTTAATGATGTAATTTCTTTTTCTTTTTTACACGGTATAGGCTCAGTGTTTTGCCCAAAATCTCACCTGATGTTAGGTGACGATGTGGTACAGTAAACACACTATCCTTAGAGGGTACTGGTTCTCAAGTGATGCTGCTGGAATACACCTATTGATATTTGGCGACAGGTTTTCAAACTTGAGGGTGGTAGCTACTAGGCATAATTAGAAAATACCCTACCACCATGCTCTGGTTTCCTCACGATGTTTTCCTTCTCCGAAACTCAGGCCGATTTTAGAGTCGGATAGGTGGGGATCGAACCCGCGTCGATTGACGCGGAATCCGGCCGCACTACCTGCTGCGCCATCAGCGCTTCCTCAATATAATAATATAATATAGAACCGTGATATAGAACCGTTTTAAACCGTGATAAAACGATGAGTCGACAAAAAGTATCAACAGCGAAAAATATTTTGTAAAATAAGAAATCTGTTGTTGAATATCATTGTGATATTTCTTTATAAATTATCTTAACCTATACTACTTCGTGTCATACGACAACGTAGTGCCAGAGTTCTCAGAAAAATAGAAGGAAGTCTAAAATTAAAATCAAATTTAAGATAATAATTTGCGTGACATACTCTTAACGTCTATGATTATTCACGGCAGTAAAATGTGCACAACGGGAGTTGTGTGGGGAGGGGAAAAGGGGAACAAACAGTATAACTTAATGAGGAACATATAAAAATATGACATCTCCATATCGGAGGATTATCAGTAATCTCCCTTACGAACATTATTAATAATTGCACTTCCAATTTATGTTTACATAAATATATGTATACAAATAATACTTTTTACATAATTTTATAAAGTAAAATATTTAGATGTTCATTTCTTAATAATTCTTAATAGTTCGTTTCAATTAAATATTCAAAAATGATTTCAATATTATATGTACGTCATATTTTGTTATAATCATTGACATAATATACTATTGAAAACTGTAATGAGATCCTTCGTGACATAATAACAATTCACAGGTATATTATATGTATCTAAATGAAATAAATCTATGGAATGTTCTAATTAAATTAAGTAAAGGTATAGTAATAGTTGTCAAAGGAAAAATAGGTTATTACTACAAAGTAAAAAGGGGTAAATAAGTAAATTAGATTCATAGGAGTGTGTAGTAAAGAGTATTTAGAGGTGAAATCAGCGCCGGTTCTAGCCGTTGTAGCGCCCGTGTGCAACCAATTTACTGTGTCCACTAGTAGGGGCGCGGTCAAAATGGAATACATACAGTTATATTTTCAAACGACAATTTTGATGCAATTTATGATATCGGGAAGTAATTTAACAATTACCGCGCTCGGTGTTGGCCTTAACACGGGCGCAGGGAATTTTTGAGCGTTGGCGCCCCGAGCGACGCATCTTTGTAGGTGTCGCTTGGCGCCCCCTATATCCCTACGACCGTATGCGCTGCATACCCTACACTATAGGTAAAAACGGCTCTCTGGGTGAAATATATTAGAAATCAATTGCTTTCAATATAATGAGATAGTATGAAATGTAATTCAAAAATTCAAAATATAGCTCTGTATAAAATTAGTCTATCGTTTAAACATAAAAATAATATTTACGGACAATAGATTGTATCAAATAAACATTCAATATGTTTTTCTAATAAGTTCCTCCAAAAGTATTACATATATACATAGTAATGGCATTTATTTGCAATGTACCCAATATGATACGATCTGTATCAATATAAATTAATTACAGTATTAGTTAGATAACACGTACCTACATTGTGATAATAATAATTTTTTTTACAAATTAGATAAATTTAGATTATAAATTCGTTTCATTTTAAAATATATGTGATTCTGATTTGATTTTTTAAATTTTTATTGTTTCCATAGTTTTTGTTAATTTTAGGTACGGTAAATATAGTTATTATATAGTTAGTATAGTTTTATGCTTCATTTTCGTAGATTAAACTACTCACAAGTAAATGCATATGAGCATAGGTATATTTATTAGAATAATGTCGTATTTGTGTTTCATGCCAAAATATCTATGACAAGTTGACAATTCACTGGAGTATCTCTTCTTCGGAATATTTCTGCCCAATGTTGGTTGTAGGCCTCTTGTAGTGCTGCCACTCCAATCGATCTAAGGTGGTCCTCATTTAAGTCCGTCCTGCTACCGCTAACCGATAATCCGTCCATCTAGCTTCTGTGACCAGTTCTTGGTATCCTCTGTAGTATCGGCTTACCCCATCTAGTATTTTTTCTGCCGCATACATGACCCGTCCACTTATATTACCTTCGAGCTATGGATGATATATCTTGAAGATTCGAAAGCTTATGTGAACCTGTAGAACGTCCACTTATATTAATTATCTAAAGTAAAATAATTATTTGAATAAGGTTTAAATTACGTAAATTAGTTTAGTGGTTGGCGAGATATAAGCGTCTTGCCTTTTGTTATATTTAAGCATTTATCTAGAAACATTATGATGTCTCCAACAGGAATATGAGTGATACGGAAGTATATGGCTCAGAAATAGTGAAGTCGGATTTTGAATCCACTACTCCTATTCTGTAATGAGCCTGTCTGAGCTTACGGTGAAGGAAAAGTTGGCAATGAATCCAACAGTGTGTTCTGACAGTATTACTTGAGAGGCAGTAGTTTTAAAGTTTTGTATATTTATAAAAAGATTACTATTATATTCATTCATTACTATAGGTTAAATTCTCTATGTTCTTACCACAACGCATCAATATCAGGTGAATTTGTGCTTAATATGGCGAACCTATTAGTTACATTGCCTAGAAGCTTATTGGAGAAAAAAAAAAACAGTCAAGTAAGTCAACAGAACTTGTTAATAATAAAAACATCATTTTGTTTTTAGTTAGTCTTGTCTGCTTTTCTTAAAGTTATTGTACATCACGGAACATTCTGTTCCAAGTACCTACAAGATAAAATTCAAAATTAAAAGGTAATTATTTTTTATGAACGTCAAAACACTAGCACTACTAGTTCGTAAAACAACCCAGTCATCGAGAAGAACCGGCATGAAACTAGATATGGTTTTTTTTTTTTTATGTTTTTTTTTGTTTACAAATAATCGTTACAAAGTTTATTAGTAGATGCACAGAGAAGGCTATCATTTATTCGTCAAAAAATGATAAATTAAAAAATAAATATATTTCATTTCCAATAGATGAAGCTTTGCTAATCTTCTTTAACAATTATGTAAGCATCATTACTCTATATCGTATCTCGCTAAATCGACAATATCTGTAGAGTCGCGTGTCTAGTAATCCCTTAACCCTCCGGCGGGCGTCTCGCGTGAGAAGTGAATTAAATCGCCACGGGATCCCATCGACCACTTAACGGGACGTGTCGGTGTGTCTTGCGATTGATAGTGTTCGGGGCCTCTCCCTTCTTGAAAGTTAATTCATGTTTGATGTCACTGCACTAGCTTTATTACGTGTCAGCAGAGGGTAATGCAGTTTTTCTTATGAACTTCCTACGTCTTTAACAGGAATAATAGGAAATGTGTCCTGTTAATAATGTTCTCGTTTAGTTTTTTTATGAAGCATAATTGAAATTGTTAATCTAAACTAATTAATAAAATTGAAGTGTCTGTTTGTAATATCAAAATAACAACTTTTTACTAAAAACGAAACCGATACTAAAACACAATTTTTAAACTTTTTGCCTGTCTGTTTGTTACAGTTAATCTCGGGAATGGGTGGGTTGATATTGACGGGACTTTTTTTGGTAGATAGTTGACATTACTCCGCGTAGCTTAGGCTAGTTTTATTTTTTGGTAATAAAAGGGGTTCCGAGTAAAAAAAGAAAACTCTTGAAGTTGTGAACAAAATGCTACTCATTGGAGAACACCATCAAAACATTATTTTCCAATTATTTTTTAGAAACTGTATTACGCAATAAAGAATATACGAAACGAGGACAGAGCCCGGGCACACAGTTATTTTTATCTATTCCAGGTGTTGTAAACTGTTAAGTATATATTTCATTGTCCTGCCTTGATTCTTTGAGCGCTAATAGAACATTTACATCTGACAGTGCGACCACAGTATACATGGTTAAAAAGACTTAGTAGTGGTGCGTGATTTATTTCTACGCGTGGTTTTTCTATAACAGCATCAATGTACATAGATATGTCTACTTCACTATTTTTGCTGAAGTTCTTGGAATGTATTTTTATACTTATCACAAAGAGAATTTTAGTTATTTTAGAAGTGATAATGAACCAGTTGTTGCGTGTTTGGATGTCACGTTAAAGGATGAGAGTTCGATTCGTAAAATAGGCCAGGCTTCTTAGTAGAGGATACCATTCTCTAATACTCGCCTGGTTAGCAACATCTTTATAGACCTAGCGCTTTATTGAACTCGATCCGTTTGAATGATCAACCGGACAATTTTATAATTTTAAAAATGTTTAATACAATTTCTTTACACTTTAAGAAGAAAATTAAATATTATAAAGAAGTTATTTTGGTATAAACGTTACCTATTAATTTCTATAATAATTAATAGCAATTTAAATGGATTAAATATTTCGTGAAAACTTTCTTAATACGCAAACTTGAACAAAAGTGATGAATGTACGGTAGTCATTGTTCTAAATAATCCTTTCTGTTTACAAAGACGACCCTATGTCGGGGCGTTTGCTATACTAACCCTTATAATGTTGTGCGGGGCTCGTAGCGACACGCGGACTGCCACATCCACAATAAACCTTCACAATTTATTATTAAATAAAAATATTTTCGTTTCATATAAGCTTTCATATTTCCCTTTTGAAGTTTTTTAAATTTACTACAATTTATTTTTATTCACGAACGAATATTAGTGTGCATTATCTATACTGATATACTAATCTATACTTATTAAAAAAAAGTTAACGAGACGAAATCTTTACATTGAAGATTAAAGATTGAAGATTTAAGAAAACATACTATGCGGGGCTTCACAATATAATACAGAACAGATTTCGATAGTTGAATTTTTTTTTGTCTGTTTGTTTATTAAGTTCTTCTTTGTTTTAATACTTTGTTACTTTGTTTAATACCATTACTAATATTGAAGTCGGTGCCAACTAGAGTTAACCAATGTAGTCAGTAAATGACAATAACTGCCTAAACTTCATCATAATTCCATATAAGCTTAAATATTTATTATTTTATAATTAGCGACGTACATTTACACTACTTTATTCTCCGTAAGCTGGCAACGATTTCAAAATTATTAATGGTGTTAAAACAAAGGACGAACAAACTTTATTTCAAATTTGGCTTAAAAATAAACTGCACTTTTTTATTAATTTGCAGATGATTTAAAGGTGTAGTAGTCGCTACTCGGAAAAAAAGTTCAAATATTTTAAATCAAGTATATATCGATATTAATATCTCTGAGAAATACAAGTTTCATAATAAAGTAACGGTACATATTCAACCCCTGTGACCCGCGAAATAACGTTTATCCGCGATGACAATAAATCATGTAATTTGGCGATGAAATGTGAATTCCGCATCCGGACGCATATTAGTCCATGGGTGGATTACACAGTTCATCTGACAGCGACACGCAGTTATTACAAGAGTTACTACACCCGTAATGACAATTTATATTGTTCCTAGTAAGATATTACATATGGGGAATTTATGTGACTCAGTTTAGATCGTTTATCGTTTTTATTATAGTACTAGCTGCGTGCCCGCGGCTGTGCCCGCGTTCCATGTATTATTACTGCGTTTTCATTTTTATATACAGAAACTTTTAGTACTAAGATTTTTTTTTGTACTAAGATAAAGTAAAAAAAAAAATCTCATAAATTCAAGCACTTTCCCGTAAAAGTGTGCATTGAATCGGATTTTATTCAACTTTTTATGAGATTTAATTTGTTTGCGCGGTACCAGACAAACAGAAATTTAGAAAATTGTATATTTCGTTTTACCGTATCTTGTGTAAATTTTATCGAATATACATTCATATCTATTTCCAAAGTTACCCAGTTTTACTGCCATTTTGAAAGAGACGTCTACGTTGGCTGCGACACGCATACCACATGAAGTATCTCGCATGCCAAGATGTGTCTTCATTGGTGCTGTGGCACATGCAAAAAGGAGCGCAGGAAGGCCATTATGCGCTTCAAAGACCAAGCCAATCGAGATGTTTCCTTTTTTGGCATTGTTCATACGGATTGTGAAGAACTTGGCCGAAAAAGAAATAAGCGGAGGAAACACATACGTGAAGGCGGCGATATCTATAATTGCTTATATGATTGATGTGGTTTGAATTGCTTTTAGAGAAACGACATTTGAAACTCCATCGGGTACAACTTACAATTTCATTTGCCGGTCTTGTGGGCGAGGCTGCCACTCACAAATTGGACTATATAGTAGTGGCGAAGCACTCCTATAACTCGATTCCTTATAGCCTTACTAAAAAAGAAAACACTCAATGTGCACACATCAAGTCATGCATCAAATATACTATAACAATCATACAGTCGTAAACGTGAAACACGCACACTAAGAACTTCTTCATACAAGCCGGTAGCAAAATATCGGAATTGAGTTCACACATCCATGCACGATTCACTTTAATTATCACCCACACAATGAAAGCATTAGTGTACCTGTAATGTAAATGTAGTGCAAATTTAGGCTGAAAATAAGCCTCTTCGTTCCGGGTTATTCATTTAATTTGGATCATTATTCTGATACTATTACGGTTAATCAATATAAATATTTGATGAAAGCGCCATCTACTGATATACTAGAAAAATGTCACCCAAAAAACTTCATCTAAAAAGAACAATGTGCTAACAAATTTCCAAAGATGTCTCTTTTAAAAATTGACTATTGCGCTACACCAAAATGATAAATTTACTTTCTATTTTAGAACGGTCGATTATAATCATGTGTCGATTTCGTAGCCGAAGAAGTTAGGATTAGAAGTTAGTTAGGTTAGGAAGTTATTTGTATTAAAGTATAAAAAAAAAATCAATGAGTATTATTCTATGTATGATGTAAGTAATTTATCGTTATTTTTCATTTCGCGTGAGTCGCCATCTCGCGTCGGCCTGTTAAAATTAAATAGTAAAAATCCACGATCACGCAAGTTAACCAATTTCACAATTTATTAGGTTGTCATAATTATAGGAACATTTATCACAAGCGAAATTATTTTCATATTTAATCTCAAAACATCTTACCATACTTGACAAGTACTGTTTATGTAACTCCAATGAGTCAAATTTGGTGAAGGTGGTTAACACTAATTGCAATTGGATATCTTCGCTCAGCGTCACAAGCATCCATCATTAATTACTGTACTAATTTTCAAGAGGAAGAAGTATGCCGACCAAGTAATTTATTTATGCTCCGGCTTTACCGACGATTTTTTTTACATCACGCCACTCTTATATATAGCCACAAAAAATGCCTCCATA
The DNA here is from genome assembly GCA_014132275.2 of Samia ricini. Lineage (NCBI taxonomy): Eukaryota > Metazoa > Arthropoda > Insecta > Lepidoptera > Saturniidae > Samia > Samia ricini. The sequence continues at coordinate 6,695,518 of AP028159.1, forward strand.
GTGCTGCTTGAATCGTCTTTTATAGACGGAAAGGCCATATGATGATGACAAGTAAAATTGCTTTTAAAAACAAGTATTAAATTTGTTTTTAATACTCTAAAGTTAATTTATAAATGGCGATGCAATTGACCTTTGACATCTCCCCCTTTTGCTTCATGAACTAGCGTTGTCTGTGTTGAAACGGTGTGTTTTGTCTTTTATTAAATATTTAAAAAAACAGTTAAATGTTTTCTACTTAGTTAAATATTCTTAGATTTATTTGAGCTTTCTTATCCTGTTTCAGTAGTTTCTAGAATGGCTACATACTCAAAACCATAATAGTGTATATGTAAGTCGATCGATGTGACTCGAACTGTTATATACACGGGAACAATGGACGAAGGCGTTTACACAATGGACAATGCCCATACCTCCGATACGATAAATACACTCATCTAAAATTTGTTTGTGTGAGTAGCACCTGATAAGTACATACATACCTTGTGTTGCGCAATATAATTCATTGCATTCAAAGCCGTGTTGGAATATTGTTGTGGTATCCATCTCATAAGAAAACTACAGTATGCCCGCGGCTGCCCCCCGTTTCATACATTCTTCCCTGTGTTTTAACTTTTTAATACGTAACCCTAATATTTTTTTAGAACTAATATAAAGTAAAATATTCCTCATAATTTCAAGCACTTGCCCGTAAAATTGTGCATTGAATAAGATTTTATTAAATCTTTTCGGAGCTTAAATTTTTTTACGCAGAACCCTAATTATTTTCGAAAATTACAAGTATCCTAAGTAACCTGGAGTAACTTCAGCTTCCTACCTAATACCCATAAAAATCCGTTAAGCCGTTCCGGAGATTACACATTACAAACAGACTGACATAATTTTTTTTATAAATTGTGTATATACTATACATGTAAATTGTCTATACATTCATATCTATTTAGTATAAAAATTTAATTTTGACGTTACAAACAGACGCTTCAATTTTATTTATTAGTAAACGTGAAAACTTATTCATTCTTTTAATTCAATTCATTATTTTTACCATTATGATTTATTATGAAATAGAACTTTTTGTCTGTCTTTTTGTTTGGCTTATAAGTGATTATGTTGGCTTATAAGATTATTACTCCAAGATCCCCGAAAACCGAATTTACGTGATTATTTTCTAGAATATCCACGGCAAGAACGTGAAAGAAAATTTGAGAAAAAAGGAAGTCGAAAAAGAAAAAACACTGAATGTTATTTGAAAGGTAGTTTACTTTAAACTTTACTGGTTATGGGTTACAGATAGTTATTATATTGTAATTGAAGAGTAATTTCTAGACGTTCCGTTTTGTTTTGTTCACTGTATTTCTTAAGTATTATTATAGGGTACATACTATTACATAATATGATGGCGTTATGGTGGATAATTAGCACAGAGTAATTACAAAAAAAATAGTAACCATCGATAGGTCGTCCTTGCTAAGGCAGCTTGCACAAATGTTACTTTCACTTTACATGTGAAGGACACGGTGTCATAAGAATAAGGTGTTTTTTTTAACTAGCTAATGCTGTTGGCCGGAAGGGCCTTTACAGCTTCACCGTAACTCTGAGCGCGAGTGCTAAAGCCACTCGCCGCAAACAGTAATTAGCACAAGGGTTCGAACCTCGGCTTGACCGCTACCTATATCATAAAATTCCCGCAGAATTTGAACCTAGCTAAACCCTACATTTCTTATTTCCTAATATATAAAAAAAAGGTTTCTTACAGGACCTGTGTACCTGCGTGTTATGTGCAGGAGTGTGTATGCAGTGTTGTGCGTGTAATGCTTGATGCATTGGCAGTGTCACTGTATCGCGCTGGTAGCGGCGTCAAGAGCCTCCCCAGTTGGGGAACGGATCTCGTCTTGGGCCGCCATCGAAGGGGACCCAGAGAGTGTACTCATAAGAAGAAGGATACAGCGTTTTAAATTTAATTTTATACTACGCAGGTAGCAAACGGGTATTTGGTCCACGTGATGGGATGCGGTTATCGTACCTTAAGAAAGTCTACGGCACCATTTTTGTTACACATTATAGGCTCAGCACTTTGACCACAATCTTACCTGATGTTAAGTGACAATGTAATCCAGAATGGTAAACACTAGCCTAGAGCTACTGGTTCTCAAGTGATGCTGCCGGAACACAAATATTAGTATTTAGCGACTGGTTTTATTAGGAAATGCCCTTTTTTTTTTTTGACGGGGGGAAATGCATTTAAGCACTACCCTTACCTATTGTATTAGTGAGACCGAAGTCCCCCAATATAATAGGTAAGGGGGCACGGAGTGACGAGTTCCGTGCCAGTGTGGGACTCACCCGGGCGTGAAGCGCCCGGAAATACCCACTAAAACCCCCCGGAGCCGTCCGCTGCATTTGGGATGGGGGCGACACGGGGTGGCTTTCGCAAGCACCGCGTCGCTAGGAAATGCCCTACCACCATGCTATAGTTTCTCACGATGTTTTCCTTCACCGGAAGCTGAGTCTGATTTTTTTAGAGTTGGATACATGTGCTCGAACCCGCGTCCATTGACACGGAATCCGGCCGCACTATCCACTGCGTTAGCATCGCTCCAAGTGGTATCGCATACGCTAAGTTGGTTCTTTTAAATTTCATTCACGGGGAGTGAATTCTGAAGTACAATAAAGGGCAAAATAAAGTATATAAACTCTAGATATATTGAATCATAAGATTTTTTCTATTATAATTTATCGAGATCGGCTGGTGATATTATTTTATTTACTTTTAGCTTTATTGGTCCGTATCGAAACAATGTGTTACACAGATGTCCGCGGCAGTAAAGACTATAATAATATTGAATATTATTGAAGGCGTGGTTCTGGTAGATAAGTAGATTTGTGACAGTATACTAACGGCTGACATAAATTTGTACGTACAAACACCGTTACAGCGGCTTAGCTTCCCGGCAAACAAGGGCGACGCGGCGCAGTGCGGCGGATCCCAATGACACCGCCGAGCTATTGGGGGTTAAAAAAACTGTTTATTAGAATAGAATTTGCTATTAAAATAGACCAATGAATAAATTAAAAAAAGGAATATCTTTCAATGTACAAATTATTAAAGCCAGAACTCAATTTTTCTCTTGTCCAGTTAAAAGTGTTTAAATATTTTTTTCTTCATGTTATTGTAAGTAGGTATATAATATTTTGTTACATTTATTCATATGCCTATAACAGTGAATTAGGTGGATAAAAGAGTGGTCACCAAGTCGTTCTCTTAATTTTTGAATAGGTATTTAGTACATATTATGTTAATGTTAGTAGATATTCATGAAAGTTGAATGAATTAAGCGAGTTTAATTAATGCGAGTGAAGCCCAAAGTAAATTTTAAGTCATGTATGTAAACAGTTTTTTTAATCGAATGAATGATTTTGTCAAATTGAAGGTAGTGTTTTCTTTATTGCACGTGCACCATAATATTTCAAATCAAGGCCAAAATCAATGTTTCTTATTCGGTGACTACTTCTCTAATATGGTACGACGATTATAGTAGTAGAAAATTGAGTTAATAGCAAAAAAATTCACAGTTTAAAATGGTTACAAAATTGCTTAATTTTTTGGCTCGTTTTTGTAATGTCAAATTTTTTTTATCCGTGCTCAGCAAAATTAATGTTACTGCTAAATAATAGATGAGAATCTATTGACAGTCGCCATAATTATCCTGGTCTACATATATCACGGATAAATCCTTTAGGTAGCTCTGTATATAAACCTGCTAATTCTGGAACGCGACGTGCTTTAACATGATACTATGACGGATTTTTCAAGAGTGTACGATGGTTGCAACCCATTTAGGCATGAAAGCCCCTACAATCCCGCCAAAAAAATAACGAAAAACGTTTTTATTATAACGTTGGTATAATTTCTCTGTATAACATTAATTCACACTTAACAGCATTATATTAGTACTGATAGGAAAAACAATAATGTCAGTCCTTTGACCTTACAGTTTGATAGTCTGACCTAATAAAAACCATTGGTGTTTATAAGGACGTGCATTAACAAGCGCGTGCTCAAACCGGTGTGTTCGCACAATGCAGCGGAAGACGTACGCGCCGCCCCCGGCAGATGGCGCGTCTCGCCTCCAACATCTTGAAACTCGTTTCTATATAAATGAACTCAATATTATTGACCTCAGTTTCTGAGGGGTTAATATTATAACTTCAATTTTTGATTGCGAAACCGCGTGTCTTGTTTTGCAGCGTTATTAAATGTAGAGATGAGATGTTTTCTTTAACTCTTTAGTTAATTATTATTAAAAATTTCGTTGATTTCGGTAACTCGCAGTTATCGCTTTTAAATTTAATGATTTGTCCTAATATTAAATTCAAATTTTTAAAATAAATCTGACGCCTAAAATCTGTTTTTTTTTTCGAAATAATTATTTACTATATTTATAATATGCATATATAGTTTTATTATACCTTCACTTTAAATTTCCATATTGCATTTTTAATTTCTAGTTCTAAATTTTCCAATTTTAATGCAGAAAAACTTGATAAAACCTATTCAAATAACTGACTAATTAAAATAGTCTTACGATTTATCGTATAATTAACATTCAAATTTATTTCTTAATCTCGAGAATACGGCACGCGTCACAAAACATGTCTATCGACCAAAAAAAAAAAATGATAAGAACACGCGCCCATTCGAGTGTGTTTTGTAATAAACGAGTCCTAAAATACCGGATTGTAAAGCGTTCTCTTCTTGTATTACACACGGTTTTGTTTAGAGAGGAAGTAGGAAGCCAGCTGGCTGACTTCTTTTTCTTCGTGTAATGATGGTTTGTAGTGCATTGCGCTTTTGTCCCGATGTCCTGTCGCGTGCCGACTGTATTATTTGATAGGCAAGTAAGTAGGTGGAAAGGTGTTCGCCCGTAACTGTACAGTTGCGTATCAAGATGTTTTTATATAATAGAATAGTATAGCGCATTCGAAAGATGATTTTACCACACATATTAATCATTTCAAATTAAATACCTAGTCATAATAAAATTCTATACTATTGTACTCTTAATTACTATTTGATGTAAGTTATAGATATGTATACATTTATCACTTTGCATTTTTTAAATTATTATTTTTGAAGTGAAAAGTTCTTTAACGACATTGAGGGGTTCTCGGTAGGGGTAAGACTTATAGATTCGTGCTACCAATACGTTAGCAGTCAGCTAGAGTATGATATAAATAATATAAAATTTATACTTAGGCAAATTTTAGTATGTTTTGATTAAGAATAAACAATAGATGTAAAAACAAGACAAATGTTACAGGTAAAATGTTAGGTTATGTTGATTATTACAATTAAGAATTTATACAGTTTTAATTAATCTTACTATAATTGTAACATTTAAAAAACACTTTTTCTAAAGTTTTGAGTTTTCATTTCTGTCGGCAGTCCCCATTTTATTTTTTTATCTTAAGTGATGATGATGGTGCAGTAGATACTGTGGCCGGATTTCGCACCAATCGACGCGGATTCGATCTCACTTATTCAAACCTATAAATTCATCCTGAGTTTTCGGTGAAGGAAAACATCGTGAGCAAACCATAGCATGGTGGTAGGGCATTTGCTAATGTTTGAGATTGAAAATCAGGTGAGATTGTGGTCAAAGCACTAAACCTATATATATCATGTAAAAATATATTTTTTTTGGCTAGAACGGTAGACACATTATGCCTAGAGAAACTAGCTCTCAAGTAATGGTGCCCGAACACATCTGTTGTAGCTTGAAAATAGGTTTCCAAACTTGAGGGTGGTAGCTACCCAGACGGGCATTATTAGAAAAGGTCCTAGCACCATGCTATGTTTTCCCTACGATGTTCACCTTAATCGGAAACTTAAACACGTTATAGGTGGGTTCGAACCTGCGTCTATTGACGCACTATCCGACCACATTACCAGCTAAGCCATCATCGCTTCATTCAATATAGTAGAGGAAAATGGTAAAGATTAGATTCTTCTACAATATTAAAAACGTTTTTGTACGAATGTATGTGTTGTTGAACATGCGAGCTTAAGATAAAGATATAATAACTATCGATATGACATTGGCCGATTATAAGTAATCCGAAGGTGAGAAAATAACGATGATTATTATATATGGACCGGTAAACGAGTCATAAATTCTTTACATTCATTTTAGGTCAGTGTTTGTTGTAAAATTATTCGAAATGCGTGTATTTATATTCCCACGGGAGGATTTGTATATATATATTCATGACATGTCTTAAATAAGCTCCTGTTTAACTTAAAAGAGTCGATATTGTATCACCAAATTTTAAGTGATACATCAAACGTATGTACTAGATAATTCTGGTTCTTAATAAATTTAAAATTCATATCTATTTCTCTTACGATTGCATTTCGTAGATTCTCTTTGGAGATTATTCTAAAGTCACAGTGGACGAAGTCGTGAGTAGACATTAGTTGTAGTAACAATTGTCCTACACTAGTAGTTTGAGTTTAGAATATTTCTAAAAATTTTCCATCGATTGATTCAATTCGAAGATATTCGATAATCACTTCGTAGATATGTGACTTTCCTCATTCTGCTCACTTTATTTACCAATAACTTGAAAGGTCAGTATGAAGAAATAAAGGCAGTAATAATAATATAAAGGAAAAACGACTAACAGAAACGGTTTCCGGAACACGAGAATACGTTATCAATTGTAAAATTATTAAAATTTAATAACATTATATTATTAATAGTAATAGTGATTTTCAATAATGACTAATCATGTCCATGTAACTTGTTATAATAATCAATCGTAATAGAAAAACAAATATTTTAAAATATTTAATTTTTATATTTTATTAAACAGTTAAGTTCCGTTTGGTGGCGGCTTAAGAATAGTACCACTTCATATCTACACGTGGGTGTCGTAAAAGACGACTAAGGGATACACCAGGGGATGGGCAGCAGCATCCTCTAAGGACCACAAAGACCTGCTGCGATCGCCAACCCGCCTGCCAAGCGTGGCGATTATGGCAATCCCCCCTTATCTTTAGGGGAGACCAAGTCCAGCAGTGGACGCCTTTACGGTTGGATGGATGGTTCAGTTAATGTTAACAACATTATATTTATTTTATATTTTAGTTCGTCTGTACCTTAGAATACGAGATAGTGACGTCATTAGAGGCAGGCGTGTATCAAGGTTTCACAGATAAGATAACCGGGCAAATAAATACAATTATTAATATCAATCGATTTCTAAAGCCGTAACTAAATCCTGATTCATGTAATAATGTATCCAGTATCGCAGAGTAATCGAACTCAAATACTGTGACCCAGTTTAATAGATACGTATTTTTTAAAGTAAAATCATCTTTATTCGGTAACGGGAAAACTTATAGATTCCTGTTACCAATGCTATGACGTCAGCCGTCAAGATGCTACAATGTGTCAATAGATGTAAAAAGGAGCAAATGTTAAATGTTAGGTTGTGTTAACAACTTAAATAAAAAACATATGAAATTAACCCTTAAAAAACAGTTTTTTATCAAAGTTTTCACTTTTGTCGGCAATCCCTATGGTTGCCAAGTTTTTTTATAAACAAAAGTGACAACGCGGATACTCTTGTATGAGTGTTCCCTTATTTCACTGAGTGTTGTTTGACGCTATGGAATGTTCCGAAGTTGGTAGATATCTTCCAAGTATTGCAAATGATAATGGTTACGTGGCTATGTATTCTCAAACCACGTCGTTTAACGCAGGTTCGAATCTTGTTCTGAAAGGATCCCGAATTTTCGGTGAAAGAAAACAACCTGACAAAATCGAATAATTACACGAAATAGTTTTATAATCGTAGATGAAATTTGTCGCTATGCACCTATTCCGGTAGCGTTACGTCGTAACTTAATATCATGTGAAATTGTAGTCAGACGCTTGATTGTGGTGAAATGAAATTTAATTATAATCTTTGTTTTTTGATAATTTTATTATTAACTATTGGGTGTTGATGAGTCAGGGATTAAAGTAATTTTAAAATATTGACATACATTAGTCATAGTAACATACCTATATATTCTATTTGAAATAAATTATACTGTTGCAATTACAGATTGAGTTTTATGGCGATTTGTATTACTTTTCTGAATAAATGTTAAGGAACTAACTTATAATTGGCAATATTTTACGGGTTATTAAAGATTTTTTTTTTTGTTACCGCTCATTTACGTTTGAAATATTCAGAAGGATATATTACCAATAACATGAACTTATTATAATATAATTCTGTCTGTTGTTTAGAAATACTATTCTGTTTGAATATGCTTTAGCAATCAAAGATATTAAATTACTATTCACGGTATTTTAAGTTTCTTTGGATAGTTCTAACAATTCCTTGGTACTATAAAGCCCAATGTTAAATCCTAATAGCAGTAAAAACAAAACTTTATAATAGCAGCCTTGTTTAGTTAGTATCCATTTAAGTTAATTTAATGTCTCCATGGATGTTGTGTTGCAGTGTAATTATTTAGTGTATCAATGCGATTACCTAGTGTGTTATATCGTGATACCCTCTTGGTACAAATACATGTTGGTGTCAGGATATGTATTATTTATCTTGAAGCAATCTACAACAATTATTATAAATTTCTATTATAATGAAAATCTACACTTTTTTAATCAACTGGACTGATTTTATTTGTGACTAACTGTCTGCCTGCGGCTGCACCCTCTTTCATATATTCTTCACTACGTTTTAATTTTGTTGTACCTAACCCTAATTATTTTCGTATATCAGAAGTACCCGGAGTATCTTCAGCTGTCTACCAAAAGTCTCGTTGAAATAGGTCAAACAAATGGCGTTGAAGGATACTACTATACCGTTCAACCCTCATTTATATTTATAGAATCATAATTAAACAAAAATATTAAAAATAAAAAACGTTGTCAGGATAAGATCTGCTGGATTCGGCTAGTACCTACCGTAAATGAAAAAACTAGGCAGCTATAGTGACTGTCGAGAAAAATGAAAACTTATTAACTTATTATTTAGACGAAATAATTGAGTAGTAATCGTTTCGACTCCACATTATTTTCTGGCACTTATGGGGAAATAATTTAAATGTGGCAACACGAAATCTTATGAAGTGCTACCACCTATAGGCCATCGTATACTTAACATACTGTAGCGTACATTAGCGTTGTCAAAAACGCGATTCTATAAGTTTTCCCCTACCGAGAATCGGTCAACGAGACCAAGCAGTTTTTACTTAAAAAATGATCTGTCTAACTTTTAGTTTGTTTAACTATATTTATAACCTGAAATTTGAAGAAATTTGTCCGGATTTCATTATGCACCTACAGATTTGATATCTTAAAATTCAAAGATTACTTACTACGTCACCGTAACACATTGAAAAACAAAACTTATTTGATAATCATTCATAAATTCAATATGACTACATATATAATAAATAAATAATTTCAAAAGTATAGCGTTTCGATAGAAATAGATCTGATACATAAACTAACAAGAGAATGAGATTGGTTGTCAAGTGCGACTGCCGGAAAAATGATAGGTGCCTACCGATAGATTATTATCAGTTTAAAGATTGATTATACAATAACAATAGTAATGTTTTGTTTCAGGGAACGGGGAAAATGGAGAACCTTCCACGAACAACGACGATAATGCAGGTTTGCTTCTTCCTTCATTTATTTAAGAACATTAAACGGGGGTATGAATTCAAGAAATATGGGAGAAATACCAAAGCTAATTGGAATTAATTTCGTTTGTAAAAATGAAAGAAGACTGCATGCAGCTGATATGGTAACAAGAATGGACAGGATTAGGAATGAGTACATTAGAGGAAGTTTGAAAGTGGCTTCCAGTGACAGAGAAGTTAAGAAGCAGTCGTCTGTCCAGGTATGAATATCTGATTTGCAGGGAGGAAAAGTATGTTGTATGAAAGGTATTTGGATGTGAATGTGGACGGTTAAATGGGAAGGTGAAAACCAAAGAAAAGATTGAAGGATTGTGTGAAAGATGATATTTTTAGGAAGGGAGTGAATGCGGAGATGAGTGCATATATACAGGGGTGGAAGAGGAAGGCATGTTGCGCCTACCCTAAATGAAAATGGTAATAGGGTAGGGAGATGATGATGATGATTCATTAAAAAAATATTTATGAATGGGCTGTCAGTTATGTGAAGTATGGATCCACAATCCTTGGTCGATAATAATAATTTCGAGCAAAATATTTTGTTGTGAAAATAAGTAACTTCATTTCGGATGTTCTAGGACCATTTTATCGCGTACGCTTGTGCTATGGGTTATCCAGCACAGTCTTCTGCGCTACGACATATAACTCTTCAAAAAGGGACTTCGAAACGCTCCCCAAGTTCGGTAATGCATCGATGATGCTCCTGGTGTTATAGTTATCAATATGCAACGGTAACAATTCCTCATCAGATGGGCCTTCAGTCTGTTCGTTTTTCTTTGACATAAAAAAAACGAAGACGTATCTACTTACAAAATTTTAATTTTGTACGTTTTGAATATTACTTACATATATAAAAAACTAATAGACTGAAAATATTATTGCATAATATTTAACTCAACATTATTAGTAAACTGCAGACGTTTTGCGGAGATTGCAAAAAAGATTATTTCTCTTGGCAATAGACGTTTCAATTCTCGGTAAAAACAATAAAATAAAATATAGATATCGTTATTGTATCCATTTATTGGTATAAGCCCTTGTATTGTAATAAAAAGATATCAATTAAATTAAAATTTATATCAGAACCATTATTATAGAAAATGTACACAAATAATAAGGATCAATTATTTATTTTGATTATAATTAGATATTCTTAGTTTGCATAATATGGAAGTAAATTTAGATCTTCTTTAGTGTAAAATATGAAAAGCAAATTTCAGGAGTCTAGACTATTACCCTAGATCATTAAATTTCTAGTGACTTTAAATTTTTAGTGGATCATATTTTTCCCTACACAATTCTATTTTGGACGTGGTAAGTTTTGGCCACCTCTTTTTAATAATCATCCGTAAATCATATTTGAAATAAAATTCTGTAGTCAACGTTTGTTTTTTTAATGTTTCAGCTAACATATAATAGTGGCTATTTTATTTTTATAATCCCTGAATCATTAACTCCCTGCCCTCATCCTATGTTTATTTGGGATCAGTGCAACATGTCTTCCTCTTCCATTCATCTCTATTTGAAATCATAACTGTATTCACTCTGTTTTAAAGCATTGTCATCTTTTACACAGTCCAGCCATCTTTTCTTTGGTCTTCCCCTTCCCTATATCCGTCCACATTCATATTCAATACCTTTCTTACAACATCCTCTTCCTCTCTGCACATTACATGCCTATACCAAGACAAACGCTTTCTCCCATAACCTTTTCTAAATATAAAATAATAATTATAAAATATAATTTACCTTTATCGATTATTTAACTTATAAAACTCATATAAAAGTCGTTTCGTTGTTCGTCGTTATTCGTTGCCCATATCAATTCATATCGTATACAGTACATAATAAATATACCATCGATTACGATTAAAGACAGAACTACGATTACTTTTATCAAGTACGATTGTACTTTTTTTTTTGTCTAATCTGCTATTATCTCACAGATAGCCAGTAGGAAGGTTATTTCGTTCAGTGATGAGTATATACCTCAATGAGGAAAGGTCTTCGTTTAGTTATTAACTTGCAAATATTCACAATTAATTGTGATTTGCTGTTCCTGATAAAATTTCGCAAGGGACGTTGCGATCATCAGCGATTATTCTGTGAGATCTACATACGTTTTATGGTGAGTTTTTATATTTCGTTTGTGTTTAATGTATTTCTGTGCACATTTATATGTATTTATTGTTTATATTTGCGCCTCGATGGCGCAGTTGTATTACGGTGCGACTGCCGTTCTGAGGTCTCGGGTTCGATCCCCGGGTCGGGTCAAGTGGTATTGGGTTTTTCTACTACTCATCCCGGAGTTTGGAATTTGTGCCCGATATGGCGACAGGCTCGCCCCCTGTCACATCTGGGACGGAACTGAGCTAGGCGAAATGTGGGTGGTGTAGTTCGCTATTTCACCTCTGCCTAACCCTTCGGGGATAACAGGCGTGAGCTTGTGTATGTTTATGTATTTATATGTATTATAAGGTATTTCCTAATAAGGTATATCTTATAATTGTGTGTGATATAATATATACTATAGATGCATTTACTTCATTTTCTAACTCGGAAAGTTGTAAAATAGGAACCATATTTTATTTGCGAAACTTTGGTAAAAAGATTAGCACTGTGTTAAACCAGTAAGCCGTGTCAATTTTGGGTTATGCAATTTTTATCAGATGACGCCTAATGCAAAGAAATTTCAGAATATACATTAAAGTATATGTTTGGTATCTTAAAGTTGATTAAGAAATAATACCTACGTAATATATACTAAAGTGTTACAATTATTCAATATTTAATACTTTATACATATACACTATATTATGAACATTCAAATCTATAATATTATATCGTTATTTATAAATGACGTTTAAATAGGTACCGGCATCAATTAGGATTATATTGAAAGTGACTTAAGATAACGTGCTAATGTGTGCGAACTATTTGATTGTTTAAAAGATTTTCATTGTGATATAGAGAGAAAAATAATCCAATCGAATTAAAACTATTTACGGATCTAAATCAGGTAAGATTACCCTTACGCATTCACTTTTGTTTAGCCTGTATTAAACGTGGCGATAACATTGAAGAAAAGAAATGACATTAACATTATGGTATCCAAACTTGTTTATATTATGTTTTAAAATTCTTCGTTGCGAGGTTAGTTAGTTTATTTGTTGATAATGCGATCTCCAATGTTACTCTAATCATTATTTGGTTTATGACGTAATTTATATAACATTATAAAAATTATATACTACAGTACACATAGTAACAGATGAGTATCTAGTAAAAAGTAGTTAAAAGCATTTGCAGCTTTTGTACGCAGTCTATTTTAAGCGTGTTTTGTGTCAGTTTTGCAAGAATATATGCTTGATTGAGACTATTGAGTGTTTTTAGGTTTTTCTGTACCGTGTTCAAAACAGGAATAAAAATTTAAATTATTTAAAGGCCCTGAAAATGGATTTATCAACCGGTAGCATATATGTCTATAGACGAAAAGAGACTCCAAGCCACTCTTTCGGGCTTAACGTAATATATTTTGAGATTTTATAAAAAAAAATACAAACAATGTTATTCTTAATTTGTAATACATAATGATTCTAATCTATTGAATGTTTTGTCATAATTGAAATAACAATAATCTCTTGAAATTATATTTTTCTTACCACTGAAGAAATTTCTGCGATCAATAAAAAATATGCCAATATTATTTTGTTACTTAATTATATTTAATATTACTTGTCAGTATATGGATTTAACATTCTTAATTGACGTTCTCCTGTAAACATGCTAAAAATACGACAACTAATCTGTACAATAACAGGAAAATATAAACTAAAAACTGGGATACCTAATGACTTTATTTCTGGATAGGTTTAGGAACATTTATTTTGCTTCGTTTTGTTCATTTGTTAATATTTAGAGTAAAATCGTCGATTATACTTGGAATTTATATTGGAATCGTTTGAATGGTGTTACAAATGTAAAATTTGTTGGTACAATCAAAATATTATGTTATTATTGTTCCTCTCCAACATGAAGTGAAGTTGCAGTTAGTAGTGTGGTCGGATTTCGCGTCAATGGACGCAGGTTCGTGCCCACATACCCAACTCTAAAATCAGCCTGAGCTTTCGATGTAGGAAAACATCGTGATGAAAAATCATAGCATGGTAGGAAATTTTCTAATAATGCCCGCCTGGATTCGGTTTTACAATAAGATCCCAAGTAACATTACCGATTTACCTGACAATAAGTTCAAGTATTATGTCAAGCAAGTTTTAATCTGAAAAGGTTATTACAGAGTGGATCATTACGTGAACGATAGTGATGTCTGGAATTAACCCACATCTCTGTGCTTCCACTAACATTATTAAAACTACGATTTGTATAGTTTTTTATATGAGAAAAAAAAATGATGTGTATTATATTTATAAAAAAAAAGAGAACCAGATCAAGTTTGTTGCCTGCGCTCTTCTCGACTGGGTTGTTTTCCGAACCGGTGGTAGTGTTTTAGACGTTGATAAGCGCCTTCTTAGGGCCTAAATTGAATAAATAAATTTTGATTTGATTTGATTTGATAGCCACTTTCAAGTTTGAAAACCTGTCGCCAAACACCAACAAATAACTACGGGTGACATTAGAGCTAAGCAGTTATCATGCTTCACTTATATTGCTCACTTTACATCGATATATTTGATTTATCGTGACGTTTACGTAGTTTTATCGTGTGATATATCTTATCTATTTTTATCTATGTTTGTATAAACTATTAATAAACTAGTCGGTTTGTTCGTAGTCAATTCGTTCAATAATATTTAATTTTAATTACAGAAATATTATTAATAATCAGAAGGTGTAACCTAAATAAAGTATTTTTGCCTCAAAATATTTCTTGTACATATTATAAATAATTAACAACTGATTCGTTGTAATATGACGTTCACAGGGACCTATTTCTTTTAGTTCCGTTTAGTTGATTAATTTTCAAAAAAGTTGTTAGTATTTTATATAACAAATTGCAAATAATAAATATTTATGAATTTATCTTTGACGACAGATTATAATCGTAGTCTAATGCCTTACTTGATCACGATCACCATATACACGCCATAGTGACACGTGTAAGTATGCCTCGTTTAGGCAGTGATTTGGGGTTTCATGCCTGATTTAGTTGCGACTATCATCTAGGAAATATATATCGTTATAATTTAGCCGATGTTAGAAAGTTTCTGTATGTTAGTGATAGCTGTGATTGGTGATGAATTGCCGTTATTACAATGGTAGTTCTCATATTTGAATCGTACTGTATTTATTACGAAGCATAGATGCTATTGTACAATGACACTCTATTGTTTATTGATATGCAAGATTTATAGAAGCTATGTTTGCTTGGACTCTGAAAACGATAAGGCCACGTACTCGAATACATTTATCCTAGTAGTTTCTGGATGTCCTCGAATTCAGTACCACACTGGATACCTATTGCAATTTGACTGTTATTGACTGACCTCAATTATAAGGAAGGAAATTGTTACTGTTTACATAAAAATATTTTATCCAGGGTATTTAATAGACTGATTAAGAGATCATAATGAATTATCGTTCATTTAAAATTAGGTGTTGTTATTTGAATTGAAACATTATTGCCAGGGAAATCCGCGTGTTCTGAATAAGAGTTAGTACTATTATGTAGGTAGATACATACGTGCAGCGATAATATATTCTGTCTGTCCTCTGATAATGGGTCACGTTACATACAGTTACTGTATCTGCTTATATCAGATTATGAATAATTACGTAGCGATACGAAGTTTAAGCTATTGATATTGGAATTGTATTGATGTTATCGTTTGGTGTTTTATAACAGCTATAGCTATAACCTATTGAATTTATGAAAGGAGAGGGGCTTGTCTTATGTCGATAATATTAGAGTCTATATTCTAAAGCGCTTGCAAAGAGTTGAATGTAATGTCGATTTGCAAACCATAGGATAATAGTTTTTAGGTTCTTTTATTATTAATAGCTTCAAAAAGGGTTGTAAATTTAAATTTCTGGTTTTATAATTGACAATTGAAATTTAAGATTCGTTGAGCTGGATATAATTTAATGCTGATCAATTTGAATCCGTCATCAAAACTAACTATACTTTGAAGTAAAAACTTGAGCGATTCTCGGTAGGGGAAAAACTTATAGATTCGCGTTGCCTTAGCTGTCAACATGCTACAGTATGTTAAATATAAGATGGCGCTCAAAGATAAATAATATACTTTATATTTATGCAGCCTATCGTATGTTACAATTATGAATCGACTATATGAAAATGTACATAACATGCAAATTATTGCTCAAAGTTCCAATAGATGTGAAAATCAGACAAATGCTGTATATTGAATGTTTGTCTATGTTAATAATTTTAATCAACAATTTAACAGATTGAGACATTTAAATAACAGTTTTTCCAAAGTTTCAATATTTCACTTCTGTCGGCAGTCCCCTTTTAATACGTAGTTTTTTTTCAAATAGTAATAGCCATAGTAAAACGGTTCTTGAATCGATTCTCTTCCCGGTCGTTGCCGCATATCATTAATAGTTGGATCGTAAACCGTTGCGGTTGACGCGGCAGGAATGCGCCGCGAAGCACGATCGCTAGCGATAAACCGCTCCTGTCCGAGCAGTAAGTAATAAGCGCCTCCCTGCGCTTTCGCTCGCTTTACGATAGTCCGCAAGCGTGTGCGATTCGATGCGGTAGCTAATTAAAATATGGCATATTATGTGTCGCCATCTGTAAGGTTTATTGGGAAGCTTTAGAACACATATATGTACGATGTATGTGTCAACCTCAATCTGAATGCTTTGTAAAAGTTTATAATTTTGTTTATATATTATGTTATTAAACATGGGGTTTTAAATTCTTCGCTTCGTGTTTATATTGTCTTCTGAATTGTCGTGTTCTGTAAAGTTACCTGGTGTGTTATTTTTTCTTTTTATAATATTTTGAAGGTCTATTTTTGTATTTGGTTTAAACAAAACCGATATTTAAATATTTTATTTGGTTCTGTAATAAATGATAAGAATTAAATGTTGTCATCAAAAGGATACCGATTAGATTGATTTATTGATTGAGGATATCAATAAAACATTAACATTTTTTTCACTATTCTATAATTCACAATTGAAATAAGATTTGCTTGTCTAAAAACAATTACTTAAAAGCACGTAAATGACAATAAAGATTCTATTATCAATGCGCCGCATTCAAGAACTTTTTAATTTAATTTTATATAATCTTGGTTGAAATCTTTTATCTACAGACACTAGTTGAAGAAAACTTTAAGTAATTAATTTATTTATTTCATATTTTAAAATATTTTGTGTATAAAAACCCATGGTTATATCTTAGGAGATCTTTAGTTTTCATGTAAACTATATTAGGTAATGTGTAGTACTCCGCGACCCGATTATATATAGACGTACTTTTCATTTCAGACTAGACTAGGATTCTTATAAAATACATTATTTCCAAAATTTATCCATGTGTGTTAATACTTTGTATTAAATTGTAAACCAATTCGACAGATTTAAAAATAGAATGAAATGAAGAGAATTGTATCTAGATATTTTTTCTTTAATTTATGTAAATCATTGCAAAATGTAATGATATATAAATACAGTAGAACCTCGATAACTCAAACCTCGGTAACTTAAACACCTCTATAACTTCAAAAAATAATATGTTCCCTTCCCATCAGAGCCCAAAACCTCTACAACTTAAAATACGCAACCTCTTTAACTTAAATAAGTAATCTCTGTATTGGCCCTCAGTAACTTAAAGAAATGTTTCCACAACCTCTATAACATAAACGAGCCACAAACACCATCTACAAGCGTATCAATCAACGAAGTAAAAAGAGCTTTTACAACTGTACGATCATTTATAGAGCAATGTAACAACATAAAAGATAATGTATTCTCCTCTCTATTTGTCATTGAAAATCAAATCGATTTAGAAACTGTGAATTGTTTAAAACAAAAGAAAAACACTTTTTTAAGTAGACTAAACCTGCAATGTGCAATGTGAATAATTAAATATGATTATTTAAATTTCTGTATTTTATTGAACCAATCCTTCTGACGCATTCGAGTAAAAATACGAACAAGGGTACATACATACATACGTACATACCTACCTCTATATTAACCTATGCCTAATAGACCCTTGATAACTTAAAATATTTTGTGTTTCCCTTGAACTTTAACTTATCGAGGTTCTACTGTACATAATATGAGTTTATAATTATTGTCGTTATGTGAAATATAAAAAAGTAATGTAAATAAGGGTGGCGCGTGCAACAGTTTTACATGAGCATCAGCACCAATTAGAAGCAATACCAAAACCATCGGTTGAAGTGCCATCATTATCTCGACAGACGTACGGCAAGGTAACTCTTCCTCCCTCGTATATTAGGCGGAGAATTCTCTAAAACGTTCACGGGTTTTTGGAGACAAGTGGAGTGAGCAATCCTGAAGTATGGAGCAGGGATGTGGTTAAAGCGTTTAGGTCGAGAGTTGTTGAGTGCCTGCAGCCTTTTGTGATGTTTTCTATCGTTTTTGCGGGTAGCTCTACCGGCGTAGCTATTTTATCAATTCGTGGGGGAGCTCCGTTTTGGTGGCCTCCACTAAATAAGGATATAATACTCAGATGGGGAATATTATTGTGCTTTATGTTAAGCGAATATGTATTTGATTTTAAATGTATAATTTAAGTAGATATGTTATTCAATTTTCATTTCTTTATTTTATATTATCCTAATTAAAACATATAAGGCACTGTGAGTATCTCTACATACGTGATTAATATATGGATATGCTAAATCAGTAGTTTTCATTTAATGAATTTATTATTTTACATATAGAATGAGATTTTACCTACCCATTTCTGATTATTCTTAAAAAAAAAACGTTTTAAAATAAACATATTGAAATATAAAAATGTTAGGCCTGTAGTCTTATTTCATGAAAGTTTAATTTCATCAGAATAACGTCGAGAATAAACTCGTTATTAACATACTTATTTGTAAGATTAAATTTTAGTTACTTGTTAGATACTTTGGGTTATTTTCTGTAAGTATTTAGGCGTTGAATATTAAGTTGTCTATATACTTTTCCAGGTGTATTTCCTAGTCGGTACGACAGTGATGATTTATATTCACGGAATGTATCAGGTAGGTATTACAATGCCCATTAAAATTACATAAATTTAACATAAAAAAGTAGAATATGATATAATACCAAATCTCAATAAATACATAATACATATAGGTATAATTACAATGATTTATTGTATGGATTCATTGATATAATCATTGACGAAATAGAAACAAGAGTAGGGCAATATCGGAAAGTATAAGCTTTAGTCGAATCTTATCGCTACCCCGTGTAGGTAATCTTTATATTTATCTGAAAAACGCAATGACACGTCATTTATTTATTGATTAGCAACTAGTGAGTGCCATGCTAGATGAAATGTAATTGTTAATTACTAAGTGTTACATATTTTTATATATATAATTTTTGGGCTTAGAACTACGCCATCTTGTCATGTCTTTGATAAATAACTAAATGTTGTGTGATATAAATAGTTGTCATTCAATGGAATTCTACCTGAACATGGTTTGTTGTTCAAAACATTATATTATAACCTAATTTTTACGAAACACTCAACTATATAGATATCTCTAAATATGCGACGAATCATAATGAAACTGTAAATAATTGCTAACCAGAAATCTTAGTTATTTTGAAGAAATACTCTTAAATTTAATTTTTTTACACACTAAGTGAACAACCTCATATAAAGCAATAATCATACAATCAAGAAGTTACAATAAAGCGAGCAAAAGAATTGATTCTTGTGCTTATTGTAACTGCATTTATAACAAAAATTATTCTAAATACGCACTTAAAAAGAATTGCTCAACAATTTACGCCTATAAACATATGATAGCATGATATTTGCAAATTTAGGTATATTTTGTCTTTGAAACTAGAATGTAAGTACCGTTGTCTATACTCCCATAAGTTGTATATATGCATAGTTTATCATTTTGAACTCTTAATGGTAATATGATTATGCATGTGTCTGTGCTGTACTATTATGTGGAGAGTACTATGCAATTAAAAACCACACAGATTGCAGGTAATCCAGAATCGAATGTTAAACGTGAATATTATAATGACTTCCTTTACTTTCATAAAAGTGGAACGAGTTGACTAAAAGTCAGTTCCAAATTGCCCAAAGCACAACTTTCTGATCTTTCTTTCAATTGTAAAATTGTGGTTTCATTCACCCCGTACCCTTATTTTTTTAAAAAAGTTAATTCAGATAAAAAAGTAGAATAAAAAAAAAATTGTGTTAAATCAGTATAATATGAAATAAAGAAATAAATATTAGTCCGTTCATAGAAGTAAGTTAATAAATCATTATTCATGCTTTAAGTTGTTATGGCCCCTTGTTTAATAATTTTCCGAAATATAGGACAGATTTACAATTTAACCAATAAACATTTAAACTGTAGTACATTATGGAGTATTAAGTAATACGGTTAATATTAGTAAATGTAATACTCCGTATTAAGTAATGAGTTTATTCACTTTATGATTTTTATATTTCGTTTGATTGATTAATAATTGTAATGATAATAATATAAAGTGAACTACATAATAAAATCTCTTCAATCGTAATGAATTTGTCCGAATGGTAGTCTCTCTTTCATGCGATGTTGAAATATAATGGGTTAAAAACTCTCACATTAAACTGTGACCATGTGCCTTTGTTCTTTTTGTTTTAAAATTACCCCTTTGTCCTTCGATAGAGCGTAGCATCGCCAGAGAAATAAAAATATATTACACTTTAGGTTAGGAATGTACATCTGTCTTTTAAATACATTCACATTTTATAGAGTTTATGTATAAATAACATTATTGCGGAGACAGATGGGAATATTTAAATAATAATACCTAAATCCTATTGGTTCTGTTAGTCTAATTAGTTTTCATAACGTTTCTAACACAGTCATAATCTTCTGATCATTTTATAACAATATTTGATTCAAACCATAACATCACAACATATGGATAATAAATAAATAGCACAATCCTTTTATTTCGATACACGCAATTTTTGTCTGTTTTGTCTATAGAGTTATATAATTTCATTATTATTGTACATTTAGCATTTTATTGTTAGATTAGTATGTACTTACTTCAAGAAGGTCTTAAAAACACATCCATTGAAAAGTTTATTTTCATGATGGATTATTTATTGTATCATCTAATTTCTTTGTTACATACCTAAATATAATTCTAGGAAATATAATTACTGAATCGAAATTTCAGTAGGAATTTTTTTAGTGACAAATATGTTTATTACAATTAGCAGAAAAGGGTTTTGGCTTTGATAACAATGTAATAAGTCTAAATAGGATTATTTAAAGATATTGTTCTATTTTATTTACAGTTTATTATTTTACAGTTTATCATATTTAGAAATTAATTGCAAAAGATTTTGCATTTTATTTTTATTGCTTGATTTTTCAAACATGTAATTAAAATATTACTTACTTATTTTTTATTGTAGGTTTTTTGCAAGGTTTTCGGATACAAACAATTATTTGGAAAGCGTAACAGGAGTACAAGCATAACTGTCAATAAATTCTATTGATTCATTTTAACATTTATCAATATTGAGTTACTTTTTTAAAAAAATTATTTTCACAATCATTTATATTTATTCTTATAATATTTTACATATAATTTTCGAGTTTAATAGTTACAAAAAAATACATGCCTAAAAGTTAAATTTATAGAAAGATATTGTGTATTAAAAATCAGTATATAATGTGCAGTATAAAGAATTTGAATAGTTGATCAATAATAAAGTTTAAAACTTCTAGTATTGTTGTAAAAATCTTATAATAAATATTGTAAGTATACAATACGTATGTCTTAGACATTTTAATCATAAAGCGATAAACAATAAAGATAACATTTATATTTATAAAAATAGATAAGGCTTCGTAACACGCTCTAATAAGACGTGCGAGGCGTAAAGTACAATATTATTTTATAAATGTATACAGTAAGCATTAATTAATTAATTTCAAACTTTATCGTATACCTATTTTACGTAATCAGTGTTAATAAAATTTATGTTAAATACAAAGTGGACCTTATTTGTTATAGAAAACTCTTCCAATTAACATTTAAAAGGCACGTTGATAGGATGGATGAAATAAGATAGACGAAGCTGATTTACAATGTGAGGGTGACTGGGGCAAGTAGGTAAAGGTCGTATTTAGATGAGAACGAAAACGTTCTGAAGAAAGGCCGCAGACAGAACTACCCATACTCGAAGAGTGTGTATGAAAGCGATCGTAAAAATGGAATAAGTGAAAGACATGTGTCAGGATCGTAGAAAGTGGAAGGATGTAGTCTCTGCCTACACTTATGGGGGAGAGGCGTTATATTACGTGTATGTATGTATCTAACTTTTTAATTAATTAATTTTCAATATACTTGCTGGTATAAACGAAAAAAAAATTGAATCTAAGTAGTGTAGCAATATCGAACATCAAACAACTGAATCTATTATCGAATTCTTATACAATTTTGGCAACTAACGAAAATGTCCTCGAGCTGTTTGCGATGTGCTTAAACATAGTTACCGCAATGCACGTGTCTCGACCGCGGAGAGGGGAAGGGGTGGGGGAGCTACACCACCCGTAGCCCGGAGCTATATGAAATTAATTTCAAGTAACCGTGTACCGGATTTGTGTACATTGCCTATATTCGTATACTGAATGTACAACGTAGCGATTAGTTGATCTAATTAAAAAATATATATATTTTGAATCTTCTGTTTGATGAATTAAATAAAAGATTATACTTTATTATTTAAACCCGGTTAATTTTTTCGATGACCTTTATAACTTGACGTAACGAAGCCGAGAAAAAGCAGAAGTTATTCCAAAAATTCAAAAAACAAGACCCACGTGATTGGTTATTATTAATTTCATTTGATACTGACTTAAAAACGTGATTCGAATTATTATTTTTTTGTTCAATTTTACTAATAACATTATGTAAGTCTTGTATATGACATGGTGGTAAGCCCAACATAGTGAAGTTTTTCAGCGCGCCACGTTCCAGGATAGGGAAGTTCATATCCAGGCCATCCTTCCATCATTTATGGTCTGTACTTTATTTAAAATTAGTTTCAGTAATTTTGCCGAGCTTAAATAAAAAAGAAGTATAGAGTTACGATAGTAATTACTGTCGATTCCTTGGTAAAAGTAATGTTGAAATGTATTGCCTTATTTTTGATAAAGTATCAATGGCAGACATTATATACCTAATTTCGATTTAAAATACAAAAAAATGTTATCGCTAAAGTAGCAAATCATTGTGTGTCATAATATCAATCAAGATCGACGTGTTATTGTTTAAATTATATGAATTTACTTTAACAATGACTCGTGAATACTATTCGGCTACGTACTTAGAAATCAGATTATGGCTTTTCTGTTGAATATCTTATGCAATGATAAACACAATACGGACGGAAATTATTTTACGATAACATAACTTGAATCATGATTGACAACGTTCGAAAACTTTATGTTATGGTGATCTAATAATTTAAAAAGAACTCCTTATACGAACTATAGTGTCTGAAATAATAAATACGTTTCAGTGTCAAAAGATTCATTCATAAATTTTTATACAATGTCAATACTTACTACAATATATACTTTGAACAATATATTCATAATTTCTAAAGATATTACATTTCTATAGCACAAGATGAAGTACCTTAAATGATAATAGAAAATAATGGTAAGTGATATCGATTTTTTCCTGACCAGTTGTTACACACAACCTATAAATGTTAAATCACAATTAAAGTATTATTTAAAAAAATCCAAAGAATAATGTTTCTATTGAAAATTATTACATAACGTTACGTCTCTATGCATTTCTAGTTTCTACAAACACAGGATGTTTACTCTGGTCGAGTCGATATTATCCATAGACACCCGTTTATCTACATCATGTTTACTTTTATACTGTAAATGTTATTAAATCCTACATATTTAATACGTGCGCGTTGTTGGTTGCATTTTCATTATAAGATTATTCCATCCTTTCATCCAACCTTAAAGGCGTCCACTGCTGGATTTGGTCTTTCCAAAAGATAAAGGAGGAATTGCTGTAATAGCCACGCTGGGTGATAGCAGTAGGTGTTTGTGGTCCTCAGAGGATGCTGCTGCCCATCCCCTGGTGAATGACTTAGTCGCTTTTACGACACCCACGGGTAGATATTGGAGTGGTACTATTCTTAAGCAGGCACCACACGGCATGTAAGATATAAGATTATTAAAGTATAATTATTTATTTTGTCTATTTTATTATTATTAACCAACAAAACATGTCATTTGTGCGAATGATATTTATAAATTTGTATTAACGTAATTTATACGTGTATATAAGTTGTGATTAGTGTGATAAGATAAGAGTTTTAATGCCAGAATTACTTATATGCCTGATAAAATTGTCGTTAATATTTATAGGTTATTATTGTAAATTTAATATTCGTTTTCTGTTCGATTTTTATTTTTATTTTGAATGAAATATATTACTTATAATGAACTTTTGAATCCCTAATAACTGTGGTTAATTTGTTCTGGACTATTTGCTCTCATTTGTCATAATTATGAATCTATTAATGAATTAATACAAACATGAACCTATTTTATTACTTTTTTGCATAATCAGTTATTATGGACGGTTGAAATAAAATTTATAATATTTCATTACATTTCGGTACAATGACTTATCGTTTTCTAGGATTTGACATTAAATAAGTTATTTTTTTTTATCTTCATAACTAATTCTACTATCCTAAATAAAACTAAATAATTGTTAAATTTTGATAAATAAGTACCGAATCAATATCTTGGTAAGGAAATATTCGTTCATTCTCTTTATTTTATAGCTGTAGCTAAACTTTGTTACACTTTTTATTATGAAGTATAATAATAAAATACATAAAACAAAATAATAATATTTGAATATAATCAATGAAATAATTAAATCAATTTTATACATTCAGAAAATGTCTCATCAAAGAAGTAAGAGTTAGAAAAGAATCAGTAGATATTAATATAATAGTCAACATTTTGATTTCTCCCTATTTACTAGTATTAGGGGCATTTATAGTAAAATTTCGTTCAATGCCGCTAGTCAAAGTACTTTCATCGGTATAGATTGGCCATTTACTGAACCCGCCCTACGAAGAGGCCCACAGACACTTACGTCTATAACCGCACATGTATTTCTCAGAACCGTCCCTTGGAGGAAGAGAGGCTTTTAAGAGGCCGAGTGAGTGGAGAGTGGTGTTGCGATCGGCTCCACTGCTCACCCCGGCGACAGTAAAAAATATGAGCATCCCCCCCTCGTCGCCCTCCTCCCCTGCACCGCGCGCCATCTTGAAAAACTTTGTCACTTGTAGCCACAGATCGATCTGTCTACGAGGTCTACGTCGTAGCGGGCGTAGGTGTATGTCTCTATGAACTGATATGACGTAGTTAGTATAATCTATAGCCTTTCTTATTAGCTCGTATTATATACAAAAACAAGGAAGAACAAAACTGCAAAAGAGTTTATTGCTATGAAACAACAATGACTGCAAAATATTTAGTGTTAAAAATAATATTTTGAATCATTTAAATCTATTAATTTGATAATGACGGTCTATATTTAAAAGATGTTGCGTTCGAATGCTTATGATATATTATTTATTTATTATTAGAATACACTTACTATTGTCACAACCCTTCTTACTTTTATCATAGAAATGATAATCAGTACAAGAATTTGTACAGAATTATTCACATGACTACCTTAATAAAACAGATACGCCCTGTGGCTATAAGTTTTATAGACGACTTTGTCAATTTTTATAAACCTTCACTCTATCAGATTAAAGTTGAATCTTGTTAGATATTTGTTTACATAGGAATTCAAAACAAGAACACCTAAGGCCCACAGCAGGTGTCTTAACAAATTGTACACCCTTATATATTTTAGCTATCCTTAGAAAGTCAAAATTTATTGAATAAATACTAGTCCTGTGACATTATATTGGAAAAAACTTTAAGTAAACCCTTTATTATAGGTACGTATGTATATGATTTTGATATGGTTCTTACGGAAGTTTATAAATATGATAATGCATTAATAGTTTCATATGATTAACGGCCACAGCCTGGTGAATTCAATATTTAAGAAGTTAAATAGTAGAAAAGATTTATGAAAACGGAATCCATATGTTAGGTATATACTCGTATAAGTAATAATATTTTAATAACAATTTCATCTTTCTTTCTTAAGGGATACGTAAACCATTTTTGTATTCATTTCAATTTTTTTATAGCTGTTTTTTATTACTATAAGTATTAATAAATAATTATCGTAAAAGTATTCAAGTAAAGTCGTATTCGTATACATGTTTTATGCCTATGCTAGTTGCAAAGTTACTATTAACGTTGTAACGGATGAAGTAAATTATTGTATTGATAATTCAATGAGACTTCATTTACAATGAGTATTGAAATATGTTGTTTTTTTTAATAAAAATCACTGAAAAATACATATGAGGAAGATGTTATTTTATAACAATGGGTACTGATTAAAAGCATCTTTCCACGGATTCACAAATTTTACAAGAAAAAAAAAAACTAACCCTTTAACCGTGTCAAAAGGTCAACCCCACTGATGCCCTTGTAAGAATAGGTAGAAGATAGTAACCCTTCACGAGATAGTTATAATACAATTATCGTCAGTAAAGGGTTCGTAAAACCAAAATTAACGTTGCATTCAAATTGGCTGACATGACGATTGTCACAAGGAACCGTGCGAAATTTCATACAAAAGTGAAACGAAATCTACAAAAAGCAGATTTTTTTTTTGAAAAAAAAAAAAAACGATACTCGAAAAAATATCTGTAACGAAAGGGTAACATCATGGCGTGACCCCTTGGATGTCGTATTTTGATCTCAAATTGATTTTTTGCTGAGTCGTTGTGATCGGTTAGTGACGTGTTTTATAACATCTTTTTACCAATTTAAAAAAAAAGAAAGTTATAGACCAAAGTTTTAGATTCGATGATGTTTAATGAGTCAACGCTATTGTTTCCTTTAAACACATATATACATAACGTCATGCCTCTCTTCCATAAGGGTAGGCAGAAACAACATCCTTTCACTTGCTACGATCCTGACACGTCTTTCGCTTCTTCTACTTTCATAAACACATGGTGTTCGGTTACGGGTACTGTTAACCTGGACTTGCTCAAGAACACCCTCGATCTGGTCGAAAATGTTCGCTTAGGACGGCCCTTACCAGCTTGCCCAGTCACACTCGCCTTGTAAATTTGTTTCGTCAAACTTATTTCATCCATCCTCTCTACATGTCTAAACCAATTAAGCATCCCTTTCTCTATCTTTGTCACTACACCCTCTACCACTTCTTAACGTTCCCTTATCACACTATTTCTTACTTTATCTATCATTCTAATCTCAGCTATACTTTTTAGACTTCTCATCTCTACTTCAAATAAATATAACATAATATTATTTGTCTTCACATAACAACTTCATATTTAATGGATATTTTTTCTGTGAATAAACGGTTAAAACTGATAAAACTGTACAAGAATACTGTACAAGAATAAAAGTCTAGTTAGTAATAATATATTTTTTTTACCATTAAATACTAACTCACATAATATTTTAGAACTCAAAAAACAATCAATGAGCTGTTTTGAGTGTGATTTCTATCAGGGAATCTTTTGTAATGCTCAAACTTTATGGGGTGGAAAACAATCGACTATGTGAACCGAACGCTCATATTCGATTCCAGACATCGTGGCTTCTGCATAAAATGTCCTGATGCCTTTATTATTTCAAGGGCTCATATCAAGCGAGTTAAGTTTTGTTCTTTACGTATACAGTGTGTTTAACAAGTAATTACATAATATGAAATGATGTTAACGGAATTAAAAATTGATTTCTAAATTGAGAATGAATAAATTAACGAATATTTGTACACCATCAAAGCAAATCTATAAAAAAAAAAAATAAGTTGGTATGTATATTTTGGTATATATAACGTTACCATTAACAAATTTTGATATATACTTACTATACTGCAACTATTTTTTCTCATTCCACCGGCCCAATAAGATGGCGTTCCTGAAGTTATGTTATACTTGTTTTTCGAATGTGGCCGGAACGCGCTAATAATAATAAACCAAATTAATTTTAGTGTAATTAATCTAGGCACCTTGCATGAAAACTCGACAAATGTGAAAGGAAAGATTTTATTAATTTTTGAGGTTATAATAAGTGATAGATTACCACATTACATAATATAACTACTATACGCTAGCTGTGAGTCCGCGGCTGCGCCCGCGTTTCATATATTCTTCACTGCACTTTTTTTATACGGAACCCTAATTTTTGTTTAGTACTATGATAAAGTAAAAATATTTCTCATAAATTCAAGCGCTTGCCCGTAAAAATCGGATTTTATTCAATTTTTTGTAAGGTTTAATTTTTTTACGCGGAACCCTGATTATTTTCGAAAATTAAAAGTACCCTTAGTTACAAGGAGTAACTTCAGTTATCTACCAAAAAAAGTTCCATCAAAATCCGTCTAGCCGTTCCGGAGATTTCCCGGAACAAACAGACAGGCAGATAGACACAAAAATTATAAAAAAATGCATTTTTGGTATAAGTATCGAGTATAAATTCGTATCTATTTAGTAAAAAAAATTAATTCTGACACTACAAACAGACGCTCCAATTCTATTTCTTAGTATAAATGTATTTATTCAACTCGAGTTCCTTCTTTAATAAAGATTTAAAAACTTACAACATTATTTTCATTTTATCGAATTGCATTTTATTTATTACAATCGATTTAAAATATTTTTTTAATCCAATTCCTTGTATACTACACAATCTTTATAATTAATCTTCTAACTTATCTCGTGTCAAATCGTTACTCTACTTATGCGTGATAAAATAAATAAATATGACATATAAAAAGTAATCAACGTAGAACATCTTGTATATAAAATAATATAATACTAAGAAGTACAGCATTAATTTAACTTAAACTTTTGTTTATTGACGATTTCTTTCGTAGACACTCGACTTTTGTAAAATGAAATAACATTTATTGTAATATCCACCTTAAACGCTACGTGATAAGGTACATAATATTATAATCAGTTCATGTTAATGTAGGGGCATGGAAGAATAGATATGGGGTCCGACTTCACCGATAGAATTCTTTTGATTGTAAGAACCATAACGGACCCTAACGTATATTTGGACAGCAACCTGAGAGGCTTGAAGTGGGCCCGTGATTTATAATTACTGTAATTTGAAAGCATATGAAGAAATATCGATAAATAAGTATATGTTTTTCTATATAAATTTATAAGGTTACGTGTAACACAGACCATTGGTAACACGTCTGGATATTGTATCTACATTTAGTATATGAACTATAATGATCAACAATAATTATTTTTCCTTGAATACTTCATTTCTGTTTATTTTCTGTGAAGAGATTTTCCCTTAAATATATATTATAAGTTTTTATTAATAAATAAATATTTATTTAAATAATTATAAAATTTTAATTAAGTAATTAGTATATTT
Organism: Samia ricini; assembly: GCA_014132275.2. Lineage (NCBI taxonomy): Eukaryota > Metazoa > Arthropoda > Insecta > Lepidoptera > Saturniidae > Samia > Samia ricini. The sequence goes on from AP028159.1 coordinate 6,725,026, forward strand.
TTTGTTAGAAATTCTATACAAAATTATATTTTAAACGGTAATTTTTCATTTTAAAAATATTAAATATTATTCTAATATTAAATGATTATAATAAAAGTATGAGACGTGGTCACTCACAATGGGCCTAATAAAAAAGCTCAAAGGCCAATCATTAGAGAGGGCTATGCTTGGAGTTCCACTACTTGATCGAATCAGGAATGAGGAGATCCGCAGAAGAACCAAAGTACATTGCCCGAATACTTGACAAACTCAAGTGGCAATGGGCTGGGCACATTGCTCGCAGAACCGATGGGGCAAACGGGTTCTCGGGCGTGGGTAGCCCCCCCCCCAAGGTAGACTGACGACTTGCTGAAGGTTGCGGGAATCCGCTGGATGCGGGTGGCGCAAGACCGGTCGTTATGGAGATCTTTGAGGGAGACCTATGTCCAGTTGTAGACGACTTTCGGTTGAATGGATGAATGGAATAAAGGTGTGATATACGAATTAAAGCATATTTAGATATAAAACGGAAAATACAAAAATTGTGAAATCATATTTGGTTGGCGCGAGTTTTATTAAAAACGTGATGAGTTCCATGTGATATATGAGCACGATGTTCGTAGACACAAGCAATGTGAGACGGTTCACAAATGTGGGTTTATGTTTTTTTTTTTTTAATATTAATTTTAATGGTAAATAATCTGCATTGTTTATTACGTAGCTGAATAGACATAAAAATTAAATTAACATTGTGAAAAATATTATCAATTAAAATATATTGTTCATTGAAAATCTAATCGTATTAAATTATAAACATATGTATTTATAAAGTACATAATACCGTTTAAGATTCGATTTTCAAATATATCTACTAGGTACTACTATAATTTTCCCCCCGTCAAAAAAAAAAAGGTACTACTATAATATATCCAAAACAACTCTTAGACATTCCCTTGTACAGATTGCCACTCTATTGGGCATACTATATTTTGATGACGCTGTGTTTTGATGTAAAAGTTCATAGGGCAAACAGCAACGAAAAACAACTTTCTCAAAATTCGTTCCCATTTACTGCTCTTATGCTGAGACCCAATACCAGTACCAGCACTGAGACTTGATGAATCAAAGTGAAGCTTTTGAAATTCAAAGGTATTAAAATGTAATTTTGTATTGAACGTATTACATAATTTTCGGACCCCGTAGTGAGGGTGTGATACAGTACATTCACGACGAGTGCGATGAAAAATATTGTTTTAAAATAAGCAATTTTTCACGGATCACTCGTCGCCCCACGGCACCATGAATCCGATGCCGCAACGTTGAAAAATAGGTTTAAATTTTGATTTACAGATTCGAAACGTGTGCGAAAGACATCGCTTTCTGACTAATTTATTTATTGAGTTCACTAAGAGATGTTTCATTAAAATTCATAATGGATTAACGTCTCTAATTAGGTGCTTTTACTTCCGGTGAGTACTAACTGTTTGGTTAGCTAAGGCTAATTCAGCAGAATTTTCAACACGGGTTGCCCGCTCGAGCCGAGGTTCGTACCAATTTGGTACTATTGCGCTGACTACCGTTTTATAGCTGAGTGCCTTAAGCACTCGCCTTAAAATCCGGTGAAGCTGTCAAGGCCCTTCTAGTCAACAGCGTATGGTAAGTTCAAAGAAAGCTTCCTGTGTTACATAGTGGTGATACAATTAGAGGACTTGCAGAATATTGAAAGGTCTACGGGACATTTCACCGCTTGAGGTACACAGTCAAAAAGTGACTACCGCGATGACGCTAAAATTGTACGAACCTTGGCTTGCGTTGTTATTTTATTACCATGAGGGGTAATAAACTAAACATAAAAGTTAAGATGTTGAAAGTATCGCTAGTTGGCAGTAGAAATCTATAATAGTAATAATAATTTATTTGAAAATGTAGTAAATTTTTACAAATTTAGTTTTATAGAGGTGGATTATAATACAAATACATTGATCGAATCTCTAATATATGAGAATATGTTAAACGAATTGTGCCGTAGGTTACAGTTAGTATTAAAATATGTATAACAAACATTATTTCTGAATATTTTTTTATCCTCTCATTGAAATTACTGATTGATTTTTATAGTTCTTCAAGTATCCATTTATTTCCATTTATCCATAGCTGATAATTAACGTTGCTATATTTTTTAATCAATATTGATGGTTATAGATAAAACTATATTAACAATTTATCAGTAATTAGTTTATGATATCATCATTTATTGTTAAATTAATAGCAATTGATATATGTATATATGTACATAATAATATAATGGAGCAAAGTAGAGTGAAAGCACGCTCCAATTGGCACCAAAAAGCCGAAAATATCTTGGACTGATTTTTGCCTCTTGTAGCATTACTACAGCTCTCAGCGTTTTATCTGCAGTTCAATGGTGTCGCTTTATGACGTAAAAAATGTCTAACCTCACAGTTTATCAAAAGACTGTATTAAAATTGTCCTTAAAATGAGATTAACACTCAATTTATCAAACAACATAAGTATAACTAATTTATATTGTTATGAAAACAAAAGACAATCGAAAATGTTCTTTTTTTAAAATCGGCCATTTTATGTTTACGTGAACAGAAAGATGCAATCTACCTTGCTAGGAAAAACTAATGAAATCTAGAAACATTAATTAATGAAAACTAGAAATTTTAAATATGGCGATCATGACTCAGTGATAATGTCAATATCATATCAATATCATAGATTAGTATTTCTTACAATTAGCAGGAACTCCTATTCTATCCGCTCAAGGAAAACATCTTGATAAAAACATAGGACGGTGTTAGGGTACTTACTAATAATCGCCTGAATCCACTCATATCGAATAAGTCTGTCAACATATAGTTGTGTTCCTGCAGCCAATTCCTTAACTTATTAGCTTAGCCTATAAAAAAAAGTATCAACATGACTTCAATACAGTCTTCTAGGTCTTTTACACCTTTTTGCATCGTTCCTCAACTTAAAGTAACTGTATTCAAATTCGACCCTATTAATCGATATAAAAATTAAAAACATAAGATAGTTTTAGCGATCTAGTACGAACCAGGATGTAATATCTTATATAACGAATCGTATTAAAATAACCTGTAGGTAGATTATTCATAACTTATATCTATATAATAATAAATAAGATAAGAGTTAGCAATAGGAAATAAGATAATAAGCGACGAACGTCACATAAAAATAGTTTTTTATACGATATGTTAAGTAAATAAAAGGTATACCATTTTGCAGGTTATTTTTCAGTACATAATTACCAAAAAAAAAAAAATAACCTCGTTTTACGATTTCGTTTGTTTTAAAAATCATATAAAATGTATATAGGAAATAATAAGGTAATATTCTTGAACAGTAGCAACAGTAGAATTTGTGGTTAATAATCTCGTTTTACAATTTAAATTATTTTAAAAATGATATAACATTGAAATACGATACACAATGAGAAAGTCTTATTGAAAAGTGGCAACAGCGGAACACTCCGCCGACACGGAGAAAATTAGGATGTGAGCCGTCAAAACTTCAAAAGCAGCGTGGAACATTTTAGAGGGATGCGTACCCCCGCATTACACCTCGCTCTCATTATTTATCACATTGTATATAAAATTAATGGCGAACCCTCGTCAAATGATTTTTATTTTAACAAAATAATAATATTCGCGGCTTCTGGCAGTTCAATCATATCTTTGTGTTCGTAATGGGGCGAGTGTTTAGACAAGATTGAAACTTTTGTATCTTTAACGTTTAAAATTTTATTGTACTTCCTAAATTTTCGATTTACATTGCTTTCTTGACATAGAAAAAAAAAGATCGAAGATGATCTAAGTTCGGAATGAACTTTGCGTATTATGAAATATTAATTCTTACTGAAACAATATTTTACTTATAAGGAAACCCATAGGATGTAGATTTATTTTAATTGTATATACATTTTTGACTATATAACAAGTATGCGCAATATTTATTAGCACATTTAAAATGACATTACAGTTGACTGTAACATTTTTCCTTAAAAAAAACCTTATATGTACATATATCATTATCTACGGCAGAAAAAAAAACGTCCCGTTAAAATGTAACAATATTATATTTTTAGCTTAAGTTTCAATTGCTAATTAAAACATATATACTAACTACAGTTGTAATGTACACGTACGTATCTATCTGTAACATATTGAAACAGAGCTCGTTATATATTATTGGTAACACATTTAATTAGCAGGATGACAGATATCTGATGTCAGAGGTCGAGTACGAGGAAATCGAGCTTTTTGTTATGAAAACCACGATACATACATACGCCGTTGTTAAAATAGTTTTAATCATCAATTTTATCATTTCAGCTTACAACAAACAGTTTTAATTACAGGAAACATATCGTTGGTGTCCAACGTTAAAATGACTTATCGCGTGTATTATAAATGAATATTTATCTTTATATTTATTTTAATTACCACTGATAATTGTGCGTTATCCCTGAAACGATTGATTGTACGAATGTTCGTTCCCGTACTTTTTAAAAGCCATTTTTATCTTTTTTTGGGGCACAACAAATAAGCTTGTGGTTCAAATGATATTGAATGATCATTACAACCAATAGATACACTTATAGCTAATCTTAAAATGAAGAGGAATCGAATCTGAGAACAGACAATAATAAGTCTTAATTGATAATAATTACTGAGAACTGGAATGGAATGCTTAGCGTGCCAAACTCATGCATGCTACTAATCCCATACCCTTTGGAGGGAAATACGAACGGTACTACTGCATGTGGCAATAATGGCTGAGTTGGTATTGTGGTTGGGTTCCACGACGATGGACGTATGTAGGTTCGAACGTACCTGTTCGATTCTATACATGAGCCTGAGCTTTTGGCGACGGAAACATCGTAAGGAAACCATAGCATGATGGTAGGGTATTTTCTAGTAATGCCTACCTGGGTAGCTACCACACTCAAATTTGAAAACCTATGGCCAAACATCAATATGGGTATTCCATTAGCATCATTTGAGAGCGAGTACCATTTATATCAAGGCGTAATTGAAATTGACACCTGTTATTGCAAAAATTAAATTAAAATATTCATTAAATCATTTATCTCTTTTTAAATATTATTTATTTTTTGGAACTTTTTTGTATTCACTCTCTGTTTTATAAAACATTGAACCTTTAGTTCCTGAGACCTGATTACGTAAAGCTAGTATGACCCGTTAACTGAGGACAAATAACTGTTTTCGTGTAAAAAAATACCTTGTAAGTAATTTCAATCGATTGAGAATATCTTTGTAGCATCTCCTTGAAAGTTAGTAATTACCTAAAAATAACACAAAAATGTAAAAAATCATTCTAATCAATGCTGGTAAAGAACTTAGTATGAGTTATAATTTTGTTCAGGTTATTGGTACCTATCTTAAAGTTTAAACTTTTTAAATTCCATTCCCTCGCTACCGACAGACGGACTTGTCTTGCGTAATGGTATTTAAAAAATAATAAATGATTATTTTATTATTTGTACCATAAAGTTCAATTTCGCTTGGTACGTTATCGAGTTCAGAATGTAAAATTTATAATTGAAGGCCGTAAATTAAGGTGACATCGACAGTTGTGGCGGCGAGGGAACGAAGCGTAGCGTCGCGGTGCTAGCTAGGGAAAGCCCTGCCAATATTTTATCGAGAAGCTAATTATTTGATCGGGACACTGGGGTAACAGATGAAACTCAGTCATTCTGATGTACAATATCTTTATTATTTTTAAGAAATTATAGATACACAATTAGGTGATTGTTTTTTAATTGTATTATTATAAATATTGGGAGGGATTAAAATTAGTATCGTTAGAAATATTCATAACCATCCATATATATACTAATAAATGAAATTGAAGTGTCTGTTTATAATATCAAAATAACAATTTTTGACAAAATACATATGAATAATACGCGGCAAATATGCAAAAACACAATTTTAAAAATATTTCGTCTGTTTGTCTTCCTGTTTGTTCCGGCTAATCTTCGGAATGGGTGGACCGATTTTGAAGAGCTCTTTTTGGGTTACTTTTATTTTTATAAATAATTAAGGTCCCATGTAAAAAAAAAGAATACAAAGAGATTGTGAAATAACGCGATTCAATGCACAGTTGTACTGGCAAGTTATAGAATTTTTGAGTTGGTATCATAAAATATATAAGACAATAATTAGGGTTGCGTATAAAGCGGGCGGAGCCGCGGGCACACAGCTATTTTTAATAGGATATCAGCGCTCAATCAAAATGGTTATCATCTTGTTAGAAAAACATGAAAGTTTTACGGCTTCTTAAAATCCCCGTTTCATAGCACACAGCTCGTTTTAAGCATAGGTACACATACACACAAAAACTAAACTTATTTAAATTTACCTATAATTATTCTGTTCAAATTTTACTTTAATTGTTGTACTAGTAATTTTATTTTTTATTTCATTTAAGTCTGAACTGCGCCAACAACAAAAACAATTGTATGCTACATCTATTTTGCTATGTTAGGCTTCCAAGTCACAGCCCCTGCCTAGTTTGGAGCCTTAGTTAAAGCTATATTATTAGGTTAATGTTTTTTGATGAAATAAATAAATTTGTATTTGGTAAAAAAAATATTTCTAATACAATTCATTGGAACATAGTCAGCAAACTATATCACGTAAAATTCGTGGCCCTAATCACATATAGACAAACACCGAAAGCTTATATAAAATACGCTACGTGATAGACCAAGGCTTGCTTACTAAGCTCCAGTGAATTGTATTAAAAATATTAATATGAAACGTGAATTTTAAGAAGTCAATAAACTCCCAAGTATTTTTCGCAAGACGATCACCGTTTTGGTAGTGCGTTGATATAACATTAGACATATGTTGTTGGAAATATATAAATCGTTAAATACACATAAGATCTATTTAAATTTGATAATTTAATATTTATGATGTATGTAAATATATATTAATTTTATTTTTTAAATATTACCAATTTTTGTTACTATTAGGATATGCCTACAGATTTTCGAAAAAGATTGTGACAACTATATTTATCAATTCTCTCACACAGTCTGTATCTCTACCCGCGGGCACTGTATCGTAACCTTTACTAAAATGTCTGCGAATTTCCTTGAATAAATGCCAGTCATATCAACGTATTATGTATTACATACGTAACTACTCAGATGTAAACGCTGTAGTAACGATAAAAGAATCTAGCCCGCGCCGGATAAAACCGGTTTCAGATCAATCGCGCTTCACCTCTCTAGCCTCCCGCTGGCCGATTTAATTCGCGCCTTGACAAAAACCCTTTGACGCATTCACCGGTGACAGATCGCAGTCGGGAGCCTCTCGCCTGGCTGACGTTCTTATTATCATTTCCGAAAATGATTTTGCGCGAAACGGATGGATAGGAAAGCGGTACGTTTTATTGATATAAAAAAAATTACTGGAGAATATAAAAAATAATATGAAAAGCAATTGCAGAAAAGGAATAACATTTTTGTTCTGAATATTTATGGCTTCGGTACTATACGGTATCTTCTATCCCGGTACAAACCATAAAGTTCGCACCACCTTACCTCTGCCGTAATGTAAAACTATGACTTTCGGTTGCTGTGTACCTTCTTACTACAACATTGCGTCCTTTAATTTTAACGTGAAGACACATTTATGAAGGCCGACATAACAACAGCGACCGGCGATCGATTACTGATTTTTCGACGGTCGCCGCAGTTTTTGGGTTGTTCTGTACTTACCATCAGGCCTCACGCCTCTTTTTCATGAGAGTAGGCAGAGACTATATCCTTCGACTTACAACTATCCTAACACAAGTAATTAGATTCTTCTACTTTCATGAACGCTTTTATATATGTTCGTCGGTTACAGGTACTTTTGACATGATCATTCTTTAGAAGAACTTTGATCTGATTGTAAAACGTTCGGCTACGTCCTAAGAATTGACAGTAAATTCATTAAAAGATACGAAGATTAAGTTTTCTGACCTAAATTGGTTCAAAATTGACGTGTAATAGATAGTTAGTTTAGATGAATTCGCTAAAATTTTTTTATAAAAGACCAGCATATCATGAACAGTTATTACGGATGCTAACATTTAAAAAAGAAAGTAAATGCAGATTCAAGTCTATTTAGTACATACAAGAATTATGATTTGTCACATCGTTGTCCAAATATCGATACATTACGCAAGTAATTCCTGTAATGTCGGTGTCGATATAAAGTTATTAATTAATTTAGTTGATGTAAAAAATCAGCAGTATTCTATGAATAGTGTAGGATATGAGGTGATGAGGTCGATTGGACGCGCCTTACATTTAACAGACTATCAGTTCTAGGAGAGCCGCTTGTCGCTCCGGAAGGCCATCCATTTTATGTGTAATAACTTTATCTTACTGATAAGGTTATATCGTTAAAGGAGTTAACAACATTTTGTTACAATTTGTGATGAAATTATATCAATTTTAATGGTTAAACCATGAGGAAAAATAAAATATTGTTATAGATTATTTAATATTATCTGAATGTCAATATCTGAACTGAATGATATCAGCCTCTAAAGTGTGTATACGGATTACGGACTGTTTGGAATAAATCAATTTTGTCTTATATCCGTTTAGTTATGTTTGTATTGTTAGGTATAAATGTTGAGTCATTTTTCTTGTTATTCAACGCTATCTGATAACCATCACTCGTCATTTAGGTTTTTATGTAATTGCTGTCATAGTGGAGACACTCCGCTACTTCGGAGTGCCCCACTATTTGGGAAGGCTGTTGGAGGACTACCTCCAGCAAAGGGAGGTGGCCTACATTGACGGTCGTGGCGTCATGATCCAGCGTCTGGCGGGCTGCAGGGTTCCACAGGGGTCAGCTCCGGTCCGCTCCTGTGGAACGTGGGTTACGACTGGGTCGTCCGTGGTGCACTCCCGAGTGGAGTGGGCCTAATCTGTTACGCGGACGATACCCTTGTCGTAGCCCGGGGGGAGGGGGGAGGAGGTAGAGCGCTTGGGCACGATGGGAGTGGCCCTTGTGGTCAAGCGCATAGAGATGCTCGGCCTCAGGGTTGCGGCCGAAAAGACCGAGGCCGTGCTCTTCCATGGGCCTCGGCGGGGGCCACCCCCTGGGGCGAGCATCTCTGTGGGAGGGCACCGGATCCGGATGAAGGACCAGATGAAATACGTGGGCCTGATCCTGGATGGTCGGTTGCAGTTTGAGTCCCACTTTTAGGGACTCGGACGTCAGTGCCGCGGCGGCACTGGGGCGGTACCTCCCGAATGTTGGGGGGCCAGGCCAGAGGTGCCTCCGGCTCCACGCAGGGGTCGTGCGGAGCTTGGCCACCTATGGGGCACCTGTGTGGGCAAATGCTCTCAGCGCCCTTAATATCCATGTGCTGCAGGCAGCGCAGCGCATGGTGGCGCTGAGAGCCATCCGCGGATACTGCACGGTGTTCACGGTGGCGGCTTGCGTGCTCGTCGGCTTCCTACCGTGTGAGCGGGAAGCGGAGGTACTCGCTGCCGTATATAGGTGGTGGTAGCGGCGGTTGGTCCAGACCTCTCGCTGCCGAGCGTGGTGAAAACCATGCTTTCTTTGGTGATTTCTTTTCTTGTTCTTCTTCTTCTATGGGGGTGGAGGGGTGGAAACTGTGCGTCAGTTGGTAACCACCACTTCTCCCGAACGAAAATTCTCTCTGTACAATCGGGCGAAGAGGTTTGGGGGAGAGAGCATGTGAGTCAGGCAGCGATTTCCTTCACACTCCCAACGGATTAATTAATGGACGTGGCGCTGTTGGGCCTGTCGTAGGAGACGACGCGGTGCATGTGACACCGATCCCGTATCATCCCCTAAATGCGGCGGGTGGCCCGGGGAGGTTTAGTGGGTATTTCCGGTACTCCTCGCTGGGTGAGTACCACACTGGTGTGGAGACGTCCCTCCACAACCCCCTACCAAGTTCATTGGGGGGACTTGATCTTCCTAATGAACTTGGTAAGGGTAGTGCGTAAATGCATTCCCCTGGACAAAAAAAAAAGAAAGGCCTTTATGTAATATTTAAGTATATTATAATTTACGTTCGGCTTAAACGTTTTTTATTAACATATTTAATGAAATGCCACATATCTGTCATGACGCTTTATGTCTACAGCTGCTCGGTCGAGTTGGTGTAATTTTTCTGTATTGTTATGCCATTCTGTTTCTTTCGTAGTAGGTTAATAATGAAATAGTGAATTTATGTCTGTTTTAATTATCCAAATAATTGGTTTTAGATCTTTTAGGTTAATTATATTTTAGGTAATATAATTTTTTTTACCTATACTAATTAATAAAATTAAACTATCATTATATATAAAGTCAAATATTTTTTTTTATTAAATAGATATGAATGTATGTATGATTTGTTAAATTTTTGTCTGTCTGTATGTTTCGGGTGATTTTCCAGAACGGCTGGACGGATTTCGACGGGACATTTTTTGGTAGATAGCTGAAGTTACTACGTCTAACTTAGGGTACTTTTAATTTTGGAAAATGTTTAGGGTTTATTTAATATTATAAAAAAATCAATGAATAATATATGAAAGGCGGGGGAAACTCCGGGCACATAGCTAGTAATACATAAAATAAATATAAACAAACTTTAATTAATTAACATAAAATCGCTAATAAAAATAACTACTCTTTCTCACAAACGGACAAAGTGTAAGTGAATATCATATTTCGTAGAAAAAAAACTTCATCATTGTCATACAAATGTATCTGTTGTTAGAGGCACGTAATTGCCGGCCTGCCGTGTAATTTGCGAAGGCCCTTTGTGTGAAGTCAAAGCGAATAGGACATTGTTGTTATCAAGTCGAGAGCGCCCAGGGGATGCTGAATGTCGATACAATTGACGTTTTTCTCGTTTAATATAATACACAGTTTACTGACTTAATATATGTATATACATATATATATTATCTAAAACGTTCAAGTAATTCACAATTAATTTGAATAAAACATCGTAAGCAATGAACATTTCTTTTGCGGTTTCGAGCGATTCTCTGTGGGAGAAAAACTTACATATTAGAGTTACTAATGCTGTGACGTCAGGCGTCAACATGCTACAGTATGTCAAGTATAAGATGACGTTTAAGTGCTGGCGCTGAGAAATAAATAATAAAATGTATATTTACGCAATCTGTCGTATCGGATTTAATTATGAATAAGCTATAGTTAAAATGTATATAATTATTAGTAGGAGCGCTAATATATATAATAATATATATAAAAAATAATAATATATAAAAAACCAGACAAATGTTAAATGTTAGGTAATGTTTAATATAAGGGTAGTGCGTAAATGCATTTCCCCCCGTCAAAAAAAAAAGGTAATGTTTAATAATTACAATTAGCAAATTAAGAATTTTAAGCATTAAAAAAACAGTTTTTACAAAGATTCAAGTTTAATCCATTACAGTTGCCTAGTTTTCTTTCATGATGTTTACAACGATAGACATAAATAAACAATCGAACTTATAACAGAATAAACCTATTATCAGAAACAATGATTAGTATAAATCTTCCTCTACCTATTAAGCATAATATTAAATTTAGTAATCACGGTGATATTAAATCCCCTATCAGAGAACAAGGGTGGTTCATCAATCTTAAAATATCTTAAATTTATAAGAAATAGGCGAATAACAAATATATTTCTTCTAAAGAATATTATACAGTATATAATAGTCACTGTAAAGACTTTATTAATGAAAAAGTATCATTTAAAAACATCCATTATTTTGTTATTTCTTGTCATAACATTTAAAGTGTTAAAAGTAATTTCTATTTTTTTTGTTTATTTGTCGTTACTTCATTATTATTTTGTAGTTACTAGTCTAGTCGATTTTATGCGAACATTTTTTTTTTGGTGGTTCACTTATGACTTGTACCACATCTGACTGAGGCTTATCCCCTCTTCAGTTTTAATAGTCATTACCGGAAATCTTGCTAATGTGTTTTGTGGTTAGACGTCGGATAGAGAATCATCTTGTAAGAAGGGGGGCCGGGAGTAGTCACGATGCCTAATAGACCACTGTTACATGAAAAGTCATTTCTTTAACATGCTTTAATGACGATTACGAAAGGAATTTTGAAAACTTAAATATAAAAAAAATAGGTGGCCATGGGCACTGCCGCCAGAAGTGAAAACTTGAAACTCTAGGGAGTTTTTTAATGTTTCAATTTCGTAAATTGTTGGTTGCAATTATCAATATAATGTAACATATATATATATATATAAAATTGTTCTGGTTTTTACATCTATTGGCGTTTCAAATAATAATTATGTTCATTTTTACATCATTTGTTAATAATCAAAACGATAGGCTGCGTAATTATAAATTGTGTTATTTATATTTGAGCGCCAGCACATAAACGTCATCTTATACTTGACACACTCGTACTGTAGCATGATTACGGCTGACGTCATAGCATTGGTAAAGCGAATCTATACGTTTTTCCTCTATAGAGAATTGGTGATAACCGCTAAAGAAGTCTGCACTTCAAAAAGCATAAAATCTTAAGATGTTCTCAAGAAGTGCTTTAACAAAAGTAAATTTTGCTATGAAATACTTTAAAAAAAAAACATGATTAACTAAAACAATCAATATAAATATCGAACTCTATTTTATGTATAGGTATTGTGTGGAAAATCAGATTTATTAAAATAGGCAACAATTATGAAAACATTTGGAATTATTTTACTTTATTTTCAAACTGTATTAGTACAATCAAAATAAAAAAAAATCTTTATTCAATTTAGGCCCTTCGAAGGCGTTTACGAACGTCTAAAACACTACCAACTGTTCGGAAAACAACCCAGTCGAGAAGAGCCGGCAAGAAACACGATCTTGTTCTTTTTTTTATAAATATAATATTTAACATTTTTAATTTCCTATAAAAACTATACAAATCATAGTCTTAACTAATGTTAGCGGAAGCACAGAGATGTGGGTTAATTCTAGACATTACTATCGTTCACGTAATGATCCACCCTGTAATAACCTTTTGAGGTTAAGACTTGCTTGACATAATACTTGAACTTATTGTCAGGTAAATCGGTAATGTTACTTGGGATCTTATTGTAAAACCGAATACCTATAAAGCTTTTATTATACTTACTCAGCCTAAAGCGTGGGACGGCCAACTTGTCTTTATGTCTAATATTAAAATTATGACGATCATTCACTAGATCGAGCTTATCTAAATTTTTGCGAATATGCATTAAGTTATCGAAGATGTATTGGGAAGGCAAAGTTAAGATATAATATTCTTGAAACTTGTTCTTTAGAGATTCGCGAGGTCCCATATTGTATATTGCTCGAACAACTCTCTTATGTAACGTAAAAAATACGTTAAAAAAATGTAATAAACTCATCTAATTCGAGTTTGTTTTTATTTTGTGCAATAAAAAATGAACCATTTCTCAACTAATTGGACGTGATGGTAACAAAGCCCAGCTTATCGTATGATGGCCGTCCTGGTTAGGAAACCAGTCATGCGATAAAACATTTCCATCATATTCAGAAACATTATTAGCTTAGTTGCTTCCGATTTAACTGCAAGTGGTTCTTTCAAATTGGCCCCATTTGTAATATTAAGGTTAAGTGGTCTTTGAAGCGATGATGGGGCAGTGGATAGAGCAGCCGCATTCCGCGAAAATGGATGCCCCCTGTAAAATCAGCCTGAGCTTTCTGTGAAGGAAATCATCGCGAGGAGCGTGAGAGCATTTTCTAATTAATGTCTGCCTGGGTAGTTACCACATTCAAGTTTGAAAACCTGTTGCTAAATACCAATAGGTGTGTTCCGGCAGCATCACTTGAGAACCAGTTCCTCTAGGCTTAGTGTGTTTACCATACTGGACCACACCGACACTTAGCATCAGGTGAGATTGTGGTCAAAGCCTATCCGTGCAAAAAAAAAAAAACAGAACTTTAATTTGTACTGCCCACGTATTTTTTTTATTAGATTTATATGTCACTTTTAGTCTTATTTACCGGTCTCGTTATGTTTTACGTTTGAGATTAAAAATAAATTTTCTTTTTGATTTAACTAGCTGTGCACGTCTCTTCGTCCGCCTGTAATTGCGTGTTCCTCTATTAAACATTTAATTTATATTTAAACAACCTCATATCCTCCTACACTTGCTTTCAAAGGTCATAGAATTATGAGGGTTTTCTCAGATATATTTCATGTTGTACACATTCTGTTTGTTCCCAGTTTTATTATAAGTGTTGATGAAGGTGTAAAATACTAATGGCGACACTTTATTTTTTTTATTGCACTTTATTACACTACAATAAATATAATCTAAATTATTTTTCTTATTTAGAGGTTGTTTTCTTAATCTATTCGTTAATAACTAAGACCTTACAAACAAAGTTTAATTACTTTGAACTTAAAAATTGACATAATTCCCATAGAAATGTATTAAATTGATCCCAATTTTAACAAACTCTGGGGTGAGTCTGCTCCTGGATATAAACTATTTCTATACAGAATTTTATTCAAATCTATTATGTACTTTTTGCGAGATGCATGTGCAGAAAAAAAAAAACAAAAAATCATGATTCTAAAGTGGTTTTTAAGTTTCGTTTCTTTACAGTTTTATTATTAGTACCTATATAGAAGATTGGATAATAACTCAAAGCGATAGCAGCACTAAGATCGGCTAGTCACATGTACCCATAGTTCGCCTGAGTAACAGCCAACATTATTTTCTAATGCCATTTTATTACGTCTATAAATTGTATAGACTCGCCCCAGGAGGCGCTTACCGAGTGGCTATCGCAACTTTCGATTTAGAACTCTCCTCACTACTCAAAATTGAAATGGCTCGACCCTTTGTCGGAACAATTTAAATTCAACGTTTTAAACGCAATCCCTTACGTTAGTGCAAATGTTTAGGGCTAAATTGAATTGTATGAAAATGTTACTAAGTTCCTGATATCTGAAGTACCTATAAATACTAATACTACAATATTAAGATTGAAAAAATGGAATCGTTTTACATATTGCTTATACCTATTGTATCTGATCTTTAAGAGGATATCCTAGCGGCATTTATTCTATATAAACGTAGTCTCCTGTTTCCTCCTTGGATAATAGCATTATGGTAAATATTTTTATACCAAACAATATATATCCACAACAGCCATACCCATACGTTTTGATTCTTTCCATAAATTAGTTATTCTAGAAACTAGGAGACTTTGAGAATGAAAATGCTTGATTTTTATTTTTAGACGTTCGTCAAACAAATTTTATGGATACAATTTTAAAAAGCATCTTTATTATTCTAAAAATAAAAGAAAATCAAATATCGGTTCAGTTTTGCAGAAGGAAACAGGGTACTACGAAGTGATGTTTTCTTCTATTTTGCGAAGGTAAATCTTGCCGAGCTGCAGTTGTCCTTATTCTTTCTTTGGGAGGCAACGCGATAGCAATAGATTTCTGTAACACCCGATCGCGATGTTTTCCTTAAAGAAAGTAATTATTACATATTATATTATCTAATCAGATAAATTATTTCTAATATGTATTGAGGAAAACCCAAATTGTTTCAAGTATGAAAATAATGCGTCAGCATTAGCGTATTTTTTATATTATCTAAACGCTTTTACACTATTTAAGATATGGTTCAAGTTTTATGAATGATAACTAAATTAACAAGACTAGTTTTAAATATACACAAATTTTTATCTTTTTTTGTGTGCTACTTATCAGAAGTCGCAAACATCGTCTAAGATCTTTATCTCAATCCAATACAATCGAACAAGCACTTCATATTATTATCTGTCCCTTGAGAGACGTTTTAAAGTTTTCGATCAGTTGTATAAATGAACAGTAGAGTTATCTTAAAGTGATAAGTAAATAAGATCGCATCTAAACCCATCTACGGAATTAAAAGTTATGATTAAAATAATGAATCGCGTGATTTATTTATTTCATAGTTTTAATAGAATGCTTTTTTAAGAATCTACCCGAATCTACCTATGAATACCCAACCCTACTGAAGGGTGGGATCCGTTAGATTCCAACTGACGAAAAACCCATGGTGTTCATTCGATCACCTATTTGTCCTCGACTACTAGGCAGGTGTTAATAGGATACTGGGCTAAATTACACTTTACAAGGTTGAATTCTAAAGTGTTAAGTTTGTAACAAATACTGTTGAGCCGAAAGTACTGTTGGGCTTGACAGCTTCACCAGACTTTTGAGGCAAGTGTTCAGCAGAGGAAGTGATAGCTTGCACAAAGGTACTAAAGTGGTACAGACCTCGGGATGGGCTGCTACTTGAGACTTAAATTCTTCGGAAGGTATACTTAAAGAAACTTAAGGTAAGAAATTTGGGATGCATCGTAATGCGTGTTATGAAAGTGTATGAATGTGTCAATGTATCACGCTGACGGCGGGTATAGAGGCCTCCCCAGATGGAGATCGGAACACGTCCGAGACCATTGCCGGTATTGTAAGTGAGTGTACCTAAATGTATTATTATTCTACCTCATTGATCTCACAAGTGATTAAAGGGTTACCAAAGAAAATCTACATTAAATACAGAAATAAATAAATAAAAAGAAAAAGTGATTAACAGGTTAATCAGTTACTTAAATTAGTGCTGGGGTCCTCGACGAACATTTGAAAGGTCACCTGTTGTTCATTTTCAAATATCTTTGAGATGATATTTAAATGGTTTTTTTCTGGTGTCAGGTAACACTTTGCTTGGTCTTCGGCACTTGATAAAGGTATGGCACAATTTTATGCATTATCTTTAAACATGTGTAATTTTTAAATGATCGAGTGTGCCAAGAAGAAAACCGAGAGAAAGCTGGTGATAGATAATCTAATTTTAGAAGCCAATTTTCAGGAATTTGTTGTGATAATCTAATGATACCAGGATATTATACGATTTAGTAGTTTTATCTACAAGCAACAATCTTGATCTTATCTTTTAAAGAATGTCGTACAATGGAGTTAATAGCATAAACGGCAGAGTTAACTATTGATATATTTCATTTAAATTTTTTTAGGTTTAGATATGTTAATTAAGAAATACATGGATTTATTTTAATGTTTAAATCTTTTAAATTACCTACTATTCGTTAAAAAATGAGTTACAGTTAGAATTTAGAATTTCCTATTACAACTGCTACCATATAGATCTTTTTGTGCGTACATATGATTGGTTTAAAACTGGATACTTTTACTCCACAAACAGTTCACAATTTCGAATTTATAATCCGTAATGTATGTAATAATAAATAAATAAATTAAAAATAACGATTAATAAAAGGGTAATTTTGAAAGACAGTAATTATTACGATTATATTCATTCCGTTTTTTTAAGATTACTACATATAATGAATAACGTAGGTAATGTTTACGTTAGAGATAGTGAAGTTTGATTTTCATTTTGCTTAATTATACTAAAATAACAATAATCTTTCGTATAATAGGTTACCATTTTAATAAATAGAATGCTAATGTAAACTATTGAGATCTTTTTGAAGGTAACAAACCTATTTAAGATAAGTTCTGCCCCCACAACCGTCGACCCTACAAAAGTTTCACACAATCTTTTTGTTCGGCCACTTCGCTCCTACGGAGGGACTGTCACCACGGATGCCCAACAAAGAGGGAGGTGGCGGCCAAACTGTTCGCAAATAATATCGTCGCCGCAGACGTAAGCCCCCTGCGTGAGGTTCGGAAACACGTACCCGATTCATTTCGAATTCGGATCGTGACGCGCTCTCTTCGCTTCACGGGTGCCAGAAGTTTGTTTCAATAGTTTTCGCGATTGTGCGTGTGTCGTGTTTACGTAACAGAATAATAGTTGTAGAGGAATTGAGCCTAACTGGATTGCGACCAATGTACATATGTAAAAAAACCCATCATAGGCACGTTAAGTCTCCGGCACATATCGTGCACCGGCATTCCCACGTGTATATCTAAACTTACCTAAGGTATATTTGCCGTGGTAAACTTATGCCGCCATATTATTATTATATTTGATATCAGGCGAAATTCTGTCACTTTGCCTATCTCGAATAAAAAAAAATCTAATACAAATAATATTTCTTAACATTATAGTATGTATAATAACGTATACACAACACTAACTTCTGTCCGTGACTTCATCCACGTTTGATTTAGAATTGGATCCAGAGAGAAAACTATGTTATTGTGAATCAATCGTACAAAATAGTTAAATAAATCGTTAAGATTTAGCCTACATAAATCATGAGACATCATTTTCTAGCGATATGGTTACAATATATTATTTTTTTCTGCTTACACGAATACTATTTCAGAATATATAATATTATGTACATAAACCTTCCTTAGAAAAATATCTAATTGAGGGTGAATACCGTATCAAAGTCCGTAACGTGGTTTAGGGGGAATTAGGGGATAAACCGACAGGTAGACGCGGAAAATGACTTTGTTTTATATTATATAAGAGATGTCTCTTCAAAAGTTCGTAGTTTGGGAAATTTAAACACGCAACCCCTATAATCTACAGCAACTTACTACATCTTATACTTATCCATTCAACGATACTGCTGCTGCTCCACTTCCACTGCTGGACATAGGTCTCCTTCAAAGATCTTCACAATGACCAGTCTTGCGCCACCCGCATCTAGCGGATTCCCGCGACCTGCACCAGGTCGTCGGTTCGCCTTGCCTACCCATGCTGGATGTTCCAGTACGCGGCAGCCATTTGAGAACCCGTTGGCTCCATCGGGCATCAATTCTACGAGCAATGTGCCCAGCCAATTGCCACTTAAGTTTCGCAATTCGTCGGACAATGTCGGTTACCTTGGTTCTTCCTTCTGCGGATCTCCTTATTTCTCCATTGCCCTTTGGTAACTTTGAGCTTTCTATCCTATCCTATCATTATACAATAGTCTAATTTTCCATTGAATCTATACTTAATTTCGAGTTTAGATCTTATAGAAAAAGTAAAGAAATAAATATAAATTGTCGTTATAGAATATAACTTAGATTTACATGAATACATGTTAGCGAGAGACCATAAACAACAGTATATTGTGTTCATTAGAAAATATTTTGCGGGCTTACGTGTGACAGTCTGCTTTATAAATTTATGCGCTCTGAATATTAAATGTTATAAATTCTTATGAATCACGTTTAAACATGTACAAGTCGGGGAAATTACAATATTTTATATTATTATATCGATGAAAGGATTTTTGAGAAGATAATTTTTGAAGTGGAAACTTCTTTAGCGGTGTTAAGTGGTTCCCGGTAGCGGAAAATCTTATAGATTCGCGTTACCAATGCATTACGCCAGGCACTAACATGCCACAGTATATCAAGTATAAAATGACGTTTACCTAAGTGCTCAGCGATATATAATAAAATGTATGCTTACTCTTATGCCTGTCGTATGTTATTACTCGGAGGACCAATTGATGTAAAAAAAAAACAGACAAATGTTATTTGTTTAATTTTGTGAATGTTAATAATTTCAATAAACAGATTATAAAAATTTAAAGATTAAAAAAAACAGTTTTTGCAAAGTTTCGATTTTTCACTTTTGTGGGCAATCCCGATAGCTAGCAAGTTTTTTTTTCAATTAAATATACTTCAACCGATTACTACTTATTTCGATTGGCACTTACATTTCCTGATCAATTAAAACTGTGTTTCAATATCGAATATAAAATTTTTGATTGAATTCAGACTATTAACAAATCGGTTCTTCTGACTGATCTTCACTTACACTAATTTAATACTTTAGAGAAGTAAAGAATTGAAACTTTAACGTTCAGTAGATAAAAACAGATTGGGATCGCATATTGTAGCCGGTCGTAAGTTTAGTTTACATGCCCCAATACCTAATCGTTTTTTACAAGAATCAGGTTAAACAATATATAGTTCGCCCGATATGATTTTATATAATAAATTATGAAAAAAGGAAATATTTATAAGTTATAGCCAATTGAAAGTCAAATACACTAATTAGGTATAGTTCTAAAATCAATTAGTAATTAATATTATATAGCTAGGTAAAACCTAGCTTTCAACTTCTCAAGTTATTCAAAGTATAATTTTTTTAAATAATACGGTATACAGAGAGTAAGTACTTCGACTATAATCTCATTCCATCATGTATTAAGTGTCAATATGCTCAGTATAGAATATGTGCCTAGGCTTAGCGAGGCCAATAAAAGCTTTTTAGGTAATAGGGTTCAGGTTCTGCAACATGGTTCCAAAGCACATCACCGATTTACCTGTTAATGAGTTCAAGAATTATGTCAAACAGGTTTTAATGTCCAAAGATTATTATTAGGTGGATCCTTACGTGAACGATAGTGAAGTATGGAAATTACATCCCTCTCTGTCTGCACCCTCTAAAACAGTTTATTGTTATCATTAATTGTATAGTTTATATTATAGTTTTAAAAAAGCCAAATCGAGTTTCTTGCCGGTTCTTTTCGACTCTTTTTGATGTTCATAAGCATCTTCTCAGGGACCAAATTGAAAAAAGAATTTTGATTTAATTACATGGTAAGCGTGCTAAGCCTAAAGATGCCGACCGACCCTCAAGTGATGGAGTCGGTACCTATATTCGTTTGACGATAGATTTTCAATCTTGTGGGTGGTAGCTAAGCAAAGTGGGTTTTAGAAAATTGGGCAGTGATTAGAAAATGCTCTACCAGCATGTTATGGTAACCTCACTAATGTTCAGGATCGTTGTAAAGTTCAATAAGTGGGTTTGAACTTACGTCCATCAATGCGGTACCTATCTTACCACACTAAATACTATAGACCCACCATCGAATCAAAACTTAAGCTTATAATCGCTATTAAATAAATTTCTAAATATATTTATAATTAACATTTTAGGACTATATTTATTTTACATGAGAACGTGGATACGTTTAATAAAAAAAAAAATACATTTTCTGTCTCATATAGGTACTGTTGGTAGTAAAAATGTAAATTACTTATTCAAATGTACGATTGATGAAGGCGTTACTTTGCGGAAATCCCTTGTAAAAAATTTGTTTGATGTGATGTTACTTTGCTGATTCCGTTTCAAATGATTTTCAACTGTCACATCTTTCGGAACCTGAACTATCATTATTTGCCTGAAATATAATTCAGGTTCCAAAAGATGTGACATTTGATAATCATTTGAAACGGAATTAGTAAAGTAACATCAATCAAATTATTTTTTTTTTTACATTAATTATCTCAACGAAATTCTTGCCGAAGTGCATCGTGAATTTCGAAATAATTATACAATAATTAAGTTAATTCGTAAGTAAATTAGAAAAAAAATACGATTAAATGATAAAGAAGTTAACATTAACACATAAGCAGTTAGTTATTCTTGACACACAATCGATTAAACACAGGAACCGTGTAATCGATTAAAACATCCGCAGAAACGAGAAATCGATTATCGTGATACGTGTCTGTCGCGAATCGATTCTAGTTGTCACCTTCACGATCGTATCATACCTTTTTTTTTTTTTTTTTTTTTTCACGGGGGGAAATGCATTTACGCACTACCCTTATCTATTGTACTTAGGGGATCAAAGTCCCCCAGTACGAGCTCCGTGCAGTGTGGGACTCACCCGGGCGAGAGTCGCCCGGAAATACCCACTAAAACCCCCCGGGGCCGTCCGCTGCATTTGGGATGGGGGCGACACGGGGTGGCTTTCGCAAGCACCGCGTCGCCCCCTGCAGCGAACCCGCCGGGCTTCGTCGTGCAATGGCCCAGTGGGGATGGGGGAGTGTACACACTACTCAACCCCACCTCTTCGCCCGCCTCCCGTAGGAGGCATGACCAAGTGAGGTCAGTCAGCCGGGGAGGCAGAAAAGCTGCCCCCACATAAAGAAGGGAAAGTTGGGACAGTTCAGTGGCGGGCACAGAGAAAGGGGAAGAAGCCCGCCACTGATGAAGAAAAATTCTGAGTCCCTCTCCTTCACTTGTCTTGTCTCCAACGACAAGACATAGCGAGGAGAGGGATACCCAGGAAGAGAAAGGGGGACAGAAGAAGAAGAACAACACGACACAAAAAACAGACAACACAACACATACGGACAAGGTCCACAATTACGGACACTCGTCCACACCACCCGACCTTCAACCACCCAAGGGGGCCCCTACAACCGCAGGAACCCCCTGCACAGGAACCCCCTGATCGTATCATACCTACATAATATAGTCTACCAATAATTATCTTCGTAGGTTATAATATAGTCTACCACAATAACCTACGAAGATAATTATTATATTACCTACCTACTCAAACGTTTACAATTTTTTTTACGGTTACAAATTTTGAATAAAAAAACTAATCAATGGGCAACACCATCAAAACATTATATTACAATGATTATTTAAAATTATATTACGCACTGAAGACAACATATGAAGCCGCGGCCACACAGCTAGTATTTTAAAACCATAAATATTAATTTTATATATATATCTACCTACCTAATAGTTTTCTTTCTAATTAACTATACCCGTTTAATAATAGGAATACCTATTTCCAAGTGACAAAATTTTTGAAAAATAAAACAATTACTTGAACTATTATTATAATAACATGATGTGTTATTATAATATCACACTGATTAATATGGATTAAGATAGCATAGGTCTGTAACGAATGATATCGGAAGAATGCCAGTATATTTCGATTCAGATATAGGCATCTAATAGGGATGTAGCGGATGTAGATTTGTTAACATCCGCGGAGGTAGATGCGATTGTATATTTTTTGAGGTTAACGTCCGCAGTTGCAGGTACAAATCTTAAGACTTTAAAAAAAAATTGTATGAAATAAGGAAAATGTACAAATAAGATATTATTATAAAAATTAAGATACAAATAAGATAATCTAATTTGATAAGTAAACCGTTCGGTAATTACGAGAGTAGGTTCTACGACATAATATATTTTTTGTATTGTACATACCATTTTTATCAACTTTCAAATAAATCCAGATCTTGCTACGAATCGTTAGCGATTAATAAATTAACTTGTAGATATTTATTATCATCTGTAAAATAATAACTCGCTTAACTCACTCTGCGCTCGATGTTATAGTGCATTCCAAAAAACGAACTATTATATTATTACACCAAGTGCAACGTACACAAAATTTAAATAAAAAAAATCTTTATTCAGTTAAGGCTCTAATAAGGCGCTTATGAATGTCTAAAACACTACCACCGGTTCGGAAAATAACCCAGTCGAGAAGAGCCGGCAAGAAACTCGATCTGGTTCTTTTTTTTATAAATATTATATATATCATTTTTTTTCATATAAAAAAAACTATACAAATCATAGTCTTAACTAATGTTAGCGGAAGCACAGAGATGTGGGTTAATTCCAGACATTACTATCGTTCACGTAATGATCCACCCTGTAAAAACCTTCTGAGATTAAAACTTGCTTGACATAGTACTTGACCTTATTGTCAGGTAAATCGGTAATGTTACTTGGGATCTTATTGTAAAACCGAATACTTTTACCTATAAAGCTTTTATTAGACTTACTTAGCCTAAAGCGTGGGATGGCCAGCTTGTCTTTATTTCTAATGTTATAATTATGACGATCATTCACTAGATCGAGCTTGTCTAAATTTTTACGAATATGCATTAAGTTATCGAAGATGTATTTAGGTTGAGAATTATTTGTGAGAAACAAACATGTCGTATGATGCCATCCAAGTATTCGTTCCTATATAAGTCACTTGGCACGAGAACACGGTACGCGGCACTTTTCGCCCCGTACAATATAGTTGCTTATGCGGATGCAGATGTCTAAACTCATGCGGAAGCTTCGCAATTGGGGATTCGGATGCGAATATTCGTTACAACCCTAGTACCTTACATTATTAAAAATCTGTTAAAAAGAAGACTCACTTGGAAATCTATACAGTGCTTTAAGAGCGGTGCCTTCCAGTACCCGTGTGGGGTTTATATATACCTATGTAAATGACAGTTTAGAAATTATCTTCAGGTGCCTATTATAACCATTTGTGTGCATCTATTATCGATTATCGAATTTCTCAACAATATGAAAACTCTGGTTTTTATTTTGAAGTTTAATTCAAATAATTTTAAAAACTCGGATTTAACTTTCAGAATATAAGATAATGGGTTCTCTATTAAATAGCAAATTATACTTGTTTTTACGAACTCTAATTGTTTCAAATATGACCATGTGTCTCAATTCAATGGATTGTTTCAATTTACTAAGATAAAGTAAAATTATTTGTCACAAATTCAAACACTTGCCAGTGCAACTGTGCATTGAATCGGAGTTTTTATTTTTTTATGCGGAACCCTAATTATATTCGAAAAACAAAAGTTACCCTAAGTTACGCCATGCAGCTTCAGCTATCTAACAAAAAAAAGTCCCGTTCAAAATCAGCTCAGCCAGAGACTACCCGCAACAAACAGACAGAGAGACAGACAAAAAATGTAAAACTTGTACAACCAAAAGTACGTAACCTATACACATTCATGTGTATTTAGTAAAAAAAAATATTATTTTGACATTACAAACAGACACTTCATTTTCGTTTATTAGTATAGATTTTCTACGACGACTGTTATAAAGGATGTTATTTTAAAAATGATCATGTTCACACTACAAGCGGATCGATTACTGAACACCTCAATATATGTAGTAGTTAATAACTTTTTCTGATGTCAAGATTCTGTTAATTTAGCGGGATATTGACTACAGGGATGCTTATTACACCTGGTTACGTACAACCATGGAATCTGACAGACAAAGACGCAGATAACGGGTATCATCTCATTGGTGCATCAGTCTAGAGCCACGCCCACTCGAGCCGGCGACCAATCGCAGCAGCCGGCAGAGATCTTGAACGTTATCTAGTTGTCAGCCGTCTCACTTGGCGTGTTCCACTCGGATCGCTATTTTCAGAGACGCTCTAATAAACTCTTACGTTGTTGAGTATAAATCCATACTTACGTTACATTCGGGAAGGCCAAGTCATATTGTTGCGACAGTGGCTTTATTCATGAATAAATTTTCATGATATTTATCTGTGTTATAACAATCTTTTTTTCGTTTCAGAAAACTGATTCGACTAATAAATAATTATAGGTATATCTATTGGATTATTACCTAATATCACGCTCATATTATTATTACTTTTAAATAACACTCACTGGGTACCTTTACAATTATTATTTTTTAATTAAATAAAAAAAAATAAGTTGTTAAATCTAAACGAATGTTTAGTGATATGAATGAAGGATTTCATTGCTAATAACAATTTTATACGTATCTAAGGTAAGTTAGATATAATTAAGACAAAATGAAAATGCGAAATAACGTAACTAACTATCCAAATATTATATTAAAGCAGGTAATAGTAACATAATAAAATTAACACTGAGAATTTAATTAGGTACTAGTAACCTTACAGGCAATGATTAGTGTTCGCTTGGTAGCCGGAATTTGAATAAAATCATGCTGAAAAATATAAACTATTTTCAAATTGTTTGAATTTTGTTAAACGTATGATGAAAGTGTCTTGAAATATTTTATTTTTGCCAATTCATTTTATACCTAGATTTGAAGATAGAACAAAGATTGAAATTAAATTAAACAGTATTGAATAAAAATAAATAAGTATTAGAACAATAGCGTATATTTAAAATAAAATTCGACTAATTGTATTAAAAGACTGTAACTATTTTGGTTAGATGAGAAACTGTTCTGCTTCAAACTTTAAGATTGATGTATAATTAACTACATAGCTGCTCTCCGCGGTTTTACCCACGTAATTCCCGTTCCTGTATAAAAAAAAAAAAAACTATTCTATCCCCGGATTTCAAACTATCTCCATACCAGATTCCAAATAAATCGGTAAAGTAGTTTTTAAGTTTTTTCGTTACATACAAAAATACAAATATTTCCCCTTTATAATATTAGTGTAGGCAACTAACATTTATCTTTCACTTACAATAAATAAATAAACAGTAAAGAATTATCATAATACCTAACTAGCATAATTTTGATGACAAAAAAAAAATTAATACAGTTCTTACTTTAATTTAAAATTAAATTATTAAATAATTTCAACGAATATTGTTTAGAATTTAGTTATACAGTTTTTACCTCATTTAATTTGTTCATGTCATGGTTGGCTCCCGTTTGCGGTTATTAACTGCCAAATATTAAAAAAATGTTACGACAAAGCAGGTACAGTAATTTGTTTTCTTACTCGGCACCATGTCTTTTATTTATGACCAGTATTATTTGAGACATCATCAATCTAATTAATTATCGTTCCGAAGTGAAATATTAGAGTTCTACTTAGATTGGCTTGTTACCTGAAACGATTTAGTTAAACACCTTTGACAAATGAATGAACGAATGAATGAATGAATATTGTTTAGTACAGACTTCTGTTATGAAATAGAACTATTTTTAATATTGAAATACTATATCGAACACTAATATGGTTTATGTAAATAATTATGTTTATCAAAGATTATGTTAACAGAATTTATAACTTCACCATTTGTCAGCAAACGTAAACAAAGTTTAAGCAGAGTAAGCTCTCCCTTCCCAATTGTGACGTAAGCATTGGCATATTTTTTACAAAATCTGCTTAAGGATATGAGTAAATATTGCTTACATAATAACCATTGGAACACTCCGTCCTACTTGTAATAACAATTAAGCAAAACATTGACCACCGATAGCTAACGGGCCGCGGTTTCGCTAAAAAATTATCCTCTTAACAATAATTAACTTAATTACATATATACACTAGTTAGTGCCCGTGGCTTTGCCCGCGTTTCATATATTCTGCATTACGTACCTAAAAAAAAATGAAGAAGAATGAGAATGAGAGTCTTTTGTTTTATTGTTGATAAAAATGTACATAAGAGTAAATCGAAAAAAAAGGAGAATGGGTCGACGGAATCCAAAAAACAAATAGACTATAACCATCTACAAAAAATTTCCCGTCCAATGGTAGCAGTCCCATCCCGATATGTTTAGTAGTTTTGTGGTGATCGTACCTCAAAGGACCCCCTTTTCCTTTTTATATATAGACTAAATAAATAACCAATGTTTTTTTTAAAATATAATTTATTACGACCATGAATGCAAGTTTTGCAAAAACAGAGAATAAAATTTAAGACTTTAATAATAACTTAAATAGACAGACTACATTATAATAATGCATAATGAAGCAAGTAGATAGGTACAGATAACTATATGTTTGGTAAAAATAATAGGCAGATACTTCAAACAGGTATATGTTGACACATATGAAAAGTCCATGCGATTGTTACAAGCGAATAGTAAATGGAATGCGGAAACATACATCTTTGAGAACTTGCTAATAGATGTATCGGATTCTATATCATCGCAAGTTTAAAATAATGTCATCTACATATAAACAATAAATTGATTTAGAAATTTACTACTAAGATTGATTTTTAAATTTTGCTTAATTTGATTTACGCAACGTGAACCGTTATCTTCCGCAGTATTCGAAGGTGAAAGATAAAATGTTTGACAGTTTAAAAAAAAAAAAACTTTTAGTTCTATGGGCTATATAATATTAATTATAGTGATTTAAAGGGTAAATATATTATCTATTTATCATCACAACAACAACGTATGCCTTGAACGTTTTTCAGAATAAAAAGCTTATTTATTTTCAGTCGTCATCCCTGTTAGGCGAATCCGTAACGCTCGTGCGACAGAGAGGGGTGTAGTATAAAGATATAGGCGGGGGGCGCGCTCAGGGTGAGGGGGGAGGCGGCGGGTGGCCCGGGCGAGAGGGTATGTGATTCGGGATTCTAGGGATGAGCTGTTTCTCCCTTCCTCTCGTTACTTTGGCACCGTTCGTCGCCGTGGACTGTACGCATCTGACGACGGCCGACGGTCCAGCATTATCACGAACAAATCGCAACGCGAACAACCGAAAATATTAATTAATAAAACCATAGACAATTTAAAACAAAAACCCAATTCGTATTCCCGTTTGACTTTAATAAATTTTAATATGTGATGGTGTATGTGTAAATAAATTATATAAATATATTTTTTCTCATTTAACGTACTTATTATAATACATATGAAAATATGATGTAGGAGGTACAGACATTAAGGGTGTATGAATTTATAATTATGTGGAACAAGTGATTTTTTTTTTTCTTTTTTTTTTGTGATAATAGACAATGTTATAATATCATCGGCCGAATGTTGAATTTTGATACGAGTTTAAAAATGAAGATGTCTGGTAAGTTTTAATAAGCGGTCATATATGAAATTGAAAATTACGTATTTGGTATTTTTATTGAGTTAAATTTTTAGACTGTGACGTACGTAGTTTAATTTATATATAAGTATTGAATATATCTTTATTAGAGAGGAATAAAACTTAAACATTAAAAAATATTTTTTGATACTATTCGTATAAAAATCATATCTAAACTTAAAATAAAAAATTTGATTCAGTAGACGTATGGATTTTTTGAAAATATGTGCATTTTGAACTCTTTAGATTGTAATAAATAGGATTTAACAAAATTTTAGGGTGATCTTATATGTTTATGGTCTAACAATTTTATTATAAATTAGTATGAAAAATGAATACGCCTTGATAAAGAAAGACAAATTATGAAACGACAAATAAGCAAAAATAAATATATTATATTACTGTTGGCATAGTGGTCTAAATTCGAACATTGTTTAAAGTTTGAGCAAAAAAAAAACTAACGGTTTCAAAATAGTTTTAATTGATAACTAAAGATTGAAAACAGCTATAAAACAAAAGAAAAACAAAATCTATTCACAAACGGAGGAGAAAATTAGATTTAACTGTTTTAACCCTTACCTATTTATTAAATATTTATACGTTATTAATAATGAGTTCTGTTTATGTTACTTATACAGGCATAAACACTAGCTGGGTATAGTAACTAATAATGGAATATTTTTTTGTAATATAATGCTTTCACACAAAACATGACTAATTACATTCATATTAAAATTCTCGTAGTGTCCTTAAAAATTTTTAAATTTAGAATAATTTTTTAATGTAATAAATTTAAATAAAAAGAAACAATGTTTACAATCCACTCGGTATTATCTAATCGTGTATTTAGGGTCGTGCGAAAATTCCCGAAATCTTCGATCAGTTCTTCGGCTTTCGGTTTTGCAGATGAGTGTTATCTTTTGACGGGCGCCGACGGGCTAAATTATGTTTGTATTGGGCGATTGACACAACTTAAGAGCGTTGTTTACATCATGTATTAGTGTGAAAAAGATGCTAGCTATATAAGCTTAATTTGTGACCTGAAATATTATAAAGGTTTTGTTTATTTTGGTCTCGGTGTTAGTTTGTTGCACCTTTTTGGTTACGCGATTTAAATTTGTGTTTCTTTTCTTTGTCATAACCGATAGTATTTTTTGTTTATTATAGTGAACTCTTAAAATTTATAGGTAGGTACTTTTTAAGTGTATAAAGTTTTTGTGTATAGAAGGTTGTTTTGTTTTTATCAATTGTGTTCTTGATTAATTTTACGCTGGGATAAAATATGGAAGTAGATATGATTTGGTTGTGCTTAGAGGTTCCAGCATATACGAAAAGTTCACAGTAGGTACCTATGCCGGAGCACCCATGAATAAAAAAAAATGAAACAAGAAAAATATACAATGTAAATATGCCTATCCATTCTTAATTTTCCAGTTTTTCACTTTTTTGTACCTAATGTTTGTACATTTATGAAATGCCTGACAAATCAAATCCATTTGAGGGATTGCCATAATCGCCACGCTTGGCAAGTAGGTTGGCGATCGCAGTCAGGTGTTAGATTAACAATAAAATAAAAAAAAATACCGATTCAATTATCAACAAATTAAAATAGATTTTAAATTAGAAATCTTTAAATATATGCATAATATGCCTATCTTATCTATTTAACCGTCTTCTTGTAGTAGGTATTTATTAGAGAAATGTATAGCTTTACCAGGTATGAAATACAATTCTAAATAGGGTTTTTACAGTTTAACATTGGAATTAATGAGTAAGTTATTAATTTTTTGAACGCAACAAAATAACAAACAAAAATAACAGAATTTAAAGTGCTATGAAATTTAAATGAGGTACATTTTATTAGATGGATATTTCTTGTGGTTGTCGTAACACGATACGATGTTAAGGAAAAATGAGGTAATAGAAGTCCCCTTTTTGAATTTTCGTATTCCATATTTAGATAAAATTATTGTCAACACGTAGCCATGGTTGGTGCAACCCAGTCGAAACGTCGGAATAGAAAATGCGTAACGCGTGAAGACCCGTTTTTTAATATTTTTTTCTAGAAATAATTGAGATTGTCTCGAAGATAATTAGTATTTAAGCGCTGTTAATGTAATTATCAATTTAATAATGGTGCTAGCTAATTAGCGGATAGGCGAGAGAACTAAGTTTAAAGACTAAGGGACTCCAAATACATTTTTGTCATTGTTAAACTGTAAACATACCTATAAATAATAATAATAAAAACATATATACAAGTAAACTTATTAGTTTATGAAAAAATGCTTCCTAAATGTAAACTTTTTCTTTTTTGTC
The DNA here is from genome assembly GCA_014132275.2 of Samia ricini. Classification (NCBI taxonomy): domain Eukaryota; kingdom Metazoa; phylum Arthropoda; class Insecta; order Lepidoptera; family Saturniidae; genus Samia; species Samia ricini. The sequence continues at coordinate 6,755,732 of AP028159.1, forward strand.
AGTCTTATTTATTCAAAAAAAAACACACAAAAACTTATGTCGTGAGGGACCCTTGTGTTACCTAATTAAGTGTACCTACTTCTAACAAAAAATTAAATTCTAGTTTACTTTCAAGGCCATCCTAGATTCTCTGTTTAAGAGTTATAGCTGTTTGCATAAAAAACTATATGCGTTTGGTAATAATTATCACTGGTATAAAACGCAACTTATTTACACTTTTAATATGTGTATTATATTTATAAAAGTATTACTTATTTAGTTATCTATAGGAAACGTATCATATAAATGCCTTGCGAAATTTAATTTCTCAAAGCGATTTATCGCTAAAAGTCTAACTGCGCCCTAATTTGCATTTGTCACGTTAAAGAGAATTTTATGAGTGAACAAGCCGTGCCGTGAACTCTTGGTGACACAAGGCGAAGTAAAATGGGCTTATTGTCAGTCGCCGTGTCTAACTCGTGAAATCGACTTGCAGTGGGGTCCCGTCGCCTTTGGACGTCTTAAGAGATGTGTTTATAACTTTCTTATTGGTAACAGCAAAACATAATATATTTAGGTATTGAATTTATTCAAGTAATTATTAAGAAATTTTATTTAAAACTAATAAGTTTTTTTTAATTATTACATGTAATAAAGATTGATAATTATTAGTTTATATAAACAGTTATAGCATAGAATTATAATAAGAAAAATTCAAAAATGTTTTTTTAAGTATTTTTTTAATAAATTCAAATTAATAAAAATAAATAAGAACGCTCCAACGCGTTTCGTGTTCAAGCCCAGACCATGTTCTTATTTAAGTCTGGCGCGAATTTCTGCGGAAACCGGAGATTTAACGACGGCTCGTCCGTATTGTCCGTGCACGCAGCGTTCGCGGTGAAACGCGTTAAATGGACCTTGCGACGGCTAATTTGAATTGGAAATTCGAACGCATGATATTTTAAAGTTGTCATTTTTTTTCCTGGTTCCATTTATTCATCTTTGAGGAAAAGGCAAAGGTACTAGACCATACAGCCAAGTCTGACGTTGAAAGAATTTTCAAGCAAAACTAACAAAATGACGGCTCTTTGTTAAAGCTTTCCTTTTAAGAGAGGTGTTAGGAGATCTTAGAACTCACTTTGCATGTCAATATTTACAATACCCGATTTAAATTATAACACGTAAAATGGTACATAATTTAATAATATACTGTTCAATATTGGGTTTTAATGAATTGATAATATGGATTACTACATGATATATCAAAATCGCGCAAAGAACTTCTGTGTTTAATTTTTTTAATCATAAAAATATATATATAATCTACGAAGGTTTTATTAAATTATTTTAACAGGTGTAATCGCATAGCAACAAGGCATTATCGTAACCTCAAGAATTTGTTCCCCATGAACTATTCTATAGATTTACGGTACATCCTGCGTATTGTGTATCCGTATTGCACCTTTGTTATGCAAAGCAGTTATCTTCCGTAGCCGTATTATGAACGTTTATCAAGCGGCAAATTTTTATAGCGTTTTTTTGTCGCCACGTGCTAGGAAGACTTATGGACAAGATAGGGGGTTGTTTTAACAAGTATATTAGTAGTAATAGGGTGCGTAATATGATTTATAGACTGTCTCATTCAGCTGTATTTGCTTAGGGGTCGTAGTTTATTGATGACACGCGCGTATTGCATTGCTTTTCATCATAATTGTGAATATTCTTTCTTTCGTAAAACATATTTCATAAGTAATATGCGAAGTAAAATTAGGTATAATTAGCGATTTTAAACATATATATTAACCTAGTTTATTATATTATAATTTAAATATAAATTATACGGATATGTATTCTATCGTAGTTAGATGTAGATGGATACATTTCATTGTAAAAGAATTCATTATTTTAAACGTGTTGGCAATTTGATCAAACTAATTCTATACTTTAGTCGGAACACTATATTACATTTTATAAACAGATTAAATATTACATCTTAGCAAATTTAATAAAGCCTATAATAGATTATAGACTACTACAGATAAAATATCAACAATAGAAGTATTTCAAGACTATTGAGCATCTGTTCTATTTCGTAAAATTCTACCTAGGTTGTAGATAACAGACATACCGTATTCCCAGTGGTAGTTAAACGGTAAAACCGCTTGTTATGCTTATGTCACTAGTTCAAATAACCAGTCTCACGTATGATATTTGCTCATAGTATGGAATTACAAAATTATACTCAAATGGACAAGCAAACTATCTATATTAGTAACGATCCTTATTTTTATAACACTGTTACTTGATATAATTTATTTTTTGATGAGACGTTTTCTTATAAATATTTTAAAATACGGACAGTTTTTTGGTAAACGCAATTTTAAACGCTCGTCCGCTATTATGTATTTATTAAATAACACGATTTTTAATATTTACGATTGAATCTAAAAAACAAATCATACCGATTTCAGAAAGATGACGTGATTAATGGGAATTCATGTTTTTATTTTTTGAAGATTTTTTACATATTAGATACTGCTATAATTTACTCCCATCTGGTTCTGGAGTTATAGAAACATACGATAAGGTTATTTATACACCGCGCGAATTTTTTTCCTCTTGATAAAAATTACTTATGTAGTATGTACATGCGTGTTGGTATGTACCAATATATATGAACTATCATTTAAATGGGTCCATATCCTTGAGTGCAACGTATTGGATTGAACTGACATCGTTGTCTATTTTATATTGACAATAATATCAACAGTAATTGAAAATATTTAATTTAATTTTATAATAGTCTATACTAATTTAACATATAATAATTTTTTTAATAAGTAGATATGTATGTATATACAAAACCTATCCCAAAAATAAAATTTTATAAATTTTTGTCTATATATCCGTCTGTTTGTTCCGGTTAATTTCCGGAACGGCTGGACGGATTTTGACGGGACTTTGTTTGGTAGATAACTAAAGTTACTCCGAGTAACTTAAGGTAGTTTTAATTGTCGAAAATAATTAGGATTCGCGTAAAAATAAACTATTAAAAATTTGAATAAAATTCGATTCAATGCACAGTTTTACAGGCAATTGTTATAGTGTATGAGAAATATTTTTAATTTATTTTAGTAATATTTTTTTTAGGAAAATAATTAGTGTTCCGTATAAAAGAATTAAAACGCAGTGAAGAAAATATGAAACGCGGGTGCAGCCGCAGACACACAGCTAGTACTCAATAGTAACACAAGAAAATTGCGTTTAAAGCGATGATTAAAACATGAAAGATCGCCATGTTGTTTTACCAATTTGTAAAGCGAAGTGAACCACATTTGAAGCATCAGAGCAAAAAAGATCAAAAAATGAAGACGTGCAAGATGTTGATCGCATTATGTTTGGTTTCCGTTGTTCACAAAGCATTTCCGTTTGTCTCTTGTCTCTCAAAACATATCTACTGAATGCAAATCTTAACATGATGTCTGCCTGAGCCATTTAAAATTTCATATTGATAGATATATTGAGTACAATACAAATTCTATAATATCTTGTAGAATGTAGGGAATTATCCGTTATTGTGGTAAAATAATATACTTTGACAAAGACAACGTTTTCGAAATTGTCAAATTAAGAGCTCCATTTAAATGTTTATAGAAATTAAATTTTGTTAAGATGAAAAATAACCATACAAATTCGGTTTTTTTTTTTTTTCCATATTTGCATTGTTTTAATTTGTGACGTAACATACCAGAAAGTTTTCTTGTTTTTGTCATCTAACTAATAGTGATAAGTGGTAATTTTAAGGATTTAGCCGGAGCATTTATCTAAATGACCTATATGTTACTCTAGGTAAATAATTAAACTCAAATAAAGCATTTTGCAATTAAATAGGTACATATTTCCTTATATTGTCTACTTATTGTAATTTGTGGTATGTATAATATTACGTAAAAAAAGAAGCATAATTATGGAATTCTGACAGTGTCTTTTGCGTATGCCTATGTTTTATTTAGTTTAAAAATTTATTTACATTCAGTTGACACCCAGTATTTTTTTGTTAACAGCAGCAGACAGCCAAGAGTCTGGCAGCCCACCGCCGAGCCCGACTGACTCTACCACATCAGAATCAGCGCCCACCCTAGTTCACATCAAACAAGAAACAATGGCGCCAGGAACTGATATGAAAGAATATTATGGAGCCATCGATTTTGGCTTGTCAGATACTTACCTGTCGAATTTCCCCGAGTACGGACGTGGATATTTACCCAGTGCTTTAGATTTACCCAATCAAGGCTTTTTGGATCCAAAAAGTTCAAAGGGCAAGGACGATTCGAAGGATGATGATATAGGAGAAGATTTTAATTTACCAATTGAATTAATTTTGAAAAATAGCGGAATATTTGCTAGAGTGAATATTTCCATTGGAACAAAATATGGACCTTTTGTAGGCAAATGGGAAACGCAGCCACTAGACAGGAGATACGCATGGGAGGTAAGTGTTTTTTATCTAACTACTTATATATAATAAATTATGGGTAACTTGACTTAACTTATGAACTTAGTTTGTATTGATACAAGTAGTAAAGTAAATTTATTATATTCAAATTGAACGTTCAGCTTTTGAACCGTTAGTTTCTACGTTCTATTGATTTATCAATTGGAACTTCCAGCCTTCGATAATTTTCATGAAAGTTGACCGTAGATATATATTCACTATTTATTATAGAATTGTGAAAATGGATTTATTATATTAATCTATGGGCTACAGATCATTCATAAACCATACATTATCTAATACACCTACATTGTTTTAATTTGAGTATTAATTAGTTACGTATTTGCAAAATAGTTTCAAATAGAATCGGATATAACCGTATTATATACTTAATTTCAAATAGTGTTTAATGTGTCAAAATATAAAACTTTACTCAACACAATAACGATTTATAGTTATGACGAATGCGGCTAGACTGCTTGTCTTTTGTTTTTTTCTTTTTTGTTATTCCTAACCCCCAGTTCGTGATGAGTCGATGACAAAGCCTCTTTGGTCCTCGTTTCGTGTTATGAATGAGCCACTTGTTCGAATCAAGTGTCAAATATGTTAATAAATTACAACTAAACATTCTACGTCGCGTTCACAGATGCAATAAACTGTGTATTTTATTGATCTTCTGAAGTTCTCTTGAGTGTGTATGTGTTTTTTTTTTTTGCATTACGCTTCGTTAAAGTTGAGTGAGATGGTATTCGAAAACTAAGTACAGATTAGGAAATACGATTAGATACACTATCGATGGGTAAATGTATGAAGTTTTAAGATGAGATATTCGGGAGAATGACTGCGTTTCTGAACGAGGGGCGTGATGATATAGTTATCTGCGTATAGGAAACGGAAATCAATTGTTAAGGTTACTGGATTGCGGATTATGTTTTACTATTACCTACGTAAAGTATTGAATTACTCGCATTCTGCGGTCGCTTCTGGATTTTGTTGTGGTTAAAGTAAATGTGATATGATGAAATATCTATTATTATCACTATGTTGTTATCATGATGCATTCTTTTTAGCAGATTGTGTAACTACATTACATGAATGTTGGGTAAAATATTTAATAATATTTCTGATTAGATGAACTTCATTATCACTATATATTTTTTATACATGTTGTATTAAAAAAAATCTTATAAACTATACTTATAGTTTTACTTGGTTAAGAAATTTCCTTTATAATTTCCAGTGTATTAATTAATTAAAACCTTCCTTGTTTGTAATTTATTTGCATAAGGATAATATGAAAATAATGCAGTAATAACATATTCATATATTATATAAGTATAAAGTAAAAATACAACTCCGTAACGTTTAACTCTTGAGCACTTACCTGGCCTTTACGCCAGCCTTCCATTGTTTTCCTATTGTCTATTGTCTTATTTTTATGGGTACTCGACACATTAAAATATCATACAAAAATAATAATGACTAATTAAAAGAGTAGTAAAACTTTGCTACTATTATTCTAATGTTAGATACCATTATAATATTTATTAATAGTAGACAATGAATTAGAAAGATGCGTCGTAAAAAAAAATATTCCATTAGACACCTAAATACAATGTTTTTGTTATTAAATTTGCCCTTAGATTACTTATTTATTTAGTGCAGATTCATACGCTACTGTAAATAAATTAACAAGTGAATAATAGAAACAAAATGGTATTTTTTTTAACTGCCGCTTATCATATATTGCACAAGCCATTCATTTATGCAACGTGTACTAATGTAATATCAACAAAGAACCGGATGCGTCGCGGACATCAGAATAGTTCGTGATGCGCAAGATGATATCAAATGTCCATAACATGAGACAGATAAAAGGCGATTTACGACGTGTGGTACCTAGGTGGGTGTAATGTTGCAGTCAAATCAAACTATTGTGTTATTATTGTATAGCGGACATCTAGTTCCGGTCGATCTGATGTTTTGATGACAGCGAACAGTTTACACATAATTATGAATAAAGCATGCTTTCATATAAGTGATACTTCATTGAGCTTATTTTTGTTTTCTGGAAAATAAACTATGTAAAGAATTTCAGAAGAATTCGAATTCCCTTTTATCAATACAAGAATAAAATTAAAACCGAATTATGTTATCTGACAAATATACTATTTATATTTTCTTTTTTTTATCTTTTTTTTAAAGAGACTTCGTTCGTAAAGAACATGCCACCCTCATCCATTCAATACATACGTAAAGCCTATATTAATAGAAAACAACTAAAATCATAGTGTCTGAATAAAATAATAATAATAATCAATTTCGGTATTAGGGCGAGGAATTGATTATGATTATTACATTATTCAGCCACTAGGATTTTAGTTGTTTTATATTACGTCCACCAAATCATAAATCGATTTGGCTTCTTTCGTTATTGTGCGAGCCAACAATACATTGCACAAAGTCAACGTAATAATTAATTCCAAATATAAGACGTCTTTGAGTTTCGTTCTGGACACATTCCTTAATTATATGAATACAACTTTCTGCACTTTACAAAGACTACAATTCGATGATTCTCATATTTAACTTAAAGGCGCAGTAAATACTTTGATCGTAGCGTAAAGATATATGCAGCAGTACCTACTTATTAACCCCTTGAGCACCTTCCCGGCGTTTACGCCAGCTTTCCATTGTTTTCCTATTATCTTTATATTGTTTCATTTTTATGGGTACTCGACACATTAAAGAAACTATAAAATAACTAGGCAATTAAGTTATAATTAAATTCGTTATTTGGTGAACAGGAATTGTAATAGAGTATTGTATTGATTTCGTTAAGGCCACCTTACAGATATTATAGATAAATTTTAATAAATTAAATCAAACTGACATAACCGTTATAACATGCCTACATAACATACAGGATAAATGATTTATATTTAATTTTCTAACCGATATATAATTTTTAAGATTTCCTTTTATCGCGTCGTAAGTCGCTTGATCTCCAAGACGTACGTGATAGCAGGGTAAAAGTGCCAATTGCGGACACGTTATTAGGAGTACTTACTACAAAGCCACGCGACTCAATTACTGACCGAGCCAGCCGCTTCCAGCTCACTGACCTCAAAATATTCTTTGATGCCATTTCGTTAGTTATTTCATAATACAGTGATGACAATGAGATTGTGTTTTTTTCGAGAAAACTATCGACGAATTATTCATTTGACAAGAATGCTGTTGATATTATAATAGTCGTAAAGATAATCGATATTAGAAAAACATCGATTTTGATGACATAACACTTCTTATTTCGAATGGTAACCAAGTACCGGAAAACGCAGTATGGCCATCAACAAGGCGGATTGGCGACCAGGTAAAGGTCGCGGGAATCCGCTGGATGCGGGTGGCGCAATCAAGTCGTTGTGGAGATCGTTGAGAGAGACAAATGTAAATTATACTAATTAAATTTTATAATTCATCAAATACGGACTACAAAAGAGATAGAATACAATTCCTCGGTGTTAAATATAATACGTGGCATCATATAAATCATAATTAATTTCGGAATCAATTTATATTTCTTATTATTATTATCATCTAACAGTTACCTACACGGAACAATTTCTCATAACTTCTGTGTAGATATAGATGAGAGATGCTACGATAACAATATGAAACAACCTTTCCATAAAACGTCAATATCTCAAACAAATCTCCAGAATGTACATATCCGGGTAATCAAAGCTTTTTTATGCGAACATCCCGTGTCAAAGTGCAATAAAAGGTTACATATAAGTAAACCCTAATTTTGGTTTCGGCGTGACCCCCCCCGTCAACAATTTTTTATTATTATTTCCCTATAAAATTAAACTTTTTGTTAAAAACTCTCAAAAGGTAACGGTAAAGATGTCACTGCATTCACACTTTTTAGTGAAAACTTGATTGGCAAGCTTTTTTTTTTTTAACAAAATAAAACAGTTTTGAAATCTCTTCAAACGCATCTCTTTCTTTACAAACCGGTAAATAATAATACGAGTTCTTTTGTTCAATTTACCACTCGAATAAATTGGCCAATAAATTTCTCACAGGTTTTAAAATCATTACCCACAGTACCGCATCGGAAGCGTTTCAATTTATTAGAATAACTTAATTAATATTTATTCGATTTCAGTTTAACTCAGAACGATATTCATGGTTTATGGTTCACGATTGCTTATAGCATTGTTTATTTAAGATGTCCTGAGAAAAAAGGTAACAAATGAAATATGTTAATTTGATAGATATACCAGTTAACTAATAAAGGTTATCTATCACAATGCAAGAAAAAAAAAATGTCAATCATTTTATGAATTCATTAATATTAAATAAAATTATTACGAAATGGAAATCCACTAATCATGATTGCGATTGCAAATTGAAAAAATGAATTTTGCATCGATAATGTTTGGCTCATAATAATTGACAAAGGGAGCAACCAGTTTATGAATGATTTATTCTGTTGATTTTTCATTGGGAAGCGTTGGTGCCATTATAATTGTGTATGTTTATTTAACAAACTGCGTTTGATCGATCGTGTATGAATTTAATAAATATGATGACTTATATTACGTAGATGAAGATAACACATTGTTTTTTGCTGGGTTATTTAAATTAAAATTACAAGTAGTTGCGTGTTCTATATTTCTATAATATCTGGCAAACGATTTTTTAAAATACAATTATTGACAAGGCGTTACTAACGTTTAGTCTGATATTTCAGCTTCATTTAAAAAATTAGCGATATTAAATTCTCTAAACTCGCACTATCCCTCCACAACTTCATAAGTTTTTACTACCTTTATATCTATCCCCATTCATATGTAACTCTTCAAGTTATATGTTATTGGTAACTCTATCCCAACACTCAACCGAAAGACGTCGACTGCTGGACATAGGTTTCCCCCAAATATCTCCACAACGACTGGTCTTGCGTCACCTACATCTAGCGGGTTCCTGCGACCTTCACTAGGTCGTCGGTTCACCTTGTGGGGGCCTAACCGCACTGCGTCTTCAGGTACCTACGTGGTATTTATTCGAGAAACTGTTGGCCCTATCGGGCATCGGTTCTACGAGCAACATCCACTGCCACTTAAGTTTAAAAATTCTTAGCCAAAATATTCAATTCGATAACGCAGTAGAACTCCAAGCATAGCCTTGCCATTGCCCTTTGACCAACTATGAGCTTTCTTATTAGGCCCATTGTGAGCGACGATTGATAACTAAATTTATAATAAATATTACAATTAGTAATAATACTAGTTACTATCAAATGGAAGCATTAATTTTTAGCTAATGTATTACACAGTAGGAACGAATACGTTGCATTACTGTCAAAATATCTGTCATATTCGTGTGACATCCTTTCAGTTTAGGTCACCCCCTTCGATACAGGATTAGTGAAACGCGCGGCCCGGCCCATTACATCTTCATTACGGTAGGCGGCTGACATACCCCATTCATTGTTACATTCGTGATAATAACAATAAAAAAATTTTTTTTTTGTTATTATATTTATTGCCACCGTTGATAATATTTATACGATATGCGCATGATCTCCGTTTACAAAGAGCGCGCAGATGGGACAATGTATGGGATAGCGTGTCCCAGTCTGTGACACTGGCGGACAAATTATATGGTTATGTTTTACGTTTTAAAAATAAAACTTTTTTTTTTCAAACATATATGCGTTAATAAAGTAGTACCTATCTAATGTTTGTTCTATTTTTCTTATTTTACATGAAATTAGATCTAAAATAAGGAGAGAATAGTATTTTTTTTACGAGATTCAATTGTTTTTAATTTATGATTTATTTGTTGAATATTGTCTTATTTAAAAGTAAATAAACGTCAAATGACGTCAATATGTGAACAAAATCGGTTAAATATTTTTGTTTAGTGATTTATAGAAAAATACTGTTTCATGTTTTTATGTCTAGCATAATATAAAAAAAAAAGGTTTTTACAACTTGAACTCTACATAATATCAATTACTCTTGATTGACTTAAGTGTGCTGGTCAAAAGTTACGTTTCCACTTTCAATCGGTACATAAGTTTATAGGCAAAGCCTGTATGTAATACTTTTATGATAAATTAAAGTTCAAGATTAATTAAGAGGTCTATGTCGAGCTATTAGATAATAACGCCTGTAAAAAATATACAGCTCGAAATATTGATAAATAATTTATTTGTAAATTTATACAAAAGTACCATTATTTTGTCCACAAGTGTACAGTATCATAATTCTCAAAGCTTTAAGTTGTATCAAAATAGATACCGATTGTCATTTGTCACCTGGTCCATCTGACACTCGCAGATCACCGAATATGTTATTTACTGTATTCTTTTGGTAAAAATCATATTTGGCGAGATCGTTCATAGTGTTAACCTATTCCAGCTTTACAAATATTTTAGTAGTAATATTACCTGTAATCGGTCAAATCTAATTTGCAAAAAGAACGATCCCAACTACATCCTTTTTTCTGTTAAACTTGTTTTTTGCTAAAACGAGTACACCAAATATTCTAATAATAAAATATTCTTTGTTCAATCTATGATTTGGTGAAGATCGGTATTCGGCCAAGGATTTTTTTTTGTTTTTGTTTTGTTTTAGTTATTATTTTAATGGTTTAATGTTAATTTATGCCTTAATTAAAACATTGAATGGACAAGGGTGGCATGTTCTTTATATTGTTATTGTGAGAAATAGAAAAGTTTACTTCTTAAGTGTACTAAAAATGCCAAGAAGTAATGATTCATTTGCGGAGTTAGTCGGTTAGTTCACTAGAATCATAAAGTTTTTTTTTTTCAAACAATAATAAATCAATGTAATAAAATTATTTACTAATGAAATTAAATCATGAATAAATGCACCAAGGAGTGGCATCAAAAACACATCAGTATAGAAATGTTTACTATAGAGATTCTACCCTCACGGTTCGTAAACATTATTATTAACAAGGCACTTATCAGTTAATCTTACACGTATACAATAGAGGCTAATCCCGAGGCGTGATAGAAATTTATCTTCGGTATAGCGCCATTGTCACCTATCTCTCGGTTCCCCTCGATGATTTCCAAAGTATTTGTATTGCGCAATGAATTTATCACATGAAATATGCCACTTATTTTCTTCACAATTTATCAATGCGATGTACGTACTAAGTAAGATTCATTAATATTCTTTAGTATGAGTTATTAATGTGTCGAGTACCCATAAAAATAGGACAATAGGAAAACAATGGAAAGCTGGCGTAAACGCCAGGTAAGTGCTCAAGGGGTTAATAAGGTTAAAATTTGCGTACTTTTCTGAACGGGTTATTAAAAAATAAGACGTACAACATCTTCAGTAACATTTTATTCTTTCAACAATTCAATATTTATGTCAAATATTTTTAATGAGAATTGTGCTTCGATTAAAAAATTGATAGACAGTTTTTAATAATTTTGTTTGTATGCGTGTGTGTGAGTTGATGAATATAAATTGTTAAATCTATAGTAATAGTAGCCCACAGATGAGGCTCTGTCTAAACATCTATTTGTTCTTTAGACATTTTGTAGTATATGTCTATTTTAACCGTTGCTAATCTCGAACTTGAAATAAAAATAATTTTGTCTGCCTGCCTGCATGGCTGTTCGGATTTAACTCAAAAACGAGTTGACCGATTTTTATCAAACTTTGTGTGTATTAAGTATATGTCAATAAGCGAGACTATAAAAATGATCATTACAATTTTTAGAAATAATACAAAAATAAATCAAAAAGGATTTTTCGATTTTAATGCAATTTGATGTGTTTGTGTATGTGTGTGTGGAAACCGTGTGTCGCTGTGAAACACAAAATTAAATCTGGACATCCCACATTTAATCAAGATAAAACTCAGACGAAATAGCGAGAATCCGCTAGTAATGTAAAATAAGTATATTTAATGTATATTCAGAGGGTTTGTAATGTCTGTAAGACCTATAAAAGATTTTAATTTCAGCTCTAAATCGTTATTATTGAGAATCTTATTGCTAAGTTTGTTCACGAATCGTCGTTTCTTGTTTGCTCCAATATTTTTCCCAACAATATTCGTGTTCGCAAAACACTGCATGAGTGCACAGTGGGGCAATATTTCATCTGAGCTGGCCAGAACAATAATAGCTTGCGGAGTTGAAGCCACGGCACGTTCGAGCCACAATGTTACCCACCGCCATTATCCGAAGACCTTCCTCGCCTCTCCGGACATTTAAGCAATTAGATGATTGGAAAGGAGGCTGGAAGGAAACGGTGTCTCCACTTTCATTGGTCGCTTGTACCATCGCCAGCATCCGTGTAGACAAAATAACGAAATACCCCGAAAGCAATGCGATATACCACCGGTTATTAGGTTAGGTTAAGTGTTGTTTACGCTTAACGATCGACGGAGAAGCGAGTGTTGATGCCACTGACGCCAGTTTATTAACTTCGATGTATTTTTGAAAAAAAAAATCACTTTTTTTTAATAAGCATTGGTTTGTTCAGTCAGTAGAAAGTATACATTTCAAATTGAGTGATCGCTGTACGATGCTTATTTTTTATACTTTTTTATCCATTCCAGTATACGGGAAAATATCCTTATTCAATGAAAATGCAGATATGTTGTTGTTTAAAAATATTTTATTTAAAAATTATTTAAAACTCTCTTGCGACAGTACAATACTGTGTAATCCTTACGAGAAAGCGTAATGATATGTAGTCTAGATCTTCCTCGGGTTCACTATCTTAATACTACATTGAAATTGGTTTTCTAGTGATGTGCATTAGAATAAGAAAAAATTACATTTTTGGCACTGAAAAACATATACTAATTAATTACACCAAAAATAAGGAGTAGTGTATAACAATTTTGGAAGTCACAAGATTTGTTTTGTTCTAAGTATGTATTGGAAAAAACTATAGGAACTCTTCTATTGTTTATTACAAGGAAACCTAGTAACTATAACAAAGCAAAGTAGACAAATAATCAATACCTATCAATATATTTTTTACGGAGAAAAAATGTACAGTGTATTTTCATGTTAATTATAAAAAAAAAAACGAATTATAAAAACGTAAAAAATCATAAAGTTCGTTTTAAAATATATATTTACGAAACCAAAAACAGCAACTATTATCGAAAAAAGTGGTTTCGAAATAACCGAATAATTTGGAGTCGTGGCAATTGTCGCACCGCCGTGACGAAATAGTCGGTGTCTTTGTTAGTTGACATAACTGTATTTTTTTGGTCCATGTGTAATCTTCTGGTTAATCCGTTTTAACACGTCCAGATGTGAGTGTGCACAGCTCAATATGAGATTCGATTTCTGCGATAAATTCATAGTAATAAAGTTCGGGAACGTAAAATTTTTTCTCATAACATGAAAACATTAATTTAATATATTTTAAGAGTTATATATAATTCATTCAATAAAAAAACAGATTTACAAAAGTATTTACAATAAATTCTAATAAATTGAGTTATTGAATTATTTAATTTCTTAGGTAGGTAGGTACTTATTTTTTATCTTTATAAATATAAATCTTCTGTGCGTGTGTATGTAAATTACGAGTGTTTGTATGTAACTAAACTCCTCCTAAACGGCTGAACCGATTTTAATGAAATTTTTTGTGTCTATTCTTGAGTATTCGTAATGGTTTAGATTCACATTTTCATCCAATTTAAATCTTAATATATGAAACGCAAACGAAGTCGCAGGCACAGCTAGTGTTATATAAATTTATATGTAACGCAACGTTTTGAGAATAATTTATGTCATAGGAAATACAGATATATAAATAGTCAAGACAATGACTGAGCTCTGTACTTAAATTATAACTAATATATACGAGTGGAATGACTTGCATATTTTGTATTATTTAAAAGTACAACTTTTAAAATGAAGATTATTTTGTTTTTACTCAGTGAAATAAGTTATTACTTTTTTAGAAATAATGTTATATACAAATCTATATATTGTAATTTTTTACTAATGCTTCTATATGCGTATATTAATTGTATTTCTTTTTATTTAATTAATGGTTAGAGTATATATTACCTAATGGTGTTTTATTGAGAAAAAAAAACAACTGTGAAACCGAAGTATTCATAATAGGAAGCTATGTTATTGTACATCGTTTACCGATCAATGAACAAACGATAGCCATTCTTTGTCACAATCAATGGGGTGCGTTTGATAATAGATCAATGGGATATCACACCCACAAGGTTCACCACTATACGAAACAACTATGCTAGTTTCTATTCAACAGATAATAAAGTAAAAAATCGTTTAAAATATAAAATTATGAGAGCATAATTAAATATGTTTCATGATTTTTTGCGCAATGATAACATCAGTCCGTGAATATTCCGTCGTGTACGGTATTAGTAAGTTTTGTCTCCGTTTTAATGGCCGAAACGTGACGATATAAGGTGCTCTCAATTTCTCAATAATTTGTTCGGGATAATGTGACAAAAATGCTGAGTTTCCATTGAAAGTTCACGGTTAATTTATGGCGGCGGTGAACGATGACGTCGCGTCGGCGGATGAACAATGGACATGTTCGTAGGTTGAGTAATCCTTGATAGATATTCGGACAACGCTTTTTAACGAATTTCATGGTTCAAGAAGTGAATATCACGTAATACAATTAGCTAAATTATTCCTAGTTCTTCGGTATTTCGATATTTAGAAATAACAATCTTATTTCTTTATTATCATTATAATACATAGTCTGTAATTTGATGTGTAGATTTGTTTTTCATTCAATATATTTACCTACTGGGTGTGCCCGTAACTTTACCCGCTTGAAATTCAGACAATTTGCAATTTGCCTATGTTCTCGCCCTGGATCAAATAACCAATTTCATCGAAATCGGTTCAGTAGTTTTTTCGTGAGTGGTGAACAAATTAATAAACACACAGACATACAAAAAAAATTTAAAACTATCGAAATTGTTCTGTAGTCGATTCTGAAGTATAGCATAGTATATTTTTCTTAGATATTTTCAATGTACAGATTTCATCTCGTTAGCCTTTTATTATAAGTGTAGAGTAGATAACTTTAAATTAAAAAAAATATTAAGCCTTTTAAAGCTATTTAAACTGTTTACCTATTATATTAACGATAAAAAAAAGATAAATACAGGATAAAAGGCATACAATTGAATAAAAATGTGTTTCTCCATGGATAACACGGACAGGAAGCAATGTTTTTCCTTCACCGATAAAGCAGACAAGCCGAGGAAACGTTGAAATGTGAACAAAATGTATGGAGGAAATTAGAATAGGTAATCTATGGAGGGTTCACAACGTTTACCATACTTTATTTAATGAATGGGTATTTTTACCAATTTACGACGGAAACATTTTGTAACCGCAATTCATTTGTGGTTATATAAATACAAGAGGATATGCGGGCGGCATTTATTCTATACAAATGAATCGCCCAGTTTCCTCCCTAGATAATGGCATTATAGTAAATATTTTTGCACTATATAATCCACCATTGCCATGCTCGTACATTTTAATTTTTTAATTATCATAGAAACTAGTAACCATCGTAAATGGAAAAAAAACCCACCCGTCGTTTAGCGTCGTTTTCAGACGTTCGTGAAACAAATTTGATAAACAAAAGCAAAAAGCAGAGGAATATTCAAAGTCTTTCTTATTTTATAATTAAAAGATCTGTTCGGTTTTGGAGGAGAAAAAACGGTTACCTATACAACATAGAGATAATTTTGCATAGGTACAACCAGCCCGAGCCACAGTTGACTCTTTCACGTTTTATAACTCTTTCTTAGGGGTGAAACGCGACAACAATAGATATCTGAATACCTATTATTCAAATTGGTTGATGACCGCGAATCCCTTTAATCATCACATCACACTTTGAATAAGTAACAAAGTTTAATCACTTGGTGTAGTAAAAACCTTACCTTCAAATCCTGTATAAACTCTCGATTAGTTATTTTTGTTCTTCTTAGTTAGAAATAAAGCGTTCTCATCGAGTTGAAAATAGCTATCTTTACTATTTTAAATACTTTCGTGTAAATAGTCAAGTATTATATAACATTATGTATTTATATAATATTAACGTGTACCAATTCAGCGCAGGCGTGCAGTATATAACCGCTCACACAAATTGTTATCTTGTGAAACGAGACGTGTGATGCGGGAAACGACGCGTGTTCACCGCAACCGCCGCGTAGGAACGCTCTTCACCCGGCTAGGGATGCACCGTGGTACACCATTGTAGTTATCGATTTCGATAAAAATGTTACCTTTTAATTATTTTATTTATTTGTTTATTTATCCTTCTGCATACACATGAGAACAATAGCGGACTTAACGCCTTTGGCACGGTGGCACAGTGCAAATGACATGATAAAATGTAATTATTCTTTAAAATAAAATTTTATTTATTATTATTTTTTGTTGTATACTATACAGTAATAAATTAAGTAAATCCAAAAAGTGCATCAATTAAAATGAACGTCACAGTTATAAGAGAATATTCTGTAATATTTTAATTAATGATAAATTGTATGAAAAACAAACTATTGGCAGTTTTAATTTTTTAGCCAATGATACACTTTAAATTCTTAATTTAAAATAAACATTTATGTGATCCAAATAAATAGTGAAAGAGTAACATATTTGGGTAATGGCCTTAGATAATATTTAAAAAATACATTAATAAAATAACTTAGTACGTTATATAAAAATGGAATAATTTTGTTAAATATCTTGAACGATGACTCGACTAACAACACTAAAATTTATGAAATGTAATTTTCCAACGGCAACGACTCATGAACATTTGTAGCGTTTTCCCGAGTATTCTGGGAAATTGCGATCTGTGGGCGTTGCGAACGAAACGAGATTCTACTACCGAGCACTCAGTTTAAATTGCAAGTGAGGTTTTATATAATAAACGCCTTTGCACAAATTATAAAAAAAAACTGTGCTTTTGAATTCGAAATATATTATATACTCTGTGTGCATACCGTAATATTTTGTTCTTGAATATAATATAAGTCAATAGGCTAACGGATCAAATAAAACGAAGCTTGTCAATAAAATGAATCGGTGCCTACGTCGTGGTTGATGAAATATTTTTTATTCATACTTTTTATATACAAAAAGCTCTCTTTTTCAGTTTAGTTTAAATGTTAATTGAATTATACAATATGCACGTATAATACGGCATTTCATATTATTTTATAAATGGAATGAATATAAACGTCATTTATTTTAACGTTTATTTAAATATTTCTTTTAAAGTGTTATGTTTAATAATTAATATATTGGTGTGTTTTATTTATAATTTAGTTAGTCTACCACTCAATAAATACCATACTTATGTCAACTAGATCTGAGAACTTTGCTTGCTCATGTTATTTATGATTAGTTTAAAACCTAGGTTCTCAAGGTGATAACGTCCCCTTGTGGGCTATAGACCCAGAGAAAATTAGGGGGCATAGAGATAGCGCAGAGTGGGCATCGGCAGATTAAAAATATAGTGTAAAAAAAGGCAAAAACAATTAAGATGGGGGCCTCTAGAAAAAAACAAATTCTCATAGTAGACGGTAAACAAAATAAGGTAGAGAAAGTGTGTTTTAAAAACATCTTAAACTGATTATAATTTGGTACATGAAGGGATGTATCGACCCTTTTATCATTTTATAATCTCTATAATCTTTGAAGTTTAAAACCTCCAGTAGGCCATAGCATTCGAATAATATTTCTATGCAAGCTACTTAATAAATTTACTGTCTTAAACATCAAATTAATATCTGTTAATTTTCCATATCAATATTAACATTGAATCATTATAATTCCATATCCTTATCAATTACCGATTATAATTCATGGTAGGGGTCTAGGCCCTACTGACGAGTATGTTGGTAACAAGTGTCCAGGCAATTCGCATCCTTGACCGCCGCCGTTCATCGATGACTGATGGCGAACACATGCCGACGGCATTCGCTAACTCATCGCTTGCTAACTATGTAGGGTTGACACATTCAACAGTTTCATAAAAAAAAAAAATTATTTAACTATAAAATTTTATTTCGATATACATGACAATATAAAAAATACACTAGTCTTTTCATTTAGGACACCAATAAAAGTATTATTACGTTGTATATAAATTTGATTAGTGGGTATTTCAGAAATCTATTTCTATCGCGTTGCTCCCCATTTAAAGGGTTATGAGGCGCGAAAGGGACAACTGCAGCTCGGGCTGATTATACCTATGTAAATTAGACGACATCGTCATTTCGTGTTGCCATGTTTCCTCCTCCAAAAAATGAGGTTGTTTTTAATTTTTTCTTTCAAATTATAAAATAAGAAAGGCTTCGGCTACGCCTCTGCGTTGTGCTTTTTTTGTTTTCATTCGTCAAATTTCTAAGTTTCCTAGTAAGTGTCCTAATTTCTATAATAAGTAACAGTGGTTGAAATATATTATTAAGTACAAAAATATTTAATATAATGCCATTATCCAGGGAGGAATACGTTTGTATGGAATAAAACGCCGCCAGCATTTCCTATTAAATTAACATATAATTTAATGTTTAATTAATAATTTTAATGTGAGTAGAATACCTGGTTGATTTTGTTGAAAATCCGTCGGAAACTGTGTAATATGATTACACGAAGGACAAATATTAATTACGCTATAAATAATAAATATATGAATTTGTTTCAATATACTGTCATATGTTTTGAAAAAAGACACTGAATCTATTTGATAACCCTGTTCAAGAACGAGGGTTGCTTCTCTAAGATAATTATCTTTTTTACGGATTGCACCCGACGCAGTTTTAATAACGTGATAAATGCTGCGGAAAGGCTTGCCGTTGACGCGTAAGGAGGGTTATGCACAGATGCGCACTCAAGCAGCTTCTTTGTGTGCAATAGACCCCCTATATTATCAAATGGATTACAAAATGTTATTTTATACTTGTTTACATTATACTCATCCACATGGTGGGGAGCAAGCAGATATATGAATTCGAAAACTTTATAAAATAAAATACTTTTTAATAACGAATAAATAAAATAAAATAAAAAAACGATCGAAACTATAAACTTTGATTGTATTCATTAAATTGTTAACATTAATTTGTGACTATGATTTTTCACAAAAAATAATCTGATACTGCATAAATTACATTGTTGTGGGGTTAGATAGTGAGTATAGGTGGCCCTTAAATAACTGATTACGGCTCTGGTTATCCAACCTTTAGTATTTGATTAATATCTTACTTGTTACGTTATTTTTATTGAGCAACAGATGCTTTTTATATTTCACGTAATTTTCTTAAATCGTTTTTCACGTCGCGATATGATAAAGTGGGGATTGTGTTTTAATTTTACGCCAAATTACGCACCTTCTTTCTTTGACAACTTGATGCATTGTGATCAGTTATCGAGTGTTTGTAATGGTTTTACAAATCGTTTTGTTTTTTGTGAATAAATTAAACATTCCTAAAATTGTTAGTAAAATAGTAGGTAGTACTTACTACCTATTTATCTCGTTTAGGATTATAAAATTACATTACTCAAGTAATTTTAAATGATACCTAATGTGATGAAAATACTAAATGAAATAATGATATAATATAACCATATCATATAAACAAAACCAATCAGTTGCTTCTAGATTACGTTTGTAAACGTTTAAGTTTATTTTATTTATTTATTTATTCTTTTTTATACTCAATATTCATTGTTTTCTTTCTATATAATTATGATTAAGTGTTTATATAGATATTTATACATTTGATTAAAAACGGAGGTTACAACTGCCAATAAACCGCCATGCAGTTTGGCAGAAGTAGTAACATGTAATTTAAAAATGTATGTTCGGTATTGAATAAATACTCTTTACATTAAATTAATGATACTTTAATATTTAATAGTGAGTTTGTTTACTAATAAACATTTACCGATGTTATTTGATTGCACTAAATATTTATTTATTTAATAAAGAATCCATACCGTCCGAATTATCTGTTGATGTTCAAACGATGATTTACAACAGTGTTTTACAAAGCAATAGATTAAATAATAAATACTATAATACCTTTAACGTGAAAACAAACAGCTAACCCTCAATCATACAAGTATACATACTTGTAAAGTACCACCTACCTATTATTTAGCATTATGACTCAATCGAAAACAGAAGGGAAATTGAAGTGTCTGCTTGTAAATTGTAGGTTAAAATAACCCTCACTACGATTCCTCCATAGCATCGTGACCCCGATATTTGTTTATCGCGTGGAAAAATACAGTGTTGTTTTAGAGTTGATAGCTATTCAAATTATAACGCATCAATGATATAAATGTGCCATGGGTTCTTAACGTAAAAAAATGAGTTTTAAATGACAAAAATTAGACGGTCTTTAACAAGTTTCTTACGTTAACTTTTTTTTAAACCTGTATAGATCAGCCATAATGGCTTGTGATAAAAGTAATTAATATTCGTACTTTATTGTAGAAAAAAGTATAAATATTTCAAACTTAATATTACACACATACTTAAAATATGGAGATAAATAAGCGTTTTTAGCAGCAGTGTCAATATTACCAATGACAAAATTAGCCGCAAACAGCAAACATACAATAAATAAATAAATAACCCGTCGATTATAACTAAGTCTAGATTGGGAAATAAGTTTCATTTAAAAAGCATACGGATAAACTAAATTGCTAAAATATTGAAGTTATGAGCTCAAGAGGACTCACATCTTATTCAAATATAACTTTTAGAGCCCTTATTAAAGGTTCTCATAAAATACCTGAATGATGGAACGGAAGAAATATTTACTCATCATTAAGTTTTGATTTAATCCTTTCTAATAAATAATAATGTTACATATACCTACGTTTTAAAATGAATTCTTTATATTTTGAAAAGGGATGGGCTCGGTGATAAATGGACAAGCTGTGACGGTCCCTTTTGACATGGACTAATATCGCCATCTATTTTGAAGCCGCAGTGTCCAATTTAATGTTCGTTGTCGACAGGTGCCGCGAGATGTCGACACTTGTCACATTTATTCATTATTTTTTATTGAAATATGTTTTATTGCGAATATTAAATTTATTGTATTATTTATAATTTTATCTTATTTTTTTTAATAACAAGATCCATACATATGCATATGCCTAATTGTAAACGACATATTTGATAATTATATTATTCCTGTAAGCAAAGAGTAATTTTTAATTTTAAAATGAATTTAAATAATTATAACCTATTTAATTTAATCAGGATTCTTCAACTATTTTTGTTCTATAGTAAGCTGTGAACAGGTGAAAGTTCTTTCATTGGTAGATTAATACAGCGCAACAAGTTCTAAGTATAATCAATAGATGGCACTGTAGTAAGTTTTTACTCTGCATCTTGTATAAAAATCTTTCTCGTACAGTTTATGAAACCAGTTATACATTACATTCCTTTCAAGATAAGAGCGAAATGTACAGATATATTTGATAAGAAACCAAATTATTGTTTTAGAAATATTGTTGATCGTGTAGAAGAGTAAAAAAAAATGTAATGTTTTAAAATTTTCAGGTCCTCGGTAAAAATGGCGTCCGGGGTTGGCTGGATGGTACAACAGAGAAGACGAATTGGCTCAAATTAGTTCGGTCTACGAACTATCCGCATGATGTCAATGTACAGCATCTGTTGCTCGCTGGTCAAGTATGAACATTTAATGATGTTTATTTAAAACAGTATTCGGATCTATCACAATTAAATATTATTACAAAAAACTTAACGATGGCTCAGTGGTAATGTTGTCGGATATCGTGTGGAATGGGTTCAAATATAATTCTACAATAACCATGAACTTTCGGTAAAGGAAATTATCGCAATAAACTCATACAATGGGTGTAACATATTTGCCATACGCCTGAAGTTGAAAATCTTTTGACAAACATCTATAAATCATACTACACAGTGAAGTTTCGAGGAAATGGCGATTTTAAAGTTTTTGTAAGTTCACACTTTTGCGTTTATTCCTGAATATTTTATTATAGATTTATAAAGAGTCCCTTGAAGTTATTTTTAAGTATAATTAAGTTAATATAGCATGGTTTCATTTAGAGTCAATTTACGACTATTAACTCAATATCTCGATTGTTGACTTGAGTCAGTTTCATTCTTATTAAGGTACGTTATGTGTTCCGGTAACATAACTTGACAACCATTTCCACTAGGTTTGCCATATTATCGTCTCAGGTAACATTGTCATTACACTTTGGGTGAGATTGTAATCAAATTCTAAAGAAATATCTACTATAAAAAGTTATATAAAAAGTATAAAAAAGTACTATAAAAATTATGAATTCTCATTAAATTTGGTTTGTTATTACAAAATATTCATTGTTAGTAGAATAAATTTTGATATAATTTTATTACACTATTACATAGATGTTATATTAATTGTCTATTATTAATACGAACAGTGAAATAACTGACGCGTGATTATCACTACAACCCTCATAAAGCTCTTTATATCAACGGATAACCCTAGTGAAATTTTGAATGTCGAACGTTGGCACTTCCGGTAGCAGAAAATCGGCGTACGACTGAACAACTGTGTCTCGCTTCCGGTCAAACCGAGGGGAGCGAACAGATGCAGTGATTAGATTCACTAATATGTACCCCAGTGTAGAGGTTAAATGCTATTTGATATTACGGCTTTGTTTAATATCCAGAAGAACCATGTTAATAGTTAATTATAGGTAGGCTAATTATAATAAAAATCATCGTTTTTTTTTTGTATATTTTACTATGACTATTAATTAAGCACTGAGCTTAATCTTATCTTTAATGTTGTTCTACGACTTTAGTAAGTTTAAAAAGAGATTACAAGCAAAATAATTGTTGGTATCGACAAATAAACAAAGATACGTACTTTTTTACTCAAAGACAGCTAATATGTAAACAGTTTTATATACGGAATAAGAAAGAGTAAAAAAAGTACGTGCTTAAGATAAAGCAATTTAGTACTACAGTATTATAATTAATTTTGAATGAACTTTGCTAAGAAGGTGTCCTGATAATTTTCAGGTGTGGTATAAAGTAGTTCGAGACATTCCTTCTGGACAAGAATTACTTTTGGGACCAAGGACTCCGCTGCCTCTTCAAGATGTAATGCCTCTTCCCACCGGTATGTATTATATTGTATCATATGCTTTAATTTGTTTTCAAGAATCAATACGTTATTCTATCAATAGATATTTTTAAAATAAATATTAATGAAATGCAATTAGGGACTTAAAGATAAATAGAAAGAGCCTGACTAATTCTGCTTTAGGTGCTTGCCTGTCTAAAAAACTGCTACGATAGATCTTATCCGTATACTAATTATTTCGAATCGATGTACGTTTGATCGATTTATGTAACTTAATCCTACTTACTTATTCGTTTTATTTAAGAGACTGCTCCATAATGGAAGACTGCCACGTAAACTAATTGAATTTCTGCCGTATTACACAAAATATTCCAAGTCTTACTTGGACTTGTATTGGTTTTTTGTGAATTCTCGGTCGAGTATCTTCAAGTAATCACCTAAATAGTTCCATGCATGCATTATTTATTTAGAATAACTTATCTCAAGTTGGTCTTTACAAATGCGTGTCGCTCTTTTCCGTTTTTTATGAGCGTCCAAAGACAGTTACGGCGACGGACGAATTTGCAGTTTTCACATCATTTTTTGTACTTAAATTAGTTTTCTTCTCTTAGTTGACTGGTAGGCAAGATGAGAACATTACTTAGTATAGAAATGGGCATTATTATTAGTTTAAGATGTAGTGTGTTTAAGATATTGCCTTAAATTTGTTCTCAATTATATCAGACGCTAAAGTGCAGGTACTAGAAAATATTGTTAGCTGTTTACAAACTTATGAGTAAAGTTAGCCAAGTACTATAAAATATATTCCCAACATAAGAAAGGTCAGATATGATATTATCTTTTATCAAAAGCTCAGTTATCAGAATTTTTAGAAAGTTCAGATTTGAGTCCTTCGATGAGTCAACGATAACTCTACTCCATTAAAATGTTTCGGTTTATATGTTTCTTTGTCTATCAGGAAAAAAGTATAAAAGGGGCAAAATATTTCTCAATTTTTATTCTTCGTTGCTATGTATTTTGAACCTTTAGTCATTTTTTGTCATACAACAATATAGAAAATCTTTGGTCATAATTATAATTGAATAATTGTTACGAAAACGGCATTTAAGTGTTCGCTTTTAGTTTTGACACGTTTGAAAAAATCACACCCGAACGAATTTATGGTGATGCGTGTACCACGGTTGGCTGCCGGTCAGTCCAGTGGAGTTAATTGGAGTCACCTGCCCTCTACCCTGTCCGTGTGACCCTCGTCCTGTTATTTACATTGCCTCTCCATATACAGGTAGCTTTGATTTCATACATTTTTGTATAGCATTCTCCTGTTTCTTTTCGATTAGCCTTGGTCTGTACTAATCAAAAATTTTTGTTCATTTTTTAATGTAATACTTATTTAAGGGATCTCAAATTTACAGATAAATTAGTGCCTCTATATTGACCACGTAGATGAGTATAAATGTGAGTCTTGTGTGAAACTTTAAAAACTCTATTTTTAAATTCATCATATCACATCACAACATTAGAGGTATTTGAAGTATAGTAGTTTCTTCAATATTTTTTGAGTTTTCACTATATTTATTGTTGAATAATGTTAACAATTTAAAAATGATAATGACAATTGTTTATTATAACTATTTTTTCCCATTTTAGTGCAAACAAGGATAAGAAACTATAGAAAGTAAAGTTTGTTTCGCGACGTAATGACATAATTTATTACAAGTTACATGGAACATAATATGCCTGATATGTTGAGTTATCCTTATCGGTAAAGACTTAGAGAAATTCAAAGAAAAAAAATATTAATCTAACCAGTGAGCTAAGCACTTTTTAGTACTTGATATAATTTACGTACCTATTTTAAAATCTTAACATCACAGATATGCGTATTTCAAACTTATCTATTGGCTATAAAAACGTAGCAGAAATACTTTTTATCTAGGTTCGAATCAGCTTTCATAGTGATTAAAGATAATTTCGCTTAGCAACTTTTAGAACAAAATGGCTTACAGCGGTGTGGACGCACGCATATATTAGGAAAAAATACTAAATTAAACTCCAGTAAGTTTCTTGTACACGCTGTATGTGTTTAGGCAAAATGGCAGGGTGCGACTAGGCCGGTGCCACGCGCGCATGCGATATTTAATTTAGATAAATCGCAGCGTATGCGCCACGTCGCCGTGCGATCTAAAAATCACGTATATATTTACTCTACCGTGTAGAGTTATAAAGAACTTCTTATAACTAGATGCGATACTGTGTACATTCATATCTAATACATTCGATTTAATGATTTTTTAAATACATTAACAAAAAAAATAATTTTTTATATATGATGCAAAATTACCGGGGAAAAATACACATTAACAGATTAAAGTTATTTGTAGTTTATAAAAAGAAAAAACATTTCGATTTTAATTGAAAGTAAATAAAATAAAAATAAAAAAACGTTTTTAAGGAGATAGTAATTATTCATATTTAAGCAATATAATATATTTAAGAATAGTACGAGCGTGTAAATACTTTCACACGCAATTATGTTTTTAGTGTAATGTGTGCAAACCCATGAATTAAGTGTTAACATAACCATCGATAAAGATAAATGATGAAATGCAGTCAAAGATTAAATATCAAGATCAACTCTATTCCGTTAATTGCACTAAAAGTTAAAGGGAAGAGTATACGGGGAAGTACAAAGTTTCAATGCCATATTTCATTTGCAAAACTGCACTTTTGTGTACCGACTGCCGGCCGGTCTTAAAGCAATATCATTTAATATCAACACACTATTTTCTATATAAGCGGCTTACATTTAATTAATAAAGGTTTGTTAAAGATGGCTAGCCGGTTCAAGTAGACGGTTAAACCAATGTGGTACCCACTAAGAATAGTACTACCCCGTATTTTCCTTAAAAGGTGCCTAAGGGATAAATAAACCAGTGGATAAACTAGGCAGCAGCATCCTCTGAGTACCAAACACACCTACTACGATCGCCAACTCACCTGCTAAGCGCGGCAATCCCATACTAGGGGAGACTTAGATACATAGAAAGACAACTGCTAAAGAAGAGTCATGCTTGTTTACTTGTTCCCTATACTCTGCGGGACTATTAGTATTGTTATCTACTGTAGTTCCAGAATATGTCTGTTGATTTTACCACATCTAGTAGAATGTAAATAATGTATGAGTCTTCAGAGCTTCCTGTAACAAGTTCCGGTGGAACGGCGACGCAGCCGGCGCGGCTGTCGCTGATTTATGCGTTTCGAATTGTACGTAATTATTGTCGTGTCGTTTTTTAAATATCCACAAGGAAAATTTTAGTTTACCACTGAAATTGTTACTTTTTCTTCTTTTTCATTAATTGGTTATATTAGAATAGCTTCACACGTGTAATTACGCTGTACTTACGCATATACATAATTGCTGGATGCGGGTGGCGCAAGCCCAGTCATTGTGGAGATCTTGTGGGGGGGGGGGGGAGGGAGGGGGGTATGTCCTGCAGTATAAGTCTTTTGGCTGTGGTTTGTTTATTTTTGTTAATAAATTTACACGCGTTTATTTTTTTTTTTACAAGGAATAGGCTCAGTGCTTTGACCACAACGTCACCTGATGTTAAGTGACGATGTGGTCCAGGATAGTAAACACACTAGGTAAGTCTAGAGGTACTGCTTCTCAAGTGATGATGCCGGAACACACCTATTGGTATTTGGCGACAGGTTTTCAAACTTGAGTCTGGTAGCTACCCCAGCGAGCATCGTTAGAAAATGCCCTATTACCATGCTATGATTTCCTCACGATGTTTTCCTTCGCCGAAAGCTCAGGCCGATTTTAGGAGTCGGATAGGTGGAAATAGAATACGCGTCGATTGACATGGAATCCGGCCGGACTATCTGCTATGCTGTCATCGCTATAAGAAAATAATTATAATTAAATTCTATTTATCATAATATAAACATTTTATAAACCGACACTTGAAGTATTTATAACACGTAAATAAACTCTTATGCCGTATGTGAACTTGTTAAAATAAAATCGACGTAATTCGGTTGCACTGAAGCTAAAATACCAAACACCCACATTGCGCGTCACAGCAGGCCAGCATGAGCTGCATGACATTCCAATATTCCACAATGCTCTTAAATATCCGTAATTAGAACCGATTTGCAGACGTCTGTACACACATTTGTCATAATGCTCCTGGCTCCATTGCACAAGACATGATTGATGAGGCTATAAGAACGGTGCAACATTGTAAGCGATAAAATAGGAACGCGTTGACATTGAAATAAATAATAATATTTCGTTTACAAATACGCAAATCAATTTTAGTCCCAATAAACAAGGGTGATAGAGGTCATTTTAACATAATTAAAATTTTACAACTGACTTTAGAATAGCAAGTATTGAAAATACTTGCATGAGGTAAATCTATTACAAAATACAACTTGGACGTACGTTGTTGAAATAAACATAATTTTGCATATACAAAAAAAACAATAAACGTGGGAAATTAACCATTTAAAAGTAGATATGGCTTTATTTA
Organism: Samia ricini; assembly: GCA_014132275.2. Classification (NCBI taxonomy): domain Eukaryota; kingdom Metazoa; phylum Arthropoda; class Insecta; order Lepidoptera; family Saturniidae; genus Samia; species Samia ricini. Next base: position 6,783,947 of record AP028159.1, read on the forward strand.
TTTATAAAGAAATGAGAATAATATATTCATTCAAAGCGAACTTTCTCATAGCGCACGTGTTTTGTTTCATAACGCACAAAATAGAAATGAATTCCTTTTGTTATGTAACTTTGTAAATAATATACTTTTATAAGTAAATATAATTAAATTATAATTTTAATATGTATTATTATATAATTTTGACAAACTGATATTCACCTAGATTTTTGTTAGAATTAGAAGAGTTAGAATTAATTATTTTTTATTAAAATCATGAACCATTACAAATAATATTTATTAAAACAACATGACTATAGATTAATTTCTATTTTTAAATTCTGAATCTGTACACATAATCCTATTATGAAACGATCATGGCGCAGCGGGTAGTGTGGCCGGATTCCGCGTTAATCGACGCGGGTTCAATTCCCACCTATTCGATTCTAAAATCGGATTGATCTTTCGGTGAAGGAAAACATCGTGAGAAAACCATAGCAAGGTGGTAGGGTATTTTCTAATGATGCTCGCCTGAGTAGGCACCACTGTCAAGTTTGAAAACCTGTCACCAAATACCAATAATTGTTTTCCGACAGCATCACTTGAGAACCAGTACCTCTAGGCTTATGTTTACCATCCAAATCACATCGACACATAACAACAGGTGAGATTGTGGTCAAAGCGCTGAGCCTATACCGTGTAAAAAAAATGTATAACTTTATCTATAATTGATGCATTCAATGAGACATCACCCTTATCTCATGAGAGGAGGCCACCTATTGGTCTATTCATTGAATAAATTTACGATAAGAACAAACTTTTTATTAAAAGGATTAATAACATGATTCAAGATACTGAAGCTTTAGAGACAAAAACCTACGTGACAATTTTGATGGATGATACTTTGAATTTTATTTATGACCACATTTTTATTTATGAATTTCGTTTAGGCTGTTTAACTCTGTTACATCATAACAATGTATGGGTAGACTATACAAAATGTAGGCTAGATAAGAGTAGATAATAGATCATATTAAATATGGCGTACATTTGAGACAAGCTTAAATTATTTCTTACAAGGTCATTTAATTGTGTGTCTTAACTCCTTGTGAATTTCATTTATCACATTAGTTTTAATTGAATACATTTGTAAAGGTATTCATGTCTCTATTATTATTATTCACGATGAATGCGAATTAAAAAAAAAAACAATAAACATGATACTTTTTTGTAAAAAGTTTTAAGCACACAAAATTTGGAACCCGAGATTTTAATAAAAACATTTATTTCGTATTATAAATTGAAGTTTTAATATTAAAAATAAATCTTAAGATAATTATCAGTAACATTAGATCCAATAAGTAATAAAAATCAACCAAAACATAGTTTGAGTTTAAAATAATAGTTAGAAATATGATATAATATAAAAATATTAAAATACCTTCCACCAAGCGATATTCTTTAATTGATATAAGTCACGACAGAATGAAAGAAAAAAAATATATAATGAGAAATGTGAGTTATACATTAAACTTAACTACTAGAAAGCTATTTAAATTATTTGACATTTAAACTAGGCTTTTACGACTATCATTTGTTACAGACGCAATTGTAATAAATTGTTTTATCTTTAAAGCATCTAGATGTCTTTTTATGCCTAAAATTGCTCGCAGTACCCAGTAGTAGAGTTATAAAAAATATTATTAATTTTAATATTATTGTGAAAGTGACAAAAAAGAAATCATAATAATCCATCTCCCGTCATACGCAATAACAATAATATATAAAGTTAACCCTTTATTAGCCGTTGCATTATCAAATCGGCCGCGTGCATTCGTGCGCGTAATGAATGAGTGTCGCGTACGGTGACATTTGTCATCGCGCAATTGTCGCTCAGATTAAAATTGATGACGTTCCTTTGTCCGAGGTGGCACACGCACTATTGTTATGTAAAAGCCGTCTTATCTCTACGCATGTCTATAAAAAAAAACTATTGATAAGAAATAATAAAATTTATTCATCGTATGAGGTCAGAGAAACTTTGTGAAGATTGCGTTTTTGCTATATGACATTTCTTATTCATTCATTGAAAGAGAAAATATTACAGATGACTTTTCTTTTAATTTCTGTATGTATGTGTAAATATAACTCATTGTTTGCAAATAAAAATGACCACGAGTAAAGTTTATATACAAGATATTTTGATATCCCTAACCTTAAGGATATCAAAAAACAAAATAAAAAATAAAATAATATATCTTAACCCATTGAAAATGAAATAAATGCTCGATTTTTACAGGGTACTACAAAGTGATGTTTTCATCTATTTTGCATAGGTAAAATCAGATCGAGCTGGAGTTATCCCTTTCGTGTTTTATAATTCTTTCTATGGGGCGCAACGCGATAGCAATCGATTTTTGAAAGACCTACTTTTCTGACCGCAGGCCCTTTTAAGTTCTGCATTTTCATAATTGGAAATACGGTTTACGATTTACGAAAATTATAATTGCATTGAAATAAGTTAAAGTGATGTGGTTAATAGTTCAAACGTAAATAAAATGTAATAATTTCTAAAATATAAATGAATGAGTACAAAATTGAAACATCACAAATGCAATGATTTCACGCGCGGTTCATGAGATGATTAATCAAAAAATTAACCATTAACAATAGCTTCACACCCCCCATTAAACTGTATACAAACGCTCGGCGTCCCACATCGTGTATTTATTTAACAATCAAATAAATATTACGGGCAATAAAATAGAAATATTTCAATTTAATAATGCCGCCCCCAGTAAAGGGTTGAAGGCAATGAGAATCGCAAGCTTCTGTCTGTTTTTTTTTTTGTGCGCTGATTAGACCGTTATGCTATCTTGATGTCACGCAAAATTGAATAATTTCTACCCACAAAAGATTAGTGTGATCGTGTGTTCACATTTTGAAATTGGATTATTTTTTTAATTCTCCTATTGTATGATTCTCTAGTTAATTTATATACGATAAAGGAGGATATTTCTGTTTGTATGCATAATATACAAAACTGTTCTACTTGTTTTCAGTACAAGCAAAAGTAAAAAAATATATTATACATATTGCAATAATTCTAAGTTGTGTCTGTGTGCCCGTATCGGAAGGTGTGACTTCAATTTTAGTGACAACTAACTTCTAGAAGCGACTTTGTTGACTTTAGACTTGGAACCAGAGATAAATTGTGTTACTCTAAGTCAACCGTAGGATAATAGAGATTTGTGATCGCGAAGTTTTGTCTAGAATTTTTGAAGAATCATATTTTTGAAGCGATGACGACTCTGTTGGCAGTGTGGTCAGGTTCCATGTCAACACACGTAGGTTCAAACTCAGTTATTCAATCCTATGATGAGCCTGAGCTTTCAATGAAGGAGACCATCGTGAGGAAACCATGGTAACTCCTAATAATGCACGCCTGGGTTGCTACCACACTCAAGTCTGAAAACCTGTAGCCAATCACCAATATGTTACAGCAGCATCACTTGATAGCATCACAATGTCATTTATAATCAGGAGCGATCATTGTCAAAAAAAGGGGGGAGTTTGGGAATACCACCTTACAATGAATCTGAACTTTCGTCGGAGGAAAACATCGAGATAGCAAAATAGTAGGTGGTATTCCCATTCATTTGGTCGTTGTAGAGATCTTTGGGGAAGACCTATGTCCAGCAGTGGACTTAGTTACTATTACCGTATAAAATAATTATTCACATGTCCCAAAAACAAACGGCATAGTCGGTATACAACGTTCACACCGCAGTAACGGTAACCTGCCATACGTCGCACCTGATGCCTTCTACCGATTACGCCTACAAAACGATCGGCCGGGGGCGATTTTCGGCTTGGTTTAAATATATCTTCATAGTCATCAATACACCACTGAGGTATTAGGTATATAGTCGACAAAAAGTTAATATATATCGTATATTCAAGTAGTTGTTTTAGAATAAAAAAAAATAACTTAAGCTGGGTTAACTGTAATTCTATTTTACGATAGAAAATATGACTAAATGTTCATAAAGTTTGACAATTATTATTTTTGTAAAAACAAAGAAATATATACATACATATATAAATATATAAATAAATATATAAATGTATACGAAAAAAGAGAAGATAAATCAGATCGAGTTTCTCGTTGTTACTTTCCGATAACTGGGTAGTATTGCGAACCGATGGTAGTATTTTTGACTTTAGTAAGTACCTTATAAGGGTCTAATTAAATAAAGTAATTTTTAATTTTAATTTTGAGTTGAATCTTGTACTGATTTAATACAGGCACTATGTAAAAAAAGGTAAAAGCTATCGTTGTAATTGTGTTTAAACAGTTTGGTTCGTTGATAATAATAATCAATATAATATTTATTAAAATCGCGAGAAACGACAGGTGTTATTGACGTAGCCCTAGGGGCGGTTAAATTCATTATAAAGATCGGTAAGTCACCGTCATGGTGCGCGCGCGCCTCGCGCTCGCCATCTGGTGACGTCGTGGGAAAACTTAACGTTCGTACAAGCTTCCTACATCAATATTTATTACAAGTATAACACTACTAGCTGTGTACCCGTGGCTTTGCTCTAGTTTCATATGTTCTTTAGGTTTAAGTGAAAAAACAAATGAATTAAGAAAATGAGTCTTTGGTTTTTGGAAAAATGTACATAAGAGTAAATCGAAAAAAAATTACAAAGAGTCGATGAAAGTCAAAAAATAAATATCCATCTACGAAAAATTCCGAGTCGAATGGTAATAGTCCCATACCGATATGTTCAGTATTTCTGAGGTGATGGTGCGTATACATAAACCCATTTTCCTTTTATAACATAAACATAACATAACATAAGCTCACGCCTTTTATCCCCGAAGGGTTAGGCAGAGGTGATGTAGCGAACTACACCAACCATATTTCGCCGAGCTTAGTTTCCTTTTATATATAGATTAAGTGCCATAATTTCTAAAGGGCTAGATAGTGGCGTGCTCTCAAGCTCCTTAGACCCTGACTACCAAGCTAGCTGAACTTGGGTGTATTTCTCCCACTTTTAAGATAGAGATGTAATACGTTGCTACATAGCTATAATTATGCAACTCCGTTGAATGTAATTCAAATTTGCAGAGAATTTCTCTAATTTCTTGAAAAGGTCTGTGGGGATGACAAATCGATCTTGGGTTGGAACCTGAATCACTAAAAAAAAAAACTCATCAATATACATGTAGGTTTTTTGCAGTTTCTTTCTAATTTCTAATGCTTTCTTTTATTCTGCAGAGCACGACAAAGAGCTGGTGATTTTTTTTATTACTTTATTAAACGTTATAAGTATATAGACTCAGGACCCTAATTTTTTGAACCAGGGCCTTTGTTCACCTAGTTACACCACTGATACTATTTAGGTACTTAAGTTACTATTTTGAAAGTTCTTGATAAAGCTAGATATAATTTTGAGGCAATAACCACTAAATAGTAGTGTTGTCGGATTCCACATCGATGAACGTAGCTTCGAATATATCTATCCTATTTTGTAATATCTAAGGAAACCTGTCACCACCTATAGGTATGTTCTGGCAGCAGTATGTGAGAGCCAGTAAGTCAAAGCCTGGTGTATTTACTATCCTGAACTTGATCGCCACTTAACATCAGATGTGATTTTGGTTAAAGTACTGTATAGTGTTTCTATAACTCTGTATTCTGTATAGATTTAAAAAAAAAAAAATACAATATATCTCTTTGATATTTCAAAAAGTTATGTGGATTAGTTGGTCCTTTTCATTAATATCTTATGATCTGATATACTTTTTAATGGATTAAAAAGTGGATCATATCTAAGTGTGATAAGTAATTTAAATTGAAAACCATGGGCTAGTAATGAGAATCACAAAATCATCCATGTGTGATTTATAGGATGCCAAAGTATTCTTGTATGGCTTTTGGTTTTGACAACAATCTTACCAGATAATAATAACACCCTTAACCTATAGTGGCAGTGTTTCAAGTGCTCCTCCCAGCACACACCTATTTGTATACTTAGCGACAGATTTTCAAAATTGAAGATTGTAGCTAGCAAGGCAAGACAATATCTTACCACCATGCTGTGGTTTTATCATGAAACTCTTCTTCGGCAACAGCCCGTGTTCATTTCAGATTAGGATTGATGTATCCAAACTCAATGAATTCAACAGTCAAGATTACGATTAAACCCTCATTCTTGCATCGAAAACCACTGTTAATCAGATGTCGTATTAATTGTCGTGCGTTTCAGTGTAGGTCTCTTCGTATATTGAAAGCCAGTATAACTATACATATTTATTTATCTAACTAACGTTGTTGACTGAAAGGCCCTTAACAGCTTCACCGGATTCGCTGCGAGCGTTTAATGGGCTCAGCCTAGAAATGGTAGCCAGTGCAAGAGCATCAAAATGGTACGAACCTCAGCTTGAGCTGCTACCGGTGATAAAAATTCCGCAGAATTTGCCCTACCTAGAAGCTATATATATGTGTTAGTTGCGGTTCATAGCTCCACGTCAATCCCATAGTAAAACGTTATGGACGCAATCAGAGCCATACCACAAAACCAGTGGAGTTGTCACGCACAGATGATTTCCACTACACCCCGTCGCAAATGCCGGGTCAATTGAACATATTAACCCGCACGGCAGGTGTGGTGGGGGTGTCATTTGCCCCTTGATAATTTAACAAACCCTTCAGTATTGTACCGGCATCATATACTATTCGGTTCACCTCTGTGCTTATGTTACGTTGTGTTTTGATAGTACTGCAGTAAAAACGACATCGAATACTGTGGTGCGTATCACTTGTTGCTTTAAATGAAATGTGATTGTTATAGACTGATTTTTTCTTGACTAGAATATAATTGTACTAATTATCGTTCTGAAAAGACTTTTTGAAATCATATTTTTTCATTACAATTTAGAGTTACATTCATATTCATCTTACATGTTTGTTATACCATTTGCTGTGTGCCCTCAGCGATCTCCACAAAGTTTGGTGAAGCTGTGACGGCCCTCAACTTTATGATCGCAAAATATTCTTCTTGTATTTGTATAGTTCTGCTTTAAGTAATCTTACTTTATTCTTACTGAATCTAAAATATACTGTAAATGCAAAAGTATTATTATACCTATAAACTTTATTTACAATTGAACAGCTTTGAGTTGATATAATTACAGTCACGTCGAGGCAGTGACTTACATTTAAAATAAATAGTAACATTTATAAGACGTTTGAGACAAGTTTAGATTTCACAATTATTCCACAGAACGGTCCGAAATTCTTTCACATATTTGGAGGAATCACGAACAAGATTTGCATCTCCCGTTCATATTTCCCTGATGATATCATATTATCTCAGCCTTGCATTATCACGGATGCTGGCTCGTTAGACAATGCTCGAGGCGGGGCAGTACATGTCGTGACTATATTAATTCTCTATGTGTCAATGCGAACCATTTCGTACTTCCGACGCACCGATCGTGATTCCATGTTGCCAACCCTAAAGTTTGCGGGAAATTAAATCACTTACGAGACAATTTATACAAAAATAATATTTGTTTATGAAACACTAATGAAACTTAATTACTTTAAGCGGCCATTCCTCTTATGGTTTTTACTATATCCGTTACCGCTAGGCTCTAACTGACTTCTAAGTAACCTTCAGTGAACTATATGTATAATTAATATATGGACAGTATTAATTCTTATCTATAAATCATTTCTTTCTTATAGATTTTTTATAGATTATTTCATTCGATTTGTTGCCCTGTCGTGACTAGGTGGTCATAAATATCGTCTTCGACGTAACGTGATAATCAGAATACAAGTTTGTTGGTATATGTAATTATAGTATAACTGAAAACAAAAAGAGTACACACATGATTAATTTGTAAACAAAAAAGATAAGACATTTGGATTATGTTACTGTCTCAATATCATTTTTTACAAATCTCTTTTAGTTATAGCTTTATTATTGAATTATGATTAAAAATATGTACGTGACCGTATATTCCATATACGCTAACAAAAAGAATTGAAGTGTCTGTTTGTAATGTCAAAATTATTTTTTTTAATAAATAGATATGGATGTATATATACGATACCTATAATAAAAATACATTTTTAAAATTTTTGTCTGTCTGTCTGTTTGTTCTGGGTAATCTCCGGAACGGATGCACGGATATAGATGGGGCTTTAGTAGATAGCTGAAGTTACTCTGGGTAACTTAGGTACTTTTGATTAATCAAAAAAAGATTAGGGTTCCGCATAAAAAAAAAACTTATAAAAATTGTAATAAAATCCAATTCAGTGCACAGTTTTACAAGCAAGTGCTATATTTTTGAGAAATATTTATGCTTTATCTTAGTACTAATTTTTTTTAGGAAAATTATTAGAGTTCCGTATAAAAAAATTAAAACGCAGTGAAGAATATATAAAACGCTGGCACAGCCGCGGGCATACTGCTAGTATATGAATAAGACTAAGTCTAAGAAATACATATTAGATGTAATAAATAAATAATTAAAAAACGAAATAAAAATAAAATATAATAGTTCAAATCAAATACACTCAGTTTATTAACTTTTTTTTAGTGATTCAAATTTTAAACAATGATTACGACCGCATTTCGACAATTTAAATTGCCGTTTAAAAACATGATCCAACAGATTATAATGTGGTTGAAACAAGAAACAAGTTTGGAGTAGTAAATAAATATATTTCTTTAAAATTTTATTTCTACCTTGTTTGAATGGAGCAGTATGTTGTCATTATTCAGGTGTTTAGTCAACAACTTCATTAGTTTAGTACTCCATAATTAAATTAACAAATGTCAATACAACTTACCGGCATAGACTTATGCATCCTGTTACGAAATATTGTTTTAATTATAGCGTCTATTGACGTTTACTTACTACATATCTTGTGTTTGTTATTTCGTTAGTCATTATTCAAGACATAAATAAATATAGCGTAGCAAGGTATATTTACTTCATAAATATTTTATAAAAGTCTTAATTGGTTATAAGAGACTTTTTGAATCTTTGCGTAATACATTGTCGTTTTATTGAGATTAATGGTTAATTAATTTTAGGTTGTGAAGATAAACTTGATGGAGAAGTTTAAAACAAAATTAAGAAGTATACGGCATAAAAGCAGAACAATATCTTATTGTCATTGTGCCCCAGGATGGTAAATACACTAACCGGATAGGTTCTGGCCAAGTGATCTTGCCGAGATATATAGATAGATACTGACGAGAGATTTGAAAATTTGAGGACAGTAATTAGTCAGACATTAGGAAATGCTCTACAACCATACTATGATTTCATTACGTTTTCTTCACCTAAAGCTTAAGCTGACTAAAGAATAGGATAGATTCTAATGTGCGTTCATTGACGCGTAATACCAGTGAGCTATCGTTGTCTCCTAATATGTAGTAGCAATAATTTAAGGTTATAATATTTATAACATTTCAGACCATCAAAGCTTGAGTGAAAAATTCAACTCACAGTTATTGCCAGAAGAGGAAGACCGCGAGGAATCTGAACCAAGGTGTTCGTTGTGCGACACGCCGTTCCCTAATATTGATGTGTAAGTTTTTACAAATTTAATAATAATACAGTAGAAACTCGATTTATCGAACTTCAAGGGAAATGCTAAAGATTTCGAGTTAATGAATTTTCGACTTAATAAGAATTTTGAGATACAAAGCTTAATTTTGCTAATATTTCGACTTCGAACAACAAAATTTGTACGTATAATTTTCGAGTTCAACGTAAGTTTCATAGCGCATATTAATAAATCACATGTGGTACCGGATAAGAGTAGTACCACCCCATGTCTTCCCGTGGATGTCGTAAAGGGCAGCAGTATCCTCGGAGTACCACAAACACCTACTGCGATCGCCAACCCGCCTGCTAAGCGTGGTGATTATAGCCATCCCTTCCTTATTGGCGGAGAACTATGTCCAACAGTGGACGTCATATGGTTGAATGGATGGACGAACAACTACGAAAAATCTGTTTAGAAAAATTAAAAAGGAATCGTTTGTTGTGTTATGAGCATGTTAAGAGAAGACAGGAAGCGCATGTAGATAAAATAGTAAATAATATGAATGTGGAAGATAAAGTGCAGGACTGCCAAAGAAAGTGTGAAGGGAATGCGTGAGGAATAAAATGAAAGAAAAAGAAGTAAAGAAAAGGTGACGGCTGATAGCGGCGTCTGGAAGAAGAAAACATACTGCGCCGACCTCGATTAAGTTGGAAACAGGGAATGAGAATGATGAATACCATTTAGAAAAATAATATTGCAAAGTCTACTTATTTCAAAATACCTTATATTTAGAGGTTCAGCGGAAGGTCAATAACAATTGTTTTCGTCTTACAGAGGATTACCACTTAATGAGGTTCGAGTGTACAATAATTTTAACTACTATAGAATCTAGTCTTATATAAGATTTGCAACTTAAGTTTCTTCAAGTTACGTTCCGTTCGTTTCAAACTACTTTTATACCATTAAATTCCGAATATAAATAATGTATTTATAGTATGGTATGGAGTCCAGTAACAATTTATTCAGCGCTCGTGATGTATCCGTTTGATAAGGCGTAGTGGGTACATCGATGATCTGTTATTGTCATATTGACTGTTATCTAGACAAGGTATGCGGTGTACAGCATATATACTATTCTACAGTTAGAACACCATCGGTTATAACTCGGAAAGTTTAGATTATAAAAAAGATTCGACTTATTCTTATAACCCTTAAATGCGTGAATTTTATCAATAATTTGAACCAATTAATATTAATAATAGATAAGAATAATTATTAATTAAGATAATTACAGGTATAGATAATCAATTAGGTATCTATAATCTGAGGTAGATTATAATTGGATAAGTTCAACTATAGGTATCTGGTAAATTATTTTAATTTTCTGTATGTTGCAGAAATGCAAAAACACGAAATTAAAGCAAGTCGGATTAGTTACACTATTTAGATATGAAAAACGGCTAGACCTTGTATGGAATGAGTCTGTTGATTCTGAGGCGGTAGGAATTTCACCGGGTCATCTGATGTTAAAAATAAGAGAGTTGTGAGAAATATCGACATTTATGTTGTTAACGTTACACATGGGAAAAATAATTTTAACATACTCATCGTTGTACGGTAACATCTAAAGACGCTTGTGCAAAATCGAAAATATTAAAAATATATGAATTGAGGTCATTAAACTTTTATTCTAGTTTTATTCGAAATCCTAATAACTGGAAACCGTCCGTCCTCATCATTAATGCAAGCGACCGACATTATCGACATGCACAGCTCTACCGTGGGGTCAACATGCCATCGTGATCCTTATCATGTCATCACTATTGTTTTAAATGTTTCCAATTTTCGAGGGCATTGGAACATCGATTTGTAATTACATTTTGATTTTCAACAGGGGTCGAATGTTGGCCTTCAAATATTATAATATCTACTAGTATATGGAACATGAATATAATGTCTTGTGATCTATCTTAACAAAGCTAAATGACTAAATAAGCTAAAGCAGCTACTCAAAAATATAAGAAATTGTCATTATTCACAAAAGTCCAATAAACGATAAAAAAAAACAAATATTTTAAATTCCTAAGAAATCACTGAATATTCCATTTTGATTATAAACGTTTAAACCAATGAAACTAATGTTTAAAATAATGTTATTTGTCTGGTGAAAGATGTAATTTTCAATAGAAAACCTATCCATTGGAAATATCAGTAAAATATCCTGATATTTACAGTGTTTGAAAAAAATTAAGAGTCCTATACAGTAATAAATCTATTAAACGCATTGAAGCAATCGTTAAAAGATACAATAACTATCTTTTGCGCGCAACTTCGTCCCCGTGCAAGTTGATTCTACTTAAAGTAGTCCCGTATAAAGTTGTAAAAATAGTCTATATCTGTTTACAGGTCTTAGACTAACTCTATGTCAAATATTATTAAGATCGGTTCATTATTTTGGACGTGAAAGCGAGACAAACGAATCACATTCAAATTAGTGATAAGGTTAACGCATGATATACTTTACTATATCAATATAAATAATAATCAAATAATTATAGTATCGTCAAATACTAATAATAATAAGTTTGTTAGATAGTAATACATTTCTGATAATACAACTCTCAACACAAATATCTATCAATGTTTAAAAGCCCACGTGATGATATGTCTAACAAATTATAATGTCACGAACGTCCCTAATACTCCTTCGAGCGTGTTGTAATTTATCATTGTTGTATTATGAAACGACAGTACTGTTATCTCTTATCGTATCACTCACTTCCACTCTTAGTTTCGTCGGCGCCCGATGTCATAATTCGAATGATCATCAGTCGTAGGTACTGTCTGTCACACCTCCAATCACGCCGATATCAAATTGATCGTGATAGATATTTTACTGGTATTATTTCTTTTCTCTAAATGATATAACACTAAAAATATAAAATCTATATTTGTAAATAAAATTGAATTGTCTGTTTGTAATATCAAAATATATTTTTTTTACTAAATAGATATGAATGTATGTATGGTACCTATACCAAAAATACAATTTTTCAAATTTTTGTCTGTCCGTTTGTTCCGGGTAACCTCCGTTTCAAAGTACAGTCTTACCTACTGGTAGGTATTTGCATTTGTAAAAAACATATTTGCTTAATGTTAGTATTATAATTTAGGGATTAAAAAAAAATAAACAACAAAAAAACTGTGAACTGCATAAGTCAGTTTTAGGGTTGCGTGAAAAAAAATTGAAACTCATGAAATTTTGAACAAAATACGATTCAATGGACAGCACCATCAAAACACTATTTTCGAATGATTATTTAAAAACTACATTAAGTATTGAAAAATATAGGAAACACGAGCGCAGCCGCGGGCACACAGGTAGTTGCTAAATAAAACTGCGTTTTTATTAGGTAATAAAAAAAACATAATTATGCCTTATCTTATTAATTAATAAATAAATTAAAATTACAAAATATAATATCGTTTCATATATACCAAATTAATGAATAAAATGACGTTATTTTACATAATAAGATTTCATTATACTGTAATAAAGTTATTCTATTGTAAATAGTTCTAAAATATATTATACTATGCGCATAGAGAAATAACAAATCGTATATTGGTAAGCAATAACGATGTTATCTAGTAAGACAACGGCTGATCTATGGAATTTCTCAAGCAATTGTTAACTGTACTCGGATATACAATCGATTATTAAAATGTAAGCACGTTCGTCAGTAGTACATCATTAGATGAATGAGCGCTAAAATGTTGCAGGTATTATTTATTGTAATTTCTAATTTGATGAATAAAAATTTGTATTCCTCACTCCATTTTTAAGTATACGAGATGAAATAAGTAAATAATGATAATAAATGTCTATAATTAATACTTATAAAATATATATTACAAAATGATATTGATAAAACTGATCGAGTTTGTTACTTGCTCTTCACGATGATTGAAATATTTTTTAAACAAGTTCTATTGTTTTGACGTAATACCTTCTCAGATTATAATTTTAAAAAGGTAATTTTTATTTCGTTGTTTAGATGTTAGTTTCTACCTCATTTTTCTCTGGTTAATATTACAAGAAATAAGGAAAAATATAAATAAGACGATGGAGAGATTCATAATTTAAGTTATTCCCAATAATAAAGTCCGAGCCAGTTGACCCGGCAGACCTTCTAATGTTTCCGATAGGTGGTGAATTTTTGTATAAGAAAGAAACTATAACTCAACCATAACACCAAATATAGTGTTAAAAGATGGTAGTTTTTATATGACCCATTGTGGCTCATGATAGAGAATATGTTAATAAAAACTGCAAAACTATAGACTGAATTCTAATTTAGGTATGAATCGGTGTCTCATAAGACGTTCAGAAATTATAACAACAGACGATGATACATATGATTATGTATTGTTTAAAATTTAATGTATCTGCTTATGTAATGATTTATTTCGATAGATCTCGTGCTATTATAGCGAACTCTAATTTAGCTGCTACGAAAACTATGAGAAAACTACAATTAAAAAAAAAATGCATTTCGCTTAATGCAATATTTTCACTGCGTACATTGGGCTGCGTTATTTTCAGTATATAGGTAAATTTTCTAATATGTTAAAATAGATATTACCTAATAGATCCGGTGGTAAGATAGAATAAAAGGCTTACATTCTTTAACAAATTTTAATTTTAAATTATAATTAATTTAAGTAAAACATTGCGGCAATTTAACACACTTCTTGTATCAGTGGCCCGTGTGGGTGGAGCTTAATGGATCGGCTTCGTACGAAAGTTGTTCATTGGATGTTATCAATTGAGGAACACGTAGATTATTGCTATGATCGGAATATCAACGGCATCTATGGACTTCGGGTTTCAGTTTCAGATTATTTAGAAATAATTATTATGAGACGTTACAACGATTTTACTGTGTTATGCTATGCTTGTGACATGTTTTTCATTTTGCCGAAGAAGCTCTTTTTAATCTATTTTGAAAAATAATTTCAAACAATAACTTAGTCTGAATATTATTTACCTGAGTAATTGGGAATTAATATAACGATATTATTTTATGAATGTTATAAAGGGGTTGCGTATCATTTAATAAGAATTATGTAAGGCGTGCAAATAGTTTTCATTTGACCTAAATCTTACATGATATCCGGTGAAGAATAATAAAATCAAAACACTAACAGCAAAACAAATTAACTATCAATTGGACATAAAAAATTAAATAACTCTATCACTAATATTTTACAAAGTTATACAACTTTAAATAAACCTATATACGAATTTCAAAAAAAGTTACAAACGACTTTCAATTGTTACAATAAAATTACGCAATAAGCTATTAAACGGTACATAATCGATCTCTTAGAAACATTTACTTAGATGTTGTTGTGTGTTTGTAATAACAAAAAAAAAATAACAGAGGTTACCGTCGGAGATCTTATAGACCGATATAAGGAGCTGTTGCAAATGATCCCTGAGGCTATACAGCATTGAAGTACATGCGTCGATTACCAATCGTTTATGTAGCTACTATAAATTAATATACTGCATATATACTCTAAGAAATGTTGCAAAATATTCTTGAATTGAATCCGTTTACTATACTTCGTTACTCAATTTGATCAGTTACAGTTATTTTATCAAGACTGCATTTTTTAGAAGAAATGGTTAAGAAAAGAACAGATGATTTACTTTATAATAACGTGTTGCGTAGAATGAATAATTTCAGATGGAGATATAAAAAAGATTTATTTTCTCGTGTCAGAATATTCTAAAACTCGAGCTGATTAAATTAGGAGATTTACTCTGATTAGAAAAAAATACAGTACTACCTAATTTACGATATTTAATAAAAATGTTCAATTCTTAACATTATTGGAAGATTTAAAAAATATTGGTATTCAAAGATTCACGACGTATTATTATTTAAAAAACAATATGATAACTCTCATATATTGTATTTAAAATCTAAACGTAATAGTTATCACAAATATGTTTAAAACTGTTCATTGTAAAATTTGTACAAATCAGGTACAAAACGTTCGAGAATAATCTCAAAATTAATGATAAATGAAAGCGCGTAATGTTCAACATATATTGCAGATTTTGTATTATTCGATCTGAATTTGTAATGAATATAATATGCTATGGTTACTAAACTTGTAAAAGACAACAACGCAATGGAATATCGGACAATATGTAGGTAAGGTAACTGATAAAACCATTACTGTAGATAGATTCTGTTCCTCAGATTAATTAAAAGATACAGTGACGGGCCAGCCTTCCATAAGAGCGAAAGCGAGTCATCTCCTCGATATTAATTCACTAACGGTTACAATTGCTTCCACGTTGATGTATACACGAGGCATGAACATTATATATTGTCTACAATCAAAACGAGCGATGTAATCAGAACTTACTTTCGAGTTCGCAAAACAGGATCCGGCAGGTGTAACGTTAGAATAGCCGGAGGCATTAGGGGTTGCGTGTCGTAGACCAGTTCTGTCAAGGAGACTCACTGAGACCGTTTCTGCAAATGATATACATTACCTATCAGATATAAACGTAAGTTATAGCGATAGTAGCCCTATATGTAGTGCCTAAATGAGGGTCGAATTTCATTGCTTCTTGCAGGTACGAAGTTTTATTTTACGACGACTATAGTACGTAAACGTTGAGTATGGTCGTCGTAAAATGTTTATATAGGTGCGATTTTACCCATAAAATTTGAACATACTGAATCTGTCGCAAAAATGAATTCATAGAGTCTCCTTACGGATCTAAACTCGTTTGAATTATGTATCAGCCAAGTGGTTCTAAGTTATGTTGCGGCGTGGGCGAACCCTATGCATAAAGATGTTATTATTATGTCTTTCCCGTAAGAAGTCTGCGCGCGTATAGTTGTATTTATTCAAACTCGTTAATGCACTCTTCTAGAACTCTAATAAAATTATTAGTATCACTATAACTTGAACGTAAAATAAAGAGATAAAATTGTAATCGTTATAAATGTGTAACAGTTAGAAATGGTTATAATCCGTTACCAACAGTTGGTTTCAATATGCGATCTCTTTCTGTTTTTTTTTCCGAATTTCAATAAATTGCCAGATCAGTGTCAACGTTCAGTCTGAAAAACCGATACACTTTTGGTATGATCTCTATTTTAAGATTTGATAATGTCACTCGTCGTAAGTCGCCTAATGAGTTTCGTGAAATGCTATTTCAATAAGGAGGATTGTTTAATTGTTTCAACGATACGTAAAATATTCAAATAGTTTCAACTTATTTAGAGCTCGAATGGATCGCGACGGTTGTGGCTCTTGTGAAAAGTCTTTTTTTTACACGATATAGGCTTCATGCTCTCCTGATGTTAAAAGACGGTGTGTCCAGAATGGTAAACACACTAAGCCTAGAGTTACTGCTTCTCAAGTGATGCAGCCGGAACACACCTATTGGTATTTGGCAACAAGTTTTCAAACTTGAGGGTGGTAGCTATCAAGGCAGACATTATAGAAAATGCCCTACCACCATGCTATGGTTTCCTAACGATGTTTTCCATCACCGAAAGCTCATGCTGATTTTAGACTTCTATAGATTCGAACCCGCGACCATTGCCGCGGAAACCGACCGCACTTTCCACTGCGCCATCATCGCTTCAAAATCTGTGATAATGATAAGTTAAGAGACACATATTTATCTACATAGAGGTTTTAAACCGTGGCAGATGTAGACTGGCATGTTGATGGGAACTGTTGAAAAATGAGAATCTCTTAGACTGTTATTTATTTAATATCAGATGAAATGTAATCATTTCGCCGAACTCGAATAAATAAATAATCATAAACTACTATGCACTTTCCTCAGATTTCATCATTTTAATGTTTCAGTGTATGCACGTAATGCGTATCTTATGATTTTTTTTGGTATAAGTAATGTATTGATTAATTGTTATAATTGTTAAAATACTAACTGAATTGAAATCGTTTTTTATATAGGAGTGTAAATATAAATATGAAAAGAGATTATTTAGTTATTTAATTTTTTGTGATAGTGAAAAATATGTTCGATTAATTTATTATTGTTGATTTTCGTTTGTCATATTTCAGACTCGATGAGCACTTGATCCAGAGGCACGCACAGCCAGCTGCTGCTTTCCACTGTGAATTGTGCAACCGGCCGTATAGTTCCCGAGTACTGTTACTGCGCCATAGAGCTTTAGCCCACACCGATATACGGAAATATCCCTGCGAGAATTGTCCTAAGGTGTGACACGAACTTAAGTTCTTCTTACGATTATTTATTTCAAATATTTCGTATTTTTTTTTTCTAACTAGCTGTCCGCCCGCGACTGCGCCCGCGTTTCATATATTCTTCACTGCGTTTTAATTTTTTTTAATACGGAACCGTAATTATTTTCCTAATAGTTTTTAGTACTAAGATAAAGTAAAAATATTTCTCATAAATTATGGCACTTGCCCGTAAAATTGTGCATTAAATCGTATTTTATTCAAATTTTTATGAGTTTTTTTTTTACGCGGAACCCTAATTATTTTCGAAAGTTATCCGGTGTAACTTCAGCTAGCTACTTAAAAAAGTTCCGTCCAAATCGATCCAGCCGTTCTGAAGATTACCCATTACAAACAGACATTTAAAAATTGTATTTTCGGTATAGGTGTCGTATAATCATATTATTTAGTAAAAAAAATTAATGTAGACATTACAAACAGACACTTCAATTTTATTTATTAGTACAGATTATGGATCTTAGAAAACGTATTAGTGTTACGGGATTGAATATATGTCTGAATCGATAAACTTGCTATCCATGATAACCAAGAAAAGCTAAACAAATGAATAAACAAATACAGATAGATTTTATATGAGCATTAAAGAGATTATTTTGAAATCGATATAACCTCAAAATTTATGGGACCCATATATTGATTTCTTTAAAGAAAGGATATTTCTTAACAATTATTAATACACGTTAAATAGTAAAATATTTCACGCGTTCCGAAACCTGACGTTATTTCAGGTATTTACCGATCCTTCCAACCTCCAGCGCCACATCCGTGCCCAGCACGTCGGAGCCCGCAGCCACGCGTGCCCCGAGTGCGGCAAAACCTTCGCCACATCTTCGGGTCTTAAGCAGCACACGCACATACACTCCAGCGTGAAGCCGTTCCAGTGCAAGGTCTGCTTCAAGGTAAAAACTCAATTTGTTATAACTTTGCTGTAATATATTTAATTAATAACTTATTTTAAATTCTCTTTATCTAAACAAATCCATTGAATTAAATAAATGCATCAGGTACTAATTTTTATTACTTCTATAATATACATATCAATTTATACTGTAGACATATCTATCTATTAATGTCGTTAGAGTTGGACTTCATTCATTGAATTTATGATGTAAAATTTAAGATTTTATAACAGTTATTTATCTTTTCAGGCCTACACTCAGTTCTCCAACTTGTGTCGGCACAAACGGATGCATGTCGCTTGTAGGGCATTGATCGAATGTGGAAAATGTGGTCAATCATTCACGTCTTACGCTTCTCTTACTAAACATAAGAGATTCTGTGATACTGCTACTGCAGCTTCGGTCAATCTTCGTGGACAAATGTCACAAGGACTACCACAATTATCGACTCTGCAAAACGTTGGGATGAATACACCGAACAATGGAAATCCCTTCCCAATGTACAGAGGTCCAGGGCTACCTTTACCATATAGCACATTTGCTCACTATCCGGCCTTATTTTCGGCTGCTGCAGCAGCCGGTTGCCCTTCTGAGTTCTTAAACCCATTACTATTTAATGTCCAAGGCGCAAGACTCGCCATGGAACACGACATTGCTTTGTCAAATGCTACTTTACTCTCTAAACAACAAGAAGGTCGAATGTCAGTCAAGAGCATGGACAGTTCTGCTTCTCTTGATGACACGAAAAAATCTAAGGACTTGGAACTTTATAAAATAAAAAAAGAAAACAACAATGGAGAGATGGCAGCACCAAGCAAATCTCAAAGAAGTTTCACTAAACATTCTCCTCCATTGTCAGATGATCCTACTTCGCAGCAACATCCGTCACCAATCTTACCGCTGCAAACATCTGCAGCATCATTTAACTTTCCTAGGGATGAACTGAAACCAAAGTCACCATTTAATTTTTCATTAAAACCTCACACTAATAATTCTCAAGGACATAAATCTGAGTCACCTTTGCCTAAAGATTTGTCCAAGAATGTAATCGATGATGACAAAACTTCGGTATACTCTGAAAATGATGATGATATGAAAAAAGATGAAAGTGATCAACCCTTAGATTTATCTGTTACTAGGAAACAGAATGATTCAGAAGAAGACAAAGACGATCGCTCCTTTCGTAACTCTATTAAATCATATTCACCGCCTGAGAGCCCAGCAGATCGGAGTAAGACTCCTGAGAACGATACCACAGACGTTGACGTGGAAGCCGTAGAACCGAAACGAGAAGATTCTCCAACACAATTGGTTTCACCACCTTTAGCTTTCCCTATGCCCGTACACCCGCAGCACAACAACATAATGGATGTAATGTATCGCCCCAGATTTCCGTCTTTCCATACTTCAGAATCAATTTTAAATACACACTCACACTATGTACCGAGCCCGTTCAATTTTTTATCCCCACTTCTCGGCACTGACGGTCCAGATAGGCAACCCAGTGGATACGCTAAGTTTCGCGAATTGAGCAGTGGTTCAGTAAAGCTTCGTGATCGATACGCGTGCAAGTTCTGCGGGAAGGTGTTCCCGCGAAGTGCAAACCTGACTCGTCATCTCCGCACACATACCGGAGAGCAGCCTTACAAATGTAAATACTGCGAGCGGTCCTTCTCAATTTCATCAAACTTGCAGAGGCACGTGAGGAATATACACAACAAAGAACGTCCGTTCCGATGTCCCTTGTGTGACAGGTGCTTCGGGCAGCAAACTAACTTGGATCGTCACCTTAAGAAGCATGAGGCTGAAGGTGGGGACTCACCGAGTTCTGCGGACACTGAACGTGAAGATGCTTGCTTTGATGATATCAGGTCGTTCATGGGGAAAGTGACTTGTTCCCCGACAGCACGCACTCCACCGGCGACTTCACCCCACGCACCGCCCCCGCACTCCTCACACCATCCTCCTCGCGCAGGACTAGCGATCTCTACTTAGCTATTGCCTTCGTTCTACCCGCTGCCTCTGCCATCGCTTTGGTAACAGCCTTTACACTAGTATCCGGTGCTAATTCCAGATTTAGCATAACGACAAATATTACACTCGTTTAAGTAGTAATTACCTACAGTAATTACGTTTACAGATGCTGGTTTAGTAAAAGTTTTATTTTTTTAAATACGCGTTTAAATAACGCAATAGAAAGCAATATTTAAAAAGATTTTACATACGATGTTTGTAAATAGATAATTTAATAATATTATACTATTAATTAAAATATGCCATTTTCAAAACATTGGTGAAAATGTTCACGTTCGGGTCTTCGTAATGATTCGTGTTAACATTTATATAAGCGTATAGTTGGTAATTCTTCGTTATTACATATAATTATAGTATAAGTGCATTTTAGCTACATGACAAAAACTTTAAATAATTTAAATATATCTAAACTTCATGTACATTTGTTGATAAATTAAGGGTGAATTCAAAAAAATCGTTCCTAGTTTTCGTAGTGTGATTTATGAATATATTTTATACACGTCCATTTTTTCTTTATGCATACCTAACAAATAGATAGGTTCTTATTTTATTTAGAAACCTTTATACGTTCTGAATTATGATATTTTTTAGGTTTTCAGTACTGGGTCGAAGTTAAAAGACAGCAATAGACCCTGTTATTACTTTGGGTTATAAGTGCAAAGTAGATACCGACAGCTAGTGACTTAAGAGGATTGTTCTAGACTAGATAAGTTTAGAACAAACACACTACCATAAATTTGATTGACTTGGCTGTAGGTACGTACGTATCGCGGAAAGAGCAGACGTATTCTTAGACGCATCAATATTGTAGTACGACTCACATTAACAATTATCTCCTCAACTCTTCATTGCGGTACTATACATATGTCCGATAGAAAGAATATATATTATTGCTGATAAAATATCACTGTGAACTGCCAACAAAATACTAATGAAAATTCTTACTTTAATAATTTAAAAGATAGTCTATATTAAAACAATACAATGCATTTAACATTTGCTATGATAAAACGCTAGTTGTATGTACATATTATACCATTGTTTTTTTTTAATAGTGCTTTACAATTTGTTAAATAATATGGGGTAATTAGTTTAGGAGTAACAGTTTCTGATATTTTCCTTTTCGCAATTACATCTAAATATAATATCACTATATAAATATACCACGACTAAATAAATATCATTTTACGAGAGATAACATAACTTAATTACGATGTCAACTTATAATGTATTCCTCCCTATTAACCCCCTGAGCACTAACCTGGCGTTTACGCCAGCTTTCCATTGTTTTCCTATTGTCTCATTTTTATGGGTAATAGACATATTAAGTGTTGGTAATTCAGGAATACTTATCGAATTCCTCAATTAACAAACACGTTATAATGAACGGTAATTCTCTTATATTGGTTGTTTATACGCCTCTTAAGTTTAATTTGTTAAAAAAATTTACCAAAGCTTTCATTTATTGTTTTATACCACACATACACACACACACAAAAAAGTAACACGTTCATAATTAAATTATTGTTAATTTTTAAAATAATAGTGTGTCTTTAGAAAAATATGAAAATAAAAAAAAAATTAATGTATTTTGTTAAATTTGTTATTTACACGGTTGTTGTATATATAACATGGTAATTACATGAAAGGCATATCATTTATTCATTAAAAAAAAAAAGCTCAAAGTTTAGCTATTGTAAATTTAAAAAAAATTGTAGAAAATAATAAAGATGTAATATAATAGATATAAACGTTAAATATATAATATATTTAATCTGTGAATAAATTCGTAATTAGAAAAGGTTTTGCTGTATTTTTATCACGACTTTTAACGCAATGTAATTATAATGCTTCCTTTACAATTATTATAATTCTTCGGACAATCTTTTGAAAATCAATTGAGAAGCTAATAGGTATACAACACTTATATAAATTTAGATATATATCATTATATATACTTTGTGGCACTAAGTAAAATTATTATGAGAATTTTTAGGATTCACACAGAACGATCGCGTCTTAATCTAAGGACACGTAACGTATGTACTTATAATTGTTTTTTCAATATCATCCTTGTAATGCGTTGAGAAATAAAAACATTACAATATTTTCCCTTGTTTTTGGTTCTTTATATACTAAACTATATACCCGCGGTTTCTCCCACGTAAACTTACAGACAGGTAGACCTTACCTTTATATATATCCAATATGTATGCATTCGGATAATCAAGCCGCTCTCTTGGCGCTGGCTTCGGACGTAGTTGAGTCGAAGCTAGTTGCAAATTATGTGGCAATGCTGAATAGCCTGGGAAAGAATAACAGGCTGATTAAAAGATGGGTTCCAGGCCATGCAGGAGTTCCCGGCAATGAAGCTGCAGATGCGCTTGCAAGAGCAGGGGCTATGGAAACACAAATTGGGTCTGAACCATTATGTGGCATTCCAAAAAGCCTAGTATGACTGACCATAAGGGACCATAAAGCTATAGAGTGCTGGAATAAATTGCCAGGACAAATTCATTTCAAAAAGCTCATCAGAGCATTCACTCAGCACAAAGCTGAGGAAGCCTTGATGCTCAGTAGGAATCAGCTGCGAGTATTAGTGAGAGCGCTAACTGGACACTGTTGTTTGGGCAAGCATATGCATATCATCGGTATCCAGAACACAAGAGAGTGCAGGTTCTCTGAAATCGCAGATGAAAACCCAAAGCACATTATGTGTGAATGTGGTCCATTAATACTCATACATAACCGAATTCTGGGCGAACACGTGTTGCTCCCGGAGGGCGTACAGATGCTCTCTGCCAAAAAGATCCTACTTTATATTCAGGTTGTAGGTCTAGCTAGTAAGCTTTAGCAATATAGATCACAATAGATCTGACTAGGCCGCAGTGGTACAGAACTGTTCGAGCCTGCATAGCCCCTTTCCGAATAATAATAAATAATACCTTTATATAAATTAAGTACGTAAGGAGGAACACGATAACCGTCTTTTTTGTTATGGTGTTTTTTAATTCACGTTTAATATATACTCGTATCTACTAAAACCTGATTAGATAATATAATTACTAATTACAAAAAAAAGAATCACGTGATTCGGTTCAGCGGTTCTTGATTTATACTTACGGACAATCAAACAGGCACGCAGATAGAGAAGATTGCCTTTATGTAATGTTTTAGGAGTTGCACTTATAACTATAAAATATTATGAAGCAATTTGAGAATCAGCTAGGATTGAATCGCATGAATTATTGCAAACTGGATTTTTTATATCGTTATATTGTACAACACCAAACTTATTTTCAGTATGGAAACGATTCTGAGTGTTTTACATAAAAAAAGCCTTCAAATTGTCTTGAATCGGGAAGCAAAAATGCAGTAGATTTTACGTAACATTGCATTTGATCACAGTGCGTAGAATTACCCACGTAGGAGTTAGTTTACTCGCTCTAGTATATATATAGTATCCCATCCACGAATTAAGACGTCCCTGTTTAGGAAATATCATCGTCCCGGTCTTAAATTCTTTACGATATGACTGATTATGTAAGTGATCCGTTAATTCATGTTTTGTAACATCTTTTGTATCGTTTCAATAAACATTTGAAGCGACGATGGGTTTAGTTGGTAGTCCGGGTGGATTCCGCGTCGATGAACGCAGGTTCGAACCCACCTATTCAACTCTATTATGAGGCTGGAGCTTTCAGTGAAGAAAAATATCGTGAGAAAATCATAACATGGTAGGGCATTCTCTGATAACATGTATGAAAACCATCCTCAAGGAAAACCTGTCGCCGTTTTGATGTGTTCCGGCAGCATCACTTGAGATACAGTACTTCTAAGCTATGTGTGTTTACCGTCATAGACCACGTCGTCACTTAAAATCAGATGAGATTATAGTCAAAACGCTGATTCTTTACAATGCATAAAAACAAAGTTGTATTTTAAGGTTTTTTAAAGAGTTTAGGATATTATTCTTACAATTACACATATTAAACAATCTTTATTAATATAAATTTACTTAACGCATATTATTAAATTTTATCTCAGCACATTTCGGTAATTACATACATTTATATATGAAAGTTAAAAATCGATTTTCAATCAGGATCTCGAATTCATTGCATCATATTTATGTTAAAAAATCTGATAATTGATCCCCCGAATTACATTGAATGTCAAAAATCAGATTACTAGATCAAGGGTCACAATGATTGTGACCTTTGAGATTATAATTACTTATTACATATAAACGAACCTCGTCGGAGCGTTATCAGTGAAAGCAAGGACGCAACAAGGACATACGATAAGGCAATTATACTCATTATCGAGCGGCCGCTAGCCTGCAGTGCCGGCACCCACTGTTCTTACCCTATAATTAGGGTTGTCAATCGTAATCAGCGTCATCGACTTATCCGGTACATACAGGTAACTGCAGAATAATAATTTTAAAATTCTATTGCAATGTATATTACTAATTATAATCTAAAAATAAGATTAAATCATTTCTTACTCTCGTGTTAGAAAAACAATAAGCAGTCATGGGGCCTGCCGACAGAAATGAAAACTCAAAACTGTTTAAATTTCATAATTTGTTTATTGATATTATTAATATAACCTAACTTTTGAAATTTGACTGTTTTTTTGCATCTATTAGCGCTCCAAGGAATAAAAATGACGTTTTCATACAGTTGATTCATATAAAAAAAATACATAGGATAGGCTGCGTAAGTATATATTTTATTATTTATCTTCCAACTAGCACTCAAACTCCCGTCTTATACTTGATATTCTTTTACTTTGTTACAGCTGACTTCATAGCATTGGTTTCGCGAATCTTTAATCTTTTTTATCCTACCGAAAATTGCTCAACACCGCCAAGAAGTTGAAATTTCAAACATGTGAAATAGTCAAATTTGTTTAGTTCTTTGAATTAGCTTCAATGAAAAAAAAATTAAAACAGTCGAATGAAACATATTTAAAAAGAAATGAAAATGAATAATTTATTTATAATTAATTTAAGGTTTAATAAATTGCTTGTGAATTTTTGATCTTAAATAGACTCGGTTAAAAAAAACATTGCATAATAACAAAGTAATAACAAACTTTAATTTTAAAAACATTGGTATCGATTATTTTGAGTATTTACATCTAAATATTCAATTTAAGCACGTTTGAAAGTTTTTGGTAATTGAAATATTTCGCATTCTCGCATTCTTTTCTTTGACAGCCCTATGTAAAGTAGTGGCTGATCAAGTGGGCGATTGACTTCGGTCCGTGTCACGCCTCATTGTCTAGTATAAAGAAGTGGCGCACCCACGATACGGATTTACGTTCATCATTCTGAGCGGAACCATACTGATTAAATTAATCGATAAGTACCTATTAAGATTTATTATTCTCAACTTGGTTTATAGCGGTCGGTCGGGAAATTGACCAAAGTAATATGAATGTTTTTATGGACACAGCTAATGAGTTGTACTGAATTAAAACGATGCTATTGGGTACTTTTTACAAACCATTTAGAAACCTAAAAATAATTATTTACTTATTTATTAAACATTAGCTGTGTTCCGGTGTTCTGTTTGTTCTTTACTGCGTTTTAATTATTTTAGATAGAATTATTTTCATAAAAATGTTGTATTACTAAGTAATATATTTCTCATAAATTCACTTGCCCGTAAAACTGTGCATTAAATCGGATTTTATTCTTTTTTGTATTAGTTTTTTTTTTTTACGCGGAACCCTAATTATTTTCGAAAATTAAAAGTACCTTAACTTACTCGCAGTAACTTCACTTATCTACCAAAAAAAAAGTCCCGTCAAAATTGGTCCAGCTGTTCCGGAGATTAACCAGAACAAACAGGCAAAAATGTATAATAATATATGAATACATATCTATTTAGTAAAAAAAAATATTGATATAGCAAACAGACACCTCAATTTTATTTATTAGTATAGATATATTGGCAATTTCAATAAGATATGTATATTGAAAATTATATTGGAATGTTCTACGGTATTTTACTACGAAACAATTTTGTTTTGTTAAGTTTTCTGATTAACTCGCTGAGCCCTCGACTACGCTCGCGTATAATACAGACAATTATATAATAATATATGTTTCGCGCCATATTTATACCTATTTATATTATAATTGAAGTTCACTTCACTACTTCCATTAAATGGCTCCTTAACACATCGTCTAAAATGCCTGAATGATTGTGTGAAAAGAAATATTTTTTGTGATACATTGTTTTCTCAATTATTATGTCTTAGATATTTATTATTTATATACCATATATATATTTTATAGTATGTTATTTTGTTCAATGTCAATCAGTCCATCAATTTTTTGTTCTCGAATAAGGCTAAAACGTATTTACTTACAAACTCTTCTTTCATAGTAATGTCGCCGCGTGTCATTTAAATTACTAATAACTTTTGATAGAGTGGATCGATTTTAATAAAATAATGTTTTGATCTTGAATTTTTAAAATATACTTAGTACTAATGGATGCCTGCACAACCAAACTGACATACGGACAGACATTTCTATCATTTTTAGAAATGTCTTTAATTACCTATTTTTAGTCCCTTACAATAATTCTTTTCACAAAAATCGGAAATGTACAGACACGTGAAATTTATAATTTTATTACTAGTATAGATAGTCTGTAATTAGAGTTAATGTTAACAATATATAAAGAAACACAAACACGCAATTACAGTAAGAATAACATTTTTCAGATTTTGACTTGGTTAAATAAATTTTATTAGGTTTATTAATATAAATTGTACAAAAATTCGTCACTTTCTAGAGGTGTACGATTCATATTTAATTAAATTGACTGTTTGTACGTTTATTTACAAGGTTTTGTTAAACCAGTCAATCTTAGAAAGGTTTTTATTTCTAAAAAAAATATCCCTGTAGTATTTAAAACACATGGCAAGTATTACTAACAGTTTATAAAAACGCAATCTCTATGTCACAAAATATTTTATGTAAATACATTTATTAAGATTAGTGTTCGCCTATTTGTTGAAATTTGACTGGAAAATTCCATCGAAAATTGTAGGAAGAAAATCTTTTTAATACATTTTTTCTTAACTACATAACTAGAAAACGAATACAATCGGTTAAGAAACAGCGGAGAAAATGGACTAAACTATCTTACCATTGCTTATTTATATATCACATAGATATTATATTCTTACCATATATGCAACTAGTAACAATAAATTACCTACTTGGGTAATTCAACAATTTCTAATAAGGTAATGGTTCGATTGAAAGAAAATTAATATTCATATTATATCTTTTAAAGAGAACGAATTCTACTGTATTTTATGCTAGTTAACGTTTTAGGAAACAAATTTTAATTGAACAATAATATATTCTATTGTTACAATTGATAGAATGATTTATTATTACAATTGAAGCAATTTTGCCGAAGTTGGTAGTGCGGTCGGATTTTGCGTCAATGGACGCAGCTCATCTATTCAATTTCTAGAATGAAACCGAGAAAACCATAAAATGGTGTTAGAGCAATTTTGTAAAAAAAAAAGTGTTTTTCATTCAGAAAATTTTTAACCAAATCCCAATAGGTATGTTCCGGCAGCATCATTTGAGAACCATTACCTATGGGCTTAGGGTGTTTACTACCCTGGAACTCATCATCACGTAACATCAGGTGAGATTGTGGTCAAAGCATTGAGCTTATAACGTCTAAAAAAAAACGAATAATCATTTTTTATTATTATAGTAATGATATAAGTATTTTAAGTATCCATTTTGTACGCTATACAACAAGTAAAAAAATTGATAGCTGCTATCCAGAGATGCGATGTTTTCATTCGATATTTTAGCAAAAATAAATATAAGAAACTCGACGATAATAAAATATTTATGTTACTGACAAGAGATTCGTATTAACCGATAGTTTTAGAATCAGAGTACATTTAAAACACAGTCTCAATAAGTTCTTACTTCACGTACTCTGTACATCTGGCGACGTTATCGTTATGTGCAGTCGTAATACTGCCCACTTACACTTTAGATACCGTTTATATGGTGGTAAACAATTATTCTTAAATTACATCACGACTGCCTCGATGGCGCAGTTGTATTACGGTATGACTGTCGTTCTGAGGTCTCGGGTTCGATCCCCAGGTCGGGTCAAGTGATATTGGGTTTTCCTACTCAGTATCATCTCGGAGTCTGAAATTTGTGCCCGATATGGTGACAGGCTCGCCCCCTGTCACGTCTGGGACGGATATAAGTTCGGCGAAATGTGATGGTTTAGTTAGCTATTTCACCTCTGCTTAACACTTCGGGGATAACAGGCGTGAGCTTATGTTATATTATGCATTTTATTATATTTATTAAATATATTAACAAAAGAAACCAGATCTTATTCCTTGTTTTTCGAACCGGTGGTAGTTTTTTGACGTTCATAACGCGTTTTCAGGGACCGAGTGCATTTTTAACCGACTTCAAAAAAGGAATTTCTCAATTCGACCGTACATATATATATTATGTATATATTTTTTTATGTGTGTTCGTGGATAACTCTATCTTTTATGAACCGATTTTGATGATTTTTTTTGTTGGAAATGAGATATCCCAAAAGTGGTCATATGATAAGGAAACCAGGCTCTGATGATGGCACCCTAGAGAAATCGAGAGGAACCTTAGAAAATCGTAGCTAATTCGGAAATTGTATAATAATACTAGCTGCTCTCCGCGATTTTACTCGCGTAGTTCCCTGTAGTATTACTGTCTAATTATAAGAATAAAAACTATCTACATACTAAATTTCATCTGAATCGGTCCAGTAGTTTTTGAGTTTACTATCTTACATAAAAAAAATTACAAAAGTACAAATCTTTCCTTTTTATAATAATCATTAGTATAGATTAGTGTTACTATTATCTACTAGTCAATTAGAGACTGAATTTAAGTTGCATAACGCGTCATCTCTAGCAATGCTTTTCGTCTTTTGACCTACTCAATAATTTGAATCTAAGTCAGACAACGCTATTCCTTGCAATCTACCTATCACTTAAAATTGTAAAATAAAATAGTTTTTAACAAAAAAAAATCGACTTCAAACAGAGATTAAAAAGTAAAAAATAAATTTACTTACCACAAAGTAATAGGTATTTGGTTTTAGTTAAACAGAAATGATTAAATAATGATTTTATAATTTTGAAGTCGATACGGAGTAAATGGTGCAACCTTACGATAGACGGTTCATATTTAAGGTTGACAACGAATTTATCAAATTATGAAAGAAGACTGAATGCAAATTAGACATATAGTAACAATTAACATAACAAATGTACTTAAGATATGAAATGTTGAAATAAAACAAAAGAAAAATACTAAAATGAAACATTCAAAATTGAATTCAATGACGTTTAAATATTAATAACCATATACTTATAATAAGATTATCGTAATAATAGGTTAATACATTATTACCTACGTAGGTACTTAATTTCGGCGTCGCCACACCGTACACACTACTGAATATAGACTGTATATATACACCATCATATAGCGTGGCGACGCGTCGCCACGCCAGAAATCCGTTTTACGTGCGGCTATAGATGTTTCACATCAAAAAAGAATTGGAAACAGTTTTATTTCATAAAATATTCGATAAGAGTTTAAGTGAATTATACAACCGTTATTTATTTTCATCTAGAAGATTTCAACAAGTAATTAATAGTGAAACTTAATAAAACATTTTTTTTAATTCAATTAAATTACTTATATTAAATGTATGTTTAACGTATGTACTTATATTGTGTATATAAAATAGAGTATTTTGCCGCCAAAGTTTACACTCCATGTAATCTCACGCTAAATTATCTTGACACCACTACCATTGTGCTTCCTTCTACAAGGCGCCAGTGTCCCGTTTTGCACAATCGTGTATGCACCCTATACGAGAAATGTGTCTTATTAGCCGCTCTTTAGAAATGTCATAGTGCGTTCATGTATCTTACCCTGACTTTAATATGTGAAATTACATTTTTTCACGTAAAGCGTTTACCTTATTTTACTATATTTATACAGTGAGACTGTTATCTGAAACAGTTTCACCAATAATTCGTAACCATTTACTATTTTGAAAACACTATTTTACTATTGCTTGTTAACCACCGTACACTTGTAAAATAGCCATTAGAGTTACACGTTATTTTATGGCGCATAACTTTCTGTTATCAGTACGTGCATATCCAGAGCTATCTGGAGGCTTATAGTCGTGGTAGATATAGGCTGGCCGGCATGATGATGGCGAGTGTTGATAGATTTTCATATATCGTTGATCATTATCGTTCCTGGACTGTACTTTATGTACAATCATTTGAAGGACAGTAATTTTGTCGAATTTTGTTCGAGAAAGGATAAAAAAACAAGTAGTTTTTTAACACTATAACGCTGGCCAGATTGTACATTCCAATTTTATTTAAAAAAAATCTAGCATCCAGATTGTATACCGATATGGTGCCAACACTATCAGGTTCTGATAGTATCCCATGAAACATACCCTGATCACTTCGAAGTTCGTACCGTTTTGGTGCTCTTGCACTGGCCACCATTTTTAGGCTGAGTGCCTTAAGCGCTCGTCTCGAAGTCCGGTGAAGCTGTCAAGGCCAATTTGGTTAACAGCGTTTGGTCAGTTAAATAAGAAATACCCTCTGATTAGGGTATCATATTTTCACAATAGCTACAAGTCCTTATAAGTAAATATTGTAACAGTGGTTATGTGTTGATAAATTACTGACAACTGTCGTTCCAGTATAAAACGAAGGCATTTTAAACGTAATTGTTACCTACACGTTTTGTTATGTAGAGAATTTGATAATAGACATGTAAATAAATTTATTTTAAAGCTCCTAGGATCATCCACCGGTCAACGTATCTGTCTAAAGCTGTGGCAGTCACGAGTTTAAGTCCCGCTAAGGCAAACTTAATTTGACCTGTACTTTTATGTGTATACTTAGTTTAGAAAGGTTTTATATGAAAAAAAACCGAGAAATTGTTTCTTGCTGGTTGTCATATCACCAAAGGCTGAATAAGTTATTAAATACTGTGTAAAGACGTTGTAAAGGTCAATTAGATCTTATGTAATGTTTTAATTGATATTATTAAATCAAAATACTTTATTACAATATAGTCCAGTTTATTTAAGCTTATTTAAGTTCATTAGCCCATTTATTTTCTTTGTTATTATAAACTCTCAAAAAAGAGTTTTTCACAAACTAAATAAAATATTTTCAGATACTTATACCGAGTTTGAAATTTATATTTTAATGGGGAAAGTTCAAGATATTTTTCTTCTCTCTTTTATATAATATCGACCGAATCTCATTTTTTTTGTTAAGTAGCTGTTAATGAGCTTTTAGTGTTATCAATATATAAATTATGGATATGATTTTTTGGTTATTCGAATTTTCAATATTAAATTTGATCGCACTTTAACCATAACATAACATAAGTTTTTTTAAAACGTCCACCCAATTTTTTCATGCATAGAATTTGAAAATGTCCATTGCTAAACATAGGCTAGACCCCATGGGGACACTTGGCAAGCGGTTTGGCGATAGAAGTTAGGTTTTGTGGTACTTAGAGAACTGCTGTCTAGGGGATTATCCCTTAGTCGGCTTTTACGGTCATCATTCTCATGCCTTTTCCCAACTCATTTGGGGTCGGCGCAGTATGTTTCTTCCATACCCTGGAGTCACAAACCACACCAGAGACCAGTCGCCATTTCATCCAACCTGAGTTGATACTTTGTCTTATTTCGCGTTTCGTTTCTCCGTCACACTACAAGAGTGATCTGAGGTAGCAGAATTCAGAACAGACTGGTACTGGTGTTCCTCCGAGTGATATTGGCTTGAAACTGGAGATACCGCCAAAGTCGCAGAACAAGTGTTCTGTTTTTGTTCTGCTAACTTTTAGGCCTAAATTCTCCACTCTTTGCTGTCACTCATCCAGTCTGTTTTGCACCTCTTGGGTACTCTCACCGACCAGCACGATGTCATCAACGAATATCATGCATCAGGGTCCTTCTTCCTATATATCCGACGTAATAGCAACCATTACTAACAGGAAGAGGTACGGGCTAAGAGCCAATCCCTGGTGCAAACCGACAGCCACATCGAAGCTGGCTGTGACACCAGCAGCAGACCGAACCTGAGTACTATATTTGCAGTACATGGCTTGAATCAACTGCAGGTATTTCGCTGTCATTTCTTTATTCTTAAGGGCCCACCACAAGACTTCACGAGGAATCCGGTCATATGCCTTTTCATGATCAACGAACACCATATGTAGATTTTTGTGTGCCACTCTGTACTTTTCGCACACTTGACGAATCGCAAAAACAGCATCCATTGTCCCGCGATCAGGCATAAAACCAAACTGGTTTCGTGAAATCTCACTCTCATCACGCAGACATCGCTTAATTATTTTCTCCCATACTTTCATACTATGTGGCATTAACTTTATTACCCGATAATTGTTGCAATCTTGAATATCACCCTTGTTTTTAAAGATGGTCACGAGGTAGCTCATGCACCATTCCTTGGGTATAGTTTGTTCTTGCAACAATTTATTAAAGAATATCGTCATCCACACCCATCCATCCAATTTTAATGTCTTCCATACTTCCACTGGTATTCTATCTGGTCCAACCGCTTTTCCATTCTTCATTCCATTCTTATTAACTTAATTAGTAATTATTAACTTATATTCTTAACTTCTGCTATACTTATCTTCCTTACCAATCCCATTTTCGTTTTTTTTTATCTTCAAGCTGTCCATTCCAATCATTCTCTTCATTCATCAATTTATCAAAGTATGTTTTCCATCTATCTTTTATTTTTTCATTATCCGTAAGTATTACACCTGATTCATTCCTCATGCATTTCATATGTTATACATCCTTCGCCTGTTCTTCCCTATTTTTAGCTAGCAGATACACTTACTTATGGCCTTCGGAACGTTCTAATGCACTGTAAAGATTGTCCTGGGCCTTTACTCTGGCCGCGGCTATGGCTTTCTTAGCTTTTTTCTTATATTCATCATAATCACTCTTTTTTCTTTCTTTCAACATGTCATTACCTTCTTCCACCGTTTGCCAATCTTTGAACCATACATTCGCTCATCTCACTCCAATACTCATTCACACTCAATGCTTTCATGTTTCCTATTTCAATCATTTTATCTACCACTCGTTCTCTAAATATCTTTGCACATTCATCCTACTCTAACATATGCTATTTAGTTTTTTGAAGAAATGGTTCAATGTTTTTTTGGAGCTTCACAGCCAACTTAACTTAACGACCACGAGCAGGCGATGTTGTGAAACTAAACTTTCTACCGGGATAATCTTGCAATTCTTTACCCAATTGAGGCGGTTCCATCTGAGAAGAAAGTAGTGTTTTGTGGTGTCCACTCATGTAGGTAATTAGGTGTTGCTCCTTTTACTGGTACCAGGTATTAACAATTGACAAGTTGAATGCAGAAGCGGCCTGGAGTATCGCCTCTCCGTCATTTTTCAGGCTTCCAAATCCCCATCCCCTATGAACTCTTTCATAATCCACATTCTCTCTTCCCATATGTCCGTTAAAATCTCCTCTTATTATTAGTTCCGCACATTCCGGTACACTCCTAATGACACTGTCAAAGTCCATCCAAAATCTATCTTTCTTTCTGTCATCGCATCCTGTTCGCGATGCGTACGCACTTATCACATTCATAGTTACATTCTGCAACATAATTTTCACTATAATCAGTCTATCATTCATTCTCTTGACATTTATCACGAACTCTGTTCAGATTTTGATCCAGTACGACTCCCGCACTATTCCGTTTACCGTCACTGCCACAATAGTAACACTTATATCCTTCACCAATTTCTCTAGGCTTAGTACCTTTCCACTTCGTTTCTTGTAGACAAGCCACATTAATTATTCTCATTTTTAATACATCTGCTAGCTCTCTTGCTCTTCCAGTCATAGTTCCCACATTCCAACTCGCATACCTCAATCTAGTTTACCCGAGCTCGAATCTTACGTTGGCCCCGCTTGGAGTGGTGCAACTGCCCTTGCCCTCTTCTCACAGGTGCCGGGTGCTGCCCCTGCGCGTCGCCTGCGGGGAATGCCCTAGTCCTGTCACACATCTCATTTCTTGTTTCAAATATTACTGCAAATAGGTTTGGCACAAATTTTATAGCTGGCCGCCTGCCTGACGCCAACCCTCCTTGGTACTGCTATTGTAAATGTGGATAGTGATAAGGATAAGATTTGCTGACAGGAACGTATGATAAAGGAAAAAGTAGCCATATGGAATGGATACTGCAGTAACCGGAAAAAATTAGCAACTACAACAGCTCGGGGTAACCGAGGTCGCGTACTCGAGTGCCCAACTCAATAATTGACCTGGTCAATAAATACCTATGAGAAAATATGGGATGGTGCCATTCTTAGCCAGCACTACATGGCGATAAATGATTATTATTAACTATGGCACAATACTGTGTTCCAAATAATCCACAAACGTACAAATTATCTGGTACACTTGGTGATAGTATATATTTCGCAAGAAACTCGCGTTATTTAATTATTCAACGGCATGCATTTTATACATTAAAAAAAACGTAGGTCATAATTACTAAAGCAATAAATCTTTTCTCTGTCCGGTCACTGTCGTTAAGAACTTCATTATCTTTAGTCTGACGTGTGTTTTTCAGATTGCGTACACTGAGAATACGATGCATTTTTGTAGTTTTATGCCAATTTAATACAAGTGTAAGAAAGTCGACTTTTTTAAGTTCGTTCTCCAATTCTTTTATTTTTATTTTATTTATATTAATTACCATCCCATATCTTCTCTTAGGTGTCGTAAAAGGCAACTAAGGGATATAAACCAAGTGATGGGCAGCAGCATCCTCTGAGTACCAATAACACCTTACTGAAACCGCCAACCCGCCTACCAAGCGTGGCGATTATAACAATTCCCCCCCCCCCCTTTTGAGGCAGGCCTATGTCCAGCAGTGGACGTATTATGGTTGAATGAAAGTTAATATTATATGGTTAAATGAGTTAGGTATAATTTATTTGTAAATTGAAAAAACAAATGAATCAGTAACTGCTGTGACAACACCGTTATATCTGAAATATTTGAATTAATATATGTCATTAGCGGATGTAGTAAAATGGCGTACATTGCAACAGACGTGCATTCAAAACTGATTTATGTGTCCTTTTAAACGTCCCTGTAACAATTTGGAGTGTAAACTAGTCAACATTTAAGTACTTTATACACAATTCAGCTACATTTTTATTACTGTTAATCTAGTAGGTACTAGTTATTAATTGTGGTTTTGTTCTTATTCTAAAACCTATACATTTATTTATAGCACACAAATTTTAATGAAACCTATTTTGCTTTAAAAAAAAACTGTTACTGAATAAATGCGATAAATTCAATACATTTAATTCAATCCGAATACACTCATTACTGACAATCTGTTCAGAAACGTGTATTTTTTTACAAGCCACTCAACGTTTAAAATATGTTGAACATATTAACACAAACAAACGTTACAATCCGCTGTCTGGCTACCATTTAATTCATTTGACAGGACAATTATTTAATGTCAATTATTATACTTATGATTTTTAAGTTGTCAAATTTCTCAGAACGTTCTGTAACGACCATCAACATAATGCATTTTGTAGTGTTATAATTGGGTACCGATACAAAGTTATATATAAGAAATATCTTCATGTTAAGGATTTTTATTAAGGACTAGCTGCGACCGCGACTTCGTTCGCGTGGAATTCAAACAATTATATTCTAATAAACAGGCTATAGTCTCTCTCTACATTCAATCTATGTATGTCCCGTCCCGTTCGTTATATTATGTAATTTTATTCAATTTCAATAAATCCATATTTTTTTTTATTCTCGAATAATGCTAAAACACATTTACTTACCAACTCTTTTTACATACATGGAACCGTCTTCCTGTCAGCGTGTTCCCTCCTTCATATGATATTGGGTCCTTCAAAAGAGGCGTGAAGAGGTATTTAAGCAGGCCAGCATGACAGCGGTGACTGGCATTGAATTCTGTTCAGTGTCAGTCGCCGCTGTTTTGGATTGTACTGTACTTACCATCAGGTCCAGTGCAGTCATAGTGCTGTGCATTATATAAAAAAAAAAACATAATAAAGTCACCGCGTATCATTCAAATTACTATAAGTTTTAATAGAGTAAACCGATTTTAATGAAATAATTTTTTTTATGTTATTCCGGAATAAACTTTATAATTATCTTTTTGAATGTTTTAATATATGCTTAGTACTTTCTAATTGATGCCTACGTAACCAAACAAACAGATAGAGAGACATTTCTAAAAATCATAGAAATGTAT
Organism: Samia ricini; assembly: GCA_014132275.2. Classification (NCBI taxonomy): domain Eukaryota; kingdom Metazoa; phylum Arthropoda; class Insecta; order Lepidoptera; family Saturniidae; genus Samia; species Samia ricini. The sequence goes on from AP028159.1 coordinate 6,821,228, forward strand.
TTTATAACCTATTTTTAGTACCTTACAATCTTTATTTTCACAAAAATCGGAAATGTACAGACAGACGTGAAATTGTCTTTTTTTGTTAGTATAGATTATGATCTAATTAAATACTATTTGTGATTGAAATTGTGTCTAAAGTTATAAAAACGTAACCATTAGCTATTTTAAAATTGAAAAGGCACTAAAAATGAAAAAGGATCTCAACCTATATTTTGCATAGAGGCAAATTTCTACATGAACTTATGGTTTGTTTTTCAAAAGTCACCTGTATATAATAGTTTTAATTAATTTAGTGTAAATTGAAGATGAAAAAGAACGTCATAGAAAAGGCTGGAAAGTCTCTAGAGAAGACTCTAGAATGTTCTCGTAGTAATTGCGAGAATGATAGATGTAAATGTATGCAAATATTGAAGCACCATTGTCATAGCTGTAAACTTTTTTTTTATATTTAACAATAATAAAATTACCGTACTTTTGAAAGTTGGCAACGAATGTACAAGTTGTAGTAACGATTCTTATTAGATGTATTGTACCTATTGTTTGACATTTCATAATAAAATTATATAAAAGACAATAAACGTGTCTCTGTGTGTCTGGTAGTTAATTAGCGAGAATAATTCAACCAATTTAAATTCATTTTTAGAAATGTAGTCATATTATCTCGACAGGTGTTGGTTATATTAATAATTCGATCTAAATTGAATGCTTTGACAAAGTATTGGTATTATAATTTACGCGAGCGAAGCCATAGGCAGGCATAGCTAATAATGTAATATAGAAAATATGTAGACACACACATGCAAACACATACATACAAACACTTACTCATCTGGGCATCAATAAACATTTTTTTTTCTCTTCTTAACATAAAAATAATAATGTTATAAACCACTGTATTATATAATTACTGTATAATTGTGAAGTCCTGTATTGGCTTTATTAGTTATATATTGTGAATTAGTTAAAATAAGAAGGTATGTTGTTGGAATTTCAAATAAATAAAAACGAATATGCAAAGTTAGGTTTTTTGAAATTCAAATCAAACTTATTTATTCCCTCCGGGAGAAACCTTCACCCAGAAGGTAGTGGGTAGAAGCCGGTTTAATATTTGAAAACAATGTATGTCCATCATTTTAATGTACTAGGTGGGTTATAATTGGCTATCGATATAAAACCTCCACCCACTTGATTATAGATAAATCAGAAATAACAATTTAACCGACGACATCCGTTTTAATTATCAACTGACCAATGATCGTGTCATAAACGCGTATGACATGCGGATACATGAATCTGGGTTTTATCAAGGATAATGGCCTTTTGAGCGAGGGAAAAAATAAATATATATATATAAAACAATACTAATGTTCTTGTTAGACAAGTGTTTGAATCGATAAGATATCTGTAACCGGTCCGATAGATCTTTACGAGATTATATTTTATTGTATAATATTATAATACCGTGATTGGTTTGTTACTTATAACGTATATGATTATTATATTGTTATAAAAGATTACGGAGTTGATTTTTTATTTCATTGAGTTTTTCTTTTTCAAAATTTGTTATCAATTTTAAGGAAATAATAATTAGAGCTGCCAGTAAAAAAATTAAATCTCCCATGAAATTGTAATAAAAAGCGATTCAATAAGTTTTACTGGCAAGCATTTGAATTTGAATAAAAAATCTTTACGTTCTCTTAGTACCAAAAACAATTTAGGGCTAAAAAATAGTGACCATCAAAATATTATTATCAAATGATTATTTAAAAAACTATAATACTCAGTGAAGTAGAATAGCCGGAGCCGCGGGATTACATCTAGTGAATAGAAGAATTGTAAGATCGAAATTTAAATAAAAAAAGAACGTCATAGAATACCAAAAGACGTATGTAATTATTCTATGAAAATCGAATAGTAAATAGTTAATGCGAAATTAAAGACAAAAGGATATTCATTTTAGAGTAGATATTTCTTATCTTCATCAGATCTGGTGATTACAATAAAGCCATTACAAATGTCACGTAATATATTGTACATAAATTATTCAATATAGTACTTTTATTATTAAATGTTTGTTTATCGATGTTAAAAAAATCACAAAAAGCTTTGTTTATTAGTAAACTATAGGAATAGAGTAATGGCGCTAAGAAGGATAGTTTCAAATAAAAACTCGCTTAACATTGAGATAAAAAAAAGTGTACGTATGTGGGTGTGAGTAACATGGAATTGCGTAAGTAGCGACACACAACGCGAGGTATACGTGGCCTTTTAAGGCTATCTTGAAATCGTTTCACTCCGCGTGCGACTACTACCGTTCTGAGTATATATTTTTTTCAATTCTAAATATATTTTAAACAAATTCTCTCTCATGTGACTGTACTATATAACGAAATGTAAGTACATGAAGTCAGTAAAGTTACTCGCACTTGACAGCCCAATGATGGATCGTGGGCAGCTTGTTATATCATTACTTCAAAGTAGAATAAAACATTGTTTTATTGATATCGAATAATAATGACGTATATACTATTACATTGACGATAGCACTTAGATACGATACGATAAGCTTAGTTACTCCATATTGTTTTATCTATAAAACTAGAGTACAATGTTGATAACGCTCTTGTGGCTTAAATTACTTACTTGACAACGTCTTCTATTTGCATGACTATAGATAAAGAGTTAGAAAGATATATTATTTATTTATTAACCCCTTGAGCACTAACCTGAAGTTTACGCCAGCTTGACATTGTTTTCCTATTGTCTTTCTATTGTCTCATTTTTATGGGTAAACGACATATTAATTACATTTGTGTTGATGAAAATAAATTGAAGTTAATGTAATTTAATATTTCATACTAGCTGTGTGCCCACGGCTATGCTCGTGTTTCATATATTTTTCACTGCGTATTATAGTTTTTAATTTTTTAAATACGGAACCATAATTATTTTTCAATTTTCTTTTTTGCTACTAACATTAAGGAAAGATATTTTATCATAAATTCAAATATGTGCCAGTAAAAGTATGCTTTGAAGCGGATTTTATTCGAAATTTCATGAGATTTAATTTTTTAACGTGGAACCCTAATTATTTTCCAAAAGTTACCCGGAGTAACTTCAGCTATCTAACAAAAAAAAAAGCAGTCAAAATCAGTAAATGTGTTCTGGAGATTACCCCGAACAAACAGAAAGACTTTTAAAAATTAGACAGATTTTAAAAAAAAGTGTCTTCAGTATATAACTATCGTATGCATAATAATATCTATGTAGTAAAAAAAATGACATTACAAAAAGACACTATAATTTTAATTATTAGTATTGATAAGTTTTACGAAAAATTATACACTTCCTAAAATTACTTTAAAATGATTTTTGTAAGCCATAACTGTAGACTAGTCTACTTAAATGGTTGATAATAACTACATTTACAATCAACATGTAGAGTGTCATCACAGATAATCCAAGCTGCTTTTTTTAGAAAACTGATGACAATAGTCCAAAATTTAAAAATACTTTATTAAATTTAGGCCCTGATAAGAAAGAAAGAAGCTTATGAATGTCAAAATACTACGAATGATAGCCCAGTCATAGAGAAGAACCGGCTTGAATTAGAAATGTATCTATACTAATAAATAAAATTGGAGTGTGTTTGTAATATCAAAATTAAATTTTTAGGAAAATGATTAGGTTTCTGTATAAATAAATTAAAACGCAGTGAAGAACGTAAGAAACACTAGCACAGCTAGTAAAACTATAAAGCTCATAGTTACGAGATTAACTTGTAGATGCACAGAGCAGAGCGTCATTACCAGACATCACCGTCGTTGACATAATGATCCATCCTATAATATGACTTTTGCAAATTAAAACCTCCTTGACATGGTGTCTGAAGTTGTTGTCCGATAAATCAGTTATGTGCTTTGCCACTTTATTATAAAATTTAACATCAAGTAAACTTTATTAGTTTTACTAAGTCGAAACATGGAACTCCTAATTTATGTTTATTCCTTATATTAATATGCCGATTACTCATAAAAATAAGACAATAGGAAAACAATGGAAAGCTGGCGTAAACGCCAGGTTAGTGCTCGAGGGGTTAAAATTATGCTAAACGATTACAAGGTCAAGTTTGTCTAATTTTTTTGCGGAAATGTGCTAAGATATCGAGTGTTTATTGGGAGGGAAAAGTTATACTTTCATATTAAATATAGGTAGTCAAAGGTTATTATTTGATTTAAAGCTGTGAAATCGTGTTAAAACTACATAGTTATCATTATTCTTAATTACAACTCGATGTGAAAATTGTAATGTACTATTTTTTATTATGCGATTACTTGGTCCGGGGATACAGTGTACGCGTGCGCGTGCCCAGCCAGTTTTGCAAACGTAAACATCTAATTGTGCTATCGCTAAGCACTTTAGTGTTGTACTAATTAATGATGCGATATCAAAGTATTGCAGTGAATGTGCGGAAAAAGTATTCGATTTTGAAATGTAATAATAGTATCTTTTACTAAGATTTTAAATGTTTTAAAATTGTTATATATATGATAATCATTTGCTGTACATTTAAATAGAATCTTAGTGGCAAATTAGACATAATATATGTTTTACATAATCTATAATGGTGTGATGGCGGCGGTACAATTCTTAGAAGTGCTAATCCCATATTCTGTTTACATTGGCTGTGATTTTGTCACAACATCCGAAATATCACGCGATTAATAAAAAAAACAACAACTGTATTGTTAAATAACCGCCTTCTATGATCGGCTGAACATAATATCTTGCGGTCAGAAATCGATTTTATCTAAATATCTATTACGATATTCAATTTACAGGCGTGCTAAAATTTACATATATTCATTTCATTACCTATTACGTATTAACGTCGACTGTTAATCTTATTGACCTTAAACTCATTGAACCAGGAATAAAGTATTGATAAAGATCAGATAGTTAGGTAGGTGCTACATAAATAAAAACAGTAATTTACCCATTCCGAGGTCATTTCGTATACTTTATAAGAACACTTTTAAACTACTCTTACCACGTCTATTCGTGAGTAAAGAATTTTTCAGAATTTATATAAAGAGTAAAGTAAAAAATAATTTAAATCGCCTAGGAAATGTACAGTGGAACGAGACCGTTTCAAATTAACGGAGAGGCGGAAGCATACTTGCAATCTACATTACATCGATACTGTTCGATAGCACGCACATCACTAGTTGGGCGCGGCACGATGTCGTAACCTCGGCACGCGAGCCCCTGTGCTGTGCTTTGTACTAGGATTTGCTAGTATTGTAGAAATTGTCAATGCTTTTAATCCATTCTCATTAGAATAGGAACAAGAATCCACGGAATATAATTTTGAATAAAGTTATTTATAAAAACATTTGAATGAATATTTACGAGTTGAATTGTGGCGTATTAAAAATATCATTAAAAGTCATTTATACGAAAATAAAAACAAAATTTATTGAGTAATCTCAAAGCATTTATAAGTATAACATTATCAGTATTTTTTTATACAGGCAGAAGGCCTGAAAAGCCATCAAAAGAAACCTAAAACATCTATGTATTTTATTTGTAAAGGTATATATAGGTTATCGTTATATTTTACAATGTTGAAGTAAAGTCTAATGTAGGCTAATCTCTATTTAAAGTGACTCCAACTGTACTTCGAGTTTTATTACTTTGGCTGAGTAACATTAACCAAGAGTTAGTAGCTTATAGTAAATAATTTACTTGAGAATTCACGTGTTAATTTCTCAGATATTTAATCACTTAAGAATATTACAAAAATTTGGAAATTTATCAGTAAGCTTCTTATAACTTAGTCGTCACGGTATCAATTTGAGCTGCTCATTATAACTGGTCCACTTTTTTTTTATCGGTTTTTATTTTTAGATAGTATATATTTTATATGTACATAGTCTATATATATTGTTGTCTGAATAATCTACAGACAGTATGACCCTATTCTCAACAATGTTAAGTGGTTATGTTTCCGAAGCTTATTAAACATAGATGAACTGACACTCAATGCATACTGATATAGATCTTGTACGTGAAAATTTCAAATTATTAGGAACCAGGCAATTATTAGGAGATTTCCTAACAATTTCATCATTATAATCTTCTTCACTGAAAGATCATAGGATTCGTACTTAGGTCATTAAGCACCCGACCACATTACAACCGAGCTATATCATCGCTTCAACTTTTGCAGTACTTGGGTAATATTTAACGAAGATTGGTATTCTGCGATGGATTCTATCTCAATCCAATTATAGTAAAGGATACATTACAAAATTTCCACATTAAACGAAGACTTGCAAGTAGGTGTGTAAAAAATTAAATTCCCTTCTATCTGTAACGGAAATCGGTGACACATTTTTAAGGTTCAGTAATGATAATTTAAATTATCATAAAAAATAATATAAATATACGTTTCAAAAAATGGGACCAGTTTTTAGTGACCAATTACGAAATAACAGCCAGTTATAATTCTTAGATATATAAAATAAACTCTTTTGTTAAAAATCGAAATCTTATTCAATGTATCTTAAAATCGCGATTGTGGCGCAGTTGATTGTTCGAGTCCACCCATCCAACTCTAATATCAGCCTGAGCTTTCGGTGAAGAAAACATAGTATGGTATAATTATTATAATCAATAACTTTATTGATAAAAAAATTAGGCAAAGTATAAACTGCAATTTAATTAGATATATTTAATAAAACTAGTTATTAAAAGGTATGAAACAATTCGGTAAAAGTCATACTCTATTTGTACAAATCAATTGCAATTTAATGTTATGTTTTTATGTCGCATATCGTAATATTTATCACATTTATACAGAATGTTCAATTTAAAATTACTTAATTTGAAAAAGGATATAGTTTTGCAAAAAGGTAACTTACACTTTTGGTGTACGGAACTCTGGAGAAAGTGAGTTCGCATCAACTTAACCTAACTTGAGATTTATATTTAAAAAATAAGACCAAGCCTCAAACGGCTATGTTAAAGATGTTATCGCATCAATTAGTTCACCCGACTGCTTAATTGCATTGTAATTAAAGTCTATATTGGCTCGGCCAATCAACAAACCTCTCTATATGGCGGAGACGCGATGCAATTAAATAGTTGAAAAAGTTACCCTACAAACGCTCGTGGTATTAAAGTTTTTGCTATTAGATTCTCTAGTCTATGGTACGCATTGACTAGATACATTTCATCACATCATATCAGTCCTGGGAACGCTGTCACTCATGTGCATTTTAACAATGTGATGTGAATCATACTATGATAATAATGAAAATATATTATTTTAAAACACTATCTATCTACATATACATTTTATGTTATATTTTTTGGATTCCATCGACCAGTTCCCATTTTTTTTTTCGATGTACTCTAATGTACATTTTTTCCGTTAATAAAAAAAGAAGGCTCTCATTTTTGTTCATTCATTTGTTTTTTTAGGTTAGGTATAAATGAAATGTTTTATGGACTTTTTCACTCACACTTAGGTGTGAAACATTTAGAAACATATGAAACGCCTGCGGGTCCGCGGTCACTAGCTTGTAAAATGTATGTATAGATGAAGCGTGAATATTTGGCCAAGACTTAGATGAACTTCTTTTAAATTATTTCTTATATCTTCTGTTTCTTGATGAATGTAAAATATGTAGGGAATTTAAGTGAAATTACTTATTGAAAAATAAAAACATTATAATGATTAGAGTAAAAAAAAGTATATAATTAAATTGACATTATTATACCTTTAAAACAAAAGTTTAAATTAAATTAATTTTAAAAAGGAATAAGGCCAACCACCTTATTTAATTTTAAATCATATCCGATGAAAAGTTACTCCAACTATCTTGCAATACACAGCTAAATTTAAATAAACATTATAACTATTATGTTTAACTTTGAACCTGAATGGCTATTTTAATTTAGCAAAGAAAATTAAGCTCATTATAAATGTTGCGTTTGGTACAAGTTAAATTGGTGTTCGTTTCCGAAATGCACACAGAGCCGCGTGCAAGAACTAGTGCGCAATAAAGATATCCTCAATGTACAATGTATCATAAATTATAGACTTGTAAGTACCGATGTCAATAAAAATATATAGTCATTTTGAAAATATGTAAGTTGAAAGGAAGAAATGAGTTCGACACGCAATGAGTTTGCGTTAGATCGACACGTAAACAAAAAGCGGCGTAATATGTAGGATCTAACTAAACAAATCGGGTTTGATCGTGGGTTACTCAGGAGATGTTTACAATTTCTTGTTAAAACGATACATTGATTGATTAACCGGCTAGTTTCGTTAAGGAAATAGTACTTCAATGAGCCTATTAAATTTGTGGTTATAAAGTAGTTATACTTATTATCCATATATATAAACACCGGTCAACTAAGTAAGAGTTCAGTGAATTATAAATATCTTTCATGAATTTTCTAGCAAAAGTGGCAAAAGCGTTCTTTTATTATTATTATTACTGCATTATAATATGTAGGTCGTTAAGAGTGAGCAGCCTGGGGTATTTTTGATGTTTATTTCTTTATTTTAAATGACTCGAGTATATTTTATAAGAGAAAATATGACAGCTTTGAAAGAAATTCTTGGGATTAAAAATAAATAAATGAAAGGGTGATATACAATTTTTGTAATAAATTACTATATAATAAAATATAGGTATATAAAGCGCTGCGGCGTAGTTCAACAACGTGTGTTATAGTTATTTTGAAAAGATTCTACCATCCAGCTCCGTACGTTGCATACCATTTAATAAATAAAACTACTGCGAATATAATTATAAGTTTTTATTATACAAGCTCGAAGACAAAGCATAACAAAGGTAATTATTGGATCATAATAAAACTAAAATATATTCTCGTATAATACATAAAAACAAAACATACTGGAAACAAAAATTTTAATTTGTAAAAAATTAAAAAAGTTCTTAAAACAATCTCCTTTCAAAAGTTGACAGTAAACGCAACTGCGTAAAAACTATAACCACCTAAAGATGCCTTTGATACTAAGCAAGAAAAAATTCTTACGCTTGTGGGTCATAATCGCATAAGGTAAGTACCGGTGGACTGCAAAACTCACTTTCCGTACATAGTCACACATTAATATTTCATTAAAACATGCGTTAATACTCAACCCGCTTGATAGCTATGATGTGTCAAAATGAAATATAGAATAAACTATAAGAATCGACATTCGCAGTAAAGCGAATAATTACAGAGGGTGACTAACGTATTATTAGATCATAATGGACGACTGTAAATACAATAAAAAATGTTTAATTGCATTTTTTAAAATTATTTCGTGCTGTATGGGATGTTAATGGGATATTGTTAATGCTATGTCTATTAAACTTGGGATGAAGTTTGCAGAAATCTACAACACAAACTTATTTCTTTCTCAAGCTGTTAATTAATTACACGCTGCATCCACTACAACTTCATTATAATATAAATACATAAAATAATGTTTAGAAACATAAATATTGTCCGTAATTGTAAATTAAAAATATAATAATATGAATATTTTATCATCTTTTTGCGGCTCTTAAGTGTAACCGACACTAAGCTTCTAAGGTCTTTCTATTATATAATATTGTGACATTATATAATATTGTGACATTATTTATAACATAGGTTTACTTCATTTTAGTTTTTACGATTACAAGATTCCGATGTAGGAAACTGAACACAAAGCAAACCAATTCAAACCGATAGCAAGTTAAGTAGGACTTGAATTAGAAAATTAAAATGATATAGTTGTTAGCTTAGAAGTATTTAGTAACAATCTATTAGGCAGTTTCTTAGTAACCATAACTTTCCCTGACTGAGGAGACTCTTGACGCTGCTGCCAGCGCGATACAGTGACACTAAACATGCATTCAGCAATAGGCTTACAACACTGCACACACACACTCACGTAAGAAACATTTTTTTTATTAAATAAAAAATGTAGGGGTTAGATAGGTTCATAATTCCTTGGAATTTTTAACCTCAGATAACGGCCAAGCCGAGGTGCGTACCACTTTGGTAACATTTTTGTGCTAGTTACTTTTTTGCGGCTGAGTACCTTCAGCACTCGCCCTCAACGGCACGCTGAAGCTGTAAAGGCCCTTCTGGTCTAGTTAGAAAAAGAAACAAAAAAAACACTAAATACTTATATTGCAATAGTTCCTAAACTGCAGTGTGATTCTCGTTTTTCATGTCCAACTGAACTCACTAACTCTTGTTAGCTATGAATTTATCTTGCCATACAAAGGATCCAAATAATGACAGTTTTAGATCCCAACTCATTAGTCGTTCTATACAAAACAGTATCTCGAAACAATTTCAATTTTAAAGCTCTAGAATACATCTGTATGATCCTTAATAACAGCTGCACATTGCATAATTAATCTGCTCCAATATACTACGTACTATTTTGGAGAATTATCATTGTTACTTCAGTGACGTTGAAATCTATATATATACGAGTAATTCCAACGAGTAATCGACTAAGCATTATAACGAGTACACGTTAATGTTGTGATTCATTCAAATACAGTAAAATGCCTTGATATTATCTTAATAACTTCATTTTCCTTTTATTGTTGGTGAACTAATGGTCTACGACATTTCTGTATAATATATCTCATTATTATTACATTAATATCTATTTATTATATTAATATTTTCTTTGCTATTACAAATAAAGCATTACTTTGTTTTCCTATATTTATTTATTTCCTCTTTGTTTTTTGTTGTTTTAATATTCATATCAATTTAATACACGGCTCAATTTAATCAACACGGCTCTGTCTGCGTTTTATATATTCTTCACTGCGTAATATAGTTTCTAATAATAATTTGAAATTAATGGTTAATGGTGTGCTGTCTCTTGAATCGAACTTTATTCCGAACTTCATGAGTTACATTTTTTTACACGGAACCCTAATTATATTCCAAAAATTTCTTGCTATTAAAAGAAATGATATTTTTCATAAATTTAAGCACTTGTCAGACTTGAACTCACCATTGAATTGTTTTTATTTTCATAATTTCTTGTGTTTTTTTTTTATACGGACCCTAAAAATTTTCGTGAAATTATTTTCAGCACAAAAATAAAGCAAATATACTTCTTACAAATTCATATACCTGCCAATGAAACTTTGAGTTGAATCAGATTTTATTTGAAATTTCATGAGCTTTAATTTTTTTACACGTATATAATTATTTTCGAAAACAAAGGTACGCGGAGTAACTTCATTTATCTACCAAAAATAGTCCTTTCAAAATGGGCCCAGCTGTTTCGGAGTTTACTCGGAACAAATAGACAGAGCAAAAAAAAATGTTTACTTTGATGTTACAAACAGACGCTTTAATTTTATTTATTAGTATAGAGAGTATAGATTTTTGAGTATGAAAACGTAATTGCATATTGTATTTCTTTCATATTCCTGAAAGAAGAAACCTTGATTAGCGACCATGCAGTCAGTTTTTGATATTTGCGTGAAATAAGTCATTGTAATTTTTTTTAATACAGTAAATTCATATTTTTCAGTCTATCACCTAAATAAAACATTTGAAATATCTTGATTGGAACTTTAAGAGTAAAAATGTAAGTTTTTAAGTATGCTGCTGATGAGCAACTAATTAATAGTGAAAGTAACTCTATATGTTACATCCACAGAGTATGCTAACAAAATAATAAATCGGACTTTATCTAACTAAGTGGTCTATTCAATTGAAACATTGCGAAAATGGTTCTCGTTGCGATACAAATTGTGTCGGACCTCGATACCTATGTACGAGCACGGACTGATTTGTGACATATCAAAGTACTTTAAAATAAATACGTAGTAGAAAATGTCCTTTATATATTTACGTACAATTTTTACTTAAAGATCGAGACTATAAACGTTAATTACTGCTACTAATTGTACCATAATTTAGATAAGTATTTAAGATTCTAAATTTATTATCATCATCACTTGCGAGTTCAGTCCTGGACGTATTCCCCTTTCGAAGTTTCCCACTGTACCCGATCTTCGGTTTTCCAATCAATCATTTTCTAGCGTCATTTATACTCTGTCGCTCGTAAATTCGCACATGTCAGTTAATAGATTTTAAATAAATACCTCAGTTTAATTTAAATACTTGCCTATTCAGTTCACTTTAAATAAATACTATTATAATAATTTAAACAAATAATATTTATACACAAAATAGGTAGGATTTTTGAAAATTTGCATAAAATAACAAAGTTATTATTCGCCTTGAGGTCAAAATTCGACTTTTTTTTAACTTGGTATAAGCTCAGTGGTTTGACCAAAATCTCACCTAATTTTAAGTGACAATGTGGTTCAGGATGGTAAACACACTAAGCCTAGTTAGGGGTACTGATTTTCAACTTATACTGCCAGAACACGCCTATTGATATTTGGCGACATGTTTTTCAAACTTGATGGTGGTAGGTACCCAGGTGGGCATAATTAGAAATTGGAATGGTTTTCTTACGATGTTTTCCATCACCGAAAGCTCAGGCTGATTTTAGAATTGGATATGTCGAACTCGACTACAATCAATGTTGAAAATTAAAAAAAAAAACCAAACCAATTGCATATTTTTATATTTATAACATTAAACTAACTACTAAACAAAAAAAAAAAAATCGGATGACAAACAGAGAAGGAAAATGTGTTGAAAATGAGGAAAAAAGTGTGTTTTTCTTTGCCTATATATACGTGAACATTTCATAGATTTGAACAACAAAAAAAAAACCAGTTTTAAAAATAATTCTATAGTATCAGTTAATTCGAAAATAAGGTAAATCAGTCGGTCACCGTCAAGAAAGGGGGAAATTCAAAGACAGCGCTTCTAATTTAGAGTGGACGTCGTTGCCGGTCCGACCAGTTCCTTACAAAAGCGAGTATAACTCTAAAAAGGTTCGTTACAACGGTTTGTTACACAAAACTCTTCATTCTACTTTACTTCAAACAATACCATTTACTAGAAACGAGTTTGAGCTTATTTAATTATGTCATCAGATATAAGTTATAAATACATAAAATTAAGCGTAATAAACACGTTTTTATCGGGAATGTCTGATATTATTATTTACATTGTTTAGGCTTTGCTCTTTGACCACAATCTTTCTTGATATTGAGTTAAAATATGGTCAAAGAGTACAGGTACTTGGCTCTTAATTGATGGACATTTTAAGAAAATCCCCTACCATCATGTTATGGACTTTTCAATGTGTTTTCTTTTACCGAAAGCTCAGGCTCATTGTAGAACTCTATTGGTGGGTTCAAACCTACACCTATCGACGAGGAATCCCACCACACTATCTACTCAGCCATCATCTTTTTATAATCCTTGTTCACTAGAGACGCTTTACTACATTAAGAATTGCCATTCTGTTTCTGTTATCTGTGTACTGATTATACATTAATAAGATTCTTTAAAATTATTCATACCATGCCCCTAAAATATTCATTGGCTGAGTAAGGAATTGCTAGGACCGCGAGTGTGCTCATTTTTATGAACTTCGGATGCTATAAGAACATCTTGGGATTTTTATCTTAAATTTTTTTAATGCTTTAATATACAGTGTAAATTCTATTTAAAGACCAACTCTCTAAAATGTCGAAGCCACTTGACTTTGCTTGCTTTACCTTGTTGTTCATATAATAATACACTCTATGTTACATCACATTCACTCTAAATGATGATGAAGCGATGATGGCTTAGTTGGTAGTGCGATCGGATTTCACGTCAATGGACGCGGGTTCAAGCCAACCTATCCAACTCTAATATCTGCCGGAGCTTTCGGTAAAGGAAAAGATCATGAAGGAACCATAGCTTGGTGGTAGGGCATACAATAATGCCAGACAGGGTAGCTAAACACCCTCAAGTTAGAAAACCTGTCGCCAAATACCAAAAGGTGTTCCAGTAGCGTCGCGTAAAAACCAATACACCAAGCTTAGTGTGTTCACCAAAAGTCAAAGCACTGAGCCTATACAGTGTAAAAGAAAACAAACTTCCACAACAAAAACTCAGTTATGGAAATTAATAAGAACTAAAGCTGTGTACGATTTTTCCAATGTTTCAAATGTTCCTATGTTGCTTTATTGTGTAGCACGTATTTGACTCGATTTATCATCTCCCTAACCTTTACCACATTTTTATGTGGGGTCGACGCAACATGTTTTTCACTTCCATTCCTCTCTATTTGATCATCTTCTCCACATCCACTCCCTTTCTAAACACATCATTTTTTACACAATACATCCATCTTTTCTTTGGCCTTCTCCTTCTTTTATAACCATCCACATTCATATCCAATACTTACTTACAAAATCCGTATTTCATTAGACTGTCACCATTATATATTGGTAGTATAGATTCCAAGAAATTCTTTCTTTGGTTTATTGTGATGTCAATACGTATTCAACGTTATTATTTCTTCTCTCTATTTAAGGATAACTATCAATAATGTCATAAGATTAGCAGTCCCTTAAGTTTCTCTAACTAAAATGTTATATGGAAATATATTTACGACAAAAAAAATAATCATCGGTTCAACAGTTTAAATTGATTTAAAACTTATAAGCCAATTAAATGACAGTTTTTGTACTTAACATGTAGTTATTATCTGCTTTAAATTAAACAAATAACAGTTGATACCACTCATGGTTTTTTTTACTATCAATTTAATACCTAATTAATTTTAATTGAAAAATTACTTATTCATATTTGTTTTAACATAACGGCTAACATGCCCGAAGGTTTGAAAATATACATTAAACGAATGATTGTAATTTTAAATTCTAATTAAGAATATGGTATACAAATCAGTGTAATTGCACATACATACCTGTCGTGTTATTGGCGCTACTCGAGGCGTGCTTAAGTTTAAACATAATCAATAGAAAACAGACGATTATCTTAACTATTGAAATAGTATGCGGTATGAAACGTTAAGAATACTAGATTGTAAACATTCGTTTTTTTTTTAATGCCAATCGTTTTGTGATTTTTATGTTAATATACGTTACCGTAATATTAATCACTTTGTTTAAATATTTTATCGTTAGAAAAAGCTTAAAATGTAAAAGGCAACGATAGTTGCGAACTGTATTTATAGTCATCTAAATCGGAAGGTTGCCCGTATATATTCAAATACTCACTCATTTCGATGCATGACTTTCCGGGTCTAGCTTAGTTTATATCCAACATGAGCTCTATCTTTCGGCAGTGACAACTGTTCTTGTAGTATAGTCATCTTCAATGTTCTAATGAAGTTTCGGAATAATTTTACCTGTATAAAACAAAAGGACGTATTGTCAAAATTAAAAATTTGTTGATACTTTTTTAACTTGGACTGTTTCTTTTAAATACTGTATAGGTTCAGTTCTTTGACTACAATCTCACTTGATGTTAAGTAACAACGTAGTCCAGGATGGTAAACACATTAAACACATTAGCGTAGAGGTATTGGCTCTCAAGTGATGCCGCCGGGACAATTATTAGTGCTTCGAATTATTAGAAAATTAAAATAAAAAAAATCAATTCAATTTTAAGCATAAGAAGGCGCTTATGAACGTGTGTCGTCCATACAATACAGCCCAAAAACAGCCGAGAAGAGCCTGCAAGAAATTCGATCGGATTTCTTTTTTTTATATAGATAAATTTGGATAAAAATATATGTTTCACAAAGAGAAAAAGAAGTGAAAAGAGAAGTGTAATTTGCAGAGATTACTCTATCGTTTACACCATACCACTATCATTTATAGAGTTAGTTAAGTGGGTTCGATACTGCGTTCCTACTAATTGGGCCATCACTGCTGCAAATTTCAAATTGAACAGTTTTAATTTATTGAAATTGTATCGTTTCTACAGTGGTAGCCTAGTGTCTGTTCGCGCGCTTGCCTACTGTAATACAATCGAATTCACCAGCTGCGCCCATATCACCGCACCACGGGCGTAATATTTCACAGGTCTTACTCCTATCATCTGTCAAATCGAACAAGTGTCCCGCCCTGCCGCAGCCGTACGGACCTATTTAAATATTAACCGTTTTGGACGTAAATCGTGTCGTTTGTCGCGTTTTGTGATTTAGTATGTGATGCTTATTGAAGTACAGCTTGGTATTATTATTTTATTTATATATTACTGTTGAAAATATTTCACTATTAATATTGTTTGCCAGATAAGAGTTATTTGTTTATTGCAAAATATTATCTTGAATAATTTTATTTTGCTACATATTACCATATACTGTAACAAAATAGAAAATCGCGTAAATCTGAAACCAAATACGGTCGCTATTCCAGCTTTCAGTTCCAAAAATTCGAAAGTTTTAATAATAATGCAAAATAATTCCTGTATAAATTTCAAATTTATCCATTGAAAAAATTATTACTTGATAATAGTCTTCATATTAAGATTATCTTTAATGACAGTTCCGAAGTTATTAACCAAAATAATTACTTGTTATTAATACGTTTCTATTTAAAATACATTTACATAGTAATCGCTGACATATGTTTTAACGCATAAAATACACTCACTTTCAAAACGCCTAGTCTAGGGACGACTTATCCATAAGAACTATTTATAATGCTTTGTATGCAAAATAACCTAATGCATTTCGTACACAAAGATAGTGACACTCTAATAGTAACGATCTAAAACACGATTGTCGACCTTAGAACTATGCCGTGTCGTCGCCGTTTTATAGACGACACAGCAAAACGAAAGGCGAATGTCTAATAATACGAAAAATGACACGTGGGTGCGCTACGACGAACAATATCGCTAAGATTTGAATAAAATCTGCATTCGACCCTTGTAGTTCTTGATGGATGATATTAAAGCGTGACGTAATGCAAGGATTAGCTTAATATTTACAATATGAAAGGTGACTATATGTAGATTAGAACGCGAATCAATTTTGACACGCATTTTCGATTGATTTCTATTCTTATGTCAAGGCCGTTTCATTTTTGACATGTCAAATATTATTGCTCTGTTTGTCGTTGCATATTTTGTTGTACAGTTTATAAATAAATTGCCATTTAAATTTTTTCATGAGTCACGCGCGTAAGAATGTGTTCTTAAATTCATAAGTTTAAAGTCCACAGCGGTCAATTATAGAAAATCTATTGTTTTGTTCAGGGGAGAGTTCAGATTATTCCCGTATGAGATATTATTATCAACATTAAAGAAAAGAACAACTACCCAAAAAATTGCTTATAACTGGATTAAAAAAAAAAAAAAAACTCAAAAACGGATTCGAATCGCTGTGTTAATACTTTAAACATTGACTAATACAGGTAGGCAAAGAAGGATGGTTAATTTTATTAAAAGCTCTTAATAAAACCTACACATTTATCTACATACATGATTATTATTTTCTTATAGATACTACAGAATAATATAATATAATAAGACTAGTGTATAAATAAATAGCCTGAATCAAATTTTACGCCAGGTTTACCGTACGAAAAGAGATATGTATGGCTATTTTTTCAATTAAATGCTATTTGATACGTAGATATTTCTCTATGGTTCTTACGTTTACCTTTACTTCATGTTGATAGTGTGTTTACAATTGTCAGTAATTAGCTAAAATTACACCACTTTTATTTATGTAGTAGAGTTTTTGCAGTTTCAAAATGCGATGCTGTTTGTACCAACTTTACGTGGCATTAGTCATATTCCTTCAAATATATATAACTTAAGTTCGGAAAATTGAATTTCGACCATAATCATTACTAAAGGTGAAAAGATACATTTCACGTCAAGCCACCCGATGTGTCACATTGCATCTGATGGCGTGGAGTGGCGTGTTAAAAGTGTATTTCCGCCTCAAACGTCGTCATTAGCCAGTAAACAATAACAAAAAATAAAAACAAAATCAGTGGAAAAGCACAGGAGATGAAGTTAATGAACTTTATCTTTGCTTATATTTATATAAGCCTATAAAGGTGTGAATACTTTTGCGAGATAAATTATGCTAAGTATCAATACAAAAATAACAATCGATTGTCAAGTTTTGTAATATTTCATACCGTAGGATATAATTTATATAAAATGTGAGAAATACTTGACATATTGAGTTAAACGGGTATGGATATTATATTCTCGCATATATTTTCGTTTGCTCTTTATGGGTTTGTGAGTAATTAGTTGTGATGACTTGTCTATATTTATTACTACCTCAATACTTAAAAAGCGAATAAAGGAAATGTTGTTTTTTTCTGTTTATTATTATTTTACATCATAGGGCTTGAATTGTACATATATTATTATGTCAACGGTGCATTACATAACATATTACATGTAAATATCTCTAGTTCGTTCTTTCTGTAAAATTTCTAAGAGTGTGCAATTTACAATGTAATGTTAAAAATTTAAATTAAAAATTAATGTTATTACTTGATTTATTGCTTGATTCTTATCTAGTAAAGTTACGCAATATTTAAACATCTTATTTAAACTAGATTTGACGTCATAATCCAATGTATAAATTATGATTATTTGTTTATAAAAATTTATTAACACCGAAAGAGAATCGTCTTATTCAGTATACGTATAGCTAGAATATAATAAAAGTAATTTCACACGATAATAATTTAATCGGTTTGAAACACTTATTTATACAAGAAGGAAACGCGAAACGTTCCTGCTTAACTAGAACTTTCTTAGTCCAATAGAGGACATCACTAACATTCTATTGAAATACCAGTTACAAATGTTCGAGCTATAGACTATACGCATGTCAACCGGCATCGCCCGTAACATCTCTATAGAGGCAGCGAATAGCAAGGAAGGACCTTATTCGTGAATGAGAATGGTATACGCGTTCAACGGAAACATTCTGCATGCGTGAGGTTCTTGACGTGTCTACGTCTTCTTTGGTATACCTGTGTTTCTTATTCAATGTCTATTAGCTAGTCTATATAATGCAACATGTAAATGTTAAGAATTTAGTTATCAAGATCGATTACCATAAAGTCGGTTTGTCCGTTTGTGTTTATCTTTGCAAATTAAATTTGCTTTATAGGGGGCTATTCAAGAATTACGTGAGCTCAATGGAAGACGGTTAGGTTATTTTTAATTCCTAACTGTTATGTAATGAGGATTGCTGGGTATGAATAGTGATTACATAAGCAATGTTTACATATTTACTTTTCGTCTTTTATAGCGAAAACTTCTTATGTTATAGCGGCAGGGGAAAACCTTATAGAATCGCATTACCAATACTATGACGTCAACCGTCAACATGCGCAGAGATAAATAACAAAGTGTATACTTACGTAGCCTATTGTATATTTTGATTACGAATAAAGTATATTTATGTACATAATTAATGCTTGGAGCGTCAATCGGAGATGTAAAAACCGTATAAATGTCAAATTCTACGTCATGTTAATATTTTTAATTAATAAATTTAATTACTCATTAACTCACTTTTTTATTTAATTATGCCAATGCTTATGTTTTCATATAGGGAGAGGACAAAAGCTTACTATTGAATGATTAATTTCGCTCACGTAATATTTTAACGGGCCCTAGTACATTTCCTTCAGAGCCTCTTAACGCGTTTTTAAATCAAATTTTTTATCACTTTAGGTATTATTTATGAAAAAATCATGTCATTTTACATTACTAATACCCCCATAGACAGTTAGATATAAATTTCTTGGATTTAATAAATTTTATATTTTCTATAAAAACAAAAAAGGAAAGTTTTATGTAAATATGTAAATATTCTACTCTATAAGGCACCTTTTCTCTCGGTAGTCTAGAGTGGCGAGGAAAAGAGGAGGAGAGGAGACTACGAATATAAGAAACACTGTGTACTGTAATCTATCTCATTCTATCACGGGTTAAATCCTATACATGTGTGTATATGTCTGTCTTTTTTTAATGTCACCTTTTCGTTTCAATAGTCAGAAGATTTATCTGTAATTATAATTTCTATGGAAATTAAAAAAAATTGTAGCCTAAATATTTTTACTATAGAACAGTTATTTATGGATTTTGTCCTAATCTTTAAAAACTTCACTAAGGTATTGGAGAAATGCTTCTCAGGGGGCATTGTGGACCGTGCTCTTATATAAGAACCCTGCCTGCACAATAATACAATTATGGAATTGAAGGCCGCAGGGAGCCTTTTTGAACACAACTGCGGGACTAAGCCCAGAGCTGGTATAGTTTTTAGCAAAATAACTAACTTTGTACCTGTTTCAAAGCTTTGTTCAGATGACCTAGTTGTAGCGTATATTAATCTTAACGGGTGAAAGGGCTCCAAACTATTAGTTTGTGCAGCTTATATACCCGGAGTGAATAGTAATCTATCAGAAAAGCTTATGCGGGTTGTGGACTATGCGAAAAAACACAAACGCTGAGCTGTTGGTGTGGTGTGATACCAATGCTTACCATACTACTTGGGGTAGCAGTGACGTCAACGAAAGGGGAGAGTTACTTTTTAATTTTATTACAACTAGTAACCTAACTATTTTAAACAAACGATGTAAACCAACCTTTGTTACGCGTCCTAGACAAAAAGTCTTAGACATAACATTCGCCACTAACCATGTAGCTTGGCATATTATAAACTGGTGTGCAAGTGACGATATGAGATATGATGATTCCTGAAAATATTCTTTTAAAATTGTATGATGTTGAAATCCTTCCACGGTACGCCTGGTTAAACAGTGAGATAACGTGGAGGGAAGACAGCTTACTGTGGTTTACTGACGGGTCCAAAATAGGATTCAACACAAAAGCCTATGTGAACCTTACAATATAAATACATTCAGATAGTCAAGCCGCTGGAATTGAGTCGAAGCTAGTTGCCAAATGTGTGGGAATACTAAACAGCCTGGGTTAGAATAACAGGCTGATTTTAAGATGCGTCCCAGGACATGCAGATGTTCCCGGCAATAAAGCTGCGGATGCGCTTGCAAAAGCAGGGGCTATGGAAATATAAATTGGACCTGAAACATTTTGTGACATTCTAAAAAGCCTAGTACGACTGACCGTAAAAGACCAATATACCTATAATGCTATAGAATTCTGAAATAAATTGCCAGGACAAATTCATTCCAAAGAGCTCATCAGGGCATTCACGCTGATTGAAAGCAAAGCTGAAGAAGCCCTGATGCTCAGTAGTAATCAGCTGCGAGTATTAGTGAGAGCACTAACTGGGCACTTTTGTTTGTGCATGCATATGCATAATGTCGGTATACAGAACACGAGAGAGTGCAGGTTCTGTGAAATCGCAGATGAAACACCAAAGCACATCTTGTGTGAATGTGATCCATTAATACCGATACGTAACCGAATTCTGGGTAAGCATGTGTTGCTACCAGAGGAGGTACAGGCACTCTCTGCCAAAAAGATCCTACAGTATACTCAGGTATAGGTCTAGGCAGTAAGCTTTAGCAATATAGAGGCGAGCACAATGAATCTGACTAGGTCGCAGTGATACAGGGTTGTTTTATCCTGCATAGCCCCTTTTCGAATAATAATAAAGTTGATTTTTTGTTTGTTTTGGATAAACTCAAAAATTACTCGATCGATTTAAAAAAAAATCTTTCATTTGTAGAGCCACTGCACTGTCATTTAGTAACATAGGCTACATTTAAAAAAAAAAAAATCTATATAACCATATGAATCCGGGTCGGGTATCTATTAGCAAATGAAAAGTAAATTACAAACATAAATCATTATATTGTTTTGTTCAAAGTAAAATTGAAAGTTAAATCTTTATTAAGCTCTCCTTAACATATTAAATTAGACAAAGTAAATCAAGAGTCGAAGGCGTGTTGTCAAGTTGCGTGGGTATATATTCATCTGAGCGATTTCCCGCGGCGCACATCTGTTTGTCCGTACGTGTATAAATAACCGGCAACCTCCTCGTGGCTCCCGGCTTTGATAAATCCTTCACTATTGTTGGACCGTGTTAGTGCCGACGTAAATTCATTGTGCCTTGATATGGTCGTTAATATTTGCTTAAGATGTCTTTGGTTTGCTGGGCTTTTACACGACTGAATAAACAATAATATTTTATGTAACTATAATATTATAGTCGGTTTCTATTATTGAAGCTGAAATGTTGATCTTTAGATGACTTTGAATAAAAATGTAATAATGAATTAATTTATACTCGTATGCGCCTAATAATTAAAATTCACACATGATAATTATTTAAAAAAATGTTTTTTTTTTTCATTGTTAAAAATGTAACTAGTCAATAGTGACTAAATAAAACAAAAGAAAATCGGTTGACAAACAGAGGAGAACTGAACAGAAAAGTATTGAACTATTTTGTCTTTGCCTATTTTTTTAATAACTTTGCAAAAAACAAAGCACGCTATTGTTTACACAAATTTATAAAATTCGTATTTAATTTTAATTTAAAAATCATCATATAAGTAATTAATTTAGTAAAGTACAATTTTCGTCATGAAAGTTATAATTATAGTAATATTAGAAAATAGAACGGTTTCATAAAATGCAACCTTATAGGGCCTTTGATGGAATTTATAATAAATAAATTATCAGTAGGATACCGTATATTCTCCGTGACCAGATCGGTTTAATAATATTATTGTTTTCGTTGCATCCGTGCCCTATATAGCCGTGATGTTATTCCGGAGGCATCCGATATGGTCCCGACAATCAGATAGCCCTACTGTAGATCGCTAGTGGTCACAATTACAATACTAACTCCACTATTACCCTTATCTAGATGCTTCTTTATTATACAAAATCATATAAACTGTTTGTTCATTAGGTATGTTGTTATGTAATATGTATATACTTTAACCAAACCGATATTTTATATGCACTTATAGATTTTTAATTAATGGAATAATCTCGCCGCACCAATACATTTACTTTGTAATGTTAATAATTCTTTCCATAATTCTCATATCCTTTTATATGCAGACGACATGAAAATCGTAAAACCAATGGATATTGTATCTGATGCATTAGACTTTCAAAATGATTTCGACAAATTTGCATCATATTATTATATTCTTAACAAACTTCAACTTAACGTCTCCAAATGTTTTTATATAACTTTTTCAAGATGTGTACGTTTAATCAACAACACCTTCTACAATAATACTAATTAGTAAGGTAAGTCACATCAAAGATCTAGACGTATTACATGACCATAGGCTTTTATTTGATGAACATGTTGAATCACAAGATCGTCTAAATCTTTTTTTTTTTCATTATCTGATCGAATGCTAACTTTCGGTCTTTAAAATGTATAAAAAATTTATTGTACCTTCGTACGTAGCCACCTAGAATACGCGTCACAAGTTTGGAACTCTCAATACAAATATTTTATTTCTAGAATTGATAAATACAGAAAAGATTTCTAAAATATTTGGATTGTAGGGCACAAAAGATTCCACATAATTATAATGATCGCTGTATTAAATATCATTTTTATCATTAGAATATATACGCAAAATTAGTGATATTTGTTTTCTATTAAAGTTAGCAAGGAGTATGATTGATTGTCCTGAGTTGTTATCTAAAATCAAGCTTCGTACTGATGGTCTAAGTCTTAGACAACGTTCACTGTTATAAATTCCATTTGCACGTTCAAACTACAGAAAAAATGAATTTATTGCACGAAGTTCTAGGAGTTGGAATGAACTACCTCCTAACTTAAACAAAGATATTTTCTGCACCAGCTTGAACACTTTAAAACGTGTATTAACACAAGAGTTTTTGTAACATATAGCGGCACATATTCGTTATGATAATTATTCAAAATCAAAAATCAAAATTTATTTATTCAATTTAGGCCCTAAGAAGGCGCTTATGAACGTCTAAAACACTACCACCGGTTCGGAAAACAACCCAATCGAGAAGAGCCGGCAAGAAACTCGATCTGTTTCTTTTTTTTTATAAATATAATATACATAATTTTTTTTGTCATATAAAAAACTATACAAATCGTAGTTTTTAGTGGAAGCACAGAGATGTGGGTTAATTCCAGACATCACTATCGTTCACGTATTGATCCACCCTGTAATAACCTTTTGAGATTAAAACTTGCTTGACATAATACTTGAACTTATTGTCAGGTAAATCGGTACTGTTACTTGAGATCTTATTGTAAAACCGAATACTATTACCTATAATTTTATTACACTTACTTAACCTAAAGCGTGGGACGGCCAACTTGTCTTTACTTCTAATATTAAAATTATGACGATCATTCACTAGATCTAGCTTGTCTAAATTTTACGAATATGCATTAAGTTACGAAGATGTATTGGGAGGGCAAAGTTAAGATATCATATTATTGAAACTTGTTCTTTAAAGATTCGCGAGGTCCCATATTATATATTGCTCGAACAGCTCTCTTTTTTGTATCGTAAAAATGGTGTCTACCTCTGCTGCTGTACCCCACAGCAAATTAAGGCGTTTATGTTACTAAATAAAGGTGGAGGCTTATAATTACCAATTGTAATACTTTCATTTTTTATCTATGTTCATCATTTGACTGTAAGCTTTCTATAAAGGTATAAAATAAAATAATTTCAATTCTAAATAATGAAATTTATACATAAAAACAGTTTTCTCCAAAGTTATGAGTTTCCACTTCTGTCAACAGTCCCCTCCCCATAGCTACCTAGTTTTTTTCAACAATATCTATCATAAATTATGTAAAGGTATCTATCTATATTTTATATAGTATTTATGTTTTTATATGATAACATTTATAACTAGTTTATTTAATTACTGTGTGCACGCGGCTGCATCCGCGTTTCATATATTTTTCAGTGGATAACATATTTTTTTTTTTTTTTAATACGGGACGCTAATTATTTTCAATTTTTTTTACTACTAACATTAAGCAAAGATATTTCTCACAAATTCAAATACCTGCAAGTAAAACTGTGCATTGAGTCGGATTTTATTCCAATTTTTATGAGTTTTAATTTTTTACGTCGAACTCTAATTATTTTCGGAAAAATCAAATAGCATAAGTTACGCGGATTAACTTCAGCTATCTTACAAAAAAGTTCCATCTAAATCAGTCAAGTTGTACCGGAGATTAGCCGGAACAAACAGACAAATAAAATTAATATAGGTGTCGTTTATACATTCATATGTATTTAGTAAAAATAAAGAATATATATATTAAAGACAACAAACATTTTTTTTTTAGTATAAATTAAGATATGATGTTTCTTAGTAAATGTGTTTTTTTTTTTTACTTGGGGAATATTCATCATGTGTATACGCTTGCTACAGAAAGTGTGCTAGGGTTATGTGGAACTATGTTCACTAAAATCTCCGGCGTAACCTCCTTGGCATCTATTCTCAAGGCCAAAGATATTGCAAGGCCGTGATGCACGACGAGCCTTAACCCCCGCTAAAAGGCAATATTCATTCGCAACCTCAGCCATTGTTGTAATTTTTTAACGAGACGTATTACTTGTAAATACATTTTATTTAAAATAAGTAATTTGTTACCTACTTATTTATTTTATTTTTATACGTAATCCATTAACTACATAATTAATTATCCCTAATGAGTCTCAAGTGACTCCATTGAACCTCCTGGATGATTGCTTGTAAATGCACACTCCGGATCCTCGACAGCAGCTTAAGAAGTGTATTGATTCCTATCCTGGCTGAGCTCTTGTAGCAACTGTCAGCCCATGCACTAGTATCATACTGTAACACACACTTGCGCATTACACGCAATGTACATGAATTCTGTAAGGGTCCTGTTTTATTCTTATTTTTCGTGTTTGTTAGTAAAAGCAAATTCCGCGGAAGTTTTAACGCAGCTAGCAGTTCAAGCCGAGGTTGTTACCATTATGGTGCCGTTCTACTAGCTACCATTTTTGTGTGAGCGCTTTAAGCGCTCTTTCCAATGTCTGGTGAAGCTTTCAAATCCCGTAAGGTCAACAGTGTTTTGTCAGTTCGGGAAAAATGTTTGTAAAGGGTTTCTTTCTCGCAGCCTTGGCAGTAAATCAAAGACCCGCGATACAACTAGAGTCAAAGTGGACGAACGCACTCCTGGGATTAAAGGTTAATCAATTATGCTAGAAAAATTTAGACAAGCTAGATCTAATGAATGATCGTCATTATTCTAATATTAGAAATAAAGACAAGTTGGCCGTCCCAAGCTTTAGGCTAAGTATTTCTAATAAAAGCTTTGTAGGTAATAGTATTCGGTTTTACAATAAGATCCCAAGTAACATTACCGATTTACCTGACAATAAGTTCAAGTATTATGTCAAGCAAGTTTTCATCTCAAAAGGTTTTTACAGGGTGGATCATTACGTGAACGATAGTGATGTCTGGAATTAACCCACATCTCTGTGCTTCCGCTAACATTGGTTAAGACTATGATTTGGATAATTTTTTATAAAAAAAACGATAAATATATTATTTTTATATAGAAAAGAACCAGATCGAGTTTCTTGTCGGCTCTTCTCAACTGGGTTGTTTTTTGAACCGGTGGTAGTATTTTATACGTTCATAAGCGCCTTCTTAGTCTAAGTTGAATAAAGATTTTTTTGATTTGATTTGAAGAAGTTCCAAGGTTGCATTTAGCCTGGTTTTATTTAATTTCTAAATTTTGTTTAAAGCGAGTGAGAAAAACTGAACTATTTCACAGAATAATATTATACAAAAAAAAAACAAACATAATTATAATAATATAGAAACAACAAAATTAGAAACATTTATTATTTTAGACACGTCAAAGTTGATTACGGAAGCGCTATAAAGAGCAACGAGATTTTTTAACTACCTATGCTTATGTTCAAAAGACATGCCGTAAGAATAATGCCTTAGGCAAGATTTTTTCGGCGTCTCTTTGAGCGATTAATTGTAACGTTAAAGATGTCTTGTTTTAAATGCCGGTGTGTAACATGTGATCATTATAAATTTTAGTTCTTTCTTAATTATTTTTAAATGTACTAGTGTATATGTAAGTTTAATATTAAAAATGATGGAGAACAGAGCGTTTAGTCAAATAGAACAAAAAGTTGTCTGCTTCTAATCGATCCTTTTTTTTGTTTACTGCCAAATTCTGGACATTGGGTATTTTTGTTATAATAATTAAAAATATATATCTAATTATGGTAAAGTCAAAAAGTTATTTATGTTAGTTATAAAAAATAATAAGTGATACTAAAACGCATGACGCGCTTACACATTTATGACCAGCAACAGAGGAACTTACGAACGCAGGTCCACACACATCCACGGTCGACGTAGAAATATCACGGTTGCGGCGCTCGTTTATCTATCCCGTTAGAGAAGGTAGCCGTCATTTAATAATCCAGTTAATTAGTAAACACTTAAAACCTAGATATATTTTGTGACAATAATGTCATTAGTGTTAATACTTTCTATGAATGTGAGAAAATGAATCCATTTTACAATGTCTTTACAACGCAAGAATATATTCATTATTTTTTTATATTTTTTTTTATTTCTTTCTAATACTACTAATTACTCTAGTTAGTAATACTACTAAACTAATAACGCAAAAGGTTACTTTTCCTACCAATCGTCGAAAAGACAAATTTGTTTAATACCGACAATGAATTTATAAAAACAGTGCTTGACCGAACAAATTTTGATGAAAAATTTATTCAATCAATACCTGGGTGATCTAGTGGCTCGTAGTGTTTGTTAAAACCTGTTCACGACACGGAAAAAATCATTAGAACAGAAAACGAAATTTAGGTAACTTGAGATGACAACTCGATGTTCATTTTTTTGTCACCAATCGATCTTCGCTTGTAGTTGACGTAAAAATGTTCTAAATTTAATTCGAAAGGCGGACGTATTAAATTTGCGCATATACTTGCTTCTCTAATACGCGTAGGCTTATTGTTGGTGGCCGGTCATTTTTATTATGTTGGTCCTTTTCATAGAATCGTATATAATAAATACAAGATTTGTCTTGTATAGAATTAAAGGATCACAGAAATAATAAAGTGGTTAACAGCTTCACTTACTATTGCTGATAAAATTGAGGACAAAATTTAGCTTACTTGAACAGCCCCCACGGCCCCTAAAGCAGCCATTAAAAAGTACCACACCACCATGGTATGGTTTCATCTCAAAACTATGCCCTTTGAAACGGGCTGCGACCAAACCACCACCGAAACTTCACCGAATACGAGGCAATGCTAGCAGCATTTATTCGATACAAACGTGGTCCCCTGTTTCCTCCCTTAATAATAGCATTACGATAAATATTTTTATACCAAATAATATATATTCAGCACCGCCATACTCGTACGTTTTTATTTTTTTTTTATACATTTGATATTGTAGAAACTAAGAGCATTTAAATGTGAAAAAATGCTCAATTTTTATCGTCATTTTCAGACGTTCCTCAAACTAATTTGATGAATATATTTAAAAAAAGGAAAACGTATAGCATAGCCAGTCTTTCTATTTCTATCTCTTTGTATTCTAAAAAGACAGGAAATTAAAAATCGGTTCAGTTTAGGAGGAAGAAACAGGATACTACGAAATGATGTTTTCGTCTATTATGCATACAGTAAAATCAGCTCGACTTGCAGTTGTCCCTTTCATGTTTTATATTTTTTTACATTATGTAAACATTTTTTTTACATGGTCCAGGATGGTAAACACACTAAGTCTAGAAGTACTGGTTCTCAAGTGATGCTGCTGGAACACACCTATTGGTATTTGCCGACAGGTTATCAAACTTGAGGGTGGTAGCTACCCAGGAGGGCATTGTTAGAAAATACCCTACCACTATGCTATGGTTTCTTCACGAAAAACTCCGGCTGATTTTAGAGTTGGATAGGTGGGCTTGAAGTTGCGTCCATTGAGGCGGAATTCGACCGCACTATCCACTGAGCCATCATCGCTTTGGGACGCAACGCGATAGCAATAGATATCTAAAATAACTACGTTTCAAATCTGTTGCCTACCGCATGTCCTCTTAAGTATTTAATCGTACTAGAGATTTACCGCACTTGGATTTCATCGAATGCGATAATCGCCCGAATATTCGCCATACTTGATTCCCATACTGAAACTGTACCTTATTTACGGAAAACGCGTAACTTCTCCTACGCTATCCTCATACACTCCAAATATTATCATTCCTTCAAACAGTACATAGAAAAACTGCGTGACTTTATCTTAGTTACTTTTTATTTAACAATGGTATTTTTTAATGATTTAATTAAATACATCATAAAAGATTGAATAGATTAATCATGCTCAATTATATAGATCATATATAATAAAAATATTGATGACTACCTCGCCAAATATTCAGTGACGTTCATCATAGCTAGGAATGTTCGGAATAACATATTCGGAATACGGAATATGAAAGGAATATTCGTCCCATCTATAAACCAAACATTAAATAAATTGTTAATCAATATTTTTTAGTGATATTTATATAAAATAGAATTAATTTGATATCTAAATAATAGAAACATACTCAAATCACATCTAGTTGATTCTAATCAACGTTAGTATAGGCCCACACATCCAGTTGATAAATCTTCTAGCAGATTCGCTTAGAGGTAATAAATTTCACAAGATTACCGACGGCATGATTAATAAACGCGGTAGGTACAAAAATGAAGAGAACCGATCGATCAACGTGGGTGTTTAATTTGTGCGCAAACTCATTTATCTTTATCGTATAGTGTGTTACGGTAATGATACGGGATAATGCGAGGGTACGTCGCTTGCTACACGCTCGCCAGCTATAAATTTAAAATAAACGAATGCGTAAATTTAAACTAGTATGGACAACGTCTGTCTGAAAAAAAAAAACAAACAAAATACATTTTTAAACATAACAATTATATATAAATCAGATTTTCGATTTTTATGAATTATGTCATTTATTCTTAGGTATAGATTTATGTTTTATTTCTCGTTTACTTGATAATTTATGGAATAAACAGTTCAGGCTACACAGGGTATAATATCTGAAAAATACACCCTTCTCCGAACATCTAACAAAAACGATTGTATCTATGATAGACAGCCAATTGGGACTACCGATAGAAACAAAAAACTCGAAACTTTGGAAAACTTTGTTTTTTAATATTTAAATTTCATATTGTATTAATAACGTAAGATTAACCATTTGTCTGGTTTTTACATTTAATGGAGTTCTAAGCATTATAATGTACATTGTTTATAGATTATTCATAATCAAAACAAACACTGCGTACGTACCCATTTCAGAATTTATCTCTGTGCGCCAGGCACTTAAACGCCGTATAATACTTGACATACTGTATGCATGTTGATGGTTAACGTTATAGCATTGGTAACACGAATCAATAAGTTTTTCCCCTACTGAGAATCGCTCAAAGCCGCTAAAGACGTTTTCACTCCAAAAAAAAAATGGATAAAAACCAAATGAAGTCACTGTGGAAACTCTTCTGGTGGAATGTTTACAAAACCGTTGATAGTGTTTATATGTAAGCATTTTAAAGGCCGAAATTAAATACATTACTATTGATTTGGAATTACCGAGTAAAAGTAGAAAGTACTTATTTTAAAGTAAGTTTAAAGTAAGTAGTGAAACAATTTTATTGTAGATCGTTCTAAAAGTCTAGTCAATATTTTAAATTTCATCATACAATTACAAATAGGTACGTGATTATAAATTTTATTCATACATATCCTAACTAGTTAATAAATTAATTTTTAACAATAAAAAATAATCTATACAATAGAACTAAAACCTGTTTTAGACAACAGATAACAATATAAAGAGATTTATTAAATTGATAACATTTTAGGCTTATGTTAATGTTCTAAATAGATACTTGTTCACATTTTAATTCAAACCGCAGTTGTGTGAGTTCGTTTTTTTATAAATTACTTCCAATTTATTATCGATTTAGATTTCGACTTGTACAATGCCAAATATTTATTTTATTGACAATTTATATAATATACACTATAGAATTGTTATATTTTCGATGTAACTTAGCACACCGATAGATTTTATTTATGTTAAAGGTACCATATTTCGGTTGCATTGTCGTCTGTTTTTTTATTTATTTACGCTATTATTATATTTTTATTATTACTTTTGTTAATAAATAAAAAATAATTTCGTTATATTTGAAAGTAAAATAGTTTATGAAAATAGTAACAGAAAATAAATTAAAACACAGATTAAATTTTGGATATAGTTGAAATTAGTCTCAGGTAGCAGCTCAAGCCGAGGTCTGTACCATAGTCTTACTCTCCGCGACCCTCTTCGGCAGTGCCCAGGACTTGTTCTGATCCCCAGGTGGAAAAGCTTATATGTCCCTCACCAGTGTGGTACAGCGACACATTCTTGCACTTGTATAACAAGCGTCACACTGCACCACACTCTCGTGCACACTGAACGCGGGTACATGGATTCTTTAAGGTACTATTCCGCAGAACTTAGGTATAAGGAAGCAAGCGCAAGCCGAGGTCCGTACCAAATTAGTGCGGTGCGTTTTAAGCGCTCGCGCTAAAAGTTCAGTGAAGCCATAAAGCTTCCTGTTAACAGCATTTAGTCAGTTCGAAAAAATCGCTGAAACCCTATTCGATGCCTTATTGGCTGTTTTTGTCACTGTATTTTATGTTTAATACAATTTCTTCTTCATAAATTTCTATATAAACGTGTCGTGTGTTTGTTTAACTTAGATATATAACGCAGTGAAGGCTTTCAACTTTCCGAACTACTTTTTCTTCCCTTATCAGTTAATGTTATTACGTTTACTATCTCATCATACCTCACTTGAAAGTACTTGCCTTTAGAATTATGTGAGTGATTTGTATTTGTGAATTTTATTTATAAATTAGGTAATCACTCAAATCCATTAATCAAAAATGAGTGCTGTAACGTTTACCATTTTGTAGCAGGTATAGAAAAATAAATAAACATAAAATAAATATATCATATTAGAATTTAGGGTAGCTTTTATTAAATAATAAAATTTACAGTATGAGTTATTAACAAAAAAAAAAATATTAAACGTCTGTAAATTTTCGCTTCGAAAACGTTACTTCCATCCAAAAAAGTTACGAATTCATAATATCGAAGTTTTATTTTAATAAAATATCAAATCAAAAGAATAAATATAAAGAAGAAGAAAGAATATTTTTGGACTAGTTTCCCATTGAAAATATAATTCAAGTGAACTTTATAACAATATCACACTAGCAGCATTAGTATTTAAACGAATGACTTTGTATATAAGTTCTTAAGTAGTAAGTTTATATAGTGCACAGGCACGCGCGGGCGAGTGCGCGCGAGATTATACCGCTCTAATTTCGCAAGCTGGTGTATACGTCGCTTCGCCTCTGCGATATATCAATGCGGGTACTCGCAACCGGCCACCGCCCGCTGGTGACAGCCTTATCTGTTATCAATATATAGATACCTTTATTGGATGCTTGTTCGCATCTATAGTTGAGCCGTTGGCCTTGTTTAACTCCGTTTTCGAATGTCCGATTTATAGATATCGGGCTAATTTCGTGACTGTTGCTATTTGAATTATAGAGGCCTATGCAAGTTCAGTTCCTGGGGTCCAATTCACTTCACCATTTATATCTAACGTTGCACTGTTAACAGTAATTGACATTAAAAAAAAATTAGTGTCATTATTATAACAAAATTTAATAGAGTGATTATGCGCAATATTCGGTGATTAAAATTCTTAAATTTGACTTATGAAAGTTATTTGGATATAATTAAAAAAATAGCAATGAATTGTGTACTCCATTACAATATACTATCAGTAGATAATTAAAACTTATAGAAACTTTACCAATAGCAGTTGAAAGCAATTTCAATTACTAACATCATTTGAACTGAATAGCGTGCATTAGTCTATGCATAAACTCATTAAAAAGTAAATCAGTCGTTTTTAAATCCAACATAATGACTGACTATTAAGAGTAATCGTCTAAGCAAGGCACTGTTACGCGAGTGAAAGGAAGGGTGACCATCTATTTAGAGGAACTGATACACCTATATCTTATCAATGCGAGTGTGTACCTAACAATCGGGGTTGCTTACTGAAGAGTAATATTTTCGGTAAAAAAACGAAGTTAATAACGAGTCGACTTCGAAAACATAATTTAAAAGTTGAAAATTATTATATAATAAAGTCGATGTAAGTCTATTCGTTTTGACTGCAACATCTTTTTTACATTATTTTTCTTCTATTCTGAGTTTGATTATTGTCTTAGTGAATAACATGTTGTTTTTAGTTTCAGGTTTACTTTTTGAGTCCATCAAAATTCAATAATTTGTAAACTTTCATTAAAAAAATCTTTATATTACGTTATAAAAAGTTATGTTTTTTAGATTTTCTGATTATCACGTGGCTTAAAAACCACCGGCATATATGTATTAAGTAAATAAGATAACATAAAACAAATAATAAGTAAAATAAAAAATATCACAAAATATAATATTTTAAATTAAAACATAGAACAGCTTTTTTAAGTTGTTTAAAAATAATTTAAAATATTTTTACAGATAACTAAATCTAAATGTGTTTCATATTGCTAAAACTTCCGATAAATTATTATAATATGTACTAATTTCATTATGTTTATTAAGTAGTTTTCTAGAGATTTCATAGGATTATTTTAAAACTGGCAACATTATTACTATCACTGGGTGCATAACAGTATTGCGGCAAGGGTTAGTGGCCTGGGTGTGTCCAAGGCAACGACGGGAATTGATAGTCGCGTTGGACCACATCAGGTTACTCCTGATTGTACAATAGCTTGCTATTAAGTTTTATTTAAGATCTTAAAACATGCGGAAGTTTTAATCTATTCATTGTTTATTTGAGTTAGAACAATTGATTCTTTAATAAATACAATCTGTTAGTCATTTCCTATAAGTAGATAATAAACCGATCTATTAACTGATCAATTAAGACTAAAATATATTAGGAATTACTTGATTGAACCGAGTTAAATAATACATTAAAACTATGAAAGTTGCTACACATTATGATTATTATAATGATGGTTTTATGAACATTGACGAAGTTTTAAACTTGTAATAACTCTTTAGTACACATCGAAATATGACATGTGGATTCTTAAACAGGAATCACTAATTAATATAGCAATTAGTTTGTTCACCTTAAGGTGAACAATAATAACCAGAGTGCAGCTGCAGAAAGTTTCCACAATCTGACACAATTGGAGCCGATCCCTTTAAAGGAGACTCTGTCGGTATTACACACGGTGTCATGATAATTTACTTGTAGCCGATTATATAAGCGATTCAGTGTGTGTTGTCTCTACAATGCGCATCCTAATTATTATAAAATTTCTTTTGTTGCGGATAATTTTATAATGCCAGTTAATATTTTGATAATTTATATTATATGTTAGTTAGTATAGTTTATAAGGGCCCAACTAAGACACAACGAATTATGGTATATGCACCTATATAAATTTTAGGTTCCATTGTTCAGTGTCGAATAAATGTTTCATTCTATATTTTTGTCTGTGTATTAGAAATATTTAAAATTTTAATTTTCATTTATGTAAATGATAAATAATGTGAAAAGTTTTTGGGAATAGTTCCAATTTTTAATTATAAGTACCTTAATAAAATACAAATTGAATTTATATCTAAATATTGTACTGTAAGACATCCACAAACACACACACACACACACACACACATATATATATATATATATATATATAAATATATATAAAATACCTTAACAATAATTAATAAGCCGTTGGATACCTTTTTTATTAGAAACAGTATATTACTGATAAAGATTTATTATGACAAAGAATTTCCTTTGTATCAACCACTGGCGTATTAAGCTTAACGTTTATTAAGCTTAGGAGTAACAAGTCATTTCAATGATATTTTTTATCGACAAACATAAGAGCTAACATCGACTGCTCTTTTAGGAGAAGGGAGGCTTATAAACTAAATTGTCTTGGGAGCCAAAAATATACAATTAAGTGTAAATTTATTAATTATGACAAGATTGTTGGCTTCCTTCTAGGTATTCGGAATGGAATCGTGTTGGGCCGTTATGGAAACAATACCCATAATAAATTCCATTAAAAAACAAAATATCAATAATGAGTGAGCATTTTTGCCATAAATAGAAGTATCGCATATGTGGTGTAAGTTTATTTCGGAATCATTGATTGCGTTTCTAAATACTTAAAGTCTTTGTCAAGATATTTATTGGATATTTGAAGAATATATCGTTTTAATTGTTATCGTTCTACTTGAAGGGTTAGCTACTTACTATAAGGTACAGTTTAGTCATTTTGCTAAGCTGGAATAAACAGCTTTTAACATGAATTCAATAATGCTAATGAACAAAAAAAGTTTAATGTATTTATTAGCTGTAGCAAAAGAATTGTTTTCCAAACTGGTAATACAATTTTTGGTGTTCTTGATTGACATTGTAAACTTTTAAATAGACAATTAAATAATATTTACACGTATGATTATTACCTTCAAATTTACTTAATGTTAATAAACGGAGATGATTCTTTACTGTACTTAAAATACAATTGTACGGTGGCGCACGTAATAACACAAAATATTTACTTCTTAAAATAAAAAAAATGTTTTATAAATGTACATATGTATATGTGCACCCATAAATATACTATAGATATATATATATACAAAGACTATAGAATAGAATACTTATTAGAGTTAAGATAACGAGAAATTAAAATTTGTGGGGCTATAAAAAGAACAATAATTGTCACCTATCACATTGCAATCAAAAAGATATAAAAATATTTGAAATTAATTACTGATGGCTTTTAATAAAACATAGCTACAGGTAACCGGTAATGTATGTGTAATTTCGAAACATCACACACAACTGTCGCATGACCATCAAAATATCAGAAGCGCATAAATCCGGTCCAACTCTGAACTCCAAGGTTGTCCCTAATTACACACACCTCTCGAATGAGACGTCATTTCCTTACACTTACGAAACAAAATGAACAAAAAAAAAATAGATGCTTTTTTCGAATTTCAAAGGTGTGAATTTAAATAATTGCAATAATCTCACCTTCGGATGGACATGCGAACTTAATGAACGGTTGTTGAATGGTGGACGAGTGAAGAAGACAACCGCGATCGCCGACAAAAGAGATGCGATATTGCCTCTATATAGGCACGTTAAACTCCGAGTACATTGGACTGATGCTAAGTAAGGCAGCCTTAGTGTAAATAAATGTATAATTTGTTTTTAAGCACTTCTGATTTACAACAGAATACTTTTACTGATAATTTTATAAGGTGTAAAAATTATGAGATGTCAAAAAAAAAGTTTAGTATTATCCTAATTAAAGATTCTATTAGGAATATATTTTGCAAATCGGGGTACTAAGCTTACCATATTTTTAATGATTCTAGATTTCCTTTTTTTTTCTATAATAATTTGAAATTAGGTAACCTTATTAATAGTATAAAATAGGTAATTAAAAGTAAACTTCATATTGATTGTTGACCCATTGAGCACTAAACCTGGTGTTTATGCCAGCTTTCCATTGTTTTCCTGTTGTCTCATTTTTATGGGTAATCGACATATTAAAAGTATAATAATAAAAAGGATGTCGCGTTTGTAATCAGTTATTACTTTTTTATGCTAAATGCTTAATAATTTTAAACAAAGTGTTTTGACATGGCATGGACGAAATGTACCCATGCATTTATGCTTCGGACGTATACTCGGTGCTCTGTATTTTATAATTGAGGCCACGTCCATGTAGGGATATATTTTTTTTAAATTACCTTTAATTTTTACATCATACATTTAACCGTTATCTTTGAAACCGTTGTTATAGTTTTTGAGTGATAATTAAACTGTAACAATTTTACAACTACATATCTATACTAATAAATAAAATTGAAGTGTTAGTTTGTAATGTCTGCTGGTGATCTTCTAATCTACCTAATTCATCGTCGTGGCGGAAGGACGGATTAGCTGTTAGTTTGGCCATTGCAAAGGCCTTTGATCGGGTCTGGCACAAGAGGTTTCCCGGAAAACTGCGCAAATGGTGACCAGTTTTTTAC
The DNA here is from genome assembly GCA_014132275.2 of Samia ricini. Classification (NCBI taxonomy): domain Eukaryota; kingdom Metazoa; phylum Arthropoda; class Insecta; order Lepidoptera; family Saturniidae; genus Samia; species Samia ricini. The sequence continues at coordinate 6,858,384 of AP028159.1, forward strand.
GGAACGGAGCAAAGGTCGTTGTCGACGGTCCATGCTCGGATCCCAAGCCCGTGAACAGAAAAAGAACATACAAAAAACGCGGGTGCAGCCGCAGGTACAAAGCTAATATATGAACACCGTTACCAATATTTTTTTATACTTACTTTACCGTCGATAAAAAATAAATAAACTGCCTAACTGTTAGATATAACTATAATAAGAAAACATTTTCAGGCGATATAACCGTATTGATAAAGCAATCAAGATTCACATTCGACCCGGTTGACTTCTGATAGCTACTACATGATAAAGAAAGGGCATAGAGAGATCGTTACGCGATATCCCGTTTGCACCTTATTTGCGGAAAGGTGCACAGGGAACGACAGTGAAACGTTTGTCAGGTATCAATCTTAAACAGATAACCCCACAGTTGATATTAACGTAGTGAGAATTATTGATACTGATAATTTACTGAAAGAGGGAGATCGAAGAAGGTATGGATGGATTGTATATAAAATGGTATGTATATAAAAGGTGTGAATGTTAAGATGATTAAGGGCATAGAAAGTTGAAGAAGAAAACGGGTTGTGCTGACCCTTCTTATAAAAAGGTAATAAATAGTTTATAGTATTTTAGAGGAAGTACCATTTTGCTCAGGACTTGACGTTAACTATAAAAAAGGACAAAAATAGTAAATACAAAATTAATATATCAAGTATAAGCTACATAGACTCTTTTTTATAGAGTACAGTTTCTAAAATACATGATTCTTTATTACAACATGGATGTATGTTTTGATGATTTGGCTTGATGTCTTATAACTGGCAGGCTCCCCGATGTCAACTTTTCTTAGAATCTTCTACTAGTGTTTGATCGGTGATAACTATATAGAACCTATCATCGCTTTTAAAAACCTTCAGTGCTGCCACAGAAGTATACAATAACCTTTAATAATCCTTTAATACTCATTTATACCTTTAATAATCAAATAGTTTATAAGTGGAACGCCGGTCTCCTACAGTAGAAATATCTGATATTTTCAAAGTGTAAAATTAAGTCCGCCTTTGAACATAAATATGTGCAAAAAGTGTTAAATAGATAAATATTAACGATATCTTTTAAAAAATAATTGATATAAAAAAGAATTGATATCATAAAAATGCGATTTTGAGTTAGAATCATTTTGTCTTAGTTTGCGTGTAAATATAAATATTTGCTACGGTAAGAATGTTTACGGAATAAAAAATATCTCGCTTCTTGGGGGCTTCATTTTAATCTATTAATGTGTCAAGTACCCATAAAAATAAGACAATAGGAAAACAATGGAAAACTGGTGTAAACGCCAGGTAAGCGCTCAAGGGGTTAAATAACTGTCATTACTTGCTATTGTATACAAATCTTTTATCTAGTGATAATACTGATACGATCTACATATATAACAGCTAAAGATTTTAATGACCTTTATATTTTTTTTTATGACATGTAATATTATTTTAAAAAGATTACCTACATTTTTAAGTACGAGATATCCAAAGATTTTATTTAACCTAGAAACGAATTGCGGGGTTGCTAAATATTAGGCACAATAATTTGAAACCTATTAATATGATTCAGTAGTCTAAACTTGTCTGCGGCCATTACTACCGGTGCGGCATTCAAATGATATATATGCCAAATTACCCTACTTGACAACTCATTTTCTCATAACATACACTTTATAACGAACTGTCAAATAGCATGGTAGCAACGATCACCTTCGCAATACTACAATGGTAGCCTTATTCATACAACTATAATTATTTTCTGTCTCGCAGCAAGGCGAAAACAATCAATAAAAATAAATCATTTAAATAAGCATAAACACGTATTACAATGCACCGACATTACATCTGCTAATGATTTCGCTAACGAATCATTGAAAGTGCTCGGAGATCGCGTGCTCGAACGTTTGTACGGTGTTTGTGAGAGATTCCTTTGTTTGTGTGTGTGTGTGCAATGCGGTCGTAATAATATGAAAGTGTTGTCCGGACCCCGCCTTAGCCTCGGGCCGGCTAGCTGTTCCATTTACATCTGCTCGGATACTTTATTAAGCCTTCTGTCGTGAAGCCGTGCACCGCACCACACCGAAACTGGTGCCTACGAATCGTTGATAACGATAATAACTCACGCAATATCCTTAATGCTCGGTTATAGATAAAACTAGTTCGTTTTATGCCAATTATTATGTAGGTACCTACCAAAGAGGTTTTGTTGTATCATGTTATATAATATTCGTAATAACGAAATTATGTTACTGTTTCGCAGAATGATATAAGAACAATGAATAGTCCATAATCATTGTTGAATTTACTACCTAATTACCTACATTATTCAATAAAATATCTACCACTTACCTGTATTGTACCTACGAAAAAAAGCGATCGTATTATAATATTTTTAGTAAATGACTAACATAGTATTATTTACATTGTTCGTAGAGTCGATGCCAAATCGATGTGTTCAACGGGTTCTCGTATGGCGACCATGTATACAGAAGACGCAGCGTGAGTAGGCCGCCGACAAGGTGGACCGACAACCTAGTGAAGGTTGCAGGAATCTGCTGAATGCGGGTGGCGCAAGACTGGTCTTCTGCGAACATGATGATGATGATAGTGATCAAATTGAATATGAATGCAAATATTGCACTTCCTTGTGCATTTTTTGCATGTATAAAATTCAGAAAGAACCAAAAATTATTATAACAATATATTATGTATTAAATTGTAATTATGAACTTCTTAAACTCATAAGATTCTGTCATAATAATAGTAGCTAAAATCCACCCCCTACCAAAAATATGTCATAATAAATATTCGAATTTATCTATATACGAGTATCTATTTAATTAGGTAGTACATGTTAGGTTTGAATATGGAAGCAAAACTGACACACCTATTCCTCCCGCAAAGTAGCATTCCTGTTCCTGTTTTTTTTTTCGTTTTAAAAAGATGTTTTTTACGTTACAAACTGCCACACGAAGCACCCCAATTTAGTTGTAAATAACAGCGACCTATTATTGACTGATCTTACTTAAAACTCGTTTAGTTTTCAAAATCAGTTATAATAAGAGCCTATAGTTTTTTTTTAATATCAAGTAGACTGCATGCCTATTTACTTCTTTAAAGAATAATAATTTAAAAAAAACTTATTAATAAGAAACGTAAGGCGATTGGAAACGAATCGAGTTATTCATAACGTGGCTACCATATTTTTTTCTTTTATTTAATAACCGCAAGCTACCGACGATCAAGATATTAAAAGGCAATTATCAATAAAGGTGATAATATCGATATTAAATGAAATATAAATCGTAATAATTACAATAAAAGGCTCTTAAGTAGCAGTTATCAGAACCATTTTTCGCTTTGTTAGATTCTGTCCCCGAGTTTTTTTTTTTAGTTTTTTTTAATACATATAAATTAGTTTAGGACGTATCTACCATTACTACGTAATAGAAAAACTATACAAATTTGAAATAAATTTATAATTTTAAAATATTTCATAATTGTGTATTATAATTATCTAAATCGGTTTTTAATGAAAATTATTTGGAATAGATATTACAAAATAAAAGTTAATTGAATTTTGTAAATATAGCAACAATGATGAAGAAAACGTATTTTCTTTTCAAATTAAATTGATTATATTTTCTATTATACTATACATAATCAGGAAAAGAGCTCAGTAATTTTTTCACTGTGCTAGTCCTGGGTTTTCTTTATTTTAATTAGTTGTTGCTGTTGACGAGATATTCCGATATCAAAAAAATAAACTTTGAAAAAACGTCATAATTTTTTACAATTATTATGGTTAAATTTTGATCACGACGAAAATGAGTATTTATTAAACAACATCCGTTTTACAATAAAATGCAATGAGTCATCTAAGCATACTAGAATTATGGTATTAAAGCGTCAGATATTCCAACTATTAGCGCAGTTAACTGTGGCAACTTGGAATTCTATGTATTCTGTCATCCGAAGTCGAGTCACCAGACCTTATCTAATATTATAGAATTCACAAATTAAACAACATAGAAAACTTAACATATATTTCTAGATTCTGTCAAAGTTAATAGACTCTGTTATAATTTTTACTGAACATGTAAATTAATTTTATCCGCCTATATTGAAGTTAGCTTTGTTGAATGACCGCTTACTATCTAGCGGATCATAAAGCTGTTTGTTACCTTCGTGGTACAATTTTTTTATTTAACTGTTATTTTAATTCATTTTTATGTCATGATTATCTAAAGAGATTTATAAAAACTTTTTTAATTAAAAACAAAATCGACTTCAAAAGAATATACTATAAAAATGCACTAAAAAGTAAATAAATAATTACTTTATTAATTTACTTCTGCTAACTTCGATATATTCTTTGTTCTGAAACACTTAATAATTTTGAAATCGGTGCCGTAAGCGGATAACAAAGTGGTGTAAATGTACGTGATAATTATTTAAGCTTATATGTAATTGTGATGAAGTTTAGGCAGTTATTTTCATTTATAATGTATTTATGTAAATTTATAAATTCATATATAATGGTATTAAAAAAAAGGATATATCGAAGTTATCAAAGGGTAGATTAATCAAGTAATCATTTACTTACTTTTTAGTATCTTTTTTTTTTAGTATTATGTCAAGCAAGTTTTAATCTCAAAAGGTTATTACAGGGTGGATCATTACGTGAACGATAGTGATGTCTGGAATTAACCCACATCTCTGTGCTTCCACTAACATTATTAAAACTACGATTTGTATAGTTTTTTATATGACAAAAAAAAAAAAGTGATATATATTATATTTATGAGAAAAAAAAGAACCAGATCGAGTTTCTTGCCGGCTCTTCTCGACTGGGTTGTTTTCCGAACCGGTGGTAGTGTTTTAGACGTTCATAAGCGCCTTCTTAGGGCCTAAATTGAATAAATAAATTTTGATTTGATTTGAGTGCATTTTTATAGTAGATTCTTTTGAAGTCGGATTTGTTTTTAATAAAAACAATTGTTTTCTTTTAGCCTTTTAGGTATAGTATTGAAGACAGTTTTTTTTTATTTTTATCTAAAAAATAGTTTTATTTCATAAATAAAGTACACCAACAATAATTATTCTGTTCCTACTCGTTCGAATGTCGCACCTTCCATCATCAGACCAGCAAACTAAAACTGGGACTGCAATACACAAACACTTGAATAGCTGTGGAAGCAAATATCAAACTTGTTCAAATAAAAATGGAGAGGACTATGCTTGGAGTTTCATTACGTGATCGAATCAGCAATAAAGAGATCCGCAGAAGAACCAAATTAACCGACATTGCCCGAAAAATTGCTAAACTTAAGTGGCAGTGGGTTGGACACGTTGCTCGCAGAACCGATGCCCGATGGGGCCAACAGGTTCACGAATGGCTACCACATACTAGAAGTCGTAGCGTGGGTAGATCCCCCACAAGGTAGATCGACGACCTGGTGAAGGTCGCGGGACTCCGTTGGATGCGGATGGCGCAATAAAGTTAATAAATATTAAACATTTTTTAAACTTGGTTAATGGTTTTGGTTTATCACACACTTTTTTTTTTATTAATTCAGGTAATATTCTTGTACACAGTATCTTTAATTAGAAGAGACAAAATTACAATGGTCATAATTATAATTAATTAAATTTGTATTCTTTTTAACTTAGTACTGAATCCTACATACTATCATTTTTAAAGTTTTTCACCCATACACTGGATACATTTTTTCACATAATTACTCGACCATATCATATTGAGTCATAGTCCTATAATAGTTCGATAATATATTACTGAATTGTTTTACACGCAATAGATACGAATCGGTTATTCCGCGCAGGATCACGTCGCACTGCGTTGAGACACCCAAAGGTTGTCAGCTCTCTCAGTGCGTCGCTTACGCAACTTATCGTAAGTAAATAGAGCAGATAGATGGGCGCAATTTCTATAAAGCCTAACTCGCAATTTGCCCGTTTTAAATTTGAGATTACGCAACTCTGAAACTTTGTTATGAACTCGGTGAAGCTTGAAAAATAGACATGCTCGCCATTAATTTTTTTTTACCCGATGATTGAATTTTTTCGGTGGCACGCAAGGCTCATTATTACTTTTTTGTTAAGTTGTAAATTTACGAGTCACATTCGAAACAGAAATAAATTAATAAAATAGACTTATGTATCGATTCTTTTATAATATTTTAATGAAAAACGTTGTTACATAACACTCAATTTTCCTACAAACGCACTTGGCACATTTACCATATGCTTATTTAAACCTAATTACTATACTATTATAGGTGCAGTTTTATACGTAAAGAAATTCTTTCAGCGGTTTTAATGTCATAAGAAATTTCTTGTGTGTGAAACTTACATTTTAGAAATCATGTAAAGTCAACGCAGACAACTATTTCTGATTTTTGATAAGTTATTGATGACATGCTCAATCTATATATAATTGTTTGGACATGACTAATCATTAACTAACAGCCTAAACTTTTGGGCCTATAAACGTGACATTTTGATATAAGTGAATACATTAAATTTTATTCCTAAAGGGGTAAAATAAAAGACAAACTGTTGTGTGAAAGTCCGTCACTTTAAAACTAAAAACCACGAATATTAAGATACTTACTTTTGGTTAGAAATAAATGTACATTTTCAAAAATTTACTGAAGGTAAATAATTATGAGGGAGAATATAGGCTGCAAATGTTCTGAATTTCACGCGGGCGAAGCTGCGGGCACAGCTAGTTCCAGTTAAAAAAGTTTATACGTATTAAGTTTTTATTAATTAAATTAGTCAAAATCTGTAGTCTTATTGTAGCACGTGTAAGATTTTTTTGGGTTGGTTATATGGAAATGTAAATTGATCGTTGCTAGGCAAACACGCTTCATAACTTTATCACCCACAACTTTATTATGCACTACGTAAAAGATCAGATGTGAGGCCAAAATTAAAAGTGATATATTTACCTGCAATTAAAATGCTCCCGATGATTTACAAATACATTTTTCCAATTTATTAATTATTCGAAGAAATAACAAAACTTCTATCTTAGTTCATAAACGAATCGTTACCTATATAAGTATAATGAATTCTCGATGTTCTTTCTCTCACTTTTAAAAATTATCAAAATGTTATTTTCGAGTATTTTTGAAACAGGTTTCTTCAACGTTAATTTACGTTATTTCTAACTGGTTTTATCAACCTGATAATTATTATTAAGTATGTTTTGGACCTTTATTCTGCAACACTTATAACGCATGAGCAGTTATTTAATATGTCGATAAATGAGACAATAGGAAGACAATAGGAAAACAAATAGAAAGCTGGCGTAAAAAATAGTGCTCAAGGGTTTAAAGAAAAAAATATAATAATAAACACCCCATGAGCCTACTACTTGTATATTTGTATGTAGAAGTCTGCTTACACACTATTTTCTTGAGCAAGAAGTTATTGAGTTTCTTGCAGATCGTTCTTGTTACGGTTGGTTGCGACAATGCTTCGCATGCACGTGCGACGGTGGTCAACAAATCAACAAGACACTGCGGATGAACGCAATCACAATTTGTAACACAATATCGAACGATTAGTGTTTACGAAATTTTATAACTAATATCACATGCAATATTATTACATTTCTAAATTAGTAATTTAAAAACCGAATTTGTTTTTTACTTTCGAAATATTTTATATGTATATTTTTATCGTGGTATTTTTATTCGAAGCCCTTATAAAACTATAGATAGAGTACATAACCTGTCTCTAATGATTTATATGTTAAAATTAAGTATGAAAACCTTATTAAAGCTATACCTAACAGAATAAGATGAAACAGCTGATAAATTTTTTAAATCTTTTGTTCATCAAAAATTCTTGCTACATTTTAATTAGTGACGAGACGAGACGATGAAACGAGATTTATTGCTATCAATAACAAGAATTAGGAGAAAAATAAATCAGTAATGATTTTGAACACTGATAGAACACTAGTTTTAATAATTATTTGTAATATATATTGTCCTTATATTTTAAAGTAAACATTTTATTAAATTCAACAATAAACGTGCTTTGCCAATAAAATGAGGCGTTATTTTTTATAATACTTAAAAAATATACATTTCTTTGTCTAATCTGCAATTTATTAGACATTCTATATTATCTCTATCGAAGATCAGTTATAGGGATGCGAAGATCCTCCTGTATTGTTTTATGAGTACGTGCAAATTATTCCCACAGTCAGAATACATTTAGTAACAATACAAATAAGTTACAATACAGTGCCCTCGGCGTTTGAACGGGCGGTACCGGGAGCACCAATTAGGTCTTACAATGTTGCCGTAACACACTATCTACGATTGTTTAGTATCCGATAGGTTTATGTCTAGTATTATATATATTATTTCAGCCTTGAATTTATGGTAATATAAAAAAAAAAATCAAAACATAAAATTTAAATAAGAATAAAGGTATTCAAGGTCAATGATGATAATACTTATATTTTGGGATAGTAAAAAAAACATTTTAATTTTCTTAATTTATTTATTTTACATGTATAAAATGATGATTAATAATATATTAACATTTGCCCACTTTGTAATGATGAAAGTGGCCTTAATATAAGTAAGGGTAATTTAAAATTGAAATCTGATGGAACAATTCCAGCATTCTTACTATTTAGTAGCCGTAAAACTAAAATTGTTAATAAATTTTAATATCTTGGAATAAAGAAAGATAGACGGGGGCAGGACGTGAAATTAAAAAAAGGAACTCAACATTTGGGGGAAATGAGAATAAAAGAGAAGAAACAAATGATATTCGAACGATTTATTAAATCATCGAAAACTTTATAGTTATATTTATTGGATACTACAGTTCTTAAGTACTTAATTTTTATTATTTACCTACCTTGTAAACTCATTTAATGCAAGCCTCAAATATTTTTAATTACCCTTGAAACACACGTTGTCCTCTCTTGTATTCGTCTGTACTAGTTATTTTTAGTTATCCGGTTATTTTGTTCTTAATAAAGGAAATGTTTTAAAATTAAACATGATAATTATAATTTATCGTGATGCTATGAATATATTTCCGGCTAAATATATCAATTCTATACATTTATCTAATTCTCAATACATAAATTTGATAGTTGTGAATTTCTAACATGTTAAGTTGGCTCTCAAGTGATGTTTTTGAAGTTAAAACTTCTTTAGCGGTGTTGAGTGATTCTCAATGCACTTACAGATTCGTGTTACCAATGCTATAATGTCAGCCGTCAACATAATTTTTTTTACACGTAATAGGCTCAGTGCTTTGACCACAATCTCATCTGATGTTAAGTGTCAATGTGGTCCAGGATGGTAAACACACTAAGCCTGGAGGTACTGGTTCTCAAGAGAAGCTACCGGAAAACACCTATTGGTATTTGACGACAAGTTTTCAAACTTGTAGTTACACAGGCGGCCAACATTAGAAAATGCCCTATCACCATGCCTGCATGCATGCATACCTGCCATGTATGATACAGTATGTCAAGTGTAAGATGGTGTATAAATGCTGGCGCTCAGAGATAAAATGTATACTTACGCAGTTTACGCAGTATCTTTTGATTATTAATAAATTATTTTAAGGAGCAAAATAGAAAAATATTCTATCCTGATATGGGCATGTGATGCGGAGGGAAAAAGAGGATGCTGTAAGAAAGGTACTGGATATAAATGTAGAAGGTTATATAAGGGAAAGGGAAGAAAAGAAAAAAAAAAACAAAGAAAATATGGACGGATTGTATGAAAGATGATATGTGTAGAAAGGTAGTGAATGCGGATATGATTGCAAATAGAGAAAAACAGAAGAGGTAGACATGTTGCGCCGACCCCAAATGAAAATGTGGTAAGGGTAGAGAGGTGATGATTACGATAACGCGGTGCTTGCGAAAGCCACCCCGTGTCGCCCACATCACAAATGCGGCGGACGGCCCCGGGGGGTTTTAATGGGTATTTCCGGGCGCTTCACGCCCGGGTAAGTCCCACACTGGCACGGAGTTCGTCCCTCCGTGCCCCCCTTACCTATTGCATTCGGGAACTCCGGTCTCACTAATGCAATAGGTAAGGGCAGAGCGTAAATGCATTTCCTCCCTACAAAAAAAATAAAAAGGTGATGATACGATACAGCCGGACACGAAATCTCTACTACCCGCAAAAATTTCTTTCCTTAATAACACTTTTAAAAATACATAAACAGAATGCATGACTTCACATTATTAACATAATAAAAGTAAATTATAACATTATAGCATTGCATCGTTCATTGTTGGTCGCAACGCCCACGGTTTCCTCGCCGACTGCGAGATGTCGCTCTGACATTATCCTGTGCATAAATCAGCCTTGCACCACATCTTGTACATTTTCATCGATAACGCAAACACGACTCACTAACACGAATTGTGAATATTAACAAAGTAATATTGTTGACATACCTATATAGTTTTATACAATTAAAAAACGAATACGGTTAATCCATCTATTAAACCAAAACACGTCCACTGCTGGACATAGGTTTCCCCCATTATTGTGTAGTTCATAATAGCTCCGTATTGCCATAATCGCCACGCTTGACAGGTGGGTTGGCGATCGCAGTCATGTGTTTGTTTATCCAGAGAATGCTGCAGCCCATCACCAGGTTTATCGCTTAGTCGCCTTTTACGACACCCACGGGAAGATATAGTGTGGTACTATTCTTAACCGGCTCCACACGAGTTATTTGGTTAACACACGATCATAATTAAAAGTTGTGTATTACGAGTGCATTGCTTACTTTCTTTAAAATAATTATATATAGCCCAATCGTGTATCCTATGAAAAAATCTCGTTTAGAAAAAAGATAGTAAATAAATTCAGTAACGTACCAGTTAATACCAAAGAGGTTATGTAAAATTGAATGACACTTGAACCAAGGTTATACATGAGAATAAATGCGTATGCAATAGAGATCAATATAAAAACATATTTATCTTATGTTTAGCTAGTGACTAAACTATTGTATATAACTGTTATCAAAACAAAGCGTCATGTAAAAGAATATCAGATGCTACTTTTTTCGCGTAAGGAAATGCTCGGTATGTGGGACTAAAGCGGCATAAAGCGCCCGGAATACCCACTAAAACCCCACGTTGCCATCTGCTGCCATTCTCTCTATCTCTCTCCGTCTCTTATTTAATACTTTAATTGGGAGCATCCTGGTACTAGCTGCCCCCTTTCGTCTGTCAGCGACAACTAAATCCTATCGTACGACTCTATTACAACAGGAGCTGGAGGGCAGGAGGGTATTGTGACTCATAGAGGTGGGAAAGTAAGGGTGAACTGCGCTCTATTATCACATTGCCATTACATGCCTACTAGCATAACTATGGTTAAGGTAAACAATCGTTGGTTGGAATAAAACATTCTAAGAAAGATTCATGTCAGATGAGGATCGGAGTATGTCCTTGGCCGTTACCGGGCGGTTGGAGATCCAGGTTGACCTGTCATATCAAAATACAGAAGCATGTCACAAACATTAATCAAAAATAATTAAAGACAAACGCAAAATACATTTAAATATGATACCTAAATATGCGAATTGGATTAATATAAAAATCTTAAATAAAACGGAAAGTCACCAATATGAAAATAATGTCCTTCAAAATTGTTGGTATTGACAAATTTTAACACAAACACTTAATCTTCGTTATAAATATAATATAATTCATAATAAATCCACTTTATGTAATTTTTTTTTTTAGTAATATAACAAAACATTTTGATACTTGTTGAGAAAATATTTGTGATATTTTGTAAAAATATAATACCTTATTGTCTGTACGAATATTGTTTATTCTGAGCCTTTATCAATGTCAGTAAAGAGGTGTTAATAAACCACAAAATATAATTACACGAACTTTACGTGAATGTAAAGTAATATTTTATTTAGTGAAAGGAAAAAAATCTGAGAATTATAAGCACTAAGTACCTTGTACACGAAGAATTTTGGTTTACAATTACATACTTCAAAGCTAATAATTTATAGAGAGAATAATAAGAAATACTGAGAAGTAACAAGAAATTATTTTTCCATTGCGACAATATGTTATTTCCTAGAGGTGTGTGGGACTTTGTAGGTTTAACAAATCCGGTATGACTTCCCGGTGTTTAATTAGTTGATTTGCAATTTTTCCTTGAAGAGCATACTTTCGTTGTCTGAAGGACGTCTGGTCAATTAGTGTGCACGAAAATAAAATTGAAATAGTAACTTAATACGTTTTCACATCCTGTTTGTGACGCAAATACATTCGCTTTTGAATAATAAAGAAATTCCATGGAATAGTCTCTGTTTTTTTACGTGGGAAGTGAAAGCCTACTATATGAAATTTATTGTATTTGTGTAAAATTATAATTTATAAAAAACACAAAAATAATCTACAAAATATTTATCTTTACTCGACAATTTTTTTTATATTTTATGCTTAATAATTTTATGGTGTGGATACTTCAAAATATAGAAAACAGTGCAAATAATTATCTATTAAGAAATTAAATAATGCAAAGCGTTTTATAGAAACTCATTTCTGAGAGAGAGTAAGCGGTTGATATGTAAATCTGTGGCCAGATGGCCAGTATCAAAATGATAACCAGAGCATCTAGGCTTAGTGTTTATCATCTTGGACTACATCGTCACTTAACATCAGACAAAGCACTGATCCTATACCGTGTAAAAATGTCCTGGACAAGAGTGGCGCAAAAAAGAGACTTATGGCGTAAAAGGGGGAGGCTTATACTCTGCAATGCGATGATAAAAACAAATGATCAGCATTAATAATGTACCTCCTACATTGCAATTAACCATGAACAAAAAAATAATTATACAGACATACGAAGAAGATTGAACTTATTGTTTTTAAGGCAGGTGCCCAGGGGTACCAATGTGTGCCTGATCTTACGCTCTGCGGCTCACCTCCTAATAGAGTAACTAGTTTTAAATACCTAGGTCACTGTGTCACTAATGATCTGAAAGACAACTTGGATATATATAGGGAACGTAGATCACTGGCTGTACGGTACGGTGTAACATGCTGGCTCGCAGATTTTTGCGATGCACTGAATAGGTCAAAATTACTTTATTTAAGGCATACTGTCAGTCTTTTTACACATGCGATCTGTGGGTCAGTTATGGCGCTAGTGAGTACAGCGATCTACGTGTCCAGTATAATAAAGCACTCAGGATATTGTTGGGGCTGTATGATTGCCGAGCGACGTATTGCCTTTGCGTATTCGTAAAAGATGTGCCTCATTAATGACACGCCTATACGCCAGTACTAAAAATATCTTGAGTTTATTCACGGATAGATGGGAGTCCCCAATGCTGCGTCATTGGATTAAACTCCACACGACGTAGCTTCACTCAACTTTATAAACACACTATCATTAGTTATTATGATACCATTGTAAAGTAAACTATGTATGTTATATATATGGGCTAGCCAGAAATAAACGATATAATAATAATAAAATATATATATCTCGTAAATACTTAACAACTGGTCTGAAACTATCTGACTAATATTTATTTTTAGTATATATATTAACTACTTATACAGATAATGAAGACATTATTTAAGTTAAATATAAATGTTTTTTTTTATCGTAAATGATTTATTAGTAGATGTTATATATGTATGTATTGAATGAAACAGGTTATTAATGTACTACTAATGAAGTGTGAGGAAGCTAAAATTTTACTATTATCTAAAATGAAAAAAAAAATGCTGCAGGTGGTCTCGATCTAAACAAGGACGCGCCCACGACAAGCCTTCACATTTTGGCGAAAGATACACATCAATCATAATTATTTACATATACTGAGTAAGTCACGATTTCGGATCGAAATGAAATAACCAGTCGAGAAAGATCTACCTGGGCTTTTTCGTTCGAATGTAACGGAGGTCATAAATATTGTGGTCTTATTTACCTATGCATACCAAAGTAAATGACCAGACCAATGTATTGGCTATTAACGTCTGCGGTAGTTTAATAAGTGTTATAAATTATTATCGTATGTACAATAAAGATCGTCTGGGTGTTCTGTTTCTTGCGTGCAGTACCGCGTAGGTATACTGATTCATAAAAGGAATAAAATTTAAATGACGTGCGCTTTTGATTATAAAGATAATGGGTTTATATTTTTTTTTAAATTTCCAAAGTATATCTTCAATTTGTTGTATTATATTTATAAGGAAAAACAAGATACATGTTTATAACTAGCGGGTTCCTGCGATTTCGTCGAAGTGTCATATATTTATTAAGTGTAGGATATATAAGTTTTGTTTTCGTACACCAATTTTGATTCAAACCGATTATGTTAAAAAAGCACCTGTTGTTTATTTTTTTATAACATCTAAAAATGATATCGATAATTTTTAAAAACCATTAATTGCTTATTAGTATATTATTATATACTTCGTGTAAAAAGTTTTATAAAATCGGTCAACCCTTTTTTGAGTTAAAACCGAACATTATTTTTAATAACAATATTTTTAAAAGACACCAAAGTTGTTAGACCCGTTTTCGAGTTATGTATAGACATACACACTGACAATCAAATTTTGTAAATGTCAGGAGTCCGAGATTATTAACGCCTGCAATTGTCGCAAAATAAAAAAAAAAACGTGCAGACAAAGCCTACTACATACATACTATATATATACATATACGTATATATTTACAATTACAAAAATAGAATAATATTACTTATAAAATACATTGCTAAAGAATTTTAATTGTGTTATTAACAATTATCTTTATTACATAATAAATAATAAATCGTTTCCTTTCTGTCCGTTCGTCTTATAACTCGAAATTTACTGAACCGATTTATATGGATATTAAACAAAAAGATATATTCTCCTATCAGATAGTACTTATACCTACTAAATTTAATCTTACATATTTTTTGTAGGAGTCCATCCGTCCATCAATGCATTCAACCGAAAGACGTCCATTGCTAAACATAGGTCTCCCCCAAAAATCACCACGACGATCTGTCTTACGCCTCTTGCATCCAGCGGATTCCCGCGACCTTCACCGGGTCTGCGGTCCACCTTGGGGGGGGGGGGACATACCCACGCTACGTGAAAAAAAAAAAATAATGGAAAAACCACACGAGATCTTTTTGTAAAGCGTTTAATTTAATTCAAAGCTATAAGCTTCCTATAGCTCATTCCGATAAGTTGACGTCAAAATTAATTACAAAATTCGGATAAAAACATTTTTTTTTTTCTGTTATTTAAATTCAAAATAGCAATTAGTGAAGAATGCGAAAAATATTAAGAGCTGTTATTTTCACATGCATCTTTTTTAGTTTTAGGAAGATACTTCACAGCGGGGTTTTTAAACAAATAAGACGATTTTTTGAACCAGCCTAATACATACATAAGGTAATTTGTGGAGAATATTATAAATATATTACGAGGCGTAGCTAGTCCTAATAAAGTACCAAATAAAAATAAAAATACCACATTGGGGCCTAATGGCCCTAATGGCAGTATACTAATTTGAATAAACGCCTGCACTGTTTTTGTAAAGTTCCACATGAACCAAGAGTATTGATCTCAAACAGCATAGATACCTGTACATGTTAGTTATTTTAACTTGACTTTTCACGCTGCATACAAGCTTACGTTAAATTAGCTGTGATACCAGCCTTCACAATAGTAACCGGAATATAGGGTGGAGTTAAATTATTTATACATATACCAGACCATAGATAAGCTATTTCCATCCTTTAATATCATGTACACATATGAAACCTTAGGGTTCTAAAATGCTGCCAGCTTCAGCCCCGGTAAGAGCTAGGGAGATAACATTATATGTTATCAAGTTAAGAAAGTCGGCCAGTGCAATCGCTATAGAGTCCGTGGTAACCATGCTCATTAAGGGTAAGATTTACTGTAGTAAGTGGCAGTGGACTGGGCACATTGCTCGCAGAACCGATGCCCGATGGGGCCAACGGGTTCTCGAAGGGCTACCACGCACCGGAAGACGTAGCGTGGGTATGGCCCTTTTTTTCTTTTTTTTTTTTGACGGGGGGAAATGCATTTACGCACTACCCTTACCCATTGCATTAGTGAGACCGAAGTCCCCCAATGCAATGGATAAGGGGAAGCGGAGGGACGTATCCGCATCGGTGTCAGACTCGCCCGGGCGCGAAGCGCCCGGAAATACCCACTAAAACCCCCCGGGGCCGTCCGCCGCATTTGGGATGGGGGCGACACTGGGTGGCTTTCGCATTCACCGCGTCGCCCCCTGCGGCAAACCCACCGGGCCTCGTCCGTGCAATGGCCCAATGGGGATGGTGGAGGAATACTTCCCCACCCACCTCTTCGCCCGCCCCCTCGAAGGGAGGCATGACCCAACGGTCAACAGTCCGGGGGGCAGGATATACTTCCTGCTCCCCATAGAAAGGAAGGAAGAAGGGATAGAGCGGAGGCGGGCACAGAAAAGCGGAAGAAACCCGCCTCCGCTATAGAAGAAAAAGATAGATCCCTCTCCTATACTCGTCTTGTTAGACTAACAAGACTTAGCAAGGAGAGGGAAGAGACAAAAACCCCAAAACCCTCAAGGAAAACCCTCCCCCACCACCAGAACACCCTCCTGCCTCAACCTTCACCGCTGCGACCCCCACACCAGCCCCCAGCGCCCCCCACTTCACAGGAGGCCGGCAAAAGGGGCGTGGGTATGCCTCTCACAAGGTGGACCGACTACCTGGTGAAGGACGCGAGAATCCGCTGGATGCGGGTGGTACAAGACCGATTGTCAGGGAGATCTTTGGGGGTGACCTATGTGCAACAGTGGAGGTCTTTCGGTTGAACGGATAGAGACGGGGGGATGTTGTAACTCTATTTGTAGTATGCAAGATATCTTTCCCAGCCTCAAACAGAGAGTAGTTCGAAAAGTTTCAATATTTGAAATGGTAGTCTTGCGTCCCGAAGGTAGAAGATATTTTCGAACTATAGAGTTCACAAAAAGGACACAATGAAAGAATTATATCCGGCCAAGTCATTTTTTTAATATTGACAGACTTACATTAGAAAATAAATATATTAAACGAGATGCTAGTATATGGGTTAATAATTCAATGCACTATATCATTTTCAATATGGACAATTTCTATATAAGCGAGTAGAATACATATTTCTGTTAATCTAACCTCCATTTATAATATGATATATATAATGAAAAACAGCTCAACTTTAATAAGAAGTTTTATAAATGGCTAATTTCGAGTTATTAACGAAAATATAATTTTCGATTTGAAGAAATAAAACATAAACCTTATTAAAATAGTTTCTATGATATAAAATTATTATTATAAATGCATACCTTATTCTCAAGGTTTCTATGAAATCGTTATTTTGAAGTAAAGATTATATCCGCTTTTAAAAGCTAAGAATAATATTATACCGCAGTAATTCTCGTTATCACTGTTCTGGCGATAGACTTAGCTATTCTGATAATATAGTGTGAAAACGTGACTCAATTCTTAAAGTGAATTGTTTGTTACACACAAAATCTACATTTTAATACCTGCAGGTGTTTAGTTAGTGTCTAGTGTTTTATGTTCAATAAAAATCATTCATAGCGTTGTAAAATTAAACTAGCCGGTTTGACGAAAAACAAATAAATTATTCCTCATCTCGGGTAATGTTATCTAATCGTCTTCCTTTAATAAAGTACAAATAAATAAGCTGGTTTTAATAATTAAAATATTTTCTTATATATAAACTATGCTATTATTATTCTTATTCGAGAAAGGGGCTATGCAGGCTAAGACAGTCCTGTGTCACTGCGACCTAGATAGATCTATTGTGATCGCCCCCATATTCCTAAAGCTCACTGCCTAGACCTACAACCTGGATATACTGTAGGATCTTTTTGACAAAGTGCGTCTGTTTCTCCTCCGGGAACAACGCATGTTTACGCAGAACTCGGTTGCACACAAGATGTTTTTGGTGTTTCATCTGCAATTTCACAGAATCTGTACACTCTTGTGTTCTGGGCACCCATGTTGTGCATATGCTTGCCCAAACAACAGTGCCCAGTTAGCTCTCTCACTAATACTCGCAGCTGATTCCTACTGAGCATCAGGGCTGCCTCAGCTTTGCGCTGAGTACATCCCCTGATGAGCTATGCTAACAAAGAGCGTGAGTAAACCCCAATCAAGGTAGACCAATGACCTAGTGAAGGTCGCGAGAATCTGCTGGATGCCGGGTCAAGACCGCTCGTCTTGAAGATCTTAGGGGGAGACATACGTCTGGTAGTGGTCGTCTTTCGGTTGAATGGATGGATCGATGGACATAAACTAAGGCATCTTTATATGATATATGCATAAGCACTCTAAGACATTACATGACATATGTTACGATTATATAAGCTCATACAAATAACTAGTTCAGTAAAATTACATACATGTACCGATAGCGTCTCCCCGAGGGGTCGCGGGGCGCATTTGCCACGAGAATGCAATTCTGCATTTATTGTGCATGTATTTATGCATATGAATATAAATATTATATTATAACATCTACAATTTTTGCGTCAGAATTTGTCCGGTAATAGAAAATGTGATCGATTTACAAATAATTATCTTCTGCCCTTGACTTCGTTCGTGTTGACTTTAGAATTCAATTCAAAGAAAATGTTATGATGAAGTTTTATTTTGCATTTTTGAAGAAACACTATTCTGTAGTACATCATTTTGGCTTATCTGTTATGAAAATTCATTTTTTAACGAAATGTATACAGAATACTGATGAATGTCTGAACTAACTAATAACTTAAGGTAAACACCGTACAAAAATCCATTGCATGCTTTAGGAGGAGTTAACGTTTTTATTAGCAATTCATTTATCTACCTAATAAAATTAAGCTCATTTGATAATATACGTTTCGTATAAATCTTATTAAAATCAGAAGTGTCTTCTGAAGGAAAACACCTGTAAGTTGTAACTCCTACTCATTGTTAAAACGTGCCTATGAGTTGTTGCGAAAGATAAAAGAATCGCTAACTTGCTGTAGCTAAATTACTCGTGTAACGTTAATAATACGGGTTAAAGACATCGGTCGAAAACCTCGTGATGTGTTTTATTATTCATATTTTAAGAAGCATAAAGAGATGAAGTATTGAACCTAAATTTTTAGCAAATTTGTCTAGAAATTCATTTACTACAAATTTTTGACGTTTGTCCATTATCTTGGAGATATTCTTGTATGTTATGGGATAAAAAGTATCCTATATGTTACTCTATAATACCAGTTCTCATTGTGTCAAGTTTTGTGAAAATTGGTTCAGTACTGTTAGAGTGATACGCGTCCACAGGGAAAGAGAGAGAGACAGACAAAAATTCTAAATAAAATATCATTGGCTTCTATATCAATAATATAGCCGACCCTGAAATAATGTTCAAAAATATTTAATACACAGATTTGGCTTAAATATTATTATAATTTTACAATATATGTGATCAGATTTATGACCACAATCTCACCTGATATTAATTAAATGAGGATGTGGCCCAAGATGAAAAACACGCTTAAAGTAAAGGCATGTGATGCTGTCCTGGTGTTTAGTGGTAAACTTGAAGTAGGTATATTATTAGATAAATTAGACAAAATTCCCTACCACTATGTTATAATTTAATCACGAAGTTTTATTTTACTTAAAGCTCAAGCTTCGAACTAGGATTCGTATTCGAATCTACCAATTGACGCAGTAGCCAAGAAATCTAACTCTGAACGAATATTGCTTAAAATTAGGTTGTTAACATTTTTTATTAGCTTATAGGGTACAGTAATAGTTAAATATCAGGTGGATTGCACAACTATTTATTACAAGAATACAAAAAATAATTAAATTTTGTCTTTGGTTTTTTTATACACTAGTATTTAGTGTCGTTCTACGGATAAAGTCAAGACTAAGACGTTATAAGAATAATGTTTTGGTTTTTGCAGATAAAAGTTTTAATAGACTAGTTTCAAATTCATATAATTTTTTACTGTACATACAAATAAGAGTATAAATTTTAGTTCTTACATAAGTAGATCAAAGATATTTATGATGGTAATCTACGTCTACGAAATACATAGATTTAGATGACAAAAAAATCATATAAAACTAATACTTTTAAATGTATTATATATTATTGTGACCTAGTAGAACAAATAAACTGACACTAATACACATCGACTGACATATTTACATATTAACAGCACATAATTAATTATCATTAAAATATACACATAAGAAAAAACTTTGGATCTTCGTGTTTCAGACGGCATTGATATGACAATAGGTAGGATTATATCGTAACCAGATAAGTACGGTCTTCCCCTACCTCCTTGGATATTTTTGGCAACAGAATATAACGGGGTGCCGTTTAATATTTGAAGGGTCTTATTTATTTGGTCTTCTGAAGTCACGCTCGTGTCGCGACCGGCCACGACCGAGCGAGCGCCACAGCGGCATTCCTCCTGTCAAACTTACCATCAAACCGAACGGGAAAAAATTCCTAGAGCACGCAAGGACAGACCGTGAAATTCTACGAATTTGAAAAAGTTACACTTTGACATATAATGTATAGGTATTCGTCGTACACTATCGATCTTAGAATTTAAGAATTTGGTTTACCTACTGTTTCTAATGCTACGAGTATTAGTGAGAGCACTAACTGCGCACTATTGTTTAAGCAAAAACTTGCACACTAGTGTACAGAACAGAAGAGAGTGCAAGTTCTATAAAACTGTAAACGAAACGTAAAAAACAAATCTTTTGTGAATGTGATCCATAAATATTCATACGTAATCGAATACTGGTTGAATACGCGTGGCTCCCGGAGGAGGTCCAGACGCTCTCTGCCTGATAGATTCTATAGCATATTCAGGTTCATAGGTATATATAAACGAAATAAAAATGTATGAAGCATCCATAACTTTTCACGCAATTATTTCAATCTTTGTTTGTTAACTGCTTTTTTTGTTAGTAACTAATGACAAGCTGACAAAAAAAACTGGAATCATTCCTTTTTTCACTGTATTTCAACAAGTTTAACTATTTGAATACTAGAATAAATAAATGAATAAACTTAAACGCAATAAAAATGTACAGATAACTTATTTCACAATTAAATTTGAAATGATGCATAATGATGACATATGTAACCTTTTTGATATTACGAATTGCCCTAATTAATTCTAAATCATGATATTTGAAATTACATTATTAAATTAGTAATGTCACTTATATATTAATTAGATTTACAATATGCGCATAAATTACAGTCTTCACTTTGATGTATCATTCGATGGCGTCTCGATTACGTGACAATTTCGATGTAAATTTTACATCCATTAACAAGTGTTCCGTAGTTTATTCATTAATTGGTGCAATTAATATTAATTATTAAACGTGGTTTTAAAGAAACAGAAATTATTCAATATATTATAATAAAAAATGTACGTACAAACTGATAAGAAACTTTCGAAATCTATATATATAGCAAGTATATACTTGCTATATAGCAAGTAATTTCCAATTACTGTTTGTCAAGTTTCACTGGTATAATATGAAGGTCACAATTTTACACACTTGAATACGACCGTGGACTTAATGCCTTAGGCATTTTTTTCCAGTCAATCTTAAAGTTGTGAAGAAATTAACAAGGGTAGGTGCAAAATATACATACATAAATAACGTCACACCTCTCCCCCATTATGGTAGGCAGAGATTACATCCTTTCAACTGTTAAGATCCAGACACACGTCTTTCGCTTCTTCTTCACATTCTTCAGTTACTGGTATTTATGACCTGGCCAAGAGATTTAACTGAATATTAATATTTGTAACATTTTAGAAATATATAACGAGATAATACGATAGACAAACTATAATCGATTCAGAAAAAATAAAAACAGGAAATTAAAATTATAATTATTCCTTTAAATCGATAGTAAATAATCGATAATTTATTACAACTATTACGACACGTAATTCGGCATACAAGATAGTACTGACAAGATTTCTAATCGTGATTGGTTGATCGCTGTAATGTTGTAATGACCTCGTCACTCCACAGCTTGACGTTCGGATGTCAACCGCCGATCCTTTATCATAATAATTAAAAGAGTTACTTTGCCCGGCACAAGGTCGCCGAATTATTTGAATTATTGAGAGCGAGGCTGACCGCGACTTTTCACTCTATAATAGGGTTGATATACATGCGTTATCGATAAAGGTTATGATTTATACTTTTTTATTATACCAACTGGATATATGATGTCATTGCGTCATAGTTATCAATGTCCTTAAAAAGCACATATTATAAGCAAATACATAATGAGTTAATTAAATAGAAATTGATCTTCATTTTTTTTGCAATTAATGTTTCGAAGAAGGTCGCTATGTAAATGAAACTTTTTCAAATCTCGAGCTACTCAGCAGTGTCAAGTTGTCAAGCAGACATCGAATTACAATTTTTGCTAATTATCAGAATACTATTTTACCTACTTAATATTTGCCTACTTTAATATCAATTTACATACAATCCCAATTGGTATATAAAGTTAGAAATACGTATATACAGATGAACTACATGATTTTTGCTTTATTTGTAGCAGTACAACCAGAGTGACGAAACAGTATTTTTTGTTTTTTTTTTTAGTTATCAGAATCAATTTCCCATAATGACCGCTGTTTACGTCAATATTGTAACGTAAATTCCAACCGACGTCTTGGTTTGTTTTGAACGTCATTCCTTTTATAACAACGATTTGGTTTTCTTCTATTTTTCACATCAATAAGTTTGCATAAAAGAGGATTTATATATTCTGCCTATTATTTTGTATGCCCTGATATTTTCATGAAACTAAGTTGAACTAACAAAATGGTACGCTGTAATTTCTGGTGATAGTGTTGTATCTATGTTGATGGTTCTATGCTACTTCTAGCAGTCTTATCTTTGTGGAAGTTTTATAAATAATACATAAATATTGATGATTTTTATAGTCTTTATTATATTAATAGGTAAAGATAAAACAGAGCATGTCGGTTTTGTGGGTTTTTTTATTTGGTTTATAGTGAGCTTTAATATTGCAAATTTTCAATAATGGTTATGTTTCAATACCGGCCATGGAGCGGCCAGTAGTTATCATGTTTAAAGATCTCTGTATTTAAAAATGCAACGCAATATAATTACTATAATTAGTTATTATAACAACATGTTGTCAAAAATTGTATTCAAAATATAGGAAATTACCAAAGGCAGAAAAAGTGTATTTTTTTTTATAAATGCACTACATCTAAAGGATCTGAAGAAATAAAAGAATAAAGATAATATCTAGTTGGAATTAACGTACGACGATTGGCGTAATCGGAAAGTATTAAAAAAGAAAACACCTAAATCTACGCCATTGAAGCCAACGCAATGATTAATAGCGTAAGCTTTTACGTTAAACCCTCTAATAGTCATTTAAAGAATAATACAAGACAGCTTTAAAACTGAAAAAAAAAAATAGTACTTTTATCTCACGTATTATCTCGTATTCTTGAAAATCTCGTTTTTATATATCATTCACAATTTTATAGTTTGCGTAGTAAATGTTACTTATTGTCTAAACAATAACATTAATATGTGCCAGAGTATTTGACATGGATCGATCCTATTCTTAAAATCTATACTATTAAATAAAATTGAAGTGACTGTTTGTAACGTCAAACGATTCTTTTTTAGTAAATAAATATGAATGTATATACGACAACAATACGAAAAATACAATTTTTAATTTTTTTGTCTATTTGTTTGTAATGGGTAATCTCCAGAACGGCTGGACAGATTTTGAAACGACTTTTTTTGGTAGATAGCTGAAGTTACTCCGCGTAACTTAGGCTATTTTTAATTTTCGAAAATGATTAGGGTTCCGCGTAAAAAAATTAAAACTCATAAAAATTTGAATAAAATCCAACTCAATGCACAGTTTTACTCGAAGGTATTTGATTTGTGAGAAATACCTTTGGTTAATGTCAGTAGCAAAAAAATGTTTGGAAAATAATTAGGATTCCGTATAAAAAAATTTAAAAACTACATTATATAGTGAACATTTATATGAAACGCGGGCGAAGTCACGGGCACAGAACTTAGTTCTCTAATAATTTTCTTTGCGTATTAATAACCCATATAAAAATATTCATCGTAACTAACTAGATTACTTTATCGAATAATTGCTAAATAACTCTCTAGTACTTAAATACAATTTAAATATCATTACTCACATATTGTAAATTCCTATACGCAATCGCTGTTTCATTTAAATTAAGTCTTCTGCAACAAAAATGAGATTGCGTGTTTAGGACGCCCACCAGGCGGATACATACATATCTATATCAAATTATTAACCGAATATTATATTATTATTTAAGATAACCAATCTACAGACTAATAAATAGACTAATGAGTGTCAATATTCAGCTAACCAATCGTGGATCGTGAGCTTTTACATTATTAAGAGTTGTTACAAGTTGATATAAATTTTATTCGTGATGGTAAAATTCGTTATTTTAATTATTCTACTTTATTTTCCTGTAGATAAAAAATTTAAGAATAATGGAGTAGTAAGACTTTTTTTACTTTTATTCTTAACCTTATGGCCTTTAGAATTGCATGTACTAGAAAATATTACAGATCGTACAAATGTAAAAATAAAATAGCATTTAATACACAAAGAAAAACAAGTTTCATAATAAATTTTTGTTTAATAATAATTTAATGATTATAACCTTTCAATGTCCTTGAGATTGAAGTTACTTTAAATAATAAAGTTTAATTATTCGTATGTATACAGAATTTCATGATTCTAGAAGATGTACCCTTAAAAAGAATCTTTTAAAAAGTACAACATGCGTATTTTACATTAATTGCTGCAATCGCTTCACTCATTATAATTCATCTTGACATTATTGTCAAAATTACACTTGTTAAACTTGTAAGGATATTATTATTTTATTCACATCTCAGTATGATTCCGAGTAAACGGTCAAAAAAAAATCGTGCGCTCGCGTCGCCGAAGGTCGCGCGACGACGTTAAGGCCGATCAGCCACTATGAACAATGGGCATCTGTTGTAATTACTATTACTTATGGCTTGTGCAATTGATAGTTGGGCAGATATGTATGACGGAGATCATTTACACGCTGGCTATGTTGCGTGGATACAAAGTTTCAACCTCTTTGTTCGCGTACCATATGATTGTAAAAGTAATTTTTGAGAGAAGATGTATATCTGAAATATGGAATATTCACGTCGGCAAATCGGTGCCAGCACGGTCATGGCACGGCGCTACGGTCCCGTTCGGTGACGAAATGGTCTAGCGTGCATAGTCACATAGTATATAACTCATACAAACTGTATTTTTTTGCATATGCCGGGACGGTTACGGTCATGGTATGATACAGTCTAGTGGGCAGAATCCTAAAGGACTGCATGTTATGCATGAAAATGTCATTGCATCACGCTTTTAGCATCCTTAGTTGGAGATCAAAACACGGCCGCTGGAAGAGGTCCAGGGGTGAAGCTTACAGATTGAAATTAAATGTAATTTAGTTACATCATTGTTATTTATTAGAAACTCCATGTGGTTCTTGTAACAGTTTAAACTCGTATTGAGTATTTAATATGAAGCAGTCACACAAATCGTTCAATTTTTACGACACTTGCAAGAATTACACAATAATAGTTACGTGTAAAACAGTAATTACCTACAACACCCAATCACCTTCCGTATACGACGAACAATAAAATCTATATCGATTTTTAAAACGAACGTTCCGTTTATCTAACTAGATCTCGGTCAATCTCTTTTTTTTTCGTTACACAAACACGCAATTTGATGATTTTATTTGTAACACTGATTGCATACCTGAGACAACGTCGATTGAGTTTGTTATTTAAGCCGCGCACGAAAACAAAAGTTAATTATTACGAATGTTTTATAAATCGTTTTCTATATTCAATGAGTAATATCCAAACATCCATTCGCACCCATCGGATTCCCGCGACTCACACCAGGTCGTCGTTTTGTAGAGATTTTCTGTAATACTTACAAAGTAAAGGTTAATAGGTTATAACTAAAAACGATTTGAAGCGATAATAGCGCAGTTGATAGTGCAGTTGGATTCCGTGTCAATGGACGCGGGTTACAGGCCACTTATACAACTCTAAAATCAGCCTGAGCTTTCGGTGAAGGAAAATATCGTGAGGAAACCATAGCATGGTGATAGGGAATTTTTTAATAATGTCTGCCTGGGTAGCTACCATCCTCAAATTTGAAATCCTGTCGCGCCAAATACCAATAGGTGTGTTCCGGCAGCATCCCTTGAAGCTTAGTGTGTTTACCATCCTGAACCACATCATCACTTAACATCAGGTGAGATTGTGGTTAAAGCACTGAACCTATAACGTGTAAAAAAATAAATAATTACATAGAAAATTGTAAAAAAAAACTGTATTTAAAAAAGTAGCTACGTTAAATTATGATGTTACACGTACAAATATGTGATATTGATCAAGTATTCCATTGTATACATTATTTGAAAATAAAGTTTTTAATACAGGTTCAGAAATTATTCTTGGAAATACTATATTAGTTTAAAACCTGTTAGAAAATGCATAGTATAAAACCGTAGTATTATTCTAGAATGTTGACGTCTAATAGATTAATTTGTCACTAGCCAGAACAACTAGAAAAGATTCCTCTATTAACAGTATTTGCACATATCTATAGATTTTACTACTCCATCTCAATGTTGAAAGAGGAAAGCTGTAGTGATAGGGTACCTCCAGTTGTTTGGAGGCTTTCTTTTGTGTTATCTTATTTTGTTCTTGTTATATAGTTAAAATGACGCAGTATTCTGACGCATATAACTGACACTGCAACTGTTAACTTCAGCCACATCACTATAGACTTTATAAATTTGAAGCAATGATAACGTGATTGTTATGTGGTAGAGGATGTAGTGAGAAAGATAGAGAAAGGTATGCTTCATTGGTTTGGATATCTAGAGAGGATGGACGAAAGAAGATTGACGATACAAAAGCGAATGTGACTGGACGAACGTGTAAGGGCCACCCTAGGCGAACGTATCTCGACCAGGTTGAGGACGTTCTGGAGAAAGACAAGGTTAAAAGTACCCGTAACCGAAGAGCATGTATGAAGGTGCAAAAAACGTGAGTCAGGATCCTAGCATGTGAAAGGATGTGGTCTCTGTATACCCTTATGGGAGAGAGGCGTGACGGCGTGAAGGCAGTTGGTTTTTCTGTCAGATTTTGCATCCATGAACGCAGGTTTGAGCCCCCTATCGCTCTAACTGTACAATTAGCCTGAGCTTTCGGTAAAGGAAAACATCGTAAGGAAACCATATTATGGCGGTTTATAATGTCCGCCTGGATAGCTACTACACTCAAGTTTGAAAACCTGTCGCTATTAGGTATGTGTTCCGACAGTATCCGTTGAAAACCAGTACCCCTAAGTATAGTATGGTTACTATCCTGGAACACATCATGACATCAAGTAGTATTGTGGTGAAAGCGCTAAGCCTAAAGAGCTTATAAGAAAAAAAACTCAATCGTAGTCTTTCGCTGATCGCTTTTTTGACCCAAGTATCATTAGTGTGACGTAAGTCTTTGCGTGAGCTTCAAGCTCACAATGGGAAAGAACGGATCGGACGAAACGACGGACGGAAACGAAGGATCGGAGTTGCGACGTATTCTCGTTCCTCCGATCCTCATTATGTAACTCAGCGAAAATAGTTCGTTCATTAAAAACTAATAAAGTCCATTTAACTCAGTCACACAAATAACCAGGCTTCTTAAAAAGTAAGTTTCTCACAAATCGTATAAAGATTTCACATTTAGAATACTAAATGCATAATATTACCATCTTTATCTTGTCATTATTTGTCATATATGTAACGTTATATTATGTGGGCGTATTTTATTATCTATAGTAATAATATAAGTAAGTATACAAATCGTAGTCTCGGATCTCTAGACATGGAAATGTCATGTGACGTCACGAACTGAGTTTTGACGTAGACATTGATGCTGACAGAATTACCGCTTCGAAAATGACGTAATAAAAGATAATAATTATGTTTGTAGGTACTCACGTTTTATGACAATTAAAGTACTACAAAATTACTCGTAGACTTGATTTTTATTGCAGTTAAATATTACAACAATCGTTAAATAATTTTGTATAATTTAAAATATTTGGATTATTGTATTTTTTTAATTATTCTTTCTTTAGATTAAATATTCCTCGCTCTTCAAATAAAATTATAAACCTTGTTTGTTAAGTTATACAGATTTAACTCTAAATTAATAGAATATGTATATCGGTATACCCATACCGATAATAAACATATAATAAATCTATTTTCGTGTTCGTACGTGTCAACTTTTGAAGTAATTTATATGGAGTTCTGATATTACTACAGGACTAATACGCGCTAGTAACATCTTTCATAGAGACTAAGAAGTAATGAATCAGCAGTAAGCCTATATTTAATCTGGATAAAACATTGAATATCTAAAGTTTTTTTACGTAAACCAAGGAGCATATATGATTTAAAAAATAAAACCTTTAAATCAATGGATTTTTATTATTATTATAAACCAATTAACGGACATACAGGAGAAGCGATGATGACACAAATGGTTGTTAGTCGGAATCTGCGTCGTTGCCCCAGGTACGATCCCACCTATAAATGAGCTCGAATAAGTGTGAGCTTTCGTTTAAGGCAAACGTCGTGAGGAAACCATAGCACGGTGGTGGGTGGGTTATGTTTTTAATAATATCCGTCTAATTAGTTACCACCTTCAAATCTGAAAACCTGTCACTATACACCAATAGACGTAGACCTCTAAGACTGTGTTTGTCGTTCTGGTCTATATCGCCATTTAACAGAGAGTGAGATTGGGATCAAAGGGACAACTTTATAATTACTAGTGTACACCCGGTAATTGATGTTTAATTGTAATCGTTATTGAAATTTTTAAGAAAAAAACACACTAAAGCCCATCCATAGCTACTAAGAAAAAGTATATTTCTGTTGCTACATAGACGATAAAAATGTCTTTAACTGTTTATTTTTGAACATATTTAAATACTGATATTTCAAATTAGGCACAGCCTTAACTTACACCGCTCGCATTCTCATATGTTATTATATACCAGAAACTTGACTAGAACATTACAATGTGAGCCTCTTCATATACCGTGGTTCTCTCAAGTTAAAATAACCCGAAACCAAATTGTTGTCGCCCATAGATTGCGTTCCGGACATATGCCTCAACAAGTTTTACTATCTCATTAAAAAACGTAACTAACCCAATTGTGAGAAATGCAATAGAGTTGAAGACATGCATCACGTGTTGATGGAATGTGTCCGGAACAAAGCAGAGAGGGAAAGACTTGTAGCATACCTTGGTCTCAATATGTGGGATCAGGGTACATTTCACGCAATTATTTCAGAGCCCAACAGTGCTGACGCCCTGTTGGTATACAATTTAGTTGCTAAATATTTTACATAAAATTTGAATGTACAATTAGTCCGGCGTAACCCAAAGGGTTAAAGGCCAGATATATTGGAAAAAAAAAACTTGACTATATTACAGAGACTGCCAAAACAATGGCGCATCAAACTCATGTGCCTCCTACGTTCGAGATAAACTGTTACACTCTCAATTTTAATACACACTGACGTATCGACTACCTTACACGGTTCGGACAAAGCCCATCGGCCAATTTGATTGGCCTGTCAAAGGCGCCTTAATTACTTCCTAATATTGACAAAGCTGCTTTTTGTCTATCATTCCCGGCCATTATGTCAGACTGTCAGAGAAAAAAAAACACGTTTCAAACAAAAGCAATCCTAATAGATCCTAGAGTTGACATGCAATATATTCGTTTACAATATTAAAATATCAGCTAAGCGCACCTAAATAATTAAAAAAAAAGTCAAATACAAAAAAAACAGTTCAAAATATACTGTGGTGTAAATTTTGTATAATATATCCATGAATCTAATCTAAAATGTTGATGAGATTTTAGTGTTTTAAAAAATTTGGAAACAAGTCGTGTTTCTATTTTTTCTTCGAATTTTTAATAATTATTACGATTGATTTTCGACTACCCGGCGAACGCTAGTTCGCATTATTATAAAGAATACATCACACAAAATTTGATAACTTTTTACTAGATGGTTATTTATTAGCAAAATTCGTTAATTTAACCCGTCTTCAGTAACTTTAGCTTTTCTGACTGAATGATTTGTTTTGCATATACTATATGCGTTCATACTTTTATATTTTATTCATATTTACTATCTAGTAAATTAATTTCTTTATAATCTTTTTAAAGTAATTTAAAGAGGTTCTCGTATTGAAGCTACTTTTATATGAATTATTTTTGTTTCTTAATTAATACTATTGAATTATAATTTTTATTTATCTTCTTCTTTAAATATTTGCATTAATTAGATATGTAAACTATTGTATATTCCAATTTAACGGTTAATGGTTACTTAATTACAATACGATAGCTGAATACAAAATGTGTCGAGTTGCGTACAAACTTTGCAGTCGGCTGTTGTTCTATTGTAGCATCGTTTTCTAATTAAGCTCGAGATATCTTTTTATGCAAATTTCAATACATTTAAGAGACATTCTATTATCCCAATAGCATATAGAATTAATAATGAACGCTTTATTTGTAGAATAATTGTCTTTTATAATCATCTGTATGTCTAATAAATTATTCGTTATATGATAATTTAATTATGAAATCAACTTTAAAATTACAGGGTAGGCACTTATGAAAATCTGATATTATCCTTAAGTACAACAGGTATATCTCCAAATAAAGTCATATAACAAATTATTAATAAGTCATGTACATGATGATAGAGCAAAAAATATTCTGTTAGGTCATACTAAAATAGACTGTCCATTATTAATCAAATATCATCTATGGAAATTATGGATTACATATCTTTTATTTCCTTATTGGCATGTACTGTATGGACTTGGAAAGTAACACCAGTGATAGAGAAGCTGAAAGGGAATCGTTTGTCTTGGTATGGATAAGAAAAGAGACGAAACTCATGTGACAAAAAAAACGTGATGACTTTGAAGGTTGACGGATAGAGAGGGAAAGGACGGCCAGAGAAAAAAATGGATATACTGTGTGAGCAACGACATGTTGACTAATAGATATATATGGAAGAAGAGGACATATTGCGCCCACCCCAAATAACTAAATATTGGAAACAGGATGATGATGATGAAGATTGGCCTGAATACCTTGGTCAAAATATTACTAATACCACGAATAAAACTATATTATAAACGTAGTTAGTGCGGAGCAATATATGTACGTTTATGAAACGAAAAATCGAAAAATGTATAAACATTAAAACTGAAAGGATTATCAAAGAATTTAAGTAAATATTTATAAACATAACAGAATAATGGATGAGACTGTGTGGACAGACGGACCTAGTGAAAGTTGCTGGAATCCGCTTGAAATAGGTGGAGCGAGACGTGTCGCTGTGAAGTTCCTTGGCAGAGCCATAACACCAGCAGTGGACATCATTCGGATGACATGATGATGATTATACACAAGGAAATTAATTTTTATAGGTATAAACCACCTATCCGGGTAAAATTCGTACCACCTCAGAATCAATAAATTTTATGTTATCAGTTGACTTTATTTAAAACAACCTGTATGAAAAAATAACTTTACTTCATTTAAAAAAACACCGAGAATTTTTCCGTTTTTGTACTACGGGGGGCGAAGACTAATGTCACAAATTATATATTATAAAAAATCTAAATGGAAATATAAATGGTGTTTAAATTTTTGTTTTATGTATGTACGTGCTCATATATGGATTATAAAATCATGTATCTACATAACAAAAAAAAGGTTTAGTTTAATCTTGATTTATGATATTATTATTAACTCAAGACGGTTTTTTCATCGGTTTGCATAACGAACTCGGCTCTTACGATTATATAAAAAAGAAAATAATTGAAATTTTAATAAGAACTTTCAAACGGAACGTGGCGTGTCCTATACAATAAAGTGGAGCACAATGCAACGAGAGCGAATGTATTATTCGAGCGCGCGCGCGTTATCTCTATGCGCGGGCGCACGAGCCGCACAAAAATGTGCGCCCGCGCATAGATCCACATCGGGCAGATAGCGTGCGCACCGGCCGCCCGTCACGACGCATGATGCACACAACACAAAATCAAATGGACATCATGAACTGAGATCGTTGACGAAAACTCAAGTCAGGCGGTGACTCGATTGTGATCGTTTTACAAAATATTTTTATAACGTTACCCGAGCTTCATAATAAAATACGCGTCCGAGTATATAGTACGCTCGGTGTATTTTGCCCGCTCTGAAGGTAGTTTCTGCGAACTTTCGTGCATGTGATAGAGATAATAATAAGAGTTTTCTAGGTAACAGTGTTAGATTTTACAATAAAGTCCGAAAGGATATTACGATCTACCATACAATAAATTCAGGCACCATGTCAAACAAGTTTTAATTTGCAAGGGTTATTATAGTGATGTCTGTAATTTACAGCATTCTCTGTGCATCTACTAATAAACTTTGTGACTATTAGTTGTAAAGTACCAAAAAAACATGCAGAAAAAAATCAGATCGAGTTTCTTGCCGGTTCTTCTCGATGCCTGGATTGTTATCCGAACCGGTGGTAGTGTTTTTTAACGTTCATAAGCGCCTTATCAGGTCCTAAATTGTGTGAAGAATTTTTTAATTTTAAATTTAAATATACATAACACGGCGAATATTATTTTTTTAAATATAATAAATAATAATACGCTTAATTATTGAATATTTTCAATAAGCAAATCTCTTTTACACATGTATTATCGACCGCAATGTATTTGAGTTGCAAAACACACGACATCTTTTTATTCTCCGTCATAGTATGTTACTGTAATTTTATGACGACTCATTTATATCGATTATACATTTCGGTTGACTTTATAAATAATACAACTCATCGTGGAATTTATATGCGAGTAGGTATTTTTTTTTAAAAGAAGAAAAAATTTTTCTATAATAAACAATTTTAAAGCACACAACAAATACAATAATTACTTGAAAAAAAATAACGATGATATTTGCTAATAACTTTACTGGTATTCGTGATGTAATTGATTAATGAATAAAAAAATCTAACAGTAAACGAATTCAACGCTATATTAGGCATTACATTAAAGAATAAAGCTCCTTTTAATTCGTCTTTGATGTTGTTTGTTTTTGGTATTCAAAATTAATAATCAATTTTTATATTTATTTAGTTTTATATTTATTTATTTGTAGTCCTTAAGTTTTTGTAAAATAATACTACTCAGAAAAACTGAATAATATGCTCGCATAAATAATTTTGTTCACATAAATAATGCCGTACACACCTATAATTAAGGTTACATTTAACATGTACTGTAGTAAAAATGTAATTTTTAATAAACTAAACTTATTATATACCTTGTTGTTTATTCAATAAATACATTTTATTAAGACCCTCTGCTAGTTTTAAGTGTGCAAACGCTACCAATACATTTATATCTATGTTGGCAGTACGCACTAATATAGGAGACGTTCCAAGTTTCATGAAGGTCTTAAGGGTGTGTAGTGATTTTTTGTTCCCCTGGATCGCGGCTACTATGCGCATATTGAAAAATCCAGAACAAGACGCGTATCGGTGCACCGTCTTACGGTGTAAACCAATGTACATCCAGCAATTGATATGATGAAGGTGGCCTGTGCATTTTTTTAAATACGATAAAGTGCACTCATTTTATTGAAACCATATGAACAGAACTACAAAACAATAAAAAAAGACACAAGGAATGCAACGCTTTTTTTAGGTTTGCCGTTCATGGTAAGTAAGGCCTTTGCATCTTTGACAGATGATTTAAGCAACAGCGTGAAGACACTTGCGTTTGTAACTTCCGCCGCATTTACAGCAAATGTAAACCTTTTAAACAGTTTGTGCACAATTTCCCTGTATATTGTTACTTAAAATCAAATGTGGTTGTGATAAAATACTAAAGCCCTGTACACACGTATTAAGTGGCAGAGTGGTTAACTAAATAACCACTGAAGAGCTCTTTAGTTGTGAGTTTCAAATTAACCATTTAGTGAACAAATGTAACAGGACTGAAACTATTATTTCGTTTAATCATCTCCCTCCCCTCACCGTACGTATTCCTTTCGGTAGGCGTGGCTTTTGAACTGAACCTTTTGATAAGTTCGTATGAGAGAAATAAGAGCATCTACTAAGTGATTTAGTTAAAATTTAGCAAATCACTTCGTTACTTAATAGATATAAATAGGGCATAAGATATAAAACACACGTAAATGAGAAATGCATTACAATATGTATTTAGATCATGGGATTTATGTAAGTAACCTTTATATAATTTGAACTTCAACTAAACATGTGTAACTTAATATATTTTCTATATATACATTTATGACTATCTCATTTAATGTTTGATATTTTACATTCACACGAACAATAAGGAGCGTCCAGAAATAGAATTAAGAGTACTTTAAAAAAAAAATACTAAATTACTAAAATTACTAGGATTGTTGAGTGAGCTCCGTGCAGTGTCGTAAACATTTTACTGTTCAATTGCTAACTTTCAAATAACATTAATTTATATTATAAAAGATTAACTGTAACAATAATTACTACGTTAATTGCATTTGAAAGACGACGTTTCTTCCTATTATTCATTATAATTTTATATAATAATACGGATTGATGATTTTCTTTGGTGATATAATTCACTATTATACTCATAATTTATTATAAATATTATCCAAGTATAATGTACGAGTATGTGTTCAAAACAAATTGATTAATTTTGTTTATTACAGCACGGCAAATTGGCATCATATGGCAAATAGAGTTGATGACGACTGATACATGAGAATCTATAGACAATCGCTATCAGGATGTATCTCGTACACACTCGGCAATTTCGGACACGCGCCAGGGTGTGGCACGAATACCTTTCCACCCCGTTAGCTTAGATAAACAAACAGCTTATTTTCAAATATAAATAATTATTTATTACTAGAAACGTAATAACATAATTTTAAATTTTCATTATAATTGTTATTGTGTTTTTTATTCCTTCGACCTTGATACAAAAGTATTTGATACTTTAAAAAAAATCACCAAAGTATCGTGGTACGAAATGATTAATTGGTAATACAGGCATAGAATTAAAATCGTCTCGAATTCTGTCTAATATTATAATTATCGATAGTGATCTCCTTTGTATAGGATGTAGACTAACTAGTCTCTTAACTAGGCTCGTCTCCGGCAGGTGGTTCGTAAATAAGAAAGTAGGTTGCACTAACTCTTTGATTGTTTATTTAGATCCGATTGTATTTCAGCTTTTCCTTTGAAATAACTTTACTGGAAGTTTCTCGATATTTTATTTATTTATTTAAAATATGTTATATTCTATTTACACGTATTTCTATTTTAATAAGATAATAAAGTTTAAATATATTTTGTAGATTAATTAATGTAACTTTTTCGAGAGTATATTACTCATATTCGAGTAGATCTTGGTCTATGTAGGTACGAATCTTAAAGTCAATCTGATCTTTTCCGTAAAGGAAATACATCTCTATGAAACAAAGAATACATGGTTATTGGGTATTTTACTAAAATACAACTGGGTTACCAACCCCAAATTGAAAATCGATCTCTAAAAATTTGTAGGTCTCTTCCAGTCGTATACACTTGAGAAACAGTCACTCTAGGCTTAGCGTGTCTACTATGAAGATAGTAGACTAACCTTTTTTTTTTGACGAGGACAATGCATTTACGCACTTCCTCTACCAAGTTCATTAGGAAGAAAAGATCTCCCTAAGAAAGCCCTTATAAACAAGGGCTACGGGACAGGGGAGCGGTCGTGAGTCCTACGATGAGTCGTAGAAGTTGATATTCAAATTGGTGGTGATCCTCCAGACCAATGGGAGGAAGCTACAGATCCACGATAGTGTGTCCCACACTATTGTGGTCATATCGAGGCACACGGAGACCTGTGTCTATTATACCGACGCAATAGGCCGCTTCATCCACCGAGCGGTGAGCGCCCCGGTGAAGAACTTAGTGGATTATAATTTCAAGATGGCCATAAAACATAGAGACCAAAAGGTCATACAAGCAATAATTGCTCAAACCCAAACTATGAAGTAACTATGTGGACACAGACCTAGTTCTGCTTGGCTTGTTACGACCTTTTTAAAAAAAGTGGAAGTATTAATTAAGTAATTAATTAATAATAACAAACAAGTGTCTACACAATAATTTAACTTATAGTCTTAGTTTAGATGTAAAATATAAGTAGATTTAAGCTCGCTTAAATAAATATGAAAGAAGGGTGTATAGCTGCATGAAATATTATAGGCATTTTTTTCTGACTCAAGTCGAATTAAACCTCCAACTTAAAAAAATGTGTGGATCCAGAGTCCGCAGAATATGTTTTAAGTTAATAAAAAAAAATCTGAAGAGGTTACATCGTTACTTCTCGTCTCTGGATACCTATTATATATGTGTAGTACTTTACATCACATTGTTGCAAGATTTATTAGTAGATGCACAGAGAAGGGTGTCATTACCAGATATCACCATCGTTCACATAATCATCGACCCTATAATAACCTTTGCAAATTAAAACTTGCTTGACATAGTGCCTGAACTTATTGTCCGGTAGATCTGTAACGAGCTTTGGGACTTTAATGTAAAATCTAACACTATTACCTAGAAAACTCTTATTAATTTTACTAAGTTTGAAACATGGAACTATTATTAATTTTTATAATTAATTTTTATAGTACACCATTTTTTTTAATTA
This sequence comes from Samia ricini, assembly GCA_014132275.2. Lineage (NCBI taxonomy): Eukaryota > Metazoa > Arthropoda > Insecta > Lepidoptera > Saturniidae > Samia > Samia ricini. Next base: position 6,895,475 of record AP028159.1, read on the forward strand.
GTACAAAGGGTGACCTTAATGGCCTATTAATTTTAGGTTTATTCCTTGTATTAAAATTGAGCTGGTCATTTACAACGTCAAGCTTGTCTAAATGTTTGCGGGTATACAATAAATTATCGAGAATATATTAGGAGGGCAAAGTTAAGATACTATATTCCGAAAACTTGTTTTTAAGTGATTCGCGGGGTCCCATACTATAAATTGCTCGAACTGCTCGTTTTTGTAAGTAAATAAAGTATATACTTCAGCTGATGTCCCTCATAGCATCGTACGACATCAAGCTATGAAAGTAGGCGAAGTAGACCAATCTAGCAGTGGCAATATGAGTTAATTGATGAATCTTACGTATTGCAAATACAGCAGAACTTAACGTACCTGCCAAAGTTTTTATGTGGACACCCCATTATAGTTTATATAGAATACAGTACTATTAACCAAGTTACTAACTATCTTAATATTACTATTAACATGTTGCACGTTTGCCAAGGCAAATTTAACACATTTTGTTTTATTAGTATTCAATAGTAAATTATCGACAGTAAACCATTTCGAAATACTAGCTATGGTACAGTTAAGTTGACTAATATCTGATTCTTTTCTCTTCACTTCAAAAATAAGGGAAGTGTCCTCTGCAAAAGGCACCATGTCAACACGCTTATCAACCACTTGCGGTAGATCGATAAAACCGATAAAAACGGTCCCTAAATCGAACTCTGAGGGACGCTGATTTGAACTAATGATCCCGTGGAGATAGATCCATTTATACTAACTTTCTGACAGAGATCTTTTAGGTAAGACATAAGGACGGCAAGAAAAGGTCCAGAAATACCATTATAATTTGGTTTTGATTTAACTGTTAATATTAGAGTACTGTGGTCAACGCACGCATTAGAAAGATCGCAAAATACATGTCATTAGCGTCGTGTGAATCCTCCCAGGCCCTAAAAATACAGCTTGTTAGCGTTGCACCACCGTCAGTGGTAGATTTCGATTTCATTAAACCAAACTGCCGATCATTGAAAATCTTTTCTATTTGAAAATACTTAAACAGTTGATTAAGCATATATAGGTTAGGATCTATAAAAGTATAACAAAATTGCATGTTTAACAACGTTGTAAATACAATAGACAACTAGATACGGAACGGATTTAAACTCGACAGCAATTGAAATAACTAACTACTTTAACACGAAAAGTAAAAATAACTCTTACATCGCTCCTTTCATTACATTTACATTTATTGTAATGGAATTTTAAATCAATACGATTGTGTGTCAACAAGATATGAAAGTTTCATTTATATAATCGATGGACCGTGTCGGATTGCATTGTAAATTATGCTGCATGTTTTAGCATTTCATTATTTATTAGAACACAAATTTTACGTATATAATAAGAAACTAGCATTCGGCATTTGCTATAGATAACAGCGACAAATGGTTACTAATCAAAAAGATTCAGCTCAGAAAATTTTACGTAAAGAGGAATCGCGGGCTGAACCAAAATTTAGGAATAGAGATTTCAGTAAACCATTGTTATTCTATTGCGCCCCAATGAAAGAGTTGTAAATCGGGAAAGGGACAACTGCAGTTCGAGCTGATTTTAAATTTTAGCAAAATAAACAAAATTATCGTTTCGAATTCCATCTCCGAAATTCCAAATCAAAAAATATTTCTTCCATTTATAAAAATAAGCATTTGCCTATGGTACTCTCTGGGTACTTTGCATTTTTTGTTTTATTCGTTTAATTTGTTCGACGGGCATCTGAAAACAAAGGTAAAACCAGGGATTTTTTTTTCAATTTTGAAGGTTCCTAATTTCTATAATAAATAACTTATATAAGAAATGTTTATGTAAGGGTATGACCGTGGTGTGTATATATTTCATGGTAAAAAATATTTACTATAATGTCATAATCCAGTAAGGGTACAGGAGAATACGTTTGTAGGAAATAAACGTCGCCCGATTTTCCTCTTAAACGTTATAAAAACATTAAGGTAATTCCACCATTCCATATATTTTAACGTTAAATTTTATTTTTTTTGTTCATAAATAGACAGGAAGCCTGCGGACTGTCTAGCTCAAATGATAATATGCCTCTGTAATCAGATACTAGAGCACTTTTAATTTTTTGTTGACCTTGTAGTGTCGGCCGTTCACGAACAGTGAAAACGAGAGGCAGATAAACAATCGTGATCGGATCGTGCACAACCACACCTAACTTCGATTGAATGAAGAGTTTTATTTAGTTTGTATACTCGGGAAACAATATTAGTGTTGTGTGTGAATGTTTTATGCGAGGCACGAAGAAGGGAAGGGGGTTCAGAAAAATCACGAAACAGCACAAAGAGCAAACGCGTCACAGTACAAGAACGATGGCCGCGGGTAAATATGTGGTACCGGGAGTTACCAATGTGTATGGAGACAGAACTATCAAATAGAGAATCCCATATATATTGAATACTTTACCCGCAGATATCAGAGAAGAAAAAAAACAGAATTAAGTTTAAAATTAAGTTCAAAAATTATTTTATACATATTTTACCATAAAAATAGTATTGTTTGAGATACTCTTGAGGTACTCTAAAAAGTATATAGTTATATAAGAAATTGTAATACCATGACCTGCAGTCAAACTAAATGTTCAGTTTTGTGGTTCAGTAAGAAGAATAGTATTGTAAGAAGTAAACAAGAGAATAAATAAATAGTTTAACTTAATAAATTAGTAAAACGGCCCGGGAGAATGATACTCCGTTACCAGTTAACGATTTACAAAAAAAATTTGAATCAGATTTGATTATATATGTATTTTTGAGAATTTTAATGATACCAAGTAAAAATAGACGTGATTCGGGAGAGAGGAGGGGGTTAGATTAGTCTAAAACCTTATCACCATGTCACGAATTGCCAAAATCATCACGTGATTAACGAACGACATCTTATTATTCTCTGTAATGTTCAAAGTGAATTTTTACATGGATAATTTAAAAAAAAACCGAGTTATTTTAGAAATGAATGTGACATTTAATACTTTTTATAAAAATCTAACGTAACTAAATAAAATTTTATCACAAAAAAATTAGCTTATACTTCGTATTTATATATACATACGTAAAGCGTAATAAATGAAATCAATAACTACATTAAACCATCCCAATAATTTATTGTGCAATTCATGTATCATAAAATTTCTTTAACCCAATTTAAGAAAATGGACGTAAGTTGTAAATACTAGAAAATACTAATTTATGATTTTATTTTTATGAAATAATTGACCTCAAGTGTACTCGCAAGTGAACAAGTCTGTAAGGACTGAAAGCCTGACAACGCACGTGCCGGCACGTGCGAGCGATATAAAAACTGGTGCTCTTAAGTTCTTTACCGATATTTTTTAATATACTACTTACTGTAAGTTCCAACGTCAACCAGAAATCATTTATATTAATTTGCATTCGTGACTTCAATATTTAATAGCATTAATTGAATTTAATTAGGTTTATTTGTTATGTTAAATAAATAAAGACCGTTTCATATTTATTTAGTTTTAATTTTTTTTAATAAGAATGTGATGCAAATGTGTGTAAGAAATTTTAGTTAACAATCACTGTCATGATATTTTTTTTATACTAGCAGGGCAAAATGACGTCTCTGTACTTGATGGTAAGCACAGAACAATCTGAAAACAGTGACGACCACCAAAAGGTCTATATTTAATCGCCGGCCGCCGCTGATAGCCGGCCTGCACAAGTGTCTCTTCATATTGCATTTGAAGGACCCAATGTTGTAAAAAAGAGGGAACATATCGGCCAGGAGACTGTTCCACACAGCAGAAGTAAATTGGATCGACCTTTTTGGTTCGTGCCGGGATGAGAGATACCGTGGATACCTGTGGTTACGAAGTCAACCGCGTGTGGTCTTGTTGTGGAAAGGAGAGGACGGAATTATGTGTAACATTAACCGGTTATCATTTGAACAATGAATATTATAAACAAATATAGCGGGTAAGGGTAATTAAATCATCTGTTTCAACATTAAAACCATTCGGTAAAAGAATGTTGATAGTTTAAGGTGACAAAAATCGTACTAATCTCATGTAAGAAAATATTTGAAATGTTAGTGTTGCTTTTGTATTTAATTATGTTTGTAAATTTATCAATTTAGTTTAATTCTTAAATATTTTTGTGAAGTTTGTTTACTTTCCTATTAATATAAGGTATATATAGACACAAATTACGTTACGTGGCAAAAATAATACTCCACGTCTTAAAATATGCAACTTACTTCAATAATAGCTTTTTTAATTTACTAGCTGTGCCCGCTACTTCACTCGCGTGGAATTTAGGTGATTGAATTCTAATAGACAGTATGTATTTTTTTCTCTGTGTGCCGTGTGGTGCCGGCTAAGAATGATACCACTCCATATCTTCCTGCGGGTGTCGTAAAAAGCGACTAAGGGAAAAACCAGAGGATGGGCAACAACATCCTCTGAGTACCACAAACACCTACTGCGATTGCCAACCAGCCTGCCAAGCGTGGCGATTATGCCAATTCCTCCCTTTTTGGGCGAGCCCTTTGTCCAGCTGTGGATGTCTATTCGGTTGAATCAATCAATCAAAATTTATTCCTCTAGATACCCTACCCGTCCCAACGTCCAGGTGGAGAAAGTCGGTGGAGAAAGTCATCCCGCCCAAATCAGGCCTTCTCCCAGATAGCCTTCTCAGTGTAGTGGAATATTTAGGCCACCATCCTTCCCCTATTGGTTTGCCAATACGGCAGAGTCGAGACTCCGCCGAAACCACGCACTCAGCCATTCTTGCCCTAATAGGGCTGAATGGTGGCCTGCACAGCATACTACCCTTGTGGTGACAAGTGTGAAGGTGATGGGGATCAGTGGTAGCGGAGATTACCCCGAACATCCAAACTTTACATCTTAATAATATTAGTATGAAGTTATTATGCATACACTTAATTATTACGGGGTTTTAATGAATCTAGATAAACATTATACATACATTATATAAATACATAGACGTTAATATAGAGTATAAACTACTACCATGCCAAATATAATCGAAATCGGTTCAGAGGGTTAAACAAATTAATAAACAGACAGAAACATATGTTAAGTTTTTTTATATTTGTTATATATTATCTGTGTCCTTGTAATGTTTCAAAACAGTATATAATTAAGAATAGCGCCATCTATGAATAATCGTCAGAAATATAATAGATTAATATATATTTTTAAGTAAATGGAAATAAATTATGTTGTTTTCATTTAGCTTTATTTATTCATTTCACTATTAATTTATAATAATATTAAGCAAATACATATTTATTATAATCTTTCAATATGAATATAGATAAACGCTATTTACACATAATATATAAAATTTTACTATAGATTACATACCACAATCATACCAATTTCATACAATTCGGTCCAATATTTTTTGCGTGGATGGCGAACAAATTAATAAACAGACAGAAAAGCAGCTGTGACCGCCAAGTACAAAAGTACGTAAATACGCCGCTATGATGGTTTAAAGGCGAAACCTTTTCATTCATTCATTCAATTCAAGTCATTATATATATATATATATATATATATATTCTTTTAAAGGGCAAAGCAAGAGAATTGTTGAAAATCGAACTATAAGAATATTATATTACATTACAGAATATTTCATAGTTTTAAAACCGCTTCACAACAAAAAAAAAAACTATTAGCTTTATTTTACCAACGTTTTATATTATAAGTGATAAAGCATAATCATCCACCCAGACATATCCGTTGACGCCGACGTCCTATCCTATTAGTTAATGATATTCGCATTTCTGGTGTGTGTACGAATGTTACTTGTAAAACCGAATATTGTTTAAAAATCTGGTTGAATATAGTGCAGTGAAGTCGTCCAGAAGAACTGTACGTATAAACATAGGAAGGCTTAGGTTGAGTTTTTTGTTTGGCAACAAGATCTTTAATTCGGGAGAGTTTAAAACTTACAACATTCGCATAGACTGCATTTCGCCATACCGATCTTCGAAATGCATGTTCTTCCCACGTATCTCTCGACAAACTGACTGAAGAAGACAAATGGCGTTTTTAAACATCTATATATCGCAAATATTGTCCCCCAGACTTGCGCTCAAAAAACAGACTTTGATAACCAGAAGGACTCTATACGTACTAGGTGTCCACAAGAATGCAGCTGAACCTTCAGCGGCAACATTTCTATACACGACCTTTTTGTTATTCGGAGAACCTCCGAGTTGGGAACATGATCCTGCCATCTATCTCAACAACAGAATGGCTCGAAGACAGTTCAAGTGAAATGAATCTAAACGTGTGACGTCGTGTGTGCACTTACTCCAGTTCTGCAATGGGTACAATAATTGCTCTGTACACGGGGAGTTAAGTTTGCAGCAGTGTTACACATAGTAACACATTCATATATCAATTGTGACGAAACAAAAAATATGCACATCGGCAAAACGCTATATTTTGTGTAAAAAACCCTCAGCTTTCAGAAAAAAAATTCAAATTTTGAAGAATTTTGGGCTGCACACCGAAAAAAAACAATTCTTCCACTTTAATTCGATTTTTAAGAGTCTTCTGATGAGTTTATGAAAAAAAAAAATATTTTCATTCAAAAGCTGAGAATTTTTCCTACAAAATACAATGTTTGTCAATTTTGTTTAAAAATGTTTTTCATATCAGAAAAATTGACGAAAAAAGTTGAAAAAATGTTTTTTCTAAAATTTCAAAAAATCATAACTTCAAGACCGCTGCGTATTAAGAGCTAAAACTCTCAGGGATTTTTTGTCTTATGATAGAGAACACCTCCATAAATTCTAAACATAATCCGCGAGGGGCGCCCCGTAAAAATGTTCTTATTTGGTGGAATGACCCACATGTTTTACTGCATATTTGGGTTCAAATTAATTGTAGATGAGATCGTTATGATCTGTATATATCCTTTATTGTTTGTTGTCATACATTGTCTATACAACCCTAAAAACGTGGTGTATTTTGTCGATGATTTGACTTGTTAAGTTTTTATATTTATTTTTATGCAAGGTTGATTTAAACGAGAACAAATTGCTTCAACCGCGCACGTGAAAAGTCAATGATAAAACTTTATGCAGAGAATGGTCTGACCTCTATTATGTCATTAATTTAAGAAACTTTTTTGTACTAACACGTTAATTAAGTAATTGTTAATCATTTAAAACCACAATTATTTCACATATAAAACTGAAAATAGCGAAGTTTTTTGAGGGTTTTCAGTATGTTATGTATTAGTTTTTGTTTGTTATTTATTATATTATGTAAAGTTATGTTCTATTAAATTTTAGTCGTAAATAACGTGATAAGATTTAATTATTGAGTATTTGAAAGAATAACAGAAAGCTTGAATTCGGTGTAACTACAGAAAATCCCTGGTCAAAATATCCGACATTTTGTATAAGTTTATTTTTACACGGAATAAACTCAACCTTTTGACCACAATCTCATCTGATGTTAAGTGACGATGTGGTCCAGGATGATAAACACACTAAGCCTGGATATATTGGTTATCAAGTGATGCTACCGGAACACACCTATTGATATTTGACGACAGGTTTTCAAACTTGAGGGTGGTAGGTACCTAGGTGGGCATAATTAGAAAATTTCCTATCACAATGATATGGTTTCCTCACGATATTTCCATCACCGAAAGCTCAGGCCGATTTTAGAGTGGGATAAGAAGGGATCGCCAATTGACGTAGAATCCGGCCGCGCCCACGGAAACCCACGGCGCCATCATCGCTTCAAGTCGTTTAAAAATCGGATCAAAACTATACAATAAAACTAGCTGTTTCTGCGGCTCTGCTCTCGCGTATCATACTTTATATCTCACATAATGATTCGCTGCGTAATATGGTTTTTAAATAATCTTTCGAAAATAATATACCCTATTTCTTTGTATAGAACTTTAATTATATTCATCACTCAAAAAAATCATTTACGACATATGATTGAAGTTTCCAACTAATTATCTGAACACAGGCCAAGGAGTAGATTATTTATAATTGTATATTATATTACACAGAGTTACAATAATAATGCTTGACTGCCTCGGTGGCGCAGTTCTATTACGGTACGACTGCCGTTCTGAGGTTTCGGGTCGATCCCCGGATCGGGTCAAGTGATATTGGGTTTTTCTACTCAGTATCATCCCGGAGTCTAGAATTTGTGTCCGATATAGCGACAGGCTCGTCCCCTGTCATATCTGGGACGGAACTAAGCTCGGAGAAATGTGGGTGGTGTAGTTTGCTATTTTACCTCTGCTTAACCCTTTGGCGATAACAGGCGTGAGCTTATGTTGTGTTACAATAATAATTTCTCAGTTAAGAAATAATATAAATTTCCCAGTTCTAAATAAAATACTCACATAAGTACATATATATATATATATTTAAACCTATTAGAAAAATGTTCGATTGTCTTCTAGCTTGAAATTAAAACTAATAAGCAACTAAATACAATGTTAAATGTCGTTTTAACTGATCAAATCCGGCTCTTTGTTTCTGTAACAAGTTGTTATGCGATTTTCACGAGATAAGTGCCTCTATTATTGTGTAATGACTTAAGCAGAACATTTAGACATATCAAATCAATGTTACAATGGACATTCAGTATTTTTATTACTACGTTAAACGAAATGAGTAGTACATTCGTACCGCGGAACTGGAAGTTACGATATAAGAAATCGTAGTAGAATAAGATGCGATGTTATAAGTTTTACGTCATTTCGGTATAACATATTACAAATTATGTAACTTTCAAGAAAACTTTTACAGGTAAAGAATACATTGTAGCGATGATAGCTCAGAGGTTGTGCGGTCTAATTTCGCTTTGATGAACGTGAGTTTATTTAACGTATCTTGTTGTACTGAAAATTATAATGAAATCATAGGACTGTGTTAGAACACTTTTTGATGCTCGCATGGGTAGTTACTTCACTGAAGTTTTAAAAAAATCACCAACCACCTAGACAAGTTCCGGCAGTAAGTATCATTGGTCAGTACCTCTAGATCTTAGCATATTTATCATTTTGGACCACACTGTCAAGGTTTTTTTATTGACAAAGTGCTGTGTTGAAGCATCACTTAAACATGAATGGGAAGCGAGATCTGAATACTGATCACATAAACAATATTTACCTTTATTTTTTTATTATTTTAATGCTTACGTTATAATGCGGAGAGCTTAAGAACTTTGCTTACTAATGCTATCAAGAGAGAGAGAGAGAGAAGAGTAGGTACAAAATTACCATAACCTTGCATAATATGTAATATTTGAACGACACTAAACAAAATTCAAGATAAAATGATCATTTTTTAGAAAAAAGATTTGCTAGTAAATGTATCAAGTAAGATATATTTTTATCGGAGGTAATGAATGAATGAAATGAAAAGTCGCAATCAGCTTCGGAATCAACAACATTCCTCTGCCAAGAGAGAAACTATAGTACAGTCTTCGTCAAACGTCACTAAGTAAGATTATTGTAATTAAATTGTTAATTAACGGGAATATTTGTTTAATTCAAAACTTCATATAAGTAAAATCTAGCCTAGTTGGTCAAAAATATGAAACATTTCTCCATTCAAAATCGAACATAAATAAAAGTTTCCTTATTTCTCAGAAATTGTACACGCACTTAAGTTATATTTAGTTTTAGGAAATGTGACCAATTTTTGAAGTGAAAACTTTTTTAGCGGCATTGAGCAATTTTCGGTAGGGGAATCTTATAGATTCTCGTTACTAATGGAATGTGACATTAGCTGTCAGCCCGCTGTCAACGACATGGAAAGTTTTTTTAGTTATCTGTGGTATAAAGGAATGTGAAATATGATGGCAGATTCCTAAGTTTTTGTGTTACCACCTATAAAATATTTTCGCCTAAATGACCTAAAATGTTTAAGTCGAAACGTTACTACTAAAATTATTCCATTGGTTGGTTGGTTGGTTGTTCAAATAAGTCCTGAGTATTGTAGTGTGTGCATTACTAACTATGTTTCAAAGTTTTTTGTTGGCAGTCCCAATGGCTGCATAGCTTTTTTTAAATTATTAATTTGTGTACAATAATTTATTATATTAAAACTTATAGAAGTCGTACTAATTTTTGTATGTAACGAATAAACTTAAAAACTACTGGAGCGATTTGGATGAAATTTGATTTTGATTTTGGATTTTATTCCAAAAATCCCACGGGAACGGGAACTACGCGGGTACAACCGCGGAGAGCAGCTAGTTATGAATAAAGAAACATATATCGTCAGTTGAAACCATAATTTTATTTTAAATTAGATCAAAAACTAAAAATGAGACGTAATACACAGAAACATGGTTTGTTCACGTGGCTCCGCTCGCGTTTCACATTTTCTGATCCACACATTTATTCACTGCATAATATACATGATAATTAATCATTTGAAAGGAATGGCCCCTAATTTTTATACAAGCCCATGATTATTTTTGGTACTAACAGAAAGTGAAGATATTTCTCACAAATTCAAACATTTGCCGATTAATTGATGGTTGAGTTGCTTTCTTTTTCATTGCGAGTTTTTTTTTACACAAAATCCTATTTATTTCCCAAAAAAAAAACTAACGTTATGCCTTATAACTTCAGTGATCTGTCAGAAAATGTCCCATCAAAATCGGACAAGCCGTTCCGGAGATAAGCCGGAACATACAGAGCAAAGATTAAAAACTGTGTTTTTTATATAAGTTTAATATTACAAACAGACACTTCAATTTTATTTATTTGTATAGATGAGAAATGTAGATACGTTTTTGTGATTTGAACTGTCAGTGCTAGCTGATAATATTCTTCAAAACAGTAAAATATGGTTTAACAGTCGTGACCTATGTAATTAAATGCGGAAAGGCGGGTGAATCAGTGGGCCCCTCGGGAGCGAGGTCACACGGAGAGCGGAGGTCGTGATATCGGCTCCATCATGTTGCCCGATGCTGTTTTAGCAGCCACGCCTCTCCTTTATTGTTATATTAATCTAAACCTCGTTCCTTCTATCATGGTCTTTACAAGTCGCTGCTTTTATTGTACTCATACTTTGACCTATAAAACATAATTAACCTCTTCTTTTAAAATTATTTTTGTTTTTTTTTTAAGTGAAAATTTCTTTAGCGCCGTTGAGCGATCCTAGGCAAGGAAAAACTTATATATTTGCGTTGCTAATACGTCAGTCGTCATCATGCAAAGTTAAAGTGCTGGCGCTTAGAGATAAATGATAATATTTATACTTACGCAATCTATTGTATGATTTGATTATGAATAAAGTAAATTAAAATGTACATAATTGTTTTACGGAGCGCTAATAAATGTAAAAAATGTTACATATTAGGTTATTTGGGTAATTTTAAATAACAAATTATGAAATATAAATACCCAGAACACAAGAGAGTGCAGATTCTGTGAAATCGCAGATGAAACACCAAAGCACATCTTGTGTGATTGTGACCCACTAATACCCATACGCAACCAAGTTCTGGGCAAACATGCGTTGTTCCCAGAGGAGGTACAGACGCTCTCTGCCAAAAAGATCCTACAGTATATACAGGTTGTAGGTCTAGGCAGTGAGCTTTAGGAATATGGGGGCGATCACAATAGATCTATCTAGGTCGCAGTGACTGTCTTAGCCTGCATAGCCTCTTTCTCGAATAATAATAATAATATAAATATTAAAGGACACTTTTTCCAAAGTTTCGATTTTTCACTTTTGTCGGCAGTCCCCTAGTTATTTTTTAAATCTAATCTTATATCTAATCTTATATTAGTTTAATATAATCAAAACAATCAATATATAAGATAAAATCTTATAATAAAAACACGTTCATAGTAACATGTAACATGAATTTTGCCCTTTTCGATAAAAAGTAATTTAGTAATGTAAACACTTGGTATGCGCATTTAACTTTATGTGAATAATGTATTTATTGATATAAAACATCATAAATAACTGTATTTCATATGTGCATTTTTTCTATAAGATATTCCTAATAACGTATCACATAGCATACGTAGTTGTAATGTACGAAGTAAATTACAAATACGCGAATGGTAAAAGAATGTAAATTTTTACTACTTTTAAATTGAGTGACAGGAAGATGGATAAAAACTGATCAGTTAAGATTTTTCGCAATCAAAGCCTTACGCTCAATCAACATCACTTATCTGTCGAATAACCTGTTAAAAAATGTAAAAAAAAAAAAAATAGATCACTCTCTATCTTCGGAGCGCGTACGACGAATGGGCGCGGCTGCCACCGGTGACTGCAATTGCATCCCACCCGTGCTATACGAGAGACAAACGATTTTGATACTTTATATTACGATTTAACTCAATAATTTAAAGCATTTTGGTATATTTATATTTTTTAATGTTACTATGTGTATGGATGGATTTGTATTTTATACAAAAAAATGTGTGAATAATATTGTAATCTATATTTAAACTAGTTGTGTGCCCGCTGCTTCGCCCCATTTCATATGAGCTTTAAGTGTAAGTGAAAAAGTGCATATAACATTTAATTTGTACCTAACCTAAAAAATCAAATGAATGAAGAAAAATGAGTTTTTGGTTTTTATTAGCGTAAAAAAAAATATACATAAGAGTATATATCCAAATGGAAAAGTTGTATATAAAAGTAAATTGAAAAAAAAAATGAGAATGGGTCGATGGAAATTAAAAAATAAATGGCCTATAACCATCGACGCAAAGTTCCGCTTCGAATGGTACTAGTCTCATACCGATATGTTCAGTAGTTTTTAGGTGATAGTGGTCAAAAACCCCCATTTGCCTTTTTTATGTATAGATAGGCAAAGACAAAATAATTCAGTACATTTTTCTTCTCTGTTTATAAACCGTTTCATTTCATCTAATTTTAGTAAGCAGAAAAATATAAATTGAGTATAATTCTATTTTAGACATATTGTTTTGTAGAAAACAGTTTCCTTGACAATATTCTTTTGCTTAACAAAAAAAAATGTGTACTTCAAATCTGTGCCTAAAATATACGTAAGTATTATACTATATAATATCTGCAATGAACGTAAGCATTTTGAAAATAGAAAATTATTTCCCTTGCTTCTGCATTATAGTATACTCGAATAGCCTATCGCACTTAGACTAATAACACCTGCAATCTGACGAAATTACGGGGTCATCTATACGGGCACTAATTGAGACAGTTTAGCTTAGACACTGGCCGGTCGACAGGCATCTGTAAATTGGCCGCTTATGGTGAAAGTCAGGACCGTCAGGCCCTATGTGGAAATGTTAAAGTTCATTGTGGCTCCCGATATTACCGCTGTGTTATGGCGTTGCTTCGCTCCAGGGTGCTGGTCGAGGCTTTAGGCGTGCTCTAGTTAACGACATTGCATTCATAACTTTGCAGCGTCGATTTAAACATAACTCGTATGAAGGAAGTTGTAATTAGATAATATTACGAAGAAAAAAAATTGAGCAAAAAGTCTAGTCTTTACAAGTATAGTAACAAGTAATTTAGCATTCTAATACTTAGTATTCAATCTTTACACCTAATCCAATTTCATATTTGGTAATTAAAGTAAATTGACATGACATGAATTATTGTAATCTGCACTACAAAGTATTTTATATGTTAATATGCTCGTAGTTCATAAAAGGGACACAAGATCTACTTCAAGAACTATTTGATCTCAATTATATATCAAAAAAGTTCTGTGATTTATTAATAGCTTCTAATTCTTTGTGTAATTTGTGTTAAAATATTGTCATTTTCTATATTAATCTAAGGTGTTTCGTCTGAAATACAACTTCGTAACTCAATAAAAAAATAGTTTATGTGCTTTGGAAGAGGACGTACTTGTACGTACATGGTTGATATAGTCACCAGAATCCATAAAAAGGACTGCTATGACTAAATAATGACAATTACTACGTAAAACGCAACATTATGCTTCGAAGATCTCCAAAGAAATGCTTTCCTACGGCCTTCGTTCCTAAGTGAAGTTGTATAATTATTTTACAATGCAATAATTTGAGTGTCAACATAACCATTAGCAAAACAAAATATAGATATACATCTACAAGTAATTATAAAGCATAAAGCATTCTATTTTATTGCAGGAAGTCTCTAAACATATTTGTAATCCCATTTTACTCACTAATATTACGCATAGATGTCGCTTTACTGTATTTGCGATACACTGTAACTAGATGGCTGTATGTATATTTGATGCGTTCACGTGATTGATTAATAATTTATAAATTTAACACAGTTTACATTATCATAGCTTTTGTTACTTAATCTAATGTAAAAAAGAGTAATGGCAATCGATTCAATATTTCTCCAGTTAGAGGACAAAATATCGTTACCTTTTCTATTATTTAAGAAAAAGGATAAAACGCTTTAATAACCGCAATAACTATTACAATCGATTCATGTTTATTTTGATAATAATTGTGTAATTAATGCTCTTTCTGACTGGTGCTCCCAATTCCCTTCACGTGAAATAGATCCACCATTTCAGTTTAACCTACATGAAAAAAAGTAATGCTTTGTAATATAATCTAGATTCTATACTACTCCTTAGACAAGCACCAATATTTACCATATTAATAAAAATAAATTTAAACTGATATAGTAATTATTAAGAGATTTAATTATCTTTAGTTTGTTTATGGTTGTAATATTATTAAAAAATAAAATTAATTTACTTATTATTGGTTTATTATTCTCATAGGTTATAATAAAAGTGGCATTAACTGGAGTCTAATCGATATTATGAACTGTTCAAAACGGTGTAGTGTCCGTGCAATCTGATTTACGTTCGACGTTCTATCCCTGAAGTCAATGTCTAGTATAAAGTATATGCTTACCTTTTTAGGAATAAATTCAAAATTCAAAAATCCTTTATTCAGTTATATAGCCCCTGATAAGATCGCGGAGAACCATCAAGAAGCTCAACCTGGTTTGTTCTCATATGGTTTTTTATGGAATTGTACAACTCATAGTTTATTAGTAGATGCGCAAAGATGGCTGTAATTTCCAGATATCACCATCGGTCACATAATGATCCACGCTATTATAACCTTTACAAATGAAAACTTGGTTGAAACGGTGCCTGAACTTATTGTCCGGTAAATCGGTAATGTGCTTTGGGACTTACCACTTGCCACTATAGCTAAACTCGTATTAGTTTTACTAAGTCTGATACATGGAACTGTCAACTATGTGTTTATTCTTGTTTTTAAATTATGCTGATCATTTACAAGGTCAAGTTTGTCTAAATTTTTGCAAACGTATTATCACGTTAACAAGAATACATTGTGAGGGCAGAGTTAAAAAAAACTATATTCTGGAAACTTGTTATTAAGTGATTCGCGAGGCCCCATATTATAACTTCCAGTATTCTCAGTCCCTGTATCCGACAATATATTGTTTTAGCTATAATCATATACTAAAGTTTATGACGCGCAATTTTATGGTTTGATTACGAAGCCTTATTTCGGTCACTCTTTTTTATATGCTAAAGATGTTCAGCATTTTGACCACAATCTCACCTGTTTTTAAGTGTTGATGTGGTATAGGATGGTCAAAACTTACCAAAGTCTAGAGGTACTGGCTCTCAAGTGATGCCGCCGGAACACATCTATTGGTGTTTGGCGACAGGTTTTTAAATTTGAGAGCGTTAGCTACCCAGGCGGGCATCATTACCTTACCTTACCAGAAAATACCCTTCAAAATATCCATTGTTTGAAAACAGATTTTCTTCTTTTTTTTCTTTGGTGTTATATAGGTATTTACAAAATGTTGGAAACGTTCATTCTTTCAGATTTGACCATGACAAAAAATATTTTTTTAAAGTCTTTGATTTCAATTTCATTAAGATTAAGAAAATGTATTAAATTAACAAAAGTTTAAGCATTTTTAAAATTAACTAAAAACATATGAAACAACTGACAAAGCCTTTAGTGTGTCTTTAGTAATCAAATAAATAATAGTTCAGAAATATCTTACAAAGCTTATCTTTTTTTCTTTTTTTTTTTGACGGGGGGAAATGCATTTACGCACTACCCTTATCTATTGTATTTAGGGGATCAAAGTCCCCCAGTGACGAGTTCCGTGCCAGTGTGGGACTCACCCGGGCGAGAGTCGCCCGGAAATACCCACTAAAACCCCCCGGGGCCGTCCGCTGCATTTGGGATGGGGGCGACACGGGGTGGCTTTCGCAAGCACCGCGTCGCCCCCTGCTTACAAAGCTTACCTACTTTCTCTTCTTCATGTCGATACCCTCAGTGGTCAGGATCGTGACTTCGTAAGTCGCTATGACATATATGTCTGCATCGATCTCGATCCTGTGTTGGATGGAGAGCTGTGCTGAAGAGCATTGCAGTTGTTCGAAACTTGTTCCGACCACAGTTTGATGTATCTTACCGTCGGTCCCTTTCCTGTCAGCACCCGCTTTTCTGAATTATATGAGTCTGTTATTGCGATATGGCCAAAATATCGCAGTAATCGGGACACACAGATTGCTGAGTCTAGGTGCTGTCTCCATTCGAATTTCTTTTAATGTGGTCACATTACAGCGATTTAATTGCCTAACAGGTTCATTAAAATTAACGCCACAATTCGTGATTATAATAAACTAGTAGTTAATTTATAGTAAAACCTGTATAAAATTACTAGACCTCATGCTGGGGTCAATTAAAGTGCACGCTTTTTTATTGTATCGTAAAGCAAAGTAGCGTTTTTTTTGTATGGAATAGTTTACACACCAATTATTCTAATTAGATTTTAATGGAGGTGTTCATTGCTCACGATTGATTACCATAATGTTATATAATAATTTGTGTTTTATAACGATTGATATGAGTAAACATTAATTAATGAAATAAACGGTGTCTTTTAAAATACTGGTTGATTAGCAAGTAGTATTTTTTTCACAATATAAATAGATGTTGGTCGACGTTCATATGGGTAATACTTTAAAATAATTAGTTACTTATTTAAGTCTTTATTATTTAGATTACTTACGTTCATAGCATAAAATTTACGATCGGTTGTTGGATAAATTAATGGCAAGTAACATTATTGTAAACATACAAACATAGTTGTTCATTTATTTGTTGTTTGTATTTAGTCTTAGTTTTTTTTTTCTTCTTTTTTAACATAATCGAATTGTTGGATGAGTAAAATAGTAAAGAATTTTATTCTCCGTTTTTTTTATTTAGTCCCCTTACATTTTAGACATAATCCGAGTTTCGTTTACTTTTTTAGTGGCTTTCCCCTATTTTTTTCTCTTTTTTTATGACTTTATCTTATTTCTATTATTGTATATTATATTATTTTTACAATCTTATTCTATTTCTTATCTATGTATTCTTATTGCATTGTTGTTATGGTATTCACGGATTAATACTAATCAGGATCTCAAAATCATGACAAATTGTACTCATGAACCGCTACGTTGAAATGAAATTGAAAAATAACATAAACATATCATTAGGGATATGAAAATAGTTTTACATATTTCTGTCATCTTTTATTCCTAAAAGTACCAATGAACTCTTTTGAAAATGATAAATTCCACTGGTAGTTGATGCCGTCATACCGGTTTGCTAAGATGTTTCTATACGGTCCTTTTAATAGGCCCGATTTAGGATCAGGAATTCGTGTAGAGTTGGAATCCAGATTACATTTAAGGCAGAAGATTGCGCAATTTTTCAGGATACTCAGCGGGTAACCACTCTTAGTAGCTAATGAGATTCGAAATTCTTAGTGACGTTTGTATCCTTCATAATGCGTATGGTCCATCGCAAGCTCCATCTAACTACCAAAATTGAAATAAAACTCAATATTTCTCGCAAAAGCAACTTTTGGTTTAAACTCTGTACAAATGTTTGGAGCTAGAATTGAACAAAAATAATCAATTGTTGCGCCAGTGGTAGAAATAATGAAAGGGAATCGTTTGTCGTTGTATTATGAGAAGAGAGACAACGCATGTGAGTTAAGATGTAATGGATATGAAATTGGAAGGATGGAAAAGTAGAGGAAGCCCAAAAAAAGTGTGGATGGAGTGTATAAGGAATAATAGGAAAAAAGGAGTAAATAAAGAGATGAGAAATGATAGGAACGCATGGACGAAGAAAAACATACTGCGCCGACACCAAGTGAGTTGGAAACACGGCATGAAAATGTTAATAAAGATTCAATTTACACTCAATACTAGCTGTACCCAGCAAGATTTCCAATGCCTCGGAAGTAATAAGAAACAATACTTTGCGGGCGTATGTAGAACAGTTCTCCAAGTTGTTAATTATAATCGGGTGAATAGCTTAAA
Source organism: Samia ricini (assembly GCA_014132275.2). Lineage (NCBI taxonomy): Eukaryota > Metazoa > Arthropoda > Insecta > Lepidoptera > Saturniidae > Samia > Samia ricini. The sequence continues at coordinate 6,913,872 of AP028159.1, forward strand.
AGTGTATAGAGAAGAAACATACATTGATTTTTATTTACATATTTTTTTGATAGTATTGTTTTTTCCCACGAATATTCTCGAAAGTTAGTACAACAACTCACCTAAATTTCATAAGAATCGGATGAATAGCTTAATAAGAGTGCATTTTTATATAGGTTTAAGATTACATAAAGCAACTTCGTATATTCATGAATAGACCTGTCAGTATCAGTTCAAAATAATTCTGAGTTTGCCTTAAAATTGTGTACCTAATTTAATCGCAATGTTCGCTGGTTGATCACTGTTAAAATTTGATAAAGATCTATACACGGGAGGTTACTAGGCTACGCTCAGTTGTGCTAAACTATTCATCAGACTTACCTAACTTCACATTTATTCATAGTATTTCTATTATTTACCACAACACGTATAGTATATTTCATAAATGCAGTTATAGTTGATTATAGACATAGCCTAGTTGATAGAGGCTCTAGGTTCATACTTTAACAAGTTTCATTTCACTAATGCCATTAATCAATTATTATTGAACCTCATTAGATACGTTCATTAAAATATGACAACTATTATAAAATTATATGAAATGTAAAATTATTACATTGTGATATCATGTCATATAATATATCGTTTGCTCTTTCTATTTTATAAATGTAGAATATGTAGTAGGTTGGTTCAGGAATAATTCTTAGTTGATTGATGTTATTTATACACAATATTTATGAAGTACGCCAAACGAATAACGTCAATGACGAATACGAGAAATATGTACCATTATTATGAGTTTGCGACTTTTACTCTGATGTTTTGCCGATATTAATGCCATTATCTGAAAATTTTTGTTATGTAAAGTACGATGGAATGAAATTTATACTAAAATTAAAATGGTAAAAGGTTTGACTATGAATACCGCATTAATTCAACATCATCGAAGTCCGATGGGTTAATAATATGCTACAGTATTATCTTAGAATGGGCTCCATAAATAACGATACCAGTTAATTTTTATGCATTACTTTCTCTACTTGGAGGTCGGCTCTACATTGTACATTTTTAAATAATTACATCAACGGTAGTAATTGATTGGCTTAACCATTCATTGTTTGTTTGGACAAGTAATGTATTTAGACGAAGGGTCCTTCAACTGTACATTATGTTTATATTTGATTTACAAGCGTATTGTATTTTAAAGTATCGACTTTAAATGAAAAATAAATCTTATTGTCGTAACATTATAATTTTATTTTGTTAAATTTAAGTGTTCTAACCTATACGTCAGACATAGACAATATAATTCAATATCTTATTACAAAATAGAGTTTTAAACAAAAGTTAAATTCCCTCTGTAGCTCAAACATAACTGTAATCTTTAGCGTTCCAAAACGCCATTATATTATACTAGCAGAAGTCAAGATTATGTTACTATAAAAAAAATACAAAAAAAAACGAAACGGAATCTAAAAACACTTTAAAAAAAGCATAATGTTTATTGATAGGTTGCATAATCCTGTTCTTAATACGAATTTCTATTATAATCGATGACTGCTAATACTATTGACAAGTTATTTTTAATCATTGATGGCAATATCTATTAATGCGCAATATATGAATTTTAATAAAACTAGTATATGATTTGTGTAAATTTATCGTCAATAGAAACAGATTAAAAATCATGATGCACAAATGAAAAAAAAACTCATAAAAGCTTTATATATTTTTCGGGATTTTAATCTGTAACCATTCCAAGTTTTCGTCGCTCGGTCTATCCACGTGGTTTTCTACGTGTACGCCTGAAACCATTGCATTCATTAATTAAGCACACAATTATTTTTAAGTTTGATTAATATTTTGTGATTGTCAAAGTTAGTTGTTGTTAGGTGTAAGGTATGTTGCGACGCGGTGCTTGCGAAAACCACCCCGTGTCGCCCACATCCCAAATGCAGCGGACGGCCCCGGGGGGTTTTAGTGGGTATTTCCGGGCGCTTCACGCCCGGGCGAGTCCCACACTGGCACGGAGTTCGTCCCTCCGTGCCCCCTTACCTATTGTATTGTGGGACTTCGGTCTCACTAATACAATAGGTAAGGGTAGTGCGTAAATGCATTTCCCCCCGTCAAAAAAAAAAAAAAAAGTTGTAAGGTATGTTAGTTAAACATTTATATTTGATTAGTAACACGATTTGCTAATCCTTGCGGAAGATATAGATAAATATATAACAGTTAAATTTTAGTACAGTATTGTTAAGAAACAAGAAAATGTTTCATTATTCGAACTTTCAAATTACCAAATCAGGTTCAAAATTCATATTTTGACTTGTGTCAAAGAATTATAAGTTCTGTTACATTAATCTATAAAATTTCACCAGCGTTCTTTATTTCACGCGTTAACAGTTCCGATGACGCCTGATGAGTATAATAGGAGTCAATTTTGTCTTAAGTGTGAAATTGTGCTAGAAAGTTCATATTATGAGTAGTTCAATTCACTGTGTGGCGAATTACGAACTTTGAAAATAGACTAGTGAACGGTACAACTTTGCTTTCAATTTTCTCTCCATTATGAAGAATTTCATAAACAACTTATAATGGTTGAACTTAACAGGTTTGAGGGTTTCGTTTTTTTTTTTTTTTCAATATAGAAACTAGTTGCCATACACGGTGTCGCTTAGGTTACTTTATACTATTAAACATTTAATATGTAATAAAAAAGTAGTGAAAAGATATAACCTATTTTATCTTTCTAATTAGGCCAAACCATACACGGTGGTAGAACATTTCGTACCGCCTCAGAATCAACAAATCCGTTTCATACAAAATGTATGAGAGAATGAATTTTGCATCAAAATTTTTTTTAACTTGAATTTTTTTAATTGTTATTCGACACGGATACTAATCCAACATAACAAAGATAATACAAATCAGTCCAGTTTTATTTGATTTATAAATGGTGTAAATAACCCGACTTTGTTTTTATATATATATTACGGATATATTCTACAATTTTCGTAATAAAGAATAACTTCTGTCAATGATGATGTTGAGTGGGCATTGCTGAGCATAAAATAACAGAAGATCGATATTTATTTATTTATTTATTTATTTGAACACTAACAAGATTTACATTTTGATTTAGATATGTACAATGAACAATTTGAGGACACGTGATAAATGCAACCTTAATTATAAGTGATTACGTTGAATTATATATTGAGAACAAGCTTGTGCAAACCAAAAAGATACAAAAGAACAAATAAATCTGTTGAATATTGGAATTGATAAAGTTTAAATTACTCAAAAAAAAAAACGACTCCAAATTAAAAGTGGAATAAACTTACATTAATTTTAGGCTTTAAATAATATATATATAATAATATATAACATTAGTGTCACTTTTGTAAGTAGTTAGATTTATACATTTTAAGGCTGTTTTGAAAAATGTCTATATTTTTAGTTTTAGATTTTTTGTTATATAGTGAGATTATTCTATTTAGAGGAGAGTAAAGACCTAAATTTGTCCGATAATAATTTGTGCTAAATAGATTAAATCGTGTTGCTCGAGGTAGTTTCCTTGGGACGTTAAATTTGACCCTGGTTAACAGTTCAGGTGTGTTCGAAATGCCGTTTACTAACTTATATAAGAATGTAAGATCCAGTAATTCTCTACGGTCTTCCAAAGAGTGCATATTAAAGTGATCAAGTCTTTCATGGTATGTACGAAGTGTTTTCCCTAGGTGAAATCTATATGTCAGATGCAACAGAAAGCGCTTTTGCACTCTCTCTAATTTGTTCTTAAAAATATCATGGTGAGGGTTCCATACGATACTACAATATTCTAAACAACTGCGTACTAGTGCGTTAAATAATATAATTGTTGTGTCTGCATTTTTAAAATCTTTACTATTGCGTAAAATGAAACCTAGAATTCTGAACCCCTTATGAACAATATTATCAATGTGAATATTAAATCGTAGCTTAGTATCCAGAATAACACCCAAATCGCGAATACTGTTCGATTTTGTTAATATATTAGATTTTATGAAATAATGGCGATTGAAACAAGTTTTTTTTCGGCAATAATGAGTAACATAGCACTTCTCATTGTTAAGGACCATACCATTCACATCACACCATTCTGTTAAGGCATTTAAGTCATTTTGTAAAAGCAATACATCGTTAAAGCATTTTGTCTGTCGTAACAATTTCAGATCATCTGCGAACAGATAAGACTTCGAGTTTTTGAAATTTGAAGGAATATCATTAATAAATATATTAAAAAGTATGGGACCCAGGTTGGAGCCTTGAGGAACTCCAGATTGTATGTCGAAGGGTTCGGAGGAATAGCCATTAACAACTACTACAGACTTGCGATCATAGAGATAAGATTCACACCACTTTAACAAATTACTAGCTATACCTATCGCAGACAATTTTTGGATCAAAATATTATGATTGACTTTGTCGAAAGCCTTTCTGAAGTCAGTGTAAATCACATCAGCACATTCATTTTTGTCTAGAAGAGTTGTCAAATCGTCAATAAGTGTTACAAGGTTTGTTGTGGTAGATCTTGCTTTAACGAAACCATGTTGCTCAGTGGATACGGTGTGTTTGAAGTGCCATGAAAACAAAGGACATAATAATAGTTCAAACACCTTAGAAAATATTGGTATAACTGAGATAGGTCTGTAATTACTGATCATATTCTTATGACCACTTTTGTGTAAAGGTACAACTAATGCTTTTTTCCAACATGGTGGAAATACTCCTGTGCTTAAGGATTTATTAAAGATAAGTGATAAAGGATAAGCCAGTACCTTAGCACACTTTACTGCAAAAATTGATGGAATTCCATCCGAACCAGATCCTTTATATAAGTCAAGTCTTTTTAAAACATTATAGACTTGAATCTCTGTGAATGATATATTAGTTAAATGGCTAATAGAGGAATAACTTGTTTTATTATGAATTGAAACCGATGTGTTATTCGTATAAATTGATGAAAAATGAGATGCAAAAAAATTACAAATTACAGTACCGTCAGTAGTTTTTTTGTTTCCAAGAATCATTTCTTCTGGATATGCAGAGATATTTTTCTTTTTTTGTTTTACAAAGGACCATATTAATTTGGGGTTAGATTTCATCATTGACTCTAATTTATGTATGTATCTGTTGTAAACCAAAGTTTTTAGTTTATGGAAACGTTGTTTTAGTATATTAAATGTCAATTTATCACGTGGATTGTCAAAATTTCGTATTCTGGTTTTTATTTTGTATTTTTCTTTGTTTATTTTAATATGAAACATTATTTTATACGCTTACCTCTTTTTAGCAATTCTACGATGCTCTCTATATTTCTGTTTAAAATATATGTAGGACTGGGTAGTTTGCTATACGAGTATTCTGGTACTGTACGCATTTGATGCATTCCTGTGCAACCTGAATACATAACATATTTCAGTAGGCGCGTGTTAAAGTTAAAAGATAGATTTATAATTAACGTCATGTACACAAAATACATTTTTTCAAGTATTACGTGTCTCTTTTCTTTCTTGTACTGTAAGCTTACAACTATAGTTATGTCCTTTAATGTTATTATTATCGGCTCGTTTTAATATTATCATCGTAGAATTAATGCATGCGACTATTTGAAATTGGCCTTAAAAGACCCCGTCGCGTGCCGTCAATTACGTAATTCCGTGTTGCGTATACACCCACAAACATTTTTTCATCTTCAATGTTAGGTGATTTTTGTTTGAAACTATCGCTCTTAACCGTTATGTATCTATGATTATCATATACAATTTATTTGTCTAAATAAATCATTCTGCTTCAAGTGAAGGGCAACTATTTAGCAGTTTTAATTAGTGTACAAAATAAAATACATAATTACTTTACAATAGTAGGTTCATACTTAAAACACATTAACATACCCGTGGTAGTGTGAGTATTAGATATTTTCTTCTCGAATTCATGCAAAGCTCTTTGTAAATCCTCTCTGTATAGAGGTTTCTCTTGAGGTACTAATTAAAAAAAGTGAACATAGATTGAAAACAGTAAATGTAATATGACACTAGTAATTAAATGGAATGAAGCGTTGATATACGCTCAGCCTTTAATTAGAGTTTTTGATGAAGATAAATTTATTGATGTTTTGATTAATTAGTCTTAGTGGTTGTCAGAAGAAAGATCTATCGGTGTCTTCTGGTTGAGGTATTTAACAGCCACCTTTGCTAATGCCATCTTCGGCTTTATATCCACATAATGGTTAATCATAACAGAAAATATCAATTAAATTGCTAAAACAACATCTCAAGAATTTTAGACGGACCCATTTTCATCTGATTGTCAACTAATGATACAATGTCAATACAACAACAAATATAAGTAATGATCTGAAAATTGATATTGTGTAGTTATCGAATAACAAAGATATATGAAATTCATCCGATTTTTAATAGTCACTCCAGCTTACAACTATTCACAATAAAAACATGCGTTTCGGCAGAATCACTTGAAAGGCCGTTCTGCTAGGCTTAGTGTTACCAGCTTAGAGATTGCATAGTCTACTTTGCTTACTTTCACAGCTTAATGTCTTACGGTATTTTGCTGTGGGGTACAGCAGCAGAGGTAGACACCATTTTTACGTTACAAAAGAAAGCTGTTCGAGCAATATATAATATGGGACCTCGCGAATCTCTAAAGAACAAGTTTCAAGAATATGATATCTTAACTTTGCCCTCCCAATACATCTTCGATAACTTAATGCATATTCGTAAAAATTTAGACAAGCTAGATCTAGTGAATGATCGTCATAATTATAATATTAGAAATAAAGACAAGCTGGCCATCCCACGCTTTAGGTTAAGTAAGTGTAATAAAAGCTTTATAGGTAATAGTATTCGGTTTTACAATAAGATCCCAAGTAAAATTACCGATTTACCTGACAATAAGTTCAAGTATTATGTCAAGCAAGTTTTAATCTCAAAAGGTTATTACAGGGTGGACCATTACGTGAACGATAGTGATGTCTGGAAATAACCCACATCTCTGTGCTTCCACTAAAAACTACGATTTGTATAGTTTTTTATATGACATAAAAAAATTATATATATTATATTTATGAAAAAAAAAAAGAGAACCAGATCGAGTTTCTTGCCGGCTCTTCTCGACTGGGTTGTTTTCCGAACCGGTGGTAGTGTTTTAGACGTTCATAAGCGCCTTCTTAGGGCCTAAATTGAATAAATAAATTTTGATTTTTTTTTTTTTTTGATAGTCAATTAATAGTAGGTGAGTTGGTGGTGCAAACGTTATGTCTATTCAGTATAAAAAGAATACAGTCCTAATTGAAGCTATTTATTAATAAGTTGGTAATTCTGAGGACTTAGTTGAAACGTCTCTTGTGTGAATGTTTTTTAACTATAGCGCGAGGGACGTTGCTTTGTGACAGAAATAAGCTTGTATACTTACTTAATCTAACTGCGGTTGTATCAATAGGATGTGGAGTAGTCGCGAAAGTGGTTGTTTCAGTAGCAGTTCTTGTATTAAATATGGTAGTATAAATTGCAGTAGTCGTTTGTATTGCTTTTTTACTTTCAAGATTATTTTCTAAAATCATGTATACATTAAAAATATGAGCTATAGTATTAACAAATAAATTTAAGTAATAAATTATCATTATACTTACGATTATTTTCATTATCTGAGCGTCCTGTAAATATTCACATAATTGTTGATTATAATGATGGAAATATTTTAGTTGCCGTAAAATGCGGGGATTATAAATTGCAATGTACTAGGGATTTTGTCTTTGCCTCTAGTTGCAATTTATAGTTATGGATTCTGACTCGACTGGCATTATTTAAATAATTATGGTCATATTAATTGGATACGTCACCAAATTGACCAATTTCAATTGACATTTAATTTCACTATAATAGTGCGGCCGGATTCCGCGACAATGGACGCGGGCTTAATTAAACCCACCTATCCAACTCTAAAACCAGCCTGAGCTTTCGGTGAAGGAAAACACCGTGAGGAAACCATAGCATGGTGGTAAGGCATTATCTAACAAAGCGTGCCAGTGTAGCTACCACCCTTAAGTTTGAAAACCTGTCGCTAAATATTAATAGGCGTGTTCCGACAGCATTACTTGAGAACCAGTATCTAGGCTTTACCATCTTCACATCAGGTGAGATTGTGGTCAAAGCACTGAGCCTATACTGTATAAAAAAACACATAGGAATTAATCCTAGCAAAATTCTCAGCTCATCCCTCAAGTGGATTTTTAGCTTTTAGTTCGATCCACTAATTGTGACACTCTTCCCGCAGATGTTCGGCGCTGACCGACTTCTGCGTATATTAACTTTTAACTGACTCTTCTTATTCGTTGACTGTGTGTTTTGTTTAGCCTATGGATATAGAAGCAGCTATAGATAGCTGCAAGTAATTTTATACATAGACACATAGTATGTTATGTAATTGTGTCTTTTAGTAAACCTATTTATTTCGAACTTAAAAATAAAGTATATAAGCCATTCGAAATACAAAAGTGTCTTTAATCCTAGCAAAACTCCCAGCTCATCTCTCAAATGTCCCTAATAACTACTTCAGACGTTGAAAAATTCATACACGTTTAGCTTTTCGTTACTTTAGTTATAGAAAAAATTAAACAATCTTTAAAAAATCAAATCTAATCAGATTCACTGGAATCAACATTATGAAAAAAAAGCCTTAGACAAACAGATAAAATTACTTTTTTAAATTTTGAATAATTCCTAGCCCATTTTACGGTACCAATAAATTACTTTTTTTTTTTTTTTTTTTTTTTGTATAACTCACTCATTTTAGGCAGTTTGTAACTAGGGAACATTCTTCTCAATGGTACCACTCGTGGGTTGTTAACTGGTTCAATTATTTCTAATTGTAACTCCAGATTGTGGTTAGGAAAATCCGCTGCAAATCAATATTTATCATATTATCATAAGCAAAAAAAAAACGTAGCTAATCAATAATACTAGCATTAATACAGTTCTATAAACTACAAACTTAATTACCCTACACTAGAATTTGTTTTGCGGTAGTGCCATCGAAATATTTATATTCGTAAAGTAAAGACAAACTCAAAAATAGTTACTATTATCAAAATTTTCAGTTCTGGTAACGATTTATTTCAACAGTTGAATGAATAAAATAGAACTCACCAGACATTTTTTTAAACGAACTCAGATATTTCTTTAAAACTGTTTCGACTCCATCATTCATAGATCTACTTTTATCAACTATAAAACAATAACCACAAGTTATAAATCGATATTCTAATGTACACATATCTATATATTGTATAATACATAACTTACATTTTATCATATAACTTTCATTTTTATTAATAAAATTTAATGTAATTATTGTCAAAACTGTACATTTATGCACAACATTGTTCAGATAATCATTTATACGCATTATTTCACATGATATTTCGAAAATATGTCCTTCAATAAAACCTTAATCTAAAATTGTGTATTTGTGATTACAGAAACTTTTATTACCAAATAAAACTGTTATACAATATTCTACTATTTTCTATAAACACAATACGGCAACTTACATAATGATAAGCAAAATAACGTTGACATGTTTGACCAGTTAGATTGTTTTTTTTAATACATATTACTAAATGATTTGTATAGCAAAATAGACATGAGAATTTCGTTATAATAATAGCAAACTATTGCACATGTTTGAAGGTTGATCTTTATCTGTATAAGTTATAGAATCTCTAAATAATGCGGTAGTGTTTTTTTAAACCATTACCAATAGGTCATTTTTTTCCACGATATTATTGAACTGAATAATTACTTTTAATTTTAAGCACATTTAATGTATGATGTATTGTCATGAATAAATCTACCAATAGAAATAATGTTATTAAAGTAAATTAAGTCGTCCGTTTGCAAAATTTTAAAACTAAGCATAAATGGGGTCATGTTTAAATTGTTTGCACTTTTAAATGTCTATCACCTGTCGTACGACACTATCATAAGACTGAAAGCAATCTCTTAGCTTTTAGTTCAACTGAATGATTTTGATACTCTTACAGCAGATGTTCTGCGATAGCAGTCTTCCGCGTATGTTGATTTTTAACTACACCTCTATGTTATCTGACCTTGTCTTTGACTGTTCGCTTTGTTTAGTCTATGTACGCAGAACTACAGCTGCAAGCAATTTTATAGATACCTAGGCGCTGATATAGAAACGCAAGCAATTTCGAACTTTAAATAACGTAATGTATTGAATGTGGCTTGATTTGGTATGTAAAGTAAAGATCAGTAAAGATTGGGTCACATTCCAATCGGAAGGATAGCCGTTATTTTCTTTGACTTACGTGACAAAAGCTGGCTGCCTAGTTACTGTTCATCCGCTGCCATTTTCTTGGTACTTACCGAATTTCGTCTTATTCTTTTTCTGTATGTTCAGGTACACAAATAACTCTGTAGGTCTTTATTGAGTATAGCTTTTTTATTAATTGATTGTGCTGCTGTCTGACTTCGCAACTCCTGTGATATCAAGGAATAGTAACGTTATGTCCTTCTCTATTTCCGTAGTAAATTTAGTTTCAGGTTCGACGAATTTAGGTACTCTATAACGACTTCTCCACGTTACAACAAACTACTCTATGACAGACTAAGCGGAACCAAAGGTAAAATAAATTATTCTTTTCGATTTTTAATACAGCAATCGAAAAATTAAAACTTCTGCTGCAATACATAGGTTATTGAAAGGACTCGAAAGTTGACGAACAAATGATGGTATTCACAAATAATATTGCGCTAACGAAGGCACTGTAACACCTAACTGTACTCGTGAATACGGCCTTTGAAATCGGTCTAAAACAAAAGACAGTAACTGAAAAGTAGTGAAAACAATCATATTGACAAATGTATTTCAAATAGATTTAAATCTTATTAATGCTTGTTTGTATAAGCGCAACACTGTTTTATGTTGTAATATTATGCATTTCCTTTGTATTTGATATTTATGTTGTGTTATGAGCAAATAAAAATAATTCTATTATATTCTAAATATGCAATTTTTCCAAAATTGTAATTATTTATCTGTGAAGATACATTTTATTTAGATAAAAAGAAGACCATTATTATAATGAATAAACTAATCTACAAGGTACAATCTCAATAAATCATTGGCAAAATCAAAATAAACAAACGTGTGTGTTCAAAGTTATATTAAATTTAATAACATCGATAACATATAATATCGTGGAATAGGAAATTATTATTTTCGTGAATCTCGATAGTTGTTATTTCTGAACGAAACCAATACTCCTTATCAGCGACCAGCGGCGACAATCGTGAGACCGAGAGCATATGTGATATGATACCATTTGCTATAACGTGGCCTCTTTGGAATTCTTAGCCTTTGACTTTGGATATATAATATTTAGATATCCTTTATTTGTTATTACAATGTATTATGCATTTTTGTTTGTTTGCACAGCTTATTGATATGACAAAATGACTGTACTATATTTAATATTAAATACATTACAGACATGGTCATCAGTGCATGATGGTAGTTCATTTTGTAATATTGCCCGATTGGGTAGTTACCACCCTCAAGTTAGAAAAGCTGTCGCCAACTACTTACAGGTGTGTTCCGGCAGAAATGCTTGAGAACTAGTATATCTAGGCTTAGTGTGTTTAACATCCTGGACTACATCATCACTTAACTTCAGGTGAGAATGTGGGCGAAGCTCTGAGCGTATACCGTGTAAAAAAATTACACGAATGACGATGACCACCGATAGTCCTACCACCACACAAAGCACCACACCAGTAGTCTACCACCCCTCAAGAACCTACCACCTCGTACAAACCTCTTCGGTAGTTTCTTAATCGGATGATATTCCATATTATTTAAAAGTTATCAAACAGAAACATAAAGCATAATACCTCTATATTGTAATTATTCTACTCAACATAACTGAAACAAAGTTAGCATTTCTGTTTGTTCTATCTACCACTTTTGATCACAAGTCACCTGATGTTAAGTGACGATGTGGTTCAGGGTGGTAAACACACTATGCCTAGAAGTGCTGTTCCTCAAACGATTCTGCAGGAACACACCTATTGCTATTTGGCGACAGATTTTTCAAATTTGAAGGTGGTAGCTACCCAGGTGGACACCATTAGAAAATGGCCTACCACCATGTTATGGTTTCCTCACAATGTTTTTCCTTACCGAAAGCTCAGGTCGATATTAAATTTGGATATGTGGGCTCGAAACCTCGTCGATTGACGCGGAAACCTGCCGCACTATCACCATCATCGCTTCAGTTTGTAATAAGTGTCAATTAATTTTCATTCTTTGACGCAATTGTATTACATTCTTTCCTTTTTACTACTTTTTCAAATAAAAAATAAGAACCTCTTACTTTTAAAATCCCTTATTACTCTATGAGAACTGGACTAAGCTAAGCAAATGCTATAGGCTAATTTAGGGGATCTTTATGCAAATTTAATAACAGCAGTTACTGCCTGCAGGCACTGGACCACTAACGAAGCATGCCATTAAAGGTAACTCACACAGAGATGTTATAAAATTGTATAAATTACTTTTCATGAAAGTTTTTTTTTTTAATTGGCATCACCTACCAATGAAATCTACGTCATATATTTTATTATACTTATATTACCTACTTTCAAAAATCACGCGACATCTCAAGGATTCTTGATTGAATTTTATTATAATGAAACATTTGTTTTAAAAGATAATTTTCACTGATTACATTTAAAAATGTGGATTTTATGTTAAAGTTAATTATACGTAAATAAATTATTTAGTAAATTAAATTTTAGCGTTACATAAGAGTTCACTAAACCGATAGGGTGAAAAATTAAAATACTATGTGTCGAGTACCCATAAAAATAAGACAATAGGAAAACAATGGAAAGCTGGCGTAAATGCCAGGTAAGTGCTCAAGGGGATAAGTAACTCTATAAACTTTTAAATTTATCTACCTATAAATCAACATAAAGGTTATATAAAAAACTGTCGTACATTATGTTACAGTTTAACCATATAGGATTTAAATTGCACGTAGATTTGTGTTAGATATTGACTATTAATGGTGAATGGACAATCCGCGCACCGTTTTCGTGCACCCCGCATATCAATTGACACCATGTTAGTATCGCCGGTGGCCACACTCGACCCATTATGAACTACAGCCACTTCCTTAACAAAAGACGCCCAGAGCCTCCCATTGCTACAATTGTATGAACTATTTACCTTATCTGTAGCACACCGCAATCACACCGGCTGTACCGATGTGTACAGTATTCAAACAGTTTTGATATACAACTCTTAAAGGCTAATTTTTGAAATCTTATACGTTACGTAGTGACCCGTATTTTAATTTTCTTTTATATTTTTCGTATCTTAAAACTCAAATAAGCAATTGAATAAAAGATGATGGTGCAAATTTATCTTTTCACTAATATTTTTGTTGGTTTATTTTTAAAACTAAAGTTGTTTATACATTATTAATTAATTTGCTTACTTTACAATTATTTATTTTTCTGCTGTTATGCACACATTTAATTTAAATATAAAAAGACAGTGCAAGTTTCTTGCTCGTACTTTTAGTCACTATTTTAATTTAAAACATATATTAAGTTGGCAGCATGTACCTCTCTGGTACAGAAGTTAATGCAGTTCAATTCAGAGATATGCCCGAGGCCAGTAGCAGAGTTTAAAGATTAAAACTCATCTTCATTTAGAGATTAATTGCTCGACACCGTGTATATTCCATGATTTTTTCCGCCAAAAATGTATGTTAATGCTGTAAATAGGATTTTTTAAAACTCTCAAACAGTTCAGCCCATTTAAAATTATTTAATGTATAAACACATTTTGTCAAAGAAATAAACATAGGATACCTTTTGTATTACTATTTTACTCTGTCGAATACTACCGATTCTTTGTTTACAGATAATCTACACTTATAAGAAAAGCTAGAGAGACGAAATCTGTACATTGAAGATATTTCAGAAAAAGTACCATGAGGGGGTTCAAAATCGACAATAGAACACATTTCAATGGTTTTAAAAAAAATTGTCTGCCTGTCTGTCGGTATGTCGGTCTGTTTATTAATTTGTTCGCCAATCACACAAAAACTACATGACCGAATTGGATGAAATTCAGTATGATTGTGTTATATATTACATAGTAACATTTAGAATACATTTTTATACATATACAGATTTATATAATGCGTAAATAGCGTTTAACTATATTCATATTAAACCATCATAATAAAAATGTATTTGATTAATAGTATTATAAATTTATAATGAAATGAGCACTAATAAAACTAAATTAAATAAACATAATTTATTTACATTATATTTACAAAAAAAATGTATATGTATTTCTGACGTGTATTCATAGATGGCGCTATTTTAATTTTCTAATCACTGAGACTGTTTTCAAACACTGCAAGGAGGTAGATAATCTATACTAAATAATAATAATAGTATAATAATAAAAGGCTAAAAAATTTTGTCTGTCTGTTTATTAATTTGTCCAAAAACTACTGAACCGATTTCAATGATTTTTTTTATAGTATTAGTTTATGCATGATAACATCTATACTAAAATTATAAATATGTAAAGTTTGGATGTTTTAGATAATAACGGTACTACGGATCCGATTTTAAATTTTTTTTAATTTTAGAAAGGTTATTCTAATATTGTTTAGGTACTTTTTATTTTGGCAAATATATATTTTCAATAATAATCTCAATAAATGTAATTGAAGTCGGTAAAAATTCTATAATAAGTAGTGCGCTGCCTGAACGGTTTGATCTATGCCTATGCGTTGCTTCCGGTATTTGGGCCTCGATCACAATGGCCCAGTCTGTCCTTCGGGGGAAGAACGGGAAGGCTAATGTTTTAGGTGTGGAGAACAGGAATATAAGGCCGTTGATTGTATGGCTGAGGCGGGAGGTAACACTCATCACCACATGGGCAGTATGATATGCAGGCTCCCATTTAAGCGTATAAGGGCAATAATGGGTGCGTGCATAGTTTCGGCCGGCTCTGGAATCTGCCATATTGCCAAACCAAGACTGGATGGGGCGAGTGTCTAGATCTTTCATTGCACTAAGAAGGCTGTCTGGGAGGTGGTCTAGCCAGTCTGGGGTGATTTCTCCGCGTGTACGGGCCTGGACAGGACGGGAAACAGATAGAGTATACTTATGAATAAATTGGTAATGAAATAGACTCCATCTAGAGGGAGGATATAGGCTATCTATTAGAATAAAATTATCAAAATTCCACGCGAGCGAAGTCGCGGACACAGCTAGATACTGAATAAAACAAAGACTAAAAATAAGTGAATACCTTATAATGTTAGATTAGTACAATACCTTTTTTTTACTCTTTTGTATGAGATTTTTGTCGCTTCGCGAAGATGATGCCTCGTAAGCTCAACACAGACACACTATAAAATTCACAATTCACACTAACTTTTTCTGAAGCTCACTTATCTACTTTGAACAATAAATTAGCTCTCTCGGGCATAGAGCTTGCCAATATCGATTTACAAATGCCTATTTCCATGGATCGAGTCAACTTAACTAATCTTCTACAATTTTCATTCCGCACACATTCCACCAAAATATGGTGCATATCATACAAATACTTATTGTTCAAATATCAAAATTTGTTTGGCGTAGTACACACGGTTAGTATTCGTTGTCTATGGGGCCTGTAGCTGCGTTATAACAGAGATAGGGTGCGCGTGATGTGACCATAGAGGGTAACCAGCCAGATACGATGTCATCTTACACTTATACCACAGACGTTATAGAATTAATTATGAGAAGCTCCATTAGGTTATGTTAACCGGCTACTGCATTATAGAAAATAGCTATAAATAACTGTTATAATATTTATAGTTTTATTATCATAACGTCTTTATTAGCTTTAATGTATCGATATATTATAATTTTAACTCTAGCTAACATTTGAAATTGCAATAATTTAATTTATTAATATGAAATTTACGTGATTGTTAATCATAATATAACATCATGAAATTTTTTATTAATTTTACATTTCTATATTAATCTTTATTGTACAATTAATGATGCATGAAGTTACTATTTCTAGATCCATTTAATAGAAATTAAAACCGAACAAATAGAAAAGAGTTAAGAAGTAGACGTAAAATGTTTATTGTACTGTTTATACTTAACTGTTCACAATATATCAACGAACTTATTTCTTTCTGTACGACAAACAATAGCAATTAAGCAACCTATATTAATTTTTATACGTGAAGTGAGTTTTAATCACTAAAATAACTAATTTGTATCCCTGTTTAATAAGAAACTTCACATCATAATTATTATAATCTAATTTAATTATCCTTTCAATGTATGTTTTAATACTGAAGTGCTCCTGGCCTATTAAACATTGTTATGCACTTATAGAGATAAGGAAATCATTATTAGAAAATGCTATCGGCACGCGCTATACTCAATACCCAACCTGGGTTTATTAAAACAGAAGTGTCCGTGGCTAAGAGTCGTGACACGTCCATGATCACTCTCCGTAATCTCGGATAAATTGCGTAGAGAGTTAGTTGACTCTTTATAGACGTTTTATACTAGAAAATATAAGATGATGATAGGCACGCTCATAATTAAGATCCCCGGGGTGATAGCAAACTCGTGACATGATGTGGGTGGTTCCGCTTCCGAGGTCACGGGTGGTCCCCAGTTTGGACCATTTTGGGGACCCGCCACTGTTTTTCTAATAAAACTGATCGGCGCTCTGATACGTGGTGTTTTGTGGTCCGCGTTTACCGTATCCGGGATGGTTAGATCCTTTAAAGTAATGACGTTGAAATGTGGACAAAGATTACACATAGATTTACCTACATTTTTTTTGCCTCGTAATTAGGTGTCGTGTCTTTTCGTTTGAATTACTGAGTAATTTAACTAAGAATTAGTACAACAATTTCGTTTAAACTACAGATTCGCATTACCAATGCTATGACGTCAGCCGTCAACATGCCATAATATGTCAAATATAAGATGGCGTTCAGGTGCTGGCTATCAGAGATAAATAATAAAATTTATGTACTTATAAACTTATTAAACTTTAAACCCTTTAATGAAGTATAATTCAAAATTTAAATTAATTAATTCAAATAATTTACTAAGTAAATACGACAATGTTCTAAAGTAGCAAAACGATTACAAGTATTATAAAATAATACTTAATATTATTTGTAATAGATATGTAAAAGAACTAACTATACGTAACAGGTAAGTGGACCATATCTCTAAATCCCCGGGGCTAATACAGAGTTTATAAATGATTGACAGGCACGGACAATCTACCCCGTGTAGATAAACACACGACAATAATAACATACAATTTCTTGAAAGAAAATATATCTTGCTGTATCCCAATATGTTAGTAGGAACGTCGAACTTAATAATGTGCAATAAGATAATAACTCTCCTTACGGTACAAGCCTATCGCCACGGGGCAAGGGCTCACACAGTAGCCACGTGTGTGGGATATCTAAATACTCGAAATAATATACGAACAACGGACGAGTCCCCATATCTCAACAGGGAAGTATTTTACATACAACCGCCAACTATCTTTTGGAATAATCTGGAAATCAGAGCACTGAACCTCCACACATCCTAACTTTAAATGCTAAACATTAAAATATCGACTTTACGAGTTAAGACATAAGAAATAATTTATTAAACGTTTAGCCTTATCATATGGTATCTACGTATTCGTAACAGTTGACCGAACGCATTATTTATCGTAATTGCGTAATTGAAGATCGTGGACGGGAATCTTTCGTTTTAATGTCACACATTAACTTTCGGGATCGTGATGTTTGCTTTTTCAAGATTCGGTATGAAATTTAAGTATATTAAAATTACTCGAGAATTTTTCACATGAGGAAAGACATAAGTTTAAAATTCACCAAACGTTTGCCTCATTAAAAACGCTTTGATTGCGTTAATTTTTATTTTTCATCTTAATGCAAGAGAAAAATATTTAACACTTTAATACTAATATATACGAAGACTATCTTAACTAATACCAGTACCTTATTACTCAATATTTGTATATTTTCAGGAGTGACACTTTTGTAATCGTCAGGAAAAGTCTATACATGAATAAAAATTAACATTAGCAGCCTTATTTGCTTACGGGACAACATACATTACTGTCTACAGAATAAATAAGGAAAATGATGACAAAGCAAGCCCCAGTGGTACTGTATTACAAATATGTATCACCTTCGTGGACAAATTCGCAATGGTGCATTGCCATTACAGGATCTCCCAATGTAGAATGTAAAGCTGAAGTAGCCAAGGAGCTTAAGGTTAATTTGATATCGACAAATAATCATCTTCATCATAATTAACTTACGATGCATTAAGTAGGGTCGGTAAAACATGTTTTCTTCTACCAATCTCCTCTGTCATTTGTCATCTCAACATTCGCATCTTTTATACACATCATCCTTGACCCAATCCATCCATACCATTTTCGGTCCATCTCTACATCTATATGCAACCGCCGTTATATTTAACACTCATCTATGATAGTTACGTGAATTTCATTTCGTTTGATTGAGCCTTGGTGTTCAAATGTAAAATCAGGCTAAGCTTTTTCGGTGAAGGAAAACATCGTAAGGAAACAATAGCCTGGTGGTAGGGCGTTTTCTAATAATGACCGTCTGGACAGCTACCATCCTCAAGTTGAAAACCTATCGCCAAATATCAGTGGGTTTATTCTGGCAGTATCACCTGAGAAGCCTTGTCTCTAGGCTTAGTGTGTTTTTACCATCATGGAGGATATCATAATTTAATATCAGGTGAGATGTAGATCAAGGCACTGAGCCCATATGTGTAAAAAAAAGTAATAATGTGTCAATAAACTAAACATTATATTAAAATAATATTTAGCTGAAGAATTGGTAACCGCCTAACTGAAGGTGGTCAAGATATCAAATAATATATTTCCGAATGTCCAGATGCAATCTACGCCGTTCATTTCAATAATATATTCAACTGATTAGTTATACACAAAATTCCAGGAGCCTTTAACGAGCAAACTATCGGTTGTAGAGCAATCAATCAGTGTAATTATATCTAGACAATACCAATTAGCCTGTGTAAGAGTTTTTAGATAAACAAAGTGTTTGATAGGTGGATTGATGTATTAAATTATTTTGCAATTGTAATGTTCCAACCGTAATATTGAGGCGTGTAACTACTGTTAAATGTTTGTGAATTTATTTATTTATTTACACTAACCATAGTTTGTTAATATTTTTTTTTCTTTCTTACAAACAACATAGAATATATGACAGCAGCAAAATAGCCAAAACATATTATATTACTAATATTATGCATACGCTGATCGTTTTTTTTTCGTTGATCGTTTCGTATCGTTGATAATAATATTACATAGTATTATCTAAAGGTTGAAAAATTTACCGTTTCCAACATTATTAATTGATAACACAAAAAGTCGTCAGTAACTAATAATAAATAAAAAAGTGTAGTATTTAAATAATAAAATTTTTGTTGAAATAAATTGATAGCTACTTTAAAAATTACATCGACCAATCGAACCACAACTATCAAGAATTTATTTTCTCGTCAGCCGCGGCCGTACTTCAACTGAATTTAATTAGTGGTAACATGACCATTATAAGTTCATTCTATTTTTATTACAAATTCATTTATATACACTATTACTGTTTTTGTGATAATCTAAAATTCTTACGCTCGTATGGTTTGAAGTTTTTTTTTGTTATATTGTACTTGAGCGTATGAAGTTTCAGTTAGTTGCTTATGACAAACAATCAAATATACAAAAAATCTAGTATTAGTAAATTCTAGCCATATTTAAGACTGTCATTATAATTTTAAATATATTAATTGATACAAATAAAATAACCATTCAACTTTTCATCTATACTTATTAACAAATAAAATTGGAGTGTAGGTTTGTAATGTTGAATGCTGAAGTTACTCCGGATAACTTAGGGTACCTACTTTTAATTGTAGAAAATAATTAGGGTTTCGCGTAAAAAAATTAAAACCCATAAAAATGGAATAAAATCCGATTTAATGCACAGTTTTACGAGGAAGTTCTTGAATTTACGAGAAATATTTTTACTTTTCATCATAGTACTAAAAAAAATCAGGGTTCCGTATAAAAAAATCCAATGCAGTAAAGAATATATTAAACACGGGCGCAGCCGCGGGCACAAAACTAGTATTTCAATAAATCTTTATGTAAACAGATTCATAATAAAGAATTTCTGCCTGAGTAAAAAAGTAAAGCAGATGGCAGATACAAACAGGCAGACAGGCGCCGTGTGGCTGGAATTAATGGTTGCTCGATTTGGCGCGGAATTCTAAAAACTAACGTCGCAGAACTCTGCGGTATCGGACAAGACGGAACCTGTCGCCTGATTTTTTTAGATTAGCATTTGAGTATTGCGTATGAGAGACGTGATATCGAATGAAATTCAATTTGTTATTATTTTAACATTTATTATGGAATACAAAAATAGTTTTAATATTATTTTGATATTGTTTATAATATGTTATAAATTTATATTTCAATTAAAAAAGAGATTTAATTTTGTAATTTAAATTAGCACCACATTTTTCCCTTCTGTTTGCCAACCGATTTGGTTTTCTTTTCGTGTTGTGTTAAGCTTCTAAGCTACTAGACCGAACGTGTGAGTTAACTCTTGATTTGGAGATGAAATCATACCCAATTAAACCCATCCAGTTTATTGTTCAGGGTACAACTTTAAAGTATGAGAGATCACAGTGAACGAGTACGACTTCTCCATCTAAATACAGAACTATAATTATGAAGCCAGTGAGCTGCTACCGTTTTTAAGGGTATTGTGAAATAGTGGGCGTGTCGAGACGGCGGCGCGATGTTACTATAAAACATAGTAAATTTCCCTAGGCGTCCCGTCTCTTTAAACCACTAATTCGCTTCATAATAGTTTAAACACATAGCGGGTGGATCGGGATGCCGGCCCCATTTTCTATAGAAAACGTGGCGTCGGTGCGAGTAGAGTGAGATCTCTTCTATAGTAAACGCTGGCAATGCGAGCCAGCCGTTGTATGTTGAAACCATATTTGTTATGGATGACTCGAAGACAAAGACGACAAGAGCAACGGAAGCCAAATGAGCGTTTCTTATTGTTGCTCCATACAATACTAAATTTTCATTTAAAAAAAAAAACTGTTGGATACTTGTAGGTATATTGAAGTCGAAAGTATACGAATAAAAATCCCGGACCCAGATAGTCCGAGCAGATGGTATGAAGCGGTTAAACTGTTTATCGCTTCATTAGTAAAGCGCGGGTCAGGTCGCGCGACACCTCGTGCTTAATGCCCACTGATGCCTTGTTACGATTGTGTCGTGTTTGTATTTCAGTTGAGAACACGCTAAATTCCACAGTCAACAATGTAGTAAAATCGTTTCTAAATGACATGAAAGAAAATTATTTAGCGGCCAGTTCGTGCAGAGCTTATATCTAATGGAATACATTGAATTATTATATATCACACATGACAATTAATAATTTTATTAAATGTAAATTTTAAACGTGTTTTATCTCAGTATTTAATAGAACACCGTTATTTGAAGTCTCCTATTGACGATTTGATAAGATAATAAATTAAATGCCTACTTTTATTATGGAAGGAATAAAAGCACAAAATTGTTTTTTATAATTTAAATCCAAACCTGCAATTTTTGATTTTACATCCGTAAACTCGTAATTCTACGATTCAACTAATACAGATAATATTTTAAAATGACCGCTTCCAATTTAAGTTCGAAACTGTAAGGAGAGTAATGTCTTATCAGTTAATTTGATTGCGGGAACAAATATAAATAAATTTTCTTCAGCTTAGTTTATTTTATTAACTAGTTAAGTTTCTTTAAAGGAAATTGTCTTTTTGAATTACTTATGAAACATTTAAGTCTTAATAAAATCATTCTACGATGTTGAATCGAGGAGTAAATTCATGGACGTTTGAAACTTCTTCTTGTCGGATTGTAGAAACATTAAAAATATTCAATAGATCTAACCAATATGATATATAATTTGTCAAATATATATCTTTGTAATTTAACTTAATTCGATAATGTTTAAACTTCATTTACGAGTGTCTAAAACTTTTTACGTTAATATAAAAGTGCGTTAATAATAAATATTTTCCATAATAAAAGGAAGCGTTTGGAATAAAACATAGACGGTATAACATATTTAATTGTTTTTCTCATAATAAGATTTAATGCAGATCTTTACAGAATCATTGATAAGTGGCTTTACTTCAAACCTTGACCAGTGAAATTGTCAAGGAAATAGTCGTCAACGTACGTAAACAAGAACTATCTAGTGGTTACAAATTGGTAAAATCTTCTGACTAACATTCTTAATTTCGAATCTATCGCCAAGCATTTATCAGTGTATTAAAGCAGTATTTAAAACGCAGTAACAATAAGGCACGTGGTTAAAATACGTAAAAATCATTTCTTTATTGATAAGAGTTATTCTGACAGTTAATGGAACTGGTAGCTAATAAGCATAAAATATGAATATAATTTAAATCTATTTCTCAACCATATATTGGAATAAATTAGAATCCGTAGCAGTGCGCAAAAACAAAGGAAGTGTAAAAGGACATCTAAATCAAATATGTCTACAGACGGACAGACATGCAGACAACGGTATAGCTGGCGGACAACAAGCCATAATTCTACGCAAGAGATGAAGTTATTAATGTGTACGCGGCAGCTGTGTGATACAACTTATGTTTCTACTGCGTGTTAATACTGAACTTTATTTACTTAATATAATTTTTTGTGGGATTTGTTTTATGTTATTTTTACAAATTAAAACTTGCCAATAGAAATAATTGTATATAATTATTATTAATAATAATATAATAATTCTACAATGTTACTACATGCATGCATGTATGGAATTTAATTTTTCCTAAGCACTCTATTAAAAACATAAATGACGTTATACTGACATCATATAACCCAAAATAAAATTAAAAGCGAATACATAAACTTGAATTAGACTACAAAGACTACTTGAAATAAAGACATTGCTTATTTAATATATTATTTTAAATTCTTTAATAACTGTTATCTCATTCATATATGAAGATAAAAGGAATTATTATTTCATTAATAAAATATAACACTATTTTACATCCGTATATCCAGGTGTATAATTTAAACATTAAGGAGTACGTAAATTATTAGAAAAACGACAATAAATCATATTGATGTCCACCGAACAAGTATTTTGTGTGATCTTGATCCGGTATTAAATTCCTTAAATTGAAAATAAATATTTATATGAATATGCATTAACAAACATATTTTGATAGCCTAGTAGTAGGTACTACTAGTGTAAGATATAGAAAATCTCCCACTTTCACTGAGAGTAGAGTAAACAAGCAGAGACGGCCGCTGGATTGACGCGGACCCATTTTAATTTGTGGCCATTTCCCGTCATTAAATATGTCGGTGGAACTGGACAGACGCCTACACAATTACTTATATAAATGGACAATTTATAAATTTTAACGTAACAAATTACACACACATTTTAATTGAATGTGCTGCATACCAGTAATATATAAATTCCACTATGTAACATAATGACTCAAACTTATTTAAACTTAGTGAAAAATAACGATATAGGAGTCAAGTTCTTGATCGAGATAACGAAAAAAAAAATAGTAAAATATGTAGTTTGTGGGGCTCATTGTCTATAGAACCCACATACAGAAAGACAGAGCGTAGGTAAGATCTTTGTTGGAGATAAAATAGACCGGCAACCTGGAGACTATTGCATATATCCACATAACGTGAAGAAGGGGCTTGAGTCCAGCTGTGAACGTTTTTTTTTAATGACTCGATAATGCTGAAAGAGAAAATGTTTTGGTAACTAATATTATGTTAGTTTTTTTTTTAATGTGTGTGACATGCAAAAATAGATCGTATACGAGGAAAGTAATTGTTCAGAAGAATGGACCATAGAAATATCAAATTTTCAAAGGATTTTCGCAAAGTAACGCTGTAAATAATGTTAGTAAATATAGAAATAATATGTACTTATAATTGATTTCTAACAATTTAAACATTTCAAATAACTTTTAATTCCGACTGTACAGCACCTGTCGATCCGTCAGAGTACTCCCGTTAACAGTCAGCGTGTTGTCAGAAAGTCTTCGTAACTAAAACTTCCTGTATTCAATGTTTGATGTATTCTTATCTATAAATGAAGTTAGGGAAATGAAGCGGTTAAATGGCAATTACTCATACGATCAATTTGAGAAATAACAACAATAAACATTATAAGGTAAAAAAAACGTAATAATCGCCTTAAAGTACTAATACGGATCAGTGTCTGTACACTACAGTTAATGTAGTTATACACTCTGCATACATGTTGTATCGACTAGTAAATAGACATTATACTTTGTTTTATTTTTTTTAGTTTCGTTATATTACGTACTTTTTCTTTTTAGATAAATAATTATGAACGGAATAGATTTCAATAAACAAAAAGTTAATATCGAGTAAAATTGAGGTGAAAATTATTAATCGGATCTGAAAAAATGATTGCATAACTATATACATATATATTTTAAACGGTTCTGATACTGAATAAAGCTCTTTACTCGAAAGGTATTAACAGCTTAACCAGAGATATGCCTTTAGGCACTCATTGGGAAAATATACTTGGGTGTCCTTTCAGCAGCGACGCAAGAGGTACTTCGATCTCCAAGTGAGTTCTGCAAGAGAACTTTTTCCTCTTATGTTTACTTATTGCAGAGTTAGCAAGCCGTGATTTTTGCTACTTTGGTGCTCTTGGCGCTAGCTACCTTTTTCAGCTGAGTACCCTGAGCTGTCAAACCTACTCATTTAATCAGTTCGGAAAAAATAGTAACTAACATAAGGGCACCGAAATTATACAAATCTTGGTTTCACAGATTCCAGCCTTGCTTAACCGATCCGTTAATTAGTCATATATAAAAAAGAAAAACTGTCCTTACCTTCAGCCCCTATGTGTCTTGGATGCAATATGTAAGTATTTGATATAAAGTGCGTTGTATATATTACTAGTGCATGAAGTGTCACTGTATCGCTCTGGCAGCATGTGCAAGAGCATCCCCAGTAGGGGATTGAAGCTCGTCTCGGGTCGCTGTTGATCATAATTTATCTAGGCCTAACCATGTGCCCGCTATTCTGCTCGCGTGAACTAACAGACAGACAGATAGATGGACCATTTATATATCGTAATGATAAAGATGTAAGGAGGATCACGATAATTGTCACTTGTGTGTGTGTTTTTTTTAATTTACTTTTCCTATATAACATACATATTATTCGACGTATTATTATTCTTCGAGAGAGGGGCTATGCAGGCTAAAAAACAGTTCTGTGTCACTGCGACCTAGATAGATCTATTGTTATCGCCCCCATATTCCTAAAGCTCACTGCCTAGACCTACAACCTGTATATACTGTAGGATCTTTTTGGCAGAGAGCGTCTGTACCTCCTCTGGGAACAACGCATGTTTGCCCAGAACTCGGTTGCGTTTGGGTATTAGTGGATCACAATCACACAAGATGTGCTTTGGTGTTTCATCTGCGACTTCACAGAATCTGCACTCTCTTGTGTTCTGGGCACTCATATTGTACACATGCTTGCGCAAACAACAGTGCCCAGTTAGCGCTCTCACTAATACCCGC
Source organism: Samia ricini (assembly GCA_014132275.2). Classification (NCBI taxonomy): domain Eukaryota; kingdom Metazoa; phylum Arthropoda; class Insecta; order Lepidoptera; family Saturniidae; genus Samia; species Samia ricini. The sequence continues at coordinate 6,939,746 of AP028159.1, forward strand.
AACTGATTCCTACTGAGCATCAGGGCTTCCTCAGCTTTTTCGCTGAGTATATCCCCTGATGAGCTCTTTGGAATGATTATTCGACGTAACAAAATATTATAAAGACTTACCTTAATTATGTACAAGGCTAATTTAATAGGTTCTGTTACCTCTGCATTTTAAAGTAACATTCTTGCATTAATAAAGTAACATAACTTCAATTTATATCTGATTACACCATATAATATATCGCCGTACCGATATACTTCACTATACGTCTCTACAAACAAGGAAACATTGTGATATTGTTAAATTTATGTGATTGTATTACTTTGACCGTCTAGTTTACCGTGAACATTACAATGAAGAATCGTCAGTATTTCGCTCTAATGTCAAACATATCCGCGGGCATCTCAGGCGTTCTTAACTCCACAATGTGAGTAAAAGGATACACGGATTTTTTTAAATTATATATTTAATAATAATTTCAAATAAGACTATTGTAAGAATAATCGCAAGTTTGGATCTGAGTGTAGGGCAATTAAATAGGAGGACGAAAGAAAAGTCCATGTCGCAGCGCAGAGCTATGAATGTAATGATGAGTGTGTGATAAAACTAGAATGGATAAGATTAGTTATAAGTATGTCAGAGGTAGCTTGAAAGTGGCGCCAGTGGCAGAAAAGTAAAGAAGATAGGTGGACGTGTCATAGAGAAAGATGGAGAAAGAGACCGCAGAAGATAGTGATGGGTTTGTGTGAAGAATAATATGTTATTGAGATAACAGAAGAGAAGGAAAAAAAACATGTTGTGCAGACTCTTCTTAATGTAGGAAAAGGTAAAGATGGTGATTATGTTACAATTTCAAATAATTTTTAATAGTTTTACTATACAGAAACTGCTAGCGTTGATTTTGTAACTCCGGGACGATGTTACTGCTAAACTAGGATTAACGTAGGATAAGCTTAAATAAAACTCAACTGAACTGATCAATACTAAATTTTTTACATCATTAGAATTCATTTCGGTGAAGTAAAACACCATGAGAAAACCGTAGCATGGTAGTAGGGTGTTTTCTGATAATACCTGGCTAGGTGATAGCTACCACCCTCAAGTTTGAAAACCTGTCATCAAACACCAAACAGGTGTGTTTCCGTAGAATAACCTCTAGGCTTAGTGTGTTTACAATCCTAAACCACATCCTCACTTAAGAGGTTAGATTGTAGACAAAGCGTTGAGCCTATATGGTGAAAAAAATATTTTTTTTGTGTAAGTATTTTGCGGTCATTGTAGAAGGTGCTAGTGATGGGGTAAAGTGATGTGAAAGACGCTCGCGCATTAGCGCGGGAACGAGCCGCGAGCGCAAAGATATGGCAACCGACGAACGACGAGGTGCTGCGGTGTACATTTGCAACCACAATTATAGTTGCCCGTACCCGAAGCAACATTCGCGATAACACCACAGTCCCTGAATTGTTTACTAATTGGGACCCAATAAATTCACACACACTTTTTGTGTCTTTGTGGACATGTGCTTAATAAAAAAAGAATCTAAACTTTGACTAATTAAAAAAAAATTGTTTCATTCGCCTTGATGTCTTATAGCTTTTTTTTAGAAATAAAAAATTAAACACTATTAATATAAACGTATATAGGAATATCAATCAAAATGTATTATTATTATATATTTTTTGTATGGGTTTTGTCGCTTAGCGACGATGATGCCCCGCAAGTACAACACATGCATTCACAGACGCATGAAAATGTACTGCTATATAATTGCATTATTGTTATCAAAACACCTACCAGTTAAATAGTTTTTTCGGAATGTAATTGTAGTAAACACTTACTACTAATAATAATTTTGATATAAGTAAGAATAAAAAATGCCTGTTAGGAGAAACAAAAAATATTTTTTAATGATGTTATGTTGATTTAAAAAATAACAAGCAGACGCTTATTAAGAAGTAAACACAGATAACGTAGGGAATGAAATCAGAAGATAATATAATAATTTTAATATTTCATTTACGCAATCATTCCGTTATTCAAAGACAGTGCGTAACAATTCAAAATATCTTTAGACACGATAATTCCAAGTAAACGTAATAGTAAATTTCAGTACAATAAAATTATATACAAACGGCGCGAACTTTGAATAATGCTCACACAAATCAAACAGGATTCCAAATACACTATCGACCAATGTTATGTACGCCAAACATTTGCATGGCACACCAAACGAGGTTTGCGTGTAAACGCCCACTCTTCTCGGTGCAATACTGTGCAATCGCAACGCGTATCGGCATCCCATTAAATGTTGTAAACCAAACACAATGCGGATTTCTCCATGGACTTTAAAAAACATCATGGGTTTTGTTTAACGTTCGATGACATGCGAAGATCATTGCATCAACTAATACAATATAGTACCGTGTTAATAGTCTGTTCAAGTTAAAACAATTTCAATATTATATTACTATTTTGTTGGTTTTTATTTATCATTAATTTATTTTTAGATGATTTTTCCCCAATCGACTTGACGTCCAAAACGTTAAAAAATCTTTTATTACTTAAACAGCCACATTCTTATCAAAAACCACAAATGTATATTGGATTTGTTTCCTTGAGTACGGATTGACCACAAGTCGAAAATCATGCTAATGGTCGAGTTGGGTTATAAAAAAAGTTTCTATTAATGGACATCTGCGTATATTGAAAAGGATATAGCGTGAAGATTCAAACTTTCAATATACCATAATTTATACTTTGTAATTTAATTCGTACATGATTATGTCAATATGAAAGAAATGAAAAAAATTGCGTAGAAAACAGTAACAACACATTCTCTCTACAGTTAGCATAGAATAGAGAACGATAAATTAATATTCTAAACAAGTTAACTTTTACGAAAAGATCATGTCGAGTGTATTTAATGTTAAACTTAATAGGAGAATATCATTGTCGTTTTAGACATGGTAATGTCTAACATTAAATAATTTAATTTTAGTAAAATTTAGTTTATATATGTTATAGCTTGTAGGTTGTATACACATGTCACATTAGCTTCATAAAATAGAGTTGTTATTAGAAAAAAACATGTTTTAATTTCAAATAACATTCTGTTCTAGAAAGCGTTTTAAAACACGTCACTGAACACGAAAAGACCTAAAACATAATGACATCTCAACTACAAAGTAACTGAGCTAGTATTTGCGTACTAGCTCAATGAATTTGACAAATCAATTGGCAGGCTTCACGTTATAATTACTGTGTAATTTCTATGCACTTAATCGGCGGAATGTAAGTGCGTTGACATTCCCCGATCGTGATCGGTCGGTTGGTAAGTCGATCGCATCGTCGCCGAAACCCTACACCGACGGATCGCTTGTCGACGATACTGCACGGGGCCTTGAGATCTGGCTTACGGAATACGCGTCTCATGCGTATCATGTTATACGTAGTTATTCAGAATTCTTTAAAAATATGTGTTAGCTTTACTTCAATTTAATGTTTAGGTATTATTAAATAAAAGTTGCAAATTGTTCCCATATTTTTGGTCAGTCAATAGTAATGAAACTTGTGGCTTACAATGGAAATTGATTATTATAGTGTGTTTTAGTCTGGTTGGCTGTAGTAAAACTTATGCCCAAGTATGGCTGTGGTTAAGGATAAATGTATCTTGATATAGATTGGCTTTGTATACAAAATTAATTGTCCTTATTGACCTATTCATCAATACAAAGCCTAAACCGTCGGGCCTATAAACATGTTTTGTATAAAAAACAGTTTTCAGGTTACATTTTTTTGTTTTTCAGTCTACGTTAGGGCTTATACACCACTCATAGTAACTCTATTATTGTCTTACAGAAAACTAGGGTACTAAATTTCATACAGGATGGATTTACGTGTGACAAACGATACAGGAATATCCTAATATGTAAAAATATTTGGTATTAACATTTCAAATAAGCGCATTTAGTTAGTGTTATGAAGATTTCTTATATCGAGAATAAAGTATTTGAATTTTGTTGCATTGTATTTAATATTTGACTTAAATCATAATGTATTTAAAGTTAACTATATAGAATATTTAAATATGGGAATATTTTGCATACGGAAAAATGATAAATAAAAAGAGGCACACCGTTTATAAGAGGGGAAGATATCTTTAGAAAGCGGGTTGGCCAGACTGGTCTTCTATTGCAAGGAACATGAAAATATGGTCGGTAATGGGGGGACTTACGCCGAGAAGGCATCTATAACGTATTAGTTACAAAATTTTGTAATTATTTGTAAGTTATAGATTAAAGGCTTTTTAATTTATTTATAAAATGACAAACAAATAATAGTAAACGGTTGTAAGTATTGACAAATATTTTTCGTAACTATAAAATAAAGTGTAATTAATCAAATTTATATAAAATTTACTTTCAAATTACGCTCTTTGCTAATAAATTGAAAGCAAGATATTTTTTTTTATCATAACTAGCTTCCTATTAGTTCATAATTACCTATGTCAAAACTGTACTATACTCTCATGATATTTGTAAAACATTGTCGTTGTGCATGGGAAGGAATTCCGTCTTACATATCCACATGTTTTTTTTTTAATTACAAGTTCCCATGTCATGTTTGATTCATTTGTCAAGTCATACAAAAAAAAAAACTTACTGTATAGAATAGAAATTATTTAGAAATTATTACATGTTCAAACTGCCAAATATGCCAAGTGAGATTATAAACAAAGCACTGGGTCTATAAAAATATTGTAAACTTGGACAAAGTACCTTCTTACAATGTGATTATTTGAAATAAGTCTATCTCAAAATATTATGAAACAACTCGTAGCTTTATAGTCCGATTTACTATGTATCTGATGGCGCATAACTTTAGCTTAGTTTAGATTAGATTACCTATCGGTATGAAGGAATAAATAACAATTAGACGATGGGCATAATTCTTGCTTTCGTTGTAGTTCTGCATACTACATAATATGACAATCTATATAGGTACGCATTTAATATTAATTTGTTGTTTATCGATTAATGAACCAATTTTTTGTTTCAATATAAATTTTGCTGAATGGTGTCATAGACTCTACATGCATATATTTAGTTTCAAAAGTCACATTAGTCAAAAAATCCAATCAGTTGACAAATATTTGTTCGTCGTGATCAAAATTATAAAATATCAAAATCAAAAAATTCTTTGTATAATTTAGGCCCTAAGAAGGCGCTTATGAAGTTTAAAAAACAACAACCCAGTCGAGAAGAGCCGGCAAGAATCCTGATCTGGTTCCTTTTTTTTAATAAACTAGAATATACATGTCATTTTTAAATAAAAACTATACGAATCATAGATATATCTATCTATTCAACCATTAGACGTCCACTGCTGGACATAGGTCTCTCCCAGTAAGGGAGGGATTACCATAATCACTGCGATTACTAGGGGGATTGGCGATAGCAGTAGGTGTTTGTGGTTCTCAGAGGAAGCGACTGTCCATTCCCCAGTTTATCCCTTAGTCGGCTTTTACGACACCAACGAGAAGATATGTGGTGGTACTATTCTTAGCCGGTACCACACATAGTTACAACCAATTAATTACTTAATAAAAAAATTAACTTGCATATAAAAATAGAACAATATAAACACAAAACTTATGTGCGTCAGTCATCTTGTATTGAATAAAGTTTCCTTATTCATATCTCAGCGTCTTCCCTTGTAATTATCTTAATACGAGCCTTTAAATGAATATGAATGCTTGTAATTGGCCCATCAACTAACTAATGCGGAAGGCTAGAGACACTTGTGTATCGGGAAATAAATTTATAATTTTAATATGAATTATAAACAAACAGTATGGGAGGGACGGTAAAGATTAAAATTAATGTAGGACATATCGATTTTATAAAATGTGTTAAAGTCGTCTGATCGTCCGTAAATTAATTATGCAAATTAGGCTAGTATACCTTTGAAGGTTAATATAAACATACGATTTTAAAACATCTTAATACGATAATATTATTACAAAAAGTCATTTGTGTGGTGCAGGCGAAGAATAGTACTACCCCATATCTTCCCGTGGGTGTCGTAAAAAACGATTAAGGGATAAACTAAGAGATTGGCAGCAGCATGCTTTAAGCACCACCAACCCTATTACGATCGCCAACCAAGCGTGGCGATTATGGCAATCCGTCCCTTATTGGAGGATACCTATGTCCAGCATTGGACGTCTTATGGTTGAATAGATAAATAGAGAGATTATAAAAGTTTATATAATAATTAAAGATAATAATACTTACACAAATGTTTACTTTTAACTATTAACATGATTATCATTTGCAGCGCCGAAAAAGTTGATGGAGTAAACTTTAAAACTGTAATAATTGTAACAAATATAAATAATTAATAATGATAAAGAGTTGTTATCTCCATGGATAATTAATTAATTAACCATTGTATTTATAGTATTAGAGTATTCATATGCTTCATTCACAATAGTGTTCTTAAAGCCGACATAGTTCTAACACTATTGTGGCAAAGCTTATGCGTGCATTAGGTGTTGTAGGTTATGTGTAAAGGAGTCAACTTTTTTTTAAGTGGATGATTTTATTTAATTAGTAGTCATTAATTCCTTGTACCCCAAGTAGTGAAACTCAGGCCATCTGACTCAGTTGGAATACAGTAACACGCTCTTGGGATTACGAGACGGATGCAGAAAGAATAAGTCCCATCACATTTATTTGTAAGTAGGATGAGGTAAATGCGGTTACTCACTCCCGTATCCCCTCGAAAGAGAACCTGTACCTCTAGGTACCTCTGTGTTTACCATCATGGACTACATAGTCACATAACATAAGGTGAGATTGTGGTCAAAGCACTGAGTCTATACCGTGTAAAAAAAACCAATGTTGAACATTAGTACACGATAAGGAAATTAATTGACACCATACGCTCATAGTGAACGATCCTCATAATGATGAAGACAACGTGCAATTTAATTAATAAGCAAATTGTATGCAAGTTAAATTCGTATTCTATAGAATAATGTAATTATATTATATGGTATTAATTTATAATATTTTCTTGTGTATCAAATGTTTATTTATTAGAAAAATCAACAGCTCTTAATTACATACTCACTTTAATAATTATTAACATATTGGATTAGCCATAGACGATTTCCAAATTTACTTACTTACTAAACGAAATATCGATAATAAAATAAATTACTTGAATATAACACGATTGTTTTCAATATGATCTCACCACAAAAATTACATTATACTATAAAACAGAACTATATAGGAAAACTACATGCTATTACATTAAAAAATAAAAGAGAAATAAATTAAATTGAAATAAAAACAATATTCGCATGAAATCTAATTACAAAAATTAAATAGTTCACGTAATTGTTTTGAGGTGTGCACGTATGAGGCTGTGTATATTGAGTATATTAGTGTGTATATGTTTATGTGTGTGTGAGAGAGAATATTCTCTTTCTTTCTTTCTTTTTCTCTTTCTTTATTTAACACACGTGTGTTGTGACACTATTAAAGGAAGATTGAATCTTTCTCTTAAACGCTACACTGCTCTAAAAAATGTTTACATTAGCTGCTTTCATATTATATAGGAATGAACATCTAATCATCAATGAATGACGGGCATAGTTGGTTCTGGTTAATTGCTCGTGGAAAAGTCGAGTATTACGGGTACGTTTTGGTCTTGCCCACAAACCTATCCGCTCTAACAAATATGAGCAACAGATTTTATTATTAATTCAACTACTAACTACACACGATTTAACTTCACAATATTTACCGTATTTATTTGAGTATGTAGGAATTGAATCTGACTAACGTGATCTTTATTTTCCTATAGCATTAGTTTTATTAAGTTTATTAAGCTGAATAACTTAAGAGTAAATTTAGCCGACGTAAAAATAATTTTCAAAGTAAGTGCTAACAAACGCTTTTATTGATTAAATATGACAGCGAGAGATGTCAGTAGAATCTGTATGCATTGTTCTTTGTTACCATATGTAGTGCACATTAATTATGTCAAAATAGGATAAAAGTCATTCATTCAGACAAGTATGGACCATATAATTATCATACGTAACAATGAAATAAGACGTGCACGTTTTCTTAGTTATATTTAATGTTATAAATTATTATCTATGGTCAACATTTCAAATTTATTAGTTTTAGAATTGGTTTCAGCATAATATCGTCGAGATTATTATTGACAATAAATATATCATGCAGTTCTTATTTGAATACAGATATTAACAAAATTATTGTAATTACAAGAATAATTTTGTATTAGTAAAAAGTAAGTAGGTGTGGTTGCAAGGCTTGGTGGAGGTGGTTAGGCATAGCGGGATAAAAAGGGTTAATACGTAAACTAATAGGAATAGGAATACGTGAACTAGGGTAATTGTGAACTAATAGGAAGCTATTTATAACAAAAAAAATATCTTGCTTTCAATTTATTAGTAAAGAGTGTAATTTGTAAAGTGTATTTTATATAAATTGGAATAATTACACTTTGTTTTATAGTTACGAAAAATATTTGTCAATACTTACAAATGTTTACAATTATTTATTTGTCATTTTATAAATAAATTAAAAAAGCCTTTAATCTATAACTTACAAATAATTACACATTTCAAACACAACATTTTGAAACTGATATGTTATAGACGGCTCCTCGGCGTAAGTCTCCCCCATTACCCACCATATTTTCCTGTTCCTTGCAATAGGGAACCAGCCTGGGCCAGTGCGCTCTCTAAAGATGTCTTCCCGTCTTCTAAACGGTCTGCCTCTTTTTATTTATCATTTTACCGTATGCAAAATATTTCAATATTTTAATACGCTATGGTAAAATATTATTACTAATAATCTAAGAAAGAAATTAAAATAACGTAAATAAGCAATGAGTTTTATTTGGAAATTTAATGAAGCGCTCATTAGATGCTTATTAAAGTCTAAGTAAAGTACAAGTTGCCCGAGGAAACACAAAGCACAGTTCGCGGCGCATTAGAGGTAACTCGATTTGATAACGGCGCGCACTGCTAGTGTTATCACCGCACCAGCGTCCGCCCGTGCGCGAGCACATTCACTACTACTACCACTACGTCGTCTTGATACTTGGCATAAAATAAAATTGTGTAATAACTAGGTATTTTTTCATAATGAGTATTTTCACTATCAAGTACTTATTTATGTGTTTTGCCACGATAAGCAAGTTTATATCTGCTTTCCCACAAGTGATTTAACCCCCGAATATATAGTCCTGGGTTCATATGCAAATTAACATTATTCAGGATTTGAGATTCCTATGGTTCAAAAATACGTTACACAACAGACTTCACGATGATTGAAATAAGTACTACTTGGAAAAGAGCACATGCTTCTCTAAAATGCACATTTTTCAATTTATATGTGATGTATTTAAGTATTCCTTGTTTGTTCCGTGACCGCGATAATATCAGTGAGGCTTATTGGCATATGCTACTAACTCAACAAAATTATTTATATATCAAAATCGAGTTTAAACGAATAAATGAGTATTGAATTATCAACTAGTAAAACAGAAAATTCTATTTTGTAATCAATTGAAAAAAACACGGCCCATTTTAAACTGATATTTCTAGAAAAAAAAGTTGAAACAATATTACAGGGACTGACATTTTGTTTTACAATCTAATCAAAGTAAAACAACTAGGAGACTAATCTGAATACATTTATAAATACTGAACACTGTGACAAAGGTGAGAATCCTATTATACGTAACTTCCTATGTGACCAATCTATCACTTCTTGGATCACTTATACTGTCCGAGTTTAGTAATATGGGGATACTAATACCAGTAAGTGTTATGAGTTCGATGAGTATAAAGTACTTTATTAGTATTCTGGGAGGGGCTATGCAGGCTAGAACAGACCTGTATCACTGCGACTTAAAAATATCTATTGTGATCACTCCACATTATTAAAGACCGTTGTCTAGACTACAGTCTGGATATACTGTACAATCCTTCTGGCAGAAAGCGTTTGTACCTCCTCCGGGAGCAACACAGGCTTACCCAGACCTCGGCTGCGTATGGGTTTTAGTGGATCACATTCACAAAGCACCTTATAAAAATAATCAAATATGAAATAAATTAAAAGGTCAAAATCTGTCGGCGATCGTATACAGCAAGAGATCATGCGATGCTTGACGTTGGAGTCAAGGAGAGCGGCCGGCGCCGACCACGCCCGCACCCTTCTCCCCCCTGTCCCCTCCCTCTCAACACCGACCCCTCTTGCTCGTATTTCACGCAAACTGTGCCGGCATTGATTCAATTGTTGGTCATTACGTATCCTGTTGTACAATTAAACGTAGGCGAAACGAATCCTTTACCCGGTAATGATTTCAGAATTCCTGAGCTCATATGAAAGGTGTAATTTCTGATCTTCTGCTTTACACATTTTTACAATTGATTATAAGCTTATGTAAAGGAATAGGTATGGCAAGAAATGTGTGAAATACATATAAAGTTGTCTTATTTTAATCTTAAATCATATATAAATGCATATACAGATTTTATAATACCACTAGTGGTAAAAATTCGACCATAATTATTACAAAATTGAAACTGCTTACCCTTTTTATTGGCAACATTAAAGCTCGTAAATAGCTGCTAAACAAAAAAACCGGTTGACTAAAACTAAAGTAAAAAATACTGAATTGTTATATCTTTGTATATTTATACATAGACGTGTAGTATCTTATTTCCAACAAATTGTTTTTATAATTAACCCCTTGAGCCAACCTTCCCGGCGTTTACGCCAGCTTTCCATTGTTTTCCTATTGTCTTTTTATTGTTTCATTTTTATGGGTACTCGACACATTAATATAATGTAAATAATTTTATAATTGTTTAAATTGTTATAATTAGTTATAAGAATCAAACCAAATATAGAGAATTAGATAAAGAATCATCTGATGACAATTGATAACAATAATCTACGAATAACTGCTTAGTTAGTTAGTATTGGAAGACGCAGCGTGGGTAGGCCCCCACAAGGTGAACCGATAACCTGGTGAAGGTAGTGGGAGTCCGATGGATACGGGTGGCGCAAGACCGGTCGTCGTGGAGATCTTTGGGGGCGAATATGTCCAGCAGTGGACGTCCTCTGTTGAATGGATGGATGGAACTGTTTAATATAACATGTCACTGAGCTATTAAACTGCTGTTATATTTTCGTTTCGAAAAATGTCTTAGTTTTATAGAGAAAGTGTTCTAACTGCTACCAAGGATAACAATGTATGTCTGAACATTATAACACTCCAAAAAATTTCTACAAAACTATTGCAATGTCAAAGCTCGATCAGTTAACCGAATTTAGTGAGCACTGTCATCGTAATCTGCAGTCCTAAGCTAATAACCACTGGTGTGTAACTAATAAATAAAATTGAAGTGTCTGTTTGTAAAATCAAAATAACAATTTTTACTATATACATATATGTATATTACACAATTATTAATATTTTTGTCTGTCTGTTTGTTCCGACTGATATCCGTAACGGTTAGACCGATTTTGACAGAACTTTCTCTAGCAGATAGCTGAAGTTATGAGGCTTAACTTAGGCTACTTTCTTTTATTTTAGGAAATAATTCAGAAAAACAATTAAAACAAAAAAAATATGATACGTGAGTGGAGCCGCGGGAGCAGCTAGTATAGTATATAGTTCTTGCTTAACCATTATCTAATTAGTTTCAAATATACATATGTTGCAAATTGGATAAAATCTTCGACACAGTAAAAGAGGTTCATGATTTCCGTATTCGTGTGTTCAAAAATTGTGCCAAAGTTCCTTTATTCTAGTATTTTTTTTATATTCCCCGAACTAGTTTGCTGTATTTAACCCCTTCATCACTTACCTGGCGTTTACGCCAGCTTTCCATTGTTTTCCTATTATCTTATTTTTATGGGTACTCGACACATTAAGAAAAAAGAAACATTTAATATCCGCATTCCATTCAAGAAGAAACTTCAACGAGCACTGATAAGGTGATTTTTAACTTGAAAAAAAATTTCCATATTTACAAAACATATTCCTCGCGAATAAAACAAATGTTTATACTATATTTCGTAGAGTACTATTACCATCACCAAAATTAACAATAAATAACGACGCCTTAAAATTACTTTAAATAATAACATAGTAATTTCATTCTCACCAGATTTGGCTTCCGTGACGTAATAACATAATAATTATTGTCGTAGACACTATCTTTAGTACCTATTTATCTCTTACTATAAAATACTAGAACACGTAATTATTCGGTCTATAATGAACACGTTAACACGATTTTTTATCGATGTTTTAATCTCGACAAATTATATAAATGTATATGGGTATGTAATTTTTTTGAACAACAATCATTTATTATAATTACGAAGGGTTTCTATTACTCGAATTATAGATTGTACCATTTTATTAAAATTGTACCAGAGTAATATTGTCGTTTTCAAATTTATCTTTGCACGAATTACAATGGAAAATCTAAACTTGTGTCAGCCAATACTTTTTTAATCAGTGTAAATATTATATTATTCGAATATCAGTATATTGAAAACAATGTTTGAACCACCATCGCTTGAAAATTATGAATTACAGATAAGGTGTGACATGACATTCATTGTAGATTTTGAAAATTATTTTAAATTTAATATATAATTCTCCTTTATTATGTTTTTTGAATATATTATAACAAAAATAATTTTATATATATAAGCTTAGTTCAGTAAAGTGATTCATGGATCAATGAAGCTGACAATTACAATTAATATTGTTCCTAAAATAGCTGTTTCAGGTTTTTATGTGTAAAATAAATAACAATTTACCTATTTATATTAACTGCAAACTCTTTTAATATGTAGATTACCCATAAAAAAATGAGACAATAAGAAAATCATGAAAAGCTGGCGTAAACGCCAGGTTAGTGCTCAAGGGATTAATATCGATATCATTAAGTAAAAAATACATTTAATTTAATGTGAACGAATGAGATACCTTAGAATAAATTATCTGGGTGTTACCATTAAACAAATTATTACTATGATTTTACTGAATAGACGGGCTTATCAGTAGCTAAGTAATGATCGGTAGACGGGCGTTTGACACGCGACGAAGGACGTTTCATATCCGCGATAACTTCACGGTAACTTACACATTAATTATAATAATAGAATATAATGACTCCTGGACATAGCGGATCTGATTAATATGTAGGCATATTACATTAATTGACTTGTTATATCACAATGTTATTTTGTTATCGAATATAAATTCGGGCAATATATTATTAATCAACAACAACTTTGTCCTAAGAGAATGCATTAATGTTAAAATAATTCCTGTACATTATATATATATATATATATATATATATATATATATATATATATATATATATATATATATATATATATTTGTATATTATATACATGAGTTAATACATACATAAGATTACGCGTCTCTCCCATAAAGGTGGAAATGGACTACAACCTTCCACCTGCTACGATTCTGACACATGTCTTTAGCTTCTTCTACTTTCATGAGCGCTTTCTTAGACGCTCTTCTGTTACGAGTACTTTTACGAGTTGCCTGACTTTTCTTCTGAACGTTTTCGAGATCTTATCGAGATAAGTTCGCGTATACCTTTACCTACACTTTGTCCAATCACCCTCATATTATAAATCTGTTTCGTTATTTTCTTTCATCCATCCTGTCGACGTGCCCCAATCAATTAAGCATTCCTTTCTCTATCTTTTTCACTACATACTCAACCACACTACATCGTTCTCTTATCACCCTATATTTAATCTATCAATCTTGTCTATGAAACATAAACATAATAAAATTTTGTTTCATACCTAAGTATGAATAAAACTATATCCATTTAAGCAAATGATAAAAATAGGTTTTTATTTATTGTCAATTAACCTTCCATTAGATTAATATTAAACTTAACATTAACTTAAATTAAGATTAACATTACAAAACTAAATAAATTAAAATATTTCGAACAAAAGTTATCTAATTCATATTTACCAACTTATTTTATAAGATGCAAAATAGCGAGTATATTTTACAAAATAAATTCAGAACTTAGATACAGAAGACAATAAAGATGATGTTCAAAAAAGATAATTAAGCTGATGATAAACATTTAATGTTGAATTCTTGTACAAATTAAGTAAATTCACGGCTGTAATTAGAATATATCTCGTCCGTTTATATGACTCAAACACACCATATTTGTCCAAGGTGAACAAAAATGAGTAGGCCCATTTTCACAGTCGTCTAAATTAACAATGTACCATTAAAAATCCTCCTTTACACACGCACTGTCCAGCCGCGGTAGGGTGAAGAATCGCACGAATAAAATTAAGCAATAAAATTCGAAGATATTATCTCGAGGAAACCGTCCGTCCAGATATACATAAATTAATCGAAGAAAAACTGTCGAAAGGGACGCAACGAGTAGTAAAGTCAAGAATCGACATTTAACTCTGTCATAATATTAAAACCTGTTGCGCTTATTGTCGGCGTAATGATTATTATTTCGGACTTTAATTTCGGCGTATGGGCCGTCTGACCTTTTCACTCAAAGTTTTTTTTTTTACTACAGGTTTATCATCGAACTGGATCGGTAGCGGTGGCAGTGGAGCAAACGAGGCTGCTACATCCGCTCTCTAAGGTCTCCGGCGGCCACGCCTAGCTAAAATGACTAGTGATTCCTATAACTCAACTATTACGCACTAGATTGCAACTTTGACTGCGCAGATATAATAATTAAATGTTTTAAAATCCACAAACGGCATACGATACATATACATTAAATATTGCGTAGTTGTTATTAATAATAATTTTCGTCCGAATAATCAAATCACTCCCTACATAAATATCAAGATTACTTAACTGATATCTATAAATAAAATATTTTAAATTTATGTGATATCGTTAATATTATTTCTGAGGTAATGAATTATTCTCAATTTCCTCATATTATGTTGATATTAATTTTTATTACACGCATAGGTTAAATTTAAAATATATTTTATTTCATATAATGTAGGTATGTTTTTTTTTTACAATTATAGAAAATTAAAAAAATATCCTCAAAATGTAATAAAATCTCTAAACTCTGTATTAGCATATTAATAATATATTTACATTTCTATTAATTTACTCAGTCGCATTATCCAATTGATCTATATCTTTTAACCTCTGGTCAATTTACGAAATAGTATAAGCGGCCGCCTTGAATTGATTGACGGGTCATAATGACTTTGATGTGTTATAATAATTCATTA
Source organism: Samia ricini (assembly GCA_014132275.2). Lineage (NCBI taxonomy): Eukaryota > Metazoa > Arthropoda > Insecta > Lepidoptera > Saturniidae > Samia > Samia ricini. Next base: position 6,955,105 of record AP028159.1, read on the forward strand.
AGACAAAAGGTAGATATCCCAACCATCCGTCAATCCTATCCGATGCTAACTACTGGTAAATTTTTGTTTGCGTAACACAAGACAGCCGACATCAAACTATGGTGAAGTGAAATATTGTTCTATTTTATTTTGAAGTATACCTATATTATAATGTTATAAGCGTAAGTCTTTATTATATGTAGTTATATAGTTTTAATATATGTGTGACAATACAAAATCACGGATATAATGGTTTCTGTTCTACTCTGAACCAAACAAGATGGATAGAAACTATAATGTTTAAAATTATTTCCATGGGTACCAATGACAGTAGATAATTCGGAAATGTAAGAATTTAGCGGGATCTTACTGTGTTATGTAGTACTTAGTCTTTATATGTAACACATTAATAAAAGTATTTGATCGTATATTATATGATGTTCGTGATATTGTAAACTATTTAAACGTTAATTTTGACATGACACAAAAACTCCTTGGAAAATTCTAACAAATTGTGGTCATTTTCTAAATTCAAGTTCAAATTCTCAAAAATAAAACGCAGTTGCATTTAATAACTTGTATTCATAGTAATAAAAAAATACGATCCACGTTTATAGCGTTTTTTTTTTTTTTAAATGTATCCAATGCAAAATAATCATAAAAATTAGTCTATATCCTTCGCTATATTTAGGATTTAAAAATTATCTCGTAAATAAAGTTAATACTTTATAATATAATTTAAAGAAACGACACGATGGTTTTTTGTACTATTCCATTCAACCGACTGTTGGATACTGTTGGATATAGGTCTCTCCCAAATGGAGGTAATTGCCATAGTCACCACGCCTGGCGGGTAGGTTGGCTTTTGCAGTCTGGTTTATGCCCTGGTTTATTATCCCTTTGTCACCTTTTACTACACCCACGAGAAAAAAATTGGGTGGTGCTATTCTTAACCGACACCACAAGGATATTACTAACCATCAACAATTAATTACACGTAAGGATTATAATTTGATTGTTGTACAGAATTCGAAAACATATTTACGAAAATACATTTGCAGTTATACCGGGTACAACGTAAACGTTCCTAAAATATCACTCAAATCTTTCAAACGATGCACGAAGAGTTATTTAATCCGACCTCTATAACCATGAACACTGCTAATATACGCCAATTATAGCAACCCTTAGCCATTGAGTGATAGGGTGACGTAATAAGCAAAAATACACAAGACTGAATATATTTCGCAAAACTGAATCAAGCATGATGTAATAAAGTGATTCGTAATAAAACGAGAGGCTAATTGAAACTAAAAGCAAAACTTTCATTTAATTATAAATAAATTTATTACGATTTATTGTGTTGAACACAAGTAGTTACAACGTATATTTCTCAAATGTTATTTATTAATTTTATTTTGCATTCATTGAATTATCTTTGAATTATTTCATTCGAAATCACTGCTTTAATTAGTTTAGATTTCAACACACATATATATAAAATGGAATACTAAAAAGTATTTTTATTGGCTTAGTCTACATAAGTGGATCCCTTTGTTTTTATAAGAGATATATAATATCAGATATTGTTACATCCTTGTCGTAGGCGGTCAAAGGTTTAGGATCTTATTCAAGGTGAGTTTTGATTGACCATCATTTTTTTCTTATGTTCAATGTGTCAACGATATGTAGAGTGACATTAAAATATTGACTTATTCAATTAGTTATACTAAGAATTATTTACATTTTTCTGTGGTACTTTACCTAATCTGTTCTTCAAAATCATGTTTACTGTGAATAACTATTTTCGCAGAAATGAAATAAAAAATGATCAAATATAAATTTAAAATGACTAGCGTTAGTATTAACGAACGCCTGAAATTAGTGTTTTTAGGTTTTCTATTACGATATTATTGTACAAAATAAACTAAATTTGAATTTAAATTACATTGTTGAGTTATAGTTTAAAAATGCTAATAGTTTAAAAAATAAAATTGAATGAAATGCATCAATAAAATAATTTATAAATGTTGTAATATCTTCTTGTTTCTTTTTTGTTGATGGTCACCCTCGTGATTTAATAAAATAACAGTGTATGGTAGTATTCAAAAAGTATTAACTCCGTAAACGAAACGATAAAAATACCATTTAATTATTTGAAATTAAAGTTCAGAGTCGAAGTATATTTAAATATTGTGAATATCCCAAAGCCTTGCACCGGACCATTACCGACGCCGGTTCACATGAAACTCAATATGTGAGAACTTATTGCTACATTGTAAGATGGTATAGCGGTTATTTATGAATTGCTAACTCAATCATTTTAAATCGACTTCGAATACACAAAATAATATTTTCATTTACAATTACTATTATGTTAAACAAATATATAATTAATAATTATTGTTTACCGTCTGCTTTTTTGATATATTTCACTTTCCTATGAATAATTAACAATCGCATAAACAAATATAACCAGACACAGTGTCTCGTCACGACATGCCTTGAGTTCGAATCTAACATTCTGTATACAAATTTTTAAACCAGAACGCTATACGAGTAAATAGTCTATACTATACTATCATTGGATATTACTTTCCCAACAGTCACATTTGTATCTCATATAAATATAACATTTCACGTAGTAATATTAAAAAAAGAATCACGTCAAATTTTGTGAACTAAGTTTAACTAATATAATAATAAATACTTATAGAGTAGCTTTCAAAATTTATAATGTATTTTTTTTAAATTACCCTATTTGTAAATAAATATAAAAATGTAAAAATCTCACGTTTAAAATAGTTTTATTCAATACTACCTATTCATGATTTATTTCATATGTATCCGTGTATTCCTCACAAATAAAATCAACCTTCCGTGTTTTATATACTTATTGGCATTATCTCAAAAATATTGCCCTCGATAATTTCGTTTTTTTTTCTTTAATTAATAAATTCAACGCTGTCAATGTCGTGATAAAAAGCTTGAGCAATCCCTCAACAGCGTTGGAATCGTGTTAATTAGGCATTTATTTATACACTCTTAATTATGTTCCTCTTTTTTTATATCGTACGCCTGAAAGTTACTTGATTATTAATCAAGTATTACATACCATGATGGTAAAGCATTTTCTAATGATTACATTAAAAATCTATTGCCCAACCACTTATAATTATTTTTTGTCAATTTTATACACGAGTAAATGTAATTGTAGATAACAATTAACACAACTAAAACTAACACATGGCCGTGTGGTGCCGGCTAAGAATAGTACCTCCCCATATCTTCCCGCGAGTGTAGTAAAAGGTGACTAAGGGATAAACCAGGGAATGGCCAGCGACATCCTCTGAGTACTACAAAAACCTGTTTCGATCGCCAACCGGCCTGCCAAGCTTGGCGATTATGTCAATTCCCCTCTTTTTGGGGGAGACCTATAACCAGTAGCGGACGTCTTTCGGTTGAATATCAAAACTAACATGAAAAAGTTTAAGTCGTATTGAAAATTTCTTACCTAATTTATGTATAAATATAATATGTTTACAATTCACACTAACTCTTTCACCTTTAGCACTGTAGCCATTTAAAATTAAATAACAAATTAAAATTATCACCTTCAAATCTCACACGAATATTAATATATTTAACTATTTACCATATAAACGCGGAAAATGGTATTTTTATGGGATAAATAATTGTGATAAAATAAAATGTACCTTCGTTCGAGGCAATATTGGAATTATGCATCACGGATATAATTATTTAAATTCCAAGGAATATACATTTAAAGAAAATTTTTAACCAATAACATTATCTTTTTCCCAGAAACCCATACAAAACTGCATGATAAAATTCGCACATCCACCATAAATGTATATCGATTCCCGATAATTAAACCACTACCACGAAAACTCAAACTCGATAATAGCTAGGCCCAGTTGAACTCGCTCGCAAGATTAAAAAGATATAAATTGTCACGTCGAGTGTGTTTCGGTAATTTTCATCGAGGTCGTACCCGGTAATGAAGAGTTACGGCGGTGTTGATTTTAACATAATGAGCTGAGTAATTTTCGATCCTTTCCTAAAGTGGCTTGAGATGCATTGCCTTTATGTGTGTGGAATATTAAATTCCAACTTTTTTAGTTACCTCTAACACCTTGGCCAACATTAACTAAACGCCCAGCTTTTATCTATACTAATAAATACAACTGCATTGTCTGTTTGTAATATCAACACGATAATTATTTACTAAATACATATGATTGTATATACGTTACCTATATCAAAAACAGTTTACAAAAAATCTGTTTAATTTTTTTGTTTCGGTTAATCTCTGGAACGGCTGGGCCGATTTTGACCAAAAATTTATTTGGTAGATAATTGAAGTTACTCCACGGAATAAAGGCTATTTTTATTATTCGAAAATTATTACAGTTTCGCAAAAAAAAAAAACACAACAAATTTTGAAGTAAATGCAATTCAGTAGACAGCACTATAAAAAAAATATTCTCAAATTACTACTTAAAAACTATATTACACAGTGAAGAATTTATGAACAGAGGCCGGAGCTGCGAGCACACAACCTAGTTCAAAATAAAGTTCCTAGATATATTTCACAAAGAACCATTTTTGTATTTCTAACTCCCGTTGCTATTTTAGATAATAGTCCCAAATAAAAACATAAACAATAAGTATCATGTAATTTATAATCATTTACAATATTTAGGTAAATGTAAAAAATATATCTTTGGAGATGAACCAATTTTTAAGATTTAGTCGAGAAATAATAACGAATCGCGTTGAATAAAAGAAATGTAGTATGTATATTTTAGTAAACATTTCAATACACTACTAAACATGTTCAGCAGCAGATTGTCCGGTGCATAGTCCTGTGTGTAGTCCTTTAGCTGTATATTTTTACCAGATTCACGGGAAAAACGATTAAATGTCGTCGACTTTTATCGCATTTTAATAAGATGCCGTTCGGTATAGCACACACACGCTTCAGGTCAACATTTTTGTTTGGTCAAGACGAACCTTTTATAATAAAAATATCCTATAATTCATGCTCGGTAGTGTTATTTATTGTAAGACAGATAAGCTTATCTGCAAAAATAATGGTTACGGTATTGTAACTAATGTAAAAAATATTTAAATTAATTTTTACTGCGATTTTGACAGTTGATATCGAATACGCCGGTCACATGACGAAGCGAACGTTTTTTTAAATTATATATACACTTGTTACCTTAACTTAAGGTCTCTTCATGTCATTAAATAATAATAAAATTCATTTAATAAAAGGGCCTCTCAAAACTGAGATATCAATAATTAATGATAGTAATAAAAGCATACCAGAAGATCCATGTGAAGAAATATTGTAAAAAAAATCTGCAATTTTACTAACAACACTGTACAACAAAAAAATTTGCGCTAACACCAATACAAACCAAACCACGAATCTACTAACCTATATATTTCATCTGATTAGTATTTTTTAAGATAAGTGCTAAATCAATCATCGGCACAAACAATAAAACCCGTGTTTCTGTCCTGAACATATGTAGTAATTTTATATTCAACAACTTATTAAAAATACTACAAAATATTGCATTTGCAGGTTTCAGAAACATTAATAACAAAATCAACTAATTTAACTCGTAACGGGTTTCTGCGTAAATATTATATTTGTCAAAGATGGTTACAGTTTTAATATCATGAACAAATTTCGTTAGTGTCGGTAAAATTCGTTAGTAAAAGACTTCAACGATAAAACAGCTAGTTTGATCTACTTAAATGGAATCATAAAATATTCTTCATCTTAAAATTTATTTCTAAAAACCTAACATTAAAACTTTAAAGTTGAGAAACTCAACAAAAATCGGTAACAAACAATCAAAAATGTCATACAAAAGATATCAACGAGAACGCAGTCACTTCAATATTGAACGTTTTCTTTCTTCCTTCACTTAATTAATATAATGCATGTTCACTTTAACCTGACTACTAAAATGGTCAATTAATTATTAAATTTGAAACACATTCGAATGTTATATACGTTAATGTAATACGTAATTTATGAATAAATAATTACTTTGTTTACTTAAGTAACTAAACAGAGATACATGAGTGAGATAAATAAATATTTAAAGGTACATCTATTAACCTTCGATTGTAATACACAAAATAATTTCATCATAAAAAAGTACTTGGACAACATTTATAAATTGAATACATTTTAATATAATTATATTGTTTTAGATTGCGAATAAATTAAAATATTCAACTCTAACTTTAATTTAAAAAATAGAATTCTGCTAAACAACAAATGTAATATAAGAAATTGGTATATGCATAAATTTCAATTTAAAGTTGATATAGGGCAAAATAAAAAGATAGAATACTGAAAAAAAAAAACAATTAAATAAATTTATCATAATATAGAATTATGATATAAGCTAAGAAAACATTCTCAATGTCGAGAAGAAAGACAATAGATTAAAATATCGTATAAATATCTTACGTCGAAAGCATATACCATAGAAGTATTTTAGCGAACTCAAAGACGTAAAAACAGCGGGAAATCTTGACAAGTTATTCGTAAGCATAATGCCGCAGGCACACTAGTTGGAATCGCTCCTGCGACTAACCGCGCTATCGTTCACGCGACCGCCTGGGTACCGTTAGACAAAGAGAGCGAAACGCCACCTCGCGTGCGAGCAGTGCCACCGCCAGCGCCCGCGCCCCGTCCGCGAGCCATCCGGAAGCCTCGCTGAAACTGGACCGTTTTCTTTTCTTGTTATTATTGAGATCGACTCTCAAGTTCTGTTGTTGTCGCGCGGTGCGCCGCTCGCGCTGATAACGCGATGCCACGCCGACCTGAGCACGCGCTCCACGTTACGCTCTGCGGCTCAAAGCTCGCGCGGACTTAAACTTCAACCCCCAAAGTGATGGAATGGATATTCTAAGTGCTAAGTGATTTGACTGAATCCATTGAACATTTTAAGTGTTACTCGAACATAGTGTAAAGGAAAGTGAAACCGATTGAGCTGTGTGGTTACAAAAATAAAAAAAAATAAGGATTTTTTTTCTTATTTAACTCTTTTCATAATAGTTGGGTGACAATCAATCAAACTGAATACATATTTAAAGGATAAACTTCAGTTTAAAATTTTCATCTGAAAAAGGTAGGTAGGATTACAATTTGTCGCTTTAATTTTTTGCAATATATATTTAACTTTCATTTTTTTTAATGAATCTTTGTATGTCATTAATCAATATTTATACACAATTTTATAACACCTTATCAGCGAATGAAGTGCTAATTATGCTAATTTATTATATTGAAAAAAAAATATAAAAATAAACAATACAAAAAATATTTACAGTTATCTTAATTCTTTTATATGCCCGTCAATATAAAATCTAATTTATTATATCATTTAATATGTGAACATCAATTCTGATGAGATTATTTTACATAAATTTGAATATTTCTTGATTAATTTGTTTCCATTTGTTGCTTTATTTTCTTAATAAATGAAAAAATGATTCCGAAAGATGCGAGTATAATCGAAAAACAACAAAGGATAAAATTACTTTTAATTTAATCCCCACTTACGGGTACGGAATAATTAATACAAAAAGTAAAGTGAAGGGCTCAATTTCACTGGCATTTGTCACTTGGTGTTGTTAAGAAAAATAAAAGAATAAAAAAAGTTAAGTTCAAACTTGTTCGCCCTAGTAAACCAGAAAGTTAACGAATAACAGCCGCCCGCCGTTGCGCCGCCCGCCGCTGGTCGGCCGACGGCAAACACTTTTAGTGCAGCTACGCATTATGTTTTAATTACATTTTGTTTTAATATTATCTTATTCGATTTCATATTAAATCAATCTACGGTTTATTTTTAAAATAAATAAAAGTTAAAAACAAAAATATTATACCATATTAAAAGCACAGAACATATCGATAATAAAAAAAATAACACAACTTTCATATGATTTATTATTATAATAATTAACTGCACACATTTATTAAAAGAAAAACATTTATATTAAGAAATCAAATCAAATACCTATTTCAAATTGATAATTTATTTTTACATAAAATCAAATGAAATAATGCAATTTTATTATAAAATGGGTACAAGAATCAAACTACGTTTACAGTTTAGGACGAATTAAAATAGAAAATAGGATTTACCTAAAATTCATTACAAGTTTTAATTTTAAACATTAACAAGTTATGAAAATGAAAACCACATTGAATGCCGCCTTTATATCGTAATATTAAACTTGATAAATGATCCAGTTTACGAAATGATAAAATCTAAAAGAATATATCTGTTAGAATCTCAGCGATTTTTCACTACAAATCACGTCACATCAGTTACTGTAAACGCTACGTGCGGGGAGTAGGTACGTGACAAAAACTGGATCGCTGTCGATTTTAAACGTGCAATAGTTCGTAAATGTATCTTATGGATATGTTATTAGCTCTTTAACCTCTAAAACGGTAACTATATTGCACAGTATCCAATAGCAAACCTCTTTTTGAAATTCTTATTCTTCAAGATACATATTAGTATATATATATATATATTATCCTTTATTAGATAAAATTACCCAGTACAAGATAACCATGTTTAACTTCAATAGATGCCTCTTTATTACTAATTATTTTAATCTCAGTACTTTGTTTAATCTACCTTTAATGTATTTCACTCCAAATGGTTTTTAATCTTATTAACAAAAGAGATAATAAGTAAGTGACGCAAATTTTATAAATATATATTTACGATAATTAATAAGTATAAAATTGATATCGATAATTTATTTAAAAATTACACTAAAAGCTACAACGAGAGAGTCGAGAATATATTTAATAATATATAATACTTCCAAATTATTCTACAGTATAAAGAACTTATCGGTTACTAATTTAATATTATCGATGTGAGATCGGTAGCGAGACATGTTAAAGCTTCTCGTACGGCCTGACGAGAATTAAATCCATTTAGCATATTAGGTACGTAATAAAAGAGGAGAAAAATTTAACAAACCGACTTCGCGAGATTACTTTTATCTTGCCTTACATCAACTGAGCGCTGATAGGTGTATAAAACCATATGTTTTATTGTGTGTTTACACGGGTTTCCTTTAAAATGTTAACTGCGCACTTTAACACTGAAAATATGTTTGTTCTCATTTAATAAAATGAACACATAAAATTCTTTTATATCACATTCCAAATATAAAAACACGGTAGGCAATATCGATTCGATCGATTTTTTTATTACACCATCATTACTCGAAGAATTTGAGTGCACTAAAATGTTTTCATTTTTCTGATTCTGAATGAAAGATGCTAATGCAGGCGGTGATATAAATGAACCACAGATGAAAAATCTCGTTATAAATTCAGAGAAAAATAAATAGCTAAATAATAAACTACTAGAATATGATTATTACTGTTAATATGTTTAGAACTTCACACCTCCAATGTGATAGTCACCTTCATAGTTAAGAAAAAAACAAATATGTAATAAGAAGCAGGAAATAACAGTTAATTATTTTTTATTAAAACAACCCTCATAACCAAACTGTAGTGAAAAACAAAAGTAAGTTAAGAAAAAACAATATTAAATTAGTTAACTGGTATTAATATATATATGTGTCCGGTCGAGTAACCATAAAAATAAAACAATAGAAAGACAATAGGAAAACAATGGAAAGCTGGCGTAAACGCCAGGAAAGTGCTCAAGGGGTTAATGTACTTATGCTTTTTATTTAATCAAGTAATATAATAACTTACAATTAAAGTACAAGAATAAAATTAACTGAAAGTTTTCACATTTTCTAATTGGATATCACAGCGGATTATTTATGTGGAAAAGCTTTGACCACGCTGTGATAGAATATCTCGGTCACGCATCGACCGCATAATATGGCGCCACACCTCATTCCCACATAGAATCTTAACGTATGATTTAATATTGATGCACATAATAACAAGCGTTTTGAAACTATATTGTAGGTTCATAGGTAGGTAGTTACTATGCTTAAATCGATAAATGTTGTATGTTCGTTGACTAGCCCTGGTATAAACTAATTTTGTAATCAATTTATTCTGATTAGGGCTTCGCAAATCAGATTTTTAAAATGTTTATTGGATAAAAAGTGACTACGTTATGTAAGTTCATCTTATTACACAAATAAAAAGATACTATAATAATATCAAACCCGAAATCTATCGGGATTGAAATATTGAGATAAACGTTATAATTTGAAACGAAATGTCCGGTAATCGATTTCCGTATAGTCCGTGCTTTTGCGTGATAAATGTTACTATTATTCATTTATATGGAACTTTAAAGTCAATCTATACTCGTATATATGTGATAAGAAGCAGTGCTTCATTTAGAATCTATCAATCTTGTTACGAGTTAACTGAAAAAAGATTGTTTGTAAGGAACATGTGAATGTTTTATAAAACAATTATATTGGGATATTTTAAAATGGATTTATCTCCACCAGTAAGTCGATTAACATGACAAATATGATATAGATTTCAGATTATTTTAAAGAAAATTAACCTAGTGCAAAACATAAACGCAAATTTTATTTTAAATAGAGGTATAGTGTGGTCAGATTCTGTATCCATGAACATAGGTTAAAATCCACATATCGAATGTGCCTACCTACGTAATGAACCCGAGCTTTCGGTAAAGGAAACCATCGTGATAAGTTAAAATAGTAGAGTATTTTATAAACATGATCGTTTAGACAGCTACCGTCAAATTCGAAAAGCAGTCGCCAACCACATCTACGTATTGCGGGAATACTTTAAAAACAAAAAAGGTGTTGTAGTGCCACTTTTCAACAAAACTGTATTACTGAAACAGACACTAAAGAGGACAGTAAAGACAGAATGGAGAAGGAAGTTAAAGAAAAAAAAAACGTAATATCGCAACTTACACAGTTCATTTATAATACTTAAAACATTACCGTTATTCTTATGATAATTTTAAATCTAGTATGTAAATAACTTTAATAGAATCTGCGCGATAAATACAGTTGAGTATTTTGAACCGACGAAAGTCAATCATTCGATTTTCTCATTATTTAGTATCTATTTCGCACCGTATAGATGTAGATCACATTCCGACTAAAATAAAAACAGAAAATACAAAAAAACGGTAACCGAAACGCTGTGTCATCTCTGGGTGTAAAAAAGAAGTAATTAAACATTTCGCTTTCACCGATCCAGAATAGGTGCGTAGAGTTAGGTAACTGACAGACTTGTCTTATTTAATATCGATCAAAGTTGCCAAGAGACAACTATCCGGTTTTTTTTATCTCTACATCTGCAGGTGTATTTGATTTCTATGCAGGCGCGCAATTTCATAACGGACAAAAAAATAAAACATATTTAATATGACACGTTTATTTCTACATAGTAAATTACGGTGAAATTTACGATCGATATTTTCGCGCTTTTGGTGTACTTGTTAAATTTAGTGTAATTACTTAATTTAAGATATTTTATACGCAAGTGTATATCGATTAATTAATTAGTCAAAAATGATGATTATGAATCGAATTGACTCAGACAAAAGAGGTTTAAAGTTTTCATCTACAACTACTGAAGAAAACATTTAAGTTTTTATATGTTACAAATTTGAAGGCCAGTAGCTTTTTATAGCCTTTTGCGTACTTATAAGAATAATATTTATGACTATATAATGATTTTTAGACAATAACAGTTTTAGTCAAGGTAGAAAATTGAGCAAATAAGTAAGTCAATCACTTACAAATCAATACTAAGCTTGTTATTTTGAGTGAGTTAATTTTTTTTTTAAATTTGAATTATAATTGATAATTCGGTCGAACGGTCGATCTACAAATATGTGACAATGAGAGTGATCGGAAGCTGTTAACCTGAAAAATATGGTGAATGCTTGGAATCGAACAAACTTTAACGTATGGTCATTTATATCAGTGTATCATATTACATAACTATTTTATTAAGGACTAATAAGAAAATACACTGTTACAATATATTTTTTAAATAAATATTGGGTACTATTGTATGTCTTAATTCATTTTTAGTGTGTAAATTGTTTTAATTTAGTAACAGCTGCGTAAATTTATAAATGTAGAGTTGTAGATTTATTTGAACATAGTTTATTGACCCCTTAAATAGCTTTATGAGATAAGAAAGTGATTATAATATGTCCTAATTGTCACTTGGAGTAGGAGTGACGATGAACTGCGTGGTTACAAAACAAGCCAGGTCTGTCGCTAGCTACATTTGCATATAATTGCAACTCGTATGTAATTATTGGCATTGAGCTAGAGTGTTGTGATCGGTTATCTGTTCCTAGAATCTCAGTATTTTTTTAAATATCTTGCAGAGTGAGTTGTTCTGATTTATTTTCATTATTTCCAATTATGAACACCTTCCGCAAATCTTTAAATGACTCGTACTTTCATTTGGCGATATTTTGTCCACCTACCAATGTTATTGTGTGAACCTATTTTAGCTTATCAATCCCGGGTAAAAGTATTTTATCCTATTTCTTAATCTGAATCCTAATCTATCTTAATCGTTTCAACATTTACATAAAATTACTGAATCTTGTTAATGAATTAATTTATCAAATATACGCACTTATAAACATAATTTATAATCTTTATATATACGAGTGTGTATATAATAATTTATTAAGCCCGTTTACGGGCATGCTCTTATTTTTAATAACAGTTATAACAATGAATGTTATAAAAACTAGTTGTTGAATTTAGAACCGTAGCGCACCTATCACAGAATAATACAGAAAAAAAGTTCATAATGGTTACACAAAACCCAGTTACGGACGAAATCCGTCCGCAAGTGATGACTTCCATGAATGACTAACAGAATCGACCAAATACCGTTTTTTTTATATGGAAACATCGCAATAGAACTGCTTTCGTTTTCTTGGTCACTACATTAAATTTACGCAGTCAGGTCAGTTAAAGTCTGACATGAAAAACGAGCGTTCGAAATTCGAAAAAAAAATCGTTATCTGTCGCGAAAGCACAATTGTATTCGTCTACTGCATCAGACACATGAATCACAATGCAAACGTAAATATATATATCATACTTTAGGGGTGAACATTCAACCGAAAACATGCGATTTTCGACCGTATACAAGCTAAACAATATGAAAATCAGTTGAAATCGGTTTAAAATTACCGAACCTATTTTAGACGTAGACAGAAGTCGCTGATCAAAATTCAAGGAAATTCGATACAGTCTGCATTCAAGTAAGTACATCATTCTAGATGAAATTCAGATTGTAAAAAAAATGCACAGACGACTGTGTAGACGGTGGCGCATAATTTTTAGATTCATTATAATAATGTGCAGCCAAATGGTTGACATCATTCTAGCGCATAACATTACGTGTAGTTTTTATGCGGCCGCTGCAAATGTTATTTGAACTCTTTCAAAGATTCTTACTAAACAATATAGATTTTTTTCGATGTGCGTATTTCACTGTCTATAAAAAAATACTTTTAAATTTTCACGATATTAGGATATCAAACAGTTTTGATCGTACTAACATTGAAATTAAATCTGAAGATATTAACTCATAGCTCTTGTCAAACGCCAATTTATTTATTAATACCCATTGGTATTATATATGATCTATATAAATGTTTCTATATAAGGAAGTTGAATCGTTGCATCGTTTGTCGTGGTATGAACATGTTATGAGAAGAGAGCAAGCGCATGTGGATAAAATAGTAATGAATATAAATGTCGAAGTATGGAAAAGTAGAGGAAGGCCAAAAGAAAGCGTGGATGGAGTGTGTAAGGAATAATATAAAAAAAAGGAGTCAATGAAGACAAAGGCGGTTGATAGGGACGTATGGAAGAAGAAAATTCACTGCGCTGATCCCTAGCGAGTTGGAAACAGGTCAAAGGAATGATGATGATATTCAAAATTCACTAAAGGCACGTTTATTACACATTCCATTTAACCATTAGACGTCCAATGTTGGACATAGGTCTCCCTCAACGAAGGGATCATTGCCAGAATTCCCACCCTTGACAGGCGGGTTGACGATCGCAGTAGGTGCTTATGATACTCAGAGGATTCGCTGGTTTTTATCTCTTAGTCGCCTTTTACGACACCCGCGGGAAGATATTTTGTGGTAATATTTTTGGCCGGCACACCACGGCTTATTCTTGGCTGGCACCACACGGCTTATTCTTGGCCGGCACCACACGGCTTTACATTATTTATTTATTTTTATTACACGATTATGTATTTATTATTGCTTTACATTACTACACATAAATGTGCGTAATTCGATTTTTTATCCTGAAAAATATGTTTCGTCTCCACAATACACAACTTAATATATACTTATGATATTAGACTGTAAATATTCTTGTGCTGAGTTAAAAAACTCTAAAGAAAGAAATGTAAAATAAACACTTATCAGTTCCTTATTTTTCCACTACAAACTGGTATGTATTACAAAAAGTTCTCGAATATTTCTTCCCAGTCAACGAAATTGTAAAACAATTAATAAGTATACGTGAATTCTTCGTTATTTAAATTTTATATTAGTAGATTATATTACAATTTAAACACGTTTAGGTTTGTTTATTTTAATAGCTTAATTTTTGATAGTCAATGTTTATATAACAAAACAATTATGATCACCTTTCTCCTGTGATCGGACATCCGTATTAAATGTGTAGCAAGTAAGGATGTCACCGCCTTGGGCCGTCGAGAGATTAATACGCCATTAAGTTGAATTAAGCTCGTAAATATTACCCGCTAACGAGTGCGGTGATAAATAGTGGGTAACCAAAACCCGACTCAAATTTGGTCTTGATTAAAATTACATATTTGTCTTAATTTTGTAAATTACTTATTTTTTATAACGAAACAATTACAGCTTTGGAAGTGACAGTTCGAATATATACTATTTTTGTTATTTATTAATCTTTGAATAATTAGTTATATTTATTCGTAACTAGAATACGCTTCAGTTTAATTATTCGATATTTACTACGTTAATTGTTTTTTTTAATACTCTAATGGTTTCGGCACTTTGAACACAGTCTCACTTGATATTAAGTGATGATGTGGTACAGAATGGTAAACTAACGAAGCCTGGATATGATACTGACTTTCAAATGTTGCTACCGGAACCACAAAGATTATGAAATCTGAATGAACCTAACACCGTACTATGGTTTCTTCGCGATGTTCTCCGAAAGCTCATATTGAATATAGAACGGATAGGTGGGTTCGAACCTGCGTCCATCGACGCGGAATCCAAGCATACTACCATTAAGCAAGCCATAATCGCTTCACGATAATTTAGTTTTATTCTCACTAATACAAAGTATAATACGAGTTAATAATAAACGAAAAATTAGCCTTTTTATTTATGAAGTAGTCGCTTATTTTATCAACTCCGTAGAAAATAGGTCGACGCGTTCAAATTCTGTCTCTTATTTATATGTTCTTGGGCTTTGATGAGTGAACTTGTGATACTGGTCACGTAAAATTTCAAGGCCAAAAAAAAATTACACACAGTTCGTTCTATGAAGCAATGATTACTAGTACACTACAATTTTTTTTTGTATTCTTTTATTTTGTATGGTTATTATTGTATTTCTTTTATATTATTACTAACTTCTGCCCGTTCTCGTTGATTTTTTAATTAATTTTTAAATAGAGTTACTATGATGTTTATTGTATATCAATTGTAGTGTACAAATTAGAGATCCAAGAATTATCGAGAAGTCTTCTCTAGAGTTTTTCGAAGAACTAAAAGTATCTGGTACTTCACTTTGTATTCATGTGCATCATACCTTTTAATATGAAGACAACGTATGTCATGAAAATTGATTTTTATCGACTTGGTCACAAAACATTG
Source organism: Samia ricini (assembly GCA_014132275.2). Lineage (NCBI taxonomy): Eukaryota > Metazoa > Arthropoda > Insecta > Lepidoptera > Saturniidae > Samia > Samia ricini. The sequence continues at coordinate 6,971,037 of AP028159.1, forward strand.
TTTTTTTACTCACAAAAAAAAATAATCTTAGAATGTATTATTATATATATAGGTATATAAATCCGACTTTAATAAATATTTGAGGGTGATGCGACGCATCTAACCCCGTTGCGTGTTTTGAAACAAATTTGCGGTTAAACAGACAGTGACTATTATTTATACTTTGCATGGCTTTAAAACGATTTGACGGTTGTAAGTAATTACTATTCGAGTCTCTAATCTAAAATAACATAATATTAGAAACATTGCGCATAAATAATAGAAACAAAAAATGTTTCTTTTCAAATATTTAATTAGTGCAGGAAAGTTTAATTAAGGAAAACGTTCTACTAACTGCATCAGTGAACCGATTAAAACATATAAAAAGGAAATTTATTATGTTATCCAAGTCAAATGACATATTTTATTACAAAAAAAGATGACGACGACAATCATATTATAAAGGTATATAATAAAATCACATAGTAATCAATGTAATTGATGTAATTCTATGTTTCCTTTTCGCAAATTACCAAATACAATTAGCTACAAGACGCCTAAAAAGGATATCCGCCAACAAAGTTCTAAATAACCGTTATTTTGAACGTAACATAACAATTATATTGGAAATAAACAATCATGCTCGTTGGTGTACTTGCTTGCATTCATAGATAGATAATCATGCGTTTGGTAGTTTATGATGATGTAACACTGTATGAAATATGACGTCAGTTTTCAATCAGAAGTTAATCACGAAATTTTAACAATAATTATACTGTCCAAATGTTATGGAACTAAGAAATCATAACAATGTTTTGAAGGAAATGCAATTTTTATATACGTAAGTTTCAAACGTAAACATAAGCTCACGCCTGTTATCCCCGTTATGTTAGGCAGGGGTGAAATAGCGAACCACATCAGCCACATTTCGCCGAACTTAGTTCCGCTAGATGTGACAGGGGGCGAGCCTGTCGCCATATCGGACACAAATTCCAGACTCCGGGATGATACTGAGTAGAAAAACCCAATATCACTTAACTCGATCCGGGGATCGCCACATGGCCAACTACGCCACTGAGGCAGACAGATTTTTTAAATACGAGTTTTGTTTTCTAAATTCAAATATAAATTATTTTTCTATACGCGCAAACTTAATCATTTGTAAACAGTATTGCTTCAGAATATCTGAATATATCTATAACCGTCTTATAAATGTTATTCTCTAAAACGTGCTATTACCAAGTGATAGAGGATATTAACCCCTTGAGCACTAACCTGTCGTTTATACCAGCTTTCTATTGTTTTCCTATTGTCTCATTTTTATGGGTAATCGACATGTTAAAAGTGTTATAAATATCTCTTGTTTCCTTCTGTGTTTATTTAATTCAAATGTTTTTAATCTCTACTAGAGGATCTCTTTGTCGATTACCTATGTATAAATATGTGTTTAATAGTTAAAAATAAAATAGTTCAGTTCAATTTGGTCATATGTTTAACAAGAGATACATTTTTATTTTTTTATGTTCATTGGGGGTATTAACGATTTTTTGTATTATCATTATTTATATTGAAATAGTTAAAGTGATGATGCCTTAATTGGTAGTGTGGTTGGATTCCACGTTACCGTTGTCTTCGGACCTATCTATCCAGTTCTATAATGCTTCTCAGTTATCGGTGCAGAAAAATCATCGTGAGTAAATTAGGGTGATTCAAGGATAAACTTTTAATATCAGATTGCGTTCAAAGCCTTAATCTATACCAATCTCAAAATTATTTTTTTTACTAAAACAGATACACGATACCTATAACAGAAATGCAATTTTTAATTATTTTTTTTCTTCCTGTCTGTTTGTTCCGGGTAATCTCCAGAACGGATGGATGGAATTTGATCGAACTTTTTTTGGTGAACATCTGAACTTACTCCGGGTAACTTAGTGGATACTTTTAAGATCGAAAATAATCAGAGCTCCGCATAAAAAAATCACAACTTATAATAAGATCATCTGAAACGCGGGTGCAGCCGCAGGCACATACATAGCTAGTGATATAAAAAAAAAAAAAAGTTTTTTACCTCAAATTTACAATAAATGTTTAATCTCCAATTTTGACTGCCAAATCGATTCTAGTTATACCGTTATTTTTACAATATTACGTAGTCGGAGTCTTATGTTATTCGTAATACAAAGAACACCGGCCGGTTTTAATATCGAATCTTAACTTTCAGGTTGAGATCAAACCAAAAATGAATCGGTTTCTTTGACTGTTCATCGACACTGATCTGACGCTTGAAGAAAAAGTGTAATTTTCTGATTTCATTATATTGAGATGAGAATATTTCAGCATATATATGATTGAGATTGCATATTATAACTGGCTGGTATAGAGCTAGACATAACAGATATACCGTATACGGTATTCATTCCACCTTACACCCACTAACTTACTAACTTATTTCAACTTACACAATCTACCACATACATATATTGTGGAAACAACACCGTAACAAATTACATATTCGGTTCACATAATGTAATATTTTTATCGCCGACGGTAAACGATCACAACTCTTAAAAGCATATAAAACAAAGATTACATATTTTAGTTACGACCATGAGAATCTGAAACGTGGATTCGATTTTGGTTATCACACCTGTTATATTATGTAGTACTTTAACGTGTCAAGGAAAACATAGATTACCTCGAGAATGACTAGATGATTTCGATCTATCTGAGCTTGTAAAACCTACACAAGTTTATTAAAGATGGTGTCGATAATGTTACACATATTGTACAACTTAGAATTTATTTCACAACGCGCTAACACTGTTCTGTAAGCACGTTTATCTATATATAAATAGAGTTATGTATGTATAATGTATACAAAGAAGTGTAATATATAATCATGGATATTTTTTTTAGATAATAGTACCATTTGATTTAAAGTCACTTTCCGAAATATAAATAATGATATTATTAACTGAAGCAAGCTTAATCACTCGGTCTATCCTTATTCATATTTGTACATAGTAAGGTACTGAAAATCTTTGAACTTCTTGAACTAAATATTTATGTACGAGATTATATATAAATAGTATCACGCCTTTTTCACGTGGGGGTAGGCAGAGATTACATCCTTCCACTTGCCAGGATCTTGACACACCTCTTTCGCTTCCTCTACTTTTATGTAATTAAATTAGTAATGTAATTAGGGGGCGGCAAAGTTTCATGTAAGTATGTACTAAGTTACCTTGGCAGCTCACACCGCTTATGGAAGATAGTTTGGCAAAACGTTATCACGTTTCTAAAATGGGATTACGCAGGCTTGGAAAGTCATGTATCACTCAAACTTATCTATTTGATCGCCTCTTGGCGTTAGCTTGATCCCTAGCTTAGAAAAACACTTCAAAATGAATTCCTCATCCGAATCATCTCCCACGTTCAGGTAGGGTGGAGAAAAGAGTCGATTGGATCCAACACCAAACCGGATGTAATTTTTGAACGAAGGTATTATTTCGCTCGACGATTTTTACTTTTCGCCTACATTAAACACACAAAATACTAGAACGTATCTAATCGTATACGTCCATGTGTTTGAAAGGGATATTATTTTAAACTGAGCACTAAATGTATCACCTAAACTACAACCAAGACCTAAAAACCCAGCCTCATATCATCGCATACGATCTCACCTAGAGACCTTATTATTCAAGCTCCATATTGTTCGCTCACACGTGTTTAAAGAATACAAAAAGATCTATTTCATTATCTCTACGTATCATATACGTCTTCTGCGGAGGGTGTTGCGCAAGAATCGCAAGTTTACAACCGAGATGGCAATCGGGTGCATGAGAAAATGATTGTTCTAGCAAAATGCGTTCACACACATGAATGCCAACTTTACCAACATCTTTTGTGTCTTATTGTACGCATTTTTTTTAATATTAATTTTTTTTGTTTTGTTTTTTCATTTAACAAGATTTGGTATTTTGAGCTAATTGAAAATACGATATCTATAGATTGTTTATTTGTACAAATGATACAATGGTAAGTTTTCCGTATTTGTGTGGTTTTAGGGCTTTAATAGGATCGCGATCACTATGCATACAGGAAAATGCCCGTCATAGTGACAACAGTTGTTTAACCCGTCTTGTTCCAGAATCAATAAGCTAAATCCAGAATCCAGAAGTACCTAAAGGTATCAGCCCTTGTAGTAACTGGTCTGTAAAGTCCGTCATGATGATGGCGACTGTCAATAGGGTCTAATCTATTGCTGGTCTTTATCGCTTTTGGGCTATACTGTATTTAACATCAGATGAAGTGTTGTCATTAAAAAAAAAATGCATTATTGTGACTCTCCGAAAATCGATTCGAATGTAATCATCAAATTAAGACATGAGAAGGGATCTTTGCTATAATATATCATTACGCTATTTCACATGTGTCAAACAGTAATGATGACATTATTTACGTATTACGTTCACGAACTAAAATATGTACATAAGATAATAAATCATATAATTTTTGATATGATACATCTATAGCCGCACGTAAAACCAATTTCTGGCGTGGCGACGCATGCCGTGGCGACGCGTCGCCACGCTATATGATGGCATATATATACAGTCTATATGCAGTAGTGTGTACGGTGCATATTACTTTCACAAAATAATGTCGATGTTTCACATCTGCCAGGCATCCCGTGACCGCTCACATTTTTTTTCTTCTTTACTTTGGCCCCTGTTTCATATGATGTAACGTGACGTTATGTGTCTGAGGATAGTAAACTTGCTATACCTAGAGGTACTGGTACTCAAGCAATGTTACTGGTGCTATCAGTGTTTGGAGACAGCATTTCACACGAGCTTGGTCGTCAGCCAGACGGACATTTAAAAATTAGCTAATACGATGCTATAGTGTCATTGCAATGTTTTATTACATCGAAATCTCAGACTAATTATAGAAAACCACTCGTGATTTCGAACCTATGGTCATCGCTCACGATATTTACAATATAATCACCGAGCCAACCTCACTTCATAAACAAATTGTCATAAAACACAATTATGCAATCATTTTTAATTCTAAAAAGAGTACTAATTATCTACTTTTTAATATTTAGATATATAGAAGACCTGGATATAAATCAAAATTTATTCAGACATGAAAGTGATATTCTTACTATGGAATTTTCAATTAAAATATGAATGTATCTGTACATAATATTAAACATACAAAACAATAAGTCTTATAAAATCCACATACTTAATTAGTAATTCATAAATCTCAAAATTATCTCAAAAAAATGAAGGTAAGATTGAAAATGATAACTTTGCTAGAAACAACAGTTAGATTGTTTTTTGCTGTTGTTCTCATTATGTTACTCTGAAATGGAACAGTCTGATCATGTCTCTGAATTTACAATATATGCAAATCAAAATGTGTATTAAATCCGTATTATATATTTATTTATTCATATATTTTACTGAGTAACTAACCGCCGATACAATTACTCTAATTAACCGCTTCCTGTCAAAGATAAAAAAAAAATAGAACTACTACAAGTATCCCAATTTGGAACGAGGAATCGAGTAAAAACATACTTTGGAATCAAAATAGATCTATCGTAAAAGAAGTTTTTGTTGTTTTGATGAAAAAGGCCTTAATTAGGACTTCGCTTACAGAACTAATTCTACTATCCATTACACAATGTCTAATTTAAATTTTTCATTTTTTTTTCAAAGAATTTTAACATATTTTAAAGTAATAATTGTTTTGAGCATTCTCATAAATTAACGAATCGCGTGTGTTCATATAGATTTGTCACTTTCGTTTTTCATTATAAATCTGTATATTTAAGCAGATTTAGCATTGTTAAGCGTTAATTTGTTACGTCATAATATTTATGTCATATTTAGTTATCTATGTTCCTTTACAAATACAATAATATAGAGATTTGTTTTTTTTTTTTAAATGACGTACATGTATATTTACAAATAAAACTGTTTTCTTTGTGCGGCTAAATCTTTAAAACTACTGGACAGATTTTGATCGGACATTTTTTGTTAGGTTTCTTATAATACTGCGAATGATATAGGCTTTTTATTAGTATTTTGCATAAGAAAGAAGTTATGTAAAATCAAAATACGTACTAGATCCTTGTTACCACGTGGATCGTAGCTTTTTTTTATGCAAATCAATACCGCGTAGGACAACCAGTTTTATATAAAGTAAGTAAGACTTATTTTCTGTTGAAATAAATCAAATATATATATATTATCATATTTATAACTCTTTAAAAAGTTTAACATTACTCAATATAATTCCTTTTTAATTGATTGAACAATATTTTACAATAGTTTCGCGGTATGGACACTATCGTGATCTTGAACAATAAGTCTGAAACTCCCATCGGTATAAGAAATCGCGAAAAATTGTACGATTGCGTCAACAGCCGCCCGTCTAATTGCCGTTACAGATTATTACAAACCAAATCGTTTACAGGCGATTAAGAAATAAACTCAGCTATGTTACAGCGGTTACGCATGAGTTTTATAATAACTAAGTGTTAATTAAATTGTAAGACATTGTGAAAATTTAAATTTCTATTTATTGTTATTAATTTATACACACTGAATTTCATTCGATAATATAGGAATACTAAAACTGTACCCAAATACAAATTTAAATGTAACATACAAATTGCCAACTTAGAAATAATAGACGTCAATGTAAATGAGACCTACGGCATTCCGTACGCAAATATTTGAACCATAGTTTTATAACAAATTTACCGTGTACTTATTAATATAGACTTTTACTCTCCAAAAAATAAAAATACACAACGTTGCCATTCCTTGAACTGTAGCCAATGATACAGCATAGCTACATTCATAACACTTAGTATTCAAGGAGTTAACAATGTATAGTTTGTAAATTATGAATTTAACTAAGTAATATAAAAAAAAGATTTTAACCTTCAGTATTTATCAGAGTGATGAGTCGCAGTCACTGATTGAAATCATTTATTACGATAACCACAACACGCAAACCGCACGATCAAAACTACGTACTTCAGCAGTTAGCGCCGAATGCTACAGTCGAATCTCCAAAATTGTAATTTTGTATTACTTCTGGGCATTATTCATACATTATTTATTTCATTTGCCAAACAAAACAGGATACAGTCAAATAGAAATTCAAAACAACGAAAAAAAAATCTTTTAGCTAGGCTGAATCCCAATAAAAATGTTTACACATAAAAACCATAGAATCAAAAATCGCTCATGCTATAGTTAATGTTAAAATGAAAAAAATTGTTATGTAAACAAATGAGAATTTTAAAAAAGAGTATTGTATAAAATATTAAAGCTTCCTATTAATAATATGACTCACACAAAGCAAGTCAAAAATAATAATAACAGTCAAAACATTTTAAATCATAAAAAAAGTAAATTATAACTTAATATAATATTGTAAGACCGTTACTAGAAGATCGATGGTCATATAGGTCAAGCTCTGGATGTTTCGAGGTTAAATTATAGTACAATGGGAATTATAGTAACAGGTATTATTTAAAAAAATATTTAGTATAAAGATATTGCCCGATCGTTATAAATAACCCCGTATTTATTATTCGTTCCACATCTTCGACATGGTTTACGATCGCTTGTAAAATGTTTATCAACGGACATAATACAAGTGACAACAAATTAATACTTCTATTCTCAATATAAGTTAATATACTTCAGTGAAATGTAAGAATACCGCAGATAAACGGTCTTGAGAGATGATTTATAACCTGATACTGACTATCACAAACTGGTTAGAAAATGGTAATAACACAAAATGATATTCATAACAGCGTTCTGAGGCTTTGCCGTAACACGCGTTACGATTTCTCTTGAAGTGATACATAAAATGCAATGAATAAGTGTAAATAATATTCCTATCATATCATACCATAGTATGATATGTAAATAAATAAATCAATAATAATAATAAATCATAATTTAATAGAAAAACCTGTGTAACTATAACTTAAAAACAATATGAAATAATAATTATAAAAAACATACAAATTTATCTTACTAGATAAAATTGAAGTGTCTGTTTATCAAAATAACAATTTTTTACATATGATTGTACCAAAAATACAATTTTCAAAAATTTTGTCAGTCTGTCTGTTTGTTTCGGTTAATCTCCGGAACGCCTGGACCGATTTTGACGGGACTTTTTGGTAGATAGCTGAAGTTATTTCGCGTGCTTTTGTTTTTCGAAAATAATTAGGGTCCACGTAAAAAAAGAAAACTCATGAAATTTCGAATAAAATCCGATTCAACGCACAGTTTAACTGTCAAGTGTTTGAATTCGTGAGAAACAGTTTTACTTTATCTTAGTACCGAAAAAAAAGTTAAGGAAAATAATTAGTGTTCTAAAAAAAAAAAATTAAAACGCACTGAAGAATATAAAAAACCGCGGGCGCAGCCGCAACCACAAAGCTAATAAATAATAAATATTTATCTCGTAAAGAAGCACACATCAATATTAAAAAAGAGCTGTTACAAGTAAATAATTTAAAATTACACACTCAACTTCCTATTCCAAAATAAAATATAAAGTACACAAGTATATATTTATTTATATTATTATTTATGTTAATCATAGGTAATGGTATTGTATGGACCTTGTTTTTTTAATAATATCTCTAATAAAAAATTGTGCTTAGTGGCATGATAGCTGTCAGTAAGAAACATTCTTTATATGCAGATATCTTTATCGTAAACCTGCTTCTATCTTAATGTCGGCAAGTCTTATCGTACACTACCCAGAAATAATATCACAGTTAAGATTTAAATCTTCGGGTGGCGAGATAAAAGATGCAAAATTTTGCGAATATTTTCTGACCATTAATGTCACTTGTATAATATTCAAAAGTAACTTCTTTAAATATCGTAAATCAGACGGATAGTTTAATGCAGTTTAAAACTATATTTATTGTAATTTTATTCCATTTTAAATTACTAATTGTAATTTTCAATTAACAGAATACCTGTTGAAACGACTAACCGTAATTAAAGGCTGCGAAATGGGTCACAAATAAATCAGAAATCGTTTCGAGGTACCACTACAACGATTTAATCAATGCAATATGGAGCAATTATGTTATCTTTGTTACTTAAAATCACAAATAATGATCATAATTGAATCAAGAAATTATAAGGTCGCACGTTAAGGAATCTCTATCCAATGAACATTATATAAATCTAATAAAATAAATTAAAACTTGTACAGTGTAATATTAATATTCAATTAAAATAAATCCTACCCGTCGATAACTAGTTGAAGTTTTTAGATTCATTTATGCAAAGTCATGATTACAACTTGTAACGAGACGACACGTGTAACGACTGCGTAAATGTCCGCCAAAATTAACATAGAACCTTCGAGAAACTAGAACAAAACGTCACGTCTTACCCTGATGTACCTGCTTTATAATTGCTTCGATTATGTTGCCATCCATCCATTCCACCGAAAGACGTCCACTGCTGGGCATAGGTCTCCCCCAAGATATTCACGACGATTGGTCTTGCGCCACCCGCATCCAGCAGAATCCCGCGCCTTGCACCAGGTCGTCAGCCTGCCCACATTACATCTTCCAGTACGTAGGAGGCATTTGAGGACCCGTTGCCCTATCGTGCATCGGTTCTGCGAGGAATGTGCTGAGTCCATTGCCACTTAAGTTTGGCACGAGTTTGGCACGAGCAATGTCGGTTCTTTGGTTCTTCTGCGGATCTTCCTCATTTCTCTTTTTTTTACACTCAATAGTCTCAGTGCTTTGATCACAATCTCATCTGATGTTAGGTGACGATGTGGTCCAGGATGATAAACACAATAAGCGATGGATGGTTCTCAAGTGATGATTCCGGAACACACCTATTAGTATTGGGCGACAGCCTTACGAATCTATTCCGTGTAAAAAAATATATATTTATATTTTTTATAAATGAAAAAAATTACTGCGGTTTTTCCAGGGGTATACAGTATTTTAGTGGGTAGTGACCAACGGCGCTTATCGCTGCGAGTCCCACACTAATCCTGTGTGACAGCCTCTCGCGCTTTCGTGCGAGAGACTGTCACACATCTTCGTTTCGTTTCAACCAGATCTGGAAGGGGGGGTCCCTATCAGATCTGGCTGGACGGCTAGTGCGTAAATGCATTCCCCTCGGAAAAAAAAAAAAAAAAAGGGGTATACAGTATGAGGTTATTCAAGACGGATGTGAGGGAATTTTTAAAGAGTCAGTAACGCACTTGTGGTACCTTTAGTGTCCCAGGCGTCCATAGGCTACGGTGACCGCTTACAATCAGGCGGATCGGAAGGCAGGCGGTGTATATCATTTACCTGAGTACCTGAATTTAATTTTAGTATCACTGAAATATAAAAAACGCTATTAAAATAATTCTCCACGAGTTAAAAGTTCATGATTTTCAGATTCGTTTACATCCAACAATCATTAAAGAAGTATTGAAACTTTAAATTTGTACAAATAAATTAAACATATGCGTATAACACTGAATAGTATATGACGGTCTAAAGGCAAAGGAATGCGCCAATCAAAACCATAACAATGGTAACCGCAAAAAATATCCCACGGCACATAATAATGAATAGTTAACTGCGAAAACTAGGTGAATCTTTGTGCAATCGCCTAGTGTCTTTTAAAAGAAATATGATCATTTTCAATTTCATAACATTTCCCACACATATGACGGTATAAATGGACTTGTTGGTGACAAATTAGTGTAATCTAAAAGAGATTTTGTGTCACTAATACAATTTGTCTGGCGTGATGGCGTCAAATTATATTGTCGTATTAATGTAAGGAGTATCATCACCTCTTTGGTATTGAATCATGGTTCAGTCTTCATATATATATTTTAAATTGTCTGCTTGTCTTTTAATATGTCTATTACCTATATAAATGAGACAATAGTAAAACAATGGAAAGCTGGCGTAAACGCCAGGTTAATGCTCAAGGGTTAACCCCTTGAGTTAAAAGTTAGTAATAAAATCATATGTTTAAATTTAAATTTTTTATTACGTTATAGTGCTTAACGTTAGATTAATTACTACCTCCGTGAATTTTTTTTCAATGCGCACGTTTCATTTTCAAGTAAGCTTAGCATGTTCTTGAGCTATTCTACTAAACGACATATCAATAAATTAAATTAGCGATATAATGCAGAACCGGTGCCCGAATGGATTGTAAACAAAATTTACATATCCCCACGTAAAAATAATGTTCATAGATCTCTTTCCTATGTACCACATATATCATTTAGGAGGGAGATGCGCAAATGTACTTCTCCACTTTAAAAAAAAGGTTCCCCTAAAAGGATCTTCCTACAGTTACCTTGGGCTCCACTTACTAATAGATAAGGTGCAACTATCTTGGTACTATGGAATAAAAAGATTTATTAAACTCGAAAATTATGGTCACGAAAAACGCGAAAAATCCTTGCAAAGATTCTTTTTATGTTTAGCATAAAATTTATCATAACGGTTATTATTATTGTTGGGTATAATAAAATAATTTAAATAACGTATCTTTCAAAATATTACCTATAAAGTCAAATCGCAAATTTAGTTTAAACTTCAAGTACACTGGGTTCAATGTAAATTGGATGAATGTCAGACAATAAAATAATGTTACACAACCCTAGCTCATGACATTCGTTTGTTCTGCAGGCTGTGTGGTTCGTGTGAAGAGTTCCCACGTAAGATGGAGATAGGGTGCTCATCAAGCCGCGTAAATATGTGTGATACGATCCTTGGCTTAATTCTTTTAATGTAATGTAAAATTGTCAATTAAAAAATTGAAGCAGTTGTCTGTCTAAGTTTTAATTTCTGAATTTAATTGGTGACAGATATTTTTTGTTAATTCATGCTAGAGTAAAAGACGTCCACTGTTGTACATAGGTCTTCCACAAAAATCTCAACAACGAATTGTGTAATTCATAAGGGGTTGGGATTACCATAACAGACGCGCTTGGCAGGTGGGTTGGCGATCGCAATAGGTGTTTGTGCTTCTCAGAGGATGCTGCTGCCCATCCCCTGTTTATCCTTTAGTGGCTTTTCACAACGCCCAAAGGAAGATATGGGGTGATACTACTCTTGACCGATAATACGGTGCATAAGCCACCAACTGGCTGAATATATATTTCATTCGAGCTCCTCAAAATTTTTACACTGCATATAATACTTAATACAGTATTTGACAATGGCGATTGCCGATAGACGAGAATTTATCGACAGTCGCCGTCATAATGGCAGCCTATATGTGCCGCGGCTAAAGCCTCAAGCTAAATCTAGATATAAACTAACTGATCCCGGAAGCACGTGTTGCTCTCCGAGGAGGTACAGACACTCTCTGCCAAAAAGATCCTACAGTATATTCAGGTTGTAGATCTGTGCAGTGAGCTTTAGCAATATAGGGACACAATAGATTTGACTAGGTCACAGTAATACAGGACTGTTTAAGCCTGAATAGCCCCTATCATAATAATAATAATTATAATAACTGAGCCCGGAAGACGACGAGCCTTAACATGCTAGTATGACAGCCTTTTCAGTGTACGGTGCTCGTAATTTAGTCAAGTTTAGTTGCTCCACCATTGATATAAAAAACTATATCTTTAATCCACGACATCAGAGGTACCAAATCCGTATTTCCGAAAAATTACATACCTACATTAAGAAGGAATTAAGAAAAATAATTTTGTGAAAAAAAATGGTCCGCATGTAAATTGATAAGCAAATTGATATCTAAAACACGTCAATTTAAATTTTTATCAGAGCTTCTTTCCGTTCATAATTCATGTCGGTTCCTATCTGAAATGGCGGTCTTTCATCACAAACAACCACCAAACGACGAAGGGAAGGGCTGTTTCACACGGATATGTTAAAAAACTAATCGTAAACCGACTGAGTTTCCGGCGGCCAACCTCGATTTTTACCGATCTGTCCTCGTTCATTCCTGTCTCGATTAAGCAATAGAGGATATAATGACCAACATTACGTACGCATCCTATAATCATCGGTAACACGAATGGCATTTAGATCACTCTCTTACAGTATGTAGATGTTTTATTGCGCACGGACGCGGCAAATGACCAATAACTACTCAATAAAATGTACTTAACCCTCTAATTACGTTACCATTAATTTGGGTATCATCTCATTCACGATAGCTCTTAAATTTCCTTATGGCCTTATTTCATATATCCACTACATAAAAATACTGGATTATAATAACTCAATTACAAATGTTGTTACTTAGCGTATTATGGCATCCATAATTTAAATACGTACTTTAGATTATGTAAGTTTAGGCTTAGTCTTTAGACTAACAAAAGCTGTATGGTTTGAAAGAGCAACCGCACCGGTATTTACATAATCGATAAAAAATAGTTATATATAATTTTTAAATAAAAACACATTTAAAATAAAGAGATCTAGTTTCCCGCCGGCTCTTCTCGACTGAGTTATTTTACGTACCAGTGGTAGTGTTTTGAACGTTCATAACAATCTTTACAGGGCCCAAATAGGTTAAAGTGTTTTTATTGAGATTTTCTGTTTTACAGTAAATTTATTTGTAATTATAATGGCTACATCCTGAGGTGATGATCTGTAATAAATTTATAATTAACAATATAGTTTACAAAAAACATACTCCAATAAGAGTCCAAATATTTTGAAATGGTGATGACTCAGTTGTAAATAGTATGTATATTCAGCTACCGCGGTGTTGAACGTAGATTTCAATCCAATTTCACAATGAGCTTAAGCTTTCGCTGAAAAAAAAAAAACATTATGACAAAGCCAGAGCATTATGATAAGACCTTTTCAAAGCCCACCAGGCTAGCTACCAACCTTAAGATCGAAAATAAATTGCCAAACACCTAAATAACCTAACCTAACCTAACCTGAGCTTTCGGTTAAGCAAAACATCGTGCGGAAACCATAGAATAATGGTAGGTGATATACTAATAATGCCCGCCTGGGTAGCTACCGCTCTCAAGTTTGAAAACCTGTTGCTAATTATCAATAGGTTTGTTCCGGCAGCATCATTTGAGAACCAGTACCTCTAGGCTTAGTGTGTTTACAATCCTGGACCACATCGTCACATAACATCAGGTGAGATTGTTGTCAAAGCACTGAGCCTATACCGTGTAAAAAAAAAACTAATAGGTGTGTTCCGGCAACATCACTTGAGAACCAGTACCTCTAGGTACTATCTTGGATTGCTTCGTCTTTTAAAATCGGGCCAGATTATGATCAAATTGTTTTTCTATAAAGTGAAATATTTTCAATGTATCAATTTTAATTTCAATAATTATAATCTACTTAATAATCAGTCACAGAACCATTATTAATTTACTCATTATATTCTAGTCAAAAAGACTTTAGAGAACTATACTTGTACGGTCTGTTTTTTTTTCTTTTCCTTACAACATATTAGCTTCGCTAGGGTTTCATTACCAACTTTACCCCCTAAAATTAAAATTCTTAATCATATTATCTTATTTTTACATACTTAACCCCTTGAGCACTTACCTGGCGTTTACGCCAGCTTTCTATTGTTTTCCTATTGTCTTATTTTTATAGGTACTCGACACATTAAGGACACATATGTATATATTTTTATAATTATTTGATGTCTAATAACACTTATAAACAATTTGCTTTTATTTTAACAAAAATTACATGGTACGTGCCTCCTCAAATTGTAATTGTAAATAATAATTATATATATTTTACACATTGAAAGAATAATTGTGAAATGTATTAATACAGTTCCTAATAAACGGTTTATTTGACCTCACTATTTTGAAAACAGAAAATACCATTTTTTTATTAAACTTTATATTTAAATTCTGAAATAACAACAATGAACTGAACATAATTACTCGTATCATTCTATGTATTAGATAACTACGCCCATCAAGTGATTATTTATAATGAGAAACATATGTTACCTGGTGAGGAATCGATGTAGATTTATGGACTGTTACGAAAAGCAATCAGGGGAGGCGTGACCGATGGTAATTATTTCTTAACACCATCTTCAGAGCGGCTACCGAACACTTTGTATTAGTCATTTCCTTCTATCTAATGGCTCTGATTGAGATACGATTAACTCTTCGAAGGTTGATTATAATTGTGCCGATGTAACGGAGCTTTGCCGCCTAATATATATTACTTTATTATTAATCTATACTAAACTACTTCACCGACCATAAATTAACAATAAATTCAATATATCTTCTTGGATATACAGATGTATGTATATTTCATAACTCAAATTGAACAAAATATGGAATGAAATGAGAGATACTTCTTTAATTCGTAACAATTGTGGTACCTTTGCGCTAGATACTATTTTTCGGCTGAGTATTCTAAGCACTCATCACAAACGTCGGGAGAAGTTACCAAGGGCCCTTTAGATGAACAGCGTAAAAAAAAACAAAATAACATGGTAAGAAAGCGCTAATATCTATCCATTCAACCGAAAGACGTTCACTGCTGGACATAAGTCTCCCCAAAAATATCTTTAAAAGCGCCCGGACTTGCGCCACCCGCATCCAGCGGATTCCCACGACCTTCACCAGGTCGTCGGTCCGCCTTACCTATCTACCCACGCTACATCTTCCGGTGCTAGGTAGCTATTGAAGAACCGGTTCGCCCATCGGGCATCGATTCTATGTGCACAGCTCACTGCCACTTAAGTAAAGCAATTCTTCGGACAACCTCGGTTTCTTTGGTTTTTCTACGAATCGCCTCATTCCTGATTCGATAACGCAGTGAAATTCCAGGCATAACCCTCTCCATTGCCTTTTAGCTTTTACATAATAATAAATAATAAATATAGAAGATTCCAGTTACATTAAAACTGTAATTTATTCTACTATTTGAAGCATAAAATGTAAACTCAACCGCACTCTTTTTCCTCCAAATTACACACATTTTCCTAATTGTAAACTGTACATACGAAAAGTTACATATTTATCAAGCTTATATAATCGTCATATAAGTCATTGACATAATCTTGCTAAGTAGAATTTAGCATTTACCTTATAAAATGTATATATATAATTACGCATGGATAAAAACAGTTCATCACCTTTTTCCTCTCTATTTGTTAATATGTCGATTACCCATAAAAATGAGAGAATAGGAAGACAATAGGAAAACAATGAAAAGCTAGTGTAAACACCAGGTCAGTGCTCAAGGGGTTAATAATTATGAGTACTTATTAAAGTTTGTTATTAATAAAGAAAGCCTGGAAACAGTCTTTTTTTCTTCAATATTTCACTGAATTTCGATCACTAAGCGAACCGTAATACAAGCAATAAATAGCGATCACTAAAAGAAGTTATAACTGGCAAAGATATTAAAAAGAAAATTTAAGAAGATTTGTTAACCACAAATAGTTGATTTTAGTAAAAAGATAAACGATTAACATATTCAAAATTATAATAGAGTAGCTAATTATTAATAGTAAAATTGTAAAAGAATAAAAAATGTCTCTGACATGCGTTAGTGGGTCGTGGTATAAAATTAAATAAATAATAAATAGCGAGCCAGATATGTATGTAATTTGCAATTTCTATTTTTAGATATAGAAATTTATTTTATATATCTGCGTCTTGCGAACATTGAAATCGGTCTTATTAAAAGTACTTATTATAAATATGAGCGTTCCTATCACGGTATCACACTTCGTTTAATTTATATCGCACTTTCGGCACCAATAAATTCGACTGACGCATTGGAAAGTGTAGCACAGCACGGTTCAATAAAAAAACTAAAGTGATTGCTTCCTTCTAGTAGAAAGTTTTATAGACTATCAAATGACAAGGGGATGCTTGGCAATCACTCTTTCAATTGCTACATTTTAATTCTCTTATAATGCCTCACATTTAAATTACGTACAATCTACATGTACAATCTTAAAATCAAATTGATTTTTAGTTTATTGTGTTTTAAAAAAAGGATTTTCAATTCGTTCCCCTACCAACGTTTCCCGCTTTGAAACATTGTACGTCGTATAGAATTTAATAACAGTCATTTGTTTTCATCTAGGTTCTCTGCGCAATACAAATAACATAGATGAAGATATGCGTTTTAAAATATAGTCTAAATACCACATGTCGTTCGGAAGGCGTCTTCAATGTCTTTAGACATCATGATCATTGTCAATTCGAATGCCCAGGCGCAGATACTGACGGGTTGTTTGACAAGTAGTTGACATCCCACGTGATGAGGAGATAAAAGTCAAGAGCTTAGCGATATTTGTAAGCCGTTACCCTTGGACACGTCTAAACAAAGAAGACGTCGCCATTGTCATCTAATGTCGGTCATCTGACATTACGTACTATGCATTAGACGGAGAATATCGATTAATGTACGATTGATTTCGTATGAATGCTATTTAAAACTATCTCATTTCTTATTGCTTACGGTGTTAAATTAGTTTTTTTGCTAACGTTCTACAATGTTCTTTTATTTAAAAATAATTTTATCAAACTTACCGTAAGGAATTGGTTCTCAAAATTTGCGTCTATCGAATCACCGTGAAACGATTGGTAACAAATTTGAAAACGAAAAAACGTATTATTTCTTATTTACATGATGTTATTTTCTTCTAAAGCTCAGACTTCTTATAATCAATCCATAATTCATGTAACATTTTTATTAAATATTTTAAAGTCAAATTTAAGATATACAAATATTTCAATTTGGAATTATTTCATTCTTTATACTGTATTAAGCACAGCGTTTACATGACAACAATCTCTATTGATAATAAATAAACATGGGTAATATTTAATTCAATTCAGAAACAGGTATATATTAGGTTTATACTAAAGAAATTAAAACTAAAAAAACGAAATAGTAATGGACTGATATATAGGTTCAGTGTTTTGATCACAATCTCACTTCATGTAATTGTGTTCCAAGATGGTATGAACGCTACGCCGTAAAATATGTGACAAAAGATTTTAAAACCTGTGGGTAGTAAAAATAATTTACCATCATACTAAGGTTTTAACACAATATATTCCTTCAACTGAAGCTCAGGTCTATTTGAAAACAATCCAAGTTCACCTCCGGTAGTTGCACAAGACTGGCTCCAATCCATCTGGGGAAGCTCTTGTAGCCGCTGTCAGCGCGATACAGTGACACTGCATGCATTAGCATCATACAGCACGCGCAGACTTGAACTCTACACGCAAAGTACACAGGTTCTATAAGGACCTTTTTACTTTACAGGTTTACTAACTGTTAGGCTAGCGCCGGGCAAATTCCGTTGAATTTTTAACTCGGATAGCAGCTCAAGCCAATATTTAGACCATTTTGGTGACCTTGCGCTGGCCACTATTCTTAGATTGAATTCCTTAAGCACTTGCCTCAAAGTCCAGTAAAGTAATCAATTCCATTGTGGCCAACTGTTAATTGAGATAAAAAATATTTTGAAATGTAAAAGTTGAATCAAGCCTAACTCCATCGATGCCGTAGCTGACCACTAAACCATCATCGCTTCTGTCGCAAGGAATTTTTAAAGGACAAAAAAAAATGTATTTCCAATAGAAGGAATGGATATGTATTACAATAAAAACAAACGGTCATGACTTTTCACGTAGCTAGGTACAATTCGATCGAATTCACGTCAACAACCTCAATGTATAAATTGTTTCAAATTAAAAGACAATATAAATCTCAATATGTTCTGTTACAAAATCAAAATTGCTTGTCATTAGCAAGGCTAAAATGTCATAGAATAATACAAGACCCCGTTCGTTCTTGTCGCAGTACTGTCGAAGGCCGTACGTGATCACATTTTCTTGGATATTAAACTGAAAATAGTCACGCTGCGAATACAGTACACTCAGTTATACAAATATTGCCGAAAGTTTGATTTATGTTGCTTTTTATTTTTTGCCTTAATATCAAAATATGACAGATGAATAATTAAAGAATTAAATAGAGTTTTTAAGAGTCGATTTATTCTAGATAACTCAGACGAATAATAAAGCTTTTATAATAGTTTCACTTTAACATTTAAATTAAAGATAATTATTTAAAATGTAGGTGTAATTACATATAAAATCGGTTCTCGTAATTATTAATAAATGTTAGTAGGTAATTTAATTATTTTTTTTTTTGAAATTAAATTGAGTGATGATAGCAAAATTGATATTTACTTGGTTTTAGTAGAATCTTCGAATCTAATTTCCGACTAAACAATCATTCATTATACTATTTTAATGTCTAAATAGTTACAAAATACATTGTTACTTTAAGTCGATTTGTTTGTTGATTATTGTTGAAAATATAAATTAAATAAGTCCGTATTTTTATAATTACGTCTACTACAATATTCATCGTGTTGCTTAATACATTTTTGTTTAATAAATGACACAAGCAACCAAATAGTTATTTGAGAATTATTATGTTTAATTTGTAACAAATGAATTTAAAAGTAAGAAGCTGCTAGCACTTGAAACGCCAACACTTTGTTACAAAGCGATCCGAGTTAGCATCGTACCAATAGGAGCGGAGGCAGCACGTGTTGGGAGGTCAGAGGTGAGTATCTCGCCTGAGGCGCAAGCGTGCAGACGAACTGCTCGCGTTACTTTATTAACTCTATTTAAATCATGACGAAGATGTTTCATAGAAATAAATTACAAAAATATATAATATAGCATACCCTATAGTACAATATAATTTTCATCTATGTTGTTTTAGATATTAAAATAATCGAAGACTAAGTACGAGTTACGCTATTAAAGTTTGCGAAAATAATTATCAAAGATTGTTTCTAGAATCAAAAAGCAAGTAAATATATTTTCAATCAGCATTTATTCGTAATAAACGTGACATGTAAAGATTTATAATTTAAGATATGAACTTTCACAGTTGACAATATTTTACTGATATACACCACTTTGTTATTTGTAAACTAATACCGATTTCAAAATTATTAATGATATTAGAACAAAAGATTAATTTAAGTAAACAAAAGCATATTAATATTTTATTAATTGACTTTGTTCGATTGAAATGATTTATTGTCTTTTTGGTGCATTTTTATATGTTATTTTTATGAAGACACTTTATTTTTAATTTAAAAAGATTTTGTCTTGTCCATTAATGTAACCGACTTTAAAAGTATTTGTTTTTTTTTTATTATTACATGCAGTTTAGTGACAGTGTTCGAAATATAGTCGACAGTTGTTACCAATGAACGGAGATACGATATTCATCGTATGGTTCCTAAACTCAAAGTAACAGTGTAATCTACATAATAAATATGATAATAATTTTACAGAATTAAAAAATGTTTATAGGTAATAGAAGATAATAAATAATACCGTTTATTACCAAACCATATTTGTATAAATGCGCCCCGTCTAACATTGGTCATATGCCACTTGAGATATGTGTTTGAAATGCCAAGCATTCTTTTTTATTTAAATGATTTGCCTTCACTAAGTCACAGTACACGTCGAATAATAATGACAGCGTAGAACATACAAATACGATATTTTAATTAAAATAAACATCCTTTTGTTGTACTAAGTAGTACGTGTAAGATTGAATACAAGTTACCCTAAATAAATCTTTTACAGATTACATTACATAAATAAATATAACTTATCTGTTCTTCGACAATTACAAGCGTTCGAAATGTAAATAAATAATGTAAAAAAAACCGATTATCTATCAGTTTTTACATACATAGTTTATAATGTTTAAAACGTGTTTTAGAATAAGCGTAATTATGTATATTTGCGTTGTACATTTTACTATAGAATGTAATATAAAATTACACAATAAAACAAGTCAAAACATCTAGTTTCCAATAGAATTATCTAATCTAAGTTATTCCAGAGATAGGCTGTTTCGCATGCACGTTATCTTTAGCTTGACAACGGGCTTTAATTCAATCAGACGCACGCTCCAGAGATAGTATAGTCATGTCACAAGTACAATACACGAACTAACAGTATGTTGGCTTTGCATTCCATTAATATTGTCTGCTGACCTTTGACTTAAATGTACAACTTATATGGATAAAATATTAAAGAAAATAAATTAATTTAATTTGACTTCTAATAGCATATCGTAAACCTTCATTTACCTTTTTAAATTAACTATATCTATGATATAGTCGGTTTAGTATTAGATATTCGAATAATTGAAAAAGACACGTAAAATATTTATTAATAATTTTTGAAGTTATACTTCTTTTGACGCGCTAGGGAAAAATGATGAGAGTAAATTTTTAAGATGCGCGCAACTGTCACGAAAATACGACTCCCTGAAGTTAGCTATAAACGTTTTAGTTTTTTTCTATTATTACGTCAAAGAAGTATAACTTCTTACGTGCGTACATAAGTACACGTTCTTTTAACAATTTGTGATGTTTTTTTTCTTCATTTTTGAGTTCACCTTGTTTTTATATATTTTAAAGACAGTTTGGAGACGTATGTATTATTCTATGGTATTATCAAAACGTTTTTTTTTATAAGATAATTAATAAGTTTGATACTTATAATATTTCACAGTATGTCACAAAAGGGGCGAGTCAGTCAATAAATCGGCACAAGCTCGAGCTTCGCGTGAAAGACGAAGTGCCCGCTTAACATACAATGAGTTTGTGCTTGTCGCAATAGAGTTTAAGCTTAGGTACCTCGTCTGTGACAAGTTTGTTTACATCGCGGTCAATACTCGCGTTAGTACTCGCTCCTTATGCTGAAATTTAAATGAAAAAATGATTGCTATCAAACGAAATTATATGAAATTCTGAAGTTCAATAGGCCTCCTCTGTATAAAAAATATAATGTTGCGGCCTATTGTGGAATAAATATAGTAGTTAATTTAAACGGGTTTTCACGCGTTACCTTTGCTTTTTACTATCCCGACGTCCCCCCCCCCCGTCGAAAAATAAAAATACAATAAATATAGTATTATTAAACAACTACCTTCACTAACGAAATCCATGTCGATATCACTTCTTTTATTTTTTTATTATATTTTTACGAGTTATCTAACACTATTTAGTTAAATTTGTGAATAAATTTACTAGGAGTTAGTAGGTTAATT
Source organism: Samia ricini (assembly GCA_014132275.2). Classification (NCBI taxonomy): domain Eukaryota; kingdom Metazoa; phylum Arthropoda; class Insecta; order Lepidoptera; family Saturniidae; genus Samia; species Samia ricini. The sequence continues at coordinate 6,993,187 of AP028159.1, forward strand.
ATTTTTTATCATATGGAATATTGAAACCTTTAAAAGATTCATTTAATTTTCAATTAACCGTCAGATTTGTTCCGTATTATCACCAATAAAAAGGAATCATTATTAGATTTACTTTATCTTCTAAAAATTTTAACAAAACCAAATCTAATCGCAATTATGTATATTGTTTCATTAACCCCTTGAGCACTTACCTGGCGTTTATGCCAGCTTTCCATTGTTTTCATATTGTCTTATTTTTATGGGTGCTAGGACGCATTAAATAAAAATGCAAAAACAAAATGTTTTTCGTAAGTTTAATAATGGTATATTTATTTAAGTTATCAACAAAACAATTTATTTCAAAGTGAAACACTCGCTCAAAAGTCAGGGTTTTTTAATAATAGTGCTAAATGGTAATTACTTATACGTGTTTGTTATTTACCAGATATATACATACGGCTATGCGAACAATCGATCATAAAATAATCTTATCGCATACTTAAATCACTTAAACAAGATAATGTCCCTTATATACCATTTTAGTGTACTAAACGAGGCATAAGGTTTAGTTGCTAACGAGTCAGGGTGTGTCCTCCGCACCAAATAACGTCGGTAATAATAATTGTGGGCGCAGTTAGCCGCAATAGAATGCTAGATGTACTCAGCCCGTTGAACGAGAATAATAAAATATATTATTGCTTATTTATAATAATTAATGCAAGTGCATTTACTGTCTGTAGATAACTCGCTTATATTATCTTTATAAATAAAGACACAAAATTTTTTATTAAAATCGTTTCACCGGTTTAGGAGGAGTTAAATCACACAACACACATGCACAGAATATACATAAGTAAAGTCACTCCTCTCTCTCAGCAGGGTAGGTAGTGACAAAATCCTACCATTTCTATTATTTTTGATTAACATTTATTCTAAGCATAATTTCTATTGTTTAATTGGAATATTAACAAAACTCTTTGAAATCTCTTAAAGAAAGTTAACAGGCACTAAATAATAATAGGAATAATATTAATTGGTTTAATAAAACGAACACCAAATCGACCAAATACTCGACTTTTAAAACATTCAATTTGATTTAAAAAAAAAAAATCAAAGAACTCTTTTTTCTATACGTGTGCTAATTTAGTGACAAATCAATTTATAAATTGATTTATTCGTAATTTATGCTTAATAAATAATTAAAAATATTCGTTGTACATAAAATTGTCCTAAAACTCAGTCACGATTTCACGTTGCAGAAAGAATTTTATCTTTATTTTATACCAATTATGTACAAAAAAACGTTATACAGATTGTATAGGTCGCACCATTATAACTAGTTTAAAAATTCTGCAATAATAATTCACAGCAGATAGATCGCGATTATGTCCGTCGGATGAACAAAACAAATTCATTATCTGAAATAAGATAGAAAGTGCTACAAGGTCGTCGTGATAAACTCCGAGTTAAACGGTAATTACGCTGACAAACATCTAGCATAGCGTTTAAATAAAAAAAAAAGAATAAAAGCAAAACCAAAAATTAATTACAGACGTAAAGCGAAAGATTAACGACGGGTAGTCTCGTAGCAATTACACTGTCAAAACATCGCCTTGAATGTCGAAGTAAAGAAAACACCGATGTTCGGCGATTCAGCGGGCAATAATGGTTCTATTGTTGCTCGAAACGTTCGCGATACTGCTCCAAGATAATGGCGGCATGCGAAAACCTAAATATTGCCTTTGGTATTAATTATACGGTACAAGAATATTTTCGTAATGACTTTTGTCCTCTGTTCGTCTGTCGAAATATATTGCGCGTTTGACCAGAAGTGATTTGTCATAGTAAACGCATATTAAATTGACGAACAAGCACGCCCAGAAACGGTGGAATGCGATTTTAAAATGACCATCTGTTATGACACGAACAATGAAAAAGCCTCAACTAAGAATTCATAGTAACTATTATTCTATTATACTACTTGTACGAAATTTGGTGGATCTGATATCGATCTCATGAATAAAAACGTTATATATCTAAATTAATTATAATGGTTTTTTTACACCGTATAGGCTCAGAGTGCTTTGACCACATTCTCACCTGATGTTAAGTGACGATTTGTTCCAGAATGGTAAACACACTAAGCTTACAGGTACTGGTTCTCAAGTGATGCTGCCGGAACACGCAAATTTGGTATTTGGTGACAGTTTTACAAACTTAAAGTCAGGCATTATTAGAAACACCATGTTTTGGTTTCCTCACGGATGTTTTCCTTCGACGGAAGATCAGACTGATTTGACATCTAGAGTTGATAAGTGGGCTTGAACTCGCGTCAATTGACGCGGAATCCCACCGCACTACTCACTCCACCATCATCCCTTTAACTTTTACTAGTGATTACTTTTACTGTGTTACTTTACTTTAAAATTAACTGGATTTTTTTTTTGTTCCTTCTACATAGTTTTATTTGTATTGTTTACTTTATCGGGTTTATTAATTCTACTAAATAAAATTACTAAAATGAATAATTTGGTAAAAACTCACATTTGAATATTTCGAATAGTTATTAATTCTATTGCACTCGTATTTAATTAATAATAATAAATATTCATACGAATTGAATTCCCTTTTCCAAAATTTACCACCAAGCATAATGCATTCCAACTAGGACGGCATAATTCACAAATAAACTAGTCACGCTTAAATATTATCATAAGTAATTGTTTTTTGTCAAATAGTTTGCAAATATTTGTTGTTTTTTAATTTTAAGACTTTAAGTTTGTTCGGCGGCTTAATTGATTAAATTTAGTATGGATATAGGCGACACTCTGAATTAACATAGGCTTCTTTTTATCCCGAAACTACACAGACGAAAACAACGTGCACCAGATAGCTCTGTATGTCTATCTGTTAGTTTGTCACACCTAAATCACTTAATAGATTTCGATAAAATTTCGTAATGACATAGGGAGGAGTATAGGCTAGAGATTGTCTAAACTCCACGGGACAAAACTGCGGGCTAAGCTAGTATAACAATAAAACCAAAACATAATAACCTACTTACAAATGAATTGTCCATTAAGAGGAACCAGGGCCTCACGTTCCAATCTCAATGGATTAATCGATTCTTACGGATAGTATCCTAAATGTTAGTCAATCGATCGCAACAGAGCAAGATTAAAATACAGAGTAGCCGAAATTATAAGCATGCTTCGCCGATGGCATCTGATAGGTAAGTGGTCTCGCAACGCCCCCTCGGGCAGTAACGATACGATCTGAGTGCGCGTGCCCATCTCAACCATATGTTTTTAAATGAACAAATACGTAACCGAACATCTGGGCGATGGACGTGTAGATTACCATACTAGTTTTTGTATCTTCATTTTTTTTTTAAAAGCGACAATGACAAATGTGGACGTCCTAATGTCTCTGTAATCGACGTAATCTTGTGATATTTAGATCAAGTTTTGAAACGAAAATCAAGCACAATACTCGCTGTAGATCTTTTAGATTTAATTTTAAAAGATTATTGATATTAAAAATGATAAAATAAATGGAAACATCACGCGTTTTTATTAATATATTCAATTTTTTTTTTGTTCAATGCAAAGTTGCGAACGATAAAAGATGTGAGTCATCGGAAGAAATCAAGCGAGCAATTTCATCGTTGCTTCAATCACGTTCAATGGCGTCGATACAGTCCCGGCTTTATCTGATGATCGCCACGTCGAAAGCAAGGTTACAGGGAGCGGTCAAGGGATAGCCAGAGCCTTCACCTTCGACCTTGATGAGTCACTGATCAATTCATTGTTTGGTATTAAACCAAAGAGCACGACGCTTTCAACATATCGCGGACTAATTACATGTTTATACGGACGCCTGAGGGTATCATTAGAAGAAGTATTAAATGATGACATATAAATACTTAAATTACTACATCATGCTTTATATTTCACTTGTATATCAATAATTAAGTATGTTTTATTTCTGATGATATTACTAAACGAAACATGTTGCATAGATGACACTAAAGCTATATTTTGTGTAAATAAATTATAGAATAAATGTTTAATATCTCTTTGAGATTTGGGCCTAATTTTAATCGCATTGTTAAATTAATTTTAAAATAAACGCAAATAAACTTTTTAGATTAGCTTAACTTATATTTTGTTCATTCATTCAAGTATAAGACGTCCAATGCCTCTTCCACGTCTTCCTCAATTAATGGGGGGAGGCCTTGCCACAATCTCCACACTTGGCAGATGGTTTAGCAATTGCAGTTAGATGTTTGTAGTACTCAGAGAATGATGCTGCCCATCTCCTGGTTTATATCCCTTAGTCATCTTTCAGGACACCCACGGGAAGATATGGGGTGGTACTATTCTCAACTGGCACCACAAGGCAGTAAAAATTTGTATATATCGAAACGTTTCGCGACCAGAGGGCTGACCAATATTTGGCACAGCGTATTGCATTTTTATCCAATGTGGCCATGCTTCTGGGAACCTTCCCGTGTGACGGCGAGCAATAATTAAGTACTTTGAATTCGTTTTGTATTTTTATCTATATACTAGCTGTGTGCCCGTGACTCCTCCCTCGTATCATTTATTCTACTATGCGCAGTATAGTTTTTCAATAATTTATATCTAACATAGGAAAAACACATGGATGAAGAGAAAACACGGATAAAATTTACATAAGAGTAAATCGAAAAAAAAAAAGTATATACATATATATATGGGGACATTTTACGCACTATCACCTCAAAACTACTGAACATATCGTGATGGGACTACTAACATTTGACGTGGAATTTTGTCGTAGATGGTTATTTATTTTCTGGATGCCATCGACCATTCCATCTTTCAAAAAATAATTAAAGTACAGAGTAAATAATACAATGGGCAATGAAAATTTCGATATAACATTTATTAGGTTAATTTTTAGATGACAAGTATTGACCGAGTCCTGTTTCCACGCGCAGTCAGTCATCGTGTTTCAAAACCGTTCTACGACGATGCGTGTCGGGAGTGAGATCGAATTCGCTTTCGGCGTACAGTTACGTTTTATCTGATCGCAAGTAACCGTTTCGTAAATTCTCAGTTCACGCATTACCGTTCGAGCGAAAATTCTTTGTGCAACTAACCTCGCCTCGTCTCGTATCTATCTATGATTTATCAGTTTCAAACACCTGATAAAGTGACTTCGCTTAATTTCGATCGCAATTTATGTTAGGTACTTTTACTTTTCATATGACAGGTTTTAAAGTAAGCGCGCATTAAGTCACATCATGCCAGATAAGTTGAAAGTTTTTTATAATTCTGGTCTCCAGATCACTTTAGTCTTGAAGGTTTATCGTTTAGATACCTTTCCGTGTATCAATGAGATCACCGCTGAAGTACATATATGCTGTGTATACTTATGTATTGAAAACTATTGTTTACTTACAGTTTTTTATTATACTTATGATATATTTAATAAATTGTCTGACAATAGTTAAAATAAAGTTCCTATTAAAAAAATTGTCAATAAATAGTTGAATTATTAACTTCATGCGCTATGATTCTAAAATCAATTTACGTTGATAAATTAGTATTAAAGGTCTATGAATATCACTCAACTGAGCAATGATTTGTTTTCACAGAATTAACCACGATACAAGTTCGCGAAGTATTGGTGATTTCTAAAAAAAAGCTGTGTTATTTTGTATTTTTATTGTGATAAACCGGTAATTAGATTTGTTATTTATATAATAGATATCTACAAATGCGAATTTAACTAAATTTATTCTAAACTTACTAAAAAGCAGCGAATGTCAAACCAATGTTCCGTCTTTCGTTGCTTGAACATTTAGCTCGTCTAAAATTTATACGAGATTTTTGAGTATAAACACAAAAAAAGTAACTCAATTTAAAATAGAATTAAATAATATTCCCAAAACAAATAGGTAGTTTTTATAAAGTAAGAAAATCAGGGTGAATATAGTGATCGTTATAACTGAGTTAAAAATAAATACATGTTTAAAAGCGGAGGAAATGAATCTGAGGTCATTTATATAAACACAATTGTATAATGAGTTTTATATAATTTATTTCAAACTCTATACTTATTAAAACTACTTTTAAAAAAAAACTACAAAGTTTTCTGACGACAGCTGAATTTTACTTATTCCGATTTTAATTAAATCTCAAACGATATTTAGGTGTGACATGTTTATTAAAAGTCATATTGAAAATATTGTAGAGATTAAACGTTTCCCGTCAAAGTGGCATTACTACACATATTACAGAGCTTTATAAGGCGTGCCAGTGAAAAGTAGTTACGCTTATACACTTTTTGTATAATTTCATAGATAGACGCCATAATTGGAATATATTGGATCGACTTTCTTACGCTGAGTACGGCGTGAAATAGTCGGTGGTCCCCGTTTCAAAATACTTTTAACTTGAAGCTTTTATTACAAGAGAAAGAGTTAATAAAATTAATATAGTTCCTTCATTATATTTATTCAAATATATATTGTGAAATATTTTATTTTAATTTCATAAAACTCGTCAGTACATTTTAGTTTCATTTGAAATGATATGAAACGTATATTAAAACTTCAAGCATAATTAAAAAGAACACACAATTATTTCTATGCAAAATAATTAGTACGCAGAATGACCATACTCGTTTTTCTATTGTTATTTTAAACTATTTATTTTTGTAAGTTTCATTATAAGTTACATAAATTATCAAATACTTAAATTCGTATAGTGGTCACTTAACCCATAAGACTGACTAATAGAAGATACGTATCGATTCATATTTAACTACGTAACTTTTACCATGTCTGTTTAAATTAGAACCGCAATCAATGTAGTCTATTAATCGCGGGAAGACGTGGAAATAACGTTAACGACCACCCGCGATCATCTGTTACCGCTTCTAGTGTATCAAATAGCGGGGCTTCCTATCAACCATATCGTTTGGGCTTCGTTTTTATTTGCTTGTATTGTTTTATAATATTTATTATCTTCGATACATACCTACGTATATTCTGTTTTATGTTATCTATCATTTTATTTAATGTACTATGTGTCCGCGACTGCTCCTGCGTTTAATATATTCTTCAGTGCGTTTTCATTTTTTTATACTAAACCTATTTAATCACAATTATTTTCTTAAACTTTTTTTTTTTGTACTAAGATGAAGTAAAAATATTTCTCATAAATTCAAGCACTTGCCTGTAAAACTTTACATTGAATCAGATTTTATTCAAATTTTTATTAGTTTCTTTTTACGAGGAACCCTAATTTTGTTCGAAAATTAAAAGTACAATATGTTATACGGAGTCACTTCAGTTACCTACCTAAATACTTCCGTCAAAATCGTTTTTTTTTTTCTTTTTCGAACCTAGCTAACGCTGTTGACCCGAAGGGCCTTTACAGCTTCACCGTGACTTTGGGGGCGAGTGCTGAAGGCACTCAACCGCAAAAGGTGACTAGCACAAGGGTTACCGAAATGGGACGAACCTCGGCTTGGCCGTCACCTGAGTTTTCAAGCTCTCTCGCGAGTTGTATCATTTTTTTTTTTTGACGAGCTATCCCTAATCATAATCTATCCAGCCGTTCCGGAGATTACCCGGAACCAACAAACAGACAAAAGTTGTATTTTTAGTATATGTATCGTATAAACATTCATATGTATTTAATAAAAAGTTGTTATTTTGACATTGCAAACAGACACTTTAATTTTATTTATTATTATAGTTTATTTTGTATTTATTTACATTTCAATATATGTAGATTCTTTTTTTGAACAAAAACTCTATATTGATAATTTTAGTAAATAATGGACAATAGACAGGGCTGTTTCCCTGCGTGGTTGAATCAGAAAGGAAGAAATCTGCCAAAGAACCAAAGTTAACGACATTGCCCGAAGAATTGGCAAACTTAAGTGGCAATGGACTGGGAGATTGCTCGTAGAACCGATGCCTAATGGAGCCAACGGTTCCACTTACCGGAAGATGTAGGGGTAGGCCTCCTACAAGGTGGACCGACGACCTGGTGAAGGTCGCGGGAATCCGCTGGATGCGGTTGAGGCAAGACCGGTCGTTGTGGAGGTCTTTGGGGGAGACCTATGTCCAGCAGTGGACGTCTTTCGGTTGAATGGATGGAAATATTGATTATGTACAGTTCTTTAAAACCGTTGAATCATACACAATAAAGATGTTTTGAAGCATCCTGTGAGGGTTAAACTAATTATTATTTTTATTTTATTTGATTATTATCTTAATTCGATCACTAACTTGACGACAATGATTACATACTTAGTCTATTAAGACTTCGTGTGTTTTGTTCTGGAAGAAAAAAACAATGATTTATTGTAAGTAAAACTGCTCTTTGTGAAATATGACCTCACCTCATACAAGTACCTAATCTTTTAACAGAATTAAGAAAACTCACAAGAATCTTCCCCCTGGTTACCATTGAATGGGAATTAATTTTTGTTAATATAAAATTACAATATTTACGACAGTTATAAAAACATCAAAGTGTAATGACTTTTTTAATGTGAGAAAAGGTATCAAACAGTTCCAACTTTATTACCTACTTGTAAACTTTTTTAAAACATTAACATATTTTTTTCCAAATATCCAACGTAATGATATTATATAATCTAGTGACAACATCAAACATCGTTATCAATATGAAATGTTACATATAGGTATATTTTTTTATACAATAAATAGTAATTTAATTTCTCTCATAACACTTATTTTAGCCACAGCAAGTTCTATGAATAATTTACGATATATAATAATAAAATTAATTATTGTTATTGATTAATTTTAATATTAGAGTAACAACCCTAATAATTATTTATACCAACGTATAATAGATACTGAAATCATATTCAGTCATAATATTGAGTATATAGCATAAGTGGAGAAACTACTAAACTCATCAATTAATTACTAGCTGTGTGACCGCTGCTACGCCCGCGCTTCATATAAATTTTTACTGCTTAATGTGTCGAGTATCCATAACAATGAGACAATAGGAAAACAATGGAAAGCTGGCGCAAACGCCAGGCTAGTGCTCAAGGGGTTAATATAGTTTTTAATTTTTTTTATACGGGACCCTAATTATTTTCCAAAAATTGTTTTGCTACTAACAACAATCGGATTTTATTTTCGGAGTTTTAATTTTTTTACGCGCAACCCTAATAATTTTCGAAAATTAAAAGTATCTTAAGTTATGCGGAGTAACTTCAATATCTACCAAAATAACTCCCATCTAAATCTGTCCAGCCGTTCCGGAGATTACCCTTTACAAACAGACGGACAAACAAAAATTCTGAAAATTGTACATTTGGTAAAGATATCGTACATATGTGTACATTCATATGTATTTAGTAACAAAAAAACAAACACTTCAATTTTATATATTAACGACAACAAAAATTAATTTTCTTTGAACTATTTTACATCGCGGTATGGTTCTGTTGTCTTCCATTATACATATATTTTTCGAATCAGTCTACGGTTCAACTTTTACGGCAAGTGCCTTAGCACTAACCCTCCAAGTTACGGTGAAGCTACAGCTTCACCTGCCCTTCACAGCTTGTAAAGGCCCTTGCGGTCAACAGCATGAGCTAGGTTAGAAAAAAAATCTACGCTTCAATTTTATTTATTAATGTAGATTTGACATATTGAATATAAACTGGCATAAATATAATACGGCAATATGTTAATATTTATGTGGTACCCCATTTCATTATCACATACCGTGTTCATATCAAATGGCATCCTCCAATGAAACTGGAGTTTTCCTTGAAGATATTTTTTGATAAGAAATTAAAAAAAAACCTTTTATTAAGCAACTGTACCTATTATCTGACCGATACATTTGAGAGTATGTTTTAACATGCGTCTCTTTCAAAAAAGGACTTAAAACGCTCTCCAAGGTCGGCAACGAATCGATAATACTCCTGCTGTTGCAGTTATCCATAGGCAACGGTAACCATTTACCATCAGATGGGCCGTCGCCTGTTCGCTATCCATATACAAAAAACTGGTATTATCATCCACAATTCTTTCTCATTTAAAATTAATTTTGATATTCGCGACACTGGGTATAATTAAAAGTTATTAAAAAAAACGATTGAAATATAGTCGAACCCTTTTTCGAATACCATTTTTAAAATGAGTTGATAAAATACAATTTAATAATTCAAAACATCCCTAATAGTTAAATAATTTAATGAAGAAATTCTATTTGCCGAAGGAAGGTGTAGCTGTAAAATCAAGTGGTTTCTCGAGTGTCGGCGTACAGAAGATAACTAAGGCGATTGTGGTTATCCTATGACAGTTAGGAGTGAGATGCGTGTACCGTTATTGCACAGACCGAGGGATATTTATTTAAGCTGGATTACGTTCTACTACAACGTATACAAATCATTAAATTCCGTATGAAATCAACCGTATCAGAAAACCGGAAATGCATGAAGAGTTTTGAATAATAAATTAAATAAAACTTCTTTAATTTTTAGAGAAAAAGAAAAAATAACTCATATCACAACGTCCTCTCTTTACCTATTCTTCACCTTAATATACTTTTTGATGTGAAAACGAATTTAGCTCCGTTGTGATTTGAAACTCGATGAAACAAAAAAACGACATTAAACAGAGATAAACACATACATTTATAGGATTTAACCTGTGAGAAAATGAGATAGAAATCATTAAACAGTGTTTCTTATATTCGCGGTCACCTCTTTGTGGGTTGCTTCGTATATTGTGAGTATAATATCTACAGATTTACTTTTTTAAGGTATCACTTCTATCACCTATGAACTGCACTTTATTTTTCAATTATTTCGGAGATATATATCTAGTTATTTAGTCTAACGGGGAAATAATTTATAAGCGAAATTTCAATGGCAGCCTTTATTATAATGAGACAAATGAAAAGTATTTTTTGCAAACGATTGACTAAGGTATTACTTTGCGGAAGCACCTCGTACATAATATGGTTCATATTACTTCGCTAATTCGGCTTCAAAGTAATTCTTGTGGTATTAGGAGCTTAAAAGTTTTACCTAATACTATCACGCCTCAATCATGTCAGTGCTAATGCACACCGTGATCATGATATTAAACTAAGCGGAAGGAATTGAAGTGTAACATATTTCTATACTTATAAACTTGTTTCACTTCCTTCAAATTAATTAACATTATCCAAAATGAATTCCATTCCAGAAAAAAAAAGTTACATAATGAAGTAATACAATCCAATATTTGATTAGCATATTAATATTTCCCACAACGTTGTCACAGATTAGTGTTACGCGAAGGTCATTACACTACGAAATTAATTCTCACGGAGCCCGCTTTAAAATGCTCTGATCCGTTGAAGATGAGACATGTAGTCCACAGACTTAAAAGTGCAGTCTTGAAATAAGCTACGGCCTGTAAGTCGATGCAATAGAATCCAAATTCGAAGTGTAACCGTCTTATCTCATACTGTGATATTTTTGCACGGCATCTGGAATGGATCGAATCAGCTGTCACTTCACACGAGGCTCCGTCTCGTCCGAAACGGACGTCTAGATTGTCTGATTATCCGGATGGTTTCTATTTATGGTTAATGCGTGCACATTTTTTTCTTAATGCCACTTTTTATTTACACGACACATCCGTAGCGACTTAATCTAAATGCAATCGGAAACCGAAATTAATAAAAGTCTTTATAATTTAAAAAAACTAAACTGAAAATTTAGTTTTTTTAAATACATTACTTGCCAAATACAAAAAAAAAAAACAGTGTATATGAATTTATACACAAACGGGTGCTATGTTTTTTTAACCTTTAAATTATGAAATGAAAATAAAAAGATAAGCACCCTTTTGGCGTAGGCATATTCAACTTTTAAAGGATTTCTTTAAAAGAATGCCATGTCACAAGAAGTAGATAACAGATATCCCAGAAATTGCTCTATAGCGTTGCTAGCTTTAGAGTTGGAGTTAGGAAACTTTATTATTCACTCCTAAATAGAGATTATGTATGAATATGTGGTTACGAATTCTATAATGAAACCATAATATGATGTTACCACATTTTACCGCAGCTACCACTCTCAAGTTTAACATTTTCATTTATTTAAATTATTTATTCAAGGTCGCTTTTCATCTCTGGTCATTAACGACCACAGTTAACAATACGCTATAATAACATTTACTTTATATTACACTAATTTATAAACAGTTATAATATCATTTTCAAAAAGCTTAAAGTATGCATGTATTCATCCTGATTTAATATGTCGATTACCCATAAAAATGAGACAATAGGAAAACAACGGAAAGCTGGTGTAAATGCCAGGTTAGTGTTCAAGGGGTTAAACAATCTTTTAAAGAGTGTTGGAAGCCCCACACAATCGTTTTTCATCGTTAAATGTAACACACTCTTCTAATAAGTGTAACACAGTTAGTTCTTGTCCACACTTGCATTTGTTTCTCACACCTGTTTTGTTCCTGTAACTACATTTGAATAACAATTCTTAATATTCTAATCGTAAAAATAGGAAAATATTCCTCGAGGATCTTTTATGATATTACCGTAGCTAAAAGCGATAGTACTACTCACTACCTATGAATCTTGCTGTTAACTACTAACACGATACCATTTACTAACGAATGAATAATAATAAATGCATAGCAATCTATTATGATTTAAATATTATATAATTTATAATTATGAACTATATTTTTATAATTAAAAAGTTGCAGGCAGCCCTTACCTAATTGACAGTATTTTATTTTAGACACTAACAGAATTTTAAAGCATGTAAACAAGTTCAATTAATTAGTTAAAATGAAAAGCTCTTTAAAATACATTTGAGTAATAATATATTGTAATTTAGTGTTAATGGTTACCAATTTAATAACAGCTTAAGCTCAGACAATGCGGATTTCGATTTGGACCAATATCAGAAAACATAATAAAGATAAGAGAAAATCCCTTTATCTTGGTTTTATCAAACTCTTATTATAAATTATATAAAATTATTTGAAATACATTTCGAATATCAACAAAATTATATAGGTTTTGCGTTTTCCAAGTAACCTTGATGCTGCCACAACTAAAAAACCTTTCATTCATCGAGCGACAAGGTTTTATCGATAATAATTTACATATATAGTTGCATTTATTGTACTGTAGTTTTTAAAACCACCCACAAAGTTATAAATGAGTTCCCAGGATTATTTTATAACACCGAAACATTTACTTATATCTTATCGCTTTACGTATTTATATCTTTTACGTATCATTTAGTATAAAATATTAATATTATTTTTACACACACATCAATTGCAACAACATAGTCGTCTCCTGCTTACGAAGTGTAAGGAAATATTTTTTCTGTTAACATTTAACAAGATAAAAATTAAAAAATCTATATATTAATAGGTACAAATAAAACACTGCCTCGGTGGCGTAGTTGTATTACGGTATGTCCGTCGTTCTGAGGCCTCGGGTTCGAACCCCAAGTCGGGTCAATTCATATTGGGTTTTTTTTTTTACTCAGTATGATCCCGGAGTCTGGATTTTGTACTCGATATGGTGACAGGCTCACCCTCTGTCACATCTGAGAGGGAACTAAGCTCGGCTACCTGTGGCTGGTGTAGTTCTCTATTTCACCACTGCCTAACCCTTCGGGGTTAACAGGCTTGAGCTTATGTTATGTTTATGAAAAATAAAACAAGTGCATACCTTTTTATGTATTATTTATCAACCGATTTTATTTTCCCTTTTTTTTAATAGCTATTGACTAACTTTAATAATATCATTACAAAGAAAAAAAATTATTGAAAACACTTTTTTTTCTTACATTTTCAACTATTATGACTTCTATTATGACTATTATGACTCTATTATACTTCATATTATTCTTGCCTTATTTCACAATAAACATGTTGTTATATGAAATCGATATCCTATGAAGATTTTTTATTATTATCTCTAAAACTTTTCACAGTATTTTAATAACATAAATGAAACATAGTTCATTTCTAAATATAAAGACTGTTGAAGTTGCAGTTTATTTTACAATAATTATATCCACTGACATCCAAGTAGGGGCATAAATTAATTTGACTTTATATACAGTATGAAGAGAATTATGTTCAGACCATGTTAATCTGTGTAAAAACTCAAACTGCCATATCATGAGCTACAATTAAGTACGAACAATGAAAACGAGCAATTTTGATGAGCAAATAACTCGCTAACATTGTTTTTCGCTCATGCGATATACATTTAGTGCTTAATTGGAAGCGTAAATCAGGCGCGGGGTTTAATTTAAGGCGGTAACATGAAAGACGTTTTTATTTACTGTTTGTTGGCCACAGAAAATTTTAACAGATTAGAGTGGACGTCGGTGATAATTTTAATGGTTCGCTTGACGTCACATCAACTATAAACAAATGAAATTCACGGTTAAATGTATTATAAGTTGAAGACGATTTAACGAGCTTTCACTCTTCGCCGCCAATCGAATTCTCCAAATAAGTTAAAAGGTCACATGTTAACGTACAAAAATCTCCCTTTCGAATGCATTAAAAATTTAAATTTTAAATGTACCACTTGGATTTTGCGTGGTTACGTAGTTGAGTAGGTACATTTAATTTATTTTCTTTCTTATAAATAAAATATATTTGTAGACTATTCCAAACAAGCGTTTATGGCTCAAATGGTATTATGTTTGGATTACGCGTCGATGGACGTAGGTTCGACGGTTTTTTTTTTTAACGTAGAAAATGCATTTACGCATCCCCCGACATCTCTAATCCGGGAGTAACGTTACCTGCCTATCCAATTCTACAATATGCCTGTCTTTTCGTTTGAGAAAACCATCTTGTAAAAACCATAACATGATTGGGATAAGCATTCTAGTAATGCCTGCCTACCACCCTTAAGTTTGTTAACATGTCGCCAAGCACTAATAAGTGTGTTCCGGTAATGTTGTTTGAGTGTCAGTTTTTCTAGGCCATGTGTTTATCATCCTAGACCACATGGTCACTGAACAACAGTCGAGATCGTTGTCAAAACAGCCTATAAAACAATACAAAAAGATTGGAGATTCTTCAAAGCAGTTTTAAAAAACGTAGGTATTTTAAGTTTACGCAATCCAATAACTAACTAGTCAATGAATGACGTCTAACCCAGTGGCCGGTTTCATCACCCCGCTCTCCCCTTGCGCCACACTAATATCTCATTCACGCATGCGTCACTCCATATGCTATCTTTAATATCAGTTTTCGATCATGCTTGATCTTTCTGACCCTTGATTTCGGCTACCGTAGGCACGATTTTATTTTTAAAACCGGTAGGCTACTTTCAACTCTTTTGCCTTCAATTATGGTCGATAGTTCGTTGAATAAAGGAATATAGCGGTACGTTTGAACCATCCCGTGTTAACAATCAAAGATTAGTATGTTAAATAGATATATGTCTTGCTGTTACGATTGGCATTTTGTGATTTAAAAATCAATAAATAATGGTTTACTGGTTATTTGAGTATATTATAACTGTATATTATGTGGTAGTCTATAACTGTTATATTTACAGTTCAAAATTTAAAAATATTTTATTAAATTATTTTTTAATATATACCCTACCTAGGGTTCGCTCTTGTATCGATCAGAAGAATCACTTTAAAATCAATTCAGGGCTTTTATTTTCCGAAACCAAGGTTCCAAGTGAGAACATATTTTTAATTTTATTATCAGTTCACTACTATTACGCATATAATCAGGTGTATTTGATATAAAAGCCGGTAATATCTTGTATAGGACAATTGTTTCTTATCATTTTCATTTTTATTAAATATAACATATTCTTGCACTTTAATAGCTTTTTCAATATCGCAACTGAATGTATCGTAACCTTAAACTGAGTGTATCGTGATTTTATTATTATTATTAAATGTAATTATATCATTTCATTTTATTACTTGATCATAATGCCTTCATATAAAAGCTTTTTAGGAAAAGAAACAGTATCACATTAACTTCATACTGAAATCAGTTTTAAAAACAATAATTTACTAACTTGATAATTATATAATATTGTAAGTAATAATTATTTATACCAAAAAAAAAAACACAGGAAATATTTAAATTGGTGTAAATATATACATATAACGAGTTGTTATATTTAATATGATATTTATGTATTTAACATCTGTCCAAACTTTATACACAAAGATGGAGTAAAAAGCGTCAATCGGTGACGTAGATTCATTATTAAAAGTCGATTGACAGCGATCGATCGTTGAATTTTCATTATTTTTATTTAGTGGCAAGACTCGGATCGATGTTTCGCAATAAAAAATTATCGTAAGCCTAAAGCTATTAAGTTAATGAACGGCAAATATGGAGTAACATCCTGCAGACGTAGGAAGTCGGACCAGTTTCTGACTAATAACGGAGATGAGTCGATGTAAAATGTGGCCCGCATTAAATTTAACATTTACAAAAATAATTTTGCATTTGTGATACAACTACAGTCTTTTCAACTGTACACTAAACGTGTGTAAATGCACAAAGAGCCAACGGCATTTTTAATTTTGCCTGATGCTGGAAACGATGGCGGCCGTAGTAAAGTGCAAGGACGACATTAATGCACTCCCCTTCTTAGTGGGCAGCACTAAGGTCAGTTGTAATGATAGTGATATTTATTATATTACTTTCGTTTGATCATCGAAAATGCATTTTTAGTTTAATGTTCAATTCGATATGAGATTACATATTCAGTTCTGTATATTCATTAAAATAATTAGATATAAAAATTCTTAATTACTCCAACTTACGATAATGTATTTGAAAACTGCATGCCCGTCTAGTGAATAAATTTTCACTTACATAAAGATAGTTTTTCTACTAAGAACCCTTATTAGTATTCAAGTTTCAGATAAATTGCGGGAAATCCTTTTATTTAGAGACGCAATTATTCCCTCGTTGATGTCTTTTATATATAAAATAAATGTAACTATTATCGTTAAGGTAAAGAATATTAAAATAACATTGAGGTATCTTTTTTATTACTGTTTGCCACGAATAAGTTAAAATAAAAGTTAAATAAATAAGTTATATATCTAAATATATAATTATCAAAAATAATAACATGCTACCAGTTATTTCGCAACATATTTTGGGTTACTTATCTTACTTTGAGATTATATATCACCCCCAGGAGTAATAAAGTCACGGATGATATTATTCAATTAAAACAAAACTAAATAGAAAAAAAGCACAATTAATTTCATAAAAGTTTGTTTCGGAAAGAAACGTTTTTCAAAGTGAAGTTGGATCCGAACGAAGTTCACACTACGTTAAAAAGGCAGTTATTACGCGCAATGTTCAAATTTGTACAAGTTACAATAAATTATTTTACGCCATAATTTTCTATTTTTTTACCTCCAGTAATAAGTAGCGACACACCGCAACCGCCGCTACAAAGTTAAACAAAACACTAAACATGTATTTTAGGTTTTGTACTAACTTTAATATTTACATATTTCTATTTCCAATCCAGAAAACAACTATAATTTTTGTAATACAATTTATGATATCGTGGCTTCGCTCGGATTCTTTATCGTACATAAATCACTAATAGGAACAAATTATTCATGCGCATAATAAAGAGGCTAGGATCGTGAGCGTAACCCTTCAGGAGTTATCTGATCTTATAACATTTTAGATATTATTATTGATTTAACATTATGAATATGAATGCAGAATATATAATTTTGTTCATGTGAATTTTCATTTTTTGAAATAAATTAACTGAGATATTTATTATTTCGCTAATTAATTAGTTCTGGATTATTTGAAGTACACGTCGATATTATGTTTTACTTGAAAAAATAAACTATATATTACTCAGTCTAAATAATAACACGCATGAGAGTAATTTGAATATATTCGTCAACGGTGCGTAGTAGTACTTACATATCTGAAGTAAAACTAAAACCAGTTTTGTCCGAATGGTGACTATAATGGCATGTCCACACGAGTCGAGGAAGCAAGTGCAGAATTTAATATAAAATACTTTATGAGTTTTACTATTAAACTGGATATATTTTATTGTTACTGTTATGTTTGTCAAAGTATAATAAACATTACATAAAAGGAATATTTTAGAATGTTAAGTCGAATAGTAAAATATCATATCATGTATTCTACAGCATATTGTATGAATAAAAAAATTAAATATCTAATTCATAAATTTGTGTAACAAATTCAGATCTATATACCTTTAATATGTTATTTTTGGACAATCTACTTATATATTGATTATGTAAACATTCAAAGTCAATAATAATATTTGCTGTTTAAGCGATGATGGCGCAGCGGGTAGTGCGGCCAGATTCCGCGTCATTGGACGCGGGTTCGAGCCAACCTATCCGACTCTAAAATCAGCCTGAGCTTTCGGTCAAGGAAAACATCGTGAGGAAACCATAGCATGATAGCAGGGTATTTTCTGATAATACCCACCTGAGTATATACTAACTTCAACTTTGAAAAACTGTCGCCAAATACCAATAGGTGTGTTTCGGCAGCATCATCTGAAAGACAGTACCTCTAAGCTTAGAGTGCTTAACATCCTGGACCACATCATCACTTTACATCTAGTGAGACACTGAGCCTATACCATGTAAAATAACGCACTCCATTATCGACATCAAATTTGAATGAGATTAAAAATAGTAACTCTTTTTAATTTCATACGTAAAATAGAGCATACGTACGTATTATACGTGTTGTAGGACAAAAATCTGTATTTTACTTTATCTTAATAATAGCATTCATTTGTCAATCATTGACGGTTTCTAAATTTACAATAAAACACGTTTGTTAATGATCGCAGTATTTTTTCAAACCGACACTAAATGCTACTGCATAACAATTAATGAGGTCGTTAATGTCATTAGATAAAAGCACCAACTTCAAATAAAAATTACAAAAAGAACAGTGATAAATATAATATATTTTTCTTCTTGTGTTAATAGAAAATTAAACTAGGTGACATTATAAAAATTGCATTATACTAAATAATTATTCATTTATCTTATAGATAAATGTCATTAGAAAGATGACATGATTTACAAGATTGAAAAAAAAACGTTATGTAGCATTTTTAATGTCATAATTATCGTCTTAATGGTTTATATTTGACCTCGGTCATGTGTAATGCAATTTATGATTTGCTAATCCAATTAGCAATAATTACCTACATTAAAAGTGTATCTTATACATTATACTAACATTTATTACGACAAACTTGTTTAATTTATTTTATTCATTTTTTTGTTGGAATATAGATATTCAAGGAAACGCATTAATGAAATATCAACAGCTTAAATTATATTACCGTAAAATCAGTATGGATTAAAACTATCACACAAAGTAAAATCATTACTGTTGTTAGCTAGTGATAATAGATTTAGCTTTCTCGACTGGGTTAATTTCCGACCCGGTGGTAGTGTTTTAACATTCATAAGCGACTACTTAGGGCCTAATTTTTTTTTTTTTTTTTATTATTATCGTGTAAATATATCATATTATACTAACATAATTATTACACTATACATATATGATACTCTAGACCTTCCAAAAATAAATAAAATAAAACTTTGTTCAGTAGAAGACTTGATGTAACTTCAAGGCTGTTTTATAAACTGTTTACTCGGTTCTAAAATGGTTTCAAAGTTATTTAACATAAGCAACTGAGACAATAAAAAACTTAGATATATACAGCACTGAATTCACACCGTAGAAGCCCGTATTAAATACTGAACAAATGACCCTTCAAAAAACCAGTGGTTGGAGTAATAAAAACATATACCGTCTTTTTTTTTACATTATCCGGAAGTTTTCTCAGTTATGTCGGCCTAGTCTTCAAGTGTGTCAAATTTTGCAGCTCAGATGTTATCTTAATTTTTATGCTTGAAACAATTTTCCAACGTCACGTGAATACATTAACAACTTCCGCGAGTCGTTATTAAAAACATAGAAAATTTAATATGTCACTTACATTAAAATTTAAAGACTGGTGAATTAATTCGACATACGAAATAAATTTGATAATTTTTGAAAATATGTATGATTTTTTCTAGTGTCAGTCGAATATCGAATTAAAAATGTTATTATTCACTATGGTTGATTGGGACAAAGATATGCTTAAAATGTATAATTAACCTTACAAATTTACTTACATTACTTTATAATATATATCAAGCAGAGTTTATAACTTACCAAATATCAAATTTACGTGAACTATTTATGTTTCAAACCAACGCCATCGTTAAATAAGATTATATTAAAACACAATTGCATTCAACATGTCATATTTATGAAATTGAAGATAGTCATAACACTCGTCAGAACATTTTTCTTCACAAAAATACTCAGTATCATTATTAAATTGAGAAACATATAGTTACACTTTGTGATCAATCTACGTGATACGTTTGGCTCTAACTGATCCTATATTAAGAATATTAAAATATCATTTAGATTTTACGTATATATTTTTCATTTATAACTAAACCAAAAAGATGGGTCATTTTCATATAATTATAATTATGCATTTTACGATACGATACAAAAAGAGTTAATATCCTAATTCTTAGTCGAATAAAGTACACAGTTGGAAGACTATACATATAAATTAATAACAAAATGTCTGGAACAAAGACAATTTAAGTGACTTAAAACTCGTATAAATCCATTTCTTACGTTAGCTTTTGGAGATAACCCCGTAAAAAGGAGTTTCATTGTCTCGTTTTAGAGGCCAAGATTCGATTTGAGTTGTTACCCCTGGAAAATGGAACGTGTTAGTATTATAGTATATCAGAGAGACGATAAAATACATTATTTATATCATATCGAAGCGTCAGCGTGGAGCGTACATTGAGTAATATATAATTCATACGAATCCTCGAATAGCACTGCAATGATCTACGGCTTTAATAGTTTCCTTATAACCGAGTTGACATCGAAACACGGAAAAAACGAGTCAATTACTATGACTCATGCGTTTTCCAACTAAGACGATTAATGTGAATTATTACAAATATTTTTTATTCGTGTTCCAGACGAATTTTTAAATATGTATTTGTTTTATTTGATAAATTTTATTATAATATAATTATGAAATTTTTTATGGAATTTATTGTATTAATTGATTTTTTAAATAAAGTTACTTGCATCTGGAAGTAATCGGAAATAGAAGATATATTTTTCTTAATTTAATACAAATTAAATCGCTATTTATTTCGTCCAAGGTTAAAACTACACTCTAGCAATATTGTGATACAATGGATGAGTATATTTTTTTCAGTTTTAAGCATTTCTTAAAATGTCACACCTAATTTATATTTTTAACAATTAAATTTGTTAAATATTAAACAGCTTTGTAAAACTCTATTCAAAGATCAAACTTCGAGAAAGAGGTTAATCGTCGGATCCAACTCTGCTGGGCCGCGTTCGAGAAGCTACGCATAATCTTCTCGTCCAAAATATCGCAGTCTCAAGACGAAAGTCTTCGGCCAGTGCATGTTGCCAGTGATAATATATGACACTGAAACGTGATCGCTGACAATGGCCCTAATAAAAAAGCTCAAAGTTACTCAATTGGCAATTTAGAGTTTTGATTTTATGTAGATACGGATGGCGCAAGACCAGCCGTCGTGAAGGTCTTTAGAGGTAGCCAACAGAGGACGTCTTTCAGTTGAATGGATAGTTGGAATATTCTATTCATACATTCAGTTGAAGGTCACAATCAGGTGATAATATTTTTCACTCACTTCTGCTAATTATAATAACAAAGTACCAAAGCTAACTATCAAAACATACACTGGCACCTACTCATAAGTCCTAATATTCTTTTTCGTAAGCTCGACATTTATCATTACCAAAACAGAAATAACTAAAATATATATTTATAACGCATAATCAGAATAAGGACCCTTCTCTTTGGTCCATCGCTCGTAAACCGCAGGAGCGTTCAACAATAACCTCAAAAAACCCTTTTCATAATGATTATATTTTGTGAGGTTATAAAACAGTATGTGATAAAATTAATGTTTGTGTGGTTATTAAATATATTTATTTTGTCACACATGACACAGCACATCAATTTGAATGTACGTATAAACGTTTAACTACCTATTTATTTTTCTGTAAAATACCATGTACTTAAACTGTTGTAAGATCATTTCGAAAGTTCATTGATATTAAATATTTTTTCTTTTGGTAAAAATACAAACACAAATAGCGATGATAAATGTATTAAGCAATATTTGTAGTGATATAGGCGATTGGGATGTTATAGGGTTAATTCTCTGAATATAGATTAAATAAATAACCATACGTAAAATATTATAATGCATCAAAGCACTCTATCTTTTGAAGTACCTACTTGTAACTGTATATGTACCATATATATGTATGCATATGTGTGTATTTATATATAAGTTATATATTTATTTAGTTTCATTTTAATATGTAAGCATTTTCTATTAACTTATTTTTAATAATGTTTCTTTGTTAAATCGTTTCTTGGTGTCTAAGATACAGGCTTTTCTTAGTTTAGAAGCCATAGTTAAAATGAAACATTATAATTCTGTAACCTAAACGAAATAAATAAATACACGACAAAAGTACTAATTCAGTCAATAATAAAAAAAAATACAGGAGTTAAGAATTCGAAATAAAATTAATTAAATACAAACGAAGATACGTTATAATTTTATGCCTAAATTTAAAAACTTAATTAAATTTAATGTAGAACATCTTTACATATTGATGAAATGTAAATGTAAATAAAGTATGAAGGCAACATAGAGTACACGTATAAGTAGTCGAGTTACGTGAGAGCGAACGAACGTCTTAATTATTGTTATTTGGACCGAACCACTGTTCGTAGCACTGTAATTGCGTTCTGTACCATATATAATCTATGTTGTACCCGTAATATTTTGTTTAAACGAGCCACTACATATTTTTTATACGACCTTGCTTACGTTAGTTAATATTTATCATTCGTAGATCATCAAGGGTAATTGCGTAATAGAATATTGAAAACGAATTTACGTATTAAAAAAAATAATATAAAAATAACATTTACGATAACGCGAGTACTTATAAATGTAATTAATGAAGGCTTTATATTGCGGAAATCCTTTGAAATAAATAACGGGAAATTAATAATTTTATTTCAAACATTTGCACTGATATAAATGTTTTCTGGTTTGTAATACACATTGATCGTAAAGAGAGAAAATATATTAAATGCAAAAGTACATAATATGATCAAATTTAGACTATATGAATGTTTGTATGTAAGTGTGTGTCGAAAATTAGGTTATTTAATTTAGTTTTATATACAATGAAGATAAATACGCATATTTATTTTTCAAACAATAACTACAAACATCAATATTTTATATTATAAATTAGAGAAAGACATATTCATCAATTGGAAAAGAACATATTACATTAAAAAATAAACAGACAGTAAACATTATTCCAAAAAATTAATTGAATAAAACGTCAAATGTATCGTAATATTAAATGAGTTTAAAGTAATTTTATAAAACTTCAATTATACTATGAATTTAATGGTTTATTGACCGCCTTACTTCATATTAAAGCTTTAACCTAAATAAAAATATATTTCACCATATTGTCACATCAATCTTCGATACTGATTTATAATGAAGCTCACAATGCTTTGTGTATCAGAATCATCGCCTATTGTATTTGATATGTTAAAACTGTAATATGCGTGCCTATGCCTTAACGAACAAAACAGTTGTATAAGAAAATCCCAAATGTTAAATTAAATTAAATAAATGATGAAGAAAGTTTTTTCATTTACAATATAGTGTCGTGAGTTCTTTTTCTTTCGAAATGTTTCATAATATGTAGTGTTTTATCGATTAACGGACGCACCAAACTATACTATAACCAAAATATAGTAAAACAATATTGAATTCATAAAAAATAGAATATATTCAATCAATTTTTGATGACATTACACGTAACTATATTATAATTATGAATTCTAAATATTTTAATGTTTAAATACTGTAAAGCTTATCCATCATAGAGTCAGTGTGTCACGAAAAGAGTAATGATATTTTTCAATATGGTATCCTCTAATGGACTTCACAAATTGTTTATATTTTTTTGTTTCGTCATGATGATAAATTCATAAAATATACAATATTGATGTTATGAAAATATCGATTTTGTTAGGTAACAATAACCACACCGTAATTTATCACAAAACCACCAAACAAAGTATTTCTAAACAATTATACAAATAATCTCTCCGTGTGGTGCCGGCTGTGAAAAGTACCACCCTACATTTTCCCGTGAGTGTCATAAAAGGCGATTAAGAAATAAACCAGGAGATGGGCAGCAGCATCCTCTGAGTACCATAAACACCTGACTGCGATCGCCAAACCGTCTGCCAAGCATAGCGGTTTTTGCAATCAACCCCTTATGAACACAGTCCGCTGGATGCAGGTGGCGCAAAACCGGTTGTTATGGAGATATTTGGAGAAGGGTCCAGCAGTGGACCTCTTTCGGTTGAATGTATGGATAGAGGTTACAAATAAATTCTGATATAGTCTATGAATGCTAATTTAAATAATAATAAAAATTAATAGTCACAGTTATATTACACTATATTGTAATTATGCTAACTTAAACTCGCCTTACAATCAAGAAGATGCAATAAAGCTCGCATTCGTTGTGGCGCACGCGCGTCGTAAACCGCGAACTAATCGATTCCATGCCTATAAAGAAATTATTTTCAGCTGATGGAAATAATAAATACATAGTGTAGTTAACTGTAAGCTATAATTTAACTTCAACAGAAGCAATATCGCTTGATATTTGATATCTTTACGTCTGTAACGATTGAATAAACATTTTAATACTGAAATTGATTCATCGACAGACTCAATGGTAGTGTGGCTTCGATTACGTCGATTAACGAATTTAAGCTTTTTTTTTAAAGCATTTAACAATGGCCATTTCAAATACAAGATTTGCATAATAAATGAGTACTATAAGTGCAAGTTTAGAAGATATTTCTACTTCTATGAAAATTCTAGTTATATGTATAGCTACATTATGTTATATAAAATTTTGTATTTTGTTTTGTAATTTGCTGTTATTATCTAGAAGGTTATTATATAGTGTTCTATACGTAGTAACGATAGGACGTTTTTAACGCCTTGAGCACTAACTTGACGTTTACGCCTGCTTTCCATTGTTTTCCTATTGTCTCATTTTTATGGGTACTCGACACATTAATGTACACCTGGTTAGCTTAATTAGATAAACTATATGTAAAAATAAAATCAACATAGTACCTTTGTAATTGTCAAATATGTAATATTAAAAAAGCTAATCTAAATAATAAAATATATTGATAAATACTACGACTCGTAGGTACCATGCACTTATACACGTATTTGCAATTAATTAAAGTAGTTCAGTTCAAAGATCATCCAATTAATTCACAATATTTCTAGTATGAACCTCGTAGGGCGGTCACGATACGACTAATTTGAAATAATTTTACAATACCACGAAATAATAGCGGGTAGGCATTTGTCGCAATACGATAACAACAAGATTTGGGGACGTCTGGAGCAATAAATTACGCAATAGAATCGGATGGCGATAAAATTAACTTCTCGCAACTACGGCTTATTATTTGTTAACAACCGTTATTACTTCTTTCGTCAATCACCGTCATTAAGACAATACAAGCGCTGGAGCCTTTTTATTTGTCATCGTTAATTATAAAATAATTTTATTGTTCAGATTGGGGAAATATGTTGTTTAAAAAATAGCACGTAATAAATTTATATACATATTTATAATAAAGACGGGTTAGTTACACATTTACGACTTAAAAACAGCTGGATCGATTTTTATGATCTTTGATTTGTTGGCTGTGTCTCCACCACGAATAGCAAAGTAAATATTACAACAACTATAAAGTAAATTCATTTTCTTCCTTTACGGAATTCATCCCATTCATCCCATACGGTTTGCATGCAATTGCTTTCTTGATGATAATATCTAAAACGGATTGACTGATTTCGATGAAGTTTTTTGTTCGTATAATTATGAAGAAAAACATCGTCGGGACAAATAGTTTTACATCCAATTATTATTAACAAATGTTGAGTATTGATTTTTCATTGAGTTATGAGTCCTCAGCTTGTGTAATATAAATAATTATCTATTATACTTCATCAGTCTAGAAACATGGTAACAAAATACAGTGTGAAATAAAAAAACGAAATAAACAATTAACATCAAACTTTTCTCTATCCTCTAGTCATTATTAAACTAATCATCCGATTACGTTATAACTTTGGTGAGTTATTCTTCACACCCATTCAAAGATTTTTGTCAAAAAAATTATTTCCGTGGCAACGCAACGCTTGCTGGGCGCAGCTAATGTAAATTAAACTTAAAAATAATTTTCCAATGTGGTTCTAATATATTATTCTAAAAAGACAATTGTTTTTTTTTTTCAGTGTGAAATCAACGCCGCCAAGCTGACTACCGCAAATGAGATTACACCCGGCTACCACATCCAAGCGCTAATAGGTAACTTTATTTTAGTTAACATGGATATTTTATTTTATTGATACGCTTAACGGTATGTATTGTGATATCAGTCTAATGATTAAGAATCATTCATTAATCAAGTGAGACTCGAAAAAGGGGAGCTTGAGTATTGAGAAGGAGGATTTGAAAAAAATGACGAAATGAAATATCACGATTATTTTGTTCAACGCGTTATATCTAAGCAGAAAGGTGGCACCTGACTCACCGTTGCCAGGCAATGATTTCTAAGATTTTCTAATATTCAATTACATTACATTTAAAGATAACTTTCTGAGACATTTTAAGACACTGTATACCAAAAATACACTTAATTTTGGGTAGAAGGGAGGATTAACGTAAAACCTTACTACGTATCACCAGATAGAAGAGGAGGTTAAAAATTGCTTGAAAACATCACGTGATTAATGGACGACCTTACTTACTTGTACTACTAGCTTTAGAGCTTCTTCGGACATATATCTTTTGTATTGTATGCTTTTAAATACATTGCTAACATATTAACCTTATTCATAATATCCACCAACAAAGACCGATAATAAATTAATAGCTAGATAGTCGTGTTCAATGAAGTCTATACGCTATGTCATGAATGAGAATCGCATGGGCAGACAACGTGGGTGTTAAATCCTGTATCAATATTTTACAAGACAAAAAGCGATGTGAAGTTAATGTAAATATAATTTATGTAAATGAACTCAAGCTTAGGGCGATGGTTATCATTCTCATACCATTTTCCCAATTCACTTGGGGTATGCGAAGTATGTTTTCTTCTTTCATATCATTTCTTGCACACTCCTTCCACACTTTCTGTGGCCTTCATCTACTTTTCCATTCTTCCACATTCATATTTTATTACTAGTTTACCCACATGCGCTTCCTCACTTCTCATAGCATGTCCATACCACGACATACGAGAACCTATCAACTTTTCTACTACTGGCGCAACTTTCAAACTCCCTGTAATATATTCATTCCTTACTTTATCCAATCTTGTGACAGCACACATCCCTCTCAACATTCGCATCTCAGCTACATGCAACCGTTTCTCATTCATCTTCTTATTCATTAAGCTTAGGGTGATGATCAAACTTTATAATAGTTGCCAGGGCTTATTATAATAAACGTGGTGAACCGGCGGGCACCTACACGGTTTGACCTCAGGGCTGCGATTAGTCGGCTACCACTACCTCGTTGTATAAATACCTCGTAACATCTTACCATGCTTATAGAAAAGCGAGATGTGGTATGCTTGCGTCGGGTCAATGCCTTCGTTCGCACTTGAAATCATAAACATGTTTGTGGTTTGTTTCATTTGTTTTGATGAACTTAGTTTGCAAGTTACACTATTACAGGTTATTTTGGATTTAATGTCTTTAAGTGATTTTATTCGTTGCACTTTGTAATGAACCCTTCATAAAAGAGATTCTATAGATATTTATTGCAAAGTCAAGCTATGGACTGTTGTCACTAAAACAACAATAATAATAGCAAATTTAAAAAAACCGGAAAGGCATTATTTATAAAAAAAACTAGCTGTGCACGCGACTTCGTTCACGATTCATATATAATAAAATTAAATTGCACCAATTTATGAATCTAAACCATTCTCTAAAATCCTCAGAAATAGACACAAAAAATTTCCTTACAATCAGTTCAGCCGTTTAGGAGGAGTTTAGTCACATATGTACACACGCATAGAAAATTTATATATATAAATAAATATATACAAAACAAATATATATAACTACACACATATTATTAAATATATTTATACATACATACATAGCATCACGCCTCTTTAGGTAGGCAGAGACTGCGTCCTTGCAATTGCTCGACACGCCTCTTTCGATTATTTTACTTTCATAAGCGTTTTCATACAGTCGAGATACGTTCGTCTAGGTCTTACCGACATAACCAGTCACCCTCGTCTTGTAAATTCACATCGTTAATCTTCTACCGTCCATCCTCTCCACGTGCCCGAGCCAAGTAAAATAAGCATACTACATAAAACAAAAAATAACATTTAAATTGCCTTTCTAGTATTTTAAATCATCGTTACAATGCATCGTCTGCTACTGTTACATGTAACTGCGTACGCATTAAGTAAATTGATTTTATCGAATCAGAAATAACAGTCTTCTAAGAATATTTTTATGTAGATCTACTTTCTTTTAAATAATACGCAATTGTGTTACTTTCAGATTAAGTGGGTTTTTTAGAATTGTAGAAAATTTACTTTATGCGTGTTACAATTAACCTTTAAGTTTATGTCCATCCATCCATCCATTCAACCATAAGACGTCCACTGCTGGGCATAGGTCTCCCCTAGTAAGGGGGGTCGCAGATCGTTTTTGGTACTCAGAGGATGCTTCTGCCCATCCCCTGGTTTATATCCCTTAGTCGCTTTTTACAACACCCACGGGAAGATATTTTAGCTGGGACAGTGCTGTATCCCTGTGACGTATTTAGAGCTATTGTAATCTTGAGCTTAATTGAAAAATTTCCCCACACTGCTAAAGCTAACTGCTTAGATCTATAACCTGAGTGTATTATAGATAGTGCATATATAATTTTGGTACAGATCGTCTGTACTTCCTCATGACATCATATTAAAAATTACATTCACAAAATTTACGTATTTTTCTCAAATATTACATTAATAATGCCAATAGTAGTGGTATTGGTCAGTATCATAGACTTTCGTATCGATCCATGATGAAATCTAATTAATTTTTTTATATAAGTACTTGTAATAGGCTAATCGCTTTCACGACAATCTCACCTGATATTAAGTGGCTATGTGTTTCAAAACAGTAAATATGCTAAGCCTATAAATACACACAAATAGGTGCTTGATTACAGATTTACATACTTAAGGTTGTAGTTCAGCTAAGTTGGCATCACGATGTTTTCTTTTTCCGAAAGCTAAAGCTCGTAGAATTGAATTTAAACCTAGATCCATCGACATGGAACCTATGAGTCTACCAATGAGTAATCATGACTTCTGAATCCCGAACTTTTATCTCGATTTCTATTTAATATGATCGGTTTAATTATGCGATCTCAATTTGTTTTACCAATTAAAATCCGAAATTTCAATCCTTTCTTTCTCTAAAGATCATTGTCAATGGCACAGTCATAAAAACCGATATATTTTTAGTTTGATCTAAATCTTAACTTTTAAAATTCACTATTGAAACCCGTCGTTTATGTGTTTCACTACAAAATAAACAACCTCTAAAATCGTTTCATATTTTGCAGAAATGTTAACATGACATATTATAATGAACTATCAAAACAAGGTAGTCTAGTTTTTTTTAAATTTAATATACAGTTCTTAAAAACTGTGGTAACAATTTTCGTGTATAAATCATGCATGCTGTCTAATAAAGAATGTGCTTTAAGTAGCATACCATGTTAATACAGGCGAATGTACGAGGTCGGACATTAATTCTGACACACGTCTCATTATGATATATAGTCACGCGATTGTAATGAATTGTGTGGAATTAATAAAAAATAGATTCGATTGTCTTCTCATTTTAAAAGACGATACTAAGCAAATATGTACTGTAATCTAAAACTGTAATCTTTATTTGAATTTGAATAATAATCAGCGTCTAAGCGCCACGTTTGGGACAACTACGACTGACCAAATAAATCAGATAAACAATACATTTAATCCATACTTCCACTTTGATTCGTTTCAAACAAACAATCTCAATAAATCGAGTCTTGATAAAAACGAATTAATTGCTGATACAAATATTATACGTAAAACATGTACTTTTATATAAATAGTATAAATGCATAATTATGTTGTGAACTTCCACATTTTCGTTAACCTGTTAAGCTTTGCTTATACTCATTTAATTAAACATTATTAATCTTCGTATATATCGGTAGCTGTTACAAATAATATTTATCCATCTATTCCACCGAACGACGTCCACTGCTGAATATATGTAGGTCTCCCCCAAAGATCTCCACGACGACCGGTCTTGCGCCACCCGCGTCCAGCAAATTCCCACGACCTTCACCAGGTCGTCGGCCTACCTTGTGTGCGGCCTACCCACGCTACGTCTTTCAGTGCGTGGTAGCCATTTGAGAACCCGTTGGCCCTATCGGGCATCGATTCTGCAAGCAATGTGCCTAGCCCACTGCCACTTAAGTTTTTAGCAATTCCTCGGGCAATGTCCGTAGTTCTTCTGCGGATCTCCTCATTCCTGATTCGATTACACATTGAAACTCTAAGCATAGCCCTCTTCATTGCCCTTTGAACAACTTTGAACTTTTTTATTAGGATCATTGTGAGTGACCACGTTTCAGTGTTATATGTCACCACTGGCAACACACATTGGTCGAAGACTTTCGCCTTGAGACACTGCGGTAGTTTGGACGAGAAGATTCTGCGTAGCTTCCTGAAGGCGGCCCAGCCGAGTTGGATTCGACGATTAACCTCTTTATCGAAGCTGGATCTACCTAACTGAACGGTTTGTCTCAGGTATACATAACTGTCAACAATTTCGAGCGTAGAGTCACCGATTTTTGTAGGAGTTGGCACAACATGGGCATTAGACATGATTTTCGTCTTGTCCATATTCATTTTAAGGCCAACTCGTTCAGTGGCTCTACTGACGTCACTGAGCATCGAACTTAGATCTTCTGCGGACTCAGCCTTGACTACTATATCATCAGCAAAGCTTATTTACTCACCGTTTATGATAATGCCAAGTCCATTCCAATCCAGAACCTTGAAGATATCCTCGAGCGTAGAGGTAAACCGTTTCGGAGAAATAAAATCTCTCTGTCTAACGCCACGCTGCAAAGGTATAGGTTTCGAGGTTCGAAATAATATTTGTTTGTATAATTATACAATTTTATTGATCTCTGACAAGACCTGTCAAACTAGCACCTTATTTATAAGTATATTTGAACACAAAGAAATATTACAAAATAAAAATTAGAACAATTAAATAAAAACATTAAATTACAACACCAACACAATATTTTTTAATATTGACTTTAAGTGATTTTTTTTGAATTGACTACTTTAAGTGTGTGAGTGAAACTATGTCAGAATATTAAGAGGACATGTGTTCGGAAAAGTAGGCACTTCAGAAATCTATTGCTATCGCGATGCGCCCCAATGAAAGAATTATAAAATACGAAAGGGACAACTGGAGCTCTGGCTGATTTTACCTGTTCAAAATAGGCAAAAAAAACATAACTTCGTATTACCCTGTTTTCTCTCCAAAACTGATCCAATTTTTAATTTTCTTTCAGTTTTAGAATAATAAAGACTTTGCCTGTACGTTTTGCTTTTTTCTTTTATTTTATCCATCATATCTGTTTGACGAACGTCTGAAAGTGACGATAAAAATAAAGCATTTCTTTCATTTTCAAAGGCTCCTAGTTTCTACAATAACAAATTATGGGGGGTAAAAGCAAAATGCACGGACATGGCGGTGGTGGATACATAATATTTGGAATAAAAATATTTACCATAATGCTATTATCCAAGGAGTAAACAGGGGACTACGTTTGTATGGAATAAATGCCGCTAGGATATCCTCTTAATAACATTGCAAGCGGTTTCAAAGTGATTTAGCCCCTTGAGCACTAACCTGGCGTTTATGCCAGCTTTCCATTGTTGTCTTCCTATTGTCTCATTTTTATGGTTAATCGATATATTAAGCATATACTGTATTCTATTAAGCGCAGTCTTTCATGACAGATGCATATTATTAAAACAGCTCTCAATTCCGAACAAGAAGCAGTCTATTTGAAAAATTATTTATAATTGCCATTAAAAAAAGCTTAACCCATCGAAATCGATCATATAATTTTCATAATTAAATTTGTACATTGATTCATTTGGAATTACGTCGTTGTATGAAAAATGTAACTTCCTTTCTCGGTACATTACAAATTACTTTTATAATGAGTATATTAATTCGGTATAGAGATTAATTGATGTTTTCTTCTATGGTGAAGGTAAAAAATTAACGTAAATTGTTAATGAACTGTAAAACATTTTTCATATGTACCGAATTTAGAAGAGTAATGATTTAATTAGAATTGAAATAGCTAATGTAACTATTAACACAGGTATTATGAATTACCCAGTGTAAACGCATTTATCTATATACTCTACTAGCTGGTACCCGCGGCTCTGCCCGCGTTTTATATATTCTGTACATTTAACATTTCATTTATATCTAACCTGAAAACAAATGAATGGATAAAAGTGAGAGCCTTTTGTTTTTGTTAGCGAAAAAAATGTACATAAGAGTAAATTGAAAAAAATAAGATAGGGTCAATGGAATCCAATAAAATCCGCGTCGAATGGTCGTAGTCTCATCCCGATATATTTAGCAGTTTTGAGGTGATGATGCCTCAAAAGAGGCCAATTTTCCTTTTATATATATAGATTGGCTTTGCCTAGCGGCTGCGCCCGCGTTTCGTGTGCTCTTCACTGTGTTTTAATTTTTTTATATGGAATTTTTTTATTATTTTTCTAAAATTTGTTTAGTTCATAGATAAAGTAAAAATATTTAACACAAATTCAAACACTAGCTCGTGTGTTTGAAACTGTGCATTTAATCGGATTTCATTCAATTTTTTATGAGTTTTAATTTTTTTTACGCGGCACACCTCTGCCTAACTCTTCGGAGATAACAGGCGTGAGCTTATGTTATGTTTACCTAATTATATTCGAAAATCAAAAGTACCTTTAGTTACTCGGAGTAACTTCAGCTATCTACCGAAAAATTCCCGTCGAAATCGGTCCAGGCGTTCCGGAGATTTACAAACAGACAGACAAACAAAAATTGTATTTTTGGTGGAGGTATCGTACGTATATACATTCATGTGTATTTGCTAAAAATATGTAACATTACAAACAGCCCCTTCAATTTTATTTATAGGCACAGGTAATACCGTCCTGCTCGGTTTCACGGGAATAGCAGAGTATATAAGCCAAATAAAAAAAAACCTTATTCAATTATATACTTAAACCTTTCTCGTGAATCACTTTGGTTATTAGTGAAA
Organism: Samia ricini; assembly: GCA_014132275.2. Lineage (NCBI taxonomy): Eukaryota > Metazoa > Arthropoda > Insecta > Lepidoptera > Saturniidae > Samia > Samia ricini. The sequence goes on from AP028159.1 coordinate 7,026,941, forward strand.
ACTATATGAAAATCCGTTCAATATTTTTTTGAATATATCACGATCAGACAGATGTATAAATTATATGAATAGATAATGATATAAATAGATGTATAAATAAATACGCAAAGATAAAAACAGCTTTTCTCCACTGTATATCAACTGATTTTAGTATTAGCTATTGGCAAGCTATAGTTGTCTATAAAATAAACAGTACAAAAGAGCTTGCATATTGTAAGCTATTAAATAACACAGCGTTATAGCTAGTCCACTTTCGTCGAAGCACGCTTGACGGGTGTCGGTACATCGGGAAAGCTACGGATCTAAAACATTTGCGGTTTCTTACAATTGAATATTTCGCGGTTGCGTATCTGTACCATAGTTTACTTTCTCACATAATTATCAAACCGGGCTCTATCGACGACTTCTCTTAGTAAATTTCAGCAATAGTTTTCTAGTAAATTCTTAAAAAAACACGTCTTTCAGAGGACATGCTAACGGCATTTATTCTGTACAAAAATAGTCCTCTGTTTCCTGTGTTTCTTGTACCTGCATTATGGTAAATATTTTTATACCAAATAATATATATCTACCCCCGCCATGTCTGTACGTTTTAATTTTTTCTATAAATTAGTTATGGTAAAAACTAAGAGCTCTTTGAAAATAAAAAAATGCTCGATTTTTACCGTCATTTTTAGACGTTCGTCAAACAAATTTGATGGATAAAATTATAACAAGTAAAACTTACAGGTATAGTCAAAGTCTTTATTATTCTAAAACTAAAATTAAAAATCGGTTCAGTTTTGGAGGAGGAAACAGGGCACTACGAAGTGATTTTTTCGTCTATTTTGCATAGTTAAATCAGCCCGCACTGCAATTGCCTTTTTCGTGTTTTATAATTCTTTCTTTGGGACAACGCGATAGCAATAGATGTCTGAAATACCTACTTTTCAAGTCTGTTGCCGACCGCATGTCCTTTTAATATATACGGTTATTTATATCATAACTCGGACGTGTACGCCCGCATTGTTTTTTTTTTTATGAGATAAAGATTTATATACCCATCAGTTGAATGCAGTGAGATGTATCTTCATTTTTATTTAATTACTACTGTGGCTGCGTCCGTATTTCATATGTTACCGTATACCGAACCATAATTTTCTTTAACATTTTTCAATACTAAAATAAAGTAAAGCTATTTCTCACAAATTCAAACACTTACCAGTGAAACTATGGTAAGTGAAAAGATGGTGTTCATCATCAAAATTTCAAATGAATATATTATAAAATATAATAAACAGATATAACACGATGTAGGTTGAGAGTTAAAAAAGAAAGATAAAATCGGTCTCACAACCATTTTTTTGAGATTACTATATTAAATATTGTGATTAGACGCACTGTGGGTGATGAGGAATAAGCGTCACTCGACGTGCAATTTATTAATTACAGTAAATTGATGGACAATACAAGTTCCGGCAAGTCTATACATTATACCGTGGAGATATTTGGATGAGGCAAGCGAAGGTCTTAAACGAACGGATAATTTCTATACAGTTCTGACAACGAATTCTGATAAAAGGAAGTGCAGTGCTATATGGGGCGAGTTTCTTTACTGCCCAGGTTTAGTATTCATTGTATTTTTCATTTTAATGGTGTATAAAGAAAACCTTTAGTTTAAATTATTATGCTATTTTCATATTGTCATTTTGTTTTTTTTTTTTTCCATTTATTCCTTAATCTAAATTGTATTCAATTGTCTTCGCGACACTACTTAGTAAAAAACAAAATATTCTGACAAACAGACGCTTTAACTTTATTTATTAGTATAGATAACATTCTGTTTTTTTAAACGTATTTTTAATATTTTATAATGAGTATGACATGGATTAAACAGATTTTATCTTGCAAGTAATGCAAATTACAGATTCCATATGCAAGATTTGCTTAGAGATTGTAATATGTCCTACGCAATGAAAAATTTTCAATCGTCCCCGGCTGAAACAAAAACTTTTCTATTATAAAATTACCTATAACTCATCCCCGAGTATCCAAAATGCTTTAAAAGTCGATTTAATAAAATTATATAATATTTAAATGATAATTATGCAAACGCATACTTTCTAAGCGAGAAATAATACATTTAATCTGTTCTCGTTGTTATTTTTTTTTTAATGACAGTAACCATTGATGAATATTTATTATCATGAAAAAGTTTACAGGTACTAATAAATGAATAGCTAAGACTTACCAACTTACCAACCGCCTGTGCAATTTTGAATTTGAATGTTTGAATTAGATAAAATATATTTATTCCTTAATATCATATACTATAATAAAGTAATTTCGATTCCAGATAAAGCCATTGGGAGCGTCAAAACGCTGCATGTTACGTTAAAATATGCTAATATTATAGATAAAGAAGGCTATAAGATATTTCAGTTAACGATCCAAACGACGTGATGCGGGCGCGGACGCAAACGCGAACGCAAGCGCAGTCATCCAGATGCGAATTTATTAAACTAGTTCTAAATGGACTCACACTTCACTAACACCACGATAAAGCAAGTACTCCTTTCTCTTTACATGCCTATAGTGTTTCAAAAATAATCGACGCGAGATATTTTACAAATACATTTTAAAATAGGAAGGAATATTCTAATAACCGAATTACTACTCATAATATATTACTAGTCTTCGACCAGTGGTCGGCTTTCGAAACTGTTTTCATTTTTTTTTATAGTTAACAATATAGCTCTTCAATAACTACTAAACGTAAAATAAAAGAAATCAGATTCACAAACAATATAAAAAGGTATTGTATTGTTTTATCTTTGCCTATTTAAATATTTGAATATATAAATATATATAAATTTGAAGGCACTCCTTTGAGGGGAAAGTAAAAATCGTATTTAAGCAAAAAAAAAACTATTGAGCGATTTTACAGATCCGAAACAATTATCAAATATTGCACTTAATGAAAAATAACCAGACTTTAATACGCTGGCAGTTAAGTCAGGACTCGGTCAAATATTAATGATCGATCTCCACTGCGCTACAAACAGGAACCAATCATAAATTTATGGACTATTCGAATGTCATATTTGTCATACGACTTTTTTTTTTTTAGAGAAAATCTGAACTTTAGCATGATTACTATTGTGTTTATTGCTAAGAAGCACGAGTATAACTTCTACATTTGCTGAATTCCTAAAGAATCCTCCACTGAAGTGACAATCTCAACCTTTACAATGTTTCGAAAGAGCGATCATCTTCGTGATTAAAACCTTGCCCTGTAATTTTCTAAAGCGGTTCTCTCTAATAAAAATACAGAAGGATATTAGGACGTGAGCGCATGTCCATAGAGTATTAGCCAAACGCTGACCGAGAAAGCTTAATTACCCCATATCTAGTACTAATCATGTCGATGGAAACAATACCACGTATGTATTCATAATTGGTAGTTCCTCGTGAACGGACGCGAATTCGAGCCCACCTATCCAACTCTAAAATCAGTTTGAGCTTTCGGTGAAGGAAAAGATCGCAAAGTAAACATAGAGCATAGTGGTTGGCCCTTTTTTGGCCCGTTTACCACCCTTAAGTTTGAAAGCCTATAGCATTTCTTGAAATCTAATATAATATCTCGAGGCTTAAAGTGTTTACCATCCTGGACCAGATCGTCACTTAACATCGGGTGAGAAAAAAATCACTAAAAGTATATTGTGAACATAAAAAAAAAACATTATTTTGTAAGATATATATAAAAATATTGTTCACATTTTATAGCTTAAATGTAGTATATTACATTTCAACCGTATTTAATAAATAGCGCACTATTCTTAGCTGTGGTGTTATTTTAATAATTTATGATTTTGTGTAGTGCAATTTTATAATTAATGTTTATAAAGTATTTTATAATTATCAAGATGTGAATATTTCCGCTATTTTACAAAAGTCAACTTCTGTTAGTATTCAAGGTTCTGTGAGTTAATCATAAAATTATTATGTGTAGATAAAATTTCGTTAACACGTCAACGAAACCTGTTTAAATTATTTTTTAACGAAGAACAAATAATTTACATCTAAATTCATATAACCTATGTTACTTATTATTGAATATATTACAGTTTACGTTAATATCACAGAATAGGATTAATAAGAAAGTTGCTCAAACTCAATGGAAAGGGCTACGCTTGGGACTTCATTGCGCGATCGAATCAGGAATGAGGAGATCCGCAGAAGAACCAAAGTAACCGACATTGCCTGAAGAATTCCTAAACTTAATTGGCAATGGGCTGTGCACATCGTTCGCAGAACCGATGCCTATTGGGATTAAAGGGTTTTCGAAAGGATACCACGCACCGGAAGACACAGCGTGGGTAGTCCGACAAGGTGGACCGACGACTTGTTGAAGTTCACGAGAATCCTCTGGATGCGGGTGGCGTAAGATCGGTCGTTGTGGAGATCTTTCGAGAAGACCTATGTCTAGCAGTGAACGTCTTCCGGTTGAATGGAATCATCAGATTTAAGAGCTTGCGCTAGGTGATACTAATTAATGAGAGCGTTAGTTTCGAACGAATCATGATTTAGTAAATATTATAATTCATTTAAACTATAATTCGAAATATTCTTTACTAAAATATTATTTCCTTTCCTTTGCACAGCCATCTAAAATATTTTCCCTGTTCGATAGAAGTAAACATTAGTATGCGCATACATCGCTACACTGCGCTAATAATTTCACAAAAGCCACATTCATAAATTAAATAGTATCTTAAAAAATAATGTATTGTTTTTTTAAAGTATAAAAATATTAATTTGAAGCTAATTCATACAACTAAAACATAGTGGAACTAATGCGTAAAGAGTGATAGGACATATTTAATAGTTTCATTGGCCCAATGATTTTATAATGCATTCTGCTTCTGCTCTCTTGACACATATAAATTCTAACTTAATTATCAGTGGTATATTAGTTGCAGTCGTCGGGTACGATTATGATCCCCTTTCATATAAAAAAGATATGGTTTTACTTAAAATGTGACATACTATCTAGAAATGCTGTGTAGCAGTATGCCTGTTTATTACTTCCTTTAACCAAAACAAATGAATACTAAAAAATAAAAAATGTTAAAGCTTGGATCATAAATTATCCGAGAGAGTAATAAAACAAAACACGGTTAAATTTTTTACTAGATAATTACACATAAATCAATCAGAAAACACATGCTTTCTAGTATTCTAGTCAAAATGTACAATTTCTGCAAAATTACTAGGTGGTTTTCTCACGTTATATTTGTACATTCCCGTGATGGTTATCACAAATTCACCATACACGGTATTTATAAATAACCACCTATTCTTTATGGCCTGTTTGTAAATGATACATATACGTTTATCTAAATTTTAAATCTATGTTACTTTCAACAGACTTATCGAAGCAAAAATAAAGACAATTCGAATCTAAAAAAAATTAAATTAGAATTCGGTGATAGTATTTCACTTTAATAAATAGAAAATTAAATTAATTTATTCAAAAAATAAAAATGTGGCATAAATTAATACAAAATTATATTAATAATTAGATAAAATCAATCAATTTAGGGGTTGAGAAAACATTTACGAATATCAAAACTACTGTCGTTTTTAAAAACAACATAATCTTCGAAAATGTAACTCAACTAAATTCTTTGTTATACTCTTACTTGTGTAAATATAAAAATACTATTTTCGTCGTAAAAACAGTATTCTTAATTATTTTATTGCTAAATATTTATGGAGCTTTTATAAATGAACGATCCGTACTTCACTAACACTATCATTCAAATTTTAGGCTTTCTTTAAGCCTTTTTAAATCCTTAGTAAATTTTCATATATAAATTTAACATAACAATAAATTCATTTACATGGCAAAGAGTTCATTTAATCAAATTTATTTGTGCTAGATGTAAATTCTCATCACTATAAAAATGTTAACAACAAAGTATCCTATTAAATTCTATAAATAATGACATTGCACGACCACTGTAGATTTATATTATAACTGAATGGGCATTTAATTTCACACGACTACACATTCATAACAACCCTACTAAAAAAAAATCGAAATAAGCAGGAAAATTTCCTTGTTTGTCATATTTTAATGGTTTGATTATAATCAACGTTTTTATTTAAGTTTTACGAAAAAAATAATAGGAGCTCAATTATTATATTGCCAGCTTAAGAATTAAGCTAAGATTACATTTAAATTATATAATCAAAATCATATTAAAGACCAGATAGTTTCTACTCGCGTAACATAGTTTTAAAAAAAATCATTGTAAAATAATGTTTGGATCGCCACTATTTTTTGGCCCTAAATTGTTTTGTAATAATAGAAAGCAAAGATAATTCTCACAAATTCAAAATGGCGTCCCGACCCGCTCTCTGTGCGCTAATAACATAAGCTAATTTTCAACAGCACCACTTGAGAATGTGAAAATGCTTCGCGCTTGTACTGTCACGGAGCGCACCCTCACTTAACTTCTAGTGGAACATATACCCATATAGTATAAAAATATACCTACCTACTAGAATTACCCGATAAATATTTATACCATATATGAGATTGAACGAGTAAAAAGTACGTTTAGCTAATACAATAAAAATTACTTTTACGACTAATGGTATTGTCGATTGTCAAATTATCGTAGGAAATTTCGCGTTTCGTCACGTATAGGTAAACAATTGAAAAATCATTGTTACGTGATCGTAACCAACCTATTATTGGTCGCAAAACCGGGAACTACACTCGTAGAACAAAGCGAAACACAGAAACCGAGTTATTTCAAATCACGAAGCACTCACGCGTAAAGTGATTGGAAAAAAAAAATGTTATCAATTTTCTCGTTTTGTTTAGCTCTGCACAGTTTACAAAAATCACACAATTACTTTTACATCCATTAGTGCGAAAGCCAAAATAAACGATACTAAACATAATATAGGTAGGTACATTTAAAATGATTAACCACTATGAAATTATTTAACACTAGCAAACCACCACCCCAGTTTCGCTCGGGTATATAGAAATGACTAATTAAAGATAGTTAATAAAATGTATTCTATGTTACTCGCTGATAATGTATCTATCTACAGGTGATTTTTTTTAAATTGATTAATTACTTTTTGAGTTCAATCATAACAAACAAAAAATCTATTTTCATATATATTAAAAATATTTTTACATAATAGTATAGATTCTAATGGCGTAATTATGTTTGAAGCTTTTAAATTTAAAATAACTGCAATTCTCGAGTGTAAGATGAAGAAAAGAGTTTATCGGAATCGGTCAGTCCATTAACGAAACATCATGAACAAAGTCCTAAATACCTACTGTGTGCAAAAATAAGTTTTCATCATAATTGTTTTTCGTGAAGGTTTTAACTTATTTTGCTATTTGAGGAGACAAGTCTAAACAATCAAAGATCATGAAAATTGGCCCAGACGTTCTTGAGTTATAGCTAACCAGACTTTTGTTTATAATATTATATGTATTGGATAGCGCGTGCTCATGGATAGCATTAGACTTGCTTATAACGGCGCAGTGGCGCACGGCACGGCACGGCATGGCGGCAGAATACAGGCACGCGTCGGGGAAAGCATCAATTATCGGCTCGTGATCGCTCCGTACTAGAACCAATATAAATAAAACCAGTGTTGCCAATTTATACAAGACCGTTTTATATTTGAGAATTTTTTATTACAAATCGATCACCGTAATATAATGTTCTTTGTGGTAATGCAGATTTTATTGATACAGATAATAAAATATACGATTGGAATATTGAAATTTAGCGCAATGTCTTACTTTATTCTAGTTAAGTAAAGCTATAAAAATCGAGCAATTGCTCCGTCCTAGGGAATATTGTGAAATTTATTTGATACTAGTCGACATCCGCTAGCTTTAGTTGAAAGATTGATGTAACAAGGTAGAACTATTTAGAGATATAAAAATATCCTAATGGGTACTCATTTTTATGCCAAAATTACATTTATATTTGTTTAATCGCTAGGATAAAAATATTAAAGTATTGATATTTATAATAATTAATAGTAATTTCACCCATATTTTGAGATACCTAATATTTGAAACTTAAACTTATAAAACTAATAATAATAAATAAATGTATAGTTTTTGTTCAAAGAAGTTTCGCATAACTCTTAATCACTTTCAGCCACATACATAATATCTATGTTATATTGTTAAGACATTATGTTTCTTCCTTCAAATAATAACGACACATGAAGGTGATAACTCTATCAAGAACTTATCCTCTGGTCTTAATCGATTGAATTAATGTACTTACCGACATATGTTTGCATTACTTTTTTAAAGACCAAGACAAAATTAAAGTTAACAACTTATCGAATAATACGAACCAGATACCCTGAATATAAGATACCTACATCCTAAGACTAATGTGTAAAATAATTGAGACATGACAGTCTTTAATTAAAATCAATAGCAACATTCCACGAATAATAATTTATTAAATCATTTAAATTATAAATAAATAAAAACGTTTTTAAAGTGTATTCAGTAGATTAATATTATTTTAAAATTACAAATAGTCGTAATAAATTTACAAAATATAATCGAAGTTAAAATAATTTTTAATAAGACGTAATATCAGTAACACCATAGAAAAACTGGTCAGCCATTCGAGGCGCACGCCATCTTACTAACAACAATTTCACAGTGGCGCAATTGTAAAATGGTAGATAGAAAGGTCTCGGGTTCAAACAGCTTATCGGTGGTACATCGGAATCAGTACACATTGAGAAGGTAAGAACATTCTCGTCTGATAGACATCCGCGCGTGCCGATTGAACTTTAAAATTTCAAGGTCCACCACAGCACTAATTTATATTTACTCTCATAAATCTGTAAGCGAGTACATGAAGAAATATCAACACGTTTTATAAGGTAATTTATACAAAAATCTTATAGGTTAATGTTAATCTGCAATTAACTCTAAATAATCGCCTCAATTAAAGTATTTATAGAAGTCACACTACTTCTAACATTATTTAATTATTACTGTTGTAAAGTAATCATTATTATAATATGTCTAATACATATTACACATATTATACGTATGATAAAAAAACATAGTATCATAGTATTTTAGTTACTTCGATTCGAAGAAATAACATTTACGCAAAACTTTCGATTTGCCTCCTTAAGTAAATGTTGTTGCTCATATGTAAAATTTGGAAATCAAGCTATTTTTATGTTTTAAGACATATTTTCAACAAAATATATAAATTATGAAAATATTAATCCATGCAATTGTAAATAAATAAATGAATTAAACAATGAAAATTTGTACGAGAAAATTGCTACAGTTTTTTGAAACGTTATTTATTTAAGTATGCGACGTACCTATAAATAATTCGTGTATCATAAAAAAACGGTATTATATACACAACAAAAAGCAAATCAACACCCGATGTTCCCGTTTTTTAAATCGATTAACAAAATAACATTGTCCGTGACACAAAATGACGTCTCAAGTAGCACGCGTCCGTCGGAGCGTCACAGTAATGGTGACCACAAAAAACGGGCAACGAAGCGCACCGCCGGTACATTCTTCTATTTTTCGCAGCGTCCCATTTTCCCTTTCTTAACAATAGTCTCGGTCACGCGCAATATCTATAAATGCAATTGATTCGCTTTCGCTTCCCCACGACGCTGCGACAGCTGACGACTCGATGATCCTTAATACCTTCAAAATAATACTAAATTTAATTATGCAACACTTTCTGTCCCTCATACACGTTTTTGTCCACTACAGTATATCTCTAAAATATTTAATGTTTTTAAATTATTGAAATTGCAATGGACGTACAGGTGGTCATTTTTATATCAACTTTATTTAGTATACTTTCCATAACTTTTTTCTTGTATTAATAATAATAAATTAGTATATGTAATAAATATATATGCTAAATACCTGATCAGACAATGTACCTACGATTTAAAAATAATAACCATCTAAAGTCTAATCAGATGAATCAAATCTAAATCAGTAGTTCTCGAGTTATAAACTGTCGAACAGATAGGTAAACAGAGAGATGCGTGTACCTTTTATTATACTTTTTAAACATATAAATCACATAGCCATAATTACAAATATCGAATGCGGTGCAAATAAAGAAATTTGGAGCCTACTGTGAATATGCATGCACTAACTACCGATTAATATCTTCCAATTCTCATATAGGTTTCTTCAAAGAACTCTTAATTCCAATGTGCTATCTTATGAAAGTTAATGCAATTCTTTTACAGAGTTGTACAAAAAAATTAATATATTCCCGCCAAATGATTATTGCAAAAACTTACATTATTGGAATAATTTCTAGAAACTACTTTTGCTCATTCTACCTTAATGTAATTTCTTAATAAAATAAAATTAACTATAACATGCGAAGTGCTTTTCATTTTACATCTCATATTATAACTTTTTAATATTCGTGTTTTACAAAAAAGTTAATAGCTTTGGTTTCATATAATGTTTATCTTTATCAGTATAATGTTTATGTTTTAATTAAACCCTTTCTTCATATCGTTATATAGAGAAAAGATAATAAGTATTCTTACGCAAAAAAAATTGTTCGATTTATAAAAAAAAATTCATCGACAAAAATTTTCTGTTAATGCGTTATCTTGATTTTCTACAAGACCATTAAAAATATGACGAGCCGTTTTAATGTGTCGGTTTTGCGAATTAACTATTCACATTAATTTTAAAGCATACAATCCATATCACCGTGTGAAATTATTAAGTAGGCAATCCGTAGAAACGTACGAAAGTTTTATCTCTTGTTTTTTTCTTTATATTCTTTAATTATTCAATGATATCATACAAAAGAGCCTTCTGTCTGACATTTATGATAATAATTTCTCTCATGAGGCACAATAAATAATTGATCGACGATTGTCATGAGCGCATCTTGCCTTATCGCTGCCGGCACTCAAAACAAATAAATTCAATTAGTATTAAGAAATTAAAGTTCGTCACAAAGATGCCGCCAAATACTTCCCACGCTATCTCATCAGGGTCATCGGCATCGATTCTTGAATTGTACGTAAAAATCCAGTCCGACTTAAGATTTTCTTTTTTTTTACCAATATCATTTTTATATTTGTTTTATATTATAACATTTTTTTACTGCAATGAGCTCTTCAACGGAACGCTTCAATTGATGATTATTGTTCTCGTAAAAAAAAAAAAACATCTAAGTATGTTAAAGGAGTCACGTATTTTTAAACAAAACTTTTTATTACGTGTAAACTCTGAATAGTTGAAATTATCGGCCATCAAAAAAATAAAAAATAAAATGGCTAACCGCGTTGAATACGAAATTCGCTACTTGAACCTTTAAAAAAAACATTCAAACGTACAAAACAATAAAGACTACTATTATATTTGAATTAAATGATGCTACTGGACGTGACATACGATTTACATTGTAAATACGTGAGAAAGATTATGCGGCCCGAGACACCTTTGACACGCGTTAAAATGTATATTTTTACTCATACCAGAGTAATTAACACCACACTACACGTAACGTACATACAATACAACATGTCATATGGCGTTCTTGATGGGTCCATATGACATTCGAGTCATTAAAACAGTACTTTATTTCAACATATGTCAGTTCGAGTCTCTGCACTGTCGCTTTAAACGTTTATTACCGTGACTCATCTTTACTAGAATATGGTAAAGAATTCTTTTTTATTTTTAATGTCCATATCCATCTGTCAGTTAAAATACTAAGGTCACTATGGTACATTAAAAACCTGTGACTATGTTGTGACCTATGTTAAAATTATAATTACTAAAGTCACTTTGTTATTAAATATCAAAAGATCGAAAGATTACTGGGAATCATAAATGTAATCATATAAACATCGTAAATAATTTTTAAATGTATAATTTCAATGATTTTTTTTTTGTTTATGCTATTTAAAGGTTTTACTGTTCTAAACTTCTAGTCAGTTTGCGATGTTTTTTATATTTTTTACCATATACATAGGTGCTCGTGTGGTGTCGGCTAAGAATAGCCTAAACTCATATCTTCCCGAGGGTGTAGTAAATGGCGACTAAGGGATAAACCAGGTGATGGGCAGCAGCATACTTTGAATACAACAAACGTCTACTGCGTTCGCCAACCCGCCTCCCAAGCTTAGCGATTATGGCAATTCCTCCCTTTTTGGGGGAGACCTATGTCCAGCTGGGGACGTCTTTAGGTCGAATGGATGGATAAAACTATATAAGGGTTGTTCAAATATTACGTAAGCAAGAAAAAAACTATTACGCTCCTCTCCTTCATGATCAGGCATGAATTTGAACAAAAAAACGAAGATCAATAGGTAAATATTCCTTGCGTAATTACCGTTCAGACCCTCTCCTCCGCCGTGCCATTAAAAAGAAACAAAGATTAAATGGATGGATGTTTATGTCATATTAAAATAACCCTATATAATATAAAGCTTTTCTTTAACACGTCTCTTTAATAACTATAATACCCAAATCCATCGGAATAAGAAGACACAGGGAAGAGATTATACATGAGTTACATTTTAATATTCACTGCCATACATACGACTATCTAATTATAAAACAGTAGCATCGTAGTATTTATGCCCGGAACATATAAACAGTGATATGAAGGCGGTATTTTTACTTGACATCTTCTATAAGGATGGCGACTGTCGACTACTTTTCCTCCGATCGAGTTTTCCCACCTCGACCGGTAATAGATTAACGGAAACTGTCGTTTTCAATGGCGAAACCGGAGCGGAGCGATGATTCCTCACATCAAATTACTGGTTACGTCAACTTACGAATAGTGAAAATTTTCCCACATTTCTCTCGTCAAGCACATCGTCGTTTAAATGTTATAAATCAGGAGGGAATTGTTAGTTGTTAGCGTTGCGACGCTCAAGGCTGCTAATAGATGGTTATTTGTAAGTTTTCACTCCAGTTACGCACCATTGCACTTGGCGTGGATTGTCGTATATTTATTGTCAATAATACCAGTCTCACTTCCTCTTATTTTATGTTGAGATTTAAACTCGAAATTCGATTTCACCAAAAAGTATATGAAGGAATAGATAAGGGATAGAAAAATTGATACAAATTCAATCCTATGAGTATAGAGGTAATAAACGGTTGTCAATCTTTCTTTTATAATATATAACATCGCGCACGCAGTCGCACAAGTTATTACAAAAAAAAAAACAACAAAAAAACAGCAAACCGTTTCATAGCAAAAAAGGAATAAAAGGTCTGCCTATAAACTATTTCTTTCTAGGAAGTTCAATAATTTAAAATAAAAAAAGTATTTAAATTAATTCAAGTACCATATTTTAGTATGTATGTAGTCGTCAAAGAGTTCAAATAATTAACAGCGTTAATCAAATCTAAGCCTAACTTGGGTAAGATATGTATTAAATTTAAGATGGAAACGCAAACCGCGTAAAGGATCGGGTGATAAAAACCTTAGAGCTAGTTAGAAAACACATAGTTGAATGCGTGATGACTTGTAATTCTGTTTTGGCATGTGCCGTTTGCATTACTTTCTATACGCCAGTTTTTATCACCCCGTGATGTTGTAACGCGTTCTGTTTTCTGCCGAATAAGGCTTTTCTCATTTATATTAGTAGATGAAGTAATTTTTTTTTTCAATAAATATGAAAAACTCATCTTTATAAAACCGTTAAATAATAAATAGTATCTGTGTAAACATAAAATGTACAAATTTATAAAAGTATTAGCTGTGCGCCAGCGGCTGCACCCGCGTTTCATATATTCTTTACTGCGTTTTAATTTTTTTATACGGAACCCTATTTTTTTAAATATTAAGATAAAGTGTATATATTTCTAGTAAATTCAAGCACTTGCCCATAAAACTGCGTTGAATAGGATTTTATTACATTTTTTAGGAGTTTTAATTTTTATACGCGGATCCCTAATTATTTTTGAAAATTAGAAGTACCCTAAGTTACCCGGAGTAATTTCTGCTATCTACTAAAAAAAGTCCCGTCAAAATCCGTCCAGCCGTTCCGGAGATTACCCGGAACAAACACACAGACAGACAGACAGACAAAATTTTTTGTAAAAAATAAAATGTATATACATTCATGCCTATTTAGTAAAAAAAACATAATTTTGACATTACAAACAGACACTCCAATTTTATTTATTTGTATAGATAACTATGTTTTATCTTACAATTGTAACTTTTTTTTTCTATTCAAGTTTTTTAAACTTATACAGTTAAAATATCTTAAACAGTTCTTACAAAGATTATATTTTAGTTAATTCATTGCACTTATCTTAACAAAAAAAAATGTCTCCGGTGTATTTAACCGACACACGTTTTATAAACTCTAAATCATAGCTTTAACATATATAACGTCCATGAAAAATTATATTTGACATTTGAATGCGTTCCAAAAACGAAAAGGAATTTACGAAATATTTAACAGTTATAAGATTGTTATATTTTTAATTATAACTGTGTACAAAACGTGACACATATGTCTCAGTTTAACATTTTTAATTGCTTTTATGCAATATCGCGTGACAATTAACACCTCACATGCCGTATCAATTAAAATCAGATAACGATCGAATAAGCTCCCATACACAGAGGCTTGTATCAAAATAGTGACATTGTAAAATAGACCTTTCACCACAAACCTTGAATTATTTGAAATATATTTTTTACAAAAAAAACAGCCATTGAAGTAACAAGTGATAATTTGTAGACAATTTTTTTAAATTATGTATGAAAATCCAAGTAAAAAAATAAATTATTCGATAAAGGTAAGCGTAAAAAACATACCAGCCACAAAGAAAAGCGGCTAAAGAAAAAAATGATGAAATATATCAGTACACTATCTGTGCCTGCGACTCCGCCCGCGAGGGATTCCCTGTTTATGAAATGACGATTTTTATAATTATTCTCTTAAATTATTATATCTCTTAAATAATCATTTGTTTAGTTAAAATATTGCAAAGTACATCGCAGTGGTCATTTATATCGACTTCATTCAATATTATCCTAATTCCTTTTGTTATATGCCACCTAATGTAACCATTTATAAATTTCATGTAAATTGGTTCAGTGGTTCTCGAGTTATAAGCCCACTAACAAACATATAGAAAGTTCGACGTTGTCTTTTATATAATGCAAGGATATTTATTAATATTTTTTAACTAAATAACATTCTGTCTTATTGTTTATATTTATTACCAATTACAGAAACAGAGGCAGTTTCATACGTAATATGTTGAAAACATATGCGTTCAAAGTTATTATTTACTATACATACTTATTCGAATTAAATTGTTCAAAAATATGATTTGATAGCTTATCAATTTTAACCTAAAACCTAAATTTTATCAACCTAAAAAAATTATTTTTTAAATCCTGTAATAGGCTCAGCGCTTTGACGACAATCTCACCTGGTGTTCCGTGACAATTTGGACCAGAATGATAAACACACTAAATCTAGAAATATCTGATTCCAAGTGATACTGTGCATTAGACATTTAAAAAGTCGCATGACGTTAATTATTAAAGCTGTATATTTTAGTAATATGAATATAAAATTAGCATATTTTTTGCCTCTACAATACAATACTAAAGGGTAAGTAACATGATGATAAATTCAATACAGAACATAAATTCTTAACAATATTTAGCGATAGACTGATAACTATATACAATGAGTAATATACTAAATTCTTCTATATTCGTTAGATCAACATCTCCATTTCCTAAATAGACTTAATATCCTAAATACCTTGAATATATTTCACATGAAACGATCACGTAAAGAAAAAAACATATTTTTATCTATGCTTACACCTTATAGTACAATTAAAATATTAAAAATGTAGAATTGAAAGTACAAATAGTCAGTAATTTTTCTCATATTTATATTTAGTAATAAAATATTAACTTCAATAATAACAGGATACAACAGACCGTAGCTTATTACGTAAACACAAACGCCGCTGGCTACAGCTGGCGATCAACTGAGAAAATATACGCTACAAAACTAATAGAGGCACAAACTCATATTACAATTAGGATCATTATAAACGCGATACTAGAAAAAGCTAGTATTTATACGACTTTTTAATGAAAAGAATTTTTCTGAATTTATTGACAGTTATCTTTCAGATAACTTTTTACGATGATAATAAATTATATGAATCTTTTTTTAGTTATTTTTAAATACAAATAACAGCAGAAATATTATGCTAAGGAACTTAAGTTAACATAACATAACCTCACGCCTGTTATCCCCGAAGGGTTAAACAGAGGTAAAATAGCGAACATCACCTCTCGTATTTCGCTGAATATGTTCCGTCTCAGATATTACAGGAGGCGAGCCTGTCGCCATATGGGGCACAAATTCTAGATTCCGGGATGATAAATTAGTAGAAAAACCCAATATCACTTGACCCGACCCAGGGATCAAACCCGAGACCTCAGAACGACAGTCATACCGTAATACAACTGAGCCACCGAGGCAGGAACTTAAGTTGCTTATTGAAAATAAGCCTTTATGTAATAATTTGAAAGCATTAAATCCATAGGTCGCTAGTTCATATCTGGCTCGAAGGACTATATTTAGGGGCAGTGGAATGTATGTATTTTGATTCTTCAAGGTTCTTAAGGGTTGCGAGGTGTGGTAAATTATAAAACACACTTTGAAAACACACATTTTAATTAGTTATTGAAAGGACACGACTTTACACGTACAGCAATGCTCAAGGATCCGATTTCTATATTTTATGTTGCCACCAATAATTTAGTGTTGCTATTAAAATAATGAAAATTAACTAAATTCGTGTAGGATTCCTACAGTGACAAGTACATTTCTCTTAAATTCAAAAAAATGTAAACACTAATTGAAAATTTTCAATTTTACTCGGGTAGTATATTATGAATTAGTAAACTGCATGACTAATTTTTTTTCTCTTAAGAACACGGTATTACATTTATCCAAGTTTGTAATAATAAATGTAAACCCAAATACCCATATCTTGTTGTTTATTGTCAATACTAACACAGAATAGCGATTGTCTGTGGAACTAATACTAGAATGAGAAATGGTATAATATCGCCAGCGGCTATTGGCGGTGCAGCTTTGTTCAAATACTGACATTGCAGTTCTGCCCAAAGGTTAAATTGAGTATATAAGGTACAATATAGACATAATCTAATCTAAAAGGAACATTTACGTTCATTACCTTTGTTATTACAACTATTAATTAGTGTCAAATTTAATATATTGCAAATATAGGTGTTTGATTTGTTTGAAGAAATATATATATATTATACATATGAGAATGTAAAATATATTATTTTGAGTAGCTAATATTTGATCGTATATAGTTTTTTATAACTTTACGATTATTAGCAAAAATCATTATTAACATTTGAAGAAAAAGTTTTTTTTGTTATTTACTATGTACTATGTAGTAGTAGACTATGTAGTACTAAAGCTCATTATGGGTTACTAAACAAAAAACAAAGAAATAAGCTGATTAACAGAAGTGAAAAATAAATTGTTTTGTCTTTGCCTGTTTATACATAGTCTTGATATCCCTACTCTGTGTTGCACAGGTTCCACGTATATAAATATAATAATAATAAATATAACTATAAAAGCTGCAAGATTATTTGAAAAACATACACTTTAAACTAATATAACATTTACAAGTTAACGTTAACGTCTGTTTCATTTTACAAAGGTTCTTATTCAAAATAATAATAAAGAATTAGCCTATATCCCTCACAATATTCTATAAAAGAACAGAATAGGTCTAGTAGATGTAAATTTCCCCGAACAGAAAACATGTCTTTATATATGTATATACTCATATATACTTCCATAGATATAATTTTTTTACATATTTAGATTAGGGACTTATTGCTGGTCATATGCCTTACATTCATTCTATCAGAAGCATCTCGCAATGTCTTTGCTAAATAATGTAATATTATAATAATAAATTTAGTATCTATTATTATAATTTCATATAAATTTTCGAAATAAGCCTACATCCGCTATGCAGGCCTGGCTATGCATTAAACGCGGCATTAATGTCGCGCGTGGGCAGATCCGTCCACATTTCTATGATGAATCGGTACTCGCGCCGTTGTGTTACGAAAATTCGCGACAATTTACATATAGATATGATCCCAGGATTGGCATAAAGTCAAAAGGTCTAATAAACATTGAACCTATTTCACAATGTCTAAATAAAATTCTGGATAATTATATTTGAATCTTTCCTGTCGAATATATGGTTCCACTTTGATTTCATAGTTGTCTATAATTAGATTATGTAATACATGGATTTAAGTAAATTATAGATTACTTCAAAGAACAAAAAACAATGAAATTATGGATAATGTGGATTTAGAGCATGAATCGTACTGTGATAGCTTCATAACATCAACGGATATCCTTCATTTTTAGTTTTGTTAATGTGAATATGAATTTAAGTAGAGCCTCAGCCAGGACTATGACATTTTTTCTTTTCAGACCTTGGTCATTTAAAATGAGTTGGGCACCTTGTAAAAGAGATGGTTACATTATACCCATTATCTATGTTATGTTTCAATAACTATCCGGTAGACGAATTATAACACGAACGATTTTTAGACGGAATAAGAATCAACCGCATGATTTATACGTTGGATAATTTGTCACTTTACTAGAAAATTTACTTTTAGTACACAGGAACATCTATAATGTATTTGTAATTTTTACTTTGAGCTTGCATTCATTTCTTTTCGTTTACATGCATAGTCATTTGTCACACAATACAAGCTTTTTATGATATCAATTTATTTATTTGTGCATTGTTATCTTGTAGTAATGAAAGGATATTTGTTTAGTTATAGATCAATAGTTATCGTATAAAGAAAAAAAAAATATCATACAGGAAGTTTCGTTCATTAAGAAACAAAAATTATTAATCTGGTAATTGAAACAACTACAGCAGGGAATTAGATATAATCTTCTACATACAAATTTAAAGGTTAAAAAGTGTTGTCAATATCAGTCGCTGTTATTTGGGTTAGTTATATTGTATTATATGTATCAAAATTTTTTTAGTCGTAAATTTGCTCGCTAATTTTCTTATATAATGCATATATAACGGTTGTGTACATAATAATTCTCGTTTATTTAGTTCGATCGATCGGAAGATCGGTTCGATCGTGCATGGTCAAGAACAGAACATAATATATATGACCTTATCAGTCAAAACAAAGGATAATCCCAAATAATACACAGGCCGGGCCAGACGGTCAGTTTCGAAATATCGAAGGCATTAGAATGTGACATGGTAACTAACGGCTCGCCGCTAACATTGATTGATGGTAAGCGAGCGCGTGGGCGGGAGGCGCGCGCAATGAAACACTCGCCAAATTATACACACAGCCGACTGGATTTACGTCAGGGTAACCATGATTACGGATGGACGCATGATCCATGACTGGACTATGATCACCCAAAGACGGGTGGAATGAAACACCATGGGTTTAAAGACCAGGTGAGAAATACGGGTACCAGCAAGGTAGCCAAAATAATAGATGCATTAACTTTCTCAGTACAAATAAAATGGAAGTGAGCATGTCACGTGGTTAGATGCAAAGACAACAGATGGTCTCAGAGATCGATAGTGTGGTTAGGGTCACAAAGCAAAAGAGCAAGAGGCCGCAGATGAAAGAAGCAGATGAAATAGTTGCAGGATGAGATTGGTTCAATACTGCCAAAGATATAATAAAATAATATACCTAGGAGCAAGCTTTTACCCGAAGGAGTTCTATACAAAAATTATATTTCATTCTGTAAAATTACTACAGTGTTTAATTTATTTGATTTTTTTGCAGGGATTAATAAAGTAATAATAATGTATTATTATTACCATGGTCGGGATAATCTTAAGAATTTGCTTTAAAAACTTATCACTGGATAGTTTTATGGTTAAAATAAACTAGTACTTATCAATTTCCCACCTTTAAGTTGTATTCGATATAACTTAGCACGGATAAGGCATTACAAACTTTAAATTTATATTCTGGACTTTCAGTCATTCTTAAACTTTCTAATTATTCATAATTCCAAATTTCAAAACTCGTAATTTAAAATCAACAAATTTATCTCAATGAAGTTACTTATAGAATTGTAGGGTGACATTTCTTTCAGTGGGTAAATGTTTATGTTTCATTTCAAATAATCAAGCGGTAATATGTTAGTATATCATATTTCTACAAAGTGTTCATATATATAAAGTTACTTAAATTTAAATTAACAAATCGCCAATATTATTTTTAAGTTCTCCTTTTAGCTATATATTATTATAATATGCTAAAATATTTTCAATATACTGCCATCCATCAATTACTTCAATAATTACAATTTACAATAGTGTTCGTAATTCAACATGCAAGATGCTTTCCAAGCCACGATTGTAATGAATTATATTTCCGTTAAGACCCCGACTAAATTTAATTGAATAAAACATTTCAAACTGTTTATCACTGGATAAAATGTAGACCGCAATCAAAATGTCATATAGTCACTCATTCTTCAATGTAAGCAAAAGGCTTAAACCTAATAAATACTAATAAATAAAATTGAAGTTTCTGTTTGTAATGTCAAAATATATTTTTTTCATAAATAGATATGAATGTACATACGATACCTATACGAAAAATACAATTTTAAAAATTGTTGTCTCTCTGTTTGTTCCAGGTAATCTCCTGAACGGCTGGACAGATTTTTACGGGACTTTTTTTGGTACATAGCTAAAGTTACTCAGGGTAACTTAAGTTAATTTTCGAAAATAATTAGGGTTCCGTATAAAAAAATTAAAACTCATAAAAAATGGAATAAAATCCGATTCAATGCAATGATGTACGGGTAAATGCTTGAATTTATGATAAATATTTTTTATTTTATCTTAATATTAAAAAAAGTATTAGGGTTCCGTAGAAAAAATTACAACGCAGTGAAGAATATATGAAATTTATTTCTCGCGCGTGGTTACACTAACAATAGTAATTGGATGATACCACCTTAGACAGACGTTATGGATTGTTGATGACTTTTTGACATTGTTTAAGTATCATTATCTCTTTCTGTAGATGTTGTTCACTGATTTAATTGTAAAGAACTATTTATAATCTATGAATGACGCTTGCAATGTGCTATTGTCTCATTCTTCCACTGACAACAATGTTGTACGTACATTGTACATAATAAGTGTGATCATTTCAAAGATGAATTATATTATATTTAATTTTAGAGGTGCTTTAGAAATATTAGACCATAGAACTATTTATACGATATTTTGAATATAAACTTTTGTATTTCTTAGTAAATACTATGTATATTTAATTTTCACAAGTATTTGATAAGTAATATCCTATTCCCATAGCGTATAGCAAATAATATTAGTATTTCAAGTCAGATAAACAGAATAGAGAACAAGTAACATTAGTAACCATTAGTTGACTCAAATGAAATCAGCAATGGTCTATCTGATAGAATATTAAACAGTATATAACTTATAGTACCTATGCACCGGTTCAAATTTAACAGCGCATCGACGCACGCGCGCCGCACGCGCCTTTAATGATGCGAGCTAGTTCTATTTAACTGCGCTTAGATGTAAGTTTATTATTTATAAATTAACGTTACAACATAATGATATTATAAAGATTCTTTAGATACAAAGCGTAACCATTTCCGACGTCATTACAAAAATAAAAATACGAAATTCTAACACGAAGAGTTTTATTAGACAAAGTAAAGTATGTATTTAGTCATCCAAAGTATTTGTTGAATTGTAGTTTTTTTTTCATTCGATATGTTATATCTACATGTCTTCCATAGTTATTAGGTCTTTTATTCGTTAATTTGATGATTATATTATTAAATAACTGATCAGCATTGTGTATACTTCAGATATCAAACCTTAGTTAGTTCAGTTAGTTGGTTTGGGCATGTAGAGAGGATGGATGAGAGAAGATTAACGAAATTAATTTATAAGGCGAGGGTGAATGGGCAAGTCGGTATTGGTCGACGTAGGAGAACGTATCTAGACCAAATCAATCATGTGTTAAATAAAGGCCAGGTAAAAAGTACTCATAACCGACGAGCATGTATGAAAGCGCTCATGAAAGTAGAGGAAGCGAAAGAGGTGTGTCAAGATCGTAGTAAATGGAAGGTCGTAATCTCTGGCAACCCCCACGGGAAAAAGGCGTGATGATATGTATGTATGTAGGTATGTATCAAACCTTACATAGATAAACAAAAAAAGACGAATGCTAGTATGTGCAAATATTATTAAACTTTTCCAATATGTCATTTATTATAAATTTAATTCGTTCTTTCTTTTTATTACATAATTAAAACAGGAATACCCTAAAACAGTAACTATTTTAAAATAAATGCATTATAATAACATAAAATAAATAAATATTTGTAAATAAATGTCACAATGGCGACTGTAACGAATAAAGATTTTTTGTTGGTTTCATAGAATTTCATAACTCGTTAAATGCATTGTGTAAATATTATAATATCCAAAAAAAAAAAAACGCTGTGACTCATACAATTATGAGGTCCGTAATGAGTCACTTGAATAGTGACAATAACAATTAATAATCATAATTAAAAGTGTCTACTTTTGTTTACAATTGTAAGTTTGAAATATAAGGACATAATAAACGCATAAGTACAATAAAATTTATTCCTAATGTAATGCATACTAAAATTTGTTTCAATATTAAGTTTTAAATGTAAGGAATATCCAGAGTTATTTTAGTCTAGCGGTTATGTTTTTTTTAACTTAAATTACATGGTAATTTTACCTTTAGGAGCAAACTTACTAAATTTAAACTTCAGTAAAATATTATAGATTTTAATTAGTTACACCCGATATTAACCCCTTGAGCACCTTCCCGGCGTTTACGTCAGCTTTCCATTGGTTTCCTATTGTCTTTCTATTGTTTCATTTTTATGGGTACTCGACACATTAAATAAACAAGGTCATATATTTATTCTCATTTAGTGAAAATAGGTATAAGCTATCTATTAACCAAGTCAATTTCATAAAGGACATTCCAATATGCACTTTACGGTACGATCAGGCAGCGATTTTCTAAGCACTAATAAAACTAACATTTAGGTAGACATAAGATGTTTGAGTTATTGATTTAGTGCCGCATCAGTTTCAGCTTAGAACTGCAATTGAGATTTACTAACTTGTTATTTGAACTCGGCAATTTGTATGAAATTCGAGACGGTGGCTAAGTCATAAGCGAAACATTTAAATTCTATCAGAAACATTTAATTTAATTAATTAAATAGACAATTTTAGTTGGTGGCAGGGATTTCGTACCGAATTGAGTCGCGACCACCATACTCGTGGTTAGCCAGCTGTCAGCGGAGCAGTGTTGCCAAATTTAAATTGACGTATCTTCACGTGAAAATTATCGTTTTATGGACAACATTATCGTAGAGCCAAGATTTTATTACTGAAATTCAAAAACAATGATTCAACTAATAACGAATTTCTTTCGAAACTCAATTTGTTGTCTCTTAAAATTATAGATATGGATGATTCGAAAATATTTTATAAATTAACATTCCCAAATTACCAACCGTTGAACAAAACTAATCCACCCTAGAGAAGACTAAATAAAAACGATATTCTACTAATCTGTTTTAAACGAATACAACAAATGTTTTTCATTCCTAAATTCCATGACTAATTCATAACGCAGCCAATATATTTTCTACGTACATTAAACCAATTTCATTTTATTCGATATCTGTAAAATGTAGTCAAAATAATTTAATGGGAATTAGTACAGTAGAATCTTATAACCGAAATAATATTTACTTTACAATGAATAAGATAAAACACCAAATGGACAGTCGCGTTTGACTTAGACTAATCCTAAAATACACACCTTTAAAGTGATAGCTTATGATTGTAGACCATTCAATGGCATTTGCTGATTGTGAAGCATTGATCGAACTTGTTATTAGTATTAGTAGTTTATTTAATACCAAATAACAATCATAAAAATAGTTTTTTCTATGAAGGAATTACCTGTTAAGACCAATATTTCATGCAGTAATTATTTCATATAATGAGTTATTCTTGTACACTGAAATAATGAAAATGTATGTATTTTCAAATTAAAATAATGTATTTTTTTACTAAATACATATGAATGTATATTCGATACCTTCATCAAAAATTATTATTTTTGTCTGTCTGTTTGTTCCAGTTAATCTCCAGAACGCCTGGACCGATTTTGACGTTACTTTTTTGTTATTAAGCTTAAGTTACTCCCCATAATTTAGGGTAACATCATTTAATTTTCGAAAATAATTAGGGTTCCACGTGAAAATAATTAAAACTCATGAAAAATTTAATAAAATCTGATTTAATGAACAGTTTTACGGGTAAGTGCTTGAATTTATGAGAAATATTTTTACTTTATGTTAGTACAAAAAATTTTTTTAGGAATGTAGCTAGGGTCTCTGTATTAAAAATTAAAACGAAGTGAAGAACATATGGAACGCGGGCGCAGCCGCGGGCACACCGCTAGTAAATGAATATAAATTATACTGAATGAAAAAATTGATGTCGCTGTGCATTAAAGTTAAAATAAACCACGTCACTGTAACAGTATTCACTTCGATTCGAATACCAGCGCTTCGTTTAAAATAAAATATGTATGATCAGTCGATATTTCAAATAATCCGAATATATTTTTTTTTTTCATTAAAACATTTATAAAGGCATTGAATACATCTTCATTCCGTTGCTTCGGGCAGGTCGTGAGTGGGAGTAATTTGGACGGCCCGAAATCCAAAGTCTGCCAATGAAGTAGTAATAAATTAAATTAATTGTGCAAAAACTTTATATATTCTTTTGTGAATACGCTGTATTTATTCACTCAATACACCTTTCTCGTAACAAAGGAAACGAATCTGCACGGTCTGGTATTGTATCGGCTGAATTATTTGAACCGCTTATGAATGATATTTTTATATCATATCTATTATATTAGTCTAATTTAGGATACAGAGGTTTTTATGAATTTATTTGCAAAAAATAATCAGTAAGTAATTAATCAAAATAATCATACAAATAAATTCTCAACGAACTTTGTAAATCAAAATGTATACAAATCCGTTTGTTAATAAAATAGTTTTCACAGACTAAAAATAAACATAAATACTTAAAACCTACCACATTTCAACGGATATATCGTATTTAAAATATAATATAATTTCGTTATATTTAATGCTCTTCTTAAAATTAAAATAAGAATGCACGAATAATTTGCAAATTTAAAAACATGCAATCTCATCCTTTTTTCTACTAACGCATATCTTTCTAAAGTTCCTTGCCAGTTATAAATAAGTCACATAACTTTTATATAAGAATAGCTATATGAATAATATACCATATCATTATATTATTCTGTCATGTGCTTAATGAAATTAGAAGTTCTACAAAATTCAAAATACTTTCATTTTCTTAAAATAGACAAATATAAATGTATTTAGTATAAAAATCAAAACGACAATCAATAGCATTAGAGACTCCAAAACGTGAGGGTTTAAGTTTAAATCTTTAAACTATTAACTAAGTGGAAAATTAACGTTTTATGTGCCTTTAACGAGTTTATATATTACCCATTACGTTTTATAGGAGCGAAAGGTCGGACGCCACTGTTCTATCGTCCTTTTTATCATTAGTTCATTCGTTAAACTCAGTTAAATTAGAAAGGGGACGAATATTCATTTCACATTCGGTATTCGGCATATTCGTCAGCTTTACTAAATATTCGTATACCGAATATTTAGCAATCAAAGTTTTTACTTCTATAAACTATATAAAGTTGAACATAGTTAATAAATTCAAATTCTGAAGAGTGTTTTTTTGTAAGGTATCTAAATAGATGTGTCGTTTTATGTGCTTGTGGCGTTTTAGCTTGATTTCCAATAATATGAGGTAATAAAAGAAATTTGTAAAAATATTAATTAGCATAAATATCTATTTGAAAATTATAATTATCATCTTTATTAAAAGAAATGAAGTTGATGAAGTTTTCG
Source organism: Samia ricini (assembly GCA_014132275.2). NCBI lineage: Eukaryota > Metazoa > Arthropoda > Insecta > Lepidoptera > Saturniidae > Samia > Samia ricini. The sequence goes on from AP028159.1 coordinate 7,053,158, forward strand.
TATTCAATTACAGATTTGTATAGATTCAGTATGAAACTCAAATATGCCGAATATTTGACCTCAAAGGTTTGAATCGGTTAAAGTATTACTGAACATTCGGTTAAAACTTCGTATTCGGTGAAATCCATGTTCAGCCCATCTCTATTTCAAATGTGCATCTTTGTAGACGTTATAAACAATTTCGACAATATATTAGGAAGAAATCAATAATTATTCGAAATCAATTAATTAATTTAATTAAAATTGTTTACCGTATTGCGACAATATTGAATACTAACAGTTTGTTAAACTATTGACAAAATCAAACAAGCGACTTCAATTGTATTAGTTTGGAATAAGGATATTGTATAACCGGTCGGTAATGTGGTTCGGTTCGTGGCATCATTCCTAACAATAGTTGTCTCAAATAACAAGGAAGTGGTCCGGTGCCGAGTTATCGATAGTGCCTAAGTGTAGTGGACAGGGGCCAGCGTCGCCGAATGCACCGTTGCGGCTTGCGCCTGGCTCACGTACTTTCACTCGCTTCCCGATGCATCGATAGAATTCTATAACTGAACTACAATTGTCACAGCGAAATTATTCTCAAATATTGAATATATATTATAACCTATAGACTATTAATTTACTGTGTATTTTTCAGCTCATCTCTGAATCGGAAATTAACGCTAATGGGGTTAATTTAAAATCAAATTTTTATTTTTATTTAGCTTAAGTCGCCAAAAAACAAAGATTTTTTTTTACAAAAAGGCAAGTAAACTTTTAAGTAGACAGTTTTATTATTATTATTATCAATAAGAGGATAGTGCTATTTTTAAGCAATTAATGTGAAGACTAGTAAGAGCAAAGTTCCTTTTGGGAAAAAATAGAAAGTTAAATGTTTTTATTAGTTCACTTCATTCATTCATTTTGATTTCCGTTTTAAGTTTTTTTTTTATCAATAATAATTTATAACGAAATGTTTAATAAATAATTTTCTTTAAGACATACATACGTAACATCACATCTCTCTACCATATGGGTCGGCAATTAGGCAGAGACTACATCCTTCCACCTGCTACGATCCTGACTCAAGTCTTCGCGTTGAGCGTTTTCATACACGTTCTTTGGTTACGAGTAGTTTTAGTGGCCTTTCTTGAAAACGTCCTCGATCTAGTCGACGTATGTTCGTTTATGACGACCTGTTAGCCCAGTCCACTCCCGCTTTGTAAGTTTGTTTCGTCAATCTTCTTTGATGCAACCTCTCGATTTGTCTAATGTGTCCACGTCCTTCAATGCATTTTATATATCCAGACTACACTTGTTTATGAAGTTCTTTTTTATGTATTTAACATGTTCCTTAATTGTAATCTATACTAATAAATAAAGTTGAAGCGTAGTTTGGAAACATATATGTATAATGGAAGAAAACAGAACCATAGCGCGATGTAGAATCGTTCAAAGAAAATTAATTTTTGTTGTTGTCGTTAATATAAACAATTGAAGTGTCTGTTTTTTTTTTTACTAAATACATATGAATGTATATACGACAACAATACCAAAAAGCAGTTTTTAAAATTTTTGTCTATCTGTCTGTATGTTTGTTCCGGCTAATCTCCGGAACGGCGGGACGGTTTTTGGCAGGACTTTTTTTAGTAGATAATTGAAGTTACCCCACTTAACTTAGGGCACTATTAATTTTCGAAAATAATTAGGGTTTCGCGTAAAAAAATAAAACTCACAAAAAAATTAATAAAGTCCGATTCAATGCACAGTTTTACGGGCAAGTGCTTGAATTTAAAATAAATGTCTTTGTTTAGCAATAGAAGCAAGACAATTATGTAAAATAATTTGGGTTGAGAATAAAAAAAAATTAAAACTGTTTTACGCAGTGAAAATTTATATGAAACGCGGGCGTAGCCGCGGTCACGCAGCTTGTACTATTATATAAAGAGATAAAATAGTTTTGTCATGAATAGACTCAAAAAACTACTTAACCGGTTTTAAAAATCTTTAAAGGCTACACTATCAGCGAGTAGCACGGGCTATATTTTTTTAATAACAGATTTCTGTATACACCCAAGCGAAGCCGGGGCGTATCGATGTTATTCAATAAATTAAATACCATTAAAGAGAGTTAATTTATGAATTTCGCATGACAACTACTCCTCAACATTGTATCCTTCACTTTACAACGTGAGATGGTGAGTTGTTTTAAATGATAAAAGCGACATGAGATGTAATCTGTCAGGTACAGAGCCTGGGGCTCGTCTTACGTAAGAGAGTGCTCCGCTAAAAAACTTTCGACATGTCACTAAAGTTCCAAAATAATTCCTGCGACTGCCAGTAAACACACCGATTTACGTCTGATTCACTTTTTTTACGCTCACTTTCCTTCAAGCAATCGCGTTGTTAAGTTTCAAGATACAATAATATAAAACTGTTCGCGGCTTCTGCTACGTCGTAAACGGTCATCGCATGAGATAAAATACTTTACAAAAAGTTATTAATTACTTATGATACGAGTATAAAATGAAAAAACATAGTTTATATGAAGAACGTATCGAATTTCCTATGTTTTTTTTAAACTTTTCTTTTAATGTATTATTTTAAATAACAATACAAATAATTCCTCTGGATACGTGCAATTTTGGAACCGTAAAAAATGGAGTAAAATGGTTAATGGAGTAAAATGGTTAGGTTAGATCTATATATAATATATATATAAACTTGACTCTGTTAGTTTTTTTTTGTAGTCTGAAAATAAACTGCCTCGGTGGCGCAGTTGTATTACGGTGCGACTGCCGTTCTGAGGTCTCGGGTTCGATCCCCGGGTCGGGTCAAGTGGTATTGGGTTTTTCTACTCAGTATCATCCCGGAGTTTGGAATTTGTGCCCGATATGGTGTCAGGCTCACCCCCTGTCACATCTGGGACGGAACTAAGCTCGGCGAAATGTGGGTGGTGTAGTTCGCTGCAGCACCTCTGCCTAACCCTTCGGGGATAATAGGCGTGAACTTATGAAAATAAACGTTGTACAGAGTAATATGCATGTGAAATAAATCTTAAAAGTATATTTTACTATGTTAAATTAAAATACGTCTATGGAACTTTTAAAATTATTATTAAAGACTCAAGCTTTATTATTAGTATTACAATTTTTTTTGTAGTAACTCGTCAAAGTAACGGGATTGTGGCTAATGGTAAGCATAATGCAATCAAGAAACAGTGGCGATTGGCGAGAGATCGGTTATCCATCGTCAGTCGTCCCTGTCATGCCAGTAATTCTAGCATATATAAAATTTTACATGAATTTATTTGTTTGTTTAAATCAAAAGTCACGTAGATGAAGTCGCGCGAAATGTGTATTATATGATATTTCCGTAAGAAAAAATAATTAGCCCGAATAAATTCTTAATAAGGCACAGGTTACATTACACTCTTATCGGATGACCTTTAATGGTCGAAGTAAATACTCATTAACATTTCGATTTAATTCCTTACTAAAATACAGATAAAAATAATTTAATACATTCGGTCTAAAACTGCCTCGGTGGCGCAGTTGTATCACGGTACGACTGTCGTTCTGAGGTCTCGGGTTCGATCACCGGGTCGGGTCAAGTGATATTGGGTTTTTCTACGCAGTATCATCCCGGAGTCTGGAATTTGTGTCCGATATGGCGACAGGCTCGCTCCCTGTCACATCGGTGAAATGTGGCTGGTGTTGTTCGCTATTTCACCTCTACCTAACCCTTCGGAGATAAAAAGCGTGAGCTTATGTTATGTTAGGTTAACCAATATACCTTCTATCCGTAAGTGAAGAACATTCACTGAATGGATAATTATTATTCATAACACTCACAGATGATAATATTCAAATATGAAAATTTGTTAAGAATACACGCATTCATTCCAAATGACGAAACTAATTACATTAATTAATAAAAGTTAAGTTACTCTCAAGATACACTTGATTTTATATATACATAATATACCCACTTTAAATCATACATCGGTCGCATATTAACGCAATAAAAAAATAAACTCCAAATGAAAAACACATCGGCGGACGCGAGCAGAAGCTTCGTCGTGACTTGATTAATTATTATCATTTTATATATAATTCTTACAGTGCATAAGTTATTGGCAATTTATCTAACGACTCCAAATAGATTCTATATGTGTCGTAAATTATAATACGTGCCCAAGAAATAACTGGAGCAGTTTTATCAAATATTTATAATATGCCAATCATACGCGTTTACGACTTTATTCATTGATTTATTTATTACCTACATTGAATTTAGAAACTTGTTATCATATCCGGTGAGCATGCCGTCGGTGGAATTACTACGATACATCTTCACTCATCTCAAACTCGATAATACCCGTTTGTTAAATTAAATTACGAAATATCTAGAAAAATTAAATTTGACATTAGTTGTAACTAAATAATCTATTCAATATATATATTAGTTCAATACATGTTAAGGTGCTTTTTTGGGGTTTATTTTTTTCACTCCTGGCCTGAAATTGTAATGGAAATACCAAAACAAAAATTCCCTATAAATTTGAGGCCTTAATATTAATCCTAAATACTCGCTCCTAGCGTGTGAAGATTTTTGTAGAACATTCAATTCTTAAAAAAAACCCGACCTTGGGCTAGATGATACCATAAAATGCCATATAAGAAAAATATAGAATAATAGCTATAGAAAAATCTTGACAATTTGAGAGCGAGTACTTAGGATTAAAATTTACGCCTCAAATTTTCAGTGAATCTTCGTTTGGGTATTGCCAACAAAATTTCAGAACATGAGTGGAAAAAATAGACCCCAAATAAAGCACCCTAGTACATATAAACCACTTAAATGTGTACGCGCTTATCATTGAAATAGGCTAATTTGGGAGAATTTCATATAGATCATATATAGTCATTTGATAATGTATAGTTTTGTTACGTATCAGTGACAATTATCAAACGCACAGACATTATTTCTACAATTAGCGTCGTGTTGTACATTTTAGAATGTAAAGTATTTGTGTCATATATTAAACTAACTGTGTTCCTGCGGCTGTGCCCGCGTTTCATATGTTCTTCACTGCGTTTGAATTATTTTTTTGTACGGGACCCTAATTAATTTTCCTAAAATTTTTTCAGTACTAAAATAAAATAAATATATTTCTCATAAATTCAAGCACTTCCTCGTAAACTGTGCACTGAATTGGATTTTTTTTTTTTTTTTTACTTTTAATTTTTTTTTACGCGGAACTTTAATTATTTTCGATAATTAAAAGTACCCTAGGTTACCCGGAGTAACTTCAGCTATCTAACAAAAAAGTCCCGTCAAAATTTTTATAGGTAGCCGTTCCGGAAATTACGCGGTTCAAACAGTCAGACAAAAATTTTATAAATCGTATTTTTGTTATAGTTATCATATATACATTCATATCTATTTAGTAAAAAAATCTAATTTTGACATTACAAAGAGACACTTCAATTTTATTTATTGGTATTAGATATTTGAATGAAATTGTAGGGACCAAACAAAATATATTAAAGGTGAAAATAAAATGAGTTCAACACAGATAGTTGGAGCAAAGAAATAAAACGCTACACTTCTTTTTGTTTTTTTATTACTACTGGCTATATTTACAGTCGATGTTTATTGAGTATCTTCTAAGTAGCCGACGCCAATAAACTTTGCTCAATCAAACTACGGAAAAGTAATAAAAATCAATTCATGTTTAATTTCTTATGGAAATTCAATAAAGACATACATTATAACTATGATGATATTTCTTTTTGGAGGCGTTTAGATTAATTTTTATTCTGTGTGTTTCTTTCTTTTGTGTCTAGGAGTTGTTATTTAATGAATGGAGAATATGCTTAGGAAATTTAATATGTTGAAAACTACTCGCAATCAACGCGAAATCACTACCCTTGTTAACACCACAATCAAGCGTGATATGCCGATTATATGCACGCTACAAAGCTATAGGAAATGTAGCCGAACTTTACCGAGAAAGATGCACGACTACTACACAAAATAAATATAATTTTCTTAATTATAGTGTAATATAGAATTCGCTTAGTTGAAAGAACAGATCTTACAATGCAATTTAATTTAAATGCGAAACAATACCGAAACGAAGTTGTGCACGAAAGGACACCCCTTACATCTCTTACAGACATCAACTCGGCTAAAATTTCGTATTTATACAAAACTAGCCACCCACCCGCGTGTAAATTCTCTCTAATTAAAAAAAAAAAATTATGCTTGTTTATACAATATATAACAAATACGCTGTATGGTGCCGGATAAGAATAGTATCACCCCATATCTTCTCGTGGGTTGCGTAAAAAGCGACTAAGGGATAAACCAAGGGATGGGCAGCACTATCCTCTGAGTACCACAAATACCTACTGCGATCGCCAACCCGACTGCAAAGCGTGGCGATTATGGCAATTCCCCCCCTTTTTGTGAGTGACCTATGACCAGCAGTGCACGTCTTCCAGTTGAGTAGATAGATAGATGTACGTAAATTGAAAGCCTAGTTATGAATAAATTCAGAGATTACCACGGTAATATCTCAGTGTTAAATCGACCTAATCAGTCCATCAATCTAAAATCATTGACCTCATCTGAAATTTTAAAGGTAATTGCTTTTTAACCTTACTAAAGTAGAAGCCGTGTCCTACAGGGATCTGATATGCAGTCTAAAACATGCCAATGTATATCCATAGTAAATGGATCTGCGAATTTCAATAGATTCGAGTTTCTTGCCGGTTTGTCTCGATTACGATTGTTTTACGAACCGGTGGTAGAATTTTACCGTTTATAAGTGCCTTATCAGGGCCTAAATTGAACAAAGTATTTTTGAATTTTTATTTGATTATTAAAAAATGTTAACTTATGTTAAAGTGTTTGTTTAGGATGTACCACACTGCTAAAAACACTGACACTTCACATTTTCTTTATTAAAAACTAGCTGTGTGTCCGCGGCTACGCCCGCTTTCCTAATATTCTTTAACGGCGGTTAAATTGTTTTATACGGAACCTTAATTATTGTCCTAAAAACTTTTTGGTATTAAGATAAAGTAAAATATTTCACATAAATTCAAGCACTTGTTCTTAAAACTGACCATTGAATTGGATTTTATTTACATCTTCAGAACTTATTTTTTAAGTGCAACTTTAATTATTTTCGTAAATTAAAATATCCTCGTAGTTACCCGGAGTAACTTCAGATGTCTACCAAAAACAGTCCCACATAAGTTGGTCCAGCCGTTCTGAAGATTACTCGGAACAAACAGAAAGGCCAAAATTGTATTTTTTGTATATAGGGTTAATGAAATTTGTTCAAAAAAATATTTTGACATTTCAAACATACACTTCAATTTTATTTATTAGGATAGATAAATTATTATAAATTCTATTTATTTAATCGAGCGCAAATAAACGTAGCAAACTGTTCTTAATTGATTTAATCAATCTTAAGTAATCACCGGCGACACAATACTGTCGTGTTAAATTTCACAATTCATTTTAACTGCACAACAGTTGCATTTCTTTTATCGGGTAATGACAACTGTCATTAATCGAAAGCTTTGATTTAAATCACATGTGTAAATCGATCACCATATCGGCATTATGTCAAATTACTTCATGTTCTATGACTGTAAAACCTGGAAAAATTATTCATTAACTACGCATCTGATTGGTTTATGGTTATGGAATTGAAACACTCTATTGTTTTAAATAGACATTAAAGAGATGGTTATTCAAAAAGACGTAAGTATCACAATAAGATTTTATGTTTTGAAAGTTAAACTCGCGCGCACAACTCGGCTGACGATGAAGACGCGGCTTATCAGCTAACGTGATTCCTGAAGTTGATTTTAAGTTGATTTAACAGGTTAATAGACAGTAAAGCGGTAACAATATCATGAGCTCTCTCACCAAAGTTTTTACTTATGGTCATCGTGGAAAATGTGACTATGGGTGATAGTGATGTAGACACCCTATCGTGACAAAAACGAAATACAAAAATCGACTTAATGCTGAGATTCATTAAAATCAAAATTGAGTAAAATTTATCATGACATCAACTCGGTTTACATCAAAAACCAAACTGCTATCACATAGACTTATAAATTATAAAAGACATCGTCTCTAACCACTAAACTTTAGTTAATCTTTATGTCTGTTAGTTAAGGGCTTATAACTAAAGAACTAGTGAACCGATTTAGATGATTCTTTTTTGTAATCGTTTTGTAAATTATCTGACCACATTATTGTTTACATTTAGTTACATTAGGTAGTTTATTAAAATAATTGTAGAATGTAAGTACATTTAGTTTTAACCATAAAAACTCGTGTTTTAACTTAATAAAATTGTATTTATTTGACATACATTCATAGTTTATGCGCTACAGAGTAAATGCAATCCACGGACCAATCAAACCGCAATAATGTGAAACCTTAACGATATTATCACAATTAATTGAAATGTATCGTAAATTGACTCGAATCGAATGACCTCTACTAAAGGGCCGTTCATGGATTCCGTAATAAAATTGTTATACTTTTTATTTTCAAGACCCCCCTCCCTCCACCCGTCTACCCCTCCCTGTTTTTTTAACAATAGTAAGAAAACCTTTTATCACTATCACATGAGGTGGAATGGGTTCAAAGTAATGTTAAATGTATAGCCAGTGCCAGATTGGTTTATTTAATTCTATGTTAGCTGACCTAAAGTCTTCTTTTTGTATGGAACAAAATTAAGTTAAGTGAATTAAATAAATTCAAGTTTATTATGAGTTATATGTAACTTAAACTTAAGGATAAAATTACAATGGCGATATAGTTTTTCTTGCGACTAAGCTTATAATAAAGAGAAATAAAACCTCTCCCATGATAACGTAAGCATTGATATAATCTTGGAAAATAAAAAACAATTTTAAATATTAAAGTAAATATTGCTTGTGAAGGTACACTGTGATGTAAAAATTGAATGGCGTTAGGATTATTTGTAATGACTTGCAAGTATGAAAATATGTCGCCGACCACCTGTGATGCAATGTACCGACGTGTACCGGTGATACTCGCATAAGAGTCGATGCCTCTAGGTTCAGTGCCTGTACCATCATGGACTATATCGTTACTTAACATCAAGCGAGATTATGTCCAAAGCACTGCGTGTATAAAAACTATTTTTAATTAATATTCAATTGTATAATTAATTCGTCAGCATCTTTACTATGTTAGAAATTTGAAAACACACGCTGAACCCAACTAATGTACTATTTCTTAACAAATAAATAAATTCAAAAACTTCAACATACTTAACAAGTTAAAAAAAAATTTTACCGGCCGTAATGTAAGGTTTTATTGACGATTGTATGATAAAGCACAAATAAGAGATCTTAAAATATTAATGAAAGTATAGTCGAGCGAGTAAAGCAAAATAACATAAATATTGATCTGTACTACTTAATTTTACAACAGAAAATATATTTCATAACTTTACGACAATTCAATAAAAACTAGTTCACAAACATTCATCTGGTAATAACACATATAAAGCATCTAACAAATCAAAACTCAAGAATCTGATTTATCGTTGGAATCGGTTGGATCTATGATTTTTATTGATCGTAAAGACCAAAGGCGATATAGCCCGTGTTAAATGTTATTCAATAGATTTATTTAAAAAATACTATAGACTGTTTAAAATCGAATTCTGAAGAATTGAATGGTCGTGAATTATCTGAAGGCTAACTCATACCTATAATTTTAAATATTACAATTCCACTTAAGGTATCCTAATTAAGTAACTATCATAAATTCTCTTTTATATTATCCTAAACAAATTCACCATATTAGTTTATTCACCTAATTATCCCTACTTTTGTTAAGAGTTAATATTATGAAGATTTCCGTAACAATAAACATTTTGCAATACATATGTTAGAAATTAACTTGTCCACTACTCCGAGTGATTTGATATTAAGCTTTAAGCCAAAATAGACTACTGCTAATATCGTTATATAAAGTTATCTCAAGTTTTAAAACTTGAAAAAACAAACTTTCGCAAAAACCTTAGCGACTAAATCGTCTTTCATGCAATTTATTTTCAACGCATAAAAACTTTACGTTATAGTATTTTATTTAATATATCCATGTTAAATTACAACATGTGCTTAGTTAACAAAGTGATAAACAAAAATTAATAACCTTATAGATATTATAATTTACTACCACATATAGATATACTAAATATATTATTTTCACAGCCATACATAGTAACAAGGCGCGATGTCTCTTGCGAACGTGAAACGAAGTTTATTACCAGCATGAATATTATTAGTTATCAATCGCGTCCGCTTGTCCGGCTGTCCGTTAAGTTGTCGCCGGATGCATGTCTAACTATATTGATGGAGCCAGTCTCACTCGTCGTGCGAATTTCACCTCATCGTTTATAATTGCGCCTAATTATGTAAACACCCTTATAAATTTGTAATATGTCGCATTCGCTCCACCACTGATACAATTTCAGGTAAAAAAGACACTACACAATTTATATACCCCATTAAATTAGAGCCAAATAACAACGTCGATAATGAGGCAATCGAGAAGATATCTGTTACAGTCTCTGTTCTTATTTTTTTTTGTACCATTATCATTGAGCAAGTTTTAGTCGAAATTAAAGTTTCGTTAAAATACCACAGCTGAGTATGGACGGGCGGCGACAAAGAAGTTAATGGAACACATAAATTTGACAGAATCCTGTTTTTTTTTCCGAAGTCATGTTATCGCCGATTTAACGAGACAACTGAATCAAATACAATGGGTGGACAGACACCACCGCCTAATTGATTTGTCCCATTTTATTCTTTATAACGTCGCATAAATATAAAATATCATAAGGATAATCCAATATTTATAGTATCGAATCACTCCATATTACATTTCTTGATATATTTTATGCATAATCTTACATTTTTGTTTTGTTTTTACATTTTAAACTCAAAATAGTATTCTATCTTACACGAAAATATTTAATAGAAAAAAATACATTTGAAATAATTCTACAAATATACAGTATATTTTCATTATTTTTATACTTTATAATTCAATTTAATAAAAATATAAAAGCTCGTTACGTCGTAATTAGTATGTTGATTACATTTTGTCAACTACGTAATATGAATCTACTAGAAGATTTTCCATAAACGGTTAACATCAAGGTATAAATAATTAAAGATTTGAAGATAAATCATACTAGAGTAAAACTAGAAGAAACCAGTCAGACTCGATAATTATAAACAAATTTAGAACTACAGAAATTGTTCATGTTTGTTTCATTGGTACTATGAATAAACATTGGTTATTTATTTCGTCCGCTTGATTATTACTTTTTGTCACATTATTATAATAAAATTATCTGTCTTAGTAAACAAACTTAACAATAATTGAATACTATTTTATGATGAAGTTTAAAAATCGTTTTTAATAATGTATTTTATGAAGTTAAAAATAACGGTTGTAAGACAAACAGAATTACGGACGTAACAACCAATGAATGCATTAAATAATTTAGATTTGTTTTCATTAGTTGTTACACATAATCTTTTGCAGCTTTTTTGGTATGCAAAATTAAATTTTCCAGCACTCTTCGATTAAACCAATTTTTTTTTAAATATATTTCAATAAATAGAGATTTAAAACCGTACGAAAATGTTAATTTTTTCTAGCATTCGGAATATGTTTGAAATGCCTGGTCGGCAATCAAACAGTTACTAACTGTACAACAGGGCCTTTCTATTTTTTTTTAATTAATTTATTCGAGCAAATTTTTTTTTCCACTTAAAATTATTGCAAAAAAACCTGAGCAATTTGTATCGGAGCGAAATTAAACCAGAATATGCCAATTAAACACCATGTTCTGGCACTCGAATAAATTAACATAATTTATACTTATATAAATAGTTGTCGAGTGAAAACGATCGTGTGTGTCGGTGTGTAGCGTGCAGCGAGCAACGTGCAGCTAGCAACGTGCAGTGAGCGACGTGCAACGAGCAGCCTGGAGCGAGCAACGTGTACAGCGAGTAGCTTGTCCGGACAGACGTTCCTGTAACAAGAGCGTGTGTCCGAACGAGAATCTAAATTCCGCAAGACGCGTACATTGCGACGACACGTAGCGGCCGGTACTAAAGAGAAATCATTCCGGTGTTATCAACAATTCGTATTTTATGTAATCTCGATATTTTATATTACGTAGAGATATAAATGAAGCCTATACAATATAAGATACCTTCACAACAGTCAACTCCGGACGCACCACTCCCACAGTTGCTTGTGTTTTTTTTGCATCCAGTTTGAGACATTCCAACTCTATCCTAAAGAGTGGTAACCTATTTTTGACTGGTATCAGATAGGATTACGGTCTATTTTGAGGTTAGTAAGAATAGTTATAACATACACAAACTAATTGACTAGCAAAAAGTCACATGTGTTCTATACACGTGTTCTATACAAATATTCTCTACATTACATTACTTTTACGCAATCATTGGTTTAGGTTTAAAATAATACAAAGAACTAGCTAATGATAATATTTTTATGGAATTGTTTATCTTGGACGAGACCAGACATTTATGAATTTAAAAAAGAATGATTTAAATTACTTCGGTAGTTCTCGAGTCATAAACTAACCAGGATAGCCAGATTAAGAGAATAAGAATAAACTTCCAATCACAAAAATACAATACATTTTTAAACTTTTTTCTTTCTTTTCTTTCCTGCGTAATGTAATTTTTAATTTTTTTACACGAAACCCTAATTATTTTTAATATATACTAAGTGAAAGCAAATATATTTCTCACAAATTCAAGCATTTGTCAGTAAAACTGACGATGACATTGTTTTTTTACAACTTCGTAGGTTCTCATTTTTTTATACGGAACCCTAATTATTTTCCAATTTTTTTTTCTTTTTAACAAAAAGCAAAATTATTTCTCACAAATTCAAATACCTTCCAGTTAAACTGTACATTGAACTGGATTTTATTCACAATTTTAAATTTTTTTGCCCAAGTTATTTTTTGTAATTTACGCGGAGTAACTTCAGCTACCTGCCAAAAAAATCCCGTCAAAATAATTGCAGCCGTTCCCGAGATTACCCGTAACAAGCATACAGACAGATAAAAATTTTAAAAACTGTATTTTTGGTTTAGGTATCGTATATACATTCATATGCATTTAGAAAAAAAAAAATATTTTGATTTTACAAACTAACACTTCAATTTTATTTATTAGGACAGATTAAAAAAAAACATATGTAACTAATTACTTTACTTCTCTTTCAGGTAATCATAACAAAAGTCCTTCAAATATGATACATGAAACAGGTAATAATAAAATTATATTGCGTCCTCAATTTTTTTCTTCATATAAGTCAATATATTTATATGGTTAATAAAAAAATAATAATACATACGAACGTCGAGCGAAGCACGCTTACTATAAAAATACCTCGTAAATTAAGGAAATCGATTAGCAATAAAATAAATTACATCGAGGTTTATTGTACAGCTTGTTTAGATATGTATTTAATTATTTTTTTAATTATTATATTGTTATTATTATTGATCAATTATTATTATAAACGTTCCAAATGGTTGGCGGCCCCTGCTCGGTTTCACTCTAAAAACCAGTCCGTATGGTTCGCCGCACCGATGTATCGATCCCGGCAAATCATAATCAACGATATTATCCCGTGAAATCGAATCATGTCGACAAATAACATAACAACGAATACTCGGTGCGCCTTATTATTAGTTATTAATTTAAATTTATAACGGTACTAACACGCTCGCACGTCGTGTACGATGTTACGTTGAATATAAAACAAAATTATGTATGTTTTTTTACTACGCTGCTTTGTGTCGCAAGGATACAATATTTTATGTTGTTTATTTATTTATTTTTTTTTTTTGGCTGGACCGATCTCGACGGGACTTATTCGGGTAGATAGCTAAAGTTACTTCGCTTAACTTAGGCTACTTTATTTTTCGAAATTTATTTGGGGTTCCGTGTAAATAAATTAAAACTCATGAATTATCAGTAAAATCCTAGTTAATGCACAGTTTTACTGCAAGGTCTTTGAATTTGTGAGAAGTATGTCTGATTTCAGTTAGCAAAAAAATAATTTAAGGAAAAATTATTAGGAATCCGCATAAAACAAAACAAACACGAGAAATAGTAAAAAGTAGATTCATTAGACAGCACCATCAAAAGTTTATTTTTCAATGATTATTTAAAAACTATATTACGTAGTGAAGATTATATGAAACCTGGACAAAGCCGCGGGCATACAAATAGTAAATATATAAAGGTGAAGACGTTATTCATTGAGAATAACGTCAAGAAAATAAAATAAAAATTTCAGAATCCTTATAAAAAGGCAGAACGAACCAAAGCAACTGCTAAAAAATTCAAAATTCTGTTTCGTAACAATTGCATCGGTAAGAAATATTGTAACAAATCTTTATATATAAATATTCCTGAGGCTACGAGAATGGTTTAGATTCAGAATTCGGTCCAATTTATTTTTTTATATATGAAACGCGAAGGAAGTCGTTGGCACAGCTAGTATTATATATATATATATATATATTAGTTAAATTGTACCAGTTGCACACTATCATAACATTCCACCTGGTCTCACTTATATGATCTTCTTTGTCCGGTAAAATGTTTTCACAAATCAAGGTGCTTTATGATACTAAATAATAACAAACGAATTGATGTTAATTAATGTGTCGAGTACCCATAAAAATGAAACAATCGAAAGACAATAGGAAAACAATGGAAAGCTGGCGTAAACGCCGGGAAGGTGCTCAAGGGGTTAAGTAATACAAAAAGAAATGTAAACAAGACCACTGTGACTAGTCAATATAATATAATAATTATTGTCAAGTTTGATCTGATACTTTTGACATTAAACTCTTCTTCTTCTTCTTCTTAGTTAATGGCAATCTGTGTGTACACACAATTTGTGCCAATGTCATGTGGGTAAGATTTTCAATCTTGTATCAGCGTTACCAAGCTCCGACAGGACGGTGGCCTATCCTGCTCAAACTTTCCATGGAGCTTTGTCGGCACCTCAGAATGTATGCTACGCGTTGTCTTCTCTAATAAACTTAACTTGAACACAATAACCAAACTATTTCACACAAAACGCCACCAAGATTACATGATACAGAGTCAAGTACACAAGTTTAATGAATTAAAGAAAACAATTGCTACATGTCAGACTGAGATCCCGCCAAAAAAACTCCCACATTAAACTCATTTTCACAAATACAGTTAGGTGTCATACTAACAATTCAAATGTATCATGAAATATAGGTTTGAACATAAAGATACAACCAACACAACCGCGACAAAAACCAATAGGCCGCTAATTAAAATTTCATTCAAATTAGCCCCGCTGATTATATAATTGAGTACGGGCATCGATGTCGATGAAATGGATGTTATTCTGTACAAAAAACTGTTCTTCACGCTACGTCGGAATGTTTACTATCTACATAAGAGTGCGTAGATATCTCGAAGTACTTTAATACATTACAAGTTCACGAGATTGTGACTAAATCAAGAGCGGTTTCACCGTTAATGGCTACGGACATCTTCGTCGCATCATGTTTTAATAGCTCGATACTAGTGATGTTCCTACGTAATTATACTATGTCGATAGTTTTCTAGAGTGACTGGAAAGAGATGCTTTTGCGACACTGCTTAAAGGATCTTTCGAAAATGGTATAGCCCAAGGATGACGAATACGTTATATTATGATTATTTAATTAATTGTCCCGAAATAATTATAACGTATTCGTTAATTAGTAGTAAAACAATTAATTATGCTGTCACTAGTAAGTTAAAATATATATTAACCAGAAAAAATACCTATGATTTATTCACTGTACTTTAGCAATATTTTTAATGATTTTTTCTATTTAACATAATTAAAAACAGTTAGTCAAATTTCTGTCAGTATTCAGTAATTACAAATACTATACCCACTAATTTCGGACATACCCATAATTATGTTTACTACATCGATTACATGTATCAAAATTACAATAATGTATTCCCTTATAGTATACGATCTACATACATTTAAATGTCGACATACACAAACGATATAAATCGATATATAACATTATCGATAACCGTCACATCACTCGGAATTAGTTCACGTTAGCGGATGGACAAGATGAGTATGTAAAACAGGTGCGAGGTTGCTCCGAGTAAGGTATAATAACGTTGCCTGAAGGCTTACTAGGAGCACTTCCTTTATTTAGAGAAAGTCTTTCGATGCCTCTTCTCGACTAGTGATTAAATATTCCTAACTTGGATCCAGGGTGCGGTATGACGTAATTGTAATTTATATTTGACTAACTCTGTACCCGCGGCTGTGCCCGCGTTTCATATGTTCTTCACAGCGTTTTAATTTTTTATACGGAAACCTAATTACTTTCGAAAATCAACAGTACCCGGAGTAAACTCAGCTATATACAAAAAAAAATTGTTAGTTTTATAAAAAGACACTTCAATTTTATTTATTAGTATAGATAATTACGTATATTATTTATTTCTTTTTTAATATGTCGATTACTCGTAAAAATGAGACAATAGGAAGACAATAAGAAAACAATGAAAAGCTGGCGTAAACGCCAGGTTAGTGCTCAAGGGGTTAAAATTATAAATATATATAATAAATTGTATACGATCTCCTTTGCATTCAAGTTTACCTATAATAGATAATACGCAATGATTTTGAGAAATTTACATAAGAATCTAAATTCTATATTAAAAAACCGTCTAAACATAAATGTTGGAGTTAGAGTATTATATCCTTTTACACAATTATACAATAATTAAAATAAAACCATATTTTAAAACTTCTGGTAGAATATACGGGTGGTATGGGTTTTGGGTTCTATGGTCGCCTGGGTTGCGACCGCCAAAAACACACATTTAGCCTATCACGTTTCAGAATCCCCAGAAACATCTACTGCAATCGCCAAACCGCTTACCAAGCGTGCCGATTATGGCAATTCCTCCTTTTTGAGGTTGACCTTTGTCCAGCAATGGCCGTCTTTCGGTCGAATTAATCAATCAACGTTCCGGAATCAGCAAGAGTATATTCAGAGCTACCTAGAGGTTTAGCGTTAGTAGATGTAGGGCAGCAAGATGATGATGATGACTGTCAAATATATCTATCGGCTATCGTTTAGACTATATTTTATTTAACATCAAACGAAGTGCAGTCAATTTGCCGTCTATAAAAAAAATTGTAATTTTAATAAATAATTGTAAACATTTAAACCGAATCCATATTACTACATACACTAACATGGCTTATTTCGTATGATATTTAAGGCTTACTTATCTAACAATTGACTATCAAATATCAGGCTCACATCCTTTCTATCTTAATTGATGCGCCATCATCATATCCGGCGTGCGTAATACGGAGCACTTAAAATCCAGTCCATTGATTATTTCGTAACGAGCATTGCTACTTATATTTGTTTTTTTATTCTAAACAAATTTAATATTAGTAGAACAGGAAAGTAGCCGGTTCCACGTCGGATATTAATTAAACCACATTATCTGAGATCATTGTATGACCGAATGATATGAACTTCGTTATAATAAAACGAATCATTAAAATTATTCGGTTAATTGGTGCAGTAGTTTAATTAAGTATCTGTTTATAGTATCGCGTAGGCTCACGGTGATTATTTTTAATGATATCTTTAGTATTAGTAGGCGTATATTTACAATAAAATATTTAAGCGTATTATTTTACATACACAACGTCACGTCTCTCCTTCCCATAAGGGTAGGCAGAGACCACATCCTTCCGCATGCTAAGATCCTGAAACACGTCTTTCGCCTCTTCTAACTTTCATAAGCACCTTCATAGATGATCTTCGATTACGGGTACTTTTGACCTGGCCTTTCTCCAGAACGTCCTCGATCTAGTCGAGATACGTTAGCCTAGGACATCCTAAACCTCACCACAACGTTTCCTTATCATACTGTTCCTTACTTTATCTATTATTTTCATGCCAGCTTTACTTCTTAGACTTTAAATTATATACATTTAAAAAGCTCAAGATGGCTAGTAGGTATTTATCATAAATATTTCGATAATGTGAGTGTAAGCAAATCACACTTATTATTAATAATAAATGTAGGTATGTACGTAAAATTATAAAGCTTAGATGTGAATCAATTAAATGGCTTCAGGCATTTCGGAAGCGGCGCAAGATCCGCCCCCGCGTCTTTGTACGGATTTTCCCCGCCGTCAATCGACCGCGAACGGTATTTACCAGCCACTACTCTTGTT
The DNA here is from genome assembly GCA_014132275.2 of Samia ricini. Classification (NCBI taxonomy): domain Eukaryota; kingdom Metazoa; phylum Arthropoda; class Insecta; order Lepidoptera; family Saturniidae; genus Samia; species Samia ricini. Next base: position 7,071,563 of record AP028159.1, read on the forward strand.
TACTATAATCCTCCATTGTACAGTCCTCTACTATTATTCCCATTACTTCTATAAGGTAAATACTATATGTAGCTACCACTTTTAATCAAGGCACACTGTTCTTAGTACTAAATATATGAGAATCCCGTCATATAGACGTCGGTATTGGACATAAGCCTGTATAAATACATTTTTACTTAGGCTTATGAGGTTACATCTAGTCGCCAGTATGACAGAAATATTTGCCAATAAATAGGCATTACCCGGTTTTTCATAATCCCAATAATTATTTAGCCCAGGTTTTAATACCTGATAATGGAGATTAACATTCTATGAAATGTCTTATCACAAAATGCCAAATCTAGCTATTTGATAGTAATAGTTTGGTATCTAAAGGACTTTTTACGTAAAATTATTCTGTTATGAACCTAAGCTTTCTGTGAAGGAAAACCTTATTATGAAGCTTTGACAAGGTTCTAAATAATTTTTAATGTGTTTCCGAGAGCTATACTTGAGGGCCAGTATCTTGACAATTAGTGTATTTATCATCATGGACTACAACTTCACTTAACATTAAGTGATATAGTGCTAATAGCGCTGAGTTTATTACAGTTTCAACAATAACATGTGATCTTTAAATTTAAACCTAACCGGTCACGTTATGAAGGTATTGAATTACAGCGACATATATAAATAAAATATACTGCTTGCCGTCTGTGTTAAATGAATTGAAACGTTTAGCCTCTCCCCAATTACATTTATAACACTGGATGATACGTATTTATAGAAATATAAACATAATTTTAAAGCATTACAATAGAAGGTTTAGACATGGTCATCTGTTAATATTAGATAAGACCAATGGTTTATGATTAAATATTATTAATTTAGACCAAAAGGTAAAATACCGCCTTTGCTTAAAGTGCGCCATTCAATGAACACTGATTAATTTAAAAAAAAAAACATTGCTATTTAAACGCCAAGGTGAGTTTAACGCATTTTGTTTTTTCATTCTTAATGAGGTCCCATACATGGAACAGCCGGCAGATCCAGAATTTGCATTGATGCTGCTCGCATTACATGAATAATGTAGACTTCTTCTGTAGTTTCCGTATAAAGTGCCTGAACAATGTTTGACAGGTTCGTTTTATTAGGAATAATTAAATTAGTCACGTTTTCTTTACACGGTACAGACTAATTGTTTTGCCAACAATCTCGCCTGGTTTTAAGTGATAATGTGATCCAGGATTGTAAACACACTAAGCCTGAGCTAGTGGTTCTCAAGTGATGAACACAACTATTGGTATTTGGAGACAGGTTTTCAAACTTGAGGGTGGTAGTTACCCAGGCGGGCATTATGAGAAAGTCCTCTTTATACCGTCCTGGAATATTTTTCAAATTTATAAAAAAATGTTTGGTCGTCACGGGACGACTAGTAGATATGAAACATGAAACTTCATTTTTCTTCATATTCACGGCTTATAAGTCGGCTTAACTTTGACCAATAAATGTATCACATCTGAACGTAAACATTGATAATTAACAATCATTAGTAATAAAGGAAAATATTTACATTATGCTACCAGTTTACTAGATCATTTAACAAACGAAAAGAAAAGAAACAAAAAGAAAATTATATCTACATCAAAATAAATAACAGATAATAATTGAATTCAAAAATGTAAATTGAGTTCAACAATTATTTAGTAACATTCCTACAACACATCTTATGCAAGCCTTTAAATAAATAATAAGATTTACGTATCCACATTTCAAAATATATGATTTTCGAGTAGACAGATAATAATAATGGCCAATAAACAATGAAATAGTTGTTCGCTTCAATAGTAATAACTACATAGACACGTGGGCCGGTACTGAGAGTTTAATACCTAAAATTATTACACAACTCGTAGGTAAATATATATATTAAGGTTATACAAGCAAAAATTCCTGCCACTTATCCATAATCTAAGCAATAAAACATTATATTTTGCTGGCTTAGCGTTAGCTATAAAGATTTTAAAATAAAACAAACGGGCATACGGTATACTAGGTATGTGAATAATATAAATAACGTGATATTAGGATAAGTTTTGATAGATACGTTTATTGCGTACTTGCTGTGTGCTTCCGACTGCGTCCGCGTTTCATATAAATTTTCACTGCTTATTTTTTTATCCGAAACCCTAATTATTTTTGAAAAACAAAAATACCCTAAGTTCCGCAGTGTAACTTCAACTATCTACTAAAAATGTTCCGTTAAAATCGGTCAAGCCGTTCCAGATGACCCGGGACAAACAGACAGACAGACGAAAGTTTTAAAAATTGTAATTTTACAATAAAGTTATCAGTCAAACTTGATCGCAATTCTCTACGACAGTGTATACGACAGAAGCACATCAATAATGAATGTCATTTCTATAAAAGCATTAACACAACGCTCAACTGGCACATCGATATCGTCTTTAGGAATCCGCCAGACATTTCGTATGAATGAATGCCAAGGCTTTGAATGGGGTCAGTCTATTGTCAGCTGATATCATTGTTAATTTGTTTCAAATCAATCCCTCTATTATTGTGTCATTATTATAAATGTGACAATGTGAATATGAAAAATCATACAAACGATTAGATATCTTTTAGGTTTTTAAAGTTTTTGATTTATAAATATCGTATTTTCATTTGTTATTTCAAATGTCAATATCGTCTTTTAACAAACGTTGAATTGGCCATTAATTAATTACATATTAGGTGTAATATTTAAGTTACAGGTTAAAATAATTCAAATTATAATAATAAAAACCATTGCCGATTAATGAATTAACCAAAAAAAATTCAAAGTCGAAATAACGTACAAAATTCTCTAGATAATACTGTTTCTATGCAATTAAATATTTTTCAGCGATATTACTAATTAATAAAAGTATATAGTCCCAGAAATATTGACAACACAATTGTTTTTATGTCAGTCGATGTTACAATGGTTCAACAAATACATCAAAATATCCGTATGAGAGAATAGGAGTAAGATCTTGACCTGCTACGCATGCTATTAAGTCCTACTTCTGTGTCATTACAACCTGCCCTCATTGGGAATACATCTGCGGTAATAACAGCTCACTGGTACAGCGCTGCATTATCGTTCAACCGGATGCTCGATCATCTGTAATATGGTATGCTTGATTATCAGGTGGACGGACTTATTTATGTTAAAATTTCGCCCTGACCTTAGTTAACACTTATTGATATTATGGTCACACTAGTTTTGACATCTCGTACCTGTAAAATTTACATATTTGAAAATTTGGATGTGTAATTTCAGAAATTCACATCAGTATATCAAAGGCTTTATACTTTAATGATCAAAATAGTATTATCTAAAGAGGACGAATATAAAGACTCCTTCAAATTTGAAACAACATTCGGCATATTTCCCGAAAGAGGGAAATTTAGGGATTCAAAATAAATAAACAGTATTATTCTGGAGAAATCTGATAAAAGTATAACATAGCATGTATTTATTTAAAGTCACGGATTAAAATCTTCTCGATATTTGATCCGTAAAATAAATATTCAGTAAAATTGAAATTCTGAAAATTGACTTTGGTTTATCATCTCATGTTTATTGGAAAAAAAATAATATTGTGGTTACATTCGATTTATATCTTAAAACCAAATTATTTATAATTTTTTTTATGTTGAAAAACGTGCATAACAACTGCAACTATTGACACATTCTCATTTTTCAGTATTTATATATGTTAATTTTATTTAAAATTGTAAACATAACTTTCCCGAGCTTCTATAAAAAATTATATTAAAATATTATCGCTCCAAACGTATAACCCGACATTAAGAATGACGCATCTTAAACATAATGTTACCTCGACGTCTTGATATTGAACGATACTTAATTATAGTAATCATAAACGCATATGTATGCACAATTTAATCATTTTACATCTACATTTGTGTCATTGCGAAATATAGTATCACACTTTTGAATAAGTATATAGCAATTTATATGATAGAAATCAAATTGCTCGTAACCTTAGAAGAGACTTTATCAATTTGAAATATGCATTACATGTATATGTTGATATTTGAAAATGTATTATTCCGTTTAATCACACTCACAATTTAGACGGAATTAAAAATAATAAATATTAAGAATTCGAAACTGTTTCATAATGTAACTAGGTAAAGGAATTGCGTGATCGAGTGAGGAATGAAGAGATTCAAATAAGAACCAAAATAAGCAACATTGGCTGAAAAATTGCCAAACTAAAGTGGTAGTGGGTAGAAGAGGTTCTGGTAGAACCGATGCCCGATGGGGCTAACGGGTTCTCGACCATAAATGAAGACGCAAAGAGGGCCTACCCCCAAGAAGGTAGACTACCGCCCTGGTGAAGGTCGCAGATGTCCGCTAGACGCAGATGGCGCAAGTCCGGTCGTTGTAGAAATCTTTGGCGGAGGTCTATATCCACTGCTGGTCGCTAGAATTATGCCAATAAAGGTGAAGTTCATCAATCTGAAAAACAAAATTAAAAATATACCTATCAAAATAACTGGGGGGTACTTGAGTATATTATTGTAGTTTTACTTTAGAGTAAATCGTAATGAAATGAAAATTGACTTTGAAAGCAAATGCCTGTGACAATTTCTTGTCTTTATAATATACCCTGAATATACCTTACTACGGCAAAAACATCTACAAATCCTTTTACAAATTCTTCTTTCTTCGTATATAGTTCCAACGCACATTCGGTATTGATTATCCCAGTATATTTACCTAAATCAAGATTTAACTGCCCTGAAACTGAATATTTATTAGTGACAGGGAAATATTGCTGCGTTCTTTAAATAATTACAAAAGATTTTACTGCTATAGCTAACTAAAACTTACTAATATATGTAAAAAGGTCGTAACATAACTTGCGATATTAAACATGCATGTAGAAGTTTTAAGTGTAGATAATAATATATAAATGATAATATAATAACAAGTGAAGTGTATGTACGTTCAAGTCGTAAGGGAGGAGACAGCCTTGCCCGAGTTCTTAACGTGATAAACATCACACGGTATAGATTTATGATGATATGCCTCGAGGCGACGTGCTAATGTATATCACGCATAACTCGAAACGGTAGAACATGTCAAATAACCATTTCAAGGGAAGTTGTTGTTTTTGCTATTAATTGCCGAAGTGAGATTACTATCATCCAGGTCATAACATTTGTTCGCGAAGCCCGACAGAATTAGTCTAGCGACATTTTATTCTATGATTATGTTTTTCGCTTCCTAGATATCAATTAGTCATTTTTGGCTTTTGGGAACGGCACTTTCCATCTATTCAACGGATAGACGGCCACTACTGGACATAAGTATCTCCCAAAGATCTCCACGCCGAACGGTATTGGGCCACTCTCTTCCAATAGATTCCCGCGACCTTCACCAGGTCGTCGGTCCACCTTGGGTAGGCCCACACTATGTCTTCCAGTGCGTGGCAGCCATTTGAAAACTCGTCCACCCCATCGGGCATCGTTATTTAAGAACGTTTTTGTTGTTTTTATTACTAAATCAGTGATAGTCTTTTTGGACGTAGGTTCCAATGAACCTATATAATTCAATATGCCTCGTGAGCTTTTGGTGCAGACAAACATCACGATGAAACCATAATATGGTGGCAGACTATTTTCCAATATCCCTCTGGGTAGCTACGAGCCTCAAGTTTGAAAGTTTGTTGCCAAGCAGGTTTGTTCTAGCATTATCACTTGATAGTCAGTAATTCAGAGTTTAATGTGTCATGTCATCCTGAAGCAAATCAGCCTTGACATCAATTTATGTTGTCATGAAAGCGCTGAGCTATTACATATTTATATGTCTTTTTTTACACGGAATAGCCTTAGTGTTTTGACCACATTCTCACCTGATGTTAAGTAACGATGTGATCCAGGATAGTAAACACACTAAGCCAAGAGGTACTGGTTCTCAAGTGATACTGCCGGAACACACCTATTGGTATTTGGTGACAGGTTTTCAAACTTGAGGGTGGTAGGTACCCAGGCGGATATCATTAGAATATGCCCTACCAACATGCTATAGTTTCCTCATGATATTTTCCTTCACTTATTTGGTAATGTTAATTTGCAAGTTCTGCTTCAAATGATTTTCAGCTGTCACGCCTTTTGTAGCCTACTTTATACACCTGATTAAATATTTAGTGCATTCAGATTTTTGTCTTCGTAGAAATAAATTACTCTCTTATTTAACAGAAACCGCTTCTATATACCTGTTTCTGTTATAAATGTATATATTTGAAACATTTTAGAATAATCTCTGAAAAAAAAATTAGAATACAAACGTCTTATATTTTATTTAACAATTAACATTGACATGAATTAAGTAATGTTACCAAACAGCAATAATATTGCAGCAGCATAACTTGAGTTAAATTGCCTATAAACTTCGTGTGTTTACTATCCTGGACCCATCGTCACTTAACATCAGGTGAGATTGTTGTCAAAGCACCGAATCTATACAGTATAAAAAGTAATTGTGAACATTATATGCAAGCAAATAATAAAAAAAAAATCTAAGTTCTAAAAATTATACATTATAAAAAATATAATATTAATTATATTTTTATGTTCGCTTTCAATATAATCGTTCAATTCAATACAAAATATAAAAACACAATTCTCAACGCGGAAATAAATACGTAAAGATTTCTAGTACTTTGGAAAGAAAATCGTAAAAACGTCAACTTTATGTATAATGGCCACGTTAATTAGAATTAATTGACAATAATTTTTGTCAAACATTCTATTAACGACTTGAGAACATGTATTACAAATGTAGGTAACACTCGTGAACCTGCATTGTGTATAGAGACTTAGCAATGCGAACCGGGGTCAGATCAGCTTTGAATCCTCTGTAACAATGCTAACTGCTTCATTAACATAACATAGATGTTATAAGTGGAACATATGGAAGGTTAAGATACTTATCGCCGATTATATCTTTGTAAAGATGGTTATCCACTATATTGATGTAGGCACTCTTAATATTAATAGTAAGACGCTATTTAAATACGCTATTTAAATATCTATTAAATAGTATTTTTTTTGCTAATTTTATTCAATTATGATATTGATTCTAATTAAGCTAACCAAGTAGCTAAATAAAATAATATGTTTGATATTACCTTACTGATACTTATTCAGATGATTTTTTAGCTGTCGGGAAAAAATACTTAAAAAAAAGGTGACAGTTAAATTAAACAAAATTAATAAAAACAACAATATGTACAAGTGCCTTCAACATATATCCGTCTTGTATGAGTCAGAATATTAGCCTATAAAGTTAAAGAGATAGGTGTAACTTTTAACAATATACGAGAGGTTATTGGTAATTTTTAAGAATTTGTCTATCTGTCTAATTACTAACACGCGTTTCTAGAAGTTCATAAACAGAACAAGCTTTAAATGAGAATTTAAAATAATCCTTATTGCATTTAGTGTTACAATTGTTATTAAAACATCCATTTGCAAACTACACAAACTCGTTAATATACGGTCCGAACATTTGTAAGTTTACCAAATTAATTGCGATTAAATAAAATAAACACGTAATTAATACGGCAATATTTTACAGTGTGTGTACTACAGAAAAAAAATGTGTATTCGTTTTTAATTCTTGCAGTAAACATGATAATACTCGAGAGCTATTGAACCGATTTATATGTGTTTTTTTCTAAATTATAGCTGTATTCTCTAGTCAAGCTTTAGTGTATCATTTATATGGTTATAATAGTATATAATGAGAATACTAATTGTGTATGAAATTAAGTCGTTCGAAAAATGACAATCATCGAGTTCCTTTAGATAAATTATTTTTTGGGATATAATACACATAATTGTCTTAAAGAATTTAAATTATTATATGTAAGCGGAGTCACGGGTACAGCCTTACCTATACCTTACTATAAAACCTGTCGCTGTCAATTTTCATAGACATTTAATTTAAAATTTCAATCCTCTCAAACTTCAATGCTCTAGATAAATTATCAAGTTATAATTCCACTTAGATTTTTTTATCTAACTTTCGCTTATTAATTATTATTTTTTTATTTTAGATATTTCTCTAATTTGAACATGTTTTAAGGTTACTCCTCTAATTAATTTAGAAAAAGACTTGGTATTAATAATTATGAATTAAAACTTAATTAAGTCAACTATGGTCAATAATTTAATAATTTCAAAGATGATTGTGAGCGATAAATATCGAATTCGCATTTTATCTTTAGTTCAGTTGCCGAAACATTATCAATAAGTGTTTAGACAAGTTTTCTACACTATATAGGCTCAGTGCTTTGACCACAATCTCACCTGATGTTAAGTGACGATGTGGTCCAGGATGGTAAACACACAAAGCCTGGTTCTCAAGTGATGCTGCCGGAACATACCTACAAGCGACCTATTTTGGCGACACGTTTTTAATTCTTAGGGTGGTAGCTACCCATGCAAGCATTATTAGAAAATGCCCTACCACCATGCCATGGTTTCCTTACCGAAAGCTCAGTCTAGTTTTATATAGGTTTGCTCGAACTTGCATCCATTGACGTGGAATCCGAAAGCACTACCAACTGTGCCATCATAACTTCAAAACTGTATCAAATTCGTACTAGAATCATATTCATTATTATATATCTGTTTACCTTCAGAATAACCCCAAGGCTATTTTAAATATAATACATGAATTCTTCCCAACAATGCCAAGGATCGATTACGCTACTAGACACTACATAAATATTTCGCAATATAATATCATTTTTATTACAAGATAATTGGATAATTCGTATATAAGGACAGTATTCGGTCGCTTCACTTTCACTTATCAAAATATATAATTACCGTAGGCGTTCTAATAACATAGCACATGATAGTTACGTATAGGATGTGATAATCCATGACACTTGTCGCATCCGGCTACTGCCTCCGGCGATAACAAGGTAATATCTGTAACAAACGACGTATCTAGTTTAAAGGAGAAACCACACTTGTTCTATCTACGCAGATATTATAACTATATTTTTGTATCGGGTAATCTCCGAAACGGCAGGAGCGATATTGTCGGGATTTTTTTTTTTGTTGATAGCTGAAGTTACTACGGGTAACTTAGGGTACTTTTAATTGCCGAAAATAATTAGGGATATTAGCTATAATTTATGAGATATATTTTTACTGCATCTTAGTAGTAAAATTTAATTTGTAAAATAGTTAGGGTTCCTTATAAAAAAATAAAACGCAGTGACGGATATATGAAACGCGGGCGCAGCCGCGGGCACACACTTAGTATGTATAATATAGTGTATAATATAGTTTTTTTTTACATAGGGCTTTACTATTCGCAGACGTTACAGAGATAATAATGTTGCAACTGATAAAGTCAATAAACATAACGATGTTACATGCACGTCAAAATTAAATCTCCATACTCCAACCATTAAGCCAATTTCAAAGTTGCCTCTAAATTAATATTTATTTTAAAGTACCATTAATTTCATAATCAAATTTTTATGGCGCCGTATAAAGGCCCGATAAACTCGTTTTGTGAAATTGTTTTTTGTATGTGTGTAATTTTTTTTTTTTCTTTCGCTGAGCACACACACGCTAACCAGATATTGGTCGACTGCAAATTAGAGCAATTTAGTTTTGCGCCATACCTATACGGATTTGAACAAACGAGTTTTTTTTTTGTGATAACGACTTGTAGTGATATTTTTATATTTAATCGATGGCTGTTTTACTGTTTACTTAAGACAACTATCGATATCGTTGTTTAGGTACTGTTACTTCTTGGTGGCGGTGGTGGGGGAGGACCTCTCGCTGCCGACCGTTGTTAGAGCCATGGTCGGCAGCGAGGAGGTCTGGAGGGTCGTCGCCTCCTTCAGCGAAAACGTCCTAATGCAGAAGGAGGCTGACGAGAGGGTCAGGGAGGACGACCCGAGGGCGGATCCTCGCCGCAGGAGGAGGCCGAGGGGGCGGTGGGCCCGTTATGTCAGGGGGTTCCTGCGTTTGTAGGAGCCCCCCCCCCATCGTTGTGGACTTTGTCCGTTGTGTGTGTGTGTTTGTGTGTTGTTCTTCTTTTCTGTCTCCTCCTTTTCTCTTCCTGGGTATCCCTCTCCTCTCTACGTCTTGTCGTTGGTGACAAGATGAGCGAAGGAGAGGGACCCAGAATTTTCTTCCTCAGTGGCGGGCTTCTTCCCCTTTCTCTGTGCCCGCCACTGAACTGTCCCAACTTTCATCTTTATGGGGGGCAGGAAGTATATCCTGCCCCCCGGGCTGCAGACCTACCTAGGTCATACCTCCTACGGGAGGCGGGCGAAGAGGTGGGGTTGAGAAGTGTGTACACTCCCCCATCCCCGCTGGGCCATTGCACGACGAGGCCCGGTGGGTTCGCTGCAGGGGGCGACGCGGTGCTTGCGAAAGCCACCCCGTGTCGCCCCCATCCCAAATGCAGCGGACGGCCCCGGGGGCTTTTAGTGGGTATTTCCGGGCGACTCTCGCCCGGGTGAGTCCCACACTTGCACGGAGCTCGTCACTCCGTGCACCCTTGCACCCTATCTATTGTATTGGGGGACTCTGATCCCTCAAATACAATAGATAAGGGTAGTGCGTAAATGCATTTCCCCCCGTCAAAAAAAAAAAAAAAGGTACTGTTACTTCTTCACTCTTAACATAGCAGAAAATCGTAACTTATTTCTGTTTGGCTTGTAATTTGAGAACCATTGAATGAAGTGTAGTTTTCTCAGATCAAATTTGAGTATATTTTGTTACAATCTATGTCAGTATAGTTTTTAAAGCGATGATGGCACAGCGGGTAGTGCAGCCGGCATCCGCGTCAATCGACGCGGGTTCGATCCCCACCTATTCAACTCTAAAACCAGCCTGCAGCTTTCGGTGAAAGAAAACATCGTAAGGAAACCATAGCATGGTGGTAGGGCATTTTCTAATGATGCCCGCCTGGGTAACTACCGCCCTCAAGTTTGAAAAATCTGTCGCCAAAAACCATTAGGTGTGTTCCGGCATCATCACTTGAGAACCAGTACCTCTAGGCTTAGTGTGCTTACCATCCTGAACCACATCGTCACTTAACATCAGGTGAGATTGTGGGCAAACCACTGAGGCATTTCCGTGTAAAAATATAAAATATTATAACGCATATTAGTGGAATAAGTCGATACAAAAATAACTCACCATCGTTTTTCTTGTAACACTAGACCATTTCATCCATCCATCCATTCAACCATTAGGCGTCCACTGTTGGACATAGGTCTCTCCCAATAAAGGGGGGGGGGGATTTGCCATAATCGCCATGCGTGGCAGGTGGTTTGGCGATCGCAGTACGTGTTTGTAGTGCTCAAAGAATGCTGCCGGCCATTCTCTGGTTTTTTTTTTTTTTGCCTTAGTCACCTTTTGTGACACCCACGGGAAGATATGGGGTGATACTATTCTTAGCCGGCACCACACGCTTACTAAACCATTTAATATATTAAAAATACAATTCATAAAAAATAATTATAAACCGGTATATACTCGTATAAGAGAAACCGCTGGCGTATCTAGTATTTATGATACCCTACTGATTAATTTGGCTACTGTAGGAAGCACTAAGTTTAAACCCGGTTAACGAAAAAGATATACCAAATATTTTAATTATAAAGCCAGGTCCACAAGCAAAAGTGAAATTTAATTAGTACAAAACTATATTTTTAAATAGGCAAAGAGTTCAAGACATTTTTCTCATGTATTTATCGACCGATTTCTTTTAAAAGCTATTGACGATCGTTAGTGTTCTCAGTAAGAAAAAATATAGAAAAAGAAAAAAAACAATTTTGTTCAAATTTCGAATGTTAATATTTATTGGTCCAATTTCAATCACTGAGTGAACACCAGTATTCGGTCCGGTACACGGTAAATCGAGTCAACCCTGAGGTCAAGCATAGAGATAATAAGGTTATCAATAAAGAGATTATGAACTTATTGTAAAATGTAGGAAAGGTATAATCATGTTTTCTGTAACTTAATCGTGATAACACCAGGGCTCAAATAACTTGAAATTCATTTAACGATTTCATTTATTCTTCAACAATAATCATACAAAAGTACTTTTTTTAATTTAATTATTTATACATTATCTATTAGGCACTAATTTAGTAGAAGTATGTTGATCTTTAAAAATGAAACTTAATATTGGAAACGTTACAATGTACAATAAATTATGTAACAACGTGATACTATATTATGATTGTAATATAATATAAATTAAGAAATGTCTTATTATTATAACATAATAAAGCAAGAACTCTTGGTATGGATAATAATACATAACCATAGATCTGACAGTGGGACGGAAAATGTCAAGATAACTGACACATGGGTGACATAAAGTCGAAATCGTGAGCCGCGTTTGCCATTTCATTTTGTACGGGGTCTGACGCATCCCGCACGTGTCCTATCGCATCACACCGCCTACGTAGAATGCCTAAGCCCGAACGAGTAGGTGGTCACGGCTTTATCAGAAACACAATAACCGCGAAACATTCGCCTGCCGCGTCTCTTTGCATTTTACTATGGTTTTCTCTTAATAAATAGTAAGAATCGACACAGAACAATATAGAAAGTGTGTTTATGATCATTATTATATTGTAAAATGGACTATTATTTACTTTTCATTTCCCATACTTTCTTTACTTTAAATTACCGATATACATTTGTGAAATTGGATTTTCTGTTTGTAATGTAAAAAAAATTTTTTTTTACTGAGTAGATATAAATGTATATAAGATACCTATACCAAATATACAATTTTGTTTGTCTATCTCCGGAACGGCTGGACGTATTTTGACGGAATGTTTTTTTTGGTAGATAGCTGAAGTTACTCCGGGTAACTTAGGTTACTTTTAATTTTCGAAAATAATTAGGGTTCCGCGTAAAATAATTAAAACTCATAAAAAAATGAATAAAATCTGATTCAATGCACAGTTTTACGGACAAGTGCTTGAATTTATGACAAATACTTTTACTTTACCTTATTACAAAAAAAAATTAGGGATCCGTATAAAAAAAAAAATTAAAACTCAGTGAAGAATATTTGAAACGCACGCGCAGCCGTGGGAACACAGCTAGTGTTGCATAAATTTAAATTACATTAGAACCTCTATAAGTCGAACTTCACGAAGAATTTCGACTTAAGCGGATTTTACAAGAAAGAATGACATGGACTTTTGTCAAATTCTTAAATTCAGAAACTTATTTTTCTTCGAACTATAGAGGTAATTTTAATCTAATCTTCTAATAATCGAGTTGTTAATATTGTAAAATAAACATTGCTCTGTTCGTGATATAAAACTTCGATTTTTTTCCAGTTATGAAGGAAAATATGTACCTTAAGAGCTTGAAGGATCTCACTGATTATTTCGACCTATAGAAAGTTAAGATTTTGGGAAATGAAGAGAAGGAAACAAAACATTTATCGTTCTCTGGTGGTTTTCGACACATCGAAGTTAGACTAAAAGAGGTTTTACTATATTTAGTATAACACATTTTAGCAAAAACTTTTCATTTTATTGCAAATATATATGTGGGGGGAATAAGGTGGGAAATAATCACTTTCAAACTCAAATCTTTTATTTATAGTCTTACGTCGTAAACAAGGAACATAGTCCTAATACATCTTATTGACAAGTCATTTTTGTTATATCTTATAATCTATTACAGTCGTGAATACAAGTGTATTAGGCTCAACTCTATATTAGTCTAATCTTTATTTTTTATATAAAATCTAAACACTTCCCACATATATGTGTATATTATGTATGTATATTGAAATTTATAAAGTTATGTTTCTTTATTTCAAATATTTGCGAATAGCACAACCTTCTTTATTATATTATTTCCACATTCTAACTGGTTAGCTGGTAGAAAATGGTTCGCGGTCTTATGTTTGCCAATGAACATATTATTGGTACAATAAACAATTCATTCATTGTTTATGATATTAATAAACTGAGTATAAATATCCAAGAGATTAGTGGCAACCCTCAAGCGTCTTCAAATTCCCCAGAGGCGTCCCATAGCGCCCGAGACGTAATCAAACAACCATACATCATTTTAATACTGGACAAGTCAACACGACTCCCAATCTCCATTGCAAATGAAATGCAGTTTACGGGTAAACCTCTAATGGTGCACTATAAATTATAAAAGGCTGTTCTGCTATCGGTCCGCGTCCCCGTATAGAATTTCGTGGAGATTACAACCTGAATGCGTAATGAAAATGTATTATTCTACATGGTGTCATGGTAAATATTTTGCACGAGATTTAGTACGTGCTGTGACGGAAATTGCCCGTTAATAGTTGTTAATGTTGAGCTCTTGAAAGTTACAAAGGGAAAATTTTACGTGGTATAAATAAATCCCGAGTTAATCAGTTTTGAGAAATCTTTGCTAAACGCTTTTAAATATGATTGTGACCTACTATTATGACCTATTATTCATGGCTACTTTGAATAAATAATTAGAAATATTACTATAATTTTTAGGAGCTTGCTATTTGATACTTTTTTCGTTACGCGGTTAAGTAATTATGCATGCATTTTTAATTATATCTAATATTCTGACAAACAACAGTTGTGTAAAATTACTCCTTTTGCAAAAATAATAAAACTTTTTGTCGAAACATTTGTGATACTAAAAAACATTAAACATGCTTTCATTATTCGTCACATCTCTTTTCACATTATACCCCTTTATTATTTATAAAGCCAAATCTCCAACTTTTAAGTTTCTCGAATGCTCTCATAAAGAATTTTCTTCTTCATATAAAGATATATTTCTTTTAGCGCCGTATAATAAAAAGTACAGAGTGAATTTTTAGCATCAAACCGGAGTCGTTCACACCGATGTCACACATCATTAAGTTTTTTTTTTTTGTAAATTTTTTCCGATAAACGTTTATTTTTATTTTTATATGCAAACAATATACTTTAAATGTAAATATTTATTTATATTCATAGTATTTAACTGTGTCGTATGAAATTTTGACTCATTTTAAAACGGTTAATATGTATAAAACGTTTTTATTTTATTTAACGCCAACTTCTCACTTTCATTTTTTCTATTCCTATTTTCAATTTTCAAAAACTATTTTCAGTTAATTTTGTTTTCTTTTAATTTCATCACCCCTATATACCATTTAAATATTGTAACATAACCTGTAAAATTACGAAAATTGCATGAAAATATTATTTTCTCTTAATGTGTCGATTACCCATAAAAATGAGACAATAAGAAAACAATAGAAGGCTGGAGTAAACGCCAGGTTAGTGCTCAAGAAGTTAATTATTTATTTTCCTAATATATTGAAATGCTTAATATTTTAAGAGTTTCAAATCAACATATGCTATCTAATCAACTTAAATATAAGGGAACTTTATCAATTATTTCGCCACGCCTATGGTTTTATTTAAACAAAACAATTTCACATTTTCTGTAGTGCAAATAAATTTATTATTTAATTTATTATAAACATTGCGTACGTTTGAAGTTAAATACGTGTTTGCAAACAACCCACAGATAATATGTCTGCTAGACACAACCTACGCTTGTCTATAATGTAAATCAGTTGGGGTTATCACTCGTCACTTCGACTCGCGGCGTCTGTCTCATATCTAAAAGACTTAAGCAACAACACAGGACATAATTTAAACAGACAAACTAACGATATTTACGTAATTTACATGTATTTGTTTAAAGTATATTACAATATAATGCTAAATAGCGAACATTTTTTACACTGGTAGAGTAAATAGTACTTATAATTATTATTTAGTTTTAACTAATGCTTGAAAAATAATGTGTTTTAATATTATACAATAATATGCGCGCGATGATCGTATATGAACGCCAGATATAGTGAAAGAGTGAATAGAAATACGTAGTGAGAGAGAAAAGGACAAAGATAATACGCATGTTACACTTTTTATCGGTAGAATTATTATTTTCACCTTTTTGTTTTTTAGAAAGCGGGCATACCATTTTTTTATAAAATAATAGTAAATACTTTATAGACCATAAATATTTACAAAAATCAGTAATGCTCTGTTACCTAAACTAGGTTATCCCTACCTCTTAGGTTCCAGACCCTCCTGTGCAGTGACTTAACATGCCAACAATTGGATTATTTAATATATTCTAATTTAAGCATAATTCCTTAAACTATACTAATGTATGCTATATTATTCCGTACTAATAATTTGTCTTAGTAATTATTTGCTAGAGTTAAACTAAAGATTGCCAAAGAAATTTCGCTTCTGACAAGTGTACTTTATGCACACAATCTTTTTTTTACATGTTTGTTGTAGATACTTAATGTGTATTGATATACTCGTAGTTTACAGCATTAAAGAATCTTCATCAGGCAACTTTAAATGCGTTTCTCTCTGAATTACCATACAGTTTGCACATTAATATGACAAAATATTAATACACACTACCGGTGTTTTAAGACGTTGGCTCTTATTTAAACTTATTCATTTTTATAATACCAGCGAATTACCACCAAAACTTTCATAAATATAACCAACATAGGTTTTAATAGATATTCTAAAAATTAATACTTCAAACAACACACGTTTACCATCAAACGTTGATGATGGTAACCGCATGTATTAGTGTTTCTTAAGAGATTTTTTCCAAAAAATAGATATAATAAATTAAAAGAGAAATATAAAAAAATAAATCTTAATAATTCATTACTGTCGCCTAGAACCGGTTTTAAATTCGTTAATACTTAAACAACTATCTTACTTATTGTCAAGTATATATATGATCATTGAAATCAAAATGTAAAGAAAAATAATTTTGAAAGTATTTACGTAGGTGTATATATGTAAGTAGAAAGTATGTTTATTTAGTCGCGTACTTAGTTTATTATATTATTAATTGGTACAAAGTTTCTTGTGTAAATTATGTAAGTACTTAAAATAACTGACTTAACGACTCTGCGACTACATTTAAAATAAAAGATCCTTATTATCTCTATGTTAAATAAACATAGCGAACTTTAGCGCACGATTCGCTGCTTAACTGAATCATTAATTTATCTATGACAAAACATCAAGCAGCGATGATATTACGAAATGACTCCGGTTTTCGCGTCGAGTAATTAAATGTCGTAACTCGGCGCGTGCTTATCGACTATACGAGATGGAAATAATTCGATCAGACCTGCTCACAACAGATAAAATATTCTGATATATCTACGCATTGCATAAAATAAAGAGTCTACATCACAGACGTCATAAAGTCTGCGGCTAAACATAATGCAGTACCTACTGTTTTATTTCTACTAAAACGCATTTACTTTATTAAATATCTCGTAACTTATAATCAAGAGAAATAAATGTTTTATAATCCTATGTTATTTAAAGGTATAAAAGACAAATAGACTGATGAAAATTGTTTATAAAAGCGAGAGAGATGAAATATTTGACTTCAGAATGAAACGTGAAAGTATATCATAAAATATAGAATGGCATATTTAGCGCTGGAGATTTATTTTAATTATTTCTATTACAATATTTATCATAAATAGAACCGCTTGAATGTGCTATTTAATAATAATAATAAAGAAATAATTCTACAGTTCGCTTCCTGTGAGAACTCAGATAGCTGTTTTGCTCGATTTTCTACTAAACGTTGGCAATATTATTTCTTGGGATCCCAACCGTGTGTGTTATTACTAAAGAAAGATCGCGGCCAATATAAGACTTAATCTTGAAATGACAGTCTCTGGCGCGGTCGCAGCTAAAGGCTTTGTGGGCATATTTGGAGGGATAGGTGAAAATATCCATCCATCCAACCATAAAAGCGTCCACTGCTGGACTAGGTCTCCCCCAAAGATAAGAGGGGAATTGCTATAAACGCCACGCTTGGCAGACAGGTTGGCGATCGCAGTAGATGTTTGTGGTCCTCAGAAGATGCTGCTGACCGTCTCCTGGTATATCCCTTAGTCACCTTTTACGACACCCACGGCTAGATATGGTATTATTCTTGTGATACCACACAAATGAAAACGTCGTGGTCTTCAAAAATTTTTTTTTTTACTAAATAGTATATGAATGTATATACGGATACCTACACAAAAAATTCAATTTTTATAATTTTTGTCTGTCTCTCTGTTTGTAATGGGTAATGTCCGAAACGGCTCGACCGATTTTGACGGGACTTTTTTGCTATATATAACTGAAGATACTGCAGGTAACTTAAGGTACTTTTAATTTTCGAAAAAAATTAGGGTTGCGCGTAAAAAAATAAATTTGAATAAAATCCGATATAATGCAGTTTTACGGGCAAATGCTATAATTTATGAGAAATATTTTTATTTTATCTTAGTAGTAAATTTTTTTTAGGAAAGTAATTAGTGTTCCGTATAAAAAAAAATTAAAACGCTGTAAATAATGTATCAAACGTGGGCGCAGCCGCGAGCAACAGCTAGTATTTATTAAAATCGATACCAAGAATGCCGAACATAAAATGATGTCACACATATTGGATCCAAACATACTCGGTAATCTTTTGTGTCAGTAGATCGTATAAAGATTTATCTGTCCATAACTACGCACACCAACGTCAATCGATTCAATTACAGACATCGTTCAAATACTAACTGTAGTAATTAAGTTATACTTAAGTAAGGTGTAGTCGGAAAAAAGTCCTGATTTCGGCCGGTTCCCACGACGTGCGTCGCCCTAGTTCTCAGACTGTTGCGTTTTTATATAGGTAATATTTATCACATGTACGCATGCGTGGCAAATCACTTTACCACTGTCTTATATCGACCCGCCAAGTGTTTTAATAGATAATTTTTAATGTGTAGAATTCCATCGTACTTGTTTATAAATGCAAGACGAAAATCTACCTTAGAACTATATCTCGAGTTGTCTTGAATACTCAACGAATGTTTCGAATAGTCTATTGAGCGGGCATAAACATTCTTATTCAAAATTAAAGGAGATGATATAAGGAAAATAACAGTTCCAAGAAAAACTAGAACAGCAAACACAAACAAAATTGAATGGAAGTCTGTAGAGAAGGACTTTGTCGGGAGACAAGCTTTACCAGATTATCAACCGTTTGCCCATATCTTTTTATTAAAATGAATAAATGCAAATTCTAAAGTAAGTTTAGGTACACTACATATTTCATAATTTATAGGATGTAAAACTATTAAGAGTTTTTTGTTGTTTTATTTATAATATAAACATAAATATTTGTTTCTTATCACTAAACGAACAGTAACATATGTAATCTAATTAATCCGTATACATGTTTAACAGCAAGAAAAATCTTAAGGAAACACTGATTTCAATTTACTTCAAGATCGAATTATAACTCAATGAAGAAGCTATAGATAACAAAACCTAATATGGACTTTATATAGGAAAACCAAAGTGCGCTAAATAGGGCAATTCCATGTCCGCTTTAGCAACGATCTACCGCATATTAAGCGATGCAATATGTCAACAGACATGATATATCCGTATAAACATTAGAAACGTTTAGTCCCTCGGTTTTGAGTTCATACATCGGATTGTGATTTTATATGTCGACATAAGGCGAACGGCGCGACATGTTTCCTAAAATAGTGATGTGAAATAAATCAAAGATTGCGGTTGTCGATACAATTTTATTTAGCAAAAAAAAAAACACCCGTGCGATGCGTGTGAATCTGCTACGAACGCGATCGTATGAGAATATAATACGGAATGTCACGTATCGACTCTCTGTGACTTATAAGAGCGCGATTGTTAAAAAAATACTTTTGCAATATTAAAAGTTATTAATGCCCTTCACAGATTGCGATGTTAATAAAATTTAATTCTTTTCTTCACTTT
Source organism: Samia ricini (assembly GCA_014132275.2). NCBI lineage: Eukaryota > Metazoa > Arthropoda > Insecta > Lepidoptera > Saturniidae > Samia > Samia ricini. The sequence goes on from AP028159.1 coordinate 7,091,509, forward strand.
TACTCGTAAGGCCTCTTTAATTGGATTAATGGCTCTGTTTTTATGGTTTTACTTTTTGTATATTTTGTAAGTGGGCATTGATTATTTATTGATTATTGCATCACTTACGATGATAACAGTTTTCTGTTTTAATATACATATTTATGTAAATTAATTTATTGCTGTTAATCTGGTCATAATCAATGAATAAAAGGTATTATAAATAAAAAAGCGTTTATAAAAACATGAAAGCCACAAAACAACAAGCTAATGGAAACATAATTAAAATTGAAACAAATAAGATTTAATCATACCGATTTAAAATTTAAGCTGCAAAGGTTAATTAAATTGAATTTTAGAGACCCATCAAAATATACAGGTTTTCCCAGTCTCCAAGGGGTTAACATTCTTTCATTTAGGTTTTTTTTTTTTACGTCAGTGTTGGACTTTAATCTTATTTAAAGTTAAGTAACGAATGGCGACCTGAATATAATATGTTAATCTTTGCGAATAAACTATCTTACTCTCTCTAGTTCTGTATCAGTTCTCTCTTTAGTTAACCAATCAATTTAATATAGAAAGGTCTACCTATAATCAAAAATATGATGTATTTATGACCAGCTTTTTCTATTTACTTTTTACAAATGTGATATTGGCCGAAAAAGCACCTTTGGGTATAATTATTGTTACTGAACCCATTTTATATTACCTATAGTATACTTGACCATTACACTGTGAAAAAAATTGTTCGTGATCACGCAGTATTGCTGACTTTTGCAAACATTGTTGCTTTTTTGTTTGTTTAATAACTATTGTATAGATACGCAATGACAACAGAGAAAGTTACGCAATACCGTTTTAAATTCATTGTTGTTGGGCTAACGTTTATTTTTATATAACAATCATTGGAAACAGTTTGGTATTATTTTCTTTTGACAGTTATTCTGAACTTGTTTTTTAACTTCTTTATCGTGATTGAAACTGTTAATTAATTGTAGATAGATATTGTAATATGTGCAATTTTGCACTTATTCTATTCGGATATCATGTCTATATCAGTTTTATTATAGATATTAAGTACGTTAGATGATTAGATTTAAATCAGTAGACTATGCTGAATAATAAACATTATAAGAAAATCTAGATGTTGACGTATATTTGACTTAACGTTTTAGCTATTTCCACTAAGAAAGAAGTCTGAAACATTTAGAAACTGATATCTTTTCGTTAATTAGAAATATCAATCAGACATTAAGCCACATGATTGTAAGTGGTATATGCAACAAATAACTATTTATTAAAATGAACGAGAAGTTCAGTCTACTTCCACCTAGGAGACTATCATACTTTTCTTATATTTTCTGAAAACACTTTATTCAAAAATATGTATTACGGTAGTCTTAACGTATGTTAGGTAAACAATTAAAATAGTGAAGCCTGTGAAGCGATGATGGCGCAGCGGGTAGTGTGGTTGGATTGCGCGTTAATCGACGTGGGTTCGATTCCACCTATCCGATTCTAAAATCGGCCTGAACTTCCGGTGAAGGAAAACATCGTAAGGAAACCATAGCATGGTGGTAGTAGGGTATTTTCTAATGATGCCCGCCAGTTTGAAGTACCCTCAAGTTTGAAAACCTATCACCAAATACCAATAAGTGTATTCCGGCAGCATCACTTGAAAACCAAGACCTCTAGGCTTAGTGTGCTTACCATCCTGGACCACATCATCACTTAACATCAGGTGAGATTATGGTCCAAGCACTGAACCTGTTCTGTGTAAAAAAATAACAAAAAATTTAATAATTCCATAAAACACGTAGAAATATAACCTATAGAATACGTTAATTCCGAACACTCAATATAGAATCGTTAAAAACAAAAAAATACTGACGTCTCATTTACAATTCACACTTCGATGCGAACGTAATCCCTGCATTATTATTGGTCGATAAATTAAACGATTTATCGTTGATACACTCACTAATAACAGCAACGTACTACCTGCCTAATCGGAATTCAAATAGTTTGTTAGAACGTAATAGTAGCGTAGTAGGTTTTGTGTTTTATAATTTGAGGAGTGGGACGATTCGACGCGCCTATACGGACGGAATGCATGAAATCCAACAAAAGTCAGTCGGCGGGTTTACAACTCGCTTCACTCGTTGGAGGTGAACGAATAAGCGTTTGAAATGCTAATATATCACACAGTGCGGTGCGCGTGACGCTTCTCATTGGCCACACTATTTACATTAACATATATAACGTTGTTGACTCCGCCTACAACGGTTTCGCGTCACGATGCTTCCGAGCATCGTTAATTACCAGTAATTAGATGTTCGTGACCGAGCATCAACACTAATGTGTTCTAATTCTAAATAGAAATGGGTAATTATAGGAACGCAAATGTAATTTACCGTGCATCTTTAATACCCAGATCTGTAATAGTAGGGCATTCTCTAATAATTGTAACTGGCTATCCGCCACCGTATGTTAAAAACCCATCCTCAAGTAAATATCAGCACAAAAGCTATCGGCATGCCCTCGTATTATTATTATTCGAGAAAGGGATACGCAGGCTAAAACAGTCCTGTATCACTACGACCTAGTTAGATCTATTCTGATCGCCCTTATTTTGCTAAAGCCCACTGCATAGATTTACAATCTCGATATACTGTAGAATCTTTTGGCATAGAGCGTCTGTACCTCCTCTGAGAGCAACGCGTGCTGACCCACAATTCGAGTACATATGGGTATTAATGGATCACATTCACACAAGACATGCTTTAGCGTTTCGTCTGCGTATTTGCAGGACCTACACTCTCTTGTGTTCTGAACACCAATGTTTACTCAAACAACAGTGTCCAATCAGTTATCTCAATAATACTCACAGCTGATTTCTACTGAACATCAAGGCTCCTTCAGCTTTGCGCTGTTTGGATGCCCTGATGAGCTCTATGGAATGAACTTGTCCTGGTAATTTATTCCAGAATTCTATAGCCTTATAGGTGCATTGGTCTCTTATGGTCAATCCTACTAAGTCCCGATAAGTAAACTTAAGAGACTATTTCTTATTTCAACATAACAAGTTTTACCATTTTGAAAAGGATGAAAATAAGTCGATATTAAATCTTATCAAAATCCTTACTCTAGTATCTTTGAAACCTTCCGTACAGCTTCAATGGTTTACCAATAAAAATGGAGATGGTTAAAGGTATTTCTTATATGAACATTCGTTTTCCATTCCATAACTTTTCGGAGTCTACTTTTTATTTAAAGACAAATAAAAAAAAAAAATTATTAGTACAAAGTAAAAGGTAAAGTGCGTCGAAAGGCAAATTAGGGTGTTTGATATTCAATCTACTCAAGTAGGTATAAGTAATGCAAAACTTTTAACAAACCTTGACTTCTCTGAAACGATTCATTTCTAAGATTAGTATAAAATTTCCCATTATATTAATCTAATTGCTAGTGAAAGTTTTAGCAATTTAACTAATTATAAATGTCTAATTACTATACTTAATTAATTAAGTTGTTATTAATGGATTATACTTAATTATAATTACAGCAACTATACTTAATTATAATTACAGCAACACATTATAATTGCAGTATGTAATTTTGAATTAAACGTATAATAAACCAAAGGTAACACCTGAATAAAACAATTTTATTTTATATATATATATAAGACTGGCTTGTGTCATTTCTACTACTGTCCATAATCCGAAATAACTAATTATAAATTCTGTTAATCCTACTAATAAGACTGTCCGGTTGAAGGGTGCCCACAAATCACAAGGCATGCAGCGCGAGCTCACGAGCAAACCAAATATGGTAGGTACTGCGGACGTCGACGGCGACCCTTGCTTAAAGGATTTATGTCTACCACTTTTGGTGCAAATTACCGCGTGTCCACATGTGGGCGTGAGCTAACAAATTTGTGTCTATACTTCTAAAGAATACATTTCCTTTTATACATTATTCGTTTAATCATACTTTAACATCTCATGACTTTTAAATATATATATCTAGTTTCTTATATATGTAAAATACAGCTATAGGTATGTGGGATATATACAAAGATGGATTTCTTCTGAATCATTCATCCGCGTCGATTCTGAGTTCTTTATAATATGATTATTAGCCTACCTATCTAGTATTATACAGTACAGTACAGTAGCCTACCTAATTAATTTCGTCAGCTCATTCAGTCATCAGTTCTTCATCTATTAGGTATTGGCTCTACTTCTATTAATATCCATACAATTATTAATCCAACAAAGCATACCTGATTGATAAAGGAACTTATAGACTCTGATAATTAATAAGTTTCAAGAATACTTATTCTTGCAAAAATATACTTTAATAATAAAGACATATAGAATGTTTACTTTTTAGTTCCGAATTTCAAATTGCAAATTATTCTTTTCACTATAAAAATCATTTATAGAAAAAACTTTGCGTACTTCAGCATATCACCTGATGTTTATGAATGAATTTCCGCCAGACAAAATGTTGTACCTAGTGAGAGTAAAAAAGTTAATATATTGTAAATCAACATGAGGTTTAATCATTTTATCATAGGATGGTTTAGTTCAACTTAAAAATGAAAGTAGTATTTTTAACTTGGCATTCACGCCAATGTTAAAGAAACCAATAAATCAAATTTAATACTGAAAGAATGACAGCGTAAGGTACTTTAGCATGTAAATCAGTTCAGAGCGCACACGCCGACAGAGCGCGTGACAATACGTGGGTGATGCGCATTGACAGATCGATCAAACTAATAGCGTTGTCGAATTTATTACTGTTTATTAATATTAAAAACACTTTGTAAATATTACTAATCTTAGTCAAACAGATATAATTATCCCAGCAAAAAAATATATTCAGTCAAAATACTTACAGTTCAAAGAATTTGATTTTAATACGAGAAAAATAAATTATTACTTTTTACTATATTCTCCTCATGAATAGAAATTAATCTTAAATTATAATTAGATTGATAATAAAGGATCTTAACTCTTTGAGCACTAACCTGGCGTTTACGCCACCTTTCCGTTGTTTTCCTATGGTCTTCCTATTGTATTGTCTCATTTTTATGGTTAATCGACATGTTAAGTAATTTTTATTGCCACATACAATTTAAATTATCCTGTCCGAACTTATAATTCGCAAACATTTTTGCTTTGGAAATAATATATTTCAAAATATGACAAAATATTACCAATAACGGCATGTTGACAATTAAAAAAAAATACACTTTCAGTAGCGCGAATGTTCTAGTTTATTACCGATGTCGCAAAACAGTGGGCGTACATCGAAGGCAAGCGTAGGAGCCGACAAAGATAGCCACCCCCGCCGGTCATTTCGCAACTACGAGCGTACCGCTGCACCAAACATCATAGCGGATGGGGCCAAAGTTGACCAGTCAAACTTGTAAATTTTACATGTAAATTGGAATTACTCAACTATATTTGCACTTGATGACATGATTAATTGCTCACCCATTTATGAACGGAAGGCATTCGTTACGCGAGAACCTCGATTGAGATACGATAACAGTATTTCATTTTAGTGTAATTAGCTTATAGACAACGTATTAAAGTAGAAATTACATTTAAATTATCAAGTTTATTGAACACTGAAGAGTTTCATAATGAAATAATATAAATTAAAAACAACGAGGCATTCTACAGACGGTCACGGTATCCATTGTCCTGTTACTAAAAATAAAATACAAACGTAAACTAGTATCTCACAATAATCGTGCCTAAGGAATTGAGTGTAAATATATATAGTAACAGAATATTTATCGTTTGTTGCAGGTCGGTGGCGCACGAGCCCGATGAGCGCGTGCGCGGCGGCCGCCATGCGCGAAAAGCACGCGGCGCCGCGCCGCCTAACCTCTCCCCCGCAGTCGCCACTCGAACGACATTCCAGCCCGCTGGCCTCTCCACGAGCAGACGAGCCTCTCGATCTAAGAGTAACACACAAGCGTCCTCCGCGGCTAGAAGATGAGAACTGTAATTTGATAGCTCCATCACCTCCCCCTCCACCGACGCACCCAGCTCATCCTGCACATCCAGCGCTCTTACAATTTTGTCGACGACTACCGCTAGCTCTGCCGGCGTCGTTTGGCCGATACCCGTTCTTGCCTGCAGCAGCAGCAACATTATTAACTCCAGGGGCTCCTCGAGCACCACCGGTGCCAAACCCTAATTCTGGAATTCAACGCGCACGAGACCGATACACGTGCTCGTATTGCGGTAAAGCGTTTCCCCGCAGTGCGAACTTAACGCGACATCTGCGAACACACACCGGCGAGCAGCCCTACCGCTGCAAATACTGCGAGCGTTCCTTCTCAATATCGTCGAACTTGCAGCGACATGTGAGGAATATACATAATAAGGAGCGGCCGTTCCGATGTCGTCACTGTGATCGCTGTTTTGGTCAGCAGACTAACCTTGATAGACATCTAAAGAAGCATGAAGCAGAGAACGGCGACGACAATCGCAGGAGGTCACCGGACGAAACATATTTTGAAAAAATCAGATCATTCATGGGACGGGTTGCTCCAGGACGTCGAGCAGCCGCTGCCACTACCGCTAGTCCCGCGGACCACACTTGATAGTGAATCCAACAGACCATATTCCCAAGTACAATAATCTGGTCGGTAAATCCAAATGACTTTCTGTTTATTTAAATGGACTTTTGTTTTTGTTTAAGGATCGCCAATCTGATGAATTAATTTGTGATGCGCCATAATTTAATTTTTTGTTGTTTTACCAATTTTTCTCGCTGAATAAGAACTCATACAAGCATATATTCAGTTATTCAACATTACATTATTAAATTTGGCATTCATTAACAGTCTGTCTTGTATATTATATTGTAAATATTTTAATTTTTTTTTTTTTAAAAGCACTTATGTGTCGATTTATTGCAAATTAATTGCCACTTTAATGTAAAACTCAGTGTGAATCATTATTACGTATAGTTTAGCTTAACTGTACGATTACTATTAATTTCGGTTACCGTAAACGATTGGCGCATGTATTACATTATTAACACGTAAGTAAATTCAAGTGATTTAGACTCATATTGTAAATGCCACAAAGTCGGCTATTAGATTATGTATTAAGTGATTATGCATCTTGTGTACTTAATGTAAATATTAAGGGTTACATTACACGTTTATAGTTAAAATAAAAGAGCGCATACCGAATTCACTACCGATAGATATAACAAATATATTCCTTGACATAAACACGTTTAGACAAAATATTTTATAGATATGTGTTCCAGGAGTGTTCGCTAAATTAGTTTTAATGCTATTTTCGTTGTATGTAAGAAGTTTAATTGTAGTTATTTTTGTTTATTGTAAATTTCGCTTTATTGATGTAAAATAATTAGTATTAATAGTCTGAAAGGAAACGCCGGTTACCAATAAAAATATAACTTGTTGCTTATTGATGATATTATAAATATTCCTTTTATAAATGTTAGTATTTTTTTTTTATTAAAAATTATTTCTCGAAATTTTATAATACATGTTGTATAAATTGTACATAATTATCTGTGCATCGACCATAGACAATATTAAGGTGTTGTCTACTCCATCGTCGATGCCTTCATTGTTAAGTTTCGAAATATTATTTACGCAAATTAGAAATATGTTTAATAATATATCAAATATTACTACTATAGAGGTTACAAAGATATTTTAAAATTCATTTATTTTCTCAAAATTACTAAATTAAGGTAATTATAATCTGTGATTTTATTTATTACTGAATTGAGGATCATCGTCTATGATTGTACGTTTATATTTTTATGTTTTGAAGCTCTCTAATAACTAATTAAAACGTTCCTGTATGTATAGAAAGATCTCTATTTTTGTTGCGACTGTAAAGTTTTATTACTAATATAAAAAAAAAACTTCTATAGGCACCTGTAATATATAATAAATGATGATTAAAAATCATTTTTTAATAACCAAATATTCGAGAAAAAACAATTAAAGTTAAATTAGAGACATGATTAAATTGTTTTAACATTGCTTATACAATTACCATTTTTAAAAACATATGATTATGGGTGCGTACAAACTTTCTAGTAGATAATTAATAACATATTCTTGGCATGCCAATATTTTTTTTACCATTTCCACGTATAACAGGTGTAGGAAAACTATACGTTGAATTGACTACATAAGTTTTTTTTTACTTAAAAAAAATTGTATCATACAAAACTCACAATCTTACATATCATACTTAGAATATATATGTATATCTGTTTATTGATTATTGTTAATGTATTTCAATGTTAAGAGGATATGCGGCGGCGTCAAATTTGAAAAGTAGTTACTTCAGATATCTATTGCTATCGCGTTGCGCCTCAAAGAAAGAGTTATAAAACACGAAACGAACAACTGCAGTTCGGGCATTACCTATGCAAAATAGACGAAAACATAACTTCGTAGTACCATAGATAAATTGGTAGTACCCTGTTTCCTCCTTCAAAACTGAACTGATTTTTAATTTTCTTTCAGTTATTGAAACTTTCAAACTTTGCCTATCCCTCTACGTTTTGCTTTTCCGTTTTTATTTATCAATTTTTTTATACGAACGTCTAAAACTGATGGTAATGTTAGAGCATTTTTCCCATTTTCAAAGACTCCTAGTTTCTACAATGACCAATTTAAGGAACAAACATACTATACAGCTATTATCCAGGGAGGAAATAGGGGACTACGTTTGTATGGAATAAATGCCCCTCGCATATCCTCTTAATATGTAATGAAAAACAAACCCTGTTTTGTTTCGGGTGAAAGTTCTGCAACTGTTTTGTATTAAATGCAATAGGATAAATAGTAACACAAATTTCCATGTCTCATAAAAACTTCTATCAATTATTTCTTATAATTGATGTCAAACAGAATAATTAATGGTTTTTTGTTTTTTGCAACCCATACGATATATAAGTTACCTGTTTATGAATGAAATAGATTGCCATATGCATACATACGTACAATGGTTACATATAACAAATTCATGTTCGAAATAAATTATAAAACTTGTAACGTTAAACATTTAGAGATTATTATTTGTATAGTTTTTTTTTTGTACTTTTGATACAGATTCATCGTTCGGAGGTCACCGATTACCTTTTAAAATGAAATAAAAAAAATAATAAACTTTTTTTGTATTTTACTTAAATCCTTTCTTTACACATATATAAATACCATACACTATTACGCTATTTCTTTTAAAATCTTAAAGGAATGATACATTTACGATACATTTTATTTAGACAAAATACTAACAAATTTTCGAAATAAATCGAAATAAAACAATTCTATATAGAATCACCACAAATATATTATAATTTATTATAATACCGATTTACTATGGAATGACGCGACGTTACATACATGCGCTCATTTCATCGCAGCGATGTCTCACGAACTTCGTTTAGGATATGATTATACTTTATTATCGTTAATTCGCGACAAACGAAACCGCCCAGCTTACTCCTACGGTCGCTACGTTGAATAACTATTCGGTTTATTGTAGTAATCGTTTCGATAGACCAATTTTTTCTGATATTAAATGCATGTAATTAAAATACAGTTTTGTTTCATATAACTACATTAAAAGTAATGTAATTCTAAAATAAAAACAAGCCTAAAAACATAAAAATACTTACTTACTCTATCTAAATTTTGAATAAATTATTCACATTATATACACATTTGAATAATCTAGTCAGATGGAATTATTTTTAATGCCTCACTGATGTCTAGGCGCTCAAGAAGTGTTTTCAAGTAAAAATTACAATCCGATTTTACGAATATAACATTATAAGGTACTAACTGTTAAGGTTAAGTGAATGATGCTAATGTTAGGCCAATAATATAATTACTGCTTATGTGTAGGTATTCTATAGTACGCATAAAAATGTTAAACATATGAATTTTTATTCAGTTTAATTTCTAAAACAAACGCATATTAACGTGAAAGAACATCAATAAATCTTTGATCTGGTGACCAGAAAAAAAAAAAATATATTCTCATGTATAAAAAAAAAATAAAGACATTAGATACACCTAATCCTTTCTTTTATAAAGTATGTTAGTAACCAGATATTAAAATTTTTAAAAGAAATGCACTATTAACAAAAAAGCTATCTATTTATAATGTTTATTTATTTACTGGTTTACAATAATTGTTACATCGATTCATGCTAGACAGTATACAGATATTAACTAAATCTAGCATTATGAAATTTATCAGCAAACACAGTTTGCAATGCTATTCAACTGTGGGCTAATTTAGATGAGTGAAAAATACAAAGTAAATAATTATTTTTTTCTGTATTAGATATATAATCCTTTGACCAATATACAATTCTATTACAATCCACTCATTCCACTCATAGTCTTGGTGCATAGATTATGATGTAGTAATCAATAAAGAACAAAAAAGGAATTAAGAAAAGCTTAAAGGAAACATTAATGACTTTTCATGTTTGTGTATTTTTTAAATAAAAAAATATCAATAAAAAATATAAATTTGTATTACATCATTTTTTTAAATCAAGAAAATGCTTCTGAATTCTGTTTTAATATAACATTACGTTACACAATACGCTAGTGGTTACTGGTTAAATAGCATATAAAACAAATTGAAAAATCACGGTACTTATATGATATTTTAAAAAAAATGTAAGTTTCAGATAATGACAATTTTCCTTAAACGGGCCTTTCAAGTAAACGCATTGACTAAGATAGTAAATAGAAATTGTAAATGTAATGAATTTATAATAATATTTAATATTTTCGTTATCAGGGAAAATCAAAACAATTGCAATTCCGTATTAATTAGCTATAACAATAACACATATTATTATTTATCTACAGATAAAATAGGAAGTTGTTAGAATTGAAAGCTTGGTTAAAAATATTTTTTGGTTCTATTAACTACACTACACGTATGATTATGCATCCTACGCTTTATAGACGAGATGGACTCAACCACCCATATAACAAACCCAGTAACGCTAAATACGCTACCTTGTTTAGTATTGGGTTTTCGATCGATACCTAAATTGAACATTAGAAAGGTATGATTCAAGGACGATTTGTTTTTTTTCGTCGTATTGATCGGTTTTTTTTTTCATTAATGACAATGGATAGCAAAAGTGATTTTTTTATATTAACAATCGAACTGGTGATCTAATATTAGATGCGGAAAGTGGTCGCAGTAAGTAACTATTGTGTAGTATATATAGCGTATTATGAATACCAGAGTTGGACAAGAACGGTATCACTAAGGAGATGGTATAAACGAAAAGCTCAATAAATGTTCACATTGTTTTTAAATAATCAAAATTTTAACCAATGTAATTGTAAAACTATTTTTAATTAACAAAACCTCAATCATTCAATAGAAAAGCGATGATAGCGCAGCGGGTAGTGCGTCCGGATTCCGCGTTAATCGATGTGGATTCGATCTCCACCTATCCGACTTTAAAATCGGCCTGAGCTTTCGGTGAAGGAAAATATCGTGAGGAAACCATAGCATGTTGGTACGTCATTTTCTAATGATGCACGTCTGGATGGCTACCACCTTCAAGTTTGAAAACCTGTCGCCAAAAATGTGTGTTCCGCCAGCATCACTTGAGAACCAGTAGCTCCAGGCTTATTATGTTTACCATCCTGGACCACATCATCACTTAACATCAGGTGATCTTGTGGTCAAAACACTGAACCTATTCCGTGTAAAAAAACAACAGACAAAGCAACAATTTATAATTTTGATGATAAAAAAAAATAAAAGCTTTAATTTTACTTTTTTCTCTCCTTTCTTGACGCCTCCAATAGCATTTGTCAGTGTTAGTGTTTAATTTCACTGCCGTAAATGTCGAACCAAAATACCGCCAAAACTTCTAATTCTATTTAATTATTGTTAATGTCACTTGGTGTATAGTTTTTTAATTTTCTTAAATAATGATTGACAAGATTTTTGTTAGATTGACCAATATCCTTTTAAAAAGATTACCGCAATCTTCAAACAACACAAATCTCTATATTATGAAAGAATTAGATTTGATTTATTTAAAATAAAATTCGCATCTCAAGTATCAAATATACTAAGGTAAGTACACGGTATAGTAAGGTGTGGGATGTGGACAAATAGAGTAGAATATGTGCTATAAATCAGTTATCACAAAGAGTAATAAAAACTAGGCGAAACTTTAGAAAATCTTCTTTTTTAATGTGTCGAGTACCCATAAAAATGAGACAATAGGAAAACAATGGAAAGCTGGCGTAAACGCCAGGTTAGTGCTCAAGGGGTTAAATCTCATAATTTGTTAATTGAAATTATTAACATAACCTAACATTTAATATATAATAGTTGTCTGGTTTTTACATCTATGCGATTCGGTTCCGGTATGCGGTTCGAACAAGAATTATGTACTTTTCATATAGTTTCTGCATAATCCAAACATACATTTCCTCTGCCAAGAATCGCACAACGCCGTTAAATAAGTTTTCACTTCAAAAATTAAAAAAAAAAATACTTTTGACACCAAAATTTACCCGCTGTCTGCTTTTAAATTAGAAGCGTACTCACGTTGGGTGGGGCAGGTTACACAACGATGGCACGGACGGAGCACGGCGACTGCGCGGCCGCCTTGTTAGCGACGCGTGCGCACGCCACTGTTGCGTTGCGTTATTTATTGCTTATTGAAAAGTTACGCCGTTCGCTTTCCTTAGTATTTTTGTTACAGCTTTGCTAATACCTAAACGTACATTATAAAACAACATTGTTACATTCTAAGTATAATTTTAATCGAAAGAAAGACGACATATTCTTTTTGGACGCGTACGCTAGCGCTGAGGAATAGGACTCAGGAGGGTCTTCGCGGCTACGATATACGACTTTCAAGAAGGGACTGAGAACGTTCTCCAAGGTCGACAACGCATCGATAATACGGATGAAGTTATCTATAGACGACGGTAACCATTTAGCATCAAACGTGTTTACCCGTTTGGTTTGACTCAAAAAAATGAAAAATTTTGAATTCAAAAAAACGCATGTGAAAATCATATTAGAAGTATCAAACCTAGAGATCAAAATATTATGACTATAATACGGAATAATGTTGTTTGCAATGTATGAAATTAGATATATGAAAAATTAATATTTTTTTTTACACCGTATAGGCTTAGTGCTATGACCAACTGATGTTAAGTGACGATATGATCCATGGTAGACATACTAAGCCTAGAGGTACTGGTTCTCACAAGATTCTCTCGGAACACACCTGTTGGTATTTAGCGATAGGTTTTCAAACTTGAGAGTGGTAGTTACCGAGACGAGCAATATTTTTAAAATGCTCTACCACCAAGCTATGGTTTCCTCACGATGTTTTCCTTCACCAAAAGCTCAGGCTGATTTTAGAATTGGATAGGAAGATTTTACCCGCGCCCATTGATGCGAAATCTGATCGCACTACCAACTAAGCCATCATCGTTTCCAACTTAGAAAATTGAAAAACAATTCCAAACATCCTATACATTTTTATGAAAAAATTAGTAACAATTAAAATTCAGATACCAAATTGCCAGCACATATAACAATATTTTACTAGAGAAACGATAAAAAATACAGTCGTTCAAAACGAATCACCCTCATGTACATACTTTGAGATGATAAATGCCGTGTTTAAAAGTTCAATGTATATTTTTTTAATATGCATCAATTAATAAATCAAAACTTTTAATTTAAATTCGAGATCGATTATTTCACTAAATTAAAGACATCAAATACGAGCACGTGTAGATTGTTCTAGACATCTTATTTATTAACATCAACGATAATTATACATTGCTTTCTGAAAATAAAAACTAATAACGTGCGCGCTTTGCGAAAGAGAAATGTACAAAAAGCAATCAAATACTTTTGACATCACAAGAGCAGCCTCGGAAATATAATATAATTTTGTAAGGCAGGCTAGATATGAAACACGTCCGTACATGTACAATCAGAGCAGATAAGATGCAACTATTGAAATCAACCTGTTTGTGGTAGTTGCGTGATTGTTTAAATTTATTTTGCGGTGTCGTGTACCCACCGATATATGGCGAACAGAAGAGACAAAATAGATGAGAAAACAATTGTATCATAGTGAATTGTGGCAATAGTTTACGATATATAGAAAGAAACTATTTTATATAACAATGAAATAAAATTTTACCATTCCACTAAAGTCTTCTTTTCTTATTAAGTAATTCTATTAAACACATGTAAACATTTTACCAAAATGCTATAATTATCCGAGAAGTTTTATAGCACCTGAGAATTCATGTTTCGGATTATTACTTCCAGTTACATAATGTTTTGTCAAATAAGATAGGTAATGAATAAATATTAAACTAATAAATGTCACACAACCCCCCCCCCCCCCCCCCCCCCCCCCCCCCCCCCCAAAAAAAACTAGTTACTTATAAGAAGAGTTCATGACCTCTATTCAAATGGAAGAAAAACATGAATAAATATCGATCCTGTAAGATAAAACTCGTAAATCATAAGCTTATGCAAGCCAAAGTAAAATAACGCATCTAGTATCTATAAATCAATTAATTATAACAGGTGACCGATCCATCAGGTTGTTTGGTCAAGTGACTAATTAATAGTAAGCAAGGTCGATGATGCAAAACGGACCTGCACCCACTCTATTTTGTCACTAATTTAATTACGTAACAATTGATATTATCTAACGTTCGACCAAAGTATTAAAAGTATGTCAAATCGCCATAATTATGGATTAAAACTAATTTGAAATAACTAAGTATAAAAAGGTATGTTAATTCATTCAATATAAAATCTATATAATTAGGCATATCGTTATACCAATTATATATATGGAAAATACTGAAAGGTAAAAAGTATGTAAATTCTTGTGGAATATTTCCTAAAATAGAGCTTCTATCATAAAATTATTTACCGTGAAATGCTAAAGTTATCTTAAATCTGTAAAATTCTAAGTATTTTACTGCAGAAATATGTTCGATCAATCAAATGTTAGGGTCGATTCAGATTTCGATCCCAGATTTAAATGGATATTTGTTGTTTCTTACAATATTGAGAAGGACATAAACTACTAAAAATTTCATAGTATTAAAAAAATGGTAGCTAACTACGGGTTCAGTCTATATATTGGAATAGTACTTTTTCCAATTCAAAATCAAATAAATAAATCTTAATTCAATTTAGGCCCTAAGAAGGCGCTTATGAACGTCTAAAACACTACCATCGGTTCGGAAACAACCCAGTCGAGAAGAGCCGACGAGAAATTCGATGTGGTTTTTTTTTTTATAAATATAATATATATAAATTTATTTTTTTCATTAAATCTTTTTTCTTTTAACCTAATCATTTATTACCTAAAAAACCTAACCCGGGAAACACAAAGCTAGTTTCATCAAATACAATTCATTTTAATTATTATCATTACTTAATTGAAAACACTTAGAAAACAAGCTTACCGTCAGCAACATATTAGTGCCAATAAATAACAGTGCAATCTGTTTCAAAAGTAAATAAAAAATATATATCTTGAAAACGAGTATATCTTAGTCATCGAATTAATTAAAGAATTTATCATCATTACGAAATAAATTCCTTTTACTTGTATCTTTACAGAGCGCAGTGCAACCACTTCATCCATACCTGTTAAGGCTTGCCCTCCTTTGGTTAGAACTTCATGCCTCACGGAGATATTTTGATGAGGACCCGATAAATTAATTACTGACTCGCATATGGCGGAACACTAATAAACTGGCAAACTAGCTTATCGATATCGTGGTCTGGATATAGGCAAGGTAATGAATGGACTGGTTCGAGTTACGTTGAACGTACGGACTTATTTAGGCAAATGTATCTTACACATCCCAGAATAAATAATATTTCAATTTTTTTTTTATTAATGGCTTAAATTTTACATATTTATACATATTATTGTGGACTAGTTTTTTAAATTTCGATTAAAACTGACCGCTTCATTGATTCTGCCTTATTACGGCCAAATAATAAATGACCGATAGACAGACAAATCTTATTTAGTTCTTATTTAAATTATGTTACGAGAAGAGAAGAAGCGCATGTGGGTAAAATAATAATTAATATGAATGTGGAAGGATGGACAAGGAAAGGAAGGCTAAAGAAAGTGTGGATGGAGTGTGTAAGAAATAATATGAAAGAAAAAGGAGTAAATGAAGAAATTACGGCTGATAGGGACGTATGGAAGAAGGAAAACATACTGCGCCGACCCCAAGTGAATTGGGAACACGACATAAGAATGGTGATGATTTACATTATGTAAAGATCGTTAGATTTTGATAACCAGATTTAAGTATATGTGATTGATTCGGTCTTTTATACCCATGAATCCATATAAGGAACTAATAGTAAAGCCGCACAGGACGACTGGCAAAAGACCGCACAAATACCTAACAGAAAGACCGCCCAAGGTTCTAGCAGAAATGCTACGCAAAGGCCTAACAGAAAGACCGCCCAAGGTCCCGGCAAAAAGGCCGCGCAAGGCCGTGATAGAAACGTCACGCATGGAACTCGACATAAAACACTGCTTTGCCTACGGATCATTCATCCGCTCGATCTGTTTCTACCCAAAGAATTAGTACAGATTTACCTAACTGCAAGTTAACTATTCAGTGCTAAAACTGATGATGTTTGTATAAATTTCATTGATGATTTTGACAGATTTACAAAGTTACACTACACTATCTCTTTTCATTATTCAAATTCAACATTTTTATTCATTTTATTTAAAAAAAAGAATAAGTTTATACAGAATATAAGCATGACACTTGCGTGATCAAACACATAATAATAGACCATTCTAAGCATAATCAGACAGTCAAAATTTAAATTTATCGTCACCCATAAATTTGATTTGGCACTGTGTCCGTAAATAATAAAGTTGGCATTCGATTTCACCTCTTAAGAGGCGTGACGGACACGCACCATTACAAATGCCTATTGTAAATTACATATTCATTGAAAACAACGTAACACTCTTAAATTATGTGATAACACCGACTTTATAAGTGATTTAATAATTTACGTTTATAATTTCTTTTTTTTTTACACGGTATAGGCTCAGCGCATTGACCACAATCTCACCTGATGTTAAGCGACAATGTGGTCTAGGAGGTTTGTTTACCACAAACTAAGCCTATAGGTATTGGCTCTCTGATGATGCTGCCGGAACATACTTATTGGTGCATGGTGACAGGTTTTCAAACTTAAGGGTGGTACCTAAACAGGCGGGCATTATTAGAAGACGCCCTACCACCATGCTATGGTTTCTTCATGATGTTTTTTCAGCGAAAGCTCAGACTGATTTTAGAGTTTGATAGGTAGGCTCGAACCCGCATCTATTGACACGGAATCCAGCTGCACTATTCACTGCGCGAGCATTAAAATAAACAAATAGGCATTAATTGGCTGAGGCGTCTCCTGCTATAATTGTCGCTATAAACGCCAACGATTTTTGATGCCATACGGTAAAGTCAAAGGCAAAACGATGAACGTAACTACGTATCATTTAAACGCAGTTACCGCAAATCTGGAAACGATACGATGAGAACGATAAATTGGGACAACGATCATATAAAGAACTCGGCGTGCATCGATAATCGTATCTATATAGTAGTTATGGAGATAAACGTCGACACTATTGTACGTAATGTCGTCCAGTATTGCTAAATTATACTGGTAACTTTTGCCGCCCGTCAACCGGTCTTCACGAGAGGGGGTCCACGAGAACAACGTTAAAGCCAATCAGGTGTGAGAAATAAACATTGTTATTTCATAAAGTACCGTTATTTGCGACCGACACCTTACAGATTACTATCCTAATGAATTTATTTTATAGATATGTAGATTATATAAATACCATACAGATAATGTGCTTATTTCAATTTTAAATTTACCGCATTTTTTTACACGGTATAGGCTCAGTGTTTTGACAACAATCTCACCTGATGTTAAGTGACGATGTGGTCCAGGATGGTAAACACACTAAGCCTAGATACTGGTTCTCAAGTGATGCTGCCGGAACACACCTATTGGTATTTGGCGACAGGTTTTCGAACTTAAGTGTGGTAGCTTCCTAGGCGGGCATTATTAGAAAATGCCAATTTTATATTTGTTACTATTACAGGAGTAAAACATAATGTCATTCGAAATGTTTAATTATCAAAAATAGTATGAATTTAGAATAATGAAAATTGACTATATTTACCTTTGATAGGAATTTTGCTTATAAACGTATTTGTATTTACGAATATTTCAAAACAAGTAAATTAAGTAAAAAAAAAAAAAACATTATAAAATTTCCTATACTAGATCATTAATAAACAATAAAGAGCGGCAAAGAAAAAAGAAGATTAGAATAAAGGACCTTCATTGCGTATATGCTATAAAAATAATTACCTTTTCTACTATAATATATTATTAAAGCAATGATGACCCAGTTGGTATTGCATACAGATTCCGCATCGATGGACCTAGGTTCGTACCCACTTATCCGACTCTATAATAAACCTGAACTTTCAGTGAAGGAAAACCATAGCATGGCAGTAGGGTATTTTCTAATAATGCCCATTTGGGCACCACCTTCAAGATTGTAAACCTGTCGAAACCACCAATAGGTGTGTTCCCGTAACATCACTTGAGAGCTAAGTTAGGTGGAACTTACTATTCTGGACTTAACATCAGGTAAGATTGTGGTTGAAGAAATAAGCCTATTTAGTATAAAATATTCTGTTAGGTAAACAATAAAAAGGAATTGATAATAAAAATTCAATTTTATCTGCAATCTATTTATACTAATAAATAAAATTTGAGTACCGTTTGTAATGTCAATTTTTTTTTTAATAAATAGATTTGAATGTATATACCTATAGCAAAAATTCAATTAAAAAAAATATCTGTATGGATGTTTGTTCCGGGTAATCTTTAGAACGGCTGGACAGATTTTGACGGGATTTTTTTGGTGGATAGCTGAAGTTACTCTGGGTAACTTAGGGTACTTTTAATTTTCGAAAAAAATTAAACAAATTAAAATGCATTGAAGAACTTAAGAAAGCGCGGGCATACAGCTAGTATATATGTACATAAAATTATTTTTCTCTCTTGAATGATTCATCAACGCGGAGCCATAATCATTGGGACTACAATCTTGAAATTTATTACTAGATACCTTTTTTAATGTGGAGGCTAAGTAAGAATTTTTGAAAATATCACCCCTAAGGGAGTTAAATAAAGGATGAATCGTTGTATGAAAGTTCGTCATTTTTAAACTGAGCAGCGTAAAATTTAATATAAGTACTTCTGATTAGAAATGAATGAGCATGTGCTTACAATTATTTTAACATAGACTTCCTTCAACTCTAACACTACAGAACCTCATGCTTGTAATCCAGATGTCCTGGCAGGTTATATCGTTGACTGCTTTATTATAAATTAAACGCGGGCGCAACATGTTTTTCCATTAATAATATATTAAATCTCAGATAAATTCCACTTCTAGAAATAAAATATAAAGCGTGTAAGTACGCAGTACAGGTAAAGCTGATGGAATGATATGAAGTTTTTATGTCGACAAGTTCAATATTCAATATGTATGCATCACTGGTACATTAAATATAATCTTCGCAGAATAGTGGACTGTATAAAGACATCATAATCATAATCACGAGGTATCAAAATGCATTTAAAATTAAAATTACTCATATACAAAGACTAGCTGTGTGCCCGCAGCTGCGACCCCGTTTCATCTACTCTTCACTGCGTTTTATTTTTTTTATACGGAACCTAATCATTTTCGAAAAAAAATTTAGTAGTGAGATAAGGTAAAAATATTGCTTATAAATTATAGCACTTGTCCGTAAGACTGTGCATTGAATCGGATTTTATTCAAATTTTTATTTTACGCGGAATCCCTAATTATTTTCGAATATTAAAAGTACCCTAAGTTACCCGGAGTTACTTCAGCTATCTACCTAAAAAGGTCTCGTCAAAATCGGTCAAGCCGTTCTAGAGATTACTCATTACAAACATACAGACAGACAAAAAAATTAAAAATCGTATTTTTGGTATAGGTGTCGTTATTCATATCTATTAAATAAAACAAAAAAAAAAAAACATTTTGACATTACAAACAGACACTTCAATTTTGTTTATTAGTATAGTAACAACTTACGAAAATAAGGATACAATTTTTTTTGATCGTTACATACTAAAAAAAATAGATTTCACGAATTAATAATCAAATAAAAATCGTTTCTTTAACTTAGCAATAACTAAAGTCAAGTAAAAAAAAAGTTATAGTAAGCTACTTAAATAATTCTAAAGAATCGTGATTCATTATAGAAAAGAACATCGCGCTACATTTACCACTACACTTAAACACTAAACTGTCTAGACATTTTAAACGCCTAATAACATATTGTTCACTTATTGGACTTGTAGAAGTTATTGAAGCGAAAGTTTCCTTGTCATGAAACACGGATCAGGTAAATATACTAATAGTATTAGCATAATTCTACCACTAATAGAAGTTGAAATTGATTATTGAAAACTTGTGAAAAACAAAAAAAAACTAATTATTTCGAAATACATATTCCATAACTCTCAGTAACTACTAAAAAAGAAAAGGGTACGATTAACTCTTTCTATGTTTACCTAATTACATATGAGAATTGAAATTGGTTTAATGTAAAAATTTTAGATATTTATTTGTGACAAAAATTTCGTAAACAATTCACCGTAAGAATGAATTATTGGTTGGCAAAAATAACTACCGAATTACAATATTCTATGTCCGTAAATTAAAAGATAAGTTTCATTCATAAATACCATTCCAGACTAATCAATAATTTCACAATGACATATTATCTAATAATATTTAAATCAGTGCCAAACTTGACGTAACGATACAAAATTTAACAGTTTCTAGAAATTCAAATTACTTATAAATAACTGACCTGAATCACATAACCGTTACCATATAGTTATTACCATTTACCGATTACCTTTGCACATTCACAATAGAATTCAAAGCAAAGCAAAATAATTTTTTTTGCCGGATTTTCGTCTAGAAAGAACAAATTTCAAGGATTAGTATGTATGTACAAACAAACTAATATTCAAGTATGAATTATTATCAATTTTGACTTTTATACATACATCACTGTGAAAGAATGAAACAGAGAATATAAATAAAACAATAATATTATTATCAAAACATTGTAACTTGATTATTAAATCGTATTTCTATTGTTCAAATTAAATCACCGAATACCGAGTTTTTATTCTTGTGGTGACAACACAATTTCTGCCGCATGACATTAGTTTCATATTTATACTATTAAATAATAATGAAGTGTCTGTTTGTATTGTCATAATACAATTTTTATACTAAATAGATATGAATGTATTTACAATACCTATACCAAACCAAACAAAAACCAAAATTGTAACATTTTTATCTGTACATCTGTCTGTTTGTTTCGGCTAATCTCCGGAACAGCTATACGGATTTAAACGGGCCTTTTTTTATAGATACTGTAGATAGCTGAAGTTACTTCGCGTAACTTGGGTACTTTTAATTTGCGAAAATAATTAGGGTTGCACGTAAAAAAATGAATACTCATAAAAATCAGAATCATGTTTTACGGGAAAGTACTTGAATTTATCAGAAATATGTTTACTTTATCTTAACATAAAAAAACACATATAAAAAATTAAATCGCAGGTCGCCGCCGCGGGCGTTCTGCTTGCTTAATAATAAAGATCTTACTACTGAACATAACTAATATCTTGTCAAATGTAATTTGTTCATTGTCGATTTAAGCAATTTAGCGTATCACTAACAAATCAGTCTTCTCGTTAAAATCCATACAAAGGATACAAAAACTACACACCTTATAGTGTTGATGATTCTTTATATGACAATATTTTGCTAAACTAAAATAATATATCAATATATTATATATACCAATACATACACCTATTTGTATGAAATTAATCATTTTGAAATTTATTCGATAACAATTTTTTGCAGTATCTTCAAAAGATATCTCGGAAGTCCCTGCCAATTTATAAAAGTATTCGGTTTTGAGAAAAGATTAAAAAAAATAAAGATAAATTCCCAGTGGTAACTCACGAAACGAGAACAGATTCCAAAATAATGAGGTGTGTGCACGAATATTTCGGCTCTGTACATACGCCCTGCCCGAACAGGGAGTTCATTAGGTACATCTTGAGAAGCATCTTCAATATTTTTTTAATGAAACATAACGTGAATCCGAATATATCTTTTTCAACTTATAACGGAACCGACCCCTGCTCCGTCTACACGTAAAAGAAATAGATAAGTAGACATTGAAGTTTCAGTAATATGTTAGTAGTAGTTAGTTTATATAGTCAATTTTTTTTAGTTTTTTAATCGAATTTTTTCGTAAATGCTTTTGAAACGTAACCCCAAAATTCATACCTTGTAACTAACCTATTAACGATAAAATTATCCGCATAAAATAAAACGTACACATGAAGTATCTAGAGTCTAGACTATGGGTTTATTGAAACCAATCATTTTCTTACAAACCCAATATATTGACTTACAAGTTTTAGTAAGTGTAGAATTATTTAAAGAGTCTTCTCTATATTCACATTAGTCCCCAGGACCATTTTATCATCATCATTAATCAACCGATAGACGTCCACTGCTGGACATAGGTCTCCCCCAATAAGGGAGGGATTGCCATAACCGCCACGCTTGACGATCGCAGTAGTACCACAATCTCAGAAGATGGTGTTGTCCATCCCCTAGTGTATCCCTTAATCGCCTTTTACGACACCCACGAGTAGATATAGGACGGTGCTATTCTTAGCCGAAACTACACGACCATTTTATATACGTAGTTAAGCACTATCCAATAAAAGATTCTCTATATAATGTCTTCATAAACTACAACCGATAATCTAATCTCGATATCTCACTCTTGGACGACGGATTTATGTGAGAAATTTTTGGTCTCCAGTCTAGGGCCTCGTGAATGTAAAGAATCCCACAGGCCATTGAACAGTAGGGTACATACAAAATGTAATATTAAAAATAAACCAAATATGAAGTAGGTAATTTTGAGATAAATTAACACGACAACGAGCTTATAAAACAAAATGGGGGATTCCCTCTCGTTTGTTTTCCGTGTATTTTGTAGAAAAGTCAAACGACTTGAATGTATCAACTTGTCACCGTATTTCTGTTTCCGTCATCAAGGCGATGACTAAGCGTTATTGTTTATAATGCACTGTGTTTGCAGTGATATTACTGTAATAATAAAGTTACTCTGACCGGAAATGTATATCATAATTGAAAATAATCAGTACCTATAAGATTATCTTAATAAATGTAAATAGTTATTTCTTAATAGATATTCATCAATACATTTACTAGGGTCGATCAAGAAAGAAACTGTAAATCAAGATTATTTTGTTTTTACGTTATTATTCTATACTAAATTAATATTTTATATGGTACATTATCATTTTTTTAAACTAAATCAAATCTATTTTATGTTGATCAATTAAGCAGGTCTGTAGTCTAGCCCTCTATTAACCTAGGGCCCCATAGATTTAATCCCCCCCCTCCCCCGCTGGTGGATTAATCTTCATAGGATATTCTCATTAAAATACTCATTACTCTCTTTAGAATACTTTCTACTTATTTACTTCAGTTAAATAAAATAAAATGATCTTATCGGTGAATGTATTTTAATTTGGACAAAAGTATCTATAAGCCTTTCAAAACGTGTTACGTTAATGATAATTTAATAAATAAATTATTGTTAAGATATTGAGAGTTTCATATTGTTTCGTTAGAATAAATGATAAGAAAGTTTAAGTACATTTTTAGTTGTTAAGCGACAAATTCTCTCTTTCGTATTTTTTATAAATTTGAAAAGTTACACCTCATGTTCTCTGAAATAACAAATAAGTACTATACGATTTAAAATAATGATTGATGACTTTAGTAAATAAATATACCTAAATCAGCCTAAATTACGTCTTCAGTAGTTATATAAAATCTTAATTTGTTTACCCAACTCAGTACTAGACGAATTCTAAAAATGATGCTAATTTATTAGTTAATCACATGTCTGCCCGCGGCTGCGCCCGCGTTTCATATATTATTCAGTGCGTTATTTTATACGGAACCCTAATATTTTTTTTAGTATTAAGTTAAGTAAAAATATTTCTCATACATTCAAGCACTAGCGGGTAAAACTGTGCATTAATCGAATTTCATTCAAATTTTTGTGAGTTTTATTTTTTACGTGAAATTTTAATTATTTTCGCAACTTAAAAGCATCCTAAGTTACCCGGAGTAACTTCAGCTATCTACCAAAAAAGTTCCGTCAAAACCGGTCCAACCATTCCAGAGCTTAACCATTACAAACAGACAGACAGACAATGTATTTTTGGTATAGGTATCGTATATACATTCATATCTATTTAGTAAAAAAAAATTTGGCATTATAAAAAGACACTTCAATTTTATTTATCAGTACATATGAATGAAAGTGCACAACCACCAACATAACTCTTCTAGAATGCTTGTATTATATAGTTACTAACTTATCTATAGATAAGCGTTGTTTTTTATTTAGACTACTTCTACAAATTAATTTAAATTTACACGACTACTTATTCGACTCAGTTTACACAACTAAGTGAAATGTCAACTTTGATGTTCGTCTGAAAATTACTGTAAATGAGGCACTTTATATAACTTAAGATCCATATCCAAAGTGTAGTTTATTATAACACATAACAAATAAATAAACAAGCCTCCAACACCTTGAGCACTAACCTGGCGTTTATGCCAGCTTTCAATTGTTTTCCTATTGTCTTCCTATTATCTCATTTTTATGAGTAATCGACATATTAAACTTTCGAACTAGATTATCAATAATAATGTGTTGTGTGATTTTAAAAATTTATTATAAATAAACACTTAAATAAATGTAAGAACTTTTAAAAAGAGATCAATTGCATAACCCGTATTTTAAATTCAAGGATCGGACCTCATTAAATAAATAACCTTAATTTATAAATAATTTTATACATCATCTAATAACCGGGTATGTAAAATGAGTTTTATACGTACATACAAATTATAAATAATTTATACCGCATTCCAATGTAAACAAAAATTATAATACCGACTACCGCGAGCGAATAACACCTTCGCGTTACGTTTGTCTTTAAATTATATATGCTGAAATTTCGTAATTAGATACACGTGTCCCAAATAAGGTTTCTCCATTAATTACGTGAGGCTTGAAAGGTGGAAGGGTTTCGGGAAATATCACGAGGGAGAGGAGGATGCAGTGAGATATCACTAGTATTTATTGAAGTGAAAAACTTTTTAGCGGCGTTGAGAGATTCTCGGGGGGGAACTTACTAATTTCCAATACCATTTCGCGTTGCCAATGCTATGACGTCAGTCGTCAACATGCTACAGTATGTCAAGTATAAGATGGCATTTAAGTGCTGGTACTTAGAGGTAAATGATATAATTTATATTTACGCAGCCTATTGTGAGTTTTGGTTATGAATAAACTGTATGAAAACGTACATAATTAGCGCTCGGAACGCCAATAGATTTAAAATCAAACCAGATGTAAAAACCAGACAAATGCCATATGTTCGGTTATATTACTAATTTTAATTAACAGATTATAAAATTTTAATATTCAAAAACAGTTTTTCTAAAGTTGCAGACCCCATGGCTGCCTAATGTTTTTTTTTATTTTTTCGTTGAACACGCAATATCTAAACCGAAAAACGGCACATGACTTTGCCTTGCCATTGCCAGACAACAATATACAAAATGTTCCATAATTAAATTAATTTATAGATAATATTCTGTTTATTGCGCTGGGACTTTCTTATAGATTCTGGTCGGGCAAGAATTTTAATTTGAAATATATAGATGGCGCTTGTTACTTTATCTGATACGCGGCCATTTGTAGCAATAATGTACGCAGAACCAGAAGCACTCCTTCCACACGGTACACGGGTTTGGGTATCGCTCTTCTACCAAAAAAATGCACGTGATTTTAGATAGAGTGAGAGGAGGTTTAGAGTTTAGCGTAAAAGTCATACTGAGAATTTTAACTCTGAAATTAGGTCTTACAAAACTTAGATACTTCCGTTGATACACCGTCTAGTTCTTTTTTTACTCTGAACGCCACGGAACTAAAAGATTTTTCCGGTAATAGAGCATCTCACTCAGTCGTATCTCATAGTGACACAATATTAACTTTATGAATATAATAACATTGAATTGAATTGAATAATTTGTCACGTACATCGAATTAGATTGTCATAAAAGGTACAATACCTCAATTTAATAGAATCTTAAACTTTATTATATCACTATTATTTTCAAAAATCTATCATGTAATATTGTGTTAGTGTTCTCTACAAAGTATAACTGAAACGAATGAAACGATGAAAGACCACCTCGTAACAGTTAGACGGTTAGACTTCTTTTGTCAATATCTAATTATAAAAGAAATATTATCTGAATCGTTTTACGGCAAAGTAAATTTGAAACACAAATTCACTTTTCTCTGTTTATCTAGCAAGTATAAAAAACTATCCACCAATATGTAATTACTTATAGTGAACTGCGATTTACAATCTATCATCTAAAAATGGATACTTGAAGCCATGTGATTACAATACATGTTAAAAACAATACTTATAATACGTCATCGCGAAAGAATAGCTCGTACAGAATAGTGAAAAATTGTAGACCAAAGAGCAGTTTGTAAACTTAGGGATTTACATGAGATCGTTATGTATACTAATTAATAAAACTGAAGAGAAGACTTTTTATTGTAATCTAGCTAATGCCGGAAAGGCCTTAGTAGCTCCACCGTAACTTAGTGTTCAGCTGTTTTGAAACATATATGTATAATGAACGACAACAGAACCATAGCGCCATTAAGGATCGTCTCTCTGGCTGTCTATTTGTTCCGGCTAATCTCTGGAACGACTGGATCGATTTGAACGGGACAATTTTTGTTAGACAGCAAAAGGTACTCCGTGTAACTTAGGTTTCTTAATTTTTTCTTAAATAATTAGAATTCCGCTTTAAAAAAATTCTAACTCATAAAAATTGGAATAGAATCCGATTCAATGCATATTTTTACTGCCAAGTATTTAAATTTTTGAGAAAAATCTTTGAATTTATTAGTAGCAAAAAAAAATAGAAAATAATTAAGGTTCCTTACAAAAAACATCATATTACGTAGTCAAAAATATATGAAACGTGGGTGCAGCCGCGGCCACACAGCTAGTAGAAAATATTCTCAAAATGTTAAGACAGCATCTGGCATATATTATGATTTTACGAAAAACATAATCAGGACTACAAACGGTACCATATCTTCATTGACTAGATTAAATAAAAAATATGTTTGAAAGAATTATGTTTTGTATCCATCGTGTTACTCATATCTTATGGACCTCATTTAAATAATATCAGAAACATTAACAGATAACTAATAAATAAGGTCAGAAATACGACCGCATAACCAAAAGAATCAAAGTAAATAATGAAAAAAAAAAATTAGACACTAAAGTTATTCTACATTCATGTCTTGCACGAGTGGTTTGACTTTCACGTCCGAGATGGGTGCGTAAGTTTTTCTCGTCGCAAAAAACTTGTTAGCGATCCGCGCTAAAATAAAATGAGATCAATCCTCGCCCGTCGTCTCTGAGAATATGGACCGCATAAGTCGATTTCGACTGTTCATTCTAGATTCAAAATTAGTATACTACAACTTTATAATCGAGTTTTTTGTGGGATCTAAATCTAAAGTAACTTGCTAGCGTATTTGATATCATATTATGTAATTTAGAGTGAATTAGAAATGATAATTTTTTTCTAAGGTGCGACAAAAACTCTGCAAAAGTTCTTGCAAGAACCGTCGTCTGTTGCTTTTCAACCGCTTGTTAATGCATTAAATATTTACACTAGATTTAAAAAAAAATATCTTAACCACAATTCAACGGCATATTTGTATATGTAACCCACCGTTTTGACGAATCTTCCACAATATTAACAAGTTTTTATTCAATTACGATAAACAATTAAGTTAATAACTTTCGCATCGTGACGGGAGTGGATAAATTACGCTCCTGCTGCCTTCCATACATGTGATAGCTGTTCCTGCTAATTTACTATAACACTTATGACACTAAAAGACGGTAAACTAGTAATTATTTTTTTGATATCATGTTGATTCTGGCCGAGACACTGGTATATACTTGTGAAATTATTGTACTACTATCGTTGCTCCTTGATAACTATGCACAGTGTATACGCGAAATTCCAAAAAATTAAAACCAAAGATGACCTGGTTCGTACCCTTTAATCCAGACGTTTTCACCTTTTTTTTTTTTTTTTGACGGGGGGAAATGCCTTTACGCACTACCCTTACCTATTGTATTAGTGAGACCGAAGTCCCCCAATACAATAGGTAAGGGGGCACGGAGGGACGAACTCCGTGCCAGTGTGGGACTCGCCCGGGCGTGAAGCGCACCGGAAATACCCACTAAAACCCCCCGGGGCCGTCCGCTGCATTTGGTATGGGGGCGACACGGGGTGGCTTTCGCAAGCACCGCGTCGCCCCCTGCAGCGAACCCGCCGGGCCTCGTCCATGCAATGGCCCAGTGGGGATGGGGAGAATACTTCTCCACCCCACCTCTTCGCCCACCTCTCGAAAGAGGTAAAACCAAGAATGGTCTACAATCCGGGGGGCAAGGTATACTTCTCGCCCCCCAATAGACGTTTTCACCTAACCGTACGGAGTAAACCACTAACCTGAATCACTGCAGCTCCTGTTTGCGGTGCACCGACACAATCGCATACACACAGCGATCCAAAGAAAAATGGAAATAATATATATATACAATAATATATATCAACCAAATATATAATTATGGAAATACACCATTCAAATCGTGGCGTCGTCCGAAAGAGAACTTTTTACTGTTCACCCGCGCGCTCTGTGCCGCGAAACCCGGTATCGCAGTTTACCCACATTAGAATGATAAAAAAACGCCCGCGCCCGAACACACAGTTTCAAGTTAATCCGATGTTTTGAAGTGAATGTTAATCGTGTTCAAAGATTCCGTCACATAGATAGATATAGATAGAAGATTAAAAAGTCTGTTTATAAGAAAGATTTTTATTTTATGTTAGCATGGCAAAATTACGACTCTGTGCCCGATGATAAAGCGCAAAACAATCCAAAAACAGCGACTACCACCGAAAGATCAACTATCGATCGCCGATCGCCATTGCTATGCCGGCCTGCACGTGTGTCTTTTCACATTGCATTTGAAGGACCCAATACTGTAGGAAGGAAGGAACAGAGCGGCCGGGAGACTGTAACACAGTTTTATGGTACGGCAGAGGTAAACTGAAACGAACTTTTACGACCTCGAATATTGTTTACGAGTACCCGGAAGGATCGATCCTGGTGAAACACATTTATCGTTATAACAAAACTAGAGACAGTAGGATCCGGATAAACAGGTGTAGTTTTTTTTTTCATAATTATTTAACAGATAACATTTTTCTAAATGGCAGCTTTTAGATTAGTAAATACTAAAGATGAGATCTATACTAATAAATAAAATTGAAGTGTCTGTTTGTAATCTCAAAACATTTTTTTTTAATAAATAGATATGAATGATGTACATACGATACCTACCTATACCAAAAATACAAATTTTTAATATTTGTATGTCTGTCTGACCATTTGTTCCAGGTAATCTCCGGAATGGCTGGGCCGATTTTAACGGTGCTTTCTTTGATAGATAGCTAAAGTTACTCGCGTAACTATCCTGCTATTGTTTTTCGAAAGATATTAGGATTCCGCGTAAAAAAAATTGAAACTCATGAAATTGTGAATAAATTCTGTTTCAATGCTCAGTTTTACTGGCAGGTATTTGAATTTGTGAGAAAGATCTTTGCTTAATGTTAGTAGCAATTTTTTTTTAAATTAGTGTTCCGTATACAAGAAATAAAACTATATTAAGCAGTGAAAATTTATATGAAACGCGAGCGCAACCGCGGGCACACAGCTAGTCTATCATAAAATAAGTATACAGATCCATTAAAATAACGATCTATTTATTTTAGGAAGCAAAATAAACTTAATTACCTGTTTGACGACTTGACTTTACTCAAAAAAAACACTTACGTGTTTAAATATCACTTTTAAATCAAAGCGATTATTATTATATAAGTGTTTATTATGATAGAGGCAAAAAATAAACAATTATAATTATTACCATACATTAGAATTAAAACTGCATTTTATAATTGCCACTCGCCTTTATCTGTAACATACAGAATGAATAAATAAATTTAATATGCATATTTATTTACTAACGACTTATAAAATAACAGTATGAACGTACGAAAATAATTTATATGACATAAAATGTGCTAATCTTTTTGCACTTAGATGTTGTACACGTTAATTTAAAAATCACTTAATTTACCGATTTAGATAAAACTGTTTATTGATTTTGAAAATATTTTATTACACTGCTTATGTTTTCGCTACAGTCTCATCTAATGTTAACTGATGACGTAGTCCAAAATGCTATTAATCATGCTGTGTACATTTTTAAGCGATGACGGCCAGCGGACGGCAATTGGCAGTAGTACATTCGAATCCCGCGTCGATGGATGTAGGTTCGAGCCCACCTAGTCAACTCTATAATAAGCCCGAGTGAAGGAAAACATCGTGCTATCTTAATATTTACTTAAATCCTTTTTCTAATTTACAATCCTTAGCATTTGGCACACACAACATATAATACACCTCTAGTTATAAGCACTACGCTCAGAGGTTACTGGGCCTCAAATGATGCTGCCAAAACAGACCTATAGGTGCTTAGTGGTAGGTTTTTAAATTTGAGGTCGGTGTCCTAGCAAGTATCTTCAAAAAAGTAACTTACCAGCGTGCTATAGTTTCATCGCGATGCTTTCCTCTGCTGAAAGCTAAAGATTATTATATTATACGATATGCGAATTCAAACATAGATCCATCGTACCAGTATACGACCATATTACCACTGAGCCATCATCGCATTGATTAATCTTATAATATATTCACACACAAGTCCCTCTAGGATTACTGTGTTTACCATGCTGGACCACATCATCACTTAACATCAGGTAAGATAGTGGTCAAAACACCGAGTCGATTCCGTGTAAAAAAAGGCAAAAAAATAATTTATTAGTTGTCTTGAAAGATTTAGGTTCTTATTAGTACCTTGAGATCATGAGGTAAATTAAATCATAAGACCATAAGTGGAATCAATTTTTATTCGATAAAAAAATGTATATGATTTTAATTTAGTATAACGCTCACTCGTATCATAAAATTACGTCTTTCTTCACTTAACGATTTATTAAATCAGGTAAAACCGTGAAACTATTCTAGTTTGCGTTGTAAAAAAAACCACATTGAATTGTTTTACAATGTAAAATGTGAACTACTTCAAACGTAATTACAATATTGCACATATTTGCAATACCGACAGGGTCGTAAAATAGAAACATATAAAAAAATATTCTCACAACGTGATCTGGATCATGCACCTTTATAGATTGATGCATTCTTAGGTCCGAGAACGTTACATAAATAAACAATTATATCGTTCGAGGTTCGGTCGAAAAACACTAAACTCCCCGCTGCGAGGGAATTTGCAGAAATAAATGACGATCGAGTGTAGAATTCCAATGATAATTCTACTTCGATGAAGTCTGACTGTTACTAAGGTGTTACTAAGCACAGAACGTATAAGATAATATAGGTGTTAGATAAATTATTCTATTTGTTTACAGCTATCAGTACGTGAGGTGAATTCAAAATAAAAATCAATGAGCATTGTAAAAGAAATATTTAATGAACAAAAAACGAAAATAGTTATCTTAAATGTAATTAATTTTAATCCTATTTAACATCTGGTAATGATTAGAAGAAATTTAATTTTAAAATTAAAAAGAATATAAACCGAATGAATGTTCGCTTTATCTGTAGTCGAAATTACTAACTAAATTGGTTTTTAAGTTTTTCAATGCATCTATGGAACTTATGTTTAAATTTGTTTAAAACAAAAAAGTAAAGAGATACAGATTGCCAACTTTAAGAATCTAAAGTAACATAAAAAGAAATTGAAAAAGCCTTTGTGTAAATTAGCCGAATTAGCGATGTTATTTTTTTTGTTAAATACCTACCAACTACAGCTACGTGAATCGATTGAAGAAGAATCGTGAGAAGAATCGATTGCTGGGGGTTTTATTTTGCAGAAATCCATCGTAAATAATATGGTTAATATTAATTTTCTAATTCTAGTTCGAAGCAAATTAGCGGATGAAGCTTAGTTAGCAGGTATCAACTATATTATTTAGTAATCTAGCTATGTTATGAAAAATATTTTTATAGCATTAAGACAAGAATTCAATTATTATTAGATAACTTCTATGTTCTAGTCATGGAATAGCCAAATGCGATTTCATACGGATCTGCGGTTACAAAAGAAGCGATCTATGCAACCGCACCAATTGGTTTCTATTCACAAGACGCCATTGTAACTGTGGTAGGTACCCGAGATGGGAAAGTCAATTGCTTTAAATAAACCAGTTACCAAATACTATGGTATATCGAAATTGAGTCATTTGCAACTAACTTTCGATGATTGTTATATAAAGCTAATTACGATCTCGTTGCTTCTCGACGATAATGCTACCTGAAATATAGTACTTATATCTAAAGTTGAATTAGCAGAGATCTCGCAATATGGAGTCAGTTCTAACCTTGTAATCTATTTCAATGTAAACGGATGTCGTTTATAATTAATTGTTTATTTGTAATCGATAAGAAATGCATACGTAACTTGAATATTATTAGATACATATATATATAGCATCATGCCTCTCTCTCGTGGAGGTAGGCAGAGACTACGTCCTTCCACTGGGCACACCTCTTTCGCTTCTTCTACTTTCATGTGCGCTTTCATACATGCTCATCGGTACTTTTAACCTGGCCTTTATTTAAGACGTGCTCGATTTGGTTGAGATACTTACACCTAGGTCGGCCCTTACCGGCGTACCCAGTCACCTTCGCCTTCCAAACTTGTTTCTTCAATCTTCTGTCATCCATCCTCTCCAAGTGCCTAAACCAACTAACCATTCCTTTCTCTATCTTGGTCACTACATCCTCTACCATACCACAGTGCTCTCTTATCACACTGTTCCTGACTTTGTCAATCATGAATAATAGTGTTATATGTAACATAATAATATTTTATCTGGTTTTGTCGCTTGACCAATTTTGAGAACATAATAATGTATACTTCTATACTAATAAATTAAATTTTATTGTCTGTTTTTAATATCCAAATAACTCCTTTTTACTAAATACATATGAATGTATTTACGGTACTTATACCAAAAACACATTTTTTTAAATGTTGTCTGTCTCTCTCTTTGTTTCGGCAAATCTGCATGAACTGTTGGATAGACTTTGACGGAACATGTTTTTGGCAAATAGCTGAAGTTACTGGCACTTAATTTAAGTGATTTTTGTATAATAATTAGGGTTAAAAAGGTGTTAATGTTGAGATGATGAATGACGAAAAAAATGACTTTGTTATAAAATAAATTAACATGGCTTTTAATAATTAAGATTATGTATTCAAACCAAACATAATGAAAGAAAACAATTTGTTATGAATAATTTATCAAATATGTTTAATTTTATAAGAACTACTACTGGCAACATTAGTCTACATTACAAATGTAGAACTCAAATTTAATTTAGTTTGACCGAGCGCTGTCATGAATTCCGTTACTATACTTGTACTTTCAAAGCACGGCCATAATTTTTCACAAAATTCATAAATCAAGTCCTCTGAGAACGGAATAATAATTATTATTAACTAGCTGTAAGCTCGTGTCCCCGCCCATGTTTCATATATTATTTCACTGTGCAATATAGTTTTAAAATATTAATTGGATAATAATCTTTTGATGATGCTGTTCAATGAATCGTATTTTGTTCACAATTTAATGAGTTTTAACTTTTTTACAGGGAACCCTAATAATTTTCCAAAATGATAGTTACGCAGAGTAACTTCAGCTACCTGCCAGATAAATCCTCAGCAACATCCGCTCCGGAGCGGAAACAAACAGACATCCATTCCTTTAAATAGATGATCAATACGAAATTATTATTAATATGACGATTACCTATAAAAATGAGACAATAGGAAAACAATGGAACGCTGGCGGAAACGCCAGGTTAGTGTTCAAGGGGTTAAATATTATTTCAAATATACCAACATTAGCACAAAATAATTTTATTAAAAAAAAATCCTAATAGACACAAAGTTATTGTCTGATTTTTTGCAAAATACGGCTGCAAGATGAAACGAGACCGCGTGTAAAGCGTGCTGGGTTGTAAGTTGTAACCGAACCCAATACATTACTAATACACTCACTACACTAACAACATGATAATACATCAAATATATGTATTATTCATGTGTGGAGGACTTGCGATTTTGATGTCGCAAGGCGAGCCCGCCTCGCTAAGTTGTTTTTGCTCGGCTCTCGATATTTATGCTGAAGTAATAAATGTATCATAACTGCACGAGATTATACAAATACACAGACATGAAACAACGTTAAAATTGCTCGTAATTATATGTACCTCTAATAGATAAAACTTGGCGTCGTTCTTCAAATTGGTACCTACATAGTTTGCTTGCTATATGTACGTCTAAAAATGTCGTATGTAGTTCAAAAGGAAGTTTGGAAACATTATCGTCTAATACGAAATTGAGAAATATTTTAGAATGTTTCAAATTAATTGTAAATTAATGTCTTTTTACAAAGTTCTTTCTGCTGGTCATAGTCCTCAAGGATCTTCTCAACAACCAGTCTTGCGCCAACTGCAACTAGCGGATTTCTTTACCAGGTCGTTGGTCCTGGGTGCAGTCTTCCAACAAGGTAAAATTTTGAATGTATTCATTCGTTCAACTGAAAGACGTCTACTCCTGGACATAGGTCTCCCTCAAAGATGTCTTGCGACCGGTCTTGCGCCATCCGCATCCAGCTGATTCCCGCTACCTTCACCAGGTCATTGGGCTAACTAGTGCGGGAGCTACCCACGCTGCGTAGTGTATTAATTTAATTAGAATAATTATAGTTATTTAACAAAATTTCAGAATTTTATTATTATTTTTTATTATGTATTGAATTTTTAGAGCACTTTTATAATTTATTCTTTTGAAGTCGGTTTTGTTTTTAATTAAAAAAGTTTTTTTTCTACTTTTTAGGTTAAATTGTAGCTATAGCTGTGAAGCCTATTTCATAGCTTTGGAAACGAATACATGAAACATGTGTAAGTGTCAATAATATTCGAGGGTTTTTCTCAATTTCTTTGAGTTACACTAATCAAATCCTGTTCTGGTGGAAATGGGACCACATCGGAAGAGTATTCCTTCGATTATAAAAATTTTTTGTATATCGGTCCACAGATGACGGAGAAATCGCCAGAAGGCGAAGCCGGAATCCAAATAAGATACCCGGGTTGGCGGCGGGGGGCTTCACGCGCGAGTCTTGCCTATGAGGAGCGAACACCCGGGTTGAGTCCTCCCACTCTTACTGAGTGCCCAACCCCCTTAACAAACATACAAAAAATGTACATCCTCCATTTTGAATTCGGTTAAAAATAACTATAATTATTTAACCAAATTTCAGAATTTTCTTAAACTTAAGCAATGGCTGGCGTCTCTGCGAATGATTTTATTTATCCGCGAATTTTACTTTATTTATTGCGAGTAAGTATAGTTTATAGAGTAGTATAAGAACAGCGAAAGTCATATTTAGGGAGGAAAATCAATAGATTCAATGATAATCTTAAACGTTCGGGATTCTTAATAACCAAGCTTTAGTTCTCATGGTTTTTATATTATTTTTAACTCTATATACTATTTTTATATGATTAGCAATGTAAGTGAATAAAAAATTATGTCAGTTACGTTATAAAAAATAGTTTTCTGTTATATACGATTCAAGTATATGATTTTTTCAATAACAAATAATATAATCAAACACTTTATTGGTAACGTTAAAGCTTTTTATAGGTCATCTGTTAGAGCTATTTTTATTAAATGAGTTTGTAAATTATGATTGTAGTTTGATTTTCTTTCATCGGATCATACATTATTTAAGATAATACTTATGGTTAATATGATTCTAGGTCGGGCGATTTTAATCAATCCATTACGTTATCTGTACTTGTTATAGAATAAATAAAATTATTTTACTGTTTTCATGGACAAATTAAAAACTATTAGGCAGATTTTTAAATTATTTCCCCGCTAGAAAGCTACATTATCAATGATTAATATAGGTTTTTTTTAATAAGAGATTTATATATATACCCATGCGAAGACGGGGCGGGTCGTTAGTTCTCAAATAAACAGTATTATGTCTAAACATTGTTAAGTCTCGTCAAACAACGCTCTTATAACCATATGGCAGATTTTAAAACATTTTTTTTTTGCTTATCCAACGTAAAGATATTATATAATCTAGTGACAACATCAAACATCGTTATCAATAGGAAATGTTGCATATTGGTATATTTTTATGAAATAAATAGTAATTTAATTTCCCTCATAACACTTATTTTAACCACAGCAAGTTTTATGAATAATTTACGACATAATATTGTATCGAATAATTTATTTTAAATATTAGAGTAACAACCCTAATAATTATTTATACCAACGCATAATCGACACTGAAATCATATTCAGTCGTAATATTAAGTACATATAGCATAAGTAAAGGAACTAGTAATCTCATCAATTAAATACTAGTTGTGTGAACACGGCTGCACCCGCGTTTCATATAAATTTTCACTGCATAAAATAGTTTTCATTTTTTTATACGGGACCCTTATTATTTTCGAAAAATTGTTTTACTACTAACATTAAGCAAAAACATTTCTAGAAAATTCAAATAACTGTCAGTAAAATTGTGCATTGAATCGGATTTTATTCACAACTAGCTGTGTACCCACGGCTGCGCCCGCGTTTCATATATTCTACATTGCGTTTTTTTTTTACGGAGCCCTAATTATTTTACTTTTTTTAGGGCTCAGATAAAGCAAAAATATTTCTCATAAATTCAAGCACTTACCCGTAAAACTGTGCATTGAATCGGTTTTTTTATTCAAATTTTTAGGAGTTCGAATTTTTTTACGCGAAACCTTAATTTTTTTCGATATTTAAAATTGCCTAAGTTACG
Source organism: Samia ricini (assembly GCA_014132275.2). NCBI lineage: Eukaryota > Metazoa > Arthropoda > Insecta > Lepidoptera > Saturniidae > Samia > Samia ricini. The sequence goes on from AP028159.1 coordinate 7,129,015, forward strand.
CGAAGTAACTTCAGTTATCTACCAAAAAAAGTACCGTCCAGCCATTCCGGATATTAGCCGGGAAAAACAGACAGACAAAAATTTTCAAAATTTAATTTTTCTTATAAGTATTGTATATACATTCATATCTATTTAATACAAAAATTGTATTTTGATATTACGCACAAACACATCAATTTTATTTCTTTGTATGGATTTGTTGTCGACCGCGTATCTTCCTGAGCGTCGTTAATTCAACATAATCTCATATGTACTACACTTGTACCGTAGTCATGCGAGCTACCACAGAAGCTTATAGAAGAAAGCAGCGCCCCACGCCACGCTGTCACGAGAACGGCACACATCTCTTAATTTAATCGTTATCAATCACGACTATCGGACTTAATTACAATAATAAATTCCGCTCATGCACCGGGTGATCGTTTTGGACGATTTAAACGAGAAATTCTAGGACGTCGACTGCTTAATGTCCCATTACGACTCAAGAAATTAATGCAATATTACCTAATAATTATGTATTAAAATAAGACTATCACTTTTTTGAAAGTTTCTCTTTTTTTAAATATAAAACGTTACTTTTTTGTGCCTATTCCCAAGCATACGTAATTAGTTTTTATTTTCGTTATATGCAATGCCTATTACATTAGAGTTAGAAAGTAAAAAAAAAATATACATTTTTTTAAATATTTTGTACCAACAACAACAGTAGCGCAAGTCGTACAGTTTCAATCAAATTTACATGTTACATATTTTTGTTTTTTTTTTTTTTTTTTTTATCAAAAAAAATGTTGTTAACGTAAAGGTTTTTCGCTATTTGTTAAACAGTTTCCGCCCCGGCTTTAAACACTATGCATATTCAAACATATGCTTTTGATGTCCCTTGGAAATATCTGTCCTTTTTTAATTTTTAAATTATGACTACTACGCATGGAAGCGCATAATAATATGCAGCTAAATCCTATCTAAGATTCAGTACTTTTCATGTGATACGCATTCTAACAGATATTTTATAACCTTAATATGTCATGTAAATCTAAAGACGATTAGATATATCTATGTATCAAACAAAAGATGTCTAGTCCAGAACAAATGTCTACGACGACTGGCGCCACCAGCATCCAGCGGATTCCCGCAATCTAAACTTGGTCGATCTAACTTACCGCCTACCAGACTGCCCATGTCCACTTTAGTTTGGTAATTCTTTCGGGCAATGTCGGTTACTTTGGCCCTTCTGCAGATCACTTCTTTCCTGATTCGATCACGCGCTGTGAGACCGAGCATAGCCAATCACTATTGAAAGTTTGAAGACAAAAATTATTTTATTGATAAACCTCATCAATAGGTATAAAAATAGACAAAATCATTTGATAAACAGAGGAGAAAAATTTCTTGAAATGTTATATCTTTACTTATTTAATAGAAATATATAATAGAATATTGATAAATCTGTATTTATAACAAAATCGTGATATTTCTGTGCACGAATGCGCAACACTGAAAAACTAATGAACGGGTCTGGATATAATTTTCATATTCATAGCGGATTTAATCGGAAAGCTTACATCGAAGATACCATTTCAATTTACAGTAGCGTTATGTAAACATGAATAAAATTGTGACAGTCAGCAAGTATACGAACAAAATTTGACACTAACAGTAAAATAAAAGATAAACGCTACAATTTAAATCTATCAGTCGATGTCCCTTCTTCTATCAAAGCAATTGGCGCGTAGACAACTCGGCTTGATATCATTACATGCGTGACGTTGGCTCGTGACCGGAGTATGCCGTACGCTTGGTGAGCAGATATTTATGCATTCAAACACGACATCAATCATTCTAATGAGCCGCGGTCGGTAGGCAGTTCGGTGTTGAGGCCGCCTCGGGCACGTGAGGCCATCACATAACGTTTAGTGGTGTACAAAAATTATTAAGCTTATCGATAAACACAGTTTCACGTGTTCATAATTTGTCGTCGTTATAGATTATCTATACTAATAAACAAAATTTAATTGTCTGTTTGGAATGTTAAAATTATTTTTTTTACTAAGTACTTTTTTACTAAACACTAAATAAAATGTTTATACGATACCTATACCTACTATACAATTTTCAAAATGTTTGTCTATCTGTCTGTTTGTTGCGAGTAATATTTGAAACGGCTGGACCTATTTTGGAGGAACTTTTTTAGGTAGATAGCTGAAGTTACTCCGGGTAACTTAGAGTACTTTTAATTTTAGAAAATAAATAGTGTTTCGCCTAAAAAATTACAAACTCATAAAAATTTGAATAAAATTCGATTCCATGCACAGTTTTACGGGTAAGGGCTATAATATTATATATGAGAAATATTTTTACTGTATCTTATAATACATTTTTTACGAAATTAATTAGGGTTCCGTATTAAAAAATTAAAATGCAGTGAACACAGCTAGTTTTATCTATAATTACAAAAACACCTCCAAATACATCATACAAAAACATCTTACGTAGACTACTACGACCACCAATTTCAGTTGTCAATCCACTACCTTGTCGTGCTGGAAAGTGCAAAAATTAACTAACTCAAAAATAAAAAAATCACACTACACAAACCTAATTAATACTTTATTACTGAATATTGAAAGCATTATAATAGGTCTAAACTAACTTACATGTAAATTTATCGATATCGATAAATTATTAGCCTCTATTTAACATAAAAGTGATATTCAGCTAACAAGTTTAGCAACGATGGAAAGAAAGCTGCCTGGAGCGTCCGGCGCTATTCACAAATTGGCACGAGCTAGGCACGCGTTTGTAACTCGTTCTAGAACATCTTCACTACACTCATGTTACAATTGATTATGTTGTCTATCAGAAAGTTTTACAGTTCATTTTTAACTGAAAATACTGTTGAATATATGTCATTTTTCTAATGCAAACGAGGAACAAAGATTGAATGGCGCGACTGAATGATACCACGGCCATTAGTAGAAGCAAAAGGATGGAATTCTGTCCATTGTGTTGTATTTATTTTCTCTTTAGATAAAATAATAGATTGGGTTTAAATAGTATTCATTAAACTCTCATAGAATTACAATAGCGAATACTATAATCAAATAAACCATTTAATTGAAATAAATTATAGTAATATATATGTACATAAATGCAAAAAGATTAATAAATAGATAAGAAAATACATTATTTGTCATAAATACTAATTAGATTGTTTTTTACGTATAGACACATTAACCACAATCCCGTCTGAAATGATAATGTAGTCCAGGATCATAAACACACTAAGTCTCGAGATACTGGCTCTTAATAATTCTACCCCTACATGTGCTTGGTGACAAGTTTTTAAAAATAAGTTTATACTTATTTCTGGCTTTATAGCCAGGCAATAATTATTAGACAATGCTATGCCACCATGCTATATATTTATATGATGAAACCATCATATGGTTTCCTTTATTTCGTATTAAAAAAAACGATCTAATCACATACCTAAATCTTGTATTTATTAAACGATTTTCAAAATTATATAATACAATAACATGTTCAATGAACTTGTAACAATGTTCTTTCATATCATTAACACGTATGTACATATTATGTGGTACTTATTCTAACACTGAGATGTTATTAGCAACTCTTAGGTATTCCATTAACTATATAATCTATGTATACTACCATAAAAACTCATTTATAGAAGAACCTTCTACGATCAAACATGTCACGAGTCGCAAACGACACAAAATGACCGTGACAAAGTAATCAATAATATTAATATGACTTTAAATCCATAACAGACGCGCAGACCGGACCACGTACATGATCAGTTTTCTTATGGACACAATCAGGTACGGACGTCATTATCAAAACGCGATAATATTACTATTGCTGTAGTGGAAACGTAAACGCTGCCATAAAAATTCTTACATAATATAAAAGTTAACACCTATCTGTCTGAATGTCTGTTACTTGCATAAATAGTAAAAAAAAGTTTCACTCTTCAGTAATAACCTTAATGTATCCACAAGCCGACTGGTAGCTTCGGTCGGCTTGGTCGTCTGCTATACCATATATCCGGTCCAGTCCGCGCATCTTTTATGGTTTTAACAATAGTGCAGACTGAACATGTCCATGGTACGACAAATGAACGAAGTTATCAGTCGCCTTGTGGCCACAGTTAGGTACGGACGTCATTAACAAATCGCGAAAAAAAATTGCTACTGCTGTAGCGACAACGTTAACACTGCCATAAAAATCCTTACATATTATAAAAAGTAAGGTAAGATCTATCGCTTGTATATCCGTTACTTGCGCTTCAATAAGTTCAGAGGCGCGACGTCCGTACCTAACTGTACTCACACGACAACTGATAACTTCGATAAGTTCAGTGTAGCATGTTCGCAGTCCAATCCGTAAGTCTGTTATGGCTTTTATATTTGTTATCATACAAGTCATTAGCGATGGAGGGAATATAATGTTATTACACAGATCTAATTAGAGGCTTTCAATAAAATCACCTTCCGTATTAAAGCTGTGGTAAATAAGATCGTTGTTAATAAATATTCGGAAACATCAATAAATCACTTACCACAAGTCCGACATACTTACTATGCTAGGGAAAATTCAATAAACCTCAGTAATACAATATACTATTAAATTACTTCATAAAATGTTCTCTCTCATTCTTCTGTGCATTTTTTGTTATTGTCTCTTTATCTATGCTTTGTATTATTGTTAGGCGGAAAATTCTACCAAATAATTTAGTTCCATCCTTCATTCAACCATAAGGCGTCCACTGTTGGGCATAGGTCTCCCCCAATAAGGGGGAAATTGCCATAATCATCACGTTTGACAGGCGGGTTGGCGATCGCAGTAGGTGTTTGTGGTACTCAGAGAATGCTGCTACCCACCCTCTGGCTTGTCTCTTAGTTGCCTTATACGACACTGATATGGAGAGACACTAATCTCAGGCAGCACCACACGGCACTAAGCACTATAAATTAGGTATAACGTAATATTTAGATATCACCAAACTAGTATCAGTGTCGCTTATTAAATTGTATTGTATTGTTTAAGTACATTAAAGCATAATGAATTCCTGGATAATTTTTTTTTAAACTAGCAAGAAATTCAAACCATAAAACTTTGTGTTGAAAATAATTTACGGAGTCATATTATAATTACACGATTAATTAAATTTAGTGATTCTTATTGAAATGAATACAAATTAATACAAAATTGTAATAGGAACTTTAGCCATTACACAAATCTTTTTACCACTTCAATCTTCCGCGTGATTATTGATTACTATGTAAATGTATGCATAATGGATGGGTTATCGTATAGCTTACTATCATGGACATTATTACCCTGCTCCTGTCACTAGGTAATTTCAACTCATCAATCTTCCATTTAAATGTTACAAGTAAATGCTCTCAGTTCGACCACGCGATGTAATAACAAAAATTGTAGGTTACAACAACGTGCTATTATTAAAACATTGTAACTGGCTTTTAATGGAAAACAATTGTAATTTTATACTATATTTTTAAATTGTTTTACTTATCAACCCATGTTCGAGTACCTATTTGTGATAAAATGTTTGTAAATTTAATACGTGAAATATATTTATGGATGCATAGTTTTAATGAAAAACTTCTCAAAAATAAGTTTATATCCGGTGACGTAGGATAATATCTCATATTCATAATTCCGTATCCTTTCAATATAAAAATGGCGCGGTGGATAGTGCGGTCGGATTCCGTGTTAATTGACGCGGGTTTGTGCCCACCTATCCAACTCTAAATTCAGCCTGAGCTTTCGGTCAAGGAAAACATCGTGAGGAAACCATAGCATAGGAGGATTATATAATAATGATCCCCTGGGTAGCTACCACCCTCAAGTTTGAAAACCTGTCGCCAAATACCATTTCGGCAGCATCAGTTGATAACCAGTACCTCTGGGCTTAGTGTGTGTTACCATCCTGGACCACATCGTCACTTAACATCAGGTGAGATTATGGTCAGCGCATTGAGGCTGTACCGTGTAAAAAAAATCATAAGGTGTAATTTTATAAGATTAACAATTCGATTTCCTGACAAATTGAAAATAATAAGAAGATAAAGGGATTAGCGTGATTGTAGTGATTTCGTTCCCGATTAGATCGCGACCATCATACACATGATAGAAAACAGTGAACCCTGCAGTTATCAGGGTGGTAGGACAATTGAGCCAATAGCAACGCATCGTTTTCTGGTATCAGCAACTGTATTAACCACTATTTCTCAACCTTATTATGCTTACCGTCCCCACAGCTCCCTCTACGCTATCTCAATGCCCCTAAATTGTCTCTGCATCTTCTACTTCCACACAAAAGGGCGTTATCGCCCACGTCAATTTTCGATAAACTCTCATCTGTCGACGGTCCTTAACGTCCTTGGACTTTACTTTATCTAACATCAGATGAAGTGTAGTAATTGAGAAGTGCCAATATTAAAAAAAAAAACTAGGCGGCCACGGGAACTGGCGACAGGAGTGAAACTCAAAACTTTGGAAAAAATTTTTGTTTAGTATTTAAATTTTATCATTTGTTTATTGAAATTATAAACATAACCTAACATATAACATTTGTCTGGTTTTTACATCTATTGGCGCTCCGAGCAATAATTAGGTACATCTTGATATACTCGTAGTTTATTCATATTCAAAACATACGATAAGCTGCGTAAATACGTAACATTTATTATTTACCTCTGAGCGTCAGCACTTAAATACTTGCTTATACTTGATGTACATACTGTAGGATGTTGACGGTTGACCTCATAGCATTGGTAACGCGAAACTATAAGTTTTTCTCCTACCGCGAATCGCTCGACGCCGCTAAAGCAGTTGTAACTTCAAAAATGCTCATTTAGTGAATTCAATAAATATTTAACTAACATTTGACAACCGTAGGTCGGTAATTGATCATGATCGTTATTGATAATTTGTGTGGAAAAAACGCTTTCCCTTTTTTTTATTGCTAAACTATAGCTGTTCTATAGCCACTAAATTAGAAGTAAATTGAAAGAAAATTGATTGTTAAATAGAGAAGACAAAGCTCCGATTCGCAGTAAAAATAAAGAGTGATCAAATAAGCTTATAAACAAATCCAAGTGATAATGGTCGATGCATTCCTAACTTTCATCTAAACTATATAAGTAAATGCCAGTTGTATGTAATTATGTACATATTTACTGTGATATAATTACTACTTAGATACACTGGTAGAAACGCTGCAAGGTGCACTCTAGATAATTTTCTTGTCATGTTCCTCATAGGAATTTGATGTCTAGTTTCCCAAGCATTTAAAATAAATTGCTTCTACAATCATCACTGCATTTTTTTTAAAGAATGTTAATTTACACTTGACCGACTTTTTTAGATTGAAATATAAATGAACAATTGGTGGTCGACTTTTATTTATTTACTTTTTAACTTTCAATATAGTCACTGTGCATCTATTTGTGTCTCTAAAATGACTACATGTCAAGATTATTCACTAATAATTTTGTAACATTTAGATGGTAATTACGTGCGGAAGACTAACCTTAAAAAATATTTGTCTTGTAACTAACTTCAGAGGCATAATAACCCGCGGCACGTTTTGTAACATGCGTGTATGTTTTGAAGACTGGTCAAAATTACAGGATTACATAATAGACTAGATAACCTAATATTTCAAGTGACTATAATTATCTACAAAACAGATGCGAATGCTTTACGTTTTGTTCTTATTATACGTAAGTATTTACTTTGCGCTTAACCAATATAACAATCAAATTAGTGCAAAGTAATATAAGATAGTGTTTTGTAACACCCGAAACAGAGATTACTATCAATAACTAGCCATATAAAGCCAAACACATCACAATTTTGAAGTGAAAACTTGGTTGAGCGAGTCTTGGTAGGGGAAAGACATAGATTTGCGCTACCAATGCTATGACGTCATCCGTCAACATACTACAGTATGTCAAGTATAAGATGGTGTTTATAATAAGTGCTAGGGGGCTCAGATATCTTCTATACTACTAATAATAAAAAAATTGTAAATTTCAAGTGTCTGTACATTTAAAATTTTTATCAAAAGAATCATTGCAAGGGACTTAAAATAGGTAATTAGAAACATTTATATCATTTTTAGAAATGTCTGTCTGTTTGTTGGTTGTGCAGGCATCAATTAGTATATTTTAACTGGTTAAGCACCAACCTGGCGCCAGCTTCCAATTGTTTTACTATTATCAAATTATTATTGGTATTTGAGCGATTACAAATTTAAAAAAAATTATTATAAAGCATATTCCGGAGTAGCGTCAAAGTTTTATTTTATTAAAATCGGCCCCCTCTATCTAAAGTTATAAATTTTAATGACACGCGGCGGAACTTTTTACTTACCAACGTAAGTAAATGTGTTTTAGTCTTATTCGAGAACAAAAAATTGATGGGCTGATGTTAATTGAACAAAATTACATAATATAAAATATGTTTATAGTATATAATTTAAAAATATGTAAGATATAGTAAATGAGAAAACTATATTCAATTTTTATACAGTTTATACTATATTACAAAGAGGTAAAATTTGTGAGTTTGAACGTTCGGGTTAATCTCCGGTACTACTGATCCGGTTTTAATGATTCTTCACTGTTAGAAAAATATATATATATATGGGCCAATTTTTATTTTGTTATATACAATTTCAAATTCAATAAATAATACCCAATAAATATAATGGAAGTCGGCAAAAATTCTATAGTATGGCGTGTGCTGCCTGAATGGTTTGACCGATGGCCCTTCGTTGGATCCGGTGTTTGGGCCTGGGTCACACTCACTCAGTCTGTCCTTCAGGGGTAGACCAGGGAGATCAATGTTTTAGGTGTAAGAATAGCCGGGTGGATAGTTTCAGCTCAGGGGCCCGCGAGGACTAAGCACAGACGGTGGCTAAGTCCGCGCACCAGACTGACGGGGTCTGGGCTCTGCTACATTGCTAAACCAAGGGTGGAAAGGACAGGGCCCTGACCTTCCATTGCACTGAGAAGGCTGTCTGGGAGGAAGCCAGGTCTGGCCGGGGTGACCTCCTCCGAGAGGTAGAGGCCTGGCAGGGGCGGGACGGGACATAGATAGATTCCATCTTAAGGAAGAATATAGGCCGTCTATTAGAATATAATTGTCTGAATTCCACGCGAGCGAAGTCGCAGGTACAGCTAGTAAATAATAAAGTTTATACTTATGCAGCCTATCGTATATTTTGATTAATTTTAGGTTATGTTAATAATTTCCATTAACAAATTCTAAAATTTAATAAAAGTTTTTTTACAATGTGTCAAGTTTTCAATTCTGTCGCCAGCTACCATGGCTGCCTAGTGCTTTTTTATTTTTTTTTAATTTGTATTTTTTTTAATGCGCTCTCTTTGCTTTCGCAAAACAGCAAAATTTGATGTGCTAACCATATACGCACAACACACAGTATATCTCACTCTTGCACATCATATCTATTTTTTATAACTAACCATTTCATCTAGGTCGATTCTGCGGAATCTTTTTAAGCTCATGCTTAAGGTTCGGACTATAATTATAGTAACCTTGCACTAGTTGCGATTTTAGACTGAGTATTATTAGTGCTAGAAAAGCGTAGTCTAAAACAACATAATTTGTGTTTTATTTATGTTTCTTCTTAAACATACTTGTTATCGACAGTTATGTCGGCCAGTTCAATCTTTTAATGATGTCAAAAGGCAACATAATGTGACAGCCTTAAAAGGACCTTGCCGTTCGTTACTGTCGCCTCCTCGTACCCTGACATCTCTACCTTACAGACAGGCTGACGCATTAAGATCACCTAAAGACACTAGAGTATTGAATAAAATAAATGCACTAGTTACAAACAAAATTCATACGATGAGGTGAACAATTTCCGCGTATTGCCATAAATATTGGCAATCTCGACGTTCAACTGAGAGGTTACAATTATTAGCATTATAAAAATGGCCATTTTGCAAAAATCATTGTTAAATTAAGCTATACGCATAATTTACATCGCAACAATTGATACGAGAAAGGTTTCGTTGAAATCGAGTTATTAAGAAGTGACCTCGCAATAACCTCCAACATTTCACAGACGAAATTAATTTGTCCGTATTTAGTAATGAAACAGATTGAAAACGTGTTAGGGTACGAACACATTGTAATATTACTGCTACACGAGGCTTAAAAGATAATACAACAGATAGATAGAACAGGAATTTAAGAGTTGTATTGATATTAAACGCTGTAGGTACTTCCAATTTCAAATCGTTGGAGCGACCTCAGTTTTGATCTTTATCACAGTAATTGGAAAATCTTTTATAGAATAATTTATCTCTATTATATTTTTTTATAATTTACAAACCTGTAATTATTTAACATGGTATATTATGAACCGCCTATTAATGCAGTTGTGATTAAATCAATCAAGTTTATAACTTAAAAAAAACTTTTAAAATTAAAAACAAAACCGACTTCAAGAATAATAAACTATAAAAATGCGCTACAAAGTCAATAAATAATTACTTTATTAATTTGCTTCGTTAATTTTGTAATAGGCAATATCGGTAATTGGTAATGTAAATATGCAAATCGGTTCACAAATGACGGAGAAATCGCGTAACAAACATAAAAAAAAACACACGAATTGATAACCGTCCTCCATTTTGATGTCAGTTAAAAAGCACCTTTCTCGTCATTGAAATCTCTTGGATTTTGATCGTCGCATAATCAACCACAGCATCTATCAAACAGCATTTAGCATCTCTTGGCAATTGGCCTTGGGTACTGAACCGAAAATTTCCGAAAGGTGTTTTTATGAGATTAAGATGTTTCTATAATTGTTTTGTTAATTTAAGAAAATATCAAAAAAATATGTCATGAAGTTATATATTTACAATGATACGTTTTCACAATAGTTTCTGGACTAGGCCAAATAGCCTGGACCTTGGAACCTAGGTAATAATTAATACTAAACCTATTTATTGTGAAAGAAGATTACTAACTGCATAGCTGCTTGAATTGCTATTATAGGCAATTTTTCCGACGCGAGTCGAATTAAATCTCCAATATAAAAAAAAGGTGTGGAGATTAATAAAAAAAAACCTATTTATAACTATTGTTTTTATACATGAATATAATATGTGAATTAATAAATTATTACATTATCAGGTGTATTGATTGCCACAGAGCAATAAAATACACAGTATCACAAAGAGTTCAGTGAACAAAAATCAATTTAAAACATTGAATATACCTAACTTTTACACTTAATACTTGATAGTGTTAGAATCAGGATGCTGTAACTGTCCGGACGCGGCTCTAATTACAACCGCACTCAATATTGCGAAATGTACGAAGCCTATTCTAGATTACCCCTTGGCTATTACTGCCCGGTGTAATGCAAGGCAACGCGGTGTGGCGTATTGTAACACTATTACACTATTCAAAACGTCGAATGGGTGACTCGTAATGATCTGGGTGTGGTGTAAACTGTCGATATCGATCACAGAGTCTCAGACGACATACTAAAATTTAATTTAATTGCATACTTTTTGTTGAATATATTGTTTGTTAAGTGGCAACTCTGTGGTGTATTGAAATGTCTTTAGGCTCAAAAGGGCTTGAACCCTTGAACGAAGGCAGTTAAATAAAATAATTTAAAAAAGTTGAAATGTCTTGATGTGTTCTGTATCTGTAGCTTCTAATATGTATTGTAATGAATAACTTTGAAAGAATATGTAATAATTAGTATACGCACGCTAAACCGCGGGCACTGCTAGTTTGTATATTTTTAAAGCCATATAGAGTAATCTCAGTGCGTACCTGTAAGTGTTGTAGCAATGATACAATAATGGCAGGAAACGGTGCAACTCATACAAAATTGATACCGATATAGGTAATATAAAAATAAGGTCAACAGCACACTGACTCTCCTTAGTACCGACGTTATGAGGAATACGAACCGTTGGGTTTTTTCATTGAAATACTTCATTCATTGAATTTTTGCGCTCTCAAATGATTACATTATGATAATTCTTTTAGTTCTAGGTATATTAACACTTGAATTTTTATGTGACATTGGAAAATTACCTATGTTTTATAAATAAATAATATATCAATAAGCATTTCCTTTAATTGAAATTTAAATAGCTGTTACTTTATTTAAAACTAGCTTAGTGCCCGCGGCCGAGCCCGCGTTTCATGCATCATCACTGCATTTCATTTTTTTATACGCAACCCTAATTTTTTTTTAGTACTAAGATAATGTAAAAATATTTCTCATAAATTGAAGCACTTGCCCGTAAAACTGTGCATTGGATCAGATTTTATTAAAAATGTTATGAGTTTTAATTTTTTTGCGCGGAACCCTAGTTATTTTCTAAAATTAAAAGTGCCGTAAGTTACCCGGAGTAACTTCAGCTACCTACCAAAAAAAAAAGTCCGGTCAGTATCCGTTCCGCCGCTCCGGAGATTACCGAGAACAAACCGACAGATAGACAAAAAATTTAAAAATTGTATTTTTGGTATAGGTATCGCGTATACAGTCACATCTATTTACTAAAAAAAAATGTAGACATTACAAACAAACACTCCAATTTTATCTATTAGTGTAGAGTATAGAAAAATGAATGTTCGCAAATTACAATTTTATGAATGGATCCGTTTTTATCATCACTTACCTAGACAAAAATATAAAAAATGCAATTCTTTCTGACTTGATTTATAAGTTATCACAGAACTTTTCCCGACATTTCATTAAGATTATTATTGTATTTTAACAAATTATTATGAATAAGAAGTCATCTATTTGCCAATTTACAAATCATTTATGCTTCGTAATTATGTTTTCATAGTACTTTATTGCATAGTCCTGTTTTTGAAAGGTAATTATTATAATCATTGGAAAAAATGTCCTATATTATCTACCATATTCATTTCACCATTTCAGATTACATTCACACGGTTAATAATCGTTCTAGGATCAGATATGTATTACGCTGAGGTCATTGTTAAAAATATATATTTACGGATGATAATAATTAACATTCAGAGTAAGTATATTACTTAGATTTAGTAAGGATCCAAATAATTAAAGAAATTGGCGATAACAAATAATGGTGGGGTCGTATTGCTGTTAAATTTTATTTCTCCGTATACTCATCACGTCAACTATTCGTAAAAGGCATGTATTCTTTAAATGTTTGTATCAATTTATATCAAATTTATATTTTCGACTGAATTATAGAGCTGTAGAACCCGTATTCAATATGATTTTCTGAGAAATCGATCATACATATGATGTGCCGGAAGACAACTACGAATTTTATTCTCATGCGATTTCTTTAAACATGTATTAACAAGGTTGTACTCAATCGGATTGGAATGCCGATTTATTTTTTGATGACTTTTTTTTTATTTTTCCTATATGTACTATTATGATTAACATAGTAAAGATATGAATTCATAGACAACTAGACTCTCTGAAACATAACGCGTTTCAACTCAATTCTACGGGGTAGTAGTTATTGACTGACCTCAGACAAGACTATAGACTAAGGTTATTTTTATTAGTATAAGACGCGGTCACCAAAGGATGCCTTTTGACTAGTTCATGTCGTAAAAAAATCAAACGGTTACATAAATCGATGATGGCGCAGCGGGTAGTGCGGCCGGATTCCGCGTCAATCGACGCGGGTTCGATCCCCACCTATCCGACTTTAAAATCGGCCTGAGCTTCCAGTGAAGGAAAACATCTTGAGGAAACCATAGCGTGGTGGTAGGACATTTTCTAATGATGCCCGCCTGGGTAGCTACCACTCTCAAGTTGGAAAACCTGTCGCCAAATACCAATAGGTGTGTTTCGGAAGCATCACTTGAGAACCAGTACCTAGGCTTAGTGTGTCTACCATCCTGGAACACATCGTCACTTAACATCTCGTGAGATCGTGGTCAAAGCAATGAGCCTATATCGTATAAAAAAAAAAAGATCGAACTATTACAACGGCAATTGAAATAACAAAAGTAATCATTTAAATTAATACCTATAATAAGACCCGATTTGATTTTATTTAATGTATACTAATAAATAAAATTGAAGTGTCTGTTTGTAATGTCAAAATTTTTTTTACTGAATAGATATGAATGTGTATATACGATACCTATACCATAAATACATTTTTTTTTATAATTTTCTATCTGTCTGTTTGTTCCGGGTAATCCCCGGAACGGTTGGATGAATTTTGACGGGACTTTTTTTGGTAGATAGCTGTAGTTACTCTAGGTAACTGAGGGTACTTTTATTTTCAAAAATAATTTGGGTTCCAGGTAAAAAATATGAAAACTTCTAAAAAAATTAATAAAATCCTATTCAATGCAGTTAAGCACTTGAATTTATGAGCAATATTTCTACTTTATCTTAGTACTAAAAAAAATTATGATTCCGAAAAAAAAAAATTAAAGCGCAGTGAAAAATATACGAAACGTGGGCGCAGCCGCAGGCACAAAGCTGGTATTACATATAATTAGGTTCGTATTATTTATTATTAACATCAGGTCGCCTAGTTAACACGTCTCGCAATCAGAGCGCTGGCCAATATTTGGCACAACGTATAAGCATTGCCATCAAACGTGGCAATACGGCCACCATTTCGGGAACCTTCCCGCCTGGCGGGTAGTTGGAATTAATGTCTAATTATTTATAGTTTTTTTTACGTAATAGTAATAATTAGGTATTTGAATTAGTTTTGTCTTATTTCATGAATAAAAAAACAGAAATGTTTTGTATGTCAATCCATGTCGATTTTTCGTGATAAGTAATTTTTTTACATAAGATAAATCTTGCGAAGACTTAATGAATGTTAGAACAAGCTAAAACCCCGTACCTAAATGATAATAGCCACTACAAAAGGAAGCAAAGTCGCACCATGATGCTCACTTGTAAAGGGTGGTTATTTTGATTGGTATCGGCTAAAAACTAGAACACGCTGCGTACTATAAAGTAAGTAAGATTTTATGTGAGCCTTGTGGCCTTTATGAAAGACCTCATGATTAGAATAATAATCATCATCTCACATATCTTATAAAATTAACGCAAAAATGTACTTGGCTTTTATCAAATGTGTGTGCTCTGAACAATGGTTACTAACAGTAAAGTAAAATTTAAAGTAATATTCTACGATATTACTACGATTCAGCCTACATCACAGCAATTTATCAATCACCTACTTAACATAGAATAATAAAGATTTAGGACTATTGTAACACATAAATCATTCATTTAATGACTTATTTAAAAACAAAAATCTGTAAAATAATACCCGTTAAAACCATGTATAATTTAAAATATACACGATTTATTTTAGTGAAGACAAAAATTATACAGCGCGTAGACCAACCAACCAGTAATCAGCGCCTGAAATGGTCAAGATGCATAAGTAGCCGCAAGATTGCACTCGGAGCTCCAAAAACGTAATTTATAACTACATTTAACCAGAGATCCCGCCGAACGACTTCGTCCAATATTAATATCGGCATCATTAAGGCATACCTTTTATTGCGACTTAAAATAAGTCCGTTCTCCGATCGCCTTTATTAAAGGAGACTACCTTTCTCCAAGGTTTTGCAATGTCGCCCTTCTTTTGCTGCGATACTGTATTTTTTTTTAGTACAATGCGTGTTAATTTACTTAAAGAATCACCACCGCAACAAAGAAACACTTATCAATTATACGGAAATTTTATAACGGTGGTTTTTATTAAATTAAAGATAATAATAATTATTTATCTGAAATGTTTGTTTTCCAATAAAAATTATCTTCGCAATTAAAATTATTTGAACTATAGTTTGAAATTTCTGTTCAAGTTAAGGTCACTATCAAAACAATTAGATGTTCTAAGAGGGGAAGGGGGGTAGGGGTGCGAATTTGATCCCACCTCCACGTGATAAACCCTGGGCAATGGTCAGCAATGTTCATATGGGACTACTGCTGACCATTGACGAAGAGGACCAACCTAATCCAAGGTGTAAAGTGAACTGTGCCGATGGATTCGTGGCTGGAGGGGAGCTCAGTCGTGAACAGTACCTCTCTAATACCGGAGCACCTCAGAGGGTAATTTTTGCTCTTCCACCGTTATGCGGGGCAAATTCATTCCAAAGAGCTCATCAGGGGATTCACTTAGCGCAAAGCTGAAGAAGTCCTGATGCTCAGTAGAAATCATCTGCGAGTATTAGTGTGAGCGCTAACTGGGCACTGTTGTTTGGGCAAGCATATGCACAACATTGGTGCCCAAAACAAAAGAGAGTGCAAATTCTGTGAAATTGCAGACGAAACATCAAAGCACATCTTATGTGAATGTGACCCACTAATACCCATAGTATGTGTATGTTGTCAGTGATAACATACGGCACTGATGCGTGGTCACTAACATGGGCCTAACAACAAAGCTCAAAGTTGTTTAAAGGACAATGGAAAGGGCCATGTTTGGAGTTTCACTTCGTGATCGAATCAGACGTTAGGAGATCCGCAGAAAAACCAAAGTAACTGAAATTGCCGAAAGAGCTGCCAAACATAAGTAGCTGGGCACAATGCTCGTAGAACCAATGCCCGATGGGGCCAACAGGTTCTGAAATGACTGCAATGTATTAAATGATGCAGCGTAGGTCGGCTCTACACAAGGTTTACGACCTGTATTTGGTCGCGGGAATCATCTTGGTGCGAGTGGTGCAAGACCGGTCTTGTGGAGATTTTTGGGGGAGACCTATGTCCAGGAGTAGACGTATTTCGGTTGAAGGGATAGACTAAAGTACCATTTTCTACGTATAGAAAAAAAAATAAATACAGTACTTACACAAAAAGAAACATTGGTACATGCCCTTAAAGTAGCAATGTAATTTGTAAATCGTCGATAAATACAAGAAGATAGTGTATAAGTTTTATATTAAAAAACTATAACTTGTTGTAGTGACGCACAACCTGGACAATGGATGAGACTTTACTTCTATGTTTGCAGAAGAACACGGATAACGCTAACTATACTTATAAAAATATCTTTATACTTGAAAATTTAGAACAAGAGTAGAAAGTTAGTTATCAGCCTAAATTAAGCCTCACGATGTTGATTGAAAATATGTATTAATTTAAAAGATTTGCGGTCGAAGCCCTGTTGTCGTATAATAAATTAGGAATATCAAAGTTAGTTATATTGCCCTTGATAACGTTAAAATAATAAAATGACACCTTACGACATCGTACACCCACGAATCTTATCACCATTTAAATATCAAGTACCCATAACGGTGTTAGTGCATAAATTAACAATCGTTGAAGCGTAAATTAAATTAGTATTAGACGAAAGTAATGAGTACGTACCTACTCGGAAATTCGGTTCATTGCGCACAATATAACACGCATCAAGTTGCTCTTAATATTACGCAAAACACTTGTTTTATATGAAAAATTGTAGTAAACGATTATTTGTCACGTGAACGAGACAAATAGCCTAATAAATACCAACCAACCGGGGCCAGAGTTATGTAAATCTGTGAAGTAATTCGCGGTAACTCTACATGGAATAAATGTTTTGCTTCCACAAGGTCCGAATATCGCCCTACTCCTCCAATTTATCAGCCAAATTACCTCAACCAGTCTCCATTATCTTTCGTAAAAGTGAAAATACTCCGTCCAGTCGACTTAATGTCAGTAGCGCATAATTAATTGAGGCCTCCCAAGTAAAATCTCGAGCAAATAAAATGTTCTCAATGTTGACATTTACAATGGAATCACCATTACGTCAAAATTTTATGATATGTTGTATTAACAATTTTACTTTTTATATACTCAACTTTCCTAACGCTAAAATTATTTAAACCAGTGTATGAAGTAAACTAGCTATACTTTCATGACTTATCAGATTACCTGAAGTTACCGTAAACAACTGAATTATCTTCGCAAATAAAACTATTATTGATACTTAAACTAGTCTCGAGTAAGAGATAAAGTTTAAAACTCGCAGATCGTCGATTAAGCAAGCAACCCGTTAATCTTGCTTTAAATTTACTTACGTACAATTCTAAAGGTATATAATTAATACAGATTTAATGACATTTCACGTAAAAATAATAATATGTACTGTACTCTATACCTTCTTGCTAGCTGTGCTCGGCATGCGTTACAATGGTGCAACATTCTGATGGTAGCCTTTGCGAACTATACCGCAGACTCGAACCTTTCACAAAAGAAACGAAGTCCGCTAGTCCAAACTAGAAGTTGTCTTCTAAAGACAATATAACGCTAGCGAATAAAATCTATTCTCCTCAACAAAGATATCAAACCATACTCGCGCCCACGCCCGCGTAATCATCGTTTCTGTCGCCAGGGACAGGCAGCTAACTTTGTTCCCACAAACACGCCCCCTTTCCCACTCCAGCTGGGGCACAACATGTGCTCCGATCCCTAATTAGGTGAGCTCTTGTAGCCGCTTTCAGCGTGATACAGTAATGACGCATGCACAATCACAGTAATTATACTGCACGCGACATACAAGGTTTACATAGGCTCTGTGAGGGATTCCTTTTTCCTCTTATTTTTAGGTACCTTAAGATTAGCTAAGGCAAAATCTGCGGAATTCTATCACAGGTAGCAGCTGAAGCCGAGGTTCGTACCATTATGGCGCCCTTGTGCCAGCTACTATTATCGCCTGAGTATCATTAGCGCTTCAGCGCTTATAAAGCCCCTTAAGAACAACAGCGTTTAAACTGTTAAAAAAAATTCACCAAAAAATTTGTTACAACAACTCATAAAAATTTCGATGAATACAAACATAAATTTTCTTTAACAACAAATTAAATTTTAATAACTTACTATAATGTATATGCCAATTATATTTAACTTTAATAACATAAAAAGTAGCTTACATATATATATACATATGCATATATATTTCGTGTTAATAACCCTAAAAGTGAATCGAGTCTTGAAAAATGGCATCCTTAATTAAAGTAAAATATGCATCGCCGTCTGGTGGATTATAAGATCCGATTTGATTTTGATTGACAATGTGTTAAAAATGTTCACTTGTACGGAATGCTCGGTCTCTTCGGGTTTAATATCTCGAGTAGGAACCCATCTCTGTAAATATCTTTACGCGACATGGAAGGGGATTAATATTGACAACATCTGACCTCTAAAACGACTGGTGATTATGCAAATTAATGAGAAGTTTCATCAACATTTTGTTAAACACAATTATCATAAAAACTAAAAGAGTATAGAATTAAGTAATTTGTCACGACAACCTAATTTTTTTATTTCGTTTTTATGTTTAGTTTATATGAAATATTTTATGTTTTGTATAACAGCGTCAAAACATTGTAATTTTTGTTATTTTCGAATCGTCGCTAGCTACGTTTTGTTTTTTTTTTTTTAACGCTGGTAATCCTACATGTAAAGTGTGAATAGAAAAAGTATCTCAGACTTCTGTTGACCGACTTTCTGACCGATTACCGTCATAACAGGAATGACACAGGATCACTCACCAACTCTAAAATCCTCAAACACAAATGTTATCACAATGTCAATACTTATTCTATCATATTTGTCTTGACAACTATATGACACGACATTATGCGTCATTATTGATAAAATTTTACCCACTACCAAAAAAGGATTGATACAAAAATTCAATATACATTATTAGTTTAATAAATACTGTAGCTGCTTTAATTTATCAAACAATTAACGGTAATTAACTATACAAGTCAAATTAGATATGATTAAAGTTTTACCTGATATTAATATAATCATAATATCGAATTATAGTCGAATTCAAAATTAGGAATAAATGAGTCTCGATCTCATCTCGATTTGTTTCTCGGGTCACGGGGGAGTATTGCTGTCGCCCACCCGCGCCGTCGTGACTGTGGACTTGAATTCTGCACGTATGAATACAAAAGATCAATAAATGATTTTAAACGCGATTTTCTTGAAAAACTCGCATAAAATTCTTATCTTAATATAATAAATATAAATCCGTTCATATACATAAACGAGTATATAAGAACTGAATGTATTATAGCAAACACAAATTAAATGTTGGGTAAATCAATGTAATTAGTTTGAGTATTGAATATAAAATTAATAAGTTTTACTTAGACGTGACATGTATTTAAAATATGTTAAGTTATATATTAATTAACGTGTTTTCCATATGTATTATAAATATAGACAAATATTATGTTTAAATTATTTACAATCTATATGTCAGTGGCGTTGAGGATTCCTTTATTCAATTACTGCGCCACTTTTTGCCTTCAGTGCACAAATGAGACACACCATGTGTACACATGTATAGGTTTACGTTAATGAATTCTGCAAGACACAATTTAGAGTTCATTTTCGCTTGTAATACGTTTACAATGAAAACAATATTATGATTTAGAAGTCTATTATCTTCCAAGAACCGCCCGATTATGTGGAATCTTGTTCGTGGACAAATAGGTTTATTGGCTACTGTCGTAATAAAACTCTGTGATTTAACATCGTAGGGGAGATATTCTTTACTCTACCGATAGACTCTGTTTTTATGCAGACCGCTGTAGATATTGGATTTCAGTGACTTTATGATCGATTGCGCATTTTATTTCAATGTATATTTAAGTTTGTAAAATTACCGACGTAGCGAATATTGTCAGGTAGGTTGCGGTTTGTTTTTAAATTATTATTATTAAAATGTGTTGGTATTAAATAGATTGGTATATTAGGTGTAAAACAAAAAAAAAGCAGCCAAGCGGGTTGCTGACAGAAGTGAAAATTCGAAACTTTGGAAAAACTGTTTAAAGTTTAAACATATAACATTTGTGTATAAGTTTTTTCCCCTATGAAGATTTGCTCTACGCCACTAAAGAATTATATATATGTATACATATACATAACATATTTGAAGGTTATGGAAGGTTTTGATAAAAGTACAAATAAAGTATAATAAAAAAACCGTAAAGTCATCATAATGGAGGGGCAACCGGTATCCAAAATAGCGGAGCTGAGTTGTGCAAGTCACATCTCAAGGCACAGGAACGATCGTCAAGGTCCCTTGCTTATTCGTGCATAACCGTACGTGCACAGACTGCTCTCGAATTAAAATTAATTAAATTGTAGGCACAACAACCTTTTCATACAATTATGTCTACAGCGAAAATCTTACCATGCTCAAGTGTACGAATAGAAATCATCTATACTAATAAATAAAATTAAAGTGTCTGTTTAAGTGTCTCTTTGTAAAGTCAAAATTATTTATTTTACTAAATAGATATGAATGTACATATATGCGACACACATACCAAAAATACGATATTTAAATTTTTTTTGTCTATCTGTCCGCCTGTCTGTCTGTTTACAATGGGTAATCCCCCGAACGGCTGGACCGATTTTGACGAGACCTTTTTTGTTAGATAGCTGAAGTCACTTCGGATAACTTAGTACTTATAATTTTCTAAAATAATTAGTGTTTCGCATTAATAGAAAACTCATAAAATATTTAATAAAATCCAATTCAATGCACAGTTTTACGGGCAAGTGCTTGAATTTATGAGAAATATTTTAACTTTTTAATTTGAGTAAAAAAAATATTAGCTTACCGATTTAAAAAAAACTAAAACGCAGTGAACAATATATGAAACGCGGGTGCAGCTGCGGGCACACAGCTAATATTATGGTATAAGGTAAATCCATTACATAAATCGATTAAACTAATATAATACATAAATGGAGTAAACAATGATCATTTTGATTATATGTAATATTTTATATTAAAATCTCAATCTTTTTTTAGTTGCATTCAATTCGATAAATTTAAATGAAAAATATAGGTTATAATATAATACAATTTGTTTTAAAAAAAGGTATGAAAATCTGTTAATAGATATAGAATAGGTATAGATATTGTTTTAAAGTTAAAAACAAGTCTAATAATATTACAGGTGCATATATAAACATATATATCATTTAATAAATTAATTATTATAATTCCAGATTTACGTAATTTACATAGTATATTTAGTTTCCCATTTTGTTTTTATTTTGTAAATGAATTAATGAATTCTTGTAATAGGTTAAACGTTCACTGATTTATTTATAACATGTGCAATTCAACATTTTTACTCTGATTCCAAAAATATATATGAGGTATGCACAAAAAGTTGTCTTTCCTAAAAAATAAATGTTTAATCAATAACTTACCTTGTAATAAAGCATCAATTACAAGAGTTGTTTAAAAAAAACATCGAATTTTACATGATTTTTTATTGTTATTCGACTGGTGAAAGTATTTACCATTTTCATCTTACATACTTTATTTCCCAAGCCCAAATTTCCATTATTACATTTTTTTATTTATGGATGAAATGGCGATCCCAGATAAACTGAAGGCCAGAATATATAAGTACATTATAAGACCTGTCATACTGTATGGATCTTGAATATTGGCCTAGTTAGAAGATGGATGTAAAACAACTGCATGTAGCAGAGATGCGAATGTTGAGATGGATGTGTGGCGTGATTAGAATGTATAGGATCAGGAATGAGTATGTTAGAGGAAGTTTCAGAATGGCTCCAGTGATATAAAGATGAAACAAAATCGTTTGTCTTCATGGACATGTTTTGAAAAAAAACGAATGTCGAACGAATACGAAAATGTCGATATCAGATAATTTCTTTTATTGGTATACAATATAATTTTATGATGCGTGTTAGAGTCACCTAAATTTCGAGGTAACGTCAAACTTATAACTCGTGGTAAGTACGTTGTGAAGGCATAATTGAGGGAATAATTAGTACATAATAGTGAAGTTGTTTATCATTATTAAACAAAACTAGTTAAATAATTTTGTTAAGTATTAAACTAACAAAGAAGGAATTAATATGTATTTTCAACATTGTTCCTCAAATGGGTATTACGTTTAATTTTTGTTTTATTTTCTTTTTCTCCTCATTTTTAATTTAAATATTAAAATTATCTAGGTGTACTATGTGTCTCAGACACAACTTGCGACTGTATGATGTTTGTTAAATTAAAGGGCAGAATATAAGTCCCTTATAAGACCTGTCATGCTGTATGGATCGGGATGTTGGGTTAGTAAGAAGATGGATGAAAAATGACTGCATGTAGCAGAGATGCAAATGTTGAGATGGATATGTGGCGTGACCAGAATAGATAGGATCAGGAATGACTATGTTAGAGGAACTTTCTCTGAAGGAAAACATCGAAATAAAACCCCAGCATATATCTAGAGCATTTTGTAATATCTGCCTGGAGTTACTACGCTTAAATTTAAAAATCTAACTTCAAGCACCCATAGATGAGTTCCGAAAGCACCACTTGAAAACTTTACTAAGGTTAACTTATATCGCTAAGCTATAGCTAATCTTAGTATGTTTACCATCTTGGATTACATCATCACTTAATATCAGATTAGATTGTGATCGAAGCACTAATATACCACATAAAAAGTTTATAAGTCCTCTCGGAATCACTTTTAATATTCACGTAAATAATCAGTAATTTACAACTTAATAAAACATATCTTCCTTGGCAAAAATATTTAAAATGGTAATCACATTTGATAAATAAATGCTCTATAAATTAAATTACTAATATCCTGGAACAACCTACATAAATGAAACTTGATTAACTCGACAAATCTTCTCTAATTAACCTCTCGGTGAGTATCAGCATCTAAAATCTAAACACGCAATCACAACCTTAATCCCGCAGATAAGTGATCAAATCGCAGACATGTTAATTAAATGATATTATTTAAATTAACCGTACAACCGTGTTTATAATTTTAAATTATTAATTTATAAATGGTTTCTTAATTGTTTCCAATTGCGAAGAATTTAATTTATTTTTGAATTTAATTGAAACAATTTGTTATGTTTTATTAATTAAAGAAGGTATAAAAGTGTTAATTTCTCTCATGTTACGGGGTTTTTTGTGAATGTTAATAACACTCATGCTTCCGTAGTAATTTATATCTGTGAGAGACAATTTATGCACTTCGGGTCAACAGCGTTAGCTAGTTAAAAAAGGGCCCAATTTACTATATTTCTTATAATTCAAGCTGTACCTACTTATACCTAAGCCAGTGCGTATTAGTTTTATAGAGTACTAGATCTGTGCCCGCGGCTCTGCTTGCGTTTCATAATTTATTCACTACGTAATATAGTTTTTAAATAATCATTGGAAAATAATGTTATCATGGTGATGTCCAATGAATCGTATTTTGTTCACAATATCCCGAGTTTTATTCTTTTACACGGAACCCTAATTATTTTTTTAAAGAATTTTTGTGGTACTAAAAACTTTTTCTCGTAATAACCTGCCTCCTCCAATCCGAAATGCTACGTCTTTAAATATGTTTAGTTCAAAACTCAAAGCTTTTCTTCTGTTACAACAGTAATTTTTCACCTGATGTTTATTACTTATATAATTATGTACGTATATGTATGTATATTTATGTGTATATATTATGTGTATGTATGCATATTCTATTTTATTTTTATTTTTTTAGCTTTTTTATCAATAGATAACTAATATTGTTATTATGTACAACGTCTTTCTACCTATGAAGCATCTATTTATGACACGTTCCCTAAGGTACGACTAAGGACACACGCACTCGCAATCGTTGCGCACACAACACTCTGGGCCTCGAGTGAAAATCAGCGCTGGTGGCTTCACCTCCTTCAGCATATATGCTGACTCGACACCTTTTTGTAACACACACACACACACTTATTTTATCTTTGTTTTCTCTGGTTTTTTTTTTCAATATTTTTTTTTTGTGATATTCTTTGTCCTGTTATTAATTGTATATTATGTGTTTAACAAATAAATTTATTTTCTTTCTTCTTTCTTTCTAAATTAATTGAATCCATATTTTTCTCAGCTTTTTGTTTCTTTTTTTAATGTGGAACCATAATAATTTACTTGAAATTATTTTTGCTACTAACAAACATAAAGGGTACTTCGCACAAATTCAAATACTTGCCAGTTAAATTGTGCGTTGAATAAGATTATATTTGTAACTGGCTCTGTGCCCGCGGCTTTTCATATATTTTTCATTGCATAATATACTTTTAATTTTTTTTACGCGGAACCATAATTATTTTCCAAAAATTAGGGTAGCGTAACTAACGCAGAGTAACTTTACTTATCTACCTAAAAGAATCCCGTCGAAATCAGTACAGCCGTTACCAAGATTACCCGGAACAAACAGACAGACAAAAAATTAAAAAAAATTGTGTTTTTGGTATAGGTACACCGTATACACATACCATACTAGCTACTCTCCGCGGTTTTACGCACGTAATTCCCGTTTTCGTAGGATTTTCGGAATAAAAAACTATTCTATGTCACTCCCTGAATTTCAAATTATCTCTATACCAAATTGCTCCAGTAGTCTTTAAGTTTATTCGTTACATACAACAATAGCAATCTTTCCTCTTTATAATATTAGTATAGACTAAATACATCCTCACGTATTTAGTAAAAAAAAATGTTATTTTACAAACAGACAGCTCAATTTTATTTATTAGTATAGATATAAGTAGAGATTACATCCTTCCACCTGCTACGATCCTGACACACGTCTTTCGCTTCTTCTACTTTCATCAGCGCTTTCATACAAGACATGCTCTTTGGTTACGGGTACGATCTGGTCGAGATACGTTCGCGTAAGATGACCCATACCACAATAGCCAGCTTTACCATCTTTGCTGGCCGGGAGAGACTGTGGCCAACTGTTTGGTTGCGGTCAATGAGAGGGGGGAGGGGTGGAAAGCCTGTGTGTCAGGTTATAACCGCCCCATCCCCCGGACTTACATTCTCATAAGAGAATCGGGCGAAGAGGTGGAGGGGAGAGAGCCTCTGGGTCAGGCAACGACTTCTCCCTCATCCCCAACTTGGCTAATTATGGACGTGGCCCTGTTGGGCCTGCCGCAAGGGACGATGCGGTGCTTGCGACTCCGATCCCGTATCGTGCCCTTAATGCGGTGGGTGGCCCTGGAGGCTTTAGTGGGTATTCTCGGCGCATTTCGGCGGATGAGTCCGACACTGGTGTTTGAGACGTTCCTCACATACCCCCCTACCAACTTCACTGGGGAGACGCTCGTCTTCCCAGTGTACTTGGTCGGGGTAGTGCGTAAATGCATTCCTCTCATCAAAAAAAAAAGGACGATACCGGTTTGCCTAGTCACAGTACACGCGTTGATTTAATTGCCAAGATGTACCAATACTTAGACGAATTTCACATCAAAAGAATAACTTCAAGAAATATAGGACTAAAATAAGGTTACTATAATATAATTAATTTCTTTTACTGCAGTTTATTTTTGAATTTAACTGCCTCAGTGGCGCAATTGTATTACGGTATGACTGTCGTTCTGAGGTCTCGGGTTCGATCCTCGGGTTAGGTCAAGTGACAGGGACAGGCTCGCCCCCTGTCATATCTGGACGGAACTAAGCTCGACGAAATGTGGGTTGAGTAGTTCGCTATTTCACCCCAGCCTAATCCTTCGGGGATAACAGACGTGAGCTTATTATGATATGTTTTGTTGAATAAGTTCTTAAATTACAGTGATAACTTAAGTTATCATGTGTAATTTTTCTATGTAACAATCAAAAGTAGCAGCAGTATTACATACAAATAAAAATCATACATAAATTACCTACAATTATGGAACGCGGCGTATATTTTTTTGTTCATATATCAAATAAGCAGTTAAAAAACTAGTGCATTGTTTACAAGGCCACATTGTGGGCGTGCATACTTACTTTTTGCCTATCGAGATTGCATTGTGATAGAATTGAAATAGCACCGATGCATTCTTGGACAAAGAATTGATTTCGACACTCTAGATTGTTATTAAAATTGCTCGCCTTTTATTTCATTTCATTGGTATGTAAATAAATTAAATTTACAGTGACTGCTTATACTGTTCGAAGAATTCAAAAGTTTTTATTTCAATACGTCTATTTAAAAATGTGTTCTGTAATTGCGGCTACTCGATGCTTGTGCGTTGCAAAAATAATAGACTATCATAAGTTTAATGGTGTTTTATGACTTTAACTTGAGCAAACGCATCACGTCTTATCTTATGGTATTCAATAAATACACTTATTATTGTACTTCTAGAGTCACTACAATAGGATAGTTTCCTGGAACAATAGCTTGTAATAGAAGTCACAGAAAACTACTTCTACGAACGAAGCTTTTGTCATAAAATACGATAGTAAAACTATTCTAGATCATCTACACTAATAGATAAAACTGAAGTGTCTGTTTGTAATGTCAATTTTTTTTTTTACTAAATGTAAATGAATGTAGCCGTGTGGTGCCGGCCAAGAATAGTACCACCCCATATCTTCCCGTGGGTGTCATAAAAGGCGACTAAGGGATAAAAAACCAGAGAATGGGCAGCAGTATACTCTGAGTATCACAAATACCTACTGCGATCACCAACCCGATTATGGCAATGCCCCCCTCATTGAAGTCTTATGGTTGAATGGATGGATATGACTATATATACGATACCTGCACCAAAAATATAATTTATAAAAAAAAATTGTCTGTCTGTTTGTAAAAGGTAATCTCCGGAACGGCTAGAGCGATTTTGGCGTTGGGAACTTTTAATTTTCGAAAAAAAAAAAATTAGGGTTTCGCGTAAAAAAATTAAACTCATAAAAATTTAAATAAAATCCGATTCAATTCACGGGTTTTACATGAAATATATGAGAAATATTTTCTGCATCTTAGTACCAAATATTTTTTAAGAAAATCCTTAGGGTTAAGTATAAAAAAATTAAAACACAGTGAAGAATATATGAAAGAATATATCTGCGGGCAGACATCTGGTTATTCATAAACTTGTTAGGCACAACATCAATATCACAGTTTTAATGAAACAATAAATTAACGAATATCTTATTAATGAATTAATACAAAAATGATTCAAGAGCTTGTTGGTCAATATCGATTAAAACACATTTACAAATATCTCAATTAAATAAAGACGACGAGTAGACGGAATTTTAGAAAACAAAGGTTCATCGGACAGTTTTTATACGTCTTGCGATAACTGTGTGACAAATTGATTTGAAAAATAGTGTCGTAGTGAATATTTTACAGACAACGATTGACCTTGTCATGTATTTGTAAGGCGGACCCGTCGAATCAAAGAATTAATTCAACCGATTGACTAACCCCTTTTATTACATTTAATGCTTGTTTAACAGATTATTTTCTTTATTTATTTACCCATCATTATAATATTTTAGTAGAACATTTTTGAAACTAGGACTTTAAGAATTTAAAACCCAATTTGTACATACTGTTTGGTTCATTTCAAAAAAAAATTTGAATTTCTGTTCAACCTCAGATACTATGAATATGAAATATGCATATAATAGGCAAATTTTTTCTTGCACAATATTTTACTAAGGAAGAATTTTCTGAATATTTTACTAAAAGTTAAATTGGTTGTCCTTTAAATTGTAAATTATAACAAAAAAAATCATATCTAATATTCTGGTTGGTTATGAAAACATATTTTCACAAAGTATGTGAAAATTCTATTACTTTTTTTAACGGTATAGGCTCAGTGCTTTGCGTGACGATGTGGTCCAGGATGGTAAACACACTAAGCCTAGAGGTACTGGTTCTCAAGAGATGCTGGAACACACCTATTAGTATTTAGCGACAGGTTTGTAAACTTGAGGGTGGTAGCTACCCAGGCGAGCATCATTAGAAAATGCCCTACCAACATGCTATGGTTTCCTCACGATGTTTTCCTTCACCGAAAGCCAGGACGACTTTAGAGTCGGGTAGGTGGGTATCGAACCCAGCAGAGGGCGACGCGGTGCTGCAGGGGGTGACGCGGTGCTGCAGGGGGCGACGCGGTGCTTGCGAAAGCCACCCCGTGTCGCCCTCATCCCAAATGCGGCGGACGGCCCGGGGGGTTTTAGTGAGTATTTCCGGGCGCTTCACGCCCGGGTGAGTCCCACACTGGCACGGAGTTCGTCCCTCCGTGCCCCCTTACCTATTGCATGGGGGAATCCGGTCTCACTAATGCAATAGGTAAGGGTAGTGCGTAAATGCATATCCCCCTGTCAAAAAAAAAAAAAAAAGGTGGGTATCGAACCCGCGTCCATTGACACGTACACATTAACAAATATTACAATTATCGTCTAATTCCAAACATCATAATATTTTTAATTAATAGAATTTTTTAAATATATTAAGTACGCAAGCATGTACGGGTGACCCAATTCCTAATTACATTTGAGTTGACACGTGTAATTAAGCTAGTGACAACATTTTTTGTTGCTGGCGACTCGTCAGAGGTGACCTTGCACATGCGGAAGCTTAACAAAGTGATACCTACTTAATGCTACTGTTCACATTACAAATATTTCATTCGAAGGCAACAACTGCGTCAGGTTTTCATAAGCGTGGTTCTAGAAATGATATAAGGACATCATTTGAACATTCACTTTAGATACTTCTGTATTTTCATTCTTTCTTTAGACTGTGTTAATATTTAAATAAATTTTTATATGCATATCTGCCAAAAGTTACTCTGAATCATACAACTACCGCTACTATATAATATAATTTTGCTGTACATATAATTACAGTACTTTATGAAGTCAAGCCCTCACTTGTATGCAATTACATACTAGATAAAAAATTAATATATAAGTAGCATTTTCCATATCATAAGCTTTCGACGTCATTTTACACTTTTTAATTCAAACGGGATTTGAGTAAAAGTTTCAGACGCTGTCTAATAGAATCTAAACGTCTACAGGTAACTTTTTACCCAAATGTTACAGCCAAATATTAATATCAATAAATTGATATTCATATTACAAAATAACGTTACCCTCTTACATTTTAAACGTTAATTAGAATATTCCATAAAATATTATACATTTAAAAAAACTCACATACCTATAGTAGGACAAGCTATATTAATTCGAAAACATATATATTTGTCAGACTATCTCCTCAAAATTCTGTTGTTCACCAAAATTAAGTTTTCTATTTAAAAGTTGACAATGCTTACGAAAAATGACATAACGATAATCGATAGTGAATAAATTAAATCATTGCATTTTTACCTATTAATTTCTATGCTCTATTAATCACAAAATTCATTGCGTATCTATGCGTATTATGACAAAAACTAAACCAAAACCTCGTTAAAAATTTTAACCTAACTGTCATGGAACCGTTCGCTGTCAAATTATTTTATCCGCAAACGTCACTTTCAGCATCAACCCGTACCAGGCCGTACATTCGCAGATCGTATTAAGCTCGCATCACAAAAAAAACATCTTGCCAATTTCACGCAACGTAAACTTCGTGATCGCTTTTTGCTTGTTATGATGACAAACTATTTCCTAGTCGGAGTATACTAATTGTGTCAGCCCATTGTGGCGGCGCTTACTCATCGACTTTTTTGTCGTTCGCATATCGACCGTCACCTTGCACTTTCAATTTTATTTACTATCGATCCTGTGACTGACTTGTTGCATTTGTTTTATTAATATCATATAATGAATCATCATCATCACCATCATGCACCTATGTGAAATTATTCTTCCTTCCAAGCTCCTTGTTAACATAGCTCATATATTTAATTACTTTCACAATTATCTGCATTACTGAGGTTACTGCCATTTGAGGTTTAAATATGCGATTTCAATCCATTTAAACCTACGGAAATGCGATATTTCTATCCTTTTATTTCTAAAGTGTCGGTGATTAGTCAAAAAAACTGATTTATTAATGGTTTTATCTCTCAATCTAAAGGTATAGGTTCAGTGCTATGACCAGAATCTCACCTGATGTTAAGTGATGATGTGATCCAGGATGGTAAGCAATTTTAGAGTTGTATAGTATGGCTCAAACCTGGATCTATTGATGCGAAATCCGACCGCACTACCAACTATATCATCATCGCTTTAGGTATACCGCGTTATTCGGAAATTTAACCACAAAAATATTTATCCATATCAGTAACGAAAATTTTGAAAATCTTCACAACGTAATATATAATTAAAAGTACATAAGTAGCTCTTCAATCAAACTCAAATTTTAAATTCTTCGTACTTTAAAATAGCATATGTGATTGTACAATCGTATTACGTCTTTTACACATTTAAATTATGTGTCAATAAAACTGTTCGTTCCTTGGAACATCCCTTGTAATTACAATTAACTTCAAAATTCCGGTGTAAATTCTACGAAACTGAACATTGATTTGCTATTGCATTAGATAATTGTTGTTTATACGTTTGTTTTAGTACTATTTTTAAAGTTTACATTAGTAGTATTATTTACCAACCGTACAGACTCAAGAATTAAAATATAGATAATAGAAATAATAACCGTTATAATTAATTCAACATCTATGTAAATATTTAAATGTACCTACATAAGTAGTCTTAACAAAACAGTTCGATAAACTTTTTCCTTTGATTCTTGGGCAGTTTTCATTTGTTTTTCTTTAGTATTTTTTGACAAGCTTTAATTTCAATAAAAAATGTAAGAATATTCTCCCCCCCAGCACCCCCTCCCCCCCAAATATTCAAGATGTTCTAATATCGATTCATCTGTGAACATTAGTTAATAATTAATGGTTATATTTACAACAAACTTGTTTTTAATAAATGCATACCATGCACTAAACTGTCGAAAAACTAACAATTATAGTAATATTTAAAAAAAACGAACATTTACTTTTTTCATTATATTCTTTACCTATATAAATAATCTATAATACTTCTCGTTTGTTTTAATCTCATTCGGCATGCTTTAAACTATATTTAGTTACAAGTAACCGCAAAAAGCAAGATTCTTGTAACTTTAGACAACTTTCATTACAAGGAAACCGCAACAGTTCACTTTACCTCTTAAAGGGACTTTGTTCAATCCCCGAATGTCCTTGATAGCGAAACCATAAAATTTGTCACCAAGGTGGTCCACATCTTTACTAATTACTTTCGATGGCCTTGTGAGTGCAAGGCCAGGTGGCTTAAAACTTGTTCTGGGTTTAATGATTTAGATGACATATAGACAGTACAAATATTTTTATTACATGTAGTCGATTGTATTCACTTACAGTGTTTACTATCACTAAATATACGTTATTTTTGTCACTATTCTAAATATGAGTTTGTTAGGACCTGATTTAATTTAAAAGTCTAATTGTAGGATCTCAGTCAATGGAAATAACTCAATAATTTTGATTATGACTTCAGTGAATAGTTGTGTTTTAAATAAAAATTAAATATTTAGAAATTTGCGAATGCGATCTTTTTTTATTACCACTAGTGTATGTATTTATTTCAAAAAATAAAACTATTTAAATTATAGTTGACTGAAAGGACATTAAACTTTTTTGATAATTTTAAAACATTTTTTAATTTTTTATATTTCGAAAACTATTGAACGCAGAGTTTCATTTTTGTAATTAGTATCATTGAAGCGATAGTGTGAAGGGTAGTTCGCGTTGATGGGCGTAGGTTCAAAACCACCAATGGAATTCTATAATGAGCCTAAACTTGCAGTGTAGGAAATCATCGAGAGGGGATTTTCTAATAATGTCCGCCTGGGTAGCTGCCACCCTCAAATAGGAAAACCAGTTGCCAAGCAGCAATATGTGTGTTTCACGTCCCTTAGCATCAGGTGAGATTGTGGTTAAAGTCTTTGAGCGTGTTCAGTTAAAATAAAACCTAAGGTATTAACAAGTTAAGGTAAGGAATATCTCACCTACCGACTGCCCATTAACAATTTAGATGAATTCCATTATAGAAATGAAGCCTAGGTGTGCCGCCACTCCGTCCGCATGGGACTCCTCGTTTGTTAAATAATTATTTATATCATTATTCATTGTATGAAATCTCTTAAATTTTTGTTGGTTTCATTAAAAAATTGCAATGAATATAGTTTTGTGTCCATTCCATTCAATGTTGTTCACTCATAACTTTTGTATATATTAACATTATTGTACGTAATCTTCTATATATATATATATATATATATATATATATATATATATATATATATATATATATAAACACCAATCACCTCAAAACTACTGAACATATCGGAATAAGATTACTACAATTTTTCGTACATAGTTATGGGCCTATCATTCTTTTTTATTTACTCTTATGTACGTTTTTCCGTACTTATAAGCCAACTAATGGATAGACAAACAGAAACACGTCTTTTATATAATGCACGGGTATAGAGCGGTAGATCCCAAAACTGAGTATTTATACAAGAGCTTGGTGTGAGAAATTCAATCATAATTATTAATAAAAAAAACGATTTCCATATTTCTTGACACTAATAAAGTTCATCACGAGCTTTAGAACAAAACATTAATAAATAAAGTAGAAAAAAAATTTCTTAAACTGTTTTATTTGTTTAATTACATATTTACTGTGGAATTTAAAAAAGACATCAATTATTAAAGCACGTCTATATCTTGTGTATTAAAAATGATACTTCATTTCTCACTCGATTGTACAGAAACTACACATAGATAGACATAGATAATAGATGTATTACTATGAACGGAAATTATAAAATAGCGGATGCCTATGACGCATTATTAATAGAAAGTGGAATGTTTTAAATTGGTTTCAGCCATATTTAGTTACGCTCTCGTCATGTTACATCAATTTCAATTATAAAAATCGCTACCATACTTAATTGCGAAATATCATATCAGCGATCATAATTCATCCTAAAATTTGCATATATTGGAAATAATCGGGTTGTGGACGATGTATGAAGACAGGATTTCATTCATTCTTCACTTATTGAAACCCCCGAAATTGAAAAATATTCAATAATACTAATAATATAAGGGTTTTTTTTAGTTTACTTATTAATTCGAAATTCGTCCTTATATATGTAGTTGTAACGTTTCACAGCAACTACACATCGCATCTAAGCTAACAGTGTTTTTTTACCGTAATAAGCTTTACTTACTAGTGGTACTGGCTCGCAGGTGATGCTGCCGCAACATACCGATAAATGGATGGTGACAGACAGACATTAGTAAACTCCCTACCATGATCATATAGATAACTAATTTGAACCCACGTCCATCAAGTTAATATCCGTTTAAACTAGCACATAATCGATATGTACTTCATATAATTGTTTCTTATTATTTTCATCTAAAAACGACATTATTTAGTTCTAAATTATTCAAACGTCCGTCACGTTTTAATGCAAAAAATTAATTCTTATGTTTTATAACTATAAATAATTTTAAAAAAAATCGTGTCCTATTATAAACAAGTAAGTGCAATTTATTTTTTAAATATACATAATATGAATGATTATAATTATACTCTACGCATCAAATTAGCCATAACAGAGAGGATAAAAGCCCGTTACAATGGCGACCATCAATAAATTTGTCAACGGGTTACAGATAGGCAGGAGTGCAAATCGCGGACAATAAGCGAACCCTGAATTATTGCGGTGGTAGTCCATTAGTCTCTCGAACTGATGTCATAGAATAATGTTCTAGAAAGATACAATACTCAATAGAAGAGTTTCAGTAATGTTGTTTTTGTAATTGTTTTAATAGCATTGTAGCAACAATGTAGTAAAGAACAATCAAATATTTATTTATAATAATTTTTCGTATTGTTAGCGTTAACTTTTCCGTGATATTAACTATATACTCCTTAGGCCCTTAATATAATATTAGCTCAGTACTACGCGTAGGACGTCTACCATAAGTATAGGAACCTATTTAACAGCAAGCATCGCTTGCTTCATATAAGTATTTTTAATTACTTTAGTATGCCCATTGAAATGTTCATGGAATCGATGATGGCGCAGTTGATAACGAGGTCGAATTCCGCGTCAATGGACGTTCGAGCCCATTTATCCAACTCTAAAATCAGCCTGAGCTTTCGTGAAGGAAAACATCGTGAGGAAACCGTAGCTTGGTAGTAGAGCATTTTCTAATATTTCCTGCCTGGATAGCTACCACCCTCAAGTTTGAAAACCTGTTGCCAAATACCAATAGATGTATTTCGGCAATATCAGTTTAATACTAGTGTCTCTAGGCTTAGTATGTTTACCATTCTGGACCACATCATCACTTAATATCAGGTGAGATTGTGGTCAAAGCACTGAGCCTATACAGTGTTGTGTTTCATTTAATATATTTTTGGACAGCACATAGCTTTGTTATCTAGGGAAGGCTCATATATTTTACAAAAAAAAAAACTGACAATCCAAGAACTGCCCGAAATTACTTATCGTTAATGTGTGATTGAATAAATTTTATCTATCGTTTGCCACGTTGAACATATCTAGTGCAGTATAGAATAGCAAAAGCCATGTCAAAATACTGTGCACTCTGATTATTCTAAACCTACCGCTTGTACATAACCTACACGGGTGATGATACGCCTGTGCCTGTACAGATAAAAAACATTAACCACTAATTAAATTAAATTAACGAACATTATCTATGAAATAAAAACAAAGTCCAATAATTTATAATAAAACTTTTAATACTATACTGAGAAATATACACAGTTTTAAAATAAAATTATAATATTTATACGCTACATTAAGACGTTTCCAGTGATTTACAATCCATGATAATTCTAAGGATTACTAAGAAATAATGTAACCACTAAACCTATAAATCAGAATGCAATGATATTTATAAATTATTATTCTTTTTAAAAACACCTTGATATCTTACATTATAAACATCGCCTATTTTATTTGTTTCAAATTGTTTTCCTTTACAGTTGCAAAGTGTTAATTAGAATATTCTTTATGTATCCAAATTAATATTATTTACTATTCATTATAAAGTAAGATAAATAAAATACTATGAACATTTACCGTTTTGTTTATTTATATAAAAATAATAACTACATTTTGAAGCGACGATGGTGCAGTTGGTAGTGCCTTCGGATTCCATGTCAATGGACGCGGGTTCGAGCCTACATATCCAACTCTAAAATCAGCCTGAGCTTTCGGTGAAGGAAAACATCGTGAGGTAACCATAGCATGGTGATAGGGCATTTTCTAATAATGTCCATTGGGTAGTTAGCACCCTCGAGTATGGAAACCTGTAGTCAAATATCAAAAGGTGTTTTCCGGCAGCATTAAATGCGAACTTGAAGGCTTAGTGTGTTAGCACGGACGAGGCCCGGTGGGTTCGCCGCAGGGGGCGACGCGGTGCTTGCGAAAGCCATCCCGTATCGCCCCCATCCCAAATGCGGCGGACGGCCCCGGGGGGTTTTAGCATTTCCCCCGTCAAAAAAAAAAAAAAAAGGCTTAGTGTGTTAACCCTCCTGGACCACATCTTCACTTAACATCAAATGAGATAGTGGTCAAAGCACTGAAGCGATACAGTAAAAAAATCCACTATACATATCAGTATCTATCATGATATATGTAACAGATAACATCACAAGCGCAATATAAATGGTAATTGATTAAATTAGTAACTATTTTCGGGATCAATGTACGTAAATTCTCACTCTCGATTAATAAAACGTAAATGCAAATTAGTAATTAATCATCAGGTCATTTTAAAGTGCTTTAAAAAATAGGTAACTATTAACGACTATACAATTAATAAATTAATGTTCGATATTTGATTTTAAACTTTTAAACATTTGAAGAAAAAAAAAAGTTATTTTTTAAATTTTTATCTATATTACTATAGAAATTGAAGTGTCTGTTTGTAATATCAAAATTATTATTTTTTTACTAAATAGATATGAATGTATACGATATATATACGATACCTATAACAAAAAAATCAATTTTTAAAATTTTTGTCTGTCTGTTTGTTCCGGGTAATCTCCGGAACATCTGGACGGATTTTGACGGGACGTTTTTTTGATGGATAGCTGAACTTAGTCCGGGTAGTTTAGGATACTTTTAATTATCGAAAATAATTAGGGTTCCGCGTAAAAAAATTAAAACACAGAGAAGAATATACGAAACGAGGGCGCGTCCGCGGGAACACAGCTAGCTTATTAATAAAACGAAAGCATAACAATAAT
The DNA here is from genome assembly GCA_014132275.2 of Samia ricini. Taxonomy (NCBI): domain Eukaryota; kingdom Metazoa; phylum Arthropoda; class Insecta; order Lepidoptera; family Saturniidae; genus Samia; species Samia ricini. The sequence continues at coordinate 7,166,208 of AP028159.1, forward strand.
CAGCAAATACATAGATATAAATAAATAGTTTTTAACACAGAGTATAATTAAATCAATTTTAAATACCTATTTTTATTCACAACAGCGACTTCACTGACTAAAATGTAATCTCTACACTTATTATAATTTATAATGTACCTAATAAATACATTTCGTAAAAACAATATACTAAAACGGATAGATGACATAGTCCAGTACCATTTTGTGTGCATACAGTGTAAATTACTGCAAAAACATAACAATATTTAGACTTCTTGGTTAATAGCAATCTGTAACTTACACAATTCTGCTAGTGTCATGTCATTTCAATCTTGTATAAATGTCTCTAATCTCTATCAAAACAATGGGCCACCTTGCCAGAAGTTTCCATGGAGTTTTCGTGCCTACTCAGAATAAATGTTTCGCGAATAACTATATCACGCAAAACCCCACGTTACAAACATTACGCTACTAGATTACAAACTGAGATCCCGCCAAAATTTACCGACAGTATTTTTTATTGTCAGATGTCCATGTACTATATCTGCCTACATTTTAAACTGTGTTTATTTTCTTAAAAACACAAAGTTCGCAATAGTAACTTTAAATGTACCCAATTGAAATGCTAAAATGCACGATTAGGGCCTTTAATTGAAATACTTCCATTGTTATTTAAATACCTGTAACCTTTGTTTATGGTTCTCGACCAAAATTTGGAATATACTTTCGGAATAAATTATTTTGAAAATGTTGCTACTATATACAAGCATTTAACACAGATGCATAAAACTATTCTGATAATAATTGAAGCGAAAACTTATTTAGTGCCGTTCAGCGATTCTCGGTAGGTACATGAAAAACTAATAGATTCACGTTACCAATGCTATGACGTCAGCCGTCAACATGCTACAGTATGTCAAGTATAAGATGGCAAGACAAATAATAAATATTTATACTTACGCAGCCTATCGTATGTTTTGATTATGAATGACCTATATGAAAATGTTCATAATTATTACCGACAATAGACGTAAAAACCAGACAAATGTTATAAGTTAAATTATATTATCAATTCCAATTACAAAATGATATTTAAACATTTAAAAAACAGTTTTTTGAAAGTTTCGAGTTTTCTTAATATCTATAGTAATTGTACATTTTATTTAAAAAAACCCTAATAAAGGTTACCTTTTTTGTGTACAAAATTAAAATAAAGAATAATTTCTCTTGTAGATATAAAATATATTAAGCATAATAAATCATTTTCTTTGCATATATTGACAACCCTACGTTAAAGAAGTTTACTTGAAATCCGATTACGAATACAATTATTTAACTTATAAACAAAACAGTTGTTTAATTAAGATAACACGCAGCTTTCTTTCGCCCACGTACTCACTATGTTAGACAATTCTCTGTAAGGAATGATTTAGACTTTTAGACCTAAACCCCTCTGTTCATCGTCGTATTGTTTGTATGTATTTGTTGTTTAGATATATATAATAGTTGACTACATATGATTTATGACTTTTTCCCAAAAAATTAAATCCCCTTTTCACCAACTTTTGGGGTGAATTTTCAATTTTTTTTTTAGGATTTAACAAAAATATCATCCACGATGTTTAGACTACTTCTTTCATAGCTAAGAACTTAAATACAAAGTTTCGTGAATCTAAAATTGACTAAACTATTATACTATCCTAATATCATTCCTCTGGAATACAGACTACTTCCTTACCTACCGAATTTCATCAAAAAAAGTTATTTTTTGCGCAATTCAAACGAGAATTCCAAAAATTGTAGAAATGTGTTTATCGTTTATTTTGAAGACACCTCTAGTGGTTTTTGTCAAACATATTTAATGTTCAGTTTTATTATGAATCGTATAAATAATTATGTAACCAATGATTGTTATTATTTTTACTTACCTAATCTTGTTCATAGATAGATTTATACAGGAGTAAACAGTTTACGAACGGACTAAACTTCTGTACAAAAAGAAACAATGTCTTGTAATCAAAAACGCCGTGACGCGGCACGTTGTTTAGGTTGCGCAGTGCTCGCCGGGGGCGCGCGTGCTCTCTCGATGATTTATCAATAGCCGGCCGAGATGGCGCACGACGAAATACGCCGCTTCGCTCCGGGCCGGTCACTCTTTCTGTCGCTGCGCGCAAGTCATAATCGATCACCATACGAGAAAACAATAAATAAAACGATACTCCACTTAGAGTATTGATATCCGTTTTGGAAATATATATTATTAAACATAGATTATTTTCAGATTAACAGCGTATAAATTCAGTGCGCTCAATATCTGAAGTGAAAACTTCTTTAGCTCTGTTGTGATTTGACACTCGATAAAATGAAAAAACCACATTTAAAAAAGACAAACACATACATCAATAGTATTTAAGGTGTGTGAGAATGAGATAGGATATATTAGACAAAAGTGATCATGATCGAAATATTTATTAAACCCTAGAATGGTAATAGATTTTGGTTAATTACGCATGATAACAACGTATGCTATAGTTCTGGATGCTCGAGAATTATTGTAAAAATATACAGCTATACATTTTTTGATATTTGATAAATACTAGTGTAATTATATTAAAATAGAGATTACAAAAGCAACTGTAACCGAAGTTTATATAATTTGTTTGTACCACCTGCAAATGTACTTTTCCTTTATCTACCCTTGGGGCCTCTCCCCAGTTGCCCCCTACATCCGGTCATAATGGCGCACGCATTGTACCACGCCTCTATTTCTACAGCGCGTAAAACTGCATTATAATAGGTCATCCAGTCAGGTTTGTCGAGATCACGCAATTGTTGCAGTAAAAGCACGGCTTGTCTCCGAGATTCAAACAGCGATCAGGCACCCGTAATTTACGTGACTCACTTCTCTATTGCAATTAAAGTATAAACTAATAAGAAGTAATTAGTATTCATAATTGGACACTAGACTGTCAACCAACGTTAGCACCATTTTGCGAGAATGGTAGTCAAACATGTAGAACAAATAATACAGTAAAATGTAAACGTTACAATGTAACATACTCGTACGAATTATTTTTGATTGAAAACTGGTTTCTTTTTAACATTTTTTTGTATTTAAAAAATATAAATACATTATGATCTTAAATTTAACTCCAAAATCACGATTATGTTGTTTGTGAGGGTTCACGTCTTTTTTATCAGCGCCCAATTATAGTTTGTGTACCTATTATGTCCATACAATACCTAGCAAAATAATAACATTAATATTGTGTCTTTGTATTATCGTAGCTTTGTATAATTTTACATTGTAGAATTAAATATCAATAGCTAAATTAACCATAAATAAAATCATAATAGGAAATGAAAGACATAGCAACTGAAACTAGAGGCATGTCGCACGCAGCGGGGCCACCGCGAGCATCGCACGCTACGAATCATCCATAACGAACGACAACCAACCATGTTACGTAAAACGAAACGGTTATCGTGCAAAATATACCTCTACTCATCTACATTCACTGATATGTATTGTTACCGCGAGCCTTTATTTTTTACCTATGGCCTGTGAATAATGATAAATCTATCATGTCAAATATTAATAAAACAATGCTTGCGCATACGCTGACTGTCTATTTCCTACGAAAACATTATTACATTACATTACATTTATAGTCTTATAACATATCTGGTCGTACCCGTGACTCGTCTGCATTGTTTATAATATTATCTTAACAATATATTCTATGAAGATATTTTTAATATTTTGTTTTTAATATATAACAGGTCATACAGAAACGTTCATTGAAATATATTCAACAACCCTTTACCCGCTTCACTAAGGCAAAAAAAACACATCGATGAACCCGTAGTACTCTATATTAAGCTACCTGTATTATTGCTTCTCCGCCCGCGCAAACAGACAGATAGACATTACGTTTTATATAATTCAAACTTTATACATATACTTAGCCTATTTAATGTAACATACATACTAAAACCTGACAAGAAAATATACTTACGAGTTAAGCATGTAAATCGGTTCAGTAGTTCTCGAGTTAGAAGCCAACTAGCGGACAGACAGATGAACGGTGCCTTTGATATAATGTAAGGACGAAAATAGCGCTATTTCTTCTTTATAAGAATTCAATGTCTACGGAGTAATAATTATAATATGTTACCCAATACCTATTCAGAATATTTTGCGTTTTGCTCGCATAACGGCAGGGATCTATGATTTTGATTATATGTTTACATGATGATAAAGTCTTTATCCCCAATAAAGAACATCAATCAAATTTTAAAACAACTTACTATATCGCAATTAGTATGGTTCTATTGAAAGATTAGCTAAAAACAAAAAAAAATGTGACATAAAAACATAAATAGTTTTACATTTATAACACTGATCGACATTGGAGAGAACGTTTAAAATGAAGTTAGCGACCCAGTGCGTCGGCGGACACCCTTTGTACTGACCAAGATACACCAAGATATAATTTACTCGGTTAAAACATTACAAGGCAATTTCAAGCCCTCGATTTTCGACACTGAGAAATAATTTCCAGTAATATAATACAACGTTAATAAAATGTCTTGATAAAATGATGGATCGTTTTTTAAATGGGAATCGAAGCAAACACGATAAAGAATTGAAAATATGCATAATAAGGAACAAAAAGATGTAGAAAGATCAAAAAGTAACTATAGCATAATCATCGATGTTTTTCACATGTTCTGTTTAGAACGAAAGCTTGTATACTCGTATGTGTCAGACTCTCACATGTTATTCTAATAATACAAGTAAAATTATATCTCAAAAGAACATACCATACTTTTATAGTAAAACGAACAATATTTAAAATGCGCTTCTTCCATTTTTTTTCTCACAAAATGTTAATCACGGGACGTAAACAAATCTCATCTAACTAACCAAATAAAAATAAAGAAACGCTTCTTCTAAGTTTTTTGTTCTAAGTCTTGTTTGCAGTTGGATCAATAATTTTATTCAAAAATAAACCATCAACTAGCCCATATACTTCATTGTATTGACTTAACAAATAGTGTTAAGATATACTTATCGACAGACATCTAATTTCCTCATTATGTGGCCTAGTAACCGACCAATTGATAAACCAAAAATTCAGATATAATTAACATACCGTTTTACAATTTAAAAAATATATGCTTTACCATAAGCATATGTAGGTTTACAAAAAATTACAAAATATCTTATAAACCTAGCTACGTTAACCAGCGGGCTGGTGTTGTTGGCGGAACCTCAATCTGTCATGTAGCAGTTATTTTCTTTAATTCATTAAATTAAAATCTATATCATGTATAATCTTAGTGGCGTTTTGTGTAAAATAGTTTGGTTATTGTGTACAAGTTGAGTTTGTTATAAAAATAACGCGTAACATATATTCTTAGGAAAGCTACATAGAAAGTTCGAGCAGGATGAGCCACCGTTTTGCTGAACCCTGATAACGCTGACACAATATTGAAAATACATCTTACCCACATGACACTGGCACAAATTGTGTGTACACAGATTGCCATTATCTAAGAAGAAGAAGAACCACTGGGGCGAATTTATTTGGAATAGTTGTTTATACTAAATCATATTTAGTTACAAGTGTGTCACTATTTTTCATACAAGAAATTCCGCGTGCAATAAAAAATAGCGCATCCAAGATCTGTTTATTATCACTCATACATCAGATTTATCCATTCGTATCTTCATTTGAGTTACATGCTACATAATTTCTTCATTCGAAAGTTAATACAAAAATATATGTAATTTCGGCGAATCGACTTATGCCTCCTTGCTTATTATAACATAATTACATCAAATTATTGTTACCGAGAACTTTATTCTTACTTCCATTAACGTAAATAATACTAAAAATAATATACCGAATAACAAGATACTTTTGACATTCTCGCAAGACGCACGAATTTTTTTTATTATTGTTTGATAGTTGTATGTCATTATGTGATATTTATAATTCACAAAAGTGATTTGTGAATTTCTAATGCTGTTTAATTTTGCAAATATAATTATAACTTTTCCAAACCAAATCTACATTGTTCTGTATCTTCAATAACAATTCTTTTTTTAATTTTGTTTAAAAGTTTCTTATATAGCGAATTAATTTTATGTTTAAGAACTGTTTGTATATAATCTATAATCCAAGTGTGAAATTAGGAATGCGCGGTGAGTGTACGGTTTTTGATAGAATCAATTGTTTGACCACAGAATTCATTTAGCATGAATATGAACTGCATACCTTTCATCGTCTACATATGAATAGTCAAATATAACAGAATTCAGTACATTTTTCTTTTCTAATTCTTAATCGATTTCCTTTCTTTATTTAGAAGTTACTGATGAGCGTTAGTGTTATTTACAAACAATTTTATTTATTCAATTTCCAATTATTATTGGCATCGAATTTGAACCACTTTTATAGCTATCGTTATAAGCAATCTTCCTAACGTATAGATCAATTCAAACAGAAAATAAACTATATCCATGTCTTACTTTACGAAAGTATGTTTTCAGAACTTAATTGTCCATTTAAAGAATGAATCGTATTAGTATAATATTTTACTTACATTACATCTACTTTCATTGTATATGAAATCTGATTAATGGTTTAGTCTCCTAAGTAAGAAATAAAATGCCTATGGAGTATGCACTGAAGATCCCATCAAACATGGATAAAAAAGTAGTTTTTTTCTTGCTTATAATCTTCATTAAAGACCAAATACATAATTTAAACACAATTATTATACACGCGTATAACTCCTATTAAGTGATTGATACTAAAATAGAAATATCTAATAAACACTAAAATGCACACAAAGATGGAGGCACCAAACGTAAACGTTGCTTGGTAACTAATTTTATTTCTGACCTGTAAACAAACTACAGGTTACGTCAATGAAATCGATATTTACACAGATAAATCCATGATGCCATATGTAGTTCTAAGCAGTCTAAAACTTTAGATGAAAAAATATTTAGTGAATACAATAGGATATTGAAAATACGAAATAGGAATTCGACAGGGGCAGAGTCCGTCAGGTGTGGCCGGTGGCTGCGTGACTCACAGCGGTCGCGCAACGAATTCCACAGATAACAGACAACTGCTTTATACTCTTTGGTATATCGAGCACTGTGGTGCCCTTTCGAACCGCTAGATGTTACGTGAACCGATTACCTAATAGTTTATTCAAATATTGCTCGTATCTAATCGGAGTTAAATTGTTTCAGATGTAATTAAAACTAGTATTGTTTCAACTCGTCTTTGTGTTTTCCGATATTAAACAAGATTAGCTGTGTCCGCGGCGTCGCCCGCATGGCACCCAACTATTATCCCATTTCCATTTGGGGTCGACGCAACATGTCATCTTTTTTGCCGTCATCTCCGCATTCACTTCCTTCCTAAACATATCATCTTTCACACGTTCCATCCATCTTTTTTTTGTCTTCCCCGTCTCATATAGAACTGCATATGGCATTCAGTCAATATGCTATTCTTCTTGTTTTGGGGTTTATACGTGAAAAGGACTGGCCGCCAGAGGTATCTGATACCTTCTAACCATATCTACTGTAACAGTGACTGTCACTTCCGACGGCCATCATTATCATTTGATATACTTTAAGGCTGGTGGTCATAAATAGTAATGGAGTTCGACTTTCGCCACCATGAATTGATATTCTCTGGTCTAAGGTCCCATTTAGCTTTTTAAACAAATATACATACACAATTACTTTTGTATTTATATTTAGGGGCCGTTAAATTATAATGTAAGCACAATTTTGGTCATTTTTTGACCTTGTCTAAGGTCCAATATAGCTTCTTAAACCGACATACATACTCAGTTTGTATCATCAGTTGATATCAGTGTAAATATCGCTAATCCTGAAACTTCTGAACAACCTTCTTATTACGTTATTGTACTGTCATCAGTCCTTCATGAGTATGTAAAGTTTCAAATTCATCCGACGTTTTGAAGTCTATGAAAATTCAGTTGGAAGATTCCACTACATTAGGTCGATACATACATAGATATCGATCAAGCTAATATAAAGCGTATTAAATTAAATGTAAATAACTAAGGAAAGTCTTTTTCTATGCTATCACTGAACGCTTAGTTATTTTAAGATAAATTATTACAAAGTGTAATTCCAAATCCACAAAATACTCAAATATGCAAAAGACCGCTAAGAAATATGGTAAGAAACATGAATCTCATTGGAGAAATTCAACGAAACCTTTCTTTCATGTTTTAATTTCTGTGATAAGAATATTGGTTTTTAAATGTTACACATGTTTTAAAAATAAGTAAAAAAAGAGTACTAGTAAAATGTTATCTTGATTATTTTATTTTGGTTGGTAACCAAAAATGAATATTGCCAACCCACTTTGATTACAATTGAACTGATTCAAAAGAAGTTTGCGTAGTTATTTGGCAAAGTCAATTTAAAAATAATTTTTCAATCTGACGTATTTAAAAGTTTGTGTGGTATAGTTTTCGTGCTCGATTTGATCGTGTGAAGTAGCCATCATATTTTTTTAAATATATTGTCAAGAACTTTTTCGCATAGCGACCATATCGTTCCATAAGGAATAACATATTAGTAAATATATGTACATACGTAATATAAATCAAAATCATCATAAACATAAACCTAACTCTGCTAACTTAACTAACATATAGCATATAAGTTTTGTGGATGTAGGTTACATATAGAATAAATTATTGGTAAATCTATTCGGTTCAAAACATAATAACCTATACGTTTCATTCCGAGCACACTCCATCAGAACACGTGGAACCTCCTCAATAAATCCACACTTAGCACAGATTAAAAACACATCATAGTGACAAGTTAAGGCGTGTCGCTTACCGGAATCAGCAGGCGTTCGAGAATCCAGATTAGAGGTTTTAACCGTGGCAGATATATACTGTTATGATGATACTGTCGATAGCTTCTCACCTGTCGACTGTCTTCGTCCTCATTACAAATTAGTATAAACATGTCTAATAAAGACGATTGAATATCACCTTTTAATTTTTACATTATCTTCGGTATAAGATGTATTATTGTGGCTTATTTATAAGAGATACGTATAACGTACCAAGGACTTTTTTAGATCTACTAAAGACCAAGATTTTTGTACTGGATAGTTTTCCAAGTATGACAAACCATTAATTAAGCGGACGCGGATAAATCAGCTTGGTAGCGCTTTCTTCAGGCTTGCATTACGAAGACCGTTATTTCAGGCTGAAATATTAATTCTATTTAAATGAAATATAGCTTAATATGTTACTTCTGGATAAAGTAACTTTCTCGTGGCGAAATAATGATTTAAATCAAATCATTAGTTTCTAAGTTCACCGATCACACAAACAAACAATTTTTTCATCTTTATTACATTAGTATAGGTATAGATCAGATGAAATTCAATTACTTTACCAAGCCCGTATGTAAAACGGTAACGATTCAATGAAGTTATTCAAATAAAATTTAAAGATTTTAAATTGTTACCTATTGTGTTATAGTTCACGACTAATAGTTCACTGAGTTAATTTAATATGCGGCTGTCTGTTAATTCGTTAACTATTAATTAATCGACTTTTTAAACCGACTTCAAAAAGGAGGAGGTTCTCAATTCGATTGTTTTTTGTATGTACACCGATTACGCTGAGACTTATAATGCGATTTACGTAAATTTTCACGTTAACATAGTAGTTTGGCCCAGTAGTTTTCATTTTATGAATATTTTTGTTTACGTGGACGAGATAATTTTAGTTTTTGTACCGTCTTATTTTTTAGGAGTCTCTTAGAATCTATATTGTTTAAGGCGCGCGGCATCTTTCGTAAGCTTAACCCATAGCTACTTAAAAAAATTCCATCCATTCAATCGAAAAACGTCTACTGCTGAACATAGGTCTCCCCCAAAAGATCTCCACGACGACCGGTCATGCATCACCCGCATCCAGCGGATTTCCACGACCTCCACCAGGTCATCGGTTCACCTTGTAGGGGGGAGGGGACTACTCACGCTACGTCTTCTGGTGCGTGGTGGTCATTCAAAAACCCGTTGGCCCAATCGATCATCGGTTCTGCGAACAATATGCCCAGCCCACTGCCACTTAAGTTTAGCAATTCTTCGTGTAATATTGGTTACTTTGATTCATCTGCAGATCTCCTAATTCTAGATTCGATCACGCAGTAAAATTCCAAGCATAGCCCGTCTCCATTGCTCTTTCAGCAACTTTGAGCTTTTTTATTAAACCCATTGTGGGCGACCACGTCTCAGTGGCGTATGTCATCACTGGCAACATATACACACTGGTGAAAAATGAAAAATTACTATTTAATATATGACAATAAAGAGCAATTAAATGTTATAGTCTACCTGATGTTATCTAGAAAAATCCTACTGTAGTTTATAGAACAACCTATTACAGACACTAAAAAGTAAAAAGTAAAAAAAAAAAATCGTTTAAAAAAACCGACTTCAGAAACTATAAAGTATAAAATAACTTAATAAAGATATAATTTAATACACCTCTTATGCAAATCTAATACCTTTAATATCAGTAAAATACTATTATTTGTATGTGTTACCTACTGATCGGTTTGAAGTCGGTGCCAAGCCAAATGTAATAGTAGGTACCTACACTCGCCGCGCGTGACTTTCGTGTTTTTCAACAGTCGTGTTGTGTGCTCGTCACAAAATACGCAAAACAAAAGGTCCTTTTCTGGGTCACAAATATATTGGCACCGGCGTCAAACCTATATAGCACATACAAATAATAGTATTTGCATAAAAGGTGTATTAAATTAAATCTTTATTAAGATATCTTATACTTTTTAGTTGTTGATGTCGGTTTTTTTTTTAACGTAGTTTATTTTTATTTAATAACACATTACGTGCGTTATCGATTTGGGTTAGCGCGAATAAAAATGAAAGAGTTTTATGTTACGGATAAGTCTTTTTATTTTTGTAAATATAAATATTGTTAGTAAATTGTAAAATAATAACATTTTGCTGTAAGTAGTAGGTAATTTGTTTGGTATCAGTCTTTAAAATTATAATAACGGAGAGATACCGATTAATGTATAATAAGAAACTACCATACAAATTTAGAAAGGTTGTTATTATTATTGGAGATACGAGTAGTTATCTAAAGTAGAACCAGGCAATAATATGTTACTTTTGGGATAATTGTTTTTTTTTAAACAAATAAGTGCAAAAATCTCTAGATAAACCGACTAAGAATAGTGCCAGCCCATATCTTCCCGTGGGTGTCGTAAAAGACGACTACGGGATAAACCAGGGGATGAGCAGCAATATCATCTGAGTACCACAAACACCTCACTGCGATAGCCAACCCGCTTACCAAGCGGTGGACGTCTTTCCGTTGAATTAATCAATCGACAACTTTACTAAGTACTTTTTGCGTACCATCAAAGACAATTGATTGAGCGCGGTAAAAACACAACTGGAACTACAACGGTTCTCACTCGAATTGTGAGTTGATTATAGTTTGAATAACTCTGTTCAAGTGATATGTATCAAATAATATTCAATATTTCAATTATAATAATGTAAAAAAGAACCTAATCATGACGTTTATAATTAAAACATAATATTGCATTGATCGTAAATAAATGAAGTAGTAGGTATGTTGCAAAATAAAGTGAAGTGATTTTGCCAAGTCACGTCAATGCAATTTCATATTCTGTGTTTGATTGGTGATACGTATCTTGATTAAATTACATAACCCTTGTTCATTGACGCTATGCTCCTCAGTGTTCAAACAAGTGATGTTATACAAATTCTATTTATGGAAAGAAACAATTAATTACATATTTTAGTTAATTATAAAATTCAGTTGTTTCTTTAATCTTAATTTATTATGTAAAGAAGTTTTATATCTTTAAGTTTATCTAGTTAGGAGAAGCGTCTTAGCAGCTATGACACCGAGCATCGTTTTAAAATAAAACTTGTAATAAAAGGCTGACAAAACGAAATCTGTATATTCAAGACATTTTAGAAAAAATACTATACATACATATTTAAAAAAAAAAACTGTCTGTGTCTGTTTATTAATTTGTTCGCCAATAACGCAAAAACTACTAAACCGAATTCGATTAAAGTTAGTTATAACTTATATTGCATCCAGGCCGAGAACATACGCAAATTGCAAATTGTCTGAATTCCAAGCGGGTAAAAAGTTTTAATGAAAAAATAAAGTTTTAATGTCGTCTCTTTATGTATAAAAGTTATTTATTATTGTCTTTTAATAACAACAATCTTATATCTAAACTAAGTAATAGTGTGTTTTAACTAATACATACAAACAATCATTAAATTATTAGAGCGATGAAATATAAATTAAAACTTTATCTTGAGTGTTTTTTTTTATTCTAAGCCATATATTTCACTTTAGTCATGGCTTTAGTAAAAGAGTTTTCATTTATTAAAATATAATATCAATTTATAAATTGACTTTCGTATGAACATTAGTCAATAAAACCATTAAAAAGTAGGTAACCGTCGTTGGACGCCTGGCAGATGTGAAACTGTGTAATTATTTTGCTCTTGTAGAAGGATTTTTTATGAAAGCAAATATACGGCATAATCAAAAAATAAGTAATTCAATTTTTTTTTTAATGAAAAGTGTATAACCTTTGATATTAATTTAATAGAAAAAGTCATTTGACACCCGTTTCATACTATCATAGAGCGTGGCGACGCATTAGATGTTTCACATCAAAAATGTATCTATAAACGTAGAAATCTAACACTGAGACTTGTAGAGAAACTTGAAGAGCTGTGAGAAACAAACAAGGGATACATATATTAACGAAATATACCTAAATATTACATTATGTAGGTAATCATTTTTTATTACGAATTAAATTAATTTTTAATTTTCTGTTGTTTTTTTACTATTAGTAAATATTAATAATAATAACATATTTATATACATACTGACCGTAACTTAGATTTACGAGTATATATAAAGTCCCCATCCAATTTCCGTACTTGCTCGCTTAAATATATCATAATGTATCATTATATATAAGGTATCCGATTACGCTGCTTTTAGATAAAAATACTTTTATAGTAAAATATACTTATCACGGGCAATACACTCACTTAAATATAATAAATAATGCCAATCGAACCATGTAATTACCAAATAAGACTTTTAAAAACAGTTATTTTTTCAATCAGTTATCTCGTTTTGTAATGCGTGGAAATGCAATAACAATAATCGGTATTGATATACGATAAAAAACACAGTAAAACTGAAATTATAGTTCGGTATAAAGAACGTACACTTTAATAAAAACTCATTACGTAAGTTAGTGTGACAGTTTCGCTATGCCAAAGATTTGTATGCAGCATTTATTTACAGCGATACAAGTTATATATTGAACAAAAAAAATGATAATAAAAATTACTACATAACATGGGCCTATAACTTGAAGTATAATGTATGTAGAAAATAGTTCACTTTTTACATTCTTATTTTAAACGTCTAAAAATCCATTATTCTTATAATGTTATAGCTTATTGAAGAGTATAATATATGCCAAGTTTGCCTGGTATAAATATAGATCAAAAGCATTTAAGCGCAACTTTGCCTGTACAATCGTTATCGCATTTACCTATTAATTATTTCATTCAACCCTAGCAAATATGTTTCGTCATATGTTCCATATATGGGATACCAACATTTAGTTTAAAACCAAAAACCAATTGTTAGAATTCATGAAACTGAAGAGCGTGGAGTGAATATAATTCAAGATAACCAATTTTGTCACTTTTCCTACCTTTTTTTTGAAAAACACAAGAGGCAACAATCAAACACAAAATAAAAATATCAGGAATAAAGCCAACTCATACACCGAGATAGTACACAAATACGTATTCTTACGTAAAGTTAAAAGGTTCAGTTTATTTATGAGAGACTGTTAAAGACAAATAAAAAAAATATAAAAACGGAGTCTCAAAATTTACTTGCCAAAATATTTAAAAAACGGACACCGTTATTACGTGTTAAAATTATTTTTACATATTAAAGTATAAGACATTTTCCCCCGTCTGTCAACCTATTTTCTTTCCTTTTTCATTCAGGTATTAAACTATTGATAAGCTTCATAGTCTAAGAGCCAGTGACTTCCAGAGATTGATGTGTGGGGTATGAATGTTTAGGCACGACTCTTATGTGGCTATTATTGCCTATTGGGAGTTACAGCTAATCTCATCATAATAAAATACTATATACCGATGTCTCACAATTTATTTTTCCTCAAATCTGGTACACGTTTACTCCGATCGGCCAGTGCGCAGTAACTGGCGATCGCTTACACATAAAACTGACAGCTGACAAAACATCTCTTTCAAACATACAAAAGTAACAAGAATGGACACGATTAGGAATGAGTATATTTGAGGAAGTTTGATAGTAACAGTAACAGAGAAGTTAAGGAGCAGTATTCTGCCCTGATATGGGCTTATGATGCAGAGGGAGAAAGAGGATGTTGTGAGAAAGGTATTGGATATAAATGTGGACGGTTACATGGGAATAGGAAGACAAAAGAAAAAATGGGAGGATTGTGTGAAAGATGTAATGTTTAGAAACGGAGTGAACGCGGAGATTACTGCAAATAGAGAGGAGAGGAGGAGGAAGACATGTTGCGCCGACCCCAAATTAAAATGGGATAAAGGCAGGGAGAGTAAGCCAGTGATTTCCAAGGCTTCCAATGAAAAAAAATAGGAAACAGTTTAGATTATGGTCAAATTTCGACCACTGGGCAAATACTATAAATAGTTAATGTAAAAATCATTTTATTGACCATTACAAGGGATATGATATTTATAAACAAGCTTGTATTTATATAATTTGTGATATTACTTCCGTCTACAATTATGCAAACTCATTATTAAATTGCAATTATTAAATTGTATTTTTTATATTCAAAGTGCATTAAAGGTGACCGTCAATCATACTGTTAACAATTAATTACTTGATAAGTACCTATGTAACAAAGATTCGGGATTAATATACGAATGCAATTATTTTATATACCAATTAATTCGTTACTGATAACAAGCCCATTCGCTTTCACTACCACTCACTGGTAGTATCAGAACATTATATAATTTAGCTGATATAACTATAGTAACAACAGTATTACGGCCGTTACAAGGGCTATAACGGTTGCTGACTAAGAGTAAATTTATTGCAATAACATTCGTTCATCACATTTTTTTTAATTCATAATTATTTTGGTTCATGTATTGTTTTATTATTTTATAAACTACAAAGCCTAATTTATAATGTTCCATCGCACCATAATAAGGGTATGTTCAAGGATTACCTGAGTATCAATGGGAGGCGGGTGTAGTGGTCTAAGATGTTCTTATGTTTAATGATCTAATAGACAGGGGAGTCTGAATGCCAGTTACGTAAGCAATATTTACTTTTAATTACTTAAGCAGATTTTGTAAAAATTACCCCATTGTTTATGTTACCATGTGGAGTATTAAGAGAATCACTTTTTTTTTAAACTGACCAGAAGTATCTTGACAGATTCGCCGGACTTTGAGGCGTTTAAGGCACTCAGCCTAAAAATGGTAGCAAGCACAAGGGCACCAAAATGGCTCGAACCTAGGCTTGAGCTGCTACTCGGAATAAAAGTTTCACGAAATTTGCTCCAGCTAACCTAACGGTTAGTAAACATGTAGAGAAGGTCCCTTACAGAACCTATGTGTGCAGGTATGTGTGTGCAGTACAATGAGTGTGATGCTAGTACATGCGGAGTTAATGTATCGCGCTGACGGCGACTAAAAGAGCTTGCTCAGATGAAGATCAGAGCATATACGAATACTGTGTAACTGCCGGAGAAGGTCCTGGAGTATGTGCGGGAAGTTTCACTTGCTATTATTGTCAAGTGTAAGTCAAAAAATTATAAAATCCTGATTTCGTCATACTAGAATGGTACCTAATTCCAGGACCAACGCTCAAACCAAACAGTTGAAGTGAAACAGTTATAAGTCAATCAAAAATTACGTTAAGTTCGCCGTTAATCCGCTCGCTTCTGTGTAATAGGTAGCCGCTCAAAAATATCTTGCAACTTGCAATTGATTGGTACATGTAACTGAGAAAAATTCTAATTAACTGCAGTCCTTTTTGTCAAAAAAAATCATCCTTGAATAGAGGTCCGGTTACACTCTCGTCAGAATTAGATAAATACCATAACGAATTAAATTACTTTATAAACTTTGGTTTAACTTCTAACACCAAAGTTTTGAGTGTGCATTAAAAAACTATTTGACCAGATAATTCTTTACATATTCTAATGAAAAATAACATTCGACTGTAAATATGTTGCAAATGCATCACATAAATATGAATGCAAACGTTATATAGGATATAACATGCGGTCTGAAATTTATCGCATTGGAGATAGATATCTGAAATAAGAAACTTATAGCTAAAGAAGCATATTTTGTATTATTCTTTAATTACTAATATAATGGTTTGTCTATAGATAATTCTAAATTCTATACTTAAACAAACAATAAATGAGATGATTTATAGGGATGTAAGTTTATTAACTTTAATTGCCTATTCGAATACTACTTTCAAAGTAATGAGTTTAAATTTTACAATGATAGCAAGTTTCTAATGAAAGAAACCATTGTAATCAAACTATAGTATGGAAGTAAACATTTTTTCGTATTATTCAGATATTACTCTTGAAGCAGATATCATATATAACATATTTTAATTATTTTGCATAACATTACCTAAATCTCTCCTATTCTTATGATAATAAATCTCTTTTCTAAATTAATATTCGTTTTATTGTCCATACTCTCATTCGTATCGTTATCGTTAGGCAAGTTTCGATTTAATTTGCAACTTGCAGTCATTCGTGTTTCTAGTTTTTGTGCGTTAATTTTCTTGTGTATTAAGTTAAGTGACTAAAGGGTAAGAAAAATTGAATCAAATCTAAACTTAAATCACAAAAACAAAATGAATAGGGGATCTAAAAATAGAATTTGTTTAAACCAAAATTACAAAACAGCAGTACCGCTATTTTCGAAACACCAGCTCGTTATCTAAGCACCAAATCACTCAGCATTTGTTCATAGCATAATACTATCCTTGACACTTTGATCTCATTTCACGAGCACGTCCACCGTTGATGATTGGGCTCTATTTTCGACCAACACAATGGCTCCATCCATTATTTGTATTAGTATTTTATAATAAACAAGTACGTGATCGCACTGCCGTCCCGCGGCGACCCATTTACCCTGACCTTTCAGATTTGATTTCGATAAATTCTTCGAACGTAAGAGTTTTTTGTTTTAATTATCATTTTTATTTACGCGTTACTCTTACGACGATAAAATTTTTCATTACTGTATACTAGTATATTCTGAAAGCCATAATTGTGCAGTTGGTATTGCGGCCGGATTCCTGGTCAATAGACGCGGGTTCGAGCCAATCTATCCAACTTTAAATTCAGCCTGACTTTACGGTGGAGGAAAACATCGTGTGGAAACCATCGATAGCAAGGTGGTAGGGCATTTTCTATTAATGCCCGCCTGGGTAGCTACCACCCTCAAGTTTGAAAACCTGTCGCCAAATACCAATAGTTGTGCTCCGGCAGCAACACTTGTAAACCTCTGTGTTTAGAGTATTTACCATACTGGACCACATCGTCACTTAACATAAAGTGAAATCATGGTCAAAACATTGAGGCTATACAGTGGTAAAAAATATGCTAGCTGTACCGACAAACTTCGTACTGCCTCAGAATCAAAAAAAACGTTGTCTTATTAGCTGAATTATTATCACTATTTCTTTGGGTGAGCGAGGAAGCTTCTCGAGTACGAGATGAACAAAAAAGTTTGTCGATATCAGTCAATCAGTTTTCGAGATATAATCAAAAAGTCGTTCTATACAAACTGTACAAAAAATGTTTTTTTTTTCATAAATGTTAATTTTGTGAATTGTTCCGTTGACTTTTCTTGCTTGAAAATAAAATCGTGGTTAAAAAAGCTACGATTTTCAGAATGTAGAAGTTTGTATTTTTTCTCGACATTTGTCTCATGGAAGCAATTTATATTATGAAAGATACTCGGTAATAACATAATCCCAACAGAATTGTTGATCTAAAACAATAAGTTGAAGAACTAGTAGTAATATAGACCATCGAAATGTCTTTCAGAAAAACTGTTAGCTTTTTTATTATGCCAATGGTTGTAATAGATCTGAAGTGTATCTTAGTTTTGTCGCACTGTGAGGTTATGGAACCGTCTTCCTGTCACTGTGTTCCCTCCTTCGTATGATATTGGGTTCTTGAAAAGAGGCGGGAAAAGGTATTTAAGCAGGCCAGTATGACAGCGATGACTGGCAGTGAATTCTGTTTAGTGTCAGTCGCCGCTGTTTTTGATTGTACTCTATGTAACATCAGGTCCAGTGCAGTCACTGTGCTGCGCAATATAAAAAAATATACTTTATGTAACTTCTCGTAAATCAACCAATAAATATAGAGCTATTCAAGGATGATAAATATTGCAATTTAATATTTTAGTTATTAGTACTTTTTTTTATAAGCAACTGATATACACTTAGTGTAACTTACACAGTGTAAAGTAACTAGTTTACAGTAATTAATCTATTCATTCCTTGTGAAGTGAACTAAACGCAACTCACTATTTTTAACAACATTAACGTTTGATATTATAAACATTTTACCGTTAATTTAAATAACTTTAAGTTAATGCCTACTATATAAATAAAGGTCATAATAGTATCTTATATCAATTTACTAAAATATAACAACATACTTCGAATTGATTTTTTTTGTTTAATGATACTGTCTCGTTCAGACCAATATGTGTATCGGTCTTCGCAGTAAATTCGACAATGTGAAAGTCGCAATTAATTATCTTAAATCCAAAACATAACTTAAAAGATTGCTACCAATTCTTAGTAGAAGAGAAGATTATACTACATTGCAAATGTGAAAAAATTACCCTTGATACCTCAAGAGCCATCCATAAATGAAGTCACAAGAATTTCATGATTTTTGACCACTCATCCTCGTCACAGCTGACTACATTTGTGAGACTTCCCCTCTCTAATGTGACGTCACATATTTTCCAATTTTACATAAAGAAATTATTCAATTAAAACACCAGTCAGTCAAATTAATTTTGTTTACTATTTCCAAATAGTTTTAATATAATCAACATCAAATCAAATATTTGAAAAAAATTACAAAAACAAAAAACGATTACTTACGATTACAATATGAATACCTGGATGTAGATTTTGAAATGTGACGTCACGAAACTTATGACTTATCTCACCATATCCCACTTCGTCGACCACCTCAATTTTACGTATGCCGAAATTTATGGACGGGCCTTTACAATGCTCAAATAATTCAATGTGGAAAATATTGAGCTAAATCAATATACGAGGAATATGATGGCGACGGATTTCGTAGTTCATAAACTACACAGAATGTCGAATCGTAGCGATTATAATGTTTTCTCTCGGACAAGCCTTAACGATACTTTAAACGGTGCTTCAACCAATTTCCTCGCTTCCATATCTTATTTGAGCGGCTCCCCGAATTCAATTTTAACACTTATCGATTTTTATATGGTGTGTTTAAAAAACTTAAGTTATGTTCACAACGAGACGTGCCATAGGTGGGTGGGTGATAATAATTTAAGTGAAAATTACATAAACATTGAAAAAAACATCGGTTTCAGTGTGAACGTGTAATTGCTATTATAAATTGTTTACTCGATCGGTTGATAACGGCTATGGTGTTGGGATCGAAATGTGTATATTTGCAATAAATAAATATCGGGAATTCCATGAAAATTGGTTTACGATATAACCGGTAGAAAGGCTCCGTTTATCGGGTGTAGTGATTACATACAATTATGGATAACAACGTTCGATTATAAAATACAAATATTGTGTGGTTTTATTTCTTTCTTCTGTAAAATTTTTGTATCCACTTATTTTAACACGAACACAAAAAGAGCTGACTACTTTTTTATACTGTATAGGTTCAATGCTTTGACGACAATCTTACCTGATGTTAAGTGACGATGTAGGTCAGTATGTTAAACACACTAAGCCTAGGTACTAGTTCTCAAGTGATGATGCCGGAACACATCTGTTTTTGGCGACAGGTTTTCAAACCTGATGGTGGTAGATACTCAGGCGGGTATTATTAGAAAACACCCTACCACCATGCTATGGTTTCCTGAAGATATTTTCATTCACTGATAGTTCAAGCTGATTTTAGAGTTGGACAGACATTCTACTTTTTGTTTTTTAACTTTTTATCGTATATATTATCATAAATCAATGAGATTTTAACTGTAACAAAGTGTACATTAAATCATAAATTGGAGTATGTCTGAAACTCTTATATAAGATTTTTATAGTTCTGATATTATGCAACATTGTGTCCGCCGCTTCATTGACACGTTTCAGTGTTGCCAGTCACGCGAAGCCATCGCAAGTGGCGATTCAATAAACGATAGCTTACGATTTGGTAATGTTTTTATTTCACGGTAATTGTGTTCAATTAGTCTCAGACACGGAATACCAAAACACGAAAAGTCCTTTTGCAATAATAAAGAGTTTCGGCTTTCCACTAGTAGTTATTTAATAAATCTCATAATTTTTTGTGTGTGGTTATTAGAGATAAAATATTGTCATACCATTTTCAACATTTCTTTTTCCGTTTATTTTCTTCGTATTTCAATATATTTTTTCGTTTCGCATTAACGGCATCGCTTAAATCAATTTATATAAGCCTGATCGTTACAAAACACTTTGACAATTGATCAAATCAAATTATAGCACTCATCGACTGTAAAGGAATCAATTGTCTTCACATGTTTTAGTAGGTACCTATGTTAAAATCGTAGTTAATATTGAATCGACAAAGGAATCCTGCAATACTAAGAATCGAAACTAATTATGCCTAAAAGGATTAACGAGTATGACGGATGCGAAAGAGTTTTACGTAGATTTATATTAATGGAATTGTTAATAATTACATATTATCAACACATCATTTTTCTAATATTTGGTAAAATAGACAAATAATATCATATCTTAGGATGGTAAACCATTTTGAACTATGTTTTAGTACATTCTATGTATATGTGATATCAAGCAAATAGTTGGTATTATATATTGACTTTGCGCTGATGTATGTACTAAATAAAATATTAGGGTATCCACCTAAATCAACTGTCTTTGGATTTATCCTCCAATAACTGTCTACTTACTGTCTAGTTGCATATAACTATTAAAACCATAACATAACCGTAATGGTACGGTGTATGACCGAAGTTATCGGTCGCCTTGTGTGTACAATCATGTACGGAGACGATGTTATTACCAAAACGCGAAAAAATTGACACTACTATAGCGGCATCGGTGAAGCCGTCATATTTGTTTTTACATATTATAAAAAACAAAATCTATCTGTGTGTATGTCCGTTACTTGCATCAATAGCAATTTCTATTTGTTTTAGCGCTTCGTTAATTTGGGAAGCCTATATGTCTACTTTGGGATACCGGTACCTTTTTGTTCCTACAAGGCAACTTTATCCGCCTGACCACTAAACCTGTCTGGCCCACGCGTCTATTACAGCTTTTAAATAAACAACATGTTATATAGAGTACTTATTTCCTAAACTTTGTTTTTTATTTATATGTATTATTTGATCAAAGCATATTACATACACTACACATACTTCACAATATTAATAAAAGTAGTGTTAGCTTTTTTTTAATTCATACTATGCTCAGTTTAGTTTAATATTAGTCATTGCCTAGATATTTTCATTGCCGATTATAAATAATTTATTCAATATTTTCATTTAACTTGTTGATTACATCATAATAAATAATATGTAATTTACAACCTAAGATTAATTTTAAATTGTATTTTTATCATAGGTTTTGACTTTTCATAATTCATTTTATTAATTTAACTCTGTAAGCAGCTCAAGCTCGATTTCCGGCAATGTGAGAAAATGGTATCTGGGAATATTAGAGGCCAGTCATGATCGAGCTTCAATGGTAGTCTCTGTAGTTCTAATAAAAAGTAAAGTGTATTTAAATAGAGAACGTTTTCTGGAATTGCATAATAAAAAGTAGTGTTTAAATTTATTGGACACCATCACGACGAATTTATCCGATTACATTACAAAAAGGGAACGTCTCAAAAGAACAGTAGAAAATAAAAGATAAATTAAAGTAACGGCACAGGATCGTGAGGGCAGCTGTAGACGTGCGCGTGTGTATCACACGCGATCGCGCGTCGCGCCGCATGTCGCGTCTTGTCCTTCCACGATCGTATCGTGGGGTCACTGTGTCGCCGGCGGACATTTCGCATTCCATTGCCACGTACTAATCTTACTATAATTTCGTCTAATATTAAATTTAAATGCAGATAAAAACACTTTCCACTTTGAACCTCGTAAATGTTTCTCTGTGAATATTAAGATGCCGCGGTGTTGAAATTTGTATGATTTTGTAGATAAGCCTACGTAATGCATTAATGCCGATGTATGCATGATATATTCTACCAGCGACATAAAAAAAAGTTACAGATAACTATTTCAGAAGATACTACTTTCACTTAACTTAAAGATACCGGTAAATTTAGCAGAATATAAAAGAGTCGAAAATATTTTATTGCTGGCTTGTTTTTATTTCGCTTTATTTTAAAATGAATATTTAATATGGTCATCTAATTATGCGTTTTGATTTACACGACTCGTATGCCGTGATGGCAAATGACGTTTGACGCATCACATTTGCTGGAAGCCCCGTGACGGTAATTATTTTAAATAACTGAAATACTATCGAATTAATTTATTCGATTGTTTTGATTTATATCGAACGTAGATAATGTCTAGCGAATTTACCTCAATTTCCAAAATACATAATAATAGCCAATTCTTGCACATAATAATAGCCAATAAAAAGTACTTGAACACGATGAAAAAAGTATTTTTTAGTAAAAGTATTACTTAATTGTAAACAAATCCATTAGAACAAATCCTATAGAAATAAACGTGAGCTAAATAAAACCTACGAAAGTACATTTTATTGATAATGCCGCTAATCAAAGGACGGTAGCTCAGTGAAGTGCCATCGATAAATCTTGATGAACCAGAAGATTCAATTATACGGCTACCGGAAGGCATGAAAAGTGGCATTAACAAATTGTTCGAGATAAATAAAACCTTTTTTAATCCACAGGTCACTCCCGAACATGTTCCTGTTATCGCTGCGGCGTTTTTTATATAATTTATGGGACACTTAATGTATCGATCAAGATTTAATGGAGGTTTTTTGTAAAAGTATGCCGCATTTTATAAGTAACATTTATGGATACCGTTGTGGTATATAGAGTGGTAGTAGGTTTATGAAACTACAATATCTGCACAACTGCACAGTTGACTGATGCTGAAATTTATTAAAAACAGCAAGCTACATGAATAACATAACTAAATGTAATACGTATTCTGAAAAAAAGAGAAGAGACGAAACGCATGTAACGAAGAAAGTGATGACTATGAAAGTTGAGGAATGGAGGAGGAGAGATAAGATGGATGGAGTGTGTGAGGGAAGATATGAAGTCAAAAGGGGTGAATGATGATATGGTGACTGACTGAAAGAGATGTATGGAAGAGAAGACATACTGCGCCGATCCCAAACAAATTGGGAGCAGGACGACGAGTCAAATGTTAGTAAAGAATTTTAATTATATATGTGTGATTCTGGCCAAGAATAGTACTACCCTATATCTTCCCGTGGGTGTCGTAAAATGCAACTAAGAGATAACCCAGAAGATGGGCAGCAGCATCCTCTGAGTACCACAAACACCTGATCGGAATTGTCAACTCGCCTGCCAAGCGTGGCAATTGTCGCAATCCCCCCTCATTATGAACGACACAGTGCATGACAAGGTGAACCCATGACGACCACGGAAGTCCGCCGATGCTGATAGCGCAAGACGGGTCGTTATGGAGATCTTTCGGAAGACTTATGTCCCGCAGTGTACCTTTTTCGGTTAAATGGATGGATGGGTTAATGGATATTATATTTTAGCTCTCACTCTTTCCTTAATTAAAATCCTTATAAAATCATTATTTTTGATCAATTTTATTTATTTAAGGATCAACTTTTTCATATCCTAGTTTTTCATTAGATAAACTTAACGCTATAAATACGGTCTCACCTGGTGGCATGTGACGATGTGGTGCAATATGGTAGGTAAGCCCAACGGTTATAGCCCTTAAATAATATTGCTGGAACACACTTGTAGGTTCTTGCCGTCATCATTCAACTATTCAAACGGGAAGGTGGTAGCTATTCAGACGGGCATTATTTGAAAATACTCTACCTGAATATATTACGATATTCTTCTTAACAATAAGCTTATTGTATAAACATTTTATTTAAAAGTAAATAAACTAAAATTACTAAAAAGTTAATAAACAATTACTTTATTAATCTTCTTCTGTTTACTTCAATATATCTTTTGTTTTAATATTGATTCTTTAGAAATTCGGCGACGTCAACATAATATGATGTTTTTGCATACTATATTATCAGGTTACGTGGACTGTGCCGACCTTCTAAGTTCAATTTCACTGCGAGTACCAACATATGGTACACGCAAGACACCTTTGCTAGTCGTCCCATACGCTAAAACTAACTATGCTCAGAATTCGGTTCTATGTCGTATTACTCGCTCATATAATAAACAATACGATTCCATAGATATATTTCGACACACAAAACAGTCATTTAAAAACGAAATAATAAAATTTAATCGCGAAAATTAATTATTAACATATGTCATATACCATAAGACAAGTCTTCACACTCAATCACTCGCTTAGACATTCAAACACACGACACTCACACACAGAACACATACAAGCGTCACAGCTCCAGCGTCAGACAATAGTGCCTTTTTTCTTTAACTTGTATTAATATTATAATTATATACCACTATCAAGTAATGGTGGAACCCTGTTTTGGCTTTAATTACTAAACAATGTGTGTTATTCTATATAATTATGTATGCTGTTGGGTTTCCTAGAAATAAATAAATAAATATCATTAATGTTTTTGAAATCATTTATAAACGGACCACCACAAAGGGAGTGTACTCCTTCGATTAAAAAAATAATGCAAATTGTTTCACAAATGACGGAGAAATCGCATAACAAACATACAAAAAAAATACAGACGAATTGCTAACCTCCTCCTTTTTGAAGTCGGTGTAAAATAGGATACATGAATTCGAATCTACGTCCACCGACGTTAAATCCGACCACGAAGCCATCGTCGCTTCGTCAGGATCCATGATCTTCGAATTATAAGCCTACTAACAGTCGGACAGGCAGAGAGCGGTTCAGCTTTATAATATGAAAAGAGAAATAAATCACATTATTTTCTATTTCATAAATTTTTCTATATATTTCTCTATTGTATTTTATTTTAAATCTTTTGCTTGTTTATTGACAGTAATACTGATCATTGGACGGCGAGAAGATGGATATTTTCGTTTTGATTCATCATACATAGTATCAGAAACCCAAAATATTTCCAAGGAAATATATAATAGTTTGTTATCAAAACAAGGTTTTTTTTGCCGCCTCTTAACTAAGTTATATTCAATGATATATTTATCTATTTATTTTATAAGTGGTTTCTACCTGATCTAGAACAAATTTTTTGACCTCATTAATTAAATCTGAGAGCCCTCGAAAACTTCGTGTTATATGGGGCAATTAGCTGAAAAATAAAAGCTAGCATAAGGGCACGAAAACGGTGAGAACCTCCGCTTGAGCTACTACCTGGGTTCGACGGAATTTGCTCTATGTACTTAAGAGAAAAATAAAGAAAAAACAAGGTCCCTTAGTATGCATGAATATGATGTGCAATGTGATGCGTGAAATCTTAGTAAATCTAATTTCACTGTATCGCACTTGCAGTGGCTACAAGAGCTTCCCCATTTGAAGATCGGAGCATGTTTTGGGTCGATACAGGAGTGGAATAAAAAACATGGATTAACGCGTATCAATCAATCACTTTGATATAAGACTCTGTATTATTTAAGTTAGCTGTAACCGGACGCATGAAAATTTGTCCATATCTATCTGAGGCATCCGTGTTACGTGCCAGCAAGTAGCGACTTCGTTGAAACTTTTAAAATTGATCATTATCATCATATCTCAAGTAAATTAAATTTCAATTTATTAGATTGAAAACTAAATTGAAAGAACCCATTTTATAATTTTAGTTACCGTCTCACGGCCTTTGAAAAAGTAGTTTACAATTATTCCTATATATATTAGTACAAATAGGAAAAAAGAATCTTGTAATAAGTGTGCAAACTGGAATATGCCTTCATTTGAACAGATGTTCAGCTGTCCGTTTGTTGTTTTACATTAATAAACAAATGCATGTCGGACAGGAAACCGTGCGACATGACAGAACCTTAATTTAGAATTGTATATTAGATGCGTAATGTACTACAGAAGTGGTCCGTAGAGAGGTAGTCGTAGGGGTCATGACCCCCTGACCCATAATCGTGCACGTCGAATTGACAAATCTCTTGAAAATAGACAATTTACGACTGCTTTAAATACATTACTAAACTTCCTGTTTAAAACGTCTAAACAATGAATTGAAAAATAGGTATTTTGCTGAAATAATTTTGAAAAAAATGCGTGAAATGTGATAATTATTCCCCCCTCCCCCCTAAGTCTTTAGTTACGACCGCGCCTGTACTAGACACATTCGAAAATTGTTACAAGCACTTGAAAATCTTATTAGTCGTAACGTTGCTTGCTCTGAGTTAAGGATAATTCTGCGCCATATTTGGAGGGTCAGACGTTAGTAGGTATAAATTTTCCACTTTATAACACGTTTCATAATAAACTAGCTGTGCGCCCACGGCTGCTCCCGCGTTTCTTATGCTCTTCACTACGTTTTATTTTTTTTATACGGAACCCTAATCATTTTCCTTAACATTTTTTAGTATTAAGATAAATTAAATATATTAAATTATAGTATATTATATAGTACATTCAAGCACTTACCCGTAAATCTGTGCAATGAATCTAAATTTATTCAATTATTTATGAGTTTTATTTTTTTTACGCGGAACCCAAATTATTTTCTAAAATTAAAAGTACCCTAACTTACCCCGAGTAACTTCAGCTATCTACCAAAAAAATCCCGTCAAAATCCTTCCAACCTTCCGGAGATTACCCGGAACAAACAGACAGACAACAATTTATTTTTGGTATAGGTATCATATATACATTCATACCTATTTAGTAAAAAAAATAATAACTTTGACATTACAAACAGACACTCCAATTTTATTTATTAGTATAGTGTAGATGATGATACGAATTGCTATTCTTGTAGTCGAATTGTAGACTGTTCGTATAAGCATTACAAATTAATTTAGCAAGGAACATAAGGTTTGCGTAAAAATTACACACCTGTGGAAAATATTGTGTTTGCGTAAATTACACCTATTTTTATTAACATAAAACTTCAGAAATTACATATGACTGTGAAACATATATTTAAGAAAACCTTTAATATGTCGATTACCCGTAAAAATCCGACAATAGGAAAACAATGGAAAGCTGACGTAAACGCCAGGTTAGTGCTCATGAGGTTAAATAGAAATATAAGTAAAACAATGACACTTAATCATAACGATACCAAAAATATCTTTACGCCAATGAAATTACAAACGCATTTTGTAAGCGGAATATCAATTTTATTGGTGTTATATCCTATTTCAGTTTTATGATAGATATAATTTTATCGGTCGCCCTTTTGGATTTATTTAGGGATGTCACCAAATTGTGGAATTCAAATAGCAAGAAATCAATATAACAGAAAGTGTATGAACGATTGGTCCGCGTATTTCAGAAAACTTGTGATAATGTAGTAGTCGAAAATGATCAGAATCATTATTGAATATTTGACGAAAAAGAACTGTTTACAATTTTATTTCTCATTTGGAAAACAAAAACACCTCATCTTAGTTATTATGGCAATCTATGATTTACAAATTACGTATTTCTTACCAGTATTATATAAATAAGATTTTACAATATTTCAACAGAGTGGAGAGCAAAATGGTGGGCATCTTGCTAGAATATTAAACGGAGTTTTTATGGTAGCTCAAAATAAACGTTCATAACATCAAAATTACACAACATATGTTTAAATTAAACATCACAAGTCACTGATTAATTATTAGAACTAGTACTAAATGAGAAGTGTGAGAATCCGCAAAAAATTCCCACTACAGAAATTAAAAGAAGAAAAAAAGTCACTGAACTGTTTTGAACCTTTATCTATTTATACATAAATATATAAGTACTAGCTGTGTCACCGCGGCTGCGCCCGCGTTTTATATACGTGTAATTCACTGCGTAATATAGTTTTTAAATAATCATTGGAAAATAATGTTTTGATGAAGCTGTCAATTGAATAGTTTTTTGTTCACAATTTTAATGAGTTTTGAATTTTTCACAGGGAACCCAGATTATTTATCTAATATTTTTTTATACTTCTTTTGGCGCGTTAGGGAAAAAAATTAGAGTAAATTTTTACGATGCGCGCGCACACCGTCACGAAAAACCAACACCCTGAAGTTAGCTGTTAACATTTTAGTTTTTTTCTATTATTACGTCAAAGAAGTATAACTTCTTACGTGTGTACATAAATACACACTTTTTTTTTGTACTAACAGAAAGAAAGATATTTCTCACGAATTCTAATATCTGTTTTATGAAACTATATTATATTATTAAGTAATAACTGTCAGTTAAACTATGCATTAAATCGGATTTTATTCATAATTTCATGAGATTTAATTTATTAACGCGGAAACCTAATTATTTTCGAAAAATAAAAGTAGCCTATTCAGCTATCTGCCCAAAAAAGACCCCTCAAAACCGGTCCAGCCATTCCGGAGATAGACAGACGAAAAAAATTAAAATTGTGTTTTTGGTTAGCGTAGGTACAGTATATACATTCATGTGAATTAAGTGAAAATTTGTTATTTAGATATTACAAACAAACACTTCAATTTTATTTATTAGTATAGATAGATACATTTTCGTCGTGCTATAAGTATAACAGATATTCCTAGGAAAATCAATTAACATTTTTTTTGTTTCATGGTATTTATTAACTTTATTTCATACTAGCTATGTACCTGCGTCTGCGCCCGCGTTTCATATATTCTTCACTGTGTTTTCATTTTTTTTATACGAAACCCTAATTATTTTTTTAGTACTAAAGATAAAGTAAACATATTTCTCTTAAATTCAAACCCGCAAAACATTGTGCATTGAATTGGATTTCATTCAGTTTTTTATGACCTTTAATTTTTTATCACGGAACCCTAATTATATTCGAAAATTAAAAGTACCTGGAGTAACTTCAGCTATCTACCAAAAAAAGTCCCGTCAAAATTTTTCTAGCCGTTCCGGAGAATTACCCGGAACAAGAAGACAGACAGACAGACAAAAAAAAATTAAAAATTGTATTTTTGTTATAGGTATCGTA
This sequence comes from Samia ricini, assembly GCA_014132275.2. Taxonomy (NCBI): domain Eukaryota; kingdom Metazoa; phylum Arthropoda; class Insecta; order Lepidoptera; family Saturniidae; genus Samia; species Samia ricini. The sequence continues at coordinate 7,195,923 of AP028159.1, forward strand.
TATACATTCATACCTGTTTAGTAAAAAAAAAATATTTTAACATTACAGACATATACAGACACACCAATTTGATTTATTAGTATAGATTAATTCACATAATAATCGACAGTATTTCCTAATATACCTATTTTTTTGGTTGAGAAGGAAATGCATTTATTTACGCATCGGTGCTGGGGCCAAAATAATCGCCACACACTACCCATTTCGTATTATACGTAATTCGCTTTACTTTAGTATACCAAATACATTATATTAAAATTGGTTGTATAAAATTATAGATGGATATTATTAAAAATAACAACTGGACAACCCTTTTCCGAACCCTTGCTAATGTTTTAACGTTTGTAAGCATCTCAGGGTCTAAATTTAATGAGATATTTTTAAGTTTTTTGTCACTTACATTTTGTGTGAAAATAAACCACATCCTAATAAGGAACTCAGTGGGTTAAGCGAATGAGTCATTTTTGAAATATCTACAGGTACTTTATAATCGCAATATAAAATTACATTATTTTTAACAATTAATGTAAATGACTTCCGTAAAAAAAACTCTTAATTATTTATACTCACTTGTGCTTGTGTAAATAAATCAAGTTAGGTCTCATTCAAATCATTTATGCAAACAGAGTTATTATGATCACCGTCTTGTGGTCGTATGTAAGTTGCAATAACATATTTTAATAATCACAAACTATCGCGCGCAACTCTGTTCACGTGAATATATTTTTAATGTTCCACGGGAAATAATATATACGTGTCATATCTGAATCAAATGTAATGTTTTTATTTTAATTATTTACTTGTAATTTTTTAGTTTTGTTGTTTTTCTAGAATAATAATGTTTGAAAAGGTCATAAGTAATCAAGATCCTTCCTCGGATAAACTAGTTTTCATTTAAAAACTACATTACAATTGGTCGATGACTCGGTAGAGTTCTAGTTATGCGCAATAAGACAAGAAAAATTGATGTCTGTATTATATAAAAAGATAATGGATATGCTATAGTGATTTTTACCTTGGTTACTAACGCACACTAGTACTATAAAGGTATCCGCCTAAACTCAGAGCGTGTCGTGACTCCCAGATATCACTTTATTTTTGTCAGTAGATACGGAGTTCGCTCAACGTTGAGTCTTAGGAAAATTATACATACTATAAAACATCAATGTTTTTCCACTAATAGTCATAATAATTTACAGCTCAATGATAACGGTAGATACGGGTAAAAAGATAAAAACGATTCGCCCCGAGATTAGTTTGATAAATGTCGTGATAGGAAACGTGCGTTCTCTGTTGTTTTATAATTAGATTTCAGTGTTTCAATGTGCTGAGATGTTAGTGTTTATTCTTAGCGTAACCAGATTGATACCGTTTGGTGAGTATTTTTTGTTTATAGAACAAAAACAAACGTCAATTTGGACGAAAATGTCGTGTGAATATATAGTAAAATTAATAGATTTTTATAATATTTTTAAAAACCTTTAAGGAGATCTCGTCGCATTTCTAAAAGACAATAAAATGTTACGTCATATTGTTAATATATTTGTTTATATGAATGCCGGCCGGACGCCCGCGCGTCTCTACCAAACAATGGAGCAACGACTCATCTCACCTTTGAATAAATATTTATTTATTCCACTGTTGACAATCGTATTTACATTGTAATGCTCGTCTAGTATGTCGCCACAGTTCTGTGTGGGATGTAGATTTTATGTAGATCATCACTAGTTATGAATTTGGGTCAGTATTCAGATAAGCAGAAGGTATTACGAATAATGGAGAAGATTAGATTAATATTTTGTTGTTGTCAGTGAATATCAAACGTTTGAAATTTGAATAAACACATAATGAATTGTTAACAATAGCTAATGTTGATATTTAACTACCTACCAACTTTAATATCTACATAAACGTGTTAGGTAATAGGATCTTAGACTTAGAACAAAAAACTTGTACTGTTAGGGGCGCAGACATTATAGTGTACTTATGATTATAGTGTATTCGCTGTAGTGTGTCGGATACATGCAAAGACTAATTTATCTATGATAATAATATAGAAATAATTGTACTCTCAATTCGAGCACCAAATTTATTCTTAGTAGAGCACAAATTAAAAAAATCCCATATGACGTTACACTCCGTCCGTTGCCCGATCAAATACTTAACTCCGAGAACTTTCAGCTCGAACCTACCGATTTGATTACATAGGGAGCGAAGTGGACGAATACAACAATGCGTTTGTGGAAGCTGTCCGTACGGTCGGGTCTAAGTATTTTAAGCTATAAACAGACGACAGTTGAATCATATCCTCTAGCCCTGAGCTTTTGAGGGAAGTTGTTAAGTTCTACGAACAGCTGTTCACATCTTCACGAGAGTCCACTCGAAATCTAGTTAATCATCTCAAAGCTAGATTTTAGCTAGACACTTTACCGAAGATTTCACGGAAGTCAGCCTGTACTAAATTCGAATGACTCTCAAACAGCTGAAGCCGAGTTACTCAAGGCGGCTGGAAAACCGATCCTTGAGCACCTTCAGAATCTCTTAAATTTTTGTCACACTCGAGGTAAAAAAGCAATAGATGTAATCCTTTTCTTCAAAAAAGGTGATAAATATAATAGACCCATCTCACTTCTGACTCATATCTATATCCTGTTTTCGAGGATTAACTAGGGCGCAAGCTTCACAACTTCCAGCCTCCCGAACAAGCTGGCTTCCGAAAATGCTTTAGCACCGTAGACGACATACATACGCTGCGGCAGGTTATACAGAAGACCAAGGACAACCTACCTCTTTGTTTAGCGTTTGTGGACTGCGGATAAAGCTTCGATTCGACTGAGACCTGAGTTGTACTGCAAGTCTCTCCCGCAGTGCCAAGTAGACTATCGAGACATCAAAGCGTTGAAGATTTGTACGAAAACGCCACCATGTTAGTCGGATTACAGGACCAGTCCTCGAAATCTATACATCTACAGCGTGGCGTTAGACAGGAAGATGTCATCTCAAAACTATTTACCGCTACGTTCGAGGATGTCTTCAAGGTTCTTTGGAATTGGAGAAGACTTGGCACCAACAAAAACAGCGCGTACATAACACACCTTTGCTTTGCCGATAATATAGTACTTATGGCTGTGATCGCAGAAGGCCTAAGTACGATGCTCGATGACCTCCGTAAAGATTCCAAACTAATGGGTCTTAAAATGCATATGGACAAGAATAAAATCATGTCGTCATACTCACTTTAATCAAAGACTATTATATACTTTAATCAACCATGGTTGATTAGAAAAAATACTATTAGGTTGACCATCATCACATTTTTGTAAACCATAAAATACTTGATAAAAATATAGGAATGAGTTAGTAATGTAAAACAATTTTACTAAGTGCTCCAAACTATTTTAAAAAAGAATCTTAAACAAAATATAATCTTAAACAAAACAAACAAAGTTTCCAACAATTGTTATTCAAACAAAGAACAAAAAACATCAAGCGAACTTCAATTTATTAATGTTAAACTGTGTTTAGACAGAAAATTTATCAGAGTAGGTACATATAAATGTTTACAACAGTGTATGTTACTGCAGTTACGTGTAGGAGTTTACTTACCACAAAAAATACATCAGATCCACTATCTACGGCTATGGCCACGAATATCATATTAGGATATTAAGATTATTTACAACACACGTCTCATCCATTCCCAAAATTGCTGTCAGCTTTCGCCTAGAAAGATGTTTTCGCAACTGCAAAAAACACGGATAGAATTACTACTAGGTACTTACACGCAACTATCCATGCGCAATTATGTCAAACGCCTATCATCCACTTTCTCGAGCAGGCACGTCGTCCGTCGCTTTTATGCATGGTCGACTGAGACCACCTATTACATACTATAATATACTCATATTGAAGCGATGATAGCTTAGTTTGTAGTGCAGTCGGATTTCGCATCAATGGACGCGAGTTCAAACCCACTTATCTAACTCTAAAATCAGCCTGAGATTTCTGTGAAATAAAAACATCGTGATGTACCCATATTTTCTAATAATGTCCGCCTGGGTAGCTACCACCCTCAAGTTGAAAAACCTGTCGCCAAATACTAATAGGTGTGTTCCGGTAGCATCGCTTAAGAACCAGTACATCTAGGCTTAGTGTGTTTACTATCCTGAAACACATCGTCATTTAACATCAGATGAGATTGTGATAAAAGCACTGAGCCCATACCGTGTAAAAAAATTTTAATTGACCACACATAGTCGGTATTTTCCAATCTATCTTTGGCATACCTACCTACCTAAATATTTTGTACGTTACTCATAACATATTACAATAAAGATAATAATTTTTTTTTTTGCAAGCTTATCGTTATCAAATTTGTACGTTTGTTATTGTAATTTTATCTATATAAAAAATAGTGCATTGAGTTTTGTGGAAACATAGAAAAATCTATTCAGAAGTATTTTTCAGCGCATTCTGAAGTTTCTAATATTGTTATAAGATGAGAAAAGAATTTGGAATAAGTAATATTATTTTCAAGGAAAAAATTGATAATGTTTGGAAATAGTGAATCTTTTCTAAGCAATTATTACTAAAAAAAAAATTTCTAAATGAGCCTAAACTTTAGGTAAAATATGAAAAGTATTTTCAGATATTTCGTAAAATAAAAATTATATTTAAGGTATTACTAAAAAAAAGGTTCCTTTTAAAAGAAAAGATAATAACTCAGTGGTAACGAATTCAGATATCAATGGCATGTTATTGAATCCCCCAGTGAGTTTAAGCGAAGATAAACATGATGCGGTGGTAGTTTGGTGATACGGGGGTTCCTACAATTCACCTGATTACCTGAATATGCTACCATCATAAAGATAAAATCTATTCTAGACTGTTCTGAAAGCTAATTCTGAGTCATTACCGATTCTAGACTAAGACATTACTAAATACTATTAAACCCTATATTAATGTAAGATATGATCGAGATTAAACGATATAATCAAAGTGAATACTGACACTAAATTAGTCATACAAAAACTACATTGAGTTGGCAGTCACAAAATATCCAAATTTGAATACAAATCTTTCCAATAATCTAAATTGTTGTGAAAGTGATTATTTTAGATTTATTTAATCCGTACATTTATCTATATTATATATAAACACAGATTTTATATTTATTCTTACACACAGATTAGATATCAAGGGAAATTATCACAAGAAAACTTTATCAAAAAAAATATTATGATCTGCGGCTTTCAGTTAAGACAAATAAAATATTAATACGATAGTCATGTATATAGAATTTATTGTAAAAACAGCGACAAAATTTAAATACTTTCAAAAAGAAAACCAGTCAAAAAAGTCAGTACGTATATGACCAAAAATCGGCTTCTTTTATACGCCCTCGTAACTGCCTAAAGTACTCTGAGTTTATGATATCCTATTGTAACTATCAACTTTCTTAGAAGAGTTATAAATCAAAACAGTTTCTTTTTATTTTATATTTCCAGTGGTTTCTGAAAGTTGTTTTCACCAAATATGCTTAGGCTGCCATCCACAAGAAACAATAGCACCAGGATCAATGGTTCAATGTCACCCACGTAATTGGGTTTCGGCACAGTGGGTACATAATTACGGGCATCCGCCGCCAACGACGGATTCTAGGGTGCCTATTGAATACCGCTGCCTCAAGATGGTAGCTACACCGGATGACAAATCATGTACGTATTAACACTTGAAATAACTAAGTCAAATAATCTATATATAAATAGATCAGTAACTTTTCCCGTTGTCAGCCAATTTTATTTTGTATTAATAACTATACTCGAATTATAACCTTCTATATATCTATTTAACCATAAGACGTCCACTGCTGGACATAGATCCATTGCTGGAATTGCCATAATAGCCACGCTTGGCAAACGGGTTGGCGAACGCAGTAAGGTCTTATTGGTACTCAGAGGATGCAGCTGCCCATTCGCTGGTTTATATCCCTTAGTCGCATTTTACGACACCCACATTAAGATATGGAGTTGTACTATTTTTTGCCTGCACCACGCGGTCGAATTTTAACCGTATCAATAAAAAAAAGAAACGATTTTCTTCCCGCAATTATAAGAAAAATGCCTCTGAACTGTTTTGTTTTGCAAGTACTTACATAATTAAAAGTGTATATTCTTAGATATGCGATGAATAAATATAAAAGTCATCATCATCATCTCCCTACCCTTTTCCCATTTTCATTCATTTGGGGTCGCCGCAACATGTCTTCTTCTTCTATTCCTGTCTATTTGTAGTCATCTCCGCATTCACTCCTTTCCTAAGCATATCAACTTTCATACTTCCCATATAACCGTCCACATTCATATCCAATACCTTTCTTACAACATTTTCTTTCTCCCTGCGCATCACATGTCCATACCAGGACACACGACCGCTTCTTAACTTCTCTGTTATTGGCGCCACTTTCAAACTAAAAATAAAAATAACTTAATTTAACTTAAAATATAAAAGTTTAGAAAACTTTTTAAACTCGTAAGTACGTTTTTGCTCAAGTTTTTTTTATGGATTATGGTCAAATTTCGAACACTAGTCAAGTAAATCGAAAAGGTAAATTTTCTAAGCACGTCTATTGTTTAAAATGATTAAGATCAAAACTCAGAAAAATTACTATACTTTCATCTGATGGTAACGTAATTATTGTCTGTAGATAAAACTTTCAGAATAAGACATCTAATTCCCGAAACAGTTTAACAAAAAGCTTATTTTAACACCACTTTCTTAAGCAGCACAAAATTGTGGGACCTTTCAAGTATTACGTCAGAACCAAAGGGGGCGATATTCAATGATTTGTTTATTTGTCATAACATGGGGGCGAAGATTTTTAATGTTGGTATTTCAATCAGAAATTCTTACATATCCTTATTCAACAAGTAACAAAATTAAGCATATTAAACATTTGTAAAAATTATACCAACTCTGACGTTACAATGGGTACGGTAAGTGTTTTGCTTACTTTTGCTGACAAGGAGGATGGGGGGAGTCAAAAATATCGAAAATTCTATTTAACTAATACCAAAACTTATCGAAATTCATAAATATAATCTGTACTGTATGTAATTTTTTTTTTCAGTCGGCAACACAGTTGATACAATTCGCGGGTGCATCCCTCGAGCTCAAGTAGACTCCGTTTGCAACGGCTTGGTTGCCGTGGAGAGAGCGCGCGGTCATAGTGACGCACGCTGCTTTATATGTTACGGTGACAATTGTAACTCAGCCAAACGAATAGAAACTCTACCGTTAATAAGTCTTATAGCGTTTCTATTATATTACGCGCTAAGGTAAAACGGGAAGGTTAGGTTAGGAAAAAATAAACTATATTTATACTGTTTCATTTTTATATTTTTTAAATGTATGCTTTGTTATTGTACATTCATAACAATTTACAGCGAATCGTTTTTAATACCTGTTAAGTACAACCTTTTTTATGTTTCATAATATAAGAAATAATTGTAATAATAAATCAATTTTTTTGCTAGAAATACATTTTCACTTTTTTTTTTAATTAATAAGATACCTACCATAATCAAATATTAAAGATTTGTCCTAGATTACAATGTCATCCATCGATAATGGATGCTACATGATGATTTCAGCCTTTTAGTAAATTGACAACCAGTATTAAAAAGCCTACTTTTAGAGGGTATTACTACGGAACATAATAACGTATAATTTCTGGTAATTGTTGTACATGCAATTACAGAGATCTTCAAATTCGCCTCTATGGCAGTGCGAATCTAGTATGATTATCAAATTAGTTTTTTTTATTAAACGAAGACGTAAAATCGTAAAAACAATATACATATCCAATACAATTTTTATCTAATCAGATTTTAATATCATATAAACAATGACAATGGGCCAAAACTTTCATAAACCTTTGTAAAAAAAAATTAAATTAAAGAAAAATGCTATATAATTGATAAACTTTTTGTTTAATTTTTATGGCTTCAAGACCAGGAATGTAAGTAGTAAGTACATAATAATTAATTCAAATAATAATAATCATAAAAAATTAAACAAATGATACCTAAATGTTAAAAAAATGTATTGAGTTTATATGCATATTTACTCTTCGAAATAGTATTTTTAATAAAACTTTTCAGATTTCCACCGTTCTTATTTGTAGTTTACATTTTTCTACTTTTCACTTATATGCAGGATGCAGTACTTGTAATTTAACCCTTTAAGAACTAACCTGGCGTTTACGCCAGCTTTCCATTGTTTTCCTACTGTCTCATTTTTATCGGTAATCGACATATTAAATATAAAATTATTACTTATTACATATAATTGCATCATTCAAGAAAATATTATACTTATAAAAGTTATTTAAAAAAAATTAAGTAAATATTAAAAACATACAAAAATAATAGGATACAAAATAAATAATAGAAAGACTAGAAATTAATCGAAACTATATAAATAAAATAACAGTACATTATTTCATTCAAAGATTCTTATAATAATAAATACAATAAATAAAAAATCATAAGATTTACTAAAAATGGAAGACATATTTTTTTTAAAGTCTTTAAACATTCATGTGTTATAATAATCTCACATGATACTGAGTAACTAAATATGATAACACACGAAGCCCTCAAATCATAAATGGTAGCTAGCCCGACGAGAATCATAAGATAAACAACTATCACAATATTTTCTTTCACTTATAGATGCAGCTCATCGTGGAGCTCGAATCCACTTTAGCCACAAGCTTCTCGTTAAAACGCGAGTCTTAATAAAGTAATAAAGTCCAGGCGATAACTGACTTGACGTGTGTCAAATAATCTAAAATCATCGCATGAAAATATTTAAAAAAAGAATACTAAAATACGAATTTCCAAAAATTAAAGCAATAAAAACCATTCGTAAGAAACCATTCTCAATTCGTAAACATTTGTAAACAAATCTGAGTTTCCTCAAATATGTCAAATTTGATCTTGATATTAACCCCTTGAGCAGATTCCCGGCGTTTACGCCAGCTTTCCATTGTTTTCCTATTGTATTTCTATTGTTTCATTTTTATGGGTACTCGACACATTAAATCGTTCATCAACTTTGTTATACTTTAATATTAATAAGAATCACATTTTTTTTTTGTATATTATTTAACTACAGACTATTAATATCGCACACGTTTGTAAATAATATCATAATAAAATCACAGGTGCCATGTTACTTATCATAAGCATTATTGAATAAAATACCCTAACTGAGTTAATTTTGTTCCATAAACATTAAAAAAAAATCCTTAATAAAGACAATGATTACTTAAGAATAGTCATTGATAATACGTTTCTTAATACTTATATTTTAATTATCATAATTATTATTTATATTACTACATCAGAATCATATCACCAGGTAGAAACGATTAATTATTAGTACCATGACTTACTGAATCTAAAATTACCTTTTTTTTTCACTAAAATTAGTTTCAGTTTCCATTAGGGATTGTTTCCGTCATGTTTGTTCTCATTCGTTAGATTTTATGATTCCAGTAATCATTATTTTATATAACATCGTATTCAGAATTGTTCGCCATCACAGTAAAAAATGAGACTGGACAATTGCATATTTGACTTCACTACATGAATATAACAGAGTTTTGATAATAAATTTACCGTACAATGACGTCATTATTTATTCAATAATGTGTTTATAGGTATATCTATGTTTTTGAATGACTTTTATATTAAATGCATATTTTTATGTGTTTTGTACTTACTTACTTATACATACATATCACAGTTAACGCCAAGGCACTCGTTCAAAATGCCAAATCTGTCCACTATCTTCAATACACCGCTTTGCTGTTAGGGGATCATCGACACCGTTTTTATTTTTATTACTACCAACCAGCGTCAAGCACAAACCCGAAGGAGTTTTTAACCTAGGACCTTTCTGTTCCCATATTTGTTTCTTACTATCGCTGCAAGTTTTCCAAACGGCTCTGCCATTTCCTTGCTCCAAACATAGACCCTCATCAGCCATTATTTTACCTTCATTAGTGTACACTAGTAATCTATCAAGGTCTGTGTCACCGCCACAGGTTAGGCCCACAGCTGGTCCACCAAGTCCAGGAGTTCCAGAGCTAACACCCAAACAAGTCCCTCTGTCATTCTTAATTCGACCAAACCACCTGCCATCCGTTGGGAAAAAAATGTTGAGGCCATACATTTTCTAAATACCATTTAAAGCTTTTACATCCTAAATTGCTCCTCAACTGAATTCTATCATATACATGTTGTTCGTCTTTTATTGCTCCAACTGAAGGGTTGAACTTAAAAAAGAAATCCGCCCATTCGTCCATCCAGACAGTTGCGGCACGGGCTAAATTCGAGTTTAAAACTTTAGCGACTCCCCCTGGGTATTTGTACGGGCTATGTCTCCTGAATATATGGCCAACTCTTGAGCAAGGCGTGATCTCTACTCTTGCCCCGCACTGCCACGCTCTCCAGGAAAGTTCTAGATTTTCTGCTCCCCATATTACCATACCTTCATCATAACCACCGAGACGCCAGAACAGACTCTTTCTAACAGCAAATAAACCTCCAGCCATAGCTGGAGTTGGGTAGGGCTTAGATGGATTCTGAGTTTTTTTTAACATTACCTCGCTACTGGGCACAAGCCAACGGAAATGAAGCCGCCAACTAAACGCACCCCAATGTGCATCTATGCTCTTTGTGTATGCTAAGGTGTCTTCAGAGAGAAGATCTATATGAGGACAAATGAAAACGTCATCACTTCCCGCCCTCTCTAATAAGGGTTCAATCCAACCTTCAGTTACCTAAAAGAGGTTAACCTATTTATTTAATATCTAAATTTATATGCTAATTCTAATCAATCTATCAGAATAGAATATGTTCGATCTGGAGACTCATACATCTTGTTTCACATTTTAGCTAGCTAAGTTAATTAAATTTTTTATGCTTGAAGATCACATATGTAAATGAAACTCACCTCACAATGAGCATCTAAGAATATCAAGACATCACCAGTGGCAGTCCTTGCGCCCATCAAACGTGCTCCAACAAGCCCATTACGGGTCTTAGCTCTTAATACCTGTACTTTGTCCAACTTAGAAACAATATCATCTAACTCCTTACCCAAATAATGTCTGTCACTTGCATCATCTATTAATATAATCTGTAAATTCACAAAAAATAATATCAACATATGTAGAAGCAAACTATTGATCATTCATATGATAAGAATTCACATGGGTTAAATTAAATCACTTCTGGAACAAATATAAAGACCTTAATTAAAAGCTAAAAAATAATGTCAAAATCAAACAAATATAAAAAGGTATTTTGTGTTAAGAAGTAGAAAATATCTCATGTAAACTAACAGCTATTTATGATTATCCTCAATTTTTTTTATAATAAGAAGAAAAAATTACCCAAGAGATCAAGTTTTTTCTTACAATTTTTTCCTCCACTATCAAGTTATAATATTAAAATTAGTAATGTACATACTTAATGTGTCGAGTACCCATAAAAATAAGACAATAGGAAAACAATGGAAAGCTGGCGTAAATGCCAGGTTAGTGCTCAAGGGGTTAATAAATTCTAAAAACTTTGTACTTGTCAAAATCCAAACCAGTATAATATATTGGATTGATGTTCCACAAGTAGTAATCATCAACTATCACAATTTAACCATAATGGGATAGATTGTTAAACAAACTACTAAATAACAACACTAAGACTCAGCAACAGAAGTTGTGTGTTTAAACTTTTGCTAGAAATAATAAAACAATATAAAATGGGTATTATAAATAAATCTAAAAAAAACAAAATGTGGTAGATCTATCTAACCTGTTTCAACAGTTGATCAGGTGATCTCATTAAAACTGACATAACAGTCCGCATCAGAGTAGACCATGCCTCATTATGGAAGACTATTATCACACTTGCTGTCGGCAAGTTTTCAGTATCAAAGTTCTCATTCCTACAACTTCAAGAGAATGTTTAATGTTAAAATATTATATTTACATTTACAAGAATTAAATAAAAAGATATTTATTAGAATATCACCTTTCACTTCTCATATCAGGTAGACTTCTGTTAATTGATATTCTATCACTAACAAGTATGTTATAAGAATGCAGTGTATATAATTCTCTTGCAGTAATAAGCTCTCTTGGGGATAACTGAACAGGTCTACCCCCTTCACCAGCCCCTGGCACTGGGGCATAATTATTACTATGTATAAGTTCTGAAATGATAATGTAAATTATTACAATCCATACAAATTATAAATATTACATGTAGGCCTTGATGGTCATAATTGTCTTGACAGTGTAAACAAACTAAAGTTAATTCAGTTAATAATTACAGGAATTGAACTTACAACTTACCAGAACATTATTCTTTGAATTAAGGTGTATTATTTAACTATATTTTTGGACAAGTTTACTATATTATTTAAATGGAGTTATTTTATCTATAGAACAAACTTTTTACTAAGTAATAAAATTGTATACCTACATCAGTATATCTTATTACATTTTCATTAAAATACATAAAATGTTGTCAAATTATCAATTATGCATACATCATATGAATGTTGTGAACGATATGTTTAAATGTCCATACCTTGTGATAAATTACCACCTCCAATGCCTCCTACATAATGTCCCACAATAACTCTCATCCCACTATCGTCTATATAAGAGTTCTTGTCAAATTTTAATCTACAATTTAGGAAAAATTAATAAAATTTCGATGTAAGAAGGTACTAATAAATTAAACTAGCTGGTAACCCACCTGTTAAACCAAGTATTGTCATTTGTCTTTCTAACAGTGTTGTACAACTGCATACTTACAAAAAACATAGCATTAATTAGAAATAATAAAACTACTATGAGACTGGTTAGTTTTTTCTTTCGACCACGGCACAATAATGACCAGAAATCCTGAAAAAATATTATCGTAGTCTTAATTATTAATGTAACATTTTCAACCTACCCAAATATTTGAACCATTTGCTTTTCATACATTTTTAACATTTCGTCTATTAATATTTTAAAAAGCAACAGTTATAAATATTCACAAGTATAAGAATGATTATCTATTAGGTATCTAAAACTTCAATTCAAAATCCAAAGATAAATGTCATCAGCGTGCCATTAAAAAAATTGATTGCCGTGATTGGATGGTCGAATTGCCGTGTTTTGGGAGTAAAAGTTTGAAAATTGCCGTGTCATACAAATATTTAGCAAAATGTAAAGTTTCTCAAATTATGTATACCTATTCAGTTTTGTATAACTGTTTTTATACTTGTACATCGATAAAAAATGAATTTAACAAATCCAAGTAAACTTACGCCCTAACAGTTCCGTACAAGATTCATAAAATAATTCTTATCTATACTAATAAATAAAATTAAAGTGTCTGTTTGTAATGTCAAAATTATTTTTTTACTAAATAGATATGAATGTTTTTCGATTCCTACCTATACCAAAAATACAACTTTTAAAAATTGTGACTGTCTGTCTGTTTGTTGTCCGGGTAATCTCCAGAACGGCTGGACGGGTTGCGATGGGTCTTTTTTTGGTAGATAACCGAAGCCTGAAGTATATGACCACAGAGTTGTATAAACTCGCAAAAATATTATTCACTACCACCAGTTTGCTACGCATAATGGGTTATATTTAAGTGACAGCTAAAGCTAAGTGCGTATTTTGTATATCTCGACATGAACCTAAGTGAGCAGAGTAGTGTAATCAGACGCTTCAGTAGAACTTTAGGAAATTTTGAGTCGTCGGACTCTGACCCAATAACAGGCAATAATCGGGAGTCGTCTGAAGCGAGGAGAGGTATAACGAAGTGCGTTTTCACACTTTTGTATGCACATAAGTTCGTAGAATTTTTTAGAACTGTTCGATTTTACTGTTTTCGTTTTGCATTATACAAATTTCAATCCGTATTACACTTACACTACTCGACTAAATATAAGGACTGCAGTTAATAAGCGAATTGTATTATTGATTATATGCGATTCCATCGTGGATTAGCTATTATCCGCTTGAATTATACCCGTGGATTAACTTAATTCACTTGGATTGTGCCTGTGCTCTGATTGCCGTGTTTTAGAATACGGCAATTAGGGCAATACGGCATTGTTCTGCCGGGATCGTGTTTTTTGCTAGACGCCTCCAATTGCCGTATAATACTGAATTTGTCGTTCAAATAGCAACCCTGAGTGTCATTTTATTTGGTTCCATTTTTTTAAGGAAAAAGCAAAACTACTATACTGTTCAGCCAAATCTGACGTTAGGAACATTATTCATAAACAGGGTAACAAAATGGCACTCTTCTGTTACAGCTTGTACTCCATAACTAAACTGCTACCTAAATTACACAATGTGTTGTCGAATACTGCAAATTAATGAATTAAAAATAAGAACTAGATGACGAACCAAAATCGCAATTAGAACTTCTTTAAATATTAACTATTTAAATATCTTTTTTAAACATTTTTTTTTTCCTTTTTGATTTAATTTATTTATTCCTTTTTAAGGAAATGATTAAGGTACTAGTAACCAGACTATGCAGACAGTGGCAAAACTATAGCTGCTAAAACCCCACGAACCCCAGTCCGATGGGGCCCCGGCCCGCGAAGCCACGAGATCAGAAGTATTCTAACATTTTTTACAAAATGTAGTAATAAGACACAACTAAATATTTAACCGCTTTAATGATTTATTAAAATCAAATTATAACGTGACAATTTTTACTAGGGCCCCATCCAGCGTATTTACCACGGGCCTCAGATGCAGCCAAGTATAACATTAAGACTATACAACGCAGAAACAAAGTGGTATCATTATTTTCAATCCTCTTACAAGGTTTAATTTACCTCACCAAAATTACATAAGATAAAATACAATACTGCACGTTAATGAATTACAAAATAAGGACAACTATATGATAATCAAATTCATTATGTATTCTAAAAATGTCTTTTTGTGTTTTCATAACACAACGCCACTTGGAATAATTTAGTAAAGTACTTGATTTACTTTTGCTTTTTCATTATATATATACTTACTTAACTCTATGCTCTACTTATAGTCTAAGCTCTTGCTTTTTCATGTATTAGTGCGTATTTTCAATTCAGTAACTTGTAGTATTTGACTTTTTATCATGTACTTTTTGTGTCATTTTATTTAAAATACCTACCTACCTAGTTCAATTATAGTGCACAATTGATTTGATTTGAAAATAATGACATGAAGCATGAATTCTGAGATTTCCTAACAATTACCTTCAATTAGCTTAACAAAAAGCCGCCGTTTTATTTCAGCATTGTATGAAAAATGTTCCTAACGTCAAACTTGGTTGCATAATCTAGTACTTTTGCCTTTTCCTTTAAAAATAAATGTATTGAACGAAACGAAAATTTGTGCATTGAATTTTTAAATATTTACTTTTTTTTTCAATCTATATTCTCCATAATAAATTAATAAACACATCTTATACTATGCGACGTTCAAGAGCAATGCTTAGACCGCCTGGTCTCAAAGGCAGAGAAATAGGTTTATATTATAAAACGTTGCACAAGAAAAAGAAAAACGATGATAAAAATATGGTAAGTTCTATTCTCTTGAACTACCGTGATTCTGATTCATTGTTAGTTTTCATTAATTTTTTTTTTTTTACTTTTTTCATTAATTCGATTAGTTGAGAACAATTAAATTGAAAAACAAATATTACGAGTAAATGTTAAAATCTATATTTTTGTAAAAATAAATGCTTTGTTAAAATAGCTATAATTTATTATAAACCCCAAGTAAAAACCAATTATCTAAAACTCAATTGTTCACTTGAATCTATCAGTTTTATACAAGTTTTTACTTTGAATCAATCTCTTAGATTACAGAACATACATAGATGCCTCTGAAGACATTTTTAAATTTAATTTCATCCTTTTGATAAATCTCAAAAAATGAATTGATACTAAGTTTTCTCATTAGAGTCTAAATGTTTTGTAGAAAACATTACCCATTGTGTCCATGATTGTGTTTTGTTTTATGATTTCCAATAATTATTATAACACAACCTCAATTATTAAAGATAGAAGGATAATTATGAATGTGCTTTATTTAAACAAACTTTTTAGTAAATCTGTTGATGGTCCAGAACTTTTATAACAATTCAGTGTTGATATATCATACAAGATAGTCAGATATTTAATCTTTTATTAGGACACAAGTACTATAAAAGCTATCTCTAGGCCAATTATCAATAATTCCCCAATTATAAATTCAATAAAAAATTATTAAAAATCGATGACACCATTGATATATTTACAACTCCCTGTCAACTGTCAACTGAAGGTTTACGCTGCATTGTCATAGTGAATTTAAAATTTGTAGCTGCTAGAATTATATGCATCCTGAATCTTACCCCTTTTACCTATAAATAAAGATATCATATTATATAAGATGTTATGGAAGGGACATAATTTTTGGTCAAAAGACCTTATTTAAATGATATAAATAAAAAGATATGTGGATATAATTAAGACTAAATTATACTTTTGCAACTAATATGTATTTGAGTATATTTTCACACTAATAAGTAAAGTTTTAAAATTTGTAATAAAAATATTTTATAGAACTATAAACACAACATGTTAATACTAGTGAAGTAGATAAATTTACAATACAAAGTTAACTAAATTTCTTTTTCAGATAAATCTAACATTACCACCAAATATTGTGTCCTCATTGTATAATAATTTAGAATCAATAGAAAATATGGCTAAAGAACTAAATATACATTTACCATCACTAAAGAAACTAAATATGATTGAAACACCAAAGAAAGCTGATTTTATACCATTGAAATCAGAAAATCCAATACACCAGGTCAAAAACAGATATGCAAAATCATCAGAATCTATAAGTGATGATGATCATGTTATAATTGTAGAAGCAAAAAGTGATTCACAGAATGTGATTAATTTAAATAAAGCTGATTTGAATAAAATAAAAGAAGAAAAAATGAATGCAGAATATGACAAAACTGTATCAATAAAAGAAGAAAAAAATCTCACTGACAAACATACCACTTCTGATCTTTTAGAAACATCAGGGTCTGATGTTGATCTCATACCTGTAAATAAAGAAAAAACTGATACAATAGAGGACAAATTAAATTCACAGGGTACATCAAAAGCATCTGATTTTATTTCAACCAGCTATGGTCTATCAACTGATAGATTGTCATCCTTAAAAGGAATTCGTGATTACAAATATGGTTACGAAGACATAATCACAGGTACCTTCGATGAGAAACTTGATGAGTGTTTAGCAAAAGATATTAGAGTTACTGTTAAGGACAAAGATAGTTACGATTTAAGTGTAGCCATGTACGATGAATACAATGATATTATAAATAGAAAAAATTACAAAAGATTAATGGTGTTTCGAAAGAAATTGCCAACATATCAAAAATCTAAAGAATTGCTTAATGTTTTAAAAGATAATCAAATTATTGTGATCAGTGGTGAAACTGGATGTGGGAAATCAACACAAGTAAGTATATGGTACAACACTCCTTAAAGCATTATTTGCTTAACCTTTATTTATATTTTGTAACCTTTTGTTGAATATTTCTTATTAGTTCACATGAAAAAAATAAACAGTAAATGTACAGACATGTGAATTTTACAATTTTATTATTAGTAAGTATAGATATGTTTATAGTATATTGAACTATTATTGTTATGTGTTTGCTTATTAGATTAGATTAGATTAAATTAGATGCAAATAAACATCTCATACAATAGGCGTATACACATTACTATACACTTCTATACTAATAAATAAAACTGAAGTGTATGTCTGTTATGTCGAAATAACAAATTTTTTACTAAATACATACGAATGTATTGTACGAAACCTATACGAAAGATAAATTTTTTGGCTATATAGCCAAAGTTATATAGCCTGTTCTATATAGCTATATATAGTTATATAGCCTATGCCTATATAGTTTGTTCCGGGTAATCACCACGTAAATAAACCAAACTCATGAAAATTCGAATAAAATTCTATTCAACGTACAGTTTCACTGGCAGGTGTTTGAATTTGTGAGAAGATTTGCTTTTTGTTAGGATCAAAAAATTTTTACGAAAAATAATTAGGGTTTCATGTAAAAAATTAAAACTCACGAAATTGTGAACAAAATACGATACACCATCAAAACATCATTTTCCAATGATTATTTAAACACTATATTACGCAATGAATAATATATAAGACAAAGCCGCGGACACACAGCTAGTAAGAAATATAAAAGTCAATCCATATTTAACCCAAACAAAAAAAAAAAAAAAAATCCCATGTAACATCAAAACCATTTCGTAGTGGACAAAATTAGAGACATCAGCCACTACTATAAATTCATATTTTGTCATAGTTTAGTATTCTCGGTTTTCTCCCAGTTAGTTAAGTTCATAGCAAAAACGGGGCATCGGCGCCTTTCTGCTGTGGTTAAAACTGTTTTTTTTTTATTTTTACACAAGAAACTCCAATAAATAATTAAACAGAAAAATTACAAATTACGTTCATATGCTGTATAAAATGAATTATAATAATTCATTTGTTCAGTAGAACGAAGTACGTGAAATCATTTAAAACTTTCCAGGTCCCACAAATTATTCTTGACGATGCAATAATGAACCGTGAAGGGGCCAATGTAAAGATTCTAGTCACACAGCCAAGACGTATCGCCGCTTCCTCGCTAGCAATGAGGGTAGCCAGTGAAAGGGATGAACCCTTGGGTTACTCTGTTGGATATGCTGTAAGACTCGAAAAGTAAGCATTTAAAGAATTCTTGTACATAGCAATTATAATACCTTGTGAAAACCAAATAGCAAAAATCTCCCGGCTAATATTATAGATTTTATCTAAAATTTCTAAAACTTTTCATTCTAAAAATATGTTATCTAAACATGACATATTATCTGAAATTATAAAATAAATATCACATTCTTTATAGTGTAATATGAAATGACCGTGTATGAATTCACCCACAAATGTGTTTTTTATTCATTAAAAAAATAATTATGGTATTGTTGAGAAGAGGAAGACATGTCTTGCCAATCCCTAATATAAATGGTTGAAGGAAATGAACTAAATGATTGTCAATTTTTACTCATAATACGATAATATAGAAGAAAATTTTTCTTAAGGATTAAAAATATCAAAAATTGGCAATTAATAAAAATGATTATTAAGGTTCTATTCAGTTTCTTTAGAAAATTATGAAATATCTATTGAAATGTTTTTTTTAAGTATGATATATCTCTATAATGTTTCATTTTAGATAAGAGTTACATTAGTAGTTTAATTATTGAGTAAAAATAAAAATTTGAAGAAAAACTGAAAAGCCAATTTCTATCTAATCAAAGAATAAAAGCTGAAATATAAAACATGCTTAAGAATGACTTCTATTTAAAGCAATAATTGTTTAGTCAGTTAGGAGGCGTCCATCAATTACGTGAGGCATTTTTGAGAATAAAAAAAATCAAATCAAAAATCTTTATTCAATTTAGGCCCTAAGAAGACGCTTATGAACGTCTAAAACACTACCAGTTTTTTTTTTTTAATTTTGTATCCCACCTCCCTTGGTAAGATTCCGTAGGATTTTCCTCCCCCTCCTCTAATCTCACGCATTATTCTTAAAAAATTACGTTTTGGCTGTAAACGTGTTCATTCTAGAAATAATATTTCACGCAATGTTACACTGTTTTCTGCTAGAAAAAAATACGTGATATTTTCTAAGACAACCCCCCCCCCCAATCCCAACCCCAAAGTGAGATTTGGAAAGATTTAGCTTGATGGCCTCTCCCTCTAGAACACCTTTTTTTTTTGACGGGGGGGAAATGCATTTACGCACTACCCTTACCCATTGCATTAGTGAGACCGGAGTCCTCCAATGCAATAGATAAGGGGGCACAGAGGGACGACTCTGTGCGAGTGTGGGACTCGCCCGGACGTGAAGCGTCCGGAAATACCCACTAAAACCCCCCGGGGCCGTCCGCCGCATTTGGGATGGGGGCGATACGGGATTGCGTTTGCATGCCACCGCGTCGCCCCTGCCCCTCTAGATCACCTAACGTAATTCATGGACGTCCCCTCATATGAAAGGTTTGTTAAAATGATTCAAGGAAGATGAACCCTGTCCGCTTTATGTTCCAATTCTCTAATACTAATGCAGCTCGGGAAACATTGTTACTGTTGAATGTAAACATTTCACTATCATGTGTATGTTTTGAAATTTTATTTTTGTCTATTGTAATTCTAAATTCGCGGTTTTATTTACTCTATGAAAATTACTAATTATATTGATATATAACCTCGTTAAAATCGATAACGTTTTCGGAAAGACACGTTTAACGAGGCATCTCTATCTTGAGGTAGTGTTACGAAATAAAAATTGGAATATATTGTCTCGTGTCTAAGAATGTGAACACGTTTATTATCTTAAAATTACAGAAAAGATCCAAGGCCACTAGGAAGTATCCTTTTTTGTACAACAGGCATACTTTTAGCTGAACTAGAAGTAAATCAAGGGTTGATTAATTACAGTCATATAATACTTGATGAGGTGCATGAAAGGGACACAGATATTGATTTGTCTATGTGCATGTTGAAAAAGGTTAGATGTTTAATTCGATATGTGTGTGTTACCCATGTTGTGTAGAATAGATTGATTTGAATCTTCATAAAGTAAGACGAAATTTTAACTAATAATGAATCTTTTTTAACATTTTTGCCTCAAGAGAAAAAATGATGTAACTGTAGCGCTAACAATTCGATTTTCGTTAATTGTATTTGTTTTCTATAATTACTTTATGTCTTAGGTAATAATTATGTGATATACCAAAATATTGTGCAACAACAGATAAATTCTTGTTTATTTTCGAATTCAGTTTTTTTCGACATTTAATCTTTAGTTATTGTTTTGATTCCGGTATATTTTATTTCTCTAATCAGTATATATATATATATATATATATATATAATAATGGTGACGATATGTACTGATCAAACATAATAAACGAACCGACGGCACATAAAAAAATTGTCTGTACATTTCACAAGTCTACGTGTATATCGACGATATACTCGTATATACAGTCAAAATCTGTTACAACGACAACGAAGAGACTACTCATATTTAGTCGTAACAACCGGTGATGTTTTCGAGATACGAAGTCCTATTTTTTATGAACTGTTATCATTGAATTTGTATTATCTTAGTACATATACATATAAATCCATAGGTAATTATTGGAAAAATATATTTATGTATAAACTTAAACTACATTTTGTTTATTTCATATAAGACATATAATATAAAAGAACAATACATTATTTTAACATATTCCATTTTTACATAATACACCATATTCCTTCGCTAAGTAGTTGTATGGAATTCCGCTCTCTAGCTTTGATACAATACGCGATTTTTCTTCGATATCAATTTGTTTTTTTTTTTTTTTTGCGACATGTTAAAAGTTTCACAAATAACTCCACAATATCTTTTGGTGCGTCTTGTGTACAGATAAGTACAAACGAACTGAAGAGATATGAAGAAGCGGGCTTTGACTCTACTGCATGCACGTGTTTTGTTTCTAAGAATTACTCGAAACTTATTTGTTTACTTTTGCGATTTTAATAGCCATTGACCATTATACTGTGCCAGATGTGGATACCTTTTCAAATCGTTTACAATTCCGCCTAGCTGGTCGTTCTAACAGATTTAATTCTTCGAAAATGTTAGTGAAATGTAGTCGTTTAATAAGGTTTGTCGTAAAAAGCAATGTTGTAGATAAGGAGGTCATATAGCATTCAGCCGGGACCTTTGTTCTGGGTCAATATAACCGGTATGTTGCTCTAAACGATGTCGCCATAAACGGGTTTGGCTGTATATAATCTATAGAAGAAATAAAGAAAATAAAAATGTTATGGGTTTGGATTCTGGTGTATCTGTTCAAATGTACAGACCACTTTTTTTCTTTGTGATTTGTGACTATAACGATTACGTTATAGTCACAACGGACTGCTCGCTAGTCCATAATGGCGAATTTAAAGCTCAATCGATAACCGAACTCTCGAACATCTAATGCGTTGCCAACGCGACACAAGCGTTGTAGTTTAATTTGAATCTTCCAACAAACAAGGAAAATAAATGATTTCAAACCGTATTTTTATTAAAATCTGCAATGCCTTAAACAAAAAGTGCTCCTTAAAAATTGGGTGTTTGTTTTCGTTCCCTAATGCTGGTAACCTTGATAATGCTACTGCATTATACGCCACAGACACTATCGTGAAGAACTTGATTATGCAATATTGTAGAAACGTCTGTCAGTTAGTTCTTTTTCTTAATCTTGCTGCTTCTGACTTATTGAATTAGGAGTCTCTTGAATGGTTTTCACGACTTAATTATTTTTTCAGATGTTACACAAACACGCATAATTTAATATTTAATTGCAATGATTTAAGATGATGAATTTGTTTCTATATGGTTCTGCCAAAATTAGCCTTGACTGTATTTATCATGTAAATGATAAAGAGTAACATTGTTCATATAAGTTCGGCGGCTGTTAATAGAGTTCGCTTTGTGTCATAAAGTTGACATATTTTCTACAAAGAACCTATACATTTACACATACCTTTCAGGTCCTAAGCAAGCGTTCAGACTTGAAACTAATATTAATGAGCGCAACAATAGACGCGAATAAGTTATCAGAATATTTTAATGACTGTGCAGTAATGACAATCGAAGGACTGGCATACCCAGTGCAAGACATATATTTAGAGGATATACTACAGTTTACTAGATACAAGCTTCCACAAGATAAAGGAAAAAAGCCAGCGAACCGATGGCAGCAATATACTCGTAAGAATAAAACAATGCAAGCTGAAGAAATGGAGAAAGCAATCAAATACAGAGCAGATATTGGTATGTTTCAAATATAACTTTTATGTCATAATCATCACTCTTATAATTTTGTAAATTCTATGTTTTTACTTTATTTAAAAGTTAATTTAAGCTTGTCAAGATTAACTCCTTGATTAGGTGACTTAATCACTTCAATGGAAATTTATGATATTTTATATTATAATAACTTATTATTATTATAATACTTATAAAGTCCATTCGTCAAATTTTTGAAGATTAATTTTAATTTATTATCTTAGTTTTATTAATATAGTTTTGTAATACGCAAGTCTGCTTTGGGTAATATGAACGTTTTTCATACTTTAATCTTTTTAGGTTATAATAAATCTGCTAACAGTAGAGACAAGTGAGGTCTATAAGTGATGCTAAATTGTCTATTGTTGATAAAACCTCTTTCTTATTGATATAAATTTATGAGCCATTTTTCACTCTCGCTGCGTAATTATACATTTATCAATGCAGTTGTTAATTTGGGTGTTAATTTGATTCAATTTTGGTATTGAAATTACCTAAGATTGGTACACTTCTTCACTTAAGAACAATTTTCCTAAGTTATACATAATATTTACATTCACTGAATTACTTTATTTATACCAATATCATTTTTTTGATTTCCCAATGGTCATATAAACACAAAATTTATTTTTATTATTACAGCTCCATGGTTAGAATCAATTAAACATAATTTGGATAGAGATGTTTATGTTACCCTCCAAGATGCCAAAATTGAAGACTTGAATATTGACCTGGTCTATGAAGTTATTAAATACATTTGCAAGGGAAACCCTGGAGCTATACTTGTATTTCTGCCTGGGATTACCGATATTACAAAACTATTAAATATGTTAACAAACAGTGCTTCATTCCCGAAATCTAAATATGAAATATATCCGTTGCATTCAAAATTGCCTTCTTTAGAACAGCATAGAATATTCCAGAAACCCCCAGAAAATGTAAGAAAGATTATCGTGGCCACGAATATTGCAGAGACGTCTATCACCATAGACGATATAGTTTATGTCGTTGATTGTGGAAAGATTAAATACAGTGGTCTTATATTGAAGAAAATGTGTCTACTTTGAAAGTCGAATGGATTTCTCAAGCGAATCTACGTCAAAGGTAAAAAAATAGCTCATAGAGAAATAAGGGGCAAACGTGCAGAAAGACAATGTAAAGCTGGTATTTATGACTCACTGTGAAATTCAAAGAAATTAAACATCATCAGTCTCATGCCTATTTCCAACTCACTTGGGGTCGAAGCAGTATGTTGTTCTCTTCTTCCATACGTCCCTATCAGCCGTCATCTCTTCATTCACTCCTTTTTCTTTCATACCATTTCTTACATACTCCATCCACACTTTCTTTGGCCTTCCTCTACTTTTCCATCCTTCCGCATTCATATTCATCACTATTTTACCCATATGCTCTTCCTCTCTTCTCATAACATGTCCATATCACGACAAACGGGTACCTTTCAAATTTTTCTACCACTGGCGCAACTTTCAAACTCCCTCTAATATATTCATTTCTTATGTTATCCATTCTTGTGAAATTAAACAATGTATCATAAACATAAATAAATAGCAACTCTAAGCGTGGTACATGCTCGATTGTCGCTTATAGAGTTATAGATAAGCAACGGTCTCGGTTATTTAGACCC
Organism: Samia ricini; assembly: GCA_014132275.2. NCBI lineage: Eukaryota > Metazoa > Arthropoda > Insecta > Lepidoptera > Saturniidae > Samia > Samia ricini. The sequence goes on from AP028159.1 coordinate 7,220,637, forward strand.
ACGAATAATAACCCACCCAAAATAATCCACGATTCTTTCTTATAGAGCCTTCTATTTCTCATAAATATAAGTTTTAGAGATTAAAAAATTACGACACCAGGTAATTCTGTCACTTAGAGTTTTCTCGCATACCCAGTTCTAACTTACTCAGTATCGACTGAATTGTGAATTGTCCATAAATTTTGCTATAAATATGACATATTTATTATATACTAGCTGTCCATTTTACGCGGAACCCTAATTATTTTGGAAAAATTAATGAAGCCGTGTGGTGCCAGCTCAAGAATAGTACCACCCCACTTCCCGTGGTTGTCGTAAAAGGCGACTAAGGGATACACCAGGGGATGGGTAACAGTGTCCTCTGAGTACCACAAACACCTGACTGCGATCGCTAACCCGCCTGCCAAGCGTGGCGGTTATGGCAATTCCTCCCTTATCTTTGGGGGAGACCTATGTCCAGCAGTGGAAGCCTTTACGATTGGATGAATCGATGGAATTGTAGCTTAAGTTACGCGGCGTAACTTCAGCTATCAAAAGTTCCGGAAATTAGCCGAAACTAACAGACAACCAGACAAAAAGTTATTTAGTGTAAATTTATTATTTTGATATTACAAACAGACACTTCAATTTTAGTCATTAGTATAGATTGCATATATAGTATTTTTTTTTTATAAATGTGAGTATACTTTAGGCGAGGTCGTGCAGGAAGATGTCAGCCCGGCGTCTGCTACCACCTGGTAACAATCACACCGCGCTAGGCAACTGGAAGAACGATTACAACCTGAAATGCAGAGAAACAATTTATTAGAGCCAGTTCTCGCAATAAAAAGACTAAGATTGGGCAAAGTAGCTGATGCTATGACGTTAATGCCTTCGTCACCTGCCGAAGCGACTATTAAGTCAGCTGTGCGACATTTACAGCAGTAAGTATTTTATTGTTATTGCACCAAAATTGCAACATTATTTTCCAATCGTTATTAAAACTAGATATTATTAAAAAAAAGTTTTTAGAATTTCGGTGATATAACTGTGCTTCCGTTAACATTGTTTATGAGTATGATTTGTATTTATTAAAAAAAACCAGATCGACTTTCTTGCCGGTTCTTCTCGACTGGGTTGTTTTTCGACCCGGTGGTAGTGTTTTTTGACGTTCATAAGCGGCCTTCTTAGGGCCTTAAATTGAATAAAGATTTCATTTGAATTCTATATTTAAACAATAATTCACTGATTATTTATTCTTATTTGATGATTGAATCCGATGAATTTACGTCTCAGTTAGCAGTCCGAGACATGGTCTGTAACACTTTGGTTCCCTTACGCTAGCTACCACTCTCAAGCTGTCAAAATCCTTCGGGTCGACAGCGTTTAGCCAATTAAAAAAAAATACTGTTTTCAGTATCGCTTTTTCAGTATTTAGTGTATTCCATGTTAGCCGGGTTTGGGGCTGATCGCGTATATAATCTGCCATCGAACGGATGGAACGGTCAGTTATACCGATGAGCCCAGTGGCGGGGCAAGATTATAATTTGATTTGGGCGAAGTACATTTTGCTAGCCCGCAGCCATCCCCCCCCCCCCCCCCCCCCCCCACACTGCGACAGCAACTCGATACCAAATCCAATAGATACAACGCGGGCGGAGCCGCGAGCACTCAGCTAGTAATATGTAATAAATGAAATATATTTGGGCTCTGGTGCGAGGCCCTTCAGTCCGCGAGGCCATAGGCGGTCGCCTACACCTTACGCCGCCACAGAACAAGCCCTCCCCGCAGCTATTTTTGAATTTGACGTATGTAAAAAGTCATTACGCCACCGGCTGTTCGACCGCCAAGTACTTTAAGGAAGTGTTGTGCGTATAACAGCTGTTATGAACCACTGGTGAAGGAGCCACGATCTTTTCTACACACCGCCAAAAGAGAAGTTGGACGTTCCAGAAGCAAACCGTATTGTGACTTGGGGTACACTGAACACCGCGTAAAATCAATCGTAATTGTATCTAGATGTGGTGCTTTGGATGACCAAGAGGTACTGACTCCGCTCGGGTGGCACTTAGCCCGTCTCCCGGTACACCCGGCTGCTGGCAAGCTCTTGTTACTGGGAGCGTTGTTCGGCTGCTTAGATCGTGCTGCCAGTGTAGCTGCTGTGTGGAGTTTCAAGGATCCATTCCAACTTGTCTTAGGTGATCAATCATCATATCATGTTTTTTTTTATTTATCTCACTTTCATTATAATTCTACTGATTAACATTGTTAGTTAATATTTTAGGTCAAATTCAATTTATTTACATTATTGTCAGTTTACCGTCAACGATATTCCATGCATCAAGTGTTCTGAGATTTGTGACTCTATTCTATTTTCTACTTTAATGTGGTACTCTCTTAGGTTGCATAGTTTCTGCAGCTTCACTAAAATCTCAGTACTTCCAAGCTTCTACGCCTTTTTACCGTCTTGGGCCACATTATGACAGTCAACGCGCCTGACTCTCCAATGAAATTATTTCACTTCGTGTATTTTTCTTTATATGTCGTCTGAAATAAAACGCCGTCACATACACTTTTGGTAAAAAAAAAAATGTTTGTGACTCGTTTTTCATCCTATATGAAATCCAAAAGCTTAAAAACTGAACTTCGTTTCTAAATCCGCTACATTTTATTGGCTGCGCAAAGCCGCGAAAAATTAAGCTCTTTGGATCTAGTGCGATTGCTTTTGACGACATATAATAAGATTATATATATATATATACGAGCTTGATGTTTCCTTTGTTATTTAAAATTTTGTGTCTATGTTAAGACGAGCGTCTCAGCAAGAAAATCAACGGGTTGAAATATATATGTCGCATCCGGGTCAATAGTTCGGAATATCAACGATACACAAACGTCAAAGTGACGTGTACAGAGCCTAGATTGAATAGGGTAAACGTTAATAAAAGAACGTGCACTCTGTATTCGAGGAATTTTACGGTACTATCGGTTGAATGAGCAACACTAGCCTAGGAACTGTACTGTGTATAGTGAAAAGTACTTAGAGTCAAGCTGTATTGTGATTTACCTACACTGTGTAATAAAAATTAGTATTTGGAACATACGAAGTATTTATTTCTCGCCCGGATCCCTGCTGATGCCCACAATGAGCGACCGTGAAGATAACGAGTCTCCGATATATATATTAGTAACTTACAAAGGTATTGCAGTGTTTATATATTAATTATTATAGGCAAGGAAAGGGAAGTCGATGCCGCGAAACGTAGATTCGCATTGGGCGAACCGAGCGATCACGTAGCGATGTCGGAAGCGATCATTCAATGGGAACTGAATGGCTCTTATCAACAGCGACGCAGTTTCGCTTACGAGAACTTTCTATCTATGAACAATCTGCAACTGTTGTCCGATATGAAGCAACAGTTGGCCGGTAATCTCGTACAGATGGGCTTCCTTGCCTCGGGCAATGTTAAGTCCGCGTGGGAAAATCGAAATGCGCATAATTTGTGCCTATTCAGGGCTCTCGTGGCGGCGTCTTTGTATCCTAATATCGGAAATGTGAAGTGAGTGAAACAATTTTGTATTGGTACTAGATTTACCAGCGGCTTTGTATGTTTTGTTGAAGTGAAACTTCTTTGCGCGAGATGAGAGTAAAATTTCAAGATTGCGTCATACGATAATAATAATAGGAGCGTTAGAATTAGCGTCACGTTTTTTAATATTAAAAGATGGATAGAAGTACGTTGTAATAGAGAAAGAGATAAAAGTAATAAACACGCTATACATTTTGTCTATAGAATTATTATTTTCTCCTCTTTGTGCTATATTCGTTCTTGAAGAAAATACGACCTCTATTTTAAAAAGTGGTCGTACAAAATTACTTTCTCTTTTTCAGCCTCTGATATTTACTATTTAAATTTACTCGTTTACTACCTTACTAATAATTTCTCTCATAGATTTAAACTAAAGATAGCCAAAGAAGTTTCATTTCTGACACGTGTACTCTATACACACGCACTTTTTTTTACAGTTAACTGCATTATACCTCATAAATATATAATTACTATCTTAATATTTTTGAAGTGAAAACTTCTTTAGCGACAGTGAGCAATTCTCGGTAAGGGAAAGAAATTAGAAATTCAAGTTGCCAATAATTATTTAACGCCTGCTGTCAACAACATACTACAATGTGTCGTGTATAAGATGGCGTTTAAGTGGTGGCGCTTTTGTGTTACCACATCTAAAATATTTTCCTATAAATTCCCGAGAAAAATGCTCGAGTATAAACGATCGCTATTAAATTATTCCGTTGGTTGTCTAAATAAGGTTTAGTACTCAAAACTGTAATTGATTTTTTTTTTAAGCCGAAGTAAATAAAACATCATTGTATTTTTACCGTTACATTCATATATATTGAGTAAATACCTGGTGTTTTGATATTGCAAAGCGACACTTCAATTTTATTTATTTATATAGATGGGTGAATCTGAATCGTCGTAACAAGCCGATTCGAATTCGGGTCCGAACCCCTGAAGAGGGCGGCATATCACTGCACCCGAGCAGTGTTATGTTCAGTAACAACGCGAACGGAGTGCTATGTCACAATCCCGGTGCGAATTGGCTAGTTTACTGGCTGAAGCAGAAATCCTCCACTTTATTCCTCATCGACGTTACGTTAGTTTATACATTGCCTTTGCTGTTCTTCGGAGAACTAAATGTTACCCAAGGTATGTATGGCAATAGTTTTCTTTATTTCTAATTCTAATAAAATATTCTACACTCCGTAATATAGTTTTTAAATAATCATTGTACATTAATATTTCGATGGTCCTGTCCCTTGAATCGTATTTTGTATACACAATTTCGTGAGTTTTAATTTTTTTACCCGTAACCCTAATTATTTTCGTTACAAACAGAAATCGAACATATTTCTCACAACTGGTGTAATTTCAGTTATCTCCTTAATAAAGTCCCGTCAAAATAATCCGGTAGAGACAGATAAAAAATTTAAAAATGTTTTTTTTTTCTATACGTATCATATATTCATGTGTTTTTAGTAAAAAGGTATTTTGATATTACAAACAGACACTTCAATTTTTGTTTATTTGTATAGACTAACTGGCCGTTCACGTGTTACGTCGGCCATATTATATATTTGTATGTCCCCTCCCATTGTCCGTAAAATAAGTAAAGTTCCTCATGATTACATAAGCTACCCTCATAATATTAAAAAAAAAAATACTTTTCAGTCTTTTTTTTTTGCTCCAAATTTATAGAAGAATAGTTTTAGTCATTGGTGAAGAGTTCTCTATTGATACAATTGTGTTTAGTGTATAGTGATTTGTTAGAACACTACTTTATTTATTTAATAAAATAACAAAAACACAAGATCAACCAAAAAACTATAAATGTAAGGAAGACATTTTTATATATTGTATTTTTGTTAGAATTTACATATTGCGCCATATTTAAAAAGTATCATGTTACCTATATTATTTAGTAAATATGTAATGCAATTAAGTGAGGTTATATTTATGAAAAATTTATATTGTTTTTTTTTTATATATTACTTTAGTTATGTACAATTGAAGTAAATCTTTACAGATGAAGATCCAGATCACTGTCTTATATCGATTTCTTCGATCAAAGTACGTTGCAAGAAAGAAACTACCCAGTTGCTATACGAAATAAGGTCACTTTTAGATAGTGTCTTAGCATCTAAAATTATGGCTTCACGAGGTAAAACCTCCGTCCATAATAACTATGAAAATGAGGTTTTAAAGTAAGTATGATGAAATACTGTATTAATTAAAACCTACATTTCTATATTTCAATTCCATGAAAAAAGGCGGAATATAAAATATGGTGAATATTCAAAATTTTTACTAAAAGCACATTTTTAACTGTTATGTTTTGTTAAATTTTATTTGTCAACTGTCATCGATTTACACTTTTAAAACAAAAATCTTTTGTTTGATAAAGTTTTTATAATTATAAATGCACGTAGTTATAAATTTATTTAAAACTAGCTGTGTCCTCGCGGCTGCGCCTGCGTTTCATATATTCTTCAGTGTGTTTTAATTTTTTTTTATATACATAACCCTACTAAGATACGTAACATTTTATACGTAACGTATTAAGATAATGTAAAAATATGTCTCATAAATTCAAGCACTTTCCCGTAAAACTTTGCATTGAATAGGATTTTATTAAAATTTCTGGCAGTTTTGATTTTTTTACGCGGAACCCTAATTAAAGTTAATCGGAGTAACTTCAGCTATCAACAAAAAAATAGTCCCGTCAAAATCCAATCTAGCCGTTCCGGAGATTACCCGGAACAAACAAACAGACAAAAATTTTAAAAATTGTATTTTTGTTAAAAGTATCGATACATTCATGTCTATTTAGTATCAAAAAAATCATTTTGAGATTACAAACAGACACTTCAATTTTATTTATTAGTATAGATTCACGCAATAAAGATCACATATTATTTTAATTTATATAAGCTTAAGATTAAACCATTAATACAATATTGATCCCAATCAGTCCGACTTTTGTGCTACCTAATGATTTTTTTGTTGAACTACTGACAACATGACGTTGCAATATATTCTATTTGACTCCTATTGATTAATCATTTTAACTATATTTAGGTCATATCATACTTGAAAAGTACACACATTTGGGCAACTAACAAATTGCCTTGACCCCAATAACACATACACGGCTTCGTAAATAAACTATATTTTTACTGCATAAATTATTAGTATTTACACGAAAAAAAAATAAAAAAATATCCCCTATTTTATTTATTTTAGTGCTGTTATAAAACTCATATCCGCTGAAGACGATGGCGCTGAATATTTAGGTGACGATGAAGATATCTCGAGTTCTGATTATTCGGAATTCGAATCAAACAGACGTTGGTACAAGTAAACAGATAGTGCCAAATGAATCTATACAGTAGTTTATGTTAATTATATTTTTTTTTTTTCTGTGATTTAGTGTACAGCATAGCTGGAAACCAACGTACATATTATTACGATTAAACGTCCTAATACTAATGAGAACTTTTATTTATTATAACCCTCTTGTATTACAATATTTACTACTTTTTTTTTCTAAAAGCACGTCAAAGTGACAGTAAAATTATTTTTGACGGTAAAAAACAGTATAATTCAAATATGGCGCCAATCTATAAAAAGTTGACAATCAATCGTCATGTCGATATATACGAAACCTTTTGGCAAATGGATATATACTAGCTAATCTCGAAATGCAAATATCCAAAATGAACAAAGACTAATTTATTTATCACGTAATGCACATTAATCATGTAGGTAACACAGAAACACTACCTACCTAGGAGTGTGTAAGTAAAAATGTATATTCATTATTCTCTTATGTATATCGCATCTTTAGAATACAATTCATTAAAGTCAAAAATCGCGCGATATTGAATTAGAGTTTTGTACATTTATGTCTTTTGAAACAAAATATGTATAACTATTTATTGGACATTAATTTTCACTTGCCCGACATTAATATCGATCATCTCTATTATAGATTCCATACAAAGACATTGTATCACTATGGTGATGGTGGTCATCTACTACATTTAGTTCTATATTTATGATGGCAGGTGTGATACTAGGTGCGTAAATGCATTTCCCCCCGTCAAAAAAAAAAAAGGTGTGATACTAGGAAATAAATACTTTTAACTTTATTATTTATGTCTACTTTTAACCATTAATAATACATGATAATCTGGTTCTGCAAAATTCCGAAACTCCTACACAAAGGTCCGAATCTAATATTATTCTAATTTACAAAAAAGGCGACCCAAAAGACAGGAAACTATAGACCGATAAGCTTACTTCCAACTCTATATAAGGTGTTCTCCACTATAATAAACACAAGAATAAGTCCGGAAATCGAATCTAGACAACCAGTAGAACAAGCTAGCTTCAGAAAAGGTTTCTCTACAATCGACCATATTCATACTCTGGAGCTTATAATAGAAAAATACCAGGAACAGCAAAGACCCCTGTATCTTGCTTTTATCGATTACCAAAAGGCGATCGACACAGTATCACACGCAAGCATATGGGAGAGTTTGAAAGAGCAAGACGTCAGCGAAATATACATCAAGGCTATTAAAAGTATATACAATAATAATTTGGGTAGAATAAAGTTAGAAACACTGGGCCCCCTTTTTCCAATAAGGAGAGGAGTAAGACAGGGCGATCCTCTATCTCCGATAATATTTATAGCCATCCTTGAAAACATCATTAGCAAATTAGATTGGAGTAGATCAGGACTATATATACAAGGTGCATTCCTAAGTCATCTGAGATTCGCAGACGATGTAGTGTTGCTATCAGAGACAAGTTCACAGCTACAACTCATGATTGAATCCTTACAAGAAATGAGCACAAAAGCAGGATTACAAATAAATTTCACCAAGACAATGTCAATGACGAACAGTTATGAAACACCAATAATAATTAATGGAAGGTCTTTGAATTATACAAAAAATTACTTATATTTAGGGAAAATAATCAGTTTCGACAGTAAAATAAATGACAAAGAAATAGGAAGAAGAGTATGTCAGACATGGAACAAATACTGGAGCTTAAAAGAAATTTTTAAAAGTAACCTACAAATTAATATAAAAACCAAAATCATGAACTCATGGCTCTTGCCATGCTTGACGTACGGATGTCAAACATGGAAATTAACAGCCAAAATAAAACATAAAATCAACACATGTCAACGAGGACTAAAGCGGAGCATGCTCAATGTTAAAAAAATAGACAAAATAAGACATACAAAAATAAGGTCAATAACAAAAGCCACAGTAGCCTTGAAATTAGCACAAAAGCTTAAATGGAAATGGGCAGGCCATGTAGCGAGGCTAATAGATCAGAGATGGACTATAAAAACAACTATATGGACAGGCCCGCAAGGGAAAAGAAGTAGGGGAAGACCTTTAACACGATGGGAAGACGACATTAAAAGAACCGCCGGCTCAAATTGGATTCTAGTAGCACAAGACAGAGAAAAATGGGCATCTTTGGAGGAGGCCTTTACCCAACCTGGGGTTCTTGCTATTAATAGTGCAAGAAAGAAATAAATAGAAAAAACTCTTATTAATTTGTACTTAGATATAGGATTACTTGTGTATAATGTATAAGCAAGAAATAAAAGGCTTTTTATTTTTATTTATTAATATATGATTAAAAATGGCTTAAAGAACTGGTATTGATAGCTACAATAAAAAAAAACTTATCATATTGTTTTTCTTTTTTATCAGCTTTGTAATCTACCTAAATCCCCATTTATCAGAGAGAAGTAGAGACTTATGCTACCTACCATACCTACTTATAGTTTTATTAATTTGTAAAACAGGGAACTAAATAACCTGTAGTTTTAAAACATAAATAGTTTAATAAATAAATTTTCCAATAAAAAATGTTTATTTTTAGTCAAGTAAGTATTATAAAAGAGAATTTTTAAACAATTTTTCTTTACAATAAACTCTAAATAAGTGTTGGATTTGTACAGTATTGCACCTTGTATATTTAATATTCTGTTCACTTTATCTTTATAAAAGTAAACTAGTTTAGTATTTGTAATTATCTAGCATTAGTTTATTGTTTCAGAGGTTTTTTGTGAGACCAGTATCCATGTTCAAACGTTTTGTTCATAATCAGTATATAATAACTAATGAAGAAAATGGAATTAGAGAGATCACTTTAAATCATGACAAATCTAAGTTAGTATATAAAACTGGAATTTTAGACTATTTGAAACTCAAATAATACCTTTTTTTCTTGTGGGGGTACACTAACTTTACTAAAACTATCTCACACGTTGAACTAAAACAATTAATTATAGCTTTTAAATTACTGTTTGTAATTAATTATGCAATGCTTTTATTCTTAATCCATCAGTTTGCATCATTATAACCTATGTTGTAATAACTTGAGTGTTTATGCAATTTACTATTAAAAGACACAATTTGTATCAATAGTCAACAATCTATTAGAGATTATACTATGAGGTAATTGTAGTGTAGCACCTAAATTATTTTTGAAGTGTATTTATCGGTGTTGAATGATTCTAGGTAGCGGAAAACTTATAGATTCGCGTTACCAATGCTATTACGTCAGCTGTCAACATACTACAGTATGTCAAGTATACGATGACGTTATAAATGCTGGCGCTCAGAGAAAAATAGTAAAATGTGTACTTACGCAACCTACATTTACATTTGTACATTTTAATTTTGAATAAACTAAATGTTAGGTTATGTTAATAGTTTCAATTAACAAATTATGAAAATGAAACATTAATAATAGTTTTCGAGTTATCACTTCTGTCAGCAGTCCTCATCATGGCTGCCTACTTTTTTTAAATATTTACAAATGGCACACAGGTTTAACATGACACATAACGGTGTGTGTAATAATAAGTCAGTTATACAAAGAGTTGTTAAAGAAAATGATTTTAAAATAACAATAGTTCAAATCCTATAGAGGAACCTGTGTTTTTTGTTGAGAAACAATCATAATAATCTCGATAAAATTTCTACTTAGCAGCAGTATTTTTTCTAATTTACCCCTGGTTATTCTCTACCCTAAAGTTGAAAATCTGTCGTTCTATTTATTTGCTTGTATTTAAGAGTTATTTTCGTTTGTATTTTCAATGTATTATAATTTTCAGTTGTACTTAATATCAGATGCGTAATTATGATGAAAAACTGGACCCAAATGTAATAAAAATAATTTAGCATGACAATCAATTAGTTTAATTTACAGTTTTGTTTTAATATACATATAGTTACAAAGTTATTCCCACCTTACAAAGAGATAAAAAATAGTTTCAACCTCATATCACTTTTAAACAATTTCAAATAAATTAATGCTTTGAAGCACTTATGCAACAAAATAAACATTAATTTATTATAAACAACTATTTTTTTTATCATTGAAATTTATGATTTCATAAAGAAATTCTCTGTCATTGGATATGATGAACCACTTGATTGAAGCAATAAACAAAAACAAAAATGATATATCCCTAAGAGTTATAGTTTTATCAGCTAAAGGAAATGTGTTTTCTGCAGGGCACAATTTAAAAGAATTGGTAAGTATTTAACAAATAAATTACTCTCAAAGTAGGTACCTAAGTACTCAAAATAAGTAAACATATAGATAAAACGTTCAATATGTATTATAAGGTACTTATACCTAAATATGATGGAAATGAAAGAGGTTTCCACGAATATAGATAAGTGACGCTTCATCTTTCTATCTAATTAGGTTAATTTCATTTTAGAAATTGCGACAGAAATTGGATAGCAATGGTATATTATTCCCAACTCGATCGTTATCATAGTAAGTTATCATACCCATTTAAAAATTGTTAAAGTTGTTTTTCTCGAAAATTTACTAATAACACACACTACCGCAAGAGATATTCAATATACTTTTCAGATGCATAAAATTATATATGTCTTAGATCTCACAATATCGCAATCCTCGAGGATTACACTGGCACACAAAAAAAAAAAATTGTTTTTTTGCATTTGACCGGACCCTCCTACGGACATGTGTTTCGACCCGCTGAATCCGAAACTGAAGTCCGTTTAGCCCGGTCATGTCCTCGATTTGAGTATAATGCAAATAACCGTAAACATTTGATAAATCGAGAAACATTTCAGAAAAATCATGAAAAACCGAAGTTATGGAGATGAGAAAATGTCCGTAGATGGGTCCGGTCAAACGGACATAAGTTTTTTTTTGTCACGGTGATTATTATGGATATGACGGGGGGAAATGCATTTACACACTACCCTTACCTATTGCATTAGTGAGATCGGGGTCCCCCAATGCAATAGGTAAGGGGGCACGGAGGGACGACTCTGTGCCAGTGTGGGACTCGCCCGGACGTGAAGCGTCCGGAAATACCCACTAAAACCCCCCGGGGCCGTCCGCCGCATTTGGGATGGGGTTGATACGGGATGGCTTACGCAAGCACCGCGTCGATTATGGATATGCCCTACAAAAACTATTAACAATTATTTTGCCTAAAAAGAAATTGTTGAGTTCAATTTCTAATTCGAAATCTGTATTGCGGTAATCTAAGTTGCAGTAACAACTGTTACACCTCTATGGGGCATGACTTTTGATCAGAAACTATACTGGTAGCTCTTTACGTTATGCGTGTTGAAACCAGAATCAGAAAATCTGCAAATGGTTTGACTTTGTGTTATGACCTGGGACTTAACCAGAAATTTCTGTCTCAGTTTGGCCAACGGTTCATTCCTGTCTATAATTTTACAAGCGGTCACCCCTCATCTTCTCCTACATACACACGATCCTGCCGTAAAATAAGGTGATAATAGTGACTTACTAAGGGACATGTGATATTATATAAATAAATAGATACTAAATTATGCATATTAAAATGCTTTATTACTAGTAGATGCCATTAAACTTTACCTAAGGACAGTTTTGCCTCGACCATATAAATTTAATTTACAAATAATATAAATTCAAATTTACTTTTAGCAGTCAAATGCAACAACAGATCAACATAAGTTGATTTTCAGCAAAGCGACTGAATTGATGACGTCTGTTGTACAAAGTCCTGTGCCTGTAATTGCTAAGGTAAATTAATATACTTGTATTAACATTTGATAAAAATATAACTATTATAAAAGAGTCAAATTCAAGTTATTCTACAGGTAAATGGTTTTGCAACAGCCGCTGGGTGTCAACTTGTAGCCACCTGTGATATGATAGTATGCTCGGATAGTAGTAAATTTTCAACACCTGGGTAAATATGTTATTCATTTCTGAATATTTACCCTACTTGAAATAAAAGTGAAAAAGGTATAGTGGGTGATATCTAAGACTAATAATGCTAATAGACTCATTTCTTAATCTAAATTTCATCACATAGTCTCATGAGTATATGAAACAGTCCAACATCATTGTACCAACGGACTCTTTAATACATTTTCTTTTGCTTTTAAATCAGAAAATAATTAGCACAAAGATCTGTAAATATGTTTTAGAAACTACATACAAATTTATAAATGAAAAGAATTAAAATATTTCTGAACACTAATACGTTCAGATACAAACTAAGAACCAAGATGGACATTTATAAATCTAACATTGAAAACCATGATTCCTGATAATTATTCTGAATTATTTGTTTACCAATTAGATTGTTTAATGAAATTTTAAAATAGTGATCTTTTTACCAATAACAAATTTCATTAAAATTTCAGAGCTAACTTTGGAATATTTTGTTCAACTCCTGGCATCGCTATAGGAAGGTCTATGCCAAAATCCAGAGCAACATATATGCTCTTTACAGGTAATACTTAAGAATGTAAATAGCAAAATATGACAATGTTTAAAACTTAACATTGACATATTTGTGTATATAAATAGAAATGAATGTGTGTGGGTACATTGAGTAGTTGTTCTGTATACAAATCCGAAGGAGGTTAATGACCATAAAATGTCCCTAGTATTACAATGGATATCGGATGATTTTTTTATAAGTTTTAATATATGCTGAAGAGAAAATACTTGTATGAGTTTTTTTTATGTATAAAATTGTTACATTGTATCTTTTGCACCAGTGTTTTATGAGGAATTCAGCAAGATAAAATGAACTTAGCAAACTAAATTTATCATCTTGTGAAAACTGTAAATAATTAAAATATATTTGGTATTGCTTTCAGGAGAGCCTATAACAGCACAGGAAGCATATCATAGCGGTTTAGTCACTAAAGTTACAACAGAAAATGAATTGGACAATGAAGTTAAAAAAATAGCTGATAAAATAAAATTAAAAAGCCGCAGAGTAGTTTCTTTAGGGAAACAATTTTTCTATAAGCAAATAGAATTAAGTTTATTTGATGCCTACAAATTAGGTCAAGATGTTATGGTAGATAATATCAACATGAAAGATGGACAAGAAGGCATCATGAGTTTTATTGAAAAACGAAAAGCAAAGTGGAGTCATGAGTAAAATTTTATCATTGATAAGATAAAATTAAACTAAATATGCACTTAATTTAATATCATTTATAACTAATCAAGATAGCAATATAGAATAAGATAGACCAAGGGTAATAATTTAATGAAAATCATTCATATATTTACACCTATAGCTTTATTTGCCAATATAATATAATATATGCCTTATTATACCAGTGAAGCATGAAATATTTTAAAGCAAACATTACATACAAATATATATATTTTTGGCAAATGACACATTTTAATTATTTACAACAAATTGAAGCCAATATTACTCACAATAACCAACCATACTCACCAATCATAATAATTGGAACATAGATACGCAGCTATACACTGTTAATAATAAATAGCTGAATATTTGACAAAATGTTTAATATTTGGTGAGTATGGTAAACATTTTAAATTATATAAAACACATAAAACATAGATAGTAATAATAGTTATACTATGTTAATGTATAACTATAAATAAACTTATGCACTAAGAAAATATTAAAAGTACTGATAAAATATAAACTCATTGATTAATATTTTACGGAATCAAGAAAAGTAATCATATTCTTGTCATTAGTGATTATTAATGTCAAAGTCATTAAAAGTTCTACTATTCCAGTTTAAACCAATTTCAATTTAGTTCTTTTTTATTTTGTAGGATATTGATTAAAAGTAATGATGGTATCACTTGTCTCTTGTTTCCTTTTCTATTGAATATATATAATAAAACTGAATATATAGGCAGCTAGCTTAAAACAAAGTAAATAAATACCCCAGTGAAGAAGGACAATATGAATAAAAATTACAAAGCCATGAGGCTAATAAATATTACAGATAACATCAAAATAAAAAAAAAACTAAAGTCTTTTAAGTTCATTACTTTGAACAACATTTAGAATTTAGATGTTGTACCCGGGAATGTTTACTATATTTGTTCCCTGCAAGTTGAAGATAGCTTGTGTCTCACTTCTTTGCTAATTCATTGGACAGCCAGTCTAACCCTTCATAAAGTCCCTGCCCTTGTGTTGCACATGTCGCTTGGATATACCACTGCAAAGTAGAAATAAAATTACTTGACCGAAGAAATCATATAACATTACAGAAAAAAAAATAACTTACGCGACGGTTTCTCAAGTTATTCAAGTTTAGGGCATTTGTTAATTCTGCTGCTGTCATTGCGTTTGGCATATCTTGTTTGTTGGCAAACACTAAGATCACTGCATCTCTTAACTCATCTTCTTTTAACTGGAAAAAATTCACAAACACTTTCTATATCGCTATCCCATATATTGAACCATAGATAGAGAATAGAGATTATTTCATACAAACCATGTTCGCCAGTTCATTTTCTGCCTCTGCAATTCTCTTGGTATCACTCGAATCTACTACGAAAATCAAGCCTTGAGTGTTCTGATAGTAATGACGCCAAAGCGGTCTAATTTTGTCTTGGCCACCGACGTCCCATACAGTGAAACTGATGTTTTTGTACTCTACTGTTTCTACGTTGAATCCGATTGTTGGTATCGTAGTCACAATCTCCCCCAATTTTAATTTATAAAGTATAGTTGTTTTTCCAGCGGCATCTAGACCCACTGCAAATAAAATAAACACAAATTATCATTAGTAATGAAATTGAGAGATTGATGAGTAAAATAAGTATACATTACAAAAGAAAAATCCAACGCAATCCACAGCCGATGAGCTGTCACAATGCTTACCCATAAGAATACGCATTTGTTTTTTTCCAAAAAGCCGAGTAAAAACACTGGATATTGTTAAACCCATGATTGTGACACTATAATGTAACAAATATATTGTAAAATGTTGATTAAATAGGTGTATGACTAAGATAAAAAGACAAATCCAACGAAACAAAACCAACAACCATACGCACGTCAAATTCGTCAACGTTTCCAATTCTTTTGTAAGTAATCTGTGGTGATAAGAGCTGCCAGATAATTTCGTCAATTTACCCAAAACAACAATGAAAAAGCTATAAATGATTCACTGATTTTTGCGTCTATTGTACTTTGAGCGATTTTTAGATAGGAAAAATTTCAATATCGTGTAATCGACACAATACATGGCCACATATTTCTTGTAAAAAAATTTAAAACTTCGGTACACGTGTACTTTTATTTCTTATGGTTTCGACATACAGAGGGTGGGCCGGGAGGCTAGCGTGATATTACTATAGAAGTGGTTGCATTCGGCTAAAGGTGGACGCGATTTCTTTTAGAAAAAAATCACTCTGGTGTCCCGACATGCCCGCTGTATGTTGCAAACCATAACCAGTAGTATGTACACTAAATTTTATGCTTCTTAGTGTTGGTATATTTAGGTTTTGAAGAATGCACAGGAAGAAAAGGACTCAATTAGTTTTCACCATCTTGAGTGGGAGTACTTACCGGACCTGACATGTCAGTGTGGAGTAACTCTCCTACATAACTCGACTGTTGTTTTGATGCCGGCAAAAATGGTTATCTAGTGAACTTACCTTCCATACACGGTCAGCATGGTGTCTCCGAACAAGGTAAATTTAATCATCTGAAATGTTTTCTGCTTGCTTTTTTTTAGTGAGACCGAAGTCCCCCGTGCAATAGGTAAGGGGGTGCGGAGGGACGTCTCCACACCAGTGTGGGACTCACCCGTACGTGAAGCGTCCGGAAATACCCACTAAACCCCCCGGGGCCGTCCGCCCCATTTTGGATGGGGCGATACAAATTGGCTCTCGCAGGCACCGCGTCGTCCTCTGCGGAGTGTATAAATGACCTAACATATTACCATAAATCTTAATATTATTTCCGAAAATAGATACATTATTGTTACAAAATCTTATAGTATGACCCTTCTCTAATATTTTTTAACAGAAAGTAAATTATAGCTTAACCCCTCAACAATCAATGCAATCAATTCTACATATATCTTTACAGGTTTAGGTGAAATTTTAATATCAAACATTTCTGACTCAAACTCCAATTTTATCAAATGTTCTGTGGCACCAAAGTCTATTACAAATGTTATATTTTTGACATTACTGGCACTTAATTCAACATTATTCTCAAATTTATTCACTTTTTTGAACGTTCTGCTCCTTACTTTTCTGGCTCTTCTAAAACCTCTACTTGTTCCCCTAATATTTCTACTCCAACATTCACTTGCTTTGTGATTCCTTTTCCCACAAGAATGTATGTCCTTCTTGTCTATACTTCTGTTTATATTTATCTTTAAGCTCAATTTCAGCATCTATTAGTCTCGATTTTGCAAAATCTATTGTGCTTTTATTATCTATCGTCATTGTTTCTATATCTGTAATAACATTGTCGTACTCAGCTGGTATAGATGACAATAGATAGCATATTTTATCCATGTTATCAATTTCACTACCTATAACTATCAAGTCATTTAGTAGATTATCAAATTTTACAAAAAAATCTTGTAAGCTTTCGTCGAAGCTTGAAATGTTCAAACTAATTATTTCCTTTTCAGATGTAATTTATTAAATATGCTTTTTCTTTCAAAAAAACTTCTTCTAGTTTACTATCATTTTTTTTAGCCGTTTTACATTTTTTTAGTAATTCCAAGTACCGATCATTGACACATTGTAACTTATTTAATAGCGCAGTGGAATCGTTTGTTGTTATATTTAGGTTTTGAAGAATGCACAGGAAGAAAAAGACTCAATTAGTTTTCACCATCTTATTTTGATGTTATAGATTAACGTTACTAGGAAACAGTATTTTCTACATATAAAATTGTCATAGACTAAGATAGATTATTAGGTATTATTATAAACTAAATACTTCAACGCATAGTTTGAAAATTATGTATTTTCATACAAAAGTTCATCTCCTATTTTGAACCTGACATCACAATTTTTTTAAGTTTGTAGCCCCAGTGGTTTACGCTCTGTGCGGATGTATCAGTCAATCAGGCCAAGTAATTTTATGTAATAGGTCGGTCAAAAAGTTTCTTCGCATTTTATATGGAAAGTCAAGACATTTTTCCAAAGTGTATTTACATTAAATTTTATTCACAAGAAACTTTGGGACTTCTGATCAAAAAAACGTAACATGTAGTTTTATCAGTCGTTTTTTTATGTTAACTTAAGACTGTCGAAAGAATTTAAAGAAACCGAAACATTTTTTGAAGGTTTCACTTCTACCACGTGTGAATTACACACATTTTTTTTTAAATTTGTAATAGCATTTTAAAATGTATCGAATTTCTTCAGTAGATTCACTCATTAGTGATAGCACGAAAAACAAATTATATATAGCTGGAAACAACATTTCACAAATTTGTTTCTTTTTGAAATGTAACTTTTTTAATGTCATTTAAACCAGCAAGATACAAATAGTACAGTTAAAGGGATTTTATTATAAGTATATGTACTATATGCGAGAAGACCTAATAAATAGATTTCAATTATAAAGAATAAATGCTAGATTTTCTAGCTTACCAAACTGAGCACTTAGCTGTGCTTAGGGGTTGTACAGTTGATTGATTGAAAGTAACGTGTAGAATCAGGTCGGTATTAGGACCATACATTATCGGTTGCAGACTGAAGGGTTCGTAGGGTCGCGAATATGCTATTCTGTTGTTCGCTGTCTTTAATGATAGTTTAGAACAAGGAAAAGAACAAGACAAAAAAAATACCATATAAAAATTTAATATATTCAAATACAAATAACTCTTACTCAACTCACTCTCTCACTCACACAACACGTTTGTTTTTAATATAAATTTAGAATAAAATAATACGAAACGAAAATTTAATCAGTCTTGTTAACTTCTTCCATACGTATATAGATTACCTTAGTAAAAAAATATGAAGTAGACCGTAGAGTTTAAGAAAATAGAAAATATAATTTGGAGTAGCTTCAAAATACCTATTTGGCGGGTATTTATCCGCTAATTGGCAACGCTGGCAACTTGTCTGGTTTCTTGCGACTGGTGCGGCGCGCTGCCTGAGAACATAGAATATACTAGAAACACGTCATTTGTTTTCTGAATAAACATAAGCAATTTTTACACATAAAATTTTAAGATTTGTAGTAAAATTCGAGTTCATTGATCTTATTTTTATTATAAATGCTGTAATAAAATAAAAAAACTACAATAAACAATTTATTATAGTCTCTGGTTTTTTATAATGACAGGAATGTTGACATTTAAATCTGGTTCTGATGGAGTTTTACTGTCATGCGTCGTCATAGAAACGTAATATTTTAGAAACTTCATTTTATAAGTGGAATTGACATGGATTTTTTTGAAGGTGAGTTATTTCATATAATATTCGAATATCACTATATTTTGTATACTACTGTATTTTAACACCAATTTATTTGGCGTAAGTTAAAAAATATACGGAAAAAGATGACTAAAACAAACTTTAATTTAAACATAATTTAAATATATTTTTTGTAATTTAAACTAAGCTGTAGCAATGTAAAAGCTTATAAGCTTTATGGGTTTTTAATAAACCGTGCATATATATTTATTTTTTAAATTATACTTTTACAAGAAGCATTAGTAAATAATTACTAATAAAAATTATTTCTTTTTTTATACACGAAACGTACATCAAATGGATAGATAGTATACATTAGTGTATAATAGTTTTTTGGGAAAAATTAACAAGAATAATAATTAAAAATAATATTAATGTTTAATTATACCAATAACAATATCAATGTTACCTTTTTCATATTAAGCATTACAAATGTGTACTAGAGGATTAGAAACCTCACAACTCTTGCAGATAGGGTACAAATGTCGAACTGGATCGACACTTTTCAACAACTAATATCCGTCATAACGTAAACCCGTCATAGTGTTTCGCTTCGGCTAGTAGGTTTCGAAGATGTCTTACGCAGATGGATAATTAATGGTTTGTATTTCCGGGATATTAGTAGGGCACCATTTCGACTTTAGATAAAAATCTTGTTATTGAATCGTACATTGTTTATTTTGACCATCTCGAATATAAAAATACATCGATTTTGCATCTAAAACTAGCAATTCTGAGTGCATCACCCACTCATTGTGACTTGCATAACAAGGATATTAAACGTTTAGCTCATCTTTTCATTTACTAAACAAATTCGCAATGATGTCTATTTTATCGCACTCTCAATATAGGTATTAATATCCATCGTGTTAAAAGATTTAAACTCTACTTTTATTGCTATAGACGAATGATTATACTTGATACCTAAAGTAACCTAAGTAAGTAAGTACTTATCCATTCGTAGTAATCCGCCTTTGTACATAATTTTGTCCATTATGGGTAAGTGACTGAAGAAGTATTTTAGTAGAATAGCTACGACCTTCAGTAGAATGTGTGATTGACAGTCTTTTTTTTTGGATTACGCCGTACGGTCAGTTTGTTTAGAAAAGTCTTTAATAAACATTCAAAGGGCATAAGTAATTTAGATTCGTAAAAATATATCATGATAATGGTTACGCTTTATTTTGACGGAGTAAACATAACTTTAAGAGTTAAAATTGTCTTACGTGACGCCATATTACCTACATAGATAACAAGAATATGATACAGATAATGAACATATTTAACATATCAATCAACATTGTTTTCTGAATAAGGTGGGCATAGCATATATGGTTAGGCTGTACATAACCTCGTTTGTTTTCTATGGGCAGTAAATATGCAGGCACGCAATAGGTCAAGTTACGTCATACGCGAACACCTAAAGAATGAATCAAACAAGAGTAAACATAACAAAATAGTGCAATTTTATATACTAGATATCAACAGTACATATATAACTTGTTGTCTCATCCGGCGTTGCCCGGTTTAAATTTATTATTTAAAAAAAGATTCGACACTTTGGAAAAACTATATTATACTTTAAATTTCGTAATTTATCTGATTTTTAGATCTATTGGCGCTCCGAGCAATAATTATGTGTATTTTCAAATAGATTATTCATAATCAAAACATACGATAAGGTGCGTAATTATACATTTTATTATTTGTCTCTGAGCGCTAGCAGTTAAACGCCATCTTATACATGACATACTGTAGCACGTTGGTGACTGACGTTATAGCATTGGTAACGCGAATTAATGAGTGCTCTCACCTACCGAGAATCGCTCAACGCCGCTAAAGAAGTTTTCACTTAAAAACTAGGCTTTTTAAAGTTAAAGTTCACCTACCATTTTTTTTTTGATTCTATAAAGTTTCTGATGTATCATAATAATAAATCAATTTTAATACTTTAGATAATAATATAGAAGTATAGATAGTTTCTTGTGGTAATAAAAAGCTCTGTATAATAACTTTATCGTAATAAGGACTGCTGCGCTTATCGGCAGTAATATTGAAGTAGGTATATATAGTAACAAATTATTTTTTCTTATTTATGAGCAATATTACGTTTTGTTATAATTAAGATAACTCATGTTGTTTTTCAATATTTAAAGTCAACTGAATGACGACTTTTTGTTCCTCCTCCTTCAATGGCATACTGTATTTTTTTTTTTGTGATACGTTATATTTTGCTAAGTCTATGTAATTGGTAAACAATGTAGGCTAACAATGAAGGAAAACGCGAGAAAAACTGATCGTTTGATAAAAGTGATCGTAATGTTCTGTTTACATCAACTACATAAACACAAAAATATAGATTACTAGCTGTGCCCCCGAATCCATTCGCGTTTCATATATAAACAATTAAATTGGACCAAATTGTGAATCTAAACCATTCTCGAATCCTTAGGAATAGACACAAAAATTACATTAAAATTGGTTCAGCCATTTAGGAGGAGTTTAGTCACATACGCTCGCATAGAATATATATGTATATATATATAAAGCTGGTGTTAATAATTGACAATAGAACAAGGACGTCAGCTTAAGTGGTGATTAGAATTGTATGTTCTCTTCGGAATAGTACGTTTCTTACATTAATGTTTTTAGTACTAATGCTATGAAAATACTAATCACTTCAATCATTATGTCGATTGATTACTGAAATGTGCGTTTAATTTTTATTATACGAAACCCTAATCATTTTTTAGTACTTAAAATAAAGCAAAAAATTTGTCTCATTAATTCAAACTATGCATAGAATCGGATTACTTTTATTACATTTTTTAGGAGTTTTAAGTTAAAAGTAACCCATAGTAACTTCACCTATCTACCAAAAAAAATCCCGTCAAAATCCGTCCAGCCGTTCCGGAACAAACGGACAGACAGACTAAAATTTAAAAAATTGTATTTTGGTATAGGTATCGTATATACATTCATACCTATTTAGTAAAAAAAAATATTTTGACATTACAAATAGACACTGCAATTTTATTTATAGGTACCTATTTTTAATATTAGAAAATAATTAAGGTTCTGCGTAAAAAAAATAAAACTCATAAAAAATGTAATAAAATACGATTCAATGCACAGTTTTACGAGTAAGTAAGCTTGAATTTATGAGAAACATCTTTACTTTATCTTAGTACTAAAAAAATGTAGGAAAACAACTAGGGTTCTGTATAAAAATTATTAAAATGCAGTGAAGAACATATACAAACGCGGGGGCACAGATATTAACAAAATAATTGTAAACGTATGTTGATGATGAAAGATATGTTTAAGATTGATTTGAAATTGTTTGAAATTGAAAACTTTAATCATCTCTTCCTTAAAACTCATTGAATTGCCGTATGGTAATATTGCGACACGTTGTATAAAGCATTCATCCTAGAGCTATATAACCACTAATAACTAATTTTAAAGTAAAGAAAAAACATATTTGTATATACGTAAAATTAACACTAATCGCTTCTTTGTAAATTGACAATCGGGCATAGGTAGTCTAACAAAAACACCATCTACTAAAACTATTCACGTTGCAATAAGTGCAATAAGGATAAAAAGCATCAGACAAATTACAACTGTTCAGTTTCTCTGTGCTTCGGGATGTGCATCCAAGTGTGAGTTTGCATTGTTTAGACACGCACGATTGCCTCTGTGTGTGGAGAATCGTGATATCACCAATCGATATATTGATGAGCTCTCTCTGACTTTTTCTTTAGTATATTGTGTTCTATATGTGTCCCTTTCTTTAGAACAAATATAAACTTAAGCCAAAAAGGCCTTTACAGCCTCATTGGAATAAATGCACGTCTTAATCCATACTAATATTATAAATGTGAATGTAATTCTGTCTGTCTGACGCGCTTTCACACCAAAACGACTGAACCGATTTAAATGAAATTTGGTACACAGATAGTCTAGAGCCTGAGAAAGGACTTTTTAATGCGTACAAAGGGTTGTAAGGGGTTGAAAGGGTGGATGCAAAGTTGTATGGAGCTAGAAGCTTGAATCTTATTTTTTAGGCTGTTGATTCGATATAAATAAATATGACATTCAAAGTTTGTAAAAATTTTACCCTCAAGGGTTTAAAATAACATTAGTTATAAGTTTTCGATAAGAGATAAAATATTAGAGCTATTCTGATGTAACATTTACGAAGTCAATACAAAATGTGAAAATGAAGTTAACGCGAGTAAGAAACTTGCCAAGCGCCGCGCCGCGCCGTACACAATGAGCGCTGTGCAGCCGCGCGGGGGAATAGCTCATTAAAGTATTTGTCTTAATTGTAAAATAATTAACCTAAATAATTAACAATGCTGCCCATAGACACTATTCCACGCGGACGAAGTCGAGGGCAAAGCTAGTTATTAATACTTTTAAAGTACCAGGAAAGTACGTCGCTAGAAATTATTATTTCATAGGCATACAGTAATATTTTGTCCATAACTTAAGATTGGTTGAAATAGAAGTTTTAATAAATACTAGCTGTGTGCCCGCGGCTGCGCCCGCGTTTCTTATGTTCTTCACTGCGTTTTAATTTTTTTTTACGGAACCATAATTATTTTCCTAAAAATTCTTTAGTAAATTAAGATAAAGTAAATAAGTTTTTCATAAATTCAAGCACTTGCCCGTAAAACTGTGCATAATCCGATTTTATAAAAAAAATATGATTTTTATTTTATTTACACAGCACCCTAATTATTTTCAAAAATTAAAATTACCCTAAGTTACCCGGAGTAACAGCTATCTATAAAAAAAGTCCCGTCTAAATCTGTCCAGCCGTTCTGAAGATTATCCGGAACAAACAGACAGACAGATAGACAGACAAAAATTTTAAAAATTGTATTTTTGGTATTGGTATCGTATATACATTCATATCTATTTAGTAAAAAACATTACATTACAAAACAGACACTTCAATTTTATTTATTAGTGTAGATATTCTCTTATTTTTAGTATGTCTTATTTTATCTCTAATTTTACATGCACATAGATTATGACGCAGTGGCGGTCCGGTCACTCTTACCATAGACAATTAATAAAAGCTTTGTATAAATTACTAACTTCCTGCTTCAAAAGTCTAAAGAACGTAATTAAAAATAGGTATGTAATCAAAATAATTTTGTAAATTATGTAATACACTAACTCCATCCTCTTCCTAATATAACCTCCCCTCTACATCCACTAATCATTGGCGGCGACCGTGCCTGCTATGATGATACCATTTAGCAATTAATGAGGGTCATACAAAAATATTAAAACCAAAGACAGAAATATTTACATTTAATACTATCTATAAGCAGTTATTCTTCAATTACTGATATTTTTCAGCACGACTCGCACTTCTATGTAAGTAGAACCAGTGGCGTACCTAACTTTACCATCTGAGGCCCGTGGGAAATTTATGTAATGGGACACTTTGTAATTTAATTTTAATAAAGCACTGAAGTAATTAATTACCCAACCTGTGCATGGATGCGTTCTAAAATTGATCCCTTTTTTATGAATGCGTTTAAATCTTAATAATTTATTTGAATTTGTATACTATATTGTCTTCAGTCGTGTGTAATTTTAAGTATTTATATAAAATTTATAATTTTTACTAAATTTTGTTATGAGCTAAAACTTGAACCTCACGTGTCGGGGACACATCGGACCAGGGACTCGTGACATTTTGCTAGCGCATCCATCCTGTAGTTACGCCACTGAGTTGAACTATAACAAACAGTGTTCAAAGCGATAAGTGGCAAATGTAATCATTTTAAATATGTAATTAACTGCCTCCCTTTTACTTGTTCAACGAGAGAATGAATAAACCTAGATTATTACCAAAAATAAATAACCAGTAAACTCGAATATTATTCCATAGAATCATGTCACAACGCTCAAAGAGGTAACATTTGTTCACTTCACAGTTTACACTCCCATGTTTGATTTGCAAAATTGAAGTCCGTCAATTTAACAAATATGAGTAAAACGTTTACTTTTATTTCTTAAACTAGCTGTTGCCCACGGCTGCGCTCGCATTTCATATATTCTTCACTGCATTTTAATTTTTTCATACTTTAGTATGAAAGTTACGAAAAGTTACACGGAATAAGAAGAAACGTCAGCTACATAACAAAAAAAGACCCGTCAAAATCGGTCCAGCCATTCCGGAGATTACCCTGAAAAAATAGGACAGACAGACAAAAATTTTAAAAATGTAATTTTGGTAACAGTATCGTATATATCGATTTGGTAAAAAAAATATTGTGACATTACAAACAGACGCTTCAATTTTATTTATCAGTATACATTTTAATAAACATTGGAATACCTGTAGGGGGAAAGAGTGAGCGCCTTAAAAAAGAAGCTAATCCATTTAAAACTTTGGCAAAAACTTACTCAATATGTATTTGGACATAATTTTTGTCGAAAAAAGGCAACTGTAGCTGAGAGTCGGATTCTTATAAACCCTCGCCATATTAAGAGTAGAGCAGCATCCTCGTTATTAAAATTCATTTTTGATTTTCATTCCGTAACTGAATATTCAATAAAAAAAAAATTATAGAGATACTACATTTTATTTTCTAAATATTTTAAATAAATTAATATTCACTTGTTAGTTTTTATATCACCTTGGTCATGAATAAATACTTAAGGATATGCTTACCTTGACTGATCGTCTAAATCGTTTTCGTGTGTAAAATAAGGAAACAATATTCAACAGAACTAATTTAGTTGGACCAGAGAGGATACGTTATGTTTCCGTTAACGACGAAACATCTAAAGTGGACGTAATTAGGCAGTTGTATTCTCAGACGAGGACCGTTCGCTTCATTCTAAATTTGACGGTATATTTAACCTTAACATTTAAAAACTTGACAATATCTCATTTATTAGCATTATAAAAATATAACCAGCTAGTAAGTCTAGCAGCTCATCAAAATTACTATACCAATCACAAACCTACTAAATTTATGCCCAAGAAAAAAAAAACAAGAAAAAGCTGTGTAATACATGACCAAAAACCAAATTTAATTTGCCAAGTTATTTTATGAACGAAATTAGATTGTACTTAATTGTGCCACCGTTGATACAATCCTTATGCCGTTACAAATTTATGTTCTGATATACCAATACTCAAACAAAACTACTTCCCTAGCAATTGTCATCATAAATTTTAATCTGCTTCATTCTTCATAATAAAATACATGTTCATTGGTGCAAACTCAAAAGCTATTTGAGTTTCAAGTTAATTTGTTAACAAGCATATACAGTTTTTGAGTTAAACACAGATACCAGTATTCTGGCATAAAATGTTAGACTAAAGTTCCGTTTTGATATCTCGTTTAACACCTCGTAAAAACAAAAGACATGCTAATTTCCCTTTCATTTCATTCTTTACAGTCGTGACGTGTATAAAACAGCCTATAACTATGGGTATTTCGTTTTCCCACGGTGCGTTGCCGCCAATTTTTACAAAGCATTCCCCCTTCTTTTTTGTCAGGCCCTAGTCTCCCTTAACGTTTACCTTGTATTTTATTTGCACCCTTCTTGATTTATATAGGGTGCGAAAAATCCATTCTTGTGATTTGAATCGGGTCGATTCCACCAGTTCCTTTCATACCTAAGTTCCAAATGAAACTGGGTCTCTTGCATTTGTGTCGTTTTTTTTGCCGGTTGTAAGATCACTGGACAGCTCTCTATTATTCTCGTCCATTGCGCGTTGCGCGTGCGTCGCTGCGTATTAGTTGCGTTCGTATCATCATCAAGGACAGGCGTCAGTGATGGTTCCTGCCTGAAAGAATAAAATTCGGTTTCGTTTGTATAGACTGACGATTGTGTAATCATTGCTCGAGCGCTCCGTCAGTAATTCTCACCCTATCGCAACATAATTTGTTTACAATAAATTTTAACGTTCGTCGTTCAGTATTCGCCTGTATCGTCAACCGTTAACTTGTGCGTGTGATTAGGTTGGTTTTTTTTTTTTTTTATTTCTCCATATCATATGACGTCGACTCGGTGGTTACGATAATAGTTGATAAAGTACGGAGATAACTAAAAGCGGGTAACGGAGCCGTGTATGTTTGCTAAAATATATCATCGTTAACATAATATCAACGTGCCTACATGATAGAGAACATTTTTTTTTTTCATAAATATCTGTGCTGTGTATGTAAAAGATTTTTAGAGGGATCATCAAACTAGTGATTATGAGTGATGCGCCTGCGCCGTGGCAATGCAAGTGTTGCGTTAAGACTATTTTCGTAGCACGGAAATAAGAGTGGCAAAAGGAGCAAAAAGCCGGGATCGCTTGAAAAACTTGAGGACGTAGTGTCGAGTGTATTTCTGTCTGTTGTGAACCGATGTCTCTACAACTTGTATGTTATATATCGGTCTAGTTTCGTGAGAATCTAAGTCGTTCCTATAAAAATGAAGAAAAGTGCAATATCAAAATTAAAATCTATTTTTGGATCAAGAAAAGGTAATTTTTTTTTATAGCTATAATTAAAATAATCATAAATTTGTTCATCTAAATATGAATAGCACTAGATATAATACATATTACACCTAAGAGGATTTTTTACAGTTCTGGCCACTTCTGTCCGGTTATCAATTCTTTTTAAACAATATTCTTTGTAATTTACTTGAACGTAAAAGAACCGGAGTTATACAGTTCAATAATAATAATAAAATATTTTATATATTTCTTCATTCGATTGTATGTGAATTTTGATGTGATAATAATTGTATTTTAAAATTATTACTAACGCGCTAAACTAATTGTAATTTCACGCTATTTGAAATTTACCTACATTTGAAATCGTTAATAAATAACAATAATTTTTGCAATTTGTATAAAGTATCAATTATCTGGTTTAACGGGCTTGGTTTCACATACTTCTATTGTGAGGTATATTTTTGTAATTTAATATGAATAACAAATAGGCATTCGACTGATTGTTACAAACAAGTTAAACTTGCTTTGTAAATAATGATTTTGCTTACGAAATGTACATTCTTTGACTCAATTGGATTATGAAAAACGAATTATGACGTTAATCATGTTAGTTTTTTAAGGTTCCATTTATAATTGAACTCGTATATTATCAAAATATACATGCTACTTTATAAGTAATATGCGTTAATATGCTATACAAATAGATTTTCTCTATTAAGTTTTTTGTACATTCATTTCTATGAACAGCTTTTCTATAACTCGAGCAAGCAGTTGGCTTGAAACCGCTTAATTTAAAACTCATAGCGGATAAAAAACACTGCTCTAAATGCATTTGTGATGGTAGCTTCGATCTTAAGATCTGAATCTTTATCATAGTGAAAAAATTCTATATTAAACTTCAACTACCTAATAAATCTTGTTGGGTAATTAGTACCTATTATGTCCCATGAAAAACGATATAAAATACTTAATAATCACATTTGTCTGTAGAGAATTTAAGTTTAAACAAAGTTACATTTACTCAACACCTCATATCAATATTGAAACGTATGTTTTAACCATAAATTTACTTTTGCCGATAAACACATGTCTCGCGCGCTAATAAAACTTAATTCTTACGCTATTTGTCGAGCTCAGTATTTAAGATAGTGCTCTCAGTGTAACAACATGTTCGTTTTGTCGGTACGTGAATATGTAATCTATTGTTTTAAACAGGTTTTATAATGTTATGTGGTATACGGTTTCGACGTAAGAAAGGTGAACATTTTTATTATTTACTTTATTTAGTAATCATTTTTTATTATAATATTTTATATGCAACCGAACTATTTGTCCGACTTTATCATTACGATGACATTAATTATGTAATCCATGGTCATTTATTAATTATATATTCCGCTGTGTCGTTTTATATAATAACTATGTGTTACCACATTACACTAATTTTCATAATTTGCTACTATTATATATTCCAGAATTTTCTAACTTCGAGACGCATAGAAAGCGGTATGAATGGAATCTTCAATTGTTATTTTATAACCTTAAAGATCCTTTACGTACCTACGTGAACAGACAACAATTTTTTTTTAAATTTAACAATAACGTATACAATTTACTCAACCTCTATTCATGCTTACCCATTAATTTATAGAGATTTGTCCATCACTATGCATCATAATAAATGATGAATTACGACTCAGCGGTGACTTTGATTTGTTGTGAGTGGTTACCGCAACAAAACAATTGTTGTTTTTTATTTTATCTCTGAGTGAAACATGTGGGTTAAGTGTCATACCCTCACACTATTGTGTTTTTTTTCCACAAGTTAATCTTAACAATTACTTATTATTATACATTCTTTTTAATTGCATGTTCCTTTCAAGACAAGACATTTAGTTGTATTCTCTTTTTTTCTACAAGCGGACTTTTTACATTTCTGAAGGACGTACAAATCGTAATAGTTTTTTATTGCATGGAGTGATTCATCTATATAATATTAAAACCTACATTAATTATTTTACATTAAGCAAACAAAATAATTAGAAATCGTATGCGACGTTATAAATAATATTTACGTTACTTGTGTGCAATATTTCGCGGTGATTAAATTATTCCGAGAAGTCATTTGAGATCGTGGTTTTAGTTTTCATTGGCATCACGTGCTAGAGAATCATTTGCGTAGGTAATGCGAAGGAGCAATATTACTATTTTTTAAAGACTACGTTTTCGTTACCTTTTACTTTTAGTACTTAAATGCACATTTTGTAGGTCATATTCTACTTACAAATTGAAAATACACACTAACATTGTAACAATGTATACGTATGAGTAAAATATAGTGTCTGTTTGTAATAACGAATTTTTTTTACTAAATATATATGAATGTATGGAATACGGAATATGGAAAAACACAATTTTTATAAATTTTTGTGTTTTTATTCCGGTTGATCTCCGGAATTTTTTGGCACATAGCTGAAGTTACTTCGTGTATCTTAGGCTACATTTATTTTTCGAAAATAATTAGGGATCCGCGTATAAAATTAGATTTAGAATTGTGAACATAGTACGATTTAATGGAAAGTTTTATGCGGGCGGAGCCGCGGGTCCACAACTAGTATAAAACTAAAATCTATAAGGTTTTTTTTTAAACGACTAATCTCCGTATTTTAAGTTGTTTATTATTTACGTAAGATGCTTCAACGGTCTGTGTGTGAACTCTGAAACTCGTCTACAGAATATCGCATGTCTGTGTTATACGATAATTTTATTTGGTTCTCACGGCATAACCTTTCATACGAAAGTGTCTGATACTAAACTAAATGGAGATGTTCCGAGCTTACCGCGTTTCGTTACGGTCACTTTTATTAAACTTGTTCTCACGAAATATCACTTTGTTGTGTGTGTGTGTGAGGTGAACTGCTCGACAATTAGTGTGTAACGTGTGTCACGTTATACTATTCTTACCCAACGTGTCATGAGATTTCGTTACAATTGACAGGCAGGCTTTCTTTTCAATGTAACGTTCTATTTTGCGGTTGTAATCAATATCAATTTTAAGTTTCACTTTACGGTTTTATATGTCTTTAGTTTATGTTAACTTAATCGCTAACGTTACAAATGTTAAATTGTTATTGCTAGATGTCGTACAAGGTTTTTTTTTTTAATCTATACTATCTATCTATCTATACTAATAAATAAAATTGAAGTGGCTGTTTGCAATATCAAAATAATAAGTTTTTACTGAATTTATATGAATGTACCTATATCGAAAACACAATTATTTAAATGTTTGTCTGTTTGTTCGGGCTGGACCGATTTTGAGAAAACGATTCGACGGTCAGTTTTACGGACAGGTGCTTGAATTTATGAGAAATATCTTTGCTATCTCTTAATACCAAAAAAATTAAGGATAATAATTAGGTTTTCGTGATAAAAAACTTTAGCTCATGAAAAAATTGTGAACAAATTTCAATGGACAGCACGATTATTATTTTTCAATAATTATTTACGCAGTGAATAATACATATATGAAATGCGAGCAGAGTCGCCGGCACACAGCTAGTTGTCCTCAATAAAATCTGACGAATTCTTAAGAGGACTCTTCAGTGTTTAGTGAGAAGGAAGTAATTTCGTGGTTTATTGAATTCTTTACGCAAACCATGGTTTATTAATAATGTTCATAAGTAACGCTTTCTACATAACTTTAATATTATTTACCTAACACTTATTGCGTAAATAAATATTTCGAAAATGTTTCATCAATACTATGAAATAAAATAATAGATATTTTCGAATTGATATAGTTAATATGTTGAAATTTAAAAATTATTCATGCTAATTGCTAATATCCTAAAATGTGCACAGGTTTCTCTATGCAAAGTTCTGTTTGGTCTATGTATTATGCATATTTTAAAACTAGGAAATATCATTAATTCGTTCATTTACGCAAACAAAAAAACATACAGCATAAAATTGTAAGTTTGCGTTTTGCAGGTACGTTTTTTTTAAACTTATAAAATAAAAAAACAAAAATTATGTGTTCACTTTAATAAAGCAATTTGAATACTTTGCAATAATAACTAATAACAGGTAATAAGTATTTTAAACGTTTTTTTATATAATGTTTTGAATAACAAATGCCTATAAACAGACTAAAGTAATCTGTGGCTAGTTCAAATTGGTTAATTAAAAATATTATGTTCAATTATGAAATCCCTTCCATAGTAATTTAGAATGATTGTCACTTAATTTAGCAAATCTAATTCTTAAATTAGTTTAGAAAAACGTTGACAGGAACACATTCATGAGCATTAGTCGAATCTTTTTCCGTCGAATGATATCCGGTTTTGATGGCACGAGGAATATTAATAGACTAGCTCCTGCCGGTGTCAACAAGCTTACCGTTTGACAACTTGATAAATTTGAAATATATGGATTTCATTCAATATATGGTATTAAATCGCTGATAAACGTTTACGAGCAATTTGTTATCAGCCAGTCACACCGCATGGTGCATTCGATATGAATCGAACGGATTAAAACTTAGAAAGGGATAATTAATTATTTGAAAGCTCCCATCGTATCGTACCCCCCTCCGTCTTGCTCCTTACTCGTCAGCAATATTAAACAAAGCATTGACATAATTTTGAACATAGAGAAAGGAAGTTAAATAAGTATTGCTTACGTATCATCGTTTTAAAGCGACGATGGCGCAGTGGAAAGTGCGAATGGATTCCGCTTCAAGGGACGCGGGTTCGAACCCATCTATCCAACTCTAAAATTAGCCTGAGCTTTCGGTAAAAGAAAACATCTTGAGGAAACGATAGCAAGGTGGTAGGGCATTTTCTAATATTGCCCGCCTGGGTAGCCACCACCGTCAAGTTTGAAAACCTGTACGTAGCCTATATCGTGTAAAAAAAACTATTCAAACCTCCCCGTTCCCAATTTTCATCATAAGGAAGCTTTGATTGATTGATGCATACGTAATAGCTGTACGGGGCCTAATAATGCTCCTGTGCATATGCCAATGAATTCTCTGTAGAAATGTGGTATTCGTGTTTGACCGGGATTACCATCCATCAGTTTATTGTATATCCCGTTATCTATAAAGGCTTGTTTATTGTCATAGTATTTGCAAGCTAGCATGGTGACAAGAATCAATAGAAAATTGTCTCTTGGTGGTCACCTTTATTAACATGAAATATCTCACCTCTCGAATAAAAATGACGTAACAACAAAAAGAAATTTTGAGAATATGACGATCAAAGTTTTTAAATGACTGCATTTATGCGTTAATTTTTTTCTTATAGATTTATAAAAAATAATTTATTTAACTTATTTTTTCAACATTATTAAATGTCCATACCATACCATAGTTTAAACGTTTCATGTAATTTTAACCTGAGTCAGTAGCTAAATTTTTGACTTGAGTCAGTAACTAAATTTTTGACTTGGAGTCAGTCACATTGTGAAAGTGCGATGTATGTATATATATGTATCATGTGATAAAGTGCAGCAATTTTGTCAATATTTTTCCAGATTAACGAGGTCTAAATTTAGCTTCTTTAAGTTACATTAAAAATTCCTAAAAAGAAAACGATCCCATGCCATTTAAAATATGTTTATGGTTTACTAATTGTGGAATCGAAGAAACCTTGAAAGATGTGCGTTAATGAATAAATATTCTTAAAAAAAAACGAAAGACAATAGCATAAAATAAAGAGGGTCAACAAGTCTCGGGTCATGCATGAGGTGCGTAGGGGACTAAAAAATTCCGATGAGTGACCGTATATCAAAGCGCTCATTAAATTAGAATAAGCGAAAGATGTGTGTCAGGATCGTAGCAGGTAAAAGGATGCAGTCTCTGCCTACCCTTATGGGAGAGAGGCGAGATGTTATGAATATTAATTTTCATAAATATGTAATTGATTAATGTAAAAAAAACACGAACATTTAGTTTATTATTGTCCGAAAATACGACATATCACACTTCACAAGTCAGACAGCCTTGATTGTAATTATGTCTCTATAAATTATTGTGTTTTGTCGTCTGTGATAATTACTGACTTTTTATAATAATAGGAAACATACCGACATAGTACGTATTGCACTTGTCTATGGATAAATTAAACAATGTAATTTTTTGTCAATGTTCCTTTAGAAATAATAATAATGCAAATGTTTCTGGATATAAGAATAAAAGAAGTTTCTTCTCGAAACACCTCCAGAGCTTTGTGGTACCAGGTACGACCAACCTGTCACCCTTACCCCTTAATTACAAACCTGTTTCGAGTCTCATACATTTCATCAATAAATTATTACTTGTTACCATGGTTATTACACATACGCTCCAATTAAATTATTGTTTTTCTTTTAATGAACGTAGGTAACTTGAATATTTTAATAATTTATTTTCAATTGTGATAACGTTGTACTTTTGTCGTATCAATTAGAAATAAATTAAAAACCTGTTTTTTAATGCCACAAGATAACAAAATTCCGTGAAATACACCAACGTTTGTATATTTTTACTTTATAATATTGTTTTTGATCGGAGCTAACGTTGTTATTTAGTCATTTATGTACGTCAAAATATTTTTCTAATACTTTAATTTTTACAACAATTTATTATAATTTTTATTTATTTATATAGCTGCTATAGAATTAATGAAATTTCATACAAGGTTCCTATTTGTAAATTTCATACTATAAATCGTTGTTATCTTTCGTTTTATCGTTGTTATAAATTAAATAACATTTTTTACAGTTAAAAAAATCCTTGATTTATTATGAACCCCTTGAGCACTAACCTGGCGTTTACGCCAGCTTTCCATTGTTTTCCTATTGTCTTCCTATTGTCTCATTTTTATGGGTAATCGATATATTAAGAGTAAAATAATTAAAGCCATATTACATGACAAGTAACTGTACTTCATGTTTACTACGATGAGCAAGTGACAGATGTAGCCAATTTAGTAGCCACGTCAGAGAATTCATAGAAGCCATCGGTTGGGACGACACATCGCAATACAATTATTATGAAGCCCGGTTCCTTTCAAAGACAATAAACACAATAGTGATAGATTAATTGAGGTCAGATCGGTTGCCAGCTATAATTAGAAAAATGTTTTCTTTCTAAGTTATGAGCTTGATGTTTAGCAAATGTATTCTTATTACTTCGTATCACGATTTCGATATGGAAAACTAGATGCTTTTGTTTCAAGTGTTATTTTTCTTATTAATTTTTTGTTATCTTATTATGACAGTTGAAGTAACATGTTAATACTTATATCATCTTATTTTTTTCGAATAAATTTATCATATTAACGGCAAGCTATGATGGCCATTTTGACGTTTAGCTTATGAAGTTTCGTATAAATTAATACCTATGTTTGAAGGAGCAAATTGCTGTTATTGACACGACTACCTACAGTCAAAAAATACGAATCTAATTATATATTATGGCTGTTTGTGGCACATTTCTTTCTGTATCTTTCTGTATAAATTTGTATCTTTTGGTCAAATATAAATGTATTGTTAGATACAAAATGAAGTTCACAATAAAAAATAAATCAATCAAAGTTTCATTAGTTTAAATAAAAACATATACCAATCAATAACTTATAAAACCAGTGATATCAAACCGTCTAGAGTGTCTTACACCCGTACGCAATGATACTCAGCCACGACTCTCTAGCTTGATGCCCTGGCTTGACGCACAGACATGACGCTCAGGCATGAAAGACGACGTCCGATACAACACCGCTTCTCGATGGGTTATGATCTTCTCAGTTTCACATCATCAGGAAGCGAGTTTACTGCTCAGGGTTGTTGACTCTTTCCATCCGAGTCGTCCTCCGTTGCAGTCCGCTTCTATAGGGATTACGTTTGTAGGTGTTTAATTTTTTTACAGTGGTTAGTTGTCTCCGAACAGTATCTTAATTTTTGTTCCAATATTCAGTTCATTCAAATATATTAAATAAACTTTTCAAACTATTTAAAATTAGCAAATGTTTTTCAGTTATACTTCTTTTGGCGCGTTAGGGGAAAATGATGAGAGTAATTATTCAATGCGGGCTCAACCGTTGCGAAGAAACGACACTTTGAAGTTAGCTATCAACGTTTTAGCTTTTTCTATTATTACGTCATAGAAGTATATCTTTTTTTTTAATAATACAACATTTCGCATCAGTATTGTAATGTATCAAAACGGTCATTATTGATGATAGAATACATAGAAAATTGAATGAATACCAGTCGGTTTCTGTGACAGGCGACATTCCGTCTGACTTTGGTTTCCCGGTTGAAAGCAACTAGCTATCACGCAAAGCTTTCCATTGCTTTTGATAAATCAGAGCTAGAGATAAATCGTAATTATAGAATAAAAAACCTGTGCGGTCTAATCAATGACGATCCAAAGTGTTTTTTTAGTATAATTAACATTTCTAAACACAGTCCTTCCCTATTTCTATAGTTATCCCAAAAATTACTGCCATCCGCTTTTTACGTCCATTGTGATTCGTCTCCATCGTCTGAGGTGGCAAACAGCGTTGCGCATTCGAAAATTCTAGTATTTATAGCGTTCAACGATTAATGAAAGTGGAACGAATCTTATATCAATTTCTGTTCGAGGCACGCGACCGGTGTACCATGTTTAGCATTTTGAATTTGCTGTCCTTAGTATCGACAATAGCAAACGGTTTCCTAGAAAGGTTAAGACAGGTGTGTAAACCTTCAATAGTTTGTGAATTTTAATGACCGTCCAAATGAATTCAGGTTTTTATGGCACCTACTTAAAATTAAGATTTATTCTTGGAAACTACATACATGAGAATCGTGATTGCATTACTAATACGATACTTACTGACACAATATCCTTATTATTTTTATTTCTAATGAAACAAACCTATAATAGAAACGTACTAGAAAGACTTCTTATGTTAGGTATTGATTTTAATGCCGGTATTGTAACAATTGTAAAATTTGCTAGATTTATTATTTTCGCTAAAATATGGCATTCCTAGCTGTGTTATTCAAACACCTAGATACTATTACTTGTATATTAAGGTAAAATTGTTTTTTTTTTTTTTGTTATGAATAAACTACTAAATTGCTTTCATCTACAGATGCACTAGCACCAAGCAACATGGTCTAAATATGATTTTATGGGTCGACCTGGTTTCGCGTTGGGTCGCCAATGTTTAATAATTTAAATACCATTTTCTATATAGATAACTTTAACAAAAATTCGATCATATTAGGCCACGATTGAGTCTCTGTTGAGAAGATTGTTCCTATTTTAAACTGAAAAACCGTTTTACCGCGCAGTCAATTAGTAGGCGAGTCATGCGCGCTATTCAAATGCCCTCAATCGGGATGCGCTCGCGCCACGGTACTGAGAGTTCACGCACCCGTTCATCTAATACATTCATATTTATTGATACTATTTATAATTTATTACCTACATACAAAGACTTTACTTTTAATACCTAATATGTTTTTGCTAGTTATTAAAATATGTTGTTTCAATCAGAATTTTTAATTAATGTAAACATTGTCGAGCCGTTCAAGGTCACGCATCTGGTTTATACGACCTCCGGATCGCAATGCGACGCGATCAAGTTATTACATAAACTTCTTCTTGTTTTACGCGGCATAGGCTCAGTTTTTTGACCACAATCTCCAGAATGGTAAACACACTAAGCCTAGAGGTACTAGTTCTCAAGTGATGCTGCCGGAACACACCTATTGGTATTTGACGACAAGTTTTCAAACTTGAGAGTGTTAGTTACCCAGGCGGGCATCATTAGAAAATGCCCTACCACCATGTTATAGTTTCCTCAAGATGTATTCCTTCACCGAAAGCTCAGGCCGATTTTAGAGTCGGATAGGTGGGTTCGAACCCGCGTCGATTGACGCGGAAACCGGTCGCACTATCCGCTGCGCTATCATCGCTTCAAAACTTTTAGGATGATTGTCCGTTCAACTACGTAAGCATCTATATGGGATCATACTTTGCTGATTTTTGATGTCGGGGTGTCTGAATCGTGAGCAATGTTTGCTTATTAATTATTGTTTTTTTGTCAAATTATATCAGTGCTTACGTAATTATTGGGGGCAAAACGACAAATGGCAAAAAATCTATAATTTTGCCTACGTAATACTTGAAGAGCCGCTGATAATTATTTCAATGAAATTGATATAAAATAAAACATTTACAACTGTTATTATTATCAAAGGAAGCAGTCACACCACATATTTATAATACAGATTTATAATGACCTAAAATTAATAATTATCGGAGCATGAACCTACAACTGACCTTATTATTAAAAATATGAAGAGGTTTTGCAAATATAGCATTATATATTACTTTGAAATGGCAGACATTTTATCGTTAATTTACTATTTATGTACGCGCATTCTTAGATAACTATTGGAACGATTTGATCATTTAAATAGGCATATAGTTATCAGATTAATACAGGAAAATCTAGGCTATATGTGATACTGGTTTATATTAAGCAGGAATAATAGAAATAATCACATATTAACGAAGTCGTGAATG
The DNA here is from genome assembly GCA_014132275.2 of Samia ricini. NCBI lineage: Eukaryota > Metazoa > Arthropoda > Insecta > Lepidoptera > Saturniidae > Samia > Samia ricini. The sequence continues at coordinate 7,259,035 of AP028159.1, forward strand.
TTATCTGGCAGTAAAATGTAATATTAACTGGCCTTTGCCACTGGTTTCTCCCACAATGCGGAAGTACCAAATATAGGCCTTCTGTTTTACAGCGCTTTCGTAATATATTACAGACTTTTATCGGTCTACAGAAACTTATATTAGAATAGACTATAGAGTTTACAATTAATAATTATTAATTGATTAGATTTTGTTTTTAAATACCAGACATTAATTAAAATAAAACTCCTTTAACTTGATTATTAATTATATCCCTTATCATATTCCAATAGTAATCATTCTTACATAGATTCATTGATTATTGATTGACACATTATTGTATAATTAACATTTATGTTATTTGTTTTTTTATTTTTTTTTTATTTAGTCTTCTTACAATTCATGCATAATCCGAGTTTTGTTTGCTTTTTTGTGGCTTTATTGTTTTCATCTTGTTTCTATTTTACAATCTTATTCTATTTCTTATCTATGTGTTCCTATTGCATTGTGGTTATGTCGAATCTTTATATTTACTTCAATCCTATTTATAATCCTTAGCATTTGACACGCACAACTTATAATACACCTTCAGTTACTCATCATTTTTATCAATTGTTTTAATTAATTTGATAATTCTAAAGTTAAATAATTCCTATAATATAAATAAGACACATAATAAATCACTTGTAAAGTCTTTGTTTCAAAGTAAAAGTTTGTAGTGTCAAATGATGAACTCCGTGAAGATATTATAAGAGAATGCTTTGATAATTATGTAATGAAAGTGGATTGTATAATAATAAACATTCGCTTAAATTACGTTTAAATGAAAGGAAAAAACAAACGGTTTACAACTTCAATTTTAGGTTCACAAGATACATTTTTTATAACTATAAATCTAGGGATTTTTGTAATACGGAAGAGGGAATACATTTATCATCTTCGTCTCGCAGTTATTTCAATCTCAGTTATCATTTCTTCCATTTTTGAAGTTAATTCTTTAACTTAATCCATTATTTTAGTTTTGATTCTTTTTTTTTTTAATTACTAGGTAGCTGTTTCATTTTATCACATTTTTATATATTTTCACATTTTCATTTTATCATATTTTTTTTATGTAAAGATACGAATAATTAGAACCTAAAGTGCAATTAATTATTTTATCTTATACAATTGTATTTTGTTTAGTAGACTAATAACAACAGAAGGTTTTCTGGATGAATATTCTCGGAAAAAAAATATCTTTCAACTGTTTTGTGTGTATGGTGTTACGGTTTTTTATATAAGTTGTGTCATAATGAAACAAAGGACTAACAGTTTATGGTAATCATTGTTAAACATTTTAGACCAGAGGAATTTGGATACGATGCTCGTTTCTTTAAAGGTCAGGTCAGAAACTCTACACTCTCTGACGGTGAAGGTAAACATCGTGAAGGTGCATGAACTCTTGAGGAATGCACACGTAATATCTTCGTGTACTAAACAAGAATCCACAACGATTTATTTCTAAGCTTTTGCAATTACCAATAAGTAAGTTGTGGATTGTCGTAATGATTAAGTCGGTAGATTTCTTTTTGTGGACACTTTGTCTAGCAGTGGAATGTTAATCATTGTTGCGTATTGATATATCTGAGTAATGACCGGTGGGGAGTATACCGAATAATAAATAATCATATGTATGATATGGTGAACACGATATTTATAGAACCACCTATTTAGAATTTTCAAAATAAAATGTGAAATTCGTTGAATTTCCACGTAAACTTCGTCTCTCTTCGTACTCATTCAATCAGTTGAATTTACCCTCCTAACAAATATTCCAAATGATAATAACTTTCGTGGATGTAGATCTTTGAATGTTCTTAATCTCGTCCACCAGATAATTCGTATAAACAACGTTACGATCTTTAAAAGCGGCAGGATTACTATTTGATGTTTCCTGAACGTGAGCAAATTTACTACAGACTAAAACTCATATTAATATTAAATCTCTATACAGAAGCGTTTCATTTTCGGGTAAAATATTATATCGCCTGGGTGTAGATTGCGTTACCAGCTTAGTTATTGTACTAATCAATATGTACTTGGAAGTTTTATTCGGTTGCTTTAGTGTTACGTCATGTTTACACGCCATTCGCTCTTTACATATAATTTTTTCCGTGAATGTTGTTTATAATAATGATACTTCCAACGCGATCGTTATGAGCATATAAGGATCAAATGATTTGCTTATTCCTTTCTATTGAATTTGTAAGACTGTTGGTATCAACAGTCTACGGTCTAAGAGTATTCTTGTCTTATTCTTAAGATGAAATAATTCAAGAAATTTTTATGCTTGTATAAAAAAAGAAATTGTGTAAACTATATTTAACATTAATTTAAAATTTTAGTATAAGATATAATAATAATAAATTATAAATAAAGATTACTACTACTACCTACGTTTAAATGTTGTTTTGTTATATTGTAAACAAGCTATCCCGTACTTCATACTGCCTTAGATTCAATAAATGTTATATACTTAGCCGAGTAAAATTAAGTTTTTCTTCCAATTCTCGAGGAAACTTCACGAGTCCGAGAGACGAACATAAAAAGTCCATCACCTCTCGAGATATTATTAAAAAAGCCACTACACGCAAACTATATGAAAAAAATATTTTTGCTCATAATTTTTTCCCTGTGAAATTTTCCGTTGTTTTAAGCCATTCTGCTATCAAATCAAAGATCCATAAAAATCGAATTATTTTGTATGTAGATAATTTATTATACATTATCTTCACAAACTATTCGTTCCATTCGCAGGCAAAAAGCAACTCCACCAACAACAACAAGAGTCTTCCCGGCCATCCACACCAGAACCAGTACGTGCAATAACTCCAGTCGAGAATGTATCGCCGCAGCCAGTACACGATACTCCACCTCCGAATCGCGTGGGGCCACCTCCATCTCCTCCAATACCGAAACAACCTATAGTTCCTCTAGCTCCCGAACCATCAGGACCGTTACCACTCATGCCATGTCAATTCTGCGGGCGAACGTTTGTACCACAATCCCTCAGCAAACATGTGAAGATATGTGAAAAGATGACAGTCAAGAAGAGGAAAACTTTTGACTCCTCAAGACAAAGACGCGAAGGTAAGGTAACAACTCATTTGTATATTTATTTATTATCTGTTTCTGTTAATGGTTCACATAATAAAAGTTATATGCAACTAAAGGTAGGTGTTGTACGTCGGTTGAAACCTGTTTGGGATTGCAGAACCGGTTTCTTGTTTAGATACTAATGTTGTGCTCTGACCACGGTTATGACAGTTTTCCACACATTGTATTTTTGTAACGTTTTTATGATCGGTGAATCACCGTGTTTATGTAAGGTATAAAATGCGTGTATAAAAATACTGATTTTTATGTTTATATTGAATAAATTGAGTTCAACCCTAATATTAATATGTCGATTACACATAAAAATGAGACAATAGGAAAACAATGGAAAGCTGGCGTAAACGCCAGGTTAGTGCTCAAGGGGTTAAATGTCTGAAAAATTAATAGGTGAGGTGAAATCTACCCCTTTCATATATATGAAATGTGTCTATTTGGTATGATACTACTGGCGTAGGAAGATAACATGAAGTATTCCTGGTTTTACAAATACATTTCGTTTAAACCATTCCTGCACCCTGTCAGCTTCGAGTGCTTCTTCCTTTTCTACAATCAGTACATATTCTGTTTGACCTACAACTTACTTTGCTCTCAGTAGTGACTCTCCTTATAAATAATACGAGTATATGGTTATTTTTAACCTTGGTACGTACGTACGCTATTAATAATTATAAAAAATAGAAAAATAATAATACAGATAATTACATTTATTTTGATCGACGCGACTTTCGCCAAACATAATTTTCGGCAATTTCTTCGGAATTAAAATTTTTATTTTAACTGATGGAAAAAACACTTCTTATTAAGTGAATCTGAATTCTTGAAAAATATTCTTGATAGCAAACTGTGGAGTTATCAACATGACGTGGTGATCAAGCCCTTAACTTATCCTAAAACATTTAAAAATTAAAATGTTTTTTAATTGAATATGTTTATTTGATTTTTTGGCATAAATTAACTTTATACTCACACTCAATGTAGTCATCTCCTTTAGCGTGCAGCAAATAGCCTCCCACACATATTAACAACACAAACTTGACTGCGGCGATCAATATTTCCAACAAACCTTATTCTTTAAACCCGTACAAAAAGCAGATGATAATCGATAAAATGATTAAAAAATTCATAGCTATAAAAACATCTTTAACACAATATCCGATCTGTATAATTGATAGGCCAACCGTCCAAATTATATTTCAGTTTACATGAATTATCCAACTTTGGTGCTCTAGTATTACTAAAATATAATCTTTCAAACAAAGGAAATAAGATAATTAGGTAAGTCAGAAGTAATTCATGGTAGCCATTTGTAATTTTTAATAAAAATTTAGTTCTCTCTTGCTACTCGATGTTGCTTCAAAGCGTTCCAGAAAAATGGCTGTCATTTATAACTCATAATACACGGTACAACTTAAAGACATGGGTTTCAATTCTAGCACCAAATGGTTATTTTAATATATTGTCGGTGTGCATCAATATAAGTAATATAAATAGTTAAGATTATTGTGTCATATTTTTGAAGTCTAACTACTTAAAGTTTGTTTGAGAATTTCCTCAGTAATTGTTTATTTGCATGTTTGATATTGATTTAAAATAATATGTGTTTTATTTTTGTGGGTAATAAGGGCTGGCGGCGGCAAACAGTGTCAATTCTGGTGAGTGGGTGAATGGGTTACATACTAATTGTTATGGTACATGTATGGTGCATGCTTGGAAAGTATACCAATGAATGCTTTTAGTTACATGCAGTAATAAACCAAGTAATTAATTTAACGCTTACGGCATCACGTCCAATATAAACTTGTATATTGTACTTGTATGTCCAATATAAATACTATCAACTTGCATCCTTTTACGAATTTAGTAAAGCAAACTAACATCACCAAACACACCCGAGAACTTAATCGTTCATTAAATTCCACCTTAAAACCACACGCGAGCCGAATCATAAACATATTTTTAGACCATGCCGTGTAAAAAATAGAAGGCCACCTATTTTATATGGATGTTGCATATTGGAAGATATTTATCCTACGTTATTGTTGTAATTGTTCATTTCACGTACCTAACCTTGTTTATTAAACTAGTCTACAAAAGAATGTTAATTTTTGAAGAACTATTAATTACATTTTTAAGTGGAAACTTTTTTAGTCCCGTTGCGATTTTTAACTCGATGAAACGAAAAAACGACATTAAATAGAGACAAATACATACACGACTATAGGATTTAACGTTCGAGAGAATGAGATAGATAACATTATGCAGTTTTTCTTATATTTGTGGTGTTCTTTTTGTGCGGGCCTTCGTAATCTCCCCACTCTTGACTACTGAGAAAAAAGTGTCGTATAGCACAGTTACAAAGTCTACAAATTCAAAGCTACATCTAGACTGCACACCTGTTCTTTTTTAATTGTGCATTTCTACTATCGATCAGGTTATAAAACGGCATTGAAATAACTTAAAAATTTACTAGATGAAACAACGTGCTACCTGACCTCCAAAACTGAAGGTACTAACAAATTGCAGACGACTTGCTTAAATATAATATGTAAATAGTGAGTATGTTGACAATGCATCGTGGCTTAGTCCGACTGTTAAGAAAATATCGATGCGAGGTCTCTCTACGTCTGTATTTACATAATTTATACTTATGAGTTCATGTTCTCTATATTGTTGTGTCTATATTGTTTAGCGACATACGCCTACGAACTGCGAACACGACTTTCCGGCAATGATTCTAAAACTTAATTTTAAACATGTTTCCGTCAATCGTTTTCGGTATCGGCGGGAGAAAAATCAGAACAATTTGTGTTGGTGGTGTTGACGTATGTATTCAGTACTTGCGTACTTCCGATATTTCTTTATGACATAAAAGTGTTGATATTAATATCATCATCTCCTTGCTCTTATCCCATTTTTTATTTCGGGTCGGTGCAACATGTCTTCCTCTTCTATTTATCTCTATTTGAGGTCATACCTACATTCACTCTCTTTCTAAACATATCATCTTTCACACAGTCTTTCTGTCTTTTCCGTGGTCTTCCTCTTCTCCTATACCCGTCCACATTTATATCCAATACCTTTCTTACAACATCTTCTTTCTTCCAGCGCATTACATGCCCATGCTAATACAGACGTCTGCTCCTTATCTACTCTGTCACTGATACCACTTTCAAACTTATTCTAATGTATTTATTACTAATCCTGTCCATTATTTTTACCATTGATATTAATATGATAAGGTTAAATAGTCTTCAAAGCACTTTGTAGTGCAATTATAATAAATAATACTACTGCTCAGAGCGTCGTACTTATAGAAAAGTAATTACTTGCTTCTTACCAATTACTTCATTGGTTAATTTCTTTAACTAACGTAATTCTAAGATATGCGACCTAAGCATGTATTTTCTTAGTTCTGATGTCGGATGCCATCTCTGTATTTCGGTGCTTAATACCTACATCCATCCTACCTACATACATCTTTATGTAATGTATTCAAAAACTTATCTAATGAGGATTATTAATAATAATAGTCAGAAACCAGCAATTAGCTTTTTATTTCATATATCAATAATAAAGGAAAGTGTGCATATAGGTTTTTAACTTCTAAATTGTTTGACCAAACCAAAATTGATTTAAAAAGCGTTCGATCTGAAATATTAGTCATCACAAGTCATGCAATATTTTAGGATACACATTCTATATATATGTTTATATATAATTAAAATTATTTTAAATTCCGCGTCAAGATTATACTCCGTGAGGTTAGTATACCCGCTGTAAGAATTATTATATTCTTTAGGCTTAAGCGCTTATGGTATCCCTACATGAAGATTATATCACTCGAACTGTTATTAATGACATCACATTTTCGATGTAGCCTAAACATTTCAGACATCAATAAATTAGAGTAGGTATTTCAAATGTTACGTTATTGATGATTTAATTAATTCTTGAATACCGTGGTTTTTATTTACTTTGTTATAACGCATGCCCAATCTAGACACAATTATAGTCACCAAACAGGAATATGAAAATGTATACATTCTTATAATATTTCGCCATTAACTTTGTTACTCCTTACTCCGAACCTTAGCGATAGTTATGTTATCTCAGTTACTAAATAAATTGGTGTTCTAATCCTATGTCCTTATATTATAAGAGTCGGAACAAATAAGAAACCAAACGATTAAAACGAATGACAACTATATGTCAAATGTTTAAACTTAATTTAGATAAATAAGATGAAGAAAAAAAAAAGCTTCCGATGTACACCTACAAGGCCTTTTATAATATGTAAGGATACTAAATTAATTTGCGAATACAGATAAATACTAATCGTAATAAGAGCACTATATATATTATTGGAGACTAGTTGTATGGCCGCGGCTCCGCCTGTGTTTCATATATTCATAACTGCGTAATATAAATTTTAAATAATCATTGGCAAATAATGTTTTGGTGGTATTAAAACGTATTTTGTTCACAATGTCATGAGTTTTTATTTTTTTTTACTCGGAACCCTAATTACTTCTCTAATATATTTTTTTGTTCTACAGCTATAGTCCTTAAGTAAAGTTATTTCCTTTGAAAGTGAAGCCATTTAAATAATGTGCATTTTTTTTTACTTTTTTAATTTTTTAAACTAAAAAGCTAACTTTTTCGTTTGTACTTGGCATCAAAGGAGTGAATCATAATAATACAGTTGACAGTATTGAAATAACCACACTACGAATATCCTTCAGTTCAGAGTGGCAACATTGTTGGACGTAGCGATCTGACAACGTCGCCTTTTATCCAAACAAAAACATCGTCTAGATACGCACTAATCGAGCGAATCGTGAGGTTTGAAAACGCAGTATCAGTCTTGGGTGTTATTTCGAAAATATCCAATTTTAATAATGGTTTTGTGTAAATATAAAATTATTGTTACGTGAATTTACAAAAGGAAAGTTAAATAGAATCGAGATATTTTTTTCTGGAATTCAAATAAATCCCAAATATTTCTACTAATAAAAAGTGTCTGTATGTAATGTCAAAACTTTATTTTTAACTCAATACATATAAATGTATATACGAATTACGATACCCACACCATAAATATTTACAATTTTTATATTTTTTGTCTGTCTGTTCCGGATAATATCTGGAACGGCTGGACCGATTAAGACGGGACTTTTTTTGATAGTTTAAATTAATCCCTAATTAAGGTTCCGCATTAAAAAAATAAAACACATAAAAACATTAAATAAATCCGATTCAGTGTACAGTTTTACGGGCAAGTATTAATTAAAATACAGAGAGGAACATATGAAACACCATAAACACAACTTAAGAACTCAAATTGCAGAACGATTCCTATTTTACTTACTTATTTTTTTTTTAAATAAGGTTCGACTGATCTCTCGATTACTCTATCGAATGTAATTTCATTTATTTGTTACGTATACGTAACGTACGTACGTTACGTACTTTTTACGTTTAAATTTGAAGATAATAATTGTAAAAATATTAAATTATATCTAATCTGATTCAACAGTCGTGTCTAGCCTCTGCTGTTGTATTCAGAGTAATGTTAACTTTAACATTAATTGTTTAAAACCACCTTAATTACGTACTAAACGCCACATAGTTCATGTTTCTAATTAAGTCTACAAATGCGTGTGTTGTCTGTCATGCATTGTTACATTATGCGATGACAGTGATGACTAATGGAACGCGTTTGTTTCTCAGAATGCGTACACATTTCGTTACGGTATCTTAGTTTTATTTTAATTATCTTATGGAGTAAAATAGTAAAATAATTATCTACGTTTTGTATACCCTATTGTATTTTTATTGCTATTATAAAAAATAAGCTGTTATCAACATTTATTTCTAACAGGTTTTAAAATGGGCATGTTGGAATATTTTCGAAAAAAGTATATTCTAATTTTTTTCTTTGGCTATTAATTTGTTTTTGCAAATATAAAAGTACCTTGCAATGCTGTATGTAAGTATCGAGACGTAGAGGAAATGTGGGCGATTTTTATTCCATAAAAAAGTATGCCCCTGTTTCCTCCTTGGATAATGAGATAATAGTAATTATTTTTATAGCATCTAATATATTATACAGCACGGCTAGCCGACGTTTTGTTTTTTTTTCCATAAATAAATATATATTAGGAGCCTTCACAAAATTATGAAATATAAACGTTCCTAGTTAAAAGTAACAGTAAGTAAAAGTACAAATAAAAGAAAAAATAGTAATACGTAGTAAATAGGAAAACTAGTTTATAATTGGAAGAGAAATAAAATTCCGCCCGGATTCGAAGAAGAAAACAGGGATACAAAACGATGAATGCATCTATTTTGCATATGTATAATCTGGCCGAGATGCAGTTGTCCCTTTTGTGCTTTACAACTCGTTCATTAGCGCGTAAAACAATATAGCAATAGATTTCTGAAATGCGTATTCCTCGAATTTTTATTTTTAAGATATGACGTTTTAAAATAATATCTGTTATTTTATTCATGATTTCAGGTACAGATTTAGAACAATACTTGCCAAAGAACTTTGGTCTTCCAGAAAACAGTCCATTTCTTGAAAAGAGTCCACAGAATACGGCAAAACCAACGCCAAAGATTAAGCCTCAGTCCGTCAGAAATGCGATTACTAAGGTATTATTATTTATTAATCTATGAAAATGTCGTTTTGGCGAACTGCTTTGGTTCCAATCATTAATAATGTATGTCATATTGAAAGATTACAGGAATTTTAATATCTACACAAATGTGTATTTCTTTATATTAAAGTTATGAGTTTTTTGTTTTTTATACGCGTAATCATAATTATTTTCTAAAATTAAAAGTACCCTAAGTTACCCGGAGTAACTTCAGCTATCTACCAAAAATAGTCCTGTCAAAATCCGTCCAGCCGTTCCGGAGATTACATTGACAGACAGACATCAATTTTAAAAATTTTTGGTATATGCATGATGTATACATTCAAATCCACTTAGTAAAAAAAAATTAGTTTTAACATTACAAACAGACACTTCCATTTTATTTATTAGTATAGATAATTTGGTTTGGAAACAAAATGCATTAAGTATTTTCTATAGGGGCTAGTTGACCGGTATTTAATTTATTGAAAATCCTAAAATAAGTTTATAACGTTATTAAATGTAATTCGTATGGTGGGAAAAAACATTTATTACATTTTATAATAATAAATATAATAATAATAAACTTTATTGAACAAAGGTTACATGTACAGAAAAACTAATGTGGGTATCTGCACTGGTTACAAACCGTATCGCAGATATCATAGCACAATATAAAGGTACACTTAAATATCATTCAACATAAAGTTATAATTTGCAAATTAGATGAATGAGTCAGATAGTGTGTGTATATGAGTGTGCGTATGTGTATGTGTTGTGTGTGTGCGTGTATGTGTGTGTCTGATGTAGGAGTAACAAGTGTTTTTTTTAGGGAATATGGGTGAACGTTGTTGTATAGAGAATGATTAAATTCTAAACTGGGCCTTCAATAGACTTTCAGTAGTTTCATAGGTCATACATTGTAACCATTTAAATACAATTTGTCTCAATTTATGGCTTTGGAGTTGTTTAATCCCCAGAAACTTATTTGCTGTATTATACAACAGTGCTCCAAGATAGTCTTCAAAACGAGAAGCAAACCAAGTATTGAATTTAGGGATTTTGATTATATCGTTAACTTTTCGTTTCTTCTCAAGACAATATAAGCTTGTCAGACCTGCATGCATACGGAATATTACTTGGGAGATAAAAGAAATTTTGGGAATATAATAAGCTTTTAAAGTTTTTTTGGGTATTTAGCGGGTTTGCGCTATACTTTTCCATCGAAACGAATATCAGTTTTTCAAACCGGTGGTAGCTACGCAGACAGACATCATTAGAAAATGCCCTACCACCATGGCTTATGATGTTTTCCTACACCGAAAGCTCAAGCTGATTTTAGAGTTGGATATGTGGGCTCGAACCCACGTCCATTGACGCGGGGTCCGACATTACTACTAACTGCGTCATCATCGCTTCATCAATACGCTGTCTATTGTTTTAATTTTTTTTTAAGTTCTCTGTCTTTTATTAGAATTTAATTTTGTTATGGATTTTAATTTGGTTTTGGACCAGAGAAAAAAATAATCAGTCCACATTTCTATTTCATAACAATAATCTATCTTCTATATATATATATATAAGCAAAGTTTGTTTTCTTGTAAACTCGAAAACTACTGGACCGATCAGCATGAAACCACAACCATTCGACGCGTAATTAATCGTAGATGGTTATAGGCTATATATTTTTCAAATGGAACGCGGGCGGAGCCGCGGGCACCAGCTAGTATTGATGTAATGGCAATTCCATATGCATTGGAACATTCAATTACGTCAGCGCTTGTAGATATGTGATATAATGTGTTTAGCCAACGGCGGAATTGCAAAAGTGTCCGCACTGTAAACGCGCGTTCGGCGTGCGCGCCTTCGAGCGCCACGTGGAGTGGTGCGCGGACAAAGCGAAGATACTGCCCGTCGTGCAGTCGCACCCGCCGCAACACATCGCCGACGCCAAGCAGCGGCTCAACGCGCGTACTCAGTACAAAGCACCGCCAGTACGACACAGAAAGTAAACAAAATTGATTTAACCCTTCTGAGAATGCATATCGATCAAAATCTCGTGTTTCTTTACGTAGGCAAATGTGTTTTTTTTGCCGTCTCAATTATATTAAATCTATTTAATCATTTCCGAACGCTAAAAATCTCGAATGTAAGTTTTAAAAGTTTTTACCTTAAATTGCTTGAAACAATTTGCAAATGAACTAAACTAAATACGTTTGATCTAGTTACAAGGTCCATTGTTTGATTAATGATAAGTGCACCTGAAGAGAAATGTAGAATAACTATCCAATGTAACACTCTTATAAACGTATAATAAAATATAATATTTTTTACCTCAATGTACAGTAAACAATATACATATATTTCTTGAAAGAATATGGGAGTGGCGTTTATTCTATACAAATGCATTCCCCTGTTTCCTCCCTGGATAATAGCATTATGCTCAATATTTTTGACCACCGCCATGCCTGTACGTTTTGATTTTTTCCATTCATTAATTATTACAGAAAATAGGAGCATTGGAAAATGAGAAAAATGTTCAATTTTACCGTCGCATTCAGACGTCCGTCAATTAATTTTGATAAATGATAACAAAAAAGCAAAGCATATCCAAAGTCTTTCTTATTTACGAAAGAAAATCGGCCAAATTTTGGTGGAGGAAACAGAACAATACGAAGTGATGTTTTCGCCTATTTTGCATGGGTAAAATCTGCAGTTGTCCCTTTCGTGTTTTATAAATCTTTCTTTGGGGCACAACGCGATAGTAATAAATTTCTGAAATGCCTATTTTTCTTATATGTCGCCGACCGCATATCCTCTTAAGAAAAGCAAACGGCATTTATTATAAAAACGTACTATCATTTTAGGTCATCACAATCGCGTGACAAATCCTCAAATAGTAGATCTGCATCAGTTGATTCTTCACGTGGAGTTTCACCGCCGCCGGCGCCAAGAGAATATGGCGACTATAAACCCGGACGTGTAAGAACATCAGGTAAATCATCAAAAAAAAAAACTAGTCAACCATGTGGACTGCCGAGAGAAGTGAAATCTCGAAACTTTGAAAAACTGTTTTTTTTTACACGGCTTAGTGTTTTGATCACAATCTCACCTGATGTTAAGTGACGATGTGGTCCAGGAAGGGAAACACACTAAGCCTAGAGAAACGTTCTCAAGTGATGGTGCCGGAACACACCTATTGGTCTTTGGCGACAGGTTTGCAAACTTGATGGTGGCACCACCATGCTACGGTTTCCTCACGATGTTTTCCTTCCCCGAAAGCTCAGGCCGATTTTATATATGTGTATGATAGGTGGACTCGAACCCGCGTCCATTGATGCGGAATCTGACCGTACTATCAACTGCGCCATCATCGCTTGTTTTCATGTTACAAAGAGAGACGCTTCAATTTTATTTATTTGCGTAGATTGCAATCGAAAAACCCCCGTTATTAATATTGAATTAATGATTTTGTTTACAGAATCAGTATCTAGTAATGAAGAAACATCTCCGCATATGCCCGTGATAAAGAACACGAGGATTTCACAAACTAACTTATCCGGAGATGCCAATGTAAAAGCAAGACAAGCCAGGCTCGCTAAAGATCTCAGTAGTTCCAGGTATGCGAATAAAGTTTTTATTATTATAATTATTTATAGCGTGTATTTATTGCTTAGCAAATAAGGGAAAAGGAAGGAGGTGTGTTATTTGTATCCCTTTATTACACTCAGTCACTTATTTGTATCCCTTTATTACACTCATTTTGAGTACAAACATCGTTCCTGTCTCCTTGTTTATCCCTTAAATTATCCCTTCCTTTCCTCTTTCTAGAAACCCTCAAGAACATCACCCGCCTTACCCGGACTCTGTTGTCCAACATAGTAATACCGATCCTAGTCTAATAAAATCAAGACCTAAAACTAAACCAAAAAACAAGTTAAATTTAAAAAAATATCAGAAACTTAAAGTCGAAGAAGCTGCTATTAAATATAAAGAAAAAAAATCTATCGAAGAAGATAATTATTTTACTGCTAAAAATAAAAAAAAAAAAAGTAATATTCCTTTACTTAAAAAGCCAATAGGTGGTAATCCGCAGACTGAAAAATGTGATAATTCTAAAATGTCCCATGTAAAAGGTGAAAAGAAAGTAACAAACTTGAAACATTCAGATGTGGATAGGAAAATACGAACGGCAAAAGTGGCACGTAATAGAAATACTACGTCTGAACTATCTAATACGAATATCAAAGATTATAAAACAAAAATCATCAAAAATAGGAAAAGCGAAAGAGATAAATTAAAAAAATTAACGCTACTAACACAAATACAAATAGTACTATGAGTCTGGACAGTCTTGAAGATAGTACTCAAAATTCAATTTTTCAGTCTATTGGCATTAATACTGAACTCCTTTGCCTTCCCTGTGTAATACACGACAGTCTAGAACCGAAACATATTTTTATCAAAAATATCGTAACAAATGCGAAAGACAGCGATTGTGTAATTGATAACAACAGTTCAGAGGCAAAAGTTGAATTACTTTATAAAAATTTAACTATGACCAATTCTAGTGATGTACACATGGTTGAAAAATATTCCACCGATTCTAAAGAAGAGCTTAATATAACCTCAAAATATTCTAACAATTCAATTCTTCTAATGCCTTTAGACGAATACATAAAAACAGATAATGACAGTAAAAGCAAATTTGAAGTTGAAGCTTCTACTAAACATCTAGAATGTATCAATGATCCACCTGTTTACGATAGAGATGATAATTTATGTGAGTTATCTGTTGAAAAGATAGAGGATAACAATGAACATGATTTAAGTGAAAGTTATGATGATTCAATTGAAAACGATAATGAATTCTGTTATGGTAGTGGTGGAACTTATACTAAGTTTACAGAAAATCCAGCGGATCTTGAAGAATTTATGACTGTGACTGATGAAATGATGGAAAATATCGATAAACAATATGTTCGGACAGAAAAAATAGTGCTAGACCTACACACTCCTAATACAAATTCAATTGAAAGTATCAATCTTATTAATACAACTGAGGCATCGAAACAATGTTTTTCGCAAAATTTCGAAGAATTGAAAACTAACTTAGGAGAATTACTCGAAAGTGCTAAAAACTGTGCTGAAAATGATCAGAATAAGGAAGAAACATTTCCAAGTAAAGTAAATTTAAATGATAATAACGTTAACAAGAACATTATCAGCAAAATGGAACATATATCTGTGTATGAACTAAAATTTTATGAATCTGATACACCAAAAAAACATGCTCAAACATCAGAAAGTTCTGAGCTTAAACTACCTTCTATTAAACAGAATAAATCTGGCAGAAATGAAGTTTCAATGAAGAAGACCGTTCCAGGATTAATTAAAACTAACAGAAAATATAAAATGCTAACAGAAGATTCAAGAACACGCAAGAAATATCAAACCTTTATAAAAGAAAATTTTAACGATAACGATAACAATAGTGATAATAAATCAATATCGTCGGAGGCGCCGCCTTTGAAGCTACCGCGGATAGAACGTAAGAGGTCAGATTACTTTCCTTGTCCTTTCCTAATAAATCTTCCTTCCATTTAGTTATAAGCCACTATAGTATTTAAATATAAGTATTTTAAAAATGTAATATAAATAAAAATGTGACTTACTTTTACAGGCTTGATGATAATTACGATCCATTTGAATCAGCTGCTAGGCAAATGAAAGAGCTCATGTCTTCAGAGAGTAATATTCCTAATAAAATACAAAACTCATCCAAAGATTCTAGTAGAACCCTCCCTGTCCTTCGTCCTACAAAGGAAAAGTGCCCTCCCTCTATCATTAGATCTGATAACACAAAAATGATGAAAGACACATTAAATAAGACTTATCAAAAGACTCCGCCCCTACAAAGAATGAAATCGTTCGGAAGTACAAACAACGGAAACAATATTTACACATTTGGCGCTAGAAGTAGTTCCTTTAGAATCACTAGAAACGATAAAAAACCTACACAAAAGTTGAACACTACTTTCACTAAATCTAGTAAAGAGAATATTTTATCACAAGATAAAATATCATTGAATCGTAACTCGAATATGAACAAATCGTTTTCCAGTTACACTTCTTCTTGTTATAGTACACCTAAACTGAAAGATAAAATGCCAAAAATAGCCACGTCTATGTATCATAGTTTTCAGAGATTCACTAATAAAGAACCGGTTAAATTAGATAAAATTAATAGGGAAGATGAAAATAAAAAAGCCGTTAATCTTGATTCGATAATTCAAGTCCGACCAACCGACAGTGACAACTCATCTATGATAGATAGCAGTTACATTGATCCCAGACTTATCAATGAAAACGATAATTTACCCATTAACGTGAATACGATTTTAAATAATCCCGACATTATTAGTAGTATGGAGTCTTTACTAACAACAGAAAATTTACCCGCAAAATTTGAGTCTTTCAGCTCCAATATACATGACAACGATAACAATAGACTTAAAATTACAAAACCAATTATAGACGATCTAAGTTCACAGTATGAGAAGATTATGTCTTCCTTAGAGCAAAACATAGCTTTGAAATCTTCGGTCAGAGACGATGAATCTCTATGCGAAGACTTTGACCTTGAAGAGTTTATAACATCATTCGACGACGAAATAAGTAAACACGAAAACAAACGTACATCTAGCTCCACGACAAGAATAGTAACACAGTCACAGCTTACACAGAACAATAAGTGGTCCAGTACTGACACCGTATGCTCTTCCCCCGTTGTCCGAAACGGTATGATATACCGGTTAACAAATCGATGTCTTTAAATTTTAGGAATAACAATAACGTAACCGAGAACCTATTCCCGTCCTCTATGAAACGTTCCACCTCCCTCCTGGATTCCGTTAAAAAAAAGAGCTCACAAAGCGTTAAAAAAACAATATTAAAACCGAACAACTAGAACAGGATATAATGCAGTCGCTGAAAGATTTTGACAAATTATACGAGGCCGAAAGGATTGAAAACTATCAAGCAAAAAAAGATTTCATTCGCTATAGCGATACTGTGAAACGGGATCCGAGGAAAGCGAAAAAAAAAGCGATGTTATTTCTAATGGGAACAATTCTACGAGAACCTCCAACGGGAAAGCCAGTAACGACTCAGCTTATAGCAGGTTAGTCAGGTAATTGTTTAAAATCAACAACGAATGACGCGAAATCTTTTGCTTTAAAAAAATCATTTCTATACATCATCGTAACTCATATCAAGTCAAAAATGTATTAGGAATTCCATTTTTCAGTTTTTCAGTTTAAACAGGATATCTCCGTCGAAACTGTCTATTTATACCAAAGAACCGGATAGGTTGACGTGTTCGTTGGAACAGGACCCTGTCGGTACCGACTCGGGAGGGAGTTTAAAAGAAGACATCAGATCGATTTCAAGCGACGAGTTCCTTGCGATGGAACGATCTGCTGAATTAGATGGACCCTCGAAACAAACAGGAGTCCAGCAGAGTTACGAGGAGATAGAGACTCATATGATGAACGGTAAGATGTGTGTGTTTCTTTTACTTATTTCAATTCTGATGCTGGTAACTCAACTGTTATGACAATTTTACTAGCTGCTCCTATCTAAATTATAATCTATATTGATAAATAAAATTCGAGTGCCTGTTTGTAATGTCAAATTTTTTTCTTTTACTAAATGTATGTATGTACTGTACCTATACCAAAAATACAATTTTTAAAATCTTTAGTTTGTATGGTCCGGGTAATCTCCGGAAGTGCTGCACCGATTTTGACGGGACTTTTTTTGGCAGATAGCTGAATTTACTCCGGGGTAACTTTTAATTTTCGAAAATGATTAGGTATACCGTGTAAAAAAAATATATATATTCAATGCACAGTTTTACGGGCAAGTGCAGTTTTAAGTGTTTAAGTTTGAATTTATGAGAAATGTTTTTTTTACCTAAGAAATATATTACGAGAACCGTATAAAAAAATTAAAACGCAGCCGCGGGCACTCAGCTAGTATAAATATAAGGAGGAGGAGGATAAGACAAAGAAAAATATGTGTAATGTTTCAGGAAAACATGGAAATTGTAACAGCTCGTCACGTCACAGTCCTACGTGGAAAACGCACGGAGAGCTTAGCTCTAGCGGTTCCGAAGCGTCTTTACATCAACGTAACACTAGCACCGCTCCCCGGTTGTCTCGCTTCTGTCACGAATGCGGTAGTAAATTTCCAGTTGAAACAGCCAAGTTTTGCATTGAATGTGGTGTCAAGAGGCTCGTGGTATAATAGGAAAAAAAAAACGTTATTAAAGAGAAAGTTTTCTAGTCTAATGAATAACTTGGATTCGTACTTGATGTGCTTTTAAAGTTGCATACAAAAAAAAAACATTTAAACCTACCGACTAATTCACATTGAACACAAATTTGCATATAATTTTGATGTATGAATGAAACGGCTTGTTCGTATTGAAACTTAATTAAATTTAATGCAAAAAACGTCTCAAACACAATGAAAATTAGATTATGTCCTATGTAAGTACTATATCATGCGATCGGAACAATAAAACTTTTCGTTGAACCAAGAATCAGGGACCAAACAATTAATGGAATTAATAATTAAAATGGATGCTATTACATAAATAAATGTTGTATCAACCCGAGCGAGAGCTACTTCAAACTTTAAAAATATTTATAAACTTTTTAATTTATTTCATTAAAACGATTTATAATTTAATTCGTTTCATAAAAATCGATTATTCATGTCAAATAATATGAAATACAGGTTATAAAAAAAAGAAGGGAATTGTCAAAATACTTTTAAAGGTTATTTTATCAGGAACTTGATAATATAAGACGGTTGCTTTATCATTTTAGTATTAATGAAAAATGTGTGGGTTAAGTTCAAATACCTGGCAACCCTGATCACAATGTTTTTAAACAATTTATATTTGAATTTATTTTTGGGCAGGAATAATTATTCCCGTTTATTAATTTATATGGATAAATAAATTGTAATTTTTAAACATTATTTTATTTACAAGTATGATCGATGAGGGTAAATTATAAATAATGTTAATTTAAAACTTACAAAAAGTACATGTACTGTGGATTTATTTTAACTTTAGTAAGTTTAGTAGAATGTTACCTTATTGCTGTATTTTTAACCTAGTGCCTTTTTAAATTACTAAACTAATTTTCATCCTTCACTCTAAGTAAATATAGTATGAATGAAAGTTTAGTTTGAAGTACATATTAGATATTAATTAATTGGCCCGATTTGCCTGTAGAATTCAAAATATCTGTGATATGAGGGAATTGTCAAAATATCGAAAACCAAGTAATATCTTGAATAATGTTTGATATGCATTTAAACCGGAATGATGTGCATGTTTTAATTTTGTAATGTAGTAAAAAATATTTTAACAATTTTATTTGATAGTTTTTTTTTCCATCTATGCATTTCTATGTCCAAGTCATAGTTGGCCATTTTAACAAGACTGATTTTATTTTCAAAGTTTTCGAACTATGAAACCATGAACCTTAGTAACTATTGTATTATAGTTATTAATAAAATAAAATTTTATCATGTAATAAATTAACAATTAAACTAACTGGATTTTTATTTATCTCCATTAATTTCCCTCGCAGTAAAAATAAATCTATACTTGAATAAATAGTTAACGAGACAAAATCTGTACATTGAAGATCTTTAAGAAAAACTACTATGTGAGCCTAAAGAATCGATTACAAAACACATTTCGATAGTTTTCAATTTATTGTCTATCTCTCTGTTTATTAATGTGTTGCCAAGCTAGCAAAACTACTGAACCGAATTCGATGGCAGTTGGTAATAACATATATTGCATCCAGGGGGAGAACATAGTCCACAAATTGTATGAATTCCAAGCGGGCACAGCTAGTATAACATAAAAGTTAATAAATAATAGCATTTGAAGTATGAAACTATTAAAGGTCATTAGAATGTGTACTTTAATTGTGGACTCTCGATACAAATTCTACACATATTAAGGGGTTGGCAAAACATGTTTTCTACTTTCAAATTCATTAAATTCTATAATTTAACATAACCTAACAGCAGTCTTGTTTTTATATCTATTGGCACTCGAAGCAATAATTATGTACATTCAGTGGCGGAGCAAGACTATAATTTGATGGTGGCAAAGTACGTTTCTTTTCTTCCCCCCACATTGCGCGATAACTACACAATGAAAATGCAATATATATAACGCGGGCACTCATCTAGTAATATATATATTTGGGGTGTGGCTCGATGCCCCTCGGACCGCAAGGCCGTAGGCGATCGCCCACGCCTTACGCCGCCTCTGTGTACATTTTCATATACTTTATTCATAATCAAAACATACGATAGGCTGCGTAAGTATAAACTGCATTATTTAGCTCTGAGCGCCAGCGCTTAAACTCCATCTTATTTTTTTTTTACTGTAGCATATTGACGGCTGACGTCATAGCATTAATAACGAGAATCTATAAGTTTATCTTTGTTACTATCGCTAGGTTAGAACTAAACTTTTAGCGTTTTATCTAGCTTTGCGTTATTTTAGTTAACTGTTAAAAATGTTGGAACATTTCAAAGTGATCTGTAATGTATGTACCCTAGATGTTTTTTGGCACTGTAACCACAGACAATAATAATTATATTTTATTATTATCATATTTTTAGTAGTTGTTTCAGTTAACAGTGAATTGAAATGACACTTGAATTTTCTGTATTGCTATATTGTTTATTATTCTAACATCTCTACTTTGGTATTTTTTATTTGAAATAACTCAATTAATGTTATATTGTCACTTTAAGTTAAAACATTATGTAATTAAATCCATTTATTGGGGAACAAATAATAGATTATTATTCAAAATAAATACAAGTAATTAAATAAGGGTCTGTTCATAAAATACGTCACGCTAAATTCAGCTATTTTGACCCCTCCCTCTCTATTGTCAGGCTGTGTCTCACACTTTCTGTGACACCCTAGAAATATTTCGTCACTAAAACTAATACCCCCCTCTTGAGTATGTTAAATTTCAAATGATAGTAGGTACACAAATTTTGAGAATTAAAAATATTTAATTATTTATAATAAAAATTAATTAAATCAATAAAAATCGGTAATTAAGTTTTTTAAAAATTTAATATTATTTGTTAGTTTACAGCTTAAAATATAACTTATTCTTATATGTACTTATAGAAAGTAAGATACTCCGACCGTTAAATTGCTTTTTCGAAAAATTATTTTTGCGAGTTTTGAATACACACTGCGGCATTGTGAGACGTGTTTACATTGGCTGTTTCAAGCGAACTAAACAAAATAAGATCTCACTTCTCAAGTGAGCTCTTATTTAACGAGACGGTATTTTTTGCGCCGACGCGATATCTAGTTGCTATTGCTGATCGAAGAATATAATAATAAATGCATGAGAAACAGTATTTTTATTTCTTACTGAATCGAGAGCGCAGAGTACATGGAAACGCTACTCTCTTAAGTATTGAAAAAATAAAGAAACCAGTTGTGACGGATCGCAACGCCGCTAGAGCTGCGCCACAGAGCGCTAGCTCATGTCGAAAAATAATGAACATCGAACGTCATGTTGCCGTAGACACCCGACCCCCCTCGTAACACTCAGCAAGACCCTCCCCGCCCGCCCTGTATGCGAACGTATTTTATGAACGGCCCCTAATAAGTTATTAAATAATACAATATTATATATATGGGCGTGTATTTTATAATGTTTTTACTATTAATGGTATTTTATTACAATAAATTATTTACATCGTACATGCTTAATGTTAGTAATTTTATTATGTCACATACTAAACCAAACCGCATACAATAATACATACATAAAATACGGAAAAAAAAAAAATAGAAATTGCTATATATATTTAAGCAACATACATATGTTGCTTTTTATAATATGTGAGAATTGATGTGGCGGCGTTGACGTTGCTACTACAGCAGTAGCAAGTTTCTCGTGAATGACGTCCGCACCTAAATAAATAAATACCCACTAAACCCCCCGGGGCCACCCGCCGCATTCAGGGGGCGGTACGGGATTGGTGTCACAAGCACCGCGTCGTCCCCTGCGGCAGGCCCAACAGGGCCACGTCCAGTAAATCAGCCAAGTTGGGAATGGGGGATGACGTCCGCACCTGACTATACACCGTCCGGTTCGCGCGTCTTAAATATGAAGACCTGCACGCTTTATGGTAGTGTGGTCAAATACCGCGTTGGTCGACGGAGATCAAAATCCAGCTACTCTATGAGCCTGAAAGCTTTGGATGAAGAAAAACATCTTGATGAAACTATAGCAAGGCGGTACAGTGTTCACCGGGCTAGGTGTTTTCCGGTAGCATAATTGAGAGCCAGCACCTCTAGCCACTGAAGGTGAGTGGAAAACTGATCCTTCAGGCCTTTCAGCTCTTTAATTCTGTCAGACTCTAGAGAAAAACGCCACGGGCATGACACAGAAGTGTGTAGTAGACCTCTTTTTCAAAAAGGGTGATAACACCCTTTTGAAAAATTATAGACCCATCTCACTTCTGAGTCATGTCTATAAGCTGTTTTCGAGAATCCTCACGAACAGACTAGCGCGCAGACTTGACGACTTCCAGCGTCCCGAACAAGCCGGCTACCGAAAAGGCTAATCGGCGAATCCAACTCGGCTGGGCCGCGTTCGGGAAGCTACACAAAACCCTCTCTTTCGAAATACCGCAGTGACTCAGGACGAAAGTCTTCGACCAGTGTGTGTTGCCAGTAATGACATACGGCACTGAGACGTGATCACTCACAATGGACCTAATAAGAAAGCTCAAAGGACAATGGAGAGGGTTATGCTTGGAGTTTCACTGCGTGATCAAATCAGAAATGAGGAGATCCGCAGATTGACCAAAGTAACCGACATTGCCCGAAGAATTACTAAGCATAAGTGGCAGTGGGCTGGGCACATTGCTCGCAGAACCGATGCCCGATGGGGCCAACGGGTTCTCGAATGACCACCACGCACCGGAAGACGTAACATCGGTAGGACCCCACAAGGTGGACCGACGACCTTATGAAGGTCGCGGGAATCCGCTGGCTGCGGGTGGCGCAAGACCGGGCATCGTGGAGATCTTTGGGACAGACCTATGTCCAGCTGTAGACGCCTTTCGGTTGAATGGATGGACGGGTGGACCTCTAGGCATAGCGTGTTACAATCTTAAACCGCATTGTTACAGCAGGTGAGATTCGATCAATACATATCAAACGTTAGAAGTATACAGGTCAATTTTGGTATAATTTATGTTTTAGTGTATGGTAATTTTAGGATAAATAGTGGACTTTAGCATGTTTGATTTGTAATTAATAACGAGGTTTTATTTCATGTATGGACCACTGTCTACACATAATTGGATTAAAAGATTTGTTTCAAATCTGATGAAACATAACACAACCTTGCCCAAGTCTAAATACAGGCAAAGATTTTGACAATTGACCTTAACTCTTTAGGTTTCGATTTTTAATTCTTGGTAGATAATCTTGCTTGTAACTATCGTATCTATCGTGTGATTGGTAGATTAGTTCAACGAACTTTTCCCCGCTACACCAGTTTATGTTCCAGATGTTTTTAGAACTATTTATTTACATAATCGATGAAGACGCTATACGACTTTAAAAAACTTGAAACACTTTTTTTAATTTACTTATATATTAGTGATACAATTTATAACGTTAAAGTCTAAACATACTCCTATGAACTTTTCTTGATGGAATTGAACCTCTCATTCTTAGCCTTCTTAATGCTTCCCGAAGATGCTTAGGTTGTAATGGCCCAGGCTCACCAGACTTTTCCAATACTTCAAGAGCTGAAATCAGATTTTATGATAGTGATAACACTCGATATAATTCGTGTTCATCCTTAGATATTATATTTGAAACAAAACAAAAAAACTTAACTACAGCTTGAAGTATTAAAAGTAACATAACAACATTTTTTCATATCGAATTTGCCTTGTCTTATTGTCAAAGAATATAATGAAAAACTTGAAATTATTTCTTACATGTTTTATTTTATTAGTAACTAGAAGCGACAGTTGAAACTAAATAAAAGTTAATTTAAAAAATGTAGATTTGAGAACATGCTTATTTGTTTTTTTTAAAGCTCTCATTAATTGTGGTTTAATTTATCTAAGATTATTAATTATATAAAACATTCTGATTTCAGAGCCATTTGCGTCGCACTATCAATTGGCGGTTATAAGGAACCTAATCGCCCTTGCAATATCACCATGTATTAGAAAAATACAAAACAATATAATGATAATTTAAACTGAATAATTCTAACAGTTATTATTAATTACTTCCAGTTTAAAGAACAGTGGAACTGTGCCAACTTGCACAAAATAAAAAATGCTAAATCATGGAAATAATGTACATTCCATGTACCTGATAAAATAACTTTATAAACATTATAAACCTCTATGGTGAGATTTCATCCTACCTGGCCTGGTATAGTAATGAGATAGAAAATAAAAACTAATATGTAATCATGTTATAGAATATAAGTGAATTTATTAATGTATCAAATAGAGTTAAAAGAAACAGAAATAAGGGCCACAAATATGTAATAGTTATTAAGTCAAATGCAATTGTAATAGAAGATATAGTGCTAAGAATTATGTAAAAAAATGTTGTGGGTAAAGACGTAAAATAAAGACATAAAAATAAAAGAAAAAAAAAGATATAATAAAAACATGAAGTGGGTGTAAACAATTTTTTCAATTTATATACTACGTTAATAAGAACTCAGGTTACGCCTGAGGTGTAAGGGGACAAAAAAAAATACACTCCAAAAGACCAAACCCAAAATTTTAATGAAAAATCAGTAAAAAAACACTAGTGCAAATACATGTTTTATTATGGCAATGTTAGATTTAGTAAATAAGGTATGGGATTTTAAGTATAACTATTTATATTTTAGTTTTATACTCACCTTCTTCTACCACTTCTCCGACAAATACTTTAGCAATGCCGGACATGGCAATAACTACATTTTGACCAACTGAACAACCCGTAATTGTCTGCATGAGCCTTTTAACAGCGGCTTTTGGGAAAGCGGCACGTCTGTACATTTCATACCTATCCAGTTGTTCTTCTGTGAAGTTTGAGACTAGTACCCTGACAAAGAATTATTATTGCTAATTTATTCAGGTACATGATTGAAATTTATACATAATATATAAAACAAAGTCAGGTCAGATACACTATATTTATAACTGAAGAACGGCTGGACCGATTATAATTATCTTTGATTTGATGGACTTATCACTGCCCTCTATAGCTGAATAAATATTAAAAGTTCTTTTTCTGTTGATACATTTTGTATGGAATAACTTTTTTGATATCGTAAGAATGGTTTCAATGATTTTTTAATTTGTCTCAAGGAGTTCAAAAAGTTTTTCTAATGCATTAATAGAAAAACTATTCCAGCTAATAATATAACATTTATTGATTCTGAAGCAGTAAGAAGTTTGCCAGGACAGCTAACTAAAATTTATGACAAATCTTTATTTTTTTATAATAAATATGAAAAGAATTAATTTTGATATACTATATTAAGATAATTTTACTTTATGGTTACTTTTGATAAATTAATCTAAATAAGTACTATGGATTTTTTTTATGTGATGATTTGAGATTTACATACATATAGTAAAATTTACTTAAGATATGTTTAAAATATATTTACTGCATCTTTTCTCTTTCCTCTTCTTCCAATTCTTTTTTGCTCTTCTTTTCTCTTTCTCTTTCATTCATAATCTCTTCTGCTGTTAGGGAGTCATAAGGATTTGATGTTTCATTATGTTGAAATTCATTCATATTTGACATAATTACATTGTCTGATTCTTCTGTAAAATTTCTGTGATACTTATCTTCAATAACGTCAGACTGTGTAATATTAGAGTTATCAAAGCAGTAATCATTCACATAAGAGTCATATTGATCAGTAACATCATTGAGATGTTCTTGTTGAGTATTTAAAAATGATTCAGAATTGTCACTGTAAATGTTGCCCAATTCATCAGCTTTGTGAATAGTTTCTATATTATGTACACTGTCTGAGAAAGTGTCTATTACTTCACTCTCAGACTTGGTATGTAATGTTTCCCCATAGTTGACTAAAGTTGTATCTAAAATAAATAAAAAAACAATATATGACAACAAAAAACATATTTCTTCAATTAGCTTAAGCAGCCTTATTCCAAACTCTTTGAAATTTATTCTAAGCAGCATCCAGACATTGAAGATTTAAAAACTTTTAAAATTAAAAACAAAACCGACTACAAAAGAATAAACTATAAAAATGCACTAAAAAGCCAATAAATAATTACTTTATTAATCTGGTTCCTTAATTTTGAAATTGATGCCAGCTTATGGATAACAAAGTGGTGTAAATGTATGTTACTAATTATATACAATTTTAATTAATTGTTCTTTAAAATCACCCTAGTCCTTTATTTAGCTTATGTGTAATTCTGATAAAGTTTAGGGAGTTATTTCCATTTGTAAATGAGTACATTGGTTATCTCTAGCTGGCACCAACTCCAAAATTAAAGAACCAGATTAATAAAGTAATTATTTTTCAACTTTTTAGTTTCAGTCTATACTTTTAAGTGTAGTTTTGAAGCATACTTCATAGCTTTGGAAAAGGATATATGAACCATATATAAATGTCTATAATATTCAAGGGTTTTTCTCAATTTCCCTGAGGTCCACTGATCAGATCCTGATCTGGTGAAAATGGGACAACCTCAAAAGTGTACTCCTTTCAAAAAAAAAAACACACACACAAAGATAAATTGATAGCCTCCTCCTTTTTGAAGTTGGTTAAAAAACATTGCAAATTACAAATTTAATAATTTATAAGATACATTAGAAAATGAAGCTAGCAAGTTATATAGGACAGGCTGAAGATATATTGTAATAAACTTAACTTACTTATTCAAAAACAATAACACATGTTTTAATTATAATTGTAGATTAAACATGTTACTAATTATAACAAGAACCGAAGTGTGGAATGTATTAAAATAAATATAACCTAGGGTAGTGTTCTTTTTAATTATCTCTATATAATTCTGATTTAATAGAAGTCATGAAGAAATAATCAAAATATAATAACATTGCTTATACATGCTTACATTCAGGTTCATCTTTTAACAGGTTCTCTTCAATTTCTAATGATATTTCTTGGGAAACATCTTCATTCGAATCACTGTGTTCTAATTCTTGCTCTAACTCTTCCCCTGCAAATTTGAAGAATAGTAAGTAAAAGCCATGTTTAAATTAAATATCTACTAAATTGTGTTATATCTAAAGCCTATTCCCAACCGTGTATTCACTACATTCCAAGATTAGGTTAATGGTAGCTTTTTAATAAAATTACTCAGTTATGCTACAAGTTTTGACAATGTATAAATAACCAAAGAATAGTTTACAATAAAGTGAATAGGTAAAAACAAACAATTTATAATAAATATAGTAAAAAAAAACATTTTCTGAATCAAAATGATTGACACAAGTTCATTTTATGTATTTATTGTAAAGATTCTAAAGATCTATGTGTATATCATTTTTATTTATAGTTACATCGGAATATATTAAATCTACCTCTTAATCTCTCTGCTTCTGAAAGTTCATTGTTAAGATTTTCAGCCATTATCAAATAAAATAAATAACCAACTAAAAAAGCAAAAAGAATCAATGCAACTGTTTATCAAAAATCAAAATAATATTATTTTATTTGGTTTCCTTTTCTTCTTCTTCTTAGTTAATGGCAATTTGTGTTCAGACAATTAGTGCCAATGTCATGTAGATAAGATGTATTTTCAATCTTGTATTAGCGTTACCAGCTCCAGCAAAACTATGGCTCATCCTGCTAGAACTTTATATGGAGCTTTTGCGGCACCTCAGAATAAATGCTCCGCGTTATTTTCCATAATAAACTTGACTTGTACACAATAACCAAACTATATCACATTTAAAGCCACCAAAAATTCATGATATAGCGTCAAATATACAAATTTAATTAATTAAAGAAAACAACCGCTACATGTTAGACTGAGATCCCGCCAAAATCTCCTTGGTTCCATTTATTCCTTTTTAAGGAAAAGGCAAAGGTACTAGTAGATGGTCTACTAGCCAAGTCAGATGTTAAGAACAATATCAATAAATGAATGTCGGTTACAAAATGATGACCTTCTATTACGATCACAATGGGAATGGTTGGGAGACTTCAGAATTCACACTCCATGCCATTACTTCCACTTCACTACACTTGTGTATCATAACTAAATTATATCATATAAAATGCCACCACAATGACATAATATATAGCCAAATACTGCAAAATAATAAATTAAAATAAGGACAACGACATGGCAGACCAAAATTGAGCCAAGCCCCCTCAAAATAGAATTATTTTTTTATTCCATTAATTCCGTTTCAGAAAAAGCAAAGGTACTATCTATTAAAGAAGATTTCATTAGCAATGTAAAAACCTATTTGATATGTCATTCTTATAAAAAAGAAAATGTATTGTAGCTTAGTGACTAGTTGTTTAGTGTCATTCTGTATATATTCAATTGTTTTATCGAGAGCTGAGAATGCCTTATAAATTCGTCTTCCTGGTTGTGTTTTTGCCTTAATTGGTTATGGGCCCAGATACACAAAGCTAATATACGTAAAGCACGTAATGGAATTATCCAAAATACAAATTGCAAAACTCGATGGGCGCAACTGGGTACAATGGAAGTACCGTTTGCTGGCTTTATTGCGGGGCATGAACGGTCTTATGGACATTGTAGACGGAACAACGTGTATGCAAAAGATGCCTGTAAAATGCACAGTTGATGCTGATGCTACAGCTGAAGCTGTGGATCTTTATAACTAAGAAGTAAAAAGTATGGTCTGTTTACTATTCTAATTTACTCTCATAGGACATTAAGAAGTTTCACTTCAAAAACGTTAAAAAAAATCGTAAATAAAGTATACAGAGTTTTGGTAGGATCTCAGTCTGTCAAATGTTATGTAGCAGTTATTTTCTTAAATTCATTACCTTGTGTATTTGATCCTATATCATGTAATCTCTATATCATTCTCGACTATGAACTAGTCTAAATACCTGTTCCAATTTTTGTTTGATACAAATTACTAAATGTAAAAAATATATCGATCCATAGGACAAAATAATTGATAAATATTTTTATAAAGCTGAAAATTAAATTTAGTATTTTAAATACTTATTCTCTACATAAAAAAATGTTACAACGTCATCTAATGAATTATAAAAAAGCAAGAACTCAATATTTCAATCAAGTCCTAATACCTATTCCTAATATTTTTATGGGATACTGCTTTGGCAGCTTTGGATCGAATAAATATTTGGATTCGATCCATTACTTGTAATATTATTGCTAATAATATTATGGTAAACTTTTTTATGTTCAGTTTGTAAAAAACGTACGTATATTAACTTATAATAAATGAAACAATTATGTATGTGAAAAAAAATTAAAAATTTAAAATGTAAATATGTATGGGGTTTGAACCTATAACACTGGCAGGATGAGAAAAATATTCAGAGTACCTAACCCCGGTGAGAAGTATTAGGTACGTACTGGTATCGAAAAATACCTAATACGATAAATTTACCTCACGTCTATCTGTGGGTGTCAGACCATAGATAACACACTAATACTGCAAGACTGTCAGGACAGTTGTCAGATTCATCTCTGGTTGTCAGTGTCAGTAAATGAATGTGGTCTTGTAGGCTATGTTTGACTGTTTGGCACATTAACTCGGCAGCGGTGCCTATGGTATTTGCGGATGTGAATTTGATATAATAAAATATTATTTGTACTCTGGGTGCGGATAGAGAGTTCCATCATGAGTGCAATAATGAAAGTCACTGTTTCACGAAGTCCGGCATTATTGGTTTGTAATAATTTGAATACTTTCTAAAGATTTATAAATAAGTTATGTAATCGATAATAATTACTTTCTGATATGTTTTGGGAAAATGCTATGGTTCGAATTGTAATTCTTACCATTGTACTTTTGTAGTTCTCTTCATTTTATAACAAGGTTGAAATCTGATTTCGTTAAATAACGATAAACGTTAACAATTATATTTTTATTGTGTCATAGTTTTATTAAAATATATATGCTTAAAAAGATATAAACTCGTATTTTCGCTAAAATATTTCATCAATAAATTCACAAGAATAAATCATATCCCTATATATTTTAAATTTCTAAGATGCTTCTTATACAATAATTTTACTGACGAAGGTATATATATAAATTAGTAAAATATACATAATATCTTCTAATATGCAATGATTATTCAGATAAAAAATAAAAAGTTGAATCTAATCATAAAAGCATCATTATATAATTGTAAGCACATATTTGTACATTTTCTGTTTACTATAATAATATTGTAATTATTTAGCTTAGATATTAAACATTATATATTGTAATCATGCGTGATTCAAATAATAATAATGTTATGTGTAAACTTTAATGATCTCAGTACTGTAATTGTTGTTATAAATAAATACATACATATAATATACCATTAATACTAAAACTACAGAGTCAGTACAAAATTACTTTTATCAGTATTGGGTAGAAACAGGAATTTGATAATTGGTACTTCTAGTATAAATAATAAATTTAAAGCTCCATTTAGCCTGATTAAATAAAGGATATTTTAAAATTGACTTGCTTTCCAAAAAAGTATCCACCAAATGGCTTAAAAACAGTATAGAGAATTACAAGAATGTAATAAGCTAGATAATAATTCATCTAAATTTAATTAATTAATTTATTTAGGAGTCTAACTTCCATAAGAGAATCATTATAGGTATTAGACATGTTTTACAACTATGAAACATAACACCATGTGTTTTTGTGATTATATATGCTCTTTAATTTAGAATTTGAGTTGAAATTGTGAAAAGCTTTTCTATTTCATTTATTTTGTTTCAGACTTCGTATTTGTATAGAAATCTTTATCGGAATGTGGGAGGAGCTACATCTGTCAGAAATGCATCAACTAATACAAATATATCAAAATCGTACACAGTAATTGATCACAAACATGATGCTTTAGTCATTGGTGCTGGTGGGGCAGGATTACGAGCGGCCTTCGGTCTTGTTCAAGAAGGTTTTAAGACTGCAGTTGTCACAAAACTATTCCCGACCAGATCTCATACTGTCGCCGCGCAAGGTGGAATCAATGCTGCTTTAGGTAAACCAATATATATATTCAAAAACACAGTGCAAAAAAAATTTCAACATTTCTATAGTTTTGTTTATTTTGTTACTGAAAATAATACAGTAATAATATTAAACCTTTTATTGAATGCTAAAATTATAAAGTAAATTTAAAGTTTGTAAAATTCTATATACTTATACATGTACAGAAAATCTTGAAGGATAAAGAAAATCAAATAAAACATGAAGATGACATATACCTTCTTGACCTATTTTGATAGTATCACATTCCGATACTATATTCTATTATAAAAAAATATTGTCTTAAAAATATTGAGGTCATTAATTGGGATAAAAATATGTTCAAAAATTTGATCATCTATTGTGTAGTTTCTGAGTATATTGCATACAAACATTGTGACACAGGGTTTTTATATGTATAAAATTATAATGTATCAATATATGTACTGAAACTAGACAAGATAACATTCTAAATTACTAAGTGTTCTCGAATTAGAAGCACTCATTAACCTGACATGCTATGAGATAGACAAATTGTGTTTTTCATATTAAGTCTTCATAGTAAGTTCAATTCTCTAGCTAAGAGTTGTCATGCAATCAGGCATTAATCAAAGAAAGTATTCTTAAATAATCTTAGTGCTTGGGAAAATAATATAGACCCTTTTTAAATTACTGATTACTTTTAATTACTTCAATCATTGTTAATGTAATTGGTTTCATCCTTAAGAAGACATGCGGTCGGAAAAGTAGGTATATCAGAAATCTATTGCTATCGCGTTGCGCCCCAAAGAATAAATTATAAAACACGAAGGTAATAGCTGCAACGCGGGCAAAATTGACGAAGGCATCACTTCATAGTACCCTGTTTCCTCCTCCAAAACTAAACCGATATTTAATTTTCTTTCATTTTTACAGTAATAAAGACTTTAGATATACCTGTGCGTTTTGCTTTTTTTTAATTTTATCCATCAAATTTGTCTGACGAACGTTTGAAAATGACGGGAAAAATCGAATTTTTTTTCATTTCCAAAGGCTTATAGTTTCTACAATAACTAATTTATGGAAAAAATCAAAACGTACGGGCATGGTCGTGATGGATATATATTATTTTTGTATAAAAATATTTACCATAATGCATTTATCCAGGAAGGAAACAGGGGACTTGTGCTTTCCTAGGAATCCTAGGAAAGATATTTTGTATATGTAACATTATTTGTAATTTTTTAATATTGTGTTGGTACTTATTATAACAATCAGCTTGATTTCAAAGCAAATATCGTAATGAAAGCGTAACGATTAATGCTATTCCCAGAGCTTCATTAAAATAGCCGTGGGATCAAACACTTTCTAAAAACATCATATTTTTTTAAGTCCATATCGGTATACTTTATTTTTACATTTAAATTGCGCTTTGAATATATTAAATAATCATATGTAAATCGTGTAAAATGTAGATTTTTTTTACTTAACTACTTAAGTGGCAGTGGGTTGGGCACGTTACTCGCAGAACCGATGCCCGATGAGGCCAACGGGTTCTCGAATGGTTACCACACACCGGAAGACGTAGCGTGGTTAGGCCCTCCACAAGGTGGACCGACGACCTGGTCAAGGTCTCGGAAATCCGGTGGATGCGGGTGGCTTAAGACCGGTCGTCGTGGAGCTCTGGAGGAGACCTATGTCCAACAGTGGACGTCTTTCGGTTGAGTGGATAGATGGATGGAGGGACTTAGATTTAAACTTTACTACTTTAATGATCACAGTACTGTAATTTTTGTATACAGATATAATAAGTTAATACACCTTTAACAATAAAATTAGAAGAATTGGCTTGTAAAGTTTGAGTGTAATCTAGTCATTTACATCGGCCAAGAGCCGTCTGATCTTAGAATATACTAAAATAAGCAAAAGTATAGAGGTAGTCTGCAAGCTGAGGAGATTTTATCTACTACATAAAGATTAATAATACGTTCGTCCGATACGCGAAATTGGACCTCAATTGTTACTACAAAAAATTTGAGAGAAAGAAATCTAACATTTTCTATTAATAAAACTAAATCTCCTAAATAGCTACTTACTTAATAAGAATAAATAAAATCTTCGATAAACATAGGAAAAAAATGCTGCGAAAGTAGACAAGAATAAAGTTTAATATTAATTTAGAATCAAAATTTAGTAAGTGTAATATGTATAAATTCTATTTAGGGGTATTTTCAAAGGAAAAAGTTACAAGCAATAAATAAATTTAACTTGGAAGTACCTGTAAGGAAATGTTAATGTATATTGAAAGTGACAAGTTTGTCATAAAATAAATCATATCGTGTGCCAAATATGTTTTTTTCGTCAATCGCATTTTCTACAGAACTTTAAGTTAAGTGTTTTTAAGATGGAGAGCAAAGAAAATTTTATGCTTTCTTATGGCATAAGACTATCCAACTGCTTTGATTTTTGCGTTTGGCACGCGATATGATCTCTCATCTATACGATCCGATTCAATGGCCAGTTTTACTGGAAAGTGCTTTTGAACTTATGAGAAATATCTTTGCTTTCTGTTAGTAATCAAAAATAATTTAGGGCCTGTACAAAAAATATTTAATTTTATATAGGTACAGTTTTATGTAATCTTAACCTTCACTCTCAATTACTCTTTCTGTCAACTAAGCATTAAGTTGCGAATAAGTTTTGATATTGTCATTCTATATACTATTATATGCATAGAATATAGATGATTAGCATAATGATGACGAGAAAAGAAATAATGACAATATCAAAACTTATTCGGAACTTATTGCTATATATATAAAATAGGATAAAAATATAAGGATGGGACTACTACCATTCGACTCGGAATTTTTTTGCAAAAGCCTATAGGCTATTTTTATTTTTTGGATTCCGTCTAACCTTTCTCAGTTTTTTTTTCAATTTAATCTCACGTACATTTTTTACGCTAATAAAAACAAAATACTCTCCTTTTTCTTCATTCATTTGTTTTTTTTTTTTTTTAGGTTAATATGCAATTTATTGCTTACACCTTAAGAACATTTGAAACGCGGGCGGCGCCTCGGGTACCAGCTAGTGTATTATATTTCTACGTAAATGATGGTATTTAGAGATATATAACCATAAATCATAGAATAAAATTTGGGTTGCCATATGCGTGATTTCTTTATCAAATTTAATTTTTTTAAAGGGGGTACAGTGTATATACCGACACATAGCTAAATAGGTAATTTTTTCCAATGATTATTTAAAAACTATTATTGTGTAATGAATAATTTTGGGAAATAGAAAATATGATACGCGAGCGGAACCGCGGGAGTAATATTATGGATAAAACTTTGAACAGTATTTATTTATTTATAGGTAACATGGAAGAAGACAGTTGGCTGTGGCATATGTATGACACTGTGAAAGGATCCGATTGGCTGGGAGACCAGGTAAACGTTATCATGTAAATAACTCGGAAATTTCCTCAATGTATGTTCGTCCTACTTTTATTTCGTATCAGTTGGTTTTTACATTGCGAAAATCATTCGTGGCACGATCACATTTATTCGAATATTAACACGTATGTGTCAGTAAATAACCAATATTAGTCGAACAAAGTGGGATCTGTCAGCCGTCAATAGTAAAATGTTTGTTGATACGTTTAATCTGTAAAAAATAATTTATTTTATATATTGTACGAGTACATACATAAGATTATACAATAAAAACTTCATTTTTTTTATTTATCAGTAATCGTATTAAGTTTCATACGTACAGACTTGTTATTTAGGTAACATTTTTGTATTCAGTAACAGTACGAGCGGAGACTCGAGCCTTCTAAAGGTTTCTTTGAGCTTCTTATCATCCCACTCAAAGGTTAACCACCTTATGTTCCGTCTCTTTCGTTGTGACACTTGTGCAGTGAAGAGCGACAAGGTCAGCAATTCTATTATTTCGAAATAAAAACTTTGGAGATCGCGTCGCGTGTTAGGCTATATACGTCGACTTTATTTCTAAATATAAAACGGCATATTATAAATATTATGAAGCGAATCTTTGTTGAGTATTAAGTAGATATTAAATTTGTCAAATAGAATTCTGGATTTAACTTAATTTTTAAACAATTACAATTTTTGCAACTTGTTGAATTCGGAACTATTCTATTGTAATGAAAGTGCTTATGCAAATTATGTTTAAGTATGACAGAATGCTCGCCTTTTTTCCATTACGGTTTATATTGTGTTAAAGACACCATTTAAACATTTCAAATTGTAACTTGTCCGTGTATAATTTGTTGCTCATTAGCTTGGTGTCCACGGCTGCTCCCGCGCTTCATTTATTTTTCACTGCGTAATATAGTTTTTATTTTATTTTTCATACAGGAACCCAATTATTTTTTTAATGTTTTTGCTACTAATTAATTAATGCCAGTAAAACTGTGGATTGATTCGGTTTTTTATGAGTTTTAATTTTTTTACGCGTAACCCTAATTATTTTCGAAAAACGAATGCACCCTAAAGTTACGCGGAGTAACTTCAGCTATCTAAGAAAAAATTCTCACCGAAATCAGTCCAGCAGTTCCGTAGATTAGCCGTTACAAACAGGCAGACAGACAAAAAATTACAACATTGCATCTTTGGTGTAGGATATATACAATTCATACGTAGTTAGTAAAAAAAAATTGACATATATTACAGACACATTTTATATATTAACTACAACAAAAATTAATTTTTTTTTGAATGACTCTACATCGCGCTATGGTTGTGTTGTCTTCTATTATACATACAATATATGTTTCGAAACAGTCTATGCTTCAATTTTATTTAAATAGTATCTATTACTTGAGTGCGACTGAAATACGATATCAATTGAAAAACGTAACTTTTGTAGTTAAGTGATGATTTAGTTAATTTTTAACACAGGTATGTAAGATTAAGATTTATAGAATATTATTTATAGAATTACTTGCTTTAAATCCGGGTCGATGTATTTACAAATCAGTAGACCTACCTACATAGCGTTTTTAATATGTATGTAATAAACAACGATGCTGTCTGTTTGTATATAAAATAAATACTTAAATTTAACCCCTTGTGCACTAACCTTTTTTTTTTTCTGACGAGGGGAATGCATTTACTCACTACCCTTACCTATTGCATTAGTGAGACCGGAATCCCCCAATGCAATAGGTAAGGGGGCACGGAGGGACGACTCCGTGCCAGTGTGGGACTCGTCCGGAAATACCCACTAAACCCCCCGGGGCCGTCCGCCGCATTTGGGATGGGGGCGATACGGGATGGCTTTCGCAAGCACCGCGTCGCCCCCTGCAGCAAACCCACCAAGCCTCGTCCGTACAATGACCCAGCGGGGGTTTGGGGGGGGGGAACTCCCCCACCCACCTCTTCGCCCACTTCTCAGAGAGAAGTATGACCTAGGTGGTCAGCCGTCCGAGGGCAGGGTATACTCCCCGCCCCCCTTGTGCACTAAACTGTCGTTTACGCCAGCGTTCCATTGTTTTCCTATTGTCTCATTTTTATGGGTAATCAACATATTAAAATTTGTACGGACATTATATTTGTATTACTGTAAATGTAATAAACATGTTGTCTTGAAGTGTAAATTGGTACTTACTATTACAAAATACGGGGTAAGTAATCTCTCATCCTGATTCTTTCAGACTAAACAGTGATTCTGATTGATTAATACCTTAATTATTTCAACGGATTAATGCCTTAAGGCTAATGTTTCATAAGATCAGAATTGTTGCGACGATAAAACAGCGTCGATAAGGCGCTGTATTTATCATGAAATAAGATTATTTCTCGATAATTCTAAAAAAAAAAAACAATTTTGTCTTTTTATTATCATTCTCCTGTTTACTTGTAATTATATAGTTTGAAATTTAATACTGCATTATTATTCATTATAATACAGCTCATTCTTGACAGTGATAGTATTGAGTGGATAGGATTGATTTATTGTAAGTTATGTTTAGTTTGCAATCGATTAGACCTGATAGATATTTTAATTCTTATTATAGTTAAAATCTGTTATTATGTAAAACTTGTTTTCAAATAAACAAAAAACAAACCTAACAAATCCTTATCTTCGGTAATAAAGTAGAAACACCAGGAAAACTTCAACATTCTCAAATTCAAAAACCAGTTATAAAATAATTCGACGTACCATTAATGGTCTCTCGTCAGACTGGTTACTGGATATATAGCACTTATTAAATGTTGTGTCGTTTTGATCGTCTATGAATAAAATGGAAAATTCCTATAATTGATAACAATTTCACCTCTCATAATTTTATCAACACACCACACAACCGTATCATAACATTCATAAATAATAAATCTTATACTATAAGTTTATGATTTTTTTTTTCTTATCTACTTCAGATAACTATGCTGTATGCAGTGATCCAACTGTTTCGTAAAACAGTTTTTATCTCTTTGTTGTTTAGAAATACAACAAGAGTGTTTTTCGAACGCCTCATACGGCATTTTTAATTTGAACACTTGACTATATACGTTTATACTGGATATGCACGTATAAAACGATTTAAAAAAATGACACTTTATCTCTTGGAGGTGAAATAATAATATAAAGCTAAATTATATCTATCTATGGAAAATAGTGAGTGGTACCGCTCATAGAAACAAGGTTTAGATGTAATATGAATTAGTTCAAGAGTATTCGTCAATATGATTATGTAAATTGTGCTCTTTTTGACCTCATCATCCATTGCAAGTAAAGGATTATTGAAATGTCGATATTAGATAAATTTTTTTATTGGTATACAATATAATTTTATGGTGCGTGTTATCGTCACCTAAATTTCGAGGAAACTTCAAACTTATAACTCCTGGTAAGTACGTTGTGAAGGCATAATTGAGGAAATAGTTAGTACATAATAGTGAAGTTGTTTATCATTATTAAACAAAACTATACACAACTAGTTAAATAGTTTTTGTTAACTATTAAACCAACAAAGAAGGAAACAATATGTATATTCAACATTGTTACTCAAATGGGTATAACGTTTGTTATTTTTATTTTCTAACCCTCCTCATTCTTAATTCAAATATTAAAAGACACATGGTACACCTAGATAAGGTGTACCATGTGTCTCGGACACAACTTGCGACTGTATGAAGCCGTTTAAATTGAAGGGCAGAATATATAAGTCCGTAATAAGACCTGTCATACTGTATGGATGGGAATGTTGGGCTATGGATGAAGAAAGACTGCATGTAGCAGAGATGCGAATGTTGAGATGGATGTGTGGCGCGACCAGAATGGATGGGATCAGGAATAACTATGTTAAAGGAAGTTTGAAAATTGCTCCAGTGATAGAAAAGATGAAAGGAAATCGTTTGTCTTGGTATCCACATGTTTTGAGAAGAGACGATACGCAATTGACCAAAAAAATGATGACAATTAAAGTTGAGGAATGGGGAGAAGACCTCCAAAGAAAATATGGATGGAATGTGTGAGGGTAGATATGAAGTCAAAAGGGGTGACTGAAGGTATGGTGGCTGATAGAGATGTATGTAAGAAGAAGACATACTACGCCGACCCCAAATAATCATGTGGTACGACTAGATATTTGATAACATCCACAGTAAAGGTTGATAGATTCTAATCTCTGGGTTCGACTCTGTACCGGGACATTACAGATTGCAGTAATCATTAAGTAAAGTGATGTAATTTTGCCGTACCAATTTAATATAATTTGAGCTTAATACGCGGAAAATTGATATTTATTTTCAGTCTGCGGTTGCCAAAAGCATTGTCAGCGTCATTTGCGTACATAATTTGTGTGACGTAAATTTGTTCACTATACCTACTTCGTTTGCTTAGAAAATAAAAACATTGGAGTGGGTTGGTTGATGGTTTGATCTGTTTGATACAACGTTACTGACCTTGACTATTAAATTAATAATTTGATATATAATATAACTTGCAAAGTTTTTATTTGATGTAATTTATATGTATAAGCGAAACACCACTCAGTAACTCATCACGAGATCTCCGAAACTATACACCCGATTGACTTGACTTTTTACATTATTATTACTCTCCGTTCACGATGTAGACGCTGACTAAGAATCGGATTTTAAATCTCAAACCAGAATTCATTTTTCTTCATTTTATTTTCATCACGTATACAACTCTTTCCCATCCATCTGCACTAAGTGGCCGTTGCTATGGTAACCATTGTCATGGCTACAGTTTCTATAGTAACGTTATTCTTTATATTTATTTACACGGGTAAGACAACGTTTGCCGGGTTCAATTAGGAATCTTTATTAGTTAGACAAAGATTGAACAGTTCAAGACATTTTTTCCTTTGTTTATCAATTGCTTTTCTTTATTATTTTTTTTATTTAGTAGTTATTGATGAGTTTTATTGTTATAAAAAACCCTTTTTTTTTTTTTTTTTTATAATGGACAGCACAGTGACTGCACTGGACCTGATGGTAAGCACAGTGCAATCCAAAACAGCGATGACTGACACTGAACAGAGTTCACTGCCAGTCACCCTACATTTTCTAGAAGGATTATTATGGTTTCGAATTTTGTACACCTTGACTATGACCAGTATGAATAAATATTCAATGTATGTAATAAATTTACATTATCAGGGAAAATACGCTATATTATTAAGGTAATACCATTAAAATTATGGAATCGTATCTTTTCCGTATTCGAAAGTGTGTGTCACTGGAAAAAAAAAACCTGAACTTATTGGAATATAGTTTATAGATTATTATTGGAGTTTAATATTTGGAAGGTTATATATTAATAGTATACCTTTTTCATATGCGTTAAGCAGTATTTTAACTTTGCCACCCCA
Source organism: Samia ricini (assembly GCA_014132275.2). Taxonomy (NCBI): domain Eukaryota; kingdom Metazoa; phylum Arthropoda; class Insecta; order Lepidoptera; family Saturniidae; genus Samia; species Samia ricini. The sequence continues at coordinate 7,299,011 of AP028159.1, forward strand.
ATATATATATTCGATAATTTAATATACATACATTTTCCAAGCTTTAGACTAGCTTAACCCAGTAAACGACGGGAATAATTACAATAGCTACCAGAAATGAACACAAATAGTTGATTTTTTTTTTTTTTTTTTTAGGTCAGTCAAACTAATAAAAACTTTTTAGGCAACAGTCTTAGGTTCTGCAATGAGATTTCAAATCACATTCCCGATTTACCTGACAATAAGTTCAAACACTTATGTCAGTAAGTTTTAATTTCAAATGATTTATTATATAGCGAATCATTGAAGTCTGGAAATAACATCACTCTCTGCGCTACCCTGAAATCGACAATAACTATTGATAAGTTTTTTATATTATTAAAAAAATATAACATAAAAACCAGACCGAGTTACTTACTGGCTTTTCTCGATTACTAGATCCGAACTGTTGGTTTTGACGTTCACAAACGCCTTTTTAGAGCCTAAATTGAATAAGGTATTTTTTTGTATTATAAAATTATTTCACGTGATTTCAATTGGTGACGCTATCTAGATTTCAAATATAAAAACGTATGCGTATTGCAGAGCAGCGTGGAAGCTTCGCGTTGGATGATAGTTCACAAAAATACTGTGTTAAATACACCTGTGTAATTATACGAATAGGTATGTAGTAGTTTACTACTTAATTATGACAAGATGTACCTACGGTTTTAATTCTATATAACTGTTTCGTTATTCATTCTATCATCTGGATAAACTATTTTGTAATTTAGCGTTACAAGAAACACGAAGGTCCATTTATTTTATGATTACGGCGGCTATTTATTTATACAGTTTAGGTCACAATCTCACCTGATGTTAAATGACGATGTGGTTTAGTATCGTAAACACACTAAGCCTAGAGATTATGTATCTATATATATATAATATAGGGTCCTTTGAGGCACCATCACCTCAAACCTTTTTTTTTTTAATTAAGTGCTGAAGGCACTCAGTCGCAAAAAGGTAACTAGCGCAAGGGTTACCAAAGCGGTACGAACCTCGGCCTGGCTTGGCTTACATTATATTAAGTAAACAATTCCAAATTTTAACGGCTGCATAGTGAAGTGAATAAAGTAAGTGACAAAATGCTGTTATACGTATTTCATATTTATGTATGAAATATTTTTTAAATTATCCTTTTACTCACGCACGCTTGCGATTTTGTCAACGTAAATGTCTGTGTATTATGTTCTACAAATAATACGGTTTAATCTGGCACAATGTGAATCTGAAAATGACAATATTTTGAAACGATGTTGGCTCAATGGTATCAGAAACTGCATTGGCGAAGTGGATTCTAATTCTATAATGAGCCTGAATTTTCTATCAAGGAATATTGTGATAAAATCATACCATTGAGGATAGAGAAACCTATAGTTGACAATTCATCGCCAAGCCCTATAGGTTTAACGCGTTTAATATCCGTTTACGTTACCATAGCAACGTTGGTTGGTTTAGCGTGAACCAATGCGGTTTATTTATTTGATATGTGTGTGCCTAGTTCAATTATCAGGTTTGAATATGACTTACTTACATAATGTCCGTACATGAGTCTCTCAATCGCGTGACTATGCTAAATTTCAATTCAAACGTTAAATGGTTGTAGAGATGTCGTGATGAGTCAGTTAATGATTTTTCGCTTTTAATAGGTATAGACCGTTAACAAATTTTTTGTTTTAAAAAGATTTGTTAATTGGACATTGATAAGCAAGACAATTTAAATCTAAGCGATCACTATTTTAATTTTGTAAAATGTACGTTATGTGACCTTGCGTCCATGACACTAAAATCTCAATTTTTATTTTATTTGAGGATGATATTGAAACGGTACCACTGCGAAGTAAATTTCAGGTATAAATTACTTGAAAAATGGCGTTAAAAATATTACTTTTTGTTTAGGATGCTATTCACTACATGACCAAAGAAGCTCCACACGCGGTAATAGAGCTCGACAACTATGGAATGCCTTTCTCTCGCACCCCCCGGAAGGAAGGATCTACCAGAGGGCGTTCGGTGGACAGTCACTGAAGTTCGGTAAAGGAGGTCAAGCGCATAGGTGCTGTGCCGTCGCTGACAGGTAAAAAATCATTAATTTACCCCATGCTCTTTTCCGGTAGCGGTCCAGAACGTATTTTATCCCCAACTGGGGAAGCATTGCAGTATCATGCAGCTTACTAAACGTATATATTTGGGTTCTATAAAGGAGCTTGGGAGTTTTTGGCGGGATCTCAGTCTGACATGTAGCAATTGTTTTCTTTAATTCATTAAACTTGTGTACTTGACTCTATATCATGTAATCTTGGTGGCTTTTGTGTGAAATAGTTTAGTTATTGTGTTCAAGTTAAGTTTATTATAGAAGACAACGCGTAGCATACATTCTGAGGTGCCGACAAAGCTCCATGGAAAGTTCGAGCAGGATAGGCCACCGTTCTGTTGGAGCTTGGTAACGCTGATACAAGATTGAAAATCTTACCTACATGACATTGGCACAAATTGTGTGTACACACAGATTGCCATTAACTAAGAAGAAGAAGAAAGGAGCTTGATTTCAGTTTTCTTCATTAACAAATATAAGTTTAGCTAGGGCAAATACCGCGGAATTTCTGTGGGGTATCAGCCAAAGCCGAGATTCGTATCACTTTGGTTCTCTTTAGCTAGCTATCATTCTTCCAAGTGAGCGCCTTAAGCGCTAAGTTATCAAGGCCTTTCCAGAGTAAAGATCAGCAGAATATTATTTTTTTAGTATTCGACTTGTAATAACTCGCCACTATTACGGTATTAACTGTTGGATACGGCAAAGTTCAGCTGCCTCTGAATACTGACTTCGACAAACTGGGCACAATAATTTGATAAGCTCGAGAAATTGGTTCAAGTTAATTTTTTACAGAAAGTTCTTCGATATCTTATATAGTATTATTCGGGTACTATAACCGTAGAAACGAAAAAATGACAAACAGTACTAACGAAATAAGCGGGTAACGAAATAATTCACTTTGAATAATATTGTGAATGTAAATATTTCCATTAAAATAAACACAAAAAATGGTAATTGTTATCGCGTGAAAACTCATAAATGGTAATTAAGCCATTACTTATTTACCTAAAAATTAATTTTGCTTGAAGCTTTACCAGCATAAATATTAACATATTTATGTCGTAAATATACATGAAGATTCCATTCAGTAAATGTAAAAAAGAAAAACTTCATCGCGTTAGAATATAAATGTAGCTAAAAGTGAGAATTGTTTTAACAAACATTGAAGTTATTATACTCAAAATGACTTGGCGCATTAATTATATGTTAGAAATACAACAATTTTATTTATTAACGTAAATATATTTTTTTAATACTATACATAAAGCATCTAATTTTTATCATATCTCAGGTAAATATTATATCTTCAATGAGCATGTAGTAAACATCTGTATTTACATATCATTAGTCTAATAAACTTCTAGAATGATATTTATTATATAAGTTATTTTAGTCATCACGTTCATCAAACATACTTTATAATAATTCAGATTAATGTTATACGACTTCTATAAGTTTATATAATCATCACCGCACTATTTCTTAGTTGCAAAATTATCAAAGCTAAGTAAAAATGTATATTAATTTGGAATTCGTCTGATAATGTCTTCCAACCCATGCTCATAATTTCATCCTTCCATTCAACCGAAAGACGTCCATTGCTTGACATTGGCCTCCCGCACATGAGGGGGTTGCCATAATCGCCGCGTATGGCAGGGGATAGCAGTCAAATGTTTGTAATACTCAGAGGATGCTGCTGCCCATTCCGTGGTTTATCTCTTAGTCGCCTTTTACGACTCCCACGGAAAGATATGGGACGGTACTATTCTTAGCCAGCACCACACGGATATATTTTTTACTGACCACAGAAGCAGTAGGTATATAGTGTTATAACTACGTACTAGCAGAGCTAATAATAGAAACTAGTTTTATTAATGACATTTGTCTATCGCAGTGAAAAGCATAAAAATAATAATAGTATTTAATAATTTGTGTCGATTTGTTTCCCAGGACTGGACATTCCTTACTCCACACCCTCTACGGACAGTCCTTACGTTATGATTGTGAATATTTCATCGAATACTTCGCACTCGATTTGCTCATGGAAGATGGCGTCTGCAAAGGATGTATCGCGTTGAATCTCGAAGACGGAACACTGCACAGGTATTTCGATGGTTCATATAACGCTATTTATTCATTAACAAAAACAAAAATTAAACAATAGCACCAAGAATCAAACTAAATAGCCAACATATTTTATAGGATTCTTAAGAAAGGCAACTTTCTCAAATAAGTACCTAGTGAACTAGTTAAGATAAGTAAACTGAAAAGTAACTTTAAAGTTAACTTCAATTAAAAAGAACTCGTATGGTCATGCTTTTCTGTATTCAGGTGTAATTCTGTGTCATCACTTTGGGTGATGAATGTCTTTTTTTACTCAAAATTATTGACCCACAACAATGAGAAAAGAATAAACCATTTATTTTATTCATGGTGACGTTTGCGACTTCATTATTCAAATGAACCTGATCATAATATCGGATTCTCAATAACTCGTATCGTGTAAACAGATGGTGGGTACATCTGTTACAATAAGTGTCTTGTTATATTGGACCTTAGTTTCGTGTTTATGGGAGGAATATTGTTATTTATAGCCTTAGGTAGCCTTAGGTTTTTAAATGTACTACAACCTTAAAAATATAGCGTAATAAAAATAAATCAACCAGCATACACCAGTACATATAATAATTTATTAATAGTAGTTATTAATGTGTCGAAGACCCATAAAAATAAGACAATAGGAAAACAATGGAAAGCTGGCGTAAACGTCAGGTAAGTACTCAAGGGGTTAATAATAGTAGATACATACATAACGTCTCCCCTATCTTCGATAAGGATAGGCCACATCCTTTCACCTACTACGATCATGACACGTCTTGTGTTTCTTCTATTTCTGACCTGGCCTCTCCTCAGAACGTCCTCGATCTGGTCGAGATACGTTCGTCTAGGACGACCCTTACCTCCTTACCCAGTCACACTCGCCTTGTAAATTTATTTCGTCAATGTTCTTTTATAAATCTTCTGTACGTATCCAAATCAATTAAGCATTTATTCTCTATCTTCTGCCTCAAAACAACTTCCCTTATCACAATATTTCTTTCCTTACACTCACTACTATATAAATATTATATATTCTGTTTACATAATACTGTTTTTTACTACGTGTTTTGTCTAAAAGTTTACGTTATTGAAGTTGTCTAGGCCATATAAATCGGTAAATATTTATATATATATTTATTTTTCAGCCTCTCTAAAATAAATGTTATTGTTGTTTTGGTTACATTATTATTCAAGTTTTAAGATAATATTTTTTTTAATATTATCGTTCTAATTAATTGATTTACTTTGCGAGTGCAAACGTGATATTGGACTTTGAAGAACAAAATAAAAAAACATGGTTATAGTAGGCCCAAAGTTCCTTTTTATTTGAACGAACCTTTAACACAGTAAATTAATTTTAACGAATTGTTTAACTTCTATAAATAAATGCGTAAATTAAATATAACCTAAAAAAAATTTAAAGAAATTTGAGTAAAAAACAAACGAAAAAATCAATGCGCTCTTGGATTAATCCTTTATCCTGCCAAATAATTTTAAAGTCATATCGGAGTATATTGATTTGAAGAATTTACGAATTTATTATACGTCGGATTATTATGTTCTTAAGATCACTTAGCGGCAATTCACTCTTCATTCATATCGATATTGATAAGATAAACTTAAGAAATTGTATTGGCCACTGAACTGGAATGCTAATCTAAAATGCAGCTGTAATAAAAATGAATCCTGCAAATAAGTGGATTCAGTTGATAGCACTGAAGTGCGATACTTATTTTAAATACTAGGGTTTTATGTATATTCTGTATTTTTGTAGCAGAATGTGACTTTTTACAGTCAATTACTTATATAGTTTTTATATTTAATTGAATAAATTTAAACCAGACTGTAATAAAATTTACGTTCGTGATCTTTCAAATATTATAACAGTTTTACATATAAAAGATCATAATCCGTCATGATAATCATTATCATATCATCTTGATGGATACCTACTATATTGTTAAAACACTCTTACTATGTATTATTCCCACGTCACCGCTTTATTATATCGCAATTTCATGAACGTTAACTTTAGCAGAGATAGAATGCAAGTGTCCCTGTGTTGGTTCTACAGAGCCTTATTTGGTCATTTCATGCGATCTGACGTGTGGCAGATGAGAGACGGTCCCACTGGATGTAGGCAGATAATATCTTAAGGCGCCGACGGATGTGTGGGCAAAAATATTGTTAACAACCTATATACATATAAATAGGCAAAGATAAAACACGTAATTACTTTTTTCGCCACTATTTGTTAGCCTATTTCATATAATTTTTCTTTATTATCTGCTGACGTTTTAGTCTTATCAATTTTTTTAAGTTATCCATAATATCGAATTGCGAAAATTAATATGTCGATTACCCATAAAAATGAGACAATAGAAAAACAATGGAAAGTTGGCGTAAACGCCAGGTTAGTGATCAAGGGGTTAATAATATTTAGTTTGAGTAAGTAATAATAAGCCTTTTCAATTTTTTAACTGGAACTTGGAACATAATACGTCTTGTCGTCTTGTATGGATCAGAATGTTACCACATAAAGGTGACGGACGAAAGAAGATTACATGCAGCTGAGATGCGAATGTTGAGGTGGATGTGTGCCGTGACCGTGTGGGGTAACAAGAATGGACAGGATTAGGAATGAGTATATTAGAGGAAGTTTGAAAGTGGCGCCAATAACAGACAAGTTAAGAAGCATTCGTTTGTCCTGGTATGGATATGTGATGCGCAGGAGGGAGGAGGATGTTGTAAGAAAGTTATTGGATATGAATATGGACGGTTACATGGGAAGACCTAAGAAGAGATGGATGGACTGTGTGAAAGATGATATGCTTAGGAAGGGAGTGAATGCGGAGATGACTACAAATAGAGAGAAATGGAAGAGGAAGACATGTTGCGCCGACCCCAAATGAAAATTGGAAAAGGGTAGGGAGATGTGATGAATCTGGAACTTGTTCCACTATACTTATTTACTTTGGGGTACTAACACGTTTCATACATTCAGATTAACATTCAATCAATTTATTTTAAACATAGAAAATAAAGACTATGCCGTGATCGATGTAAATATATGTATTGAAGGTTCCAAGCTAAGAAACACAATCCTAGCGACTGGCGGCACAGGCCGTTCGTACTTCAGCTGCACTTCAGCGCACACGTGCACGGGCGACGGTACCGCGATGGCGGCACGTGCCGGATTGCAGAATGAAGATATGGAATTCGTGCAGTTTCATCCAACTGGTAATATATTATATATATATATATACTTACTTTAGATTAAGTAAGTCTAATAAAGGTTTTTTATGTGACTGGTCGGTTTTTTTTTTCGGCAGGTATTTACGGTGCCGGTTGTTTGATGACGGAAGGTTGTCGAGGCGAGGGCGGGTTCCTCGTCAACTCAAAGGGCGAGCGTTTCATGGAGCGCTATGCTCCTGTTGCCAAAGACCTGGCGAGTCGAGACGTTGTATCCAGGGCCATGACTGTTGAGATTATGGAAGGTACATACCCCTACTTTTTATATATTTCGCTGTTTTAATTTGATTGTAAATAAAATTTTCTGTCAGAGACAAATATTTATAGGTCAAGCATTTATGAATAGATCTATTGAAGTTCCAAAACAAAATCGTTAAAACTATGTCCTTTATGTAACCTGTATGCTAACGTGTAATGCATGTTAGTGCGATATATCACAGCTAATGGTTTCGACACATAGCAAGCGGGTCGGGATGCTAGCGTAATTTACTATAGAAGAGGTCGCGCTCGGCTCGTGTCGACGCGATGTCGTCTATAAAAACATAGTGCTGACGTCCAGACCCGCCCGCTGTGTGTTGCAACCATAAAGTTTCTAGTTAGCTCTGGAAATACACTTGCTAGTTTCAGGTACACGACGTAATGAAACATATTCACTTTGAGGTTTTTTACGGTGATTGCAATCCGATCGGATTTTGGTTATTTGGTCCCGGAACACGACAAGGTTTTGTTCGGGCTTTTTCACTATGTGTATGGTGATCGCATGCATCAGGTCGCGGCTGCGGACCGGACAAGGACCACGTGCACCTACAGCTGCACCACTTGCCGCCGGAACAGCTGAAGCAGCGGCTGCCGGGCATCTCGGAGACGGCGATGATATTCGCCGGCGTCGACGTCACCAAGGAACCGATTCCCGTGCTCCCCACGGTGCATTACAACATGGGGGGAACACCGACTAACTACCGTGGCGAGGTATCAATTCATGTATTTTCTAGAAATATATTTTTTTTTATTATCTTTGAATTAAAATCAGTCGAGTACAACCGACATTGTTAAACTTAAATGTTAAAAATTATATTATTATTATATATTGTATTGCATTGATATTTTGATGTTGACATTTGATTTTGATGTAAATTAACCCCTTGAGCACTTACCTGGCGTTTACGCCAGCTTTCCATTGTTCTCCTGTTGTCTTTCTATTGTCTTATTTTCATGGGTACTCGACACAAAATATTCTTTTAGATAACTTACAGAAGGATGTAAGTGTTTGTTCTTGTAGTCATTAGTTTTTTTTTAAGTTTGTACATTAGTTTAGGCGAAAAGATATCATTCGAGATAAAAATATTTGTGTTCTCCGCTAGGGATGTCTAAGAATATGCTACAAATAATTCATTAAAACTACTGAAATTGACGTTACATTCGAAGTTGCTGTAGCCAAATTATTTTCATCTAAAAGTATCGTTTAAATTCAAAGGACTTATATTATTTATGCTCTATGATGGAGCATTAGACGAACTGTTCCTTTCCGCTAATTTAGAATCACGACTTAATATTTCAGTCGAACTCTAAATATCACAGTCGTAAAATACGAAAACAGCAGTAACTGTTGTAAATTAGACTAGACTTCCGCATTCTACATTGACTGTGCGATGTTGGCGTTTGTAGCATCATACAGCAATTTCAAGATCGTCCATTAATTACGAGCGATTTTAAAGGGGGGGGGGGGGGGGGGGTTGGAAAAAGGAGAAGTTAGTTGTTGCAGTGAGATATCACGGGTATTTATTTTTGATTGAGCCCGTTATGTTCAAACCGAAAAGTGACACTTAATCTTAACGCTTATTTTGGCAAATTTTCTGTTTAGTTTGTACTAAAAAAATACATGTTACTTATTTTGGATAGTAGGTTAGTCTAAAACTTTACCATATTATACGGAGTAAAGATAAAAATTATATAACTGTATTTTTTTTTTCATAATTATTACCTTTAAATATACGTACAACCTACTTTAATTGTAGTAAAATTTAAAAAATCGTTAATAATCGGCAATAACCAGCAAGTCAAGATACCGCTACGATTTTCGGTTTACAATACGAACGTGTGCGACTAAAAAATAAATACGTGCGTTATCTCACTGCACCGAAGCGTTGATGGCGCAGCGGGTAGTGCGGTCGGATTCCGCGTTAATCGACGCGCGTTCGATCCCCATCTGTCCAACTATAAATCGGCCTGAGCTTTCGGTGTAGTAAAACGTAAGGAAATCATAGCATGGTGTTAGGGGGTTTTCTAATGATGCCAGCCGGGCTAACTAGGTAAATTTGAAAACCTGTCGCCAAATACCGATAGGTGTCAAAATCAAAATCAAAATTTATTTATTCAATTCAGGCCCTAAGAAGGCGCTTATGAACGCCTAAAACACTACCACCGGTTCGGAAAACAACCCAGTCGAGAAGAGCGCAGCCAAGAAACTCGATCTGGTTTATTTTATACATATATAATATATATAATTTTTTTTGTCATATAAAAAAACTATACAAATCGTAGTTTTAATAATGTTAGTGGAAGCCCAGAGATGTGGGTTATTTCCAGACATCACTATCGTTCACGTAATGATCCATCCTGTAATAACCTTTTGAAATTAAAACTTGCTTGACATAATACTTGAACTTGAACTTCGTGTTCAAAATTGGTGTCTTCCGGCTACATCACTTGAGAACCAATTTCCAGGCTTAGTGTGCGTGCCATCCTGGACCACATCGTCATTGAACGTTAGGTAAGATTATGGTCAAAGCACTGAGCATATTCCGTGTAAAAAAAAAAACCTCAAGCCTTCTTTCCCCCTGTGATGTTATCGGACGTGGTGTGGTGGAACCCCTAATTGTGGTTAATGTTGTGTATGGGGCAGGTGATAACGTATGATGGCAGTGAGGATCGCATAGTGGGCGGGCTGCTGGCGGCCGGCGAGGCGTCCTGTGCGTCCGTGCACGGCGCCAACCGGCTCGGCGCCAACTCGCTGCTTGACATTGTCGTGTTCGGGCGCGCCTGCGCCATCACCGTCGCGCAGACCAGCCGCCCCGGCGACCCGCAGCCTCCACTCAAACCTGTAACTATATACTCGCATCTATATCGGTAAGACTGTCGTTCTGACGTCTCGGGTTCGATCACCGGGTCGGGTCGAGCGATATCGGGTTTTTCTACTCAGTGTCATCCCGGAGTATGGAATTTGTGCCCGATATCGCGACAGGCTCGCCCCCTGTCACATCTGGGACAAGCTCGGGGAAATACGGGTGGTGTAGTTCGCTACATCACCTCTGCCTAACCCTTAGGGGATAACAGGTGTGAGCTTATATTATGTTATCTTTCATGTACATTTTTAAACCAATACACCTTTGGAAACGTACCTAGGTTCTAAATCTTAAGAGGATATCCTAGTGCCGTTTATTCCATAAAAACATAGTCCCCTGTTTCCTCCCTGAATTATTGCATTATGGTAAAAAAAAAAAATATGCCAAATAATATATATCCACCACCGCCAAGCCCGTACGTTTTGGTTTAGAACTAGAAGCATTTGTAAATGAAAAAAATGCTCGATTTTTACCGTCATGTTCGTGTCAAACAAATTTTATAGATAAAATTGGAAAAAGTAATCAAGCCAAAGTCTTTATTATTCTAAAACTGAAAGGAAATTAAAAATAGGTTCAATTTTGGAGGAGGAAACAGGGTACTGCGAAATGTTGTTTTCGTCTATTTTGCACACGGTAACATCAGCCCGAGCTGCTGTTGTCCCTTTCGCTTTCTTTGAAGCGCAACGCTATAGAAATAGATTTCTGAAATATCTACTTTTCCGACAGCATATCCTCTTAAACCAAGCCGCCTGAATGGAGAAGCGTACATTTTTTTAATGTAATAAAAGATAAACATGTTTTTCTATATAATATGCAGACGACCGGGGAAGAGAGCGTTGCGAATCTCGACAGCATCAGATACGCCAACGGGGCGATACCGACCGCGGACTTGCGCTTGAAGATGCAGAAATGTATGCAGAAGAACGCGGCCGTCTTCAGGCAGAAGAGTACTCTGGAAGAAGGTAGCCTAGGAGAATACAATCGCCTTGTAGTCCTTATTTATACGCAGGATTGTAAACATGTTAAATGGCTCCTAAATAATGCTAGCAAAACGCAAAACTTTTTCATGGTGGTAGGGCATTTTCTAATATAATGTCCGCCTGGGTAGCTAACTAGCTACCACCCTCAAGATTGAAATTGTCCTATGCGGACACGGACCTAGTTCTGCTTGGCTTGTTACGACCTTTAATAAAAAAAAAAAAAAGTCAAGTAATAATTAAGCCAGTAATTAATTAATAATAACAAAATAAGCGTCTACATAATAATTTAACATATAGATATAAAAAATTTAATAGAAGTAGATTTAAGCTCGCATATGCGAAAGAAGATTACTAACTGGATAGCTGCTTGAATTGCTATTATAGGAAATTTTTTCCGACCCAAGTCGAATTAAATCTCCAATATAAAAAAAGGTGCGGACCCAGAGTCCGCAGATAGTTTAATTTTAATAAAAAAAAAAAAAAAAGAAAAAAAAAAAAGATTGAAAACCTTTCGCCAAACACCAATAGATGTGTTCCGGCGGCATCACTTGAGAAGCAATACCTCTAGGCTTAGTGTGTTTACCACTTGGACCACATCGACACTTAACATCAGGCGAGATTGTCGTTTAACCACTGAGCCTATACCGTAAAAAAAAAAAATCTAATTACCTTGCCGATAATTTTTTTTAACTTGAGGGTAGTTATTAATTAGGCTAAAAGTTCAGTTTACTGAGCTATCATCACTGCAAAATATAAAATAGAATTTCAGTTCAGTAATTATTTACAAGCTCTAAAAATTTGATTATATTTTTGAGATATAAATATGTCTATTGGATAAATAAAAAAAACACGTATATCGAATTTTAATTGGCTTTTGTGAGTAATCCAGAAATGTTATATGTAAAGATATTAGGATAATAATAGTAAACTAAATAGAATGCTATCGACATGTAACAGAATACTAAAAACCACGAGTTTAGATAGATTACAGAATAGTTCTCTCAAGTTGTCCGTCCCACGCTTTAGGTTAAGTAAGTGTAATAAAAGCTTTATAGGCAATAGTACTCGGTTTTACAATAAGATCCCAAGTAACATTACCGATTTACCTGACAATAAGTTCAAGTATTATGTCAAGCAAGTTTTAATCTCAAAAGGTTATTACGTGAACGATAGTGATGTCTGGAATTAACCCACATACCTGTGCGCACCCGCTAACATTAGCTAAGACTATGATTTGTGTAGTTCTTTATATGACAAAAAAAATGATGTGTATTATATTTATTAAAAAAAAAGAACCAGATCGAGTTTCTTGTCGGCTCTTCTCGACTGGGTTGTTTTTCCGAACCGGTGGTAGTGTTTTAGACGTTCATAAGCGCCTTCTTAGAGCCTAAATTGAATAAATAAATTTTGATTTTGATGTAACAGAATACACAAAACCACGAGTTTAGATAGATTACAGAATAGTTCTAATTAATACAAATCTAACTTTAAACAAATTTAATATTAAATTTTGGTCTGTGGTATAAAAGATAATTAATAATGTTTTTATTAATTTTGGTTTTTACCTTGTAACTACTTTTTTTAAAAAGAAAAACAGAATTATATGCTCACATATAAAAATCCGTACTCGACTATTATAATTAAGGGTTACATTTAACATGTATTGTAATAAAAATGTTTTTTTTTTAAATTAAATACATATATTGTAAACCTTGAATGTCGTACAATGTGTATAACAGGGCAGCGACAAATCCACGAGATCTACAAGCAGATCAAGGACGTGAGGGTGTCGGATAGGTCCCTGGTGTGGAACAGCGACCTGGTGGAGACGCTGGAGCTGCAGAACCTGCTCATCAACTCGGTGCAGATAGTGGAGGGAGCCCTCGCCCGGGAGGAGTCCCGCGGCGCGCATGCCCGCGAGGACTACAAGACGCGCCGCGACGAGTACGACTACTCCAAACCTCTCGACGGACAGGTCTATTTATCTATATATATATAAGCAAAGTTTGTTTTCTTTGTCCGAGGTAAACTCGAAGACTACTGGACCGATCAGCATGAATCCACAACCATTCGACGCGGAATTAATCGTAGATGGTTATAGGCTATATATTTCTATGAGCCTTTGCCATGTTTTCTCAATTTGTTTGTTTATTAATTTATTTGCTCCCATGAAACAAAAGACAGGCATTTATAAAATGGGGTTCCTTTAACGCACCATCACCTCAAAACTACTGAACATATCGGGATAGGACTAATACCTTTCAACGCAGTATTTTTCGTAGACGGGTATTTTTTGGATTCCACCGATCCTCTCTAATTTTTTTTTCGATTTACTCTTTTGTACATTTTCCACTTCAATTTACGCTTATATACATTTTTTTCCGCTAATAAAAACAAAATACTCTTACTTTTATTCATTCATTTGTTTTTTTTTTTAAATTAGCTATAAATAAAACGTCATATGCACAGAACATATGAAACGCGGGCGTTTCAAAATCAAAATCAAAACTGTTTATTTCAATATCAAATATAACATTTTTCAATTACAATTTATTACTTCTGCCAAACTGCACGCCAGTTTATTGGCAGAGGTAACCTCCGTTTTTAAACAGATTCGTCCATAGATATATAAACGCTTAAGAATAATTATATTTTGAAAAGGACAATACATTTACATACATGCAATACATACATTAACAGTAAAAAATAAAAATAAAAAAAACGTTTATACGCACTAATTAACAGGAACTGATTTGTTTTGTCTTTAAAAATTCGTTTCCATGATACTAGCTGTGTGCCCGCGACTTCGCCCGCCTCTCGTATATCCTTATTTAAAGAAAATACAGTAATCCCAATTTATGTTTACTGCTTAGATAAAGTAAAAATGTATATCTCATAAATTCAAGTACTCGCCCGATAAAATCAGATTTTATTCAACTTTGTTAGAAATCTTAATAGTTTTTTTTTACGCGGAACCCTAATTATATTCGAAAATAGTACCGTAAGCTACCCGAAGCAACTTCAGCTATTTACAACAAAAAAAAAAGTCTCGTCAAAATCCGTCCAGCCGTTCCGAGGATGACTCGGAACAAACAGACTACCCGAACCCCCCCCCCCCCCCCCCCCAATCATCATTTTTAGCTAGCCAATACCACATACTTATGACTTTCAGGACATTCTAAAAATTTATCATAGTTCTGAAAATATCAATTTACATATATATATAAACTTTTACAATTTTTCTTTTTCAACCTTTTAATGACGGATAGATTAACCGTATATTTTTGCACTTGTATGACGCATCTCTACACGGTCGATACGTTTTTTTGTTTTTAACTTGATCTCTTGAAATTTCTAACATTAACAAGTGCCGCGCGCGCACAATAATGTATTATGCTTATCGTGAACAGACTAAACTACCGTTTGAGAAACACTGGAGGAAGCACACGCTCGCTGAGACGGACACTGAAACGGGTGATACGAAACTAACATACAGACCGGTCATAGACAAGACACTGGACCAGCAGGAGTGCAAGACCGTGCCGCCTGTCATCAGGACATACTAAGGTTAGTCTAGGATAATATACAATCACCAAGTACCAAATATTGCACTAGCTGTGTGTGTGCCCGTGGCTGCGCCCGTGTTTCGTCATATATTTTTTCACTCCGTAGCCATAGTTTGTAATTGTTTCTTTGCTACTAACATTCTTGTGTCGATTTACCCATAAAAATGAGACGATAGGAAAACAATGGGAAGCTGGCGTAAATGCCACGTTAGTGCTCAAGGGGTTAGGCAAAGATATTTCTCACAAATTCAAATACCTGTCAGTAGAATTGTGCATTGAATCGGATTTTATTTTAATTTTTTTTTTTAATGCGAAACCCTAATTATTTTCGAATAAGTAAAGTAACCTAAGTTACGCGGAGTAACTTCAACTATCTAGCAAAAAAAAAGTCCCGTTCAAATCGGTCCAGCCGTTCCGGAGATTAGTCTGAACAAACAGACAGGCAGACGACCCTGTATCGCGCTACTGAACTTCAATTTTATTTATTAGTATAGATGCGAGATTAAGCACTTTGAACACAAACTCACCTGATGTTAAGTGACGATGTGCTTGAGGATTGTAAACTGAGCCTATTGGTGTTTGACGTTAGGTTTTTAAAATTGAGATTTGGTATTATTATTAGTTATGGTAATACTATTTTAGTATTATTGTTCTGTTTCCTATATGACTAGACTAGATTTCCTAGACTTAAATAGTGATGGTGTCTCGTGATTGTAATTTTTTTTTTAATACAAAGAAACATTTAATAAACCAATTAACTGCTATTAGACACTGCATGTATAATTACAAAAAAAAAAAAACCAATAGGTATTATTAGAAAATGCCTCAAAACTGTTCATAACTGTTCCGATATAACCTTCACGATGTTTTCCTTTGCACAAATCTCAGGGCTTATTAAATTTAGTTAAATGGGTTCGAACCTGCGTCCTTCGACTTGGAATACCTAGCTATAAACGAAGATAGCTAGATAATAGTAATAAAGGATAGTTGGGTAATTTATTTAATTATTTTCAGGAATATTGTTTTTTTTTTTTTCTTTTCACGTTGCATCCAGCCCGAGACGGTGAAGTTATATCACAGAGCCCACAATTCCCGTCATTCACCGATTAGTGTTCATTTAAAACGACGCTATTTACATATATATATATCATTATTTATTATTAGTTTAGACTTATTTTAAGTTTTAACAAACATTATTAAAACCCGACATTAAGAATACTCTCTAAAACGTAACTTGATTGTAATGAATTCCAAAGGAGTCGTGTGTACAAATGGAAAAACCGTGCCAGATAAATAAATATATTGTATTGTAATTGTTGTTATTACAGTTTTTTTTTTTTCATTATCTTCAAAAAATAATATAAAATTGTATTGTTTTTAATTATTATTTGTTATATAGTAATGTTTAATAGCAGCATTTATTTACATATAATGTTAGCTTTAGATGTTGTCCGTACAACAAACAGCACTGACGTTACTTTATGATCTTTACGTAGTTTGTAATTGCATTAAAATGAACCCTTTAGTGATTACTTTATACTAATTAAATGTGAAAACCTAAAGTCCTAAGTAAATAAACCGACACTGGCAGCTCCTCGCAGTACAAAATAAAACATTAATTGTTCTCCTTTGTCACTCTCTATAAAAAGTCAAAATTAACTAATTTTATACGGAGCAGATGGTCCTCAAAATTTATACTAAATGTAAGAAAAAATGTTTGTAACTTGTAATTATATTTTTTTTTTTTTTGTAAACATTTCTGTTTTTGCAGTATTAAAAAAGAAATTATTATGATGAAAAATAAGTAAATGTACAAGCCTATGTAGATATTACTAAAAATCAAAAAAATGTTGAAATATAAATAAATGAGATAATCAATCGTCGTTATTATTTCTGTCCTTTGAAAAATTTAATGGTAGATTGAAAGGTGTTTTACATCAGAGAACTGAAAAGGAACTCAAAATCAAAATCAAAAAAATCTTTATTCAATTTAGGCCCTAAGAAGGCGCTTAGGAACGTCTAAAACACTACCACCGGTTCGGAAAACAACCCAGCCGAAAAGAGCCGGCAAGAAACTTGATCTGTTTCTTTTTTTTAATAATATATATATTTTTTTTTCATATAAAAAACTATACAAATCATAGTCTTAGCTAATGTTAGCGGGTGCGCACAGAGATGTGGGTTATTTCCAGACATCACTATCGTTCACGTAATGATCCACCCTGTAATAACCTTTTGAGATTAAGACTTGCTTGACATAATACTTGAACTGGTAATGGTACTTGGGATCTTATTATAAAACCGAATACTATTACCTATAAAACTTTTATTAGACTTACTTAGCCTAAAACATGGTTCCGGCCAACTTGTCTTTATTTCTAATATTAAAATTATGACTATCATTCACTAGATCGAGCTTGCCTAAATGAGTCTAAACTACTTGCAACCTAGTTAGAACCTATACCTACATAATATCAAACAACCTTTCAGACTAAAACTGTGAATACTATTCTATTTGCCTAGGTATTGAAATCTATGCGACGCGGTGCTTGCGAAAGCCACCCCGTATCGCCCCCATCCCAAATGCGGCGGACGACCCCGGGGGGTTTTAGTGGGTATTTCCGGGCGCTTCACGCCCGGGTGAGTCCCACACTGGCACGGAGCTCGTCCCTCCGTGCCCCCTTACCTATTGCATTGGGGGATTCCGGTCTCACTAATGCAATAGGTAAGGGTAGTGCGTAAATGAATTTCCCCCCGTCAAAAAAAAAAAAAAAGGTATTGAAATCTATGTAGTTGCTTTTATAGTATAATTTTCAGGTCACACAACGTTGATATATAATTAAACGATCTATAGATTTTATACCTTTTTTTTTTTGACGAGGGGAATGCATTTGCGCACTACCCTTACCTATTGTATTAGTGAGACCGAAGTCCCCCAATGCAATAGGAGGGACGACTCCGTGCCAGTGTGGGACTCACCCGGGCGTGAAGCGTCCGGAAATACCCACTAAAAAACACCCGGGGCCGCCCGCCGCATTTGGGATGGGAGCGATACGGCATTGCGATAGCATTGCACCGCGTCGCCCCCTGCGGCAATAGATTTTATACCTACCAGTATTTATAAATATGTGTTAGGATAATCTTAGGATAATATTCATATATTTTATTATATACATAAATAAGTAGTAAGATTGATTAATATAAAACTGTAATAGAATTTACGTACGGAACCGGAAAATAGATAACCGGAAGTGGAGTTAATTTTAGATTTAGTCTATAAGCAATGTAAGAATTAATCAATAATCAATGTTAGAATTTTCTATATTTTTAAAGACGTATTTTAGAATGTCTACATATTTTGTTTGTTAAGAATATTATTAACAGGCATTGCATGCGTTACAATATAAATTAGTCGCCCATCGGGTATTTAGGAGAGTCATTATCGAGAAGTGGCACGGAAAAACACATAGAGTGTTATTTATCATTGTGAAATACATGGCCAAATATACGTTTCAAACAGATTGATATACGCGTAATTACTGCACCCCTGACCTGTCCCTACATATGAATACCTAGATCTTAGAGCGGATTAAAAGGAGTTCAAAAAAATGTAATTAGTAACAGGTAAGCTTTTGTAGCGGTCACTGTTGTGTCTAATTGTTATCTACTATGAAACCTAAATAGATATTTGTATGTCACAGTTCAAGTTGCCATGTGACTGATAACTATTGACCAAAATGTAAAGTAGGTAGGTAAACTACACTATTATCAGTGATTTGTTTCAATTGGTTTTTAATTTAAAAATAAATTTTATACTTTAGCCATAAAGCGGCCAATTATTCTAACACACTTTTGTCGTGGAAAATATCGCTGCTACTATTTCTAAGAAGATACCTACCAATCATAATCAAGATCGAGACCATATGACGATCAGTCTGCAGCTGTAATAATTATTTTACTGGATACCTACTTCAACAATATTATACATTAAATTTCAATACAAACCAAATTATCTTTGTGTCGCAGACAAAATACAGTCTACTATCATTTAGAATAAGTAGCATACTGGATGACTTCGCCAATTGCAGAACAAGTGTAGGTACTACAGCTCTGAAGTTAATACGTATGAAGTCCGTAACGTTTTTTTCTACTTATGCTTGATAAAGATTGGTATTATATTTTGACGAAAATATCTACTATTCTTGATTATGGAACATGGTGTTATGAAAAGGCGTAACAACTTTCTCTGGATACTCGTTGCCCAATGTTACAAACCCTTTGATAGTTAGCACATTTATCTCTGGTTGGCATCCAACCAAACCATTACTGAAACCGGCATAATGCATACGCGATGCACGGACACACTACAATGCCAATTAAGACGTCGCGCTAAAAATATAATAAACATTGTTTTATTTTAAAGTCGGATAGGTGGGGGGGATCGATTGGAATACGGAAGCAATACTAGCTGCGCCATCGTCTCTTCAAAAAAGTATATTCATAAGAGAATAAATTTAAAATATTAATGTTTTCCTTGCATTGTAGTATTTATATCCAGACTGAATACAATATCGTTAAGTTTCAAAAGATAGAACTATTAAATATAAAGAGAAAAAACGAAACATTGTATGCAATAATTTTGTTTAAGAATAGATATGCAAACTAGAAAACACCTACGTACTAAAGTTGTTGAAGTGAATTATTTTAGCGGCGTCGAGCGATTCTCTGTAGGGTAGGGGAAAACTTACAGATTGCGTTACCAATGATATGACATCAGCCGTCAACACGCTACAGTGTGTTGACATACTATACTTGACTATGAGATGGCGCTCAGAGATAAGTAATCAAATGTATACTTACGGAGCCTGTGGTATGTTTTAATTGTGAATAAACAATATGAAAATGTACATAATTTATTGCTCGGAGCGCTAATAGACTTAAAAAACCAGACAAATGTTTAATGTTAAAAAGATAGTTTTGGTTCCCTAGTTTATTTTAAAGTTATAACTCATCTATATAAATACATTGTAATATGTATATTATGATGATTCATAAGTTAGGTACAAATTATCATTTTATGTTCAATGCTTTATGAAAAAATAGGTATAGTTACATACTGAACAGGTTGGCAGAGGAGACGTGAGGTGAAGTATACGGTAGTATTAAGGCTAAAGATGTCAAATATATCTTACTAGTAAAAAAGTATCAGTTTTTAAGTTTAACGAATTACGAGTACTTCAGGCTTAAGCTAGGCAAATCCTGTAACTCAAAGATACTGATCATTGTGCCTAATTATTTTAAAGGCACTTTGTCTTATAACTAACCTACATCCGAACTGAACTACTTACAATAGTATTTATTCATAACACAAATGATATTTTTAAAACGAATATTTGCAAAGCATGGACTAATTGGAGCTTTGACGTTTGTATTATTTAGCATAGTTTTGGCCTTCGAACTACGATATCAAATTGCAGTAAATATTTTTACTCCCATTTCGTTATTTTAGAATCGGCGTGTTATCTAAAACGTGGACATAAATAAATGAAACATTACGTCGTTGGTAGCAACTGATAACATCCCGAGGGGTCATGTCTCGCAGCCATTTTGAACAGTGCCATCTCAAACGCCTGTTTTGATGCTTGCATTCTGTCGCCTTGCGATTCGGTGGTCTTCCTGATTTTTAGGTACTTAGATTGATATTTAATGGTGCTGTTTGGCACAAAGAATTTGACTGGTGCGTTTGGCGGCGTTTGTAGGGGCCCGAATATAAGTGGCCTCCAAATTGAAGAAGTCAACAATCTGACCCTCGACAAATTATTTCTCAAGCTGTGTAAAGGTACGAAACTTTACTTCATTTGCGTTATTATACATTACTCATTTACTACATAGAAGCCATAATAATATTCGCAAACATACGAAACTAACTCATTAATTAAATATTTTATGAGGGTTTTCTTCTTTTTTTTTGAGTATACAAGTTGTACTACAAAAACAACATAGCACTCCGAGGTGTTCAATATAAGAAAAAAATAACATATAAACAAATATTATAACAGTAAATATTGCGGCTACAAATTAAAGCAGATCTCATTAAAAAATCAATCTTTTTATGTTGTTATCATTACGACTATTAGAATCATAATTATTTAAAACATCAAAACATTTGTCACATATTATAATAAATTTATTAAATAGACTAGCACTATTTCTTGGAATTAACGACACCACATAAAAGTAAAATGTTTTATAGGAGAAACAATATATTCAACTACCTACACCTTTTGTTAAATATGAATTGGTATGTAATATTTTATGTTTGCAAGGCCGTATCTCTCCAACCACCATAACGAGGAGCCGACGAGAACACTAAAAACACACGAAAGTTGTGCTCAACAGCCACGTCCAAAATGAAATCCGGATGCTAGAGCCCAACCTAGACCGCATGAGCCTCGACTAGCACGCTCAACGCCCGAACCACGAGAGCCACACTCTTGTGGTGATTCAGCTTACTGTTAACACATATTATGATAGATAGAACTCATGATAGCTATACTATTCCTAATATACACAACAATCAGACTCGGAAAATTTACGATTCTATTAAAAGTTATATAGAATAATTATTGTTAATTTAAGAAACCGTCTTAGATAGATAACTTATAGCGCTTTAAAGTATTTATTTAACGGATTTCTAGGTTGTCAACTGAGGAGTATGGCTTCGATTCCACCATCAGCATTCTCTGCAGGGCACATTCGCGAAACTCAGCGCAATGCCCGTGACATGAAACTATCCAAAACTAGTAAGGGCAATGAACCTGCAAAGTTCTTCAATACCACATGTAAGTTGTTGTAACATGAAATCTATTTAAATCGACTTCACTGATCATGCACATTCTATACAAAAAGGTCGCAGATTTTATTTTGTACTTTTATGTTACTGTAAAGATGCGGTTATTAGCATTATGTTTTGTTAAATTATAAAATGTCACCTATAACATTGAGGAACGTAGGTACATATACTTCAATTACCTATAATAATAATATTATATGTTAATATTTTTTTTTTTTTTTTATATCACCTTGCTGATTCTCGGGCCTCTGTTCACTACACAATGTAATTATAGTTATATATTGTTTATTTATATAGTTATTATTTACAGATATGGAGTTGTCCCCGCTAAAATACAACAGTAAATTAATGAACAGTATTTGGGGCTTGTACAACCGTTACTCGCCACATAACGTGAAGAAGGTTAATGATGCTTTTGCGTTCCACGGGGAATTGCAGCAGTAAGTAAAATAAATTCCAATAACACTTCAAAATAAAACAAAAGCCTGACACGCCCAATATTATATTTGACTAATAAACTACACTGGATAACATATATTGTTCATCTCTCTGGCCTCCGGTCTGTAAAACTTACGTGGGTAAGATAGAACCATTTCAGCATCGTCGTTTCCCCAGGATACTCATTATTAAGAGGATATGCTAGTGGCATTTATTCCATATAAACGTAGTCCCCTGGTTCCTCCATTATGGTGAATATTGCTATATCAAATAATATATATATCCACCACCGCCACGCCCGTACGTTTTGATGTTTTCCTTAAATTTGTTATTGTAGAAACTAGGAGTCTTTGAAATTGAAGAAAATGCTCGATTTTTACTGTCATTTTTAGACGTTCGTCAAATTTCATGTATAAAATTTAAATAACCAAAACGTAGAGGCATATCCAGTCTTTCTTATTCTATAACATAATCTCACGCCTATTATCCCCGAAGGGTTAGGCAGAGGAGAAGTAACGAACTACACCACCCACATTTCGCCGAGCTTAGATGTGACAGAGGGCGAGCATGTCGCCATATCGGAAATTTCAAACTCCGGGATGATACTAAGTAGAAAAACCCAATACCACTTGACCCGACCCGGGGATCGAACCCGAGACCTCAGAACGGTAGTCGCACCGTAATACAACTGCGCCACCGAAGCAGTTCTATAACTGAAAATTAATGTGTCGAGTACCCATAAAAATAAGACAATAGGAAAACAATGGAAAGCTGGCGTAAACGCCAAGTAAGTGCTCAAAGGGTTAAAAATCGGGTTACCTATACAGACATAAAGCTAAAAGCACCGAATAAATTACTACCTGTGATTGGTGTTTACTTTATTGAAACAATAGACTGCATGAATAATATAACGCGTATAATTAAAAAATATTTCAATAAATTAAAAAAAGACGAAAATACAAGTTAGTGGTGGCGATAACAAAAAAATACTCTATTCCTTTCCCATAAAACGAACGTTTATATCAAACATTTCGAGGACAAATTATGACGTGGTATGGAGATCAAACGATAATACTTTTCTTTTCAGATCTGCTGCTAATTCCACCAAAACTGAACCAGTTATTACTCTGTCGTCGGCCAAACTGGACAATGTTTGGGCCACTATGAATGTTTCTCAAACTCAATAAAATGATATCTTACTACCAATTCAAAAATTGTTATAATATCATGTATATTATTAAATGATTAAACTTTGATCTAATTTTTTATATTAAATTAATTCTACATCTACACTTTGTAACAGGTTTCCCCAATAAAGAAGATAAATATGAGTAAAGAAAAACAAGATTTTTTTGTAAACAACTCCACGTAAGGCGATAGATGTACATTGTCACCAATTAGGTCGTGTATGCAGCTATTTAATGGCATTAAATGTCTTTCATGTAAACAGCAGAACTACCTACATTTTTTCGACTTTTATTATCTCAACAAGTCTAGTAACTAGACAGCCCAACCATTTAGACAATTGTCCTAAAAAGATTGTGAAAGTCCTTAAGTCCCGGCTTTTCTTAAAACCACACTGTTGAATTGGCATGGATTTAAAAATATGACTACTAAGTACCTTACTAACATTGAATTTTTTTCGGAGGTAAAAATAAAACAAATTTCGGACAACTCAACTGATAATTACTTTTAAAATGGTTTTGGGATTTACCGTAATATTTTCTATACATTCTCCACAATGTAAAGGCATTGAGAGAGGAAAAAACCTTTTTTAATTAAAACAAAACCGAATAAAATAAATAAATAAAAATAAATATATAAAAAAAGTGGTGTAAATTTACGTTGCTAATTATATTCAAGTTTGATTAATTGTTCTTTATCACCCTAGTTCTTTATTTAGCTTACGTGAAATAGCTGGCACCTACTCCAAAATTAACGAAGCAGATTAATAAAGTAATTATTTATTGACTTTTTGTGCATTTTGTTCGTTTAGTGTATTTAGTATTCTTTTGAACTCGATTTTGAGTTTAATTTAAAAAGATTTTTTTTCTACTTTTTATGTACTTTTAGGTATAACAGTGAAGCCTACTTCATAGCTTTGGAAACAAATATATGAAAACACGTGAAGTATCTATAATATACGAGGCTTTTTCTCAATTTCACAGAGTTAGACAGATCAGATCCTAATCTAGTGGAAATGGGACCAACTCGGAAGCGTACTCCTTGGATTAACAAAAATAATTGCAAATCGGTCCAGAAATTACGGAGAAATCGAGTCACAAACATACAAAAAAAAACAAACGAATCGATAACTTCCTCCTTTTTTAAGCGGTTAAAAAATCTTATGTAGTAAAATAAAAGCAGAAAATTCTAACAAATTTATTTTATTACAATAATGAAAAAATAAATTAACATATAATTTACTAATGTTTAAACTTGCAGATAATTTTAATTAAATTAGTGTTTTGTATTCAAGTAATAACTTTATGATAATCTGTATTTGGTAACATCGGTTATAAATAATTTGCAATGATCAGATTATTTCCATCCATCCATTCAACCGAAAGACGTCCACAGCTGGACATAGGTCTCCCCCAAGGTCTCCACGACGACCGGTCTTGCGCCACCCGCATCCAGCAGATTATTCATAATTAATTTAAAGAATAGACAGTAAATGAATAGCATAGTAATATTGTCTTGGTATATTTATTGATTTTTTTACTACAAATATGACACATAAAATATCAAAAATATAACACCTTGACATTTTTCTTTAAATATCAACCTAACTCAGTCTATTTTTATCGAAAAGCTGGCGCCGCACGAACAACCCAAGTCAGCATTTGGATTTTGTATTACTCTAAAAGCAGATCTTATAAGCTCAGTATGATAATCTACTGTTGACCCTTTAATGTATTCTAATGAAGTCTCATCAATAACAACTCTCACACCATCTCGTTCAAATGTTCTGCAACAAAACACACGATTTATTACTCAAAAATTTTAATTATAGATTAAGCTTTGTAATTTTTAAATCTGTTATTAAAGTGGGTATGAAAAGCTTTTTGCCTTTAAGATATATAAATAAGTAAAATAAATTACTAACTATTAGCCTGAAAGAATCATAAAGTGTGTGGAAGTAGACGCTGAGGTCGATCAATATTGATTTTGTGTAACAAATTAAAACAAAATTGATGAACTTGTGACGATTTATAAAAATGTTAATATAATGAAATATATATAAAAATAGATAAAAAAAAATAGCTTGTAAATAATAAAGAGAAATGGCATTATTGTACTCAGAGTACCTGTCCCACCAAGAAGTCAAAATCAAAATCAAAATTTATTTATTCAATTTAGGCCCGAAGAAGGCGCTTATGAACGTCTAAAACACTACCACCGGTTCGGAAAACAACCCAGTCGAGAAGAGCCGGCAAGAAACTCGATCTGGTTCTTTTTTTTTTATAAATATAATATATATCATTTTTTTTGTCATATAAAAAACTATACAAATCGTCGTCTTAATAATGTTAGTGGAAGCACAGAGATGTGGGTTAATTCCAGACATCACTATCGTTCACCCAATTATCCACCCTGTAACAACCTTTTGAGATTAAAACTTGCTTGACATAATACTTAAACTTATTGTCAGGTAAATCGGTAATGTTACTTAGGATCTTATTGTAAAACCGAATACTATTACCTATAAAGCTTTTATTACACTTACTTAACCTTAAGCGTGGGACGGCCAACTTGTCTTTACTTCTAATATTAAAATTATGACGATCATTCACTAGATCTAGCTCAAATTTTTACGAATATGCATTAAGTTATCGAAGATGTATTAGGAGGGTAAAGTTAAGATATCATATTCTTGAAACTTGTTCTTTAGAGATTCGCGAGGTCCCATAATATATATTATATTGCTCGAACAGCTCTCTTTTGTAACGTAAAAATGGTGTCTACCTCTGCTGCTGTACCCCACAGCAAAATACCGTAAGACATTAAGCTGTGAAAGTAAGCAAAGTAGACTAACCTAGCAGTAGCAATATCCGTCAACTGGCGAATTTTTCGAACCGCAAAAGCAGCGGAACTAAGCCTTCCTGCCAAAGTTTTAATATGCGGACCCCATTGTAACTTATTATCAAGAGTGATACCTAAAAAGAGAGTTTTATCAACTAAGCCTACTAAATTCCCTTCTATCTCTAACTTACAATCAATATGTTGCACATTGGGCAACATAAATTTTATGCATTTCGTTTCCTTAGTGTTAAGAAGTAAATTATTTAAGGCAAACCATTTGGAAATGTTTGCTAGTGTATTATTTAAATGACTAATCTCTGAATTTTTTCTTTTTGCTTTAAATATAAGTGAAGTATCGTGTGCAAATAGAACCATATCAGCTGAGTTATTAACCATTAGCGGTAAGTCATTAATATAAACCAGGAATAAAAACGGTCCCAAAATCGACCCCTGCAGCACACCGATTCTAACTAATGATCCAGTGGAGGTCACCCCATTAACATTTACTTTCTGACATCGGTTTGTTAAGTAAGAGGCCAGGAAGGAGACAGAGGTTTCAACGTAAGTAACATGCAGACTAAAATATTTGTAAAATATCTGAAAGTTCAAATTAAAACAGACCAGACTTTTAATTAAGTGATACTATGGGATCCCATTGTTGGAGATGTTGAGTAGTATATAGTTGAGAGAATCCAATAGCATAAGACTCATTGGATGACAGACACGCTCGGGGAATGTCTTCACTGTGTGATCTTGTCAGAGTATTCAAACTGCGACCCTCACCCGATATTTGTGAGGCCCACAACGTGCCAAAAAATTTTGGTAGACAAAGACTCAAAATTGAGTTTACATACTATGAAGTTAACTAAATAGAAGTACCCACGATGGAAACATGGGTATAAGTAGGGTCAGTAAGAGGGTTGTGCGAGAGAATTCTCGACAACAGCTAATGGCTGCCCCGCCCACAATTCCCTTCTCTTTGGTTGGTATTATTATGAGTTTTAATAGGACAAGATCCTAACAAAATGATCAGACAAATGATGAATTAAATATTTGCATTTGAAGCTAATGTATTTAACATGGTACTAGAAGCTACATAGTAAAAATACCCAAATATGTACTTAATATTTGTGTATATTAAAACACAAAAAACAAATTATTATCATTTTTAAATATACATTATCTATTCATGTAAATTCCCATTATTTTTCTACCTACATTGCTATTAGAATATTATGGAATTAGGTATTTGACATCATGCACCAATAATTCCAGAACACAACTTCTCTAAAAAGTTTTTAGTTGATAATTTCAATTAACTGTAAATTAGTTCTTCAGTTACTTTGAAATCAATGAATAGTTAGTAGGGTGAGTAAAAAAACTTTGTACTCTGAAAAATAGGTTCCTAGAGGACTCAAGAAAATTCTCTCCAAATATGAGCTCTTAATTTTTTTTTTTTTTTTTTATTTATTGACAGATTCACATTATACACAAAAATTTTATACATATACTGTATGATGTATCTTTACAGATATGTACATATTATATTAATTTCCAATAGTGCTAGAAATGAAATAAAATAAATTTAAATTAAGACTCGTACAATTTTAATAGTTTTGAGTGAAAAGAGTGAGATGAGCAATGGAAGATGTCAATGCCAACATTATTCTTATTAATTTCGTTATATAGTTCTTTGAGACAATTGAGAGGCGAACAGATGTTAGTTCTGTGTTGTGTTTTTGAATTTTAATAGGTTCCGCCTTACAATTTTCTTTTTTTCTTCAGTATTAGAAAAAAAACATATCTGTCTACCAAATGTGCATTAAAATGATCTGTTCTTGTATACTTGTAGGAAATTTAGGAAATTGAACAATATAAAAAGCTCTCACATAACATTTTCATAAAGCTCACCATTTTGAAGGATACTAAAGGTTTGATTTTTTTTTTTTAAATTTGATTATTTTAAGACAAATTTCTTTTTTGCCTATGAATTTTATAACTCATTAACAAAAAAATATTATGAAATGAGCAATTCATAGGGTTATATGAAATTAACTGCTCTACAAAAATGATCTCTTATGATTAGTTGATTAAGCCATTAAAAGATTATTATCCTCAAACTACAATGCACACTAATTTTAAGTTTTTGATTCATAATTTGGAAAGTTTTCATTTATTTCATTTCATTTCAAACTATTTTTTTTTGTATTTTTAGACTTAAGCGTGTTTTGTTATATAGAAAAAAAGAAATTAGTGCATTATTATTTCTGACTTAAAATTACCATACAAAAGTGCAAGTTAAATATAACTAAAATCATAAAAGATATAAATCTGTTCATCTTCATTATAATATATTACAATTTATAATGTAAATCCCAAAAATATGACTTGCAAGCTGGAACTAAAATTGTGTTAATTTCAAAGGAATTGATAGTTCATCTCACAAGGAGCACAGACAATATAACAGTTGTGACAGAGTTACTACTTAAGACACATAATATCTACATAGTAAGTTTTTACATTTACAATTGGTAAGAAAACTAAACCTTATATACAATGATGTAAAGAAACCATAAATATTTTGTTAAAATATTAAATGAAAATGCAATGAGAAGTATTTTCCTCAATATGTTGATTACCCATAAAAATGAGACTATAGAAAAACAATGGAAAGCTGGCGTAAACGCCAGGTTAGTGCTCAAGAAGTTAATGTGCCACTTAAACTTTTTAAATATAAGGAACCTTTCTTATTGTTTAAAAGGCATTAACTGGTTGAAGTTTAGACACCTGTCTGTTATTTATTTGATAGATTATAACTTTTTACCATCACTTAGTTCAGCAATATAATTTTTTTAAATGATATTCTAATAAATGGTTCTAAATTTATAATGAGCACACTAGTTACAAAATAGAGGAAACAATGGATATAAAATTTATGGCTATTTCAAAAGAATCAAATTTCTTATAGGAATACAATAACCAGGACAAAAAATCAATTACTGAACTAAAACTGTTTATATAACAAAACTAATCGTTTTTCCCGTAACTAGTATTTCAGGGTTTCAAACCTGTCATCGTCTGCCAATTTGTTATCCAAGTTAAATTTATACTGAAATCCAGAACATCCACCGCTCTCTACACATATTCTGAGAAAAGCCTTATTGCCTTCACACAACTGCTTTAATTTATGTACACATTCATCACTAATTTTTATGTCTTCTGATGATGCCAAGGTTTGAACCGGTTGCATATAATTTCTTTTTGAGACATTAAATATTTGACAATATCGTTTAAAACCCAAAAAAATATTATTCCTCACAAACATCTTTACAATTTGATTTTCCATTTGCTGGACTAAACACAGGACTAAAAACAGCTAGGGATGCCGATACGAGATTGATTAATGGAACAATCGATATTTTCTTATTTTTGAAATCGATATCTAGCACTGAATCAACCCTGTGAATCGATCTTAGAACCTAGAAAATCGAGGTTTATTTTTTTGGTTCTATAAGAGTCATAAAATTATTTACAATTAAAAATGTAGCCTAACACAAGTAAATGTATAAAAAAATTCACTAAATTAATTAAAAACTCAACTCTTTGTGACGTGTGTAAGAAGTTTTGTAGTTAGTTTCTTTAGCTTCTGGGTGATATTCAAAATTATATTTGATACTATGAAGATGGCAGACAAATATCTTGCCTAATGGTGAACAAACACTTACAGTGATAGTTAACGCTTACTACATCGAGAGTATAATCCCAACCATAAAATCTCTTCACTTTATACCTTTAACTTTGATATGCTTGTAAAAACAACTCTAATTATTTTAAAGTGATAAAATATTGATTATTATAGTGGTGCCCCTTTGCTTTTGTCTGATATGTACGCAAAGATTAAAAAGTTTAGTATCTTTTTCTCCTCAGACTATTTGTGTATTGTTGTTTAATTTCTATTGACGAGCTTTAGTGTTATGAATAAAATTATTTCAGAAACAGTTTTTACCTCAAATTTTCGAAAACTGATGATTATGGTCTAGTTTGAAGCAATGATGTTGCAGCGGGTAGTGCGGCCGGATTGCGCGTCAATCGACGCGGTCAATCGTGAATCTTACGATAAACTCGTCCTGAGCTTTCGGTGAAGATAAACGTCGTGAGGAAACCAAAGCATGGTTGTAGGGAATTTTCTAATGATGCCCGCCTGGGTAGCTACCACCCTCAAGTTTGAAAACCTGTCGCCAAATACCAATAGGTGTGTTTCGGCAGCATCATTTGAGAACCAGTACCTCTAGGGTTAGTGCGTTTACCATCCTGGAACACATCGTCAATCAGGTGAGATTGTAGTTAAAGAACTAAGCCTATTCCATGTAAGAAAAAAAAGGGTGCGTGTACTTATGTACGCGCGTGAGTAGTTATACTTCTTTGGCATCATTAAAAAATAGTTTTTAATTGCATGCAAATAATTAATTACAATAAAATAATAGAAGGATTCGAAAAGGATAATCAACAAAGTTCATTTTAAATTTGAAAAATTAAATAAATAAATATTTATTTTCTTACGTCAAGTTTAACATAAATTGTCTTATTATTCGAATTGTATTTTTAATTAAATGATGTCCACTTCCATAGTATCTTCCGGTAATGTCTGAATCGGAACTTCAGTTATCAGTGGCTTATGATAACTAAAATATGATACAAAATTTTTTGTATTAACAGCGTTGAGATATCGTACAAATTATATATATATATAATTATGAAAAACCAAATTTAGAGAATAATAAATATATAAGACATAATTTGTACTAAATATTATAAAATTCTTAATTTTAAATGTTTGTTATTGATTATTTAATATTTTAAAAATAAATTTAATAATAAATTCAAAAATTGTATTTAAGGTTGGTCATTTTTTAAATATTTTTATTGATTTCTTAATTTAATATTCACTTTTCATTTTTATCAAAAAAAATTCATTAAATTTATTTAGTTATTTTTATAAATATTTATTATTTATTCAATTTAATAGCAAATATTAATAATTAGTATTATAGTTTGATGTTAAAAAAAAATGAAAAAAAAAAAATGAAAACAGTGATCAGAGGTGACGAGCGTACCAACATGCGCGACTAATATCGAGGTTCAATTTCTATTTTGTTGGTAGCTTTTTTTTCGAGACTTAATGAGCGGTTAAGCAGACAACTTCATACTGTTAATTTTGTGTCACAGATGCGCGCGCATCTTAAAATTTCACTCTCATCATTTTTTCATAACGCGCCTAAAGAAGTATAACTTCAGAAAAACAAAACTCGACTAATAAAAGAATACTAGTTACGAATACAAAACAATTCAAAAAAAGATCGTTTTTCTAGAGATCAATCTTTTATACTTAGATTTTATTATGAATCGATTCACAAAGCTTTGATTCGAATCGAATTATAAATTAATCTTTTTCGGTAAGAATCAGCATCCCTACACAGTGGGACTAAAAATGGACATTTGATAGGTCGCAATCTTCGTTGCTATTGCAATACCGTGAGGTTGCCAATTGCCGTGTTTGGATGGTCGAATTGCCGTGTCTCATACAAATTTTTAGCAAAATTTAACGTTTTATATCTACAGAGTATACAGTTTTATTTACTTGTTTTGTACTCACTTCCTGTACGGAACTGTACAAAAATAATAAAATAATTGTTATTAAAATAAATTAAAAATATTTGCTATTCTGAAACAAAGGGTTGGTCACAATCATCATAAAATAAATGTCGCATAACAAAGATCCTTATTTCTTCTCCTTTCTTAAAATTATATTTCAGCTATCTTTCTTAAAAATTGTATAATTTGATTGAATTA
Organism: Samia ricini; assembly: GCA_014132275.2. NCBI lineage: Eukaryota > Metazoa > Arthropoda > Insecta > Lepidoptera > Saturniidae > Samia > Samia ricini. Next base: position 7,331,314 of record AP028159.1, read on the forward strand.
TTTGTAATAGTATAGGGGATAGTATAGTATATAGTGTTATACGTTTATATGTCCTGTTTTGCAAGCAGTCCTGTTTTCATAGCCAGCGTTAGCATGAGGTCGTGATTATACATATATTTATTTAGAGGGCATAATTAACGTTTTTAGAGCTATAACTGAAGTCTGAAGTATTTCATTACAGACTTATTCAAGTCTGTCGCGAGGAGCTTATTCGCCAGGGCCTGTTGACTACGCATACTGGGTTATATTTAAGTGACAACTGTCATTGTAATGTGCGTTCTCGCGTCTTGTCACTAAGTGCGTATTTTGTACATCTCGACATGAACCGAGCAGAGTAGTGTAGTCAGATGCTTCATGTAGAACTTCGGGAAATTTCGAGTCCTTTGACTAACAGAACTAAGTTAACAGACTAAAAGACTCAGAAGTCGCCTGAAGCGAAGAAAGGTAGCGCGAAGTGAAAGGAAGTACTCTTTCACACTATCGTAACCGTATCTGCGGAGTCACAATTGTTAGATTTCACTGTTTTGTTTTGCATATTTCGATCCGTATGACTTACACTATGCGACTAACCCCCGTATTTATAGTTAATACAATGTAATAACTTAAGCCATCGTTTCTCAACCGGTGGATCGCGATTAGGGTTGTCAAATTATTTTGTGAAAATAAAGTGCATTGGTGCAAAGGTAGAAAAAAAGTACGATTTATTTTACTTTATTATTTTGGCTAAAACATATTTTTGACTACTTTTTGCAACTTTTAACAAATAACTATTATTGCTAAACCGCTGCGCACCAATTGTACAATCTATACAGATTAAAGTAAATGAGTTAAAGTAATTGAATTCATTTTTATCAGATTCAAATACACTGTTTCTTTTGTTTCGCCTTTTACTATTTCTCACAGAAATTCACTAACTCTTTATGAATGCTGACATGGCTAAAGTATTTTCTCGTATTTTATTGTTCTCATAAAGAATAAAGTACAACAGGGGCGTTTTTACCTATAGTGCAGACTACACGAGTGCAGGGTTTTAGGGGGCGCCGAGCGACCCGAGCGACATCTACATAGATGGTACACTCGGGGTGCCAACGCTCTAAAAGACCCTTGCGCCCGTGTTATGGCGGACAGTGAGCGCGGTAATGGTTAAAATTGCTTCACGACATTAATAACTGCATCCGAATTGTCGTTTGAAAATATAACTGTAAGTACGAGTATTCCATAATGAGCGCGCGCCTACTAGAGGGCGCCAGAATATTAGTTGCACACGGGCGCTACAAGGGCTAGAGCCACCTCTGAAGTATAATTATCCGAAATTACGTACAATACTTTATAATAAAGTATGGGTGGCAACCCTTGTCGCGATACATATTTTAAAAAATAAATTGATTCTAATTTTCCCTTTTCTTTTCGCATTGTAGCAAGTTTCGAGTTTATTTAAAACAAAAAAAGCAATTACTACTAATTATTAAAAAAAAACCACAATGAATAAATGGCGGTATAAAAACTATTAGGAGAAAACTGATATATAAAAATGCAAGCGAGAGGGGCCTCTGCAAGAACGCGAACTGCGAGTACACATATATATGTACATTATGTTCTGTCAATGCACCGGTACAGCGCAGAGCGACATCAATAGATTTCTGATATATCTATTTTTCAAATTCGTCGCCGACCGCGTATTCTCTTAAAACATGTTATATTCATAAATCATCGTAAAACTCCAATAAATGTTAGCATGAACATGGTAAGGAAAGTCTCTAAAAAGCACTACGAGGACAAATTTATGAAATTAATGCACTTGATAAACGGTCGACGCAGACTATAGCTATTCTTGCTAACCTCAAAAAGACCTACAGCCTCATCTGAGGTCAGTTGAACATTAGCTACTCCTGAGTACTGAGTGCCGAGTGAGAACGCCTCAAGTGACAGGCGCATATTGTCAATCAAAGCCGTTCGAACTCGAACACAGCAGCGCGTGCATTATTGGTTTACGGAAGAAATAAATGTAGCAGTGGTGCCTCTTCGTATCTGAAGCTTGCATAGCTTGAACTTACCACTCTTGTAAAAGACATACAAAAAACATATGATAAATTCCGAATTTTTTATATATTTTTATCAACGCTAAAAACGGCTTTGTGGCGCTTGAAAAATATAAAAAAGCTGGATCTTTAAAATAATTTAAGTGGTGAGAGGAGCCTCGGATTTCCGATTTTTTCGAATCGGGGCAAAAACTTGATAGAGACGTCTCTCTCCAGCGTTTGAGATTAAAAATCTCACAAATATATTTATTTATACTCGTAAATAGTTGTCATTTTTCGTGAATAGTACAATAACAACTCTAACAAATTTGTACTCTTTATCAGCTGTTACCTAATAACTTTTTGATTTGTGTAACATGAAATTATCTACCCGGAAAAAACAGACTAGATCTGCATTAAGTAAATCCATGTACAGTAATACCCCGCTTTACACGAGGGATACGTTCCGAAAAAAAATCGCGTTAACTGAAATTCGCGTATATCGAGGTTTATGATTAAACATAGTCAAAATTTAATACAAAAAAATACAAATCATTTTAATCAATAACTCTAATTCTAAGAACACTTTATGCAATACATACTCTTATTTTTTACGGGAAAATACATCTATTGTCTTTAAATTATGTTTATACGCACTCTTTCGCGTAATTCGAGGCATTTGAGCGCGAAATTTGAAATTCGCGTTATAGTGAAACCGCGCGTAACGGGGTCGCGCTAAGCGGGGTATTACTGTACACTAAATTTTCAACCAGGCTTCTGTATGCTAGGTCGTTTGTGGAGCTAGTTTTTTATTTTTAATCATATTATATTATGATGTAGGCGCCCACTGTGTAACGGATGTTCATTCGTATATTAAAACGAAATAAAAATAGCAATACTATCGACGGATATTTCACACACCGCTAAACTAAGGAAAGCTCTCAAGGCTTATTTTACATAGGAAACAACGTTAAATAAATATCTGCCAATCATGTAAATGTTCATAAGTCAGTTTCAAGTGTGTAGTTATTACTTACATAACTTTAATATTTAATAACTACTGAAGAGCAAACACGAACATTTTCGTTAATATTACGTTAGTGTTCTTCAAAGAAAATGTCATTTTGTATGAATTATGTGAGTTAATTTTACCTTGACAATTAAATAGGGTAAATTTTATTTGAACTGCCCATAATAAACTAATGCAACACATGAAAAAATATTCATACAAAATATAATTTATATTTACGATAAAAATTCTTACAATCTGAATGATCTAAAGGACCGTAACTGTCATTAATAATGTTCAACCATGTTACCTATCATTTTTATGTACTTGAGTCTCCAAAGTACATATCATGTCTCTACATTAATAACTTCCAGTTTGAACTACATTTTTTCTATTTGAATTCGATGAATCTTTCTCGAGATTTTGTTTCTCGGTGTCATCCAATTTTACAGTATTTATCTTGGTGCGTATTTTTTTCAGGGTTCTAATTTTATTGAGAAGTAGCTGCACCAACGACCGCGACCTTCATGATTCTGACGACGGTTTTTTTGGATATATCTGCCACACACAAAATGAATAAAATAAACATTAGCAGGTAACAATAATTACATAATGTGATAATTGCACAGATAACGAGAAGTAGCATAACCCCTTGAGCACTAACCTGGCGTTCACGCCAGCTATACATTGTTTTCCTATTGTCTCATTTGTATGGGTAATCGACATATTAATTTGAATCGAATCCTCCGAATTAATGGGATAATCAGAGATTTGTTTGCTTTTTGTCTTTCACATAAAGCACGAACCTTCAATACAATTTCTCTTGTATTACTTTTAAACGTGTTTAACATGATTACAGCAATAAAAGAACCCTAATATCTACTTTAAAACTGCTTGGATTTGACAGAATCGATTGACTTTCCAATGACAGTCTGTAGTAACAACATAAAGGAAAGGGAGTCAAGGGACAAGTTATAGTGAACGGACTATAAGGCCTAAACTGAATAAAGATTGTTTTGTGTTTGATTTTTTCAGCTGTTAAAGTTGCCATAATGATAATTATATCATAATATTAACTGTGGTTCACTTTCTAAATAAATATTAAAATCAATAAAATAATGAAAATCAGTCATTCCCTATTTGCAAAAACCCGACAAGTCGGTACCTCATGTTTTACATAAAAATAGTTTAAAAAATCTACGCATATAACTAAAGCAAGATTAAAAATATGTTTATAATTAATACGTAATTTTTTAATTATTAGTATTATATAATTAGTTGTATTAGTTAATAATTATTATTTTTAAACGAGGAATGTATGCATAAATTATTTATATTTATTTCCAAATAGGCATAATTCAGTAACTACAGCTAATTGTTATTGGTTACTTTTCGGGTTGAACAAAAAACCTACTACGGCTATTTGTAATATATATGTACTATCTAGTGCGCGCGGCTCCGCCCGCGTTTCTTATGTTCTGTGCATATGAGGTTTCATTTATAGCTAATTTAAAAAAACAAATGAATGAATAAAAGTAAGAGTATTTTGTTTTTATTAGCGGAAAAAATGTATATAAGCGTAAATTGAAGTGGAAAATGTACAAAAGAGTAAATCGAAAAAAAAAATTAGAGAGGATCGGTGGAATCCAAAAAATACCTGTCTACGAAAAATACTGCGTTGAAAGGTATTAGTCCTATCCCGATATGTTCAGTAGTTTTGAGGTGATGGTGCGTCAAAGGAACCCCATTTTATAAATGCTTGTCTTTTGTTTTATGGGAGCAAATAAATTAATAAACAAACAAATTGAGAAAACATGGCAAAGGGCTCATAGAAATATATAGCCTATAACCATCTACGATTAATTCCGCGTCGAATGGTTGTGGTTTCATGCTGATCGGTCCAGTAGTTTTCGAGTTTACCTCGGACAAAGAAAACAAACTTTGCTCATATGTATATATATATGAGATAGATAGATTATGAACTACTATGAACTTAATGCATTTCATGTTAAAGTTATATGTATATAAAGACGATTTTTTTGATCAGGCGAATTGTTGTATTTTTTTCAATATTGTGAAAGACATTATAGGTTATTCATTTTTATTATTATTATGCATTCGAAATTTTATGTAATTAAAATAAAGTACCTAGATGACCAAGCTTAGCTCGGTGTTTAAGGACGTGTGTACTTATTCAATATTTTTTTATTACCCTTCAAATTATCTGTTTAATCAAATTCAAATTACAAATTAATATATTGATATTGGGAACTCATAAGGTGCTTATTAAATTATTTAAAATATAAATGTTAATATTTTATTAGACATATCTGGCGATCACTAAATGTAAAAATTAGAGCCTAATTGCTGAGTAGATAACATGGATGTGCAAGTATAGTCACTTTAAAATAAAACATTAACAATGTAGCACGATTCTATTAAAGTTATTTATTCCAAATTAAAAAGTAAATAAAACATGAGAAAATGTATTTAAAAAGGATAATAAAATTTACAAACATAATAATAGACACAGAACATTAAAAACAAATAACGAATATAAATGAAATAAATATACAAGAAAATTAAAAAAGAAATTTGATAAAACAATATATGAGTAAATAAAAGTGAACAATACATACATACATACATATCATCACGCCTTTCTCCCGTGGGGGTAGGCAGAGATTACGTCCTTCCACTTGCTACGATCTTGGCATACCTCTTTCGCTTCCTCTACTTTCATGAGCGCTTTCATACATGCTCGTCGGTTATGGGTACTTTTTACCTGGCCTTTATTTAAGACATGATTGATTTGGTCTAGATACATTCGCCTAGGTCGACCCTTACCGACTTGCCCATTCACCCTCGCCTTATAAATTAATTTCGTTAATCTTCTCTCATCCATCCTCTCTACATGCCCAAACCAACTAAGCATACCTTTCTCTATTTTGGTCACCACATCCTCTACCACACCACAGCGTTCCCTTATCATACTATTCCTGACTTTGTCAATCGTCTTCACTCCAGCTATACTTCTCAGACTTCTCATTTCCACTGCGTTAATCTTACTTTCATGATTCTTCTGCCAAACCCAGCATTCACTACCATACCTAAGTGTAGGGACCAGGTCTCCTCGATGCACAGCCAAACGCGCCTTTTCAGTCACTTTCTGGCTGCACATGAAGTTACGCTCTATTCCCTATTCTCTATTCACTCTATTCCCTAACAAAACTCTTCGCTCAATATCATCGTCACACTTTCCATCTCTCGTAACCTTTGATCCCAAGTACACAAACTCTTTCACTTGTTCCACTCTGTCTCCTTCTATCGAAATTACGCAATCTGTCATACTTTCTTCTCTTTCAAAATAAAGTGAACAATAAAATGTAAAATATGAGAATACAATAAAAAAAATGCAATAAAATAAACTCAATGAATAAAAAGCAAATTTGAAAAAAAAAAGAATAAAATAGATAATTAAAAACAAAAACATTAACTGAATAAAAAGAAAATTTAGCAACTAACACTAAAAAGAAAACAACACTAGAAACAATAAAAAAAGAATTGAAGTAAAAAAAAATCTAAGAAAATCCGCAGCACTTGTTGAAGTTCAATAGGTTAGTAAAATCTATCTCTATTCAGTTCTGTGGTCAACTGTTGTTACAATTAATTAATTGTCCAATGACCATCAATAAGGTCATACAAAATGTGAAAAATTTACTATATCACATGTGAAATTTCTGAAAACAATTTATAATGTACCTTTATTAAAAAAAATACATATTGAATAATAATAATTAATAATGTAATGTAACATTATAACTTTTGATGATGTTTATTGACATCTGTTGTTGCCTAGCAACTGTCAGAGATTAGCCGGAACAAACAGGCAAACATACAAACATTTTAAAAATTGCATTTTTGGTATACGTATCGTATATACATTCATATGTATTATTCCATTATACATACATGTTTCGAAACAATCTGCGCTTCAATTTTATTTATTAGTGTGGATAATAATTGTTCGCTTAATACTATAAAATAAATACATCTATGACAACTACGTGGATCGCAGTGGGGGTTTAGTTCATAACTTGAATAGGGTGCTTCCTGTGAACAGCGTTAGTTAGTTAGAAAAAAACTTGAAAAGATTCTGGAATTTTAATATATTTTTCAAAATATAATTCAACATATATATTTATTTATTTATTATTATTACAGAACTATAAACCACGTATTGCCGTATAAGACAACTAGTTTGTATAAATTTATGAAAGTTATATATGTTAACATATATAGTACTCATGTTTTTGTGTATTTGTATATTTAGCATTTGTCTTAAACGTTATGATGTTTTATATATTTGTGTGAATATTGCTTTCAGAAGGTACACACCGTAATTCGTAGACCCATGCAACATAAACCTGATTTCATATCATATCTATCCAAAGGTTGGCAAAAAAATTGCTGGCAGCAAGATGCTACACTTTAACTTCTATATATAAATAAAATTGAAGTTTCTGTTAATAATGTGAAAATTATTATTTTTTACTTAATAGTTATAAATGTATATACAATCTTATACCAAAAATACAATTCGTAAAATTTTTGTCTTAGGGTACTTTGAAAAAAAATAAAACGCAGTGAAGAACATATGAAACGTGGAGGCAGCCGCGGGGACACAGCTAGTACTTATATGTATCCATGTGGTTAAAAATCTGTATAATAACACTACCAGGCCGTGATATATTTATTTAAAATATAAGTTTACAGTTCTTAATTTAACCACTACATAATGGATTAATGTTGCTCACTGGTAAAACTAACGAGTATCTCTTTACTCAAGGTAAAACAGATAAATTAAGTTTAGTATTCCATTACATACCACACTCCAAAACGTGTGCATAGCCGCAGCCAAATATGCTAGTAACAAACAATATATTACCTAATTATTACTGGTATGACTATATATCTGGTATTTTATTTCTTTGCAACACTAAAATTGTTGTCTTAAGTCAGAATGAGACAGAACTAGTTGGTATTGAAAGAGAAATATTGTTTGTGGGGAAAGCTGGCCAGCGAACCTTTACATTCAACATTGAGCACGTTGAATTTAATGCGTCACAAAGTTTTTCTTCCTGTTTTTATTTTGTTACTAGATTCAATATATTGTAAATTTGATTTTTACAACAATGTAGTGACACAAGCTTATAAATTAAACATTATTACAATTATTTTCAATTAAAAGTGTTACTTTCTAATATTCTTTGTTATTATTAACTCAAGCGCAATAGAAAACATATTATATTCTATGACATACTACATATAAAGTTAATATTTAAAAAAAGCAATTATATTAGGTAGATTCTCGCTACTTACACTTGGTATCCTACTCCACTTTGCGCGGCAGCGGTCAGAAGGCGGAGCTTATCGGCAAACTCGCGTCGAAGCTGACTTCACTGTCAATTCGAGAGCCGCGGCGAGTACGGTCGCGTCTATTACGTGGTGTGTTTATAGTGAAGTGGATTTTGTGATGAGATTATCGAATGTTGTGAAGTGAATTAGTGTTGTTCTAAAAGAGAAAGTGTTATTTATGTGTTAAAACAATGTGTAATGTTTACCTAGTGTGATCTTTCAAAATGTGTAAAGCACGAATGTGCGCAAAATTGATTTTTGCCACGTAGTGACGCGAACGGGTAATGATTCCTAATGTGGAGCGTGAAGCAAGATGGTTAGAGAGACTCGGCATCTGTGGGTTGGAAATTTACCCGATAACATTCGTGAAGACAGAATAAGGGAGCATTTTAAACGGTAATTATTTTATTTCTTACCTTATGTGAAATATATTTTTTCTAGGAAATGAGAAACAATAATTATTTAGTGTTATTTAAATACTTACATTGAAACGATGTATATGATACTATTGTGTGTTTGTGAACGTATGCCGATTCATTGTCTCTATCAGATATAGTATATTTAAAGATAGTCAAACAAGGATGGAATCTACATGTATTATAATGTATACATTGTATAAATAGATATTATAATATATGTTCAGCAACCACGTTATGCATTGAACTTAAAATAATTTATTTTTCTATATTCGATTTCAGTGTTGCTTCAACTAAAATCAGTAATTACCATATTATAATATTATTAGATAATATTGTGCGAACGTTCAGGACATACATATATGTTCTATTGACATCAAATTTACAAGAATTGAAATACATACAGCCTGACATTAACATAACAGGTGCCTAACATTTTGTCATTTAATTCATTCTCGTACAATTTCATTCAATTCCTATACTTTTTTAACACATTCTTTGGAGCAACTATACATACCGGCTGTGTTGTGTAAATATGTTTAAAACAAGGACTGTTCTAAATGAAGCCTTTCGAAAAATCATATTATCGCAGCATGGTGACACGACGGTAACTACTAAACTTATTAGTAATAAGAGTTATTACTTATCACACCCAGAATGAGGTTCTGTACGAGTATTATAGGTAACTGTTAATAATGTTTTGTGGTTTATTTAAGTAATTAAATATGAAATTGCATTTTATGAGATTATTAAAATGAACTTTGTTATTCGTATCGTATGTAAATAATAGTAATGTTATCTATCTCGTTTTATCACGTGACAAAACACTGTTAAAACGAGAAACGGGATGAGACGCTTACTTGTTTGTGTTGCGTGGTTTTAAGTAGTTGATTTGCTATTCTAATAGTACCTGTCTACGTTTATGTTGTTGATTCATTTTCATAAAATGTTCATTAGTCTCATATAGTTTTTTTTTTAATAATTCATAAATAATGTAATAAATTAAACACGACTTAAATAACAATTATTATTATTTAATAAACCACTATTGAGTGATATCCCTGAGCTTCTAATAAGTGGTGTTTTTTCTGTAGCAAATGACAGGTCATGTTAAACTTGTTTATATTTTATAGATTATTAAAAGAATATTGCAGTTTAGTCCATATTCAATTAGATTAACTAAAACTTGTTATGAGTTATTAATAAAGTATTATTTGCTAGTTGCACTATTAAATAATTTCATTGAAAAAAAAATTTTTTTGAGACGAAAACCACAATATAAAGTTATAAATGCCAAATGTTTATCTATTACTGCAACTTTTTCTTGTGCGTTAAATATATTTTATATTTTGTGAAAATTTTGTTGCATTACTATCTGTATATGGAATGTGTTGTAATGCTATGGAAAAAAATCTGGGCCAGGAATCGTCACGGGTGTTTGCAGAACAACTCGCTAAAGGTACATTAATTATTGAATTAATAAATATCTTAGGAACACAGAAGACGAACATAATAAAAATACACATTTTTTATTTATAATATGGTTAATTTAATTTGTATTTGGTTTAAGTAACATAAAATTTTCGAGTACCAAATTTCATTGAAATCAGTGAAGCCGTTTCTAGCTATGAAAGTGAATATACAAATAGGTAAACAAAAGTTTCCAAATTCAATTATTAATTTAATATATTGTCTAGTGCTGTTAAAACACGTACGGACCGGACTGCGGACATGGTACAACGAGCAGACGAGGTTATTAGTTACCTAAGTAGGAATGGGAATCCTTTCCGAAAACGAGCGATTTTTGAATCGATTCACAAAACATCAAGTTTCAAACTAATAAAGTATCGATTATTTGAGTATCGTTTTTCTTTTATATGATATTATGATTATCTGTAAATATAAATAATACAATTCAGTCTAATTTTTCCGTAGTAGATTAGGCGTTTTTCTTTTCTTTTCTTTTTTGTTTACTTGCTATTGAAGACCTTTAGTGATGTTAATAAAAAATTGGAAACAGTTTTTGCAATAAATGATTATAGTTTAATTTTGACCATTAAAAGAACACAATTTTGTTTTCAAATAAAAAGTTAAATAAAACAATTGAAAAATATATTGATCTCTTAGGCCTCAATGTTTTATTTATCGAATGAAATAAATCGATCTATTTGAAAAATCTTATACCGCATCTCTACTTTGGCGATTGATAACCTCGGCCGCCCGCCATACTATATCCGCGGTACGGACCGTGCGTGTATTAACAGCATAAAAGTAACATTAATATTTAATTAAATTTAGTTTTATTAATGATCAAGTAGAATATAGTAAATTATACATCACCCGTAGTCACTGTTGTGTAATTTCGTTTTGGTATGTACGAGTATATCAACTCCTTTTCTACGTGTTAAGAAGACATGTTAACTGTTTTTACTTCATTTAAACGTAATCCCTTGTTTCCTCCCTGGATAAAATAGCATTATGGTAAATATTTATATATCAAATAATATATATCCACTCTCACCATGACCGTCCGTACGTTTTGACTTTTCCATAAATTAGTTATTGTGTTAAAGTTACCATCGTGTTTGCCTTTCGTCATTTATATGTAAGACAATGAATTATCGTTAAATATCTATCTATTTTAAAACCTACTTATCTTGAATTTGTCATTTTTGTTTGTTTATTCATGTATTTCAAAAACATATTTCTACTAAGATCCTCCGCTTCACTAGATAGTTAAAGATTCTTTTTAAGTTAAAGTATAAGGATACGTGAATAATTACACCATATCAAAAAGTACGTATTGACAATTTGTAACACCAAGTTTGTCAATCAAACAAGATGTTGCTCAAACTATTTTATTTATATGTATCTACTGATGATAATATTTACAACCACAATATTACATTATACAAGCCTATCACAGGTTCCATCGCTGCCACTACTACTACTACACTACTCCAAGTAAATATTTATTAGAAAACATAAATTTCTGAGTTTCGAGTGTCTCCGCCACGTTTGGTTGAAATCTTCCTTCAGACTTGTATTATTTGGATCCTGTGTGAGTAAACACACTATACCTCGTTTTTAATGTGTTCTTTCACAGTTCACTCCAAAAGTAATGTGAAAAGTTATCAGAGAATGAGAGATGGTTGGTTATACAGTGTTACGCCTTCCTTCTATTTTCTCCACTTTTGCTACATTCGAGGTTTGTATAGTAATTTGCATGCAATCCATTATCACTTAAAAATTGTCAGGTCGTACTTCCTTTTTTTCAAGTATACACAGATTCCATATCCAACTTACAATTTTTTACCTCGATTATCTAGGTTACATCTTGAGGATAATTTTATCTTAGAGGTTTTTATGTGTGTGGTAACATCTGTTATTGGTTTTCTCCATAATCATGACAACTTTTGTTATTTATGTTAATGGCTACTGGTGAACTCTAATACATAAAAGAACCAGCTACTTTAAAGTCATGACTCTTTTATATTCTTTCCATTAGGTGTATTGCTTACCACATCCTCAGTTGATCTATCTTAATACTATACATACAATATTTTTACCTTTCTCGTTTCCTCAAAGAAAACCCTGATCAGTCCTCAGATCATCCCACTGAGTTACTAAGAACCAACTATTTTTACTTTTAAATCGAATTTCACGGAAGCCCCTGAGAGTTCGGAAAGCGCATATCAAGAGAGGATAAGGTTATTCGAATATCTTTGCAAGGCAGCAAGCGATTCAGCAACACTATTTATTCGCATAAATTGTATTTTTGGGAGATTTTGATGCCCACCACCAAGATTGCCAATTATACACTTGTTAGAAAACTAATTACGCTGGAAGTAAGGTTTGGTATTCGAATACTTGTTTTTAGGGATATTCGCCGTATTTAACTAAGTATTAGAATTTCATAAATTTTAGTTTTCCAATATTTTGAATTTTTCAGAAAAGTAATAAAAATATATGACACATTATTATAAACTTCTTTTGAATTACGTCGGAACGAGACTTAACAAGCTGGGCAGTCTGGCGAAGCGTCGATGGTCGGTGCAGCCTTGACAGACTTCACTTTTTTTTCATGAACGTCAACGGCGAGCGCGGATCGTGTCCGACGAATCGCCCACGTTCCTCGTAATCTTATTCCATTTTGTATTTACAATTATTCGAACTTATACATTGAACGATTCCGTTATTACTACGCTTTTGATTTTATTGGTATTCTCCCTAGAATGTTCTGTCAAAAATAATATCGAGTGTGCTTTTGAGCAGGCGATGTATGGATTTGGAACCAACGGTGGAGAGAATATCTTCCCCCAAGGGTAGTGCGATTGCTTCTAGGATCAGGCAGTCAGGATAAACCGGAGAGGCAACCGCCTGGTTAGCAGAACAGGAAAGTATCGAGAAATGGGAAGAGAGCAGAGTCGAGGCAAGCCTCGAAGAGCGGGAGGAGAGAACGCAGACTCCTGTGCCTTCTGGATATAAGGATGGATAAGGCTCCGACCCTAGCTACGGGCTACGTCAGCTGGCACCTCAGGTGGAGACTCCATGATCCGCCGTGGCTTTTCGTAGCCGCGGGAATCAGGACTCTTAAATTGAGTTACAAGCGAAAATGAAAGTGATTTGTCGAAAATAAGTAAACTTCGTTTTTCAAAATCGAAAAAGGCTCTTAATTTTTTTAGTTTGAGGTACAAATGAAAGTGATTTCCGCGGGTACAAACGATTCTGCGTCGATCCCCGTTCACAGATTTTCAAGGTACCTAAAATTAGAAAAGTTAGGTTTTTTGAAATTTTCAAATTGCCGTATCTTTTTTGGGTTTTGAAAAAAAAAAAAATGAAAAACGAAGGTGGTACAAACGATCCCGAATCAGATCCCATTGCAAAATTTTCGATTTTCCAAAGTCGGCTGTGGGTCAAATTTTCAAAACGCTATAACTTTTTTTGGTTTGAGGTACAAACGAAAATGCAAGTGGTACAAACGACGTAGAATCCAACGGTACTGAAAAAAAAAACAGTTGAAAATCGGCTGCCAAGTTCACAGAGGTATAAAATTACCCAGTACCTAGTCGATGTACATCTAATTTACGTTTTCAATTACGTACAAAAGCCCTAGCTTGAAGAGATGCTCATAAATTTTCTCTTTCGATAGACTTTTCTCAAATAGTCAGTTAAATGATTTGAATAGTGGAAAAGTTATTAGGTTCTCGCTTAGCTTAGTATGGATATGTTATGAGAAGAGGGAAAGCGAATGTAGTTAAAATAGAAATGAATATTAACGTGGAAGGATGGAAAAGTAGAGGAAGGCCAAAGAAAAGTGTTGATGGAGTGTGTAAGAAATTATATGAAAGATAATGGCTTATAGGTGCGCGTCGTATGGAAGAAGAAAACATACTGCGCTGACCCCAAGTGATTTAGGAACATGGCATGAGAATTATGATGATGGTCAACTAAATGACGTGAATATCTGGTGTTGATATAGTTACACTGCTAAATGTCTAGACTTGCTAGTGAAGTATTTGGATAGATCGTTCAATACAGTCCTAAACCTATTACTAAAAGAGGAGGTTATCAATTATTCTGTATGTTATTTCTTTTTGAATTATGTTTCTTACGCGATTTTTCCGTCTTTTGTGGACCGATTTGCTTAAAAGTAGGTTTTGCTTTTTTTTTTTTTTAATTGAGTGTTCAGATTTAGATATTTCAGATGTGGCAACACAAAAGTTTAGGAATATGCCATCATACTTAACATTCCTTTTCATCAGAGATAAATAATAAAACTCTGGCAAAGGCTTTTGCGACGCAAAAAAAAAACAGAAAAAAATCTATAAATCTTTCCAGGGAAAATTCCATGTCGTTGATAGCAAATGTCACATTCCATTAGTAACACTAATATATAAGTTTTTCCCCTACCTATAATTGTTCAACGCTGCTTAAGAAATTTTGCACTTCAACAAAGGATAATATCGAACTTAGCAGAAGTAAATTAATAAAGTAATTACTTGTGTCTACAACTGACTAGATACCACACGACTTGATAGTCCAGACAGAGATTTGAGTTTGCATTGATTCGCAAGAAGTTGGATTTCTGCACTGGTATCTTAAATATGTCATTGAAATGATGTGTCTAATGTGAAGTTCCATCAATCCAGCTTGTGCGTTGTTTTTATTTCGAGGTCAAAGGTAACAATTTTCTGTTTTTGTGGTATATCTCTGAAACGATAAGAGCTACCGTAAAAAGGGTTCAGTTAAGTGAAGTTATCTACAAAAAGGTATCAACACTTTTCTCCCTAAGAAGCATCGCTTTCGAAATATCGTTATTATAAACAGTAGGAATGTCATATTTTCAATTATATGCACACATTTCCGCAGCACCTCTGAGGTAGTGTACTAAACTATTATTCATCAACTTTCAGCCCTAGTCTTCAGTTCATTGCCCAGCCACATCTGCACTCGGTAGAGCACACGAAGCAAGTGTTGATAAGCAGAACCAGATATTGGAGAAAGACAAGATTGTACACTCTCCTTCACTTCACTCTTTTATTCTTCCTTGTGTTTGCACGAAACTCAGAAATCTATACTTATCTATAGATTCCATTTTCTTTGGAGCCATTCCATTTATCGGAAGGAAAAAGCGGATTTTGTTTTATTTGTTAAAATTGTATGTTTTCTCCTATTTGAGTGTGTGAGTCACAAAATGTAATATTCCATTTTTTTTAATGGAAGACTCGATGTTACATACTTTCTGCATTAGAGTGCATATTAGTATTTTCGAGTTTTGAAATCGCGATAACTCCGTAATGGAAATTCGCAGGAAAAAAGTATTCATACCTTTTTTGTAGAAAATTTACAAACTGTCTGATCCATTTTACGGTAACTCTTATCGTTTCCGAGATATACATAAAAGAGAAATTATTCGTAAAACACATATAATTCGTAATGGCGTATTCCAAGACCTGTGCAAACATCCAGCTTGTTGGGAATCCATGCGAACTTGGATTATTTTTCGTATATTTTACCTGCCTCTAGGATTCGTTTTCCGTTTAGTTCTAAAGGATGGTCCGATTTGCACACGTTTATACTATCTAAATTTCTACTATAGGAGTGACTATTTTGAGTCGTTCTAGCAAGATTCGTTAGGTCTAATTTGATTTACATATTTTCGTTTTTAGCTAAAATCTATCCAATCTTGCTCTATTGCACGTCATTCCAAACGATCAAAGGCAGTTCTCCTTTTTTTTTTCCCCTTTTTTTACACAGTATAGGCTCAGTGCTCTGATGATAATTTCACCTAATGTTAAGTGACGATGTGCTCCAGGATGATTGGTAAAGTAAGGCACTAAGCATAGAAGCTGCCGGAACACACCTATTTGGCAACAGATTTCCGAACTTGAGTGTGGTAGCTACTCAGGCGGGCATCATTAGAGAATGCCCTACCACCATGAACGAGAGGAGGAGAGGGGTCGAATATTTCTTGGTCGGCAGACGGTAAAGGGGGAAGCTTTTACCAAGCTGCCCACCTGGACGGAACATAAAGGAACTGATAACATGTCGGGCCACCGCTGGGGCCACGCGGTGCATGCAGGTATGATCCCGTGTCGCCCTAGGAAGACGGCGGACGGCACCGTGGGGTTTAGTGGTAATTTCCAGCGCTCCACGCCGGGCGAGTCTCACATACCACCTGCCAACTTAACCGGGAATAATTTACTCTCCGCTTAAGTTGGTAGGGGGATACGTAAATGCATTTCCCCATTGAAAGAAAAGGCTATCGCTATAAGATCATTTCTTTCTTAGGTGATAGAGCGTGTTTATAACTCAGAGCTCCTAAAGTACCTAGAAGAACGCGATTTAATCAGCAATCGTCCATATAGCTTTCGTTACGGGGCCTCGATCTGTGATTTTCTTGTATATCTCATACACCCCTGAAGTCATTGAAAGTTAAGACGAGAAATTATAATAGTAGTCAGCTTTTAAACTAAGGAAGGCGTTATTTGATACCAGTGTCTTTTAGTGATGTTACCATCTTACGTGCTACCCGAAGGTTTATATATGTGGATAGCCAAGTATGTACCTGGCAGATGGATAAATGTGTCTTTCTTTATGCCAGGTGCTCTGAAATCATGGATACAAATTCTAGCATTTTCAAGATTCTGTGTTATTTCCGACCTTGTTTCTGCTGCATATCAATGATTTGGATAATTTAGTCAAATTCAACGCCACTAAGATACAAGTTTGCTTGTTCACCGTTAATAAAAAAACCCATTTACTATGGCTCTACAATGTTAGGACATATCTTTTCTCTTGCTGTCCGTCTGCAGACGGTGATAGCGGATGTCGCGGTAGTTTTCAGACCGACGAAGCGAGTTGAAATCCGCCTTGTTGGTCTGTAAGTAATTTGGAGGGTCTCGCAAGAGGGGGAGTGCAAGGCAGAGGACGTGAAGGCTGGTTCGTTCCGGGCGAACAAGGGAGGGACAGGGACCATGTACATGCCCTTACCTGTCGCGGCGGCGAGAAAATATACAGAGAAGGCACGAGTCATGATCGAGTGGGGTGTGGTTCGGGTGCAGCACTTGGAGCAAAGCCTTTGAGATGCTCAGGTGCATGGGTCTGGAACATACCCGCTCGTTATGCACGGGAGTAACAGACAGATGGTTACAATGTTTACACTGTGGAGCGGACCGGCCGAAACGCGGTTTGTGTACGGACGCAAGAAGGAATGAACGACACCACATGAGGGGTGTCTTTTGCCGGTCCCCTGTCAAAACGACGTCACCATTCTTAAGGGAGGTTGCTCTTAGGCCGGCGAGGCTTAGGGACGAATATGTAAGCGGCAGAAGGTCGCTGATGACGAAAGAGGGGTGACAGAAGGCCGTCGAGGTGAGAGAAAAGGAGACGGGAGGAAGTTTTTCACACCTCTGCGGGAGCGCCAGAGCTGATCGGCTCTTCGCCTCACTTGTCCTTATGATATTTGTTTTGATTGGCGCTCGGATAAAGGAGAGGAATCTGATACCAAGCTGCCCCCTCCTGGGAGAAAGATAAAAGGAGTGACCCGATCCAACATCAGGTCGGGCTTGCGGCCGGGGCGACGCGGAGCGTGCTTTACTCATCCCCATGTCGCTCCCAGGAAGGCGGCTGTTGGTACCGTGGGGTTTTAGTGGGTATTCCCGGCGCTTCATGCCGGGCGAGTCCCACGTACCGGAAATTGTTACTCCCGGATTAGAGTTGGCAGGGGAAATTCGTAAATGCATTTTCCCACGTGGTGTGGAAATATCTAGAAAGTATGATGTTGAAAGGAGCAAACGGAACTTACCTTTATTATTAGCCTTCGATTAAGCTGGTTCAGATATTATTTTCCACCTCACTTCACTTTATGAATGTTCTATATAATTTGATAATTAATGTGCACTTTTAAACATATGAGAGACAGCGGCGGCGGTTGCGTGTTGGCGTTCCGTTTTTTTAATAGGAAGAGGAAGGGATAATGAATACATAGACTAAATAGAGCGGGGGCGTGTAGACAATATAGAGAAGAAATAACTTAGAATAAGAAGAGAATATATACGATAATAGATGGCGTTAACACCACGTAATATAAAAAAATCTTATACTATATCGAAGAGCGTTGGGATACCAGAGGTGTTTTCTTTTGGTAACGGTTCGGTTATAGAATGGGAACTCATTTTTGTCACAGTTAATTTTACAGCGATTTTGTAGATATTTTCTATAATGCAGCTAATGTATATACAGTAATGTGGTTGATGTCGGTGTTTTTTTTAAATATAATTATAGTCATATTCATTTTTGATCCCACACTTACTGACAACGTACAGTTTTTGCTGCGTACAAATTTTGCTTACGTAACACTTAACCGGAACCTTATCCGAATTTTGATAGTTTAAAAAAGTTTTGGTTACCTTTAGGTTACTATATTTACGTTACATTTAGTTTAGACTTTAACCGCGCGCTTCACTTGGCGTGCATAAAAGTTTGACGTAAATAAACGGAGTTATTTAATAGGTAGTTTAACCTATAATCTCTTCCTTTACAAAATATGCCAGTGCATTTTCTTGATATGCTGCTGCCCCATATGATGGTGTCCTACTACAAAGGAGAAAACATAAAAAAAACTTGTTTTTAAATATCACTTCCTATACGCATTTTCAGTGATCGAACGAGGGTTGGAGTTTAGCTTTTAACAGACATACATTTTTAGTAACTAAATGACACAATTGGCATAATAAGCAACATAGATAAAATGACACCCAGTGCATGCTCTTGCCACCACGGTACTGTAACCTTAAAAGTACTTTTCTCAACTAGTTGTTTTAAATGAATAAAATGTCTGCGACCTCCTAAATTTCTATTTAATATACATTTTGTCAAAATAAATAAATGTAAAGAAAATTGTTAGCAATGTGAAAGTTGCCTACCTTTCGATATCTATGCGGGACGAGAGCGAGGGTACCACCCTACTTGGTAAGGCTACTTACTAAACACCCACGCCCCTCTGCTTTATCGACCTGCGCAAGCAAGCTGTGTCGCGACCGTGGCGGGCTATAGGTCTAAGTTAAGTGAACTCCCTATATCTTCATAGTAACTTATATTGTTTCACTTTTCTCAGTTATTCGTATTGTATTTTCTTTTATACAATGTAAAATATAGAAATTATAAATTAATTGTGGTTTTTGATCAGAACATTTTAATTTTATTATAAAATGTAAAGTAAAAAGAATATACATCAAGATTATCTATATGTTCTATCCCAACTTTTTAAGTAGGAAGGTTTTTTTCTATAAATTCGTGTAAAGCTTATTATAGCCATTGAGTTCTTTTTTACATATTGTAGGTACTTGCAAATTCATTATAAATAAATTCATAATATGGAGAAATTTAAGGAGCTAGTATGTGATTTGTTTGTATATTTATTACTGAATGAGTGAAACCGAAATAAAGGTTATTACACTAAATATCAATCTGAACGTCTCTTCTGTCTATTCGTTACTGGGATTATAAGTAAAGGCTTTTTTTTTATCGCAGATACATTCTGGATCATGTTTCATTGTATGTTGCGGCATGAACAAAATAGTGAATGAAATGACAAAAAAAAAAAATCACCAACACGCAATACTTGATCTAAATCATTGAATATTTTAAGTTATAATATCGCAATGAGTTACGTTGTTAAACCACAGCTTGAATTAGTAAATTTATGTTAAATGACAAAAACTATTCGACAAAGTAATTTTATTTATCGCTGTTTACGATTGCTTCTTTATCCATCCATGATAATGCTTTCTGGTCAAATTCCTTTCCAGTATAGATTATGGTACTATATAACACAACACTTGTCAAACTCTTTAAATGTTACGTTAGAATAATAAAATTCGTTTAAATGTATTTAAATAATAATTACGCATTAACACAAGCAAAAATACTACACATACAACTACTTAATTATATATATGTAAATCAGCAATCAATAAAAATGAAATATAAAGCCATATATATGGAAATTAAATATACAAACAATTGTTTCATAACAGGAGAAATAATAAAACTAAATTAATTTACTGAAAATATTCACGTAACATTGTGTCTGTGATGCCAAGAGTAAGCGTCTGTTTTAACCTCTATGTGTTTTTGTGGCTCTGAATGTCGGCATTTGTGTTGGTCTCAACGATATGTATAACGACCGTAAGAGTAAAATTGATAATATTACAATTAAATTCTTCTACATTAATGGATATTCGTTCACTTTAGACCTTGACATAATCATGCTTTTCGTGGATAAAACCAAAGAAATAAATGAATTTGTAAGTAAGAATGTTTTATAACATTAAGGTAAGGAACATAACATTATATTGTGATTTTATGTATAAACATATAAGGAGTTTAAGCATGATTAAATCAACCTCTATCTCGTTTTTTCGCTACACTTCTATAATAGAAAAAAAAATTCCTTACGTGATTACGTGATTTTACGTCCACGTGATTTCCTTAGTAGATCTTCTTTTCGTTCGCTCAGTAGGTACCAAGAAGATACTATGAACACGTTTTGCTTTTAATTAAGTAAAACAGTATTAACCCCTTGAGCACCTTCCCGGCGTTTACGCCAGCTTTCCATTGTTTTCCTATTGTTTCATTTTTATGGGTACTCGACACATTAAGAATGAATTCATGTTATAAAGTGAATTATTCCTTAACGGCAATAAAATGGCACACGCTGATTGGCATGTAAATTTAGATAATAATATTTAAAATGATAAGTAGGTTTTAAGTGAAATGGTAAAATTGCAATTATAAAGCAATTTTGTAAAACAGACAACATACAAGTTAAACTTTGTTAAAGTAATTCAGAAAGCAGATGGCGTCATTAAGCTGGTATCTCCGTTCCCCTCCCTCAGACTATCGTTCAGTTATGCCGCGGCAAGAACGCCGCTATGCCCCTTGTTCCTCATGCCTTTCCCCTCTGTCGTCTTTAATACCTACCGCTTCAAACGAGTAGTTTGTCGAGTCGAGTTTCACGCGGAAACCGGGTATGGCGAGCGGCGCGCGGCCATATTACAAGAATATCAAACTGGCAACGTCGCACCAGACATCAAGCGGTTTTAATAGCTCTTTTGTGGCGTTGATTATTTCTTGAACTTTTACAAATTTTATGAATTACAATTTAGATTCTTTAAACTATTCAGATTAAGTGATTTAAAGATCTGTTTTACTGATTTTTATATTTTATAAGTATATATGTAGTAGCGTAATGTTTCTTTTCTTAATACAAAAGAGATTGCTTAAAATAAATGACCTTATTTTAAAAAAATGAGTACCTAATGCAAATAGATAAGTAATTATTTACTTTAAATGTTATTACTTTTAAATATTTTCAGTATACAACCACAATTCTTTTAATGAATTCATATATACATTTTCATTTGGTAATTGTCTATCTAATTTTCATATATAATATTCATGAAATTAAAACTAAAGATTAATATAATCCACCAATTAATAGGATTCACCATTGTTCGCAGGTTCATGTGATAACGTATTTTTACACGGAGAAAAATACAGAGTTACAATATCTTCAAGTGTATAAATTCAACAAAATTTCGTGGTCATGCGGTATATATTTAAATTTCCAAACTGACATATCAGGCTACAAAATATTATAATGTAGCTTTTAACTTTTTTATATTAAATAGGTAGGTACAACAATACGTGAAAACACATTTCTATGATAATTACATAAACTCCAAGTAGGTATATTATTAGTTTTTATTTTAATCTTGACTAGCTGGTATAATCTTTTACAATAAATCGTTCACATGTAATGTATTTTACTTTGGCGTGGTGCTATAGATAAATAGAGCGAGTAACGAGTAACAGAACGGCAACATCGCATTGTTTGACGCTGCTAGAAGAGCAACTGCGCATTTTTACTGTTGTTTCTCTCGCTCACTCTGTGGCATTATATTGACGTACTTCATACCTAGCCTCCAGTACACGTTGGTTAACAAGGCGTTGGGCAAAAACGGTGACTGTATTTGTACATTGACTTATTATATATTTGGTCGTTTGATAATGATGTATGTGCACATTACCTATATTTATATTTATTAATTATATTTTTGAAACAAATAATTGTTTAATTAGTAATTCGTGGCTATTTTTATTATTATTACATTATTACTACATACATTTGTTTATTGTTTCATTGTTATTAGATTTGCCACAGAATTAATAATAGAAATTTTGAAAATCATTTGTTTAATTTAATTTAACAAATAGAGAATAAATTGAAAGTGTCCCGACTAGACTACGTTGGCTAAAGTTGAGCAGAGGCAATGCAGAGATTTTTTGTTATACGATATGGGCCCAGGGAATCTCACCTGATGTTAAGTGACAATGTGGTCCAGAATGGTAAACACACTAATCCTAGATATTGGTTCTCAAGTGAATGCTGCCAGAACACACCTATTGGTTTTCGAACTTGAGGGTGGGTGGTAGCTACCCAGACGGGCATTGTTAGAAAATGCTCTACCACCATGCTATGGTTTTCTTCACTGAAAGATCAGGCTGATTTAGAGTTGTATATGTAGGTTTGAACCCGCGTCCATTGACGCGGAATCCGGCCACACTATCCACTGCGTCATCATTGCTTCAATGTTATAATAATAGCTATTGTCTTGATAATGACTAATATCTAATAAAATACTAAAATCTTCCAAACCGGTTCATCATGTTTTGTATAAATTATGGAATATTCTGTCGCAACATAGTAACATCCTGATAAAAAAAATGCTTTAAATATCTGTGTGTATAGTTAGTTCAATTAATAAATGTTATAGAGAGCGCAACAAATGTAGGTAATAAAATTATAAATAATATTATATAATCCATACGACACGGATTGTAAGGATCTCGTTTATTTAACACAATATGTTCTTTTGTCATGTGAAATAATTAAATAGTTTAGACTTACTAACATTATATATCAATGCTTACTAAGCTTATTTTAGAGCGCGAGAAAAAAAAATGGATATTTTTATAACATTTTAATTTGTTTTTAGATTGTTATATTAACGAAAAACTTTGATAACTATGTATATGTTTATCATTAAATATTAAAATTAATATTGTTAGCTTTTATTTCAAATTCGTACAGATTTTACATAAAATATTAAGTGTAAATTAATCAAACCTTTGTTATGGAAAGTTATGTCTGAATGTCCGCTATAATTTAGTCGCATTAGGAGAAAATAATTTATATTATTATTTAAGTAAATAAATGATCTTTTTTTCTATCTTAAATGTCTTAAAAATATTATTCTTTGGTTTCATTTTATACTAACATGTTTTCTATAATCCTGATAAAATAAATATTCACCATATTTTCTAAAGAACATAAGAAACAAGTACTGAATAATAACAAATTAAGTTGACAAAATAATAATTTTTATCTCCCGTGTGGTCCTGCAGATAGTTCTCATTTTATTAGAAAAAGTAGTGAACGGGAAAGGTAAAAATTCAGTTTAAATTTATGTATAATGTGACCACAGACTTAATATACTATTGTCAACTACAAACAAATATAGCACTGAAAGTAAAAAGGTCTAAAAAATGTATTTATATCATGCATTTAAGGGTTAAAATTCGTTGTAGAACGCAAAATTATTATTTTACAAAAATTTTGTTGGCTGTTTCTGGAAAATAATGTTTCTTTGTGCGGTAACGTTTTTTATTAATATTCCACAATTATGTGGTGTTACTGAAGTAAATGCTTCATTGCTATAAATTATATAAAATTTGTTAATAATTAACATATGCTTATTAAAGTGTACTGAACCACAGATAATAACAAGTAGGTCGGAGGTTGATGACACCAATGAAGCAATGTAATGTGAGTTCAACTGTACGTACATATGCAAAGCACAAAAATTGTCAACATTACAATATATCTTCATTAATTACATAATATTTTAAGGTTTCAGGCAGACTTTTATCAGTATTTGATGACCATCTGAACATATGCGATGTACAAATGAGTCACTCGCAACAATAGGCTAGTAAACAATGCAATTAAATTACACTTTTCATAATAAGTTTAATTATCATTTACACTTAATTAACATTCAATTTAAAAAATAAGGTAAATTTCGAAAATACTAAAAAATCTCAGTACTTCTCTTATTTAAGAAGCGTTCCATGTTCTGTCTGTTCGAATTTTTAATTAATTTTGTTGTTATTTAAGAATTCCGAAATGTTAAATCCAATTTTATTACACGGTTTAAAATATAAACTGAAAGCTCAATTTACGTTCTCTGGCAGTAATTTCGTTATTGCACTAATATTATCTGTATACAAAAATTATCATTGGACTTTATTTCAGATAAAATGGAATCACTGGTATTACTTATAAAAAATATAAGATCTATTTTGATGTTGCTGCATTCAAATAAAGCTTGTCATAGTTTTTTTTATTTTATGCTATGCATGTTTTCTGTTAAATCTTGCGAACTATTTTCAGACACATAGGTGTCCAATGTGAATATACACATTTTGCCACTCACCATTGGTAGGTAAATAGTGTTATTTCTTTTTGCAGCTATAGGCCGAGTTCAGAATGTCAAATTGTTGGGTCGCACAGAAAACGCTACAGTTACCGTGGGTAGCAACGGAAGTAGTGGCATCTGCGCCACTGTTGCGTTCATGGATATTAAGTCTGCGTCAAAGGCACACAACGTGGAACACGTGCTGGACGAACGTACGCTTACAACTGAATATTATGAGCCAGCTGCGATACCATCGGCTGCGGGGGCACCCTCGGCCGGCTCCTCACCTGCCGGCTCCGGTTACTCGGGCTCTTCGTCCTCCGTGAATTCAACTCCTGCTCCTGCCTCTGTGTCGCGATACCATATCACGTGAGTACTTGTTGCTTTTCATTTTACCATCTTAGTTTGAAGTGTTCATATTCGAAAAGTTGCCATAGTTATTTTGGAAAGGAATTTTATTATTGAATAAATATTTTTGTTCTAAAGAAAAACAAGTTTTTAATGTAAGGTTAATGGAGTGACGAATATGAATAAATCTTATCTTTCATAAAAATATTTTTAAAAAACAATGTATCATCTTAGTAGGACTATATATTCGTACGACTACAGTTCCAGTTAAACTACGTGTTATTATCTACAACTTTGGTAATGTCAAATTGTGGGATTGTACGTATGTATGTATTATTTTTAGTCTCAGTGTTACTAAATGCTGGTTTGTGTAATAACACTAAACAAATGCTAGCGAAACTGCTTGTTTTATGTGGTATTTTTAAGAATTAAGCATGCATGTATGTTATTCACGCACGAGTTTCGGTGCCGCCGCCGCCATATCAATTAGTCTTCTGCGAAGTTTGTTCACGGATTGCAGTGATCAACTTGGATTGCAGTGTGTGGATATCACCAACAAGTGATACAGTGAAGTGAAAAAATGTGACAGTGCAGTGGAGTGCAGTGAGCTCGGTTATCCTTTTCAAATAATGAAGGAGAATTTTCAACGATACGTAATGTAATAGTGGCTGGCGGCGGCTCCATGTGTTTACTTGCACCTTGTTATTAACTGCGTGGTCTGTTCATAATATTATTTATATATTTCAAATTATATGTGACAGCTCTTAGAATTAACCTATATTACTTATGTATGTTCTCAGAATGCTTAATCGTTTTTTGAATAACTTGACAAAGAATAAATGCAGGACTAGTGTGTACAACATGAAAAAAGTTGTATATTAGATACTTATGAATAAAAATATAAGAACATTGATTCATTAACCATTCTTATTATTATTTGTACCAAATTAAACTTGTCATTCTGGATAAACCTATTTCTAAAATCTATTTTGGAAAGCTGGATCCAGCTTTCTCATCAGAAAAAATTATGAAACGGCTTCGCTTCAAATAGAAAATTGAACGAATTTGGACACGGTCGCAAAAATTACGAGCATAATACGAAGAAATGTTTATTCTACATAACTAAGTAATATAAAATGGATTTGAGAATTTCATAATAACAACAAAGTTTATTGTTAATTACATTCTGAAATATACTATCTTCCTGGCGTGTACATACTGGAGAAGTGCTGTGAGCCATAATAAAATAACTCAAAGAAATGGAGTGAATATTAGAAAACACAACTCATGCATTACCGCTAAAATGATCTGATATTATTTTTGTATAGAAGTAGAGTAAAATACTGTAAAACAGTAGGTAGTTAAAAGTAGTCGATCTGCGGTTAAAAAGTATCGTTAAGTTTACAGGTATCATCACGCCCGGTGATTTTAATACTTTTGTTCAGAATAAATTAATTTTGTTATAAAGTAGTATAGTACAGAGAGGAACGTTAAAAAAAATACATACTTACAAAGTATCACGCCTTTCTCCCGTGGGGGTAGGCAGAGATTACGTCCTTCCACTTCTACGATCTTGACACGAAAGAGGTTTTCGCTTCCTCTACTTTCATTCTGGCGCCTGTCCTCTTAGACCTTTACATAGCCGATATACCGAACCTAAACCCGAACCTGAAAAAAATTTCGCTTCCAGGAGTAGAGGCAAGTAAGGTTCATTTAGTTCTGTACGCCGATGGAACGGTCATTTACTTATCTTATAGACAAAGAGTCCATTCTCACAGCACGCGTCCAATAGCCTGTCAACTATTAAATTTGAATTAGGAACATGTCATTCATTGTGTTATCCTGCTATAAGCTACTATCTGGCATAATTCTACTGAAATTAAAATGGAGTGTTACAGTTATAGTTACAGGAAACAGTTATAGGGGGGATACATTTTTGAGTTAGTATTATTGTATGCAGTGACGAAGCGTCCCTATAACCCGATTCCTTATAGCCTTACTAAAAAACAAAACACAAAAGTCTCATTGTGCAACATTAAATCATGCATCATATATACTATAACAACCACACAGTCGTAAGCGCGACACACGCACATTAAGAACTTGCTCATACAAGCCGGTACCAAAATATCGGAATTGAGTTTACACATCCATGCTCATTTCACTTCAATTACCACACACACATTGAAAGCATTAGTGTATCTATTATATGTAAACGTAGCGCAAAACTATTGCGCTACTCCGAAATGATTGATTTACTAATTATTTCCTATCTTAGAATGCTCGGTGGCGCAGTTGTATTACGGTGCGACTGCTGTTCTGAGGTCTCGGGTTTGATCCCCGGGTCGGGTCAAGTGGTATTGGATTTTTCTACTCAGTATCATCCCGGAGTTTGGAATTTGTACCCGATATGGCGACAGGCTCGCCCCCTGTCACATCTGGGACGGAACTAAGTTCGGCGAAACGTGGGTGGTGTAGTTCGCTATTTCACCTCTGCCTAACCCTTCGGGGATAACAGGCGTGAGCTTATGTTATGTTATGTTAGAATGCTCGATAATAATCATGTGTCAATTTCGTAACCGAACAAGTAAGGACTTTGTGTTAAGTATGTAAGAAAAATATATCAATCAGTAATATTTTATGTATCATGTAGTTAACTAATCCTTATTTTACGTTTCGCGCGTCGCCATATCGCGTCGTCCTGTTAAAATTAAATAGTTAAAATCCACGATTACGAAATCACAATTTATTAGCTTGTCATAATTATAAGAACATTTATCACGAGCAAAATGAATTTAGATATTTCGTATTTAGCGCGCTAAATAATTTTAATAATTAAAATCACAACAACTTACCATACTCGACATGTACTGTTTATGTAGCTTCAGTGAAGTCAAGTATGGTGAAGGTGGATAAACACTAAATGCAACATGCTATCTTCGCTTAGCAGTACAAGCATGTGACAAAATTTTGAAAGTTGCTGAATTTTAAGATTCTGATAGTACTACGGAATTCATAACTATTTTAAATAATCTATTTGATATCTTTAACACACGAAATTTGAAAGACTATAGTTTTAAAAAGCCTATGTGTAAACATAGTACATTAAAGTTCAATACAAAAAAAAACTTAAAATCGGCAATAAATCAAGAACATTGTTCTGGAATAAATTAGTACCGTTATTTTATTAGTCTACTAATTCAGTCAGGACCATCTTGAGATATATTTTGGCGCTATTACCAAGTCAAGGTGGGCAAAACAATAACCCGATCAGCCGACATTTCAAAATATTTTTTTTTTTTTTGTGATTACGGAGTTTGGTCAAATATTGACCATGCCACCCCAGTGAAGTGCGTATTTTAACACAAATTTCTTATTGCTATCCTAACCATTTGGTAAAGCATCCTTGCTTCCTCAGATGTCGGAAAAGCAAGGATGCTTTTACATATTCCTACATAATGCAGTGAATTATTAATTGTACTCTGTAGTAATATTCTATTCTGTTGATTTCGTTTGCACTCGACCATTAGATGATAAACATCTACAATTTTGCAAACATCACAATGTGGTGATACTTTAAGTTTAATTAAATGTAAGAAACTATTGATGGTACATGTCCTGATCGAAGTCTAAAGGCAGTAACCAACTCAGGTCGACCAATTTGAAATCCTTCAAACCAAGCAAAACGCAATAGGGTGGGTTGTATAGTTTTGTACCAAATTCTTTTACTAACTGAACGTTCATCAAAGTATTTTTTCCACATTGTGCGACACAAAGCAAGCATTAAAATTTTTTGTCCTATTTAGAACTGAGTTCCAAATTTGGCAATTGTCTTCCACTTGACAATATACCAATCCTATCTGGAGCTTCATCTCTCGATAAGATTAATAACACCTCGATAGGATATCGCCTTGATATACGTTAAGAGAGAAACTCAAGTAAAACAGAGATATTAAATAACATACAGCAAAGTTTTCAAAGATATCAAACAAATTGCAATAATCTTTCTTTTACATTGGATGAAATCTTCTAGTGTTATGCCGTAAATAGTAGGATATATTTTGAACGACCATTGTATAAAAAACTCAACTTATTTAAAGGAAATTAATTCAGGTACGCAGAATGGAAGTTTGAATAAATGACTTTTGATTTTGATTTGTGACATCCAGCAATAGACGACTTGGCCAGCCACCGACATTACATACATTTGAAAACAACAAGCGTACTTATATTTTTACGTACATGTAAAAATACTGATAAAGTAAATACACGTACATATTACACAAAAAACGTAACGCTCATACAATAATAAGTAATGTATAGATACAAACATAGATGCCCAAAACATAAAAAAAAGTAAATAACTAAACTTTTACGTTCACATTATAAATTATTTTAGTGTTCAACGCGACTCCATACCTCCTTTAGTAAAATTCGAAGCGCAAAAATAAACGAAACAAAACGATGTAGTTCTCAAGGCGATAACAGGGAAAAGTACTTGATTTTGTTGAAATTTAAGGTCGCATTTACACCAAATATTTTTTAATTTATGTCTTTTCATTTATATGTGACAGGAATAATTTATTGCTTTGCTCATTTTATTTGAAGAATGATATTAAGTATTAGATAATATAATTTTTAATTTGCTATTTTATTACTAGGTGCCATGGTTGTAATTATTACATGGTTGAACCTAAATTTGTTTGAAAACTTTTCTCTCCTTTTTTTAGTAAACAAATGTAGCTGTATAAGTATATATTCACGCGGACATCATTTAGTTTCGATTTTGTACGTGGCTCTTTATCTAGTTGCTATTGTTGATCGAATATGTGATTAGAGACGCGCCGATCCGATCCTATCTATTTACTAATAAATAAAATTGAAGCGTAGACTGTTTCGAATCATATATGTAAAATGGAAAACAACAGAACCATAGCGCGATGTAGAATTTTTCAAAAAAAATACATTTTTGTTGTCGTTAAAATATAAAATGGAAGTGTCTGTTTTTTTTTTACTAAATAGTAAATACATATGAATGTATATACGATACCTATACCAAAAAAAAAATAATTTTAAACATTTTTCTCTGTTTCTTCCTGCTATTCTCCGGAATAGTTTAACCGATTTGGATGGGACTTTTTTGTTATAGCTGAAGTTACTCCGCGTAAAATAATTAAAACACCCAAATTTGAATAAAATCCCATTCAATTTTACTGGCACATTTAAATTTGTGAGAAATATCTTTGCTTAATATGTCGAGTACCCATAACATTGAGACAATAGGGAAACAATGGAAAGCTGGCGTAAACGCCAGGTTAGTGCTCAAGGGGTTAATGTTAGTAGCAAAAGAAAATTTTTGGAAAATAATAAGGGCTAATAATTGGTATAAAATAGTCAAAAACTACATTACGCAGTGACAAATATATGAAACGCGGGACACGAAATGAAAAGACACAAATAATAAAATCTTTAGATTAAAATATACTAAATTACGGAATAAGCTAATAAATTATCGAATTTTACCGAAATAAAAATCACAAAAGTCAAATACAAGCCAATTACTTACATATGATAATCCTAAAAAGCTTTAGGCAATAATAAATGCAATACGTGGTAGAATAACACAATCTAGAGATAACTTCATCATTGGCGCTTTATAACTTGTCTCGTAATCAACTATCAAACAAATTTGCCTATGGTTTCGAGAGGTCTTTAAAATCAATAGTACCCAATTGTTAGATACCTCTTCTTAATCATAATAGTGAGCCCAATAATATAAGTATACGCTTTCAAAGGGCCACACCTGTTCAAAAATTCAATGTTCAAAAGCTTGCTTATAAAGTCACTAAACACCAGAAAAGCTCCATGGTTAAACATAATCATTGTGGTGGACGTACAAAATGTCAGTAAAAAATATATACCGTTGCTCATTTTATTAATATAACCATGAATACTGGATTATATCCAAATAATCTAAAACTAGGATGTATAAGAAAGGCAATAGAGATGATGAAAACAACTATCAACCAATTAAATACTTACATTGTTATCGTCGACTGATAAAATAGTTAAAAAATTTATTTGTGATTAACTTCATAGATACTATAATAATAACTCAATTATTAGTACACCCCAATATGGCTTTCAGCGTATCAAAAGCACTACTTCACTTCTTTCCAATTTCTCAGACTATATAAACACTGATCTTAATTCAAGAACTCAAGGATTGCTGCCCCTATTCATTGATTTCTCGTGTGCATTCGATACATCGTATCATTTGAAATTATTAAAAAAGCTAGAAGACTCCAGTATAAGAGGTCCTATACACAATTTGTGTTCTAATTGGGTCATACACAAAATGGGATCAGAAAAATATTAAAATAAAAAAAAATATATACATACATAAAAAAATATATACATAAAAAAATAAATACAAAGATATTCAGAAATCAGATGGTTATTAAGATTTAGCAAAGGTATTCAATTTATAATTTTTTTGATGACCATAGAAAAGACGCATTTCCACTGAAAAGTAGAATGTATTAAAACTACCAACATTAAGAGAATACGCGGCAGAAAAGTAGGTATTTCAGAAAACTATTGCTATCGCGTTGCGCCCCAATGAAAGCGAAAAGGACAACTGCAGTGCGGGCTGATTTAACTATGCAAAATAGACGAAAACATCACTTCGTAGTACCGTTTCTTCTTTCAAAACTAGAGCGATTTTTAATTTTCTTTCAGTTTTAGAATAATATTAATACTTTGGTTATGGCTATAAGAATACTTTGGCCATGCCTATGCATTTTGCTTTTTTAATCTTTATCCATCGAATTTGTTTGACGAACGTCTAAAAATTACGATAAAAACCGAGCATATTTTTTCATTTTCAAAGGCTAGTTTTTACAATAACTAATTTATAAAAGGAATCAAAAGGTACGGGCATGGGGCGGTGGTTGATATATTAGTTAGTATAAAAATATTTACCATAATGCTATTATCCAGGAAGGAAACAGGGGCCTTCGTTTGTATGGAATAAAGGCTACTAGGATATCCTCTTAATTTAGTTATTACTTAGAAAATAATGTCGTTTAATTTCAAAATAAATTATTATCAATTATTTGAAAATTCCAAAATACTAAATTTAAATGTTAGATAAGAACCAAATTACGGTTACAAACTAATAGGTTGATATTTAGTTTTTTTTTTCCAGTTGATAAAAAAATATGAAGTAAATGATCTTTCATTACTTTTCATAAAACTCAATACCTTGATATAAGATTAGCAAATTCAAACGTAATGTTTATATGATAATACTTAAATAATAATATTCTAGTTTCTTGAAATTAGAAAGCAGCCCAATCTCAGAATGCTTACTAGCTAATCAGTTTCTTCCTAAAACAAGTACTTCAAATATAAAATTTGAAAAAAAATTAATCACTTTCAAAGCTTGAATCAAAGAATGTTGATCGTGCTCTAAGTTTCTTAGGTGGTTTAACCGAGTAATCGAAGGTGTTTCTCTACGAGAATCTCTTGGATATAGGTGGCTGAGGCGTTGTGTTCTCCGAACGGTCAGGTGATGTATACAAAAAAAGACGAAAGTGACGTCCTCGGTCCAGAAACAGTGTATGCAAATGCTGTTCTGGGAGACACAGCTGGACTTGGCACATTGATTTTCGATGATGCGCTTGAATATGCTTCTGATGAATCATCAGAAGTTTCCGAAAAGGACCCAATCTGGATTTGTCCAAATTCAAAATGTAGACAATAGGGTATTTGACGATTTTTCAGAAATAGGTTTATAATTTGCCTTATTGTCTACTTTATAAAAAATATTAATATTTCGGTAAAAAAACAACAGTAACAAATTTTATAAACATCTTGATATTTCGTAACTAAAATTTGTCAATCTGTCATGGCGTCTCGAATGACGTCACGCGGTGCAAAACAAGCGTTTGGTTGAAGTATAATCAAAAGTTTAAGAATTCTCCGTAACGACTGGACGAATTTTGACGGACTTTTTTTGGTACATAGCTGAAGTTACTCCGAGTAACTTAGGGTACTTTAAATTTGCGAAAATATTTAGGGATCCGCGTAAAAAAATTAAAACTCATAAAAAAATTAACCAAATTCGATTCAATAGACAGTTTTACGCGCAAGTGTTTCAATTTATTAGAAATGTTTTACTTTATCTTAATACTAAAAAAGTTTTAGGATATTAATTAATTAGGGTTCCGTATAAAAAAAAATAAAACGCAATTAAGAATATATGAAACGCGGGCGCTGCCGTGGGCACATAGCTGGTAGATAATATAAAATATTAGTTGGCTTATATTAGTTAAGTGGCGTAAAAGTGAGTAAGGGATATACTAGGGGATGGGCAGCAGCATGTTCTGAGGACCACAAACACCTACTGCGATCGCCAACCTACTTGCCAAGCGTGGCGATTATGGCAATTCAACCCTTATCTTTGAGGGAGATCAAGTCCAGCAGTGGATGCCTTTACGGTTGGATGGATGGATGGATTTTTAGTGGCAATACCGCTAAGCTTAACCTTACGCTTACCTTACCTTAAGCTTACAATTTCATGTCATAGTCTTCGCATTAGAGATTTTACTTAAATAATTTACCAACATGGTCTTGTTGCGGTACTGTGTGGTCGGTCTATCGCTTAGAATATGTAGATTTTTTAAATCTGGAGAGAGCCGTTTATTTTTTCTAAAACTGGGGTCAAATGTGCGCATATAAGAACGGGATTAACAAACAAACAAACTTTAACAAAATTTTGTGGCGGTAGACAATCGGTCAAATAGTACACGCAGGTGTCCATAGAAATCTGTGATTTCGAACTACCGAAATGGGCCGACTGTATTTCTGATCCATATGTACATAAATAGTTTTTTTGAAAAATCTAGGTGTAATGAACCATCTGATGGAGTACGATTTTGTTTGATTAATCTGATTAGTTTATGCTGATTAATAATGTTTACAAGATGTTGCATAAATTGAGGCAAGTTGTTTTTTTCAAAATATTTGCCAATAGCTGCCGAAACGTTTTCACGCTCTCCTTTATGGTTTTCTTACTCAATTGTTCACTGCTTTTGACTACTACAGTTTCTTAGAACCCCATCTTTGATAAATAATTGTATCCATGCCGCGTTACCTGTATTAAATTTTGGCTTTCTTTGCACACATTCTGTACATTTCTGCTCTTAGCATCATGTATTGAGAGTAATGCAAAAGAATTTAACTATATTGGTAGCGGAACAATATGTTGTAATTTTAATTTGGTGTAAGGCGAGTACTACGAAATCAATATTAGTGCAAACAGCGCATAAGCAAGTATTTCTTGACGCTACTTTTGGAAACATTACCCAAAAAGGCCGATATCGGCGGAATGTTTCGTATGAAATATTTAAACCAGTTGTACTGTTAAAATTTACTGGTAGTAACTAGTAAAGAATTAAGTCTACGTTAGTAGCAAATTCCATTAAAATCCATTCGACGATTAAGTAACAAATTCATAATATATATTATAATATTAGATAAAGTTTTTTGAGACTGCTGATATTAATACATATTTTGGAAACCAGAGTAACTAGCGCAAGTTTAGCTAAATAATCTTATGTATGATCTTTTCCGTGGACATTTAGGTTCACAGGAAAGATGTCAACAGAAGAGATATTGAAGCCGACACTCAACAGTACTCTTTTGTTTTTAAGGTTAGAAAAATGGCACTTGACATTTCGAAAATAATCCTTAAAAGGCGTACCAACAGTATATCTATACTAATAAATAAAAAGTGTCTGTTTGTAATGTCAAAGTAGAATTTTTTACTTATATATACGTAATAGATATTAATGTATATACGATACCTATACCAAAAATACAATATTTTTGTCTGTCTGTCTGTTTGTTCCGGGTAATCTCCGGAACGGGTAGGCCGATTTTGATGGGGCTTTTTTTGGTAGATAGCTGAAGTTATTTCCGCGTAACTTTTGATTTACGAAAATTATTAGGGTTCCGCGTAAAAAAAATAAAACTTATAAATAATTGAATAAAATCCAATTCAATGGACAGTTTGGAAATTGTTGGAATTTATGATAAACATATTTTATTTAAATTAGTACTAAAATACTCTAGGAAAATAATTAGGGTTCCGTATAAAAAATTAAAACGCATTAAATAATATATGAATCGCGGGTGTAGCCTCGGGCGCAGCTAGTAATACTATATATCGCTAAGATACAATATTGAAAATACCTATAAATTTTAGAACTTTCAAAGAACATTTATATAAGATCGGAGAAAAAGTCTTTTCGCATATAGTATGTATAAACTTCTAATAAAATCTCTTTAGTTGTATGTATTTTACGTATTTGTATGTAGTATTTGTATCTGGCTGGTTTTAATGACATTAAAAAGCTTACATTAAAAAAAAACAAATTAGGGAAATGTTCTTTCCTTTCTGACAAAATGAGAGTGAATCTAATGAAGAAATTCGATACTTTTAAGATTGCAAAACAGGAAAATTGCAACACACGCCGCAACAAAAATTTGTGGCGTTTATGGACCAAATGCAGTGTCAGTAAGAGTAGCACAAAGTTTGTTTAATCGTTTTCAGTTCAGGAATTTTAATGTGAAAGATGCACCTCGCTCTGGTCGCCCATTACGGATATAGTGGACGCCATTTTTGAAAAAGTGGAGCAAGATTGGTAAGTCAATAGTTGCGACATAGCTGAAGAACTGGGAATTGACCACAAAACAGTTTTGACCTATATGAAAATAGTTAAGTACACAAAAAAGCTCGATATTTGGGTGCTACGCAAGCACACTGAAAGACACCTAGTAAACCGGTATACTCATTTGCGATTCTTTATTAAGACGTAATGAAACTGAACCCTTTTTGAAGAGAACGTGCGGAAAAGGCTTCACAGACTGTCAAAACCTAGGTTAACTCGCAATACGGTGAGACTTTGTGTATGGTGGGATTGGAAGGGCATTGTTTATTATGAGCTTTTACCGCCGGGCAGAACCATTGTTTCGGATTTCTACTGTCCTTATGCTATCTAAAGAAAAACTATATATTGATAATGGCGGAAATACTGAGAAATTAAACCAGTTAACTTATATAAACATTATTATAGTTATTGTCTACAATATGTAATATCTTTTGGAGATTGCTATTATTTTGTAGATACAGGGTTTTGCAATTAATTTCAAAAATATGCATTTTAATTAGGTATTCAATCGTGATGTTATTTATTGAAGCATATTAAGATGACGTGGTTAATTGTAAAAAATAGGAACATATGGAATAAAAAAATCTGTTTTAAACGGAATGCCGCACAAGTTACCTCTTATCGTAGAATCACCCACATATTGCGAGTCTATGCTGTCAGCGTCACGGTGCGTTACCGGCCCGCATTCTATTTGCCCCAGCCATTAAATACTGTGTCCGCGATTCCGTCTGCGGGGAATTTTGTAAACCGACGATTTTGTTAAAATATAGATACATATTTACAGTTTCTATATCTAGCTAATCTACCCACATTAGCATATTATTATGAATTATTTTCATACAAAAATGCATGCTCTTTTTCATCTACTTACTTTCGAAAATGAACACAGAAATGTGTTAATTGTTGAACCCCTATAGTAGGTCATTTTACATATTTTAGTTAATGTACAGATTTTGTTTCTTTACCGTTTTCTATGTTAATAAGTTTTGGACATCACATGTCTGGTCTTAATTTTTTAATACAATAATACTTACTTTTCTTTAAAAAATCTCCATTTTCATGCCTTATTCCTCAACTCACTTGGGGTCGACGCAGTATGTTTTTTTCTTCCATACGTCCCTATCAGCCGTCATCTCTTCATTTATTTATCTTACTTTCATATCATTTCTTACACACTTCATCCACACTTTCTTTGGCCTTCCTCTATTTTTCCATCCTTCCACATGCATATTTATTACTATTTTACCCACATACCTCAAACTGGAATTTCCGTATATTTTACATCCATACACATGTTTCCGTTGATAAACACTAGCACTACACCAACTTCAATGTTCAATGTGGTAATATTCATACCTTTTTCAGTTATCATTTACAGATCTAGTTCAAATTTAATACTTAATTATTATTTTTGAAACAGATGGCTAAACAGTGACTAATAAACTTTGTAAATAAACTTTGATAAAAGAACTTTTGCAAGAGTGTTGCAAGGTTAGTCTAGGTATTTAAGTTATATTATAAAATAAATGATATGTGCTAATATAACATAAAGGATTACTGAAACGATAAAGAGAACTTTGTCTTAAATTTATGCTCCTCCAGCTTACCACATAGTAATGTTATGGATTTCATTTGACAAAAAAAAATAACATAACTATTACTTATATACCTCTACAGGTTTGTACGGAACTATCGGTGCGCGAAGCTTAAAACTACTTAATAATAATGTGTCATTACATTGTTATTAATAATTAACAATTCAACATTATCCAATAACTTTGCAAAAGAGAGAGCTATCTTATATCCATATGGCGATTTATTTAATGAAAAAAATCCCCATCAATTACTGAACCTATTTGGCAACAATCGATAACAATTGATCCCATTAACCAACTTTTTATGTAAATTATATATAAAATTGACCCCAGAGAAATAAAGTATTTTCGTGTACTTTATTGTTCCCTTAAAGTAAAAAGTAGAATTACCTAACCTATAATACTTTATAATAAAATACAGGTGCCAACCCTAGTGGCACAACACGTGCGAGCCACACTCAGGCCCCGCCCTCTCCGCATTCCTTGTATTCCTGCAGTGCTTGATTGCGACGTGACGCGAACGCGACTGTCGAGCGCGACGGATCTGTCTGACATGTTTCATACGGGCTAGAAGATTACAACTGTTTATATCGCGTTGGCGTCACGGTGCGCAACCGGCCCGGATGCTATTTGATTTAAGCTTCAATGGTAAACTGCAGCGTATAGTGTGTTCATTACTATATAATAAAACGGTACTCTATACGTTCTATTACTTAACCACTTATATAACAGTTATAAAATATATCACCAAAGCCTAATATAATACTCTTTGATACCACGAAGTTTTTAAGAATGATGTTGCCACACAAAGAACAAGGATATACGTATTGTGGTATTATTTATGTGATCTTGGCTATTGTCTCAAAATATTTAACTTGAAAACGAGATGTATAACGTTATCTATGATCAATCGTGAAAATTATATACGTTTCTTTTTAAAACCACAAAAATGTGTTGTAAACTTATTCGTGTAACAGTTTACGGAGCATTTTTCAAATATTTATATTTTCTTAACGATTATATTATTTTTAATAACTGATAAATAAATTAATAGAACTTTACTAAGTAATTATTGTTTTAAGATTACTGAATTTCCTTTCTATAATTGTATTTACAGGTCACAGAATGCTTGTTAGCGATTACAGCGATTTCAAAATATTTTTTTATGCGGTTAACACACGTACGGACCGTACCGCGGACATAGTATGGCGGGCGGCCTAATGGCTGGGGCAAATAGGATCTGTACCAGTTGCGCACCGTGACGCTGACAGCATAGATCCGCAATATCTGTCAGATTAGGTGCGCGATGGCTTAGGGTATTGACCGACTCGCGGCACTCGTGTTGTCAGGTGGTACGATTTCAATACTATTTGTGCAAATTTTTCATAATTTCGTCTCCTTACTATCGCTTAAAATTAGTCGTCGTATGTTTTAACCATAATACTTTACTAGAAAAAAAACATAGCTTTGTCGAGGCTCCCGAGATTTTTAAATTTAGTAATCGTTTTTGAGAGAGA
This sequence comes from Samia ricini, assembly GCA_014132275.2. Taxonomy (NCBI): domain Eukaryota; kingdom Metazoa; phylum Arthropoda; class Insecta; order Lepidoptera; family Saturniidae; genus Samia; species Samia ricini. Next base: position 7,370,423 of record AP028159.1, read on the forward strand.
ATTCGTAATTACTGAATTACTTTTTAATGATATATTTGTGTAATTTTGTATATTTTTAATGATATATTTATATAAACTTGTATAAATAATTGATTAGACGAATAGTTTCCTAATTTTAATTTTACATTATCACCAACAGATCTGAGATGTTATTATAGATATCTGAAATCTTCTCCTAAAAACATCACGGAATTTTCAAATAAATTTTATTTATGTATAATAGTATAATTAATTTCTTCCCGTTCCAATTTTTGCAACTGTTTATTTAATAATTATTTAAATTCGTACGATTGAAGCCGTTTCATAAGATATTGGAAATTATTTGTCTAATAAATTATTTATAGAAGTTTACATAAATAATATATATTATTAAAAGTAATTTTATTACGAATTCTCGCTCAAAATTATTAATAAATAAAATGTCAAGTGACATCTCAGTCTGGTACTAATAACAATAAGAAAAATGAATATTTGCTATTATTATTATTAAATTTTTAATAATATAGAACTAGAAAAACAACTCAATCATTTACTGTTTTGGCTAAATAACATACATAGGGTCTCTGGCGCACAAATACACCTCTACGATGGAGAGAAGTCAAGGTAATGTTTATAGTCACACGCGGCAAAGGTGATTATACATAGGCAAATTCCTTCAGACCCATTAGCCTTACATCGTTCCTACTTAAAGTCCTGGAGAGGCTATGTAACGGGCATAAGGACATACGCGCTGCCTAATGCACCAATTCATGCTAATCAGCATGGTTATGCAAGGTTTTATTACAATCTGCATCATGGGGATGGCGTTATTTCATTAAAACGATTATTGCTTGATTATTGATAATGTTATCGATGGATAGATGTGGATTATTCGAATTCTATAATTATTCTACGTTTTTGATGAAAGTTAACTTTGTGATGAAATAATAGATGAAATGATATTTTGTAAGCTTGGTTAGCTATCTTTCTCAGCCTGTAAAATCTGTTACTAAACATCATTAAGAAACCAGTCCCCCTTTCTAGATTAAGTGTCGCACTATTGTCCGCTAAATCATTACTTAACACCAAGTGCGATTGTAATCCAAATGGTAACGTAAAATAAAATAATGTATTTTAATAAGTGAAACAATAATAATTTCATTCTCTAAGATAAAATAAAGTGAGTAGAAAATTACGAAAACCCAAATCTAAGGTAGTAAATTTAAAGTAAAAGAAGTCAATAAAATGTTATTGACTTTGTTTGAGAAGTAAAACTATCGTCAACTATTTGTTAAAATATAAATAACGAATTTTTACGAGATTGGTGGAACACTGCAATAAAAAACTAAGCAGCCATGGGGACTGCCGATAGAAGTGAAAACTTTTGTTTTGTTTACATATATGATTTTAGTAGCAATCGTATCGACTCGAACATTTTTTTCGGGCACTTAGAGGAAAATATTTTAGATGTGGCAACACAAAGGATAGGAATCTGGCCATCATACTTAACATTCATTTCCATCAGAGATAAATAATAAAACTTTTCATGTCGTTGACAGCAGGTTGACAATTAATGCCAGATTTCATTAGTAACTCGTAATATATAAGTTTTACCCCTGCAGAGAACTGCTCAACACCACTAAAGAAGTTTTCATTTCAATAAAATAGAGAATAACAGGAAAGTCATTAGTATATTCATGATTTAAAAAAATCTGATACGCTTAATGAAATGGCAAATAAGCTTTTACCACAAACTTTTATTATCTGTATTTTACTGTAATTTTTTAATAAAGAAGCTGAAGAAGAATTTGGCAAGATTACATAGATAACAGTCTGATAAAAATGTCTTTCGACAAAAAGAGCAGTATCGGCGCATTCAACGACTAATATATTAACTAACTTGAGTGCTTTTCATAGCTCCAAAAATTAAATGTAAGCGTTTAAATTGGACAAGGTTAAACTTAGATATAGAAGATTTTAACACTTTTTTATTAGCTTCATACGTATTTTAGTATGTGTGCCTATGTAACGGAAACTTTGAACATGATTTTGACCCCTTCAAAACGTCGGGTTAACTCGAAATTTCAATATTTTAAACAATTAGTCCCGTTATATTTACCAGGATTTTAGGGTTTAGCGTTTTTTAAGTATCTAATATCCGAAAACTAAAAAAGCACGCTTTTATAGAAAAGCCAACTAAAAAAATAGAAAATAATTAATAAATATAAATTAAGAATAGTGTAAATAAGAGAAAAAATAGATTTTATTGTAAAAAAGCGTGGTGTGCTTTAAATTTAATATTATTAAAATGATAATCCTCTACTTATGTATGTTAACAATATATGTATAACTATTGAAACCATGCACCCCACGCTTTTTTCAATAAAATCCATTTTTTCCCCTCATATTTACATATATTATTAAATATGTAATAATTATTTTCATCTTTTTAGTTAGATTTTCTATAAAGCATGTGTTTTATTTTTTTTTTTCTTTTAACCTATTATTTTATTAACTGAAGAAGAAGAAGAACCACATTTAAAAGGTTTATTATTAATAGTATTGTAAAAACAAGTTAGAAGAGAAAGTAACTATGACACTTCGCTAAATTCCAGAAAGAACTTTTAGGATGTAATTAACGCCTGAACATTTACGAATATTTGCAGTGTGTTTAAAAATTTAAAAGTATTGAAGTATTCGATTAAACAATTAATTGTTAAATTATGATTAGTATTTAGAAATATAGTAGGACGCGACCCCGTTGACTTTTGAAATATTTTACGTATGAGTGAAATAAAAAAAAAAACAAGTTAGTTGATAGCCTTATTCTGATATGAATAATAGAGTTGTATGGGATAACAATTCATGTCGTTGGAACCGACATAATACACGTTTGAAGAAAATAGATACTCGTTATTAATTCTTTCCGATCTTTAAGCAATTAATTTCCTCAGTGATATTAAACTTAAATTTCAAGTTAGGTGTGATGTAAACTAAATTTGATGGACATACCCGACAGGTACAATGAGACAGAAACTATTAATCATGTGACTGTGCCAGGGTCTATTTTGGCCACAGTAATTACATAATGATTTATACCGTTAAAAGTATATTTAACCATTTGTACATAACGATTAGGTTACTGTTGTTTTTTGACAATGAGTAGAGTTATATATCAAAGTATACGGAAGTACGTAACAAAATTTTTCGGATGATGTATGTTTCTTCATGTTAGAGTACTGTATAATTTGAAGTGTCTTACAGTACTTTACGATACAAAAGGAAACTATAGTGCACTTGAAACTTAAGATTTAACCACTTTTAGTTTCATCCAAATTGATTAACTTTTATACATACTCATCGAGGTGTTTATAGCGGGGATGATGTGAATAAATAGAATTTTCGTTAACGTTAAAAAAAAGGAAGTATAGTGATTTAAAACATGAGTTATTTTCAAAGACTCATAAGAGGTAAAAAGTTTACTATCCGACAACTAAAAGCAGCTAGGAAACATTAACATAGTACATAAATTAAATTTATAGGATAAATATTATTAATTTTACCTTACACATTCTTTCAATAAAGTTATTATTATTAAAAGGTCACTTAGGATGTGCAAAATGTTGAACTGCTTTGTTGAGATTTGACTGAGTTTATTTCAATAATTTTATGTAAACGCTGGTTCGTAATCAGTGGTATGTAATCAATATAGGCTATGAAATACAAATATCGTGTGATGTATTTTAAAATACCAAATTTCATTCGAATCAGTCAAGTTGTTTAAGATTAAATCAGGAACTAACACAGTTCGAGAGATACATTTTTTAAAATCTGCATAAAATAGAATTAAATATGAGTAAATTATAGATTAATATAATACTAATAGGATTACAAAATATAATCAAAACATATTTGCTACTTATTTATACTCTGTAGTAAAATTATTTTGAGACCCATAAAATGTCTCATAGGACACTCGTGTTAAAATTATATTTACAGGACATGAAATCTCCATTCACAAAGCACTCACTGATGTTGAATTTCAAAACCTTTATTTGTACTATTTTTATTTACTTACCTTTTTCATATCACGAAAATTCTAACGAAAAACTACAAAATAAGCATATAAAAAAAAACAAGAATTTTTTTTATTTTGGCTAACAATAATTTTATAACATAAAGAGAACATATAGATCCGTACTTAAATGATATTTCGAAGAACCCTGAAACCAAGAATAAAATTAAAAATAAAATAAATTGTGTTTTTCTCTTTGGATACCTTCAATTACCTTTCACATAGTTAAAAATGTTAGTAAAATAAAGTTTGTTACAAAAATAATGTAAAAGCATTGTCTTCTTGATCGAAATAAAGAAATAATTTATTCTTCAAATATAATTACAGCTGTTATTTAATCGACATACGCTGGAGTTACGAGCAAAACCTAGGATATTAATTGTATTGTGATAAAATAAAACTTTGTAATAATAAATTTGACTCTGTAATAAAAAAGATATTTTAATATTCTAATACAAAATTGAAGAAATGTTTTCATCATATATACAGTTCTGTATAAATACCTACATATTCTCATCAAAATATATAATTGTAGTAGTAAAATTTCTCCAAAGTCACGGTGAAGCTGTAAAGGCCCTTTCGGTCAACAGCGCTAGCTAGTTAGGAAAAAAATAGTAGCAAAATGTAATTTTTATAACGAAGAAGTTACTTGAAAAATAATGAAATGTTTTTTTTACACGGAATATAGGCTTCGTGCTTTGACTACAATCTCACTTGATGTTAAGTGATGATGTGTTCCAACATGGTAAACACACTAAGCCTAGAGGTACTGGTTCTCAAGTGATGCTGCCGGTACACACCTATTGGTATTTGGCGACAGGTTTTCAAACTTGAGCGTGGTAGCTACCCAGGCGGGCATCATTAGAAAATGCCCTACCACCATACTATGGCTTCCTCACGATGTTTTCCTTCACCGAAAGCTCAGACCGATTTTAGAGTCGGATAGATGAGAATCGAATCCGGCTGCACTACCCACCGGCGTCATCATCGCTTCAAAATATTTAAAGTAGTAGAATCTGTAGCTGTTTTACTCAGAATAATATAGAAATTAATAGTGGTATAAAACAAAATTAGATTTTTTTTTCTAAGTTTAATTGAATAATTTAATGTATAATTATTGTGATTTAATCCTATGCATTGGATTATAAAATTAAATATATTTCATTATTTGTAGTTGGCAGCCCCAAATACAAAATGTCAAAATAAGTTGGACCGCTTGCTATTAATTAAAACAATTCTTGAAATCTATATTCTGAAATATTATAATGTCAACGGAAAAGAAAAAATCTAAAGTGTTCGTGATGGTTATTGAGTCTGCAAAATAAACTGGTATTTTATTTTTATTTTATTGAATCCTTATTTGTTTTAGTAAGTAGTCTTTGATTTTAGAGTGATCACGGCTTTCGTTCACATTTAGATTTATTTAAGTATGGAATTTTTAACTTTTTACTTTGATGTTATTCCCCTCAAAATATGTGAAAATACGTACGTAGATATGAAAATATCATAATTAAAAGAAAATGTCTCAATTGAAAAAATATATACGAGTATACGTGAGTTGAGAGACCCTAGTCGCTCCTTTAATAGCTGTATCTATTACATTGTTCTTGACTAGTTGTGGAATTTTATATTTGTAAAATAAAATTTAGGAACGTATTTGGCAGTTTTCTATATTAATTTAAACTTTTGTAATTTTATTAAAATGTTTCATTGTAAAGTATGTTATATTAACCCCTTGAGTTATTAACTAACCTGGCGTTAGGCGTTACGCGAGCTTTCCATTGTTTCATTTTTATGGTTAATCGACATATTAAATTAGGCTTATAAATTTGGGCGACAGGCATATTAATTAATACAAGATACGATGGGTTTAAATAATTTTAAACCTTTAAATATTATCCAGAAACATATTTATGACTACTTTTTGGAATATTTATTTATAACTGAAAATTCCCGTGGTGATATCTGCTAGTAAGTTAAAGAACATTGAATGTTAATTTTTTAACCCATTAAGGGGTTATTGTAATTAAAAAATTAGTAGTTCCTTAGTTTAAGACAGACTAGCTGAGCCCGCGGCTCCGCTTGCGTGTCATAATTTCTATTTCGCACAATTCTTCACTGCGTAATATAGTTTTTTTAAATAATTATTGGAAAGTAATGTTAACAATTTAATGAATTTTAATTTTTTAGGTGTTACTTCTAAAATTATTTTGCTACTAAGAGAAAACAAAGATAATTATCACAAATTCAAACAATTGGCCGTAAAACTGATCATTGAATTGTTTTTTTTTTTTTCCACAATTTTATGGGTTTTAATTTTTTTAAGTGACCTAACGACTTTTGATAAATAAAAGTTGCCTAGAATACGCCACCTAACTTCAGCTATTTGCTAGAATAGTTCTGTTGAAATCGGTCCATCCGTTGCGTAGATTACTCGGAATATACAGACACACAAATAAAAATTATGAAATATATATCGTTTTAAAATTCGATGAGCGTTACTTTTCAGTACTCCCGTTGCTATTTCAATGGCACGTACTGAAGTGCCGGGATCATTTTGAATTTCATTCAAAACTACGTTGTCGTAGTCTTCTTTAGATCTCCTACCGGACGTACGAGTACTGGGCAATCGTTCTTGCGAGTATGAAGCGTGGACATATTGAAAGAAGCGATAATCTGGGTAACGCTTCACATTAGGGTATCTCTCGCGAATCTGGTTGCGGCAGATCCATTACATCTGCATTCACCGTAAATAAGATGCATATTCTTCCGCTTTGTACAAATACGGCATGTCGTTCACACACAGTTTGCACAGCACAAAGTCCAGAAAAACAATGTCAAAGTCGTTAGTATGAAAGTTACACGATTACGAGGGATGCGTAGTAAACGAAGAAACGATGAATACCAAACGTTATAAACGACCCATCCAGCATCGGAGTCACCATCCGTCTAGCTTATCCTAAAGTCGAATGTCATTCTATCTCGCTCTAGAGTGAGACAGAGTGACAGCGTCGCTGTCTATCTCATTTTATATTATTTTTACATTACACATAATGGAGACGCCGACATTGATATATAAAAACCCAAGATACACAGTCAACGTCTCAAAAACATCTACGTAAAATGAGCGCACAGTTCAAAATTGTGCGCACATTTCTAATAGTCTCTCGTCGCTCGCGTCTCTGCACGGTCGTTCAAAATGCCGAAGTGTTCTTTGAGAAATTGTAAAAATATTACGTCAAGAACGTTAAAAAAGGATGGGATATCGTATTTTCGATAAGTAAAAGAGTTTATTGATTTGTTTTTGTTGTTTTTATGACTAAATATAGGAAGGATATGTGATTTTGTGATTTAATTTGTCTCATAAAAATAATTATTAAATAATATAAATTATCCCTGTTCCTTTTCAATGGAGTCGATTTTTTTTATTGTATTAAATTATTTTAATTAATAAGTTTATGTAGTTTTTTGTATTTCGTTTGTTACAAATATTTATACGTTATATATTCGAATATAGTTCTAAATCGAATTCCAAAAGGAGAATAGGTCGTCAATTTGACAATTTTTTATTATTCGTTTTTCATTTAAATATATCGATTAATTATGGAACAACTTATGGTTTCGCGACATGCGGCATGCTAATGACAGCGCAACACGTCACATTAAAAACTTATTGAAAACCTTAATATTTATATTTTACTTTTCCTCGTGACCCAATACGATGCGGAGAATGGACTTCAATCGTCAGTCAATAAAGGCGTGAACATTTTTTTTTCAACAATAACATCTGCACCAAAAATGTGAATAATTTAACAGTTGTAGCTAAGATTAAACTTCGGATAATGGCTACAAAAAACGTTTCGTCCAAGAGGTATTAGATCCAGCTCAGAAAAGTGAATTCACATTAGAACGTTGGAATAAATATAGCTCACTCGAGATTGATGGAACGGATATAAATAGCCACTAGACCAAAACTAAAAGTGCTTTCCAGCAAACAATGGCCACGCAGAATACAAGAAATGCTGCTGGATATCCATTGCGACTTGGAACCTAATAAACAGCTGAAAAGAAATAAAGTTGAAAATTAACCTCGAACAAGACCTGATTACAACTCTGTCGCACGCAACGTGAAGCATAGCGTAAGAGCTGACTCGTTGAATACGCTGCTAAAACGGGATATATAAAAGAGCTGTACAAAATTACGTAGAAAATGGCGGTGGATTTCGAAAAATATATCCGTATCACTAAACAGATGCTCAGCTACTCTCCTCTCGAAAAAAAAAACAAAAAAAAAGGCGGCCAAAGGATGACGGATGACCGTGATACTAGAAGCTCATTCCCTTGGAACGAGCAGGCAGGAAGTTGTTGCCATCGCCGCAGATCGGAAGCAGTGGAAGGCTGTAGTTGATGCCCTATGCTCTTCGAGGAGCTGAAAGGATCCAAGAAAAAGAAGAAGACCAGCTAATATTTGTTTCATTAATATACACTCTTTCTACCCAAATATATATTTACGCTCAGATAAAAGTATAATTACGTGTTTAGAACATAATTTAACAAACTATTAAAATACAAACTTAATGTCTTAAAAACAAGTATGAATATTCGTCTCTACTTAATGCCTTGTCCTGCCATCTAATTTTGGTTGTAAAATTTTATTGCTATTTGTACACTGCTTTGTTAAAACAACTTTAAACTATTCACGTAAGGTTGAATTTGCAAAAACATATGTTTATAACATAACTATAACTACTTAGGTATATTGGTGAGTGTTTGACGACGGTTTCCAGCGTTATTTTTATACGAGACTGCATCTTGGGTTTTATATATCAATGGACGCCGATCTTTTAATAGAAAAGAGTATTTATTATTCTTTGATCCCTTTGCAAAAAATGAGAAATAACATTTTGTATGACAAGAAATATGCCAAGTGTTGTAGCATTTTGAAATCTTGACTAAATGGGTATTCTTTTGAAATAACTTGCCAAGGATAGTGTGGTACTATTTTTCCAACATGAAGAGTCAAAGATAACTAACTGACAATAGTTTTGTTAACCATGACTCAATTTATTTTACTATGTAAATAATGTTTATTATTTTGATTTGTGATCACGATTAGTTGCGCCGTTATTTTAGATTACGTCATTATAAAAATAACTGCAAAATTGTAAAATTTGTGATCACGGTGCTTAAAAATGTAACCAAGAGGATGTCGATTTTCAACTTTTCGAAAAATGTCTATTATCGCTTAACAAAGTGACATGGATTTTTTTCCTTATTTTTCAAGAACTGGTATAAACTTAGACTTTCACCCTGTACCAGGTTATCGTTGAGTTTTGGAAAACATGTCCATACATTCATGTGTATTTAGTAGAACGTTATTTTTTTATTATTGTTGTTATTTTGATTAACAGACACATTTTATTTATTTGTATAGATTATCAAACCAGTGTTTGTTGCTTTTTTTGCTTCACATGTTATTTCACGACTTCATTACGTGAGTTTAAACCCTAAGTTCTCAACGTGGTAATAACCCTTGTGGAAGTAGAAGACCCAGAGAAAATCAGGGGGCATTGGTATAGCATAAATAGGGCGTAGGCAGATTAAAAACAAGAAAAAAGGCAAACAAATTAAGATGAGGACTCTAGAAAAAATAAAACATATTCTCAAAGTAGGCGGCGAGTAAAATAAGGTTGAGAACATTAAAACTAAACTAAAGACAGCTTGGTCCTTTAATTTGTATATTTTATAAATTTTACTAAATAATTAAATTCTACAATAATTGGGTGAATCGAAACTGATTAAAACGGCATTATGCGGTACCACAACCCGCCCATATTGAATGTTTATTTCAAAAACAGCTGTGCGATTGTTCCAAGTAATATCGTCTCACCATCGTCAACTGGATGTTTGCTATGTTCATTTCAATGGTTCGAATTTTAGATTCCAGCCCTACTAAAAAACGTGCGCGTTATAAAAACCACGTTTCTGCCACTCCATTATCATCCCCCTACCCTCAATATGTCTTCCTCTTCCATTCGTCTTTATTTGTAATCGCCTTTACATTCACTTCCTTTTTAAGCATCTTTCACACAATCCATCCATCTTTTCTTTGATCTTCCCCTTCGCATATAACATGAATATCCAATACCTTTTTCACAACATCCTCCTACTCCCTGCGCCACTCTGCGCGGTTCTGCCACTCCATGATATAAATAAAACGCCTTACGGCTCCAGAAATTTTCTTTGTTTAAAATTATTTGTTAAAATCATCTGGTTTTTTTTTTTGTTTTTAAATGGAACACGCTATTGATTAAGCCACATCATCCCTGTGGAGTATCAATAGGTATCGAATGTTCTTTGATTTCAGGCCAATTCGGATTAGAGGTAAAATCACCGTTATTATGAACATAAACCATTGCGACATGATTGTGTTCGTACATGTAGCGTGGTCTAGTGGTGAATGATTGATAGCAACAGAATTGTCAGATGTGTACGATTTAAGTAGTTTATGTACGGTTTTTTGTTATCGTTTCGTCACTGCCGAATTTTGTCCTTATGAAACAAAAAGGTAATTACAAACGAAATTATAAAAGAATCAAATGTTGAATTTGAAACCAAATGATTTATATTCTTTGCAATTAAATAATTGAGAACTTAATTTGTATATCACGGTTCAAAATTTAGGTAAAGTTAACATAACAAATAAATACTTAATCTTTGTAATTATGCCCGTTAAATGTATGTTTAATTTAATATCAAAATTGTCAAAAAAACAATGTTCTATAGGTCTCCTAGATGAAATAAATAAAACAATAATACCATTGTTTGAATGTAAACAAAAGTTTATATATCCCAACCAAAAAACGATGCTAATATTATCAAGTTTCTTTGCAAATTGTCAGACACCCCGCCGCCGTCGCCGCAAGTCATTGGGATTGTCCATTAAAACGTGATTTTTTTTGCAAGTTTTTGACCACCGCTCCCTCCTCGTGTCACAGTGTTATCAAAATTTTCAGATTGTCTTTAAATGCTATAATATAGTCTTATTTACTTATAAATAGGGCTTATAATTGGTGGCCTCGCAAAATGTACTTCGCCCACGTCAAATGATGGTCTTGCTCCATCACTGCACTAAGCCTAGGAGATACTGGTCCTAGTAATCATTATTAAAAAAACTCAACGTGAATTAATTACTGCTTTTATTTGTAAAAATAAATTGATATACTAGCTGAGTGACCGCGGCTGCGCCTGCATTTCAAATATACTTCACTTGGTTTTAATTTTTTTATACGAAACTCTAATTATTAAAAAAATTAAAAGTACCCTAAGTTATCTAGAGTTACTTGAGCTATCTACTAATAAAAGTCAAATCAAAATCGGTCCAGACGTTCCGGAGATTACCTATTACAAACAGACAGACAAACAGGGTAAATATTATAATTAGAGTTCGGTATAAAAAAATTAAAATGCAGTGAAGAACATATGAAACGCGGGCGTAGCCGAAGGTAAATAACTTATTCCACGTAAATTAAACATCATTTTGGGTAATTTGCTAAAAACTAATAATCAATCATGGTAAATTTTATGAAGTTTTTGTCTATTATTCAGATTAATTTTTGAAAGCAACGTCTATCTCTCTTTTGTTTGTTAATTGGCTTATAAATCGAAAGGTACTGAACACATTTATATAATTCCTATTTTGAGTAGTAGATAATCTGGTCAAGTTTTAGTATATATTTTGTTACGATAACTTTACATTACATTTTATAAAGCGCAACGTCTATCTGTTCGTTATTTTGCTTAAACTCGAGAACTACTAAAGCGAATTACATAATTATTTTTTAAAATCATACATATATTATATGTCCAGGTTTTAGTTAATATTTTGTTATGTTTAATATACTATGTATCTATATACATACTATATACAGCCTATGTTGATCTATGATTTAGATTACTTTTGTTATATATTCATAGACATACTATATGTATCGTAATATAATATATGACAAAACCTAGACATATAATAAATCTATGATATAACAAGAGAATTACATAAATCGGTTCAGTAGGTCTCGAGATATAAGCTAACTAACGGACAGTTTTCATGATTTTTGTTGTATACTATATAACGTAACAAAACGTACTAAAACCTTGCCAGATAAAATTTCTACAATTTAAAATGAGAATCATGCAAACAAATGTAAAGTTTAACTTCAGCTGTTACTATTGTTCAATTAGATATAACTGTGTGATGTTCTAAGTAGAACGCTTGTTTTTTTATAAATGTCACAAGTGTTTACTTAGTGTTTTCATTTTTTTTTATTCTACCCAAGTACATATTATAACATTTTTTTTGCAAGTATTTCACATCTTTTTGTCTACAATTTACTAATTCTACTTTATTACCTTACGTTTAATAACTTTTTTTTAATGCTTCTAATTCAAGGCTGCTCAACTCTAAGCCCGCGGGGCATTATGTGGCCTGCTTACGCTTTGTACGTAGGGACCGTCGATATTTGTGACCTATTATTGTTACTATCAACACGTAATTTAACGCCTGGCATATAAACAATACACTACAACAAAAGCTATGTCTGAAACACAAAGAACTTAGGCTATATAGAGTGAAATTGTCTTGTTATTTGTTCGAAACAAATTCCGTCGAAATTCTAAAGAACTTTGATTTTTGGAAAACAAATAGGGGCATATCTTGGGCAGTCTACCATCCGTCGGAAAAAAAATAGCATTGGGCCAACATTTTTGCCCGTCTCTCGTGCGTCAAATGTTATTGTGCATTAATCAATGTTAGTAACTAGCTAATACGTGTCAGTTTCGGTATCCTCGCGAACGAAGAAATAAAAATATCACATGACATTTAATAAGATCGCATTTTCATTTACTTAAGTATTTGTATTGAAAACTGAAAATATATATATAATCTTTATTATTATTTGTTCTGTTTTATTAAGCTTGTTCAATGTTATAATGGGTAACTGAAACAATAGAATGGTTTACCATCGGTCATTAGTATCTAAGAGTTAGTGTGGTGCTTTAAATAAAGGTTACATTACATTACATTAAAAAACCTCATATTGCTCATTTAATTTATTAAAGTTATTGCGAATAATGTATCGTCAATTGTCACGGTTTATTTGTATGGAAAGTCTTTATCATGAACTGCGTTACTTTTAAAAGTACTTGATATTTAGGTCATCCTATGACAAGTGGTAATGTCCGCACGACAGCACATTCACAATCAGAACAGTATTTTCCAATAATTATTTAAAAACTATGTTACGTAGTGAAGAATATATAAAAACTGGGCGGAGCTGCGGGCACACAGCTAGTTTAAAATAATTCTTAAACTTGTAATTTTGATCTTCTTTTTTGTGAATCTAAATTTCGATGCGCTGAAATAAATAGAAATGTTAGACGATCACATTTAAAATGACGCTCAGTGGCGGCACGCTTTAACGGCAAGTTAGTAAATGTTCCCTCAAAATAGGGCGCAGGTCGGAACGACGGCCTGACGCTGACAGCATAGTGCTATAGTACGTACGACACATTGTGGGGAGCGCGATGATCCTACGCGCCGACCGACTCGCCGTACGACGTCATTTCTCAAACTAATAAAATAGATATTAAGTATAAATCGATTTAAACTTAATGACTCGGATAAATTTTAGAACTGATTAGCGCTGTTGATGAATGTCACTCAGTCCACCACACGGAGCATCGTGTGAGACGATGCACAAAACCCAATTTTTGTTATATACAGAAAGAAACACGACGCGATTGGGGGCGGGTCGTACCCATATTTTGTTTCATTATTTATAGTGTCCGACCGAAATAGGATTCTCAGCTGTAACGAACCCTTCGGCCAAAACCGGAACTTATTTAGACTTGTACAATTTTGTATTTTGTTCTGAAATTTAGCATAATTGTTAAGGTGAATTATGTAACATGAATATTTATTTATATGTATTGTTAGATAGAAGTAAAATTTAAATTAAAAAATAAATAAGTTAATGTTGGATCAGTTAAGACGAACAGGAACAGATTATCAACAAAACCCCAATAGATAACAATACTGCACAGAGTGTCTCACACCCATATGCTGTGTGATGTTCAGCCGTGGTGCTCTGGCATGGCGCTCCGCATGGGGCACCCGCACTGGGCACGTAGCACAGCCCGCGGTGATTGGCCCTCGGTGCTCAGCATGAGCGACTTGAGAACCCAGGACCCCACGCGAAGATGATCGATAAAACACTCCTTCACGCTTGAAGTTGCAGCGCGCGTTTTAGCTAGTTAATCGAGGGTAGTTGCTAACACGGACTCCTCCGACCATGCGCCGTCCTCGACGGCATTCGTGATGTTCGGTTTAAACGCCATTGAAGTTGCTCTGCACCACCTCAAAGCAACATCCGGCAGCGTGTCTAGTTGCGGAAACAGGAGCCCACCAACAAGTACCAAAGTACCATCTGGCAGCGAACCGAGTTGTATAGCGATCCCCCACTGGAAGACTTCTTCTGTTCACCGCCGCAGGAGAGCTCAACAAGCACTCGCCTCTAAACCGTTGCAGGAGAGCGCACCAAGCACTCACCTGTGCGAATTGCAATTATTTTCGGTTTGAGGTACAAACGAAAACGAATTACCGTGATTACTGCGGGTATAAACGTACCGCGTCGAACCCCGTTTACTGATTTTCGATATTTTTTTGGGTTTCGAAAAAAAAATTAAAAACGAAGGTGGTACATACGACTCCGAATCAGATCCCGTTGCAAAATTTTCTATTTTCCAAAGGTCTGCGGGTCAAATTTTGAAAACGCTATAACTTTTTTTAGTTTGAGGTACAAAAAAAAAATTGGAAAATAATTAGCGTCCTGTATAAAAAACGCAGTGATAAATATATGAAACGCGGACGCGACCGTGGGTACGTAGCTATTAATAAATATGTATTATCAAAAAGATCATTTTCCTATCGAAATTATAAATGTATTATACTAAAAATATATATTTTAGGCATTTGTACTGAAGTGAACAAAACACGACAGGCAAAGTGAAATACTCAGTATACGTAGCAACGTCGCGGTGAACCACCTGCCCACATCTGACCGGCAATGTCGCGTATGACGCGCATAGCACGGGCCGTACCGACACACGTAAAATATTCTCGTCAGGAAATCGGTACCAGCACAGTTTTGGCACGCTACGGTCCTTTTCGGTGACGGAACGGTCTAGTGGGCATAGTTTCACAGTAGCTCATAAAAACTATATTTTTTTGCATGTGGCGGCGGCACGGTTACGGTCATGGTATGATACGGTCTAGTGGGCAGAGTCCTTAAAAGTAAACTTTTATAATTTGTATTTTTCATGTTTATATAAATTGTAATGTAAAGTTATTAAATTCATTTTTTCATATTATATTATATTATAAGAAGTACTTAATTGATTTTTGTCATGTTACGAACAACTACACGAGCATAAATGTTGGCATTCTTGTTACCTGGAATGTATAAATTGTTTTTTTTTTTTCTGATTAAACTCTGTTGACTAGAAGGGTCTTGACAACTTCACCGGACTTTGAGGCGAGCGCTTAAGGCACTCATCCTAAAAATGGTAGCAAGCGCAAGGCATCAAAATGGTACGAACTTCGGCTTGAGCTGCTACCCATGTTAAAAGTTTGGCAAAATTTAACGGTTACTACGGTTACGGAACTAACGGTTAGTAAACCTTTAAAAAAAGTTACATTACAGAACCTATATACTTAACGCATAGTAGGTATGTATGTGTAGTATGATGCGTGTAATGCTAATGCGATGTTAATGCATCGCGCTGACGGCGGCTACAAGGGCTTCCCCAGATAGGGATCCGAGCATATCTTGTGCAACTGCCAGAGGAGGACCCGGAATTTGTGCGGGTGTATAAATTTCATTTTTTCTCTAAACAATGGACCCAGCTTCACATCTGTGCACAGATGTTTCTTTTTTTACTGTTATGAAAGAGTGGGTATTGATTTTATTGTCCAATTATTTAACAATATGGGAATAATAGTATACCTGCTACATCTATACTGATAAATAAAATTGAAGTGTTTGTAATATCTAAATATACTTTTTTTTACTAAATATATATTAATGTATACACGATAACTACTGATGCCATTTTTTTTTTTAATTTGCGTCTGTCTGTCTTACTTTCTGTTTGTTCCGTATAATCTCCGGAACGGCTTTTCCGATTTTGACGGGACTTTTTTTGGTATATAGCCAAAGTTACTCCAAGTAACTTAGGTAAGTAATTTTGTTTTTCGAAAATAATTGAGGTTCCGTGTAAAAGAATGAATTTTCATAAGAATTTGAATAAAAACCCGATTCAATGTCATCAGTTTTACGTTTGAATTTGTGAAAAATATTTTTTCTTTCTCTTAGTACTAAAAAAAATTAGGGTTCCAAAAAAAAAAAACATGTAGTGAAGAATGTATGAGACGCGGGCGCAACCGCGTGGACACGACTAGTTAAATATATATATATATTCCTCCTAGCCAATTTCGTCTACAGCGACTAGACTCTGTTTAGGGGCTGAGGTCTATACCACTCCCCCGTACATGATTAACGTACCCAATTTTTGCAGTAAATTTACGAGCGCAAAAAGCGCACATTAGGTTTCCGTTAACAAAGTTATAATTTAAATGAAAGCTGTTTATTTTTAAGATGTTCACGCTTATAATCTAAGTTCACGCCTTCTTTGATCTTCAAACGTGTTCACTCTTCTCTGAAGGAATTCCCTCCATTCAGCCCGATTTTCAGCAAGTAACTAACTGCCAGTGTGAAGGTTCGATTTTCTGTGTGCTTCAAATGTCTCTTCTTAACATCTTTATAATGCAGACATTGGTCACTACTTTTCCGTTTTCCACGTTCTATTTCAGAAAAGAATATGCGGTTTACCTTTTCTCTTCAGACATTCGCGACACATATTCACACCAACGCAACTGACGTATCACATATGCCGTGAACAGTTGCTTTTCGTAGAACATCAGTGTTACGAATCCGATCGAACCACTTTATATTCATAATTTCTCGGAGACATTTTAGATGACAATGATCTAGCATACGTGTGTGTCTTCCTTCTCCTTCCTTATATTATATGAAACAACGTATATCTGTCTGTCTGTTCGTTAGTTGGCTTATAACTCGAGAACTACTTAACCGATTTGCATAATTCTTTTTTAAATTGTAGATATTTTATCGGGCTAGGTTTTAGTATAAATGTTGCTATGTTAAATAATATATAATAATCTAAATTGTTAGTTTGTGAGCTTATAAATCGAAAACTACTGAACTAATTATCATGATTCTTTCATAAAAAATTGTAGGTAATATTTTCTAGACAGGGTTTAATATATATTTAGTTTCGATATATGTAGAATGTATATGAATATATAGCAAAAGTAACCTAAATAATAGAGGGGCGTATATATATTTAACGTAACAAAATAAATACTAAAACTTGTTCAGAAAATATATTTACGATTTAAGAAAAGAATAATGAAAATGGTTTCATCAGTTTTCGAACTATAAGCCAAATACCGGACAGAAAGAGAGATAAACCTTGCGTTTATATTATGTAACACATACATACTATATTTATCGTACGAAAATATAAACTAAAACCGGAACAGATAATATATCTACAGTTCTAAAAAAGAATCCTGAAAATAGGTTCAGTACTTTTCGAACTATAAGCCAATTAACGAACAGAGAGGTGTTGTGTTAGACAATATAAAAATAAGGATATGAGTATAAACAAAAATAATCTGAATAATAGAAAAAACTGCCTTAGTTAGCCTCTGGCTCCCAATAATATATGGAATAAGTTATTCTTACATTACATAGAGGCAACGTCTGTCTGTTTGTCCGTAAGTAAGCTTAAAACTCTACTACTGAACCGATCTACATGATTCGTTGTTATTTGTGTGTTTTACGTACCAATTTCATCGTCCATTGATCACGTGAGGCTCAAAAGGGTGGGATGAGGAATCCGAAAAATTCATGAAATATCACAAGGGGTGCAGTCATATATTACGTGTAGGTGCCTATTTTCCATTGAATGCGCGATATGAGAAACAAAAGGGGAATGCGCGGCCTTAATTCTTCTTAATTTTCCAGAAGTAAATAAGGCTATCCTTTATAGGTTACATTAAGTAAATATATGCCATATTATTTAAAGATACTACCTCGGTGGCCCAATTGTATTATGGTGCGACTGCCGTTCTGAGGCCTCGGGTTCGATCCCCGGGTCGGGTCAAGTGGTTTTTTCTACTCAATATCAGCCCGGAGTTTGGAATTTGTGCTCGCCCCCTGTCATATCTGGGACGTAACTAAGCTCGGCGAAATGTGGGAGGTGTAGTTCGCTATTTCACCTCTGCCTAACCCTTCGGGGATAACAGGCGTGAGCTTATGTTTATGTTTTTTTTAATGTTTATTTAAAGATAATAAGCTAAAAGTTTTGATGATACTGTGTACCAACAAAACTTTTTTAATTAAAAACAAATCCTACTTCAAAAGAATATAAGATATAAATGCACTATAAAATAAATAAATAATTACTTTATTAGTCTACTTCTGCTAATTTCGATATATCCTTTATTTTAATATTGCCATACTACGGCCATGCTACATCCACGAAAAAATCAAGACGCAATGGTTTATGTTTGAAATTACGGTACACAAAGTTTTTATATAATTTTTACCTGAAATCCAAATTTGCCTGAAATCAAAGAGCATTCGCTATCCAATGATGCTATCCAATTCTACTACTATCTTAATGAGGAGTTAATCATTGGCGCATTTCATTTAATAACAAAAACAAACTGATGATTTTAATTAGTAATGGAAACATCCTGGAGTAGTTAGATTGAGCCGAACGATTGAAATCAATGATGTGATCTGCGAAATTTAGATTTTGTATTGTATGATAGTGTAACAATTGTTTATTTTGATATTGAAAAAACACTACGATTTTATTTATTTGTATAGATAATCAATTAGAAAATGAAATATGAAAAGTAAAATTTTAAGCTTAATAAAACAAAAATTATCGTAATTACGTTTACTGTCAGTGCTTTACAGTATCCTAATTGAATATGACAATAGTTGAATTAATAAATGGTGTATATGAATTAATATTTATTGGAATTAATATTTCAATAGGAAAATTATGTATGATCAGTGTTATTTTAAAAAAGAACACTGACTATAATTCACGCGAGCGGAGCCGCGGGCACAGCTAGTCTAGAATATAGACAACATGTCTCTGATGAGTACAAGATGGCAGGCAGAACAATCGCCATATACTTGTATTTTGGTACTTGATATCATGAGAGCGAAACAATTTATGGTAATGAGGTCGACTGTTACCTTGGTGCATGCTTTTAATCTATCAAGATTAAAAATAATACCAACTGTACGAAAACGTATACGGATTCCCTCATTATTAGCATGTAGAGCCTTACTCACCACAACAGAAAAGTACATAGCAAAAAGTGTTGGTGGGCCAGTACACAACCTTGTTTTATACCAAAGGTGACAGGCTCTGTTTGCTCACTATTGATGGTTACACAACAGGTCATGCTGTCGTGAAGAATTCTTATCAAACATATACATTTGTCACTCCTTCCGAGTTTCGCCAATACTATCCATAAAGCTTGACGAGGCACGCTATCGAAAGCTTTCTCCAAGTCAATAAAGCAAAGAAATAGAAGTTGCCCTTTGTTCTCCTGTAGTTGTCTCCTGTAGTTAGTTGCCTTAATGAAAATATCGCTTCGCAAGTGCGTCTATTGGAGCGAAAATCGAATTGAGTTTTCTAGATATTTTCTAATATCTCCATTTTGGGTACAGCATTATTAATATAAATGACTAAGAACTACATTATTAATAATGAAATATTTATTTAATTTATTAACTTAAATATTATTACCAACCTTTTTATTATTGTGTATTTAATTTACAGTCACCTATTTAACAAAAATATGTGTACCAGTGTAACATTTGTAAGAGAATTGGGATTTTATCATATTTTTCTGAACCGACCGATTTCGGGCGTTGAACAAAACACAAACGCCTAGTTGTTTTAAAACTTTTCGTTGTTTAAAGAAACACTACAAGCTGTCATTCTCATACACTTGTCCTACTAGTCGTTACTATATCCCTCCCATCCGTACGTGGTCAGCCATCAGTAACTTAGGTAACGAAAAGTTATTTATAGGGACGCTTTTGACCTACACCTCGTTAAATATATCTCCACTCGTAAGCAAAATGACTCGTTTTTTGAATATGGGAACTGGGCCCTGTGACATTGACATTACATAAAATACGTTCATAATATGTAATGAAAAAGTTATATGAAATGTTCCACAATAATTTGAAGAATAATATTTATATTAGCATTTTATCTAACTTGGTTCTATTCTTATTAGTTTTTTGATAAATCAATCTTTTGGACATCGATTTTTATTTCAAAAAATTAATTTAGCTTGATTCGGATCGATTCATAATTGATCTTTTCGGAAAGCATTACATCCCTAGGTTGTTGATTAATACGTGACGTCACTAACTAAAGGAGCATGAGGGCTAGCATTTTCGCTCGGGAATTTAAAATAGAAATGACTTTTTTGGGCACTAAATGTTGCTAAAAAAATGTAGATTGTCATCGAAGGAACAAAATAAGGCACAAAAAAATTATAGTTAAAAATAATACCTTATTACTTTTAATATAATCAGTTTACGAATTTCCTTAAATTTCTTGACTTCAAGAATAAATTTTCTACCCTATAAAGTTGAACAGGCTAATAGATTTATCACAAACGAAATGTTTTCAGGTTTTATTATAAAGAAACATAATAATAAGCCAGATAATCTAGTAATAAAGAACAACACTCTCAATCTAAGGATATTGCGAATATTCGCATTCGCATCCGCATCTGTAATTGCGGAGCTTTCCTATGAATCTGGATCGTATCCCCATCCGCGACAAGTGAAATTTGTCCGGGCTGGCATGTGCCGCGTTCCGTAGGTTCGTACCGAGTGACCAATAGGAGTGAAGAAGATTTCCGATTTATTTCAAAATAGATGAACATGACACGGATAACAGTTTAATTACTAAATGAAAATATTGAATTTTTTTTTTACATTCTCCCACATTTATTAGTATTTCATAAAAAATTTCGTAAAAGTCCTAAGTCAGCATCTACAGATGTTAGCCTCCAAAAATCTACATCTGTAACATCCTGACTCTCCTCTTCAATATGGGGTAATTGACCAGGTTAGTACAAAATGGTTATAGAAAATGTTATATATAATTGTAATGGCAACACTGCTTGTCGTGAGTTTGTTCAAGATGTCGTATGTCCTTACTGTATTGTCACTGTATCTTTAAATACATATATTTGTAAAGAATATTGTTGCATTATTTATATTATACAACATTACAATATAGTGTCAGAAGTGGTGGGATTCAACATTACAACAGAAAAAAGGTCAAATATAAATTGTTGATTATGCTACATGCTACAAAAGTTGGTTTTACACTTTTTCCCCTTAAGAATCGACATTTCTGTATAAAGTTGAAGTTCGAAATGATTAAATGCTGACTAAAAGAACCTTGACAGCTTCATTGAGGCTTTTGACACATCGACACTTTTGAGGCGAGGTTTTAGAGCGCTTAGCAAGGAGTGTAGTAGCAGCTAGCGTAAGGGCACCAAAGTGGTACGGGCCTCGGTTTACGCTGCTAACCAAGACGTAAATTCTGCGAAATTTGCCCTAGGTAACCTACATTTGTCAGTACGGATCTCAAGGTCGCTACAGAACCCGGTGTACCTGTGTGCAGTGAAAATGTGAAAGTGAAAAAATGTTAAAAAAAATTTTATACTGAGTCTGCGCACTTACTTCTTATATCTGCAACACAGCTTATAATTAGAGAAGTTATAAAATGCTAGTGTTTGCCAACAGTTTATAAAAAGATTTTTCACTATCAGACGTTCTGATGTTAGATAAAACATAACATAAAAAAGTCGCCAAGTTTACCTACTACGTCATAAGTGGCATAGAAACGTGCGTATGATGGACAACACGTTAACTTATAGATTTGCTGTATCTCACTAATATTGATTCTTAGGATTAAAGTTTAGGTACACTTTTTTGTAGAAAAATTGGGTGATCTACAATTTATATTTGATTTATTTTTAAAATAAAAAACTAATCGTTTGGCCCAAAGATCTGAAAATCTTTCTACTACGATCATATTAAATAACTTTATTGCCGACAGATCGTTACCGACTTTAGAATTTTTGTTTGTAATGGTGTTTCCAAAGATTTTACCAATTTTTTTTGCTATGTCGGATTTTTTGTTAACTCGAATGCCTATTTTAACCGGACTAAAACAAAAGTGTGAGGATGGTATTGAGCGCAGAGTTTTGTTTGGGAATAAAGTTAACGGGGCCCTGCGTAACTTTATGTGCAGCCAGAAAGTAACTGAAAAGACTCGTTTAGCTGTACATGGAGGAGTGCTGGATATTTGATTTGAGAGGATATTTATAGGACATGATAGTGAGTGCTGGGTTTGGCGGAAGGAGCATGAAAGTAAAATTAACACTGTAAATGAGTAGTCTGAGAAGTATAGCTGAAGCGAAGATGATTGACATAGTTTGACATAAAATGATAAGAGAAGGCTGTGGTGTGGTAGAGGATGTAGTGACTAAGATAGAAAAAGGAATGCTTAATTTATTCGGGCACGTAGAAAGGATGGACGAGAGAAGATTAACGAAACAAATTTACAAGGCGAGGGTGACTGGATACGTCAGAAAGGTTCGACCTAAGCGAACGTATCTCGACCAAATCGAACGTCTTACATAAAGGCTAGGTGAAAGGTACCCATAATCGTCGAGCATGTATGAAAGGGCTCATGGAAGTAGAGGAAGCGATAGAGGTGTGTCAAGATCGTAGTAAGTAGAAGGACGTAATCTATGTCTACACCCCCACGGGAGAAGGCGTGATACTAGATAGATATGTATGAATGTATGCACAACAAATATTCTCCATTTATAATTTATACAAACTAACTAAAATCACTTGTGTGTGAATGTTGGTACTGAATCCCCAAAAAACCAAGAAAAGATCTTTAATGAATAATACAGCATAGTAATGTGTGTTGGGAATCAGTATTGTACTTCTAAATAATCTTGTGCCAATGGAATAGTTGCCATCATAATAGATTCAGTATTTGTATTTAAATTTATCAATGACCTCTGACACTTCCTGAGAGTAATTTTCAACACAAGTTTTAAGTAATCACTGATGTAATGAAATTAATAATGTTGTTGGTTCTCAAACATTTAACTAACCTTTGTTAAGTGAACTTCAATCGTTGTAGTATATTATCTTCCCATTAGTTTTCATTTGGATTATGGCGACGATATGTTCCCTGCACCGTATTACCGCATTCGTATATTTTTATTACTTTAAGAAAAGTGAGCCTCTCTTACGGATAAAGATAAGATACTACCTAAACCTTGAAATTTGTTGACATCTAATCTATCTTTGATATACTGGTAGCAGTTGTCTGAGGACAGTCGGTCATCAGTAGATAACCGAGCGTAATGTTTCCTTAGAGCGTTTCGTTCCTGATTCAGGACTTCAAAATTGAAAGAAAAAATAACATTATTTTCAAGATGACAAATTTTAATAAGGTATTATATTATTTATAATGAATGTTATGTACTGAATGTAATATTTCTTTTTTACTTGCTTCTAAGCATTGTATTTACATTTAAATTCAGTTTTCAGTAAAATTGGAATAAAATATTTCATAGGAAAGAAACAACACGCATTCGTCGTACAAAACAAAATTCCTTGTTACTTGTCAAAACTATTTCGCCGTTCACGCCGAATAGTTTGTTTGGATTTTTGCGGTTCTTGATTGTTGAACAAACAATAAAAATATGTCTGTGAGCATGATGCTATAAATGGAATTATCACATATATAAAATATATAGTTTTATTAAAAACTAGCTGTGTGCCCCGTTGCTGCGCCCGGTTTTCATATATTTTTCACTGCGTAATATAATTATTAATTTTGTTATCCGGAACCCTAATTATTTTCGAAAAAGAAAAGTACTCTAAGTTATGCGAAGTAACTTAAGCTGTCTGTCAAAAAAGTCCAAAAAGTACCAAAAAAACCGTCCAGCCGTTCCGGAGATTACCCGGAACAAACAGGCAGACAGACAAAAAATGTAAAAAATTATATTTTTGGTATAATGTCGTATATATATTCATATTTGTTTAGAAAAAAAAATTCACATTACAAACAGACACTTCAATTTTATTTATTATTATAGATGTTACATTTAAAAAGGAAGGGGTAAAGTTATGAATTTTGTTTGTGGGATACAGTGCGGTGACCACAAACATCACACAAGCGCTGTTAACATCCAACAAAAGAAAGAAGCATAGACGGAAATTGCAAATAAATTAAATGCAATCGTAACAAGTTGTCCACGAAAGCCCGAACATTTCAAAATCAAAATCAAAGTGGTATTTTATTTGTTCTAAACCTACCTATAAGTAAATCGGTTAGATTTTCTATGTACTTAGTTCATTCTACATTGTACCTCTCGTGTACATATTTTCTTCTCTATTTTAGTCTAAACATTGCTCCCACAGTTGTAGATCACTTTTGCTTGACTTGAACTTGCTGAGGCTTTCAAAATATTTTAACAAAAACAAATATTATTAGTGCGTCATCCCTCGAAATTGAGTGCAAAAGTTGCCATTAGAAAAGTAGCTAAACCGACTGTCAGATAATCTTCATTTGTGGATATTAATTTTATCTCATTTATTTCGATAAGTCCTCCCGTTGGTAGGTATGATGGACGGATACGATACGATATTGAAATGCACAGAGCTTCTAATATACAGACATCATGTCTCTCAGGATCAAGAACAGTGGATAGATAGAATATTGAAAACGGCTGTTAGTCGAACATTGCGTTATCTGCGTTTATAGCACCCAGAACTTTCTACTTATCTTGAGGTTAAATCTATTCTACATGTTTGACGTCGATCATTGTTTCTTAACCACCGAATGCATCACTGGTTTCTTTGCTCGCTTCTTCTTTGATGATGTAAAAGTTCGGGTTAGGTTCGCCCATTTCTGAAAACAACAATAAAACGAGATGCAAGGAACACATCTACAAATGACAGCTCTCAAACGAATGTGACTAGTACCGGAAACTATCGATCAAATGAATAGTTAAAAATGCGTATGGTATAAGTTATCAGCATTTTATAGTGTT
Source organism: Samia ricini (assembly GCA_014132275.2). Classification (NCBI taxonomy): domain Eukaryota; kingdom Metazoa; phylum Arthropoda; class Insecta; order Lepidoptera; family Saturniidae; genus Samia; species Samia ricini. The sequence continues at coordinate 7,395,826 of AP028159.1, forward strand.
TAATATTGAGAAGAGTTTATCTGAATTTTTTTGGCATTTTAGCAATAAAATACCAACCAAAAATGAAAACAAGAAAACAAATACAAAATAATAATAAAAATAACAAGTAACAAATTATATGAAAACCGTCGTATTTAAAAAAATGTCAGGTCGATGCACTCATAGTGTTGGCAATATAAAAAAGCCAAGTTCATGTATTTTGTCTTGAAAAGGAAATAGGATTTTTTGATATACAAAATAGTCACTTGTATTTGTACAAAATAACAGGACTGTAGCACGTATTTGAAAATGTCAACTTTAGAGTTGCTGCAATGGCGAACGTAGAGTTCAAGAGCTGACTCACCGTTTTATGATCTGTATTCTATGCTGTATAAGTATAAGACTGCAAAGTAGTACTGAAATAATATTTTATTCAATCGACTTACATCTATCGATTTGACCCGTATCTAACATTTGTGCAACATAACGTAATCTTGTAAGAACGTCGTAGATTTATTCACGATTTGACCCGTATCTAACATTTGTGCAACATAACGTAATCTTGTAAGAACGTCGTAGATTTTTTTTAATGAATATCAATTATTGTGAATTACTGTAGTTTTAAAACTCATTTCACATAGTATGTTAATTAATATATGAAGTACTATATTTTAAAAAGCGATTAAATTGCCAGATATGAATGATTTGAACTTCATAACTCCTCAGAATCAATAAATGTTGTGTTGTGAATTAAATTTAAGTTTTCTTCTCATGCACGGGGAGATCTCTCGAGTCCGAGTGACGAACAAAAAATAAATCTACGCCGACTTTGTTTATATGAGTAAATAGATTAAGTATGGAAAAATGAAATACTAGTATTCTAGGTTTTTAGGTTATTTATAGAATTTACTTAATTGTCGTAATTTTTATTTATAAGTACTTATTAAATTCATGTAAACAATTGCAAATTGTAAATAATAACATTAAAAAATTTGTTTTCCATACATATATATATATATATATATATATATATATTTGAGACAAAAGTCCATTTGGTTAGTATACATACAACTTAGAAACTAGTGTTAGTATTTACATCTACATTTTCATCAAATAATTATTTTTATAACGCCACAGTAGCATGTAGGCGTACCTAATGTCCCAGTATGGGACTGTACCACCTGTCTGCTACATAGAGTACAAGCGTAGAGTTAATAGAATATTGGTTTTGTTTGATACTAACAATAAAGTTTGTCGAGTACAACTTTATTAATAATATTGTACTATATAAACGGCGAGTACTTAACCGTACCTCTGCCTTGCTGAATTATAGTAGTCATGACTGAGACCGCAGAAGACCTAAGTATGATGTTCGGTGACTTCAGTAAAGCCCCCGAACGAGTTGGCCTTAAAAAGAACATGGACGAAAATTATGTCTAAAGTCCATGCTGTGCCGACTCCTATAAAAATAGGTGACTCGGAAGTTGTTAACAGTTATGTATGTATACCTGTATGTACAACCATTCAGTTAGGTAGATCCAACTTCGAGAAAGAGGTGGTTAATCGTTGAATACATCTCGGTTGAGCAGCGTTCGGGAAGCTACGCAGAATCTTTTCGTCCGAAATACCGTAGTGCCTCAAGATGCAAATCTTCGATCAGTGTGTGTTGCCACTGATGTCATACGGCACGGAGATATGGTTGCTCACAATGGGCCTAATAACAAAGCTTAAAGGCTAATGTAAATAGTTATTCTCGGAGTTTCGCTGCGTGAATAAATTAGGAATGAGGAAATTCACAGAAGAACCGTCATTGCCCGAAAAATTGCTGATATGAAGAGTCAGTGGGCTGGGGCACATTGCTCGCAGAACCGATGTCCGATGGGACCAACGGATTCTTGGATGGCTTCCACGAACCGGTAGACGCAGCGTTTTGTCTATCTATTTAATTTGTAAATTCAAAACTTCATTATCGAATGATCGTATGAATAAATTGCCTCTCATAATTACAAAGACACTCTGTTTTAATCTAATTGCAATATACCTTTTTAAAATCTCTGTTATTACTTCGATTTTTATGTAAAAATATTTGTTTTCAGGGGAGGTGAAGATGGTACGGGGAATACATGCCCTTTAGCAGCGTCCGCAGCAGCACCAGCAACGTGGCGTGGAACTAATGACAGTGCCACTGAATACAGTCGTCGTGGTAATACTCCTGTAGCATACAGTAGATATCAACGAAATAATTCCACCACTCCGTTCTCTACACCACCTTCAAATGTTGAAAGGTAATTTATATATTATATATGTAAATTGATCGTTCTTTACCGTCCGATAATTAAGTACAGTATAATGCAAAGCTAATTGTTACCACGGAAGAAGTACCGAATTTATTTGTCACAAAATAAGAGGGTCGTTTTGACGTTTCTCGTTCAAGGCGATTGATATATGTAGGTCAAGACAGTATGTGTAATAAGTATTGTATTTCAGTTATTATCTTCCTAAAAGTAATTGATCTTGCAACGAACATAAAAAAGAGCATAGTAACACTGCTGTTAATTGGTACAATTTGAAACCATTTTGAATGAAATTTCAATAATCTATATGAATAGATGGCAAATAAGTTTTTCAAAATGTAAGAGGAGACATTTTAATAATATACAGTTATCTTTAATACAGCTTCAAAAAATAAATCTCTGCGCACGCAACCTGTAAGAATTTCAATTCGCCTAAGTTACCCTTTTAGAAGTAGATACATTAGACTGATAAAAGGTATCGGTAATTCGTAATAAAATTATATTACTGATACTTACATTCATAAAAAGCTTAGGTTCATTGTAGGATTCGAATCCATGTCAATCAATGCAACGTTAAAAACTATAGCACTGGAAAAAAATTGTTTCTTAATTATTTCAGATTTTAAACGTCTTTCCAAAAACCTTCACATTTTATTTTGTTATATTTGCGACCACAACTTACGATTCGAACGATGTAACTATATTTTACTTATATGCACTAAAGTTAATATTAATTAAAATTGAGTTAATTGAAAGTTAGTTAATACGCTTCTTTTTCTAATGTATAGTGTGTTTTAACATATTGTATCCAATAGCTTTTCACTGATTCTCGAAACAATCGGGTATTGAAATTTGGTTTTTGAGATATAGATAATATTAATGAAATTAATACATATATAAATGTAATACGAATAATTGCCCATGCAAGCACCGTGCACGTGATAAAATTGAAACTTTTAAAACAAATACCCGATAAGAGACGTTCTGTGTGAGAGACTGAGGTTGTATCTAAAGAAATTAAAAAGAAAAAGAAAAAAGATACAATCCATAATGTGCGATACGACTGATAAAACCATTCACCTACTGGACCCCTCAATTAAAGGTAATTGATTTTTCTAACTATAGTTATATACTGGGGATTATGCCGAGTGTACAATATGTATGGCCTACTTTCTAAATTATCAGTCTTGCGCACGATTCCTCAAGAGCACAAAGAGAAGATAATAATAAATGTACAGTCAAAAAATATACTGCGCATATTATTTTTGTCTCTTTCTCTCTCACTCTCAATACATCTTTCTATTCATCCTTTAATATTTAACATCTGGAAATTAATAACGGAAGCATATATTCAGACGTCGATATATCACTACAAAATCAAATTTAAGAGATAACTATGACACTACTATTTTCATACCAGTAAATAATCAGTTTTAATGATTTGGTATATTAAAAATCATACTGCAAAAACTAATCGTCTCTCTTTCGTCAGGTTCTCTTTTTTATCTATTGTTAGGAGGAATACCTCACCCTATGACAAATGTTAAAACTTTACATTGCATTTCATTTCATTTGCAACCTTTCACGGGGTATCTGGTTAAGTAGACAGATATTGGTGCACATTAACTAGAAGAATACGAATGTACTAATGTGTACTGTGACCAGACAAATATAAGCTTAATATGTCGTTATGCATAAAAATGAGACAATAGGAAAACAATGAAAAGCTGGCGTAAACACCAGGTTAGTGCTCAAGGGGATAAAAAAGGTATAAGTTGGGTCGGGTTGACGGCTTTTTCGACTAGCAATTAAAGGATCACTTTGGTATCAAAATAAATAATACAACCAAATTTTCAGCTTCGGTTTAAAATTTATACGGTTTTCATTTTTTTTTAATAATGTAATTCAAAATTTATTAAGGGTGATTTTTCCCATTTCTTATGATCAAAAGACATTCAAAAAACAATTTTATAATTATTTTTTCTAACGAAAATTCAATTTTAGGTGGTAGAAATCAAAAGTGAATCTGTGTTTTTAACTCATTCATTCGATTTTATTTTTAATATTTTGTATCATGTTGATATCCTGAATATGGCCACTAGGAAAAGTTATGGCCATTGTTTGTTGCGCGTGATAGCGGCGTTAGGCACACGTAGCAGACATCCATAAGGTCTCTTTCCAGCTGAAAATATTAAAATTCGCTGTGTATATAATTATTGAGCAGTATGCTTTTAATGACATGTAACATAATTTATTATTAAAATGAAGTTGTAAGTAGTTTTACCAACGACACTAGTTCTTAGCTCTCTAATTTGTAGCTCTTCTCGATTAGGTTGTTTTCCGAACCGGTGGTAATTTTTGACGGTCATAAGAGCCTTCCCAGGGTCCAAATTGCATAAAAAAATTGATTTTGATTAGGTCACTGCCACCGCTATACCTACATGCGTTCTGATCATGATGATTATTCACTTTGATACTATATGTTTGTCTAAAATAAGTTCAGGCCCACCATGTCAAGAAAACAGATAGATTTTCTTCCCAGTTCTTCTGGATGACTGAGCTGTTTTTTCGAATGATAATGTTTTTAGTATCAATATTTTCACCAATATATCCAATAACTTCAAATATGTTTATTTGTCAACATCACCCGTATAAGATTTCGTTACCAAAAAATATTTCATTGAACTCACGATTTTAAATTTCAATATTTTGGCAACTTTTCTTTATTGTGATTGTGGATTTATTTAGTGGATTCGGGCAACTCCTAAAATATCGACTTTGCAAGTAATCGTGTCTGTAATAAAATTATTGTGAATATTTAAGTACATAACAGTTGATTCTTTTAAAGCCTTTTTTATTTCAGAAAACAAAAGAAAAATGTTTAAATGTAGACATATCCCTTAAAAGATCCTAAAACGACTTTAAAAGAAAAAAAAAATGTTTAGTGGTAGATATTTTTCAGTATTCACCATGTCGAATTATGAACTTAGTTATTTTTTATGACTCTGTACACTGACCGACACGCATAGAAATCTCGAATCTGAATAAAAGGACGTTATTATATTTGAGACAATACTTTTTGTGTTATCGTATTTTAAAGTACAAACTATAAATAGAGTCAAAAATCGTCCTTTAAATTTTTATCAGAATTAAGTCTGAATCTAAGAGATCCCTAATGGGTACCACTAAGAAGAGTAACGACGTTGCTAGCAGCATTGCCATACGGGATGGCAATGTTCTCAAGGCAAAGTTATAATAGACTTTATTTTGGTCCTGCGTAAACATGAGCAAACGTCCTGCTAGGTCAAATATAAGATATATTGTTATACAGATTTAATATAACATTTATATACGATTCACAATCACAGACTTCTAGTTTGAAGTATTCTCAGTTATGTAACAGAAAGTAAAATTATTTTTAAACTACTTTATTTTTTTTTGTACATTATAAAAGCAATATTTAAAATTGTAAATTATAAATAATTATTATATTAAGAATGTTATTAATATTCTAAATTTTATATTCAAGGACTACACCACATCATCGATGGTACGTGAATACAGACAGGGGCGCGACTGCGACGGGTGGAGAAAGTACGCCTAGTACACCAGGTGGCGGGACAGAGAGTGGTCGGCGACGTCGGCATTCTGGTTCTGGTTCATCGCGATCTGATTCCAGTTCCCCCGAACCCAGCGACACTTCGCGAGCTTCTACACCTGCTGCACAATCGACGTTGACGCATCATACCAACCACCGAGTACAACATCAGCATCAGCTTCAGGTGCAATATTATTTTACTTCATTTATTATTATTTTAGGGTTCCGTACATCATATTGGAAATATTATAGCGTTTAGAATTACTTCCACCACATGTCTTTGTGTCCATATATCGCAACACTATTCAAAAACGGTTTGAGATATGAAGTTTAATTATTTTCACATACTTAAAGTCTATGACCTCGCAGTTCTATAAAAAATACGTGGGTTAACATAATAACGGGATACGGCTAGTCATACTCAATGTACTGCTTGTTGACAATATTATAGAATCCTATTTAGTACGTCTCAGGAACTTACAGTTTTGAAAATTCGGATCAAAGGGAAGATATAATTATGAAAAATAATAATTTCAGATATCGTGTAAAATTATTCGCCACAATTTTATTTTTATTTATAAATTTTGCCGGCTAAATAATTACATACAAATGTTACACATAAAAATTGACATGAATAAAGTAATGTACAATGTAATTATGCAAATGCGCCTATAGCGCATGTCTGACATGACATGACAGTTAAATTTTTTAAGCAATGTATTATTATACTTGCGAATTACCAAAATTATACATTATTCAAACAAAAAAAAATTAGTTAAATAGTAATAATTAGAAGCAAATACACTAGTTTGATTAAGACAAATTTTATGACTATAAAAGTTTTTTTTTACGCGGAAATAGGCTCAGTGCTGTGACCACAATCTCTGATGTTAAGTGACGATGTGGTCCAAGATGGTAAACACACTAAGCCTAGAGGTACTGGTTCTCAAGTGATGTTGCCGGAATACACCTGAGACCTTAACCCGAGTTAAGTAAAGAGTGCTTGTATGATGTATTCAAAGTTGGAGTAGGAATTTCGAAAGTACATGGAATGCGTATTTTACGACATGAGCATCTTAGGTAGAAATTATTTATAAGAAATGCATCAATACAACCATTTATAATCTTATAGAGAACTAGCTGTGCTCGCGGCTCCGCTCGCGTGTTTATATTTTCTCTGTCCGCAAATTCTTCACTGCAATATCTTTCTAAATGTTATATTTTCTATTCCGCACAATTCTTCACTGCGTAATATACTTTTTAAATAATCATTGGAAAAAAAAAAATTTTGTTGGTCACTATTTTTTGAGCCTATATTGTTATTGGTATTAACAGAAAGCAAAAACATTTCTCGCAAATTCAAATACTTGCCTGTAAAACTGTGCATTGAATCGAATTACGTTCACAATTTTTTTTTTAGGAGTAACCCTAATTACTTTCGAAAAATAAAAGTAGCCTAAGTTACATCGCGTAACTCTTCAGCTATCTGCCAAAATAGTTTCTTTAAAGTCGGTCCATCTGTTCCAGAGATTAGCCAGAACAAACAGACCGACAGATATAAATTTTAAAAATTGTATTTTTGGTATATATATAATGTATATACATTCACATGTATTTAATAAAACGTTGTTATTTTGATATCACAAACATATACTTAAATTATATTTTTTTGTATAGATTATCGCAACCATTGTTTGTTGTTTTTTTTAAATTCGCATATATGTAGTTTGGCCAACGACTTCATTACGTGAGTTTACACCCTAGGTTCCCAACGTGGACGATAATGGCTCTTGTGGAAGTAGAAGGCGCACAGAAAATTAGAGGGAATTGATATAGCACAGAGGAGGTGTGGGTAGATTAAAAACGTAGTCTAAAAAAGGCAAAAAAAAAAACAAATACGATGGGGGCTCTAGCAAAAAAACAGATTCTCAAAGTAGGCGATGAGCAAAATAAGCTTGAGAATCTGTGGTCTAAATTAAAGACAGCTCGATTCCAAAATCCTTTAATATGTATATTTTATAAATTTGACAAAGTAACTAAATCCTGCATTAATGTGTGAATCGAAAACTTTGATTAAAACGGCATTATGCAGTACGACCCACTGAGATTGTTTATCTAAAAAGCATCTGTGAGATTATTCAAAGTAATTGTTTGACCCACAGATAAGTGAATAAGGGAGATATGGCAAGAAGGCGTGTTCGGTGCGAGCGCACCTTGCCTAAAATGGGCTTGATGTATGTTTTTGTCTTTGTTCGAAATTATACTGTGCGCCGTTTGATATCTCTCGATTTTTAACAAAATGCCACGTTGTTCTATGTTTGTTTGCAAAAATACAAGTTCTAATGTAAATTATGTGAAAGATGGTATATCATTTCACATGTAAGTATTAAAATATTATTATTATTCGTATAATATTCAATAAAACATTATTTCGTGAAGTTTAAACATGGTAAAAATACTGGTCACTTATTATCGATAGCACAAAAACGGTCGCTGGCCTAGTACAAAACGATTTGTGAATCATCTGGTCTAACCGCGCAATGGATGATTGGTTATAAAATACTCTCAGTAACGCGATATGTTCGTGGTGCGATCACTGCCGGCGTCTGTGAAACAGATGTGACATGATGAAAGCTGTTGATATTTTTTTACGACCATATCTACTTTACATGGATTCATTACATTTATTTATTTGTAATATGCAAATTTTGTAATTATTTTTCGCTACTTAAATTGTTTATAAGCTTGAAAAAATATATTAAAAATAATACAGTCACTTTATGTTTATATCAATAAATAATTAATATATATCGAGAAAATTGAGAAATAATACGAGAAAATGTTATATCGGAACATCCAGATAACCAAGGAAACAAGGAAGTAATCGAAACATCTCGAAAAAAGAAACTATGCTAATTGATTTCTGTACAAGAAAATGTAATGAAACGAGAAAAATCACACATTTAAAAACTGCAAAAGAAAACTAGCGAGTATTGAAAAAGAACAACTAATTTAAAATAAATAATAATGAAAATACTACATTAGTCCTGATAATGTTACGCATTTAGACAACCTTGGAATATCGGACCTTCTGCAGACACATAAAATTATTATTTATTGAACCGTATTTGTAATATAATATTTTTATACAAAATATTTTATTTCAACTTTAATAAAAATCTAAGCAGCAAATAATAAAATATAACTGAAATTCACTACAAAGTAAATTTTCATATCGATTAACACTTTCAACTCTAGTTGTGTACGTGAGCTCATTTTGATTCTGTAGGTACGGACTTATGCCCGCTCCTCCTTTTGCAAGTGTGCAATTAGTAAGTTTATTAGTGTTTTTTCAACATTCTTAGTGTGCGTGAAAAATATGAACACGTGTGCCATACTTATAGTTTTTGTGTTTGTGTTAGTGAGATAGGTATATGTTCCGTGGAGACATTAGAACACGAACATTTATTATTTCAAGGCATATCTCCCTTGTTCACTTATCTGTGGTTTGACCATTGTCATTTGGATGATTTCTATGTTGATTTCAATAGTTCGAATTTTATATTGGAGCCATACTAACTAATGTGTGCTTTATAAAATCACGTTTCTGCCACTCCATCATCATCTCCCTACCCTTAACCCATTTTTATGTGGAGTCGGCGCAACATGTCTTCCTCTTCCATGCCTCTCTATCTGCAGTCATCTCCACATTCACTCCCTTTCTAAATATATCGTCTTTCACACAATTCATCCATCTTTCCTTTGATCTTCCCCTTCGCATATAACATGAATATCCAATACCTTTCTTACAGGCCTGCTCCCGCATGAGAGGACGGTGCCTAAATGCATTTCCCAATGTAAAAAAAAAGATACAAGTACCGTAATTATGAACATAAACCATTACGACTTGATTGTTTTCGTACATGTAGCGTCGTCTAGCACGAATGATTGATAGCAACAGAGCTGTCAGAAGTGTACGATTTAAGTAGGATATGTTTTTTCAAAATTACACTTTTGTACTGTACGTATTACATAAAGCTTTCACAAAACGTAATTATTTTTTAAGGATTTTATTCTGATTCAAAACAGTTACTCTTTACGTTTTATTTTCAAGTGGTATATTTTTCTTCTAACCTGGTCCGAATGGTGACCGTGCAAACTCAGCAGACACGAACTATTTGTATCGTTTGCGCTGCACTACCGCATTTTTGTAATTTAAAGAAAAAGGTAATACAAACTAAATAATAAAAGATACAAATCTTGAATACCAAAACCAATAATTTATATTAAATAATTGGGAACATAAGAATAGACAAATTTTGATTTTTTTTGTTCATTTGTATGTCACGGTTCAAATTTTTAGGTAAAGTTAATAAAACAAATAAATATTTCACGTTGTAACAAAGTTTAATAAATGTATGTTTAATTTAAAATCAAAGTTTCCGAAAGAACAGTGTTCTTTAGGTCGTAATCCTATCCTATATATCCTATTTAATAAATATAGGAATATCGTCATTATTTGAATATGTATAAACAAAAGTTTTATACATCTCTAACAAAAAACGACGCGGTACAACATTGCTAATCATAATAATATTATCAAGTTTCTTTGCATGTAGTCAGACACCGCGCCGCCGTCGTCGCAAGTCTTTGGGATTTTCCATTAATCTCGTGATTTTTTTTGTTAGTTTTTGATCACCCCTCTCTCCTGGTAATACGCTGTGAAATTTTAGACTAACAAATTCTCTCGCCCACCCAAAATCACGTATAAGTTTTTGGTAGAGTATTATCAAACTTTTCAGATTATTTTATCATTAAATGCTATAATATAGTTATATTTACTTATGGAACATTTTGAAAATCGTGACCCTAGGAACAGCAAGTTAAGGTCACGGGACACCTTTTTGGCATCGCATGTTGCGCGTTCAATGAATGATTTAAAGTACACATGATTGTTGCGATTTATGATTAAGTCGCTTACTACACCCCCTTGTGATGTTCCGTGATTTTTTTCTGAATCCCCTTCCCAGCCTTTTGAGCCTTACGTAATTAATGGACGATTTCTTACGTATGCTAATTAAATAAAATTGGTACATACAAAACAATACACCAAATAACAAAGAATCATCGGTTCAGTGGTTATCAAGTTATAAGCTAAATAACGGACAAACAGAGATATTGGCTTTATATTGCTTATAACTCTAGAACTACTTAACCGATGTAAATAATCCTTTTTTTCCAAAAAGAAGTCGCTTGGTGCCAGCTATGGTGAGTAAGGCGGATGGTCAAGCAGTTGAAACCGTAATTCGAGGATTTTCACCATGGCAACCGCTGAGGTGTGAGACGGTGCGTTGTCTTGGTGAAACAGCATTTTTTTTTCTGCAAATGTTGCCATTTTTTCGCAAATTCTGCCTTCAGCTTGTCAAGTAATGATGCGCAATATGCTCCTGTAATAGTTTTTCCTTTTTGAAGATAGTCGATCAAAATAACTCCATGACTATCCCAAAAAACAGTCGCCATCATTTTCTCAGCCAAAAAAAAAAAAACAGTTTTTGCTTTTTTTGAAGCCGGTTCCCCCTTTGCAGTCCACTGTTTAGACTGTATTTTTGTTTCGGGCGTATAATGGTGTATCCAAGTTTCATCTACAGTAATTAATCGGCGTCAAAACTCGGATTTATTGCGCCTAAACTGCGCCAAGAGAGCGTTGGAAATGTTCATTCGAATAGTTTTTGGTTTAACGTGAGCAAACGCGGCACCCAACACGCGGACAGCTTTCTCATGGCTAAATGTTGATTTAATATGTGACAAACACGTTCTTTTGACATGTACAAAACCTCTGCTATCTCTCTCTCACTTTAGTTTGGTGGTCGTCTAGCACCATTTGGTGAACTATGGCGATGTTTTCGTCGATAGTTGCCGTTTTTGGACATCCCGAACGTTCATCGTCTCCCAAGCTCTTACTGCCACGTTTAAATTCAGTTGCCCAAAATTTCACTATGGTAAATGATGGTGCAGAGTCCTCAAACACAGAATCCAACTCATCTTTGTAGGCGTATTGCCTTTCAAAAACAAATATTTAATGACAGCTTGATACTCGATTTTGTCCATTTTCATAAAATACTCACATCAACTCATTCAAACGATTGTTACTTAACAACTGTGCGTCCAAAATGGCTGAAACTTTAGTGAATAACTGTCAATAGATGAACAACGAAATTCACTAGCTTTTGTTTATTAGTGCTGCCATCTTCATGTTGAGGTCGGAAACTTTTCAGACCACCCTCGTATGTTATGTGTCCAGGTTTTAGTATATATTTTGTTACATTAAATATACTATATAATTATCTACTATTATATATAGAAACATACATACATATCATCTCGCCTTTCTCCCGTGGGGGTAGGCAGAGATTACGTCCTTCCACTTGCTACGATCTTGGCATACCTCTTTCGCTTCCTCTGCTATCATGAGCGCTTTCATGCTCGTCGGTTATGAGTACTTTTTACCTGGCCTTTATTTTTTTATTTTATTTACCTAGGCGAATGTATCTAGACCAAATCAATCATGTGTTAAATAAAGGCCAGGTAAAAAGTACTATTATATATTTAACACATGATTGATTTGGTCTAGATACATTCGCCTAGGTAAATAAAAAAAAAAATATATATATATATAATCTATTATTTATATTACTTTTATTATATATTCATAGAAATATCATATGTATCGTAAGATAATATATGATAAAACTTAGAAATATAATATATCTATGATATCACAAAAGAATCATCCAAATCGGTTCAGTAGTTATACATACGCCAACTAACGGTAACTTAATATAAGGATAAGTAAATAAGTTATATTACGTCTCTCTTTAAATCTTAACATATTAAAATATTTTAGTCTATTATTATATTTTTGGAGTATGATCACTACACGAGGAGTATATTAATATTATAAATCTGTAATGATGGTATAAAGGAAGGCACTGGATCCTGGGACACAATTTTTTTTTTCGGATCTATTGCACCCTCTTATTTATATTGTATTTTATGAATAAAGATTTTATTATTATTATTTTATTATATTCTGGAATAGCTTTACGGTAGTTTAACTAGCAAGTGTTTGAATTAGTGAGTAATATCGAAAGATGTTTCTGTTAGTAACCAAAATATTTTAAGGAAAATAATTAGAGTTGCTCGAAAAAAAATTAAAATCCATGAAATTATAAAAAAGCAATACAATTTTGAAGCGATGATGGCGCAGTGAGCAGTGCGGCCGGATTCCGCGTCATCGGACGCGGGTTCGAGCTCACCTCTCTAACTTTAAATGAGCCTGAGCTTCCGGTGAAGGAAAACATAATGTTGGTAGGGCATTTTCCAGTAATGCCCGCCTGGGTAATCTACCACCCTCAAGTTTGAAAACCTGTCGCTAAATACCAATAGGTGTGTTCCGGCAGCATGACTTGAGAACCAGTACCTCTAGGCTTTGTGTGCTTACTATCCTGGACCACATCGTCAGTTAACATCAGATAAGATTGTGATCAAAGCACAGTTTATAACTACTACTTTTATAACTACTTTTATCCCATCTTCTCCATGTGTACAAACCAATTAAGCATACCTTTTATATCTTTGTCACTACATTCTCTACCACACCACAACGTTCCCTTATCACACTATTCTTTGCTTTATATATCATTCTCAAACCAGCTATACTTCTTAGACTTCTCATCTATACTGCATTAATCTCTCATTTATACTTTATTACCTGCTACTATTACTATTAATCTACTAGATAAATTATAGTGCAAAAAATGCAAAATATGAAATTGCATCTATTTTTATTTTATTACAGTGGGCCGCAACAGCGAGTGGCAGACCACTGGCAATTTGTGTGCGAAATTTACCAACTAGATCGACAGACAGCTCTCTGAAAGATGGCTTGTATCACGAGTACAAGAAACATGGCAAAGTTGTATGGGTTAAAGTTGTTGGGCAAAACGCCGATCGATACGCAGTTGTGCGTTTTAAAAAGCCGTCCGATGTTGAAAAAGCTCTAGAGGTGTCACAAGATAAATATTTTTTTGGTTGTAAAATTTCTGTAGCACCCCATCAGAGTTGTGACGAGGACGCTGATTCCGCTAAACCCTATGAGACTGACATAGATGAATATCACCCCAAGGTAAAAATCTTTTCATAAAAATTATATGGTATGGTATAAACTAAATGTAAAATTAAAGTAGATATTTTTATTTTTGTAGGCGACTAGAACTTTATTCATTGGTAACCTAGAAAAAGATGTAACTCAGCAACAGCTCAGGGAGAAGTTCAAACACTTTGGGCGTATAATAGAAATAGACATAAAAAAAGGCAGTGGCGGAGGAGCTGGTTATGCATTCTGTCAATACGCATCTATATCAAGCGTAGTAGAGGCGATACGAGCCATGGATGGCGAATATGTAGGTGGGTCGCGGGTAAAACTGGGGTTCGGTAAGCCCGTAGCAACGACATGCGTATGGGTGGATGGCCTTACTGAACATACGGAAAAACAGGTCAGTAGTGTCTTTGAATTATTTGAATATTTTAGTTAATGAAACTCATAGTTATTCAAGAAATTATGACAAACCGAATATTACGTTTGTTATTTTTAAGTCATTGCGCTGTCACTAAAATATGAATACGTGAGTTTCGAAATCGCTTTGACTTTAAACTCTAAATGTTCAATTTAATCTAAATAACCTTGCTATCTAGTATGTAGGTTTTTAAACATAATATTGAATTTTTATATTGTACTCTTTTCTAGGTAGTCAATTTATGTAATCAGTTTAAAACTCGTGGTAATTAATTCCAGAAAGGATATTTAAAAATAGTAATAAAACAAATTCGGTTTTTTCGTTGTTACAGGTTATAATTCGTATGTAGATTAATATAATGATCTTCGAATAGTGAACGCAATGTGTAGAGAAGGTGGTTTAGGTTTGTTTGGTTGTTCAGGTTCTGGGTGCAGTATCACGTTGCGGTGCGGCAACATCGGTATGCGTGGACCGCGCGGCGGGTGCGGCACTGGTACACTTCGAGCAGGCGGCCGCAGCCGGTACCGCTGTGCGCGAGTTACGGCGCGTTGCCGCCGCCATCTCCGCCGCTGAACCGGATCATCCGCGCCTATGCGTCGACTATGCTTCGCGCGAATGCCAGGTAACCTTCTCTTTATACGTTCTCTGGCTACTACTACCAATTATACAACAATTTTTACTACCACTAATTATTTTGTGCAGGAGGCCTTTTATGAGCAGCTTGAAAAGCATGGTGGTTCGGCGCCGTTAACTAGTTCCGAGAGGTTGGCTGGTGATTTGTCTACCCGGTATTTGCCGTCTACCCGTCACGAGCCCGTTAGGTTTGTGTAGTGACTGAATGTTTTAAAATGGAAATTTGTTCCATAGTGATTGATATTTAATTTCTTAAGTGTTTTTTTTCACAGGTATGACGCCTGCGGTTCGGTTCGTTCACGTGCTTCTAGTTATGGGCGTGCGTCTTCAAGAACCCCACGATATTCCACTGTTGATCCTTATGATCCCGCTGATTATGCAGCTGATCGACGCTACAGGTATACAAAAGTTCTAGGGTTACACAAGGCTTAGTGCTGTATATTGCCGTTCTTAGGCAAACGGAAGAAAATCTTCTTTTACTGCCTTTTTAAAATCCATATGCAATTATGTTTTGTTTATGATTTTAATTACAAAATATATAATTGGTTACATTATTTTCAAAAAATTGTTGTTTTCAGTTTGGCAAGATTTCAAATTTGTTACATTTCCTAAGCATAAAAGCAGTGAATCAATGTATCAAAGTAAAAGCACAGTAGTATTGTTTTTACAAAACAAACCATATTGTTTTGTGATACAAATAATGCCTTCTGACCCTTAAAGCTGCTCAACTTTTTTAACAATAGGGCCAATGAGATGGTTCATATGGTTTTGGCGGGGCACTGACGGTTTACACACTTGAGTTTCTTTTAACAATATAAAAACTAACATAGTTCTCTGAGAAAAATCGAGTTCATTTTACTCCTTTCTTCAATTAGATCATTGATATTTTAGAGGAAAGCAAGGTTATGAGCAAAATATTATTATATTAATATATTCATGTTTTTGATTAATGATATGAGAGATAATAATACCATTTATTTAGTTTAAAAAGATCCTAAACTTTGAATTCAGTCTCAAATTTCTATTTTTACACATTACTGCGTTTTACCTAAGTACTGCAGTATAGATAAGTACGATGTGGTTTAAGATGGTAATCACGGTAAACTTAGAAACGCACTAGACATACTTACAGGTGGCTTAGTGATATATTCTCAACCTTCAGAGTAGTATTCTGTATCAGCTTAGTTCTTTCTTTATCCTTTCTCGTCCTCTGTTTATTATATTTTGAAAGGTGATCCGTTTTACTAATAGGTAGTAATTAATTTTGAATTGTAGATAATGGCGGAATATTTAGTGCAATACTATGCTAATGAGAACGATTGAACAAATTTCCAATGTCCTTCTGTGATAGAATATGGTGATCAAACTATTAAATACTAACTGACTTCGTAACCGCTTTCGAACGAATAAATCCGTTCCATACGATATGTAAGAGAAAATGAATTTCTTTTATAATTTTTTTAATAGTTATTGTGCTATTCGGGACGGAAACTAAACCAACGAATCAAACATTTGGTCTAGCCGTTCGCTACTTATAAATAAATAGTGTCACTTTATATATATATATATATATATATATATATATATATATATATATATATATATATATATATATATATATATATATATATACACACACACATACATACATATTATATATGAAT
Organism: Samia ricini; assembly: GCA_014132275.2. Classification (NCBI taxonomy): domain Eukaryota; kingdom Metazoa; phylum Arthropoda; class Insecta; order Lepidoptera; family Saturniidae; genus Samia; species Samia ricini. The sequence continues at coordinate 7,412,570 of AP028159.1, forward strand.
GAATAAAATCACATAGAAATGTTTACTGTGTTTATTGTTTGGATTAAGCTACCTGAACAGTTTGTTTTATTCTTATTTTCAGGGTATATGATGAAGTAGGTTCGAGTCCACCGCCGGAAGAAACTACATATGAAGACAGATTACAGTCCGTAGTAGTTTCACCACATAGAGCTCGAAAACATTGCCGCGATTCTAGCTCCGAAGACAAAAAACATTCAAAGGTAAATGTTAAATTAAACTCTCCAATAATTATATTTGTGGGTCAGTGTCCTTTACATTCATGAAAAATTTATTTACTTGAAACAGGAACGTCATCTTCGAACTTTACGTCGATCTCGTTCTGGATCTCGTGGAGCAGGGAGCGAGCGCCACACTGCACGTCGAAAACATAGAAAACGGCGCGATGGTTCAGGATCACGCGCTGGGACTCCGTTAAGAGATGAACCCGACGCGTTACCTGTTGAACCACGTCGTCCACCAAGAGAGCGTCCCCCATTACCCATGTCCTTACCTCTTCCTAAATTTGCCGCACAATTGTTGCGAACTGCACCGGCTACACCACGGCCTATGCCAACATCCGCTCCTGATTCACCACCACGACCACCCTCTGTTTCCTCCTCAAGCGGTGGTTCCGCGCCACATTCACCTTCACTTGAAGAAAGGATTCGAAGTCTTGATGAAAAGTATGAAAAATGGAGTGGATCACGGGCACTTGCGGATGCAACTGATCGCACACGCTTTCGTCACCGTTTGCTTGACATTGACATAAATGAGGTGAAACCTTCTGAGTTGGTGCTTTCCCTACTTGCCAAACGATCAGTTTTTGATGCAGACTCGGAGAGATTAGAAAGCGTTGTTGGTCCACCGAGTCCTAGTTCCGGAAGCAGTCCTCGTTCTCGCTCTTCATGCAGCGCGCTGCGTTCACTGAGACATCCGTATTCAACGACTTCGACGCAAATACCTCATCTATCGTCAAATGTTCCTGTGCTAAATGTTCACGGCTCGGCTCCGTTATTAAATTTGTTAGACTGTGAAAACGAAATGACTGAACGGCCAGCGGACCCTAGACTCAATAGGCCTGAGAGATTAGTTCGTATAGAGAAGTTAGGAACATTTAATGAGAGTGATTATAGATTTGAGGCTAGAGGTCGACCAAGAACACCATCAACCGATCGATCCCAGCCGGATTCGAGTGATGGTATTTCCCCAGGACTGTCTAAAGATCTTTTTACGGAGTCTAAAGAAGATTTGGAAAGGGTGTATAGAGATTCTTTGAGTAAGATTAGCAATGACGATAATAAACCATGTGTTGAAAACGAAAGGAAAGAACATCAAGGAACTGATCTGAATTATAGTAATTTATCAGATTTCGGTAGTCTCGCAGTATCAAAGAAATACTTAGATGACCAGCTACCTTCATTATCATCTGAAAACTTAATGAAACTTCATGAAGATAGAAGAACTGACGATGAATCAGCTTCTCTTAATTCGGTTGACAAAAGCGTTCAAGATGTATTAGAAATGCTATTATATCGAATCGACCAGCAGGATGTTGAAAACAGCACGACTAAATTGCTGATAGAAAAAAAAGGCGAAACAAGTAATGACAATAATATTAGTTCAGAACACCATGAACAAGTTCGGGATAGATATAGCATAAGTATCAATAATAAACTGGAAGTTAAAAGCCAGTCAGTTCAAAATTTCGATCAAGACACGGACGTATTGGTAAGTACCAGTATTGATAAAGAAATTAATGAAGGTGTCAAATATACTCACAATAACTTTATAAACTCCTTAAAGGTTACTGAAGAATTTAAATTACTTAAAGACACGTTACATCCACCAGATAAGAAATGTACAGAGAACATCACTCATAATACGTTGGATATTTTGCAACGAAATAAACTGGATGTAGAGAGCAATGCCAATTTATTAGAAAAAGAAAAAAAATATAAATAATGCAAAATCACTTAAGTGTAGTGAAAAAAAAAAAAAAAAAACAAAACGCGATTCTGAAAAAAATGTAGACGATCGTACAAAAACTGATCGTGAAAAGTCATATAACATTAAAGAACGTTTAGACAGAGATAAACAAGAAAAGGAAAAGTTAAAAAACGAGAAACATTTGTATAAAAATGAGAAGCTTTCAAACACCAAAGTAGATTTTTGTAATGATAAACATTTCGAAAAACCTGATAAATTAAAGTTTGATAGAGATGTGGAAAAATCCTTCAAAGAGAAAAGAGATGAACATGACAACGAAAAAAAATATTAAACATGAAGACAAAACACAACGCCAAGATCATCATAAGAAGGATAAAATTGAAAAAGATAAAAGGAAAGATTCTGCAGATGACTCCTTGTCAAATTTAAAAAAGATGAAAGATACAAACACGAAAGAAAAAAAAGATAGTGATTCAAAACGTGAAAGTAAAAAAGAATCTGAATCGCATAAAATTCGAAAGTCATCAAGAGATGAAACTACAAGAGAAATAGGTCGTAAAGATTCAACAGATTCAACTGCATCGAGAACATCTAATGATTCATCTAAAGTTAAAGATGTGGAAGGTAATGAAGTAAAATGTAAATTAAAACAAGTAGATTCCTTTATAAAACAAGAAGTAGAAAAAGATTTTTTATTGAAAACTGTAGACTTCAAATCAGATTCTAGTGGAGTTAAAATCAAAACTTTTGTTAAAAAAACGGAATTAAAAGAGAAGGAACCACTAGATGATCACAGTAGTAACAAAATAGAACGCAATGTAGAAACTTACACCAAATTTAAATCGGAATCCAGTGAAAAACAAAGACATTATTCTTTGGATTCGCCAAACACAGACAATAAACGTAAGGAACGTTTAAATTCTTGTTCAAGCTTACCTCCAAACATTGGCCATAAAAGAAGAATGTCCTCACAAGATAGTTTTGACTATATCAATGAAGATTTTAAGAAATATAAGAACGATATAAAATTTCAAGATCGAAAAGACTCCAAAGATTCACGAAATGCAGATCGACACAAAGCAACAAAGTTCAGTAAAGGACATTTTGCTAAAATTATTGAAAGTAAAACGAAAGATGATAAAAAAAATCAAGTTAAACCTCCTGATGATGCTTGTAAGGAGTATAGCAAAGAAAATGACATAAAACAATCAAATAATTTTGATAGATTAAAATCATCAAAGATCAGTACTAAAGATGTCAACGATAAAATGAATGTTGAAACCCATCAAGGAGTTCATGGTAATTTTGATTTTCTTGCCACGTTGGAACTTAGATCAAGTGAAGAAGATGAAAAACAAAAGGCTCTGAGAAAAGAAATGAAAGAAAAGAAACGAATTCAACAGTTACAACAGATTCAAGAACTGCAGATGCAACAAGATGCTTTGCAACAAGCTGAACTCGTTGGAAAAATTAAGGATGATAAAAAACATAAAAAACGAAGAAAGAAAAAAAAGAAATAGCTCGAGAGAAACGTATGTCAATGGATCGAAAGAGTAGGGAAGAAAAACCTGATAATAGCAAGCGCAAAAGTCGAAAAGTACAAAGTAGTGATAGTTCAGATTCAGATGAACCTAAGAAACATTCGATATTTGATATCATTGATGATGGGCCGACATACATATCAATGTATGACAAAGTTAAAGCTCGTTCATGTAAAAATATGCAAAAACAAGAGGAAGAAAAGCGCCAGGAAAAGATTAAAGCTAAATTTTGTCAACTGAAACAAAGTAGAGCCAAAAGAGAAGAGAAGAAAAGATCAAGTTGGGATGAGGACAGTGATTCCGATTCAGACAAAAAGAACATACAAAAATCGTTAGTTGATTCTTCAGACGAAGACATGTCAACCAGCAAAAAACATGAAAAATCTCTTTTGTAATCTTGATTATGACATAAAAAATAACGAATATATTGACGATGTTCCAGCCGAAGAAGAAGAACATTTACAAAATAAATTAACACGTAAAAATTCCAGAACTCGAATTATATCAGACACGTCTGACGAAGAAACATCGAGAAGAAGTGTTAGTAAAAGTCCAACTTATATGAGAAATGTTAAAAAAGATTGCGTCTCTGATTCAGATTCATTGTCAATGAATAAAAATGATGAGATGAATGTTGGAGAACGCTATGATAAAACAAAGAAGAATTCGCTGCTGACATTATTTGGAAAGAGTGACGGTGAAGACAGTAAAACAAAGTGTAATCTTGAAATTAATGAGTATAAATCTTCTATTATAAAGTCGATGTCACATGACTTCTCATCTGAAAGTGAGTCAATAATATCTTGTCGGAATCTTGATGAGATTTATAAAAAACATAAAAAAAAGCAGAAAAGGCATAAACCCGTTTACTCAGACGATGAAACTAAACTAAACAGAAACCAAGGATTCAAGTTCACAGGATTGTGAGCATAAACATAGAATCAATGAAAAACAACGACGCCATAATAATAAAAGAGAAAAACGGAAAGATAAAGTCAGAGATAGTATTGACACAGATGATAACCGTGAGGATAAAACAAAATTTAAAAAAGATAAAAAATCACCGAGTAACCCTTGCTTAGATTATATTTCTGAAATATCTTCGGTTTGTGTAAAAAAAGATGGAAAAATGGAGGACATATTTGGACCTTTATCAGATGACTCTGATAGAGACACTGAATTATATATAAAAATTAAATCCGATTCTACATCCAAAGATCATGATTCTAATAATTCAAAAACTAGCACTATAGATCAAAAAGTAAACATTGACTGTGTCATCAAAGAAAAAGACGAAAATAAGCGAAGAAAGGAAAAAAAAAGCGTAAAGAAAAACACATCTTTAAGGAAGATGACAATAGTCTTGATGTAGATGCTGTTAGCAAAGCAATAGAAGCACGTTTATTTGCAGAAACAGTAACAGATGACGAAAATCGTATTACAGGTGAACCTATCAAAGAATCCGTTAATGATGTTTCAATTATGAAAAGTACTCACTATTCAGATTGTAAATTAATGGATGACTTTATGAGCAATGAAAAAATTAAAAAGGATTGTAAGGAGAAAAGAAAGAAAAAGAAGAAAAGTAGAGAAGAGAGGCTAAACCGTAAAGAACATCATTTTTACAACCAAGATAAGCTAGATAAGCCTGGTCATATTTTATCCGATATACAAATATTAGATTCAGCTTCCAAAATGCAGGCATTCAACAATTCATTACCAAATGACGCAAAAAATGATAAGCCTGATGATTATAAATTACTTTCAGTCTCTCCCAGTTTACCTCGATTAATAGATAGCCCACCTATTCTCAATCCATCAGAAAGTATAGATAAAAGGGGCATTAACCCGTATGAAATAAAACCTGATGATAATATTACACTTTGTAAGAGTGATAACAAAATAGACACTGAATTGATGTCAACGCCACTTTTATTAGAAAATCTAAAAAAAAATGAAAATGAAGTTTCTTTGAGTGACAACATACAAATAAAGCGAAACCATGATAAAACGGATTCTTTTGTTACTACTTTTGGTAATGAAAGTAGTGAAGATGCAGTACGCAGTATATGTAATTTGGAAAAGAAAATGGATACGAAGACTGAGAAACCAACGGAAATAAACGATATTCGTGTTTTAGAAAAGAAGATGGATGAAAAACCAAGAGCTGTTATTTCTCAAGAAGAAACTGAAGATGCTGTAGCTGCTCTTTTAGGTGAAAGTTTTGGTGGAAAAATTGATACTTTTACAAATTGCTATGAAAAATCTGAAGACATTTGTAATAATGAAAACGAAATTATTAACGCTACTGTAGAAAATGAAAATATCCTAGAGGAAGACGCAGAAGAAATGAGACAAGCTGTTCAAAATTTAAATGCCAGTGAAATGGAGATGAAACCTGATACTCCCGTATCAGACAACGACCTTTTACTAATTGATACTGATACAGAAGATATCGAAGAATCAACTCAAGATGCAATTGAAAGGTTACCAGTCAATATAATAGCCACAAGTCAGTCTTTAAATGCACATACAGGAGATACGAAAATTACCGAAGTAACTAATATTACAAAATCAACAACACCAGTCCAAGCAATAAATACACAATCAAGTGATTCACCTATTAAATTTGACGAAACTGAATCGAAAGCTCATATGGAAAAAGTAGACAATATTCAGACTAAGACATCTACAGCAACTCCAGTGATAACTTCATGGACATTGACTAATAACAAGATTCTGGAACCACGTCTATTGAATATGCAAGCAAATTCGTTACCAACTCGAGAAAAAATCGAAAATAAACCCCACCATATTACAACAAACTTGGTACAAATAAAAAAATCTCAGAATACACAAGCGAATAGTTCATTGAGACCAACTATAGTGAGTACTCCTTATCAGGTTATTAATCATCTTATACGTCCGCAGATTTCTAACTTACAACCACCTACTATAAAAATACCAGAGCCTCACATTTTGTATCAAAAACCACAGAACATTGTTATTTCTCCAAGATTATCTAGTAATGATCCACGCTTACTTAGTCCGAAAGCTACTTCGCAAGCAGAAAATGTAACTTCCCCAAGACTAAACAACATTGGCATACTAAGTGCAACATCTCAAAATTTAAATACTAATGTACAACAGAGATCTCCTGGTCAAATGACGATGGTCAGAATGCAACAGCCACCATTAAGTCCTATTCAAGCTGTACATATATCACATGGTGGTAAAGCTATGGTTTCTCCTAACAGAGCAAATTCAGTACTAGTTCAGGCTCAGCGAACACCTATACATTTTAATAGATTACCTGTTACACCAATCTTAGCTCCAATAACCAAACAAATGAATCTGAATAATGTAATTCAACAAAATAAGAATATTGGTGTTGTAATTCATCAATTTTACATGCACAAAAAAATTTTAACAGGAGAAAACAAGAAAAATGATCAAAAAAATATGTCTGATAATATGAGTGAAACTTCCAGGATAATTTTATCACCGACAAATTTGCAGCATAGTACAAATCCCACAGTTATGGCTCAGAATAGGTTGATTTCAATGCAGAATGCTGTACACGTGGGAAGTATGAACAGTTCTTTACATATCAATAATAAAGTATTAGTTAATACGATGAATCAAATAAATGATAAAAAAGAAAACCAAATTCAAAATTCAGACCAGATATGTAAATCTATGCCATTTTGTCCCACACCTATTATTCATGTCACAGGTGTAAACCATTCAAAAGGTTCTATTGTTCAAAGTATAACCAATCCTATTGCGTGTGGATTACAAGACTCAAGTTCCTTGAATAGAAGCCAAAGCTCTAACGTCATACAAACAAATTCTCAAAAAGTTATGGCATCTACTATTTTGGGGAATGTTATGCAACTGGACTCAAATAAAGGAAACCCTACTCTATTACCTGTGGCTCCTTCACTTAGACCTACTTTAATTTTGACCAATGTAGATTCATCTAATTCAACAAGAACTGACAGTGTGAATTTACCATCAAAAGCATTAAATCACTCTGAACCATCTCAATCTTACACGAAATTTGATACAGACAGTTATTCTGTACAATCCTCAATATCTATTAAAAGTAATATTTCTCGAGATACTACCGTTAAAATTGAAGAGAAAGTAAATTCCAATAAATCATTTTCTGATTCTGATAAGATACCTAATAAAGAGAACATTTTGGAACCAGTCATAAACATAGCCAAGGGTGAAACTGACTTTGAAGAATTATTAAAAGATAATACCAATGAAATAAAAATAACTAATGACCCTGAAAAGACACTTGAAGTCAACGTGGGTAAAACCGTTACATTATTTCAAACAAATGCACAAAGTTTGGATACATTAAAAAATATAGAAAGTCCCAAAAAGGAATTAATAGCAGAATCGACAGAAGATAAAAATTTGTGTGCTCCAAAACTTTCTGAAGAACAATCTTTACAGTGTATAGTTAATGAGGACAAAGAAGAAGATCCTCCTGTAAATAAATCAATGTCTACAACTGCCATTACCTTAGAAAAAACTACATCTTCTTTTGGGATTAAAGAATGTAATGATATTTGTTCAGTTACAACACCAGCAGTAATTGAAAATAAAAAACCTATTTTGGATAGAAATGATGATAACCTGGTTAACATAGTAAAATTTAGTAAAATTGATGAAATTGGACCAATTAGTTCACGAATAGAGTTGTCTGAGAGTATTGATAATCCAATCAAAAGTATAGAGGAAAATGATACGTGGAACACTAATGATCTTAATATAGAATCTGTAATAAAGAAGGTAGATTATTTATGTAACGAAAATACAGACGTCAATGACAATCCGTCCGATGATAATAAAGAAGATATCAAAAAATCTTCCGAATCGGATTTAACCTTATTTGTCTCTGCTAAAACATTAGATTCGCAATCTACCGGTTTATCGAATAATTTAGAAAATTTAGTTACAGATTCTAGTACGTTTCCAGAAAACATAAAAGATAAACAATTTCCGGTTGCTAAAAGAGGAGGTCGAAGCTTACGAGGTAAAAAAGCAGACAAATCACAGGATAGGGTACAAACAAGACAAATTTCTAAAGCATCTCGTGGTACCGGTACTGGAAAACGGGGAAGAGGTCGAGGAAAAGTAGATAAGAAAGTAAAAAATTTCGTTAAAATGAATTCTAATAATATACCAGTGGATGTTTACGATTTCCATGAAGATTCTGGTGATGAAACTACCACTTCACTCAATAAAGCAGAAGTTCGACCAAGGTTGATATTAACTATCAAAAGTCCACTTTCTGGAAATTCTAATATGACAGCAACGTCCACATTAAGCATTACACAAAAAGATCAGAATAAAGTAATAGAAAAAGTAAACAAAGCAGAAAAAACTGAAGATTTCATATCACCCTCAATAAACACTCGAAAATCTCGGAGATTACAAGAGAAAGATGTACAACGGAATAGTGTTGATGAAGTTATAGAAGATGTAGTGAAAGTATCAAGTGCTCAAGCGAAAGTTGTCAAAGAGATAAATAAAAAGAGACCGTCGAGATTGATTGCGTCGAAGACAATGCAACAAGATAAGACAAGTACCGATATAAGAAAATCTCCGCGTGGTGTTAAGAGAACCAGGGACAGAACTCTATCAGACGCGTCGGTCGAAAGCGGAGATGAAAAAATACAGCGAAAAACTGACGATTGCACAGACCCGAAAATCGCCAGACTAGAAGAACCGACCACAGCTGTTGGTGAAGAGCCTGATCCACCTGCAGCTACCCGCACTATCGCTTCCACTGCGTCTACTGAGCATTCTGTCGTGCGTACCGCGACGGTTGTTTCTGCAGCCCCATCAACAACTATAGCTGGTTCAGAAACTGCTTGCGCGCTTCTACACCGACAGCTGCTGGTACGACGTCTTTATCTTATCCGGGACCATCTGGTGTACCAACTCCGATAACGAAACCTCCGAAGAAAATGATATCGGAGATTAGTGCCAAGCTAGCGTGTGTTTTTGAAGCGCAACAGCAGGCTTCAGGTGCCGAAGGTCAGCATGGTGGCGAGGCGGCCCCGGGTCGGCGTGGGCATGACAGCGTACCATCTGCTTTGATGCCAGTTGGCGCGACGGAAGCTAGTGACGCACGTGTACAATCGCCTGCGCTACCACACCGGCCACCCTCAACACCGTCTGTACCTTCCACACCGACTGTGCATCGCCCTGCTGATCGTGCTACACCTATTCTAGTCAGGTCAGTCTTATTATCACATTTCACCTTGTAGTTCCCACGGAACTGAATTTCTTATCATGTACAGTTCACGAAAAAGGTATTCTTATACTAGTATTTATAAACTAGAAACACAAGTATAGTATAGCCATCATATATAACTATCATATATATAACATCATAATATATAAAACATTTTATACATCGAAATTAAACAGTGTACTAAAAAATGACGAATAATTATATTAAGATGTAATAATCAACGTATATAGTATTATATTTAATCTCCTGTTATTGATTCGACTGAAAGAGTCCACTGCTGGACATAGGTCTCACACATAATATCCTGTTATGTGCATATATATTTCTTAACACTAGCTAACGCTATGGAGCTGGAGGGTCTTTACAGCTTCAGCTAGCTATGTGGTGAGTGATTAAGACACGGAATCGTATAATTTGGTAGTTAACCCAAAGGTATTTCGATGATACAAATCTCGACTTATGTTGTTACTGGTATGAAATTTCGCGGGTTATATTCTAGCTAAGACACCTTAATGTAAATATAATTGTAAAATTGTTTAATTAGTCATTGTAGAAAAGGAATTGTTTATTTACAAATTAGATGACACTAGCTAAAAAATAACTTACTACCAAGCTTAAATTTTGTTACGATGGTAGACAAAGTATATAATAATTGAGTCTACTAGTTTCAAAAACAGCAAATTCTACATTTTAAGAAAACTGAAATATCTGTAATCTGAAATTCTATAAATAAAATAATACTTCTTACTATTTATTTATACGTTAATACTCATTATTATGAAGTGGTATTCACTTAGTACCATAGAAATTTATTAAAGAATATCGTATTACTTTTTTGGTTTGGTCACCCTGGCCATTTTGTCTGTCTGTTGCCGTTTGAAAAATAAACAAAAGCAGCCTTGTCCCTGTAATAGTGATTCTAACAAATTCACCATTATCCGTAGTAATCAGAGTGCTGCTATTGATTTCGTTTGTTATTGAAAATTGGGCAGAGTAGTTTTAGAAATTAGTAGACGATGATGTCATGATGGCGTTGTTGGTGGGGTGCAGTCAGATTTGACGACAAAGCACTGAGCCTATACAGTGTAATAAATACTCAATTTCCCCAGTTGTCTTGGAATAGTAAAAATAGTAGTAATTGCCGTACGAACAGGAGCGGAGAGGGAGAAGGCGTTAGCGGGGTCGTCGGTGCGGGTGTCGCGGCGCCCTCCAGCGCGCGTGGGTACCGACCGTACCTCGGCACGGCGAGCCTGCCGCGCGGCGCTCACCACCCGCCACCCGACCCGCTGCACCACCACGTCAAGCAGGTCGCTGTCGTTGGACCGCATCTCAGACATCAACATCCCGGTGAGATTTTGTTTTTTTTCTACAATTTTAGATATCCGTTTAGACGTGCATTATTCATTACGTGACGTGATTTTGGTGTGTGAAAATCTGTGAGGTTCGCATTTTGCGAGCTGGTGCATAGTGAATAAGAACTTTTCTGACGGATAAAAAGTAATTTAGAGTTTCTACGAAATTGAAGAAACTGATAATCGAATTTGGCGCGAATGTTTCTTGCCGTTAAAGTATATGTATTTACGGATCTAAGGTACATTTGTGCTCTCACAAACATATGTCTTTTAGTTACCAAACAAATATTTTATTGTAATTGCGAGAGAAAAGACAAGGTTTAAAAGCTATTTATTTACTGTGACGATTAATAATAAAATTTGTAATAAATTAAATGGTGTTTAATAGAATTGTTGTTCTTATTGGGGGAATGCTTTTACCAATACTCTTATAAAGAATCTCGGATTAGAGCTTGTAGGGTTATGTGGGACTCGTTCGGCGTAAAGCGCCGGGAATACACACTAAACCCTGCGATGCCGTCTGCTTCCATTTACGGGGCGATGCGGGATTGAAACTATTCTCCGCGTCGGCCCGGCTTAATGGCTAAGCCCCGTCTCTGATCTCAGACACAAATGGGGGGCATCTCGGCACTGGCTGCCCCCCTCCATGTCAGCGAAAACTCACTTCATTATCAAAACAAAGAAGTTTTCTTATCACCTATTTGAAAATGACTAATTTAAATTGAGATAATTGGATTTATTATTTAATTATCGACTAGTAAACGTAGACAGTACTCTATTATATAATTTATATATGTTACAATTACTAAAGACTATTATATATTTATCTATGCAGTGAGTAATCAATAACGCTTATGCAATGAAAGTACAACCTTGGTTACAGGTACGGCCTCACGAGTCACCATAACAAATGTCCCATCAATTAGCCCTCAGGGGCAGATGTCGCTGGTAAGTAATGTGGTGTAAACTATGAGTAGATATTTTCTATAGTACTTGTAATAGACCTAGGTTTCAAGGACATTTTAATTTTGTTCATGCTGTCCGGAACAGTCTGCAGATTTAGTAAGGAGCCCTCCGCCTGCACACCAGCAGACTTCTCCCATCATATCGGTATACCACAATCTACTTTATTAAATTTATATTTGAATAGTTTTGTTTATATACTAGCTGTGCCCGCGACTTCGCTCACGTGGAATTCAGGCGTCCCATCCCGTTTCGTCTCGTCCGTAAAAAATACCCTATATACAGATTGTCCCAGAAGGTAACGATAATCTCGCATCGGGGGAAAAACCCTCTCATGATGAGTCCGTAAAAAAAAATCAGAGTTCTACAAACAGTCCAAAAAATTTTTTGAAACTGTCGTAATATGTCGTGTCGTAGATTCCTACATAGTAATATTTCAGAATATTCCAAATTATTAAAAAAATAGTATAGCGCCATCTATGGATAGTCGTCAAAAATACATGATAATTTGTTTATTTAATCATCATTCATAACACCAATAACCATCAACCATATCATCAAAAATAAACAAAAAATGAACCGTCTAATTAGAATTAAAATAATATTATGTTCCCCGCCATATTTACCTAACGATATTATAATCGAAATTCAGTGCACTACTCCCATAAAACGACTCCTTAATACAACGTCTAAAATGCTTAGAAATTGTATAAAAATATCAAAATATTGTTTTCTCATTCACTATGTCTTAGATATTTATTATTTATAAGCTATACATATGTTTTATATTATGTCACTTTATTCAATTTCAATCAATCCATCAATTTTTTGTTCTCGAATAAGACTAAAACGCATTTATTTACTCTCCCTTCATACTAAAGTCGCCGCGTGTCATTCAAATTACTATAACTTTTAATACAGTGGACCGATTTTAATGAGTTGTGATGTTACCCCGAAATATGTTATTTAATTATCTTTTTTTAATTTTAAAATATACTTAGTACTTTCTAATTGATACCTGCACAGACAAACAAAAAGATACATTTCTAACATTAAGAGAAATAGGTAATTAAACCTATTTTTAGTCCCTTACAATAATTATTTTCACAAAAATCGAAAATGTAGAGACACGTGAAATTTACAATTTATTGTTAGTATAGGTAATTAGGCTTCCTTTATTAGAAATTTCATTATAATAATTATTGAAAATTTGAGAAATAAAATTAGTAAAAGATAATTATAGTATTTCAAAATACTCGTATATAATTAATTATTGTCATATCAAGATTGCAGGATTAATTTTTTATATATCGTTGTAGGGGGAAGGAATGTACCCACATTTTTCACATCAACATTATCAAATGTACCAACAACACTTTCGAGCCACACAACAAGACATCCGAACATCGGCTTCTCCATTTACTCGGTAAGATGACATCATTTAATAATAGTTGTAAATTCTACGTCTTTTATTAAAAATATGCTATTGCTAAATTTTTATACGCAACATTGCCACACTACGCAAAACTTCGTATATAAATTGCTCAATGTTTAATCAGGGTTATCGCTGAAACTGGTAGATGTAATTAATTTACATTAGTCAAAATCAAGGTAGTTAAAATCAATGTGTGAATAAAAATGACTTGCTTTAGTACCGAATAAACAATATTGTATACCAAATTGTCTGACATTTAATTGTTAATGCCATCTGTAGCCATATGATTTTTGTATAAATGAACGATCGCACAGCCATCGTTTAACAAATCATGGAAGGAAATGAAAGCCACGCACGGTTTTTATCACTTACATATAGGAAAAATAAAACATTTGGTGCATTATGCACTAAGGATAAATTCTATCCACAATAGTAACGGTTGCATCTGCTTTAGAGGTCATACTATTAAGGTGGTTTAGTCTGGTGTATAGTTCTGACTATTTGCTGAGTCGGTATTAAAAACTAGGATAAGTTTAAGATTACATTTCTAAGTGATAATCTTGAGTAAAAGCAGTCAATAGGGTGGTAGGACTGGTGTTTAATTTATTAAAAAAAAAACAGATTAAGGGACAGTCAATAGACTAGTATAGATTTATAAGGTTATATTTTAAAAGTGACTTCCAAATTAGGTAAATCCTTTATCTTGGAATCCAGTATACGATTTTACAAAAAAACATTTTAACATAATAAGCCATTCCAGTTAACCGCAGAAAATTCACATATTTAGTTAAGAGAAAATATTAACATGTTATTATTATTATTATTCGAGAGAGGGGCTATGCAGGCTAAAACAGTCCTGTGTCACTGCGACCTAGATAGATCTATTGTGATCGCCCCCATATTCCTAAAGCTCACTGCCTAGACCTACAACCTGGATATACTGTAGGATCTTTTTGGCAGAGAGCGTCTGTACCTCCTCTGGGAACAACGAATGTTTGCCCAGAACTCGGTTGCGTATGGGTATTAGTGGGTCACAATCACACAAGATGTGCTTTGGTGTTTCATCTGCGACTTCACAGAATCTGCACTCTCTTGTGTTCTGGGCACTCATGTTGTACATATGCTTGCGCAAACAACAGTGCCCAGTTAGCGCTCTCACTAATACCCGCAACTGATTCCTACTGAGCATCAGGGCTTCCTCAGCTTTTCGCTGAGTATATCCCCTGATGAGCTTTTTGGAATGAATTTGTCCTGGCAAATTATTCCAGAATTCTTTAGCCTTATGGGTGTATTGGTCCCTTATGGTCAGTCGAACTAGGCTTTTTGAAATACCACAAAATGGTTCAGGCCCAAATTGTGTTTCCATAGCCCCTGCTCGTGCAAGCGCATCCGCAGCTTCATTGCCGGGAACTCCTGCATTCCCGGGGACCCATCTTAAAATCAGCCTGTTATTCTTACCCAGGCTGTTTAGCATTGCCACACAATTGGCAACTAACTTCGAGTCAACTGTGTCCGAAGCCAGTGCCAAGAGAGCGGCTTGACTATCCGAATGAATATATATTATAGGTTAACGTAGGCTTTCTGCAGATTTATATAGGAGCATTCCAGAATGCCGTATATTTCTGCTTGGAAAATGGAGGCGAAACTACCAACATGTTAACTAACAATTATTCTATTCTGCTAGTAAAATTCTTTACTTTAAAGTTTTTGGTATTGCTTGAGAGGGGAATGCTCTATTTTTTTTCTGAAAGATGAATGTTTAGCTAAAGAATTTTTACTACACATGTAATGTGTAACATTGTGCGTTGTGATTATAGTACGCGTTTGTCCACGATAAAATAAAAATGCTTTTAATAGTCAGTGTTATTTTATAATCTGTTTTTTGATGAGATATATGTATGAAAATAATAGATCGCTGGAGGGGGAGGGATGCGAGGCGCCGACACCGCCGCTGGAGCTGAGGCGGCCTCCGTCCGCGCGAGTGCCGCGACCTGCCCACTCTCCCGCGCCGATGCCTTCCCACCCGCCACAGGACCGGCTCATCAGTTAGTTCTATACACTTGCTTGCTTCTTATATTATTATTCAATTTTATACTTTATGGCATATTAGCCCGCGATTCCGCCCATGTACGAATGCAGCCTTTGTAAATTGATTTCAATAAAATGTAGATACAGCATCCAGAAGAATATAAGTTGCATATAGTCTGATGTCATACGGGCGAAGCTACAGGCGCACCAAGTGAGTAATAACACTAACAAGAGAAGTGATTGTTCCAGTGTACGGTGCGTCAGTAGGCGCTGGTACCGGGTGTGCGCGCTCCCCACCGCCGGCGCACGGCACGGCGCACACCGCGACGCACGGTCCGGCGCACGGTCCGGCGCACGGCGCGCACGGTGTACCGCACATGTCAGTGCACGGTATCCCACACGTGCCCGCGCATGTACCGAGCCACGGGTCGGTGCACCTCACCCCACACGGGCCGCGCGGCGCCGGCGCGCTGCCCTCCGCTACGGCGCAGGGGCCACCGCACGCATCGCAGGTGCCACGAGAAGCTGATTCATTGCAAATGCTACTGAGGGTCTGTCTTATTTATTTAATTCCACTACATTGTGTTAATATTTTTTATTATGAAATTTATTATTATGAATTGATAATATAATTTACGGGAACAATAGAAAGTCAAACTTTCAATTTAATAAACCATTTTATTATGCGGACAATTAATTACATTGAAATCACTTTAAGCCTTAATATTTAATTGATCAAGAAATTAATGTTTTATTTATTAGTAAGCGATGTATAAAGTAAAGTTGGATAAATGTGTGACATGTTTTGGTTGTTGGTCTCCAGCGATACCCGGTGATGTGGCAGGGTCTGCTGGCGCTGAAGAACGACTCGGCCGCAGTACAGATGCATTTCGTGGGCGGCAACCCCGGCGTCGCGGGCGACACGCTCTCTCGGCACGCCGACCACTCGACGCCGCTCCTGCGCATCGCGCAACGCATGCGCCTCGAGCCCGCGCAGCTCGACCAGGTGCATCGGAAAATGAAGGTTCTTATACTACCCTAATCATTTATTAACATCTCTGATAAACAATATACTAGATATTAATGCCTAGCTAATTGAAATTAAAACAGTGGCCGTCACAATTTTCTGGTGAAGAGCCACATAGGTCCAATGTGAGATACCATTGCGGGCCGCACTTTTATACTTTGCGAAATTATTTTATAGTTTTTTTTTTAATTTTATTTTATAGTTTAACTATTTATTAATTGACATATTTCTATGAGCTGCAAACACAAATATCCATAGATTTTATATAACAATAACAACCTATGAAGTAATTTTTGACTACCTAATCTACTAACTATTCATTGATTTCAAAGTGAAAATCCAATTTGCAGTTAATTTAAAATAAACAGGTTCTCAGAAGCATAATTGTAGTTTTAAAGTAGTCGTCTTCTGGACTTATTGGTTCATGGTGTCTATTACGTAATTGATACGTCGCGCGGCGCACAAATAGCGGCCAAGGACCGCGCGCGAACCGACCACTAGTGGTTTAACTTGAGGGTCATCAAAATAATACGTTCCTTATGTTTTAGAATAACATTGTGAAAGAAATGTTTTAATTACTTAATTCATTACACTTATTATGAATATATATTTTAGTATTGTAATGTAACAATATACCGTAGCAAAACATGCCTAAAAAAATGTATCTTGTCTAATTTGAAAGTATATTTACGTGACTTATGTGAATCAGTAACAGTCAGAGCTTTTGATCTGTAACTCGAGATGTACTCTTGGTTTTTCAGAATTGAAATTAAGTGTCATTAATTGTTTAAAAAAAAGTGATGTATATAGTGATGATTACGAGTAAGAGGCCATAGTGGGATTTTGAAATAGATTGATATTGCCGAGAGTCCTGATTTTGTTTGAGGAATAAATAGGACTTATATAATACAGTAATACCCCGCTTTACGCGAGGGATACGTTCCGAAAAAAATCGCGTTAACTGAAATTCGCGTATATCGAGGTTTATGATTAAACATAATCAAAATTTAATAGAAAAAAATACAAATCATTTTAATCAATCACTTTAATTCTAAGAACACTTTATGCAATACATACTCTTATTTTTTACGGAAAAATACATCTATTGTCTTTACATTATGTTTATACGCACTCTTTCGCGTAATGCGAGGCATTTGAGCGCGAAATTTGAAATTCGCGTTATAGTGAAACCGCGTGTAACGGGGTCGCGCTAAGCGGGGTATTACTGTATATTACATCAGAATATATATTTTTGTATAGATGGAGAATGAGCACTGCATGCTGTTGGCGCTACCGTGTGGGCGCGATCACATGGACGTGCTGCAGCAGTCCACCAACCTGACAGCTGGCTTCATCACGTATCTACAACGCAAGCAAGCCGCCGGTATCGTCAACATCGCACCCCCCGGACACCATCAGGTACTATATCAAATTCATAAACATTCGGTGCTTTATAATTAACTTTACTGTAACTTTACTTCCATCCATTCAACCGAAAGACATCCACTGCTGGACATAAGTCCCTTTTAAATATCTCCACAACGATCGGTCTTACGCCATCCGCATCCAGCGGACTCCCTCGGCGTTTACGAGGTCTTCGATCCACCTTGTGGGGCTTCTTCGGTATCTTCCAGTCCGCGGCAGCTATTCGAGGATCCGTTGTCCCCATTGGGCATCGGTCGGAATGTGCCCGGTCCCCTGCCACATAAGTTTGGCAATTCTTCGACCAATGTCGGTTATTTTGATTCTTCGGCGGATCTGCCTCCCCATTACCCTTCGGGAAACTGAGTTTTCTAAATAGGCCCATTGTAAGCGACTATGTCTCAGTGCCATAAGTCATCATTGGCAACACATACAGGTCAAAGATTTTTATCTTGAGACAGCAGTATTTTTTGCTTATTTTATTAAATACATATGTGTTTAAAAAAAATGGAAAATTACAAAATAGAATAATGAAACAGACTTTCGTCATTCAGTGTAAGGCTAATGAGAAGTAAGAAAAGTATGGTATGTAAATGGTTAGACGATTATACATAGACAATGTCACTGCTAGAGAATGTGTAAGATAATTCTGTGCCTATCCGGTGGCGTTCTTAATGTTGCCAGTATACGGTTGTAAGTTTTACCTGTCATCCATGACGGGAAATTTCAAACTTCAAACACGTTAGAATAGTCTTGTAAAGGGCCCAATGCACTTCCATTTGAACATCTTCATTAGAATACGTGGTAGAATCTTCGTCTGCTTTTAATCCTAAGCAAAATTTATGGTAGGAATTTCGTACTTCACGATGTAAAATGATTTAATTGTACGGCTTATAGCCTACTTATCAGAATTGTCATGTTGCTGCAACATTACCCTCTTTAGTTATTTAGGCAATAGTAGGTAAGTCCGTAAACGCATGTAATAAAATAATAATAATGTTTCATAGATTTATAGTATGTGCATGATATTAATAATAATAGATAAGTATAGGCTAAATGCAAATACAGAAAATTAGAATTTTGTTATTATGGCAGATATTACCCGTTTTTCTTTTACATATTTTCAACAAAATTAGGATTCGAGACAAAAAAAAAAACAGTCGTTTAAAAAAGCAGCTTAGTAAACACGGAAACACATCACAATGTCGTGCATAGACGACAAGATGGCGGCATGTCAATTAGTTCCGATATCGGCCGCGCGCAGATATATCTTGGGCGCACTATAGCAATGGCTTTTGTCAAAAGCTTTAATGTAAAGGTGGTATTGATATTTCAATGTATTTCAAAGGTAGAGCCAACAATGCCACAAAAGGGATACATAACAATGCTATACCTCGACTTGGAGTAGAAATTTTGACTACATAAAACTATGTGTAAACTTGTCAGTACTATTTGTAGGCTTGCCTCTCATGTGCCTATTCTTTACTCTTGGAGATACTGCGACACTCCAATTAAAGTACGATATGCTGAATATTATTATTTATTTTCACCTAAATCTAGTGCACATTGGTTTTGATCGCTCAGAGCTTAGTAAATGTCGTCGATACTCATCGTCGTCATACATCTCTCTTATATATGAAACTAGTGACAAAACATCTCTTTAACGCATACAAAACCCCTAAACTATTTAGAATTAAAATTGTTGGCTGTTGCAACCCTTAATTAAATATTTTAAAAGTAGTAAAGGAAATATTTTAATTTACAGGCTATGTTCACCGTTCACATCTTCCCTTCGTGCGATTTCGCTAACGAGAACTTGAATCGCATTGCTCCGGATCTAATGCACCGAGTCGCCGACATAGCGCATCTACTGATTGTTATAGCTACTGTATAAGTCTCGGCACATGACAATAATATATGGAACGTATCCCCGAATTCAATATTACTTAAAATTATACAATAATGTGTTACAAAATGACACCATTGCAACATATGAACCAGAGAATAGTACATACTCGGAATTGATAACGGTCACGAAACGTGTATGTAACCTTTAACTGGATTATGACGCGACGAAGCAAAATATAATAATTTTGACAACATTGTAAATATGTGTCCAGGTTGTGAACTTTTATAATGTTAATTTTTAATTTTAGCAATTGATCGACCTGGTAAGAGAGATTTAATTAATTAAATGAGACCAGTTGTGTCCTTACATTTATTAAGTTGACAGGAATTGAATTGTAATACCTCTGCGAAGTTGAACTCCGGTGATAGCGAAGCAAAAAGTGTTTATTTATATGAGGGGGCGGCCAGCGGCTCTCTCTCGAGCTAAAACCAGCCTCACTTATTTAAGTATTAGATCTAAGAGAATAGCTTATTCATTGTATAATACCTTTTGTTATTGTCGACTGGGCTCGACGTTATTCGGAGTTTAAATTTATATTAAAAAAAAAATATAAATGGCAAAGTCGGTTGATAAAAAAATATATATTTAATTTTGATTTCCGTTCGATGTGTGACAAGTCTATCGAGCATTTTTAATTGTTAATGTAAATTGTTATTTTGTTTTAAGAGAAGTAGTTCTTAAAAAAATAATTTAAACTTTGTAAATATTGAATCTATTCACTTAAACAAAAAATCGGTTTCGCTTCGATCATTATGGTAGGTAATGAAATGAAAAACTCATGAATACTGGGTCGAAAGATTATTTGTTTATCTGTTTAAAAAAATCGCCTAGAGTTAATATTATTAATTATAATGATAATACATTAAGGAAAAATACACATGGAAAATAAACTGTGATTCTGTCTTATAAATGTAGACTGTAAGTAGTCTTTATGGAGCATAACGAACAGTGTGTGTGTGTGTGAGTGTTGTACACGACGGCAACGTGACGGTAACGTGGCGGCAAAGTGGCGCTGGCGACTGCGCTTATACACGTAACAAACATCATGCTTTACAAAACCAAACGGTAAAATTACATTTACCAATCTCTGTTCATAATAAAATACACATACATAATTTATAATCTAAATTGCATCTTCAAACCGTTTATTTTAATTTTATTCCATAAATTCGGTATTGCCTTTTTTAATCGAGATTATTTATTGTTTGATTATATAATATAATGTACCTAAAGTAATTTAGTAATCAGTTTAAAATAGTTGTGTTGTGGACAGTAAGAAATGATGCGTCTGTTCTGTGTGTCATGTTTAATGTCCCTGCCTCCGTGACGGTGTTAGTTTACGATTATTGCTTAATCCATATCACCTTTTATTATATATATACAGAATTTCATTAACATTCCTCACATAATTAAACATTCTAGGAATTATTTGTTGAATCCCATGAAGAATACTAAATTGACAAATGTTAATTAAAAACAATCACCGATACGAAATAAAAATTGAAAAGTAAAATTGTATTTTTAAAGTTAAAAATCGCGTTTTTTAATGTGTAATTAGATTTTGATTCACAGATTCATTAATTTCAGATAGAGTCCCGTACTCTCTCTCTCTCTCTTTTCTCCGTCTCCTTTTTTTCCGCAAGTACTCCGATATCGGCCGCCTAACGTCGACATAATTGGATCTCATTTAGTGCTTTACATAGCGGAGTGTCGCTCTGGTTTCCCTTTACACAGGCCATCCTCATTCACTGCTGTTGCATACATTTGTTTCTCCATGTCGTTTTATTTATTTAATTGCTTTATATTTAATAATAAGTATGTCCACAAGTCTGCGTCGTGTACGCGTACGACAATAACAAGTCAATACGGCGTCCGCATTACGAACTCCACTCGAACTCTACGTACAATAGACAAAACGTTTTCATACGTTCCGATCTAATGGTTTATATGAACATTTCGTAAAGAGACAAATTCGAGCATTATTTTGGTTAAAACCTTATTATCTATATAATTACGTACTCACTGCGAAGGTTCGAAAATACAATTACACGTAGATGTCGCGATAGATAAATAATAGCAAGGATATTGCAGTTGTATTTGTTTGACGTGTGTTTCGGTACAGCAGCGATGCGTAATGACTCGGCCATGTGAACGCGCGGATTTAGTATGTTTTCCTGTTTAGTTCTCCAACAAATGATTAAATATATTATAAAGACGTAACTAACAATATTGTACTTCTCATATTTTTCAAAAAAATGATATAATTATGTACATTTATTCATTAAGCACCATAGTAAAACATTGATTATTACACGCAATTAGGTATATATAATAATAATAGTGCGACTTTACTGTCGTACGTAAAAAATGAAAGTACAAAATATTGTATGTATTGTAA
Source organism: Samia ricini (assembly GCA_014132275.2). Taxonomy (NCBI): domain Eukaryota; kingdom Metazoa; phylum Arthropoda; class Insecta; order Lepidoptera; family Saturniidae; genus Samia; species Samia ricini. The sequence goes on from AP028159.1 coordinate 7,434,872, forward strand.
TTTTAAAAAGTACGATAGAAAAGTAGAATAAAATCGCTGGTAACATTCTTTCTAAGACTTAAATTAGAATATAAAAGTAATTATTATTTCCGTCTCAAATGCTTCTTGACTCGGCTGCGAGGAAAACTAACGAACTGGTTACTTCGTCCATTAATTTTAACATACATTATATAATTTGATTAGAAACAGGAAGCCCGATAATTTAATGTCCTTAAGAAGGAACTCCATGTAAATACTTAAATGTAATATATAATTAAAAATCATTATTAACATAAAAATTATGATGAAAATAGCGTTAATATCAATAATAAAGTTAAAAAGTAATATATGATCATATATTATGCTAAACATATAAAGTAAACGTTTATTTGTAAACGATATAGTTATTATCTAAGCAGTGCAATGACGTAAAGTCCAATACTTTTTGATAGAAGTTGTATTCGCTTTTACTTATAAATCTATAATTATTGAAACAGTGGATTATTTTACACTCTGTCCACTATTAATAATTTCTGTTGGACGGAGACAAAAATAGACTACTGGTTCGTTTTATATACTCTTATTAGTAAGAGCGATTATGTACATAAAAAAATACTACAGAGTGAAATCAATATTATAAAGTAAAATATAGAATTCTGTTATTAATCTTTATGAAAAAGTTACAAAATACGAGTTAACTTACAGTCATAAATAATAGAATTCTATTTTATTTTTATGTTGTTCTCATTTTAATAATGGTGTATGAAATCTGCTTATTCGATAACTATGTCTGTACGTTTTATGCCGTTGGAATATGTCAATTATTAATATTTAAATATATATAAAATAAATCCTCTCGACTTGAAGATAGTGTGTTATCGAATAAATAATAAAAAATATGCCGATTGAAATATAAATACACCTTAATAATAATAATAATACCTTCAACCGTATGTGAGAAGTATAATATAGTTTTTTGTTAATTTATTATTGTATAAAAGCAATGCAGTAAAAATATGGTCTCATCTCTTAATAGCTTCATATCATTTTGTATGAGGATATCGAGATATCGGACGTGTTGTAAAGTTGAAATTAGATAGGGAACCGCATTTATTGTATAGCAGCGAGTCGATACGAGTTGAACCGGTTTCGATAATAAATAATGAAGGTAAAGGTCGCGGCGATCCGAGGGCGGCTGTTGCTCGCCTGTGGGACGTGACAGAGTTTAAAATATTTTATAAATTAATATTTGATCTCAAGTATGCAGCAAATGTGAGAGAGTCAGTGTGTGTTATTATAATATTATTCGCAACAGCCGCCCTGAGGATGCGAACGCGAACGCGAACGAACATTACACAGCGGAACGATAGGTAAAAAATTGTGATCATAATTATAATATAATAAATAATAGTCTTAACGATTATAAGTAATAATGTAAGTAATTGTATATTTTGTACATATATTTGAAAATAGTATTGTATCTTACTTCCTTTATCCAAACAAGCCAGACTCTCCTGTGTGTTATGTACCTCTTACCTACCAATACTATTAAAAAAAATATTACACAACAGTGTATTTATTTCTAGTTTTGTAACTTTATACTCTCAAATAATTTTTATGATACTCAAGGATTTAGCGACTAGGCGATACTTAAGCAATAATAAATATACAAGCGATTAGTTAATTATTAATATTTCTTAATTTTTATACATATTTGTAATATTAATATAAATAAATATGGAAATAAAGATCAAATAAAACTAATATATCAGTTATTAATAAAATCTGAAGCAAAAGCATGACTCCCGTTGGTGATTATTCAATTTTAACATGGCTAGTCATTTTTACATAAATGATTGTTGAAATAGGTATTGAAAAAATTGTATAATAATTCTTGTTGAATATGGAGATAGCGCGCAATAGGGTTGTTTCATGAGACCGAGTGAATAATATAATTAAAAATAATACGTATATCAAGAAACTATTTAATCTAGCGAATAAAATCGAGAGATATAAGCTTTTTCATTTTTGGTGGGGATTGAGAAGTGGTTTGAATCTTAGTTTAGTGCGCTATATAAGAAAAAGTTTACAATGCTTATGAGTTACTTATTTTTAATCAAATTTTCATTATTTCCAGTGTGTCAGCCTATTATTGGTATGACAATACCATAGACATAATATGTTTTCGCTATGTTCAATAGACTAACAGTGTGTGGAAGTGAGAAGTTCTTCTTCTTAGTTAATGGCAATCTGTGTGTACACACAATTTGTGCCAATGTCATGTAGGTAAGATTTTCAATCTTGTATCAGCGTTACCAAGCTTCAACAGAACGGTGGCCTATCCTGCTCAAACTTTCCATGGAGCTTTGTCGGCACCTCAGAATGTATGCTACGCGTTGTCTTCTATAATAAACTTAACTTGAACACAATAATTAAACTATTTCACACAAAACGCCACCAAGATTACATGATATAGAGTCAAGTACACAAGTTTAATGAATTAAAGAAAACAATTGCTACATGTCAGACTGAGATCCCGCCAAAAACTCCAAGTGAGAAGTTATAATTAAGTATATATTGCCAAAGACAAAAAGAGGTAATGAATAGAATGACGTCATATACCTGCTATAACTCCCTAAGACCGGTGTCAATTCTTGAAGCAATTTTATTTAAATAGTTTATCTTCGACGAAACTGCAAAATGTTATTTGTGTTTCGTTCAGTGAGTGAATGTGAAATGACACAATGTAAATAATAATCAAAATAAATACATTTTTCACAGGTATGATTATATTGTTAGTACACATATTTTGCTGATTTGGGTTTAATAATTAACTGTGAAGCTGATTACAATTATACATTTTATCTTTTTATATTGATTTATTATAATATTTTGCTGCGTTATATAGAGTTGGAAGATATTTGGTGGTAAATAAAATAATATTTGTTTACGTTAGTGTTTGAAAAAATGATGACGTCATGAATATCGATAACCGATAATAAACTTCACAGATATTTAGCAGATAAGTTAAACGCTTGAGCACTAACTTGGCGTTTACGCCAGCTTTCCGATATTTTCCTATTGTCTCATTTTTATGGGTATGTCTTTTTTTTGTTTAGATTAGGGTATAGACTAAATTAAGAGCTGTTAAGAAAAAAGTCTCATTGCTAACAATATGCATTTAAAGGATATCCTTATAGCTTTTTACATATACAACGTTTGTTATTAATACCCATAAATATTTGAAGATTCTTATGATAACTCAGACTGGGGAATCGAGGAAATTTGACTGCATATAACGACAAAGAATAATATTAGCAGGATGTGGTAGGTATCTAACGTTTACCTTTGGAATATTGTTTTTATACTTACATAATGCTTGACTGCTTTTTATCTCGAGCATAGGTATCTTAATATCAGACTATGGAGTCGTCGACAATATCATCTAATATAAATTCGATAGAACAAGTCTGGATCTTTTTTTACACAGGGAAATGCATTTAGGCACCGTCCACCCATGCAGAGGCTGGGAGGGTGTGTGGGACTAGCACTAGGGAAGAACCTACTAAAACTATGAGTAAACTCCATAATTTCATGTCCAGTGCATGTGGTCGAATTGCATATCGTTGTAGGTGGGAGACGATAGAGATTATCACAACTTATTATATATAACTACACTTTTAGCATGTGTAGAAACTAATATGACCACAATTAGACCACATGGAGGAAGCTCTGCATTAATTTCTATATTAATATATTTTTTTGACGTATCAACTTTTCTGTTACCTACTTTCGAAACTTAAGAATGTACCTATATTAAAAAAATACTCATATCAATTACATCAAATTAATCTTTTACATGTAATTTTGCATGAGGAAAGAAGTAAATACAGATTTTTTATTTAGAAATGTTTGCTAGTGTATTTAAGAGCCTACACCTCTGATTTTTTTTCTTTTTACTTTAAATATAAGTGAAGTATCGTCTGAAAAAAGAACAATATCAACTAAATTATTAACCATTAGCGGTATGTCATTACTATAAACCAGGAATAAAAAAAGTCGACCCCTGCGGAACACCTATTCGAACTAATAATCCAGTGGAGGTAACCCCATTTATTTTTATTTCTAACAGTGGTTTGTTAAATAAGAAGACAGAAAGGGGACAGAGGTTTCAGAAACACCATAATGTTTTAGTTTCAGTACAAATGTACTGTGATCAACGCAGTTAAAGGCTTTTGAAAGATTTTAGAATACACCTATTGCATCCTGCCCATTCTCCCAAGCTCCCAATATATGACTTATTAACATTGCACTAGCGTCAGTGATAGAGTTGGATTTCATAAAACCAATCTGCCGATCATCTAAAATCTTTTCTGCTCTAAAGTATTTAACTAACTGATTAATCATAATCTTTTTGAAAATCTTACTTATCGATCGATGGAAGTACTGAAATTAGACATGAATTTATCTTAATTAGCAGAGGTGCGCAACTTGCAGTTCTGTACTGATCGTTGTCGCAATAACGCCGCATTCAACTGGATCGGCTGGCAGCCGGACCGCATTTAACTTGGCTACAGCTTTTGTTGTTCTATCGACGATTTCAACAGGGGTTTTCCACATTTACCTGCACTTTTTATAACTGGCCTATTGTTTTAACGGTTGACTATACCTCTCATGCCATACGCAATAATGAATATATGAATTTATGCACAGATCTTTAAGATTTGAACGATCTTAAGATGAATAACAAAAAAAATGATGCACTTTTTTGGCGTAAAACTGCTGTGATATGCCTTTTTTTTTTTTTTGCATTTAGCATGCGTATACCTATACCAAAAATACAATTGTTAAAATTTTTCTCTGTCTGCTTGTTCCGGTTAATCTACGGAACGGCTGGACGTATTTTGACGGAACCTTTTTGGTAGATAGTTGAAGTTACTCCGCGTAACTTAGAGTACTTTAGTTTTAAAGGCTTTCGCGTAAAAAAATTAACTCATAAAAATGTGAATAAAATCCGATTCAATGCATTGTTTTACGAGGAAGTTCTAGAATTTATGAGAAATATTTTTACTTTATCTTAGTACTGAAAACAAATAGGAAAATAAATATGGTTCCGTATAAACAATTAAAACGCAGGTAAGAACATATGAAACGCGGGCAAACAGCGATACGTAATTTGAAATCTATATGTCGTATATGAGATTCCACCTAATTATTATTATCTGTAATATAAGTAAACCTAACAGCGAACCAAAATTTATTATTCTTACTAATCAACCTAGTCGGTTAAAACTGTCTATATAAATCAGTACTTAAATTTCATCGTAATTCACAACGTAAAGCCGCAATGATGTTTCATAAGGTGAAGTAGGTAATTTAACTCTGAACGTAAATCAAAGAGGACTTTAGAAGGATTTCAAGACGCGAAGCAGCAACTGTATGAGTACTCATATGTATGTAGGTAAATTTACATGTCTCAACCTCTCTCTCATGTGGTTTCAAATAAAATGTGCGAACGTACTTACATATAAGTCACGTAATAATTACACTACGACAATTGTAAGCTTTTTTATAATTAAACGTTGAAATCATAGATAAAATGCTTACATTTCCACACGTTTATCGTAAAAGATATGATTTATAATCTATAACTAAATAACTCAATAGAATAATAATTAATAATTTTATCGAATTTAAGAGTAACGTCAAATGAGAACTTCTTAAGATGTGACCCTCGTGATCAGCTCCACTCTCCCAGATACGACTGGATTCATAAAAATATTTTTAATAATATTTCTTTCAATAATAACTTACAGATAATAGTTTCTAAATTATGATACTGTAGGCCTTTTAGTTTCTTAACCTACTTTAAATAAAATCAAAATCGTCCTCTCAGTTTCATTTGGGAATTCAGGAAATATTGAAATTATGCATAAATTAGTTCTGCTTCCAAGAATTAAGTAAAATAAATGTAAATTGTTCTCCAGTTTAATAGCAAAATATGTAACATAAATGAAAATTATAAGAAAAATGTCGTATGTCTGTGATGTTATGATTATAAAAACAGCGTAACTAGATTTAGATACCTTATTGGTTAGAATAGAATAAGTTAGAATATGTACATAGAAATATCTAAGTTACGCAAGAATAATTATTTGGGGTAAATATAATATTATACGTAGGTCTATTATTAAATAAAATGAAATATTTATAATAGCAAATCATTTATTTCAGAGTAGATCAAGTAATACATTTTTATTACGATTAACGATATACGAAAAATAAAATAAATTCAATAATCATCTTTGCTAGTGGTATTAATAGAAACTGGACTTATACGTAAAAGGGTTTGCTATTTGTAAAATTGCTACCTACATATTATTAAAAAAAAACTTTCGATTGGTTCATCAACAGTACTCTTCTCTCAGAACCACGATGGCTTAAAAACTTCTATAAGTTAAAATATTTCTCATTATCTTCTCTCGAGAGCCAAAAACCTCTATAACTTAAATTATTTTGTAACGAAGGTATTTCAGTAGCTTCAGGGCGAGTTGGAGCTAGATCGGAACGAGGCAACGTGCATAAGAGATACGATGAGAGAAGAGTAAAGTAGAGGAGAGGAGAGTAGAGAAGAGGTGCGGGGGTTAAGGAGAGAGGGTTGTGTTATGTTAAAATAATATAAATAGTAATGTTGGTTTTATTTTATTTAACCTCATTTAATAATCGACCATTGCTCCTGGTCTTTAAGTTATTGATATTCCACTTTATTTAGAAATTTTGTAACAAATGTATATTTTACCCGTTACTCATCTCGAATCTGACATTGCGATTTTTTTATACGTGTGTATGTCCGGAATTAACTCAAAAATGGCTTGACTGATTTTGAGAAATTTTTATGTCCATAAAGTATATGTTAATTACCGGTTGATGATAAGTTATAAAAATTATCATTATGATTTTTAGAAATGATTAAATAAACAATTGAAAAGGGCTTGATCAATTTAAATAAAATTTGGTGTATATACGGAAGATTGTGTCGTTCGGTAAATAATAGACTATGAAAAACAAAAGAAAATCAGGATATCCCAAATTTAATCAAGATAAGACACGTAAACGATGTCGCGAGCACCCGATGGTTTTTTATAATTCTCATTGGATCCACTTTATTATACACAATCAGAAATGCTGGCATAAAGCCATATTCATATAAACTGCAACTATTAGCGTTTTGATCGCATCGCTAGCGCTTGAATTCACCTGCTGATCGTTGTACATCGACCAGGCAGGAGCCGGGAAACTTCATTTTGCGTTACTAACTGGACGGGATAACATATCCCGCTTCGTGAAATGGGAGTTAAATTGTTTGTGAAGAATATGGGAGGATTACTTTTTATTTTTATACATTGTAGCCATGAACAAACAAAATAGGTACATAACCGTTGAATTTCTATTTTCAACTGGTCATTTAAACTAAAATTCCATGTAAAACAGAAGTATTTTGAAAACCATTTCAATAAATCACAATAAATGATTATGATCCTCCGACATTCTTAACGGTTCTTTATGTACAGTCATTATAATGATTAATCTAAAAACTTATTTAACTGTTTGCTTCGTAAACTCTATATAGAACAATTAAATATTTAGTAGTGCAATATTTTAATAGTAAGTTTTAAAGTATTTTGTGTATATAGGTGTAATCGATAATTTAATAATCATGCATATTTTGTAGTCATTAGATGCTGGTCATTTACTCCACGAGAAAAGGGCATGATTCGACGGAATCAATCTTAAATATTAATGATAGAAAATTTTATAAGTATGTATCAATATTTAATTATCTTGAAAAGTCTCAGAATGTCGTTCATTTATCGAAATAATCAAAATGATGTAACTCATGATGGAAATATGATGGTTTTGTAGGCTTATTTGGGGTTTGATACAGTTTTCTGGTGTTATTTAGAAAATAAATAGGGTACTTAGATTTCTGAAGCAGATTTGGATTGTTATAGCTAGAGTAATAATTTAAATTTTTATGATGAAATATTATAGGGTTTAGTTGAAGTGGTGTATTCTGTTTTCTCGCTGAAGGTTTTACAGGTACATTATCCATAGGTTTTAAGAATTGTAAATGATTTAAGAGTGGAATTTTTAATGAGCTATCATTAAATAACCTTCTTGTTGGGGTTATATTCAATGTTTTAGAAATATTCATGTTACTTCGCGTATTGTCACCACTCGGAAGCGCCATGTTTACCAAATCATTAATTAGATCATTAAAAAATTTTACTTGTATGTTTTTATTATTTGCCATATCTTCCGGATTCTTTGGAATATTAACCATGTTATTTATTATTATGTCGTTTCTTTTTTGTGTATATATTGGTTTTCGAAATAGCCTATATCCAAATGGTGTTGAGGTTATCTTTTCAGTTAGTTTTATATTTGGACTCTTGGTTTGATTATTAGGATTATGTTTCATTTCATTTATAATATTTTCTAATTCAGGTAGACTTAGAGGCAATTTTGTACTGACAGCAAATTTAACTTTATTTTCGACATTGATAAGATTTTCATTGCTGTCTTTGAAATATCCGGTCTCTTTTAAATACATTGGATGGATAATACCTTTTTCCTGTTGATCTAATTAATCTATCCCAGTAAGATCGAGACGCATAGATATTTTCATCAAAAAATGGTTGCGAAGTTGTGACTGGTGTTTTGGATCGTTCTATTTCTATATTAAGTTGTCGCTCACCTTGGGTATCAATTTTTCGGATCATGGACGCTATTTGTCTACCTAAATTAGTATAATAATAATCATCTGATTCCTGTGGTCTGCGCATATGTCTATGATCTGTAATGCTTCTCATGGAGTTAGATTGTGGTATATTATCTAAATTATAATAAGAATTTCTGCGACTTGTAGGTCTAGGGATGCCCAGGAAAACGTCACCAGAAGGTAATTTTAGTGGTCCTTTAGTATCATTCGCTCTATGAATAAGTTCTGCTATATATTTGAAGTCTACGTCTTCGAAAGGTGTGTCTTCTTCTTCAAAATTTTCTGTTTGTGTATTGAGTAACCTCTCTGAATTTTGAAGATAATTATTATTTAAGAATGAATCTTCTACATTCTGCGTATTTATCATTTGATCTATGGGTGCGATTTTATTTCTTTTTTTCAACTTTTCTTTAATTGTTTGTAACTGCAAATAAAAAGTTAGTGTTTAAAATTAATAAAAACAATATACACCATTAATTTTGTGTTTATGTAGCGGTAATAGCTTAAAATATTCGATACGATTGTGAATAATTTTATATCAATATAATCCGTACAAATGGAAGTAGCAATTACTTCAAATAAACACACACATATAATATTTGTCATCTCAAAAACATGTACGCGATTTTGATTTACCTATGTATTATCAACACAAGCAATATATTTTTAGCTTGGGAGTCGTTTAAGTATTACGTAAGCGGGAGTGGGGTTTATGCTTTGCTTATTTTTGATGACACGGGGAACAAGGAGGTCTGAATGGTGATTACGTAAGGTATAGTTATTTATTTGTTTTACTTTTCAAAATTATGCAACTGCTTACGTAATCATGAGAGGAGGAAGAGCTTTGCTAACTATTGCTGACAAGAAAGAAGGGAGGGGTCAAAATGACCTACATTTTGCTTACGTAACACTTGAATGACTCCTTAACGCATTTAGATAGAAAAAAAGTTAGTAAACCAAATTATTTATTTATTTGTTTACTACTCACAAGTTTAACTTGGGGATCACGATTCCTTCCCTTTAACCGTTTCCTGAAATTTATTTGACCTCAATTATTCACACGTCACAATCAAAGAAAATGGTGACATGAAAGATATCTTACCCATTTTTAGAATGTGCACCTGGGTATTTTTTATGTTTAGATCTAGCTGCACTCTCTTCTGGAGACTGTGAGTCTTGTGCGTGCGGTTGTTGTAGTTTCGGGTATCATCACTGTCGTCGTGTCTGTAATTGTATCTACGGTTTTGCGTTTAGTTGTTGCACTTGATTGACTTTTTGATGTGGATGAAGAAATATCATCATTAGCAGTCGTTACTTTATTAATACTTTTATCATTAGAATTGTCACAATTAGGTGTTGTTCCTGTGGAACGAAATTGCTATAAAATATAAGAAAACTGTGTTAACAAAATTTACATAATGAACATCTTTCACACCTGTAGCATAAGGGAACATCGGTCCCATTGGTGGTACTGGTACCATAGGGTACATAGGTAATGCCGGCGGTGGAGGTATGCCTATTGGTGGATAAAATGGTGTATCCATATTTGGTAGAAAAATGAAGGAAGGAAGCGGAGGTTTTGGTTTTTTGTTATAGACTATAAATTTTTTATGTCCGTGATCTTTACTGCTTTCCCTACTTTCGCTGGAACTGGATGAAGTTTCATCCGATGATGATGTCGAGCTAGAATCAAACAAGCTATCATCTTCTGTGATACGAAGTAACTTTTTCTTCCAATCGCTTTTTTTTACTTTTCTTTTTTTTACCAGATTTCCTTGATTTTTTACGATTTTTCCTTGCTGGTTTATTTTTTAAGTGTACACTTCCACTTCTTCTAGTTATTAACTTATCATTTTCATCCGTGTTGTTAATAACTTGATTTTCTATAGTTTTAAAAAACTGGTTGTAAAGCCAATCACCAAGATCGCTTGCGTCTTTCGTAATTTCGTCAATTTTGTCGTCAACTGGGTTTGTGGTTGAAGTCAATCCACTATCTGTTAATGGCACGGATGGCACTTGAATTCGAGTAGGTTCTGATAAATAGTGGCGTCTATAATCTTGAGTTAATTTTATACTGCAAAAAAATAATTCATGAACATTTTATATAAAATGGTAATTTTAATAAATTCGGTGATACGTACTTGGGTTCACATATCTTGGAGTCAGTGTCAAAGTAATATCCAGGATGGCAATGACAACCAATAACACATCCTGGTATTCCATCGATACAATATTCGAATCTTCCGTGTGATCCACATTCTGTAAATTTATGTGCATTATATATAAATTTTTTTAATAGCTCCGGCATCTCCCCTGGCGTGACCAGGGACCTTGGTACTGCTTAATAATATAAATAAAAATTTGTGTGCTCTTTTGTTATTATATTTTATTGTGCATTATATCAAAATTATTAATTACTTCCCGGAGTTAAATTTGTAGTCGTTTCTCAGTTCATATACTTATACCAGTCTCGGTAATTATGTGGCTAACAACAACCTTACACCTAAACCTTTCTCATCTTATAGATCGATTGCAGCGAATTGCGTCATTAGCTCAGTTGTTAGTTAATTCCGAACACCAAAACTACGAGAAGGTTAAAGAACCCCATATAAATCCAACATATTAAAAATTCCATTAAAGTGGTGATACACATAAATAATAATGACAGATAAAACAATCCGACACTATCGCAACCAATGAAAAACTTCTTCAAGTATATGCACCACTGTGGACACATTCCAGTTAACATTCCATAAGGTGTTATTTACGTATCATGGTGGATACTCCCTCTGGTATCCTTTGACCATACATGAAAGCTAAATATGTCATACAGATTTCATAAGTTACCCTGGAGACCACTTAACTCTTTCTCTATTTGGACCATAATTTGCAAGCATGAAGTTTTATATAATTCAATAGTATCCTGGATTTTGTTCTCAATTTTTAGTTCCTTTAAAATATATTTAACTCACATAAATCCTAATTGCAGACTTATTTGTAATCTCTCATGATAATGGGTTTTCACATGAATAGACGCTTCTGTAGCAAACTATCAGACTATGAATACATGCATGAATACTTTTCGAATCAACTTTCAACAACATGATTTTTTCTTAAAAGTAATCACTATTTATTAGAATGTACACCTGTACAAACGATGTATTTTCGGATGACTGAAGACAATAATATTATTATTACGTTGTGTAATAAACATACAACGATGTTATTTTAAAAGTTATTGTACCGTATTGTGCATCGCCTGTTGCGTAACAGCAGAATGGTAGGAACAGTGTCGAAAAAAGCCAGATATGCATTAGATTACAATGAATTACAGTTAATTGCTCTTTTGAAAATATTTACACTGGAGCTAATCATAGCAGGATGTAACTCAAATTTTGTGTTAACTTTTATAAATTCACTTTGTAAAACAGATTATACACGTTGACTAAATAATACTTGGTAGGTGTGCAGCGGAAATTAGTTTCTTGAGAATAGAACAATGGGTTCATTTTACTATCGTTTTTTTACTAACCAGCACAATGCGCGCATTGAAATGATAAAGTACCTACGTCACTAGTTTATTAGATTAATTTATAAGGAATTTTTAACATATTCTCACTACATATTTTTTGATATGAATTATGAAATACGCAAGTTTGAAAATAAATTTTTTGAATATGTTAAAATCTTTTTTGATGACATAGATACGATAACTTATAATTTTTATTTATAAAATACTTAATAATAAGAAATATCAATTTCAAATATATAAACATTCAATTTCATTTGAAAATATGAATCTAGCATGTAGGTATATGATATAATATATGTAGGTTTGATACTTGATTTCCATAGAAAACCTACTAAACCAGCTTGAACATAAAGGAATCTGGGTATTAAAATATTGTTGTTTTACAGATATTAAGCAGTTTAAAACTATGCAGGATTAAAATTGTAGACAACATTATAGTAATAATCGTTCATATTTACATAGGACTTAATCTTTTTTTAGTTTTGAAACAGCAGGTCTTGATTTGATGGAAAATATAAAATGGGCAACGTGTGAACTATAATATAATATTTATAAATGGTATTTGGTAATGGTAATTTTATAAATAGTTTTTACAATTTACAACGCATTTCACGTTCGGTGACTGTGTAACATAGATTTTTACATTTACTGCAAAAGGAAAACAATTTGCATAGTGTTTTTTTTTTTTAGTGATTTATTGCTTATATCTACTTATAGTTTAATTAAATATCTTCGCCTAAGTCTGGAATTCCTTTCAGGCCTCTGAAAACATGTGAAATATATACAATATATACATATTTACTTAATAGTATCGAACAAACCATAATGATTTAATTTAATTTGTAAGTAATACGATTTACTTAATGAAACTACAATCGACTCTCGACAAATTGAATAAAATTAATATTAATTGGTCACCTCGATAATTTGAAGTCCGGTCTTTCCTATTCTCCCTAATTTAAAACGTTTATTATGCACATACATGGTTTTTGTTTACATATATGTATCAGACTTTTTTTTGACGGGGGGAAATGCATTTACGCACTACCCTTACCCATTACATTAGTGAGACCGAAGTCCCCCAATGCAATGGGTAAGGGAGCACGGAGTGACGAGCTCCGTGCCATTGTGGGACTCGCCCGGGCGTGAAGCGCCCGGAAATACCCACTAAGACCCCCCGGGGCCGTCCGCTGCATTTGGGATAGGGGTGACACGGATATGTATCAGACCTGCCGATTGTTTAAATAAATAAAATATAAGTGAGTTCACAGTTCGCATTCCAGTCTTCCTTCAAACGTCAAAGTGAGTCATGTTAATGTTTTATGTATTAGGACGAGAAAAAAGGAGATCTCTTATTGCTCGATCTACACTCGCAGAACCGGGACTAGATTCATTGGACAATGATAGACAAAAGTCACTCACTCAACAGAAAATTACGTACTTATTTGTGACGTGAATAATTATACAAATAATGAATTTTGATCATACTCTGGTTTACATGATTTATCCTACCTCGGCCCTTTCAGTTATTTAAACTCCTGTTACTTTGAACTATTGCTAATATGATTTTTTTCTCTGGTCCCTTGACTATCAAAATATCGAGAGCATACAGTATGTGAATTAAAATTACTTAGATGAAAATCTATTTTTTTTTTCATAATGTTATATATTTTTTGTAATATTTTCAGTAAAGTTGAGAAATAATCAACGAAGTATGTGGAAATAATCATAATGTTATTTCGATATAACTCTTACTTTGTACAGTCTTCAGGTAAGGTGCATTTATGCGTTCTGTCATCCCTAACATAAGGATGAACGCATATACAACCAGGCTCGCAGAAAGGATAACAAGGTCGTAGCCGGTCCCGAGGGTTGTCACAGCTTACTGATGCACATCCAGCGAAGCATGCCTCGTACCTAATAATCCTTAATTTTTAGTAATTATTATTAAATTTTATAAATGAGAGAAACCATACGTAAAATTGCTATTGTGTATTTCTTTTATATATATATATATATATATATATATATATATATATATATATATATATATATATATATATATATATATATATATATATTACATTTATTTTATATATATTTGGTATTACTCCATATTTCATTTTCTCCTTTCTATAACATCACGTCCTTCCAACGTAGCGTGAAGATATATCTGTATATGCCAGCATCACAGGGACGATTGACAAAGGATAAACGATCTCTCGACGGTCGCCACTGTTTCTGGATTCCAGTGTGCTTACCATCAGGCACAATGCCGTCACTTTGCAGAGCTACTAAAAAAAACAAATTATATTCGAAGACAATATTTCCTTAATTGTATTGAGGGAATTTTCAAGTATTACGTAGGCAAAATTTTGGACATTTTTGACAGCTTCCTCCTCCTTGTCAGCAAAGCTCTAACCTCCTCCCCCTCGTCCGTGATCAAGTATGCATTGGCAAAGAACTGAGTAAAAAAATTAAGACTAATTTGCAAAAAATTGTTGGTGATTGGTGATTACCATTCAGACCTCCTTCATTGATCCTTACGTAATATTTGAATGGCCCGTAACAAAATGGTATACAATTAATGATTTTTTTTTTTTCATTCTCGTAAATATCGAATGCATTAAACAATAAAGGAAAGAGTCATGAAGTAACCTTGTCATGTTGCCTTGCTTGTATTGTCATCTAGGGTTACAAAACTCATGGCCACGAATGATAAAAATATACGCTTATTTTCTCCTAGGCATTATATGTCAAAACATTATACAAAAACAGAAATAAACATTTGTGTACACGCGCATCACTAATTCAACAACCATAAACATGTGGTTAATGAAATCACATGAGCTAAACACAAATCAATTGCACAATTATAAGCAGTTTTATTTCTAAAATTTGAATATGAAATACGAAAATACTGAAGTTAAATCATCAAAAGTATGGGGTACGCTTTTCAGACTGTAGAAACCATATAATAGAAACTTGCAACTTGGAAACTCGTGCCTATTGCATAATCTAAGAATAATATTGTAAAATTAATGAAGGTAAATTTTTAAATAGTTTTGGTAACTAATCCACATAGTAGTAATAATATAAATACTGCTGCAAGTATTTGCTGATGCATTAAACTCATTAAATACCTTTCGTGTGGTCTTTCACAGTTCATAACGATCGATGATTTTTTTTCAACGTGTTTCTCTCTGAAATATAATTATAATAATTTTTTAACTTCAAAAAATAAACGTGGGGTAAGCAAGCTTAATTCTTTCATAATAGAATAATATGAAATGTTTTATAAATGTTAATCATTTGAATGTCGCCGAAATTATATTTGGTATAGGACTGACAGAGCAACAACAGTAATTTTGTTCCTGTATATTTCACCAGATTCAACAGAGTTGGCGTTGGGCTAGTGCAAAGTTTTTTCTAGGGTTTATCTTATCTATCCTGAATTTTTGAAGGGTTAAAAATAACACAAATATATATTTACAGGAAAGCCGATGATTGAGGTAGTTCTGAACTTCTCATTCCAGAAGGTGCTCTGTATGCATCTGACAAGTCCTGTTCTTTTAGTCTATCCATGTCACTAAAAGCCTTTGTACCTGATTCATCTAGGAATCTTGGACTATTAAACTCATGCCTTTTATTGTCCCAGTTTTTATGGTGTTCTGTTTTTAATAAAGCTTTTCTCCTCCAATTTCGTCTCTCGTCTATAAGCTTTTTGTTTCCATCAATATCATCGTAATCAAAATTGTTATTCGATCGTGTCGCTAAAGCAACGATGTTATCTGGAATATATTCCATTCTGTCATTATATTGTTTTTCTACCAATATTAACAGTAAACTTGAACTTACATAAAAGAAGTGCTAGAATCAGTAAATTTCGCATTTTTATTTGTTTTATATCAGCTCATATTACAAAGTGTCATGTACTGCAAACTATACCGTTTCACTAAACACAGAGTGTGCGGCGGCTAATCAGTGAAAACTAAACTAAGTTTCACAAAAAAAAAGTTAACCGGATGCAGTACCGGTGCCGTTTACATGATTTTATCGATGTGAAATAAAAATGCAAGTGACCCGAACGATAAACTTATTGTATCGTTTTTTTTTTGCTTTAAACTCGTCAACAATTTGGTTTAACAAATTATTTTTACTCTTTTAATAACGTCGTGGAATATGCATAATAGTCACATGCTCATCATGAATTTAGATTTTTGGACAATGTATAACTTAAATTTGAATCCATACATTCAACCGAAAGACGTCCACTGCTGGACATAGGTATCCCCCAAAGATCTCCACCACGACCGGTCCAGCGCCACCCACATCCAGCGGATACCTGCGTCCTTCACCAGGTCGTCGGTCCACCTTGTAGGGGGCCACGCTACATCTTCCGGTGCGTGGTACCCATTCGAGAACCCATTGGCATCATCAGGAATTGGTTCTGTAAGCAATGTGCCTAGTCCACTACCACTTAAGTTTAGAAATTCTTCAGGCAATGTCGGTTACTTTGGTTCTTCTGCGGATCTTCTCATTCCTGATTCGAACACGCAGTGAAACTCCAAGCTCACCATTCCCCTTTGAGCAACTTTGAGCTCTTTGTTAGGCCCATTGTAAGCGATCACGTCTCAGTGCCGTATGTCATCACTGGCAAGACACACTGTTCGAAGACTTTCGTCTTGAGACACTGCGGTATTTCAGACGAGAAGATTCTGCGTAGCTTTCAGAACGTGACCCAGCCGAGTAGGATTCGACGATTAAACTCTTTCTTGAAGTTAGATCTACCTAATTGAACGGTTTGTCCTAGGTATACATAACTGTTGGTCTCACTAATGCAATAGGTAAGGGTAGTGCGTAAATGCATTTCCCCCCGTCAAAAAAAAAGAAAAAAGTATACATAACTGTTAACAACAAAACTTTACAATTGTTTTATCTTTAAAACAATAATTACAGATTTAACCACTAAAAATAATTTAATAATTTGAAAGTTAAGACAATATTATATTACTGTAATATTTATTTAAGATTATATTTGAATATTTTGTTATTAAGAAACTGTGAGAATATTATAATTATAACAATGCAAGGAATAACAAGGAAAAATGAAACAGTTTTGTTTGGTAAATTTGTTTATTTTATTTTAAATTCCCTTTAACTGCGATCTGTATGGATCGTTGTGTATAATTTTCCTCGGCTGTAGCGCCTTGATAGGCGGTGGAGCAATCACAATATTAAAATAATTGCCCATTCTGGAAATCTCTGGATTTCGCTTGAACTCTTCAACTCTGGTGTTGGTAGGTGGAAGCTCACTTTCAGGGTATTCTGGTGTCAAATCGGCTCTCTTTGCATGGTGAAACGTTCTGCCTGCATATTTTGGAGGAGGAGCTTTGTCCATTCTTTTTGAAGGGATTGGAATTCCCATTTGTGTTCTAAAAATGATAATAATTTTAATTGTTTTATAATCCATTTAATCGAGCTACTCTACATTTACCTGTTATTGACATCTATAAAGAAACACTGATTAAAGGAGCGTAATATTTTCTTAAGCATCGCACTTATTTCAATTAATTTATATCAATTTACATTATGTTTAAGAATTTACTTATTAGGTCTTTTTATTTCATCAACATTTTTCTCTCTACAACAGGTTATTTTATTAAAATGTCTCATAATCCACATGATAATAAGTACAATACATTAAAAAACTGTACACAATCACTGAGAGGCAAATAACATCAGTTGCCGTCGTCACATCGGCCTGGAAATACTTGACACGAGCCAAAAGCCAACGTATAATAGATTGTTTGATATTGAGAGTAGACTCAACAGCTATACAATAGTATTTGCAAGCACGTGTAATGATAACTGCTAGGAATAAAATCCTAGTGATAACTGTTTCTTTAGATTAATGTCGCATTAGACTATAATGCTACTATAATATTCGTACTATATTCCGAAGTATTCCGATTCTCTGTGACAGGTTTTTCATCATAATATGTGTGAATACTGTCAGGATCCGTCAAACATGAATGCCTTAATATTTATTCTTATTTTGCAACGAAGCATTATATCATTAATGTGTCGAGTACCCGTAAAAAAAAGACAATAGAAAGACAATAGGAAAACAATGGAAAGCTGGCGTAAACGCCAAGTAAGTGCTCAAGGGATTAAATATTACTGTTTAAACCACTTACGGAGAACAGTCCTGTGGTAGGACACATTGATGAGTCCTATCGTCTCTGACATATGGATCTTCACAAATGCAACCCGGCTCGCAATATGGATAACAGGGTCTCAGGTGATTCCGTGGGTTGTCGCATGATACTTCTGCGCAACCGCCGAAACATGGTTCGTAAATCTCGTTCGGCCAGTAGCATGCTGTAAGTAATTTTAATAAACCTTTTTTTATAATATATACCACATTTGCGTAGTGTTATTTTCTAATGTTGCCACCAGTTATATTATAAGGCAGAATAATTCATGTTGTATTAAAATTTATAGATTCGTGGCATTTTCAGCTAAATTGTTTTTTTCTTAGACGGTGTAGGGACAGTGCTTTGACCACAATCTCACCTGATGTTAAGTGACGATGTGATTCAAGATGGTAAACACACTAAACCTAGAGGTACTGGTTCTCAAGTGATGCTGCTGGAAAACACCTATTGGTATTTGGCAACAGCTTTTCAAACTTGTGGTTGGTAGATACCCAGGCGGGCATCATTAGAAATTGCCCTACCACCATGCTATGGTTTTCTCACGATGTTTTCCTTCACCCAAAGCTCAGGCTGATTTTAAAGTTGGATAGGTGGGGATCGAACCAGCGTCGATTGATGCGGACACTGGCCACACTACCGGCTGCGCCATCATCGCTTCGTAAACTATGGAAACACATACTGTACATATTAGGCTATCATTAATTGTGCCCGCTCATCTTATGCTCCTTGTGTACAGTCATAAATAGAGGACCTCTTCGTGGCTATTAAAATAAAAACTAAAATTAATGGAACAAAAATTATTTAACCTTAATGTAAGATTCTATGCGAGGTTTATTATATACAATAAATTATAAAAAGGTGGACACTAGTTTTTTCATGTAAAAAGAATGTAAGTACTTTTCCGAGAACATAATCGAGTACCTACTTTTAGAGCACTAAATCTTGTAACGGTAGCAGATTTCTATCCCTTTGCGGTTTCTACATGATCATTAGGACTCCCTAGGGTATTCATAGACTAAGAATAGCATTCTTAAAGTTAGACTATATCTGTGGAAGTGAAAAATCCTTTCTAGAAATAAAAAAATATTCTTACAACTTTTAATCTTAAAAATATAGATTTTCTCATTTTCAATGCGACAAATTGCTCGTACAACTGCTTATTCTAATGATATTTTAACATTGGTTTAACATCGGATGATAATTTAACATTGACATACATAATTCAATTATATATTTTTATTTACCTGTAACCTTAACAAGCTTGTCCTCATCGCGACATCTGCTGAATTCTATACACATGAAAACAGTTATAAATAATGAAAATTTCATTACAAAGCCAACCGAACCTTACGACAGGCGATTAGAAACTCTTTAAGAATTGTTTTCAAATTTCTTTTGTAGAAGTCAATGTAAAGTTAGCGAGTAGGCTTTTTATTTATAGGTTATGGTACCTATATCTACACAATAGAATATAAAAGAAGTGGTTGTCTGTTAGTTTCTGTTATAACAATTTCCAAGGAAGTCAATTAAAGATATAAATCAAATACCTTGTCTCTAATTGTTGAGAATGAATGTGACTTTTTATCAATAAACTGTTAAAGCTGTAAAATTTACATTAGTTTTACATAATAACTTTGACACGGATTTAAGAAACTTTATTACAATATCTCGAACGATAGAATCACCTTTTGGAGCAAAATATAACCTGGTCACCTAAGTAAGCATATAACAGGTATTATAATAACGTTTTTATTATAGCACTGTACATTGTAACCATTGGACAAGAAAATATCATTAAAAAGGAATTAACCTGTAATTATTTTTTCTCAAAACATAAATTTTGAAAGTGATCATATAGGAAATTAAATATTTGTGTAAGAAGTCTGATTTAGTCAACGACTTACAAGAAATTTTCTATTTTTTTCTTTTTCATTGTAAACTATTCTAACATATCATAGAAGTAGAGTTTGTTTGTTATAGAGTGTTGTTAATTGAAACAATTGAAATGATTATTTTATACATGATATATGTATTTTTCTCTAAATTTCTAGTAAGTATTTTAATATGTGCATGATACTTACCATACTTCTAGTACATTCTACATTTACCTACATGCAACAATCCCACATTTATATAACATCCAATGTCGTTTAAATTTCCGTACTGGTGCTAATAATTTGCAGACACTATAAATATATATTAATTATTAATACAACATATCGATCCAGTTGATATGCCCATCTAATTAACTTAATGTTATTTCATAGTTTTAAGTTTTTACTACTGTCGGCAGTCCCCAGTGGCTGCCAATAATTTTTAATTAGCGTTTTTTTTATTGGACTTTTATTGAGGCTGATTTACTAGGTTACCTGACAGTTAAGTTACATAATTACACATAGACTTCTTCTATTTAGAGTAATGAATTTGCTTTTTGAAATTAATTTATAATAATAATAATATTCCAAATGAATATTAAAATTTTTAGATTTTCGTATTTTGTGCAAAGATTTAGATAAAGCTGGAGTATTTTGATACTTTACGTGTCTGTATATGTTAAAAATATCTTTTAGACCTATTTTTTTTAAACCGCTGAGGTGCAGGTTTTTGCAATAGGTCTACAAACATACACAACTGCAGGTACAACTTTATTATACGATAAGGTCCTTTATAACGGGCAAGGATCGCCGTATGTATTTGGTAAACATCAAGAGAGCCTAGTAAAGCCTCTTCTGATTGAATTATTGCTTGTGTTCTAATTTCGAGGTGAAGCTTGGTCACGTTTCTGTGATATTGTGAACGTTATTTTATACGTTTATTGGATTTTCTACATAAATATTTAACAATCTAGTGGAAAATAATATTTTTTTATAATTGCTGAAAATAAATTTACGTATTATCTTAACATTTAATTGTACTATAATATTAACGCTAAAAGGCGCTACTTTCTAAATACCTACCTACTTACAAGATTCTATTCTATTCTTCAGTTCTGTGATATTCTAAATAACTGTGGTTTTTTTATGTTAATTAGAATAATATTTTGAAAGTTTAAAAAAAAAGCTATTAGTATTTTATATTATTTATATTAGTATTTTATTCATCTTTATTTGACTTTGATAATTTCTTCTTGTATAACACATCACATGTTTCATATTATAGGTGTAAATGATTGTTCGTGGATTTCAATTTTTTTTTTGTTAGTCTGCGTCCCTCCGATGTTATACATGCTTTGATATTATAATATATTTTATGTTTATTATTTTTTATGATACTTATTTACTGCTTTTCCTTTTTTATTCCTGTGACAATAAAAGTCGGATATATATTTAATAATTGCACAACGTTGATAACAATATTATTTTTCTAATCAAAGCTTGGGTCAAAACGCATCGGTGTATCTTCGTTATAAGCAGAAAATTACTTCTGCTAACTCTTTGTAGTTTTTGTAAATATTATAGAGAATTAAAAATAGCAACTAATCATTAAAGTATTGGTGAATATGCGAATATTATTCAGAAATATCGAAACGTGTTCCAACCTTACAGCGAAAAATAGCTTTACCAATAAAATAGGATTCGTTTCCATATTTTTTTATTGCTACGACGATACGAGTTGATGAAATATGAAAACGTATGAACGATTTGAAGAGAACAGTGGATTTCAGTAAGTCGTATATTTTTACGGCATGTAAACTTACATGGTTTTGCTAAATGTAGTGTCTTCATTATATTATTTATTACCGTATATAACACATATTAGTGTACATATACAGTACACTAAGTATATATTATAACAGTAATTTTCTTATAAACTTATTTTCACCCAAACCATTTACTTTTAATTTATGTAAAACAAACAAGTAACATAAACAACAAAAAGCATAAACTATCTATTTAGTACTTTATTTCAAATAATTTCGACATTATACGATTACGTTTTTTTTAATATAGCTTGAATGTGAAAAAGAAAAAAAAAATCATTCAGGACACGTGTACAAATTACAAGAATGTGATCTGCCGGGCCTTTAAATAGACGTCTGTCGATTACGCAGCCCTTTCGTATCAAAACAAATATTTGTCTGCTCAGTAACCATTTACAACCTTGTTTATAAGACTCTTAATACCACATTCGAATGGCGAAAAACACAAAACAAGAAATGATCACTAAAAGCTGAATTCGCCTAGTCTCTAGGGCCTCTACTTCCAATATATATTTGGGCGGGTTCGTTGGCAAGTCTTCAAGATTACTGTCAGCAAATAGGACAGTCCGACGTGCTTTGAAAAGGAGATTGCTAATAATGCGACCTAGTGCAGACTCGGACTTTTTTACACTACTTTGTGCATCATTGTAGTTTTCGTTTATTTAATAATATACTTCTATATTTTAAGTGTTGTGAATAGTATTATTAAAAGTTTATATTTCAAGTTTTTTTTCAAGCCCTGTATTTAGTATTAATACGCTTATATACTGTATTGAAGGATATGGATTTAATAAAATTACGGTAAACCCAGTTTCATGTATGTATATTTTGTATTTCTGCAGTTTTATAATTTCTCGTGCCCAATTAGTTAACTGTCTGTCTATCCGGTAGTATACTTAGGTATGAACTAGTTTGCCTAAGTATTAGTATATTCTTTTTTATATAAAGAAAGTTCTAATGAAAATAGTCAATGATATTAAAACAAAAATTCCTCTATTTTATCTGTACTAATAAATAAAATTGGAGTCTTTTTGTAATTTTTTTTAATAAATTTATTGTTTTTTACTAAATAGATATGAATGTATATACGGTACCAATACCAAAAATACAATTTTTAAAATTGTTGTCTGTCTGTCTATCTGTCTGTTTGTTCCGGGTAATCTTCGGAACGGCTTGACGAATTTAGACGGTACTAGTTACTACGGGTAACTTGGTTATTTTTAATTTTCGAAAATAATTAGGGCTTCTTATTAAAAATTAAAACTCATAAAATATTGAATAAAATCCGATTCTATGCACAGTTTTACGGGCAAGTGCTTGAATTTATGAGAATTATATTTACTTTATCTTGATACTAAAGAATTTTAAGAAAAATAATTAGGGTTCCGTGTAAAAAATTAAAAAACAGCGAAGAACATTAAAAACACGGGTGCAGCCGCGGGCACGCAGCTAGTACCTACAGTAATAAGAATAGAAATTGTTACTTACATGTGAACGGAGTTGATAGTAAGTACATTTTCTTATGTATAAAATATTAAGAGCATATGCTAGCGGCATTTATTCCATACAAATGTAGTCCTCTGTTTCCTCCCTAGATAATAGCATAGTAAATTACGCATAGCACAACTAAGATAGTATAGGGCTTTCATACCCGACTGGAACGTGACTACCGTTAGGCGTGCACTTGTGATAAACCTACCATAATGACACGACAGAACAGAGACATGCGGAATAGGCTCAGTGCTTTGAACACAATCTCACCTGATGTTAAGAGACGATGTGTTCCAAGATGGTAAACTCACTAAGCCTAAATACTAGTTCTCAAGTGATGCTGCCGGAATACACCTATTGGTATTTGGCTACAGATTTTTTACCTTGAGGGTGGTAGCTATCCAGGCAAGCATTGTTATAAAATGCCCTACCACCATGCAACGTTTCGGGATTAGCAAAGATATATTCAGAACTATCGAGAGGTAAAGATGGATATAGCTCGGCATGATGATGCTGACTGAATGCTCAACTATGGTCATCTTCCTTGGACTGTACTTTATTTAACGTTAGATGAAGTTCGGTCATTTTACCGAAGTTCGAATAAAAATAATGTTGTAAATATATGATTAATGTGTCGAGTACCCATAAAAATAAGACAATAGGAAAACAATGGAAAGCTGGCGTAAACGCCAGGTAAGTGCTCAAGGGGTTGAGTAAACGTTACATGCCAAAGCTTTAATAAATTAATATCAAGTTACCAACTTAAATACAAAGTGTAAATTGTAATAAGTAATAAAAAGTAACAAATATCGATTAATCTTGATTCTTGATTTTAACTTTCATTCGATATCTACTCTGTAAATCTAAATACGTAAATATGTTGTAATTCATGTGAAAGGATTATTATTATTATTACCGTTTAACCTATATTCCGTATTTATTATTGTCCTTTAAGGTTTGTTACGCAATAATTCAATCTTATGTCCGTGTAAAACTAAAATTTGCTAAAATATTAGATAACTAAAAAAAACTGTTAAAACTGAAGTTTATAGTTTGGGCTTATGGGGACGGAAAAGGATAAGTCAACGTTGTTCATAAATTAGGTAATTGTAAATTAGATCAGATCAAAGTGTTGAATAATACTACTTTACTTTTATGGTAAATTATTTTAACCCCTCGAGCACTAACCTGGCGTTTACGCCAGATTTCCACTGTTTTCCTATTGTCTCATTTTTATGGGTAATCGACATATTAACAAAGTATATTTATTTTTAGTATTAACTTAAAACGACATATCTATTCGAAATAAATTATGTTAATTAAAATTTGCTTATAATATTTTTTTTATTATAGTAATTTAAGATGAAGCGTTTTGCTAAACAAAATAATACAATATTTTTCCAGTTCAAGAAACATTTATGAACGTTATTGTTACCTCGACCTCGCGGGTGTTGGTAGAAAACCAGTTTACCTAGTACCATTTACGGTAAGGAAATTAATGTAAGATAAGAGAGCCTTAGAAATTCACCTGGGGAAGGCTTATGAGCTTTAGATAAGTGAATATATTACCCTAATTACAGCCCAGAAAAGAATTATTTCTCTAAATAATACTGTAATTTTCGTTGCAATCTAAACGAGTTTCCCTCGAAACTTTAGGCGAAAATCTTATGGTGTTTATCAGTCGGTCTCTCTAGCGGCTTTTGTTTGTTTCGAAGCTTAATATACCGCTTAATGTATTTTAATCTTTCCTCGTCTTTGTTTAGAGTTGGTAACAAGAATTTGGTGTTTATAACAACTATACCATACAAGGTATATATACATTTGTACAAGAGGGGAAATAATAAGGCAGGTTGCAGTAAATTAACATTTTTTATTTAAATTATCTACGTAACCCAACGAAAGTCCACAGTCAATAACATAACAACATCCAGTAATACAATCGGCTTTGTCGCTTGATAAAAACATAACTAATTCTGCAATTTGTTCTGTCGAAGTAAGTTTTTTGAGAGTTGTATTCATTTTCACTTCTGCAAACATGTTAGTGATAACATCGTCGTTCATGCCACTTCTCTTGAATATATCAGTTTGTACAAGTCCAGGGTTGACAGCATTCACCCTTACTCCTTTAGTACCTAATTGCAATGCTAAACATTTTGTGAACATATCTAAAGCCGCTTTAGACATACAATAAGGCGTCATTATTGTGACTGGTTTAAATGACAAAATGCTGGAGATATTGACAATATTCCCTTTTGTTTGTATTAAATGGGGAATGATTTTCTGTGTTAAATTGTACGGAGCTCGAACATTGGTTTTCATAATTTTGTCATAATTATCCATTGAAGCTTCTTCTAACCCAGGGACTGACGTTATTCCAGCATTATTTATTAAAATATCTATTTTAGCATATTTATTTATAACCTCATTGACAATTCTTTCGACATCTGCTTCGGAAGTTATATCTGCAATGATTATTAGCGGTATATGATTACTTACTTCCTCACATTGAATAGCGACTTGGTTAAGATTTTGCATGTTCCTTCCGATCAAACATAACGAAGCAGCGGACTCGGCGAACTTTATAGCGCACGCTGCTCCTATTCCGGACCCAGCTCCAGTTATTAAAACGACTTTGTTGTTAAAGGACATTGCACTGACAGAACTGTATTACGACTGGCGGTGGAACGTTCATGCAGTGCGGTTATATTACACTACCTCCTGTATCGGCTGGTGAGCGACCACAATGTGAAACTTCTCGGATTATCTTTGTTTCGTTATTTACCAATATAAATATCATTTAACATTCAATACAATAGTATGACAATTTACTGATTACAAAATAGATAGTATTTGTTTGTTCTCACGAGATGACGCTTTTAATTATACACGATATGAGTTTGTTCTCAATAGATATAAAATATAGATTAATCTCGGTATTTATTACTTTAATTTGGTATACTTTGTAAATACCTTATATCTCATGTGAAAGGGTTATACCTATTTTCAGTAATTATTACTGTCCTTTTAGGTTTGTTAGGCAATAATTCAATTTTATGTCAGTGTAACTAAAAAACTGTTAGGCTCCAATAGCATTATACTACTTAAATATCATAGTTAGCAAATATAACGTAAAACCAAATTGCAAGTAAATCAACCATGCGACGATTGCGTACCATACGCGTAGTACGTAGATGGATATACAAAAAATATTTCAACATATCTTATATAAACAAAATCTTCTTATTAATCATTTACATACAGATATACATACAGACAATTGCTTATTACTTATAACCTTCTGAGATCACTTTTATAGTGTACATGTTGAATATTACAAGTATTCTGTTAGCTGTCGAAATGTGACCATAATCTTTATTGAAACTTTGAGAAAAAAACTGTTTTCTAATTAATTTATTCATAATATTTAATTTAATTAACTCTCATCAATAACTACTAAATTAAAAATGAATAGAAAATTGATTGACAAAATATTGTAAACTGTTTATGTTTGCCTTACAGGAATATAAATTTTAGTGAACTATTTTGTTACGACAACGAGAGTTTGTTAGGCGAGTCATAATTATTTTTTCGTATTTGAGTTTCTATACTTTTTGCTTTATCTTAAACGCGTTTTTATCAATCGTCACTTAATATTAACTTGTAGGAGTAGACACTGGTAACGAGTAATGGTAATAATAAAAAAGTATCTCCAATTTAATGCAATTTATTTGAATCATTCGCACATACGAAATAAGACATTAAAATTTCGAAGCTTTATTTACAAAGGTTTTTCTTATGATCTAATAGAAATTTACATTAAAAGCTCCCTAAATTCTCTTTGGCACTTTTATTATAACTCTGACGAATTTATTTGAACTATAAAAACATGTCTAATTAATATGTCGATTACTAATAAAAATGAGACAATAGGACAATAGGAAACAACGGAAAGCTGGCGTAAACGCCAAGTTAGTGCTCAAGGGGTTAATATAAGCTGGATCATATTTTGTGCATGTGTTTTTAAATCTAACCCACTCACGATAGTGACTGGGTATAATCGGTTTAGTACAAAGGTAAAATTCAAACTTGATAATCCCTTTCCCTTTAATTCTGGTTAATGTTATTAATTTACGTCTATCCAGTCTATCACGAAAGTCGGTAGAAAAAAAACAGAAAATCAAAATTGTATTTTAAAATGAAAGTTTCTTTGCTATCCACTTGTAAATAATGGAGCTATAAGAAGTATGTACCTACTCGAGGCATTGTTGTAAGAATTTACTAGTTTCATTCCCCATGAAATAAAAAAAATTGATATGTTCAGTTATTTAAGGCTATTTAAACAAAAATTCTAAATGAATGAGCAAACAAGTTGATCTGTTTTTTTTCTTCATTAACATATAAAAGTTACCAAACAATGTAATTCAGCACGTTGTAATGACGATACGTTGACAATATGTACATACAAGGGTAAAGAAAACACAATATAAAAAAGATGGTAGTACCCTGAGCCTGATCGAAATAACAAATCGTAAAAAATTGTCGTTGTTTGCCATCAAATAGCTACATATATAGCTATAATATTACACCCATCTTAATCTCAAAGCAATTCATACATATTTCACTTCACTCAAATACATAATTGTTATTTCATAAGCAAAAATATTTATAAACTATATTATTAAATCGGTATAAAATAATACTATTCGACTTTATAGCACACTATCTGCAAGTCAAGGCTAGCCCTTTCCCCGCTCTGTGAAAACCGTGATAGCAATACTTGAAGAGAGAAACGGTTTATTATCCCTGGAGGGATCTGTATCGAAAATTATGATTTGCATATTATTATTTATGTATCTACTTTCAACACTATTAGTATGGATGCGAAGTGCCGCTTGTATTGGCTTTGGGTTTTAACGTATAATCAATAGAATAATAAAAAGCATAAAAGTTATAATCATTAAAGTTTCAGAGCTAAATATCTAGAAGGCTTAATCTATAATAAATATTTTAAAAAAAGTCGAATACTAATTTGAGATAATATATATGAACGAGATCGATAACTGTTAGATAATCATGCTAGCGTCTGAAGATTACGTAATTTTCACATTCAAAACATTTTACACAATTTTTTTTAAATATATTATAAATATATAACTGTGTGATATATCGTTCCAGATGTGTACATATTAATTTGCGAAAGTGGGAAACATTAAATAAAGCATAAAATAAGGCTCGTTCAGTTTTAATACAATACAAATTTACATATGCAAGTCCTTGCTGTTTCTTATTAAGACTTTTTAAACTTGAACGTAAAATTTGCTACCAGTTACTCGCATCTACTTTAAGACACAGAATTACGTTGGGTATTAAAACTAGAACTTAATTGTGTCATCGCAAAGTAATACTTCAAGCCAATGTTGATGGATATATGGTTCGCTAATATACATAGATTAGGTTTATAGAGCCATGAAATGAAAAAAAAATTGAGCTTAGCTTTGTAAAAGTGGGTATAATATTCAGTCACTCGTAAATAACGAACACTGGTTAACAGTCCTTTATAGTTTCTAGCATGTTAACTACAAATCTCCAGGCGGCGACCCAAGACGTGTCTCGTTTCCCAACTAGGGAGGGTCTTGACGTCGCCGCCAGCGTGATACAATGACACTGCCCATGCATCAAGCATTACACGCACAACACTGCATACACACTTGCACATAACATGCAGGTACATAGGTCCTGTAAGGAACTTTTTTTTTATTATTAATAAATAAAAAATGTAGGGATTAGCTAGGATCAAATTCCGCGGGAATTTATATATATAGGTAGCGGCCAAGCCGAGGTTCGAACCCTTGTGCTAATTACCTTTTGCGGCGAGTGCCTTTAGCAATTGCCCTAAAAGATACTGTGAAGCTGTAAAGGCCTTTCCGGTCAACAGTATTAGCTAGGTAAGAAAAATAAATAAAAAACATGTTAACTACAATATTGGTTTTATAATATATGAAAATGTACAGAGTGTACTTCACTTGTGCAGCTTCAAACAAATATATTTCCTATCGAGCATTTAAGCAATTTACGCACTCTTAAGAGTCTATTGAAAGATTTTGAATGTTTCCTATACACATCTTTCATTGTTATTTAGTGAATATTAATTTCAAATATTTATATCAGCGCAAAAATATAAGCCTCTACTCTACCCATAATTATATGAAAGTATTACTTAAGAATTATTTATGCTAACTCACTTCATTTTACGTAGTTCAGTTAAAGATTGTTCTTATTGTAATCATACATTTAAATATCGGAGCCCTAAAAGTACATATAATAATGTTTGTACAAAAGTGTGTGTAAACACTGGAGGGAGTGCGATATTGGACGTTTGTGTTTTTTTTTACATTAAAATCCTTAACGTCCTAATAATGCCTTATACAGATTAGTTATCTTATTCGAATATTCAGTGTGAAGGTTTTAAAGATATTCTTGGAACAATAAAATAATATACTTTTATATAATCATTAATTATTAATGGATCGATCGGCGCCCTGAAAAAAAACTGTAGACATTTTATTTCACTTTTTACTAGAACCACACCAACTCCCAATGAAGCTCAATTATAAGACTGTCTCTAGTGTTTGGCAACATAATTATCTCACTTTGCCGGAAATAGAGCTACTTACAAATTTAAACTAATAAAATTGTAGCGTCAAAATGAATTACTAAAAATCCAAACTTTATAAAAATATAATACAATTTAAAATTAATCATATTTTACGACAACGTGTAAATTATTTATTTTATTTGATATATCAACGGTCCCGAAACAATTTTCTCACATTACCGAAAATCGAGTTTGAGCTACGTACTATATTTAAAATAATAAATAATTTGCAACCTGTATTTAAATAATTTTAAATGCTATTTTCATAATAAGTTTTGATTTTTAGTCATTCATAGTGGTGATGTTATTTTAAATGGGAAGTTGATACAAAAAATGTCTGTAAAATGCTATTTTCTGACTTATGGAAGATGTAACAATAAAGTTAAGTATGTTATGAGCCTTCGCCATTGAAATTTATATACATTTGAAATAGCTTATTTTTTCTTACAAGTAATACGGCAAATTAGGTATATTAAGTAAGCGCATAATGTGTAAATGTATTTTAAGTAAGCCTTTAGTTATCTAATGTTTTAAAACACATTTTTAATGTAAACAAAATTCAAGTTCTAATTATTATATTGTTGATTTGACGCATGTAGAGTATGTAGATTATAAGTACCTATCTAAGAAACCGATAATCTGTCATTATTTTATTTATCAAAGTGTAAAGCAATTGGTTTACATCTGCTTTAAATTTAGAGTTAAAATTAAAGTTACCGGTCACACGCTTTAACCTTCCAAGGAAGGGGTAGAGTAAACACATACTCTGCCTATAATAATAAAACATAAAGAACAGGTACCCTAGACTCCAGGTTCGTAATTTCCGCAAATATAAGATTATTTTAAATTTAGATATAATTACTATAAGTTCTTAAATTTATTTATTCTTCTACTATTGCACAGAATAGATAAGGAACCTACATAATATACACTTGGATTATGGACTAGAACATTATAAAAATATAGTAAAATGTTTCTACATCTATAACTACAAGCATTTATATCTTGTAGCATTTGTTTATTTCAACCTGTAATTTTGATTAATACTCGCAGATCCGTCGCACTATGGAACGCGTAGGAATCTTCTCAAAACTTGGAATTTGTATAACTATGAATTTATTTAATGAACTAGTTAAATACTTGATAATATGAAATATATATATAAATATATGCCTGAGAATCATTTAAACATATACATATTCCATTCAAATAAAGTAACTTCTGATCCTTATTTACGTACCTAACCTAAAGAAAACTTCTTAAACCATTTAAAAAGAGTTCTTCGAAGAGGCTGAGAGCATTTTAAATATGTAATAATCTTCCTGTGTAATGCAACTGTTAATAATTGTCTTTTGCAGATTTTATTTTAACAACATATAACTCTGAACTTGAAATAAAAACTCATTTTTTTCTTAATGGAAATTATCGAAATGATATGCACAGTTCTAGTCCCATAGTGCGTCGATCTGAAAATAAAAATAGATATAGAACCATGTAAATTTACTTATTAAATAAATACCTACACATTTCCTTACGTCAATATTTAAACTTGAGATCACAATGTCGCTTGGCAATAAACTAACCTTAAAGCTAATGACTAGCAAATATCAGTTTGAGATAATTTCTACAATAATCTAATTTAATTTAGGCATAAAACTCACAATACCGATTTTTTTTTCTTATTAAACAACAATCGTCCTTATTAAATAACTATGAACAATCAAAGCATTTCTACACTTAACTAAGGAATCGATATTTGAGTCATTTTCTGGCCTTTCATGTTGCGTGATTTATTTATTTTGTATTCATTTAAAGGGTGGTCAGTGACCAATATAATGACCACATAATACATTGAATAAATAAATAATTATTAATGCATTGACCCTTGAAGGCTGCCACAACATTATAAAGTAGAATGTTTTTTTAACTTACAAGATAATGAAAAAGTAGAATTTTAAAGAAGAAGTATACAATAATTTTGAACATAGAAATATGAAATATAATAAAATACAGTAAATAAAGATTACGTTATATGTTATGTTATGGTTATGTCTCTCAACAATCTCAAACCCTTATCTTTGAAAGTACACCACTCGTCTCCAGAAATGATAAGTTATTCAATTGATAAGTTATTGTACAACCGGGAAAATCTACTTTATGGTGCGATTGACCCAAGATTTGTTTTTACTCTAGGCGTATAAAAAAATGCTAGTAGGATGTCTGGGGATTCTGGTAGGTACTCTAAGGGAGAACATCTGCAACAATGGTGGACGGTCCATACCATTCATAATTTTGTAGATAAAAACTAAATCAGCTACTTTTCTACGATTTGTAAGTGAAGACAAGTTGAAGAAGCTAAGTTGTCATAATAATTATATTTATGAATACTGCGTTGTGTTAAGAAGGCTAGATAACGTACAAATCTTTTTTGGACTTTATCAGTACGTTGTTGATGTACTTTATAAAATGGAGTCCAAATTATGATGCTGTTTACCAACACACTGGATTATACGATGTAGCGGGAATAATCGAACATCGATATTACTCAATACAGAATATATATTATATAAAAAGTAAGTAAAGAACATCAACATTTCCTTTGAGTTGTATATTGCTATAATTATCGAGTTCCGAAAAATGTATAGTTTTAATTTATCAGCATCAATGTATTTCGAATTCTTTGTATTTTATGAGTATTATAAAATTTTAACATTTAAGGAACTTAACAATCGGCTTAATTAGTAATCACTTAAAAATTAAGGTAACTTAAAAAATGACTTTAACATTATAAAAAGTGAGTTAATAATATACTAAATTGCTTGAATTAAAACCCATTTGTTACACGTAATCACGTCAAGTTTAACCTTCTTCCTCACTGAGTGGGTGTTCTAGTTAAGAGCTCTTTTGATGATATACAAACTGGTCGCAGCGGCGGAGCACTGCGAAGTGTGTCACTTGGAAGGTGTTGGTGGATCGAGTGCCACGTTCTAGGGTTCCAGTCATCGTGTATCCCATGTTAAAGTCTGACTGAGTGACGTTAGTTGTTAAGTATAGCTGTTGTTAAAAAAAAATGTAAATTACATCTGGAAATGATTGATGTATGGTCTATAAAATTTACATATAGGGAGGTTATCATTACATTGTACATTCTCGTATTATATGTTTACACGTAATTTCCTGACTTTTTAATTTAACTAATCTCAAATTGGAAATTCGTTTTACTACTGAACATAAAATTTTGGAAAAATTTTGAAATATTACGTACATACTTATGTATTCATGAATACTTTATTTTGATACCCGTTCAATATTAGAAAGTATATTCAGAGCATGATCATATTCATTACTTACTATAACATAGTCTACATAAAATACAATAAATAATATTTACATTTTTAATTTAATTTGTAATATTCTTTTATTGATATATCCAAATTTGGATACTAAAAAAGAAAAAAATATATACATAACTTAATTTGGGCCTTTATTTAAGTGCTTTCGAACGTATATGGTTTTAAAATAGCTTGCATCAAAAAGAATAAACATTAATATGAGTTTATTGACTCATTACAATTACTTGACGTGTCATCAAAACTTATTTTGGGTTTTTTTAGACAACATAATTTCTGATAATTAATTATTTTAACACATATACAAATAATAATATAAGCTTTTACCTTAAAATCTGCATCAGTGCCAAGATGCTTAAATGTTCCGACGATGTATACCGCGTTCACACCGCTCACAACCATATGCGCTTGAGTACTGTGCCTGTAAAAAAATCAACTATTATTCCGTATATTTTAGGAAATTTATGTCATACATTAGTAAGTCGATGCGTCTATATATAAATACAATTAAATGTTACTCGAATAATGTAAAAAAATACACGCGAAGAAATTATTATTCTTGCTTCATTGTACGCACAAGAAGTATGATCTTTGAAGTGAATTTTTTTTTAGTGGCGTTGTGTGATTTTGAGTAGAGGAAAAACTTCGCGTCACCAATGCTATGATGTCAGCCGTGAACATGTTACAGTATGTCAAGTATAAGATGATGTTTAATGTGTCGAGTACCCATAAAAATAAGAAAATAGGTAAACAATGGAAAGCTGGCGTAAACGCCAGGTAAGTGCTCAAGGGGTTAAATGCTGGCGCTCAGAGGTAAATAATATAATTTATACATACGCAGTCTATCGTATGTTTTGATTATGAATAAACTATATGAATACGTACATATTTATTGCTCTTTGCACCAATAGATGTGTAAAACCAGACAATGTTATATGCTAGATGATGTTAACAAATTATGAAACTTAAACATAAAAAACATTGTCGAGATTTCACTTCTGTTGGGAGTCCCCATGGCTGCCTAGTTTTTTTCTGTAAGACCAGAAATTACCGACTAGGGTTTGAAGGTATTTATCTGGCTAGCTAGAATTCGTTCGCGAAGCTACTTGAGACCGCATAGACCGCATCCAGGTCGTTTTACGGTGGTGTAAACACGTCGTGACGTGTTGCCAATATCATATTTATATTCGGATTGTACAATCTTAAAGGATAGCTAACCTAAATATAATATTGTCCCATGATAATATATATGTTTAGTGGGAGTAAATAGAATATCTAAACATTACTCATAAATGCATAATCCATTTCTGAAACAGTGTACGATTAAACAAAAGAATGACTTGCATAAATTCGATGGCACAATATGGTGAAGTAATTGATAAATTTAGAATAGACATTCTTGTGGTCACTAGTTCCAATGTTTATGTTAATATGTGTCAAATATTATTGTTTTAAAAAATAGTTTTAAATACATTTACTTTAATTTATCCTTTTTTATAGGTTTATGGTAAATTATGAATATTAGAATTAGTGTAATTTCCAAAACAATATTGCAGTAATATTAGTCACGGTAAATTGTGGCATTTACTAGATCAAGTTAGGTTTTTCAAATGGAAAGTAATAAATTTATTAAAAAAAAACTATACGTTTGATCTATAAATTTTATGTAACGCATTTATTGAGAACATGTCATCAGCAAAACCGCGGCCGGTCACGTAGGTCTGTTAGTGGCGCGAGAATCCGGCACGTAGCTAGTGGATACCTAACGACCTTCTAATGGCGCTCGTTCTGTAATAATCCTGCACATCTCACACCTTCTTTGAAGACTTCTAACGAGTAAACGTAAAAATTTTTACAACTCTCAAAAACCGCCATTTGCAAAATGATTCTTTTCAGGTGAATTAGATAAAACGTACAATGGTGACTAAACTTTAAGCATTTGCGCTAACTCCATATATTTAAAACATTAAGAAGATAAATATTTATTAGAAAATAGATTTGTTTTGATTTCTAGTTTACTTTAAAATAATTTAATTTAACGTTTTTATTCTATAAGTATATTTAATTTTAATAATTTCACGTTTAGAAAGTGGACTTTCATGCAAATAATACATCGACATTGAAAACAGAGGGATGAGTAGATTTGTCATGAATATGGATTCACTAGAATACGCAACATTCTTTGTTAGAATTATAGAACGATGTATATTAGCTAATACCAGAGATGCCAAGCCAAGCCGCTTTCTTGGCGCTGGCTTTGGACGTAATTGAGTCAAAGCTAATTGCCAATTGTGTATCAATGCTAAACAGCCTGGGTAAGAATAACAGGGTGATTTTAAGATGTCCCAGGGCATGTAGGAGTTCCCGGTAATGAAGCTACGGATGCATTTGCAAGAGCAGAGGCTATGGAAACACAATTTTGTCCTGAAACGTTTTGTGGTATTCCAAATAGCCTAGTTCAACTAACCATAAGGTAACAATACACCTATAAGGCTATAGAGTTCTGGAATAAATTATCCGAACAAATTTATTCCAAAGAGCTCATCAGGGCATTCACTCAGCGCAAAGCTGAAGAAGCCCTTGTTCTCAGTAGGAATCAGTTACAAGTATTTGTAGGAGACTAACTGGGTACTGTTGTTTAGGCAAGCAAATACACAACATTGATGTCCAGATCACAAGACAGTGCAGGTTCTGTGAAATTGCAGACAAAACACCAAAGCACATCTTGTGTGAATGTGATCCATTGCCGCATAACGTTACCGCGTTCTGGGTCAGCACGGGCTGCTCCCGCAAGATGTACGGTCATTCTGCCAGATCTTACAGTATATCCAGGTTATAAGTCAAGGCAGTGAGCTTTAATAATAGAAGGCGATCACAATAGATCTCACTAGGTCGCAGTGATACAGAATTGTTTTAGCCCGCATAACCAATACCAGGGATGAGTAAAATAAAGATTTTTTACTCATCTATGGCTACTACCTACTATCGACAAGTAATTCTGTGTTTCAAAGACGAAGACGACGAATAACTAATAAAGTGATTCTAAATTGCATTTTTATTTTATAAGAGTTATAGCATTGAAACAGATATGTATTTACATTTACATATATCGTAATACTTGTATGTATGTAGTTCGCAATGTAGCCGTGAAATACGATTCGTGTAGGCAAAATACTGTGTATGGGTGGGGTGTAGTAATCGTTAACATTAACAGTTCCCGTTTAGATGCCATATCGCAAGTCTCGATGTTTTTCCGTGAAGGAAATTCGTATTTAACAGTTTTGGGGTAGCCACTATGATCTTTAGTAATTGCTGTAAAGATATTTTAATGGTAAAAGGAACAACATTAACTAGTTTGTGCCCACGACTTCTTTGTCATGAGAATCTGTTAGCGTTTCAAAACAAAAGCGTGCCTTATGTATTATAAATTAAAGTTAGCTAACTTTTATCTTTTTATATTACTGATATACGAGTATTATAGAAACTAATTCAATTTTATATGGTTATCTGTTCATTTATTGAAACTGGTTCAGTGTTGATGCGCATTCTAACAGAAACAAATTAAAATATGTGTACAGATTACTACGAATGGTCCCGTCTGAGTAATTAATGTTAGGGTTCTCTCACATGCTTTGATTGTACTGGCCACAAGCTGATAGTATTAGGGACCATTCGCGTATTAAGTAAGCGACATTTTGGACATTTTTGAAGATTTTGGACATGATTATATAAGCGTTAATATAATTTTGAAAAAAAAAAACGAAGGTTAACGTAATCACTGTTCAAACGATCATGCTAACAAAAATTAACAATGCTTAGACCCCTCCCACCCCTCATTAATGAATAAATCTTTCCAAAGTATAAAATGTACTTTGGGTTTTCAAATAACTTGTTTATAAATAGTCCACCATAATGAGGTATTTCATACGCTGTGATCGCGATAGTCTTGACTCCGTGGCACATCCGGCCGTTTGTTAAATTCGCAGCTTACAAGACTCACCTGCTGCGGGTAATTAAGAAAAACAACGTTAATAATGGTCGCGAATATGATGTACAGCTTCCTTGCAGGACGTAAACAAACATTAAATGTTTAAAATATTTTCATTTACTTGCTGTCGAGACAGCTTAATTTCCTTTCGTATGTATATCATTCTACGTTCTATAAAAAAAATAATAAAATAAACGCTGCTTAATCTGGAATTTGACTGTTGTTAAATAAAACGTTAATTTAATGTCGAAAATAGAATGCGAATTATATGAATCGGAAAAGTAACCTTATTTTAATCAGACCGTCTCTTGTTGTACATACAGATTATATGTATTTTGTTTTTGATACATTGCGAAAGAAAAAAACGTTTCACATGATAAATATTTAAACAATTTTGATTATGTAATAATCAAATACATTGTCGTTTTTGGTTACAACTCATTACAACACTGCACACACCATTCCTGCACATAACACTCAGGTACATATGACACTGAGCCATTGCACGGACGAGGCCCGGTGGGTTCGCCGCAGGAGGCGACGCGGTGCTTGCGAAAGCTATCCCGTATCGCCCCCACATCAAATGCGGCGGACGGCCCCGGGGGGTTTTAGTGGGTATTTCCGGACGCCTCACGTCCTGGTGAGTCCCACACTGGCACGGAGTTCGTCCCTCCATGCCCCCCTTCCTTACCTTTTGTATTGGGGGACTCCGGTCTCACTAATGCAATAGGTAAGGGTAGTGAGTAAATGCATTTTCCCCCGCCAAAAAAAAAAAAAAAAAAAAAAAAAGGTACATAGGTCCTGTAAGAAACCTTTTTTTTTAGCTAGATTCAAAATTCCGCGGAATTTTTACACTCAGGTAACGGCCAAGCCGAGGTTCGTGCCACTTTGGTAACCTTTGTGCGAGTTACTTATTTGCGGCTGAGTGCCTTCAGCAATTGCTCACAAAGCCACAGTGCAGCTGTAATGGCCTCTCCGGTCAACATGTTCCGCTAGTTAGAAAAAAAAAAAACTAATCATGTTTTATTAAAATTTACATCAAATATTTTCACAAATGAGGTCTCATATTTAATGACGTATTATTTAAAACATAATATACCGCTGCAAAAAGTCTATTTTTAAGAGTAACGACTACTTTATAATTAATTTCTATCACATCAAATAACTAAAAGACACTTTCATGTAAAATATAACTGAGGTGAATGTGACTAGTGTTGTTTGTGGGTTCATTTGGTTCGTATTAGTTACAACGCGAGACAAATGGAATAGCGTTGTGAACAACACGGTAGCTTCAGCTGTTCACTCTCACGACTCATGTACTCAGCACGTATTTGTTACACATCCACTTTTATTTCTGCATTTCGTTTTAAACACTTAAAAGTATTTATATCCACTAATTTATTCATGAAATGGGTAAAATACTTCTTTCAATTGTTATTAATATTTCACCTTCTAGTTCCAGCTACCTCGATGACTTTGCATCTTGATTTCCGCCACCAGCAAGGCTGCAGCGTCCAATAAGAGGATGATGCGCTGCGAGCCCATCCTTCCTCAGGAAACATCAACACCTGGACATAAATAATTACAATTTTATAAAAGCATGAATGAAAATTAAATTAACTAAATTAAGTTTTTGTAGCTGTCAACGAAAATATTGCAAATTTTAAGTGACATCTTTTAATTATGGTATATTTTACAGCAAATAAAATTATATTTTGAAAATTAATATCTATTTCTTTACATGGAATAAAACTAAAGCTTTCTTATTATGAAACGTCGTCGAATAACTGACTCTACCCCTATATTCTTTAAACCTTTAAGTTATATTAAAATCCTCAATTTTACCAATTACAGCTGTTTAAACACTCTCTAAATCGATATTATCTTTATGATCACAGCGAAATTTCTAAAGTAATATTTAAAGTAAACTGTTATCTTCAATCTAACAGAAACTGGCAGGAGGGCTTCACGAAACGTTGAATACGAATTAACTAAATTAGAAAACTTTACAAGCCTTTCGACGGCGGGTTGAAAAATAACTTTTTGACTAAAACTAATATCACGGAGCAGAAACAAAACAGAGCAGAAGTGTAACGAAGTTGTTTCAGACGTCGGAGTTTACAACCGCGGGCGATCGGTGGCTGTAACCCGACTGGAGCTCGTTTACGTTTATAACCGAAGTACCTACTTCCGCTGGGATCCTCGTCGATAACGTGAAAACCTATTGCCAGCGAGACTCGTTCGCTCGATTGGTAGCTGGTATTTCCTCCTTATTTTCTTCGCTGCGTCTTGGGCAATTTTTTTTGTAAAGTATTTTTCCCGCTTTCAACAATATTGTGCTAGTATCAAAAGCGGTGGTTGCGACGGAACGAAATCGCTTTCACATTGAGTGAACACACTAATGATCGAGTTCCGTGCACAAAGATCGGGGACGTCCTTGTCTGCAGGGGTCTCCGCCATGTCTCTATATCTGTATTTACCGGCAACTCTTTGATTAAACTCTTTAAATTCCATCGTTACAAGTATATATACAGGATAATATATAACCAATAGCTTGTCTGATGTTTAAAATGAGACTATGAATAGTTATACCGCTGTACATTTGCAAACACCTTGACTTTTTAGACTAGACTATTTAGAGGAATCCTACAGTACATTCAGGTTGTAGGTCTAGGCAGTGAGGTTTAGCAATATAGGGGCGATCACAATAGATCTGACTAGGTCACAGTGATACAGGACTGTTTAAGCCTGCATAGCCCCTTTTCGAATAATAATAATAATAATTTAGAGGAATATTACATTAATTTTAGAATCTTCTTAACTTACGTAATACTTATTTTAATTACTATGTTTACCTGTTTACCAAGAGGTTTTATTCTACATAAATAAAAATGGAATAATTGTTCGTTAAAATGCCCATTACCTAAGAATGGCCAAAGCGATTTGACTATTATTTTATGTTCGTAAAAGTATAAGCTTCTTAAATAAATAAAAATTGGAAACATTTCTCTGGTATTGAAAAACTGCTTTTTATAGCAATATTGTATGAACTCGATATCAAAATGATCACAAACCAATTTATTTTAATTAAAACAGGGTAACGTGTGTTAGATCACCATGATTTATAACAAAAACCTAATTTAACTCAACATTATCATATTGTTGATAATTTATCAATACTGTGACACAACATTACATATGACACATAAGTTCTTTAGAGCCTTTGTATTACGCAACTGGTTAGAATTAATTATAAGCTTAAGATAACTGAAAGTTCTTTGATAAAACACTCACATAATGTGTTATTAGAAATGGCAATACGCAAAACCAATAATCTGTCTTTATACACAATTAATTTACTCTTTCTAAAAATTGCCGATTGTAACAAACTAATGTGAACTTATTTACCTACTGAGTTCTGGTCAATGTAGTTTAAATCAAATAGCCTTGGACTGTTATCTAAAACTTTTGCAAATTATAGGTAAATAACATTAGTAGACGATTAGTGCTAATATCTTATTAACGAACACATTAAAAAAATATCGTAAATGGACTTACAAATTTAACTATTATTAGGTATTAATATTCAAAAGTCGGGCTTATCGACACCTTTTTGCGCGAAGCAATCAATTTGTGACGCACCACAATCGGTCAATTATACACCATTCTCGAAACGATCTCTTAATTACATGCTGGGAGTGTGCTCCATTCAGGGGCGTATTTTTTGGAATTGGAAATTGGATCAGTTGACGGTTAGTGTTCGTTTGTGGGTGCTATGTGAAATTGCGTCTGAAACACTGCGACGCGGTTTTATATTTCGCCATTGCTTAAATTATTTTAGTAAATGAATAAATTACAATGATGTTACTATTTTTGTGTCGAATATTAAAAATTCAACAAAAGAATTCAATGAAGTCAGAAGTCCAATAATCATTTACTGTGTAGGGGTTTGATTATGCCAAATCAAAGCTTTTATATTTATCTTTACCTCGCTATTGGCATTTATTATTCAAATTATATTCCTATTTATAATATTTGCAAAACCGTATAAATAATGCATACATTTTACGTACTGTACTTGAAATTACTAATTTAAATAATTTTAATTGTTTTAATAAAAACGAAACAATTACGACATTACACCCTTACATATGTATATGTACACTAGGAAAATCTCCTAGTAAATCTAGTATCGAACTTTCTACGATACTGTTTTAGTGTAAATCCAAATATTTAATCAAACTAT
Organism: Samia ricini; assembly: GCA_014132275.2. Lineage (NCBI taxonomy): Eukaryota > Metazoa > Arthropoda > Insecta > Lepidoptera > Saturniidae > Samia > Samia ricini. The sequence goes on from AP028159.1 coordinate 7,476,816, forward strand.
TTTCGCGTAGTCTTTGGTGCGAATTTCATCACGGTCGAGTCGATAGTCACCGAGTCACGTCCTGGCACTCCACATCACTCGACAGTTCGCGTTCGCTGCTCGTTGCTACTGCATTTAGTTGAAGCCTCCGATGAGTTTACCTTGATATCAATTCACTAGATGTATTATTTATCTACTCCATTTAACTTACTTTTTATTTAGTTTAAGTATAACCACAGATACAATGGTTTCTTAACACTGCGATTATTCATTTTCATCCCAACTTGAAATGCAATTGCAGACAACAATTATTTGAAGTAATTTCCAGAGTCGTTATAACGTATTATCACTAATTAATATTTTTATAATCGTATTTTGTTCTATTATTTGTTAATTATTAAACGATTTTCATTCTTATAAAAGAGAGAACAAACCATTTGTTTAAAACCATTTAAAATCAGAATAAACATAATAACGTAAGAAAATAGTCTTACGTGTATAATAAAACAGGACAAAAATTCTATAGAATGTGTTATAATTCACATTTGTTACTAATGGTAGGTAATATTACCGTGGCACTTTCAGTTCTATATTTATGTAATTCCCTGACCTGCAGTATAGAGGTCGGTGTCGGAGCCACGTACCTAATTGGATTTAGTCTGGACTACGAATACGACGTGAGGATTATCGTTTTACGGGATTTGACTAATGTTGCAATTTTAGACCCTGGTTTATTTCAATTTCGCTATAATTATAAATTTAAATAAATAAATGATTACGAAATTTTCAAGATTTTTTCTATTATAATTACGGTGCATTAATCGTAAGAAATAAATTATTTATGTTATATCGTATTATATCATAATGTTGACATGCAGGATTAACGAACAATTATCTGCTTTAGAAAAACACTACATAATCTAGTCCCACGTATAAAAACAATATATCGTTTACCTCCATCAAGTAATATATTTTTAGTTCAATTGTTTTCAAATATTAATACAAAATACTTCAAAACTAGCTAGTAGCTAAGAGGTCGTTCACGTTAATTAATTTTTATAACATTAAATGGTTTTATTTAAACTTTATTATGAATGCTAATACAGACAGAAAGCTCTATCAGTCATATAATGTCACTTTAATCGTAACCGGTTTCGAAGGGTTGAAGTTTGCTTGGACCTTATCATTCTTTTATATTGCGAGGAGTGTTTGCTCGATTGAACATGTTTACTTAGGTTATGTGACCTAACGAAATTGATTTACGATATGAAATAAGTCGAGATGCACTGAAGGGGCGAGTTTTCCTTAGAATATTCTAAAGTAAACGTGTATTTATGATATAAAAATTAAGATTAAGATATAGACATATGCTGTAGTAATCGTATTAAGTATACTTATATAGAAATAAATAAATTACATATAATCTTGATAATAACATTACATATAAGTGGATTACAGAATTATTACTTATTATTATTCTTTGGCTAAATAAACAGTTTCTCTGGACACATTGCGACCTAGTCGGTTCTCTACAATGACCTCTGAAAAACCTAGATTCTGTTTGAAAAACTGTCTATTTGCCAGTACTGTTTTAAACGTTTTGAAGATTAACCAGAATAAATAAAAAATAAAAAGACAAACAAAAAATTTTAAAACGCGTATTTTGATTGTGGTATTCCTAGTACAGATAATGATATGAACTTATGAAAAATATTATGAAATTACAAATGAACACTGAAATTTTATTTGAATAAGACAGATATGGTGACGGCTTTGCTGTGTGGTGCCGGCTAAGAATAGTACCATTCCATATCTTCCCGTCGGTGTCGTAAAAGGCGACTAAGGGATAAACCAGGGGACGGGTAGAGCATTCTCTAAGTACCACAAACACCTGACTACGATCGCCACTCCCTCTGCCAAGCGTGGCGATTATGGAAATCCCCCCTTATTAGAGGAGACCTATGTCCAAAAGTGGACGTCTTTTGGTTGAATAGAAGACAGATAACAAAATAGATTCACGCAGCGTGTGGTAAATGCAGTGTTTAGTAATTTACTTGTGAACGTAGGGTATGTTTAAGACTATGACAAAATACGAATCCATAGCTATATAAAGGTTTCACAATATGTATGTATCTCAAAGAATTTGCTTACAGAAGTTGAATTTAACATAGTCGCATGTTAAAGAAAAAAACAAATGATATATATACGTATTTGAATGAAGAAAAAATATACGGGTTCGTCTCTACAAAATGAAACGACGATTTGATCATGGATATAGCTTATCTTGTATAAAATGTATAATAAAAAATAATACAGGAAACAGTGCGCTTTAGCGTAAGATTATTTCCGTAAAACTACTTTCGAAATTTCATCTGCCGCAAACATACAAGGAAATGAAAACTCCCCTGCCGTTCATCGGCCAGACGATTCCGTTACGAGAAGATGATTCGAAAACAAATCTATTTTAGACAACCGAGGCTTTTAATTGGACGATATAAAACAAATAAATTGCTACAAATAACTAGACTATGGCGAGTACTGTCGTGTTTCCTTGTTGTCATAGTTACCATGGGGTTGTGACCACAAACATTCATCAAAGCAGAAAATGTGACAATATCAATTTCAAATTCGTTTATAATACGTAAATCAATATTTGTTTCCCGAAAGCTAGACATCGATTGCCATAGGATTTCAGTTTGCAAATGTATTGGTAATTTTCACCAAGGCTTTGAATAATACAGCAATAGTAATGTTATATAAGAAATATTATGATAGATTTCTGTCTATGATTTCTACTTGCTCAATAGAAGATAATTGACAGAAATATTGAATAAAAATAATAAGTTACTAACTTATTACATTGCTTATTTTGTAAAATATTTGTTTACAAAAAGACTCCATACCTATTGGTAAATCGGGAAGTGTTATCTGCAACTATCTTAACAAAACAGTATTGTAATTTGGCGATTTGTAATGACAATGCATAACTATAATTTCTCAGCGCATGTACTATTTATTCATGACAGGATGATCTGAAGCTATTGAGAAGAAAATCGTAAGACTGACCCTATGAAAATGTATTTGGTTATTTTCGTAGTAAATTAGATACCGTAATAATTCAGTAGTTATAGATATAACTAACATTCGTAATTATCCTTACGAGTATAGAAAGGAGTATAATGCAATATTAATTTATCATTTCATATACCACAATTTTTTTTAGCTAGAACATAATATCGCTTTGATATCGAAAATTAAGCAAAATAATCAATCAATTATCTGATTGACTTCATAGGGAAGCTGTACCCCAAAAAAATTGTTTAACTCTTTTTAGTATATATACATGTACAATGAACTGCGTAATTCGATTTTCTGTTAAGAACTTAAAACATCTTACAGATATACCGAATACCACCGCTTCGAATAGAAATAAATCCTTAATTGTTTGTTATGAGTACATAAAAACAATAAACCTTATTAATTTATAGAAAATGAAATATGCACATAATACACTAATATAATACTCAAATATATTACAGATTTAAAGCACCGTAAATATCGATATATATTCTCATCTCAGTAGGAGTCGGTTGTGCGCCCGAAACTGGTTTTGGCTCTGAGTAATGCATAGTGCATTAAGTTTTATGACATCGTCACACTAAGACGAATAAAATAATATATTAACATTCAAGAGTTTTGATCAAGGTTAATATTTTTGTTAGCTATTTATCGTCACTATTTTCAAGAAAAATCGATAAATTAATTCCGTACATGTATCACCTAATGTTTTTGGAAATATGTATTTGCAAATTTTCCAAACACAGACTCATTGTTCATTATCAAAACAAACTTTAATTTTAAATAATACTAGTCGTGTGCCCGCGGCAGGGCTCGCTATTCATATGTTCTTCACTTCGTTTTAATTTTTTTGTACGGGACCCTAATTATTTTCCTAAAAATTGTTTAGTACTAAGATAAAGTAAAAATATTTCTCATAAATTCAAACACTTTCCCATAAAACTGTCGATTGAATCGGATTTTATTCAATTTTTTTTTATGAGTTTTAATTTTTTTACGCGAATATATAATTATTTTTGGAAATAAAAAGTATCTTAAGTTACGCAGAGTAACATCAGCTATCTACCAAAAAATGCCCGTCAAATTTTATTTATTAGTATAAATAGGCAAATTTAATTTCTTCCAAACAAAAATTTTGCGGCCGAATGCTTTCAGCACTCGCCCCCAAAGTTCGGTGAAGGTTTAAAGGCCCTTCCGGTCAACAGCATTAGCTAGGTTAGAAAAAAAATCTTCCAGACAACGTTGTAAGTTATAGAACTCTCAAAAAAAGAAAATCAAAACGCTCATAAGAATGACTTGGTTTTCAAATTATAAACCACACAGTGATGGAATTATACGTATACAATTTATGGACTTATGTATGTATATACAATTTACGTTATGGACGTATGGACTGGAATATAATAGTAATTTCTGATTAATAAAAGTAATATCAAAGCATGAATTGAAATTAATCGTTTTGCTAACAAGGCGGGATAACACGAAGGCACAAAGTGTCTGGGACGAGCTGAATTTAATAGCCGGGTATAATTCAATTGTTCCGGCGTCCCGGGTTACTGTGGAACTACTGTCCTGCGCCATGGACCGGGTCCAGGTGGGCTTTCGTTTCGATTTATTTGTTGGTTTTAATTGAACCAAGCACACTAGAAAATACGTAATCCATTGGCCGTAAGCACGTTTTCTTGTATACGTAATACGTATTTATCTAATGAAAGTATCAATTTTCTAAATTACAAAAGTCTATTACTTTGACAAACATAATGATAATATTTTGGATACGTACTTTAGCTCCAAAGCCTTCACAATGACCTCTTGTTTATTATATTGCAAAACAAATTCACAACCGAACTTTTAAAAGATAAGTATTCGTCATTATCTATCATTCTTCGTCTTGATCTATTGATTAAAGCATCATCATCAACCAATTGCTGGACATAGGCCTCCCACAAAGACCAGAATCGGCCTTGCGCCACCAGTATCCAGCAGATTCCCGCGATTTCCACTAGGTCGGCGGTTGTTGGTAGCCTACCAGCGCTAGGTCTTCTGGTACGTAAAAACCATATGAGAACCATTTAGCCTCGTCAGGCATCGGTTCTTCGAACAATGTGCCCTTCGATAGATCTTCTCGTGGTTAACGTAAAAGGTGACTAAGAGATAAATCAAAGAATGGGTAGCAACATCCTTTGAATGCTTCAAGTACCTAATTGCTATCGCAAAACCAAATTTGCCAAGCGTGGCGATTATCGCCATCTCTGTAAGGAACGACACAATCGATAAAAGTAATATTTGACATTAGTTTGTCTTAAACTATATCAAAACTATTCGGATTTTTTTAAACGTATGACCACTTCAAACTTGTAAATGGGGCGATGTGGTAATGGACTATCTGAAATAATAAACGCAATATATGCCAAGTAAATATTCCAGTCCAACAATTTTTACACTGCGTAATATGAAGAGGCAGACAAATGGAACAAATTCGATATCACTGTCCATTTCGTTTTGTAACATAAACGAGACACGTAGATACAATATCATTACGATAGTCATCATAACAAAATAGGGAATGAATAACCGCAATGCCTTGCAATACGAGGTTAATATCAAATATTGGTTATGGGATTCCATCCAACGGCGAGGGAATCAAACAAATAACTTACCTACATTTCACGACATTACCAGTAATATCTCGTAAAATGAGAAAAACTTGTTTGCTAAAATTCACAGACGGGTTTTTTGAAATGAACAACACTGACAGAATAAGACATTGTTTACAGTAAATATAAAAAAGAATATAATTATATTTTTTCTACGTTCTACGTTTAGTAAAAAAAATGCTGTTTACTTTAATTTGCTATGATTTAACGCTATGTTTAACTATATATTTAAAAACCTACAGTACTATTGTTTATCTGTGTCTATTCTAAGAGGTAAACATAAACTACAGAGCTTGATAACATCAACGTACAATCAGTCTCGTTAAATCGCCGCTGGGCGCCAATTACAGTACGGTATTGGACTGATTTCACGGAAAATAACTGTGCCTTTGCCCTGGCGGTATATTTTACATAAAACATTTATCTAATCACGGTTATTGATCTTCATTTGTTTCACTAATTTTACGATGTAATACATTGTTTTTAGCTTTTACAAAAAATAACACAATATTATGTATGTAAATAATAAAATCTTGAACGTCTCGATTACGAATGAGCATCATTAAGGAACTTTATTAGGTCGATTTGAATGTAACTCTTAGATAAATGCATGAGCAAATCTTAAGAAAGAAGTTACATACTTAACTTTTTCATAGATGTTTGATAAATAATAATAATGGTAAAATATTTCATATGAATTACGTCGTGAACTTACTTAAACTGAAAGAAAGTAGTAAAATAATTTGAATGTTGTTTTCAAACATACAGTTTAACTTTAGGAAGGGCCTAAGGTACGATACGAAGATTACGCTTTTTAAAGAGAATATTATTATTCAAAAAAGTCAAGTTACAAAAAAACTAGAAGTTCGAACCCATTTTATTTAGGAGACATGTAGTGCCGATTGAAGTTCAAAAGCATATTCACGGGAACAATATCGCGATCAGCATACAGCGTATAGAAATAATATGCACGTAGTTTTGTTTGTTCAAACTAAGTGGTCTTTATTAAAATTAAACATGAACTTATTAAATTTACTTAAAGTAATTATTAAAATTACATTTAAAAATTAAAATCTGGATAAATAATAATATTATAAATAAATAATACATAAAGTAAATGTTTTTCTAAGATTACAATTTGATTCTTATTAGTATTTATGAGTTAAATTTCATGTTATTTTGCATATAACAATAAGCCCTTGAGACTAATGTGGCGTTTAAGCCAGCTTTCCATTGTTTTCCTATTCTCATTTTTATGGGTAATCGACATAATAATGTAAATAGTTACTTATGTTAAATGCATGTATGTAGTTCTAACTAAATTGTGCATTGGAAGAAAATCAACTAGTGACATAGTACTAACATTTATAAAAAAATATATAAATAAAACGTTACATTTGTTTCATATTCCCAACGCCGTATTTTTCACAATATAAATAAAACACGTTTCAAACACAAGCCATTTTATCTATACTCACCGTACAGGGTGATCATTCAATCGACACGCGTGTAACCGACGAGTACCCAATGCATTCCTCCCGGATCGCTCGGCAGTGTAACGAGTAATGTCCAATTTACAATTCACGTGTACCGGTAATATGATTTATCCAACGCTTTGTGACTCGGGCACAGTCGGTCCCCTCGGATGTTCAGCCACAACAAAGGATAGAACTTTCATGAATGATTCTTTCGTTCGCTATTCGATATTGGTTTTGTCGTGTAGGTATTGTGTTTACAAATTGAACAAATAATATTATTGTAACGGTTTTAATGTTCGATTTGTAGTTTGTAATTAAGAAGATGTGGGAGCGACGTTTATTCCATACAAAGGTAGTCCCCTGTTTCCTCTCTGAATATAGTAGATACCACATCACCGCCATGCCCGTACGTTTTGATATTTTACATAAATTAATTATTATAGAAAATAGCAGCCCTTAAAAATGAGAAAAAATGCTAATTTTTTACCGTCGCTTTCATGCATCCGTCAAATAATTTAGATGAATAAAAACAAAAAGAGTAAAACGTTGATGCATAAGCAAAGTCTTTCTTATTTTATAACTGAAAGAAAATTAAAATTGGCCCAGTTTTGGAGGAGGAAAAAGGGTACTACGAAGTGATGTTTTTCGTCTATTTTGCATAGGTAAAATCAGCCCGCGCTGCAGTTGTCCCTTTCGTGTTTTATAACTCTTTCTTTGGCACGCAACGCGATAGCAATAGATTTCAGTAATATCTGTTTTTCAAATTCATCGCCTACCGCATATCCTCTTAATGAACATAGATACTTTTAAGCATCATGATTGTTTGTGGTTCTGTAAATTATTTATTGCGGTGATACCCGCTGTGATACGGTGTGAACGGTGATACTCATTTGACAAAAGATGTTTAGATTAACGTACTTAGTTTTATAACTAAACATAAATATTATACCTTCAAATTTACAGTAATCTAAGTAAAAAAAAACGAAGTTTTGACAAACTTGTGATTAAAGTTATTAAAAGTATGCGTAATTATATCTTTGTCGTTCTTCTTCAAAATTTTCTTATAGGTTCATATAAAATAATTCGAACTTATTTTTAAATATAATAAAGTTAATATAACATAGTTCAAAAATGTTATGTGGAGTAATTTTATGACTCCAGCTAACAGCTCGATTTTTGACTTAAGTTTGTCGAGATTCTGACAATCCAATACACATTAATAGATATCTCATTGTACCCAATATTATGAATTACATCATAAATAATTTATACTAGAAATGTATTATTTAATTAGTAGTTAAATTAACAATAATTACCTACGTAAATAAATATATATGTTAATAAGGTTTCTAAGTAAATAGATCGTGCATGTGAACAATTTACCAATGTGGAGTACATTAGAATGTCTAAAAAACACTTTGAATAAATTTACAGATTTTATCTATAAAAAAATTAATAGAATCCAAATCTATAATTTCAAACACTCCTATAACTACACATGTTTTAATTCATGTAACGAGTTACGAAGAAGTTAATCAACAGTAATTAAGAAGCTTCAATATTCTATGTTATTTATTTACTTCTCTTCTTGTTCATACATAATATGAAGGTACATAGTCTCCCCTAATCTTTACCCCTATTTATAACTACATCGATAGTAAATTGGTAATTATGTTCGAAACTTTTTCTGTGTTGAACGCAATTATTACTAACATTTTATTAAGAGATAAAATAAATATGACCTTTCATTGTATACATACTTGCTGACTTATAGTAAACACAAATCATGCGTAAAGTACATTTTACTTCATTATAGACTTAAACCACCCCATCGTTTAACATAAATAAAATATAATTATATGAGAATGTTTTCCTTTTTAAATGCCACTCTAGAGAAACGAAATGATTTTAGCCTCAATGCCATATTTCATTCTTCAGACGTTCGTTGCACGCAAATCGAGTTTATATAATTCGATTTTTCATCGTTTGCGTAACAAAATAATTCTTTTCGCAAGAAAATATTTGTGTTATTTTTTAAACACAAGTACAAAAGACAAAGTATTTCTTAGTTTGTTAGAAATATGTATAGTAGTTTAGTTTTGAATTATTATTTGATAAATACTTGTTATCAAGTTTGTATCAAATCAAATTTGGTATCAAATTAAATTTTAATTTATGCATAACTTATTAGAATTAAAATCCATCCCAAAGCACACGTAGAATACACGTAGAGGTTAAGATTGACTTTGATAATAGGTAATTAGAAACATTATATTAGGGCACGTTGTCATTTAGTCTTTTTACTAAATTGTGAATTACCTAAATCATAAAATATGGTTCTAATCTTTTGTTATTTTTTTTTAAGTTATTTGATTGATTAACATTGTGAGAGAATGTGCTTTTTCAGGACCACGAAACAAAACAATTCAATTTTCTAAAAGCCAAACCTTCCAAATGGTGAATTCTAGAGAGGTAAGTAATGAAAAACAAAACTCAATAGCTGAAGATGCGGTGTAAATAGCTTGTAACGCAGTCTCCTGATCCGGCTAGCACGTAAAAGTAACGTTAGGAATTCGATTTAGACCCTTCGAACCCGACGTCCTTCCTGAATTTAAATCGTGGGTAAATTCGTGTTCCACTAAATTTTCCCCTAATATTTTTAAATTATACATAAAATTTGTTTTGTTATCTCGCATCGCCTTTTATAAATCTGAATATGAAAATGACATTTTATAAACATATACCGATCCATATTATCCAGACAAGGAAGCTGTTGCATTGTTTAACTACTAGCTGCGTGCCCGCGGCTGTGCCCTCCTTTCATATATTCTTCACTGAGTCTTTAATTTCTTTATACGGAACCCTAATTATACTTAAAAAAAAATTTTTTTGCTACTAACATTAACATACTTCTCACAAATTCAAATGCCTGCCAGTAAAACTGTTCAATGAATCAGATTTTTTACACAATTTCGTGAGTTTTATTTTTTTTCGCAGAACCCTAATTATTTTCGAAAAATAAAAGCAGCCTAAGTAATGCGGAGCTATCATCAGCTATGTAACAAAAAAAAAAGTCCCGTCAAGATCGATCCAGCCGTACCGGAGATTACCCGGAACTAACAGACAGGCAGACAGACAAAATTTAAAAAAATTGTATTTTTCGGATAGGTATCTTATATACATTCGTATGTATTTAGTTTAAATTGTTATTTTGACATTACAAACAGACACTTGCATTTTATTTATTAGTATAGATATTCTCCAGAATAATAAAGTGCAATTAGCACACGACTATGAAACGAATATACAATGTCGCATCAATTTCGTACTTCGTTATTAATATTATACCTAAAAATCATTTTGCAGTTCCTTCTATATTAATCATTTCAGTTATTTATTTTAATTATTCTAACAAATTAGGTACATATATTCAAAAATATAAATCTGAACGTCATCGTAATCAAAATATTTACTACTTCATCAAACAGATTACCGTCTTCAAAAATTAACTGTAATTATTTCTGTAATTTGATTCTATCTGAAAATTATTCGCTACCATAGTTAATATTAGATCTATACTATGATAGGTACCTATATTAAAACTTCTTTGTTAATGGAGAGGAAATTCGGGTCAACGCGATTCATGCAAATGAATTATAGGATACATATTAATTATATACCCTCGACCCTCGATGATTGCTTTCTCATGTAATTTGTAAACGTAATGACTTAGGACCTCTATAATTTCTGGATCATTTAGTTCCTGCCACGTCTTATCGAGCACTAAATTAGGGGAATTAATTATCCATATACAATTTTCGATAGCTGAAAAGATTTATTTTTGAACTTTAAGTTATACTTTTGATTTTTAATAAGTTTAATGAAATATTAAATAAACTAGTTTGTAAGCTAACGTTTGATTATAATCGGGTGGATATCAAGTAACAATATTGCTAGGGAGTATCACTCTAGTTAAGAACAGTTTCTTAGGTTAATTTGACTTTAATTTCGTATTTACCATTAAAAAATAAAAAAAAACCATTTCGCAATTTATTATTTAGCTTACGATAAACTCGCGTATCCAGACAATTTGAGTAATTCAGCTGATTTACAGTCGTATTGCTACGTCCGCAGCCCAACGAGCCGAACTGCCTCGAGCGATGCAAACATTGCTACGGCGAAAAAATAAATAAATCAATATTGCCTGAATAAAAATATATAAGCGTACGAATGTTTCAAGTCACATTATATTTTTTTTCAACTGATATTTCATTTGAAAATATTTTCATTACAAGCCTATGTTACGCAGCATGAAGGTTAAACAAGTTTTTGAAAAACCAAATTTGAATTACTTAAAATATACAATTACTCGAGGTTGGAGTCTGGATATAGAATGAACTGTAATGTTATAGGGATCGAGGTTTATCTTATGGGAGAAGTAAACAACTAATTTTGATTTGAAAAACAATAACAATGAATTAAGGAAGATGATAATATTATAATGGGTTTACTTTATATGTTGATTACTCATAAAAATGAGACAATAGGAAGACAATAGGAAAACAATGGAAAGCTGGCGTAAACGCCAGGTTAGTGCTCAAGGGGTTAATATATGTATAAACAAATTAATAGTTAAATGAATTATTAGAAAGTTACAAACAAGGGATACAATATCATAGTAGACTTCTTAATAATTATTATATTGTATGTTTTACAAACATGTTTATGTACTTGGTATAAGGGTCATGACATAACACCTATATAAGCTCACAATAGTATTACATGGTACAGAATTGCCAATTAACCGCCTTCAGGTTTCATGACAAAAAATGTAGTCATCCAATTTTTCTTAATCTGCTTGTACATCACAACCCCGGGCAACATAATTGTGGTCATTAACTCGAGTACCACTCTAGAGTAAATGAAAAAGTGAAATATTATAACCAGGACAAAAAAAAAAAACAAGTCAAGTGTCGGTGTAGGGTTAAATGAAATTACAAGTTACGGAAAAATTAAACTTTCCTCGTATCCTTTAACCGCTAGGTAACTCATTATAGAATAAGTAAAACTTTACCTAAAAATGATGAAGACGGGCGAAACTTTTCCTCTTTACCGACTTCAAAATGAACTTCGCTTTAAGGGTAAATTCTATTTTGAACTTGTAAATTCCATCTACGGAGCAGTTACTTAAGCAAGTCTTTCATTAGCAATCGTCACGTGAGTTGAATTATAAGGTCGCTAGGTTTAAAAGTCTAAAGAAAGGAATATTCAAAAGACAATAGTCGCGCGGTCCGTAACGCTTGCGATTGAAAACCCTTCTTTTACTCGACTCCTCTGAATATAAATGGAGAACAAACGTAACCAATTACTCTCAGTAAAGTAACTTTTAAAGCGATGAATTTTTGGTAAGAATTTTCATATTATCCATACCTACCTAGTTTATAACAAAGGTTTCCGCAAAATTGACATGTGTCCCAAAATGAACAAGAATATAGTCCATGGTATTTATTTATTAACTAAAATATTTGGAATTTAATCAATTGTTATTATGTTACTTCAATATTTATCTGGGTTGTAGATAATTAAACATTTATTTGATAAATAGCGGGCGCTCGCGACTTCATCCACGTGTCTTGTCTTGATAAAATGTGGATTTTTTTGTTTGACCCATGCTCCCTTTACACCGAATTTTATTCCAATCGATAAAGTCATTTTTGAGTTTATGATAATTATTGTTTTATACTTTTCAAAATTGATGTTGATAACTTTTATAGTATGTTAACATATACTTTGTGCAAATACAATATTATCAAAAACGGTCAACCCGTTTCGAGATAAATCTGGAAAAAAAAAAAATCGCTCCTTGACACAGACTTTTTTCGTACAAAGTTTCATCAAAATCGGTCAAGCGGTTTTCGAGTTATATGTAAATGTCAAGTATTTGCTCAAATACACATCTGTCACAAAATTTCTACAAAAAATTAAATGTACAGACAGAACTTCAGTTTTGTGATTAGGATAAATGCCACGTGAGCGTACTAAATTCTTAGTTTAAGGGAAAAAATAAATTAGGCACAATAGTTTATTGTATAAAAGAGCAGAGACGTGTTAGGGCTCAGTGAACTCGTATACTGAAGGTTCGCAATGGTTACAAAAAGAACCTTCGTCTGTCACTCTCGACGGGGAACTCTCAAGGACAATAAAAAAACACTTTCATCCCACCGCGCGTGAATGTAAAATAGGGTAACGCTGTATACACTCGCAGGAACACACACACGTTGCTAGAGGCAATAATGTTGTGGCATTTACCAAAAAGCGAGAGAACTAGTTCAAAATACCCCAACAAATTTCTTACACAGAAAGTTAGATTGCCTGGTTTTGCAGCATATGGTAAGCTAATGGTAACTAGTGGTTAACTATTGATGATCGTGTTTTGATGGAATGTGTTATAAACAATAATATTTTAAGTTAAATATTCTATAGAATTTTAGTGAATGCCACTAGTAATGAGATTGATAAAATCCTATCTGATTTGATGGAAAGTGGATTTTATGTAAGGCGAGGTATGCACGAATACTTTTAATTTTATTAATATTAGATTATGATGGGGCTGATATGATTTTTGTTACTCGTCCCTATAAAATGAAATATCTCAACATTCTTCACCCATTGAAACAAAATTAAAATACTTTATGAGTAAGTAACTAAATAAATATATATCAGATATTAAACTATATTATGATATGAAAGGATTTATAATATTTCTAAAATAGGTACTCAATTCAGCCTCCACGTAAAAACACACTTATAAATGATGATAAGTATGGTTTTTTAATCTATTGTATTGGAAATTTTATTTGGAGTAATGTGAATGTGAATCTTGTAAAAACGTGAATGCTTGATAAAATTAAAAAAAAAAGTAATTGGATAAATGCGTTGCTTTCCTATAAGGCCAGTACAAAAGCTCATACTACTTGATGTCAAAAATTTGATGGAGTAAATCGAAGATAATAACGTCTTTAAATAACCACAGCTGTTTATCAATAGTATATGTAAGTAAATATATTCGGTAATTGCGGACACATTCACAAGAGAATAAAATTGTCATAACTGTTTAGAAATAGTTTATGAACTTAATCTTTGGTTAATAATAAAAAAAAAACAAAGATATTTAGTAAGCATCAGTTAACCGGATTACTGGTTTATTTACTCAACATAACAACGAGATTTGTAAATGTCGGAAACAAATCAAAACAATTTATTTAAGATAAATGAACTTTAATATTTTGTGCTTCAAGTAAAATTATATTAGACTTTATAGGAGGAATATAATTTCAAATATATGTTCATCGACTCATAAGTAAAGGACATACATAAAATCTAGACCTAATTAATGTAATCTACCGTTACGTAAAGAAATGCAATAACTTTTTTCGCCAAGTCTTTATCATTGATTATCTTAATTTAGTACTTATAGAAAATAAACAATATTCATAAAAATCTAACAAAAATCATTCCAATAGACCATAAATAGAAGAAATCGTTACTATGTACAGTACATACACAGACCTTGAGCACAGCGAAAATACATGTTTTAAATATGATCTGTCTATGACTCGAGGTGCATTATGTAAAAATGTTACTTATATATGTCCGAATGTTATCTGGTTTGCGTTATATTACTGGACAAATATTACTCTCTATCTCACATAAGAGTACCAAGAGCGTTAAATTGTGTAGATAATAAACAAATAAATAAAAGAACAGTAATTTATACAATTCGTACTGGTAAAATAATATATTAAATAAGAAAGACATTCCTAGATTGTAAAGAAGTTCGAATTACCATGAACAAATATCAATGTACCTGTTTTAAAATACTATACCAGTCAATGCTTATTTTTTCTAATAAATAACTATACATAAAAAGGCAATGATAAAATAGTTTAAGACATTTTACATGTCTGTTTATCAATAGATTATCTTTATTCTTTTTAGTTATAATTACAAAACATTTAGAATCAGCTTTTAAGTCTTGTTCAAATTTTCAATAAGGATAACGGTCGAATTTCGACCAAAAGGCAAACACAAGTTTGAATCAAAATATTATGAAAATATTTTAAGTTATACATAATACATATTTTACGCAGTTAATGATATATATTTAATGGAACGGAGAAAGGTAATTACTTTCAGAGATAGTTCCTGAACTTTGAATAGTGAGGGTGAGATTCGAGGTCGGTGCTCATTTGAATGGCAGGGTGACAGTCAAGAGTGCCGCTTGTCTCGACGAGGTATTTCCGTCAGATACGACGAGTAGTATTCACACCACGTACTTATAAGTGTGTACGTGATATGTGGTAGAGATTGATCTGTGTAAGGAGAACAACCGAAAGAATGTAGATTACTACTAATATTCCAATTATTTAGAAATATATAAGTAATTATGTTGATGATCTCTTTTACTGATTTGACAGTTTGGCATTATTATAATAAAACTAAAAGTATATTTTGATCCTTCAAATATTATTGTAAGCAAACATTTGCGTAGATCTGAGTGTCATTGAATTAAATCAATAAACAATTGTTTTACATCCAAATATAAGGGTTAATTCTCATAGTGACGAGATTTTAAGTCATTAATCACATTAGGGAAAAAATACATGTTCATGAAACAACGAAAAACTTTGCATATAATCTAGCCAAAAGGATTAGAATGAAGAATCGTAACACCAATAAATTTATAAGTAAAGTAAAGCATTATATATTAACAGCGGGTTTCAATATCGAATTTTAAAAGTTAAAATTGTAATATACCTAACGTAGGTACATTAGTTTTTATAACTGTTTACGACACTGATCTGACACTAGATTAATTGAAACAGATCGAGATCGTATATTGAAACCGGCCGTTAGAAAAGCCTGAAAAAACTATGTTAAATGTATGTAAAATTAGAAATAACTTGAATTCAAAAAACAAATCCTATTGTTTAGCAATTGTTTATTTAATGCCCCTTTCGAGAAGCTTATAAACACACAATAGGTATACGTCTCCAGAAACTCACACAAAATCCTAATATCTACAGCCAAGAGCGGTGACAGTGGCTGAGTGTTTGCTTTGCACCCATCCACGTTCACCGATGGGTTAATAGCGGCCCTCGGTGACACTGCGAGTGGATAAGATTTCGTTTCTATCCGCCTTAATGAATTTTTGTATTTATAGACAATTGGTTTATTCTTATTCACAACATTATTTGAACACTTTAGTGGTTTATTTTATGTATTAATTATTTTTCTTTTTATGGAGTTTGTTTATTTATTTTTTGTATTTAGTATGTATAAATTATATTCACATGTCAATTGAAAACAAAGATGTAATTTTGTATGGCTATTTATTATTATTTTTAATTTAATTTACAATACAATACCTACAAAGAGCTGACCGTACCTTCGGATGTCTTCGTTCTTACAAGTAAATCAAAATTTTAATTAGACAAAAATGATGAAATATCCTGCAATTATTCATAGTTAAAGATATTCTGTGGCAATAGATTTTAGATAATTATATGTTTCGTGATGGAACCATCGTATATTAAATTCAGAACGAATAAATGTATTATAACTCTCTGTTTGTGAATTACCTAAAATTACATTTGTATGTGTAGTTTTATAAATAATATCATACCATACCAAAGAAATAACAAATTATTTTAGAACCAGTTCATATAAAGTAAATTCAAAAATTTCAACATGTGACATAATACAGACCCGTGGTTATTGCCAGTGCGCTTCTTCTGGGAATAAATAAATATCAATTTTCACCTCAAAGAAAATCAATCTGACGGAGGATGGAGGTTCAGACAGTCGGGAATGTGTGAGGTAAATCATTATACGTTGATATAACGTACTTCAGAAATAGAATAAAATTAAAGTTAATGATACAAAAAAAAACCCTATTTCAAATAATATAATTATTAATACCATACAATATATTACATTTCATTTAAATGTCATTTAATATTATCAATGGGCATTAATTGATCTGTATTAAGGGTTTGCTTAAATAACCATTAGAAGGGCGCGTGCGAGTTAGTAACTAAAATTATTTATAATATTGTATGTTGTTAATTAAATATTGAAAACGTATACTCCAGCTGTACTTAAATGAATAACGTCAGTCTGAACTATAAATTAGATTAGATTACGGGTATAATAATGTAAATAATAGGCTATCAAAATTCAGTCATCATCTTCTATAACTTATATTAAGTATGGTACAACAATAAGGATTTCAATATGAATTTCAACGTAAAATTTGAAAAATCTCCTTATTTCTGGCACTCGTTAAAGTATTTGGATGAAATAGTCCACAATAGTCAACAGTTCACTATTTTCTATTCCGCACAGGTTAAAAGTAGAAAGGGGACGTGCTCTCCTGAATTAAATTTTACATCAAGTCGTTCAATATGTCTATAAATAGGAGCCGGTCTATTTTATCGTAGCATTCTTAAAATGTTCTTTAACGGATTTCAAAAAGTTTTGCTATGGCAAAGATTATATTTTGGTATCTATAGCTTTTCTCTGACACAGTTGTAATCTGTAATTGTACATATAATAGTGGGCCACATATGCCTCAGGAAATATGACGGATGGGGTAAGGTAATATATAGTATGAGAATAGAGACTCAGAATTGACAATATTTCATTTTTTGAAGTAAAACGGAAGTTATCATTCCGAAGTTATTATTTATACTATAAATTAAATTATCAATAAATGCTATTCTAAACTTAAAAAAATATATATATATATATATATTTTTATCTTTAATCTTATAAATATCTATAAATGTGTGATCTTTTAGGAATATGTATCTGCTATAGCAGTCAAAGATGTTTTTTTTTACTTCAACCATGCGTACAGGTTACACGCACAATTTCATTTTTAACATATTTCTTAGCTCTCATATAACGTTCTATCAAAGTACGTAACCTAAAAATTATTATTATATAAATAATTTATTTCGTACAACACTACGAAGAAATATATTTTTGTTTAAATAAAGCCAGTCTCATTTATAAATACCAAAGAATCCTTCGAAAACAAAGCATAAATCAGTTTCGAAGAAGACTAAGTCTATCTTGTCAAGTAGAGACAAGTAATATCTCTCAGTTACAGTCTACAGTTTTTCCTTTGATAACTCAAAATAACCCTATGAATTAAACCTTTTAAATCCCCCAGATGCCAGTGAGAATTAACATTCTTTTAAACCATTAATAAATTGAGACTAGCTATCTAAATGTCGCTTAGAAGCGAAAAGTAGCATTCTAAGCACCTCTATCTTCACCTTTTTCCTCTACAATTTATTACTGGCAAGATCTTACAAATGATTGTCTATGATATTTATTTATTTTCAAATGTTGGCAATGACCATGTAAAACGTTTACTAAATTAAAATCAACTATCTATTTACCTAAATTGCTTTAGCGCAAATGATTTGAAATTTATTGAAAAAACATGTGCCTTAAAACTTAACTTACAGTTTTTACGCTGAATCTAAGATAATTCCGTTCTACGAATTTATTTTTAAAACAAAACTATTTCCAAGAAAAAAAAAACACTTAAAGGTAATCTTGTGATTATGTTAATATAAACCTGCTTACTCAGACCTTCTCTGAAACGCTTATCTACTATTGACATTGAAATACTCAACTGAAAAGTATGCAAATAGATAAAAAGGAAAGTTTGATGAAAATATTGTAGGAGCCGTAACAAAAAAAAATTGTACAGTAAGTGAAAATAGATTGAGTTATGAAGAATTTCACTTTGAAATTGTAATATTTTCCCTTCCTTGTCAGTTTTTGACTTAAAAAGGATTTGCAACACTAATTGTAAAACATTCTACGCAGCGTTTTTAAAGAGGAAAACACTCTTTTTTACAAAGTAATTATTATGCAAAGCTTAATTAACTGAACAGAAAATCTACTTCAGAGTAAAATATTATAAGAGGTAAATTCTATTCTATGTTATGGAAAGCAAGATCTAAAATATTTACAACTCAACTTTGATCTTAACACAGGCACTCAGATTGTCATTAGTAATATACACCTAACTACGCTCAACCTTTATGCATACCACATGGGTTTTTATTATCCCTCAGTAGAGTCAAAACCACCACCGCCATAAAGTCCGCCAACGTCGACCATACAAGATATTTCTCAAACTCCAAATAAAACTGATCGATTAAAAATTTTAGTAATAGCTTAATGAGAATCGAACTCTAGTATTTTAAATTAGATTACGATACTTGACTCAATTATAGGCAGCCAAATATATTAAAGTATACTTTTAAAACAGATATTAAAGTATACTAATGAAATAAATATACCAAATAATTATCTGCGTATAATTTTCAACCAATTAAATTATGCAATGTGGTTTTTTTTTTAAGATCCGTAAACTGTAAATGATAAAGAAAAACAAATGTATGTCATTTCTAGTACATATGTATATCCTAAACTATGGATATATGTTATAAACTATGTTATAAAAAAGTTAAAAAAAGAATTACACTTACTTTTCCATTTTGTCTCATGGTGGAAGTAAAAAAAACATGAATGCTTAAGTATTAACTTATTGTTTTGAGGTTATTCTTTAATAAAAACATACCAAATAAATATTATACGTGTAGATTTATTATTAAAGTTATATATGGTTTAGCGCCCTATTTAATGTGTCGACTACCCATAAAAATAAGACAATAGAAAGAAAATAGGAAAACAATGGAAAGTTGGCGTAAACGCCGGGTAAGTGCTCAAGGGGATAATAAGTGCACTAATTGGGGGGAGTACTTGAAAAGGGTTAGCAATGCAACCATTGTTCAAAAGAATATTCATGATTTAAAACATCATGAAAACAACGCCAATAAATAAATATGGTAATAGTACATACGAGACCACTGAATCGGTTTTCGAAATTTCTGGAATTTTTCCAACTGATATAGAAGCAGACCGCAGATCGATCAGGACAGACGAGTTCGAGTCGGAACGTCTTAGTGAAATCACACACGATCTACAAGTGCGATACTGTGAATAGTATGATCAACGAATGTGATTACTGTCTAGTGAAGTGAATACAGCAGAGTTTCTCAATCTTATTTTGCTCACCGCCCACTTTGAGAATATATCTTTTTTATAATATAATTGAGATTATATTTTTTAATCTGCTCACGCCTCCTCTGGGCTATCTCAATGGCCAATTTTGTCTGAGTCATCTACTGCCACCTGAAAATCTCAAACGCCTACAAGAAGATGCTATCACCCACGTTGAGAACCTAGGGTATACAAAGTGTACCGAGTAAACTATTTATTATGTTCATATCTGGAGTTGTCACAAGCGTCACTCTTACCTTCTCTATGACTACGTAAGCATGGGTATAATTTTGAAGAAAAAAAAAAAACAAAAATTAATGCTTAAACATTGCTTCCGTAAAAATTGTCCAAACCCCCCGTTCCCAATGTCATGTCAAAATTAGCAAAGCATGAACGCGAATCATTGATGATTACGTAACACTTGTAAGGCCCCTTAGAGAAAATCATGACTATTTTCATTTAGCATATTATGAGTGTAATGAAATAATAAAAATAAATTATCAAAAACAAAACAAATATATGATGTGGTCCTGGTGAAGGTCGCGAGAGTCCGTTGGATGCGGGTGGCGCTAGACCGGTCGTCGTGGAGATCTTTGGGGAAGACCTATGTCCAGCAGTGGACGTCTTTCAGTTGAATGGATGGGTGGATGGATATATTATGTATGATGGGGCATTTGCTAACTACATATATACTGAAAAACTCCACGTTCAACAACGTCGTGAATATAACAGTGAAAATTAACTGCTTTTTCGTCATTACGAAAGATATTATAGACTTTGATAGCATTAATGAGTGTGGCACTCTATTTTTCTAATAGATCACGATTTGCTACCAGCAACGATGGTCTATAGAAAGCTAAACTTTGTTACGCTCGGTGGTATCTTTAAATCACAGTTAAGGTCCGCTACAGTTTTTTTTTTTTTGCATGCTCAATTGATTTCAAGAGAGTTAGCCGTGGTAACTGTTACATTGTACGTTCGTTATGCGGCAAACAGTCCTTAGCAAAACAAAGGATTTCTGCTTAATTCTAGGCAATTATGCAATTCCAATTAGTCTTTTCAAGAAGAGCATAGACGCTGCGATATGATAAACAAAAAACCAGAATTATATATGAAATTTTGAATTCGTGAAAATAATAGTTTTGGATAAGTCTATTACTAACATAATTTTGGTTCCAATTGTTCAGTTATTTCCTCCACAATATTAATATGTCGATTACCAATAAAAATGAGATAATAGGGAAACAATGGAAAGCTGGCTTAAACGCTAAGTTAGTGCTCAAGGGGTTAATCACAGTGTACTCGGCACGCGACGTAATCCAATAATTTTATCTAAGATTGTGTACAAATTATTCCAATAGAAAATTTCAAAAATATTGTTAGAGATAGTTTACAATAACTTGCATTATACATATAACTAGCTGTGCCCGCGATTTCGTTCGCATAAAAAATAAATTAATAAACATTATCCATTGGGCCAAATTGTGAGTCTGAACTATTCTCGAATCCTCAGGGATGGGCACAAAAAATTTCATCAAAATTGGTTCAGCCGTTTAGGAGGAGTTTAGTCACATACACACGCACAGAAGATTAGAACATTTTGTATTAATGGCCGCCTGTGTAGCTACCTCCCTCAAGTTTGAAAATTCGTTGCCAAATACAAATACGTGAGGTTAGGCAGCATCACTTGAGAACCTGTAACTCTAGACTTAGTGCGTTTACCATCCTGGACCGCATCGTCATTTAGCATCAGGTGAGATTATAGTCAAAGCACTGAACCTACATAAAATTTAAAAAAAGTCATTCTTGAATCTTGGATGATCATTGGATAATTTCCTGTCGTCTGGGGAATTAAACTCGTCTTAAACACGAGTATAAAAAAGAGGAACTTGACACTCTAAGAAAAGGTCCTGGTGCTAGTCACCTTTTGTGGCTGAGTGCCTTCAGCACTCACCCCCAAAGTCACGGTGAAGCTGTAAAGGCCGTCCTGGTCAACAGCGTTAGCTAGGTTCGAAAAAAAAAAAAACTATGAAAAGGTCATTCACAACTCTCATTTTGTCGCACTTATTTAATGGTCGTATTCATATATGGTCTATGTTTTTCATGTTCCATCCTCTACTTCACTCATTGTCCTCAGTCGAGAACTGTTTCAAACGAATAAATCTTCTATAAATAAATGTTTGTAGCGCTTCGATACGCTCTTGAAATTTTTGGACCAAATTCGATTTATCTTTATATTATATTATAATATAATTAATATAGAAATTTAAACTAGAATTTTCTCATTGAAAAGAGAGAGTTTTTAGTAACTAGTCTGCACTAATTGGTTAGTCAACAAGTTCAGTCAACCAGACTATCGCATCGAGATGACTAATTAAATAAAGTAGGTAGGTCCTTTAGATGGTACTTAGACTTTACGTTACATAATTCAGTGAATTTAACAAATTTTAAAAATTGTTGCTTCACATCTAAATTATCAAATAATAAATATATTCAATGTCACGAGGACATGCTGTTTCCATTCCAGATTCCATTAATCTGATGATTTATAATACATTATTATTAGCTGACGCTTGTAATTTCGTTGACGTGAAATCATTCTATCAATAATGATTAACCATGTTATTATTATTAACCACCATGATAAAACGTAATAATTTGATCTTCGATTCTCCTTCAATGAAGATATCAGATCGTCCTCCTATCTTAATCCGAAATTCGTACCGGTTCTATACTCCTATGGTTAATAGAAGTTGAAGCATGAAAAAATCCATTTTATTATAGTTATGTTCTAGAATTGGCTGAGAAACTTCGCAGGTATACACAGGACAACTCATCAAAATTTTCTCGATACCGAATAAATTATTTAGGAAGACATCAAGGACAAACATATAAAAAAAATTCATTTTTTATTTATACAAGAAAACGAATATATATTGCCTATTTTCCTTTAGAAAATTATTTAAAGAACTGTTTTTTTTAGAGATCATTACATATGGGTACTAATAACAAAATCAGTAGTCATTTTCTATAATGAACTCCTCTAAAGATAAATTACGTTTTCAGTATAGTTAGGCCGTGCGACCCAACCACCATAGCTGAAAGTGATTAGAGCTTCGACCGCACGAAGCTCACAACCGCTCTACCTTGAAATATGCGGATAACTGATCGACGCTTCAAGTAATTCATCAAATAAAACGAACAATCTCTCGTATTGACTTTCCATGAATGTGAATTTAACAACTTATCAAATCTATTTAAATAAATAAAATTGAAGTGTTTGTTTTTAATATTAAAATAACAGCTTTTTTCTAAATCCATATGAATATATTTATATATATGCAAAAAAAAAAACAATATTTACGATGTCAAGTTGTTCCGGCTAATTTCCGGAACGGCTGGGATTTTGACCGATTTTGACGGGACTTTTCTGGCAGATAGCTGAAGTTATAAGGTGTAACTTACGCAAAATTTAGTTTAGGAAAATAATTAGGGTTCCGCGTAAAATATTAAAACTCCCATTCAATGGGCGGTTATAGCAAGTGTTTGAATTCTAATTCAAATATCTTTGGTTTTTGTTAGTACCAAAAATAATTTAGGGCCTGTACAAAAAAAAATGGAGTTCATTATTCCCATTGATTACTTAAAAACTAAAAAAAAAAATGAATTGAAAATATTATACCAGAAGCCACGGAAACAATAATAAATAAACTCATACAGAAGTGTACTTTGGCAAACTTTGTGATTTACTTTATTGTAATAGGTAATTATTCTAATAAGTAATGATAATAAAAATTAGACGTAATGACGAAAGTGCGATTATAAATTTCAAATACATAAATAAAAAAAAGAAATCTTATCCGCTGCTCAGTAAAACTGGTAATACCTCAATAAACATTGTAAATAGATTATATTATTTAAATCTACTCACCTTTTTTGGTTTTCCATTTTTCCTGAGTAGTTTAGCGCAACAAAGCCCCCTCGTATCAGGTATAGCCGCCGGGGGGCGACTAGCCCAACAAAGTCTCTTCGGGCTAACAGCCGCCGCCGCCTCGCTCCGTGCCTCCTCCTTATCTTCACACATTACCCTACCCCGTATTACACAACCTAAGAAAAATCACAACCGACCAGATATCGATGGTTTATGAGAACCTCTGGCATTGTTTCCCCTATAAAACTAAGATCGTCGATCGCTAAACCTATCACGGTTATATATGTTCAACAAAAAAGTCGATAACTATTCGCAATCGTCCCTCTGAACTATTTAGATGAACATGACTAGGATACCCTGACAACAAGGATGGAGTGAGCTAAAAATATTTTTGTACTGTTTCGTTTAATTGATTTATCAAAGATATTTATATATTAATAGCAATTTAACGTCCTATTGAGCATCTGAAACAAAAAAAAAACAATAACTCTAATCAGAAGATTTCACAAATTCTGCTAATGTCGGAAAATAATTTAACTTTACTTTAGACTGATAGAAGCCTTTGTAAAACAGTTATTATTGAAAAAACCATCGAATATCAAACAACTATTAAAGATATACTATATTTAATAATTATATATAAAAACTATTATTTTATTTACACGGATAATATATTCATATGAAATTATGCGACTATCAATGTAAAATACTAAGATAAAATAGTTGTTTTTATAAAATTCTAAAAAGTTGTTCTTGAAAACAAAGGTTATTAATATTTTTCATTATTCTATCACAAAATCAATGACGGCAAGTCCAGTATTTTTTTTATAAACCATCAAATAATTCGAAATCATAAATAAAATGTAAAGCTTTATCATTAGTAATGAGTGTTGTTTCATTAAAACAAAATCCAACTCAGCAACTTTTATGAACAAAGGCTTTTGTTACAAAACCCCGACAGTGAAGACGGGCTCGAAATGAACTTACGACTAATTTCCATGTAATTTGCGTTCTTAGTCGGGATTTGTCGAGGACTCGTAAAGTAAAAAATGTTACTTGTGAACCGCAACCTGATGAATATTAAGCAAAACACGTTTAATAAATGCACCAACTTGTCTTTATATTATTTCAGAAAATTCATTGTATAATACTTAGGAAAAAAAATCATCTACACACGGGTGCACATAAATATTCTAATCTATAAATATATATATATATATATATATATATATATATATATATATATATATATATATATATATATATATATATATATATATATATATATATATATATATATGTATATATATATATATATATATATACTAATAAATGAAGTTTCTGTTTGTAATGTTAAAATATTTTTTTTTACTAAATACATATGGATATATTTATAACGACAAAAATTAAAATGCATTTAATTTCGGAAAGTTTTCATTCCATTCAACGAACAGTTTCACAAACAGGTGTTTAAATTTAATTATTTCAAAAAATTAAAACTCTATTACGCAGAGAGTGTTATATGAAAAAAGGGCGCAGCCGCGGGTACACAGCTAGTTTAAAATAAAATATAGCCTATGTTACTCAACGATAACGAAATATTTATTAAAATCGATTCATTATTTTCAGAGTTTATCGATTAGAAATAAAGAAATCTTTTCTATTTGTAACATTAATTTAGATAAATAAATAAAATTAAAACCTACGCTGTAATATTTCAAATGCAATGACATATTATGTAGAGTTTATACTTGCAATTATTATGTGCATTATTGCATGAATACCAGTATTTATTTTTAAAGTGACTATTGCCTTTCGTGATAAAAAATATTAAAACAAATCATTAACATCTTAATATGTCGATTACCCATAAAAATGACACAATAGGAAAACAATGGAAAGCTGGCGTAAAAGCCAGGTCAGTGCTCAAGGGGTTAAGGTATAAAATATGCACACGATATCGTAATTATGCTTTCATCGCGATTCTCTAAATAATAACAATCTATGGCAAAACGTTTCGAAAATAAAATATCACATAATAAGAAGAGTTGTTAAGCATTGGACGTTAACATTAACATTTTCCTAGGTATATTTAGGAATCTAATTTGGTTATTAAGCTATTTTATATATATATTTTATACTAACACTACGAGTTTACAAAAAAAAAAACGTCCATGTAAAAGGACCCTGATAGCAGTCATAGATGCAAAAAAGATGATTGTGTACGGAGACGTGGCTCCTGTCCGCATTCCTTTATTTAGATGAGGTGAGTTCCTACAGTTCACCGCAATCCTGGACTCATTCCAACAGCTAATATCCCATTCTGTTTGTCTTTCGAGGAAATAAAATGACTTTTATGCAAATCATACGAATTCTATACATTTTTGATGAGCCCCACCCATCGACGCATTCGCAGCGTTTAATTAATATATATTTCCCATTAAAACTTTGTAAAATGTTAAATGACAGAATGATTTCATATAGGTACTGATCATTTACTTTATATGTAAGTATAGTTGTCAAATAACCGGGTAAATAAATTATATGTAATATTGTATATCTATATATATTAAAAGTAAAGTTTGTTTTCTTTGTCCGAGGTAAACTCGAAAACTACTGGACCGATTTGCATGAAACCACAGACATTCGACGCGGAATTAATCGTAGATGGTTATAGGCTATATATTTCTATGAGCCCTTTGCCATGTTTTCTCAATTTGTTTGTTTATTAATTTATTTGCTCCCATAAAACAAAAGACAGGCATTTATAAAATGGGGTTCCTTTGACGCACCATCACCTCAAAACTACTGAACATATAGGGATAGGACTAATACCTTTCAACGCAGTAATTTTCGTGGACAGGTATTTTTTTGGATTCCATCGATCGTCTCTCATTTTTTTTTCGATTTACTCTTTTGTACATTTTCCACTTCAATTTTTACGCTTATATACATTTTTTCCGCTAATAAAAACAAAATACTCTTACTTTTATTCGTTCATTTGTTTTTTTTTTAAATTAGCTGTAAATGAAACGTCATATGCACAGAACATATGAAACGCGGGCGGAGCCGCGGGCACCAGCTAGTGATTATATATAATTATATATGAATCTTATATAATATTTTTAACAAGGATACACATTATACAATTCAAATTTCATAGTTTCATATCTATTCTTATGTATGTTACTATTATAACTATCAAATATTATCAATATTTCCTGTAAAGAATTAATACAATAAATTATTGAAATTGTATAGTTTCCAATATCCGATTAAGATTACGTAGATATAATCACAGAAATAATTAAAATGTACGTTTGGAAATTAATATATATTGAATCTAAGAAGAAATTTAGGCTACAAATTATAAATATTCCAGTAAATAGTATGATCAAAAATATTTCTCATTATTAAATCAATAATCATCCGCGTTGGTAAATTATTACACATGCGTATATGATATTATGACATTAAAACAATAACAACATGGATATTATACATGCTGCTTCAGTGTACTTTTATGAAACAAAAATTCACATTAATGAATTCGCTACAATAAATAGGAAAAACACTACACACTCTAATTATTAGCTAGAAATAAATGTAAAATTGTAATCTACACTGAGCTAGGTTCATTATTATGTTGAAACCAGTTTTTTTTAAATTTTATTTCTGAACGCTGTCTAGGTGTCAACAATGTACATGCTTTTATTTTAAAACTAAGCGCGCTTTTCATTCAAATACGGTGTGGACGTGTAATGAAGATGCAAATTGAAAATGAGTACTGACATGCTTCTTTTTAATTTAAAAATTTAGTATTAATTAAACGTTAATTAATTAGAGTAGTTATCGATATTTAGTTCCGATTATCGGGATTATCAGATGTTCTTTATTGATCAATTGTTGTACTAATTTTATTCTTCCCTTCAACACTAAACTAGCTAAAAAGATTTTTTTAACCGTATCTATGCAGAATGGATATCCTTGTTGTGTAAGCCATTCGACTACCACCACATCAATGACCAAAATATATATATTAAAATGTGTAAAAGATTTTTATTATATTATAAACCTTTATGGTCCACGACAGAAATTATCAGACCTAGCATAATGTATCCCTTTACATACGTTATGATTGTCTATAAGATTTGACACAATAAATATTAAAATTTTATCACACATTAATATGTCGATTACCCATAAAAATGAGACAATAGGAAAACAATGGAAAGCTGGCGTACACGCCAAGTTAGTGCTCAAGGGCTTAAATACATTTTTTTTTATTTTTCGACATTTCGACATATGACATTTAAACTACTTAGGTTTTTTTATGTTTTTAATTACTACTGTTGATATTTAGTTCATTCTACAACATTTTTTTTTTATTCGTAAAATATTATTTGCTACGTTAAATAGCAAAGTTATTTATATAAAAAGTATATTACAGAAATGAAAAGCTAAAAATAAATAAACTATTTATTTGCAAATAAAATACAACATTCCAACAAAAAAAAATAACAGTGCATATTTAACGTGCACATCTTACCTAAATAATAGTTGTATTATACAATAATTTCTTCACTAAATCACACACGTAATGAAGACGAGAAATTCTATGTATTCTCGTACGAAGTTAGGTTAAAGATTGTTGCGGCATACAAAGGCGTGCGCTTCTACGGGATCCGCAGCCGGTCTGAACCGCCCAACGTTTCCGTTCGCCTTATATCGCTTCATCCCGGCCGCCCACGCTCACCCTCTGATGCGAAACACTCCACTATCATAGATATTGTAGGTGATTTCTCAAAATCGAATTCGGATCTTCATGTAAAAGTAGTACAGTTTGAAAACGTTACAGTTATCGCGTTTACACTAGCGATGTTGTGCTGTTAATCATAGAAAAAATATGCCAAATGTATGCCTCGTTGTTGCTAATTTCTGCACTTTACTAGATTTAGGCTATATATTAATTTAACTTTATATTTCTTTACAAATACGGTAAGCAATAACTTTGCGTCTCAAATTTCTAAGTGTAATGAAATGAAAGTCTAAAATAACTGAGTATTTCAGTTTTTTTTTTTTTTTAGCTTCCATCAGTGTAAAATAGAACTCAATAATTTATTACACAATTCATCATCATCATTTTCCTGCCTTTTCCCAACTCACTTGGGGTCGATACAGTATGTTTTCTTCTTCCATACGTCCCTATCAGCCGTCATCTCTTCATTCACTCCTTTTTCTTTCATATCATTTCTTACACACTCCATCCACACTTTCTTTGGCCTTCCTCTACTTTTCCATCCTTCCACATTCATATTCATTACTATTTTACCCACATGCGCTTCCTCTCTTCTCATAACATGTCCATACCACGACAACCAGGAACCTTTCAACTTTTCTACCATTGACGCAACTTTCAAATTCCCTCTAATCTATTCATTTCTTATTTTATCCATTCTTGTGACACCACACATCGATCTCAACATTCGCATCTCAGCTACATGCAGTCGCTTCTCATCCATCTTTTTACTAGCCCAGCATTCTGACAATATGATAGGTCTTATGATGGACTTATATATCCTACCCTGAAATTTAAGGGGCATCCTGGAGTCACAAATCACACCAGAGACCTTTTAGATCATAATTACACAATTATGATCTAAAATCATTACCTTATATTTTTGATATTCCTTCTCGAAATGTTATACTTTTAAGTTGAATTTAGAATATTATTCTCTCTTTTCGTAGCGAGTGTGTTAACTTTGTTAGGATACATTTATTCTTTAGGTATGTGTTAATCACTTGCTAACATAATCTCATTTAAGAATATTTGCTATCCGTTTGAGATTTTTTAAATTATATTATTAAAATGTATCGTACAGGTATATCTTTACAAGTAAACAAATTTCAGAAAAACCTCTTCTTCACAACGAAGACGTTAAATTACACATTTCTATTTTATAAATAAGTACAAAACATTCATTCCAAAATTATTACTTACTTCGTTACATTTGTATAAATGTATAAATCCATAATTTTTTTCTGAATTAAAAAAAACTCGAAAAACCTTTTTCTTTAACCTAGCTACCGCTGTTGACCGGAAGAGCCTTTACAGCTTCATCGAACTTTGTGGTCGAGTACTGAAGGCACTCAGCTATAAAAGGTAACTAGCACAAGAAATACCAAAATGGTAAGAGCCTCGGCTTGGCCCGTACCTGAGTAGAAAAACACATACCAGTTGAGACGTAATGGCTATAGAAGTGAGTAAGATTTTTTACACAGTACTAATACGATTAATTATGGTCTGAAATGATAAAATGATATTAATTACTATCTATACAAATAAATAAAATTGAGATGTCTGGTTGTAATATTTTTTTTACTAAATACATTTTTTCTGTCTATTTGTTCCGGTTAATCTCTGGAAAGGCTGGACCGTTTTTAATGGAACTTCTTTTGGTAGATAGCTGAAGTTGCTCCATGTAACTTAAGGTACTTTTGATTTTCGAAAATAATTAGATTTCTACGTAAAATTGCCACATTGACAGACATAAAAAAAAAATCCGATTCTATGCACAGTTTTACAGGCAAGCGTTTGAATTTATAAGAAATATTTTTAGGTTATCTTAGTACTAAAAATGTAATAGGGTTCCGTGTAAAAAAAATTAAAACGCAGTGCAGAATATATGAAACGCGGGCGCAGCCACGGGCACACGGCTAGTTGATAATAAAAAATACTTTTTGTTGTGCAAACATTTACAGATAAAGAAAGATATGAAATCATATTATATCACTTAACTTTGTTACAAGAAAAATATCACAAAGAAAAAGTAAGCCGACATGTGTAAATGACGCGTAGTATGAGAAAGTACCTAAACCCATATTCCTACCAATATATACTTCTCTAGTTCTTGCATGTATAGTTTAATAACACTATGTATCTTAAATAAAAACTATATATTTCTTGTGTGGAAAATCCTATCTTTGTTATTCTCAGTTATAACCCAACTATAAATGTAATTTAAAAAGCGTAAATAAAAGTTAGTGCTATTTAAATATTATTAAGCAAATATTTCCGAAGAATAAGATATACCTATCTAAAAAAACTGACATTGCTTAGAATTCCAAATTTTAAATATCCTATACTTTAATATTTCTCAGAATATCGCAAAATCTTCTCGTCCGAAATACCGCAGCGTCTCAAAAGGAAAGTCTTCGACCAGTGATGTAAGGCTTTGAGACGCCTGAGCCCACAATGGGCCTGACAAAAAAGCTCAAGGTTGCTCATAGGGCAATGGAGAGGGCTATGCTTGGAGTTTCACTGCGTGATCGAATCAGGAATGAGGAGATCCGCAGAAGAACCAAAGTAACCGACATTGCCCGAAGAATTGCTAAATTTACGTGGCAGTGGGCTGGGCACATTGCTCGCAGAACCAATGCCCGATGTAGCCAACGGGTTGTCGAATGGCTACCACGCATCGGAAGACGTAGCGTGGGAAGGCTCCCACAAGGTGGGCCGACGACCTTTGGTGGGACCTATTTCCAGCAGTGGACGTCTTTCTGTTAAATGGATGGATGGATATTTAACATAAAAGGCATATTATGTTAAACATTTTTAAAAATATTCGTCTAGTATCATTTCGAGTTTTTTTCATTTCAAGTCATTATCCCCTTACATTATACAACAAGACAAAGTCTGTTTTTTTGACCGTTAGCTTTTTATAACTCGAGAACCACTGAAATGTTTTACATGATTCATTTGTGTCGTACTGCCAGTGCCCTCGGTTTCACCCGCTTGGATTTCAGACAATTTGCAGCATATATTCTCCCTCTGAATGTAATCTATTTCATTACCAAATTTTATTTAGTTATTTAGGCCTGGAACATACTGAGATAACTGGAGACTACCTTTTTATCATTTCGCAGTTTATACTACAGAGTATAAATTACTAGGTACCATAACAAATTTTGTCGACTAGGATTCTGTAGTTTTTGATTGGAACAAATTTACAAACAGAAACAGACAGACAAAAGTTTTAAAAGCCATCGAAATATGGTCTGCAGTCAATTTTGAAGGCCCAGATAATATATTTTCTCAAATATCTTTCGAGATTTACTCCAGTTAACCATTTATTATAAGTATAAATAGTTTTTGGAATAACGTGAAAATAAAATGTTGATTTAAATTTATTTTATTTCTGCTCCTTTCACTAGTATTGATAATGTTATTATGCAAAAACTTCATTATTATGATTTTTAATATAAACGCTATTTTACAGATTATATAAATACATATGTGTGTAACTAAAATGTATTAGATGTTACTATAGAGTATAAACTACTACCATTTTAAATTTCATTGAATTCCGTTGGTGAACAAATTAATAAACAAACAAAATTTTATTACATATTTTGGCACAGTAGGTAATTTATTAATATAGAAAAATTCAAAAGTGAACTCACAAGATAACCAATATAGGATTCCTTATATTATAAAAAAGTACCGTCATCTGGTTCTCTGTCCGTTAGTTGGCTTATAATTCAAGAAAGAAGAAGAAGAAAGGAAGTTGAAAAAAAAATATCACCAGCACATTCTCTAGAAATACTACAACTTAACCACTAAATATTTAAGATATATGAAATTAAAGTGTCTGTTTGTAATGTGATAATAATAATTTTAAACTAAATACATACTAATGTATATACGATGCCTATACCAAAAATGCATTTTTTAAATTTTTGTCTGTCTGTTTGTTCCCGGTAATTTCCGGAATGGCTGGACTGATTTTGACGGGACTTTTTTTGGTAGATAGCATAACTTTTTATTTAGCTTTTGATTTACGAAAAGAATTAGAGTTCCGCGTAAAAAAATTAAAAGTCATAAAAATGTAATAAAATCCGATTCAATGCACAGTTTTACGGGCAAGCGTTTGAATTTATGACAAAAATATATTCATTTTATCTTTGTACTAAAATTTGTTTGGGAAAGGAATTAGAGTTGCGAATAAAAAAAAATTAAAACACTTTGAAGATTATGTGAAACGCGGTCGAAGCCGCGGGCACACGGTTAGTACAGCATACGTATGTACATAATGATGAAAAGAATGTAGTTAACAGAGAAAAGACGAGAATTTCAATCTGACCATTTGAATTATTTATTAATTAATAAACGTTATCAACACGCCAAGAAAATTTGACGCGATCTTTTGAATTCTAATCAATCTATTGAATTTAGGGTGTTTATTTTTAATCACAATATTTTAAATACCTATATGCTTTAAATAGAATTTATGCTTTAAAGAGTATTTTAGTATTTATATTTATGATTCCATAAATATTTTATTTCTGATCATTTTACCTAATAAGGATACAGAAAAAATACATTTAAATAAATTCTTTAAATTGAACATATAAGACATAAATCACAGACACAAGGCGTCCTTAACAAACCAACATCGAAATCAACCGAAGAACTAGTGAAATAAATAAACAAATATATTTTACTTACCTTTAATCCTCTCAAATGCTTCTCAACAATATTCATTCATATTGTAAAGTAATAAAAACACAAGCAAACACAAGTCCAGTTTACAAATACAAAGGTTTGTTTACATAAATATTTGCTAAATAAGATATAATAGCTAATAGCATGTTGAGCTAGGGCGGGCTCGCAGCGCCAACTAGCGGTAAACGCGCGAAGCTTTCGCTAGGGCGGCGGCGACTGGGGGTCGCGAGGGTTCTGTCGGCTTTTTCCTTCTCATTCGCGCATACCTTTAATAGACAGTGTACTCAGCGTTACGCAAAAACGACGCTTTTATCAATGACATACGAAATAGATCTAATATTAGCTAAAGTCGTGCGGCGTCAACTCGCCCCTCTGGCAACGCGTAGTGGCCTTGAGTATGCCCGATGTTTTCATCCCGTGCGCGTAATAAACCGTTTAGGGACGGAACAGAAGTGACTTTAGCTGAAGGATTTATAGAGGAATCTCTAAAATTAATCTGCGATGGTTGATTTGTCCCGGTTGACACGGGGAGGGTTGACAGATTAAAACAAGTCAAAATATTTAGAACAACTTTTGCATTAAAATTTAGTCTTTATATTATTCAAGTAATGAACATTAATAAAAATTATGTAGATACATTTCAAATATAGAAAATTGACAATAGAATAGAAAATAAAATAAATTACATAAATACAAGAGATTTAAATTACATGTACTTTTAGGTACTTAATTGATATAAAATGTAAATTTATATTTAAAAAAAAAAGAAGTACACGTTATTGATAATGTACATACAAGCACGAGAACGGCTTCTTATAAACAACGTGCACATTGAAGACTGAGGAACATTGAAGGGAATCTTTTAAATCTCATAGGCTAACCAATATAAATATGCATTTTCACTTATAAATATATGTTTTTTTTATCTAACCTAGAAAAAACCTAAAAAAAAATATGCAAAATATCATCTTACTTAATTTACATTAATGGTCATCAATGTGCATGCAATTAATTAAAATAACAACAGTTAGTTCAAAGCGCACTGCAATTTTAAAGGTACACCAGACACCAGGACACCAAATGTAATTATAAAGACAATAATAGGTTCTTGTCCAAAATATCACACCATAAACTATTTTTTAATAATATTGAATATCTCATTAATATAGGTCCGCGGACCCGTCTGCAACAATGTCATTACGTTATAATAATATTACAATGCTCGTAATTTGATATATTCGGCCGCGATGATGTTACAATTTTTTTTAACATGAAAAATGCATTTACGCATCCCCTTTTCAACCTTAAACGGAGAGGTATGTGGGACTCGCCCGACTTGAAATGAGCCGGGAATACCCACTACAACTCCTTGGTGCATTCTCACACCTTCTTGGCCGGGGAGCGGGAGTTGCACTAAACTACTTCCGCTCATGATGTTACCTCTGGGTTAACCTATACAAAAAAAAAAAACATTTTTTAAATTTTTGTCTGTCTATCTGTCAGTTTGTTCCGGCTAATCTCTGGAACGGCTGGACCGATTTTGACAGGACTTTTTTTCTTAAATGACTGAAGCTACTCAGGGTAACTTGGATACTTTTATTTTTTGAAAATAATTACTGTACCGCGTAAAAAAAAACATTAAACTCATGAAATTGTGAATAAAATCCGATTCAATGCAATTTTACTGGTGTTTGAATTTATGAGAAATATATTTGATTTCTGTTAATATAAAAATAGTAAAGTTATTAGGGTTCCATGTAAAATAATAAAAACCTGATGAAATTGTGAACAAAATACGATTCAGCACTATTAAAACATTATTTTTCAACAATTAAATTATTTACAAAGTGAACTTCATTATGTAGTGAAGAATATATGAAACGCGGGCGAAGCCGCGGGCAAACAGCTAGTAAATACTTTCGCAGCGTCTCCTTATTAATATATTTACCTATACTTCATCGATTAAGGTGATAGACTAAAACTAAGAACTGATTGAAGAACCAAGATGAAGAAAAGCGAAAAACAGGACATTTTAAAACACATTCATTAGTATTTATTTCTGTAAAAACAAAATAGATCCATTTTAGAGCGCTTTTTCTTCAGTAATGGATATAGAATAGAATAATTTATTTACATAACCTTTTTAAAACAAAATTAAAGCGGAATGAGATATTAAGAGGTTACATATTCACGACATAAATGTATAAACCAGGGCTGCTCAACCCAATACCCACGAGCTATAATGTGACCCGCTTAAAAATTTTAAAAGCCCGCGTAAGCAAAGTATGTTCCCACCAAGTTGAGTCTTGCGTCACGGTAACTAACATAGGATGTTTATGAAAGACTCTTCTTAGATATTAGTTGTCTAAACAATAAATATCCGCACATCAGTAACTGAACAACCTATCTGCGACCTTTTGTTAATATCAACACCTAATTCAACGTCTGGTATAAACAATATATTACAACAAAAGCTATGTCTGAAATCACATTGATTATAGGTATTGCTTACATACAATAATTTTCATTTTGATTTTGTTTTTGGCATAAGGTGAATTGAAAAAAATCGATCTTTCCCCTATTCATCCCTAGGATGTTGATTGATCAGTGACGTCACAAAAACTAAAGCAACATGGCGGCTAGCGTTTTCGCGTGGGAATGTATAATTTAAATTAATTTTTAAGGCATTTAACGTTTTCTAAAAAGTAAAAACTTTATTATCATCAAAGGATTAAAATAAAATTGCACAATATCTAATTATAGTTAACAGTCACAGTTTGTGGCCCGCCAAAAATTCTGAATGGCCCGACTGATAAAAAAATTGAGCAACCTTGGTAAAACTGTATAACAATCACCAAAATGTTTAAAAAAAACCTGTATTGTGATCGAGTTTAGGTTAGTTTTTGACAGCTCTTGTTTGTTTACATTTCTTAATTACTTAAACCAATGGAGTATATAGTTTTAATTCATCTTCCAAGGTTGTATAAAGATGTTTTATATACTTCTTTATATGAACAGAATTATTTAATTATTTTCAATATTTATTTTTTCTATCTAAAAACCACTATAAATTATTTTGGGATATGGAGAAATAAAAATCTTAGCTAGTATTTATGATAAATAATATATTTAAAAAATAGAATAAATACAAACTGAAGCCACAAAATAAATGTTGCTCATTGTTATTTTAGTATTAAAATAGACTACAACTGCATTACATAAAATGTAAAAGTTTAAAACTTCAATAGCATTTTGAAACAAGAAACATATAATAATTGTACTTTAACATTATTAAATATTACAACAGTAATAATTTTAAATATTTGAACACCAATAATTTTAACCAATCAACATTGGCTCCAATTTACCAGATTGGTACAAATCTTTGACATCAGAGCCTCCCCCGACGCAGTTACCATTGATGAACACTTGAGGTACCTATAGAAAAAAAACATAATCATAAGAAATTGTGAGATTTATATTTTTAATATAGCCCATATTATCAAATTTATAAATTAAAAATACCGTTCGTTTCAATAAATTTATCAAAATAGACAATACTGGTTTCTGCATAAACTAAGGGATCGTACCCAAATTACGTGACCCGTTTAAGGGGGGGGGGGATCTTCAAAATACTACGCTCAGTCACAGGAGCGGGAGGGTGGTTTAGGTTTTTGTTACGTAGTCGATTTCTTCGAGAGAAATTTAGCACTTTTTCGACCTATCTTTGAATATGGCGCGCAGTGTTTAGTGCTTCTTAAGCTCACTGTTGGTCACATGAGGCTTTGTGTGTTATGGAAGAAATCGTGGCGTGTCTTTGCATATACCACGAGTGGTCACCGAGGGGAGGGAGGGTTCGAAATATCTTGAAAAAAATAGATCACGTAGTATGGATGTATGTTCCCCAAGGATTTTATAATATTGTAATGGAGAATTTTTTATATTCAAATCTCTGGCAAACTTCTATATTTCACTAGCAGAACTAATGGCATACATTACCCTCATATATAGATTGGAAAATAATCAATAAATGCTCCATCAATTTTCAAAGCTATCGCTTGAATGGTCTTACTGCATCGCCATCTAGCGGCGAGTAACAACAAAGGGTATTGACATAAAAACTTTCTCCATAAAAATACATTTATATGCCGAT
This sequence comes from Samia ricini, assembly GCA_014132275.2. Classification (NCBI taxonomy): domain Eukaryota; kingdom Metazoa; phylum Arthropoda; class Insecta; order Lepidoptera; family Saturniidae; genus Samia; species Samia ricini. The sequence goes on from AP028159.1 coordinate 7,514,746, forward strand.
TTACATTTTAGTTGATTGAATGGTGTTGGAATGTATCAATTTCATATATACAACACAACACATATGATAAATGCTGACTTCAAAATACATTTATAAAATAGTTCAAGGCTTCATATATTTTTATTCTTCCAAATAATTAATTGCATTATTTCTTGAATATCTAATTATTTAGATAAATTATTGCATGAAAGCATTGTCTTAGTCCTTTTCTACTAAATACATTATTACTCTAATCACTTTTACTACATATAACCTAATGCAAAAAACCTACATACCTGACACAAAAAATACATCTAAAATTTAATGAAAAATTATATCAAGGGGTTTAATAGTTCTCTAGTGTATAACCTATTTATACATATTTATAAACAGATGTTATCTTTTATATATAAAAATAGGTAACAAATCCATTACTAAAAATTGTTCACAATTTATAGTTTTGTGTTATTATGTAGATGATAATGTATTATATCTGTTATTTTCACAAAAGATTCATTATAATAAAAAACAAGGAAAACTTGTTCAAAATATTGTTGAATTTATTCCATGTCTTTTCATCTAATATAATTAGTTGACAATCAGTTTGCAAAACCTTTACAATGAGCATAGATTTTAAGACCAATTTTGTGGCATTGGTGTGAGTATTAAGAATTGACTAAATGCTGTTGCGTAAAGGGCTTTATTTCACTTAACTTTTGGATAGAGTGAACTTAAGGCATTCAAAGAAAAAGGTAAGGCATGGTGTGGTTTTATAACAGCTAGAATAACTTTGAACATTAAAGGATATTCAATATTAATAAAACAGCAAAATATTAATTTCAAAGATAAGTGGATTTTAAATAACTTTTACTTATAGATTTGTAAGTTTAGGCTTAATTTTATAAGATGTAAGTATGTATATGCAAGTAAAAAAAATGAAGACTAATTATTTTCACATAGCAACTTCATTGTATTTTATTCACCTTCAAAAATTAAGTTAACTAATAAAATTACCTACAATTCTCTTTTTTATTTATTTATTTACAAATAACTACTTCATGATTCACCATGAGCCGGTAGTTCCATGCCCATAAAAGAATCTCTAAATTGTCATTGCATATTATCTAAAGTATCAAAATACATGTATATTAAAACCTGATCTGACAATATATCTCTTAAATAAAAGAAAATCATGTAAATTGATAGTTGTTAAGTAATTAATTGTTGAATAATAACAACTAATAGACAGATAGAAACAGGGATGTTACCTTTTTTATGTTAAGATTTTATATTTAAAATTCATATATAAAACATACATAATTTTAACACAAAGCAAGATTAGTGTGAAAAATAACAAGGTATAAAATAAAAATTCAATGTGTCATTGACAACCAATTTCAGTTTACCTTGAAAGTCATGCAGTGAATCATCAATGATATCAGCATTATATTTTAAGAGTTCACACAGCTATTTCCCTATTGAATATATTATTCATTATATGTATCCTGTTGACCTGAATGTCTTTTAGAACATAACCTGGTTAGGTAGCCAGTTCTAAAGGCATTTACATTGATAGTGTGGATTTACATATCTCATAAATAAATTTGAAACACTTTCAATAGTAAATTTGAAATAAAATCTATATAATGAGAGTTAGACCACTTCCAACCCGCATTGTTGAAGAAATCTGATAATTCCCTAAAGATTAGATTACAAGGTTATAAATTAATAAAATTTTAATACGAATATTTAGATAAGTTGATTGAGCTCATGAATTTTAAGATTAAAACTGTTGTGGTTAAAATGAAAAAAATAAAACTAAGAAATTGAAAATAACTCACATTAAATTAGTTATTCTTTGATGTTAATTAGAAAAGAACTTAGATTAGCAGTGGTGTAACTATACAATCTGAGGTCCATGGCAAATTCATTGGATGGAGCCCCAGTAAAGATTCCACATTGTAATTTGATTTTAATAAATCTCTAAAGCATTTCAATATTTAATTGTATTTATAACTTTTACTAAATTTTGTTAAAAATGTTAGGATACTTCTGAGCTCTCGGCTTCTCAGGGCTGGGGCATTTTGCCAGCTCTGCCTTCCTATAGTTTCACCACTAAAGTTATATCTACTTACAGTCCTAAAACCAGTTATTTGTGACAGGTTATCTTGAATAATGTTTCCATCATCTCGCTCGTCTAACTCAATGACTTTGATTGGTTGCTTTACTTTTTGGAACACCTGAAAATTGTTAATTTTTATCATAAATATTAACAAAACTTGTAATACATAAATAAATTTAATATTATGATAATAACAATATGAAACCACAAGTTTTAAAACTATTTCTAAATCATTACTAATCTTTCATCTTTCATGTAGTGGAAATGTCTTGCTTTTTTATGATTTGTTTTATTGCATAGGAAAAATGTATAATTTCTTATTATTCTAATTCACTATTTCTTAGATACTATTCTATCTTTAAAATTATTTACTTTACATAATATCTTAAATCAAATTTATGCAACAAAAGGCACTACAAAAAAATTTAGTGGTGGTAAGTTAATGTAGAATTGATTTACAATATTATCGTAATCTTCGTTACACATATTATTTTCTAATGTAACAAAATCTAAACGAAAATCTAGACAACTGATTGATTGAGTCATGTAAATTTATCCAATGATTTTCCAGTTATAAGTACACTAAAGAATAGATAGATTTATTGCCTTTTATTACAAATGTAATGTCTTACTTACATCCTTAGCTAATTTACAATAAGGACAATAAGATTTAGAAAAAACCACAACTTTATCCTTTAAAATAGCTTCTTTGATGAATTGTTGGATCTCTTCGGAATTTGCCATTTTCGAAACTTGAACAACTCTACTTGATTTTGAGCCCATATAAAATCACAGAGTACAACAATTGCACGAATACTTAAATAACAGACCAGAGATAAATTATAAAATTACACAGACTATCTAAATTCAGGATCACCAGTATAATTATTCAAAATTTCCTCATTACAGACAAAAAATTCCCAAAAATGATTGTACTTTGAAAACCTTTTCCTAATTATGTAAACTTATGTATTTCTTAGTATAGTTTTTATCATTAATAGTTCTAAGATAAATAATAATTACGAATACAAAACCCAATTATAACTGATTTTTGTTAAGTGACCTTGTTTAAATTCAAGTGAACCTTTTTTAAGAATCAATCTATCAAAACTTTTTGTAAACCAGATCATATAAATCATATAATATGTTATTATTTGAAAAAAGATATGAAAGAAAACTGTTCACAATTATAAAAAAATATAATCCAAAATGTAAAGATATGTGATGAAGTAACAAATTTTATGGACTAAAATCATCACCAATTTTTTTTAACCTATTGGAATCGATTATTATGGGTCCGATTTAAACGTTTATTTACTTCCGTAATTTAGAATCACGTCACTATGAAAGTGCCTCATATATACCAGATAGGTATAGCGTGGCTACCACAGATTTGCCAGATAGATAAATAGCGTGGCCGCACATGAGATAAATAATTTTTAATAGTGTTGCTGAGTTGGGATAATTCCCCACAGTGGGTAAACAAACAACAATGAATGAACTTTAATCACCTATACAAATACTATAATTATAAATTTCATGAGACTGCACGTTTTAAATTTTTGTGCAAAGCAAATTATTGCAAGAATTACTCCTAAGTCTTAAATAGGCAATTAAATATATTTCTATCATTTTTAGAAAAATCTGTCTGTCTGTTTGTTTATTTGACCAGGCATCAATTTGAAAGGAAAAATACTTAGTTTAAAAATCTAAAAATTTCATTAAAATCGGTTCAATCCATCAAAAGTTATAAGCCCTTGATTAATGAAAAAATTTGCATGTATATAATAATATAATAAAGAAAGAAAGAAAGAAAGACATTTATTACCATATTTTAGAACAGATTTACAAAAAAAAACTACAATTAAGCATATAAGAAAAAAAAAACATATGGTAATAAGGACTGGCGTCAGCAATTGCCGCTTTATAACTGTTGCCATAAAAAACGGCGCTGTTTTTCAGCCAGCCCTTTTCCGGCCGTAACATAAATATTAATAATAATAATTAATAATAATAATGTATTAATATTAGTATGAAAAAAATATATGGTAAGTTAATGCGTTTTAGTTTTGTTTATGGTACATAAATAATAAATATCTAATACACAGTAAACTAAAATACAATACTTAATTTTCACACAAAGATCTAGGCATTGTATTGAGAACTGCAATTTGACCGTACCATCAATCGGCGTAATATTAGGTGTATATAAAATTGGCGTTTTCTCAAGCTTGCCAATTTCATTTCAAATATTTGGCATTTGGTTAAGACTTCCAAATTCACATTTATTTCAAATTTAGGCTTGTATATTTATTTTGAATTGAATTAAGTGGTTCATTTGTCTGCGCATCATTTGAATTTTTTATATTGTTCTGTTCATAAAATGGAATACTTAAAATGTCGCAAATTTAAGAATACGATTTCCACTGTTGCATCAGCGCTGCAGAAACAGCTTGAAGGATTATTAATATATATGGGGAAGCTACTGTAAAGAAAGTACAAAACGTTTTTGGTTCCAAGGTTCTCATTAGAGAAATTTTGACCTAAGGAACAAAATCTTTGGACGGTCGTAAACCCTTTCTTTTAACCTGGGGAGGTACATTTACGCTTTCTCCCACTAGCTCTAATCTGGGATGATCTTCCGGTCTTCGATATTTTTTAGAAGGTAGGGGGTCTGTGGGACTCGCCCGGTGTGAAGCGCCAGAAATACGCACTAAAACCCCACGGTACCATCCGCTACCTTCCTGGGGTGACACGAGATTAATTTAGCATACTCTCTGTTACCCCGGGGGCAGGCCTGATAAGTTCAGGCCACTCCCTGCGTCTTCTATCCGGGGGTGCCAAGCTAGCCATTAGCTGACCCCCCCTATCCAACTGTTAACCAAAAGAGGTCCAGCCCCTCTCCTCCCATTCTCATCTACCGATAAGAACACCGTAGGAGTATTTTTCCCGTATATCTACAGTATAATTACCGTACCGCACGTCCGCTAGGTCCTCCCTCCATCTTCTAACCGCCTTGTCTTTGGCCTTCTGCCTCCCAACGCTCACCTCCAAATAGCTGAAGTGTGACCCACTACCATGACTCCTCGGTACCATGAACCGGTACATAGTGGCGAGCACGTTCTCTTCAAGCTTGCATGGCAGGGATCCTGCAAGCACAAGGGTCACCCACCCAGACACCGTGGGGCAACCGCGTATACCCCTATCGCCGCGTATCGGCGTCCACCCACACTGGTGCCCCGTAGATGGCCATGCTACACACGACCTGAAGGCACCTCAGGCTGGGTCCTCCCACATTAAGAAGAAACCGCCCAGTGCCGCCGCGGCACCGTAATGCGTAGTCTAAGTCTCTTGAAATGGAGCTCGAACTGCCATCTCTCATCCAGGATCAGGCCCAGATATTTCATCTGATCCTCACCCGGATCCATTGCCTTCTGACCAAGATGCTCGCCTCAGGAGGTGGACCTCGCAGAGGCCCATGAATTACAAGGCCTTGGTTTTCTCCACCAAAACCCTAAGGCCTAGCATGTCGATCCCCCTAACCATCAGCGCCACTCTTTCTGTGGTCAGGCGTTCCACCTACCGCCCAGCCCCCAACGACCGTAGACCCTAGAAAAATTAAAGGTGATCGTGGAAGTGCGTCCATGTAAATCATGTTAGAATTAGTGGCAGGCATGAGTGTGAGTGCTAAAATAATTTTAATTCACTAGAAATAAATTAGCAAACTAAAAAAGTTCTAAAAATGGGTACTGGATTATTTGACTGAAGCACATCAACAAAAACGTATTGAGTACTGCGATACATTACGATGCGTAAAAGATTAAGGTTATCACACGATTACAACGGAAGCTCATTTATTGATCTAATTGAATTTATCAAGTATTATTTGTTATGTAAGATTTCATTTATTGATTATTTAGTTAATTTAATTTATTAAGTTTTATTTATTTTGTAAGGTTTTGTTTTATAATAACCCTTACAAATCAAAACCTGCTTGACATGGTGCTTAAACTTGTTGTCCGGTAAATCGGTAATGTGCTTTGGGATTTTGTTGTAAAACCTAACACTATTACCTAGAAAACTCTTATTGGTTTCACTAAGCCTGAAACATGGAACTGTTAATTTATGTTTATTCCTTGTATTAAAATCGTTTCTAAGTTCAAGTTTATCTAAATTTTTGCGAGCATATAGTAAATTATCAAGAATGTATTGGGAGGGCAAGGTTAAGGTTAAGATACTACATTCCGGAAATTTGTTTTTAAGTGATTCGCTAGGTCTCATATTTATAAATTGCTCGAACAGCTCGTTTTTGTAAAATAAATAATGTAAGTATTTACTTCAGCTTCTGTTCCCACAGCAAAATGACATAACACGTCAAGTTATAAAAGTAACCAAAGTAGACTAATCTAGCATTAGCAATATCAGTTAACTGATGAATCTTACGCACTGCAAAAACAGCGGAACTTAACCTTCCTGCTAAAATTTTTATGTAGACTGGACTACTAAAATTTATCATTAAGTGTAATAGCTAAGAATACAGTACTATTAACTAAGCATACTAAGTTTCCATCTATCTTGATATTACAATCAATATGTTGGACGTTGTGCAAGCCAAATTCTCTATTCTTTCTTCTGCCTGTCTTTTGCTCCGACTCCTGACCTCACTAAGCTTTGTCGTTACAAGTCGAGTAAGAGGGGAGGGATCAATCATCAGATGGCGGCTGGATACTGCTTCATAGTGGGGGAGGGGGTAAAGCCTGTAGGTCAGACTATAAACCCTCTCTCTCCACACATATATTCTCTTCGGTAGGGTTGATAGAGGAAGTGCGTAAATGCATTCCCCTCGACAAAAAAAAGCAAATTTGACACATTTTGCTTTATTAGTCTTTAATGGTAATTTATTGACAGTAAACCATTTAGAGATATTAGCTAAGGTACGATTTACTTGACTAACCTCTGATTCTTTTGTCTTAACTTTGAAAATTAGGGAAGTGTTGTCTGCAAAAAGCACCATGTCAGCATGGTTATCAACCATTAGCGGTAAATCGTTTATATATACGAGGAATAAAAACGGTCCCAAAATTGGGGGGACCCTGGGGGACGTCGATTTGAACTAATGAGCCCGTGGAAATAGCTCCATTTACATTGACTTTCTGACAACGATCTTTTAGGTAAGACATAGGCAAGAGAGAGAACGGCAAGAGAAGTTCCAGAAATACCATAATGTTTTAGTAGTATTATGGTCTACGCAGTCAAAGATCTTAGAAAGTTCACACTACGCATCAATTGCATCATTTAAATCCTCTTACTCCCCAAAAATATGGCTTATTAACGTTGCACCAGCGTCATCAATCGAATAACTATTTTTGATCCTAAATTGTTTTTGGTACTAAGAGAAAGCAAAGACATCTGTCACAAATTCAAGCACTTGCCAGTAAAATTGTACATGGGATCGGATTTTATTCACAATTTCATGAATTCAATTTTTAATAACCCTAATAATCTTCGAAAAATAAGTTACACCATTTATTCCGCTAGAAAAAGTTCCATCTGGCAACAGCCAGAGACGTTTCGAACGAAGTACAGAGTGGCGATATGTTATTGTTGAGTATCTTTGATATAGGATTTCTATGTTACTGTGCCTAAAGAAGCAGAGTAGTAGTTAAATTCAGGGGTACATATATTTTTTGTATTTTTTGATACTTTTTGATAATTAATTTATTGATAATTACAATTCACAACATGGCAACACGAATATTTTACGACGAAGTTTTATGTAATTTACAAATTTTACAATGAAATTATTGTAAAAAATGATACGTGTTACATTAAAGTGAAAACATAGAATATTACGGTAAACCACAATAGTTTACCATCACGTTGCAAATTTAAGGCCAAATGAATAAAATATTGTCTAATTACGAGTGAAATATTATTATATCAAGTTTTAGCTCACTACGGTTTTTGCAGTCTGAAATACTGCAACCCAGTATTATGTTGTTGTCTTTGACTGCAACCTACTTTCACATTTTCAGTAATTAAATTAAAAATCATCGAGTCACGGCCTCAAACCGAACTTTTGAACGAAAAAAAAAAAACGAAAAGACTAAACGCACAAGTTTGTTTGGATAACTTGACAGACTTGACAAACAACAAAAATCGGCCACGGTGATAAGGATAAAAAATCTTTTCTCCTTTGTTGTCATATAGGTAATACTATCATGCAGTCTTCTTCTGTCACATTAAGTAACTTTCTTGTCGTAATAATTATTTTTATTGAATGGATTATGAGATTTTCATTTTTCTATAAACTCTTCTTGAAAAAAAAACTTTAAGTTTCTTGTAATCTTACCATAATAAATATTATCTTACATGTGTTTATAAATAATTTGTATAAACAAGATTGAAGAATCAAAATACCTATATAATTTTTATGAATTGAATTTTTGAACGTAAAGATTTAACAAATCGATTTTTGAAAAAAAAAAAATGCTCTATTTTTTCACCAGGGCATTTGGCTACCTAGCTAACCACTAGATTAAAAATGACGTTGCTTTCAGATTAATACACAAATTACACTATTTCATAAATATTGAGCAATAATAATAAATTTATTATAAGCAAATAATAAGACGTTTATAATCAAGATAAGACACGTTCGGTATATGTTCGTGCAATATTAAAACACTTATTCAAGTCAACGAAATCACGGGTATCCGCCATTTTCCATATCCTATAGGTACAGTCCATTCACTATACAAAGTTCCTCCGTTCAGGAGTTGGTAGCTCTGACTGGCCTGGAAGCACATTTCCCGTTTTGTGCCTCCCAAAAATTAGGGTAGATTAGGGTAGATAAAAGATTAATTATGAGTGACTAAAATTAGTCATTTAATTTAAGTTAATTTTTGCTTGATGTTCATGTATTGAAACGAAATACTATTGACGGAAATGTCACACACCACTAAACTAAGGAAAGCTCCCAAGGCTTTATTTTACATAGGAAATATCGTTAAATAAATATCTGCAAAACATGTTTGTATTCATAAGTCAGTTTCAAGTGTGTAGCCATTACTCACGTAACTTTAATATTTAATAACTACTGAAGAGCGAACATAGCCGTTATTATTACGTTAGTATTCGTCAAAGAAAATGTCATTTTGGATTAATTGCGCGAGAAAATTTTACCTTGACTATTAAATAAGGTAAAACCATCTGTAGTTATAACTGTGTTATTTATACATGAAAACATTTTATTTAAAAAGAAAAAAACAAATCAAGTTTCTTGTCGGTTCTTCTCGATGCCTGATTTGTTTTTCGAACGGCTGGTAGTTTTTTAACGTTCATAAGCGCCTTCGAGGGTCTTTACTAAATACAGTATTTTTGATTTTGAATCTTGTCATAATGCATGATATTGTATTTTACAATAAAACCAAAAGTAGCTAATAAACGTGACATTGTACAATTTGACTAGTGAATTTGTATTTTTATGCTTTTTAGGCAAGTACTTAATCGACTGCACGTATCCAATGTGAGATGTATGTTAGAAGAAGTATTCTCACACGGATATTATAAATATTTGTCAATAGAGCGTGGGTTTTGTATTTGACGTCGAACAATATTATCGTAGAGATAAACCTTATCTACGCTTAAACCCAGGTTATCTCTACCACAGGTAAATATCCGTAAGTAGGAACCTAAGCGTTAATACTCCGAATGTAATTTATACAACGATATTCAAATTCATTTACGTATCATTAAATATTTGCATATTCAATGGTTATATGAAACGTAGAATAAATTAGCTTTTTCCTTATGAAATTGTTTCATTATAGAATAATTACATTAAATTTCCTACACCGTAAAAACTCTATTTCATAATATATCGGTTAGAAATTTCAATTTTATATATATGCTACCTGGTGCCCGCGTTTCATATGTTATTTAGATGTGAGTGAAAAAGTGCATATAACATTTCAATTATACCTAACCTTTCGAGAGTCTTGTTTTTATTAGTGGAAAATGTACATAAGAGTAAATAAAAAAGGGTCGATGGAATTAAAAAAAAATGAATAGCCTATAACCATCTAATAAAAATTCCGCGTCGAATGGTAGTAATCCGATCCCGATATGTTCAGTAGTTTTGAGATGATGGTTCGTCAAAGGATACCCATTTTCCTTATATACATATATAGTACATATGTATTATAGTATTTGAATAAACAGATTTTCTTGCATGACGTATTGTAAATGTTGTATGTATTTTCAAAAAGTGGCTTTATAACCGGACAGAACTTAAGAACCAAGTGATTATTGGTAAAACTTTAATCCAGGTCAGCATTATCACCCCTGGTATCTCATTTAGTCAACACTTGTTTTGTCTGGATCCTTTCAATTCTAGACTCAATTATACAGTTACCTCGAGTAATTAGTGTAATTTACTAGAGTATTGTTACCTAAATACGAATCCGAGTTAAAAGTCGACATGGAATTTAGGTCCCTTATATATTAAAAAATATATTTTGACATTACAAACAGCCACTTCAATTTTATTTATTACTATAGATTGTAACATGCACACTTTACACATACACACGTACAAATAACTATTAAGTTATTTAGAGCTGTAGAAGGTCCAGAGACGAGAAATGAAAATGTCGTAATAAAGGTTGTGAAATGCTTTCAAAAAGTACAGATTGTCACAATTAAAATTAAACTATTGTGATGAATGGCAATCATATTATAAAACTGTTATTTTATGATTATATTGTATTGAATTATTCTTTACTGTACGATTGTCAAGTTGATAAAAGGGATTCCTCATATTGAATAAAGAACCTGTAATCAATATGTACCGAGAAACATTCGGATTGCTTCTCTTCGAATAACTAAAAAAATAACTGCCGATTTTCTCGCGATGTTCATCAAAGAGTGAATTACAATTTAATTGTGCATGGTATGTATGTACCTTCTGAACAATTTAAGATCGCTAACGAATTTTTAACTATCCTGTGAACGGATGTGAGCGTGTTTCGTGTATCATTAAAGCATGCTGTTTTGGAAAAGTTAATCCATTTTTCATCTTTTAAGTGTCACTTCAAAGATAGAACAGTTTTTAGTTTGATTTCATAACTTATTCATTTTAGTGACTAGCACAAGGGTTACCAAAATGGTACGAACCTCGGCTTGGCCGTCACCTGACCTTGCAAACTCTCTCACGAGTTGTGTCCTACCTATCCCTACATTTATTTATCTAATATAAAAAAAAGGTTCCTTACAGGACCTATGTACCTGCGTGTTGTGTGCAGGAGTGGCATGCGCATTTTTTTTTGTATTTCTCATATATAGGGGATATCCCCTTGGGCACTAACCTTACGTTTACGTCAGCTTTCCATTGTTTTCTTATTGTCTTCTTATTACCTCATATTTATGGGTCCTCGACATACACACGTTGAAGAACACAGTAAGTTTTATCCAAACCTTGGACAAGTAGCGAATTAATCGTTATGAAACTGCATTACCGTATTTTTATTTATTTATTGCAGTTGCAGTCATCCTCGCCTTTTTTGGTAAATGGGCCACGAGACTGTTATTGCTCACATAATATGCTCGTTTATCGATCTCGAAGGTTTCTTGGTAACAGGGCTGTTGTGGCCTTTAATTACCACTTGCAAATAAATTTTATAAATATCTGTTTTAGTATATCTATCCTACAATTCATCAGTAGTTTCGACAAAAATGAAAAAACAACATTAAACGACAATAATAAAGATATGTAAAAATGTAAATTTATTACAATTGTTAAATTACATTATAATTTTTTAAGTCACTTAAACACGATTAGTATTATTTATAGCTAGCTATAAATGAATATTATATAAACAGTTTATACTGAGATCAAGAACATCAATATAAAATATGAAAAAAAAAAATAAAAATAATATGTTTTATTTAATCCTGTTAGGTTAATGACTAATTTGGGGGACTTCAGTCTCACTAATACAATAGGTAAGGGTAGTGCGTAAATGCATTTCCTCCCGTCAAAAAAAAAAAGGTTAATGACTAATTACTACTCAATTTAAACTTAATTGCTTGTGGTGTTAATAAAACATATTCAGGTCATGTGTTAGGCAATCGGAGCGTCTAATTTCGTTAACACGTGGTTTTCTAAAGGAGTGTTGTTATTTCACGTCTGATTACGTATACTTCGTATAAAATTCGTGAATATTAAATTATAATAACAGATGTCAACTTTTTTAAAATTTGCAAAAATAGTTTTGATCATTTCCTAAGAATAATTATAATAATTAATATTTAAGTTGAAAACGTGGCAGCTGGGGGGATTACTGACAGAAGTGGAAACTCGAAACTCTGGAAAACTTCAAAGTGTTCAAGTTATACTTCTTTTGGCGCGTTAGGGAAAAATGATGAGAGTACATTTTTACGATGCGAGCGCAACCGTCAAGAAAAAACGACACCCTGAAGTTAGCTAGTCAACATGCGATGCGCGCGCACACCGTCACGAAAAACCAACACCCTGAAGTTGGCTGTAAACGTTGTAATTTTTTTCTATTATTACGCAAAGAAGTATGTATAACTTCTTACGTGCACATACACTTTTTTTAATATTTTTTTATTTTAATTTTATTTCATAATTGAATTTATTGACATAAACTAACATTAAGCATATAACATTTGTCTGATTTTTTACATCTATTGGTGCTTCGAGAAATAATCTATACTTAATCAATAAAATTTAAGTGTCTGTCTTTGTAACGTCGAAATTTTTTTTTATATTACTACATAGATATGAATGTATACGTATATAGGTATCGTACGTATACCTACACCGAAAATACAACTTTTAAAGTTTTTGTTTGTCTGTTTGTTTGTAATGTGTTATCTCCGGATCGGATGGACCGATTTTGACGGGACTTTTTTTGGTAGATAGCTCCGGGTAACATATGATACTTTAAATTTTCGAAAATAATTAGGGTTCTACGTAAAAAAATCTCATAAAAATTTGAATAAAATCCGATTCGAATACAAAACTTGGTATAAATTATTTATACTGACAAATAAAATTGAAGTATCTTTTTTTAATATAAAAATATCAACTTTTTATTAAATTTATATGAATGTTTATACGATCCCTATACTAGAAACACAATTTTTAAAATTATTGTCCATTTTGTCAGTTTGTTCCGGCTAATTTCCGGAACGGCAGGACATATTTTGACAGGACTTTTTTTGGTAGATAGCTGAAGCTACTCCGTGTAACTTAGGCTACTTTTATTGTAATAAAATAATTAGGGATCCGCGTAAAAAAACTAAAACTTATGAAATTGTAAATAAAATCCGATTCAATGTACAGTTTTACTAACATATTGTATTGTTGGCATATTGAATTGGACATATGTTTGAATTTGTGAGAAGTATCTTTGCTTTCTGTTAGTACGACAAGATTTTGCAATAAGATTCAATGGACAGCATCATCAAAACACTATTTTCCGATGATTATTTAAAAATTATATTACGTAGTGATGAATATATGAAAAGCGGGCGTAGCTGCGGGAACACAACTAGTATTAGATAAAACAGAGTTAAATACCTTTTTTCTCATTTAAATGCCTAGGTACCAAGTTTTAATAACAAAAATAAAAACATTACATGACAAAGCGAAAAAATTTAACATTCTGAGTCATCTGAATTAAAAAAAAATACAATTCATCTTAAATAATACAATACATCATGCATATATTATATTAATAATTATTTATGAGTGTTATGTAAGTTTCAGTACGAATGATAATATTCTGTTGAAAAGTTTTATTTGGCAACATTTTCTATTTAAAAGAATATTTATCTAAAGATATCAATAAACAGGTACAATAAGAACATACTGGTGTTGTAGCTTATAACTGAAGTAGGGCAAGTTCATTAGTAAATTGTTTAAAAAAAGATAAGATTAATTTAAATAAGGTACGTGATGCAATGTTTATCTGGAATCCGATCTCGTTGGCATTGGCTGCAGATTGTCTGCGGTAGGTGACCAACGATATAAGATCTCAACCACATTGCAAGTTGCTAGCAACACTTTGCCCACGACCAACGGTACTGCCTGGTATGCACCGTTAACTAATTACACGGGTTCATGGCTTATATTACTCAATCGTCATTTATTCTAACATTATTTACAGTAGAATACGAAATATAGAAGAGCGTATCACAAATTATGCATGGTTTAATAAAATAAATTAACATTTTAATAATGATAATAATGTAATCTATAATTAACTAAGAAAATGAAATTGTTCTATGAGTTTCAAATAATTTGTACAAAATAGAAATTAATGAAACGAAAATTTTTTACAACTATGATTATAATATTTTTAATTGTAACTTTTATTATAGGGTTTTTTTTAATACTGTTTCGGCTCAGTGCTTGCCCACAATCACACTTGATGTTAGGTGATGATGTGATCCAGGATGATAAACACACTAAGCCTAGAGGTACTCAAATGATGATACCACACCTACTGGTATTTGGTGACAGGTTTTTCGAACTAGAGGGTGGTAGCTACCCAGGCGGGCAATATTAGAAAATGCCCAACCACCATGCTATGGTTTCCTCGCGATGGTTTCCTTCACCGAAAGCTTAGGCTGATTTTAGAGTTGGATACCTATCTCCACCTGGAGTCCACCTGGACTCGAACCCGCAACCGTTGACGGGGAATCCGACCGGACTACCAGCTGTGATATCATCGCTTTGGTTTCTTAGCAGTTCTATCTGTTTTAAATAGCATGAACACAGCTATTTTTCATATAATCCTAACTAGCAACTCTTCTCGTGTTCCTCCCTTGTTCAAGCAGTCTAACAGCGGCGTGTCGTGTGTCTTTCCCTAACCATTTTTTTTTTCTTTTTTTTTTATCTTTATTTAATAAATTATTACATCATGTAAATTAAAACTAAATTACACCCTATAATAAAATTAAAAAATAATAAATAAAACAACAAAAAAAAAAAAAAAAAACAGTCAGGAAAAAACTACACAAACTACGCTTAAACTAAACTACGAACTAATAGGGGACACGGGGAAACCGCATCAGGGCTATTCCCTTCGACGGTGGCCTCTCCTTTGTCCGCGCCTACGGACAAGTCTACTGGGTGAGGCACACAGGTGCGTCCCTCGTGGAGTAATCTTCTGAGTTCTGGGAGCTAATCCTGCTATCGATCGGACTCTGAGGGGTCAGGGAGATGCACCCGATCTATCTATACGGGTCATAAACACGGTCCTCCTTCAACTACCTACTCAGCTAGGCGAGGACCGGCGTATGAGATCGCGCGCCTGAGGCCTATATATTAACGACAAGTGATCACCTCTTCCTCTCCGTCTGTCGGGAGGTCTAGCGTGCAACGGCGCGATGTTCTGGAGGTGAACGTGCGCCGACGTGTCCGCTCGGCGGAACATGTTGGTTGCAAGGCTGCTTATGAACGCATCCAGGCTCTCTACACGTAAGTCACGCGCAATTACGTGGTTGCTAACGTATCGCAGTGCCCCCGCGATCATGCGAAGCGAGATGCTCTGTTGGGCTCTAAGCCGTTTCTTGTTCGTTTCCGATAAGCGACTGAACCATGCAGGGGCGGCATAGGTAAATCGTGACCTCAAATAGGTTTTGTACAAACCAAGCCTCGTTCTCAAGGGTAGCCTTGAGGTGAGCACTGGACGCAGCATTCTCCTCGCCGCTCTTGTCCGCGTGATCACATCTCCTACATGACTTTAAAAAGTCAAGTTTCGATCTATAGTGACTCCCAGGTATTGGACTTCATCCTTCCACGGTATAGTCTTTCCCTGGAGCGTCAAGCAAGGTGGTAATCTACTCATCATCACTCTAGTCATGAGTGCCTGTGTCTTCCCTACGTTGGCCCGCAGCCTCCATCTCCGTAGCCATTCAGGAAGGATATCTAATAATTTTTGGACCTCAATTTGAGCGTCTTGTGGCGTATTGTCGACGTGGAAGTATGCGGCGTCATCCGCGAATAACGCCAGCTCTGTCCATCCGAGAACTGGTAGATCGTTCGTATAAACAGCGTAGAGGCTAGGAGAGAGGCAGCTACCCTGCGGGACTCCGGCTCTCATAGGGAACTCCCGAGACACTTGGCCTTCGACCACTACTTGTGCGCGGCGGTCTTCCAGGAAAGACTTCAGGACATGGAGAATCTTCCTAGGGATCGTGGTGGTCGTTAACAATTTGTATAGCATCCCCTGGTGCCATACTTTGTCAAACGCCTTCTCTATGTCCAGTAGTACAACTGCGACGTATTGTTTATTCTTTCTTGCGGTATCTATTATGTCAATGACCCTCGTGAGTTGGAGAACAGTAGAGTGATGCTCTCTAAACCCGAACTATTCGGCTCTCAGGTTCATGTGCGGCAGCATCTTGGCCAGCACAAGCCTCTCGAACACCTTAGACAGCGTGCTGAGCAAAGTAATTGGCCTGTAGTTTTCTGGTCTTTGCAGGTTCTTTCTGGGCTTCGGTAACATGCGGACCAGTCCGAGCTTCCAGTCATTCGGGAAGTGCCCCGAGCGGATAATACCGTTGAATAACCGCGTCACCGCCGCGAGTGTTCTCAGCGGCAGGTGTCGCAGCATTGCAGCGGTAATGTTATCCGCGCCGGGGACCTTCCTGGGCTTCAGTTTCCCGATCGCGCGATTTACTTCGGCCGGGTCAAAGAACAGGGCGTCTGCCGGGCTGCCGCCGACTACAGGCTCAGCCCAGTATCTGTCTAGGTGTCGGTTTACATTGAAGACGTGCTGAAGGTCCGCTTCGTCGTTCGGGGAGAACTGTTTCTCCGAACACGTAGCAAAGATCTCCGCCCGATCAGTTGCTGTGAAGCGTGGGGAGCCATCTTCGCCCAATAAGGGGCGGACCGGCTCAGGTGTGCTCGATAGCTTCTTGCATAGACGGTGTACTGAGGGGACCGAGCTGTCTGTGATAACCTCGTCTATATGGTTCTCCCACGCTTCGGCTGCATAGTCATCTAGGGCAATTTTAACTCGTGTCACCATCGAGTTAAGTCTAGTCTTCGTGAAGGGGCAACGGGTATTCTGCCACTCCCTCCGCAGCGCTCGTTTCTCTTTTATGAGATCCTGAATCCGTCGGGGAAGAGGTTTGAGCCTCGACCCCGTCGGAATGGTGCGAGTAGATTTTTCTCGGGCGCTGCGGATGCAATGGGTGAGTTCACCCGTCATCCGTTCCACATCTTCCGGCGTGGACATCTTTCGCGTCGGTGTGGTGCTCTCTAGTTCCTTCACGAATATTGCCCAATCAATCCGCGTACGTGATGTTGGGAATAATACTCGCGTAGGTGACTCGGAGACTTCGAGAAGGACAGGTCTGTGGTCCGAGGGTAGATCCGGCAGTACTGTCTGCCTCGGTGGATTCAAGCGCCCTTTCGTTAACGTTATGTCCAAAACGTCTTGCGACCTCGGGCTATGATGTGTTGGCTCATCTGGGCCGTGGATATCAAAGCTATAGTCTTCTGCAAGCTTCAAGAGTTGTCGACCAGGTTGCGAATTACATGAGGAGTTCCAGGAGGTGTGCTTCGCGTTAAAATCTCCTGCCAAGATCGTTGGCGTACCTCCTGCCATTAATTGCTCAAGATCTCTTTCCAGCGTCTGCGTGGATTGGTATAGTGGTCGGTATATGGCGTATGCCTTCAAATCCCGACCATCGACGTGCAACAATACCCCCAGAGCGTAGAGTGACTGGTACTCTTTGAAGGGTATTGGCTGATGTACGACATTCCTCTTGACGAGGACTAAAAGTCCTCGGTAGGGGCGGCCACTCGTCGGACTCCTCTCGTCTTTCCTGTATGCGAAGTAGTTAGGGACCCGAAACTCTTCGCCCTGACGCAGGAAAGTCTCCGATATCAGCATCACGTCAATCTTTTGCTCACGGAGGAAGGCTATGAGTAGCCTTCTCTTCCCCGTGAGCGCCTGGACATTCCAATGGCACACCCTTAATTCAAGCATTGGGATTAAGGAGCCTCAGTAATCCCAATAGGGTGGCCTTCTGACCTTTCTCACCCTCCTTTACGGCCGACAAGATCTCCTGCAGGACACCGAGGGTCGCAGTCAAAGTGTCCAGCTGCTGAGCCGGGGGGGGGGGGGATGGAGGTACCAGAGGGGCAGGTCTATCTCTCGACGCACCCGCGGTACGATCCTGAACCGCGGGTTTCTTTTTCTGGCGTCGGCGTCTTTTCCCAGGACCAGTCGTCGCACCGCGACTAGTAGGTTCATTGGCCGGCGCCATCAGCGACGCTGACGCCGTCTCCCCTACTGTAGTCCGCGGAGGTAGTGCTGACCCTTTCGTCGCGCGTCCTGAGATGTGGTCGCCAGTGCGCGTTATTACGCCAGCCGTCCGGTACCTGGCTTCCCTACGGAAGACCGGACACTGCCTATAGTTGGCAGGGTGCGGTCCTCCGCAGTTGGCGCAGGTCGGTGGCTCTTCAGCTGAGCGACCACAGTCACGAGCAGCGTGTGGTTCTCCACACCGGACACAAGCGAGTGTTCTATGACACTGCATCGAGCTGTGCCGGAATTGTTGGCATCTATGGCACTGGGCGGGACCAGTCTTACCGCGCCAGGCTTCTATCTTAATCCCCCTCATACACAGTAATTCGTTTACTGTGTAGATATCCTGGGATGTAGGTGTCCGCTTCAGGACGACGTGGAATACTGAACCCGGGCGACCTCCACGCGCCATGATGTTCTTAACGAACTCGGGTTCGAAGCCTCGCTCCTGTAAGGCGGCAATGATGTCAGCGGGGTCCGTGTCTGAGGGTAGTCCCCTCAGAGCCACCTTGAGGCTTCGCTCGGCAGGCAGGGAGTACGAGAACCAGGCTATACCTTCCTCGCATTCCGCCTTGGTGAGGTAGCGTTGTACCGTACGGTACTCGTCTACACTCTCCGGCACGAACTTCACCCCTGTCCCAAAGGGGCGCGCGTTCGGTGCTCTGCCGAGCTGTTGGGTCAGCAGCTTGAAGTGTTTTTGCCAATTTGGCAGACGCTCCACTATCAGTGGAGGATATTTGGGTGCCGGTGCCTGCTTAACGTTGGGGGCTGAAGGCCCCTTCGGTGCGTCCGGCTGAGGCTGCTGTTGCTGCTGCTGTCGTTGGGCGGTCGGAGGTGCCGACGTCCCTGGCGTCGGTTGACGCTGTCCTCCGACCGCCGCCGTGAATGTTCGCGGCGCTGGTACGGCTGGTGCCGGTGCGGGAGCGCGCGGTGCCGCCTGTTGCGCCGGTCCAGGCACGCTGCGCACGGGCATCGCTCTACTGGGCCCAGGTCGCCCAGTCGGCGTCGCATGCGTCGTTCCGGCTGCGGCTGGTTGTTGCGGTGCGGCGACAGGTGGCTGTCGCTTCTGGTGAGAACGTGGGCGCTGCGGGAGCGGGGCGGCCGCAGAGGTTGGAGGTACTGGCTCTCCGGTCCCGGCTGGGACCGTTGAGCCGGCGTACCTCGCGGCCAGCATGCGCTCCGCAGCTGCCCACGCGGTCAGCTGGCGTTTGGCTGGGTGGAGCGGGGGGGAGGGGGGACGGTAGCGAGCGCGTCCTCCTGCCTACTCGTATCTCGTCCTCCTCCTCCCCCTCACTCCTCTTCCTCTTGCGCCCGCGGCCGACCGGACTACGGTCGAGCACTGTCGCGGGTATGGGGAGGGGTGCGGTGGCCCCAGCTGCTGCCATATGCAGCGCTGCGACGTCGGGTGCGTCCCTCCGTCTCGGCTTCCGAGACACGGAGGTACAACGCCATCCACCGCAGCATCCCCAAGGAGAGGAGACCCGTCTCGACCAACTGGGCGAGCACGACGGTGTCCCTCTCCTGGATGGTGGTTGGTGAGGACGCTGCGGATGACGGCGGCCGTATCTCGGCCGTCGGAGCGGACGGAGTCGGTCCCGCGCGGCCGGACGTCGGCTGCATGCACAGGTTGCTAGCAGCTGAGGTGGGCAGGGGCTCCGTTTGCCGTCTCGATCGCGGATCGCGAGAGACGGTGACAGGTGAGGCGGGGGGAGGCAAGATAGTTCTTGCCTCAACCCCCGCAGGTGGCAGCACTTGATGGCTGCCGGTAGCGCTGCTCGGTGGTGCGGGGGGAGGCAAGATGGTTCTCGCCTCGACCCCCGCAGATGGCAGCACTTTGCGGCTACCGGTAGCGCTGCTTGATGGTGCGGGGGGAGGCAAGATGGTTCTCGCCTCAACCCCCGCAGATGGCGGCTCCAGGATGCCGCGCGTAGTTGCACATGTCGGTGCGGGGGGAGGCAAGATATTTCTCGCCTCGACCCCCGCAGATGGCAGCACGATGTTTTTGATTCATTGATGATTGCTGTGGTAAGCTCCGTAGTGAACGGACGTGTCTGTTCGCTGCGCCCGCTCGTACAAATACGTTAGCGTTAACCGTTATCGCTTTCGCTGCCGTCATCGATCGACCGTTCGCTTGCGTAGCAACAGCCGTTAAATTTATTTAACGGTTGAGGTGACGCAAGCGCGCGCGCCGCGTCGTGTACCCGGTGTGGGTTTCCCGCGCTGCGGTATTTTTACGAGCGATTGAATACTCGACTTTATAAATTTTATTTATAACTTCGTGTATTTTCGAAAAACGTACTTTTCAGTACGCGCGCGTTTTACGTATACTCACCCTTAAGGTGAGGATACGTGTCGCTTCTCGACATTATTAAAACCCACTCTCTCTAGATTGTGGTCATCACCGGAGACCTAACGGTGCCAACCTAAGGTGGTGCAGGGTCAGCAGGTTCCCTGGGGACCCCCTTCTGGGGTCGCCGAAAACCGGAATCTGGTGTGTGATCACACCGGGTTTCCTTTGGTCTTACCTTACTATCCGCTCCTGCGACAAAATCCATCCCCTGGGTGCTGTTTGGGCGTCTGACCCACGTCCTCGGCCCTAGGGCTTGATAGGGCTTCCCCCTAGGCTCCGTAGGCTCCCAATTACCTTGAGTCATTGCACTTTGACTCAACGGTCACTTGCGAGACTCGCGTAGTCTCATAGATTTTTGGCGCGCCCCCCCCCTGCCCCTCAGGCAGGGAGGTAGTTCACCCCCCCCGCCCTCTCGCCGTCTCGGGATGGCCGATTTCGTGATGACGGAGCGTCAGCTCCTTAGTTTCGTAAAGGTTTTGTTGTCCAAGTCTCCCGAACTCGCTCGGGAGTTCGCAACATTTAAGAACAGTTTGCCGAGCACATCCACCGCGCTCCCTCAACGCGTCCGTAAACCGGTCGCAAACATCAACGCCCCGGAGCGTTCTCGCGCGCGTTCTCCACTCGCGTCTCACTCGGGAAGGGACTCTTCCTTCTCCGATTGCAGATCCCGCTCGCGTTCGCGTTCGTATTCGCCGCGTCGTCCGCGTTCAGCGGACATTATTAATGTATCTACGGGGAATAGTTTTTCCCCCTGTCCCCCCAAAACTCGGCTGACAGGCGTCCTAGCCTAATGCCGAATTTCGCCACCACCTCCGCCCAGCTGTCCGGGTCAGACTCGGACAACATGGAGCTGGAGTACCCGCCGCTCGGCAGTGACGGTTTTGTCGCTGCGAGGCGGAAAACCAAAAGGAAGGCGACGGCTTCTCCGCCGCTTTCACCACCACTCTCCTGTCCCAAGATCCTCGCTGCTGAGGATTCGTCTAAACAGCCCACTCCGGTGCCTGTAGCGGCACCGCGAGTTCCCAAACCCGTGGGAAACTCTTCCCAGGCGCAGCCTAAGAAGGTGCGTCCCCCCCCCCCCCTGTCACGATCCAGGACAAAGCGTCCTGGACTAAAATCTCTGCGGCATTAGCGAGCCGCAAGATCCACTTCACCACCGCGACGAATGTTCGCGATGGTATCATGGTGAAGGTGTCGACCACGGACACCTTCCGCGACCTCACGCGGTTTCTCCGTGAGGCGAAATATGCTCACTTCACTCACGCGCTGGAGGAAGAGAAGTCCCTCCGCGTTGTGATCAAGAGAGTTCCGAAGGAACTCTCTTGTAACGACATCGCTGCCTCCCTTAAGGAGCAGGGTTTCCCCGACGCTGAAGTGCATCGGATGCACGATCAGCGAGGCAGGAGGCCATATAATATGGTCCTTGTCGCACTCCCCGCCAACGAGGCTAGCAAGAAGGTCTTCGGTCTGAAGACCCTCTGCGGCCTCTCTCGCATCTGTGTGGAAGTCCCACACAAGAAATCTTACCCCTCGCAGTGCCACCGCTGCCAGGGGTACGGACATAGCTCTCGGAGCTGCTTTATGGCTCCGAGATGCGTAAAGTGTCTAGGAGATCACTTGACCCCTGACTGCCCCCGTCCTAAGGACACAGCCGACCCTCCAAGCTGCGTTTTGTGCAGGCAGGAGGGTCATCCTGCAAATTACCGTGGGTGCCCTTGTGCACCCAAGGTAAGGCGCAATCACCCAAAAAAGGGTGGTAGGTATGTTCCTCAGAGGAACGCCGCTCCCCTCCTCCTCCAACCTCAAGTGCCGCCTATGACACTGAGGTCTTTCCCGTGCCTCCCAGGCACGTCGGCGTCGCCTTCCGCGGTGCCGACCCGTCCCGCCGCCCCCCGCCCCGCAGCCCCTCTGGCTCCGTGGGCACCTAGGCCCCAAGCCAAGGCGCAGCCGCGCCTGGCTACCCCCCCTCAGGCCCCTCAGGCCAACCCAACCGGCCTTGACCGGGTTCTTTTCCTCCTGCGCGTTCACGACGTGCAGGAAGTAGTCGCATTCAACGCACTGTTGAATAGCGGCTCCGGTAACGCCGAGCTCGAGGCTATCGCGCGTTTCCCCGCCATTGCCACGACCCTTCAAGGTCTGGCTCGCGTTTCTCGAAACCCGTAATCAATGGCTAAGATAAAGCCACGCGGTTTGTCCCTTTCGTTCTTTAACGCGCGGAAACTAGTTCCGCAGCGTGAACTCGTCGCGAATTTCCTCCGCGATCGTCAAATAGACGTGTTTCTTGTCCAGGAAACCCTACTGAAGCCCAAAGATCGCGATCCTAAGATCGCGAATTATAATATCGTTCGGAACGATAGATTGCCCCCAACTAGGGGCGGTGGTACCTTAATTTATTATAAGCGGTCTCTGTATTGCACGTCGCTAGACCCTCCTGAGCTAGAAAACTTAGAGGTTTCTATATGCAGAATCGGAATGACCGGCCATCAGTCGATCGTTCTGGTGTCTGTATATCTCTCGCCCAATAAGCGCATATTAGCTTCCGATTTAGGGAAACTTTTCTCTCTCGGAGACTCCGTCATTATCGCGGGTGATCTCAATTGCGGGCACACCCTTTGGAACAGTTCGAGTAATACCAGTAATGGGATTGCTCTTACTGAGCTGATGGATGAGCTCGATTTTGAGGTCATCGCTCCTTTAGAGCCTACCCACTTCATGCCGCACTGCCGCCCGACAGTGCTAGACGTAGCTATTCTTAAAGGGGTTCGGCTTCCTGTGCGTCTCATACAAGTCGTACACGAACTCGACTCCGACCACCGCCCAGTCATTTTACAGTTAGGTCATTCGGATGACTCTAGCCTGCCAGTTGTAAAGGTCGCGGACTATTACAAACTCGGCAGATATCTCAAGGACCATCAGTCCTCCCCCCCGCTCGACATGATCCCCGACGTACTGGATACGCCTGCGGACACGGATCTCGCGATCGCCTCTCTGGTTGAGCATCTCAACACCGGAATCAGGGAGACCTCGAAAGAGGTACAAGCGGCGAACGATCGCCGCTTTATACTCCCTGATGACGTGAGAGCTCTGCTCACCCAGAAGAACGCCGCGACCCGTGCCCACGACGCGTATCCGACTGAAAAAAATCGTGCACGCTTACGTTCCTTGCGTAGAGCGGTGAAAGACCGCATAGATCAGCTCCGTGATAACAGGTGGAACAGTTTCCTCGAGGAGCTGGTACCTTCCCACCTCGCGTACTGGAAGCTTGCACGATCGATGAAGATGGACCGTTCCGTCGCTAGTATGCCCCCCCTGGACAGAAACACTCAGGGTCTTCCACCCGCATTTGACGATGACGACAAAGCCGAGTGCTTAGCCGATAGCCTCGAGCAGCAATGTTCCCCCGTCATTGACAACGTTGACGTCCTCCACGTCTCCGAAGTAGAGTCCTCGGTACAGGACCTAGACGCTCTTTCCCCGGTTGTTCCCCTCACACCTGTCACCTGTGATGAGGTCATTACAACCATTAAGGGCCTTAAGCCTAGAAAATCTCCCGGTCCGGACGGGATCAGGAATGAAGTGCTTAAGCTTCTTCCGCCCCGTCTCATCGCGCTACTGGTCTGCATCTTCAATGCGGCCATCAAAAACCACCACTTTCCAGCCGCCTGGAAAGAAGCGATAGTGATAGGTATACACAAGACTGGCAAAGATGCCAAGTCTCCCGATAGTTACCGCCCAATCAGCTTGCTAAGCTCAATAGGTAAACTCTACGAGCGGATCCTTCTGAACCGACTCCTCGTAGTGATAGAGGACAAAAATCTCTTGCCTCCCGAACAGTTTGGTTTCAGAGCCAGACACTCTTGCGCGCACCAAGTGCAACGCCTCACGGAGCACATCCTGTCAAATTTTCATCGAACCCCAAACACACCCCTGGCGTACGCTCGCTGTCTTCTTCGACGTCGCTAAGGCATTCGACAAGGTCTGGCATGCCGGCCTTGTATTTAAACTAGTTAGGTTAGGCGTCCCTGACACATTAGTACACATCCTACGCGATTACCTTTCGAATCGTAGTTTCCGCTTTAGAGTAGAGTCCGCTCTCTCTTCAGCCCGCCCGATCCGCGCAGGAGTCCCCCAGGGCTCCATTCTGGCGCCTGTCCTCTTCAACCTTTACATAGCGGACTTACCAGACCTAAATCCGAACCCGAAAGACGACCCGCTCGAAGGAGTGGCGGCTAGTAAGGTTCATTTAGGTCTCTATGCCGATGACACGGTCATCTATTTTTCGTACAGACATAGAGACACTCTCAGATCCCGCGTCCAAAAGGCTGTTAACATCTTAAGCTTTTGGTACTTGAAGTGGCGCATAGCGATTAACCCGGGAAAGAGCACCGCGATTATGTTCTCCGTAGAGAAATCTGACCCTCCTCGTCCAGTCACTTATCTAGGAGTAGAGATCCCATGGGCGACCGAGGTCAAGTACCTCGGTGTCACACTAGACGCCCACATGACTTTCAAATCTCACGTTTTGAAAGTCAGAAACCGTGCCAACATGGTTATGGGACGTCTTTTCCCTCTTTACAACGCTCGTAGTAAGATGGCCGTCCGCCATAAAATTACATTATATAAAACGGTAGTTAGGCCCATTCTCACTTATTGCGCCCCTGCCTTCGCTCATACAGATCTGGCCTCCTTCCAAGTGGTTCAGAACCGCTTCACCAGGAGAGCCGTAGGTGCCCGGTGGTACGAGAGGGATGTGGACATCCACAGAGACCTCAATCTACCATCCATTCACTCTGTCATCAAATCCCTGTGTCGCGCATTTTTCGATCGCGCAGAGACACACCCGAATCCGCTCATAGCGAAAGCCGTCGCGTACTCCTCCGACCCGCTAGCTCCGAAACCGCTTCGGAGACCGCGTAACGTTCTCACCGATCCCGATGATAAAATCACGTGCGAAAATAGGATCTTTCCTTTCCAACCGATTCAGTATGCGTGCCAGCGCCCACGCCCGCGTAACCGCCGTTCCCGCCGCCGGGGACAGGCGGCTAATTTTGCTCCCGCACACTCTCCGGGTCCCCTCAGGCGGCGGCCCAGGACGTGCTTCGTTCCCCAACTGGGGAGGCTCTTGACGTCGCCGCCAGCGCGATACAGTGACACTGCCCATGCATTGAGCATTACACGCACAACACTGCAAACACACTCTTGCACATAACATGCAGGTACATAGGTCCTGTAAGGAACCTTTTTTTTTTTTTTATTATTATTATTAATAAAAAATGTAGGGAATAGCTAGGTTCAAACTCGCGAGAGAGTTTCACACTCAGGTGACGGCCAAGCCGAGGTTCGTACCACTTTGGTAACCCTTGAGCTAGTCACCTTATTGCCTGAGCACCCCCCCGGCTTCGCTCCGATCAACTAGCGCCGCGAGGTGCTAGTTGACATTCCGTGAACCAACCAGGCGATTGCTAACGAACCACCTGTTGGTTCCCTTCACTTCCCTCGGTTTCCTCGAACGCTTAATGTCACAGGCCAATCCAATTTTTTTTAAGCGTCTCATATAATCCTCAATAACTAGGTACTAAACAAGAAAAATAACATCTGCTGACAAAGAAAAGAGAAAAATGTCTTGTACTGTTTTATCTGTATGTCTATTAATATATAGATACTAAAATAATATTGAGACTTTCAACACAGACCGCACGTTGTCGTTCAATAAATTCTAGTAACAAGAAATTCTTAAGAAATATCACACAACATGCGCTTCCGGGTTGCACCCGAAGCAGAGGTTGTTTTGAAACTTGACGCTAGTCGTCCAACACCTGCGCGAACCGGCTCGAATTATGTTCTCAATAATTGAATCGCAGTGTTTTTCATCGATCTATATAACTAATAAAACTGAAGTGTCTGTTTGTAATGTCAAAATTATTTTTTATACTAAATAGATATGAAAATGAATTATACGATACATATACCAAAAATACAATTTTTAAAATTTTTGTCTGTTCCGGGTAATCTCCGGAGCGGCTGGACGGATTTTGACGGGACTTTTTTGGTAGGGTTGCTTTTAATTTTCGAAAATAATTAGAATTCCACGTAAAAAAATTAAACTCATAAAAAATTGATTAAAAGCCGATTAATTGCACAGTTTTACGAGTAAGTGCATGAATTTATGAGAAATATTTTTACTTTATCTTAGTACAAATTTTTTTTTGGAAAATTATTAGGGTTCCGTATCAATAAATTATAACGCAGCGAAGAATATATGAAATGCGGGCGCAGCTGCGGGCAGACAGCTAGTATATATATACAATTACTTGGCCTGACACAGATCCTAAACCGCTTGGGCTATAAACTTGAAAATTTGACAAATGATGTAAGCACTCATTAAGAAGAGATTTTTGGAAATTTCAACCCTAAGGGGGCAAAATTAGGGATAAATCATTGTATGAAAAACCGTCATTTTCAAACTGACAAGCATAAAATTTTATATACATGTATCTGATTAAAAATAAATTTACACGATTTTCAAAATGTTACACGTTTTAATCATAAGAGAGAATGCACATATGCTGCCATGGTATGAATTTCACGTGGAAGAAGCCGCGGGCACAGCTAGTTTGTAATATATAAAAGTTAATCAAATTCACATAATATTTACATGAAAGTATATAGTTTTTAAACTTTTATCACCTGTATGGTCATAAATTATGATATGACATGATTACATATTAACATTTCTTGTATTAGTTTACTCTATGCCGGAAAACAAATATTTACCTACTGAATAACAGATTCTTATATCTCTATTAATATTGTAAATACGTACGTGTTTTTATCTTGTTATATATTCTTAAATTCACGAGACTGATTTAGATTGAATTTTTTATTAAATAAACTTTATAAAAATTAAATTTAATTACAAGCTAACTAAGTAAATAGTGGTAGAGAAGCTTTAGTCGATGACTTCAAAAAACTTAAAGTAAATAATACTTTTTACAACAAACTCACAAATAAATATTTCTAAAAGCTATATTTTTATGGAGTTTTTGAACTAAGCAATAAGAATCCAGTGTTATCAAATCGACAATGCTTTATCCAATTATCCATTGAATATGTACCTAATAGAGTATTAAAGTGTATTAGTGTGCAAATTAGAGCCGGCTTTACCTATAGTGCAGGGTGTGCAGCGTACACTGGCGCAGAGTTTTCGCGTCGTGACGCTCGCGACACCTTATTTTTTACTCCTTGTAGGCTCAGTTTTTTGACCACAATCTCACCCTGATGTTAAGGAACGATGTGGTTGCAGGATGTTAAACGCACTAAGCCTAGATACTGGATTGACGCGGAATTCGGCCATACTATCCACTGCGTCATCATCGCTTCGAAAACCTACACCAACAAAGATGTTTCGCTCGGGGCGCCAACGCCCTCAAAGAGCGCCAAGATAATGGAAGCGCACGGGCGCTACAAGGACTAGAGCCGCTGCTGGTACAAATTGTAAATAATTAAAAAAACACATTAAAAATATTTTACGTTATTTAGTCCATATTTATTTTTCGGAAAAGAAAAGTTCAACTATAACATTTTTAAGAGTTTAAGTATTTCTTTGTGTTGGTTATATGAAGTACTTTATGAAGTGGCAACTTTGGTGTATTGAAAAAAAATGCCTTTACATGTTCTGTAGGCTACATAGTTTCTAATGTCTGTCATTGGTAGTCTAATATATTATTGTGTGATATATTATTTCATAATACAGCAAAATGGATAAAGCTTCCCATAAAAACCTCAACACTCTACAAGTCAGGATACAGAGAGGAACCAGACTTACCTACATTGCTGCGGTCATAGCTCAAAGGAAATGGAAGTGGGCGGGCCACGTGTACCGCAGAAAAGATGACGGATATGGTAAGGCGATACTAGAGTGGATATCCAGAACTGGTTATAGAGGCGTAGGATGGCCAATGATGAGATGGGCCGAAGATCTGGATAAGAACTGTCTTAGATCGATTGAAGTGGCGTACATTACAAGAGGTCTTACATTGGCCAGGAATAGGCTGAAGAAGAAAGAGGCTTCTGCGTAAAATCTACATAATTTGCAAATTATTAATTGTTTTGGTAATTATAATTATATATTATTATCGTTAATATATTTCGGTTTGTATATAAATTATTTTTAAATTACCTTTTATTTTGCAATAATGACCTATATAAACTTTAATTCTTAATATTCTTATAGTTTGATGTTGTGAATTTGATTAGACAGAATTAAAACATTAAGATTACATATTACATTACTCTGTTTCTTGTTCGACTTTACATTTTTTATTTTTTGTTATGTTACTGGTGCAGGTAGGTTCTTATAGGTATAGCTAGAGTGACGCATGTTTAAGTATTGTGTATTGTGTCAACATGTAAAAGACTTGTCATAATATTCGTGAAAAAATAAACAATGATATGTCCTTTCAATCTACATGACACGAAATTCCATTTATCTGTATACATATTGTCACAGATAAGCGTTTCACACTATTAGTGATCTGTTTACTCAGTAATTGAAAAATATATATTTAAAAAAAATCAATTTGCTGTTCATATCTTTGAATCATTGTTACGTTAAAAAATTCTCGATTGGAGGGAAATTATGGCGGATTCTTAATCTGTGTTTCTTTTTTGTTTTGTATTTATATTATTTTGTCAAATTGCTAACGTCTACCATTTGGTTACAACAGTGAAGATTCGACTAAGACAAAGTCGAATCTTAAAAACACATGTAGTGAATGCCCATAGTAAATTATTAATTATTATTAATACTTGAGTCAAGAAAACATTCGACTAGTGACCATCCGTCCTATAATAGAAGAAAAGAGAACCAATCAAGTTCTCAAGTAAATTGAAATATCATAAAAAAATGATTTTTCTAATCTTTTCTGTCAGGGTTATATTTATATACTAGCTGTGACCGCGACTTCGATCGGGTGGAACTTTGACATAAGTGTATTCTAATACACTGACTTTATTCTCCGTGTAGATGCAACCTACTTCATCTATAGTAATAAATAAAATTGAAGGGTCTGTTTTTAACGTCAGAATATTTTTTTTACTAAATAAATATGAATATATATACTATATACAATGCCAAAACAAAAAAAAAATCTTTCTGTTTGCTCCGGGTACTCTCTGATTGGACACACTGAAACAGCTGAGCAACTTTTGATGAGACTTTTTTTGGTAGATAGCTGAAGTTACTCCGCGTAACTTGAAGTACTTTTGATTTTCGAAAATAATTAGGGTTCCGTATAAAAAATTAAAATGCAGTGAAGAATATTTGAAACACGGGCGCTCGCGCGAGCACACAGCTGTATACAAATATATTCTGTCTCGTCCCGTCGCGTCCCATCCCGTCCTGTACTTATTAGATTTTATGTTTCCTATTCAACTGATTGATCATTTCGCAAAGTAAAGTAAAGTTGCTGGTTGGCCAGCATAAGGTGCCCAGCCTGGCAAGTTGCAGCTAAATTATAACGTTCATTATACGGGTTCAAATACATCGGTTCAAAATCTACCGATGGGTTTGTTTGTTATTCCTTTTTTTTTTAAAACACTGAGAGATGAAATATAGCTTAAATTTTTAGCTATAAATATATTAATATAACAGAAAGAAAATCTCATCAAAATCTGTCAAGAGTTTCAATTACCACAATTTTTTTACTTTTGTCCTTTATCCTGAAGAACCGCTTCCATTTTATGGGGTAAAAAGTATCCTATGTGTTATTTTATAATATTAGTTATCCCTGTGTTAGTTTCGTCAAAATTGATTTTATTGGTTCTCTCATAGTGTATGCGTACACAGAGATAAAGACAGATAGACAGACAGACAAAAATTGTAGATAAAATATTTTTGGCTTCTATATCGATAACAAAGTCCACCCCGATTATAATTTTCAATATTTTATGTGTAAATTTGGCATAGTTACAGTTTTTAGTATATATGGATTAGCGACTATATAATTATAGGTTATTTTGGACCGATGATGGCACAGTGAGTAGTGCGGCCTGATTCCGAGTCAATGGACGCAGGTTCGAGTCCATCTATCTTACTTTAAAATCAGCTTGAGATTTCGGCGAAGGAAAACATCGTAAGGAAACAATAGCAAGGTGGTAGGGCATTCTCTAATTATCCCCGACTGTAGCTACCACCCTCAAGTTTGAAATCCTTTCGCCAAATACCAATAGGCGTGTTCCGGCAGCATCACTTGAAATCCAGTACCTCTTGGCTTAGTGTGCTTACTCTCCTGGACCATATCGTCACTTAACATGAGGTGAGATTGTGGTCAAAGCACTGAAGCCTACACCGTGTCAAAAAAATAGCGGCACAGATTAGCGGCAAATTTCATTTTGTCTTTACTATGCCACCGGACCATACTAGTAAGATCAGCGTATGAAACGTATAAAGCTTTCACTTTGCAAAAAAAAATGTAAGTGTTCTTTTAACAAGAAACCATGTTAACTAATATTGCAACAAAAAATAAAACAATACTGATATTAATTGTATATAGCTAAGCGGAACGTGTTCGAAAGTCAAAAATATCATTTTACAATACCTATTTGTTACGTGTTACGAATAAGGTTAAACTTTACATAACTGGTAAACCGTAAACCGATAACGTTAAATGGAATTGAAAACACATTTGCCGCGGTTCGAAGTTTAGAATCAATTTTCGTTGACATTTTTTTAACGAAATAAATAATAGTAAGTAATAATAAGAAATACATCTATTCATAAGGGGGAAATTGCCGTATCCACCACGCTTGGCAGGCGGGTTGACGATCGCAGTATGTTAGAAACTTAAGCATTAGCTTTTAATAAAAATCTTAGCAACCTTAAGGTCTATGGCAGTGATTCTCAACCACTGTGCCGCGGCACTTTTGTGTGCCGCCAAATTTCAAAAGTGTGCCGCCAAATTTTGCAAATATATAATAATGTTAATATTATTAAATTATATCATTAAAAAAAAATATTTATGCAGTGTGTTGTAGTAAGTAAATAATTTTTATCTTTTTCTTTGTGTGCCGCCAAAATTTTGAAATCGTTAAATATGTTCCGCAACAAAAAAAAGGTTGAGAATCACTGGTCTATGGTATTAATAAATAATGAAGGTCACTCTATTCGTTTATAGTTTTGGGAATAATCTTAATTTTTCTTGATTCATTGCTAAGACATATGTAGGTCTCCCCCAAAAAGCGAGGAATTGCCATAATCGCCACGCTTGGCAGACGTTTTGGCGATGGCAGTAGGTGTTGATGGTACTCAGAAGATGCTGCTGCACATCCCTTGGTATATTCCGTAGTCGCCTTTTACGACATCCACGGGTAAATATGGGGCCTTATTGTGCTTAGCCTTTAGCACACGGCTATAATAAACATTGAAAATTATTATTTTAATGGCGTAAAACGCACTCCATACCATTGATGGGAACATCTAAATTCATTAATAAATTTCTAATAAATCATTAATTTTGTGTAAAATGAATACATTATACGTTAATAACAATTAAAATAACAAAAGTAGTTGTCATAATAATATAATTCCTATTATTTACTTTACAGTTGTTATTTTATAAACTATTTAATTTCCTCTAAAGGCGACAAAGATGATTCCTCGTTTGCTTACGAATTAAAAAAAAGTTAATAAACAACACTAATTATAAACAAATACGAGATATAGTATCTGAACGAGGTAACCGTATGATTCACTCAATTCTCGTCTTGCTCAAGTATAAAAGACCACGCTTTGTCTCGGATGATGAAATCGGAACAATAACCTTATTTATTTATTTACGGTTCAGGACGTAGAGATGCAGCGTGTGGGAGTGTCGTATTTATTACCTAGAAAACCTACCTAGATATTGTTAGTTTTAAAGAGACTCACTTATATTAAGAAGTTGCATTTTGATGAATGTTTGAAATTAAATTAAATCTAACAAATGGATAAGTTTTAGAAATTTAAGTAAGATAATGAAGTCTAAAATTGCTTTAAGATTTTATAAAATTTAACACAAAAATATTTGAAATAAAACGGACTATTACATATCCCATTCTTTGATTCTTTATTCACATAGATATTTATCATAACGGTTAACAGTTCTTTATAAAGTTATAAAAAATGTAAAACAACTATTCTGAAGTAAAAAAAAAACTATAGTGAAACTTGTTATAAACACAATCTCTTTCAGTGTTCGTGCTAAGAATTGGTATTAAAAAAATATAGTTGCGCTGTTAGAATTATTGCACGATTTACAGTTACGGAACAAAGAGTTTATGTTTGAGGATCATTATATTCAAATTTTACAACTAATTTTACTAGTACAGTGAACCTTATGTCTTATAGTAGACGAAAATAGAGAATATTAACATATTAAAGGAACTCATATTCTTTAGTTAAATAAATATTATGATAAAATCAAAGAAGACAATCACGAGGCGATGTTTCAATATACTATTTTACACTTATTTCCTTCCAAGTTCATCTATACTTAGCATATGTGGTAAATATTTTAATAATATAGCATAATTCTAATTTCTTTATTATTTTAAAATTACTCTTAGCAGAGCATAAGTATTTTTTTAGGTAACAATACTAATTTAAGTATAATTTTTTTTATGTTTGTCTTCGAGCCAAAGTGGGCCCTGAGGTTTCAGAGGAGTTTCCTCCCGCGAACTGTCCGGATGTGGAATAAGCTCCCAGCGACTGTGTTTCCGGCGGAATACAGTATGGGATTCTTCAAAAGGGTCGTGAGAAAGTTTTTCTTAAAAGAGTTGGCAACGCGCACGTGATACCTCTGGTGTTGCAGGCGTCCATATGCTACGATGACCAGGCGGATCGTATACCTGTTTGCCACTTTAGTTTTATAAAAAAAATCATCTTTATTTATAAATCTGGTGATATACAAGATTTACTTCTCGGTTTGTTTTTTTTTTTTGGTTCTATTTATTTGTAATCGTACTCTTTAACAAGTTGCAACATGCAAACGATGACTAACGTATCTTGTGAGTAGTCCGGTATAACGTTAGTTTCATTTTTTTAATAACTGGTAAATAAATGAATATTATAGCTGTGAATTAAAATTAGTTTTTCTTCCAATTTGAACCAAAATAAGTAAATCCCTTCTCGATCGAGATCCACAAAAGCCGTTCCATGCGAACTATATGAAAAATGAATTTTCTTAATAATTCTTTTTGTGGACATACAGACAGACAAAAATTTTAAAATATGCATTTTTCTTATAGGTAGATATCGTGTCTACCTTTGAGATATATTTAGTAAAAAAAATATTTTTTACATTATAAACAGACACTTCAACTTTATTTATAGATTTGTAAAATTCGAGCATGTTTATTACGTGATCAATGTCGAGACATTAAACTTGAGTTTGTGGAATTCCCTCGCAGTAAACTACACGTGTTAATGTTCGAGTAACGAAAATAAACAGAGACACTTATCACCTAGTTTGTATGAGTGGCATGGCGTTATCAGCATTCAATATGCTACGGTCATATAAAAAAGTTTTATGACCTAAAGCATCGAAATAAGCATACATTAATTTAAGCTTTTAATAATACAATTTCCGATGAAATTAAAATGTAACGATACTTCTTAATTCATGATTAATAATTAAAAATATCAACATAATTAATGTCTGTGCTGATGTGATTTCTAGTGATTAAAACATATATACTAATAAATAAAATTGAAGTTTCTGTTTGTAATGTTAAAATAAATTTTTGTCTGTCTGTCTGTTCCGGGTAATTTCCGGAACGGCAGGCTACTTTATTTTTTTTTTTAATAATTAGGGTTCTGCGTTAAAAACTAAAACTCATGAAATTCTTAATAAAATTCGATTTAATGCACAGTTTTACTGTATACTGTATATGTATTTGAATTTGTAATAAATATCGTTGCTTAGTGTTAGTAGAAAAAAAAAATTGGAAAATAATTAGGGTTCCGTAAAAAAAATCAAAACCCAGTGAAGAATATATGAAACGCGGGCGCAGCCGCGGGCACATGGCTAATTTATAACTATAGAAGAACGTCTGGTGAGCTTTTGGTATGTTGGATATTATTCCATGTGAACATGATATTAACAATCAATATTGAAAATGTTTGTGTAAAAGCGTTCAAACATGTATCCTAAACTTAAAAATCATAGGCTGTTTGTTTATTGCTTGTGTTATCATTTTTAAATTCATTTATAAACATTTCACATCAAACACATCGAAAATTCGACGAAATATCGAAACGATAGGACAAACAATTACATCAATACTTTTTTTACTTATTCACGAAACTAACTATAAAAATAGTAAAGTATTCCGTTAATGTTTCTATTTCGCCGGAAAATTTGAGACCAATTATCATAGTGCTTACTTTATAACCACGACTATTACTCAAAATATAGAATGATAAATTGCAGTCGATATGTCACTGTGCATTCTACTCATCCTAGATTTATTACTATCAATAATTTCATATTTAAAATATCTTCATCTTTTTACGGTTGTCATACTCGATAACAAACATGGGAATTTATTCACTATTTATGTACACATATGTGCTTTATATCTATAACCTGTTCATAATCCACGAAGCTTCTAAACAACTTTTAATATTTAGTTCACTCCTTAATAATTTAATTTTTAAAGATTTCTGTTTGTTGCTGAATAAAAAGAAACTGCCCATTCCTTTCCATACAAATTTTACATTTTTTAATAGTCGTGATTCTATATTGGTAGGTACTGTGACAATCAAGAAATTATCTATTATATGTGTAACTCGATATATACCTGAATTGAAAAATATGATGATTATATACGAGTACCAGTGCTTCAGAGCATGTATGTGAAACACTTTAAACATTATAACAACTACAACAAACACAGAAGATTTACTGTTATTATATGTAAAATAAACTTATTCACATTTTAAAATTATCACGATATTTGTTTTAGAAAATCTCTCGCAGAAAATAAACATACCTAAAAAGATAACCAGTCGTTCGATTAATGCAAAAAAGAAAATAATAATAGATGACAAAGTCTATTAATGTTTCGAACGATGCCGTAGCATTTTATTTTGCTTATTTTAAATACTTATTTACGTACTAAATACATTAAGACTACTTGCTTTATAGTGTGTGTTTTTGACGTTTAGAAAACGACAATTTTTCATTAAAACAAATTACTTGAGCAATTTTGATCCATTTAGCGCCTAGGTTCTCAACGTGGGTGATGGATGAGGCTTTTTGGTTGTTTGAGGCTTTCTGGATGCAGTAGAAAGGGTACGTGGGCAGATTAAAAGATATAGACTAAAAAGGACAAAAAATGAAAACAGGGAAGAAAAAAACATATACTCAAAGTGCACGGTGGGCAAAAAAAAGTTGAGTTAGCGGATTGTGAATTTATTTAGACGTTTTGTCACAAATTCCTTTTAATTTTCCCATATCCTGTATCTATTAACCAATAAGAATTTACATCAAGTGTCTAATGTGTTTTATAAATACAAAGTGGCAAAAAATATTACCAATATTTTCCTGTACTTGTGTCATATAATGGGCATTCCATAAACAATCTGTCGATTAAATAAAATCTGTCAATTTTCGTTTCTTATATGAATTAGCTTTAAGACTAGCCAAATCTATAATTTACGAACAGATTAACATATTTTTTCAGTAATTACTCGTTGTGATATAATTCAGTTTACCATGGATTAATTAATTGTACTCCAAATAGATTTAGATATTGTAATAAAAAATAAAAAAAACAACACCTCATTTATTACAATTGATCTGTGTCAAAATGAAACAATAAACTTGTGTAATGTTTTCACGTTTGTTCTAGAAATCTTATTATCTAGATTATCACAGTAGAGGTCGTGCTCAGAAATGTAATCTTTCAAAGTTATTATTAAATAATACATTTACATGTTTGAGAATATAGACTTTTATTTTCTATAAATACTAATACAATCCTATAATAACACTTAACGATTTGTTTACTTTATTTAATTTAGTCAATAAAATGATAATTTTTTTCGTAACTTAAATTTTTATTAAGCCTAGGCTTCCAAATCTATACATGTAGCCAAGATTTCATGAAAGTAGGTTACTAACATAAAATAATAACAGAATAACCGAACGGAGAGTCAGGATCAGATATTTAAGTTTATTTTTATCATAAAAAAACAGACATAAAATTGTTATTATTCAATAACGGGTACTCACGCGTTACCTTTTTTTCCTATCCCGTTTCGGCTGGGTTTCAGCGTGGCTACGGGCTGACTGGCGGTGCGCGGCGTCACCTGCTCCTTTGAGGGGTATTTTGTTGAACTACCTCCGTTTGGTCTTTATATTTATTATAGTCACGTCATACAACACTAACTATGGCCCTCGATGATGCCCGACGAATAATTTAATTTAAATAAAGAACACGAAAATTAAAAAACGTACATAAAAATTTTATGCCATGATAGTAAATGAGAATGAAGTCCGCCTTATGCCTAATGTATAGTTGGTATATAAACATCAATAAACTAGACTGGGTATGAACCCAAGGTCAAAAATTAATATGAACCCCCTAATAAAACTACCCGTGCGAGTGTATATGATTTCAACCACATTCTTCACGCTTGAATGCAGTGGCAAAAGCAGTTCCACTTTGCGGTAGAAATAGTATGGCGTGTAATAATAATCTCGGACGGGATTTACCCCTTAGTGTATACATATGTCGCCTATATAATATACTAGCTGTGTACCCGCGGCTGCGCCCGCGTTTTGTATATCCTTCAATGCATTTTAATTGTTTTATACGGAATCCCAATTATTTTACTAAAAATTTGTAGTAAAAGATAAAGTAAAAATATTTCTCATAAATTCAAGCAATTGCCCGTAAAAATGTGCATTTTATTCAATTTTTTACGCGGAACCCTAATTATTTTCGAAAATTAAAAGTAACCTAAGTTACGCGGAGTAAATTCAGCTATCTAAAAAAAAGTCGTGTCAAAATCCATCCAGCCGTTCCAGAGATTAGCCGGTACAAACAGACAGACAGACAAAAATTTTGAAAAGTTTGGCTCATATCTATTTAGTAAAAAAATAGTATTTTGATATTACAAAAAGACGCTTATTTATAAGTATAGATAGTATAGATCAAGGCTGCTCAACCCTATGCCCGCGGGCTATTATGTGGCCCGCTTACGATTTTTAAATGGCCTGCGTGAGCAAAATATATTCCCACCAAGTTGAGAGTCTTGCGTACGCGATCACTGACAGAAGATGTTTATAAAAAAAAAACTATACTTAGACCTTAGTTATGTAAAAAATAAATATACCGCACTAGAGTGACTGAAAAACATATTTGTGAGCTAATGTTACCATCAACTTCTGACATAATCAAATATTACAAAGTAAAATTCTTTCAGGCCAACAGATTGGTCGTTTTACAAACAAAAATAATTTATTTACTTGTGAGAGACACGAGCACACGTCTGCTGTTAATTACTCTATCTATTAATTACTTTGATGAAGTTAGCAATTTGTAGTGACAAAAGACAATCGTGACCCCACATGTAGGCACGTATTACAAATATTGTATACGTGCCTATATGTTATATGATCATGTTTACAACTCGTGTGGTCTTACACTACACACTGTTTGATGTATAAAAAAATATTTTATTTCATTTTTCTCACGTAAGGCCACCAGTACTTCTATGGCACCAAATTTTAAAAACTTCCGGCTAATAGGCATAGTTCTTTAATTGTTTTTTTTCTTGGCAAAATATGTGTGTTTTTTTCAATCTCATATGGCTAGATTATTTTGTTTAACAATGGTTATGATTTTTAAAATTATTTCTTTTAATTTAAATGCTAACAAAACATTATTAATATTTAACATTAATATCCGTACATGTTTTTATTTTGTATAATTTATATCTAAATAAAGATTTGGAAAAGGTATTATGTTGTATAATAAATGACTAAGTTACATGTGTGAAGATGTGTACATATAGCTTAATAAAAATGACAGTAATATCACTAACCTTTCACTTTAACTTACATAAATTACAGAAATTTCACCTAACGTTTTTAAATATCTTTATCCTGTCGGCTTAAAATTCGAAAACTATTGAACCGATTTATACTATACACGATTTACATTTATTACATTTTAAAACACAGATAAGTATTCTCTTGATCTAAATCAAAAATTCTTTATTTAATTTGGCCCCTGAGTTTATGGCATTATTGGCGTTTATGAACGTCAAACAATTACCACCGCTTCGGAAAACAACCCAGTCGAGAAGAGCCGCTAAGAAACTCGATCTGGTTTTTTTACTGTCTTTTTATAGTATAATATAAATTATAGAATTCATATTAACAATAAGCTGTTTTAGCGGAAGCACAGAGAGGGGTTTAATTTCCAGAAATCACTATCGTTCACGTAATAACGCACCATAACCTTTGGATATTAAACATATATTTGGGGGTAAAGGACAAAATAGCTAAAAATGATTATGCACTATGCCTAGAGAAAACGGGTTCTCAAGTAGAGACGATCCCTATGAATATTTGGTGGAACATTTGAATCTTGAGGATGAAGGCTAGAAAGATGGGCATTTGAAACTACGTAATTGCATAGAATGTGTCTTTGTTTGACCCAAGCAAGGTCACTGCTTGATGTATTCTTGAGAAAAAGTATACAGTATCTTTGAGATTATGATAAGATTAGTATTGTATCAGAATTATAAGTTGATATACTGTACATAAATTGCATTTGTTACTATGGAAAACTAATCCTCTTTATAATAATTGTAACACGACAACAAAGTAAGTGGTAATAATCCATCCATCCATCTATTCAACCGAAAGACGTCCACTGCTGGGCATAAGTCTCCCCCAAAGATCTCCACAACGACCGATGTTGCGCCGCCCGCATCTAGCGGATTCCCTCAACTTTCACCAGGTCGTCGGTCCTCTCGTCGGGGGCCTACCGACGCTGCGTCTTCCTGTACGCGACAGTCATTCGAGAAATCCGTTGGCCCCATCGGACATCAGTTCTACGAGCAATGTGCCCAGACTACTGCCAATTGAATTTGGCAAATCTTCAGGCAATGTCGGTTACTTTGGTTCTTCTGCAAATTTACTCATTTCTGATTTGATCATGCAGTGAAACTCCGAGCATAGCCAAAAATTAACTTGAAATGAAAAGTATTTTTTATATAACGCATTAAATCAAGTAATTTAGCGAAATTACATTTAAATAGATAGGGGATTCGTAATTATGATGCTATTAGGAGATATAAAAGGGTACTGGAGAACTGTGGTGGGTGGAAATATAAAACTTTAGATACCCTAGTATTCTGCAAATGAGTAAAATGAAAAAATATGAACGCTTTTATCCATGCAGAACATTGCACCACCGACATTAGATGGTAAAAAAATTACTGACATTCACGTTCTGTATACTATTTTTAGTTCATACTTGCAGATATGACGATACAGAGGCAGTTTGCAGGGTTCAAGATTCGTAATTAGAGCAGAGGCGCATTAAACGTTAATTATTATTAACGTTATATTAAAACGAAATATGAACTCGTCCTCATTGCTAATATATAAATGGAATCCGTTCAAACTTTCTCTCTATGAACGATAATAAGTCGACACGGATACATCCTTCCGCATGTGTGACGGAAGCGCCACGTGACTCACAGGGCTGCGGCTGCGCTGTTGCGTGCGCACCTCGTGCCCAGTTCAGTGCCCATTGTCTACACACCATAAACGTTCTCCATTTGCGCTATAGATAACATAAAACATTGACAATAATAGCGGTTAATGTCGCGCATCTACAATATAGTTGATATGTAGATGTGTCATAATTTATTGAACTACGATTCGATTATTATTTGCACTAATTAATTTTCAACACCCAGACTACTATTAATAAAAAATGTTAAAGAAAAACAGTTTTTTTATTTATTATTATTATTCGGAAAGTGTATATGCAGGCTAAGACAGCCCTGTATCACTGCAACCACTTAAATCTATTGTGATTGTAATATAGGGATATTAATAAATCACTGCCTAAACCTTCAACCTGGATATATATACTGTAGAATCTTTTTGGCAGATAGTGCTCGTACCTTTTTGTAACTTAATTATGTTATTTTGTTTACTCTTTGAACCAAAGTTCGTTTGATAACCTTTGTTCTGTGAAAAACAACTGATATATTAACTCATTTCATACGTATTTTCAAGGATATAGAATATTGAACCTATATATCCGTCATTTCCCCATAACACAATTAATATGACAATGTTTGTATAATGTTATTATGGTACATAAATTAGATATAATTTTAAATACAGAATTAATTTTAACCTTTCAAATCAGATTGTAGAATATTATTAAGAAGTAAATGAGGAGATCCGCAGAAGAACCAAAGTAACCGACATTGCCCGAAGAATTGCTGAACTTAAGTGGCAGTGGGCTGGGCACATTGCTCGCAGAACCGATGCCTGATGGAGCCAACGGGTTCTTGAATTGGTACCACACCGGAAGACGTAGCGTGAGTAGGCAAGGTGGATCGACGACCTGGTAAAGGTCGCGGGAATCACCTGGATGCGGGTGGTGCATGACCGGTCGTCGTGGAGATTTTTGGGGAAGACCTATGTCCAGCAGTGGACGTCTTTCAGTTGAATGGATGGAAGAAATGTACTAAGGCCCTAACAAAAAATAAAATGTATTAGATAGATTCACATTCACATGGCTACGCTCCTTAGATCATTAGTTTCATTAGATATAATGTCAAAACGATTAGGTGACGAAAAAAAATGCTTCTCTATGTAGTTAGACCTTTTAAACCGATGAACTGGATAGTCTTTGCCATCCACAAATATCAGAACAATACAAAGTATATCTGGTAAAATTGAAAATAAAAATACAAAGATAAAATTCACTGATACGTTTATTGCCGAATAATAATATCAGTTTCACTGTTTCAGTCAAGTATTTACAATTTTCAAAAGAAGTTCAGTTTTAAGCGTATACATTTATATTAAATAGCACAAGTAATTGTATTTACAACTTATTACATATATGATAAAGCTTACTAGGAAAGATAGTAAAGTAAATTCATGAATAAATAGAAATAAGAGAGCTGAAGGATACAATATATAGGAGAGCAATTACAGAATGTTATTATCGACGTCACAAACAAAGAGTAAACTAACACATTCTCAATAATTTAATACTGTTTAATTTAATCGAATAATATAAACTTATTTAACAGTATACAATATTTTAATGGATACCCTTAACTATAATAGTAAATGCGCAGTAAGCCTCACATAATTAAAGCGTCTATCTACACTTAGTTGGTTGGGAAAAAATGTGAAAAGACCTACTTGATTTATTTTTAAGATTATACTTTGGTTGGCTCAAAATAAATGTAAATATATTTTTCCGACATTTGGTACAATTGGAACATAGTAATTCGACAATTTTGCATTTAATATATTAAATGTTTATTATTGATTACCTTTTTTGAATAATAATATCCTTCATATAAAAATTCAGTTCAAACTCCTACTGGAAACAGATTTCTACTATGGATGTAGGTCTTTTTGTTTCTTATTGATTGATAAATGATAGGAATAATATATTATGCGTAAATACATGAGTGTTTATAGAAATGTTTATTTCATAATTAGTCGAACGAAAGCGTCGAAACGAGAGCTGCACACCGTTATTTAAAAAGGCTGGGTGTCTTTACGAGAACGAGAAATGCGCCTTTCTCATCGCTCAGCTCAGACAGCAAGTATGTCTTATTAATTATGTGTCAAGACAAACTAATAAGTAGTCACTTTAATCCCTGACTTTGTAAATGCACCAATCCAATATCCAACATACACATTTAACTTATAAGGTGTCTTAACATACAGTAAAGATTCTGAGAAGCCATTAATACTAATCTACTAAGCAGTCTCTACATAATAGCTAATTTAAAAATACAATCCATATCACAAAATGTTTACGATGCACTTAATGCAACGATATTCCGGTGGCGTGCTTGGAGACCAAAAGTGTTTATTATAACCACGTTGTGATTATCGCTTAAATATCAATCTTTATCACGCAATAATTCTGACTTTGCACTTTTTTCATTACAATGGAAAGAAAAATTAGCGTTGTCCTTTTGCTTGTAAGCCTTGTCCAATTTTGCTGATGGAAGATCTTTGTCATCCACAATAGGAAGAGATGTCGGGGCTACGGGCGCAGGAGTTATGTTTTCACCTCTGCAAAACTCTTGTAGCCAACGTTCTGAATTATACGAAGGACCTTCGCCTCCTAATTCAGCCGGAAGTATATCCAACGGTAAAGCGTCATGAAGTGTTGATAAATTGTTACCATGTAATACTATACGTTCTCGTGTTTTTTTGCTTTTAAATATGGTTTTATTACTGCGAGAGCCGTTTCTACGTACCAAGGCTGACCGATGAAGTGTATGCTTTTGAACCTCACAGGCATACAGTCCTGTAGACAATCGATCATTAATTTCAACACCTTTGCTTGTAAACTGCACGATTGTTTAAATGTAAATTCAGTCCAGTCGACAATGATTACAAATCCGTTTGCTTGATTCTGTACATCTTCAAGTGTCCGTTCGAGTGTGAGAAGTAAGGCTCTATAAACTGAGAGTAGAGGACACGCATGAGGAAGCCAATTAGAGGCAAACATAAGAAGTACACAGCGCCCACGTCTATCTCGCTGTGCGAGAACACCGGGCAGCCCGTCGGCTAATGCACGCAATACGCCGCCGTCCGCCGACGCCCATAACTCAGGATGTTCGCGTCTATACTGATGATAATGCACTAATAGTTCAAAACTTTGTTGCACGTCATGTTTCCGTGCGTACAGGAAACGCCGTAAAAAATTATCATCTTGACATCTGCTTTTATCTCGTAATGCCAGATTCAAACTGGAATCGACTGCTTCTTTCAAACCAACTAGGGCACGTTGTCTGTCTCCATCAGTGAGTCGTTTTCTAGCTACATCACAAAGCCGCTCGTTCTGCATCTGATGCAACTTCCAATCGTATTCGGCGTATTCGTTCATGACTGGTTTTGGTATGAGTCATGCGGCCTTTCACTATTGTAACGCGTAGCTGCGCGCGCGCCGCTTGGTGTTCGGGGCCGACTGTGCAGTGTGCTCGCACCGCACGTCGCTTCCATCGCCGCCCCCGTTCATTAAACTGTACAATGCTTCGTTCACTCGTACTAGTAGCTTGTTCGAGAGACTTGCTTCACTGATATAAGGTGAAAAATATTTTATGGTTTCGATCATGAATCAGCTTTATTGCAATCATAGATTAGTTAGTAATCACAATATATAAATTTGATGCCGTAAATTGGTGAATGACAAAACACAATTACAAATATGAGACGGAACTTTAAATACGAAAGGCCGTATTATTTTATTGTGTTAACTTAGAAAGTTTATATTTTAGTTGTAATGTGAAGTAATAAATAATATTAACATCGATGTAAACTTTGCTTAGCTGCTTTCGAGAAGACAATGAAACAGTAATATAATTTTATTAATTTAATAGTAACCCGACACTTAAATTTGGCCTATTTCGAGTTGTCAAAAATAAAAATCTTTTTAATTCACGTTTCTTTCAATTATTTTTTTGTGAAATGTGAAAATTTGTAAATGGTCTATCAGTCTTGTGTTG
The DNA here is from genome assembly GCA_014132275.2 of Samia ricini. NCBI lineage: Eukaryota > Metazoa > Arthropoda > Insecta > Lepidoptera > Saturniidae > Samia > Samia ricini. The sequence continues at coordinate 7,559,337 of AP028159.1, forward strand.
TGTTGCATATTTTTGTTTAGCTGTAAGTTTTCCTAAAAGACAAAGTAAAACTTTTGAAATACATCATTATTGGATGTATTATTTAAAATATAGCATAAAACTTATATTTACATCTTTTTGGGAAATTTCAAGATTCGATTTAATAATCGGTTGTTGAGCTGCTTGAGCTTTCAGTTCGAATGACCTCATTTCTTTATTGTGTTAACATAGAAATGTTTACAACAGCCGTCTTTAAGATTTTACATTACTTTCATCTATATACCTGAAGACGTTTTCAATCAAAGTGGAGACAAATAGAAAAACAACAAGCACCCGTGAGAATTCTGATATTTCATTCTGATAAAATGTTACAAAAAATAACTAGAAAAGTATAGACGTTACTAAATATTTTGAAGCAATATATTAATTTATTTTAATGCACCTATTCTATCCTATTCAGGGGACTAACCATGCAAACAAAAAAAAAACACATATCGCCCAATTTATATTTATTATATTCATTATAAAAAACATAAAGTTTATAACAATGAAATAGAAAGTTTACTTTAAAAGTATTTCAGGGATGGCGGAGGAAGGTATCTCTGGTAGCTCTGTGGAAACATTTTAATAGATCTTCACAGTTTTTAATCATTAAGAGTCGAACATGATCCTCATACTTTTCTTAATCAATAAACGCGTATCGATGTAATTGCATCAAGTAAAATAGTGTGCTCACTAATTTTTTGCACTTCGCATCCTGTAGTTTCACAGTCCTTTTTTTGGTAATAATGCAATTAAATAATTGTTTTTTTTTCTCCTCATTGCTTCATAATACATACGTACAACATGTACTGATTTTACTGAAAAATTACGAAAATTATATACATCCATATCGAAAATGAAACAAAATATTCAGAATAATTCATTCAGAGTAAATTATTAAAAAAATTAAAACATTAATAATTTTTTTCTACTTAAATAACATTAACTGTAATAATAATATTGGTCTTGAAATGTGACATAAAATGATTATTTACTAAACAGTTAAGTGAGGGCGTTCAAACGAAGCATAACTTACTCAGCCAGAGCGAGTTATAAATAAAAGAAAAACTGAAGGTTGACCGTTGCCGGTATACCGGTCAATTGGCTGGCTCGTTTCTGCGATGACGTTGTAAGAACAAAAAGAGACAAAACACTACACGAGTGAACGAGACAGCGAATTACTTTATATCCATTATTTCTATGAAGCCTTATACATAACTTATAAACGGATGACCGAAAAACGTACAACGTCCGCGCTTTGTTTGTGTAACACTATGGTAACTTGCGACTGTATTTGGTATCTTTTCGCTTGTGCGGCATTGTTAATTAATTTTTATTATCATACACAAGTACTACATTTTCTCACTAACCTTTGTTCATAGTTATATTTGTACGAATACTATTAAATTATATCTATATTTTTTTAAAATTTAAACTATAAAACTTATCACGTTGATATAGTTTTTAACATTTTAAAGTCAACAATTAAATTAATTAGGTTACATCCATGAATTTTGAAAGGAAAGACATCAACGGCGTCGTTAACTTTATTGTTCTATTTTTTTTCAATAGTACTTACAATATCTCATATAACCGTCATTAGTTTATAATTAATAAACTTTATAGTTTAATTAATTATTCTGTAGAATTTACACTACATTTTTACATTATAAAAATGTAATAAGAAGCGTTGTATACTTTTATCTGATAGATAAATTGCAGGATTGCTTAGTGGGTAATCGCTATTACTTCCAATTACAACAAGGGCGATGACTTTTAAAAAAAATAACCATGTCGTTACAAGACGTGGTCGTTGGCCTTATGCAAGTGAGTCGACTAGCAGCCAGGTTCGCTTGACGTGCTCACAGTAAAAATAGACACAAAACGTCCTCACTGATCCTATATTCTCCATAAATATTAAATAATTATTTGTGTACTGTTAATATTATAATTATATTTTATGTAAGCTTTTAAACTATTTAGTTCTAGATTAAAATTATAAATTGTAAAAGAGTATCCCACAAATAAATATTAGTGTTGATGTTTTATAAAATTAAACTCAAAATAATTTATACTTTCTTTATCCGACAAAGTTTAACTAATATTGAAATTGTACTCTTAACCCCTTGAGCACTTACCTGGCGTCTACGACAGCTTTCCATTGTTTTTCTATTGTCTTATTTTTATGGGTACTCGACACATTAAAGCACTAAGTTTCCTAAGAAATAAAGAAAAAAAAAAGGAAAGACATAAGAAGCAAAAGAACCAGCCTAACAAAGAAAAAAGGGAATTGGGGGAACTGTTGTATTTTATTTAAAACCCGTTGATGCCAAAGCCCCTGATCATGTCAGGGGAGCCTGTAAAGAAAAAAAAAAAAGCAGCAGGAAGTTTTGAGTTAAGACCTTTTCCGTTATTTAATTTAAATTATGTCAATAAATGTAATCAAGGTTGGTTAAGATTAAATTTTCTGCGAGTAGAGTTATCTATAGATAATAAAATATTTTCACATCTAATTCCTACCAATTGTGATACAGTTTACATAGTGTTTTTATGTATTTAGTAAACTACATAAAAATATGATTTACTGCAGCATAAAAGTCATTTAAATAAATATGTATAGAGTGAAGATAAGATTCTCTCAAACGATTATTAATGTTTGATCCGAGTTTTTGTTTAAATTCATTAATTTAACACCTCTACTTTACACAAAATGACTGTTTAGTATATTTTTAATGCCAGATAATACTCTTTAAAATTGGAACGGATTACAGGAACGGTTACAAAAACGAGGTCGTTTTATCGATCACCAAAGATAAATTATGATAAAATGCCTTTATCTAGTAGATGTACGCCGACATATGATTTATAGAGATAGGTAGATAATACTTTGTTTGCACGTTTTAACAAAACAAAATCTGTTGTGTAATGTTACGTCTAAGGTACACGTCATGCAAATAACTTTGATTATTTTCAATTCTTTTCTTTATTATTTTAGCTAACCCTACAGGCTCCGGGATCCTAGCAACATTAAATAAAGTGCAATTTTTTAAGTGTTGTAATAAATCTTTTATGGCTCATCCAAGTGAAAAAAGAATATTTTTAAACGATTTATGTATTTTACACAATATTGGCAAACACACTGGGCTGAATATGATCGCGATGTTTTCTATTTTATAGAAAGTCGTCGCAGAATTCAAATCCGTGACAATGTACGCGATGTTCAAACATTCTATTACTGAGCCTTCGTCGCTTCAAAACTATTGTTTAACAACAAGAATAGTTAAAAAATTGAATAGTTTCTATGCTATTTTGCAAATCACAATGAAAAGAAAAATAAACAATTTATATTAGGTGGTAAACCGAATACTATAACTTAAGTTTTATTATTTTTGCTGGGAAAGGAAGTTACTTTTAAGACTTTTTAGAATAAGACAAAATTCAATGAAAGTAATCGATCGAATTTGAACTTAGCTCATTTAAAACTAGCGATCCGCCCCAACTTCACACTGATATATAGAAATCTTTAATATATAGTTAGTCTATGTTTCCCGCCGATAGTGTAGCCTTCTAGATGTGAAAAAAATTTAAAAATCGGTTAAGCAATTTTTGGGTTTATTCATAACATTAAAAACCGTTCTACCATCTTTGTAACCTAGATAACAATACAAGTACAAATTATTTAGTGTTGTTAATTACACACCTTATACTTCTAATTATAATAATTACTATAATCCAACAATTCGAATAACCTCAAAGTTTATTTATTGAGCAAATTATGAATATCTGTACGTAAAATAACGCAGGAACACGTGCGTTCTAATCTAATATTTAAGTCATGCATTAATTGCAAGAGATAATTTATATATGGGTGACATGATTTATTTTATTTCATTTCAAAAAAGATATAATATTTATATCTTAGTAATATCTAATAAATCAAAAGATTATGTATAAAGAGATTATATATTATCGGTACTTCAAATAGTTCTTAACCCCTCGAGCACTAACCTGGCGTTTACGCCAGCTTTCCATTGTTTTCCTGTTGTCTTCCTATTGTCTTCTTTTTATGGGTACTCGACACATTAATTAATTTTTTGTGTTGAGCATTACAACAGAAGGAAGAGAATTAGCATAATATATTAAATAAATAGAAATATAAAAAACATATACTAAGTAGGTCAATGTTAGATAATGTTAAAAAAAAAAACAATAATTTTACACAATACTTAACCCGAAAAACACATTTATCGTCATTATAAACGTTCATAGTGAATTTCTGTTTATATTGTGCTTCTAAAAAGACAACAGACAACCTTCAAAGAACAAATAGAAACAAGTAACATTTATCAACGTTATGTTTACTCAGACGATAATCTAATTCCTAACATACCGGCCCAATATATTTCTATGTGAGGTTATTATTTTGTTATCTTATCTGTCGTTCTTAATTATAATTTGTTTATAGTTTACATAGATACACAAATACGTTCATACCATCTGTGAAATCTGGAGAGAGCGTCCGCATTCGAGCGAAAAATGTGGCTTTGACGTTGGTCAATCGACAGTCAATATCATTGATAAAAAAAAACTTATTGATTTATGTTAAATAACCGTGACTCACGTAACATCAATATGATTAAAAAATATGGATTTTTATGTTCAAAAGAACCGGTTTTATCGTCGGTTAAGCACTGGACATATCAACGTGTCTTTTAAATTTCTATACAACAAAAATAGATTGCTCTTTGAGGCTAACTTATGTTACGTATTTATTAAGTCTGGTTTTTAGAGAATTAAGTGACATTTAAAATTTTTTAAGCAACCTATACCTTCAAATAGATCGGCAAATTCTTATTGTCGACTTGATTAAATTGAACATTGTGAATTCGTTTTACTAATTTTAAAAGTTCACAAGTGGTAAGACTTATGACATTTTGACATGACAATAAAACAATATGGAATGTAGCTTCATATGTTTTGTAATTTTGTTGTATATGTATTGCCTACAGTAGGTAAAACTTTACCACTGAATGATAAGTTTAGTTTTTTGTATGTATTAAATGGTAAAACATTTGTGTCCGCTCCTGTGTCGCGAAAAAATTTTATGTTACAATTTTTGATACAAATACTAACTATGGGTTACAATTGACATTTATATTAGACAAAAATAGACAACTTAAGAGCTAGTTATCAACTTCGACACTTTGAGTTTGCTTTGATTAAATATTATTAATGATTTTGTTACTGTGACACATTGAAGAGAAATGGTTCTTCTTTCTGCAGTTCCTGCAGGTGACTCCTAGGGATGGACAGCGTATACGATGGATCTGGCCACACTTACTGCATATCTTGCTTTTGTCTCGCTTATTAGATCTTGGTATATGTTCCCGGTTTACGTCTCACCTCATCGGACTTCTGATTGGTCTGTCATGTATACGATCAACAGTAGCTGGCTGATAAAGAATTTGTAATGTAATTTTGTATCACGAGTGATCTTCGCTAGTGTGACAGCATCCTCGAAGGTTTCTTGATCAGTAGACGTTATTTTATGTAGGAAGCAGATTCGTACAAATCCACGAGAATATATTGCGTAGTAGGTCATCAAATGCACTTTCTAAGTTATACAGCATGCTTATATTTTTGAGATCCATGGCGATTTTTCGATGTGAAGACCTGGCGACTTTTTCCGATTGAAGAGCTTATGTCTTTCTATGCTGGTGTTAATTTTGGGCATAAAATAAGAGTGGTATATTTGACGAATGTATGTTTAAATACAGCCTACATGGTGATAATACCTATATACAATATACAGCGTACAGCATATACCGATAATGTGACTTGACTTAAAGATTATGTGTGTTTTTTTCTTTGACGAGAATTGTTGGCGCACTTCTAACACTATGTGTTGCTAGTGTGAGCCAGGAGTGTGGACGGAAGGGCAGGGTCATGCGACATGCGAAAGCCATCCCGTATCGCCCCCATCCCAAATGCGGCGGACGGCCCCGGGAGGTTTAGTGGGTATTTCCGGACGCTTCACGTCCGGGCGAGTCCCACAATGGCGCGAAGACGTCCCTTCGCGCCCCCTTACCTATTGCATTGGGGGACTTCGGTCTCACTAATGCAATAGGTAAGGGTAGTGCGTAAATGCATTCCCCTCGTCAAAAAAAAGGGTCATGCGACATATAAATAAAACATAACTTACTCAAAATTTACATAAGTATTTTAAAATCATTTTATAAGGCGACATATGAAATCAAATTATTGAAATACGTTAGAACTTTTTTTCAATTGAATCTATATTATTATGAATAAAAAGCAATCAATATAATTTTTTAAACATTCAATTTTAAAATGATTTATGTCTAAATCGTACTACACAGTAATCGACTTCATAGAAAACTTAACTAAACTAGTTTTATAACGTATGTTATAAAGAAACTATTAAATAAGTTGTAAATATTTTAAGTTGCCAGTGTTTATAATTTATTCCGACTGTCATAATTGTATAATTGTGACAATATATTCCGTGAATCCTTTAGTTTTCGTATTACGTTTACGATAAATATTCATGAGTACATGTACTTAGGAGCAGAGGCGTCTTAATCTATAGTGCATGGTGTGCAGCGCACACGGGCGCAGGGCTTTAGGGGCGCAGAGCGATACTCGTGACACCTACAAAGATGCGTCTCTCGGGGCGCCAACGCTCTCAAAGGGCGCCAGGATGTTGGTGGCAAAAGGGCGCTAAAAGGGTTAAAAACGCTGCTGCTTAGGAGAATCCATTCATTAATCCGGAAGATGTCTACTGGCTGACATAAGTTTCCCCTAAAGATCCCTACAATAACCGGCCGTCGATCGACCCTGTGGGTAGCCACGCTGTTTTCGCATACGTGATACGTATTCGAGAACCTATAGGCGCCATTCGAGAACCCGTGGGTGCCATTCAAGAACCAGTTGGAACCATCGGGCATCGGTTTTACGAGCAATGTGCCCACTGCCAATTAAATTTAACATTTTTTTGGCAATGTCAGAAACTTTCGGATATCTTTATTCCTGATTCGAACACGCAGTGAATCTCCAGGCATAGCTCTCTCCATTGACTAATGAGCAAGCTTTCTTGTTAACTCCATTGTAAGTGACCACATGTCAGTGCCGTATGTCATTACTGCCAAAATATAAGGTTCGAAGACTTTTCGTCTTTAGATACTGTAGAATTTCGGGTGAGACAACTCTGCGTACTTGCTATATTTTAATCTGTGAATACAAGTTACATTTTTACACTTTACTAGCCTTGGGTCTGCGGCTCTGCTCGCGCATAATAATTTATTTTCCTCACAATCATTCAATGAATTCAAATTTCTTCAATATTAAATCCATTGAAAGACAATAGACTAATAGACAACAGACAATTTCACTTTAGACTTTAATCACTGTTACTTCTTATCATTTGTAATATCCTCACTGTATTTGTAATAATAAAACATATATTAGTACTTACAAAATAGGTATTATATACAGGCTCGCCAAAATGGCTGCACTTTCTGGGAAATACGAGTATAGTATGAGTTTCTTCAAGAGGGGTGTCAAAAAGTTTTTAAAGAGTTGGCAACACGCATGTGATTTTGAACACGCTTATTAAACAGCATAAGATTCATTCTTCACATTACTTTTTTATGTAATATTAAAATCTATTACGTTTGTTTTATTTAAATAAAAGATATTCTGTCTGAATACTATAAAGTTGCGTTTCTATAATCATTTTCATTGGCAGGTATAGCCCGCTAGAGTTAACTCAAGTTCACTCTGACGGGTTATAATAAAAGTCTCGTTTAGAATGAATGTTTAATCTCCGCTGATATAGCTCACAATAATTTATTTAATTTTAAATTATAGTGGTTTTTAAGTAGGTAAAAAAATGAGGGACCCCAAAAAATAATTTATTTTTATTGACATTAATATAATTAAATAAAATATTAAGTAGACAAAATAAGTTTGCGAACCTCTGCACTAAACAATAGTTTTATATCGATTCAGTAGTTCTCAAGTTACAAACCAACTAACGGACAGTAAGAAGTACGTGAGGATATAGTCTTATGTATGACCTGTTATTAAATGGCGATGTGCTAAAGTTTATTCAGAAATGATATCGCCCTAAAGCTAAGGGATCGTTCATTAATCACGTGAGGCTTGCAAGGGCGAGGAGCTTCGGAAAACATTATAAAGAGGAGAGGAAGTACAGGGAGATATCACGTGTATTTATTTTTTTGTGGAACACATAAACGGATTTCTAAACCGAAAAAAACGACGTGTTGACTAACCGTTGCTAGGTAACGATTGCCAAACTTTTCTACAATTAATTTAGATTAATTATTAGGTTAGGTTACTTTAGCTGTGTTTAAATGTAATATTCTGAAAAAAAAAATTGTGATACTTTGTACCGAAAAAATCCATACCATGATCTTTTGTAAATCTCAACGTATATTTCAAGGGGGCAAGATCCTAAAGTTACTTAAAAAACATCACGTGATTAATGGTCTGACCTTACAAACCTAGTTTGCTTAAAACTTACCAGGAAACGCAATAATGTAGAGTCACCCTTTCAAAACCTACGTCACAAATAAATTAGATAGCGAGAAGCGAGTCATCGTTCTAAAATATCAACCAGCAATATTATCGCTTATAAAATAGAAAAACAAAATTAATACCAACATTGACATGATGTTTACTAATACATTCCCATATTTCACATAGCATATTTAATTATAGCCGCCTTTATTACTCGGAAAAGGTTTCTTTTAAAGAATTATACCTATGCCAGACATATAAAGCGGGAATCGAGTCACTTTATACAATACAAAATCGGGCATGCCATATACTTACCCGTTGTATGGTCCGATGCAAAAAAAAAGGTGGCCTCCACCTAGCAAGGTTGTCGGTCCGGTTTCGAGAGACTGGATAAATGTATCTAAAATCATTTCAACTTTCCATAGAAATCGTTATTATTATAAATATTCACACTTGTAATGATATTACCTCAATTATTTAAATTCCTTTTAGTCATAACTCATTACCGATATTTTCGTGATTACGAATCGACATACAATGAACAAACAGGAAAACACAGATACTATAAATTAAAATATGAATTTATGCTAAGTATATTTGTTACTATTTTTAGAAGTAGAAAGATAAACATTCGACAATTTAACATAGAATCGAGTAAAATATTTATCTCGTTTGTATATTAACTTCACTAAGGTATTAGATAGTGGATAATGGATCGTTAAAGTATTACCATATCAACAATTTTGATATTTTCTCCTCTCCAATGTCAGCAAAGCTCTTACTTACCCATCTTCTTCTCGGTGGTAATGTATTGGGGTAATTAAAAAAAAACGAAAAATAAATAAGGAAAAATTGTTTCCAAAATCGTCATTTAGACACCCATAACATAAAAATAAACATCACACAGACCCCTCCGTCTCCTAAGGTGATGATGGAGCAAAAATATCGTTTTATCTATACTAATAAATACCTTTGAAGTGTCCGTTTTTAATGTTGAAAAAACAATTTCTTACTATATACATATGAATGTATATACGATACCTATCCCAAAAATACAATTAAAAAAAAATATTGTATTTCTGTTTGTGCCTGAACTGATTTTGATGGTATTTTTTTTAGATAGCTGAAGTTACTCCCCGTAACTTAGGGTACTTATGTTTTTCGAAAATAATTAGGGTGTCGCATAAAACAATTAAAACTCATGAATTTAACGCATAGTTTGCAAGTTTTTGAAATTATGAGAAATAGTTGTACTTTATCTTAGCATGGAAAAAAGTTAAGGAAAATGATTAGAGTTCCGTATAAATAAATTAAATACAGTGAACATATGAAACACCGAAGCAGCCCCGGGCACACAGCTAGTTCACACTAAAATTAATTAAAAAATTTCTGTTAACATTCACATCTGTGTTCTTGATATGTATTATAATTTATTGTATAAAAAATTACAATACAAAAACAATACTCGTGTTTAATAAATAAAAAATTACGTTATTAAAATCTACAAATTATGCATTACTTTACCTTATTTTATAACTAATCATTACTGTGAGCTATTTATTATAATTAATTTACAGGATTCAATTAGTAAACATAGTAGTAACAACATTTAAAGTCTGTTTCGATTCTTAAATTTATCAACTAACTAGCCATGTGTCCGTGGTTCTGCCTGCGTTTTGTATATTGTTCTCTGCGTAATATAATTTTGAAATAATTACAGGAAAATAATGTTTTGATGGTGACATTGGACCGTATTTTCTTCACAATTCTTTTTTACACAATTTATTTATATAAAAAGATTTTAATATGAAATAAAAAAAAACTACAAAATATATTGTCATTTATATAGATATCAATTATTATATTAGTATTCGTTAAAAAAATGTCGGTTTAGATTAACGTTGAAAAAAAAATACCATTAAGACTTTTAATCGGATTTGACTGGAGATTACAGCTATGCACGTATTATACTCGTATAAGTGTAAAATTTTTAAAAGTTGAAATATTTTAAACTGTGTCTACAAACAATTTTGTCTTGTTTATTTTCTCATTATTTATTTAACAAATAATTATTTATTTAGGGCAATTCATTTCCACCTAACGTCATTGGTCGTTTGGAAAAATGTAAAAAAAAAACAAATTTTTCCAAAAATTTACTCGTGAATCTATAATATTTAAGAAATAATACTATTCGGGGCTTCAGAATTGGAAACAGAACACATTTCGATAGTTTTAGAAATGTTTGTCTATCTGTGTATTAAGTTCTTCGTTAATCACGCAAAAACTACTAAGCAGAATTGGATGAAATTTAGTCATGTCACATAAATTGCATCCAGGGGAGAACATAGTATGCAAATTGTTTAATTTCCAAGCGAATGAAGCCGCGGGCACAGCTAGTATAACCTATAATGGAAACAATGTTCTGTAAGATTCTTCGTGTGTTATAAACCGAATTATCGTAACATGTTGCGGAGGAAGTGTGTTTAATTAACTAGTGAAATACGTAATAACAAATTGCATTTTGAGTAACGTACAGTGAACGGCCCAAGGTAGTCTGATGTAAAGCAGTGAACAATTACCGAGTTTAACAAATAGAATATAATATGACTGATTTCAGAGAATTTCAATGCACTAATAAGGCCATTTTTCTAACATAGTAATAAAATACGTTTTTAAAAATATAGAAAATTCTTACATTAATCATTGATTAATTGCTTATCGATTAAATCTAAAATTAACTCCACTTCCGTTTATCAATTTTCCGGTTCTGGTTTAGAAGTGTATACGTAAATTCTATTATTAGTTTCATATTAATAAATCTTACTACTTATTGTGTATATAATCAACAACAACAACAATAACAGGCATCGTCGATGGACACTGTTAGTGTTGTGTGTTGTGACTATAATAAATATAAAGACCAAACGGGGGTAGTTCATCAAAATACCCCTCAACGCAGCAGGCGACGCCACGCACCGCCAGTCAGCCCGTGACCACGGTTGGTGAAACCCAGCCGAAACGGCGAGATAGAAAAAAGCAAAGGTAACGCGTGAAAACCCGTTAAAATTAACTGAATCAAAATATAGCAATAATTATCCTAACACAGTCATAAATATATGAAAAAGATTTTACTATAATAACTATTAAAAGAAGTTAAGCATTGAATATTTTTATTGAGTTTATAATTATTCATAAACAGAGTAAAACATGAAAAGTGACAACAATAAATAAATAAGCAATAATTATTATGAACCATTCAGATCCGGTAGTTAGTTTAAAAATGTTTCGTCATGAGAAACATAAGATTATTCTATAGAACTAAAACTCGAATTAAACAAATATGAGACGTTCTAAAGGTGAAAGCGATAGTATCGACAATAAAAAATATATCATAAAATTTAGTGTGACTCTTCAGACATATTAGAAAACTGATGCAAACTAGCGTGTATAAGTAATAGCTGTTGGACATAGTGTTCATAATTATTGGAGTACGTCGTTATAATTGTTCGCGGAATATAAAATTGCCTCCATTTCTTCCATCCGCATAGTTATCGATAAAATCAATTTCCAATAGCAATTATTTGTTATTACTCAAATTATATTGTGACTGTAGCTAGCGTACGCATCTACATTATATACAGGACGTAATTAAATAATGAATTCATTATAAATTATAATAAGTACATAGGAGGCTAACCTAGGACTGTGATTCAGCAGTTTACACCTCGATCATTGCGCGCCAAACGGTCGTTAAAAATAGTAAAATCAAACGCAATTAATTTATAAATTTACGAGTGATGAGATAAAAATTGAAATTTTGATTTATGTTAATTAGCATTGTAATAGATGAATAGGAAACGTTATTATATCACGTAACCATTTCACCAAAACAGTACTAACGTTTGTGTCTATTGTGTATTAGTAGTGAATAGATGGTTATGGCGAGACCAGACGACGTACACAATCATGCCCGCTATATTAAATATTAAAAGAGTCTGTGATGTAACATGAAATTAATAACGGTTCCACTACCTCAATACAAATTCATTGCTTCACAGTTCAGTGGTTTTTAACTTGTAATATCTTCACTGTTGTCATTTGACGTCGTCGTGGTAGTCGTCGAGCATGGTGAATATTCGCCAAAAAGCGGTATTGTTGCTTCTACGTGGCGCAGTGGGGCGCCGGTACCAACATACCGTGAACAAACATTGACCAAGCACGCATTGCACTCCTATTGAAGGCTTACCGCAACATTCTTAGCGTAAAAGTTACCGTGAATGGTTTACTCTATGTAATTTTGCGATGTTTAAGTTGATTCTCTCATAAGTTTTCCCTTCGAACAATATTCTACGAACGAACAACTCTTTAATATTTCGAACTATTACGACAGTGTATTGAAAAAAGTGTGTTGTTATTATTATTACTGCTAATGTTACAACGATGTTATTAAACTTACTAAATATTCGGATATCTCGTGCAAGATGCAATTAGTGAGTATTGTAAATTTACTTTCAATTATTTTACGTGGATGTGCGTTTATAGTTTTAAAAAAAAAGTGAATAATTTCTTCTAAATTTATAACGTATGTTTTTATATTTACCACATTAGTAAATAGACAAACTACTTAACAGATAACTTTGTTTGTTTGTTTAGATAAATAATTACATCTCGTGCAAATAGTAAATTAACCTTCAAGGTGAATCGGACACGTCTCATAACAAAAAAATAACCTTACGAAATATTTACTAATAGGATTTTACAACATTGACTTTACGTCACCATAGTAGCTTCTCAATATGCCTTTCGAAGATAAGATAATAAATACCTACGTTTATACTTAATAATAAAACTTATAGAATTTCATTACAATAAAAAATTCGGTTGAATTATTATGTATATCCTAAACAAAATCGAAGTGTATGTTTGTAATAACAATTTTTTTTTACTGAATGTATATAATCACACCTAGACCAAAAATAGAATATTTTGATTGTCTATCTGTCTTTGTAATCTCAGAAACAGCTGGACCAATTTTAACGGTATTTTTTTTTTGATAGATAGCTAAAGATACTCCGAGTAACATAGGTTAGTTTTGATTATCGAAAATAATTAGGGTTCCGTATAAAAAAAATTGAAACTTATGAAATTTCGAATAAAATCCGATTCAGTGGTCTGTTTTACGGGTAAGTGTTTGAATATATGAGAAAAGTTTTTATTTTATCTTAGTAGCAAAAAAAAATTACGAAATTAATTAGGGTATAAAAAAATTAAACGCAGTGAAGAATATATGAAACGAAGGCGCAGCCGCGGGCACACAGCTAGTACTTAATAAAAACGTAAATTTCTCAACTGATAATCTTTTTTTATGTTCAAAAACAGATTTGTTTTGTTCAAATAATAAAAAAACGAGCAGCTGGAATCGATAAACGATTTACTGTTTGCAAACTTTACACCTTGCGGCAATTTCGCAGTCCGCAACATCTGCCTCCGCAACGCGCCAGTTGGCAGTAGTCACTCGAACACGTTATGTCAGAATTTTAAAGTTTTACGTGAATTAAATTAGGTATATCTTGCAAAATGAGAATATACGGCAATAAGGTAAAGTATTGTTTAAATCAAAAAACTTTAATAACAAGGTAATTTAAAATCAAACGGTTAGAAACATTTATACGTATTACCGTATAACTACAAGTATTATAACTACAAGGTTAAAAATAACTTTGATCTTGAAGTAACAGTAGATCTAGACGTAGACTTTAATGTCAAATTTCTTATAACTTATTTTTTACATTAACTTTTGTCTCCTAATGTTATTACAGACGGGATGTGTAGTTTTATATAAATAAATATATTTTGAAAATATAATTTTTGAAAATATGTATATGATAAAGAATAATGAATTACGCACATAAAATATTTTTACATAGTTCAAATAAATTTCCCAAACACTAACAAAATATTCAAAGATTTTCGAAAATGTATCTCCTGTAGTCTAATGGTAAACATGTTACTTAAATCGTACCCTCTAAGGTTAATTTCTGTATTTTAAGATTTAAGATAAGTTTAGTTCAAATGAATTTCACAAACACTATTTATTTATTAAACTGTTAATATGTTTTCATAAAAGTACAAAAAGCTACCAACACATTGAAACATTTTGCAAAAAAGTATCTCCCTATAGCATAATAATGTAAAAAACAAAACAATTTGTTTGATTTGAAATGCATTGCATACAGATGAGCAATAAATTTCAATGAAAGCAGAAAAACTCTTATATATTTTTTCCTACCGTAATGTCCGGTAGACTGTCTATTTATTATTGTTTACTCTTGCAAGTAAATAGATAGATTTCGAATCATAGATATCTCTATTTATAAATACGAGATCAGATGTTAATGGGGTACGACATAAGCTGTGGTATAACTAAACCAACCTTACCCTACACGCAAAATAAAAACTAAGATTTATATACGTACTATGTATATGTTTTAAACGGCACTATCTACCAGTATTCCAAATATAGCTGTAAACTAAAGGATCTAGGAATTAGTAAAAATGTTATGTTATAATATGAATTTTACTCAATAGATCGAATGTTAAAGATCCTACTGCAGCTTATACCACAATATTTCTTATACTGTACATATACTGTAGCCAGTCAATCACAATAATTATAAAAAAGGAAATAAAGATTTTTAATATTTTGATTACCCATAAAAATGAGTCAATAGAAAGACAATAGGAAACAATGGAAAGCTGGCGTAAACGCCAGGTTAGTGCTCAAAGGGTTAAATAGTAAATAGTCATTATTAAAAAAAAAATACGGCTGTTTGTAAATAAGTTGAATAAATTTGACTTTTTAAATTCATATAGCATTCATATATATCTACACACACACTCACACACACACACTAACACACATTTGTATTTAGAGAGGTATTTTTTTGCATCGGTATCTGCTAGGGTTGTCAACTTTGAAGGAAAAAAAATTGAGCGCAATACGAAAATCTGGTTGGAGATATCACCATTTTAAAAGTAACCGGTAAATAATGCAAGCAAATTACTTTATAAACAAGAACCAAATTTTTGTGTATTGACATATGTGGATACTTTATTTAATTTAGCTACCATCGCTCGTTTTAAATGCAAAAACAATCAGCGTCTGTAGAATACAGGAGAAATTTAAAAAATTGAAAAACAAGAATCTCTCCCTATCCTTTATCCTCTTCTATTATTATGTAATAAAAAAATTAACTGCTAATTATGACAGTAGTTCAACGTTAATAATAACTTAAGCTTAACTGAATACGTTATATTGTGTACCTGCGCCGAAATCGCAGTCAATCCCTAATCTTAGTTTAGCTTTTATCAAATAATTATATCACTTTAATGACAATCATTCTTTGTAATATTGAAGGAAACCACTACCTACAATAGTTTGATCTTGTTTAAAATTACAACAAAGTAGGTGCTCTTATTCTCACTGCACATGTAATAATGCTGTTGTAATGTACTTGATACTTTTACAATGATTTGTAATCCAAGTATGAAATAATCATTTTTTTATATTTATCAATAAGAAAAATTATGACATCCTTTGATTTCCTGGAAATTTGATTTTACAATCTTTTGCGATGAATTTCAAGAGTCTCGAAATATCGTTAATCACAATTATTCATAAATACACAGTGGGTGCGGGTCGGGTACCGATCGGGTCGGGAGTTTGCCAGGTCTAATTCCTAGAGGAACTAGACACTGCGTCACCCGCGCCCGACTCACGCACGCTTTTAATGCGTTGTCGCTCATATAATACAACGAATTAGACAGGCCAAACTCCCGACCCGACCCGCGCCCTCTCTCTTGTGTGAATTATGTTATATATTTGACAACCCTAATTGTTACTAAAGAACAGACTAACGTCAAGGTTATAAACTTGGTAATTATACGTTAATACATCCGTTCCACAAATAATTTTACCTACAAATATATTGCTGACACTAAAATTAGATGGATACCAATGTATCGTAAAGTACAATAATTATAATCTTTTCTCTATGCAGTGTATCAATAATAAATGTTATTTTTTCATATGTTCTAAAGACTGTATAAGTTTGTAAATAAACATGAATAATATTACAATCAATAACTACACATGAATATACAAGTTGATAAGTCTCGTATTCCCTTTTGTTTAAAGTCATTTAAAACAAAAGAAATTTACCGACAGTAATTTAACGTGTTAATTTATTTTACCTACGGCTGTAAATAATCGTTAAAATTTTTGTTTCTACGGTCTACGAGTTCTCGTAATAATTAATAAGGTGAATAGCGGTCGGCAGTGCCGGTTAAGAGGTTGTGCAACAAACACTGATTTCGTGTAATTTCTTAGGCACCTAATCGCTTAACTTTACTCTTATATTTGAAGTATTTCGCTTTGAAACGGAATCAAATTGCTTTTTTTTCCAGGTAAATACATTTTTTCTTTACATTGTATTTATTTTACCAACATTTTAAAGTACATATCATACATAGGACAATATGTGAATTGTGGAAAAAAAACATAAAATAAATACTTATCAAACTTATTATTCCATGTAATAAAATTCATTTAGACCGTTTGATCTTTTTATATTTTTAGTTTGAAAAATACGACAATACTTTGAAATTCATTTTAGTACCTAGTTTAAAATTACTAAAACTCATTTTAGTTCAAAATCAAAATTAATTTTATCAATCAAAATTACTATAAAATTCGTCAAAACTTCAATGAAACTAGATCTACTGATTTGCATCACTGTCAAAAATAAACCCGTGTTTAGGTTTTATATAATATGTCTTTGTTACTCAATACAAAGTAATTATTACAATAAGACGAGTCAAATAATGTTATTAATTACGCTTAGTTATTTTCCAAGTTCATAATTAATACATAGATGTTGATTATACTAAATTGTGGCTAATAACCTCGCGTGGCTAACCACAAACATACTAAGCCTTTGACATATTGTATCTGAGCGAAATTCAATCTACTTGCTCCACAAAACAAACCGCAAAATATAGACAATATATGGCTAAAGGTAGTCTGGTTATTCCCACACATATTGCATATAAATTTACTATTGTTTGTGTACCCTACACTAAAAAACTTTGTGCAACGCCGAATGTAAACTAGGTCTCGCTTAGAACCAACTTTTTATGCTCGAGAGACTTTAAACAATGCTGTGTTATGAAGTGTCTAAATCTTACAAACATTGTAGGTACCTTATGGAGTTTGGAGTTACGAAAGAATAGATACTGTTTATTGAAAAAAAAAAAGAAAAAGACTGTTTATTGATTAATTCGTAGTGAATTCGTTTTTTGAGACTGTTGGATTTATAAGAAAGAAATTTAAGCACAACGAATCTCTCCACAAGAGAGCAACGATCGTTCTGCTTATATTTTTTTTTACAAAAACTAATTCTTTCATCGTTTCTCGTCGCCTTTTTTGATCTCATTATCAATTACACACTATTAATCAGTGACCAAGCTTAAATTTAAGTCAGTTCTGGATTTAAAAAAATGAGGTAACCGGTATGGCTATCGATCTAAAGCTATCCGGTTAAATAAGGAGCAACAGAAACCAAGATCTAAGACTTGAGATCCACTGATCAGATCCTTATTTGGTGAAAATAGGACCACCTCGGAAGTGTACTCTATTGATTAAAAAAACATTTTTGCAAATCGGTTCAACAATTGACGGAGAAATGGAGTAACAAACTTACGAAAAAAAGTAAAATTCAGATGAATTTATAACCTCCTCCTTTTTAAAGTCGGTTAATAAAAACATTTTAGCATATACATTCTTAATTTCATTAATCTTAAAAGAAAGCAGCGGAGACTCCCAATGTGGATTTTGAACTAAAGTTTAAATATAGCCAACGTTAAGTATTGTCGACCTTTTAAAATAATACTGACACAAAGAGATCCAGAATTGAATCAAGGTGTCATATAATTGTATAAAAAACTGATAGCTGGTTAAATATATCTCACATAAGAATTGTAAATCGCATGAAATGATTCATCGCATCGCACTTACTTATTATTTTAAGAAATTTCAGTTTCACATGTTATAAAGAAATTCACTTATCACAACACATCAATATTCTTAATACGTGTCTCAAATGTATTTTAATCTCCATTTGAGATGAATTATATCCGGTGAAAAAAAAAATTAGGTACTGTAATATTAATTGGAACAAGTCACGGTCAAGCGAATGACATCGTAAAAAGACTATGTTAACATTTTAGTGGAATTGCAAAGGCTTTGTTTATTTTGCAACTAACCTAAAAAGAAATTCAGACATTTAGGTACTCTCAATAACTTGTGAAATTGGAGGGAGGAAACAAAGAAAAGTAGCTACGATTAACGAAGTTTAAGGTAATCTTGGACCAAAACAAAAATTCGAAGATCCTTTTTTCAACCTGACTAGCGCTGTTAACCGAAAGGACCTTGACTGCTTCATCGAACTTTAAAGTAGAAGTTCGTTATAAAAGTTTACAAAAAGTACGAACTTATCGGGGCTTGTTTGGAAATTGATATAAACATGCCCCACATTGTATATCACCGACCGTACACCGTCCATCGTCCGTTCCGTATTTATTCCGAAACGTGATTAAAAAAAGTAAATAATTCACTAATAACGATTACCGCAAATCTCAATTTTTGTAACAACCAAGAATCAATCTAGTGAGAATCAATAGGTTTATGAACACGGAATCATAAAGCTATCGGTAATACGACAGAAAGTCAACGAACAGAATGAATAAGAAATCACAATTGGTCCTTTGCAAAAAGTACGTTTTTTTATTACACTACAAACCAAAATTATGTTCTTACCTAGAATATAAACCTATATTCAGGTGCATACAACAGCTACATATTTTAATAAATAATGATACTTCATTGATTTATAAGTAGGTATGATAAATGAATTTCTGAAATAAGTTTTAATGGTTAATGGACTTTTAATAAATCAAAACTTATTTGAAATACTATGGCATGTTAACCTAATGGGAAACGGTGTATAATGGGAATACTACTCGGAAAATAGTGAAAAACGAAATAGTTCATCAGCACCTCAAACATAATTTTATTTGAGTTAACATTATTTTTTGTTCGCCTTTTTAAGCCACGTTCGTTTGCATCTACTTGGAAGAGCTGTGTTTACTGTTTAAGTATTACAGGTGCATTGCGTTAGAGCGCGGAATCCTATAGTTCGCTACTGATGAAACAAGTTCCATTCACCCATTACTGCTATGGATACAGTATGAAGAAATAGAAAAAAATCATGTTTTTTGCCCACTGCTATCAACTCTTTCTATAATTATGTTTTACCTAACATCGTAATATTTGCTACATCACTACAATAAAATGTTTACAAAATTCACGCATGTCAATGCTGAGCACGTGGGTGCTGACTAGCTGATTTCAGTCCACTAAAAATCTTAATTAAATTTACTTACAGATTTGTTGCGTATTCTACGCGAATTATTGGTGTAAAAAATATATGAATGTTTATTTTTAAATTTAAATTTAAAAAAAAAACATTAAATTAATTTTTCATCATATCTGTGCAACATTACTTTTTTATACATGAAATGTCATTTATAGCTTTGTCAACAAAAACTTGAAACATCTGTTTTACGTTTCAGCGTGGTTCGCCAATGTTAAATAATTGCTGACAATGAATAGAAATTACAATAGAAGGGTTGGGGAATTCCGCGAGGAACCCTGTTGCGCAGCTAGTGTCATCAGTAATTTTCGGCGCAGCTCCTCATTGCGACTGCGTGGGGAAAAGATGGTGCAGCGGTCACCTCTCTCCACAAGAAAATTAATTCCAGTAATCACGGAAAATACTCAACAGAAACAGCGAAGCGATGGTTCACGCCTTCTGGAGCCGGGCCATCGCCAACGGAGTCATGTAAGTCGTTGATTTAGAGGCAGTATACAATAATTTTAAAACAACTATACCTACCTTAGCTTGACTACGATAACAAAGTAACATATTGTTAAATTTTTTAAAGCAACCTGTAAGCATTTCATGTTGCAACATAATCCATATTGTAACTTATGTTTAATAAATTAAATTTTGTTAGCAATTATATTTCATATTAAAGTAATGAGTAGGCAGCTGTGACGTCGTATACATAAAGGTTAAAGAATACTACTTAAGTTTGCCTGATTTTTATTTACAGTCATTTAACTCCAATAGTCATCAAAAACCTAGAAAGACCTGTTTCAAAACACATGTCAGTCCAGATAGAAAATTGAGCATGACTGATTCAGCCCACACACCACCAGGATCCCCAGAGGAGTTGCCGGACGATGAATCTCTGCATAGTTATGGAAGTGCTGCAACAGCAGCTTCAGTTGATGCTGGTTATGCTCCATTTAATGGTACAACATTTAGTGGAAGGTCCATGCGTTATGTCCTACATTGTTCATCACATGCAGGACTGGCGGGTGATGAATATCTTACACCTACACAAAGAGCTCAAAAACAGATACGAAGACTCAAAAATCTTCTCAGTAAAGCTAAAAAGGATCTAGATAAAAAGGATAGTGAAATATTTCATCTTACAAAAGAAGTCGTTGAACTCCGCCTATACAAAGCATCCATATGTTCTCCAGATGAAAAATCCAACTCGAGTGAAATTGTGACAATAAGAGAAAATGAAAATGTAAATTCAATTGTAAAGGAAAATTCAAAATGTGAAGAAACTTGCAGTGGTTTTGATGTGACAGACAACTCATTATACAAACAAGAGACACCTACTAGATGCCGTAATGAGATGCAAGGGTCCTTTACAGATTCAGGTCACTTTGATGATCTCACTAATTCATCTTTACATTCTAAAGAATCTGTCCATATGTTAACACATGAAGCGTCCTGTATGACTGAATTTGATGATTTAGAATTGGAACGCCACAAATTAATAGAATATTATGAAAAGAAAATAGAAGATGTTGTAAGATCTAACATTGGAGAAACTCAAGATATGAAGAAAGGTCACAATGACAAAGTTGAAGCCTTACTTCAGAAGTTGGCAGATGTGAATACACGTTATTGTGAATTGTTGCCAAATTATGAACAAGCGAAAGAAAGAATTCATTCTTTGGAAAAACAGTTGGAGGAAGCAAGTAAACAGCTGGAGGAAGAAGAAAGTAAACACAGATCAATGTATTTGCAAATGTATAACAAGGGTGTTGAGGCAGCTAAATTTCAGACAGAAAAGGTTTTGTATTGCTTTATTTATTGATCTAAAAACTGAGAGGAGTCTGAACTTCGTATTACCAGTATTACATTTTCTGTATAAAAGTTGCTAGTATAAATTATAAAAAGATACTTTATTTACTCATTTATTTCTCACAAAATTCTTTTTGCTAATATTTTCCATTTATAATACTTTGACTTTATAATAATGCTTGATATTATTAGTGTAATCTAATAATCATTTTGTACATTTATTCAGGAACCGGAGCCTGGAACTTCCCAAGGTCAATTAAAACGAGTGTCTGTTGAGGAATTACTGGAGCAATTGCAAATAACACAGACCGAGCTTGAGAATGTCCGAGTAAGTCACTCTTACTCCTTATTGCATGACTTGAGATCATATAACAACATTAATAAATTACATTATTAAAAACGAAAACTAAACTTCTGTTAGTTTTTCTGTATTGATAATAATATGTCATCATTGATTTCTTTTATCATCATAACTTTTCTAACATTTTTATGAAATAAACTATCGAATGTAGATGAATGGTACTTTCGTTATTATTGTGAAATGATAACATTTAAAAGTGTTATTAATACATGACAAAGATAGAGTAAGGAATGCTTAATGGTTGCTTAATGGACATGTAGAGAAAATGGATGAAAGAAGATTGACGAAAAGGCGAGTATTATTGGGCAAGCTGGCAAAGGTCGTATAGGCGAACGTATAACTCTACCAGATCTAGGACGTTCTAAAGAAAGGCGAGGTCAAAAGACCCGCAAACGAAAGAGCATGTATGAGAGCACTTGAAGAAGCGAAAGACGTGTGTCAGGATCGTAGCAAGTTGAAGGATGTAGTCTCTGTTATGTATTAATCCATGTTGTGCATCACAGACTATAGAATGTGCATGTAGTTGCAATTAACAGGAACCCGCTTTAAAGTGTAGTGTATTCCAGGACACGGCATTCACAGAAGACCGATCGTCAAAGTCACAAGTACTGCTAAGTGCAAAGGAGGCTGTTTCTTTATGGGTCCTAGGAGCTCGAAAGGTTGGAATATTGTACCGGTTGACCAGCAGTGCAGTCATAATAT
This sequence comes from Samia ricini, assembly GCA_014132275.2. NCBI lineage: Eukaryota > Metazoa > Arthropoda > Insecta > Lepidoptera > Saturniidae > Samia > Samia ricini. The sequence continues at coordinate 7,582,269 of AP028159.1, forward strand.
GACACTTAGTTGTTTTATTATTTAATAAATCACTTTGCTTGCTATTCAGATCATATTATGAATTTCTTGTTTGAACATATAAATCCATTTTAATTTTTTATACATTCGTTATTTTCTTTTTAATTTTGATAAAGGTTTATTTAATTATTATTATATTCATTACTTACTTATTAACATAGCCAGTAGATGCTTAGTACTAACCTTTTTTAAAACCTCTCTTTGTTACTAGTATGTATGTGTCTATGTACTGAGTAATAATTAATAACAAAAGCTTTGCACGCTATTCTGTTGAAACAGCCTCTTTTGGTTTATGGGTTAATTTTAAAGTAGATTTATTTTTACTATATATATGTACATAATTATATGAATACAAGTACCTACATAGCTTAGAAAATGTATAATAAGTACCAATAAAGAATAGAAGTGACACAGAACATAAAAGATGTCGATTTATATTTTATCAATTCGATATGGTAAAATATTTTTAGTTCGACATTGTTAGATAATAGTAAAAGAAAACTTTTTATAAGTATAAATGTTACATTACATTTTGCGCCAACCCCAAATGAAAATGGGATGATGTTAATTTATAGTTTTACATTTCTACAGTATTTTTATTTATTTGATTCTACTCAGCGCATGTGTTTCATATGTTTCAGTTTCAGTTATATACCAAAAAAGTCCCGTCAAAATCGGTCCAGCCGTTTCGGAGATTACCTATTACAATCATCCAGACAAAAATTTTTAAAAATTGTATTTTTGGTATAGGTATAGAATATACATTCATATGTATTTAGTTATAATAATAATTTTGACATTACAAACACACTTCAATTTATTTATTAGTATGGATTAACTTACATAACCTCTATTTTCAGGTTAGATTTAGATGAAGTTTTTTTAAAAACATAATATTTTTTTTTAATTTACACTACTATTTAATTATCTATTATTTATTGGTTCAGCTATCCTAAATAAATATTATGTTTAAATGAGTAAATACATTTGGTAGATTTTGTAGTGCAGTGTAATTTTTTTATTCAGTTATTTGAAATACCTTCTATAAAATTGTTTATTTTAGTTTATTGTTGTTATTGTGCTTGAAATGACTGAACTAAACAGTCATGTTGTCATTTTGTTATAAGTACTATAATTACTCTTATTTGATAGTTTATGTAATTTTTTATCAGAATAATTACCTTTCAATTGACTTTCAACTATTATTGATTTGTTTTCCGTAACGTAACATAACATGTAACTTGAAATCCGTTACAAACATTTTTTCTCTCAGTTTACACTAATTTAACGTCAATTTTTTTTTCTACATAAAAATGTATGGTCACGTGATGGAACTTTGTCACTTATGTATGTATGAAAATTTAAAAAAAACACTCGGGATTTTATTTTTTTAAAGAATGATTATATTGATGATATTTTTTTCAGGCGATGTACCGTCGTATTGTTGAGTCACAAAAAACAAAAAAAAAGGCAACAAAAACAACATTGATCCAGAAGTGACATTACAATTTCTTAAATCGGCTATTTATTATTTCCTGACGGATCCTGAGAATCATCAAGGTCATCTGAACGCTATAGAAAATATCCTTGGATTTACTGATGCTGAGAAAAGGAATATAAGAAAAGCCAGGCCAATGTAGAATAGGTTTCCATGAAAATGTGATATGTCTGTAATTTTAGATAGATTTTGTTACTACTTAAATTGGTCTAAGATTTCGTCTAAGACGATAGATGCAGTGCTGTTTATTTTAGTTAATAATCAGTTTGTTTTAAGAATAAGTATAGATTAAAATAAATAGAGCATAATATTGCATATAATAATTGTAGGTTATGTGTACCTTTATAGTGATTGATATCTCTATTACTTAGCCTAGTTATTAAATCGAATTTATTTTCAGTGTAATGTGATTTTTTTTTGTTTGTTTAGTTAATAAGAACCAAAGAATTGAGTTTCCTTTCAAATTGTGCAATTTTGACATATTAATTTTAAGTAAAACAACCTTAATACTACATTCCTTGTAGATTTTATTTATTTTTTTAAGATTTTTTTTAAATATATTTTGTTATTCTTCTCGGTGTTGTCTTCCTATTTTTATTTTTGTTAAATGTTATGGTACATTATTTTGCTTGCTCATAAGTTTAATTCTTGGTATGGATTGAATTGTTTTTTTTTGGATAATTATTATTAAGGTAATGTACGATGACGAAAGGTTTTTGGATATTCATAATGAATAAACGTGAAGGTAAATTTTTAAGAGTGTAATGTCAGAGTTTTAATAACCTAAAATCTCAAAAATTACCAACTATGTAAAATAACCTCAATAAAAATGTATCTTCGTTATTTATTCAAGGCATTGTATGTAATTTATTATGTAGACGGTTTAAATAGAAAGTTGATGAATAATATCTTGCCACTATGAAAATTGCATCTGTGATTATAATAAATACACCTTAGTGATGATATTGCATAATAACAATAGGCTATGAATAATTTAACATTAGCTGCCTCAAAATACAAATGTCTCAAAAACTACATTTAAATTCACACAAATAACTAATTTAAAATGAAACTCTTGTCAAAATGAAATTTTCGAAATCTATATCAATAAAATTAAAGTGTCTGTTTGTAATGTCGATTTTTTTTACTAAATAGATGTGAATGGTATGTATGATGCCGATACCAGAAATACAATTTTTATAATTTTTGTTCTGGGTAATCTCCGGAACGGAGAACGGAACAGATTTACACGGGACTTTTTTTGGTAGATAGCTGAAGTTACTCCTGGTAACTTAGGGTACTTTTAATTTTCGAAAATTATCAGGGTTCCCCGTAAAAAAATTAACAACTAATAAAAGGTTGAATAAAATCCGAATCAATGCACAGTTTTACTGGCAAGTGCTTGAATTTATGAGAAATGTTTTTATTTTGTCATAGTACTAAAAAATAATTAGGGTTCCTTATAAAAAAATTAAAATGCATTGAAGAATATATGAAACGCGGGGCAGCCGCGAGCACACAGCTAGTTTGTAATATTATTACACTAAATAATTACTAGAGATTTCGTTGATATCAATTTGACAAGACAAGAACGAAAATTAATAATGGTGAATTATTTTGTGGTTTGGATAATATGTTTAGGAAATAAATATTAACACGTTGTTATATATGTATTTATACCAATGACTTAAAAATAAATTACAATAGCTCTGATCACCTTTAGTCACGATGTAATAAAGTAAAATAACATTGTATCAACAACGGTTTCATGAACACGTGATGTGAAACAATTATTGTTGGTTCCTGGATCAGTCGTGAAGAATTACGTAAATATAAAGCCCGGCAAACACCTTGACCAATTACCTTGACTCGTTTTTAAGTTTGATTGGTATCCATCCTCGCGGAGAACTCGTGTGATTGGTAGATCAATTCAGCAAACTTTCCTCCACTATGTCAGTTTATGTTCAAGATGTTTGTCGGTATTTGTAATAGAACCACGGGGAAAATTTTGTCGAATAAATAATTTCAAATGTTTGCGTCTTATATTGGCCTTTTATCTTTGATACCAAATATAGTGTCTATATAAATCTATAGAGAATAAATATATATATTTATGATATTGAATGACGTCCAATAGTACACTTTTGGGGAAAACGTACGGAAAAGGCGGAGAATGTTCTGCCTTTCTAGCTCTATTCTCTCGGATATGTGTTTTATGCTAAAAGATAATGATGTATTATCTTAATAAACTTATTACCACGAATTCTCTCAGAGTGTATTGCTGCCTTTAAACCTATTATAAAGTAGGTATTTTAGATTTTTTTGTTACTAATTGTTTGCTCTTATTTGTAGAGTTACTTAAATTGGACTATAATTTGTGACAAACATAAGTTTGATTTTGTTAAATACAAGATAAATTACTAATCAATTGTTTCAATGCTAATCCCGACATACCCTACAAATGAAACTTTACAATTAATTTCTATAATATATGGGATGACCGACAATAGTACATGGAATTTCTGAGGTAACGTTAAATAAAAGTCAAACCCATAATTGTTTATCTAATGAAGCGGTGATGGCGCAGTTGGTAGTGTGGACGAATTCCGCGCCAATGTACACGAGTTCAAACCCACTTATTCAACTCTAAAAATGAGCTTTCGGTGAAGAAAACCATAGCATGGTGGTAGGACATTTTCTAATAATACTCGCCTGGATAATAACCACCCTCAAGTTTAAATACCAGTCGCCAATACACCAATAGGTGTGTTCCGGCAGCATCATTTGGGAACCAGTACCTCGTAAGTTTAGGACCACATCGTCACTTGACATCAGGTGAGATTATTGCCAAAGCACTGAACCTACACAGTATTAAAAAATATTTTTTTTTTGCATGACTTCAATATAATATGGGATACTTTGAGTGATCTTCTATATATATCTTATGTTTGTATAAATCACCTCAAAGTGCCTTCAGATCTCGCCCACAAAGTTACAGTGAAGCTGTGAAGCCCTTCCGGTCAACACTATTAGCTAGGTCTTAAAAAAAATATTGAACATATTGGGATGTGACTACTACCATTCGACACAGAATTCTTCCTAGAATAGGCATATTAGGTATTTATTTTTGGATTCCATCGACCAAGATTAATTTTTTTTTTTTCGAACTAATCTTATGTACATTTTTTCCGCTAATAAAAACAAAACACTTATTTTTCTTAATTCATTTGTTTATAAATTAAATGTTATATGCACTTTTTCACTCACACTTTAAAAAACGTAAGAAACGCGGGCGTAGCCGCTGGCACCGGCTAGTATTTATGATTAAAGATGATTTTAACACGCTTACGTTAAACCACATTTTTCTTAATAAGTTTCTAAAAGGAGTTTTAGTTTTATCTAAAGATCAGTGTAAATTTGAATGACCGCACCTTTATTAAATAATCAACTTCTTAATATTTTTAATTAGTTTATGTCAAAAAACTAACGATTCAATATATAAAACTGTCTTTTATTTGTAGACGACGAGGCTTCACAAATATCCCAACCAAAATGGGTCAATATTATTTCAACTGCTGACATCTATAGTACCTATAGTAAATTACTTAAAAGAGATCAGACTGGTTAAAAAAAAAAACTATCTAGGTTAAACATCTATTTTAAATAAAAACACCAGCTTATTCGAATTTAACATTTAATTGTAAAAATACGGTATGTAAATTGATAATAGAGAATATCAAAAATTTAAAGCTAGCGCAGACTTACAAAAATAAAGTGAGTAATTGTCTCGGTTAAATATAAATCATACACATGATTTTGATGTGAACTTTACAATCATTTGTTGTCCTAACTACTAAAAAAAAGGCAGTCATTATTTTTGTCAGAAAGCCTCACATTTCACAATAAAGGTGGCATCACAACCATGTCTTGTACTGAAGAATCGTCCGAAACTGAATCAAAAAAGTTCGGACTTAAATATTTAATGTAACACAAAATTACTCTTAAATTCTAAAAAAAAATGCAGTCACTCCATACAACTGCAAAAAATAATTATGGCACTCGCACAATTTATTCGTTTTTGAGGTTCATTTTATCACATATATTGTTTTTGTCATTGTCATGGATATTCATTATTATAATTACTAATAAAATACAGATTCAAATCAGTCTTTAGTTTTTTTTTTATCTCTCTTAATAATATCACCGATCACACTCGACTTATTACCGTTCATATTATTCAATATACTTTGGATTAACGCGAGAATCTAATTTGAACTTTCATTTATTTCTTAAGCTAATTGTTGTATCATTTTCAATCACTGTATAAAATGATATGATTTAATTTAGTCGAAGCTGAATTTGACTTCTTCACGTGACGGATCGTTGTTAGTCGCGACGGCTTGGAGCCAGTAACGGCTTATTTGGCTCTCGATGGACGGTGTGCTTTCCTTCCGTGTCGGAACCGCGCGGGTTTTCCTCTTCGCTTTTCCGTGCTTGTTCCGCCGGCGGGCGACCTTCGTTTTCATCTCGGCTATTTTCACCGAGAGCTGGCTGTCGAGCGAGTTCCGCCGCGACTCGACGGAGACGTGACGTAGACTGATGCTTATTTGCGAGTCCTGCGAGTTGCGCCGGTCGGGAGTCGAGCTGAGCGAGTGGTGCGTGTGCGTCGGGAGGACGAGAGCGTCGCGGCGCCGCACGAAACGCGGCAAGTTCGCCGCCCACGACGATGACAGCTCACCACTGTTAGAAAAAAAACAAACTATATCTAAATCAAAACAAGAGGATCGTATGTACGTTTCATACATATGATCAGTATAAATATACTAATATAAAATCCGATATATTATATTTCAGGCAATATATGTCCCGAAAACGAATTAATATAAAGATCTTGCAACAAGCAATAGCTTCACTACTGTCAGTCCGCAGTCGCCATGTTGAAACCATTATGAACTTGAACAAAAGAACTTGTATGAAATACGAAATTGTGACGTCATACTTTAGTGTAGTAAGTTTTCTCTCTGGGATAGAATTAAAATTATTATAAGTTACTTGTTTTCGATCAGATTTAATTTTCTATTGATAAAAAGAATAGTCTACATCACTATCAGATGATTCATTCGTAGATTTTTGACGGAATTTCAATCTTATCTTTGATTCATTAACTTGCATATTTGGTCTTATTTTATGCAATTTTAATGGGTTCCGTGTGATATAGTTTGGGTATTGGCCACAAGAGTACTAGGAACATATGATGCCCCAAAGACCCCTAATAAAGTTCTAGCATTTAAACAGTACTATAATTAAAAAGGCAGATCAACTAAAAATATTGAAGGAGATAACCATTCAAAAGCATTAGCATTCCAACCGGAAGATGTTCACTGCTGGACATAGATCTCCACAACAGTCGGTGTTACGTCACCCGCATACAGCGGACTCCCGCGACTTTCACCAGATCGTCGGTCCACCTTGTGGGGGGCGCACACCCACGCTGCAGCTTCCGGGACGCGGCAGCTATTCGAGAACCCGTTGTCCCCATCGGGCATCGGTTCTGCGAGCAATGTGCCCAGCCCACAGCCACTCCAATTTGGCAATTCTTCGGGCAATGTCAGTTACTTCGGTTCTTCTGCGGATCTCCTGATTTCTGACTCGATCTCGCAGGGAGGCTTCAAGCGTAGCCCTTTGGGTAACTTGGAGCGTTCTAATTAGGCCCATTGTAAGCGACCACGTACCCTTAAAAATAGGACAATGGAAAGCTGGCATAAACGCCAGGTTAATGCTCGAGTGGTTAATGAGTGACGGACCTCTCGTGTTTAGCGTCCTCCGGGTAGTCGATGGGCGACGTGTGGTCGATACAGAGCCCGACCGGGTCCTGCCGGGAGCCGTTCAGCGATATCGACAAGCGCGTCCCCGCGCCGCGAACTCCGCCCTGCGCCGGTACGCGCGCCGGATCAGCTCGTGCTTGTGGGCGCGGCGAGTCGCCTCCTCTTCCACGGAGCAACCGCATTTCCTAAACATACCGATAAAGTATACACGCTCATGTTAGTCCAAACACTACAAAGTCTACACAATAATTTAAGATATAGAAAATAGTTTAGATGTAAAATATAAGTAGATTTAAGCTCACCTAATTAATTGTGAAAGAAGATAACTAACTGCATAGCTGCATGAAATATTATAGGCAATTTTTTCTGACGCAAGTCGAATTAAACCTACAATATAAAAAAAGGTGTGGACCCAGAGTCCGCAGAATATGTTTTATTTTAATAAAAAAAAAACACTATAAAGTCTAATGTGGGGCTATGTACACTTCAACTCATTTTTGGCAAAGTGGATTTTTTTTCTTGTAAGGTATATCACAGTGATGATTGATGTATAAACTGTAATTAAATCTATAGGCAGTTCACTTATATATGCTACTGCACAAAGTTTACAAATAAACTAATATTAACGTTTTTTTTTATTCTATACGACTCATGTATACGTATTTATTGGAGGCCGTACATGTATTACGTAAGGACAATCTTGGACTTTCTGAATACCCTCCCCCCTTAATCAGCATCACTAAACTAAGCTCTTATCTCCAGGATTACGTCAGCTTTGGTATAATTTGGAAAAAGAAAGACGAAATTGAATAAATAAATATTGCTTATGTAATCCCAGAACCATGTTATCACAAATAAGCTTAACCCCCCCCCCCCCCCCCCCCTGCCCCAACCCCTAATTGACACTTACGTAATACTTGGACGATTCCTCGACCATTTACATTATTTGAAAACAATATGATTGTAATAATTTTAAAAATATGAAATGTTTTTAAATTTTATCATTCCATAATTAGATAAATTATTAAATTTATATTGATTTTAATTTTGAATACTTCATTCACTATTAGTCCCATAATTTTCAATGTATACAAAAAAGCGGCCAGATTATTTTAAAATAATAAAAAAAAACGTTCTTTTTCATTTTTTAAAAACTACGGATCTAGTAATAACGCCATAGGGCATCATTTTATATGAAATCAATTGAAGCTAAACCTGAAACAATTCACCCTATAATTTTTATTTGTAATAAAAAACACTGAAAAACTAACGCGACGTCTTTTATAAAAAAATAACGCAAGCGTCCCGACCCGGCCGCTGTGTGTTGATGCCGTTTTTTTTACGACTACCAAGAACTACTGAGTTCTTGGAAATTTTTGGCTTTTACTACTTTCATTAAAAAATAAGTGTTTTCAAGTGTTTTTTAACTCTTTGAACTTTTTTTTTTACATAAATCTATTTAGGCACCGTCCTCCCATGCGGGGGCAGGGAGGATGTGTAGGACTAACACTAGGGAAGGAGACCCCCACTAAAACCCTATGAGTGACCGTCTCTAACGCCACAGAAGGGGGGCTAACTCTTTGACCTGTCTTATTACATCATACTACCTGGCCAGATATCGTCTCCAGGCGGCAACAGCAGCCGGAGTCCAAGTCCAGGACGCCATGAGCGCGCCGGCCGCGAAGCAACACAACAACGCAACTGAAGCACTGACACGGACGGCCTCGAACCGGGAGAACATTCCCTCTGAATGTCCTTCAGAGCTTCTAGTCGACAGCTAGAAAAATATATTTTAAAAAAAATTAAATGCCAAAAGATTTCCTTTGAATAGCAAAATGTCAGTTGAATATCAGTGGTCAAAGTACTGAGCCTATTCCGTGTAAAAAACATGATTATAATGGGATAGAGAATGTACTAAACAGTGGCGGTGTAAGGCGTGGGCGACTACCTACGGCCTCAACCCAGGGCCCAAATATATATATATATATATATACATTTATTACTAACTGAGTGCCTGCGGCTCCGTCCGTTTTGTATATATTACATTGCGTTGCTGTCGCGGGGGGGGGGGGGGGGGCAAGTCGAGAAATGTACTTCACCCACATTACATTATAGTCTTGCCCCTCACTGCTACGAAAAGTAATGAAGTAGATACAAGTTACATTACCCATATCTCTTATGTGAGTCAATAAATAGACAGGCACTTATTCTTTCATACACACACGCAGATGCAGACACATTTACTCATAAACATGCCGTGTGCATAACATTAGACGAAAAGTGCGCTAAATTAAGTATTTCTGTACTTTATAAGAATAATATTACAGAGTTAGGAATTATGTATATTGGGAAGATACTGACATTTGAGAAACAGGCTAAAAAGGCTAGTTCAGATAACAGGGTTATTAACCTTATGTTGAAGTAAAAATATTTTTGAAAATTAAATTATTATTGTTACATAATTGGCGATGATGGCTTAGCTCTTAGTGCGGTCCGATTTCAAGTCAACGGACGCGGGTTCAAACCCACCTATACAACTCTAAAATCAGCCATAGCTTTCGGTCAAGGAAACCATAGCATGGTGTCAGGGGCATTTTCTAATAATGTCCGCCTGGGTAGCTACCACCCTCAAACATGAAAACCTGTCGCCAAATACCAATCATAGTTGTGTTCCGGCAGCATCACTTGAGAATCAGTACCTCTAGGCTTAGTGTGCTTACCATCTTGGACCACATCGTCATTTAACATCAGGTGAGATCGCGGTCAAATCATTGAGCCTATAACCGTGTAAAAAAAATACTTTGACAATTTTCATCCTAAACAAACTATATTTTAACCCCTGATCTTTCTTAATTTTTAGCGACTTTATATGAAAAGTAAGACGCGAGTCTATAATTAAGAACGCAAGAACTTAAGGACTATAGCTGGATGATGAAAATTAAATATTTTAATCACTTTAAAGTAAACATAGTTATTTTAAAGTAAAACTAATCACTCAAAAACTAACTTGATCAAATGTATTATCAAGTAATGATTATGTTACGTCGAACTATTAGGAAAAGGCGGTGGATTGTATCGTGGGTTTTAGTGGGTATTCCTGGCGGTTCACGCCGAGCGAGTCACACATACCCCCCCCCCCCCTGGCGTCTCTAATCCGGGAGGTTTTACTTCCGGATTAGAGATGCCACAGAGGATGCGTAAAAAATGCATTTCCCACGTAAAAAAAAAAGGTCGAAGTATAAGAGACATTAAAGACCATTCATTATATATTTTTTAAATCATATCACTTACATTATATATTTTTTAAACGAGCCCTTCCATAGTTCCGCATTCCTGAACTCGTAAATGTGACAAGCGAAAGTTACGCATATGAATACAGCAACGAGTACGGCGGTTATAGAGCATCGAGTGATGGTTTGTCGGATCTTGTTCGCAGCACGAGGCGATATTACGTCTTTGCTTGACACACGCACCGCTATCAGCGAGCATACCCCTTGAATTGCATGAATATACTTTTAATCGGGGTAACGAGTTATTGGCGGGATTTCAGTCTGTCATGTAGCAGTTATTTTTATCAATCCATTAACCCCTTGAGCACTAACCTGGCGTTTACGCCAGCTTTCCATTGTTTTCCTATTGTCTCATTTTTATAGGTAATCGACATATTAAACTTGTGTATTTGACTCTATATCATGTAACCTTGGTGGCGTTTTCTGTGATATAGTTTAGTTATTGTTTTTTTTTTTTTACTAACTAATGCTGTTCACCGGAAGGGCCTTTACTGCTCCACCGTGTCTTTGGCGGCGAGTGCTGAAGGCACTAGCCGCAATAAGGTAACTAGTACAAGCAAAAGGGTACGAACCTTGGCTTGGCCGTTACCTGAGTGTAAAAACTGCCGTGGAATTTTAATCATAGCTAAACCCTACATTTTTTTTAAATTTAATATAAAAAAGTTCCTTACAAGACCTATGTACTTGCGTGTTATGTGCAGGAGTGTGTGTGCAGTATTGTGCATGTAATGCTTAATGCATGTTCAGTGTCACTGTATCGCGCTGGTAGCGGCTCCAACAGCCTCCCCAGTTGGGGAACGGAGCACGTCTTGGGCCGCCACCGGAGGGGGGCCCGGAGTGTGTGCGGGCAGTTATTGTGTCCAGGTTAAGTTTATTAGAGGATTAGTTTATAGAGGATAACGTGTAACATATATTCTGAGGTGCCGACAAAGCTCCATGGAAAGTTCGAGCAGGATGCGCCACCGTTTTGCTGGAGCTTGGTAACGCTGATATAAGATTGAAATTACATCTTATCTATATAACACTGGCACAAATTGTGTGTACACAGATTGCCATTAACTAAGAAGAAGAAGAAGAAGAAGACTCGGGGTAACTTTTTATTATACCTACTTTAAAAGTATAATCAATAGTACATGATCTTATAAATATATAATATTTTTGTTGTTTTTAGCGATGATGGCGCAATTGGTAGTGCGGTCGGATTTCGCGTCAATGGACACGGATTCAAGTCCGCCTATTCAAGTCTAAAATCAGCTTGAGCTTTTGGTGAAGGAAAACAATGTGAGGAAACCATAGTCTTATAGTGTTAGGGCATTATATAATAATGCCCACCTGGATATCTACCAGGTAGGTAATCATTATGTCATATTCTATTCAACCTCTTTTTTACATACAGGTAACTTAGGCAACGTCAAGCAGGACATCTAGTAAATAAATATTTGGATATTAGAACAGTTATTAATAAAACTATTTTATTAACTGATTTGTTTTAAAATAATTTAGCAAACAACTTAACCCGTATATGTATATCAGAAAGGTCTTTGAAAAACACAAAAGGATATCGTTTTACGGGGGAAAAATTGATTTATCTCTTATTTTTTTTACGGACTTTTGTCTTATAAGACATGCCAGTCCCATCGTAACAAATCTAAAAACAATCTCAAAAGTCTGCAATACAAAAAGGAAAAAAAGTATACTACTAATGTACATAAATTTCAGACTCCAATGTTGGATCTGACATATCTTACACCCATATATGAATATTAAACTTAGCATAAAGCATAAACTTAGCATCCTATTATTACAATATCTGGAACATACTATCAAGAAATGATTGACATTATCTATTTTTTTACTATTTCACATAAAAGAAAATCTATAGTTATCATGAGATATCCAAACTTTTCTGTAGGAGTTTGCCCGGACCTTAACCTTAACATTGTAACGACATAATTTCAGTCCATGATTGGTTTGTTTAAACTGCTGATACAGACGGTTGAAAAGTATAAATTAAATTTTATAAATAGATTGGAAAAATGGTTGAAAAACATAGTAAATTAACTACTGACCTCTTAATAAAAAATATCCACCTAGAGACAAGACAATAGCAAGCGGCGCCAGTAACAACGTCGCTCGCATTGAATGGTTGACGTAGCCAACAAAGCAAACGCCCGTCACGCTGTGACCGTCGACTTCGCCGAACGCCATTGTGGTTATCGTCAAAATGAGCGGTAACGACCACGCGACCAAATGAAAATACGCCGCTTTTTTATCAATGCGGTCTTGAATTTTACCTTTAAATATAAATATCCAATATAAAATTTGACATATTTTCTTAACCCGTAATGTATATCCGTTATTGATTAAGAACCAAAGTGGTTTATCTATACTAATAAATAAAACTGAAGCGTCATTTTGTAATGACAAAATTATTTTTTTTTACAAAATAGATATGAATGTATATTCGATACCTATACCAAAAATACATTTTTTTTGTCTGTCTTTCTATATGTTTGTTCCGGGTAATCTCCGGAACGGCTGTAAGGATTTTGATCGGATTTTTTTGGTAGATAACTGAAGTTACTCCGGGTAACTTAGGGTATTTTTAATTTTCGAAAATAACTAGGGTACCGCGTCAAAAATAAAAACTCATAAAAATGGACTAAAGCACGATTCCATGCACAGTTTTACGAGCAAGTGCTTGAATTTATGAGAATTTTTTTTTACTTCATCTTAGTCTTAAGAAAAGTATTAAGGTTCCGTATAAAAAAATTACAACGAAATGTAGAATATATAAACGCGGGCGCAGCCGTAGGCACACAGCTAGTCTCAAATATATGTAATGAACAGATTTTATTTTACAGCTATTAACCCCTTGAGCACCTTCCCGGCGTTTACGCCAGCTTTCCATTGTTTTCCTATTGTCTTTCTATTGTTTCATTTTTATCGGTACTCAACACATTAATTAATTTAAGTATAGTTATTTTTTTAGGAACTCACACTAAAATCAAATACATCGCGTGCAAAATGTGGGTATGTTTATTTTTATAATAGCATTTTTCTACATATCTTAAAGTTTAGAGCGATTTTAGAATGAACAAAAAAAATGCGTTTTGGCATAAAATCATATCCAACTGCTATAATAACCATGCCCTTTGGCTTTTGGCAAGCGATATAGTAAGTAGTTATACCGACATCATCATCCGACCGCCCTATATTCCTGGGAATATAACAACAAGGATTGTCTACATTTAATCAATAGAATATAAGAAAGTTAGTCTTAAGTGAATCGGCTATGTATCAAGTCAAATTAAAATTTAGTTCGTAACTTAATTTTTGTCTTTTTAAAAACGCTACGACGGTTTCCCCGAATTTGACTAAGTAATAACCACAAATCATCAATCAATATTTATATAGGTACTTACCTAAAGCTCGGAAACTCATGTGCCAAGCGTAAGTAAAAATTACGAACCACACGCAAGCCGCCATCATGAAATAATATACCTGAAAAAATTACACATTTCATTTTAACATAAGCATAAAAATTGATATATTTGCATGCCCCATCAGTTCCTTTAAAAAATTGCTGCTTTAAAATAGTTTTAGACTTCTAGTGTTTACCATAATATTATATGTTGTGACGATAGAGGTTTGTTATATTTACTTTCATTAATTATAATTTTAGTGGAAACTTGACTGGTTTATGTAATATTGTTATGCAATTCCATATGTGTATTTTTGTAACTGTGTGTTTCCCAAATAAATAAATAAATAATTTACACATTCTACATTCAATGTACAAATCATACAATGTACAAAAGAAACGACTATATTAAACTGTAAATGTGTGTTTTTTGTCTTTGGAAATTATTTGGACACAGGAATAAATACATTTCTCCCTTAATTTGATAACCCACACGCATATGGGACATTCCATAGCAAATCGACTACTTTTGAAAAAACGGTTTTTTTTTTCAGTTTAAAACAAAAAACAAATACAAAAAATTCGGGCCCAATTCGTAATTCGAATAATTGCAAATTGATTAAAAGTTTTCGAGAAAATTAAAAATGCCCAAATTTACGTTTTTTTTTTCTCAGACAATACATAAATTATATTATCTCATTTTTTTTTAGAGAAGTAACTCTAATTATGTAGTTTTTTTAACTCTTTATTGGCCAATTTTTAACGAAGTTTAGGCAATTTGAAAAAAGAGCCGTAGAAAAATATGACCAAATTCTGGTTACCGTTTTACATAGGTTAGAATAAGATAATAAATAAACTTTCATCCAAATAGAAAGGGGTCGGGGGTCAAAGTGGTCTATTTGGTATGGAATTCCCTATATAATATATGTTACAGACCCATTGATATTCACAAAATATATAGTGAGCTGTAGAAATGTATTCTAAGATTCTATACATCCTATATTATATTCTTCTATACTATACGTCGTTGAGATGTTTGGGGGGACATTTTTGACTATTATGCCGTATTTGGCTATTAAACGGCAAGAAGGACTTTAATATCCATAGTAATAGTATTATGAATAGTTCCGAAACAGATGATTTTGGCATATATCGGGCTATTTTGAACCATTGCTGCAATTAAACATTATTTATATAACAAAAGAAATCACAGGTCGTATTTAATAATAAATATAAAAACTATATGAATGAATTTATGATGGAGCCATTAATTAATTTGATACTTTTTAGGATATATGTTTTTTCATAATGAAAAACACTTTCTCTATTCAACCATAAGGCCGTCCACTGTTGGGCATGGGCCTCCCCCAATAAGGAGGGATTGCCATGATCGCCACGCTTGGCAGGCGGGTTAGCGATCGCAGTAGGTGTTTGTGATTCTCAGAGGATGCTGCTGCCCATCCTCTGGTTTTTATCCCTTAGTCGCCTTTTACGAAACCCGCGGGTAGATATGGGGTGGTACTATTCTTGACCGACGCCACACGGCTGGTAAAAACACTTACCAGGACAAAAACAACCACACATGATAGATTCTCTTCAGCCGAGGGTTCCCCTTGTCTCCTTGTACCGTCTTTCGAACAGACAATATCATCTCTCGATCCTATACCGAACTGTACAAGCCATCTGGTAAAAAAATTTTTTAAATAATTTTAATTTATTTATGTTACCGTATAACATATATAATATTATTATTATTTTTTTACACACGGTATAGGCTCACAGTGCTTTGACCACAATCTCACTTGATGTTAAGTGACGCTGTCCAGGATGGTAAACACACTAATCTCAAGTGATGTTGCCGGAACACACCTATTTGGCGACAGGTTTTTGAAACTTGAGAGTGGTAGCTACCCAGGTGGGCATCATCATTAGATCATATGGTTTCCTTCAACGAAAGCTCAGGCTGATTTTATAGTTGGAGATGTGGCCTCGAACCCGCGTCCATTGACGCGAAATCGGGCTGCACTATCCGCTGAACCATCACCGCTTCAAATACCCAGTCCCACAAAACCGAATTACTGGTTCATTGTGACATCTCGTCTCCGTACATATCTTACTTAACAACACAAACTATAGAATTAATTAAAAAAATTTTTTAATTAGACTATTATTAATATGTCGATTACCCATAAAAATGAGACAATAGGAAAACATTGGAAAGCTGGCATAAACGCCAGGTTAGTGTGCTCATGGGGTTATTAGTTATTTTGAACTACACCGGATGCCATCAAGCAGGTACAATATTTATTATTTATATTCGTGAGGCCATGATCTTGATTGCCATGACTGTTTATAGCCAGCAAGTATTTACATTTCAAGCTAATTAGGTAGGATTTTTACAAATTGCAAATACTTTAATGTGGTTGTTTTTTGTAAAGGTTACACATGTTAGATAGTAATAGGCGTATAGAACATACCCCATCGAAGCGACAGCGAAGCATACGTTGATATAGAAGATGACTAAGGCTGGATATTTGTTAGCACTACGCCAGTCTATAAGAAAGGTCCCAATGGTAAGCAAGTTGAGAGCAAGGCAGACTCCCGCCCCCCAACCCACCATACGATGAATTTGTTGATGCTCGTCTTCCGTGTACAAAGGATCACGACAAGGCAGTCCACAACCTGTTATACCTAAAACAAAACATTTTTTATTACATTTGTAAAATAATTAAAAATCCACAAGATATTCATTTTTCATTAAGCACAGAAAAAAATTTCAAAATACATATACAGAAGATTAAAAAATTAGCTAATTCAGTTTGAAAAACACTAAATGTAATTGTATATAATAAAACATGAATATATCAAATTTCTTATTTTTAGCTTTAAGAAACAAAAAAACCCGTTATGAATGAACAACCTTCTATAATTTACTAGACTATTATTTTCAGTAGTCCATAACTCACGAGTTTTATATTAGTAATTAGAATTAATATGACCTTTTTTTACCAACAAACAAACGGTTTGTCCAAATATCAAATAATTTCCGCTATATTAAGGACTATGAGAGGCTTACTTACTATAGAAATCTTACCTTCGTATACATGTTGCAGCTTGTCGGTTCGTATTAGAGGCGGCAAACACTTTCCAGTCGTGTTAAATTTTATCTCTCTTACAGCATTATCACACCTCGGTGGGAACGTAGTGGCGTTACATTTTAAAAAGGACGGAAAATACGAGGTATTATATAAAATTGCACACGGCTCCATAGTAATCTTACACATCTCGTATGACGGCAAATAAACCATGTCCCGTCCAAGTATATTTTCACATTTCGGCATAAACGTAGCGCAAAGTAAGGGCTGTATAACGGCCCAGCAATTTGGCACATTTATAAGTTCCCTATATAATTCCAATTGATTCTGGATTTGATTCTGATTGTAGTAAAAAGTTAGATGTACGCTTGTTTTATCGTAGGGCAGTTTGGATCCTAAGCATGTTGCATTAAGTTGTTCGCAGCGTGCTCCTCTAACACAACTGTCGAGTTTGATTTCTCGTTCTGGGAACCACTGCGTACTTTTGTCTGGTTTTATCAATCTATAGTTAGGTGTCCCATTAATGATTTCAAGTCGATCAGTAACATTGTAACCCAGATCGGATATAGAATTTTTGTCTCCACCTGTGTCGAACTGGCTGGCATGACAAATTGAAGATATTAACAAGACACGATAAGTCCATGTTCTAAGGGTCATCTGGAACAAAACAAACAAAAATCGCTAAGTATCATAATTTCGTTAGCTCGGAGGACTAAGATCGAAAAAAATAAATAAATTAAAACTACATATTGTTTTGTAATATTTTTTATTTAAGGATGAGGGTGACGTTAAAATGAAACCCTTTGAGATTTTAAATTTTTATTCACCAACAAATATTGTAGCAGTAATTAATATCTTATGAATAAGTAGATATAAATCACAATCCATAGAACGTCCAAGGGATAAGGGGACAAGGTATTCGGTTGGTTATGTCAGTATTACATATAAAACGAATAACTATGATCATTTTAAGATCCGGTACAAGAATAATTAATTATAAACCGATCATAGAAATAAAAAAATTCCCATCTTTTCGCATTTTTGTTAACCATAAGATGTAAAATTTTAGATAAGAATTAAAAGATATTCTATCTAAACTTAATCAGCTCATTGAAAACGAAAAATACTCAAAATCACATTATCGACATTTTAACAGAAAAGATTTAAGCAAATAATTTATTAAAAGAAAAATGATGATACACAATGTTTATAATATTGTTTTTTACTCTACTTTTAAGTCAAATATGTAACTTCATTTGATAACACATGTTTTTTTTTTCTAACAAGCTAATTAACTATGTTTAGTAGAAGAGCCAATACAGCATCACCGTGACTGGGGCGAGTGTTGAAGGCACTCAACCGCAAAAAAGTAACTAACACAAGGGTTACCAAAGTGGTACGGGCCTCGGCTTGACCGTTACGTGTAAAACAATGCGCGGAATTTTGAACCTAGCTAAGCCCTAAATTTGTTATTTAATAATAATAATAATAATAAACCGAACGTTGATGCGTGATCAACGCACCTAAAAGTAAAGCAAGCCAAATTACTGAGTGCCAACCATAAGTCTCTGGTTGTTAGTTAAGTTTATTGCGATATTTATATTTAAATTTACTCCTTTCCAAAAATGCTGACTCATATAAATCTTAGTAAAAAGACACAGACTATAATATTACACGGGTACTTGGCGTAATGACAATGGAATATAAATCACTTTAAAATTCATGAGCATTTTATGTTTACCTAAATACACGTAAATATGCTTATTATAAGCATAATAAAAAAAATGCACACAAGTGTCATATACGCGATATCTTCCACAAAATTGTGGAGATAAAGTAATTTCATTTTAAGAAAATTTCCGCAATCGTAGGATGAACTCTCATTTACGATTGGTTTATCAATCAAAGATTTAGGAGAAACAATTTTAGCTGTCCACTTTCTCTATATTTTTTTAAAATTAAAATATTTGACGATCGGTTTCATGTTTAAAAACATTTACGTTTAACAGTAAACGAACAGTGTACGAAAATTATATATTTATAGTGATTGAAGGATAAAAAGAAACAAAATAATTTAGTATTGTTCAGAAGCATGTTTTAAATTGGCTTCCGCTTCAAAACTTGCAACTCTAGAATTAAAATAGTTATAATATATATTTTATGTATAATTATGTCGTATTTACTAAATACTAAAGTTAATATTTAAAATAATTTTGTACACACACGCCGTAATTATTCGTTTAACATGAAAAATAATTCTCTTCCAAATGAGTTTTTTGACCTACAAGAATAATTAGGATTTATTATTAATAATAACGAAAATATTATCTGCCTTTAAAAATATGTATATTCATTATTAATTAAGAAGCAATACAAATAACCCTTTTAAATAAATAAATACAAGACTGAAAGTAAGTGTAGTGAAGAATGAACTAAATATGAACATCTGCAGTTTGTTTTTGCTAAATATTTTAATTCAAATAAAATAATAATTGAAAAAAATATTTTTTTAAATAAATATATAACAGATTTTTCGAAATATTTACTAAATATATATGGGATTTTCTATGATATATTATGTGAAAAACAGAACAATATAAATATAATATGTATATTCAATAGTAAAACAACATAATTAACCACATACACTAATAATTGTATAATAATAAAAAATCATTAATGTGTAATATAAGAAGACATAAAATTAAAATTGGACAATAAAAGAGGTATTTATAATATATACATTTACTTCACTAGGTAAATTAATTAAAACAAAACCACAGTAAAAAACCACCTTGAACAAATGAAAGCAATTCAATGCAAAGTTGAAATACAACCTTTTGGAAAACAATAATAAAAAGAATTATCGATTTAATTTATAAACATTATGCAAAATTTTAACAAGGTTTATAAATATATTAGGCAAAGGCATTCATTATACGGCTTAAGTAAATGCACTGACCAGTTTACAAGAAAGGAAGGAGGTATCCCTTGGACAAGGACCATGAAATTCTTTTTTCACCTTTATTTAAAAATATTTTTACAAATTGATTATTATGAGTAAATTTTATTTGCAAAACTTTATTTCTTATTGACAAAACAAATTCAATAAATACCAGACTCTTACTATAAAGATGATGGTGATGTGTGGAAGCCTTGAAGAATGTGATGAAAATTGATGCAGGTTTACTGAGACTATTGTTTCGTCAGAGTACCTGATAGTAAAAAATTTAGTTTTATTACAAATATAAATTTAAATACAATAAAGTAAGATATTTGAACTCACCAATGTCCATAGTCAAGGATGCACACCTGCTCAAAAATTTACAATTTTTTTAAAAGACATATTTTATTTTTCCACTTATGCAAGTAAAATATATGTTGTAAATGAAAATTATGTACAAACATTTTGTCATAACTATATTTTTTTACACATAACACTTCATTCAAATCCTCACCTCATACAGATAATAATAGTAAACAAGTCTTTGCTCAAGTATATTAATAAGCTTATACTATTTTGAAATAGATTTACCACCTCTTCTAAAACTCCGAGAAGAACCACTACCTCTACGATTTCTTGGAGATCCTCGAGAACCACTGTTATTTCTCCAATTGGACCGTCCGGTATGTCCATTCACACCGCGACCTCTACCCCTACTTCTGCTCCTATAACTATTATCCCACCTCTGATTTCTAGAATATCCATCATCACCATTATCTTCTTCATTATAATTATTGTCCTCCTCATAACTTTGATCATAAGATTCTTCATCATCATATTCATTATCATTCTGTGTATAGCCCTGGTTCTCATAGCTTGTATCAAACCTTGGCTTATATCCATTGTCAGAATACGGAGGTCTTGGAGGCATATTCCCCATGGGTGGCATGTTACCCATTGGTGGCATGTTCCTCATTGGTGGCATACTTCCCATCGGAGGCATACTCCCCATTGGTGGCATATTACCCATAGGAGGCATCCCAGGCATATGTGGAGGAAAATGTATAGGGCGCATTATAGGTAATATAGGAGGTCCCATGTTTCCTAAAGGCATATGTGGTCTCATATTATTTATATCAAGAGCGCCACCAGTTTTGTTTACATCAGGACCATTCTTGTAACTTTGTTCTTGATCTTGATTTCCTTGTTCAGACATTTCAATTTCATTATCATAATAATCTTGATCATAATTTTCATAATCATCCTTTTCATTGTCATCTTTTTCAGATCTATCATTGTTATCTTCCTGAACTGGATACTCAAACGGTGTGAAATTGTCATCATCTGCATCATCTTCTAAATGTGGCATGACATCTTGCAATTCTTCTATTTCTCCTGTTGCTACATATCTTTTTAGAGCTAGAGGTCCTTCTGATATAGCTTTTTCTAACTTTGATCCAGGTTCCACAGAAATAAGTTTTCCATATATAAATATAGCTGAAGGTGTTATTTGTTGTAACGGTACTGCTCCTGGAACTGACTCTACTAAAGCTTGAGTAAGTGCTTCACTAGCAGTTTCATCTGTTGTTGGCCCATGATTCCATTGAGCTTGAAAGTTCCTTGGTATGGGTTTACTATATGGTACTTTTTTAACTTTCTTTTCAAACTCCATTGGAACAAATGTAGTATCTAAATCCAATCCAGGGATAACCTTATCTGTATCAGAAGAAAATATCTCTACTTTGTCTTCAGGACCCATACCAGGTATAACAGCAGGTTCGTCTAAGTCATGATCATCTTGAACACCAGGTGGTAATGTGTTAAGATTATACTTGTCTCTCATAAGATCACCAGGACGATTTCGGGTCCAAAATTTAGAAGTATGATCATTTGAACCTGAACACAGTATGTGACCAAGAGGATGCCATGCCATTGTCCATACAATTGATTCATGTGCACCTTCAATACACCCTACTTCTTTGTCAGTTCCCACATTCCAAAATAGAATAGCCCCATCAGATCCACCAGAACAGAATAATCCTTCATGACTTGGATGCCACACCACACTAGATGCTTCTTTTTTATGTCCTCTAAATATTTGTAATTCTGAGCCTAGTTTACGAATATCAAACAATTTAAGTAGATGATCACGAGAAGCAGTAATTAGCCAATTACCATTTTCATTCCATTTTAGATCCATTACTGTAGATTTATGTGCATGTAAAGTTGATAAAGCAGTGCCTGATTTTGGATCCCACAATTTAATAGGTTGTTGATTGTCTTTACTACCAGAAACAATAAGAGCTTTTGTAGGATGCCACTGGACACATTTAACATCAGCTCCATGACCTCTCAATATTCTCTCTTCTTGACATCTAAAGAAATCAAATATACGTAATGTTCCATCATCTGAACAAGTAACAATTTTTGCATCACTAGGACTGAAACTAATGCCTCTCACAGCTTCCTTATGAGCTTGATACATTTTTACATTATTCATATTACTCTGCCAATATTTAATAAATCCTGAATGGTCACCTGTCACCATCCAGCCTTCGCCATGAGACCAAACCATAGATCTCACAGGTGAATCATGAGCCTGAAGTATAGTTTCAAAATTAAAAGTTAATCCATTCCATAATGTAAATTCACCAGATGAAGCCCCAGTGATTAATCTGCGGCCCTCTGGTGTCCAAGCTACAGCGAAAATGGGGCATCGCATTTTGTTTGTTGCAGTTTTAACAAAACGTGTTGTGACAGCATTAATGGGATTATCAGGGTACGAGGGTGGTGGTAAAAAGTCAGGAGTGTACATGGCATCTGGCTGCAAGGCGTGCCTGTCTCGCCAATCCCGTTGCCAAACCCGACATTCTAAAGCTTTAATAATAGCAGCATTATAATCTACGGTTTTACGCATAACAGATTTACGTAAACGTTTACCATCAAAATCATCTTGAGTCATATTAAGGGGACCTTGAGGCGGGAAGCGCATTTGGTAGTTGAAAGGTCTAAAGTTATGGCGCATGTTGTTGCGTCCCGGTAGGCCCATAGGAGGGCCCATAGGTGGGCCCATTGGAGGGCCCATTGGAGGGCCCATAGGTGGGCCCATCATAGGTGGCGGCATCGCCAAATTCGGAGGAGGATGACCAAAATCCATGGCTAATACTTGGATACCTAATTAGAGAAATAATGCATTATAATCAAAATTCATGTCAGATCATTACATACAAGAATATGGACCGTTCTAACATGTTTTGGAGAATACCTTACCTTATGCATAGAAAATACGCTATAACATTCTACAGGTTAACGTCACAGCTACACAACACATTCAATTTTTATTCTAACTTCATAAAAATACTACACAACAAACACAATTAGGAACACGACGCTAACCTAAGCGTAACGCCACCAAGTTCACAGAATAAGTCAAAGTCGGCCATTTTGTTTTATTTTTTACTTTTTGTAGGCAACGGAAATTAACCTTTTATGCAATTGTAACTATTTTATTACTATATTTATCTAACAAATTTATAATTTAATAAAAAAAAATGATTAATGGCTTGGAAACCTGCAATTTAATTTAAATATTTAGTAAATCTAAATATTTCACGTATTTGCTCAGTTAGTTTGTTATTTTCCTTATATTACAGAAAAAGTTGATAATATGGTTGCAAATTACTTTATACACATAAAAGTTGTTTTTTTTTAAATCACATAAGTAGATAAAGACCTAGAACACCATGTAAAATGTTTTTATCTGTGGGAATTGGACAAATTCCTTCCATAAGAAGGAAAATAATTTACAAGGTGTATTGTCAAACAAATTCATATTACTTTATATATGCACAACAGTAAAAATATATAAAGCACTTTAAAAAAATTGGGTAATAAATGAAATCATACAATTTAACAATATACCTGTATTTATAATATTATTATGTAGGTGGATCATCATCTCCCTACCCTTTTCCCATTTTTATTTGGGGTCGGCGCAACATGTCTTCCTCTTCCATTCCTCTCTATTTGTTGTCATCACCGCATTCACTCCTTTTCTTAATATATCATCTTTCACACAGTCCATCCATCTTTTCTTTGGTCTTCCCCTTCCCATGTAACCGTCCACATTCATATCCAATACCTTTCTTACAACATCCTCTTTCTCCCTGCGCATCACATGTCCATACCAGGACAAACGACCGCCTCTTAACTTGTCTGTTATTGGCGCCACTTTTAGACTTCCTCTAATATACTCATTCCTAATCCTGTCTATTCTTGGTACCCCACACATCCATCTCAACATTCGCACCTGAGCTGCATGTAATCTTCTTTCGTCCGTCACCTTTATGGGGGTAACATTCTGATCCATACAAGACGACAGGTCGTATTATGTTCTTGTAAATCTTCCCCTTTAATTTAAACGGGATTTGCGGATCACACGTAGTAGCCGTAACCTGCCGCCATTTCATCCATGCTGCGTTAATTCTATGCTTTACCGTCCAGTCTATTTCGCCATTGCTTTGCAGGAGTGAGCCGAGGTACTTGAACTCGGGGCAGATTATGTAGGTGGACATTGGTTGAATACATACACATACATAAAATCACGTCTATCTTCCTTAAGGGTAGGCAGAGACTACATCCTGACACACGTCTTTCGCTTCTTTCACTTTCATACACTTGGTTTAATAATTATTTATTGTGTTTTGTAATACATTACGCTATCGCATATTTTTGGTATATATTTTTTGCATGGTGGTAGGGCATTAGGGCATAGGGCATAGGGCATTTTCTAATTATGCCCGCCTGGGTAGCTACCACCCTCAAGTTTGAAAACCTGTCGCCAAATAGCAATAGGTGTGTTCCCGGCAGTAGCACTTGAGAGCCAATACCTCTAGGCTTAGTGTGTTTACCATCCTGGACCACATCGTCACTTAACACTTGGTGAGATTGTGGTCAAAGCACTGAGCCTATTCCATATAAAAAAAATTGTATCTGTTTATGATTTTATTGTTTAGACGTTTTAAGAAGGAGGTTTATAATTTATGTAAACCTTTCTTTTATTTTTCATTTATCAATTCGACGTGTACGATTTTTGGGAGGATCAGAACCCCCTCGGACCGCCTCCGGCACTATTGATATATTCAATGCGATCAATGATCATAAGTTCGTTTCAAGTGATTCCATAAAAAACACTTTTATTTGTCCCGAACTTTTCAATTTCCAACCAATTGTTACAATTTGGTTTTCCGTAAAAAAAACTTTCTAACTTCAACCTTGAACCCTACTTTCATATTTAAAAAAATATTTTGTTTTTATTAACGAAAAAAATGTGATAGATTGATTCAACCAAAGAGTATATAAACGATTCCACCGAAAGACGTCCACTACTGGGCATAGGCCTCCCCAAAAAATGGGGGTATTGCCATAATCGCCATGCTTACAGGCAGGTTGGTTATCGCAGTAGGTGTTTGTGGTACTCAGAGGATGCTGCTGCCCATCTCCTGGTATATCCCTTAGTCATTTTAATCGAAACGACAAAAAATGTACATCAGAGTAAATTGAACAATTTTTTGTTTATTAAAATTGTACATTTTAATTAAAAACAAAACCGACTTCAAATAAAAATGCACTAAGAAGTAAATAAATAATTAGTTTATTAATCTGCTTCTGTTAACTTCAATATATTCTTTGTTTTAATATCATTAATAATATTGAAATATCGGTGCCAGCTTACGGATAACAAAGTGGTATAAATGTACGTTAGTAATTATATTCAGTTTGGATTAATTGTTCTTAAAAATCACCCTACTCCTTTATTTAGCTTATACGTAATTGTGATAAAGTTTAGGCAGTTATTTCCATATATAACCATACATTGGTTAACTCTAGCTGGCATCGATTTCAAAATTATTAACGAGTAGCGTGCCCGAGGCTGCGCCCCCATTTTAGATATTTTTCGCTGCGTTTTATTTTTTATATACGGAACCCTAATTATTGTCCTAAAAAAAAGAGTACTAAGATAAAGTAAACATATCTCTCATAAATTACACCACTTGCCCGTAAAACTGTGCATTGAATAGAATTTTATTAACATTTTTTTACGCGGAACCCTAATTGTAATTTTCGAAAATTACCCGGAATAACTTCAGTTATCTACCAAAAACGTCCCGTCAAAATCGGTCCAGTCGTTCCGGAAATTACCGGAAACAAAACAGACAGACACGACAAAAACTTTAAAAGTTGTATTTTTGGTATAAGTATCGTATATACATTCATATCTATATGGTAAATTAATAATTTTGACAATACAAACAGGCACATTAATTTTATTTATTAGTATAGATATCATTCTACCATAAGGCGTCCACTGTTGGACATAGGTCTCCCCCAATAAGGGGGGGATTGCTATAATCGCCACGCTTGGCAGGCGTGATAGCAATCGCAGTAGGTGTTTATGGTACTCAGAGGATGCTGCTGCCCATCCTATGGTTTTTATTCTCAGTCGCCTTTTACGACACCCGCGGGAAGATATGGGGTGATACTATTCTTGATCGGCACCACACGGCACATATAGATATTAAAACAAAGGATATATTAAAGTAAACCGAAGAAAATTAAGAAAGTAATTATTTTATTTACTTTTTAGTTCATTTTTATAGTTTATTCTTTCGAAGTCAGTATTGGTTTTTAATTTAAAAAGTTTTTTTTTTTATTTTTTAGTTTAAGTATGTTCTTTTAGGTATAGCTGTGAAGCCTACGTAATAGCTTTGGAAACAAATATGTTATACACGTGTTAGTGTCTATAATATTCGAAGGGTTTTCTCGATTTCCCTGAGTTCCACTAATCAGATCCTGATTTGGGAAAATGGGACCACATCGGTAGTGTTAGATACACGAATAGTGTTTTTTTTTTTGCAAATCGGTTCACAATTAGCGGAGAAATCGTGTAACAAACGTACAAAAAAAAACAGGCGAATTGATAACCTCCTCCATTTTGAAGTCCTTTAAAAATGAGAAAGTGTCGGTGGAATCCAAAAAATAAATAGCCTATAACCATCTACGAAAATATCCACTTCGAATAGTAGTAGTCCAGTAGTAGTATGTTCTGTAGTTTTTAGTATTTTAAACCTAATTGCAAAAATCCTTTTGTTATATTTAAATACATGCTAGATATAATAATATTGTAATATATATTATATATTACCTATTACTGTAAGTTATTTGTCATCGATAAAAAGTTTTACCACGTTGTTTCCTACGTTACACAGTCTAATTTATTATCCAAATCACAGAGGCATTAGATATGCAAATATTGAGATACATCCTACGTGCGTAAATAGATCGTGTCAATATGGTTTGATGGAACTTTTGAATGAATATGTTACACAAGTCATATTTTGCACGCCACACAGTACAAACGTGTCCTTATTGTAAATTTGAAAAAAAAAAATTGTTATATGCAATACTATATATCTTCAGTACATCTTCAGGTAAGTAATTTAGAATTTATAAATATTTATAACAGGCGATATATTATATTATTATATTATATTATTATTATATTATATTATATTATATTATATTATATTATATTATATTATATATATTATATTATATTATATTATATTATATTATTATATTATATTATATTATATTATATTATATTATATTATATTATATTATATTATATTATATTATATTATATTATATTATATTAGGGACTTGGGTATAATAAGCCCTTGTATTGTATTTTACCTTTGACATAATTATTAGTATTAATTTATTTACTAGTATTAATCTAGATTTTGTCAATCAATTCAGGAATTGTCCTATATGCATTTCCGTTGCCGTGACAATTATATGCAACATTTCATGATGATCAGTTGAGTGATTAAGGATTGAAAGATTAACAAACAGTTAACAATCATTCGCATTTCTTATGTTAGTTCGCCTTCTTATTCTGTGCTCCTTACCATAAGAGAGTCTCTCTTCAAGGAACTAAGAATTCAAAACATGCTCGATCAATCTGTATAGACCCCTTGGATAAACAACGTCATCAGCCCGAAAAAAAATTACTGCAGTTAATATCTAACACGTGTTTTCTTAGAAATATGCTGTTAAAAGTAATATGGAAAGGATAAATATGGATTTTCTCTTTGTTTGGGTCTGTAAGAAAAAATATATACAGCTTCAACTAATTATTTAATTCCTGAAAGTACGGCTTTATTTTTCAGTAATAATTTATTATGAGACTAACGGCTTAATAATTATACATATTGCTATCCTATCGTTTATATACTAGCGGTTCTCGGATCACCCATGCTTCCAGTATACCGAATTTCATCCATTTTAATCAAGTCCTTTTTTATTTAAATCCAAACTCACACATGGAACTATTAATAGAAAAAAAAATGTAAATATCAAAATTATTTTATTTTTATTTATAACACTTATTTTGTGCCGATTTTTTTTTTCAAAATTATTCCTAATAATTAATTGATAATTTTTATCGCTAATTACCATATACTTTATGGACACAAAATTTTATTCAAAATCGGCCAAGTAAATAGAAATAAACTAAAAACAAATAAATTACTCACTGACATATGCTTCCCGTTTACAAAGTTTCATCAAAATCGGTCAAGACGTTTGTGAAGTCAATGCGTACAGTATTTTAAAAAAATGTAACAGCTTTACGTAATTATATTATAAGTATAAATAATTATTAAAATGTTAAAATAAAATATTCAATGATTTAATAAAATATTACTGGATAATATGCTAGCAGTAGTTTTTTACTTAAATATATTACTTTTATCTTCACAATTTTAGTTAGTTAATACGTCTGTGATTTAAAAAAAATGTGTTGTGGTAGAGGATGTAGTGACGAAAATAGAGGAAGAAATGCTTTGGATACGTAAAAAGAATGCATGAAAGAGGATTGACGAAAAAAAAAGTTACAAGGCGAGGTTGACTGAGCAACCGGTAAGGGTCGTCTCAGGCGAACGTATCTCGACTAGATCGAGGACATTCTAGAGAAAAGCTGCAGTCAAAAGTACCCGTAAACGAAGAACAAGTGTGAAAGCGTTTATGAAAGTAGAAAAAGCGAAAGACGTGTTTCAGAATCTTAGCAGGTGCAAGGATGTAGTCTCTGCCTACCCTAATGTGAGAGAGGTATGACGTAATGTATGTATGTTAAAAAGGAATCATTTGAAAAGATGGAGCGTTTCTCGAGTTGTAAGCCAATTTACACACTTGCAGACAGATAGACGTTTCGTATTGTACCTAGCTGTATGGCCGCCGCTGCGTAATACAGTTTTTATTCCCGATTTCATGAGTTTTAACTTTTTGCGCGGAACCCTAATTATTTTTGAAAAACAAAATTAGTTACCTTTTTTTTTACGGGGGGAAATGCATTTACGCACTACCCTTACCTATTGCATTAGTGAAACCAAAGTCCCCCAATGCAATAGGTAAGGGGGCACGGAGGGACGTCTCCGTGCCAGTGTGGGACTCGCCCGGGCGTGACGCGCCCGGAAATACCCACTAAAACGCCCCGGGGCCGTCCGCCGCATTTGGGATGGGGGCGACACGGGGTGGCTTTCGCCAAAAATTAGTTACCCTGAGTTACGCTGAGGCTACATCGGTCCAGCCGTTCCGGAGATTACCCAGAACAAACAGATAGACAAACAAAAATTTTAAAAATTGTATTTTTGGTATAGGCATCGTATATACCATTCATAACCATTAAGTAAAAAAAAATTTCACATTACAAACAGACACTTCAATTTTATTTATTAGTATAGATGTAGTTAAAGACATCAAAGGAAGGAACACTATAATAATCATTTTTATGATATGTCTATTTTTCTATTATTCAGTATAATTTTTGTATGTTTTACTCGAATATATATTAGATAAAATGTAACAAAAACAATACCTCATATCTTACTCTGGTAAGACTTTAGTAGACATATCTGTAATATGGCTACAATTTAAGAAATCGGTAATTCGTAATGTAAATCGGTCATTAGTTCTCGAGTTTAAAACTTTTAGACTGACTGAGAGACTAAACTATGCCTTTTTAACATGTAGGCCATCGTTACTTTATTTCATTTACTTTAAATTAGTTTTTATCCTCAGGTTCCAACGGTAAAAATAATAAAATGATTATCATTGGGGTCTTAGTGTTAATTGCGGGAATTTATTGGCTATATTGGACTGTGAAAGCACAGCGGATGGATAAGATGACTGAAAATCTACCAGTACCGCCGACAATTCCTATTTTAGGACACGCTACACTCTTTATAGGAGATACTCAAAGTAAGTAATGTTTTTATTGTTATCAAAAGCTAATTCGTATAAATTCGAATCGTGTCAGCATATTATATTATTTAAGTTACATTAAAATTGTTTTTAAAATAAAACATTCCTCAAACCCAACAACCTTACAATTTAGCCCTTTTTAATTGTGAAACGAGAACATTTCGAATTCGCGACCTCGATTCAAGATAAGTATTGATATGTTTTTTTGATAAATAAGGAAGAACAGTATTTTATAAATCATTGCCATTTATTTTAGTCAACTATCCTTTACATTGCACTGCTAGCAACTTCGCCCGCGTGGATTTTTTAGAGAGCTTGACAAGAACTAAGGTAATTAAATTATAATGTAATTATGAAAAGAACTATGCAGCCGTGCGGACTGCCGGTAGAAGTGAACAATTTGAAAAAAAAAAAATTAAAAGGGAAATTAGTAATACGCAGACTGCAGTTCTGAGTAGTATTACCTAATTTAGACAACCAAGGAAATAATTTAGTAGTAATCATTTCAACTCAGATTTCTAATTTTATTCAGGCATTTTTGGGAAAATATTTTGAATGCGGCAACACAAAGGCGTCTACTTAAACTCCATCTTATATTTGACAGATTGTACCATGTTGCTTAAGGCTGAGATTATAGGTGACCCGAATTTATAAGTTTTCCCCTATCGAAAATCGCTCAAAGCAAGTCAGAAGTGTTCACTACAAAAAAATGCCACATCCTATTAAATAGCTTCAAGTCTCACCGTTCTTAACCACCCCACATACCTTGGTTTGTGGCATCAACCGCGTATACTTGCGTGTCAGCGCCCACGCCCGCGCTACCGTCGTTCCCGTCACTGGGAACAGATGGGTTGCCTTTGCTCCCGCACACACTCTAGATCCCCCTCCGGTGGCGGCTCAAGATGTGCTTCGTTCCCCAACTGGGGAGGCTGTTGAAGCCACTACCAGTGCAATACAGTGACACTGAACATGCATTAAGCATTACATGCACAATACTGCACACACACTCCTGCACATAACACGCAGGTACATAGGTCCTGTAAGGAACCTTTTTTATTACTATTATTATTAAATAAAAAATAGGCTTATCTAGGTTCAAAATTCCGCGTAATTTTTTACACTCAGGTAATGGCCAAGCCGAGGTTCCTACAACTTTGGTAACCCTTGTGCTAGTTGCCTTTTTGCGGCTGATTGCTAATTGCTGATAGCGTTAGCTAATTAGAAAATAAAAAAGTCAAAGTTGTGGAAAACTTGAAGACTCCCAGCATCTGTTGATGGAATAGGCCCGAAATTTGGAGCCTTGAAGTATCTAGTTTGGTTATGCTATTATATTTTATTTATATATTATAACTATATTTAATTTATTGAGGTATGCTCCGATATGGCTGACGTACGCTAATGTGTAAAAGCCCTGTATAAATAAACAGTTTCACAGAAGTTAGGGTAACAATCAAAATACATTAAATTGTATCAAATGAATAAAGTAAATTATTGAACATCGGATAAAGCTAACTTATTTTTGGCGCATCGAGCAGGTTTGCGTCACTTCAACACAGCAGCGGTTTTAAACTATCGCTTCGTGAATAGTTCTCCTAACGCTTGAATTCATATCTAGCTGGCAGTTTAACTCTAGCAGGCTTACTTACATTACGTCAAGAAATCAATTATAGGTAACTGTCCTAGCCTGGGCAGCTTAGGGGATTAGTCAAACTCTTACTTACCAAAAACTCACAGTAGGCGGTCCTACCTTATGATCACTTCGCAGTCTGAATATAGGCTAACCCGGATAACATATCATAGAGAGGTACGCAGTTTAGCTACCTATTCCTCGTCCCAGCTATATGTGGGTGTTAAAGTTGAGCTAAACTATTATCCTCAGGCTACCTTATGGCAAGTCTTTCAACGCGTAGTTGCTTAAACTTCATCACCGCTATCTCTTTCACGAATGTTATTTCTTGCTAGTAGTATGAAACGATGGACTACAACCCAGATTTAACAGTGAATAAAAGCGTGATATTGGGCTCAATATCCCATGCAGAACAGATGATATTATAACCCTTATCCACCGCGAAGGTATAATAAAGATCCTAATGGAATTTTCCAGCTTATGTGACTCAGGTAATTTCTGAAATAGGTATTCTCTGAAAGAACTAGCGTGAAGGTGCCGCTTTTGTAGACATACTGGTAGCTAAACCAGTATTACGAGGTCTAGGGTGTTTTAGTTATCATTGCTACTGCGTGGGTCGTTGATGTAATAATCGTGTTTTAGTTTGCTTTGACTTTGACTTCGCTTTTGACTTGATTTCGCTTCAGCACCTCTGCACGCTAATTATAAACCTCGCATTCATATTTATACCCCTGGAGCAAAAAGAATCTTATAAACACGCACAACACTCCATACACACTCATGCAACGCACAACACTCCATACACACTCATGCATAACATGCAGGTACATAGGTCCTGTGAGGAACCTTTTTTTTTTTATGTAAATAAAGAATAAAATAAAAAAATGTAGGGTTTAGCTAGGATAAAAATTCCGCGGGAGTTTTCATACTCAGGTAGCGGCCAAGCCGAGGTTCGAACCCTTGAGCTAGCTACCTTTTGCGGCTGAGTGCCTTCAGCACTCGCCCACAAAGTTCGGTGAAGCTGTAAAGGTCCTTCCGGTCAACAGCATTAGCTAGGTAGGAAA
Organism: Samia ricini; assembly: GCA_014132275.2. Taxonomy (NCBI): domain Eukaryota; kingdom Metazoa; phylum Arthropoda; class Insecta; order Lepidoptera; family Saturniidae; genus Samia; species Samia ricini. The sequence continues at coordinate 7,615,380 of AP028159.1, forward strand.
CAAAAAAAAAAAAAAAAAAAAGAATCTTATAAATTAAAATAAAGACATATTAGTACTTTGAATTTATATGGCACCGATAAATAAACAATACTAATGCATTATATCGAAAACAGGCACGAACTGTTAATCACTATACAAGCCTACTGCATTTGGAAAGGTTTACTTTTTGTTGTATGTGTAGGTGTAATTTTATAGCCTCTGGATTATTTTTGAAAAATGAACTTAACCGGTACACAACATTAGAGGTCACGGTGTAACAAAATTTAGTTAATATTTAACAAGTCTGTGACGTTTATACTAACTGGGTGTTAAGTGCGTTGTTACACTGTTAATGAAGATATATTTGTCATCGATACGTACTTACCCACCTAAAAGGTGGTTTATATTTATCACTTTGATGGGACAATGTACATTCTAAGTATTAATCCAAAATTTTGTTGTCTTTTTAAGATTATTGTTTTAATTTATGACTAAGGCAACAGGCTCTCAAGTAATACTGCCAAAACTTATAGATAAAGGCTTAACGACAAATTTTCTACTTATGCAAGATAACTAGTCACACTGACATTCTCACGATGTTTTCTTTAACTGAAAACTCAAATTCTTTGTAGGATGATATTCAAATTGATGTCGATATCCAACCATACTAGGACACTAGAAACGGAATTGTCGCCACTTCAGATTTGTTCAAAAACATATTTATTTACGTAGCTATATAACATTCCTTAAAGTAACTTACTTTAAAACGAGTTGTTTTATCCAATTTAAGAAATATCACATTATTTCCCCCTTCCGTGACTTCGCCCATGACAATATTTCATTTAGCAATATGAGAAAAATAATTATTATTATCTTGATCATTTAAAGGTAATATTTGCATTTCGCACTTTTTTGCGTCAAAAGAACCTTCATTAGTAGATTTCATACCGATCTTACAAACAGGAATAGCCTGAACTTAACGTCTTTAATAAATCTTTATACAATTTAAGAGTTGTACAACTCATACAAAAAATGTAGGGGAATATACAATATTGTCATAACACCTAAGATAATAGAACGTAAATTTCAATTTACATTGCCGTGACAAATTTTGGATAACATTATTGGCTATGATTCAATAAAGCACTCAAGTTCTTTAAATACTAGTACAGTAGTAATTATACTAGTAAATAAACCTGCAGAAGGTTTAGATGATGAATTATTTACGTCAATATAATCGTCGTTTGTATTGAAGCTGTTGAGGTGACTGATCAACACCTGTAAATCCAGGTATAGCAGTGTACTTAATAAAGCCCTTCGATATTGCAGTTTCTGATGTCGTAATCTTATAAATTGGTTTCTTTTCTCCTATTAATTCTTAAAAATCCAAAGGCTCTTTCAAAAAAATTGTCGCGTGATATTTCATTTCAAAGTACAAATATTTTACTATGTTTTGGAATATTAAAAATAGTCAAAGATTTTCTTTGGGAGCTCTGAACAGCAGCGGCACTTTATAAAGCTTTTCTTTAAAAATACCATACAAAAAACTAAAATTTCATAATAGTATATTATAGAGAATACATTTCAGAACTAAAAGTATAATGTTGGTTTAATATAATGATCCAAAAACGCTAAAAGTGAATAATTACTGTACACGAAAAAATGGTTCATAGCTAGTTGGTCAATGATCACCTTTGTCATATGTCTTAAACTTGTTACTCTGATTTTAGAAATACTTAAGAACGTTGAAGATATAGCATACCTCGCATTAAAACATAATGGTGTGGCCAAAATTTGGTTGGGTCCCAAATTATACGTTGGTACGTACAACAATAATGATATTTGCAAACCATAAATGAAAAATAATTAGTTATAATTAGCAAATGTGTTGTAAAAAACACGCATTGAGTTTTTAGAAACGTTTGTATTCAAGTTACAAAATTGATTGGTACTTAGTAAATTTAGCTGTATAGTAAAAGTGAGTTCTTTCTATGATTTATTTATTAAGTTATTAGTTAAATTAACTTTTAATAAACTTTTCTTCAAGCCATCGGAGATCCAGAAGACTCGCAAGTGGTTCTAGAGAATTGCCTTGATAAAGATGGCGTATACCGTTTCTTGAGGCCGTGGCTTGGGCACGGTCTGTTTATAGCACCAGGTAAACTAACATTCCATTATATTTGTCTTCACCATTATATATACTGTTACACGTATTAACTATGATGTAAGTGTAATATCTACACGACTGGATACTTTAATACTCGCGAAATTTAACCAGCAAATATGTTATTTAGTATGAGAGTAAATATTAAACTTACTAAATTATACTTGCGTTCTATGCTCTTGTGTACTTCATTTGTTTCATCGTTCAAATAGAATTTGGTCAAGCTAATTTACTCTCAACTATTATGTACGGTCGTTCATTTTTGTCTCAAAGCCTATACTTAGTTCAAGTAGTTTGATTCTATTAGAATGTACCTGAAAAATTTTCAATTGAAAGTCACAATGCGATACTAAGAAGACAGAAGAAGCCTCTTACTATTTTTTTATCTTTTTATAATTGCAGTTAATCTGTGGAAATCACACCGAAAGGTGCTACTGCCAGTATTTCACAATAAAGTTATAGAACAGTATTTAGGTGTCATCGCTGAACAGGCCGACGTACTGATTGACAGGCTCAATGAACGATCAAACAAGGGAGAATTCGACGTATTGGAATATATTACTGCTTGCACATTGGACATAGTATTCGGTATGTATATCTATTAATTTGAAAATTCGATACGTACGTAAATAAAATTTTCTTTAATTTAATTACAGGTACTGTCGAAATATGATTCTGATGATTCAATTAATTACTATTTTAATTTTAAACAAGAACTTTTAATATAATCATACTAGTTTTGTGTCTGCGGCTCCGCCCACGTATCATGTTTTCTATTCCACAAAATTCCGCTACGTAATATATTTTTTAAATAATCATGGAGAAATAAATTCAGATGGTCACTATTTTTACCCCCAAAATATTTTTGGTACTAACAAAAAGCAAATATATTTGTCACAAATTCAAACCCTTACCAGTAATCATGACCATTAACTCATTGAAACACCTAATATAGCCCTCTCCATTGGCCTAAGAAAGTACGTTGAAAAGATTCTCAGCACCGTTGCTCAAAGTTACCTTGGCAGTTTAACCACTTTAACTAGGAATAGCGGGGCCACCGGTGACTCGGGACCGATTTATTAGCGTGGCTTTCATACGGGGGGATTGCCATAATCGCTATGCTTGGCAGGCGAGAACTCAGAGAATGCTGCTGCCCATCCCCTGGTTGATCTCTTAGTAACCTTATACAACACTCACGGGAAGGTATGGGGTGGGTCTATTCTTAGCCGGCACCACACGACAGTCATAGACTATTGTAAAGGTAACACACTACTTATAAGAAATATTAATAATAAGTTATGACGTTGTGTTCTATGAAGAAACTTCAATGGGAGAGCGTATGGACGTACAACATTCTCCAGACACACCGTACTTACGAGCGCGACACACTGTTATGACAATACTTAATATGCGTTTCTTCAAAGTATGGCTACAGCCCGATTGCCTCTTCAATCTTACACCTTACGCTAAACAGCAGAAGGATAACATTGATCTGACGCATAAATTTACGGACGAGGTAAGCATAACAACTATCCTCATTATTACTCAGCATTAATTTAATAATTTAAATAAGTAAATAGTAAAAAAACTATTGGTACTAACTTCGTTTTCGTCTGTGTACCTATTTTTTAAATATACTTACACCTTTTCTAGGTTTCCAATACATTTTCATTGTTTCTTTACATAGCAATGTACTTAATGGTAAATACTAGTGTAAATTCTAACCTCTAATAGTAATTTATAGTGTAAATTCTAGGTCCGCGTTAGTTATGGCCGGTTGGTCTAAAATATAGAGCTCGTTCTTGATCATTTACGCGGTAAATGCTACGCGGTATAAGCTCAGTGCTTTGACCACAATCTCACCTGATGTTAAGTGATGATGTGGTACAGAATGGTAAACACACTAAGCCTAAATGTCCTGGTTCTCAAGCGATACTGCCGAAAAACCTGTTTGTATATGGCGATAGGTTGTCTAACTTGAGCGTGGTAGGTACCCAGTAGGGCATTGTTAGAAAATGCCCTACAGCCAAGCTATTATTTCCTCACGATGATTTTCTTCACCAAAAACTCAGGCTGATTTTAGAATTGGATAGGTGCCGTCCATTGACGCGAAATCCGACCGCTCTATCAACTAAGCCATTATCGCTTCTTTATCATTACCTATTTATATTAACAGAATACTATTGATATTATCTGTACTCTATACTTCTATACTAATAAATAAAATTGAAGAGTCTATAATGTTTGTTTGTAATCTCTGGAATGACTGGACCGATTTAGACGGGATTTTTTTTTTTTAGTATATAGCTGAAGTTACTCCGGGCAACTAAGTTTACTTATAATTTTGGAAAATAATTAGGGTTCCGTAAAAAAAAAACTGATAAAAATTTGAATTAATTCCGATTCTGTTTGATTTTATGAGAAATATGTTTACTTTATCTTAGTGCAAAAAAAAATTAAAACGCATTGAAGAACATATGAAACGCTGGCGCAGCCGCGGGCACACAGCTAGTATAGTATAAATTGTAACGTTTGGAAATGATATTATATTCTTAAATACAATGCGCTTGTGTCATTTTGGGTAGTTTGTCTTTACAGTACAGTTATATACTATCTTTGTTATTCATAAATTTTACCAGATACGTAAATTAGGTAGAGATTATAAATTAATTACAAAACAATTTTCTTCTAAAATCTTGACAATAAATATACTAAGATATTAACTTACATTATATAATTCTACATTTTACAGGTTGTCAAAAAGAAACGGCAAGAGTATGAAAATAAATTGAAGACCAAAAGTAATAGTGCCCAACCAGGTAAAAAGTTTTAATAGAAATCTTGTTACACGATTTTTATTTACAGTAAGTTAAATAAATATGTAAGTTATTGTAAACAACATTGACTGGGTACATGGTTAATGCATTGTTCACGTTTATTAGCTTTTGAAAACCGTTTAAGTATACAAACGGCTTCTACGTTCTACATAGAATAAATCATATTTATCAATAGTTGTTTAGTTTAGTTGTTTAGTTATACAAATAGCTATATATATTATCGTTTGTAAAAATAAACTTCCTTATAACACTATAAAATCAGGAACGTAGCAGCGGATATTTTTTTTTAAACATTTATTATTTAAATTTCTACCTATAGCTTTTCAAAAAAGATAAAACAGTTCAACATATTTTCTCATCCGTTTATTAACCGATTTTCGTTTTTTAGTAGCTACCTATGAGGTTTTGTGTTATCCAATCAAATATTTTGGCATATTTTTTGCTGCAATTTTTCGTGTATAAGTGTGGTTAAATCCTAGACCACCCAATACTAGTATATATGTACACCTATAAATGTAAGGATTGCGCAGTGGGTAGTGCGGTCGGATTTCACGTGAATGGACGCAGGTTCGAGCCCACCTATCCAACTCTAAAATCATCCTGAGCTTTCGGTGAAAAAAACACCGTGAAGTAACCATAGCATAGCGGTAGGGCGTTTTTTAACAATTCCCCCCTGGGTATCTACCACCCTCACGTTACAAAACATGTCGCCAGATACCAATAGGCGTGCTCCGGCAGCATCTCTTCGATTGCGGCAGGCCATCGAGAGACCTACATCAGCATATTGCGATGTTTGCGTATTGAGAATAAAGCAATATAATTATGAAAGAAAGAAACGTGTGGTCCTTCAATTTTATAATATTTCAAATCATGCATTTAAAGGTTCAGAATCTCACTTACTTCCTATTCCGATTGCAAGTCAATGTAGAGTTTAAAATACTCTTTATTTATTGTTTCATCGTAAGATACTGCAATTAGGTTTTCGATGACGCAGTTGTATTACGGTGCGACTGTCGTTCTGAGGTCTCGGGTTCGATCCCCGGGTCGGGTCAGTGATATTGGGTTTTTCTACTCAGTATCATCCCGGAGTCTGGAATTTGTGCCCGATATAGCGACAGGCTCGCCCCGTCACATCTGAGACGGAATAGGCTCGGCGAAATGTTGATGGTGTAGTTCGCTAATTCACCTCTGCCTAACCCTTCGGGGAGAACAGGCGTTAGCTTATGTTTTGTTATGTTTAAATACAATATTGGTACATACCGTAAAAGTATTATCGGCAAACGTATTAAAAATCTATAACAAGGATATTATTGATAGTAGAATCCTCGCAATTCTACCTAAGTCAGTTAATTAGATTCAATATTTAACGAGCATCTGTCTCTTTGTTTATATATGAAACAACAAATAAATCGACTTTGTGATCACATTTGTCTAGGTATATAATTATTTGCTTTGAGAAATAAATGAATATTTATCAATTCCAGTGATGTTTGTTGACTACAAATATAAATAATGTTGGTAAATTTAGAGAAATTAATAGTGGTATATTTAAGCAATATTATTAACTTACCTATACATAATATAGTTGGACATGGATATAGATAATATAGTTTTTTTTTTTTAATTAATAAAACTTTACTTTTTACATATTAGTAACCGAATTTCTAGCTAAAAATAATGTCAGCTTTTTTACGTGGAAAATGCATTTACGCATGCCTCCTGCTAACCCTTATCCTGGAGTGATGACTCCCGGATTAGAGATACCAGGGGATATATGGGACGCGGCAGGCGTAAAGCGCCAAAAATACCCACTAAAACCCACGGTACCACCGCCGCTTGGAAGGGGCAACACGGGATTAAGCAACATGCTCGACGTCACTCCAGCAGCAGCAGGCCCGGCCAAAAAGCATGACAGGCATAACCTGCCATACCGGGTCGACCCCCTCCCCCTATTTTTCGTACAGGGGAGAGCTCGATAAAAAAAAACTAAACAGCAATGGGGACTACCGACAGAAGTGAAAACTTTGAAAAAGACTGCTCTTATGTTCTTGAAATTTAGCACAAATAATTAAAAAAATTCGGGCATTCAGGTGAAAATATTTTATGTGGTAACACAAAAGCTTAAGAATCTGCCATCATACTTAACATTCCTTTCCATCAGAGATAAATAATAAACTTTCCATATCGTTGACAGCAGTTTGACAGCTAATGTCACATTCCATTAGTAACGCGAATCTATAAGTTTTTCCCCTACCGAGAATTGTTCAACGCTGTTAAAGAAGTTTTCACGTCAATAATGTCGGAGTAACGTCCCATTAATTTAATCATAATAAACAACTCTATTTTACTCTAATTTCTTAATTTAAAATGAATTTATTACAGTGCTTTAATAATTTAACTCTATAATTAATTTATTATCTTTACAAGGTAAACTACAAGCTGCCCTAGACTTACTCTTTGGTCGGGAAATAGAGTTTACTGATGAGCAACTTCGGGAGCACATAGACTCTTTTACTATCGCTGGTAATGACACTACAGCTCTAGTCATTGCCTATACTTTAGTTCTGCTTGGTATACACCAGGACGCACAGGAGAAGGTTTTACAAGAGTAAGTTAACATCATCTAAAATAAATATTATTAAAATTAAAAATACAATATAAAGTGTTAAAAATATGTTCTCATTTTAGACAAAAAACAATATTTGGCGATTCTGAGCGAGGAGCAACTAAAGAAGATTTATTACACATGAACTACCTAGAGAGAGTGATTAAAGAAAGCATGCGATTATATACCGTTGTACCGATAATAGCACGGAATATTCATAAAGATACATATCTACGTAAGTTTGTTTCAAGTGTTTTATTTTGAAAACATAAAAGAAAACTAGGCTTCGTTCAAATTATTTAATGATTATAATTTCTATGATCTTTTTACGTGGCAATTCTTTCATAACATTCCTCACAACCGCCGGGGGTAGCGAAGGGTCGGTTATGTGACATGCTGACTAAAATAATTATGTTCTTTCGTGTATCTATTTTCCTAAGGAGTTGGTTTTCTTCTACTATACGACAAGCGCACGCTGTTTTTATTATGAGCCTCCTGTAGTCTGAAAGATCGCGAAGGACCCCTTCGCGTTAAATACTAATGTAGCTTAATTCGTCCGTGCTTTGATTGCAAGCATTATGCACATGCCCGTGTTCATTACGAGCAAGGCGGTCAATTACAGCCGCAGATCTTGCAGTACTCTGCACCGCCGTCCGATTCCTCAACCGTAGAAAGTGATTTCGTTCTCTTAGGGCGTCCCCCTCCGGCAGAGGTTCTCCACCCCCCAATTCTCCACCGGGAAAGAGTCCTGTACCGACACATTTCCAGTACGATACAGTGTCACTTTCATGCTCTAATGTAACACCTATTACAATGCACCACATACTCGTGCATATTACACCCAAGTACATGGCTTCTGTAAGGGATATTGAAATTAATTTATTTCCTTAACCACAGTATGTTTTGCTAGAGAAAATTCCTTAGAATTTACGTTTCAAGTAGTAGCCGAAGTTCTTATTTGTATACCATTTAACGCTAGCTACTAATCTGCTGACCGAGCGTCTTTAACTCTAGCCTTTCTGGTCATATTGTCTTAATTAGTTCGAGAAAAGGGAGCTTAGTAGCACGATGCTTCTCCATTTGTGACTGTAACTTGTTCACAAAAATAATTAACAGAATTCTACACGTTCGCTCTCTCTCCATGTCCTAAGTACCTACGTGTAATCAACAACCGCAATAATATTTATTTGAGTATCCTTTGCATTCACAGCCCACTGTGGGGTAACTCTGCCTGCTGGGACTGGAGCAGTAGTCGGCGCATTCGCACAACATCGATCAGAGGCAGTGTGGGGTCCAAACGCGAACGACTTCGATCCTGATCGATTCCTTCCAGAGAGATCAGTGAACAGACACCCTGCCGCATTCTTACCTTTCAGTTACGGCTCAAGAAATTGTATAGGTCAGTACACCAGGACATCAGCACGACATATCATTAAAGCTATTAATATTTTATTAGGCATTATATGATTTATTTATTAATCACTTAAAAATTAACTTAAACACTTAAAATAATTTATTGCACTATTAAAACTAGACATATCCGAAAATAGGAATGTCTCCTTATAAAATGAACGTGAGATATAGTAGTGTAAATAATGGTATGAAACAAATATATCTTTCATTAATAACATTGGTTTTGTATTCGTTTGATTTGCAGGTCGGAACTTCGGTATGATCATCATGAAGAGTGTTATTTCTAGAGTGATTAGGTCTTACAAAATACAGGCAAACGAAATCGGACCATTGAAGATTGAAATGCTCCTGTTCCCTATAAACGGGCATCAGGTTAGGGTATCTCGAAGATAATAACATTTACATTGAACTGTTTAAATTATAATGGTGTACTGTATACCGGTATAAGGATACAATAACATAATATTTGTACATTTCGGAACGGTGTTACTTTTATTTTTACTTATTAAATAAATAAAAAATAAAATAATTTACATAGGTATTTTATTTGTTTATTTTATTATTTGAGGGGCCGTTGAAGTATTACGTAAGAAAAAATTTTGTCAGCAAAAGTAAGAATAACTTTTCCTCCTACCCCCTTTTGATTACGTAAGCATTGGTATGATTTTGAAGAGAAAAAAAAACAAAGGTTAATAAGTAAATAATGGTTACGTAATCACCATTTAGATCCCCTCTCCAAAGTGCACACATTTCATCAGGAATAAAAAAAAAGCACAAACAAATGTGTCGGTAAGTATCAAAATCGATAAAATCCACTTTGAGTGAAAATATTTTTTTAAATGCAATATAATTGTTATTTTGCTAAGAAATTGACACCCTTTTCAAAAGTGGTAAATTCAATTGTTTTGACATAGACATTGTTTAAAGTTTGATTGTAAATCAAATTCATCAGTTAAATGAATCAGATAATTTCTCTTTTGTATATCAAACTCGGCTATGTACAAACATTAATTCCTTTTTTCACTAAATTTATGTATATTAAATTATGTTACACTACATAGAACTGCTTTATTATCTTGATAAACCAAAAATAATTCAATTCTACAAGTAAAACTAGTAGCATTCATCTGTTTTTGAAAAACTATTCATCACGAAAAAAACGTTACCTAGTTGGGATATAACCACTTTTGATATTAACTGATACAAATATAAGAAGTCATAAATCAACTAGGTATTTTAGGAGACGTTTTCTTGTCTCTATCGGTTGTTGTTTGTGTGGTTTTACGCCGAGGTGGCGGAGTGACAACAGTAGGTGTTGACGGAACTTGAAATGGAGTGAAATCGTATGCCATAAGTGCATCATGGTCGACAACGTCCCTGGATTCGTCAACTCCGCATGTCATGAACTTACTGAACTTCTCTAGGTCAATGAACCCCACCCCACAAGGCCGGTCCACTAGCCTCGAAGTCATCATGCCTTGTACGAAACCTGAGCAAACTATTACTGATCCTAGATCATCCTGTTAAAATATTAGCTCGATTACATTACATTCATAATTATAAAAGTACCTATATTCATTATTATATCATATTTTTCCTACAAACTAAAAATAGAAAAATAATACTTAGCGACATAACCTATGTACTGCATTGGTTTAAAGTAATTAACTAAAGGTAAACAAACAAGATCTGTCAAAAAATGTGGCACATTGGTACTAAAGCTTTTATAACGATAGTATTTTAAGGATATATCTCTTCACTACGGCAGTTTTATCCATTAGGTAGGTATATATTTGTTATAGAGATACCAACATTTACGCCATGATTCTTTATTTAAACACGTTAATTAGTATTGTCTAGTAGTACCTATGTATATGGTATACAGTATTCAGTGGCGTAGCCAGCTTGGGCGGCATCCGGTGCGGATATTGTGGTGTCACCCCAAGAATCAAAACTATTATCTATACTAATAAATAAAATTGTAGCGTCTGTTTGTAATATTCAAATAAAAAGTTTTAGGAATAAACTTATATACGATATCTATATCAAAAATACAATTTATAAGATTTTTCTCTGTCTCTCTTTTTTTCCGGCTTATCAATCGGAACGGCTGGACCTAGTTTGACAGGTTTTGGCAGATAACTAATTTACTAAGTTACTCCGAGTAACTTAAGGTACTTTTATTTTTCGAAAATATTTAGGGTTTAGGGTTCTGTTTCAAGAAATTAAAACTCATGAATATGTGAACAAAATTCAATGCACAGCATTATCAAAACATTATTTTCCAATGATTATTTAAAAAGTTTATTACGCAGTGAAGAACAAATGAAACGCGGGTGCAGCCGCGGCACACAGCTATAAATCAACGGAATAGTTCTAAATTGGATTAATTTTACACCACCACCACCCCCGATTGATTATTTTTTTATAATTATTGTCTTATAATGTTTTAAATTATCTAGTAATGAACTTTGACAGCTCTTGTGTTTTACTTTTAATTAACTTTTTAAACAGATGGAGTATAATATATTTTACTTAACAATATGGACTTCGATTTTATTTTAGATACTAAAATAGAACAAGAAATATGTACCTATATACTAATCACAAATTAAAAATATAAATTCTAAATAACTATATATCACTGAGGAGGCCTAACAAACAAATAAAAAATTGATGAAATCATGTTCAACCAGATATTTAAATATTATAAATGAACCTGTCTGATAAAATTAAATGTTACACGTTAATTATGCAAGTACTTACTGGACACAGAGCTCCAAATTTTTCGGACTAAAAAAAATAGAACAGACAATTTTAGTGTGAACGAGTAAATAGATACTAGCAGGCAATTGAAAATTCACTTAACACTCACTTTACATTAAATTGTTACTTATGTAATAATTGTGTCTAATATTACAATGGTAAAATGGTAGAATCTGTCTATGGGTCGACTGTCTTAGCACTATTGCATTAATGTGTTTTAATTTGGTTCTAAATCTTTTTGGGCTCTGGACTTGAGTAAGCGTCTATCGTCTGCGCATGTATAGTTGTGGAAAAAAAATCGGTTTTAAATAACTATTATTTTTAATACGAAAATTAAAACAGTATTAAGTTGTTAATGAGTAGCTGTCACCCACAAGTTTGTTCGCATGGAGTTTTCATTCAAATATCTATAAATAAGTATTTAGTTAAAGTCACGCTACTATGCAGATTTGTCACGTGGTATCATTAGAGCCCAAAAAGATTTTCGTTTATTGCACTAATATAATAAGTATTTGAAAACGATGTGTTTTATAACTTAGGGAAATTATCGGAGCACAACCACCACTTTTTATGGTCGGTTATTACCATGAAATAACAGTAACTAGGTCCTGTTACATCTAAACTGCGTACCTATTAGCTGCATGTATCACTTAAACAATTCGTTAAATGTTCTTTACCTTACAAGGTCGATGCTGTACACAAAGAAATTTTTTATTATAGTTCCACATCTGAAGACATTTTTCTGGTGGCAATATTTTTACATCCACGCGGCGTAGTTGGATCAATAATGGTATCAAATACCCCTAAAATAGCATTTTATCACTTTTAAGGAAAGTAGTTATTTTAATTTCAATTATACATAATAATTAATTGTAATTGTAACACTATTGTAGAGTGCTCAATCCTGAGTAATTCTCGAGTCCGAACGATATGGTAACACAAAGTACTGCCGCGTTATAAAAAAAAAAAATCAATCAACGTGTATTTTATATGGGAAATCTTCTCGTGCTCTGCTCTCATAGCATTAGAGTAGTTAGAGCTAATATTAAGAGCTAAAACTTTCAAGCAATTTTTGTTTAGATATTTCCAACAAGATCGTGCGTCGGGACCGCAAAACATAATCGTTTCAAAAAAACTAAAAAGCTCTCTAAAATTTATATTCTATTACCTAATTCCTATATATATATATATATATATATACACAGACACACATATATAAATATAAATATATGTATATATAATTATTATTAATATATATGCTTTTTTGTATAATTATATCTTATAAAAGGACGGTGCTTCATGAGCCACGTAGCTGGGCTAGAAGCAATCATAATTATATAAAGTAAAAATAAATGGAAATCTATTTATACAATATTTATAGAATCCATTTTATGGAGCAATTAGGGTCCAAGTTCTTCTAATTAATTGTCACTTACAACTACAGTGTAGGCACGTTTTAGTTTAGTAAAATATACCTGCTTTTTATATAGGTACCATTTTTCCATTGTTCATCCTAGCTAAATATGAGGGTAAAGATTAATGTAAAAGGCAAAAATAATACCCATCAAAATATTACTTCTGTTTGAATATCTAAAAACTATATCACGCAGTGAACGGTTGTCTGCAATAGAACATATAATATACGAGTGGAGTCGCTGTAATTGCTAGCTACATTCTGGCGGAAGATAAAAAGGACACAGTCCACAATGAACCTACGATTTCGATAAACATTCTAATGAAACTATACTTTGATGTCAGGATGTATCCTCGAACTCATTTGATTAGTTATACCGGTTAAATTAATCTGTAGGCAAGCTTTTATGTTATTGTAAGTTAGACTTAGAGAGTATTTCTTAGTGCAGCGTGCTACCAACTTCGGCTTTATCATCATTTAACATATAGTCACAGAATATTAGCAAGTCTAACACAATAGACAAACTGATTTTTGTCAATAAATGTGTAAGTATATACCTAATATTGTATATATGTATCAAGCTATATTTACTTGTTTTTTTTTATAAAAGGGTTTTTTTTATAATTTACTACTCACATTTCTTCTACTCCCCCAACCATAATACCTACAACTAGTGTCCCCGATACGATGATCTTCATCGAACGCCGATAAACCATATCGCACTCTATTTACTACGTAATCCGATCTCGGTTCTCTTCCGTGAAAGGAGAATTGTTTATTGAGAATCAAGAGAGCCAGGTTATCAGTTGAGCATTCTGTCCATCGCCTTGTATGATTATAACCTGAAGAAATAGACTTAATGGAGATAGTGAAAATTATACCAAGATCAAAATCCTACCGACATATTTATATACAAAAATTAAGTTTTATTTGGTTTAATGCCATTTAAATACATACTGAAAGAATGTATCTATTGTTGCGCATTGGGAATAGAAATGCCATAAATATACTGCATGAAAGATGGAATTCCCTGCACACACTATTTTATAGATTACACAATCCACTTATTTGGCCTTTTTTTATTTTACCTGAATTCGAGTAAATGATCACAAAGTACTTTTAATTTCCTAAAATTCTTCCTTATAAGTACAATTATAGAATTTATTTCATACTATTTAAAAACTTAATACTATTGAATACCTTTATGGAAGCAAATATGTTGTACTTGTCGAAAAGCTCCGGCGTTCTCTAGGAATTTATGTGTCCCGGCGTAAACATCAAATTTATATCTTTCTCCGAAAACACAGCTCGCCGGAGTAAGAATTACGTGTGGCTCTATTAATGCTCCAGCACAGAACAGCATAGCGTGGGAAAAGTAATAAACCTAGAAGAGTATTGTTTTTAAATTTATATTTAAATTAAAAAAAAAAACAAGAAAACGCTTGCCTTAAATTTGGACAATTAAGCGATTATGAAAATAACCTACAAACAAAACTGCTTTAGATAAGTCTTAATTCCAGTAAGGTAAACTAAATAAAAAATCACATCAAAGTACTAATATAACTTCTAAACATCCTGGACAATTAATTATCTACTACAACTACTTTGTTTCAATAACTAAGATAAAAATCTATTAGTATCATACCCAAAATCTATATTGCTAATAATAAAAGTAAAATATTGTCTACTTTTACTTCTATTTTAGAAATGTTATAACATAACATGTCTGTTTATTTTATCCTTAATAAACGCGAATCTGGCAAATTTTCGTCTTTGTATTTGTCTTTAATCTTTGGGGGAGACCTATGTCCAGCAGTGGACATCTTTCGGTTGAATGGATGGATAGATATGTCACATTATCCGGATTCTATTCAATTCTATTAAAAAAACGCCTTGACAGATTTCGGTGGTACTTTGTACGATTTTGATAAAATATTTTGCGCATAAAAGTGTATGAAAATTAGTGATTGATAGGCTATAAAAATTATAAATCTATATTCTATACTAATAAATAAAATTGAAATGTCTGTTTGTAATGTAAAAAAAAAAATACTAAATAGGTATGAATGAAACTTTTGTCTGTCTGTTTGTTTGTTCCGAGTTATCTCCGAAAGGGCTATACCAATTTTGACGGGGCTATTTTTGGTAGAAGCTGAAATTAAGCCGCTTAACTTAGGATACTTTCATTTTCGAAAATAATTAGGGTTCCGGGTGGGTAAAATATTAAAACTCACGAATTTGTGAATAAAATCCGATTTAATGCACAATTTTACTGGCAGGTATTTGAATTTTTGAGAAATATCCTTGCTTAATCTTAGCAGAAAAAAAATGGAAGATAATTAGGGTTCCGTATAAAAAATTTCGAAAACTATATTGCGCAATGAAAAATATGTGAATCGAGGGCGCAGCCAAGGGCACACAGCTGTGAAATAAAAAGCTATAAAAATATTTGTATGAAATAGATAAAACTTTATTGATACTCATTGAACAATACTCCTTGAGAAGTCAATAAGGTCAATCTATAAAAAAAAAGTCACTGATCACATATCTATAGCCTGTATATTCAGTTGTAGAGCATATAATGTATTCCATAAAGCATAAAATAATCCGCCTACGATTCTTATACTTACCATAAACTGAGCTTCGGTTACTTCAGCTTTCATTCCAACAAAACCAGCAGCATTATCAAAGTCTATATCCACTGCAATACAAAAATAGCAAAATGCATTAATAATTAATAAGTAACTAATTTATAATATTTCTCGTAGTTTCCAAAATATTAGGGACGTACACAAAGAAGCAATTCCTCCTATTTGACCTGCACCCATTTTTTTAAAATGAATAGCGTAAGTATTACTTTAATTCAGTTCCCAGATATTTTTCTAATGAAAATCTCACTTTTCAATTTTGCGTAAAAGTAATAAAGAACCGTTCAAACGTAACAATAACATTACATAAAAAATAATGAAAAGAATAAAATAATGTGTTATGCTGAACAAAATTTACCTACTATGAATTAGGACCTTATCCTTACATATTATAAAAGAATACGTCTATCTGTCTGCTCGAAACTTTGCATGAGTGTATTTATACATCATAGTTGTTGATGTATCCTCTGATGATATTTAAGCATACTTTAGGTAATATACTAATTAAAAAAAAATCATTTACATACTTTAGTTAAACCATATTAATATTTAAATGATATGCCATAAGTATGTGGTAAATCATTATAAATATTCGTTCGGAGAATAGAGTTCGGAGGAAATCCCGAATCATCAAAATCATATATACCTCTTGTAATACTTCATTGTATTCATTCGATAGTGATGACATTGTTCTGCGTACGCCTGGCCTCACAAATATATTTTTCTCGACAATAGTGTCAACGAAGCCTCCAGCACTGGGGAGGTGACGCGAGACTTCTTCCCAAAGGTGGCTGAAGCCCACCGGGAAGTGAAAAAGACTCGTTTGTCATCAACCCACGTGCAGGCAATGTGGGCTTCGCGGCGTACCTGCACAGGTTCAAACTAAAAGACAACCCTACTTGTGCGTGCGTCCCGGATGTCACCGAGACAGTGTAGGTACCATATATTGTTGCACTGTCTGGAGTGCAGGGTCGGAAAAGTTGCGATAGAGACCCTGGCTCCACTACTGGAGGGTCTGTATAGCAGACAACACCTACTGAAGTTTATACAGGAGGTGGTCATTATTGCAGTTAGAAGAAATAAATAAGAATGATAGAAGTAGGAAAAAATAATTAATAGAACTTAGGAAGATCATAAGCTTGGTATACTAATGAAATGGCCGCATTACTGAGTTATGTCACAGAACAAGGCTGCGCAACCTTTTTATCAGTCGGGCCAAACGGATGGTTCAAATTTTTTTGGCGTGCCACTAATTGTTGCTGTTGCTAACTATATTAGGATATTAATTCTTATTTTGATCCTTCGATGATAATATAGAATTTAAAGCGATGATGGCGCAGTGGGCAGTGAGACCGAATTCCGCGTCAATTGACGCGGGTTCAATTCCACCCATCCAACTCTAATATAGGCCTGAGCTTTCAGTGAAGGAAAACATCGTGAGGAAATCATAGCATGGTGGTAGGGAATTTTTTAATGATGCCCACCTGGGTAGCTACCCTCAAGTTTGAAAACCTGTCGCCAAATACCAATGGGTGTGTTCCGGCAGCATCACTTGAGAACCAGTACCTAGGTTTAGTGTGTTTACCATCCTGGACCACATCGTCGCTTAAGATCAGGTGAGATTGTGGCCAAAGCACTGAGCCTATATCGTGTAAAAAAAATATTTTTTTAGTTATCGTTAAGTGCCCTAAAAAGTAATTTCAATTATAAATTCCCGCACGAAAACGCTTGCCTCGATGTTGCTTTAGTTCGTGACGTCACTGATCATCAACGTCAGAGATCAACATCCTAGGGACAGGCTCGGATCTAGGGAGGAGCAAGCAGGAGATTTGGTATGGAATATACGAGATATCATCTATTTTTCCCGGGTATATAATTATACCTCCCAAACATAAAAGGTATTAGGTAATATATAATAAAGAATACAAATTTATTAGAATAAATGTTTTTTTTGTAGTGATAACCGTCATATATTTGTAAGTTTTTTTTAAAGTAATTTATCTCTAACACTGGACACGGGGGCGCCACTATCAAGTTTCTGCCCCAGTCCGAAAAAATCGTAGAAAATCGATTTTTAATACTTCTTATGCCAAAAAAAATCTAAATGAAAACTATGGTATGTAACCGATCCCTATAATAAATGTGATTTCAAACATAGCTTTTGTTATAATATATTGTTTATGCCAGGAGTTAAATTAGGTGTTGATAGCAACACAAATATGTTGTTCAGTTACTAATAGGTACGCGGTATTTATTTTTTACACAACTAAGATTTAAGCAGAGTTTTTCATAAACATCTTATGTTAGTGACAGCCTACAAAGGAATCAACTTACTATTACAATGTACTTTAGTTACGCGGGATATTCAAAAATCATAAGCGGGCCACATTATGCACCGGTGGCATAGGACTGAGCAACATAATAGCAGCTAAAATATAAGTCAAAATGTAAATAATAAGGCTCAAAAATATGTAATAGTTATTAAATAAAATGTAACAGATATAGAAAATATAGTGCTAAGAAAAGTGAAAATAATGACATGAAGACAAGTAAAAAAGTGACAATAAAAACCTGAGAGGGTGTCAACGATTATCTAAAATTATACGGTTTGAATAGTGCTCGGGAGTCTGGTTACGCCTAAGGAGTGAGATGTAAGGGGACAAAAAAGGTAAGTTTTTTTATCTAACACGGTATAGGGTCATTGCTTTGACTACAATCTCACCTAATGTTAAGTGACGATGCGGGCCAAGGTGGTAAATATACTAAGCCTAGAGATACTGGTTCTCAAGTGATGCAGCCGGAACACACTTATAGGTATTTAGCGATAGGTTTTCAAACTTGAGAGTGGCGGGCATTATTAGAAAATGTCTACCACCAAGCCACGGTTTTCCTCACGATGTTTTCCTTCACCCAAAGGTCAGGCTGATTTTAGAATTGGATAGGAGGATTTGAACCCTCGTCCATCGAAATCCGACTGCACTACCAAATAAGCCATCATCGCTTCAAAACATTTTGGGCACTTAATGTTGCAAAAATAATTAAATAATCTAGTAGATTTTTATCATAGAAGAAATAATAATTTTGGTATAGGTTTCTTGTATACTTTTATATATATTTAGTAAAAAAATATATTTTGATATTACAAACGGACACCTCAATTTTATTTATTTGTAAAGACAGATTATTCTATAGATATCCCAGAAGTATTTGTTTTACATAATATAATTTTAATTATTGAATACAGGTGAAATGTAATAAAAATAATAACATGGATCCGGAGGTATTTCAAGAACTTTTGAAAAGTTTTTATCGATGGTTTTAACAGACCGCTATTTTCTTCACAGAATAATAATACTGTACCGAAGATTTTGTTAGGCGTTGTATGAAAAGTGTTTCTAACGTCAGATTTGACTGCATGGTTTGCATACTTTTGTCTTTTCTAAATAAAGAAATAAAAAAAGTAACAACCACAGACTATGACTATATCAACTATGGAAAATTCGATTGGTTGAAAATATTTGAACCAGAAAATATATTTGTAATATAAACCTTTTTATCGTAAACCCCCACGCAAATATGATACACTGAACATATTTATTTTCCTGTAAATTAGATGATAACTACAGTGTCTCTTGTTACGGCGACAGAACATTATTAGTGAAGTGATACAAAAACTTGCTGTTGTAAATAATGCTGAAAACAAATAATATGCCGAGTATTTGCATTAGTTTATTTATCCTAATAATTGTATCTAACATTAAACTATCACTTTCTCAGTATAGCAAAGCGTGGAACAATAAATACGAAAGTAATAAGTGCCCTAAACTTTATCCAAAAAATTTTGTTAATTATGCGCCAGTTGGTAAGTACATATGTCGATGATAAGAACATAATCGATCCATGTAGATTACAAAACATATTGTGTATATGGTTACAAAAGTACAGACAAACATATATTTTTGAAATTAGTAAAAAGGAAACGATGTTATCATACACCTAATATCTTATTATCAAACACTAAGATTCCTTTCCAAAATATGTGAAATATGTATCTGATGAAGTAATAACAATCAATAAAGGTAAGGATTTCGGGAAACTAGACAATTTGTGAATACTTGGATGTCCAGTATAAAAAGTTAAAAGGTAGTAGATATTTTAAGTTTAGGGAAGATTTAAATTTCTGTTTGCAAAGACCTATTTAATGAAGAACCTACTCTGTATGCATTTAAGTTTATAAAATTATTGTTTCAAGCATTTGACTGATCTTTTAATGACCAATAATAGACAAATTAACCAGTAGTAATATAGTAGTATTTCTAATAAATATAATTGACTTTACAACATTTTTATAGTTTATAACTCATTATAATCTTTTTCAAATTGCTGCTATTATAATAAATCTCCATAGAAAAATGACATTTAGAATTTTTCAAAATATATTTTTATCATAATCCGTATACAATTTACAATTAAAAGACTATTGTAATGCAATTTCATATATCTCTCATTTATTAATTGCACTACTTATTAACACTTCTTCCAAATTTCCATTTCCACATATTAGGAATAATATTTTACAATTACAGAATATTATAATTAACTTAAATTTTAAATTTTAATATGGTTTAAATATAAATAAAATCCTTATATAAAAACCTATCTCCCTAACCTTCAATCCTATTATTAACTAGTGTTGTATTACAAAAAAATTATTAAACTATTGTAATAATCAATTTATATTCTGAATTATATACTTTATAGATCTAAGTGTTTATTATAAATAGAAAATAAATTCTGTTTACATATAGATATACTCTGTATGTATATACTGGTTATATTAGCAGTTCCACTTTCTGTGTTTCAATTTTTTAATTGTTTAATTGTGTATGTAAAGTGCATATGTTTTTTGTTGTTCACTGTTATTTTTGTAACTTGTTATATAAATCATTAAATATAATAATATGATATAAATATACATCTACTCTTTAAGAAAAGACTCATAATTACTTCCCAAGGTATTAGTACAATACCAGTAATTTTCTATTAAGTAGTTAGAACTTATAAATTCATAAATGTTTTAAGCATATAATGAAATTAATATTTTTTTTTCTGGTTGGATTATTTACCAAATTTAATAGAAAAAATTCTGGTCTGCAGTTCCTTAGCTTACATTTTTCTTTAGGAAATCTTACTGCTGGTAATTTTACGGAAAAGAAAGGACTGAAAGGGGTCAGGCAGTGTGTGATGTCCTGCTGCCTGATAGATACTTGCAACATTGTAATTATTGGGAATGCCAGATGTTATCATGTAGAATGTGTTAGTAATGAATTGTGTCTTCCATTATTAAGAACTGGCAGTCATAAATGGGAACCACATGTTTCAATGATATTAGTGAAACCTGTTTTACCAAATGGTAAGTAACTACAGCATTTTCATGATATATTTTTTAATACATTCTAACATTAGGTAATTGAGATTCAAACTGAGACAACCACTAAGTAATGTAAAATGTGAGTGTTTGGGTTTTGATGAATAAAACCCATTTACCAAATCAAAATACAAACAAGTCAAAGTAGATTTAAGTTTATAAAACATAAAATTTAGTTATAGTAGTGTTATTAGATCACTTAATTTTTAGCAATACATATTATTATAGCAGAGACTAAACGATTTATCTGACTTAGATAAAATTAAATTTCATAATTTTAAATTTTTGTTGTATTAAACAGAAAGCAATATTTTTTTGTCTTATTTAACATCTGTATATTTATTCTTATCCTTGTGATATGTTTGTTCATTGTATTGGTAACCAACAACCTCAAAAGTTATCACAGTTATTTAATATAAAATTAAAAAAAGATATTAACCAATATAAGCCTATTCATAAGTGCAGGCTTAGTGATTAAAATTCGACCTCAATCATTATTCATAATTTGAGGAAACCAATCTGCTTTAAATGTATTTTTATTATTAATACTATAAAATTCATAAATATTTACAATACACAAAGATAAAAAAAAAGTTTATACACAAAGGAGAAAAATGTACTGAACTGTTTTGTTTTATTTATGTGTAGATATTTATTGTATTTTAAACAAAAAATCCATTTACAGAAAACTGGTCTGATATTCTAGACCAGTCTAGTTATAGAGATATTAATACAAACTACACTCCAGATGAAGAATCAATTTATTCACCATATACAAGTCATCGCAATGACCTTCTCACTGAAGATGAGGACTCGAATTTTCTCACACATTTCATAAATAATTTACCTACAATGGATGATGATGAGACAAGAACATATGACAAATACAGTGATAATACAGAAAATGACATGATAATGGACGCAACTAGTTTTCTTGAGAAAATATCATGTGAAGTCGGAGCGAATGACTGTCCTTTTAACGCTGAATGTATACCGCTCGGACTGAAATTACATAATGGAATTTGCAAATGTGTTCCTGGAACTGAAGCAAACGCTCAAGGTGCCTGTGTAAAAACAATGAGACCATTTTCCAAAGGACCTTCAATGCCAATGGATACTTTGAAAAAGAGTGATAATTCTGAAATGAAGAATGAAGACATGAAAGTGGACACCACATCATCAAAAAACTGTGCAAAATTTAATGGTGTCAATATTATCAAAAGAGGTAATCTGTAAACTTGTCATGTTTTTTACATTTGTAGCTGAGTATACATGCAGATTTCATACTAGAAACTATTGGTGAATAAGTATTCCCGTTTTTTAAAGAATATGTACCAGAAAGGCTAATGGAATCAATATTCAAAAGGAAGTAAATAATATTTTTCTTATTCTTTTTTTTCTGTGTATTTCTTTCAAGTTCATCTGCAACAGCAGACTGGTGATTTTATCATCAGATAATATAACCACACTACAGTATCTAAACAAATGAATTGTATATGAACAATGGGTATAGCATAAGAGATTGAACTTAATAATTTAAAATTACAAATTTTATTATCTACATGCGCAGATCAAAAACTTATAATTAACTAGCTGTAACCGCAATATTCAAACAATTTGCAGATTATATTCTCCATCTGGATCTGGATCACCAAATTCTATAGAAATTTATTCGGTAGTTTAGATGTCAAAAGGTAACAGGTAACTGACAGAGTTAGCTGGTGCACGCGACTTCGTCTGTGTAGAATTAGTACTTAAATAACCTACTTTTTATTTCAAGCTTTCATTAATCTCTATAACAATTAAATAAAATTTAAAAAAATCATTTGTTCGTCTTGAGCGTTTTGAAGCAAACCTTGCAGCTCAGATCTAATGGTGACTCAACAGTTGATTGATTCCTACCATCTAATAGTTTCATTTATACTTTATATGGGTAAAATTTCATGGTTCTAGCAAATATAATGAATTTGCCATACAATCTAACAACCTCTAATTCACCCTCTTAGGGGTAAAATTTTGAATAACACAGATACATTTATTTTTAATCAGAAGTAGCCATTTCATTACAATATAATTATGTACATAAATGTTTTAAAATATGAATTATTCTAAGTTGCCAGTTTTTGTCATCACTAGAAACCACATTCCAGGTACAACTTCCAGACAATGAAGTTACTTTAGCGGCATATACTATACCCGATGAAAAGGAGACTAAGAGTCATTATAATTACGTGTGGACTTTGGTAGATCAACCTAAAGGTGGATTTACAGGTAATAACCGAACACATATTATACTCAAGTAAACTGTTAAATGTAGGATGTGTGAGATAAAAAAAAAAAATTAGGCAGCCATGGGGTATAACAACAGAAGTGAAAACTCGAAACTTTTGAAAAACTGTTGTTTTAATGTTTAAATTAATTTTAAATTGTAATTATTAACATAACCTACAATTTTATATATAAAATTTGCAGGTTTACATTTTATGTAGTTAATTCATAATCAATACATACGGTAGGCTGTGTAAGGATACATTTTATTATTAATCTCTGAGCACCAACACTTAAACATCATCTTATACTTGACGTACTGTAGCATGTTGACGGCTGACGTCATAGCGTTGGTAACGCGAATCCATAAGATTTCCCCTACCGAGAATTGCCCAAAGCCGCTAAAGAATTTTTCACTTCAAAAATGATAAATTACTTCTACATCATTCCGTTTCGTAATGTAGAGACCTCATCAACATCTAACGGCACACTAGCGCGAGCCGCGGGCGCACGGGTTACATATATTTAACACCTCGTATGAGAGAAGTCCGTGTGTCCCGTCTCGCTCGCACTCTGCATGTTTCTGATTGACCACCGTAGTTACTGTAAGCCCTACGACTACCGAGGGATCTTTTAGAATTTAAGTTTCACTATATGTCCTCAAAATTAATCCGAATCAGAAAGCATCAAATAATCATATAAGAATCAGCTAAGAATCAGTTAATAAATAACTTTCAACGTGTACCACGACTTTCCCTCCAGTCATCCTTCAACGAGCAAGAAGCAACCAAATTGGTGACCCCGACGTGATACAATTTGGTTGCTTCTTGCTCGTTGAAGGATGACTGGAGGGAAAGTCGTGGTACACGTTGAAAGTTATTTATTAACTGATTCTTAGCTGATTCTTATATGATTATTTGATGCTTTCTGATTCGGATTAATTTTGAGGACATATAGTGAAACTTAAATTCTAAAAGATCCCTCGGTAGTCGTAGGGCTTACAGTAACTACGGTGGTCAATCAGAAACATGCAGAGTGCGAGCGAGACGGGACACACGGACTTCTCTCATACGAGGTGTTAAATATATGTAACCCGTGCGCCCGCGGCTCGCGCTAGTGTGCCGTTAGATGTTGATGAGGTCTCTACAGTAATAAGTGATTTTGAATCGGATACTGTTTTGTAAATTTCTTAATATTTTATATCCAATTTGTAACATACAGTACTACCCCGCTTAGCGCGACCCCCCCGTTACGCGCGGTTTCACTATAACGCGAATTTCAAATTTCGTACTCAAATGCCTCGCATTACGCGAAAGAGTGCATATAAACATAATGTAAAGACAATAGATGTATTTTTTCCTAAAAAATAAGAGTATGTATTGCATAAAGTGTTCTTAGAATTAAAGTGATTGATTAAAATGATTTGTATTTTTTTGTATTAAATTTTGACTATGTTTAATCATAACCCTCGATATACGCGAATTTCAGTTAACGCGATTTTTTTCGGAACGTATCCCTCGCGTAGAGCGGGGTATTACTGTATTACCTTTTAAAACCTGTCCTTTACTGGTATAAGGATATCATATATTATTCCAAAGTTACCAGCAAACGGTGTTATCATTAACTGAAGCCGTAAATAATATTTCAGGTAATATGAATCAAAATGGAGCAACAGTTACATTAACAGACTTGACAGAAGGCCAATACCAGTTCAAAGTGACAGTGAATGGTACGAACTCATACGGTGAGGGTTTCGCTAACGTGACAGTGTTGCCACCGCACAGAATCAACACTCCACCGATGGTCGTCATCACGCCACAGTCACAGACTGTAAAACTACCCACAACAGTCGCTGTACTTGACGGTAGCGCAAGTAAGGTACTGAATCATCTGAGATAATAACTAAATTTGGATTCTAAGTTAATAATGACTTGAATGGTCATTTTGTTTATGAGTAGATTTTTATAGGCTGATAAAAAAAATCGAACTTGGAATGGAAACTTCATCTCGTATTTCAGCAGTATTAAACTTTAACTCTCTTATTTAACAAATTACAGCTCTTATAACATGGTGGAAATATAATGACAGCTGTCATCGAAACCACGTGCATGAAGTTTTGATTTTTTTTATTTTGCCGTTGAATATAAGAGAGATAGCGTATATAAGGTATACAATAGTCATGTCGTCGTCTTTTAACCACAGATAATAAATGAAATCGATTTTACAAATATAACCAATCGAAATGAGTTGTTTAAAATTTATAAAATTAATATGCTCTGTCAAAAGTTTCAGTGGAATATGCCCGTTTTTTGATGATTTTGAAGAGTATTTTCCAGTACTAGTCACATAGACTGACAGCTGTCATTGTAATCAAACTGTTTTTAGGGACTTTACTATTCATAATAATAAATTGGTTATGCATCATGCACAACTCCTAAGAACTCGAAATACACATTACCTATTATTTAAAACGAGTTAAAAGTGTTTTTTTTCCCCACTTAGGACGATGACAAAATAATATCATGGCACTGGGAGTTAACCTCAGGACCTATTGCATACCAGCCCTCATTACAAGATGGGCCTACCTTAGAATTAAAAGATTTGAAACAGCCCGGAAATTATACATTCAAATTGACCGTTGAAGACTCGGACCATGTCAAAAATTCAACTACTGCAAATATAACGGTTCTGAACCACACAGACTACCCTCCGGAAGCAAATGCAGGTAGACATGATTTTAAAAACGATAACGCCTAAGGAATTTCTTATTTTTATAATTAATTTATGTTTGCCTATATATTAAAAGTGTTCTATATATATATCGATATTCAAAAAAACATCGATACATTACCCTTTATATATCGAATTAACCCGATAATATTGAATCATCTGATATGGATATATAACATCGATATTTTCCATCCGATATATTATACATCGAAGAAAATTAAAAAGATACTATTTCTACTTTGATGGCTACTCTGATTGCTACTCTGAATATTGCGATATATCTTATCGATTTTTTATAGATGTATGCCCCTACTTTATAAACGATCTAGATGAAAACCCGGCTTCGCTCGGGTGAAATATGACTCATAATGCACAATCTTTTACAAAATGTAGGTAGATAAATACGGCGGTACTGTACCGGACCGAACGGAACTGTAACTTCACTGATACGTGTGAATCGGCCTTAACGAACTCAAGATGGCATCCGAGTTGCCAATATGGCGACTGCCATTTGCACCATTAGAATTTAACAAAATACTCGACAATGTGAATTTTGCGAATATATGTTGTCGACTCGAAATAATTGTTTTTTTTTTATGTTTTATTATTCAGGTGAGGTTTCAATCGAGTCTACCGTAACCCTAGACAGAATTATTCAAATAGATTGTATTAATACACAGAACACTGTATTTGGTTCATATTAACTCGAGACCGTGCATATTCTTTAAAAAAAAAAGTGTGGTCTACATTTTTTACAGAGTTCACTGCTTTGTTAATCGTAAAACTACATTCAAATCGGTTTAGTTTTTTTTTCCACTGCAATAATTATACTGATACTGCAATTTGAACATTAAGTTCAATATTAATGAAAATACTACTGCCTCGGTGGCGCAGTTGTATTACGGGACGACAGCCGTTCTGAGGTCTCAGGTTCGATCCCCGGGTCGGGTCAAGTGGTATTGGGTTTTTCTGGCGTTATGGCGACAGGCTCGCCCCCTGCCACATCTGTGACGGAACTAAGCTCGGCGAAATGTGGGTGCTGTAGTTCGCTACTTCACCTCTGCCTAACCCTTCGGGGATAACAGGCGTGAGCTTATATGCATGTTTAATGAAAATACTATATTGAAAATAATCTTTTATTAATTTATAAGATATTAAATATGGACTTCTTCGCAATGTTCAAAGGTCAAGACGTCATAATTTATTTGCCAAATAACAATTTAACATTGAACGGTAGTCTTTCGACGGACGATCACGAGATTACTTCTTGGGAATGGACCAAGTCTACGGAAGATGAAAATAAAGCGGTCGACATGCAGAACACTCATTCACCGTATTTGCAAGTGAGTATTTGTTAATAATATAAAATAATTATATTATCACACCCTTAGGTAATTAAAATGCTGTGATGTACGGTGAAGTGACCTTTGTTTTTTTTTTTGACGGGGGGAAATGCATTTACGCACTACCCTTACCTATTGCATTAGTGAGACCGAAGTCCCCCAATGCAATAGGTAAGGGGGCACGGAGGGACAAACTCCGTGCCAGTGTGGGACTCACCCGGGCGTGAAGCGCCGGAAATACCCACTAAAACCCCCCGGGGCCGTCCGCCGCATTTGGGATGGGGGCGACACGGGGTGGCTTTCGCAAGCACCGCGTCGCCCCCTGCGGCGAACCCACCGGGCCTCGTCCGTGCAATGGCCCAGTGGGGATGGGGGAAAATACTTCACCACCCCACCTCTTCGTCCACCTCTCGAAAGAGGCAAGACCCAGAAAGGTCAGCCATCCGGGGGGCAGGACATACTTCCCGCCCCCCAATAACGGTAAAGTGACCTAGCGAACTAGCTGTGTGCCCGCGGTTACGCCCGCGTTTTATTTATTCTTCAGGACATTTTAATTTTTGTATACGGAATTCTAATTATTTTCCTCAAAATTTTTAGTACTAAGATAAAGCAAAAATATTTCTCATAAATTATAGCGGTTGCCCATAAAACTACACAGGATCAGATTTTATTCCAATTTTTGTGAGTTTTAATTTTTTTACAAGGAACGCTAATTATTTTAGATAAAATAAAGTAGTCTAAGTTACACGGAGTAACTTCAGCTATCTAACAAAAAAAGTCCTGACCAAATCGGTCCAGCTTTACCGGAGATTACCGTTACAAACAGACAGATGAAATATATTAAAATTGACTTTTTGGTATAGGTATCGTATATACATTCATATGTATTTAGTAAAAAAGAACAGACAATTCACGTTTATACTATATTACGACAACAAAAATTGATTTTCTTAGAACGATTCTACATCGAGCTATGGTTCTATTGTCTTCCATTATACATATGTTTCGAAACAGTCTATGCTTCAGTTTGATTTATTAGTATATATATAATAACACACTTTACACAATACTAGCCGCGTGGACGCGGCTCTGCCCGCGTTTCTTATTCACTGTGTAAAATATAGTATTATATTAATGATTAGAAAATAATGTTTTGATGGTGCTCTCGATTGAATCGAGTTTTGTTTACGATTTCATGAGTTTTAGTTTTTTTTTACAAGAAACGTTAGTTATTTTGTAAAAAAAAAAAAAGTTATTTTGTAAAAAAAAAAATTAGGACTAACAGAAAGCAAAGATATTTCTCACAAATTCAGTACAAAACCAGTAAAACTATGCACTGAATCTGACTTTATTCACAATTTCATGAGTTTTAATTTTTTGTTACGCGGAATCCTAATTATTTTCGCAAAATAAAAGTAGCTAAGTTACTTCGCGTAACTTCTAAATCTGATAAAAAAAAGTGTCGTCAAAATTGATCCAGCCGTTCCGGGAATATGTACCATTGTTTTTTTTTTTATTTCACAAAACTGATTACAATTTCAAATGTTAATTCACAAATTGAGTTCATTATTATAAAAAAATGTAATTACCTAATAATTGTGATCTTCACAATGTTAAACAAATGTCAGTATTTTAGGATTAGACGCTTTTGAAATAATAATATAATTAAACAGATTTAAAAGTAATTAGAAAATTAAATACTAAATTTTTTTAGTTGCGATTTTATTGAGGGTAAAGAAAGATGGAAAAGATCATTCACATCAATAGTTGAAAGATTAATAGTTGGTCGAGTTAACTACGGTTTAAAAAGTCGAACTAATGATATCTTATCTTGATCTTTTTGCTTTGACTTGCGGTTCGCTTATGTGGTAGATCAAGGTGGATCTGGAATGACCTAGGCAGGTCTAATGGCTTTGCATTGGGGGACTCCGGTCTCACTAATGCAATAGGTAAGGGTAGTGCGTAAATGCATTTCCCCCCGTCAAAAAAAAAAAAAGGTCTAATGGCTTATCCTTCCAAATCTCTATTTATTGCGTTTTTCTTTTAATCGCCATTAACTTCGAGTTCTGTTGTCTTTTGTTAGAACAATGACTGGTTTTTAAGAGTGTCGATCCTTCTAGGTACTCGCATACGATGTGATTTCTCTTTTAAAAATCAATTATCTTACAGTAAAATACAAATTGATAGTAATTTCAAACAAATAATTAACCGTAAAACAAGTTTCATTTTTTTATTTTGCCGTGATATTTGTTCACTCTTAGTGTTACATTGAACTCATCGTTTTATTATTTTATCATGTAATGTTGTTGCATAAAAGGAAATTAACACACAGATTGTAAATTTTATCGAAACTGTGTAGTATAAATGGTCCGACACAAAATCCGGATTCCATATCTAGTTTTAATATCTATAACAGAATTTGTCGAACTAGGGCACATTGATCATACATATCTATAATAATAAATAAAATTTGAGTGTCTGTTTATAATATCATATTAACAACTTTTAAATAAATACATTTGGATCTATATACGACACTTATACAAAAAAAAAACAATTTTTAATGTTTTTGTCTGTCGGAACGTTAGCTCCGCGGAACTTATAAAAAATGTCTTTAATTTCTGTTAGTACCAAATACAAATTATATAATTAGTTGGGCTTACGTGTAAAAAATACGATTCAATGAGCATCAATGCATTATTTCCCATTGGTCATTTTAAAACTATATTGTGAGTGAAGACTATATGAAACGCAAGCGGAGCCGCGGGCACGCAGCAAGTTTGGCAATAATAATACTCTAATGCAATTATAGTTACTGTAATATAGTTAATACATTAAAAGTTATTTTCAGTGTATGTTGAATAGTGTGCCGCCACTCGGTAGCAAATTTTTTACTTTGTTCCATCTAGCCTAGCGTACGAAAGTCTGCTTGAAAATTTAGATGAACACAGATCTACTGAATGTCCAGGGTAATTTCATGTCACACAAATAAATAAGTTATTACGTAATAGATAATAAAGAGTATAAATCTATGAAAGGTTTCTTATTATCCCATATACGAAAAATACCAACCATAATGTATCTGAGAGTTTTTGAAGTGATAACTTCTTATAGGAAGGTGAACCCGCTTTCTTGCGTAACGCGTTACGGTGCCAGTCTATCTAGCTTCCCTCTCTCTCACGCATACGGTAGGCAGGCTCCTCCTCTCTCACTCGAACCCACAGCGCTAGCCGTATTTCGGACTGACTTATTTCCTCTGTCTCTACTGAGTGTTTAATTTTCGATACACTGTTGATTAAATAATTATACTAATAATGTGCATACACAAAATCATAATGTACATATTCAAGAATTGTAACTAAGAATCAAATATATTTTGTAATCAATAAAAGATTTTGTTAATAAATAAACCTTCTCTCACTCACATTTATCATATTAATATTTATAAAATTTAAGTAATAACCTAAGCATTTCTGAAGTTAAACAATTTCATTATTAAATAGTTCAACTTACTTTAAGTTATCAATTCTGTAGGGCGTCCCGAGACGCACTTGTTTTTTTTTTTTTTCCATAAAGTAATTTATCTCGAACACTGCATAGAGATGCGCCACTATCAAGATTCTGTCTCGGTTCGAAAAACTCGTAAATCCGAAGCTGTCTGCGAGTATTAATGGTATCCCTGGTATTGTTTTTCCCAGTTATCTAATCTGTCGGAAGGCGTTTATACGTTCGTATTAAAAGTGACGGACTCGTCTGGACAATCGTCAACGGCCGATGTACACGTATTTGTCAAACCCCCCACTAACACTCCACCCGTGGCTGATGCAGGACTAGATGCAGTGAGTGGCCTACTTCATCTTCTATCAAACTTTTGTTTTTCTTTTTTTAATTAAAAACTTTTTCAGCAGCCTTGACCGATTCTCGGTAGGGGTGAAACTTATAGATTAGTGTAACCAATGCTATGACTTCAACCGTCAACATGCTACAGTATGTCAAGTATGTGATGGCGTTTATCGCTTACATCGCTTATCGTATGTTTGACTATGAATAAACTTTATGAAAATGTACAAAATTATTGCTTCGGGCGCCAACAGATGTAAAAATCAAACAAATTTTAAATGTTTTATAAAAACTTTTGAATCTCGGTAAGTAAAATACTTATAGATTCGCGTTGTTTTTTCTTTCACGTATGATCTTGGATCGTATCCAAAAAATTTAAATTTGTACTAAACTAAATATGTATGTAAATTCATAGGTACAATTGGTTGCATGTTTGTAAGAAATACTAAAAAATAAACACAAACTAGGCTTTTCTTATTTTTGAAGACATAGGAGTCAGGGTGATGGAGGTTTTAAAACCAATATTTACTTATGAAATATTTACTTTTTTCTTCATAATTATGACTTGAAGCGATGATGGCGCAGCGGGTAAAGCGTCCGGATTCCGAGTCAATCGACGCGGGTTCGATCCCCACCTATCCGACTCTAAAATCGGGCTGAGCTTTCGGTGAAGGAAAACATCGTGAGGAAACCATAGCATAGTGGTAGGGCATTTCCTAATGATGCCCGCCTGGGTAGCTACCACCCTCAAGTTCGAAAACC
Source organism: Samia ricini (assembly GCA_014132275.2). Lineage (NCBI taxonomy): Eukaryota > Metazoa > Arthropoda > Insecta > Lepidoptera > Saturniidae > Samia > Samia ricini. The sequence continues at coordinate 7,647,577 of AP028159.1, forward strand.
TGTCGCCAAATACCAATTGGTGTGTTCCGGCAGTATCACTTGAGAACCAGTTTCTAGGCTTAGTGTGCGTGCCATCCTGGACCACATCGTCACTTAACATCAGGTCAGATTGTGGTCAAAGCACTGAGCCTATTCCGTGTAAAAAAAAAAAGACAAATTCTTACGATAACATAAGGGAGTGAGTAACAAACAGCTCGGCTTACTATTGAAAACTTTAGGGGTCATAAGTTAAAAAAAATTGCTTAGGTAATACGGTCCTAAGATAGGAGAAGTAGATTCCGGGGTTCATCGGGAATCTCATTTGCTATTTAATATAGTTTTTTTTTTATGTCAGTCGATTGAAGTATGATTGTTTGTTGTGAGTTGATAATTGCACGTGTCTACGGCCGTATTAGTGCGAATATACGTGTTCCACAGTTCATATCGCTACCTCAAACGTGGAGCATTTTGAACGGTACGGGATCCCGTGACGACCACACAATTGTCGCGTACACGTGGCGATGCCTCTCCGGCCCCACTAACTCTAGTATAATAAACTATAACGAGTCCGTGGCGAACGCGACCGCTCTGACTAAGGGCCAGTACGTGTTCTCGTTGACCGTCCTTGATGATAACGGAAACACGGCTACTGATAACGTCACAGTTACTGTCGCACAGAGTGAGTATATAGTACTTTATCTATATACTACTAATAGTAATAAAATTGAAGTGTCTGTTTGTAATGTCAAAATATTTTTTTTTTTTTACTAAATACGATACCTATACCAAAAATACAATTTTTAAAAATTTTGTCTGTCTGTTTGTAATGGGTAATCTCCGGTACGGCTGGACCGATTTTGACGGGACTTTTATTGGTAACTCAGGATGCTTTTAATTTTGGAATATACTTAGGGGTTTCGCGTCAAAAAAAATTAAGCTCCTAAAAATTGGAATAAAATCCGATTCAATGCACAGTTTTACGGGCAAAGTGGTGAGAAATATTTTTACTTTATCTTAGTACAAAATTTTTTTAGGAAAATAATTAGGATTCCGTTTAAAAAAAATTCAAACGCAGTGAAGAATATTTGAAACGCGGGCGGAGTCGCGGGCACACGGCTAATAATTGAATAAAAAAAAAATAATGTTAACATTCGCCATAAGGATCATTTATTTATATAACATATAATACATACATAGTTGGGAATAAATTCTCTAAAAGCGATTTAAAATGACGCATTTTTGTGGGCAGTATATTTCAATAGAATTTTCGCCAAAAAAAGAAATGATTTTATTTTAAAAAAATAATTTTCTTGTTCAATTTAGTACTCGGTTGTAATTTGAAAATAAACTATATTATTTACCCCTTAGGCACTTACCTGGCGTTTACGCCAGCTTTCCATTGTTTCCCTATTGTCTTATTTTTACGGGTACTCGAAACATTAAATTATAATTTCACTAACATTGAGAATTGTATATAGATGTGTTTAAAACTGAACTGTAAAATGCAATCTCCCATAGATTTACCTTATGTCAGTATACGAAAATGACATTTTCCAGATAAAAACAGCCCTCCTAAAGCTGATGCGGGGGGTGATCAAATTTTAAACCTCCCTTTACCCGTGTTGGTGTTAAACGGATCAAAGTCTTCGGATGATTTCCGAATAGTATCGTGGAAGTGGACTAGGTCTGGGTCTGGGCTCGCGGCGGGCACAGTCATACTCAACTCTGATACTCAGCCGGTGCTTATGGTGCGTATTTCCGTTCCGCCCAGGTCTTGTGCAGGTCCATATCCCTCTAGAACAGTGGTCCTCGCCATTTTCTGATTAAGGGCCACATAAGACAATGTGAGGTGTTACTGCAGTCAGCACATTTAAGAATTAGATGAGTCATGCTCACCCTTTTTTCTCTATAAGTAAGTAAGTATGTCGATCCAAATAATGTCAATACAATTTTGACAGTTTTTAAAATGGTTTCGCATTTTTGATGTGAACATTTCTTTGAGGGCTTTGAGCGATTCTCGGTAGGAGAAAAACTTAAAAACAGTCCTCAACATGTTACAGTGTGTCAAATAAACAATGGCGTTTAATGCTGTTAATACACGTACGGACCGGACCGCGGACATAGTATGGCAAGCGGCCGAGGTCATCATTCCCCTAAGTAGGGGTGGGGATCATTCTGAAAAAGATCGATTTTTGAATCGATTCGAATCTAAGCTTGATGAATAGATTCGCGAAATATTGAGGTCTAAAAAATAGATCTTCAAACTAATAAATTATCGATTATTAGAGTTTCCTTTTTGTTTTTATTATATGATGATCATTTGTTAATAGGCAAAAATAAAACAGTTCAGTGTCATTTTGCCTTAGTAGGTTAGGCATTTTTGTTTAGTTGCTATTGATGACCTTTATTGTTGTTAATAAACAAACATTGGAATTTGCAATAAATAATGATTATAGTATAATTTCAACCAGTGAAAGAATACTACTTACGAATAAACAAATCGAAAAAGATAAGTCTCGTTGTTTTGTGAATCGATTGAACAAATCAATCTCTTTGAAACATCTTATTCCCCATATACTTAGGGAACTGGTGACCTCGGCCGCACGCCATACCAAGTCCGCGGTCCGGTCCGTACGTGTGTTAAAGCTTTGAAAAATAAAACGGTTCAGTGTCATTTTTCCTTAGTAGGTTTGGATTTCTTTTTTTTCTGTGTTTAGTTGCTTTTCCTGACCTTTAACATTACATAATTAAAAAAATTGGTTACTGTCTATTTAATTATAACATTAGTTGAATTTAATGAATATTTTAAAATGTAGCCCAAAAAATTCTAAAAGCGCTAAACTAATTCTAATGCACTGTTACGATGTTCAAATACTTTGCGTTTAAAAAAAAAAACAAACGGATGCTAATGCTTACTCTCTTCTATTATTTATGGTCCTGAAAGGATCTGTTGACGGGGCGAAGCATTTACCTGCCTTTATGGTTAATCCAATTCTCAATTACCCAGTTTTTTCCCCCTGTATACGTAAAACTAACCAATGTCGGTCTGGGACTATCTATTGTTTAAACTATTTACAGTTGACAAACATTGAACAGGGAAGATATGTTTTCGAACTGACGGTAACCGATGATCAAGGGGAGTCGAGTAAAGATGCTGTGAGCGTACAGGTCAAACCCGACCCACTAGAGATGAACCTGTTAGAGATGACGCTGAATATACCGATATCGACATTCACACAGGGGCATTAGACACTCTAGTACAGAAAATGACGTTGCTCCTGAAGGGAGAAATCAAAGTGAACGTGACGGAGATCCGCGGGCAAGAGGAATCTGGTAACACGCAGATGATTTTCTTTTTATCCGAAGGGGTGAGTAATAATTCGTCTATAAAAATTGTGCGAAAATGAAATAAATCAGTAACTAAAATAGTTTTTATATAATTATGTAAGACAGTATTTAATTTTGTATTTAATATGCCGATTTCGTTTATTTAAAAATGTACTCAAATATTATGAGAAAATTTTCGATATAATGTTCCACTTAATAATGGAAATAATAATCTTCAGCCAAAAGAGTCGGTTAATAAAAGAAAAAAGTGCTGTTTTAAAACTTATGTATTAGAAAAAGAAATAAAATATTATTTTCCAAGGATGCAGTCGGAATTGACGACACAAAAAAAAAAAAAATCTATGCTTGTATTAAATGTTACTTTTACAATTATATATTTTTTTTATACTTTCAATTTTGAATATATCTGAAACGTAATTAGTAATACAAGCCTGCAAAAAAAAATTAACAGTCATGGGGACTCGACAGAAGTGAAAACTTAAAACTGAAATAACTGGTTTTTTTTTCATGTTTACATCATAATACTAGTGACTAAAACTTTATAATTATTTATTGCATTTATTAACATAATATTTCTCTGATTTTTACATTTATTGACTCTGAACAATAATTATGTTCATATGGTTTATTCATAAATCATTAATCTTAAACGCCATCTTATACTTGACATGTTTACGGCTGACGTCATAGCATTGGTAACGCGAATCGTTAAATAAGTTTTCCTCCCCATTTTGTTCAACGCCGCTAAATTGTCGGGAATACAGTCGAAACCGATGGACGGTAACGAGGCTCTACCGCTAGCACGTGCCGCGGCGAGCGTGGAGCGCTCAGCGCACGTGCGCTCGGTGCGCTGCCTGAGCACGTGCTCGGGGCGCGGCGTGTGCGAGCGCGCGACGCGCACGTGCCGCTGCGACGCGTTCTGGATGCAGAGTCTACTCACACAGCTCGACCCAGACGCACCTCCGGACTGCGGTAAACTGTTTCTCATCTATATACTAAATGTGATAAAATTAAAATCTCCCTTTGTAATATCAAAATAACACATAATGAATGTATATACGATACCTATACCAAAGATACAATTTTTTTAACATCTTTGTCTGTCTGCTTGTTATGGGTAATCTATGTAACGGTTGGACCGATTTGAACGGGACTTTCACCCGCTGGTATCTGAAGTTACTCCGCGTAACCTTTTGTCCTGAACATATTATGTAAAGAGAGGACAAACGGATAATGTGGATGGATGGAATAGTAGAGAAAGGCCAAAGAAAGTGTGGATGTGTAGTGTGTAAAGGCAAAAGATAGGATAGGATATGAAAGAAAAAGGAGTAAATAAAGAGATGATGGCTGATAATAGGACGTATGGAAGGAGAAAACATAGTACATCGACTCCAAGTGAGTGAGTTGGGAACAGGAAATGAGAATGATGATTAATTGTATGTATTTTTATTCTTGATAATCTGTGTGTTTGGCACAATTTGTGCCAGTGTCATGTGGGTATGATGTATTTCTAATCACGTATCAGCGTTATCAACCTCCAGCAAAACGGTGGTCCGTCCTGCTCGAACTTTCCATAGGGTGTAGCCAAACTATGTAACACAAAACGTCATCAATATAACATAATATAGTGTTAAATACACAAATTAATGAATTTACCAAATCATAAGTTTTTGACGTGTTTATTAAGTAAGGTTATTATATTTAAGAGTGGATCATTACGTGAACGATAGTGATGGCTGGAAATGACACCCCTCTCTGTGCTCCCACTAAAACCATTTCTTGTTATTACGCTATAATTACTTACGATATGGTGAATCATTCGGTTGCTGGGGTGAGAATGTCAGGAATCACTGTCATTCTTGCCGAGTGATTTTCTCTTGCCTGGCAACCCGCGCCGCGAGTTAAACTTGACAGTTGGTTTAAAAAATATACGCGCAACCGCTCCGCAACGCAAACCGCATAACTTTTATAATAATCTACAATATCGCCGCATCACGTTTTTACACCGCTTCTACGCCATTACATAAGCTGCAGGATCCTCGGGATTGGATGTGCACGAGAGATTGCTCGGTAAGTGGACATATTCCTTATATTTTCGCCCTGAGCGACCCAGTGTATCACCAGACCCTCGGCAAGAAATAGGAGATTTGGAGGCCGGCCAGCCCGCAGTTGGTATTTTCTACCATTTTTTAATGGTCCTTCGTTCCTGGATTGTGTCCTAAATTCCCTATTTTTACATCCTAAGACTTTAAAACCGCATACGCAATTTCATAAATTTATTATTTACCCTCGCATTTTTGATATTTTATATTACCGTTGAGACGAATACTATTCAATTGTATTTGTTTTTTAATTACATTGTTTAATATTATTAACTTTAAAAATGGAGCATAGGTCCAAAAAGGGAGAAGTAGCTGAAGGTTCAGTAGGTATCGGAGAAATATCTCTACTCGAAAGTAAAAAACAATCTTATTATTTACGCATTAAATCTATTTACGAATCTATACCTACGAGTCAGGAGGATCGCCAAACTCCTCTCTTTATTAGTCAAGCGACAAACATAGATTCGATGCGCGAAGAATTTCAAAATATAGTCGATAATATTAACCGACTTAATTTGAAATTAGATCCTAAGTACCTACCAAATTATGAGGCAATATGGGCATTCGAAGATTATTATTGTGGAGTAAAAAATGCCTTAACACGCTTCAATATATCGCAAAATGTTAATACCGCTGAACACAATGAACAATATTTAAATTTTCAATTAGAGAAATTATCAATACCGGAATTCTATGGTGACTATGAAAAATTTCCTATGTTCATTGAATGTTATAACTCAATGGTTCACAATAATCCGAGTCTAAATGACTCACTACGTGTAAGGTACTTAATTAGTAAACTTAAAGGGAAGGCTGAGTCAATATGGCTAAGTTTAAGCCCGACCGCAGAAAATTATAATATAATTTATAACGCACTGGTTGATAAATACACGGACGACCGTGAGATAGCTACTACCTATATAGAAAAAATATTAAATCTAAAATCGCTTCACAATGCTACGCCGAGTCAATTAGACGCATTCATTGACGAATATTCTACGTCTGTAGCCGCTTTGAAACAATTAAAGATCGATAATTTGTTAGATTACATGTTTGTTCATTTAGGTTTACGCAAAAACTAGATACGGACACAGTGCAACAATTCGAAAATATTAATAGAAAACAATCATATCCCAATTACGAAGAATTTGTAATATTTCTCCGGGAACAATATAAAATATTAAAAAGAATTACGCCAGATATTAAAATCAACGCAAGCGCCGGTAGTAGGTATAAGCACTGCGCCGCTGGAGACGCGAGGAGCGGTCGCTCGACACAGCGAGCTCCACGCGCATTAATTGCAAATGACGTCACCGCGCGTCTTAATAAACACTGTTCATTTTGTAAATCGAATGAACATGAACAAATATATAAATTGCGCGAAATTTAAAACTCTTTCACCGTTAGATAGATACAAATATATAAAGAATGTGAACGGTTGTATAAATTGTTTGAGTTTGTTGCATACTAGTCGATTTTGTAAGTCTGTATCATCATGTAAATTTTGTAAAGGAAACAAGAGGCACCATTCCTTGTTACACTTTCATGAGAACAGTTTAGATGGCATGGTCGGGGGGAATTCAAGGTCATTGACCTCTGATAATCAACTACATAATAACGATACATCTAAAAGTACCCAAGACAAAACTGTATCTCTTTGTAGTCAGATGAATTCTGAATCCACGCGTCATAAAAATAAAATTATTTTGTTAGGTTCCGCAGTTATTTTAGTAAAAGATAAAAATTCTATATTACACCCAGTCAGAGTACTTATCGATATGGGTTCTCAGAGACATTTTATTACCAAACCAACAATGTTGTAAGAAACTTGGATTAAATATATTTAACTCCGCCAATTCCATTCAAGTAAATGGTATTGGTGACAATCCGCAACCGATACAGGGTATAGCCAATGTAACAGTATTTTCGCGACATAATGATTTCCGCTTGAACATACAATGTTTAGTTATTAATAAGATTTCGGGTGATTTACCGCAAGTGAATGTAGATTGTACATCGCTCGATTATTTATTTAATTTACCGCTCGCAGACCAATCGTTTCATACGAAGGGTCCAATAGACATGCTAATTGGTTCAGAAGTTTTTGCCCACATATTGAAGGGAAATAAAATCATAGGTTCGAATGGGAATCCCGACGCTCTTGAATCCGAATTTGGTTATATTATTATAGGCTCCGCACGTGTTTTACAATCCGCGTCCGCTAACGCTACCGCTTGTCTCAGTGACACATACTCATATATTTGTAGTGAGGATACTTCAATGGAAGGTTTAATGAATCGTTTTTTGAACGTTGAAGATGTACCGGACAAAAAACATTTTTCACCCGTGGATAAACAATGTGAGTTGTTATATTCAAATAATATTTCTCGCGATAAATCAGGCCGCTTTCACTACTATTTTACCCTTTAACCAAGACCCTTCGCAGTTAGGGGATTCATTTAAAATCGCATCTAAGAGATATACGCATTTAGAACGCAAGTTTAAACTCAATAATAATTTAAAATTACAGTATGACGAAATTATTAGAGAGTACTTAAATAAAAATTATATTACCCGCATAGATAATTATAATTCCAGTGAGAGGCAATATATTATTCCTCACCACGCAGTTTCACGCAATGATAAAATTAGTACGAAATTACGAATAGTTCTAGATGCAAGTGCAAAAACAACTTCCGGGTTGTCGTTAAACGACTGTCTGCATACCGGGCCAAACTTACAAAATGATTTACTTGCGATCTTAATTCAATTTCGTTTATTTCCTATTGCTATAAGTGCCGATATTAAGCAGATGTATTTACAAATATTGGTACATAATAATTATCGTAAATTTTTACGAATTCTATATCGCTTTGAAGATGAGGATAGCGCTAATTTATATGAGTTCAATCGCGTTTGTTTCGGTCTGTCTTGCAGCCCATATTTAGCAATGCGGACAATCCGCGAACTAGCTGAACAAGAGAGACAGGAATATCCATACGCAGCAGATGTAGCTCAAAGTAATTTATTCATGGACGATTTGGCAATATCCGTATGTACACCGCAAGAAGGTATAAACCTATCTAACCAATTAATAAACATGTTTAAAAAAGGTGGTTTTGATCTAGTAAAATTTATAAGTAATTGCCCCGCATTATTAGAATCAATTCCTGAAAATCATAACCTTTCACATGTTCATTTTGATCAAAATGACAATTTAAAATTATTAGGCTTAAAATGGATTCCTGAAAAAGATCAATTCGTAATCTCGGTAAAGGAAACTTCGCAAATAATTACTAAACGCATTATCTTAGCAACTATCGCTCGCTTGTGGGATATCAATGGTTTCTGTGCACCCGTAATATTAAAGGCTAAGTTAATTATGAAATCGCTTTGGTTACAACATGTAGATTGGGATGAATGCCCACCGCAAGATATTTGCGACGCATGGTGCATCCTTCGAAATGAGCTACCACTTTTATCTAGTGTAAAAATTCCTCGTTTCTTAGGAGTGCCATCTTACAGTTCTGAGTTGATAGTAGTAGGTTTTTCAGACGCAAGTGAAAGTGGATACGGCGCCAACGTTTATTTGTGCATTAAGGGTTCTCCCAACACGGTCAATCTAGTATGCGCTAAAAGCAAGGTGTCGCCAACTGCTAATAAAATGCAAACTCTAGCACGCCTCGAATTATGTGCATTGTTATTATTATCGAAGCTTATTTACTTTGTTATCACCACTATTTCACCGCGTTGCAATATCACAAATATACTTATCGATTAGTATCATAAAAAATATTTACACGCAGGTCCTCACCAATTACTCTCGATGTTACGCTTAAATTACTGGATTATTTCAGGCAGGACAACAGTTCGAAAGCGTTTTCAAGCTTGTAACAGCTGTTTTAAAGTTTCGCCTAAACCCATGTTTCCATATATGTCCGCTCTTCCCTCCTTTCGAGTTAATGAAGCTAAGCCTTTTTTAAAAACCGGGACCGATTATGCAGGCCCAATTCCTATATTAATAAGTAGATATCAAGGTGCGCGCCAAGAAAAGGCTTATATTTGTTTATTTACTTGTTTAGTAACAAGAGCTGTGCACATTGAATTCGCGGTTGATTTAAGTACTGAGTCATTTATCAAAGCTTTCAAGCGATTTATATCGCGTAGAGGAAATTGCTTAGAGTTATTTTCGGACAATGGCACTAACTTCGTAGGTGCAAAAGCGCATTATAATGATTTACATAATTTTATTAAATCTAAAACTTATTCGGAGGCATTTTTGAATGAAGCTGTAGAGCACGGTATTACCTGAAAACGATCACTCCCAACGCTCCTCATTTTGGTGGTGCTTGGGAATCTAATATAAAAGGCATTAAGTCGCATTTAAAACGCGTTATAGGCGACACGCTACTTACCTATGAAGAGTTTACAACACTTCTTACACAAATCGAATGTATACTAAACTCACGACCACTTTCTGTTTTGAGTTCGGATCCGGCCGAACCTACAGCTCTAACTCCCGCACATTTTCTTAACTATGAACCGCTCAATTCTTTTAATTTAGTTGACACTGCTTCGCAACCGCAATCTTTGTTGAAGCGCAAATACTTATTGGATAAGCTCGTGGAATCCTATTGGAAACGCTGGAGGAATGAATATTTGTCAACGCTCCAAACTAGACAAAAATGGAATGCACGTACCGCAAATCCTACTGTAGGTTCTGTTGTTCTACTTAAATCTGATAACGCTCCTCCATTAAGGTGGCCACTTGGTATTATTGAAACCTGCCACCCTGGTGCTGACGGAATAGTCCGTGTGGTTACTGTCCGCACTCAAAGCGGTACTTATACGCGCCCGGTTGTAAAGGTCTGTCCTTTACCTACCCAATAATCCTTCTAATAGTTCCTTTCCTTTGTATATTATTATCCTTTTTCTACTTTAATATTAGTTTATCCTTCAGTTAAATTTGTAATTCCGCTTCCGCATTTCCGCTCATCCATCTAATTTTCTTTCACCTCCTCTCCAATATTTTGAGCTTAGGAGACGCTTCTCTCCTAAGGTCGGGGGTTATGGTGAATCATTCGGTTGCTGGGGTGAGAATGTCAGGAATCACTGTCATTCTTGCCGAGTGATTTTCTCTTGCCTGGCAACCCGCGCCGCGAGTTAAACTTGACAGTTGGTTTAAAAATATACGCGCAACCGCTCCGCAACGCAAACCGCATAACTTTTATAATAATCTACAATATCGCCGCATCACGTTTTTACACCGCTTCTACGCCATTACATAAGCTGCAGGATCCTCGGGATTGGATGTGCACGAGAGATTGCTCGGTAAGTGGACATATTCCTTATATTTTCGCCCTGAGCGACCCAGTGTATCACCAGACCCTCGGCAAGAAATAGGAGATTTGGAGGCCGGCCAGCCCGCAGTTGGTATTTTCTACCACGATATACTTACAAAATAAAAACATTTTAAAAGAAAACCATATTGAGTTTCTTGCCGGCTCTTCTCTGCTGGGTTATTTTCCAAACCGGTGGTAATTTTTCACGTTCATAAGCGCCATCTTAATGCTTAAGTCGAATAAAGAATATTTGATTTGATTCAATTAAATAAAATAACTGCTACGTGACAGCCCGAGATCCCGCCAAAAACTCGGTATTTTTATTGTGCACGCAGAGTGGTCGGTCGTGTATTTTAGCATCGGTGGTGTGGCAGCACTGTGTGCACTGTGCGCGTTGTGCTGCGCGTGCGTGCGCGCGGCGAGACGTGCGTGTGCGCCGGCGAGACCGCGGTCTCGGCCCGCGTACCGGCTGCTGCCGCTCGCCGACCACGACGACAAACCTTGTAAGTCATACAACATTACGTGCGGTGCCGGCTAATAATACTACCCCCCCCCCCCCCCCTTTTTTTGACGAGGGGAAATGCATTTACGTACTACCCTTACCTATCGCATTAGTGAACCTATTGCATTAGTGATCGTATTGCATTAGTACCCCACCCCCCCAAACCCATATCCAATTTCCATCCATTTTCTAACAATGCCTACCTTTTTGGGGGAGACCTATGTCCCAACAGTGGACACGTCTTATGGTTAAATAGATGGATCGCTAATACACTGGGGTCTTCGCACATTTACAATCCAAATGGCGCCATCTTTTATTGCGATGACATTGGCGCAACATTGGTAGTGCGGCCGGATTTCGCTTTAATGGACGCGGGTTCGAGCCCACCTATCCAAGTCTAAAGTTCGCCTGAGCTTTCGAAGGAAAACATCGTGAGGAAACCTTAGCATGGTGGTAGGGCATTTTCTAATGATGCCCGCCTGGGTAGCTACCACACTCAAGTTCGAAAACCTGTCTCCAAATACCAATAGGTGTGTTCCGGCTGTATCACTTGACAACCAGTACAAACTTTGTGTGTTTATCACTTAACATCAAGTGAGATTGTGGTCAAAGTACAGTGCAGTATAAAAAAAATAATGACAAAAGATAAAACAGTTAGGACATTTTTCTCCTCAACCGATTTTCTTTATTTTTGTCCAAAAGTCATTGTTGAACTCATTTATTGTTTATCTATATACTAATAAATAAAATTGTGAAGTGTTTGTTTGTAATGTCAAACTAATATTTTTTTTACTAAATAGATATGAATGCATATACGAGACCTATTTCAAAAATACAATTTTTAAGAATTGTTGTCTGTCTGTCTGTTTGTTCCGGCTAATCCGATTTTGTCAGGACTTTTTCCGCGTAACTTAGGGTACTTTTGTTTTTCAATAATAATTAGGGTTCCGTGTAAAAATCTTCAATGCACAGTTTTATTGCCAAATATTTGAATTCGTGAGAAATATTTTTTGCTTAATGTTAGCTGTTTTTTGGAAACAATTAGAGATCCGTATAAAAAAAATATTGTATGACGCAGCGAAAAATATATGAAACACGGACGCAGCCGCATACACACAGCTAAGCCAAAAATGGGGACAGTTTTTTTTCCCTTCAAATTTATGGTTACATTTGTTTAATTTCTAGTCGCGAACAAACACATTTCGGAATCTGAAACAGATTCTGACGTGTTGTTTGAATCTAGAAGCAAGACGGGATCGTTTACGCCTAGAACTATGAACGGAGACCCACAAGTTAACGGATGGAAAAAGAACGGACCACATAAGGGTTCCCGTAGGGTGAAAACGTAGCTCATAACCACTGATCCCTACCCACATGTTAAATATATTAAAGTGAAATGTGTATGTTTGAGGTACATACAAATATACTTGCCTAACTGTTAGATGGGCGATTGTATGACAAATTAAACTTATAATGTGTACAAACAATAATTGGCCAAAAAATATTTTACTATTTTATACCTTATATAATTTCGGGTCCATCGTAAAAAAACACAAAAATTATACGAAACGAAATAAAGTAATCCGAACTATTAATAATTTATTGGACTTAAAATAAAATAAATGATGGTGCATGTTTATTAAAAAACCATTTCAAAATAGTTTATTTAATTGATTCGATTTATATAAATTAAATCAATTGTTAAATTATATATTTATGCTTTTAATTAATGTTCGTTTTCATCCATTTGAGCATCATAAAACGCTCATAAATTTCAAAAATAATTCCCCGTTGTTCAGCATTGGTCATTTTGGTTATTAAGTGTGTGTGTGTGTGTGTGTGTGGTTTTCTATTCTCTGATATACAGTATTTCTCAGTTTCTTCGTTCTATTTCTTTCACGGTCCAATATCATTCATTAATATCGCTTTCTTTCCAACATATTTTACATTTTCCAAATTTTTTTCATATATCTTTTGACCATTTAATTTATACCTATGGTAATTTTTTTTTATAAATAACTAATTCTTATTTTCGACCGCGCAAAAAGGTGTGCCAATATGAATTTTGCAATGTTTTGGCAAATTGGCGTCTAGTTAAAAGTTAATTCTAGTTAACTAAACATGGTAGAAATAATCTTTATTACAAACTATTATATCAGTATTGTTGAAAAGATATCCCGAAGTGGTAGAGGAAAGTGGATAAACTGGAGTTAGCTTTTGTCCTCTCTTCTGCATTCCTTCAAGACTTTATTATTTAGATCTTAGGACTGAAATCTGCATCATTAATCGTATCGCTAACTGTATTGGTTTAATTTCATATAACATTTAGCCTAGCCCTTTTTAATTTAATTACTATATCCGTTAATTAAATAAGCGTGAAAATTATAGGCCGTTTTAATTGGTTATTTACGTTAACGTCGAGTTACAATCGCCCAACTATACGTAAGTGAGATATGAATGTTATTTATCTCTAAATGGAATGACCTCCAAACGGATGTTTTCAGAGACCGTATGTGGTGTCAAGGTCTTATATATATAGATAGATACAAGTTTTGTAGGTATTTTTATAACATGACAGTCGCGTATACATTAAGCGAACAGTTAAATTTTTGATAACCATTACTACAAAAGTCAAATGTTATCATGTTATCTATTACTATCTATTATCTCAGTATATCATTAAAACTGTAAAAGTACAAAAAAAAAAAAAAACAAAAAAGTGATATACTGCGTATTATATGATTGTAAGTATTAAATATACAATGTCTTGAATTAAGTATTTGTTTAAAATAATAAGATGGGTATACATTTATGTGACGCAAAACGTCTGGACAAAAGCAACGCTATTTTTCATTGCCTTGGCAACACCAAAAACTGTCTATGGGTCAAGAAAATCGTACTATTAGTAGATAGATATAATTTAAGGTGGCGAATAAATTTGCAGATGATTTCTTCTGGCATTCTATACTGTTTTTTTGTCACCCATAAATAACCAACACGGTTTCATAGCTTGACTGTAACAAAGCCTGCATTTGCAGCCCAAACGCACAAGTTTGCAAGCTCTTTGTACTGCTCACTCGATCAGTATACAGCTATTCATTAAAAAAGACAATGTCAATAATAATATTGACATTAAAAAACATTTCATAGTTTAAACTTTGACCATTTAGAACTAAGAAGGTATTATTTATCTGATAATATTCTCATTCAAACACTTAAATAGGTATTATTTTTATAATGATTGCCGAAAATTTTATTTATAATTTTCTTTCATTTGATTTACGTCTGAATCGAGTAAATTCACGGCAGTTAGCAATGTTTCTATTCTACCTGATACTAATAATTTTAGGTGAGAAGAAAGTATTAGAATAAGTAAATATCGCTTCCCAATTTAGAAACACTGTTGATTATTTTATAAACACAAAAATAATGGAAATATATGTAATTATCGATATCGTTCGAAATCAACTATTTCCGTTTGTACAAACTAATAAATGCAGTTTGAATAACAAAATGTCTTTCTTCCTCATAACGATTATTCAGTTTCATGATAATTCATTTGTTCAAAACAATTCGCCGTAAAAATATTACAAATGCACCAATAAGTTATTATTACTATGGGATTGATGTATATATTGGTGTAAATATCGTTGCTCGTATTTCACGCTTGCATAAAACAACAAATGCATTAAATAAAACATTACAGCTACAGTTCAAATAAATAAAATTATGTTGCCAGACTCGTAGACTAATTGACAATAGA
Organism: Samia ricini; assembly: GCA_014132275.2. Taxonomy (NCBI): domain Eukaryota; kingdom Metazoa; phylum Arthropoda; class Insecta; order Lepidoptera; family Saturniidae; genus Samia; species Samia ricini. The sequence goes on from AP028159.1 coordinate 7,662,613, forward strand.
AGATTATTTTTTAATTATTATTCCAGTATTATCTTAATATTAAAACAGATTAAATGGAATATATTTATGTGAATAAACTAAATTTTAAATATAACATTTTGTTTCATATTCGTTAATAGTTTAGCTTTTTCGATGTCCTTACATAGGCTTATTTTTTTCATTATTTGGCAAAAGCCATAATGTATTATTTTTATCGCAATGTATGATATCTAATCTTCATAGTACGCTATATATAGGCATTGTATGAACGTGGATCATATTACGATATTTTATTTCAGAAGAATGAGCGACTTATATATGTGGTGTCATATTAATATGTTACACTAAGTACCTATTATATATCTACTGTTAAATCCAATAGACATGTAAATAGATATCTTGATGGAGGTTTTTATTAGAAAGTTGATTGATCATGAAGTATTTTTTAATTTGTGGCGTAATTTAATTTTACCATATATTCCCTGCAAGTTACTTAACTTAAAGTACTTTGTTCATTGGATACAAGTGAAATGTATTTTAGTCTTTTCATAAGTGATTCAATTCTTTTTAATTTGAAAAACTAGTTGCGAACATTTATATGAAGATTTCTTGAAAAAGTGAAATGTTAGTTTTTCCAAAAACTAAATTAGCAACTAAAAATAATATAATGATACGGTACATTCAAAAATATATTGAGTTTTACTAGAATTTTGTTAGTTGGCCAATGGACAGAAGTATGAAAATGTTCATTGGACAATTAAATTCAAGTAGTTTTACAAAATCTTTGCAAATGATTGTGTTGCTATAATTTTTATTTATCCAATAAACACATTTTTCAAACTAAGTTTTTTTTTTTCATTTTTCATACAAATGTTAGAAGAAAATGCCCCGTTCAGTTACTTAGAAACTGATAGACGATTATAGACTACATAGATTATATGAAAATGTACTTAATATAGTCATGTAATGTGCGTATTTAAAATGAATAAATTTATCAATTCAATTGAAATAATTTCATTTCCTTGACTGTTACAGTTTAAATATGTCTGACATGTCGCATTATATATTCATGTAAAATTTATTTTTTCTCTGAAATTAGTTGTATAAATTACTGAGGTTAGACATAATAAATCTAGTCCTAATAGGTGATAATAATGTAACCTAGTTTAAGTTTGTCACCATATTTATATCATTGTAATCACTTCTTACTATTATTTACAGGTTTTATGTATTTTTAATTTACAATAAATCGTGATTTTAGACCATCTAAGTGTTTTGCTTTGACCCTTTTGTTTACCGCTTCAGGAGTGTTTAATACTTTAGTATTTATGAATACTAATGAAAAACAGAGATGTTGTCTATGTGATTAAGTCTGGATGTTCCACTTTCTTGATTAATGTATGTTTTTTTTTAATTCTGCCTTTTGAAAAAGCATTGTTTTAAAATAATGATGATTCAATGGTAGTTGTAGTTTGAAACTGCTTCGATGAACATGGGTTTGGGGTAACTTCATGAAAGAAAACCATGTAGTAGAACGTTTTTTTTTTTTTAATTCCCGTCTGGTTAAGTACAGTTCTGAAGTTGACAATCTGCCGGCAAGCCCTTTAGCTTTAGCACTCTCAGCTGTATCAAATTTGAACTAAACATATCTTAACGTTAAATGAGCTTGTGCTTAGACTAATATCACAATAGCAAATTTTTATTCAATACATGTGGATATATGTTACCTGTAATAAAATCCCCAATTTTGTGAATTTAGTCCCTTTTCGGGCTAATTTCCGGAACGGCTGGACCGATTTTGACAGGACGTTTTTTGGCAGATAACTAAAGTTACTCCGCGCAACTTTATTTTTCGAATATAATTAGGGTACCGTTTAAAAAAAAACTTAATTTTTACTTACAGCCGGTTAACTTTAAAAGTGGATCCTCCTAGACAACTTATTCTTAGACTTATTAATAGTCATAAAGACCCGAAATCACTTAGGATATTAATGGAAGTAAGAAAATAAACAGGCTATATTATATACAAATTGTTTTATTACAAAATTTATTGCTTTCATATCTTTAACATTCACTACATATTAGAGGTAATTTCATAAATTTGTGACAATTTGAACACTTTGGACGTAAGTACATCCCGACTTACGAAGCAATAGGCACTGCTATTAAATTTTATTCTAAGAAACCTGCCTACCAATTAACATAATATAAATATTTTTTTATAACAAAAAAAAATGTATGAAAGTTATTTAAATAACAATTTAAACCAGTGGTCGTCATACTTTTCTGGTCAAGGGTCACATAGGTTAATGTGAGATAACACTGCAAGCCACACTAATAGATTGGGTAATTGATAACATTTATTAATTGAAATATTTTGTGAGTTGCCAAAAGCCAATTTCAGCTTTTCAGAGCTAAAGTTTTTTCAGAGAAGTTATTTTCTGGAATTATTTGTTCATGGTGTCGTCAACTACCTAATTCCATAATATTTTAGCATCAACGTAGGCAGCATAGTGAGAATTAAGGTAAATACATAATGTATATTACAAAAACGTAAGGATAAATAAATAAATATAAAATAAGAAAAAGCAGAGAAGGGCGGGAAAAAAGAAAAGTGACAAATATCGGCCAAGGGCCGCAGCTTGACAACCACTGTTTCAAACAATGGTCAAATGTTATCATCATATTTTATAATCATTTTAAATTTATCTTCGGTAATTAGGCAAATGCACGATGATCACGCGAAATATTATTTGATATTTACCTTATCACAATTGTCATGAATTGTAACAAATAAAGAAATAAAATATAAATAACCAACAATAAATGATCAAGAACAGCTTATTGTCTGTTATAATTTACGATATACTAAGATTATTTAACTGGGAATATCTTTGAATTTATATACTGTTTGCGAAGGATGCTAATTATTAAAAATTAGACGCTAATAGTAGGGCCCCAATTTATATAATACATAAATGTTTAAGTTAAATGCTTTTCGGTGTATAGTTTGTTTTCTACGTAAATCCTAATACCTATGGAAAAAATCTAATGTTTATTTTCCTTATTTCAATATTAAATATGAAAAACTCATCCATATTTCCATTATTTTATGGTTACTGTATAGGATTGGTTTTGCACGGTCAGGCGCCACGAACAAACACAATAGTCCTTGGCTCGTAATTGTACGGCGAAGCACTAACAATAACCGTCAGTCACTCCGTCAGAGGTAAGTGGCAAAATGAATAATGGGCGATTGTGTGAACACCACCGGTCACGCTATACCGAGATTCCTTTCAAGTAAGGCGAAAAAACCGACTTCGCCATTTTGCGTCACTAACCATTGTCAATTGTCCACCATCATACACCATTGCCCAATTTACTTAAATTCGATATTCTATAGTGGATCATCATAGCCCGTTGTGTACTGGAGCCATTAAATTAGATGGAAATACGGAATTGTACAATATGTTTTACTTCTGTAATACAAAGGATAGGAACTTGCGAGATCTTGTTCACCATAGAGTTATTTATTCTAATTAAGCAAAGCGGCTCCATACGCATAACAGAAACTATTCTAAATAATTATTCAATGCATTAAATTTTTAGAATATTAAATGCATCAAAAACACGCGGTCGCAATTACGTTTATAATTGTTTCCATATATATCACTTAAAAAATTGTGCTTGAGCTTGACGGAAGTCTCATTTATTATTTTCATATATCATGTTAATCACTTCAATGTATTTTCAAGACCTCGAGCATAGTCAAATATGTTATATTGAAAAACTCTACAATGAATACAAAAATTGCTTTGTATGCTTGTTAACACAGAGTAATTAATAAATTTGAATAATTTTTATTTTTTACAATCCTTAAACTCAACTACACATTTTTTTAATATTTTAGATCTTGTTGGCCATATTTTATCATTTTTAATCCATATTGATCTGGGCTCTAACTATTACTTGCTATTACTAATACAAAAATATACAAAATTGTTATAATTAACCATCGTAAATGGAATAGCATTCAATATCACTAATTTAAATAACAGATAACAATATGCTTAAATGATATTGTCTGAATAATTCTGAATAAATAAATATTCTGCACAATGTATATGACCAATACCTAACAATTTTGGTATAGTTCCTAGAATTTGCAAATATTAAGCGTAAATGTGAAATAAGATTATTAATGTGGAGTATGTATCTTACTACAATACAAATAGATGCAAATTTAATTAAAAAATTAGTCATAAGTACTATTTCATACAATTTTTAATTTTTTTAATTACAATTTATTGTAAATATTATTGTAGTTAAATAATAATAAATAAAACATATTCAGTCACATGTAAAAATATATATTTTTTAAATATAAAAAAGTAGATTATTTTACTTTAAAATATATTGTTCAATGTTGTATTGACAAAAATAAAACAATTTTTTTTGTTAAAATTTGCATAGAGAACGTAAGTAGCACAAGTATAAACACTTGTAAAAATCACAAGAGCAAATGATGCTCCTAAATATTATCAATCATACGAACCCTAAACCACATAAGCAAGAAGTTAAATTTTATATCTACACAACCTCATACCTTTCTTTACTTTACTATGTTTAAAGTAACAACAGGAAATTGTATATGGTACTACTATTCTATTATTTCGCCTTCTTCTTTCCAGATTTCACAGTTTGTTCCACTTCTTTAGACCACACTGACCTATTTAAGGTCTCACCAACATTATAAAGACTGCAAACTAAACCCAAACAGCATAGATAAAAGACTACTCTAACTGGCCAATTAATAACACTCAATATGGGATACACCCAGCTTTCTGTTTTAAAGTAAATTACATGGATCCAAATCATATAGCTTAACATAAATGTACAAAGAATAGATAGGCCAACCTTTTTTCTAGGATACATTCTGAATGATGTCACAAGATCAATTAATATACATCCCATAATATTGGTATGCAAAACATGATTCAGCCATGTTGGAAAATAAGGGTCAAAACTTCTTGGTAATATTAATTCTCTATCAATGGCATAAATACCCCAGAATGTTACACCTACAAACATAGCTACAGGAAATGCTAAAGCACTAAACATTACATCTTTGATACGTCTTATCAATGGTTTCTCAGATGATGTGGGCTCATTATTACCTATGAAATCATTGAGTAGGGCCAAAGTAAAATATAATGTTTGTATCATCTGAAACAAAATTGAATATTATACAACACTACTATTAATAAAAATATGATGTGTGATGTAAACTGAACTTAAAAAGGATGAAATGTGAATAAAAATTACACATATATAAAAGAATTATGTGTAAAAGTTTCTATTATGTTTGATACCATTTAAAATATAAGGTCTATTGCTTCTACACTGTTCTTAGTGTGAATGAATAAATTCTTTATTGTACCAATAATCTGTACACTGGTGACCATAAGGCATTTTCTAGCAGCAACATCATTCTAACCAGCAATAATGCAGAAATAATACAATAAAAAATTTAGTGGTATTTTAAGTAATAATAATCAAACAATAACATAGAACGAAACTCAACCATGGCAAATTAAGTAGCTCATATATAATCTTTTAGTGTTTTTAGCATACTTAGACACTGCATCATTTAATATTCATTCATATTCTATACTAGTTAACATTCATGTTGAAAATCTCTCACTAAACATTTACTTATAATTGGAAGGAAGAAGATTATACAGACTGCTAGGTGGGTGGCTTAGAGAATTCAATTGTTAACGTCAATTCTTGGTGCAATAAGTACCTATATTTTTCTTTATAATAATAACAATTTGTAATGATACTGATAATCATTTATAACATTAGTAAGCAATTTCTTAACTGTGATAGATAATACTATGATAAGTAGCTTGTGGAAAATTAAAAGGGTTTAATATTCGAATTTATAACTTCAAAGACAGCCTCTACTAGAAATAAGTATATAACAAAGTTTGAAAAATAATTAAGTTCTTACGGCATTTAAATGAGTTAAATATTTTAATTTGCCCCCATACGGTGTAACAGTTGCTGATGCACTAGGTACTTTCACATATACTTGGTCGTAATAACATCCGTAACAAAACTGTATAGCCGCAAACAGGTGAAATAATGCTCGTAGCATTTTGATATCTGAAATACAGTTATGAAATAAATTAAATATGTAATTTTAATTATTACCTACAACTAGAAATCTAGATATTCTTTTTTTGTAAATCTCCGAGGTAACAATGATTATATCTAATACCCTAATCAATATTATTACTAACCTACTTTCTGTTATTACTATCAAAGATATGGTTCGAAAATTATATTTTAAACAATTAAAATTATCGAGGACAGTACTTTAGAATTTCTATTATCTTGAGCTATCAATTCAAATTTATCAACATAAAAACACAGGATCCGATCAACCTATGAGCAGGGTGACCACAGACTTACTAAAGATGCTAGCGGTGACACTTTTTTTCAGCAAATTTACTATAAGAATCGTCAAAAACTACTAAAATGTACTAACACATTTTACATATCTACTAAATTTCTACTTATCAGACAAACGGTGTTTCATGTGTATGTTATATATAAGTCACACTACGTACATGAAATAGTTTATTTATTAAAAAATTACAATATTCTATTTCTGAAATAAATTACATCTTCACTCGTTACATTCTCTATTGATTTTTTTATTACTTTTTGAAGTGAAACGCGCGATGAAAGTAAAATGTTAAAGTCGCGTCACAAATTTGAATATTAAAGTACGTAGTTTAAAGAAAGAGAGACAAGATAAAAACACGCCTTACTTTTTGAATGTAGAATGATGATGTCTTTTTTCTTTGTGGTAAATTCATTCTTAAAGAAGCATGCGCATCCAGAGGATTAGCTAGGGGAGAGTTCCCGGTCCCCCACGAGTGTCACCAGATAGTGATTCCTAAAAAATACACTACGGAAAATCTTCACCATACAACACTGCACATCCATTCAACCGAAAGAAGTCCACTGCTGGACATAGGTCTCCCCCAAAGATCTCCACGACGACGGGTTTTGCGCCACTCGCATCCAGCGTACTCCTGTGACTTTTACCAGGTCCACCTTGTGAGGGGCTTATTCACGCTTTGTCTTCCAGCACACGGCAGGAATTCGAGAACACATTGGTCCCATAGGGCATCGGTTCTATGAGCAATGTGGCCAGCCTATTACAGCTTCAGTTTGGTAATTCTCCAGACAATGTTGGTTACTTTGGTTCTTCTGCGGGTCTCTTCATTTATTCTCTCGACTACCACCTACAAAAATTTGCATTACTTTGATTTGATTATATATTGATGGTTTGATTTTTGATTGATGGTGTGACACCACAATATCTTCACCCATGCTGGCTACGGCAATGTTTGCATGACTGTAGTTTGAAGAGTGGGCATACATATTTCTTTTCTCTTTCTCAGTGTATGATATCTAACGCTTACTAATAATTAGGCTTACAGATTTAAACTAAACATTGTCAAAAAAATGTACGCTCTTTTTTCATTTTCTATCACTCCATTTACTTATTACAGACCTTTTGTGGGCAAAATGGTTATCGTATTTTGCATACGATATTGCTTGTGTTTATCAAATTTACTCAAGTTTTGAAACTTGGGTTTATTGTCATTATGACATAATTTAGTGACAGTTGCCCAAAACCCTTCCACACCAGTAATAGCATTTTGCTGCTTGTTGAACAAGGTAAACCTCCGTTGAGTGTTTGCAATTTTATACATGTATTTTGATCTTCTACAATATCAAATCTACTAAATCATTTTGACCTACCAAAAATTTGTAATTAAGGCTCATAATCTACTAAAAGTGGTCACGCTGCCAAGGTATGACAGCAGAGATATGACCACAGAGTGCATACTATATAGTAAAATATTTATTATTTATATCTGGTAAAAGATATGACACTTGATAGATAAAAATAATATATTTCTAGTGTCCAACCGAAGGTTCGGTTTCGGTTTTGGCCAATAAATCTTGTTTCGGCAAAAGTTTCGATTTCGGCCAGAAATCGGCCAAATCTTCGGCCGCGCCAAAACTTTATTATCACGCATCTTTCGGGTGATTTTGTGACTCGTGTGTCATAGTCATGTTTTATTCGTTTTTATCTGATTTTTCAAATGATTTTCAATCAAATTGAAGTGATTTGGAACACAATATTGTACCAGAAGATAATGAATCTGATCCATAAAAAGCACTAATTTTTTTTTTTTTCGAACTAGTCACATTAATAAAACTTAAAACAACTTATAACAATTGAAAGTGGATTTCTCTACATAACTAAAATACAGTTTTATAGATGTAAAATAGGGTGTGTATAGACTTACTACGATACTAAGTATAGTTACACCAGCTCATTGGACGCGAGTAAGGAAACGCGCGACAGCATCTGGAAGGGATATATGTAGTATCTAGGGAACGTGCGAGTGGATTCGAACGCAGGTCGCCTTATCTGGACAGGCTCTTACTCTATGATACCATTGATGGCCAAGAAGAAATGGAGTATCAATAATAATGGTAACTCAATTTCCTTTTTTCTTTTTTTTTGACGGGGGGAAATGCATTTACGCACTACCCTTATCTATTGTATTTGTGGGATCAAATACAATAGATAAGGGGGCACGGAGTGACTAGCTCCGTGCCAGTGTGGGACTCACCCGGGCGTGAAGCGCCCGGAAATACCCACTAAAACCCCCCGGAGCCGTCCGCTGCATTTGGGATGGGGGCGACACGGGGTGGCTTTCGCAAGCACCGCATTGCCTGCCCCCTGCAGCGAACCCACCAGGCCCGTCAGTGCAATGGCCCGGTGGGGATGAAGGAGAAAAGTTCCCCTCCACCACTTAGCCCGCCTCTTGAGGAGAGGCATGACCAAAGGTCAGACATCCAGAGGGCGGAACAGACTTCCGCCTCCCATAAAAAGGAAAGAAGAAAAAAGAAGAATAGAAAGAGCAGTGGCAGGCAAAGAGAAAAAAAAAAAAAAAAAAACCCCGGACACGCCTACGTGCGGAGAAAACTCCGCACGTAGCGTATCCATCTCCCCCTGGGCCTCTTTCGCCTCCGAGGATCCGCCCTAGGGTCCTCTTCACACGGGCCCTCTCAGCGGCCTCCTTCTGCAACATCACCTGTTCGCAGAAGGAGGCAACCACCTCCCAGACCTCCTCGCTGCCGACCATGGTCTTGACGACCGTCGGCAGCGAGAGGTCTGGCCCTACCGCCGCCACCATTGCACGACGCGGCTCCTCCCACGCGGCGCACTCCGCAAGGGTGTGGTGCGCTGTGTCTTCCGCCGCGTCACAGTGGTGGCACACCGCCGACGGCTCCCTCCTAGCTATCTTGTGCAGATACCACCCGAAGCAACCATGCCCGGATAGTATCTGCACAAGCCTAAGTAACTCAATTTCCTGCAAGGAACCCCTTATCACTGCTCCAAGACATGTTTGAGTATAGCTTAATGAATACAGACCGTATTGCTGTAATGTTCGAACCGTATTTCGTCTATCTTGGAGATAACTATGTGAACGATCTTGATTACTATGTGTCCTTAGTGTCAAATGCTGCTGTAACTCTCAGACCTTCGCTAACAACTTCAAGTCTCTGGGGTAGGTAACAGCACATCTCTGTGACGTGATAATAGAGAGTGAACTCTTGCCGATTTTTGAAAATTCCCATGTGGAAGTAAGTTTTTCTGTATTTATACATCATACGATATATGGATACTTCATTGCGAGATCAACCGCTTGTGATTGTCAGAATTAGGACCCCTGGGTGCGAAATACTTGAAGAATGAACGATTTCAAGCTAATTGAAAAAAAAAGTCTATAAATAATAGTCTGTTTTTCTAAACGCGTTAAACAGCGAAAAGTACAGCTCAATAGATAGACTGATTCATCTGGATGGTTTAAGTAAGCAAAGAATTTATTAAGTTTTTAAGGGGTATATCATTAGATATCCTCTCGAATCCGGGGCAGTTCGTTACTTTTTAATAATATTTGATCTACAACTTTTGATAGTGATTAAATGAAATGACAAGAACTTTAAATATTTAATGAAAACGTTTCGCTGGGCACATGGAATCAAATGGGCGGCAATTTAGAAAACGGTGATGGAGCCTCGTCGGGATATGTCGCAGTGAAGCCGGATGGAGCAAGACGAGCATATTTCGGCGGTGCGTTTGGCATCTCTGGTAATGCGCCACGGATTAAACGCCTCAGTGCTGTGTTACGACGACGCAGTCGTACAACTTCTTCGTGAAGTATCTCGCGCTCTATAAATAAATATTAGGATAAATAAATTATTCCAATACTAGCTGGTGCAAGTTCAGTCCGCGTGGAATTCCTCGTTTGGAGCATGATAATTATTATAACCATTTACTGTATTTTTAATCTCTTAAGTATTCGATCATGGTCTAGTTAAAATATCTTCAAGAAAAAGGTACAATCCATACTAACATTATCAACACGCTTTATCACGGCAAAAATACTGAACCGATTTAAATGAAATTTGGTACACTAGTCTAGAGCCTAAGAAAGGACATGGGCTACTTTTAAAAACAAAAAAGGGTTGTAAGAGATTGAAAGGGGAGATGAAAAGTTGTAAGGAAATATCAAAAGTAAAAGTAAAAAAAGTATCGTCATTTTTAGACCTAGAAGCTTAAAACTTATTTTTAGGCTGTTGATTTGATATAAATAAATATGACATTCAAAGTTTCATCCTCAAGGGTATAAAATAACAATAGGGAATAGGGGATGAAAGTTTGTATGGAAATATGTGAATTAATAATGTTTATGTGAATGTTTTATAAGTTTGCGACAAGAGACAAAATATTAGAGCTATTCTGATGTAACATTAACTGAGGCATTACAAAATGTGAAACTAAAGTTATCGCGAGTAAAAACAACATATATACCCAGTCTTCAGTCAATCAATCGAGCCTTTCTATTTTTTTTTTTTCAATTTACTCTTATGTACATTTTGTTCTTCGATTTACTCTTGTGTATATTTTTTCCGCTAATAAAAAGGCTATAAATTTTCTTCATTCATTTGTTTTTTTTTATTAATGTGCACTTATTCACTGACACCTAAAGAACATATGAAACGCGAGTGGAGCCGCGGACACCGGCTAGTGGTAAATAATTGTGTATCGACTTCATTCACTATTATCCTCATAGCTTATATATTAGCTAATGTAACCAAATAATACATACTAAAAAACCTTACCAGATAATAACTCTATATTAAAAAAAAAGAATCATGTAAATAGAATCTCGAGTTATAAACCCAACTATAACGGAGCCAGACATTGAAACAATACCTTTTATATAATGTAAGGTGTTATAGATTTGACACTTTATACCTTGTAATATATTTAAATAACTGTTTAAACCAGTCAGAAGTCCATCCCAAAAAGAATCCTTCTCTGAGGGAAACCCGTTTTTCCACTCAGTCCAGTAGAGTTCGATTTCTTCGCTTTTCAATCGGCGCGATGGTGTAGAGAAATCTGGTGGTTTAACGCTATCCCTGCAAAGTTAAGAAATTATTATCATATTACGCGTGTCTATCTATCATTTTCAAGGCAATATATTTTTGAAGTGAAAGCTTCTTTAGCCTCGTTGTGATTTTAAAGTCGATGAAACGAAAAAGCGACAGTTCGTTTATGATGGAGGTCGGATTTATACAATTAATCTTTGAGAGCGTGGTTAGCCCGGTGGACTAATCCGCTTGTCATATAGACGGTACGACTGAAAGGTCAGAGGTTCACACACTTTTTTTTAAAGGTTTCACTTCTACCACTTGTGAATTGCACACATTTTTTTAATATGTCCATATTTTACCAGCGTAGTTCCCGTTCCCGTGGGATTTTCGGAATCTATGTCTATGAACCTATGTTCACTGTCCTGGATTTCAAACTATCTCCATACCAAATTTCATACAAATCGGTCCAGTAGCTTAAGTTTATTCGTTTTCTTAATCGTTTAATCTTTCCTCTTGATAATATTATTATCAGTATAGACGAATAATATATAATTAACGTACAATATATCATAAAGTTTTGTCTTTTCTGGCGGCACAAACACTTTGATAAATTCTCCCAGAGCTGTCAAAACTTGCATTGGCTCGATTTCCAGAGAATGTCCTACTGTAAAAAAATCCATTTATAAATACACCGACACTTAATTTCTGCAAAACTCTTTACATTGGCCCATTCTTCTTTCAATATTTCTCAATTCAAATTTGCAAGGAATGTTACTGTTCTGAAAAAAGTTGAATTTAAAGTGATGATGGCGGAGTCGGTGGTCCGGTCCGAGTTTCGGTGAAGGAAAATATCGTGATGAAACTATAGCACAGCGGTAGAGCGTTTTTTAATAATGGCCTCCTGGGTAGCTACCATCTTCAACTTCGAAAATTTATTGTCAAACACCAATAGATATAAACAGGCAGGATCACTTGAGAGCCAGTACATTTAGGCTTAATTTATTTTCCTTTCTAGACCACATAGCATCAGGTCAGATTTTGGTAAAAGCGTAAGCCTATACAGTGAAATGAAGACGTATTATTTGTAAATACCGCCATGTGCCATGTGGTGCTTAAGAATAGTACCACCCCATATCATTCCCGTGGGTGTCGTAAAAGGCGACTAAGGGTTAATGGGATGGATAATTTTGAAGGGGATGGACAGCAGCATTCTTCGAGCACCACAAACATCTACTACGATCGCCAACCCGCCAGCAAAGCGTGGCGATTATGGCAATTCCACCCCCCCCCCCCCTTATCTTTGGGGGAGACCTATGTCCAGTAGTGGACGTCTTTACAATTGAATGGGTGGATAGATTTGTATATAAAAGTTTCTCTCTGGGCAATAGACACGATCCTCATCAAATGTCGTCAGTTTGAGGTCACATACTTCCTATACCACTGATACCGAATCCTCATCTAATACAAGACACTTTAATGAATACAATAAAATAAATACCTTTATTGAAAAATAACAGCTAGTAAAATTGTAAGATATAAGCGTTTAGAGCTCCAGTGGGGACGCTCCATTTATTTCCCTAAAAACGAGTATTAACCCCTTGAACACTAACCTGGCGTTTACGCCAGCTTTTCATCGTTTTCCTATTGTCTTATTTTTATGGGTAATCCACATATTTAGTATAGAATCTGTACGAAACACTAGTGCAATGTCATATTGCAGTATAGTACGGCATCCTAGCATAAAAATAAGCACCTCATTTTTGATCAGATTTCAATTTTATTTTTAACGATCAGTCCTGTTTGTACTTTGTTTTTTGATAATTGACAAACAAAAATGATCAGTCAACATCTCTCTTACGTTACCATGGTAACGTATATATAATACTAACAAGGACATAAGAATGGATTTGAAGGTCTTTGTGGTGCTTGAGAAACGGGTTGTGATGAAACAGTAACAGCTCGGGTGCCGGGTGCGCGTCGTCCTGAACTAGATCCGCCGCCCTCAGACGTGACACTCACAATCAAAGTACTACCTGGAATCACATAATCTAAAAACTAAACGCAAAACCTAATCCGTTTTTTATGAAATGTTTTGAAGCGGAGATGGCGCATTGGGTTGTGCAGCCGGATTCCGCGTCAATCGACCCGGGTTTGATCCCCACTAAATCGGCCTGAGCTTTCGGTGAAGGAAAACATCGTGAGGAAACCATGGAATGGTGGTAGGGCATTAGAAAATGAGTCCGCCATTGAGCTACCGCTCTCAAGTTTGAAAACCTGTCGCCAAATACCAATACGTGTGTTCCGGCAGCATCACTTGAGAACCAGTACCTTTTTTTTTGACGGGGGGAAATGCATTTACGCACTACCCTTACCTATTGCATTAGTGAGACCGGAGTCCCCCAATGCAATAGGTAAGGGGGCACGGAGGGACGACTCCGTGCCAGTGCGGGACTCGCCCGGACGTGAAGCGTCCGGAAATACCCACTAAAACCCCCCGGGGCCGTCCGTCGCATTTGGGATGGGGGCGATACGGGATGGCTTTCGCAAGCACCGCGTCGCCCCCTGCGGCAAACCCACCGGGCCTCGTCCGTGTTGAGAACCAGTACCTAGGTTTAGTGTGTTTACCACCCTGGACCACATCGTCACTTAACATCAGATGAGATTGTGGTCAAAGTACTGAGCCCTATATCATATAAAAACACTAGACAGCCATGGGGATTATAAGCATAGACTAACATATAACATTTTGTATGGTTTTAACATGTATTGGCGCTCCGATTAATAATTATGCACATTCTCATATTATCTATTCATAATCAAAAGATAATATGATGGGTTGCGTAAATTTATTTAGTTCTTTTTTTTTTTTTTTTTTTTTTTTTTTTTTTTTTTTTTTTTTTTTTTTTTTTTTTTTTTTTTTTTTTTTTTTTTTTTTTTTTTTTTTTTTAGCTAATGCTGTTGACCGGAAGGGGCCTTTACAGCTTCACCGAACTTTGGGGGCGAGTGCTGAAGGCACTCGCCGCAATAAGGTGACTAGCTCAAGGGCTACCAAAGTGGTACGAACCTCGGCTTGGCCGTCACCTGAGTACTCAAGACTCACTCGCGAGTTGTATCCTAGCTAATCTTTATTTTTATTTACATAAAAAAAAAAAAAAAAGGTTCCTTACAGGACCTATGTACCTTGCATGTTATGCATGAGTGTGTATGGAGTGTTGTGCGTGTAATTGCTCAATGCGTGGGCAGTGTTACTGTATCGCGCTGGCGGCGACGTCAAGAGCCTCCCCAGTTGGGGAACGAGACACGTCTTGGGTCGCCGCCTGAGGGGGACCCGGAGTGTGTGCGGGAGCAAAGTTAGCCGCCTGTCCCCGGCGGCGGGAACGGCGGTTTCGCGGGCGTGGGCGCTGGCACGCATTCGTACGAGGTAAAGGAGGAAAGATCCTATTACTACGGGTTATGGTATCGTCGCGGCACGATAAGATTCTCTGCGGCCGACGTATACGACGCGGCTTGCGACCTGGCAAGTACGAGACGGCTCGCACGATGAGGGGGTTCGAGTGAGTCTCTGCGCGTTCGAAGAATGCGCGACTCTGGGTCTTAAAAACGGACCTAATGGAGGGCAGGTTGAGATCCCTGTGTAAATCCACAGTTCTCTCGAACCATTGGGCACCTACTGCCTTCCTTACAAAGCGATTCTGAATCCTTTGTAAGGCGTGCATGCGGGAACGAGTGATGTGTCCGAAGACAGGTGCGCAATACGTGATGATGGGTCTGACCACCATCTTGTATAGGGTAATCTTATGGCGGAGTGCCATTTTGCTCTTGCTGTTGTAGAGCGGATAGAGACGACCTAGCACCATGGAGGTCTGGCGCTTCACTTTCTTTATGTGAGATTTGAAAGAGAGTCTGTCATCTAATTGAACTCCTAGGTACCTGACTTCGGAGGAGTATGGGATTTCAGTACCCGCGTACTGTATGGGCTTGGGAGGGTCTTCCCTAAGTTTACGGCTTCTAGTGAATAATAACGCGGCGCTCTTACTCGGGTTTATCGCGAGACGCCATTTGAAATACCAAGCGCTGAGTTGGTCGACAGCGCCTTGGACGTATTTTCGTAAGACCGTTTTCTTACGAAAAGCGAAATAGATAACTGTGTCATCCGCGTATAGACCTAGCTGAACTCTTCCGAGATCAGGGAGGTCCGCTAAGTAGAGGTTAAAGAGGACAGGCGCCAGAATGGAACCTTGGGGGACTCCTGCGCGTATGGGGTGGGCTATAGAGAGAGCGCTCTCTACTCTATAGCGGAAACTACGATCGGTGAGGTAATCGTGTATGATTCTAACCAGAGTGTCGGGGATACCTAATCTAGTGAGTTTGTAGACGAGGCCCGTGTGCCAGACCTTGTCGAATGCTTTGGCAACGTCGAAGAAAACTGCGAGCGTATGCCAGGATTTATTAAATTCAGGGTGATTAATATTGGTGAGTACGTACTCCGTGAGGCGGAGCACCTGATGCGCACAGGAGTGTCTGGCTCGGAAACCAAACTGTTGGGGAGGCAAGAGATTTTTGTCCTCTATCACCTCTATGAGACGGTTCATAAGGATCCGCTCATAGAGTTTACCTAAGGTGTTAAGTAGGCTGATTGGACGGTAACTATCGGGTTGCCTGGCGTCTTTGCCAGGTTTGTGTATCCCTATAACTATAGCTGCTTTCCAGGCGGCTGGAAAGTGGTTGTTCTTGATGGCCGCATTGAAGATGCAGACCAGCAACGCGACCAGAGGCGGAGGAAGAAGTTTGATGACTTCGTTCCTGATTCCGTCGGGACCGGGGGACTTTCTGGGCTTAAGGCCCTTGATGGCAGTCGTAACCTCGTCACAGGTGACAGGTGAGAGGGGGACAACCGGAGTAAGAGCGAGGGAGTCCTTCACAGAGGATTCGACAACAGAGATGTGTTCGATATCAACGTTGTCGGTGACGGGAGCGCATTGATGCTCGAGGCTATCGGCTAAGCACTCGGCTTTTTCGATATCGTCAAATGCGGGTTGAAGACCCTGCGTATTTCTGTCCAGGGGGGGCATGTTAACGATGGTACGGTCCATCTTCATAGATCGTGCGAGCTTCCAGTACGCGAGGTGGGAAGGTTTCAGCTCTCCTAAGAGGCTGTCCCACCTTTCATTACGGATCTGATCTATGCGGCTTTTCACCGCTCTACGCAAAGAACGCAAGCGCGCACGACTCCTCAGTCGGATACGTGTCGTGGGCGCGGGGTCGCGGCGTTTTTCTGGGTGAGCAGAGCTCTCACGTCATCGGGGAGTACAAAGCGGCGATCGTTCGCCGCTTGCACCTCTTTCGAGGTCTCCTCGATGCCGATCTTGAGGTGCTCAACCAGAGCATCGATCGCGAGGTCCGCGTCCGCAGACGTATCCAGTACATCTGGGATCCTATCCAGAGAGGGGGTGGACGGATGGTCCTTTAAATAACGGCCGAGCTTGTAGTAGTCCGCGACTTTTACAACTGGCGGGCTAGAATTAGAGTCATCCGTGTGACCTAACATCAAAACTACTGGGCGGTGGTCGGAGTCGAGTTCGTGTACGACTTGTATAAGACGCACAGGAAGCGAGACTCCTTTCAATACAGCAAAATCTAGAACCGACGGGCGACAGTTCGGTTGAAAATGGGTGGGCTCTAAGGGCGCGACGACCTCAAAATCGAGCTTCCGTACTAAGCGCATGAGTTCCGCCCCATTGGGCGTAACGCACGAGCTGTTCCAGAAGGTGTGCCCGCAATTGAGATCGCCGGCGATAATGACAGAGTCGCCTAATGCGAAAAGCTTCTCTAGATCTGACCTTAAGGGTCGTTTATTGGGGGGGAGGTATGCAGACACGAGTACGATTGACGGATGGCCAGTCATACCTATTCTACATACCGAAACTTCCATATTGGTAAGCTCCGGAGCTAGCAACGGCGAGCAATAAAGTGACCGTTTGTAATAAATAAGTGTACCACCGCCCCTTTCAGGGGTCCTATCATTTCGCACTATATTATAATTCGCAATCCCGGGATTGCGATCACTAGGCTTCAAAAAGGTTTCCTGGACGAGAAATACGTCTATTTGACGATCGCGGAGAAAGTTAGCGACTAATTCACGCTGCGGAGCTAATTTCCGCGCGTTAAAGAATGAAAGGGAGAGACCGCGAGGCTTGAACTTAGCCATCGATTACGGGTTAAGAGAGACGCGTGCCAGACCTTGAAGGGTCATGGCGATGGCAGGGAAACGCGCGATAGCCTCGAGCTCGGCGTTTCCTGAGCCGCTGTTCAACATTGCGTTGAACGCGACTACTTCCTGCACATCATGGATGCGCAGGAGAAATAAAACCCGGTCTAAGCCGGTGGAGTTGGCCTGAGGGGCCTGGGGGGGGGTAGCCAGGCGCGGCTGCGCCTTGGCTTGGGGCCTAGGTGCCCACGGAGCCAGAGGGGCTGCGGGGCGGGGGGCGGCAGGACGGGTCGGCACCGCGGAAGGCGACGCCGACGTGCCTGGGAGGCACGGGAAAGACCTCAGTGTCATAGGCGGCACTTGAGGTTGGAGGAGGAGGGGTGCAGCGTTCCTCTGAGGAACGCGTCTACCGCCTTTGTTAGGCTGGTTGCGTCTTACCTTGGGCGCACACGGGCACCCTCGGTAATTGGCGGGATGACCCTCCTGCCTGCACAAAAAACGCAGCTCGGAGGGTCGGTAGTGTCCTTGGGACGGGGACAGTCGGGGGTGAGATGATCCCCGAGACACTTGACACATCTCGGAGCCATAAAGCAGCTCCGAGAACTGTGCCCGTACCCCTGGCAGCGGTGACACTGCGAGGGGTAAGACTTCTTGTGTGGGACTTCCACACAGATGCGGGAGAGGCCGCAGAGGGTCTTCAGACCGAAGACCTTCTTGCTAACCTCGTTGGCGGGGAGTGATACAAGGACCATGTTATATGGCCTCCTGCCTCGCTGATCGTGCATCCGATGCACTTCAGCGTCAGGGAAACCCTGCTCCCTAAGGGAGGCAGCTATATCTTCACAAGAGAGCTCCCTGGGAACTCTCTTGATCACGACGCGGAGGGACTTCTCCTCCTCCAGCGCGTGCGTGAAAAAGGCATAACGCGCCTCACGAAGGAACCGCGTGAGGTCGCGAAAGGTGTCCGTGGTCGACACCTTTACCATAATACCATCGCGAACATTCGTCGCGGTGGTAAAGTGTATATGGCGGCTCGAGAGAGCCGCCGAAATCTTTGTCCAGGACGCTTTGTCCTGGATCGTGACAGGGGGGGGGGGACGCACCTTCCTAGGTTGAGCCTGGGAAGGGTTACCCGCAGGTTTAGGAACTCTCGGTGCCGCTACTGGCACCGGAGTGGGGTGTTGGGCCGAATCCTCAGCAACGAGGACCTTCGGGACTGACTCGGAGGGCGGCGGGGAAGCCGGCGCCTTCCTTTTATTCTTGCGCTTGGGGGTGATGAAATCACCACCCCCTAGCGGGGGAAACGCGATGTCCATCCCGTCCGATTCTGAACCGGACGAAGAGTGGACTGCGGGCGCGGCGAACTTCGGCATCAGGCTCGGATGCCTGTCTGCCTGGCTCGGGGGGGACAGCGGGGAGAAACTGTTCCCCGTACTAACATTAATCTGCTCCGCAGAGTGCGGGCGATAAGGGGACCGTGATCGTGACCGCGATCTGCAGTCCGAGAACGACGAGTTTCGTCGTGACCTAATTGCGGGCGGTGTGATTGCGCGCGAACGCTCCGGAGCGTTTATGTTTGGCACCGGTTTGCGTACTCTTAGTTGGGCCGCGGCGGGTGAGGAGTCGTCCTCACTGAAATTTTGAAACTCCCTGGCGAGGACCGGGGATTTATCTAGCAGCAATTTCGCGAATCTAAGGAGCTTTCGCTCCAAAATGCGAGATTCGGCCATCCCGCGATGGCAAGAGGGCAGGGGGGGGTGAACTACCTCCCTGCCTGAGGGGCAGGGGGGCGCGCCAAAAAAATCTATGAGACTACGCGAGTCTCGCAAGTGACCGTTGAGTCAAAGTGCAATGACTCAAGGTAGTTGGGAGCCTACGGAGCCTAGGGGGAAGCCCTAACAAGCCCTAGGGCCGAGGACGTGGGTCAGACGCCCAAACAGCACCCAGGGGATGGAGTTTGTCGCAGGAGCGGATAGTAAGGTAAGACCAAAGGAAACCCGGTGTGATCACACACCAGATTCCGGTATTCGGTGACCCCAGAAGGGGGTCCCCTGGGAACCTGCTAAACCCTGCACCACCTTACGTTGGCACCGTTAGGTCTCCGGTGATGACCACAATCAAGAGAGAGTGGGTTTCAGCAACGTCGTGAAGCGACACGTATCCTCACCTTAAGGGTGAGTATACGTTAAACGCGCGCGTACTGAAAAGTACGTTTTACGAGAATACTCGAAGTTATAATTAAATTATAAGAACGAGTATTCGAAAACTCGCTACAATTCGACACGCGAAGCAAGTCTTCGTGACCCCGACTTCTGGAATCCAGTAACCGACGTCACGGAGACACACAACTACGGTACGTAACGTAAGCGAAAACAAGTACGACTTGGAGCGAGCGACCCAGGCATGCGTGCACACACCTCGGCTTACCAAACGGGACTCCCCTCAACTCTCACTAACTCATTTATTTAGTTCTCTCTGAGCGCCAGCACTTAAACGCCACCTTATACCTGACATACTGTAGTATGTTAACGGCTGACGTCATGGCATTGGTAGCACGAATCGCTTAATGCCGCTAAAGAAGTTTTCACTTAAAAAAAAAAGCCAATCATTGACAATGCCGCGTAATCCCCAATTGAATTATCGAAAATTGCACACATTTACAAATATCAAACGACAAAATTAACAAGAAAATTATACGATAAAACAAATGGTAAAAATCTTCGAGATTTTTTTAGAGATTCAAACAACTAAGACGCCATAGAACCTAAAAAAATATAATTACATGTTAACCTGCTGAATCTCCGCATCTTTGTATAATTTGATCTGCTTCTGTCATTAACAGTTGATCAGCGGGGGACAGTTCAGGATCCCTGATGTATTTAAAAAAAAAAATGTTGTTTTTAGATTAATTATATTTTAATTACATTCCAGTTTAATTTAGGTTTCGAAGATTTTATAACTGTACATAATATAATGTCAAAATGAATTTTCATTTAAAATTTTACCGACACTAACAAAAAAAAATTAAGTGTCTGTTTTTATTATCAAATAACAACTTTTTACTAAATATGCTGTACATATGAATGTATATGCGACACATTTAGCACAATAAACAATTTTTAAAATATTGGTTTATCTGTCTTTTTGTTTGTTCCGGCTAATATCCAGAACGGCTTGACCGATTCGGAAGTGACTTTATTTGGTAGACAGCTGAAGTTACTCCGTGTAAGTTTTAATTTTCGAAAAAAATTAGTGTAAAAAATTAACATTCAAAAAATTTGAATAAAATCCGATTCAATGCACAGTTTTACGGGCAAATGCTAGAATCTATGAGACATGTATATTTACTTGGTGACGAAAAAAAATTTAGGGTTCCGTTTAAAAAAATATAAAACGCAGTTAAGATCATATGAAACACGGGCAGAGCCGCGAGCACACATATAGAAAAAAAAAACGACATACTTAAATCCAATGTGAGCTGATCTCGATGTACTTGCCGAAATGCTTCTAACGATACTTGCCCTTCCTCTTATCGATAGCCGATCACCTACAAAAATATACATAGAATAGTGCAAAAAAGTGTAGGTATTACAAATTCTGCAACTTGTAAAGAAAATCGAAATTACAATTGACCAAGTTCGAAAATCGAAATTGAACTTTTTTATTATTAGTTAGTAACTAATAGTTACATAGAGTAAAGTGGCTTCCCTATTGTATACGTTAATTTTAAAACACAAAAACTGTTTAAAAATCCGTTACTTAGTTATGCATGAATACTTCTTAATCATATCCGATCGTTTACTTCTTATTTAATGATGAATTAAGTATTCCGATTTTTAAAATGATTACTGTACGGACTTATGAGATCAACAAAATGAATGTCTACGTCGTATATATAATTAGGTATAAAGAAAACAATTAAGAGTTTAATTTCTCCTGTTTTTAAACTGATTTCATTTTGTTTTGTAGCTATGGGTTAGCTTTAGTATCTTTTAATAAATAAAAAATGTTTAATAAATTAAAAAAAAAAATGATTTAAATCACCACTAGTCGAACATTAGTTCGTATAAATCGCAGTTTCTGAAACTTTTTTTGTTCACCGCCCACTTTCATAATATCTTTTTTTCTCGAGACCCCCATCTTATTTTTTTTTTTTTGCCGTTTTTAGACTATATTTTTTTTTTTTCTGCCGACGCCCTTTTTACACTACATCAATTCCCCCTAATTTTCTTTGGGTCTTCTACTGTCACTCGAAAGTTTCAAACGCCTACAAGGGGGCTTTATCGCCCATGTTAAGAACCTAGAGTATAAATTAATCACATTATGAAATTCACCTCGCGTTGATTTCATGCAAACACTAGGATGATGCGATTCTTCTTGGGATTCTGTTGAGGGTTCTATAATATCGGACACCATTTCCATACCAACACAAATTGGACAGAACGCATAATTTAGAAATGTCTTACACAGTAGTTCAATATCCTCTTCTGCTTGAATTTCCAAAGCCTTAAAATATAGACACGATTACTACAAGCGCTATTGTTTCAATTATTGTACTATTAAAATGCTTGTTTTTAAGCGATGATGGCGCAGTTGGTAGTGCGGCCGGATTCCACATCAATGAGCGTGGGTTCGTGCTTACCTATCCAAATCTAAACTGCCTGAGTTTGCGGTAATTTCCGCCTGGCAGGCCAACCACTCTCAAGTTTTAAAACCTGTCGCTAAATACCTATACGTGTTACAACCAGTACGTCTAGGTTTTGTGTGTTTACCATCCTGGACCAAATCATCACTTAACATCAGGTGAGATTGTGGTCAAAGCACAACACACAGTATTTTTGAAAAAAAGGGGCGGTTCATATTTATGACGTAAGCGTCAACGAGGGGTTTATGCTTTAATTATTTTTGATGAAATCAAGACGGGGGGCCTAAATGGTGATTATGTAAGCAATATTTACTTGATAAACTTTGTTTTATTATGTCAATGCTTACGTAAGCACGGGAGGGGTAGAGTAAAAGCTTTGCTTACATTTGCTAACAAGGGGGGAGGGGTCAAAAATGACCAAAATTTTGCTTAAGTAACAGGTACTTGAACGGGCACAAATTGTTGGAGACTATTAGAACTTCATTCATACAATCTTTGTGTATAAAATAAAAAAGAAAATAAATAAATTAAAGTTAAAAATTAAATTAGTTCTATTTGAATAACCACCGCCAAAGTATATGAATGCACTTCCAGCGATCGTACATGATAACTAGCTCTTTTTCTGAACTTAATATGTTATCATTCTCAACCATAACATCGATTTTTTTTTTACCTAGGTGATGCTGTTGACCGGAAGGGCCTTTACAGCTTCACCGAACTTTGAGAGCGAGTGCTGACGGCACTCAGCCGCAAAAGGTAACTAGCACAAGGGTTCGAACCTCGGCTTGGCCGCTACCAGAGTGTGAAAACTCCCGCAGAATTTTTATCCTAGCTAATCCCATAACGTGAGATTGTATTAAATGGTGAACTTGAAATGAGCAAGCCCAATGAAAGTCAGTGGCGTAGCGTAGTGGGGGCGTCAGGGGCGGCCCACCCTGGGCGGCACTTTTTACGGGGAGGCAAAATTTCACAATACGGACCGATTGAAATATAAGGGGCGGCAAAATTGTCTTCCGTCCCAGGCGCCGTCACCCACGCTACACCACTGCCTAAAGTAGTCTTAAGGATATTTTTAGCCGAAAACCCTAATGGATAATTAAAATAATGATAAGTAAATATAAATACTTTGGAGATCAGTCTTATTGCATTTCTATAACAGCGCCTAAACAAATATGTATAAACAATGATTTGTTAAAAAAAAGGTATTAGGGTAAAAAATGGCCCTAAGCAGAATTTTTGTTGAAAAATTTCGCCGTGATGTAACTATAGTATTATTTGATAGATTATCAAAAATTAAAGAAACTAGTGAAATAATTATTGCTTTTGCTTACCGACTAATATAAATGTAGGTAACTTAAACGATACAAACCATGAAAATAGCATCCAATGTACACAAATTCCTAGACGTCAACGGATATTTTTCAATAAGCTTGAATAATCTATCCTCCACCAAAAATCCTGTATTATCCGATACAAGTTGAAGTATATGACTAACCTGGAATTATTGAAATTTAGTCAAAAAAAAAAAATGTTATGCCGATATTCTAATGTATTTATATTTTATAGCTACCAAGTGAGTTTTAGCTCCTTTAGCAACCATGTTCCCAGTGTCCAATGATTCTTTGTCAATAAGGTCAACAGTTTTTAAATTCCTTTTAGCTTCTTCACGTTCTGAAAAGTTGTATACTTATAAAAGTGGACTGTATTTTATTAAATTAGTTGGAAGTAGAATCCCATGCAATTAGACCGAAAATTTAAAACTACATCCGGGGTGAAAGACCTTTCATCACCGAGGTGCCGTCGATGTATTCTTGTGACCCAAAATTCTCCAAAACTTACTTAAATTAGTACACCAATACACGAAACAAGATATAGTCCAATCCGTAACTGTCTGCAGTACCGATGTCCGAGTAAGTGACCGACCGTCCGTGGGTTTCAAAATGTGAAACAAATAAAATGTACATAAAAAAAGTGTGTGAGTACTTATGTACGCACCTAAGAAGTTATACTTCTTTGACGTAATAATAGACAAAACTAAAACGTTGGCAGCTAACTTCAGGGTTCTGGTATTTCGTGACGATGTGCGCGCATCGTAAAAATTTACTGTACTCATTTTTCCCTAACTCGCCAAAAGCAATATAACTACAAAAAAAAAATTTCTTACCCCCAGCCAATTTATGAGCCCTAACACCTCTGATTAAGATTAAGTAAGCATTAGCATAATTTAGAAGAAAAAAATCGAAATATTAATAATAATCATCATTCAGACCGTGTGGTGTCGGCTTAGAATAGTATCACCCGTATCTCCCCGTGAGTGTCGTAAAAGGCGACTAAGGGATAAATAATCCAGGGCATGGGCAGCAGCATTGTCCGAGAACCACAAACACCTACTGCGATCGCCAACCCGACTGCCAAGCATGGCAGTTCCTCCCTTTTTGGAGGAGACCTATGTCTAGTAATGGACATCTTTCGGTTGTATCATCAGAAATAAGCAAAACCCTCCAAACATTGATGCTTACGTACGTAACTTATTTATAATGCCCCAATTTTATTATAGTTAGGTAAACACTTAGAAACAATTTGAATTACAAATATTAACAAAATTTATTCCAATACAGTGAAGTCCTATGGGAAAAATTATTATGTTCCATCGCAGAATGAAAAGGCATTTGTTAACACAGTATTGTTTTTATATAACAAAAGAGCATCTATTTATCTAGTGTTATTTTATAAACTGCCAACTAATGTCAACTTTTATTACTAACATTTTAATTCAGTACTTTAAGGGCTTTAAAACTTTATTGATCATGTTACAAGATTTACCAACTTCGTACCGTATTTTGCCAAAGGGTTTTTCGGAGATGGTGGAGGTGGCGGAGGCGGTGGTTCAGCAAGGACGTGAGCATGTAACGCCACCTCCCCTTGTCGCAGTTCCTGACTGAGTTCAGCACAACGATTAGCTGCCATACGCCAAATCTGACTAAACTTATAATGATTCACTTGCTTGAACTGATTTGACTTTCTCTCTAAATCATCCATAGTCTGCATTATCTTTACAATTTCAGCGTCAGCTTTGATCTCTTCTAAAGCTCCGTCCTCGCTGGCTTTTCGTATTTTCGCTTTAAGGGTATTGGCTATATCAGCCATTTTATTCAATTTCCGTTTTTGTTGTGATCTAACAAATATATTTTCTTCTTCACGTTTTTTTAAGTATCTACAATCGATATAAACAAAAAAACTGAAATAAACAGAACCTTTAATTAAATACAATGTTAACGGTGAATTAATTCTTAAACAAACCTGATAATTATAACCAATTTTTTCTGTATTTATAATGCATGTCGTTTTCAGTTTCTCCAGTTCTTTTTGGAGTTCTTGGGTTAACGTCTCCAATTCGATTTTAGCTTCACGATATTTCTCGTGATGATCCCACATTATAGATTCTATTTCTTGTTTAAAATCCTCTAACTTTAACAAAAATAAAAAACTAACAATTTATATTTAATGGTCTCTAAACAAAAGCTCTAAATTAAAAAAAAAAAATGTTATACATAAGCAAGAATTAATTGCTTGCTTAAAAAAGTTACGCCAGTGGTAGAAAAGTTGAAAGG
Source organism: Samia ricini (assembly GCA_014132275.2). Classification (NCBI taxonomy): domain Eukaryota; kingdom Metazoa; phylum Arthropoda; class Insecta; order Lepidoptera; family Saturniidae; genus Samia; species Samia ricini. Next base: position 7,688,600 of record AP028159.1, read on the forward strand.
TTCCCGTTTGTCGAGGTATGGACATGTTATGAGAAGAGAGGAAGAGCAAATCAATCAATCAAATGAAAAATTTATTTATTCAATTTAGGCCCTAAGAAGGCGCTTATGAACGTCTAAAAACACTACCACCGGTTCGGAAACAACCCAGCCGAGAACAGCCGGCAAGAAACTCGATCTGGTTCTTTTTTTTTTATAAATATCATTTTTTTTTGTCATATTTAAAACTATAGAAATCGTAGTATTAATGTTAGTGGAAGCACAGAGATGTGGGTTAATTCCAGACATCACTATCGTTCACGTAATGATCCAACCTGTAATAACCTTATGAGATTTTAAAACTTTGAGATTAAAGCATGTGGGTAAAATAGTAATGAATATGAATGTGGAAGGATGGAAAAGTAGAGAAAGGCTAAAGAAAGTGTGGATGGAGTGTGTAAGAAATGATATGAAAGAAAAAGGTGTGAATGAAGAGATGACGGCTGATAGGGACGTATGGAAGAAGAGAACATACTGCGCCGACCCCAAGTGACTTGGGAAAATGCATGAGAATGATGAAGCAAGAATTAATTAAAATTATAAAAAATTTTGGGCGCTCTCGACTTTTTTCGTGTTAAAATACTTTATAACACTTATATTTATTATTTCAATTAAGTACTCATGCGAATACAATGGACATTTATGGTTTTCTAATATACCTAAATAAAATATAACATAGAAATTTAGATTAATAAGATTGATATAGAACATATAAAATATTAACACAAACTTGTTTAGATTTATAATCCATATGAGATACTTCTTCTTTATCTCTCTGTTTATAAAGAGCTTCCCATCTTTTATCATTATGGTTTATCATAGATTCACGTTCTAGATCAATAGCATGTTCAATAAGACCTAATTGTTTTTCATACGCCCGCTGTAAAATGGTGATTTGTTTTTCAATCCTCTCGGACAACTCCTTTATATCTTTATCCTGAAATATATTGAAGTATTAAAATATAAGATATGTAATTATCATATCACAAAAAATATAAGTATGAAATGAATCGATACCTGTTTTTCCAAGTCCTCGTAGTACGCTACATCCATTCGATTCAAATCATTCTTTAATTCAGTAATTAAAACATTCTTCTGGTCCAACAAAGCATCACATTTTTGTTTTTGCTCTTTCATTTCAGCGTCAATGTCTAATGGGTCTTTTATGGCTAGCATCTTTTCCCAATTCGAAGTTATAATTTCGTATTGTGTTTGTGCTTCTGTTGTTTCTTCCTCTATTTTTTCCAGCAGATCTGTTGAAATATATTCCAAAACAATGCTTTCGTGCAATCATTCGTACAGAGCTTAAAACGACGTGTAAGCTAAATACATAATATATGCCAAGGTAGGTATTTTATTGACTTTCGTGCATACATTAATGTTTTTAAACTGAATACGGTAACGCACGGGACAGTAAAAACATGAAAGCAAAACATGGTAACGAAACAATTAATAAAATTTGTTAAACAAATGAATGTAAGTTTTCTCGAACTTTCAGACTATTGGTTTATTGAAAATATAAACATATTAGGTTAAGTGGTTAAGTTATGCAGCTTACAATTATCGGCTAAGCGCCTTAAACGTTCGTGACTTAAATCTGACTATTTAATGAAACTTGAGGTCAAGAAGCAAAAGGAGTTAATTCAAACCAAAAAAGGACAATGAACTGTTATGATTGATCATCCAATAACAATCGGAAGATAATAAGAATTAGTCAAAATTATGTATGTTTCAAATTTATATACGAAGAAATTACTTTGCATATTTTCAGCGAATAATCCTCGACGAATAACCTCGCGCTCGTCTGTTGTAACTTTAACGTTAGTAACGTTAGCAGCTCCATCGAGTGCTAGCCGCTGTAACGCTTCTGCTGCAGCTGAAGTAGCTTGTTCTATGAGACCTGGTTCTTCTTCCGTCAAGAATTCTTCAGAAGGCTGGTCCGCTCTGTAGAACCATTATACGAATATTCATATTTTAAGAATGTATTATGAACGTCTACATGAATAAGATGATGTCATTCACCTATTTCCCTATGAATCCCCCATTTATTTTAAGTAAGTAAATAATTATTTGTTATATTTTTATTTTGAAACTCCTAAAATTATGAGTTGTTATCCAAAAATGTTGTGTATTGTTTTCTTTCCTTTTTATTGATAACAATAAAGCTCTGCAATAGCTAGTAAATAGGACAAATCAAACATAATCAGAGGAGGAAATATTTTAAACCAGTGGTCATCAAACATTTCTGGTTAAGGGTGACATAGATCAATGTGAGGTACCACCGTGGGTTACACTTTTGTGGATACTATGGTAGTTGATGCCATCTACTAAAATATTTTTACGAGTTCTCGAACGCGAACTCCCCATAGATATTGCGTGGCCCACGAAGTCATTTTTGACAGCCTAGTTAACTATAAACAAAACTATATCTAAACTTGATTTTGAGTCATTGTCCACAGAAATTGTTTGCAACATTGCGGACCTGCGAGCCGCATAAATACCATCCAAAGGCCGCATACGGCCCGCTGACCGCAGTTTGACGACCACCGTTTAAAACCGTTTGATAGGTATCTAAAAAGGTACCTATAGAGATTTGTGGATAAATCTTGATATTTTTATGGACGATTAGACACTTCGAATGCTTCAACTAATCGGTAATACTTCACCTTTTAAGAGCATCCTGTCTACGCTTAATACGCAGAGCTCGAGCTGCCTTCCGTTCATCGGGATCTTGCGAAGTTACTTGAGGTTCCTTCGGTTCAAGAACATTTTCGTCCTCCTCATCAAAACTTCCATATTTACTAGCCATATCTATTTAACTTTTATTACGCATGTACAATTTCAGTTAAGTATAAAAACAATCTATCAATGTAATAACAGAAATATGAAGGGTCATAAAAACGTTATTGATAACAGTAACAACTATTGTTGTCATAGTAACGGTATGGATTTTTACCTCAATTTTTCGTCGTTTTATTATCGACTCTTAAATTTCAAGTCGAGATCAACCCAAAAATAATTCGGTTTTTCTGACTGATCATTGACACTAAAGAACAAAAGAATTGAAATTTCGTATTTCAGTAGGTAAAAACAGATTGAGATCGCATATTGAAAACGGCCGAGAGGAGCTACAAAGTTATAAAAATTGTTACTTAATTACTTGTACAAAACACGTAAAAAATTAAAACGCCGTTTTATTTGCTAAACGACATTTATTTTCGTACAACTTGTCATATAAAAATGCACTCTGGTTACAGCCAACGCCATATATATTACGCAGTATCTGTTTACTGTCCACATAAATTATATTGCACTATTCAGTACCAATTATTCCAATTTTTTACAAAAACAAATTTACTAGCGATGATGGCGCCGTGAATAGTGCGGCCGGACTCCGCGTCAATAAACGCAGGATCGAGCTCACCTATCCAACTCAAAAATCAGCCTGAGCTTTCGGTGAAGGAAAATATCGTGAGAAAACCATAGCATGGTGAGAGGGCATTTCCCAATAATGGCCCACCTAGGTAGCTACCACCCTCAAGTTTGAAAAACTTGTCGCCAAATACCAATAGGTATGTTCCAGCAGCATCATTTGAGAACCATTACCTCTAGGTTTAGTGTTTACTATCCTGGGCCAAATCATCACTTAACATCAGGTGAGATCGTGGTCTAACACTGAACCTATACCTAGTAAAAAAAAAAGTAACCACTATGCATATATCGATTTCTCAGATTTGGTGTAGCTTGATGTATTTCGTTAAGCCAGTGTACCACCACATAGTTACCAAGACTTCGTAAGGGTGATTATGACGATCGGCGACAGATTTTTGATCTCTCCTTGGTAATCGACATTATTTATTTGTTTGTACTGTACTTACCATCAAGAATTCAAGTAAGTTTGCGTCTACGTCCACATAATCATTGCTACCAGCTAAGTTAACCAGATTCCAATAATATACAGTAAAGGCAATAGGAATAATAATTTAAAATTTTTACAAATTCAATAAGATTGAATAATACCATTTACTACCTTTGAGACATTAATAAGAATTGTAATGTAATCTACAGTAAATGTTATTATAGCATATTGTCAATTACTGTAGGCTTTAATGATCAGAGATGTTAAAAAGTGATCTTAAATAAATTGTATTTGATTCCTCTAGAAATTAAATTCAAAACACGTCAGGAAAACCAGAGCACAATAACCGAATTTCTATTTCTCATAAACTACTTATCTCGTTAATGGTTGGAACACACAGTGGACGCAGACTAGCAGAGTGCGACCTCGATTACAGTAAAATCGCGCTGACGTCCCGATCCACCTGCTATGTATCAAATCCATTACTCTTCAGATTTCAGTACAATATTCATGCAAATATTGCCGACAATATATTAAGATACAGTAACCCACACTCTGAATTGTATATTTTTAATTGGAATATTCAAAGAAACCAGGCATGATAAAAACTATTTTATGTGTAGTCACTTAGCACAATTAAAAATAAGGTTGAAATAAAACTCGAAAACAATTTTTATAATTTGTAACTTATATTTTACTTTTTACTGTTCAAGATTATACCATCGTATTTCTGTTGAAACCACTTCATGGCGTCTTCTTTTGTCAAACGATGGGGGAATCCAACTTTGCCAGTCTTACGTCTTCTATGAGCTACATTGAAACCTATAAAAGCAATTAAACAGTTATTATCTTCATTAAAAAAGAGTTATCGCTAACGCTAATAAATTTATGAGAAAGAAAATATCAAAACCACCTTATATATCACAAGGTAACCTGTTAGCAAATTCAACTATGTTTTAAGAGCAATAAACATGGAATATATTAAGGTTAATTATAGTTTGAGCTAGATTAAACATTGAATTTGTATATTTTAAAAATTCTACAGATTGCCATGATCAATTATAACCACAAAAAAAATATTTAACTATATGTTTCATCAATCTCATGCCCTGTTCCCAACTCATTTGGGATCGGCACAATATGTCTTTTTCTTCCATACGTCCACATCACCCATCATCTCTTCGATTACTCCGTTTTCTTTCATATAATTTCTTCCACACTTTCTTTGCTCTTCCTCTACTTTTCCATCCTTCCGCATTCACATTCATTATTATATTTTTTTTGTATCACCTGTGTTTGTATGATCCATAATGTTGATTGAAAAAATGATTTTATTATTATTATTGTTAATTTACTCACATGCGCTTCCTTTCTTCTCATAACATATCCATACCACGACAAACGGAGAACCTACCTTTTTTACCACTAGCGCAACTTTCAAACTCCCTCTAACATATTCATCCAATCTTGTAACAGCACACATCCATCTCAACATTCGCATCTCAGCTACATGCAATCGTTTGCAAAAATGTAATTATATGTATAATCTCTCAAATAACACAATATAAATAAATAATTTTCAAAATCCTCATAATACATTCTAGAGAAGTCATACCAAATATTTTGGATAAAAGTTTACAAAACCACAGGATATTGTGTTCAAGAACATTCATTTGTTTGTTTATTTTAATCCATTAGAAGCAAATCATAAATTATTATTTTTATAGCTAATCACCAGTGAAGCCATTTTCGACTTAAATCCAGCAAACAGACAAAAAAATTCATATCAGATTGAAGATTATTATTGGCTAATATATACACATATGTCATTAAATATATAAACAATTTAATGTACAGATAGAACATACACATGTATTATTAGTATGATGCTCATTCAACCGAAAGAGTCCGCTGTTGGGCATAGGTCTCCTCCAAAAACGGGGGGCCATAATCGCCACACCTGGCAGGCGGGTTGGCGGTCGCAGTAAGTGTTTGTGGTGCTCAGAGGATGCTGCTGCGCATCCCCTTCCCCATATATATATTTTAGTCGCCTTTTATGACACCCAAGGTAAGATATGCCTATTCTTAGCCGGCACCACACGGCAAATTATTTAGTTAGTAATATTAGTATAGTATACATTTATTATGTACACGAAAATTCGGCTAATAAATTTCTAAAAAATAACCATAGTTTTTCTTAGAGATCAAGAGGAAATGCTTTATCCCTTACTTATAAATCAGTAGCATAAATTAGTCTTGCTGTGTTTTAACCCCTATTTGTTTGTCATATTGAAAATGAAGCATTGGGTAACAAAACATTTAGATTGCATATCACCCTTTATCTCTTTCAGTTTTACTGTCAACACTTTGACCACAAATTTACTCGACAAGTCCAGGATGGTAGATACACTAAACCTAGAGATGCTAGCTCACAAGTGATGCATATACTCCATACAAATTAACATGTTAAGAGTTTTGAAAAATTGCAGTCACATAACTTTTTATATTATAACATATAACTTTTATCCAATAAATTTCCAGTCCGAGTCTGATTGATAAGTTCATTGTAGTGAAATCTCTTTATAGATAGTTATCATGTTAAGTTCTTATTTTGAAAACTTTGTTGTATGTTGTTTTTATGTAATATATGAAGAAATGAAATAAAGCTTTTATTTTCTAATTCTTTCCATTGATTTTTGTATGCTCTTGCAAAATTATTGGCATATGTATTTTAATAAAGAAGAAGCAGATTGGTAATAGTTTCCATTTATTCTATAGGAATGTTTACTATCCATTTTAATGCACAATAACAGATGATACCAATATATTCTGCTATTGGTCAGTAATCTTAATTTAGCACATTTCTTACAGAGTGAAGTTAGTGAAAAAACCTCCCTCCTGAACAAATGCGCCATATATATAAATTAGCAGAGATAAAAACAAATTGAAATTTCTCTCCGATTTTTTTATTCGTATTACTAGCTGTGCTACCAGATATAGCATATATGACACTTTTGTAAAAAAAAAATGTTTTAAATAATATTTTTTAAATGTTTTATTCCAAAATTATTTCAGTTATAAACTGAACTCAAACTACAAATCAAGCATTAATTTTATTAATGATATTAAATTATAATAATTATTTTATTTACGTATAATGTGGAAGTATAATAAAAAATTACCATATATCCTGTTCAATTATTATGAGAAACATTATGAAAAAATCTGATCAAAATTGGAACAGTTGGTTAAGATTTGCTATAACAATAAGAGCAGTGTAGAAATATAGATAATTTATTGATGAGTTTTTAGTCTTATCGATCATTAATGATATTGTAGAGTTTTTCCTCACATTTTTAATAGTCATTATGGTCTAAATGTAACCACAGGGAATACTAGTTTATATAAATGTAACTGATTATTACCTGGTCGACCAAGAACAACGTAGAAATCCAAACCATAGATACCAATAGATGGATCATATTTGATACCCAAATCGATGTGTTCTTGGATACCAAAGCCAAAGTTGCCTGTGGCAGAGAAGTTATCACGTCTCAATTCATATTCTCTTACCTGAAATAGAAATTAAAACATATACTTTTTTTAACATTCAGATTACATAACATTCAAAAATATAGTAATGTCTTCAATGTTAGCATTGTTTTAACATATCTGTAAAAAGTTTATCAGATTTTTTTAATGAGGTCACACTACACATGGGTTTCGCTTTATAATATTGAATTACTTTTTAGCCATTTTTCAAAGATTTAAAACATAAATAAATTAGAATTTTATAAGGCAATGCACGCAAGTCCTTTTTATTTTTATGAATAATTAATTCAAATTTATTAAAAAATACAAGATTATTATTAGTAATTTGCACTTAGCACAACAATAAACTATAGTACACAAAAATCAAATACAAAATAACTACAGAATTATGGAAGTACTAGTATAAATTTGTAAAGTGATAAAATAAAATATTAACTTCTTTAATAAGCCAAAAATAAGTGATACTTTGGGTTGGTAATGCATACGATGATGCAATAAGCATTAATCAACTACAATTTCTTACTATATTTGAGGACTATATATTTCAGCCACCTTCATGATGTAAAAATAAAACTTACTTTCAATCCTCTCTCAAGGATTTCCTCAGCCTTAGCACCTCGAACAGTGCAATGGACAGCAATCTTTTCATTACGACGAATACCAAAAGACCTTACAGTGTATCTGGCCTTTGAGAATACAGGTTGTTGGCCGGTAAGCTGTTCCAGCACCTGAATAATAAAATGATTTACTGACAAAAGATCTTCCGAGTAATAGACAATACCAACACAATCAAAATTAAAACTATCATTAACCTTAAAAATATACTGAAATTTGAATGTAATACTTATATTTTTTGATACTACAAATTAATTTTAAAACCAATTTATTTATTTATTATATGCTACTACACTCGAAAGTAAAGGCAAGTGTGTATATTTGGATATATACATATTGATTCTAGTTTTGTAATTTCTCTTAGTATTCTGAACAGTAAGAAATTAGTGCTCAGAAGTTGCAAATAAGAAATATTACTTTTGCATGAATTTACAAAGAAAAACACATTATTGCATAGTTCTTGAACAATCCATGCTGGTATTTGTTTAGGAAAATATTTAAAAATTACAATCCCAGTGTCACTAAAAAAGAGTGTACAACCATACTGCATACAAAAGATGTTATATAAAGTAACAAATAATAATAAAAAACAACTAAATAAAGACCTAAGTATATTCAATAAATACTTTAACAAAAAAAATATAAACTGGAGATTTGAGGGTCTAATAGAGGTATAATAAACAAATTGATTAATATATACAAGGCAAAATATCATCAATTTACCCAATACCTACAAATGACATAAAACTAGAAAAGCAATAATGACACCTATAACTCAGTAATGATGTACTCACTCATACAATATAAAAGCATCAAACAAATGATGTTTTGTCATGAATAGAAGTGAAGAGAAAGTAGATAATAATGCAATTAATGAAACTTTAAAATGTAGACGACTTAAATAATACAAATATTAATTCACGCCTACATTTAACCAATAATGTGTCAAGTACCCATAAAAAATAAGACAATAGGAAATCAGTGAAAAGCTGGTGTAAACGCCAGGTAAGTGTTTAAGGCGTTAATACACATACAACATAGACATCGTTTTAAATATTCTAATTTTCTTTCTCCTCTTGAATTTAAGTATGATTTTTTTAATAGAAGGTATCATTAATACTGATGTTTATTTTTGTTCCAACTAAGTGAGCACAACATATAGAAATTAATGTACGCTCATTAATTTTTTTGTAATATTACATTTTTGTAGGACATAGAACTGAAAAATATTTATAAAAAATATAATAACACCAAATTATGAATCTTCACATTTGGTAAAAATTGAGTAATAAATACTTTTTTAAATCAATTATCCACAACTAACCTTAGCGGCACGAGTTAGCCTATCACCAGATTCTCCGACACAGATGTTCAGGCAGAGTTTTCTGATATGAAGATTCCTCATAACATTTTTAGAATTGTCTTTCGGAGCCTTCTTCTCCTTTTTATCTTTTTTCAATGCAGGCGGTGGTACTCGCTGAAAACATATTTTATACTTACAATTGTCACTTTTTGTACAAATAATCACAACTCATTAGAACACTAGGTTATACTGTAAAACCAAGTCATATTTGTCAGAAATATAGTATTATACATATAAAACACTATAACTAATTTTAGAACAAATAAAATTATACAATATTACAGTAAACATTTAGCGATTCAAATGGATATAAATAAAAATTCAAAAATACACCCACCGCCATGATCACAACTTTACGAAAAGAACTATAGACAAGTAAACAATAACTGTCAATGTCAAATTTGTCATTTCGTACTTTTTAATTTCTTAGTCAGGCGCAATTTGAATATATGCCTACGTCAAAGTTTTATTTCAGTGAACACCTTTCAAATTGTCATGTTGATAAAATAAATTACAATGCTCGACACTCAATGCGTATTTCAAAACTTAACTGAATGTCAACTGTATTCGTAAAAATAAAACTGTACAATTGTTTGTATACAGTTCACATTCAAGTATGAGCTAAGTATGTATAACACCTTGATGGCCACCACTACTTTTGTGTACTGGCCATTACAAATTAAGAAACATTCAAATTTTTAGAGTACATCTGTCATAAAATATTTTATTCCAAAATTGTCTTTTGTCGAGTTATTAGAAAGAAGAACAGATATTACCGAATTAATCGTTTGTAATTTATATATGTAAATGTAGTAGAGTTCAACTACAATAAAACATTAACTGATTCGTCGTACTTTCATTTTGTGGAGAAGTCACCCCAGCAAACGCAAATATCTAAGGCATTGCGTAAATATATTTACCGAGGTATATAATAACTAACATCTTATAAATAAGACTGTATGAACTATAACAATAATATGTAAAAGAAATATAATATAAAAGAAGTTGAACCCGTCAAACCAAAAATAAATAAAAATTACGTCTTATAAAAGTTGTCTGTTAGCTATGGAAGTAAATAAATAACCCTTGGATCTGCTATCCTAACCTGTATTGCTAAATATACCGACCAATTTCATTATGTATCTCTAATAGCGAGCGAGCGAAAGTTTATAAACAAAGTCTGTGAATGTACAGCTGTCAAAGATTAGTCAACTTGCGAGTTGCAACATTTTAGCGCTGTTGTCTGTGGGACGATGTGTAACTGTAAACTAAAATATTTTAATAAAATAAAAAAAATTATGAACTCACAGTTATTCATTATTTACTTCATAACCATACGATATTTCTTAAAACAAAAAACATATTGAACAAAACATGTTAAATTTATTACTTAATATAAGTAGTTTTATATTAAGCTCAATAGCTAGTCATTTGTAATTGAACGTTAAAATAAATTACTATGTGTAATCTGGTTGGTGCTATAAAACTACTCCCAAAAAATAATTAAACTACCATTTGTACGAAACAGTTTGTCCTTTGATAATATCTGTCAGTGACACCGGAACAGCTCTAGTACATATATACTTATTTCAGTTAATTCAGTTTTAAACAAACTTGGACCCGAGTTAAAACTTACATTGTATTACAATTTATTGATGTTCACCATCAGGTGAGGCATTTTGTATCTAACTTTTATTTCCAATAGGTGCATGTAGATTACGTACATTACTAATAATAAACACGGTTCAATTTCTATCTTATATTCATAATATTCTTGCAAATACTACAGCATAGACAAACAATAATCTCATTCCTAGCGTATTCGACACTGTCAGTGTTGAATACGTCTATAGATAAAAGATAGAACTCGTTATCTGACTTACACCCCTTTTGAATAAAATTTTATATTTGTGTCGTATAAAAGTAAAGGCGGCAATCTCTTCTTCGGCGAGATTTGGGAATCAACCGGTAACTATCTATAATACCGGTTAAGTTAAGAAATGCAATTGTGATTAAAAGGGGATTTTGTACTTAACTAAATTTATACTAAATGCTCACTTTGATAGCAATTGATGAAAATATCTGATTTTTATCTCAAGTCTTGCAAAGGATGCCACTTTTGCTTCAAAACATAACGGATAACATTCAGGGTTGTACATAGGAAGAAAAAGATAAATAAATAATTAATTAAGTAAAACAGAACTGTATGTGGTAGCTTTTTATTATTACTAAATTTATAAAATCAGAAATAGAGATTTAGAATACATTAAATATTATGAAAATAGTATCAGTCCTATTGACAAACTCGCTTGTTAGCCGTAACAATATTCCCAGGGATAATTCCTTTTCTGGTTTTTGTAAAATGATTCCCTATAGCTGTAGGACCAATATGCATTTACTATATTTTGAACGTGAAAACAATAGCATTCTAACAAAGCAACAAAAACTATCACCGCAAATTCTTGGCGAAACAGTTTTTTACCATATTGTCACGTGATAATATAATGCACCGTATTATAAGTACGGATGTGATTGGTCGAGCTTTCGCTACCCGGTATTGCTGTTTCTGGTGCTGAGGATATTCGAAATTTACATCTTTGAAACCAACATACGTTTTAATAGAATAAAAATAGGCGTTTTTGATACAGATATATTAAAACAAGACGTCTATCAATATTTTCAATAATATTTAGCATAACCTAACCTAACTCAAAAGCGCCCAAAAGTGGATTTGTCACTTTTCCTTCTGTTCAACTTATGTTTGACAGCAATTATCTTATTCCGCATTGTTATGACTTTTAGCTAACTTAGTAAATATGCAATATTTTTATCATTACTTCTTATAAATTATGCAAATTAATGATAGGTATGATATTTAGTGTGAAAAAAGTACTAATCAAACAAACTTATTGTTGCAGATATTAATTTATTCGTATTATTGATACGAAACATCTAAGTCTACCAATAACAAATTACAAAAATGGAAGAAACAAAAAAATCAAAACCTAAAAAATACAAGCGTTACTATTGTAAAATATGTAATATATTTACTAATTCCGACAGTCAGTTAACTGAACACATACAAGGTATTCGACATCAACAAATAAAAATAAATTATTCCGGCCGCAATACCGGTACTAATACTACTAATTTCAATGAATATGGGTACGATCTTATGACATACGTCCCTGCGTTCATCATTATTGTTGTAACAACATATGTTTTTTGTTACGGAATTGTTAAGTTTGTTGACTGACATGTACTGTTGGTTATTATCATAATTAAAACATTAAATTGCAATTTAACGACTTCTCAAATTTCGCGCCATAATTTTAATTGGCGGAGAAGTCGTCCCCAAGCGTTCACGGCTTCTATGCGCACGAACAAGCGCGCAGAACAATGAGGTAGCAGCCATTTTATATCGGTGTTAAGAAAAACATAATTCGAATGGCCAATCTTAACAAAATTGTGTAATTAGTGTTATAATTTATGTGATTCTGTACACATATCTATAATTAAGTGTTTCTTTTCTTATGTGAGTAAAAACTAACTTTTGGTATATATATGTTGCGGCGAAATATAGCGCGACAAAACTTCATTCCATATAAATAAGAAATAAATAAAAAAAAATCTGATGCCTTCTATAAATTCAAAAGAGTTCATTGAATTGCTAATAGCTTCAGATATTTCGCTAATAGACAAAGTTTTTAGCTAGTTTTTGATTGTAAAAGTATTATCGCACAGTTCTTATGTTTTTTTAGCGTATAGTTTATATGACATAACTTTAGCAAATTGAAAAAATAATAGTGTAAGCTAGATTTGTTTACATTACGGCTATATTGGTTAGTAAAATAGTAAATTACTTGTCAGATGACAACCGGCGCGGCGACGCGCAGCTTCTGCTTGAAAGTTGAGAACAAAATTCAATAACGAATTGGCCATTTTATTGATGGCCGGGGGGAGGCTGGGTGGAGACAGTAGGTGAGCTTCCGCCATTATTTTGCCAACAGTATTATCGCTTTCAAGTTTTTTGTTTACGTTTTCACTCAATCTCAAGCGATAGACAAACTCATATATACTTATCTGCGCATACTAGTAATATATAAATATGCCAAAGATAAGCGCGCTTTTACATATACATGGTCGTGTGTAGGTACCTATCTATACGTCTAGTAATTATACTATATATGTAGGCATGAAGACTACTGATATAATATTATATCGACCGGCTTTTTATGCAACTTATATCTAGATTGCTCAGTCAATGGCCCAAACATTACATGAATAAAACATAAATGGACTAGAAACAACTTTAACATAGTATTCTCCTTTGTTCATATTATTTTCGATGTATCAATTACTATTCGTAATTACGTTTTTGCTTTTATGTTTATCTATATAATATAATGCTATCATGTTTGTAATTAGAAATATGTTTATTTATTAATTTCATTTGAATAATTTCTTACAAGAAAATTATTTATAGTTTATTCAAAAATGATTATTATTAATTAATCAATTTGGATTTATATGTTAATTAAGTGCATAGTCCATACTTTATGTATCTACTCCTGTAGTTCAATTGGGGAAATGAAATTGTATAGGTATCATATTTGTATTTGTAGAATGTGAATAATTGTAATAAGTGAAAAATTATAATGTGTACATTGATGCTTTTTTTTAGTGAGTAGATGTTACTGTAGTAAATTTATGAAAGATGTTACAAGTGTGTATTTTTTTAAGTTGATATAAACTGTCATGGTAAATATGTTTGGCATTTTTGAAAAGTGCAAAATCTGTTCATGAGTTGATTTATATTTAATAAGGCTTAAATATATAACATCAAAAATTGTATCCTTTTAATCATTTCTATGAATAACATCTAGATTTATATTTCAAGTTGTTAATCAGGCTTAACTCAACACTGTAATTAGGTCCCATAAAGAAAAATATAATTATTACTTGAATATTATATTTATTAAGACACAAAATGTTTTAGTAATTTTAAATTAAACCTTTTGGCTGCAGATTAACAAACTTATTAAAACAATTAATAAAAGGAAATTTTATTTTATTAATTTTATAATTAGTATCTCAAAAATTAAGTATATTATAATTATTGTTCAGCAAGTATATTATATAAAAAAATTTAATTGGATTAATAATAGAAATATGAATATTCTCTTGATCAGAGAAATGTTGAAAGTATTCTATTTTAGTACAAAACATAACAGTCTTATGGCTTGTTTAAATATTAAGTTATTGAAATTAATCAATATATTTTACATATTGGTATTTCTTATTTCATGATTATATGTATAAGGGCATTAATTTTCAATGTTACAATTGTTGCCTAGACATAGTTATAGACCTTTATGTATGTGTTTTTCATTAAACTTTACTGGACTGTAAACTCTACGAATGAGTACTACTACAATGAATGTTGTTACAAAATACTTCATAAAAAGAATCTTAGAGTTTTGACCAAAGCATATGTAGAAAAAAAAGTTATACTGTATGTACTCTTCATTAGTTTAAGATATATTCTTCTCTATCTTATGGTTAATATGCTTATTTTTTATTTCATTTGATTATTATGTATGATCCACTAAAGAAAATATATTGAAAAAAAAAACAAATATTTCTAAACTTTCGTGAATTTTATTTTTATAGAACAGTATTTTCTTTTAGTAGTGTTAAGTGTAAAAATCGCTAGGTCCTAGATCTAAATGATAGATTGGAACATACTTCAAAACCATCCACAGAATCAGGTATTTTTGTCTTTGGACACTATCAAAACTAAAATAAAAGAAGTGCCATAAGACTATCCTCATCACCTTTAATAAAGCATTCACTTACTTTTTAGGGATAAGACTAGAATAACAAGTTTATTATGCTAAAAGCCTGAGAAGAAGGAGCATTGTTTTAACTTAGACAAAATAATTCCTACTAGGCTCCCTAGGTATTGATTGATATATAAAAAATTTGTATAGGGTAAACAAGTAGTTAAAGTTATTAGGGTAAATAAGTATTATCTTTTAGGGCCGGGGGTGTCTGAATGGTGATTATACAAGCAAAATTTACTTATTGAAATGAAAACTTCAGTAGTGTTGAGCGATTCGCGTTACCAATGTCATGACGTTATCCTTCAACATGTTACAGTATACGTATATACGATGGTGCTGGCGTTCAGATTATGAATAAACTATGTTATTGCTCGGAGCGCCAATAGATGTAAAAACCAGACAAATGTTAAATGTAAGGTTATGTTTATAATTTTAGTTAAAAAACGTTGAAACTTAAAGATTTAAAAAACCGTTTTTCGAAAATTTCACGTTTTCGCTTATGTTGGTAGCCTTCCAATGACCTGTTAATCTTGCGTTTTTTATGTATGTAATATTTAAGTGGGTCCTTATTTGCCATTCAAGCTTCCTGTCATAAAGCTATTTGTATTCATAATGGCGACAAAAATAACGCATCTTTATGAATTTTTTCATTCGATTATTGAAGCATCAATCAATCTTTCATTGACTGATTTCATTTTTAAGATTGCAAAAAATGATGATGAAAAGGGATTGAAATGTTTTGTTTACATTGAATTGTTTTGTATTGCAGTTTAAGAAAGGTTTTTAAGGCAATAAAATAATTTTCAAAGAACATAGTTTTATATTGTTATATAAAATTATATATGTATAATTTACATTGGTGTATTTATTACTAAATTAATATATTTTATAGTATTTATTTTTCTTGTTATGCAGGAGGTTGAGGTTGAAAATAGGCGGGATGCATCGAGTTCGCCATTAGTTTCCCAACACACTGGGGCGTGGGCGTGGGGGGTGTGGCACGGGGCGTGGGCGTCCCCGTGCCACCCCCCGGCGACCTACTCGCCACAATATCTATGTTCGAACAACAGATCAAGGCTGAGCCCATGAGGTGAGGATGAGTCTAATATTTTCAAAAAGTACTGTGATTTGATTTTGAACAGGCTATATCCTATAAGCACTATTCAAATGGTATTATTCCTATCGGCACGGGTCTTGAGCGCGCTGAGATTTTGAGCGTTTTGTCGAGTGAGTTGAGGCGCGGGAGAGGTGCGCGCTATTTCAATAGACGTGATTGGACGAGTCGGCGGTCATTAGTCGTGATTCGCCCTTTTTATATTCAACTGTTCGTGTTCGAACAAGTCATTCGTGCAATTTCATTTGACTCGAATTCTCAATTTTAAGTCCATTAAAATATGTTGCCATCATTGTTATTAGCCAGATAGCGGTTTGATAGACAGCATTTAATTTTACAATAAACATATGCTTGTGTTGATCATTTTACATTTTGTGATAATATACTCCACTTGCGACTTTGCATGCGTGCAAGTAATTAATCTGTCGTCCTAGCCCCCTGTAAGTAACAGTATAACGATATGTAACTAATACCAAAGACTAAATAATTTGTCTATGTTAATACCAACCACAAATATTGTAACGATTTGCTACATGCAAAGAATTTTTAAGACTATGGTCTTTTACTGATACAGTCGCAGAGATTGTATTCAAACCTGTTATATATGCACTTGGAGTTAAGACAGTGACATATAAATTACATAATTAATTTATATTGTTATGTATTATATGTTTTTTTTTTTAAATAAATATTGTTACCTGTCATTAGTGTAAACTAGCAATACACCATAATAACGAACAAAAATAAATTACCTGCTTTAAAATTATCATGTAATAAAACAAATGGCTGAACTATTGTTTCGCTTAAAGTGTACAAAGCGTAAACAGCCCCCCACTCTTTTGGCTAGTGCTCAGGATTCGTGGCGATTACATTGGAAAATATTTTAAAAACTGTTGATATACACACCGATACCATCAAATATTTACTTTTTTCATATAACCAATGAGTAAGATCACGTCAAGTGGGACCCCCCATTTTCCACTTGACCATAAAAATTAAGTACATGTATTTTTTGTATAAGTAGTTACCATTACAAAATGATCGCCCAAACGATTTTTAAAATTGTCTATTTGAACAATAATTTTTTTTACAATGAAAATTTTAGGTACTTTAAATTAATAAAATTTTATTAAATTTTTCATTTGTTAACTTAAATGTTAATTATCAAATAATTTTTATTTATTAATATTTTATTAAAATATAAACATGTGAAAAACAATTTCTCAGAGTTTCATTAATTTAACTTTAACGGTTGATTTAAAATCTATTTTCTAATTAAAAGTACCTAAATTTTTTCATTATAAAATAAATATTGTTAAAATCGAAATTTGTAAAAATCTCTTAGGGGATCAATTTATCATGGTAACTACTTATAAAAATTCATGGACTTAATTTATATGATCAAGTGGAAATGGGAAGTCCACTTGACGTGATCTTACTCCAATTGTAAACTTCATTATTTTTATTCAGCATTTTTTGTGTATATGAAAAGTTTCACCATCATCAAAACCCAATCGAAATTCTATCTAGTATTAATTTCAATACAACTCTTAACTATTTAGCTTATTGTGTTATAATTAGCTATTCAAAAAAATAAATTAAAAAAAGCCTTTAATTCTAATATAAGAAGGAATCTGGTACAATGTTTACTACAATTTACAATATTACATTATTGTAATTATATTGTTGTATTAGTCACCTCAGCTGCGTAGACCTCCCCTAAGGTCTTCCAAACATTTCTATCCCTGGCTAGCGTCATCCAGTTAGGTCCACATCTCTTCGAGAAAACATCTCGCCACCTCTTTCTCTGTCTTCTTCTCTTCCTTTTTTTATCAATCGGAGTCCACTCCGTGACCTTTTTGGTCCACCTAGTTTTGTCTATTCGACATATGTGTCCCGCCCATTTCCATTTGGTTTCCCTTATTCTTCTTTTTATATCAGTTACCTTTGCTTTTGATCTTATGTTTTTGTGACTTACTCTATCGCTTAATTTTATTCCCAAAATACTTCTTTCCATTTTTCTCTGGCAGATAGCAATTTTTTTCCTCGTCTTGTTTTCTAAGAGACCATGTTTGGCAGCCTAGGTCAAACAAGGTAGCATGGCAATTTCAAATACTTTATTTTATATTTATGCCTATTTCTTTATTTTTCATGATTTCTTTTAGAAAGGGGAAAAAAAGAAATCATAATAAGCTATTATTACTATTTAAATGACAACTTAACCACATTATAAAAACTACAAAACAAGCTAAGCTTAGAATGTATATTAATGTACATTAACTCCCTGAGCACTAACCTGGCGTTTACGCCAGCTTTCCATTGTTTTCCTATTGTCTCATTTTTATGGGTAATCGACATATTAATATTTATAACTAATAATAAACCTCATTGCTATTTTCAAGTCCGTATCCCTACATGGAAAATTGAATGGCTGTTTTTTTTACAAAGTGTAATATTGTGAACATTCATTTTAAATACTATTAGTGTTCTTTTTCCAGTAATTTATTAAATAATTCATTTTTACAGCTTCTACACATCCCATCCACACATCCACTCCGGTCCTCCGACAATAATCCGTTCAGATTCCAACCAAGGAATCATCAACATGCACCACCAGCATCACCAGGAGGACTCGAAAGACAGCCTTATACAACAACAAGTACAACACCAACAAGATCTCATGGAACAGCATCAACATCAACAACAGGAAATGCATCAACAAGATGATGAGGTAAATATATGAGTCATCTTTGACTGTAGTGCACAGTCGATTAAAAATGTTAAGTGTAACTAACCTTAAACATAGAGCATAACAAAAAAAAAACATCCAACCCCTGAAGGCAGACTCATAGGAGCAGCTGGAAGATAAAAATTTAATATAAATAAATAAAACAACAACAGAGTGGCTTATTGTACCATATAATAGGAACAGATTGCCAGGTCTCAGTAAAATGATAATGAAATAAAAATTTAAATAGGGGAAAAGTTGAAAAGATAATTGCAACACAAAAATCCACCCAAATTAGCGCTAGCGTAGCAAGAGATTGTAATATGTATGTAGCAATTGTAGACAGTTTGAAGTGACCCGAGTTGAGAAATGTAATATTTCCGGACAAAAAGTTACTAAAACTGCACTGTTCAAAATCTCATCTATTTACATAGTCCATATTAATTTTTAGCAAATATAAATTAATAAACCGCTGTGAAATTTACCCATTTGGTACAGTAGTGCAACGCTAATTTAACGCTTTTCGGCGGACACATTTTCATACACAGAGATAGTTCTCCTTATCTTTATTCTCCATGATTAGTATTTATAAGGTTTCCAATTTTGTTACGCTCATTACAGTCGTCGAGACTCACTATAATCGAACTTCCATAATATAATAAGCGTTTCGTTTACTTCTTACCATATACTGTTAAACCAGTGGCTTCCTTACTTTAATGTTTTGTTGTATGGAGCCATACAAATATTAGTTAAACATGAATGGGAAGGAGGGAGGAAGAAGGTATTGATGCTTTGCCTATTTTGATGACATGGGAATGGGGGGTCTGAATGGTGATTATACATAAGCAATATTTACTTATTAATATTCGTTTGTTTTGTACATTTTAAAAATTATGCCAATGCTTTCGTAATGATAGATGGGCGGGGGGAGGGGGGTTTAAACTTTGTTTACTATTACTAACAAGCAGGAAAGGTAGCAAAAATTAAGACGCGCGTCTTTACTCGGAACTATTTCGGTTAATCGTCAATATGGCCCATCTCAACACGCTAAACTGCTATAATAGGTACACTGGCTTTAAGTCACGCTTTTCAAACTTGAGGGTGTTAGATAGCTAGGCAGGTATTAGAAAATGACATGCCAAAGCTTTCTTTCATTGAAAGTTCGTTATAGAATAGGAAAAGAGAATTCAATCTTACGAATAAGGTGCGATTTAATAAAAAAAAAATTGTATTAAAACAATAACACTTGTTTTACAGCTTAGCTTCAAAGGAATTGACGACGAAGGTGTGGAATTAGAAATGGATAGTCGCCATTGCTCTCAGGTATATTTAAAATATTTCATTTGTCCTTGACTCATTTTCAGTATGAACTCTGGGATTTTGGTGTCAAATTAAAAACAATCATACAATCAAAATATTAATACCATTCTAATCCTATCTATGTAATGTTATCAAAATGTGTTGGAATATAAATATAATTTCTTTAAATAGGAATTAATTCCTATTTAAGTCATTATTGGTAAAAGATGGTTTTATTGGCAACATAGTTTTATTATATATATAATTACTAGCTGGTGCCCGCGGCTCCGCCCGCTTTTCATATGTTCTGTGCATATAACGTTTCATTTATAGCTTATTTAAAAAAACAAATGAATGAATAAAACTAAGAGTAGTTTTGAGGTGATGGTGCGTCAAAGGAACCCCATTTTATAAATGCCTGTCTTTTGTTATATATGGGAGCAAATAAATTAATAAACAAACAAATTGAGAAAACATGGCAAGGGGCTCATAGAATTTGAAAAATATATAGCCTATAACCATCTACGATTAATTCCGTGTCGAATGGTTGTGGTTTCATGCTGATCGGTCCAGTAGTTTTCGAGTTTACCTCGGACAAAAAAAACAAACTTTGCTTATATATAAATAGATAGATGTGGATGCCTAAAGAACTTGTTGGTTTATTTACTGTTCCAATAAAGTGAATTGTTAACATAATTAAAATGTATATTTTTTATTAAGTAAACGGTTCAGTTATTTATTATTTAGTAATTTTTTCCCCACTAACTTTGTATATATCGATAATCCTGAATATGTTGGCTTTGGAATCAACAAAAAAAAATCTAGATTATTTTTCCTGAAGCATCTCTTTAATGTGTTAATAATTGAAAGATCAGAATTCATATTTTGGTAACATTTTTCTACATGGGGTTAATATATATTCTCAATATTAATATATTTTTTTAATATAGGTTTTTTTTTAAATTATTTAGTCCCATTACATCTCAGACATAATCCGAATTTTGTTTACTTATTTTGTGGTTTTCCCCCGTTTGTTTTTGTGCCTTTATTGTTATCATCTTATTTCTATTTTACATTCTTATTCTATTTCTTATCTCTTGTTCTATTACATTTTGTTCTCTCGAATCTTTATTTATTCATAATTCTTATCATAGTTTTTACATACTTATTTCTAATTTTGCAATTTAACCTTTTTATTTTATTTGTTTGTTCAATCTATTTTTTTAATATTGGTTAATGGTACATAATTTATTCTGAACAGGGTATGGGGGTTGACATGGGATCAGTACAGACTAAAATGGAAGTATCGAACGGTGGTCAACCTGCAGCACGCTCCAAACCACAAGCCTGTAAGGTGTGTATTTGTTATCTACATAACTAGATAGTCTATTATTTAAGTCGTATAAAATCAAAAGCGGCTTTTTAGATTTCAACTAATTTTTGGGAAGTGCAAAAAATGTTTTTTTTCTTCTAACTATAGCAGTGATAGTTGATGCATAAATTGTATTTTAATCTATATGTAGATCACTTATATGCCAACATGAAGTTAGTAGCAGAAAGTCTAAAAAGAAACTAATAATAACGTTTTTTTGTTGGCGATTATAGATGGCTATTTCTTTTTAATTTTATTTAGTCCCCTTACATCTCAGTCCCCATTTTTTTTGTGCCTTTATTGTTATCTTATTACAATCTTTTATAATTTTACAATCTTTTACAATTTTATAATCTTTATTATATTTCTTATCTCTTGTTCTGTTACCTTTTGTTTTGTCGGATATTTATTTATTCATAATTCTTACCATAGTTTTTGTACGCTTATTTTTAATTTTACATTTTAATCTAATTTTTTAATGGCTAAATTGTAGATGAGTTATTTAGTGCGTGTGTGTGAGGGTAATATGTAGAGTAGGTACTTATTAATGTGTCGAATACCCAAAAAATGGTTAAACAGGAAAACTATGAAAAGCTGGCGTAAACGCCAGGTTAGTGCTCAAGGGGTTAAAGGACAATGTATACACAAAATTATAGTTTAAAGTAATTTATTAAAACCAAAGCAGTTTTAATGGTCTCCATGTTTAACTATTTTGTCTTGCTTTCCTATACATGTTTTTGTTTAGAAACGATACGTATTTTGTTGAATGCAACAAAAATAAAGATTACAATTGTCATAATCCTTTTCAATCATCTCGTTCAAGTTTTTTATTCTAATTCAGGACTTTTTAAATTATTGCAATATACAATATGGAACCTCGCGAATCTCTAAAGAACAAGTTTCAAGAATATCTTAACTTTGCCCTCCCAATACATATTCGATAACTTAATGCATATTCGTAAAAAATTAGACAAACTAGATCTAGTGAATGATCGTCATAATTTTAATATTAGAAGTAAAGACAAGTTGGCCGGAATCACGCTTTAGGTTAAGTAAGTCTAATAAAAGCTTTATAGGTAATAGTATTCGGTTTTACAATAAGATCCCAAGTAACATTACCGATTTACCTGACAATAAGTTCAAATATTATGTCAAGGAAGTTTTCATTTAAAAGGTTATTACAGGGTGGATCATTACGTGAACGATAGTGATGTCTGGAAATAACCCACATCTCTGTGCGCACCCGCTAACATTATTAAGACTATTATTTGTATAGTTTTTTTTTTATACTTATGACAAAAAAAATGATCTATATTATATTTATAAAAAAAAAGAACCAGATCGAGTTTCTTGCCTGCGCTCTTCTCGACTGAGTTGTTTTCCGAACCGGTGGTAGTGTTTTAAACGTTCATAAGCGCCTTCTTAGGGCCTAAATTGAATAAATAAATTTTTGATTTTGATTGGATTTCGAGTCTGAATTAATTTTTTAGTTCAACTATCTTCTTACATTATATAGACGATTTATCATATTAAATTCAATTTAACATTTTTAAACAGTAAGATAACAAGTCATTTGTGCATAATTATAAATAAATTATATCTTACAGGTTTGCGGTAAAGTATTATCGTCCGCTTCGTCCTATTATGTTCACATGAAGCTTCATTCCGGGAATAAGCCCTTCCAATGTACGGTAAATATTTGTTTCTATTATTATTTTATCATCTATTGTTTTTATAGGAGTAATTTTTGCACGAATTATACTTGGGGAGTGGATTAAACACGTCAAAGTTCCTTTTATTAAAGGAACTATATTCGGGTAACATGTATGCGGAACTATTTAGTTCCTTTAGTTCGTAATCCTTCTTTTAGAGCAAATAAGGCATCATTAACCCCCTGAGCACCTTCCTGGCGTTTACGCCAGCTTTCCATTGTTTTCTTATTGTCTTTCTATTGTTTCATTTTTATGGGTACTCGACACATTAAAATAAGCTACCACAGTTTCTAGGTTATTTCGGTCCATGTAGCGAAGGAGAAAGTTTTAATTAAACTTTTAGCTTGGTCAAATTTGTAAATTGATTTATTTTCATTTTTTTTTCGAACCTAGCTAACGCTGTTTACCGGAAGGGCCTTTACAACTTCACCGAGACTTTGGGGGCGAGTGCTGAAGGCACTAGCCGCAAAAGGTGACCTAGCACAAGGGCTAGCAAAATGGTACGAACCTCGGCTTGGCCGTCACCTGAGTGCAAGACTCTCTCGCGATTTTGAACCTAGCTGTTCCCTACATTTTTTTATTAACATAATAAAAAAAAAGGTTCCTATGGTACCTTTTTTTTTTTTTTGACAGGGGGAAATGCATTTCCGCTCTACCCTTACCTATTGCATTAGTGAGACCGGAGTCCCCCAATGCGATAGGTAAGGGGGCACGGAGGGACGACTCCGTGCCAGTTCGGGTCTCGCCCGGACGTGAAGCGTCCGGAAATACTCACTAAAACCCCCCGGGGCCGTCCGCCGCATTTGGGATGGGGGCGATACGGGATGGCTTTCGCAAGCATCGCGTCGCCCCCTGCGGCAGACCCACCAGGCAGGACCTATGGTACCTGTTTGTAGTGTGCAGGTCATCGGTCTTAGGATTCATATTCGAGATGCAACAGACCGGTCTTTGTCGAACAATTTTTGGGGAAGGTGTATGTCCAGCAGTGGACGTCTTTCGGCTGATATGATGAATTGATACATTTGATGGATACGATTGTAAATGTTGATTGTCCGGTGTTGAGAAAATATAATTAAAATAATTTTTAACAGGTTTGCGATGCGGCCTTTTGCCGTAAACCATATTTGGAAGTGCACATGCGCACGCACACGGGAGAACGCCCATTCCAATGTGATCTATGCCTGAAACGTTTCACACAAAAATCCAGTCTAAACACGCACAAACGCGTACACACAGGTGAGTCTTATTTATATATTTATCACTTAATACTTATAATTATAGCAATTTTCAGTCTCGACATAGGGATGTACGATATCAGAGAGTTGTCGAAATTCATATCTATATCGACAATTCGAAAGTTCTATATAAAAAAAATTAGTAATCATTTAAAATTTACTTCTATACAAATTAATAAATATTTTAACAAAACAACGTTTTGGTTTTTTATTTTTTTAATAGTAAAATTCAATATTTATCGATAAATATCGAACGTCCCTAAACGAATAATCTAGTTAATGTTGCTGTATCCTGTCTGGCGGCGCAATGGACTTTACAGCTTATTCATTTAATTAATTTCGATTTTTTTATATAGTGATTTATATGTATTCTTCTAGAGATTTTAAGTAATACATTTTTTTAAATTATTATTTATAATTGTTATTTGATATTTACTAGGAATAAGGTAGATATGCTATGACAATATAAACGGCATATTTAAGAAAAAAGTCATATTTAAAAAAGTAATATACACCTTTAAACCTGATATTCAATGTTTTACATCTGCCGAGTGTTCCATCACCGCCATTTTTTTTTAACTTTGTGATATTATTTCCTATAAAAGTATGGAATTACTAAGATATCTTAGTAAAGCTAAAGTAAGACTAAATGTAAGATCCATAAGGAAAGTCTTGCTTCGCTTTATTTGTTTCTATTGTGATATTAGTTTCTGGACTTAACAATAAATCTAGCAGAAAGTATATAAGTCACTGACATTTGTGATAGTATCAAGTATTCTGTACTTATTCATTATTCAATGTAATAATTTTTGCAGTCACTTTATTTGGCACTTTTTTTTATTTTTGACAATTCAAGTTTCGATTACGTATTTTTTTGCTTTTCTAGTAACATAAGAATTTGTTTTGTGGCGGGGTTTTAGTGCAGTTTGAATGTAATTTCCATATATTACAACAAACGGATCCTAGAGACAATTGAACCCTCTGAATTTTGTTCTATATTGTGTTGGTTTGAGGTCGTAATTAGTCTTAGGATGGAGATTTTAGGAACGGGTCATATGGAAGTTACATTATCATAATTATATCAGTATAATGTTCATATAAACTAGCTCCCATGTTTTTATTACCATGAGGGGATTGACGTTAAACTTAAAGATAATTTTTTTTTTTCATATACATACTATTTTTTTTAATAAACCGACCTCCTCCTGTTTCCACGAAACAAAATATAAATTTTAGTTTTTGCTTTTATTTTTTCACTTATTCCATATTAATTGGCCTGATGTTGGTATTGTGTAATTTTTTGACGCCCTGATATTTACGCTACGAAATTGTTATGATATTAATTTTAATGTGTTTATTTATTTACTTTCATTTATCTTCTTCGCTATGATGACGTCGAATAGTTTTATTATTTTAACCGTATTTTGTGTATGTAACCGCATTTTATTTACCCTTATTATTTCGAATTTTACATAGTAATAACACGTTTGGTTGATATAAATCCACATTACGTCAGAATAGGGTAGTTGACTGGTAAAATAATAGACTAAGCGAGTAATATAATTAGATGTAAATACGTATATTGGAAAAAAAAATCATTCGTACAATAAAGTTCTTATATGAATCGTTTAAAATTTTTGGTGGAGGATCGAGAGGGGATTTATTTTCCCTTTTCCATAAAACAAGTTAATAATGTAGAACTTGTACGAAACGTGTAAAATGTGACGTCATATCTTAGTATAGTGTGTATGCTCTATCTAAATTAATTTATTTTCAATGGTCAACCTTATGTATAATCTGGTTTATGATAAGACAATAAAAAGTAATCAGTCAACATCCCTATTACTTTTTAATGTTAAACCGTTTTAAAATCGGACACGCAACCTTATTATTGTACTTATGTAAAAAAAAAATCGAACATATATAATTTAGTTGGGTATTATTATCATATAAATATTATCGGTTCTTTTAAACGTAACGTACACATCTACACACACTTATAATAGTCGCGTTATAAACTATTGAATCGTTTCGTTCGTGTAATATCGGACGGACATACACGTGTTGAACACACAAATGTGAATAGTTTTTGAGTTGTGTCTATTCGAATCGCTACGAAATAAAGATCAGGGCGTGAGGAAGGCATCCACTGTAAGGTAAACAGGGGGAGGTAAAGGATTCACAATCGATCAATTCGAGAAATATATTTGATTGTGTGTTCTTGTTAGAGACGAGAGTAAGTAATAGAGGGTGTGTTGTTGGAATGGCCTGGGTTTTAGATGAGCACATGCGCGCGTTGTTGGTGAAGGACCGGCCCTACAGGTGTGATCTCTGTCTGATGCGGTTCACGCAGAGCTCCAGCCTCAATCGACACAAGAAAATACACACGGGTGGGTTTATTTAATTAGAGCCGACCCGTGACGACCTCTTATTTATATGTATAAAATTTCACGTGCCCTTATCGTGCCTTGCCCGTTGCCTTCACAGTAGGAAATCGAGCCACGAACATTTTTTTTTTACTTTTACGATATTTTCGTTCAGAGGAACATAGGCGCGCCCTTATGGCTAAAGAACGACCTTACCAAAAACATCCGCCTTGTGAGATTCACCCAGAAATCGAGTTTGGGTCTGCACGAAAAAGTACATACTAGAGATGGGACTCGAGCCACACGAGTAATCTTACTACGTCACTAGAGTTGTACTCGAGTTTTCGAGTCACTCGTATAAATTACTTACACTTGTTACAACTCAAGTAAGAATTTATCACTCGAGTTGAGTTTCGATTAGTTTAGATTAAGAATTTTAAAATACCTTATTAAATGAGTAATATTTCGTAATATGGAATAAAATACAAAATATTAATTAGCTTATTTATGTCATTAATCAACAAAGAAAATAAAATGATTTCTTACGACTAAATTAAGTTGCAAATAAGAAGTTACCCGTTTTTATTGTTCAAATTAACTTTATTTCAAAATTCAATTTAGCTTTTGACTAATGTTTGTTTACATTCGAGATGCAAATTTGAACTTTTAAAGTCTCGACGTAAACTAGTGACATCTAGTATAACGCTTACCGCATCTACTCGACTCGCTGAATTGACTCTAGTGCTAACGAACTCGAGTCAAATTTGTCTTCACTCGAATACGAGTTTAACAAATTCACTCGAGTAAAAAACGGCTCGAGTCGCA
This sequence comes from Samia ricini, assembly GCA_014132275.2. Classification (NCBI taxonomy): domain Eukaryota; kingdom Metazoa; phylum Arthropoda; class Insecta; order Lepidoptera; family Saturniidae; genus Samia; species Samia ricini. The sequence continues at coordinate 7,716,522 of AP028159.1, forward strand.
TCACTAGTACATGCGGGTGGGTCATTAGCTATAATACCTACTGACAATTTGTGCGTGACGTTAAATCCTTGAGGCAGAACGGCACTAACGTGTATTCTTCAGTCGGTACCTACCTCCTACCTCCCCCCCTGAATGTGTGTGAATGGTTGTAACGTTAACATTAGGCATTAATGAATCGTGTATTTGTTTGAGTGAGTGCCGAGTTGCTATATCGAAAATCGTATAACTTATAGAGGAGCACAGACGAGCCCTGTTAGAGAAAGTGCGGCCCTACCAGTGCCACATCTGTTTTATGCGCTTCACTCAGAAGTCCAGCCTGGGACGACATGGGAAAATACACACTGGTAGGCATTTTCCCCTTATGTAGAAAAATCAGTTCTTTTTTTTTGTTACGTTAGCCACACCGTTATTAGGCGTTATCGACATTGGCGGTACATCGAGCGGGAACGTTGATGTAGATGAAATTTGTTGGTATTTCTAGAGGAGCACATCCAATCGCTGATCAACAAAGTGCGCCCCTATCAATGCGAGATCTGTGACAAGCGGTTCACTCAGAAGTCCAGCCTTGGCACTCATAAACGTATACACACCGGTGGGTCCCTTGATATTTCCTTTTATTTTCATTTGGTATCGAAGTCACGGTCCGATAGTGTCGCACCGATTTCGAGTGTGTTTGTTTGACTGAAACGGGGTCGTGACTTTGACACCTGAGTTTTGTGAATAGTTTAAGGGCTCCCATTTCCTATTTATTTTTTTTATTTCCGGGACGCGGTTCGTTAGTACAAAAATAACAATGATAAAATTGAATCTCACCTAGTGTAAATACGATTTAGAATAGGATGACACGCTCAAAAACTATTCACAAACGTTCATAGTAAAGCATGTGTACGTCGTGAGGATTTGTGTTAAGTTTATGGTAGGAAACAGAATGTTTGATGGACAAATAAATTTTGTTAAAATTCCCTCATGGTAGCGCGTGCGCACATACGGAAAGTAAATGAATTGGTATGCGCGGTTGCGGTAGCGGTAGCGGTTGCGGTGGCGGTTGCGGTTGCGACCGCGTTCGAGTGCTAGTATTATTTGTCCATCGTGGTTTTGTTTTGTTTCTCTGTCCCCCCCCGTGTATCCGTGCCGCGGCGGCGCAGGGGAGCGCCCGTTCCAGTGCACCGTCTGCCTCAAGTCCTTCACGCAGAAGTGCGCGCTCAATTTGCACGAAAAAATACATACGGGTTAGTAGCCCACATATATTTATTCCGCAGTATACTTTCGGGACGATTAGCGAGACTACGTGCGACTCGTCATTCAGTCACACACATCTCATTTAGCGTCATGCTTCTTTCCTGTTTTTCCGTTGCCCGCCTAACCCGTTAATTTATCCCCTAAAATCGACAGCTTTCATCTCGTTGCTTCCGACTAACATCTCGATTTCCTTTAACTTATTATTCGATTGTACGCTTCTAGTACTTCTGTGCTATGTGATCGTTAAAGATTGTTTCGCATTTTCAATATTATTCTGCCGATCATATTTGTCCTACCACTCCTCATTTCGCAAAATTAGGTTATTTACATAGCATTTCATTTATTATCATTTCTTCATAAATATTAATTCTGTCACAAAAGCGATAATGCAATCGCCGTAAAGCCGCACTTTTGGCGCCTCAGTGTCGTGTATTAACGGCCAGCAAAATTCGTATGCAAAATTGGGGTAGTATTTGTCGCGATGTGCGGCTGGATACGATCAGAATCGGCAGAGGGCGGGCGGCCAAAGGCAATGTTCCCAAGGTGCGTAGGCGATGTGCGTTACTCGCTTTTGTGTGTGCACTGGGCGCAGTGCAAGGGCGTCCATTCGCGTGCGGGCTTTGCCCGGCGGCGTTCGCACGCCGCCCCTACCTGGACATTCACATGCGCACGCATACAGGCGAGCGGCCCTATCAGTGCGACGCCTGTCTGAAGCGCTTCACGCAGAAGTCCAGCCTCAATATACATAAGAGGACGCACACAGGTGGGTGACAGCCGCGGGCCGGACTGGCCGTCCGCCCGCCCCCCTCTCCACTCGCACTCCGCCTCTCCTCCGAATCTCTCATCGCCTAAACGGGAATAGATCGAACTAACCGGACACCGCGGTCGTAGAATGTCGCAGTAGGGACGAAAGATTTGGAGCGGAGCTAGCGGCGAGCGGCGACCGGTCCGCGCCGCGACCTCCGTAGTGCGTGGGCGGTTAGCGTCCTCGCGACCTCGCCGCCGCTATAATGTATGTCTTGGGCACCAGTCCAGGGCAGACCGTTCCAGTGCCTGTCGTGCCCCGCCGCCTTCACCTGCAAGCAATACTTGGAGATTCACACGCGCACCCACACCGGCGAGCGGCCGTATCAGTGCGATCTGCTTGAAGCGCTTCACGCAGAAGTCCAGTCTCAACATACACAAGCGGACGCATTCAGGTATGTGGGCGGGCGGCGCCAGGGACGGATGAACGCGAGATATTATGTGGGCTACTAGTAGTGCGGTGTGCGTGAGAGTTGGCGGGGGAGCGGGGAGCGCGGGGCGGCGGTGCGAGCGCGCACGCGTGCGCGGCCTCGCCTAACCGGTGCGCTGTCCACAGTGCAGGGCCGCCCGTTCCAGTGCCTGCAGTGCCCCGCCGCGTTCACCTGCAAGCAGTACCTCGAGATACACAACCGCACGCACACCGGCGAGCGCCCCTACCAGTGCGACGTCTGCCTCAAGAGATTCGCGCAAAAATCAACTCTCAATATACACAAACGAACGCACACAGGTCAGTTACATACGCTCCCGACATGCTCATTCATCATTTTTTTTATGTTTTCATTCTCACCATAGTACAAATACATTGTAATCTTTAAAGTTGTCGGTGTCACACACACACACGAGTCGTTTCGGTTTATCGCGGCGCTCAGTCGTGTGTAGAATTCCATGTTTATGTTATGTTGTGAAACAATATAAGTGTAATTAATATATGGGTCGGTGGTCAGTGCAAGGTCGCCCGTACCAATGTATGGAGTGTCCGGCGGCGTTCACGTGCAAGCCGTACCTGGAGATACACACGCGCACGCACACGGGCGAACGACCGTTCGAGTGCGATGTTTGTTACAAACGCTTCACCCAGAAATCGACCCTCAACATTCACAAGCGCATTCATACTGGTATGCTCGCTCGCTCAATGTGAACACGCGTAATAATTATATTCGTTTGTCGCGATTTTTTTTATAACAAACGTACCTGGAGTAGGAGCTTCGCAACTCGATGACTACTTACTTGCATTTGAACACAACGACGTAACAAAATTGATCTTTGCACTATTCCATATTATTGTTCAATTATATAATTTAGATTTAATTGGTTTGTTGGGGTGTGTATATAGCGAAAAAATCTCGCGGCGTGAATGCGAATAGTAGAAACGATGGGGGTGTAATATTAAAATAAGAAAAAAAAATACATGTCAAATTTTGCGATTTCAAATGTTCGTCGGTCGTCAGTATTGCTTATATAATTTTTTTAAATTAAATTTACTCAATATTAGTACAGATGCTCATCTTCTCCGTTATTGAAAGGCGATTGTTATGAAGACGGCAAATTGTTATCGAAGGGGACGAATCGATTATTTCTAAATACAATGATGTGGCACCGACAACTTTATCATAAATTGCATTTCCTTATTAGCTACATCTCCATTATTTATTATAATTTTTTTTTGGCTTATACACATATAATAATTCATTTATTTGTGAACTGCAGTATTCTTTTTATAATTTCATCTTGCCGTCTTTCTAACAATATGCTTTCACTGTCGCTTTCTGTTTGTAATTGTTTAAATTACTATGTTTGTTGAGAACAGAAGAATTTTGAAGAGAAAAAAAAATCGTTTTTCAGGGGTGAACGCCCATATGCCTGTGATATTTGTCAAAAACGATTCGCCGTGAAGAGTTATGTTACAGCTCACAGGTTAGTTAATATTACACCTTTTAAAATAAAACAATATTTGATTATTACCTTTAACTTCATAACCCGTTGAGCACTTACCTGGCGTTTACGCCAGCGTTCCTATTGTCTTATTTTTATGGGTACTCGACACATAACTAATATTTTTTAAATTTTAAACTTAAATATTTTTTCTATACTGCTGTACAGTTTAGCATTTGACAACAATTTCTAATGTTAGGTTACCATTTAAATCGAGATAGGAAAACGCTAGGCATAGATATGTTAGAAATCTCATATGCTCATAGTCAATATGCTATAGACGTCTATGATGACTATGTGATTGAATCCTGAGATGTTATCACAACACAACAACACACACATCCACAACCTTCCTTCCCTATATAAGATCTATTTTAAGAAGGAATGAACCCATCCATTTTCCATCACTGATATTTAGACAGAGATGGAAGTTTGCTTATAAAAAATTTAGTATTGGTTTATGATGGCTCAGTGGTATTGTGGTCGGATTTCGGTATCCAGCATTGTTGAACCAAAACATCTTCATGAGACCAAGTCATGATGGTAGGGTATTTTTTAAAGCCAGTCAATCTAGCCACCCTCAAGTTTGAAAGTTTATCGTCGAGCATTTTTAGGTAAAGCTAGACACTCTTAATCTAGGTTTTAGCAAGCTACCATCTTTTTTTTAGCAAGCTACTATCAAAATATCGAAATCTATCGTCGATAAATGTCTCTATTACGCTTTAAGAACAACAAAGGAAGAGGGAACACATTACTACTAGGTATTTTATTCTAGACCTTGAGAACTCGTTTCCTAGCGAGATTATGGTGACCGTGTAGTTGTTGCTCCGACCCCGTTAAGGAAGGGAGAAGTGAAAACTAGTAGTGCTGCAGAACTTGCTTAGAACGAAAAGTCCCCGCACAGGACGTGCTAGCACTCACTGCAACACCCCCCCCCACCCCCACTCATGTGTACTAAACGCAGACACATGCTTTTTGTAAGAGACCTTGAGACCCGTAGTTTCGCTTAAACTCGCAGGGCTAACTCCGCGGAATTGACGTACAACTTTGGAGCCCCTTGCGCTAGCTACCACTTTCGGCTGAACGCGTTAAGCGCTCGCCCCAATTCTGTGAAACTATCAAGACGCTCCGGGTCCAACAGCAGTTAGTGTATTACAAAAAAAAAAGAAGCGTTTTTTCCTGATCTATTCCAGAAATACGATCAGTATTCCATAACTCCATACTCGGATCAAGTTGTGCCTTATATAGAAGGTAAAGATATTCGTGAGCGAAAACTATAAAAGTCGAGGATCCAAGAACTGTCCAGAATTTCTAGTATCCTAGATGCCGTGGAGATAATATTTCCTATGTAATCTCCTGAGATTCCAATCCTAAATTGACTGAATTGATGTCGTTGGGAATATACTAAACATACTAAAGATATGTTATGAACGAGACGTTCTGAAGAGCGGAAAGGAAAAAAACCGAGATTTCTTACAAATGTTTTAGTCTTTTTGGTCATGTAGACATGTAGGAACTTGTCCTCCCGTCGGTTTTTTTTCTGCTTATCGCCTCCTGCTAGAGGGCTTACTGTAATAGCATATGACACAAAAGTAACATACCATTGATATGCGAAGAAAATACACAAGTAAAAGTACAAAACCTTGTGGAATTAAAGCATTTAAAAAACAAGGTTGCCCAACCATTATATCAGTCGGGTCAAACGGACGGTTGATACGTGTTTGACGAGTCACTAACTGTTGCTGTTGTTGACTATAATAGTATATTGTTCCTTATTTTGATTCTTTGATCATAATATAGTTTTAGATTTTTTATTTATGTTTTTTGATAGCTATAATCATGTGATTTGAGACATAGCTTTTGTTGTAATATATTTTTTATGCCGGGCGTTAAATTAGGTGTTGATAGTAACAATAGGTCACAAATATTTTGTTCAGTTACCTACTGATGTGCGATTTTTATCTTTTACACATCTAAGATCAATTTTTCATAAACATCTTCTGTTCTGCGTATGTAAGACTCAACTTGGTGAGGATATATTTAAGCGGGTCATTCAAAAATCGTAAGCGGGCCACAGTACGGCCCGCGGACATAGGGTTCAGCAGCCTTTAACTAAAAAAAATCTAAGGTTGTTGAATTGTGATTAAACGCTAAGCAAATTATATGTATATTATCTTATCTTCTGTGTGTGTGTATGTGACTAAACACCTCCTAAACGGCTGAACCGATTTTAATGACATTTTTCTGTCTACTCCTGAGGATTCGAGAATGGTTTAGATTCACAATTTGGTCCAATGGATAATGTTTATTTGAAACGCGAACGAAGTCGCGGGCACAGCTAGTACACTATAAAAATAAGGATTGTAGCTTAAAATAGTGCCGGCTATTATAGATGGTCGCACGTGGCGGACAAGCCCCTTAACTGCGACCGGTGCTCGATGACGTTCACGTCCAAGTCCCAGTTCGCTTTGCACATCCGCACGCATTCCGCCGGCTCCTGCTACGAGTGTAGCGTCTGCGGCCGGAGCTTCGTTAGAGATAGCTATCTTATAAGGTGAATTCACTTTCAACACTCACTCCCAACGTTCATTTTATCCATTTTGCTATAAATATGAATACTATTCAATCCGAATTCGATATTTTAATTTCTATCGTATTATAAAAATTATAACCAAGTTCTGTTTTCAATGAACTCAAATTAATCGGTTAGCAGTTAGTTAACGGAAAGCGTTTAAGGTCTCATATTCACATGTGGAAGAACGAAGTCATAGACATCAAAACCTTGGCCATGACCATTACAAAAAATGCAAGGTGGTTCAAATGGCATCATCATGGCTTAAGGGAAAAATATATATAAGACTGTTATAAAACCTGTAATTTTGTATGGATCTGAGTATTGGGCAACTAAATAGACGATAGGGAAAATATTACACGTAGCGGAGATGCGAATGTTAAGATATATGTGTGACATAATTAGAAGGATAAGATTATACATGAGGATATCAGAGGAAGCTTGAAAATAGCACCATTAACAGAGAAGTTAAGGATAGAAGTTAATAGGTTATTGTGGTACGGACTTGTCATGAGGAGAGACGAAAGTCACGTAACTAGAAGAATGTTAAGTATAAGGCTGGATAGATTGTGTGAATAATTATAATTATATGTGTATAAAAAAGGTGTGAATGTTAAGATGACATATAACAGAGTGAAAGAAGATCCTTATCACGGCCTAAATTGATACACGATTTTTTTTAATTTTAATATGTCGTGTCGACTCTACTTAATGTCGGAAAAGGTAAAGATGACGAGATATGACGGAGGTTGCTTTTCAACAATTCTCATTTAAATTGAAGATTACCATTAGAACAAGAAATGAGAATATTGGCTATTGTTTCAGGCATCACAATCGTGTGCATCGTGAAAATCACAGTAACGTCTCAGCGAACAGTATCGGAACAATAAACAGTGTCGCAACGAACACGAACAATTCTAACAGTAATTTCGATTCACCGGGCGTTTGTGATTTGAGGTATTTAAATTTTTCTTTTCATTACATTATTAAATAAATTCCGCCATTATAGAGGTGAAATTATTATTTTTTTGTTTGTTATGCATAAACTCCCAAACTAGTTTAACGATTACCTTCTATATATAATATATATGTGTAAAGCTCGGCTGGATCATTGAGTATATATAATATTTTCAGTTTCGTGCCAATGGTTAACCGGTATATGACATCGCAAGGGACTCAAGTGTCGATGCAGGATACACACAGTAAAATGTCGGCCATGTCACCTCAGTCCATTGCTTCTATGTGTAAGTGCTGTGTATATAGAGTTTACAGTACGTGTAGTGTGGTTTACATGGTGGTAGGACTACCCTCCCTACTGCCCTCAAGTTCGAAAACTTTTTTTTGTTTGTTTTTTTGACGAGGGGAAATGCATTTACGCACTACCCTTATCTATTGTATTTGCGGGATCAGAGTCCCCCAAATACAATAGATAAGAGGGCACGGAGTGACGAGCTCCGTGCCAGTGTGGGACTCACCCGGGCGTGAAGCGCTCCGGAAATACCCACTAAAACCCCCCGGAGCCGTCCGCTGCATTTGGGATGGAGGCGACACGGGGTAACTTTCGCAAGCACCGCGTCGCCCCCTGCAGCGAACCCACCAGGCCCGTCAGTGCAATGGCCCAATGGGGATGGAGGAGAAAAGTTCCCCTCCACCACTTAGCCCGCCTCTTGAGGAGAGGCATGACCAAAGGTCAGACATCCAGGGGGCGGGATAAATACCCACCCCCCCAAGTTCGAAAACCTGTCCCCAAATACCAATTATAGGTGTGTTCCGGCAGCACCACTTGCGAATCAGTACCTCTATGCTTAGTGTGTTTACCATCCTGGACCAAATTGTCACTTAACATCAGGGTGAAATTGTGGTCAAAGTACTGAGCCTATATCATATAAAAACACTAGACAGCCATGGGGACTGCCGACAGATATAAATTAATATAAATAAAAATAATGACAGGTACAGTCATGAATTTCACTAATGCAATGGGTAAGGGGAGTGCGTAAATGCATTCCCCTCGTCAAAAAAAAAAAAAAAAAGGTACAGTCATGAAGAAAACGTTAACATAGAAAAATCACAATCATACTGGAACCATTGGAAGTGTGTAAAAAGATTCTCAGACCTGTAATCTCCTTTGTAAATTAACTCATCGGTTAATATTGCAACAACTCGAAGAATACAAATTTAAAACAATAACGTTTTTTTTTTTCCCTGAATGTACTAAGAGATAGAACGAGCGGGGGGGGGGGGGGGTCTTGGTGCGATTTTCGTTTGTCATGTAGTTCCTTCTTTATTTTTATTTCATTATCTTGCCGTATTTGACTATGTATTATGTTATGTAATTTTGGTGGCATTTTACGTGAAGTTTAGTTGTGATGCACAAGTGTAGTGAAGTGAAAATAATGACACGGAGCGTGAATTCTGAAATGTCCCAATCAATGAATGTTGTAACAGAAGGCCGCCATTTTGTTAACGCCATTTATTGATAGTGTTCCTAACGTCTGACTTGGCTGCATGGTCTACTAGTACCATTGCCTTTTCCTTAAAAAGGAATAAATGGAACCAAAAAAAAAAGAACGTACGAGACGTGAACATACTTGTATATCAAACGTAAACAAGTGACTGAGAGAGCAAGGCGCGTACTTGCATTGCTCCCATTTGTGCAATAATTCAGATCGGTACTGTTAAAATATGCGTATTGTAACGCGAACCCATAATATGTTACTTTGGAGATAATTGAATTTTGTGAGAAACGAAACAATATAATTCATTGACTATGGTGAAACTCCATTGTTTCTTTCTCGAATTGTGAGTCGGGTGTAGTTTGTATAGGGATCTTTCAAATATTGCATAAGCATCAATGCTTATTATGCTTTGTTTATTCTTGATGGTACAGGGTATTTGAATGATGATTACGTAAAATATGTCGTTTACACCAGCTTCTAATTGTCAAATTTAACTGTGTATTTGAGGGATTCATCTTCATATTTTTGTTGTTTAAAATTATGCCAATGATTACGTAATCACGAGGAAAGGGGGGTAAAAGCTTTGGAGGGAGAGTCGAAAATGTATACCGGGACATTCGCTATGCACATTACACCTGTAATATAATTTTATCATGATTTTTTTTTGTTTTTATTTCACAGCATCACCCCCTCCATCACACACTCCGACGCCTCAACCCCAGATGTCTGGACAGATGCATCTGGCAGACTGATCAGAACAACGGGTGAGTTATTATTATTTAGGATACCTATTTACATTAAATCGAAGGTCCCTACGTACAAAGCGACATTCTAAAAAAAAAACCGAGGTTCACAGGAGAGCGCAATGAATATTCAAATCACTCTAGAAATTAATCTATTTACATTTTAATAGTTGAATAATCTAATAAATAACGCTGTCGGTCAAGTCTCGGTCAAAAGTCATTTTTTACATGTCGCTTTGTACGTAGGGACCGTCGAAATTTTAGGTAACTAAAACATTTTGACATTAACGCACAATATGATTTTTTTTTATTTCCATACAGTATGCTATACAATACATAATACTATTTCTAGTAACTTAAAAAACATGACGATTCAAATTGTTTAAGAGATTTTAAAAAAACATTTTTTTTTTTGTTTTTTTTTTTTACAGCTGTTGCTTGACTAGCGAGCAGCCAGAGTGCAATATATACAGAATATGGCAGCCTTCAACAAGTGCAGCTAAGATAATAATAATCATGAGAAACAAAAAAAGGAGACTGGATACTCCTTTTGAATGGATCGCCAGCATGGACTCGTGCGCACAGATTATAATAATAATAATTGTCATTTTTTTATTTTCCCAAACGTATTTATTTATATAAGAATGATGTATATTATATCGGACGTTGAACGTAGTGATCGCGCAATGTATAGTGCAGCAGTATTGGAAAGAAGGTCGCTGCGAATGTATGGGGGGATGTGGTAAAATTGTAAAACGGTGGTTTTTAGTTCGCTTGTGGAATCCCTCGATAATACCAAGTGGACATGACAGAATACACACGAGAAACTTAGTGATATATTTAGTCACTTAGTGATACCGCCTATGGTAATAAAATATTTCATTGTGGTTCTATTATACCACTACTATGATTTATTTATACTATAACACACGAGTTTGTGCGATAGTGTTTATAAATAATAATGATAAAAAATAAATACTTAAAAGGTGTCTCATCGTTTAGAATGTAGGCCTAAAACTAAACTATATAAAAAAAAAACAATTGATCTCATATTCTAATTTGCTTAGTGATAAATAAATATTTGGTATCGTGAGGAATAATGATTATAAATATCGATGGTGGTAAATCTTCCGAATGTGAAATTCTAAATTTTTTTAATAATTCGCTTATCACGAGACGACTCATCATTATTTTCAACATAATCGTTATCACCACAGTTCATATATACACCCATTAGGCGTAGTGAAATGTAACAATATCTTATTGCGATGCTTTAAACTTAGTAACGTTTCAGTATATAATAAGGAAGTTCAAGTAATTTTATACGAACTATTACCGACGGTGTAATTAATGGTAAATGAAAATATTCGATTTTGAACGCTGATATATTAAGGACCTTAGAATAAATATTCCACAGTTTTAATCCTTATAGAGAGTAGAAAAAAAAATAATCCCAAATTTCACAATATAAAATGAAAGTAATAATAATTGATAAGTACAAATGAATTAAATATATACCCTTTACTAAAACTAGCAGTCCTTAGAGGCGAATATACTGATTAAAAAAAAAGCTTCACAAAAAAAAGAAATAACTTTAATATTGATGTTTATTGGAGTATAATCCAGAGAAAGTGCCTGTTGGAACATTAAAAAAAAAATTGGCAATATTTTTTACACGTATTATATTACTTTGAGGGTGGAATTATGTTCATAATGTATGGACATCGCTGCGGCTTCACTAGAAGTGGACGTGCCGCGTGCGATGTTACGAGACGATCGTCCCACGTTTTCCCGAACAAAGTGTAATATAATTTGTGAAGCTTCTTACACTAACTTTGTGTGCCTTCTAGCAGATAGCGATATTAGGCAGTTTATCATCATCATCATCACTCATAAACATGTTTTTTTTTTTAATAGAACACACGTTTTCTTTCTAATTTTCAAAATGAAGTACCGTATCACATTAGGAATATAGTGTATCTTTAAAGTTGATAGTTTTACAGCGTTATCGGGATAAATAATAATCATATTAATTAGGGGTCGTTCAAGAATTACGTAAGCATAAACTAAGGGCGTTGGGGGTTCTACGATTTGCTTATTTTTGATGACGTGGTTCTGCATACGTAAGGAATGTTTACTTATTTAAATTATTCCATTTTGTCGCGTTAAGCGATTTTCGATAGGGCAAAAACTTGTAGATTTGCGTCGAATCTTATTTTACTCACCCCTACACTTTGAGCATTTTTTTTTTCCTAGAGTTCCTATCTTAAGGACTATATTTTTAATTCCCCTTCTCCTCTGCGCTATCTCAATACCCTTAATTTTATCTGAGTCTTGTGCTCCCCGAAAGTCTCAAATGTTTACAAGGGGGCGTTATCGCTCACATTGAGGACTATTTTTTTTTGTAGGGGAATGCATTTACGCACTAGATGGTCCAACCTACCCAGGGAGAACCCCGGGAATGTTGGAAGTGGGGATGTGTGAAAGTCTCTCACGCAAGTGTGAGAGGCTGTCACACACCAGATTAGTGTGGGACTCACCGACGAGAAGCGCCAACACTACCCACTAAACCCACCGGTTCCTCCCGCCACCTTCCGTGGGTGCAATACGGCATAGCAACGCACTCGACCGCGTTGCCCCAGTATCACTTTGATGACCTACAATTTTGTTCACGTAATACTCGAATGGCCCCTTAGTTAGGAGGGATATTGGAGGAACGTGTTATATGGCAGATCCCTAATGATCCCGTTTACGTTTTTTTTTCTTTCGAATAATGATAATGAATAGAGTATAGAGAGCAAAGTAGTCTTCCAAATATACTTTCGTGACAGTCGTCGAAGCACTGTCCGCTGCGGGGGGGTTCCTTATGGTTTGCCATTATTGATATCAAAGATAGATTTGGTGCCATTTCAATGTAAATGATGTGCGATTAGGGGGTAAGTTTAGTTAAGTCTGCAGGTCAGGGTAGAACCGGTTATAATAATAAAATGAATAAATATCTTAAGGAGAACCTTTATTCTCATAATATATTTATATAAACTGACATGTATACCTTTACTTATATTATTTTGTTTCTCCCACTGTTATATATTTAAAAAAAAAAACTATATATAATTTTTATATATTTACATTTTTATTTAATTTTTTTATACAATATAGTATGTGTCCATGTGCTGCTGGGTAAGAATTGTAAATATGGTAGGATTTATTTATTCTGCTACATTCGAATTGATAAAAGGAGTCATGTTCTTCTATATGATTTGTTGGAGAACAGTTTATAATTTTACAGTAAAAAAATGAAACGATTAATTGATTGATTGCAATTATAATTGCAGTAATAATTATTAATAGTTTTTTTAGCGCAAAACAACTAACTGATTATATTGGGTACAGTTATCAAATGATCAAAAGAAATGAAAAAAAAAACACAATTCTCTAGTAGATGTACATAAGTATACATAATATAATAATAATAATATACACATATTATGGATGTTGTTTGATAGTCCTCAATATTTTTTTATATTTTGATAGTTCTGTATTTTTAAAAGTAAAGTAACATGAAAAAAATAGGCCAATAAATATAATGATAACTCATGATCATTTTTGAATAAAGAATAATAATATTATTACGATGTACACAGTATGTTAATTAAGGTAAGGTAAAATTTTAATGTTAAACGACGGATGCATTTAGTTGCCCCCGGAAATTATTAAATTTACTATATTTATAAAACCGGCTTAAGTTTCACGTGTTTTAAATTCCTGTGGGATTTTAGTGAGTTTTTTTTTGTTATTATACAAAGCCATTGATAACAGTATTATTTAGTACGAATTAGAACTCGTGTTTTTAATGAGTAGTTTAAAAGTCACACATACCATTAAAAAAAATGATCATAATTAAAAAAAGAAAAGTTTAATTATATTTACTTAATCATAATGGCCGGTAACAGTAACATTTTTTGATTACCTTTATAGTCTATATTATCCATAGATTAAATAACATTGAAATAGAAACACCAATATAGTGATCTAGGGATTAATATAATAAATAAAATATGTGTTTTTTTATAGTCTCTTTTCCTACAACTCTGACGCGGGCGTTTTTTATAAATTCTATTATATAATTAATATATTATTGTTGTTATATTTTCACTTCCTTTATAATTGTTTCTTTATTTAATGTAACGTATAATATATGTTACTAGCTTGCAAAGAGTTGATAGGAAAGTAGGGGGGAGTTACAAATAAATATCGGTGACAAATAAAGTGCAATATCTATATTTTATTAAGCCCCTCGACTTCTTTACTTAACCGTCACACTATATTTTGTAAGGAATTAAGACGCACGTCTTAACAAGGAACTCAATGAATTTGAAACTATATAATATAATTTCTTTTTGATATTCAAACTCTTATTGACCCTTTTATATGAGAATTATTTTACATTACTTGTATATATAATATTACTTGAATATTTTAAAGTCACCTGATATTCTTGCAATAAATATGAATCAAACACCTAATGACAGTGAATTAATATGAGTTTAATTAAATAAAAATTCAATGTTGAATAAAAACCATCTGATAATAAAATTTGCTAATTTTTTTATGTCATATCTAAGAGGCATGTGAATACGCGATTCGTATCGCGTAAACCTGTGAAAAATTTTTAATTTTTTCATCCCCTACATTAAATAAATAAATAAAAAAAAATACTTTTGAACAGTATAAAAGACTGAGGAGTTCACAACGTTTTAAGAATACTCACAGAAAAATTATTGGCAGTTTTGTGTTTTTACGCGTCTGTCGTTCTTTTGTTGACGATTTTTTTTTTATTATTAATTAATTGTTTAACATCAGATCGGTTATGGTGATATACTGACGGAATTTTATTCATTATGTTTGTTTTTTTCCCCCTTTTTTGTGGTCGTAAGAATTTATACATATCCTAAAACCGTAACTGTAATTAGGCAGCGAACCGACCACTACTTACGTGACAACACCTTGTTCATCGGTAGTTGTTATTAAATAACAGTGAGCCTTGTGTAATCATAATCTCGTAAGGTACATAAATAAATATATATGTATTTTAGTTTTATTTGTATCGTTAGGTTTTACGCGAATTTCAGCTTTGCCAACAACATATTTACGTTGCTTGTTTTTACACATTGTAATCATAACGAAAGTACAGCCTAAAGATTTTAACTTTTTTCTTTTAATGTACTGAGAGCTATTTCTAAGTCACTGGTTTTATAATCATATAAAATTTAAAAAGGTAATGGCTTCATGCCAAACTATTCGATTTTGAAGTACTTTACATAATTTTAATTGCATTTTTTATTAACAAAACAAAACAAAAAAAAGACTAATACAAAAATCATGGCATGATAGTATTATCGATGCGGTAATTTAGTTATAGCTCTTCAGAATTTTAATGACCAATGTTTCAACGACAATGTTTATTTTTCATTTTTCTCGCCTTTATTGTTAAAATTTTTAGGCTAGTTTATTATATATTTGATATACTTAAGTTTAGATTTGTTAATTGTGATGTATTTAAATTGCACGTGGAATATAGCTCTCACAGCCTCCTTTACAGTGTAGATATTAATACTTAGTTGTTTTTGTTTTTTTTTTTAAATAGTCTGAAGTGATTGTGATAAAATTTATTATAATTATTATTATTGGTTCGGTTAAATTAAACTAAAAGTATGTACTTTTTATTGTTAATACTTGTAAGTACGCACCCTCAGCATTCGGATGTGGCGAGTAGAGAGGGCTGTAAGAGCATTTATGTAGTCAGCATTATGTATATGCTTTAATGTGATTTTTTATATGTACTCGTTTATTGTAACTATAGTGTCTTCATCCATTAAATATTTAGCGGACTAACAAAATGATTAATATTAATATCAGTTTATATTGATTTATTTTGAGATCAAATAAATAATAGAGAGTTTATATTATTTTTAAATATGTAAAATTATATTAAACATAGTGAAAAATATTTTTAGTGCTCATTTTCGACGAGCTCTGAATAAAAATGAAAATTACATATGTGAATGCAAAATAACAAGTCACGATTCTTTTAGAAGTCGCCATGTAGTGGAGAAAAAAAAAATAAACGTGCCATGATATTTGTGGCTATATGCCTTTTTTTGTTTATTATCCTTTGTTACCCTTATCCCTCTTTGAACCCCATAACGTATCAAAATTGCCTGATGTAATAAAATTATATGGAAATTGTCATACAATGCATGCCATTGCACATATAACTCTAATATAGAAATTCGCAATGATCTATAAGAAAAAAATCTAATGTTATTAATATTACATTGGATTCGTAGAGAACAACTGAAAAAATTTGGCACAGTTAAAGTAAAAAAAACCGAAAGTCACGTAAACTAATGGGCTATTTTCATGTAACAGTCCGTTCACACGGTGTCAAGTTTTGTAGGATCTACTATCGAATCCTGCAAAACCGAATAGTGTTTTCATATCGCCGCCTGGTTTTGTAGGATCCTCTGGTCCTGTAAAACTGAACTCGCGTGTGGACACACTGTCCAGTTTTTTTGCGAGAAAGAGCTGTCTCTCGCTACCATTTGCACGTCATGGATATGAACAATCTTGCTAAAATATAATGGTATCGTCCGCTTCCGGCTCACCGGATCTGGTTTAATTGCAGGATTCTTGTTCCGAGCTTGTGTGAATTAAAGTATTGAAATACTGTCACCACTAAATCGGATCCTACAAAAAACAGTTCCGGTAAAGAATCGGATGTCTCCGTGTGAACGGGCTCTTACATAACCCTGTTTTTTTTTACACGAATTGGGTTCTGTACTTTGACTACAATCTCACCTGATGTTAAGTGACGATGTGCTCCAGAATGGTAAACCCACTAAGCCTTGAGGTACTGGTTGTCAAGTGATGCTGGCGGAACACCTATTGGTTAGGTCTTCAAACTTGAGGATGGTAGCTACACAGCCGGGGAAACTGCCCAATTAGCATGCTTTGATTTCATCATAATAGTGTTTTCCTTGACCGAGTTCAGGCTGATTTTGAGTTGGAAAGGTGGGCTCGCATCCGCGCGAATCCCGCCGCTCTACCAACTTCGCATAACCAAAAAGGGGTTAAATTGCCGCGAAAATAAATTTGTGTTCTCTCGGATACAAAGCGGCTTAAGATATAAATTTTGAGTGGTATCTGTTGGTTAACACTACGTTAAAAGTCTATGCTTCGCTTTTTTACGTGATCCGATCAATAAATAAGAATAATTTACCAACTAAGGGACAAATAAAACAATTTAAGATATTTTTCACCTCTGTTTATTAACCGATTTTGTAATGATTATGTTCGAAATTACAAATGTTCGTTCATTAATAACAATAGTAATATATTTCGAAAGTTATCAGATCATATTATATGTAGGTAATAAAAAATGCCCCAGCACTGCTCAGTTTTGTTTAATGTTTTCTTCGTTAGTATTACAATTACGGTGTTCAATCAGAGTCAATGTCTGGGACTGGGACTTGATTTTTTTTTTAATTCGTTATCTGTCATAGTGATGTAGACTTGCATCGTTTATTCTAATCGCGTATCTAAGTCATTTCCGACTAAGTTAATAATAATATTACACTCGAAATATGATAAAATTCTGAGATAGAATCGTTTTAAGATAGTCTAAGATTAAATTCCTTAATTTTGTTTATTAATTTATTAATTTGTAAACCTTATTTGTAGTACTTTTTGCATGTGGGAATAAAAATAATCATTCGATATTCTAATAGTATGTTTTATTACAGAAATGTCACATTAACAATCGATAACTATTTCTTCTTTAACCACATTCGCGTCGCCCGCTGGAGCCATGGTATTATCCACAATAGGAGCAGGACTTTTATAATAATGATTACTAGCGTAATGCTCCTTTAAATATTCACCGCCCATCTCGTAATACTGCTGTTTCGTAATACAGCAACTTTCGAAATCGTTTGATCCGGCGAAATCTCTAGCGCCATACCACGCATCGAGACTGGGATTATTTGCTTTTACCACTTTGTGTGTCGACTGGAATGGCCTCATTTCAAGCAGTTCCCTTTCTAATCTTTCTTTCAAACCTGAAATATATTTTAAAAGAAAATTATTGAAGTAATAACCTAAACTTTCCTGAAGTTAAACAATTGCAATATTAAATAGTTCAACTTAGAGCCAATTTTTTAATCCGTAGTCAACTCGAGAAATAGTGAGATTCGTACCAAATGGTTAAAATCATACCCTGATGCTTTTTTTTAAAGATTGTTAAACTAACCAACTGTCAAAAATATGACTATGTTGAAAAATTTAACCATTCAGCCAAGTCGGTTTAGCAAGATGGCGGATAGTTAACTCTAGTGCGAACAGCTGTTTCATTGCTTTTGTGTAACATTTGAAGTAGATAATTTCATTATAAAATTAATTTATATAATATAATATTTAAACAATTACAATGTAAACAATTAACTATTAATATTTAATAATTTTTGTTTATGAATTTTGTTTTTCATAAGAATTTTATTATTCATAAGTATTCCATTATATGGTATTTCAAGTTCGTATAAATATTTCTTTGTCTTGTAAAATATATTAAAATCAAGAATTAAATTACAATACCAAATAATCTTTAAGACGAAATAAGAAACTAATATCATTACAAAACGATCACAAGAAATAATAATGGCCACAGATGTTCGAGAGTAGCTCGAGCCTGTAATGTTTGTTTAACGTCTCGAATTATAAACCCTGACACATTTTACTCGGAATATTCATACAAAAAGAATTACCGGAATCAAAACTATTCTATTATACAGTTCATTTCACTGGGAACATAAATAACTATTGCTAAATTTAACTATAGTAGATTTTGTCATCAAAAAAAGAATTGCGATTATAACTATTGGTTTGTGTATTATTATAGTACATAATAGTAAAATTGACAAACGGACATAGTAACATTGACTATGGATCAAAAAATCGGCCCTTAGTTTAAATTATCACTTCTGTCGGGCGTTCCGAGACGCACACTTTTTATTTTTTCTTAAGTACTACTATCAATTTTCTTAGAAATTGTTATTTATATATTTATTTATTACCAGGAAATTGAGAACAACCACCAGTCAGGAAAACATTGTTTGCTAATAGTAACTGATCTTCACGACTAAAATGTTTGAATACATATTCTAGTGTTTCTGCCAAACCTGCCTCTAAGTTACCCATCATGGAAGGTTGAAACAACAGCTCAGGTGCCCTGAAAAATAACATTACTATTTTCACACGCATATAGGGTTTTTTTGCACAATCGTATCTGATGTGGTCCAGGATGATAAAACCACTAGGCCTTGAGATACTGGCTCTCAAGTGATACTGTCCGAAGCTAGATATTTGAGTATAATAAAGTACTCTACCACCTTGTGATGAGGTCATCACAATGTTTTCTATATACCAGGGTTACGTATTGTGCATCTGATAAAAAAAAATGACAATTTAAAAAGTAGCAATATTAAAATATAACAGAGAAGAACGTCTATTATTTAGATAAGAGTTGTTGGCAGCGTCTTTGCCTGTCTTATTGTGGTTTTTATTTTTTTTATCTATAAGCTTGTTGAGTTTGACTCGGTATTAGTGACATTTACGTAATATAGTTTAGTTATTGTGTTCAAATTGAATTGAGAAGTTCTAGCAAGATTGTCGTCGTTTTGCTAGATTGGAATATCTGACTTGGCTGTACAGGCTAGATTTGTTTGCCTTTTTCTAAAAAGAAATTTGGAACTAGAAACAGTCTATGGACAAAAGTTTTTGGAGCGATTTTTGTTTATCATATATTCCTTGTTTTTGATTCACTAACTAACAGTATTCGATCTAATATTATTTCATTTTGGTGATATAATTTGGTTAATTCGCACAAGTGACGTATTGAAAATAATGACATGAAAAGGAAAGATATAACAAGACTGCCATTTTCTTGGTGTTGTATGAAAAGTGTTCCAAACGTCAGGTTTAGCTGCATGGTCTTAGTACCTTTGCCTTTCCTTAGAAAGGACTAAATTAAACAATAAAAAATCTCTAAGATACTAAGAGTATATAGACAAGAGACGGGACTTCCATACAAAAAAAAAAGAAAAAAGTTGAAACATATACACGAACCGTATACCAATAAAACAAATAAGTATGGCGGCTGTATCAATGCGTGCGATAGTGCCGAATAGGTATTAATAAAGCAAGACAGCGATAACCGCCATTATTCACAGTACACGTTTCATACATGTTCAAGCTTCACCTATTTTACAAGGTAGTTGCGCCAGACTTTCTCTGTCCAAACATTCTATTTTGACTGTAATGGTATTAGTATAGACGGGAATGGATTTCCTAAGACCCTGCAGATAAAGCAGACTTGGGTGTTTGAATAGCCTATTTTTATAGACTCTGCACTGAAGACAAACCTGAAAGGTTCAATAGCGAGGTGCAACTGATGATGTTGGTCAGCTGCAAGGGGAGGCGGTTCGTGCTCTCGTAACGCTTCCTCCAGTTCCATCAACCGCTCACCATCTGCCTCCGAGTCAGAGTCCGCCTCACGACTTATACTAAGATCAAACTTCTTTTTTTTTTACACGGTACAGGCTCAGTGCTTTTGACCACAATCTCACCTGACGTTAAGTGACGATATGGTCCAAGTTGGTAAACGCACTAAGCCTAAATACTGGTTTTCAAGTGATACTGCCGGAACACACTTATTGATATTTGGTGGATTTGAAGGGCGATAGCTATCCAGGCGGGCATCATTAGAAAATGCCCTACTATCATGCGATGGTTTCCTCGCGTTGTTTTCCTTCACCGAAAGCTCAGGCGAACTTTAGAGTTGGATAGGTGGATTTGAACCCACGTCCATTGACGCGGAATCCGGCCGCACTACCACTGCGCCATCGTCGCTTCAAACTTATATTCATTTATTTATACTAATAAATAAAATTAAAGCGTATGTTTTTAATGTCAAAATAACAATGTATTATCTACCAAATACATTTTTAAATTTTTTGCATTGTATTGTATTAAGTTCCATTCTGAAGAGTTGCATATAGCCTTGGGGGAAAGAACCGTATTACAATAATTTTTAAATTGAGGGCTCACTCCTTTGCTGACATAAACAAAAAACGGCATAATTATTTGAGTAAATGACTGTTCAAATAAGAGAAAACAGACATACAGCTCCGCTAGAAGTTTTTAACCGGTTTTTTATTTTACCCATTCCACAGTGTACGCGATAAAAAGGTATTTAGACTGTCTTTAGTGTAATGGTTAGGTTTAGGCGGAATTTACATTGAATACGAATGCGTGGCGTGCGCGGGTCGGTCGACGACACACTGCAAAACTAGCACCTCGCCCGAACCGCGCACACGTTCTAAGTGTAGTCGCCCATATAAATACTTGAAAATCAGTGGTGTGTGGTGAAAAAAATCGGGAAAGCCGGAGCATAAAAAATCTACCTAGTCGTCATACTTCTTCCTCTTGAAAATTAGTACAGTAATGAATTATGGATGCTTGTGCCGCTGAGGGACAATATCCAGTTGCAGTTAGTGTTAACCACATTCACTATACTTGACTTCACTGGAGTTACATAAACAGCACATGTCGAGTATCGTAAGCAGTTTTGATATTAAAGATGACAATCTTTTAGCATGCTAAATTAAAAATTTCAAATTCATTTCGCTTGTGATAAATGTTCCTATAATTATGACATTCTAATAAATTGCAAAATTGGTTAACTTTTATGATCGTGGATTTTAACTATTTCATTTTAACAGTACGACGCGAGATGGCGACTTAACGCCAAACGAAAAATAACTATTAGTTACCTACATGATACATAAAATAATACTGATTGATTTATTTTTTGTTGATTTATATTATATACATTTAAAGTGGCAACACTGATTGTAACCTTTTTGCCCTTTCAATCAAGATGGCGAAAGCATAGTTGTGTTTTACTTGTGTGTTAATGATAAAATAAAGAATAAAGTACAAAAACAATAAACGGGCCTAATTATTTTAACATTTTTCTTTTATACTTTTTACTTTAATAAAACTAATTTCCTAACCCTAATTCTACTTTAATTTCTTCGGCTACGAAATTGACACAAGAGTATGATCGACCATAATAAAATAGGAAGTAAATCCATCAATTCGATGTAGCGCAATGGTCAATTTTACAAAGTGACATCTATGGGAATTTGTTAGCACATTATACTTTTTAGATGAAGTTGCTTGGAAGACATTTTTGTAGTATATCAGTAGATGGCGCTTTCTTCAAATATTTATATTGATAAACCGTAATCGTATCACAATAATGATAAAAATTAAATGAACGAAGGGGCTTGTTTTCATCCTAAATTTGCGCAACGTTTACATAATAGATACACTGATGCTTTCATTGTGTGGGTGATAATTAAAGTGAAATGTGCTGGATGTGTGAACTCAATTCCGACATTTTGGTACCGGCTTGTATGCGTGTATATGTATGTATGCTCTTAGTGCGCGTGTTTAGCGTATACGAATGCGTGGTTGTTATAGTATATTTGATGTGTGCGCAGTGAGTGTTTTTTTAATAAGGCTATAAGCAATCGGGTTATAGGAGCGCTTCGGCACTGATCAATATGAATATAACATAACATAAGCTCACGCCTGTTATCCCCTAAGGGTTAGGCAGAGTTGATGTAGCGAACTACACCACCCACATTTCGCCGAGCTTTGTTCCGTCCCTGATGTGACAGGGGGCGAGCCTGTCGCCATATCGGGCAAAAATTCCAAACTCCGGGATGATACTGGCATCTATTTTTTTTGGAGTACTTTAACTGGAGTTTTTTTTTATTTTGGCATTACAAACAGACACTTCAATTTTATTTATTAGTATAGAATATAGATTTATAACTTTTATAGCCTATCAATCTCTAACTTTCACACACTTTTTGCGCACAACATTTTATCAAAATCGAACAAAATGCCACCGAAATCTGTCAAGCCGTTCTTGAGTTGAATCCGGATAATGTAGCATATCCATCCATCCATTTAACCGAAAAATGTCCACTGCTGGACATAATTCTCCCCCAAAGATCAAAGACAAATACAAAGACGAAAAATTTGCCAGATACGCGTTTATTAAGGATTAAAATAAACAGACATATTATGTTATAACATTTCTAAAATAGAAGTAAAAGTAGACAATATTTTACTTTTATTATTAGCAATATAGATTTTGGGTATGATACTAATAGATTTTTTTCTTAGTTCTTTAAACAAAGTAGTTGTAGTAGATAATTAAATTAGATAATTAATTAAATTAAATTAATTAAAGTAGATAATTAAAAACCCAATACCACTTGACCCGACCCGGGATCGAACCCGAGACCTCAGAACGGCAGTCGCACCGTAATACAACTGCGGCACCGAGGTAAATGAATGAGAAAAAAAATAAATACATGAAAAGCGTGTTCTGTGTGAATTGCGCTTTAGCGCGTGAGGATTAGTACAACCAGCCAACGGTGGAAGGTAAGGGCTTATTATAATGGGGAATGACGACGAGGGTAATAAACGAATACGAGTTATATTAATTACCTTTTGTAAGCGTCCCAATCGGAATCTTGCGTTCCGAAATCATCACCGGCGGCGGCCAGTCTCGACAGTAATCGCATACGTTCGGCCGCGGCCGCCGTGCGCCTGCGGACCATCGCCGCGCGGCGAGCACGTCGCGCCTCGCGGCGAGACATCACCTCTCTATACTAAGATGGGAACCGTTCAACTGTTACCTACTTAACCCCCGTCAGTTAGCTCACCTAATTAATTGTGAAAGAAGGTGACTATATAGGCAATTTTTATCTGACGCATGTCGAATTAAACCTCTAATATAAAAAAAAGGTGTAGACTCAGAGTCCGCAAAATATATTTATTTTAATTAAAAAAAAAAACCTCTTCAGTTTCTTATTGATTGTTTTTGAGATTGTTACGGATAAATAAGAAAGATAAGTGGTGGTTAAGCAAAATTCTGAATATTTTTAATACATTCTTATATATCTTCCTCCCCGATGATTACGTAAGCGTTGGCATAATTTTGGACAAAAACAAAAAAATACGACAATTATAAGTAATTATTACTTACGTTTACATTATTCATTTTATGGAATTTAATTTATCTTTCTACGGATAAGAACAAGACGGTAATAGCAAGACCAAAGGCCGGGCTTATGTCTAAGGGAAACGGGTAATAATAATAATAATAAAAAAAATGTATGTGTGAACTTATGTACGCACGTAAGAAGTTATACTTCTTTGAGGTAATAATAGAAAAAAAAACTAAAACGTTGAGAGCTAACTTCAGGGTGTCGTTTTTTCGTGACGGTTGCGCGCGAATCGTGAAAATTTACTCTCATGATTTTTCCTTATCGCGCCAAAAGAAGTATAACTTAAAAAAAATACAATCACTATTTAGAAGCCGTAAGATGGGAGTCATCAAATAAAGGATAACATATACCATCCGCCCCCCTTAATGCCTATGTAATGCTTGTAAATCGTTGTTAGTGGGTTCGAGCTCGACTCGATCGCAACTACCATACACATTGTGAAAAATCCACTATACTGAAACGTTTCAGCGCGCCTCGTGTTCCCGCCTAGTGTAGATCCAGCAATTAGCCAGGTATCAAGTAATTATTCCTTATTTAATAACTTCGAAAAAGTCAAATACATTTTTTAAATTACTATTAAACGTCCTTAAAATTTTTTCTCCCGGGCAACATAGAGTAGGAAAGTGAATTGCTTATATATTAACATTCTATACTAATAAATAAAATTGAAGCGTCCGTTTGTAATGTAATTTTTTTTTTTGCTAAGTACATATGAATGTATATACGATACCTATACCAAAAAAATAGAATTATTAAAATGTTTGTAGGTCGGTCTGTCTGTTTGTAATGGGTAATCTCCGGAACGGGTGGACCGATTTTGACGGATTTTTTTTCGGTAGATAGCTGAAGTTTTCCGAGTAACGTAGGGTACTTTTAATTTTCGAAAATAATTAGTGCTCCGCGTTAAAAAAATAAAGCTAATAAAAATTTGAATAAAATCCTATTCAATGCACAGTGTTACGGGCAACAGCTATAATTTATGAGAAACATTTTTACTTTACCTTAGTATTAGTTTTTTTTTTAAGAAATGAATTAGGGTTCGGTATAGAAAAATTAAAACGCGGGCACAGACGCGGGCAGACAGCTAGCAACTAATATATCGTTTTATGTTACTGACCTTAGCTCTGGTGTCCTCAAGCCACACCTTGAATGCCTCCGGATCAGAGGGTGGTTGCCACCTCCCCTGTGCGGGGCGTGGTTCAAGGTTCTCTTCAGCGTTGGCAGCTGTTATGATTCGCTGCCTATTCTTATCTATACGTACTTGCAGATTTGTAATCTGCCTCTGTGAGATACAGTAATAATAATAATAAACATTTGGGTTGCATTTGAAATTCTCATCTTTGATCATCATCTTCAGGGGTGAATACCCCTGTAGCAATCCCAATCCCGCGGAGAGGGATAGTCACTGAGATATTTATGATCGAAGCTTTGAGGTTATGTCACTTCCGAACAATCAATCTATCTACCTATATTTATATATATATAAGCAAAGTTTGTTTTGTTTGTCCGAGGTAAACTCGAAAACTACTGGACCGACCAGCATGAAACCACAACCATTCGACGCTGAATTAATCGTAAATGGTTATAGGCTATATATTTTTTGGATTCCATCGACCCTTTCTCATTTTTTTTTAAACGCGGGCGGAGCCGCGGACACAGATCTAGTTATGTATATTAGCAACTTGATGATTTTGAACGATCGGCGAGCGCTTTTTTTCATCACAAGTCGAACCTTTTTTTTTTTTGACGGGGGGAAATGCATTTACGCACTACCCTTACTGTTATGTATAGTTAGCTGTATTTATATATGTATATACAGTGACTGCGCTCACTGTTCTTTTTGAATAAACACGTCAGTGCGTAATCAACTAGCTGCCGTTTCACTCGTACCTCATATATAACACTTACCCATTGCATTAGTGAGACCGAAGTCCCCCAATGCAATGGGTAAGGGGGCACGGAGTGACGAGTGACGAGCTCCGTGCCAGTGTGCGACTCGCCCGGGCGTGAAGCGCCCGGAAATACCCACTAAAACCCCCCGGGGCCGTCCGCTGCATTTGGGATGGGGCCGACACGGGGTGGCTTTCGCAGGCACTGCGTCGCCCTTTGCCACAAGTCGAACCTAACCTAATCAAACTCAGACGGGTTTGCTCCGACTAGTTTGTTCGCTCGCTTGTCTGTGTTATATGTGGAAAAGGAGTTTGGAAGGTCACTTAAATAAGTAAATGTCGTTCGGGGGAGGAATGGGAGGTTCCTATAGGAGCCCCCCGAGGGGAGGGAAATTCGTCGGAAATTTGGAAGTCCACGGGAAATCAGTAGATTTCAGAGTCCAATAGCACGCCAAAATCGTCAGAAATCAACAAAAACACCAATAGAACATTCGAGTAACTGCGAATGACACGATGTGTCGCCGGTCGTATCTTGCCATAATCAAGATTGCGGAAAACGTCCCGTTTGTTGATATAAATATGTATAAATCAACAAATTTATCGTATTATAGACTTAATGAAACTTATAACTTTTAAAATGCACATATGAAAGCAAAATGACGTTCCATTACATGTAACTTTAAACACATTTAAAAAAAACAATAATTGCCTCCGCGGGTTGAGGGGAGTATCATTTGCGAATTTCAAATACCGACCCATAAACAGCATTTTCTAAAGTAAGCATAAACAGCATTTTCTAAAGTAAGGGCCGCGGAGCAAACATTGGGCGGGTCCTAAAAATTCCATGTATTAAAATGTTCGCCCCCTGTCACATCTGGGACGGAACTAAGCTCGGCGAAATGTGGGTGGTGTAGTTCGCTACTTCACCTCTGCCTAACCCTTCGGGGAAAACAGGTGTGAGCATATGTATGTATGTATGTAAAATGTTAGTTTTGAATTGGTTTCCGTATATAAAACAGTCCTAAGTTCACAAATTCATACTTATGAAAAATAATTTGACAATCAAAAGGTGAGACCAGAATTTGTCTGCTTTAAATCGGTCACAGTCCAGTCAACTTTGGGAACTTCTGTACTTTATAATAGTATTAGCTAAGTTTGTTCACATAAAATTATTTCTTTCTTCATAATTTTTTATATAATATGATTAAATTAAATCTTATTAATTGTTCCATATTATTTTACATAATGTGATGTTAAAATCCATTTATATTTGTAAAATAATATGAATATGTCACTCTACCTGAAGATCCTCGTAGCTTTTAATATCAAAGCCTTTGATCGCTTCATTAAATTCATCAGTATCACCGTCTTCAGTCATTTCCTATATAAAGAAAATTTCAAAATAAGTCTCATATCTGAATATACAATCTGATAAACAATATAAAGCAGCTAATTAAAGTTAATTCATTTGAATATATTTATAACATCGAACCTGTATAGCCAATAGCTGAGCTAATTGTTCTTCGTCATCCGCTAAACGTTCCTCCCTTTTCCTTGCATTTATTTCTAAGAGACGTCGAGCCATTTTTCTTGCGTTCTTTCTGTTGCTCCGCTAAAATGATATAAGGTTTTTAAAAACACACAATTATTCTAAATACAGTAAACACTTTCAGAAAACAAGTGAGCCATATAAACTTAATGATTGTAAAATACGGAGATGATTAAAATAAGATAAATAAGATAAATATATCGAGAAGTACAGAACTTTTCAAAAATTTGTAAATAATTAACAATGAAAGACTACAAAAAACATGATAATAAAAAGTAACTGTCTGTGGATACAATGGAAATGCATGTTATTTTTATATTTGAAGGCAAGATCAAAAGGACCCGTAAACGAAGGGTAAAAATGAAAGCGCTTATGAAAAATAGAAAGAAGCGAAAGACTTGTCTGAGAATAGAATAAGGATGTAGTCTCTGCCTACCTTAATGAGAGAGAGGAGTGACATTATCTATGTATATTTCAAATATAAAACATTCTTTACTCAGTTAGAATTTATTTGAATTATATATTGAACTATGTATATATTTTGAAACATACCCAGCTCTAATTCAATATTTTTTAGTTTGCAGTAAAATATGTCATTTGTTAAAAAACACACATGAAAACAATCTTTGACTAATAGGATAGAGCAATCAAGGGCAAAGTAAGGTTAAATATACGCTTATACAATTAAATATGTACATTTTTAAAAATTTATTTGAAAAAACAATGTTCTTATGGTAAGGTCACTCAGAAAAAGTGATCTGTTTATTTATCATACACTAAATAATATATTATACAATACTAATTGTGTAATCCATTTATTTTCACTGCATTATATATTTGCATCACAAGAAAATGCACTGCTTGTCTCATTTTTATCAACTTCATTCACTATTATCAAACTTGTTCTCTAAATTATCTATTGTTATATATAACATAATATATACTTAAATGTGCCCAGAGAGTACATCTACAGTTTAAAAAAATAATTATATAACTAAATCTGGTCAAATTCTTAAATTATAATACATTAACTGATAGACAAAGAGATATTGCTTTAAATAGTACCTGTTATTACTTGTCAAACACACCTTTTTTTTTTGACGGGGGGAAATGCATTTACGCACTAACCTTACCTATTACATTAGTGAGACCGGAGTTCCCCAATGCAATAGGTAAGGGGGCACGGAGGGACGACTCCGTGCCAGTGTGGGACTCGCCCAGACGTGAAGCGTCCGGAAATACCCACTAAAACCCCCCGGGGCCGTCCGCCGCATTTGGGATGGGGGCGATACGGGATGGCTTTCGCAAGCACCGCGTCGCCCCCTGCGGCAGACCCACCAGGCCTCGTTCGTGCAATGGCTCAGTAGGGATGAGGGGGAATACTTCCCCACCCACCTCTCAAAGAGAGGTATGACCATTGGTCGAAAGTCCGGGAGGCAGGATATACTTCCTGCCCCCCATAAAAAAAACTTGTCAAACACACCTGTCAATCCTGAAGGTGTTGCTGGCTGCACAAAGGGCAGTTGCACTTTCTTAACATTAGCGTCATAGTAGTCTGCATTTGCCCATTTCCTTATCTCTTCTTGATAATCAAGTGCCACTGAACAGTGTTCTTGCAATATCTCTTCCACCCGTGACATCGTTATAGCATTAACATGCACTGGATATTTAAGTTGAAGCAGTTTATGCAAATAACTTATCATTTCACTGCCACCTGGAATACAAGACATTTGTAAGCATTCATTAAATCGGAAAATTAAATCAGTTTTATTTTTTTATTCAAAGTTTTTTGATTGAAATTTGTTTACAATAAATTCCATATATTTACTGATAAAAAATGAAGCGTCTGTTTGTAATGTCGAATTTTTTTTTTTACTAAATAGGTATTAATGTATATACGGTATCTATATTTGACTGTCCTTTTTTTAGATAGCTGAAGTTACTCCGGGTAACTTAGGGTACTTTTAATTTTCGAAAATAATTAGGGTTCCATTTAAAAAAAATTAAAACTCATAAAAACTGAATAAAATCAAATTCAATGCACAGTTTTACACGTAAGTTCTTGAATTTATGAGAAATATTTTTACTATATCTGATATTTAAAAAAAATAATTAATATTAATAAATTACAACTTAGTGAAGAATATGTGAAACGCGGGTGCAGCCGTGGCAACACAGCTAGTATCATATAAACTTACTTCTTTTTTCTATTGACTTCTATTTACTTTCTAATCTCTCCATTAACAAGGTCTCCAAATATCATTATACATATAATACAGTGTAATATTTCTACATCGTAGTATAAGTATCTATAGCACAGAATAACTAATATTTATAACCCAAACTTATATTTTTAAACTTTTAATTACTACACATTTATTTAATTGTATAATTATTTCATAATCATTATAACAAATTATTAATAGTTACCTAAATTAATCCTCCTGGCATGCTTAAAAATAACTTGACCTCTTACAACGGGTATGAAGTGAATTGTGTGATATCCACAGTTGATGATAAGTGCAGTCTCACCAATATTATTTCTATACATACTGAATAATGAATCTACACCATAACTCACTGCAGGTACACCATAGCCTTCAAATAGTAATTCTGACATTACTGAAACAAAAAGAAAATTAATCTTACATAAATCAGAAGGGGAAAAAATTACAAAGAAAAGTAACAGTTTAAGTTTTAACACTATTAACTACAAATCATGAAATAGGAATCATAGACTCATGACACTTTAAATATAAACTTTTACTTATTATAATCATCACCCACTGAAATCCAAAGTTTTGTTACCTGAAAATATACACACTTAGCAGGTATTTGCAAGTACAATAAATAGTTAATCCTTTTTTCTAATTCCCACAATAAAAACAAAAACATCATTATTATTAGTCTAGGATTTTAAAGAGTATATATTGCAGATAATTTATATTTACTTCCTCAGAGTTTACTCAAATATACATTACCTATTTCAGTCCCATGTCACGTGGTAATTGTATATTAGTGTTAGACAATAAAGACTTATTTTTTGATACATACATTGCCTGCAATAATTTGGGTTGACAAAAGCTTCTGTCATAACAATAGGATGTGGCACATTGCCTTCTGCATCAATAGATAAATGTGAAAAAATGTAATCACATACTTGTTCTTGTGCCTCAAAATGTGTAACCACATTTTTATCAAATTGTGTTTTTAATTGAAACCTGGAAATAAAGTGGTAAAGTGATTGTTCCTGAAATTTTCTTCTTATAAATGCAAACATACTGTATTCTTACATGTGAAATTATATCTTATACATTTTTCAACATTTAAAATAGTTATTAGCCAGATGTAAAGTAGAAAAATTGGGGAATAGTATTACAATAAATGTTCTTGAATTATTTTACATTTTATATTTTAATCCTTTACCTCACAGCTTCTATGTTTACTATATCATTTCCTATTTGAATAGGAGGTGTTACAGGTGGCTCAGCATCCTTTTTGCATCTATCTTTCCTTGGCCGAGCTATTAAATTTTTGAATATTAAATTTGGTTCTTCACATATTGACCAACCAACTCTGCACTGATATGATCCTAAAATTAAATGAGGAAAGTGTAAATCTTTTGTAACATTGAAAAAATTTATGCTATTTATTTAAACCCTTATAATTTAACAGATGATACTTAAACATAGTTATATAGAGATATTCATTTGGCCAGGGTATGAACAAAATGTAATCTTATATTATGTTATAACAAATGTTCTAAAGCATAATAAACAAAGAGAAATACAACGCAAAATAATTTTAAAACCATTATTATATGGATTTACAATGTAATTTTGTGTAATTCTTGAATAATAATTTTTTTTTTTAATAATTTCAAAAACGTCTTTTTTATTTCTCTATATCATTTATATATTTGATCAAACTAATGATATCAAAACAGCTGATATATTGAACTAAAACAATAATATGTGTACAGTTTTTCATTTATAGTTAATCAAAACAATAAAAAAATTGTTTTGATAAAAAATTTGATACGAAAACCATTATCTATCACAAGAGGTATATGTCCAAATTTAAGCGTTGGTTCATATTCGTAAACAATATCAGGAACAGTTTTATAATCTTTTAGTACAAGTATATTATCCATGCTGACAAAAAAATAATTTATAACGTGATAAGTGCGGCATAAGTTATATACAAATTAGAACTTGTAACTTTCATTATTTATCTCAGCTTGTAACTTGATTATAATGACATCTGTCAAACTATTGTGCCTAGTGATGCTGAATGATACTTAGTCCCAGACATAACCAATAAAATTATAGGCCCATTCTATCTCTGCTTAGGCCTTTATCAGTATTTTTAGTCGCTATAGGTGTATATCGGAGATAAATAGGAAAATTAGGTGTATTATTCAGCAAAACTTATCGACTACCAAATTAATTATCAAAATCGATATTTCATGATCTTGAATTTATAGTCTTTATAGAATCTGTCTGGTAGAAGAAATATTAGTCAAATATGGCAGACGAAAAGATTTATTTATAAATACTGTCTATTCCGCAGTGGTACCTCATATTGACCAGAAAATTGTGACGATCACTGCTCTACCAAGACGATGAATATCCTTTTAAAGTTTTCTATAGTTTTTTTGGCGGGATCTCAGTCTGACATGTAGCAATTGTTTTCTTTAATTCATTAAACTTGTGTACTTGACTCTATATCATGTAATCTTGGTGGCGTTTTGTGTGAAATAGTTTAGTTATTGTGTTCAAGTTAAGTTTATTATCGAAGACAACGCGTAGCATACATTCTGAGGTGCCGACAAAGCTCCATGGAAAGTTCGAGCAGGATGGGCCACCGTTTTGTTGGAGCTTGGTAACGCTGATACAAGATTGAAAATCTTACCCACATGACATTGGCGCAAACTGTGTGTACACACAGATTGCCATTAACTAAGAAGAAGAAGAAGAAGAAGTTTTCTATAGAATTTTCGTGGCACCTCAGAATAAGCATTCCATGCTTAAACAGTAAGCACTTGATATGACTAATTTTTTCGATGACGTCCGAAAACTATCTAAAATTGAGCACATTTAAATCAAGCGAATTACAACAGAATTACATAAAATTAAATGTATTTATGAATTCAACTCGTGTTTTTAAGTTTCAAATACTTTTACAAACTAGGTGTTGTCTTGTGAAAATATTGTTTTATTTGCTCGTCCCTAGTGTGCTTATTATCCTTTTTATTGTAACCTCGCAATAGTATTCGCCAGTATTGTATTTTCCATTTATTGTGTATTTGCTAACTTTGATGCAGTGTGTAAATAAAAATAGTTAATTCTCAAGCTTACATTTTTATTATATGTATAGATATCTTTCGAATCTTTATATGTCCTTCGAAATATACTATTACCTGAATAAAGCTCTGTCTCCACCGGGGCAAGACTTAATTGAATGTGGGTGAAGTACATTTCGCACTCAGCTAGTAATATATAAATATATGTGCACTGGCGTGAGGCCCCTAGGTCCGCGAGGTTTTAATGGTAGAGGGACCATTTAAATATTATGATTTACCTAAGGAACTATGGCGGTCTGAATGGTGAATACCAGAGAATAAAAGTGATTACCTAGCAAAGTTTTCATATTTACTTTTACTTATTTAATCAACTTTGTATTTATTTGATCAATAAGATAAGATTAACACTTATGTTACCCTTTTTAAATACTGCTGACGGAATACTTGGAACGGTCCCAAAAATCAAAAATAAAATTCGATTATTTATAATATGAACTTTATTCACAATACTTGTTTATTGTTACTACATCAGAAGTGTAACATATAAATCTACTATATACGACTACTTTCTATAATAACCTTTCACGGGGCCATTTTCCATGGCCTCTAAGGAATGTGCTCATTTCAGACAACTGTTAATACAATAAAAAGGGTTATGATATAAAGCAATCTATTTGAATGAAACAACAATCAATCTTTTACATAACTTAATTATAAATAAGTTTTTTTTTTCTAATTATTTACAATAGCATTGATTTTTAAATGGATGTAATAAAATTATCTCATATATTCCAAATGCTCAAGTTGTGTACAATATTAATACTTTCGATTTTAATTGCAATATGAGCTAGTTTATCGAAGCCAACAATAACAACAGAATACAATATTTATAACAATTTAAGCCTTCGCTCCAACAACAGTTCCAGCTTGTTTGTCGATTTGTTCCTTTTCCAGTTGCTTGCCAAGGTATTCCCTGTAAAGTGATATTTAGTATTTCAGAATAAATTATTTAAAATGTCATAATTAAAAGTCTATGTTGCCATAATAGAAAAAAATATTTCAAAAGTTGGTAATGGACCAGAAAAATGTTATGTAGAAAATCAAAGTCCAAAAAGTACAATAAATGGTACAGAAATATAGGGTATAGATTCAAATGTGAACCAAAATTTATGAACATTATTGACTATCAAAAACATAATTCTATTTCGTTAACTTACGAATTTATAACATTTTTTTTTTTATTTTATAGGTTATATTTACTTTGCCTACTCTGATTTTAGAGTAGTTTATTTTATAAAGATTTTTTGCGTCATCGAAATAAACTGATAATTTAAGTTTGATTGACATTTGATTTTTGAAGTTTTTGTATGCTTTATAAACAGTAGTTTAATGTAATAATTAATTTAATTTCATAATTAAATAGGAACTTTTATATAGACTTTAAAACTGATACTAATGTATCGAATAATAAAACAAAGTATTCATAAAATCCATACCAGTTATGAACCATAAGCTTCTGTACGGCGAGTAAGGCTTCATATCTCACATTAGGGTCCTCATGGCTCAGTAGATACATGACGCGTTGTTTTCCACCGAGCTGTTCAATGATGCTGCAACAATTTTTTTTTACAACATTAATACTTTAGAAGTAAATATGGCGAACGATATAAAACTATGTTAATGTAATACAAAAGTCCAGTTTGTTTTTCCCACTGATTATTTTAGCCTTACTGGATCATGACCATCCTACTTGTGAAAATCCAATTATATCCAATAAAACTATATTGTAAATTAATATAATATAATATAAAAGGTAGATCGAGTTTTTTGCCGGTTCTTCTCAATTAGGTTGTTTTCCCAACCGATGGTAGTTTTTTAGTAGAAACAAATAATTTTATAATTTCAAACTTAGCAGATCCTGTGTCTAAAATTATCTAGGGTTAAACATCCAGATAGACTTGATATTATTTCTCACAGCATATGCCAATATATAACTTTGTTCAAATATTATTAAGATGTACGACTTAGTAATTAAAACATATCAACACTTTTGATCTCATATGATGTATGGGATGAATAGGGTTAATATTCTCTTTACAATAAAAATACCTAAATAAAAATCATTTTGGTATTTGATGTATGAATAAAAATGTGAGGATAATAATATGGATCGGTTTCATCTCATTTGTTCATTATCGAGTCCACAAATGAGAGTAGTTTAGATATGAGTTATCAGCATTCTGTAAGTGACACAATTCTGACTGTCATGTGGACAAGATTACTCAAATTGAACACTCTAGTGAAAAGGTAGCTATCTTGGTAGAACTTTCCAGGGTTATATTGTCACGCCTCAGAACAAAACGTTAATATGATTTCCAATACACTTTGCTTGTGTACAATAACATAAACACAATTATGTAAGGAGTCAAATACCGTTAGTTTATGAATTGAAGGCAATAATTGCTACATGACAGACAAAAATCCCCCTAAAAATTCCCTCTAATATTTTATACAAGAAGTATAGCTGGCATGAGAATAATAGATAGAGTAAGGTATAGAGTGATAAGGGAACGTTGTGGTGTGATAGAAGATATAGTGAGAAAGATAGAGAAAGGAATGCTTAATTGGTTTGAACATGTAGAGGGAATAAATGAAAAAAGATTGACAAAGCAAATTTACAAGGTGAGTGTGGTAAGCCGGTAAGGGTTGTCCTGGGTAAACGTATCTCGACCAGATCGAGAATGTTCTGAAGAAGGTCTTCGCTCAAAAGTACCCTTAACCGAAGAGCATATATGAAAGTAGAAGCGAAAGACGTGTGTCAGGATCGTAGCAAATGGGAAGGATGTGGTATCTGCCTACCCCTTATGGGAGAGCGAGTTTTAAGGTGTGATGCTATGTATGTGTGTTATGTGTAACACTTACTGTTTCCCGCGAGGATAATGGCGTACGTATTCACCGATGTCGTAGCAAGCGACGGCCAGTACGACCGGGTCTCGGCTCTTTTCCAACAAATGTACTAATGTACGAAGCAGTTCCTGCCCGCGCTCGTTAAGACGTGGTGCATTCTCACGCCAGAACTTAGCGGACTTGTGCACCGGTGACCATTCCAAACTAAAAAAAAAACAACTTGTATAAAAGTGTCGTATAATTTCCGTTTAATAATCCGAATTATTTGAAGCAATTCCCTACTTAGTCCTATTTAGTTATTTCAATTCTCTCAGTAAGCAACTAACACCATTATGTATGGTATTACAATAGTTTTTTTTTTACAAAGTGCTTTCACCACAATCTCACCTGGTGTTAAGTGATTATGTGGTCCAGGATTGTGAACACACTAAGCCTAGAGGTACTGGTTCTCAAGTCATACTGCCGGAACACATCTATTGGTATTTGGCGACAGGTTTTCAAACTTCAGGGTGGTAGCTACTCAGGTGGTCATGCCCTACCAATATGCTACGGTTTTCTCACGATGTTTTCCTTCACCGAAAGCTCAGGTTGATTTTAGAGTCGGATAGGTGGGGATTGAATCCGCGCGGAATCCGACCGCACTACCCGCTGCGCAAAAAGCAATAAACTTATTGGGCTTTTGTAATGTATAAATTTGTGCAAACAACTATACTGTGTAACAATCAGGGATTCTATATTATTATGGAGTTACATAACTTTTACAATAAACTTTTCATACGTATATCCTACTGGGTATTCATATTTACAGCATCCAAATATTAAACCATTGAAACTTTGGAGAAATTACCTTTCAAAGGATTTTAAATAAGGTTCAGTTTTTTAGTTCAAGTTCCTATGTCAGTTAATGGTTGTTATAGCTATTTATCTAGTTCTAAGCAATTTAATTGCATCAAAAGATTTAGTAATTGTATATGCTTTAAATAACAAATCGAATAGACGCAATTTATATAGATCATTAGAATTAGATTTAAAAAAAAAAAAAAAAACAAAAATGTAGTTTTTACACATATGGAAAAAGTATTGAAAATTAATGAATGACTTATACTATGGGATAAAATTATTCAAACAAACAAAAAATCACGAATCACTATAAAGCGGATAATAAAATGATGTAAGTATTAGATAGTGAATATTATGTGAATGTGGTAATCTATAACAAAAAAATAGCTGAAAATAAAATTATAGAATCGAAATTATGTATTAAAATATATTTGTTATTACCGTCCGCTTTTCACTTCAGTCGCATACTGATCGAAGGAACTGAGGTCTTGTACGGAGGCTTGGAGACGCTCGTTGAGAAACTCAACGTCGTTCATAATGTCCTCGTCATCCGATCGCTTCTGTTCCAGTATGGACAGTTGTTTCAGCACTTTGCACTGGACCATGGCGATGCAGTGCTCTTTCGCAACCTGCGCACAATTAACACACAATATTCTAGCAATAAACACTGGCGAAACTATAAGGTGGCCAGAGCTGGGAAAATACCGAGGACCCCGGTTCGATGAGGCCCCGGGACTTGGAGCAGCGAGCTCAGAAGTATCCTAACATATTTAACAAAATTTAGTGAAAATTATAAACACAATTAAAGTAAGACACAAATAAAGATTTAAACGATTTAGTAATTACTGTAAAAAATTATTAAAATCAAATTACAGCGTGACGATTTTTACGGGGGGCTCCATATAATGAATTTGCCACGGGCCTCAGATAGTACAGTTACGCCACTGAATACAGTAATACCCCGCTTAGCGCGACCCCGTTTCGCGCGGTTTTCACTATAACGCGAATATCAAATTTCGCGCTCAAATGCCTCGCATTACGCGAAAGAGTGCGTATAAACATAATGTAAAGACAATAGGTGTATTTTTCCGTAAAAAAATAAGAGTATGTATTGCATAAAGTGTTTTTAGAATTAAAGTGATTGATTAAAATGATTTGTATTTTTGTAAAGAGTAAATTATTTAGAATCTTATGGGAATATTTCCCAATATTTCTTAAATTCAAATAATGATATAAATAAAAAGCCAGATAACTACAGTAATACCCCGCTTTACGCGAGGGATACGTTCCGAAAAAAATCGCGTTAACTGAAATTCGCGTATATCGAGGTTTATGATTAAACATTTAATACAAAAAAATACAAATCATTTTAATCAATCACTTTAATTCTAAGAACACTTTATGCAATATATACTCTTATTTTTTACGGAAAAATACAATAGTATAGACAATAGTCTTTACATTATGTTTATACGCAATCTTTCACGTAATGCGAGGCATTTGAGCGCGAAATTTGAAATTCGCGTTATAGTGAAACCGCGCGTAACGGGGTCGCGCTAAGCGGGGTATTACTGTAATGTCATTTGTTCAAATTTATTTTGTAAATACAAATGTAACTGTATTTATTCGTAATAATACAATACCTGTTGGTCTTCAGGTTTCTCAATCAGATTCCTGAATACGGCGAGTACGATGCGCGTCACTTTCTCCTTAACTGAATCGCTGAGGATATCAGCGAGGATCGGGATGGCATTGAACTTGTTCATTTTCTCAGCCAAAAGCGGATTGAAAGTCAGAACCCACAGGCAGAATACCAACTGGTATTGCACCTACATGAAATGTATGGTGATTTAAAAAATTTGTCACTCGTAGTATGTGAATGTTTTTACATACATACATAGCATCACGCCTTTCTCCCGTGGGGGTAGGCAGAGATTACGTCCTTCCACTTGCTACGATCTTGGCATACCTCTTTCGCTTCCTCTACTTTCATGTGCGCTTTCATACATGCTCGTCGGTTATGAGTACTTTTTACCTGGCCTTTATTTAACACATGATTGATTTGGTCTATATACGTCCGCCTAGGTCGACCCTTACCGACTTGCCCATTCACCCTCGCCTTATAAATTAATTTCGTTAATCTTCTCTCATCCATCCTCTCTACATGAATGTTTTTACATGCACCCAAGTGCATTTTAGATGATTCAGAGAACATATTCTTTTGGTTATATTGCTTATTGGCAATACCAACAAGAAGTTTAACAAAACCCATAGCGTATACCAGCGGTTCTCAATCACTACATCGCAAACACCTGCTGAGTGTGTGGCGAAAATTAAGAAATATCAAAAATGTCAACTATCTTACTTATTTCAACTAGGTATCAAAAATGTTTGCATGTAAGTTTGGAAGGGTGACGCAATATTGTATACAGCGTGTTAGTTAGCGCGTCGCTGATTAAAAAAGGTTGACATTTACAAAAAAAAAAATAATACTTTAACGCTATTTTTTAAGGATCATTTTTATTTTAACATAACATAAGCTCACGCCTATTATCCCCGAAGGGTTAGGCAGAGGTGAAATAGTGAACTACACCACCCACATTTCGCCGAGCTTAGTCCGTCCCAGATGTGACTGGGGGCGCGAGCTTGTCGCCATATCGGAAACAAATTCCAGACTCCGGATGATACTGAGAAGAAAAACCCAATATCACTTTACCCGACCCGGGGATCGAACCCGAGACCTCAGAACGACAGTCGTACTGTAATACAACTGCGCCACCGAGGCAGTTTCATTTTTATTTTAACAGCGAAACTATCGAAAGAACGTAGCAATAAGAAAAATCATAAGAAAGGCTTAACCGTTAATTAGAATCTGTTAAGAGGACTACGAAATATATTTCAAATCAAATAATACCAAGGTACTAAATTTTTATTCAAACAATTAAATTAACCGAGTAATCTAGCAATAAGTATAAATGTAATATAATGTTTACGGTTTAAAATAATCAAAATTTAGGATCTTAAATAAAAGACGTAATAACAAATATCAGGTCGTAATTAGCGTTCATATAATATAAACATAGCTTTTATGCTGTTAACACACGTACGGTCCGGACCGCGGACATGGTACGACGGGCAGCCGAGGTTATCAGTTGCCTAAGTAGAGATGGCAATCCTTTCCGAAAAAGATCGATTCAAATCTAAGCTTGATGAAACGATTCACAAAAAATCAAGGTTCAAAAGATCGATCTTTCAAACTAATGAAGTATCGATTATTAGAGTACCCTTTTTTTCTATGAATATCTGTAAATACGTAAAAATAAAATAGTTCAGTGTCATTTTCCGTAGTAGGTTAAGCGTTCTTCTTTTTTTTTGTTTAGTTGCTATTGATTACCTTTAATGCTGTTAATAAAATAGAAAACAGTTTTTGCAATAAATGATGATTATAGTCCAATTTCGATGATTTAAAGAACAATATTTATGAATAAACAGTCAATTAAAACAAGTGGAAAAAGACTGATCTCTTAGATGAATCGAACCAAACAATCGATCTATTTGAAAAAAATTATACCTCTTTAGCCTCGCCTACTTAGGTGACTGATAACCTTGGCCGCTCGCCATACCATGTCCGCGGTCCTGTCCGTACGTGTTTTAACAGCTTTATAGTCACCACATTTACCACAACAAATTACACTATTGGTTTCATTCTTGAAATCATGCTAGGGATATTTCCCTTCCTTTTATGCTGCCATAATAATAATAAATTACCTGGAAGTTGACCCTTGATGCTAGGATCGATAGCAGTGTAGAGATACCATCTACGGAGAGGAATGCGAAACGGTACTCATCAATGCGCAGCATCATTTGCAAGCAACGAGCCACCGACTGGATGTAGTCATTGTTCTGTTTAAAAAAACAATACTCTAACTATTAATATAAGCTTATTATAAATCTATATAACCAATTAAATAATTTAAAATAACCATGAGGTGAAATAATTGTAATTTATTTTGCACTAATTGGCTTGTAATTTTCAAATTTTTTACATTTGTTTACACATACCTGCGCACTTAAAATTTTAAAACAACCTGCGTCGTGGACAAACCACACAAAATAACTACACAACTATTAAATAGTTTGTTCTTAAAATCTGCATTTTAAATGTTATTTGGTCAAGCTATTAAATAATGTTCTTATATAAAGGTTTCACATAAACCAATGTTGAGCGAAGGATATAATTATACACCAGAATCTGACTCAATAGTTTAAATAATTTTTGTTACAGTCTAGTCTAAGCCTGATCTATAATTTATTTTTAGTTTAACTTTGACTTATAAAATACCTTTATACATAACATGGCTAACATACATCAATCAGATATAATATATAACCAACTATTTCAAGAAGAAGAGGATTTATTTAAGAGAAACAATAAAGTATTTCTGTATACACTACTAAACTTTTACAACATGTAACATAATTTCTAAAAGTATTTGAAAGCAACACAGTTTCATGTGAAAAATACTAATAATAAAAATCGAAGCTACATCTATTACATATTGCATTAGTAAATTACAAAATATTTAAACTATATGCCACCACCATTATAAAAATATACTCATATCCAATTAAAACTTATAGAATTTGGCAGATATAAAACATTAAAATCATTTATGTGTAAAAATATCTCTTACCTATATATTTTTTTACCTTAGAAACAAAACATTGTGTTAATGTAAGCCTTATCAAAGGAGTTAAAAAAAAAAACATGATTATTATTACAAACAATAACTGCATAATTAAGAATACTTACAACATAAACGTTAGTCATGGTTTTTGGTTAAACAAAATATTTTATACACTCATATTTAAGATGACATTTACACATGACATCGAGAGTACCTTATGCAGACCAGGAAGCAAGTCTTCATGCGGTTTCAGTTCATCAAAAGAACTGTAAAGGCTGTTATATTTCTCGCCGATGTCACTATGTTCCTTATCCTTGTTGTGTTTGTGTTTATCGGAGAAATGCTCTTTCTCGTGCGCCAACATAACCTGCTCTGCATGCTCTAACTCAGCAGACATTTTCTCCGCCTTACCAGAAAATAGAGCTCTCAGTGACTACTACAAACTTGATTCATCAATGCCCCCGACGATGATTACTTGCGAATGATACTCACAACATTGTGTTATATTACAGGCAGTTGATTCGAACCCATTCCATAAAACCACCACAGGTTTATACATTTATAGAATGATGATTTCTATAGATACATATATATAGATATATGTAGTGTTAATTAGTGTGTTGTTCAGCCGTCAAGGTTTAGACACATAAATGATTTTATTTGAACAATTTTCATAATTGTTCTAAGCATTACTAAGCTGTAAAACTATGTTGTTTATTAATACTAGCAATTTTCTTGAGGTGAGATTACAAATAGTGCATGATAACATAATTATGAAAATATAACAGATCTTATCAAAGATTCACCAATTACAATTGGATGCAAAATTGAATATAACAAAAAAAAAAATCTAAAATATATTTCTAGAGTATGATTTTCATTTGATTATAAACGTATTTATTACAAGCTGTGTGCCCACGGCTCCGCCCGCGTTTAATATATTCTTCACTGCGTAATATAGTTTTTAAATAATCATTAAAAAATAATGTTATGATGGTGCTAACTATTGAATCCTTTTTTTATTCACCTTTTCCAGTGTCTTATTATTTTATGCTGAACCTTAATAATTGACCTGGAATTATTTTTAGTACTAACAGAAAGCAAAGATACATCTTACAAATTTAAACACTTGCCAGTAAAACTGTGCATACAATTGAATTTTATTCAACATTTCATGAGTTTTCAATTTTTTTCGGTGGAATCCTAAGTATTTTCGAAAATTTTAAGTAGTCTAAGTTATGCGGGGAGTAACTTCAGCTATCTACCCTAAAGTTCCGTCAAAATAGGTCCAGTCGTTCCGGAGATTAACCGGAACAAGTAGACAGGCAAAAATGGTAAAAATTGTGTTTTTGGTATAAGTATTGTATGCATTCATATGTATTTAGTAAAAAAAAATTATATTGATATTACAAACAGACACTTCAATTTAATTTATTACTATAGATTTTAATGATACAATAAAATTTCATGTTTTTATTGTGTCCTTATAAAGTCTATTTCAAGATTAATTTTATTTTATAAAGAAAAACAAAAAATGTAATGACAGATATGAGTAAACAAGCAAACAGTAATAGCAAAGCATTAACATATCAAATTCAATATCAATATTAAAATAAAATTTGAAATTTTTCATGCAGTATAAAACCATCATGCAAATTCTGGTTGTATCAATTTATCAGGATGCTTAAATGACTCACG
Source organism: Samia ricini (assembly GCA_014132275.2). Taxonomy (NCBI): domain Eukaryota; kingdom Metazoa; phylum Arthropoda; class Insecta; order Lepidoptera; family Saturniidae; genus Samia; species Samia ricini. The sequence goes on from AP028159.1 coordinate 7,759,354, forward strand.
TTCATCTTCAGTTGATCCTTCAGCCAGGAGAGGTAAAAGTGAAGGTCACTCTTATCCATTAGCTGCGGATGCCAACAAGCAAGCTTTGCGATGATCCGAGCAGTCATGTGTGCTGAACAAACTCATCTTGACGGTTCAGAAGGTTCAGGAATGGCTGCCAGATGTTACCAGAATACTTTGACTCACGGAATATCTTCACACGGGATTTATCTTCCTGAAAACAAAAGTAGTACTTAGACCTTATACCTTCAGCATAATATTGAGAATAAACTGTAAAAATAAACTGTATAATATGATGGTAAATAAAAGACAACAATGTAGATCATGGTAGATCCAAACACTTTAGTTAAATGTACAATTTTAACACGTTCTATGCCGAGAAAAAAATCGCAGTTTCCTATTCGGACCGTGTTGGTCAATACTGCCTGACGTTCATTATTTCCATAAATAGTGGCTCAAATTGACTTTTGTTATTACTAAGTAACATTTGAGTAAAAGATAAAATCATATAAGCAAAAAAAAAACAATTTAGTAATTTTATACAGATTTAAAATTTTAATTGGCCTAAAGGGAAACTTCACTGACGGTCAGCACTGACCGCGTTGGCAGAGAACGTGTTAAAAAAGGAAAATTTATACTGCACTAGAGTAATTAATTTAAAAATAAACTGTTCAGATAAATTTTCCTTACTTGAGGAGAATTTCTTTTACACATTTCTTTAAAAACAATAAACCTCATATTACTGAAAATGAGATAGTGTTTAAAAAACTTTTTAAATTAGCATAGAAATGAGAAGAACAAATAAAGTGATACAAAGTTAGTCTGATCAGGTTTTGTTGCAGCCAGACTTTGGAGTAGGGGTACATAATTTTTAATTGCCATGAAACATTACTTTGTTCCAAATTATTTTAAATACCTACCTATTTTGGATTTCACTGTTTGAACATATTTTAAATTTATTTAAAGCTTGCATAAAAGTTTTAATTTGAGAAGTTTGTCAATTCTACATATATAATTTTAAGAGGTCATGAACCCACCCCTCAGACCGGCACCGAGTTTGATATGAAGGCACTTGAAGAAGTAAATTGATAAAGTACTAGTCACTTGGTATTACTTACTTACAATTACTTAGTACAGGGATTAACAAAGCAAACAGCAATAATTTTCATTGCATTGACAAAAGTAAAAAAATGTATACAGCTTAATGTATAGAAACTAAAGATTTTTTTTAAATCTTTTTGTTTTATTGTTTGAATATTATTATTTCTTAAGCATTTTCTTTACTGCATTGTTATAAATTAGTTCTACTATTACATTTTTATGCACATTGTCTTATTACAGTTAATCTCACTTACTGAAAGAATATCGTCGATTAGTACAAGGATATACTGGATAGTATGGTCCTTGCTGATGTGTGTAAGAAGATTGAGGAAAACATCAGCACATGCATCTGGGTTCTTATCAGGCAAATCCTTCTGACCACGCTGATCTAAGTTGACGATGAAATCATGATCACGCTGAGTGATCATCTGACCCCTGGCAAAATCCATTCACATAAATTCATTGGTACTATATTAATCAATAGCTCGTTCAGTAATCAATACTTACTGCAGGTAAGACTGCCAATTGATTTGAGTCTGGCGGATCTCACTTGCACGAATTTGCAGGACACTAGTCGCTGCGATCATGTCTGCAAAAAATGTATGGTAAAAACATTATCAAGTAGACTCTTACCAGATTTTTCTTTTCAGTATAGCAGAAAGTACTTACCGATTTTATCATCGCCTAGCGATGGAATCAGTTGGCTAACATTTACGTCGCCGACGTTAGCCATTTTGGCAAAATAATCAAAAACCACACCTGATTTCAATAAGGCAGAACAAAAAATTGATATTTTTTGGAAAACAGAAACGTCAAATTCAACCTCAGCTGAGAGGTCTTGTGACTATGAATAGTGAAGTTAGCTATAAGTACTTACAGAGTTGATTATACTCTTACCTTCTCTTATAAAGACATTTTGGGCTGGAAAAAAGAGACAGAAATATAAATTAAGTTGCAGTAAGATTTTATAGGAGAGGCAACATAATAATAAAAAAAATCATTTTTGTTCCATTTCCATTTCTTCCTTTCAAAGGAAATGGCAATGGTATCTACACCTTGCAGCCAAGTCAGACATTAAAAAAACATTTCAGACCATGCCTATCAAATGGCGGCCATCTGATAGAACTTTTCATGGAGTTTTGTGATATGTCACAATTCTTACTTCTCTTCATAATTTTCAATAAATTCAATAACCTGTTCGGAAAAAATCTATTCAAAATTGGTGGCAAATCTTACTTATTGTAAATAAGTAGTGGGATAAAAAAAATGACACGAAGCGTGAATTTTGGTTACTTAAAAACCCCCCAAAATGTACATGAAAGGGCCACTATTTTGTTGGAGCTCTGTTTAAAGATTGAAAATATATAATGATACCAAATTAGACCTAAAGAGTTGTATTCATAGGCGTAATAAATTATAAAACAAAGAAATACAAGAGGTAAAAATAGTTCACCGAGTAAATATCGGTAATTTAGCTATTTATTTAGTAGAATTTAGAATAATACCTCTAGTATTATAATGTACAATTGAGTTATAGCAAAATACTTACAGTTGTAAATTTCTAAAGAATTTCGTTCGTGACAAGACACTGAAGATGCCGTTTCCATTTTGTCGAGAAACTTTTAGCAAATTGATTTAATAGCTAGAATTTTGATAATTTATGACAGTTTTAATGAAAACGTAGTATACGAATCATAATTATTTTGCGTTGTTTGCGCTAGACCGTGACATTCAGCTGTAAATAAATTTGGGAACTGGCCAGTTCTTTTGTCATGACTACTTTACAGTCAGAAGATTGTCATACTGATAACTTAAATGATTTATTTCCGATGTCTACAGAATCATTACGTTTTCCATTAGATAACTCGATGCGAATTGTATTTACCGGTTATTACAATGGTTTCAATGTTGAAGTGAGGTCACAAGAAGAAGTAAGTTTGCTCTATCATATGGGATGTTTTGGCAAAGGTTCTTCATCACGCTCCCAACCAGCATACACAAATAGTGATAATGATCCACAAATAATGCGTAAGCGGCAATATTTGAAAAGGAATTACTGGTACAAAAAGTTTGGTAACTCGCAGAATACATCAGAAGCAGTAACATTTTTGAAAGACTTGGATGAACTGAATGGAAAAATATTGTGTGATAGTGAAAAATTGACCAAAAAAGACATCATTGACTTGGTGTCAAGTGATGAGGAAAATGAGGATGAGACTGAAGAATGTAGTTCTCATGATATAGAACAGTTACATTCACATGATAAAGAAGATATTGTTGTCATAGTCCCAAATAGTGATTCAGAAGATGAAGATTATTTTTTAAATTTAAAACCAAAATGTTGTATAAGTAAAATAAGACTACAAGAAAAGCTTATATTGAGTCCAGAGGAGGCATTCTTTCTTGTTTATGGACTTGGCTGTTTTCAAGTAGTTAGTACTGATAACAGATTATTGAGTATAGAAAAATGCTGGACATTATTTACAAGTCATACAGACTTTGTCTCAAAATATATTGTATATCATTACTTTAGATCCAAAGGATATGTTGTGAAGCCGGGTGTTAAATTTGGTGGAGATTATTGTAAGGGTTTTGTATTTTTCATTAATAATAAAATATATCTAACTGTATGCCTAGAATACTACCAACTTTTCAATTAAGTATTACAGTATATGTTTAGTTTAAAGAATACAACTTAGTAATGCTATAAAGTATATATTGCCTATTTGAGTTGCATCTAAATGATTATTTTATTTCAGTATTATATAAAGATGGTCCGTGTGTATCTCATGCCGACTATATTGTTGTTATAAAGTCTGACATAAAACAAGATGATTGGATTTCTATACTGGGTCATGTCAGAATGGCAACAACAACAGTAAAGGTAACAACATAAAATGAATTAGAAAATGAACTTAGCGCTTACATAAATACTTTTGTGTAGTTGTTTAATGAACCAAATGGATAGTGATCTATCTAGCTACACTAAGACATATAATGGTTATGAACTTACGAATTATATTCTAAAATTCCTTTTTAATGTATGACATGTGTATTATTAAATAGTTTATATAACTTTTCTTGGTCTTAATCTTTTTGTTGTTAAAGTTATTAAGTAGAAATCTGTATAGGATATATTTATAGTATTTCTTGGTTCATTCATGGATTTCATATTAAATTCTTTTATTTTTCAGGAAGTGCTAATTGTTGAGATTATTAAACCCACTAAGGAAGTAATAAAACTTCCTGAAGAACTTAACCTATACAAAGTTAGAGAAGTACTATTAACAAGAGATATTCCTAATATAATAAACAATTATGATTATAGAATTTTTTATTTACACATACAGTTTTTTCTAAATTCTAGTTACTCTATTTCATGCGATGCATTGGTTTTTTTTCTCCTGTTCTTCTGTACTCACTCCTATCTTTTAAATAAACTTCAGTGCACAATTGTTTGAATTCTTCATTATTATACCAATTAGAGAGACATTCCTTTAGGGCTGCATTTTGAGGTCTACATTTTACGACCATTAATAGTGCTGCATCTTTGCAACATTTTTCGAATTCAGCTACTTCTGGGGAACATTTTTCTTGCCTAGCTTTATCTCTAACCAATTTGGGTATTAAAACTTCCACTTCAACTTTTCTCAAACTCGTATCATCAGGATCACCTGCACAAGTATTGGTTTCGTTCACATATTTTAATTATTCAAAAACATTTAAATCTTTGATGTAATTGATTTACCTAATCCGTGTGGACCTTTGGAATATTTTTGTGGTAAAACAGACTTAGTCTCGGACATAATTCAATTGTTATCTAACGCAAGGAACACTTATTTTTATGTATATTCGGTAAATTTCACTTGCTGCTGATAACGAATGTTACCAACTTATGGAGTTCAAATTATCGTATTTTACGTAAAAATTGTCGTTTTTAGTACAAATTTACCGTACAGGCTGGAACATACACATTACTAAAATAAACAAAAAATCTTTTAATCCCTTTCGAAACGTAATTGACGTTTATTTAACTTAAGAATTACGAGATTCAGTATTAGGACAACTTGAATAACGTCCTTACTATATGTCTGTAGACCTAAATTTCCTCTATTCTACCATGAACTCCACTACCATAGATAAAACTCACTACTTTATGTGTTTTTTTTTTTCATGGATAGCCCGCGTGTCAGCCACCGTTTATAATTTTATAATAAAGAAAATTTTCTTTCGGCTATTTTTTAAATTAAAAACCATGGTTGAAAACTTATTTAACTTAGGTAGGTATTTCATTATGTGCGTATTCAAATATCACAGAGTCAAAACAAAGAACACAAGTTCATGAGACTGCAGTTTTGATCGTTTCAACGTGGGCTGTCATGTCATTTTCAAGCTGATTTATTCGTAATATCGATTTAAATAAAAATACTTCTCTAAATCGATTCTCAGTTATATTGTCTGAATAAGATTGATTCAATAATCATAACAGTGAAACATTTTCTACTTTTGTGATGTCAATTACTTATGTTCTAACTTTCAGAAATAGTGATTTGAGCATTAATTTAATAATCGCTACCAGTTGCGTAACTATACTATCTGAGGCCCGTGGCAAATTCATTGTATGGGTTCTCCGTAAGATTTTTAACCTAAAAATGTTACGATACTTCTGAGTTCGTAGTTTTGCGGCCCGGACCCATCAGACCGGAGCCCGTGGTATTTTGCCGGCTCCTATAGTTTTGCCTCTGATCGCAACAGTTAACAATGAGCAAAAAATTAAATCATATTTTTACATCTAAAAAAAATACTGTCTTTAAAAATAATCGTTCTAATGAATAAAGAGAATAACGATTTTATTATGAATATACATTTTCATGTTATTTAAAGGTGGAATATAGGTGTTTATCAGCCTTTCAAAACAGCACTCAGTGGATACATTATAACCGCTGATACAAATAAACACAATCATTTTGATAAAATCTTCATGTCACGAATCAAATAATTGGGGTAAGTGTCGTAACTAACGCTATTCGATTAGTATTATTATGTTAGATTAGACGAACAGTATTTCGAGCCAACGTGTGGAGCCGACAGCCGACCTTAAAGTATTGATCGAGATTAAATTGACGGCGGTACTACACTAGCTTACTCTTCAATCTTTAAATGATAACGTCAACGGGCATCACTAATTTGTCCACTCACAAAGTTTTAGGTTTTTGATGAAACATTCTTGATTTGTACGAAAAGAATCACAAGTAATAAATGATAAATAGCATTTGGTGAGTTTGTAACGTGTTATATATTATCAAAGTGGCTATTAACTTGCTAATTAACATTATATTATATATCGCATTGTCATGATTCTATCTATTGCTTTCTTTCAGGACATCAAAGTAATAAATTATTATGGATCGCCTTTTACGTCTTGGGGGTGGTATGGCTGGCCTTTCCCAGGCGCCTCCGCCGACCGATGCCCCAGCAGTGGACACTGCTGAACAAGTGTACATTTCTTCACTGGCTCTTTTGAAAATGTTGAAACATGGTCGTGCTGGTGTACCAATGGAAGTTATGGGGCTTATGCTAGGTAAAGTAATCCTGTCACAATAGTTATGCTTTTATTATTAATATTACTTTTATTAGTAATATATGTAGATTTGAAAGTATAATTTTTGTTTAGTCATCAGCATGCCAATGTATACTAATGAAGGACTTGAAGTATGGTTTACGGGACCTTTCCTTCTTAGTTTGAGATTATATGCTCAGTATTACAATCTATGAAAGCATCAGGAAAAGTTGCTGTGTCATACAATTTGTTATTATTTTGTATACAATCAGATGTGTTATGAAATACAATAATTTTATACAGAAACATGAATTGTACTAGTATGTCTATTTTTTAATTTTTTATATAGCTTTTTGTAATATAAAAACATTCTGTAAGTAATTAATCTTTTATTTCAGGAGAGTTTGTGGATGATTACACAGTTCGTGTTATTGACGTATTTGCTATGCCTCAGACTGGCACAGGTGTTTCAGTAGAGGCAGTGGATCCAGTTTTTCAGGCTAAGATGTTGGATATGTTGAAGCAGACTGGACGTCCTGAAATGGTTGTTGGATGGTAAGGCTTGTTTAGGTATATCTGTTTAGGTTTCAAAGTAGTTTATTAAACAATGTGTAAGTTGATTTTAGTCTACTATTGAGATGCTTTGACCGCCAATGTTCAGGATTGTAATGACATAAATCTGATTCTCAGAAGATTAATTCACTAGAAATAATGTTGTCATCACTGCTTAAGACTTATAAATATCATAATGATATATAACCCACATCATTTCTCAGGAACTTTTCCAGTAATGTGGACTCAAACATTTAAAGTTTAATATTTCATACACAAATTTTAAGAGGATACATGCTCCGCAACTAATTTGGTGAATAGGTATCTCAGAAATGTATTGCTATCATTATGGTATGAAAGAAACAGTTATAAAACACTAAAGCAAAACTGCAGCTTTATTATACCTACACACAAAACAGAATAAATCATCATCATTTAGTATTCCTCTATATTTTCCTCATTTTCGAAAGATTTTAGTTGGCAATAGTATGGGGATGATGGTGGTGGAAATATATTATGCAGTATAGAAATCAAAATAAAAAAATCTTTATTCAATTTAGGCCCTAATTTAGGCGCTTATGAATGTCTAAAACACTACTACCGGTTCGGAAAACAACCCAGTCGAGAAGAGCGCAGGCAAGAAACTCGATCTGGTTCTTTTTTTTATAAATATAATATATATATTTTTTTTTTCAAATAAAAAACTATACAAATCATAGTCTTAGCTAATGTTAGCGGAAGCACAGAGATGTGGGTTAAATCTTTACTATAATGCCATTAACCACAGAAGAAACAGGGGAATATGTTTGTATGGAATAAACTCTTACTGGTTATCCTCTTAATTACTAACTTTAGTTACTAACATTACTCTTTTATGCTCTTTATTCAAATCAATTGTGTACTTAAAAACTATTTTGTTGAAATCATAGAAGGTATGTTTAGTGTTTAAGGGCCTAAGACACTCGAAGAGCAGACTGGGTACATGGTATGGAGGAGTTCTCTGAATTAATCAAAGTTATCAGTTGCATTATAGTCAGTATACAGTCTGGTGTGGATGCCCTTATCGAAGCGCAAAAAAAAAGAAAATCCCTATTTATACCAGTAACAGACAGATAGATGGCTACTTTTTATAATATTTATGGTGCATTTAAGTTGCCTCTACAGCAGTAGCAATTACGATAATGACGCTCGCACCTAGCCATCCTCACAAAGCGACTGATATATTCACTCGTCCATACCATGTACACGGTCCGCGCATATGTTAGGGCTTTTGTTTATTATCGACGCGGTGACTGCGAAAGCCACCCCGTGTCGCCCCCATTCCAAATGCGGCGGACGGCTCCGGGGGTTTTAGTGTGTATTTCTGGGCGCTTTACGCCCGGGCGAGTCCCACACTGGTGCGGAGACGTCCCTCCGCACCCCCTTACCCATTGCATTGGGGGACTTCGGTCTCACTAATGCAATGGGTAAGGGTAGTGCGTAAATGCATTTCTCCCCTTCAAAAAAAAGGGCTTTTTTTTAAACTAAATTATACTTCAATATGTAATATGTCACCTGAAAAATTTTGTAATTTTTTTTGTAGACTAAGTATGTAACACTCGACATTTTGACCGTAATAAATCTCGATCTGTTCAACTTTACCTGCTTTACTACCATGATGCCATTACAATGTTCTCCTTCACTGCAAGCTCAAGTCCATTATAGAACAGAATAGATGAATCTATGCAGTGGTAGCTAATCTCACTATCACAAAGCTCATTGTCATTTTATTTTCAAAATACTGAACGGTTTTTTATTTTCATTGATTACTTTTTTTTCTTTTTTATATGGTACTTTGCTGTGTTCTATTACAATTTCTATGCATACAAACATAATATCAGGGCTTTCGCTTATAAGGGTAGGCAGAGACTACTTCCATATATCTGCTATGATCCTGACACGTATTTTGTTTCTGTTTTCATGAGCGCCATCATAAATGTTCTTCGGTTACGGGTACTTTTGACCTGGTCTTTCCAAATAATGTATTCGATCTGGTCGACATACGTTCGCCTAGGTCGACCGTTAATGACTTGGTCAGTCACCTTGGCTCTTGTTGTCCTTCGTAATTTTATGTCATCCATCCTCTCCACATTTCCAAACCAATTAAGCATTCCTTTTTCTTTGTCTCTACATTCTCATACCACAATATGTCTTATATCACACTAATTCTTACTTTAGCCAACTATATTTCTTACACTTATAATCTTGCTTGCATTGATATGTCGATTACCTATAAAAATTAAACAAAAGCAAAACAATGCAAAGCTGGTGTAAACGCCAGGTTAGTGCTCAAAGGGTTAATTATTATTATTAATCTTGCTTCCATGTTTCTTCTGCTATAGCCAGCACTCACTACCATACATAAGTGTAGAAAGTAGCACACTCCGATGCACAGCCAAACATGCTTTTTCAGACATGTTCTGTTTGCTCATGAAGTAATGTTGAGTCCCATACACCTGATCCTCTAGTAGTATATTGTTAATATTTTTTCAGGTATCATTCACATCCTGGATTCGGTTGCTGGTTGTCCGGTGTGGATATAAACACGCAACAGTCATTTGAAGCGCTATCAGAGCGTGCGGTGGCTGTCGTCGTCGATCCAATCCAGTCTGTCAAGGGCAAAGTGGTCATCGATGCATTCCGTCTCATCAACCCTAATATGATGGTGCTCGGACAGGAGCCAAGGCAGACCACTTCCAATCTGGGGCATCTTCAAAAGCCATCCGTTCAAGCACTCATTCACGGCCTTAACCGCCACTACTATTCCATAAGTATAAATTACCGGAAGAATGAGTTGGAGCAAAAAATGCTGTTGAACCTTCATAAGAAATCCTGGATGGATGGTCTCACATTATCTGATTACAAAGAACATTGTTCGATAAATGAGACAACGGTTACCGATATGTTGGAGTTAGCTAAAAATTACAATAAAGCGTTAGAAGATGAGGAGAAAATGACACCAGAACAGTTAGCTATTAAGAATGTCGGCAAGCAAGATCCCAAGAGGCATCTAGAAGAGAAAGTCGACGTGCTTATGTCAAATAACATAGTTCAATGTTTAGGAGCAATGCTCGACACTATGGTGTTCAAATGATCTTCATGAGAAAAATATTTTATACTGTTGTTTTAAGACTATAGTTATCTAAAAAAAAAAAAAAAACAATTAATTCAGTCTGTTTCCATTGATCGTATGATTGATACATAAATATACTAATCAAAAACGTGAAATAAAATGGTAATTTTATAAAAGGTTTTTTTATTATTATTAATTGAAAGATCTTTGTTGTGCAATTTGTTTTCGTATATCTTGCAATCTCTTCTCCACAGTTGGATAATATTTTAAATTGGTAAAATCGACATCAAACATTGGCTTAATTTTCTTTTGAGTATCCACAATTTCCCGTATTATTTTTTTCACTTTCTTGAATGCCTTTTCTGGGTCATCCATAATAACCTGTAATATAACATTTTGCAGTAATATGTTAAGTATGTAAGTAACTTTTATATGGTGTCTAATTTTAAAAATTATCCATGTTTTTTAGTACAAAAACTAAGGATTGATATCTGTTTGGGGATACAAATAGAAAATAAACAATAACATGATTTGAGTATAAATACTAGAGTTTTTCCGTCTCAGGTATTTTTATGATGAAACTTCATGTTAAGAGCAAGTTTGGAGAACTTTTTTATGTATTTTTGTAGTTATATATATAGTATACAGATCGACATTTTTCATCCTATTTCGAATTCTAAACGGAAGAGTTTCTGAATTGGATTGTCTATTGTGATGAAAAGTGGATGATCCTGTATGCAATCGAAAATGTCCGTCATTCTGGTTAGTTATTGGAAGGCAGTCAAATGATGCCCCAAACGCAAACGCATATTGGTACAAAAGAAGCTGCTTGTGAGTATATAGTGAAACTATCAGCATTCTTCATTACAACTTCTCGAGGCTAGGTACAGTAATTACTCTGTACTTTGAAGAATTACCAAATAATGTCAAACTGATGATGACTTGCTGTCGAATAGTCCAGCTTTGTCAATTGCTCCAGTCCAACGCATTTTTACAAGGGACAGCCTCAAAGATATTAGGGAGTTACAATTGGAAACTAAGTGATTCATTCATACTCATCGAACTTGTTCCCAAGACTAATTTTCATATTTTTCGGAATTTCGATATATATATATAAAGGCGAAAAATTTTTAAATACGAGGCAGTAAAAAAAGTTTTCAACGAGTTCATGGATTCGACAATAATGGGTAAATGGATTAATTTACCAATCTCGTATAATTAATTAACATTATCTTATCTCTTTTTTAATTAATTGTTTTGTTTTTTTTCTGAATAAAACGGCAATTTAGAGTTTAAATATAAGTTGAAACACTAACTGTATCCCAAAAGAGACCTGGACATTTGCGGCAAATGTCTTCATAATCGTCTCTTATTGTCGATGTGACCGTTTCATATGGAATCTGTTTTAAAAATAATAATATCAATTATAGGGAGTAACATTAAATAATATTGCACAGTAATATTTACGAATATTTTTATAACTATACCTGATGGTAGTGATTCATCTGTTCTATAATTAAATCTGGATCGTCAACATTAGTATCCCGAGAGCGTACTGTATCTGCTGTGGATTATTAAATCATATAGCATTTTAAGAAATTATATTTAAATACCTATTAATTTGGAGTATTCAGATACTGTTTTAAACAAATCATAAGTTTACAACATTTAAGTGTTTTGAAGGAGCTTAACGACAGATAAGTTACAATGATTTCAATCTCAGACTATGATTCTTTTACTGCTAGACAAAGTTATCTTCTGAGTGTTCAATGTAGAATTTTGAGGCTGTAGTTTGAAACATTGTTGGTTCATAGATAGCGTGGTTGAAGATCGTGTAAATTCGTGTTCGTCACATTTTTCTGGTCAAGGGTCACATAGGTCAATGTCTCACATTACCAGTGCGAGCCATTTTTTTATGGATACCATAGTAATTGATACCATCTATTAACATATGTTTTTGAGCATCAAACGCAAATTCCCTATAGATTTTGTGTGGCATATGAAGTTATTTTTGACAGCCTAGTTCACTAACTACATGTAAAGTCGTTTTTGAGTCATTGTCTACCGAAATTGTTTGCGACATCGAGGGCCGCGCAAATACCGTCCAAGGGCCGCAGTTTGACGACCACTGGTGTAAAGCCATAATTTGACACAGGAATATATTTTACTGACATTTTAAAAATTCGATAAATCACAGCTAAGGTTAAGTTCTCTGTGATCACAACTTAAAATGTTTTTGTTCATATCAAAGAAAGACTTACCTAATTACCTACATATCATACTAAAATATCTGATGTGCAATACACATAGATTATACTATATAAAATGTATTATAATTTACTGTTTGACTGGTTAGTCGTGTCACTAGCTTGCAATAGTCCGGTTTCAGTAAGGAAAGCGAGCCAAAGATCTTGATCTTCCGAAGAGGCACCGGATTTGAGTTGGGGCACTCTTCTAATCGGCCAAGGCACGCGTGTGCTTACTGAACGCATTGTTTTTGTTTTGTCCACTGTAACTTTCATATTGTTAATTAGGTACATATATTTGACATGAAAATGATTATACTGTTTTTAACGGGGATAGGATGGACAAATAAATAAAATCAATTTTTACATAGATGTCGACTATAACAGTGATTATAAGTAACTTATTTTTCTTTTGCCTTCCGACTTAGTCTTAGTATCGGCAAATCGTAAGATAAAGTCGGAGCAGCAGAAGTCAAATTTATTAAAATAATGATTTTCTTGCTAATATTAAAGTCACAATCAAAAACTCTTTATTCAATTTGGGCCCTGAGAAGGCGCTAATGAACATAATCAAGAATAAACCGGTAAAAAACTCGATCTGGTTTTTTTTTTTTAGATGTTTTTTTTTAAATTATACAATTCATAATATCAATCAACGGGTTTAGCGGAAGCAAAGAGAGGGGTGTCACTTCTAGACGTCACTATCGTTCACATTATGATCCATCCTGTAATTACCTTTGGACATTAAAACCTGTTTGACATAGTGCTTAAACTTTTTGTCAGGTAAATCGGTAATGTACTTTGGAACCATGTTGCAGAGAACCTGACACTGTTGCCTAAAAAGCTTTTATTGGACTTCCCTAAAGGGCTTACTTACTAAGCAAGGGACGGCTAGTTTTTGATTACTTCTGTTATTAAAATTATGCTGGCCGTTTGCTATATCAAACTTGTTTAAATTTTTGCGTACGTACATTAAATATCAAAGATGTACGAGTATTTGGAGGGCAAAGTAAATATACAATATTCCTTAAACTTATTCTTCAGTGATTTAAATATGATTTACGTTTAAATGGTTAACTAAAAGAATATTATGCCAGGGTAAAGTACAATGGAAAAATGTGATGGATAGTTATGATCCGGTATCTTATATACGTTCAGATTTTTCTTTATTGTCATATTCATGTTTTGGATATCTATAGTTACATAAATTAAGTGTAACGCAAAAAACCCACTAATATTTTCACTTTGAATCTATTTTACTGTTTAAAATATATAAAAAATAATGTTTTGCGAAATTCAATTCTTTACAGGAGTGTTATTAATAAAAAAAACTGCTTTCACTGTCATTCATACTTATATTACGGAGTGTTCTCTTGTGTAAAGGTTTTGCGGCTGACGCCCCCGTTACCCTCTCCTAAATCCACTATGAAACTTGTTCGCTTTTAATTAAAAAGATAATTAAAAAGATGAACTCTCAACTTAGGCTAAAACTAAATTTATCTTGGTATAATCTGAATTTACATACTTTCTTTTTCGGTTTGAGGTTCAATAACCATTCCCATAACATCAACTTGATTTTTACGTTCTGCATCGGTATAATCTTGTGATGAGAATGTAACAGACTTGGATGATTTCGACCCGTCTGCAACCACCGACAATCCTACGAATATTAATGCCAGAACATTCTGGGTTTTTTTTATGTATACCTATCTATATTTACATACGTAATTTAATAATATGTTATATCTAATTTACGGGTAGCAAAAGTTTCTCTCTAATTCATTTTTATTTGAAAAAATATGTATGAAGACATGTAAAAAATGGGTACGCCAGGACTTTTTTTCCTTTTTGTCTTCATTAATATAGGTAGGTCAAATTTCAGTGGCAAATCTATAGAGTTCAGAAACTATAGAGTAAATAGCATCCAATCAATCAATTAAAGTTAGACACGGCTAAATATTTAAACACTCTAATGATTATTTTAGTAATTTATTAAAATCAAATTACAACGTGACAATTTGTATTTGGGCCTCGTCCAACGATTTTGCCACGGGCCTCAGATTTTAGTTACGCCGCTGTAAAATGTTAAAATTTATAAACCCCCATTTTAACTTTAGTGATATGAAAACAAAAATAAAAACTCTTTTTAACAAGAATTAATTAAGTGTTAAGTATTCCTTTATTGTGGATACACACTTTAAAGTAATGATTAATCTAGCATATTTGTTTGGTGACAAAAGCATTGTTTAGATGCCTTTAATTCTTGTTTACTCACTCCCTGTTTGTTGACCCAGAAAATTGAAATTCGCGACAAATTTATAGCTTGACAGGATGTTTAATGAAACACGAAAACAGAGTTTGTTTATGAGACTATTACTTGTTCTATATACATAGTAATCAGCTCCGGATATACGAATTTTCCGAACCGGGTCAAAAACTTGACACTGGCATACCTTCCCTTCGGCATTAGAGAATTCTAAATATGATGGAAATTACTGTGACAAAAGTGATCAAAAACAAAACTAGGATGCGATCATAAATCATTAACTTCGTACTAAACGAAGCACTAAGAACTATAGTTGCCTCAGGGTAGGTGCTCTGGTTTACTTGGCAAACTTAACTGTAATAATATGGCATAAGCATATGGGAAAATTAATCGCGGAAGGATTGATGAATGAATGCCTTTAAAAATAGCTAAACCTCTGTATATCTAAGCTGGTGGAAGCTTGGCGATTATAATTATTCTATATTCGACAATGAATAGATATGGTAAACATGCGGTCCACTATTTCTTTACATCTTATGGCCGGCTTCATTTTGCGATCGCAATCTGTTTTTAAGAAAATTCTGTCCTGTTTTTTTCTAATGTGTCAGAGTTCAAAAAACTGATATATTTTTGATTTGATCTTACTTTTAGGATTTTACGTGAAAACTCGCCAGTAGTTTATAGTGAGATGACAAAAAATAAGAATGGATTTTCATAACAAGTAAGTTCCAAACACTTCACCTTTCCAAGTAGACGATGCAAATCTGCTAAAATCGACACTTTTGGGATGAGAGGAACTTGAAACTTTATCTTGTTTAATTTTAGATTTGCTAGGATCATTGCATCTAAAACAAACATAAAAAATGCGTAAACTTTAAACGAAAACCATTTAGAGAGAAATAGAGCAATATTAGTAGATTGCGGTGTTTCAATGTTGTTTATTACGTACGCATTAGTTTGCTTGCGGTCACCTTGAGTCGAATTTTGTGTGTTTAGGTCATAACTGATATATTCATCAGTTCCTTGCGACC
Source organism: Samia ricini (assembly GCA_014132275.2). Classification (NCBI taxonomy): domain Eukaryota; kingdom Metazoa; phylum Arthropoda; class Insecta; order Lepidoptera; family Saturniidae; genus Samia; species Samia ricini. The sequence goes on from AP028159.1 coordinate 7,775,222, forward strand.
CCTTGTACCAGGAATATAGGCTTGGTTCCAACTGACCGTTTTTGTCTTGTGTATGCTTGCTTGTGTGGATTTCTTCTAGTGATGTAGTACTCTAAATTTATACATTCATTTTTGTAATTATTCATTGAAAAATATAGTAAAAGTGATTGACAAAGTGATGTTATTATTGCCGTCACAGAAAATAAATCCTAGTTACTATAAAAATAAGGTTGGTTATATGATTAAAACAGTTAAAGTTATCGCTAAGAGTAAGTTACAATTTGCATTTTAACTTCTCATGTAATATATAAACCCTTTTACAAAGGAGTTTAGTTATTTAGCCTATTATTAATGTAAGAACCGCGTAGTTATAGCGCTTTTGACCAGGATTGCGCCTGATGTTTGTGGGTACATTGTTGTCCCAAATGGTAAACACGAACTGGGTTTGAAGTGATGCTCCCAGAACACAACTTATAAATGTTTTGGAATATTTAAACTCTAGGGTGGTAGCTAGCCAGTTGGGTATTAGAAAAACTCAAACACCGTGCTATGTTATGTGATTTCCTTAACTGAAAGCACAGCAATTTATTATGGAACTTGACAGATAGATTCGAATCTAACTTACCTTGACGCGGTATCCGACCACACTACTACCGAGCCATTACTGTTCATTTTTAATTTTAAATCATACTTACAAGTACAGTTCAACTTATTCGCAACAAATTTGGTGTCTGCTTACAAAACGCAAATTAGTAGATTTTTTTTTAAATCGTTATGATCAATGATCAATGAATCATTTCATTTAAAATCGATATATGTTTGTTTATATGTATGTATAAATATTTAAATAATATATGTATATGTGTTAATATATGGAACGAAGGTAACACTTCCAATTAAGGGTAAAATACGTGCACGGTCTAGCTCCTTTATACGACGGTCGGTAATGAGGGGCCAAGGAAGAAATTAACGAAGGTGCGAAGTTAAATTAGTTACAAAGTAAAAAATACACCTTGCGTAGATACCAACACCTTCTGTCGCTAAGGAGGTACAATTTCGTATATCACCTTTTTGTTTTAAATTAACGCTAATATTGAAAATAGATTTAATTAAGTGAAAATACAATATCAGGCAAGTAAATATCAATTAAGTAAATAGTATTGAAGACATATTGTTTGTAATAAACTGCAGAGAGAGAGAGAGAGAGAGAGAGAGAGAGAGAGAGAGGGAGAGAGAGAGAGGAAAGAGATATGATTAAATCTAATACTGTTGACCGGAAGAGTCTTTACAGCTTCACCGAACTTTGGGCGAGTCCTGGAGGCACTCAGTTGCAAAAAGGTTACCAAAGTGGTACGAACTTCGGCTTAGCTTCCTTCGGCTTCGTTACCTGAGTGTAAATATTCACCGGAATTTTGAACCTAGCTAAGTCCTTCATTTTTTTATTTAATAATAATAAAATAAAGGGTTCCTTACAGGGCCTATGTGTTAAGGGCAGGAGTGTGTGTGCCGTGATGTGCGTGTAATGCTTAATGCATGTTCAGTGTCACTGTATTGCGCTGGTAGCGGTGTCAAGAGCCTCCGAAGCACGTCTTGGGCCGCCACCGTAGCAGAACCAGGAATGTGTGCAGGAGCAAACCTAGTCTGGCGTCTCCGGTGGTGGCAACGACGGTTACGCGGGCGTGGGCCCGTGGCACGTAAATATACGTGGTTGATGCGGAAAGATCCTATTCATGCTAGTGATGTTATCATCGGGGTCTGTTAAGACGTTACGTGTCGCCGATAACATCTACCAGCGCGCCGTTGTAGTTACATCAATAAGTGTGCCGTGACAGCAAACATTACGGCAACTGACGTTTGACGTTTCAACTGTACCGAGTGACTCGTGACGGACTGCTTTTTTTACAAACTAACAAGGAGTTTACACATCTCAATTATTTTGTCTTTTATTTTTCTTGAGCGCTTATAGGAAAATAAATAATTGAAAAACAATTAAAAACATAATATACATAGGTACGGATAAGTAAGAACACCGTGCAAATTATACATACATAGTACATAGTATACGCATGACAAGATTATTTGTCATAACAATATTTATTTGCGTGGATTTAACTTTCGATCGATTAAACCTGTCAACAACATGTTATGCATTTTTTTTCGTTCAGACATGAAACATTCCTATAGGTACTAATCTCTAGTCTGCGTTATGAATTGATTCGGTAATATTGTTACTATTCTAATGAAGCACTGTTCTTTTGAGTTTAACACCATCCCACGAACGAAAAAAAAAATTATTTACACAAAATTCACGTCATCGAGAATTGGCTACTTTACTACGAGTTTAAAAATAAATAAACATGTATTAATAAGATACTTTTCGACGTAACTAAATCTAATTCCTAAAATGACAATAAATTTTATATATAGTAATCGAAACATTAAGTGACAACAGAAAACGATTGATTCTAACGCATAGATTTACAAAAAAAAAATCGAGGTCCGAAACATCAGTTTCCCAATAACCAGCTTCTACTTGTTTTGAGTTTTTATTAGTAATTTTTACAGTACATTACAGTATTCTTACAGTTGTCGAAATTAGGTAATATTCGTCAGATTAAATATTTGAGGATAAAACGGTTTCCAATTTTTTTTATTAGTAACTAAAATTTTTATAAATAAAAAAGTTTTGTAAATAAGTAAAAGATTTTAGAATTGGCAGCACGTTCCAAATACCTCTGATGCACTCAGTGTCCATTGGGCTGTTTAGCATCAATAATAATTAGATATACTGGTATAAAAAAGATATGTTAAATGTTGCAAAGAGATGAAAAACTGACAGTAAACTGACACTGACATGAACTCATTTCAAAATTAAATAAGGGAAAAATTACTTATCATATCTTTTATTGTGTTTGGTTGCTTTCTTAAATGTAAATCATTTTATGTTGGAATATCAATTAACAATCGATACATTATACAAAACACGTTAATAATATGAATTGTACATTTTAAATGATAAAATAATAAACAAGTATTCCACAATACTTTGAACAATAATATTTATAGCAGCATTTCATCTATTTTTCTATACTTTTTTTTTCGATCTTTTGGAACTCAAATTTTATTTCAATCGATTCATATAGTTTCAATTCTAATCGAACTTTTCGAAAATGATGACATCCCTAGGTAGTTAATTAATACGTGACGTCACGAACTAAAGGTAGTGGTTTCGCGCGTGAATTTATAATTCAAATTGAATGACATTTTAGGACACAACGTTATTGAATAAATGTAATTAAAAATCTAGTAGTGATAAGTGAAATAATGGTGAAATACCCTATTATCTGCAAGAAACTCAACCGGCTTTATTACCTATTTTTTATTTGACATTAAAGCCTAAGACATTAAATTAAATTTACAAAAATAACTGTTGAATATAAAAATATTAGAGTTCGCTTAACGTGAAACGGTAAAAAAAATAAAAAGAACATACTGAATTTAAAAGGTTTAAATAGTTGAACTCTAAAGCGCAGTCTCGAACCCTTTGGCGCGCTTCACTGTCCATCATGAGAGAACATTGAGATTCAATTACAAATTCGCTTTGTTCTTTTTCTTCTGGCAAACACTAGATAATTAAAAAATCAATAAACAGAAAACGAAGCGATTCTTATAAATGTATATTTGTTTAAAAAAAAAAAACTAAAATTTTATTTAATTTACGATCAGATATATATTACAATTTTATGAAGTAATTAATTCCATTCTTTAATCCGTAAAGTCGTTATCCATTCATGATAAGATTTCGCGGGATGTACGTGAATTAATTTGGTTGTATCTTCAAAATCGATATAATTTTATATCTATACTAGCTGCGTACCGGCGGTTGTGCCCTCGTTTCATATGTTCTTCAATCCGTTTTAATTTTTAGAGTAAGATAAAGTAAAAACATTTCTCATAAATTCAAAACTTGCCCGTAAAACTGTACATTGAATCGGATTTTATTCAATTTGTTAAGAGTTTTAAATTTTTTACGCGGTACCTTAATTATTTTCGAAAATCAAAACTTGTATTTTTGATATTTATGTATCGAATATATATTCATATATATTTAGTACAAAATGGTTATTTTGACATTACAAACAGTCACTTCAATTTTATTTATAAGTATAGATTATTTTACTGTCTAGGTTATTAATAGTTTATCCTAAATATTTATTTAATTTGTATTCTTTGTACATGATTGAATGCATTGTGATGTAAAATAAAGAACCCGTAGATAATAATCTAAATTATATATACCATTTAAATAGAAGGATTTTAAATGTCAATAATTATTGTCTTTCAATGGTTCGTTTGGATATGACAACAAAAAATTTACTATAGTATAATTTAACAAATTTATGTAATAATAATAATATTTTAAAGTATAATATTATAGTACAAGCTATTTAGTTTTTCTTACCAATAGTATTTCGTTAAGAATCCCTGTGATGATAATACGACCAGAGAGTAGAACTTGTAGTATGGATCGTTCTGAAGGTAATTCTAAAGACATTCGTTGGTTTACCATGTTTCGAACGCTGCAAGTATGGGTAAATTGTGTTAGTATAACCGCCTCAATAAATACTAGTAAGTGATTAAAAATAATGAATAATAATAACTAAAGTTATTATTAGTAACAATATTGATAAGAATACATACACAAAACAGCTATTTTTATCACCTTTTTCGATATAACTGTCTTTGGTTTAAAGACTTTTTATCCGAGTATGACGTTAAAATCAAATATGGCCGACGTCCGCGTAATTTAAGCATCAAAGCGCCGAGTAAATCCAAGCTTACAATTTTCACTTTTCCGTCTTTTATAAAGGCTTCTTCTCGACCTAAAAAAATATAATAATACTTTTTATAAAATCCTTTAAACAATACATTATATATTTACGGTGAATGTATTTAGTTTATTAAATACATAATTTTTTTATGCCTAATCTATGACTATGACCTTATTATTACGCGAAATTAAAATGAACTACGTACCATATATTTATAATTTACCTTGTATTTTATAAAGGTATGTTATGGATTAATTGGTGGTTATTTTATGGTAATTTTTATTTTATTTCAAAAATAATATTTCAACTAAATAAACTGTATACGTACTTAATCCGTAAGATTCTCCATTCATTTCGCAATATGTAAGAAAGTCCCCGGCTATTAACATATCGTCAAACTTGCTTCGTGTTATTTCTCGATAATGATCCGGGTAGTGGTAGGGAGCTGTAGAGTGTTGACGGGCTAGTGTTATGTTTGTATTACACTCAGTAGCGAGACGTCGAGCTAAAGAGCCTGGAGATAATTGTCCATATAAATAAAATGTGGTGGGCGCGTAACACGTCAAAACTATCGGATACATTGTGATTATTTCTTTAGTTTTACCATTGGTTCTTGAAAAAGATCCTAATATCTTCGTCTAATATAAAGCTATTATAGTTTTAAGAATCTACGTTTTTTATAAGCACTAGGCAAGGGGTGCTCAAACTTGAACCGGTGGGGATCTACCTCAAAATCATTAGATCACAAGTTGTCGATTGTGTAGATGCTGCAAGTTTGTGTCGTGCAGGATTGTAATATAAGTAGGTAGGGCGGATCATCGACCGTTTGAGTACCCCTGCACTACGTACCGTAGTGATGTACGTATGTTTTTTGCTGTGGAGACGTGGCGTTTTTTAGTTTTATTTCTTAAACATTTGATTTCTATCTAAAAAAACACGATATCTTCATTTAACATATTGATAGGATAATAAACAACGCATACAAAGTTAGTTAGTATCAGCTAGTTAGTATACAAATAGGTAGGTATTTTATGGTTAAAAGTTTAACCGTTTCTACGCACAGGTGCGAGTCGGAACGACGGAGACGCGAGCGTTCTAAGCAATTGTAGTGTACTAATTAGTAGGTATAGGTAATGTGGGTGGCCTACGCTGAGTAGGCGACTATAACATTAGTTTACATTTTTTGTATTTTTAATGTGTAATTTAAGATATGTAAGTACTAAATTAAAGGCTTTTTTATTTCATTTTATTTATAACTAGCTGGGATTCCCGTGTGATTTTCGGAATACAAACTATCCTATGTAACTCCTTGGATTTGAAACTATATCCATACCAAATTTCATCCAAATCGGTCCAGTAGTTTTTTAAAGTTTATTCGTCACATACAAACATACAAAATCTTTCCTCTTCATAATATTATAAGTATACATTAGTATAGGAAATATCGCAAAGCGCGCGGGGACCCGACGTGTTGGCGTCCCGTACTACCCGCTATTTGTCGAAACCTTTAAGTCTGGTTTATTTACCGTATTATGACACAAACGTTTGTGTATAAAAACGAAAAATGTATTATTAAATTAATTGCAGCAGACCTTTCCCAACGGCTTCATATCCGACGAGAACTACGATAGGTACTTCTGTGGTATCCGCAGGTGGTGTATACGCTGATACACGTGCTCTCGACAGTTGTTCAATGTACAGTAACCGTTGTAAGCGTCGCGTCGCAAATATGTGCACGTCAGGCGACATTTCTATTTTGAAAGTTCGCTGAAATTCAACTTTAAATGTATATATTAACATTACGACTTAAAATGTTTTGTGATAGTTATCACAGATTAAAATAAATATTGAAAACGTAATAATAATTTTATTTAATCCCTATAATTTTTACTATTTAATCTCGTCAGTAAATGTATATTTAGTAATGTTATATGAAGATACACTTCTGCAGGCCAGGATAGCAGTAACGACCGGCGATCGATTAATGTTATTTCGATGGTCGTCACTGTTTTTTTATTGTTCTGTGTTTACGATCAGGCACAGAGCCGTCATTTTCAAACAGTTCAAGATATTATTCTAATCTATTTATTAATTGATATTATTTTATGTTTTTTTTTGTTGTATATCTTTTACGTGCTTCAAAGTTACTTATCAATATGTAAAATAATATTGTAAAACAGTTTTCTCGTTATCCTTTCAATCGAATGGTTAAATTTCGACTGCTAGATGAATATCAGTGGGTATTTTATTTCGAGAGCAATAATATAATCAGAAAACATTATATAACGTCACAGTGAACGGCAGATATATCTCACAATGTATTGCAAAATTCTACGCAAACAAAGGTTTGATTTCCAATACGAGCAATGATTAAATTTTTGTCATATCTTTAAAAAAATCAGCTTGTAACAATAGACGTTATTAGTCCCGACTCTGATAAAACAAAATGGTTTCAGTATGTATGTATTGTACGGTTTTGATATGAACCCGAGGTTTTGTTATTATGCCCAAGTGAAATGTATCAAAAAATATAGATAAAGAACGTGAATTCTGAAATCTCCCAACAACTCCTTTGAAACGCTTAACAAATACCCGCCACTTTGTTAGGGATTTCAGATGAAGATTCAAATAATACAAGTATTGTAAAATAATTACAGACTCAAAGTGTTTGTTGTTGTGTTTTTTTTAATGGTTACAATTTTTATTATTGCATTGGTACCTGCACTACGGGGTCAAGTTCCTCAGCATCCAAACTAAGTAGAACGGGAAAAGTATTAATCACGACATCCTTATAACTAGGTACTGAGCAAATCGGATTGGCACGTAAGTCTAACACGACAAGTCTACGCATTTGACGCATGTACACTGCAAGCTCCAATAACATGCTCATGCGATTATTACGAGCGTGTAATTCACGAAATCTGAAAGTGATATTTAAAATTCATTTATGTTTCAGCTTAATGAGTAAAATAAATGTAAGTATGTTATTCCTATATACATGTGTTTGATATATACCTATTTTTAAGTGGGGTTTATGTATTTACGCACCCCCTCGGCCATCCCTAATCCGGAGGTGAGAATCTCCCAGTGGGTATGTGGGACTCATTCGACGTGAAGCCAGGAATACCCACTAAAACCTCACGGTACATTCCGCCGCTTCGGTGGTGGCGACACGGAATTAGCCAGCATGCTCCGCGTCGCCCCAGCGGTAGGACCGACCACAGGGCATAATAGGCATGACCTGCCATGCCGAGTAGAGCCCTTTGCTATCTTTCGCCCAGAGGGGAGCTTGGTACAATGCAGCCCCCTTCTTGTTCCCCCTCATTTTGATATATACAAGGTTTTAATGTAAGTTTTGTCTCTATACTTATTTACACGTTATATTATACAAGATTTGTCACTGGCTTCACTTGCGTATAACTAATTATATTGCTTATAATATTATTATATAATGTAGTGGTATATCTCATTATAGTTATAATATTTTTTTTCGACTTTGTTAACATCTTACTATTTTTTTAAAGCATAGGTACTTATTATTTAAGTTTGTTTCGCCTGCCGCTAATTGATAATAGGTGTGTTCTAGCAGTATTACTTGAGAGCCAGCATTTCCAGGCTTAATGTGTCACCATTCTGGACCACATCGTTACTTAACATCAGGCGAGATTGTGATCAAAACACTGAACCTATAATGTGTTAAAAAAGAGTAACGTAAATCTGTTCTATGGTTTACGCGTTACAAGCCAACTAACAAGCAGAATGACGTTGCCTTTTTTATTACAAGTACGAATTGCAGTAATAAAACATATCTACTTAATTTTATATATAAATAAATCTTTTACTTAAATCAAAACATTATATTTTGATAATACAAAATCGTATAATAGTCTTTTAGTATTAATGTTAAAGGGTTTGACAAGATGAAAAAATATTTGGTTATATAACCAGATACACTAACACCAAATAGGGCTGTACTAAATCTGCCCCCTAGCTAAATCACGTATACGTCTTTAACACAGAGTACAATATATGTCTTTAAGATTAAGTCCGAACGTTTCGCGTGCCAGAGAGTGTTGCCAACCACATACTAAATAATACAATAGCACAATATACGGTCGAATAAACATGGTATTTTGACTGTCAAATTAGGCGGTTTGACATCTTTTATTACATCCACATTAAGTTAAGAATCAAAAGTTATTATTATTACCTTGTGCAACCTGAAAATATCTTCATTGAAACGATGCTGTTTTCATTTAGATTCAAGTATTCCAGATGTAAGAGAGTCCAGAGGCCCGTATGAGGCCCAAACTCAAAGCTTGAAATATTATTATAAGATACGTCCAACCAAAGAAGACGTAGGTGATTGAGGTTCTCTAGGCGTTGAATGTGATTAAAAGACAGATCAAGTCGCCGCAAGAACCTAGACAGTAAAATAATCTATACTAATAAGTAAAATTAAAGTGTCTGTTTATAATATCAATGTTTTTTTTTTATTAAATAGATATGAATGTATGTACAATACATATACCAAAAAGCAAAAATACAATTTTTAACATGTTTGTCTGTCTGTTTGTGATGGGTAATCTCCGGAACGGCTGGACCGATTCTGACGGGACTTTACTTGGTGGATAGCTGAAGTTACTCCGGGTAACTTACAGTACTTTGAATTTTCGAAAATAATTAGGGTTACGCGTAAAAAAATAAAACTCATAAGAATTTGATTAAAATCCGCTTCAATGCACAGTTTCACGGGCAAGCACTATAATTGATGAGAAATATTTTTACTTTATCTTAGTACCAAAATTAAAAAAAAAATATAATTAGGGTTCCGTATAAAAAAAAAAACACGCAGTGAAGAATGCATTAAACGCGCGCGCAGCCGCGTGCAGACAGCTAGTATTAAATATAATCCATTTTTAAGCAGATACCAATAAAGTTCTGTACAAAATCTTGAGAAAGACGAAAGCTAGAACTTTAGTTCTTCTATTATACATGTATTATTTGTTTAGATACGTGGAGAGGATGGATGCAAACATGCAAGCATTTAAAGTAAGATTCGTGCAGTAGAGATGAAAAGTATAAGAAGTATAGCTGGAATCAGAATGATAGATAAAGTGAGGAATATTGTGATAAAGGAACGTTGTGGTACGATAGAGGATGTAGTGATGAAGATAAAGAAAGGGATGCATAATTGGTTTGGACACGTAAGAGGATGGATGAAAGAAGATTGACGAAACAAATCTACAACGCGAGGATGACTAAACAAGCTGGTAAGGGTCGTCCCAGGCTATAGTATCTTGACTAGATCGAAGAGGTTCTAAACAAAACTAGGTCAAAAGTACCCGTACAAATAGCTTTCTTTAATTTCTTTTTCAACCCGTGATAATACTGCTAGAAAAAGGGTTATCTCACATCGCAATATTGGATTAGCATGTGCATCCATCCACTATTGGCTACTTTCTGTGTATCGTCACTCCATCTCACACCACGTCTATCTAAATGTGGTGTCCATTTGAGAATTCGTCTACTATTCGTATAATTTAATCTTAGTCTTAAAATTATTAACATTTTCATTCACCATGTGGTCAAATTTGCCTTTGTATGGAAGCTTGTAATGACTGGGTACCTGTACAAATTCCAGAAAACACCAATAGGTGTTTATTTATAGTTCCTAAATGGTGATAACTTTTCTGCTTTGGGTGTTAGTTAACTAGTTGAAAGTTAATTGAAAATTAGAGAATGTCCTATTATAAAGCATAGTTGAATATTTGCTTATAAAATTATTTGGATTATTTAGAAATGAGTTTAGTGTTTTTGCATTGTTCTATTATTTTTAAAATTAGTAGTATATAGTAGCTTCATTTCTTTTTTAGTTTAACCCATTTGTGTGACCGGATTTTCGTGTAGGTGTAAAAGGAAATAACACAATTATAATTAATACAGATACATACCTCAAACTCTCCAGTCCACTTATATATTTTATGTTATTATGTGACAAATCAAGCACCGTGATAGACCAGAAGCAATTCAAATCTCTTATTCTACTTACAGAGTTGTATCTATAATGTACCTCAGTCAGGAACCACTGAGCTGTAAAATTTAACGTCTCATAAAAAGGGAAGGTAATATGCTCTTTTAGATTGATATTATAATATTTACGAGTATCATATTCCAAAACGGTGCTGAGCCTGTTGAACGCCACAGAGAGAAATTGAAGATATGGTAAATATGATAGTACTGAGAGGTCTGTGAGTAAATTCGACGATAAGTCAAGATATACCAAATACTTGTAGTGTTGCAGTACTTTAATATTGTTTAAATGCTGCAATGAAAGTTAATATAATAAGAACAGTTGCCGTAAATCTTTATACAGAATTTGAACCTTACAACCTTAGAAGAAAGATCCAATTTAATATAAACGAAATCTCCTAATAAAGGGGTTCGTTTCAAATATGTTAGGTGAGGTGTTATCGTGTCCCTTGTCAGTTCACCCTCGACAATCTCCGGTACGTCTTCGGCACTCCTTATGTTCACTACTGGAGAGTATACATCCGCATAAAGTTCCGGAAATACATAAAAGCATCCCCACAGTTGATCTTCACTCATTAGATGTGTGACGTTAATTGGAAACTGGAAACGGAATAAAACTTTTAAAATACAACGCTACTTAAAATACATTGTTAGCGCATTCGTTTGCAGATCGGTTTTGCGTTTAGAGTCTAACGTCGCGGCGGGTTTTAATATCAAATAAGAAATTTACTTTAATGACAAACTATATAGCAATATATTCGATACTCTAGATTAGTCTCAAGCGATATTTGTTTCGGGTAAACGACTGAAATTACTATTTAACTATTTTCGAGAACATTATTTATTGTACTTCTTTTGTCATCAAAGCTATTGATTGAACATATGACAAGCTTAATAAAACTACTACCGACTGATTAATTTTCATTGACAGGCATCTCAGTGTACAATGGGTTCAGACACACGTAGGTCCAAATCTTACAATGAATCATAATTCAGGGAAATCTTGATGAAATTTTTTTTAGCGTAAGTTGGAAATTAAACGTCAAGTCCTCAGTACGATATTCAGTTTAAATTGTTTACCAATACTTTAAACCAATAGAGCTTTGATACAAAAAGCGATATTGTGGTTAAATACAAAAACCCTTGAAGCTTAAAGAAGTAAAAAGATCAGGAAAAGTTCTTGAATATATATAATTGAACCACTATAACCTCTTGAGCACTATCCTGGCATTTACGCCAGCTTTCCATTGTTTTCCTATTGTCTCATTTTTATGGATACTCGACACATTAAGAAGGCTTTTATATATTTCTATGGTAGTCCGAAATTAGTCGAGTATAAAAGTACGTTTGCTAATTGGGATCCAAACTACGATTCAAACGAAACGAGTCGCGCGGTTCGAGAAATTTACAATATGTCCCATATTGTGAACTTCTACATAATATAGTTCAAGAATATACTATCTTAACCTTAACCTTCCAATACATCTTTGATAATTTAATATACAATCCTAAAAGCTTAGACAAGCTTGTAACAATAAGTTGTAACATACAACTAGTAAACGATCGGCATAATTTATCAGATATCAGAAATAAAGAGAAATTAGCCGTCCCACGCTTTAGGGTATGTAAGTCTAATAAAAGATTTTTAGGTAACAGTATTGGGGTTTACAGCAAGATCTTAATGAACATTACCGATTTACCAGACAAGTTCAAGCATTATGTATACACAAGTCTTTCCTATCAAAGGGTGAATCATTACGTGAACGATAGTGATGTCTGGAAATGTTTCTCTGTACTTTCGCTAACAACGGTTATAACTATATATTGCAAGTATAATAGTTTTAGATAAAAACATTTATTATATCGATTACCCATAAAAATGAGACAATAGGAAAGCAATAGAAATCTGGCGTAAACGTCAGGTTAGTGCTTAAGAGGTTAAAATATGTACATCCAAGTATATCAAAAATGAAACCAAATTCAGTTTCTTGTTGGCTCTTTTCGACTGGGTTATTTTTCGTGTTTTGACGTTTATAAGCGTCTTCTCAGGATCCAGATTTAATAAATATTTTTTTTTTTTTTTTTTTTTACCCAAATCACTGTTATTATATTCGGTACTTTACCATATATGTAGGAATCCAATGCTTTTTTTTTTTTAAATATACGTAACATATTTACTCTTTTAGTAAAAGCAAATTTATTTCGCTTTTCACGGATTCCATTCTAACATAAAAATAAGGCGAAGTAAAATATTTTTACCTTTGGGAATTACCAAAAGGGAGGAGTGATGAAATGTGACCCTTCTCAAAGCAGGTCCAAACATTAAACGGGCTCGCGGTCGTCGTTTCATAGTTATTTTTCTATCTAACACGACGTTGTCTCTTACAAAGAATGTTTTAAAAACGGTCCTTAACAACACGTGTTTCGGTAAACTTGTTGGCTTAAGTATTTCATATGAAGTTTTCAAAGAAATTTCATATAGAATGTAATAAACCCGTAGTCTCGGTAGTTAAGAATTTGCTAACGTTTATCAAGAGTCTCGTGATGAAAATTTTCGTATTAAATTTTATCCAATTAACGATATCTGAATCTATGAAAGTGTTAGTAAACAAGTTAAGGTAGTTTTATGTATGTAATTACGTGGATTTTAATTATGTTTATACATTGTGTGCCCGCGGCTGCTCCCGCGTTTCATATATTCTTTAGTGGTTTTTATTTTTTTAATACCGAACCCTAATATGTTCTTAAAACAATTTTAGTTGTTTCTTAGAAAAAAGATAAAGTAAAAATATAGCTCATAAATTTTAACACTTGCCCATAAAACTATGCGTTGAATCGGATTTTATTCAAATTTGTATGAGTATTATTTTTTATACGCGGAATTCTAATTATTTTTGAAAATTAAAAGTATCTTGTGTTATCCGGAGTAACTTCAACTATCTACCAAAAAAGGCCCGTCAAAATCGGTCTAGCCGTTCAGGAGATTACCCATTACAAACAGACAGAGAGTCAAAAATAAAATTGTTTTTTTTGGTATAGGTGGTATCTTACATTCATTAATATCCATTTAGTAAAAAAAATGACATTACAACAGACACTTCAATTTTATTTATTAGTATAGATTATCTCAACACAACACAAAAACTACATAACTAAAATTTCAAAAACATCTTGTAATGTAAACGACATAAATAAGGAGATATATATATATGATATAGAGAAACATAGCCGATTGAAGTGGAAAATGGGCTGGCTTACTTGTTCCGCGAATAATTCGTCTTCACTTTTGTTTCGCAATTCTGAGGGAACAAAACATTCTATCGAATATTCTTTTACTGGAAAGCCAATGCTACGGCGCCTTAAGACACTTTGACCTAAAATATTTTTTATAATTCAATAACGATATACTATTCCTTTATTTCGTATATTATTTGAAGTTGAACTAGAGAAAGAAAGGATAGGTACTTTAATTAACATTAATGTATATTACACAATGCAGAGATTTCTGTTTGCATTACAAGGCATTGCATACTGAAGTGTTATACAAATTGTTTACTTTTGACGGCGCGCTTTGTAAAATTAAGTAGTTAGACATTATACATGTTTATGCATAATACAATGTTACTTAGAAGATATGATGGCTCAGCGGTTGTGTGGTCGGATACTGAATCGATAGACGTGGGTTCAAATCCAGCTATCCTATCCGTAATCCAGCCCGAGCTTTCGGTAAAGAAAAATACCGTGATGAAAACATAGCATGACGGTAAGGCATTTATAATGTCTAACTAACTAACTATCATCCTTAAGTTCGAATACTGTCGTCAAGTTCTAGCGATACCTTGAAATCCAATACAATATCGTTTCTTAACATTAGGTAGTTAAAGCGCTAAGCCTAAACTATATATAAAAATGATTAATGGAACTAAAACTAGAATATAACTAGAAACCGAGAGATTAAGTGAAACTAAGAAAATTTTAAAAGTGGTTGATTTTCGTGCCAATGAATGATAACATGACTCTCTATTACTATTACTCAGAGATCTACTATTTAGTATATTGTTGCTTCTTTCAAATTCATATGCGCATTTTAGAAGAATATTGGCCATTGTCCAGATATTTTTAGTACTGATTATAAATAATTTGTCAATAGTACAATACAACTTGTCGATTGTATCAAATAAAATAATACACAATTTGCATCCTGTCATAAAATATGATTAAGTTTAAATTGTATTTTATAATAAGTTTTGATTTTTAGTTAGTCATTTAATTAATTTAAATTTGTAAGTAGCTCAAACTCGAATTCCGGCAATGTGAGAAAATTATGTTTCGGAACACAAGAGGCCAGTCGTGATTGAGCTCCAATGGGAGTTGGTGTGGTTTTATAAAAAAAAGTAAAGTTTATTTGAATAGAGAAAGCTTTCTGAACTTTCAATATAAGAAAAGGACATTGTTACAATATATTACCTGACATTACAATGTCCAACGGCTGTGAAGACATGTAATTTATTTTTGAAATATCTGCCCATTTCCGTAGGAGATTACCCACGTATAAGCCGCTCTTAGTGCTTGCATCCAAGTTGTTAGTATGCATTTCTTCAATTTTATTTTCTGTACTGAACCGTTCACTATCACAGATTGATTGATATATATTTGTTTCAGATTCTTTCTGGCTGTTCATATCAGTTCTAAATGTAATCAATAGTGTAAGATACAATTCGATTATGTCGTTTTAAAATCTTATTTGTATTTTTGACAATTGTTATTAATAAGATCTCATTACGATTTGACAAACAATAAAATCCTTTAGATGATTTAAAACAAAGTAGGTTTTAATTATCCTTAATATACCTCAAATTAATGTATATATCTTTTTATGAACTGGGACTTAGATACAATGATAATATTGACAGAGTTTAAAAAATTATTAGAAGAGCGATGATATGAAATAAAATTATAGCAAATTTTTTGAAACGAAATGAAATGGAAATATTCTAGAATTTCATATTTTTTACTATTGGAATTAAAAAATAATTTGTCTTTCTTTATTTGTTTCTCTTGTTTACCTCTTACAGTTCTTTAAAATTCAAATGTAAGAGAATAACAATCTACATTTTGTAGTAGAGACTAATATTGTTGTGACTGAACTTTATTGCATAGCGTTGCAGACTGTAGCTAACTCTCTAGAATAAAAATTTCAATGGAAACGGTTCACTGAGTCGAATTAAGCGTAGCTATTAGGTAAATAAACGTTAACTAAATAGAGAGTTCCAATCTAATGGATCTATGTCGCTCTTCTACGAGTTCGTTAAACACGTTTTTAATGTATATTGAGCTTATCTATCTATAACTAAATATTGTCATTTGTTTTTCTAATTCAAAATATTTTTTTCTGTCGAACTAAATGTTTGCGATAGTAAATCATGTATGAGGACTTGTTAATTAATTTAATCCTAATTTGTTTGTTACTTTTCATAATATTTTTCCTAGATTGTTAAAAATATGTATGAAAGGAGTATTACATAAGGTCATGTGATTAATACAATGTAATTAATGTAAACTTGTGTTTGTATAGTAGACGAAATGCAACCTAATAATTATTCAAAACAATTATTAAAACACTATCGGTTTATTGTTAAACACGCTCACTATATATTATTCCCCCGTCACCATTTTATTATATCGCAATATCATGAACGTCCACTTTAGCTGATAGAACTCAAGATTTTCTGTGTCGACTCTACAGAGCCTTATATATATACTTATGCTTATTATACTTATTAGACTTTCCATGCGATCTGACATTTGGTTGGTGAGAGAGAGCCCCACTGGAAGTAGGCGGACAATACCGCCGGATGTGTGGCGAAAATATTTTTAATACAATCTTCACAACAACATAAAAGGAAATCTGTTAAACATAAAAAAAAGTTTTCAGAAATCTGTTATCAATGGTTATTTTGATGGCACTATTGCTTGGCAATTGATTAAAAAAAAATTGACTGTTAAAGAAAGGAGAATGAACTGTTTTATCTTTGCCTAATAATGTATAGATAACTAAATATTTCCGGAAACAAAGTGATTTTTGTTGAACCAATTTGATAAAATAATTAATAAGTATATATCATTTTACTTAGTATATATAATAATCTTGGTATAATTTTAATATTTAAAATCCCTAACTTGACAGGAGTAAAGATGCAAATGAACGTAATTTATTAAAATATATATAGAATCGGAGAATATAGAATACTGAAGGGATAATTGAATTCATTTGAAGGGATAATTGTAAAATGTAAAAGACGATATTTTTGTAACAAGAGTCTTATGATTTTAAGCGTAGTATGCGCTGTGCTTCATTATAATGTTTTATGTTAAATTAGATAACGAAGTGTACTGTAAATATGAATTCCCTTTAATTAAAGCGAAAGCTTTCATTGATGGCGTAGTAAATGAAGCTGTCTCTGCTTTATAGGGTTTTATGGAATATTCAAATTAATTTTTGTCGTTTAATATCAAGGAAATATGATTAAAGAAAATTAGTCTTATGTTAGGAGACGTTGAATCAATTCGTTCGATTATCATGCAAAAATAGACATACATTAAGTTTTTCACGCGTTATATTAGCTTGAGCTGTATTTCTCTATAGTATATTTAAATGTAAGGTTATAAGTTTTATATGTGCAAAATGTAAATGCAATAAAATGCACGTAAGGTTTTCCTATAATTAAGGAGGTACAAGATTCTATAATACTTTGTTTTCATTTTAATTGTTATTCTTAAATCCTTTTAAATAATATTATATAAATATAAATAATTTAACTATAAATAAATAAATAATTCTATCTATGTAATGGAATCTTCGAACTCAACTTTAATCTAGAGACTCGAAATCAAAAACTCAAAACGTTATTATGATGATCTTTGTATGTAATTTACAATTTATATTAAAATCTGAATATAAACGAAATTAAGAATATTTTTTGTGAACGAAGAAAAATGTCTTACATAAACAAAGTGTCGCAGTACAAAGTTATCTGTGAGGCTTTGTGAATGTGAAGGAGTCTCGCAGACTGCGCTCGTTTCAGGAGTGAACAGAAAAGGAAAAGTGTCATGTTTCAGCGGTAGACGACGGAACGGGAGCAACACATCTCAAGAGAAATTTTACTTAACACACACTTTGCGGGCAACAGTTTTTAACCAGGAATATTTTTAAAAACTGTATAAATAGTTTCTTATTCTTATGGTATTTTTTCTTTAAATTTATCTAGCTTTTAACACTGATTATATTAAAATACTCTATACGGACATACATCCATTTCCAGTCGCCATAAGTCCATCTAATGATTAATGGGTTAACATTAATTATACATAAACCTTGTGAGAATCTAGCTTATGTAGCAGTAATTAATTAATTGTTTCAATTGAAAACATATCAATCGTAAGAAATCATGTATTAAATTAAATCTATACTAATAATAAAATTGTAAATTTCACGTGTCTGTACATTTTCGATTTCTGTGAAAAGAAATATTGCAAGGGGCTAAAACTAGATAAGTAAACACAAATCTATCTTTTTGCCTGTCCATGCATCAATTAGAAACTACTAAGTATATTTAAAAAAATATATAATTATATAAATGTAATTATAAAGCATATTTCGGGGTAACGCCAAAACTTTATTTCATTAAAATCAGTCTACTCTATCAAAAGTTATAGTAGTTTAAATGACACGCGGCGTCTTTAGTATGAAAGAAGAGTTTCTAAATAAATGCGTTTTAGTCTTATTTATTCGAGAACAAAAAATTTATGGATTGATTGAAATTGAACAGAATGACATAAAGTAAACTTATATTATGTATATACATAATAAATATCTAAGATATAGTAAATAAAAAATATTTTGATATTCACTTTTCACACAATCGTCTAGGCATTTTAAGCGTTGTATTAACCCCTTATCTGGCGTTTACGCCAGCTTTCCATTGTTTTCCTATTGTCTTTCTATTGTCTTATTTTTATGAGTACTCGACACATTAAGGAGTCATTTTTTGGAAGTAGTGAACTGAATTACAATTATAATATCAATAGGTATAAATTTGGCGCGAAACATAATATTGTTATATTTGATTGTAATTAATTGGACGGTTCATGGGTGTTCATTTTTGATGACATGGGTTACGAAGTGTTATGAATGTGATTACATAAGCAAATTGTATATGTACTTCTGACGGTTATTCATAGATGGCGCTATACTTATTTTTAATTACTTAGACTGTTCTGAAACAGACACTTTCATAATTTAATAAAAATATATTTGAAAAATTTTGGACGGCACGGGACGTGACGAGACGGTAAGGGGCGAGACGCCTAAATTCCACGCGAGCGATGCCGCGGGCAAAGCTAGTATAATAATAAGTTGCTTTTTTGCGCACTTTATACAATTGCTGTTATATAAATCGTGTCACTCAGATTAAAGTTTTCCAACATACAAACCCTGAAACATATAATAATAGTATTGACTGGCTGGTGCCCTCCCCTCCCCCCCCCCTACTTATCTCAAATGCATACCAGAGAAACTATGTATCTATTCCGGTTTAAAAATGAATTTAATATATGTAATTTTATCACATATATTTAGCGTATATGGAGGGTAACTTAAATTGTCTTTGGTGTAGTTTTCTAATAATCTGTAAACGTCATTAAAATTGGTTCAGTAGTTTTCAAAAGATTAGTATTATAGCGTTGTATTATGTAACACTGGTAGGTAGACATTCCCTTGGGGACTCATGGTAGGTGCTAAGTTGTAGACTTTTTACTGGCCTGCTTGATGCGTTCTTGGACCAACCATGAATTGTCTTGAACTTTGAGACCATCTCCAATAACTTAACTCCACCTGTCGTGACATTTGTACTATATAAATTAGTAGAGATGTGTGAGACACTAACATCGTTACTCTATATAAGGCATAGGCGACCGTGGACTGTGACTGTTATCGTGGAATATCTCTTCTTAGCATCGCCGCTAAAGCTTTTACCAGAGCCATTTTGGCATCTTCGTATATCCTGAGGGTCTATGTAGTTTTAGATTTCAGCGATCAACAGCTAACATAAAATTCTCACTTCGGCAGTTACTCCTAAAACTAGTGTAGTCATTCCACGAGGCCGTATAAGCCAGTGTTCTAAATAATGGTGAGAATTATACACCATTCTGCATACGTAGTGGAGTTCGCCAAGATTGTGTCTCAGATCCTACCTGGTTTTATATATTTTTCTGTGTACTACTAAAAGTTGCTTTTGGAGATTAACAACAAGGTATTCATCTACACACGAGATCAGATGGTAGACTGCACAACATCTCTGTTATGTATTATGTAGGATAAAATGAAATATCCTCATTTGAGATCCAATTGATTTATTTGTAAGTACAAAATATTAAAATATTATGTTAATCTCCATCTTCAAGTCACAGCGCCTTAGGGAAGATATATTTATAAACAGCCTTCTCTTCGCTGATGCCGCCGTTTTTGTCGCCCACGGTTAGGCTCAACTTCAAGATCTGATGGATAAATTTACCCGAGCATGTGATCCTTTCTCGATGTCCATGAATGCTAAAAAACTGACATTTTAGCGCAAGGAACAAACATAAGTTTTGCTACCTAAGATTTCACGTGTTTGAAGAATTCATATCTTTTTTCGAGATGTGTGAAAGAAATCTTGTCAACTTTCAGGCATATCGAAAGGGGTCGGGATCAAAAGTGGTCGATTTGGTATGGAATGCTCCAGATATACCTACTCTATTTTTTCCAGGTATATAATTCATGCCTGTCAAATGAAATAATTATTAGGTAATAAATATAAAGAGTACAAAATTACTGAAGCGTTTTTTAAAATAATAATAGCGTTTTTTGTTTTGAAGTAATTTATCTCAAATACTGGAGAGAGGGGCGGGGCGCCTTATCAACTTTCTGCCCCAGTTCGAAAAAATCGTAGATCTGGTCCAGTATGTGAGATAGATATCATACACTTAACTAACAAGTTTTTAATGCGTGTCAGGTTTAAACCACAGACATTTTCATGCCTATTTTGTGAGGTCACATTAGGCAAAGTTTAAAGTGAATCGTCCGTAAAAGGGTAAATGAAGCCACGGCAAGGCAATTTTAGCTTGTATATTTCGGGCTTACGTTTTGGTATAGTAGTATTTTAAAGGTTGAAATTTTATAAAGAGATTCTTGTTTAATGAATAAAATAATTCATACGACTTATGCATTATAAAATAAGTTTAATTAAAATATAATAGTATAGTAATAATTCCAATCACATTTCAAATGACAAGAATTTTTAAATTGACATTTTTCGCTTAATGAGTTATTAACGCTCAGTGTTCATTATGTAACCACATTCATTTTTACAGTTTTATTTCAGATTTTTGTTAGGAATATAAAATGGCCGGATATAAAAAAAATACTCCTCTGTTTGTTAAATAGTTTTATAAGCTAAACCATAATTTAAACTGCCAATTCAATAACACTTGGTTCTAAATGTTATTACATTGCAACAATGATTTGACAATTTTTGGAATATTTACAAGCTTATCTGTAAATAGTAAACGGAGGCTAAAAAGTATTATTTGCCATTTCATTAATCATTTATATATATAAGACAAATTTAGTCACTATTTTTCAATGAACAAATCGAATTATAACTTCATATTGACAAGTAGATGAGAATTATGCTCTTGATTAAGATAATTGTTTTTATTATAAAATAAAAACATAATTTATAATGTAGCTATAATTACTCATTGTAATATTATATGTAGTAGCCACTGGCTACGCTGCTACACTGCTACGAATTGTAGCCAAAATGATAAGTTGGGTACTACGTATGATAAGTAGGATGATGATAATTTTATGTTGTCTGTACTAATAAATGAAATTAAACTGTCTATTTGTAGTGTTAAAAAACAATTTATTACTAAATACGTATGAATGTATATACGATATAACACAAGTATAAAAATATTAGAAACTTTACTATTACAAAAATGTTCTATTACGCATTTAAATCTATGTCATTAAAAATTTCTATCTGTGTTAACATCTGCTAAATAACAAGAACCTTTTTTTAAGAAAACTTGGGAAAAATATACAATACAGTTTACAGTGTATCATTAATCATAGCTGGCCTTTGTAGAAGCGACATGGATAATGCAGTCTCTTGAACTTACGGATAATGGTTAACTGTTTCAGCTTTGATTAATGAACAAAAAATATTTAATAACAAAAATATAAGTTTACAAAAAAGATTATTTATGTTGAATTATTTTTATGGGGTTCTAAATTATTTAATGCACTGTTTTACGTTAATTTCCATTGCTATGTCTATTTCTATGACTATCCATTTAAGACGTATTAGCTACTAGATAAAAGCGTGCGGCTCCGCCCGCGTATCATATTTTCTATTCCGCATAATTCTTTACTGTGTAATATAGTTTTTAAATCCATTCACTCATCCCTTCAAGACTGTCCACTACTGGACATAGGCCTCACCCTAAGATCTCCACAACGACCGGTCTTGCGTCACCCGCATACAGCGGACTCTTGCAACCTTAATCTGGTCGTAGATCCACCTTGTGCGGAGAAGTCATTTGAGAATCCGTTGGCCCCACCGGGCATCTGTTCTAAGAGCAATGTGTTCAGCCCATTGCCACATAAATTTGGCATTTCTTCGAGCAATGTCGGCTAATTTGGTTCTTCTGCGATTTTGTTCTAGTTTGTAAATAATCATTGGAAAATAATGTTTTGATGGTCACTATTTAATAACTGACTTCAAAGAGGTTGTCAATTTGTCAGTATTTTTTTGTATGTTTGTTACGCGATTTTTCCATTAATTGTAGACCGATTTGTAATTTTTTTTATCGTATGAGTGTTACATTCGTTACGTATTCTGACGTGTCCCATTTCTACCAAATCAGGAACTCATCAGCGAAACTCAGGAAAATCGAGAAAAACCCTCGTATATTATAGACACTTACATGTGTTTCATATATTCATTTCCAAAGCTATTAAGTAGGGTTCACAGCTATACCTACAAGACAAAGTATACTTAGACAAAGTAGAAAAAAATCTATAATAATTAAAAACAAAACCGACTTCAAAATAATTAACTACAAAAATGCGCTAAAAAGTCAATAAAGAATTACTTTATTAATCTGCTTCTATGTACTTCAATGTATCTCTTGTTTTAACCCCTTGAGCACTAACCTGGCGTTTGCGCCAGCTTTCCATTGTTTTCCTATTGTCTTCCTAATCTCTCATTTTTATGGGTAATCGACATATTAATATCATTAAAAATGTTGGAGTCAGTGCCAACTAGAGTTAACTAATGCGCTCATTTACAAATGAAAATAACTACCTAACATTTATCACAATTACAAAAAGCTAAATAAAGAACTAAGGTGTTTTAAAGAACAATTAATCAAAATCGAATATAATTAGCGACGTACATTTACACCACTTTCTTATCCGTAAGCTGGTACAGATTTCAAAATTATCAATGATATTAAAACAAAAGATATATTGAAGTAAACAGACGCAGATTAATAAAATAATTATTAAAGAAGATCTTTCTCAAAAATTCAAACACTTGCCAGTAAAAATGAGGTAATGTTTTGTCTACGTTTTATTTTAATGCCCACTTACTTAACTAAATTGTTGTAGCGCTTAAATGTTAATATGACGTTACCTACCTAAAACTTTGGACTAACCCTCACCTAATCTATCCGTTTTAGAAACTGTTTCAATTTAAATTGAGTTTAACATCCTTTCCCAACATTGATTCACTCAGTAAGGTGTGAGTGTTACGTTTTAATTCATTCTTCAACATTGTATCGTGTTATCAAAAATTATAATCAAAATACAATATAAATTTGTACATTGAAGATATTTAAGAAAAAATACTATTTGGGGCTTCAGAATCGACTACAGAACACATTTCGATAGTTTAAAAAAATGTTGTTTGTCTGTTATTAAGTTATTCGTCAATCACGCAAAAAACTACTGAACAGAATTCGATCAAATTTGCTAATGACAAATATTGCATCCAGTGACTCTGACAAATAGCCAGTTGGTTCTGGCAACTTAAATTGTATTTTTTTTTTTTTACTGATTTTTTAAGTGTCTCTAAAGTAGAACCTCGTGACTATATGTATCACAACTAGGTACAATATACCCTTCGATACATCGTATTTTAGAAAGAGGTTATGAATTACTTTTGCGTGGCATTTATGGACATGACATGTTCAGATCAATGTGTTAAAACGTGTCTGATGAATTTGCTCATATTTTTATCACTTATTAGAATAGTCGTGTCAAACGACACTAATATTAAAGTTGTGTTGATTCCTGTAAAAAACAAATCAATTAATTTTGCGAATTACAAATCACCAGTATTGGAATATTTAAATGTTACATAATATTATGGGATAACTTTTATTATAGTATTTCCCACGTTGCCAATTTTTCGTGAATTTTATTCATTCAATATAATTATCGAGTAGGTATAATATAAAATAGCTATAGAGCAAGGATGAAGCTGAAAAGAAACTTCAATTATACCGGCATTACAAAGCCATTTCTGCGAGGTTTGTCCAGGACGAATTCGGAGAGCGGGAATAAATTGAAAATATAGATCACGAAGTTTGCGGAAATTGGAAACCGTAACAAAAATTTGTGTGTCCCCAGCAGTAGCTAGCAAACACAATAATAGCGACCGTTGAAAATAAATATTTGCGTGTAAACACTCGACCGTTTCACATCTGACACCGTATGTCTATGAAATTTTAACATTCGTCAACTGGGTTAAAGGAAAATCGTTTGATGTAAGTAAATAATATATAGGTCTCTTATATAATCGGTGCATAATAAATAACGTGTGTTTAAGTAGTTTAATTAGTAGTAGATTTTTTTTGACTGAGAAGCAATGATACTCCAGCTGCCCTCTTCGAGGCATTATAAGTGTAGTTGACATAGAAAGTTCTACAATTTAGTATTCGAGAGAAACAATTAAACAGTGACTGATCTCGAATGGGACCGTTCTTTGTTTGCGGTTAATTATAATAAATGGCCTTACACTGTAATAACATGACACATTCATAAATGTACATCCATCGTTCACTTTGGTTACATTCCTAAGTATATAAAATATCTCTCTAATGTCTGTAGGAAGAGTGAAATTCCAGATTCTCTTTATACTGCACAAGCTTAGAGCTTTGACCACAATCTCACCTTATGTTAAGTGACGATGTGTGTACTGGTTCTCAAATGATATCGAAAATTATTTATTATCTGTGCAAACTTGTATTTATATTTCGTTGGTTGTTAAAATTGTCTTCACAACGGAAATAATCTTTTGTTCAATTATTAATAACATATAAATCATACAGTCCACTAAGTGATATGTGCAAAATGTTGCTGCCGTAACATATCTATAGAAATGCTTAGCGATTCAAGCTTCAGGGTGGTAGCGAGCCAGGCTAGGATTACAGAATGCTGTTGGTATAGCTATAGGCTGTACGAGGAATAGATAAGTGGATTCGAATGTACGTACGTACGTATCTTTAAATTTTAATCTAATTCTAATCATTAAAATTAACTTGGGTATCAAGTAACAATTACTTTATACCATTTTTTACTACTTATTATTTTTGTCTTTAGTGATTTCAGCATACGTACATGTATATGTGTTTATCTTTATGTTAATTGACAATAGTCTTATTAATAAAAGCTAAACATATTTTACGAAGTCTTATAAGTTATAAGTTAGTTAATTACTTAGTGCACACATAGAATACAATTATTTATAAGTTTAAAATTCCAATATTCATATAATATGTGCTCCGGTTTACTAGCTACGAATTAACTGTACTTACGCGTGTTTTTTTTTTGTTCAAGTTTGTATAAATCTATTTTTTTTAATTTAATGTCATTGAGTTATTAAACCTTTTTTATCCAGACTTCCAACATAATACCAAAACCCTAGGGAACTTGTATAAAACAACACACATAAATATTATAAGTCAGGGTGAATCGGTTTATTATGAAACAGTATAATGTAACAGTGGATACTGCATGTACATTATACAATGACTTCGAACTCACGCAAAATATGCTTCGTTTACCGAATTCCAATCACGTTTTTATAGTCGTTCATAAGTTTCGGTTTCGCTTCGATTCTCTGCGGGTTTAGCCAACTATTGTTATCATATTTATGCTAAATAAACAAAACTACAGTTTTATTGTTTACACTTACACGTACAAATAATAATATATGATGTTTATCATTAAGTTTTTAGCAACTTTTGTTTGGTAAGTTAAAATAATAATACATAGTCTATTTTTTTTTTTCTTTTTGACTAATATTATGCACCTTGTAATATAAACTTTATTGTTAGCCAGTAACTAAATAAAATTTTCATTTACTTATGTTCAGAGGCGTTTTTACCTGTAGTACAGGATGTGCAGCGGATACGGGTGCAGGGTTTAAGGGGGCGCCTAGGGACGCTCGCGACACATGCATAGATGCGTCACTCGGGACGCCAATGCTCTCAAAGACGCTGCACCCGTGTTATAGTCGACATCGAACCCAGTAATAGTTAAAATTGCTTCCCGACATCCAAAATTGCATCCGAATTGTCGTTTGAAAATATAACTGTTAGTATTCCATTTTGATCGTGCCCCTACTAAAGGGCGTCAGAATATTGGTTACACATAGGCGCTACAAAGGGTAGAGCCGCCTCTGCCTATGTTATAAATGTTCTATATTATAGATATGTTACAAAATACAATTGCTAAAATACTCGAAATATGTATATTATCTTTAATAATCACGAACATTGTTGGATTTTAGTATAAAATCTGTAAATGTAAATTTTACATTAAGATGAAACAATATTGGTGTACAAGTAAAAGATTTTTAAATTTTTTTATTTTGTCCATAACAAATAAGTCATATCTTTTAAAATTAAACATTCCTATAGACCCGTTCGAAGCCGGGGTGGGTCGCTAGTAGACAATAATATATGCTTCAAAGTGATAATTATGATAGACTTCAATAAAAATTCTTGTTTAGATTTTAATCTACTTTAAACGAAGCAAACGGACAAATTATACAGTGTGAGATTCGTTTATCCATTTGCGTTTCAATTTATTTACGGAATGTTTTGGAGAAAAGGCGTTGGGCTTGTCCTTATCTGTCTCTTAAGATAATTGTTTGCATTATTCCTTTTCGACTTAAAAGGAATCACGAGCCTCGGGACGATCATGAGATAGTACGCGATCGAAATGGATAGGAAAAGCTTTTTTAGATTGTTTCGACTTTTATTGAATTTCAAAATGTCGAATTGTTAAGCGATGGAATATTTACTGTTGTGATATTTTTAAATGACTCTTTAAAAATTGTTAATATTATTCTTAATTTTGTCTTATACAATTATTGCGAAATGTAGTTATCAATATTGTAAAGCCATATTGCTAATTTTATGTCCAAGTAATGAGTGATAACGTACCTTGGACTAAGGGTTTCAAAACTTATCAATAAATAAATAATAGAAATAATACGTATGATTTTTTCAGACTCCACACTTCTCCTGACTAAGTGTATATAGAATAAGATTTAGGTTTGTGATAATTTAATTTCAGACTTTCATTATAGACGTATATTAGTGTCTTTAAGAAATTACATATAAGTGGTGTGGGATCATCGCTCGAGCGGCGCTGACACCGCGCTCGACCACTATGACCTCTTCAGTTGTAAGTGTCTGACTCGGCTTCCCTACTTCTTCATGTGCTCTTCTACGTGGATCTTTATACGTAGTTTATCGTAGGGTTATTTAAAAATTACACATTTTAATTATGAATTAAATATCCATACTGATACTTCGGTAAAAGTGTTTTTTTTTTAGAACTCCAACAAGATTTCTTATCATGGATTTCGTTTATTGTACAGTTTTTTTTTACATAACAGACATTCTACTTCAAGTATAATAAAATAATAAATGTTACATATGTGAATTTATCTTTTGTTCTGTATTAGGTTTTTTGTGTACCATCAACAAATTCATTAAGTCTCATTGTTATAAAATTTATTTAATTTTCCTTACTGTATGTTCATAAATTATAGATTATGATATAATCATTAGGAAATGTAATAATCGAAGAAATTTGTTTACGTTTGTAATTATATCATTATTAATTGTTTTATAAATATAGCAACTCAAGGTATATAATAAGTTATTAAAAGGACTCGTATAGCTCTGTGATCGAAAACCTAAAACACGAGGAAAAAGCTATTTAATTTGTTTTTAACGATAAAAGTAAAGTTCGCCATTACTTATTATATTAAAAAAGAAGAAAATGGGTTGCAAAGCAGAACTAAAAAAACTACAAACTGTTTAGTTTATTTAACATCTGCCTATTTATATACCAATAGATTACTTTAAAATTCAAAACCGTTATAAGTGGCCTTCTTCTATTAACTAGTAATACTCCTCTGTGTACTTACTATGTTTAAGTTGCCAATTTCTTTATATAGGTATTTGAAGGAACAATCGGCAGAGATAAATCTTTATGCTAAGTGCAATCAATTCAAACCATTTCCAGTCCATTACTGGCGATAAGAAGCGATCACAGGAGAGGATTGGGAATTACTTTTGCGAACATCAACAATTTACCTAAGAATTGAAAAATACTCAGTGAGCGTAATAAAAAGGTGATCATGTCTAAAGTAAATAATATATTCTTTTATATTCGTAGTAAAATCAAACGTTTGAATACGTCTAACTTATTTCAGTTAAATTGTTAAATGAACATAATTTTTGTTTTAAGGTTATATAAAAGAGTACTTTCAATTAATTTCTATTCGACTTATGTATATTTCTCAAACACTATATAATAATAATGGGTCATTCCAACTCAAATTGACCAATAGTTGGAATCGACCCCTATCGATTTGGACAGATTTTGGACAGAAGTTTTGCTCTTATCATTAACGAAGTTCTACAAAGGGAGAAAATTAAAGATACTTTTTTCAAAAATTATGCAAAATTCAAAACTTCAATATTTTTCAAGTTTTTAATTTTTATTTTTTAAATATCTTTAAAACTATTATAGTTACATAAATGAACCACGATTCCTTTTAATGAGAATACTTGGAGCTATGAAAAATATATTTTTTTTGATAAAATTTAAAAAAAACCTCGATTTTGTAAAATGTTGAATTTTTGAAATTCGTCAAAATTTATTTTTGCTATATACCTTGGACTATTCTTAAAATATTAAAATATCCTGAAACTTTGGGAACTGCGTTCTTCGTTTTTCTCAAAAATATAAAATGTTGAATTTTTGAAAATCATTAAAATTGACGATGAACAGCAAATTTTTGGCTCATTTGACATTCTAATGATGCCTGTTTACATCTACCATGGCTAAGGCATCTAGGTAGCTCTGAATCCTTGCTGATCCTGGACATGCAACGCGCTTATACTTGTATTTCATTTCATTTCATTTCATCACGTGTATGATGGGCACACGAAAACCTACCCATCCCGCTAATGTTAAGTATTTGTAATATGTTTGAAGCGATAATTTCTTTTATCGGCGTTGTGTATTCGAAAATTCTCGGTAAGGGAAAAGTTTATAAATTCGCGTTACCAGTGCTATGACGTGCTGTATAAGATGGCGTTCAAGTACTGACACTCAGGGATATGTAAGTCTGAAAATTTATACTTAAGCAGACTATCGTATGTTTTGATTATGAATAAGCTATATGAATAATACATAATTATTGCTCGGAGCGCCAATAGATAGAAAAAAACCAGACAAATATGTATATATTAAATGTTAATTTTTTTTTTTACGTTCCGTGACTCGCTCTGGGCTTCAGCTGAAAATCAGCGCTGAGTATCTCTTGGTACTTCAGCATATGCTGAGCTGGAGACCCTTTCATCTAATGAGATTTTGGTTGGTGGGTGACACATAGTTACCCTATTATGTGATTTTTTTATTTATTTTTTTTGGTATCATTTCTTCATTGATAATATTTTTCTTTTTTTCAGTATGTGTTTTGTATCTCATTAGTGAATAAAGATTTTCTTTCTTTCTAATTAAAGAAATTTAAATGTTATAAAAGCAGTTTTTTCTAAAGTTTCGTGATTTCACTACTGTCGGCAGTTCTTATGGGTGCCTACTGTTTAGACCAAATAAGTACGATGATATGATGAATAATATTTTATAAAGTACTTATAGATTAAGCAGAATTTTTCATATTAAAGAAGTATTTATTGGAGCAAATTTCAATTTTACTATGTCGTAGCTTCACGATTGGACCAATAATATAAAAATTGTGCGTAAAATGGAAGCTATAAAATATCAATGCATACGTAATACGTGTAAAAATGGTAGCTTGATTTTATAAAAATAAGAGAGTTTTATATTGATAACTGGCTGTGCCCGCCGACTTTGCTCGCGTGAGATTCAGATAATTATATTATAATAGGCTACCTATATTCTCTCTCTAGATGCAATCTATCTCATTACCAATATATTCATAAATATACTCTAGTGTCCCGTTCAGGCCCCTACCCGCGAAGGTCACCCCGGCCTGACCAGGTAACCTCCTAATGCAATAGAAGGTTTAGGACCATAGCCCTTCCCCCCTTGGTTTGGTAATACGGCAGAGTCCAGATCCCGTCGAAACTATGTACCCAGATATTCTTGTCCTAATAGGCCTCAATGGCGGCCTGCACAGCATACTACCGAAGTAGTGATGAGTATCATCTCCCGCCTCAACCCTACAATCAACGGCTTTATACCCACACCTTTCCGTTCTACCCCCGAAGGACAGACAGGGCGAGTGTGACCAGGCCCAAACACCGGAAGTGTCGTTCAAAGCGTTCAGGAAGCGCACGCCATATTATATAATTTGTTGCCGACTTGTGCCTCTAGAAATTGTGATTAATTATAGTTAAAAATAAACCTTACTAACAATGAAAAACTCGATTCTTACATTTTGAAAACTAATCGATTTTTCGGAAATATCTCCAATGTACAGATTTCGTCCATATAGAAATTTACTATAAGTATAGATTTGAAATATTATGTTTCGCATGTGATACTATTTTAAATAATTTTATAACAATATGGAATTACTCATTAATTAATATTATGAAAAAACACCCTTATTATGTAATATATAACCCAATATGTAATGATTTTAGGCAAGAATCTGTATTGTGATACAAAATAAAATAACAATTACAGATTTCCAGCGACGAAAATCCCACGAGAACGGGAATTACGCGGGTAAAACCACGGAGAGCAGCTAGTAAATTAGCACTTGTAAATTAAAATTATTGTATTTCAAATACATTGTGGGTAAATATTAATAAATTTATGTATTATTATTACTGGAGACGACAAGAACTGGTTAACGGTGGGCAAAATAGCTGGTGAAGCATGGTAGATGCGGGAACAAGGAAGTCGTGCATTGACCTGTTCCTCAGGAGCAGCAAGCGCCTTCGACGTTGTGATCCGTTCGAAACCGCCCGAAAGCAGCCTCGAATAACACACAAGGGCTACCGACACCTTCACACTTCATCCAACACTCGACGTCACCTCAGTTAATTAACATTAAGTAATTTTGCGGTAAAGCGAAAAGAAAAGGGTCCATATACCTTTCTATGATATATCATATAATTTGCGGTATTAAGAAGACATGCGGTTGGAAAAGTGGGTATTTCAGAAATCTATTGCGTTGCGCCCCAAAGTAAAAATTATGAAACACGAAAGAGACAACTGCAGCTCGGGCTGATTTTACCGTATGCAAAATAGACGAAGAAATCACTTCGTAGTATCCTGTTTCCTCCTGCAAAACTGAACCGATTTTTAATTTTTTCAGCTTAAGAATAATAAAGACTTTAGCTATGCCTACACGTTTTGATTTTTTTTTAATTTTATCCATAAAAATTCGTTTGACGAACGTCTGAAAATGACGATAAAAATCGAGCATTTTCACAGGCTCCTAGTTTCTGCATGGCGGTGGTGGATATATATTATTTGGTATAAAAATATTTACTGTAATGCTATTATCCAGGAAGGAAACAGGGGATTACGATTGTATGGAATAAATTCTGCTAGCGTATCCTCTTAAGTACAAGCGGGTTTCGAAATAGTACATAACCACCACAGTATCGTGACGGGCTGGGCGCGGTTAGGCGAACAAGTCTGTATTGCGGGGTGGCGAAAATTATTATGTTTGTGGGATGTATGCCCGGGAGCGGTTCACACATGAAGAAGTGCACGATAGGGGTTTTAGGAAGTCTCGCTAGGTGGTGATACCAATTAGTGTTTTTACATTTTATAAGGAAACAAATGAGGTACCTACACTTATACTTTTATTAGACTTTCTGATAGATTTTTATTTAAATATATTCTAACACATATTTTTCATGAATAGTGATAAAAAAGCTAAAGTTTTAAGTTAGTTTTTAATATGTCAATTACCCATAAAAATGAGACAATAGGAAAACAATGGAAAGCTGGCATAAACTCAAAGGGTTAAGACAAATTTAGATCACTTCGTAAAATTTGTATAAAAACGTCGAAGGTTTTGTCTCGAAATGTTTTACCTAAAATTATTAATTGGAAAAGATCTATTTTATTATTAAACAATGACATAAACAAATCCATTGACATAGGTGTGCACAAATGGAATTAGTAACTATTAAAAATTACCCGTAAATGCACACACACACAAAAAATAAAATAGTTCAGTACGTACGTTTTTCTATTTTGTTGGCCACTAGATTTTTTCGTTTAGTGGCTATTGAATATCTTTATTGTTGTAAATAATAGCAATTTGATAGTTATTTGTTTTTCTCAAAGTTTCAGGATAGAAAAAGAACTTTAAACCAAAAGTTTAAAAAATATAAAACAAAAACATATTGTTATGAATGTTCTAAACATATTTGGCAGTGAGAAGTATTTTTAACTAACGTTGTATTTTATTGAGGGATGATTTTAGATGGAATGTTAATTAAATTTGGAACTTCGTTCTGCCTTATTACCTTTTGCTAATTCAAGAGGTGTGACGCAGTATATTGTAGCTGAGAGCCAAATCGTCCTCCAAATTGTGGCTATTAACAAAATTAACAATTTAGCTCTCGAGAGGAATGGCCATCTAATGCGGTTGATTACTCCGTACAATTGTGTTAGCCATCGGATCGCGGTGTCTGAGTGAGATAAAACATAATATAGTAAAATTCGAATTTCGTTAAACACCTGCTCAATTTGAACACTGTATTTCTATTCCAACTATTTCTTTTGTGAAGCTTGTAAATTATATTTGAATTTTTAAGTTCAAGTTGCAATGTTACACGCTTTTATTTGTGACCATAAATATATAGATCGTAGTCAATGGACACAGTAGGTTCGAATCAATTTACCTTTTCAACAGTAAGCTTTCGGTGAAAGAAAACATAATGAAATATATATAGAGTGATGATAGGGCATTTTTCACTCTCCAGTGTGAAAATCTGTCGCCAAGTGTTTCCAGCAGCATTACATAAGATTTTTAAAGTTTATCGTGTTTGCAGTGTGTTTGCCATCTCAGGACATATCGTCAATTCCATCTATCCATCCATTTAAACGAAAGACGTCCACTACTACTGGACTAGGTATCTCCCAAAGATCTCCACGATGACCGGTCTTGCGCCACCCGCATCCAGCGGATTCCCGCGACCTTCATCAGGTCGTCGCTCCACCTTGTGAGAGGCCTACCCACGCTACGTCTTCCGGTGCGTGGTAGCCATTCGAGATCCCGTCGGTATCATCGGGCATCGGTTCTGCGAATAATTCTTTGGGCAATGTCGATTATTTTAGTTCTACTTCTTCTATCGTCAATTAATATCAAATAATATTACCGTCAAACCGCTATTTGTTTAGTATAAAAAAAAACAGAAGAACAGGAAACACTGAAAGAAATAAGACTAATTTGAAATGAACGTGATGAAGATGGCACAAAAAGTATTTTCAACACCTTTTCACCGGCTATTGGACGACGCGATTCATCTTCATTAATAACAAGCTCTGCGCATTTCTAACAACCAACATTCATCAAAGGAAAATGTTTTTGTCCCGTACATATATACACCTGTAGCTAGCTAAGTACTCACTGGCTTGAAAAAATGGTATAAACTCACGCGGCCGTAATTTAAGTATAGGGTCCGTTGAAAAATGAGGTGTAAGCGCAAAATATTGCTGAGGAAACTGTACCACGACGTTGTTGTTCATTATTTATGAATATTATAAACTGTTAGAAGACGGCAGGTGGCGTAAAAAAAGCTTTTGTTTTTTAATATCACGCGATAAAAATTATTAACATTTACTTATTAGAAAAAGGTCTATATGCGAATTTCTAAATATTAAAGCGCTTTTTCATGTACAACACGCTTTACAATGGTTCCTTGCGCACAATCTGTTCTATTTTAGGGCATGTTATTATGTATAATCTAATCCGGTAAGCTAATTTGATGTTTTTTTTTAAATTATTTAATTTGGAATAACATAATCGTCAAAACTCTTATAAAATATGTCCATCTGTCTGTTATTAAATTATAAAGAAATTTGAAATTTATAAAAAAAGTTATCCTTATAAATTATAAAACGACTGTCTGGTCCTGTCGTCATATGCACAGAGCATATAAAAATAATGATTATGCAGATTTATTATAAATTTCAAATAATTGTTCTATTTTATTGTCCTTTTATTATTTTTCCGAGAACTTTAAAAATAAAATCCGAAAAATAATATTACACATATGTACCTAAGTATAACATACCTATATCGAATATAGTATTTATAAAGAAAACTAAGGGACTTTCACGAATTTTCCTCTGTTATCTCCAATCTCAAGGGTTATAATTGGATTAACCATAACTGACAGTAGACCTCTGTCCTGCCAACCCTACATTATTTAACGTCCGAATTTACAGAACGTTCGCTTTATTAACAAAGGATGGGACATCAGCGTTGGTTATTTCTTTTTTTAAATTTATTTAGGTTATGTACAAGAATATTTAAATTTTTTTTAACCAATTTAAAATAGATAAAAGTAAAAACAAAATAGTGAATGAAGTAAGGATTATTGGGGGTGTACATATATTAACAATAATAAAGAGAGATTATAAGAGAACACAAATAAAATAGCATAGGATACAGTAGTATTTTGAGTATAAAAGTAGAGCATAGACAAATAAAATTTCGGGTTATGTTAGAGAGATTTTGGGGATTTAGGGAATAAATAGCCAATTTAAAATTTCAAGCTTTACATGTCACACTTATATTATATGTTTTATTGATAATAGTAGATAAGATTAAATTATAAAACCACTTTCTATCCTTTTTGCAGCAATATTAATTGAAGCGATTTATGTCTAAACTCTTAAACTGCATACTATTACACTATAAGTACATTATAATAAGGTAAAAATAATTGTTAATTTTTTTTTACATATTGCCTTAAGGATGTAATACTTTTTTAAATTGTAGTAAAATGATTAAGTACGTAACAAGGAGTCCCACAAACTTGAAGGGCAGTGAAATATCGATATTCACTATACGAAGCAGTGTGAAAGACAAGTTACGAGTTTCCGTGAATGCTAATAGTGACCTTGCAATACTTCGACTCGATTTATCTGAAAAGAAAAAAAAAATCAAACATAACCTCAACGAGTACTGTGGATTAAAACATAGTAGTGAGAGAGCTTAGTTTGGTATCTTAAGGACGTGTACCTATTCATGCTTTATAACATGCTGCAATTTAACAATAAAAATGTACATTGATTTTTGGTGTTGAATAGATACAACTAACTAATTATCCAAAGGCTATGAATAAAGTCACACAAAATGTGACAAAATGACTATTATAAGTGGAACTACGCACGTTCTTTGACCACACCCAAACATATCATCTC
The DNA here is from genome assembly GCA_014132275.2 of Samia ricini. Taxonomy (NCBI): domain Eukaryota; kingdom Metazoa; phylum Arthropoda; class Insecta; order Lepidoptera; family Saturniidae; genus Samia; species Samia ricini. The sequence goes on from AP028159.1 coordinate 7,811,093, forward strand.
CAACTCTAGGATTTGCAGAGCGTTCATTGCGCAATACGGTCTTCACAGAAAAAACTAGAACAACTATTACTTACTATTTTTTTAAATAATTATAAATTATTTCTTAGTAGTACCAGTTAGTAAATTATTTTTATTAATTAATTTATAATGTTATTTATTGACGTCAATGTTTTTCTTGTTTTTCTTAGCTATTGTAAATATAAACGTATTATGAATAATGCCGTTTTAAATGTCAGTTTGCAACATATAACAATGTAGGTTAATACCAACAGTAATTAAATTAAATCAAACTGAATATGTTAAATAAAAATATTCTGCAGCAATAAAAAAAACGTAAGTATCCAGATAAATCAATTACATACAACAATATGCAAGAATAAATATTTATGCTCACGAAATAGTATAAGATAATAGATTAATGATGACAACACATATATTCATCTTGTACAGAATTGCCAATTAATACATTACAAAAATGTAGGATTGTGCTTATTATCTTTTTTTATTATACTATAACTTAGCTGTATCAAACAGGTATTAAGGAAAGTAAACCTAATGAGAATTGTTTCAGAGACAGTTAAATAAATTAATATTTTTACCCAGTTTGTTTTCATATAATACAGAAGCGAGAAGTTCCCTTAAACGCCGCACTTCATCGTGGACTCTATCGGCGAACATACAGGGCGCAAATAGTGGAATCATTACGATCATAGTGAGACTAGAATTGGTTACGAAATTACCTAAAGGATGCTGAAAACAAATATTTCCATCTGAAATACAATTTTAACAGGATAATACTACATTTTTTTGAGAACCTTTCCGTCTGGCGGCGAGCTAGACGCTATTATTTTTAATTTAATATTAACAATTTTTGTGTTAATAAATAGATTTGTATAATAGGTATTTTGAAAAAGGAATTATTGTAATAATATATGATTTTATTGTAAACTAGCTGTGTGCCCACGGCTGCGCCCGCGTTTCATTTGTTCTTCACTGCGATTTAATTTTTAACCCCAATATTTTTTTTTTGTAATAAGATATAGGAAAAATATTTCTAATAACTTTATGCACTTGCCCGTAAAACTGTTCACTGAATCGGATTTTATGCATTTTTTTAAAGTTTTATTTTGTTTACGCGGAACCCTAATTATTTTCGAAAGTTTAAAGTACCATATGTTACCCGGAATAACTTCAGCTATCTACCAAAAAAAGTCCCGTCTATATCCGTCGAGCCGATCCGGGGATTACCCAGAACAAACAGGCAGACAAAAAAAAAATTAAAATTGCATTTTTGGTATAGGTGTCGTATATACATTCACATCGATTTAGTAAAAATAAAATAATTTTGACATTACAAACAGACACTTTAATTTTATTTATTAGTATAGATGTCATACTACTTTTAGTCAAGTGACTAGATTTAGCTTTTATTTCTGATTCCGGTACCGTGTTTTGATCGAATATTAGTCAAATTTTATAAATTCCCGTAGTAGAATCACTACAACCTACAGTCGAATCACCGAAACAAATCTTGTGCCACACTGACTGAATACATGTATGTATGTAGAGGATTCTTTTCTCCAGAAGAAACCAATATTGAAAAAAGTACCTGCCAAAGTGTGCCTTTTTTGTTACTAATGTCCTTTACTTGTTATTCGCTTTTCTGTTATTTCTATAATAGCATTCTTTGATGATATGATTTTTTTTTAAGTATTTTGAATTTCATCATAAATGATAAAAAAGTTAATTTTAAATCAATTACCTCGTTTGATGGTTCAATGATTTTGAGTGAGAAATGGTAGCAGAATCCTAATACGGAGATAAATGAAGTAATTATGATCAACAACATCTGAAAAAATAAGGTTTTTCTTTTAATTCGTCATGTATGAATTTATACACAATATTATTTCGAAAATTTAATTTGAGTTATTTTATTTTACCTGCCATTTAATACCTTCGATCAAATAATTATACGATTTGACAATAACGTAATAGAGATCCATTATTTTTTTCATATTGCAATTTTTCTTTTTGTCATAGTTTTTAAAGAATATCAGTTCTTTCAAAATAGATTCCTTCATATCTATATCTTTATTCAGTAATATATGCATGTAGTAATTGATTAATCGTAGTCTTGGTATCAACAGATTTAGAAGGTGTCCGTAATAATGAACCTCAAACGTTTGGGTAATATGAGTAGGAAACAAATATATTATTATCTTTGCAAGGATCTTCACTTGATAAGGAAGTGAAAATATAATTATAATGTATAGGATCACGACACAAGCTTGAATAAGATTTTTTACGGAGCCTCGAACAAACTTAGGCCTACAGCACACTTGAATATCAAAATTGTTTAATTCATTGTAAAAACGATGCATTCTTTTGTAAAATATAAAACTATTGATTATGCATAATATGTACAGTAATACATTTACAAAAACGAAAAAATTTGATAAAAACTCATGATATATTACGGAAATGCAGACTATTCCGCACAAAATTAATCCAGAGTAAATCAAACCTAGGATAATATAAATCCGTTTCTCAGTGATAATAGACAATCTGTTGACACCGAAAAGCAATTCTCCGATTATGTATGCTTTTGTTATTGAGTCGACGAAAGATTTCACGGTAGGTTGGACATATGTGTTAATACGAACTGTTGGCAACGCCATCGCGGTAACGAATAAATGTCGATGACAACTACGAACCATTGAAATATTTCATTTCCTAATGACGAAAATATCAATATTGTGAGTGGGTCAAGCGATAATAATGTTCATATCAGTCTTGTAGCGTTATTGGTAGTGGTGACATATTAATTAATTAGATGGCATGTTGTGTTGACAAGATTTCAAACATAGACACAGCAAGCTTTTAATAATGAAAGATCGTATATTAATTATGATAAAATATATAATGGGCAACCCGTTACATATATATGTGACATTTTGTTTATAATATCTACTTGTAGCTAACCGAGCATAATGCGTGTATGCATCAAAATCAATAAAGCCGTCCATAAAAAATTAAAGAGTAATTGAATTGTTTAATGGTTTCTTTTTATCGTGAATGTTTTCGATGTTTTTACTGTTATTCTGCTATTCACTGAATCAAACCTCAGAAGTATCGGCCCATCCGTTTTTGAGTTATAGTGGTGTAACTAACTAGCTTTGCTTTTTTTTATATATTTGTTCTCAACCAGTGGGCCGCACGAGCCAAAAAAAATAAATTGGTCCGCGAATGAATTTACATTTTACGGAAGATGCATCGCATTTGGTTTGTTGGTAAATTAACACAGGGGCCAGAGAAATAGCATCGAGCAAGAATATTAGTCATAGGGTTACCGATTTTGTGAAGAATATGCAAACTCAAAAGTCACATTAATTCGAAAGTTCTCAGTAAAGCATTTTTTGTTTTATAATTTTAATTTTTGAAATGTTGCATTTCATATAACATTTTTATTATTGATATTGTCTCAGTTTATTCTTCTTGTTTATTAACAAAGAAATGAAAGTGGTGATCAAATAAAAGGTTGGGACCACTGATATAGATATAACATAGAATTTCATAAGATGAATTCAATTTTTGCCAAGAATTCGAAACTGTATTCTGTTAATAACATTAACAAATCGAGAATAGGAAATATTCTTTAGTATGCATTAATATAGTAAGCAAAGACGTAGTTTCATTTAACATCTTTAATAAGTAATAATTTGTGATTATTTGAATGATAATTTTCCACGGGGTAATTTTTATGTTTTTTTAAGTGAAATTATTTCTCTAGCGGCGCTGAGCGATTCTCGGTGGGGCAAACATAGATTCGCATTACTAATGCTATTGACGTCAGCAGCCATGTCAGCAACCAACATGCTACAGTATGTCAAGTATAAGATGGCATTTATGTTCTGGTGCTCTGAGATAAATAATACAATTTATACCTACGCAGCCTATCGTATATTTTGATTATGAATAAACGATAAAAAATGTACAAAATTATTGCTCGGAGTGCCAATGTAATAACATGTAATAACCAAACAAATGTTAATAACACATATTATATTTTAAACATAAAAAAAAACAGTATTTCCAAAGTTTCGAGATTTTACATCTGTCGGGAGACCCCATGACTGCCAAACGTTTATTTGTATTATTTTGTGAGACAATCTTCCACCGTTAATACTATCAGTATAATTTACACGTGAACAATTAAATGGTAGTTTCTTAATTACGTAAAAATGTCCAAATAAAAAGAATGCCTAAATTTAAGAATACTTCAGCGTTACACACTTTAAGATCGTACATTTTTTTATTTGAAACATATCTATATACAAATAGCCCAAGAAGGAAACAATTCAGTACCTTTTTCTACTTTATTTGTTTAGTTTCTTTACGCACAGTATTAGTAAAAAATGATTTCTTCAACATTCTTTTCATAGTTCCTAAATGGTACTGAACCTATTCGGTAGCTTAATAACCTATGTATTATATAGTAGGGACATACTAAGGGCTGTTGTTTGATTGATTACAGGCTACGTCAAAGACCCTTGTTCATATTATTAATTGATATCAAGTTCGGAAAAAAATTTGGTTAGTTAATAATTGAGTAAACATTGAAGTTGGAATTTCGATGCCAAAAAAATGTGAATTTGTCGTCTCTGTACACTGAATATGTTAAAGAAAAATGTAAGTATTGAAAAATTACAATACATTACATTATAATATATATTATATATTATGTACATTATTGTTTGTTATTCGATTTATTTGTTTATTTACACGCGTATCTATAGTTATGCATCCCGGTATTCAAAGTGAGACGATAGCTTTGCGCGTATGAGATAAAGAACCGCTGAGTAGTGTTTAATAGCTGGGTGGTCGTCCGGGCTGCATAGCGCTCTATATTCATTCATTGATTATAATTTTAAGTTAGTTCATAGAGATCTCTCAAATGTATCGCACATATTTTTAAATTAAAACTTTTTAAAAAGCTAAATTGAGATTACTGAGTTTTGACTGGCGCAGCCGGTAGGATTCCGTGCGTAAAGTATATCGCTAACTTAAAAATCAGTTACGTGATAATATTACTGTGCCGTTTGCACTTGCGCGGAAACTACGAACAACCAAATAAATTCGTCAACTTCGGGTGAACTCTAAGCGAAAATTCAGTGGAAAATCGAAGCGGGCTGAACTAACTACAGTGAGAGGATGGGAAGCGTACTGTGAGTAAACCCTTTCACGTCAATCTTTAATCCCATCTATTTTTACTGGTTAGACAAATCGTTATTTGATTTTCTTTTTATAAATATTTTATGTGTTATAATATCTAACGCTTTATAATTGTAAGTTTAGAAAATATGGAACACGTACGTGTAATACCGAAAGACCTACTTTGTCTAATACCTAAATTTGAAGGAGAGGAAGGGTTATTAAACTTATTTATAAGAAAAGCTCAATATATTTATAGAGCATTTTCCGATAATAGTAATGTAGCACAAACTTTATATGTATTTCATGCGATTACTAGTAGGTTAACAGGTAGAGCTGCGACTCTACTCAGTGAAAGAGAGGATATAAATTCCTGGGAAACTTTAAAGTCTGTTTTGATCCAACATTTTGGCGACCCAAGATCCGAGGAATGTATTGCTATAGAATTAGAGCAAATGAAATTAAAATCGGGAGAATCCTATATCGATTTTTGCCATAGGATTCAGCATACGCGTTGTACTTTATTCGCTAAAGTAAATTTATTAACCGACGAGGGCGTTAAAGCAGCTAAAATGATCGTGTATAATAATATGGCGCTCAATGTCTTTTTATATAATTTGCCCGAGGATTTAATCCGTATAGTGAGACTAAAACAGTGTACTAACTTAGAAAATGCATTAGCTATAGTAACCGAGGAAATAAATTTTATGAACCAGTATCATGCCAAAAATAAAATAAAACAAAATGCAATGAATCAAAATTATAAACCGCAACAAACTACACAACCTGTCAATTTATTTAATTCGGGTCATAAATTTGGAATTCCACAACCGAGTCAAAATAAATTTCTAGTGCCAAACCAAAATTTTAAGTTTGGAATCCCACATCAACCTCAACATGGATTTAAGTTTGGGGTTCCAAATCAACAAAACACATTCAGGCCAAATTTGGTTCCCCAAAATTATAATAGGTTTAATATTCCAAACCCACAACCACAGTACAAATTTGGTGTTCCGCAACAAAATCAATCTTTTAGACCACCTATGAATAACTTTACAAGGCCAACACTGGGTCTCACTCAACCTCAAAATAATTTTAAATTCGGTATACCACAACAAAATTTACAAAATCAAAAACCTAATGTGGATACCGATGTATCTATGCGTACGGCTCGCCCATTAAGACAAAACACCCTAGAAGCATCGTATGACAATAATGATCAAATATTTTATAGCAACGAAGTTGAAGTCTCCCTACAGGATGAAGGTCAAGAGGATTCATACTGTAATAATTATTACACACATCATTCAGATATACCCCAAATTCAGTCCGAACCATATATAGAAACTTCTGAAAATTATTATCCGGAAACGGCTTCAAACGATACTGAAAATTTTCATGCACAGGCCTCACACATGCAACCGAAATAATAAATATCAACTGTGACACCATATTGAAGTTACCACATATAGAAATTCCCGAAATTCAGGCTAAATTTATGATAGATACAGGCAGCACACGATCCTTTATAAGTCCCGTGATAGCTAACAAATATTTTACAAATTTTAAATGGTACGAACCTTTTGAAGTAATAAGTACGCACGCTCGTAGTCAACACACGGAAGCCATATACATACCACTTCTGAAAACCTTTAAAAGTTTAAAAAGTCATAAATTTTATGTTTATGATGTTGATAGTCGGTACGATGGTCTTATAGGCTCAGATCTTTTTAAAAACAGCTTGATGCTTCAATTGACATGAAGAACCAATTATTATATACGCGAGACACGTGTATACCGATCATATATAATCCTCCACACGAGATATCATTGGAACCTAGAACGGAAACGCGAGTTAAAATACCTACGGATTTAAGAAACGGAGATGCTATTACAAATTATATAGATTTTGGTCAGGGTGTTCGGACACCAAGTGCTATAATTAAATGTATCGACTCATTTGCATATACAGTTATTCAAAATGCATCCGACGATAGAGTAACTATGACGTTTTCAGAACCCATAAAAGTCATGAAATATGAAAGTGAAGAATGCGATGTGAATGTAACACTGAACGATTATGAGACGGATGAAATGTTAAAACAAAATTTATCTAAGCTACGTTTGGATCACACGAATAAAGAGGAGCGTGAATGTATTAAGAAACTGTGTTACGAATATCGTGATATATTTCATTGTGATGATATACCACTAACTTTTACTAATCGTGTTAAACATCAAATTAGGACTAAAAATGAAGATCCCGTATACATAAGACCTTATAGGCATCCGCCTGCACAAAATGATGAAATAAACAGACAGGTTGATAAACTTCTAAGTAATGACATTATAAAAGAATCACACTCTCCTTGGAGTGCCCCAGTACATTTGGTCCCCAAAAAAACTTGACGCCTCTGGCGATAGAAAATTTCGGATGGTAATTGACTATAGACGCCTAAATGAAGTTACAACTGACGACAAATATCCGTTGCCAAATATTTCTGACATTTTTGATAAATTAGGTAAATCAATGTACTTTAGCACCATAGATCTGGCAAGTGGATATCATCAGATCGAAGTTGAGGAGCAGGATAGACATAAAACAGCATTTACAACACAATCCGGTCATTATGAATTTAAAAGGTTACCCTTTGGACTTAAAACTGCCCCAGCTACGTTCCAAAGGGCTATGGACAGTGTGTTAAGAGGGCTTCAAGGCGTGCATTGCCTTGTTTATCTCGATGATATTATAGTCTTTTTTCTACCAGCTTGCAGGAACATTTAGAAAAATTACGTTTAGTTTTTGATCGCCTTAGGGAAACTAATCTAAAAGTAACATTAGATAAATGTGAATTTTTCAGGAAAGAGGTATTATATTTAGGCCATATTATCACTAAAGAAGGGTTAAAACCAAACGACGAAAAAATCCGAGCAGTTTTAAATTTCCCCGTTCCAAAAACACCTACTCAAATAAAAAGCTTTTTAGGGTTGGTAGGTTATTACCGCAAATTTATAAAAGATTTTGCTAGGATAACTCAACCACTTACAAATTGTCTAAAGAAAAGGAATAAAATCGAAATAACGGATCAATATGTAAAAGCTTTTGAACTATGCAAGGAACTTTTAGTAAATGCCCCTGTTTTACAATTTCCGGACTTTTCTAAAACTTTCATTCTCACTACGGACGCATCAAACTACGCCCTAGGAGCTGTACTTTCACAAGGACCGATTGGGGCGGATCAACCAATAGCATATGCGAGTAGAACATTAAATGATGCGGAAGGTAGATACAGCACTATTGAAAAGGAACTACTTTCAATAGTATGGGCCGTAAAATATTTTAGACCATACCTTTACGGCAGAAAATTCATTATATATACCGACCATAGACCCTTAAGGTGGTTAAACTCTATTAATGAACCCAACAGCAAACTTACTAGATGGAAATTACGTTTATCTGAATTTGACTATGATATAGTTTACAAGAGTGGTAAGCAAAATTGCGTAGCAGATGCTCTTTCCCGAATTAAGATAAATGCGTTAGGAAATAGCGATAAAGATTCATTAAAGGTTAATATAGATAAAAATGAAAGGTTACAAGAACACATGGATGAAGTGATAAGAGAAATTGTACGGCTGCAGAGTGATGGAAGAAGGTCAGAAACGCACGAAAGAACGGAAAGCCCTATTGAAATATCATCAGATTCAGAGAGAACTTTATCGGTAACGCCTCCTAAATATCGTAGATCCCCGTTTTCTTTGCCATCTCCAACTAGTAGTACCATCTCAGCGTCTGAGGTACCTGAACTTTCACATACATTTACTGAACACTCCGCACTTGAGACAGACACTGTTGGTATACCTATTTTAGATGAAGCAATAGACACAAAGCCAAACCAACTACTTATATACAGTTGGTTTAGGCAAGAAATAGCTGTAAAGAATATATCAAGACTAAAACAAAAAGTATTAGAAGTTCACATGCCCTTGGACAGACCTGACTTAGTAAAACAATTCCTAAAAGAATATATTAACCCTAAGATTAAATATTTCATCTATTACGAGCAAGATACACATCGGAAACAGTTTGCAGACGCGGTCATTAGCTTATTTAAGAAAAATTCAGTTAAAATATTTGAATGTAAACGAAGGGTCGTTTATGTAGATAATGAAAATGAACAACGGGAGTTAGTATTAAAATATCACATAGGAAAAACATGTCACCGCGGAATAAAGGAAACTTTAATACATCTAAAACGAACATATTTTTGGAATAACATGGATGTAATTGTGGCCACCGTTATAAACTCTTGTGTAGGCTGTAAAACTATGAAATATGACAGAAAACCAATAAAACCGGAGCTACAATTGACCCAGACACAAAAATCGGCCATTCCAGGAGATCTTTATTGATACCTTTAGTGTAGAAGGAAATTCCTATTTAACTATCATCGATGCGTTCAGCAAACTTGGACAAGCAATAGAGATTAGTAGTAAAACAACCCCGGAAGTAATAAAAGCTCTTATAAAATATTTCTCTATATACGGTGTACCGAGAAAAATAAGTGCCGACTCTGGTACCGAGTTTAATAATGCGTTACTAAAAGAAACTCTAAGTTTTTATAAAATCCATTTACACATCGGAACCCCACATAATCCAAATTCCATGGGTCTCATTGAACGTTTTCACTCAACCCTGTTAGAAATATACCGCCTAGCAAAATATGAACAGAAATTTACTGACACGGCATCTGTTATAACATACGCAATTATGTCTTACAATCAAACAATACATTCAACAACGGGTCTCACGCCCTTTGAGGTAGTTTTTGGTCATACTGATTTAACGAGTACATTCGACGTGGAATTTAACAAAAATTATACACAACATCTTTTACAAGATCACAAGAGACGTACAAAATTCTTATACGAATATTTAACAGATAAAATTATAAATAAAAAGGTAAATATAAAAGAAAAGCATGGGGGCGAGAAAGAGTTTAATGTTAAGAAAGGAGATACGGTTTTTATGAAAGGAGCGAATGCAAGGAGAAGCAAGGATAAGCCACGTTATGTAAAGGCAGAAGTTACTGATGAAATAATTAGAAATATAGTTCCAATTAAATTTCATGGTAGAGATACGAGAGCCCCTATTAAGGATATAAAACGCCCTTCGCAGGTATATACTGGTCCTGGTGCAGATAACCAGAAGCCCGGCCCTTCTACTTCAAGCAATTGATCATAACCCAGGAATACTTCCTATAAAGGAAGGACAAGCTCTTATTAGTAACGATAAGTGGACTATTGTTAAGATTCTAGATTTAAGTTTAGTTCGTGAGGATTTAGAATTTAATTTAAATAGATATTCTAATCTTAATTCGCATATAGTACGTTATTATGGGGGTAAACCATTAAACTCAGATATTAATGATCTAAAGAGACAAACAGACTTTATTAGGAATATTACTATAGAGAAGCTAAATCAAATACTACCATTAAAAAGATACAAGCGTGGAATTCTGAATCCTCTTGGCTCCTTTATTAAACTAGTAACAGGTAATTTAGATAATGATGACGCAATCAAATTCGATATGTTAATAAATGAAGTAAAGTCAAATCAGAACGGGTTAAATAAGAAAATGACAGTAGTCGCCGAAATGATGGAATCACTCATAAAAAATTCGAATATTACTAAAAACAATTTCCTCCAATTAGATAAAGCCATCTGGGAAATTAGAAAGCAAATAAACGACACGAAGAACTATAAAAATGGACCTAATGCCATTAATATATACAACCTATTTTTGCATAACTTTCAAACCCTTTATGTGAGATTGGATGAAATTGAAACGGCTATAGCTCTTAGTAAGTTAGGATCGTTACATCAGTCAATTATTGACACTAATGAATTGTTATCGTTACTAAAAACTATAGAGTTGAAGAATAGACTTGCATTCCCTGTTAAAGCAGAAAACATTTTAAAGTTAGAAAAATGTATAGAATTAAAGGTCTACGCAAAGGAAAATCAAATAACGTTTATCCTACATATACCTCTTGTTGAAATTGATACATTTAATTACTATAAAATTCTTCCCTTACCTATTACTAATCATTTAAATCAGACTTCCCTTCTGTTACCAAAGTATCCTTACCTTTTGATGAAAGGGTTAAAAACGTTACCGCTTCTAAACCCCTGTCAAGAAATCGACGAACTGCTGTTCTTATGTGAAGACAACTCACCCCTGTTAATTAAGGATGCCTGCGTTGATAACTTAATGAAGTTCACCACTAATACTAATCAATGTCAACCAATCCTGGTCGAGTTTAATGAAGTTAAAATTGAAAAGATACAAACCGATAGATGGCTACTGTACACTAAATCTGCCGTAATACTTACCAAAAATTGCGATAATGAAATTACATATCACCACATCTATGGAACTTACATAATTACAGCCGATGATAACTGCGAAGCTAAAATTAAAGAAGTAGTCCTGAAAAGGCATAAAAATTACATGCAAATATTACGTTCGCCTGCTCTACCCATCATAAGCTTACCTGAAATACCGCTGCAGTCGATGACATCACCGCTCGAACCCAAACCTGTGAACCTGGATGAAATGAACTTAGCGGACCTCCAGCGTCTCTCGCAGGTGTTAACGAAAAGATTTAGTGTTAGTGATAAAGATGCAGTGATTGAAAGTGTCATTAAGTTTCAAAGTATGAGTATTGGTACATTAATTTTATATGTATTTTTAGTAATAGTTATTTTTATAATCTGTATGAAATATGTATATCAAAATTATATGATATGTCGAAACTATCGGTCTCAGAAACGAACGCCCGATAGTCTCGAAACTACAGGGGGAGGAGTTATGCATCCCGGTATTCAAAGTGAGACGATAGCTTTGCGCGTATGAGATAAAGAACCGCTGAGTAGTGTTTAATAGCTGGGTGGTCGTCCGGGCTGCATAGCGCTCTATATTCATTCATTGATTATAATTTTAAGTTAGTTCATAGAGATCTCTCAAATGTATCGCACATATTTTTAAATTAAAACTTTTTAAAAAGCTAAATTGAGATTACTGAGTTTTGACTCTATAGTCAATATTATTATAATGATAGTTAATGTAAAATTTTATTAGAGCAAGGATTATGTACGTACCTATGATTTCATTCAGTCGAAACACGTCCACTGCTGAACATAGGCGGATTCCCACGAACTTCACCAGGTCCTCGGATCACTTTTTTTTATACGACATAGGCTCAGCTCTATGACACACAATCTCACCTGATGTTAAGCGACGATGTGGTACAGGAAGGTAAACACACTAAACCTAGGTACTGGTTCTCAAGTGATGCTGCCGAAACAAACCTATTGGTATTAGGCGGCAGGATTTCAAATTTGAGGGTGATAGCTGCCCAAGCGGGCATCATTACAAAAAGCCCTACCACCATACGGTATGCTTACCTCACAATGTTTTCTTTCACCGAAAGCTCAGGCCGATTTTAGAGTTGGATAGGTGGGCTCGAATACGCGTTGATTGACGCGGAATCCAGCCGCACTACCCAATGTGCCATCATCGCTTCAACCTTGCGTGGATAGGCCTCCCACAAGGTGGATTGACATATCATTACCAAATTTTAATTTGTAAGTATTAGGCAGTTAGTATGCAGACAATAAAAAAAATAATAATCAAGAATACGCTGTAGTTAGAAGCTGGTTACGAGAAAACTATGTTTATATGATAAGTAATTATAGGATTCCTGTAAAAAAGAAAAAAAGCATATTGAATAGTAGTAAAGGAAATCTGGGAAAATGGGTATTATTTAGAATTAATTAGTCCCATGTAAGAAAATTCTGAAAAATAAGACGCCTGTCAATGTGTTTGGATTTGCGGTACGCACACATATTTCCAAGGAATCTTCCTTAATGATTAAAAAGAAAGACTTTTTATAAAGCCATTTTAGTAGACAAATTTTATTGCTGTAGACGAATTATATTACTTCCAGGTATATATTTTAATTTCATCATTTATGTTATAATTAATAAATTTAATAAATAAATATAATGAAACGACATTATAACGTCAAATTTATATAAAATGTAATGTAACTTAATTTTTTTTTATTCCATCACCAAACATTATACAAAATCATTATTAACGAAGATAATTAAAAAGGTACTTTTATTCGCGTTTAATAAATACAATTATTTTTAATTTTAAAGCGTTCTATAATCAAGCGGATAGATAAGTCTGAAATTAATTCCATTAAGAACTAAATATAATATTGTTTAACAACAGTAAGAGTAGACCTTCTTAGCCTTACATCAAACTGTAACACGTAAATAACTAAAAAAATTGAGAATAATAATCATTATTTTCACAAAGAGGAATTTCCTTGTTTAACTAAAAGGTTGGTGAGAGCGGTCGCGGTACGGCTGTCCTATTTTACAAGAGAACCACTCACCATAATTCAGTGGTGTGAAGTAGTGACACATTCTCGTCGCAACTTTTGCAAGCATCAAATTTATTAATGTTTTCATATAAATATCATTGAAATTGTAACTTGCGGAGTGTGATCTTTCTTTTATGAAAATTACATTACATTGCTATATACATATATAAGTGTGGTTGTCAATGAGAAACTAGTGATTTGAAGAATAGTAGAAAGAATAATTACACTATAGAGCATTAATTAATATCATAAACACTTAAATATTGAAATAAAATAAGAAGAACTTGACAAAACTATAATATAAAAAAAAGAAATAAAAATTGTATATAGGAACCAAATCGACACCACTAGGCAGAGTGCCCATAAAGGTAGCAGCATTAAAACATTGTGTAGCAATACTGATTATCTTGACGGTGGTACTCTACCACCATCCTATGGTTTCCTCACGATGTTTTCCTACACTGAAAGTTCAGGCTGGTTTTAGAGTTGGATACGTGGACTCAAACCCAAGTCCACTGTCGCGGAATCCGACCAATTGCGCCATTAATGTTTCAACACTCAAGTATGTTGAATAATTAAAGTAATCGATTCACTAATGAAATAACTCTGTATATGAGTTTATAGTGACATTACACTTCTTCACTTCTGCAATGATCAAAATGTCTAAATGTAACTACTACTGTGCAAAAAAAAAGAAGAAATTTACAATATTACAACAACAATTAACATCTCATATATACAGATAGAACTACAGGTAATCATGTATAAAATGTACCTGCCTCTTTTTATATCTTCTTAATACATATATGGACAAATCCCGAAAATAAATAAGTAATAAATTATCTAAATTGTTATTCAAACAAAGAGACAATAAGAAAAATGGAGTGTGAAACAAGCATGAATATCATTAACCACTCCCACTGTTGTAAAAAGGCGACATAATAAGTTTTATGTAACACCGACCTTGCAGTAGTACGCCGTGGTCGGTAAACAATGCCTTTTATAACTTTTTCGCGGTTAATTTGAAGTGGGGAACAAAGCTCGTTGAGCGCGAGAGGGTCTCTCTTTTATACATCGATATTACGAGAGCAAACAGAGGGAAAAAGGTACCATTTTTCTGTAACAAAATATGACGCTAAGTACGTTTTTATAGTTCACATATATTTCGATATTCTAGATTGTATAATTTTCATATTATGAAATGTATTACTTAATATTGTCTTTTAAAATCTATATAGCGACTGTCCATTTTATGTTATCGATATTTGTCGTTAAATGGAGAGAGATAAAACATCTGCAAGGTAACGACAACAAACAATAGAACGAATTTTTAAATATTTTCGGTACGTATGATAACCGACAACCAAGGTAATTACGTGCTAGACAATAAAACAATCAAAAGAACGTGCACATTCCATTTAATCGAAATACGTCCGTCCACTCCTAGTCATAGGTTTCCGCCAAAGATCTCCACAACAACCGGTCTTGTGACACCCTCATCCATCGGATTCCCGCGATCTTCACTAGGTCGTCGGTCCACCTTGTGTGGAACCTTCCGGTTCATGGTAGCCATTCGAGAACCCGTTGGCTCCATTGGGCATAGATTTTGCAAGCAATGTGCCCAGCCTACTGCCACTTAACTGTAGCAATTCTTAGGGTAATATCGGTTCCTTTGGTTCTTCTGCGGATTTTCTTATCCCTGATTCGATCACGCAATGAAACTCTAAGCATAGTCCTCTACATTACCCTTCGAAATATTTTGACCTTTTTTTCACACGGACGTACACAGCTTTAGTTCTTTCTAGTTTCGATAATTTAAAAATTACTGTAATTACGGTAATTTAAAATAAAGGGGTGATTGCAATACGTAAATACTTGAATAGCTGTGGAAACAAATATATATATATATATATATATATATAAAACGTACAAATATCTATAGAATTCGAGTCTCTCTTGATTTTCCTGAAATCTACTGATCAGATTCAGACTTGGTGACAATAGGATCAGCCAAGTGTACTCACTCGAAATTTTTTTTTACAAATTTTACAAGAAAATTCCAAAAAAAATACAAGATTTACAAATTGATCCACAATTGACGGAGAAATCGCGTAACAAATATATAAAAAAATAACATACAGACGAATTGATAACCTCCTCCTTTTTGAAGTCGGTTAAAAAGGGAATGTAAATTTATATGAGAAATAAGTAAGACATGAAGCTTTGTAAAAGGTCATTTATTTATTGACACATCAACGACACATTCACAACATTTTACACAATAATTTTATACATTATATACATATACTGTATGATGTATCTTTACAGATGTGTACATATTAGGTTAATTTCCGATAGTGCTAGAAATTAAATAAAATAAACTTAAATTAAGGCTCGTACAATTTTAATAGTTTTGAGTGAAAGGAGTGAGATACCTGTGTGTCAGGATAAGCCCCTCCCCCCTTCCCGGATGAATATTCTCACTAGAGAAGCGGGCGAAGAGGTGGGTGGGGAGTGAGCCTGTGGGTCAGGCAGCGGCGACTCCCCCCTCATCCGCGACCGGCCTAAAGAATGGACGAGGCCCAGTTGAGCCTGCCGCAGGGGGCGAGGACCTTGATCCTCTTAATGAATTTTGTAAGGGTAGTGCGTAAATGCATTCCACTAGTCAAAAAAAAAGCTCCTTCTCTATGCTATCAATATAATTATAGTAACAATATTTGATCGCCCCTCAACGCGTTTACTCAATAGTTTAACTTCTATGAGGTCTCTTGGGTTATTGTAACGTTTGTACTTAAGTCTCTGATCTTCTCCTTTTCCGAGATACATGATATAAGGGTTTTGTATACCAAATAGGATATTTTAGATTACGTAGCTTTATTTTTGGAATCGTATCTTCTATTACAAGTTTTATAATGTTATAAAATTTATGAGTAATGACATTGGCATCATATAGCTCCATTTCCCAATTAAAATTTTTTAAATCCAGAATTCACATGTTTATAGTATGCTTTTTAAAAATTGTATGTTGCAAATAATTTACCTTTAAGAAAGGATATAATTGAAAAATTTACAGATATTACTAGCACTGGGTGATGCACATCAAGTTTACTTAAGTAGTCCGTAGTTTCAGTAACATCAATACAATCAACATTTGCTAAGATTAAATCTAAAATTAACAACGAAAAAAATGCATTTCTGCGCGTTTTTGAAAGAATTATCCCGCAATTGGTTAAAAATGACGGTTAAAAAATGTATTCACGGGTATTTTACATATACATCTAATAAAACTATGAACAAAGAAAATTTACACATTAAAAATATTTGACTAAAATCCCCTAATAAGGTCCCTAATTTATTTAAATTAAAAATATAAATATGTAAGAAAGCTTTGCATTTCATAACATTTTCAAATGTATAATAATATTATTATTTAGATTCATGCATTCAAGACTTCTTCAAGAATTACTGGATTACTGGCTTATTAATCTGTTCAATTTTTTTTATATATCTTTGTAGTAAAATACATTTTTACTTAATTAAAAAAGTATTATTCACTATATGGAACGGGTATTTTTATCAGTGACGCTATGAGGGTTTATAGGACATACTGTTAATGTAATTTCCTATATAATATACCTTATATTTTTATAATATTATAGCAAGTTTTCCGCCATAAGGAAATGAAATATTGATACGAACCCATGACCGTTATAATACGTGTAGATGACATCTCTCTTATTTCCGCGATGTTACCGCCAAATGTTCGTATCAACATATTTGTGCGATTCAGTAGAAGGAACTTTTTCTATATACAGTACTATCTCTGTAACATAAAAGTACTATCTGTCCGTCAGTTGGTTTATAAGTTTTACCTTTCAATGGCTGCATGATTTTAGATAATTACTATTAGTACTGTTAACATCTATATCTTAATCTTTTAAAATATTGCGGTTGTAAAATTTAGGACTTTAGTGTTCGCCTGAAGCATGACCACTATGTATCATCATATCAACCGTAGTTACACTTTTCAACGCGTCGCCTTCCGGAATCAAACCAGTGTTCAACCCACCAGCCAGCAAGCCATAGCCAGTTGTCAGGTTAGTGGTAAATGAGATCTGAGCGGACGCTCTGCAAATGCATGTACTCGAGCCTCCAGTAAATGCAAGCGTTTTGAAGGTCACCCTATGGTTTGAGCCGGTAGAAGTCTGGGACTGTTCCGCTCTCCAGTACATGTGTTTCGTCTATGTCGGAAAAATATCTCGGTATCTCTATTGAAATGTGGGCGATGAAATTAATTTCAAAACAAGTATCAGATCTAGATTCGTTGAGATTTCTTTAATTTTCCTAGTTGGTACAAATAATAAAAGACAATGGTTTAACGTCAAATATTTTAACATTTAATTAAATGGATATTTATATAAAACTTATGAGAAATAGAATCTTTTTATTATTGTAGAGCATATATGCAGACTAATGCTGTACATAATTACATTTTAATTCAAACATAACAATTATTCTATTTACTAAATAATTCAGGGAGTGAGAATATGGTATTTTGATATAATTATTTACAATATTTCCTCTTGATAAATATGTTAGTTAAAATATACATATATAATAATATAAATTATTTATTTTTTATGATTATTCTATTTCAATCCTATGTCACTTTGTTTTTATCTAAAATAATACATTTAATCAAAACAGTGTTAAAATATCACTGACAGCCTAAAAATCGGTTTTAGGAATTTCAGTAACTAAAACATAAGTACATGTTCTTTTTGCACGACCAATAACGAAATTTATTGTGGCCGAGAAAAAAATGTCAAGCGTACTTTTTCTTTATGTTTCGTAAAAACATTTCTGGCATAATACTCCGCGGTTTTTCCCGTAGATACCTACGCTTTTAACAACACCGAATGAGAAACATCCTGAAAGGAAATTTATTGCTACACAAATTCGGAAAATGGCTATTATAGTGTAGATACTCTTTGGTTTATTTCCGTATTTCTTGGAATTTACTGGACCTTGTTTCGGAGAAGTAGAAAATAAAAGTAGACATATTTATCTCTGTATAGAATGGGCATAATGAGGGATTTTTAATTAAGTATAAATTAACCAAAGTTGCATCATTAAGGAAAGGGTCTATTCATTTAAACTGGTCAAGAAAAAACAGTTCAAGTAAACGATCGGAATCATTTTAATATTAGAGATAAGGATAAATTAGCCATCCCACGCTTTAGGCTAAGTAAGTCTCTATCTATTCAACCGAAAGACGTCCACTAGAGGACATAGGTCTCCTCCAAAGATCTCAACAACGACCGGTCTTGCTACATCTACATCTAGCGGATTTCCACGATCTATACCAGGTTCTCTGTCCACCTTTTACGGGGACTATTTACAAGCGTCATTTGGTCCGTTGCAGCTATTCGAGAACCCATTGCCCATATCGGGCATCGGTTTTACGAGCAATGTGCCCAGCCCATAGCACCTTATGTTTGGCAATTCTACAGACAATTTAGTTTTACTTAAACTTACAGTATTTTACAACAAGATCCCAAAGAACAATAACGATTTACCTGATAATAAATTCAAGCACTATGACTAACAAGTCTTAATTTCAAAAGATTATTACAGGATGGGTCATTACGTGAACGATGATGATGTCTGGAAATGACTCCACACTATGCTTCTGCTAACAACGGTTGTAACTCTAACTCATAAGAAAATCAAGCGAGACGCGACACGAACAACATATCGCTCCGCGTTAAAAAATTGCTAAAAATAGTAACACTGAAGTTTCGGCAAAATTTCGATACCAATCTTTAAGTGAGTGTTAAGACCATCTGCACACGTGAGGGCGAGTCGGTGGCGGTCAGGACCTTCGAGTTGGAGACGAATAAAGTCTTCACCTAATAACATCCCAACGGCAGCAACACCACAGGAGCTATAAACACCCTCGGAAAGGCGTCGTAAAGATCTTCCTAACGACACCCATAGTGAGGAGTTCGCGCAACGGGAAGAGGTGAAAAATATCCGGAGACCGATACATTAAAACACGAGTTTATTAAATACATAACATCACAAATACAACGCGGTCGACAGTGTGCACTTAGTTATAGTTATTACGTATTAGGCACGTACAACCGCGCGGATATTGAGACCAAATAAACAACACGTAATCGGACGGACTTGCGTCATCACAGCGTCAGCCATCGCCCTCAACAACAACTTCACACTACATACTACGACATCAGTAGCCGGTGACTAACACCATCACCGGGCCCGCAGCTTCAGGCGGCAGCAGCAGCACCAGCCCGCAGAACATCAGCGGTAACTACAAGACGCCGAACACCTGCGTCATCAAGTGAGGAAGAAAAAAAAAAAAAAAAAAAAACTAATTTTAATTTAATTTTAATTTATTAGTTATCTTATCTTATCTTTAATTATAAATTTTTAATACAACTTACAATAGGCTAAGTATTAACAAATCCACCTTACTAAATACACAGTACTAGATTAGCATTAAAAAATATAAAATGTCCAAGGTCGTTAAACACCAGCAACAGGTTCCGGAGACCGCTGTTCCACCAACGACAACTGCCACAAAATCGCTGAGGGTGAGAGCAATCACCAAGTCAGCAGCAGTTAAGTCCACTGTGTCTGAGAAGCCGGGGCACTCACCCGCAAATGACCAGCTTCAGGCCCGGAAAACAACATCGGAGTCCGGGAAACAGGAGAAAAAACCAGAGACCGGTGCGCCCTCCGTGAGGCGTAGAGTGACCGTTCCTAAAGACACTCTAATCACCGACGCATCCACCGTCGAGTCAGTCGCATCCTCGCAAACAGAGGAGCTACCTCCCGCCCGAGACCAAACAAACATCATACGATGGGAACTCTGTGGAATCTCACCACCACGCCCCATCGTCTCGGATGAGGAGAGTTCAGTGGCCTCCTCAGCGAACCAGATGCTGAAGAAACGTAAGGAGCGAGAAAGCATGCTCTACAGTTCTCCCGGAAAGCGCACCGGGGTTGTCATGGACCAGGCGACTGCAGTAGCCAACGACTTACTGCAGAAGGGGAAGGCCGCGCTGGAGGAAGCCGGAAATATGAAGAGGGAGTATAAGAGAGCAGTCCATGAATGCCTCCAGGGGCTATATGAGACGACCTTGTCGCTCTCGGACTCTCGCTCGCGGCACAAGTTTAACTTGGAGAGGGAGCGCGCTCGGCATGCCAGGGAACTGGTCATGGTCGAGAGGGCACACTCCAGGGAGATGGCCCAAATGAGACAGAGTCTCGCGGAGGCCATCACCGGAGCGAGAGAAGACCTTGTAGAGGCGCTCAAAGAGGTAAGGTTCGTCCGGGGGTGGTTAAATACTGAGATGGACGAACCAATAAAAAACATCGACTCCCTAAACAAGCAGATGGCGCACCTGGACAAAAAAATAACCACTGAGGGTGAAAAGAATCGCCTGGAAAGTCGCACCATAACGGCTGACCCAAAATGGGGCCAATTGGAGAAGGACCTCCAGGCTCTACAAAATAACAACAAACAACTGTCCAACCAGTTGGACACCCTCAGACGGTCGGTTGATATAATCCAAACCGACCTGAAACAAAGTTTGGAAAACCAGGCAGCGCCGCACCTCGAAACACTCCATCCCTTGGTGCTTCCGGAGGCCACAGCAGTAGCACAGTTACAAAACGAGGTCGCGGAAATAAAAGACATCTCGAAGAGATTACTAGAGAAGCCGATCTGCAGACCCCCCTCCCCCGCCAAACCCATGGACCTAACCCCGCAGCTCCAGCCTATCACTGAAAAACTGGAAAGTATGACATCGACCATCAGAGAGCTGCGGGATAGGGAACCCACCTTAGCGACACCAGCACCTAGCTTGGAGGCAGAATTGGCTATAACGGAAGTCAAGAACACCCTCGCTTCTATCAAGGAGGGAGTCTCAAGTCTGGGTGCGGGTGAACCAGCAACGTCAAAGACCACGTACGCCAAGGCCGCGGCCAAACCAGCGATCCAAAGAAGGCCGAACCACACCCTGATCGTCTCCTCAAAAAAATCCACAGGATACGGGAGACAACCTGATTGAGCATATCAGGGTGGCCCTTGATACCAAAAAAAACAGGGGCAAAAATAGATCGACTCCGGAAAGCCCGGAACCAGAGGGTGGTCCTCAGCTGTGGATCGGAGGAGGACCTTAAGCTCGTGGAGTCCAGGCTTAAACTTAAGGATGGCCTCAAGGCGGATGTAGCGAAAACATCAAACCCGCTAGTGGTCATAAAAGAGGTCATGAATTATCTAACGGACGACGACATCATACAAAACCTAACAGCACAAAACGACCATATGTTACAACACCTTACAAAAGAAGATAAAAAAATGCGGGTTAGATACAGACGACGCGCCAGAAACCCACTCCAGTGTCATCCGGTACTCGAGGTATCGCCAAAGGTACATAAAATCTTCGTGGACGCCGGAAAAAGTATACATCGGCCTGCAACGCCAACCGGTGTTGGATCACTCTCCCTTGGTGCAGTGCGCCAAGTGTCTGGGCTTCGGACATACTAAGGCAGTATGCCGGGAGGCGTCACAGAGCTGCAGCCACTGTGGCGGACTGCACACATGGGAGAAGTGCCAGGCCAGACAGGACGGCGCTCCACCGAGATGTAAAAACTGTACGGCGGAAAAAGCATCCCTCGTGGACCAGGCACACAACGCATTCAGCGAGGTGTGCCGGGAACGCCATAAATGGGATGCCATAGCAAGATCGCGGATCAGCTATTGCTAAGGGCACTTCTAACATCTGCTGCTCTATTCCCCGACAGCTAGACGGCACAGGTTTGCAGTTCATCCAGGCAAACCTACATCGCTCCAAGACTGCAACCGCCGAGCTACTGCAAGTTGCTAAGGACTTAGGAGTAGTAGTGGCCCTCGTTCAAGAACCTTATGTAGGATCAACAGGGACCATGAAACAGCACCCCGGCGCGCGCGTTATTCAGTGCACCCTAAACCGGGAAAAGCCAGTCAAGGCGGCCGTCATCGTTTTCGGTGACCTACTGAACGTCATTCATGACCCTCAGCTGGTGACCGAGACCGAGGCGGCCGTCTTACTGGAAGGGGCAGGTCTGAAACTTGGAGTAGTGTCCGTCTACCTTGAGGGAAACAATGACATCGAGCCCTACCTACATAGGATAAAGCTGGCCTGCGGAAAACTCGACACCGGACACCTCATCGTGGCAGGGGATGTAAATGCCTGGAGCCACTGGTGGGGGAGCAGCTCGGAGGACGGCAGAGGCGTAGCGTACCATTCCTTCCTGAACGAAATGGGACTGGAAATCCTAAACACTGGAACCACTCCAACATTCGAGGTCCTTAGGGGTGACAGGTTGTACACAAGTTGCATTGATGTAACAGCGTGCAGCGGGTCACTCCTAGGGAGGGTCGAGGACTGGAGGGTCGATCGAGGACTGACAACTTCCGACCATAATACTATTACGTTTTCACTGCGCGTAGAGAGGGCACTGACACCTTTGCCCTCAATCACCACGCGCAAGTATAACACCAAGAAAGCAAATTGGACGGACTTCAGTCGACTCTTCGGTGCCATGTTGGAGGAAAATAACATCTCGGAGTCCATTAGGAAATCCAGAACCCCAGAAGATCTTGAGATCGCAATACAAGCCTACACCAGCGCAATCCATGAAGCCTGTTCCACAACCATCCCACAGGCAAGACCATGGAAAGGAAATCCCGTTCCTCCCTGGTGGAATAGGCAATTGGAAGACCTCAAGAGAGAAGTTCTTAGAAGGAAACGAAGAATAAGGAACGCCGCGCCGTTACGTAAACAATTTGTTATCGATGAGTACCTCCGAGCTAAACTGGAGTACGCTGCGGAGGCCAGGAAAGCCCAAACAGAGAGTTGGAAGGAGTTCTGCTCGACGCAAAAGAGAGAGAGTATGTGGGACAAAATCTACAGGGTCATCAGGAAATCGTCAAGGAGGCAGGAGGACGTGCTCCTGAGAGACCAGGTAGGTAACACCTTGTCCCCCCAACAGTCGGCAGAACTTCTCGCCAAATCTTTCTACCCAGACGACTTGGAAGCTTCCGACGACCAGTACCACAAGGATCTCAGGACAACAGTAGAAGTTGGGCAGTCTGGGTTTTTCTCAGAGGACGACCCCCTTATAACATCTACGGAACTGGACACAGTGCTTAGGGCTCAAAATCCGAAAAAAGCACCGGGTCCAGATGGTCTGACCTCGGATATATGTACGGCGGCAATCAACTGTGATCGGGTGGTGTTCCTAGCGCTGGCCAACAAGTGCCTAGCGCTGTCACATTTCCCCCGAGCATGGAAGGTAGCGCACGTCATTATCCTGAGAAAACCGGGCAAAGATGACTATACCAGCCCTAAATCCTATAGACCTATAGGCCTTCTACCAGTCCTAGGGAAAATTGTGGAAAAACTGATCATAGGTCGCCTCCAATGGCACATTATCCCAGCCTTAAACCGTAGGCAATACGGTTTTATGCCGCAAAGCAGCACCGAGGATGCCCTCTATGACTTAGTACACCATATTAGGACAGAGCTGCAGGACAAAAAGTCAGTGCTCGTCATATCACTGGACATAGAGGGAGCCTTCGACAACGCATGGTGGCCTGCTCTAAAACTTCAATTGCAGGAGAGGAGGATTCCTCGAAACCTATACAAGCTGGTGGACTCGTACCTTAGAGACCGCAAGATCACGGTCAACTATGCACGAGCGACATACGAGAAGGGTACTTCCAAAGGTTGTGTCCAAGGTTCCATAAGTGGACCCACCTTTTGGAACATCATACTCGACCCGTTGTTGCAACTACTTGCAAGGGAAGGGATCCACGCTCAAGCTTTTGCTGACGACGTGGTCCTGGTTATTTCTGACCATAGGGTTGGACCCATGGAGGCAACTGCAAATGACATCTTGCAGAAAGTGGCAGCCTGGGGGTACCGGAATAAGTTGAGGTTCGCACCACACAAAACAAACGCGATGGTGCTCACCAACAAACTAAAATTTAATGCGCCCAACCTGCACATGAACGGCACCAAAATCGGTCTGGTGCCTGAAATGAAAATCCTGGGACTAATCATAGACAACAAGTTGACCTTCAAGCAGCACGTATCGACCATCTGCAAAAGGGCTGCTAACATCTATAAGCAGCTCGCATGTGCCGCGAAGGTTACTTGGGGTCTCAATGGGGAAATAACCAGAATCATGTACGTGGCGGTAATAGAGCCCATCATGACATATGCTGCGAGCGTATGGTTCTCAAAAGCGGGTCTAGTATACAATATGACACAATTCAACACCATACAGAGGGGTTTCGCGCAAAAGGTGTGTAGGGCGTACCGCACGGTCTCCCTTACCTCCGCGCTCGCACTGTCGGGCTTACTCCCCCTAGACCTGAGGATACAAGAAGCCGCGGCACTGTACTGTGCGAAACGGGGGGGTCTATCCCAGGACTACATTCCACCGGGGACAAGGTTGGAGCAGCGAGTGAGCTTCGCAGAGCGGCCACACCCATCTGAACTCATTAACATCGAGTTTGACCTCCAGGAGGAACAAGATACTGAAACACCTTCCCATAGCCAGACTATCGGCTCAAGGTTTTACACAGATGGCAGCAAGATAGAAGGGAAAGTGGGAGCTGCCATCAGTTGTTGGGAAGGTGACAGAGAGGTCTGTTCCTCCAAATTCAGCCTACACCAAGCATGCACTGTATTCCAGGCGGAACTCTATGCGCTTTTTAGGGCGATACGGCAAATCAGGGACAGCGGGGAAACTAAGGCCTCGATTTGGAGTGACTCCAGATCGGCCCTGGATCTGCTAAGTAACCCGACGCCGACTCACCCATTGCAAAAGGCTATAGGGGAATGCATGGAGGACATACGAGCAGCGGGAGGGGATGTTCGGCTATTCTGGTTGAGGGCACATGTCGGAACTGCTGGGAATGAGCGAGCGGACGAGCTTGCGAAATCGGCAGCGCTCAGCGACGAACCCCCCGACTACGAGTCAGTCCCTGTGTCCTATGTCAAGAGAAAGATCAGAGAGGAGTCGGTTCAGCGTTGGCAGGACCGGTATGACTCTTCCAGCACTGGAAGCATCACAAAAACCTTCCTCCCTAATATAGCCGATGCATATCGGCTAGCGAGAAAGGTCAAGTGGTCTCCCATTCACGTTCAGATCTTGACGGGACACGGGGGGGAATAGGCGAATATCTCCACAGGTTCAAGCTGAAGGAGGATCCAGGATGTGAGTGTGACTCGCAGAGGAGGGAGACAGTGTGGCACTTACTACTCGAATGCCCAAGGTTTTCGGCCGCCAGACACGACCTTCAGTCGCAGATAGACTTGCCACTGGAACTGCCTAATCTGCATGTCTTACTTGCGGAGCAGACCAGCAGGCATCTCTTACTAGCTTATGCGGAGAAGATCTTCCGCACGGTGGCCGAGAAAAACAAAACCATAACACCCGCAGACCCCCTACACAGACCTCACACACCGCCCAATGTTCCGGACTCTACACCGCAGCCTCAACTAGCCCGCAATATAACAGTAGACCATATGCTATCTAGCGGGCAGAGAGGGGCACCTGGGATTAGGGTTCGAGGGGTGGCCCTCTTCATGGACAATAACTACGAAACACTAGGCATAAGTTTCTGCCGGGTGGGACCTCGGAGCCAGATTGTGATTTCGCCCGGTCTAGCCAAACTGATGAACGGGAGCACAACAAGAACAGCAATGAGGCGCAAGATTTACGATACCCTGCCAGCGACAATGATGTCGGGAACTACGTGCAAGCTGGTGAGGACTAAGAACAAGGTCATAGCACTGCTTGCATGGGGTACCAGGACGCCATTCGCGCAGGCAAGTACATTGCTGTCCCGCATCGGTGAAGCTGGGTCGGAGGCGGAAACAACACCCACGCAGGATTAGCGTCGATGCGATGGTGGTCGACTATGAGAAGGGAGAGGTGGCGGACCTTTTGGGATGTGTATCTGCCTCTAAACTCCATGAGGTAGTCGTGTACGAGGACAGGGGTGCAGACCTCGGTTTTTTGGTGCGCGACAAACCAACAAGGGAGCCTGCCTTCTCCGACCCCAACGTCGAGCTAAGTGGAGCCGAACGACTGCAATTAAAGGTAGCAGCCGAAAAGGAAGCCGCAAAAAAATCTGTAGGCGGCAGTCCAGAGAGAGGACCATCTTGGGCCATAACACAAACTTTAACAACCCAAACACACACGACCCTTTATGACCCACAGCAGACCGCTATAGACCGTCTTCAAAGAAGAGTTCGGATCCCGAGACCGGACCCACAGCGGAAAAGGACCAGAGCTGACATGGGGCAGGTGAACGCACCCCTCCAAACCCCAGTTGTGGGACCGCTGGACCATATGGAGAATGCGATCCTGGAGTTTAAAGCAGTCTTGGAGGCCACGATAAAAGTCAATAAATTGACATGTACTAAGATCCTAGAAGACCATCGTCTGGGTATCGTGGGCTCCTTGAAGGCAAGACTCGAGGAAGCAGAAGCGGCCATCTACAATAACGATACTGCCCAGGTCATCGCAGGGAGTATGTCGGGTAGTTACATGGCCGCTTTCAGTTCCACCAGCGGTTTCGTGCTCAGGGAGGAGGAGGAGTCGCAGGAGTCTAGCCCCCAGCTCAGGTTCAGGACACCTTTGGTTGACCCCATCGTCGTGGTGGCCCGGTGCACTAAGGTCATGCTGGATGAGAGGATCATCGAAAAGGTGGAAACCGTATCGAGGGTCCTCAACACTACGGCAGTGGAATGCACCGAAGCAATACCCATGATTGAGTGGACCAATGGGGTCCCAGGCTGTGGGAAGACAACGTGGCTGGTGAAAAACTTTGATGTGGACAGAGACGCAGTCGCGACCACCACAACCGAGGCGGCTAAAGATCTACAGGAAAAAAACTGGTGCAGACACACGGCAGCAAGGCCGAAAAGAGAGCGCGCACCATGGCCTCGATCCTCGTAAATGGTTTTAAAGAGTCCGAGAAACGTCCGCGATTAATCGTGGACGAGGCTCTTATGAATCATTTCGGGGCTATCCTGACCGCCGCCCGGCTGGCGGGAGCAAACGAAATCCTCCTCATTGGGGACTTCAATCAGCTGCCCTACATCGACCGAGAGAACCTCTTCGAGATGTCTTACTGCCGACCAACTGCAGTCGCCGGTATCACAAAACAACTTCTCTGCACTCACAGGAACCCGATGGACGTGGCCTATGCATTCAGGGAGGTCTATGACGGTATATACTCATCCAAACCGATAGTGAGGTCCCTGAGACTCGGGGGTTACTCGGGAGCGCAGATACCCCGACACTCCACCGATACTCTCTACCTAGTACATACTCAGGTAGAGAAGAAAGCCCTTATAAACAAGGGCTACGGAACAGGGGAGGGGTCGCGAGTCCTGACGATCCACGAGTCGCAGGGGTTGACATTCAAATCGGTGGTGATTCTCCAGACCAAGGGGAGAAAGCTACAGATCCACGATAGTGTATCCCACGCTATTGTGGCCATCTCGAGGCACACGGAGACCTGTGTCTATTATACCGACGTGGCCGACGACGCAATAGGCCGCTTCATCCACCGAGCGGTGAGTGCACCGGCGAAGGACATAGCGGATTATAATTTCAAGATGGCCATAAAACATGGAGACCAAAAGGTCATACAAGCAACAATTGCCCAAACCCAAACTATGAGGTAATTATGCGGACACGGACCTAGTTCTGCTTGGCTTGTTACGACCGTTAATAAAAAATAAAAAATAAAAATTATGTAATAATTATGTAATTAATAATAACAAAATAAGTGTTTACAAAATAATTGAATATATAGATATAAAAAATTTAATAGAAGTAGATTTAAGCTCACATATGCAAAAGAAGATTACTAACTGCATAGCTGCTTGAATTGCTATTATAGGCAATTTTTTCCGACGCAAGTCGATTTAAATATCCAATCTAAAAAAAGGTGCGGACCCAGAGTCTGCAGATAGTTTAATTTAAATAATAAAAAAAAAAAAAAAAAACTCTAACTCATACAAGAATATACATGTACATTCACATTAATAAAAAAAGAAAATAGAGCAAGTTTCTTGCCGGCTCTTCTTGACTGGGTTGTTTTCCGAACCGGTGGTAGTATTTTGACGTTTATAGACGCTTCCACAGGACCTAAATTGAATAAAGATATTTTGAGACCAGTATCTGTTTCTCCTTTTAACCATTTTTTAATTCGTGTTGCTAGTTATATCCCCTAAGTAGACTCCTGGCTTTATATTCCAAAACTTGTCCTCAGTATTATAATAGAGTGCACAGGATGATTGATTCTCAGTAATATAGAGACATAATATAGCCGACGCTTATCTGGTACTAATAATACAGTTGTTTAGACCTAAGGAACTAACATAGATTTAATTTTAATTTAACCACCTTCGAAAGAGTTATTGTTTAATCTAAATTTTGCTTTTTTATAAAGACTTATGACATCCATCGAAATTTAGTAGCTAATGATGAACTTATTATAATACTTATTATTGATAAAAAGTTTTGGAAAAAGTAATATTTTTCTCCCAAATTCGCAATAATGGTTATGTAAGAGTTTAGACTACTAAATGAACAGTCCTTCTTCTGAATCTAGAAAAGTCGTAAAGCCAGAACATTTCGTTATGTGGCTTGTGATAGGTTTTTATTATTTGGTTACTTTTAAATAAGGCGAGTACTAGGAAAGGCTTTAGGATAAGTTTACATTAGGTTTAGATTGGTTAATTTACTACGTTATTGAGATGTTATTCGAAGCTCTATAATTTCCTTACTGTCTGACATTTTAAGCTAAAGTGGCAAACAGGGACATCATTCGCCTGATGGTAAGCGGTCAGCATAGCCCATGGACGCCTGCAATATCAGAAGTGTCACGTGCGTGTTGCCAATTCTTTAAAAGCGTTTTCACACCCCTGTTGAAGAACCCCACAATGGATTCCCAGGGAAACACGGACGCCGGAAGCCTATTCCATATCTGGATCGTTCGCAGAAGGAAACTCCGCCGGAACCACACTCTCCGGGACCACTTGGGCTCTAAAATATAAAGGTGAACTCCCTGCCGATGGCGAACTGTAGGAAGGTAGAAGGTAGGTGTCGGCATTATATCCAAAAATTTATCAGAACACAACCCAATATACAAAATGCAGAACACACATATAGGGAAAAACTCCCTCCTTAGACTTAAAGTTTTTAAACCGCTTGCGAAAAACGAACCCTATGATAACTTTTGTACGACTTGACCGATTGAGATCATAGGTACTTAAAAGATTATATTTGGCTTGTCGAGACAATGGTTTTTGTCTACCTTAGGAAAGATAGAATTGTAATAAATTATATATTTATTTCTTAATTTAAAAAATAATAATAATGCATAGTACGGCTTTCTTCTCTAACCCAGTTAATGCTGTTGACCGGAAGGGCCTTTACAACTTCACCATAACTTTGGGGGCGAGTGCTGAAAGCATTCGTTGCGAAAGGTAACTAGCACAAGGGCACCAAAGTGGTACGAACCTCAGCTTGGGCGATGCCTGTGTATGAAAATTCCTGCGGAATTTTGATCCTAGCTAATCCCTACATTTTCTATTTATTAATAAAAAATAAAGTTCCTTACAGGACCTATATACCTGCGTGTTGTGTGCAGAAGTGTGTATGGAGTGTTGTGCGTGTAATGCTGAATGCATGGTCAGTGTCACTATTATGGTACGGTGATATGTAGGTGGGGAAATAATATGCCTTAAGTGTGCTTACCTGAACGGGCAGATACGTGAGGGTAGACGGTTGTGCCGCCACACGCATGCGAATACTGAAGGCAAAAGATGAGAAAACAAAAAAACGTAGTTTATAAAAATGTACTTAAATAAACTCATATGTTTAAACACATTAATTAAAACGCATTAAAACACTGCAAATAGCTAATTAAAGTATTTATACGTATGTGTCTTATTTGTAAAATAATTAGCCTAAATAATCCAAAATGCTATACAAAGACTATTCCACGCGGACGAATTCACGGGCACAGCTAGTAGTTGTACAAAAGTTAGGGTTGAATTAGTTGAGAGCGTGGTTAGTGAGAGCGTGGTTAGTTGAGAGCGTGGTTAGTTGATAGCGTGGTTAGTGCGAGCGTGGTTAGTTGAGAGCGTGGTTAGTCAGAGAGCGTGGTTAGTCAGAGAACGTGGTTAGTCAGAGAGCGTGGTTAGTCAGAGAGCGTGGTTAGTCAGAGAGCGTGGTTAGTCAGAGAGCGTGGTTAGTCAGAGAGCGTGGTTAGTCAGGTGGACTAATCGGCATATCTCATAGAGGGTACGACTGAAAGGTCGGAGGTTCGAACCCAGGGTGGGTAACACATTTTTTTTGGGGGGAGAGAGGTGATTGTGGCTTTAGGGTGATAAGCACCTCTCTTCCTCCGGGTGGTTTTTGCTTCTCTATGAGAGGTGGGCGAAGAGGTGGGTGGGGGAAAGGACTCCCACTCATCCCCATTGGGCTTAAGTATGGACGAGGCCCAGCGGGCCTGCCGCAGGGGGCGACGTGGTGCAATGCTGTGCAATCCCGTATCGCCCCCACTATAAATGCGGCGGGCGGCTCCGGGGGGTTTTAGTGGGTATTACCGGGTGCTTCACGCCCGGGTGAGTCCCACACTGGTGCGGAGACGTCCCTCCGTACCCCCTTACCCATTGCATTGGGGGACTTCGGTCTCACTAATGCAATGGGTAAGGGTAGTGCGTAAATGCATTTCCCCCCGAAAAAAAAAGGGTTGAATTAGTTTTATAATTTTAAAGTATGTAAATTATTTTTTAGTTATATACGATTTGTGTAATCTATAGAGTATTTAATTAATTAAATGATATTCCTTTAATAAAACTGATACAAGGAATACTTTTTAATGGAACGAGTCTCGTAATCTAAGGAATGTAACGACCTTCACTTAAATGTCTTATAGGGGATTTAAGGGAAAGCTAGTTGCCTTGTGCTTTTTACGACTTCCCCATTAAGAGCATTGTCCACTTACCAGAATTTAGAAATTATTTTATTTCTATATAAATATCCAACATTTCTAGATGTGTGCCCGCGGCTCCGCCCGCGTTTCATATGTTCTTTAGGTGTGAGTGAAAAACATCTCATTTATACCTAACTTAAAAAACAAATGAATAAAGAAAGATAAGACTTTTGTTTTTATTAACGGAAAAAATGTACAAATGAGTAAATCGAAAAAATTAATAAATATATTATATTTATCAAAAAATAAGCCTATAACCATCCACGAAAAATTCCGCGTCGAATGGCAGTAGAGCATCCCGATATGTTCAGTAGTTTTCAGGTGATGGGGCGTCAAAGGAACCCCATTTTCTTTTTATATATATTTTTATAGATTTGTTTCAATTGCTTTTAAAATACTTATTAAAATAAATTACTTTAAATAAAAAATATATCACGTCACTTTACTAAAACCATAGCTTGTGAACCGTATCTTAATTTTGAATTTTTATGTTTTTGGAGTTCCAAATAAAATATAATATAATAATTGAGCGATTATTTTTTTTATGTACAGTTTATACAAACAGTGTATTTGTTTATGCGTATGCCTTCTTATAGTAAACGAGGTTCAAATGTACGACCTGAGTCACAGTCTCAGGAAGATTCGCACATTTTACGAGCCCAACGAGGTAATGCCGTTTTCAAGCTTCGCTTTCCTCTATTATCTTCGCGAACAGACTGTAAACCGAGCAATATATTTACTGCGAATCTCATCACGATCTTATGTTTTGACTGTGTATGATGGATTTTATGGCCCATTGTTGCCGGTTTGACTTTCCGATATGTTTATTTATAAGGACAAAGTTTTGATTCACAGAGCATCTTGTTTACGTGTTAATATATATTACATTACGAACATTCCTTAAATCCATTATCGATTTATAAATGTAAATATATATTCTAAAAAAAAAAATGATTTTACAAAATGTTAAGTTTTAAATCAGTTTTAATATAATTTGGTTTCAAAAAAATTAGGTAGCCATGGAGATTGCCGATGGAAGTAAAATAGGACTCTTTGAAAAAACTGTGTTTTTAATGTTTAATGTATAGTGTGAGTAATCAAAATTTCATAAAATGTTAATTTAAATCATTAACATAACCTAACATTAACACAACATTTGTTTGGTTTTCACATATACTGGCGCTAAGAGCAATAATTATGGACAGTTTCATAAAGTTAATTTTTAATCAAAACGTATGATAGATTGCGTAAATGTTAATTTTATTATTTATCATTGATCACCAGCACTTAGTAATTAATTTTTGAATCGGTAGTAGTGGTTTGACGTTCGTAAATCAGGGCCAAAATTAAGTAAAGTATTTTTTTTGCATTAATACTTATATTCAGATAAAGGTAACACGAATTAATATTAAAGTAAAGAGTGGTTTATTATTATTACAATTTTTATTGTGAATTTATGCTAATTTGTAATGTACCTAGCAAAAGTATGAGGCTCACTCGGCTTTGTGTGGATAAAAGCAATGACAGAAAACTAAAGATTGATACAAGTTAATGAGTTCGAATGTAATATCAAACAAAATTATCTAACAAGCGGTCCGCCGACCTTTGGTATATAAATTGAGGCGCCTAATATATTATATGAATGGAAATTAGTCATTGCGACTGAAAGTAACATTTTTATGAGGGTCACTTGACTCACGGTAAAGCTTAAATTTTTACAAATGGACGCTGTAAATATTATGTCATGAAAGTATTTTTTTTTTTTTGCATGGATAAAGTAGCTACTAAAGTTTAATTTACTTTATCCACGAACATTTTAAAACGTGTTTACTTGTACATTATCAATCTATTAATATAATTTTCTATGTTAATAAATCTTCATAATAATATTTCATTACTTTACCTTTGTTTTATAAGTTCCAGTCGAAAGAAAATTTGCAAACTCTTAACTTAATTGTTCGTACCGTAGTATATAGTAAATTAGTTTTTTCATTTGTCGCAATGAATAAGTTTAGAATTTTTTTTGTACTTTTCTCTTATATTGTTATTTTTCATATATAATGATTTTTTTTCTTCATAATACACAAGAAAGATTTCACCAGATTAGAGAGATAAATCGTAACCGTTCATGGGTACTAGAATACGGGGTACAAAATGAATATTTTCTGCGGGACCGTCATTTTGATTTTGAGAAAGGACAGCTATTCAGAAGCCACCGGTTATCCTAAAGAGAAAAGAAGTTGCAAAACGAAAAAAAAAAACTGTACATATGAAAATGGATTTTTGGTATCTATTATAATTACGAGATCGCGAAATATGAACACTATGCGACCGATCACCATGATATATGCATATGTATTTTTTAATGGAAAAAGTGTTATGTATCCTCTTTGTTGTAAATCACCAACAGATGTCGATAATGTACTTATATACCGTTCAACCTTTGCCATGAAAATTGTTATGAATTATTTTGCCACTTTCGTGCCCGACAGAGGTGCGACCACAGTGTGTAAGCTGAAAACCTCGCCATAGGACTTGTAAATACGCGTCGCAAATCCGGCATCAGCAAGTGTATTTGCAGAGATACCTAGAGGCTTTCGCCGTCACAGATGTAGGTCGGTTCTGTCAAATTGTATGCATCGGAATGTTGGCCTAGTAAGAAGATGGATGAGAAATATTGACATGGATGTGTGGCGTAACCATATTGCACAGGATCAGGAATGAGTATGATAGAGAAAGTTTAAAAGGGGCACGAGTAGTAGTAAAGCTAAAAGTGATGACTTTGAAAGTTGAGGGATAGAGGGGGCGTGGATGGTTAAAGAAAAGATGGATGGAGTGTGTGAGAGAAGTTGTGAATTTGACTGTACTTTATTGAAATCATATGCAGCGCAGGAATTTTACCAAAGTTGTTTTTCCGCATATTAAAATATTTTTATTCGTTATCATCAGTTTTATATATTTTGTTATTGGCGTCTGAAAATATAAAGTAAAAATTGTATATATGAAATTTTGCATTTAATTTTTAATAACATTTCGAAATATTGAAAGAACCTAACGGATAACGAAAATAAGAAAATTAAGTCTTCTTCAAAAAATATACCGCGAAGCTTACACTGCACAAAAGATAAATTTGAAACCATTCATGACGGAAGCCCGAGGGAACATTTAGGATTACTGTTAGTTTTGTTGATCGTGCACTAAAGGACGAATGGATAACTTTCTCTAACGTGACGTCGGCCTACCCGCGATGTGCACTGAATACTAATTTCTTTATCACAAGAAAAATGTGAAAGAGAAACTCACATTTACACTGTTTTTTTTAAAGATGTAGGCGTTTTTTCATGGCAGTTTCTCTTAGTACTGGACCTTTTCACATCACTATTATATTTATCTTGTACTTTATCCTTGAAACATACTAATAGATTTATGCAACTAATTGATTTACTATTAGAGCTTTTAGCAGAACCTCCTCTAGGTACTCAGGCCTAGGCCTAGGGTTTCAAGTGTGTTGAAATAAATCTGTAAGCATAGCAATGAGTAACAAACTTGAGAGAGACAGTTAGCGAGGTGGACATTAAAAAGGTCTGCTACCATTCTACGGTTTCAACACTATCTTTTCCTTTAACAAAAGCTCGGGTTTATATAAAATAGTTAGATACGAACGTACGTCCATCTATGCGATTTCCGATGAGATTGTCACTATCGCATTACATTTGATGTTGGTAATCATTGTATAAATTAAAATAATTTTAAAGTATTCAAGTTTCACCAGGTCGTCGGTCCACCTTGTAGTAGTCATTCGAGAACCCGTTGGCCCCGTTGCGGGTGACACAAGACCGATCGTCGTGGAGATCTTCGGAGCAGACCTATGTCCAGCAGTGGACGTCTTTTGTTTGAATGGATGCATAGATGGATCCAGGTTTTTGTGGTAACCTTAATCTATACTTATAATAAAAGGTTAACGAGACGAAATATGTACATTGAAGATATTTAATATGTCGATAATCCATAAAAATGTGATAATAGGCAGACAATAGGAAAACAATGGAAAGTTGGCGTAAATGCCAGTTTAGTGCTCAAGTGGTTAGGAAAAAATACTAACCGAGGCTTTAGTATCAAGTACAGAACACATTTACAAAAAAAATGTTGTCTGTCTGTTTATTAATTTCTTTGTCAATCATGCAAAAACTACTGAACCTAATTTAGTAATTACATATATTGCATCCAGGGGATAATATAGGATGCAAATTGTCTGAGTTCTAAGCGGGCAAAACCGCGAGCAAAGGTATTTAAAAATAAAAATATTGTCTAAGTAAAAGACCATTATAATAAATTTAGATTGTTATGGTAACAACTTAAATATTAAGAATACGAGTACGGGTGCATCTACCCTAAGCGTTATAATCAATGAACCTCAATTTTCATTGTAGTGTCGTTTATAAGGGTTATTGGGCCTCAAAAAATCGTTAATGTCAAAATAGATTTGGCGTTTGGCCAACTTACTGTGTAAACTTCATTAATCATGGCAGCAGCGCGCTTAAGAGGTTTTTTTTTTTATTATTTTCTCGTGTAAATTATGAATTATTTCCTTTCTATACAATATAGATTGTGTACTAGCTATTACAAAACTATTAGAATCCTTTTTTTTAACTAAATCTATACTCTATACTAATTAATAAAATAGGAGTGTCTGTTTGTAATGTCAAAATTAAATTTTGATACTAAATAGGTATGAATATGACAGCTAAACCAAAAATACAATTTTTATAAATTTTGTCTGTCCGTCTGTTTGTTCCGGGTAATCTCCGGAACAGCTGGACGGATTTTGAAGGGACTTTTTAGTAGATAGCTAAAGTTACTCCGGGTAACTTAGAGTACTTTCAGTTCCGCGTAAAAAAATGAAACTCATAAAAAATTGAATAAAATCAGATTCAATGCACAGTTTTACGGGCAAGTACTTGAATTTATGAGAAATATTTTTACTTTATCTTAGCACTAAGAAAAAATTAGGAAAAAAATTAGTGTTCCGTATAAAAAAATTATAACGCAGTGAAGAACATATCAAACGCGTGCGCAGGCGCGTGCACACATCTAGTTTCCAATAAAATTTGCATTTAACCCTTTAGGTTTTGCCGGCCTCTTTTTCTTCTTAGTTAATGACATTCTGTGTACACACACTTTGTGTGAGCGTCATGTGAGCGAGAGGTATTTTCAATCTTGTATCAGTGTTACCAAGTTCCAGCAAAACGGTGGCTCATCCAGCTCAATCTTTCCATGGAGCTATGTCGGCACCTCAGAATAAATGTTACGCTTTATTTTCTATAATGAACTTCATTTTTACACAATAATTAAACTATAACACACAAAACGCCACCAAGATTACATCATCTAGAGTCAAAAGTTGAATGAATTAAAGAAAAAAAACTGCTACATGTCCAGACTGAGATCCCGCCAAAAACTCTACCCCGGCATCATTGTAAATTCTTAATTTTATGTAATGTATTTAATAACTAGGGTGTATACCAACAGACCTTCTGAAGTAGAACTCTAAGAATATGATTTATTTAATAATACACACTACATAAAAAAAATCCAGACTGGTCTCAGAATTGAGTTTACCGTATAATTAAACTACGGCTTGAAAGTTATACACGAAAAGCACGAACATTATAAAGTTATTCTTAGAAGTTTAAACTCTTTAGAAATTGCTAATAAGGTGGTATGAACTTAAGCGAGCGTTTATTCACAAACTCTGACTGAATACTCTTTAATTAGTTGTCTGCAGCATTTTATTTATATTTGCTTATCATTTTGATAACTTTTGTAATGCTTGTTTTTATTTGATTTTATAATATATCTTTGTACAATAATTTATTTCTTAGATAACGGTTTTTTTTAATCGACATATTATAACAAAAATTGAAAATTAATATCGCACATAAAAATTTAATTGCATACTTAGCACCAACAAATAAATTTATTATAAGAAATAATTATATATACGGAATAATTACATAATAGATTTCATGAAAAGTGTATAGAAATTAAGTTTTACAATCCATAAAGTTTTTATGTTGGTTCCCCCCAGGTGAACAAACCTTAGAAATCGAAGCCATAAATGTTATGTTATAGGAGTAGGTAATTTACTTGAGAACCCGCATTGTACGTGAAGTATTTGGTTGTATATTTCCCAATGGACCCCTAACTTGCTTTATAAGCAAACCACTCGACGTAATCTGATTATTTCTTTTTTTTTATAATTAACTTTTCAAGAAATATTACCAAAGCAAATTTCTTTTTATGTATAGTAAATATTTCATAATTCCTTGACGAAAACTCACTTATACACCGTTATTTCTAAGGCATCACTTATAATATATAAGACTACGTTTATGTGGAATAAATGAGCACTGTAAGAAAGAAAATAAATTTGTTTATAAATATCATAGCGCGGAGAAGATAATACTTAATCTTTATATATTTGCTTTTCAGCTACCTACAAAAGCAGTCACTTATATCATTCACTTCCTAAAGTAAATGGTTATACGATGCAGTTGGTGTAAGCTCGGGAATTGATTTCGCATATTTCTAAGATTATCTATAGGAATATCATATGTAGGTCCTTAAATTGAATAATATCTTTTTAATTTTAAGAATTTAAGAGAAAAAAAACGATTTTAAGGAAGGGAATGAAATGGAATATGAGATTTGAAAATATCATAATTATAATTTAAAAAAACACTTATTTTAATATGATTGAGAAAATACTCAGTAAAATAAGTTACTGATACTACATTAGCAGTGCCGGCTAAGAATAGTACCACCTCATATATTCCCGTGGGTGTTGTAAAAAGCAACTAAGGGGATAGGAGATCAGGGGATGGGCAGCAGCATCCTCTGAGTACCACAAATACCTACTGCGGGCGCCAATCCGCTTGCCAAGCGTGGCCATTATGGCGTGGGGGAGATCTATGCCCAACAGTGGACGTCTATCGGTTGGCTGATGATAATGATGATGACTGCATTATGACTCGCACTATACTCTGTTAGGCGAAAATGTAACATCTAAGTAATGTGATATAATTCGTATAATTTATCAATAAGTTTTAATTACATTACTTTTTCAATCAAATATTTTAGTTTAGCATGTATGCCCATAGTAAAATTATTGGTCAAAAAAAGAATTATATAAATTCATTTGGGTATATAAATTGATTTTATATATCTCAACTGGCTGAATAAATATTTTACATCTACGGTAAGCTAGTGAATCGTGAACTTCTCGAATTCGTCTTTCGAATACTAATTCGTTACATTATCTTGATACCAGTAGGGACTTGAAAGGAGAAATAAACGGTGCCATTGTTTTCCATTTGAAGCGAGAGTCCGTTATTATTCACTGCTAATTAAAAGCATCGAAATGCAGACCAATCAAATTGTTTTTTTCTTCTTTTTTATATTTTTATTTCAATTTTGGATAACAAAGAAGAACTTAATGGAAAACGGCAATTAAAACAGAATTATTATATCCCACTGGAGATCTCTTTGGAACACATATTCAATAGGTCTTGCGTTGTGATATTTATAAGTAGAGTTTTATAGTGTTCTGTGGCTACCGAATACTGATTGTTGGATAAAGTAAGATTTCAATTTATAAACTCTAAGTCGTCTGAGTAGAATACAAATTCATCTAGCCCAGTGATCTTAGTGCTTGAGATTAACGTAATCTTTACCTACAATTTTACAGTTCAATATTAATGTCTGAAATTTCTATTTCATTCAATTTCATATTCTTATGAGACTAATTATTTTATAAGTGTAGCTAATTAACCCCCCTTGAGCACTAACTTGGCGTTTACGCCAGCTTTCCATTGTGTTTTGCTATTGTCTCATCTTTATGTGTAAACGACATATTAATAAGTTGGACGTAAGACCGATGATAATGCAACAACGATCATGACGCAAACGTCAGATAGTCGTAAGAAATTCCCAAGAAAAGTTTACTTTTGTGTAGTAAATTCATTAGTTAGTGAGATTTTAATGACGTGTGCTTGTTATTCTTATGTGTACTTTTATGTAGAAATTAAAAAGGATGCTTACACATTGAATGAATGAAAGACAACCCAAAAGAATGATTTGAACGTAAAAATATTTTGCTTACAGATTATAAAACTAGAAGAATTTGTCAAAGACAGTACACAGTACATTAGCTAGTAAATTATAAGGAGCGTCCTACAGTTTAGTAGAACTACGTTATTTTTACTTTAAGAAAATTACGCACATTATTTAGTGTCACTAAAACTTAAGTAAATCATGATTTATCAATATCATCAGACATTTAATTTACCTTAACCGACTATGCTAATAGCTTCGGATTATGAAAATAAAAGATCACACAATAATTTTATTTTATTTTATAGTTTTATGGAAGGTTTACAGTCAAATGTTGAACATAGATAAAAGAAAATATGAAAGTATTAATTTGCTAATTATAAGCCTCCACGTACTTCTATGCAGCGTCACTTAAATTAAATGCAATTTATTACGACAATAGTTGTTTATACCAGACGTTGGTGTGAACTTAGTTATAAGTTATTACGGACGTTAATTGTCAGAACTCGCTAGTTACTTTGAAAACAAGACATACTAATTGAACAAAGCCGAACTAAGACACAGGCTAACTTAATTAATATTCTTCCAAGGCCTATATTTTACAAGCCGTACAGAATGAATTCGTAACAATAAAGTACTTGGCACTCCCTTCTATTTTTGGAAAGTAATAATTATTCAAAATAAATAAGTTATAGTTATCTAGTAGAATCTAATCTAACACAAATTTATTCTACTTTTTATTTTGTTGGAAAGCGTAATTATCATGATATTTTAGCTGAATAAGTTAAACCTCTTTTTGTTGTTAATTGGAAGCGGTGATTATTATCAGATGGGTCGTTACCTTATCTCGTAGATGTAATAATGAACAGCTAAAACCTCTTTATAACGATTAATCAAAGTAACTTTAATATTTGGTTGAATAATATTTTCTTTTAGTATAGATGTATACAAAAGTCTAACTTACTGAATCATCTTATATAGATATGAACATTAATGTATGTTTGCCCTCTATGCACTCCTATACATCCCATTATAACGAAACTTTGGT
Source organism: Samia ricini (assembly GCA_014132275.2). Taxonomy (NCBI): domain Eukaryota; kingdom Metazoa; phylum Arthropoda; class Insecta; order Lepidoptera; family Saturniidae; genus Samia; species Samia ricini. Next base: position 7,852,033 of record AP028159.1, read on the forward strand.
GAGTTATTCTGCATACATCCGCAAACGTTCCTGGCTCAAGCAAAATTTTTGCATATGGCAACGCAACGATTGACGGACGCAGCTAGTAGTTTATAAATGACTAGTGATCCGCCCCGGTTTTGCACGAGTATATGGAAATATCTAATTTCAAAAAATACATAGTCTATATTATTCACTGATAACATAGATTAGTAAAGAATTTATAAATTTTAGAAATCTGTTAAATAGTTTTTGGTGTTTGGTTTAAAAAACTTAACAGTTTTTTTACCTGTTTAAATAATAGTATAAAAATAAATTTATAGAAAACTCTTTAACATTTGAATAATATTAGCAAGTGTTTTAAGTTTAAGTAAGCAAATAAATGTTATATCATTAAAACTAACTAACTAACGTAGTAATTCTCTCATCTGAGATTTCTTTAACGGAAAAAAAAAAAAAACGGTTCTTTAATCAAAACTCCAGAATAGCAATGTTCATTAAAGTCGCTTTCAGGTGAGCAGAGTGCTTATTACTGCACGATATTTCATTGCTCTTTGATGTCTAGAATTCAAATTACTTTCAGTAAAATTAGAAATAAAAACAAAAACTAGTAATTGCATTGCACTTTGAATTAACTTTTGCATTGCATGATGGTAGGGCATTTTCTAATGATGCCAGCCTGGGTAGCTGCCACCCTCAAGATTGAAAACCTGTCGCCAAAATACCAATAGGTATGATCCGGCAGCACCACTTGAGAACCAGTACCTCTAGGGTCGTTGTGTTTATCATCCTGAAACACATTATCACTTAACACTTTTGGCTCAGTAGAGCCTATTCTGTGTAAAAAAAACTTATATTTTATAGAACTTACTTTAGTATAGTAGATTTAATTTATTTTTATAAGATACAATACAGTAATCATTGTGCCTTTAGTGACAAAAGGGGGACGTAGAATTTATAAGAAAACAGATACAAAATTGAGAATATATGTTTGTCAAAAAAAAAAAAACTTCTTTTACTAATTTTATTAATTGAAATCAAGCTAAATTAATTTATGGAAATTAATAGATGTCAAACAACACAAGACTAACTCGTTGTTATGGATTTATCTACTAATAAGACAATTGGCAATGACATATGTTTGTCAACAACGTTCAGTATGTAGATATAATATAGATGTGAACTGTGTAATTAATTACATCTTGTTTATTGGTTTTCGTAACAATAGATTAGTTTTTTACAAAGTTACACTAACAATACGCGCTAAACGCTAATTAATTAAAACATTCATTAGTAAAATATGAATATATACCAAATCCATCCATCAATCCATTCAACCGAAAGACGTCCACTGCTGGACATAGGTCTCCCCAAAAGATCTTCACGACTACCGGTCTTACGCCTCCCGGATCCAGCGGACTCCCGAGACCTTCTCCAGGTCGTCGGTCCATCTTGAAAGGGGCCTACCAATGCTACATCTTCCAGTACGTGGCAGCCATTCGAGAACCTGTTGGCCCCATCGGGCATCAGTTCGACGAGCAATGTCAGTTACTTTGGTTCTTTTGCGGATCTCCTCGTTTCTGATTCGATCACGCAGATAAAACTACAAGCATAGCCCACTCCATTGCCTTTTGGGTAACTTTAAGCTTCCTAATAAGGCCCATATACCAAAAAAATTATCATTAACTTCAGAATATAATATTAATAATTAATAGAAGAATTGCATGCTAAAAGATTACTAGATATGTGTATCATTTAAAATATGTTGTAGATATTACAGTGGTTTTTAATGCATTTTATGAATTTTGAGAGATCTTTTTATTGTCAACTAAGTTTAGTACTGTGTCTGTGTTCTGAATAGAAATAGTCATTTTATAACTTTTTATTTAAATGAATGAATTTTTGCTTATCCATTTCTTTAAGAAGGTAGGTAATAGTAAGTATCTTACATTTCTGTTTATTTTCCTTTAAAGAAACCCTTATTACGTAGCCGGTGCACGGACACTAGTAATAGCTGCTGTTTTACTTGAATTCATGATTTTATTTATAACAAAAGATACATTTTAAGAAAGAAAAATGATATGGAAAATATATTCGATTTCAAAATATGAAATACTTTATAAGTTTTTGACCAGAACTATATATAATATTATCAGTCATGATGAAAATAGTTAAATACACTGTACAGGCTTATCTTTAATGTATAGTAGTTGTCAGGCATCGATAGGCATTTGACGATTTTTTCTTCGAATTTTGGTGAATTACTTTTTGAAGTGTAACTCCTTCATGGACGATGAGAGTAAAATTTCAAGATGCGATACGCGATGAGCGTCAGAATATTCTAAAGGACCGACAGAAGCACGTAGTAGGAGAGTTAGACACAAATATAATTATGATATACTTTTTGTCTTTACAATATGTAATAAACAGATAGGTTAGGTGCATATGCAGAAACAGAAGAAGTTATTAAAATATAAAAATTAGTAACGATTCCTTTTCCAGCTTTAACTATAATTTATTTTCAACCGCACACACACACACACACACTAAGTTTAATGCACACACTTACCCGCGCATCTACACATACATACGTTAACAGCATTACTTAGAAAAACTGTTATTTTACAATTTGTTTAATTTTGTTATACGTATTTTTAATTTCGTGGAACGCAACTGTCATTGTTATTAATGTGGAGGAGAGCGCTATTGGCTGCGACACAGTTATATTAAAGTAGCCATTATCGTGTACTTTTGTTTTATGTAAAATTGTGCTATTTTCGATAATGACTGTATTTTATAAAATGAACGTACAAATTTTTTATCACATTCTCAGTATCCGATGCACAATACAGACACACGCTTGGCCTCCTTTTCACCTGATGTTCAATTTAGATGACACCGACGGTGAATCGCGTTTACCTAAAAGATGTCTAATCGCCATTCTTTTGAAGACTGTCATGTTATAAGTAGATATGAAGACAGACGCTGGAAATGAATTTAACTCCTTCGACGATCGCATAATAATAAACGAAGCGAATTGTTTCATGCGAATCGGGGGAATGCTCACCTCAACTGTGTTTTGCAACCCTTCCGATGTCTAGTCGTCCTGTGATGGAATAGGATGTTCGGAATCAAACTACCTATATAATTTCTGCGCACACTCTCCAATGTGCAAACTGTAAAACACTTTGAGGCTGACCATTCTACGTCGATTATATTCATCCCTTATTAATAAATTTTGCCTTAAAGATAGACAGATACAGAAACAAAGTAGGTATTCTACTTGGACAACTAAAGATAAAAAAAAATAATCTAAAAATTCTTTATTCAATATGGGCCCTGAAAAGGCGCTTATGAACGTTAAAAAGCTACCGCCAGTTACGTAAATAACACTCTCAAGAAGAGCCTGGAAGAAATTCTATCTGGTTTTTTTAAATATTTTTAAAGTATAATATACACTATATAATTTATAAATAACAATATACGCTTTAGCGAAAGCACGCAGAGGGCTATCATTTCCAGACATCACATTCGTTCACGTAATGATCCACCCTGTAATAGGTTTGACATAGTGCTTAAACTTATTGTCCGGTAAATCGATAATGTGCTTTAAAACTATGTTGTAGTACCTGATATTAGTTGATACTGATTGCCAAAGAAGTTTCACCTCTGACAAGTGTACTCTATACAAAGTACAAACCCTCTTTTTTATTACCATGGAGTTTGTTATAAAAGTAGTTTAATAATATAAATATATCTAAATAGTAACATAATCACAAATATAACTGTATACATACAGGTCGAGTAAGCCCAGCCGTGAATTACTCCCGGAAATAGCTTTATCAGACTGCAGCTCTAATTACACATGCGGGTCCATTATGGACACGTGTGTTATCCACACATCAGGAATGTAGAGGTTTCTCTTTACTAAAATGGTCTTATTACATGAACAAAGAAGGCTATTGAAACTTAAACAAAGAAAGAAATTGTGGGCCCCTATACCGAAAAAAAAACTTGTAAATTGTTGTAAGATATATATTTTTTAACATTAGTAAATTGCCATTTTGTCCTATATAAACGTCTTTGATTATGTTCATTAGATTAGTTACCACTTTGAAATAAGAATAATAGGTAGCAGTTGGTAACAGAAGTCTGGTTTGTATGGTGGTAAGACATTTTCTGATGCCCGCCTTGCTGGCTTCTACCCTCCTGATTGAAAATCGATCGCCAAGTACCTATAACTTTGCTCTGGTAGCATCACTTAAGAGTCCATCTATACCTTTAGATTTAGCGCGTAGAGTACAAGAAAAGAGTTAACTGCGGAGATTTTAGGATTTATCAACCAGCGCCTTTGCCAGAATAGTACATTATATATGATTATACATATTTTAGTTGAATCTAATGTTATACTATTAAATAGGCAATTCTTGTAATTATGTAACTGATTTCTCGGGATCCGCAGTATAAAACGGGATGAAAGTTTTAAAGGTTATCTGGATACTTACTTTTCCAGAAAATTGCAGTCACACATTTTATATTTAACATTTTTGGTTTGATTTAATATCACATTAACAGCTAGTATGAAATAAAAACTAGATAGAGTTTCTTGTCGGCTCTTATTGTTTTCCGAACCGGTGGTAGTATTACGTTCATGAGCAAGGTGCCTAAATTGGTGAAATTATTTTTTAATTTGAAATTTAGCTACACACATAAATTGAAGCGTGTTAAAAAGATGAATAAGGACGTACACGTCCTTAAAATGCTTAGCTAGGTTCGACCAGCCAGGTACTTTTTACTCTTATATTTGAAGATTATCGTAGATTGTCTGTCACCCACGTTCCGAATTGTGTGTAGTGTACAGAACGGTACAGTATATCTATATCTTTACTATGAAATAAAATTGAATCGCAGACTGTTTCGAAATATGTATGTATAATGAAAGAAAATAAAATTATACTGTGATGTAAATTAGTTAAAAAAAGTTACCTTTTTGCGGCTAAATGGCTTCAGCACTCGCCTCCAAAGTTACGGCGAAGCTGTAAAGGCCCTTCCGGTCAAAAGCGTTAGCTAGTCTTTATCTATACCAATAAATAAAATTGAAGTGTGTCTGTTTCTAACGTCAAAATATTTTTTTTTACTAAATAGATATGAATGAATATACGATACCTAACAAAAAAAATACCATTTTTAAATTTTTTGTCTGTCTGTTTGTTTGTTTCGGGTAATCTCCGGATTTTGACGGGACTTTTTTTTGTAGATAGCTAAAGTTATTCCGGGTAAGTAAAGGTACTTTTAATTTTTGAAAATAATTACGGTTCCGCGTAAAAAAATTAAATCTCCTTAAAATTTAAATAAAATCAGATTCAAAACATTGTTTTACTGGCAGGTATTTGAATTTATGAGAAATTTTTAGCTTAATGTCAGTAGCAAAAAAGAAGTTTGGAATATAATTAGAGTTCTGTATAAAAAATTTAAAAACTATATTACGCAGAGAAAAATATATGAATCGCGGTCGCAGCCACGGAGGCACAGCTAGTAGTATCTATGGACAAACATATTTAGAACCTTGAAGTAGGATTTATATGTAACACGTTACCGAGAGTTCTAAGCTCAACAACTTAGATTTCAATTCAACGTAGGACGTGTAAGTCTGCAAAGCTGTTACTCGAATCCAGATGAGCCTTTATTGCCTTCGTATTGCGGATTATGTTTGTTGTGAATAATATTCTATCCTATTGCGTTTTTCTCTTTCACGATCACGGATTCCATAATGAAATTTAAAAATATTATCTAAATCTGTATCTATACTAGTAAATAAAATTTGGTGTGTCTGTTTGTAAACCATTCAAACGAAAGACGTCCACTGCTGTACATAGGTCTCCCCCAAAGATCTCCACGACGATCGGTCACCCGCGTCCAACGGATTCCCGCGACCTTCGCCAGGTCGTCGGTCCACCTTGTGGGGGGCCTACGTCTTTCGGTGCGTGCTCCCCATTCGAGAACCCGTTATCCCCATCGGGAATCGGTTCTGCGAGCAATGTGCCCAGCCCACTGCCACTTAAGCAATTCTTCGGGCAATGTAGGTTACTTTGGTTCTACTGCGGATCTCCTCATTCCTGATTCGGTCACGCAGTGAAACTCCAAGCATAGCCCTCTCCATTGCTCTTTGAACAAATTAACTGTTTGTGTTGTCAAAATTATTTTTTTTTACTGAATAGATATGAATTTATTTACGACAACAATACCAAAAATACAATTCATTAAATTTTTGGTCTGTGTCTCTGTCTGTCTGTTTGTTCTGGGTAATCTTAGGAACGGCTGGACTGATTTTGGGGGAACTTTTTTTGGTCAATAGCCCAAGTTATTCCAGGTAACTTAGGGTACTTTTAATTTACGAAAATAATTAGTATTCCGCGAGAAAAAAAATAAAACTAATAAAATCCGATTCAATGCACAGTTTTACGGGCAAGTGTGTACTAAAAAATGTAGGAAAATAATTAGTCCCGTATAAGAAAAATTAAACGCGATGAAGAACATATGATACGTGGGCGCAGCCGCAGGTACACAGCTAGTTTATTAATGCAGATAAGAAGAAGTTAAGAAGAAGAAGTATTTGTGATTTTGCGGCGAGTGCTTTCAGCACTCGCCCCCAAAGTTACGGTGAAGCTGTAAAGGCTCTTCCGGTCAACAGCATTAGCTAGTTTAGAAAAAAAAGAGGTATTTGTAATTAAATTATTTAAGATTTTATACACTTTTATGAGTTTGTTTGAGAACAACTCGATTAATCAACAGTAAATATAATTTGTGGGTACTACAAATCAAATGAAATGTTATTAGTAATAAAGATAGAAATAACTTTTAAAACAAACTACAGCATTTGACAGTTTAACTAATTTGAAATGAGTATTATTAATTCAATCAAGTGATCTGTTTTCAATGTATATATTATATGTTACTCAATATCAACCCCATTAAGTAACAACCAATTTAGTTTACTCAAAGCTTCTCAGCATAGTGTCGTTAGTATATTTTGATTTTATTACAATGAACGTTTTACTTTGAACATTTGTAAAAATTGTGGAAAATGTTTCAATTTAAATTGAGTTCATATTTTGCAACATCGGAAAAGAGTTTTCTCTATCTCTAGCTTCTAAATATTCGATTATTATTATTACATGAGATGTGTTAATATATATGTATGTAATAGATATTTTTAGAATTAAGAATAATTTCAAGAATATTCTTATATTTTAATATACAAGCATGAGATGCGGAATGCGTATAATAGGTATTAGTAAGATCCATGTTTATCTACGAATACTGAAAATACAAGACATGTTACTGGTTAACGATAAAGGCGCCGAGATGGCGGATACAAACTACAAAGCTTTACCTGTCCGTTCACTCCGTTATTGAACGATTTGCTGCTTTATTTACTTTCTTGAAATGTTGTTTTATATGTAATTACATCAGTACTTTGATGTTGAGGAAATTTCATTGAGTGTTAATATTAAAACTTTAAATTTGTTATATATATTTAACAGTTCTGTTATGTATTTATCATCTTTGATGTTATACTTATTAAATTTAGAATAGTAAGACATATGAATTAATTTATGGAAATGTTTTTAAATTCAATATAAAAAGATTATTTGGTTACTATATTTTGAAAGACATAATTATTTGGGAATAGATATTTTTTTGGATGTAGTTCCAAAAATGTATAAAAAATACCAAACTTACGGTTGATTTTTCTTTAACAATTATAATACCTATATGTTCATTTAGTCGTTCATTCAATCACTCACTTCTTCACTAATCCATCCATCGGTTCATTCATCCAACCGACTATTAATTTTCACAATCATTCATTCAATTAACCATTCATGCACTAACCCATCCATTAATTCAATCATACTTTCATTCGTCATGCATTCATTCAATCATGCAGAACCCATTCATCCATCTATATATTCATACAATAGCTCATTCGTTCATATATGTTGACTGCAGAGAAATAATATATTGAGTACAACGCCTTATTTAAATCTACAGGCTCTACTCTTCGGGTTTTTAAAATAATTTAAGACGTTATGTAAATCTGGCACCGATTTCTACAACTGTTTTATTTATTAAAACACATATTTGTTGTTGTTATTATTACTTTTCAATATATTGAAAATGGAAGTCATCGTGATGTCATTGGTATAATAGACATATAGAAGACACTTTTCTACAACGTCGTTAGTGGCATTTTTGTGTCTTTTTTCTATTTAGTACTTTAAAAGGAAAGGTTCTAATACCGAAACACATTAAACTGCTTAAAATAGATTTCTTATATCGAACATAATCCAATATTCTTCGAGTTAATCCTGATAATTTTTTGTACCATCTTGCTATGATACTTAGATGGTCAATAATTTAAAATAAAATTTGCAAAGACTGTGTAATTGGAATCTTATTTAACAAATTTTAGTTCTTAATAGCTTGGGTCACACGGTATATGATACCTAGAACTTTAGTCAAATATTTCAAGGTTGGTACGATTGTAACCTCTGTCCTTTGCTCTTTCAGCTGTTATCGTCGTTCTAAAGTTTTAATATACTTACTACTGCAGTCATTATATAAAACTACTATAAAATACTTGAAATACATATAAAGTGTCATACATACATTATTCATTAAAATTCATACAAATAATAATTAACCGTAAGTTTATTTTTTCATTGTTTTGTAATCGTAATTTTAATTTAGTATTTTTCATACCAAGCCATATTACGCAGTATAAAATAATCAACACATTTATATAAATCTTTTCGCTCTAAATTAACCTCAATGACGGCTGTAAGGTCATGACGCGTCATTCGAAACTGTGAATTACACTTAAACGTAGTTTATACATTATTAAAACGTTCTTATGTGTTAGAAAAATCTGAAAATAATCTTAATAGGATTGTAAAACGGTTTTAGAGTCGTACAAATGTCTACACGGAATGTTTTAAAATACATTTCTATGTGCGCTACGACTACGTAGTATTGAAGAATAACGTACGCATGGTGTTTTTTTATTTTTAGATAAATTATATAGGCCGTGATTTAAATTGGCCATTCAAAAACTATGAAAAGGATGTTGCATTGTTGCACATGTAGTTGACTACGTATTGTGAAATATTTTTTTCAAATAATTCAAATTTAAAAATAGAACATCACAAAAGATGTTTGTCTGTGGGCTCTTTTATTTTCATGAGTATTCTTATAAAAGCATATTGAAAAAAAAAAGAGTTCTAATTCATATTGACAAAGTACATTGATCGCTGGCATTGGTTAATTACAATGTAATCTCTTTACTAGATCAGTATTTAAAAAAACCTATATAAAGAAAACTTTTAAATTTAAAACTATTCAAATATTATTACGATCCGAAGTAAAGTATGTGCAAATTTCGCCTTCTTATCTGAAATTATTTTATATACAAAAAAATATTCTATAATGTTTATGGTATAGGTAGATGAAGTACCTATTTCAAATGTCACTATGTATGTTTATTACTTGGCTTTCTGGGTTTTAAATTAAATGAGATTTAAATAAATTTATTTGTTGAATTAGTACTTTCGGGTGTGTTTTTTTTTGTGACTTAAGTTCCTAATAATACATTTAATTAGTGCAAAATTGCAAATATACTTGATTTGAATGTTTTGAATTTTTGAACAATTTGGATTTTTATTTTTAGCGTAAGCTAAATAATATGATTACAATTAGAAATGAATACAGCATGACTATTTAAATGAAGTGTGATATATAATCTTCAATTAATTGCAACCCCTATCCCTAACTCGACAGTGTCCTATCAAATTGGTGCAATGTCGTTAGTTGCAAAACAACTATATTTTACATCTCTCAGTGTAATTGAATAGCGCTTTAATTACACACGAGTGAGTAATAGTATTCATAAAATATGGCCAACATTGTTGCACTCAGGCATGGAGCCAACTCTTTGATATGTATTATTTTAACAGGAAGAAAATTGAATATGTTTATTTTTTTTTACCGTGGTAATTAGATGAAATTCGATACTATTTTATATTGTGTGTAAACTCAATGGATGGTATTATTTTTTTGATGGTCTTGCTATTTTCAGTAAATTATCGTGGGTATTACTTAAAAAAAATTATGTTATTATGATCCCGGGTCTCAATTAGACTCATATGATCTCAACTAAATTACTCTTCAAAAATAATGGTAAAATAATTATAAATATGATCGTTAAAAGAAACTATTGTGTAGGAAACTCTAAGCAAATACGTGTTGTAGCTATTGAATTGTAATTGTATGTAATTATATATATAACTAAGTATCATCATTTATAAATATATATGTATATTATTAAAAAGAAATACAACTAAAAAATTAACTGAAATACTATGAAAACTAAAAAAATGGTTATTAAGAATTTGTAAACTAAATAATATAGTATAATTAAATCAAACGTTATTTTGAATAATTCCGGTATTTTCATAATAATTGTTTGGCGCTACGTCCGGTTTCCATACATACGGGAACTAGATAAAATTTTAAATATTCATGAAACCTGCCTCCACATGTTCCATACCCGCGTGCGAATCTCGAATTCAATTCGTGACTACATACCGCAAACGCGATAAATCTCATAGAATAATTTAATTTATTTCTAATTCATAGCGAAATAAGACTTCGTACTTTTGTTTACTTTAATATATTAGAAATAAGTTAAGTAAAGTTTATTAAAGTTACCCAAACGCCAATGACTATACTCGGAGTTTACCTGTGTTATCAAATCAGAAATCAGGAGAGACATTGAGACATTGCTTAAAGAACTTCCAAAGTGGCCATGGGCTGGGCAAATTCCTCGTAAAATTGATGCCCGATGGGGCCAACACCCTCTCGAAGGGCTGCCGCATACTGGAAGATGCAGAGTGGGTAAGCTCCTCCACAAGGATTGGATGCGGGTGGAGCAAGACCGGTCGTCATGGAGATCTTCGGGGGTGACTTATGTACAGCAGTGGACGTCTTCCGATTGAATGGATGGATGGAAGCATATTACAATATTTGTCTATGTTTTAATTTATTACAAATATTACAAATTATTTAGTTGTTTTGCTTACAAATTATTTAGTAGTTTATAAGAAATTATTGCTACTAACAGAATCCGTGTATACTTACTTATTCCAAAAATAAACTGGCAATAAAGCCCCGTACTATGAACCTATTGAATTTATATTTTAATTCTCTATTCGTGTTACAAGTCTTGAGTATTTTTTATTCGAAGTGACTAATACTAGTGATTCGAAGGCTCTTGAAAGTTGCAACACAAATTCAAAATCAAATCAAATCAAAATCAAAAACATCTTTATTCAATTTAGGCCCTAAGAAGGCGCTTATGAACGTCTAAAATACTACCAACGGTTCGGAAAACAACCCAGCCGAGAAGAGCCGGTAAGATACTCGATCTAGTCTTTTTTTTAACAAATATAATACATTTCTTTTTTTTTTAAATAAAAAACTATACAAATCATAGTCTTAACTAATGTTAGCGGAAGCATAGAGATGTGGGTTAATTCCAGACATCACTATCGTTCACGTAATGATCCACCCTGTAATAACCTTTTGAGATTAAAACTTGCTTGGGATCTTATTGTAAAACCGAATACTATTACCTATAAAGCTTTTATTAGACTTACTTAACCTAAATCGTGGGACGGCCAACTTGTCTTTACTTCTAATATTAAAATTATGACGATCATTCACTAGATCTAGCTTGTCTAAATTTTTACGAATATGCATTAAGTTATCGAAGATGTATTGGGAAGGCAAAGTTAAGATATCATATTCTTGAAACTTGTTCTTTAGAGATTCGCGAGGTCCCATATTGTATATTGCTCGAACAGCTCTCTTTTGTAACGTAAAAATGGTGTCTACCTCTGCTGCTGTAAAATTAATAATAAGTATTTCTTATAAAATTAATAATAAGTATAAGTAATTTGAATTCAACTATTTCTTCAGGGTGGTCATTTATTTGTGATTACTTGAGATAAATTGTACATATGACTGTTAGAATCGCAAATTAAAATTGCTAGCTGTCATTTATCTTCTCTTTTCATTTGCATATTATTATTATAGCTCATTACTTTCAGTCAAATTTAAATTTGTCTTGTAAAGTTCATGAACAAGATAATGGACTCGAAAAGAATTTGCTTAAAACTCGCCTCGCGGTGAGACAAAGTAAATTGATACGCTACCCAGTTTCTGCATAATAAGTAAGGTGAAAAATGGAAGTAGGTACTGTTAGAACTTTCGAGAAGTTTTGAAATTTTACGTTTCTTTCTTGTTAATAATATCTTAATAAATGACAAATATGGGTTTTTTTATTTACACAAACATACTTACTACATAAACATTCACGCAAATATACTATTTCTTCTTCCTTTTTTGAATGTAAAATAATTATAAATGTGATAGACATTATCACTAGATCTAGTTTAGGTTTAAGTAAATAACCCCACAAATTTATTCTAACTCACACGCTGTCAGACGCAAATATTTCATATTTTTTCTTAATTTTACGCCAAATAATTGTATGTTACAGTTATCAGTTCTTTTTATGGCAAAATTTTTATGTTCTTTTGTTATTATTTTCTTTCGATATCCACAGATGTCATTTTTTATATAGGTTTTTGTTTACAGTAATATATTTTGTTTTAGTCAATTGTGATGTATTATATGTTAATACTATAGAATTCATTATTGGCTTTTATACATAAGAATTAACATATAAATTGTAATGAATAGATATTGTTTAATTGAAATAAATAATGTAATATTATTACAAAATGAAGACGGAAAACATAAAGAACATAAGAGAACAGGAAATGGAAGCGTTTATATATTTTTACGTATATACGAATACGTATGAATTTACATACAGACGCGTTCACAGAGCAATGGGTTGGCCATTACCATAATCTTTGGTATATATATACAGTGTCCGCCCGCACCCTGTATTTGTGCTTCTTAATTACCACCGCTGCAATATAACGAATAGAAGTCACGGGTGAATATCAAATACTGCTCTTTGTTACTTATATTAATTGTTTAATTGCAATGACGTTTAATTCAAACGCTAAAATTAATGATTTCGAGTGATGACACTACAAATCGTCATCATTATGTTAGTAGTGCATAGTAGTAGAATTATTCGGCTAAAAGATATTTGTTTACACTGCCTACTCTGAATTTCAAACTTCCTTCAACACAACACCCTAGCAAGACGATGGTAATCCCTCTAGAATGTTCCATGGAATTTGCATGGCGTCTAAGTGTAAAAGTTCCGTGGCATTATTTTCAATACACTGTACTATATTACGTAAAACGCCATATGAAGCGATGATGGTGCAGCGGGTAGTGCGGCCGGATTCCGCAACAATCGACGCGGGTTCGATACCACATATCCGTCTCTAAAATCGTCCTGAGCTTTCGGTTAAGGAAAACATCGTGAGGAAGCCATAGCATTGTGGTAGGGCATTTTGTAATGAATGCCCGCCTGGATAGCTACCACCCTCAAGTTTGAAAACTTGGCGCCGCCAAATACCAATAGGTGTGTTCAGACAGTGTCACTTGAGAACCAGTACCTCTAGGCTTAGTATGTTTACCATCCTGGACCACATCGTCACTTAACATCAGGTGAGATTGTGGTTAAAGCACTGAGTTATACCGTGTAAAAAAATCTCACAATATAAGGTCCGATAACACAACTTATTTGATGAAAGATAACAACTGCTACACGGTCTTTAAATGAGTTTTTAAAATCATTCATTCATTCGAAGGTTCCTGTAATAAAAATATTCCGTGGCATCCCAACATATACCGGACACATCTTAATTATTATGATAATTAAAAATTAATAACGGCTATTTGAACAAAATTTTCGGAAAAACGCTCAATGTAACAGTGAATGTTTTTCTTTCATTAACTTCATTTAAAATAATTTGTACGATAAATTAATTAATTCGTACAATATATTTAGGTTTTCAGGTAAGAACCATGCAGTAAATTGTTACAGCACATGATGAACTGACGTCTTTCTTTACATTTTGTCGGGTAAGAATTGTTTACTGAATGAATGCTTCTTTTTCTTTTTAAAACAAAAACACGCAATTTAATGACGTCTTAACTTTTTCTCACAATATCAATGATAACGTTGTCAATTATTATTACACAACGTTAACCTGATTGTCAACACTCTTTATGTAAATATAACTGATAAAAGAACCACATAAAGGTTTATAGCGCCACCCATACACAAAAGAATAAAGCCTTGTACTTTTCTTAGGCATTACTTTTTATTGGTCGTGTAGGTAACCGAAATAAAATTACCCCTAAACAATTAATATAACACATACATATAAAATTGTATTGTTCTAAAAGTAAGAATCATCTATTATAAAGTATACTCGTAATATATTTTTACAAGTATTTATTATAACCATAGAGTAATAACGCTAAGAGTGATCGTTTCATACAAAAACTAGCTTAAATTTTGAAATATATATATGTGTGTGTGCGTGTGTATGCGACACGGAACTACGTAATCACCGAGACGTGACGAAAGGCGTGCTTGACCTTTTAAGGCCAACTTGAAATGGCTTCGCTCCGTGTGTCTACGGCGGTTCTAATTATTTTATTTTTTATTACAAGAAAATTAAAAGTGTGTTTCATTGTATGAAATGTCGACAAACTGTTTCTGTTAATTCCTTGGGTATTACATACTAAGTACTAAATACAGATGTGAAAGAATGTAGTGTGAACTCATAAACTTCGAAAGTAACATTCCTTTGTCATCTGACAAAATTTACGTACTTACTCAATTTGCAAAAAAATTACATTAAAGAACAGAAGGCCACGTCTCGTCCACGTTGTATATTGCGTTAATTTTCCGGTTTTTATTCATTTACGTAAAGTCTAGATAAGTTAGGATGTATGTCCATTGTTTTTTTAAGTTCTGTAATATATGAACGGCGTGATATATGTACGTGTTGCGAATGTGAAATAATCACGTCTACGAATTAAGCGCTCGGAATACGGACTACATGATCCTTGTGAACGTGACGGGCTTCCGAATAAGCTTTCTAGCAACTGATTACTTTCTTTATATAAATATAAAGTTTTTTCTAATATGATTTTATAATAGACTTCATAATAATTATTTTAGGCGTTCTCCTAGTAGCCAAAATTCGGTGATAATAATTTCTACGTTTCTTTATACATTTATATAACACTAGAGATTGTTAATAGGCACAAAATAAAAGAAAATCGCTCGATAAACAGAGAAGAAAAAGCTACTGAACTATTTTATCTTTGCCTATTTATATAGGATGTATTGAATTTGTGTATCGAAAAATCGAAATTGATAAATAAATTAGAAAAATGGAAATATAAGTCGAGTCTCGATAATTTGACACGAGTTACTTTGAATTTTTCGGTAATTTAAACATTTTTTCCAGTGGCTTGAAAGTTATTCGATAAATTGAATAAAATCTATATTAATTAGTCCTCTCAGTAATTTAAAGATAAAGTAATTTCGTTCGCCGACATGCAATAATTTGAAGTACGAGCTATCCTACTCTCTATAATTTGAAGTGTTTATCATGCACGGATCTACATACCTACGGTTGAACGCACTTAGAACCGTCATTAATGACGATATATTCTCAGCTCTCACCACTATTATTGGACAATGATAGACTGAAGTCGCTCACTTAACAGAAAATTACAGACACTTTTTCAAAATCAATATTTTAAATTTACAACATTCAAATATTAAATATAATAAATCAGCAATTTTTATCAAACTCTTGTTTATTTGACTTTTTTTTTCCTCCCTAATAGTTATTTACAAAAACTCCTGTTGTTTTTGAACTCTTTGTAATTTGACATTTTTTTCTGGTTCTTTGAGTGTCAAATTATGGAGCATCGACTATATAGATTAACTTGTTTTAGTTTCAGCACTTGTCTTTATACTATTGTATTCGCTACTTTTTTAAAATCGGTTTTTAGATTGAGTATATTTTTTTCATTAACGACAAGCCTTAAACAAATTACCAGAAATATCAGATAAATATTACTGTAATAAAAAGTGACAAAAAGTATGATAAATCATACACGGTACACATTATGCCGACAACGTGGAAGTTTGTGAATTTTAAATTTGCACCAGCTGTGCTCAGCTTCACGTTAAATTTCATAATGGTTCTGTGATGCCTAAAATAATGCGATGTATAAAATACTTGTAAGCGTTATTAAATCAAAACATATTGTTTTATTTTGATTACTATTTATTGTTTTTGAAGTGACAGCTTCTTTTAAAAAAAATGTATAGATTCGCGTTACCAATGATATGACATACATACTACAGTATATCAATTATAACATGACGTTTAAGTGCTGGCGCTCAGAGGAAAATAATAAAATGTATACTCGCGCAGCCTATCATATATTTTATTATCTATAAATAAACTAAATGAAAATGTACATAATTATTGCTCGGAGCGCCGATAGATGTTAAAGCCAAAAAAAAAATGCTATGTTAGAAATGAGCTTATGCTAATAAATTCCAAAAAACAGTTTTTCCAATGGAAAGTTACGAGTTTTTACTACTGTCGCATCGGTAGGCAACATGGCTGCCTAGTTTTTTCTTTAATTTTAAAATATAAAGAAATAATCTAATGTCACTTTTAAATAATCTAAATAATTTAAACTTTTAAAAATATTTCTTTGTTTTTTATCAATGGTCCATTAATTACTGAACACTATTTCGTGGGTGTATGTAGTACATAAATTCTTAGTCAAAATAAAACACAAAATATGCTAAGTCATTAATTACATCTTTATTCGTTACCAAAGTTTGTATGTAAATCATACTTTTTTTTTTAAATCAACAAATATTACTAAAATTTCAATACATGTAAACAATAATACTCTGTTAACAATAAATTAAATTCTATCTATAAATAATAATAACGTTCAACATAAACTTATGCCAATATATAATCAGGGATATACTAGAATTAAATTTGTCATGATTAGAGCTAAATAAATTTGTATGTTATTGTTTTAAAATGAGTGCTCATACAACTCCCTTTGATCAAATAATACTATTTTAATAAATTATAATATAAAATTCTTATATTTAATACCTCAAGCTTAGGAAATAACATATCAAAGACAAAGACGAAGACGAAGACTTGTCATTATATAAGATAATATTTTTTAGGATATAAAATATGAACATCAACTACTTCGACGAAGGTCCCTCAAGAATTATTAAGAATATGAAAAATATGAGATATGAGAATTAACAAATCTATTTCATATATTTTTCTTTCACAAATAATCATATATTTATATAATACTGAGTAGATCTATTTTTACCAATGGAATATGAAATAAAGTTTATTTAAAAGCGTAGGTATCGATAAAACTAAGCAGGTATAGGAGACCGTGAGAGCGTGGTTAGCCCGGTGGACTAATCCGCGTGTCTCATAGACGGTACGACGGAAAGGTCGAAGGTTCGAACCCAGGGTGGATAACACATTTTTTTTTTTTGCACCGAGGCAACACGGTAGAATGCGTTGCCATCCCGTGTTGCCCTGGCAAGGTGGCGGGAGGTCCTGGGGGGTTTAGTGGATATTCCCGGTGCCTTCAGCGCCGGGCGAGTCCCACACACCCCTCCATCGACCCCATCGGGGAGGTTACTCCCGGGTGGGCTTGATGGAGGATGTGCGTAAACGCATACCCATCGGAAAAAAAAGGTATAGGAAACCGTACATAAAAAGGATCAATTGAATTAATTTAACACATACATACCCTACAAAAATCTAATATTTACATGTCTGTATATTTAAGCTAATCACATTTATAAGGGGTCATATTGTTAATCACGTGATATTTTTAGCAACTTTTTAAATTCGCTTATTCAGGGAAACTATGGAAATCGAGCCAAGGTTCCGCACTGATTATCGGTTTATTTATTGCGCGTTCCGAGAAAAAATAAACGCACGTGATATATCCAGTCTTTCAAGTTTCACGTGATTAATGAACGATCCCTAAGAATGTAATGATCAGAATTATTGAAATGTACAAGATTTATTTAGTTAACATGTTTTTACTGTAATCACACAGATGTCGTTATTTGTTCAATAAGTTGGTGCTCGCGACGGCGACAACCGGTCCTACACGAGGTGGCGCGGTTCCACGTATTACTCCGAGCTGCGAGCCCTTCAGGTACGGAGCGAGAAGGACGTAGTGGCATCGTTTGCCGGTAACAATCGTGGCAGTGAGCAGCTGAACAACAGACGCGGTCAAGTGGAGCTGCGTACGAGAGAGACTTGGGTATGCGCGTCCCGCAAGTAGGGCCAGGCCACCCGCAGTAAGCCGTCGCTCCACCAGCACTACACGCGCACCAAGCCGGCTCACACCGCGGCGGTGGCGTCACGCACGGACACCCCTCAGAAATCGTCGGAGCCGCAACAGGCGCCGGTGGCTCCGGTTCCTTTTTACAGAAACCGACGAAGAATAAAAGCAAAGCTCCGGTAAGTGTAGCTGCAGTCGAGAAGTAGAAACCAGCTCGAGGCACCTGTTGGTTTATATAGCCAGTGATAGGTACACCTACCATTACGGGAATCGCTTCGGCTCCTTGCACGTATCCTGTGAAAGAGGTCCTAATGAGATGATAGTTCAATCAGTAGAGCGGTCGGATTTCGCGTCGCCTGAGTTTTCGCTGAAGATAGCTGTAGCAAGGCGGTAGGGGAGGGGATTTTCTAACAATAGCCGTCTCGGTAGCGACCACTATCAAGTTTGAAAGGCAAGGTGTGTTCCGACATCATCACTTCAGGCTTAGTTTCTTTACTATCCTGCATCACTCGTCATTTAACATCAGGTAAAATATGGTCAAAGTAATGAGCTTGTAAGGTATTACATTTTCTTTTTACATACTGTGAAAATGGGTAAAATAAACTGCATTAGATAAACGGTTTAGGTAATTAACTAAATGTAAACAAACAAGAGCTAACAAAGCAGCACGTTGCCATTAATATTAAAACTCACAATGCAGGTCTACAAAACATTTTGACAATTATATGATAGGGTTTATACTAGTAAACTAAAATACGTAAGCCCTAAATTAATTTGAATTGTTGGTTAAGGATTAATTATTTTGTTAAACAACTAGTGTTAATAAATTATTCTGGTTTATTTTCTGTAAAAAGAGCTCTCTAAAATGGGCCTCTTTTGTCTATTCGTATTATGGTTAAATACATATGTCGAAAATCATAGCATAAATAAGATGTAATTAATAAAATTTCCACATTACTAGGTATATCTATTATTGTAATAAAAGGTTTAGTACCAATGTGGCACGTGTTTTTGACAACACTTGTTCGTTTACATTTAGTTAATTATCTAAATCGATGGAGTTGTAGCATGTGGTTCATTACGCGGTAATGCTCAGTATGCAGTGTACCCCAAGTCACTATAAGGTTTGCTGCTGATAACGAGAATCCTCTCATCTTGCTTCTGAAATGTCCAGCATCTCTTTTGTGGTGTTATCAGAGTTGTGGCTCTTTCAACAGTAGCTTATAAACAGTTGTTCCACACCCTCTTAACTCGCGCTTAACGTTCTTGGCGGTCGAACAGTCGCTTGCGTAAGGATCGATTTAAAATTTGTCAAATTCAAAAATGGTGCGGGGAGGCCGCACCGGTAAAACTAACCGTTCCGTCGGTTAGGTAGCAGGTTATACGCAATCAGCCGCAAATCCCGTGAACAAGGGATACACTAAACACTGAACAGTATGAAACTTATTAAGTAATTATGTTATATAATGTAAAAATGGAGATGGTTATGCTCGGAGTTTCTCTAAGTGATCGAACCAGAAATGAGGTAACCTACAGAAAATCCAAAATAACCGACATTGCCCGAAGAATTGGCAAACTTAAAGGGGCACATTGGTTCTCGAATTGCTGCCGCGTATCGAAAGACGTAGCGTGGGTAGGCCCCTACAAGATGGACCGACGACCTAGTGAAAGTCGCGGCATTCCGCTGGATGGATGTGGTAGCACAAGGTCGGTTGTCATGGCCTAAGTCCAGCAGTGGACGTCTTTCGTTTGAATGAATGACTGGATTATAATAAACTTACCCCACACTTTAGTGAAATGTCGACTTCTAACTCTTTCCATTGTGAGCATCTTCATGGAATATAAATAACCTCCCAGACACAATCCATACATCCATGCGAACAGGACATATCCATGATACCCTTCAACGCTGCTAAGAGCAAGCATTGATATTCCTGTAAAAAGGGTATTGTTCAAATTTCAATTGAAACAATTTAGTGCGCGTACACGTGTCGGTTGTTGAGGGCGACAAATTAATTGTTGTGTTGTTTCCCCGTTCGAAAACAACTGTCAGTACTGTAACAACTGAGCAATTAACAATCGACAAATCGATTCAACTCTTATAGCATTTATTGGGACTGTTTTTTTTATAATTGAGCTGGGCAATATAACATACATTTTATTTGATATTAAATAAATTACAAGAATCTATCAACACGCCATCATAATACCGGTCTACCACGTCAAAAGTCTTTAAGGTAGCTCTGAAAATACGCTTGAGACGCGCCTTAACGTGCCACTATGTTTTTCACAAGTGTACTAAGAATGTGTAATAAGAAACTATTACCATGGCTATTACTGACACTAATTTTCAGTGTTTTTTTTTTTTTATAGCAGACACGAGTATAATGGACGATCCTTTAGACTAGCCATAGCTAGGAATCTATAAAACAAACTGACCATTAGCGTTTAACAACTCCCCTCTCATACGAGTACACCGTCACCTTAATCGTTCACTGGTTCTTTTCAGTTTCCCTGCAGTCGACTTATTTACCGATGATTGAAATTAGTTACGTTTATTGTTGAAAGTATAGTAAGTGAAAGGATAGCTTAGCGATATAATGTATGTGGATGTTTACATATAAATATTTTGTATAAGTTAAATATAAAATATATTAAAAAGTTTTGTTTTTTGTTTTCATGAAAATGTATGGTTTACGTAGCCATAAGTTTACTACTGTTAAGCTATGTAATTATTTAATAAAAGAACACAAATTTTAAAATATTATTCAATCACGTTAAAAAATTTCCTTACCTATTCCAAGCATGGCTGTTTGGCATAAGTATTGTTTGGATACGAGGCACTGAGCTGAGGGTCGCACAAGTACAAGCCCAAAACCAGCACAGCCGAGGACTGCAGCGAACCCCAAAAATGTTTGCAACAATACTAAAGCGCTTTCCTCTAATCCCTCTTGAAAACCTTGTAAGGCCTGTGACAAAAATGTAGTTATACAAAAATGTTTAAATAAAACATATAAATATGTAAACCTATATCATAGCAACACTAATTAATTTGATAAGAAAGCTGAAATTAAACTTACCAAGAAAAATATAGGCGTATAAAGCCCAAACGCTGCTAACCCAGCAGCCAAGAGCAAAATTTTCGCGGGACGAGATTGAAGTGGGCTTAAGTCGATAAGCGGAGGCCGTTTTAAACTCTTCTTTTGTTTTACCTGTACAAAAATTATTAACGGTAAAAGCATTGTCGCCTTAGTGATATTTTTGGACATTACTGGTTATGTATTTGCTAGTTTCAAATAATAAAAAAAACTACAACTTTCATTGGTTTATTCTTTAGCTGAAAATGTTAAAGTTATCTATAGTAATAAAAAAAATGAAGTATCTGTTTGTAATATCAAAATAACAACTTTTTACTAATTACATATGAATGTATGTACTATCCTGAATCAAAAATACAATATTGAATTTTTTGCCTGTGTGTTTGTTCCGGTTATTCCCCGAAACGGTTGGACCGATTTTGACGGGAGTTTTTTTAGAAGTTACTTCGCGTAATTTAGGGTACTTTTATTATTCGAAATTAATTAGCTCCGTGTAAAAAAAATTAAAAGTCATGATATTGTGAACAAAACACGATTCAAACATTTTAATGACAAATCATTTTCCAATGATTATTTAAAAGCTATATTACGCAATGAAGAATATATAAAAACGCGGGCAGAACTGCGGGCACACAGCTACTTTAAAACACGAACCTTTCGCCGTTGGTTTTTCAAGTGTAGTATGGCTCGACGTTGCGGATGATAAAGAGATGCGCTTCGGTATACAGCGCTGAGAAAAAACGCCAATACTAAAAGAACTGTAACAACTTGTAGACCCAAACGCCATCCAAGCTTACTGAAACAATATATATCATTTATTTTCTAGTAATTTTATGCTTCCATATTTTCTTTCCTGAAGAATTCCTGAACACTCAATTGTGAAAACAACTTGAAAGATCTAATATTTAAAAAAAAATATTGCTGTTCCAACTATAAAAAGTTATCTTTTACTAAGTTATATAAATTACATTCCATCTAATTTAACCTAAATTATATGTTACATTAATTATCGAATCCACAGATAAATGTTTATAAAAGTGATAAGTGTTGTTTGTTTATTTATTTAGAAATATTTTTAATGAATAATAAATATTTAAAAACTCTAACCAATCCACCCGGAACAATTTTTGTTTTAAAACTTTTGATTATCTCACAGTGTAGTAAATGTTTATAAAACTCCACAGTCGTGAAAAGTCGGTTATTAGGTTCGTAATATCAAGCGAAAATGTTGGTAATTTTTTCACAAAGAATTTTTTTGTTAATATTTCTACAATTTTAATGTAGATGAATGTAAATAACTGTCGTCATTGAAGGGCTGAAAATGGAGGTCATTCCTAAGGTTTGCTTAGTAACGATCTTAAACACAAGTGGCTGTCGATCTCTAATCAAGCTAAGATCTGGTGTGTACTATTCGCTTCACTGATTAAACTAGTTGATAGGATATGTCTATCGCAGATGAAATTGATTGTTAGTCGATACCGAACCGACTTCAGATATTAAGATTGTGATAAGTGATTTACTTTGATAATTAATATAACAGTGTACGATTATATAAGAAAATTATACATGTATGTACATAATCAGTACATCAGCTAGTGTAGTAACATAACATAAGCTCACGCCTGTTATCTCCGAAGGGTTAGGCAGAGGTGAAATAGCGAACTACACAACCCACATTTCGCCGAGCTTAGTTCCGTCCCAGATGTTACAGGGGGCGAGTCTGTCGCCGTTTCGGGCACAAATTGCAGATTCCGGGATGATACTGAGTAGAAAAACCCAATATTACTTGACCCGATCCGGGGATCGAACCCGAGACCTCAGAACGACAGTCGTACCGTAATTCAACTGCGCCACCGAGGCAGTCTATACCATATACTACACTATATACTAATGTAGTATATAGAGGTTTGTATACGGATTCTATTGATATAATAAAAACACGAAGTTTGTTTGCCGAGGCAATCCCGAGGTATTTCCGAAGGATTTTAAAATGTATAAATTTTTAACATCTTGACAACTAATGTAGACAATGTTTTATGTTCTATTTAAAAAGGCGGTTGTAAAATATAAAAATCAATGTTTTTAAACATAATTGAAACTATTCTTTTAAATATTTCATTTTTATATCTATTAAAAATGTAAAAAATACGCAATGTTGTTAAGATGTACCTACGTTAATTAATTTCTTTATCAATTATTTTGAAATACCTAGGTATATTTTTTAAGTTTCATGAAATAAGTATTTCATGGTTAATTATACCGAAATTTTAATTGGATTTTTTAAATTTAAAATATAATAATAATAAATAACGTCCTACACGTTAGTGATCCAAATTAATTGTAGATAACAACTACAACCTGATTAAATAAATTGTCTAACTAAATACCACTGAAATTGTTAGTTACTTATTTAGCTTGTTATAAACTTGCTGACTTCATCTGCGTTGTTTATTCTTTTAACAATATATGAAATAAATGTATCTTGATTTTTTTTTCAATAAGAATCAACAAGAAAAACTTTAAGCAATAGAAAAAACTAAAACGTTGACATGCTGGTAGGAGGGGGGAGGGTCTACTATGACCAACATTTTGTTAACAAAATACTTTAAAGGCCCTTGTGATATGATAAAAAAACATTTTTTAATTTTACCCCACAGCCTCTTTGTAGGCGACGCTGAAGAGAGCTATACCGACACCGCCACCAGCGTGTGCGACTAACTCAACGAACTGTCGACGTCGTCTGAAGTAGGCGCCGAGGACTAGTCCCGCCGCCTCCCGCACCAGGCCGCAGCCCACACCGAGAACAACTCCTAAGTCCATTAACACAAATTTACTTCATCATTAGCATCAATCCAACCGTAAAGGCGTCCACTGCTGGGCTTGGTCTCCCCCAAATATAGGGGGAGGGGGGGGGGGGGGGTGGATCGTCATAATCGCCACGCTTGGCAGGCGGGTTGGCGATCGCAGTAGGTGTTTGTGGTCCTCAGAAGATGCTGCTGCCCTTCCCCTGGTGTATCTCTTACTCGTACGTTAATTACTTTAAAAGTATTTTTTTTACTATTCTACATTTTTTTTCTATAGGTGCAATTGTATAAAGATTCGTTAAAGTCAAAAAATGTATTATTATATAATTGATTTATTATTTGTTATAGATAAATTCGAAAACTTATCACATTATCATCATTAGTGAGTAATATTAGGCTATTTTTGTTTTATTACAGATTTCTGTATCCATTTGCTTAGCCGACGCGGGTTGCTAGAATTAAATAAAACAATAACAAACCTTTTTTCATTTACAAATAGGAGCTTTTGGCGGGATCCGAGTCTGTCATGTAGCAGTTGTTTTCTTTAATCCATTATTAACCCCTTTGAACACTAATCTGGCGTTTACGCCTTCCTTTCCACCGTTTTCCTATTGGCTGTTTTTTATGGGTAATCGACATATTAAACTTGTGTATTTGACTCTATATCATGTAATCTTGGTGGCGTTTTGTGTCATATAGTTTGGTTATTGTGTACAAGTTAAGTTTGTTATAGAGAATAACGCGTAACATTCATTCTGAGGAGCCGACAAAGCTCCATGAAAAGTTTGAGCAGGATGTGCCACCGTTTTACTGGAGCTTGGTGACACTGATACAAGATTGAAAATACATCTTAGCTACATGACACTGGCATAAGTTGTGTGTACACAGATTAAAATAAGTAGAACTTACATATAGTACGAATCTGTTATGTTAATTATTTTACTTTTATTTAACTATCTTAAAACGATAATGGCTCAGTGGTAGTGTGGATACCGGCGTTGATGGATGTGCATTTGAAATCACCTTACCTATTTGATATTCAAGCTGATCTTTAACAGAAGAAAAATATAATAATGAAATCATAGCCTAGACAGCATTTCCTAATGTCTGCCTTGTTTGCTCTTAAGTTAAGGTCACTTTTAAATCTGTTGCCAAATGTTAAACCTATAGTTGTACTCCGAAAGTATTACTTGCGAATCAATACGTCTAAGTTTCTGCGTATTTATTGCGTATCTTGAGTCACATCACCACTTAACATAATAGATTTTCGCCAAAACGCTGCTCCTGTGATGGGTGAGGCTTTATTGAGTCACAACCACCACACGGTGAAAAACGCGTCGGTGCATCAGATTCCTCGATCGGTCAGTGTATATTTTGATCTTCCAAAGGCACGTCACGATAGTAGCGTCTGTCATTAGATTCACATCTAACGAATGAAAAAAAAATTGATTAAAAAAAAAACAAATTATGTAGTTATATACCGTAACTCAGTAGTGTCTGATGTAGCTGTGTTGCGAAGGATGTGAAAAGGCAAGCCAAAGGTAATAGGAGCCCTCCAAGAAGAGCAACTAATCTCGGTGACCTTCTTCGCCCCGCGACAATGGCCCCGGCAGCTCGAGACACACCCACACATATAGCTCCGGCCCATACTGCGCATAAATCAAGCCCTTATAAAACTGAATAGATCCTTCTGGTCCTCTTGACATTTATCATTATGTGCGGAGTATCCATCTATTTTATAGTATGTATAAAATATATGTAATGTTTGATATTTAATATAAAGATTTGAATAGGTACTTAAGATTTTGTACGAACCAAAATATACTTGTTATAAATTTTATGCCAATATCTGGACCATTGTTACTAACAGAAAAATTGATAAATAAAATTAATCCAGACAATTAATTATTTGCCATTAAATAGTAAAACAAAAAGAGGTTACAATATGACTTTACGAAATTATTAAATTGTACCCGTCCTCCTGATGCAATGTAATGCACAGTTAGTACCTATAGAAGAATATAGATATACCGACATATATAGAGAGACAAAGTTCTAGGAGTATTCGCTGTCCTCTTACTATCCCAAATTCACTAAGCTCCTTAATTTACGTATTGTATAATATCAGATAGAATCCGGGTGTAAAAAAAATCTCTATACATTCGTTGGATACCATAATCTCGGTGTGTAATAAGAACAGAGCGCCATGCGGCACTGCCGGATATCAGAGTACTACATGCAAATGAAACCTGACATAATACATATTAGGTACAGTATTACCTTTATAGTTTATTTATTTAAAATTGGTGGTGGTATGTGGACGTTTTGAACATTTCAAGAATTCGTAGAAACATTTATTATGATCTAGTCTACATACTGTACAGAGGCTATCGTTTAATTGTTCACATCGTTTCTTAAAAACCGATTTCGATCAAACAGTTATCGATTTCTAAAGACACAAAGAAAATATGTGTATAATACTCTAGGCAAAAAAGCGGTTACTGTGTTAGTAAATTTAATTGAAGAGAATCTACTATACCATAATTGTGATTGTTAAACTGACATGCCCTTTGGGCAATTCCACTAGAATTCGACAACCTGTTATCATTGTTTAACAAAATTCTAATATCTGTGCTAGCTGGCGCTCACGTCGAACAGGACAGAATTATGTCCGACCGCCCCGCCCAACGCACTGACAACAAAGACCGCGTTCATAACCGAAATTACTTCTGCCTCTTAATATTCAACACGGGTCGTTGGAATCTTGGAAAATTAATTCAATAAATCAAGTTGGTCCACAAATACTGGTAACTGGGAAACTTAATTTAGGTACCTAACATCCAATGTTACGTTTTAATTGTCAAAACACGAAGCCCCCGGGTTGTTAGCCTAAATTACTTTGTAAAACGGCGGCATTATGAAAAATCATGATTAATGCCCACGCCCCGTATAAAGTTCCAACAAGTTGGCAGATGAGCTGGCTTATTAAAATTGGTGTTTATAAAGCGAGAGCAATTAAAACTTGTCAAGGTGAACTCATTTATTCCTTACATAATAATATTATTATGTTTTCATTTTGCGTCTTTGTTGGAGCTTGTTTGAAAGTTTCACTGTCCTCTGTTTACTTAAATATTACCGGAGGGTTGCCGTTGATAGATTGCTTTCCTCCTCTCGGCTCTACACCAGCCTCTATGACGTATTCAAAATTGTTTTCTCTCTTAATCATACACTCAGTTGTGACATACAATCTATTGTCGTCTCATTCTTTTGGTATTTCATTCATGATTACAAACATTGTTATATTTCATTCCTTATTAAATTTAGACTTTTTATATTTTATGATTTCTATATAGTGTGTTACAACTTAGTAATGAAAAAAGAAAAGATAATTTCCTCTCCTTCCCAATCAATCAAACTTTCTTCAACAATCTTCAAGGAATATTTATGGTGAGTGGAAAGGATAACATTCAATCTCTTTCTTTCTATCTTCAAAAATCTTTTATTAGATTTATGAAACTTTTATCTACTGGCCCTCCTGGTTTCGAGTGTGTTTCAATTGAAAACTATAGTTAAAACATTTTGTATTTGATTTGCATTAATTAGTTTCGGTCGACCTCGGATTCTATGTCTACGTGCCTTTGCATTGTGTATGCTTTATTGATCAAACGTACTACGTATCTAATAACGAAACATATCCACTTTGGAACATTATATTGTTCGTACTTATCGCTAGATTACACTAACTAATTGGACTGTTCTGTTGTATGACCATTCGTAATTGTCAATAAAACTTGCATTGGTTTAGCATGACCAATTGATAAGATCGGTGAATTCTCTTTTTAGCACTACTAGATGTATTTTTAGATATATCGTTATTTCATAATATGTGCCCATTTAGCTTATTAAATTTTTCTAATAGTTGTGTTTTACCATACCCCATACTTTCAATATAAAGTGTTCATTTGTTTTAATGATTATCTATTGATCATTACATAGTTCTTAGTTACATCAGTTCTTTAAAATAATAAAACTGTTCTCTATAAGGATTTTGACTTAAATTTAGATTTAACTTATGCATTTAACTTATAGATTTAACTTTAGTTACGTTATAAAAAAAAAAATTGTCCCGTTTCAGACAGTGCAAAAACACTGCATCGTTAGTTTATGAGGAGCGCTAAAAGTTGCCGGAATGATGAAGAAAAAAGTACTATAACTAACTGGTCAAAAAGAATTTGTTGTTAAATATTCTCCCGTAGTTCCAATGCACTTTTTCATAAAAGTAAGTAAGAAAATATTTATGCCACCTCTTTTGTGGTCACCTTAGAAATATGCCTTTTCAGCATCTTTTAGTGTAGGTCACGTAAATAATTCATAATTTTTGAAAACAGGAAGTTGAAAGAGTCTGTTTGGTCGTGTGAGAACTAATATAAATAATCGATTTGCATGGTACTTCATTGCCAAAAAGGAAGACGAGCGATAATCTGTTGAGGCGTGGTATACTTAAATTTGTAATAACTTAAAATTAAGAAAAAATGTAAAAAAGTAGTAAACTGCATTTTATAGTCTAAGAGTTTAATTTTCAAATTAGTTAAATGTTGTTAATCTAAGTAAGTAGTTCCAAAAAGTTTTAGTCCGTCATATGTACAAGACAAATAGTTTAAGTCTAAATAATTATTTTTTAATTTTCATATATAATTTCGCAGTATATTTAGACAACTATTAAGTTATTTAATGAAAAGTTACGTAGATATCAATAGCCCTGTTTGGCGCTAGCAAGGGTATTTAATGAACCAGAAGCAAACCTATGGCTGCTTGCAATTAGCGATCATTCTCTCAAAGTCGTGGTAGCATTTGTTAGATTTCCCTCTCTTAAAACTTTATCAAAGAAATTGCATAGGTTAACGAAAGTAAGACTAGGAGAGCATACTGTAAACTGTACTGTACTATTCTTGTATATTATTTTTTAGTTTCGAAGTTAAAATGAATTTGTGATACGTTAACGAAAGTCCGTTCAAATAGAAGCTCTGCCAGTATCAAATTGAAACGGTATTAAGTCGTGGTATATGATAATACTTACCGGCATGATCAGCAGTTGGTCCGAGGTGTCTCAGAGCGTAAATATGAAGCGCACCGTATGCTAGCTGTAGGCCGGTGGACAGCAAATGTGCAAGAAATGCCGCTCCACACACGATCCATCTAAATCACAGTTGCGGTAAGCTTTTTACTTGTATATTAATTTTATTATCAATATAATAAAATAACAATAAAACGTATTATTTTTTTAGCGTCGATGATGAAAGTAACATGAGCTAGTTTAAGTTAAGGTTAGTAATCCATTATTAAAATCATATATTTCACCTTTTAAAATAAAAATTAGTAGGGAATGAGAATTTGACTATTTAACAGTACATTTTTGTGTAAAATGTCCCCGAAAACCGATTGAAATAAAACATAATAGTTAATCAGTTTTCAGACGTTGTACTGTATCAAAAATGTTTAAAGTGTGACACTGAATAACTTGATCAGTAAAAAAAGATTTACAGTTCCAAACGCGTTAACCCTTAGCTACATTCAATCTTATCTTTATAATATAATGATTTGTTTGTTGAGGTTTATCTAATAACATATTGATTGTGAGCCGAAGCGAATATACACCAGAGGTAGTGTAATGTTACCCTTGCGCCATAATTTGAGGTTTATGCAAATGGGATGAGGAATCGATACACTATATTATAAAAATTCCTTTATTAAATATTTAAAATCGTTGTTGGTGGTACGATCCAGTAAATAAGTGGACTGTAGCTGGTTTAAATGCGAGGGCAACGGTATAACGGATATGCTCAACCGCGGGAAGAAAATATATTGAATCAGTTGAGCTGTTAGGAAAGAAAAACATGCACACTTACTTGGCGGCGAGTGATGCGCGGGCGCTCAAGTGGCTCTGGTGGCAGCGCTGCTGTGGTGGCGATTTGTTCTATTAATTTATAGGCGAAACACTTTTGTAGATTGGATAATTAGCGGGTAGCGGTTTATATTTTATAGTCCGAAGGACACGGCAATCACGGCGGCGAGCTCTGGCCGATTTCAGACGTGGACTGACCACGAAACCACTTCGCGGCGTTGCGGTTTCGATGCACATGTTTTAGGAGCGGAAGTTAGGCACAAGAGGAAAAGGAGTTGCCCTCGCGGATACTATTAAAACTAACATAAATAACTACCAATTCCCCCCGGCTTTGAACGATCCCTTCAACAGAAAAATAAAACAATGGCAAAGAACATATTTGCGGTGCGGGCTACGTATTACAATTATAAGTAATTTTGTGCGGAAATACAAGAAAACATTAAAGTTAAGTTACTATAAAATAATAAAAATCATAAATAAAAACTCTTAACAATGCTTATTACCCTATTGCGTTGGCAGTGGACAGAGTCGTACTATTGGCTACGCGTATGACACCATCCTTGCCAGGGTATAACTTAGTAATAATTCCTAATGGCCACTGAAGTGGCGGTGCGGTTTCAACGTTCAAAAGAACTATGGTCCCTACCTGTAAAGGCTTACTGGGAGTGTTCCATTTCTCACGAGTTTGCAAGTTGTGAAGGTATTCTGTTTTGAAACGCTTCCAAAAAGATTGTACAAGCGAATCCATTAAAGAGAAACGAGTCGTAAGCTTGGCTTGGTTCTCAGATAGATCAGGCGCAGGTAAAAATTCTAGCGGTGCGGTGGAAAGAAAATGAGCGGGGGTTAATGCGGTTAGCTCTGACGGATCAGAACTCAAACAATACAAAGGTCGACTATTTAACACGGCTTCAATCTGAGTGAGAACCGTGAGCATCTCTTCGTAAGTCAATATTTGTTTACCAATTACACGAAACAATAAGGATTTTATACATTTTATGTTTGATTCCCAAATGCCACCAAAATGACTGGCAGTGGGAGGATTCATACGCCATGTTATGCGGTGTTTAGCAAGTTCATCACAGAAAATTTTATAATAATTATCAAACACTAAAAATGTATGAAGCTCATTCAAATAAGCTTTTGCAGCAACAAAATTTTTTTCCATTGTCACTATAAACAAACTTACAAGGACCGCGTCTAGATAAAAACCTTTTAAAAGCGTCTAAGAAAGAAGCAGAACTCAGATCAGAAGATAGTTCAATGTGGATCGCCTTTGTCACCAGGCATATGAAAATACATAGGTATGCCTTTTGACTGCGAACTCCATGTTTTCTCGTTAAGCTTATATATAAAGGGCCTGCATAATCGACCCCGGTATGCGTGAATGGCTTGCATTCTTCTAAACGACACTTCGGTAAGTCTGACATCGCGGAAAATGTAGGTTTTGGATTAACACAAAAGCAATTACGGCAATTATGTATACGTTTTCGAATCAAACGTCTAGCGGATAAAATCCAAAATTTATGGCGTAGAATCGACATTAATAGCTGAGGGCCTGCATGCATATTTTTACGATGGTACCAATCAACTAGTATTTCAATAATATGTCCGTGTTTAGGCAACAACGCGGGATGTTTCTGAGTGTATTCGAGAGTGGAGTATGTTAAGCGGCCTCCAACTCGTAGAATACCTTCAGATAAAAATGGAAACAATTTCCGAAGTGCGGGGGAACAAACCTTGTTGTTCTGCAGCTTATGCAAATCATCTGCAAAATAAGTTAGCTGTATAGCTTGCACTATTCTCAACTCTGCGGCGTCCATATCCTCAGCGGTTATGACATTAGAGCGCGGAATAAGTTTTAAAAATTTCAAAATATAAACCGTGGATCTCAAATATTTGTTCCAACAAGAAAATTTAGAACCTAAAATAATTAATACGTGTTCCTCGACTTTAGTACTCACATGAGCGACGACTTTCTCTTCCGGTAATTCTGATTTGTTTGGAGAGAACTTATAAACCGGCCAATCATTAAGGGGTAAAGCTAACCAAGGGGGGCCTTGGAACCACAGATTGTTACCAGTGAGTTGCGAGGGCAAAAGTCCGCGGGAAACGTAATCTGCGGGGTTTTCAGATCCAGGTATATGGTAGAAATTATAAGAAGGCAAGTTGGTCTGCACTTCAGATATCCTATTAGCCACAAAGGTGCTAAATCGGTGCGGCGAGGAACTAACCCAGCAGAGTGCGATTTCGGAATCAGAAAATGTAAACACATTTTTTATGGTACATCTCCTTGATAAATTATCATAAACAATGCGCACTAATTTTGACAGTAAAACTAGCCCATTCAGCTCAAGTCTCGCCAATGTTATGGTTGGCTTTGCTGATGCCACCCGAGACTTTGAGCACACGAGCGATACGAACGGGGGTTGATCGTCGTTAACGACGTGTAAATAAATTACACAACCATACGCTTGTTGACTTGCATCAGAAAATGCAACCAGGGAGATCTCAGAATTCTTCTCAATGCCCATATGACGAGAGAACTTAAGATTCGATATTAGCGGTAACTCTGACACATAATCTTGCCAAAGATTGACAATACGTGTGGGAGGTGCATCATCCCACTCTAATTCTTGGAGCCATAACTCCTTGATTATCAATTTAGCGTAAAGAATAACCGGTCCCACCAAACCCAACACATCATATAAACGCGCGGTTACAGATAAAATTATTCGTTTAGTACAAAATGTGGGTGGTATAGTGGTTACAAAAATAAAATTATCGGAAGCGGGAAGCCACCGAAGACCCAAGATCTTATGTAAATTGTGTTCATCGAAAGAAATAGATTCCGATAGGCGGTGGGAAGCGGGTATGTGTTGCAACAACTCTGAAGAGTTGCTGGTCCACTTTACTAAAATCGAATCCGCCAGCCTTAAAGAGTTGGATCAGATCCTGTGCCATCAAAACTGCTTCATCCAAGGATGACACAGATGAGGCCAGGTCATCCATGTATACATCTCTCTCCATGACACTAGCGGCATCTGGCCAATTTTTACCCTCATCACTAGCAAGTTGCCGAATAGTACGTATAGCTAAGTACGGCGATGAGCGCAAGCCAAATGTGACGCGATTAAACTGAAACAGTTCGAGTGGGTCCTCGGCGGAAAAGCGATATAAAATACGCTGAAACCTGCGGTGCGGTGGATGTATAGAAATACATAAATACATTTGCCTTACATCGGCTAAAAATGCGATACGAAACATACGAACATTTAACAGAATGTCAAAAATATCAGACTGTAAATTTCTACCCGTATGTAGAACGTCATTAAGTGATAGCCCTGAATCAGTTTCAGCGCTGGCATCCAAGACTATGCGGACCTGTGTCGTGGACTTGTCATTACGGATCACAGGATGGTGCGGTATAATATAACCAGGCAAGTGGTATTCATCGCGAGAGACGCGCGACAAAATACCCATTTCTAAATAATTACGAATAATTTTGTTATATTGTTCATATAAATCAGGTGACTTTGAAAATCTCCGTTCTAGAAGTAAAAATCTCCTTTTAGCGATAATGTAAGAATTTCCTAACCTTTGTGGATCGTCTTTAAAAGGGAGGTTAACTATGTAACTACCATCCGGTAAACGCCTGGTGGTAGTCGTGTATATATCCTCACAAGTCTGGTCTTCAGGACTCAAAAAACTTCGTGAAGGTACTTCCTCGGTTAACCAAAACTTCTCCACTAACTCATTAAGAGGTTCTTTAGTAAAAGCACAGATGGTACTGGCTGCGGGAGGAGACACAATAGGTGCGTCACCCATTATTAAATACCCTAAAGTTGTCTCTAGTGCGCAGGGTAAATTATTTATTCCGACAATTTTATCAAATAATAAAATTTGTAAATAAAAGTTTACGCCTAATAACAAGTCGATCGAACCGGGCTCGTGAAATGAGTCATCCGCCAATGGTACACCATGTAAATACTGTAAACAGGTGGTATCTACGCGCGAGTCCGGTAATTTAGATGTTATTTTACTTACAACGAGCGGTTGAATATTATACTCGTGCCCGCTGTCGAATCGAGACGTAAACGTGATATCAGTAAAACCCAAAATCCTTTGGGTTACACCTCCAATACCTTGAACATCGGAAAAGCGGTTTTGATTACGTACACGAAGCGATAAGCGCGTACAACAATCTGCGGTTATATAATTACTTTGAGAGCCGGGATCAATCAGGCATCTCAATAAATGCGAGCGGTTATATTTATCAATATATTTTATTTTAGCGGTTCCTAATAACGTGGTTGTAATTGTGCGCTTAACACTGTCACATGAGACAGTGCACACTGACGCGTTACTATTTAGTTTAGATGTCTCAACCCTATGGTTATCATCGCACACAGAGTTGAGAATTGCGGGTGCGTTATTCGTACGACAAGTTGCCGATGAGCGACATATCGAATCACTAGCGATAACAGGAGCGGGGTTCGCATTCCTTTGTGCGGTTGTACAAATGTCAGAGACGACCATATTATTATTATTAGATTTAGCGGGCGGATTAAAGTGCAATAAAGAATGATGTCTTCGCGAGCATAATGTACAATTATGTTTAGAGTTACATACAAAACTTTTGTGTCTCATACTTAAACAGTTGCTACAATAATTATTGGTTTTAACAAAATTATATTTGTCATGCGGTGTTAATTTCATAAAGGAAGAACAGCTATAAAGATGTTGATGTATACCGGTTTTGCACAAACTACATTTAATTAATTTATTATTGTTGGCATTTGTACTACCCACCATCTCGGTGTTTACAAATGACTTCGTCGTTTTAGGTTGTGGGAAAGATTTATACTGGCGTGATGTTGCGGCAGAATTATTATTAAATCGAACGCGATAACACTTTAGCTTGTTCCTTTACAAATACAACAAGATCATTATATGATGGAATCTTATTTTTGCGATGCGTAATCTCAAAGAATTTAATAGTATCAGAATCTAATCGTTGTAAAGCGAGATGTAATAATATAAAGTCAGTTAAGTCGCTTATTTGTAATTGTTTGAGCGCCTGAACCGCCGAGTCAAAGTTCGTTACAAATGACTCAAGATTAGATGCACTGCTAACCGTTAAATGCTTGAAATGTAACAACTGGTCAAGGTAAGAACTACCGAGGGATCGCGGGTCATCATATTTCTCAATTAAAGAGTTCCAAATTATTAAATAATTATCCTCGGTTGGCGGGAGCCCTGCACAGACGGATAACGCCTGACCGGATAATTTTCCAACTAAATAATGTACTTTATCACTCTTAGACAAGTCAGGGTCATCATGAATCATACTTTTAAATTGCTTATAAAAAATAGGCCATGTTCGAACATCGCCTGTGAAAGAAATTAAATCAATGGTAGGAAGGTGTTTTCTAGTGCGTTGCGGGTTTGAAGTATTTTGGTTATCTGACTGAATTAATTCAGATAAAACTTGTTTTACGTAAGAAAACATTTCATCAAAGGATATAAATGACTGGTGATTAATTTCAGAATTTGGATTAATTTTTAAATACATTAAATTATATGAATCCAAAACTGTTTCAAAATCTTTACGTAAATTTACAATGTTTGAAGCGGTATGAATAAATAATTTACGTTTAATGTCATCAGTTATGTCCATTGACTTATCATAAATGTTTTGCATTCGAGTAAATAGCATGTCACGCTTTGATTGTAACAATATCAACTTATTACTTTCTTCATCGCATGCCTGATCTTCAACCCTTTTCTTACTCATTGTAATCTATTATCAAACGCTACAATATACTTCAAATGAATAATATATATGAAAAATAACAAAACCTTCCTACAACGCGGTGCGATTATATTTGTATTCTAAAATAATAATTACGCCGAGCCTGCTCAGCCGCTAGCCACTGTGAGCGAATTATAAAAAACGTGCGGGTAAATATAAATAAAATTAACAATTATCTTATGGGATGTAACAATACGAAATGAATACTGATCACGCGGGATAATAATTAAATGAATATGCTGCCAATGCGGAATAAATATTATAAAGTAATTGGCAAACTTATTCTTATGATTCAGCACAAAATTACGTATGCACTTAGGCCCATGAGTTTGCGGGTGCGGTAATAAAAATGAAAATTAAACTTTATAAATGCGTAAAATGCCAAATTAAGTATGCAATAAGCGAAATATATTAATTTATGAAAACTATATACCGTTACAATAGACTAAAATGTTATAAATTCTATTCGACTCGTACGTAACAATAAATGACGGTACGATCCGGCTCGTACAAACCAATAAATGGTGGTACGATCCGGCCTGTACGAGCAAATTAAATGCGGTATCCGGTTCGTATGGACCAAAAAATGGTGGTACGATCCAGTAAATAAGTGGACTGTAGCTGGTTTAAATGCGAGGGCAACGGTATAACGGATATGCTCAACCGCGGGAAGAAAATATATTGAATCAGTTGAGCTGTTAGGAAAGAAAAACATGCACACTTACTTGGCGGCGAGTGATGCGCGGGCGCTCAAGTGGCTCTGGTGGCAGCGCTGCTGTGGTGGCGATTTGTTCTATTAATTTATAGGCGAAACACTTTTGTAGATTGGATAATTAGCGGGTAGCGGTTTATATTTTATAGTCCGAAGGACACGGCAATCACGGCGGCGAGCTCTGGCCGATTTCAGACGTGGACTGACCACGAAACCACTTCGCGGCGTTGCGGTTTCGATGCACATGTTTTAGGAGCGGAAGTTAGGCACAAGAGGAAAAGGAGTTGCCCTCGCGGATACTATTAAAACTAACATAAATAACTACCAGTTGTTAAGTATAACAAATAAGAATTCCTTCATTTAGATATTGCAGGGGACATAACATTCAAATAGGTAACAAACATTTCAGGTAACGGATGCGTAACGCGTTTTAAAAATGTACAAAACGAGGAATTTAAATTGCCAATGTTTATTATAGTTTCAAGACTTAATTATTATTCTAAATTAAAAATAATCTGATTTTATATATGTATGTGTAGATAAAAAGTGGTAAAGATTCAGAGTTTTATTGATAAACATATTATTAATATTTTTCAAACAGTTTTACCCCGGGAGGTTATTATTTAATAGTGCCTTTTACTTTGATATTTTTATTCTTGTAATATCTGCTTTGTCTAGCTCAAAATACGTAAATTTTGTAATGCTTTTTACGATTATTAACATATTGTATAGCTAATCGTTACTAAATCCAAAGAAACTGTGATTGGACTATTGAAATATAGCAGTGTCTATAAAAAACACATTGTAACACAAAATAATAGCATCTGTAAATATTACATTATCTAAATGCTTTCGTACATAACGGAAATTATGGAAACACCCTTACTTTTATCGCTACGCAGTCAATATCCGAGATATAAATTTGTTCATCGTAAGAGAATTATTTTCCTGTATTTTTCCGATATCAAATTATATACGTCAGTCATTATTTTGGTCCATTTTAGTATTATTATTTGATAATATATCTATACTTATAACAAAACTGTAAAGACACAAAAACTTTTGAAATTGACAGAACTTTTTAATTAAAAATAAAACCGACTTCAAAAGAATATATTCTAAATGTACTAAAAATTAGGTACATTTTTACTTCATTAATCTACTTCGGTTAACTTCGATATATCATTTTTTTTAAAACCATTAATAATGTTGAAGTTACATAGTCCCGTTGTGATTTGAATGTCGATGAAACGAAAAAGCGACATTAAAAGATTGAGATAAAATTCAATATATAGTGTTTCTTTATATTTGCGATCTCTTCTTTGTGCGGCGCTTTGTAGTCTAGTAGAGAAAATACATATAGTTATCATAGTTAGTATCTACAAGTTTACTTAGTATACATGTTTATTTTTTGCTCGTTTTTTTATATTAAAGACAAAATTGCTATTCTTATAAAACTTTAGATAATGCAATTTGGGTGATTCTTTTGTACAATTACATAAAACTACGTTACCTAACTTGTATTTATCGTCGAAAGCAACAATTCTATTGAGCGATATTGACCTATAGTTTCAAGGAGAAAGTTTTACTAAATTTGTTAGACACATCCTGAACATAATAGCAATCATTTATTTGTTAAATAAACATTCGTTTTAGAAAATCTATCTGTATCGTAAAGTTACTTCGAATTTATATTACGCAGAAATAGAGGTTTTGACTGTATGTAATTTAGTTGATTATGTAATGTTGTTTTTGCACTTCAGGGATCTCAAGCATACCTAGAATTTACGCGGTACTTTTTAGTAGATGCACGTCGATATAAGACCATTATTATGTTTGCCTATTTTTATCATCACTTGTTTAATATTTATAGGCACTTAGGTACTAGATTTTTTAAATAGCAGAGTATGATTTTTATAAAAGTTTATGTTTTTTTTTTCTAACTAGCTAACACTTTTGACCGGAAGGGCCTTTACAGATTCATCCTGACTTTGGAGGCGATTGCTGAAGACACTCATCCGCAAAAAAAGGTAACTAGCACAAGGGTTACCAAAGCGGTACGGACCTCGGCTTGGCTGGTACCTGACTGTAATAGCTTCCATGCAATTTTGAACGTAGCTAAACACTAATTTAATAATAAAAATAATAAGAAAGGTTCCTTAGAGGACCCTATGTACATGCACGTTATGTGCAGTGTTGTGCGTGTAATGCTTAATGCATGTTTAGTGTCACTGTATCGCTCTGGCAGAGGCGTCAACGAATAATTAAATTATTTCATAATTTTTCTTGGGAATAAATATAATAATTGATGTAAAATCCTTAAACAAAGATTTATTATAAATGTTCGTTCCTAATTACATAGACAGGTTTATAAATAAATAGGCGAAGACAAAACAACAGTTTAAGACATTTTCTGTTTTTGACAATGGATTTTTTCTTTCGTGTTTTTGTTTACTTGGCACTGATGAGCCTTACTGGAATCAATTTTGTAAACGTTAAAGGCAAGCCAAGCCAAATATCATCAAAAGCGGATTCTTCTTTTACTCTACGAAATCATATTAGAGTTTTGTGAAATAACATATTTAGACTAAATTATAGTGAAATAAAAAACGCTTTAAATATTGTATTGTAATAATTATTATTTTGGGTTACAGTTTTTTGTATTGTTTAAAATATTGTTGTTAATATCGTTGATACCGTTTCAATTTGAATTGGAATTTGCAAAATTATATCAACCATAGTTTTTAAAATGTATTCCCGCAAATTTACGCCCTCATCAATTTAATTAAATTATTATGTAAATTATTTAGCCTATATTACCATATTGACGTGCTAATTTTGTTGTTTTTTTATTTTAAAGAAATTCAAGAAGAATTTACGAATGGTTCTAAGTGTATGTAGGTGTTATACAATCTATACAAATAAATAAATTGAAGTGTCTGTTTGTAATATTCAAATAACAACTTTTTCTGGCAGATAGCGGAAGTTAAGGAAAGAAACTTAGAAGATTTTTTAGGGGACAATACGATACAGTGGTCAGTTTGACTAGCAAGTGCTTAAATTTTTGAGATATATCTATGCTATAAGTTAGTAAAAAAAATAGAAAAATAATTAGGTACCGCGTAAAAAATTAAAACTCATACAATTGTGACCAAAGTCCGATTCAATGCTCAGTCTGTTAATATCAAAAATAATATAAGGCCTGTAGAAAACCCAGAGTCAATTCTTTTTCAGTGATTGTTTATAATACCATGTATATTGCACAGTTAATAATTATTGTGCGCGATAGAAAAAATGCAGGGGGAGCCGCGGGGACAATTAGGGTCTTTATAAGGTTGAAATACGTTACCCCCATCCTCCTTCGGGGTAGAAGTGGTGCTTGATGGCTCGCGTGTCAAGTCCCGGCGGCGTAAGGCTGGTACTGTGCGGTGTAATGATCGCAGCTCACGTTCACGCAACGCACCACCAGTAGACTCCTCCTCACCATCTGGCCACACATCTGTATTTTCTTAATTTGTTAATAAACTCCTAAGGAGCCGTCCAAGTATTAATTGCTTTGTTTTTGATGACATGCGGAACGGGGAGTCTGAATGATGTTTACCTAAGTAATGTCCACTTCCATCCATCTAACCCAAAGACGTCCACTGTTGGGCATTTGACCCTCCAGAGAATGTTCACTAATTTACATTTAAATACATAAGCAAATTTTGTAAAAATAATGCCCATACTTATGTCATCATGGAGAGAGGAGGTAAGGGCTTGGTTTATTACTTCTGACTAAGAGACTTAGGTAATATCTGTACGACCCCTACATCAGAATTTTGTCTTTGAAAATGAAATTATTTAATTTTTACTGCTTTATGTTCTAGACTAAGTCTTGATATAAGTGACAATATCGAATATAGAATGAAATCGTGTTTTAAAAAAAACTAATTAGTCCGGAGCTTTAAAAAACTTTTTTGTAAATTAATTTGAACCCTTAAGATTGTTTTATAAATGGAGAGTACAATGTCCTAAATTACGTTGAATATTTTATTTATAATACATTTGATCCATAGTCCTTCTTAGGAATCTTAAATTACATCGTTACCAACTCCTATTTATAAAACTGCTTTCAATGAATATTAAATGTTAGATATGATTTTATTCGACTTGAATTAAGGTCTCATCTACGATTGCAAATACAGTTATCAAGTATTTGTTATAACAGTTATAATACGACTGCACACAACCTTCACAAAAAGTTGTCTCTAAGGGTTTCACAACATTTGTGAAGACTGTCTTTTATAATGGTGTCCTTAAACCGAAAGATGGCTCTTCTCGGCTAGGTTGTTTTCCGAACCGGTGGTAGCTTCTTGACGTTCATAAGCGTCATCTCAGGGCCCAAAGTGAATAAAGAGTTTTTGAATCTGCGACTATTATTTGATTTGTAACAAATAAACAAATTTTAATAATCGAGGCAGACTTGGGTCCATACCTTTTTTATGTTGGAGGTTTAATTCAACTTGCGTCAGAAAAAATTGCTTATAATATATCATGCAGCTATGCAGTTAACTTCTTTTATAATTAATTAAGTGAGCAGAAAATGGTATTAACACCAGTGGACCACAACGGTACTAAATCTCGGCTTAGGGAATTATCGTCATGCTAATTCTGCGCAATAGGCCTTAGCTATGGTTTGTAAAAATGAAAAGGGGATCTCTTATAGACCCTATGTACGACGCATGTCTTGTGAAAGTATAAGATGAAGACTTTTCAAAAGTCGTAACTATTTAAATATTAAAATAATATATATCACATTAATAATTTATACAAATCAATTGTCTTCTTTCTGTGGCATAATAACACTCCGATAACATTTTATATATATCCATAAAGTTAGAGAGATTTCGATTATAATCTAATTAGATATCAATTTAAAAACAATTTTAGAGTGCTTGTTTTTTTATTGTTAATGTTGTTAATAAATTATTACAAATCCTATATTACCTATATTATGAAATATGTATGTAAGAAATTCACAAAAGAATAACAAATAAAATAAGCCATTAATTTCAAGTTAACAGTTTTTGTAAGACGTCTACGCGAGTTTCATACAATGAATTGTTATTTTTCTGATGGGTGCCGCCGTAAGGATTTATCTCCGTTAAGATATTTTGCGAAATTTTATCTTACTTGTCATGACTAAGGGAATCCTTTGTTCTTTATAAATTAAACTTCTTTTTTGTGTGAAATGGGTAACGAAAAAAAATGGGTTATTCGTATATGAAGGTATAGGAAGATCTACATACATTACGCACATTGCGTATAATCAATCAATCAATCAATGAAAAAAATAGAAAATTGTGTATCAAATATTGTAAAAATTGTGTAAAATTGTATTGTATGAGATTAGCTATAGAATATTCAAATAAAAATATATTTGAGTAGAAATTTACTTTCATATTTTTGTGCAGTTCTTGAGCTTTGGTCTCTAAGTTTCGTCAGTATAGAAGTACAATGAATCTCCATTTCACTCTCCCAACTATTGGAACTCATTTTAATTCCATCCATTCAATCATAAAACGTCCACTGGTCTCGCCCAATAAGGGGGTGGATTGCTATAATCGCCACACTTGGAAGGCGGGTGGCGATCGCAGTAGGTGTCTGTGATACTTAAAAGATGCTGCTGCTCATCCTCTGTTTTTTTCTAACTTAGTTGCCTTTAACGACACCTACGGGAAGATATGGGATAGTACTATTGTTGACCGGTACCATACGGCCGTTTTTTGTAATTATTACATTTTTTTTTTTTTTTTTGACCCCCTGACATGATCAGGGACTTTGTTACTACTTAATCTAAAAATGAAACTCTATCCCCCATTCTCCCTTTTATTATCTTTTAATTGGCCCGTTCTTTTGCCAATTTCTTATTTTTATTTTTGGTTGTGATCTTTTTTCTTTTCTTTCCGTTTTATTCTTTTCTTTTCTTTCATTTATACATATTTCTATACATGATGTCATCTAACGAATACAATTTTTTGCTTAATGTCACTTAACAATTACAAATACAAGACAATACAAAACAAATACAAACAAATACAATTCCAATTCAATTCCAAGGTCAATAGCACAATTCCTTTATTTTCCAATGAAATTTTCAAAAGTTTTCCCCCCGCCACCAGCTTAAAGAGACCACCGCTATTTATTCCTTTTTCCAGCACCTCTTGATATACGGTCCATGTATTGCAAGAGGGCTGGGCGGTGGTCATCGTCCAGCAGCATATTCGCCAGGGCGTCCGCTCTCACCCTGGCCCCAGTCCTGCACTCGAGATCATACCTGGACGAGCCGAACCTAGGAGAGTCCTCTAAGAGATGTAGGACTGTCTCGGCGGTATCCGGATCACAGGCACACGCGGGACTAGTTTTAATTTTGAATCGGTGCAGGTACGTTGCGAAGCCCCCGTGACCCGTTAGGATCTGCACGTGGGTCGGTGACAAACTGGTCTTCTTCAACACCCTATGGGCCCCCTCTACCTCTGGGAAGAAGACCCGCGTCACCGCCCCCGTGTCGGAGGCCTCGTAGCGCACCTGCCATTGCCTAATGGTGTCCCGACGTATGGCCTGTTTCGCGTAGGATCGCGGATACCGATCGTAGTCTGCCGCGGTCTTCTTGTGTGCGGCCCTTTTTGCCAGTTCGTCGGCTCGCTCATTTCCTGAGGTGCCGACGTGTGCTCTCACCCAGTGTAGACGAACCGAGCGTCCCTCTGCACGCATTTCCCGGAGCATCTGCTGCGCTCCCATGGCCAGGCGGTGTGGGGGTGCCGGGTTGGCCAGCATCTCCAGCGACGATTTTGAGTCGCTGAAGATGCCGACCTCCCGGTCCCGTGATTTTTCAACCGCCTGAACCGCCCTATAGAGCGCATACAGTTCAGCCTGGAATACCGTGCAGAAGGGCTCTAGGCGAAACGTGGAGTACCTGAACTCTTTGCCCCCCTTCCACCAAGTAAGAGCGGCTCCCACTCCACCGGCGATCTTAGAACCGTCAGTGAAGATCTGGGAGCCGCCCTGTTCCAGGGGGGCTTCTAGGCTCTCGTACGCTTCGCCCTCGCATAGCGCTGGGTGAGGATACTGGCAAAATGGAACGGGCCGCTCCAACTCACGATCGACCACGATCTCGTCCAGTTGCTCACCGCGTTTTATACGGTACAGTCTCTCCACCTCCCGTGCCCGGAGGTCCAGCGGGAGCAAGTCTGCCAGCACAATTACCGCCGTCAGAGAGACCGTGCGGTACGCCCTACAAATCTTCTGGGCAAAACCCCTCTGCAGCGAGTCTAGCTTCTTGCGAAGCGAGAGCTTCGCCGCAGAGGGACCCCAGACATTTGCGGCGTACAACACGATCGGCTCAATGACGGCGACGTATATCGTTCTGATGATGTCCGAGTTCAAGCCCCAGCTCACTCTTGCAGCACATGCCAGTTGTTTGTAGATGTCCGCAGCCTTTTTACAGGCTGCGGTGACATGTGCTTCAAAAGTGAGCTTGCTATCGAGGGTCAGACCAAGCAGGCGAATCTCACTCTCAAGCGAAATCCGGACTCCGCCCATGATGAGGACTGGTGTGTCAAACTTAAGCCTCCTCGTCAG
Source organism: Samia ricini (assembly GCA_014132275.2). Lineage (NCBI taxonomy): Eukaryota > Metazoa > Arthropoda > Insecta > Lepidoptera > Saturniidae > Samia > Samia ricini. The sequence goes on from AP028159.1 coordinate 7,896,407, forward strand.
CACCATCGCCTTGGTTTTGCGTGGTGCGAAAGAAAGCTTAAATTTGACACCCCAGTCCATCACGGTCTGCAGAGTCCGATTCGCGAACTCCTGCATTGGCCCGACCTCCTTCCCGGAAAACACCAGAACGACATCGTCGGCAAAAGCCTGGCAGTACACTCCCGCGGATTCGAGCTCCACCAAAAGGGAGTCTAGGATAACGTTCCAAAAGGACGGTCCAGCTATAGAACCCTGGACACATCCCTTGGAACTTTCCCGACTCACCTTTATACCGGCGTAATTGAGCTCTACTCTCCGGTCCTCCAGGTATGAAGAGACTATACCGTACAAGTTCCTTGGGCACTCTTTGGCTATGAGTTGGGACTTCAAGCCCGGCCACCAAGCGTTATCGAAGGCTCCCTCTATGTCTAGCGATACCAGGGTAACGACCTCCTTGGCCACCACACGGGTCCTGATATAGTTCACCAGATCATAGAGCGAGTCCTCCGTCCCACGCTGGGGCATAAACCCATATTGACGCACGCTGAGTTTTGGCAGCAGATGCCAGCGTAAACGTCGGACGAAGAGCTTTTCCAGGAGCTTGCCCAACACAGGAAGTAGGCCGATCGGGCGGTACGACTTAGGGTCGCAGTAGTCCTCCCTGCCGGGTTTCCGGAGTATGCACACATGGGCTATCTTCCAGGGTTTAGGGAAGTAAGACAGTTCCAGGCACTTATATTTATTAAGTATTATTACATTTATAAGCATTTGTAAGCATTATTACATTTATATTTATTAAGTATGTAAATAACAAATCAAGAATTTTCAGCTTTGCCACCAATTTTTTATTCATCATCTGTGCCGAAAGGCAAGCGCATTTATGGTTATACAGCCACGTGAACGCAATTTGTACTAAGCAAAGAGACTTACTTTGGTATATCAAGAATGATAAAAGAGATCCAATCAAAGAGTATTTAATAACCCATGCACGCCATTTCATACAACATTGCTGGAGCGTTGTAATGTTCCAAAGTCAAAAAACGCTCTTGCAATGGATTTGATTTTCTTTGTCCGTAAATTCGATACTTCGCGTGTTCTTCTTTCGAATATAATGACAATATTTCCGTGCATGTTTGAGAAAAAGTATTTTTTTTTACTTCACATACTTTAGCATCAATATGCTGACGTCATAGTATTTGTAACGTGGATCTATAAGTTTTTCCCCTACTGAGAATCGCTTAACGCCGCTATAGAAGTGTTCACTTCATAGAACAAATAAAATTATGATGTTACCGTAATGTGGTAAGCAAGTGTAGCTGGTGGAGATTGGATGTCGGCATCGGCAGCGCGGCGGCGGGGCGCGGGGCGGGCGGCGGCGGCGAGACCGACAGCGACGGTGACCACCAGCCCGGCTCCATCAGCCGGCCATGGCTGCACCCGCACCCGCACCCGCGCCCGCGCTACCTGCGTTCAATACACACTGATCTAAGTAAACATCATACGACACAGGCGCAGTCGCAGCCAAAGAGTTTGGGGGACATATTCCACTCATTTTTCAAAATACATACCTGAATGTGATGTGATGTCATTGTTTAGATGTTTTAGGCAGAAAGTTTGTAATGTATTTAGTTTTTCGTAAATTGTCTATTTTTCGAGGTTTACAATTTTGGAGCGGGGCAGGTGGATCATAACCTCTGCGGCCACCTAATCGACCCGTCACAAGTTCCGACAGCATCCTAAAACGTGCTTCGATGATCTCCAACTGGAGAATAAGGTATTTAACTTGTATTTAATTACTGGAAATAACAGACTACGTGAATAGCATAATAGAAAATAATCATTACTATTCTGAAAACATAGTTGATTCGGCTATCAACATTCTGTATATAATGTAATCGTTTAAAGTTTATGGTGGAGATTAAGAGGGGATATTCTCTATGCTTTTGCCATTAAACGTTGGTTATTATAAAGCTTATAAGAAACACTTTAGTGTGATGTCACATCGCAGTATAGTACGCTCTCGATCTAGCATAGAAATTAAGTCCTTTATTTTTGAACACGGTTTAATTTTGTTACATTAGATAATACAAAAAATAAACAGGCGATATCCCTACTTTTTATACTAGTCGCGGGCATAATACAGTGCTTCAAACTTCTTACAATTCTTCATACACATGCGACATTTTTAACATACTGTATATCTTATACTTGTATCCTACATACCCTATGTAAGAAACCTTTTCTTTTTTATTTATTATGGTCCGAATTTTTTATGCCGGTAACAACTTACGTCGAGATTCGTACTATGTAGTACCATTGAACCAGTTACCATTTTCTGGTTGAGTGCACTAAGCGCTACAAAGCCATGTTAAGCTGTCAAAGGCCTTCCAGTAAACAGCAAATATAAAAAAAGCTTCAAAGTAACAGCGCTAATCTGTTCGAAATAAAAACTTAAACTTGCCAAAATGAGTGGCCAACATCGTCCACAACTGTCGAAATTGGCTACAGTAATTTGAAACAACTTTATCAGTACTGTTGCCAATTTAAAAACTTCCAACAATCCTAATGTAGAATGAATATATAAACCAAGGACTTGTCAACCCCTGAGCCTGGCGTTTTCGCCAGATTTCCATTGTTTTCCTATAGTCTCATTTTTTTGGGTAATCGACATATTAAAGTAAAGTTATTTCTATAATATAATTATAATTGCTTAGAGTGTCATAAAAATGTTCTATCATGTATCTATGTATCTCGTATATTCAACATGGACCAAAAATATGAGAATTAAAAGTAAAAATTACGATGTCCAAATTAACAAATTTAAAATTAACATTAAATTAATAATTCCATATTTAAAGTGGTCGTAGGTATTATGTGATTATGGACACTGGACCAAGGCATTATCAAAAGTTGTGCGCCAAAGAAGGAAAACGGATTGCAGATTCTTCAGAGTTTATATCAAACATTTGAAAAATTAACCAATTTAACCAACCTAGGCACGGCGTAGGGTTGAAATTAAACTAAAATCATTTTGAGGGAAAAAAATAACTGCTACCCGATTTTTTTTTATTTATAAAACTTAATTTTCATCGATGATTACTAAACGAGAAAACAAAAGATTTACTAGAAGTAATAATTTCGATAGACAATAAGAGTGACTCACAATACCTATTTATTAATTCGATCTAATAATAAATCACTTTGTCGTTAATCTTTGTCGGTTATAAGAACATAATATACCTATCCACTAGAGAAATGATCTCGATACGTTTTAGTGTTCGGGCAGTTGTTTGTTTACTGACAAGGCTTACTTTGTGGAACTCTTAACATAACATAAATTCACCCACGGGTTTGCGTAGTTGAATATTTATACTAATAGCTGTAAGTTGAGATATACAGATAGTCACGTAGAAAACCCGACCGGACTCTATATAGGTCACATTGTTTTACAAATTCGAATGAAATAAGGATTTATCATAATTAAATATTCCTAAAAATTCAAAAAAAAAAACACAAATTATTTACCAACCTTTTTTACACGTAATAGTCTTTGTGCTTTGACCACAATCTCACCTGATGTTAAGTGACTATGTGGTCCAGGATGGTAAACACACTAAGTCTAGAAGTACTGGTTTTCAAGTGATGGTGCTGGAACAGACCTATGGGTATTTGGCGACAGGTTTTCAAACTTGAGGGTGGTAGCTACTCAGACGGGCATTATTAGAAAATGCCCTACCACCATGATATGGTTTCCTCACGATGATTTCCTTCACCTAAAGCTCAGGCCAATTTTAGAGTCGAGATGGGGATGGAACCCGCTTCGATTGACGCGGAATCCGGCCCTCGCTACGCCATCATCGCTTAATTCTTCTGGAAATGTTCGGTTACTTCGAACCTCCTTATTTCTGATGCGATCACGCATTGAAACTCTGATTTCCTTATAGAATACATATTAATAAATATACATATTTAGGATCCGAATACTAAATTTAACTTACAACTTAACTGCATTCTCATATTCATTTTATATGCAAATTTTTACCATTTGTACACTTTCATATAACGAAATGATAAAATGTTAATCTCTGAGAACGCTTAATTCGTAGGTATTCATTAAAAAGCAAATCAAAGTTTTAAAACCGGATAATAACTTTGTTCTGTACGAATAACCTAAAAAATAACAGGCAAAAATGGACTTGCATTATTTTAATTAAAACATAAGATAAAAGCTTAAACGTGTAATCATTAACTTTGTACAGTATACATATATTACGCATTAACGTTTCACCGCGATTTGGTTAATACATTAAATATGAAAGTATTTTATTTACCTTTTTCTCGAGTTCTCTCCTACCCAGTATTATCTATTTTTCCTTTTTAATGTTAAGCATGACATAAAAGAGAGGAACTGGTCATGAATAAGTCTGATCACTATAAAATATTCAGTAGTTTTAGACTGTCTTCAAGCAAAAATATCCAAGTATATTTAGATATACTATTTTGACGTAATTCAACAATCAATCAAATTGTATAAAATTTATTATAATTTTTTTTTCTAAAATGTATTAATTAACACTTTAGCTAATCAATGACTATTGGAGTTCTTGGTGCGATTTTGGACTGTCATGTTGTGGTGTTTGTTTTTAATTTATTAACTTATAGTATATAAATGTATGTTGTGTAATTTTGGTGGCGTTTTACGAAAATAATGACACAGAGCATGAATTCTGAAATCTTCCAATAACCCCCTTGGAACGCTTAACAAATGGCCAGCAATTTGTTGGATATTGAAGATGAAGATTAACAAAAATAACTACAGGGTCAAAAGGGCTAGAACCCAGGGCCGTTAAATAAATTAGTAAAAAAATTCAATAATAACTAAACAAAAAAAATCGCTTGACAAAAAAAAAAGTGTGCCAAACTTTTTTATTTTTGCCTATTCATATATAGCCACCATACCACATGAATTCTTAAGTATTCTTAAACTGTTTATCGTATATGTTTAATAGGTTTTATATGGCCAACATTCCTTCAAAATACTATAAAGTTTAAAATATATTTTAAATTACCTAGCACAAGAGCACCGCTCCAAACCTTCGCTTACGCTGTATATGCTGCCTCGCCGCATCCGCCGGACAATGTCGCGTGCTGTCACACTCCCCCGTCGCGCATCCTATCGTATCCGCTTGATATTCGCATCCTCTACGGTAAATGTTTTCGCTGTATTGTCATTTAATAACCCATTGCATTTGAACCCGCATTATTATCCGTTTCACTTGACAATCACAACACCGCCATTAAAACCTGTAACAAAATTCGCATATTATATTTCTTTGAAAGCTGCAAAATATTTTATACTGATTTTATATTGATTGATTCAACCGAAAGACGTCCGCTGCTGAACATAGGTCTCTCCTAAAAAGGGGGGAATTTGCCCTAATCGGCTAGCTTGGCTGGCGGGTTGGAGATCGCAGTCGGTTGATACTATTCTTAGCCGCCACCACACATACTGATAGTTATATATTAAATAAAATTAGGTATTATACATATCTCATATCTATAGTACTAAATACATTACATTTCAATCCAATAAATTATCAAATGTTGCGGTATTTCTAAATAACATTTGAATTAGTAAATAAAAAAGTTAATAATTCATATATTCAAGTTAAACTACGTATTAAAATGTGTTATTAAATTGAAGAGAGAGGTGAAGTTTAAAAAAGGTTATATAGATGCCTGGAAACTTCTTTGAGATAGAAATAACGTTAGATAAATCAAGTTAAGTAATGACTATTAAAATAACATATATCTTATCGAAGATAAAATTTTGATTAATTAGTATTACATTTATATTAAAAACTTCACAGGGTAATTTACGTTTACACATAATATCTTTGGGATTTCACTTTTGTGAGGAAAAAAAACTAACAAATATGAATAGAAAAGGAAACATCTTTTAATGCGGATTTTCAGGGCCTCTGATAGCAGTTGAGCTTTGCGATTTTCTATTTTATCCTTCGCCTCCCAAAAGTATTTATATCAAATCCCACATCGTTTCAGAAATACGATGAGGTAAAATAGGTGTTTACCTGTCATTTATCTATTTATTTATTTATTATCTATTTATTATATTCAAGGAGAAGTTTTACTTTACTATTTTAAATTAAAATATATATTGACATATTGTGCTGTAAGTCTATTTATTTAAGAATTACAAATAATATTATTCTGTTCTAATTTGATTGTGCAATTTATAATTACATTCACTCCTGTAGATATTCTGTGTTGAGGTGTATGATTTCATTTCATAGGACGGAAAAACAGATCAACGTTGCCTTTTATATTATGTATTTGATGTTAGTTAATGGATGTTTAAGAAGGAACACAATAATGGATTTTTTTCAGGACCACTAGCTTTCCTAACGTCCAGTGGAAATAGCTCATAGTGTACGTCATTTTATCTAATACAGATATTGGTGGTTATGCACTAATATGGTCGATATTTAAATTAGTCGCGATGATATGGGCCAGTAAAGTGGCTTTGTTGCTCAGATCATCAGCCAGTGATCAATCTGAGTAACTCAACGGTTGCAGCGTGGGCCATAAAAATATTGTTCTAGTTTTATTTTACTTTTTATTTTCGAACTGTCATCAAGTAAGTAAACGATATTGTCAATATATATAAAATACGCAGTGTCCCGGCGTTTGTCCGCGATAAACCCCGAAACTACTCAATCTATCTTAATTATATTTTGTACATTGTATGTGATTTAGTCCACATTAAAATCTATATTAATAATTCGGTCAAAGGGTACGGTAGACTAGATTGAAATGTATTGAATAATAAAACGTAAAAAAAAAAATGATTTCGAGTCGACAACATATATCCGCGAAATTCGGATTTTCGAGTATTTTTAACCGATTACAAAAAGGAGGAGGTTGCCAATTCGTCTGTATGTTTTTTTTATCTGATTTCTCCGGTATTTGTGGACCGATTTGAAATTTAAATCCTTACATTTAAATTGGAACTAAAGGAATACACTCCGAGTTGGTCCCATTTCCACCAGATCAGGATTTGATCAGTGGAACTCAGGGAAATTGATAAAAACCCTGGAATACTATAGACACTTACACGTGTTTCATATATTCGTTTTCAAATCTATGAAGTAGGCTTCAAAACTTGACTTCAAAAGGATAAACTATAAAAATGGATTAAAAAGTCAATAAATAATTATTATATTGGCCACTCGGATGCCATCTTGAGTTCGTTAAGGCCGATTCACACGTATCAGTGAAGTACAGTTTCCTATCTACCTACATTTTCTAAAAAATTGTGTACTTATGAGTCACATTTGACCCGAGCGAAGCCGGGTTTGCATCTAGTGTCTTTTAAAAACATAATAAAAATATGCATAATATTAAAATATTCAAGATAAAAACTATCCTATCGGATCAATTTTTTTATTGCAAATATTTTTTTTTTATAACAAAGTAACTCGGGCAACGCCGAGTAAATAAGCTAGTTGTGATACTAGAACTATTTAATGCACTTTCAAATAAATTTAATACGTTGAAATGTTTCTAGTTGCCAAACAAATTTTATAATGTCTGGTAACTGTAGTTACTTTGGCTGATTGCCACTGGGTCAAATGATATATAGCACTTCCATGTGAGAGGTGCAATTTGTACAACGTTAGGAAGACAGGCGTTAAGAGCAATATCCAATATGTCCCATCTCTCGAATCTCTAAAGAACAAGTTTCAAGAATATGATATCTTAACTTTGCCTTCCCAATACATCTTCGATAACTTAATGCATATTCGTAAAACTTTAGACAAGTTCAATCTAGTGAATAATCGTCATAACTTTAATATTAGAAATAAAGACAAGTTGGACGTTCCACGCTTTAGGCTAAGTAAGTCTAATAAAAGCTTTATAGGTAATAATATTCGGTTGTACAATAAGATCCCAAGTAAGATTACCGATTTACCTGACAATAAGTTCAAGTATTATGTCAAGCAAGTTTTAATCTCAAAAGAATATTACAGGGTGGATCATTACGTGAACGATAGTGATGTCTGTAACTAACCCACATCTCTGTGCTTCCGCTAACATTAGTTAAGACTATGACTTGTATAGTTCTTTATATGAAAAAATATATACATATATATATAAATTATATTTATAATAAAAAGAACCAGAGCGAGTTTCTTGGCGGCTCTTTTCGACTGGGTTGTTTTCCGAACCGGTGGTAGTATTTTAGACGATCATAAGCGCCTTCTTAGGGCCTAAATTTATTAAAGATTTTTTTCATTTGATTTTGAAGAGGATATGCGATCGGCAACAAATTTTAAAAGTAGGTCCTTCACAAAACTATTGCTGTCGCGTTGTGCCCCAAAGAAACAGTTATAAAACACGAAAGGGACAACAGTAGCTCGGGCTGATTTTACCTATGTAAAATAGACGAAAACATCACTTCGTTGTACCATGTTTCCTCCTCCAAAACTGAACAGATTTTTAATTTATTTATTGCTTTCTTTGTTTTTATTTATCAAATTTGTTAGAAGGACGTCTGAAGATGACGGTCAAAATCGAACATTATGGAAAAAATCAAAACGAACGCTCATGGCGGTGGTGGATATATATTATTTGGTATAAAAATATTAACCATAATGCTATTATCCGGGGAGGAAACAGGGGATTAGGTTTGTATGGAATAAACGCTGCTTGCATATCCACTTAATATCGGTTGACTATTATACAATAGGGCAAAATTATATTTCAAGTTGTTAACTAAATTTATAGCTTTATAATGAAGTTTAAATTATTTTATTTATAAGTACAAACAAATTATATTAGTATAAGCAACAAAATACAGAAAGATCCATTGATGTACTCTTTTTAAAGAAATAAAATTATAAGTAAATAAAGTAAGGAAACAAACTCTATTGAATTATGCATCAAACGTCAAATGAAATTGTGATGTAAGAGCAATTTCTCGTTCAAAGTTTTCTACTGTCGAGGCTTTTGCATAAATAGCAGTATTATACGGGCTTGTTTAACTCTTCAAGTAGGTATAATATGGAATTTCATAAGCTAGACATATTTTAAAAATATAGACATTTTCAGTATAGTTTAATAAAACCTTTCGCTGATAAATTGTATGTAAAATCTGTAAAATGTATTCTAAAGAGCTTGAATCTGATTTAACTCATATTCGAGTAGAAATTTAAAACTGTTATTATAATAAAACACGTTTACGTATAAAGGAAAAAATATAAAAAAAATTTTTATTTTAAAAATATTAGTCGCATGTGATCAATCTAATAATATTAATTCAAATCATGAGTTCAACACATAATATGATATATGAAATAAAGTTTTAAACCCACATTAATGCGTATTTGAAATCTCGCCAGCTCTATGAAAGACAATTCGACTCATTTTTCACTGAACAATAAAAATGTAAGTGCTGTAAATCACATTGAAATGTTAACTAGGATTTATGGCACTGCAAAATAATTATCGTTTATTAAAATCTGAACAGTTGAATCAGCTTTACGAATTATAACTGAACAATATTCAACCGATTAATGTTTCTATACGCTATTAAACACTTTTGATATGTAATTTAATTAGCAGAACGTAAAAAATAAATAACCTCTTTTTACAGATGAAGTTTTTGAAAAGTTTAAGTTTTAAGCGGTAATATTTAACAAACTATTTGACGACAAATTAATTGCATATTGCATTGCATATAATCACACCGGTTGCCTTAAACGGGAACGTGGTCAAAATAATAAAGTTGTTAAGATATTCACAAAGTATCCAAAAGGAAACAACATACTCGCGATTTTAGGAGCTGATATGTTAATATTAATAAAAGACTCACTGAGATTAAAAAAATTGATAAAAGGGCATACAAAATTCAGTATACGAATTTTACTGTGTACTGTCAACTAATTTATAGAACGCCTTCAGATCTTGGTTCTGAGCCATCTGGACACTTAGTTAATTTATTATGAACATTATTTAACACAGGGTCGGCGCCGACGGCTCGCGTGACGTCACACGATCCATCGCATGCAAAGCTTTTTCCGTAGCCATCGTAACTGATTGGCTACCATGATTCAAATGTTTAACTCGTTAACCTTAATGGTCTCTATGATTTGTGGGGCCGCTACTCGGTGAACGAGTGATCCACTCGTCGTAATAAATGGATACCATCGATTAGCCACGACTATGAAAGCGTAAATAAACATGTCCATATGATAAATCAGTACGGGTTTGCTGGTCTTGTTTGGTCTGGAGTTTTATGTTGTTAATATACGACAACAAAAAAAACAATTGACGGCGAAGACGATAATTTCTTTCTTTCTTTATTTGACGCCGCGTTTGTCCTTGAACGCGAAAGTTACTTTGCCGTAACAGGCCTCGGGAGCGGGTGTGGAATAAAGTCTGAAAACATATTTTTTAAATATATACTATTAAGTAAGTAAATATTTCTGTATCCTTTTTGCGCTTTTTTTGTTTTGTCAACGGCATGTAGACAAATGTTGTAGAGAGTACAAGATGTTTCGTCGCAACAAATACATTTATAATTTAACATAAAGGAAACATAAAACATGGTGTTAAAGCTTTTTCAGATGTCCACTTGGCCAGCTACCACCCTCGAGATTGCAAACCCGTTGCCAATCACCTATAGGTGTGTTGTGGCATCATATTTTCAGATCAAAATCAAACTTCACATGTTTACGGTCTTGAATCATACTGTCACTTAACATTGGGTGAGTTAGTAACCCAAGGTACTGTGCCTATTGAGCATAAACATCCTATGAAACAATTTTTGTTTGTCCCACTGATATAATCAGTGACTTTGGTAACAACTCTTGGACAATAATGAATCTTCCCCCCCTTTCTTCCCTTTGTATCCTTTTGTTAGGCTTCTTCCTTTGCCTCTTGTTTCTCTCTTTATTTTCTTTTATCTTTTATTTTTATTGATGTAACTTAAAGTACTTAATCTATTCTTAAATTTAAATTATATCATATTCCACTGTCTATATTTATTCTATGTCGTTTTTCTTCCTGTACTTTACTGCCTACTTTTCCAATTAGGTATATGTTTTCGAACACGGAACTAATAAGAATTTCATTATATAAACAGATTAGCCTATATTAAAATGAATCTTCACAATATAAATATATATTTATGTACAATAACATTATATTGGTGTCTGTACACCGGCCTATAATGAAAATATAAAAAGATTCATTTATCTTATACAGCAATATTGGGAAGATTTATGATTATTATTATACGGACATTTTAGTGATGCTTCATCCTGGGGATATTAAAATTGAGCTTGATTAAATAAATAAAATTGACAATACGTTTTATGAGTAAGGATAAATACTGATCATGTATGCATTTTATTACATATGCACAAATGTTATCTGTCATGTAAATCATTTAACACAGTTTTAAAAAAATTCGTAATTAGCTTCACGTTTTGGGTTAATTATAGGCAGGTCTTTGAAATAATTTAAAATTGATATTCTTAAAAAAAAGAAATACGAAAAAAAAAGTGAAAAACTGGAGACTTTGGAAAAACTGTTTTTTAACGTTCGAGTTTCATGAATAGTTAATAAAAAATTATTCACATAACCTAACATAACATTTGTCTAGTTTTTACATCTACTGGCGCTCCGAGAAATAGTTATGTACATTTTTATATAGTTTATTCCATAATCAAAATATACGATAGACTGCGTAAGTTAAATCGTATGATTTGTCTATGAACTGCACTTAAACGCCATCTTATACTTGATATACTTGATCGCTGACACCATAGCGTTGGTAACGCGAATCTATAAGTTTATTCCGTATCGATAATCGTTCGACGACGCAAAAGAAGTTTTCACTTAAAAAAACAAATATTTTGATAATCGGTAATGACGTGGCGGAAGAAAATCAAATTTGAGAATCGTTAAACCATTTTGATTTAACGATACACCAAACGTTACATATAATATGATTGGAACATGGTTGTTATGCGTGTACACGGTAAATACCATTACGTTAACCAGACAATAACTTTACGAAACCTGAATAAATCAAACACATACATACACATTGTGCGCATTCAGAATGATAAATTGATATTAACGTGATCCTTAACTGAATCGCGAGTTCGTATATTGCTGTTATTGGATTACTGATGAATTTATGAATGTCTAAAAGAAATGTACTTGTTTTATTTGTAATATTTTACTATAATAAAATATAACCGGTGTTAGCCTAATTCCATTGTAAAGGAGATATACTCGTAATGTTTATGGACGAAAATAGATTGTTTGTCGCATTAAATAAATTTAAAAGTATCAAGGGCAATTTACAAATATGACACGGAATACAAAAAAAATTATCTATTCAAACGAAAGACTTTCACTGCTGAACCACTGGTCCCTCTCAAAGGTCTTTACGACGACAGGTCTTGCGCCACCCGTATCCAGCGGATTCCCGCAACCTTCACCGGGTCGTCGGTCCACCTTGTAAGGGTCTACCCACGCTATGTCTTCCGATACGTGCCAGGCATTCGAGAACCCGTTGGCCCCATCAGGCATCGGTTCTACGAGCAGTGTGCCCAGCCCATTGCCACTTTGTTACTTTGGTTCTTCTGCGGATCTCCTCATTTCTTATTCAATCACCCAGGGAAACTCCGAGTATAGACCTCTCCATTGCCCTTTGGATATCTCATGAAATTTAATTTATATAAACTGTCTGAATTAGGCGTATGCACGTAGGTAGAGTTTACAACAAAAATAAAAGTTTAAGATTGCTCGAATAAAGTGCACAATAGGTGCTAGTCGAATGGCAGGCGTGGTCGACCACGCCTTTACAGCGACAATGAATAACAAACTGGGGCTGACTCCTACGCATTAGCCTTAACCACTCTACATCTAGTAATATGTATCCGCGCCTAGAAACATTCGACTCGACATTAAAAACTAATTTAAACTGTCCATTATCATAGCTATAAGTAGGTAGTAACTGTGATTTATTTATCAATAATTCATTCTGGTTAAACTCTATAATAAATAAATAAAAAAAACTATATATTGGGAACATGTCATTATAAAAAGTAAATTATTGATTGATAACTCAATTACACTGTAATAAAATAGTATTATAAAAATTGTAAATTTAACAATATAATCAGGGGCCATTAATTAAAAATTAATTTTTTTAGCGGGACCCTAGTCAGTCATCATTTACTAACTTGTATTATTTCGTTTCGGTTTGATTATTGTGCACAACGGAAGCGGATGACAGTAATAACAACGAATATGAATTTTTAGTAGTCATAAAAATTGCTTCGAAGATTCTAGCATGCCGACCCCCATTTTACCTAGAATGTTCTATGTAGATAATATGTTACATTATATATTGGTAGAACTGTGTATACAAACGCATTACCATTGCCTATAACTAAGAAAGAGTAAATATAATTAATTTATTGATATATTTATTTGAACGAAGTTCGCCCTTGTGCTAGTTACCTTTTGCGGCGAGTGCCTTCAGCACTCGCCCCCAAAGATACAGTGAAGCTGTAAAGGCCTTTCCGACCAACAGCAGTAGCTAGGTTAGAAAAAAAAACGAAGTTCCTTACGGCAGGCTTGGAGTAGAAAAATGTGATGCTAAAACCGTAAGAAAAGTATATAACGGAGGTGCTATAGTCGTATACACAAGCGAATAGTGTACAATGCCTTTCTTTTTTCTCCTCTTTCTTTCCCTTCTCTCATCCGTTTTCTTTCTGATCCCACTCCACCTCGCTAATGCATAGTATATCCTCATGACTTTAACGTCAATTTTGCAGATGAAACATTTTTTATTTAATTATTTATGTAATTTTATATTGTCGAAAAAAGAGACATGTTTTTTTATTTTATTTAATAATTTCAATTACTATTTTTTCTGTTTGATTTTATTTTACGTTATTAGTTTTTTTTTCTAAAATACTAAATTTCCTAAATACTTTTATGTACTTCAATAAAAACCAATCAGCAAAATTAAAAAAATAATAAAGAAAATATTTATAAAATTAAGCAATTTTGTTTTTGGAAATTGTGTTGTGTCTATATTATCCAAAGGAACTTCGTTCCTACTTGGTGTCCCATGACACCTTTTAATAGTTTTTAAAATCCTTAACGTTAGTTAATTAACCTTTGACGACCATATTGGTGTGGTTTTATCGTTAAAAAACAGGTTAAAGTCCAATAACTTCTTTAAATATTTATATATATAGTGTATCAAAATGTAGTGTAGTCAAAATGTAACCGTTATCGTAATTCGCTCATTTCAAACTCGCATCTTCCACCGTTACCTTTAAACATAGCTAAATCGCGATAACTATAAGATTCTAGGAAGTTTTTACGCACTACGGAATAGCTTACTAAGCACGTTTTTCCGCCCTGGCTACGATTGGGTTACAAATCGCATTCAAGTAAGGAATGAGAAACGCTCTTCAAAGTTGGCAATACATCGGTAATAACACCTGGTGTTGCAGTTGCTCGTAGGCAAATTAACCATTTACATTCGGATGGAGCATCTGCCTGTTTGCTATCCATTGATATAAAAAGAGTAATCACAATTGAAAATTTTAAAAAAGAAGAAATTGTTTTTCAAATTTTTTGCACTAAATCTCATCACTAGTTACTAAAAAAGAGAAATCGATTAACAAACAGAGAAGAAAAGGTTATTTTATTAATTCGGTATATATTTTTAAATTGCATTAATCTTTATAACGTTAGGTGGCCTTTAATCTGAGTCAAAGTTATATTCATTTCTTCTGTTACTTCATCAGTTGGCTTATTATTTACTTTGGGTCTCTTGAGCACCAACCTGGCGTTTACGCCAGCTTTCTATTGTTTTCCTATTGTCTTCCTATTGTCTCATTTTTATGGGTAATCGATATATTAAGGAATCCTGACGTTCTGACTAGGTACTTTCGTAATGACAGTTTCGAAGTTTTCCTTTTAATAACATTTCATAATCATGAATTTTTACATGAATCATTATTAATTACTAAATGCTAATGGCTCATTTGATACGCTCTTTGATAAGCGCTTGGACATTATGAACACGTGTGTGTTCGAATCATGTTAACAGTTCGTAAGAGTAAAAAAGCATAAAGAAAAGTGGTAAATTTCTTTTTAGGATTATGTCAAACGAGCGTAATTTTGTGAGTTATGAGTTACGTAATTTACGTTCTATTGAAATTTCGTTAGATCGCTATACAGGCGTAATTATTTCATTTGCCTATCCACGCTTTTACGGAGATTTGTGTCATATAATGTGAAGCATTATAGAAAATATGTAGTTTATAAAGCAAGATGATGTTAGAAAAAGATGACGGGCACTCACATTCAATATGAAAAAAAAGTAGGCAAGTTGTTCAACCTCAAAAACATGTTTTTGATATATCGCACATTTTTCTTGAGAGAAACGTGTTTATTCTTGTGCATTGAATACCAAATTGCCTGTTTCCCTCATACCCGAATGTCACACATGGCAACCGAAATTCAGTTGTATTTACATTCGTGATTTGACAGATAACTCATTTTGCGTCGTCGTGTGACACAAAATACACTTTTATATGCAATCTAATGCAGCGTAAATTACGCGAGGCAAAATCACTCACAAAATTATGCTCGTTTGCCTCGTCCTTTGTTCTCGCCGGTAATCTATTACAACCGAGTTAGTGTTGGTGATTTCGAACCAACCTCAATACTAGGCTCTGCGTACAAACACTAATCTATAATGCTCACAACAAAAATATTAAAAATTATATAATCCAGTGAGTTTACTTCTCATACTGCGAACATGTGGGTTCAATGCAGTCTAAACATAATAACGTCTTTCCTAGTACTGTTAGGTAGGTACATAGACTGGACATTTTGTTAGTTTTAGCGCAATTAGTTCGCGAGACAAACACGTTTATTGCTAAAGCTTAGAGGTAGACTTTATTTTATAATTCCTAAATGATATAAGGGTACTCAACCTTTTTGTTCTTAGCCTGAGGTATACTCAATGCCTAATTTCATAATAATACAATAAATTGATTTTAAATTTTGGAGGTTGATCGAGAAACCAAATTATTTTTTCAAAGTAGATACTTGGCAACTTTGGTATAACCTCTAATATCAAAGTAAAACAAAAGATGTTTGTACAAAACCTCATACTTTTTGTAATGTATTACTTTTTACTAGAAAAGCATTAAAAAAATAAATCATATTTTTTTTTTAGAAGTTAGAACAAAAAAAATGTTTATTTGCCCATAGATAAATTCTATAAAATTCCATCACAGCTATTAGCGAATACTTTTATCATTTAATTTTATTCTTTAACCTCCATTTTGTTGAAGTACAATATTATGTTTATAATGTAGGCAAGTAGTTTACATAACTCACATTGACAAAAGAACAAAAGGTGCTAAATTGAATTAATTTAATAAACCGTGGCAATTTAGCGAACAATAACTTACCACCACACATCAGCCCTAATTGGCTTGTCCCTTGGCCGCATTCGTACGGGCAAGTCAAGCCATTATGTAGCGAGTAACGACCCGACAATTAATTGACCAGTAGAAAGCATTTTCAAAATGATTGAACACCATTAGAATTAAGTTAATTATTTGTTTGATATAAACTATATACAAGTTTCTGTGTGTGTTTCTATACTTTAGCTTTTTCATCGTTTATTCTAGAAGCACACAAGCACATCTTTAAACCGAAACGTCTGAATAACTCTGCCCAACGTCCCTAACGCTAGTAATATGATTCGTGTTGCAGTCGCCCATAGCCGACCATGGTTATCTGTACTATCGAACGAACCGTCTGCATGTTTGCTGTTTTTTGAGACAAAAAAGGATACAAATTAGCACAAACAAATAACGTCTCCCCAAGGAGTCGTAAGGAGCGTCAGTTAACCTAAATGCAACTTTGCAATTACTTTATTAAACTGTGCCCCTATATTTGATGTAATTATATTGTAATCACTAGGTCGTAATATATAGGACGCTTCAAGTTTTACTCTGCTTTGACGCAATGAACTAAGACAAAACAAAAGATGTACGAATGTAAGATAAACACAGAAGAAATATGATCACTTCTGATCTTGCGACTTGAATTATGAAGTTATGGAAAAAGCTGGATGCGAGTGGCGCAAAATCGATCGTCGTGGAGATCTTTGGGGGAGACCTACGTCCAGTGAGTGAACGTCTTTAGATTGAATGGATGGATGGATGGTAATGTTATCACTCTTTTTAGTAAACTTCTTTAGCATGTTTGCTCTAAAACTAAATAATGCGTAAATTGAGATGTTTTAAAAAAGTGTCACTGATGTAAAGTTTTCACTGTAAAAATACCTTGGAATACATCTTTTTACCGCAAAACAGAAGTTTTTACGCTTATGTATCCAGTCTAAAGAGTATGGTTAGCAATATACACGGATATATGTACTATTGTGTTATCTGTAATAATAATCCATATATGGCGTATCACACTCCGTGACATAATGATGATGGATCATTTTCAAGTCCAGGCTGAAAACCAGCGCTTTTGCAACCTTCGTTGCGAGAGCAATTAACTGAGTCTGGGGTCTTTTTTCCAGTGTAGTAGCACTTACAGTAAAATATGGTTTGTAATGTATATATACTAATAAAAAATGTGCTGTGTATATGGTGGAAATAAACAAATTCTTTCTTTCTTTCTTTCTTCTTCATATATTAAACTTATTCCTGAAGAGTAGAATAAGTATAATTTTGGCATTTATTTAGTGACTTACCAGCGCTACGACGAGGAAACAGTGAGACTTTTGCGTTGTTATATTTTTTTGTATATTTTTAAATTTTAAATTCCAATGCGCGTTTTAATATCAAATAAATGATTGTTTCTTTTTTCTAAGAAAAAAAAAATGAGAACCTCATGAGAATATCTAGTATTACAAAAGTATACGATATTTCTAAGATTTTATAACTATATCTTCTAAGTTTCATTAAATGGCATACTAACAATAAAACTAATACATTAAATGCGCGAGATGCTCTTAAATTTATCCCTCGTAATGTAAATATTTTAGGGAACGAAAACCTCTATCTATTATTAATAGGATGTCGCTTTTAATAACAACATGTCATGTTCATTGTATTGCCTTCACGTCCCAAATTCCCTGTTCGCCAGGTACGGTATCTTGTTATGGATTATCATATCGTTCGAGTTCATACTATATACGTAACTAATACGTGAATATATTATTGAATAAATTACTATTTACATACATATTGGTTAATCGGATTTAACTCGATCTAATCGACTAGACATATGTATGAATGAAGCGACGATGGCGCAGCGGGTAATGCAGCCTGATCCCGCGTCAATCGAAACGGGTTCGATCCTCAACTAGCTGACTTTAAAATCGGCCTGAGCTTACAGTGAAGGAAAATATCGTGAGGAAACCATAGTATGGTGGTAGGGCCATTTTCTAATTATGCCCGCTTGGGTAGCTACCACCCTCAAGTTTGAAAACCTGTCGCCAAATACCAATCGGTGTGTTCAAACAGCATCACTTGAGAACCTCTAGGCTTATTGTGTTTACCATCCTGGACCACATCGTCACTTAACATCAGGTGAGATTGAGGTCAAAGCACTGACACGATTCCGTGAAAAAAAATCAAATTATTATCACTGTATACGTATATTTCTTTTGAAAACAATAAGAAAGTAGTACCAGTTTACCTTTTAAACATGTGGGTATACCTATTTCGTTTTCTTCACTTCTATTGAATTTTTATAGGATCGCCATTGGTCAGTGTATTACAAACACTAGAAATCTAGTATAACAATAATTATGAAAAAGTAAGATAATAAAGTTAAGACATTTCTCATAAAATTGCCAGTAAAATTGTCCATTGGATCAAATATGGTTCACAATTTTATGAGTTTTAATTTTTTTTTTATACATAAAATCATAATTATTGTCCAAAAATAAAAGTTCAACTATTTACTCGTCCCGTATCTAGCTAAGTCCCGTCAAAATCGGTTCAGCCGTCCCGGAGATTAGTCGGATCAGACAGACAGACTAAAATTTAATTATTTTTAGTACAAGTATTGTATATAAATTTATAGTTGATTAAAGCTGTTGTTTTGATATTAAAAACACGCACTTTAATATTATTTACCTGTTTAAATATTAGACCTGAAGATCGATACATATATTTTTTTAAACATAAATGTATACATTTTACGAGAAGATATATGGAAGTGTTCTACATCAAAAACAACCACAACGAACACACATAAAACATGTCTTACACATGAACTTTATCACGAACATCTGTTTAAGATAAATCTGTTCACTTCATACTGACACATTTTAGTGTAAGCTTGTTTTGATATTAATCAGTATAATTTATTCATTTAGGTGTGTAACCAGCAGTGGCGAAGCGTGAAAACATTTGTCGGTAAAGCCGGAGCTAAAAAATCCATGTGCTCGTCATACTTCTTCCTCTTAAAAATTAGAACAGTAATGAATGATGGATGCTTGTCCTACTGAGCGAAGCTATCCAGTAGCAGTTAGTGTTCGCCTTCACCATACTTAGGTCAAGTATCGAGTTACATAAACAGTGCATGTCGAGTATGATAACATACTTTGAGAATGAATAGTCCCCTCTTTCCTTCTTGGATAATAGCATTATGGTAAATATTTGTATACCAAATTATATATATCCACCACCGCCACGACCGAAAGTTTTGATTTTTTCCATAAAAGAGTTGTTATAGGAATTAGGAGCCTTTGAAAATGAAAAAATAGTCGATTTTTATCGTAATTTTTAGACGGTCGTCAAATAAACTGATAAATAAAACCTAAAGGCGTAGCAAAAGTCTTTCTTATTCTATTACTTGTAAAAAAAATATATCGGTTCAGTTTTGAAGGAGGAATCATCCCGAGCTGCAATTGTCCCTTTCGGTTTTATAACTCTTTTTTTTTGTGTGCAACGCGATACCAATAGATTTCTGAAATACCTACTTTCAAATTTGTCGCCAACCGCATATCCTCTTAAAGATGAAAATTTTAAGTTGTTTAGTACGATAAATACGATTTGTCGAAATCATTTCGCTTGTGACAAATGTTCCTATAATTATAACCCTATAATAACTTGTAAATGGGTTACTTTCTTGATCGTGGATTTTAACTATTTAATTTTAACACGACGACACGAGATGGCGACTTACGCCAAACGAAAAATAACGATAAATTAGATTATACATAAAATAATAATTAATGATTTATTTTTCCTTCATACTGTAATATTAAGTTAGAAGTGTCTTAGTGAAGTGAATATTTTTTTAGAATTTATAATATACTAGCTGTGCCCGCAACTTCGTCTGCGTGGAATAGTGACTTTGGGCAGCATTTTTCGGATTTTAGTTTATTCTGGATTATAATCACTGTCGTTACATCGTATAGCCATCGGGGAACAAAGCATACAGGCTGCTAGAATTATTAACACGTGATAAAGCCACATAAAGCTGACCGTGTGAAAAACAGCTAATACTTAGATCCACATCCACAACTTTTAGCGTCTGACCATAGGCTTTATTAATTGTCATCGCTCACATCGGTCGTAAGCTCACTGGAAACTGAACTCGTTTAAAACTAAACGGAAAATTGTTTGGAATGAGAGGAACCCGAGACATAAAAACACTACCACCTGTTAAAATCTCTGCTTCTATCAGGTTTCGTAGAACCAGAAATTTAAAAAAGAAAAAATCACTTTTAATCTAGTATTTCTTAGCAGCATTATGGGTACGCCGACTTTAAATTTATTTTATGAGCTGGTAGTCCAGGAGCACTAAGGGATTCTAAAAATTCTACTGGGTAATTGGTAAATTCTTCATCTTTAATAACTCTGTTAATGGAGATATACTCTACATTATCCTCCGAAACAAAGATCAAAACTTCAGCATTTATTGCTGCTGCTTGGTCGTTTCGTGGACTTAAAATAGCTCTTTCGCAAAGTCATGAATTTTCGCAAGTTTCCATACACGGATGATATGAGGTCTCGTATTCATGAAACTTCGCAGCATAGGTTTGCGTTTAGAACAAATTTTGCTTGTTCCTGCGGATACACACCGTTACCGATCTCAAGTTACTATAGAGAAAATATAGTAGCAATAGATACAACAATTTCATCTAATTTCTATCTGGTATGAATAAAACTGTAAGGCTGATATTTTTTATTATAATTTGTTATGCTAGTGCTTGGATTAACTTGGTAGAGTCTGAAATTGTACCCATCCTAACCATGGAAATATATCAAAGGATATTGCAGGGCATCATATGCTGCGACGCGGTGCCTGCGAAAGCCACCCCGTGACGCCCCCATCCCAAATGCAGCGGACGGCCCCGGTGGGTTTTAGTGGGTATTTCCGGGCGCTTCACGCCCGGGTGAGTCCCACACTGGCGCGGAGCTCGTCACTCCGTGCCCTCTTACCTGTTGTATTGGGGGACTTCGGTCTCACTAATACAATAGGTAAGGGTAGTGCGTAAATGCATTTCCCCTCGTCAAAAAAAAAAAAGAAAAGGGCATCATATGCTCGGTGTGTTTCATAATAACGTTGTAAGCGATCATCATGAGTGCGCTGCACGATGTCACGTCTATTACATTCCTGATTGACTAATATTACTGCAACTTCGTCTGCAACGGGGACATTGTACTTTTCACGATGTTCTTCCACAGGACGTCTATCAGCCTTATTTATAACTTTATCATTGTTATTTTGGCCTTATAGGATGGAATCTATTGCGGCTTTGAAACTTCTGACATACGGATTTACTTGATGTAACATATTCTCAAGTTGAAATATAAAGTTGATATTCAGCTGAGGAAAGTTATGATGTAGTATATGAGCCTGTTCATTGTAATTTGATACAAAATAAATTTAAAGAAATTTTGGCTCATTTTGGAGAAGCAAAGATCCAATCAAGTGATAAATTGGCCCTACATCTTAAAAGTTGGATGTGATATGTTTGACCCCAAAAGATGTCATTTGGAATATACTATTATATAAACGGATATAGTCTAAAAATCTTTACACAGAGGATGCTCACTATTTAGTAAAACTTTTATAAAGGGGCTCATGATAAGTTTCAATGAGCACTTTGCCACCTGAATAGCATATTCCATTTGGTTCTTTTCTCCATTTTTGAGCATTACAAAACTGACAACATACCACCATACCTACTATAGATGCGAATTCAGAGTAATCAATTCTGGGCGAATACAAATAACCTGTTTTCTCTTTGGTAATCCATGGAAGGATGTCAATTTCCTCTCCAGTTTCTGGGTCTTCTATCAAACTTGATAACATTTTATTGAGTATATGCCGAAGTCGATCGGCATTTAGTCGTGACTGACGTTGTTCTGCAGTTTCTTTCTTCTTAACGATCAGCTGTTAATCGAGATTCACAATCTAAGCTACTTTCCAGCTTTCTAGACTGCAAAGTTCGTGCTTTTTAGGAGCTCAGGCGGGTTTCCCTATCAGTAAAGGTCTCAGACTCACGCGATATTGCATGAGCCTTGCGATCGGTGGACAAACGTGCTTCACACTGGTCCCTGTTCATCCTAACTCAAGTGGCCATCATTCGAGAACGATGTGAAATCAATCGAGATTTTCGCTGAGCTGATGTTTCTGTAATATGAAACCTGGCCTGACGTTACTGAAATGCAGTGAACTAATGAGAACTAATCTCATCCTTATAGCATTTCTGCTGCACCGGGGTAGGTTGGATCTTTTTCGAGGCATTCTTATAAGAAGTAGTAATTAGTACTAACTCAGCGTTATTTAGTGAACACACACTCATCATAAACAAAAAAATTAAATACTTACAATCTGTAAGTTTATTACACAATCTGTAAGTAATTATACAGTTTAACTTTATTACAGTTTAATAACTATTAAGACGTAATAACCTAACCTATTAATTATCGAAAATAAAAGAAATGTCTAATAGATACATTTATGTATTAATTAATCGCAAATTACTAAATTGTTTTTTAAACATAAAAATTAAGAACTTGTATTTACAGTTTAACTAATAAGACGTGTTTACCTAATTTGAAAACTAATTAACCTATACTATATACATACAATATGTATTTACAAACCCTAAAATATAAATAAATAAAATAAGCAAACAGTCAGTGTTATCGAATGCAACTGTTACGCCATGCGCCTCCGAAAGCGGCCCGGCTCTCGACGTGCTTTATCTATACATATGTATATAAACAACCTGCAATGCCAGCCTAACCTGAACTCTATTTCATATGAATGATGATATATGTCTGAGGTCAACTTAAATTGGAATATTAACATTTCCGAAACTGATCATTTTTAACTTCTATTTATTATCATATTATTATTAACATAATATATAATCATACTTTTATATAGACCATTATGGAGTTTAGTAAAGTGTCATACAATGCATCTGAACAGAGAAAGAATTTAGATAGAATAAATGTTCAACGTGATTCTTTAAATTGGCATAACTTTTTTATTTATGTACCGATTGACATGAAACAAACACTAAATATTAAGTGAAGCTTACTACAATATATTAGTAAAAACTGCATCTAAATCGGATAAGCCGTTTCTGAGATTAGCGTGCACAAACGCACAGACAAACAGACAAACAGACAAAAATTTTAAAAATCATAGTTTTGGGTCCTGTTTGCGTTTATAAAGTCCTAATAATATTTTTTCTCATATATCTTCCATGTACAGACAGCGATCCGTTACATTTTTATTATATGTATAGATTTTTATCAAAATGTTAATTTTGAAGTGCGCCTATATATCAAAATGATTAGCAATAGAGTTTTTAACCAATAAATGTATTTCGTTTTCAGATATATACATATATATAGTTGACACTATCGTCAAATATTTTATCTGTTATCGATTTTATCTTTCGAATAAAATTATTAGTGTAATGCACGTAATAAAAAAATGTTACATAACACCATTGGGTAATTAGGATTACACCTTAGTTACATACACGTTAGTTTATATATAATACAGATATAAAAATATACATTACAAAGATTTTATTCCCAAAGCCGGTTAATTATTTTTTTCGAAAAATGTCATTTGCTTAAAATACCGTAAAAATATGAACATGAGGTTTAAAATTAAATGGAATAAGCCGCAATGTACCGGCATACTTTCAGTACAAAAAAGGGCTACTTTTATAGAATATATACAATAGCGCTTTCATTGTGTGGGTGATAATTAAAGTAAAATGTGCATGTATATGTGAATTAGATTCGTCGTTTCTTGCTAGGTAGTATGAGCAGGTTTTTAGTGTGCGTGTTTTATGACTAAGATGTGTGGTTGTTACAACACCATGTAATAATAGTATATTTGCTGTTTGTGAAGTCAGTGTTGTGAATTTTTTTTGGTAAAGCTATAAGGAATCGGGTTATTAGAGCGCTTCGCCACTGGTAACCAGTATTATTTGCAGATCATCATAACAGTGTTGCTTGTTATGAGATTCGTGTCTCGATTGGTAATAATCGCCGAATCACACAAATTTTACCACCTCACCCAATGCTTTATTTTGAGTTATATAGTAACAACGAACACCATTTATTTTTAACCAATAGCCACGTATTCTTATTATGGTACAGCGCTTTGACACAATGAGCTTAAAAAGAAATCTCAAATTTTCTCAAATGATAATGGAGAGAGCTGCACGTGGAGTTTCAATACGTGAGCGGGTCAAACACGGAGAGATCTGCAGAAGAGCTAAAGTAACCGATATTGCTCAAAAAAATTGCTAAACTTAAGTGGCAATGGGCTGGGTACATTGCTCGCAGAAATGATGGGCCCAACGGGTTCTCAAATGGCTACCTTGTATCGGAAGACACTATTTGAAGGTAGCAGGTGTTCCACTGGATGCGGGTGGACCGGGGCTGTGGAGGATTTGGAGGAGACCTATGTCCAGTAATAGACATCTTTCGGTTGAATGGGTGGATGCACCACAATTTCACCTGATTTTAGGTAACGATGTCGTCCAAGATGGTAATTATGCAAATGCTAGAGATATACTGTCCGAATATAGCTGTAGGTGCTTGGCAACAAATATAGATTTGAGCATGATAGCTGGCATGGGTGGGCGTTAGACAAAGCTCTATCGCTAAGATATGGTTTTGCTGTGATCTTTTTTCTTACCAAACGTGCAAGCGCATTTTGAAGTAAGATAAATACATTTGAACCTACGCTCAACGAAGTAGTAATCAACCACAACATCGCATAAAAAATAATTTAAATTTACGATCAGATAATCAGCACAAGCCGAGGGTCGTACCACTTTGGATTCCTTGCGCTAGCTAGCACTCTCTCAGCTGAGCGCCTTATTTTGTCACTTCAAGAAAAAAACATCTAAAATTAGTATCGGTGTAAGGAATCATGTAAATATTTTATATGGAAAGTCCACATGGATGACGCAAATTTATATTGTGAAAATAAACGATAGCGATGTATGCTAGTTACTTTACTGTAATTGTATTCCGCTCATCGTATTGCAGTTGGTTTGATGTGTTTATGTTGTTTGTAGTTCTGTGCAAATCGTCGAAATACAAACATAATGTCTGATTGGAATACGCGTGGATACGCTTCTATAACAAGCTACGTGACATACGAAACAAAACTTTAACATACACATATTGTTGAGACGGATATAAATTCTAGTAAAATTCTTTAATACAAAAACAGAGGATATTTCGTACAGTTAAAATACTTTGCAGTGTGGATAATAAAATTAAATTGAATGTGCTTAAAACAAGTACAATATTATGCGGAAACCTGAATATTTAATGACATGTGTTCTTAATACTATCATGTACAAATTCTTCAGTGTTTGAGATCATTTATACGTCGTGAGAACGCGCATTAGTTATTTTTTTTCTAACCTAGCTAATTATAATATAATAATATATAATATAAATATAATAATATATAGCTAATTAGCTAATAATTAGTTTAGCCTTTACAGCTTCATCGTGACTTTGGCGACGAATGTTGAAGGCACTCAGCCACAAAAAGGTAACTAGCTCAAGGGTTACTAAAATGGTACGAGCCTCGGCTTGGCCGTTACCTGACTTTGAAAACTCTTTCGCGAATTTGATCCTAACTAAACCCTACATTTTTTATTTAACATAAATAAATAAAAAAAAGGTTCTTTACAGGATCTATGTACCTGCGTGTTATGTGCAGGAGTGTGTACGAAACGCGCATCAGCTAAGTTCTATCCTACTCTCTAAGGTAATTATTTACTCAAAAGTCGTATTCATAAATAATTTCATTACATTTCTTCATGAAATAAAGGCTTAATAATAAAATCTACATATATAAAAAAATGAAAATGTTGGATCTCTTTTTAAGAATACACATAGAGAAGTGTTAGACTTGTCAGAGTTAAAATGTATATTTAATATTTATAATATTTAAAATATAATATTTCACATTAAATAATTAATTGTTTACGTTCGTACTGCTAGTGACAGCATCATTATCCCTTACGATTAGTCCAATGCGTTTTCAGTCGCACGTCATCGTCAGATATGAAAAGAAATTCAAGCGATTAAAAACGCAGTATAAATTTGTTTTTAGCATTTATGGAAATTATTTATTACTCTATAACGGTTTACGAGTTAATACCAAAATTACACAAAAAGGTAAAACTATTTTTTGTTTACACGAATTTCCCAACTTTCCGGGCAACTTTCTCTTTCCTTGTCGGGAATATTACTAACATTAAATGTTATACCAAAACGGACTATATCATCTGAACTACATTTTCTTCTGAACTATTTCTTGAACAAATAAATAAACTTGTGTTGTCGCTAGTAAACGGTTATTTTATGATCGGAACACCCTATATCTGGTCCGATTAATCAACGGATACGTCGAGGTCGTGCGTGAGCGTAACACCACGGATGCGAGTGTCACGGACGAAACGAATCGCGCCGAACGCGACATTGTCATCTCTCTAGGTCGTGAACTAGATCCAAACTAGGATCCTCTATGTAAAACTATCTCAGACTGTATATTTAAATAGTATCTATATATAAATAGGCAAAGGTAAACAGTTCAGAAAAGTTATTTCCTCATGATTTTCTCTTTAATTTTGTTACTAGCTATTAACGAGGCTCAAATTTTCAATCAACACTAAATAGTTTTTTATATCAAAAATATTTTTAAATGTAAAAACTTTTTAAATAATTAAGGTACTTTATAAAATTAATTATATTTTACATTTCAGCCGTTATTCATAAATTTAATCTAGCGTAAATTTATAAATTAATAAACACAATAAAGAGACAATTATTCATATTATTAAGATTATCTTATCAAATGCGACGTCTCGGATTTCCTTTGGAGCGAGCAACCGGTGCGATATGCAAATAACTTGTTTTAATTCGTTTGCCCAAACAAACATTTATTTATCGATTTTCTGTTAATTTTTTTTAAGTAGGCGGCACAAGAATGCTGGCCGGAGAACGACAGAATAAAATAAATACTTTTATTTTTAGCTAGTAGAATTTTGGCTAGCTCTAATTTAAACCCTTCATTTGACACAGAGTCAAGTTGTTCCGTTATCTATACTAATAATAATAATATAATAAAGAGGAAAGATTTGGATTTTTGTATGTAACGAATAAACTTAAAAACTACTGGACCGATTTGGGTGAAATTTGGTATGGAGATAGTTTGAAATTCAGGGAGTGACGTAGGATAGTTTTTATTACGAAAACCCACGGGAATGGGAACTACGTGGGTAAAACGGCGGCGAGCAGCTAATATTAATTTAAGTTCATGAATACATAATATGGGAGAGAGACATTATGTTATATATCTCATACATAGCATTACGTCTCTCTCCCGTAAGTACGCAGAGACAAATTCCTTCCAATTCTACGATCTTGACACATCTCTTTCGCTTCTTTTACTTTCATGAGAGCTTTCATTCACGTTTGTCGGTTATGAGTACTCTTCACCTTTTTTTTTTTTTTTTTTTTGACGGGGGGAAATGCATTTACGCACTACCCTTATCTATTGTATTTGGAGGATCAAGGTCCCCCATACAATTCCCCCGGAAATACAGTCGCCCGGAAATACCTTCACCTGACCTTTCTTTAAAACGTCTTCGATCTGGTCGAGATACGTTCACCTTAAAGACGTACCCAGTCGGCTTTGCCTTTTAAATTTCGTTTAGTCAACATTTTGTCATCCATCATTAGCACATACCATAACCAACTAAGGATTCCTTTCTCGGTCTTTGTTCTCTATCAAACAAAACATAAATATAGTATATTTTAAGAATGTAATATATATTTTAATATCCTTATTTTGATGGCGTATGTTTAGAACTTTATGTTTTTAATCTGAGGTCGAGTGTACTCATTTTTAACTGTGTGACAACAGCTGGCACAGTTCCAATCTTCTTAGAGATATAATTGAAATTTTATCGGACCTTTCAACTACAGAACTATAAAACCACCTCGTTTCACAGACGCTATATAATATTAAAAGCGTTTTTATTATATTTTCCTAGAATAATATTTTGAATTAACGTGGTATATGTTTACAGTACAGTATTTAAAGTGCTACGTTAAATTAAGTGTTTATTTTACGATATTTTTGATGAATGGTCAAGGTGAATGTATAATATCATAACCGTACCCATATTATGTTTATTTCATTTTAAATATATAATAGTTTTATATAATCTTGGTATTTCTTTTGTTTTCTGTGTTCTTCATAAAAAAAATCTTACCATTAAAAATATATTAATAAATTTGAATTAAAATATATGAAATAATGTAAGTAATCTTCATAAATCTGATTGCATATAATGTATACTTTTGTGAGTTTTTTTCAGAGTACATTCGCGAAGGTTTATAGTAAAATAGTCTTTCTGTGGTATTGTAAAGCACACCAAGTAAGGATAATGTCGAATAAAAAACAGTTATTTCATTTTTTTATCTGATCAAACGCTGTTAACCTTCTGGTTTAACTTGATAGCTTCGCCGGATCTCGGGGCGAGCACTTAAGGCACTCAGCCTAAAATAGTACACGAAAATGGTTCGACCCTCGGCTTGAGGTGATACCTGTTTTAAAAATTCCGCAGAATTTGCCCTAGCTAACCTAGCAGTCAGTAAAACTAGGAGAAAATATCCCTTACAGAATGTAACTTACAGTAGTTTGCAAGTCTGTGTATGTGTTTGTGTGTGCAATATGATGCGTGTGACATCTATTATCAAACATTTATATTTATATGCAAATATACGAGTATGCGTCCGGTTTCAATATGCCACCTCAATCTGTTTTATCAACATGTCTTATATCAATCCTTTTTTCGCTCTAAAGTTTATCTAATGATCAGTATCAATGATCAGCCAGAAAAACGAATACATTTTCGGTTTGATCGCAATCATAACTTTTATGATTCGCTATTTTAACCCACCGTTAATAAGCCACAATAAAATATAGATCGATCCTTGACAAGCACATTTGGCGTACTCACCCAAACGTTCGAACATATCGACGTCCATGCTAGTTCGAATATCCTAACCGATATCAATAAACGTTCGCTATCCGGAGTGTGCACCGGAATCTTTCGCTTCATAAAAGTAGATGGGATCTGTGATTCGGGCGTACGATACCTCCGCTGTACCCACTCGGACGCACCGACGGCCAGCGTTTCCACTTAATAAAGTTCAAATGAACCGAGCCGAATGTTTGCCACACCAGCAGTACACCGCAAAATCTATATCGATACAAGGAATCTCTTAAACTGTCTTTGCAATAACGTTCCAGCGCAATTATAAACCGAAAAAGATAGTGCACTTCTATTCTAATTTCTACTGATATTGTTGTATATTTCAAAATTATACCAATACATTGTGTCCTAATAAGACACTAATCACATTGTTTTGGATGTTCAATACGTACCACACTGATGAATAAGATATAGATTTTAACTCTATTTGCGATGTAACGCAAATATAATTATGTATTTATGTTTAAATAGTTCAAAATATTTTCTTTATCACACGACTTTTTTTCCTGTTAGTGACTATTAATGAGGTTTATAGTTTTCGACAATATTTTGTTATAATTGAAACTTAAATGTTTGATGGTTATGATTGAATTTAATCCACTGAGAAAATACCAGTAATTTAATTATAATTGAATTCATTATTTTCCGAACAACATTCTACTTATTCTTATTAATCGACTTCAAAAAGAATGAGGTTCTAAATTCGTCTGTCTTTTTTGTTGTATATTTTTTACTCGATTTCTCAGTCAATTATGGACCGATTTGCAAAATTTTTTTTTATCGAAGGAGTACATTCCCGATGTGGTCCCGTTTCAAAGCAGAGTTTGATCAGTGGAACTCAGGGAAATAAAAAAACCCCTTGAATATTATGAACACTTAAACGTGTTTAATACATTCGTTTCCAAAGCTATTAATTAGGCTTCTTTACAGCTATATCTAAACATACATACTCAAACTAAAAAGTAGAAAAAAAAACATTTTTTTCATTTACAACAAAACCGACTTTAAAAGAATAGACTATAAAAATGCACTAAAAACTCAATACATAATTACTTTATTAATCTGCTTCGTTAGATTTGGAGTCGGTGCCAGCAAGCTATCACAATTACATATAAGCTTAATAAAGGACTAGGATGATTTCAAAGAAGAATTATTCAAAATTGAATATAATTAGCGACATACATTTACACCAATTTGTTATCCATAACCCCTTGAGCACTAACCTGGCGTTTACGCCAGCCTTCTGTTATTTTCCTATTGTCTTCATATTGTCTCATTTTTATGGATAATCGACATAATAAGCTGGTATCGATTTCAAAATTAACGAAGCAGATTATTGTAAAGTAATTATTTATTGACTTTTTAGTGCAGTTTTATAGCGTATTATTTTGTAGTCGGTTTTCTTTTTAATTTAAAAAAGGTTTTTTTTTTTTAATCCAAATATATAATATACAACTGTGTAAAATATGCTTCATAAACGAAAAACAAATTATTTTATCTCACTACAGAACGGTGAATGCTTTTACCTCAAAAAGGCATTATGTATTTCCTGCAGCCACTCTATGTTGAGGAAGCTCGCTCTTCCATGCCATGTTATTTCCTTTTCACCTTTCTAGGATGCATCAAAGAGATATGAACGTATGTAGATAATATTATCTAATATTAATTGTTTCTAGAAATATTCATCTATAATACTGTTTGCGCCATAAAGATGATTACAAAAAAATACTCATGTTTAATAATACTTAGAAATTTAAAGAAGCGAATTACTTTTGATGGGTTTCGATAATAATCGAAAATGTAACCTTTTTGTCAGTGGAAATTTATGACCAATATTATTTTAATGTATCGTAATTTTTATATCATTATAACAAATTAGTATAAAGGTATAATTAATGGAATATATATACACATTCAATGCATACAACTTATTGTATAATTTCTATAAATCAATACAACATATATTCTACATATATAGAATGACACATATGTAGAATGACAGCCTAAAATAAAATCATTGTTCTAAAATTAAAAATGTTACAAGTTTTAGTGGAATAAATGTATTATTTTAAACTAATGAACAGTATTCACTCAAAGAAATACTTGTGAGTGCCCTCTCAGCCTCATGTCACTAGAGTGTGAATCAAGGTCTACGCTACATAAAAGATTGCTAAGTGTTCATTTAAGTTCTTACGTTGATCGAAGGTCGCAGAAGTAGGTCTGGCAGAGAACTCTCATCTATGCTGACATAACAATATAGTCTATGTGTGTTTAAAACTATTGTATTTTTTTTTGTAATATTTTTATACGCTGCAGAATACAGAGCGAAGAAATTTTCATTTTGATGACTGCTGGCATAATAACAAAACGTTGGGTGGAAAATTCTAGTAACATTGGTGTTGTTTCCTTTGTTATAATACAAACTCATTAAATATTCTACTTAAGAATAACAATATATTCTAACAAAGAGAAGTAAAATTTTTTATTTCAAGTCAATTACATAGTATAAATGAAAAATAATTTTAGGAACACAAGTTTAACATGTACAGCACAGCATGCGGTACTATTGATGACGTGCATCATGTTCTGACGGAATGTGTTAAAAATTATAATGTTAGGATAGATTTTATTAATAAGTTTAAGTTAAATAAATTAGATGTAGGAATGTTCCATAGTATTTTAGTAAATCCTACTAAAGAGATTGCTAAAATGCTATGTGAATTGATTGAAAGATGATATTATGAAAGATGATGTATGTAATGAAATAAACCTTTAAAATTAGTAACATTAGGTTATGATGGGGCTGATATGACTTATGTCAAAAGCCCCTAAAAAAAAAACTTAAATAAAAATAAAAAAAAGTTTAACATGAAAGATAACTGAAGAAAATTACTCAATTAGATTTTTGCAAGCACTTGTGAAATTGCTAGTAACTATGTAGGTATTAAGTGTACATTATAATAGAAATACTCTGTAGGGATGACAGTAAGCCAGTAAGCGACAAATATTAATGTAAAATGAAAATAACCCAATAAACTTACCCGGGTTATTTTAGTTTCAGACGTGATCATTATCCTTAATACTATGATTATGACACAGCTAAAGTGTTAATGTAGCAGAGAGTCTCGGACAGTATTATTCATGAGGGTTCTGTATCATAATATTATTATGTGGAAGCGCCCGAGGGTATGATCGATCAGTGTGACACGGAGAGTTTAGATAGTAAAGGAAATGTCTACAATGACAAAGGAAGACAAGGATCGTAAATTCTCACTACTTATGTCAAGAAATGACGGGTTATTTCGACTATTGTTCTTGATACCGTATTAAAATGATGATGTTAAATGATATAGTGTGTCTACACTGTATGTATATACTTAATTATCTGTATTATAGTATATCGAAGCGATGATGGTGCAGTTGGCAATCAGCCTGAACTTTCAGTGAAAAGTACAGTATAAGAAAAGCTCTGACAGCTTTATATAACTTATGGGGCGAATGCTTATGGTAAAAACGGGAGCTAGTGCAAAGCAACCAAAATGGTATCTACTAACATCGATATAATCTGCTACGTGTAAAGAAAATTTCGCGTTATTAGGCCTAGTTTAAATCAGAGAGTAAGATTAAAAAATGTATGAAATCATATGCAGTAACTAATAACCATTAAGCTTTTTTACTGTCATGACAACTTACAGCACAAAACATTTTGTTAAGCCGCAGTCATATTGTGAGTGGATTTCCGCATCCATCGAGAACAATGCGCTTGAAATAGAGTCTCTACGTCCCCTTGAGTGAGCCATAATGTAACGAGCTAGTTCCTGCACGCACGTTGTTTCTATTACAAAATTACTTGTTACTACTGAATGGTCCCTACGTTATATTCTCTCATAAAATGTTAGATATATTATACGTATGTATCTGTTGCTCCTAAATTTCGGTTACAGCAGCCGCATTAAAACCACATTGTTAGAAACCTTAGAAGAGATTCTTACGTTCTACTCTATCATGTGTAGGTAACCTATGTTCGTGACAAACGTTCGACTACTCTTTGTGTAGGTCAGAATTCCCTCAGAATAGTTACATTGAATAGCCACCAGTAGTCTGGCTTTTAATTTGGAGCGTTTAACATCCAGTTTCACTTTGCTTTCGATCTCAAACGAGTTTATTTTTTGATTTATAAAGGTTCTCCATTCTGACCGTTTCTCAGCAATACCTTAACATTCAGAGGGGTTGGTTTTGCCACATTTCATGTACATTACACATAACACTTGCTATGATGATCCAAAACTATCCAGAGAAAACCTTGTTAAAAATATATTCTGCCCGCGATTACGTTCGCGTTGACTTTAGATTTGGGACCAAAGAGAAAATTCGTTATTGTGAATGAATTCGTTGTTAATGAATGAGTTAGATACGTTATCGCAAAGTAATCTCTAAGAATGTGATGAAACTTATTTTGTGCTTACCTCTTAAAATTTAACCAAAATAAACCTCGGCTTGTGACCAAATATTCCTTTTTTTTCGACGTATATAAACAGTTAGGATAAATTCAATATGAAACAGTTCATAGTTCAGGGAATATGGTCTCATGATTTGGAAGCCTTCGTTTAGAGCTTTGACATGGTGCTGGAACAGTAGTTTGCTTGCTAAAGTTGTGTGGCAGAATGCGCAAAACGTCTGTCAAATATGTATATACGAGGGAATTTTATCAATTGTACTTTTTCCCAGACAAACTTCAACCCGTCCATTCGCCAAAGTAAATTCGACAGTCTATTAATTCGAAAAATTTTCCAACCTAAAAAAGCGATCCACGACTATGCGTCTTAAAAATTGTTAAGTTGCTTGTTTCAGAAACATCGTACTCGATTTTTGGTTAGCGGTGTGGAATATGCTTTCCGGCATCTCTAAAATAAAGTAGATCATTTATAAGTTTCCAATAAAACCGCATCCATGATCCATAGTAGTTCCGATAAGACAAGAAATTAACCCCTCAACCTCCTTCACTTCCCGTTGCATTATTATCCAGACGCGCGTCTTAATAAAGTCGAAGGGGATAAACACTTATCTTCTCATAGTGTTTGTTGCCTTTTATTTTATTTATTAGTACATAATATTTTTTTATAAATAATGATACTGAATGAGATTAGTACGGCGTTGAATCTTGCATTCAGGTTAGAAAGTTACTCGAACTCACTCAATGTTTTAAGTAAAGTACCGTGAGAGGTCTTTATTATGTTTGTGAGGAATTTCGTTTCATTTCGTTTCCATCTTTGTTCCGGAGTTCGAGGAAATTTCACTATATTTATTGATAAACTTAGTTGCGTACTTAAAACGAAACGCATATTACTGTAAATCACTCGCGATAAACTACTACAATCTGTGAAAACAAAGCAATTGTAGGATGTTGTGCAAGTTCGAAATGTGAACAAGAAACGAAATAATGCTTTTAAATTCGTTTGATAATCGATTTTGTTTCAGAGTTCTTCCGTCTTGAAAATATACCAAGACAATGAAGTTGATTGTCCTCTGATAGACACAAACGTTTTCAGATCTATTTTTTAATTTCCTCCTTTATCTCCGCTGTTTGTCAGTCGATTGTTTTTGTTCATTAACTACTATTGACGAGTTTTAGTGATACCCATGCAAATATTTTGAAATCAGTTTTTCTCTCAAGTTTTCAGAAATTATTTATGTTTTTCGACCAATAGGTAAACGTCAGTAATTCTACAAAACCACCACTCTATGCTGTACGTTATAAGTGGACTATTTATTTAAGACGTAACATAGGAACTTACTAACAAGTCCATAATCATGCAAATTTACATTTACGGAGAAAATTAGCGATTTGCAAAAATACTTTTTTTAAGCCAATGAATACTTTGAAAATAGATAAAACTTGAATTGTTTAATTCACATGTTTTTTTTTTCTAACTAGTTAACGCAGTTTACCAGAAGGGGCTTTACGTCTTTGTGGGCGAGTGCTGAAGGAAT
Organism: Samia ricini; assembly: GCA_014132275.2. NCBI lineage: Eukaryota > Metazoa > Arthropoda > Insecta > Lepidoptera > Saturniidae > Samia > Samia ricini. Next base: position 7,932,069 of record AP028159.1, read on the forward strand.
TCAGCCGCCAAGCCGCAAAAAGGTGACTAGCACAAGAGTTACTAAAGTGGTACGAACCTCGGCTTGGCCGTTACCTGAGTGTAAAAAAATTCCGCTTAATTTTGAAGCTAGCTAAGTAATTCACATGACTAATTCGTTGATTCTTCTTTATGTATTTAAGTTCTACCTGCTTAGAACACTTTGCAAATTTAATACCATTAACAAAGCGAATTCATTCGCGCGACCTTAATATGTTGCTAAAGTTAGCATTCACACTCCTTTGTACTTTAATACATTTGTTTCACATACATACTTGTATATAAGTCATAATAACTATTGCTCATTGTGTTTAAGCGTATCCTATTCTACATAGGTGATGGAATTTTTCATAAGCAATGTTTTATTGTTCTAGAAATAGATTTAACTGTTTATATGTGTTTAATGTAACTATTTACAATGTGAAACTTGATTTCTCCATTTAATACAGGGGGTTAAAAAGCTCATAGGATATAGATATATAGAGCAATATGGCTTTTTAAAATTTAGAGAGAAAAGTAGTGTAGCAACTATAATTAACAATCTTCTATATTTAATTGATGGAAGCGTTACTTTATAGCATTCTGTTGAAAATATTTGGATTTATTTTACTAACCGCTCGAAATGATTCTTAGGTGTAACATATTTTGAAAACTTTACTGGGGAAAAAATGTAAAAATATGAGAACCAATCAATAAACAATAAAATAGATAACTATATAATAATCTACGATAAAAAGAACATATTAATAAAATAAGAGAGAGAATAATATAGCATATTCTACGCAAGGATACAGACAGATAACAAACTTTGGCCTCATGGCGCATTTCATTTTTTCAACTTAGTGTTTTCAGCGTTCGCTACTAATTTACTAATGAAACTTCGAGTTCGGAAAAAAAATACGTACCATTACCCATGGGCTTTTAAGTCTTGTGAATCAGTGCAGGTTACATATTTTTTGTTTTCTGTCTGTCATTTCATACTGTTTTTCATATACACCATATATCCATTCAACCGAAATACATCCACTGCTGGACATAGGTCTTCCCCAAAGATCTCCATAACCATCGGTCATGTGCCACCCACATCCAGTAGATTCCTGCAACCTTCAGCAGGCTGTCGGTCCATCTTGTGGAAGCCTACGCATGCTGGGTTTTCCGGTACGCGGCAGCCATTCGGGAACCCGTTGATCCCATTTTGTATCGGTTCTACGAGCAATATACCCAGCCCATTGCCACTTAAGTTTGGCAATTCTTCTCGCAATGTCGCTTACTTTGGTTCTTCTGTTGATCTTATCATTTCTGCTTCGACCAGGTAGTGAAACTCCTAGCACGGACACAATTAGCATAATATATTCTAAGCAAAGACACAGCTAAAAATAATAGACAATAAAATAATAATAACTCATAGTAATAAGAGCTTTTATGAAATTGTAATATTTTATGGCACACAATAACATTTTATGAATGGAAAATTTTTCATCACTTTTAAAGATATGATAAAGTTATCATTTTCTATTTGTTTTTAGGCAAATGCATTGCATTTTCCCGAGATCTTCTTTGTCCAGGAGCATGTTACTTTCCTGTTTTCCATATCCCCTAGTTTATTTTTATCCGTGTGGAATGCAATATAAAAGTCACTATAACTAGATGGCGTTAAATGAATGTTATTTTTCTTGATTTCTGCATGAATGTTGACCATGTTTTTTTTCTAATATTTGGTTCTGTTTAGGGCTAATACAATGAAACAGCCTTATATGCACCCTTTTTAGAGCAGTATATCAAAGTTATTATTTAGGTGTAAATATGTAGTTAAATTTTTATGATTTTAGTCTTAAAGATTTCTCCGTGATTTTCTCTGAGACTAACTGCACTTTCCAAAGACAAATAAAGATGAAAAAATATTAACCATTTTTTAATAATTTGCGGCCTTTGAGTTTTACATAAAACTTCAATACAATTTTAATTAAATCTTGTATCTTATTATTACTTTAGATATTAAGTATTTTTTTTTAAATCTATACGAATAATTGTTATATTTGGCTCAGAAAAAATCTTCATGTAATCTTACAAAAGAAATAAGTGTACTTTTTAAGAATCATAAAATTTTTTTACTTACTTTTTTAAACTCAAAAAATTCACGTGAAATTGGAAAGTTCCTAGCAAAGGTGGCGAGAACACCCTGTGTAGGTAATCAGGATGTTGAATAAATTTGAATATAAGAAAGGAAGAAAATTTTAGTGATTAGGTACATAGGTGTTGTTATGTAAAAGCTTGATACTTGTACATAACCATCTGGCACCTAAAACTTCTAGTGCGTTAAATCGTTACTAGTTAATTTCTATGAAAAAGCGTAATCATATTTAGTGTAGACTTTTCCTGGAAATCATTCCTAGACTAATTTTGATACTATGATTTTAATTGTTTAATAGTTTTTAACTGACATAGGTGGGCGACCTACGACTTTACTAAAAATAAAGATAAACATCCTTTGTTCCAGTCCTAAAACTATAAATGTCTTTTTGTCATAAAAAAGGTCTTGCTTAAGGTTAAAATTGTGAAGAAATGAAAAAGTTGATAACACAGAAATACATTTTCTTTAAGTGGCTTGTGCTCGACACATTTATTTTAAAACAATCTCGTACTTATTTCATTATTAGTTATATAGACATATTTTCGTATCCAAAGAATGTATTTAAAACTAAATTATGCAATGAAGTTGTAGCGATTTATATATTTTTTTCTAAATATGTATATAACATACACACACACACATCCAACCAAAACGCGCAGTTCGCGTCATAAAACAAAATTCGTTTTCTCCTTTACTTGTAAATATTTTATTCAAAAATGTTAAAACTGTCAAGTTCTGTCTTCGTTTCATTAAACTCATTCCTATTCGAATTAAAAAAAAATTAATTCAGTAAGCACTAACACTAATATTTTTGACAATAAACCTTACTCTTGAAAGAAACCTCATTCCAAATTTTGAAACTAAAATTGAAAAAAAAAAAAAACAATCGTTTTAGACTTTCTTATATATGGATAGATCTTTTAGATATACAAAAAACTATTATGGAACCTAGTAACTTTATATAATTTAAATGGTTTACAGCCGTTACTTCTTGTATACTACAATAATAAAGTTACCACAGAACTCGACAAGAAAATGTAAGTGAAAGTTACTGAAAGGTCTTTATTATGTTTACAGGGAATTGTGTTTCGTTTCCGTTTGTTCCGGAGTTGGTGAAAAATTACGTGATAGATGTTGCTAAACTTAGTTGTGGACTTAAAATGTATTACTTTTAATATGCGGTACGTGACTTCTGGTAAGTGTGTACACTTAACAACATAAGAATGGAAGTGCTAGATATTTTGAGTTTATATTCTTAATTAACGGTATGTACAGTTAAGTTCTAAATTGCTAGCCGGTTATCGTAAAATGGAAAATTTCGGCGCGAATAACAATCTACGTTCTTGTTTTTACGTTTATAATCTATTTTGAAAAATATATTTTTATTATGCCTACTGGCTAGTACATAACAGTTCATAGTAATATAGCCAACATATTAGATAATATTTAGTTAATTTTATATACAATTATTGTTTTATAGGACTTTTAGAGATTCGTGTAAACTTTATATTTATATTAGGTGGTAATATAATGCACCGCAGATTAAAATATAATAAAAAGGAATGATAGGTACTTATAAAAATATTAAACAGAGCATTGTTGGTTAACTTTATTGTCTAATTTAATTAATGAATGAAAGATTTCGCATTTAACTAATTGCATTATAAATTGTATATTTTGTTTAGGTTAATAAAAACAAAAACTCAAAAATAACGGATGTCTTTTCACGTCATATAACACGTCGAATAACATATGTTTAAGAAATCAAGGCTTTTTATGAATCGGGTCATCGTAGCATCCGGCCGTGCATTCCCCGCAGACAACTTGAAAAGTTTATGTGTTATACGTCAGGGCTGAAGGAAATCCGAGGTCTCTGAGGAGTGAAAATAAAATGAAAGATAATAAAAGAAGGACGTGTGTCTCGAATGTTACTGGAGATTTATTTTATATCCGAGTCCCAGAGTTGTTTGGCTAGTTAGATGGATACGTACAGTTGTAGATTACGGCTTCCGTTTTATTTTGCACTATAAAATTCACCCACTAGATTGAACGATCGGTATCAATGCTGCTAACTGAAGTAAAAATAATAAATAGTTTGTTAAAACATTTCTCACTGTAAATTCTAAAGACATTAAGTAATCAAAACGGCAAGTGCTTGATGTAAATAGATTTCTCTCTTTTACGTTTTTACTTTCTCTGTTTTTCATACTGTATTAGATTACTATTGCCGCATGGTGCCGGCTAAGAATAGTACCACCCCATATATTCCCGTGAGTGTCATTAAAGCGACTATAGGATAAACTAGAGGATGGGTAGCAGCATCCTCTGAGTACCACAAAAACAAAAAAAGTCGCTTACCAAGCGTGGCGATTATGGCAATTCCCCCTTTTTGAGGGAGACCTATGTCGTGTCAATCAATCAATCAAATCGAATATTAAATTAATCACCACAATATTTTAAAGCCTACAATAACCATGCATCGAATAGTAAGATAAGTACAATCCAAAAACAGCAGCGACCATCGTGAGAACGAATGCCCTTCGTGGGTCACCGCTGTCATGCCAACCTACAAAAAATTCAACATAAACCTCTTCACGTTAAGATATTGTAGTAACAAAACTTTAAATATATAAATCCAATACATAATTCAACAATTAGATTTCCTTTCAACTGTTGATCGCAGCTTCTTCGCAATTTTGGAACCAGCGCTTTACACAACCCAAAACGGTAACCAGCGCGAGGGTATTAAAATGATACGAACTTGGCTTTAGTTGCTAATTCTAAACATAAATTCTGCAATGAAGAAGAAAACACTAAGTTATGTAAATTTATTCACTCAACTGCACTTTAATTAATCCATACAAGCATAATACATATTTGATTTTTTAATAACAAAAGTATATAAGTTTAGTCTTTTATCTTATGTTTATTGTGCGTGTCAAGGCTTCTCTTAGTGAAAACCAGTACTGCAATATCTATCGCAAGGTTATACTGAGGAAAGTACAAAAAATGGCTTTATTGGGTAAACTCTAAAATGTATTTAATTTTAGTTTTTTTTTGTATTGTTTTCATCATCTTCCTATTACTTCTACCATTTTAATTTGGGGTCGTCGTAACATGTCTTCCTTTTTCATTCCTCTCTATTTGAGATGTTTCACACAAAACCACCCATATTTTCTTTGGTGTTTCTCTTCCCCTATAACAGCCCACTACCTTTCTTACAACATCCTTTTCTTCTTTGCGCATCACATACCATAATAGACGACTTTTTAGTTTCTCTTTCACCGGTGCCAATGTGCTCGTTTTTAATACTGACCATTCTTATTACCCAATACATGCATTTTAATATTACCATCTCAGCTGCATGCAGTCTTCTTTCACCCGTCACGTTTATAGGCCAACATTCTAAGCCATATAGGAAACTGGCCGTATTATACTATACTGTAAATATTTCCATTTAATTAAAGAGAGGTTTGCGGATTATCAGGGGTAGCCGTAGCCTGCTGCCGCCATTTCGTTTTTTGTGTTGTACTGTTTGTTTATATCTATTCAACTGTAAATTTCTTAGTTTTTTCTTTCTTAAAAAACCCTCTGTAGAAGCTTTGTACATGCGTGCAGTGTGCATTATATTATTTTATTTTTTTCTAAACTAGCTAAAGCTGTTTACCGGAAGGGCCTTTACAGCTTCACCGTAACTTTGGGGGCTAGTGCTGAAGACATTCGCTGCAAAAGGTAACTAGCACAAGGTACGAACCTCGGCTTAGCCGCTACCTATATCATAAAATTCCCCCGGAATTTGAATCTGGCTAAACTCTACATTTTTTATTTCTTAATAATATAAAAAAAGGTTCCTTACAAGACCTATGTATGAACTGGGGTGTTATGTGCAGGAGTGTGTATGCAGTGTTGTGCGTGTAATGCTTGATGCATAGCCAGTGTCACTGTATCGCGTTGGTAGCGGCGTCAAGAGCCTCCCCAGCTGGGAACGGAGCACGTCTTGGGCCGCCACTGGAGGGGGACCCGGAGAGTGTGCGGGTGTACAATATATTATGTTAGGGTAAATGGTATCACTGTAATGCTTTAACAGCGATTGCAAGAGGTGCCCCACTTGGGAATCGGACTTAGCGTCATAGACCGCTGCCGGTGTGAGGAATACACCAAAATTTAATTGTTAGCTTAAGAAATTAACGATTAAGGGTCATTCCAGTATTTCGTAAGCATAATTTTGGATAATTTAACTTTCCCTCCTCACTCTTATCAGTAAGTTCCTCTTATCAGTATCCATAATGAGCATAGCTTTTACCCCATATATATGCGTAAAAATTCGCATAACCTAAAAAACTATAACGAATAAGTAAATAGTTACCTAATCACCATTTATTGTAAATATGTTTTGTTATCACGATCGAATACTGTTATTATTCAATATCATCGTATACCGTTTCTATGTCGATACATATATGTATGTAAAACGCGGAAACAGATCTGTAATAAATACCAGCGTGTATGAGCCACCTTATCTCACATTTCCAGTTGGCTACCTAAACCGAATTCAGATGCGAATGAATTTATTAAACGCCTTGCGACATTAATTTTATTGAGCTATTTGTATATGTACATAGATGTTGTTATGCCTGTTGTATGTGTTCTTGCTTACTGAATTCAAATACATTACGAAATATACATAAATGAATGAAAGAATTAATACGTTCGTAATAATTTTATTTCTAATCCGCGGAAGATCGCGATTTGATCTACGTGTCGTATTTTGATAAAATGTGGTATGTCTTTTTATCTATTTTCTTGCTATTTTATTAATACTATACTTGCATATTAATCGGGCAATGACATAATTTTGCAGTAAATTTTTATTATTACTTATTCATAATAATTATATTATTTACAAAGGCTCCCCAGAAGGACCGATGACTTGGTGAAGGTCGCGACAGTCCGCTGTATGCGAGTCGCACAAGACCGGTCGTTATGGCGATATTTAGGGTAGACCTATGTCCAGCAGTGGACGTCTTTCGATTGACTGGATAAACTACAAAGGAACTATGTTATTACTTTAATGTATATTATATTTTAGTCAATAACTATATTATTTGTCGTTCTTATTTCATTACTTGTTTGTAATTAAGTGAAAATTATTCTTTGACGATACATTAAATTTGCCGAAGTACTTCAAAGAATTAACAAAGGAATGCGTCATTTTTAAAGAATTAAGTAAACTCACTTTTTCACTTATTATTATGTTTATTAAATCGCCTCTGTTATATTAATATTTATTAATGATGATGTAGATGCCGGAGTTATTTTAAAAGACATGCGGTGAAATATTTAAATTGTACATTAACATTAAAATTTCGTTTTTGGCGGGATCTCAGTCTGTCATGTAGCGGTTAAATTTGTGTATTTGACTCTATATCATGTAATTTTGGTGGCGTTTTGTGTGATATAGTTTGGTTATTGTGTACAAGTCAAGTTTATTATGGAAAATAACGCGTTCTAGCATTTATTCTGAGGTGCCGCACAAAGCTCCATGGAAAGTTCTAGCAGGATTAGCCACAGTTTTGCGGGAGCTTGGTAACGCTGATACAACGTTGAAAATACATCTTACCTACATGACATCGGCACTAATTGTTTCAACACAAATTGCCATAATCGAAGAAGAAGAAGAATATTAAAATTATACATTCATCTTATACTTACATAACTGATATAAACTTATGTATGGAACTGTTAAGATATTACATTTTTATCACTGGTTTTATAATACATATTTTTATTCAAAAATCAAACTATATTCATACTTTGTAGGTAATTAAAGATTAATTTGTTATTACAGTTTATTAATCTATGTAATGTAAATAACTTAGAAAAAACTCGACAAAGAAACTCACCGGATCGTTTTTTTTTTCATATTATTACATAAAACTAGGAAAACGATATTTGATTAATATGACTCATTATATTATAGCTGGAAAGGTTATAGTTCATTTCAGTTATACAACATACAATTCAATAAGAATATATCTTAGTGATAGGTTATAGTTATTTTCAATTCGTTATTTGCGATTAATACGGTTATATATTATTTATTACTAAAATTAAACATGTGAAAATATTGAAATACGATACACAGCTGTTAATAGCGAAACAATTCATTTTCAGTCAGGCTGAAATTTAACTTTAATATAAATCTTTAAAAAAAATTGCTGCATGCATGTCCGTAGAAATAGAACCTCTTGAACAGCTAACAAGAGCAGAATCAGAAAATCAAACAATTAAATCGCTTCAGTATATCAGTCAGTATACTTCAAAGCCGAGAGATGTGTTAAAAATGAAAATACATTTTAAATTGAAACGGCAGTAAGAGGATTACATATCTCAGGGGAAATCTGAATAGTATCTGACAGTGTTTTACCTATATACACTTCTTTTTTAGTTTTATAACTTGAATTAGAACGATAAACGTTATAATATTAATATAAGTAATCATTGTATTATTTTAATTGATTGCGTAAGGAATTCTTACTCATTTATTTTGTTTTATTTTTACAACAAATAATCTATACTAATAAATAAAGTTGAAGTGTTTGTTTGTAATGTCATTTTTTTTTTACGAAATAGATATGAACGTATATACGATACGATACCTATACCAAGAATAAAATTTTTGTCGGTGTGTCTGTTTGTAATGGATAATCTCCGGAACGGCGGATCCGATTTTGAGGGGACTTTTTTTGGTAGATAGATGACGTTACTCCGGGTAGCTTAAGAAAAATAAATAAAACTCGCGTAACAAAAATAAAACTCATAAAAAATTGAATAAAACCTGATTCAATGCACAGTTTTACGGGCAACTGTTATAATTTATGAGAAACATTTTTACTTTATCTTAGTATTAATTTTTTTTTAGGAAAATAATTAAGGTTCCGTATAAAAAAAACTTAAAACGCAGTGAAGAATATATGAAATGCGGGTGCAGCCACGGGTACACTGCTTGTTTAAAATATGTTTTACAATAAAGAAACTTGCCATTTTTGGTTAAACAAAGGTTATATGTTCGAAACCCCTTTTAATAACATTACATAAATATATAACTGAAAACTATAATTAAAAAACGTGACATAAGTAAAATATGCATGGTAATCTCTGAACATTCTATACTCTTCTCAATATGCGAAGAAGGGTGGATCCTAGAATTAGGATACCCGAAAGTCTAAAAAAAGTGAATACGGTAATTCGAGCGGTAAATAAACTCACACAATTTAGGATCTATGATAGTAATAGTCACTAACTAATATAAAAGAGCCTTTTAAGTGGCGTATTGGTACTTTTAAGACGAATGGTTTTATTTGTTATAAGTTGGACCTTTTTCTTAGAACTTGTCATCACCTCGTGGTTGAAATTTTATCATAGTTGTTATTGGAAACTGGAGGCAAATTATTATTTCTAATCTATTTAAATTGATAACACTAAACCTCGTCAATAACTGCTAAACAACACAATAAAAATGGGTTAACAAATAAAAGAGAAAAAGGTACTGAACTGTTTATCTTTAACTACCATCCATCCATTCAACAGAAAGACCTCCACTACTGGACATAGGTCTCCCCCAAAGATCTCCACGACTACCGGTCTTGCACCACCCGCATCCAGCGGACTCCCGCGTCCTTCATCAGGTCGTCGGCCCACCTTGTGGGGGGCCTACCCACGCTACGTCTTCCAGTACGTGGCAACCATTCGAGAACTCGTTGGCCCCATCGGACATCGGTTCTACGAGCAATGTGGCCAGCCCATTGTCACTTCAGTTTGGTAATTCTCCGGGCAATGTCGGTTACTTTGGTTCTTTTGCGGATCACCTAATTACGCAGAGAAACTCCGGGCATAGCCCTCTCCATTGAGCCCATACCCTTTGGGTAATTTTGAGCTTACTATTAAGGCCCATTGTAAGTGACCACGTCTCAGTGCCATAGGTCATCACTTATATGTAGATATTGCTTCCTGTATTGAGTATTAAATATAATAAGTTACGTGTTATCCTCATACTTAACTATACATAGAATTAGAGAAATTAGATAACCGAGTGTGAGATTATCACTACATAACATTTATTATTAATTTGTTTTATCTTCACCTTTCAAAGGAATTGATAAGTTTTCGGCATTCACGTATATAAAATCACGTATAACTAAATGATTTTTGTCAGGCTTATCAGTTCTCCCTCAAGCAAAATCGGAGATTCGTACGCCCGAGTTAAATAAAAACAATTTATTTTAATGTTGTGCCCCGACAATGTTATTTCATGTAAAGTAGGGAAAACATTAAAACCCTCAAAACGGCAATCATGTTGTTTCGATGAAAAATAAGTACCGATAAATTCTAATGATAATGCATGTTTTTATCGAAACTCTTAAAAAGGACTATAATCGTTCACTCAATATTATTGTTTCTTATTTCGTTTTGCGCAGAATTTAATAATTGAAGATTGGTTATTTTTCTCTCAAAACTTTCTGCACTCGTTTGTTGCAAGTAGTATCTGCTAGGATTACATAAATTATAGCATTCACTTTTCTCAATAACAAAAATGGAACCGACGGGTTCTGGAATGACGACCGGAAGACGCAGTGAGGGTAAGCCCTCAACAAGTTGGACCGAAGTCTTGGTTAAGGTCGCAGCAACCCGAAGGATGCAGGTGGCGTAAGACCGGTCGTTGTGAAGACCTTAGAGGTAGGTTTATATCCGGTAGTGAATGTTTTTAACTGAATGATTATTGGAAATCAGACAAGAACACACAATTAATTTAAAAAAAAAAAACAAATAAATAATAAGTGATAAGAATAAAATATACATCAATGTAAAATCTGCATCATGTAGGGCAAACATCGCGAAATTATTTATTCATGAAGGTAAACAGGTAAGATCCCTAGTGGTTACTAGTTAGATATATACCGGATATACGAAAGCTAGCTTTGTGGTGTTATTTGGATTCCTCAGGGAGATTGCCGAAATTTATAGTAGACCCTATTTAATTTAACACACCTTTCTAACGATTACCGCGATCCTGATTAAAGCGAATTCTACTGTGTAGTCACCGTTTGTATTGGTTTGTAGAAGCATTTATGGTTATACTAATCTGTTCGCGTCTGAAAAATCTTTAATTTTGATTGGTCACAAAAAAAGAAAGTTACATTTTTCGCGCCCTACAAAGCAATTATATTTTTATTATTTAAATCATGTGTCTTAGCATTAACAGCGACTCGCATGGCGAGGCAACAAACGGCAGAAAGCTCTCTTACGCCGTCATAGCCCCTCTGTGCCATTACTTCTAACTTATGTTTGTATGCGTACGCGTATACTAAAATAATCTTCTTTGCTTCTATGCGTGAGTTATGTATCTATCTTTTTTTCAACGCTTGCCGCGTACATACCTTGTGTTTATATATACAGCTCCATAGTTCATTTTTAGTATTCATAAAAAATTCTACCATTAACTTTCATATTTCACACGTGCCCCACCAAAGGAGTGTCCGTCCCGTGAGTACAAAATTTTTTTCTTCAAATTTTGCAACTCTATATGAATTTACAAATGACGTTTACAAGCAACTGTTGTTCTTTATAGGACAGGTATATATAAATTAAATACTATATATGATACACTACAAGCAGAAGTTATTATGAATTAGTAAAAGGGTTATGAATGTAAATTGAGGCACCGACTACGTTTTTATTGCGGTAAATTTAATAGCGTTTGCGTGGGAGCTTCGAAAGTAGTAGTAGACACCCACAACACGAATTAAGTTTATTTTTATATTATAAGTAATAGATGTTGACTGAATTTACATTATTTCCTATTGATTTTAGTTGTTAGTTTTCCGTGTAACCTATTTGATGTTGAGACTACTTATCAAGGGGTTAAAATAACAAAGACGAATAAGTTTGTGAAGCAATGTGGCTTGAGAAAAATCTGTCACAGTGACACGCTAAGGTACAGCGTGTTCCGGGATCAGCAAATGTGAATCGACAGCTATCTAGAGGTTTTAGAATTGGATTTTATCTATCATTGTTATTGAACTGTGATATATTTAACATCAAATTAAGTGCAATAATTTGGCCTCAAGCTATCATTAAATATGGAGAAGTCATAAATTTGTCAGTACGCTTTGTCATACTTTAGCCGTAGTCATAGTTCGAGGTTCAGCGTAAAGTTTTTCCTTGAAGCCAAACGCGACCATAACATATCATTATGAGAACGGCGTACTCACGTGCCCTATGTGTGCACCGAGTTACGCCGCGAAGACAGGCTATATAAGCCATCTTCAAGCGCACCAACGTCATTTCTCAGACAAGGAGTCAAAGTGGTTGCCATGGCCGAAATCGTTCGGAACAATCATCATTAGAGTCGTACTCTGAACAATAAACTTGAAGAACTATTTTATTAACTTACGCCCGGTTTCAATATCGAATATTAACTTTTAGATTGAGATCAAACCATAAATAGATCGATTTTTTTTCGGACTGATCACTGAGACTAATCTTCCATTTTAGAGAAAATAGGATTTAATTGTCGGATTTTAGTAGGTAAAACAGATTGAGATCGCATATTGATACCAATATCGACAAACGTTCTATACGTGATATACATATATATATATATATATATATATATATATATATATATATATATTTGGTATCAGATGGTGTCGAGCTACACTTAAGACACGCAAACTAGACGATACATTCTACAGAACAAAAAATAGAGTAATAGCCAATATACGAGACGGTGTAATAGTCATCACCAAGTGGAAAGGTCTATTAAGTAAACATAATATTACCTCGTCAACATAATCTTCTTTATTGGATATTTAAATAGCCGAATTTGATATTGGTAAAGTTTAATATAATTATAATTTTTTTGTAAGTTCGGTGTCCTTAAAAAGTAGAAGCCCCGGGTTCATAGTAAACTTAAAATAGCTCTGACCTCACCTGATGTTAAGTGTCGATGTAGTCCACAATGGTAAACACACTAAGTCTAGAAGTGTAGAGACCTTTCAAGTATTGTCGACACCTATAGGTATATGGCGACAGATTTTCAAACTTGAAAGTGGTACCTAGCCAGGTGAGCATTAGAAAATAACCGACCAACACGCTATGGTTTCATCGCAATGTTTTCTTCACCGAAATCTCTGGCTCATTATAGAATAGGATAAGCGGATTCGAACCTAAGTCCACTAATGCACAACTAACTATACTAAGTTATGTTGCTTTCCGGTTGAAAATTCCAAAACACGCAGCCACAACTGTGCAAAAATGTTACAAAAACAATTTTATACATATACTAAACCAAAGTAACCGACATTGTCTGAAGAATTGCTAAACTTGGCTGGGCACATTACTCGCAGAACCGATGCCCGATGGAGCCAACGGGTTCTCGATTGTTGTGTATTAAATTATTAAATACACAGAAATTAATGAATTATCATTTTATTTTGTGGAGCACAATGCTTGTATTATACAATATATATTTTGACAGTTTTGACAATAATAAAAAATAAAAAAAAACATATTATTCTTACACAACAAAATATAAAGAGTTTTACTACAAAATAGTTTATGTATGTTAACAATGGGTACCACGCACCGGAAGAACTATCGTGGGTATGCCCCCCACAAGGTGGACCGACGACCTGGTTAAGGTCGCGGGATTCCACTGCATGCGGGTGGCGCAAGGCCAAGACCTATATCCAGCAGTGGACGTATTTCAGTTGAACGGATGGATACTTAATAAATAAAGAACACATATTCTAATAACAAGGCAGAAAGGACTTTTAGTGATAATGTATGAAAGTTACGTCAAACATAAAGTTATTATAACTACATTTAAACATGTATATTTAATACAAGAACTAAATGTGAGGTAACTAAACACAGAAGGTTGATTAATGCAATACATTTTTATTTACACTAAAATTTCTTTAAATAGATGGCTGCGGATAGAATGGATATTTGTCACAATGTCTGGTTCCGACGTTAACATAGCATCCGGTTTATCTTTAAATGTTTCAGACAGATACTGTCGAGAAACTTGTTGTTATTACCTATTGTATTCGCATTTGGTTACTATTGATTTGTAATATAAATTATTGATATGTTCGATGTTATTCATATTAATAGGTTACCCCAAAGAGATTGTTCTCAGCAACAAGATCACCCTTTGTTCCCTTTGTAAATTTGTAATGTTTAAAGTTATACAATATAGACTATAAAATAAATAAAATACCCGGAAAAGTTTACGAAAATATCAAATTTTAACTTATTATCATTTGGATAAAGGAGTGCAGTCGAGTACTCAATAGTGTATTATACTTCGGATAAAACTTTAAAAGATTATGTTAATAAAAACAAATACCAATACATCTATAAAGCTATAGAGTTCTGGAATAAATTACCAGGACAAATTCATTGCAAAAAACTCATCAGGGGATATACTCAGCGCAAAGCTGAGGAAGCCCTGATGCTCAGTAGGAATCAGCTACGAGTATTAGTGAGAGTGCTAACTGGGCACTGTTGTTTTGGCAAGCATATGCACAACATGGGTGCCTAGAACACAAGATAGTGCAGATTCTCTGAGATTGCAGACGAAACACCAAAGGCCATCTTGTGTGAATGTGACCCACTAATACCCATACGCAACCGAGTTCTGGGCAAAAACATGCGTTGTTACCGGAGGAGGTACAGACGCTCTCTGACAAACAGATCCTAAAGTATATCCAGGTTGTAGGTCTAGGCAGTGAGCTTCAGAAATATGGGGGCGATCACTATAGACCTATTTAGGTTGCACTGACACAGGACTGTCTTAGCTCGTATAGACCCTTTCTCGAATAATAATCATAATAAAAACAACAAACTCTAAATAAATACGTTGGTTTATTTATACTCGTAAAATAATCATCGAAGTTTATTTTAGAAATATTACTCAACGTAACTGTGTGCATAGTATACTACGGTGCTTAATAATAATATAATTCTGTCAAAAGGTAAACATTAAAAACAACCTACTTATAATTGTAGTAATTTTCCGCTAATAAAGAATATCCTTAACAAAGATAATGATGTAGTTAATAGTGAGAGTTCAAATCAAGAATAAACAATAGACACAATAATTGAACTCTTATTAAGTTTTCTTCATCGTTCTCTTTCTCGAATTGCAATTACCCTATATTTTCTCTGTAAGCTTTTCGATTTAGTTTCCGAACCACTCTTTACTATCATAATACAAGGGAAATTATATTATAACATTTTTATTGATTTAAAAATCCAGTAGCATACATTCTTATGTTAACAAATTCATAATATAAAACTAATAAAAGCAAAGCAGGATTTCACAATTGTAATGTAATTATATAATACAGTGATGTATAATATTATAATTTATATGTTAAGAAGAGAAAAGAAAATGTTTACTGACGCGCAGATGAGACGAGTGTTTGTTTGAGTGTGCGTGTGTATATATATATCTGTGTATGCATTTGTGTTTGTTTTTATAATTATATTATTTTAATTTTGCCTCGATTTAACTTTGTAATTTCCTTCGTAAATGATTTTTTGTATGCTAACATATATCGATAGTGTCATATAAGTTATTATAGGTTACAATACTCGTATTTATAGTTATAAAATCAATAGATTCCATCTATATATAAAAATAGGGTAATAAAAATAAAAAAGTTATGTCGGGAAGGGGTTAAGATTAAAACAGGCAACCATCGGCAGCTCGGACAGTGGTCGATCGACGCTCTACCTTACGGTAATGGTGGGTCCAGGCGCGTGTCTACGACTTTTTACCCGCCTACTTAAGTAATTAATTACCCTTTTGGGACGGGTTTTATTTCATGTCTGCAGACTTTTACCCTTTCTAACAATGTTTATTACCAAGTCTGGGCCGTACAACAAGATTCTGTAAAGCATTTTTTTATTAAACTTATATTAGGTGTATGCGTTTACAAATTTACCGAACGAGAGAATTTGAAAGGCTGTGTGGTGTAACTAACTAGGTTTCTATTTTATTTAGAATCCAATTTATTTAGTAAATAATATATCGTTTACCTAAAACGTACTAACGTAAATTTAAATTAGATTTTCACATATTTTAACACGCATTTTAAAAAAGATTGCCATTAATTTATAAAGATATAAAAATAAAACACTTCAGAACCTTTTTGAACTGATTTTCATTTTTTGTTTTTGTTTAATAACAAATGGAGATAGTATGTGTTATCAATAAAATATTTGAAACATTAAGTTTTTTCTCAAATTTTCAATAATGATTATGGTCGAAGTGAGCACTTGTACTAGTAAAGAAGGTAACTTTTGTGAAGTTACAATTATGTGACTTATTATTTATATATACATACTAACAACTTTCCTAACCGGTGTTGCCAGGGTTACATTAGTATTAAAAAAGGATACATTATTCCAGATTTTTAAAGGTAATAAATAATAGGCCCAACAGATACATGCCATTGGTATTTTTTTTTTTATTAAAAAAAATATAATATAGCGTTTTTTTTTCTTTTTTACACGTTAAAATAGTGTTACAACTGTATAGGAACGTGTGGTGCTGGCTAAAAATAGTACCACCCCATATCTTTCCCTTGGATTACGTAAAAGGCGACAAAGGGTAACCAGGGGATGGGTAGCAGTATTCTCTAATCACCACAAACACCTATTGCGATCGCCACCCCGCCAGCCAAGCGTGGTAATTATGGCAATTCCCCAATTTCTATTTCCAGCAGTGGACGTCTTCCGGTTGAATCAATCAATCATGTCAAATCAATAATCGGAATCAAAACCAAAACCTACAAAAATCATATACAGTACAGTTCATTAGGATCGATTGGGTAGTTTCGAAGTATAACTCAGACTAGCCTGCTCCGCGGTTTTACCCGCGTAGTTCCCGATCCTGTGAGATTTTCGGAATAACCTATGTCACTCCCTGGATTTCAAACTATCTCCATACCAAATTTTATCCAAATCGGTCCAGTAGTTTTTAAGTTTATTCGTTACATACAAAAATACAAATCTTTATAATATTTGCTTAGATATAGATAAATATCATTATGCGGGATTTTTATGTAAGGTATAATGAGTATGATAAGTTTAAAAATGGCAAATTATTACCTAAAATATCAGTACATGAAATGGGTTAACAGGAAGAAACCTTATCACCTCACAGTTATAAAGGACCCGCACGAATGACCCAAATGAACAACTTTTTACCCGCCTTGTTAATTAACGACCCTCTAAGGATGGCTCTTAATTGATGTATGTAGATTTTTACTTGTTAAAAAAACAATTTCAAGGAATTAGATAAATACTACTAGTATCTAAGTATTAAAAAAAAAAAAGGGTTTTAAATAAATGCTAAAACCTATCGGCGACATTTTGTAAATAAGCATTCTGCTTTTGTCTATCTTTCTTTAATAAAAATAAGACAAAAGGAAAACAATGGAAAATTGGCGTAAACGCCAGGTAAGTGCTTAAAGGGTTAAGCTATGTCTTGTCATTTTTTCTATCGTATTTTACACAAAATAATTTATACCAAAAGGCTCAAATATAGTGAAGTGAAAAAAATGATATTACACTATAAGCTAATTAGTAGGATTACTAATTAACACTTCTGAAATTTTACAAATACATTATTAAATACAATGTATCATATAAAATAATTTATTCACTAGATGCCATCATCAATGATCATCAATTAAAATAATATGAAGAACTTTTATTATTATTAAGATTATTATAATCTAGTAGAACCAAAATTTTCGAACAGAATATGAAAATCAAAAATCTATAAACTATAATATATATACTAAGAAGGCACTTATGAACGCAAAAATACGACCAGCTATTCGGAAAACAACCCAGTCGCGAATATTAGTTTATAATTATAAATACATCAAAAATAGTCACAATTTTAGAACATAATTCATTTGTAACGTAACAAGCATATAAGCTTAAAAGCAACTAAATAATATTATAATAACGTACTAATTTCCTAAATTAACATTAAACTGTAAAGGTTAAATTCTTTCCAACTTCAAATGCACTTTAGATTTATATTTGTCATTTCCTATTTCTTTGTTCATCTTGTTTCCAATAAGAATATTCATATTATCTTTTTCACATTTTATTGAATTATCTATAGAACTTTATTTTTGTATAAAAACACATGTTTTAATAATATCAATATGTCCCAAAAATGTTTCTATTTTTCTTGTAATTGTGTAAATCAATCACAGCTTATTGCGTGAATTTATTAAGCCCAGATTATTCTTCAGCATCAAATATTTTATAGCCTATACAATACTGCCATAAACATCTATCTCATAGTGATGTGTATAAATAACAATTAATAATGAATGTTTGTGTGTATCGTGCATTAATTCGTCATACGATATTTATTGTATAAAATAATGATGATGTTTGTAATTTGGTTATACAATATGCTCCGTATCTAGCGTATTGATATTTCATTTATAATTACATTAAAACGAAAAGTCAGATATAGTAGAAAAACACTAAAGGAATAGAGATAAAGATGAATTAAAATTTGCAATAAATAACTACATATTATATTAATGGAATAAGAAAGACAATCGGTAAAGAGTATAATGATGTAATAAAAATAAACAGTTGGTTGATATATGACTTTCTTCGAGATTTTTCGTTATGAAAATTAAATACATCGAGAAAGTTAAATGCATCTTGTAATTTAACAAGTTAGTCTACAACTGCTAAGCTGAAAAGTACACCAACCACAAATACCACAGTACAAGATTACACCTACGTGGTAAAGATTAAACTACGATTTAATTACATGGAATAATTAAGATATTGTTTACATTTTTAATTTAGTGGAATGAATGAAACAAATCTGTAGAAGAAGCTTAAACATATATTGCTTTGAATAACTGTATTTTCCTGTGCAATTAATAAACATGTTGTTCTCGAAGTCAATGAGACTTGAAAAAGGATCATTATTACTAATTACATATATCATAAATTATATTATACTAGCTGTCTCGTACCAACTACATAGTTTTCATTACCGTCGGATTTAATAAAGTTTATGGGTACTGCTTTACTCCTTAGGGTCGTAACATGACTACCTTCCTCAATAAACAAGCCCTGTAACGCAAGAAGAATTTATCCATTCGGACTGGTATTTAGGAGACCATCACGTTCAAACTCTCCAATTTTATTAGCCTAGTAAAGAGGATATGCAGTCGGTGACATATTTGGAAAGGTGTTTCATAACGATTGCTATCGCGTTGCACTCAAATAAAGTTATAAAACACGAAAGGGACAACTGCAACTCGGGGTGATTTTTCCCTTTGGAAAATAGATGAAAACATCAATTCGTAGTACCCTGTTTCCTCCTCCAGAGCTGAACCAATTTTCAGTTCTAAATTAAGAAAGACTTTGGCTATGCCTTTACGTTTTGATTTTTTTTTTTATCCATCAAATGTGTTTAACGAACGTCTGAAAATGACGGTAAAAATCGAGCATTTTTTTTATTTTCCACCATGGTAATGGTGGGTGTATATTGTTTAGTAAAAAAAAATTTTTACCATAATGCTACTATTCAGGAAGTAAATAGGGGACTATATTTGTATGGAATAAATGCCGCTCGCATATCCTCTTAAGTGTCATACCTATGAACGATGTCGTATAAATAATCTTCTACTGTCTTAAAATTGTTATAATGATGTGTGATTTTTGGTGTATCGTTCATACTTCAACATGTACTTACGTGATATGATTTTTTCTTAAAATCTTATGAATTTAAATCGGAATATTAAAACTATCGACCGGTTACAAATAAAATATTAAAATTTAACGGAAATGAAATGTGTGATAAAATCTGTTATACCATGAAATTATGAATTTAATGTGTCGAGTACCCATAAAAATAAGACAATAGGAAAACTATGGAAAGCTGGCGTAAACGCCAGGTAAGTGCTCAAGGGGTTGATATTATAGCTTCGTTAGCAGGTATATGATTGAGTTTGTTTATTTGGTCGTGGAAAAGCCTTTGCTTATAGTGGAATATTTACACTATACAAAAAATATCAAGTAAAAAAATCCAAAATAATTTTATGTTGTGTTTGCAACATCATCCGAATTCGTACATCAAAGTATGGATAAAGTTAATTTTCGAAAAAATATTATCAGTAATTTTCAACATATGTTTGTTATGGTATGATATATTTTATCTATAAGTAGAAAAGCAACGACAATAATAACGTATATCCATTTACCGAATCCATATTAATCATAATAATAAAATATTAAAAATTTCACAACTCACTCAGTCACTTAATCAGCAATAAAGAATGTTAAATTGTAAATACGTAGAACTAAACCATGAAAATAATGTGACCCAAATACATTCCCAGCAAATACATATAAAACTGTTAGAAGATAGTCAAATAAATTTACCACGTGCATACTCATAATAAACTTAGGTGAATATGTACAGAGCTAGATTTCGGCGTTGACGTACATATGATATGAATAATAAGAGTGGTAGTAATAAAATGCGTGCGCTGAAAAAAACATACAGATAACATAAACAAAACGCGAAATAAAAATATAATTTGTTACTTTATCGGATCTTTTTTAATTCATATTATTGAAAATATTAAATTTAAAAGTCAACTTAAATAATTAACAATACTATTGTATTCGAATAATCAAGTAAAATTAATATAAAAGAATACACTTACTAAATAAGTTTAATTGACTGAAACACGTTCTTACGTTTCACTCACAATGATCACTTCATACAAATTCACGGTAGCAAATGTCCGTCAAACAGTTTACTGAATTAGCGGAATAATCATGATTACTCGCGTGGAAACGTTCGGAAAAGTTGAACGCGGTTTATGTTTGGGATAGGAGTGTGGAGAAAGCAGTTCGCGGCGTGACGGTTAGCGCGATACTAGCCCGGGCCGGGCGAGTGCGCCGCCCCGGGGTTCTCGCCCACGGCTCAGTATCACAGCTTTCAGCGTAAGACCACATGCCATGCGTCCGCCGGCGGTCCACGGCTTACAAAACATCCTTCACACTTCGTGACTGTACTATGAATTGCTTTTTCACCATTTTATAGCTACCAAATTTTTTCACATTTCTTGGTTTACATTATATAAAAGGCAACGTCTATCTGTCTATGCGTTCGTTATAACAATAATATAACTTATAATTCGAGAAACACTGTACTGACTTTCATGATTCTTATTTTTATACAAATAAAAAATAAAAATAAGTTTATTGAAACCATTGTAATGATTTGTTTTAAAATAATTTATTTTTGTAATATTTAATATATTATTATTATTATTTATATATCTTTATTTTATTCATTTATTTAATTATTTAAGAATAAGGAAAGGATAATGTCATCATAAAAATGTTAAGTGAAAATATTATAAAATTTAATAAAGAGATAACACGATGCAGTGGAAGAGGATGTAAGATAATGGATAACGGAGCGATCTTTAGACCAATTTTTACATTATTATATAAAGTAACGTAATCAGACATACTATGGGTGATGAAGAACAAGCGACGCTCAAGGGGCAATTTATTGAATATAGGAAATTAATGAACAATAAAAGATTCGGCAACACTATTACATTATACCGTGAAGACTTTTGGATGAGGCAAGCGAAGATCATAGTCGATCATTATGTAATGCTAAGAACGTATGTGCGAGTGTGTGTTTTGCGGGTAAATCGTAGGTATATTATTTGAACAGGTTTTTGTATTTATCTTGTTACGTTAAATAATATGTGTTAATATAATAGGAAAAAACTTCCTTACAATATAAAAACAAAACCGACTTCAAAAGAATACACTATAAAAATGCACTAAAAGTCAATAAATAATTACTTTATTAATCTGCTTCGTTAATTTTGAAATCGGTCCCGTCCCGTAGTGATGGAATCCTTTCTGAAAAAGATCAATTTTTGAATCGATTCGATTCTAAGTTTGATGAATCGATTCACAAAACATCGATGCCAAAAGCTTGATCTTTCAAATTAATAAAGTATCGGTTATTAGAGTGTCCTTTTTGTTTTCTATAATATGATGATCATCTGTAAATAGGTAAAAATAAAACAGTTCAGTGTCATTTTCCGTAGTAGATTAGGCATCCTTATTATTTTTGTTTAGTTGCTATTTATGAACTTCAGTAATAATTAAAAAAAAATGGAAACAATTTTTGCAATAAATGATGCTTATAGTATAATTTCGACCACTGGAAGAACACTATTTACGAATAAAAAGTCAAATAAAACAAATAGACAAAAAATGTATCTCTTGGACCTCAATGTTTTGTGAATCGATTCGAAAAATCAATCTTTTTGAAAAACATTATTCCCCATCTCTACTTAGGCGACTGATGACTTCGGCCGCTCGGCATATACCATGTCCGCGGTCCGGTCCGTACGTGTATTAACAGTATAAGAATAAAACGCATTTACTTAGAAACTCTTCTTTCGTACTGAAGCCGCCGCGTGTCGTTTAAATTACTATAACTTGTGATTGAGTGGATCAATTTTAATGAAATACAGTTTTGATGTTACTCCGAAATATGATTTATAATTATCTTTTTGAATCTTTCGAATATACTTATTACTTTCTATTTGATACCTGCACAAACAAACAGACAGACAGACATTTCTAAAAATGATAGAAATGTGTTTAATTAGCTATTTTTAGTCCCTTACAATAATTCTTTTCGCAAAAATCGAAAATGTACAGACACGTGATATTTTATTATTAATATAGATGAATGAATCTTCAACAAATAGGAATTATTAGACACAGACGAAATTCTAAGAAATATCTGTTACTAATATAATTTTTTGATAATAGATTTCTGTCGTACCGTTCGTATATGTACGGATGTTGAAAAACGATGTTTTGAAAATTTAATTATGACAATATGAAATGGGAAACAGATCAGTTTTAAAGTTACACACGCGCAAGTGAATGTAAATACGTTAAAGTTAATTACAGCGTTTGACTATATTTTATTAGTGCAGTTGATAAATACTTACTGAATTTTATTTTCGGTTTACAGTAAAACATTAAATATTCTCATTTTGTTTTACTCTGCAATGAGAACTGAAGTGAATTTTATGTGTTTTTATACGTGAATAAATGTACTTTCGAGATAAAAATATATGAGCCAAATGAACTTCATAAGTTCTCTTAAAATTAAATTGTTTTTTTTACCGTAAATGTAACAAAATGTAGAAAAGACTTTTATTGTATTATCTTGTCTCTACATTAAACTTTTTAAATAAGTTACATCTCACAGTAGACCTTATTCTATAGTCTATTAAAATTTATATGCATTATTCCGTACGAACGTTTTGTTCATTTGTTATTTTCAGTTATGTTCAGAGTTTTTTAGCGTTCAATGTGTAGGCAAAACAAAATATTCATAAAAATATTCAAATAAAGATATCGAAATAAAAATAATATCGAAGAACGCAAAGGACCATAATTTATTTTCATATCCACGGATGATGGTAGATACCATTATAAGAAAAAAAAAACAACATCATGAAAAGAAACATAAACAGAAACAAGAAGTGTAATTTCAAAAAACTCGTTGGTATGTATACCTACCTACCTATCTCTACTCAGATATCGCAATATTTCTGAGGGAATAAACTTTTGTGTGGTACCAAACTTTTTTAATTATGTTTCTTTGGCTCGTAATCGATTTCCATCAGTTTACACGTTCTCGTTATAACTTGAAGTAAAATATGATGATTAGACTTAATTAATGATATACAGTAAGTACTATTCACAGTAATATTTACATTTAGTTGGTTAATTTCGTTTTCATTTATAAATAGTCATGCTTACATTTGTATTCGCTTTTAACTTGTTGCATACATTGTTTAATGGTACAAAACATAGGTATATATTTAAGGCTAGTCAAAGAATATGTCTAGAACTTAAAAGTAGAATTTAGTAAATGGGTTCGGTGATTCTCGATTTATCAAGAAAGAGAAATCTCGCTTTTAATAATAAAAAAGCTGTGTGCCCGAGGTTGCGCCCGCGTTTTGTACAAATTTTCACTACATAATATATTTTTTTTAACGGAACCCTAATTAATTTACCCAAAAATATTTGCTACAAACATTATTTAAAGGTATTTCTCATAAATTCAAATACCTGCCAGTAAAACTGCACTGAATCGGATTTTATTTTTATGAGTTGTAAGTTTTTTACGCGGAATCTTAATAAATTTCGAAAATTAAAAGTACCCGAAGTTACGGGGAGTATCTTCAGCTATCTACCAAAAAAAGTCCCGTCAAAATCTTTTCAGCCGTCCCTGAGAATACACGTTACAAACATACAGACAGACAAAAATGTTAAAGTTGTATTTTTGGTAAAGGTATCGTATATACATTTATATCCATTTAGTAAAAAAAAAAATGACATTACAAAAACAGACTTTCAATTATATTTATTAGTATAATTAATAACTTGTCTCTTATTTTATACGATTGCAAAATTGAACACTGCCTGATTAATAGAAAAGGTTTCTTATTTGTGGAACGTGTGAAATTAAATTCTTTAACAAACATTGTATAACATAGACATAAAATCTAAACATAAAGATATAAGAAACCATCAAGTCCCTTCATTACTGTAAAGGACACAAAGCCAATTATGGTTGTCCGAAGAGATAATAAAAATGTAAATTGCCAATCATATTGTCAGCGGTGAACATTGCGGATTCGATTCGCATGAGTGCCATCAAAACATTTTATCCCTCACCATTTGTGGTTTATATTCATTCATAACGATATTTTATTCTGGAATAGAATTAAATTATGAAGACTAATTTCATTAAAATACCTCTACACTGCGGTTTATTAATTTATGTGTATATCTTTGATAAATATTTTTAACTTAACATGCAGTGATAGTGTATAAACGTCTATCCATTCAACCGAAAGACATCCACAGCTGGACTAAGTCTCCCCAAAGATTTCCACGACGACCGGTCTTGCGCCACCCGCATCCAGCGGAATCCCACGACCTTCACCAGGTCGTCGGTCCTTCCTACCCATGCTGCGTCTTCCGGTACGCTACGCGTTCAACTAACAATAATCATTGGTAAAAAAAAAAAATTAACAACACAAAGAACCAAATAATCTATTACTAAATATTTTGTGTATTTTATTAACGCGATTATATTTTAGCAAGGTATGTAATCTATCTAGTGGCGTGCTGGACGCCGTCCGGGACGGATGTAAGCGCAACTGTCTCACGGCGAGCGCGGGCGCTTTCTGCGGCAACAAGATCGTCGAGGAGGGCGAATAGTGCGACTTTGTCTAGGAGCTGGAAGTGATGGATGATGCAGGAGGTAGTGAGGAAGATGAGAGATGGTCTTCTGTGGTGGTGCTTCAGGAGGAAGCAGACTATGAGGGGCTGGGGGACTCTTGCTATCCGGCGGGGTACTACGCTGGGATAAAGGAGGAGGATGGGACCTTGGTGGAGGATCTGTTGAAGAGGGAGGGGTCTGTTTCTCTTGGAGTGTGTACCATGACCCCTAAACAGCTGATGGTGACGGCGGATAATGTGGTGAAGACCATGGCCATGGCGGAAAAGAGAGGGACGAGTCTTGATAGACTTAGGGGGACGGGACAGTTTACGTGGGGGCTGGCCAGGTTTGCGCTGGAATTGGCGAAGCGTCTGAGGTTGATGACGAGGAGGAATAGGAAGTTGGAGGAGGAGGCGATGCGGTTGCGGAAAGATGTCGTGGAGGTGAGGAAGGAGTATGGGAAGGCGATGAAGAGGAAGGAAAAGGTGGCCTCAGAGAGGGATGAAACAGCAAGTTCTGCCTCACCCCTCAAAGAGGTCTTGGAGGGTATAAGTGCGAGGCTGGGGGCAGTGGAGCAGAGGTTGAAAGTGAGGGATATCCCGACTGCCGCTTTGCCTCGTATGAGGCGAGGGTGGCAGGTGGGAGGGGGGTAGAGGGGGGGGTAGAGTGTGCAGGAGGGTACTGCAGGGGGGCCTCCGCTGGGAATGGACTGGGCACCTTTGCCGGGTTCAGTCGCCGTGGAGGTGGGAGTGCAGCGGGCAGAGGATCCCTGGGTGAGGGTAGAGGGGAGGAAGAGGACGAGGAAGAGTGGTGAGGTGGTTGTTCCTTCGGGGGACAGGACGGTGCAGCCAGGGGTTGCGAGAGGAGTGCAGAGGAGGGTGAGACTTCCGTCGCCGCCACGGA
Source organism: Samia ricini (assembly GCA_014132275.2). Classification (NCBI taxonomy): domain Eukaryota; kingdom Metazoa; phylum Arthropoda; class Insecta; order Lepidoptera; family Saturniidae; genus Samia; species Samia ricini. The sequence continues at coordinate 7,958,548 of AP028159.1, forward strand.
CGGCAGCGGTGGTCGTCACATTGAGGCCGGACGCGGTGGCGAGGGGGGTTACGTATAAGGAGGTGTTTGCTGATGCCAAGTCGAAGGTGGGATTGCATGATCTGGGGATTGAGGGTGTTTCGTGTCGCCCCACTGCAACAGGGGCTCGGATCCTGGAGATCTCGGGTCCCTGTGGCATGGAGCGTGCGGATGCCCTCGCTGCCAGCCTGCGGGGGGTTATGGAGGGTGTGGCTGAGGTCTCCAGGCCGACGAAGCGGATCGAGGTCCGCTTGGAGGGCCTGGAGGACTCAGTGACGTCAGACGAGGTTGTGTGGCGGGTTGCTCAGGAGCTGGAGATAGGGGCGGAGTCTGTAAAGGCAGGTCCGGTCAGGATTGCGAGAGGGGGGGCCAGGGCGATATTTATGTCGCTCCCGGTAGAGGCGGGATTAAGATTGATACAGAGAGGGCAGGTTGTGGTTGGCTGGAGTGTGGCTCGGGTCTGTGCACTTGAGGCAAAGCCCATGCGATGTTTTAGGTGCATGGGCCTGGGGCACACACGGGCGTTGTGTGCGGCGGTTGTAGATAGAGGGCAACAGTGTTTCCGCTGCGGGGTCCACGGCCATAAGGCTGTGGAGTGCGCAGCGGAGACGCCGAAGTGTGCGGTTTGTGCTGATGCTGGGAGAGAGGACCGGCATCACATGGGGGGGGTGTTTTGCCGGCCTCCGTCGATGAGGGCACCGTTTTCGCGGATTCCGCCGTAATGGCGAAGGCTGGGTGATGGGGGGCTGGTGGTGGCCTCTCCTCGCTATATCTTGCCGTTGCAAGACGAGATGAGGAGGGGTGCACGGACGAGGCCCGGTGGGTTCGCCGCAGGGGGCGACGCGGTGCTTGCGAAAGCCATCCCGTATCGCCCCCATCCCAAATGCGGCGGGCGGTTAAAAAAAAAAAAAAAAAAGGTATGTAATCTATCTATCTATACGTGTATATGTTATAAACATTTTATTTATGTATTTTAAAATTTAGAAATTCATTTACAATTTCTAAATTGCAAATAGGGTTTATATTTTCGCTCCGGAATTATGTCCACAGCGAAACTGACTTTTGATAAATGTTTACAAATACCGAAATAAAGTAACGATAATTAAAATAATAGATAAATAAACTGATATTTTATCTTTGGACCTTCGATCCATTAATCCAAATGTCCGTGCTCGCTCACGTTCATTGCCAATAGGAATTTTTATTTTTTCTCTCTGCGTTCAAAGCGTTCCAAGTTTCTATCTTTTTCTTCCATCAGTGGACGTTCTCTCCAACAAAACAACATTTAGTACTTAAAAGTTTTTATTAAATTATTATTTGTTTTCGATTCAAAAGACGCGACTCAATTTAATTTTAAACTTTATAGTCTTCGAAAAACTATAGCTCTGGTGCTATATAGTGTTATATTAAGTATTACTTTGAGAAGAAATTATTTATTCGTTTCAGAAAATTCAAAACTATAAACTTAAATACCGTTTAGAAATATTTAGGCAACTATATAGAGAACATTTAATAACTTAAGTATTGATACGTTGAACGTACGTATTGATTGAAATGGTGATTAATTATTTTGTTTAATGCTATCGAAAAATGAAATATTTTTAATATGAGCTCGAAACTTATATAGTAAGTGATTTAAAGAGATCGCCTTTTAGTATATTTTTACATGCGTAAACATTTGAGCTATTCTTATCCATACGCCCTTTGTGCCAAGGTTTTTTCACACATCTATTAATAATAATATCGGCCTGTAAATCATTCAGTACTAGGTCAAAAGCTACTTCATATTGTAACGTATGAACTTTATTGTCGAATTAGTTCATAAGCCATTATTTTTTTATAATACAGGTTTTATAATAATGTTTCATTTTAACCAACGATGAACAGTGTTAATAGTTAAATCAAAGTTCCGTACCACTACTGATTCAATGTCTTTTACGGTTCCGACTAGTTGACATCGGTTCAATATTCTACGTTTTGTATTTAAAAAAACTTATTTAAATAAAAAGTCTTATTGTATATGTGAAAAATAATAGAAAGGATAATAATAGTATGTAACCCTTATTTATATTTTTTCTCAAAAATAGTTGTTCAACCTTATTAGTGAATCATCATCAATCATTGAAATTAATATTATAATTTTCCATTGGTCACTATAATTTCATTTTAATTATAAAAGTCTATTGAATAATAAAAATATACGTAAATCTGGAGAAATATCAATTTATACACAAGTTATAGTAATAAAATCAAAACATGAAACAAAAAATATAGAAAAAAAACAGTTTTATTACAAAACTAGCTGTACCCGCGACTTCGCTCTCGTGGAATTCAGGTGCCCCGTCCCGTCCCGTCTCGTCCCGTCAGTGGTACTCGAGATTACCTGAACATCCAAACTCACAAACTTTACCTCTTTATAGTAATAGTCTAGATGTTCTTACGCATACACTTTATTATTACGGTGTTTTTTAAGGAATCTAAATAAACGCTATTCATACATTATATAAATACATAGATGTTACTATTGAGTATAAAACTGGTTTGAACAAATTAATAAACAGACAGACAGACAATTTTTAGCTTTTTATTATTAAAGTATTATGTAGTATACATTATCTATGTCCTTGTAATGTTTCAAAACACTCTAAATAATTAACAATTAAGTATAGCGCCATCTATGAAAAATCGTCAGAAATACATAGATAATTTGCTTACGTAATCACTATTCATATCAATTCGTCACCCATGTCATCAAAAATAAACAAAACATGAACCGTCTAATTATAATTAGAATGAAATAATATTGTGTTGCCCGTCTTAATTACTTATTGATACAATTAATTGAAATTCAGTTCACTACTTCCATAAATTGACTTCTTAATACAACGGTTCAAACGCTTAGAGATATTGTATAAAATGTTAAAATATTGTTTTCTCATTTACTATGTCTGAGATATTTATTATTTATATACTATACATGTATTTTAACGGTATCATTTTGTTCAATTTTAATCAATCGACCAATTTTTTGTTCTCGAATAAGACTAAAACGTTTATTTACAAACTCTTCATTCATACTAAAGACGCCCCGTGTTATTCAAATTACTATAACTTGTGATAGAGTAGACCGATTTTAATGAAATAAAGTTTTAACGTTACCTCGGAATATGCTGTATAATTATCTAATTTTAAAAATATACTTAGTACTTGCTAATTGTTACCTGCACAGACAAACGGACAGAAAGACAGATAGACATACATTTCTAAAAATGATAGAAATATGTTTAACCCCTTAAGCACTTACCTGGCGTTTACGCCAGCTTTCATTGTTTTCCTATTGTCTTATTTTTATGGGTACTCAACACATAAATTATCTATTTTTAGCCCTTTGCAATAATTCTTTTTACAAAAAAATCGAAAACGTACAGACACCTGAAATTTACAATTTTATTATTAGTATAGAAGTATAGATGTAGATTAGTATAGATATTTTGTAAGACCAATAAGTATTTCCTATTGTAATGTCTATGTTAAATATTTAGATAATTTTTTATGTTTAATACATTACAAACCTAATAAATACCCGATGAATAATTATCATCAAACTCATTTTTTTAAGTAGATATTATAAATAAAATGAGTAAAATAAGCTCGGGTGACGATGTTCCATCATTATATTAAAAAAATATGCAAATTGCTTACAAACACAACTTATCGTAACAGGCACGAAGCGAGCGCGTTTTTAATAATAACCCGGCAGCTTCGGCTTTTAATTCACTGCGGGAACTTCGAGGCACGTCCGTGTAACGATTCATGTAAAGGGAAGGAGAACTGAAACATTCCGTTGATATCGTTCCCGACGCGCTTATTCGGGGGATAATCCGAGCAATATTACCGGCCTCAGGTGTCTCGTACCCAGCTCGTACGAAATGTATGGCGAGACATGATCCACTGGGATGTCACAGTTAAATGAATAGCGGTAACTAGATTATAGCATTTAAGAATATAGTCCAAGAAATGATCGTGAAGTGATGATGTCGCAGTTGGTTCCCACCTAACACCTCTTCAACTGTGCAATAAGCCTGAGCTTTCGGTGAAGAAAAAACATTGTTAGGAAACTATAGCATAATGGTAAAGCATTGTCTAACAATACCATCAAGTTTTAATTAAACTTTTGATTGGAATTTTTGTTATTATTAAAATTGTTATCTATCCGTTTTAATGGTTTGCATTTTCGACACAAAATCAGACTGTAATGGCACGAAGTAAATATACACCATGAAGGTTAAGATATTGGATCAGGCTAAGTTTGTCCACAAGCCGTTGGGAAATAAGGAAACAAAGTTCACCATTCATAAACAATTCAAAAATGTTGACCATAGAATCGGTCACTCCTTTGTATCAGTTTATGCGATTAACACCCTAGTAAGTAAAATTGATATTCAACTTTATTAACATTAATCGGTGTATTAGTTAGGTAATCCAAATTAAGATATGTTAATATTATTTTACAGAAGTGGTATAATTAATGTATATTAGTATGTGTAATTAATGGTATAATGTTTAAGATGTTCATTTGTTTATATAGAATATTAGCTGTGCGCCCGCGGCTGCGCCCGCGTTTCAGATATTCTTTACTCCGTTTTAATTTTTTTATACGGAACCCTAATTTTATTTGTTAACTGTATAAGATAATGTATTTTTCATAAATTCAAGCACTTTCCCGTAAAACTGTGCAATGAATAGGATTTTATAAAAAATTTTAAGAGTTTTAATTTTTTGCGCGGAATCCTAATTATTGTCAAAAATTAAAAGTATCCTAAGTTATCCGGAGTATCTTCAGCTATCTACCAAAAGTCCCGTCAAAATCCGTCCAGCCGTTCCGGAGATAACCTGGAATAAACAGACAGACAGACAAAAATTTTTAAAATTGTTTTTTTTTTTTTGTATAGGTATCGTATATTCATTCGTATCTATTTAGTAAAAAAATAATTTTGACATACCTATACTAATAAATAAAATTGAAGTGTCAGTTTGCAATGTCAAAATTATGTTTTTGATCACTTGATTATCCAGAGAAAATATTTGTGTAAAACAATTAAGCCAATAGCCATCAGGCCGGTACCGTCGTGCCACAATAAACATAATGTAATAAATCATAATTAGCGCAGAGCGTTGAAAACGGTCCTCAAAGACCCAACAAAGTTGAGCACATAAATTAACCCACAAACCATTAGGTGGATAAAACGGCTTCGAGAATTCATTCATAAATTACCTTTTTGTTTATCCTTTGTCGTCTATTTTAACAGGAATCTGTATAATCTAGATACACCGTAGCATGTCAGCAGAGTTTGATTCAAATAAACTATCCGACTACAAACACTACACAGACCCATTCAAGATTGTTTTATTACCTTACGACATTTATTCCCGCAAAGGAAGAGATTACAAATAAATATCTAAGAAACCTCTAGCTATATTTGCTTCTAAAAATAACACTTAGTTTATTTTTATATCCAACTAGTCGTTACCCAATGTAATAATTGGTTTTAATATAATTTGCTTTTGTAATATTTATTATATTATTATAATTTGTATGTCATCATTTTATTTATTAAATAAAATCCATTAAGAAAACTCGAAGGTTTTCTATTAGTTTATATTTACGTTAACTATCTATTTTATATTATATCTTACGCGTGCGTTCTGTTATTTTTGACATGAATTTTTAATGTATTTATTGAGGAGGTCGTTTCAGAGGGAACATTTAAAAATTTAAAATTACGAACGTCGAGAAGAAATAGAATTTTAATGTCATTAGGAAAAGGGGTCGAGAGACGGAGGACGTAAGATCAAGAAATAAAAAACGTCCTTTCAACCAATTTTTGAGATTACTTTATGAAGTAATGTAATCAGACACATTGTGGGTGATGAAGAATAAGCGACACTCGATGGGCAATTTATTGAATATAGTAAATTTAAGAACAATAAAAAATCCAGCAACACTACAACATTATACCGTTCAGACTTTTGGATGAGGCAAGCGAAGATCATAGACGATCGGATAATTATTATGACCGATACAGGAATACTGTTCAACAAATTCTGGTAAAATATATTGCAGTGCTATATAGGACAGGTTTCTATGCTTAAGGATCTTTCCGCGATTGATAGAGCAGGTTTTTATTCGTTGTATTTTTTATTTAATTATGGTGTGTAAAGAGAACCTTCGGTTATAAATATATTGTTTCATTGTCATATTTTCATTTCGTTTTTTTTTTTACTTATTAGTCTAAATTTAAATCAATTGTCCTCGTGAGACCGCCCGATTTGTTGGGCGTAAATGGAAGCATTGCTTTACTTGACGGAGTTATTAGAACTGTTAAATGCATCCCATATTCACTTCTTATATCAGTATCAGTATGGAGAATGTCTTCATAAGCTGCATCGTCATCTAGTAACGAATTATAACTAAGAGCCATACCATAAACCCTTTTTCTATTAAGAAACACATGTCCATTTTCATTGTGATTGGTCAAATAATTTAGCGATCTCATATATTCAAACATAAATATCCTAATCTACCAAAAATCTATTGCAATTATTAAATTCCATCCAACTATGATTTCAACTTCGATAACAAGATTATAGGTCCTGCATTTCTAATAAAATTTGGAATTTGTATTGGACATGCTTATCGGACTTGCAATACTTATATGTATATAAAAAGGCTAGCAAATAAAAACTGATCACTCAGTACAAAAAAACAAAACATGATAAGGAAAAGTATGGAGCACATCGTTAACGCAACACTAATTGATATGTAATTTATTGCTAATGTATCTACAGGCTGACTTCATAATGAAATTCATGAAACAATCACTACTATTATATACATTGTGATAGATACATATAAACATTACCTATTACTAGAACGAACATTAATTTTTAAATATTAAAAACAATAAAATAATTTATTGTTTTGTTTTCAAAAGTTAGCTTAGTTTTTTGTTACAATATGTTATAATACATAATGTTATAGCATATTTGTCACAAATAAAATATGAGATTAAATTAACAACAGGAATTACAAATAAATAAAGAAATATTCTTAATGAATATATAAAAACTGTAGCTATAATTTCATAAAAGATTCCGGATACTGTGAAGTACAGCTAGCATTATTACGAAAAGTTACGTTCCCTAAATCGTCCGAAAGTCCACAAGTAGTTCATTATTAAAGGCTATTTGGTATCCAATAGGTTTCGGAATGTTACCGCAAACGTAAACGCAAACACAAATTGTAATAAATGATACGGAAAGTACCGCTGAAATTCAACATTTATCTTATTCTCAGTTTGAATAATACTTTTGTGAAGTAAAAGGAAACAGTTTTAAGGTATTAAGAACAAACACTACCAAAACAGGTTTTTCGTCTCAATTCTCACGGCTAACTTCATATCAGGAACGAACTTTGGTTGCAATTATACTGCTACATATCGTAGTTTGTTATAGAGGACTAAGATAGACTGATTGCCTATATTATTTACTAATTTCAAAAAAAGTACCAAATCCAGATAATCACTTAATTTTAGAGGTCTTTACCGAAGACAAGGTTCATATATATATATGAACCATATATATATATACATATATATACATGTTTTTTTAAATCGTTTATACTATATTGAAGTCAGATGCTCAATAGCAACTAAACAAAAAAGAAAATCGCTTTAAAAATATTTACAATTTCTCTCAATTCTGTTTTTTTCTTACAGTATAAGTTTACCCTGAATTTTCCGAAATATTTCAAAACCGCAAATCGCAATTGAATTTTATACATAGACTAGCTGTGTGCCCGCAGCTCCGCCCGCGTTTTATATGTTGTTCTCTGCGTTTTAATTTTCTTTTACGGAATCCTAATTATTTTCCTAAAAACGTTATATTACTAGGATAAAGTAAATATATTTCTCATAAATTCAAGCACTTGCCCGTAAAACTGTACATTAAATCCGATTTTATTAAATTTTTCATTTGATATTTTTACGCGGAACCCTAATTATTTTCGAAAATTAAAAGTACCCTAAGTTACCCGGAGTAACTTCAGCTATCTACCAAAAATAGTTCCATCAAAATCTGTCCAGCCGTTCTGGAGATTACCCGCAACAAACAGGCAGACAGACAAAAAAATTTAAAATTGTTTTTTTGGTATAGTTATCGTATATACATTCATATCTATTTAGTAAAAAAATAATTTTGACATTACAAACTGACTCTTCAATTTTATTTATTAGTATATAGATGTTATGTTTCATAACACTCACGCTGACGTTGACGCTGACACTGACGCTGACACTGCCACTGACACTGACACCCTGCTCTGTATATCTATCTACAAATAAAGCTTTTAACTATGAGTTGTATAGCTCTATAAAAATCTTGGAAAAAAAAAAAACAGATCGAGTTGCCAATTTTTCTCGATTCACTGGGCTGTTTACCGAACCGATTGTAGTGATTTAACGTTCCCTCCATCCATTCAACTGAAAGACGTCAACTGCTGGACATAGGTCTCCCCCAAAAATCTCCACGACGACCGGTCTTACGCCACCCGCATCCAACGGATTCCCGCGATTCCCGATCCCGATTCACCAGGTCATCGGTCCATATTGTGGGGGGCCTACCCACTCTACGTTTTCCGGTGCGTGGTAGCCATTCGAGAGACCCGTTGGCCCCATCGGGCATCGGTTCTGCGAGTAATGTGCGCAGCCAACTGCCAATTAAGTTCAGCAATTCTTCGGGTAATGTCGGTTACTTTAATTCTTCTACAGATCTCCTCATTCCTGATTCGATCCCGCAATGAAACTCCTAACATAACCCTCTACATTGTCCTTTGAGCAACTTTCAGTTTTTTTTTAGACTCATTGTGAGCGACCACGTGTCAGTACCGTATGTCTTCACTGGAAGCACACAAAGTTCATAAGCGCCTTATCATGGCCTAGATTGAAAAAAGTACTTATGAATTTGAATTTAGGCAGTATTGAACTATAAAAAATTGTTTTGTATAAAATAATTTTTCAGATATAACACAATGCTCGACCTCATTTCGAATGACTATCGCCGAATGAGCTATTTGGTTAAGTAATGTTAAGTAATCACAACAATTCCGTTCCACATTTCGGAGAACCACTCAAAATGATGAAATTTGTTATAGTGGCTTATTTTTAATGTTATCTACATCACTTACGATGTTGGCAAACAGTAGGCTTTTTTATCAAATTTACTAATTACTGAGTAAAGATACTTACTGCATCGTTGTTTTAATATACTTTGATTAAAAATCTTAAACCAGTTATTAAACAGTTTGATTCCATCAATTTAACCGAAAGACGTCCACTGTTGGACATAGGTCTCTCTCAAAGATCTCTTTGACGAGCGGTCTTGCGTTGTGTCGTTCGTTCATAAGGGGGGGGGGGGGGGGGGGGGGGGGATGGGGGGGGGTACCATAATCGCCACGCTTGGTAGGTGGGTTGGCGATCGCAGTTGGTATATGATGTACTCAGGAGATGCTGCTGCCCATCCTCTGGTGTATCCCTTAATCGCCTTATACTACACCCACGGGAAGATATGGGGTGGTACTATTCTTAGCCGGTACCACACGGTTTGATTAGTTAAACAATATTTCTGAATTCTTGAATAAACCAGGCTTGTTTCCTGCACGAGAAGATTACTCGCATTAGTAAGGATTTTTTGATTCGAAGATTTAAACTTATTTTATACATTGAGCATTTTGATAGATTCGATGGCTTTAAATATCAGAGTCTACCAAAATTCTTAAAAATAACAGTCGCTTTCTGAGTAGCACTCTTCTTTTATCTATAGAAAAATAAAATATCTTAGATTGTAAGTGACCGTAATTCTTTTTATGACTTTCCGAGTTATTCAAACGCTCAAATTTAGGTCCTTTTACTTAAATTAAAAAATGGCTCTTTCACTTATATGAACTCAAAGTGGTAACATGGTTCTATAAGATTAGATAATTCTGCAAACGTAACATTTAAAGAATAAACATTTAAGCGATCGTTGGCTACTGGTTTAATACTAAAAAAGTATTACCATACATAATCTAATTAATATAATATATTTCATTTTCCATGATATTACATCTCCTTATTCATTGCGGACATGAATTTAATCAAGTGATATTATTAAGCATGTTATATTACATGGATATAGTTAAATTGTTTGATTTCGCCGCAGACAGCGGTTACTTATTGCTGCTTTATGATTAAAACTTTATGAATTTCTATGCCTACAATGGAAACTTTAATTACGGAAGTGAATTCAGTGGTAACCCTGTAATTAATTTTACTTGGTTAATTTATTGGCCGACCATCGATATTGGAATAATTATTTATAGAAGCTGTGTTAACATTTATCGAAGTTGTATTATAAAAGCGCAAAAGAGGTTTGATAAATATTTGTATCACAATGGAAAAATATATTTCTTATAACGAAATATTTAAAATAGGGTAAATAAACTGAATAAATGAATAAAATCAGTATTAAAATTGGATGAAATCATTATAAAGTCCTGTTTGTTAGTATAAAAGAACTCTGTGGAATTTACACGCAGGTATGCTCAAGCCAAGGTTCGTACTTATTGTGATATCATTGTACTAGTTACCATTTATCGGCTGATTGCCCTAAGCGTACGCCACAAAACTCGCATTAAACTTTCAAGGGGCACCAGTGTTATTTCGAAAAAAAAACCACTTGGAATAGTCCAGCTATCTGTAGGAAAACAACAATATAAGATAACTAAAATGTATCATTCTCATCTTATAAGTCCAATATGTAGTACCGGTAATAAAACACGGTAATTTTGAAGCATTTCTAATTGTACGAGAAACAGGGAGGATGTTTTAATGATATGCCGATTAATTTACGTATGGGACATTTCACGCAAAAAGGACGGCTTCGGGATTCGGGCTTCGGCTGTCAGATTCTGGATTATATTCATAATTGGGATAATTATAACTTTTTTTTGTAGACTAGTTACCATTATTAATTCTAGTATAATATTCAAGCTAATGAATATTACTGTGTATATTTAGAAGTTATATTAAAAATAATGTTTAATGTGTCGAGTAAAAAAATAAAAATGAAACAATAGACAGACAATAGAAAGCTGGCGTAAACGCCAGGAAGGTGCTCAAGGGGTTAATATTGTTATAATGATTATTGTTTTAGACATATTCTATGAAAGGATAAAATATATAAGGCTTTGGATCGATTATCATTAACCCATTTGTTGTAATGAATGTTCTCGAAATGAAGAAACGAGGTGACTAAACTAAAAAAAATTGTAAAGAATAGACCAATAAAGTAATTAAGGAGACGACATAAACAAGATCATTAAACTGTTCTTGATATTTATTGATAGAGCTTTATTAAATCGATGTGTAGGTGGACTGCATTTCGAATTTGTTACCATGACAACGAGAAGCGATTTACGAATGCGATCAGTGAATAGTGTTATCTACTGACTACAATTAATAACGATATAGTGACATTTATATGTATAAAGCGTTACTGTGTTTACGCATTTGGAATCAATTCTTTCATCCATTTTCATTTCACTCAGAAGTATCAGAAAATAAACGTTGTTTACCTGGCTGTGAGAATGAAATATTTAACTTGCACGTTTTCATCGATTCATTAGATCTCTGTAATTAAGGTTGAGGTTAGATAAAGCCGTAGTGTAGTCACATAGGTGGATTGCGGACGGTAATCTAAGGAGAGTGCAGCCCGATGATGCGGCTACCGTATTCAGAGTAAACAGCAGTATTTTGTGTTATCTACATTGTGGTCGATGGTAGCTATTAGAGCAACATTCAAACCTAGTGAGGTAATTTGAAAATGGTAATTGAAATTTGACTTAAATTATTTTGAGTTAATTGTAAATTAACTATTTTGATATGTAACTTATACTTCCATTAAACCGTAAAAGTCTCCCCCAATTTGCATTAGTATAATCGCCACTCTTGGCAGGCGGATTAGCGATCGCAGTCGGTCTTTGTAGTACTCAGAGGATGCTGCTAGATAAGTTTGAACTTATAAACGGTAGGTATAATTTTAATACAAGGAATAAACATAAATTAACATTTCCATGTTTCAGGCTTAGCAAAACTATTAAGAGTTTTCTAGGTAATAGTATTAGGTTTTACAATATAATATCAAAGCACATCACCGATTTACCGGAGAAAAAGTTTAAGCACCATGTCAATCAGGTTTCGATTTGCAAGGTTTATTATAGAGTGCATCATTATGTGAACGATGGTGATGTCTCGAAGTGACAGCTTTCTCTGTGCATCTACTAATAAACTTTGTAACTGTTATTTTTTAAACTATTACTATTTAAATTCATATCACATGAAAGAAAACTCATTGCAGTGCTGACCTATCAGTTATCGTCATCTTTACTTTTGGACATATTGTTTTTATATTAGACTAAGAAATCGTTTTGATGCTTTAGATTTTGAGGAAAATGGCTAACAGTGGATAATAATCTGTGATTACCTCTGACATTCATTTTCTAAATGATTATAACGTTGTATATGAAACGATGTTTTTATTAGATTTTTAATATATATATATATATATATATATATATTATATAAGGCATGACCATAGAGTAAAGCAATGTAACAAGATTTTACTTCCTGATAGAAATTCATACAGCGATATCTAACCCAAACAGACCTTTGATTTTTTGGTATATTTTTCCTGTAAAGAGAAATCAAAACTCGTAACGCACATGCATAATTGTTAAAATGTTTTAGTTTGACATTAGGCATGTATAACATCTTTCAGTTAGCCTCTCATAATTTAGTTTTAAGAATGTTAAAATAGATGTCTATGCTAATTAACGGACGACAGGCAAGTTTCCAGCCCCCGGGCATAACGCAAAATATTTACAAATGTTCGATATATCTTTATTGTCAGTTAATGACAATCTGTGTTACATACACAATTCTACCCGTGTCATGTTGAGTGAATATTTTTCAAATATCATATCGACACTCTATCAAAACGTTGGCTATCTTACTAGAACTTATCAGGGAACTGGGGTATCTTAGAATGCTACGTTATTATTACCAGTATATTTCACTGGTCTATCCCTAACTGTCTTTCACTTGTCTATCACTAACCAAACCATGTCACGCAAAATAGCACCAAAATTACATACTTTATTATGTTCTATAAAGCAAGGTAATAAAAAACCGATTCGGGTAATTTAAACTGTTTTCCGATCATTTATAATATAATAATACCCGTTTCTTTCAAACCCATTTATTTTAATTATAGAATTAGTTTCAAATCAATTTTTGCGATAAAAACTTTTTTCTACTGGGATAAGCAGAGTTCAACGCAGTATAGCTTAAAGTATTTATGCGTAACATATTTATAATTTACATATAATAGTTTTATAATGCATTTAAAGCACATATTTTATTGACACAATACATCAAACAGCTCTATCTAGGCAAATATATAAGTTGACATGTAATATATTAGACTATGCCTGATAAAATATATCGAATTTAAGTAGAAACATAAAAGTAAACAGAATCTATATCTAAATTGTATGTTATTTCTACTTTGCATTTACAGCAAAAGGAAAAGGACACTAATATCCTTTCCTAAACCGTTTTCACAACGAGTAGGCACAGTCGGGTACACACACACATACATTATTTATGAATTAAGGCACGCGACAACCTCTATAAAGGAAAATTGTTTCGATATATTTGTTTAGTCTAAGGTAATAGGGATTCCTACTAGTGATGTTAAATGGTATGTGTTAAATTATTAACTAGTTAATAATATGTACAGATAGGTAGTGTGTGTATAGTCTTTATTTCATTGGTTCGCACTACAATTGGTGTGAAAGAATCTTAAACGTTGGATTTTGAGTGTGTTTTTTGGTTAATCTATTTGCATACAGCAAGCCAATTTGATAAACCGAAATATTTATCTAGCAATCAATTTACGTATTTCGTGCTTCGATTTGTAGCAAATTTTACATTATATTAATGTCATTTGGTAGATAATTTCAATATTTTTTTGTACAAAACGTAAGTAGTATTATCAGTTGAAAGAGATCGAATCTTAAATCATGCAGGGTTGATTCCGTGGACATTTTGTTAAGATTATTTGGAGGGCGTACATAACATGAACATGACGTTCGAAAGTGCGAGTTTTATTGTAAAATCTTTATAAAGTATTAAATTAAGTAAAAAAAAAAAAATCGCTTACTATTGTCTTCGGGGTAAATCAATTATCACAGCATCAATTGCATACAGTGTATTATAGAAATATACAAACACATGTCAAGCAATAATCAAAAATTGCATTTGTCCATTGTTTTAATAAATTTTTAAAAGAATTGGTGTCAAGTCGAAGTGTAATTGATCTGCATACGGAATCCCTAAACGCATTTCTTTGAAACCAGCGATGGATTTTTTGTCGAGAAAAGTACAAAATAAGGCATATAAGGCAATACATTACGAGGAAAATCAATAAACACAATAAAATCCATAACATCGATAAAGGATTGAGAATGACAAAATATATGAATTCTCTACTAACAACAAATAATAAACTTTCTATATATCGTCGTTATTCATATAGAAAATCGGATTACAGGGCGTATATAGATCAACACCCCATCACTATTCATGAATCGTGATCAAAGCGGTAAAGTGATAATAAATGTTAAACTTGATTTCAACGCAGTGAACCGAACGTAAACACAGTTTTACTCGTTTTAGGTGTTTGTTCATTAAACAGTGGTATAGAACTCGCCGCTTTTACTTTGATTTGTAATAAAGTGGAAATTAGTTGCGCATAACTAATTTAAAAATACAAAGGGTATTTTATAATGAAGTGATTTAATGCAAAAGTTTTTAAATTAACTTACGTTAATCCGCATAAGTAGTCTCTCAGGACTTATTATGATTTCACCATTTATTAGATTACATGTGGCGAAAATATTTAGGTGAAATTATTATTATTACTTTGGAATGTGGCTATGCAGGCTAAAACAAACTGTATCACTGCGACCTAAGAAGATCTATTGTGATGCCCTCCATTATTAAAACTCACTGCCTAGACCTAGAATCTGGATATACTGTAGCATCTTTTTGGCATATAGCATCTGTATATCCTCCGGGACCAACACATGCCCTTACCCACAACTCGGTTGCGTTACACATTCACACAAAATAAGGGGTTTTATCTGTAATTTCACAGCATCTATACTCTCTTGTGTCCTGGACACCAATATTGTGCATTTGTTTGCTCAAACAATAGTGTCCAGTCAGTGCTCTCACTACGCGATAGTGTAAGAAATTTAGATTTAAGGTTAAGAAAAACAGGTAAGATTAAAAGCTGGATAATCTTATTCCTCCATCTTCGTTCCATTCCAGAATCACGCGGGCTGGTCTATGGGTCCACAGATACACAATAAATTCCGTCTCGACACGAACAAAGAAGTTCTTAAACTTTTATCTTTGCCGAATAGCGTAGAAGCGGTTGGGATTACTACCAGGGTATGATATTAGATCCTTCAAAAGAGACGTGTAAAGGCATTTTTGCATGGTCGTCGTGATGATGATAACCGTTGCTAGAAAAGTTACAAACGGTCGCCGTTATTTTTTAATTACATCACAATTATCATGATAGTGTCACAATATAATACAATCACTTTAACATGCTACATAACATAAAAAAATAACAAATTTTGTTCTAAGGTTGAATTGTAGGAAATCTTAAAAGCGTTAATATTAACCCAATGCTATATTTACGGCATTTATATAAGAGTTTTAGCTAAGCCCCTTTACAGTTTAGTATCGAAAAAAACAAAACCGTCAAATATAAAGATAATAAGCGACCAAAATAAATTTGCAATTAATTTATCACGGTTTATTTTACGGTAATATACTTTGTCTTATACCTATGTTCGTTTTCTTTCCGTAATATTACATAATAATCCCAAACGCTTACTTAAGTATTAAATATACGCTCACATAATTCTCTAGGACTGATAATGGGCCTATTCGGAACATTTCCGAGTCCTCATCTAAAAAATGAACGTCATTATTTTCGAGATGAAATGAGATATTTTCTTAGTTTTTATTCGAGATTTCGTGGTGCCATTAGATCGCTGGCGTATTTTTTTGCTTCCATATTGTTACGCCTGTTGTTTTTTTTTTTTGTCTTTTTACGGACGAATATTGCCTTCGTTATAAATTCGGCATCACTTATTTTATCGTCTTTAACATGAAAAAAAAATCATTTTATAGGTGTTATTATTTCAGAAACAAAGTTATATCTGTTCAAAAGAAACTCTTTGAAGTATGCTTTTAATCCTTATAAATTTAATCAACATTTTATTTAGCGCATTTAGAAGTAATAGTTCCGACAATATTTGAAACAAAATATTTATTGAAAAAAAAATGGCGTTTGTTTTATGCGTTTTCGACATGTACCCAACTTCCACCTCAATATATTGAGGCAAGCGCACATTCCTAAAACCATTAAATATACGAAAGCTATCATACCATCCATTTCCTCACAATAGGACTGTTTTTTACGTTAAACAACTGTATAACAGAAGCATTAAAGTTAAAAATTGAAAATATCAATCGCTTTATGGTATTATTTATGTACATTGTTTTTACCGAATTAATGCATTTAATTATTTTACTAAAATAAAATTATACAATACCTACATAATATCAGGCCTCTCATCCATAAGAGTAGGCAGAGACTACATCCACCCACTTGCTACGATACTGAATCACGTCTTCTACTTTCATGACCGCTTTCATATATGCTCTTCGATTACGGGTTCTTTTGACCTGGACTTTCTTCAGAACGTCTTCGATCTGCTCGAGATACTATAGCTTAGGATGACCCTTACCGATTTCTCCAGTCAACCTCGCGTTGTAAATTTGTTACATCAATTTTCTTTCTGTCATCCTCTCCACTTGTCCAAACACTAATTATGCAATGCGGATACCGCCGAGACAGTCCACCACCTCCTTACAGACTGTCCCAGATTCGGCTCGTCCCGTAGTGACCGTAGTCAGGACCGGGTGGAGCCTAAGCATTAGTAACCTCCCCGCCCTGATAGGAAACGAGGAGTTTCGAGCCCCCTTCCTCGACTTTACTCAGGAGGTGGTCAAGATTGCAGGTGCCAGAAACTAGTAAACTAGAAAGGAAGCAAGGGAAACAAAAGAAAGAAGAAACAGAACTGGAGTAATATGTCGAATAGCGAAAGAGGGACAGAAAGAATGACAAATAAAATAAAATAATTAAATACAATGAATTTATTAAATTAAAATGGTATTTATATTATAGAAATTATTTAACCATAGACTTATCGAATTGACTGAAACAATTGATAAAAATGATGAATAACTGAAGGTGTATTATATGTTGTGTGTGTCAAATGCTAAGGATTGTATATTAGAAATAGGATTTAAGTAAATATAAAGATTCGACATAATCACAATGCAATAGGAACACATAGATAAGATATAGAATAAGATTGTAAAATAGAAATAAGATGAAAACAACAAAGCCACAAAAAAGTAAACTAAACTCTGATTATGTCTGAGATGTAAGGGGAGTAAATAAAAAAAAAAAAAAACACTAATTATACAAGTAATACGAAGACACAAAAAAACAGTTTTTGTTATGTTTTACAATTTCAAAATTGATGACAATATAAAAAAATTAAGTAGTTTTTTTTAAGTTCAATAATTTTTTTTTAAAGGAACAAAATAATGATGCAGATAATGTACTAAAAGCTTAAAAATAAATAGGTACTTATCGGGTACAACTGGTACTTACTATCCTCATCAATATCGGAATCAGAATAAAATAAAATCGTGAGACGTATCTCGAGTGAATATGTAAATGATCCTATTGTGATGTCACACGCTGATAGTGACGTGTTTACTTTTCCACTTAAATGTCTATTAAGAAGAAGCACCCAAACCATATATTAAGAGCGACATAGGAGAGGAGCGATTGATAATAGCAATTCGTAGCGGCCTACGATTTTATTACAGTCTGGTCTTGATCTAGATGATCTATCTTGATGAGATGAGTGTTCTTATAATATGATTGGTACCTGAAATCTACTTAATTCGTTTTTTTAGCTTTTAGTGCATTATTAGCATCATTATTACATTTATTTATAATAAAACCGTTTAATATAAAAAATAGGCAGACATGGGGACTGCCAACAGAAGTGCAAACTCGTAACGTTGGAAAAACTGTTTTTTTGAAATATTTAATTTATCTCGGTGTCTTAAAAACGTGTACCTATTCATGTTTATTACCAATACTTTATTAACAAGTATAAGAAAATATCAAAACACTTAAACAAATGAAACAGAAGCTAGCGATTAAGAAATAAATACTCTGTAGCTTTATATATAATACAAGCTGTGTGCCTACGGCTACGGCCGCGTTTTTATTTACCGTCACTGCTTTTTAATTTTTATACGGAATACTATTTATTTAAAAAAAAAAATTTAGTACTAAGTTAAAGTAAAAATATTTCTCATAAATTACTGCACTTGCGCGTAAAACTATCAATTAAATCGGATTTAATTCAAATTTTTATGAGTTTAATTTTTTTATTCGGAACTCTAATTATTTTCGAATATTAAAAATACCCTAAGTTACTTACCCGGAGTAACTTTAGCTATCTATCAACGATAGTCCCGTCAAAATCGGTCCAGCCGTTCCGGAGAGTACCCGATCCAAACAGACACAAATTTAAAAAAAATGTATTTCGTTATAGGTATCGTATCCATTCATATCTATTTAGTAAACAAAAATTAATTATGTCATTACAAACAGACACTTCAATTTTATTATTTAATATAGCATTTTATACCATAATATAGGAATTTTATTTATATAATACAAGTCCATTTTAAAACGTAGTCCATCAAAACGATAATTTAAACTTAAAGTGAATGCTTATTCATGAAGTTGCGCACCCGGAGTGAATCTGTTCCAGTGTACAAAAATATTATAAACTGCATATAATTCAGCGCCTTTACCACACACTAGGATGGGTTTTGAATTTAAATTCAAGTCATTTCAATTGTATTTCCATAAATGTAACAACAATTTTCGGTTAAAAAATACAATTGTTATTTTAAATACATATTACGTAGCGATATACATTATATGTACTCGTTTTAATTTAAAAAGTACGGTTCAGGTGATACTTTCGTATTAACCAAGTCACATGGCCTTTGAGATAATTACGATACTGTTTTGTTAAATAAAATTTACGGAAATGTGTTTACTTCATTCAATGTTTTTAATGACGCAGCTACAAAGCACATTTATACAAATTATATTATGTAAAATTTATGTTGAAATTGTAAGAAATAATACAATATATTTGTGTCTACAATTATACTAATAAGATTGATGTAAGCATTTTATACAAGATATTATAAAGGCGATTTTGCTATTCAACTAGAGAAAGAACTTTTGTTATAAGGAATTGTTCTATACCTTTACTCATTTTATAAAAATTAAAAAGTGACATCTAGGCATTTTAGCCGTTGTATTAAGGAGTAGTGAACTGAATTTCAATGATAATATCATTAGGTAAATATGGCGGGGAACATAACATTATTTTATAATAATTAGACGGTTCATGTTTTGTTTATTTTTCATGAAATGGGGGACAAAGTGTTATGAAATGTGATTACGTAAGCAAATTATATATGTATTTCTGACGATTATTCATAGATGGCACTGTACTTATTTGTTAATAATCTAGACTTTTTTGTAACATTACAAGAACGTATATAACCTATACCTATAACAAAAACTAACGAGACTAAATCTAGAGATTGGTGATTGAAATCATTTTTATGTACATTGATGATGTTTGTTCTTGTTTTGTCTGTTTGTTCAAAATCACGTAAAAACTACTGACCCGGTTTCGGTGAAATTTGGTATGGTACGGGACTGGCGGGGGAGAATATAGGTTCTCTATTAGAACATAAATGTCGGAATTTCAAGCGAGCGAAGTCGCGGGCACATGTAGTCCAAGAATAAATGAAACTGTCAGGCTATCGCATAAGCTTATTTTTTTAGATTTAGATTAACATTCGCAATATAGAGTTTCAGATTTTAAAAAAACTGTTAATCTTAATTATTGGTGTGGAAATATCTAGAAGGATGATGTTGAATGGAGCAAACGGAACTTACCTTTATTATTAGCCTTCGATTAAGCTGGTTCAGAGTTTTCACCTCACTTCACTTTATGAATGTTCTATATTCTCGTAAGTAATATAATTGAATAATTAATATGCTCTTTAAATTATAGCGAGAGACAGCGGCGGTGGTTGCGTGTTGGCGTTCCGTTTTTTTTTAATAGGAAGAGGAAGGGATAATGAATACATAGACTAAATAGAGCGGGGGCGTGTAGACAATATAGAGAAGAAATAACTTAGAATAAGAAGAGAATATATACGATAATAGATGGCGTTAACAATTATAAAATTTAATTAATTAAATAAGCTAGAAGTTAAAAAAAATTTATTAAATAAGCTAGGTACTAAATGTCTTATATTTTACAAATTAGCGTAATCATAAGGTAATTTACACACTTTTCGAAACATTATTTTATTCATTTTAAACTTAAAAAATAATTACTATTATTACGTCAAAATTACATGGATACCATTAATATTCCCTAGACATGTTCTTGGAGTATGTATCCCTACAAAGGGAACAGAGAAATTAAACAAAGGGTAAGGTTTAATATCTTATCTCGGAATCCCACTATGTTAATCTTGCACAATAATTTATAGACCTGCTTTAAACGTGTGTAATTTGCATAAGTAATGAAACACTAGTTTTCATTAAAAAAATACGAATATAAGACTAATTTAATAAAGCTGATTTAATTGTTTAATTAAATTTATAAACTCATTATGTGTCACATAGCGATATGCGACAATGTTCCTTTATCATATTATTTCTTACTGGTCCCCTCATTTTTATGCCAGCTATACTTCTTAGACATCTTAGCGTAGAGATACGTAGAGAGACGTATTACAGAGGCAGCATAGCAGTGCCCTCCCTCCGTCAGGGCCAGCTCACTTCCTCACTTAGCTTCTGTTATCGTATAATTAATTGTATTCTCCAACTTGCTGCTACGTTTTCTTGATTCCCTAACACAACTCTTCGCTCAATATCACAGTCATACTTTCCATCTCATGTAACCCTAATTATACAAATTCTGTCACATTTCCTTCCTTTTTTAAAAACCATTGCTTTCTTTTTACTAATATTCCCTTTCATTCTTTTCCTTTTTACGGCTCTTTGCAAAATACTGACCATCACCTGCTACTCCTCCTCTGATTATTTCAGTATAACCTGATCATCAGCGTATAGGAGGCATTTGATAGTCAGGCCATTTTATTTACTCACTCTCTTTGAAACAAGTATATATATATATATATATATATATATATAGATTAAACAGCCGTGGTGACGCTACATATTCTTGTCTGAAACCTTTATAGATGTGAAACCGATCCGTGGAGGCTTCGTAAATCCTGAGAAAATAAATAGAACTTACGTAGAGTGACCGCAGTGCTCGTATCAAGTTGCAACTCACCCCATATATAGACGTCTCTCACAAATCATTTCTCACCACACTGTCATACGTCTTCTCCAAGTCCTCGAAAGCGGAATAGACCTTTTGACTATAAGTCTTATATCATATAAAGTATATCAAGTATAAAATGTCGGTAATGATTCGTAAGGAAAAGGTTTGATTCATACATTTTATTCCTCTGCTGAACCCCGCTTGTTTATCTCATATCTTCTTTTCCGTCCTTACGTAAAATTAACCTTTCAAATACAGTCAAATTATATACGAACGGGTCCAACATCAAAATTGATGTTATTACAAGATCGATAAGTATGTAAAAATCTAAAAATATACAGAAATGTGGTCCTCTTTTGCTCACCCTTTTAGTGAAGGTATATTTGATACAAAATACCTGTACCAATGTATTTTCATGTTAAACCATGCTTGACCGGCAACCAGTGCGGATAAAAGTGGAACCATAATAAATCACGGATAAAAGTCTTCATTGTTACCTTCACTGACAAAGGGTCCATTGCTCTAAAGGCACATGGCCCTTGGGTACGGAATTAAAAGGCGTTCAACCGCATTTCCGCATATCCGGGGCTTGAGGAGACAGCACTCCACATAGCCTATAATTGTAAGCTTTAAAAGATTCATTGTTAGACATATATTTGGTTTACTTTAAAATAACTCGATATGTTTTCACAATATTAAAGATATAGATACCGTAGAAAAGTCACTTGGTTCAAGTACTAGTGAAATCGGGCCCTTAAACCTTTCTCATACTCCTTGCGATACGAGTTTTATTACAACATAATAGTTAAAATTAGCCATTTAAATTAAATTGCTTTCTTTCAATGTTTTTTAAGAATATTATGTTTAGTAAAATATGATTGCGACTTATTCCACAAATTTTCAAGTAATACCACCATATTTCCAAAACTTGAGCATGGTTTATTGCCCTTAAAATAGTCAAATCCTGGTTTCCAGTTTAATTCTTTTCCGGTTCAGCATTGGTTTGTATAAAATTTGTATTTGGAATATTTTGTATAAATTGTCAATGTTCTTATTCCCGCAGTCTAAGCACATAGTATTATGTGTTTAAAAAAATTAAGTGAAGAGAAGGTATCAAATTGAAATATAAATAGCTAGATATATTTTACAAAAATATATATTGTGACACAATTATTTTTTCAGAAATGCCAGATTTATGTATCTACAGTCCTCGTCATTCTTTTTGGCCGCTCTGAATTTAGTCGCAAATCCGAGCTCTCGCACGGTGCAGTTACGAGGAAAATATTACCAATCAGAATTAATCAAATACATAACCATTTTAAAATATTTTGATCATAGAAACATAAAATCGACATTTATTGTTCGTTATCTAAATGTTGTATGTAAGGTATATAACACATATCCTTTCAATTGTAAGTCAACTATGAACACTCAAACATTATATTAGATAATATGATAATTTATAAATAACTACATTCTTAGTTCTTGTTGATGTGTATGAGACCATTTGTATGAGACACGATATCATTTCCTTTCCTTTGTACTCTTATATTAATCTGTCTTTCCTCAGATTTCCCAATCATAATTCTAAAATAATTCTAAATCAATTTTCGCATTTGGTGACGTAAAACATTATAGTGACAATGAGACGAGACATTATAACAAGAACCAAATAAAAAACAACCACTGACAACTGACAATAATAAAAGTCTTTTGAACGCGACTGTACCACAAGAGTTTAGTGAGCTCATAGTTCGTATACGAACGACGAAATCACACTAGTACACCTGCAGACTACCGACTGCGTCTATATTCAGAGCGGCCAAAATATTGGCAGTATATGGATTGTACAGTAATATTCTCAGTATAAAAAAATGTATTTATAGTGAGCTGATTTGATTGGCGGATTGCAATTAACGGTGCTTCTTTTACGATTTTTCACGTTACTCTTCAAGTATCATACTTTCTCTTTTACAGCGTGTGCATCAGGTCATCGCCTTTACCTAAAAAGAATTATCATAAACTATTAATCAGGCTGTTCCAATTTCCTTGCGCAAGACAAAAACTTGTAATTGTTGCTTAAGCAACATGCGTAGTACTAGTAGGTACGCACGTACGTGAGATTACCAGATTTGTTAGTGAACTATTTTAAACGTTTACTGAATAAATTATTTCATAATAAACTCCGTTATATCTTAAATAAAATATAGGTGAAATATGGACAAAGTCCGAAGCATATTTATTTAAAATTACAATATTTTGTAAAGTATATCGTGACCGAATGTCTGATGTAATAGAAGTTGTGATTGATGAATGATGATGAATTCGCTTGATTTTTCGGAATACATAGTAATTACTTTTTTTTTTTGTTTCATTTATTCCTTTTTAAGGAAAAGGTAAAGGTACTAGTAAACCATGCAGCCAAGTCAAACGTTACGAACACTATCACTATCAATAAATCATTTTGTTCCATAATGACGGACTTCAGTTTCAACCACAACGGGAGGGATTGGGACATTTCAGAATTCACGCTCTCTGTCATTATTTTCACTTCACTACATTTGTGCATCGTAACTAAACTATATCACGTAAAATGCCACCAAAATTATATAATATATAGTCAAATACTGCAAGAATCAAAATCGCGCCAAGCATCGCCGTAATTAGTATAAAAATGACCAGAAGGCATCCTTTTTCTTTAGTTCCATTTATTCCTTTTTAAAGAAAAGGAAAGGTACCAGTAGACCATGCAGCCAAGGCAGACGTTAAGAACACTATTAACCAATGAATGGTGGTAACATAATAGTGGCTTTCTGTTACGACCACAACGGGAATGATAGGGATATTTCAGAATTCACGCTCATTTTCATTATTTTCACTTCAGTACGTACGTAGTGTACCATAACTACAGTATATCAGGTAAAATGCCACCAAAATTACATGATATATAGTCAAATACTGCAAAAGAATGAATTAAAAACAAGGACGACAATATGACAGACAAAAATCGCACCAAGCACCCTCAGAAGGCTTCCTTATTAACTATTCCATTTATTCATCTCTACAGAAAAGGCAAAGGTATCTAGAACATGCAGCAAACTGAACGAATTTCAGGAACAATAGTTTTCATACAACATGGTGGCTGTTTTGATAGAACCATGCAAGAAGTTTTTATTATCATCTTAGAACTCACACTGCTTGTTGTTATTTCCAATACACTTGTACATAATAAGCTAATAATATGCTGACAAAATACCACAAAAAATTATATAACGTAAGATCAAATAGGACAAGTTAATAAAAACTATTACTTGATACACTGAGATCCTGCCAAAAACTTTCATAATCAGAAAGAGAGAATTGGCATATTTTGTTTTCTATCTAATCTAATCTAGGTTAGATTATAATTTTATCACTTACTTTCATCCATGCTTACGTTACATGAATAATGAAATATATTTTATGCTAATAAAAAAACAGTAAAATATTTAAATTATGATGACTAAATAAAACACATGGACAAGGACTGTAGTCTAGTTTCATCTTGAAAATATAATTTACCCTTACAGTTTTATTATGGAAAATACATCTTATGTTTTATTCATAGATTGGATTAAATATTTTCATCTAAGTTCATATTGTTAAAAAAGTTCATCACGTATCATACATCATAATAAAGTTTACATTTAGACGAGTCCATTTTAGCCTGAAAAATAACAAAACTGTTGTTCGTTGAGAATTAACACTATCACGACCCACTGGATTTCACATGAATAACATATGATTTAGAAACAAAATAAAACGAATACAGAGCGCCGGACGGCATTATGCATGAATGTAGCCGCCTCGACGGGAGGATTCGTTAGTCCACTATTTTGCAAACAGTTTGATGAATGTATCCATCAACGAGCATCTAGAGCGTTCATTTTGAAATAATTACTCAGGGTAAAGTATCGAAAAGTATAACATACAAGTACAACTAGTGGCCTCGATATGTGACCAAATACCCTGGTGCTAAAATGACCAAATTTCATATTCTTGTAAGTGTACAAGTGTGTAAAAACTAAATGATTACTTTCAAAAATTCAATTTTTTAAATACATAAATTATTTATACACGTGAGTTATAAGTATGGTAAAAGTTTTCACGAAACTAGAAATTTTCAATTCAAGCCACGGTTACAGAAAAAAATGTAAATAATATACTTAAACCGTTCAATAAGTAATTTGGCAACAAGACAACAAGGATTTAGAGGAATTTCCTAGAAGTTCAAGTTGCTTTAAAGTTAATTGCCATAAATGTAATTATGTTGCAACTTATCATAAATATTTTTATCTGAAAAATATGAGAAATTATAGGGAGTGATGTCTCCCGGATTAGAGATGCCAGAGGTGTATGTGGGACTCAGCCGGCGTGAAACGCCAAGAATATCCACTAGCGCCAAGAATACCCACTCCACGACCACAGCCTAGCACTTTATAAGCTAAGCCACTGGGTACAAGGTATAATATACATATGGGTAAACCATATTTATGCTTCATACGAGTGCCAAATTTTTAAAAGATCCTACAGAATTTTCATTAAATTTGGCCCAGTAGTTTTATCATAATAAGCAAACAAGTAAATAAATTGATTATTAATAAAACCATACTAAAATATATTATAAAGTTCCGTGAAGTATTTTATCTCAAATATTCGTAATAGTATTCGTTACCTTATTGTAACAATGATTATAAAAAAGATTACTTAAACTCACCGCGACAATAAGGTATAATGTATATTTATGAGAAAAACATAATATATAAATCATTGTATTATAGCGGTGCTAAGTACAGAGATTAAGTCAGGAAGAATCAAGGCTTAGATTGCGAAGTGGAAGCTCATCTGATACCTCGAGTTGTCCAACTTCATTAAAGTTAAGCTGCGGTTGCTAACTCCCCTCAACTACAAGCAATCAGATAAGAAACAGGATATACACATAGTTTATCGGTAACGACACAGCAATATTTACTATTGTTTTCTTTATAGTAAGCAAAACGAATTAAAAAATAATTTTTTTTTACCCAAGCTATTTAAATTAATGTGTTTAGCGATGATGATAGGATTCCGCTACAATGAACTTAGGTTCAAACCCACTATCTAACTCTTTGAGTTTGAGCTTTCGTTGAAGGAAAATATTGTGAATAAAAATGATCCTGGTGCTAGGTCATTTTCTGATAATGCTCGTTTAGTTGGGTACCACCTTCAAGTTTGAAAATCTGCCGCCAAATACCAATAAGTGTGTTCCGGCAGCATCACTTTAGAGTCAGCACCTCTAGGCTCAGTGCGTTTAATATCCTGGACTACATATTCAATTAATATAAGGAGAAATTGTGTTCAAAAAGCTGAGTCTATATAGTATTAAAAAAGCAATTTATTTTGATGTTAATTGGCTATGTGGTCTGATATAGTAACATGTTAAGGCAAGTGAGCTCAAGTGACACTAACGGCGATGACAGATTTTCAAACTTGAGAGTGCTATCCAGCTGATGATTAAAAAGCTTTACCATCATTTTATTGACTTCTTTTCATAGAACCTGAGCTCTTCTCAGAATATAACTTGAAGAAAATTTGAAGAAAAATAATTGTATTTGGTATCGCCACCTAGTGTTGCTTCCTAAAACCCCCACCCCCTTTCCCTGTCGTGCCCAACTGTGTCAACCGTACCCGCGCATACAGCGCATATACTATATTCCGCAACCCCGCGATACAGACTTGTTCTCCAAACCGGGCCCGCGCCCCCATGAAACCGTGGTGGATATATTCACAACCCAAATATAAAACCGCATAAATATATTATTTATCGCAAAGGTTTTGAACCTTTATATTCGCTATACCGCTTATAAAATACATTATAACCGCATACTGTGGTGACGTTGAATGTTGGATGAAGTGTGTGAGGTGTCGGAAGCCCCTTGTGTGTTATCTGAGGTGCTTTCGGGCGACTGCGAGCGGATCTACACGTCGAAGGCGCTTGCTGCTGCCGAGGAACAGGTCAGTGCACGACTTCCTTGTTCCCGCATCTACCACGCTTCCCTTGCCATTTTGGCCTACAGCGCCAGCTCTTGGCGTCTCCATTAGTTTTGCTATAGGTTTCGTATATACATTTATCCATTTAGAAAAAATAGTGTTTTGAAATTACAAACAGACACTTCAATTTTATTTATTAGTATGGATTGCTATTAAAGCATAATTAAATTATGAAGGAAACGTTCGAAAAAAAAGAAGCAAATTAGCCTAGCATCACAGCTATATTTTTTTTCTCAAAGCCTCGTAAAATTGTTTTGTAAGCATAATTATAGAAGATTAATTGTATCAGACCCATGCGAAATTATTGGAAGCAATTTGAAGAAAATTGAAATTTATCCTCTCCAGTGTTCCAGCGACTCGTGTTTTAAGAAAGAAATAAAATTTGTAACAAAGCTATTTAAGACCGGAAGATTTTGCTACATAAACGTTATTTTGGGAAATGCTTTTGTAAGCATGAATTTTCTACAAGAAACTTTTAAAAATCAGCTCTATATTTGTATTATAAAAACATGTGGACTACATCTTACAAAAACACATCATTATATGTTTAAAATTAGTAAGGTCATAATTTCTTTAAATCCATATACGCTATTTAAATTTACAATCTCCATTATTCCTGCTACCTACCAACAGAGTTCTCTTAGAAATTAAATATTTTATTAAAACAGGAAAAATCTCAACAACAAAAATATAAAAACTTTTACCATTTACAAACTTTTCCATCATTTCAAATAACTGCAGACACAACTCAACACCTACGGGATTACTTAACTCAAACTTGGGGGCCTTAAAAATTAAAACGCTCCAGGGCTTAATTTGTCTGAACCGAAGTTGATTACCGGTTAACTTAGTACGACTAATACCTACTAGTACACGTTTGGTGGGTGAATAAAATAAAGTGGTATACTTAGCACCGTCATATCTGACTTATATTGCAATGTTTGCGTTTAGTTTCATATTAGCTAATATGTGTGTTTTTGGGTAAATTTAGTAAAATAATTCAGTACGACATTAGAAGACTATTAACATTACTTTCTTTTTTTACACGTTATAGGCTCAGTGCTTTGACCGCAATCTCACCTGATGTTAAGTGACGATGTGGCTCAGAATGGCAAACACACTAAGCCTAGTCATACTGGTTGCCAAGTGCTGCTGCCGAAACACACCTATTGGTTTTTGGCAACAGATTTTCAAACTTTAAGGTGATAGAAAGTACCTACCCAGATGGGCATCATTAGAAATAGCCCTATCACCGTGCTATGGTTTCTTCACGATGTTTTTCTTCACCGAAAGCTCAGGCTGATTTTAGAGTTGGATAGGTGGGAGTCGCGTCCACTGAAGCGTAATCCGGACGCACTAACCACTGCGCCATCATCGCTTTAAAATTGTTTGGATACAGCGTGGATTGATTTAGGTTCAAAGTTATATAAGACGCCTGAGCACATAAAACTTAAGATGAGCGTGTGTCCCACTCTTCTCCGATATCTGAAAGCAAACGAAACACTACTCCCACTCTACCCGACATAGTGTTTACCCTAAACACCACTTTTCGTGTAACAAAAAGGTTGTGGAACAGAATTTTAAAGCCCTCCCGTAAGAAGTTTAATGTGTCGAGTACCCATATAAATAAGACAATAGGAAAAAATGGAAAGCTGGCGTAAACGCCAGGTAAGTGCTCAAGGGGTTAAATAGTAGAAGATCGTGGTGATTATTGTAAATCTATTAGTATCAATCCTGAATGTGAACGTAGATAAAATGAACTATTTTTTTACCCATTCTCTATTCTATAAACTGCATTTTAATTATTCACATAAATAAATCAACAAACGATTTCAAAAACTAACATCATATATAAACTAATCTAAAAGACAAATCAATTTCCATACATTTCCCATTAATTT
Source organism: Samia ricini (assembly GCA_014132275.2). NCBI lineage: Eukaryota > Metazoa > Arthropoda > Insecta > Lepidoptera > Saturniidae > Samia > Samia ricini. The sequence goes on from AP028159.1 coordinate 7,988,263, forward strand.
AAATTTAAAAAAAAAAAAACTATATTTACCTACATTCAAAATATTTAATTTTGAAATACAATTCAATTCAATAAACTTTTCAAATAAATAATTCTGATGAAATTCGAACGGAGTTTAGGTATAATAAGGGATATTAACATGAGTAGGTAACTACAGGGTAAGGAAATCCTTTAAGTAAAGCAACGTGTAACAGATGTACGCAACATTTGGTAAGTTTCATTGTTACTGATAAAGGGCAATCGATAGAACCCCAATAAAATATACCTACCTATAAGGGATTAGAATGACTATTTATTCCGTCAACTAAAAACTTACAGAATAAAATCTGTATAAATTCAAATATTTAAAAAAACATCTCTATATTAAAGTAAAAGAATATTAAATGAATAATTACAGTGTTTCTAATTATTTTTAGGACAAGAATTAGGATATTAGCTTATTTAAGAATATAACACACACTATACAAATACGTTTGCATAAGTCTTTAAATACTCAGCATTGTTCTTCTAGCAATCACCTTCTAGATCGCTTACGGTTTTCTTCTTGAGGCTTCAGACATATGTTTAATTCAAACTGAACTAACTGGGTCGATCCCAGATATACAAAAAATAAAATAAAAGGCTTTCAGAATTCCCCAGAAAGTCAAAAACCATATTTACATCAACTGGGCTGCTTACAGCGGTTATTTTGTCGGGTTAAGTGTCGGACGAGTAAACCACATACTTTCTCTTTATTTTTTATTTTTCATTGGCTGCCTTTTATTATACACCATATAGATAACTTATATTAATTAATACGGCAAAATCCAAACCCCGGCGAAACTATGCACTCAGCCATTCTTGCCCTAATTGTCCTAAATGGTGGCCTGCGAATGTGGTGATGAGTATCACCTCTTGCCTAACCCCTACAATCAACGGCCTTATAGGCATGATCCCCACACCTAAAACATTGGCCTCCCCGTTCTACTTCCGAAGGAAAATTTGTAATGTTAAAAATATTTTCTTTTACTTAATACATATGAATGTATAACACGATACCTATACCAAAAATGCAATTATTAAAAGTTTTATCTGTCTGTTTATTCCGGGTAATCGCCGGAATGACTGGACGGATTTTGACGGAACTTTTTTTGGTGGATAGTTGAAGTTACTCCGGGTAACTTAGGGTACTTTTAATTTACGAAAATAATTAGGGTTCCGCAAAAAAAAAATTAAAACTCATAAATAATTTAATAAAATTCAATGGGAATGAGTTTTACGGGCAAGACCTTGAATTTATGAGAAATATTTTTACTTTACTATTGTACTAAACAAAACTTAGGTTTCTGTCTGAAAAAATGGAGTGAAGAATAAATAAAACGCGGGAGCAGCCGCTAGTATTTAAATTAAGAACTATCAAAGCAGATCTAAAAATGGTTTCCTCTCCTACGTTACAGATGTTTTAGACAGATTGATTGAATTAATTTAATCGTCCTTGGGATTCCAAAGAAAACAAAGTAAGAATCAATTTTTGATGTTTGTATTTTAGGATTAAAAAAATTGCTCATATAGGTACTAATTACCATATCTAGTTAATTTTTACCCAAAACAATTAGTTTCATTACGTATAAATAAAACATTCATACATTTCGGGCGAGTGTCTGAAACGGACATTTAAAATTAGTGTAATTGTATTTATTTATTTAAAATACTCCATAATTATTGTTGGAGTTAAAAAAATATAATTAGATTGTGTTTAAAACGAACTGTTATATCTATGCTGATTACAAGAAAGTCCAAGTGACCGTTGAAAAGGAATGATTTAATGGTCTCTCAAAAAGGAATGCAAAAATAAATTAAGTGCTTTTACTGCTAAAAAGATATAAACCGAGATGAACATTGGCCTAAAAGCCGTTTGCGGACGTTACCAAAAAGAAAGAAAATAAAAAAATTCTTTACAAAAAAAGTGTCCTTTTAAGCGCGAGTCACAGAATTAAACTATTATAATTATTGTTATATTACGATACAACTTAAGAAAAATTACAAGATTTTTTAGTGGTACTAAAACTATAAGTAACTTCTTTTACATTTCTTAAGAGTTCTAAAAAAACGTGTATCTTCTTGCTCTGTACCTAATGAATATGTTCTTGACGAAGACTGATTAAGACAGGAATAGCCATCAATTATGGTGTACTGAACATACATAAATGGACTTTTTATTATTTAGTAAAAATAAATAGGCAAGTGGATTTTGAAGAGATTATTGAGAGAATTAGAGAGTGATACTATCTATAAGACGATACATTTCCTTGTATTTTGGTTAATCGTTAACACAATAATTACTTACTTAGAAGCAAACAATCGTTGTTGGAATGATAAAAATTATGGAATTTTGGCGGGGCCATAGTGTATAGTGTTTTGTCTTTACTTCACTAGTTTGCGTATTTTCGTGACATAGTTTGGTTATTGTCAACAAATGAAGTGTATCGAAAATAATTACTCGGAATGTTTATTCTGAGGTGCCACAAAAAACTCCCTGAAAAGTTATATGAAGATAGCCGCCATATTACTTACTAGAGCATTACGAACACAGACAGAATTATAATAGAATTGTGTATGTAATATTAGTAATCTTATTTAGTACTAAGATTTTGCATTGTTCCATTAGTATTAAGAGAACGTTCAAGTCGTTGAGTGATTCTCGGTAGTATTAGCGTTACAAATGCTATGACGTCAGCCGTCAAAATGCTACGGTATCTTAACCTATCAGATGGCGTTTAAGTTCTGGAACTATGTGTAATAGATCCTAAATATGGATCATATGACTCAAACTCTCTTTAATCTGAGAGGTTTTTAAGCCTAGTAGTAGTTTAAAAAGTTAGTTAAAACATAGTAATAATTTTTTTGTTTTGATATACATATTTATTATTTTTGAGATTTATCGTTATCATGACTCATATGGTGATAGTATAAAGAAGTAGTGTTATTCTGTAAAAAGAACCTAAATCCTAAACATATGAACAAAAAAAAATTACCTTAATTATATAGGTATTATTTAATAATATTGTTACCATTTGAATAAAAAATAAATTACAATTATTTCCTTATTTTTTCCTTATAAAAGAACCCCTTATTTTGTTCATGCGTTGTGTAGCGTAGATTTCCTTACAAAAGTAATACATTTGTCACGGGAGCCTTGATACATCATTCAGAGTACCTTTTTTAATGTCATTACAATAATAAAATTGAACCGGTGACTTTATTCGAAGTCGGTAAAATAAAATTGTACCTATGTCGCCCACTTAATCTTAACCATTAGTTATCTTAGGAAATGGAAGGAGAGGGCAATAATACTATTAGGTTAATTAATGAGTTAAATACTTATAGGGTACATATTCCGGAGCCCTTGACTTATTTACGTATGAATTATCGTATTTCATGCATTTTTTCCAATTTTTACTTGTTTTTGATTTCATTGGTTCATTGTCAAGCCGGAACTTATTTATTTTTTAAATAAAATATTCATTTGAAGCTTTCATAAATTGATTTAAGAGATTTATCAATTCGACGTGTGTGAATTGGGCGTCATGACCCTTAGGTACCCGTCCCCCCTCAGGCCAGCACTGGCCTGACAAGTGCCTGGATGTGAGCATTATCCTGGTGTCGGCATCCGTATACCACTCGTTACCGATAGTTCTTTGAGCTTCCCAGGCCCTGGTACCCTCGTAGACGGCACCTATTAAACCCTAGATAAATATGACACTAACGCGAGCACATAGTCTTTAAGAGCGCTGTGAGTAACAAAGGCTCTTTGGTGCCTGGTACTTGGCGTTCCGTCAGACCCTGAGCCCGTGTCTGTCGCACGTCCTGTCCCACAGATAAAGCCGGACTGAAATACTGGATACATTAATTTAAAAAAAAAAAAAATTAGGCAGTCATGGGGACTGCAGACAGAAGTGAAAACTCGAAACTTTGAAAAACTGTTTTTTTTTTAATGTTTCAATTTCATAATTTCTTGATTGAAATTATTAACATAACCTAACTAATGACAACTGTCTGATTTCTACATCTGTTGGCGCTCTGAGTTCTAATTTTGTAGATTTTCAAATAAAATAGTTTTTTCATAATCAAAACATAGGATGGGCTGCGTAGGTAAAAAATTTATTATTTATGTATGAACGCTAGCACTTAAACGCCATCTTGTAGTAGATATATTGTAGCATGTTGACGGCTGACATCAAAATATTGCTAACGCGAATCTATAAGATTTCACCTACTCGGAATCGCTCAACGCCGCTTAAGAACCATGACGCGACCAGTATACCAATATAAAACTTTTGCTTTCTGTATTTAAGTGGTGAATGAAAATTATGTTTTCATATATTTCATACATACTACATAGGTATATAACTATAACGGTATATAACTATATAATTAATTATACATATATATTTACATTACATAAACATATAATAACAAAGGAAAATAAAGTAAATATTTATCAATAAATACGTTATATATGTATGTTAATATTTATTTGCATTTCCATACTCGGTATGAGAAATTCTTAAGTAGCATGGAACAATGAAACCCATTTTTACGGAACGCTCATTGTTTTCGTAAAATATCATTCCGTAGTATAAATTCACAATAGACCGATATCGGTTTACAACTCTTCGAGATTAAGTAATGTTTCTTAATATTGCTGGTTATTATCAGAAAGATTTTAGTCAGTGAAAAGTTGTAACCATTGCAGGTATATTATTATTAAAAAACACACGTTATGTTAAACTTAGTATGCTTATTGACAGTGTTACAAATATTTCTGCGTTCAGGTTAGTCTCTTTTATCTATTGCTACTGCAGTCATATTCATTTGTTACTATAGTTAATAGTGTATTGACTTACTAAATTTTATTTATACATACCAATTGGAGTGCCAGGTGTATATATAGCTATGCTCCAGTAGCGGGATGAGAATTATTACGACCGAACACGCGGATACGTGACAGTCCAATTTGTCAGTACCTAAATATAAAGTTGACGTCTATCATAAGCTCGTAATGACCATAACTATGGGTAGGTAGGCTGGTAAAAAGCCTTTAAAAAAGAACCAGGGATGTATCTATCATCAAGAACCATCGGGTAAAATTGTATATTCGTTTACCGTTATTATTTGTGTGCAGATGCGACTATGCGGGACCCGATAGCACGTATCCTCTTGGTAGCCATCAGTTATTATACCATACACTAAAGTTAATATTATTAAGTAATCTGCGGTATGCGTATTAAGTTAAAGCAAATTTTTAGTTTCTTATCTTACAATTTTTAATATGTAAACCTCTTACATGATCTTACTTAGACACTAATTACTTTTCTTATTAAATACGATTCCTTTGAAATCATTGGTACGAATGTTTTTATTCAGGTGACGCACAAGCTGATATTAATCAACGTAATTATCAACCAAATTTCGATGAAGCCAATAGCCCACAATGGTCTTACAAGGTAATAAGCAGTTTCCTTGAAAATCATCCACATAGACATGTAAAACCATGTATAAGTCGAAAAATGTTACGTGATCCATCGCAAGAAATTCCCAATGTAGAGTGGATTCCTACATTTAAAGCCACAATTACAAAGCCTTTAGCTAAAGATTTTATTTCTCAATCGTTAAAGGAAGAAGATTATGTATCAGATAATAATCTTATAGCGAATAAAAGGGACAGAGATCTTACATCTGATCAAAAATTAAGTCCGCTTGCTGTAAATACAGCACGTAATTTCCCTTCTAAACAAGACGATTCTCAGTCCACAATTACTAATCAGAATTTATTTCGTCGAAAAATGTCAGATTCTGGTGAAACTATAGACAAACAAATACATCAAGATTCATCACAAGAAGACGAGAATATTTCAAAAGTTAACGTTCCAGAAATATCTGATGAGTGCAATGAAAGGAAAGCTACAATTTTTAACTCAAGACGATCAGACTCAAATAATTTAAATTTATCACCAGTGTTTAATGAAAAAAATAATAATACTAAGGACAGAAGTATTATAAAGAATGATGAACGTGATGAATCTAATTCTTTTGCTAGCATTGAAGAAAGAAATTATAATAACAACGACGAACAAGAACGAACAAAGGGTTATGGAGTTACAAAAATGTCAGATTCTTCTGTAATGCTTATGCATAATTCCAGAACATGTTTTGCGTGTAGCTCGGCTAGTGATCCAAGTTGTTGGCATCCAAGTAGAAGGACAACGATAAAATATTGCCGTAAAGGACATGATGCTTGTATAACAAGAACCTTTACAAGTTCACGTAAGTCTATTTAAAAAATGTTTACATTTCAAATTTGCCTAAAAAATTTTAAATTCCAGATTAATTTATTTAATTGAGAGCTAGAAAAAAACCTTAAGCGGGAAGTAAACTCTCCGGTTAAGTCAGCAGGAGGCATGTGGGACACGCTCGGTTTGGACCACCGGAAATACCCACTAAAACCCCACGGTTCCGTTCGCCGCCTTCCTGGGGCGAAACAGGATCATACCTGCATGCTCCGCGTCGCCTCAGCGGCAGGCCCGACCTGTTATCAGGTCAGGCCAATTTTTTATCTTATGTCCAGAGGGCAGCTTGATAAAAGGCCTCCCCTTTACCGTCCACCGACTAGGAAATGTTCGCTCCCTCTCCTCCTTTCGTCCTTTGTCTATCGACAAAAAATTAGGAGGAGAGGGAGTGAGGTGGCAAAAGAAGAGCATGGCTCTCACCACACTCGGTAACGAGAGGTCTGAATTCACTGCCATTACAACTAAAGACTAAGGCTTGCGCTAAGGGCGTCCACCCACACTGGTGTTCCGTAGACGGCCCTGTTCCGCACAACCCCTGCTTGTAGCTGGCGGCACGTCTGGCCGGGTTCTCCCACGTTCGGGAAAAGCCGCCCTAGTACCGCCAAGGCACCGGCAATGAAGGGTCCGAGCCCTTGAAAATAGGGCTCGAACAGCCATCGTCCGTCCAAGGTCAGGCCCAGATATTTCCTCTCTCCGAGATGCTCACCCCAGAGGGTAGACTCCACCGAGGCCTATAAAACAGCAGGGCCTCGGTCTTCGCCACCGCAACCCTGAGGCCTAACATCTCGATTCATCTGGCCACCAGAGTAACTCCCTCTGTAGTCAAGCAATCCACCTCTCCCCAACCTACCCCCTGGACTACGACTAAGGTATCGTCCACATAACAGATAAAGCGCACTCCACTTAGGAGTGCACCGCGGACGATCCAGTCGTAGCCCACGCTCCGCAGGAGCTGTACAAGAACTGATTCCTATGGAATTCCGCAACCGGTTGGACACCCAACAGTCATCGTCCACCGACGTAGGCCAGCTCTCTCCCCTCCTAGTAACTTTTCAACAGCCTCCGCAAGTACTGTGATCCGATATTTCGGAGTGCCTCCAGTATCACACCATGAGGAAGGCTGTCACCTGTCACCCTGGGAGGTATCCGCCGTCGACCACCCTTTCAGCCTCATAAGGGTGTCAACTGATGAGTGTCCAACCCGGAAGCCGAACTGCCCGTCCGCGAGATCTGGCCCTACCTCCCTCATGTGCCGGACAATGATGTTTTCCTTTACCCACCGAAATTCAATTTAACAAATCTTAATTTGAAACAGTACTCAACGGTCCACGTATAAGACACTGTGAACATTTTTTAACTTGCTTTAGAATACTGGTTGCGTATATAATAACACAATAAGGTAAAGTTATTTTAATATAGATTTTACTTACAGTAACTAAATTATCCTATTAACATATTTTTCGTTGTTTAACAGATGGCTTAGTGTTGACTCGTGACTGTGGTCGTAGCTGTGAAGACATCAGTTTTCCTGGAGTGACACCGAACTATAAATCTTGCTTAATTTGTCATAATGATCTATGCAATAGCGCTTTTACTGTTAAGAGCAACAATTTAATATTTATAATACTTTTGATTAGTATAATAAAATATTTACTGTAACTTTTTTAGTAATAATATGGTTAAAAAAATCTAGATAATTTGCATAACAAGATTTCCTTTTCCTTGTAATTTCTCTTTTAATAATTTGTAAATTCTCAAATAAATAAAACTTTTTATAATTAGATGTGCATAATCAAACATTAGGCATGTGATTTTCGGTATCTACGATTTATTTTAAAATATTGTATTGTATTGTATACATATTCAAGAAAACCCGTACTCTGTAATGCTCTTAAGCACATTTTCTCAACACAGACCCCTATTTTAATTTTCTGCATTGTTTAGACTATATTTTTAATCTTTTTATGCCCCCCGGCTTCACTATCACAATGCCCCCTAATGTTTTCTAGGTCTTCTACTTCCACAAGAGGACGTTATAGCCCACGTTGAGAACCTAGGCTCTAAAGAAACGCAGGACAAGAATATTTTTTATCTGAGTTAATCTTGTGTTGTTAATATTATTAATAAAGGTTAATTTATAATAATTTGAAATACTTTGTACATTTTGCAATCACGTGATTTCATTTGTTTGTGGCATAGAACCGAATAAAAATATTTTACTTTGTTTTGTACGACGAACCTTTAACCGAATCTTTGAATCGATTAAATATCGTTAAATAAAACTCAACACTTATACGCTAACGGTTTACATTTTGACCAGTTGCAATTGAATTGGCTTATACGCAGTGAAAGTTATTTTATGTGTAAAAACTTAGAGGATTTGAAGATTGCTTATATACGAAGACAAGACTTTCCAAGAAATACTTGATAAGTACGAAAAGTTAATGATGAAAACTTGAATGAATTTTGTTGAAGGTCACGGAAAGCGTTTAGCTGTAGGTACATTCTGAAATCTTGTATAACCAAAAAACCGTTCAAAGGTTTGTATTGAATTCTTTTTTGTATAAAGTTTAAACATTAAACAATGTAAAAATCAGTTGCTATGCCGGTTATAAAAATATATATTTTTAGGAATATAATACTTCATTTCATTTCATTGATTCACACGAAGCGTTTTGCCTCTTATTCATAACGAGAACCAAATGAGTGAAATTCTTCACGTTACACCGATTTGCACGAGTGCTATGTTATGTGTAAACAAACTTCGTGTAAACTAAACTTATTCAAGTCTAACTCGGGTTATGTTTCGTAAAAAGTTTAGTTTAGGTTTGAAATAAGACTGAATGGAATGACCGAGAATGAATGGAATAAGCTAAAAGCATCTCTGTTTCCAAATTCCTACAATACTCGTATAGTGGTCTTCGAAATAGTGTGAAACAGTTTTTACTGAGCGATCGCGTACCATCGTCGACCTCATCCTCACTTTCCGTTAGGTGTGATTGAGGGCCAGCGTCGTATCTACACGTAAAAAAATATATAATTTTTAAAAATATTATAAAAACAAAACAGGTATATCTTAAATAAGTAATGAATATACCGTACCAACTGTCTTATTTTTTTACAAAAATACAGTAAGTAGCTTCAGTAATGTAATTAAAGTGGGGTGAATATTAAAAGGATTTCAAGTTGTCTTCTGAAGCGATATTACGAAATAATTTAAATTTTCCTTTCCTTGGAACATCGTTCAATATCACCAATATTCTAAAGAGCAACCTTTAATTAAATAAATCTGAAACTTGCGATGTGATACATGCGATAACTTTGTTAATCGGATAATCTTAATTAAATATATGCAAATTGTCATAAACTGAACTATATTGTAACTGAACTGTCCTTCAGGCAGAAGTTTACTCCAGTGATTTATACTATGTATTAATTAATTAAATCAAGATTAAATTAGAAAAATGTTACAAGAAGAGTAAAATATCTTAAAACTTTCTTAATGACAATGGGAATAAAGAAATATGAATAATCGCAAAATGTAACTTTGTTGATGCTTTTTTCTAAATTATGAAATGTATGAAAAATTACCTTTATATTCAACAACTACGCTACTTTGAAATGAACACTACTTCAAAGGGTTTCTTTTTTAAATGCTAATCTAAGTTATGTTTCCATCCCGCACGACAAGATTAATTAACTTTGTTCTTGCTACAACTGAACCAGATTCTTGTGTCATCTATATAAATTGAAAACCAGCGTATCAAAGATTAGTATGCATATCATCAGGATATAGATGGGTCAGAATGTTGGCTTATAAAGATGACTGACGAAAGAAGATCGCATGTAGCTGAAATACGAATGTTGAAATGGAAGTCTGGGGTAACAAGAATGGACAGGATTAGAAGTGAGCACATTAGAGGAAGTTTGAAAGTGGCGCCAGTAACATAAAAGTTAAGAGGCAATCATCTGTCCTGATATGGATTTGTGATGCAGAGGAAGGAAGAGTATATTGTAAGAGAGGAATCGGATATGAATATCGACGGTTGTAGGGGAGGGGAGGACGAAAGGAAAAATGGATGGATTGTGTGAAAGATAATGTGTTTATAAAGGAAGTAAATGCGGAGATGACTACAAATAGAGAGTAATGGAAGAGGAAGACATGTTGCGCCGACCCGAAATGAAAATGGAATAAGGGTAGGGAGATGATGATGATGAATATCATCAGGATAAAAACAAATTAAAATAAAACGGCATATACTTGACTACGGTATTATACTTTTAAATAGACTGTTGTTATTACATTGCGTATATTGTGGTTGCCAGTATTATACACTATCAATAAGTTTATACACTACATCTATTCTAATAAATAAAATTGTAGTGTCTGTTTGTAATATTAAAATAACAACTTTTTACTAAATACATGTAAATGTATATACGGTACCTATACTAATAACACAATTTGTTCCGGCTAATCACCGGAACGGCTGGGCCGAATTTAACGGTTACTTCGCGTAACATGGGCTACTTTTATTTTTTATACTTAGCGAAATTTTGAAGATAAACTGAAGTAAGTAAGTAAAAAAAACTACAGGCACATGATCTGGAAATATTTTAACTAAACCCTTGCACATTTCAAAAAATTGTGATGCAGTGAATAATTTTCAGTAATAATATACAGTTCTTATCAACAAATAATGCAATTTCATATCTAAATATTACTGTTGTTTCAATTGTACCTACTTAATAGATAGAGTAACATTCTCTTTGGTACCTTAAACAAAGCTTTTAAAAGGGTACAGGGGTTAAATATTTTAGTACCTACAAGACAATGTTATATTTAGCGCCTACATCCTGGATAACGGAAAGTGTATGTACTGTATACACTCCAGCTATTTGGTTTTATTTCAACTTCTCTAAGTAGCACTTTCCGGTGGCTAATGTACACCTACTTGTGAGTATGGACCGATTTTATTCACACCGCTTCACTCGGAGCAATACATGTCATACACTGCGCTTGGCACGCTTGCACACTACCCGAAAAAAAAACGAGAGAAACCGATAGAGTTAAAACACTCCGAACAGCAGTAATCCTACGCAGAGTGAACCCATTTCAAGTTGGCCTTAAAATGTCACGTACTTCCGTTTACACGGACACATATATATTTTTTTGACTTCATTGTTTAGTGATTTTTTTTATATAAAAGTATCATTCTTTTTGTTATTACTCTATGGAGAAACCTATATTTATTTTTTGCTAGTCGTAACGTTTAGGTAGTGCCAATTTCGTAGGATTTACATGTACGTAGCAGCAAAATCCGAGGTTCATACCATTATGATGCACTTGGACTGGTTACCACTTTCCGACTGAGTGCCCTAAGGCATAGTTACAAAACTCAGGTAAACCTCTCAAGGCCCTTCAGGTTATGCGGCCGTATAATTATTAAGTGAGCAAAATTTTACACATTTTTGTTACCTGCTCCCCTTGTCAGCAATAGTGGGCAAAGCGTTTGCGTCACCCCCAGACTGTGGTAACGTGATTTTGACAAACTTAAGTAAGTAAATATTGCTTACATGACCACCAGATGTAGACTCTACCACCCGACATGTCATCAAAAATAAGTAAAGCCCTTTCGGTCGCCATTGGTATATATGTAAGCCGGTTCGGGTCATCTCATCCTCTTCTATTGAGGGAGACTTAAACGGTTCCTAATAGCGTAAAAAATATCGTTCCATTACTAAAAATAGATAGTTAATTAACGCGCTACAGCCCGTAAAGTGTCCTAACTTTAAAACATCTTATGTATTTCTATTACTTCTTTGCGACTCTTATATAACATTTTAAATTCTATATACACAGCAATGTTTGAAACATTCGCGTCCAATTCCATGTTCTTCTTCCGTACAGTGTGAAACATTTAACTTATTCATAAACCTTTTACTACTATTCGACTTTTCAGGCATGTAAACTTTAAAGCACATTTTAACCATACATATAAATAAAACATACAGAACGGGAGTGAAGCCATTTTAAATTGGCCTTAAATGCCCACGCATGCCTTTCGTTACGCGCCGATGATTACGTAATAATGTGTACAGATTTGGCTTCAATGTTAAGCGTATTTTTGTATAGAATTATAATTCTTAGCATTATTACTCCATGTTGGTGAGTTTAGTCCCACAAGGTATTTTCTTTCAACTTTCAATGCCGTAGAGGATAAAGATACATAGATATGATAATGACCAAAGGAGACGATAACGTAAAATATTGCCACAACCATTAAAAGAGATCTCTTTAAGAAGTGCTGTAATCAAAAAGTAATAAGCGCATCTGAAACAATTAAATGTGTAAGGATACGTAAACTTAAACGGAAGAAGTGAATTTACTGCCGACCATTATCAGAAGATCCAGATCGTAAAGCCGGGGTTAAAACCTCTTAATAGCTACGTCAGAAACAATTTATTCAAATTCTTGCCGCTTCTTATAAAGTATTTGCTCGGAAAAGTATTAAGGGAACGTTGTTGGCTTTGTTTTTTTCTACGTCTGTAATTAAAAAACGGATTTGACAGTAAATGTAAGGGATTTCTGAATAAATTGCTGACTACTTGTTTATAGTAAGCAATAACACATAAAAGTGTACAATTGTATTACAACTAGCTGTGTGCCCGCTGCTGCGACCCCGCGTTTCATATGTTCTTCACTGCGTTTTAATTTTATTATACGACACCCTATTTTTTTAAATACTAAGATAAAGTAACAATATTTCTCATAAATTCAAATACTTACCCTTAAAACTGTGCATTGAATTGCGGATTTTGTTCATTTTTTTATGAGTTTTAATTTTTTTTTACGTGGATCCCTAATTATGTTCGAAAATCAAAAGTACCCTAAGTTACGTGGAGTAACTTCAGGTATCTACCAAAATAGTCTCGTCAAAATCAGTCCAGCCGTTCCGGAGATTACCCTGAACAAACTGACAGATAAAAAATTAATTTGTACTTTTGGTATAGGTATTCACATGTATTTAGTAAAAAAATAATATTTTTACATTACAAACAGACGCTTCAATTTTATTTACTAGTATAGATTGAAATTCATCCCCTACAGTGATCATTGTAAACGTTTCATTGCCAGTTATTTAAAGTTGTTGTACTATCTTTCTATTTTTGACATTGTCTTTCAAAACTTTGAACTTAAATAAGTTTACTCAATCTCACTTCAACTACTTTGATGAACATTTTAATCAACTATTTATAATCACGTAAATTCACAAAATTAACACCAAAAACATCATGTTAATTGGTTCACGTTGCATCGGAACCACATTTTCACATAGGTGAGTTGAAAGCATGATGGAAGCCGCATTCTATTTGAGTATGCGAACATGCTACAGACGGTATGAAGTTAGTTTCGACAGAATTTTTTCACGTCACGTGAGTACCGGGGCCTAATTGAACAGTCACGTTTACAACCCAGTACATAAATGGAACAAGAAATATTATGGCAGCCAAAAAAGGATGCAAAAATTGTTCGAACACAAGTTCAAAGGGTTTAACTGTAGTGCGCATAATGAAAGACATTTTTTTTACTATTGCGAATCTACTTATGAGCCTCATATTTCAGAACGAAATTACAGAGTTAATAATCTTATCTACATTATTCTAATCTGACGGTAAGAATCTATACAAAGTTGAAATAAGTGTGTTTCACTTCACAACCATATAATCGGATCGTGTTGTAGTCCTTTGTAAGTATATGCCGAAGGTCGGGATTACACGTCAATTGGAAATCAAAGTAAAGTGGACTTGAGAAGATTACTCGACAAGAGGGAAACAGCTAGCTAAAACATTTTAAGTTTAAAAAAAACACCACGGCTTTCTTAAGTGATTAAAGAAAAAAATAGATCTTACTTGTCTAGAACTTGTATAAAATCATAGTTCTTTTTGCTTAAGAAATTAAAAAAAGGGACCGAATAAAAGAGATTTTCATAGTTAATAGGTATAGAGCACATGAACATTCATTATTATATTGACTCTTACCAGCGGTTTTGTTAATTTAAATTTTGTACATCCGTTCAGGAATCTACCCTATGTCTTTTCCTGTGCTTATGACAATGTGCACGCAAAATTTCATGATGAAAACGTAACAAAGAAATTCACATTGCATTAATAAACTTAAGTTAGGATTAAACATTTACATGTACAATCTAAGCACGACGATTCCGGATTACGCTTACTAAAAGAAAAACGCACGAGGTGTCACGACCATGCCTACAACGAACTGAGTCCATCTGAGAGAATAAGCACTAGCCGTCAATGCGTTCGAAGGATCCTCTTCATCCGATTCAATCTGCTTAGTCAAGAATGTAAGTGTCATAAAGATGCTGCCTAAATCATGTACCAAAGAAGTAGACTAGATGATGAAAATTTTAAATAAAAGAACCGTAAACAGTAGAAGTTTGAAATATGCCATTGTGAAGTTTTCTCTAAGATCTTTGATGAATTATAATTTAGTGCATTCTTTTGATGTAAGTATATCTTAAGATTTAGCCTAAGTAAGTCATGTATATTATTTTTTTGGCGACTAGGTAAGAAATGGAGTCGGTTAAATGTTGCTTTTTTCTCACATAGATAAAAGCCTAATTAAATAGGTAATCTTTTCGTGAAAAAATATCTAACATGTTGTTAGTTTAGGGAAAATTAGCGGATAAATAGAAAGACTGTCACGGAAATCGACTTAATTTTATACTCTCTACAGAGCAATGTAATCAGTAAAGTTCAATGGCATTATAGAATGACCAGTAATAGGAAAGGTCATAAGTATTTACTTTTTACTTGTAGTTATTTGCTGTAAGCATTCAGTGGTTTGTATCAAATGAATATCCCGTAGTGAGACACAAACCCTCGTCAACATCAGTACACAATCTACAATCTGCCAACTCAGAATCACGACGAGTCAAGGATAACAACAGACAACTGAAACGCAATTAATGACACACTCTGCCCTGATGTTCATATGAAAGAGATTCGATTATTTCAGTCGAGTTTGTTTATCTTATTAAATATACATGAATTAGACGCGTTATATTATAAACAATAAAGGAAATTAGGCGAGCAAAAATTAGTGAGTAGTATAACGTAATTGTTATTTCTTTATGTAAATTTAGGTACTTTGTATGATTTAACTCTTACGAAAATCCATGTGCTAAATTAACTAGGATTTAGAAATGACAGACATCTCAAGTAGTATCTAAAGTAAGAATTTAATTCCAATTTGGATGACAGAGGAACCTTCTCGTAGTTCATCCCGAACAACACGAACAACAGACAGCTTAGAGCCCAACACAGATAATCGCGGGATCATCGCAAACCATGTAATTGCTTGCGAATTTGTCTTGATTGTCGAGAATGTCTTGCGTGTCCCGAAAAGCGAATATGTCGGCGCACTTTCACCTCCTGAACATAGTGTCGTTGTACGCTAGACCTGCCGATAGAAGGAGAGGAAAGGGTGGCACTTGTTACTAATCTACAGGCCTTACGCGTGATCTCATACTTCTATCATCGCCTAGCTGTGTAGGTAGTTGAAGGAGGGGTGTGAATATAACTCGTACAAAACGAGCGCATCTTTCTAATCACTGAGATTCCGATCGTTAGCTGTATTAGCTCCCAGGTTAACTCAGCGATTACTTCATGAGGGACGAGGTCACCGTCAAAGAGAATTGGCCTGAACCGTTTTCACCGTAGACCCCCTCTATACGGTGGTGGATTAGCAGTCTTGGCCGCTCTATGCCCCGAGCCATGTAGTAAGTACTAGTCACCCCTTTCTTATCACCCATCATATTAAGTACATAATGAATTTACTTTTTTGCCAACTTTTATCGTAATTGATTCAGAAATTTAGTTAACTGTAATATCTGCTAGTTTGTAATATTTTCCGAGGTTTCAGGGATAATTGCACATTTAAATAAAACATTTCAAATGGTTTTATTTGTTAATTACAAGGGTATTCTTGATATATAACTTATACACTTTGTATCGCAATTTAGGTATTTGTTGAAATAGGTTATCAGTACAAGTAACTTATGCGCTTTACGTATAATTATTGAGTTTTAAATGTCAACACTTAATACTATGTAACGTTAGTTTAACCATTTTTTTTGACGAGGGGAATGCATTTATGCACTACCCTTACCTATTGCATTAGTGAGACCGAAGTCCCCCAATGCAATAGGTAAGGGGTGCGGAAGGACGTCTCCGCACCAGTGTGGGACTCGCCCGGACGTGAAGCGTCCGGAAATACCCACTAAACCCCCCGGGGCCGTCCGCCGCATTTGGGATGGGGACGATACGGGATAGCTTTCGCAAGCACCGCGTCGTCCCCTGCGGCAGAAGTTAGTTTAACCTACGAACGCACGAGCGAGCGTTTTTAAGGATCGCGCGTATAACAATATTCTTTCTAAATCTCTTATATGAACGAAATAATTACTTCACATTACATTATCTATATTTTATTTATAAAAAGTACAAAAGTGAATTAGGAAGATTATTGTTATACGATGCAGTGCAGTGTGGCCCACCATAATGAGCGCGAGCCTTTATAATATTTACGTACTTTCAGTTATTTCTTGTTATCATCAGTGAACTTTTTGTCACGATTGGACGCCCCTAATATCTGGCCGCCCTAGGCCCGGGCCTCCTGGGCCTTAAGGCAAATCCGCCACTGCCTCTATAGTTTGGTAAGTTGTAGTTTGTACAAGTGCTGTCATCTCTCATTGGTGAATAAGAACCTAATAAAAATTTGTTCTTTACAATGACAGAGTTAGTATTACTTGAATTCTTGTTCACTTATGTTTTCAGAGATGTCGCTTGTATAGAGTGTGACACCCAGAGATAAAAATATAATCAAATTTAAAAAAATATATTTTTAGAAAAATAAAACTTATAAAAATTTGTATAAAATCCGATTCAATGCTCAGTTTTACGAGCAAGTGCTATAATTTATGAGAAATAGTTTTACTTTATTTTAGCACTATATTATTTTAGGAAAATAATTAGGGTTCCCTATAAAAAATAAAACGCAGTGAAGAATCATTAAAACGCGGGAGCAGCCGCGGGCACACAGCTAGTATTTTTAATAAAATAATTATTCTTGAAATGTTTATTTTCATAACTTTATAAACGAAAAAATACAAAATTATATTAAATACTACTTATGGGTATGTGTAGAATAACTTGCATTATGTGATTTAACATGGGTAATTGTGATGACGTTCTACGTGATATAGTTTGATCATTGTGTACAAGCAAATTATATTGAACAACTAGTTGTATGCCCGCGGCTGCACCCGCGATTCATATATTCTTTACTACGTTTTAATATTTTTATACGGAAGCCTAATTAGATTCTTAAAAAAATTAGTACTACGATAAAGCACAAATATTTCTCATAAATTATAGTACTTACCCGTAAAACTGTGCATTGAATAGGATTTTATTCAAATTTTTATGACTTTCATTTTTTACGCGGAACCCTAATTATTTTCGAAAATTATAAGTACCCCAAGTTACCCAGAGTAACTTCAGCTATCTACCAAAAAAAGTCCAGCCAAAATCGGTCCAGCCGTTCCGGAGATTACCCATTAGAAACAGACAGACAGAGAAAAATGTAAAAAATTGTATCTATTTAGTAAACAAATTTAATTTTGACATTACAAACAGATACTTCAATAGTATTTATTACTTAGTATAGATGAGCAATACAACTTCTTTAAACGCTGAACAAATGGTCACCACTTTTCTACAAAGAAGATTATTTTTATTATACGAAGATAGACCAAAAGAACTAGTATTCATGGTTGTAAAATTATATCATAGATAATTTTTTATTTCCATTTCTTCTCACTAAGGAAAAAGCAAAAGTACTAGATCATGCAGCCATTTAATACAATTCACATATATAACAAATAAGCAGCCCTTTGTTAAAGTTTTTCCTCCTAGAAAGCTGTTGGAAGATCTCATAATTCACGCTCCGTGTCATTATTTTCAATATAATTCACTTAAACACAATTAACCATGGCCTATCACGCAAAATGCAACTAAAATTATACTATGTAGAGTTAAATACTGGAATTAATGAATTAAAAATGAAAACACGATAAATTAAAATTGGGACAAGAATTCTTATCATAAATATATTTTCGGATCATATGACATATACAATATCATGAATTAATATGCCCAGTGTTATTACTTAACTCTTGCAAGAGGTATTTGATACTAGTGATTACTTTTAAAAGGTTAAAACTTATCAAAGCATTGATAACATTCAGTATAGTTTGCACCATGGAGAATAAAGGTAAAGAAAAAAACATTTCATGTGGAGGGAAAGTGGAAAAAGTGTCCAGCTATAGGTAGTAAATAACAATTTAATAAACCTTCAAAAATAGCGTTACCATATGCATACGACTAAAATAGTTAATGAAACCGCAATCTGCAAAATCTCAAATATTTACGAAGTACAAAATACATACTTTTTTACGAAATATAATGTAAAAGTAAAAAACGGCTATGAAATTTACCCTCTTGCTCAGAAAAAAATATTAAAATTATCTTGCTACAGTTATAGTGCCACCATAATTTAACGCTCTTCGACGGACGCTTTCTACAGGGATATTTCTCCTTTATTCTCCATGGTTTACGCACATGCGCAAATCACTGCGCAATATTGATTGACGTTCTCTTCATTCAATTTTTCGTTCAAATTTTCATCCGTTCAGTCAGTGTGACTGTACTTTGTCTCGTGTGGTTCAGCTAGTAGAGATCAATCGTTAGTTGTGTGAGAGTTCACGGCTGTCTCCGAATCACGATCACTAAAATTCCTGTGGCCAGGAATTTTATTGCAGTTCTATTTTTTACGCTAAACTGTAAGTACATTAATTATTTCTTATTTGGTTCTAAGTTTTGTTAATTTTATTATTCTCCGAAATAATTTGTCAGGAATGACTGACCTGTGATATGGAAAATCCAAATTTTTGCATTTTAACGTGAATAAGGCATGATAAGGATAAAAATTAAACATTATCAACATTATCCAATTATATTCATTTATATAACTGAATTATTTCGAGATTTCTGGCGCTTACGTAATGATGTCATATAACGAAACCTTGTACTAGCAATTGGATCTTGAGATTCCCTCGTGACATTGATCCTGACCTTATTATCTGGATTTATTCCAGAGTTTTATTTAGATTTAAGTGATCATTTTAAAAGTAATTGCCAAAATCAGAACGATTCATACAAGGTAGGATCAAGTTATATTTTTCCTTCACTTAAAAATACTGCATGTGATCATTTACATATATGCCTGATTAATTATTATATCAGATTTATCTATAATTTAATCATCAAGGTTATACTAATAAAGTTCTAAACCTAACCTCTGAAATGAAAGGCTAGATTGTATAATTAATCCTTTCCTTTGGCAACAAAATTTTATCTTTGTAGATTTAATTTTTAACTGTGAATAGTTTTAGGTTAGAAAAAATAAAAAGTTTTTGAATATTTTTATTAATTCGATTACTATACTCAATAATAGTTTTAGTAATATTAGTTCTATGCTACCTACTTCAGTTCTCGCAATTTATGTTTTTACTTCCTAACATTGTTTTTTCTAATAACTAATAATCAAATTTCAGAACTATCATGGGTGTGCCTGCAGGAAACGCTGAAAATGGAAAGAAAATTTTCGTGCAAAGATGTGCACAATGCCACACTGTAAGTAACCAAAGTAAAATGGGTGTGTACTAGGAAGCCGCAACATCAAATTTAAAAATCTTCGCATTGGTTTTATGTGCTAAAACTCATTTTTAAGATTTATTTTCCCTGCATACTATGTAGGACATTTATTTTTGACAGAATTTTTATTCTAGAATAAGAATTTTTCTTGAACCTTATTTTACATTACTTACATGAATTTAAAAAAAAACATCATTTTAGTTTAAAAAACCTTATATGTCTTATAGTATATAATTTGGTGAGTACATTATTAATTATTTAATTGATTATATTCAACTGTTTTTTGTATTTATCTGTAATTCTCAAGAGTCATAGTTGGATGATTTTTACAAAGCTACTTTGTGAATGACTATGTATAATGCCAGCAAAATACAATAAATAATTATAAAAATATATATAGACGTTTCATAATTGCTTGTGCTTCTTATAAAACTTGGGAATATGATGACAAAATATGATGTAATTGCGTGCGTGTATTAACAATTGTTTATATTCCATTTTTTATATTTCTTTGAACAGTTAATATTACATACTATTCTTATAAATTCAAACAGGTGGAGGCAGGTGGTAAACACAAGGTAGGGCCAAATCTACATGGATTCTATGGTCGCAAGACTGGACAGGCCCCTGGATTTTCTTACTCGGATGCCAACAAAGCTAAAGGTAATTATAACCATTAGTTATCAGAATTACTTTATTAATGTTACTTTCAATATTTTACACAACTATTATAAAACCTACAATATTCAGTACTTGCAGAAAATTATTCATTATAGCTGGTAATAATTTTTACTTAACCCCTTGTGGACCTTCCTGGCGTTTACGCCAGCTTTCCATTGTTTTCCTATTGTCTTTCTATTGTTTCATTTTTATGGGTACTTGACACATTAAGGAGGAATTTATAGGTAAATAAATCATGGTACCCTTTTCATTTAAAATACTGTATACTATAACAGTAACAAAAGACTCATTACTTACCATTTAAATGAAGCAATTTTAAATGAAATGATTGAGTGGTAGCTTGCTTGAACTAGATTTCAGGCATAAACAGTATATGTGGGTTTGAATATTAAGGAATTTAAGTTTTTTGGGTATGAAAAATTATGATAAATAGTGATACTGCATTATTTTAATACATTAAATTTACCACTTTATGGTCGCCCATTAGTTATATGATATTTTTTTAACCCCTCTTCACTCCTGATGTTATATGGTGTGGTTGGACTAAGACTCCTACCAAAAATCATATGTATTTTTAGGTAAAAAATATATTGATAATGTTCAAAATATTGTCTTTAAATATAAGTATAATCTAATTATGAAAAATTATGATAATCATTGCCTAGCAATGTCATGTTAAGGTCACATGCTGGTCTTCTGTTTAGACAACACACTTCATGATGAAATATATACAAAAATCCCCTCATCCTTGTGATATTTCCAGATTTTTTCTGAACCCTCTCCCTCCCAATTCGAACCTCACATGATTAATGGACAATTTCTTATTGTGAATTAAAACATGAATTAGTGTATAATATCACCAACAATAAAATAAAAACGTGATATTCACAATATATTTTATTAATATCTGGTTTTTTTAGTATTTCAGAACCTTTTTTATAATATCCTATAATATTATTTGTCAATTCCAACAAAACTAATTGAACATTAACAGACTGTTGACAATCTATTTAAACAAAAGATTATTGACATGATTAGGTACATATATATTGTAAATAGATGAATAATACAGATACAAAAGATATTTATTATAGATTTTTTCACTTGGTTTTATTTTTGATGAGATAGTAGTTATGTTATGTTTGTAAGTTCATCTAAATATAAACATTTTCATAAAACATTCAACTTGACCTAGATCCTGATTATTTTTAAACTTGTAAATGATATGTTAGCAAGTAATCACAAGCAGCACTTGCAGTATATCAAATCAAAAAAGTCTTTATCAAATGATTGATAATTTGGTTTCTTGTTTGATAATGATAAAATCCAATGTAAGATTAACTCAAAATAGTGGGGCTGTAAATGGGTTAGTAATGTTACAAGTAGATAATTTGTCATTAGATAATGCATTATCCATACTAGTAAATAAAATTGAAGTGTCTGTTTATAATGTCAAAATAACATTTTTTTGTTACTAAATCAAATTAATGTATATAATATATTGTTATAACCTATAACAAAAATACAATTTTTAAAATTTTTGTCTGTCTGTGGTTGAATGGATTTTTACGGGTTTTTTTTTGTTAGATAGCTGAAGTTACTCCTCGTAAATTTGGGGTAATTTTGTTTATCGAACTTAAAATTAGGGTTCCTCGTGAAAAAATTAAAACTAATGAAATTTCGAATAAAATCTGATTCTACCCACAGTTTGACTGGCAAGTGTTTGAATTTGTGAAAAATATTTTAACATTATCATAGTAACGAAAAAAATTAAGGAATATTAATATTAGGGTTCCGTATAAAAAATTAAAACCCAATGAAGAACATACGAAACGCTGACGCAGCCGCATGCACACAGCTAATTTCTAAATAGGTAAAGATAAAAGATAAATTTAAGTAAAATGTAAAAAAGTAAATTTGCGTCTATTTGTCAACCGATTTTCATTTTTCGACGAGCTGTAGTGTTCTTTTTTATTTACAACAATATCGTAATAACTCTGATAATCATAACTCGAGATAATTGAAGGTTTAGGTACCACCATAGCTATCTATATTACATATATTCAAATGCTTGAAATAATATTCATTATATTTGATTACAGGTATTACATGGGGCGATGATACCCTGTTTGAGTACCTTGAAAACCCCAAGAAATACATCCCTGGAACTAAAATGGTATTCGCTGGCTTGAAGAAAGCGAATGAACGTGCAGATCTTATTGCCTACTTAAAAGAATCAACTAAGTAATTAAATAATACAGTAGGAAATTAATTAAATGAGAAGTACTTTTCATATATTTATGAAATGTACTTTTTATGTAGCCCAATCAGTATCATCAATAATATTATGTAATATTTAATTGCACAATACTATTAGAATGTCACCTAGATAACACGAGTCATTTTTTAGCTGTACATAATGTGAATAAAAGGTACATTGTGTGATGTTTAAATTCAACTCTCTTGACAATGCTGTGAATGTATTAATTATATTAAATTATTAATAGGTCTCATAAGGATTTGTGAATGTCGTTTTGTTCACTGTAACATAGGTACACAGAAACTGAATATTATGTTGTACAAACAAAATATTACTGTGACATAATTTTAGTAAATCCAGAATCGTTACCACATGTTAAATTATTTATAAAATAATTAAATAAACATAAAATTCTCGAAATGTGTTATTTCTTATATCATTTACTAGCTGATATCCTCAACCTGATGTCTGCAGTGTTTTAATTTTAATTACAAGAGCAATAGTAATAATAATATCCAGAAATCTATCCAGTAGTTTTTGCGTCATGCGCCCTACTATTATTTTATTTACATAAATTAATTGTTATTCGAGAAATTCTTTTTGGTACTCTAACATGGCTGTAATTATTACACAACTAAAAGAACTGTTAAAAATGTATGGTACAAGTGAAATATTTCAGTTTATGGAAAGTATAACAGTAAATTTGTTTTTTTTTTACTGACAAATGCTATTGAACGGAAGAGCCTTGACAGCTTTACCAAATTTTGGAGCGAGAACTTAAGACGCACAGCCGTAAGAGGTAATTAACACAAAGGTACCAATGTACGAACCTCGGCTTTGCCGTTACCTGAGTAAAAAAAAAACACGGAATTTGGTCTAGCTAATCCCGCGATTTATAGAAAAAAGGTCACTACATGTACATGCGTGTGATGTGCAGGAATGACTATACAGTACGAAACGTATAATGCTAGAGTGCATGCAATGTCACTATATAGTAATGCGACGGCTGCGAGACCCTCCCCGATTGGGCATCGAGGCACGTCTTGGGCCGCTGCCAGATATGAGCAAGGAGCGTACAGTAAATTTGTTGAAATTTTAATGCTTCTTTTTTTAAACGCAAACATCGATCCAGGAAAAACTTTTAGATTAACGTTACCTACCAATGCTATGACATCAGCAGTCAACATGCTACAGTATGTCAAGTATAAGATAGCGTTAAGGGCTGGCGCTCAGCTATAAATAATAAAATTTATACTTACGCAATCAACCATATGTTTTAATTATAAATAAACTGCATGAAAGTCCCCATAATTATTACTCGGTACGACAATACATGTAAAAACCAGACAAAAGTTAGGTTATGTTCATAATTTCAATTAACATATAAAATTTTAAATATTCATACTGTTATTTAATATGTCGGTTACCCATAAAAATGAGACAATAGGAAAACAATGGAAAGCTAGTTTAAACGCCCAAAGTTACGAGTATTCACTTATGTCGGCAGCCTCCCATGACTGCTTACTTTTTTATACTAAGCTCATCAATATCAATTAAACAAAAAAAAAAAAACGATTGACAAACACACAAGAAAAGGATACAATTTTTTATCTTTGTCTACTTACTTGTCACTGACCATTTTAAAATAATGAAAGTTGATATTACCAGCATATCAAAGTTTTTTCAATAAGTGAAGAGATTTCTGGATTGGCACCACACTCCAAATGTCCCTGATGCACTTCGTGTACATTGTTTACTACTTAACACCAATCAAGATATTGGTCTATCATCTTACAGGTGTATAAAATATATTTTAAATCTTACAGAGAGACAAAGGAAACTGAGCGCAAAATTAAGTGAAAATCTAGCATATCTTTTCTTGTGTTTGGGTGGACTCTTAAATGTGAATAATTTTATGGTGAAAAACCAATAACTGGATCGACATGACATAAAATACGTTCATAATATGAAATGCAAAATTATATAAAATGTTCCACAATCATTTAAAAATAATATTTGTATTAGCATTTTATTTATTTTGTCTCTATTCTTATTAATTTTTTGAGAAATCAATGTATGGGGCGCCGATATTTATTTCAATCAATTCATCTAGCTTGATTCGAATGGATTAAAAAAAATATTTTTTCGGAAAACATTAGGTACTTCTCTAGGTTGTTAATTAATATGTGAACGTTATTATCTAAGCATGAGGGCTAGCGTTTTCACGCGGGAATTTATAATTAAAAATTGTAATGACTTTTTTGAGCTTTTAACGCTATCGAAAGAAAAATCTGGTATATAGCAGAGATGAATAATAATAGAGATAAGCGTCTTCAAACATCGGAAATGTCACAACAATCTGTTTTTGCATGCGCTTTTTGATAAATAGTGTATTATCATCGTAGGAACAAAATAAGGCACAAAAAACATTATAGTGAAATACCCTATTACTATGGAGTCTGCGCCAGAGATAAAATTAACATCTGTATAGGTACATGATAAATGTAACTGTCAAATAGATTATGTCACTGTCACTTTTGCTTTTTGTGATAGTTTATCAATTTACGAGTGCTTTTTTGGTGTTCTTATGCTTTTTCGTGTGTTTCTAACGGTTGGTCCGTTTTATTATCGTGAACTAAAAGTATATGAGACCGGCTATACTATGATTATGAAAAAATACTAGAAACTATCATTGTGTATCATATCTATGATAAATTAATAAATGTGTTCGGTGTTCTGCGTGTGGTAAGTTAATTTAAATCATTGGCCTATTATTATTATCGTCATTATATAAATAGTTTAAACAATTAATATAAATTTAAGTGTGTAAGCGTATGTTTCACAAAATTATTTTATTTAAATTACTGCATATAATATAGATATTAGTTTGTAATTTTAAAACGTTTTGCCCTTGTACCCATAGTGGTAATTTTCTATCACCTAACGCTAATTATAACTATCAAGCTGGAAAGCTATCACTAACATTATTCATTGTTGTTGTGTTTCTGAAGGCAGGTCTCTTTTAGACTCCTCATTATTAACTTTGGGCTCAAGCGGATTTTATTAGAAAGTGTAATCAAACACTAAACTTTAAATTTTAATTAATAGTCCTATACCATTTATTTTTAATATATTAAGTGTAATTATTGTAAACAGAATGTGTATTACTTTAGTTTTAAACTAAATTTTCTATTCCTGTTTTTTCTTACTTACCAGATATAATCGCAGTGAATTAAGACTGAAACATATTATCGTCATTCATCACAAAGTTATCAGTTTTCTTGAAATGGCAAAGGCCCACATAGTTTTGAGCTTTCATGATACATTGATACATCGATCAGACTTAGAATTATTGGATGGACCTTACTGGTTAAATGATACAGTAATATCATTTTACTTTGAGTACCTTGAAAAAGTTGTCTTTAATACAACAAATGAATTGTTGTTTGTATCACCAGAAGTAACTCAGTGCATAAAGATGGTACCAAAAGAAGAAGTCAAAACATTTCTAGAACCTCTTGATGTTAACAAAAAGAAATTTATTTTTTTCCCATTAAATGACAATGATTCACCAGACATGGCAGGAGGTTCCCATTGGAGCCTTCTTGTGTATTCAAAGCCTGAAAACACTTTTTTCCATTTTGATTCATCGCAAGTGAGTAACCATGATGTTGCTTGGCAATTTGGAAGCCATCTGAGTTCTTACTTTGCTAAAGGAGGTAAGCCTTTTGACCTTAAAACATTACCTACTGCACCAAAATATGTATGTATATGTAATATTCTAAGTTTTGACTGAGTATGTAGACTTAAATAATATTTTTCATAATAAATAAAAATTAAATTAAGTATTATAAAACTGTGACTTACATGATGCAGTAAATTAATTTTCTATTAAATTTATTGCAAAGCAAATTTTCCTAACATCTGAGTTTTATTTGTCACTTTAAATAAGTACTTTTTTTTTTTTTTTTTTGACGGGGGGAAATGCTCTCACCCTACCTATTAAATAAGTACTTACCATTTCTTTAATTATTGAAGATAAACATACATATGGAATATTCGTTTGATTCCTCTGTTGTAATAACTTTTGAAATTATATCCATTATTTTTTACAGGGTTATTTAATTTTTTAGATAAAGAATGCCAACAACAGAGCAATGGCTATGACTGTGGAATTTATGTTCTTTGTAATGCTGAGAAGCTTGCAGAATGTGCTTCTGTTCAAGGTGAAATAGGTTTATGTGATATGCTTGGTAAAATAAATCCAAGTGCAAAACGAAAAGAAATAATGGCTATCATACAAAATCTTTCTCATTCTAATTAGAATTGTGATGTAAATTAGTACTTACTGTATTTATATTTTTTGCAATGTTTTTTTTAATTATAAGTAATTATTAGTAAAAGTTAATCTGTCAAACAGACCTGCATTTTCATTCAAATATCATATATTTCCAAAACCTACTTAATTGGTCATTCCTATTACAAATCATAAAATCATTTAATTTAAAACGTTGTAATTATTTTTTACAGTTTTTTCAATTTCTCAAAAGTAGGTTTAGTTTTACAATAAATATAGTTTTTTTTTATTATTATAAAAAGATACATAATCAATATATAAATCACATTATAAAAATATTCTAAAATTGTCATTATAAGTTAAATAGAAAACATTAACACTTTTGGGGTTCTATCCAGCCTCCAAATGCTTTATCTAATTCTTCAGCTACTGCAATGCATAATTTATCCTGATTGTGATTTGCAATTACTTGTATCCCAATTGGAAGACCATCTTTACTTAATCCCAAGGGTACAGTTGTTGATGGTAATCCAAGACAATTAATAATCGCAGTATACGCAAAGTTTAACGGTTTTAGTAAAGGTTCATTATGGTAAGGTGCGGGTGTTGGATGTGTTGGTAATAAAAAGACACCATTATCTCCAAGCATTTCTTTAAACTCATTCTCTAAATCTTCACGTACTTTTAAGAAGTGTTTGTATTTTTCATCACCAAATTCTACACCACCATAATCAAAGAGACTGGTAACTAGTCCTATAAATGTGTTACCAGATAGACCAATAATATTCTTCAACATTTCTAGTAAAATGAGGCCTTTGCTTTCTTTCTTCATGATGAATTCACCAAATTTCTTTTTATTCTTCATTGTTGCTAACCAGATAGCTA
Source organism: Samia ricini (assembly GCA_014132275.2). Taxonomy (NCBI): domain Eukaryota; kingdom Metazoa; phylum Arthropoda; class Insecta; order Lepidoptera; family Saturniidae; genus Samia; species Samia ricini. The sequence continues at coordinate 8,016,514 of AP028159.1, forward strand.
TCGATTTTTCAAGTTGTTTTATTTTCATCTCTTTGGCGTCTATTTCGTATTGTTTCTTTAAATATTCCACAACTTTCTTTAATGCAGTTATTATATCTGGATCTACTGCATCTATCACTGGAGCGTTAATGCTGAATTGGTAAAAGTATTTTATTTTCTTTATGTTAACTGGTTCATCTAAATTTAATTTTATGGCATTATCTCCTGCAATTATGTTTAGTAAAGGTTTCAAATCTATAGCGTGTCTTGTCATGGGCCCGATACCTAAAAAGTAGGATAGTTAAATGTTATATTATTATTAATGTACGCTGTCTTCATATGTTACGAAACGAAAACATATTCTGTAAATATAAGTGTGTATGAAAAAAAATTAATTGGTATCAAACTATTATACGTTTCTTGGTAACTAAAAAAAACTAAACGGCCGACAGAAGTGGAAAATTTAATTATTTTTTAATGGACATTAAAAAGCTTATAAGACGCTAGCACTTAAACTTGACATATTGTAGCATGTTGAAGGCTGACGTCATAGCATTGTCGGTAACGCTAATCTACAAGTTTTTCCCTACCGAAAATCGCTCAACGTGAGAAAAGAAGTTTTAAGTGAAAAAGTGCGACTAAATAAAATTGAAGTGTCTTTTTTTAATGTCATAATATTTTTTTTTTTACTATATAGACATGAATTATACGAAACGTATACCAAAACTACAATTTTTAAAATTTTTGACTGTCTGTTTGTTCCGGGCAATCTCCGGAATAGCTGGACCGATTTTGACGGGATAATTTTTTGGTAGATAGCTGAAGTTACTTAGGGTACTTAGGTTTTTCGAAAAATATAGGGTTCCGCTTAAAAATTTCGAATAAAATCCGATTCAAGTTTTACAGGCAAATGCTTGAATGTATGAGAAACATTTTTACTTTATCTTAATATCAAAATTGTTTTATGAAAATATAGGGAAATAAAAAAAATTGAAACGCAGTGAAGAATATATGGAACGCGGGTGCAGCCGCGGGAACAGCTAGTATTTAAATATAACGGGAAGTCCGTATAGCTCGGGTTACACCTATATAAATAGAAGTAATTGAAAAAAGGTAGTTAGTGTCTGTTACATTTATTTATGTATGATGATATTTCTAGTTTAAAAGAAATATAATATATAGAATCTGATTAAAATTAAACCAATAGCCGTATGACATTAATTACTCGAACAAAAACAACAATTACATTTTATATAAGTATGAAACTAAAGCAACATAAATACGAAAATATGGGCTAACCGAAAGAAAGTTTACCTGCATACAATGCAACTACCACTCTCAAGTTGAATATTTGATATGCTTTTGCAGTTGGGCCTTTATAGGCTTAGTAGGTAGAATGTGGTAGTAGCATGACATCGTGAGGAAAACCAGAGTATGGTGGTAGGACATTTTGTAATAATGCCCGCCTGGGTAGCTACCACCCTCAAGTTCGAAAACCTGTCGCCAAATACCAATAGGTGTGTTCCGGCTGCATCACTTGAGAAACAGTACCGAGGCTTAGTGTGTTTGCCATCCTGGACCACATCGTCACTTAACATCAAGTAAGATTGTGATCAAAGCACTGAGCCTACACCGTGTAAAAAAAAAAGTATGTACTTGTCCAAGCGGAGAAGAGTTATTAAAGCTTTCTTTAAATAAATGATATCATTTACACTTTAGGTTATGTGATTAGTAATGTCAGAAGACTTATATTTATGCTATGTAAGGTAAGTACATAACCTAATAAACCATAACCAATTATGTACACACCTAAAAATGAATTGAGCAAATCTGTGTCTGGTAATGGATATTGTCCTTTATTGGATACAATGTTACGCGATGGTTTATGTCCGAATATGCCATTGAAATAGGCGGGCATTCGTATTGATCCACCGATGTCTGAACCTGTAAAAACGAAGAAGTAATATTTTATTGAATCAGCTCGTACTGGGAGTTATTCACGATGAGTGCTGCTTACTCCATATATAATTTTAAATACACCTTTTAATGACATGAAATATATACTAATAAATAAAATTGAATTTGGTAATATCAAAATAACAACTTTTTACTAAATACATATCAATGTATATACGGGTATTTATACCAAAAACACAATTATAAAATAAAAAAATCAGTATAATCACCGGAACGGCTAGACCGATTTTTGTAGACAGCTGAACCTACTCTGCGTAACTTGGACTAGTTTTTTTTTTTTTTCCGTGTTCCGTTTTCCGTGTTCCGTTTTCCGTGTTCCGTTTTCCGGAACCGTTTATAAAAAATCTTATGAAATAGTAAACAAAATACGATTGAATAATATTTATAGCACTATCAAAACATTATTATGCAATGATTATTTAAAATTTTTAATAAGCAGTGAATAAGATATAAAACGCGGGCGGAGTCGAGGGTACACAGATAATTTATAATAATTTTTAAATTTTATATTTTTAAAGTATCGTAAATGCAAAATTAGCCTTTTTAAATGCAATAGGTAAGGGGGCACGGAGGGACGTCTCCGTGCCAGTGTGGGACTCGCCCGGGCGTGAAGCGCCCGAAAATACCCACTAACACCCCCCGGGGCCGTCCGCCGCATTTGGAAGGGGGGCGAAACGGGATAGCTTTCGCAAGCACCGCGTCGCCCCCTGCGGAAGATGCAAAATTAGCCTAACTCAGTCTCAGTTACAATGAATTCCATTTTACTCCTACATATAATCATACACTAACACGTTGTAGATTTAACTTGTTTTCGTGTATTTTATAAACCTTTCATCTTTCACAACTAACGCATGCGTATATTGTATAAGCTTGCAACCCTGAACACATACATATGTATGTGCTTTGTAACAACGGGCTCTAAAGGGATGGAACCCAGGCCCGTTAAACAAGTTAATAAAAAAAAACACGCTCTTGGGGTATTGGACTCTCTCATAGTAGTCTTTTGTTTTTGGAACGTAGACTGTCAAGTAGAGACGGATGCTGTCAGCTGTGACGTAGTTCACTAATCCAGTAAATACCGTACTCAGTATTATTAATTAGTTAATTATATGATTCCAATACTTACCAATACCGAATATACTTCCAGCGGCACCTTGTAAACTTCCTTCGCCGCCTGATGATCCACCTACAATTCTTGTAGTATTATATGGATTATTGGTTCTCCCGTGTATATGATTATGTGTTTCCCACCTTAACAGAATAAATATGTTTTATGAATTATCTATTCTAATAAATAAAATTGAAGTGTCTGTTTGTAATGTCAATTTTTTTTTTTTACTATATAGATATGAATACACGATACGTATACACGACCAATACGAAATATGCAATTTTTTAAATTTTTGTCTGTCTGACTGTTTGTTCCGGGTAATCTCTGGAACGGCTGGACGGATTTTGACGGGACTTTTTTGGTAGATAGCTGAAGTTACTCTAGGTATCTACGGGTCCCGGTGGGTTCGCTGCAGGGGGCGACGCGGTGCTTGCGAAAGCCACCCCGTGTCGCCCCCATCCCAAATGCGGCGGACGACACCGGGGGGTTTTAGTGGGTATTTCCGGGCGCTTTACGCCCGGGCGAGTCCCACACTGGCACAGAGTTCGTCCCACCGTGCCCCCTTATCTATTGCATTGGGGGACTCCGGTCTCACTAATGCAATAGTTAAGGGTAGTGCGTAAATGCATTTGCCCTCGACAAAAAAAAAAAAGGTATCTTCGGGTACTTTAATTTTCGAAAATAATCAGGCTTCCGCATAAAAAATTAAAACTCATAAAATTTCATAAAATTCGATTTTACAGGCAAGTGCTTGAATTTTTGAGAAATATTTTTACTTTATCTTAGTACTGGACAAAAATTAGGGTTCCGTATAAAAAAAAATGCAGTGAAGAATATATGAAACGAAGGCACACAGCTATTATCTAAATAAACAGTATTCATAAAAATATTTTGTTAACAATATTGTTTAGATAAAAAACGTCACGCCGGATATATGTAGGTGGGATCAGAAGTTATGTTTTGTGTAATATATGTACATCAAAGTACATTTACCACATGCAAATTTCAGGGACGTTAGTGAGGCCGATTATTATCGCTCCCTTATCTCTCAATAATTTTATAGCGTCTGCATCTTGTTCTGCAATAAAGTCCTTGCGCAATACAACTCCCGACGTTTGATGCATGCCTGCAATAATAAAAATATTTTTAAATTGAAAAACGCTTTCTCTTTCTTTTCAAAGTACAAGTTTAAACGTAATTCGTATATTTATATCGAATTTTCCATTTTTTTCTGTACTTCGAAACAAAACAAAATCGGTTTTATTTTACATTTTAGGAATATTCTATAGTTCATCTGATCTGATTAATAATGATAGATATATATAACGGTAGGTTTCTGCGCAAATCATAACAATAATTATATTAGAATATGTGCTATGTATTTAATTGGAATAAACATTTAAAAAAAACATCATCAGGAAATCCTAACCTTGAACGGCTATACAGTCTTTGGTAGTAAAAGGCACTCCTAAAAAAGGTTTTTCTTTTTCCAATTGCTCTTTCGACTTTGAACCGTTTCGTATGATTGCATCAGCTTCCTGTGCCTCTTTAAATGCCAGATCGAACCGGTCTTCAACGAAACAATTGAGTGCGGAATTTACATCTTTTATTCGCCTTATACATGCTTCTAAAACACCGACGCTGGTAATCTGAAAAGTTAAAAAAATGTATATATAAATAAATAGTTATATATAAATGTAGTAATCCGATAATTTTATATGTGGGATGTGAATGCCAACTATCTGCATCAGAATTCTTACTTTCAATTTAAACTGCTTTATCTAACCATTAAGATTAGCTACTAAATCTGAGTCAGTTAATCTTACTTTGTGCGTTGGAACGTCTACTTTAAGAACACTGCAACATGTTATCATAATATGTCACTTTTTATATCAAGTTTAATAGCACTCATAAAGTCGAGGACAAAGCAATTACATGCATGTACTACGCAAAAGTAAGGAGTCCGTAAATACGCTTGACCTAATTCAACAGAAACTATAAATGATTAATGTTTTATTATGATGATGGCGCAGTGGATAGTGCGGCCGAATTCCGCGTCAAAGGGCGCGGGTTCAAGCCCACCTATTCAACACGAAAAATCACCCCGAGCTTTCGATGAAGGAAAAAATCGTGAGGAAACCATAACATGGTGGTAAGGAATTTTTTAATAATCCCCGCCTGGGTAGCTACCACCCTCAAGTCAGAAAACCTGTCGCAAAATACGACAGGCTGTGTGTGTTTACTATCCTGGACCACATCGTCACTTAACATTTGGTGAGATTGTGGTTAAAACGCCTATACCGTATAATAAAAAAAATATGTTTATACTTTGAGAGAAAATTTAGACAGCCAGAGAGGCGAATGCCTTTGTAAGGATAGCAGTAAAATTCTTGTGTTAACTCTATAGTGAATTATATTGATTAGGTCCTAAGTAATTGCTTAGTTTATAGAAACGTATAGCTTTGTAAACATGACTATTATTATAATATTTGAATAATAGAGAGCAATGATTATAAATTATAACGAAACATGCATACATGTGAATAAATAAGACAACGAAACCACAATATATGGCAAGTAGCTATTTTCTGTACACATGCCTTGACTATAGAAAAAACAAAACAGATGATAACAGTGACCTCATAGTTAGCATACAAAAAAATAATTATATTTAATTACCTAAGATATTGAAATTTAATATTCAAAATATATCTAACACACCAATATTCATGATTAGTTCGCTCGCAAAAAAGCTAATATTCAATTTTTAAGATATTCTCTGGTCGCGTAATTCATTCGTTTTTTTATTAATAATTTTACATTTACATCGCATTTGTTGAACGTTATTAAAAACAATCTAACCTAAGCATGGTTTCGGAACCACATTAGAAATAGAAGAAAGTGCTTATACCAAACGATTTTTTCTAGTATGGGTGCGGTAGAAGAGGTGTGGTACGGTATTTCCTTATTTGAATTACGCGCCACATAGCAGCCATTAGTTCGTCAAAATTAGGGTTGTCCACATTCGAAAGGTTTAAATTTTTATATACAGTTAGCTTGGTAACGATGATGTTAACTTAGAAAAAATCATGAAATATCACAAGACTTAAGATATATCACAAGAATGAAGTGAATATCATGTGTATTTATTTTTTTGTTACACGCGAGATTTCTAAACCGAGGAGTGGCGCGTAACCTTGCCTCGCCGTTGCGAAGCGACGATTTTCTTAAATTTTCTGAAATTAAATTACATTATTCCTATATCTATCTACAATAATAAATAAAATTGAAGTCTGTTTGTAATGTCAAATTTTTTTTTTTCTAAATAGATATGAATCTATAAACGATACACAAAGGTATAATTTTGAAAAGTTTTATCTATCTGTTTGTTCCGGGTAATCTCCGGAACGGCTAGACCGATTTTGACGGGAGTTTTTTTGGTAGATAGCTGAAGTTACTCCGCGCAACTTAGGATACTTTTGTTTTTTGAAAATAATAAAAAAAAACTCATGAAATTGTGAATACAATCCGAATCAATGCACAGTTTAAGTGGAAATTTTTTTTATTGGTCAATAATTAAGGTTCCTAAAAAATTGTAATGCGTAATATAGTTTTTCATAAAAATAAATAAAAAAACTATATTATGCAGCAAAAAATATATGAAACGCGGAAGAAGCCGCGGGCACCCAGCTAGTTTAAACATAAAACATGAAAATTATTAAAAGAATTCATACCAAAAAAACAGTTATATGCCTGATACAATAAGAAATTTAAAAAAAGAAGTTTTTAATTGATAATTCTAGTCTTAATAAAACTTAGAACGCGAGATAACAGGTAGACACATAACTAATTGGTCCAAACGTTTTATAAGGTTAGTAATTTAACCTTATATAAAAATTAATACTCAAGTAAAAAAACTTATCAAAAGGAAAACCCAAAAACATAAATTGTAACTGGAAACAAAATATTAATATAAATAAATAAAAGCAAACTCGTTTCACTAGAATAAACCCAAATTAAGATACCGATAAAAAAATATTGTCATTTGAAAGCAAACATGGATATTTTATTCTATACTAATAATCTGTCTGTATACTAATAAAGTGTCTGTAATCTGTCTGTAATGTCATTTTTTTTGTTACTAAATATATATGAATGTGTAACGTTCCTGTAACAAATATACAATTTTTTACATTTTTGTCTGTCTGTCTGTTTGTTCCGGTTAATCTCCGGAACAGCTGGACGGATTTTGACGGGACTTTTTTGGGAGATTGATAGCTGAAGTTACTTAGAAAAACCAAAGTATTTTTCAAAAATATATAGGGTTCCGCTTCAAAATTTCGAATAAAATCCGATTCAACTTTTACTGGCAAGTGCTTGAATGTATGAGAAATATTTTTACCTTACTTATATTAGTATAAAAAAATATGGAAATAATAGGGTAAAGAAAAAATTAAAACACAGTAAAGTTACTCCGTGTAATTTAGGGTACCGGAGTAATTTTCAAAAATTATTAAAATTCCGCTTAAAAAAAATTATTATCTCAATAATTTTAATACCGGAGTAATTTTCGAAAATAATTAAGGTTCCGCGTAAAAAAAATTAGTCTCAAAAATTTGAATACAATCTGATTCCATGCACAGTTTTACGAGCATGTGCTTGAATTTATGAGAAATAGTTTACTTTATCTTAGTACAAAAAAAAAAAATTAGGAAAAAAATAAGTTTCCGTATAAAAAAATTTAAACGCAGTAAAGAATATGTGAAACGCGGGCGCAGCCGCAGGCACGCAGCTAGTTTAAAATAAACGTGACTGGCGATATTTGTTTTGATGGTATTAGAAAAACCTTGAACCGTTGACACTGCTGATGGACTTAAGTTCTATCCTACAATGAGGCTGAGGTTTCAATGTAGGAAATTATCTAGATAAAATCATATGATGGTGGTTAGAGTATTGTGTAAAGCACGCCTGGTTAGTTATATTTACTAACATCCTAAAGTAACATACTAATAAAAAACTATACAATCTAACAAAAAAAACTAAATGTAATTTTATAATTTACATCAAGCGTAAACTGTTCTTTTTTTATATAAAATACAGTTTACATATTTCATAAACATACTCGGACAGGTATTAAATATTCCTATTTCACATATAACAAGCGTGATAACGAAAAAAAAAAACCTTACAGTTGTTTATTTACATTTAGCCTCTCATGGCTCACTGGATACGGAGAGGAACTAAATTTAAATACATTACGTACATTTTCTTATAATGTTGGGTTATAAGGCACTAAACTAAGCCTGGTAGTAACCGAGTTTACTGGTTGACATTGAAATGAAAGAAGTCAAATGTTTTCAAACATGTGTAATTATAGTGGTCATATTCCGTTTGCCATGGTTAATAGGTTACCATTACCCAGTGGCGGATTTAGGCCTGCTGCCACCCTAGGCACTGTCTGATATCCCACCTTTTTTAATTATATGGCAGTGATTATCAAAATGAAACATCCAATTATCAAATATTTATGTTCATATAAAATTAATTACACCTCTTTTTAATTTCATTATACAACGCAATTACAGAAAAACTAAACTAAATATGTTTCTTGCATATAAAAGATAAACCTTAATGAGTAAGCTTTAGGAAAAAATTAAAACAAACATCTAGTAGGTAAAGTCTCCCGAGTAGCAACCATTTCGACCATATCGGTGTATATTATTTGGTGTAGTGAATCACAATTTACATGATAATTTTGCACCCAAAGAGATTATATGTTTTATTTTTTTATACTTGCCGTTAAAAGACTAATTATTATGATATCTGACTGCAACATCAAAGATGTCCGTTTTGGCTAGTCAAATTTATTAGGTCTGGTCAAGGTAATAAGGGTCATTGATGACTAACAAAAAGAAGTCCGTTCACGGAATTACAGGGACTTTACATAAACAATGTTTAATAAAGGAAAGTATTTTATTCCTGGCAATACATGTCACACAGTGATTATAATAAACCATGTGATTCGTACTCATAAAATATATTTGTCATAATAGTTAAGTAAATATAATGACGCATGGCATTCATGGTAATATGTACCATGCGACTCTTTAATTTATCTAATCGTTTATATTATGATATCGAATAAAGTATGTTGACTGATAACCAGACTAGCAACTGCCTGTTCCTATGTTATTGTAATTTTGCTTCGGTTATAATGACTTCATTGTTATGAAGAGTCATATAGACTTGTAAGAATTATACAAATATAAAAAGTAATATAGTATTATAGTTCTTTTGTTATAAAAGTTATATTTTTTTAGATTCGCAATAAAAACAAAAGTTGTTTTAATGGTATGTCTACATCATTTATCATATAATATTATAATAGTTATCGACTAAATTAATATCATATAATACTATTGCAGTATTTGGCTAAGAAACTTTTCTTGATTACAAAATAAACAAAATAGATTTCGATTTTCGAACAACTGGGCTCTGTGGTTGTATGTTTACATGATCTAATTGTTTACAAAACTACACACACACAATTTATTTTAGTATACTTTCCGTGTAGCAGTCTTGTTAACATTGCTTTTATGTCCTTATTTAAATACTATTTCGTAAAATAATATGTTGATGTAACAAACCTGTTTCTCCCTTATTTTCTTTGCAACTTCAATGGCTGGAACTTTCAGTATGTCATCTGCTATCGGGGGTAACTTTTTCCCTTCACTACCGTAGTATAAACTGAAAAAAAACCTGGCTATTGTCGCTACGGCTAATCTAACAATATGCATCACTCTCAATTTCAAAGTGATTGGCTTAATGGTTACCTCCATTGTACTCATTTTAGAGATTTAAATATTTACAAACACATATAAAGTACATTTAATAGATCTATTGAAACGCGGTGTATACTTCTTTCGATAGAAACAACATATAACGCAGTTGTTATTTTGCGAGATATTCGCTGCGACAACGCCTGTGTCACAGATAGCCACACAGCGCACTGTTCAACTCAATGAATGGGCGTCTGGCTGGGCGATGTGATGTGAACCGTGGACAGACTTTCAAACCACGTCATTTTCGCTGTCTCGCTCTTTACTGTACTACAACATTCAATAGTTAATATCGCTGTTCACGCGTGTCTAGCTACGATGTAGAGATATATTATTCTAGCAACGTCCAATACTGCTACCATTACTCCATTACCAATATTATCCAATTAGTAACTTGTAGACTTGAAAAAGCATTTGTTTATTTTGATTACTTTAGAGTTTACACAGCATAAAGCTGTGCCAATTTCTTTACTCAAACTTACACGACGATGTGGTTCTTATGGTTTTCTATGGTTATTTTAAACACCTGTAATTTTTTGTATCCAATTGTAATATTGGCTATTTGTGGTTTCAAGTTTATTGTTAACGTAATTACACCGATAATTACTAGATACTATTTATGTTGTTGATATATCTTATTCATGAAGTGCTGAAATTATGTATACTCATAAATCTTTTAAACGAGCCATGTGGTGGATATCGACATTATATATACATGTCATTAATATAAAGGTACTAAGAAATTCGCGCTTAAAACCGTCATGCTTAGTTCACTGGTTTAGTAATGTATCTATTATATATTTATATGTATAACTGGAATTTTTCCCTTACTTTTGATAAATTATGACAATGTCATGTGCTAAGTCTTCTTATTTTTTGGTGTATAGCTCGAACGCACTTTTGGTATTGATTTTGCCAATGTAAAAAGTCAATAGAGTTACATTTATTTTTAATAACCTATTTTTTCCATAATTATCTATCAAATTTCCTAAAGCAAAATAAGAGTAAACAGATAACTACAGCTAATAATTTTAAATATTTAACACATTTCTATGGTCGAAAATTGTTGTTCTCCTTGACTAATTTCTATCTGTCCTATCTATCAGCGTGTTGTTCCATCTTCGAAAGTGATAAATGAATTTTAATTCATATCGTATAAATTATGAATTAATTCTACTAACAAGAGGAACTCTGAATCTTTATGATTTGGGAATATTTTTAAAAATAATATTCCATCCATCCATTCAATCTAAAGACCATTTACTGCTGGACATGTCTCCTCAACGACCAGTTGCGCCACCCGCATCCAGCGGATTCTCGCGACTTTCACTAGATCTTCGGCTTACCTAGTGTGGGCCTACCCATGCTGCGTTTTCCGCCACGCGGCAGCCATTCGAGAACGCGTTGACCCCATCGGGCATCGGTTCTACGAGCAAAGTGCACAGCCCATTGCCACTTAAGTTTGGAATTTCATTGAGCAATGTTAGTTACTTTGGTTCTTCTGCGGATCTCTTTATTTCTGATTCGATCACACAGTGAAACTCTAAGCGTAGCAAAGGACTCCACGGTCCTTTGGGTAACTTTGAGCTTTCTAATAAGTTCCATTGTAAGCGACCACGTCTTAGTGTATGTTTCTTTTGTATATATTTTATACTATATAGTATAAATGTAAAATAACAATAAATTACTCATACACGCAGTCGACGTATCTAAAACTCTAACGAAATTGGTCCGTATTCAAGCAGTTTGTGTTTTTTTTATTTCAATATTTTTATAGCACTCTTGTATCTTGTTCTATTTTTAAACGTATACAGTTTTCATGTTCATGCCAAATGATTACAATGCTACATCAGATGAAGCTCCTGTTTGTACATCAAACTCAGCCAAAGACCACGTAGTGAATAAATTTTCTATTACTTCTGCAAAGTTATTTAAATAATATCATAATGAGGTTGGTATTTGAAATTAATATCGCAAGTAGTTTTTTCCGGGTTTAGAAACGAATAAACAACCGTTCCATTTGTTAGTTCATTAATTCCAAGGCCTTTATAACTTAAATTCACACAATTTATTGTACATAACAAGTCTGTGACGTCTTCCTAGAAACGTGCTTAAAGTGGTATGTACGTTTATGTTTTTTTCAACCTTTATTCAATTATCACATGTATTCAACGACATAATATGACTGACTATATTTTTTTGATTTATTGGAAAATTTGATACCTACGTGACTTTGTGAATAATAATAGTTCGAATATATTAATAGGTTTGTATAATGTCTCAAGATATGAGTTATGGGTATAATAACTATGTATTCCGATAATTATTACAGAAAAGAATATTTTTATACCGTATAGCAGTGGTTCCCAAACTTTTCTTGGCAAGGGATTACTTTGATTTCTTGTCGTTAGCGGGGATTTGTTTATTTATAAGTAGTAATTTGTTTCGTTTAAAACTAACCTTAGGAAGCATTACCAACAAAATTCGTAAAATAATAGATTTTTTAAATTATTTTTTTAACTGTTAATAATTTCAATTATGTTTTGCTTATTTATTGTTGAGTTTTATGATTTTTTAAATTTTGCATATATTTACTTAGTTATGTTTTTTTTTAAATTATTTATTATATTTTTTTATCACGTCGCTGTATTTTTATTATTGGAAGTTGTGTGTACGCCATGAACGGGCAATTTGAATAAAGTTTTAGTAAAAATAAAAAATTGTACCGTTTTGGGGGCTAATAAAAAAAAGAAAAGGTCTTATGACTTAATGTGTTTTAGAGCTTACATTTTCTTCACAAGTTTGATAATCCCTGGACTACTGTTATTGCTCAAAGCTAATCCACCGACCCCCACGTACTTAGCTCGCTAATCGGTGCATGGCGATGCATCTTTCGTGACATTTGATATCATCCGAGGACCGTAATTTGACTCTTGCGGACCACGGGTGGTCTACGGACCACTGGTTGGGAATAATTGCTGTATAGGCTTAGCGCTTTTATCACAATCTCACCTAATGTTAAGTGACGATGTGGTCCAGGATGGTAAACACTCTAAGATTATAGTTACTAAAATTGCCGGAAGGTCTATTGGTGCTCGGTGACAAGTTTTCAGGCGGGCATGACTAGAAATGTCTCCATCACAGAAAATCCAGGGTTGTTTAAAGAGTTGGACAAATGAGTTCGACCGACCCTACGTCCATCGTGAAATCCAACCTAACCTAACACTAACTAAAACTAACCTAAAAATTTTATTTTCTTTGTGTCTTAACGGCATGTTGACCTGAATTATAATAACGCTGATCAAGACTAAGAATAATCAATAGACAATTTTTGTTGCTTATTTTACACAGAGTTTTATATACAGTATCCAAGTTTGTTTCTAAGTTATGACATTATGTCATAATATTCTCTGTAACAAACAGCAAACAACGCGAAATATTTCTTGTTAGCATCGTGTGAAATACAGTTGACGAAAGTTTATTTTTAAAAGAAGCTTATAGAAATAAACTTTCTACCACGTACATAATTTTTGATAAAAATTTTATTTCAGTATCTTTAGTAATTATAATATCTGAAATAAAATTTCATGTTATAGATAAAATGGCATAAATGAATATATTCAAACCAACATGCTTCAGTTCATTCTAATCGAATTTCCTAAAGAATCGATAGCCTTCTCTACCATGAACTACTGGAAAATTGTTTTTTTATATTAAATACTATATCCATATTATATATAACTACATCATATATATGCATGATTTAAGAAAAAACAAGGTTTTTACGAAGAATAAATTATTGAAAATGTAACTCTTTATTGAAATGCCGGTAAACTTAGCTTAAATGCATATATATGGGTTAAGTTTGCCTCTAAAAATGATGTACTACAGTAAGAATTGATATGAAAATAAAGAAAGCAGAAGTAGAAGAGAAGTAATTATTAGTATTTATTATTTTCTAACCTAGCTAATGCTGTTGACCGGAAGGGCCTTTACAGCTTCACCGTAACTTTTGGGGCGAGTGCTGAGGCACTCGCCGCAAAAGGGTTCGAACCTCGGCTTGGTCGCTATCTGTGATCTGAAATTCTCACGGAATTTGAACCTAGCTAAACCCTACATTTTTTATTTCTTAATAATATTAATAAGAAAGCAGTTCCTTGCAGGACCTATATACCTGCGTGTTATGCGCATGAATGTGTGTGCGGTGTTGTGCGTGTAATGCTTAATGCATGGGCAGTGTCACTGTATCGCGCTGGTAGTGGCGTCAAGAGCCTCCCCAGTTGAGAAACGGAGTACGTCTTGAGCCGCCGCGCGGAGGGGGACCCGGAGAGTGTGCGGGAGGAGAAGTAATTAAAGATCCGTGCTCCTTATATAGCATACAAAACAAAACCTTAAGTTATGGGGATTATAAAAAAAACTATTTCAGACCAGTTATTTTATGACATAAATATTTAGGACAAAAATCTTGATCTTTACAGCATATTCGTTGCTAAAGTGGAAGTAAAAAATTATATAACATGATATTTTTTTCTTTTTTTTCCCAGAATAATATGGAAGATTCGCCTGAAAGCGAACGAACGTCGCCGTCGAGAAGCAATTCATTAAAAATATCTTTACCCACTGTCCTATGTACATCTGAACCTTCCGATAATCCCGATGTAGAAGTAAAAGCTCATTTCGTATCGTCCGAATCTAAATTATCCTTACCGTCGAGTTTGGCTACGCCCACGTCACCATTGAAATTATCCTCTCCCTTGTCATTACCTACGTCACCACTCATGAAGACCTCTCTCAAATCTGCAAATAGTTTAGGTAATAATAAATCTCAAGATACATCGAAAACCTTGCTAAACACAGGCTCTGCTACGGGTAAGTCGATTCTTACTAAAACTGACAATTGTTTATTTTTACCGTTAATGATCGTAGTGAATTATAACCTAATCCATTTTTCTTCTGAACTCATCTGGTTTTTATTTTTCTAGGGTGTAGGGTGTTTTCCCGGTACTCGAAATTTGAACAAAATATTATATAAAAAAAAACTATTCACGCTATTCCTTATTCTAGTTCTTATTCGGTTGCAAATTTATTAAAAAAATCCTGCCCAGTTACGGCCCTTCATTTTAATATCAACCCGGCCCCCACGGCAACCAAAGTAATAAAAACATATAAAATGTGAAAAGTTCATCTTGTTCCTTGTAATTTTGTAACTTGCTTATACAAATACGTACAGCTACAAAACTTATCCTATTTTTTTTGTAATAGAAAATTGAACGCTCTATAAAAATACACTATTGTTATTTTTCGCTTAACTTATATCTTCGAAAGATATTCGATTTCTTTTTGAATTCACGAGGATTTAAAATTAGTCTAATGTTGATTTATAACATTTATTTATTTTATAACAGAACTAGTTGTGTGCCTGCGGACGCGCCTGTTTTTCGTATATTTTTCACTACGTAATGTCGTTTTTAATTTTTTTATACATGGTCCTGATCAGTTTCCAATTTTTTTTTGCTACTAACATTAAGCAAAGAGATTTCTCACAATTTCAAATACCTGTCAGTAAGAGTTTGCATTGAATCGGATTTTATTCCATTTTTTTTTCAAGTGTTGCTGCCGGATTTCACCTTTTAAATACTAAGTACATAATATGAATTTAAGTATATACGATACCTATACCAAAAATACGATTTTTGAAATTTTTGTCTGTCAATCTGTTTGTTTCGGGAAATCTCCGGTACGGCTGGACCGATTTTGACGGGACTTTTTTTTGTAAAATAACTGAAGTAATTCGCGTAACTTCGAGTACTTTTATTATTCCAAAATAATTAGGGTACCGCGTTAAAAAATTAAAACTCATGAAATTTCGAATAAAATCCGATTCAACTCACACTTTCACTGACAGGTGTTTTTAATTTGTGAGAAGCATTTTTACTTTTTGTTAGTACCAAAAATAATTTCAGAAAAATATGATTTTAGTAAAAAAATATTATTTTGACATTACAAACAGACGCTAATTTTTTTTATAGTATTGATTAAAAGCAGAATCGATTAAGACGGGAAGAGGGAGTCAATAAGTTAAAAAAAAATGCTTCCGTAATACTGCATTGTAGCTTTTAAAAACGAATTCACAACAAAGGCATAATAATATTCCCAATTCAATTAACTCGTTATTTTATTTGTTTAATTAAGCAAAGTTATTCCAACGAACGAGCTTGTCATGTGAATTGGGAATTAACATGCATTATTCCAGTTATATTGTATTCTGTTTTTGCTTAAGTATTTTTTTTTTTATTTTCATGGAAATTACGTGTAATTATTAGACTGAATTTTATTTCAGTAATTATATAATATTGATTTGTAGGCTTGCTACTCTTATATGAATGGAATGGTATAATGTAATTAATGTAATTAGATTTACACCTATTTCTATATAATTTGTATACGAATTAAGAAAAAAAAATCAAAATTTATTTATTCAATTTAGGCTCTAAGAAGGCGCTTATGAACGTCTAAAACACTACCACCGGTTCGGAAAACAACCCAGTCGAGAAGAGCCGGCAAGAAACTCGATCTGGTTCTTTTTTTTAATAAATATAATATATATCATTTTTTTATATATAAAAAAACTAAACAAATCGTAGTCTTAATAATGTTAGCGGAAGCACAGAGATGTGGGTTATTTCCAGACATCATTATCGTTCACGTAATGATCCACCCTGTAATAACCTTTTGAGATTAAAACTTGCTTGACATAATACTTGACCTTATTGTCAGGTAAATCGGAAATGTTACTTGGTATCTTATTGTAAGAACAGGTAAAAGTAGTATAATTTCATATCTGTAGAACTCGAGAAACGCCTGTATGTCTAATTTTCAAGGTTATATATACACACGATTGATAGAATTAACGAAAAGAAAGCTCTTACTTTTTATATAGAATATAAAATATTGCACAAATTCAATCGTTTTTTGTTAAGTTACGCGGTGATTAAGCTATTTACTTATTTATTCACTCTGCATAAAATACTTAAAGAGAATTGTTGTTATTAAATGTTATTATTATGCTTTAATTATTTCATGTAAAATATGTTAACATACTTGAAAATAATTAGTACGAATAATTGATGTGAATATATTCTTTAATCAATCATTTATAATCCAGCAGCAGGTAGGTAGCAAAGACCATCACTGTATAATCTTCTATCCTGTTTCACGTTAAACAGATTAAACTTTGCGAATAACGTGACTGGAGTGCCGAGTAACAAACTAAATTGCCTAGAGCATTACGTCGACGACACAACATCATAGAAACTGTACTGGAACATACCTAAATGGTGTTACAATAGAATCGTTCTAATCTGAACCTTGAGTCAACGTACTATATACTAAATCACTGTCCATTATATTAATTATAAATATAATATAATTTATTCTTAAAAATATTGAATCTGGAATAGTTTTTTTTTCGTTTATCTCAGGTACTTAGGCTTTTTTTTTAAATTAATTAAGAAAATTTTAGATAGCTAAAATATATACTAAAATAACAAAAAAGGAGAAAATAATATTCTCATTTTATTCAAGTCTAATACGTTATTCAGTCTTTTATAAAATCAATTTTCAATAATGGTTTTGTAGCTAGAAATTATCTTTGCGGGTTAAGTGTTCTCATCCGACTCTAGTTAAATCCATAGTGCTCAGTTCGCAATAAATATTAAGGGTTCAGCTTTTTTCAGGACACGGTAAAATGGAAAGCTCACCGTCGTACAATTTATATTCAGCCGCAGTTCAGCGCAGAACGTGGGATAGGGCGGACGTGTCCCTCTAAATCGTATTTTTTATACTCCCGATACGAGCTTTTAGATTATTATTATTTTCGTATACAGTGAGAAATCTTGCGAATGTTCATTAATATTACACATTCAATATAATTTATGATTTTTAAGTATAACTTTATTAATATTTTTAGTGGTAATCGTTAAAGAGCTTCCGGGGTAAATACAAAGTTTGCGTTTATTGACAAAGGTAGTAAGTTAATAAACTTTGTTTCAAATATGGAAAGGAATACTATATAGTGACAGAAACTGTTAACAGTGTTGTAATAATTATATAAATTATCTAGCCACTAGATAACAGAATAATATGATTTGAAAGTGAAACATCGGAATGCCGTGTTGCGGGTGCTGGTGGAACGGCAGACAAAGGCATCGGCCTCCAGAAACCGTCACAGCTGGTTATTTTTTTATATTATACATACTTGTAATCATAAAATAGAGCGATGTTAAGTAGAAAAGGTAGGCCAAACGTTCATAATAAAATCTAAATAAATCTCTTAATACACTCCTTCCATTAAGTATCCAAAATATATTACATGCAATAACTGTTAAAGAAATGAACTGCTTTATGGGTTTTTAAACTTGTCTTTCTTATTTTTATTTGATTTTAGTTTTACATTAGCTTTAGAGCATAATTCGACATAATGAAATAAAAAATTATGTGGTTTACTTTCTTTTTTGGCGATTTACCACAAATGATATTAACTGGTGGTGTAAACTATGGTATAATAGTAACACGCTAAAATTGGCTCTTAAATCGAGTTGCCGGAACTATAGGCCCTTAAGGATAGTACTTTTTTGCGTTGAGAAATTCTGCATAGACCCGCGCCGGAAAGCAAATGATGAGTTATGTCATATTCTTACTGACTATTTGGTCGGGGAGATGTATTTGTTTTTCCATTACCGCTTCCCCCAGAAGGATAGTAGTAGTTAGCTTAATGCAAACGATATGGGGCAGTGTCCGTATACACTGAGCCACCATAGCTTCACTCTGTTTATAGCATATAATAGAGAGAAACAAACGAAAAAAATATTTATATAGGCATTTATTTATATTTATAGACGCGTATATCTAATATCCCCAAAATTGAGTAATTTTTTTCTTTATGTAACCAAGGAACGGACTTAATCACTACTATGTAGATAATTTGTATTAAATAATTACTCCATGATCTTATGAAGAAATTTTGCAATCTCTTCGCGTGGTTTTATGTAACTGTCATCGACTATCGTTATTAATTAAATTGCAAAATTCATTGAAACATGACGAATGAACATTCTAAGCATAATAACTGCATCCATTTCAATTAAACATAATATAGTAAAATTCAAACTTTGTTTCGAAGACAGACGTTTGTTAATGCTCCCCCCTACCCACTTGTGCCGAGGGCTCTTAAATTAGCTAGCCATTTACACAAACTATTTGTGTGTTATGACGCCTACAACAAATGAGCTCGAGAGCTTTGATTGGTATAGCAATTTAAACCAAATATTAATACCATTTTTATTGATTTTCTCCCTTAAAAATTTTAGAGATTAGTCGTCAGATGTAGAGTAGCTATTAAAAATTATTTGTCTACGTCTTTGCTTATTAATTTTATTAGATATAGAGATGTCTTGTAAAATCGTGCATATCTTACTCAGTTAATATTTAATGTTGTAAATCTGAGTAAATAAAATCTACATTGTAATTTTACTTTCGACACATTAGTACAAACAAATTTTTAAAATTATGTGGATATGATTTTTTTTTTAATATTTCAAGGCTTGTATTATATTTTAGTACTGCATCGAGATCCTATTTTTACTTTTGTAACGTTTAGACATAATTTCTTTATCATTACCAAAAGAAATTAACTTCGTAAAATTTTCCACATCATAAAATGTGATATCTAATTTGGTAAACAGAGCTGATAATATTTCGAGTTAAAATATGGTATTACACATTAGTGTAAAATATTTATGTATGAATTTAATTATGAACTATTTATGTGTTTGAGCTGGTATTTTAACATTCTCTTTTATTAACTCAATTGATAACTAATTAAATTGTTAGTGTTACAATTATGTAAATTTCGACATTTATTCTATTTAATGTAACTAGTTTATTAATATAATTTGTTTTTGTTGATAAATTAATATAACGTTTATTAGAACTAACGAGATTTGATAGTTATACATTACGATGAGATGAATCTTTCTCATTATAGCATATAGTACGGGTTGAAACTTCAAGATAATTGTCTTAACTCAATATTTATATTCTAAATTCATCATAGCATCGTATTTACGGCATAGATTCAATTCTAGAAACAAAAGATTAATCCACAGAGATTTTCCTAAAATACAGCCAGCTATACTAAATACAATAACCCGTCTTGATTTTGGTAAACATAATACTATATATTTAAGCTAAGTCAAATCAACTGCATGCTAACATTTACACGACACTCAAATTTAAGTGGATGTCTTTATGTTTTGTATCTGCGCCCTGTAGACTGCGCCGTCGTACATAAG
Organism: Samia ricini; assembly: GCA_014132275.2. NCBI lineage: Eukaryota > Metazoa > Arthropoda > Insecta > Lepidoptera > Saturniidae > Samia > Samia ricini. The sequence continues at coordinate 8,036,772 of AP028159.1, forward strand.
ACTATCTGATCTTTCTACATGTCTGGAGTACGCCTTGTCCTCCATATTGTAAAAAAGCTTATCCTCAAAATTTGTAAAGTAAATGTGTGGATTTATATTTACTTAGAATCTGGTTGATTAATCTCCAACATGGTTTACATTAAGATAATTAATTCACTTTAATCGATCGGGAAGTAGCTGCATTTAAACAAGCAAATGTCTAACGTTAAATTACAAATTTGCATATAAATATATAGCTAGTTTTAACAAGTCTAATGTTATAATTGAAAATTCAAAATTGGAAATAGAGTTATTTGATGCTTCACGTACGAACACAGATGGACTCATCGCATTCGATGACGTTAAATATAAAACGACTCATTGAATTCGACCGATGTATCATGCATTATAATGTTCACTATTGATTGTTTTGTTAATTTTCTAATATTAATCAGTAAGTTGCAGTGAGGCGCGAGGAGGCGTGTTGTGGGAATTATTATTGCACGTATTAAAATGTTCTGTTGTATTTTCTCTGAAAAGTGTTCTGACGTAGTTTCATCTGCGGGTTCGGATGATTCAAGTAAGCGTTTTAACTTTACGTAAAATTAGATTAAAATTTGTTCATTTAATTTAGGTACTCTAATGAAGTCTAATTTTAATGAGAACTTTTTCTCCCGTTCGGAAAAAAACGTCTATTGAATATTTTTATGTTGCCAAAGTGAATACATATCACTAAATGTTAAGTGCAGTATAGTTCAAATACAATGGAGAATGTCGGTGACAGATTCCATTGGCATTCATCGCTGTCATGCGGGCCTACTAAGATACCTCTTCAAGTCTCTTATGAAGGGCCCCATGACATAGGAAAATGTCATGAATACTACTATCAATAAATTATAAATGTGAAAGTTTGTTCCTTAACCCCTTGAGCACTTACCTGGCGTTTACACCAGCTTTCCATTGTTTTCCTATTGTCTTTCTATTGTCTTATTTTTACGGGTGCTCGACACATTAATAACTCTAACGATTGAACCAATTACAATTAGGTAAAGAGGTACAGTTTGATCAAGGAAACAAATAAAGTATAGCTATATAAATATATGAAATATAAAATAAATAAAATATAAACATATAAAATATATCTCGACCGAGTTACATCAACAATTATTTTACGCCAAGCAAAGCGGACGGTCAAGAGCTAGTATATATCGAGATATATGTAATTAGGGTGAAATTGCTTATATTTATGTAACTAACTACAGTGCAACAAAGTTGTCGATGCGTATAAGCCAGCTATAAACCAATCGAGTGAAACCTACTAAGCAACTACAAATAACTTGGCTGATCTCTAACCGTAAGGGACGAAAACGAGTCACTGTGCCAAGATTTACGCGTTGTGTATTGTACGGAGGTCACGAACACCTGAGTTACAAGTACTGTTACCATCTAGGTAACACAATTTAAAAAAGTCAAAAAGGGTTCGGTATTAGTGTTATATTGATGTGAATCAATTTAATTTGATGGTCCATAAAAAGGTTTTCGCTAGGAGCACGAACTCTGTACGTGTTTGGATTTAATATTTTCAAATGACAGGTAGCCTTTAACGAGATATAATATAAATGAGGAAGTAACTTTAAATTTTAAATTCCTTGGCGTTTTGCAGTAGGAACTCTTTCTTATACTGGCATCACGTCAACTAATTGTTGCTGGACATCATAAAATTATGATTGTGACTGCAACGACTACGTTACTCTATGTTGGACATTCATTTATCTACAAAAATTCTCGTATTATATTATAGTTATGTCCATTAAAATAAATTAAAAATAAATACCAAAAAAGTTTAAAGTTACTAAAAAGCTAATGAGCTATGCTCGGAGTTTCACTGCGTGATCGAATCAGTAATAAGGAGATCCTCAGGAGAATTAAAATAACTAGCATTATTCGGCTAGAACCGATGTCCGATGAGGCAAACGGGTTCTTGAATGTTTACCACGTACCGGAAGACATAGCGCGGCCAGATCCCCAATAAGGTGAACCAGCGACCTGGCATAGGTCGCTGGAATTCACTGAATGCAAGTGGTGCAAGACCGATCTTTGGAGATATCTATGCCCAACAGTGGACTTAATTAAGTGGACATAATTATTATATAATTATATATTTAATAATATAAAAACAAAAATTAATGATTGGGGTAGTTATGAAAATATTTCTAATCAACTAGTGAAGCTCAAAATATACAAATTAAGAATAAATTTTACCTTGTATTTAGCAGTAGTATCTAGAAATACAATATAGCATACAAACCTCTTTCAAATGGAGTCATTATTACATTTAATTTCGTATTTGTAATTTGTAAACCTGTGGCATTTAGTTTTGCGAGTCGCGCGTCCATATAGACTGAAATTAATTTTATTTCATTATAATATTGCATACAAATTCAATGATTCACCATAGTTAATACTTAATTGCATTACAGATAAAGGTTAATTCACATTTTACACCGCGTACTGTCTTACAATATATCGCATGTAAATCCGCAGTCTATAATAAACTACATTATAAAGATATCGAAAATTTTGCAGCTATCCAATTAATGTTTTGTGTACCGCAGTTTGTAAGATACGAATATTAGTTGCATACATTTTTATTCTCTGATAGATAGATTAGCTTGATGATTTTCTTAGGCATTATTAGATCTATCTCTGAAGTTAGTTTCATAGGTTACTAATACACAACATTCGGGTAGTCGTTTTTGTATTTTTTAGATAATTTTTTAATTATATAACATACTATACTCTCAAATTTTCATTCGGAGAACATCAAAATATGTAAGATATGGTAATAATCTTTTTGCTGTATTAAATTGCATTGCTTGAAGCATTGTTTGAAGCAATGAAATTGTTTTTACTACAAATTTATTATTTATAGTATGGATTTAGTATTCAGCATATAAATCGATATAGATTTTACGCATCCATTTTAAAGTTTCATTCATTCATTCAAACTGTAGGTATTTAATTTTTATTCTCTCCATAATCTTAATCTTAATACAATCTGACATTTAAAACTTTTCAATTTTCATCTCGACGTCCATCAGCGATTAATCTCTCTGAGAAGTTACGAAATTTCCAGAAAGAGAAAATTGAAATACGACATTATGATACTTCAAGTTCTTAAGTCTAACATGATATATAGACGAAAAAGCAAATAAGATGTTGAATAAAGTCTCTACTCAATTAATTTCAATATTTTCTTTTAATGTATTTATAAAATTAGGGAGATATTTACAATTGTGGAGTTTTATTATAAGGAGTAACAACTTAATTCTACGTTAGAAGGCGTTGATACTTTTATTCAACGCAAATAAACAGAATACCAAAAAGCGGAGAATCTAACAAACTTATCTGTGTAAGAGATAAACTTCATTAAAAATAATATACTGTTAGGATAATAAGAATAGAGTGGTATCTATCTAAACAAACTATTATTGCATGTAGATATTAGTTTTCTATAAATTAATTACATGGTATTTAATTTGTTAGGGAATTTCTGCTAATGGGCGAGCTTTGTATACCTTCGCTTTGAAACATGAACTCTCACATAAAGGTTACGAGTCACATGAGAATACTCACACGATTCAGAGTTTGGAATAGTTCAGACAGTCAATCGATTGGGTTCAATTATACCATTGTTCCGGTTTCTGAAGACGTCTAGGAATAGAGGTTTGATTGACGGGCCTTTTAATAATATTTGTAATTGGTATGAAACATCTTTGCGTTGAATACAAGCGTCACTATTTTGAATATTAAAAGCCGAGACGAATACTTTTTGATCGCAGAACTTTCTCCTTTTTCTGGTATATTTTTTTCTTTATGATGCGTGCGCGTGAGTTTAATTTAGAAAATGGGCTTAAATATTTTGTATCAACATGACAGGGAGGTCGATTTTTTCCGAAAAAGACCGATTTTTAAATTCACATTATGCCAAAAAAATGTAATAAACTATGGTATGTAACCGATACCTATAATCACCGGCACAAAAAAAAGTTGTTTGTGCTTTTGACCGGAACCCAGCTACGGGCATGTACTATGACCCGCTGAATTCGAATTTGAGGTCCGTTTGGCCCGGTCACGTCTTCGTGAGAGTACAAATTTTAATTGTGTTCTGTAAGGGAGCTTTATTTTTATCTCTTATTTTTTATTGAAGTGATAATTTATTTAGGGGCGTTCTCAGTAAGGTAAAAACTCGAGTTACCAATGCTATGACGACAGTCGTCAACATTCTACAATATATCAAGTATAAGATGGCGTTTATGTTCTGGTCACTCAGAGATAAACTATAAAATCTATACTCACGCGAGCTAATTATATGTTTTGATTATGAATAAACAATATGAAAATGTAAAATGTTTATAAAAAACCGATAAATTTTGCATATGATGTTAATAATTTCAACTAACAAATGATGAAATGTAAATATTATAAAACAATTTTTTGTTCAAAATTTCGAGTTTACACTTCTGTCGGTAGACTCCAGTGCTGCCTAGTTGTTTTTTTACTGTAGGATTCATTAGGGAGAATACCACGTAATTTTAACATAGCAGTTCAAGCCGAGGTTCGTACTTTCCTGGTACCTTTGAGCTATCTACCACTCTCCCGTTTAAGTGCCTTTAGTGTTCGGACCAAGGTCCGGTGAAGCTGTCAAGGCCCTTTCAAGGTTAACAGCACTGAGTTAAAAAAAAAACTGCATTAAATTTTATATAAAAAACTTCATAAGTCAAGGGCAATTTTGACTCGGTGGCGCAGTTGTATTACGGTGTGACTGCCGTTCTGAGGTCTCGGGTTCGATCCCCGGCTCGGGTCAAGTGGTATTGGGTTTTTCTACTTAGTATTATCCCGGAGTTTGGAATTTGTGCCCGATATGGCGACAGGCTCGCCCCCTGTCATACATATCTGGGACGGTACTAAGTTCGGCGAAATGTGGGTGGCGTAGTTCGCTTTTTCATCTCTTTCTAATGCTTTGGGATACAGGCGTGAGCTTATGGTATGTTATATCATTTTGATTCTAATTCTATTTATTTTGATTTATAATAAACAACGGTAAAGTGACCTTATTTCGATTTGCCCCGAGAGATTCTAAAGAATTTTATTACCCAGTAAAAAATGATGAGTCAATCAAAAGTTTTTATGTTTCCACTTAACGATACACCATAAACTTCTTTACGTAAAATATATATTGGTTTTTCTACTGTTTCAATAAAAAAAATATAAGTTATCTGTTTGCAACGTAAACCAACTTCAGATTAATCGTCCATTAAACTGACGTTTCCATCCATTCATACAGAAAGACGTCCACTGCTGGATATAGATCTCCCCCAAAGATCGCCACGACGTCCTGCGCCACCCGCATCCAAACCATTCCTGCGTCCTTCGCCAGGTTGTCGGTTCGTCGGTCCACTTTGTGGACGCCCACTCTACATCTTCCGGTGCGTGGTAGCCGTTCGATAACCCGTTGACCCCATCGGGCATCGGTTCTGCGAGCAATGTGCCCAGCCCACTGCCTCTTAAGTTTCGCTATTATTTGGGCAATGTCGGTTACTTTAGTTTCTCTATGAATCTCCTAATTCCTGATACGATCACGCAATGAAACTCCAAGCATAGCCCTCTCCTTTGCCCTTTGAGCTCTGTTATTAGGCCAATTGTGAGCGACCACTTTCAAATATAACGTTTGAATTGTTGAAACAAAGTAAAATTTATATAGGTTTATCTTACCTGTCTATGGTGTAAGTATTTGCCTTTATTTTCCTTCAATCGCTTGTCTCTGTCACTCTATAATCTATAAATTAAACTTTAATCTTACCTACTTATGCATGGAACATAACCTTCTCAATGCATATCAAAGCGAGTCGCCTATTGATCGAGGTTATTTACATGCTGTTCCAAGAAATATTAGAGCTGTTTCATTTATTAAACCGTTTTTAAATTTCTCTTTTTAAATCAATAGTGGAAATATGTTTTCTTGTCATTATTTTTTAGAGTATTTTATTCTTTTTATATCTGAATAAAAGATTTGGTAATTTAGCAGGTAAATAGTTGAGTAAAATTACTTAGTTACATTTTTGTGACTCCGTTAAAATTTTGTTGTCATTCAAAATTGGTTTTTTCCTCTTTTTTGTTATGTCTAGTAAAAAAATGGTCATATAAAAGAGAATAAAATAAAATTACGTACATCGATATATTTCTAGTCTGCGTAATCAAAAGGGCATAATTGCGGCTCCGTCCCGTCAACAGACAGACATCTTCAAATTTTGTACTATAAATATTGATTGATTGATTGATTCAACCGAAAGAAGTCCTCTGATGGACATAGGTTCCCCAAAAAGGGGGGAATTGCCATAATCCCCACGCTTGGTAGGTGGGTTAGCGATCGCAGTAGTTGTTTGTGGTATTCAGAGGATGCTGCTGCCCATCCCTTGGTTTATTCCTTAGTGCCTATTAGGACACTTTACTATCAACTATAAGGTATACGTCTTATATTAATATTATTGTAATTATAACATAACATAAGCCCACGCCTGTTATCCCCGAAGGGTTGGGCAGAGGTGCAATAGCGAACTACACCACCCACATTTCGCTGAGTTTAGTTCAGTCCCATATGTAACAAAAGGCGAGCCTATCACCATATCAGGCACAAATTCCAAACTCCGGGATGATACTGAGTAGAAAAACCCAATACCACTTGACCCGATCTGGGGATCGAACCCGAGACCTCAGAACGGCAGTCGCACCGTAATACAACTGCGCCACCGAGGCAGTATTGTAATTATTCACGGCGGTAACTATGTAAAATTGATGTATAAAAATATTCAATGTATTCTCATACCAGAAAACAATAACTAATTAATATAACCCACGAAATAAAATTAATTTACATTGCACTTGCAAAATAGTATACATATGACAATGACAAGCTCTAAATCTGTTGACGTATCTATATTTTCGCTCATTCAAATGAATGTGAAACGTATAAAAACTGAAACGTTCTTGGCGTCGCCGTAAACAAATTTCTTTGATTAACGGTCGGGAAACAGGCGCCAACTTGCCCGAAGCCAAACACAAACACACTCTGTCCTATCTTGTCGTATTCTATACGAACCCCAGCTATACGAAAGCTACTGTATGTTTATGTGAATAGACAAATAACATTCGCATTGAGCTTAAACTTGGATTACTTTGCTAAATTTAAGATTCGTTTTCAGCGTAAGCTTGTTCCGTGAATCTTTTTTAACTAGAACAAAAAAAAAATGTTTTGTACTAAGTGCTTACGAATTCCAGTTCTTTTATTATCCTAAGTATTATTATAAACGAGAATGTGATTTTGTTGTTACGCTTTCACGGCCTAAACTAACTTAAGTAGTCAGTAGTAGTACAAAAAAAAGACATAGGGTATTTTTCATCCCGGATTTAATTAATATGTCGAATACCCATAAAAATGAGACAATAGAAAAACAATGTAAAGCTGGCGTAAACGCCAGGTTAGTGCTCAAGGGGTTAATATCTATATGAATAATAATTGAAATCTATATTAATGCTAGCGAAGACTTACATTGGTAGAAAGCTACATAGTAGTTAAAATAGTTAAGATAATAATTCGTTGACGAGAACAAAAGTGTTTTTGATCGCATTTTGTGAGCTTCCAGGTTCTAAAAAATTGAAATATGTAATTGTATTCACTTCTTCAGCATTTTTTCACTCCCACGGACTTCTAAAGATTAAAAATCGTTATAAATGAAAATGATTACTTACCTCTACTTGTATTAATTAATTTATTTACTTTATACTTATATACTAATAAATAAAATTGAAGTGTCTGTTTGTAATGTTAAAATTATTTTTTTTACTAAATATATATGAATGATACCTATATCAAAAATACAATTTTTAAAATATTTGTCTGTCTGTTTGTTCCGGGTAATCTCCGGAACGGCTGGACGGATTTTGTCAAGACTTTTTTTTTCGTATAACTATAAGTTACTCTTGATAACATAGGTTACTTTTAATTTTCGAAAATAATTAGGGAACTCTAATTAAAAAATAAAACTTATAAAACATTGAATAAAATCCAACTCAATGCAGTTTTACGGGCAAGTGCTTGAATTTACGAGAAATATATTTACTACATTAATAGGGTTCCGTATAAAAAAATTAAAACGCAGTGAAGAATATAAGAAACGCGACCGCAGCCGCGGGTACACAGCTAGTAATAAATATATTAATACTAATACGAAATACAACTTTCGGTCTACAACTTTTATTTAAAAAAACGTGAGAAATTTAATTTCATTATGGTTTTAGAAAGAGCTAACTATTAATTGTTAACATATATTTTCTTGTACTTATATATATTTTAATAGATATTTCAGATCCGAATAGATCTCTAAAAAAACCTAAAGTTGCATTCTCTAATAGGTACTACCAAAATTTGTATAGGGATTAATTTATTTTTTTAGTTTTCAAATCAAGGTGAAACACTTATACGTACAAATCACAAAACGTACAAAACGTTATTTAGAAATTTACATCATGTTAACAACCGGTTCTTATTATGTTAAGAAATGTAAGTTTTTTTGTATCATAATGACAGAGACGTCCTCAGATTTCAAAAGGTTTCCATTCCAAACACGCAAAGGTCTTTACGTTCGGTAAAATGGCGAACGTGAAATTGACCGTCCCTTATTATAGACTTGACCAAGACAGAAAGGTTTTTTCCAGTTGGGAACAAAACCCATTTAGAGTAATGTTACGAAATTACTTAGCAAGTTTTTATTGGGTTTTCAATAGTAATCCAATATTGGATTTTATGGAGTAACTCATGTACAAAGACATCCTTCTAAAAATAATCAAGATGTTTTTTTTTTACCGTAACTTAAAAATGCGTTTTTTTAATTGTTTTTATATAATATCTAATAAGAGCAATTTTCTAGTATTGACAAGAAGGCGAAGCATTGTATCCGGTATGCGATTACAATAGATTGATGGTTTTTATCAAGAGATTTGTTTGCTTTTGAATAGATCAAACAGGCCTGCTAAATAATAAAATCCATTACCTCAACCGAGTTTTCAGATTTTAATATCAAATTAATTTTTGACGTACCTAGTAGGCAATTACGAAAAGCTATTTTTGACTGTGGAAAAAATTTAAATCGCTTATTGCTCGAATACATTGGAGCTTTTCAACAGCAAAGAGTGGCGGCGTGGGCGGCCATTCATCAAGATTTGTCCAAATTCAAGACTGTCATAATTAAATTGGAATTACCGTTATAAATAACTCGGCTCTCCTCGGGTTTTGCAGGGTACTCATATTTTGTTACGAAAATAAAGCAGTTGTAATTGAGCCACTTATAAATTGCGTGTGTTAGTTTTAGCCTGTATTACGTCATAATCTCGTGATGGATACATATTCCCAATTGTTAGAAGAAAAAATATATTAGAGTGATAGACATTAAACTTGTTTTAGATTGACATTATTAAGGCATTTCTTACATTGTTTTTTGCACACTACTATTTAAATAGTTCGGTATATCTACGCGAGACGTTAGTTTGAAATATGATGTAATGAATCTAATCCAATATTCCCGATAGGAACTTTATGGGTAGATTGATTTGTGTCATTTCTTTTTCTCGATTTATTATCTCGAAGATTGATGATGTGAGATAAAACGTATAATTATGATTTATTTTTTCCCTGATCCACATATTAGTGGATTAAAGACAAGTATTGAATTTCCTGATAATTTTATGTTGACGTAGATACATCGATAGAATGGTGGTAGGGCATTTTCTAACAATGCCCGTCTGGGTAGCTACCACCGTTAAGTTCTAAAACCTGTCTCCAAATACTAATAGGTGTGTTCCGGCAGCATCACTTGCAAACCAGTCAGAATCTAGGCTTAATGCGTTCTTAACTATCCTGGACCACATCGTCACTTAACATCAGGTGAAATTGTGGTCAAACCACTGAGCCTATAACCGTGTAAAAAATCATTCTTGAAACATATTTTCTTGTCTCAATATAAAACACAAATAGCAATGAAATATATGCAATTTCCAATTGCAATGTTCAGTACATTGTTCTATTATTCCGTTAGTACGTATTATTTGCTTTAAAAACTTATGCTTATTTATGCGTCTTTAAATATACCTAGCTTCTCTTTCGTTATACATTCATAGTCCAATGCATTGTAAGCAAAGAATATAATAATTATTTACAGATAGATTTAGCCTGTATTATGTGGTTGACGTCATCAACTACGTCTAATACAATTCAGTACACAATCAAATGTAAACTGTATAATATTCCAGTAATAAAATAATTACGTTGTTTTAAATTTTTAGGTAGTGTTTGCCTGTCATATTGTATTAACCAGAATGCTGGGCTAGTAAGAAGATGGATGAGAAGCGATTGCATGTAGCTGATATGCGAATGTTGAGATGGATGTGTGGTGTCACAAGAATGGATAAAATAAGAAATGAATATGTCAGAGGAAGTTTGAAAGTTGCGTCAGTGGTACAAAAGTTGAAAGGTTCCCGTTTGTCGTGATAAGGACATGTTATGAGAAGAGAGGAAGATCATGTGGGTAAAATAGTAATGAATGTGAATGTGGAAGGATAGAAAAGTAGAGGAAGGCCAAAGAAAGTGTGGATGGAGTGTGTAAGAAATGATATGAAAGAAAAAAAACATACTGCGCCGACTCTAAATGGGTTGGTAAAAGGCATGAGAATGATGATGAGATAGTGCTTGCCCGATGGTAGTAAGTAAATAATATTTAAAGAAAATGATTTTTTTTTGTATAGTTTTAGATTTTATTGTGATAGTTGCTAAACAAAAAAAAAACAAATCGGATGATAAACATACAGAAAAAAAGTTTTGAAATGATTTATATTTAATTTATATTTATGTAGAGATAATACACATGACATACATATATATCATTATTTCGCATGATAGGTGTATTGGGTTAAGAGCATTCACTAATCCGCAGTGGACCGTGATGGATTATGCACAAAATCCGAGGGACAGGTCACCTATATGACAACTAACGTACATCTATATAAAGTTAAGTAGGATTCGCTCCACGTCTGTTCAATTAGATTAACAAAACAACAGTCCAAAATGTTCTCTCATAAAATCCGATTAAAGTGGAAAATCGAATAATAGACGGCTGTACCCACAGAAACAGATATTTGAAAATTATATTTAACAGAGAGTTGAGTGGGCTTTTAATATTAGTATTAACCATATATGTAATTTTGTGTTCAAAGTTAACTCGCCTAATGCTAAAAATGTAGGTGAGACAGTATTGGCTTTGTATATGTCGGGATTCGGAGAGCAGAATCAAATTCAATGATGATAAGTTAATTTCTTTATCCATTCATGGTATCGCTAAAGTGAATAACGCTACAATTCAGGATGAAAATTCTATATCTTATATAATAAAGAATTCTTATATAAATTATTATTTTTCACTTATAGATTCATATTAACTTCTTAAATGGAAATGCCTAGATGTGTATTCTAGTCATATTCTGGAAACTTTTTTTCTGTTCACGAATTACGTTTTCAATCCAGATCGAGCCTCAAAACAACCATAATAAGCCGGTCGTCAAAATAACTTCTCTAAAATAAATAGAATCCCATTACTTGCTAATGTAACGTCTAACTTTATAAAGCAATGTAGGTAATTAACCATAGATATTACTATGCAATGCTCGAGCTTACACAAGAGAATATTGTATATAGGTTTTATGGGAATTATTTGAAGCTTAGAATATGTTAGGACGTTGTATGACTAATTTTGTTATGACGATGGTTTTAATCGTTTTAATCTCAGGAACGTATGGTCAATGGAAATTTCGATCATAATTTGAGTAAGAAGACTCTCGAAATTGTTTTATTAGTAACATGACGAGCGCTGTCAATGGCCACAAAACAAAAAACGACAATCGGTTCACAGACAGAGGAGAAAAATAGCTCTGAACTGTTTTGTCTTTACCTATTTATGTGTCGTATTTCCGACGAATAAGACGCGAGCCTAACGTGAACTCTTATATACCAAAATCGCACTGGAGTCACGACTAGCCCACTGTGTGTTGAAACCATTATAGTAAAAGCAGTATGTTTTAACACCGGTACGATAGACTGACAAAAAATGCGTATGTTCATGCAACATTAATTTTAATGAATGCATCATGGTACAAATTGTAAATACTAAGAAACATTAAAAGCCGAAATCGATGTGTATATGATAATAAACAATCATTTTGAAATTGCTGAGCATAAAATAAATAACGATAAATGGTTCATATTATCTATAGTACTAACTCTATGCGAAGTTTCCTTTTATTACCGCTATTATAGCACTTTCACGATTTATTACTTTTCAGAACACATTAAAACCATTTTGAACAATAAACGATACCTAAACTCGTTACATTTATCGGATTCAATAATTAATGTTGTTTACCAAAAATAAGAGACTAAGAATTATTTGTTTATAATTATGAATACTTGTTATAATTAATTAAACTAATTTAACTCATATATTAATATTATACATTTAGTATGTTTCAAATTCTGAGCATCTCTTTGTTTTTTTCTTCTGTATATTTTGAATTTAACTGTCAAAGGAGATCAAAATTTAAAATTGATACCAGCATGCAGTTCCACTACAAGTAGGTGTATTATCGACCCAGTAAGGAGAACTTTTGTAATAATAACACTGCTACTGAAGTATAATTAGGTCAGGGCGATGTAAAGTAAATCACCTTTACTTTGTCCCCGCGATCAATGTTTTGTTTAACACTTGCCTTCTCCGAACTGCTGCTCTTAATTAAGACGCTGAACAGACCGGAAGCTTTCGAAATTGTTCGGTAACAATTTAACGCGTTTCCCTTGTAACCCTTGTATTTTACATTATTAAATTTACACCTTATTTTGATTATAATGTAACTCTCTAGGTGGAAAACAAAATGAATTTAAAACTATCTAGTTTTAACAGATATTACAGATATATAGTCGTAGTTAATTTCTATTTAGCATCAAAGCCCATTTAGATTTCCACTATGTTTGATAGATTAATTTTGTGTTCCTAAAATTAAATATATATTTTTGGTTATTTAGAGGGAAATCAATATTTAAAGGTTTCTGATAGTGATCGTCTTAACACTTCCATTCCCATCTAGATACAAATTTATGTATAAATTTAAATTACAGCACCACCGCTACATAATATTTAAATTATCTATTGGAATAATGTTCTTTAATTTATCCTTCATTTTGTTCCATTATTCCTGTATATATATCCAAAACTAAAAATATTTATGTCTTTTATATCTATACTAATTTGTAAAGTGTCTGTTTGTAATTAAAAAAAAAACACTTTTTTTTTACTAAATAGATATAAATGTATATACGATACCTATACCAAAAAATATATTTTTTTTAAATGTTATCTGTCTGTTCTGCGTAATCTCCGAAACAGCTGGACCGATTTTCACGGGACTTTTTTTTGGTAGATACCTCAAGTTACTCCGCGTAACTCAGGATACTTTTAATCTTATCAAATATCTACGGTTCCGCGTAAAAAAAATTAAAACATATAAAACATTTGAATAAAATCCGATTCAATGCACAGTTTATGGGGAAGGGTTTGAATTTATGAAAAATAATTTACTGTGTCTTAGTACTAAAAAAAATATTAGAGTTCCTTATAATAAAATTAAAATGCTGTGAAGAATATATGAAACGCTGGCGCAGCCGCGGGCACACAGCTAGTCTATAAATAACGTATGTGTGTAATATATTCTGGGTTAGCATACAACTTCAATTTATCTTTACGAAATACGAAGTTACCTAAAGCGTGAAACCTTAGAAACCACAAGCAATTAAAAGCGAAAAATTACGACCTAACTTTCAACGCTGTCTCTTTTCTACATTCTGCCAACACCACTATCTAACTTCGTTTATATAATACACAAGGCTGTTGGCAAGCTTACGTGTAACTTTGCAAAGAACCGTTAGAAGTAGATTATAATCTTAATAATATTAAAAATAATAAATTATAATCAAATTCGTATTCATTTCAACTAAAAACGTATTCCAAAAAACAAGTAACTATATCTTCAATTCTGACAGCCAATGAAATGGTCGTAAAATCACAAATAGGTAATTATTATGTATCTATATTAACTTAACATCGTATGAGTATGCAGAGGTATAATAATGACATCAAAGACCTTTGAAATTGCAAGTATAATTCAAATTCAAACTTGTATTGCGTTTTGTAGACATACATATCATCACGCCTTTCTCCCGCGGGGGTAGGCAGAGATTACGTCCTTCCACTTGCTACGATCTTGACACATCTCTTTCGCTTCCTCTACTTTCACGAGCGCTTTCATACATGCTCGTCGGTTATGAGTACTTTTTACCTGGCCTTTATTTAAGACGTGATCGTGATCGAACTTTTTATAGAACTGGGTATTATTAAGTTCTAATGTGAATTACATAAATAACGATTGACACTACTTTGTTATTTCAGCATTAAATATGCAGCGAAATTAGCAAAGTATTTAATAATTTTAACCATATGGTTAATAATAATTGTCTACAATGGATTTCCGTAAAGCATCGTCTTCATCAATCTAAAATCTATTAAATGATCTTTTTTTTTATCTGACTAACGCTGTTGTAAAGGGCCTTAACAACTTCGCCGAGTTCTGAGCCGTTAGCTTAAGGCGCTCAGCCTAGGAATGGTAGCCAGGACAAAAGCACGAACCTCGGTTTGAGCTGCTACCCGTAATAAAAATTCCGCGGAATTTGTCTTAGCTAATCGAACGGTTAGTAAACCTTTAAAGTAATAAAGGTCACTTACAGAACCTATGTACCTTGGTTGTAGTGTGTAAGTATGTGTGTGCAGTATTATGCGTGTGATTGTTAGTGCTTGTAGTGTCACTGTATCGCGTTGACAGTGGCTACAAGAGCTTCCCCAGATGGGGGTCGAAGCACGTCTTGTGCACCTGCCGGACCCGGAGTGTGTAACCGGTTTTAAATAATCTACAAATCCTTAGTGCTAACATAACTTAATTAGAAAAAAGTGAAAGGATAGCAAATAGTTGTTTACGACTATTATTACTCCATTTAGTATTGTTACGTTGTGGATTTTCCAATTCCATTTTAGCTAAAGATAAACATAATAAAGGTACGTCAAATATTATGAATACAACAAAGATAAACGTAAAAAAGTCTACGTTCTGTTTACTTTATACTTTTGCTAGCAAAAGCATTAGTAGAGGTTTTAAACTTACAAAGTAAAAGTGAAGGGATATCAACTGTTTAATCAATTTTTAAAAAAGGACTCCAATTTCTTTTCTTTTTAAATTTTCACGTCTATCTGTAAGTTACTAAAACTGACTTATTTTCATTCGACACGCGTAGAGGCGACAATTCAATTTTCTTTTTATTTTCTTATAAAAGGGCTTCTTAGATCTGATATAAGCAGAATTATACGTATGTAATAATAAAATTGTGACTCGAGTCAGCGATGAATACGAAAGATTTCATCCAGAATCAAATTCCACTCACCGAATAAGTAAAAGTATTATAAATTGTTAAAGGGATTATCGTTACTTTAAAATTTTGAAGTTTTTTTAGCTGTATACAAAGTCAGATCGGCAGTGCCTTTGGTCGGAACAATGTAATATCCATAAAATTTAATCATACCTTTCCTAAATAATATAGAATTATTAAATTATCACGACCGTAATGCCTCATGTTGGAGTTTCACATACGGTACATATTAATAATTGAAACATGTTTGAATGAATACTTTGGAAGTTTTAAATTATATTATTATTTATGTTCCAGTTAACCGGTAGGATATTATAATACCATTTTTGTTTGTATTTTCGGTTACTACTTATTCTCGTTCGACTCTCTTTCCCTTTAGTTAATATAATTATGATATTATCCTTGCATATGATACGAAGATTTGTTTAAATAGTGCTTGTTAAATTCTTAACAGAAGAATACGCGTATTTAATAAATAATTAAACCTTAAGAGGATATCTTAGCGGCATTTATCCCATGCAAACGTAGTTCCCTGTTTTCCCTCCCTGGATAATAGCATTAGGGTAAATATTTTTACATCAAATAATATATATACACCACTGCCATGCCCGTACGTTTTGATTTCCCCCCCATAAATTAGTTATAGTAGAAACTAGAAACCTTTGAAAATGAAAAAAAATGATCGAATTTTACATTCATTTTCAGACGTTCGTCAAACAAATTTGATGGATAAAATTAAAAAGAAGCAAAACGTACAGGCTTAGCCAAAGTCTATATTATTCTAAAACTTAAGAAATTTAAAAATCGCTTAAGTTTTGAAAGAGGAAACAGGGTACTACGAAGTAATGTTTTCGTCGATTTACATAGGTAAAATCAGCCCGCGGTGCAGTTGTCCCTTTTGTGTTTTATAGTTCTTTCTTTGGGGTGCAACGCGATAGCAATATATTTCTGAAATACCTGCTTTTTGGACCGCTTTTCCTCTTAAGCGATATAGCGAAAAATAGCTAGTATACTGATGTACTGTATGTATATCATAATTTTCACATATCATAGTATATAGGTACTAACTTAGTTCGTAAATCGATTATTCCAATTTCGGCCACCGAACGAAATAATACAATATGTGACTGATACGTCATGTAGCGTGAAAATTGCAATACTGAAATACTTATAACATTGACGTCATCCATGCGTAAACAAATACAGTTTACTATCACTGGTCATAAGATTCGTTTTCTGTGTTTGCTTAGATTCCCGAGCGATAGCTAAGCATTTTCGTGCGCGACATTACCAATGCGCAGACCATGCCCATCATTATCACCCAGTGATCTACTGACGTCACATAAGCTGATATTTATTTATAAGTACTTCAATACCAGTGCCTATAGGCTTAATGTATTTTGTCACCGTCACTTAAAATCAAGGGAGATTGTGGCTAAAATATGACTTCTTTTTATTATTATTATTTCAAGTAAAAGATGTCCATAGCCTGGACATACGTCTTCCCAAAGATGTCCACAACGACTGGTCTTGCGAGACCAAAAATATACACTAATAAATAAAATTGAAGTGTCTGTTTGTAATATCAAATAATAACTTTTTACTAAATACATGCATATGAATGTATATACTGTACCTATATAAAAAACACATTTTTTTCTGTCTGACTGTTTCGGATAATCTCTGGAACAGTTGGACCGATTTTGACAGGATTTTTTTTGGTAGATGGCTAAAGTTACTCCGCGTAACTTCGCTACTTTTAGTTTTCGAAAAGAATTAAGGTTCCATGTAAATAATTGAAACTCATGAAATTTTTAATAAAATTGGATTTTACGCAAGTGCCAGTTTTACTGGCAAGTGTTTGAATTTGTGAGAAGTATCTTTGCTTTCTGTTAGTACCGAAAATAATCTCAGGAAAATTGTTAGGGCTCCTCATAAAAAACATAAGGTGTGAAAAAAAAAACAACGGTTAGTTTTACTGGCAAGTGCTTGAATTTATGAGAAATATTTTTGCTTTATTTAATACCAATAAATTGTTATGAAAAAAAAAAGAGTGTGTCGTGTAAATAAAATAAAACTCATAAAACTTTTGATATAGGTTTCGTATATAAATCTATATGCATTTTACTTTACAAACAGACACTTTAATTTTATTTATTAGTATAGATTCTACCTTTATATACTCATGATCGAATTAAAATGAATACCAAACCGACGCGACGAAGTTACTGAAATCCAGATAAAACAATTGAAATGTAATATGTTTTATCTCTAGCAAATATTATATAGAAGTGTTTCTAGACAAGATAATACTCACCTTGTACAGTTACTACGTAGATTAAATATGCTACATATAACACAATAAAGCATCGGTTCGGAAGCAGGCCTGAATCATCTTTATTGATTGCTTCACATTTGACATTTCACGATATGGGTCATCGTCTGCTTTCTTGTTTATCTGTATTATTCATAGTAATCTTGATTTAAAAATTCCGTATGCAAATGAATATTATCTCTTTCCTTTAAAAATAAAATATAATGTTTTTTTCATTTAGAAAAGTAAATTAATGGTTTTTTTTAGTCCCCTACGCACCTCAGGCACACGTCGAGACTTTACTGTCTCTGATTTCAGTTGTCTTATATATATATATATATTAAATTAACCTCTACATGTATTTCTTAAAAAAAAAATTCTTTTTCTTGTTACCTTTGTTTTATTTATTTTTTTATTCCCCCCTAATATTTTTTTTTTCTTTCAAATTAAATTACTTGTGACTGCTATTTCTATGTCTGGCAACTGTCACAACCTCATGGAGGAAATCGAGTAGATACTTCCGAGTGCCTTGACCCTCTAGCAAGAAGGTCAGGCTCTCCATTGTGACTTTCCGAACCCTACACTGCAATTAGTGGTTAATGGTAGTGTAATTCAGCAATTTTGCTCCATTAGGTAACGTGGCATTAGATTGTTAAACTCCATAACAAACCCGATATAAAAAATGATAATAGTTTATCAAAACTATTGTGCGCCTAGTGGATTGATCGATGAAAAAACCACTGTTAAAGCATAAACATATAAGCAAAACATTAAACCTCATAAATTATTTAGTAGCTAAACAAGATAACGGTTAATAGACAGAGCAGAAAATTTTGTGGAATTATTTTAGCCAATTTAGATACCTATTTCGTTCAGACATCATTATTATTTCTATAAATATTTACCTCTTTTGAAATTCTGATCATGGCTTATTGAAATATTGTTTGATTGATATTTGAGTGTTGTAAATAATCTCTGGACAATCTTTATAGATATATGCTAATTTTTCTGCTCGGTCAAAGAAGAAAAAAAAGTATTTGAAGAATGTTCTAATTTATAGCAGAAAATATATTTCATTAAAATGGTAATCTATACAAGTAAATTAAATTAAAATGTCTGTTTGTATTACAATTTATTATTTTGATATTATCAAAAGAACAACTTTTTACTAAGTACATATGAATGCATATACATATATATATGAGAATTTAACACAATTTTTGAACTTTTTGTTTTGATTGTTCTCCGGAACAGCTGTAGCGAACTTGACGGGAACTTTTGGCAGATAGCTGAAGTTATGAAGTGTAACCTAGCTAGATAACTTAGGTATTTTTGAGAAAATAATTAGGAATGCGCTTAAAAAAATATGAAATTACGAAGAAGATTCGATTCAATGGACAGTTTTACGGTTTGTATGTTTGAATTTATGAGAAATATCTTCGCTTTCTGTTAGTGGGTACTAAATAATTCAGGGTCTGGGCAAAAAAATTGGGTCCACTCACTCCATCCAATGATTATTTCAAAAACTATTTTACGCAGTCAATAATCGTGCGACATAGAAAATATGCTACGTGAACAACTAGTCTATATATATACATATATATATAAATAAAACAAAGTCAGGAGTTACATCATTTATAACTCAAGACCCGATAAAGACGTTTGTTTTGTTGGATTAATCTCTGTCCCGAATATCAGAATAACTATTAAAACATTGGAAAATATGACAAAACAAAAAAATATGAAGATAGTTCATTTTCCCATATATTTTGTTACGGACGGCTTCATTGATTTAGAGGCGGTACGAAGTTCGCCGGGTCAGCTTATAGCAATGAATACAAATAATATATGATGGTAACATTTCAAATTCAATTCATACAAACATGCCGGTTAGGTTCGTCCTTGTATCTCGGTGCGGACAATGTAGAGTCGTGTCGTACATTGTAGTACATTTACATGTTAATTATTTGCTAGAAATACATAAAAACAATACACGTATGCTCGGTTTATATTTTCATTTATGACAATAATGCTGAACATATGCTGGCATCGTATTTCTTATAAATGATATAACTTACTCCATATAAGTTCCCAGCATGTTTTTTTAAATCATTTAACTTAATAAACGCAGGTATTAAATCTGCGAGAAATATATGTTATAACTATAAATTATTTTTTATGAACCAAATAATTATTTTTTAATTATATAATTGGTATACTTTTATATTATACTAGATTTGAATAACATACATTTTACTATAAGGGTATTTTAGTCTCTTATACAGTTTATCCGAGTTATTTCTTTTCCGTCAAATTAGATATCGTAAATTTACTTTTTGGAACCCGACAATGGAAGTAATTTGTAACATCAATCATTTTCTTGCAAGTCACGTCCCACTGAAACCCGATGTTCTTAATTTTGCTCTCGATATTGAAATGAAGTATAGTAAATTTATGCGCACCTATGTATATGTTTTCGTTGAACCTTTGTCTGTTTATTTAATAACTTAATGGGTCGAGTATCCATAAAAATAAGACAATAGGAAAACAATGAAAAGCTGGCGTAAACGCCAGGTAAGTGCTCAAGGGGTTAAACTACCTAAATGATTTTGTTAATTTGGTAAATAGTCTCTGCTCTCGCTAGACCTTTATGTTTTACTTACTATTTTGTTTTTATTCGTCAAATTTATTTGATGGACGTCTAAAACGACGGTAAAAACGGCCATTTGTTCCATTTTCGGAAACTCTCCCCTGAGCGTCTATAATAATTAATTTATGGAAATAAATAAAACGTACGGTCATGTCGGTGCTAGATATATTTAATATTATATAAAAATATCTACTATAATGCCATTATCCAGGGAGGAAATAGAGGCATACGTTTGTATAAAATAAACACTGTCATCATATCCTCTTAAATGGAAAATATTTCAGTGAGTCAGTAAGCGAGATAGATTTAATATACATATGAACATACATACAGAAGATATAATAATGTATAGAAGATATGTACCGATTTGTTTTTTCCTACTATTATTTCACAACGATCTTTACTGTTTCACATTGTTTATTTTGATAGCTTTCATTGTTTGTTTAATTATACGAATTTTGAATAGAACATTTGAATTAATTATATCCACATTGTATTTCATTATTGTATTTCTTTTCACTTTATAGTAAAATATTCTTGTATTTGAATGTTTCAATTAGTGTAAACGATTGACGATTCACATTTTGTATCATACTCGTATATATATATATATATATATATATATATATATATATATATATATATATATATATATATATATATATATATATATATATATATATTCTTTAGATGTGAGTGAATAAGTGCACATAACATTTCATTTATACCTAAACTAAAAAACAAATGAATAAAGAAAAATGAGTTTTTGATTTTTATTAGCGGAAAAATGTACATTAGAGTAAATCGAAAAAATAATTTAGAAAAGGTCTATGGAAAGAATAAAATAATATAGCCTATAACCGTCTACGAAAAATCCCGCGTCGAATGGTAGTAGTCCCATCCCGATATGCTCAGTAGTTTTCAAGTATTGGTGCGTCGAAGGAACCCAATTTTCCTTATTTACATAATTATATAGATTATAAAATTTATTCCGTGTTAATTTATCTATAGAGTATGCCTGTTGTATTTCACTGAGTGATTTTGAGTATCCAAATTTTATGCGATGCTTCGAAGTTGGGCAAATTTCGGACGGGAATCGACGTTTGTGCGGCCATGCGTTGTTACGAATACCCTTCACGGCTCAGATGTCACTTGAAGCCAATACGGAAAAGCGTATTCCATTTGCCTTTTATAACAACTTATAAATGAGCAAATACTTGCTATGAAAGTTTATGCAGATGGTTATATTATACACTAACTGGTGCCCGCGGCTCCGCCCGCGTTTCATTTCACAAATATATAGCCTATAACCATCTACGATTAATTCCGCGTCGAATGGTTGTGGTTTCATGCTGATCGGTCCAGTAGTTTTCGAGTTTACCTCGGACAAAGAAAACAATCTTTGCTTATATATATATATATATATATAGATATTTTTTTTTTTTATATCTTTAATGTATTTTAAAAAAGAGACAGTTCAAGTATTTATTACGCAAGCAGAATTTTAGATATTTTTAACTCTTCTATTTGTATACTTTGTGGCCATGTTAACGTAAGCATTTTCATAATGTTTACGAAATCTTAATAAACTCGATTTATTCCTAGTTGATACTTGAAATTTTTATTCAATCAACAACAAGCACGGTCAAATCAACGATATTAAATCGGAAAAGTGCGCGCCCGCGGCACTGACTGTTTCGGTTGGTAACCAACAAAGAATTATTTGGAAAATTCCTTTCGAACATATAGAAGTGAGATTGGCATATGCTCAAATCTGAATGTACTAAATATTAAACATTAAAAGAAAACAGGTAAACATTGCTTACGTAATTGCTATTCAGATACCCGGTTACACCCATACCATCAAAAATAAACAAAGAATACAACCAACCTCCAACCGTAAACGGCAACATTTTTCGTTGTATTTCTTATAAAATAAAATTTAATTTTCAAAACGGAACGGATTAATATATATTCGTTTAGTAGAAATTTAGCCATCGATAATGACGAACTTGATGTCATTGTGTACTTCTGATAAGGTTCGCGTCAATAGTCTAAATCAGATATGGGCTAAGGTTTGTTTATGAAAATTTTTACGCCTCTCTCTCATTAGGGTAGGCAGAGACTTCCACCTACGATCCTAACACACGTTTTTCGCTTATTCTACTTTTCTAATAATTACTATTTTTTTTTTAGTTTTACTAAATGTTTTTATGCTGCATTTAATTTCAACCATTATTTTATCTATATGTTAATGTTAATATTGTAAATGTTAATAATTATAACAATAAATTGATAACAAATATGTTTGAATTTTGCATAGTGGAAAATTCCTTTGTTCGTGTTTGTTGTGGAAGCCAAGCGCAAAAATAGCAGCTGAAGCACATTTCGTTAGTCCTAAGGGTTTTGCGAGTTCCTCATTAGAGAACGACTTCAGTTTGCAAACGTCGACGAGTAGTTTTTCATGTTTGTGGTACAAGTTAAAAGTAAAACTACGTATTTATTTCAGAAAAACTTAATTAAAATTATCAAGAAATGCATAACCAACTAGATGACTGAAATCAGTAAATAGTGAAAAAAAAGTATAAATAAGAAAATATATAAATACGTCGGATACGAATCTATGCAATTTAGGTCTAAATACTATAATTTATTATTGATTTGTTTAGGGTTCATTTAGGTCTTTACGCCGATGACACGGCCATTTACTTCTCTTATAGACGAAGAGTCATTCTCATAGCACACGTCCAAAAGGCTGTCAACATCTTAAGTTTTTTTTTTTTTTGGTACAAACAGTAGCGCATAACGGTAAACCCGAGAAAAAGCATCGCGATCATGTTCTTCGAAAAGATTGACACCCCTCCTCGTCCTGTTAAATATCTAGGAATAGAGATCCCCTGGGCAACCAAAGTTAAATACCTCGGTGTCCTATTAGACGTCCAAATCACTTTCAAACCTCACATTGAGAAAGTCAAGCGCCAGACCGCCATGGCTGTCTCTTCCCCTTATACTGGAGTAAAATGGTCCTCCGCCATACTCTGTGTAAAACGGTAGTCAGACCCATCATGACATATTGCACCCATGTCTTTGCTTATAAAACTTGGCTTCCTTCCAAGTGATTCAGAATCGCTTAGTAGGTGCCCGGGGTTATCAGAGAGATGTGGACTTACACAGATATCTGAACCTGCCCTCCATTCATTCCGTAATCAAGTCCCAGTGTCGCGCCTTTATTGATCGCGTAGAGACACACTCGAACCCACTCATAGTTAGAGCCGTATCGTCCTGCACTGATCCGAAAGCTCCGAAACCGCTTCGGAGACCGCGAAACGTACTCACCGACCTCGATGATGAAATCACTTGTTCGAATAGGATCTTTCCCCATAAATCGAAGAAATATGCGTGTCAGCGCCTACGCTCGCGAAAACGCCGTGCCGTGTTTCGTTCCCCAACTGGGGAGGCTCCTGACGTTACCGCCAGCGCGATACTGTGACATTAACCATGTACACTGAGCACTGATGCACTGAGCATCACACGCACAACACTGGACACACACTCCTGCACACAATACGCAGGTACATAGGTCCTGCAAAGAACTTTTTTATGTGGTATATAAAAAATGTAGGGATTAGCTAGGATTAAAATTACGCGGAAATTTTTACGCCCAGGTACCGGCCAAGCCGAGGCTTCGTACCACTTTGGTAACCCTTGTACTAGTTACCTTTTGCGGCCGAGTGCCTTCGGCTCGGTTCGGTGAAGCTGTAAAGGAAGTTTCGGTAGCAGCATTAGCTAGGTTAGAAAAAAAATTGGTTTGTTTATTTCCTTTTTTGAATTAAGGTTTATAAAATAAAAAACATATCAATATTATTATTAATTCGACGCATTACTCGCAGCCAGAATTCTGATAAAAAAAATCCTTTGAAAATTGGCGTTATATCCAAACTATTTCTGTGTTTATACCATTTCAGTTATACCTAACCTAAAGAAAAAATGAATGAAGAAAAAACCATCTACGAAAAAACCCGCAACGAATGGTAGTAGTTCCGTCCAGATACGTTCAGTAGTTTTGAGGTGATGGTGGCTCAAAGGACCCCCATATATATATATATATATATATATATATATATATAAGATTATTTCGACTATAAATAAAAAGCAAATTACTCGTATATTTGATAATATGTATTTAAAAAAAACGAAAGCGAGCTTTGTTTTGCTGGCAATGAATATAAATTTTCCAATGCTAATAACTAACGTAAATTGTGTATATATGTGTATATATATATATATATATATATATATTTTAAGTATGGAATAGTTCATAAGCCATTTCTTTTTTTATTGTTTCTTTTTTTTCGCTTCTACCCACTTACCTTACAAGAAAATTACAATGTAAATTGAATTCTGTTTCTGATTATGCAGGGATGACTTACAGATTCAGTCCGCTCGGTATTTGATGGATCGCTATTCAAGTGTAAGATTGAAATTGTTAAACCGCCAACCTTAAATGTTACCTTAACTTTATTTAATTCACCTCGATATATAAGCCGCCTACAGAATGCTATATTCGATTTGCCTATGTTATTTAATGGTTGAGTGCTCGCGCAAAGAAAATGTTTTACAAACCTTTTTTCTCTTTTAAGCACAGAGTAGTTTCTTTCTGAACGGTTCCTTTTTTCTTTATTTATAATCCAGAAATACTTCCTCAAGGTTATGAGTTTTATTTATCAGTCCCCATGACTGCGAGAGATGCATTCTTTACAGATTTCAACAATAAATAACATCTTACACATTTAGGAGAGTCAATAAAAAGTGCGTTGGTACGTCGCATGTGGTTTATTTATTATATACCTTTTACACAAATTATAAAGAACATTTAGTGACAGAAGTAATAATTACACACATAGGTGCATAGATATGCAGTGCTTGTAATAAAATAATTGTCGACATTAACGGTTAATTTTGCATAATAAAAATAAATACGCTAATCGGCAAAAAAAAGAAGTTACATTAACAGACCTCGCCGCAAGACAAGCCTCTTGACACCTCACTTGTTACCTTCAGGCTTCAATTGTATTGAATTATATATTCTAGGAGCTGTTGAGACTAAAGTTGAAAAAAGCGAAATAAATCACCTTTTTATTTTCAAAGTCTACTGTTTACTTCAATTATTATTCGAAAAATTTGAAAAGGTTTTGTTTTTTCAACTGTTATATTAAAAAAAAAAAACATCTGCAATATTTTCGTCTCAAACACAAATAAACAGTAATGTAAATCTTTTGAATATGAATTTCCAACGACCTTGACACTTTAAATAAGACGTAGTTCAAAGAGCCAACCTCCAAATAAACTGTGGAGATTTCTCACCAGTAGAAAAGCACAAGCTTACCCTTGCCCTTCAATTTTAGTTCTCACAAAGATCAATACCATCATTTTATCGTTACCTAAACTCAGAGTAAATATATTACTTCGTACCATATGGACCTACAAAGATCAATATGTATTATGTAACTAGGAATATATTTTACGACAAATATCAGAGGTTAAAGTCCTTGTCTCACGCAACACATAGGCTAGACACCGAAAAAAAGCTGATTTTATGAATATAATAAAGTCACACACGTATAAAATGTAAATAAGAAAAATATACAGGAATAATAAAATACGTATACAAAACATGAAGGAAGCACTTACGTTATTAAATCTTTATGTCTCCCAGATTTATGTTAAACATAGTAACACTATACCACCGTTAACTCTACCATTAGTTTATTAAATTACATTTAGGTTGTCTCATAGTATTTTTCTAAATTATTTCAATTAGCTGAGTTGTGAATTCTTTATTTACTTTATTAAGTATCGAATGTGTTTAGTATTTTAAGTACATACATATTCGCTTATTTAAATAGTGTGCCAGTGTACGGCGTCGTATCGTTAGTTAAATGGAATGTTACCCAAACTACACGCGAAGTTGGACAAAGTTAAGCGAATACGACAGTGTGGAATAGCGAATTCTGATATTTGTAGGATTTTGCGCTGGGGTCAGAGGACTCGGAGTTTCCCGAAATTCTACATAAAGCGCTTGACTACACTGCTCGGCTCACTTCGCGTCGAAATTTCAAAAATACGCACGTAGTTAGAGTGCATTTTGCAATGGCAGCTGTCACATGAACATTATTCCTTATTTGTAGCGAACCGGCGCCGGCAAATAAACTGGCGAGGTTGCACGAGAATATGATCACATAGTTCGGACTTCGGTCAACTTCGAAGTTAGGTGAATCTGTCAAGGGCCTTCCGATCAACAGCATCTAGTTATTGATTAATGGGCAGTTGCCCGTTATACCCTGATAATTGAAAAATTGCTGAATTTATTTGAATGTACTTTTCATATACAGCAGTATACTTCATGATGCTTATCGCTACACTTTTATACCGTGACGGCCCCGGGGAGAAGGAGGTCATAGGTTCATGACGAATTTCTTCAAAATAGATATATTTCAAAAACTTTAAATTACTTACTACATTCCTGCTTAAATCGTCTAAACAATAAATTCAAAAATATCAATTCACTCCCATCCCTCCAAAATATGACCTCCCCCCAAAGTTTGTGGCTGCGATTGTGCCGTGCCTGCTTCTATATGTGGTCTAAGCAGAAAAGAGAAAAAAATATTTTCTTGAATAAAGTCGTGAATGCCGACTTAGGTGTAATAATTACACTGAGATAATAAAATCCTACTTAGGTAAAAAAAAGTATTTATCTAGAACCTTCATAGCATCCCTATAAGAATGACGTGAAAATACAATGGAGAAAAACCCTTTGACTTTTAGACAATATAATAAACTCTCTTGTCAATTTTCTCCTAGCGTAATAACTTTTTTCTATTTTATGAAGTTTGAACCTCTTAAATAAATGAGACAGCCGAGTCTTACTTTTTAAGCAAAATAATTTACGAACTGAAAGACGAATTTCTCATGAGACAACGATTGCTTAACGTCTCGGAAGATTAGAATTCCATTCATATTACATAAAAAGGTAAAATTATAAAAAGTCGAGACGTAGGTAAGGATATTTTGTGTTTAAGAATTAAAGGTAAGAAACTGTTCAAGTAAGCACCAATTGGTGTGTAGGGGGTCTATATTTTGCTTATTTTTGAGGAGATGGGGTACAGGTTCGAATGGTGATTATGAAAGCAATGTTTACCTGTTCATTTACTTTCAATTATTTTGAAAAAATTATGTCAATGCTTACGTTACCATTAGGGGGGCAGGGCCAAATATCTAAAATTCTACTCACTTAATACTTAAATAGCCCCTAAGTAAAAGTAGATGTAATTTTTTTTACAGTTTAGGCTCAGTGCTTTGATCACAATCTCACCTGATGTTAAGTGACGATGTGGCCCAGGTTGGTAAACAAACTAAGCCAGGAGTTCCTAATCTTTTTCAGTCTGCAGCGCACATACATGTTTACTATTTTGTCTCGTGGCCCTAAACTATCTAGCTGGTTGAAATAGATTGGTACTCTGATACAAGTTACTTAGATAGGCACTAAAATTAAAACATCTAAGAATATAAGATGAAAATTAACAATAATGTTCGTTTTGTACCTGCGAACACCTAAGTTGAGGCTTCGGAGAATGGTTAAGAGAATCGCTTCACGGCGCCCTTCTTCACTTTCTACGCACCGGGGCACCGCGGCGCACACTTTGGGAACCCCTGCACTAAGTCTTAGAGGATTAATCACAATTTTATTAATAGCATTCCGGAGTGAAAGCAGGTATTCGTAAAGATAAAATATAACAATAAAAACGATATTGGTGTGCTTGCTCATAAAAAAACATAATACTAATATTTAAATATTACACTCGGGTCAATATTGCGGTGCGTCAGGATTTTTATCTGAAAATAAATTCACAAACAGTGTTTCGTTTGATAACATTTTCACTGATCAACGTGGCCTTCGTACATGAAGATATAAAAGGTACTTTTTTGTATGTTTTTGTTACACTTTATAGTCTCAGTTTTTTTACCACAATCTTACATGGTGTTAAGTGACGATGTGGTCCAGGATTGTAAACACACTAAGCCTAGAGGTATTGGTTCTAAAGTGATGCTGCCGGAATACATCTATTGTTATTTGGCGACAGGTTCTGAAACTTGATGGTGGTAGCTACCCAGTTAGGTGTTTCTAGAACTGCTTTACCACCATGGCATGGTTCCCTCTAGGATGTTTTCCTTCACCGAAAGCTCAGGCTGATTTTGAGTTGGATAGATAGGCTCGAACCCGCGCCCAATGATGTGGAATCCGGCCGCACTACTACTACAACTGCGCTATCGTTAATTGCTTCAGAGATTGAAGTTTTTACGTTTCCGCATCAACAAAATACTTTATATTTGCTAAACAAATTTTTTATAGATTATAACTTTCAAAAATAAAAACCATCCGATAAACAACGGATTGTTAAGTTTGTGACGACATTATGAGATGGTATTTTTTTTGTATAAAAACCAGCAAGGTTATTTTAACCCCTTTAGCACCTTCCCGGCGTTTACGCCAGCTTCCCATTGTTTTCTTATTGTCTTTCTATTGTTTCATTTTTATGGGTACTCGTTACATTACATAAGTATAAAGTAATTACTACCAAAATAATTCTATAAAACTATAAACTATAAAAAAAATTCACAACCATCGATTTAAACAATATCGCTCCGACTCATTTCTTATCTACCATAGGTACGTATATGCATATTAAATTACACAGGTAAATATTTAAACTTACTGTGTATTTTGTTAAGTCTATTAGATTAGTCCGTAAATAGGGTAATTCCCAAAAGTCAACTAGCCTACCTAAATTTTATCGTCTAGTTTAAAATTGTATTACTTCGCGGATTAGGTTACGTCTAAATAACCTAAAACGAAGACTAGTTTAATGATTATTATTCGCAAGCTATTAACTAGTTAATTCACTCTGTATTGATTAATTCTGTCCTTTGTTCTTGAATTACCATTCGATAGAGGTGATTATTGTTAAGTAGTTAGCTTCCCTTGTTATTAGCTCCCTGTGACCTTGTTGATTGGCTATTGAAGAAATCTAAATCTATTTGAATATCCTTACATTATATAAAACCCAATTTCTATCGGTCTGTTTATCAATTAGTTGTCTTATAACTCGAGAACTACTTAATCGATTTACATAATTTGCATTTCAAAACGTAGATATTATATGTGGTCAGGTTTTAGTGTACCTGTATTTTGTTACGTTAAATATCATGTATGAATAATCAAGGGTATTCCATTATAGAAATTTTTTTTAAAAAAAAATATATATTTTACTCCCTTACGTTATATTATCTGCCTGCTCTGTCCGTTAATTAGTTTAGAAATCGAGAACTACTAAACCAATTTATATAGTTCTATTTTTAAACTTGGGCATAAAATGCAGATAAAATTCAAGTAAAAGACATTGCCACCAGCACATTATATGCCAATTTTAAACTAAACCATCGGATATGTAAAAAAGCATAATGCAGTTAATAAATAGTGTTTGAAGTATAGAAATATTAAACACGAGTGCATCCGTGGGAACAGCTAGTTTTTAGATAACAATGTTTAGTGATTAGTTATGTAGGTACCTACTATAAATTACATAATACATTTCATACAACACATTATTTATTCAGAGAAAATATCTTTTACATTGTGTTAGTTTCTCTTTACGCGTTCCTTGTTCCGAAAAACGTGACCGTGTGTGAATAAAAACGTGTTTTTACTTTTCATATTTCATTCTTGTTTTCGTAATATACTTATCTGCGTGATAACTTTTTAAAATGACTTGTGTTTCTTTACACGGAGAAATGTTAAAACAATTAACGAAATTATATAATTATACATACATGTTTAATACGCTTGTATTTATATGTATTTCGAAAAATTTTAATACGCTTAAAACTACATAATACATATACGCTGTTGTCTTTGATTGACGTGATATTATTTTTCATATTTAAGATTAATAAAAATGTTTATTCGTAGTGATAAAATGATTTAGAAACTAGACTATATCTAGACTCTAGATAGTCTCTAATATAGTCTCTAATAGTTTTCCTAGTCTCTAGTAACATTACCGATTTACCTGATAATAAGTTTAAGTATTATGTCAAGCAAGTTTTAATCTCAAAAGGTTATTACAGGGTGGATCATTACGTGAACGATAGTGATGTCTGGATTTAATCCACATCTCTGTGCTTCCACTAATATTAGTTAAGATTATGATTTGTATAGTTTTTTATATGAAAAAAAAAAACGATATGCATTATATTTATTTTAAAGCAACAGATCGAGTTTCTTGCAGGCTCTTCTCGACTGGGTTGTTTTCCGAACCGGTTGTAGTGTTTTAGACGTCCATAGGCGCCTTCTTAGGGCTTAAATTGAATAAAGATTTTTATGTATTTTGATTTCAATTTTGACTAGTACCATCAATTTGAAAAACCCTTTTCAAGTATTATGTATAAAAACCCATGAAAACTACTTCCCTTCTTAAGCTTTTCGAGGCTTAGTGATTTCGTCCGAATCGTCACTTAATATTAGTTTAGACTGCGGTCAAAAAATATAATGTAACGATGATGACGCAGTTGATAGTATGGTATAGGATTTTGCGACATGGACGCCATGGATAGCCGACTTTAAAATCAGTCTGAGCTTTTTCATGAAGGAAAACATCGTGAGGAAATCATAGTGGTAGGCAATTTTCTAATAATGCCCGCCTTGGCAGCTACCACCCTCAAGTTTGAAAAACTATTCCCAAATATCAATAGGTGTATTCCGGCAGCATCACTTTAGAACCAGTACCTCTAGGCTTAGTGTGCTTACAATCCTGGACCACATCGTCACTTAGCGTCATATGAAATTGTGGTCAAAACACTGAGCCTATAAAGTGTAAAAATATATATAAAAGAGTGCCTTTTCTATCTTCATGTACGAAGGTCACGTTGATCAGTGAAAATTTTATCAAACGAAACACTGTTTGAGAATTTATTTTCAGATAAAAATCCTGACGCACGAGGCAATACTGATACGAGTGTATTATTTAAATATTACTAGGAAGTTTTTTTTTTTATGAGCAAGCATACCAATATCGTTTTTATTGTTATGTGCTAGCTATGTGCTCGCGGTTGCACTCGCGTTTCATATATTCTTCACTGTCATTTTTTTATCCGGAACCCTAATTTTTGTTTAGTACTAAGATAAAGTAAAAATATTTCTCATAAATTCAAGCACTTGCCCGTAAAATCGGATTTTATTCAATTTATTTTGAGTTTTAATTTTTTTACGTAGAACCCACAATTATTTTCGAAAATTAAAAGTACTCATTACATTAACTGAAGATATTTCTCACAAATTCGAATACCTGCTAGTAAAACTGTGCATTGAATCGGACTGTATCAATAAAGAAGTATAAATTCATGAGTTTCAGTTTTTTTTTTACGTGGAACCCTAACTATTTTCGAAAAATTAAAGTAGCCTAAGTTACCCGGAGTAACTTCAGCTATCTACCAAAAAAAGTCCCGTCAAAATCCGTCCAGCCGTTCCGGAGATTACCCGGAACTAACAGACAAAAAGGCACAGACAAAAAAAATGAAAATTACATTTTTGGTCTAGGTATCGTGTATACATTGACATCTATTTAGTAAAAAAATGATTTGACATTACAAACGGACACTTTAATTTTATTTATTAGTAAAGAAGATTTTACCTTTGCTGCGAATGTCTGCTTCCACTCCGGAATGCTATTAATAAAATTATGATTATAATACCAAGAGAGAATTTCCTCGGCATATATGTCCAACAATCAATTAATTTTCATTTGAACACAGCGATGACAATATTGCATTCGTATTATTAGGAATCGTATTATCGTTGCATGTGGACGGTCTGTAAGCATCTTATGAACATAATTTGAAAAGTGTATAATGAACATATATATGTTTGTGTAGTATAATTTATATAATGAAATTACTATTATTAACTTAGTTACAGCATTTATAATAAGATTTTGTTGCTTAAGTATCATCCGAGTGTTACGAGAGAAGAATTTAAAACATTTTAGACCACGTCCCCCTCCTCGTAACGCAAACATTGGCGGCATATATTTTTACGAAATCCTCATACGTCGATTACCCATAAAAATGAGACAATAGGAAAGCAATGAAAAGCTGGCGTAAACGCCAGGTGAGTGCTCAAGGGGTTAAGCAAAAATTGCTTATGTTATCTCCATATACAAACCTCAACTTCCATTCCATAAAAAAAAAAACAAAGCATACCCCTACGATTATGATATATGTGAAAGTAACATTCTGCAATTCAAATACATTACATCTGAAATAAAAATATTAAAGATTGAGTCCTAAATCATTAATAATATCAGACTACAAGATACGAACACTATTATAAAGTAACTATATTTACATATTCTGACCGGAATAATTTTCTAATTTTGCCCGCCGCTACAGAATACGAACCACATTTTTCATGTTCACGTTTAAACTTAGAGGGCTAGATCATTTTAAGCTTGGAATATTCCATTGTAAATTATTTCATAATATAATGCTCATTAGGGAATAATTAATCGAGAAACTATAATAATGGGTTGCAAAATAACATTATTGACTCGTCTTAAAACTTTCAAAAGTCGATCATAATCATTCTCATTACCTGTTCTCAACTCACTTGGAGCCGTCATCTCTTCATTTACTTCTTTTATTTTCATATCTCTCCTTCCCTTCACCTCACACTCCGTGTATGTTTTCTTTAGCCTTCCATACGTTAACCTTCATAGTCACAATTTTTTTTTTCTAATTTTAGACATCGATAAGCAATATAAATAGTTGTTAATCTGTAAAATGAAAACAAATTAGTTTAAACAATCTGTACAGTTTACGTTGTAGATTAATATGTCGATTACCCATAAAAATGAGACAATAGGAAAACAATGAAAAGCTGGCGTAAACGCCAGGTTAGTGCTCCGGGGGTTAATAGTCATTGCAGTGTCTTAAAGCTAGTTCAAAGTAAACGGCAAGCAAGATTCTGTACGTTACAGCAATATCAGTGTCACAACTATAAAAAATTTTACACATTTCTTTAATCTAATATAATCATCGACATAGGAAAACGAAATTCTATTAACATGCGTAACATTTATTATGAAGGTACTTTCTATACTGTAATCTATACTTCTATACTAATAAATAAAAATGAAGTGTCTTTTTGTAATATTAAAATAACATTTTTTTACTAAATACAAATGAATTTATATGCGGTACCTACAACAAAAACACATTTTTTTTTCCCGACTGTTATTCCGCGTGACTTAAGATAATTTTTGATTATCGAAATTAATTAGTTCCGCGTAAAAAATGTAAGACTCATGAAATTTTGAACAAATGACGATTTAAAAACGCGATAAAAAAATATAGAAACGCGAACGGGACTGCGGGCACACGTGTAGTTGAGTCATAAAAACGTATGATTACTACACGTTTTAGTACATTTATCGTGCGTATTATTTGGTAGAATTATTACCTTATGGTAACCACGCTACATAGGACCCACCATGGGTCTTGAAATATACGACAAGTTTTTCTTAAGTAAAAGTCTAATGGCATAATTTATATCAGTTGAACGAGATTCCATAAGATGTTAAACAACGTCTAGTCTATAACCTATATAAAGAGATGAATAATAATGAATGTAGTTACAGATAGAAACCAATCAGCACACCCCCGACGTCTTGTAGCTATCTTCATATTTAGCTTTCCATAACAGTTAGTTATGGATAAATTAAAAATGACTTACCCGATTTAAAAAAAAAAAAATCACGTGTCGAAGAAAACTACTTTCTCAGCGTGTAACATAGACTATACACAGACATAGACTTTACTATAATACATTTTAATTAGAGATTTTTATATAACCGTGCGAAGCCGGAGCGAGCCGTATATACTTATAATAACAGGCTAACGTGACGAAATCTGTAACATTGAAGATATTTAAAAACTAAATACTATACGGGACTTCAAAATCGCCTACAGAACACATTTCGATAATTTTAAAATATTTTATCTGTCTATCTGTTTATTAATTTGTTCGCTAATCACGCAAAAACTACTGAACCCGATTCGATGTAAGTTGGTAATGACATATATTGCATCCAGGGTCCGAACACATGGTGTAAATTGTCTGAATTACAAGCAGGTAAAGCCGCGGACACAGTATTAAATAAAAGAGTAATCCTTTATCTGAATTCCTTGTACTGTAATAAAATCACTGACAAATTAGACGAAATATTTTCGTTGGAATCTTTACGAGGGAAAGACGAAACTTTGAAGGTCGTCATTCAAACTTAAGCAAGCATCCAGTTATCGATCTGACTTCGTTTGAAATAATTGTTCTGTTATCTTTAAATAATGTATGCAGACAATGTAGACTCTTAGTAACATAATATTATTTGAACTATTACTCTAATTCGTGGTCTATATATATATCTATATTTTACAACCATAAAAAAAATAATTTTTAGTATTCTCCCATATTTTATAAAATGAAGAAAGAATGGGTGGTTGTTTTATACCATATATCTGTACTATATATATTAATAACCCGCTGTGTGCACGCGGCTTCGCCTGCGTATTATATTTTTCTATTCCGCACTGCGTAATATAGTTTTTAAATAATAATTGGAAAATATTATTTTGATGGTTACTATCTTTTGGTGCTAAATTATTTCTGACACTAACACAAAGCAAAGACATTTCTAAAAAATTCAAACATTTGCCTGTAAAATTGTCTATTGAATGGTATATCGTTCACAATTATTTTAAACAAAATGAAAGTAGCCTAAATTACGCCGTGTAACTTCGGCTATCTGCCAGAAAAAGTCCCGTCAAAAACGGTCCAGCCATTCCGAAGATTGGCCCCAACAAACAAACAGGAAAAAAAAAAAATTCAAAATGAGTTTTGGTTTAGGTATCGTATACATTCACATGTATTTAGTTAAAAGTTATTATTTTGACATTACAAACAGACCGACTTTATTTATTAGTATAGATGATTCATCATATGTGCAAGCATAAACAAAACACAACTAGCCGTTCTTACATCTCTAATACTGCCGCTGCAAAACGATTTAAAAAATGTGTTTGGAATAACACATATGTACAGTATAATCCGTCAACATATAGGGGCAGTACTGATATTAAGTAAGCATCAATGGGGGAATGATTTCGTTTTTTGTTCAAAATTATGCTAACGTAATCATAAGGGATGGTGGTTTAGAGCTTTGTTTACTTTTGCAGGGTCAAAAATGACACAAATTTTGTTTTACGTAATACTTAGACGGCCCTTACTGTAGTTAAGTAGAAGAAGAAGTGAGAAACGCCTGAAATATACACTCTGAATTCGAAATTACTTCTATTTACGTAACTATGTGAACTCTATTCAGATCATTCTATTCAGATTATCATATAAATTTTCTAGCCAGCTAGTTTTGAGTACTTTATATAGATGAAAATACTTGATTTATTCATGAAAATTCTTGCTGCTGTTGTTGCTGATGGCCTGCATTAAAGTTGTTTACATTTTAAAACTTTTCAGAATTGCTTATTAAATTTCTGTATAATAGATTGTGGGTATATTATAGATATGCGAAACGAAAATATTGTTTAACCCTTTGAGCACTAACGTGACGTTTACACCAGTTTTCCTATCGTCTCATTTCTATGGGTAATCGACATATTAACGCAGGGTGCAGGATGCATAAATATGTAATTAATGTGTTTGTTTATATAATAATAATATTACATTGTTTTATTTTTATTTTTTAATACAAAATCCTCGTAAAACACCTAATGAATTTTGATGCAATTTTCTTCGCGGGTTAGATGTTTTTTCGAAGATCGTTTATATACAAATACTAGCTATGCGCCCGTGGCTGCGTCCGCGACTCATATATTATTCACTGTGTTTTAATTTTTTTAAGACGGAACTCTAATTATTTTCGAAAGTAAAAAATACGCGGAGTAAATTCAGCTATCTATCAAAAAAAGTCTCGTCAAAATCGGTCCAGTCGTTCCGGGGATTACCAGAACAAACATACAAATTTTTTTTTTAAAAATTGTATTTTTCGTTTTACTGTCGTATATTTATACATGTATTTAGTAAAAAAAAATGTTATTTTTACATTAAAAACAAACACTTCAATTTTATTTATCAGTATAGATAATGTATTCTAATTAAGGTTTTATGTGAGTAGTAACAATATTGCCAAAACATTAATTTTCAACGCTTACGTAAGCTAAATCAGCGGTTCTCAAACTTTTTTACTCAGCGACGTACTCTTTATAAATTCGCGACACCGTTACATATTTACATGTAAAATTTCAAATTTGTGACAGTTGATAGGAGATAGTTAAAATTTTTGATATATGTAAATCTCGCCATACACTTAACAGGTGCTTACGATACACGATGGTGGTTGAGAACCGCTGAGCTAAATTATAGACGATTCAACAAAATGACGCACTAGCAAATACTGGTTCTTCAAAAATCCTAGAGAAAAATTCCCGATGGCGCTTACCTTTTTATCTCCGGTACGGTTGACTCTGACACTGATTATCTCCGAACCCAATTCTAAAGTCAGGCTATGTATAACCTTAGATAAAATATTTTAACTTAGGCAAAGATAAAACATTGCAATACCTTGTTCTTATCTGTTTGTTAATCGAGTTTTTTTTTTGTGTAGAATCTATTGATTGAAGAGTTTAATGTTATCGATTAAAAATATTGGAAATAATTTTTCCTGACTCGTATTTTCTCGTATTCCTCGTATTTTCAATAATAAACTTGGTCAAATTCTTTGAATTTTAATCTCCAGAAAAAAAAGAATATTATAAATCTTAACAGTGTGGTGCTGTCCAAGAATAGTACCACCCCATATCTTCTCGACGGTGTCGTAAAAGGTAACTAAGGGATAATAATAATCGTGTGGTTATCTTCTGTAGCATCTTCTGAATATCACAAACTCGTACTGCGATCGCCAACGTGGCGATTATGGCAATTCCTCCCCTCTTATTGGGGGAGACCTATGTCCAACAGTGGACGTTTTATGGTTGAGTGGATGGATTATAAACCTAGATATTTTTTCTTTTTTACAGGCAATCCACGGAACAAATGCGCTCTCCAACCTGGCCACAGCTTGATGGACTGGATCAGACTGGGGAATTCCGGCAAAGACCTTACAGGTGTTGGTGGACGACTACGACCTGTTTCTTTAGCAGAATTAGTAACACATAATACACCAAGTGAGTTTATAATATTTACACTAATTTTTATTTATTGAAATTGTTTTTAAAAATTGATACTCGACAAGAAAGGCTTCAAAACTAAATCTTATGTTGATTCAAAAGAAAACTTAACATTTCATTGCTGTAAATTTACTTCTGTAAAAAATAATCACAATTTCTGTTTGATTACACCTATTAAATGTAATTAATTTAAGTGGTAGTCCGCTGGGTACATTGTTCGCAGAACCGATGCTCGATCAGGCCAACGGGTTCTCGAATGGCTACCAAACACCGAAACACGCAGCATTGGTAGGGCACCCTTAAGGTGGACCGAGGACCTGGTGAAGATCGCTGGTGTCCGCCGAATATGGGTGGCGCAAGACCGGTCGTCGTTAAGATCTTTGGGAATACCTATATCCAGCAGAGGACGTCTGTCGGCTGAATGGATGGATTAAATATAATTTTAATAGTAATTTCTGGTCAATTACATGTTACGTCAAGTGTATACAAGATGTTACAATATATGGTAACAGTTACTATAGAACTGATGCTAACCATAACAGAAGATTTAGGAGTTAATACACGCATATATAGGTGTAATAAACATTTTGTATATTTTAGCTTCAAGTTTTGCAATTTACTCTATTGTTTCAGATGATGCTTGGCTAGCAATTCGTGGTCGGGTGTACAATATTACACATTATTTACCGTACCATCCTGGAGGTATAGCTTTTTATAAAAACTCTTTGTATATACATCTTTCGAGAGTTTTCTATATAATTTACAAGATAATATAGTATCGTACAATAATATATTTTTCAATTATTTCTTTAGGACCTGAAGAACTTATGCGTGGTGCTGGAATAGACGCAACTCAGCTATTCGATAAAGTCCATCCTTGGGTGAATTACGATTCCTTATTGGCAAAATGCCTCGTAGGACCTCTCCGATACGATCTACCAGAACCCGAAGAACTCTTCGATACCTCAAATGCATCACCGAAATCCGACCGCCTCAAGGAACCGTCTAAAGCTCAGGAGCTAGTTAGAAAATCCATGGAGAATTTGGCGAATTGCATCACGCCTGTTAGAAAAAAAATCACGGCTAAAACTGAAGAAAATGCTAGAGGCAGTCCGCCGAGTAAAGTAATGCAGAGTTTAATACATTCTAGCGAATTACCTGTCTCTATTAGTAGAAGAGCCGCAGCAAGCCCTGTAAAGAGAAAGGTCAAGAGCCCTGAAACTCCGCCACCTCTTCGTTACGATTGGATTCAAACATCAACAAAGCTTACGATCTCAGTTTATACAGGACCCTTATCCAATCCAGGGGGATGTGCGAGGATCGCTGAAGGTGTCTTATTGATCGAAGTAGCGACCAATGGTTGGCTTAGGACGCTTAAAATAATACCCGAAGCAAA
Organism: Samia ricini; assembly: GCA_014132275.2. NCBI lineage: Eukaryota > Metazoa > Arthropoda > Insecta > Lepidoptera > Saturniidae > Samia > Samia ricini. The sequence continues at coordinate 8,076,094 of AP028159.1, forward strand.
ATTACGCGAACCTTTGCAATTACGGGTGTTTGCTGAGAGTGGAAAAATAGAGGTAAGAAGTATGTATATTGTGCCGTAATATTATATTCAGTCATAGCTATATTTCGTTATTCCTTATATTATATTTGAAAACAATTTTTTTTTGTAAGAAGTACTGTACGTATCTACCATTGTATTTATCTATTTATATGTACGAACTAGCTGTTCCCGCGGTTCCATTCGCGTATTATATCTTCTATTCCTCACAATTCATTTTTTTGTACTAACAGAAAGAAAAATATTTTTCACAAACTCAAACACTTACCAGTGTAATTGGTCACTGAATTGGATTTTATGAGTTTAGTTACATTAGTTTTTTACACGAATCCCCAATCATTTTTCATATATAAACGTTACGCACAGTAAGTCCCGTCTAAGTCGGTTGAGCCGTTCCGGAGATAAGCCGGTACAAAGAGACAGACAGACGGACGCATAGACAAAAATTTTGAAACTTGTGCTTTTAATATAAGTACCGTTTAGTAAAAATCTGTTATTCTGATATTACAAACAGACACTTCAATTTTCTTTATTCGTATAGAAAAGTTTCATAAAGCCACAATAGGAAATAAAATCTACATCATCCATAATAATGTCCGCCTGGGTAGCTACCACCCTCAAGTTTGAAAACCTGCTGCCAAATATCAATAGGTGTGTTCCGGCTGCATCACTTGAGAATCAGCACCTCTAGGCTTAGTGCGTTTACAATCCTGGACCACATCGTCACCTAACATCAGGTGAGATTGTGGTCAAAGGAATGAGCGTAAAAAAAAATAGAATGCAAAAAAACTTTAACCGCATTTGTGTTATGAGACATAAATACGAATATATTTCAGATAAATGCTAGGAAATTGGAAAGTAGTGTATGGAAAGGTTGCGGTGAAGTGACCTTAGGTGTTCCTACTAAAGTGACGTCACCCCGTATGGTCGAATGTCGCGTGATGGCGACGGGCCGCGTGTCTCATGATACTACATTACTATCTGTAGCGCCGACACCGGGGCCCGTGGTGGTACCGCTCGGCCATCACGTGCGCGTACATAAACATATCGAAGGTAATTCAGTTGTTATAAACAAATCATTTTACTTAATGGCGGCAGCTAATATGATTATTATTCAGCTCAGTGGGAATATGTTTCAGAATCGTAGCTGGAGTTGAATTTAAGGGGGAAATAAAAGTAGCTTTATCTTATTTTTGCAATATGAAATAATGTAACCTACGTATAAAACCGGTATCAATAAGACGGGATTTTCACAAGTATACGGTGGTCACGATCCAGTACGATTCGATTGCTCTACCACCACGTAATATATTATTAAGAGGATATGCTAGCGGCATTTATTCTATACAAACTTAGTCCCTGTTTCCTCCCTGGATAATAGCATTATGGTAAATTTTTATACCAAATAATATATACCATCACCGCCACGTATGGGACGTTTTGATATTTTCCATAAATTAGTTAATGTGGAAACTAGGAGCCTTTGTAAAATAAAAATAAATTCTTTACTTTTACAAATTCAATCAATAAAATTTAAAAAAAGCAAAACGCAGAGGCATAGCCAAAATTTTATCCTGGTTTTTTCTATAACTGAAAGAAAATTAGAAAATGGCTTCAGTTTTGGAAGAGGAAACAAGGTATTACGAAGTGATGTTTTCGTCTATTTTGCATACTGTCGCATGTCCGCATGTCCTCTTAACTTGCTTCGATCTGGATATAGTGGATTGTGTGTCAATGGACATAAAACATGATATAAAACGAAACTGAGCTTTCGCTGAATATGGCAATGAAACCTGAGCATGATGGTTGGGCATTTTCTAATAAAACCCGCCTGGTTGGCTACCATCCTCAAGTATGAAAATCTGTTGCCAAATACTAAAAGATGTATTCTAGCAGGATTGTTTGAGAGCCAGTAGCCCTAGGTTTAACGCGTTTACCATCTTGAACCACAACGTCATTTTACATTAAGTAAGATTGTCGTGAAAGAACGGAACTTATACGGTGTAAAAAAAAACAATCAATACCTACCATCTGAGGGACGCGACTATCAACCGGCTTACATTTGGTTATGGCCACCGTCACATCCAACGATCATCACCATTATAGGATATACATGTAACAACGGTGATTATTATCAATTGATATATTATCGGACTGATTACAACCACTAAGGTCTCGGTTGCAATATCAAATATTAATTTTTAGATCAATGATTCTTCAGATAAAAAAAAAGATTGAAATTTCGGATGTCAGTAGGTTCATAAAACAGATTGAGAGATCGCGTATTGAAACCGATCAAGTGGTTTGAGCCTAATAAAGAGTTTAAATTTAAAAACATACTTATACAGGTTCTGACTGTGTGCGTTCTTACACACCGATTGGTGACGGCTGGGGCCCGACAGACGGAAGCGATGTATTTTCTGTTCTAAGGTTAGCCGTTAAGAAATACAATAATGGTGTTGTATCACCTCATCTTACGGCGTTAGTAACTGGAGATGTACTAACACTGTCTGGACCTTATGGAAACTTTGAGTTACAGAAGGTAATTAATCCAAGCAATAGTTATAAAGTAAAGCAATGATATGTTACGTTACGTCATAGTATTTGACAATGAAAATTTGATCCCACAATTTACTCTAATAAACTGTACGTATGTTGTTAGTTAGGATTACTGAATAGCACAAAACATACTATAAGAACGTAAGTGAAAGAGATAGCTATAGTTCAGATAATAACGCTTTAAATATTTTGTACCGGCATAGATTATGACATGGTGAACAGAATGGTCATTTCTAAAAATAGGAAGGTAAAAATAAAACATCGAAGTAAAGAAAGACGTTTATTTTGTATTTATAAAAAAAGCAATATTAATGGTACATTATGAATGGTATTAAAGTTAGCAAAAGCTTTTTTTCTATATAATAATATCATTGAGTATATTGGTAATAAAATTATCGAGTGAGAAAATTATATGCATACTTTTATGAAAAATGTTTTTTTTTTTAACATTTATTTCGCATATCATTAAATGTTCTTTATTTTATTTAGTAAACTAATAATAATTTAAATTAAGTAATTGTTGCTTTGAGTATTTCTTGTTATTTTATTTTACAGCTAAAAGCGGTCAAAACAATCTACCTTATATCAGCTGGGACGGGCATTACACCGATGGTCGGACTTATAAAATTCATGCTATTAAGATCGAATCCGAAATGGTTGGTTACCCAAATTTACATTCAGCTATTTTAATAACAACGATAATAAAAAAATTACATTAATACAGTGAATTTAAATATAATTTTCCACTAATCGAAACCCACTTATATGCTATTCTATTTCATTTAGAAAACTTCGATCAAATTACGTTTTTGAATTTCCCCATATGAAAAAAGAAATATGACCTTGATGTTATAAATTCGCTATTTTGTATATTTCATAATTATTCGATAGAGTAATAAAAATTTACAAAAATTATAGGTTTATTTACTTATCTTTTTCAGTGAACGCGCACACTTATTGTTCTTCAACAAAACAGAGGAAGACATATTATTCCAGGACAAATTTAAAGAAATTATAAAAGAAGACGATAGGTAATTTATATTTTTATAAACCTCCGTTTCTGGTTATTAATTTAATTTTGAAGAAATTTAGAGATAGAAAAACACATGTATCACAATTTCAAACCATTTTTACCTGGTGGTAATTAATCATTTATAAATTAATATAAAAAAGAATATAAATTCATACTTAAAACCTATAGATACTATAACGAGTATATTTTCTTGATACTTTCCGATATTGGAATGCTAAAGGACATTCGTCTTTGTAAATTTAATTTAGGCTAGCTGTGTCCCCGCGTTGTATATATTCTTCACTGTGTTTTTTTAATACGGAACCCTAATTTTTTTACTAATAAGATAAAGTAAAAATATTTCTCATAAATTCAGGAATTTACCCGTAAAATTGTGCATTGAATCAATTTCAATTGGAATTTATTCGATTTTTTTATGAGTTTTAATTTTTTTACGCAAAACCCTAATTATTTTTGAAAATTAAAAGTAGCTTCAGTTTCCCGAAATAACTTCAGCTGTCTATCAAAAAATACTACCGTCAAAATCCGTCCAGCCGTTCCGAAGATTACCCGGAACAAACAAACAGACCGACAGATAAACAAAATTTTTAAAAATTGTTTTTATGTTATAGGTATACTTTATATCTATTTAATAAAAAAAAATTGACATTATAAATAGACACTTCAATTTGATTTGTTAGTATGTATACTTAATTAAATTCTGTCACTATTCAATCTTGTATTACAAAATACATACGTTTGCTATTAGACTATATTGTGTGATTCTTTCCCTTTTTTTACACCTAACAGATGTATGCTTTCTATGAATGATAAACAACACATCATAGGAGCTCGCTTGTTTTTAATAATTTATTACGGCCATGAATACAAGTTCTTTACGAACAGTTTTGTATGATTTTTCTTACCTTTAGTGTTCCAATAAAATGGCGGTTCTTTGCTACAATTCTCGAAAGAGTTTTTACAACATCTCAGAATTCGCGCTCCGTGTCATTATTTTCAATGCACAATAATCAAGCTCTATCACGTAAAACGCCACCAAAATTACATAATATAGATCAAATACTACAAGCTTGAATGACAAATAAACCAAAACCCCGCCAAAAAACTCCTACGAGCTCTGTGTATATATATGAGAGTAGTTTTGTTTTGTATTAGTTGAGGATTTCATTAATTATACAGAGAACGCCAAGCTTTTAGTTGTTTGTTAGGTCGTACTTGTAAGTTCATCTATTATGTATTCAAAGATCATAGTAATACAACCTTATATACAGATTAATAACTTAATGATAATATAAACCTAAGTCTTAAATTTTATTGCGTACAAATGGATACGTTTAATTTATGAAAGTATATGCGATTAATTATATCGGATACATAACTTGATAAATGAAAATTGTTTGCATTTGTGTTCGTTTCACATGTCACTGTAAAATAATTCGCAATTTATTTTTACACTGGAGGATTGGAAACAATCTATAGCAATGTTTAATTCGCATTAATATATCATTTCCTTTTTGTAGGATTATAAAAAAATAACTTGAACATAATTAATTATTAATTTAAACGAAGATATTAACTTAGTCAACGCTAGCAAAAATCTTTACCGCAACCTTTTTGTGCGCAAGACGGTAGACTTAGACCATCGCGTCTTTACATTTATATAAAATGCAACGTGTATCTGTATGTTCATTAGTTGGCTTATAACTCGAGAACCACAGTACCGACTTACATCATCCTTTCTTTAAATCTTAGATATTTTATATACACAGGTTTTAGTATAAGATATGTTTTGTTCCGTTAAATAATACGTACGTGTATATAGGAACAGTAATCAGAACAAGAGAAAAAAAAACTTAATTAACAAAATAACCTTATTATTGTGTTTCTTCTTACAACTTTATCTTTATATTATGGCAACATCTGTCTATAGCTATTATAATTATAATGACTTACTTAGATATCATTAATATGTTATTAATACGATTATCCATAAAAATGAGACAATAGGAAAACAATGGAAAGCTGGCGTAACCGCCAGGTTAGAGCTCAAGGGGTTAATATCATAATAATATAACGTATACGTGTGGTGGCGGTTAAGAATAGTACCACCTCATATCTTACCGTGGATGTCGCAAAGGTGACTAAGGGATAAACCAGGGTATGGGCAGCAATATCCTCCGAGTGCCACAAATACGTGACTGCGATCGCCAAGCGTGGCGATTATGACAATCCCCACCTTTGAACGATACGGGTCAACGTCAACGGGTTCTTGAATGTCCATCACGTACCGGATGACGCAGCGTGGGTAGACCCCCAACAAGTAGAGCCATCTTAAGTATATTGCAGGGTGTGTAACGCACACGGGCGCGGGGTTTTAGGGGTGCCGAACGACGCACGCGACACCTATAAAGATAAGTCGCTCGGTGCGCCAACGCTCTCAAAGACTGCGTCCGTGTTATGGCCGACACTGGTTAAAATGTATTTATAATGGTGCAAATTGCTTCGCGATATCATAAATTACATCCAAATTATCGTTAGAAAATATAACTAGTTGTTTCGTTTTGACCGGATATTAGTTGTATGCGGGCGCTTCAAGGGCTAGAGCCGGCACTGCCAACAAGGCGGCCCAGTGAAGGTCACGAGAATCCACTGGATGCGAGTGGCGCAAGACCGGTCATTGTGGAGATCTTTGGGAGAGATCTATGTCCAGCAGTGGACGTCTTTCAGTTGAATGGATGGATAAATGGATAATGTATCATATCTTTATAACCTAAAACTCGTATTTTTTCAGACTGACCGTTACTCATGTATTGTCAGAACCGAATCCATCGTGGACCGGACACAAAGGCCGAATTAATGATGAACTACTCGCAGAAGTATTAGTAATAGATGCGATCAGATGCGGTGAGCGATGCTCACACTTCGCTTGCATATGCGGTCCTATAGAGTTCACTCATGCGGCTCTTGAATTATTAAGGAAACACGGTATGAAAGATAATTGTATACACGCCTTTATGGGTTGAATCTTGTACGCGAGTCTCTAACGTTGTAAAACTACTACTGCACTACTCGGGAAGTTGCTTCGACGAAGTCCGAAGTATTTGACTATAAACTAGTGCAACTTCGCAAAGGGCTCTTTCGCCTATACCTGTTGACCTATGTACGCATCATATGTTTTTTTCTACTCGATATGCATCGGTATCTTTTAAACGTTATCCGTTGTTTTATTCAATGTTGCCGGCCAGCGCGATAACGTAAAAAGACAGAATATATGTGAGCGATAGTTTTTATCTAAAACAAAATATTTAAATAGATTATTGAGTTTTTTAAACTTGGCTATGAAACGTGAGCGTTTATGGCATGAAAAGATACATTTTTGAAGTGAAAATGACCTCAGCATCGTTGTGATTTGAAAGTCGATGAAACGAAAAAGCGACATAACGTTTTTGTGCGCGCATGCGTAGTACAAAGCTTGGGAAAAGGCATTACAACAACCATGGTGTTTTGTATACGTGTATGTATTATACGTTTTTTGAAGGTTTCACTTCTATTACACTTTTTTTTACGTAAGGTTAACTCAATAATATTAAACGACATATTTAGTTATTTAAAATTATATATTGGCATTTAAAGAACACTTTTTCCAATTTTTGAAATGTCGGATCGTGTCTTTTACAATATACTCGGCTCTAGAAAATAACCGTTCACGTGTCACAAAAGTAATTACTATATTCCTTCCAAAGTCCGAAAGTATAAGCAACCGAATGCGCATTAAATCGGGCATCGGTTGTTACTGGCTTTTGTTATTCCAGAATTTGCCATCGCATATCGGCAACGTATACTGGTGATCAACTATGTTAATATAAAAACAGCCTTGTCTAATGTTCAAGTGACAGCTGCTATTGCAATATACACTTTCGCGTCTTATAACTGAGTGCGTATTTCGTACATCTCGACGCGAACCCAAATGAGCCGATCAGTGTAATTATATACTTAATCTAGACATACTCTAAGGCTGGCGTGCATCATCTAAGCTTATATTTAACAAAAGTCAAATCCGTAGTTAAATCTACAGTTAGGCTAAAACGTGTTGCACCATCTGAGTTTAGTTTAAATTACGTCATTATTTAACTGTAACCGTAACCCACAAAATTTGGGCGTTTAAAATTTAAACGAAGTTTATTTCGATTGTCATGACATCTGCCAACGATATTTAAGAGAGTCTATTTCTCTTTTTGATGTTTTCTCTTTTTGTTTCAAGCTAATGCCATCAGGTTTTTTTACATAAAATAATATCCTTGTTTATCAATAAGTGTTTGAATACTTAATATTACTCAGCAACAATAATAATTAACATGTCTTTCATTAGGATATATATTACAGTAATAAATGTAATACAAATACTATTTTTTTTATTCTTGATAAACTTACTGGGTTTTTACAGTTAATAGGAATTGATCCATAACGAAATATATCCAAAATCTTCGTTTTAGTCCAAACTGACAACAATAACAACACGTTTGTTTTCTACTTATCAATATTGTTTTTGACATTTTTTACGATGTTACCATACATAAAATATTTTCCTTAATATTTAACTTTAACCCTAACTAAAAGTTGGGTTGTGCACTCGAAACTTTGCTGCTGCTATGGTTAAAGATATAGTAAAGATTAAGTTTCAATTTAAACTTTACTATAACTGGAGATTTCGTGCACTCCACCCTAAGCGTACCGAAGTGCCCTTCCAAACTATCGTATTCGTTTAACTTCGGTCAACTTCGCGAGTAGTGTAGTAGAAGCATTAAAGCCTTACAAAATTTTTTGAATACAAATTATATTAAAAAAGACGGTAACTTGGGTTACGCCCACATAAATAGATTTAATTAAATTACAAGAGATAATTATTTTATAATCTACAAGCAAAAATACGTAATTACAGGTAATATATGTAAAACTAACGATGAGCAATATAAAAATAACCTTGCAAGATATATTTTTGTAAAAAATAGCAGTGTATAAATAAATGTTAAATATATTACTAAGATATAGGTACCTATTTATTGATGTCCCATGAGTGAGAAATCGATTATTATTAGTAAATATTTGAATTCATTATTTGTTAGGCTATGTAATCTTGGTTATTAAGGAAACCTAGGTAGCCTAAATACCTATTATGGTAAGAAAGTATTTTGAAACAGTACTAAAAATGTTGATGATAGTGAATTCAGAATCGAGTATGAAATGGGGTTTGCGGTTATTTCGCGCAGATATTCGCAAAGAACACATTGAACAATATTTTTGATACACCTTGAAATTATTTTATAGAATATAAAATTTAGAAATATTGAGTTAACTGTTAGTTGAGTCAACTGTCCCAATACATGCAAAAAATTCTGTAAGCACTTTTTATAGTGCATTTAGCGAAGCCCTGATTTGCCTAGTAGTAATTGTTTACTTACTAAAAAGTCATGTGACTCGAATAACGAGTTCAGCCTATAGCTTGGATTGTTGTTTATAATTTAGTATTAAGAGGATATTCTAGCGGCCTTTATTCTATACAAACGTAGTCCCTTGTTTCCTCCCTGTATAATAACATTATGGTACATATTTTCATACCAAATAATATATATCCATCACCGCCATGGCCGTACGTTTTAATATTTTCCATAAAATAGTTATTGTGGAGACTTGAAGCCTTTGCAAAAAAAAACAAAAATGCTTTACTTTAGCCGGACGTTTTGATTTTTTATTTAAATTAGTTATTCTAGAAACTAAGACTCTTAGAAAATTCCCTATTTTTACCGTCATTTTCAAACTGTCGTCAAATAAATTTGATGGACAAAATTAAAAAAAAAGCAAAACGACAGGCATAGGCATACTCTTTATTATGCTAAAACTGAAATAAAATAAAATTAAAAATCGGTTCTATTTTGGAGGAGGAAACAGGATACTACAAAGTGATGTTTTCGTCTATTTTGCATACGGTAAAATCAGTCCGAGCTGCTATTGTCCCTATTCTTTTTTTTGGGGCGCAACGCAATAGCAATACATTTCTGAAATACCTACTTTTCTGACCGCATATCCTCTTAAACTATAAATCGGTTAATGATATACGTATGCATATTTATTTTTCTTTCAATTTTTAACTATAGAAATGAGTTTTGTTTTTACAATATATTTATTTAATTCATATATTCACGTATTTTTCAATATTATCGAAATCGGACTCATATAGAATATCTAAATATATTATGTTTTCTAAATAATATAAATTATTTCTACTCTATGATGTAAATGCCCAAAAAGGAGTAAGGAGCGTGGGTAATGAAAATCAATGATACTCCAAGTCGTACATTTCCAAAAGTATATTATTCATGTCAACTTAAAACAACGTACACTAAAAATATTAAATAATGACTACTTACATAAATTAAAAATACTTGCATAAAAGCTAAAATAAGAAAAAAAATCAAGTTTCTCCCCAAAGGATATTTTATGTTATTTGTTTATGAATATAATATGACGTGTGATAGCATAATAATCGCAGACGGGTTTTCATAAGTTTTTGTAGTTTCAAACTGCCTAAATACTTTGCTTGATTTCATTATATTAGCTCTACGATTATACTGACAGTCGACACATTATTTTAAAACGTCATTTTCACGAAACTGTAAATTAAATCGAAGTTAATATTAGTATGTATTCATCAATATTTGCCAATAAATAGCTATGAAATAATAGCGTAGTTATGTATTTGTATTGGCAACGATTTCCATGATTTTAGAAGTACCTACATAATCAATGCGCACTTTATTTAAAAGATGATCCTTAATAATCAAGGTTTTATTAGATTATTTAATAAATACACATATAACTGTAGTTTTAACGTATTAAACTGAATGTCCAAAGGAATAAATACACCAAATTTTGACAATTATTTAAACTTAGATTTTCACAGTTTATTTAGATTTAACAAAGAAGTGTGATATATTAGCTTTTTAGATAAATTCGCATTTTTTTTTTGTGTTCTTTATAAATAATAATACTAGGTACATTTGTTATTAGAATAGATGATTTTGTGAAAATAGCTCAATGTAAATAAAGACAATTGTTAGGAGTAACATGTATACTTATTTTCAGTTTTTGTTTTAAAATTGTAATTATTTTTTTATTATATTTATTAATTATTGTTAATTTATTTTTTATTGTGTTTATGAGGTGAAATTTCTTGTTTATATACAACACATTAGCTCATGAATTGATACAGTTTCAACTATATATTTTCTAGAAAATATATTTTTTTTTATTTCAGTAGTCAAAGTTCAATCGACTAAGCATCACCATATACATATCAGTATATAATTGTAATAATAGTTACCCGAACGTCATTTTTTAATAAGTTATAAATTGTTCCATTTTTTTTTAAATTTGTGGTTATTTTTTTTAATAAGTTGTGTTATATTATACGCTATACTTTTGAAAATATCTAAAACAAATCGTTTTATTGTAAATATTTGAAAGTGCCTACATTCCAAGTAATAAGTTTTCGGTGTCGTGTATTCTGTAGGTTACAAATAAAAGTTAAAAAAAATAACGTGTGTATTATTTCCTTTCTGATACCTATATTTTACTATCCCTATGAGTGTGATACATACGAAGTGCAGTTGAATGTGGGGTTTTATCCAGTGTTGACACATTTTTATACATGTTCAAGTGTAAAATATAATAATATGAATGCCCAGAACGAAACTCGTCGGCGACAAATGTTATTAAAATCAATTGTGACGTTCGTTTGTGCAAAGTATTGTTATCTCGCCCAATATTGAAAGAAGCCAAATCAATCTATGATTTAATGGCCATCAGTATTATGCTGTTAATACACATACGGACCAGACCGCGGACATGGTATGGAGCGGCCGAGGTCATCAATCGCATAAGTAGGGATGGGGAATAAGATGTTTCAAAGAGATCGATCGATTCACAAAACATCGATACTAATCTATTTTCGATTTGGTTTATTTGACTTTTTATTCGTAAATAGTATTCTTCCAGTGGTCGAAATTAGACTATAATCATCATTTATTGCAAACAGTTTCCAATGTTTTTTTTAATAACAGCACTAGAAGTCATCAATAGCATTTAAACAAAAAAAGAAGAATGCCTAACCTAATAAGGAAAAATGACACTGAACTGTTTTATTTTTGCTTATTTACAGATGATCATCATCTCATAGAAAACAATAAGGACACTCTAGTAATCGATACTTTATTAGTTTGAAAGATCGATCTTTTGGGCATCGATGTTTTGTAAGTCAATCCATCCAACTTAGATTCAAATAGATGAAAAAAATCGATATTTTTCGGAAAGGGTTCCCATGCCTACTTAGGGGACTGATAAAATCGGCCGCCCGCTGTACTATATCCGCGGTCCGGTCCGTACGTGTGCTAACACCATTAGGATGAGAAATTGTTTTTTTCAAAGTTATTATTTCAATAGTTTACTATTCATATAGGCCTTATTTAAGCATTGAATTGATTCATGTGGCAAGTTCTTTCGTTAAAATAAAGATTTAAAAAATAACATGAACTATACTTTTGAAATAAAAAACAAATCAGTGCCTTTACTCAAACAATGTCTTTATTATCATTAATTTTATATATTTAAATATATCTTATTAACTCACAAAATATTTAAATTTCGGAAGCTATTCTTCATTTTTTGTATGTCAATAATTATTGTTTATTAAATGTAACTAAAAGAAAAATGTTTCTTTGTTGTAAATAAAATTTACTGAAACATTATTTTTCTCTGCGTTTGTTAAATTTCTAATACACTAATATAGAAACCCTCAAAGTCATTAGTAAATAGATAAATATTTTAAAAATAAATAATAACATTCTGATAGATTAGATTTATTTTATTGTTTTTTCTTTATTTTGACATTTAGTAAAAAACAAATAAACTTTCTACAAGATTTACACCATTTAATGAAACAAATTTCATCATGATTGTACAAGAAAGCACAATTAATGCAAATGAAATAAATGAAGGCAGTGCAGAAACTACAATATCTCAATATAGTAATTACGGGTTATGGAAAATAATTTTACATACCTATCTATTACATAAAATAAAACGTACATTTTTTAAAACAACACACATCACAAAGAGAAAATAACAAGGACTCAAATTAAAATCCACATTTTTATTTTTGTTTAAGTACTTTATCAACTAGAGGTATGATTACACTTTTGAATGTAATATTTACAGAATTTATTCATTCTAAATAATTATCGTTTCTATTTGTTAATCCACTACTATATAACAGCATGTCATCATTTAATAATATATCAAAATTGTGTTTATCTATAGTATAAGAATACAGTAGATTTCAGTTATAATGACTATGAATAATAATTCCGTCGTTACATACATAGTGATATTTTGATGCAAAAACTAGCTATACATTGAAACACAAAAAAAATGTGTATGCATGTAAAAGATTCTTCTAATAAGTACCAAAATAAACACAAGGTAACACATCGAACATTATAAACGTCTTGAGCACTAACCTGGCGTTTACGCCAGCTTCCCATTGTTTTTCCTATTGTCTTATTTTTATAGGTAATCGACATATTAAGTAATTTATTATTACATTTAACTTTATCTATTTAAATATTTAAAAACAAAATCGTTTTATTACTACTGACTATCTGCGGATGTAAATAAAAGATAGAAAATCTTTAGGGCTTTATTGGTGTATTTTTTTTGTTGACTTGACCATTTTGTGTAGATTCGTTTGCAATATCAGCAACGAATTTCTAAAAATTTGTTACATATGATTCTTTAACACTAGTCGCTATATCTATAGTAGCTATAGCCAAATTATTTTCCTAACCGCGAATTTTAATATCGTATCTTAAAAGTTAAGAAAGAGATCACACCAAAAAAATACAGGTTTTTCACACCGATCTGACTGACACTTTAGAACAAAAAAAGATTGCAATCTCGGATTTCAGTAGATAAAACATATTGATGTCGCGTATTGAAATATAATCAATATAGATAGACATTATATAGATAGAAATATAGATAGATAACCGTAAAAGTATACTTTAAATTCACAGGATTTTTTAGTTGCATAGCCTATAATCAAAAAATTACAACAGAGGTCGTTACAAATGAAATCCACTGTAAGTAGGTATAATATAGAAATCCTGATGAAAAATGTTACATACTAGATATATTCATCAGGAAGAAGGAATCATTTCACAAGGAATAGAAAACGCTTTTAAAAGAAAAACATAGACAGTAATTTACATACGAATTATAAATATGTTACAATAGGTATTCTTTTATGTAAGCAGATGCATGACCTTATTTATCTATTTATATGGAAAATGTACAGCGATAAAATAATATAGCACAAAGAACATACAATAATTAGGCAATTACAGAATTTCACGAATACGTAATAAATTTTATAGAAAATATACATGTGAATAAAGACACAACGTTAATTTAACTTATTTTACCCAAAATTTAAAAAGAGAAAATGATAATAAGCAGTAAAATATAGACATTAAAAGATGGCATGATTAACAAAAAAAGCCCAGGCTCACCTGTCTTCTAGCAGATACTAATTGAGTGGAAAATACATCAAAGTCATGTAGCTTACAGATTTGGTTAAAGTTTATACCTGCTCGCACTATGAAAGTATTTTGGCGATGGTTGGTGTAAGAACTAGGAACTGGGAGGGTTGAATGTAACGATTTTTACGGGACAGTTTAACGAAAATTTAGATAGAAGGTATGGCCAGTCAATACTATTAAGAGAAGATTTTAAGAAGTAAAGTACAGTCCGCAATTTATCGATGACAAACAAGCCGAAGAAGGTGGAAGTTTTTACATAAATATAAGTAATTTCTGGAGTCAAATGGAACTCTAGTACAATAGCACATCAATTTAAAAAAAAAACTTTGTAAACTTTCAATACTATCTATGTCTTTATTGTATTCGGGATTTCCACACCTGCGAGGCATATTCAAGATGGCTTCTAACAAACGTACAATAAAGGATCTTAATGTGTCGAGTATCCGTAAAAATAAGACAATAGGAAAACAATGGAAAGCTGGCGTAAACGCCAGATAAGTGCTCAAGGGCTTAAAAGTCTTTGACTCCTTAAAGGAACTACATAGACGGATTATAAAATCTAATGTTTTGGAAGCCTTTGCAACAATATGGTCAATAAGCCTATAAAACATCATATAATTCATATCTTTAAATGAAATGTATATAGCAAATAATAACATAATCCTTTTTTGTTTGTCCTTAAACTCTGTTTCTTAACGAATAATAGATATGTATGAATATTTACGTAAATTTTTTTTTCAATTAATCATTTTGTACCTACTAAATGCTTTGAAACGGATAAAAAAATAACATACTAATTGTATTATTTGATTATTTATACAAATAATCAAATTATGCAAAAAGATAGATAGATACTTAATAAAGACACAAATAACAAAAAATTACAATTGTTAAAAGGTACCAAAAAAATACAACAGTATTACCTAAAGCATCCATTTATATTAACATAGTCAACTCCTGTTAGTCTACAAAGAGATGTAAATTAAACTCTTAGAATCTACAGTTTTAGATATTTCGAACTGGATATGAAATTGTCTATATGGACGTTAATCTGTATAAACTTAACTTTTAACCAGAATATAGCCCGATGATGAGTAACGATTTAGTCTAATCAAGTAAACAAACGAAATGCGGCCCTTGGACGATATTTGTGCGGCCCGCAATATTAAACGATTTTGGTAGACAATGACTCAAAGCCGAGTTTACATATAGTTAGTGAATTAGGTTGTCAAAAATAACTTTTGTTGTTATTGCCTTACAAAATCTATGGGAAATTCGTGTTTGACAGCTCATAAAAATATATCAATCAATAAAAGTGCGGCCCGCAGTCAAACCTCACTTTGACCAGAACAATGTGACGACCACTGTGAATAGCTCAACAAATAAAGGCGAAACACAACTATAACCTTAGTTTGGTGACAGATTATCACTTCAGAGTTGACATAATTTTGACCCAGTATAGGCTGTGCTTTGACCACAATCTCACCTGTAGTTAAATGACGTGGTAAACACACTAAGCTTAACAGCTATTCTGTTTCAAGAAACACATTGGTATTTGGCGACAGGTTTTTAAACTTGAGGGCAGTCCTATCCAGGCGGGCATTATTAGTAAATGCCCTAAAAATAAATTTTATAAAAACAAACTCAAAGTTCGACGCGACGAGTCTTAATTAAACTTAGAAATTAAAAAAACGATTGGAAATATTTAATATTATTTGTTTTAAAGGTATTAGTATTGTGAATGGCATTAGTTACAAATATAACGTTGAGAATAGTTGAGGACTGAAATAAATAAAAAAACAGATAAGATATTTTTTCAACTACTGCAGTTTGAAGTTCAGCAATGTTCAGTTTTACCGATATAGTTAACCTACTTAGGTTATTATAATATAGAATTGAAGGTAGAAGAATTAAGGTAATATAAGTTGTACGTACGTAAAACAAATACAATTTAAGAAAAATTATTTACTATCTTAGTATAAAGTGTATTTAAAACAACTTTATTTCCGGTATATTTTGAAAGATTTTCAAATGAAATATTATTTTTCTATGTCAATTAATTTGTTTGGGATAAGCGGTTAATAAAAAGATGACTATAATTTACTTATTAAATTATAAAGGAAGTATATGCAATAAGTCTTGTTGGAATACATGAATCGAATGAATAATGAAAGAATAATAAATATTATACGAAAAAGCATTGAAATGGTTTTAAGCAAAATATTTAAAAAAAAAAAATGAAAATTAAGTATTCTGTTCTGAAGTGAAACTTCTTATGGTAAGGTCTGAATTGGATTTTATGAAACGAAAATGTGTAACGAAAAAGAGGCAAGAGTTCCATCAATAACCAATAGATATCACTACATAAAATGTCTAATAATAGCTGCAACACTTTTGTTTGTTAGTACAAAATAAACAAACTAGATGTCACTAAATCAAAGTTCCTTTTGTACCGCGTGTGAGCTCGGAATAATTTTTTTTTATTGAAAACAATTGACATGACTAAGCAAGAGGAGACAAAAGTATCAGTAGGACCTTTTAAAGAGAAAATTTTCTAAAAAAAAGCATACTTAAATACTTATATAGAGTCATAGGGTTTCACAAATTACGATTTACGACTCTAATCGCCTTAAAATTAATGTAAACGTGTTTTCCCTAACTTACAGTAATAATCATGTTCATTTGATAAATTGTATTTTTTTTCTATTTTATTATTCCTTCAACATAATATACGTATCCAAACAAACAACCGAAAATAAAGGCATATTGCAAATTATATAATATTAAATCTAGAACTAGTAGTGACGATAAAGTTATTTGAAGAAAAAAAAACGTGTTTTCTTACTTACTAAAAACTTGTTTTTTATTTTGTTGTGGTAAGGTTATAAATGACTATTAACTTCAAACATACCTAAATCCAACTTTTTTCGAAAAAAAAAGTCATACATGCAAAAGGCCGTCCTGATAAATTTATCAAGCTTAATATTTTAAACTAATCGACAAACAATTATTAAGATTGTTTTATTTATAAATATGTACGTGTAGTTTCTACTTTTATTAATAAATATACAGGCGTTCACATAAACATATGAAACAACGATAAGCAAAATTCGTTTATTTATTGTAAGAATGGAATGAAAAATATTTTTTTTTTGAAGTATTATTAATTATTTTTTAAATACAAAACAAGTACCCTGTTACTCAGGACTTCTTAACAACTTTTTTTGTTAATTTTTCACTGTAGACACCATAAACTTTATATTTTGATCAAAAACAATATTCAAATTATATAAACGAAAACATTATTATGAAAAAGTATTAAATACTAACAGAAATAAGTATTATTTATTTTACATACATGTTAGAGTTCGCAACTCTGGTAACACTGACAATTGTATATCAAAAAACTTCGTAAGATCATAAGTTCAAGCAATCCCCAAACATTCAAAAAACCACAAATAGAAAGAACAAACATATTTTCCCACTTACCAGAATTGTTTAATGTCAAACATTCACATTTAGGACTCTAGACACATGGAATATTTGTCATGACACAAATTTATATACTCTCTTCGATACACTGAACGACATCCATTTTGTTTTATTTTTCTCTCCAAACATTAATAAATATAAGGAACACCATTTAAAATCACATTTATTTAATAATAATAATAATAATGAATTAAAAGAAATTGCGCACATTGTCCAATCTTCTAGATATTATGCAAACTGAATTTATACAATATTATTTATAACACTGGAATAGTCTATGCGTTAACGTCATAGACAAATAGCACGTCACGGTCCTTGAGGCCGACGTCGAGCAAGTTGGATTCACCGCGCGCCAACACGCGCTTCGGGAAGTTGGTCGTTATCTCAAACTCCTCTGGTGATTTTGGATGACTGAAGACGAAATCATATAAATCCTGTAAAAAAAATGCTTTATTAAGCTTTTATTTTACATTCACAAAGGTATCTTCGGTACCCTAATGCTTAATGCTGTTAATACACATACGGACCAGACCGCGGACATGGTATGGTACGAGCGGCCGAGATCATCAGTCACCTAAGTAGGGATGGGGAATAAGATTTTTCAAAAAGATCGTTTTTGAATTGATTCAAAAAACATCGAAGTCCAAGAGATCCATTTTTTTTTTAATAGTATTCTTCCGTTGGTCGAAACTAGACTATAATCATAAGTGTTTGCCTATTTACAAATGATCGTCATAT
This sequence comes from Samia ricini, assembly GCA_014132275.2. NCBI lineage: Eukaryota > Metazoa > Arthropoda > Insecta > Lepidoptera > Saturniidae > Samia > Samia ricini. The sequence continues at coordinate 8,094,604 of AP028159.1, forward strand.
TATAGAAAACAAAAAGGACACTCATATTAATCGATACTTTATTGGTTGGAAAGATCGATCTTTTGGGCCTCCATGTATTGTGAATCGTTTTATTAAACTTAGTTTCGAATCGATTCAAAAATCAATCTTTTTCGGAAGACTACTTAGGGAACTGATAACGACGGCCGCCGTACGACGTCCGTGGTCCGGTCCGTACGTGTGTTAACACCATAAAAAGCACTAATAAGATTGATAAAACAAGACGCGGTCTATTGCAAGGGAAATCGCGGGCTCTTGCAAGAGACGGTGTGAACGGCGTCAAGTTATATACTGATATTTTTACAATATTTTCATACTGAATGAGTTCATATTGAGAAATTAGTTGTTTGATTTATTTTTTAAGAACAGTTCATAATTTACATGTTTAGCACAGGAAAAGAAGCGTAGTAATATGAAAAATAGTTTTATGGTAATAAAAAAAAAACTTCGAGACCATTAAACAACCACCAAAATTCATCGGAAATACTTTAAAATAAACTTCGTATTTATTATATTATTACGATCACATCTATTCAGTAAACATTTTATGGAAAAACCTGAAAAATCAGAAAAAAAATCTGAGATTTTTTTTTTTTGTTTTTGGGCTACAACAAAAAAGTGTTGATCGATACATTATATTAGGTGTGGAGACATAAAATATGCATTATATATGCAAACCTTTGTGGTATGAGATAGAGTAAATCTTCTCGTAAGTCGTTCTCCACACGGCAGTCGTATGAGAAGCACGACTGTACCGGCACCGACCGCAGGCTCCGGTGGGAGCTTAGCAGCCATTTCTGCACGGGCTTCGATTATCTATCAAAATATTATTATAACACATGGGCTCTTCAAATATATAGTATTTAGTATAAACCTCGTCGTTCTTGTTAAACGCTCCGAATTTATAAGTACAAGTTCGCGTACGGTACAGTCAAGAGGACAATAATATGACTAATTTTAAATATTTCAATTGTCAAAATCATTAAAGAAGGCATAAGATCGGGCATAAAGCTCAATTATGAAATTGATATTAAGACAAAAACCAAATTAAAAGAAAACAACCCCGAATAAGAATAAAAAAAAAGAAACCTCCTCCAATAGCAATGGCGGAATTTTATTAAAAGTATTCGTTGTTACCTGCTGCCGGTGACGTTCTTCCTGCTGGCGACGCTGTAGGTCCTGGTGGTTCTGCAGTTCCTTGGCGGCGCGGTCCGCGGCGCGACGGCGTTCCTTCTCTTGATCAGCCGCTAAGGATTCCGCATACGCCTCGTCCTGCGACGCCCGCAGTCGAGCCGTCACCTCACGCTCCATCCTACACCCAACGACACGTTACACCACCCATGACAAACTCGCAGCTAGGCATGTCAATTTGAAATAGATTCATCGAAAAATTTGAAAAGTTGGAACTTCTTTAGCGGCGTTCAACGAGTTTATGTAGGAAAAAAAAATTTATAGTTTCGCGTTACCAATGCTATGACGCCAACCGTCAACATGGTACAATATGTCAAGTGGAAGCGATGATGACGCAGAGGATAGTGCGGCCTGATTCCAACGCGAATTCAATCCCACCTATCCCACTTTAAATCAGCCTGAGCTTTCGGTGAAGGAAAACATCGTGAGGAAGCCATAGCATGGTGATAGGGTAATTTCTAATAATGCCCGCCTTGGTAGCTACTACCCTCAAGTTTGAAATAAGCCTATATCGTATAAAAAAAGGTATGAGATGGTGTTTAAGTGCTAAGCGCCAAGTTTTGACTATGAATAGACTATATGAGATAATGTATATAACTATTAATAAGTGCCAATAGATCAAAAACCAGACAAATGTTAATTGTTAGGTTATGTTAATATAATAAAGTCAATGCACAAAGTATGAAAATTGAAAATACACCATATCCAAAGTTTCGAGTTTTCACTTCTGTCAGCTGTCCCCATGGCTGCCTATTTTTTTTGTAAGAAAAAAATCGTATTCTATAAATCGACTTACTACACTAAACCAATTAAGTTCGATCGAATCATTCAAGTACCTGTCGAATATGAACGATTTACATTGGTGTGAGACCAGACCAGACTAATAATAGCCATTAGTTTATTGTGACTGATGGAGAAACATACAATAATTATGACGAGCTATACAAGCCCAGTGAAATATGATTGTATTATATCAATTAAGTTGTATTTATATTTTTACTGAGCTTGCACAGTCCATCAAATATTTTGAATAATAAATAATAACCCATAAAAAACTATATAATTCTTGCTTGGAGAACCGGTGTATGTAAAAATGTTCAAATATAATAAATAATTTTGATACTAAAATGTTAGCAACCCCCATCGAATCGACTGCCATTTGTTCTATTTTTATTTCTTGATTTGTTTATACAAAAACTGCTCCATTGTCTTTTTTTGACAATTGTCTGAGTAAAAAGTTAAAAATCAACTTATGAATTGATTCATAGAAAACCAATCTCTATATGTTTATTTCATTAAGAATCGACTCTTATCCTTTCGATACGAATCGATTTTTCTATAATGAATCGACATGACTACTCACAGCTTTTTACACATTTACCTGTGGCCCGATCGTACTAATCTACACATAAGCTTGGAAGCTCCTCATAGAAACTGTTTCGAAAGACTAAAGCTACCAGACATGTACTTCTGCGAATCTGTTTAACACTGTACTCCCATCACCTCTGCTTTCATTTTGTAATGCTTTTAAATGGTTTCATTAATTAAAGGTGTTGCTGTCCACTTAGTTTTGTTATATTTTACATTTGGTCCACCAAATACTGACTTAAACATGCTTGCATTACACAATTAATATTACATAAAAAAAAATGTACACAAAAATATAAATCGCTCGATTCAAACTTTATGGGCGGCTACGATCATTGTCCGATACGCAGAAACTGATTTTAACTATCTGCGGAAAGAAGTGAGATGCTTTTTTGTGTACGTACAGTTGACTTCTTAATATTTTGTTGTTGGTTTTTAATGCTTCGTTGTTTTTTATTATTTATAATTAAGTTTGTATTTTTTTTTCATTATTTACATTAAGTTTTTGTTGTCTGTCCTTTATTATTTTAGTGCTTTTAGAAACCTACCACCTACTATGAGTAAAGTTTATACGGAGGATGGTACTACTGATTTAACCTTTGAACGAATTTTGTAAAAACAAACCTAATATCTTTATATAGTCCAATCTTTAATTAATTCATAAATATTTTCGATAGTAAAAAAAATCAAATTATTTTCGACTTGACTGTACCTACACGTAGCCGCGCTTGCGGCTAACTTCTCAACCGTCATAAAATTTGCATTGCCCTATTGTAACTACTATACATACCGGTCGGCTCTAGCTGCGGCGAGATGCGCCTCATTGTCCGATACAACACGACGCAGACGCTGCAACAGCTGCTGGGGAGAGCATGCGCCTTCACTACGCGCCACCACCGTCATACGGTGTTCACGAACGCACAGCACACATAGCAACGGGTAACGTCGACCTCCCACTGACTGAGCCACGCGCCAACCCTCTCCACTCTCCACAGAACAACCCCAGAATATCGAATGCATATTAATATACTCGCACACTTCCGGATTACCTAACGTTGTCCTGAAATGTAATAGATAATCCTATACAATGTTTTATTAACATTTCTATTGACTGATGCTGAACTGCATATATTGAAAGTGATGAACGTGATTGATGTTTCTAACTTGAATAGCTATAAAATAACATGTAGTATGGGTTAAAATAACATTATGATTTACTAATAAATAATTTGATTAGAATTTAAATAATAATACCCACATTGAAACAATTTTATTAATATTGCTACATATTGTATAATATACATTGTTTTAGTTCAGCATTACAAGACAAATAGAAATGCACTAAATTATGGTTACATCATTATTTTCAAAATAAAATAAAATGAAGTTGATAATTGAATAATTAAACAAATAAAAATATTTGTTAACTATATTCTTAAGTTGTAATGAACTTATAAGTTAGGTAGCTATAATTTTAAAGAACAAACAAAAAAAATTATATAATACTAAAACCTTTAAATCTTACAATGGAGAACAATAATAACTAATTTACAACATTAGAGTTTATTGTTTTAATTCATTCTGGATTGTCAAAAAGACAAATATATAGTTTTTTTTAACAAGTAAACACAGAAACCTGCAAAATGTTTGTGTTTCAGCTGCAGACTCGGAGTGTAAATATACAACAAGGAAGCACAACTCATTCTTGGCATCATTGAGAGCTTGTGTGTATGTTCCCTGATAGAATACAGGGTGAGTATTATATTTTGATGAGTAATTACTAATGAAACCCATCACATCACCTAAAGGATCTGTAACCACTGAAAAAATAGGAATACATAATGTAAAAAAAGTACAATTTCTCATTAAAATAAATTTCTTATTAAAGTGAAAACTTAAAGTTGTTTTGTTTTACAAGGTACTTTATTTGGACAGTCTGCATCTTTTAGATCCTTTTTATTTTGAATAAAAGATAATAACTAAAACTTGGAATTAGTCATAAAACCAGGATTGTATGTGCCATCTGTTTTCCTGAATAAATTCTAAGACAATATAAATCAAATTGGTTAAACCTGTAATGATTTATCATAAAAATAAAAATCAATGAAGTGCATCTAATAACATCACATATATTGCTTTCTGTGCTCTGGTCTGAAAATTATGGTTGAATTCACATACTGACACAGTGTTCTAATTCAGTTTTCAAATAGAAACTTATTTTTGAGTGACCTTAGAATGGTTGTGCCTTTTGAGGTTAACAAGAAAAGCTGTAGGCTGCAGAGAGCACTTAACATCAGGTAGACTGCAAGCCTTTTTACTACTACTAATCTTAGCATAAAAAAATTCAAAATTATGAAATTCATGACATCTGTTCTAAACTAAAACATTTATTATTAAGAGAGCATTTAGACAGTAAAAAATTTATAAATATACACAATTTATAACACATTTTTTTAAGGAAAAGCCATTTTCATACTTACATCTTCTGTTATCATTGCGAATGAAGCTTAAAAGTAAGTTTAATACCGATGTAATTGTACTATAACACATGGATACCACTAAATTAACTACATAGCGAAATAGTCCTTGCACTCCGCCTGGTCCTTCTGGAGACTCATCTGTAAACACTTGTTGTGCCACATGGTCATGCACAACAGGAGGTGGTCTCGCTTCTGTTGCAAATACAGATGGCCTTCCTTCCCTAATATTTAGTTGTTCCTGTATAGAAACCTAAAAAATAAATACAAATGTTAAATCATTCCTTCTAATTTCAATATTTATTACGATGACATGATTAGACAACTATAATGGTCTCAAAACACAGCAGGTGGGTCTGAATGACTAACAGATACCAGTGTGATATGATACAGTTGAAATGTACAAAAGATTGCCTTCCCTAACTCTAAAAATATTATGATTATTTAATATGTAGTTGTAGTTATAGTTGTATTGGTATGAGAATTATTTTATGATTACCAAAATTGACATAAAGAAAGGAAACACCTTCATTATTAGAATTAATTATCAAAATTTCTAGTATTGGTTATGAATTAATTGTATTAGTGCTATTATTTTGCACCCATACTTTTTATATGTAATATAAGAAACTTTACAAACAACAACAATAAGAAAATGGTAATATATTCCATAAAAAATGTTCAGCCTGTTCGTAAACTAAATCTTATAAGACAACCAACTCCATTATTTAGATAAATAAATTTTTACCTCCAAATCCCACTGATGTCTTTGTAAAACATCTCTGCATATGGACATGTCTTCAATACCAGTTAAATCTTGAAATTGTAATATTTTGTCAGTTTGGTCCTGGGTTAGACCCATAGCATTGTCTTCAAGATCCATTGCCCTAATTCAAATTTTACTTTATTGAAAGATATAATTACTACGTAAACCTAAATTAAATGATCAAAATCAAGCACGTATATTAGTAAATCATTATTTTACAATAATTAATGGTATGTATCGAAATAAGAAAAATATTTTCTAGGCGAGGAACAACTTTCAACATGTCATTCCTGTCACACGTCTACGTGCAAATGTTGCCGGTAGTAAAATAGAAATTAAAAATTATCTGAAATCCTAAAACAATTTCAATCTTCTATACTAATAAATAAAATTGAAGTGTCTGTTTGTAATGTCAATTTTTTTTTACGTATTAATGTATACACGGTACCTTTTTTTTGTCGAGGGGAAATGCATTTACGCACTACCCTTACCTATTGCGTTAGTGAGACCGGAGTCCCCCAATGCAATAGGTAAGGGGGCACGGAGGGACGAACTCCATGCCAGTGTGGGACTCACCCGGGTGTGAAGCGCCCGGAAATACCCACTAAAACCCCCCGGGGCCGTCCGCCGCATTTGGGATGAAGGCGACACGGGGTGGCTTTCGCAAGCACCGCGTCGCCCACAGCGGCGTATACACGGTACCTATACAAATTGTTGTATGTTGGTTTGTTTCGGGTAATCTCGGAATTGCTGGACAGATTTACACGGGACTTTTTTTGGTAGATAGCTGAAGTTACTCCGGGTAATTTACGGTACTTTTCATTTTCGAAAATAATTAGGGTTCCAATTTAAAAAACTTATAAAAAAAAATGAATGATTTAATGCACAATTTTACAGACAAGTGCTTGAATTTATGAGAAATCTTTTTACTTTATCTTATTACAAAAAAATGTAGGTTCCGTAATAAGAAAATTAAAACGCAGCGAAGAATATAAAAAATACGGGCGCAGCCGCGGGCATACAGTTAGTGAGCTATAAAAATCTTTTGTCTGGTTTTTGACGAATTAAAAAGAAGGCAAATAGGCAAAGTGATTTTCTCTAGTAAAATAAACCAAAATTGTGCTTTGTTTCTTTTACCTAAATAAAATATGCCAATTTATTTGTGGTCACTGCAAGCAATAAATTCTCGGATATAGTAACTTTGTACGATTAAAGTATATGTCTAAACATGAATGTTATATTGCTTAGTAATATAATTACGGCACGTTATGCTTGTCTTTACAGCATACAAAAGATAATGTCTAAATGCGTGTCCGTTAGTTGGCTTTTAACTCGAGAACCACTGAATTGAGTTACATGATTCTTTGTTAAATCGTAGATATATCTGTTTAGGTTTTAGTGTTTTTTATGCTATTTTGTTACTTTAAATATTATCCATGAGTGAATAATCAGAATACCAAGAAAACCACTTCACAAAAATGAGCAATATTTCTTACATTCTTACTGTTACATTGCATAAAAGAAAAACGCTATTATCTGTATTTCCATTCAAATACGCGAGCCAAGCCGCTCACACAGATTAACTACGTAAAGAATGAACATACAACATGAAAAATGAAAAGATACACTCTGCGCAAAATAGCTATAAGCTTTTTATTTATGAAAGAAATATTAATTAATATTAAACAATAGACTGTCTGTATTTTTAAGTATATAAGAAATTCAGTTACAATAGTTTAGAAGACTCAGTAACATATAATAAAAAACGTAATTATAAAAAACTATAAACATCAAATCCATTGATTATATGACTTTATAAAAACTGTCTGAAAACATATTTTATATTTTTTTATTTATCACTTTTTTCTTTTCCCTTTCTTTTTAACCGCTGATTTTTTATTAACAGCTTCATTTACAGCTACTGACGGTAGCTCTTCCATCATGACAACGGGTTCAGGCGGTACTGATGGGTCTTCATCGGCGTTATCATATAAGAAACTAGCCTACAATATGATAAAATATTTTATTTATACCTCTGTAGAAAATATTCGCTGTAGGTAATCATGATTGATACCTTTATTTCAAACAATTCAGGGGCCCGACTATATATGCTCTCAACAAAATCTTCATAAAATACGTTTCCATCACCACGGACATTAGCATCACGTAGCATTTCAATAGTTTCTGCTTCATCGAACACGTCACCATATCCAGTTACAATAGCTTTAATTTCTTCAATATCCAAAAAGTTTCGTTTTTCGGTATCAAAGATCTACATTTGTGAAATACAAGTATTGCTATATATTTAAATAGGTACTTAAAAATGTTTAAGCATTAATGTATTACTTTTGAGCTAACTAAATGCTGCTGGCTGGTAGGGTCGTGACAGCTTATTCAAACTTTTTGAGCGTGCACTTAAGACGCTCTGCCGGGAGAGAGGTAGCTATCCCAAGAGTAAAGTAATACGCAAGTTGACAAACTCTTGTAGCTCCGATACAGTGACACAAGCATGCAATAGTTTCAGGCGTATCATAATGCACACACATACATGCACACTACACGCAAGGTACATGCTTTCTGTAAGGAACCTTTTTACTTTACAGCTTTACTAAACGTTAGATTAGCTAAGGCAAGTTCCGAGTAATTTTAACCCAGGTAGCAGTTCAAACCGAAGTTCGTACCATTTTGGTGCTCTTGTGCTGGGTATCGTTTTTAGGCTAAGAGGCTTAGTGCTTGGTTCAAAGTCTGGTGTAGCTGTTAAGGCCCTTCTGATCAACAGCACATAGTAAACGGTCAACCGCGTTTGTTCAGTTAAAAAAAGAGCATGGGTTCCTTGCTACCTGCTGAACATTTATTAAAATCTTGTCTTTTATTCTCTGACTCTGTGTGTCTCTGTTACACATCGTATTATTTGCCGGTCCGGTAATATGGCCATGGTATGATACGATACGTTGTAGTGGCTTTTTTATTATTCATATCTTTTGGTTATGATACGTTGTTGTGCTTTAAGGTTAAATTTACCTTCTTTAGTGAGGTAATTGTCTCTAGTATAAAGACTTCTACGATCATCATAAACTGGTGAGTTTTATAAAGAAAGAAACTTACTTTAAATGCTAAAATTAACTCATGTTTTAAATCAGGTTCTAAGATCCATTGATTTAACATATAAATAAATTGATCTTTGGTTAATATTTTAGTTAAACTCGCTTTTAACTTTTCTACGAGAGTCATTATTTCTGCATAATTTGGATAATGAAATCTCCTTCTATGAAATCTGTAAGAAAACTATTATTAAACATAATAAATAAATTAAACAAAATAGTTTCCATAAATACAAATCTAACTGTAAACGAATTAAATACTGAATTAGGCATTAAAAGAAAAAGTAAATCTCCTTCAAACTCATCTTCGATATTATTGTCTTCGATGTTAAAATTAAAAATAGTGTAATAACTTTTATATTACTTTAGTTATTGCACTTAGTATTTCTTAACACTAAGTAGTATTTATTTTTATATTTTAGTTTTAGTTTAATTTTCGTTTGTTTTTTTTTTGTATTTTATATTTTTTGTAACATACTAGATTAGATTAGACCAGATTAGATCTGCTAAAAAAACACTGTAGATTATTGTCACATAAATAACTTTTGCTCACATATATAATGCCGTACTCACCTATAATTTAGGTTACATTTAAGATATATTGTAATAATAATTTAATTTTTAATAAACTAAACACATTGTATACCTTGTTGGTGATTGAAATAAATAAATAAATGTAATTATTAAATCAATTTCACTTCATGCTCCGTGCTTTTATTCTTTTTATCTTTTGAAGTAAATAATTACAATATCTACATATCTGTAGATAAGTATATGCACTTTGACCTATAAAACTAATTAAAGCTATTAAAAAGTAAATTCAATAAAAAAATCAGAATACTTTTTCAATTCCAAAAATGTTTGCAGCTTCTCAATAGAAATTACGTTAATTGGTTCTGCATTACTTATGATTAACTGAGGTTTTGCATTTTCTTCGAACCATTCGATTATAATATTTAGTTCATCTTCTGTACACCGCAGAGAATTATTAGCTAGAGGATTCAGCGTATCAATAATAGCCATAGCTTAAATGACTAAAAATTTTCAAATTATAAAAAATGGAATTTATAATTCTGTTAAATCAAAAATTTGTAAGTATCAAAAATAAATAAATAATAAAGTAAGTAATCAAATAGTAAGTAAATATACTGGAAATTGGTCTATCAAAATCAAATGTTATGTAATTTTGGGGAACCATGGAAACTACAATATAATACAAATTGACTTATAAATTAAAAAAAACTTTTTGCTGAAAACAATAACCACTTAGAAAAATGTTAGGCAATTTATAAAAGTTTCACTTATTGTCTTTATGAATCTTTATTGGTATCCGTACGATATGTAAAAAAAATTAAGACGTGTAATTTTAAGGTGCAGATATAACTTCAATGCTGCCACGTGATGCTGTTTTGCTTATACGCTTGCCTCATTTTTATCCCGTAAATATTGTTAACTACCAGATGATCAATAATAAAAAACTTTTTAAATTAAAAACAAAACCGACTTCATAAGGATAAACTATAAAAAAGGCAATGAATAATTACTTTATTAATCTGCTTCATTAATTTTGACATCGGTGCCAGCTTACGGATGATTGAACAAAGTAGTGAAAATGTAGGTTTTCGATTTTGATTAATTGTTCTTTAAAATCACCGTGTTTTATTTAGCTTATTTGTAATTGTGATATAGTTATTTCCATTTGTAAATGAGTGCATTGGTTAACTCTAACTGATACTGACTCTAAAATTAACGAAGCAGATTAATAAAGTAATTATTTATTGACTTTTAGTGCATTTTTATAGTGTAATCTTTTGAAGTCGGTTTTTTTTATTAAAAATTTTTTTTTTTCGTTCGTTCTTTTAGTTTTAGTATGTACTTTTAGGTATAGCTGTGAAGCATATTTCTCAGCTTTAGAAAGGAATATGTGAAACACATTGTGAGTGTCTATAATATTCGAGGGTTTTTTTCTCAATTTCCCCGAGTTGCACTGATCAGATCCTGTTTTGGTAGAAATTGTGATAAAAAAATTTCACCACTGGAATATTGTTCGTTGATCGATCCCGTAAGTTTCTACATTTTCAAATTAAAATTATAATATTTTATATGTTTCAATATTTTTTTGTTGTAGTGTTCGAAGGGGGCGTGGCTTGCGCAAACCCGCGTACTTGTTTTCAGACGTATTTTCCGCCCTTGGTAAAAATTATAAATATTAGCCCTACAGTTTCGGGACTTTTGTTAGGAAATTTACTTATCTTTTTGAATTTTTTTATAGATTTGAAATATCTCAAATAATTTTTGAGACATAATCAAAAAAAACCAAATCCCTTCTTTTTTCCGTTAATTATTTCTAACTTTTGTAATTTTTGCGAGCGCATCTTGATTTTTTTCAAAAACTTTCTACATGCGATTCCGAATCCGAATCAATTGTATTTTTAGGAGCCAGAATTTTTTTACTAAAATACACTTGTTGACTAGACTATTTAGAATTGAAGACTTTTACAAAATATTATTATTATTATAGATTTTAATGATTCTATAAATGTAGATCTCCCTTATTTCATGAAATCCTCAAGTCACACAAAACAAAACTATTTATTTATATTCAATAAGCTTGTTAATCATGGACTTATTATAACACACAGGTAGCAGCTAAGCTGAGTTTCGACACCTTATGCTGCTTTCAGCACTCTCCCACAAAGTTACGGTGAAGCTGTTAAGGGCCTTCCGATCAACAGCATTAGCTATGTTGAAAAAAAACTTTTATACTAAATATAAAAAGTTTAGTATATTATGTCCATGCAGACATTAGACAATTTATAGTTTTGATTAGGGGTGCTTGGCGTAATTTTAGTTTGTCATATAGTCGTTCTTATTTTTAATTCATTATCTTGCATTATTACACTATGTGTATATTATGTAATTTTGGTGGCATTTTACCTGATATAGTGTAGTTATGATGAGTGTAGTAAACTGAAAATAATGACACGGAGCGTGAATACTGAAATGTCCCAATCGTTCCCGATATGCTTGTAACAGAAGGCCGCCATTTTGTTATCACTTATAATGGAGTGTTCCTAACTAATGACTTGGCTGCATGGTCTTTTAGGACCTTTGCCTTTTTCTTAAAAAGGAAGAAATGAGACCAAATAAAGTTTTACCGGGATAAACAATAAAATAATTTTTTGTTATAAGATCATTTCTATTGTAGATTGTTGTTTTATAGCTTGATCCCAGCTAAACTTAACTCCTGATAAACCACTGATTGTTAAAATAAATGGTTTGAAATTTTAGTAAATTTGTTTTTATTATAATTGACAATTTTATTCCTTTCGTATTTTCATAATGTTTTTATTTACTTATTACTAGTTTTATTATATTGATTTACTATAAAAAACAGGCATTGAAAATTGTATAATGTTTGAATCGGACGACTTTGATCAGGTAATTATGTTTAAAAATTACGGGTTTTTTTCATATAGTTACTAAAACACAATAAGTTGATGATTTTGATTAAAAGCGGCATGCATAGTCACCACTGTATACCTAGAAAAAATATAATTAGGTTATGAATGTTGTAGAAGTATTCAGAAAATATTGATTTCAGTACATATTTTTATTTCAGGTTCTGTCTCAGTTCGAAATCCCGGAAGTGGTTTCTAACTTAAAATCTGTAGAAAAAGGAAATGAATCTAATAACATCCTGAAATCAATTGAAATTATTAAAAGTAACACAAAAATTGAAACATCAAGTGTTTCAACTAAATCACCAACTACAAAAAAAACAATATTGAAAACTTCAATAACACAGAGAACATTATAAAATCACCAAAGCACACCAAACGAAAGATTATCAATTCATATTTTGATCACAAAATCAAACGTAAGTTCCCTGGTCCTGCTGGGATTTTATCAGAAAAACTTGAAGAACCTAAAGATGAAAACATCTGTAGGCTTGAATTACTGTCACAGGTAATCATTTTTTATAAATACATATATATAATACATTACAGTTGCTTTAGTTTTTTTTTAATATTAAACTTACGTTAAAAAGCTATTAATGTTTCTTCTATTGTACAATTTAAGATTCATTTTTATTAGATTATGTAAAAAATATATTATCAACTCAATATTACTTAATGAATTTCTATCAAATCTCAATAAAATCTATTAATATCATTAGTTAAGATTAATTATTGTCTACAATGTGGTACAGTATATTAAAACAATAATTTTAAATATAATTATAATTTCATGTATTTGATACTCTTAATTATTAAGTTGTGTATTTTTTGCAATTTAAATAATTTAGACTGTGATACCTTACAGTACATAGAAATGTAGCAATAACACATTCAAACCTTTGGTAAATTCTATAATTATATCTATTAGTACTAGCAATTTTATTGTGTTTTTGAAGTAATATTTTGGTTGTGTAAGGAATACCTAGAAGTACTATTGATTTTTTGAGACATATTACATTGTGCACTCATTAATAATTGAATTGTAACTTTAGGATATTGATTTCACACAAAACAATCTTCAAAGAGAATTGTTTGAGTCTCCTCTGTGGAATAGATTATTGGAAGATATCAAAGATTGGAATATCCATGATGTAGATTCAATAAAAGATATCAAACACCAAGCTTTAGCTGGAAACCTAAGACGAAGAAAAGCTCAAACTGTGGCTGCATTTGTAGAAGCTGTTGATAGATCTGTAATTGATCCTTTAGTTATATTAAGAGATGCAACAGGTAACTATCATTTTTATAAATTATGTAATAACTTTCCATTGTAAATGCACCACTGCCACATCTATTTCTACCTTAAATAGTTAGTGATGAATGAAATAGAATGATGGTTTGAAGAGTGAGTTTTGTGATATGCACTGCCACATGATGTGTTTAAAAACAGTCATATACATTAACAATTTTGTAAAATTGGCTCTTATGTATCTAATAAATTATTAATTGCAATATTATCTATATGCTGGAGTGGCTACTTTGATATCATGTGTAATAAATATCACTGTACTACTTTAGATAATAAAACTATTAATATGTATTTTTGAACTAATCATAGGTTTTTATTTTGATACAATTGTGTAATATTATTACAGTATACTATTAATTCATTATAATTTCTTAATATCTTGCTGTTTAATTCATCTGTGACAACTGTAATTAAACTTAAATAAAATGAAAGCTTTGTCATCTTAATCAATATATATTATTATGACAATGTATTTTATACAGGAAGCATCAAATGCACATTACATAGAGATGTCTGGTCAAAGTTTTCACAATTTATAGTGTCAGAATACTGCGCCTTTGTACTTTGGAAGCCTACAATTCTGACAACAGGAAGTGCCTTTAAGAAACACTATTTAAATATTACCCAAAATAATATATTGGGTATATATAGTTCAGTTATACTTAAGGATGAAGAAAATAATGAGAGGTTATTAATACCTGATGATTATGATGTTGATAATAGTGATTATTATACTGTGATAAAGGCTAAAAATACACTACAGAATAAAGGTAATTATCAATACTAATATAATGAAACACATATATATTCTTTAAATGACTTCACACAGATAATTTGAGTTGGTACAAAATTGGAAAACATGTCGAACATTAACATATGTAGTACTGGAAACTTTGGTGAAATGATCTACCAATCATAAAATAGGTACGGAATTTCCCCATACATTGACATCCAATCAGATCTAAAAGTTGATATGTTAGGATACTTAACCAGCATTTATATATTATTATTGTTACGGACTTGTTTCGATTTGTAATTAATCTTAAGAGGACATGTGGTTGGACTAGTAGGTATTTCAGAAATGTATTGCTGTCGAGTTGCTGCGCAAAGAAAGAATAGGGACAACTGCAGCTCGGACTGATTTTACAGTACGCAAAAGAGATGAAAACATTTCGTAATACCCTGTTTCCTCCTCCAAAACTGAACCTATTTTTAATTTTGCATCAGTTTTAGAATAATAGTCTATTATTCTATAACTTCTAGTTTCTAGAATAACTAATTTATGGACAAAATCAAAACGTACGGGGCATGACGGTTGTGGATATATATTATTTGGTATACAAATATTTACCATAATGCTATTTATTATCCACGGAGGAAACAGACGACTACTTTTGTATGGAATAAATGACGTTAGGATATCCTCTTAAGAGGACTATTTATTATTTATGTTCTTGTTAAAATTTGCATTTTTCAAGAAACTCTTGTCTTCTCCATTTTCATAATTTATTTATTTTATATTTGTTTCAGATATAACCAATGAATTTAATAGTAGAGACTCTAGTAATAATATTTTGGACGATTTAGACAGTGTATTTTCAGAGGATATATTCTAAAAGATTTTATTCATTATAAATTATATAACATTTTTTTTCTGTGGTCAATTTATGTAGTAAATAAAATACACTTTGTATGAACAATAATTATTTGCTTTTTATTTTAATATGCTTGGTGAGTATGTGTCTGGATAATGTAGATGGAACAAAGAAATGAGCTGGACACATCTTGCATTTATACAATTGAGATTTTCCCGCCTTCATTTTAAACTGGTCTTCACTCTTTTTTATCTCTTCTGATTTACGTGCATTTGCCGGTAGATAATGGGTTTTAATGTGCTTTTGACACAAGCTGTTTTTTGAGAATCGAGCCTAAAAACATTTTTTCAAATTAACAGAGGGGAAAATAAAGGACAATAAGAAAAACAATACTATAAATTACCCCATATAGATAAAGGAAAAACAAATAAAATCATTGTAATGTGTAGATCGTTTTGTTCTGTATATTTCTATATTTAAATGGATAATTTAACTAACAAAAATATATCAAATAAAGAGTGCAGACCAAGAGCCTGCAGTGTGTGAAAAAATACCCAAGTAATATAGTATAACAATGAAAATAAATTTACATAATTAATAAAAAACGTAATAAACACTTACATTACATTGCAAACAGCTAAACAACTTTTTTCTGCCAGTTTTTATCATCTTATAACTATCTTTGTTTGGAGTCATATTATCAGTATCGATTGTAAGATTATTATCCATATCTAAACATAAGCTCTGGAACAAGTTTTTATAAAACAAAATGTAAGAAAATGCAGATTTTATTCATATTTGTATATTTTTTATAAAACTAATTTTCAGATTAATACAGAATTAAACTCGACAAAGCATCTAGACATATCTTTAACATCTTTCTATATGTTAAGCAGTAACGACAATTACAATTGAAAAAACATAAAACGGGTAACTATTAATCAAGATAAAATTTCTATGGATATGACATATTTAAGTGAATGTGTCCATTATTTGAAATATAGTAATAAGTATCACAAATATAACATCACAAATAAGTAGTTTATCGTGTACAATAGGGTAGTTAACGATTTCTCAGAAATAGGTTTATAATTTGCCTTATGGTCTACTTTATCTAAAATATGAATATTTCGGCAAAAAAACAACAGTTGCATATTTTATTTAGCAATTTTATAAACATTTTGACATTTCATAACTAAAACGCGGCAATCTGTCATGGCGTCTCGAATGACGTCACGGGGTGCAAAGGAAACATCTGTTTAGTTGAAATGTAATTAAAAGTTTAAGAAATCTCCGGAACGGCTGGGCGGATTTTGACGGACTTTTTTTGGTAGATAGCTGAAGTTACTCCGAGTAACTTAGGGTAGTTTCAATTTTCGCAAATGACGATTCCGCGTAAAAAAATAAAACTCGTAAAAATTTGAACAAAATCCTATTCAATGTAGTTTTACGGGCTAGTAATGTAATAAATGAGAAATATTTTTACTTTATCTAAGAACTACATTTTTTTAAGGAAAATATATAGGGTTCCGTATACAAACATTAAAACGCAGTGAAGAATATAATATGAAACGCAGGCGCGCTACTCTATATATGAAAAAAGATACCTCTTGGTGTTCCTTAAGTGCACTTGATGTATTAAATATTGATGCGCAGGCTCCACATGCATACGTTTTTAACAAGTGTCGATCCAATATAGAGGCAATTGCCAATTCTGGAATAAATCATTTATTAATGTGTCGAGTACCAATAAATATAAGACAATAGGAAAACAATGGAAAGCTGGCGTAAGTGCTCAAGGGGTTAATAATTAAGTTTGTTTCGAAACATGTCATGATTAGTTTTTCAATATTTTAAAAGTGATAAAATTCTATTAGAATTGTAACAATTTTTTTATGTATGTGGATGTTGACTGTTTATTTTTTGTCATCAAAAAACAAGCAACAAAAATAAGGCGGACAACTGCAAACAACATTAAAAGTATGACATTTATAAACATTTTAAAGATATGACGTAACACACTTCATACAAATTGTACATTATTATTCATTTTACGGTAAAGTAACCACCAAAAATTTTAAACAATTGTATCATGAAATTTTATAAACCAAATTAATTTCATTTTCATTTACGAGTATATTATCATTCGCTTCCGGTTGGTTTCAATACGCAAACTCGAATCCATCTTTACCGACTGAAGTATAAATTTTCGATCATTTTCTGGAACGAAGTTCCTTACGGCAGGCTTGGAGGAGATAGGGATTTTGCTGCGCGACCGAACTGAATAAAATGTGATAGTAAAACCGTAAGAAAAAGTCCGTGGAATAAAACCGTTAAATGAGACGTGCGCAGGCGCGACAGTCGTATACACAAGCGAGTAGTGTATGATACCTTTCTCTTTCTCCTTCTTTCTTTTCGTTCTCTCATCCCTTCTCTCTCTATTACCACTTGATAGTTTATTTAAGATTAGACCATTTTTTTTTTTTGCAAATGTGTCGATTCTACATTAGCCGAAGGAACTTCGTTCCTACCTGGTGTCCCACGACACCACATCTTTTTTTTATTTTTTTTTTTTCTAAGTTTCAGGCCAGGTCAATGATAGGTCACTGCAGGGGGCGACGCGGTGCTTGCGAAAGCCACCCCGTGTCGCTCCCATCCCAAATGCAGCGGACGGCCCCGGGGGGTTTTAGTGGGTATTCCCGGGCGATTCTCGCCCGGGGTTGAGTCCCACACTGGCACGGAGCTCGTCCCTCCGTGCCCCCTTACCTATTGTATTGGGGGACTTCGTTCTCACTAATACAATAGGTAAGGGTAGTGCGTAAATGCATTTCCCCCGGTCAAAAAAAAAAATAAAGGTCAATGATAGGTCAGAAAAACCGATTTATTTTCGGTTTGATTTTAATCTAAAATTTAAGATTAGGTATTGAAACCGACGTTACATCTGTTGTTTTCAATAATTACACTCTAGTCAGCTACCCTGTTGAAGATAATATGTGAATAAAACAAAAATTAAACTAACGCCGTTTAGTTAAATTGATGTCAACCCTCATACTGTTGTCTTCGCAAAGTTTTTCAGACTCGTGGACATGAAAAATTATAATGTCATCACTTTTCGGTTCATTATCTGTTTCGTTTGCGTCTTCATACATTCTATCTGGAAGAGGGTTTTATTAATTTTTTTTTAAATCATGTATGTAATAATATGAACATATCAGAGTAATGACCAACCAGATTTCATAATTAAATATTGCAGCAAATTTGGTAAATGCACAAAAGCTCCTTGATTATTGTCCAATGCTTTTACTTTACCAGTAACAAGGGTTAGTTTCCTTTTTAATTTACCAGTGTTCTCTTTGCCGTTTCTAATCTGAAATAATCATTATAATAAAAAAAAAAACAACAAAGATATAAAATAAAGTAACTTTGTCCGGAGAAATAAATATTTTGTATTGTGGTGAATGTTTTGAAACTTTGTAAGACTTTATGATCCCTTTTACGATTTCCCTAAGACGTAAATGAAAACAATTGACGTATCTTTGAGAAATGGTGACAAAAAAAAAAACTGCATGACGTAGGTAAAAACCTCAAAATAATGTGTCTCGAGCATTATCTGTATTGAAATGAAATTTTTTTGGCTAAATTTGCAGCATTAACGTGAACCTTGGCATAAGCCAGCTACATTCAATTAATGAATAAATGAAAATAGATATTATTGTGAGAATTATGAAATTATTGAAAAAGCATTTCATTCAACCGAAAGACGTCCACTGCCGGACATAGGTCTCCCCCAAAGGGGGGGGGGGTGTTAGCATAATTTGCACGCTTGGCAGACGGGTTTGATCGCAGTCGGTGTTTGTGGTACTCAGAGAATGTTGATGTCCATCCCCTGGTTTACCCCTTAGTGGCCTTTTTCGGAAAGATATGGGGGTGGTACGATTCGCTGCCGCTATCACACGGCCTGACATTACTCGCCCTAAATGAAGTATGGGGGATGATTGAAAATTTAAATGTTTCATACATGCATACCTTAGTGACGATTAAATTTTGCCCCATAATAGATTGTCTAATAGCGGGCACTTTGAAGAGTTCCACGACGACCGCTTCAGCCGCGGCGATATCTTCACTACTATATGTACTACCATTAGAACGTAATGTGTGTTTCAGTAACCCTATAAACTGCGAGTTACTAAGGTCTGTCCCACCTATAGTATGAATATATATTTAAAGTATTTCACATTATGATTCCCATTGTAACATAAAAGAAAATGATCAGACTCCAGGAATAAAAAAACATATGAAAAAAAAAATTGGCAATAATAAAAATATTAACAAAGAATTATTATATATATAAGATAAATAAAAGACAATGAAAATAAACGATCTGTTGCTTTTTAATAAAGAAACGAAATATCATAACGGCTAGCATGATTATTATTATTATTAGCATAGCAGCCTTCTTAATGTGTCGAGTACCCATAAAAATAAACCAATATAAAGACAATGGAAAGCTGGCGTAAACGCCAGGAAGGTGCTCAAAGGGTTAACCATATAAACTAAACTCCTTACATTATAAAATATAAATAATAATACATAATTAAAGAAATATATTTTCTTTACATATATGTATATTTTGTTATTGAATACTAAAATTTTAGTATAATATTCTGCTATTTACAATAAGTATAAGGGAAAGATGCGTAAGGGATAACAAAGGAAACGTTCATTCTCCGATGCAACTCGTTTATTATTGAATGCTTAATGTCTAACATACCTTAATGTCTATATAACATTACATCCCTACCCTTTTCCTATTTTAATTAAGATCAGCGCAACATGTCCTTCCTTTCCATTCCTCCCTATTTGTAGGTATTCACTCCTTTCCTAAGCATTTCATCTTTCACACAGTCCATCCGTCTTTTCTTTGGTCTTCCCCTTCCCATGTAACCATCCATATTCATATCCAATACCTTTCTTACAACATACTCTTCCTCCCCGCGCATCACATGTCTATACCAGGACAGACGAACGCCCCTTAACTTGTCTATTATTGGCGCCACTTTCAAACTTCCTCTAATATTGAGTAATCCTAATCCTGTCCATTGTCGTTACCCCACACGGCACACATCCACCCCAACAGTCCCTTTATGTGTCAACATTCTGATCCATATAAGACGACAGGTCGTATTATGTTCTTGTAAATCTTCCCCTTTAATTTAAAGGGGAAGATTACAATATTATATATTATAGTTTATCAACATTATTATTATTAGGCTAAGTTAATTCATAAGTTTATAAGTAAAATTTTGAAATGACATATAATATATACAGTGTAATTTAATTTTAACATACATATCATCACGCCTTTCTCCCGTGGGGGTAGGCAGAGATTACGTCCTTCCACTTGCTACGATCTTGACACACTTCTTTCGCTTCCTCTACTTTCATGAGCGCTTTCATACATGCTCGTCGGTTATGAGTACATTTTACCTGGCCTTTATTTAACACATGATTGATTTGGTCTATATACGTCCGCCTAGGTCGACCCTTACCGACTTGCCCATTCACCCTCGCCTTATAAATTAATTTCGTTAATCTTCTCTCATCCATCCTCTCTACATGCCCAAACCAACTAAGCATACCTTTCTCTATTTTGGTCACCACATCCTCTACCACACCACAGGGTTCCCTTATCATAATTTTAAGTAAGACTAATAAAAGAGAAAAGACAAAAAAAGAGTAACAAAGAGGCAAAAGAAAGAGCCTAAGAAAAGAAATAGAAGGAAGAAAGGAGGGAATGAACGAATTATGTATCCCGAGTTGTTAATACCAAAGTCCCTGATTACGTCAGGGACACTAAAAAAAAAAAATATATATACTCGTATAGTTTATTTACAATAGTATTTATCTACGTCATTTTTTTTTGCACAATTTCACTGTAAAATAATAATTTTCTATACCAACTTACTTAATTTAACTTATGTGCTTTCATAAATATTATATATACTTATCATCAATTAAATTATTTACTTACTTAATTTTTGGTTTTGTATAATCTTTTCAGAAATTGTCATTGGTTTCCTTGATTTTACCACTTTTGCGACTAATCTTTTCCCATTCGTAGTTTTACCCAAGATTATTTTATTAGGTATATCTGAAAGGATAATTAGGCATCGTCTATAATCAAGTGAGACTAAAGAGGGGCGAGGGGGTTCAGAAAAAAAACCATCAAACATAACAAGGCTGCAGTGAAATATTTGTGTCTAAACTTTGTGTATGGAAATACTTTAATCGCAAAAAATAACCTTTATATTCCGTAATTATCTCAATTTGTCACTTACTTTAATAAATATAAGCGGATATGAACAAGTGTCAAAATAATAAAAAACTTATTAGTCAACACTTAATCTGTTCCAAATACTAATAAATAA
This sequence comes from Samia ricini, assembly GCA_014132275.2. Classification (NCBI taxonomy): domain Eukaryota; kingdom Metazoa; phylum Arthropoda; class Insecta; order Lepidoptera; family Saturniidae; genus Samia; species Samia ricini. Next base: position 8,116,318 of record AP028159.1, read on the forward strand.
AAAATGGAGGTGTCTGTTTGTAATGTCAAAATTAGTTTTTTTTACTAATAGTTATGAATGTATATACGATACCTACACTAAAAATGCAATTTTTAACATTTTTGTCTGTATGTTTGTTCCGGGTAATCTTCGGAACGGCTGGACGGATTTTGACAAGGTTTTTTTGGTAGATAGCTAAAGTTATTCCGAGTAACTTAGGGTACTTTTAGTTTTCGAAAAAAAAAAAACGAAATAGCTAGGGTTCCGCGTAAAAATATTAAAACTCATAAAAAATTGAATAAAATCCGATACATTGCAGTTTTTCAGGCAAGTGCTTGAATTTATGACAAATATTTTTACTTTATATTAGTACTTAACAAAAATTAGAGGTCCCTACAAAAAAAATAGAGTGAAGAATATATGAAACGCGGGCGCAGCCGCGGGCGGACAGCTAGTTTAAAATAAACTATACACTGTAAAATATAATTGATTGTCTTACGGTTTTTCGGTTTTTTTCGAAATGAAATTGTTGAAATTATTACTTTATTTGCTACATATTCGCTAAATGTTGAGTCATTGAAGTAAACATTCTGTATGAAATAGATTGCAGCCAAATCGCTACCCCGACATACAGGAGTTGTCATGTTATAGACCTTGTTTTCAATATATATTGTAGTATCTTGTAGTATATAACTTTATACTATGTTATTTTGGTGATATAGTTTGATGGTTATGCACAAGTCTAGTGTATCGAAATAATGACACAGGACTTTTAATCTAAATTTCCCAGAACTCCATTGGAACACTTAACAAATAGTTACACCACTTTGTTCGTCATTGAAGATGAAGATTAATAAAATTATATGAACATTGTAAAATATTTAAAGGCTCAAAAGGGCTTGAACCCAGGGCCGTTAGACATACTAATAAGAAATAAGAAGCCGACATACACGTATATTGTAAATTACTCTATAACAATAGCGCATGTTTGGAATTTTTGGCGGGATCTTAGTCTGTCATTTAGCGGTTGTTTTTCTTTAATTCATTAAATTTGTGTATATACTATACTATACTCTATATCATATAATTTTGGTGGTGTTTTGTGATATAGTTTGGTTATTGTGTACAAGTCAAGTTTATTACGGAAAATAACGGGTAGCATTTATTCTGAGGTGCCGCACAAAGCTCCATGGAAAGTTCTAGCAGGATTAGTCAGTTTTGCTGGAGCTTGGTAACGCTGACACAGCATTGATTGAAAATACATCTTACCTACATGACATTGGCACTAATTGTTTTAACACAAATTGCCATAATCGAAGAAGTATATTTTTATTGTGTGCAATATTGATTAGTCTGTTGTGTAAAAACATTTTTTTTTTATGCATGGGTTTGCAATGTTTGACCCTTTACTGTGTAATATTGGTATGAGTTTATTTGGTATAGTTTGATTATTTAACAGATATATAAAGTCATGATAAGAGTTGTCTCAAAAAACCGTCAGATAATTCAAGTAAAAATAAGTAGAGGGATACCTTCAAAATTAATGTTTGTTTTGATTTTATAAGCACTGCCATTTTGTTCTTTTATGACTTCCACTGTGTGATCCATAGAAACATCGTTTGAACTCGCATTCAGATTAACTTTATCTTGTTGAAATACAATTTCTTGTTTTTCACAGCATTCTGGAAAAATGAATACAAAGAAAATGCTTTTACTATCAATTATTTAAAAAAAAATAATACCTAGTATAATTTTTATAACCTGTCAGTCACTTATTAACATATACTAAGTGCATACAAGTTTGATAAAAATCGGACAATTACTCTTACCACCTCATAAGTATTGGCATAATTTTGACAGAAAAAAAATTAGATTTTTAAGGAATATTGCTTATGCAATCATCATACAAAGCTCATCGTCCCCTATATCAGCAAATTGAGGCAAAGATAATATTTTAATTATATTAATAATACTATCTGTGTGCCCGCATATTTATCACTGCATTTTTTTTTACGTAACCCAATTTTTTTTTGTGAGATTAAGGAAAAATATATCTCATAAATTCAAACACTTGCCCGTAAAGCTGTGCATTGAAAAGAAATGTGGTCAGTTTTTCTATTTGTTTTAATTTTGTTACGCGGAACCCTAATCATTTTGGAAAATTAAAAGTACCCTTAGATACCCGGAGTAACTTCAGCTATCTACCAAATAACTTCAAAAAAGTTCCGTAAAAATCCATCCAGCCGTATCGGAGATTATCCGGAATAAACAAACAGGCAATTTTTTTTATTAGTATAAATATAGATTTATATAGCATAAAGATCTATTATTAGTACGTATATAGTATTTGTTGATTGATGATTATATTAAATGGACGGTCCCTACGTACAAAACGACATGTCAAAAATGACATCTGACCAAGACTTGACCGACAGGGTTATCTATCAGGTTTTTCACGAAAACATAAACACATACATAACATAACCATAACCATATACATTGAGAAAACATAAACATATAAATAGAGTGATTTGAATATTCATTCCGCTCTCCTGTGAACCTCGGCTTTTTTAGACATGTCCCTTTGTACGTAGGGACCGTCGAAATATTTACCTGCATGATTCTCAGTAGCATCAGTTATATTATCCATTTCTATCTTGAGATTTTCATTACCATTGTCAAATGTTGTATCATATTGGTTATAATATTCGACATGATTAATGTTAGGGACTGTTTCAGCTCTTCCGATACTGTTAAATAAGGATTAAATTGTAAATATTATTATATAGTAGCTTTTATAATTTGCTTCACCCTTATGACCTGTATTTTTATTTATTAATTTTCTAAAAAAAATTATAAGAAACTTTATATAGGTAACCATAATTTCCAGTTCAGATATTTCCATACAATAGTTTTATGTAAACTACATTTTCATGTTTCATATATAGGTATGGTTCTAAATAGTAAACAGGCATATGATCTGCGTGATCGTAAGAGGTCACTGTAGTCGAAAGACTCTTGTGACTCAAGTTAGAACATGCATGTTGTCGACTCTTTGGAAATTCTTTCACTCGCCTTTTGAACACACTCATACTGTATTTAAATAGATAACTGCAGCTCATTACGATCAACAATTTAGCCATTAGCAGGAGGAAACTTTTGACATTTTAGGCTCAAAGATTTGAGTCATGTCTTTTTGTCAATCGTAAATTATATGATGGTAAAGGCTATGACTTTAACTTCTAAAAATTAATCTTACAATTTTGGATGCACAGATTTATATAGTAATTACAGCCATCAAACTCAAAACTAGTTTTGTAAGTGTATAGAAATAATGAATTTCTTAAAAGTTATTTACCTGTTTGCATCTATCTCTGTAAAATTGTTACTCTCATTCCTTAATTTTTGTATTAATTCTGTAATTAAAGATTTGTTTATGAAAAACTATCCTGAGGTATATATATATAAAAACTAGAATAAAAACAATTGTATTATGTATACAGACTATCATTAGTTGTGATATCATGAAGACCTAATGTGTTTAACAGAAATATTTTTTCATTTGATTCTAAAAGTATCCAGCCATTTCTTTCAAAAGTTTTGTATTGGTCATCACTTATTGTAACCTGAAAAATGAACAACTTATTTCAGGTCATCAACAACTTTCAATTATCTCATTTAAAATTTAATTCAAATTAAATATAAAGAGATAAATAAAAATACGATGAAATATAGTAAACAGTAGGTAAAGTTGAGAAATTCTGAAACAAAGATGACAAGTTAGGGTAGAATGCACTTTATATTTTGAGATATAACTAGAATTATATATGATTAATTTTGTGATATATTCCTTGAAGAATTTAATTAATAAACCATGAATTATAAGATTAGTTACCTCAGCACAATCACCAGACTGCTTATTACTTTCATTAACTCCAGTCACATTATTTATTAGTGAATTTTCAGGTGTTAATTCATATATTGCAACATCTTCTATCTGTTGGGTATAAACTTATATTTACACCTAAATATATAGTTGATAATTAAATAATTACTTTATAATAAATCTACACTATATATGAAAAACCTTAATTTATAACTGGTATTAGAAATTTATTGCATAGACTTTTAATTTAGAAATTACCCTTTCTTCCTGTGTATTAGTGTTAACATCAGACTCTAACAAGTAACTGTTGGTATAAACATTACTATCTGTAGAAGGTAATATATATTCATCTGAAAAGTTTACAATAAATTATAGTCATAGAGCAATTAATACAATTTTAACACAGCATAATTTATCTCACAGTAAGTAAGTATAGATAACCAATTCAAGAAAATTCATTAAATATATAAAACTATAAGATTATGTACCTACTGAATGAAATATTAGTGAATAAACAATCATATCAAAGTATGTATTAACAACTTAAATGTTGCAATAATATTTAGGATATTTTTTTGGTTATTTATTTAATTTACTATATAAAAAAATGCTAAATATTATCAGGGGCAAAATAAGTAACATTTCAAAGCAGCATAATAACCATGTAACATAAGATAAACAAACCTGAAACTGAAATAAGTTCCGTGGAGGTATTACCATTTACATAAAACTGGTGTGAGTCAATATTATACATGGCAGGTGACAGGGCATCTACCTGTTCCTCTTTGCTTGTCTCCTCTTGTGTCACATATTCTATTGGCTTAGTCACTTAAAAACAATTAGTTCAATACACAATGTATCATAAATTTAAAAAAAAACAAAGTTAATTTTAAAATATTTATGCAATGACTGATATTTATTACTTGGCTTATAACTCGAGAACTAGTATATTAATTCAAGTATTACTTCTTTTAATCATAATCTCTGGGTAGGTTTTGGTATATATTTCGTTATAATAAGAAATATATCATAAGTTATACCGATAATTGTGAATTATGTCGACAAAAAAGACGTCGCCAGATTCAATGATTTACAAATAAAAATATACTTACGAATGTGAAAGTTTCCATCATTTTCTACTACAAAGAATTTCACTGCTTCAACTTCTGAATTATTTGCGGGTAATAATTCATACGTTTCTAGGGTATTCTTCTCCATTCTTACAATTTGGAAATACGGCAAAAAATTTCATGAGTAATAACTTTAGAATAAGCAATCCTTAATCAGATCAAAACTCAAACTAAAGCTTATATGAAGCGCTTTCCAATAGAAATCCATTTATTTTATATTTTGTTTACAACCGTCGGTAAAGACGTTAAAATGAAAGAAGTCATTTTTGACAGTAATCTATTGTAATATTTTGACAGTTCACAGCATCGATTAATAATGTTCACTGGTTGTTATTCATCTCCTCCGTAATATTATTCTGTGTTCATCTCGATTTCACAGTCTGACTTTTTGTTGCAAAAACAATGAGTTTCATATCAGCTCAAAAGTTCAAATTTCAATAATATTCAGATTTATACTATAAATTTTTGGTAGGTACCTAGTAAGTAAAGTAACTATGGCAACGCGAAGTCAAAGACAAAGTTACTTGTCGAAAACGCTTCACAATGCACCGTATTTCTAAATGCATGAACGTAATTTTTTAACTCTATAGGTTGATAAACAGGGGCCTTGAATTTTCCAATGACCATTAATTCTACAATTTCATTTAGCATTAATTTTTTTTCAATAATAGAAGCTCTCAAATACCAGTCATCAAGATGAAATTTACAGAATGAAACATCACATCGCCAAAATTGTTTCACCATGGGCAAGTCAAAAGCACATCCATAGTACACTATTGCACCATTACGTTCAAGTATTTTTAACATAACATCTTCATATCTACCGCCTAAACAATTTAACGCTAATACCGGTCTGGACAAGGATGTATTAAAGCATGAAATTTCTTCCGCTTCTTCTAATGTAAATACAGCTGTAGCACCTATGTTCATTAAATATTCCTTAACTGCATTATATTCACAATGGCTTGCTACTATGTTAAAAGTTTGAATGCCCCAAGCTTTACATAACTGTATGACACATTGTCCACATGGACTGTTAGCAGCATTTTGAATTATTGTTTGTCCAGGTTCTATGCATCTAAAATCTTTAATCATTCTGTATGCCATACAAGGTGCTATAGTAAGCATTGAAGTTTCAGGGAGTGGTAGATTTGGTGATATTACATGAACATCTCTCTGATGGTATACACCATAATACCTCCAAGTACCAAGTAATCTAGATGTGAGAACTACTCTATTACCAGGCTTGACTGTACAAACCTGTGTATCTATCTCCAATATTTCACCTACTCCCTCATTTCCAGGAATAGATGGTAAACAGGGCAATAAGTAATTTTTTCCTGAAATACAAATGCATATAGTTTATTTAAAAAAATAATTGATGCCTATGAACTTTTATGTTATAGTCTAATATGCTAAAATTCCATTTTTTTTGACACAAATAAAATGACTTAATTAAGACGATATACCAATAAACAGCATGCAATAATATTCATTTATTACTTTTAGACACATATTTTTATATTTGTTAAATACATATAATAAATAACTAAGATATTTAGTATTTTACAATAAAAATCAGGGATAATTTAAGCAGACATTTATTTTAATAATTACAGGTAACATTTCTTAAGACAAAATATTTAGTGAAGAATTTATTAACTGAAGTCTATTATATATTTGCAACCAACAAAGCCTTTTGATGTAAGTGCATTTTCTAAAGCTTCTTTGTAATTTGAAAATTTCACCATTTTGTGGACAGGTCCTTGTAACTTATTTTCACACATTAAAGAAACAATATCTGTAATCATTTTGTCCTTCTCTCCTTTATCTGCTTGTTCATTCCAAGCTGTCATCCAAAAACCAAAGAATGAGAGATTTTTGAATATAAAAGATGATGTTGGGATCATCACTGGGTCCCGGGACATTCCACCATATGTTACCATACACCCTGAATGTTGTAGGTGTCTTAACATTTCCATAGCATTTTTTCCACCAACACAATTCAGTGCTAAGGAAGGTTTCTCAATCGTTTTGTCCTTAAAAATAGTAGTTGACCTTAACTCTTCTTCTGTTAGTACATAAGTTGCTCCTAAGCATTCTAAATATTTTTTTAATTCATTTATGTCTGGCCTGTTTTCTTACAATATTAATGTTCTTAACACCCCAAGCTTTACATATTTGGATAACATTTTGTCCACAAGCACTATTAGCTCCATTCTGGATCACCACAAGACCATTTTTAACACATTTAAAATCTGTCAACATTCTGTAAGCAGTGCAAGGATTTACTGTAAGCGTTGATGCTTCAACATTGCCTAATGCATCAGGTACTACTCTCAGAACATCTTTATTAAAAGTACCATAGTTTCTCCATGTGCCTTGAACTGGCTTTGCCACTATAACCTTATTTCCTAGGCAAATGTCTTTTATATCTTTTCCTACATCTTCAACAATACCTACACCTTCATTTCCTGCTATGCAGGGTAAGTTTACTTTCACAGGATACTTGCCTAAAACAGTATATAATATTTTATTAAAACAAGTAATTAATTGTAAGAGACTGAAGTAAAATATATATTTAAGATACCTTAAAATGGCTTTCTTGACTTGAAAAAAAAAAAAAAAAATCAGCGAAAAAATACATTTTAGATAAAAATATTTTTTTCGTGAAACTTCTTCAAAATTTGTTTTATGTAATACCTTGAATTGTATTTATGTCAGCCGGATTCACCGGCGCAGCCAACATTCGAACTAGCACTTCCTGACTTCCAAGAGGAGGAACTTCGCACTCTCTTAATTTCACAACATGAAGCGGATCTCCAAATTCAGTGTATACCAATTGTTTAGACATCAAATTTCGGAATTTTATACTTGTGCAATTGTTTGCATAATGTTTAACTGATGAAAATAATATTTTTGTATATGGTAAGAGAGCCATGATTTCTTTTTACAGTGAGTAGATATGTATAACAAATAATTTTATAATTTACTATATATTTCAAGTATATGCTGGAAAAGTGGAATACTATTATCACTTCTTCTTCTTCTTTTTTTAACTTGGCAACTCAGTCCTCTTTAGAGTCTATTACTGCCATTTTCAAGTAGTGAGTGTATGTAATTTTGGGCAGATGGCGGGAATAAGTGGGTAAATGTTGAAGTGGCAATATATAAATATACATAAAATGTCAAAATTACAATGATAATTTATGATAATTAAGGAATTTAACTAATGATTTAACATAAATTTTGTTATTAAGAGATAGTATAGATGACAAGTCACAAGGAAGAATAGCCTTATAATTACATAAAATATCATACAGTGGTAAAGAGTTATATAGAGAACAGTTAAAAAGAATATGCATGATGTTACCCTCTTCCAGACCACACTCACAGATAGATCTATCTCAAATTCTTAATTTGTTCAGGTGGACTGGCGAAGAGCAATGGCCAAGCCGTAACCTCGAAATAATAGTTGTAATTTTCTTGCTTAATCTCCATTTGAAGAACCACGGTTTTAGAGAAATTTTAGGTTGATGTCTTTTATAAAATTGACTTTTATTAGACTGATTCCAGTCTAAATTCCATTTTTCCACCAAGTCTTGACGAGGTAGAAAAGAAACTAAATCCTGACTATATAAAGAATTATCAGTAGCACCTTGAAAAGCAGCCAGTTTTGCCAATTCATCAGCATTTACATTACCCTGGATACCTGCATGCCCAGGTATCCATATCAAGGAAACTTGTAAACCTAGTTGAGAACAAAATAATAGTTTATTTTTAATTTCAAGAGAGATAGGAGACCAATTCGATTTTTTAAAAGGATTATGCAGAAGAAATTGTAGACAACTTAAGGAATCCGTGAATATTACAGCTCTTGCTATTTTTTCCTCTACAATATAGCTGATACATTTCAAAATAGCCAAACATTCCCCCGAAAAGTTAGATATTCGAGAAGAATATTTAAAAAGTTTAAAATATCCAGAAGAAATTCGATAAAAAGCTGCCCCCACTCCTCGACACTTATTATTTTTAAAACCAGAAACATTACCATAAAAATCTGAATAGCTTTCCATAATAGATTCAACTGATTTAGAGGCATCAGTAAAAAAGACTTCCGCATTAGGAGCGTTTTTTTCCATAAAATTCCAAAGTTTAGAATCCGGATTTGAAACACCTTTTGTTATACTTATTGATAAACGTACATCAGGTTGGAAAATAAGAACATTATAATCAAAAAAGAAAAGAGGATTACATGGAAAATGTTTAATGACGCAATCATGCTCATTAATATTCCTGAGACTATGGATTAAATACGGGATGCCTTCGATGCCAGTAATTATTACTCTTTATAATCAGGCTGTCAAGATAATTTAACTTTTGATGAAGAGGATGGTGCAGAAATTGTAAAGATTTATAAAAATATCGATCTGATAAAAAAAACTGTCTTCTAATGTGAAGGGGTGCATCCGCGCATTCTATTTGTAGTGCATTAATAGGAGTACTTTTCATAGCTCCAATGATAATACGAAGACTCTTAGATTGAATAAGGTTGAATTTATGCATTACAGATTTATTAACAGGGCAAAGTGTGAAAGAGCCATAATCTAAAAGACTTCTTATCATTGCATTATAAATTAATTTTAATGTAAAAGGATGAGCACCCCACCAAACCCCAGAAAGTGCTCTCATAATGTTAACGTTTCTTTCACACTTACCAACTATATAATTAACATGCGGAACACCAGTACATTTGCTATCAAATATTCTACCTAGGAAAGTAATTTCGTTGCATAAAGGTAACGGCGACTGATTCAAAGACACAATAATATTAGGATTTGATTTTTTACGAGAAAAAACAACTATTTTACTTTTAGAAACAGAAAATGAAAGATAATGATCAGACATCCATTGCGATAATCTATCCAATGACTGTTCCACAATTATTGCAGCCTGTCCTATTGATCTGTTAGAGGAATATATTAATAAATCATCAGCATACTGAAGAACCGAACACTGAGGTAAAACTACAGAATCTAAATCACTTGTGTACACATCGTACAAAATAGGACTGAGTACAGATCCCTGCGGGACACCATTCCATAGTACTCTACTGTGATTATTCACTCCTAGAGCCCTTAAGACTATGGTTCTACCTGTGAAAAGATTAAAAATGAAATCTATAAACTTTAAAGGAACTTTAAGGATCTGCAGTTTGTATTTTAATAATCTCAAGTCAACCTTGTCATAAGCAGCTTCAACATCAAGAAATGCAGCTACCAGAGTTTCATCTCTAGTCAACGCAATTTGAATATCTGTCGATAAAATTGAATGACTATCAGAAACACTGCGTCCTTTCCTAAATCCAAACTGAGACACACTTAAAAGATTATGATGCTCTAAAAACCATTCTAACCTATTTTTAATTAGATGTTCTGCCAATTTAGAAGGAACGGATGATAACGCCACAGGCCTAAAGGAATTAGGGTCTAAAGGGTCTTTATTAGGTTTTAAAATAGGAATTACAATTTGTTGTTTCCAAGATTCTGGAATGCGACCAGTTTCAACAATAATATTTATTAAATTTAAAACAAATGATAATGTATCAGGTTTTGCATTAACAACAAATGCATACGGAATGCCATCAATCCCAGGTGAAGAATCAGAAACACGGTTCAAGACTAGTTTTAATTCCTTTATTGAAAAAGGAGCCTCTAAGGACTCAAAATCGCTATTAATATCAGAAATGTAATTGTAAGGCATTTGATCAAAATTAGGAACATAACTTGGAGCCAGTTTATTCAAAAAGGGTTCAACCCACTCAAGCGAGAAGGAAGTAAAATTATTACTTTTTGTGGACGACCTAAAACGACGAATGTTTCTCCATACTACAGATGGAGAAGTTTCAGGGGACAGTGACAAACAAAAACGAAGCCAACCATCGCGTTTTTTCTTTTTTAGAAGTCTTTTAGTTGCTGCTAAAGTATTTTTGTATTGAAGAAAAGAATTTAAATCTAACACCAAGTTACAATTTTTTTCAGATATATTACGTCTATGAATCGCCTGAGTACATTCCTTGTCCCACCAAGGTGGAGACATAATATTACTCCTAGCAACAGTTTTACAAGAAAAAATTTCATCAGCTGTTAACGTCAAGCTAACAATTAGGTTATTGTATGATTGTTCTATATTGTATAAAGAAACTTCAGGTTGTGATGTAATTTTATCATCCAGAACAGAACCATATAACTCCCAGTTACAATTTGTTAGTTTATACTTCAGTAACGGAGGTAGTGGTGTTAAGCAAGAATCTGAGATAGACTTCGAAATAATTATTGGAAAGTGATCACTACCGTATGATAATTCAAGGCACTTCCACATTAAACAAGAAGAGGTGGATGATGAACAAAGAGAAACATCTAAAAAACTTTTAGATTGCCCCGGAATACCTCGACGAGTCACCGAGCCATCATTTAAGACACATAAATTCAAATCATCTAATAAACTAGCTAGTTCAATTCCTAACCTATCATCATTTGGAGCACCCCACAGGGAGTGATGCGCATTAAAGTCACCTAAAATAATAACCGGAGGAGGAATAGAATCAATAATAAACTTAAGTACAGGAACAACTGAAACATCTTTATGTGGAATATAAATAGAAAGAAATGAAACATTTTCAATCCTAGCTGCCACTGCATTTAATTTTCCTTTATTAAAATAGGGCAGTGATAAAGATTTGAATAAAATATTATTTCTAATAAGAAGAGCAGATCCTCCGAAACCATCATCTCTGTCATCTCTCAGAATTAAATAACCTGGTACTTTAAATAAAGTACCTGGTTTCAACCAAGTCTCACATAGAGGTAAAATGGGTGTTTTATATCTATTAATCAAATAATATAAATCACTTCGTTTTGATAATATGCTCCTACAATTCCACTGAAGAATGTAGTCCATGTTTAAATGAATTAAATAGTGTAACTGATATGTTTTGAATCAAGGTGATAGCCACGTGGTCCGGTAAACAAGAATTGGAAATAATATTCATCAAGGAAAGAATCAAGGCATTTATATCTACATTTTCATCATTGAAATCCTTATTATTATTTAAGGCACAACCATTACTTGAAAGAGGAATATCATAATTTTTAATTAAATCTTTGTGTTCTTTAATATCATACCCCTTGGATAAAGGAGCATGTGTTTTTGGTTTCAATAAAATAGTTTTTTTATATGAAAGAGTATTTCTTTTTGAATTATCTAATGGAGTGTTCATTAAGGGTTTTTCCTTATTAGGAGTGGATGTTAAAACCTCAACAAATGATTTTTTGGTAGATAAGAATTTTTTCTCAGCCTCTTGGTAGGAAACTGAATGATTGGACATATAGTGTTTTATGTTTTTTGTCGCACAAACTCTGAACAACATTTATCTGTAGCCTTGTGATGTCCAGAACAATTAATACAGTTATATTCCCCATCGAAATCACATGATGAACCATCATGATTATCACCACATTTATAACACCGAGATAAACTTCTGCATTGTACACGTGTGTGACCAAAGCGACAACAATTGAAACATTGAACTACAGGATAGATATATTGTTCAACAGGAAGAGAAGAGTAACAACAAAATACCTGAGAAGGCATAGCTTGACCATCAAAGGTTAGCACCACTGTCTGTGTAGGGATCCAAGTAGAACCCTCAGGGCTACTGACCTTCCTACTGAGCCTACGCGAACGTATTATTGACCCAAAGCCAACCGGAATTCTCAAATTACTTACAATGTCATTATGAGACCACTCTATAGGAATCTCCCGAACAATTCCTAACTTGCATATATTATATGTTGGAATAAAAGTTTTATAATTATTGCTAACTAATATAGAGTTGTTCAAAAACAAATTGGCAGCCAAAGCCGACTTAAATGTTACCATCACACGATTTCTACCAATTTTTTTGATACCATCTTCTAGTATATTCTTCATATTGTTTTTTTGTAGAAAATAGCCAAATTTAAGAGGATGCAGAGTTGTCCCAGCTTTTGGATCCTCTGATACCAATTCCACATACACAACATATGGACCAGGATCTGTGTCTTTATATAGTTGTCTAGTTGAAAAATAGCCATCTGAACCTGTATTAAGGATTTTATCAGAATTAAAATCATTTTCCACCTCAGAAGCCTTAGTGGATAAAGGAAGACTGGTTCGAGAAATCTTATTATTAGCTAACGCCCACTTATCAACGCGAATAGGTTTTTCTTTCATTGGTTTAAATGACTGTGTTAGTTTACGTCTTATTTTTTTCATACCATCGCTACTGGAATCTAAGTCCAGCGTGTTAGAATCAGTAGAAATATATTTATCTGCATCTAAAAGCGTTAGTAAAGGATGCTTCTCAGGAGGGGGGTCAGGCTCAGGTTCTATATCCATGTTTTAAAAAACGGAACAACAAAAAAAAAAACAAAACTTACCACTGTATATTATAAAAAATACACAAATTAAATAAACTATGTACAATTATGAATAAAAAGTTTTGATAGTAAGAAGAAAGGAGAGAATAAACTAAAACATTGAATATATTACGCCACAAATTATTAACACCAAAAAAAATCGTCCGCCCAATACGAAGTTTCCCGCCGAAACTATCTATTATCACTTATCAGGGATGTCAAAGATAATCGATTTTTAAATTAATCGATTATCTAAAATCAAGAATCAATTTTCAATAAATCGATTATATTACTCAACTTATTTTTTTTAGTAAAAAAGATAATTTATGTGATTGAACCAATAGTTTAATGTGAAGTTGGATTAAACCAATGTAGCCAAACTACATTTAAATTGAATTTTGCAAACAACGCCATCTGTGCGATTATTGAAAAAACGCGTGGTCGCTAAACGTAAAAATGGAATATTACAGATTGTCAATTGAAAAAAAAATCTTGGTTCCTTTATCATATTTAAAACTTAACACATTGTTGTTCTGGTTATTATCAACTTGGTAATTTAATTATTATGTACAAAAAAATGTAATTCTTCAAATAGTGATAAAAAAAATCGATTATTTATGACATTTTTAGGATTTAATGTATTCCTTTTCAAGGAGAAGGCAGATGTATTAGACCATGCAGCCAAGTCTGACAGGAATAATTTTTATACAATGTTATAAAATAAATCTTTGTTATTAAAGATTTCCGTCAAATGGAGTGGATGGGAGATATCAAAAATCATGTAAAATGGTACTAAAATTATAAAATGTAGGGTCAAATACTGTCAAATATTTCGTGATCCAATGTTGCCATTTCCTATGAATTCGAGTCGCTAATATCAAAAGTCGCTAAAACTGATTCTACCATATCGGCTATCGCAAGCTCGTTTGAATTACTCACCGAATATATAATTTTGTGTTGAGTTAAAAAAAACATGTATCTTGAGTTAAAAAAACATGTTTTGATTTCTACTCTAAAAGTAGTCAGATAAGCTGTTAAACCATTTGTGTTCTTAAATCAATTTTTGTCGTGAAAAAATTAACAATAGTCGTCATTTCTAGCGACAAGGTCGCTAAAACGGTCAAAATCGCGCCAAAAAACTTCAATATAATAAATTTCATACTTATTATTCACCTCTGCTCTTTTATTATTCATCTCTGTTTCATAATATTTTATTTGCTTTCGTTTATTCTTTATGAGAAAAAATGCAAAGGTACTAGACCATTCAGCCAAGATAACACTTAGGAACACTTCATAGATGTGGATACAAAATGGCGGCCTTCCGTTACTGCGATTCCAACGGGACTGCCTGGAGATCTCAGAATTCATGCTCCGTGCCATTCTTTTCAATTTACTTCAATTGTGCATTATAACTAAAATGCCACCAAAGTTACATAACATACTGCAAGTTAATGAATTAAAATAAGGACGACTGCATGACAAACGAAAATCGCGCCAAGCACTCTTTCCAGCTTCAGAAAATCTGTTTATTAATTTGTTCATTAATCACGCAAAAATAATTACATCTCATTCATTGATTTATTTAGTTACATTTTGATATGTACATAATATAAATATTAATCTTTTCGTGTATTATTCAGATATATTTTTTATTATTAGTATGGAGATTAATAAAAGCTTAGAGTAAAAAATAAGTTATTCGAAGTACTAATTATACATAGGCGAAATCGCGGGCAACAGCTAGCTCTGTCTAGTACCTTTTTACACCTAAATCACTGAAAAGACTTGGATAATATTTGGTAATAAATTGATAGATAGATTGCATCCAGGAGAAAATACAGGCAACAAATTGTTGGAATTCCACACGGGTGCAGCTGTGGGAACAGCTAGTTTCAAAACAAAACAACAATATTTTACGAAAGTTATAGTTGATTTCAATGTTATAATTGGGTTAAAAGTTCGCGTAAATCTTGTCTGTAAGAAATCGGTGGACACGTAAATCTAAATCTTTCCTTGCACACGGAGCAGCTGCACTTGGAGGAGCAATGGCTTCTGTTGGTAGTCTTTGTGGCTTAGTGATGCGAAGGCGCCGGGCACGAGTAAATGGCCAACTTGTACTACTATTGCGTAGTGCACTAGACCCGACGCCCAAATCATTGTCAGCAGCAGCAACTGTTGGTCTAGGGGCGCTGAAAATAAAATGGCGTATAAAATATTTAGATAGATGAGTATTTAAAATAAGAAAATGTTGATGAAAATATTTGAAACGGGAGATAATTCAGTGATACTGTCGATGAGATTTGATTGAGAGTTGATGAGAATTGTACGATGAATTTTCGCTAAAAATACGTTATTGTTGAAAAACAGTTTGCTGGTAAAGCCTAAGCCTATATAGTTCTCAAGCTTAAAAAAATGTCACCAACACTTGACAGTCGATTACTTTTAAGATTTCGAGATATTAGTTTTGTATTCATTGTTCATTTAATAGATAAATATATAATAAATAAATACATAATCCATTCATACATCCAACCATAATACGTTCATTGCTTGACATAAATCACCCCCAAATAGGGAGGGTAGATTGCCATATTCGACACCATTGTCAGGCGGGTTGGTGATCGCAGTAGGTGTTTGTGCTACCCAGAGGTTGCTGCTGCCCATCCTCTGGTTTATATCCCTTAGTCGCCTTTTACGACACCCACGAGAAGATATGTCTGTTTGTAATGTCAAAATTATTTTTTTTACTAAATAGATATAAATGTATATACGACACCTATACCAGAAATACAATTTTTAAAATTCTTGTCTGTCTGTATATCTGTTTGTTCCGGGTAATCACCGGAACGGCTGGACGGATTGTGACAGAACTTTTTTTTCTTAGAGAGCTGAAGTTACTCTGGGTAACTTATGTAGGTGTACTTATATTTTCGATAATAATTAGGGTTCCGCGTAAAAAAAAATATTTTACGGGCAAGTGCTTGAATTTATGAGAAATATTATATTTTTGTTTTCTTTACTTTATCTTATTACAAAAAAAAATTAGGGTTCCTTATAAAAAAAAATAAAACACAGTGAATAATATATGTATCGCGGGCGCAGCCGCGAGCACACAGCTTGTAATATTATAAATTATAATACAATTATATTGAAATAAATGTTGTAACGTATGTAACATTATCACGGAATTCTTATCACGAAATTAAAGGTACAGTAAATGAAAAAATGACGAAAGAATTAATCTTATATTATGTGTATATTATGGTAACACAATTGTGCTATACACTTTACAATAAAAAAGAAGAAAAATCTTACTAGGCCATTGTAATAGACGCTCTCAATCGGGCAGGTGTACTTACATTAGGTAAATCTATAAACGATTGTTTTTTCAAACCTGCAAATTAAAGTAGGTACTTCGTATATATTTCATGAAATAATAAGTAACTCTTACGTAAAGTCCAAGAGTCTGATGGTTTGGTAAAGGAAAGCAAAGAGAATTTTTTTTAAACCCCTGACCTTGAATTGTTAACCTCACTGTAATTTTGTTCATAACCAGAGGTGGATTTACAAATATGCCGCGCTTATAGGCGGAATATCATTGCTTATATTTCTTACAAAATTCAAATAGGAAATACAAACACCACGCAAACATTTATTAAAATTTAAAATCCAGCAAGAATTTTAATGCAATATTATCGTACAGACGTTCCTAATCTGCCACCGCATTCAATCATCCTAACCATACTATATTATTTATAGTGGTATATGCATAAATCGAGTAGAGAGATGTTTCGTTTTTTTTGACAAATTATATAAAATGAGAATTTGGCTAGTGTTAGAAATAAACGAAATAAATAGAGAAATAGAGCTCCATTTTCTCCCCGTAGAGGTAGGGCGTAATGATAAATGTCTTTATTAACAGACATGAAAATAAATACTTTCCTGAATTTTTTACATTTTTAATTGTGCTTCGGTCTTTCCACTTTTGTGAACAAACAGGACAGACGGAGCGACGAATGGACCAGCGTGGGATCTCCGCAGGTTTAGATGTGTTCCGGTTTTGAAAAGCTGGAATCTGAAGTGGTGCCTAATGAAAACAAAAATATTTTTAGCTTTTCGTTTTGTACATAATTACTTTTGCACCTGGAAGTAAAGAAATGTAATGGGATGAAAGAATTAATTCTGAGTGGTGTTTTCACATACCTACATAAAATTACATACATACATACATTAATACATACATACATACATACAAAATACATACATTAGCTTCATAAAATACATGAACGTCAGAGCCACTGTGATCAAAAACAGAGGTAGTGATTGAAATCTATCAGAAGTTCATCATCATCGCCATAATAATTTGAAATCCACAAACGGGAAGACATGTAGACTAACGTAAGCATTATCCTGTTGCTTCAAGAATGTGTTCCAGTGATGTTTCCGTACTCGAAATCTATAAATACACTAGTAATATTATTTTAAATATTCACCGGTGTTATTACATTTGTATTGAAAGCTAATATCGATGGGATATCCATATCACGACGGGTCGATAAACGAGAAAAACGTGAGCGGGAACGACTTCGGTCTGTCATTCGCCAACTGAGACCATGGATGCAAGCTTCGTTAGACGGGCTGAATCAGAAAAAGGAAAAATGAATTCAAACAAAGAATACTATAAAATGCATGTAAATAGCATTTTAAAAATAATGCCTGGCTGGGTAGCTACCAAGTTGGAAAACATGTCGCCAAATACCAATAGGTGTGTTCCGCCATCATCACTTGAGAACCAGTTATCTTTAGGCTAAATGCGTTTAGCATCCTGGATCATATCGTCACTTAACATCAGGTGAGATTATGAAAAAATGTAATGTAATATCAGAAACAATGACTTGAGTTTCTTGTATTATAATAACAATGTGAAAATTAACAATTTTTAAACTCTGTCTACGGTAATCTATTCTAAAGCCTATTTATAAGCCTTTGAAGAATGGCTCTACGAACGGAAAGAATCTGAGATTTGTAATTTAACAATAATCGCACTTTCAATGTTAAAATTCAAGCTACATGAAATTGTTAATTAACTAATGTATAACTTATTGAAAAATCGCGATAAAAAAAATTCCCTGATGGATTGTTATTCGTTGATCTATCCTGATTTTTTTCAAATTAAAAGTTTAATATTTAATATGTTTTGTTGAAGTGCTCAAAGGGGTGTGGCTTGAACAAACCTGATTACCTATTTTCGAACGTACTTTCAGCCCTTCGTAGAAATTATAAACATTGGTCCTACAGTTTCGGGAGCTACTTCGATAAAAAAAATTTACGAAATTTCCTTCTCTTTTGGAATCTTTTTATAGATTTGAAATATTTCAAATGGTTTTTGTGATATAAGCAAAAAACCAAATCCCTTCTTTTTTCAGTTAATTGTTTCTAACCATTTCATTAGGAGGCGGCGAAAACATTTTGAACTAAAAGGCACTAGTTGACTAAACTATAAAAGTGTGACGGAAAAGCAAAGCGCATACGTGCAAGCATTTATGTACAGTGCCGAATATAACCTTAGCGCCGCCCTAGGCACTGTAAAAATTCCACCTCATTCGCGAAATTTACGAATCGAAAAAATAAAAAAGTTTTAATTTTTTTTCGAAAAATGTACTACATTTTGTTCACCTTCTTGATTTTGCCGCCCTAAAATTACTCTAATTATTTTTCTTAAAATAAAAGTAGTCAGGTTATGTGAAGTAACTTCGGATATGTACCAAAAAAAGTCGGGTCAAAATACGTAAACGCTAGCCATATACCTTACATTAGTTACGCGAAAGTTTTTATATGAAAAAAAAAAAAAAAAAACAATGTATGTATTTTCATTGCAAGTATTCAACAATATTATTTAAAAGTCTTTTTAAAATTATATACAAAACTGACATTGATGCAATGATTACATCTTGTACTGCAATAGAACATTGCTAACAAATTTTATTCATCAATTAAAACTGTGAGAGAGTTGTATTTGAACATGATAATTGAATTGTCTATTTAATTGAGAGTGAAAGTAACTTGGGAAATGATGTATTCAATTGTTACTTATCGGTTGATGTTACAGTTGTTATCGCACCAAATGTTAATTACTAAGTCGTTAAACTTTCAGACGTTTCACATTATTGTTTAATTTTTGCAAAATTAATTAAAAAAATTATTTAAAAAAATCATATGTTATGTAAGATAATTTTCTATATTATATCAAGTTTGAAAATTGACGATTAACGGAAATAAATGTAACTAATTTCATAAGCTAACCTAACCTGTTTTTTAGAAAAAGTGTTGATTTTGCGGACCGTTTATTGTTTATTAGGAATGTAATATTAAAACATAGTAAAAGTCATATAAAAGCATTATGCACATCGAATCTTACGCTGTAATTTTCTACCTACGTGAACAACATCAACTCTGCATTTATTACGTGCCTCGTAACAGCGGAAATTTTTTCCGGTATTTGTTTTTCCGGAATCTATAAATAAATACATGTAGTTTTACAAATATCTTTGTGTAGTTATATAAATACATAGTGATAATTATTAGTTTTTTCCATTGGTTACGAGTATATTCGATAGAATAGAAATAGAATAAATATACTGAATTAAAGTGCCTGTTTATAATATCAAATCAACTTTTTACTAAATGCATATGATTGTATATACGAAACCAAATATACAATTTTTTAAATGTTTATCTGTCTCTGTGTTTGTTTCCGGCTAATCTTCGGAATGGTTAGACCGATTTTGACGAAACTTTTTTTGGTATATAGCTGAATTGTCTCCGCGTAACTTAGGAAACTTTTATTTATCGATAATAATAATATGAGCTCCAGTGTAAAAAATTAAAATTTATGAAATTTTGAATAAAATCCAATTCAATGTACAGCATCATCAAAACATTACTTTCTAATGATCATTAAAATACTATGTTACGTTGTGAAGAGCATACGAGTATATGAAACGCGGCAGAACCACGGAAGCACAGCTAGTTTAGCATAAAAAACGAAATTACTTATCAGATACGTCATCTTTTGGCAAATCTAGAGTTTTGTCTTTTGCTTCGTCTTCTAATTCTCTGCTTCGTGCACGCACCATGTCCAGAAGGAGCGTATCATGTCCACCTAAATTTTCATTGACACTGAAAAAGGCGGATGTATGGTCACTTTGATTGTGTAGAAGTATACATTTTTTATAATTTGCAACAATTAATTTTTAATGTTTTGATCCAGCATATAGATTTTGGCAGAATAATCCTTCATGAAAATATAATTGACCTAAATTAATATAATGCTTACTTTATACTGCCCCTATAACTGTCATAAAAATCACTCTGTTCCGATAATAGAGAGGTGAGGCGACGAGGTGATTCGACTTCTGATCCTGATAATGAAGGCTCCTGCGTTTTAGGTCGCATTCTCATCAGAACTGAGGTATATGGAGTATAGTCATCACTCATAAAAGATATACGTCGGTCTTGCTCTTCCTGAGGCCTTAAATCATATTAATTTTTACAGTTAAATATGAATATTAACAGTTACCTTACCAATTTTTTTTTGGTTAATAGCTCATACATTCCACAATAAAATATTGATTTAATTATTGATCAAAAATATTGTTTCCTACTAGTATTTACATTTTTGCTTTATTCTAACTGGACTAGAACTTTTGTCATTATTTTCCAATTACATTGCATTTTAGAGAGTTCCTCTTTTGGTCATTCTAAATGAGCTAAGAAGCGATGGCTGGTGAACTATCTGGCATATACCGGTTCGGTGGTCTGGGAGATGGCCGAGGTTGTACCAAGACCATCTCCTTTTAGGATAGAGGTGGTGCACTGGCTGCAAGAGGGTCACAATGCATGATAACACGATCCCGTGTCATGCTACCTTGATGGCGGATGATACAACTGGTTTTGGCGGTGGTGGGTTTTAGTGTGTAGAAGTCTCGCATAATCCTTTTGCTCCCCAGGGCATGAGGATTTTTATGGGGTTCTAACAGCTTCAAAAAATAAAGGGTAGTTAGATCACGTTCTTATGTATAAACGATATCGAAAAAAGAAAAATTAGGTTTATTGTTCTTGTTGATTAAATCTACCCAAGTTGATCCCAATTTCGGTGTATTTTAGATTCCGTTTGTTACATAACATCTGAAACTAGATAAAATACTTCTGCTTATTAAGCTTATATTCCTGGTAAAGTGGTCATGACCATGTATCGTCTGGTAAGTTGGTTGTGCCTTTTACGTGGTTTCTCTATTGAGAGATATGTTTTATTGTCTATTCTATCACGATAATTAAATGAGTTCAATATTTAAATTCAAATAATTAAATTGAAAGTAATATATAAAAATACAAATGAACTCGTCCTCTTTGTGCTCTTAAACCAATCGCCTGAATATGATGAAACTTTGCATCGTAATGCTTGCTTGCACAACTAATAAGTTATAATAATTTGTGATGGTATATTTTTCGAAATTATTTTTGTTAAATTATTATTATGATAAATTATATAGAAAAAGATTGCAGTGTTTTTGTTTGCAACCGCAAAAACATCAGTGGTTAGTTTTATTACTTTTTTGTAATAGTATTGAACTTTTTTTATTATATCACTGCACATTAAACTTGAAACTAAGCTAAAGAAAACAACAATGGTTGAAACGGCCAACTTAGAAATAAAATCTTTCTGTTTTACAACGAACAGAAAGGAAAGAGAGGTTTAGCTTTTTCTTAATTTGTGAGTCACGCGGCGATGATTCAGACGTACAGGTTATATCAACTCGCTTTGTATGAGACAGGTTAAGTAGCTAGCGATTTTATATAAGTAGGCGTCATTTGATACCTGGTAGACCTTGAAGCATATCATGATACGACGAATTTACTATAGGTAATTGAAGTATGGTGTTCTTTATTAACCTATTTTATTTATTAATTTATTTAAGGTAACATACAAGCATAATATCCAAGTATGTTGTCAATAATCTATACTAAAAAACAAAATTAAAGTGTCTGTTTGTAATGTCAAAATACATTTTTTTTCCTAAATAGATATGAAATGCCAAAAATACAATTTTTAATTTTTTTTTCTCCATGTCTGTTTATTCCGTGTAATCTCCCGAACGGCTGGACCGATTAAGATGGGACTTTTTTTAGTAGATAGCTGAAGCTACTTTTGTTTTTCGAAAATAATTAGGGTTCCGCGTAAAAAAATTAAAACTTATGAAATTATGGATAAAATCCGATTCAATGGACAGTTTTACTGTCATGTATTTGAATTGGTGGGAAATATATTTGCTTAAGGTTAATAAAATGGTGGAAAATAATTAGGAATCCGTATAAAAAAATAAAAAGCTTTATTATTAAACAGTGAAAAATATATGAAACGCGGGCGCACCCGCGGGCACACGGCTAGTATTATATAAACCGGTAAAAAGTTTATTATCTTTGTTATAGATCAATTCATAAACGACTTAAGCGATTATAAAAAATATTTTACACTTGGAAAGCCAACATTGAGTAACAATATTTTAAATAGAGATTTCAAAACATCCTTGCGAAGCCGGAGTGGGTCGTTAGTAATAAAATAAACTAATTAACAATTTCATAATTTATAATATACTTAGAAGAAAATCTCAGGATACCGTTTTTGTACATTAAGAACAGTTAAGAAAAAAAAAAACATTTGGTGTATATTTAAACTGCGTTTTAGTATTTTTATACGGACGGAGATAAAGTAAAAATATTTCTGATAAATTCAAGCTGACCATTGAATCGGATTTTATTCACAACTAGCTGTGTCCGCGACTTCGCTCGCGTGGAATTCAGGGGTCCCGTCACGTCCCAACAATTTTTTTTTAAACTATCAAAATGTGTCTTTCCGTAGACTCTGAAGTCATAAGTAATAATTCTGAACAATCCGAATTATTAAAAAGTAAGTACAGTGCCATCTATGAATAATAGTCAGAAATACATATAAAATTTGCTTACGTAATCTTTCTTAACACTTCGACTCCATGTCATCTAAAATAAACAAAACACGAAGCGTCCAATTGTATAATTTTAGAAATAATATTATTTTCCACGCCATATTTACCTATTGATATTCAGTTCACTACTTCCATAAAATTACTCCTTAATACAACATCTAAAATGCTTAGATATTGCATAAAAATATCAAAATATTGTTTTCTCATTTACTATGTCCTAGATATCTATTATTTAAATAATATACATGTATTTTACATTATGTCACTTTGTTCTATTTCAATCAAACCATCAATTGTTTGTTCACGAATGAGTTGACGCATTTAGTTACAAACTCTTCTTTCATACTAAAGACGCCGCGTGTCATTCAAACTACTATAACTTTTGATAGAGTGGACCGATTTTAATAAAATAAAGTTTTGATCTTACCTTTTGATATGCTTTATAATATCTCTTTTTGAATTTTTAAAATATACTTAGTACTTTGTAATTGATACCTGCACAAATAAACAGACAGACAGACACATTTCTAAAAATGATAGAAATGTGTTTAATTACCTATTTTAAGTCCCTTACAATAATTATTTTCACAAAAATCTAAAATGTACAGACACGTGAAATTTACAATTTTATTATTAGTTTAGATTTCATAACTTTTATTTTTTTTTCGCGGAACCCTAATAATTTTTGAAAATCAAAAGTACTCTAAGTTACGTGGAGTAGCTTCAGCTTTTTACCCAAAAAAAGTCCCGTCAATATCGGTCCAGCCGTATCGGAGATTACCCGGAACAAAAAGGCGGACAAATATTTTAAAAATTGTGTTTTAGTGTAGGTATCGTGTATTATTTTGACATTACAAATAGACACTTCAATTTTATTTATTAGTATACATTTAATTTTAAGAAAGAACTTTACTATGACATTGGTAGTTATTGCGTCAGCGTGAAAGTTTATTTCTGAATTGTTTTTTAATAAAAACAAGTTTTAGCTCATTTGACCTTTTTAATAACCTTCAATAAATAATATTTCAGACATAAATTAAAAATCTTTTAAAATTGTTTAAACTTAACTCATTAAGTTTATGTAGAAATCATTGGTAAAAGTAAAGTAAATAAGGACAGTTCGATTTCGCCGAGTAGAAACTATGAAATTAAGTGAATTCATAGTGTTTGAACGACACGACGCGACGCACACGGCTGGCATCGCGATGACCCGGAAATTTATAACGTTTGTAACAATATTTGATTATTTAAAAAGTTTTTTTACTAAAAATACACAGAAAAGTTTTCGTAAAATAATTAAAAAGTAGTTTTTTTTTATAATGACTCGGAAAAGTGACGACACTATACCGGATGGTAAGCACAGACAAACCCAAAAACAATGACGACTCTCGAGGGATTAACTATCAATGACCAGTCGTCCCTGTTATGTCGACCTTTATTTATGTAGGGAAATGCATTTACTCATTCCCCCTCCCAACTCTAATCCGGGAGTAAAATTGATTATGATAATATTTCTCTTTAAATCTCCAGATGCAAAGATTACAATTGCAATGTAATTAGTAATACAATTAGTTCATTCATTTATGATGATACTAGATTACTTAACTTCAGTTTCTTTTAAAAGTGTTTAGACGTTCTTTAATAGGTTATAACTAAAGGTTTGAAGGTATAATCTAAAAAAAACAGTTTCTTACATTTGTTTTAACGAATAGTATAAATATCACTAAAAAGAATGGCGAGTCCTCTGAGATAATGCACGGAATCAGTTTGGATTTACTTAAAAACGGGGCGATGACTAAAAATCCTCCGTTTCTAGACAGGCGTTTTGCAAAAGGTTCTGGGACCACTTTCATATTCTTCTAAACAGCATGCAGGGACTCCACTTATTGCCTGTGACAGTCATGAGACTGCACCCTAAAGTTCTAAAAGTATTTAATATTGCCTCTCTAGACGTATTGGATATATTGTTATTGGATAAGGATGTATGCGTCATGATTACTATACTATTTCCAAGTTCAATGTATCTACATTTGGAAGCTATAATGGCGTAGTTGGTAGTGTGGTCGGATTCCGCGTCAATGGACGCGAGTTCGAGCCTACCCATTCAATACCGAAAATGAGCTTGAGATTTCGGTGAAGGAAATCATCGTTGGTAGCTATCACCATGGCTTGGTGGCATTTTTTAATAATACCCGCCTGGGTAGCTACCATCCTCAAGTTTCAAAACCTTTCGCCAAATACCAATAGGTGTGTTCCGACAGCATCACTTGAGAACCAATACCTCTAGGCTTAGTGTGTGTTTACCATCCTGGACCACAACGTTACTTAACATCAGCTGAGATTATCATCAAAGTATTAAGCCTATAAAGTGTAAAAAAAAATATATCCTGGGTTTTTAAATACTTACGCCGAGGTGCGTCTAACCGAATAAAGTTTTGAATATCGAGCTTTCCAATCGCCATCGTTGCGCCAAACAGTTTCAATTTTTCTGCAAACATAATTTTTTATAAAGCTTCTAAAACATAAAAAAACTCAATTTGACGTGCTGATTTATCGGGAAAATGTTTCGTTTGAATTTTATTGGGAGCCGATATGTTTAACGAGAATCAATTATTATTATTATTGTTACCAGTTGTAGGTGCATAGAATCACATCAAATAATTATTTATTACATTAGTTTTGTTGCAAATGTTTATTTTGCCCGATGATTTATGATTTACTGAGTTTAATAAAAATGAGGTCAATCACACCCGCTTAAAATAGGAATGACGAATTTGAAATGGACTTAAAAAGAACAATATTATGTATCTGAATATTAATTTATTCGTATTGAAATAGCTTTTATAATGAATCTTCATAAGTCTAAAATTGTGGACTTTTTAGAGCATCGTCAAAGCACAGAATCTTCTAAAGGTAATGCCTCAGTACTTTTAGTCAACTTTGAATAAATAGGAAAGAAAATTAATTATAGCGTATGTTCATTGACTTATGTGTTAAAATTATTTGTGTGATATGATAACATTTCTTCATCGTGTTAGGATCTTAAAACTAATAAAATTGAAGCGTAGATTTTTTTATTTTTAACCTAGTTAATGCTGTTGTCTGGAAGGGCCTTTACAGCTTCACCGTAACTTTAGGAGAGAGCGTTGAATACACTCGCCACAAAGAGAACCATAGACTGTTTCAATACATACATGTATAATGGAAGACAACAGAACCATAGCGCGATGTAAAATCGTTCAAACAGAATAAATTTTTGTTGTCGTTAAGAGGATATCCTAGTGGCCTTTATTCCATACAAACGTAGTCCCCTGTTTCCTCCCTGGATAAAAGCATTAAATATATATGAAATATTTTTATACCAAATAATATATATCCACCACCGCCATGGCCGTACGTTTTGATTTTTTCCATAAATTAGTTTATGTAGAAACTAGAAGCCTTTGAAAATGAAAAAAATACGAGATTTTTACGGTAATTTTTAGACGTTCGTCAAACAAATTATATGGATAAAATTTAAAAAAAAAAAAACATAATGTGGAGGCATAGCCAAAGTATTTATTATTCTAAAACTGGAAAAAAAAAAAAATCAGTTCAGTTTTGGAAGAGGAAATAGGGTACTACAAAGTGATATTTTCGTCTATTTTGCATTGTTAAATCAGCCCGCGCTTGAGTTTTCCCCTTTCGATTTCTTTGGGCCGCAACGCGATTGCAAAATAGTTTTCTGAAATAACTACTTTTCTGACCGCGTATCCTCTTAATATATAAAATTGAAGTGTGTGTGTTTTTTTTACTAAATACATATGAAAGTAATTACTGTATGTAATATCTGTACCAAAAATGTAATTTTTAAATTTATGTCTAACTGTCTGTTTGTAACGGCTAATCTCCGGAATGGCTGGACCGATTTGTCGGACTTATTTTGTTAGATAGCTCAAATTACTCCGCGTAACTTAGGCTACTTTATTTTATCGAAAAAATTAGGAGTCGGCGTAAAAAAAATAAAACTAATAAAGATTGGAATAAAATCCTATTCAATGTACAATTTTACTGGGAGCTATTTGAATTTGTGATAACTATCTTTGATAATGTTAATAGCAAAAAAAAAATTGTAAAATATTAGAGTCCCGTATAAAAAAATTAAAAACTGTATTACGCAGTGGAAAATATATAAAACGCAGGTGCAGACGCGGGCACACAGCTAGTATGAAATATTTTCAATATATATTGTGTTTTACTTCTGTTTTGGACGCAAACGGAAATAAATTTGTGCCCATCGGACAACCACAAAATTAGAATACTTTCGTTATTCGAATTATATTTTTTTTCGTATTCTTTTAGGTGATCCTAATTCGAATTTATTAACATTAAACAATATATAAACAATGTCATTCAACGATTACATTCATCGGTTAACTTTATAGTTCCTTTGTTAGTACGGTTTGCAACTGAAGACCTTGGAATCGGTACGTGCTTGTTGCTCGTTGTAAAAAATATATATGACGAAAACCATAGTAATGAAACTTAGTTATGATATTACAAACAACCTCATTGTTCATCACGTTGTTTTATTAAGTTGAAATGTATGATAATTTACAATGTACCCTAACTATATATCTAGTGTTATTTCTTACAAAATTAATTTTAAATAACTTAGCCACTTTCATTTGCCTTTGATTTCATTCATCTTTAAATTGGAAAATAAATTCTAGATTTTATCAATTTTTTTTAAATTAAAGATACACGGAAATAGAAATAATAATAAAATCATTTATTTATGAATTCATATATCAATTGATCTCAGTCTTATGAATGGAAGTAGGAAAGGCGGAGGTTACTTCCAACTGTGCATTCATCATATTATTATAATTAATAATAAAATAAAACGAATACAAAACCAAATCTATACCTATATATCAAACGGGTAAGTAAGACACATATATATTAATATTTTATATCCTGAATTCGTGATTGTTTTAGTACTTACTGCATTGCCTTTTTAATTTGAGAATATTTATTTTGGTAATTTAAATATCTATTTATAAACGAATTTCGGTCATAATTTTGGGTAAATGTATCGTTCAAAGTCTAAAGTGACGTTGACAATTAAATAATGCCACAAAACGTTATTTGGTAATGACGTTATTTGGATTATTATAACGCAAATAGAGATTATATTATTTGTACTTACTAAAAAGGACCAGACCAGAATAAGATATATACGTATAAATAAATATATGTTTTGGGGAATATATTTGGTTTAATAATAATATCTAGTAATTTATAGAGTACTACTGCACTATTGTCTTCACGTAACATTTGTTATGCCAACTTCAGACCTGATAAAGTTCTGTGAAGCTGTAAAGACTCTTTAGTTCAACGTTGTTATTCAGTTAAACAAACCTCGGACTTGATCCGCGAATCCCAGCGTGAACACGAGTTAACTTTATTGTGAATAGAGAAGTTGCTAATTATATAGCTGCTAGTCTATTAGTTACAATTATCGTCTAAGTATTGTACTATATATTGTATTATCTATATCCCTACATAATATTCTCTTTTTCTCTGTCTGTTAGTCTCAAAACCTAATGGACCGATTCACATGACTTCTTTTTTTAAATTATATATTTATATTACATTATATGCAAACAGTTATAACGATAAAAGTGAACCAATCGAAATGTTTTAAAAATATATAAATTATAATATAGCTTTTTGAATGAACAAAATAAATAATATACGGTCGGAACCACGGGCACATCTATTATAGTTTACTTTGTTTTAGAGCACGTTACAAAACAAACATATTTTCCTAAAGTTAAGAGGGCCTAATTACTCTATTATTACATGTGTAATAATCTGCTATGTGCGCTTTTTGAAAGTTTGGAGATACCTAATATGCGCTATTTGATAATATTCTGCCTAATGGACATATCGTATTTTTATACGGAAACTAGACCTAATAGTCAAAATTGTGACATCTCCAAGACATTGATTTCACTATGAATATATTGTAAAACTATAATATCCACTGTTACTACTAATCTAGGCGTTAAAAACGCCGCTACTAAGAGACTTATTTAGAAACATGATCACCTTGAAATCTGTTGACCTGTAACGAGAACCTATAGGTACCTATAATATCACAAACACTACAAATAATAAAGCAGTACATGAAAACGGCAACACGCTTACTGAATTCGTTTAAAATGACATTTACTCTGGTCCCGTTAATTGCATTGAAACAAAACCCGCTAAGTTGCCTCTTTAAACGTCACTGATTTAAAGTCAAATAACCCGTGAGAATTCTGTATAATATTAATATGAATCATTGTGTTTTAAAGCATTCATTTTGTATCAACTATGTAAAAGTTCCTTTGAATCTATTCAAAAGTAAACATATTCAGAATTTAATCTACATCATTCCATATACATTCTAAATATGTTTTTGTGACACTTAAACATTTTTACAAGAATTACTAGATCGAAAACTCTTTTAAGTACTCTCCTTGGTTATGTTTGTTTATCTTTTTATTAAGATGAATAGGAACGTAGTATAATTTGATTTAAAGTGTTATGACGGAGACATGCGAAGCGGCCGAACCGCGGCGGGGCGCCTTGTTGCGTCGAGTCTCAATGCAATCTCGCCTACAGCTAGGTAGTCGTTCTGACCGCGAACACTGGCGCACACGTCGCGCCTCACCCACTTCTCGTTACTCGCTGTACACTTGATAACGCGCCCCAATTCAAACATAACAATCTTTCTAACCGCATAAACTTATCATTCATTCACTCACACCGACTATAGTAGTAAATCTAATTACGATAACCCTTCGGTCTAAATTGTAGGACCAGTGCGGGCCGAGGTTTTGAAACCGGCTTCGTGACCATATGATCCGCATTGGTCTCGGAACTACACGGCCCTATTAATCCGATCTCAGAACGGTCACGATGTGGATCTGTAAAAGGATTTCGACCTCTCGAATGATTTTCTGAAGTGTTAAGGATCATTGTGTTCATGTGACATGGATATAAAGGAAATGTGAATTGATTTTAAAGTTAAAAGCTGTGATAATAGAGTGCAATGGCTGGTGCTAATGAAGAGAGTGGCGGTGTTGAAGAAGGTGGATCTGGTTCGGCGGTTGATGGAAATCGGCGTTCAGGGAAACAGGGAATTAGCGGGTCTATGTCTTTGCGCACTCGCAAACTTGGCCGGCGTCTTTCTCGCAGCATGTCAATTGTTGCTTTGAAGTTACCGGAAAAGGCTCAGAGCATCACACGGACGTCGACTAAGCTAATGAGATCTACAAGTCGTCGTGATAAGAAGAACAGGTCCTTCGAACTATCTATCATACTCCCAGACAAAACACAAAAACAGGTAAATCATTATTGTCACTTTTCTTACCAAGAATTTTCTATTCATTTAAACTTCGGCTGTTTATTCATTAAAAAATAGTATGAATACACAAAATTGTTTTTTTTTTTAATTAATGTAATTGACGCAGTATATATTTTTTTTTTAAATAGGTTTATGTAAATAGGTGAGTACCAAAAGTTATTCTTATCAAAATGAAGAATATAGTGTCGTGTAATTGAGATATATAGTTATTAATTGTTTATTAAGTTTTTATTACATTAAAACATAATTATAAATTATTTAGGCTTATTGATATAATATTTGTAACGAAGCATACGAATTGATGATCGAGTTATAATTTAATTTTGTATTAGGGTATCTTTATTTAGGATTATGATTTGAAACTCTCCAAATGATATATGTTTGGTCACATACCAAAAAGGTTTATAATCTGTTGTAGATGGTACAACAACGCATAGCAGGTTTATAATGTGCGCTATGCATTCAAATGTATTATTTACTGACTCATTGCAATTTTGTCCGTGTTGTGCGTTTCGCCATCGTCTCGTCGCCCACACCACTGATTTCTCCATTGATATAATAAGGAGCTGCAATTGCTACTGTATTCCAAAACGATATGCATTGTTTAACTTTGTCATTGAACCGAGGAAATCTGGATAAACAAAGACTAATTTAAATATGTTGTTTTTTTTTTCCACTATAACTCTTTTTTATAATTATGTATTTAACTTAAATACTTTCTTAAATGAAACGATAATGGTGGAGTTGGTGGTGCGGCCGGATCCCGAGTCAATGGACGCGGGGTCGACCCCACCTATCTAAGTTTAAAATCAGCCTGAGCTTTCAGTGACGGGATACATCATGAGGTAATATAGCGTGGTGGTAGGGCATTTTCTAATGATGCCCGCCTGGGTAGCTACTACTCTCAAGTTTGAAAAACCTGTGGCCAAATACTAATAGATGTATTCCGGTAGCATCACTTGACGACCAATACTTCTAAGTGCCTACTATCCTGGACCACATCATCACTTAACAATAGGTGAGGTTGTGTTCAAAGCACTGAGCCTATTCAGTTAAAAAAATTACGTCTGTCTATGAACATTACGCTAATCAACACAATACATTTCTTCGTAAAGTGTTGTAAGAATTGTAAAATTTGTAATTGTGTGAAATAAATTACATTGTAATTTTTTATATTTTCAATGTTAATTACGTTTACAAAGCTGTTTTATGCTGGTGTCTAAATTAAAAAAAAATAATTAAAATACTGACAGACAATCGATTTTGATATTTCGAAAAAAAAAATCACGGGGTAAATTAGGAAACACTTATTTAGTTTTCTTGTGAACTCCTTTATAGAATATTTTAATGAAAAAAAAAAATAAGATTCAATAATACAGAAGTTTTGTTTAATATGTCGATTACTCATAAAAATGAGACAATAGAAAAAACAATAGAAAGCTGACGTAAACGCCAGGTTAGTGCTCAAGGGGTTATATATACAAATTAACTATTTCGTATAAATTTAACACGGTTTTAAATTTACAGTTAATCGTGAAATGTAAAGAAAATTATATTCATCAAAATAATGTAGAACCAAACGTATTATTGGCAAAAATACTTGGGTACAACAACTTTTCTGAAAAGATAATAATAATATGCAAATCAACAAAAGTTTTTCGTTTTTTACTTTTTTTTTTCATTTCTTGATATCATTTTTCAATACAACGAAGCCGAAATGAAATGTTTAGTTTGGTTCTTTAATTGCTAGAATGCGAACTAATAAAAAATTATGTTATTATTTTACAATTTACTTGCGGTCAGATTTTTATACATCTGATTGATGTTTGATCATTTTTGTACAGGAAACTATTATAAACAAATATATAATGTATATACCTTTAGTAGGTTACATTCATGAGTGTATGTACCTACTAACAGTTTATTCCACAAATGATTTGTCATTTTAAAACTAAGAGCGAATGCGTACAATAACAAGCCGGCTCGCGCGGAGCGTCCATCTAAAACTTTAATGATGCGAAAACGTTTTCATCTGGATTTAATGAGGAAACACGCCTACAAGCTGCAGTAGCTTTGTCGCATTTGACGGAAATGCGAATCCAAGGACTTAATATGAAAATTATATGATGTATTACTTGACTAATCGGCACTATTATGTGACTTATAATTTTATGGAATTAACTATTAAGTAAACATATATTAAACATATGTTTAATCTATACAAACAGACACATCAATTTTATTTATAAGTATAGATTTCATATTAATAAATACATGGAGGCTAATGGTGAGTGTGTTTGATATGACTGCTATTATAGATGTATGAATGGTGAAGCGCAAGAGAAAGCGATGTCGCAACGCGTTGAGTAGGTAAGTATATACTAACTAGGCAAACGTTTAGTGGCGTGCCACATGCGGGCTTCTGGTTTTGAGCACGTAATTAGTTTAATTTTTTGATGTTTAGTTTGATAAAAACACGGTAGGAAATTAACGATATCAAACACGACATATGTACTATGCACTAAGTAAGTCGTTTACGTTTTCAATGCGGACATATAATGTCGGTGAAATATGATTTGGCACAACGGACAATATGTTATTTCTGTCTGCAAATACATTTTCAATAACAAACACATTAGTATTAAAGCCAAAAAGTATTAGGTAGTACCTATATATATTTTATTGGATTTGCGTTCCATTATTTTGCTGTATAATATTTTAGAGATGAGAAAAAGTCTAAGAAGTATAGCTGGTATGAGACTGATAGATAAAGTAAGGAATAGTGTGGTAAGGGAACGTTAAGGAGTGGTAAAGGATGTAGTGACAAAGATAGAGAAAGGGATGTTTAATTGGTTTGTACATGTAGAGAGGATGGATGAAAGAAGATTGATGAAACAAATTTACAAGGCGAATGTGACTGAGCCAGATGGTAAGGGTAGTCCGAAGCGAACGTATTTCGACCAGATCGAGGACGTTCTGGAGAAAGACCAGGTTAAAAGTAACCGTAACCGTAACCGTAACCGTAACCCGTAACCGAAGAGCATGTATGAAAGTGCTTATGAAAGGTGAAGTGAAAGACGTGTGTTAGGATCGTAGCAAGTGGAAGGATGTAGTCTCTGCCTATAATATCCTTATGGGAGAGAGGCGTGACGATTTGTATGTATGTAAAATGCTTTATAACTATAGTTAGTTATTCTATCCGTTAACTTCAATTTTAACGTACAAAATTAACTAAAGAGAGGGTTATGTAAGTAACCTTGTAAATACTAAAATCGTTTTACTTAATTTTATCTTATAATTTTCATTTATAATTTCTACGAATAACTACGATTATTACAAACAAATTTACAATGAAATATGTTTTCTTGGAATGTACATATATTAGACATGTGTAAGTACATCGTTGATTATCATCATAGGATCTTATTATCATCATATGGTCTAATTGTTATAAAATGTTTTAATGTAGTACTTATTACCAATTAAATTTACGAAATAAACATATTAATTCGATGTATTCGTTGGAATGTATAACGTGTAAAAATATTTAAGTGGTTTCAATAAAGAGATGAAATAAAATTAGGCAGCAATGAGACTGCAGACAGGAGTGAAACTCGAAATTTGAAAAAACAGTTTTCATATCATAATTTGTTAATTAAATTTGTTTACAGCACTTAACTTTTAACATTTATTTTGGCTTTTACAAAAGATATTAATTTTATTATTTATCTCTGAGTGCTAGCATTAAAACGCTATCTTAAACTTGATATCTTGGTAGAATGTTGACTGCTGACGTTGAAATTGGTGACGTGAATCTATAAGTTTTTCCATCACCGAGAATCGTTCAACGTCGCTAAAGAAGTTTACTCTTGACAAACGTATAAAAATTAAATGTAGGAACAACCATTAAATCTATTTAAGACTTGTATGAATGTTTTGAATCACTCGTCGCGTCACTTACAAAACACGAGTGCACAATATACTTACGCATTTATAATGATTTATTTTGTTTATATCAATATTGTTCGTCACTGTAGGTATTTTTCAATTGATTATTATTTTGTATATAGATAATATAATTCTGCACGTAATCCACCCACAAGGTTACAGATAGCATTAGATCACAATTGGCTTGCTTTATAATTATAAACTATTGTTATATAATGACGCTTGGAATGATGACAAGTTATATAATTTTTGTATATGTATTTATTTGTTGTTAGGAGTTTTTACGTTAGGTATAATAACGTGGTTTATTATTGGTCATAGTGCATCAGTATGGAATGATTAAAGGCGTAATTACGAAGTTCTGTATGCGGCTTCCTGACGAGACAACGAAATGTGCGACACTTATTCAGTTACAGTTATGATGACATACACACTTCTAAGCTATAACCATGAAGGAAATAGCGAGAAACAGTATGCAGGGCATAGGAATTTAATGGTAGAACCTACGGATGACTCCATTGCAATATACCGTATACATTTCTGCCGCAAAGTAAGTGTGTCGTGTTAAAATGATGCGTCGTAAATGATATTTAGGATGGGACAAGAAATTATTTTTCGCATTAGCCATTTTCGGCGCCCCTTGCTACCTGGTTCCTAGACGGACCGCGCATTTCGTTTTACCTTAGGACCCCAGCTGACTGGAATTCCAGTTAAATACAGTTCATTTTACCTTTAGTTATAAATAATTATTATTATTATCCCGAGGTATATGTCAAACAGTCACTTTGATAGTTTTTTTTATCTTTACAAAAAAAGTAGAAAAAAAATTGTTGAAACTTTCAATACTTATGATTAATTATGGTCAAATACTAGCTTTCTTAATTTGTAGACTTGGCCTATGTTTTGACATTCTGGTCATTTCCTTCTTATTATTTTAATTTATAGTTAACAGTACTGTCATTTTGAAATAAATACATTTCATATCATATTATTTCTATCTGTAATTCGAATAAAGTTCAGACTAGCATGTTTAATATCTAGAGTATCATTTAACACTGCTATGGATTGCTAAAGTGTGTATGTTTATTTATTACATGGAAAAATTCTTTAGAAGGCGCACACGTTTTTACTGTTAACTATGTGGTTTAATGTGCAATCTAACCTTCCGTTATTATTTTCTCAACATTTATTTTATTTTCAGATATGACTTGCAAATACAATAGGTACTATAAATCTTTGGTATTAAACATCTATCTTCTATCTTAGATATTCTGTAAGAAAATGTAAAAAATATTTTTTACACACATATGAAGAATATAATAAATATTTATTGTGGATTTAGAGTTTTTCGTGCACTGTTTCATAAAAACGAAATTGTATTTCTTAAAATAATCATTGGTAAGAAATTCAGAAGACAAATTTATCATTGTTTTGATATCTATAGAAAAATTTTAAAAATAAATGACATGGTCTTTTCTTTAAATTGTAAAATCTTAGGGTTTTTGTAAACTAAATACAAAATTTTAGCCCAAGTTTTCATTTACACGAAAACAAACGAATATATTTTTAATTGTGTAACGTAAACTTGTGTTATATCAGTATGATTGATATCTCTTCGGTATAAATAAATGATTTTAATCTTTTAGCTCATTATTAATACTTGATGTTTTTGTATCAATATTAGAAAACTGGAAAGTTTGTGACTGGATAGTAGAACTAAATACACGAATCTGTAGAAAAAAATATTTTAACATTAGATAACCATAAACAGAGTTGAAGGTGCTTACTTCAAATTTTCGGGAGCTTACACTAAGAATATTTAAAAATGAATTACTGCATTTTAAAATGTAACTCTTTGGCATTAGAACGCAGTTCGTTTCATCTATTCTATTTGTCTATTAATTTTACTTAGTAATCGTATCTAAGTAGCCTTACTGTGTATATCCTGGATATCAATTCTACACACTGTGAGATTTATGACTGACATATAGATTTGCCATAGTTTCAGCTGTGGTCACACTCTAAATTGATAGTAGTATATTTAAACAATGGCCATGACTTAATCATGGAAATCAGCCACGCGCACAGGCGTGCACAAAAATCTATTGCATCCAATCTGAGCCTAGGTATTATTGCATCTCTGATTACATTACGTAGTATTGTTTTTTTATTGTACAATTCTTAAAAACTTTTGGAAACATTTATAATACGAACTTTAATATGTCGCGAGAGTCTTCCGGTTTGAAAGTTTGGTCAAATAAATTAAGTATTCATCATATTTATTAGTTTTTAAATTTTAACTCTTAATTTATGAATCGTGACATAGTTTTTCAAAATCCGGAGTGTTGTTGTTTTATATTATTTTTCCCCAATAACAATGAGAATAGTAAATAGAGAATAAGGCAAATATATGGGTTATTATCAGTTTAACATAATTCGAACGACTTATGTGTAATTGATAATATGAGATAACATAGTTATTATATAACCATGCATGGAGCGAGGTTAACGCTAAATTTTCGTTTAAACTTTTATGTACTTAAGCGCAATATTCACTTTCACCGTTTTTTTCCATATCAACAATTAAATTGTCGTTCCGTAATAAATGAAATAAAATATCAGTATAAAGTTAATCGGGATTTTGAATATTATATTCTTGCGAGTTACACAAAATGCGATATATATATATATATATATATATATATATATTTCTAATTAGCTAATGCTGTTAACAAGAAAGGGCTTTACAGCTTCACCGTGTCTTTGGGTGCGAGTGCTGAAGGCAGTCAGGTGCAAAAAAAAAAAAAAAACTGCAATACAGCGAACCGTTTTTAAATTACTACTGAACAATAATTACTTAAGTGTTTGATACTAAATAATTGAACTTACTTGTTAGTACATTAAATAGTGTTGTATGTCTTTCAAAAAGGCTTATTAAGATGTATTAAAAAGACTCTTATCATATGTATGTGTGGTATATAGCTAAAACAATAATACAGAAGTAATCACTATCATTCAGTATTCACATTTTACAGAAACCAATTTAAAAGTCATTGATTGTATGTACATAAGCGAAGAATCGAAACATAATAAAATAATATGCATATTGTATTAATAGTAAAACTTTAACTTCAATTTATGCTATGGTTCGAATAGAGAATAATCTAGGATTGCGACCCAAAAACGAGATAGTTCATCCGATCTTTTTATTCGTTTCGTGAATCTATCGATACCGATATCGAATCGGATCGATTAGTTTTTGTTGTATCATCTATGTAAACTTCAAAATTGTAAATGTTTTATTCATGTCAATGTCATCCGACGTGAGCGCATATTACACCTTTATCTATTGCTAAATTTAATAACAGCCGCTAACATTGGTAACGACTTCCTGTTTTAAATGTCATAATATAAAATACAGAAACTGACATTATGATTATCTGTAAACAAGTCTTTCAGTACACACATATAGTCTAGTTACTTGTTTATCTGTTCTGTTTAATGCCATTTGCTCATGCTTCGCATCGAGGTGCAAATTAGTAACAAGGAAAGTATTGCTCAAGCAAGGTCTCTAGTTCGTAACGACTATCACTTTTATTTATTTAAAATAGCCGTTGGACCGGTCATGTTGTGGGCTGTATGTTCTATCGAACGCGATCAAGTTAAAAAGCTTCAAGAAGAACTGAAAAGAAGATAGCATTTAGATTGACATTTAACGTTGAGATACTAATAAAATAAGTATGATTACGACAGAATCATATTGGATTTCTAAAATATGAATGTTTTGTTGAAAAAACATATTAGATTGAATAGTTATTGTCAGGATAATACTAATTTAGTTGGCCTCGACAAGAATCGATTCTGTAACTCTTGTGTGTTTAGACATCACGCAAGCTCAACCACAGAGTTCTAATCCTGTGTTGTTATTATTTCTCTTTGTTATAAATGCCGGAAAACAGCATAACAAGTGACGTAGATTCTGCATAGAACAATTGTTATGTTTGATTGGTCGCTGTAGCGTGGTGAACTGCCACATCCATCGTGTGATTGGTAGATCAGTTCAACACGCTTTACTCTACTACACATGCTTATGTTAGGGATATTTCTTGGACGAATTTATATTTTTAACACTTTCAATGATGATAATAAATTTTCAATAGGTTATTATTAACTATTACGAACAGTAAACAAAACCTATGAAAATAAAAGTATTTAAAGGCGTTACTAATATTGATGTCGTTATGCAAATTTAGTGAAAGGATGTTGCATGCTTATGATATTGCTGCTATTTTCGGGCACATGTGAAAGTGATCATATTGATTACAAGTCTACTTTCAAAGCATAACAAGAGGGAAACTTAGAAACATTGTTACCAATTACAAATATCACAATGTTTATTTATTGTTAATTTATGTATAGAATTTATAAATATTTCATTTTTAGAAGTAAACTAATTCCAGAATCAAACTAAAGGACACACGATTTTAAAAACAACGTATGTCTCATATTAGTGTTTTTTTTTTATTGTTTGGCTTTCATCCAAGCTATTTAAGACAGTACGTAAATATTAGTAAATACTAAATACAGCTTATTGCATAAGATTCATCAAGTTCTTTTCATCATTAACTATTCTATTACTAACTAATTTAAAATTATTGATGCTCACTCACCTAATAATTAGGCATAAAATATGTGCGTAATTCTTTCTCTTGACCAACTTTTAGGTATTGGTTATAATAAAATGGTTTGTCTAAAATTTATTTATTATAACATATTTATTGGATAGCACTTTCAAACAAAAGATTTATAACAATGGATTTTTTAATAAAAACTAAACCAGTATAATGCTTTCTTTTGGCTAATGATAGTGATGTATTATGTTTAATGAATAAACATTAGGTGCGATAAAACTAGCTTGAAATATTTTAAAACTTCCGGAATCGAATACATAAAGAAGCGAAGTCTGAACAGAATTTTGCATATTAGGTTTGTAACAAATACCACGCGTGACCAATGAACCGGACCAGTGTGTTTTTGTCATCTATACGTGATTTGTATAATGTAGATATGACCTCGAGTTACATGTATAACTTATGGTACGTAGTCTTTGTAATAAAGATAATAAAAATATATTCATCAATAAGGCTCATTAGCGAAGTTTAGTTATCGGCCGCAGTAAGGATTTGTGGGCAAACAACAGCTTTTAAATATTGCATTCGGTTTCCCTATAGATATCAATTGTTTACAATACTAATGACAGGTTTAATGTTTTTTTTATTTTGATAACTTAACTCTATTGAATTACACCACAGCAACTCCACTGATGTAACTCAAGCTACTCTCGCATTTGTCTGCCTGCATTAGTTATATTTTGATAAGAAACACAAGGATAATGTGGAGAAAATGGTGAAGAGACTTGTGTTCGTTGGTATTGGGACCATCAAAGGTATGTTGAACGCTCCCTCATAGTAACAGAACCAGGATCAACGAGTGTATATTATAGTTATCCTAAGACCTATCACCATATTTTGGTCCAGACGCCAATTTTCAACAGGCTCTTATTGCGTGGTCTTTTTCAAGTTTATCTTACTGAATCTAACCACTTTATTATTAAAGGGAGTAAACATTGTTTTTTAGTCTATATAAGCGCCGATACTGTGTGGTGCCGGCTAAGATTAGTACCAATCCATATCTTCCCGTGAGTGTCGTAAAAAGCGACTTAGATATAAACCAGGGGATGGGCAGCAGCATCTTCTGAGTACCATAACACCTAACTGCGATCGTCAACCCGCCTGCCAAGCGTGGCGATTAAGGCAATTCCTCTCCTTTTGGGGGAGACCTATGCCCAGCAAGAAAACTCTTTCGGTTGAATCAATCAATCGATTAATATAAGCGCCTTAAGTTAAAGTAATATACTTACGAATTTGTCTTTAATGATTAGCTTCTGAGTGCTGTCGCTTACTTATTTATCGTCATTTTCAGACGTTCGTCAAACAAACAAATTTGGCGAATAACAACAACAAATTCAAACCGTAGAGACAAGGCCAAAGTCTTTCTTATTTTATAATTTAATCTTTCTAGTTTTGGAGGAGAGGCAAAAATATGAAGTATTTTGCATAGGTACAATCAACCCAAGCTGCAGTTGTTACTTTTGCGCATTATAATAACACTTTCACTTTATTTTTTATACGATACAGGTTCAGTTCTTTGGCCACAATCACACTTGATGTTAAGTGACGCTGTGGTCCAGGATGGTAAACACACTAAGCCTAGGTACGGGTACTCAAGTGATACTGCCGGAACACACCTATTGGTATATTGGTAACAGGTTTTCAAACTTAAGGGCGGTAGCTACTAGCTACCCAGGCGAGCGAGCAGAAAATGCTCTACCACCATGCTATGGTTTCCTCACGATGTTTTCCTTCACCGAAAGCTCAGGCCGATTTTAAAGTTATAGTTATAGGATAGGTGGGGTCGAACCCGCGTCAACAGATTTCTGAAGTACCTAAACTTGTTGTCAACTGCGTTTAGTCTTAATTAGCGAATTAAAAATCTTTGTGAGTATTTAATTTGTATACATTTCCAATCATTTATAAAAATACAATGCACAACTCTGAGTCTCACAGTATCTTACAGTAGGTACATTAAACAATTCACCTTCACCCGCAAACTGCTTTGTCCCTTCATAACAATGTTACAAAATGATGTGAAAATATTTGCTGTTCATACAACAAGTTGCTTTTTTATATCCTCTGTAACTCAAATAGATAATCGGTCCGTAAATTAATCGAGAGGAAACTCTTTGACGTTTAGCTAACCGTGAAGTAGCCATTGTTGTCGATCCAATGATTTTCAGGGGCACCATGGATTTATTAGCTGTTCAAGTGGACTATATTTATTTATAACCAAGGGAACCTTTTTATTATTATGCTTAAAAACGTTTTACTTCTGCTTCATCAAAAATAACTTATTGTAATACATAGAAATATATAATGTTTATATACAATTATATGTATGTTATTTTACACTTATTGTCATTCAATATATTTTATGTCAACATCATGGTCGACAGTTCAAATAATAAGCTACCAAAGCTTCTGTCTGTCTAACTCTACATATTCATTATCGAGGTTTACAATGACAAAACATTAGCCGAGGCCAGTAATGACATAAGTTTCAGGTTCTTGGTTATATTTATTGTTATTCTCCATACAGTATCGACTACAGTGACTGGATTCCATTCAGAGATTGAAGTGTTTGGGCTAAATAATTATTTAATTTCAGAAACGAGCTAGTCGTATTGATGTTATTTCTGAAGATCCTAACATAATATTTGGTATTTCCTAGGTAGATAAATCATAGTATTTAACTATAAAGTATATCAAATGTTTCACATACTAAACATCTTTTCCACGTAGGATATTCTGACGTCTTCTGTGTACGTGAAACGTATGGAAAGGGGTCAGTTTAAACAGTATTTCCAATTGATGTACTATCCGCACCAAGGTGGGGTAATATGGGGTCGTGTGACGTTTTGAACCGATGATGGTTTAGTTGATAGTGCGGTCTGATTTCGCGTCAATGGACGCGGATGTAAACCTAACTAGCCAACTCTAAAATTAGCCTGAGCTGAGGTGAAGGTAAATCCTGAGGAAACCATAACATTTTCTAATAATATCCGCCTGGGTAGCTACCACCCTCAAGTTTGAAGCTAAATACCAATAGGTCTGTTTCCGGCAGCGTCACTTGAGAACAAGTACCTAGGCTTAGTGTGTGTACCATCCTGGACCACATCGTCACTTAACATCAGGTAACATCAGGTGAGATTGTGGTCAAAGCACTGAGCCTATATAGTGTAGAAAAAAATCTCTGGTGAGCTCCTTGCCAAATCAAAAGTATGAGTAATAAACAATACTAACATTAATTGATTCTTTACTATCGATCGACGTTAGCCGCAATAGTAAAACTGTGCTACCGAATCCAAGAATAATCTATCCCCGTAACGTCATCGACAATGTTATTTAGACAATGGATTTTTCCAGCTGTCCTCGTTGCCATGTTAACGATGATCAAAAAAAATTATCCCGCATCGTACTGAAATAGCACTGCTCTGGTCTGCCTGTCTCATCGAGTAAGATGACACGTCGTGCCCGTGTACCCTCTTTCTGACACGATGAAAACTCGGAGCGGCAGTTTTAGGTCACACTTCTCGTAATAGTCCCGAATACCGAACAATAAATTACGAATTACCGCAAATATTTACGCAAAATGTTTCCTTGGACGCGTCATAAATTTATATGAATCCGCTCGGTGCGTTTTGATAAATGTCAGTTGAAAGACATGTTAATATCGTTTGGACGTGTTTTATGCAATTATTTAAAAATATATAAAGTATGTTACGAGTGTCACTATGGTAACTGGTTTATATTAAAGATTTCTTCTTAGTTATGGTAATATCTTGTTAGGAGTTTTTCTGACACCTTAGAATACACGTTTCGCGTTATTGCACAATACTTTATTAAGCAGAACGCCATATAAATTACAAAATTTAGGATCAAATACGCAAGTTAATAATAACTAAAGACAATATCTAGTACTGACACCCTGAGATTCCGGCAAAAAATCAGAA
Organism: Samia ricini; assembly: GCA_014132275.2. Classification (NCBI taxonomy): domain Eukaryota; kingdom Metazoa; phylum Arthropoda; class Insecta; order Lepidoptera; family Saturniidae; genus Samia; species Samia ricini. The sequence continues at coordinate 8,159,770 of AP028159.1, forward strand.
GATATATTTAAAAATATCAATGAAAATTTATATTATAGAAATAGATAAAGATAAAGAAGCTGCAATGCATTTTACTTATCTATTTATCCACCGACTTTTTTTTTTTTATTGTTTATGACCTATTGATAAGCTTTTAAGTGTTAAAAACATTTATTTATTTATTGACGACCATTTATTAAAACAGTATCAAGTTCTTAGACTGATTAGAAGCTGTTGTGTAACCTTCGTTTTACAGTTGACTAGTGGCGATGAAATACCTTCTTGAAAGGATATTCTAATGGGTTACAATTATGTTCACTATATAGATATATTAAATAATATCAAAGTTCGTAAATACATTTACAGAGTTTAAATTTAGACCGTTCTGTGGAATATTTGATTAAATAGTAATTAATTTAAAATATATATAATATAATTCTACGCGATAGTAATGTACTTAATTCAACAACAAAAAAAAGATAAGAGAACGTTCAAGTATACCTATATATTACCTACTTGTTTATAAATATACAAAAGGTAGCTCGCGGTGCATGCATAGCGATCCCGTGTTTGCTCCTATTATGTGGCGGGAGGTACCGAGGGGTTTAGTGGGTAGTGGTCAACGGCGCTTCTCGCCGCGAGTCCCACACTAATCCTGTGTGACAGCCCCTTGCACTTGTGCGAGAGACTGTCACACATCTTCAGACGCGTTTCAGTCAGTCCTGGAAGGGTACGTCCCTATCAGGGCTGACTGGACAGCAAGTGCGTAAATGCATTCCCCTCGTAAAAAAAAAAGGTTAATTTCACAGCTTAGTTTCGGCTACGGCATTATTATTAAAGTTATAAAATCTCATTACTCGCTCAGTGCATCGTATAAAAGTGAAATACTGACCGTGTAAAGTGAGTGTAAAAAGCCAACGTAAAGGATGTTACAGTTATGCAATTAGCAAAGAGAATGGCGAACACAGTAATGTCCTTCTCGGGGCAACGGATCCTCGTCTCACTTTTGCATTATATATACATGAATGTTGTATGACGGTACATACCTAATAATGCACAGTTATTCTAACAGACGTGTATTTACAAGCTACTGTTGACTCAGTTAGAGATTAGATTTTAAAAGTCAACCGAAAGTCTACATTTACTATTATTTAAATTTGAAGAAAGAAAGAAAGAAGAAGAAGAAAGAAATAAATTTATTGTTAGATAATAAGTATATAGGTTACAAATATAAAAACACACATTTTAAATAGTTACGAATGAATCCTACAACAGCCCCCTATTCAGCTACTTGTTGCAACATCACCTTGCGGTAGATACTGCAACGCAGGTTTTCAATAGGGGGCGACGAGGTGCTTGCGAAAGCCACCCCGTGTCGCCCCCATCCCAAATGCAGCGGACGGCCCCGGGGGGTTTTAGTGGGTATTTCCGGGCGACTCTCGCCCGGGTGAGTCCCACACTGGCGCGGAGCTCGTCACTCCGTGCCCCCTTATCTATTGTATTGGGGGGCTTTGATCCCCTAAATACAATAGATAAGGGTAGTGCGTAAATGCATTTCCCCCCGTCAAAAAAAAAAAAAAAAAAAAAAAAAAAGGTTTTCAATAGGGGGCTTTGACATGCAAAGACGATCAGGCGACAAATAGATAAGCAAGAATTAAAATAATAATAAACAAACATTATAATTATGAAATGATGGAAGCAAGTGTGAGTGTAAATCCAGGCTTGTAAGAATTATTTAAGTGATAAGAGCAGAAAAAAAAAATGTAATACTGTACGATCAGATGTTGCGACTATAGGGAGAATATGTAATATTATCGTGTATTCGAAAATGTTAACCGTCAACAAGTGATTGGGTAATTTAAGTGCCTGTAAAGTTTCATTTCAATGTAGTATCTGGTCTGTAGCACGATGGTACGAGTACATATTGATTTTTTTGGATATTTAATAAATACTGCTTATGTTGATATTTAAATAAAATATATATTTTTGTAGGCTCGTAATGTCGGTGGAATATTATTCCAGCAATGAGTGGCGGCATATTTGAAAGATCTCCTGAAAACTGTAGTCCTATATCTAGGTATAGATAATGGAATATAGTTATGGATTGGGTGGAACGCAAAAGAAGATCTTGCCTCCAAATGAACTTTTCATAGCGATACTGAGGACACTTGGTTTTGATCACACCAAAAATCAAGGCGCCCAAGTGTGATTCCCTTCGCCCAGCCATTTTAAGTATATTGCTTTTATTTAAAAACGGCTTGACATGACTACTACTACATGACATGGTGCCTCAAAACAGAGTCTAGCGCAAGCATTTTGCACCCGTTGAGTTAATCGATAGGTATGCTACAATAAGTGAGGTCCATATATCACGTCACAGTAGTTCAATCTTGAAAGAACTAAACTGTCAGTAAGTCTTCTCCTTGAAATAATACTGAAGTAATTTCTAAAACAATACAGTATTTTGAATATATACAAAAAAATCCGAACGACATTATAAATGTGTTCTTCTAAACGGAGATGTCTCTACCTTATCAATATTTTTTTTCATTATCTTAATTTTTGGTCTTGCTCACAGGAGTTGGTTTATTTGGTAGGTACCTATTCTATAATGCTTTCTTAAAGTCAAGTTTTTTTCCTTTATTTTTATTACTCTTTCAAAGTAACAGGAATTATATCGAACTCCCAAAAGTTAGAATCTTAGTTATATTTGTTTACATATGTATATATATTTGTCAATGATATCTCGGTTATAAAATTAGTACAAAACGTCATAAATCTAAACTAATATGTTTAGGTATTTCTCGCTCTATATATAATTTATTTATCGACCCTTATATTCTTAACTTGTTACAGTATTGTTTACAGTTTTATATATGGCAGTAAAATGTGTTCATTAAAAAAAATAGACAATGCAATACCATGATTATTGACGACGTTAGAATCATAGTTGATCCAAGAGACATATTTGTTCAAATGTATCACGGGTAACAGCTCTTTCACGGCTAACAGCTCAAGTCGAGTTTCGTGCCATTTTGATGGCCTTGTGCTGGCTATCATTTCTAGGCTGAGCGCTTTAAGCGCTCCCCTGTAAGGTCGGTGAAGCTGTTAAGGCCCTTCCGGTCAACAGCGTTAGTCAGATAAAAAAAATCCAAATGGAATTTTTGTTTTTAATAACAGCGAAAAATATCATTCTTCCATTACTTTGCCATCTAAGTGCTAAGTTATCAGGATTATTTTAAATATAAAAGTTTATTAGTAACAAGTAATTAGTTTCCTTACGATAAGTTCTAACACGTTTTTTTCATTTTATCAAAAATACAAAAATTTGACTTGGAATCCACTAGTTCTATCGTTTTCAAAGTTATTACCGATTGTATTATGTTATGTATACGAATATGACACTATATTCAATTGTCCACTTATGTATGTTCAAAACTGTATGGTCTGTCTGCCGCCAGTGGGGGCGTTGCCTGCTGATTGTAAGCATTCATTACATTAATAAATCCCACAAATAGCACAAATCCGGTTTAGTGTATTATCATACTGATGCTGTTGTTCGTACACTTCATACCAACATATAAAAATTCGTTTCATTCATTATGATGTTACTCTAATTATTACACCTATTTCATTGAAAGTTTTTTTTAGTAATTGCACTTTAAAGAAATTTAATAGTAGTATTAAACACAAAGAGGTTAAATAGTCATAGAATAGCTTAATATCGGAGTAGAGAAGAGGAATTTAATCTGAAGTAACACTGAATTTGTGTTATTATTAGGATTTTATATATATATATATATATATATATATATATATATATATATATATATATATATATATATATGTATATATACGTATATAAATATAAATGACAATATAAAACGGCAAAAGAGATTCGGATTAATTAAAATCCACGTGAAAATTAGCAGTACTCTTAATAGTGGATGAACCGAAAATTAGCAGTCTATTTACTTAAAAAATCGATTCGATTTTACTGGAATTTAACATTAATTACCTTGTTGCAAAATAAAATAGCACCGCTAGTTATAATTATTCCCAGACAAGCCAAGTCATCTATAGACAAATATAATTATGGACGAAGATATGAATATGACATATAAGTGGTTGCAGATGAATTAAGTGAAGAATTATGTGCTATACAAAATGGCGTAACTACTGAAATGACAGCTAATGGAATGGACTGTAAAATGACATATTATGCAGTTAAATAGTTTAGAATACGGACAAGAGGATGATAAAATCATAGATTTGCAAAATTCAAATAAATGATTACGTAATAGATATGAGAAAACTATAAAAAATTACTATCACTTATTTAGAAGTAATCATGTAAATATAGACAATTGATTACCATCCGAAGTTCAAAAATATCACGTATACAATATGAATCTAGCGATAAACACTTTTTACCTATTGCATAAACATGAACAGGCAGTTCTATAGCGACATAATTCTAGTCAATTTAAATGCTTGATAGGTACGTTAATAGAATATTATCTAAGAGTGACAAGCCCGTTTCCTTTACTTGATGATAAATAAGCGTCTTGTGTTTATTTGCGCATGTTTTTACGTTTTCCGTTTAAAGATATTACAAAAATATGGTGTTATTTTAATTCTTAGTGCTATGTAAATATTGATTGTTAAGATATTTATAGTTAATGGGAAATGTTAAAAAAGAAGCGAATTTTATTTCATTTATAAAATGCATAAAAAAGTTGACACAATTAAATAAATTATTGCTCGCAAGATGTTCGTGATTATGTTATAATTATTATTAAAAGTTTAATGAAAAAAAAAACTGTCTCCAATTTTTTATAACACTAAAGTTCGTCAGTAGCTACCATTATAAGAAGAAGATTCAAAATCATAAACAGACGAAAAAAATTCAAAATCTCTTGAACCAATTTATTAAATTGGCCTATTTAAAGTGTAATTTTTATTTCCGTGTTACTTGTATTATTAGTACGACGAATGAAAGACAGAATTATTTTGTATTGAATAGAGCGTGAGTAAGTGATCCTTGAAACGGCAGGTATGGAAATTACACCTTTCAAAAAAAAATCTTGTGATATCGATGCAATATATGTATTAAAGTTCAAAACTTGTATCAATTTAGGCTAACAATACAATATTTTAATATTATAACTAATTTAGTACATAGGTATATAATTTACAATACCAAGACATAAATAAGTATTTTTTATTCATAATTCAGAACTCATGCAGATGAGTATAATAATTGTCAACTACCATTCAATCCTATTTCTGATATAAATAATATTCGATTTAATTCAAAACGTTATTTGGATTCAGTTTGTTAATACAAAAAATAGTCAATCCCTCCTTAACATCTTGCAGTTGTGTAAAGGTCTCCAAACTTTTTAGTCAGGGCCGGAGGGCCAGAGGAGCAGTCAAATGTTCCACAAATTCCACAAAAAAAAATCCTAAAGGCCAATATGTTAATTATTATATTTTAGTTGGCAAACAAAACATCTGATTCGAGAATTATTTCGATTCTATTCATTAAAATAAATGCTAGATCGGACATCATGCATGTCAGGTTCGCTATTACGGGCCGGACTGATGGTCCTCGCGGGCCGCTGATAGCCTGCAGGCATTGATATAAAAAGGCCGTAAGTTGGTCGTTGGATTATTTTCCTAAAATATTAAATGTATTGTCAATTAAAGCTACTATTTATAAATTGTTTCTTACATTTTCTAATGTAACAACATTTAGACTAAAATTAAACTAAATACTTTTATTAATAATAATTAATAAAATTTTAATAATTAAATTAAATTAAATACGACTTTGATTTAAGAATAGAGTTTTACAAATCGATCCAGTGGTTTATTAGTATAAAAAATAATAGTAAAATAACAGAGAAACGATAGAGGTTGCCTTTCTTTAAATATGTAAATATACGCAAATACATTTGCGTTGTTGTCTGTGTATGTTCATAATTCATAAGTAAATTTATATACGTCACATACCTACGAGTAACAAATTTACGTTTCTTATAGAGTACTTGCTGACCTTATGTCTACATCCTACGGGTATCGCATGACGATAACACACAATAGTCTACAATGTCTACACTGTACATTAGCAAAATAGATAGTGTAACTTAAGTGATCTCGCCTTGCAGAGTATGCATCTATCGAGTATCTACTATCATCTTGTTCGACTTGCTCTTTTAAATGATTACTGGGTAGGCGGGCTTATTATTCGTTTTATTTCATTAACGTGTCTTACATTCCCGTGTTAAGAATAAAGTGTATTTTTAATGTGTATTATCGATCGTATTATTTACTTATAAACATAGACGATCTGAAACAGAATTGTGTGGTAAGTCGCTTACCTACTAATTATTTTAAAACATTTCACTTTAGACAGTTACATTACGGTTTCATATTTGACGGCTATGTGAACTAAATCGTATAATGTTTTATGTAAAAACAGACAATGTTAGTTACTACGCTTAGCCAAATATTTTTTTCTTTGAAGACTATTTTATGATTTCTTTTTGTTCGTGATTATTGAGCGCTTTATAATGATGAATAATCGCTGTCAAAATAGTTTTAATATAACTCAGTATGACTTGTAACTGAAAAAGCTTAATTCAAGATTTATATAATACTAACTGTGTGCCATCGGCTGCGCCCGCGTTTCGTATATTCTTCACTGCGTAATGTGGTTTTTAATTTTTTATACGGAACCCTAATTATTTTCCAAAATGTTTTTTACTACTAGCATTAAGCAAATATCTTTCTTACAAATACAAACATCTGCCAGTAAAACTGTGCATTGTATCGGATTTTATTCAAATTTTTGTGACTTTTAATTTTTTTACGCGGAATCGTAATTATTTTCGCAAAATAAAAGTAGCCTAAGATACGCGGATTAACTTCAGCTATCTACCAGAAATAAACCGTCTAAATCGATTCAGCCGTTCCAGAGATTATCCGGAACAGACAGACAAAAATTTTAAAAATTGTGTTTTTTATATAGATGTCGCATTTACAAACAAACAGACAAATTTTATTAATTAGTATAGATAAACTATTTTGTATAATGTAATATATTAAAACATTTGAGTTTTCTATTAATATTACTTAAACTTGAAATTATTGTGTAATTATCTCATGTTGGGAGAGAATATGTAACTATTTAATTATTTTATTTTACAATTTTAGGAAAACTTACAGCTGACATACAACCATTTACAAGTTTTCTCTCAAACACACACAAACATCGCACATCGTACACGCAGACACACACGCACATGTATATACATGTATATATAAACACAAAAAAATAACAGACGGATCCACAAAAAATGAAGGAAAGGAATAGGAGCGTATACTTATATGTAAATATGTAAGTAAAAAAAAGTAACTAGTATAATTACTTGGACTATATTGTCGAAGACGATAAATACAGCACAGTAATAAAATTTTGTTGGTAATAAATTAAGACCTGTCTCATTGCGATTTTCTATTTTCCATTTTTTCCCACATTAGTATTTTCTGTACATGTAACCTTTGTTCAATAACGTTTATTATTATTATTATTATTTAAGATAAATATTTTATTTTGTTAAATGTAACTTGATCCCCGGTCAAGCATTTTAAAATAATCATTATATACATTTGTACAGACATATTCAAATATACATACATACAATACAGTTTTTAACCACCTTTTGTCAAAAATTCTTTTCAATTATTTATCAAACAAACTTAATGCATAAATTAAAAGTTTTTTATCGACGATAAAATATACTTTTACTTTTAATGAGTATTTTTAAAACTTATGTAATCTCTTAGTAATTGATAAATTATGAAAAAAAGAAGTTTCTTTGTTACAGTGAGTAATTGTTGTCGTGTACGTCTTTAAAGAGTCCCCTATATTATTATAATCCGAAAATAGTTTCTGCTCCCATTCTTTTCGGATTCCGTGTGTTACGTGGCCTAAATATCCCCTAATTAGGTACACACATATTCTTGTTACAATTCAATTATATAAACAACTAAAATCAAATTTTAAAACTAGAAAGTTTAGTAGAAATAATTTTTAGACAGGTTGCATACATACATAGGTATAGACTAGACTACCTACGCTAAAAATGTCGATACTTATGTTTCAAAATCCAGTACTTAGTTTAACTATTACTAATGGGAGTACGATTCTTCATGTAGACTTTTTTTAGTAGCCTCTAAAATGTGTCGTGAAAACTATATAATAATATCTAAGATAAAGTAATAACATAGATCAATAATAATATTTTCTAGTTTTTAGTAAATACTAATTTTGAAATTAATAAATTTAACCATTAAAGTAAATATAGATGGAAAACTAATAAATTGGAATCTATTCAACATTTACAAAATTTAAATGCTCGTGGTGAATTAGAAAGTCAGGCAGTGAAGACTCAAGCATATCAATCAGTCAAATAATAGGAGCTTTAAAAGATTTATCGAAATTGTTATTGAGGTCACTTGCACTCGGTAATTTTAGTAAATGCTTACTGAAGCATCTGAAGGTAATTTCAAGATCTCATTTGAATTTATTTCAATTACACTGTTTGTTGTTATGCCTCTTGTAATGATGACTGTATTCTACTTGAATGCGGTTTAATAGACGTGCATAATCCTTTGAACGATTGCTTCATTTACGTTAGTTGTACCTGACTACTGCAACTTGTCTGGTGAAAACGTAATTTGTAGAGATTAGATATCTCGTATTAAGATGGATTACTCCATAAATATTGTCTTTATTTCACATGAAACATTACTTTAAATATTTTCTTGTATTGTTCATAAAAGTTTACAAAGGCTTGTTTTCAATGTTTATTTGGGAATTGAAAATCTGTTGATATATAGAGTAGAAGGATTTACATGCTCTGTTGGATTATGCTTCGGTTTGTAGGGTTTTGAAATCAGCCAGTGTACATTTATATGTTAGCATGACAACAGCGATTGTCAACTGTTTGTCGATTTTGGTAAACCGTACTATTGTTGGATGGTACTGTACTTACTTTTATATACCTATTATCTATTCCGGTAGTTATTATGTATAAGAGTTTACTATTTTTTATACTCTTACTGTCCTGTCTGAAAACCAGCGAGATAGTGCTCCCTCGTTTACCACTTTAATGGACATATGTCAAGTCAGCAATAGCTCATATGTAAATAAAAATATTTATTAATTTCATGCAACATGTTAAGAGGTCCTGATGACTCCTGATATTAAAACAATAAATAGTTAAGTACAGCTCAATGTAATTAAAATAAAATAAGTAAAAAAAGCCGTGTCCAGTATCAACCAGTTAAGCTTATAAATTTAACGACCAACTTCTGGCTAAGTATTGCTACACTAAGCAGAATTTCGAGACAAATAAATGTACACGGCTCACATTATATATTCGTGAATGTCAAATCTATTTCACAATTAAACTAATTCAACAGTTTTATGTTCTAGATTTGCTCTTTAATGGAAAGTCCAATTATGCTTACTTAACGAATAAGTTTATCTAGAATTACTTCTGTGAAATCTGTATGCCTGTAACAGTTCAACTGAAGTTCGTGCTATTGTGATAGCTTTGTTTTAGTTACCATTTTTCCAATGAGCGCCCAAAGCGCTTTCCGCAAAACCCGATGAAGCTGCTACTAAGACCCTTAGATTTAATCCTAAGGAAAAAAGACAAAATAGAGCTGCCATCTGAAACACTCGGTGTGCTAAATAGAGTGAAGCGTTACTTCACATCGGAACAAAGATTCCAGCAGTATAAGTCTGGGCTTATATGGAGTACTGTTGTCACCGCTGGTCGGGAGCACTTGGTTACAAGCTGAGCCACTTGTCTCGGCACAAAGACGAGCTATCATAGTCGTCGACTATCCCAATATCGCAAACGCTATAAAAACTTTAAGTCTAAGTTGTAACTTTACCTCCTAACGTTTATTCTAACCTTTGTATATTGAAGAATTGTTCAGTATAATACCGATCTCTACTTTTTAACATCGTACGGCTTGCCATCGGCAGGGAATTCATTTTTATGTCTTGGTGCCTACATTTTTACGGACTGTGCGGTTTCAGAGGAATTTGTTCCTGCGAACGATCAATATGCAGAATGAGCTCCCGATAAATACAGAATAGCGGTTCATGAAAGAATATTCATAGAGTCAGCAACGCGCGTGCGATATCTCTGGTGTCGCCGGCGCCCACAGGCTAAGTTGAGTCGTTTACATTCAGACCAATCATATGCCTGTTTGACACTTTTGTGGTATAAAAGAAAACTTTAATTACACTATTAACAAATATCTGAAGGCTTAAACTAAATAATGATTGTAACCGTGTATTGTGTAGATAATAGTGATTGTTGTAATTTCGAGGTCACTACGTTCCGCTTAATCAATACGGATACCTTTTACTGTCCTGTAGTGAAGTAACATAGTTCAAATCTCATTTAATCTGCTTGCCAAGTAGCATTTGTACATTAAAGAAGATTGTTAAAGTGTAACATTTGTATGTACAAGATTATAATAGATATTAATAAATATTATTTGTTAGGAGAACTGTACTATTGCTATGTATATTACTAACTGTGTGCCCATGGCTCCGCTCACGTTTCATATATTCCTCAGTGCGTAATATAGTTTTTAAATTTATACGTAACTTAAAACACATGAATTAAGAAAAATGAGAGTCTTATTTTTAATAGTGGAAAAAATGTACTTACATAAGAGTAAATAAAAAAAAAGGGAAAGGGTCTATGGAATCCAAAAAATAAATAGGCTATAACCATCTACGAAAAATTCCGCATAAAAACGATGAGACATGACGTCGAGACGTTTCTTGAGTATTGAGCTGGCCTATTTCTCGATCAGAGATCACCATTGCCATTCAACGTGGCAATGTTTCCTTGCGGCGGCGTTTTAGAGAGTTTCGATTTTTTGTAAATATTTTACGTAGATTAGAAATATTACTTTTATTTACAATCTAATAGTAAACAATGCACATACAAATGTATAACAATTGCAGTTGTTATAAGCACCTACATATGTGTGATTTTTTCTTATAAATAATGTGGTAAAATAAACATTTGACGCTTTGCAAGGTAAGAAATATACATAAATACTTATTTTAATTTTTAACCTCGATTTCGCTTTAGTATGTAGCAACTAATGAAGCAATCACGTTTAAGATGCACGATATTTATATCAAATATTAAGAATATTTAAAGAAAATACGCGCTTTATTAGCTAAAGGAATCTTATAATAATTAGGAAGTGATCCTATAAATTACATTTCTTAATATTTATATAAAAATACCGGTTTAAATTCACATTAAAGCCTAATAAACTCAATAACAAATATCGAATTTTGTTACATTTAACAAGTTGTCTACATAATATGACAGTGTATAATTAGGTTACATTATCTACGTATCTTAAATGAATGCGGAAATTTGAATATAATCATATTTTTGAAAATTGATAATAATATTCTTTACATTGATTTTGAATAAGTAACTAATATTTTATTGTGCCGATTCGACTGTGTTAAGGGTACTTGTGAAAGGGTGGTATAGGTTATAAATGTTTTATAAATATAAATATTTCTTTAATATGTCGATTACCCATAAAAATGAGACAATAGGAAAACAATGGAAAGCTGACGTACACGCCAGGTTAGTGCTCAAGGGGTTAATAACAATTTACTAAAAAAAAATATCAACTGATGTTAAATGTAGATGTGGTCCAGGATCCTAAACACATTAACCCTAAAGGTACTGGTTCACAAGTGATGCTGCCTGAACACACCTATTGGTAGTTGGCGACAGGTTTTCAAACTTGAGGGTGGTAGCTACCCAGGCGGGCATCATTAGAAAATGCCCTACCACCATCCAGCTCTATAGGGTAATGTCATTAAAACAGTAAACAATGAATTAATGTACCATTAATAATATGTATATTTTTATGCACCATGTTAGTAATCTTGAAATTACATCTTAAATATCTTAATACACCGGATGTAAGTTTTTGTTATCACTATTTTACCGCTGATTTTAATGTTTACATTTACTTTTTATATATTTCGCACTAGCGAATCGACATGTTTTCTTAAAATTTTACTAAAGAACACAATTGTTACAGAAAGAAATATATTATAAGCATATTATCTATAATATATAATCTCAAATATATAATCTCAAAGGGTTATTACAGGGTGGATCATTACGTGAACGATTGTGATGTCTGGAATTAACCCACATCTCTGTGCGCACCCGCTAACATTAAAAAAGAATGATACATATTATATTTATAAAAGAAAAAGAACCACATCGAGTTTCTTGCCGGCTTATCTGCCAAAAATATCCAACCAGAATCGGTTCAGCCTTTCCGGAGATTATCCGGGACAAACAGATAGTTTTTTTTTGTATAGATATAGTATATACTTACATAGAAAAAAAAAATGACATTACAAACAGACGCTTCAATTTTGTTTATTAGTATAGATGGATAAATATTGAGTAAAAACTATATGCTATATTATCCTAGATATCTCACGTATGTTAGCTCAATTATCATTACTCTCAAACTTATATATCATAAGCATATCTACAAACTGAATTTCGATAATTATTTTGTGGCAAAATCAGTAAAACGTGAGCTAAACACGTTTTTGAAAACATTTATTTAATTAAATCAGAAGTATCTAGATATAGCATTAAAATCTATTGTTAGTCGCTATTTATCTATATCTATACTAATAAATATAATTGAAGTGTCTGTTTGTAATGTCATAATTATTATTTTTTTACTAAATACATATAAATGTATAAACGATACCTAAGATACAATTTTTAAATTTTTTGTCTGGCTGTCTGTATTGGGTAATCTCCGGAACGGCTGGACCGATTTAGATGGGACTCTTTTTGGTAGACAGCTAAAGTTACTCCGGTAACTTAGGTTGCTTTTAATTTTCGAAAATAATTAAGGTTCCGCGTTAAGGAAGTTTGAGAGTGGCGCCAATAACAGACAAGTTAAGAGACGGTCGTTTATCCTGGTATGGGCATATGATGCGCAGGGAGAAAGAGAATGTTGTAAGAAAGGTATTGGATATGAATGTGTACGGTTACATGGGAAGGGGAAGACCAAAGAAAAGATGGCTGGACTGTGTGAAAGATGATATATTTAGAAAAGGAGTGAATGCGGAGATGACAACAAATAGAGAAGAATGGAAGAAGAAGACATGTTGCGCCGACCCCAAATAAAAATGGGAAAAGGGTAGGGAGATGATGATGATGATGAATTAAGGTTCCGCGTAAAAAAAAAACATAAAAAAACAAATAAAAATTTGAATAAAATCAATTCAATGCATAGTTTTACGGGCAAGTGTTTGATTTTATGAAAAAATGTTGACTTTATCTTAGCACTAAAAAAAATTAGGATAAAAAAGATTAGGGTTCCGCATAAAAAAACCAAACAGCATTGAAGAACATAATATGAAACGCGTCGCAGCCGTAGAGACAGCTAATTATATTATAATTATAAAGTTCAGTTGTTCTTATCTAAAAAATATATTATGATAGCTTCATTTAATACTAGCCGTGCCCGAGGCACCGGTCACGTTAGTTATAAAATAAGGGCCTACTTAAAAAATAAAGCCGTACTTATATTTAAAGCAAGGAGAAATATTTATAGCAGTTATATTTTTTTAAAATTATAATAATGTTCAATATTTCAACAGACAGACAGATAGGGAAACGTTGCCTTGTATATAATGAATGGATGTTGAGGTAATAAAAACGCAGATGAAGTCGCGCGTATCAGCTAGTATAAGTATAAAGTAGTGTATTTTTGCTTTGTTCGCAATACGGATCAACGTTCAAACGTAACACGTTGATATTGAAAACCGGATTATTATGTTGCCATTACAATGAATATAATTTTGTTTAATCCAACAAGGTCGTGGCCAGTACGTTCGCTTTTGCCAATGTATCATAGATATTATTCTAACTAAACTAGATCTTTTTCAAATTGTACTGAATTATAGATTATTAATATTTGAACTATTAAATTGAATAGAAGTTATTACTGGTGACTTAGCTATTTATAGTCTTCAAACAATTTAGGAGAATACTAAAAATAGGTTATTATTTTTATGAAGGCTCTGTTTTACATTACCCATTTATATTAATAAGTACTACATTTGAAAATGAAGTGATTGCAATTATTTAATACTATTTGCAAGCTCAAAATATTATTTTTGTTTTATTTATCGTTTTTTAACTTCCTTTTAAGCGTTCACCGTAATTAGTCCACGGGTTTATTTTTGTGTAAACAAACTACTTAGTACATTTTACTAAAACTGTAATAATGAGTGAAATTATTAGGGTAACATTTAAGTAACCAGCTTGCTTGTTACGTTTCATACATTTGTGTGTAAAATGTATTCTCTTAACACGTAACAGAATTATGCGCTGTAATAATGTAGCATAACCACAAGCTATTTGTTCTTTGAGAATTACGTTTTAATAAACGTTAACGAACCATAGTCTTTAGACTAGAATTAAAGTCATTTCAAATCAAATGCGCAGTAGAAGTAGCTACTCGGGAAGTAGGAAGGAAGGACGTGCTTAGTGTAATCAGAAACGCAATAGTTTTGTTCAACGACTCATTTTTTGTCTATGGCTAGCTGTGTACTTGCGTTTTAATATTTTTATGCAGAACACTAACTATTTTCCAAAAAAAAATTTAATACTAAGTTAAAGTAATTTATGTCTCATAAATTCAAGTACTTGCCCGTGAAAGAGTGGATTGAATCGGATTTTATTCGAATTTTTATGAGTTTTAATTTTTCATGCGGAACCCTAAATGTTTTCGAAAATTAGAATTACTCTAAGTTACGCGGAGTAGCTTCACCTATCTACCAAAGAAAGTCCCGTCAAAATCAGTCCAGCCATTCCGAAGATTTCCCGGAACAAACAGATAGACAGACGTACAGACAGACAAATATTTAAAAAATTGTATTGTCTTTTTGGTGTAAGTATCGTATATACATTCATATGCATTCAGTAAATAATTGTTATTTTGACATTACAAACAGACACTAAAGTTTATTTATTAGTATAGAGTATATACAGATATATTACAGATAATCAAGACAGTGTTATTGTTGTATAGTCGTTTGTAGAATAAAAATTAAACCAACTCAAGATTTAACCGAAAAACTATAGTCTTTATTTTTCGCCTTCCATACTTAACGACTACTTACACTAAAGTAAAAATTATTTACTAACACTAATGTTTAGTATTCATATGACTTTTAAGTAAAATAAACGGTTTTGAATGGATTTTTAAGTCAAATTGTTGAGTTCATTGTCATTTATATTATATAAAAATTACGACAGATTTGTTATTTAAACGAAAATATATTAAAAAAGAAACAGGTATTAGCTGTTAAACGAGTTTTTTTATTAAAGAATGTACATAATTTGTTATTGAGTAAGTCTCAATAGTTATGTATCATTTTTGACAAGTTACGAATTCTAGCACGTCTGGATTTGCTTTCCTTTATTTCAACCGTATACTTAGGGTTATGATTATTATATATAATACTAATATATATATGATAATACAGGTGTCTTGGAGTATTTGTAGAATTTTCGGAGATCTATGGTTAGCTGATAAATTGGAGAAATGGGTAGCGGTTTCTACTGTAGCGGATGCAAGCCTACATGACATTCTGAAATCTACCTTGTAATGAAATACCTAGACAAAGCAGAATATAGGTTAGGTACTGCTATGTTTTTAAATGGATAATAATTGTGAGAGAACCAGATACCAGATATATAAATAAATATACCTAATAATTAATTCAATAAAATTTATTATAAATTTAAAAGCATGTTTGTCCTTCAATCACACTTGAACTACTAACTGGACTACAACCGTACTAACTTATACCTAGCAAAGTAAATGAGTAGTAGTCGATTATTAAACATTTGTTATCATTTAATGAAAACCAAAAAAAAGTTTATAATTATTTTTCCTTATATGTATAATCTTTACAAAAAGTCGCTAAAGAGTTAAACTTATTCATTAACCAATGTTTTATTAAAAATCTAAACTTCAACATACTTTACTGTAAATAATTAAGTACTGAAAGACAAAAACCTCATAATAGTAAGAGTGCGATAAACACAATTATATATTCATAAATACAAAATTATGTATATATACTACGAACTTCTTGTTTCAAAGAAACGGTGTTAGCGACCCCAGGTTGACCTACTAGGTGCAGACGTTCGCTAATTCCAACGTAATTATGTGTTACATTATTATTTATATTACTCATTAAATTATTCTATAATACGTGACAACACATTTCGGTCGTTTGTTATTGTGTTACAATGCGAATACGTAATGTTTGTTTATTTTTATTTGTTTCGTTATAAAGTTTATACATTTAAAACCATGACTTATAAGATACTATTTGATGATACATATAACATAGATAATGCATTGAATTTACTTTCAATTAAATTATAAATTGTAGAAGACATTAAATATGCACTAAAATTGTTTGACATTTAAACGTTTAAACATTTATGCCCCATATATCGTAACATAAGAATTTGTATTTTATTTTTAAAGAAAATCTCAAATAAGTCAGTAAACTTTACTTCCAACCATTTAATTTATTGTTTAAAAGTTCGAGTACAACTCAAATAGTGACGTCCTAATGCATTACTGATTTGTTTTCCTATAACAATTGATTTTATTTATTAAGAAGTTTAATCGATTCAACGCATTGGATAAGTATTTTATTTTTGCTCAACATTTTGTTTTATGGCGTTTAAATGACTAATATTTTATGTACTAAAATAAACCATTTTACACTACGGAAAATGTATTTATTATTTGCCAACATCGATTTAGTAGCTCAAAGAGAATATTAATAATAATTATAGACATTATAAGTAACTTAATATTTAATATGCATTTCATTAAATGAAAATAATTACTTAATCTATGAGCCATCTAATATAAACGCCATCTTATACTTGGTATACATTGGCATTGGTAACGCGAATCTATAAGTTTTTCCCCTACCGAGAATAGCTCAACGCCGCTAAATAAGTTTTCACTTCAACAACGACATAGTTCCTGATGATATCCTTAATGTGTTGAGTAACCATAAAAATAAGACAATAGGAAAGCAATGGAAAGCTGGCGTAAATGCCAGGTAAGTGCTCAAGGGGTTAAGTATAATACACTCTGAGAATTGTAAGTCTAATAATCTCTGTAGACTGTAGTTGTCAACATTCCTCTCTAGATATGTATAACATTGCAAAATTTGATACACCTCGCCGATGCGTCGTCTAGACCTACCATCAAGTAAAACATTCCTTACTGACACAGCTCTTTGACGAACATGTGTGTGGCTGGCAGCTTTTATCTACTGGTAGCATTTATCTAATTCAATACGAGAGTACTATTTGTAAGTACATAATTTGGTAGATATTTACTTTGTTAATTCTACTTGAAAAGAATTATGAGTTGTTATATCTATAACACAATTTAGTTACTATCTGTGTGCCCGCGCTTCCGCCCGCGTTACTTATATTCTTCACTGCGTAATATAGCTTTTAAATAATCTTCGAAATATAATATTTTGATGGTACTGTCCATGGAATCGTATTTTGTCCACAATTTCATTTCAATTTTTTTACAAGGAACCTTAATAATTTTAATAAAAAATTTCTGGTACTAAGATAAAAAAAAGAAAATTAAAAAAATATTAATTTGATATCAAATATTTTTTATAAGTATAAAAAAATTTCTTATAAATTCAAGCACTTGTCCATAAAACTGACTATTAAAGGTAGGCGACCATATCTCCGCATCATAAGCATTGGACGCAATACTTTTATTATTAACGGATTATTTTTATACAATGCGTCCATAGTATCAGCAGCGATCGGATTTGCCGACGCAACTACCAGCAATTGGATTGCCGACGTCACATTCATTTGGATTTTCGTTGCGAGAGGTAGCGTAGTGTACGATGGAATGTGCAAGATAATGGAGGAAAACGAAGAAGAAGAATTTGTTGTAATTGCTTGTTAATATGAATAATTAGGGTGTAATAAATAAATATTCGCTTTTTACTCTTGCACAATTACAATTAGACAATTAGCTGTGCCGCGTCCATGCTGGAATAATACGTGTGAACAGGACGATAATCAAAAAAGGACGAAAGGAGCGACCGAGCGCGCGAAGTCAGTACACTGATTGGCATTCCGTACGACGTCATCGGCATCCATCGCAAAAGTTGCCCTTAGGAGCGTCAACATCACCATTCGTGACGGGTAGATTCGTGTAATCCGCACGATGCGGAACAAAAGACGCACTTGATAACATAATCCGTTTGATGCGAGGCGCCCGATACTTACGATGCGGAGAGTTGGACGCCTACGTTTAATCGCCTTTTTCCTAAACTTTTGCTGTTTTTTTAATGCGTAACCCTAATAATTTTCCTGAAATTATGTTTGTTAAAAACAGAAAGCAAAGATACGTCTCACAAATTTGAACACCTGCCAGTAAAACTTTGCATTGAATCGGATTCTATTAACAATTTCGTGAGTTTTGATTATTTTCCGCGGACCCCTAAATATTTTCAAAAAAATAACAGTACTCTAATTTACGGAGAGTAACTTCAGCTATCTGCCAAAAAAGTCCCGACAAAATCGGTCCAGCCGTTCCGAAGATTAGCCGGCGAAACAGACAGCGAAAAATTTTAAAAATTATGTTTTTGGTATAGGTATCGATATAGTTTAATATGTATTTAGTATAAAAAAAATATTTTGTTATCACAGACAGACACATCAATTTTATTTATTAGTATAGATATATGATTTACATATATTTATAATTTTCGGTACAACTTTCAAAAGACGTGACAACCTTTTAATCTTTGTTGTCAAATGGAATTTGCAAAGTAAAATCAACCAAACTATTCGTGTTCAGTGTTCTCTATTATAATTTTTTTAAATAAGTTTCTCCTTTTTTTAATATTGCTGACAAATTCTGCCTACCTTCTAACACATGAACTGTTCATAAGTTTAAATTAATATTTAATTTCGTTAATTATATAAAAGTTTTCTATGTAACCGGAATAAGCATGTACACAACAGTTATTACAACAGTGTTAATTTTTTATTGACTATTTGCCCTTAATTGAGTAACTCGACTTCTTAAACTAACACGTTTTGTTATTATGTAATTAAAAGCCTAGTTATGATTAAGTTTACCATTAATTTATTAACAGTATTTAACATATATATGTAAGGGGCCGTCCAGATATTACATAAAGAGAATTTTAGACTTTTTAGACATCCTCCTTATCAGTAATAGTAAACAAAGTTCTAACCCCTTAAACCATTCGCATAATATTATACAATCTCCTTAACCAATTAAAAGTAAATACTGCTTACGTAATTTATCTATATATGCGTTTGTTGTTAGTTTAATTGATGGTAAAAAAATGATATCAAAATCAAAAAATTCTTTACTGAATTCTGGCACCGAGAATGTGCTTATGAACGTTAAAAAATTACCACAGATTCGGAAAACAACCCAGTCGCGAAGAGCCGGCAAGAAACTAGATCTGGATTTTTACATGTTCATTTTTAAAGTTATTAAAATTACACAATTCATAAAAACAATCAATGGTTTTAGCGGAAGCATAGAAAGGGGTGTCACTTCCAGACATCACTATCGTTCACGTAATGATCCACTCTGTAATAGCCTTTGGACATTAATATCTGTTTGACATAGTGCTTAAACTAAAGTAAATCGGTAATGTGCTTTAGAACCAATATTATTATTAATACTTATATTTTTATATTATATAATTTTATTAATAGATATAATTTTATTATATAACTAGAATAAACTAATTTCCTATTTATTAATAATTTAAAACAAGTTTACATAAAAATACCTAATATTAATCAGTTATGTACATAATATTTTTAAGAATAATATAGATACTGCTTTAAACAATTTAATATGATGTAAATGTAACTGTAAATGTAAACAAAGATTTTAATAGATATTTAATTATTTATCCAGAATGTAAATGAATCGCTAGAATATTATTATCATTAATACTAAAGAAAGAAAACTGATAAGATGTACGTAGGTAATTTCGTCATGCTCCAAATTTCGCAATCCGGGTCAATACCGGTTTCCATGGTTATGTACTAAACTGAGAATGTAACTCTACGAACATAACATACGTTACAGTACCACCTGCGTATGAAGGTTTCATTCACAGTAGTAAATTCTGTTAATTATAGGAATTCTTAAATATTTTGATAATTATTTTACTGGTAAGTTTGTATGCACATTGTTTATTTACATTCTTCTACACGGGTATTGCAAAAAAGCAACGTCATTAGTATGCCCAAGAACTAAATAAATTTATAAGCGTTATGATATCTTCGTGTACCAGGGGGCGTTTCAGTATAAGGATCATTGGAGAGCGGGGGGTCTATCTTTTGCTTATTTTTGATGACATTAGGGACGGGGGTCTGAATGATGATTACGTAAGAAATGTTTATTTTATAACCTTATCATGTTTTATCTATAAAATTATTTTAATGCTTACGTTATCATGAGAGGGGATTTGGATAATATTTCGGACAGAGTAAGAAATCAAAAATGTCTAAAATTTTGCTTACACAACACTCAAATTACCTCTGATTAGGGATTTTGATATTTATGAAAAAAAAGTTAAATCGGTTGACAAACAGAGGAGAAAACGTTAGTTACTAAAGTGTTTTATCTTTCCCTATTAATAAATATAATATATTTCTTTTGATAAATATATTTAAAACTACATATATACCCAGTATCTACAGTAATTAATATATCAGAATTTGAGCCCGATATGGCGACAGGCTCACCCCCTATCACGTCTGAAACAGAACTAAGTTCTGCGAAATGTGGGTGGTGTAGTTCGCTATTTCACCTCTGCCTAACCCTTCGGGAATAACAAGAGTGAGCTTATTTATGTTACATATTTAAAAAATCTTCTCTCTTACAAATGTTTGGAGTTACAATAGTAAGAACTTGTGGACCTTCTCAAAGTCACATTATAAATTTTAGTTCCAATTGTCGAAGAAGTCTCATCATATGACATTATGATTCATACATTGAGTTATGTAATTAGAATTTTTGATGTATGTTTATACGCATATATCGTGTTATGTTATGTAAAGGTTAAAGATCTTTAGTGTTTACTAATTGTGACTAATTCTTTGACAGTTTTGATGATATATAACTGGTTATACATGCCATAATAGATACCTAACATTTTTAGTGATACTATAATTTATTTTTATACTTTAGTTATTTGAGTATATATGTGCTAACTATGTACCTGTACGACGTCATTTTACACAACGTGTAGTTCTTCGGCATCGTAATATTAATGCCAAGTTTTAAAGCAAAGTCGCCTTTCTGTTGTGTTTGTTTTTTTTTTAATTAAAACCGTTTCTTTGCCATTTTTTCTTAAACCTATTTACAAAGTATAAACGTCCGAGATAAGTAATTGAAATCTAGTTCATATTATAAATAAGTTACATAGATAAGATTAGAAAATTGAAAATAGTTGTAATAAAAACTATCTAATGAATGATTAGTTATAAGTCATATTAGTTATAAAAATATTTTTAATATAATAAATATAAATCATATCAAATTAAAACTTTCTTAAGAGTTAAAGGGGGAATTTAATAAAAGTAACATTCATGTTTTTACATTTTTTAATTTAACAAATATACTTATGGTAATATTTTTAAAGAAATTGGGAATTACATTTTTTTTGCGTATAAGTAAATAATAATTTGCGTATAAGTAATTAATGTCAGCATAACTTACATACTAGTGTTACGTTTAAATAGCATGTGAAATTCAATAAAGTTTTAAAACATATATTCCTGAATACATTTTGTAGCATTTTGCATTGATATGTTACACGATGTACCTTAAAATTTTATGTAGAACCCGTTCAAGTTTTAAATAAGCAAAACATTTGCTTATTTTTGATTCCTCTGCTATTTTAGTAAGCGAAACTCTTGCCCCTATATAAGTAAACCAAAAACACAATGTAAAAAAAAATGTCTGTATGTATGTTTGTTCCAGCTAATCTCCAGAAAGGCTGAACCGATTTTGACGAAACTCTTCATAGAAAGCCGAAGTTACACCGCGTAACTTAGGTTACTTTTATTTTTGGAAAATAATTAGGTTCCAGCGTTAAAAAAATATTAAAACTGACAATTTCAATGGACAGCGCCATTAAAACATTATAGTGCAATGATTATTTAAAAAACTATATTAGACGGTGACAAATATATGAAAACGCGAGCGGAGGCGCGGGCACACAGCTAGTGATAAAAATATTTTTAATCCTTGCAATAACCGCTAAAGTCATTGTTAGCCGAGGTCAAACTAAATTGCTTGATAAATGGTATGTATACTCGTTTTACACCTACACAGCTTTGTGTTGGTCACCTAAATGCAAATATTTCTCTGCCTTTTATGTTATACGGAAAGTGGAATAATTTTGTGCCGTATTATAAGCGTGGGTAATGTACCTATGTCCTTTAAGTGAGGCTGAACGACAAGATTGGTTAATATGTTCAAGGTTGTTCATAAAATTTTAAATAATTTCTTCAAAAGTAACACCACCCGTCATTGTTATTTGAGCGTAGATACTAAATACTAAAACTGCATTAATTTTTGTTATTTAATTTAATATTTCACAATCGATCTGTTATGGGTTATGGGCTGTTATGGGCTATATTTCTATGTCCACAAAGCTTACTCAGCGTCTTAGCTTATGACGTTGTTTTATCACATGCACATTTTGCAATTACGCATTTTTAGTTTACTTTATTACAAATTTCACTTAGTTCAACCAGTCAGGATTTAAACCTCGCGGAGTTCGGTGGTAACCACTCAAATTCGGAAGTCAGTGACAGTGTAAAGCTTTATAAAGTATATAAACATTTTAGTAGTTCAATGTGTAGTTTTTTTTAAAAAGACAAACAGGGACGGTCTCCTAACAGATCGTTTGATCTTGAAAGTAAAATGATTTTTTTTACACGGTGTAGGCTCAGTGCTTTGACTACGATCTCACCTGATGTCAAGTGACGATGTGATCCAGGATGGTAAACACACTAAGCCTAGATACTGGTTCTCAAGTGATGCTCCCGGAACACACATATTGGTATTAGGCGACAGGTTTTCAAACTTGAGAGTGGTAGCTACTCAGGCGGGCATTGTTAGAAACCACCACCATGCTGTGGTTTTCTCACGATTTTTTCGTTTCACCGAAAGCACATGCTGATTTTAGAGTTGGATAGGTGTGTTTGAACCTGCGTCCATTGACACGTAATCCGGCCGCACTATCAACTGCGCCATCATCGCTATAGTTATTGCGTTTTATTTAATACTATGAATTATATAAAAGGGCGGTTGAAAATATTACGAACGCAAAATCGTAAACATTTTTGACTCCATCACCTGAGAGTCAGGACCTTTAGGTTTACTGTATTAGCATCAAGGAGCACTTCGTCTCTTAACAGCAGGAGAGACTTTGGTCGCAAAGTTCACTCTGGCCTATACCGTAATAAAAAATACCAAAGTGTGTCGACACGAAATTCTATCACATTGCCATCCAGCCATCATCTTTTCAATATATCTGTGCTTGTACTTTTATATTATCTTCGGTGATTTGTAATTTACAATGAATGATTATAAACTTGTTTAAAATATTACACAGATTATACATAGGCATGGTCTGGAATGGGTAATTAAAACATTAGTTAGATAGATCTATAATGTATTTATTACGACATTAGACTTTTATATAATATTATGGTATTTTCAGCAAGGGAGATTCAGTAATCTCCCTTTGTATGCTGAATAAATGTAAATGTATTGTGTGACTCTATAATCAGCAAGTAGATTCTATTGTAGGTCGGCCCACGTATACGGATTGTTTATTAAATACCACTGCCTTAATTATATTGGCATATGTATGTTATGAAGCATGTGCATAAATATATAAAGATATAAAACACGTCATTATTTTTTCTTTACCAGGGCCCTTCTTGCAGCACCCGAAGATGCTTTCATGCACTAGCATAACATGCATTACACTGCATCCCACACTTCTGCATAGTCCACGCAGTTAGATGGGTTCTTTAAGGGTTTTTTTTAAACACACTTTTTTTTACACTTTGTCCTACCAGGTCTAATCCGGGAGAACCTAACCTAATCCTCTACCGGATTGGAACTGGTAGGGGGTATGTGGGTCTCGCCCCGGGCGTAAAGTGGGAAAAGCCACTCATTTGTCACGGTTCCATTCATCACCTTCCTGGGTCAACACGGTATAAATCCAGCACACTTGTCGTCGCCCCGGCGGCAAGCTTGACAAGATCGGGCCATTCTCTGTGTCTTCTGTTCGGAGGACAGCCTGGAACCAGCGGCTCCCTCCCCTCTCCAAACGCTAACCAAAAGAGGTCCAGGGCTTCTCATCCTCCCATTCTTATCTACCGATAAGGACACCGGAGGAGAGGTTCTTTAAGGGACTTTGTGATCTGCAGTTTCCTCTAACTTAGGTATAACTAGAGCACGTCTAAGGTAGCAGCCCTAGCCGAAGTTCGTACCATTATGGTGCCCTTGTGCTAGCTACCAGCTTCCAGGCTGAATGCACTAAGCGCTCGCGCCAAAAGTTTAGTAAAGCTGTCCTTCCGGTCAACAGAATTTAGTCAATTCAACATTTTCTATATTCTTTCTTAATTTGGTAGGTGATGGCCAGTGATGAGCTTTAGTGGTATTAATACAATAATTGACACTAGTTAGTTATTTTCCTTCAAACGTTTAATAATAATTCACCGGGTAAACTATATTTCCATTAACATATAATACAAAAAGATTTTTATATGATTTAAAATGTTTTTTTCTGTGGATATCTTATTCATAAATTATTATAATCAATGCAATTTTTCCTTAGACAGGATATCAGTTTTCAAATTTTAAAAAAAAAAATGTAAAGTTGGAATTAGTGATAAATGTTAATTTCCATTCCACATTTATAAGATAATTTGTTAAATAGAGGTAATGACTTTACAAAATTTAAAAAAAAAAACCTATTGTATTAAATTGTTAAAAGTGTTTACATATAGCAAAACACTTAGATGTCATGACGAGAGATTTATTTGTTGAGTAAATGTTCGCTGTTTGTTAAATATATTTAACAAATTTTTTACTCGGAACAATTTTATTTTCTAACACTACGTTATTGTCTTGTCTAGATTAGTTGCATTTTTACGCTTTTAAATATTTCAATAGTCCGTACAGGTATAATTTTAAGCGATTTTAATGTTAATTATGCATTACATGGAAAATTTCATTACTTGTTTTTTACTTTAACTACCTACTTACAAGAATATATAGTGTATGGTTATTGTTTAGTTATACTGTCTAGACCACAATGTCAATTAATGTTTTTTTTTATTTAGTCCCCTTAAATCTCAGACATAATCCGAGTTTTGTTTACTTTTTTTGTGGCTTTCTCCTATTTTTTTTTTCTGTGCCTTTATTGTTTTGACCTTATCGTATGTGGGAGCCACCCAGCGTGAAGCACCGGGAACAATCACTAAATCCCCACGGTGTCGTCTGCTGCCATTCACAGGGCTATACGGGATTAGTCGATACTCCGCGTCGCCCTACCCTACCACCTAACTTCTGGTGCTTTATCAGCACCGCCGCGTGATCCATCTCCCGCTTGCTCTCCACAGACTCCTTTTGAGGCATAACGTGCTCGCAGAAGGAGGCCACCGCCTGCCAGGTTTCTTTACTGAAAATTAAAATATGTAATTAGAAAAATTCATTATAGACAACGCTTCATTGTTATTAGATTTTGTGATTCTTCACGGCTGTTTCATTCGTGTTTGGATGTTATATTCAATCTGCTACACGCAACATCTATATTATGAATTGAAACAAATATAGACACTAGAATATCTCTTTAGAACAAAATCTAGGTAACACGTGACGTTTGTTCATATCATAGAACGCTTCACGATAAAAAAATGATTTAGGTAATTACGTACATTTAGATTGACTTCCTGTATAAATATACAGGTAAACGAAGTTTCATGGTTATTATTAAAAATGAACCTTTTATACCCATTACTATTATACATCATATAATAACAACAAAAGTCTTTATTGCCAACAACAAAATATAAATAAATTACAATACAAAGGCCTCTTCCAGATGTAAAATATAAGTAAACTGTAAATACTCTACTTACTGAACTTCACAATTTGTTTAAAGTTTATTTTTTAAGATTAATTAAAATACTGAATTATTATAGATTCACAAAATATTTGAGCTAAATTCATACAAGAACTTTTAAGAAATGAAGGTCATTTTCCTGAGAATTCTTACTGCTGAAGCAGTGGGGCTCGTGGGGAAGAGTTCGTAGGGATCATACAAACCATCCCCCATCCCAAATTTAACACGCCAAATTGACAAATCTCTTAAACATGACAATTTACGAAAGCATTAAATAAACTTCCTACGTGAAACGTCTAAACAATTAAATCAAAATTTACCCCATCCCCCATTAAATATGACACTTATAAACTATATGACTTATAAAACGACCCCCCAAAGGCATTAGCTGCGACCGCGCCTGTGCGGAAGTAGCACAACAGAAAGAACATATTTATATCGTTGTATATCATCAATAAATTATATTTCTAATTCATTAAAGACGTCGCTACTATTACATAACTATAAACGAGGTCATAAATCAATAGTTTTATAGTTATCATAAACTACCATACCTAGAGATGGTTATGTATAATAAAATTGATTGGGTTTGTCGGATGCCTGCATAATTTTAATTCCATACCTACTCATAATAAGCGTGTAAGATTGGAACCTATGTCTTTTAGTTTTTCATTTATCCATTGATAAATATTTTTGAATATTATCCTATATACTTTTTTTTAAAAATCTGTCCTTTTCTTAAATTTGCATATTTTGATGTGCCTTACACAAACAATAACACTATTATTTTACACTTAATTGGAATTCTTAATCGATTTTTATGAATTGTTATAGAAGCTGGTGTTACAATAATCATATTTATAACACGTACTTGTAAAAAAAACTCTTACATCAAAAAGATAATTTTCGTGCTATTATTAAACTGGTTCTTTATAAAATACTATGGGAAATAATTGTTTTGCAGAGCTTATTATTAGCGAATAAAAACAAAGAACATGTAGGTACACAGTACACGAATCTCTGTTAATTTAAGCAAATATTCTATGTTTTACTAAATCGAATGGTCGTTCTAACGAACTGCGTGTTACTCAACATTGCCATTCAATTCGACTCAAGGTGAGGTTATGCTTTGCATTTTTTATTAACAGTGCCTTGTCCTGAAATGGTTTGTGACGTGACACATAAAGCAATAAGACTTTCTTTCTTTTTTTTTGTTATGTTTTATAGTCTATTGATAATGTGTATTGTGTATCATTCAGTTCCTTATCAAATGTTACTGACGAGTTACTTTAAGTTTATAATTTATTTATTGTCATTAATATGTTACAAAATAAACTATGGGGAAATTTAGAGCAATTTACAACACTATTATAATATACGATACGGATTTAAAACGTAGTTATAAAAAAATATCTGATTTTGTTGAATAGTGTTAGTCACTCACTTCTGACCAGGTTTTTTCAACACAATTCCATGTACATCCTTCCATCCATCCAACCGTAAAGACGTCCACTGCTGGACTTGGTTTCCCCCAAAGATAAAGAGGGATTTATTTTATTTTTTCAATTTCATTCCTTCCGCTTTTTACATCATTATTATAGTATTCGTTTTAATTGAATACTTTATTATGATGGAAATAAAATTAAAACACATATTATATCGATTTCTAAATCATTACAAGTACCTACCTACTATGTTCGAATTAAGTGTGTAGTTAATAATAAAACTACTAATACATATCTTCAAATCGTTCTCATTTCATATCTCGATTGGTACTTGATATAACAGGTTTATGATGGCAATACATTTTAAACATGTGTTGTCTCGTTGGAAACTTTCAACGCGTGTCAACTCCGTTTCTATACATCCTGTCTGTAATGTATACACAGGCCTCATTTATTTAATTTTATTGGTTGTTGATTACTAATTATGTGAATGATGATACAACGATGACTTAAAAACGGCTAGAAGCATCTCTACATAGTATAAAGCTGCCATTATAAGTCTGTCTTTTAATCTCCTAGGCTTCTTAACTTCTCAACTTATCCTAGGCGTTGCGTGGCCTAGGATGTGGATACGGGTTTTATTGTTATTTATATCTATTTTCTATATAAAATACATATTCTTATTAAGCTTCTGTGTAAGTATAAAACACAACAAACTCAAGTTTTCAGATGTACAGAGTGAAAATTTAGTTGATAATTGTTTTGAGTTGGTGGGTTGAAACACTGTTAGTTGTCAATTTGGGTATTTGGTTGGTTTTTAATCTATAGGAAACAACAGATTAAGTAAATACTATCATTAAATGTAATACTTATCTATATTGAAAAAAAAACAATGACTAATAAAATTCGAGATTCGAAGCATTTAAAGGTTTTGGTGGGAATATCGAGGCCTGAGGGAATGAACTATGACGCAAAAAGAGTGTTAGTAAATTAATATGGAATTTTTCCAAAAACGTGACGTCATATTGAAGTATAGTCTCTCTCTCTCTCTCTTTCTCTTTCTAGCATAAAAAACTTAATTTCTTGTAAGTTCCTTTTAGATCAGATTTTAATTTTGTTTTCAATGCCTTGCCAAATTTTTGTCTGTTTTTGGTGAGGCAATAAAAATAATTAGGCAACATTCCTATAAATACCAATTAATATTATTATTACAGGATATAGTATTGGAGATGGAGACATCCCTCACGTATACTATTAGCCGGTTAAGTAATTTCGAGTTCGGAGAAACCTTCAAAGTTTCGAGCGGGACAGACTGAGGATAAACTATAACACAATGGATTTATAGTAACAATTAACGATAATCTTCCTTAATCATTTTTGAACATTTGAGGACATTTTTTTTTTATAATCGAATTCGTAAATGGAAACATAATTGTCTGTGGTCCGTTTTGTCTGATCTAATTTGCCGCCAATTTGATCCTACACGAATCATATCAGAATATATTTTTATAAAAGAGATATTTTTTTCAAACCAATTGACTTTTTAAAGATATCAATCGGAAACGTAGGTACTATTGCTAAACAAAACACGGACTTTTTTCTGGAAGAAAAGCATGGATTTACATATCAAAACCACTTACAGTGTATTGAGAATATAAATGAGAGTAGATTATTTAGGTGTATCAAACTATTGGACATCGTATAAACATTTTACTAGTTTTAACCATCCAAGTATGATATCATAATCCACAAATCACGTTATTCCAATGGCTGTTTTAATAGATTATTTTCAAGTCATTGATCGTTTGATTGTCTTCATAAACAAAAACCTTTGCAGAAACCAGTAAACTCGTTTTAAAAGTCGTGATGTTATTTACCGAACTATTTCAGTTATATATTTTATACATGTATGTGGTTATGGCTTTATGATTTATAGTATAATAATCAATCAGGATATTTTATTGCAACGGTTTTTGACGTATTCTTGCAGGTTAAACGCATTCCATTATCAGGAAACAGGTATAGTCAATTTCGTAACGTGGTCAAATTTTTTTCATTATTTCAATCCATGTAATTTTTATGATAAATTATAAAAAACGAAATACTTCATAAATAAATAAATGGATACACAGTTATATTACAATACTGGACAAATTTACTGTAGAGTCACGTAGTAGTATGATTGGAAAGATATCTGCTGCTCTTTGTTGTATTTTTACTAATGTTCTGAATAAGTTTTTTTTACACGATATAGGCTTAGTGCTTTAACCACAATCTGATCTGATATTAAGTGACGATTTGGTGCAGGATGGTAAACACACTAAGCCTTGGTACTGGTTCTCAAGTGGTGCTGCCGGAACAAACCTATTGGTATTTGGCAACAGGTTTTCGAACTTGAGTATGGTAGCTACCCAGACGGACATCATTAGAAAATGCCCTACCAGCATGCTATGGTTTCTTCATGATGTTTTCCTTCACCGAAAGCTCAGGCCGATTTTAGAGTCGCATAGGTGGGATCGAACCCGCGTCGAAAGACGCGGAATCCGGCCGCACTACAATGCGCCGTCATCGCTTTATAAGT
This sequence comes from Samia ricini, assembly GCA_014132275.2. Taxonomy (NCBI): domain Eukaryota; kingdom Metazoa; phylum Arthropoda; class Insecta; order Lepidoptera; family Saturniidae; genus Samia; species Samia ricini. Next base: position 8,190,191 of record AP028159.1, read on the forward strand.
TAATCACTATATGCAATGTCTGATAACAATTATTTAATGATAAGTTATAAAAAAATATAAAAATATATCTATTTTTAAAAACATTAAAAATTATATGCAGTTGTAATTCTTACATCTTATACCTAAGCTAATTTGTAGATCTTAACGCTTAAATAAACGTAGAACATGAGAAGGTATTGAGCTAAATAAATAATCAAATTTGTTAGCCAGTATTTTGAATTAAATTCATTATTTATTTGAACTATACGAAGACATGACGCACAAAGACGTTGACAATGAATTGGATGATCTAATTAAGGTTTGCGGGAAATTGTCGTAACAAGTAATAAATTACATATCAAATTTCTGAAGGTAATTAAAAGGCAGACTAAGGAATCTTCACAACTTGTAATGTAGAATATAATCGATCAAAGAAAAAAAAAAACCGGATTAATTTAAACATTTTTTTCCTAGTGTTAGATAATTATGAGGAAAAAAGAAATTAACATAATAATAGTTACATAGTCGTATGGAATATGGATAAATAAATTAAGATATAAATTTTACTCTGACTTCGTTTTATTACTTAGTGAAACGTTAAAACTAATTGCAATGTTTAACACACAAAACGTTAGTACCTTTCATTCCTTTTGATTCGTAAATGTCATATCATTCAATTTAAATACATATATATCACACTACAACCACACGAATAAAGACATATAAGTTATTTTCTTTATTTGTTTGTTAGTAATCAAATGTCATATGTATCTAACACATTAATATGTTAGTAATGCATGTCTCACTTATATATCAGTAACTTTTGGAATAGACAATCAAATTAATTCCTTGACAGATGATTTAAACTCCATTTCTGTTTAAGTTGGTATGATTGATTGATTCGTTTTAGTAATTAAAATTAGGGAAGATTTCTCCGTAAATAGTGCTGTCGGGCACTGCGTCTACTGATCTGGGTTTCAATCATATAGTATTACTTTAAGTATTTATTATCTTAAGCTTTCGACAAAAGAAAAAACATTGTGATAAAACTATAGCATGGTTACTTAACATCTTAACAACTACCACCAAACAAAATCTGCAGTCAAGTATTTATAGCCGCAATACTCAACCTGCGGTCCAAACTATTTTATTGGTAAATTTATTTATAGCGAAAACTTTTTCAAAATTTTGTCAAGTTTTAAGACTAATTATACGAACATATTTTTATAAAAATAAATACATTATATAAAGAAATAGTTTAACACTAGCCTTATTAAAATACTCTTTACCAATAAGGTTTGTCGAGGTATATGTTTTAAGTCAATTATAATAATATCGATGGAGCAATCATGCGTTGAGCTCGTTCCGTGCTGATGAATCAACCTCGAATGGGTCTGCTTTCCAACTATGTATTACACAAGGTAATTACTTATGTTATGGAATATTTATCACAAGATTTGTATTCATTCAACCATAAGACGCCCACTACTGGACATAGGTCTCCACCATTAAGGGTATGGGAGGGATTGCCATAATCACCACGCTTGGCAGGGCTTAGGCGATCGCAGTAAGGTGTTAATGTTAAGACTTGTATGAATCTCACTAGATAGAGGTTATCTTTTATCAATTGTATGTTATTTTCTTATGTATTGTTTATTATTCCATTTTACTATTTAGATAGTACGTGTGTTGGTGGGGGTTTTTTTTAAATATTTTTGTTTAATAGACTGGCCTACAAGGTACAGGTACATTGTTGTGTTTTTACACTTTTTGATATTGAAAAATGAACAAATGTTGACGCCGGTAGTGAGTAACGTTATAACTTTAACATTCCTTATTATCTCAACTTGAATTAAGACTGCAAATGATCGAACGACGAGCATTGTGTAGTTAAGCAATTGTAGTATTAATCATGTCATTTTTTTTAAATCGTTCTAAACACCCCCGAAACATTATTTTCTTTGATTGTAACCCTGTATATATCGTTTACAAACAAACGTTTACATCAAATGATATTTTAGCGACAATAAAAAGAAAAAGTAACGCAAGAATGAGAGCGAAACGTGTCAGTTGCCAAACATTTCGGCGTTATACTGAACAGTAGAAAGTGACCCGATGTCGACAAAGGTCGGAAACGTTTTCCAAACGTCAACATCCAACGACTATTGAACAATCATTCACCTATTTCCTATTAACTTCTTTTAACAACTTCAATGAGTCACAAGTGAAATCAAAATACGTTACTACATTTTAGCTAATTATTATATAAGTAATATTAGTACGGATGTTTTAAAACCAAATCGCACCGTATCAACTACGAGACTAAAGTAACCGAAAATGTATTAAATTAAATTAAATGATCATAAACGATTTGTAATGTTCAAATCAATAAAGTATGTTTTATAATATTGATTGCAGTGACAGTGTTTCTGTATGAATTCATTGATATAGTAACTATAGATAGCTTATTACTATAAATGAAGCATACGAGTATTGATTGATAAAACAAACTGGATTTTCAGCCTTATCCGCATTTGATTTAAGCGCGAATGGAGTTGGTACATCTTCTTGTTAGATTCTATCTTGTCTTCTTCTATCATTAGACGTCCACTGCTGTACCATAGGTCTCCCTCAGTAAGGGAGGGATTGCCATAATCGCCACGTTTGGCAGGCGGGTTGGCGATCACAGTAGGCGTTTGTGGTTCTCAGAGGATGCTGCTGTCGTTCCCCCCCCTTTCTTTTTTTTTTTTTGACGGGGGGAAATGCATTTACGCACTACCCTTACCTATTGTATTAGTGAGACCGAAGTTCCCCAATACAATAGGTAAGGGGGCACGGAGTGACGAGTTCCGTGCCAGTGTGGGACTCACCCGGGCGTGAAGCGCCCGGAAATACCCACTAAAACCCCCCGGGGCCGTCCGCTGCATTTGGGATGGGGGCGACACGGGGTGGCTTTCGCAAGCACCGCGTCGCACGCAAGCACCGCGTCGCCGCAAGCACCGCGTCACTGCTATCCTTCTCCCTGGTTTATGCCTTAGTCGCCTTTAACACCCACGGGAAGATATGAGGTGGTACTATTCTCAGCCGGCTCCACACCATCTAACAGTTGTAAATAAAGAATATTAAGAAAAAGAAGTTAAACCCATGTTTTTTAATTTGTTATTCTCAAAATTTATTATTATAATATATTTACCATAAAAGTAGGTTTCTAAAGATGTTTCACATTATTTTCTAAATCCATAATGCGCAAGAATACTTTAAATACATTCTTTATGAAGAAATGGAGATGTCTCTCTTTAATAAACATTACCATATATTTTAATAATAGATGTTACCTTGATTTTCGTCATAGTGCAATAGTCATTTATATTATGTTATACCTTATGTTTAAACAAATTATCTAATCACGAAATTGTATACTCATATAGATTATTTTGGCACTCGACATGCTTGACTAGTAAAGCATGGGCGCACTCAAAACGTACATTTAAATTTGATTACTGGATTATATAATAAAGCGGCCAACCATGGAAATGATTGGCATGTATACATACAAAAGAAGAAAAAAAACAGATTACACTATTAATATAATTATTATGTTTCAACTGTAGTAGAGATTTGCTTACATCTAAAGGTTAAAATTCGCCTTCCTGTCAGATAAATATCTTACAATTTTTAAAAAACATTTATAGAAAAATAAATCGTTTATAATTTTTGTTTTTAACCGACTTCAAAAAGGTAAAGGCTATCAATTCGTTTTTTTTTGTATATTTGTTACTCGATTTCTCCGTCATTTGTGGACAGATTTTCAAAAATTTCGTTTTATCGATGGAGTACACTTCTGAGGTTGTTCCATTTCCAGCAGATCATGATCTGATCAGTGGAATTCAGGAATATTGATCATATATAGGCACTTACACGTGTTTCATTTATACGTTTCCAAAGCTATGAAGTAGACTTCACAGCTATATATAAAAGTACATACTTAAACTAAAAAGTAGAAAAAAAAAAAACTTTTATAATTAAAAATAAAACCGACTTCAAAAGAATAAGCTATAAAAATGCAATGTACTAAAAAATAAAACTTTATTAACCTACTTCGTTAATTTTGGAGTCGGTGCCAGCTAGAGTTAACCAATGGACTCATTTATGAATAGAAATAACTGCCTAAACTTTATCACAACTAAATATAAACTAAATAAGGACTAGGGTGATTTTAAAGAACAATTAATCAAAATTGAATTTAATTAGCGACGTATACGCTGGCACCGATTTCAAAATTAACGAAGCAGATTAATAAAGTAATTATTTATTGACTTTTTAGTGCATTTTTATAGTTTATTCTTTTGAAGTCGGTCTTGTTTATAATTAAAAAAGTTTTTATTAAATAGCATATTTTGTGTAATGTTTTTATCGTAACATCATACGACAACCGTTTTCAAATTTACTTGATCTTAGTTGGAATAGAACTCGAGGCCTCCATGGTTTAATGGTAGTTAGAAATATTGACAGAGTAGTAAGACATCGTACGCTCAAGAAAGTGAAAAGAAAGAAGTGTTGGTTATCAACAAACGAAAGTGAAAAGGCACAAACAAATGATTAAAATCTTCAAGAACTTAATACGATAATAACATGAATGAATGTAAATCATACATTGATAATATATAATTATAATAAGAACAAACGTTGGAAAGTGTGTCAGTCGGCGTAGCGGTGACATTCTTTCTAGAGACTACGTTTCCATTCTATCTTCCGTCACGTGTAGCAACTTTGACGTAACGTAAACGTCACCCGTTACCATGAGAACTATTACGTTACGTGTTACGTGTTGTTACGTGTAAAATTTTGCTTACAACTTAAATAATAAATCGTAAGACGATTACCAAGATTACGACCAAGAAGACCAAGTATAGTTAAAGTACTTATTTGTTTGTAAGTTTATAATTTTTCGTTATATAACTAAGTATATAAAACTATTTAATACTTCTTTATCAATAATCAATATATTCGTTTAGGAAATTAGTTAATTTATTTTTCTGTTACCTTTTTGCTCTGGTATTTGAAATCCATGATGACACTATTGTTTGTTAAAAAAAATATCCCAGTGATTGTAGTTATTCTTAGTATGTTGTACTCAATATTAAGATCTGTTAAGTATTGTAAATACATTAAATAAATGCCAACATAATAAAAAATAACTGGTCACAGTAACTAGTATAAATCTTTTGAGAATATTTACTATTCGTTCAAATAACACTTTAAAATAGAATACAAATCTGGATTAAAGGACCGTTCAAGAATTACTTAAGCAAAATTTTGTCATTTTTTCAGCTTCTTCTTGTCAAGAATAGTAAAAAAAAACTCTCCCCACTTGATATCCTAAGCATTGGTATAATTTTTATCAAAAAGCGATGATGAGGCAGTGGGTAGGACGCCTGAATTCCTCGTAAATGGACGCGGGTTTGAACCCACCTATCCAACTCTCAAAACAGCCAGAGCTTTAGGTAAAGGAAAACACCGTGAGGAAACCATAGCATGGTGGTAGGACATTTTCTAATAATACCCGCCTGGTTAGCTACCACAATCAAGTTTGAAAATCTCAAATAACAGTAGGTGTGTTCCGGCAGCATCAGTTGAGAACAAGCACCTGTAGGCTTAGTGTGTCTCTACCATGTTGAACCACATCGTCACTTAACATCCGGTGAGATTGTGGTCAAAACACTGAGCCTATACCTTGTAAAAAAATGTTTACGCACGTAAGAAGTTATACTTCTATGACGTAATAATAGAAAAAAAACGAAAACGTTGACAGTTAACTTAGGATGCTGGTTTTTCGTTACGGTTGCGCGGTCACCGTAAAAATTAACTCTCATCATTTTCCCCTAACGCGCCAAAAGAAGTATAACTTAAAAAAAAAATAAAAATAATTAAATATTGCTTACGTAAAGACCATTCAGAACGTCCACCAAGTCATCAAACGTAAGCAAAGCATAAAATCCTCATTGATGCCAACGTTATATTTGCACGGCCCCGAATAACTTGTCTCGTACTATGATGTGAATGTACACGCGCGCTCGTCGATGTTGCGGTTTCGGTGAAATTATATTCAAACTTCAAACGTTCCGCCAATTGATGTCTGGCAGACTAGCGAAATTCGGTCATTCATCTCTTTAAAGTAAATTTTAGTTTAAAAATAGATTATTTAAATTATATTTAAATCAAATTTTAAAAAGCAGCCTTTAGTGGCGACTTGTTACCGCTGAGATGCATCTGCTGACGAATAAACATAAATATATTTTGAACCTGGTAGGTTTTGAATGCTTGAACGTAGTAGTTAATAGTGCCACTCCAATTTTTATCATCGTTGATAGATTAAAACAATGTACAAAAAGCACTGAGTTCCTTATAATTACATTTTTGCTATTTAAATAAAAGGTATTTATATGTTTAAATAACAATCAATTGTCATTAAAATATCTTTAAAAAAACTCTGGTCTTATTTTTTTATATTCACATAATTTATTTATTATAAGGAAACATTACTTATTACAACAGAATCATACACGCAATAAAGTTTCCACTGAAATTAATAAAAACAAAAAGAAAAATACACGTATTAGATTCAAAACACCATCATAAATATGTACTCTAATACTACATTTTTTTTTACACGGAATAGGCTTAAGGCTTTGACCACAATCTCACCTGATGTTAAGTGATGATGTGATCCAGGATGGTAAGGACACTAAGTCTAGAGGTACTGGTTCTCAAGTGATGCTCCCGGAACACATCTATTGGTACTTGACGACAGGGTTTCAAATTTGAGGGTTGCAGCTACCCAGGCGGGCATCATTTGAAAATGACCTACCACCATGCTATGGTTTCTTCACGATGTTTTCCTTCACCGAAAGTTCAGGCCGATTTTAAAGTCGGATAGGTGGGGATCGAACCCGCGATTGACGCGGAATCCAGCCGCACAACTCGCTGCGCCCATCATGGCTTTAAAATATAGAGATAACTAGAAAAGTACAGTATCACACTTTACTTTCACATATATTGCTTTTGTGAGCCATTCGTACATTTTATTACAAAAATTGTACCTTCTTGGGTACCCTTGGCTTTCATCACGCTGTGTCTCATTTTTTGCCAGCTCTTACATCACGGAAGTTTCGTCCTCTTCTATAAAGGACTTTTTGCATAAAATTATCAATGTCCTAATAGGTTTTTTATCTTTCTGGCTGCTAGTTAACTTATAATTCAAATACCGATTTAAATGATATTTTTTTTTTTTCCAACTATACATATATTCTCAAGTTTTAGTGTATATTTGTAAATGAAACCGATACATAAATAACCATAATCGCGTTCATTTTAACTAAATTCAATAATATAAATAAACAAATGCACATTTGAGACAGTAATCATTGAATTGAAATGCGAGCGGTGACTCTGGCTGGATGTGAAGTAAAATCTAAAATCGTAAGTTGTCCATGTCAGCGTGTGTAAGTATTACTCGAAAACCACTACAAAATTTTAATTTAGATTAATGTAATACTGAAGTGATAACACACTGACCCCTTTACATAGGGGATAAGCAGCAACAACAAAAATGTCACATTTTATCAACGTATCCTGGATACGCTATTTTCATAATGCCCACTCACTACCTACATCAAATTTGTTCCAATGAACGTGGACCACAGATAGCTTAAAATATCTAATATAATGTATTTATTAAGTAATATTACAAACTGTCACTATATAAAAAGTGACTTTCTATAGTAAGAAAAAATTAATAATACTAAAAACAATGATATTGTGACAAAAAAAAAAACAAAATGAATTAACACATATGTTTAAGAGGACATGCTCTCGGAAACAGATTTGATAAGTATGTAATTCAGTTATAAAATACGAAAGGGACAACTGCAGCTCGGGCTAATGTTACAGTATGCAAAATAGACGAAAATATCACTCCATAGTATCCTGTTTCCTCCTCCAAAATTGAATCGATTTTAAATCTTCTTTCAGTTATAGAATAAGAAAGACTTTGGCTATGCCTCTACGCTTTTATTAATTTTATTAATCAAACACTTTTGACAAACGTCGGAAAATGACGCTAAAAATCAGCATTTTCTTCATTTTCGATGACTCCTAGTTTCTACAATAAGTAATTTATGGAAAAAATCAAAACGTACGGGCAAGGCGGTGATGGACATATATTTTTTTGGTATATAAATATTTACTATAATGCTATGATCCAGGGAGGAAACAGGGCACTACGTTAGTATGCCATAAATGCCGCTAGCATGTCCTCTTAAGCCACAGATGTTTAAACCGACCAATACAGATGTCTCTTTCACAACCCCCTTTAATTTACGAACATGAATAGTTCTATATAATAAAAATCATTCAAACTTACTTTTCGTTTTAGTATTTGATACGTTTATAGAATGGGTTGTTCTTCTTAACTTTTGTAAAATTAAATTACGTGTAGAACCTGAAAGGCGGGTACTTAGCGCTATTATGCCCGCAATATTGGAAATGAATTTATGAAACTCTTTTCTTGTTATTATTTGACTTTATTAAATTATTTTGTAGTATTATTAATTGTTTCATAACATTTCAATCAGAGATAAATAATAAAGTTAATTTAAATTAGTGGTGTGCGCCATCTATAGGTTTATTTGTCAAATATTACCGTAACAGTAAAGCTCATACAACAATTTTCGCGTTGTCGTTATTTTGTACAAGATGGCGTTGGCAAGAGCCAATAGTGTAAATGGGAATAAATAGATGGTAGTAGTGGATGATAGTTTAAATCTAATAAAACAATAAAAATGGAACATACACAAAATAATATGTAAATAAACACAATTTTTTAAGGAATATATTATTATACGAATTGGAACCTTAGGTGTAAAGTATGTCAATTTATACCACCCAGCAGCAAGCAGGCCGATATTTAAATTTTCCGTACGATGGATAAAATAAATGATAATTTATAACATTTATTTGTTTAGTCTGACAAATACATACTTAAATAATTTATTAGTAATCGCCCTTTTAAATTATTAAATTATTAGGTATTATCGTGTCAATTAACCCCTTGAGCACTTACCTGGCGTTTACGCCAGCTTTCTATTGTTTTCCTATTGTCTTATTTTTACGGGCACTCGACACATTAACGAGTATAAAAGAAAAAACTAATATTGTTCCAAAAAGGATCCAATTAAGAAAGTCATTACTTTGTCCTACCTGTTTATTAGTTAACTGTATATATACACATGTATACGAATACTAACTATGTATTCATAAAACATTCAAAAAATTACGAGAATAATTATTATCCCCAAATTAAAACTCTTTTACTTTAAATACGCAAAATAAATGTTTTATAGTTAGGTCATAATTATTAATGTTTTAAATTGCAAATGTTACATCGGCATAGTGCCGTAAACAATAAAACAAAGTAAATAGTAGTCATTTGTAAAAGTATTTAAATTACACCGGAATGTTGAAATAGAGAACAAAAAAAAAAATGCAAAAGCTTTGAATCGTGAAAGAATTTATTTTATTGTGAGTTTAAAAATGCGTAAATAAATACTTTTGTTTTCCTTCAAGCAGTTTAATCACCATAGATACCTGTTTTGTACACTTTAACATGGAACTAAACCCGTGGGCACAAAAAGAAATACTCGTATTTATCTTTCTAGGCTTGTAGAAGCAAAAATACATAATCTTTGTAAAACGCTAGGCTCTTGCTTGCTGGAGCTTGTTTCTATTTTTTGTTTTTTTGTTGAGGAAGATATATCAGACGTATTATCCTGGAAGCTATGCCGGGCGTGGCGGGGCCGTCGAGCGAGGTACGAACGCGTGCGCATAACTCCGCAATGACGTCACACGAGGGTTTGGTAAAAAACGCCATGAACCCAAGTATTAAAGGCCTCCGAGGCTTTTGCATATTATTATATGGACATATTAAGAGGATCTGCGGACGGCCTTTATTCGATATATACGTATTTCCCTGTTTCTTCCCTGAATAATGGCGTTGTATTACATATTTTTGTACCATATAACATATGTCTACCACCGCCATCATTTTGATTTTTTTCCATAAATTAATTATCACAAAAGATCTTTTCAGAAGTCCGTCAAAGAAATATGACGAGTAAACAATAGCAATATATAATTGAAAAAATAAATAAAACCAGTCCAGTTTTAGAGAAGGAAATAGGCAAATACGAAGTGATGATTTCGTCTTTTTTGTATAGGTATAATCATTCCGAGCTGGAGTTGTCCCTTTCGCGTTTAATGCCCAAATATTTCATTAGATTTGTCCAAGAAACGTCACACAGTTAACGCTAGTTGATCATAGTAACATTTATATGAATTATTTTATTTTCTCCATAATTAAAAGGGCTAGTGGTAGCGCTACAAAACATAATTATTTTTATCGAAGATCAGTAATATTTTAAAATTTTCAAATAATTTAAACGAATCAAAATGACTTAGAACCTACAGCTAATATAAGAATACAATTATATATATACTAACTAGCTGTGCCTCCGCGGCTCGCCCGCGTATAATATATTCTTTACTGAGTTTTAATTTTTTTTATACGGAACCCATTTTTTTTGTATGAAGATAAAGTAAATCTCATAAATTCAAGCACTTGCCCATAAAACTATGCATTGAATAGGGTTTTATTAAATTTAAGTATATGAATGTATGTACGATTTCTATACAAAAAATACAATTTGTAAAATTTTTATCTGTCTGTCTGTTTGTTCCGGTCAATCTCTGGAACGGCTTGACCGATTTTGACGGGACATTTTTGCCAGATAGCTGAAGTAACTTAGGCTACTTTAATTTATCTAAAATTATTAGAGTTCCACGTAAAAAAAATTAAACTCATTAAATTGTGAATAAAATCCTATTCATTTCAGTTTTATTGGCAGGTATTTGAATTTATGAGAAATATCTTTGCGTAATGTTAGTAACAAAAAAATTAAGAAAAATAATTAGGGTTACGTATAAAAATATTAAAATGCAGTTAATAATATATGACACGCGGGCGCAGCCGCGAGCACACATCTAGTACACAATAAAATAGAAGGCCATTTGTAAGTTTCCACATATGCATACCAGAAACAAAGAAAAAAACACAGTAGACTGATGCACAAAAAATTTAAGCAAAGAAAAAAAAGGAACTTAAAATCATTTTAATTTTTTATCTCGGTAACAAACATGTATAGAATAGTAAATATCAAGATTAAATCAAAAATAATATCTCATTTCAAATCTGACATATAAGTTTTTTTTTCCTTTTTTTAATAATTAATAAGTATTTTAAGAATAATAATTTAAAACAAAAGGTTCACCTGTTACAAATACATAATCATAAAACTCTGTCAAATTTAGTTTTATGAATTCGCACATTATCCTTGTCTCGTAAGTTTTTATATACGAAGTTAAAATTTTTAGAATCAACATTAAAAACCAAATTATAAATTTGGAAAAATACGCAAACTTATTCCAAGAATAAGCTTAGCTTAGGTAGATACTATTTTTACACGACATTACTGTAAAAACATTCCAAGAATCTCAATGACTGTTGTCTCCGTTATTCAACAAGTCTGATAACTCCCCTTATCTTGACACATGACTGTGGTAATCTTCAATAGATTGTCAGATTATAATTACCGTAAATTAAAATAAATAAATAAATAAAGTATTTATAATAATGTAATTCTCAACTTAACACATTGTTAATTCTCAAGGCATTTAGGTATTAAGGTCATTTTAAAATGTTCGGCGTACAAAAAAAGATGGGTTGTTTGTTTGCTACTGATCAGCTTTCTGCGTCTAAATAATTCAATCATTCATTCATTATTAATAAATTAAATCGCTTAACTTTATTTGAGATCACGTAAAGTTTCTATGATCTGATTTTTATATCTATTGTAATGTTAGTTATTCCAATCTCTGAACATTAGAATGCATAGATACTTATTCATACAGTTACTTATTTACCAGCTTCAAAATATAATTTAATGTCATATCTATAAGTTTTAGATACAGAACAATTTTAGTCTTTTGAAATTGATCAAGATTCAAGATCTATTAATCTCTTGTATGCAATTGAAACATTAATTTTTATAATTATCATAACTTGTTTTTTTAAAAATAAGTTGAAAACGTGTTAATTCGTCATGGCTAAATTACTGTATAATTCCACTTCTAAATATAAAAACCTAGTTAGAGAAGATCACTAAATCCGAAGTTTACAAATAATTATATACCCAAACCCAACTTACCCTTTGCAAAAAGATAAGAGCCGGATTCTTCATAGCTACTTATACAATTGAGTAAACCATAGATAAGTCAAACAAGTCTTAACCTCGCTTAACTTATCTGCGAAGTAAACAATCACTGTATTATTAAGGAAGATAAAACTTTTTAAATTAAAAACAAAACACGTATATAAAATAAATCAACAAACCTGTTTAACTAAACCATGGTTTATACAAGATATATAATGTAGTTAATAATTGTGAAGGTTAGAAATTGTCATAATATAATGAATGGAACTGTTAGCTCGTATCTAACAAACACCGTTATTAGTGTATCAATTGAAACAAAACATATACACGACTTGTCATTACTAGTTTTAAAACATCTAAGCAGTTATACTTTTCTATTGTTCACAGGTGACAGTATGGGGTCACAATACAGTGGCTGAGGTCGTCTGTGAACCGCTAATAGAAGCAGGGGCATTAGTTGCCGGCTTGCCTACTGGACCCCTATCAGCTCCATTGTCAGTCCCGCTAGGGGGTTTGCTGCCTCTACCTATTGCGGCTAGACCTCTGCATCCACCTGCTGCCTTACTCTTTCTCGGTGGTTCCAAAGCTCCAGTGGAGCCAAGGGCTTCGGCTGCAGTCTTAGAAGGAGAAGTATTAATTGCTGAGTACGAACCGCCGCAATGGGATGGCCGCGATCTGGATACTTTCATCGCTTGGGAGAAGATTTATGGTTAGTTTTTCTTTTTTACTACTTTGCATCTTGTTGATGATTTTTTTAAATCAAGGTGTACTTGAATCATTTTGAATATAAGTATAGTAAGACACATAACTTATGATTAGTAAAATATATGAATCATATTATTCTGCCATATAATACTCTTTTTAGACCTGTACACACTTTAAAGCAGTAAATGTAATTTGTCAGCACAATCATCTGTACTAACAATAAAATCGTAAATTCCTTGTGTACATTTCTGTACATTTCCGATTTTTGTGAAAAGAATTATTGCACGCGACTAAAAATAGGTAATTAAACACATTATTATCATTTTTAGAAATGTCTGTCTGTCTGTCTGTTTGATTGTGCAGGCATCAATTAGAAACTACTAAGTATATTTTACAAATTCAAAAAGATACTCATAAAGCACATTCCGAAGTAGCATGAAAATTTCATTAAAATCTGTACCTCTATCAAAAGTTATAGTAGTTTGATTGACACGCGGCGATTTAGTATGTAATAACTATTTTACTTACCAACGTAAGTAAATGCGTTGTAGTCTTAGTCGAGAAAAAAAATGGATGATTGAAATTGAACAAAATTATATAATATATAATATATATAAATATATGTTCGTAGTAAAAATTAAAAAAAAAATCTAAATTTTAGTAAATGAGAATTGATATTCAATTTTCATACAATATATACCTACTAATATTAGAAAGAAGTGAAGATTGTGAGTTTGGATGTTCGGGGTAGTCTCCGGTACTGCTAATTTAGTATTGAAAATGTTTTCACTGTTGGAAAGGTAAATTATATATAGGCCTTTTATTTTGGTATATACATATTATATTTTCAATTACTAATCTCAATAAATATAATTGAGGTCGGAAAAATTCTATAATATGGTGTATGCTGTCTGAACGGTTTTATCAATGCCAATGCGTTGTCACATTCGCTCAGTCTGTCCTTCGGTGGTATACCCGAGACGCCAATATTTTAGGTATAGGGAGTAGGACCGTAAGGCCGTTGATTGTAGAGCTAAGGCGGGAGGTGGTACTCAGCACCACATGGGAAGTGTGTGTGCAGACGAGCAATCGGGCCTATTAGGGCAAAAATAGCATGGTGCATTGTGTTTAGCTCAGGGACTGCGCGAGGACTAAGTACAGACGGCGGCAGAAAGGGGCTAAGGGCGGGGCTCTGATCTTAAACTGCACTGGAAATGCTGTCTGGGAGGTGGTGGGCCGGAACGGGACATAGCATTTCGAGGGAGAATATAGTCTATCTATTAGATTATTGTAATTGTCTGAATTCCACACGAGCGAAGTCGCGAGCAGGGCTAGTTATCAATAAAATATAAAATCTGAACTGCAATTCAAACTAAGACGTGCCCAAGAAACTTTCCAAGTTAGAGCTTCCAATCGATACAAAGGCCGTCTCTCATTTAATATTCTACTGGCAAACGAAGCAATGTTAGTAGAAAGCGGTTTGGCAATAATACGTATACGCATGCCTTCCATTGTCCGGTAATCTTTCGTAGAAGTCGCTTAAATGTTGAGTTTGCAGCATCGTGATGATAATAATAAAAAAAACTATAATTTATGAATTAAAACATAATATAATCAAACCAAATGAATTTTTTACCGAAAATGTTATTCTGATTTTCATATAACATGAAAATCTTTCAAATTTAAACACACTGATTTGGAAATTGGTTCAATATCTTATACATAATTTACGTTCAAAAAATAAAATCCGATTATATACGACTCCTGACCACCTTTGATCAATTTGATCGAAAAAGAATTTTGTATTAGTTATATTGTTCTTGTTGTTTCAGCGTCAACACTATTTTCAGCGGTAGAATTATATGGCAAACCCTTATTGCGTGCTGCGGTGATAACAAAGGAAGAATTTCATCTTTTATTTTATTATTTGGAGTCTGTGTCTGAAGCCAGTGAAGCACTTACTGAAAGGATGAGAAAATATATAGATTCGGGGTTACTTATAAATGAAAGTAAAAATGACGAAGATAATTATTCCAACTCATCAGTAAAATCTTTCACCGAAGAAGAGCCGAAGAGTTTACTTACTGAACTAATCCAAGAAGGTGTACTTACACAACGTGATGTAGACGCATCATCAATGATAACAGCTTCTGAATTTAATGAAACACAAGAGAAACGCAAATCAGACGATGTTTCCAGCATAGCAGTTAATTTATGCCATCGTAAAGTTATTGTTGATATTCCGACAGATTGTAATGAATCAGTGAAAGATGATTCAATAATAGAACCTAATGAAAGTTTAACAACTGTAACTGTAAGAGGGAGCGGGCAATGCTGCGCAGATCACAGAATTTCTGCTGACATGACAGACAATGTATGGGCAAATGTTAAATGGGATTTTCTTAACGCAAATGACTTTGGATACGATCAAATCCGGAGTGTAAAAAGGAGTCGTTCTGACTCAGCTATTACCCCTGTAGTTCAAAGAAGACATGAGGATCTTTACGAAAGATTACAAGACGTGGAACGAGAATCATGTGGTAGTATAACACCGTATGAATCCATAGAGGACTTGTATGATTGCATAAAAAATACACAATATATCAGCTCAGCTGCTGAAGAATCGTCACCGTCGACTGAAGGCCAATCTGAACCACATTACCCAGATTACGATCAAAAGTCTATTACCACTCGCCAAAGCTCTGCAAGCAGCGAGAAGAGCGGACTATCTTCTGCATTTCAGTTCTCAAAATGCAGTTCTAATGACTCTACAGATGTCTTCACGTCGTGCGAGTCTACAAGCGGCATTAGTACGTTTGTACCGAAAAAGATAGAATCGCTTAAAAGGCGTGAGTTACCGCCACCGCCGGTGGAGGGTGATGCTGGCGAGAGCTTGATTCTTTTGAGGCAACTTTTCATGGGAGAGTTAATGGACGCATATGGCGAGTATTTATCAGCTTATCCATATGCACGTGCTCTTCTTCGCCGCAAATTACGTCGTGATGAACACTTCGCAGCACTAGCTGACATCCGACGTGGTGCTGCCAAGTATACAATAGCAGACTACCTCGAGTTACCGGTAAGTACTTGTAATAAAATAAATAGATCTGATTTTCGCTATATATAACAAAATAAGTATACATATACATATTACTAAATACATACAAATTTAAATAGAGACCTGCCCTTATACTGATAAAGTTATTAATTGTACTTAATGGATCCAGCCGGTCAAGTCAATCGAAATGGCCATATTATACGTAACCATTAGTTTTGATAAACGTAGAAAATAGAACAATACAACGAAGATCAAAAAATACAAAAAGATCAATTCAAGAGTTTGATTTAGAGCGACAATTTAGTTTAAATCATGGTTGGGTGTGACAATGATCCAAGGAGGCGCGCGTGCCGCCCATTCAATGCTAATAGACAAGAAGACTGCACGTGTAGCTCTCTCCATTCGAGATTATAGGCATTGTGTATCTGAGTACTGCATCGGGAGTTTCCGATTTCACTGCTGTTATAATTCATACTAAATATATAATTTCTATGAATAGTTGACCTAATTAGTTATTATAATATGAATGCATCTGAATTTGATTTTAAGAAAGGATTGAATAGATATTTGGGCAATATTCATGGTTCTCATTCTGTCTATGAAGTTTAAAGATTTGGCCATTTAATAACAGTTATACAATATTTTAACTGCGATAACAACCTTGTCTGTTGCCTATATACTCATAGATTTATGAATTTGATGTTTATTTATTTATACACTATTATTTGTTTATTACTAATAATTAATAATTCATAATTATTAATTTCTTATATGTAAATTGATTTTTTTGTAGTCACGACAAGCATTTATGATTTCTATAGCTTCGGAATCAAAATACTAAATCGATGTTGCAATGGAAAATATTTGTTGTACTGACTTGATTCCTACGATAATCGATATCTGTTAGACTGCTTGACCTCTGAACCTGAATTTGTTAGTAAAATAAACAAAAAAAACGGGTTTGAACTTCTAACGTTCATATTTTTAATATAAAGTAAATTAACATAAGGACATGAATATGAAGGGCAAGTAAGAAATAAAAAAAATGGACAGAATTAGGATGAGGCAAAAAAGATTGGTTATGGACTGATAAAATTGGAACTGTCGCCTACTATAATAAAGTCATGGTATTATGTTAAATATAGATCAAATTTTCGCTTACACTCAACAAAATAAAAGACGTACCGCAAATATTTTTGCAACGTTCTCACCTATCTGATTATGTATGAAGAGCGATCGTTTATATAGATAATGTAACTATAATACTTTTATTAGAATTATATTGTGCTTACAGCATACTAACTTATTATTATTTAAATTTGAAATATTCTTCATTCGCTTTATAGTTTTAATGTTTTTAGGTTATACGAAATGAAAAGCGTCAGCTTTCAATTTAGAACAGGACAATTAGAACAATAATTGTAAATTAATATATAAGGTAAGGATTTTGTAAAAGCTCCGGTTTTACTAATTAATTTATATGTGGTTATTAAAGCCAATTGAATAAAATAATGAAATTATCTGCTTACTATATATGTAGGTACACACAAATTTATGTCGAATGGAGAATCAGATGAAAAACTAATTGGGTCTGGGACAAGGTAGTGGTTTCCAACTCGATCGCGACCATCTAGTGAAAGACCTTTTACATTGACTAACATTACTTCGGGATTAACTTTTATAGTCCTTCGGTGTGCTAGTTGAGTTCTTGCACCAAACTGGCGAGCCTTCGTTGCATTCACGTATCTCGTCAAATATTATTTATTTATTACGTTATTTTTCATTTTGTAAAAGACATTAAAGGTTTTAACCCTCAAAATTTCAGTAGCTGAGAACGAGTCATTATTTATCAAACGCATCAAAGTGTGCAACACATATTAATAAAAGCAGGCGGCAGTGTATTACTTGGTTTGTAACTCGAGAATCGATTCAGTGGAAGCTATTTATATGATTATATATAATTAATAGCTCGCGCTCGCGGCTTTGCCCGCGTTTCTTATTATTATTAGGTGTGAGTGATACCCACAACCCCCTGCCATCTCTAACCCTTGGAGATTATACTCCCGGATTAGAATTGTCAGAGGGGATGCGTACATGCATTTCTCACGTAAAAAAAAATGTGAGTGAAAGACTGCATATCAGTCTAGACTTTTAACAAAATCTTTAACTTACATATATTATTGCATTGGATTTTATATTAAAAATAGCTCCTGTCTTCAACCTAATTCACGTTAATATTTTTCGATATCCCAAGAGAACAAACGTGTTTTATATTAATTAAAAATGCATTTTTTTATTACTATAACATCATTTAAAGTTTAAATAATTTAAATTTTACATATTTCAAGATCTCTAGCCTGGCAACATTAAATTTGGCTTCTATAAAAATTGTTCGAATAAGAATATTTGTAGTTTATCAGAGAATAATCAACATGAACACGTAATAGACATAGACGTGGTTAATCTTGAAACATAAAATTATTATCTGAGCGAGTGTGAATACGCGGTACCTGCATTGCCGCGCGGTCGGAATGCTAAACGATTACCAGTGAGCTTTAGAATCTAGATGCTTAGACGCCGCCACATTCCATAGACCAGAGCCTATACTTACCTGTAGCGATAAACACCTTTTTAGATCGACCAGATTATACACATGAAATAAATATTAGTTATATATTACAATGTACATTTCAGATTTAACTCAATAATAATGTAATATTTAATGGTATTTTTGATAATAATCATGAATGGTTTTTTGTCAACATTTCTTAGTGAAAAATTCTTTGCTAAAAATTATTTTTCCGGATCTTATTGGCTCTTATTTAATAGTTTATGAAAATAACTTCTCGAAATACATAATATAACATTTATTTAATAAAATTGAAGACGACTTAATTAATTGGCATGCGCTCGATTGCCTTAGGGATTAGTATAAAAAATATCGATTCTCAAAGTGAAAGGTGTATCATAAATAGCGCATAAAATCACTTAATTTAGACTTAATGTAGACTTGACTATCATTAATACTCACGTTGACAAATTACCTATAAATTGACACAGGACATAAATTTCTTTAATTTATGATAAAGTTTTAATTCGTTCGTGAATTCGAGACGATAAATTTTAAAAGACTTATTTATTAACTACCTGTGCTCCTCTGGTTGCACCCGCGTTTCATATGTTCTTCACTGCTATTTATTTTTTTTATACGGAACCCTAATTTTTTTTGTAATAAGATAAAGTAAAAATATTTCTAATAACTTCAAGCTCTTGCCTATAAAACCGTGCATTGAATCGGAAAGTTACCCAGAGTAACTTCAGCTATCTACCAAAAAAAGTCCAGTCAAAATCCGTTCTGCCGTTCCGGAGATTACCCGGAACAAACAGACAGACATACATACATACATAAATTTTAAAAATGGTATTTTTGCTATAAGGGTCGTATATACATTCATAACTATTTAATTTTGACATTACAAATAGACACTTTAATTTTATTTAATAGTTTAGATTATTATTAAAAAAACATAAAACAAAAATTATTATAAAACATTTACGTAAGTTAAGACGAATTATTAACTATATTGAAAGAATGATTTACTGCTTTGGTAAGATCAGATGCTATTTGTTATATCCGGACCGGACATTCCAAACATACTGTAATACAGTGCCAAATACATTCTTTGAGCTTATTATATAGTTTTATTGCGTCTTTTAATAGCGTTATAATGAGTGAAAATGTGACGAATAGAGTATTACTTTAAATAAATACAGTTTTTAATTTGAACATCATGACACTGACATAATTTTTACGTTCAAAAAAGCTTGCTTCTGCTTTTATTAACGTTGGTCAAACTACTAATTTTTAACTTTACGTAATATAATAACTTTTCGAGTGCTGGCGGCTAAAAATAGTACCACCCCATATCTTCCCGTTGTTGTCGTAAAAGATGACTAGGGATAACCCAGGGGATGGGTAGCAGCATCCTCTAAGTAACACTAATACCTGGTTGCGATCGCCAACCCGCCAGACAAGCGTGGCTATTATGGCAATTCGCCTCTTTTTGGGGGTGACCTATGTCCAGCAGTGGACACATTCGGTTGAATCAATCAATCCATCAATATAAGAGTCTTAAAGTAATATAATTAGGAATTTGTCAATAATTATTAACTTCTAACAAATTTGGTAAATAAAAACAAAAAATCCAAAATGTGGAGACAAGGCCAAAGTCTTTCTTTTTTTATTTTTGGGGAAAATCTATGCCCATCATTGGACGCCTTTCAGTTGCATCAACAAATAAAAAAACGTTCTAGCTTTAGTCTCTGAAGAATCACAATACACATTCGGTTATATAGACCTCTTAAGATTGCATATTTTTAATTAAATTATATAGACTTATGTCATTATTATAATTAATTAGAAAATATATTCAATTTAAAAATATAAAAAAGAGAATTTTTATCTTTATAATATGATTACGCTATATCCTGGTTGATGTTTAATAAAGGACGAATTAAAGAGGAAACTTGATATGATGCATATTATATGATCTTTATTGTTAATAATATACAATAAATTTACAATGTTTCTATGTTTGAAGGCATTATCATATTTTAAAGTAGAATTTATTATTAGAATAATTTATTTATACGAATTGGAACAAAACACTCATGTAGTCATTCTTATAATTTATTTTGTTAGTATCGTCTTTTTGGCAAAAAGTTAAAGTATAATTTTATCGTTAAATTAGCTGTGAACCCGCGGCTGCGCCCGCCTTTCATATGTTCTTCACTGCGATTGAATATTGCATACAGAACACTGATATATTTTTTGTACTAAGATAAAGTAAAAATATTTCTAATAACTTCAAGCACTTGCCCGTAAAACTGTGCATTGAATCGGATTTTATTCAATTTTTTATAAGTTTAATTTTTTTACGGGAAACCCTAATTAGTTTCGAAAATTAAAAGTACCCTATATTACCGGAGTAACTTCAGTTATCTACCAAAAATCCTGTCCTGTCTAAATCCGTCCAGCCGTTCCGGAGATCACCCGAACAAATAGATAGACAGACAAACAAAAATTTTAAAAATTATATTTAAGGTATCGTATATGCATTAGTATTCTATTTAGTAAAAAAAATTGTCATTACAAACAAACACTTCAATTTTATTTATTAGTATAGATAATTTTATTTTATTATTATAAAATATGACTTTAAATAATAATTATAAGGAAAACAAAATTAGGCTATAGGACCAAAATTGGCACTAGAGAGTGCCCAAGAAGCCAGTAGAATAACAATGGCCACGTTGCCTAGCATTGCTTACTCTCTGAGTAAAGTGATAACCAGCCTTGAGATCCTGCGTAGACTCTCAAGGAAACGCCCTGCAAAGTCTTTGTACAGGGTCTGTGCACTCGGCCGCCATGAAGCCATCGTTTTCAATTCGAAATTGGCTCAAAAACGAGTGAACTATAATTGGTGGTTTAATCTTGATTATTAGATTAGTGAAGAGTCTATTTAGTATACTGATTTATTTCAAATGTACAATGACTTAATCTTTTAAAATAAAAAAATCAAATAACTTACGTTTCACGTTTGTATTATAAACCGATACACGCAACCAAATGCTTGCTATGTGAATTCAAAATGCTAATTTCGCCGATATAATATTCCATATTATTAACCTTTGCCAAGTGTATTCTCATAATCTTTTTCTATAAAATAAAAACCTGAAAAATCATCCGTTGAACCGGTCCTCGGTTGCGTTGCCGTAAAGATCGAAGATCAAAAATTTTTTTATGTGTGTAATTTATATTTCAACAGCGAACGAGCGAGCCTCTTGCTCGACTCGAAGCTTGAGACAGCGCCTTTTGTGGTTGGATTTGCGATGAAACGCGCCTAGCCTAAAAATATGTTAATCTTCTTGAATGGGAATAATCAATGTTACACAAGACTCGTTTCGACATTAAGCTTTTTGTAAATGTGCGCACCTAAAAATTTCATCAAACTGTAGTAGGCGTTGTAATTGTTACATAGCTGTTATCATTTCTAATGTTCTATCTAAAGCTTCTATCTAAATTTATCGTTTTATTATACTATATCTTTTATGTTAGTTATTATCGTAACCGATATTTAGTTTTTACTATGTACTCTCATGGAAATGTGCAGAAAACGTACTAAGAATGGTTTGATTGAACGTGTTTGTTGAAAGACCACGATAGTAATAATCCGTGTTTGAATTTTATTATAGTGGTCATAATATATGTTATCATATTAAATACCCAGTTTATTTCTTGAATCGTGTTTTTAATTTACTTCTTCAATATCAAATTTATGTATAATACTTTTGAAATTACAAAAACATTATAGGCTTCTAATAAACGATACTATTTTCAAAAGAGTGTAAATTAATAATTACACCATTTTACCTAGTTTTATCAAAAGTAATTACGCAAACGGAGAAAGTATTAATGAGACGTTCTTATCCTGAACTTTTACAAGTGTGTCGGTTAAGAAAGCCAAATAGAATATGACTCTTTAACATGCTATTTCTTTTAGAAATATTTACACAATTTTTGTTTGTATCTATATTAATTAATATAGAAGATCTCAACCACAGTTAAATCATTATTTAAATATAACTGTTTTTTAGTTCATTTATGTTTGAGATATCTTACGTACTGG
The DNA here is from genome assembly GCA_014132275.2 of Samia ricini. Taxonomy (NCBI): domain Eukaryota; kingdom Metazoa; phylum Arthropoda; class Insecta; order Lepidoptera; family Saturniidae; genus Samia; species Samia ricini. The sequence goes on from AP028159.1 coordinate 8,212,948, forward strand.
ATGTACCTAATAAATTGGTGTACAAATTAAGTCATTAAAATAAATTTATATGTTTATTTGTTTGCCCCAAATCTTATTTAAATACTAACAGTTTTTTTAAGACTTCTTTGCTATGAAAATATCTGTTTTCTGAATAAAAATTTTCATAGGTAATTAGGTACTTGTGTAAAACTGAAACATCATATTTCGAAGCAATTGTGTTTTTTAAACTAAATATCTGTGATAATAATCGTATTTCATTGAGTTCTGTCTATATATTTATACTAATTGTCACTAAATTTGAGTTCCTTGAAATTCGATTACGAAATTACGACACAGTAGTACTAGACAATTTTTAGGAGAAACTATTGATGCTGCTAAATATTTATTACGTTTATATGAGCCGCAAATTGTAAGTCCGTTCTATTGTCAGAATATTTTGAAATATTAAATTATTTTAAAACAGTGAATTATTTTTGAAGGATATAAATATTATACGGGAACGGAGCTACGGGAACAGAAATGAACGGAACGGATAGAAGTGAAACTATACAAATAAGTAACAAAATTACACACACCCAATTGTTTTTACAAACTTCAATGGCCACTGTACCGGCAATAGTTATATGTATAGTGATTGTCAAATGCCCCCTCTTAGTTCTGCTTTCTACACGCGCGATTTCACTAGTAGCGCCCGCTTCGACTGGCAACTGTTTTTTTATGTCGCAGCACGCGATTTTTCGCAAATATCTGACATATTGCCACCTATGCTTATGTTGCGTATAAGATGTAGATTACGCAATCACTTACTACATGAATGATTACAGAAATGGAAGTAACAAGTTTCATTTCAAAGCACGTTCGTGCTTCGCTTCTTTAAGTTTACAACCTGTGGTAAAGTTGTTTTGAAATTTGTCTTTTTGATACGTCATCATCAGTGGAAAGAAAACAAAGGCCTCCCCCAAAATCTTTACAACGACCGGTCGTGAGTCACCATATCTAGCGGATTCCCGCAAAATTCATCAGGTCGTCGGTCCATCTTGTTAGGGGCATAATTATGCTACGTCATTCGAAAACCCTTTGATTCCATCTGGCATCAGTTTTACGAGCAATATGCCCTGCCCTGCCCACTACCACGTTAATTAAGCAATCCTTCAGGCAATGCCAATTAAGTTGGTTTTTCTCCTCAAGCATAGTCCTCACCATTGCCGTTTGAGTAACTTGAAGCTTTCTTATTAGGCCCATTGTGAGCTACGTAAATTGTAAATAATTCAATATAAAGTAAAATGATCTATTATAGCTTATAATCATAGTAACTTTACAGTCGATACTGTAAATGTACTAGATCATGCAATAAATTGTGCGGCGGTTACAATGGAATTCCTAAAGTGTTTCAAGCGCTACGAGTTATCCACCTCGTTGAGGCTTTCCTTTACGCTGTGACTCATAGTATATAGGTATCTGAGTCAGAATTGAGAATGTCTGTATAAAGACAAAATTAATAAGTACTTCATTCGATAAAGCACCGACACAAATAAAATGCTTAATGGACTCTATCTAGTATTTGACTTATTAAACACTAATGTAAAAAAAAACAAACCTTTTAAGTTCCCATTTCTTTGTTTAAATTGTTTGTGCTTCCATCTTCTGGTTTTTATGCGCTTCTTTTTTATATAAAAGTGGAGAACTTGTAAATGGCCTTCAGTTTTGTATTTTAACTGTACTTTATTTCAGCTGATACTTTTCCTAAAAGCTTATAATAAAATAAAGCTCAATGCTATATACCTTTGTCATAATTATTGTCGGAATACTTTGTTCAGAGTTTAAATGAATCGTTCAAACGCTACTACAGATTGTATGTTTTTATTATTATCAGTTGATGTGATAAAACATCTAATATTATTTTATATATTAAATATTACTTTGAATTTTTAGCTATGATCAAAATGTTAATTTTTTGATATGCAATTACTAATATTATTACAATTTTACAATAGTAGACATAAAACATTATTATTAAAATAAAGACAAGATACGTGGGCGAATGTTGCGCATATTATATTCCCATAGATTATAGGATAATAAGACGAATGCCTAAGATTGAAGGTCTCTAAACAGGTTACAGGCAGTATGAGTCATGTCTTGTTCGTCGCAAGTCTCGCTTTTACGTCCAATAACATCAAGTAAGAAACATTAGAATGCTCGTGGCGATATTTCAAAGAGTCTCATCACTGATAGTAACTTCCTTTAATTAACCTAAATATTGCTAAATGCAAATTATTCTGGTTATGTGGCGGCGTGGCATTACATATTTCCATTCATCACTTTAGTTTATGGTCAAACAATTTACTTTTTTCTTTAAAATTCAATATTGTTACGCTTTTCTAGAATTTTTCGTTACACAGAAAACATTTGATGTAGATTAATAATATATTGAATATTTTGCTATACATCACTGCATGTTTTTTGTAATTGATTTTTATTTTAGTCTTAGTGACTTACGTGTAAGTATTAAACATATGACGTTAAAAATATTTCAGAACAAAGTTTTTAAAGATTATTCTTTACGAATTATTTGTGTTTATTACTAAGTTTGTATTTAGATGTGTAATAATGATAGTTGGACTTATAGAACCTTTATCTTCTATTACTATTTTATTAAGATTACAAGATTAAAAGGGGGCGCCTACATGATAACATGTGATATTTATTTGATAAAAATAGAAAATTCGGAATTCGGAAACTTGTGCTATTATAATATGGAGCTAAAACGTGATTTAAAACAACAATATATTATATATCCACCAAAACATTGATTTGAACTACATATTCTATAATCAAGACAAACATGGGTCCCTCAAAACATGTTCAATTTGTAAGCATATTTGAACTGCAAATATAAGTAATTTTTCCATTATTTATAAAGGGAGCGTAAGAAAACGTTAATGTGATCATCAAACGTGCATTTTACGAGTGTTATCAAAGAATTTGTTACTAATGCCTATCTTATATAAAAATACAATCGTGGTATAATTTATATAACACAATCTTAAATTATAATCGATCTAAATACATATGTATAATATTAGTCGAAAAAACATAAAAAAATATTGAAACCTATTTATTTATAGAAAGGTTAAACTGAAAATTATTTTTGGGATGGTTGTGTAATTGTTGTAGTTATATCATTTAGAAGTGATTGTTACAATATGCAAAATAACTTAAAACTAAATAAAGTTATATTGAATTATTACAAAGAAGGAGTAAGTTCCATTTTTATGTGTATAGATCTATGCAATAGTTATTACAATATTAATATATCTAGGACCTTTTGGGCACCACGAAAAAAGTTAGACATAAAAAATAACATAATATTTTTGTTCGCCATGTAACTCTTTTGTCACATTTTCATGATATAACTGCTTAATTACATTGTTGATAATCTGAAGATCGCCGTCTATCGAGATGTTATTCTGATAGAAAACAACTATTTTACCTCGCCTTAGTAATTTATAGTAGATTTATGTGATACGTAGGTACATATACTTCAATATACACAAGTTTAATAATCTATGCACTTAAAAAAAAGGTTATCTATGTTTTCAAAATCTTAGCAAGGAGCCTATGGTCCATTTTACACACGTGCTCGCATAAAATATATGGTTAGACTAAAAAAAGCTTTTACAAAAACTATTCTCAACCGACCCCACATGTTTGGTACACAACGGAACCATCAAAGTAAATCAAACACTTTGGATACACAAAATAAAGGACGAACTGACCGACACACGTGTCCGCAAACATTTTTGAGCGGTATTTGTATAAAACTGAATTTGTTATGTATTGTTTGTCTTTCGGTTATGCTTCACTTTGGTAGTGTTAAAAAACGAACAGATTTCAATACATTTTCGGTTATTGGGACCTATAATTGGCCAGTATATACGCGTAGGCGGTTGATGCGTCAATGACCCGCAAAACTTGTGGATCCGCATTCAGCAGGTAGCACAACTGTTCAGGTTTGATTTAACAATTGATTTGACCTATTGTTTCATAAAGTAATAATAACTGCATACACAAAAATCTGATTTTAATGTTGAAGAAATACTGTTATAAAAAATACACGTCTATAAATATTAAGGGTACAAGATTAAATATGTCATTATATAAAATAATCAGGAAAGAAAATCTTAATCAGATTTGTTAGTAGGTTATAATTCGTACAGAATAGTATATTCTTCGGAAGGCTTGTCATTTACAACTAGTTCCGTGACCTCGCTCACGCATTCCCGCGCCTGCATCTAACTGTACTTTCCCGTTGACTTAATGCCGACTTTGGACAGAACCTGATCTTAGGCAAGTGTATAATATAGCAATGTGATGACGATTAGCTTTTGCAATTTAATTATATTTTGTGTATGCGAAGTGAAGCGGGCGTAACTTAAATCTCAACGGAGTAGCCGAAGCCCCAGCCTCTGGTCTCGCGTGCCATACATTCCAACCGAGCATCGCCGAGGCCGCCCGAAGCAGCCCGACCGTAGCGGTTGCCCTGTGCCCGCGGCCGACTTCACACCGGTGTATGCGCGAGCGCTGCGAGAACGTCTCGTTTGTCTTTACACGCTATCTGTCAACAAAACTTCGCCGAAAATAACTCGTGGAATCACTTTCCAGTGATCCTTTCCATTATTGACTGGTTTATTGTGTGTTGTGGGCTCTATGTCGAGAACTTGAATTATCTGTTTAACGTTGTTTGTGACAAAAAAACCGTGTTATTTTTTCTGTTGTATCGCGTGCGACGCTCGTGGTGAGCTGGAAGCCGCGATCGTGTGTGAGTGACTATTCTGTCTACCTGCTTGGATTTGGAAAGTACTCCTTGATGAACCTAGTGCTTTGTTATCATTCACTGGATTTAGCGATGTCCTTTATATCACGGTAAACAATTATCTAAATAAAATATTTTGACTTGTATACCACGGGTGCTGACTTCATGGCCTTAATCGTATTTTCAAATCTTGATTAATCCGTTAATATTAGATTTGTCTTTACTAACCGTCGGTTATTGAAATCGTTCTTCTTTTTTACTTACGTATTTATGGAATGTAGATTTTATGCAAAATACTCAAATGAACATACATGTGACCACAAATCTGTATTATATATCTGTATAAAATGCATTATGATATCGTATGAGTTTAATAGATCGAGCGTTACTAATCAATAAATATTAAACAATAATTGTACCTTGTAATTGTTTTGCCAGATTTAAAATACTAAAATGTTTATTTATAAAGATAAACATAATTAATCTATAAAAAATTGTCTTTGCAGAAATTATTTGTTAGCACACGCCTATGTACATGTAATGAAACTATAAGTATCACAATTTCATATTTCTAGCTTGAGTAGTCATGGCTCTACGTTGCGCTCTTGCTCTCAATATCTTTTATATATTACCTTCATACATGTTTAGATCAAAACATTGTGTTTTAATAATTAGACGTATGTTTTTCATATCATTGCAGTGGACAAACAGCTTATGTTTGAAAAATTTATGAATTATATTAAAATAGTGCTTAACTTCATTTACTATAATGTATTAAATTATATAATACTTTACTAAATTACAATACTAACAAAAATGAAGTTGGTAAAAACTTTTTAGTTTGTTCCATATTATTTTGAACTATTTTTAAACTAGTCATTACTAGAACATACACTCGCCTGTTATAAAAGATGATCGATAATATTTTTTAGCAAGCTTTTAGATCTTGGGACAACATCAAACATTTTTTTTATCAAGACAAAGTAAATTTATTGCAACATTTTTTTTTAAATTGGATCGTTAACTTTCTCTATAACTTTTTACACAACGTTTTAGTGTCGAAAAAAGTAGGTAGACAGCAAAATTCCTACTACAATAACGTCATCGGCAGTAAAATTTAGTAAAACACACCTGACAGGTTTAACTCTCTGGGTGTTCAAATAAATAAAAAAGGAGATCTACAACAAATATTCGATATAATAATACTATTCATACAACTCTTGTTTTTTTCTTAAAAACCACATAACTACATGTTTATTTAACGATATTAATAAGCTTAAAGAATGTTTACTTTGTATTAATTAAGCACGTATCTCAGGAACTGGTAATATAACAGTTTGATTTTAAGACACAATTGGATCATTCGCCCACTAAATTCTGGTAAATTTTATCATCTAATAACTGATGAATTTTCAACTACAAAACGGTATAGATAAGGTCACTTTTATTTATCCGTAACCCATATTTTGTAGGTCGTCGTAAAAACGATTCCATGGCTTCTAATCTAAACACAATGTAAAGTAATCAAATAGTTGCATTATCTTTAATGAAATTGTTATAAAATAATTGTGTTTTATTCGCTATGAAAATAATACTCTTGTAGCCTAAATTCATGGTAATCTTATATAGTGTTTAAACAAAAAGGATTACTTAAGTAAATGAACGTTACTATGATTCTAATCAATGCACTATATTTCGAATTTCATTTCGATAAACTTTAGCACATTTTACTACGTTTATCAATCTATTTTTGATCTTTGTACTCGCCTTTATTCAACATCACAAAAAGGTCTTATTATCCACATTTTCAGTTTGTAGCTTCAACAATTTCGGTTCTGTATGGCTCTTCCCTTAATCACATATCTCATACATGACAAATCCTTATAAAACTATATTTCCTTTACCAAATCGTTAAACGATGTTAAAGTCTTTTGAGACTCTAAATAATAAAATTGTTATGACACGATTTTAAAAACTTTTTATAAAACTGATACACGTTTGCAAACTTTTTGAATCTATGTCTAAAACAGTTAAATAGAACTTATTTTTTATATTTTAATTACTTAATACAAACGCAATGTTTTTACGGCAGAATATACGTAGCTTGATTTCTAATAATTTGTAGTGATTTGCCATACACCAAAAAGCTTGTCAAGGTATTTATTACATACCACTAAGGCAATCATAGCTCTCAACGTAATGCTCCTTAATTATACGTTTCTTTCAGGGGTGTTATAAGTGATGAAAGATATCCTTACCATCTGCAAAGTTAATAGTAGCTTGTCAGCAACAAGTTGATGCCTGACTTCAATCCCTAGCGTAAACATCCGGAACGGCCTGTAGGGCTTGTTTGGCGTTTAGAGGCACTTTCTATTCCCGGCCTGCATCATTGCTTCCGCTGGCGGAAAGTCTTAATACATCTATAGTGAACTTGCACTAAACTTTTCGATTCATTCGTTCTAAATATTAATCATTGCTTAAAATGTGTTCTCGTGTTATGTTATTACAGTGCAAATTGACAAAGCCATCTCATTTGAAGTTGATTCTTCATTTATATATGTACATGATATACATTTTAATTTGAATACCAATCGTATACAAGAGGATATAGAGCGAAAAAGAGGTTCCAAAGTTTTCGCTAAAGATCTGGTTATTAGGCATAGCCGATTGACCAAGCTGAAGGCTGACGACGGTAGAATCATATCTCCCAGGTCTGAGCTCTGAGGAAAGTCGAGAAGTTCTACGGATAGCTTTACACATCAACACGAAAACCCACTTAAAATCTAGCCCGAGACCCGAGAGCTAGATTAACCCGACACTTTACTGAAGATATCTCGGACGACAGCCTGTACGAAATTCGAATGGCCCTCAAACAGCTTAAGAACAACAAGGCGGCGGGTGATGACGGAATAACAGCTGAGCTGCTGAAGGCGGGTGGAAAACCGATCCTTGAGGCCCTTCAGAACCTCTTTCATTCTGTCATACTTGAAGGAAAAACGCCCAGGCGGGGCACAGAAGTGTACTGGTCCTCTTTTTCAAAAAAGGTGACAACACCCTTTTGAAAAATTATAGACTCATCTCACTTCTGAATAATGTCTATAAGCTGTTTTCGAGAGTCCTCATGAACCGACTAGCGCAAAGGCTCGACGACTTTCAGCCTCCCCCCGATCAAGACGGCTTCCGAAAAGGCTTTAGCACCGTAGACCACATTTATACGCTGCGGCAGGTTATACAGAAGACCGAGGAGTATAACCTACCCCTTTGCGTAGCGTTGTGAACTACGAAAAGCCTTTGATTCAAGACCTGGGCTCTACTGAAGTCTTTCCAGCGGTGCCAAGTGGACTATCGGTATATCAAATCGTTGAAGGATTTGTACGAAAACGCCATCATGTCAGTCCAGTTACAGGACCATATCTCGCCCTTTGCGGCGTGGCGTTAAACAGGGAGATGTTATTTCTCCGAAACTGTTCACTGCTGGCCTCGAGAATGTCTTCAAGGTTCTGGATTGGAAAGGACTTGCCATTATCATAAACGGCGAGTACTTAACACATATCCGCTTTGCTGATGATATAGTAGTCATGGCGGAGACCGCAAAAAAACCTAAGTACGATGCTCAGTTACCTCAGTAAGGCCTCCGAACGAGTTGGCCTTATGATCATGGACAAGACGAAAGTCATGTCTAATGTCCATGTTGTGCCAACTTCTATAAAAATCGGTGACTCTGTGCTCGAAGTTGTTGACAGTTATGTATACCTGGGACAGACCGTCCAGTTAGGTTGATCCAACTTCGAGAAAGAGGTTAATCGTCGAATGCAACTCGGCTGGTCCGTGTTCGGGAAGCTACGCAGAATTTTCTCGTCCGAAATACCGCAGTGTCTCCAGACGAAGATATTCAACCAGTATTTGTTCCCAGTGATGGCATACGGCACTGAGACGTGGTCGTCAGAAGAACCAAAGTAACTGAAATTGACAGAAGCATAATTAAACTTAAGTGGCAGTGGGCTGGGCAGATTGCTCGGAGAACCAATGCCCGATGGGGCTAACGGGTTCTCGAATGTCTACCACGCACCGGAAAACGTAGCTTGGGTAGGCCCCCCACAAGGTGGACCGACGACCTGGTAAAGGTCGCGGGAATCCGTTAGATGCGCGTGGCGCAAGACCGGTCGTCGTGGAGATTTTTGGGGGATACCTATGTCAAGTAGTGGACGTCTTTCGGTTGAATGGATGGAATGTATCCAACATTTAAAAAATACTTAATATAATATTATAAATACTATGAGGCGAGGATGACTAAGCAAGCCGGTAAAAGTCGTCTTAGGCGAAGGTATCTCGACCAAATCGAGGACGTTCTGAAGATAGGCCAGGTCAAAAGTACCCGTAACCGAAGAACATGTATGAAATTAGAAGAAGTGAAAGACGTGTGTTAGGATCGTAGCAGCTAGAAGGATGTAGTCTTTGCCTACCCCGATGGAACGTCACGTCTACGTTATGTATGTATGTATGTAAAAATATAATATTAGATATTAAATCTATTCATTATTTAGGTCGAGTAGTTTATTATGTACGTGGTCTAGTAAATAAGGTTAATATTGTATGGCTTCATAGATGCACGTGAGCGAACAAGATCCCTCGAAGTCTAGTGCACCCGTCATGCTCAATCACGCGTGAACGTTGTCCATAGCTGCAATAACAATAATTGTATTACATCTGACATCACATCCTGGATTCCATACACGTGATGCAGATTACCACCTATAAACCTATTGTCATTTTCTCAACCGTTCTTCTATAACATGCTTATTTAATGGTAATCTACCAAAATTACTTTATTCTGAATAATTAATCAAAGCTGTAAATAGAAACAGCCAATTAAATTCACATCATCACGTTATGAAACGTAATACATATAATGACTTTACTAACAATTCGGCATTCTAAAACTTTCTCTGTCGATTATTTAAATTTAACTTTTGAACTTGAATTTTGACATCGTTTTTAACAATGTTTCGAATAAAGCCACTCTGTCTTTAGTTTTATTTCCTACTAGCTGTGTGCCCGCGGCTTCGTCCGGATTTCATATATTTTTCACTGCGTAATATAGTTTTAAGTAATAATTGGAGAGTTATGTTACGATGGTACTGTCCATTGAATTGTATTTTGTTCACAATTTCATGAGTTTTAATTTTTCTACACGGAACCGTAATTTTTTTACACTAAGAGAAAGCAAATATATTTGTCATAGATTCAAGCACTAGCCAGTAAAACTGACCAATGAATTACTTTTTTGAGTACAATTTCTTGGGTTAGAATATTTCTACATGGAACCCTAATTATTTTCGAAAAATTAAAGTAGCCTAAGTTACGCAGACTAACTTTAGCCTACTGCCAAAACACAACCCGTCAAAATTGCTCTAGCCATTCTGGAGATTAGCCGGAATAAACAGACAGACAGACAAAAATAAAAATGAATTATTTTATAGACGTCGTATATACATTCAAATGTATATAGGAAAATGCTGTTATTTTGATATTACAAACAGACACTTCAATTTATTTTTTTATTATAATTTAATAAACAGTTCACTAGTGACCAGATGACCATAGTTTTTGTTTCCTTGATCTCAATCAAGATTGAGAATGACTTTTTGCGCTAAACTTTTGTCAATGACCCGTTATAATTTCTCTAATTAACACAGATGCTATACAATTAGCGCGTGCTCGTTTACAGTATTAATTAAACGCTTAATAAATTAATCTATCCGCGTCATTATGAGTATAAAAATACCTAATGATTTTATCTTTGAAGTGTTACGACTATTACCGAGTAATGGAGTCAATGTTAAAGTTTTTCTACAAACATTACATAGTTTAACTAACTGTTTTGATGTTTACGTTTAGATTTCAAAGGTCTAGAATATATTATATTTAGGGTTTTATATTGTTTACTATTAATTTTTATTTTTAGTAGTAAAATTATTTGGTACGTTTACGTTTGTGTTTAATCATTTTAATATGTCGATTACCATAAAAATGAGACAATAGGAAGACAATGGAAAGCTGGCGTAAACGCCAGGTTCGTGCTCAGGATGTTAAAGATACTGTATAGCCTGAAATTATTGTTGTATAATTTGAAAACAGTGTGGTAACACAAATCTAATAACTATTAACATCTGTTCACACTACGTATACAAATATTTACGTGTATGTTAACTCTCCCTTATATTTATTTAATACGTCCCGATATTATTTTGTTACAAGAGTACTGAATCACAGTAGACCAGTCGTTACGGTAAATTTCTTGGTTTGTTATTCTCAATGTTTATTCTCACTTCGAATAAGCAAAGAACAGTATTTTTTTATTCAACTGTTCTACTGTGAAATTTGTAAATCTAAACAAACTAAAAAGTAACTGTAAAAAACTGTCCCGAATATCCAGCGAGGGCGTGGTTAATAAGATAAGATATAATTGGTCTTAGTAATTATCAAATTTCACGTGTCTCTCGGTATTTATCTGAAAATAAATATTGTTAACCTAATTTTATGAAGAATTCCGATTATTTCCTATAGATAGATACATAGATAGACATATAAAATATATCGTAAATGAGTTTGATAAAGTACGCTAGTAAAATATTTAAAACACATAGTATAAATTTATACGTTTGTATATTTGTTCCTTAGAAATTTTGAAATGATTGTATTGATTTACATTAAATTACTTTTTATGGTTCTACTAAATAGTTCTTCATCTTTTATGTAATGTAAGTTAAGCGAAACTTATTCAATTAAAATCGAATAGAATTCGTCTTATGACGATGACGTAACTATCAAGTTAACATTCTATTTTCAAGTACCTATCAGTATGTTTAGATCGCGCTTTGAACATAAACTAAGATATTACTGATGCCCGAAAACAAAACTTTATGGTTATTATAAGAATGTCTAAATAATGAATGGCTGTTCTGGAATATACATAATTTTATTCTGCAGCTTAAAAGCTAATTAGATGTTGTTATGTTTATAAAAATAAAATGTAATGAGTTTGTAATAAATGAATTAATGAAATTAAGCTCGGTAATATTGATTGGGCGCAAAGTAATTAGTCATGATGTCTACTTATATATCTATCTACCTGTAATCTGAAAATGGGGTTTGACGCACCATAATCTGAAAACTACTGGTAACTACGGGATTGAACTACTACCATTCAACGCGAATTTTTTCGTAGATGGTTATTGGTTTTATTTTTTGAATTCCATTTACCAATTGTATTTTTCTTTTCGATTAACTCTTATGTACATTTTTTCCGTAAATAAAAATAAATGACTCTCATTTTCTTCATTCATTTGTTTTTTTTTTTAGGTTAGGTATAAATTAAATGTTATATGCACAGAACATATGAAACGCGGGCTTAGCCGCGAGCACCAGCTAGTAAATTCCTAATACGGGAATTAAATCTTTAGTTTTATCTTGAATTGTACATTTCATTTTAATAATATACAATAATTTATAAAGATATTTACAATTATATGAGTAACTATATTTAATATTTATACGGATTAAATATCTTATGATACTACAAATTATTAGAGATGCAAACTTTTTAAAGGGATCCATTAGTTCGTAAATTCGTAATGCAATTTACGCTCAAAAAACAAGGTACTTAAGAAATGCTGTAACAATAAAACTTGATATGATTTTATTCATATTAAATTACACAGAAGTGATTGTAGGTCATGTCTATTATAGATATATTAGGTTAACAAACTAAAGTAATTTTCCTAACGTGGAACTTTACTAGATATGCTATATTTTACTTATAAGTATGGTAGTTAAACGTTAGTGATTTTGTACGGTGTTCTTTGCTAACCACTTATTTTTAAAGGTAATCAACCAATACCTATGTTAAGAATGTTATCTTAAATTAATCCTTACGTTGTATATTTAAAAAATTGGGTTAGATTCAGCATAACGTTATTTGAAAAGTTTTTTAATTTATTAAATTTTAATGTTAACTGATGATGTAGTCCAGGATGGTGAAAACACTAAAGCTGGAGGTACTGGCTCTCAAGTAATGCTGCCGGAACATACCTATTGATGTTTGGCGACAGATTGGTCAAACTTGAGGGTTGTAGCTAACCAGGGAGCCATTATTACAATACGCCCTATCACTATGCTATGGTTTCCTCAAGATGTTTTCCTTCATCGATAGTTCAGGGTCATTGTAGAATAGGCAGAATCGAACCTACGTCCATTGACCGTAACCGATGAAATTACCAATAAGCCATCATCGAATTTACTTCTATGATATAAACTCAACTATAATTCTCGCTTAAGTATCGAACAAGCGGTTCCACTTAAAGTAGTTTGTCGTACGTCAAGTTATTTCTTATGAAAGTCCATAATATACAATCGATTTACGATACTGAATTATAATAAATAATAGAAGAAACCGCATAAATAAAAGACGTAAAAGTGACGAGTGTTTTATTACCACTACGAGACTAACCGTGGAGGCCCCGTTTTTATGATAAAATACTTTTTAGATAATTTTATAACGTTTTATACGTATTCTACGTTAACTAGTCTCTACAGTACACGGTTAAGTGCATCGACGACCGGGTTATATCACTCCCATCATTCAAGGCAACAGTTAGAGCCATTTAAATAAATCTGTCACGGTGCAACTAATGTACCCTACAGGTACAAAGTAACGGGCCCTTGACCCTCATAACGTCTTCAAGGTGTTTATAATGAAAGTGCACTGTGATCTCATACCGCCTACATTCCATAGGTATATAGGCATAGATAGGCGAGAACTTGTTTACTTTAATAACATTAAGCATATCTGTAAGTACATTTCAGACATACCTGTTTGTCTGGCTGTATATTTTATTCGTGTATTAAATAAATAATCACATATGCGTCTTTTAAATATAATTTGAGGTACAGATAAAAATATACAGAAAGCAAACGGCATACTGCCTCAAATTAATTCTTATAGGAGAGCTTTTGAACATTTAGTTTAATTGAAAACGACCTCAGTGTATCAAGTGATAAATAAAAATAATATTAATTATGGAGTAAAAAAAAACTTATGAAATAATAAATAATTTTACAATTGTTTGACACAATTCATTGAATTTGATTCAATATGTTATTTTTGACGGGAAGACATATTATACATACATAGAAGTTTAATAAGCATTAAGAGAATATGCGCGCTGAACTCAAATTCAGAAAAATAGGTATTTGAGAAATCTATTACTATCGCGTTCGCCCCGAAAAAGAGTTATAAAACACGGAAAGGACAACTGCAGCTCGGGCTGATTTTACCTATACAAAATAGACGAAAACAACACTTCGTAGTACCCTGGTACTATACTTTTTTCAGTTATATAATAAGAAAGACTTTGGTTCTGCCTCTACATTTTGCTTATTTTGTAAAAAATCGAGGATAATTTTCATTTTCAAAAGCTCTTAGTTTCTACAATAACTAATTTATGGCATACATCAAATCGTATAGGATACGTATTCCACGTTAACTAGTCTCTACAGTATACGGTTAAGTGCATCGACGACCGGGTTATATCACTATATTATTTGGTCTAAATACAAATATTTACCATACAGCTATTATTCAGGTAGGAAAAAGGAGACTACGTTTGTATAGAATAAACGGCCCTCGCATATCCTTTTAATATACGGGAAAAAACCTTTAAAATCATGAGCAGTTTCGTTGTAATTTTCGTATTATTTAAAATTCTGCAGAGGCATTGTGATCTTGAATATTTTATTTAATTTAAATCTTTTAAATAAGGTTAGATGAACCGGTTGCTTTCACTCACGTATTGTCATTAGAGTAAATGATTCTCCGGTCGGTTGTCCACGGGCGGCGTCTTAATCAAAATAAATACAAATAGTTTTACTCAGTTAACCGTGAAACGTTGTAAAAAGGTTTTTACGCAGCACTTGAATTGTTGTCCCAAATAATTCGACCATCTCTTTCGAGTTTTAAAAGCAAACTTCTATTAGAAAACCAGAGGGTGGTATTATTGGCTTCTAATAAACAGTAATTTGAAAATAGGGTTAGCTAGGAAATTATCTAGAGATTGTAGTTCGATGCTTGGAGTTTCACTGCGTGATCGAATCAGGAATGAGGAGATCCGCAGAAGAATCAAAGTAACCGACATTGCATGAAGAATTACTAAACTAAAGTGGCAGTGGGCTGTGCACTTTGCTCGCAGAACCGATGCCCGATAGGGCCAACGGGTTCTCGAATGTCTACCACGCAACGGAAGACGTAGCGTGAGTAGGCCCCCCACAAGCTGGACCGACGACGTGGTGATAATCGCTGGAATCCGCTGGATGCGGGTTGCGCAAGTCCGGTCGTCGTGGAGATTTTTGGAGGAGACCTACGAGTATGTGCAGCAATGGACGTCTTTCGGTTAAATGGATGGGTATATAAATAAGCAAATATTACCAGTTCAAGGATTTCTTCTCTTCTGTCAATCAACCGTTTTTTTTAATTTATTTTTTAGTAGCAATTAATGAGCCCCAATATTTTGAAATCATTTTGTTCCCAGTTTTGACCATTTAGGGAACAATAATAGAAGGTTATCTTTAGTGAACTGTTACTATTTTTTAGTAAGCTTCGCAATGTAATTATATAAGTAGTTAAAGTGACCATCATAATGTTCCACGTAGCATTAAAAGTTGTTTTAATTGTATAATTAATACTGATACTGAATAATTACTAATACCGACTTGTATAATTTTATACTGACAGTCCTTAGTAAATACTTATTTATTGAATAAATGAATTTCTAGCGTCAACATTTGTTTCCTCTATGTAGAAAATTTGAGAGAAATAGTGCTGTGCTAGACGATACAAGCAACGAAGTGGCCGGGGCGTGACGTCTGCCACCCGATAGTCCATCTCACGACCGACCTACTTCCAGGCCAAGGTCACCGGGTGACCTAAACTTCACATTTCTCTCACCTGCACCTGAAATCGGTTACGTAACCGATTGCAGAATTATTTGAAACACAGTCGTTTATCGGGCATTGACTTACAACAAATGTAAGAAAGAACTATATCTCTCTCTAGACGTAATAAAAACTGAGAAATGGATTTATTATTCCGAGTGGTACATCGATCATGTAAACAGATTCGAATTGCTATGCTTTGTGTGGGCTTTACAGTAAAGAATGAATGATCATTTCTGTGAATATGAGCTTACAGATCACATAATAATTCTCGATGCACATTGCACATTTATATTGTGAACTATAGATATGGTTTCTGCTTACATATAAATTGTATAGGTAAAAAAATCTTTTGAAAATAATACTCTGTGACATATAATTAAAAAAAGTTAAATTTGTACATAGAAAACAGATGATAATAAAAATTTAATCAACGAATACAAAACTCTCATAAAGCCATATCGAACGATCGACTGTACAAAGAATGTAGAAACAAAATAAAAACATGCGAGTTTTTTTTTTGTTTGGGGTAATATTATGGCTCTATAAAAAGATATTTCAAAAACTACTAATTATATTTTCCCTTTTTAGTACTGCGGTTCGGCGAGGAAGAGGATGTTGTAAGAAATCTATTGGATATAAATGTGGACCGGTATATGGGAAGAAAGAGACCAAAGAAAAGATGGATGGATTGTGTGAAATATGATATGCGTAGAGAGTGAATGTAGGTATGATTTCAAATAAAGATGAGTGGAAGAGGAAGACATGTTGCACCGACTCCAAATAAAAATGGGATAAGGGCAGGGATGATGATGATGATTTTTAGTACTACGATTACATTTCAGTTTTGTCCAGTTAGGTTTTTTTTTTAAATTGAATTAATCTACGTTTGCTATGTACGTATTTATTTCATGAATAGATACTACAACTATTCGCAAAAATTGATACCAATAATGAAAATTCTAAAATGTTTTTTTTTTGTAAAGAAGTGAATTTAGAGATTTGTTTTGCGAGGTAACATTTGCCCACAGTTTTTTACAACGACACTGAAATATCGGAATATCTAAACGATTCATTTTTTTGCTTGCAGGTAAATCGTTTTGAAATTCTGTGCGATATCTAATATAATGTTCATTTATTGGTCACTTAAATTTACTGCTAGATTTTAGTTAGATTTTGCTTTTAATTATCCCCTTGACCACTTACCTGGCGTTAACGCCAGCTTTCCATTGTTTTCCTATTGTCTTATTGTTATGGGTACCCGACACATTAAGATAATCGTAGAAAAGATCCACAAAAAGACATATTTTTTATCATTTTTTTAAAATCAGATCTTAAGTTTTTATCAATCTCGTATTTGGTGCATAGTAAGTGCGCGGGTACGATGCGGTGGCTGCGCGACAGATCTGTAGATAGGCCACTAATCAGAGCGTGTGCGTCCCGTATCAAATACTCTGATACACAACAACACACTTTCTAATCTGCGTCTTTGTCACTCTGCTTGCACTCGTTATTGGCTAACATTGCGTTTATACAATACTTTCGCCAATTGTTTTCACGCCACATTACGTTTTTCATGGCTTTATTGCATTGTACGTTATTAACTCGGTCTACAATTTCTCAAGTATCGTTATGTCGTAAAGACAAATCAATGTAAATTGTATTCATAATATGTGATTTTATTAGAAACTAAAATCGATTCGTAAGGCATGGAATTGAGACGTTTCGATACATTTCTTCATCTTTTCCTGAAGAAAGACATAAAGTATATTGAAGCAAACTAACCATTCTTCTTCACCTCGAGTCGAATGTTTTTATTTCGTTAAATATGCTTACAAATTTTTGATACTTTTCCCAGCGTACCTTTCTGCAACGATTCGTCAATCAATATAAATAAAATCTACAGATTTTGTTTCTTATATTTGATTTATAGATGAAATAAGTAAAGTTAATTAACTATAATTAAATCTATGATCGTCATTAATGCAATGCAATTTTATTCTACCTATTCTTACCAGGTTAAGTTAACAAGTTTCATAAAAACGTGTAATTTATACAGACGATATTGGATAAAATACTATATCGATTTAAAAATAAAGGTTAAGAAAATAAATTCCGGACTTGATAACATCATAATTTAATATAAACTGTGGTTGGACAAACCGCGCTGCGTAGATAGGATTCCCGTTTACCATTTCGCTCCCAACATTTAATCTGATAGGGGTTCTGTGAAATTCGAGAGGTGGTCGACTATATATGTTTAGCCGCAGTCGTCTTGATGATGTGTGACGTATAAATGTATTTTACAAGAACGCGGAGATGTGATGCGCGCGGCGCAGAGGGCGACGCTGTTCAGGACCGGTCTGCGTACCGGTTTGCGTCAACGTCGTTAGGACCAAACGTTTTATTAGCTGAGCTATGTTCCACAAACGATAGCTACCGACCATAATTAGCAACCTTCGTACGCCTGCACCCACCAACAATCTAGGATACTTCAGGTTTTATACAAATTTCAATCGGGAACGATTCGCAAGAGAATGGATATGATTTTAGTTGGATCGACGCCACGAATAAGGGATGGCATTATTCAAATAAAATAAAATGTTTAATAATCCTTACACTTTAGCAAAGATAACGCCTATCTGTCTGTCGTAAGTTTGTTTATAACTCGGGAACTATAGGTACTAGATTCAATACTCATTATTATTTTTTATTTTATTATTAAAAATATTACCATCGATATCTGGCGATACTTTAACTAAGCCATTGAACATTTAAAAACGCAAACTGCAATAACCAATTTTTGTAGAATAAAATTTTTATATGGAGCGTGTACGGCTACTCTTATAAAAATTGTACAATCGTCCTTAACGGAAAATATTCGAAACTATTGTTCAAAGTGCTTATATAATTATAGTACTAAACCCCTTCATTGGAGATGGAATCACAGAATTTATTTAAAATAAAAACTACCAATTTATTCTTATATGTAATTAAGTAAAAATATATTTAATTGTTAGATTGTTTTTTAAAAATGATAAAATACGGAGATTTTTGTTAGTTCGAACTATGGATCAAAAGGTTCCTAACAGAATCCATGTGCCTGCCTCTAGTGAACAGAGGTGTGAGGAGCAGTGCAATGCGTGTTGTACCAATGCATAAAAGTGTCAATACATGGCACTGGCCATCGGTACCTAAGCCTTCCCAGTTGGGGATTCGAACATTTCCTGATTAGCTGCAGGAAGGGTCAAGGGATATAGGAAGCATGTCTAACGAATAAATTCTATGAACAAAACATATTATAAAAATTATACTACAAAATAATACTATTCTATATGCTGTAAAAAAATATATATATTTACACAGTACGTACCGGGAAATTGTTTTGTAAACATCCATAGTTTTGAATAATCTTATACTGTATATGCTGTTGTCTGTTAAGCGTTTGAAATAAACACAGATTAAAGATAAATAAAAATAAAAGAAACGAGAAATTCTGAGCCCAATTTATTTAGCCTAAGTTACTCACTCCATTCAGTATATAGTTAAAAATTTGGAAAATTTTCAAAATAAATTTATACTAAAAGGAAATTAGATATTGAAATTCTGTATTGATAATTCCAAAGATAACAACGATGATCGTTATCTGTATAATTTAACAAAGAGATCTTCGCGAATAAAGTTCTATTTATTGTTTTAAATACTATAAATAACTTATTACTGTTCTGAGTTTTAATTTTACTTTTTTAGTTTGGCGTATTATTACTATAAACATAATAAGAAACTGGAATGTAAATTATTTTTTGTGACCAACATCAGAGCTCTGAGTTTTATAGAGCAAGGTTACATTTGTGAATATGCATGATCGTGAGTATTCGTACATTCTGCCTGTTGACTGTATTGTTGAATTTAAATGTAAGACATAGTCTATATTAGAATTGAATTCTATCAGAGTTAGAATTTAACAAAGCGATTTGAAAGAAGAATCTCCAAGGAAAAAGATAAAAAACAAAAAACTTAACGACTAAAGATGTTGAGAAATGTTATACAAAAATGTTAATTAATATACGTATATTTGTTTTTCGATTTTTACACTTTTTTTTGCGAAGTTAATCTTGGAAACCCGTGACAGTAGTTTTCTTTCGAAGTATATCATCTATTTTTGCTTTTAGTTATTGGCCTTGCTTGCGCACTGTGACAGTTACGTGGCAACTTGCCATCGCAATATTTGAAACGACGACAGTTTCACGCGTAGATTTTAGCAAATAGAGCACAATTTGAATAAAATGTAAACGCTACCACGTTATAAGTTTATTAGTTTTGCTACACTTAATTACAATATTTTCTCGGTAACTGGGGTAATGACTCTAAATTAATCATCAAAACGTGAGAATAACACGAGCTTCTTTCGACACCCATTGTTTGTGTTATAATAAAAAATAAAATAAACATAATACTACTAACGCTTTTACACCGGCTGTTCAATGTAAATGTGAAGTTTCGCTGTATCCGTTCGTCATGGTGCGTACACTGTATGAATGAATTTCAAACAATAGTACTATTTCGAGTCATTCGGTTCAGTGACAAAATGATCGGTCAACGATCCAAATTACCTATCTAAACGCGAATCGGGACTGTGGTCACATGTTTCAACTGAAGGCCATGAAGTGTCGCCCCCGCTGTGGATAAATTCTGTCATCACAAGTATGATATTTGGTTGTAGGCGTTTGACACGGGTCAAATCGAACGAGACATGATATGGGTCTGTGTGAGGATGGTGTGACCGCTGAGTACCGCAGTGGGTGGCGCGTGTAATGTTCGAATCGTTGGTGTCTCGATTGACGTCGCCGCCTGTATCTCGGCGGCGGCATACGGTACACACACCACGGGAAGTATACAGCGAGCCTGAGGAAGATGCGGTGCCTATGCAACGTCGGTCACGGACTGCCAAGCATTTGCTCGATAAGCGTCGAAAAGCGAGGCTCTCGTGCGCCGACCTCACTTCGGCAGCCAATGCGGAGCCGGAGAAATCATCTCGCATAGACGCCTTAAAAGCCTTCTTGCCATTACGACAATCGAAATCGCTTGGACGTCTCGACGGTCTCAAAGAGGTAAGGATTTTTTTTTTTTTCAAATTTTGTTCACATCATAATTGTTGACGTTATAAATAAATTATTTAAAACATTTTATTAACCAATGGTTTAATAGAGTTGCGACATCAGAGAATGCCATGTTTGTGGCCTTCGATACCATGCGCATACGCTCGCGCCGGCTCCGTACACCTGTTTCGATCCCCTCGCCCCCCTCTCTCCACGTGTGCCCACTACTCAGCTGCGTTGCACAACTAATAACACTCGAACATTATGACTTGACCATTTTGTAAATACTACAAAATTACCTGCTGAGAAACGACGACGCACCCAACTTTTGAATTGTAGGAACGTAGGTACATACATACATCAAATTGCGAAACGTGGAAAAGCGTTGAGTGCGTTTCTCTGAACTATGACATCACACCAAATCCGATCTTGTGTTAAGACAATACAAATAGAACAAAAGATTCGACATTTGACAGCGAGATCCCATGACTCGACGAAATTCATGACATGAATCAACAACGTGTCCGAGTATCAAGAAGAGTAATAAACGAATAATTAGATGGCTGCAAAAAGATATGTCGAATGTTTTTTAAATTTATTTCTAACGTTTAATCGATGTTGTTTGGAATTTTTTCGTCAATTACGAGCGTGATTCATTCATATGTATTTCATTTAATAATTGATACAAATGAGTCACGGAGTCAATATAATTTATTCCATATATGTACCTACGTACATTTATGCATTTATTTTTTTTTGTTTTGTAATTTTCTCTGTAATCTATTTTTTATTTATTTAGTGTATTAAATATATGTTTAAGAGAATTGTATACATTAAAAAAAAAAACATTGTAGGTATATATTTTCTATTAATTATTTATATATTTCTTTAAATATTAAGATGTAAAAACACAATTATGTGACATATATATATTTAAAAAAAACTTTAATTGAAATAGTTATACATATATAAAAACTTGTCTGTGCTCTGGTACAATAAGTTTGTTTAAAAAAATATTTTATAAAAAAATAATATTCTGGCATTTAACTTTTATACTAACCTGATCTGCATTTGCTTGTAAAGCTTTCGAGGTCTGTAGTTCATGTCCTACAATGAATGGTGTCAAATTGAGAACAAGAAATAATAAAATCATTCATTCACCGGACATGTTTGACGTGTTTACATGAAAAATTAATAACATAAATAATACATATTCAGTCTTTTAAAATTAAATAAATCTCTCATATTTCATACAGTTAAATAATAACTACGATTATATTATTTAATATTAGAATTCAACACTATTTTATCGGGACCAAAATTAATGATGTTGACCCAAAATATTTGCTAATTAATGATGATGAAGTAATCAGTAGTGGGAGAAGATTTATGTAACACAGAATGTCATCTGGTAGACGAAATTTGTACACAGTCTTATTTAAAATTTAATCGGAAACCCTCATTACATTTCTTTTAAAGCTTTAAAATGCTTTTAAATATTTTTCAAAAAACTTGCCACTGGCTTCTAAACAAAATGGAAATCTGTTTATTCGCACGGAAGATGAATATTTTAAATGATTTTCCTATTTATTTTAAGATATTTCAATTGTATATTTTTCATTGTAAATATTCACTACCTAGCTTTATTGTTTTGTCAAATTCTTTGAACCTTCAGAGCATATATATATATATATATATATATATATATATATATATATATATATATATATATATATATATATAATCTTGATTACATTAAAACCGCAATGTTAGTGGATGATTCAAGCTGTTTCAAATTATACACTATTACGTTGTCAATCAATGTTAGAACTGTCAAAGAGAACAACTCGTTGAGGACAAGTTAGCTAGTAAAGTTCAGGCAAAGGTGCGAGCATGCATACACCGTTACAACATAGCGAAATCTTCAGATGGTCCTGAGATATTACAAGAACGTTAGACATGTTGCCAGGGCGGTTACATGCGG
Organism: Samia ricini; assembly: GCA_014132275.2. NCBI lineage: Eukaryota > Metazoa > Arthropoda > Insecta > Lepidoptera > Saturniidae > Samia > Samia ricini. The sequence goes on from AP028159.1 coordinate 8,235,818, forward strand.
TCTTGGCAGCAAACATGTTTATAATGCGCGAAGTATGCTATGACGTCATATGTACTTTACATCTAGTTACATATAAGGCTGTGAAATTATGTACAACTTGAAGATGTCTTGGGGTTGACTAAGTCATTAAATCATCTACAGTAAATTATTGATTCATTATTGATATATTCTCTAATTGTAAGTTCTAGAATATTGCCTAAATCTGAAATACACCCAATTCACATATTCAATTTAAAACCATAAAAGATTTGTCAAATATATTGGAATTCATGAAGTAAAAATCAAATTTGATATATTTAATGTGCTCTCTCAAACAATAAAAGTTTTCTTTATTATCTATTTATCTCAACTGGCTCGATCCTTTATTTTTTTAAAATCATAATTAAACGAAGGTTAGCCTCTTGTATTACAAGTGATACCAGATTCAACGCGGAACATTTAACTATATTCAGTTGATATTTAATACGCATAGTATAAGCATTAATGTATAAAAGGGATGCTCAAAAGAACACCAATGATTGGTGAAATAAGTAAAATGACTAAACAAGACTAAATTTTATCGTATGTTCAGCTATCTTCATAAACACACCAAAATCTGTTGACCGATTCATGTGTAGAGAATTTCTTCAACACGTGTCATGATTTCGGAGTAGCTCCACCAGCCCGAGGGCCGCATTGTTTGCCCTTATGATTCACAGACAAACGCCACGTCACAACTCGCGCATCTGCTCCTCTATCTGAGGGATCTTTATAACGTTAAAGCTTTTGTCCGTCTACAAATGCTTTCAAAAGAACCCTTGTTACATCAGTACCTGATAATTGAAATAAGTAGATGTAGATATCTCAGTTTGTTGTTTTGTTTGAATCACTCTATGTACACTATCTATAATACCTCTATCATTGATAGGGTTTTGTTAATTATCATATATGTACAGGTTTTTTAAATAAACATTATTTTCCATTAATTTAACTATGGTTCTTTAAGATATTTGATTAATATTTATCTTAGAGTCAACATCTAGATGAACTTCTGCAAAGGAGTGTACCCTTCCTTAACGTGGAAAAATATAAAAAAAAAATACTGCAGAACTAGTTGGATTAGAAGCGTTTTCGGCCGATATCTCAGTACTTAAACAAAAAGAATAAGATACGTACGCTTTCTCATTCCTTCATAAATTTACGTAAACTCATGACCTGGGTTTAAATCACAAACCCTACAATCATAGAAAACTTAACCTCAGGTACATCGTTTGAATATTAAACTACTAGGAAATCTTAGTTACTATTGAACAATAGTGATCCATCAAAAGGCAATAGCGAGGACCAAACAAATTTAAGGAAACAAAGTTCTCTGCAAACATCAATTGAAAATCCTCATTACAATTTGCAAAGAAATAACTTAAAATTGAATAACAGATTAATTAATTTTGTCACAAACTTAGAGTTATCATTAACAATAATGGAAGTATAATTCGTTATTAATTTTGTTTCGATTAATAAAAAACGACCTTTGCCATGTTAACTTTCCGACGTTTTTAAATGGTGATGTCAGATTCTTGGTAGCAGTACATACTTTCTGCGTCGGCGGTAATCGACCGGTAGTGTAAGTAACCGGTAACCGGGGGTAACTCGTTACCATGAGATCAATTAACAGATTGCAAGTCGATAAGAAAGTTGATCTGAAGCTTAACATTGCGATAGTACAACTAAGACTTTTTTTATAGACTAGCTATGCCTCGCTATTTTGTTGGTATATAACAATGTTTAACCCTCATAATTATTTACTGTATTCCGTTCCTTAAATATTCAATGCCATACATAAAATATTACATGATTTCATGATAGTAAAAATTTCTTTTAATTCCCGTTTTTTACGTGGGAAATTGATTTACGCAACCCTCATGCCAACTCCAATTCCGGAGTATAATCTCACCGGATTAGAGATGCCAGGTGGGTATGTGCGATTTATCCGACGTGAAGCGCCGAGAAAACCCACGGTACTATCTGTCGCTTCGGAGGAGTGATACGGGATTGAGCATCATGCTCAGAGTCGCCCCAGCGGCAGGTCCGACCAAGTGGCATGACAGGCATAATCTGCCATGCCGGTTCAGGCCCACTGTAACATCTGTCAAGAGAAGATATCGGTACAAAGCAACTTCCGTCTTCCCCCTTTTTTTTCCGCCGCCACCCAAAAGGTTTCGCCCTTCTCCTCCTTGCTTTTTTGTAGGGACAAGAATTCCGCAGGAGAGAGACTTGGGAAGGGTGGCTGGCTCAAGGAGGCAGTAAGGCACGGACGAACCGTGCCCTTCTGCCGACCACTCTCCTGTGGCGACGAGGATCCAGCAAGGGATCCTCCTCCCGCTCCCTCTCTGAGACCAAGTATTGCTACAGAAGGAGGCACAGTGTTCCAGACCCTCTCGCTACCGGCTACTCACCACGCTCGGCAACGAGAGGTCCGGTCCCATTTCTGCCACGACACTGCGACCCTGCACGCGATGCGCGCATCACGCTCCAGCAGAGTGTGCTGCGCGGTATCCTTTGGATCCCTATTATGTTTATATCTTCTTCCACATGTTATCTAATGCAATGATGTCCTTGGTAGGGATTACATGTTTGTGCCGTTTGGGTTCGAAACTCTAGGATCGTGGGGTCCAAATGCATACATCTCGCAACCAGAGCGCTAGCCAGTATGAAATGAAGTATGAAGCATATGAAATTTAACTTACGACGTGGCAATGCAGCAAACATACTGGAAAAATTCCCTTCTGGCGGCAAGCTAGACTGCATCCACTATTTATAGTACCATTAGTATAGAAATGATAATCTGATAAGTTACTATAAAACTATTAAGTACATCATTTTTCCAAGTGGCAGAATATGTAATAAAACCCAGTTAAACAAAACATAAATTTACATGATTTAAAAAAATATTGTTGTGACATTGCGGTTTTTTTTTTAAATAGTTTCTCTATTTAGAATGGGTTATAAATATTCTAATGATACTGTACATGTAGGTTAAATATTGTATAGTAATTAAGGTAAAATGTTTAAAGATGATAATTTAAGTAGTTTTAGTTCACCTTTATGGATTTCTACAATATTGTTCTTTAATATTATGTTTAACATAATATTTGTAGCTACATAGAACTTTAATCAATATTTATGTAGAAGTGTATGAAGCCAGAAGTTGGGAAAATGCATGCAAAAAAATTATAACGTTTTTAAATAAATAAAAACAAACTGTTATAGAGTAAGTAAGACATAAATTGATGTAGAACAAGGAATACCTTTGGGTAACTGTGGTTGTGGGACTTTGACCACAGTCTCACCTGATGTTACGTGACGATGTCTACATGTGAGCCTAGAATGGCTCTCAAGCAATGCTATAGGTTGTTGACAACAGACTTTCAAACTTAAGGGCTTAACTAGCCAGGCGGGTATTGGAATTGTCCCAAACCGCGTTTTCCAACTACAATAACACTGAGCCGTCATGGCTTTAACAATGAGTTTTGTTCTCATTTAAAATATAGTAGTTCCTGTTTGTATATCAGTAAATTTAGGAGTTTTTAATAGTTCCCTACAATTTTGAAAACATCTTATGACCTGAAGTAAAACAAAAAATCTACTTAATATAATTACAAGTTTGATATACAGAAATTTCTGATTTAGGTGACAGCAGAACTAAAATACATTGAAGTAATATAGAAATAAAAATAAATTGTAGAGTTTTAGTAAATTATTAAATTGTTTAGTAATTTTTAACAGAATAAAGCCAAATATGTATTCTCTCATTACCATTACAACAACAGTATTAGAATGTCACTTTTTTTTTCTAACTTAGCTAATGCTGTTGACCGGAAGGGCCTTTACAGCTTCACCGAACTTTGTGGGCGAGTCTTGAAAGCACTCAGCCGCATCTTCAGAATGTTACTTATTCGTAGTTCTATTTATACTTTCCGTAATGTAACAAACAATTCGTTGTTTACGTATATACTCGTATACCAAATGTGTTACGTCGAAAGGTTAAAAGCGAACATAAATTCAATTATCTCCAAACATATGTACATATTTATCGAAAGACAGTTTTAAAGTTGTAAACACAAAAACTTGTATACGATGACTCACATTTTCCAATACCTGTAGAGCAAATAAAACAAGGACAAAAGTAAATTCTTCATTATTAAACATTTATTGTTTGCAAAAAATGTAAGGCTCGCCATAGTGCCAACATGGAGGTCCACATGAAAGCAATCAACAAACATGATTATAAATTATGATAACATTAAAAAAAACTAATTAAGGCTGCCATAAAATTATGATTATATTTACAAAAGAAGTTCAAATAGGTTCCATAGAATTATTTACTGTAACATTAAGCTCGGACTAAATGCATTCAAAGAATTGCCTCACTCTGCGGTCATGTTTTATTTACATCTTTCTTTTTAATCTCTTGTATCGTTTTTATATGGTCTTGTTTGAATTTATTTATATGACGCATATCGTTTAAATCCTGTGTATACATTGTACTTTCAATCCGATTTACGATTTCCAAATATTGAAGGTATTTTTTTTTTTTTCCTGAATAAATTCGATACATTAAAATGTACCGGAGAAATTCTTTTAAAGTCCTTTAGTTCTTAATAATTTAATCATCGGTAAGGAGTTAATAATTTAGGAAACATTTGAATTACACTCGTTTTGTAATATTTAAATTGAATTTTAAGGACTTAAGGTCAAAAGTATCTTTTTATAAGTAAACCATAAGGTAATCCTATTATATAAACCTATTGCAAAAATCGAAAAATTGTTTGTCTATTTATTCTATTCATTTTATCGTCGTATTTTCAATGTATTCAGATTTTCTCACAACATTTCCATTCATTAAAATCTTATTATATTCTACGGGTCTGTGTACATTCAATTACATGACTTGTTTGAACAAATTATAACTATCTTTAGTACATTATATAAGGTTTCCAGTGATATTTTGTTGATTAAAAACAAATAAAATACGGAAATATAAAAAAAAAAAACGCAAGGTCCGTAATGCGAGGGCGATAATGCAATAAGTATTTCTTGATAAAATGTTATAATAATCTATTAATAATTTATCCATGTAAATCATAATTGTATGGTCAAAAAAGAGAAATGCCATGGTATGTAAATGTTTAAACAAATTATATTTTGTATTGTTAGTAGTTAAATGTATGTAGCACAGATTAATATCATTTGTGGTATGTAGTTTGTTGAAAGGAGGATGGGAATACAACGCTGTACTGGCCCACCTTGACGGATCTTTTAATTTACTGCTGCGACAACTTCTGCAGTTGCCGCCAACTATGTCATACTAAAGCTCGAGATATAGTTTTTTTTAGATAGATAGATATCATTGACAGTAATAAATATTCGTTTAATTAGTCTCTATATTAAGATCAGTAATATTAAGAACAACCTAATGTGATATGATGTGTTTTTATCGATTTGATCGTTGATTATGTATTAAAATAAATTTTTAAAATTGTTGTCTGTTTGTTACGGATAACTTAGGGTAATTTTGTTTTTCGAAAAGTATTAGGGTTCCGCATGTAAGAATTAAAACTCACGAAATTGTGAACAAAATAAAACTCAAGTGACAGCACCATAGAAACATTATTTTCCAATGATTATTTCAAAACTATATTACGCAGTGAAGAATATATAAGGCGTGCAGAGCCGCAGGCACACAGTTAGTATATAATAAGTATTGCAGTAAGGCGTACTGATATGAAATAAAATGTGAAATAATACGATCTGTTTCGTGTTTCAATGATTTAACGTTACATAAATTATACCTATGTAATGTGATAGTGTAAAATTTGATCACTCTATATAAAAGTGTCTTTGTTCACTATTACATAATTAATAATATTACTACGTAATAATGTGTATTTTTAAAACGCAAAGTAGGCTATCTTATTTTGTTTTTATTAATAACTAGCTGTGCCCGCCGGTTTTACCCGTTTTCCATGTATTCTTCACTGCATAATGTTGTTTTTAAATGAGTAATTATTGGAAAATAATGTTTTGATCGTGCTGTCCACAATGTCATAACTTCAGTTATTTGCCAAAAAAAAAATTCATCAAAATCGGTCCTTGTTTTTTTTTTTGTCGAGTTGAAATGCATTTACGCACTACCCTTACATATTGCATTAGTGAGACCGAAGTCCCCCAATGCAATAGGTAAGGGGACACGGAGTGACGAGCTCCGTGCCAGTGTAGGACTCGCCCGGACGTGAAGCGCCCGGAAATACCCACTAATACCCCCCGAGGCCGTCCGCCGCATTTGGGATGGGGGCGACACGGGGTGGCTTTCGCAAGCACCGCGTCGCATCAAAATCGGTCCTGCCGTTCAGGAGATTAGCTGGAAGAAACAGACAAACGTACGTAAGATTTTATAAATAGATTTTTTGGTATACGTGTCTGTACATACATTCATATGTATTTAGTAAAAAGTTATTATTTTGACACTACAAGCAGAAACTTCAATTTTATTTATTTGTATAGATTATTATTATTTTGTAAATTTTATTACTCTGTTTCGTACTACCAATAAGAATATTCAAGTTTGTTATGCGAGACCCGCTATTCATAACATAAACAGTCGCCCGTGTACATCTATAGTCTACATCCTATTGTGTGCTTAGTTCTTAAGCTAGCTCCGTCATGTTCGCGCTAAACACGTCTTTGTTAGTGACTATAATATTTGTCACCACAATACTTTGAGGTTGAACTTGTAAAACAGGACCTTTCTTTTGCTTATCTTGTACGTTCTATATTTCGATTTATTTCTTTTTATCCATATGTGTCTTTAGTTAAGAATAGTATATTGTAAGTTGTTATTATAACAGAAATACATCTTGTTTTATTTAGAATAATTGACCTTATTGATTCGTACTTTGTCGATACTGGAGTAATCTAGGGCCTCCTCCGGCAAAGTTGTGTTCTGATCTCCAACTGGGAAGGCTTCTGTATCCACCGCCAGCGTGATACACCTTGACAGTTTCATGCACTAGCATAACACGCATTACACTGCATCCCACACTCCTTGGTTCCTTTAACATAGATATAGCTAGGATATTCTGTTTAATTTACTTCTAAGGTAACAACCCAAGCCGAGGTCCGAACCACTTTGGTGCCTATGCGTTAACTACCACTCTCCCGACTGAGCGTCCTAAGCGCTTGCCCTAAAAATTCGTTGAAGCTATCAAGGCCCTTCCGGTCGTTTAATTAACAGTTTCGCCACACAGCGGGCGGGTCGGGACGCCAGCACGATGTTGTTTAGAAGACATGGTGCCGACGTGAGCTGAGCTCCAAGCGTACGCGAACTCTTGTATAGTACAAGTGCGCTGGCATCCCGAGCCACCCACTGTGTGGCAAAACCATAAGTCGTTTAGAAAAAAAACTGCTTGAGAAGACATATTTGGATTACGTATTTAATTTTCTAAATTCGTTTTGCTATCTTGAAATTAGTTAATTCATATTGAATCCTAGTGATAGAAGTACAATCATATACTGTAAGAAATCGTATTTACTTTTGTAATAAATATAATATAATATTAAAAGATATAAATAGTAATTGAAAAAAAAAAAACTAATAACAAGCTCAGTTTCTCACAGTAGAAATGATGTAATGAAACACAATATAAGTAATTAATAAGAAATCGGTTTGTCATTCTATTCCATAATTTCAACTTTCTATTATAAAATCGCGATAAAACAAAAAAAAAAAGCGGCATGAGAAGGCCGATCGAAACCTTTTATTATAAGAACAGTTGATGCAATAGATGCTTTTTGATCGAGACTAGTCGTTAAGTATTATTATTCTCAGAAAGTACATTTATAACACACAAGAACACTTTCTATGTAATGGTTTACAAAATAGGTTGGCTGTTATGTGTCGTGTTAGAAAAATATGTTATCTCGTAAGGTATGCTATGCTATAATGCTATATTAGTACCCAGTAACGACAACAATTACTTTAGTTTCTTGTAAATAAACCTATAACTTTTATTATCAGATAATTGAGATAAAGAAATGTATAATAAGATTTACAAGTTTATCTTATTTATTTATCTACATTATTTTTAAATTTAATTATGCAAAGTAAGATGATAATTCTTCGACAGTGCGGTCCACGTTTTTTAAGTGAATGGATGACGCAACAATGAATGTCAGTCTCGTATTCAGAGTCCGAAGCAGCGCGGGCGCTGAGTTGAAATATGGCGACTGCGATGAGGCACGCCTATTGTTGCGTCTGCGACAGGTGTGTTCAACTGTTAACGCTCGCACATCATTTATATCTTAAAGTTTCGATCTAAACAAATTTAATTGTGTACCATTTGTAACGGTCTCGCGTGGACTTTATTGCCAATTATGTTGTTTCTCTTCTTTTTGATACCTATAATAGTTTGGGTTTATATTGTTATTTTATATTTAATGTAGCAATCCTTCGTTTAAACGATTATAACTGTCAATTAAAGAATCGGAATGAACTGATTATTATTGCACAATTTCAGTAAAATTTATAAATTCGGAAGTTGAACAGATTTTCTTCGTTAGGTTGTTGATTCGTTTTCTATTTCATTGGTCATTATAGGTACTATTATATAAAAGGGTAAACTGATATTTTGTTTGTTATGAATAAATTCAAAAACTACTTTAACTGATTTTAAAGATTCTTTCTCATGTAAATTCAGTGAATAACATATGTTAGGTATTTAAAAAAAAAATTTTGGATATACACGTGCGAAGCCGAGGCGGGTCGCTAGTTCTAAATAAACATATATTCTTAATAAAATATTGCAATACAAACACTGTTATTACGATACAATCATTATGCTATATCAGTATAATAATTGAATGTAATTTGATAATTATGCTTTGAAATCTATTTACTCGATTCTAATTTATGCAAGACAGTTATAATTTGCAACCGTCGCACTGAATTACTTTCTGTTCAATAAAATCTAAATGTATTTATATATATTTAAATTAATTATATCTGATATTTCAAAGGCACTTGCATAAACAATTTACAGGTATTAAAGTAACGGATACGTATTCTGATATCATCTAAAACGTCTGCTAATGTTAAAATGTAGTTACGATTCTACGCAGAAAAAAAAACTCAGCAGAATGATTAGATGGTATCAATTGGCATGTCATTTATGTTGTTAGCATTGTAATATGTAAGTATACTAACGAAGGCCGCCATTAGAGCAGACCCATCGAGGTCTCATACCAGTTTTCATTTGCATTCGCTTGTATATGTTGGATGTTGTTGGTTTGGTTTCTCCAGCGCCAACTGACTCATAAACTCAAACGCGTTTTATCCGTCACATATTTTATTCTGTTTTATTAAATCGAGAGTTCTGAGAAACGTCATGCAAACCTTTGCCATTTAATAATGACCCGCGACACCTCTCCGACTTTTCCTTTAAGTAATAATTGCGAATGATGATGATAAAGTAATATTTTCCTTAACACTTACGTAATAAGATTTTATTTCGCATGTGTCATTTCACATTGTTGAAAGACTAATGACATCGTATTTAGAACGTTTGTCTCAGTGTAATAAAACTGAAGTCGTTAGTAGGATTGTGACGTCAATAAGAAATCATTAAAGTCCAATACTCGTAAATTATATTACATTATTATAAGAATTCCGAACGTTACGACTTTCTTATTTCTTAAAATAAATTAGGGCCCATTTATATCGTTCTGTTTTCTATGCATACAAAATTATACTTTGGTCTTTCATTTTTTGTTAAAAAAACGTTAAAGATTTGTTCTATTATTCATATGGTACTCATCGTGATGTAATTAAAATAAGAAATTAAAAATACCATTTGGTGTCGATAACTTGTATTTAACACAAATGTAAAAGTTAAGAGGATATCCGGGTAAGGTTTAATCCATAAAAACTTATTCTTATGTTCTTCCCTGGATCTAGAAGCCTTCGAAAATGAGGAAAAACACTCGAGTTTTACCATCGTTTCAGACATTCGTGAAACAAATTTGACAAAAAAAGAAGAAAAAAATGTAAATAGCCAAAAAAAAATAAAATCAGTTTCAGTTTTGGAGGAGGAAACAGGGGACTACAAAGTGATGGTTTGTCTATTTTGCATAGGTATAATCAATTCAAGCAGCAGTTGTCCCTTTCGCGTTTTATATCTCTTTCGTGCGCAAATTTGTCCAATTCGTTTGTTGAATATTCTTCAAATATGTTACCGATCGCGTATCCTCTTAAATATGGTTATAAGTTCTTTGTCAATGATTATTCATAGTTTTTATTATGTAAGATTATGTTAGTTATATATTTATTATTTTGGAAATAAACTTGTAAATGTAATTTTCTTTAATCCTTGTTTTAATCCGTATATTTCAAATTTTTATTTTATATATATATAGTGATTTAAGACGAAATTTGATAAGAAAGTACCTATATAGTAATAAGATAAATAATATCTTTATGTGAAATGGAATATATGAACATTTAATAGATTATTTAACCAATGCTAAAGTAGAAAGTACATTCTTAAAAGAGAGGAGTTTTAAATGTAAAGAAGGGCTTAGTCATTAAATACAAATTGCAATTAAATGTAATGACACGTGTACACCTGGTCATTAAATAGTTATCACGTGTATTGATAGACAACCCTAAACATGGGACGTACCACGTGCGCAACTGACGCTCGTTGATTACAGTTGCGACATGCTCGGAAGCGAACTGTGTAAATAAGCCGACACCTAATCTAAGCCGCCGCGACGCCAATTATAGATGCTGTTCTCCCGTGGCTGTGTGCTATATCCGTTAGGGCGTTCATACATTACGATACTTACTACAAGTGGCAAGTATTCCACTTGTGTCTTGGAGATGAGTTGACGTCGATTATTACATATACATTTCTATATAGACTCGCTCACTACGCTGCGCTACATGTATCGCGATACCGACTATACTAGACACCGTTGAGTTGCTCCAAAATGGTGCGTGAGCAAGAAAAAATAGTAAATTGGTACATTAAAAAAGCAAATTTTGAATCGTCTTGTACTTGGTAATAGTTGTGCAGGATCAAAAACTCTGCTATTAATGTTTTTTTTTCTATGAACCCAGTATTTTCTCTTCCTCCTTCGAAGCGATGATGGTGCAGCGGGTAGTACGGCCGGATTCCGCATTAATCGACGCGGGTTCGATCCCCACCTATTCGACAATGAAATCGGCCTGAGCTTTCGGTGAAGGAAAAAACATCGTGAGGAAATCATTGCATGGTGGTAGGACATTTCCTAATGATGCCCGCCTGTGGTAGCTACCACTCTCAAGTTTAAAAACCTGTCGCCATATACCAATAGGTGTCTTCCGGCATCATTACTTGAGAACCAGTACCTCTAGGCTTAGTGTGTTTACCATCCTGGACCATATTGTCACTTAACATCAGGTCAGATTGTAGTCAAAGCATAGCCTATTCCGTGTAAAAAAAAAAAAAAAAAGTCTCTTATATATATTATAAACTGCTAGTGCTTTTTAGTCATTGTCACTCAACATCATTAAATTTACAAGGTCCAATATTTTATTACCTTGCCTCTCGAGAAAAGAAAGGTTTAGAAGGCCTACACCGTAAATTTGACTACTATTAATATTGATTGAATCATACATATTTACACAGTAATACGCTATGTTATGTTTGAACTGTAGTAGAAATAAAGGCTATTTTTATTTTTTATTATATTTTATTACCAGTTATGAATTTTGTTTGCATTTTTTTTACTTTGCCTAATGGACAAATAACCACTAAAACTGCGTATGCTACATCTGTATTTATTTATCTGACCAGAGTATGGTTTCCTACATGTATCGTAATGTATGAGAGGCCTTTATATTATGTATGTTGATTTTCTTCTGATGTCTCCCTAAGTGTAAGTCAAATATGACATGAGTTTATAAGTATAATTATGATACTCAGCGAGAGTATATTTTTATTTTTTTATGTCAACGGAAACGTAACTCTACTTGCTGCTATCTTGTGCAAGATAGCAATTTATCATTAATGATGTTGTTTCTCTTACATAATATTATAAAAGGTATGTAAAGTTTCTGTTTGCCTGGCTGTCTATTAGTTACAATCCAAGAACACATAAATTATTTACTCAATGATTTTATTATTCTATCTACATTAAGATTTCAGTATAAGTTTAGTAACGTTAGGAACATTGTTACTTATGAAACAAAATTTAAGGTTAATAATAAATGAAGTCGAAGTCGAAATCGAAAAAAAAAACATTACGGGTACGCTCTCTTGCAATGAGTAAAATTAGAATTCAAAAAAAGACAGACAACAAACCACATTTAATTCAGTTAAGTAAAACATTTATTTCGTCTGGAAGTTCGAAAATTCCTGGTCCCGAGTAGTGTAATATATATTTTTAATATCAAAGTAAATTATATGTCTGGTACTAGTATTTTTACTGTACGCTTTTTTTACATGCATCCATCCATTCATTTAACCGAAAGACATCTACTGCTGGACATAGATCTCCCCTAAATATTTCCTTGAAGACCGGTATTACGCCACCCGCATCCAGCAGATTCCCGTTATCTTCACCAGGTCGTCGGTACACCTTGTGGGGGGCCTACCCATGCTAAGTGGTGCGTGGTAGCCATTCGACAACCCGTTGGCCCTATCTTGAATCGGATCTGCGAGCAATGTGCCCAGCCCACTGCCATTTAAGTTTAGCAATACTTCGGGCAACTGGCAACACACACTGGTCGAAAACTTCCATCTTGAGACACTGCGGTATTATAGATGTGAAAATTCTTCGTAACTTCCCGAACGCGGTCAGCCGAGTTATATTTTTACATAATATATTTCAATGTTATTGTTCCACCGATCCGCACTACATGAACACTTTTGTTTTCATATTTCTAACAATCGAGATTTAATTCATTGAAACAATTCCCATAGTCTTTAATTCGTTTTTGCACATATATAATTCACACATTTTAGCTCGACTTTCTTCACGGCGTTATATTTTTTTTATACGGAACCCTAACACTTTTTTTAGTACTAAGATAAAGTATAAATATTTCTCATAAATTCAATCACTTGTCTTTAAAACTGTGTAGTAACTATTGTTGTAAAAAAATAAATAATTTTGACATTACAGTCACCAATTTTATTTATTAGTATAGATTGTTATCAAAAACAATAATGGATAAGCATTGAGCGTAAAAAAAGCACGGAAATTTTTCGTTCCCATGATAATTTCTAAAATATATTATAGATAATCATTTATTTAAAATAACAATGTATTTCATGTTAGTCATAAATATTTCCAATAAGTGGTTTTGTATGAGAAAGGACGGATGATTGATAGCATGCGCAACGCTTTTCTCGAATTCTGTTATTGTAGTGATTGATTTCCCACGCAAACTCAATAGAAGCGGTACACAAGCTCTTACATTATTATTACCTATGAGGCAATATACATCATTTTAACGATAAAACTTTGATTCTGATAATCCGTTTGTGTTCGGCTTATTTATGTAGTTAAACTTACTTACTAAAAATAGCATTTTTATATTATCATTGTTTTTTTGTTTTACACCGAGTAAAAACCGTTTAGAACGCTTTATTACGCATTGCTGAATATAATGAAGCGACTTAACTTATTTTTTGTTTTCATTATAGTTCCCATGTCTTTACTATGTTGTTGCTAAAGTATAGGTGATTACAATACACCATATAAACATTTCAAGACGAACGACAATACGTTTACACGAGTTTACCGCAAACAATGAACCTTCTGTTACTATGAAAGTGAATAATACGACTATGCAATGTGAAAACGCAGTTTCTCATCCGTCACACATTATACGGACTTGTATTTTCCGTACTTTGCGTTTTTACGATAGATAACCTACGAGTCGCCGCAACACTTTCTAATCGTAGTGTCGCAACGTGTCAAGCAAGCCCTATGCGGTGATTACTGGGCTCGCTCGGTTTTACTTTTTTCACCTTATTAGTGTTTACTTGGTATCGATTATGCGGTGAAAGTGTTTTAAAAAGTTAATCACGATCTTTATGACTTTTACCATAAGCGGTGATATGTAGATGTAATGTTATATGTATGAAATTGTCGAAATATTACGTCAAATTTTAGATGTATTTGATTCTCCTTCTGTCTCTCATTATAATGCAAATATTGGACAAAAAAAACGAAAATTAAATAAGTATACATTGCTTACGTAATCCTCATTCCAATACCCTCGTCCTTGTGTTATGAAAATAACAAAAAAATCTTTACACAATTTAGGCGCGGTAAGAAGGCGCTTATTAACGTCCAAACACTACCACCCGTTCGGATAATAACCCATTCGAGAAGAGCTGGCAAGAGACTCGATCAGGTTTTGAAATTGAAATATACAAAAAATAAAAATATATAAACATAAATAAAATATAAATATAAACATTTTAAAATAAAAACTATACAAATCATAGTTACAACTATTGTAAGCGGTAAAATCAAAATTAAGACTCCCTCCTCAATTGATGCTTACGGCCCTTATGTCTTATTAAAATGCTAATAAAATAATACAATAAGTACAAAATAAGGAGTAATTTTGCTGAGTTAATAGCGATTATGCAAAGAACTTTCGTTAAAAATACATTGTAAATTCTATAAACAATAATATGTATATATTAAATGTATACATCGAAAAATTGCCAATTTTTTTACTATTTATATTTATTAAAATAATTATAGTAGCGTTTTTATTTTATTTTATCAGATACAAAACATACAATACTTTACTATAATGTAATACGATACGTGTTAGATTTAATCTCACTTTACGATAGGAGAGGTCGTTGTTGAAAATACTTATCAAATAATAGATTTATACGGTAGATTAAAAATTGAAGTCAAGTACTATAGAATTCGTTTCAAAATGTTCATGCTTAGAGCGGAATAGCTATTCAAAAGCCGAACAGTCCCGATGATTGCATAGAAAAACACAGGGAAGAGATCGGTGGGCGGAACATCCCGGCAACGGGATTCAGCATTCCAATACCTCGATAGATACGTGATCCAAAAATGCGTCATACTTCCACTCTTTTACAACTAGAGTAGCTAAATGTTTATAATGTAACGTGCACGAAATTTTAATTTGATCTATAAGTGTGTCAATAAACGGCCATTAGCTATATTTTACTTTTCTATGTCCACGTTCGAAATCAACCAATAAATTCCACTTGTAAAAGAAATGCATCTGTTCTTTATAATTTTATTATAACAAATAAATAGATAAGTACAAATGTTTGGTTTGGAGATATGAAAAGTTGGACATATACTTTAAAAACATTTGTAAATATATAACTACATTTACCTACATAAACAAGTTTAATGTTTTCTCTCTAAAAACATGCTTAATTAAACGTCATCAATATTCTATATTAAGAATTTACAACGTGACTTGTGACGTTAAAATCATCAGATTTGCATATTATTTAAGAGGCTATTAATTTTACGATTACTACCGCACGTTGTTATTATAAAATAAATGTGTATTTTTTATTTATTAAAAGAGCACAGATGTTCGAGATGTGTTAGTGGTAAGTACTCGAATGTGTGTCACTAATCATATTACGACTTACGATCCGTGAATAACGTCATGAAACTTGGCTCACAGTACGAAAATTTTATTAAATGGAAATTGGAACACTGGTGGAAGGAAGATCGACATGCAAATATATTTTTTTTAAACCGTAGGACTTGTCTTCTATTTAATTAGTTTTTATGACACATGAATATCATTAACACATGTCGTATTTATATTTCAAAATAGTTCCGGTTATAAAATATCTTAATAATTTCTCATTTTATTTTATTTTCTATATAAAATGTTAGTGATGTATATATGTAATAATTTGAAGCGATGATGGCGCAGCGGGTAGTGCGGCCGGATTCCGCGTCAATCGACGCGGGTTCGATCCCCACCGATCCGACTAGGTGAAGGAAAACATCGTGAGGAAACCATAGCTTGGTGGTAGGGCATTTTCTAATTATGTCTGGGTAGCTACCATCCTCAAGTTTGAAAGCCTGTCGCCAAATACCAATAGGTATGTTCCGGCAGCATCAATTGAGAACCAGTATCTCTAGGTTTAGTGTGTTTACCAGTCTGGACCACATCGTCACTTAACATCAGGTGAAATTGTGGTCAAGGCACTGAGCCTATTCCGTGTAAAAAAAAATGTAGTAATATTTAAATCAATTTATAATAAGATCTGTAATTTTGTTGTAAGGTAAAAATAGAAAACAAATAATAAAATCATATAATATGTAATTTTAATATTGAAAATAGTTATTCCCGTTAAATCATATAGTTGATTTGTTGGTCTAAGAAAACGCAATACGTTTTATCATTTGCAAAGTGTCTTTGAGAATTATGAATTTACATATTTACGACTGTTCTCGGTCGGTGGTCGCAGCGATTTGTACTGAAAAATGGTGAACAGTTGACAGCTGGTTAACCGAACACCATTAACCAAGAAAAGCCGGTTAAAAACGACGCTGATTCTTATTCTGAAGGTATATTATCCTTAATTTATGTCGACTTGTAATCCCGAGTTATCAGGATACTTTGTAATTTTATCCAATGGCAAGTTTTATATATAGAGATTTTTAACTTTCGCCTTATGTGTCTATTAAAAAATAACCGCTTTTAAATATAATTTAAATAGGAAAATTGTTTTAAAATACTGTACTGAACTTTGTGTACCATATTTCATTGTATATACCAATATACATATGTGTAAGTAAAATATAAAACAGTGTATGATCTTTGTTGTTATCAATAAAAAAAATCGAGAACAGTTGGATTTTCTTAAATTTTCAATAATGAGAATGATCGAATTTAGACCATAAGTGAATACTAGTATTCTTAATTTAAAAAAAAATACTTTTAATTTTTTTATATCTTGTAGATAATTTGAAACAACTATATTAAAATTAATCTTAAATAAAATTGACTCTAAAATATAAGCGCATACTTTATTTACAGGTGAAAAGTTGTTAAATATTATAATTTAAAAACTCGTAGCCGTACTTTAACTTGAAATTAACTTAATAGACGGTTTACCTTATTGTTACTCAATACAATCGCATAGTGCATCTAATCTAGACAAAGGTAACTCGGGTATTACGAGGTCGCAGGTCGGTTTACATCGATGATGCACTTTCGATATGTTAGTGAAAGGCGCATCTCCGTCGCAGGTGCACAGTCTGCAATGCCAATAGCCCCGCGCAGACGAACACACCCGTTATGCGGTCATGTTTTCATAGGGCTACCAACTAACTAATACTTCGAGACTTCCTACTTCGCAGACAACTGAAAATTACAACATATCTTAAATATACTTGTGCTGAGAATATTTGTTTTACTGATTTTCTATGTTTCCGACATGTAATACCGAGATCATCGTTTGTTCATCAAAAGTTTGTTTGTATAGGGCTCAAATTTACCTCTTGGTCCGAGCTAAAATAAAATATTGCCGTATTCTATGAAACATAAATTAATTCTTAATTATATGACTTGGATGTTTGTGTTTTTATAAAAGACAATTTACGAAGAAAACGTCGATAATCCCTACATACTATATTCTAGCATTACAAAGCTTTTTTGTTTAAATTAGAGATGTCATGAATATTCGGCAACTATTCGGTATTCGGCTATTCGGCAATTATTTTCCACTATTCGTTATTCGACCGAATATTATGAACTATTTAGCCGAATACCGAATAGTAAATCACGAAAAAAATTGCATTATATTACTCACAAAGATTTTTATTTCGAAATCTAGCAGTGGTAGGTTATGATTAATAATTCTTTTTTTTTAAATTTTTGTTGATATCAAACAATTACGCTTTTCCGCATATATTATACCGGCTTTTAAAAGTAGCCACTCACTGTATACACTGCTACCGGGAGATTATAAATAAATCTCAGCAAATTTTGCTAGGTTATGTTTATATAGTTTCCATTTGCTGACCACCGCCTGTAAGGGTCTGCTGTCCTATCTAGACGAACAATCACGAATGAAACGCGCCCACATCGCGTCGTCATCGCAATTAACGTATAAGTAATTAATAACGTATTTTATTGACGCAGTTTTATTATAGGTTTCACCCGCGAAAAGTACTAAGTATTGCCAAATATTCAGCGCTTCAGGCAAGAGCCTCACCGAATAATCGTTATTCGGTCAAATCACTATTCGTGGCTTCTCTAGTTTAAATGTTGAAAGTAATATTTGCAACAATTAAAAAAAAAAATGTTTGACTAAGAGGCAGTATATGCTCGAATGCATATAGGTTTAATAAAATTTCATACTTTTCAACATTTTATATTTTCATTAATGTGTAAGAAGTCACGGGTGATTGTTAAAGCCATTAAAAAAGGCCTACAATGAAATACCTCACTATTTACTGTTTTGCAGTCACGCGTACTACAATTTTATGGTAAAATATTTTGCATAAGTTCATCGTCATAAAGTGATTACTAGAATTTCCTTATTGGAGTAAATTCTTTGAAAGTGACTTATGACCGCAAATAAAATGACGTTTGAGATCGTCATAGGAGACATTTATGAGACATCATTACCTAAAAATCAGACTTGTTTGTTTGTTTGGTTTACTTTCATTTTAATTAATTCATTCTATTATACCTACTTTATAACGTCATAAATAATATGTGCTTCGTCTCGCAGTCGTTTTGAAAGTGACCATGGCTAAGTTTATTGGTTTGTGATTTACTTTTTTTTTAATGATTTTTATGATATGGGAGACGGGGCTGTCCGAATGGTGATTTCATAAGTAATATTTACCTGTATACTTTTCGTTTTTCTCTTTCAAAATGATGTCACTACTTGCGTAATCAGGAGGTTGATGGGATATAAAGGTCGGTGTCTAAGACCTTTGCTGAATATTGCCGGCAAGGAGATGGGGAGAATGGGAGAAAATATAACATTTTTTCTTAGAACATTTCTTGTTTTGACTCCTATATTATATAATCAGCTTGGACTACGGGTAAAGTAATACAATGTGATGAACTTTCTGATGAAGGAAATTTCTTATCGCTGTATACTTCAACTGTGTAGCAAGTGTATTCTGATAGCTTAGAGTTAGTCTTTCTTTTAGCTTAGTGTGTTCTTCGTAAACTACATTACCACCAGATGAGATTGCGGTCTAACTCAAATCTCTACTTCTATACAAAGAAAAAAAATGATGTGTCTGCTTGTAATATTAAAATTCATATGAATGTATATACAGTACCCATAGCAAAAATATAATATTTACAAATTTTCTACGTCTGTCTGTTTGTTCCGGCTAATCTCCGGGACGAGTGGACCGATTTTGACGGCACTTTTTTTGGTAGATAGATAGATTTGATAGATATACTCCGCGTAACTTAGGCTATTTGTATTTTTCGAAAATAATTAGGGTACTGCTTAAAAAAATTGTGAAAATAATACGATTATTTAAAAACTATATTACGCAGTTAAGAATATATGAAACGCTGTCGGAGCCGCGGGCACAAAAATAAAAACAAAAGAATGTTATGAGCCTTAGATTAGTAGTTTTTGAATCAAATTTAGATTATAAAATAAAAATATATATTTTAGGATACACGTCATCAGTAGAAAGAAATCAACAAGTACGTAATCGTATTAGAAAAATCCTATTTTTATTCAACGATGTCATTTGAACGGAAGCTTCAATCCTTGTAAAAGTAGATGCAATGTGGGTGTTTTATTTATTACTTGTTTTGTCAGAGCCGGTGGTTTTCTTTGCGAGATGATGTTGAAATTGTAAATTGTTCTAAACCGGAAGATACGAGTCTCGAGATAAATTTCTCTTGATGACATAACCGTGAATGAATACTTTTATCACTAGTTTTTTTAATATTTTTTTTGTAGAAATCCTATTGTTTAAAACATATAATTTTTTTTTTAAAACATCAACTTAAGTTTATTTATGAGATTGGTATAAAATATCTAGGGATATAAAATAGCCGATTTATAATCAGAAAATATTAACTTAATTTTGAAATGTAAGTACAATATTTTTTTTTAAATGTCCTTGTCTACTCACATAAGTAAAATACTTTTGAAGTAAACTCATTTATCCTAATATTTTCAATTATTGTTTTCATAAAGGACAAAAAATATTATTAATTCATAACGAATGGTGGCTACTTACATATTCTTATTTGCAATATTATCTTATGCCACGAGGAACCGAAGACCAAAGTTTGTGTTTAAACTATGCAAATCTTATACCACGATTAAAATTTAATGTTCTCGGATTATTAATATATTTATTTTATTTATTTGCATAAATCGTGTCTTCACTACAGTGTAGTACAGTACAGTTCGTATTCACTACAGTTATTATCTACCCAATATTGTGGTTTAGCGGAGTTCGTGCCTGTCGTCTCTCATTACGCAGAAAGTTTATTATCGCTGCATGTTGTTTCATTAATGCCATTCTGTCATTACCGGGCGTTTCTGAGGTGTGCAACATGGAAAATTGTCATGGACGAATGCGGCGGCCGTAACGGGAAACGAACAGCGGAAATTATAACCTCACTGTGCAAAATAATGTTCCCACTTTCTTGTATCTACGAACAATTGTGATGAGAGTCCACAGCTTTTTACTTGTGAATTATTTACAATTTAATCTAAACATACGAGTTTTTAAATTTCTCCACTGTTTTATGCATGTGGACGCTTGGTAAATAAATATGCGCTCATTGACAGTACGCTACCGGTTTCCTGTTAAGTATACTTCCTTTTGTTAGTTGTCAAAGCGGAAGATGTTTGTTATTTTTGGTTTCCATTAGTTTATTAAAACTAACGCCGCACGTTAAAGTGTCTAATTTTGTTTTCTTTATAAGGTTTGGCTTTTGTCGTTTGACGTAGGCTTCGTTTAAAATATTAATAAATATTTACTATAGATCGTCCAAGTATTACGTAATGTTTTTATAAAGTTTTGTGAGCCCTTCACCACGAATATCATATGAATTTTTTTTGGTACAATGTATCATAATAAATTTCAGAATAATTTTGTAAATGTAGATGTAACTTAATTTAATTCTGGAAAATTTTGGAAACTGTTATCTGGCAATGATGAGTCAAGGTCATGCACGACCTTTAGGTTTACAAGAAATTTATTACGCGACCTTCTGTCTTGTATTTTTTTCTGAACCTTTACCGTTTCGAGCCTCATGTAATTAATGGACGATCCTAATAGTAATGTAATATTTAAATGTGTCATTTTCCATGTTGTGGTTGAACACGGCACTTTTGTGAATCAAGTTGCAGCTGGATACTCTACATTATTCTTAATTTAGCTTACATAATATATTTCAAACATAGCTGTTAAATTACTGTAATAAGTAAATATTTGCAGCTGCTTTATTTGCCGACTCATGCTTTATCTTTATAACGTGTCATTCTGAAATAGACACTAAGTTTATTAATGACAAGGCACATACTCGTAAATTTGCCTGCGTAATTATTGTCCCCAATATGTAAATGACCAAGGACAGCAACGTGAAATTCTATAATAAAATGTATTTTCAAAGAATCATCACTAAATAATCAATAAGTTCTAAGGAAAAGAAAAAATACACTTGAAAAAATATTCCAATAGTATTTTGTTAGTAAAAAAGTAAATAAGATTAAAATAATTTAAGGCCAAGAAATTTTATTCATGTTAAAAATATTTTATCTTTCTTTGTAATTTAAAAACACTCATAAAGTAGTCATAAAGTCATATTAAAAATACTGTCGTTTCTTCTGAGATAATTTTGTTTCAATTCAAAAGTTCAATATTCATTATTAAGGCATAAAAATAATTTGCCCTTCATACACATACATACCTAAACTTAGAAGATTTGTCATGTACACAACAGTTGTGGTAACTAAAATTAGCAATATCGTGTTATGTCGATAAAGTGAAAATAGATTTAATTATCACGGGTTGTTTACGAAAAATACATTATTATTGATTTAGAAAGTTGTTTATTTGTTTTTATAAGTAGACAATATATGTAGGTTAACACAGTATGCGGTGCTAAATTGATGACAAATTTCTCTTTTTTACATATTCATACTGAAAATGCATCACATTAAAAATTATCTAACCATAAGCGTCTTAGGATTACGTTAAAATAAAAACCATGAATTATGTATGCTTTATTATGAAGTTCGAATAATTGATTCAAAACGGCGAAACAATCACGAAACATTAACAATTCCGAACATTAAAACCGCATCCGATCAACATCCTTCCACCTCCTACGATCCTGACACACATCTTTCGCTTCTTCTACTTTTATAAGCGCTTTCAAACATGATCTACGTTTACGAGCACTTTTAATCTGGCCTTTCTCTCCAGAACGTGCTCGATCTGGTCGAAATACGTTCGCCTAGGATGACCCTTATCAGCTTGCCTATTCACACTGGCCTTGTATATTTGTTTTGTCAATCTTCTTTCATCCATCCTCTCCACGTGTCCAAATCAATTAAGCCTGTCTCTATCTTTGTCATTTCATCCTCTACACACCACAACGTTCCCTTATTACTACTTCCCTTCCTTATTACTACTATTATTGTTCCCTACTTATTAGAGTACACAAAACAAACACAATAAACATAATAAAAAACTGTTTTACTTAAAAACAAAACCGTCTTCAAAAGAATAAACCATAAAAATGCACTAAAAAGTAAATAAATAAATAATAAGTAATAAAAAGTAAACAGAAGTAGATTAAAAAAGTAATTATTTATTTACTTTTTAATGTATTTTTATGGCTTATTCTTTTGAAGTCGATTTTGTTTTAAATTAAAAATGTTTTTTTTCTACTTTTTAGTTTAAATATATACTTTTAGGTATAACTGAGAACCGTATTTAATAGCTTTGGGAACAAATACATGAAATACGTGTGAGTGTCTATAATATTGGAGGGGTTTTCTCAATTTCCCTGAGTTCCACTGATCATATCCTGATTTGGTAGAAAAGGGACCAATTGGGAGTGTTCTCCTTCGATTAAAAAATTTGCAAATCGGTTTACAATTCACGGAAAAATCGCGTAACAAACATACAAAAAAGAAACATACAGACGAATTCGACGAAGATAACATCCTTCTTTTTTAAGTCGGTTAAAAATCACTCTAAAATCTTTAAATATTTTTATCAAATTTACGTATTCATAGAAACTCGGCAGTAGAATCGATTAACACATCGTAAGATAGTTCTCATATGTCTTGATAGTAAGCATTGTTGTGTAAAATGCGCTAGAAAGTGATCGAGTTACGATTGAATATCACGTACGCTGTGAAGGCAGAACACGTCGCGTCGCTTCGTACAGTCAACCCGCTTTCACGACTATCGGAACCGACTATAATAATTTACATTAAACTTTTAATAATTAATCGATAAACACTAAGAATGAAAACGTTTTTTACTTCTTTGTTACCGAACGTTTGAAAGTTTGAAACATAGAAACTGTAAATATATACTTTGCAGTTTTATTGTTAAAAGTTAAACACCCGTATTTATGATGATTTTTCGTCCCAGTTCGACTGGGATAACATTATACGTATTAGGTCTGTATTGCCAATTGCTAGTTCGCCCGTCGTAAGATGTAAAAAATATAAAATTAATTCTTTTTTATAATTGGAAATCCTAACAGAGGTTCATGTGTTTAGTTTGGCCTAGTGAGAATTAACTTTAAGCCATTATTGACTTTTTTTAAATCTTTACAGTTGTAATTATTATAATATTTAGGAACTATAGATATGCATAACATAAGTTCACGCCAGTTATCCGCGAAGGGTTAAGCAGAGGTGAAATAGCAATTACACCACCCACATTCCGCCGAGCTTAGTTCCGTCCCCAGATGTGACAGGAGGCGAGCCTGTCGCTATATCAGGCACAAATTTCAGACTCCGGGGTGATACTGAGTAGAAAAACCCAATATCACTTGACCCGACTCGGGTATCGAACCCGAGACCTCAGAACGACAGTCGTACCGTAATACAACTGCGCCACCGAAGCAGTGTATTTATGTGTATACATAACCATTCTCTGATTTATTTACCACAAATAATTTTTTTTTATTATAAAAATTATATACATATGAATCTTGTTATTTTTTAAATCGGTATATTATGAAGATAATATATACGGGTTTCTCTTATCTACTGATATCGGATGAGCTGTCGTCGGGAATCGTTCATATTTCAAAAGGAGGCTCTTGCACAGAGGTCGGTAATTAGTAGTAATCGATCTTTTAGTTTACGCTTGTTCGTATATGGTATGGGCGGGTTGCAGGCGAAGAATGTGCAGGCCGCAGGGTTGGAAGCTTCAAAATGTAACGATTAAAAACAGGATGCCATTATTATTAATACAACATGTCGTTCCTGGCAAATATTTGTTATTTATAAATGTAAGGAACAATGCTGTATTCTCTTTTATTATAAGTAAGTATATAGTAAGCGGGGCATAAAATGTTATATTTAAATTTCTTGTGATAATATTTTCAATTAAAACAGCCATGATATTAAGAATATGGTAAATAACCTGTACATCTGATTAAATAGGAGTTCAAGGATTTATTATGGATTCTTAAAATATAATTATATATAATGTAATTACCTATTTTAAAAGTCGTCTATAGATATTTTCAAACAATTTTTACCAAAAAAAAATTGATTTCATTGTATTACATATGTTGTATTTTTCATTAGTCGTAACTTTATTTAATATTCTTAATAAACCTCAAATCTAAATACATCGATTGCAAATATAATAATACTACCAGTACTTGTGTATACGTAACTATTTCTGTCAAGTGAACGAACACTTCAAAATCTAAATTCGTCCAAAAAGGCAAGCCTCAAGCAACCCTGGGCGAGTGAATGCACTCTTGCACTGCTAATTTCTCTATCTTTAGACGTAGAGTTACTGACCGATGCGTTGGCCGATGCTGAAGGGAAACTGCATTAGTTGCGTCCGGTTGCGCATACGTCAAAAGCTCCGCAAATAGTTCCTACACCATCAATATATCTGTGTCTAATGGTACTGAACTACATATTTCAATACAGATAAACAACTTAAGATTCCGCACGGACTTCGCTAGAGATCGAAAGTAGATCTAGTAAGTAATAACAAGCCAATGTTTATCCGAGTAACTTCACCAATCTACAACGATTTCCTTTAAAACTGGATGTAGATATCTATCTCCTAGTAACTATTTCATATTTACTAGCTTACGAGTCATTCACTTGATATCCGAGACTGGGTTATGAATTAAAACGAATATTATTTTATAGGTTTTAGAATAATAAGTTCCTTATGATTTAATATACGTTCTACTTATTTTTCTGATCGGTCAATTCCATTTATGTTATTCTTTTAAAGTTGTTTGTTTGGAAAAACTCTGTGACAGATTCGTAGGTCATCCGATTTTGTGTGGGCTTTTATAGAACCAAAGACGACATAATATATTCTCGATAGCACTAATCGCATTAACGAACTTCTTCTAAAGTGTCAATGAGATAGAGATATACTATATAATACATTATTTATTATGTTTAACGAATTGGATTTTTTATTGTAACATTGATGATTACATCAGAAAAAATTAGTGCCTACCTATTTTGGTAATTGTTGCGCTCACATTATTATGTGTATATTAGGTTACATAACGAAAAACAACTTTCCGCGTAGTATAGTATATAAAATTATAATTTCATTTAAAAACTTCAAATATTTTCCATACAAAATTACATCATAATTGTTTCGTTATAAATGGCGCGACACTAAAATTATCTACAGAGAATTAATCTAATTAAGTAAGTAATTCAATATTGACCACTTCAATGTTAAACAGTTATTCAAATTTTAGTAAATTTTATTTATGATCCTTACAATTGGGTACAGCTGACAGCGATGGAAATGGGACCTGAACCTTTTATATACATACTTCGCGCACATTCCTAATACCAAGTGGAGTCTAGTTTTTCTAGTCTGTGCATAAATATAGGTTACTGTTAGTAAAATTACTAGTTGTTTCATAAACATTTCGTGTATTATTATTTAAAACATAAGAAAATTATTTTTGTGTTTAGTTCACACTTGTGTTTTTCAAATTTGTTTTTCCCCTAACGACGCTTTACTGTTTTGTATTATAAATGTAATAGAATGGAAAAAAATAAAAGATCAAAACTAGTAGGGTTATATATTTACAATAATGATATAATTGGTATTGGCATGGGATTTTAGATAAGTAATTATTACATGAATTAGAAAAGTAATTCAACGAACGCAAATGAAGTGTAAATATGTAATTTGTAAGTGGCATGTAATGCTGGGTGTAACATAATGACATTCTCATAAAGGTAGCTTTTGGGTATAAACGTAATTTTGTCTATGCTTTATATCCGAACGATTGCATAGAGTAATATTTAAAACATAATTTAGTAAGGTTTAAATAATGACGACATTCATTTCATATTCACTAAACAAAAAACGTAAATATGTATTAATTTAAGGAAATATTTTTCGCTTTCGCCAAGTGAGAGAGAGAGTATTGACTTCTAGTAACAGGAAAATAATAATTATGTTTACCTGTTCTATGTCTAAACGATCTGGTTGATCAGCCAGCTTTAAATCACGTTTCTATTTATGTCTTAATAGAAAACTTATTTGACGTAAAAGTGCTGATAATTTAGATTTCTTTTTACCATTTCAGTTTAAGCAACATTCTACTTTTGTAATAACTTGTCCGCCTCGTTCTGTTAACGTAACCTTAGTATGTTGACTGTCTCATTAAAATTTGATAAAACATAATTTTGTAGTGTAAAATGAACCTGTTTAAATAATGTAATACAAATTAATATTGTTATCAGCACGTGCATAGTGACCAAGTCGTATGTGAAAACCTTTTGTTTTTACCGACCTTTGTAGAAAAACACAAAAAATATTATTTTGAAAACAACACTTGTATTTTATATAATTGTTATATCATGTCTATATTATAATGAATAAACAATAATTATCATTTTACAATTAAATAAAAATATACATACAAACAATATTAAGTCAACCGTAACTATTACTCGATAATTTACATTTACTTTTAAACTATTGGTTTAGTTATGATTAAATGTTATAATGTAAATAAACATAAACGAGGATTGATTTTAATTTTAAACGCAAATTGTTAATTTGAAAAAGCCCACATCTCCAAACTTATTACTAAACTAACTGTGTCCTGACTAAAACTGTGTAACTCTTTCACTGCGTATTAATTTTTTTATACGGAACCCTAATAAATTTTTAGTACTAAAATACAATACGCAGAACCCTAATTATTTTCGAAAATTAAAAGTATCCTAAGTTACCCGGAGTAATTTCAGCTATCTACCAAAAAAAGTTCCGTCGAAATCCATCCAACCATTCCGGAGATTACCCGGAACAAACAGACAAAAAAAAATTAAATTATACTTTTGGTATAGGTATCGTGTATAATACATACATTCATATCTATTTAGTAAAAAAAAAATAATTTTGACATTACAAACAGATACTTCAATTTTATTGATTAGTATAGATTAAGACATACAGTTTATGTCAACTTATCGTCTACATCTGGTTTCTGTCTGTTGATTTAATTACGATCACGATGACCTTGTTCACATGGTTATATCATTGATGTCATTACGAAAGGATCGATGTAATGTAATATGGTAGAGATTAATTAATCAAATATCTTGTAATCTAGATCGTGAGCCAAAAACAGTGAGCAATAGCCATTAATCATGCCAACCTCAGACATAATAGATAAACAATCAACTAACAAATCAGCAAGCTGGTAATTCATAACTTACATCGTATACATTCATTCGAATAATATTTTTTTTTACACGATATAGGCTCAGTGATTTGACCACAAACTCACCTATTGTGTGGCGACGTGGTCCAGGATGGTAAACAAACTAAACTTAGTTCTCAAGTGATGCTGCCCCGGAACAAATATATTGGTATTTGGCGACAGGTTTTCAAACTTGAGAGTGGTAGCTACCCAGGCGGGCATCATTAGAAAATGCCCTACCACCATGTAATAATGCAAAATGAAAAAAAAAAAACTAATTTTGTTAATGTTCCTTCCTATAATTTAATTTTGCCAGCGATTAAGATATAAAATAATTTTATGAAGAAAGAACTTTCTAGCACTGACCAGGCAGGCACTGCCTTATCCTAACTTATAAATGTTAATTTTTAGTTTGTCTGATTTTTTCAACTTTTAATTATAAAAATTCCGAACTTTTTGCTGAATATTATCCGAAGATTGTAAAAAAAAAAACACACACACATCATATCCAACGCCGGAAATCATCGGTTACGGTCGTGAATCCATACAAATAAGTTCTCATAAAATAACTAACACTTTCAATTTTTCTCGGTCAACTTGTCTGATCTTTTTGTTTACACATTACTGTTAGACATTAATTAATGAGCTAAATCGGTTAAGCCATTATGCTCTTACCTACGAACTGTATTTATCTGTACATATTAACAGGCACAGATTAAACTGTTCAATACCTTTTCTTCTCTTTTTCTTGGTTAATTCCAATCTGGTATTTTCATAGACTATTCTGCCAGCGTCATTTTATTATTATAGTTTTGTTTTTAATCTTGTGTCAACGTTTCTAAGCTCCAGCGTGAAGGATGGCTCATCTTGCTAGAACATGGAGATTAGAACGCGTCGTTCTTTCCGAACCACTTCACCTGTGCACAATAACCAAACTATAAATACCACCAAAGTTACATATATAGGGTTAAATACACAATTAAAATTTCTCAAAGTAAATTCCCGTTTTCTCCACAGTTTGTCAATCGTTTATCTTTTTTTTTTGTTTTATTTTGCCATTATCAATATTTTTCTAAAACGTTATTGAAATGATTTATGCTAGAATTTCAAGCACTGGACAACCGTTATTTAACTTATTACAGCATCTACTTTTTATTATAAAACAGAAAAAAATACATTGCGTATAATTTTTTACATTGCACATAAATTATAATCTATATTGAAAATAACATTGTGGATATATCAAAATATGATGATTGATTCAACCGAAAGACATCCACTGCTGGACATAGCCTTCAAAAAGGGGAGAATTGCCATAATAGTCACGCTTGTTAGGCGGGTTGTCGATCGCAGTAGGTGTTTTGTGGTTCTTAGAGGACGCTTCTGGCCTTCCCTAGGTTTATACCTTAGTCACCTTTTGCGATTCCCACGGGAAGATATGGGGTGATACTGTTCTTATCCGGCACCACACGGGCGTCTAAAATAACAATAGTACAATAAATTAAACCCCTTGAGCACTAACCTGGCGTTTACGCCAGCTTTCCATTGTTTTCCTATTGTCTCATTTTTATGGGTATTCGACATATTAAGAATGAAAGAAAATAAACCCTTTGACTTCAAGTATTGTGTTATGAAAAATTACTCACTCATCAAACATTTGCATCTCTATGTACATATAGAATTCCATTATTATTATTGTTTAATAGAAACCTGAAACATGTGCAATCACCATAATGAAGTTTACACTCATATTACTAAGTCACGTGGATGAAACTGTGATAGAACGGATGTGGTCGTGATATCGTCACAACTAGCGATACAGATGTTTAGATTACTAATACACACTATGAAAAATAATGAGTTCTTATTGCTGATCTTATTAAATGCCCATTGTTCTTCGATGGAAATTATGTTTGAGCTCTCTAACTATTAATATTGTGTACAATTTTAACTTGAAATAGCTATTTGATTTTTAAACTAGTTATCAGATTTTACAGTAGCTCTATTAACATCCGTGCTCATTAAAAAAAAATCCATCTGAACCGAGACAGAAGCCATAATCTCTCGGATCTGTATTATACTATAGACAAAGAATCCTTCTTTATATAAAATCGCTAAAGACCTAAAAGTCGACTGTTGAAAGTCTACATCAAATAGATTCGGCACAACTTTGATCTTTTTAAACACATTTGTAAGTAAAAGTACTATAAGATAATTGTTTCTAGTCATATAATACATTGGTAGTGTTCATCAAATACTTACAAATCTATTCCTTTGTTTACAGGTAAGCATACAAAGATTTTCTACAACGATATCAAGGGTAAGAAGAACTCAGACTTTATTTTAATTTATAGATGCGGCATGTACTTGTTTATAAATAACATAACTATGTATTATTTTTTCTTACAAAAACTTATGCAACTTTTTTTTGTACAAATAAGTTTTAAATTAAAACAAATGTTAACAAGAAACGTAATTACGAAATGATCTGATCCTGGATTTGTTACTTGCAAATCGTTAAGATATATGAATAAATTGATAAATCCGTATTATCTATACTAATAAATAAAAGTGAAATGTTTGTTTGTAATGTTAAATATAACAATTTTTATCTAAATAGATATGAATGTATATACCAAAAATGCAATTTTTACAATTTTTGTTTAACTGTTTGTTCCGGGTAATCTCCGGAATGGCTGTACGACTTTTGACTTTTTTTTGTTAAATAGCTGAAGTTACACCGCGTAACTTAGCGTACTTTTGATTTTCGAAAATAATTAGAGTTCCGAGGAAAGTAATTAAAACTTTAAAGAAAATAAATAAAATCATATTCAATGCACAGTTTTATGGGCAAGCGTTTGAATTTGTGAGGAATACTTTTTCTTTATTAACCCCTTGAGCACTAACCTGGCGTTTACACCAGCTTTCTATTGTTTTCCTATTGTCTCATTTTTATGGGTAATCGACATATTAAGGAATTTTAAAAAATTCAAGGAAAATAATTACGAATCCGTATAAAAAAAAATTAAAAAACGCAGTGAAGAATATATGAAACGTAGGCGCAGCCGCGGGTACACAGCTACTCACTAATATTAATGAAAGACAATTTATCATATGATACCGAGCATATATGTATAAGGTTTTTTATCTATTCTAAATAATGAACATTGTATATTACTGAAGACGAAACCACAACAATGTCAACCGAATAACGTTAGAAAAACACGTACCTCCATCTAATACACATAATGTGTTATCATATGCACGTAATGACGTCTAGTGCACTCATTTATCTTTGAGAATGAAGATCGTGTGGTCTCATTAACGATCCTATTACGACCGAGCACTCTCTATACCTCCGTTTATCTCAACGGTAGAAAGTCTAGGACGTAATTAATATGGAGAGAGGTTATTATTTCGATAGTACCAATATAGTGAGGAATTCAAAAACTTTGAACGTATATTATTGTGTAGTTTACTTACTATTCGATTCCTGATATTATTATCAGTGAAAGTTTTTAAAGGAATACATGCAGCTTACATTTACATATTAAAGAGAGGTGTGTTATTGATCCCTCATTATATAAATGTGTCCCCACTCAAACTGATTACGATGAAATGATTGTATGAAATAATTTATGTGTGCTGTATAATTTAACATTTATTAGACAAATATAATACAAATATATACATTACATTTGTAATTTTATACACGGGATATCTGTGGTTAATTCTGGCGTCGACCTAATTTTATTTATCTGTTTATAATTTTAATCAGGGATTTTTACATTCGATCATTTATTTTTTAATACCTCGTTTGTGAATTCTTTAGGTTTGCGAAAGGAGTCTGAAAATTAAAGTGCCTTTAAAAATTCTTAGAATAAAAAGGGCAGCAATTACAAACGAGGTTACGAAATTACTGAAAATGCATGAGTAGTTTTTTTGCGTCGCTGTTAGTTTACCGCAACACTTCAAACATGCGGGCAGTGACATACGGACCCGTTTACACTAACCATCTATGTGTGGAATAAACCTTGTACATTATTTAATATTACGTAAGAAAGACATGCATACTTTATTTAAAAAAATTAATGGTAAACATAATTTTCTTAGTTCATAATATTTCAAAATACAACAAAAAATAATCAGTAATCAATCCGTAATTTTAAACGATTTCACTCTATAATAAGTTGAATTTAATGTGACACTTGATAATATAATTTTAATATAAACTGGTGTTATATATTTATAATAATTATATTAATTGCTTAGTTTGTAGTAAACAATAAATGAGTCTGAATATGAGCTTCATGTTATTTATTTTGTATTGAAATAAGTTTACTTACACAGGCATGTTGTTAATTATATAAATTACCAAGCATGCGACCGACTGTTCCCAGCGGGTGATGAAATGTTAGTGTAAAAACATGTACATTACATAACCGCTCCATTTAAAATCTTATTTACACTTTTCACTGAACTTTTTTCTTATATTCATCGTTAATTAACGATCATTTTTTATAATTTTAACTTTAGTTAAATTTAAAAAAAAAACATGTAGATATAATTTACTAATTTCCCTATATGTCTACAAATGTTCTGTAGTAATTAACTACTATACTACTAAAAATGGTTATTTATATTTTTCACTATACTGATTTTTTATCGCCTATTATATGTATACTAGCTCCATATTATTCTAATACGTTTTCGGAGTTTCCGTAGAGAAAACTTCTTTTTTAGCTATTTTCAAGTATTTATCTTAAAAAAATTTTAACCCCTAAAGTGAAAGTGTACGGTATCTTATCTAATTTGCCTCGCTCAATCACTCTTTAGGTACCCACACGAAATGAGTCGAGACAGTAAGTACCTAATATATTTTAAATATCACTTGTCATTAGTATTACGCATTATCTATTACCGACAGACATTATGTAAGAGTCGTGAGCCTCATGATACCTTAAGGCAATCACTTATGTTGTTTTTTTACTTATTCACCTATAAGTATCAGTAATGTTTAACATAATAATAATATGACGTGCTCATTGACTAGGTATTTTAAAAATCTCTCAAACTCACACATCAGACACACAGAATTACACCAGATTCCGAATGATGAAATTAATTTAAGTTTTATTCATGTTTCAAAATCAAAATCAAATTATTTTTTATTCAATTTGGACTCTGAAAGTGTTCATAAGAGCGTAAAAACACCATCGGTTCAGAAAACGTCTCAGTCAAGAAGACCCGGTAAGAAACTCGGTCTGTTTTTTTTGTAGTTGTAAAGAATGTTTGCTTAGGTGTCATATAAATTATACAATTCATAATAATTTATAAATGGTTTTAGCGAGAGGTTTTATCATGTCAGTGTTTATTGAGGACGATGCCTTTTTTCCAAATCTTAGTAATGATATATAAAGATCACTTTATTTGAGTATTTTGGAACTTTAGTTAGATTTGAAGGTTAGGGGCCAATTTTTTGATCGTAGTCAACTCGAGAAATGGTCAGATTTGTAACAAATGGTTAAAATAATGCCCTAATGCGTTTTTTGAAACATAGTTAAGCTAACCATTTGTCAAAAATGTGACTATTTGTTAAAAAAAATTAACCATTCAGCCCAGTCGGGTTAGTAAGATGGCGGATGGTTAACTCTAGTGCGAACAGCTGTTTCATTGCATTTGTGTAACATTTGAAGTAGATAACATAATTTGAAGTTTCATTATACAACATTAATTTATATAAAATAATTTGTTAAATAATTACAACGTATTGCTCGACCCTTTGTTTTTTGTAATGTTTGTTCGACAACTCTTATTATGGACCCTGACACATTTTACTCCGAATAATCATACAAAAAAAAATACCGGAATCAAAAGTATTCTGTTATACAATTCATTTTACTGGCAACATAAATAACTATTGCTAAATTTAACCATAGTAGATTTTGTCATCAAAAAACGCATTGTGATTATAACCATTGGTTTGTGTAATAGTAATAGTAAAATTGACAAATGGATATAGTAACTTTGACTACGGATCAAAAAATCGGCTCTAAGTGAATTTATGGATTACATTCTGTTAAAACCAAGGTAAGGGTTTGTAAGAAAAGCTGTTTTTACGAGTAAAAAAGGCACATTTTAAAGCGAGAATCCCACAATAAATCAATGCGAAGATAGAACGAACGAAACGCTACAATTCTATTCTATTAAATTACCTACTAACAATAATACTTTTAAAAGAATTAGCGTAGGTAACCATTACAGGAACATAATTATTAAAATTATTAATTATATTGAGAGTGATTACTAATTACTGTTTCGTAATCAATTGGGCAACCGTGAATGTTTTTCTTTTAAAAGTTTATAGTTAAATTTAAGTTGGCAGCTTTCTTTTTCCGAACAAATGCATTTAGGTATATTAATAGGAATGAACGAAACTCATAATTCACGACGCAAATATAGACATGATGAGAATTTATGTTATTTAGTTGCAAAAACATCAATCTGCGAAACCGTTATTAACCTGAATAATAATTTATTATACGATTGATCGAATTATAAATAAAGAAACATTTATGATCTGAAGTAAGAATATGAAATTGATGTCGGATATCCACAATAAGAACGAAACCCAAAAATGTCGGTTTTAAGAGGAAATGCGGTCTGTGACAAATTTGAAAAATAGGTGTTTTAGAAATCTATTGCTATTGCGCTTGGCCTCAATAAAAGAGTTATAAAGAGCAAAACTGACAACTGCAGCTCGGTCTGATTTTACCGTATGCAAAATAGACGAAATCATCACTTCGTAGTACCCTGTTTCCTCCTCCAAAACTGGACCGGTTTTTTTTTTTCAATTATAGAAGACTTTGGCTATGTCTCTATGTTTGGCATTTTTGTTTTTATTCTTCAGATTTGTTTTTCTCACTTTCGAAGGCTCCTATTTTCTATATTAATTAATGCAAGGAAAAACAAACGTAGGGGCATGACGAGGGTAGATATATATTACATAGTATAATAATATTCAATATCATTATCCTGAGGGGAAACAGAGGAATTATTTTGTATGGAATAAACGCCGCCCGCATTTCCTCTTAAACTTTAATTATCGTTGGTAATAAATTGAAAAAAAAAATCGTTATTCAAATTATTGGTGTATATATCTAGGGCCCAGTGTCTGAAGCATAAGACAACGGACGATTCTAATAGATTACTCATCAGTGATTTATTAAAGCGTAGGAAGCTATTATCTAAAAAAATGTATATACGTCATCATTATATAACACGATTTTGTCTTCGATAATCTTTCGTAAATTATATCCGACATTTCGTTTAATAAAAATTCCATGAAATTATATGATATTTATCTGACATGCCATTAAGCCGAATAAAGAAATGCACGATTATGTAAAACTAGTCGCTGTCGTGATCTTTTTATGAATTGCCACTGATTAATATTAGTACTAACTTTCATTTAGTAGTTTCGTATTTTTGATAATGAGACATGAGACTTGCATACGCACGCTTAATTCGATATTTAAAAAGATTATTACATTTTTACAGTTATTATTTAAAATTTTTGCTAATCAGTGTCTAAATTAAAAAAGAAGGCTCTGTCTCTCGTGATAATATTTGGGATACCTTTTGTTTTATTTTTTTATGTTAGCTCGACAAAGTGACTGCATAAAAGATTGTAATTGGCATACAGGTCACAAAAGCAAGGGTAACATAACGTTTTACTCGTCTCCGATATCTGAAAGTTGCCTAGTCAAAGTATACTATTAACAATTTGGTAATTTTATGCAATGTGCTAAGCAAAAGAGTTTAAAGTTTGATGACTTCTTCTCATCAAGAAATTAAAGTTTATTTTTTATTTTATTGATAGAGGACACAAAAAATAACCTTATTTTTTCTACCAAAAATCTCCTGAGTTCAGAACGGGTTGTATTGTTTGTTTATATAAAGTATTGACATTTCCGTATTTCTTGGAAAATACTTTCAGTTAATTCAAAAGAGCATAAAATTATAAGCGAACAGTCGCCCCCTTTTAATTATTAAGGTTAAGACCTCTCTTTCATTACCAATCTCGATTTCGACTTGCATCAAAGTGAAAGTGATCAGTTTGACTGCCCAAAGATTAATGTATCTCGTTATGCGTTAAGAAATAATCATCCATTCTCGAGGTGGGTTGGATCGCCTCGGTAATATTACCAGGCCGGGAATAATTCCCGGTCTAATCTAAAATGACGCAAATGCATTAGAATATTTGGATTATACATCAATCGATCAATTGCAGAAGTAATTTGTTTTATATAGGATTTATCATAGTTATAAAAATTGTTTAAGTATTATATTTATATTTAAACTAGCCGTGTGCCCGCGGCTGCACCCGCATTTCACATATTTTTCAATGCGTAATATAGTTTTTTTTTATTATTTGGATATTGGACATTATTCCTTTTTGCTCACAAACTCAAATATCTGCCAGTAAAACTGCATTAAATCGAATTTTATTCCAATTTGTATGAGTTTTAATTTTATTACGCGGAACCCTAATTAAAAATTAAAATAAGTAAAGTAGCCTGGGTAACGCGGAGTAACTTCAGCTGTAACCAAAAAACACAAACAAAAAAAGTCCCGTTTAAATCGATCCAGTCGTTCCGGAGATTAGCCGGAACAAACAGACGGACAGACAAAAATATTATAAATTCAATTTTTGGGATAGGTATCGTATATACATTAACATGTATTTAGTAAAAAAAAACAGACACTTCAATTTTCTATATTATCGACAACAAAATTTAATTTTATTTGAACGATTCTACGTCGCGTTATGGTTCTGTTGTCTTCCATTACACATATATGTTTCGAAACAATCTACGCTTCCATTTTTATTAGTATAGACTGACTAACGTTTACTAAGGGTCTAGACGATGTCACTGTGATGAGCGCTTGGTACGCACAACCTAAAAATGGCAACTGGCACAAAGGCAACATAATAATACGAACCTCGATTTGGACTGTTATCAGCATGATGCTAATTCTACGGGATACATCCTGGCTAAACCTATCCGTTAAGCATGCAAATATAAAAAATGTAGACAGAATGTTCTTACAGAATCTATGTACCTCGTGTGTAGTACGTCATTGTGTGCAGTTACATATCACTGGTTTCTAGTGTATGAAATGTTAGTGTATCACGCTAGCAGCTGGTGCAATAGCTTCCTCTTTTGGCGATCCAAACACTCCTTGGGCAGCTGCTAGAGTTTTCAAGGTAACCTACCAACTATAATAACTTTAGCTGTTACATATTAGGATTATAGTCCAGCTTTACAATGAATATTCTCATATCTCTACATTTACGTAGGTACTGTAATTTTCAATTTGGAAATTTTGACATTTACGTGTTAATTATTAATACATCTTTAGAAATGTAATATTTTTTCATAATAAAATTAGAGTAATGTAAATGTTAAATAACACAGTTATATAACATTTCTTATCAAATTATATGTGAAAACTTAAAATATTTATAGCCTAAATTCAATAACAACTAAAATAACATACATAAAACGCTGTAACAATAAATTGCGACTTTTTTTAAATCATTTATTTAAACAGGGCTTTTACACATTAGTGTATGCCAGCCCTATCGGAACATACCCAATATACCTTACATAACAATAATAAAAAAATACAACTACATTAAATTATCTCTTAACTTACTACTTGTAAAAATAAATATTATTAAAGTTAACATCTTTCTATTTGTCCGTTCGTTGTTTACAATTCAAGAAGCTCTACATAACTTATTTACATTTTTTTTTTATAAAATAGAATCTATTCTCTGACCAAATTTCATTATACGTATATTTCGTTAGATTAAGTAATAGGTACGTGGAAAAAGTACAAGAATATTTGGAAGTTGTGTCAACAAATAATACCTACACATTTCCTAATATTTCACTCAATTCTTGAATACAAATGTATATTGAAAAAATGTGTTATGGG
The DNA here is from genome assembly GCA_014132275.2 of Samia ricini. Taxonomy (NCBI): domain Eukaryota; kingdom Metazoa; phylum Arthropoda; class Insecta; order Lepidoptera; family Saturniidae; genus Samia; species Samia ricini. The sequence goes on from AP028159.1 coordinate 8,273,802, forward strand.
TGAGCAGGGCCGCGAGGTACAGTAAGTGTTATTTAATAAACCAAAGACATAAATCTATTCATCCGTGCGAGTACTTCTAGTTACCTGAGAGGTGGTATGCATTAGCTAAAAGTATTGCCAATTTATCGCCGTCGATGGACAGGATAACGTGTGACGTATCTAGAAAGTCATCAGTTAAATGGCCGGTAACCCAGCGGCATTCGTGACTCATTGTTTATCTCAGACACAGATAATTGCAGTTAAATATTACTTACATGACGAGGTTTAGTAGACATTTTAGTGAAATTGTGACGTTACAATAAACTCCTAATATATATTAGTCTTAATCCTGACAAGCGAATCTTAAAATGATATTTATTTCTTACAAACAACATACAATATTAACAGCAGTAAAATAGCCAAAACATAAAATATGTTTATTACAAATATTAATATAAAATGAGATATGAAAAAAACATCATTTATTTTAAAATTAGAAGTTATGTAACTTTAGCATAGAAATTTATTGCAACAAATGATCTTTATAAACCATAAATGTTGCTCTACGAATCGTAGATAACATTTTTTAAGGAAGTAAAAACGAAAATGTAGTTTAACAGAAACACTATTTTATAATTTTACGTTGATTTCCAAGGGACAATCATAAATAATTTTAATATTTTATTTGCGAGAATATTTTTCACATCTGGGAATATATTCAAAATATTTATTGGAAGGTGAAACACGTGAAAAAATAAAAGGCATTAATTAATCTTTTGGTGTTTATTAATTCGTTAAGAATGTGAGCCAAAACCTAACTAAAGGTTAACGAAAAACTTTAACATAAAATGTATTGCATTCAGTATGTAAATAATACTGATAAATATCACGAAAAATAAAAAGACCGCAACAAAACTATCTGCAAAGATATCGACTGTATTAAAGAGCTCGCCAGTGTTTATTACTTTAGACATCGACACTTACGTAATTTCATTGTAAAATTTATGCTAGGCATTTGTACAACATATCTGACAGCAAACCCAAAGAGAACTACTAACCGATAACTTTATCGACAATCGATGTTACAACGTTTATTATGAACTAGCTGTGTGCCCGCGGCTGTGCCTGCGTTTCATATATTCTTCACAGCGCTTTAATTTTTTTTATACTGAACCCTATTTTTTTTAGTACTAAAATAAAGTAAGAATATTTCTCATAAATTCAGGCACTTGCCCGTAAAAGTGTACATTGAGTTGGATTTTATTAAATTTTTAACCCTAATTATTTTCGAAAATTAAAAGTACCCTAAGATAGTTACCCAGAGTAACTTCAGCTATCTACAAAAAAATCCCGTCAAAATCCGACCTGCCGTTCCGGAGATTGACCGGAACAAACAGACAGACAGACAGACAAATTTTAAAACTTGTATTTTTGGTATAGGTTATCATACCTATTTAGAAAAAAAAATTGACATTACAAACAGACACTACAATTTTATTTATTAGTATACATCATAGACACATCACTAACAGATAATATGATAATAGTTAGGTCGTATTAAATTCCTATAAGTTATTTAAAATACAATAACAGTAAGTGGCTGCTACATTCTTCGTCAAACAATGGATATACTATTATTAATTTCCCCTGTATAGTTCTTATTCGCTTTGTGTATTCATGAGCTAATTACTCTATTCAAACTTATTCTAACATCATAACCGTCGGTCAACGTCGACGTCCCGCTCTGCCCAGCTAGAGTACGTAACTTCGTGACTAAAATCCTCAAATGGTCATATCGACGCTGGTACGTGTGGCAACGCCGATACGCAACTATCCAGATTATACGATCAATCCCTTTATCGCGTACGTAATACGGCATAATTTCCTTTGCCGGATGACCTTGACAACTCAATATAAATATGCGCGTACGTCTGTAAACAATCGATAGTACCGGCGCGGCGTGGACAATGAAACCCACCTCGCATGGTTAATGCCTGTGACGGACCACGCAGCATAAAAATGAGGGTAAACGGCTTTGATAAATAAATAAGTCTTGAAGTCTTCGATTATTATTTTTTTTTATCGCGGTATTTTATTACGTAATTTGTATTCAATACTTCCTTTATTAAAACACCAAATCGGTCAGAGTAAACTTCGACAAAGCAAATTGAGCTTTATTACGCCTACAAATTCTCAGTCAGTAAATCATAGGAAATCTCGTATTCATAAGGCATAGTACCCATTTATTGGGGGGAAAAGCATGCCTGTTCTTACAGAGTATTTACGTGCATTTTATTAAATTTATTTTATTCATCTTATTTAAAAGAATTGAGCTTGCTTTATTCTAATATTCAATTATTACGGGACCTCTGGAGTATTAACTATGAAGCAAAACAAAAGGCTAATTGCCTAACATCGAATCATTAAAACGGTACTTTCTTTTTAAATAATTTTAAATGGACAATAGCATCCTAACAAAGGTCAGTTATATTTAGGACATGTCGTCTAAATTGCGATCAACGACATTTATAGAAAAATGGAGCATCAAAAAGATGACATTGTATAAAACTGGTTAATAACTGATTTGTAGAGATATATTGGCCTTTGTTCATTTGAAAACAAAAGGACCGCCGCAGATTAAGCTGGGGTCACTGGAACAAGCACTTAAATCGTATAATTTTAACAAAGATCACACTGAGATACGAGTGATTCTGCAGTATTTTTTATTAGGAAAAGAACAAAATTGCCTGAACTAACTATATTTATATTTAAATAGAGGTAATTTAAAAACACCAAGACTCGCGTGCTGTGTCAGTGTAATCTATTACGCCGTTTCAAAGCAGGAGCCGCCTATAATAATAGACAGTATACACAATTGAATAATATGTGTAAATAGCTCCATTTTAGAAGAATCATTTAGTCCGACTGCCCTATTTTCTGGAATCCTATCTATCATGTAATTGAAGCGAATAGCGGCATGTCTACTTTTTATTAGAATCTATTAGAAGGTAAATGCTATGAATTAAATGGAACAATTAAGTTCCTAATTAGTACCTAATTAAAGGTAAATATTAATATTCGTCTTTTGTATGTACTTTTAAATGTTTTGTATTTTATTTTTAACTTTTAATGTAAATTTCATTAAACCACAACTGATTTGCTATGAAAAGAGTTTCCGTGGGATGTCTATATTTTTCGTGATACCTATAGTATTTCGTAACTGTTGTTGCCGTAATGTCGTATTATTTCGCAGCTTCATGCTATTACATTGCAATGATATTACTGTGAAGAAATTACTGTGACGGGTAGCTTAATCATTGTTTATTTAAAAAACAAAATGTAAATTAAATCTACAATTCCCTATCTATCCCTGATTTATCCGTAATATCGAAGTTTAGCCATATACTTGCACAACCGTTCATGTTCAGAAATTTGCTATTAAAACTTGTCTGTAATATTAATGTCGTCATGAATGTACTCTTTTTAAAAAGCTTATTTATTTCAAAGAGACGTGGATGAGAATTTCAATAAAGATAAGACACGTGCTGAATAATATTGCATTTTATATGAACCGAATGGTGGGGAGTCCGTTTCTATTCAGTAATGTTTAGTGCTCAGGGGTGGTCACTACTCTAATCACTGTTGAAGCAATACGCCTACGGGGAGCCTGTTATTATGGATATAGTCCCAAATCCTTGCACTGCTCAACGTCTTAGAGCGCAGCTACCGAAAGCGCGCTACCTGTGTGTTAGAATCCAGAAAACTCACTTGAGTTCTCTGCTCCTGATCGCCACCTGCGTAAAGGTTATCTCTTAGCCTAACGCAGGTTCCAACGAGTGTACGTGTTTCAAACGCATCCATGCAAGAAGAAACAACTCCATCAAGAGATTTGTATGACCCAAAAAAAGTTTATATGAATGAATTCGTTTGATATGAAAGTAATCTACGTATGAGACTTAAAAATATATAAGATCATTATAAGACCTGATATGTATCCGAGTGTTGGACATTTAAAGAGACAGATGAAAGAAGAGTGCATGTAGCGAAGATGCGAATTTGAGATGGGTGATTTGTGAGATAATAAGAATGGATAAGATTAGAAATAAGTATATCAGAGAACGCTTGATTGTAGCACCAGTGATAGAGAAGTTAAGGTGTAGGCGAGCGTGGTATGGTTTTGTCATGAGAAGAGGTAAAAGTCACGTAAATAGAAGTTTTAAATATAAAGATGGAAGGGTATACAAATAGATGGCGACCAAAGAAGGAGTATGGATGGATTGTATGAAGAATGATTTGATGTGATTGTTGACATGGCAAATTACAGAGGAGAATGGAAGAAGTATAACATGGTAGTGCCGACTCTACTTAATGTAGGATAAGGTAAATATGATGATGAAATTAATAAGGGTTTCGATTACCAACGACGGTGACACTATGAAAATAGAGGTGTCAGTTTATTAATGTTTTCAAATTTACATTAAAAACCTATTGACTATTCAGCACGTTTTGTATATACGTCTACAAATTCCACTTCGCTACCAGTTTGGATATGACATGTGTTCGTGTACCTACAACAATGTCAGTGAATAAAGCATGCATTGAATTTAATATAGTATGGCGACCGTAGCAAAAACTAAACGCAGTCCACATTTTATCGTGACTATTAATTTGCAATGTAGTTTTAAAATAAACAGGCCTGTGTATTCTTCACGTTTCTTGTGGTAAATAATTTAAATAATAAATGAAGAAATTTATGTTGATGACTTTTATTATCCAACTAGCTGCGTGCCCGCGGCTCCGCCCGCGTTACATTTTTTCTTCACTGCGTAATATAGTTTTTAAATAATCATTGGAAAATAATGTCGTACATTCAATCGTATTTTGTTCATAATTTCAGGGTTTAATTTTTTTACGCGGAACTCTAATTATTTTCGAAAAATAAAAGTACCCTAAGTTACGCGGAGTAACTTTAGTAACTCAGTTTCTGAGAGTAGCCGGAAAAAACTAACAAACAGACAGGTATATATATCGTATATCGTATATATATCATATATGTTGCAAAAAGTTGTTATGTTGATATTATAAACAAACGCTTCAATTTTATTCATTAGTATAGATTTAAGTTTCATCTCTTTTGGGTAAAGAAAAAGACAGGATTGTTGAAAGGAAATAAACATCTTTGTATTGCCTACCGCGGCGCGGCGTGGTTAATAGAATTACTGACGGCTTAAGAACATCTAATGGTATGATTTAACTGTTTTAAATTCAATCGGACATAGTTGGAGGTCAATGAATTTAGGTTACTTTGTCAAAATACCGACTAAATATCTGCGTATTTTATCATTTATCTAGGTCGATTTACGATTATCATAGAAATGTGTAGAAGTTTCGTATTTCATTGTAAATTACAAATTGCCTATTCTTTAAAAATCTGTCTACAAGCAATTAACCTTGTATTCACTTCAGAACTGGTCTTAATTTCAGTTAGATATGTTATATTTCAATCGACTATATCTCTGTTTCACTTATATGTTACTGCAGTCAAATACTAGCCTCATGTCACTGAGAGATAACAACAAATTTTATTAATTTAAATAATTTGAGATTGAACCTTGACGGATTAATCAGTAGATGCGACTACATATTTAATATTGTGAATAAAAAATGATTACTCAACACGTGTTATTCAACAAGTTAAGACGACAACCAATAGCAATCGATACTTATTAGGAGTCTGTCGTAAGCTGTCGGAAGTTTCGAAACTGCGATTATTAGAAATATTATCTACATTATGTAAATTATTACCTTTTTTGTATATGTTTAATTTGACTAATGGAGGTTTATGTTGTCTGCTGTTTTTTTACACGGTGTAGGCTCAGTGCTTTGACCACAATATCACCTGATTTTAAGTGACGATCTGAAAACGCCTTGCCATTATGCTATGAATTCCTCACGTTGTTTTCGTTCGACGAAAGCTCAGGCTGATTTTAGAGTTGGATAGGTGGGTTTGAACCCGCGGCCATTTACGCGATATCCGACCGCACTACTAAGCCATCATCGCTTCAAAACTTCGTTGTTTTCTGATACACGAGGTAATCATGTTATTGTTTTTGTCTATATTATTTATCGATAATAGTTTAGTGTTAAACTTAAAAGAAAATAATATTGCAACATTGATTGATAAGTAATGTGACATACTCCACTTTTAGTCACCGCAGGCGGATAGTATTACGTTGATCGGGCGCGCGCGTGCTACGTGTACGGTCCGGTCCGTCCATCAACATCACGAAACTTTTATTAATTATTATAACTCTACTCTTACATTTATTATTATGTTACACGGATGATTTATTCACTTTCTGTCATTCGTAAATAACTCTGACCCACTACACCTATTGTGTCGTGTACAGTTTTTAACTGCGCTATCTCATAGACGGTCAATTTCTGCAAGAACCGGTTCGTAGGACAGCAAGCAGTAATCGATGTTTAAAAGATAAAAAGTGATTGTCACTTTATACTACGATCGTAAATTATTATACTATTGTCGTAAATAAATGTACTTTTACTTGTTCTATCGATGACGCGATCAGTTTCATTTGTTTTTTTTTTAATATCCTAACAATGAACTGCGTCGGAAGATAGATAGTAGGAACTAAATTTTTTTCATTATTCGTATGAAGTTAATGAAATTGCCAGTAAGAAAATGCTTTAAGAAACGAATATTTACGAAAATTAGGCGGACGGTTAATTGCGCGCTTGTAGTATGTGTAGCTAGCTAGATGCGAAGTTGTAGCATTGTAGGGCGGGAAGCTATGCTAGGAAGTGGAGGGGCGCATTGCGATCAGGCTCGTCAGTCCTCGCCGCGCAACCATCGTGTACTTACGCTTGCTTCATTTAGCGATTAAACGGGTATACGTAAACAAGGGTCGTACGTGACCCGCGCGTAATAGTGATGTTCCTGTGTCAGTGACTGCAGTTTTGATTTAACTAAGGACTTATGATGCATGTGAGTGTTCTATTGTTCTTTCTTTCTGCATTAATGAATATTCCAATGATTTATTTCATGAGTTTATTTTAAATATTCTATCATTTTTTAGTACAAATGCTTTTGTACCCATTTCTGCGGGTATGTATATTTATAAATAAATAAGATTTTTTTTTAGTTATTAACTATTTAGCTTTAGTGTTGTTATCAATTTAAAAAAATGTAGTAACAGTTTTTTTTCTTCAAATTTACTAAAATGATTATAGTCGAGTTTCATTCCATCCGGCGAATTATAGTTATTGCAAGTTGCAACTAAACTATTGACAACATCAACCGTATACAAATAAATTCAATTAAACTTTATTATTCAAGGTCCGTGTCACAATTGATTTCTATTTCTTGTAGCTACACCACGGCAATACAATTGTCTACCTCAATTTTCTAAGCATCCTGTTTTTGTAATGTATCCGTCGACCTCAATGACATCGCCCTAGCTAAAGCCACCAATTAGACCACCTACTGGTTTTGTGGTATTTTCCTTAATGTGCTTTATTATTTGTATAATATATATTTTCCTGTTAACTCCATTGATAACTTGTTCGGATATTAAGTAGTAGGTAATAAACACCTACGCAGCAGTTTCTTTAAGAATATTAAGTTTTTTAGCACTGGAATATTTATATTATAAAATCAGTAAAAAGCCCGTTGTTCTGTTTAAATTAAAATGAAATCTTTTAAAAACTGCAAACAATTGATTTTAATGGAACTTGCATTCATGACTTATGGAGTATCCTTGTAGATCTTTGGAACTTATGTTTCGAATTGGTTGATGATTTTTTATATTCTTATGCCTAATAAACATAAGATCATTTTCTGCGATATAGAGATGTTTGGATTAGCATAGTTCACCACAGATACTCTTCAATATTGTTACCTGATCCATGTCAAATAGCAGAAAATAAATAAAAGTTGTTATGATCAGTATGATTGTTTTAAATTGTATGACATATATGGTGAGCGCACCCTCAGTTACCCAGATTCTATTACATTCTCGTTTTAATAATTTATAGCGCATAATCTTGTTACATTTTGGCGAGTAATACAACACTTCTTCTTCTTCTTAGTTAATGGCAATCTGTGTGTACACACAATTTGTGCCAATGTCATGTAGGTAAGATTTTCAATCTTGTATCAGCGTTACCAAGCTCCAACAGAACGGTGGCCTATCCTGCTCGAACTTTCCATGGAGCTTTGTCGGCACCTCAGAATGTATGCTACGCGTTGTCTTCTATAATAAACTTAACTTGAACACAAGTTAACTAAACTATTTCACACAAACGCCACCAAGATTACATGATATAGAGTCAAGTACACAAGTTTAATGAATTAAAGAAAACAATTGCTACATGTCAGACTGAGATCCCGCCAAAAACTCCAATACAACACTTATGTTTATAAATATTATGCCTAATGGTTTCGGTACACAGGGGTCGGGTCTGGACGTCAGCGCGATATTTCTATAGAAGACATCGTGTGTCGACGCGAGTTGAGTACGATCTATCTTTTAGTAAAATCACGCTGGCTTACCGACCCGACCGCTGTGTGTCGAAACCATAAAACAGTTGAATGATTATACACGTTTGATTTTGCAAGCTGCGTGCGTGATGAGAGAGGACTATGAAAATTATTTATTCGCGGTATAAATTAATTATTAATAATGGAGTGATGTTTTTTAAACCGACATAATGTTTTTCAGGCATATATCAAATCAACTTTACGTGTAGAATAAATAACCTCGATTAATACAACCAGCCGACAAAATTAACGTAATTAGTACACGAACGATATTAATTAATTATCGTTTTTTTTTATTAAGGCTAGTTTATATTAACGAGGTCATTACTTTGAGGTCATTAATGTACAGTTTATATAACAGGTATTTATTTATTTTATATCGATCTCCGTTCTCATATACCCATAGGTGGGAAATAAAAAATGCCAAGGGCGGCAAGGTCTTGCGCGATATCTGATTGCATTTTAACGTTGAAAAGCTATAGTATTGTATTATGGCTGTAGAGTAGATATTTGGTTTTTTTAAGCTGCGTTATTTGTTTGAAAATCTATAGTTTCTATTAGTTTTAAAACTTGTATTTAACTTAATCAAATACGTTGTAAATATATTGACTACAGGTGAGACACGTAGATAAATAAAAGTACTGTGATATATACTTTGATTAAAACACCAATTGTTTATATGAATAATTCAATCTTTGGCTTCTCTTCGTTAACTTGCCCATTAATAAATTGTCTAAAGCACATCTAATGGCAGTATACTAAAGCGACCTGAGGATCGTTATATATGGATTTATGGATAGGACATGAGATACCCGCAGGGTATGAATGTACAATTAAGTAGTTCTGGATTTCAGCTTGTAAACTATTATAATAACTATAGAGTTTTATAATTGCTAGATGTTACATAATTGCTTCCTTGATGAGATTTAACTTGTTTTAAAAGAGCCAAAAATGTTACAACCTTTTTTTTATCAAAGGAATAATCTATCGTTTGTAAAGAATTTATTAGTATGTAAAATTAATGTATTTAAAGTTGGACATGAAAATATTCATTATATTAACGCTTGAAAAAGATGGCACGATCTCATCAGTATGTCATGTAGTATTATTTATTTCTTATTTTTGTTTCACTTTAACTTGTGTTAATTATCCCTATATTAAATCTGATTTTTGTGAAATTTGGCATGGTATAATTAAAATATTGCTCGAACATGAATTCCAGGGTGCCACAAAAACCTCCTGGAAAGTTCTAGGAAGATGGGTATTATTTTACTGGAGCGTCGAAGCGTGTATATCATATTTAAAAAGTATTATTCCCACTAAGACAAAACAGAAGATTTTTAAATAAGGTATATATTAGATAATGTAGATAGGCAGAAAATTATTATTATTTTTTCTATCTATTATACAACCATGCTTGTAGATATGTTTATTATCGAGCATATCTGAATTTAAAACTCCCATGTCATCTATGATTGGATTCTACAGTGAGGATTATAAAGCCACATACAAGAAATTGTACAATTGCGTACACAATGGTTTGAGTTTCCAAAGTAGAAGTGTACCTGATAAATAAAGTAAACCAAATCAGTTCGAACCTGCAATTTATAACGCATTCAATTGTAAATACTTTTCGCAAATCAAATAAACAATGTTATTTGAAATCAGTTATAAGTCAATAATTAACTTAATATGTCGATTACCCATAAAAGTGAGACAATAGGAAGAAAATAGGAAACAATGAGAAGCTGGCGTAAACGCCCGGTTAGTGCTCAAGTGGTTAAAGTTAAACGTGTCCACACTTCAGGAGTACAGTCGTAAAAAAACCTTCTTTTTGACAGACACAACAACCGACGCGACATGAAATAACGTTTGGAAATTCGAATGAATTGGGATGAATTTTATTTAATTCCTTGTTTTTAAATTACATGAGACCGGTTTTAAATACCTTTGTTCATTGTTAAAGTAACCATTATTATTCTTAAGTGCGAGAGACCACTACGCTGGTTCTATGGATTATATTCATTACTGTGTGGCCGCAACTGCGCCCACGTTTCATATATTTTTCACTGCGTGATATAGTTTCAAAATGTTTTATTCGGAACCCTAATTATTTTGTTTTCTGAACCGGTGGTATTTTTTTGAAGTTCATAAGTGCCTTCTCAGGGCTCATATTGAATAAATCATTTTTGATTTGATTTGATATCATAAGGAGCCTTAAGCTTAGTTTTACCTACTATTACTGACAAGGAGTGGAGGGATCAGAAAGGTCCAAAATACTATTTACGAAATGCTTAAATGGCTCCTAATAAAACTGATAATTTATAGCCTTTTACTCTAATTATAATATTAGGAAAAAAAATTATGCATCATCTTAATGGTTGGCTTAAGAATAAATCTACTGTGATTAGGTGTATGTTCAACATGGCGGATTATAAATATTATTGAATAAACAAACGGAGAACTTTGCATCGTAGAATTTCTTAAGATTTATAAACGTTTTTTAAACAAATTCTTTTACTGTAAGTAAATATTTCACTTATGTATAATAATACTGTAATAAAAAAACAAAAATAGTTTACAGAGGAAAATTTAATTTTACATTACTAAAATAAATATGGTTACCCTAACCGTATATGTCTTGGAATTACGTTTAAAGAATAAATAAAAAACTTTTATTGTAATCGCACGTGCACAATGCTATTCTTAACAGTCGTTTAAACATATTTGATGTGACATGTGCTAGTATTAAATACAGAACTTTATAAAAAAAGTCTATTATAAAGACACCGGTTAGGACAGATGGTTAGTGCTACTAACATAAACAACAAACGCATCTGAACACAAAGTAGACGATTTTCAATGTTTTACATAGTTAATCTAAAACATCCTCCGGTAGTTTTAATTCTCCATTTTTTTTTTAATCTATCATATCTCTGATATCTAAACGTTTAATTAAAACATATTTTTTTAAATAAGTAATTTACAATACAAGGTAATCTCATTAGTCCGGCACGTCCAATAATCCGGCACGCCTCCTTCACCACTCTGTACACCGATTTTGCGTATTTACCGTTTTTTTTACATTCCAGATTTGTATTTTTTGTTAAGTACACGTGTTTTTAATTAAATAGTGCAGCTAAAATGTGAAATAAACATAAGACGTTTGAAGGATAAAATTTATATTTTAAATAATAGAGAAAATATTTTATCTAAAAACATTAAAATTAATAGTGCCAATTAATGTGGCTATACTGTAGTTACATATATGTGAGAACTAGGTGTTACGAATCTATTAATGTCTTAAAATTTAAATTGCATTTATGCGACATGCTTATAAAATAAATATATCTATGTTATAGAATTTAAATTTTTCCCTACCTCAAAATTACAAATTCTATGATAATAATGTCTTGAAATTGCATTTAAAATGCGATCATCATATTAAAAAAAAATTAAATAACCTATGATGAATACAGAATAAGAATCATAGGAATACATACATAGTCCAATATACCCTATACAACAGCGTGTTGCGTCATGCATGGTAATAAGAGAAGACATTACAAAATTACCCACCATTGTATTGTGTTCGCGGAACATTGTTTCTTGGTGCGCTTGCGCTGATCGACGGCTAACACAGCCTCGCATCACTTCAATGTGCATCCTTATGTCGCTTTTTATTACAAAATTACTTGTGCTAAGTGTTTGAATTTATGAGAAATATCTGCTTTCTGTTAGTACCAATATAATTTTGGACCCGTAGAAAAATGGAGTCGAATCGTTTCCAATGGTTATTTAAAATTACATAGTGAATAAATGTGCAGAATAGAAAAAAAAAAAAACGATACGCGGGTGGAGCCGCGGGAACATCTAGTGATTTTTTAAAATATTGTGAAAGCTATCTTTCTATTTAGCTTGGTTACATAACAACGAGATTAAATTGTGGTTCAGCTAAAGGACACATTTCTAAAATAAACATTCTCACAGTAATCTGTGCAGCATGTGACACTTAATATAATCTAAAGATAACGCAGAGCTAGCACGTGTTGGATAATAGGTTAGTAACCTCGTCGAGTGACGTAAGAGCTTTGCTCCTATTAGGAGGCTCCCTATTGCGGTGGACAACTATTTCCTAAAATCCATCATCACTTTTAAAACAATGATATTTTAATGGAAATAGGAACAAGGAAATAATTCCAATTACGTTAAAATTTATTGACAGCAAAAGTATGTATCTATCTTTGTTAATATGTTTTTCTTCTATGTACTCCTAATCTGTTCGATTATGATGAGGCCTAAGGCTATACCAAACTCATTGGTCCCGCAAACGCCCCCGCGAAAGTTTTTGGCAAAACAAATTATTTCACGGCATTGCAATGTTTACCGGGTATAGGTATGAACAAATAAAACTTACCATACTTATCGTAATAATTAAAGCAATGATGGCGCAGTGGATAGCGCTGCCGGATTCCGCGTCAATGGCCGCGCGTTCGAACCTATCCAACTCTAAAATCAGCCTGAGCTTTGATGAAGGAATCAAGAATGTTTTGTTTTTTAGAAGCAGTAATAGTAATGGCTGTGTAAAAATTGTATACGTATTTCTGATATTATAAAAATATTTAAAAAGGTCAATCTACAAATTAAAACCTGGCATAGATTTTAGTAAAATTACTTTTACTTCACAATAAAAACAACGTATAAAATACTTTAATTGCGATGTTCAATCAGTTCTTAGTTTTAATGGATAATTGAATTCAAATTGAAAGCAATAAAAATCTTTTATCCTTATTTTATACTACACGTTTTCAAGATGGGCAATTTAAATTAAAAAGATGAACGCGCGTAAATTAAACGGTGGACGTGACTGATTGAATTGATTGCGTACAAGACGATGAACATTCCCTGGGTACGGACGATTCCTGGACTTACCTCCATGTGCGGCTACGTGACTAAATAATAAAACCTTGCAAAAGTAAAAAAAAAAAACTCAAAAAGAAGGCTCAAACTTCCAGAAAAAGTTAATTTACAAGTTGTTTGCATAGGGGGCTTTTTTTCGTCACGGAGAACTACACTTAAACATCTTCAACAAATATGAACTGTTAGTGTGAAGTAGGTACTTAAATTAATCTCTGTTCCAGGAGTCAGTTTATCCTTGAGTGGACCGTGACCTTTTTACGTGTGTTGATCGTGTCATATATTCTTGTACCCCGTATATTTAGTAAAGATGGGTCTATGGTATGCTTATTTGAATGTCTATGGGAGTATGAATTGCGAATATGTAAGCAATATTTGCTTGTTAATTTTCTTTTTTTTTTTTCTTCGAAATGATGTCAATTCTCACGTAATTATGGAAGAAGATGGTTTCCTTTGCCTACTACTGCTGACAAGGGGAAGTGGTTCAAAATGTCCAAAAGTTTTACTTATACACGACGATATTTGAATCGGTCTCAAATCACAAAATAAAAGGTGTTAAATTATTTAATGATAATTATTCAAAATTTTTTACCAAAAATTAAGCGGAGTAATTTCAGATATCTAACAAAAAAGTCCCGTCAAAATCGGTCCAGCCATTCCGGAGATTACACGGAACAAACAGACAGACAAAAATTTTAAAATTTGTATTTTTGGTACAGGTGTCATATAAATTCATAACATTTAGTTAAAAATTGTTAATTGATATTACAAACAGACAATTCAATTTAATTTATTAGTATAGATGTTTAACTGTGAGATTCTGTGCACAAAATGTACACATGTTATTATTAGCATACCTACCTGCATAATTACGTGCTCGGTGTCTTCCTGGGAAGGGAAGTTAAGCGGGGGTTTACGCTGAGAATCAGTGTTGCGTGCACGCACCGTTTATATGAAATTCCGGGAAGCATCGCTCAGGGTTCCGTCGTGCGCGTGCCTCGCTTCACTGACTCCTTCTGAATGTTGACCACGTTTTAATGTTGACAAAATTACAAATTGGCAACGTTTTTACTTATCTCTTATTTACAGAATTTCTGTTTTAACATCGGATCTCTATTATCAATATTTAACATAGGTAATGGATAAAATAATTGAAGACGTTTTCTTTTCTCGATCCAATGTTTTTTGTTGTTGTTTAATAGCTACTGATAAAGTATCAATAAAAAATTGGAAGCAGGTTTATTCTGTACAATAATGATTATTGTCGAATACGCGGGTGAAACTAGTAACAATAGAATATTTAATATGAACATAAAGCGTATAGGAATCTTAAAATTTGACAATTATATAAAAAATACTGGTACAATCATACCTTACTAAATGCACAGCATAAGTAATTTAAAAATATGCACTCTAATTAGCTGTTTAAACTGGTTAAAATATAGAACAAAATAAAAAAGGTTAAATATAGGAATACTTTTTTAATATAAATTTTACACTTAACTATTAAATTTATGTATTTTTTAAACTAAATAGATTTTAATTTCACTAGACGGTAGTGGTGTTCGAAACAATAGGCAGCAAATAAACGAAATGGAATGATATTGGTAAAACACTAAAATAGGAAAATAAAAATCATTATTACTACGGAGTATTACTTAAGTAAGACGAACGAATGTTCAGCTTTATAAATAAATAAAAACAATCTGTGTAATTGACGCCGCGGGCACAGCCAGTCTTATATATACTAATAACATACATTTGTCTATATCTAATTGTAGATATTAGTTAGTACTACGTAAGACATTGTTCTATGTAATAGTAACTTACAATTTATAGATTGTAAGCTCAAGGTGATGCAGCGTCCTCAGCGCATCGTTATTCGATTGAAATGTTAAAGCCATGTACAAATTTGTTATTTATAATTCTCACCATCGATCGCGATGCGTCGTTTTGTAATAGCAGTTTGATGTTTCAATATTGACAGGCGGCAATGAAAATTAAATATCAAGACCGATTAAATAAAACTGTTATATAGCAGACAAATTACTGTATCTACTTATATTCAAATATATAATCATACAGATATTTTTTTATATTCATGTATTATTAATCTTTTGTAAGAGAAACAGAACCTCGTGATTATAACCCTGTTTTCTAAATATTCGCTCACGCGGGTTCGATCCCCACCTATCCGACTCTAAATTCGGCTTTATCGATGAAGGAAACATCATGAGGAAACCATAGCATAGTGGTAGGGCATTTTCTAATGATGCCCGCCTGGGTAGCTACCGCCTTCAAGTTTGAAAACCTGTCGTCAAATATCAATAGGTGCGCTCCGGCAGCATCACTTGAGAACCAGTACCTTTAGGCTTAGCCTGTTTACCATCCTGGACTTCGCCGTCACTTAACTTCAGGTGAGATTGTGATCAAAACACTGACCTGTAGCCTATACCATGTAAAAAAAAAAACCATTTGATTCTTTTTTTATAAATATATATTTAACTAACGTTTACAAGTTTCAGTTCTTACTGTATTATATATTAAATACTAAATGATTGGGTCAGCGTACTTGTGGCCATATTTATTTTCCGCTTTATTCGCTATTTATATTTATTCCGTATATTGTCTAAAGATACGAATTATTATACTTATATTAAATCTAAAATAGAAAAAACTACTTATGTTTGAAACATCATGTAAATCGGATCACTAATATTCGAGTTATAAGGAAACTAATGGACAGATATAACATAACCTTTTATAATCACGAAAAAAATATTTTTAGCTTTCCGATCTCCGAAACTATTTATGTAACCACTTTAATTTTAAAATATATTTTCATAGTTCATTAAAAAGTTATTGTTTTGCTATAGTTTTATTCTTTTCAACACCCATTCGGACTGAAAAGAGATTGTCAATTGACATTCAAATTTAAGCTTTCAAAACGCATTAACACCTTTGTGAATAATGCTATTTAATGATGTTCTCAGAATATTAGCACAGAATATTACATAACTAATATGGTTAAACATATATTTTATCCTCAATTGTCTTGTATTTAAACTTGAGGTTACTTGAGACGTAAAAAAACTTCTAGCGAATATCCAATTAATTTAGTTAAAATATTTACCATAAATCAAAAAATATTACGATAATAGTCGGTTTAAATATTTGTAAGCTACACTAGTAAGACAAACATGCAATGTTATTTATGAAAGAAATAGAATCTCGCTATGATAAAAATGTAAGCAACAATTATTCTTTTTTGAAACAATTATGGTTCCGTTGTTCGTGTGGTAGGAAGCCTCGTTGCTCGATTGTTTTGAGATAATAGGATGGTAGAAAGACGTTTTCTAAAGCCCGTTTGAGTAGCTACCACCTTTAAGTTTGGGGCCAAGCATCTACAGGCGTTTTTAACAATATCACTTGATTACCAAGTTCCTAAACATATCGCCTTGTTATGATCGGTTACTCAACATCATGTGAGATTATCAAATAGTCAGTTTTAGATCGAATGGTAAAATTATGCATACGTAACGTCACGCCTTTTTATTAGGGTAGGCTGAGACTAAATCCTTTAACCTGCTACGATCCTGACACACCTTCATAAGCGCTTTCATACACGCCCTTAGGTTACGGGTTCTTTCTCCAGAACGTCCTCCACCTGGTCGAGATTCCTTCGCCTAAGCTGAGTCGCTAAGTTCGCTAAGTCGTCCTGCTGATAAATTTATTCAGTGCAGAATAATTAAAAAAAAAAAAAAAATCTATATGTAAAAATAAAGACCATATTAATATGCATCAATGTAATTATAATCAATTAATGTAAATTGTTTAAATTGTAAAAAAAAAACGAAATTTGGACGTACATGGTATGGTATATGTTTCATCGGGCTTAAAAAAGTTCGAACATATAAGTTTCCACTTATCACTCTCTAACTAAACAGCATACAACCCAACTTTTACGATAACATTTTACGCAACGCCTGTCGAAAAGTAGGACATCGTCCATTTTTAATATTGATATAGCAAACAAAAACGAACTTCCTTACTTAGTTCATTTCATACTTTCTTAAGTTTTATGTAATTTTGCATGTTACAGTACAATTAATTTGTACTGTGAAGTATCGACTACGGACACGCTTTACATATATAAAATAATAATATAATACTTCCTAAATTAACGGACGTACGAATTTTAAATTCTAATATTTTATCTACATTCAAAATATATTTGATTTATTGATGCCAAAAATATTACTTTATTGATGCCAAATTAAAATAAAACAACTAAAGTCGCTTAATAATACTATGTCAAACTCAAAATGCACAAGATGCCAGACATAACAATACCACTCTTACTTACATGTCTTCTGTTGCCTCCTATTTTACGTAAAATATTATCGCATATTATATAGTTTTATCGTTCCGTTTTTGAAGATCGCATGGTCAATCACTATTACGTCAATATCGACATATCGAATCCACGAGTCGTTCGCTCTCCGCGAGTGTTGTTGCATTCGATGATGTAAAGTGAATAAACAAAGTTGCGCATTACGCAACCAGAAGAAAAAAACCGGGAAATCATTCAGTCGGCGCGGCGGCGATAGTTTACCAAGTTTTATAACCACTATGCACATTAATTTTCACTTCGGCAACTAACCAAAGAAGCAAACATTTTTTGTCGTGTGTGTTAATATGGACAAGTAAATTAACTAACTGCCTACCTAAACGTCACAGCACCGACCAAACTAATATATAACAAGTCGACACAAATCCGATCAAATATTTAACGGTATTCGGATTTTGGAAGTTAAATTTGTATCCGATTATTAAGTTAAGTAGTAATACACTTTTTCCAATTTTTATGATCGTAAAATTGTTACTTTGTTAGTTGTTGAGTAAGAACACATATAGTAAATGGTTTTTATATTTAACTTCACGCGCAAGGAAATTTAGCTTTTGAAATCACAAGCCAATCAACTTTTTCGATACTACGATGCTTGCGCAACGTGACACTTTTAAAAGTCAACCCAATCAAGCTTGGTTATGTCGTAGTAGGCGTAAGGGCAACGTATGATATTATATTTCAAGTTGAGAGGTCGCAGCGAGTGACCTGAGGTATGATACTGGACTCGCTCGATTAACCGAGCCAATGCGCAATCCGCTGGAAAATAAGGCGCATTGCACACTGCCCGCATTACGTGCCAGCCTTAGGCAATGTAATTTCTAACATACTTATTTAAAAACATCTCCAATCCGTGATCGACACTTTGCCTATTGTATGGTTAAAAAATCTTTCGTAAACCGATTAGATGTACCGTCATTGAAATAAATATTTTGAAAAGACCTCGTTTTGTTAATACATATGTGTTATGAAGTATACGTTGTGTCATTTAATTTTTATGTAATATATTGAGTAAATTATCGTAAGATGCAGAATAACAGCGCAACATTTATTCCTGCTGCAAGTTCCGATTTAATAAGGTTCGTTACTAACATACATGATTACTTGAAGCGTTCTCACTCACTCAGGAGTATGACTTTATTTAAATAACTATTATATTGAATGATTCAATTATATTTATGTTGAATGAACATTTATTATACGTTATATATTAGATTGTTGTATGTTATTTTACTGATTCCGCTTCAAATGATTGTCAGCTTTTTTTAAATTTTCTTTTAAATTTTAATTTTAATTTTATTTTTTCAGTTTTCGAAAGACGTGACGTTTGGTAATAATTTTAAGTAGGATTAGCAAAGTAATATATATCAAGTTATATTCATTATGTTGTATAAACGAAAGCACAACGTACAATTTTACAAATCATTCCAAAGAAATGGTGGATTCTACAGAACGTGTTAATTTCATTGTCCATCATATAATACATCATGTTAATAGTTAATCAGCTCATTTCAAACATTGTGAGATAATACGTGAATCTTTCTTGTTGTAAATTTAAAATAAGGGTTCAGGTCGTTTGGAAACGGGACGTTGACCGTTCTCGTCCGTATTCGGCCCAGAATGCGTTATTCTGAATTTTCGACGCAGTCCTACATCATTCCCATTCGGAAATTCCAAGCTCGATATCATCTTCCGAATCGACATCGCTTTCTTTATTATTTATCTTCTGTCCACGTACGAGTGAATAATTGGCAGACATTACCTTTGCGTATTTTTCTTCTGTACAGATGACGTTATATTTATAAATATAATTCAGTTATACTCGTTGAATCATATTAATGAAATTGATAGAAATAATATTACTGTTAAAAAAATTCGTTTATTAGTATGTCATTTTTACGAACTGTGCATTTATCTTTCTATTCTTTTTACAGTGTTTATTACTTCTAATTTCTAAAACATCAGAGTACAGATATGATCGATAAAAGTGATTATTAAAGCAAACTTTATTAATACAATATCCGGAGATTTTATCTAAAGAAAATCGTGTTCCAGTTACATTTAGTAAGAAGCTTATGTAACATATCGGATACTTTCATATTATTAATTCATTTACAATAATCAGGTTATGTAGAAATCATTCTATTACTTTATATTAGCCTATGACCTGTGCAATTCGTATCTGTTTCATCACATATCATTTGTACATTGTTTTATTTTAAATCTAGACATTAACAAATGTTGGTAATTTACAGTTTGACAGTAATATATTAAGTTGAAGGGTAAATAATGAGTGCGAAGATGCCCGCGAATACATCGGGTCTCTTTGACCTTTTGGTATGAAAACAAAACACTTTTACTTAAAGGTATTTTGACCAAAAGTGAAATGTTTGTTGGATTGTTTTCACTATGAGTCGTCGATTTACTATGTATCACGACAATGGGAGGAGATATGTGTCGGAGGAGGCGGCCCGCTGTGAAATGACACGACCTCTACTAGGTGTCAATGAGATAAATACAATCATTTACGCATAGTTCCGGATATATTGTGCTTAGTTCCGAATAAAAGATTGAAGGAATCTTTACACATAAACCTATGAGCTGTACATTTAAGTAAGTATTAAATGAGTAAATTCTTTTGTATTTGTTTTAATATCATTTTATATTTATTTGTAATCAATTCCGTTTGTTATTTTCTATAAAGTATATAATCACATATTCTAAGAGGCAATATGTTTCGGCCCCTATTTTTATACGGTATAAATTCAGTGCTTAGACCGAAATTTGGCCCTATGTTAATTGATGATGTGGTCTTGGGTGAGAAATACGAAGGTATAAATACACTATACCTAAATAAACTACGGATTCTCTAGTGAAGCTGCCGGATCTCACCCATATATGCTTAGCGACAGATTTTCAAACTTGCGTGTGGTGGCTAATCGGTGAGCATTACCACTAAGCCAGTTTTCTGGTAATATTTTTCTTTAATGAAAGTTCGAGCTCATTATAAATATAGCATAAGTGAATCTACATTCATCAAAACGGAATCATTATCGTTAAGCCATCATCGCGTAACGTTACTGTTGAATCAGTTATTCAGTTCCCATTTCAACTGATTCTTCTTCTATGTTATATAGAACGTATGCTTTGTCTAGGTCTTAGTGTATATTTTGCTACATTCGATATAATATTTGAATCTCATTATGACCCATGTATTCTGTTGTAGCCACAGATACTTGATTGAAATGCTTGCAAGTTAATATTACGCGTGATATCTTTTACGTTTTAAATTTTAATTAATGTGATATCATTTTAATTTCTATTTATTAACCGTATTAAAAAAAAAAACAAAATCTCAGATTTCTCACAGAATGTAGAAAGTAAATTTAATGTAACCTGATCAAATTGCGCTACACGTTTAGAGAGAAACCTTGAGTAAAATTCAGTATCTCAGTTTAAAAGTAACATTTCGAAAATGGAGATTACAAATTTCAATCACGAACACGTTTATAGTATATCGGATACGGTATTTGCGATCCCTGTTTCGATCTTGTACAAACCAAATACCTCATGTGAATCATTGTGCCAAATGTATTCCTCAAACTTTATAACTATATGCAATCTGTATACCATATTCCATACCGTTAATAGCAATTGCGATTCATAAATTCGCTATTAAATCAACGTCAGGGTATACTTACGCCTCCAAAAGTGTTTTATTGGAAGTGAAAAGCGCTCATTTTATCAATTATGCGCGGATCCATTATAATTTATTGATTTTTTCTTTCTTTTTTAATTTAATATGAAATTACTAAAATTAATGTAGTAAAAGTGATGTGGCCAAATAATTTATTAATAACAATTTATGCAAATGACAAGCAGAAAGAGAACGATTAATTATTTATTAGTAGAAAGAGAGTTTTAAAACATTTCATTGTATAAATTGCAAAAAAAATTACCGTCACGGGATCCCCGTAAATGTGAAGTATAAATCTTCATGTCATTTGCCCTTACGGCATTTACCGCAGTACGAATGATGATACGGTACAAAAAAAAAGGCTTTTTGCAATTATCTTCTTGTATATTCTGTACTTAATAGACATTTTTAAATTTTCTGTGTTCTGTTATTTATTTATTCACGTGTGCACAGTCCAATTGTAAAAGCAATGAAGTATAACATATATTATGTCCTTAGGTTCGAAAATTAATATTTAATAATTATTTTTCTTTGGATTTGCGCACATTAACGAAATGTAAATAAAATAAAAAATTAAAATAAATCAAATGAAATTATTTTGGTATATAATGTAAGATAAAATTGAAATTATTATTAGTAATACACGCGACTGTATATTTTATTGTGGTTAAGTGTAACATCAATCTTTTGGATGTCTAATAACCCAATAAACTATTCACTAAAACAACTAATTAAGTTTTTATTGAGGCGAATCTACTGATTCTTACGTAAGCGCTGATCGAATATAAACAAAATAACCGACTGTGACTTCGCTTTTTTACGTAATATGACCTAGATTTGTTTAACTTAGTGACATTAAATATCTATTAACATCATCATCAATTATAAATCTTTCGATTAAAATAGAAATCGTTACACGGCAACATTGTTTTCTATAAACCCTTTTAAACGATAAATAATAAGTAAGAAAGTGAAGTATACACTGCAACAGTTAATACATAGATTAAATTTGTATAAAAAAGTCTGTATCTACATCTAGGATTAGTGTGTTTACCATCCTGGACCACATCGTGACTTAACATCAGGTGATATTGCGGTCAAAGCACTGAGCGTATACGATTAAAAAATAAATATTGACAAAAAAAACTACAAACACTATCGAAATACATTCGATAATATAAATATTTGTTTCACGCAATGTAAATCAATCAGAAATAGATAAGAAGAACGTACAAATATAAAAAGCTCTTTAAAGATATTATAAGTTAAGGTAAAAAAAAATTACAGATATGCAAGCGGCGATAACTTTATAGGCGTGCCCACTAAAACAGGAAACGTTAATAATGCAGGCTGAAAGATAGTAAAAAGCGAAGGCTTATTACAATCAAGTATGGCGCACGGTTAGCGCACGTGCGTCGCGTTATCTTAAATTTTTAGGACAGTTTATGCGTTATCTAAAAAAAACCTTACGCTCGTAGGCAGGTACACACTTTACTCTAAAATAAATATTTAACTTAGAAAGTGCAGTTCCGTGTAACACGTTTTAAGATAAAATAATAATATACGTGTGCCTATTTGCGATGCTCTAAATTCGTGGTACCTACACGAATAAAAAAAAAGTTAAAATTATGTAAACAAATGAACTTTTGGATATTATAAATAGTGTGTTTACGCTTTCTATTATGTCGAGAACAAAAACACGGTATCTCGTTTTAAAACTTTTGTTTTATACTCTTTTAAAATGATTTTGTTTGTAAAAAAAAAACCTGATAAGCAATACGTATTTTAACGGTCTCGTCCTTCCGGCGCCTAACATAAATATTTTTGTTGTGAATATTCCCATTCTCTTAGTAATTTATACAAAGGAAAGTCATTAATTTAATAAATTACGTAGGGAAAGTTAAGCATAATAATATTTTAATAGTTACCGGAGTACATAATGAGAAAATAATGAGTTTTGTTTACTATTTTTGTCAGTCATCAAAAATGTTGCATTCTTTGCATTAGTTTTCGTGTAATGCCGGCGTAGAATAATTCCATCCCACGACTTCCCGTGGGTGTCGTTCAAGGCGACTAAAGGATATAAACCCGGGGTTGGGCAGCAGCATCATCTGGGTACCAAAAGCACCTTACTGCGATCGCCATCCCGCCTGCCAAGCATGGCGATTATGGCAACCCCCCCCCCCTTTCATGGTGGAGACCTAAGTCCGGTAGTGGACGTCTTATGGTTGAATGAATGAATTCTTTGCGTTTCCGTTTAATTACTCTTGTGTCATTTTATTATTTTATAGTACAAATATTAATCACATGTCCATTTAGTTAGGTACATCTGAACTTAGAAAAATATTAGTTAGTCTTAGAATTATTCAAATTGCAATTTATTCTACAAACTTCATTCAATGGAGACAAACTTTACCCATCAATTAACTTATGCCTATTAATGACTGAATACAAATAACGTTTAAAAAGATGAGTAAATATTTTATTATAATCATATTTTACATGTATTATATCACTAGTATACAATGCAAAATTTATAAAAATCACTTGTTAATATCGGGTTAAAATATTTTGATATTAATAATGTCATGTTATTTTTATATTAATCCGTGTTTATGTGTCCGTTTAATTGAAAATCATTTAGGCTCCGTGGTTTGACCACAATTTTTCTTTAATTAGTTACAGTTCAGTTAGTTTTGCACCACGTGGTCACGTCACATCGCTGTCGATGCAATGAAATTGCTAAGAAATATTGACAAAAGAAATCATGCACATAATAAGTAGTTTTTTTTTAATATATCATTTTAATATAATGGCTTTATTTTAGCAGTTTATACCACGGATAAAATTATTACAATCATGTTTTTACACTAATTTATTATATTAAAATACGTATGATCAATACGTAAACAGAACTTTCATAAAAATTATAACCCTTTAACAAGGCTTCGCAAAAGGAGATTAAATTTTACATTATTAACTACAAGGATATACATAGATGCGGAGCCAATATTTTTTTTGTTTTGAAACTAAATTACTGTTATCATTATAACTTGGCATCGTTTCCCTGACCACGATCGAGTGCATAATTTTACGATTCAATGAACACGACACGAAGCGAATCATTTGATGCCATTCAAATGTATATACAATCGAAATGTAATTTATTTTGCCTTCGCGCTTATTAAAGATTAAATTTTAATTGTTTTAAAACGCAATACTTTATAAAATATTAAGAATATATTACCACATTTTTTTACATTCAATAGGTCTCTATTGAACCCAAGATAAGATTCAACAAAGATTGTTCAAACCTGGCGATTTCGTCCTCAATTTTCCAAGCATGTTGCTCGCAGCTGTTAAACGAGAAACAATAGTCAAATTCCACAAACTTTAACAAAATATTAAATGTATTTCCAAAGCTACCAGGGCTTTAAACATGGTAGGCTGGCATGGTGATGGCGACTGTCATTTGTCTCACCACTCAACATCAGATTATGTGTAGTCATTTTCTGAGCTCAAAATAACGTAAAATGATTGCATGTAAAAGTTATAACAATACTTGACTATACTGAAGCTTTTATATTTGGAACTTGAAATTACACAAATAATTAATTAAGGTTATATTCATTTTATGGTGACCTTTTCAAACTAACACGTAATTAAAATAATTACGACATTTGTTTTGTATGTAATGTGTATTTTTCAATGTATGTAAATCGTATTGGTTCTGCATAATTGGTTGCGCTTGGTCGTGAGTACGTGACTTCTTGGTCATTAAATATTTATGTAAAGCTTCATCCTTAAAGATTGTGTACTGTTTATCAGTTCCTTTCTAACGCACCGATGGGCAACAATGGCTGGTGAAACTCTCACGATCCTTTGTCCTAGTTATAAGATAGTATTGTTATGGACACGGTCTAAGGAGTTCGTCTAAAGTAGTCAAGAAATGTTTCTCAGAGTTCGGGAGTTATATTACTTTTATTACTTGACATATTTTATGAGTTGTATACCACTTCGTTACCTTCATAAGTCAATATTTATATCAGGAGAAAACCATGCAATAAGTATTTGGGACGTTTTTTTTTTTATTTCATTAATCTGTTCACCGAGCTTTGGTGAGAGCACTAAAGGCCCTTAGCAGAAAGAGGAAATTAGCACAAGGGCATCAAATTGGCACGAACCTCTGCTTAGATGTTACCTAAGTGAGAAATTCCGCTTGCCCTAGCTAATCCCTACGATTTGTAACAAAAGGTATCTTACAAATCCCCATGTACCTGTGTGTCGAGTGCATAAGCGTGTGCTTAGTATGATGCTAGTGCATGCATTGTATCGCACTGGCGGCTGCAAGAGACTCCCCATTTGGGGATCAAAGCACGTCTTCTGACCCTGCCGGAGGAGGATACGGAATGTGTGCGGGAACAAAGTTAGCTCTTGTGGCGGAAATGTTGTTTACAAATTTTACAAATTGTCGCTATAACTGAGAAGTACTGCATCGATAAAAGTCTTTTTTCTGTACACGGATTCTATTCAATATTAATGGTGTTTTAATTGTTACAGATAGAGCGATTGGCTCAATATGAAAGACTGGTGGGTGGCGGTTGCGCTCGACGCCGTGCCGCAAGGTTGTCTGACCTGGAACGGGTGCAGGACCTCTTCCCACACGACTACCTTGCCTTACACGATGCCGACGCACCTGCTGCACTTGCCTCGCACCATGCGCAGGTAAAATAATAATATAAATCTTCATTCTCTTTAATATCTAATAATTATTAATGGATTAAAGTGTTGAGTACTCATAAAAATAAGACAATAGGAAAAGCATGGAAAGTTGGCGTAAACGCCAAGTAAGTGCTCAAGGAGTTAACTAAAAAAAAATTAAATTTTAAGATAGGTGAATATAGGAATAAAGAAAACTGTAGAAGTTACGGATGAAATGTATGAAGAATTATGTTTATTTTTTTACATGGTAGGTATAGGCTCAGTGCTTTGACCAAAATCTCACTTGATATTAAGTGACGACCCAGAATGTTAAACGCACTAAGCCTAGATATTTTTTCTCAAGTGATGCTGTTTTTGACGACAGGTTTTCAAACTTGAGGGTGGTAACAACCAAGGCGAGCATTGTTAAAAAATGCCCTACAGTCATGCTATTGTTTCCTCACGGTGTTTTCCTTCACCGAAATAGCACAAGATATCAGTTAATAGAGACGACTGAAACAATAAAACTTGTTGTGGGGACTCTATTTATTGAAGGATATAGCCAAGATAATGATGATAATATCTTAATACTTTCTTTATGGCATGAATCTCGATTGAAGTTGTCATAACAGCCTAATATGTACAAACCTGAAAACCGAAACTATCGAAGTTGAAAAAGAATAGATCATTTTAAAGGCTAAATTAGAACGGTTCGTGTCTTTGCAACACCCTTTAGAATTGAACAACGAAAAATACTACCGTTCTACAAAAAAAAAAATATAGATATGTGATGTTGGAGCAATTGCGTTCGAAGTTTACATAAATGCTTAAGATTTTTTAAATCAAGAAAACAATTATTCTATATGCATTCTCACTTTATACAGTGCCAAGTGGGATATCACAATGTATGGAAATTTTAATTACAGAAACAAAAAAGTCTACGTAAACGACCGAGCCTGGATATCGGCGGTACGATCAGTGCTAGTAATAACAATTTATCGCCTCGTACATTCATTATGGAGGCGCCAGTCCAGCTCTGCCCGCTAGGGACGACTTCCCCACCACTAGATCGACATTTGTTCCTATTCAGCGATTTACTTCTCGTGGGTAAATCGCGAGGAACGAATTGCTTTAAGTTGAAGGAAAGCGTCAGATTGACGGAGGTATGGCTTTCCATTCCCGACGGAGATGACACCGGATTTCTTATTGGCTGGCCTACAATCACGGGTGTTATAAACTACCTCGCTACTTACCCCACCCAAGCTGCTAGAGATACTTGGTACAGGTAAGTTTCCTTCTGAACTATGTTAGATTTTAGTCAATACTTTTGTAATTTTTTTATTAGTTAAATATTTACAACCACATATTCTAATATTCGAATATATTACTACTTTATATTCTCGAATATGATCATGTTTAAACGCAGGTTTATATTTGACTTGCATAAATATTCACAGGAGATTTTAAAAGTATCAGAAATTATTCACCTTTCATTTGATACCCACTTTTATTGAATGCCGTTTTCAATATTTAAATTCTAATTTTAAATTATCTTATTTTCAGGAAAATACAAAACGCTTTGAACGCTCAGCTGTCCACTGAACCGAAATCAACAAACGTTCAGATTTTTTACAAAGACTTTATAACGTCTATTGAATTTGTAAGTATTGTGAGTCTGTTTCTACCTGCACAGTTAAATCCCGGATTACGTTATGAATTTTTAGAAAAGCAATATTGTAATTTGTTAATCTTTTAGTTTATAGCCCACATAAAGTTTAACAACCTTAATAACACTGTTAAATTTACAAATGCTATACAAAGATTATTGTACATTGTTAAAAATAACATTTAAGATACTTAAGTTTTTAAAATCGACCTTGATGTTTACGCAGAAAAAAAATTGTAGTAAATCTTTATCTAAATAACTGAAACAATAAACGAATTATGATTTATTTGAGTGATCATAAATTTGTAAAAAAATTGACATTTCAAAGTCCCATTCAATTTGCATTACTACTAAGTTCAATTGAAGTATACAAGTGCCGTATGGTGGTGGCTAAGAATAGTACCACCACATATCTTCCCGTGGTTATCGAAAAAGTCCACTAAGAGATAAACCAGGGGATGGACAGCAACATCCTCTGAGTACCATAAACACTGACTGCGATCGCCAACCCGCCTGCCAAGCGTGCCGATTATGGCAATCCCTTCCTTATTGGGGAAGACCTACGTTCAGCAGTGGACATCTTATGGTTCAATGGATACAAGTGCAATAATGAAATTGATTTTATTTTCCAGTTCAAAACAGTATCAGTGAGTCCTGAAATGAGCGCACGTTGTGTGATACAACAAGCTCTGCACGTTCTGCAGAATGGTACAACTGACGTTGACGGTGATGGGGAAACTGACGCTGAAGGTCGTTGGGGGGCTGCAACCGACTTCACTCTGTGTGTAAGAACTGGACGAGATGCCCCACTTATGCCTTTAAGAGGAATAGAAAGGCCACATGCTATACAGGTAAAATTTTAATATTTATGAGATTGTAATAATGTATATTGAGATGACAGCTAATAATGACATGAAAGAAGGAAACAACTATACCTAATGTAGTCCAAGATATAGAAGATGATGTAATAATGTTTGTCTCGCTGTTAGCGTATAGCAATATTTTGTTGAAGGTAATGATTTCTCTAATGAAAATATTGGTTACCTCTCCATCTTATGATTTAGTTACTATTATGGAATGTTAAAAATAAAGGTACTAAACGGTTTGGTTGTAAATTAGAACTAGTTGTTTGTACTTATTTGTAGTCATATATCTCTAAAATGAAAAAATAAGATTATACATAAACAGGGTATAAGATAAAAAAATCCAGTTAAAATCATTTTTTCCTGTGTTTTTTTAATTAGTAGCTAGCTATTGATGAACTTCATTGTTATTAATAAAAGGTTTTGGAAACAGTTTCCTTTCTCGGATTTGCAATGATGATTATGATAGAATTTTGACGACTAGCCGACCACTATAAAAAGTAAATCTCCTATACATTTAAAAGGAAAATGGGGGTCCTTTGAGGCACCATTCTATCGACCCTTTCTTATTTTTTTTCTTCGATTCACTCTTATGTACAATTTTTCCGCTAATAAAAACAAAACACTCATTTGTCTACATTCATTTGTTTTTTTTAGGTTACGTATTTGTAAAGAAATAAACTATTTCTTTTATTAGAAATTGCCGTGCATTTATGAAGTCAGTCCTCATAATTTATGAATAAATAGTTTGACTTCGAGGGTTCGGCGAGTTTTATTTTTGTTTATGTAGGTAAATGATAAAATCTCAGTGGTTGCTTTGTAAATACCGTTGTTAATAGTGTTTGAATTTACATTTGTTTTTAATTTATTGTAAAGATTGTCGTTTCTTACAGGTAAGACTAGTAAAATACTTTCATAACTGTTTTATCTCAACCTCAGTGTAAAATATAATAAAAACACCTTTTCTTTTTATAGAGAAACTCAAGTGTTGTTTGTTCTATATAAATTAGAAAAAACATCGGTATAAATAAATAAAATTGAAGTGTCTGTTAAAAATAAAACGCGGGCGGAGCCGTGGGCACACAGCTAGTACCTAATAATTATAGTTATTATTAATTGTTTTTAGATGTCTCGTATACGGCAGACGTTGTCCAACGAAGATGGCTTCGATCTAGAACATGTCAACGCCAAGAACAACCCTTGTGGTCTGGTTTTCGAATTGCGGAAGAAAAATCAAGGATTAAAAAAGTATGTAGGATTTTATTAATACATAAAAGTATAAAATTAGTTTTAGTAATATTATATTTATGTTGCGTAGATGTAATTGTTTGTTTTAATTACTTTTTTGTTTTAAATAATTAAACATTAATAAAAGTTAATTCTCTCTTTTCAATTTATTATCAGTTCGTTGTATTTGTTCTTCAAGGTAATAATATCAATCAAGATGTGCTCATTTGCTAAAATTCTATAATATAACCTATTATTAGAAACTGAACTCTTGCATTAATTATTTTTAAAAATGATGTTTCCCTCAGTCACCTTGAAATTTACCTTGATCAATACTAAATTAAAACGTATATATGATATTTGAGTGTACAAGTGTCTACCTTTGAAAATTAAAAATAAACAGTAGCGGTACTATAACTAGATGTCATGGACAATATTCAATTTCTTTATGATCATGCTGATTTTGTTGAATAATTCAATTTACTTTAATGACTTCTTATGGTACTAGGTGATTTCATAATAAGTAGTAAGAAAACATAATTTATGTGTATATAACTTTAGACCACAGACATATATAATTTTTCTTAAAGTGCTTGATCTTGCTAGTTCTGAAACTTATAGACTTCTTTATTTAAATACGTCCCCATTCATCATACTGTAAAATTACGAATTCATAACTATCCTACAATATATAACTCGGAATCTGTTAGCCTCTCAGTCGTCTCAAAGGTTATACAATAAAATTAATAAAAATAAATTTTAAATTGTACTTGTCTTAATTTGCGCTTTACCTCCCTTGAAAATTAATTACTATTTTAAATCAAAACATGTAAAAAAAAACATTCGTAAAGAAACTTTATAGAATTATAAATTGAAATTTTATAAAATATGATAGAATTTTTCCGAACACACGTGTTTGTTATGTTAATAAATAAATTACATATATAGTGGGAACGCAACCCCCGGACGCGGGTTAAGGTTGCTCCGTCGTGGAGGACGCTTGTTCGGAGTAGCGCTAACTCGTCTCTGCAACGGTACTCCTCCACCAGCTCTACTGCAAAAGCTCTTCGTCGCCTTCGAATCGTTGCTCCTTTAACACACGGCGTATTCCGCCGTAGCGCCAACGCTAAAGCTTTAAGACTTCTCAGAGATAAGGTGAGGATTTGCATGATTAAAATATACTGTTTCTTTTTTCGATTACAATCCCGAAATATTGAAGTAAAAACATTATATTACATTGATGGTTGAAGTTTACAAACTTGAAGGTGGCAGCAAGCTACCCAGGCGGGCATTATTAAATGCCTTACCAACATGCTGTGCTTTCCTCTCGCTGTTTTCCTTCACCGAAAACCAAAGCTCTTTATAGAGTTACATAATTAAGTTCGAACATTCGTCTATTGACGCGGAATCCGGCCGCACTACCAACTGCGCCATTATCGCTTCAAAATATATTATACTTTGACAAATATCATTTCATTTGAAAATTGTTTACATAAAGTTGTTTATTATTTTTATTGTAGCTGGACACTCTAGGTCCTTGGGCGGAAGGATGCCCAGAACTAGATCGTGCTCCTGTTTTGTTGTTAGCGGCATTAGTGAAGGAGTTTTTTCGGGCGTTACCACAACCTTTGCTCGCTTCTGAACTTTACCCGGCTTGGCTTCAAGTACTCAGTAAGTATTTATTAATATTATGCTTCTTAAAAACTGCAAAATTGAAAAAAAAAATCATATATCTGTTACATGAACAATAAAATAAAAGAATAATTGGTAATTCAATGAAACGTCAATCAACAAGCAGTAATTATTATATAAATCTTATTTGAGACTGGTAGCTTTTGAAAACATATTCACTGCTAATTATAAACATAATAACACGAGTTTCAAGTTTATGAATTCTTTAATATTTTATCATCTAGTTTAGATAAATATAGTGATAAATTTAATATAAATCTTTTCAGATTTATCTCAAAATGAAAAGGTAACAGCGGTGCGCTCTTTACTACTTAAAACTACCCAAAGCCCACTACAATATGCTCACCTACTTCGTATGCCTATTGCAAGCTATAGCCAAGAAGTCCAATATAAACCTTATGTGTCCAATGAATCTTGGCGTATGCGTCGGCCCAAGTCTCCTGTGGCCAAACACGCCTTGCGATAAAGCGCCCAAAGCTGTCCCAATGATCGTAGAACTACTCATTGTTAAAGCTGAAGCATTGTTTGGGCCGCAAATAAACGGTCTACTTGGCAACGGTAGCCCAGAATCCTCAAATGCTTTATTAGACTCTGGAGCTGAAGAAAGCGATAGTCTTCATTCCGTCGGAATATCATTAGATTCGATGGAATTGACGACACCACGTAAAGAAAAATTGTCTTTAAGTCGAGACTCTGGATTAACGCTATCAGAAGACGATTCCAATAGCAATGGTGGTAATAGCCCCGCACCTCGTAACATTCTCCATAGCTTATCGGCACCAACTTGCCATGTACAAGATACAAAACTAAATATACGCTATAATACTGACAATCACAATATCAATGGTCTGCCGCAAATATCACAAAGGCAGAATATATACGCCAATAAAGCGGAACTTTACAGTACTGTTAATGAAGATTTATACACGACACCATACAGAGGTGAAAGATACGTACATAATTCCATAAATATCGGAATTTCGAATGGTATCGATGAAAGAAATTATGTGTCTAAAGCTGCTTTACAAAGATCGACAGCTGACGTTTATGCTCAGAGCCCAGCAAAGTATATCACAGGATTAGAACCTCAGAAACCGCCAAGAAGTAATGTGTCAAAGGCAGCTCGAACATCTAAAGTATACAGTATGTTCGCAGAAACTCAAGAAACCGATGTCAATAATAAAAATTTTAACAGAGCCAAAAGTTCTGATAACCTTTTAGAATCGAAACAAGAAACTATTGAGAAAAAACGCGACATAGTGTCTAGTCAGGAGAATATCGTGTACAGCAATATACACGAACTCGCAATGTTCACAGAGAATATTCAGCGACAAAATACTCAATATCAACAACAACAACACGCAGATGTTATTGTCTAATGCGAATACGAATTACACCCGCGTATACAGTGGATGGGAGAAAAAAGCACAAAATTACAATACAAAATCAAACAGCGAAAGTGTTTATGGTCATATGAATAAGAATCAAAGTGATAATTTAGATGGAAAACTAACACCGGCAGCCACCATTTTTACTAGAAATGACTGGTCTCGTCAAGCAGCTAGGACTAAAAGCTTAGAAGTGAGCGAAGATGGACATGCAAATCATACGGACAAAACGCGGAATAACAATTATGAAACAAACGTCGTAAATTGTTGCCGTAAACGGAGGTTCGATCCGGCGCACATGTGCACTAAAACATGTACGGGATTACAAGTGATAAACGCCAGAGACCACAATGATAATAAAGCAAATATAAACTCTCCACAAAACATATATTCTTATGGCGAAAACGTTCATAACAATTCAGATGAACACAAGAATAACAGACTTCGCAATTATAATAACAACAAACTGAATCAATCTAAATCATTAGCGAACATTATACTACACAGTGACTCAAGCAGTAGCGATACTCTCTACCAACCTCAGAATTCGTACAACAGTAGATCGACAGAGTCACCTGCTAGTGAGAATTCATATGAAAATTGCTACACCTCACAATACAGTGATCCCTTATACACATCCGTCTACAATCGACGTAGGGATATATTTCACGAAGTCAAAACGGCAAATAATATGTTTTCTTCTTCTGACATATATAAAGCTACACCCACAGCCGTCGATCCGAACTATCGTAGTTCGGAGAATGATCTAAGTATTAATAAGAAAATACCGCATATGCCGCCGCCGGTACCGCCTCGGAAGATGATTTACCAGAGAGTTCTAAAGAAATTTCAACCGGTTCACGTTAATAAAGACGAGAAAACAACACGATCCAAATCTGTACCCAGATCCAATGGTTCAGAGAAAAACTGTCAAAACATGTTAGCTTTGGAAGGGTCGGAATCGGACACCGAATCGGAATCGTATGTTTAATAATAAAGTCTTTCTAACCTAAAAAATTTGAAATTTATTAAACATTCTACATGTTTACGATTATTTTAATACAATTTTAAACTTTTACCCAGTTTCCAAAACTACTTAATTAATAAATTATATAAATACTTATATTAAAAATAGATATAATGATAATAATAAAGTTGATTTAATGTTAAGAACTTGTAAATCCCGCCTGAAAATTTTTAATGTGACCATAACCAGAGTTGTTTTGGTGATGTAATTCCAAAGAAGTAAGAGTTTATAATTACTATCTTAATGGTATTAATATAGATGATGTTTTATCAGAGTTTGATGATATTTTTCTAATTATAATTATTTCTTTTCTTATAGATAAATTGGTTTAAATAACTAATTAACGACAATCACTCATTGTTAATATATATTATTGATTAATTAATATGATTAGCCATTTTAGTTATATGAGAAAGATATGGAATAGTTGTTTATAAATGAATTTTTTTTTTATTGTTAACTTTGTTCGTGTTTTAATGTATTAAATTTTCATAATCAATTGTAACAATTGCAATTCATTTATGTATTTAAAGAAATATACATATATATGAGACGTGTGTGTCACTCACGATATCTAAATGGTGGCTTATGTATATAAAATGTATGATATAATGTACCTATCTACATACAAATATTATAATACCGAATAAATAAAATATATCAATTAATTTGCGTAATGTTATTATTTATTCACACGTCCTCCATTTTGATTATTTCTTCGGTTTTTATTTTGTCCCACGGCTGCCTTTGCGTTGAACCGAATATCATAAATTGCAATCCAGTCCCTATATACACCAATGCTCCCATGTAGAAAACTGGTCGCCATAATTCAGGATTACTCTACAACAATACTTATATTGTACTAGACAACCCGGTACTTATATCAGAAATAAGTACCTACTTATAACTTTTTTCAGTCAGTACTTACTGGTTGTAGCACATCACTATTTAAGAGATGTAAAAAGTAGACAACGTATTATGCAAAGTAATGTCATTTATGTCGTTGGAATTATCGTGAGGAATTTTTAAGAAAGTTCTTTTTTTTGTCACGAAATAAATTTCCGTAGTAAAATCAAGAACTTTGTGACAGTGACATTATTTAGTTTGACGGTTAGGAACAGTTCGTATGATAAAACGAAATTGTTAAAAAAAAAACATCACGCAATTTTACCACATTTTCTCACCGTATTCCTCACCCTGGATTTCCCGAAATATTTATAAACCAAATTTAGTCAAATCGGTCCAGCCGTTCTCGAGTTTTAGCGAAACTAACGACCACCCTCAAGTTTTAAAAACCCGTCGCCAAATACCAGTAGGTGTGTTCCGGCACCATCATTTGAGAACCAGTACCTAGGTTTAGTGTGTTTTCCACTAAATCGTCACTTAACATCAGGTCAGATTGTGGTCAAAGCACTGAGCCTATATCGTATAAAAAAACAGTAATTCATTTGATATACTTATATAGAACATAGATTATTTTGTATATTTTACTATAAAATAAAAATGCATAATTCACCTACCTCGTCATCCTTTGTGAAATAGGCTACGACGAAAGGTATTAAAGTTCCAAGTAAATTAGTCACCGTCGAAGTAATACTCATTACAGTTCCAACATAATGTTTAGTCAAATCATGTCCATTCGCTACGTTTGTTAATGTCACAGCTCCGTTTAAACTCATTGCAATAGCGATAAGTACAACATAGAAATACGCATTCTGTCCTTTTATAGACATACAAAAAACAATGCAACCAGGGATTACATGTGACACTATAGCGGCTGTCTTTCTTAATACTTTTACAGTAACGAGATTTCGACTCAATATAAAATCGCCTATACAACCGAATCCAACAGCAGTTGAAGATCTTAGTAAATATATTGTGCCCGATAGGAAGCCAGTTGATGATATTCCATATCCAAGAGTGTTCGCCACATAAATCGGAACGGCAGTAATAACAAAATAAACGCCCCAACTTGTACCGAATGTGATAATGTTTAGGGACCAAAATGGTATAGAAGTTAATATTTGGTGATACGGCGGTACATGCTGAAATAAAAGTAAGAAAATAAATATATTCAATTACCTAGGTATTTGTAATCACAGTAAATAAATATCATATGTACCAACTATTTAAAATCTTAAATAAAGGATATCATTGCAATCGTTGGGTTCATGGGCGAATTTAGGTACACATTCCCAAGTATTTCCCTTATTGTTAGTTCCGAAGTAATTACTACAATGCAGCGATTTCATTGAAATTTACTTAAGACATAGTTTTTACATATTTCGGTAAACGCAATGAAGTAATATTTATCGCGCTTAAATATAAAAAAATCTAAATAAATAATATTATTTAAGTTTCGTAGAATACCTTTTTGACCGAATTTATATTAGCAAAATCACACATATGTATGTATATAGTCGAAAATAAGGTGATCCTGTTCATTCTTCCGACTCCTATATACAAAAATGTTCTTGACGCTTAAATCAATCCTTAGTAGATCTCAGACAATTTTCTACTCTTTTATACAAGATGTATTAAAAATTGAGAAACGTTCTAAAATACTCCAAATTTGCTATCCGATGCTCAAACCTACTCTAATACTAAGCTTGCTGGTGAATTCTCCACTGGGTATTTTTTACATCCAATGTATACATATATCACAACAGAAATCACAGAATATCACAATAGAAAAAAGTAATATAAACGGAGAAGGTACTAATTCAAGACTAAAATTGTAAGGAAAAGAATTAAAAAAAAAAACTATTAGACGTACATGCTGTTTTGTTTTTTCCATCACGCCCCCAGTTATGTAGGTCTTCTCTTTTATGGAAATGCGAGGGTGCCGTTCTGGCGAATCGTAAACCGAATACCAAAACACGCTCATACAAAGTATGCCGATAATACCGAAGAAATAAAAAAATCCCCATTCCCAACCAAACTTTTTAATCAGTAAACCGCATACTGTCCAAGCTATGAACGTGCCAACTGTACCACCCATCAGAGCTCCTAGAAATTTCCCTCTTTCGGTAACGACTGCCCAATTTGATATTAACACGTGCATAGATGGAAAAAGAATTCCCTGTGAAAATATTATTATTTGTAAAATTAAGCTGTTGTTTATCTGTCACAATAAAGAATATGCTTTACATTGTGTTTACTTCTACAAGGATTAAAAAAATATATTATATAGGGTCAACGGTTCGACCACGATCTCACAATATGTTAAGTGATGATATCGTTCAGGATGGTAAATACTAAATACATTAAGCCTAGTACTGTTACTAAATGATGCTGCCGTAACACACCTATTGGTGCTTGGCGACAGGTTTTAAAACTTGAGGGTGATAGCTACACAGACCAGCATTATTAAAAAATGCCCTACCTCCATGCTATAGTTTCCTTATAATGTTTTCCTTCACCGTTGTTTTTTTGTTCTTCCGGCACAGCATCCGACCACACTATTAACTCGGCCATAATCGCTTCGAAAGTTATATATTGTATGTCTAGTAAATAAAATATCAGGTCCAATTGCTGGGCACGGCTATTTTAAGAGATAATGGCATAGTAATTTATATTTCAAATTTTTTTGTACTCATTTTTAGGAAATATCTATTAATATATGAATACTTACGGCAAAACACCCGAGTATAATTCTTAAGACCATGATTGTCACATAACTATGTATTGAAGCTATAGGGCTGAACAATGTGAGTACACTCATTACCAACATCGAAATTAGTATCACACATCTTGGTCCCGCATTTTCTGATACAGGTCCACCTATAGCTGAACCTATTACGTAACCCCAGAAGTAGCTTCCCAGAACTTGAGCACGTTCATATGCAGTCCAATTCAAAACCACTTGGGAATCCTTTTATTTTAAAAACAATGCAATGATAACATTTAGTTTAGCTTACATTGAACAAATTTCATTTTAAACAATTTAAACTTAATATTAAAGATTGCTTCTTGGCGTTTTTTACTGTTTTACTAGAACGATCCACGTAAAACGAGTGTTTTTCTGTATGCCTGAACAGTAACGGAAAGTTAAATGAATGAAACTACAAATTATAGCATCGGTTCAAATTCTAGACTTATAACTATGGACTGAATTTTATCTCTAATATATACAATGGTTAAGATTTTCCATTTCCTTCTCTTAAGGTAATTTATTATTTATGTGCACAGTTCTGCCAATGTCAGGTGGATAAATTATTTTCTCAATGTTCAATTAATGGCACCTCAGAATAAACGTTCCGCGTTATTTTCAATACTTGTAAACAACAATTACACTATATCACGCAGAACGCCATAAAAAATTACAAAACATAGGGTCAAACAACATAAATTAATGAATTGATGATAAGAGCTACCACATGACAGACTGCGATCTCACCAAAAAGTTCTATTGTTTATGGTAGTTAAAGTACTGCAAATAACGCGATGATGCTCATTTCTATGTATGTTTATTTATTCATTCACACACTATTATCTTCATTTTTTCCATTCCTAATGTAACAAAATATATAGGTAGTAAAACTTGTTCATAAAAAAACACTTATATAATTATAATAAGAATCATGTAAACGGGTTCTCCGGTTCTTGAGTTATAGACCTACTAAAGGATAGACAGACTTTGTAACATGTAAGAAGTACGTTACGGTACTTTAGAAAATGAAGCATATCAGCAATAGTATCATATATAAGTAAAAATATTTGTTATATTACAAATAAACACTTACGGAGTATGTATTATTTGAAAGTGGAACCATTGCGACAATATTAACACTGAGGTTAACCCTCATCATGTAGTTGGTACATGAGCATATGAATATCATTAATGCCACTATGAATCGTCGAGGTACGGCCTCTAGAGAGAAAACGTCGAAGTTAATAAATTGATTTTAAAAATAAAAATCCAATCAATCGTCACGTGAAACCCCAATAAAATAAAAAAATATGTTTTTTTATTGACTTGCGTTATAGTAAGACGCTTTGGACACCCGTGACACAAGTGGGGAGCATTGACAATTCTGTAAAGACATTTTCACTCCTGTTTAAAACTTCTTATATTGTATTCTCCTGGAAAAACCACATAAACGAGCTCATTCCACATCCGAATCGTTTGCGGGAGTAAATTTCTTTCGAATCGCACTGTAAAAACTCCATACTGATGGTAATTCTAACGATAACGTACTTTCTGTACGGTAATGAAAATTGTTGTACACCTCTGCTGATAATAATAATATTGAAAAGCCATAAATATCACACTACCGTGAAAGTTCCTATTTTAAAGAGAAGACTGTATTAATGGTGCCAACACACATCGGACGGTTCTAGACGTCAATGCGATGTTTCTCTCTTATATCTCTCTTATACAGTTATATTTTATAGTTGGCGTCTCGACACGCCCGCTATGTGTCGAAACTATAAGCGCTAAGGGGTATGGAATACGTATTGTAGATTTGTAATTAATTCGCAACTTTTGCATTCACCACGAGCAAGATAATATTGTTACTTTAACTGTAGGTGCATAGCAAGCCGTGAATAAACTGACATTAGATAAATAATAAAATATACTTTTGTATACTAAATAGTTTAATTTAAATGTATTTACTTACCCCACATATTGTTGTTATATATAATTAATCTATGAAAACAATTTTGTGTTTAATTTTAATTCAACAATTTACAGTTGCACTATTCATAGATTTAAGATATGTCTATGATACATTAAGCTTAACCATAGCAATGTAACATACACGTACAAATAAAAATATCTATAACACTTAAAGATAATAATTTACATCCTTCATCTTTTCATATACAAATGATAATTCCAGTCTATTCGAATATTAAGATAATACGTACATAACATATAACGTAACGTCGGTCTGGCCGTCTGTCTATCCGCTAGTCGGCTTGTAATTCAAGAGCCGCTGAACCGATTTACATGATAAATTGGAATAATTTTTGACTGAGTTGATTCAATCAAAATGACGTCAGACCTTTTTTGTAGAGCGTTCAATTTTCTATAAAAATATTCGATGGACAATGCAGTGCAATTTATCGTTCATTAGTTATAATAAACTAGAAAAAAAATTGTTTTCCTATGTTATTTTTATAGGAAAGCGAAAAGTGTGATGCGGACAACTTTATAAGGTATATTAAGAATATTAAGGGCTCATTTTCAGAGGCCTATTTTGGCCTCTGCCTCCGTGGCGCAGTTGTATTACGGTGCGACTGCCGTTCTGAGGTCTCGGGTTCGATCCCCGGGTCGGGTCAAGTGGTATTGGGGTTTTCTACTCAGTATTATCCCGGAGTTTGGAATTTGTACCCGATATCTGTCACATCTGGAACGGAACTAAGCTCGGCGAAATGTGGGTGCTGTAGTTCGCTATTTCACCTCTGCCTAACACTTCGGGGATAACAGGCGTGAGCTTATGTTTATTTTTTGGCATCTAATCGAAACTTAGAACGTAAACTTTAGAACAACTTTCCAAAAAAAACAAAAAATATTTTTTTTTATCGTGAAACGCTCGAATATATACTATAGTACCTATAAGGTCGTATTAATATAGACAGTATACAGGAATTTACATTTAACGCCACTCGATTTAACAACAAATTTCCTACAACTTTTTGAATTTGTCTGGTATTCATTGTTGTCCGTACAATATTACACTCTCTATGTAGCACGACCCTCACTCTCAATAACGACAACAATACGTGATTATTAACCAACTAGCTGTGTGTCCCCGGCTCTGCCTGCGTTACATATGTTTTTCACTTCGTTCTATAGTTTTTAAGTAACCATTGGAAAATAATGTTTTGGTTGTGCTGGTCATTGGAATCGTATTTTGTTCACAACTTCATGAGTTTTTGTGTTCTATTATTTCAAGCGAAACCCTAATAATTTTCTTGAAATTATTTCTGGAACTGACAGAAAGCAAATATATACTTCTCACAAATTCAAACACCTGCAAGTAAAACTGTGCATTGAATCGGACGTTATTCACAATTTCATGTATTTTCATTTGTTAACGTTAACGCGGGACCCTAATTATTTTTATATAAAGTCCCTACAAAATTAGTCCAACAGTTCCGGAGTTTAGCCGGAATAAACAGACAGACAATTAAAAAAAAAACTGTATTTTTGGTATAGGTATCGTATTACAAACAGACAGTTCAATTTTATTTAGTAGTATAAAAGTATAGATAAACAGTACTTTCTATGTGCCGGATTTAATAAGAACTGGAGCTCTGTACGTTCTTCTTTTTCTTGTTTTGTTGGTTTCTCGTCTAGGCATGTATTTACGAGAACCTAGTTTATCTGCATCATACGTATCTTTTCTCATTTATTTATTTCTTTAAAGAAAACAACGGCCAATCATTTCAATTTACATGTAAATTCCTATAAATAGTAACGAAGCCAATAATTAATTCTATGGTATAATATATAATTATATTATATTATGTCATGTTTGTCGTTTGTTTGTAATTTAGTTTGTAATTTCAAAGAAGTAAAAGTAATATTTACGCTATTAGTGATTTTTAGTTCAGATGATATTTTATCAAAATTTACTAAATAGTTATTGAGACTTAACATATATCACTCACAACTATTTCGTTCTTTAAATAAATTGGTTTAAATAATTATTAATATGTTTTTTTTATTGTTTTTATGTATTTACAATTATATCTTATAATAGTTCCATATACGAAAACGAATAAATAGCGAATACAAAATAATTTGTATTATAATAATGAAATATTTCATTTTACGTCCTCCATTTTGATTATTTCTTCGATTTTTATTTTGTCCCATGGCTGCCTTTCCGTAGAACCGAATAATATAAATTGCAATCCGGTCGTTATGTATACAAACGCTCCTATGTAAAAAACTGGCCGCCATAATTCAGGATCACTCTACAACAGTTTTAATTTGTTTATTTTCAATATATCTATATTTATAAACATGTTACATAATTTTTAGTTTTAATTTGTAATTTTAAATACTCATTGAAAAATAACGTTTTGATTGTGCTGCCCATTGAATCGTATTTTATTTACAATTTCATGATCTTTGATTTATTGGATTAGTCCTCGCCCCGAATACCAGACTAACTTAACTATACCAAAGTAAAGTAAACAAGTAGGAAAAAATCACGACAGAAAATTATGAAGCAAGAATTTTCTCATACATTTTGTATAGAAAGATTTTATTATGACGTTTTGAGTGATTTCGCGTGCGTATTTTTCTGTACGCGTTTGTTAATATTTTTTTCTTCATTGTTTTCGACTGTTATTTCATTTGAATTCAATTAACTCTTTTGAAACCATCTTTCACCAAATCCTTCAGTTACAAGTGATTATCAAAAGGTTTGATGAATTTTATCTTTAATAAAAGAAATGAATTTAATTCAGCTAATAAGTTAACAAAACATTTATGGATTCTGAAGCGGTATGAAGTTCGGCGGATCGACTGGTATTACTATAAAAAAATACAGTCTCAATATCTCACTTACCTCATCATCCTTTGTGAAATAGGCTATGACAAAAGGTATTAAAGGTCCAAGTAAATTAGTTAATGTCGCAGTTATACTAATTACGGTTCCAACATAATGCTTAGTCAAATCATGTCCATTCGCTTGATTTGTTAATGTTACAGCTCCATTTAAACTCATCGCAATAGCTATAAGTATGACGTAAAAAAGCGCATTCTGTCCTTGTATAGACATACAAAAAACCATGCAACCAGGTATTATGTGTGATACTATAGATGCTGCCTTCCTTAGTACGTTTAAAGTAACGAAACGTCGGTCCAGCATAAAGTCACCGATACAACCAAATCCAACGGCACTTGAAGATCTTAGCAAATATATTATGCCCGATAGAAAGCCAGTTGATGATATTCCATATCCAAGAGCGTTTGCCAAATAAATCGGAACGGCAGTTATAACAAAATAAACACCCCAACTTGTACCGAATGTAATAACGGTTAATGACCAAAATGGTATAGAAGTTAGTATTTGACGATATGGGACATGCTAAAATAAGGAAAATTTAGTGTAAAGTGTATAGAATACGGCATATAAATATATATCTGCAACTTAATAACAAGAAATCCGAAATAAACAACATTATTGTAATTGATCAAGAATTAGATACAAAATTACTGCAGCAAAAAAAAAATACATTTCGGACTTTCTTCGCATTAATAAAGTTAGTAATTCAGCGTAAACACGTGTTAAATAACATTTTGCGGCGCTCGTACGCCGAAACAATTAATTTTATTTTAAAAATTAATAAAACACAAATTGTAGGAAATTTTCTCTACTTTAATTTTGTATGGATATGTTTTTATCATAAAATCACTTGGAAAAGAGATATCCTTAAAAAACTGCTTTTAGACGCCATTTTTCAATTTGGGCGCGGCGCGAGCGGTAAAGATACGAGGTACCAAAATGGAAATTCGAAAAGAGCACATCAAAAACTATAAATTTATCCATCATCAAAACTCAAGGAAAACTTTCTACTGACTGTGCCATGAGAAGGATTGTACAAGATAATAATATAAACGGGGTAGGGGAACTATTTTGATTACAGAATGTAATAAAATATAAAGATTTTTTACTTACATGATTTTTTGGTTTTTTAAAGATACCCCGCCAGTTATGTAGGCCTTCTCTTTTAAGGATATGCGAGGGTGACATTCTGGAGAATCATAAACCGTATACCAAAATATACTCGTCAAAAGTATGCCGATAATGCCAAAAAAATAAAATCCCCATTCCCAACCAAAAGGTTCTATGAGTAAACCGCACGCTGTCCAAGTTATGAATGTGCCAATCGTGCCACCAATAAGAGCGCCTAAAAATTTCCCCCTCTCAGTAGAAATTGCCCAATTTGATATTAAGACGTGCATAGTAGGAAATATAGTTCCCTGGAAAACAATATCATTTTAATTGTTATAAATACAAGACTGTATACTTACTTTTAAATAACACATAACGGCAGATTTTGTCCTAGCAGTATATATAAAATGGTCTCATGCTCAACTCCTCGCGCACTAACCTGGCGTTTACGCCAGCTTTCCATTGTT
The DNA here is from genome assembly GCA_014132275.2 of Samia ricini. Taxonomy (NCBI): domain Eukaryota; kingdom Metazoa; phylum Arthropoda; class Insecta; order Lepidoptera; family Saturniidae; genus Samia; species Samia ricini. The sequence goes on from AP028159.1 coordinate 8,318,035, forward strand.
TTCCTATTATCTCATTTTTATGGGTAATCGACATATTAAATATCTTATCTGTGTCATTCTTCATGATGATCAAGAGAACGAAGTTGTAGTTGAAGGAATTGGTATGCTGCAGCACTGTTTGGTGATAAGTTATAACAAAGAGGGATAACATAAAACCGCCATGAAAAAACATATGCTAATTTTCATGGTGATAGGTCGAATGGTGTTTTGCGATCTTATAAATACAAAACTCCACTTTCATATACGAGTGTGTTAAAAAAAAAAAACTAGAAATTTCATTTATTAGTAAAAAAATATTTATTCATTTACATCCCCTTCAAAATAACATCCAAAAGATTTTTTACACGAATACCAGCATTAATTCCAATCCCCAAAACACTTCTGGAATGGGACCTTCGGGCCCCAGCTCTGAGCTCTTTCTGAGCGATGGCCTGTAATCTCATTTTTTCTTGTAAAACGACGGTCCTTCCAAGACCTCTCTATTTTTGGGAACAGAAAATAGTCACACAGGCCATATCTGGTGAATATGTAGATTGAGCATCTTTAAACTTTTTATTTTTTATAAATAATTCATGAGGCGCTATCGTGATGCAATTTGATTCAACCTTTTGAATTCCATTGATGGACAAGTCTCCCCAAAAAATGCAATAGTCATGAATTATTTTCCTATAAATCAAGGCGTTTTTTTTTAATGTTTCATACAAACGACGTTTGTAGTTTAGTTACCGTTTGGCCTTGTGACAAGAAATTGTGGTGCCCTAAGCCATTAAAATTGAAGAACACAGTGATCATAACCTTCGCATTAATCCGAACTTTTCGAATTTTTTTCGTTTTTATCGATCCACAACGCTTCCACTGAGATCATTGAGCCTTATTGTCGCCATCATAACAATAAACCCATGTCTCATCATTTGTTATAACACGTTTTAATAGTTCTGCATTGTTGTTAACTTCATATAGCAATTCCTGAGCAACATCAATTCGTCGCTATTTTTGGTTGAAATTCAACACTGCAACACGTTTTATATTCAAAACAGACGAAAAAATTACATGGCCAATGATATGCAAACATAATTAGCTTATTTACTTATCTATATTAATAAATAAAATTGAAGTCTCTGTTTGTAATGGCAATTTTTTTACTAAATAGATGTGAATGCATATACAATACTTATACCAAAAGTATATTTTGTTTAATTTTTGTCTGTCTGTCTGTCTGTTTGTTCTGGGTAATCTCTCGAACGACTGGACGGATTTTGACACAACTTTTTCGTTTTCGTAGATAGCTGAAGTTACTCCGGGTAACTTAGGGTACTTTTATTTTTTGGCAATAATTAGGGTTCCGCGTAAAAAAATGAAAACCCGAAAAAAAAAATAATAAAACCCAATTCAATGCACAGTTTTTACAAGCAATTCCTTGAATTTATGAGACATATTTTTACTTTATCATAGTACTAAAAAAATAAGGGTTTCGTACAAAAATTAAAACACAGCGAAGAATATACGAAAGGCGAGCGCAGCCGCGGGCACACAACCAGTCTTATTATAATTCTGTGATCGTTCATGAATATTTCTTCCACTTTTTTCACGTTTCCATCGGTTGTTGATGTGCTGGAACAACCCGTACGCTTGTCATCTACATTGTCTTCACGGTCATCTTGAAAACGGTTATAACATTCGTAATAACTTATTTTTACACTTACTTTACATTTTTAAAACTTTATTGCACTTCATTTATAAAAAAGAAGCAGCATTTTTAAGGTAAAATTTAATACAAATTCTCTGATCTATTATCTATACCAGTGGTCGTCACATTTTTGTGTTCAAGGGCCACATAGCTCAATGTGAGATACCACTGCGGGCCGCACTTTTATAAATTGGATAATTGATACATTGATACCATGTATTGAACAAAACATAGTAATATTTTACGTTTTAACATACACACACATTAGTTACGTATTAGTGTGTTTATATAGGTACTAGTAGGTACTATGTAGGTACTAGTATAATGTTCACATGCAAATATTGAATTCATCATTTGTCTGGTCATCTTGTCACCTTGCCTTATTAAGCTTCATAATACAACCAAAGGAAGTGCGTGCCCGAAGGCTGCCTGCAGCCGTTGTCAATTTTCTTCCGCCCCACTTATTGACTCTACTTATGTTCCCATCCTGCGTACTTTTATTTTTTAGTTAACTTCATGGCATGTAAACTCGGTTTGACGAATACTGGTGGTGGAAATATCAAGAAAGATGATGTTAAAAGGAGCAAACGGAATTTACCTTTATTAATAACCTTCGATCTAGCTGGTTCAGACTTTCCACCTCACTTCACTTTATGATTGTTGTATATTCTCGTAATTTAGTAATACAATCGAATATGAATGTGCACTTTTGAATATTATTACGAGAGACAGCGGCGGCGGTTGCGTGTTGGTGTTCCGTTTTTGAATAGGAAAAGGAAGGAAAGGATAATGCATACATAGATTAAATAGAGCGGGGGCGTATAGACAATATAGACAAGAAATAACATAGGATAAGAAGAAAATATATATGATACTAAATGGCGTTAACAACTACTAAACTATACAAATGAAAAAAAACGTGGAGTGTATTAAAACGCGCTTTTTGTCCTCTAACAGCTGACAAGAAAGAAAACATCCAATGCAGTTTAAAATGTATCGATATATTTAAAACATGTTTGCCAAATCAGTAACGAAAAAATTGTGCCATTAGGAAAAATATCACCGGCTAAAATATCGTTAGTTTTTAAAATGTCTTGTTTACGGATAAATAATAATAATACTAGCTTGTAAATTGTACCACTGTTGGACAAAGATCTCTTTAAGAGAGATTTCATACCTATATAGTTCACTATTTTTCTAAGGTATTTAGTGTGACTTGTTTACAAAATGATTAATACTTACGCCAAAACATCCGAGTATAATTCTTAGGACCATCATTGTCACATAACTGTGTTTGGAAGCAATAGGGCTGAACAATGTCAGAGTACTGATGGCCAGGACTGAAATTAGTATCAAACATCTTGGTCCGGCATTTTCTGATACAGGTCCGCCTATAGCTGAACCTATTACGTAGCCCCAGAAGTAGCTTCCCAGAACTTGAGCACGTTCATATGCAGTCCAATTCAGAACCACTTGGGAATCCTTTCAATATAAAAACTAAAAAATTAGTTAAAATTTTTGTGCTAAAATATTCTTACATGTTATAATATACTCACATAAAAGATTTTCCTGTTAATGATTAATACCATTGTATTTTGTTTTATTTATTTCACACTTAATTTAAGTTGTACTTAATGCATGAACAATAATATCGCCGATATAAACTTAAAAATAGAGCAAAGCCTAAATTTTTTTATAAAAATAAATTGACATATTTAGCGAAACAAAGTCACGTTTGGTGTTTTTTTTTTAACCCAGCTAACGCTGTTTACCGGTAGGGCCTTTACAGCTTTTCCGAACTTTGGGGCGAGTGCTGAAGGCACCATGCCCTAATTATATACCGCGGAGGATCAATCTAATCAAAAGGTTTTGTTATATGTATATAATATTTAAATAAAAATAATTGTAATAGAATTTTTTTTACGTAGCGTAGGTATATACATACGTATATACTGTATATACAAGGTAGGTACATATTTTGGCAAATGACTCTCCTGGTATTACCACTACGGGCTTACTACACAGTAACCCAAGATTTTTTCTACCTTTCTTATCTACATTTTTAATCTTTCATCGTAATGACGAGCAGCGATGACTTTAATTGTTAAATACAAGAAATTGAGTTAAATCTATACTAATGAATAAAATTTAAGTGTCTGTATGTAATGTCTAAATTATTTGTTTTTACTAAATAGTTATGAATGTATATACACGATACCTATACCAAAAAAAATAATTTTTAAATTTTTTGTCTCTCTGTTTGTGTCGGGTATAAGCCCCCCCACAAGTTGAACCGACGACCTGGTGAAGGTCGCGGGAGTCCGCTGGATGCGGGTGGCGCAAGGCCGGTCGTCGTGGAGATCTTTGGGGGAGACCTACTCGTATGTCCAGCAGTGGACGTGTTTTGGTTCAAGGAATGGAAGCCTGTATGTACAATCCATAATCATGATTGAAATAAATGATTTATTATTATTATTAACATAAACTTAAATGTTAGTTGACGTATGACATTTATCTGGTGTTTACATCTATTTGATCCCCAAGCAATAATTACTCATATAATTTATTCATAATCAAAACATACCATAGGCTGCATAAGTGTATACATTTTATTGTTTATCTCTGAGCGCCATCTTGTACTTGACATACTGTAGCGTGTTGACGGCTGACGTCATAGTATTGTATAATCTATAAGTTTTTCCCCTACCGAAAATATATAAAATGATTAGAATAACATCCTTATCACCACATCACATGTATTTGAAATATAGATGTTATATAATGCCTTCTAATGCTTATCGAATTTATCAAATAGAAGACACTTTATCGTTTAGAATTTATATTATACATACATACATATGCTCACGCCTGTTTTCCCCGAAGGGTTAGGCAGAGGTGAAGCCCCCTGTCACAGGGGGCGAGCCTGTCGCCATGTCGGGCACAAATTCCAAACTCCGGGATGATACTGAGTAGAAAAAACCCAATATCACTTGACCCGGCCCGGGGATCGAACCCGAGACCTCAGAACGGCAGTCGTATGTAATACAACTGCGCTACCGAGGCAGTTATATAATTATATAATTTATATTATAATTTGTTAGAAATTAACAAAAAGACATAAGAAAATTAAAAACACACGAAATAATAGTATCATTACATCGTATAACATATTATACGTATGTGTAAATAAATTATTAATGATAAAAAAAAATGAAACACTTACGGAGTATGTATTATTTGAAAGCGGAACCATTGCGACAATATTGACACTGAGATTAACTTTCATCATGTTATTGGTACATGAACATATGAATATCATTAATGCAACTACGATTCGACAAGGAATTGACTCTACGGAGGAAATATTAAGTTGAATAAATTTAATTTTATATCAAAATCCATAAAACCTATCATGGCAGTACACCTTGTAAAAACTGGTATTTTAAATATTCCACACGATTTGTTTTCTTAAGCACCAACTTCCAGTGTCATCTGTGCCTATTTCAAATTATTAACTTCTTATAATTATCCTAGCTTGACTTGAATCAGGAAATCTATACTAATAAATAATATTAAAGTTTCTGTTTGTAATATCGAAATAACAACTTTTTACTAAATGCGTACGATTGTCTATTTGGTACCTATACCAAATATACATTTCTTTATTTATTTTTGTCTGTTTGTTTATTCCGGTTAATCTCCGGAATGCTTGGACCGATTTAGGCGGGACTTTTTCTAGCATATTACTGAAGTTAGGCGGCGTAACTTAGTCTACTTTTATATTTTGAAAATAATTAGGGTTTCGCGTATCAAAATTTAAACTCATCAATCCACAGTTTACGAATTTGTAAGAAATATCTTTGCTTTCTTGTAATACCAAAAACATTTAGGAAAATAATTAGGGTTCCGTGTAAAGCGGGGGGAGTTATGGGAACACAGTATTAAATAAATAAACATAAAGGCGAAACATAACATAACGACTTCATACCTTATACATAATAAATAATCTAATATAAATTTATTTACTTACCAAACATATTAATATTTTAAATAATTGTATGACGAACAACTGTTTTAATATCATTTAACAATTTAAACCAGGATCATTAATAGACTTAAGATACGTCTTATAATATTTCAAAGGACCACCATAATAATGTAACCTAAACGTACATCACATAACTAAATGTATCAATCACACTTAAAGATTTTTTTCTTTATCATACACAGACGATATTTCAAGGGTAAACGAATAATAAGATAAATAAATATTTAACATTTGAGAAATATTATGAAACGTATAAATGCACCAGAAATTCTTACATCTTTGTTAGCGTACCAATTGGTGACTAAAAAAGAATAATTTATTTTTATAGTTTTTATGCATACTAATAAATAAAATTGAAGTATCTATTTGTAATTTCAAAATAACAATTTTTTTACTACTAAATTATGAATTTACCTTTATACGATACCTATACCAAAAATACAATTTATAAAATTATACTATATATATATATATAAGGTTAAAGAGATAGCGACTTAATTTTAGATAAAGAAGCTGAGGTGGGCAATATATTTTAGATATAATGTCACACACACAGCACGAACAAATTATCAGGTAATTGGAATCTCATGAGTTATTTAAGGAGTAAAATAATAGTTTTATCACAGATTGCAAGAATGTATGCAAGAAAATTAAAATTAAATATTCTTAAAAAAACCACCCGGTGCCCTATTAGGCATACAACGAGTCTAATCTTTCCCTGGAAGTAAAATCAAGTAGTCTTAGAAGAGAACCAGGTCATTTGTTTTGTGCGCTTCGCGAATAACTGACGTCCTCAAAGTATTTTTCTGGCTTTGTTCGAAAATCACCTATCTATGTGTATTTCAAAAATTGTACTTGAATACTAAGCTTAACGAACATCTTAACTACATTATTTGATTTAACATCCAGGGATATAAAATATTACTTGGAATGAAATATGTATCGCACGTTCTATCATATAAATTTGGCGAGGAATAAAAATACTGAACCAAGTCCACGAGTGGTTTTATTGTTAGGAATTAATTTACGAATAACAGCAGATGCACTTAAATTTAAGCTTTCTCTTTCTCCGTTACGTCTTCTTTATGTTTGATTTCGTTCCATGGCTGGGTTTGGGTCGAGCCGAGAAGTGCGAATTGCAAGCCGGTTGCCATGAATACCGAGCCACCAACATAAAACACGGGTTGCCATAACGCTGCACTCGTCTAAGAGAATACCAAAATAAAGTCATATTTTATTGAATCTATACTAATTAATAAAATTGAAGAGTAAACAGATACTTCACAGAAAATAGCAAGAAATTTAATCAAATTCAATACCAACACAAATTACTTAAGTATTGATGTGGTACTATTAAGTAAGGGCTCACTTTGGTGTGCCTCTTTTATGATACGTCCCCTAGTGTATTTGTGAAACTAGATGTCTTATATACCGTTATACTTGTAAACAGACCATTGAAGCGATGATGGCGCAGTTGTTAATGCTGTCGAAATCCGCGTCACAATAGACACGGGTTCGAGCCACCTACCCAACTCTAAAACCAGCCTGAACTTTATGTGACGGAAATCATCGTGAGGAAACCAAATGCTTAGTGTGTTTACCATCCTGAACCACCTCGTCACTTAACATCAGGTGAGACTGTAGTCGAAAAACTGAGCCTATACAGTGTAAAAAAATGAATGTCGCTGGGTTGCAGTGGATTACCACGTATTAATTATCATATACACTGCATTGCATTAAATTTAAGAAATCTTTCAAATTTACTAAGCGTTAATAAAATCGTAGTAGATTAAAGTGTATATTAAATTTTATAAGTACCTCGTCTGCCCTAGTGAAGTATGCAGTGATGTAAGGTGTTATAATTCCAGCTACTGTCATCATAGCAAAAACTATACCATTGACGGTACCAGCGAAATTCCTAGTCAAGTCGTGTCCGTTGACAGCGCTCGTCAAGGTCACCGATCCATTCATGCCCATCACAGCCGTTATTACAGATATGTAATAAGCTGGGGGCATCCCCGGATAAGCCATACTCATAAGTCCACAACCAGGGAGCACATGTGATATAAATACTGCAGACTTCCTCAAAACGGTCAAAGTAACCAATTTTCTTTTCAACAAATAGTCTCCTATTGAGCCAAATATTATTGCAAACGTTGATTTTGCAAGATAAGTTAATGCTGACAACAAGCCAGTTGAAGAAATATTGTAACCAAGAGCATTAGCTGTGTAATTCGGCGCAGCGGTAATAACGAAAAATATTCCCCAGCCGCTTCCAAAGTTTAATATACAGAGTGACAAGAATGGTATCGATGTTAATATACGATGATACGGAATAGCCACCTGGAAAAATGTCGGTTCCTTTAATAAAATTTACGCTTAAAGTTTTATTAAGCAAAACTAATTTTAATATAATAATTTATATGAATTTTAGTTTGAGTTTATGTGAGTACTAATATAAATTTGTAATGTTTACGCTTGTAATTAAATTTATTTTGAATTGGTTATCAGAGTTTTTCGCTGGATCTTCTTCTGTCATATAATAGTTCTTTTCTTATCTTCAATATATTAGCCTGGTTTATTTTATCATATATTATGACAGATTGGTAGTGTTTCGTTTAATACAGTTTGATTATTTTACACTAGTAAAAGATTGGAAATAACAACACCAGGCGCAATAAAACTCCCCGCAAAATAGCTGCCATTCTGATGAAACGTTGCGTAGATATATGACAAATTTCTATTAACGTGGCATTTGCAGAAATATGTCTACTCACAATCCCCATTGTTTAATGTGAAGAAGAGGAACACTATATTTTAATAACAATTATAGTAGCGAAATAAAACATTGAAATTGGCAAACGTTTTAGAGGCGAAATTATTTTCCGAAAAAAAAACATTTTTAATTGAGAAATAATATTAGCACATATTATTTACAGATAGGTTCATAGAAAAGATCTGATATATGAATAATTATAGTTAGCTTACATTTCTGCGTTGAACAGAAATATTTTCACTCAAATATTTCTTTTCTTCCAATGATATTCTCGGGTGCTTGTCAGGCGAGTCATATATCAAAAACCATAATATCACAACTAGCGCGAAACATAGAAGTCCAAAGAAGTAAAATCCCCATTCCCAACCGAAAGACTCAACCAGAATTCCGCAGATCGTCCAAGCAATAAAAATTCCAATGGATCCACCCATCAGCGCACCTGAGAATTTGCCTTTGTCTGTAGCCACAGCCCAGCGCGATATCAAAACGTGGCATGCTGGATTTACAAAACCCTGTAATTATAAATCGAGTTTTTTTACATATTATATCAAATCTGAATTTCAAATTTTCGTATTAGTAAGAAGCCGATTCACTACTGCTTTAAAATTTTAATGTTATATTTAAAGATCTATGTAAACTTTGAGATAAGTAATACGAGTAAAAATCCGTTATTTGTATTACTTATTTTAAAGTATCTTATTTAATTGCAGCTTTTATAAAAACTAATAAAATAAAAATACAACAAAATATTAATCTAAATAATCTAGCACAAATAAACAATATGATTGTGATGAACGATTACTTACAGTAAAAAATCCAAGCAGAAATCTAACAACAAGCATTGTAATATAACCATTCTTTGCTGCGGTTGAAGTTACCATTGTTAATATGGCACTGACGAATATGCAAATAATTAGTGCGTACCGAGCTCCCCATCGCTCCGCCAATGGACCTCCAATAAGACATGCCAAAATGTCTCCCCATAAATGAATAGAAAGCACGTTGGCCCGTTCATATGCTGTCCAATTTAAGGTGACTTGTGAATTCTGAAATTAATCCATGTTTATGCTAATTAATGAATAATCATTTGCTTCAATAATTGATATTCTAATAACAAAATTGTGCGTATAAAAGTGAAATGGATTTATTTCAAAATGAAACTTTGATACAGATTGTTGTAAAGAATTCACAATAAATAAATAAACATTATTGAGAAGAACTTTAACAAGGCAACCTGCTAAAGATTTATAAATTCTGTAATATGAAGTAGTGGGCTTTCGTTAACAGAAAAAAGGATTGATGATAAGTTTTGACACATTTATTTGGTTGGTATTTGAAACAATAGAAACAGATTTAGTTATTACCCTTTTTAGCGACTTGAATGATGTAGCATATGTTAAAAACAAAATGTTTCTCCTGTTCAAAATAGCTGTGCTATTTTAGGATTATTTGTACTCTAAACTTGTAAGCACTTGTTAATAATGTACATTTTTAAAATGACCGTATAGATAGCATGAAATGAATATGGAAAGACTAGATTATTTCTATTATTAATTTCATAGTCTAATATTATCTACAATTACTGATAAAATAGTGCTAAAAAAATACAAAAATGTGCTTTATTGTAGTCAAAATTATTTCGTTCTCTTTATTAAATTATTTTCTGTTAAGTAAGGTATATTGGGTATGCTCCGATAGGGCTGGCATGCACTAATGTGTAAATGCCCTGTTCAAATAAATGATAAAAAAATCTGCATTTTATATTTACATCTGCAAATTAAATGAAGCCTTAAAAATTTTAAAGTATTAATTCGGAAAATGACTGTTTGATCGACTGACTGTTATGAATGAAGGTATGTTAAACTCACAGAGTATGTGTGTTGTTAGAAACAGGTACCATAGCGACGAGGGTTACATTTATGTTTGTTCTCATCATGAAGCTGGCACAGGAGCTCACAAATATCATCAAAGCGATCATATAACGACATGGTATGTCCGCTGGAATTGTAGAATTTAAAACAGTTGTTATTATTAGCTTATTAATATCTCAAAAAAGTTGAAACGTTATCCCAAAACTGCTAATTATCGTTTGTTCTTTAATCTTCCTAGTTTTTGTTTATATATAAATAATATACAATTTTATTCAACATAATAAATAAAAATATTAATGTGGAGTCGATTTCCAAATTTGCTTTTTTTAGCCACATTCTCATCGGTATAGGAAACGTCATCGTTTATAGCGATGACGGCACAGTGGTGTTGTGGTCGGATACGGCTTCTATGGACGTAGGGTTTAAATCCATTCTATTATGCGCCCTGATCATTTTGTGAAAGAAAACATCGTAATGAAACCATAGTGTGGAGGTAGGGCATTTTCTAATGCTTTAAAAAACTGTAGCTTATTGTTATATTATAGAACCTATAAGGTCATGACAGCACGACTTGACAGCCAGTTGCTCTAGGCTTAGCGTGTCTAGCCTCTTGGTTGACTTTGTCAGTTAACATTAATAGTGATTATGTATGTTCCAAGCCCTGAGTCTATACAATAAAGAAATCTGATAAACTATTACTTCTAATTATATGTTTTAAATTATATGTAAAGATTATTTATTTTCATTATTTCTAAACGCCTATAATGTATTAGAAATCAAAGAATAACTTACCTAATTTTATCATTATGTGAATGATTTATTAATTGATTAATTCGAAAATAATAAAAATAATACTAAAAACATTCGCACAGTTTGTGCGCGATACAATTGTGCGCCAATTCTAGAGATGCTGTCATTCAATTTTGATTATTATCACAACGCATTTATTATATCGCCAAAGTGTGGGACTTTAAAAACAATGAAGTGGCTTTTTATCCGCATATTTAGTTACATAGCTTCTTATCGCGATACCCCGCAAACGACATTGTCAGTAAGATTATTATTTTTATATATATACTTTTATGATAAGATATTAAAAATCGTGATCTGTCAATCAAAATTTTACAATACTCCTTATTTCAATTACGTCGAAGAGAATTAGCGAAGTGCGAAAAGAAAAATTTTCACTGAGTAACGAATAAATAACTACATAATAATAAAATTGAATATAAATCCATCTAGCGGAACTCATTTAATAAGCGAAAAGACAGGTTAATTTTATAAACATAAACAGAAGTAGTTTTATGAACTATCATATTTGGACGCGTAAGTTTGCATGACGCATTCGCAAGTAAATAAACCAAATTATTTTGTGAATAATGTACAATAAATAAGTTTTTAATTTTACTTGTTATTGTTTAATACGATCAAAGACAAACGCCGTATACGCGATACAGATAGAGTTCAAATATGATAGCCACAGCCGATAATTTATATACTCGGTATCATCATACCGACCTCTATTTTACGTGAGGAAATGGACTTACGTAGGCGACACGGTGCTTGCGAAAGCCATTCTGTATCGCTCCCATCCCAAATGCGGCGGACGGCCCCGGGGGGTTTAGTGGGTATTTCCGGACGCCTCACGTCCGGGCGAGTCCCACACTGGCACGGAGTCGTCCCTCCGGTTTTTTTTTTTTTTTTTTTTCGAGGGGAATGCATTTACGCACTAGTTGTCCAGCCAGATCTGATAGGGACCCCCCTTCCAGATCTGGTTGAAACACGTCTGAAGATGTGTGACAGTCTCTCGCACGAAAGCACGAGAGGCTGTCACACAGGATTAGTGTGGGACTCGCGGCGAGAAGCGCCGTTGACCACTACCCACTAAACCCCCCGGTACCTCCCGCCACCTAATTGGAGCAAACACGGGATCGCGTATGCATGCACCGCGAGTCCCTCCGTGCCCCCTTACCTATTGCATTGGGGTACTTCGGTCTCACTAATGCAATAGGTAAGGGTAGAGCTCAAATGCATTCCCCACGTCAAAAAAAAAATGTGGTATGTAGAACTCACCCGGCGTGAAGCTCCGAGAATACCCAATAAAACCTCACAGTGCCGACTGTTGCCATTCACGAGGCGATACGGGATTAAGTGAAGCTCCGCGTCGTCTGGCACCCGGGCCGGCCGAATGGCTAGGCCTCGTCTCTTATCTCAGACGCAAAAAAGGGAGCAGCTTAGGACTGGCCACCCCCCTCCGTCTGTCAGCGACAGGTCACTTTTTTTACCTTCTCGTATTATTGTACTACAATAGGTTAATGACTTTTACTCATTGTTTACAATACATATCAAAAAGGATTTTCATCCATACATACCATCAAGCCCCATAATGGTAAGCAGAGATTACATAGGCGCTTTCACAAATGCTCTTCGATTACGGGTACTTTTGACCTGGTCTTTCTTCAGAACGTCCTCGATCTGGTCGAGGTACGTTCACTTCGGACGACCCTTACCGGTTGCCACGTCACTCTCACTATAGATTTATTTCGCCAATCTTCTTTCATCCCTTCTCTCCACGTGTCCAAATTAACCAAGCATCCCTTTCTCTATATGTCATTACATCTATTACCTAACTAGAGTGTTATCACACTTATCCTTACTTTATTTATCATTCTCAAGCTACTTCTTAGAGTTCTCATCTCTACTACATCAATCTTACTTTCACACTTTTTTAGCCAGAATCACTAACGTACATTATTTTAGGGACTAGATGCACCTCACCTCACCTCGATGCACAGCCAAACGTGCCCGTTTAGACCAATTTTGGCTGCTCATAAAGTTACGCGGGCCCCATTTACTCGATTCTCTAACACAACTCTTCGTTCAGTATCACAGTCACACTTTCCATCTCTCGTAACCTTTAAGCCCAAGTATAAAAAACTCTTTTACTTGTTATACTCGTTCTTTATTAATGAAAACTGAAAGAACGTGCTTCTTTCAGATCTTCTTCTATTCATCAATACTACTTACTCTCATTTTTAACAATATCTAGTAATATGAACGATTCAATAATAACGCAGAAAAAAAAAAAACACTTATGTTCACATTAAATAATTTATTATTCAATTACACAAAAAAAAACATATTTCAAAATAAATTCACGATCATCACAGTTATAAAATTAAATTTAACATATTTTGCATTTCAGTTTATTTATGGATATACCTTAATTATGGATAATAATTACATTGAAAATGAATTAACGTTTACACGTTTTACAAATAGCTAAACTTTTTAAACATTATGGAAAATGTTTAGTATAGTTGATCTTCTCTAAATCGAACTTTAGGGGAGACGCCAAAAAATCTAGCTAATAGAGTTTCCAACTTATGAAGGATTTGGACTTTAATGGATTTTGTAAGAAAATATTCCAGATCTTTGTTAAAGTTCAAAAAGAAACGTTAGCAATAATAAATTCCCAAAATGAAACGCCATTAATAACCTCATGTTAGTATTAGCAATAAATTTCTTTGTCGTTTCAAATAATTAGCACCTAATGCTGTATATTGTATGTATACTCTTCCATTGTTAACCGACTTCAAAAAGGAGGTTCTAAATGCGTCTGAATTTTTTTTTCTATTTTTTTTACTAGATTTCTTCGTCAATTGTGGACCGATTTGCAAATATATATTTTAAATCGAAGGAGTATACTTCCGAGTTGGTCCCATTTCCACCAAATCAGGATCTGATCAGTGGAACTTAGTGAAAATGAGAAAATCCCTCGAATATTATAGACACTTACATGTCTTTCATATAATCGATAGCAAAGCTATTAAGTAGGCTTCACGGCTATACCTAAAAGTACATACTAAAAAATAGATTTTTTTTTTAAATTACATAAATACAAAACCGATTTCAAAAGAATAAACTTTAAAAATGCACTGAAAAGTAAATAAATAATTACTTTATTAATCTGCTTGGGTTGAAATTTCGATCAGTGGAGGTTTTGGGGCTTGATGAGAAGAAACAAAACTTATTCGAGTTTTTAAGGTTTTCGACTTATAGCGATTCGACTTAAAGAAGTTCTACTAAATTTATAAATTTAAAAAAACCACATCTATCATCATATTGTTTCATAATATTTCAGATCCATTGTTTTTAACAATCACAGACCCTAACATTTTCCATAAACATTTAAAATAAAATATTTATTGATATTAATTTATCTACAATACGAGTAGATTTCATGATATTTAAATAAACGATTTTATTGCAATGATTTTTTTTGTTTAAATGTATTTAAATTTAATAGTAATTCATAAGTCGTGAAAAGTATAAAATATCAAAAAGAAACAGTCTTACAGTAAACGTTTTATATGTCCAACATTGTTATAATTACCTATGTATTATTTATTATATTCCGTTATATTTATTTAATATATCACAACTATCTCATCAATAATTTCTCATCAATTATCATCACTCGTCATCTGTATTAAAAAAATATATTTTTGTATTCTGACGGAGTACCGTCAGATAGAGTATCGTAATTCAGTAGAGTTAATGAACAGTTTACCGAAAGCACGTCATAATTATATACACAAGGTTAAAAACAAAAGTAAACGTGTTATTTTGTCGTGCTTTAGTATTTTACTTCAAATTGATCAATGATAAATGATTATAAAATAATTATTATTTAAATTATATAAATCCTTTAAATGTTCCGTCAAATAAAAGGAATTTATATTAATTAAAGAAACGTTATTACTAACTTATATTACTAATTCTAAAACGTAAGAGCAAGCAAAATAATCGAGCTGAAAATTGTCTAAGTTTTTGTATTCAAATTACACAAAATGAATTTCTTAATTAAACGAATTAACATTTTAAATATTCTTCATAATTAATATGGCAGCCCTGATCGCCAGTAAAACTCCTTGCATCTACATGTTATGAATTAATTATAATTGACAGTAATTGTTACTCATAAAACTTTAGTTCTTCTCTATAATTCTATAGTAATTCTGTTAATAAATAAATTAATTTATGTTTTAGCGGGTATAGCGAGAGTAGTATCGCTAGAGTTGCTCGGTCTCTTATCTCGCTCTTCATCTTCGGGCGGAGTGATATAGTTCCAGGATTGCGTTTCACCAGTGCCGAAAAGTATAAAATAACCAGCGGAAGCTATGTATAAGGATGCGCCTGTTATAAACACCGGCCGCCATTCAGCGAATCCATTCTGGAGTAAAAGAAGAGTAAATTATTTATTTTTCTGGCTCTCGCAGAAGGCAAAGACATTTCCAACAGTTTGCGGTGTCACTTCAATTCGTTTGATTTAAATGATATGCGTGCGAACCCCGGCTTAAAGTCCGCAGCAGGCGTATTAATGTTTAACGTCTTTGGTTACGCTCTCCAAATGAAAATGATTTTTTAGTACTTTGTAGTATATGGGTGTTTTTGTATATATTTATTTTTTACTTTTAAGTAAAAATATAATGGATTTCACAAATAGTTTTATATCAAATTGTTAACTTAATATTTAAAGAAAGTAAAAAACAATTATTAACTAAAATTCTTTAAACAATCGATATACATACATTTATAAAAAACGATTATGCAATTTTTTTTTAAATCATAGTATTGTCAGGAAATTAAAGTGGTGAGAAAACAATTAAAAACCTTATAAATAGACAATTATTTAACAAATGACGTAAAAGATATTTTTCCTGTGTTAATTAACATCATTGTTAAATGCAATAACAGCAGTATAATAACATAAAAATACCTTTATTCTACATTTGTAAGAACAGAGAACGTAACAATTTTTGCAAAATCGATATATTTTTGAAGTGTTCTGGTGAGACCATAATTTTACATAAATCTATATCCAAATTATCTAAAACCACACTTATGAGTCAATTACTGATTCTAAATCTACATCGCATAGGTAATACTTAATTAAAGCTTACCCCATTCTTGGTGAAGTGTGCTGTCACCAGCGGTGTGACGAAGCCAGCTGTGTTCCCGATACCGTTCGCTATTCCGTATAAAGTTCCAGCAAAATTAGGTGCCAGGTCTTGATGATTAACCAAATTAGTTAAGGTAGCAGCGCCGTTGGAACCCATAGAGAAAGTTATGAAAACAACGGAGAGTACAGGAGCACAGCCCGTGTACCCTAAAGCGATTAGAAGTAAGCCAGGGACGACGTGTGAGAACAGACAGAAGAACTTCCTCATGAATGTCGTTGATACCACGTTCTGCTGTACGATTCTATAAGAAAAATTACAATTTTTAAAATATACTTTATGAAATCTAAAGGATAAAAGTTACATTGAATAGATTTAGCAGGGAAATTAAGCAAAACTGGGCCACGACCACTGTACAATAAAGTTCTGTGATGAACGAAACGGCATGGAACGGCATCTTTTGATTGGGTGGGCACGGTTACCTCATACAAATTTGCTAAGTGATTGTGATTTATCAAATAATCCCCGTACACTTATAAAAATCCCATTATAGTGACATCTTAAGGCGCATCACATGTCTGGTACCAGCAAGTGTACTGTGTACATATGTAGAAATGATAGAAGAAATGGAACGCAAGGTGCCATGTAAGGGAAGTATTAGTTTGACATTTTCACTCACTCCAAAAAAAGATTTGTATTGAAAAGACGCTGTGCATACATTTATGTTGTGAAGAAAATAAATAAAGTTCTCATTGTTGTTCTGGCTCGTTTTTAATTAGATCCCACATATACTTATATGTGTTTGTAATTGTATAAATAATTAATTATTTATTTTCTGAATAGCACTATCTTCTTTATTAATATATAATATCCGCATTCTCGCTGTTTAGGTGGAAGGAAATGCCTTGTTTCATTAAGTTCGACAGTGTATAATTTTATTAGTACAATAAAGAATCCATTCAATCATTCGTTCACTCGTTCACTCGTTAATTCATTCAGACATTCATTATCACATAGGCCGACATGATTATGCAGATATTTCCATGTATGATCTGATGATGATCTTCATTGTTCTAAGACTGTACTTTATTTATGGTCAGATGAAGAGAAGTCATATTACCAAGCATGAGTAAAGAAAAATAAATCATAATAAATAATATTTAAAGATGATAGTCAATTAACTATTACCTATCTCCGATAGCTCCAAATATAAGTGAAAACAACATTCTGGCTAGATACGGTAGTGACGATAATGTTCCTGTGGAAGTCAGGTTGAAACCGAGGGCACTGGAGACGAACTTAGGGGCGGCTGTCATCACAAAGTATAGACCCCAGTTGCTGCCGTAATGAAGGATCACCATTGCTAAGAATGGAAAAGAAGTGAAGATCTTCCTAAATGGTGGTACTATCTGGAACACAATAAATGGTTTATTTATAATAATTTTCATGTTTCAGTAAAAACTGTATGTTACTATCAAGCTACATGATTATAAAACAAGCTCCTTAAACCATTATCATAACCTTCAATTTTTTTAAACTTAATAAATAAATCTATGGTTTCTACTTCTATTCATTTTGTCTAATTTAAAATTTAATGTTCAAATCTAACAAAAATTAACCAGCCATGTGGACTGAAATTTTTGACACAAGTGAATATTCGAAATGTTGGAAAAAAAAACTGTTTTTTTAATGTTCATGTTTTAACACGCTTCATTTTATCAAAAATAAAATACATTTAGTACGATAATTAAAATAAATGAAAAATATATTTCAAATAAAATACATTTAAAATCAATTAAAAATATTAGAATAAAATTAAAATAATTAGAGAAGAATCTTTTTTAACCATGTTTTTTATAAAAAAATTATACTATTTATTTTTATTATCGGTTACAGCGGAACCACAGAGTGGAGTGTCACTTCTAGATAACACTATTCTTGGCGTAATGATCTAATAACCTTTGAACATTAAAACTTGTTTGACATAGTGCTTGAACTTATTGTCAGGTAAAAATACTTTGAAACCATATTGTAGAACCTAATACCATTACCTAAAAAGCTTTTGTTAATCTCACTAAGGTTAAAAGCATGGTTTATGCTTATTTATGACAATTATGCCGACCGTTTGGTAAATCGGGCTAGTTTAAATTTTTATAATGAAATAAAAGAAACAATTTTTTTTATAATAAAGGAAATAGCCTTTACAGCAGATAAAAATATTAATTTAATGCATTTTAAAAGGACAATACAGTCATTAAATCTCGGAATGATACCGGCCGCGACAATATAGAATATCTCAAAAAAATATCTAACCGTGTAAAATACATAAAGGCCACGAAATTCTTTATCGCTTGCGTAAAGTACTTAAATTACCTTTACGTGAGATAACTTTACTTGGTATATCTAGTACGTTATATAAATATATTGTTCATTACCAAAGACTAATGACATTTTGTCTATGCCATTACCAACTTAATAAATTTAATGAATAAGTTTTAATTATACATTTTTTCGCAATAAAACACACTTTGTCGATAATTGACAAAATCTAAACGTTATATAGGACACATCAAATAAGAGTAGAAACTCATATTGGGTTTAATATTTAGGGACGAACTTTTTAACATTCCATGGATTCGCTGTGCGGGTGCCGGTCGGTCCATCGTCGAGTTAATATTTATAACGTAAACGAAATCCCTAAACTATGATGGATTTTTTTTATAATGTTAATGCTGTTGACCGGAAGGGCCTTTACAGCTTCACGATGAAAATAAAACCCTTGCATATTAAAGTGCACCAATGTGATTGCACTAAATAAAACCATTAATTACACCCTATAATTCACTAGTACGCAATAACCAAATTCACATAATATATTATGGTTAAATAATATAAGTTAATAATAATAATATAATAAAAAAACTACTAGGTTTACGACAGACTAGGACCATGAAAACATGCTACATAAACTTCTTTCTTGCGAGCTACTTCATAGATAAAACAAACCCAATGTCAGAATTGAACAGGTTCCGTGATCTCGACATTATTTTGTATGTAAATTTTTCAAGTGGAAATTGTGTATTTGCCAACTTATGTATCGCTCAGGTATAGCGCATTTGAAGATAGCACATGTACAACGAGTCTCAATTGCTCCAATGTAGTATTTTTAAAAACGTATGTGTAGCTTATTAATAGAGCATTTATTATTATTTCTAAATAATGTTTGTGTACTTGTTATATTTCTTTAGTCTATGCATATGTATATTTTATGTAATTTTTTAAGTTTTCGCGTTCTATATTTAAATGCAGTTAATTTAAACGGGTTTCACGCGTTACCTTTGCTTTTTTCTATCCCGACGTTTCGGCTGGGTTTCACCAACCGTGGTCACGGGCCAAGGCGTGAAAACCCGTTTAAATTAACTGCATGTATATTTTATATCTTATATATGGTTTATTTTGCTATTAGCACTATCTAGATCAACTATGATTTTTTTCTGTCCACTGATTCGTTGTAACAAAATGATTTAAGACATTAAATTCCAATTAACAATAAAAAATATTATCTAATTATTTAATACTAACATTAATTAACGTACATTTAGATTTTATTTCATTATTGTTTTCATTTGTGCCTACTGGTTTTATCCTTGTTTTGATATTTACGAATACAACTAAAAAGTGAATGAAAACTAGGCAGCTTTAAGAATGCCAACAGAATTAAACACTCGAAACTTTGGAAAAAGGTTTTTTGAATGTTTAAAATTTACTTTATAATATCACAATATTATCATTGCCAAAATTTATAACACCTATATACAAATAAGCAAAGACGATACTGTGTAATTTCTCCACAGTTTATCAACTGATTTCCTTTTTTTTTGTTTAGTAGCTGTTGATGAATACAAAACGTAGGAAATAGTTTTTGTCCCACAACATTTCAATAACGATTACATGTTCAAATTTCGATCACTTTCAAAAGCTGTTTTTTTTACATATTATTAAAAATATCACGAATTTGTCATTGTAGACAAAGTGTATATATAAGTCGAAATTCATGAATATTTATAAGTTGGTTACTAAATCAACAGATCGAAATGTAACATTTAATTATAAGAGCAAAACAACTTTTAATAATGAGCTATCTACTAAAGTGATAAAAACACGGCGTAAAATATTACCTTCGTATCTTTAGAGTTGTGGTGTACTTTATCACCAAGAGCCTCCAGGATGTATTCTTTTTCATTATCAGATATACGAGGATGCTGTGTGGGTGAGTCGTATACCAAGAACCACCATAAAATGCACCATACTACTCCAATCACTCCTGTAAAGAATTATGGGATTAAAATAGAATTTACAGTAATCCCAAATTGTTTACTAATATAAACATACCGCAAGCTATAAATAATATCCGTATATATAAATGACACATTTATTTTGTATTATTTAACGCAGAGAAAATTGGTTTGATATTAATTAATATAGTGAGAAATAAATAAATAAGAACAATGTCACTACAAATAGGATGATTAAAAGCACGCTTTGATTTCTCGGTACCAATTAGGTACACCTGGGGTTTGAGCTGAGGTACGAAGAACAAGTAAACTCCTCGTCATGTTCCCTTAGGAACATCGGCTTATTAGGCGGGTGGCCGATATTTTACGGGCAATTTTACTTCCAGTATTCAAGATTTAAAAAATATATTTATTCCATTTGTGCCTGAAAAAGCGCTTACGAACGTCAAAAACTACCACCGGTTCGGAAAACAACCCAGTCGAGAAGAACCGGCAAGCAACTTGATCTGATTTTTTTATAATATAAAAATGTTTTTTGTGTATTATACAACTCATAGTTACAAACGGTTTTAACGGAAGCACAGAGAGGGGTGTCATTTCCAGACATCACTATCTTTCACGTTATGATTCACCTTATAATAATCTTTGAACATTAAAAGCTGCATGACTTAGGGCTTGAACTTATTTTCAGGTAAATCGATAATGCATTTTGGAATCATATTATAGAATATTTCTTTGGTCATCACGTGGGATACGGGACAGAGCAGGGATTGATTCGGATTCCACTAACCCTGCCTTCGGGCAGGCGGGATGAAACTCCAACCTTCGACAATCTCATAATCTCAGAGCTATCGAAGCAGTGAGAAAGCTCTCTAAAAATTACCTCAGATAGGCACGTTTGTGGGCCGTCTTGAGGAAGAGGACATCTTTTAAATATTAAGAATAATAAAATCATTTTAAAAATTAAAAGGGACCAATGCTCTCAAAAAACACAAGGAGAGTCTGCGGAATGGGTCAATACGGAAAAATAGAATGAAAAACTCGTAAAAAAAATAATGAACACGTTGTTCAAAAATTACAACGGAAACTGGGGTTGCGATAGGAGACATACACTTCAGTTTTGGGTCCACCTTTAGGGGAGTTGCACCTTGTGGGTTACGGATGAATCGGATGAATGTTCGTGGCCTTCGGCAAATGGTACTTAAGTTTAGTAGGTAAATTTTCACATAACCCGTGTCCTGTGTTCTGTAGCGAGCGGGTACCAATGATGCGATTCACCAGTATTTAAAAAAAACAGTTTAAGTCAATTGTTAACTGAAATTTGTATTTTACTATTTAAACTACAATATTTCATACTCAAATATCATTTAATTTACAGTGAAATAGAGCTATGACTAAGGCTTTATGAGTTGAACGTGACCTATCTAACGGTATATTAAAAATATTGTACAATTTACAAAGAAATATCACATGCAGTGTGTGTTTTTAATGTTTATTTACATTTGTTTATATAGATATTTTTATAAGAAATAATAATTAAAATATAATGAAAATATATAAAGAAATATTAATAAAATAAGTATAAAATAATGTTATTTTAAAACTAAATCATTGATAATAATTACGTAATTATATACGTAATTACGATAATACGTAATTAACAGTTGATACGGTTAATTAAAATGAAGACTAAGATCTTTTTTTGAAAGAACCTGCGTCTAATCAAGTCAATAGCCCTGGGGACTGCCGACAGAAGTGAAATCTTTTTAGATTTAGCAACACAAAAGCTTAGGAATCTATACATTCCTATCCATTAGAGATAAATTATAAAACTTTTCATCTCGTAGACAGTTGACAGCTAATGTCACATTCCATTAGTAACGCGAATCTATAAGTTGTTCGCCTATCGAGAATTGCTGAACGCCGTTAAAGGAGTTTTTCATTTCAATAAGATAATAAGTAAACGAAGTAAAAATACACTACATTATTCTTTATGATAATATTTGTTTTCACTAAAAATAACCATAACAAATCGTAACATCAACAATCGCGTCACGCTCCAATTAGCTATGTAGAAATCAGTCAGGTACAACTAAAGTAGAATTCAAATTAAGGCGTAAATGAATAAAAAAAAAACTACTATTTAAAAACAACTACTAGACGTTTAGTGATAAGACAGATGTTTACACATATATGTTATTTTACAACTTGTGCACAAGTGTTTTATTTATCCAACCATCTTACTATATGTATTTAGCTGATTTATTAAAAACTTAAAAATATATTAAAGATTTTGATAAATTTAAATTACGAATAAATACATATTATAATATTAAGTGGACATGCGGTCGGAAAAGTAGGTATTTCAGAAATCTATTCCTATGGGCATGGCGGTGGTGGATATATATTATTTGGTATTAAATTATTTACCATAATGCTATTATCCAGGAAGGAAATAAGGGACTACGTTTGTATGGAATAAATGCCGCTAGAATATCCTCTTAAGAGAACACTATCAGTACATCGTTGTTTCAGAATGGGATCTTCAATTTTTAGAACGTAAATAACTTCGCAAATTTTATATTATATATATATACTGTTTATGTTTTGTGTAATATAAGGTAAACATACCAGGTACGTAAAATGCGTAATCCCATCCAAAGTTTTCAATCAACGGGCCGGTTAGAGACCACGTTACTACTGTACCAATCGCTCCCCCTAATAACGCACTCACAAACTTTCCCTTTTCTGCTGGCGGTGCCCAGTGCGCGACTAAAGCATGCAGGGATGGAAATAGGAATCCCTGTAACAACAACAAATTAATCTTATTTTGTCACGCATAGTTCTGTAAGCTTCTCATCTATAAAGATCCGTGCTCAAAAACAAGAGGTAATGATGTTCTATGACCCATTATTAAAGAACAATAAACTATAGTTGATATAAATAAAAGGCTTTCTTTTAAATTAAAAAAAGTAATTTTCTATTATTCAGCGCTGTTGAAATATATATTTATAAAATATCGTCTTTTTTTACTGACTATACTTTTAGCGAAAGGACTTTTGTGCATCAACTGGGCTTTTTTTTATTTGTTTTTTTACCGTACAGAAATTCTAATCACAGCATTTTGATAAGAACTGAAAATATATATCACCATAAAAAAACTGTGCGTACACAAAAAGACTGACTTATAAACTTATCATCAATTTCGTTTTTATTGATAGAAAATAATAAAACTATTTAAATAATTCGCCTAGTGACCAAAATTCGACCATAATCATAAACAAAAATAGTTCTATTTTTTAAAATTGATATCCCAAAGCTCATCAGTAGCTACTTAATAAAGAAAGAAAAAAAGATCTTGAACTATTTTATATTTACCTACTTATATATTACTTATATAGACTTAAAGTTTTA
This sequence comes from Samia ricini, assembly GCA_014132275.2. NCBI lineage: Eukaryota > Metazoa > Arthropoda > Insecta > Lepidoptera > Saturniidae > Samia > Samia ricini. The sequence goes on from AP028159.1 coordinate 8,342,089, forward strand.
TTTATACATTTGGGTCGGAACAAACGTCAATATAAAAAGTACATCTCTTCGTGTCATTATTACTCTATTAAATTTATATTAAGTTTTTAAATAGCTACCTACTTAAAAATAATTAAAATTAGTATTAACAATATTTTAGTAAAGTTTAAACATACCGCTGCCAATCCGATGACAAATCTCAATGCTACCAACACCAAGTAATGCAGCCTCGCAGCTGGAGGACTTAATATAGTCAACAAGGCGCTGATCAGCATAGTGATGAAGACAAGTTTCCGTGGTCCCCAAAACTCTGCTGCTGTTCCACTCACAAGACTCGTGATCGCGTAACCCCAGAAATATCCTGATAACACGTAAGCCTGCTCTTGTGTTGTCCATGTAAAGGTCACTACACCTTCCGGCTGTAAATACGATTAACTAATATGTAAAATCAAATCCAAAATTATCCAATTCAGGCCCTGATAAGACGCTTATGAAAGTCAAAATACAACCACTGGTACGGAAAATAACCCAGTCGTGAAGAGTCGATAAGGAACTCGATCTGGTATTTTCTTATATGTTTTTTTATCGAACTATAAAACTCATAGTTACAATTGTTTTAATAGATGCACAGAGTAGAAATCAAATTATTAACATCAACAAATATTCGCTTGCCCACGTTTCATATAATCTTCACTACGTAATACAGTTTTAAAATATTCTTTGAAAAATAACGTTTTTGATGTTGCTGTCCATTGAATCGTATTTTGTTTACAATTTTATTATTTTCAATTTTTTTCCTTGAACCCTAATACTTTTTCTTATTTTTTTTAAATTATTAAGTCAAAGTAAAATTACTTCTCACAAGTTCAAACGTCTGCCAGTAAAATCGTATATCAAATCGGATTTTATTCACAATTCTATTAGTTTTAATTTTTTTTACGAGGTCAATTTCGAATATTTAAAGTTACGCGGAGTAACTTTAGCTATCTACCAAAAAAGTCCCGTCAAAATTGGTCCAGATCAAACAGACAGGTAGACTAGAATGAAAACAAATATGTTTTTGGTATAGGCATCATATATACATTCATAAGTATTTATAAAACAAAAAATTTGATATTACAAACAGACACTTCAATTTTATTAATTAGTATAGATTAAAGCTAACGCATAGGTGGTATTGCAAACTCAATAGTCCTAAATACTATTACTTAGGGCTAACCAAGTTATGTTATATATAATAAATCGTAATAAACTTTTAAGAAGAGTAAAAAAGAAAAAATGCAGATACTATCATTCAAGAAGTGTTAAATTTGGTTACAAAGTACCTTTAAATTCAAAATTAATATTACATAGACGATTTAAGTAATGACAAATAAAAAACAATTGCTACCTATTTCTACCTTTTGATTAAAAACAACTTTGATTTGCTCACGAGGTCATAAACCTGTATTTCGAACTCGCTCTAAAGGTTCACATAAAAAAACGACATGTCGATACACCGTATAAATATATTCTACAAAAATAATTCATTGAAAAAAAATGTCATTTTTCAAAACACTTTCGTCTTTTTTTACCTACAAGATTTCATATAACAGTAACAGTTGTCGACATCTTTATTTATTATAAACTGCAATCAATATTCATAATTCATTTTGTAATAATAACAACAGTAATGAATTCGAACAACTGGACAGTGTTAATTATATGTTCATGCAAAGATATTTTATATTATAATATATGCATTAGTGTGGAGTTAGAAAAAATACTAATGTCTTTGTGTTAAAAGAAAGAAAGAAAATTTATTTATTTCTATCACACAACAATACAGAAATACAAGGCAAAATATAATAGTGTTGTACAGGAATAAATAGATCCAATCTCAGCGTAATTGCTAGACTAAAACCATGAGGTAATAGCAGTGTCACAATATGTTTTTTTTACACGGTGTGACGATGTGGTCCAGGATGGTAAACACACTAAGCCTAGAGGTACTGATTCTTAAGTGATGCTGCCGGAACACACCTATTGGTATTTGGCGACAAGTTTTCCAACTTGAGGGTTGTAGCTACCCAGCCGGGGATCATTAGAAAATGCCCTACCACTATGCTATGGTTTCCTCACGATGTTTTCCTCCACCGGAAGCTCAGGCCGATTTTAGAGTCGGATAGGTGGGGTCGAACCCGTGTCGATTGACGCGGAATCCGACTGCACTATCCACAGCGCCATCATCGCTTCAAAATACATAAGTACAATAAATAAATATACGATAGCTTCTTATTATCTTGTTCCTGAGTTCTAGCCCTTTTGAGTCTGTGGTTATTTTAAAATATTCGTTTTATGTTGTTAATTTACATCTTCAAAGGCCAACGTTTGTTAAACGTTCCAAGGTAATTGTTGGGAGAATTCATGCTTCATTTTCGATACACCGCACTTGTGCATAACAAGTACGGCTATAAAACAAAAAACGCTACCAAAATGACATAATGTAGAGTTATATACGAGCTAATGAATTAAAAACAAGGACCACAACATGACAGTCGAAAATCGCACCAACAACTGTATATGAGCTCAGTGATAGTGTTGTCAGATTCAACGTCGATGGACGTAAGTTCGAATCCACTAATCTTATTTCATAACGAGACTATAAACCAAACAATGATGATATCATATCATGGTAGCCATGATATTTTTTACTTATAAGTAACACTAGCATTCTCAAGTTTCAATAGCCTATTCCTGGATTGATTGTCTTTAGGTTTAGTGATTTTACAATCCTGGACCACATCGTCACTAAACATCAGCTGAGATTGTCAAAAGTGTCCAAACGCTAAGTATACATAGTATAAAAACAGTTATATTAATACTTTCCCGACAGAGTAAAATTACAATATGACTGCCGCTATACGTCTGTTTCGTTACTATTTGTTTTGTTCGCACTAAACACATGATAAAAACACACATTTGTATAAATAATTAGAACAAAGGTGAATAACAATATATAAGAAATGTAGTTCTGGAAATTTAATGACTGATAACCAACCAGACATTCCTTGAAGTCGATTCTATAGGTTTCTATAAGAACAAAGCATTAACCCTTAGATGATGAAATAGATACACAGTACGTACTCATACTGTGTATATTTAAATACTAGCTGTGTGCCCGCGGCTCTGCCCGCGTTTTATATATTATTCACTGCATAATATAGTTTTGAAATAATAACATAACATAAGCACACGCCTGCTATCCCCGAAGGTTTAGGCCGAGGTGAAATAGCGAACTACACCTCATCCACATTTCGCCGACCTTGTTCCGTCACAGATGAGACAGGGGGCGAGCCTTTCGCCATATCGGGCACAAATTCCAAACTCCGGATTTATACTGAGTAGAAAAACCCAATACCACTTGACCCGAACCGGGGATCGAACCCGAGGCCTCAGAACGTATCGTGATACAACTGTGCAACCGAGGCAAATAATTATTGGAAAATATTGTTTTGATGGTGCTGTCCCTTGAATCGTATTTTGTCCTTATTTCATGAGTTTTAATTTTTTACGCGGAACTAAAATTGTTTTCGAAAAACAAAAGTCAGGCGGATAGACAGACAAACATTTTAAAGATTATATTGTATTCTTGGTATAGGTGTCGTATATACATTCATATGTATGCAGTAAAAAAAAAATTGACATTACAGACAGATACGTCTAATTTATTTATTAGTATAGAGTATAGATGAATGAGCAAAATAGTAACCGCTGAATTATTGTTAATAATTTAATAAGAGCATAAAAAAGGAACTTAAAAGATATTTGCACTTTGAACAACAATTTGTTTTTCTATTTTTAAGATAAATTAATATAACTACTGATATGAAATTATTTTATATGTATTCTATTAAAAAGTGGTAAGTAGAAAGGATTACAGGATATGCGAATGTTGAGATGGATCCGTGGTGCCACAAGAATAGATAAAATCAGAAACGAATATATTAGAAGCAGTTTCAGAGTTGCACCAGTGGTAGAAAAAACTTGCAAGAGATTTTTTGTCGTGGTATAAGCATGTTATGAGAAGAGAGGAGGCACATGAAGATAAAATAGTAATGAATATGAAGGTGGAATGATGGAAAAAAAGTAGAGTAAGGCCAAAGAGAGTGTGAATATAGTGTGTAATAAGTTATATTAAAGAAAAATGAAGTAAATGAAGAGATCACAAAGGCTGATAGGGACGCATGGAAGAAGAAAACATACTGTGACAACCCCAAGTGAGTTGGAAACAATGCATGAGATTTATGATGATATTAGAAATAGACGTCGTGTTGTAGTATGAAGGTACTAATAGGAAGGCGGAATGTAGACAGAGCTGGAGAATGATAAGGACAAGAACAACAAAAAAAGCTATTAATTTTAGTTTAAATTCTATTACTATATATTCAATTTTAAGCATTATAAAGGCAACGACCCTGTTGTCTCTCTGTTTGCCAATTAGCAGGTTTGTAAAGCGAGAAAACTGAATCAATAGACATTAATTTATTTAAATCATAGATACAAGCTCTGACTAAATTTTGGTATACCTGTATATTTTATATTAAGTAATATGCAACAAATAACAACAATAATAATGAAAGAGATTAGCATACAATTATCACATTACTGTATATTCTGTTTTTGAACCATAAAATTTGAGGCACATATCGCAAGCGCGTTTGGGTTTCTCTTATTCTCTTGGCTCTATATAGTTATGTGTCTAGTTAACAAAATGTGTATCTATTATTGGCTCTAAAACTGTTATATTTATACTCTAAGATGAGTCGTTAAATCTATTTTTATCGCTAAGACATAAACAAAAGTCGTCATTTCTAGCGACAAAGTCGCTAATACGGCAACACTGCTGGTTATTCGCTAGCGAATATTGCACCGGCCCCCGAAATATAGAATTATATTGATATAAAAATATTGATTGGAATTGGACGTTTCTTCTTCTTATTTCAATAACCCTTCAATTACATAATTACGCATCTTTTTATTTAGGATAACCAAGACCCTTGAATTTGGAAGTTTTTGTTAGACCAGTCTCTTCAACTTAGGAACCATTGAATGTTCAAGGTATATAAAATAGTGAATAATATTCATAGAAATAGTGAGTGTAATAAATCGGGTGAATCAATAGAATTAATGCAACCAATAATTGTGAAGACTCAGAAAAAATTAAGACGTTTAACATAAAGATTATAAATATATTTATTTCATATTTTCAGCATAGAATACTTCTTTATTTCATTTTCTATTATATTATAATGGATGAATACATTATCAAGTTTTATACTTTATACATGTATATTTGTGTGCTATTTATTTGCATATTTATTCTAACATATTGGCAACCTCTAAACTGTAAATCACGATACTTCGGATAAACGTAATACAAATACAAGATTAAATACGTAAAATCATAGCAGAATGAAAAAATTCAATATATATGCCTACGTAAAACGAAATAGAACCATTAGAATAAAAATGTATTGTATAGAACTTATAATATAATTGCAAATAAACAAAAAAACTGTAACACAACCACTCTGACTTAATGATAGACGAATTACTAAGATTTTTAGAATTTCTATCTATCTGTCTGTGCGCGCATCAAGCAAAAACTACTCTATGGATTTTAAAAGGATATCCTAGCGGCATTTATTTCATATAAACGTAGTCCCCTGTTTCCTCTCTGTATAATAGCATTATGGTAAATATTGTTATACAAAATAATATATATCCACCATCGTCATGCCCGTACGTTTTGATTTTTTCCATAAGTTAGTTATTGTAGAAACTAGGAGCCTTTGAACATGAAAAAAATGCTCGATTTTTACCGTCATTTTCAGACGTTCTTCAAACAAATTTGATAGATAAAATTAAAAAAAGAAGCAAAACATGCAGGCATAGCAGTCTTTTTTTATAACTGAAAGAAAATTAGGAATAGGATCTGTAGTTGTCCATTTCGTGTTTTATAATTTCTTTCTTTGGGGGGTAACGCTATAAAAATATATATCTGAAATAGCTACTTTTCCGCCGCATGTCCTCTTAATAAAATTCAGTATGGGTGTAGTATATATCCCGGAGAATTATTTAGAATTAAAAAATAATGAAAAATCATCCCAAGAGTGTGAAAAAGGGGATTCAAATTTTGTATGATAAATCACATGTATGTTTAGCTTAATATCGAAGCTGTGAAATTGAAATCGTCATTTTACAAACAAGGAATTCCACGCGGACGGAGTCGAGGGCAGAGTTAGTGATAAACAAGAGCGATTATAGCACGTGATATTACTAGGAAGTACATGTAAGTTCGCATTGGTAAAGTGATTTACCTGTCGTAGTTCTCGCTTTGTGTCAACGGTTGCGTTATATAATGAACTGTCATTCGTCACGATGGCCTTGCATTCGCTTTTCACCCTGCAAGTATAATGAAAACAATATTACAAACATACAATAATAAGTGTCAGCTGTTCTTGAATTTCACGCTCGCTCTATAGATAATATTCTTAACCAATTTGACACATTAGACACGTAGCTGTGAAATTATTGGCTGTTCTTCGTGAACCGTATCAAATCAACATTTGACATAGAGGTACCTTGTCAACATGGGATGTAATTTTTCATTAACGCTCAGAAAAGCAGGCGAGTTACAATAGAAATAATAATGGTGAAAACATCCAGTGATTTAACCTATTATTCGGTCGAACACGAATGCTCGGTAAAACTGCCGAATATGCTGAATTCGTCAATTCAACCTTACGACGTCCACTGCTGGACATATTTCTTCCTCAATAATGGAGGACTGACCCAAATCAGCACGCTTCACAAGCGGGATGGCGATCGCAGATGTTTTTGGTACTCAGAGGATGGTACTGCCCTTCCCTTGGTTTATATCCCTTAGTCGCCTTTCATGACACGCGCAGGAAGATATGGGGTTGTACGATTCTTAGCCAGTAATGTACTGCATATGCTAAATAACGAAAATAAGTACTATTGAATTTTCGAATCTTATATCATCAGGATCGAAGAATTAATCTCCGATAGAAGACACACCTCGAAAAAATCGATATATATGTGGGCTGGATATTTAATTTATGGTTTAACATTTTGTTTAAAAAAAAAGGAATATTATCTCCGGTTGACTTTTAGAAGATGGCCGAAGATCGTTTATAAGTTACGTACGCCTCTCGATATATAAAAACAATATAGGTGTATAAAGATGTTTGGAGTTTCTAAATTATCCCACATATATTTCGGTAATTCGGCTTCAAAATCTTGTTTACTATTTTAAATATTTCAAATAATGAATGTGTTGGAATACTTTTTTACACGCTTGAATGAATGAAGTACACACTTGTATAGCCAAGCGTATCTAAAACCCCTTCCAATGTGATTTAAACCCATGAAAGGCATGTTAAATCACATGCTAACATAAACAGAAATTCATTCTGTTGTATAATATATTTTTAGTGATAATTTTATACCATACGCAATAATTTAGAAACAAAAGTTCCACTACGCTATAGCGTGGCCTAATTAGGCAAACAAAAGAAAACGCCCTAGAACATTACTATTTTCAACTAATTCATCCCATAACATAAGGTTTGATTATGGTCAAAACACTAACTTATATGTTAAATAAAATAAATTGAAATAGTTATTTATGCTAAATATTCCATATAAATAAAACTAATAAATTATAGAATTTATAAGTCATGACTATGGAAGAATTTCCTTTATCACTAGAAATAAGCAAACCGCTCCAAGCGAATATAAAAAATAATAAACGTATGTTGTACGTTTTTGAACGTATATGCTATGTGCTATACACAGAGTATTGACATTAATAGCTCATAGAGAAGAATAGGAGAAGTAAAAAGAAAGAGACGTGGTAATCCTACTTTACTATCATAAAATAAGGTGATAATAAGTGATAAGGACATGATTTATTAACTGAAATCTAATTTTGTAAGGACAGTCAATGAATACGAAAATTAAGATGAATAATGTTCTTCAATATCTAACTTTAGAGTACCTACATAAATATATTGCGAATGGTCCGACTAATTGATTTATTTTTCCTTTAGCGCAATATTAATTCATTTATAACAGCTACCATTGTCAAAAACACTGCATTCTTGCTATCCATTCAACCGAAAGATATCCACTGCTGGACATAGTTCTCCCCCAAAGATATCCACACCGACCGGTCTTCTACCACCCACATCCAGCGGACTCCCGTGACCTTCACCAGGTCGTCGTTCCACCTGATGGCGAGCCTGCCTACCCACGCTGCGTCTTTCGCTACGTGGTAACCATTCGAGAACCCGTTGACCCCATCGGGCATCGGTTCCGCAAGCAATGTGCCCAGCCCATTACCACTTAAGTTTAGTAATTCTTCAGGCAATGTCGGATACTTTGCTGCTATAAAACATCACTAATATAGATGTTTACAGACACATTAAAAATTTTAAAGCAATCCTAATATCACCAACTTGTCCAATAAAAGGAAATATTTACCATTTGGATATAGACCAATAACGTATTGGTATGACCTCGTGAAATAAAATTATAAATAAAAATAACCCAACACTTATATAAAAGTGAAAGTAACTGTTTCTTTAAATTTTTACCCATCAATCATGATCAAATAACCGAATGGATGCCAATAAAATATGCTATAGAAATCGATTAAATTGAGGAAAAAAAAGGTAGATTTTTTTGTAAATATGATTACTAAAATTCAATCTACCAACGAAACGAGTACGCACCGTACAGTACTAGTTAATTTTTTTATGCTATTGCAATATTGTCAAACGTACAGTGGTAATTTCAAAGTTTCATATTTGTTATTTTAATTATTTTACAACTGCTATGACAAGTATTAAAGGTCTTATCTTGTCGTAAAAAAAAACGCAATAGTTTTGTAAATAAATAAAGAAATAAGTAATTTCTTATTGCTCTTTTATCGTATATAGAAAATTGCCTGTACGTGTCATCGATGTGTAGTAATTTTCCTCATTGTTACAGTAAAACAAAAATTTTGTAATAAAAATGTCTTACGATATTAACGAATATATTGACAGCTATATATGAGTTTTTAATTCTTAAATTTTCCAATTCTAAGGCATAATAATATAATATAGAATTGCCCTTATAATTTCTTTGCGTATATATTTCTTTAAAGTTGTATCGTTAAAGTTTCAGATTTACTCTTATCATTTTTTTTAGTTTGCGTGTTTTTTTTACTTTTCAGAAGCTCAACTATTTAATATATCTCTTTAATGCGTGTAGGCGATTAGGGAAATTAAAACTAAAAATAATGTAATGTACGAGGCACATTTGTTCTCTTGATTCCATGTAATGTTTGCATGTTTACCTTGAAGCGTAGGTACTCGTCGTGAGCACGACTCCGCAATCCTTTTCTAACGCTGTATAATAATTTACTGTTAATCTCCCTACAAAGTGTCCACCTTCCTAAATGTAACTTCTATTGTATGTTACTTCAACAATAGAACCAGGACCGTTTACTATATCATTAAGTTCTTTACATAATTATTTGAACAATCACGTAAATCATTATGTAGACCAGACATGTGAGTGATAGGTAAGATATGTTATCATTACAATTATTAACCTTTATAATATTAAATTAATAAAGAGAAAATTCATTTAGGCGACTATCAATTTATTATTATTATTTTTCTTCAATAATTCATTACAAATTACATATATATGTTACACTTTATTTGATTTTTACAACAATACAAGCGAATTTTTATAAAATATTACGTATCGTGTTTTAAAAACCGATGCAGTTTTTTAAGTAATCTTAAAATTTACGTACTCTCTATAATTACTATTGCATACACTTCTTCAAACAAATTAATTATTGTTGTATTATACAATATAAGGTGCAATATTAGCGCCTCTAATGGTCATAGGGATCATGGTATTCGATTATTCATCCTTTGAAAGTTACGTTCCGAGTTGTAATAAGAAAAAAAGGAATACAAATTATGAATGTAATCTGAGTTAGTTAAAATCTATTACAGAACCTACCTGCAGATAATCACGTTTATAAAGCGCATTGTATAAATAATTTAACTGCTTATCTACATTTTTATAGAGGATTTCTTTGTGACACCTAACCAGCAGTTACAACGGCAAATGTCACTAGGTCTCTCAGTTGTCGCCGTTATAATTGTACTGTTACTTATGACTATGTATAATGTCTTTTTAGATACATTTTAGTATACGAAAAAAAACTAGTTAAAAGTGTTTTATAGGTAAATCAAACGGTTATCAACTAATTGTAGTTACATAATTCTTGAATAAATTTTTTTATAAAATGTGTAGCAAAATGGATATTAAAAAAAAAACAAAACTATATAATAAGAGGAGACCTATGTCCAATAGTGTTCGTCTTTCGGTTGAATTGATGGATGGATGGAGTTATATTACTTGTTTACTATACGAGTAACAAATATGGCTATTGAACAGACAAAGGCAAACAAAACAATAATTTATCAGAATGGCATTAAAAGAAACACAATTATAGTTAACAGAAAGGACCACGTAAAATATTACATAAAAAGAGAAGAACAGGGGGCTATAATAAGACAGAAGAAGAAAAATGGACAAAACTATCAACAAAATAGTGTCCACGAGACAACAAAAGACATAGGAGTATACGTATTAAGAGATCATGAATGATACCAGGAAAGTTCTATCCGTTTAGCAATGGGCATGACACAATGTAAATCTTTTCAAGAAGCATTTGTCGGAAGACGAGGTTTACCAGATTAACGATCATTTCAATCGACTCAACGATAGATCAAAAATTAATTAACCGCAAACTCTAAAGTGATTATAAGCTAGCATATTTTTATAGCATATAAAACTTAAAAAAAAAACCTTTAAAAACGATTTCATTTAATTTGACATTGTAATTTGATATTGACCCTTTTAAATAATATAGTAAAATGTTTTAATACTATATAAACTATGTATATTGAACATACTCTGCATAGCAGAATAAAATAGATAAAAACTGTAATAAAATTGTGCACAAAAATAGAATATAGATAGATCGAAGTGAATGATAAATAAATAGAAGTGAATATTCTGAATGCAATCTTAGATGGTAATAATGTTGTGTATTATTAATATTTAAAAAATAATCTGCATTGTTATTAGAATATATACTTACGAAGTCATTGTATTATCGTCAGGTACCATAGCGATGATGTTGACGCTCATGTTAACTCGCATCATATAATTGACCCAGCACGCGAAGAACATCATAATGGCTACGTTGAATCGCGCCGGCACCAAATCTAAAATAATATAATTAAAAAAAAAAAAAAAAATAACTTTACTATAAATCGAACGTAAAACATAACAATACATAAATTAGCTTAACGTAATTTTTAAAAGATAGATTGAATTATAACTTCGTTCTAAAAATACAAACAAAATATGACGGCACAAACAATTTTTTTTACTACAAAGGTTAACAAACGAATTTTATCGTGTTCTAAGAACGTAAACATATCAATGTTAAAAAAAAAGTACACAGAAATACTAAATTATTAAACTTTACCTTCACAGTAATTCTTTTACGTCAGTTAGTACAAGTATTACCGATAAAAAATGACAAATGGATATTTCTAAGTATATGTTGCTGCACATAAATGAATATTCAATAACAAATAAGAAATAAAAAACTTTTCCAAGAATTAGCGAAGGTTGCTCGTAAAAAAGTTGGTAAAACTTATACCATTGGAATAATTTTAATCATCCTTAGTGAAAAAGATAAACCATAAACCGGTTTGGAGTTATATCATTAATAAATAAAAGACATCTTAAATTATTATGACACCAATATCAGACAACCATTATTGTCAACTTCAATGAGAGAACTTCAATGTAGGTGACATTCTTATAATTTACATAAGCTCGATAACATATAAGCTAAAGGTATTTTTCCTTAACGTTTGATATGAAATATTTACTAGAAATACGGTTTCTTGTTAATAAATTTCTTATAACCTTAACCTTTGACCCTGATATTTAATGTTTAGTCAAGAACAGAGTGCTAATCATTGGTGAATTGAAATACCACCAAAAGTTTCACAACATACGAATTGGAATAAATTTATATAAAAATGCAAATGCGAGTTACATTACAAAAGGTTATACAGAATGCCATACATTAAGAAACATAGGTAATGTTATGTAAATTTGTTGTTTATAAACAATAAAAAATATCTAAGCAAAGGTAATAAATAAAAAAATACTTTTAAAAATGTGATAATAGCTATTTTACCTTATAACATTAACTTAATGTGTCGAGTATCCATAAAAATAAGACAATAAGAAAACAATGGAAAGCTGGTGTAAACGCTAGGTAAGTGCTCAAGAGATTAAAAAAGAATGACCTACATTAGGGGTATTAAAAAATAACAATATTTAATTTCATTTGTTTGATAATATTTAAAAATTAATTGGAATGCTGATATTAAAAACAGCAGTACACCTACTCTAAATAAGGAGGTAAAAGATACGTGTTTTTGACATTAGCAAATAATTATTGTCGATAGGAATGCAAGACCTCGTAGAAACCTGTAAGTGTTCGCGGAAGATTAACTTTCAAATACAATGTCAATATCAGCGAGCCGGTTGACAAACACCAGGCCAACGGTTCAACGTACCAAACATACATTTTATATATGTAACCTGATATACACAAGCTAATTAAAAACATATTGAGGTGAAGCAAAAGGGAAAGGTGTTTGACATATTGAGGACTTGTACTAGTTTAATTCAAATTATATCTTCACTTGGTACAAGTGAAATTAATCAAAATATCTGACGTGTTTAATCAACCGTAGTTAAAATAATATAGGTAACATGTTAATTAATTTCAGAATATAAATTAATTTGATAAGGATAACTGAATATATTGATTAATGTAATTTTAAAGTGAGTAATATTATTCTATCTATACTAATAACAAAATTGTAAATTTCCGATTTTTGTGAAATAATTATTACAAAGGACTAACAATTGGTAAATAAATACGTTTCTACCATTTTTAGAAATGTCTGTTTGGTTGTGCGGGTATCAATTAGAAAGTATTAAGTATATTTAATTTAATTATAAAGCATATTACAGAGTAGCATCAAAATGTTATTTCATTAAAATCGATTAACTCTTTCAAAAGTTATAGTAATTCGAATGACAAGCGGCAACTTTATTATGAATGAAGAGTTAGTAAGTAAATGCGTTTTAGTCTTATTCGAAAACATAAAAATGATGGATTGATTGAAATTGAACAAAACGACTAATATGAAATATGTTTGTAGTATATAAATAATAAATATGTGAGACATAGTATATGAGAAAATAATATTTTGATATTTAATTTTCAAATAATCATCTAGGCATTGTAGGCGTTGTAATTAAGATATCATTTTATGGAAGTAGGTAGTGAACTGAATTTCAAATATAATTTCAATACATATAAATATTGCGCGGAACATAATATTTCTTCATTGTAACTTCGAAATTATTAATAGTATATATAAGGTAGCCTTTCAAGTATCACGTTAGCATCATTAGGCGGTTCATGTTTTGTTTATTTTTGATGACATGGGAGACGAAGTGTTATGAATGGTGTTTTCTTGTGGTCTTGAAATGTGGTTTGGTTACTATGGATAGTTCAGTAATAATGTCATTCAGCTTTCGCGTCGACGTAAGTTTGAATATTCCCATCCTATTCTATAGTAATCACCAAAGGAAAACATCCAGATGAAACCAAAGATTGACGGTAGGGTATTTTCTAATAATGGCCGCCTGGTTAGCTAACATCCGCACGTGTGGAAATCTATTTATTACAGGTATGTTGCGGCAATATCACTTGAGAGTCAATACTATCTCTAAACTTATTAACATCCTGGACCATACCGTCACATATATTTGTGGACAAATCTCTCATAGTATATATATAAATATCAGGTAAGTCAGCTCGACACATTTTTATTCATAATCATTGATTTGTTGACCTTGTTCCATTGTCCCGAACAACAGGATAATCATTAACCTACCAAAAAATATACAAAAATAAAAATCCATACAGTTTGTACGGAACGGCTTTTTTGGTGATATCTCGAGAAAGGGATTAAGTGATTTTGATGATTTTTTGTTCATCTCAGAATCGAGGAATTTCCATGCGCATTGGAAAAAATTCTGATAGTCTCAGGTCCTACTGCTAGATTACTAAGTTCATCGAGTATTTAATCGAAATTATTTTTTATATTAAATTATAAAAGGTACAATGTTTTAGGCGGGTCACCTATCAAATTGTATCCGCTACTGTTTGTAATTACATTAATATAATTTAACATAATGGAAAGAGTTTAATTCACTAGTTATTCAAACTGAGTTTATACGCCACTTCACAGAAATATAACTAGAGAAATGGACCATTATGGTTACTATTGCACGCTTGACCACATCCTATTCGCAACCAGGTGTAAGGAGGTAATATTTTGTGCTACATTTATACATTCATGATGTTTATTTATCATTAACAAGTCAAATTAAAACTATTTTTTTCTGTACAAGATAAACTACTCTGCCTACTACAAATAGGGGTTGCTGGCTAGTAAAGTTTGTCTGGAGTGAAAAAGATTTCGACCTATGAATTCTATTTAGCTAATAAGACAACATTGATTTATTCTAAAGGATACGAAATTCGCCGGAACACTATGTACATATATAAAAGAATAAACATTAGCGAGTGGATACAATGTAAATCCATGTGGGAAATCTGTTCAAAACCTTGACGCTGCAGGTCATGCGTGAAACTCTCCGCCAATCAGTAAATAAGGTCTGACTAGCTAACTATTGTACTGAATTAAGGTATTCACCATTGAAATTTAACTGCCCGCATCGCTCAAGCTTGCTAGCACATTACAAACTTGTATAAATGATTGTTTAATATTTTTATAGCACCTATATATAATATATTTCCTTACCACATTATATAAGCACTGTATAGACGTCACAGTATAGCCCAGTATGTAAAAATATGATTATCTATTAACTTGCAATATACTGTATTGCAATTTCATAAATATAACAAAGCAAAAAAAGATGTCGTGAACAAAAGTTTTGCCATTAAATTGAATTAATTTATTCTGATCGTGATGTATTATGCTTAATGTTAGTTCACATACAAGTCATTCCCTTTTATGCTTCATGTTTAAACAAAATATTTTTAAAGTAACTAATTAAAATACCTTAAATTTTTAAAGAACTAGGTATTTAAATCATCATTGCATACTAATATAATAAGCTAAAATAAATGGATATAAATTAGAAACTCCATCTGAGAAATTATTATTCTTCTTAAAAAGGTTTTTTTTTTTCAAAAATAATTACTGTTAAGGTATCCGTTTCAGTTATAAGATAAAATAAATTGGTTGCCTTGAAGTCTTATAAATTATATTGATAACTAGCTGTGTGCCCGCGACTGCGTCCGCGTTTCATATAAATTTTCACTACGTCATATAGTTTTTAACTTTTTTATATGGAACGCTTTTATTTTTAAAACTTTTTGGCTACTAACATTAACCGAAGATATTTGTCACAAACTCGAATACCTGTCAGTAAAACTGTGCATTGAATCGGACTGTATTCACAAATTCATGAATTTCATTTATTTTACGTGGAACCCTAATTATTTTCGAAAAATTAAAGTAGCCTAAGTTACACGGAGTGACTTCAGCTATCTAACAAAAAGTATCCCTTTAAAATCGGTTCAGCCGTTCCGGAGATTACCCGGAACAAACAGACAGACAGACGGACAGATAAATCGACAAAAATTTAAAAAATTGTATTTTTGTTATATGTATCGGTTATACATTAATATCCATTTAGTCAAAAAATATTATTTTGAAATACCGAAGAGACACTTCAATTTTATTAGTGTAGATAAATATCCACTTCAAAATAAATAAAAAAAGCAACGTGTATGAGAGCCATACTGCAAATGGTTGAACTTAATATAGTTTAATACTGTTTATATTATTACAAAGTTGATTATTATTATCAGTTATGTTTGTCTGTGTTTGTATAAACTCCTTGGAAGAAAAATGACAAAAATTAATCCAAATTTAACAATCGGCATTATATTAGCTTTTCAATTTTTTTTTCAAATTACTACATAACCATGCAAGGTAAAAAATTTGGCAACAGATTAAATCGCGTTGATTCTCATTAAAACCTATGTTTACTATGGTGCCTTGTGGACGAGGAAATGATCTGAATAGTGTTTGCATTAACTTCGCTGGAAATAAGAAGATAAGGTAGAGTTTGTTAACTTTCGAGTTCAAGCTCGTAATTATAAATCTATACTACTAAATAAAATTGTAGTGTCTGTTTGTAATGTCCTGTGAGCTATTATTGCTATCAACACCTAATGTCACTCCTGTCAATATATTAAAACAAAAATATTGTCTGTGATTATTGATTATAGGTATTCTGGTATAGGGCTATAGTTTTCATTTAGATTTATCTCGGAATAAAGTAAATTAAAATCGATTTTTTCGGAAAGAATCGATATCGCTAGGATGTTGATGATCGGTGACGTCATGAACTAAGGCAACGTGCGTTTTCGCACGGGATCTCATAATTGAAATTACTTTTTAGGGCACTTACGTTATCTATAAAATTAAATAAATAAATTAAAAAGGATCTAACTAAGGCACAATATCCTATTAACAGTTAACAGCAGCAACAGTTAGTGGCCAGGCAAAAAATTATAACCGGCTCGTTTGGCCCCACTGATAAAATGGTTGAGCAGGCTTGGTATATACGATACCTATAACAACAATACAAATTTACAAATTTTTGTCTGTCTGTTTGTGCCGGGTAATCTCCGAAACGGCTGGACCAAATTTTACAGTATTTCGAAAATAATTAGGGTTCCTCGTAAAAAAAATAAAACTCCTGAAATTGCGAATAAAATCCGATTCTGCACAATTGTACTGGCAGGTATTTGAATTTGTGAGAAATATCTTTGCTTGATGTTTGTAGAACTTTTTTTGGAAAATAATTAGTGTTCCGTAAAAGAAAATTAAAAAGTATATTACGAAATTATATGAAACGCGGGCGCAGCCGCGAGCACATAGCTAGTAAACAAAACTTTGTGCGGAAAATAAGAGTAAGGAGTAATAAATAAGGCGCCAATTGGCGATTAAAACAATATTAATATTCCACGCAAAATATCGTGTTTTTCTATAGCCAAGGCCTCTTTTAGTACCTGTTGATGACACCGGCCTTTATACTGCAGACACGATATCGAGACAATCACTGAGTTAATGTTTTTTTTGGCTTCGTGTGACCTCAATCCAATGTAAAGGTCGGACCATCGTGTTAGATATATATTTACTTTAATATGAACTCTAAAACTAGAATGAATGTGAATGGATTTTTTGGTATGTAACTATATATGTTTCAGAGATCATTTAGATTTATATTTACTCTTAGTTTTTATTTTCTATTGCTGTTTAAGAACTATTTAGGAACTTATTTACTTTTAGTAATTATTGGGACTTATTAATTAATTACGGGTTTATTAATAAACGTCGGAAAATCAATGACAATCCTATCAATGTATTATATTACAAGTTATTGCAATATGAATGTAGCTAAGCAATATCTTCTATGACTTTCATAATCTTCCATAGGTTGTCTAGTCATTAGGACTACATGGCATAGAAGATAAATGAAGTTGATTTGGTTCCTTAACCTTTTTCAATTGCTAGGTTACGATCGTCACGCTCAACAGCTCTACACGACTTAAGTTTGACTACGTACGGAATAAAACCTCCAATTCTTATCTGACCGCCAAGTTTTTTTTATCGTAAATTAAAATTTAAGGTAACATG
The DNA here is from genome assembly GCA_014132275.2 of Samia ricini. NCBI lineage: Eukaryota > Metazoa > Arthropoda > Insecta > Lepidoptera > Saturniidae > Samia > Samia ricini. The sequence goes on from AP028159.1 coordinate 8,360,058, forward strand.
GATTAAACTAAAAACTGACATAAAACAAACGTCACTATATATTATTCTTGTAGGATATAGAACTAGCTATATGCCCGCGGATCCGCTCGCGTATATTAATGGACAAATATATGTTGCATTTTATATAATGTAAGGATAAGGATGTAAAAAGAAACACGAGGGGGTATTTTTTGAAAAAAAAAAAAATTGTATTATTCTGATAACCGTTCCTATATACTCACACATATTATTGTAAGTAATAAAATATATATTAAAACCTGACCAAATAATATGTTTACGATTTAAAAAAGAATTGCATAAATCGGCTCAATGGTATAAGCCAATAAGGGACATACAGATTGGATATAGGTATTTCCCAAGGAACTCCACAATGGCTTATCCTGCGCCCCCGCAATGAGCGGATTCACGCGTCCCATGCTAGATTGTCTGTTCATATTGTAGGGGCCATTAACCCAGCGTTTTCCGGTAGGTGGTTACCATTCGACAGCCCTTTGGCCTCATCTTGTACCAGATCTACGAGCAAAGTGACTCATTCGCTGTCACTTAAGCTTGGCAATTCTTCGTGCAATGTCTGTCACTTTGGTTCATCTACAGATCTTCTCATTTCTATTTGATCACATAGATTCTATTATAATTATTATTCCGAAAGAGACTATGCAACCTAGAACAGTCCTGTATCATTGCAACCTAGGTAGATCTATTGTGAATGTGTGAATGCTAAAGCTTACTGTCTAAATCTACAGTCTGGATATACTGCGGAATCTTTTTGGTATAGAGAGTCTGTACCTCCTCCGGGAGCAACACGTGCTTATCCATAATTCGGTTGCGCATGAATATTAATAGATCACATTCACTCAAGGTGTGCTTTGTTTTCGTCCGTGCACAGAACCTGCACTCTCTTATGTTCTGGACACATCCATGTTATACATATGTTTGTTCAAATAATAGTGTCGAGTTAGTTGCTCTCACTAACACCTCTAGCTGATTCCTACTGATCATGAGGATCTCTTCACCTTTACGCCAAGTAAACAGCCTGATGAGTTCTTTGGGATTAATTTATCTTTGCAATTTGTTCCAGAATTCTATAACTTTACACACTGCATTGGAATTGTAACTTGTAGAACCTTGTAACCTTGAGCCTTATGAGGTTCACTATGAGCAACCAAGTGCCGTATGTCAACACTAGCAACACCCACTGATGGAAGATTTTCGTCTTCGGAAACTGCGGTATTTCAGACGAGAAGTTGTCTCAGGTGTGTCTGTCTGTAGTAGAGCTCGCGATCAGTTTCTGTCGACTTAATTGTAGATAACGTAACGAAATGTTTATTAAAAACTAGCCAGGCACAGACCAAGAATACAAATTACTAAAAAAAGTAGAATATTAATCAGTTCAATGATTCTCGAGAGCGATATCTTGATTAAACTTGTTTGAATTCATTAACATACAGTATTTCACTCTATATTATATCACTAGCTGTGACCGCGACTTCGCTCGCGTGCAATTCAGACAATTATATTCTAATAGACCGCCTATATTCTTCCTCTATCAATCTATATCATTACCAATATATTCATATCTATGTCCCGTCTCGTCCAGGAGAAGGTCACCCTGGCCAGACCAGACCACCTCTCAGACAGCCTTCTCAGTGCAATAGAAGGTTACACCCCTTCCCTCCTTGATTTGGAAATACGCCAGAGTACAGAATCCGCCGAAACTATGCACCCAGCCATTCATGGCTCAATAAGCCTTAATGGCACAGCATACTACTCATATGGTGATGAGTGTCACCTCCTGCCTCACGCCTACAATCAATGTTCTTTTAGTCCCACTCCCCACACCAATCAAATTGGCCTCCCAGTTCTACTCCTGAAGGTCAGATTGGGTGAGTATAACCTAGACCCAAACACCGGAAGCAACACATGGACATAGATCAAACAGTTCAGGCACGCCGTATTATATAATTTTTGCCGACTTCAATTACATTTATCGTGAATAATTATTGAAAATATATCTTTACCAATATAAAAAATAGCCTATGTATCTTTCTAACAGAGAAAAAATATTCATATCGGAACAGTAGTACCAAAGATTATCTTGAACATACAAACTCACAAACTTTACATCTTAATATTAGTATAGATTATATTGTGTTTTTTTAATGAATCCAGATAAACGCTATTCATACATTATATAAATACATAGATGTTACTATAGAGTATAAACTATTACCATACCAAATTTGATCGAAATCTGTTCAGTAGTTTTTGAACAAATTAATAAACAAACAGACTAATAGACAAAAATTTTAACCTTTTATTATTATAATATTATTTAGTATAGATTATCTATGCCCTTGTAATATTTCAAAACAGTGCAAATTATTAAAAAATAAGTATAACGCTATCTACGAATAATCGTCAGAAATACATGTATATTTTTTTTTAAATTAAATGTAAATAAATTATGTTGATTTAATTTAGATTTATTTCTGCTCATTTCACTATGCATTTATAATACTATCAAGCAGAGACATATTTATTGTGATTTTTTAATATGAATATAGATAACCGCTATTTATGCATTATATAAATGTATCTATTTATAAATGTTACTACAGAATATATACTACAATAATACCAAATTTCATCCAATTCAGTCCAGTAGTTTTTGCGTGATTGGCGAACAAATTAATACACAGGCAGATAAACAACATTTAAAAAAAAACCATCGAAATGTGTTCTGATTTCGATTCTGTCGAAGATTTCGTCCCTCTAGCCTTTTATGTAAGTACAGATTTTGGTGACGTTTTGCTCGCCATAGTTTGGTTATTGGGTATAAGCTAGATTACAACAGTCTATTGTGAATAGAATTCACATATCTCCCAGGAACTCGCGTTCAATCGTATACTTAATGTTTCTGTGTAGCAAATAGAAATTGATTTATATTAATTGCGTATTAAAATAATTTATCACTGAAGTCTAAAAGGTTTTACTCGAATGTATTTATTGTGGTACGTAATTAAAAGCGAAATACGTATGTATTGTGTTTTTCTACATAATCATTATACATGTAGAAAATATTTTCTTTTTATTATACAATAAATTCACTTCGGGAAAAAAATGAAAAGATACTTGCTACGTCAGATATTCAAAGCATCTGTGTAAATAATCATGTATTGAGCCAGTCATTGTACACGCGTAAACTATACGTATACAGTAATTATTTAAAAAAAATGTTTCGTTTATTTCTTTCCTTTGTCGTCATCATTTTTCAGACCTTCGTTTTGTGTGACAACTAATAATCGAAATTTTCTTTTGTTTGCACAACCTACTTTATTATTATCAGAACTAACAAGTAATGGCAGGACAAATGAACTGTCAATCACCATGATTTAGTGCTATGCTCGAAGTTTCCCTACGTGATCGAATTGCCCGAGGAATTATCAAAATAAAGTGGCAGTGGCCTGAGAACATTACTAGAGTAGCCTATGCCCGACGAGGCAAACGGGCTTTCGTACGGCAACCTCGTACTTGAAAACGCAGCTCGGATAAGCCCACCAAGCAAGGTTTTGGTTGACATGATGATGTTGAGGTAACCAATAGTACCATCTCATATCTTCCCACGGGTGTCGTTAATGGCAACTAAGGGATAAAAACAGAGAGTGAGCAGCAGCATCTTCTGAGTATCACAAACACCTACTACGATCGCCAACCCGCCTGTCAAGCGGCGATTACGGCAATGACCCCTCATTGGGGGAGGCCTATATCCAACAACGGACGTCTTATAGTTGAATGGATGGATTGTTACCCTTAATAGCTACAAAACCGAACTGATATCTACTTTTATTGAAATTCATGGCAAGTTTACATTTAAAAATCAAGGTCTCAAATTCCAAACATAAAATATTTCATGGTATTAGGAGATAACAGCATTAAGAAGGCCAAACTATTTCATGCAACAGAAGCAGCGAAATGCGGTCGTTCTCATTAAGAGTTTTCCTTGAAATAAAATGTTTATCAGACACTGTAAATATTCCATCATAGGGGGCGAAAATTGTGACACTATCGCAGAAGCTATTGTTGAATTGTTTTCAATGTACCGTTCAGAGATATTTATTTAAGGTATTGTTATTGTAATTGCCGTATGTATGCTTAAAGATGATTATTTGACATCCGGTAACTGTGACCGAGATAACGCTATTCGCCGAGATAACGTTTCTGTCCAAATGATTACTTAATACTTTTTAAATCTTCTTCTCAAATAATCAACACATAAATGCGTAAGTACCTAGGCCTTCTATTTTTAATTATACACAGTATAATTATTGTAAATGATTGTATCATCTCTGTCAACTTACAAGAAACTTATAAAACGATGTTTTTTATATCATATCTGAGCAAAGTCGTACCAGGTACCGCTCCTTTTACAAACTCGCCATGGTTTATTTTTAACAGTGTGATTAATAATGAATATCTTTGAGTTGTTTTTAATTTATCAATACATTTTATTGAAGTTAATAATAAATTCTTCTTTCAATTTTTATTTATAATTTATTGCAGTCATGATTACTAGTTCTGTAGACCCAACTTTGAATTATTTTTCTAAATTTCAAAGTTAAAACAAAATGGCGATTCTTTGTTAGAAATTTCATTGACTTCTGTGACATTTCAAAATGATTTCTCCGTCCGTCAATACACTTCACTCGTGCACAATAACCAAGCTATGACACGTAAAATGAAACTAAAATTATATAATACTAGCTGTGCCCGCGTCTTTACTCGCTTGGAATTCAGACAATTTGCAACCTATGTTCTACCCCTGGATCCAATATATCTCATTCCCAACTTTCATCAAATTAGGTTCAGAGTTTTGCGTGATTGGCGAACAAATTATTAAACAGACAAACACAACAAAATTTAAAACTCGAATGCGTTATGTAGTCTATTCTGAAGCCCCGCATAGTATTTTTTCTTGAATATCTTCAATGTAAAGATTTCGTCTCGTTAGCCTTTTATTAGAAGTATTTTACTAATTATATTAGATTGGGTTAAATAATGGATTTAATTTAAAATACAAAATAACTACCTATATTTTATCACATTAGAATCGCGCCAAAAAAAAACCGCTTACTTCAATTAGGTGTAAAGACTTGCCAATCATTTGCGTAAGCGTATGCATTCTAGAGGATTCCGAGATTCGATATAGCGGTGAAAGTGCTAGAATGCAGGTCCCGACTGACTGGTAACTGTGCACCGGTCTTCGGCGCCAGGCGCCATCGTCTCTCATTAATGCCATACCATCCTGTTTCTGCCGCATGACACTTTAATTAGCGCTCTTAATAAATTCCTCGCAGGTTTTAGTCTTTAATTAAAGGTATTTTAGAACCGTGTCGAAAAATAACTTTATTTAACAACGAAGTGAGGTATTTTTATTTTGAGACTTTGTTGTCAAGGTTTAATTTTTGTATTGTTATTAATTGTTGAGTATGTATTTTATGTGTATAGTAATAACATATATAATTATAATATTTACAAAATTAATAACAAATAAGGAATTTCATATATTTTTAATTACTAATGATAATTAAATCATAAATGTAGCTTTAACGTAAACAGACCTTTTTTCTATTTGAAGTTTTTAAATAAACATTTCACATAACTTTTTAAAAATACTTATGGGCTGTACCCGTCGCTTATAACAGTTTTTTTTTCTACTTTACTACGTTATGTTTCTTAATCTCTTAATTCTCTTACTATTCCGTCACAAAATATCTTGTGTGAAAATTAAGACGCGCGTCTTATTATGGAAGTCAATGTGTTTAATATTCAAAGATTTATTTAAAAAATTTCAAAAGTACATCATTTTAATTAGTTATTATCCTTAAGCTTCGGTATCCTATATATAACCCAACCAAACAAAAAATGTAACATCTGTGTTCTCAGAACACCTCTACAATTTCAAAAAAATCCTAGAAGAAATGAAACACTAAACGTCAAGTCAGTTTTTGCCGTTACCTCATTAAAATCGGTTTTATTACCAAGGTGCGATAACAGATTATTTACATCAAAAACAGATACTAAAAAGTGTGTATACAAGAAGCAACGACGTGTATAGATAATTGACACACACGCACACATACAAAGGAGAGTGACATACCGTTTGCCGTTACGAAATACGATTTTACTACCAATAGAAGGCAAATAATCTATGCTGGTTGGATGAAATGGGGACTAATTTGTGACTCCAGGATGCCATTTAAATTACAGGGCAGAATATATAAGTCCACTATAAGACTTGTTATATTATATGGATCAAAATGCTAGGCTAGCGAGAGGATGGATGAGAAATGATTGCATTTAGCTGAAATGCTAATGTTGAAATGTGTGGTATGTATAAAGAAGAATGTGCAAGAATGGATAAAGTTAGGAATATTAGAGAAAGTTTGAAAGTGACGCTATAGGTAGAAGTTGAAAGGGAATCGTTTGTCGTGGTATGAACATGTTATGAGAAGAGAAGCGCATATGAATAAAATAGTAATGAATATGAATGTGGAAGTATGGAAAAGTAGAGGAAGACCAAAAAAGTATGGATGGATTGTGTCCAGAATGCTACACACACTAAGCCTAAATATGGTTCTCAAGTGATGCTGCCGGAACACACCTATTGGTAATTGGCGACAGGTTTTCGAACTTGAGTGTTGTAGCTACCCAGGCGGGCATTGATAGAAAATGCCCTATCACCATGCTATAGTTTCCTTACGATGTTTTCCTTTACCGAAAGCTCAGGTTGATTTCAGAGTTGGATAGGTAGGTTTGAACCTATGTCTATAGACGCGGAATCCGGCCGCACTATCCACTGCGCCATCATCGCTTCAAATGATATAAAAATAAAACATACTGCGCCGAGCCCAAGTAAGTTAGGAACAGGACATAACATAAATGGTAACACTTCAAAATAATCACGTAAATAGGTTCAGAATTTATAACTTATTAGTAATAAGGAATTAAATAAAAATATATAACCATTGAAATTGGTGGGTTAAAATTAGCACGGAAATAGTAGAATCCCGAAGATCCACCCATATTGATTTGACGATGTTAATTCATATTTTCTTCAAACGTCCATGAGTTGGTGGATATTTATTCGATTCTTTTTAAATCAAAGTAATTCTATAGCCGTAAGTCAAATATTACAGGTAGAAACAGATGCTAACGGTACAGCCTACTTATTTTAAAAATGCATATATGTGATATGAATCATTTCGCATCGGTCGCGACATGTGAGATGCAGAGTGAAATATTTACAAAGAACCGGTCGTTGAACTAAGTTCATTACCCAAGGGTTTAAAACGTTCACCGAAGAATTAATCACTTCGGTGTTCTTCTTCGCGATACGCAGAATTTAACATGTCATAATAATAATTTACACTTCGATTATAATTAAATCCAGTTTAATAAAGCTATGTAGTGGTTTTATATTCTATGTTATATAAATAGTTTTATTTTTTAAATATTTGCTATTATTTATTTATTTAGCTTTGATTTAGATACTTTTTTTTTTATTTATTCAATTTTTAAATTAACTACTTTTTTCTTGCGATAAAATTTCGAGGAATGATAAATTAATAAAGAAAACTCATAATCGCAGACAAAAATACAATTTTCTCAAGTGGACAAAATCAACCCATTTGAGAAGTGCCCATATGATTGTTTATGCAAAAAAAAGTGTAAATGTAGATCTCTTAATAAGAGTTCATGTTACGTTTCTAGAATTAATGGCACTAACATTCTAAGTGATAATGTAAATTGTTTTGGCTGGCGGCGTGTCGTTCTGACACCCGCGGTCATGTATACTGTAGAAGGAATAATTTCCCGCTTCTCTACCATTCATTACATAACTGTTCCCTCACTCACCTCATCATAAATCTCTCTACGAGCGACCACTACTGAATACTTATTAGTATTAGTAACATTTAGCACTCTTTATCTGAGGCCAAAATTTTGGTGAATCTTGCCAAATTGCCTTGACCGTTATGCTTGTATAAATCTCTATATAAACACCTATCTGTTTTTATCCTCTGTTATTCAACCAATTTCCTTTTTTAATTCAGTAAGATATTGACGAGTTTCATTGCTGTCAATAATAATATTATAGAAACAGTTTTTTTTTTCCTCAAACCAATAATGATTTTGTTCATATTTCAGTTACTATTTTACTTAAATCTCTCTTATCATTTCCTCTCGACATTAGGACTTTCTTCTCTCTCATGTAGCGAAACGTTACACGACCTTGAAATTTCACTCTCAATTCACGTCTAATAATCGAATCGCCGCCCAAGAAGTTTCTCTTAAAAAATGATAATTAAAATCTCTTCGATAGTGTTCGAGTCAATTAAACAATAATCAGACAGCCAGACTGTTGCTTTTTTTTAAATATTTAAGAATATAAAATATGGAATTTACGGAAAGTTCGCCTCAATAACACGTAACTTTCATTTAAGTTTATAATAAAATGATCTTAAATATTTTATTTTTCATTCAGCAGTCAACTTCTTGTGATATAATATACTTACTTTGAACGTTAATATCTTAAGTTAATAAAATTTAAATAACCTTATTCAATACTGGGAATAATTTGTCCAACTTAAAAGATACTGTAGTTTTTGTCCTAATTAATTATTTTGGGTAAGTTCCTTTAAAACAACTACCAATCCAGGATTTTCCGAAGTACTATTAATTGAAAAGAATTCTAGATCAGTATATTACTTCATATTCTTTTTTTCATTGTAAAATTTAAAAAAAAATCCCGCTTCCCCGTTGCCCGCTCAACTCCGTGTTAGTCAAGCCTATAAAATGGTTCATTTTTAATTGAAATTTTACAGTATTTAAAAATGACAATCGTTTCTAAAATTTATTTGGTCACGGTTAACGTATTTTTGAAGTGATTATGGCTCCGTGAAAGCTTTCGCGTACATTACGTCGAAGGACATGGGGTCGCGTTCGAAGGAAATATCATGTTAAAATGATACCTAATGGTATAAAATATAATATATCGGCGAGAATAAATCTTTATAAATGTATATAAGTTAAGTTACTTTAGTTAATTATTCATACAGTTCGTCTTTACAGGTAAATACGAGATAATAATTCCATGGAAACCTAGATTACGTTTAATTATTGCAAACCGACTACAATACGGGTGCAGTAAAAATACATTTATTATTATTTCATTTTTAAATACAACAAATTGCTGAGTAACGATGCGTTATCTACATAAACCTGTTTATCAAAATTAACCCATGAAATTACACCTAAAAGATAATAGTACCAGAATTTTAAATTAAGCGTGTTAGTTTGTTAGTTGACCACTACAAAATACCCTGTCAGTAGTTCATAATCGAGTAGTACGGCCGGATTCCGCGTCAATCGACGCGGGTTCGATCCTCACCTATCAGAATCTAAAATCGGCCTGAGCTTTCGGTGAGGGAAAATATCCCGAGGAAGCCACAGTAGCATGGTGGTCGAGTATTTTATAATTATGCCCGTCTGGGTAACTACCACCCTCAAGTTTGAAAACCTGTCTCCAAATACCAATAGGTGTGTTCCGACAGCATCACTTGAGAACCAGTACCTCTAGGCTTAGTGCGTTTACCATCCTAGACCATATCGTCACTTACATCAGGTGAGATTGTGGTCAAAGCATTGAGCCTATCACATGTAAAAAAATAGTTTTACAAGAAATCTCAGGCTTTTTATTTTATTTATTTGAAATCGGCAGAGGATCTACGATTTTTTCGAACCAGGGCAGAAATTTGGTAGAGGCACCCCTCTTTCAAGCGTTTGAGATAAATTACTTAAAAAAACTCAATTCATATTATTATTTTGTCGTCCCCTGAAACTGTCGCCCGTGACGGATGTCCGGTTTCATCACGATGATTTTCTTCTCAGACTCAGGCTGATTTTAGAGGTGGATAGGTAGGTTAAACCCGCGTCCATTGACGAGGAATCCAGCCGCACTACCAAATGCGCCATCATCGCTTTATTATTTTTATTATTACCTAATAAGAAATTTGAAACTAAGACATGATGATAACAATTACATAAAGTAAAATATGTAGGTGACGTAATCTGTTTAAAATATGAAAAATATAAAATATGATAAAAAATGTAAAATATAACATTTCAATTATTTAAAAAGAGGAAAAAAGGAATTAAAAACGTAAATTTCAAGTTGAAAACAACAAAGTCAACGGAATATTCCGAAGCTTACGAAACCAGGTTAAGTGTACTTAAATCACCGGCATTAAGTTAAGACGAGCGTACCTTCTGCATACTCTATTCAATTCTCTTTACAATGGAATTCAATTATATATTTATAATTATATATTTATTGTTAATATGTACTCTTATGTTTTTCTGCCTTTGAAACGGGGTTGTCTTCCAAAGTAAAGTGATTCATGTAAAATATATTATATCATCTGATATAATATATATTTGAAAACCGTATTTTAATTAACGGATTAAGCGGATCCGTAACAAATTTGAAGAATTAGGTATTTTAGAAATCTATTGCTATCGCATTACGCTCCAAACAAAGAGTTATAAAACGCGAAAGAGACGACTGCAGCTCCGGCTTATTATACATGTGCAAAATAGACGAAATTATAACTTCGTATTCCCGTGTTTCCTCTTCCAAATCGGGGTCGATTAAAATTTTTCTTTCAATTATAAGATTAGAAAAACTTTGGCTATATCTCTACTTTTTGCCGTTTTTTAATTCATGAAAATTAAACGTACGTACATTTTTTGTTGCTACTAACATTAAGCAGAGGTATTTCTCACAAATTCAAATACCTGCCAGTAAAACTGTGCCAGTAAAATTGAATCGGATTTTCTTCGATGAGTTTCAATTTTTTTATGCAGAACCCTAATCATTTTCGAAAGTTAATTACGCGGAGTATCTTCAGCTACCTACCAAAAAAAAGTTCCGTCAAAATCTGTCCAGCCGTTCCGGAGATTACCCGTTACAGACAGATAGATAAAAAATTTAAAAATTATATTTTTGGTATGGGTATCATATATATTCATATACATTTAGTAAAAAAAATCATTTTGACATTACAGACACTTTAATTTTTTTTATTAGTATAGATAATCCATTACAAGAGGAACATACGTTTGTATTTTGTATGGTGTAAACGCCGCCCGCATATAGTCTTCAAAATGGCATGGATATTCCAAGCCTTCTTTTAACAATTACAGCGTTACAACACAAAACAATTCTACCATTATGTTAAATAGTAAAACTCGCCAAACGGAATTATGGATTAGCAAAGTAATATAATATCTTTGTATATTTTATTTATTTATTGTATATACGTGTTACATTACATCAAAAACTTATTAAAAGAATATTTATTGAATATGAGATAAACGTATTTTTGCCAACCGCAATCAGATATATTGATGTTCACACGGCATCATGACTGATGTTACAAATTAAATATGCATAATATTACCAATTTAATATATCTAATAGTTTCTATACTGTACAAAAAATTAGCTTAAGCCAGCGACTTCGCTCACATACACGGCTTATATTAATGTAAATTATGTCAAATTATTCAGATATGAATAATTGTATTCTGTATTCCTATTCTTGACAATGTGTTTGCAAAATGTCACGATGATCGGTTGGAGTAGTATAGGAATTAAAACGTAGCAAACAAACAACATTCGTATTTATAATAACCATTATTTATATTTCTCACATTTCGATACTAGTGCTTTATTCCATCCATGATAATAATTCACTCTAAAAGTAATGATGTACTGATGATGTAAGTAAGTAAGTATATATGTTCTCTCTAATTACAAAATTATAAACTAAGTTTGAGGAGCAGTTTAAATCTTATTTTTCATTCCTTCAAAACAAAATGTGTTTTCGGAGAAAAAAAAAACCATTATGACTTGATGCAAAAAGTAAATAAGCCATAGAAAAAATATAAGGATACTTAATGGAGCTAAAAAGGCAAAAACTCTGAATTGATATAAAGCTTAATGAAAATAAAGTTGAATGCTTAATTTAAATCATATCGAAGGTTAACTAAATTATTTTTTAGTAATATTAACTGTTAAAATATTAAATGAAAGGAAACGTAGAAAGTTAAACTTGGAAGTTTTAGAAATAATTTGTGACTAAAGAATTCGTTTGTCGTTCAAATTTCGAAGCTTCGTTTTTATCCCTAAAATGTTTCCAATGCTAAATTGAGTATAATAAAATTTTCGTAGATTAAAAACAATAATATCGAAATTAATAATTTTGCTCTCTTTCTATTGTAGATAGATAATAAAGCGAGTTAGAAATACATACATGATGCCGTATCTAGATTTTTTTATATTACAATTCAATACAAATACGAGTCAATATGATAAGCGCACACGAGGTTGTTTACAAGGTTTTTTTGCCCCAGTTTAAAAACTGACAGAGCTAAAATAAAATAGAGTAGTTGTTTAATAATAATAATAAATGATAATACATTAATTAATCTTCCCCTATCTTATTCTTGGCGCATATAAGACATGATATATTTGAAATTCATACGAAATTAAAAAAGAACAAGAAAACCTCCGTCTTTATTTATAACAACTACTGTTATAATATTTCTTGCATACTTGATCACTAAAGTATGATAATACGGTATACCAGTATGCTTAACATATTTGTGGATAAATATACGGCATCAAAGAAACTTTTAATATATACATGAGTCTAGTAAAAATTAAAGTCGCTACGAATTTCAAGTAATATTAAATTAGCTAAGAGAGAATCGGCTGATTTTTAACGTGGCCGTTCCAGCAACAAATTCATCCTTTGCATATCTTCTATACTAATAAATAAAGTTGAAGTCTCTGTTTGTAATGTTATGAATTGTAATGATATGAATGTATACACGATACCAAAAACCCCATTTCTAAAATTTTTCACTGTCTATTTTCCTGTTTGTTCCCTGTTTGTCTCCGGAACGACTGTACATATTTTGATGGAACTTTTTTGGTAGATAGCTGAAGTTACTCTGGGTACTTTTAATTTTCGAAAATAATTAAGGTTCCGTGTAAAAAAATTAAATCTCATAAAAAATTGAATACAATCAGATTCAATGTACATTTTTACAGGCAAGTGCTATAAATTTATGATAAATATTATTGCTTTGTTTTAGTACTAAAATTTTTTTTGGAAAATTATTAGGGTTACGTAAATAAAAAAAAATAAACGCAGTGAATAATATATAAGACGCGGGTGCAGCCGCGGCAACACATATAGTAAAGTTAGCAATATTGTGAATGACTACAAAGTTCAACGTTGCTCCCATGTTAAATCGGCTACCAAACGATGGCTTGATAGCATTTCCTACGAATAAACAGAACAGCTATTGCAGATACTATGTTAGTAACCAGCTCTAGAACCACACACACCTATTCACACAAACACATCACACACACGCTCGCATGCACAAGAACAGGTACCTACCTGTACCTACACATTCACACAATAGACACACAAATTAAACCTATTTTTACACTTTTACAGCTAGCTTTAATTATTGTATTCAAATTTTCCTGTGATGTTTGTATTTCATTTAAGTCAATAGCGCCATCAACAATTGTACAGTACATCTATTTTAGTATCTAAGGCTTCCATGCTGCAGGCACTGCCTGGTTTGGAGCCTTAGTTAAGATTATATTATTTTGTAAATGTTTTGAGGAAATAAAAATATTTATATTTGTGTATTTGATTATAATCAGTAAGTAACGCAGCCAGCATGGGTGCCACCCGGTACGAATATTGTTGTAAATAAAACTAAACTCAAGTACATCAGCAACCCAAAATGGCTAAAATGTTTGTGATTATCTATTATTGAAATATGCAAGTGCAATACAATTTACCAAAGTTGGTAAAAGTTCTGATATATGGTAAAGATTTTTCTGTTCTATGATATTGCTATTCATGGTCGAGTGTCAGTCACCCTTTAAGAGGATAAGCGAGCGGCATTTATTCAATATAAATGTAGTCCCATGTTTCCTTCCTGGATAATAGGATTATAGTAAATATTTTTACCATATTATATATATCCACCACCGGCATACCTGTACGTTCTGTTTTTTTTTTCATAAATTAGTTTTTATGGAAACTAGGAGCCATTGAAAAAAATGCTCGACTTTTACCGTCATTTTCAGATGTTCGTCAAACGAATTTGATAAATAAAATTTAAAAAAAGCAAAGCGTAGAGGCAAAGCAAAGTTTTCTTATTCTATAATTGAAAGAAAATTACAAATCGGTTCAGTTTTGGAGGAGGAAACAGGACACTACGAAGTGATGTTTTCGTCTATTTTGCATTGGTAAAATCAGCCTGAACTGCAGTTGCGCCTTTCGTGTTTTAACTCTTATTTGGGACACAGCGTGACGGCAATACATTTCTCAAATACCTACTTTTCAAATCTGTCGCCGACTGCATGCCCTCTTAACGAGTGACACCCGTGGAGGTCCGATCCCCCTTGCTACACCTCTTATTACAACCACGTATCCGTAACCGCATTAGTTATGGATACGACTTGTAATACAAGATGGAACAATGTAGTCGGTTAATTTTTTTACTTGGTTCTTATACTCATATAAATGTTACATGTTCCCATGTTCCCAACGTGGCCGATAACGCCCCTTTGTGGAAGTAGAGCATCCAGAAAAAATTAGAGGGCATTGAGTTAGCGTAGAGGGGGCTTGGGTAGATTAAATATACGTAATATATTCACTTTAAAAAAGGCAAATAAATTAAGACTGGGTACTCTAAAAAATAACATATTTTGAAAGTGAGCAGTGAGAAAAATAAGGTTGAGTAACTGTGGCTTTAACATTACAAAGGTTTTAATTTTATTATTATTATTATCTAAGAGTCAATAATTTAAAATAATATTTTAACGAATTGAATAAGGTGATTTATCTTTTATCAATAATTCTTTAATATATATTCAATTGGAGATCTTTTCAGTTGTAGCAGGTGCTATTGTGGTGCAGGAATGATGAACCAATCTAAACTGGTTACTAGTAGTTTTAATTTTTTCTTCGCAATGAATTTGTTACGGTTGCAGATAGACAGAGTAATAAAATATTGTATTGCTAATATTAGTCTAAATAATATTTTTTAATGAGTTTTAGTAGCTTGTGGTTTGATGAACCCGTGTTGGGCAAAGCACATGTACTTCACACAATATATATAAATCAGCATCATTTAATAAAATGTTAATTTACAATAAATTAAAAAAATATATAATTGAACTGTATTTAAAAAAGTCATTATTTTTAAATGATATTCTTTACAACAAATTAATTATTTTTATTCATTTTACTAGTAAGATATAACAACACGACATTACTAAACATATTATAATACCCATATTCAAAATGTATCAAGCAACAGTGAAGAAATAATTATATGTTCATGAATGTATAATCTAGATACAAGGTAAATAAACGATTAATGAATTTAAGAAAAAATGATTTTTAAATCAGATTTAATAATATCTTTCAATTCTAATGTCAGCTTATTGACTATCACTCAGCTTAGAAGTTTTTACATTGAAAGTATAATAATTTCGTAGAACAGGTTCTTCTGTAGTATTTTGTGCATTGACTCTGCATAATAAATGGTAAATTAACACAGTTAGAATTTTACAATGGTTAAGGCTCTAGAAGTTACATTAATATAACTTTCCGGTATTCCTATAAATCATTATAATTATTACACGAATAATGACAAATTACGTTAGTAATTTAAAATAATCTAAACTAAATTTAAACTAAGAAACTACTAACCACACCACACATATGATGTGATAATAAGACATTTACGATAAAGTTCCGATAATAGTTTTATTAATTGCCAACAGATATTTAACACATATTTAATAATATTTAACACATATGATAATGTTAGTTATTAGGAGTTTTTTTTACTTTGTGTAAAATACACTAGCTGTGTGCCCGCGGCTGCACCGGCGTTTCATATATTGTCATTGCGTTTTAATTCTTTATTAGGAACCCTAATTATTTTTTCTATATTTAAAGTGAAAGTATTTCTCATAAATTCAAACACTTGCCCGTAAAAACTATGCATTGAATCAAATTTTGTTAATTTTTTTAGTTTAAATTGGTTTACTCGGAACTCTATTTACTTTTTCAAATCAAAAGTACCCTAAGTTGTGCGGAGTAACTTCAGCCATCTACCAAAAAGTCCCGTCAAAACCGTTCCAGCCGTTCCAAAGATTACCCGGAACAAACAGACTGACATACATACAACAATTTAAAAAATTGTATTTTTGTTATAAGTTTCGTATATACATTCATATGTATTTAGTTTAAAAAAAATAATTTTGTAATTACAAACAGACACTTAAATTTTATTTATTAGCATAGAAACCACATTTTCCGACAAAGTAAAAACTTTCTAACTTTTTACCAAACCAATTATTTTCATAAACTATTAATAAATAAAAAATTACTTACCAAATATTTTTATATGAAATTTCATTGTGTCAAAGTTGCACGCAACGCACGGTTTAGCACGAAACACTCGCACGGCAGACGGTATCTTGTCGAACGTACGCACGGCGGTGAATGGCTGCTAGCGCTGTATCAGCGGGTTGCGCGCGCGCTAGGCATTCTACGACTGCCTTTGCCTTCCTTTTGCGAAGGCCTCGCGTGCTACTTCATTACATCCTATCGTCAATGAGCGTTAATATATTAACTTTAAAGTTAAATCTGATGACATACCTCCTTCTAGGCCACAAATCCATTACCCTCGCTTTTCGCCATTTCGGCTACCTATTCTATCATGATACGATAACATAGTAAACTGGTTAATGAGGTGAAACATACATAATTATAATATTTATATTTTAAAAGAATTTATAACAGCTCCGAATGTGTATTCGTTCATTTTAAGAATACGTTGATTTCGTTTATCTCTTATACCATCATCAGGTACTGACTAATCTTTTAATGAATTTATAGATATATAAGTTTTATTAAGTGCTAATCTTAAGAGGATTTGGGAGCGGCGTTTATTCCATATAAAACATGTTAAATATTTTTGTATAATGTATATTCACGACTGCCATGCCCGTACATTGTCCATAAATTCATTATTATAGAAAATTTTAAATAAATGCAAAATTTTTACTTCCGTCAAATATTTTGATGAATAAAAATTAAAAACAAAACGTAGAGGCATGAACAAAGTCTTTCTTACTTTATAATTGAAAGAAAAATCAAAATTGGACCAGTTTTGGGGGAGATAACAAGGGAATACGAAGTGATGCTTTCGACTATTTTGCATAGGTAAAATCAGACTGAGCTGTAGTTATCCCTTTTGTAACTCTTTCTTTTGGGCGCGGAGCGATAGCAATAGATTTCTAAAATAACTATTTTTCAAATTTGTCGCCGACCGCGTATCCTCTTAACAACATGTTCTCAATTTAATTAATTGGGAGAATGTATGCGATTCGAATGATGTTTGTGAATGACTAGACAGAGTAGGTATGTGACAATCATGAATAAATGATTCATTTATCTTTAGAAGCGATGCAATCCCATTGGTCTATTTTTAATTATACGTATATAGTTGAAACTCAATTTAGGCCCTGATAAGGCGCTTATGAACGTCAAAAGACTACCACCAGTTCGGAAAACAACTCGGTTACCGAGAAGAACTGGCAAGAAACTCGATCTGGTTTTTTGTTAATATGTTATTTGTAGAAGCACATTATTAGAAGCTTAATTAGTAGTGGCACAGAGAAGGGTGTTATTTCCAGACATCACCATCGTTCATATAATTTTCGTCCCCATAATAAATTAACCTTTGTAAATATTATTATAATAAAACACATAGGCTCTTTGTTTATTAGTTGGGTTAAAACGCAACTGGGTTAAACACTGAAAAACGTAACTAGTTCTATTCGCTGACTATTTTTTGTTAAGACACTTTAAAGGAACAATATTGAATTAAATAAGTCGACACAAAAATTACCACTTTCGCATTCCTTGGAATATATTATTATAGGCCTACAGCATCTTTCCATTTGCCTTATAGGCACTCTCTGCCAAAAAGAGCCTACAGTATAGTCAGGTTGTAGGTCTAGGCAGTAAGCTTTAGCAATATAGGGACGATCACAATAGATCTGACTAAGTCACAGTGATACAGGACTGTTTAAGCCTGCATAGCCCCTTTCCGAATAATAATAATAATAACATATTGAAATTACGATACTATTTTAAAAGGTTCATTAATAAATGTAAATGCTATTAATAAAATTTGTATATTTATATTATACCCGACATTTTTTTTAATTAAGCAATATAAATCATTTTCCAGGCAGTACATAAACTCTAATGAAATGCATGTTATGAATTTTTTCCTTTTTTTTTATCTAGCCTTTGAGTAAAATTTCACCTGATATTAAGTAATCTGTAGTGTAATATGGTAGTAAGCTAAGCTTACAAAATCCAAATCGACAATGTCAATAGCAAATACCAGAAAACAGCAATAGATTAGCGACAGATTTACGATTCGTTACCTCTGTACTAAGGACACTTGACTAACACTATATCCTACTAACCTAATTTATACTATCAGTTTGTAATATTTAATTTATATTACGTTTTACACAATGTAAATATATCTAACTGATCCAATATTTAACTGTAAGCAACTGTTATTGCTCTATATCTCATTCATTGATGTTTTCATTTTCTATAAGGTTTTATGAAACAATGTGCAATTATTATAAGTTGTATGTATTATACTTTTCAATGTAAATGTCAACGTATTTTGTTTTTGTTCTGAGTTATTAAAACCAACGCATTTATCACACAATGTTGTATTTACATAGCATCAATTTACTCTGACTGTTCAAGTAAGTTACTATTACTTGTTGCGTATTATTATTATTTACGTATCTCCATGTGTAAACGTATTTTATTTATGCGTTCGCGTTTCATATGTTCTTCACTGCATTTAAACTTTTTTATACCGAAACCTAATTATATTTAAAAAAATGTTTGCTACTAACATTAAGCAAAGATATTCCTAACAAATTCAAATACCTGTCTGTAAAACTGTACATTGAATCGGATGTTATTCACAAATTTGATTAAGTTTTATTTTTTTACGTGGATCCCTAATAATTTATGAAAATTAAAAGTACCCTTAGTTGCCCGGAGTAACTTCAGCTATCTACCAAAAATAAGTCCTGTCAAAATCGGTCCAGCCGTTCCGGAGATTACCCATTACAGACAGACATTCATATCTATTTAGTAAAAAACAATAATTTTGTCATTACAAACAGACACTTCAATTTTGTTTATTAGTATAAATAACATAACTAAAATATGAACGTGTACATTATTGAAAATTAATAAAAGACTAAACAACAATACATTGGAATCCCTACGAACAACCAAAGGAGGTTGCTATTAACTCATTTCTTGTACAAACTTTTGAATTTCCTGTTATCTGAACATTACTTATTTGTGAACCACTTTTTATTATAGTTATATTTGTTTGTATTTTACTTTAGAGAGGAAGGACGCCCAAAAAAATTATGGTTAGAGTGTGTGAGGGAAGATATGAAGACATAAGGGTTGAATGAAGACATGGTGGCTGATAGAAATGTATGGAAAAAGAAGATATACCGCGCCGACTTCAAATAACAAATTGGGAGCAGGACGATGATGATGATAATTTTACTTTAAAATAAAATATTTCACTAGTTAAATAAGTTACTCAAATAAAATCCGAGTATACGAGATTAAATAAAGTGAAATAATGCGATAAGGATACCAATTGTAATTAATATTTATCTCTATAAAATTCTAAACCAGGAAGACTCGAATTGTCGGACTACTATAACTACTATAGAACATAATAAATGAGTATGTTCCCAACGAGCGCAGGGCTACTGGTTCTTGTAAAAATAAAAGACGTTTCCTATTTTAGTCGCAGCGAGGCTTTTTATAGAGAAATTGCTAGAGGCAGATTCAAACTATTTAATGTCTGAGAACGCATCGACCATATAAAACGTTGTAAAATATTAAAACCGGTATGTGAAAGTGTTAAATGCCTAGAATACTAACTATGGAGCAACATGATTTTAATTTATTTTTTTTCAAATGTTATGCATAATTCGAAATTTCGATATTTTTCAAGTTTTTCAATCTTATCCTTTAAATATCTCAAAAACTATTATAGATACGGAAATGAACTACAGTTCATTTTAAAGAGGATTATTAGAATCAAAACCGAAGTTTTGTTTTTATAAATACGCTTCCTCTGAGCCATATTGTTTCAATTAATATAAATCGTAACTAAATAAAAGATATGAATTGCTTTTTATAACACAACGAATACACATCAGATTTTGCTTTTAAGAATGATTGTTAAGAATACTCGCATTTTAGAGGAGTGTAACTCTAAAAACTCATCACAACATATAATTAGGACGTTACAAATTTTGCCAGAGTAAGGAGCCACGTTTTCTTGGTAATAGTTATAAAATACTTAAATGGACTTTAAAATTAAACAAGGAATTAAAATAAAACACTTCGCTGCAAGTTTTAAGCGTGATCGATGATATTCAATCGCATACAGGATAATATTAAAACTCTAGCGTCATGTTCTCGAACAACTTCTACGACTTCATTATATAAGTAATCTTCTATGCTAATATCGGTTGTTTATCAACAGCTGATTTCATCGCCGGGATGTTTTGTATCATTTGCATAGTCGTAAGCTTGACTAATCTTCTGACACTTTCTACTCGTAAGCCAATCCAAGACATAATTACAACCAAGAGTTCAACAATTTGTGCGCATGAGGTCAGTAAATGCACGTTGGGTAATGCTGGCATTTTATTTACCAATCAATCGTTATCATTTTTAGATCGCCTTAATACATTACAGACAAGATCACTCGCAATTAATAAGCTCAAAAATAAAAAAAATGCTAATCCTTATAAAAAAATTTCCCGCTAAAATACTTAGCTATTTCTACTGTGTTTTTAACGAAAGTGTTAAGGTTAAAACGAGAAAGACCCTTGGACCCCTCCGGGAGCGGCCTAGGACGTCCTCCAAACCCCAATTGGGTAGGCTCCTATTACTAATTATTACTATTACTAATTTAGACAAGCTAGATCTAGTGAATGATCGTCATAATTTTAATATTAGAAGTAAAGACAAGTTGGCCGTCCCACGCTTTAGGTTAAGTAAGTGTAATAAAAGCTTTATAGGTAATAGTATTCGGTTTTACAATAAGATCCCAAGTAACATTACCGATTTACCTGACAATAAGTTCAAGTATTATGTCAAGCAAGTTTTAATCTCAAAAGGTTATTACAGGATGGATCATTACGTGAACGATAGTGATGTCTGGAACTAACCCACATCTCTGTGCTTCCGCTAACATTATTAAGACTACAATTTGTATAGTTTTTTATATGACAAAAAAAATGATATATATTATATTTATTAAAAAAAAAAGAACCAGATCGAGTTTCTTGCCGTCTCTTCTCGACTGGGTTGTTTTCCGAACCGGTGGTAGTGTTTTAGACGTTCATAAGCGCCTTCTTAGGGCCTAAATTGAATAAATAAATTTTGATTTTGATACTGCCACCAAAGGAATACAGCGATACTTTAATGCGTTAGCATAACACTGCACCCACACTCCTCCACTCCACATACAGGTAAATGGATTCTGTAAGCAACCATAAAATCCGTAATATCCCTTAATCATTGTAGATTTAACGTGGGATAAATTCAGCACTATCCGAGGTCCGTGCCACTTTGATGTCTTTGCGCTAGTTCCTCTGAGCTGAGTGCCTTAAATACTTATTTTCCAAAAGTACGTCATAAAGTGAAAACGTCAAGGCACTTCAGGTCAATATTAATTTAACAAAAGAAATTTCAATCTAGGTATAAACATATCGACAAAAAAACAATTCGATTAAACTTACTTGGAAGTAATATATCCTTAGATTGTGTTGATTACTTCACCTAGACAATGTAAGAAATATTGGAGAATATAATCTGATGTTTGATGAACAAAATATAGACGTACATAAACTATATCATATTTTATTAAAAATAAAAAATTATTAAAAAATTTTCTAAATGGAAAAAAAATCACACAATTTACAGATATCATGAGTGACAGGTTGTAATTGTAACTTTTGTTGGTACAGTTAACACAAATAACTGCCATTGTTTGGATTAGATATGACTATGTAAGGCCACGGTTACAATTGATGCAAAATAGTTTTTGGATAAAATACATACAATTACCGTGTGATGCCGGCCAAGAATAGTATCACCCCATATTTTCCCGTGGGTGTCGTAAAAGCTACTAAGGGAATAACCATAGGATGGGCAGCAGCATCCTCTGAGTACCACAAACACCTACTACGATCGCCAACCCGCCTGCCAAGCGTGGCAATTATGGCATTCCCCCCACCTTATTAGGGAGGCCTACGTCCAACAGTGGGCACCTTATGGTTGAATGGTTTTACAATATAATTAACATTATCTAATAGATAAATATTCTCTAATGTATTCATGTTTTACCTGGAGAAGCAACTACAACCAAAAACCAAACAACATTCTATATCTTGAATAATACATTCACGGACAAATTTAGGAGAGTAATTATTTCTATGGAGAACGTATTACTCATCTATATTAATAATATATATTCAATTTGAAAATAAAATAACGGTAATCATTTAGTAAAATCTACAAGCTAATTGCAAATATGCATATCAAGTATTTTAATTATTGTTTTTTTTTTAATATTTCTCATGTATCTCCTTTTTAAGCGTTCCTCTAAATTTGTTCACCAGCTTATATTTACACTTCGTTAGAATTTGCAACCATTGGAACCGTAGCCTAATTAGAGCACCTGCAACATTTTATGTATAAGTAAGTACCTATGCGTTTAAATATTCGTGTATGTATCTTAGGCATTTTAATGTTAAGTTATTATGACTTTCCTCTTATTACATAATTAACAAATACCTTGTACAAACACTGTCGTATGAGTGACTTTATCATTTCTGTAGTTAAATTTAAATCAATGTTTCTGCCTATTATATTTACACCAGTCAATTTACCACGTCAAGCGTTAATCAAGACTTTCTTGGTTTATGTGAATTATGAAAATGAAAAACATGTTTATTTGCAAATACATCGCATTCAACATAATGCCTGTATCTTGAAGTTATTTACCCGGTTATTTTTTTTTAGTTCTTAGTATCTATTCGCTTTTATTGTAGTACAGCCTCCTTAACCACTCAACCATTTACCAAAATCTTCTTCGCTTCGTACGTCGTACTTTTGTGAAAGGTTGTCCCAACTGATGAAATGCAATCTGAAATACTCGCCGGTTCAATAAGGTATGGTTACCATTATTTGTAAATTTAATAACTTTTGGGCTTTTTGGGTCCATTTCAATTTTACGCGACTTTAGACAGTTTTGACTCCCTCTCCGTATTATCATCAAAATTAAGCTAAGCTCTTAAATCCCCCTCAACGCTTCTATGCTAACGTAAGCATTAGCATATTTTTTACAAAATCTTAATAACTTTCTTCAAGTTGCAGCTTGAAATTCTTTTTCACAATATTTCTTGTTCAATGATATTAGCGAGTAAATAGTAGAAGATAATCAATTATATCTGAAAATCCTATTCGAGAATGGAGAAATAGGGTTTCCATATGTTATCAAAAATTAATAAAGTATACCAACCCCCATTGGTTCTTGTGTAATACTTCAAAGACCTCTCTAGGATTACTTAGTATTCTTGTTTGTTGATTGTGGTCATTTTAAAAACCCAAATTAATTATTTGCCAAATAAATGATAATTTGCAATGAATTCCGAACGATATGGTTCATTAACTATTTATTAATGTATAAAGTCACTACTAGCTGTGCTTGCGGCTTTATCCGCTTGGAATTTAATCCTTCTGAATACAATATATGTCATTACCAGCTTTCACCGTATTCGGTTTAGTAGTTTTTGTGTAATGCACGAACAAATTAATAAAAAGACGTACAAAAAATTTTAACACCGTCGAAATGTGTTCTATAGTCAATTCGAAATGTACATACAGATTTTTTCTCGTTAGCCTGTTAT
This sequence comes from Samia ricini, assembly GCA_014132275.2. Classification (NCBI taxonomy): domain Eukaryota; kingdom Metazoa; phylum Arthropoda; class Insecta; order Lepidoptera; family Saturniidae; genus Samia; species Samia ricini. Next base: position 8,384,292 of record AP028159.1, read on the forward strand.
TATAATTATAGATGGAATCCAATTGAAACATGTTAAAAACATAATTAACCTTTTGATAATTTCCGCTATGTTGATTTTCATGTTTTGAATGTTGTTTATCAACGGCATCGATGTAAAAGTTGAGATAGATCCCATTTATGACAGTTTTATCATCACTAACCGGGTGCCATGTTATCTCTTTAAAACTGCGTTGCCATGATCTCCAACACATCAAAATATCACGTGAGTTCACCTTGAATGTTTTGAACAGAAAACAATATATAGATTATATTCATTAAGAATTGTTATGTTGATATGTTATTTTGTGTTATTGTAAAAGTGGTTCAAGTCAATAATCTATACTTAGAATAATAAGCTAGCGAGACAAAGTCTGTACGTAGAAGATATTTAAGAAAAAATACTATGCGACGCTTCAGATTCGACTACGGAACACTGTCGATAATTTTTTTTAATTTTTTGTTCGCCAGTCACGGAAACGTTACTGAACCGAATTCCATAATATTTGGTAATGACATAAATTGCATCTCGAGAGAGAACATAGGCTGTAAATTGTGAGAATTCCAAGCTGGTGGAGCCGCAGGCACAGCTAGTTGTAAATAAAAAAAATCACAGTAGAATTACATACACCTGCTATCATCACAAATGTGAAATAACTGTAATATTATGCGCTGCGCACTTTATGTAAAACCCATATACAGTTACCTACTAAGATAAATGAAATTTCTAGAATATATTCATTATATAAGGAAAGTAATTCAATAAGTAGGTATTCATATCTAATTATTCAAATAAAAGGAGATATTTGTTCACTTAACGACACATACACTGAATAAATTATACTTCAATTATTCAAACTCAATGTAGTAGGAAAGACTATATAATAATTTATCTATGGTAGTACCTATTTGAGTTCGAAATACTTTTATTATCTGTACCAGTACTCGCTAATCCGCAGTGCAGGATCCATGTTATACAAAGCTTTACAAATAACAATAACAACAAAGTCGCAGGCGCCGGCTAGTAAGATTTATAAATGCAATGTAATTGTGACTACATTTTTAAACATTTGGCTCGGTCTTTATCTTATGACGATTGTTCTGAAGTGAGTTATTGACAAGATATTTACAGAAAGATAAAATGTCAAAACAGATCAACAAATTTTCGCGGCATGCTTCACTTTCTAGCACATGTCTTCGAATGAAAGATATATAAATGATTATTACACAATAATATTAATAATCGACTCGACTAAATTAGTAACTGCAAAATTATTACCGTTTAGAAAATTCTAAATCATTTCTTATATTTTATAAAATATGGCATTATATGTTTATCAAATCAGAAAATTTGGGTTATTCTTCTTGAACAGTCTAGGAATATTTTACTTCGGAATGACTTTATTCTAATTTATTTGTCGATTTGTTTTTAACCAGATTGAAATTTCTTGTATTACTTCCATATTATACAGGTTGAACTTTTGAGGTTAGCTGGGTGAGTGACAGCTAGCACAAGGCACCAGTAGTAAGGACTTCAGTTTGAGCTGACGAGACATTAATTCCACGGAATTTAACTTTGTTAAGTTAAAGGAATCTACGTATCTCAAGGAGTAAAGAACCCACATACTACCTACGTGTAGGGTAGTGGGATACAGTGTAATGCGTGTTACACTAGTACATGAAAGTGTGACTTTATCACGCTGTCAGCAGGTACTGAAGTCTCCACAGATGGGGATCGAAACATGTCCTAGGCCCCTGCCGGAAGCAAACACGGATGAGAATTAGGTAATATCAAAGGCCGCACACATATAGTGGGTAATTTTACTGCTCCTATTTAAATCGCTTTGTTTCTCTTGATCGATTATGCCAGTGGCAAATTTACATAAGGTCAGTACAAGGGTACGGTGATACAGTTTTAGTAATCGTCGTCAAAAATATATAAATAAAATAAAAAACCTTTATTGCTGTACACAATTACACATGCTATAAATTGGGAAAATAAAGTATGCCTAAACTTAGGCTACAAATTACATTTAATATTTCTAAGAAAATCTTATCGGGAAACGGTCGTTATTCTGATATACCTTGTTTGCCGACAAAGGCATTCTCCAAAGATTTTCACACTGTCTTTTCTTTTGTTGTACGAATTCATATTGGACCCGCTATATTCTTCATTTCATCTTCCCACTTTTAATTTCTCTACTTTTTGCTATCTCGTAGATACCATTCTGTTATTAGTTTTAAAATATATCTTAACGCAAATAAAAATGTTAACGCATTATGTACATTCAATTTTCAATATTTCTTCTAGTAATCGATATAAACCACTATTTCAATAGGAAATCAAACTGTTGTAGGTAATTGTTTTGTGCAAAAAAACAGCTTCTGGATAGTTCCCTCATCATATACTTACATTATTACTTTAGAACCCTATAACTCGACAACTTACAGCGTTAATAGCTCCATGATAGTCTGGTCAGATTCCGCGTCGATGGGCGTGGATTCTATTTCATTATCAATTGCTGATAAGCCTGAGCTTTCAATGAAAGAGAAGATCGTAATGAAAGTTAGGCGTGGTAGTAGAGCATTTTCTAACATCACAATAAAGTTGAAAAATCTGTCATATGCATAGATAGATACATATACTTCAATACCAACAAATGTGTTTCGATAACATCACTACAGACTCTTGAGAGCCGGTACATCTCGATTTTGCGAATTTTATCACATTCTAAAAAGACGTAAACGGCAAGTGACGAGATATAATATAATATAATCGTATAAATTTACATCGTTGCTTAAAAAATAACTGTTGACTTTTGTCAGTTGTCTTCTTCTTCTTAGATAATGACAATTTGTGTATAAACAATTTTTGCCAATGTCATGTAGGTTAGATGTATTTTCAATCTTGTATCAGCGTTGCCAAGTCCTGCGAAACGGTGACCCATCCTGCTCGAACTTTCCATGGATCTTTGTCGGCACCTCAGAATAAATCTTACTCGTTTATTATCCATAATAAACTTAATAACTTATCAAAACGCCACCTAGAAAACTTGTTATAAAGTCAAATAAACAAGTTTAATGAATTAAAAAAAATAACTGCTACATGACAGACTCTGACAGGGATCTCCCGCCTAAAACACGGTCTAATGTGTATTATTTTACATGTTTATGTTATGACAGGTGACATTTATGACATAATGTATCCATTGGCAAGGTCAGTTGATATCAGTGATGACAGCTGCACAATGAATACAGTATTTTTACAGCGCTTACGGTTTTACAAAAATACAGCGAATGAAGACTACTGTAGTAAAATTAAAGTTCGAAATTAAGAATCTGCTAAGTAAAACGAAACTCTATAAAGTTATAGTGCATATAGTTAGAAAATATTTTTTTTCTTATTTATTCCTTTCTAAGAAATAGTTAAAGATACTAGACCACGCTGACGTTGGTGATGTTAATCTGTGTGTTTACCATCCTGGATCAAGTCTTCACTTAGCATTAAGTGAGATTGTGGTCAAAGTACTGAGTCAATTCAGTAGTACGAAAAAATGTCCCCTTACTTCGTCCACATGGAATTGCGTTTTTATAAATCGACGATTTTAATAAAACATAAGTACACATTTAAATAGAGCTTCGATATTAACTCGTCCCATTATTCACCTAATAATAAAAAAACATACATTCATTTTTCTATGAAAGGTGTTTTTTTTTCATTTATTTATGCAGTTAAGCGATGATGGCGCATTTTTGAAGCGATGATGGTGCAGTGGGAGGTGCGGCTGTATTCCGTGTCCATCGACGCGAGTTCAATCCCACCTATCCAACTCTAAAATAGTCCCGAGCTTTCGGTGATGGAAAACATCGTCAGGAAACCATGACGATAGTGTATTTTCTAATGATGCTCGCCTGGGCAGCTACCACCCCTCAAGTTTGAAAACCTGTCGCCAAATACCAATAGGTGTGTTCAGGCAGCAAAACGTGAGAACCAGTACCTAGGGTGTTTACCATCCTGGACCACATTGCCACTTAATATCAGGTGAGATTGTGGTCAAAGTACTAAACCAATATCGAGTAAAAAAAATATAACTAACAACGTACATATAAAGTATCATGACTAAAAATTGACTAAAGTTCAATAGAAATTTGCATAGACATTTTCAGCCAATTTGGAGTGTTTAAAAGAAATTTCCAATAGTATTTGTTACTTCGGGATATGGACTATTTCCTGGACAGAGAGACAGAAAGGAATTTAAAAAATCTTATAAATGTGTTTGTCGTTGATTTTAAGATCACCCCGAGTAGTTTTTCTCAAAAATCTTTAATATACAAATTGTCGTTTTTTATGTAGTTTTATTATAAGTACAGAAATAGATTTTTGACATCTGCTTCTAAATTTTTTTTCTTCTAATCTAATTCTTCTCCTACTCGTTGTCTCAACTTAAATTACTTGATTCTTTAAATAAAATATAAATCAATAATGAATGCATATATACTACTATAATAAATAAAATTGAAGTGTGTTTGTAATGTAAAAATATTTTATTTTACTAAATAGATTTGAATGTATAAGTGATACCTATGCCAAAAAATACATTTTTTTTCTGTATCTTAATATGTTTGTTCCCAGTAATCTCCGAAACGGCTGGACGGATTTATAAAGTATTTTTTTTTGTAAATAGCTGATGTTACTGCGCGTAACTTACCCTAAGTTTTAATTTACCCTTTTAATTAACGAAAATAATTAGAGTTACGGGTAAAAAAAAATTCTAACTCTTAAAAAAATTAATAAAATCCGATTCAATGCACAGTTTTACGGGATTAAATGCTTTCATTTATGAGAAATATTTTTTTCATTATCTCAGTACTAAACAACTATTAGGGTTACGTATAAAAAATTAAAACGCAGTGAAGAATATATGAAACGGGGACGCAGCCACAGGTACTCAGCTAGTAATTAATAAAATTATAGATTTTCCGTGTTCACATGCATTTATATTTTAGGAACTACTTATTTTTTACTTCATTATAACTGATTTTAATGTAGGTAATTAATACAGGAGTGATCATAAATTCAGATCTAGGCTACATATTAGACTTCTCCATAAAGACGAAGCAGTAATAATGAAATTACAGGATATAATGAATATCAATCAATACCACTTTTAATAAATGTAATGGATAATAATCTGCCTGGTAAACAAGAAGAATAAACAAGAATAAACCTTAACGTTAACGATGTCACCGGCGCCAGTAACAATTCATATAATAACTTTAATGGATCAAGCCGTGTGGTGCCGGCTTAAGAATAATACCACCCCATATCTACCCGTGGATGTCGTAAAAGGCGACTAAGGGATACACAAAGGAATGGGCAGCACCATCCTCCTAGGACCACAAATATCTACTGCGATCGCTAACCCGCCTGCCAAACGCGCCGATTATGGCAATTCCCCCCTAATCTTTGAGGGAGACCTATGTCAAGCAGTGGATGCCTTTACGGTTGGATGGATGAATGAATGGATCAAAACACGTGTCTAGTATGAATAAAAAGGCAACAGCAATTACACATAATTTTTTTTAGGTAATTTAGTATTTCTACTTATAAATTAATTATTTTAGGTTTCGTTATTAATGTGATGGTAGTATCGCTTAAGTTTTTGGGTATCGCATCTTCTTCTTTAGACGGGGTAATGTAATTCCAGGTTTGTGTATCACCAGTGCCGAAAAGCATGAAATAACAAGCGGAACCAATATATAGGGATCCTCCAGCAATAAATACTGGCCGCCATTCGGCGAATCCATTCTAGAACACAAAAAAAATAAGTCATTTATTTTTATATATCGTATACAAAATATTTCAAATAGTTGAGTATAGATTATATAAATACAGCGAACCTTCGATAATCAAAACGATACCAGTATCAGTCAGAAGAACCCTGCGATTATTTGAAAATCGATACATGGTTTAAAAAGTAGAACTCCTAGAAATAATGGACTTTGGAAAGTAATGTTACTTTTGCAAACAAAAAAAATGAATCAAACAACAAATAAATTCTAGTAGAAAAATCCTATTATTTAACAAGATCGTTTCTAGTTTTCCAGAGTTTCAGGATATAAAATTCTAGCTCGAAAGAAACCGTCCGATGATCCGCACAATTCAGATTGCTGAATAACTAGCTTTCAGTGTGTTATCGGGTCTTGGGCCGTTTTTTATTCTGTAGTCATAGTTACTATATCCATTTGTCAATTTTCATAATACTCAAGCCAATGGTTATAATGGCAATGCGTTTTTTTAAGACAAAATCTACTATGTTGCCAGTAAAATGAACTGTCTAATAGAATACTTTTGGTTCTGGAATTTTTTTTTTGTATGATCATTCCGAGTAAAATTTGTCAGGGTCCATAATTCGAGTCTTTAAACAAACTCTATAAAAAACAAAGGGTTGAGCTCCATCGAGGTCCTCGAACATCTGTGCCCATTATTATTTCTTGTGATTGTTTTGTAATGATATTAGCTTCTTTTATTATTTCGTCTTGTTAATTTCATTTATTTTAGAAGCCAAAGCAATATTTGTGCGAACTTGATATACAGTATAATGGAATACTCAATTCTTATGAACAACAAAATTCATAAACAAAAATATTACGAAAATGATAACAAATAACAATAATTAATTTATTTCAAAAAATTTATTATGTAAATTAATTTTATAATAAAAACTTCAAATTATCTACTTCAAATGTTACACAAAAGCAATGAAACAGCTGTTCGCACTAGAGTTAGCCATCCACCATCCTGCTAACCCGACTAGACTGAGTGGTTAAATATTTCAACAAATAGTCACATTTTTGGCAATTGGTGAGCTTAACTATGTTCAAAAAACGCATCAGGGCATTTGGTACAAATTTAACTATTTCTCGAGTTGACTACGGATCAAAAAATCGGCCATTAGAAAACATAACATAAAAGAGGAACACGTTAAAAATACAATAAATATCAAACAAAGCCCAGGCCGAAAATCAGCACTTTTGCAGCTTACGTTGTAGGAGCAATTAGGGAACATTTGATTTAATTTACAGATTTTCTGAGAATTTTAAAATAGCGTGACAACGACCATCGAAATGTATAACAGCTGATGAATTCTACGCAACTACATAAGAAAGACGTTATAACCTCGAAACTATTTACTTCCGCATGTTCTTAAAATTCAACCGGTAAGGTCGACAGACTTAATCAACTTGAAATGTTAATCTTAAAAAACAAATTTTAAATAACGGGCAATGTAAATTGTGTGACTGAACTAGACTTACCCCATTCTTGGTGAAATAAGCTGTTACCAACGGTATAATAAATCCAGCAGTGTTACCAATTCCGTTCGCTATTCCGTATAAGGTTCCAGCAAAATTCGGTGCCAAGTCTTGATGATTGACCAAACTAGATAATGTAGCAGCACCATTGGAACCCATTGATAATGTTATTAAGGCCACAGAGAGCACAGGAGCACAGCCCGTGTACCCTAAAGCGATGAGAAGTAAGCCAGGCACGACGTGTGAAAAGAAACAGAAGAATTTCCTAATGAACGTTGTTGATATCATATTCTGTCGTACAATTCTGGAAGAAACATGGCTGGTGATTACCATTAAAACAATAATATTGTTACAAACTAGTTACCCATTAGTTCTTTAAAATTGTAAACTTAGTTAAGACTAAAAAAAATATTTTTCCTAAGTTAAATTCAGAGGCAAGTAAGAAGCGTAAGCAAAATGTTGAAAATTTTTGACCTCTTGACAGTATTAGTAAGCAAAGCTTATACTCCCTTCCCCATATTAGCGTAATCATTGGCATAACTAAAAAAAAAAAAGAATGTATGTAAATATTGCATACCATTCATTCCCACATCGACCAAGTCCATTAAGTCATCAAAAATAGGCAGAACATAGAAAACCCCCCTCGCGCACCACATGAGTTTTAAATATATATAAAGAAGATAGTTCAAAATAAGAATCAACTACTTACCTATCTCCGATAAGTCCAAATACTACTGAAAACAACATTCTAGCCAAATACGGGAGTGAGGATAAGGTTCCTGTTGAAGTCAAGTTGAACCCCAGTGTGCTGGAAATAAATTTAGGTGCCACAGTCATCACAAAGTACAGACCCCAGTTGCTACCATAATTAAGGATCACCATCGCCAAGAACGGAAAAGAAGTTAGAATCTCTTAAATGGAGGCACTATCTGAAAGATCAATTATGTGTAATATGTGTAATTATTTTCTTAAAAAATACAATCTCCTTAAGAAAAATTAAAAATCTAAAACACCGTATACTACTTTCTAGAAATGTCGGCCAGTAAGAATAAATATTAATGGTATATAAATAGTTATTTGCTTATATGGTAATGAGCACAAGCCATCCTTCAGAGATCATATTATTTATAAGATATTAAATTTAATTTAACAGCAAACATTAAAAACATAATATACAAAGAGCTTATTTATTTACAAGTTTACACAAATATTAATAAGGATAAGTACAATGTTAATATTGCAATGAATAAAAGAAAGAAAGTAAATGTAATAAGATAGACAGTTTTTTTTTTCTAATGGTATCAATAATAATTCACAAAGTTACTGAACAATAAAAACAAGGCAGCCATGAAGACTGCCGACTGACGTGAAAACTCGAAACTTTGAAATAACTGTTTTTTAATGTTTAAATTTCTTAATCTGTTAATTAGAAAAATTATAATAATCTAACATTTAAAGTTTTTTTTCTATCCTAGCTAATGCTGTTCACCGGAAGGGCCTTTACAGCTTCAGCGTAACTTTGTGGGCGAGTGCTGAAGGCACTCAGCCGCAGATTTAACGTATAAGATTTCTCTGGTTATTACATCTATTAGCGCTCAGAGCAATATTTATGTACATTTTCACATGGTTTATTCAAAATCAAAACATACGATAGGCTACGTAAGTATACATTTTATTATTTATCTCACTTCACTTCACTTGAAGTGAAAATGGTGACATGCGTAATGTACACAATTCCGCCAATGTCGAGTACATAATTATATTTTAGAACGAATGAAATTAGCCGGTGAGAAACTCTGTTTTGTTTATCTCTAAGCGCCAGCACTTAAACACCATCATATATTTGACATTCTGTAACATGTTGACGACTGACTTCATAGCATTTGTAACGTCAATCTATACTTTTTTCTCCCTACCGAGAATTGCTCAATGGCGCTAATAAAGCTTACACTTCAAAATTCAATTAATTGTCACTCACACCAAATTTCATTATTATGAACTGAATGTTATTATAATAATAAATAAAAACAAATATAAATTACAACGCACGAGCAAAGAACAAATCAAAATGTGTACCTTCGTGTTTTTAGAATCGTGGTGTATTTTATCACCAAGAGTCTCGATAATGTATTGTTTCTCGATATCAGTTATACGAGGATGCTGTGTGGGTGAATCGTATACTAAGAACCACCATAAAACGCACCATACTACTCCAATCACCCCTGTTAGGAATTATATAGGAAACATTAAATTAACGAGTTTCATGCACACAAGTATAATTATATCAGATCTTAGAATTTAACAACTAATCTTTGGATTGTCATTTATTTGACTCTTCTTGAAAATAATTTAATATGAATATAGCAATTTGTCTGTAATTCTCGCCACGTGACCGGCCCACCTCCACTTCACCAGAATGACAGACGAGAGATGGACACAAAGAATAATGAACTAGACAGGCCCGAACGGAAAAGAGGAAAGAGGACGGTCTACAGAGCGTTGGGGCGATGAACTTTCTACACAGAAAGTATATATAAAGGAGCTATTGATAGACTTAGGGATAGATAATCAAAATTACTGTTAGAATTTTTATAACAAATAAAATAATTAATAGAAAATTATTTTCGGCTTTAACTCAAAAAAGGGTTGAAAGATTTTGCGATTCGAATTAGCGATTGATAGGCTATAAAATAATCAACATCATTTTTATAAAATAAAACAAACATTTGTACGCAATTCAGTGTACGCGAAAACATTCGTACTGTATAAACAAAACAAAATCAGGATATCCCATTTTTAATCAAGATGAAACACGTAAATAAAATTTCGGACGCCCGCTGGTTGAGTTAACAAAATATTTGTTTTCACTTTAATAATAATAATAAATTAAAACATAACAATCACATCGCTCTCCGATTATCTCTACATGGATACAAGATAGATTTATTTTATTTATATACTTAATTAATTAGCTACAAGTAGAATTTAAACCAAGGAGTATCTAAATGAGGACAATTTGGGTTTTATACAAGAGTGACAGATCTAGGCAAAATAATAATACTACTCTCCTTATAAGTGTTAAGCAGAGAAATTAAGATTGATAATAAGAAAAAAGACACGTGAGTTTTGACAAGACATAATTCGTTTTTAATAATGCTTTTGAGCTATATAATGCCGGCATCCGATGCCGATATCTCATATAACGTACAGAATATGTAATTGAAAACCGGTTTCTACAACCAATATTGATTTGATGCGAACTTTGCCGACTATTACCGACACTGTCCCATCAACCAGGTAACAATATAACGGAAATCAAATCGTTTTTGAGGATTATGCATCAATTTCATTATCATACAGGCCAAGGGTATCGTAATACGAGATCATAACGATTTTTTTAGTAATTATACATGTAAATGTAATGTATGATTTTTTTATTTGTCTGTTTGTGCCGGGTGTTAAAAGCAGCTCTTTAAAAGTTACTCTGATTCTTCGAAAATGATTAGGGTTCCGTGTAAAAAAATTAAAATATGAAATTTGTGAATAAAGTCTGATTGAATAATGCACAGTTTTATTAGCAGGCGTTCAAATATCTTTGATTTCTGTTAGTACCAATAATAATATCACGAAAATGATTCAAGTGCCGTGTAAAGAAAATAAAATTCATGAAATTGTAAACAATTTTTTTTTCTAAATAGCTAACGCTGTTGGCCGGAAGGACCTTTACAGCTTCACCGTGAAAGCACCTACGCTTCAGCCGCAAAAGTGAACTAGCACAAGGGTTACCAAAGTGGTACGGACCTCGGCTTGGCCGTTACCTAAGTATGAAATATAGTTATAATAATATAAGCGTAATATAGTTTTTAATGTTTTATACGGGAGTAACTTCAGCTATCTAACAAAAAAGTCTCGTGCAAATCGATCCAGGCGTTCCGGAGATTAGCCGTTACAAACATACAGACAGACAAAATTTTAAAAAATTGCATTTTTTGTATTAGCATCGTATATATATTCATATGTATTTAATAAAAAAAATCAATTTTTTATATTAACGACAACAAAAATTAATTTTCTTATAACGATTTTACATCTCACTATGTATTGTCTTCCATTATACATATATGTTTCGAAACAGCAACTGTATATGCTTCAATTTTATTTATTAGTATAGACTAGCGACTTGATTCAGAGAATATACGCACAACATTAACAAATTCTATTAATAAATTACCCAAACCTTCCTCATGAATCACTCTGTACATTCGTTTAACTATATGAAAATCCATTTTAGAGTTTATCGCGTTAAGACATACAGAAGCTACAAGGAAACTAATAAAATAGATTAATAAACACCATTTAAGGTGCATACCAGGTACATAAAATGCGTAATCCCAGCCAAAGTTTTCAATCAACGGGCCGGTTAGAGACCACGTTACTACTGTACCAATCGCTCCCCCTAATAGCGCACTTACAAACTTTCCCTTTTCTGCTGGCGGTGCCCAGTGTGCGACTAACGTATGCAGACACGGAAATAGGAATCCCTATAAAAATGCAATTATTTGTTAGTAGGTAGCAACCACAACTTCAGGAAAAAATATTTTTGTCACAATGCTTAAAGCCCTATAGTTGAACAGAACGATATAATATAATGGTATAATGGTTTGTGTTCTGATTAATTGTTCGACATAATGCTGACACCTAATTTCTACCATCTTATGCCTCGCGATCGGAAGGGAGTTCACTCTCATATCTTGGAGTCAAAATGGTTCCCGACAGTGCGGTCCCAGAGGAGTTTCCTCCCGTGAACGACCCAGATGTGAAATGAGCCGTGTTTCGCGCAGAATACAGTCGGAGCTTCTTTAAAAGGGGCGCGAGAAAGTTTTTAGTGTTGGAAATGCGCACGTTTTTTGCTACTTTAGTGGTTTATATCCTAGATCCATCCTTAGGATTACTATACTACATTTAATAATTTTCAACTGATGCATGTTCCAATAAATCTTAAGTTTTTTATATAAAAAAAATAAATATTTGAAAGACTTACGGATTCAAACATACCCCTGCTAATCCAATGATAAATCTCAAAACCACCAACACCAAGTAATGCAGCCTCGCAGCTGGAGGACTTAATATAGTCAACAAGGCGCTGATTAGCATAGTGATAAAGACAAGTTTCCGTGGTCCCCAGAATTCAGATGCAGTTCCAGCCACAAAACTAGTAATTGCGTAACCCCAGAAATACCCTGATAAAACGTATGCCTGCTCTTCTGTTGTCCACGTAAATGTTACTACACCTTCCGGCTGTAAATACAAATAAAGGTTCATTTATCTATTTATCAGCAATTAAGGCTTAGTGTAGATGGTGTGTTAGGACATTGCGTAGTTCAACTTGGAATCGAGTCCTACATGGAACCTGACCTCTCAATGACAATATCATGCGATTGCATTGGATTCAATGGATATTTCTTGGTCGATTTGCAGTTCTACGTCTCTTCCTAACCTGACCTATGAAATTAAATAGAAAATCAAGCGCACTTTAATAGTAAAACATTGCTGTGACTTTTTATCCAGGCATAGTACCTAGAGTAACAGATAAACGCAATAATAATTTATCTATGGTGGAATCTACAATATAACATCATAAAGTAATGACTTTTTTATTGCAATAACTAGCTGTGTGCCAGCATTTTATATGTTCTTCACTGCGTTTTCATTTTTTTATAGGGAATTATTTTCCTATTAAATTTTTTAGAATTAAGATAAAGTAAAAATATTTCTCACAAATCATCATAGCAATTACCCGTAAAACTGTACATTGAATCCGATTTTATTTAAATTTTTGAGTTTTGTTTTTTTACGCGGAACGCTAATCATTTTCGAAAATTCAAAGTACCCTAAGTTACCCGGAGTAACTTCAGCTATCTACCAAAAAAGTCCTGTCCAAATCGGTCCAGCCGTTCCAGAGATTACCCGTTACAAACAGAGAGACAGTCACATAAACAAAAATTTTAAAAATTATATTTTTGTTATAGGTATCGTATATACATTCATATTTATTTAGTAAAAAAAAAAATTGACTTTACAAACAGGCACTTCAATTTTGTTTATTACTATTGCTTTAGTCATTTGACATCTACTTTCTCAGGATAAATTTACCTTGGAGAAAATATTTATAATTATTGTACTTCGATTACCTGTCGTAGTCCTCGCTTTGTGATAAGCATTGTGTTAAATAATGAACTGTCGTTGCTTACGATGGCTTTGCATTCGCTTTTCACCCCTGAAAGCATTATGAAACTAAAATAAATTATGCATACAAACATATCACTTATTGATAAATCTCACTCTACACCACAACTGGAATATTTCTGCTCTCTAGATATGTACTTGGACGGACAACTTTGTACAAGTCTTTAAACTTCAATGTTTAACCATCACAGCACTACCACTCTGCAACGAATCTAGAACAGTTTCTAGAACAGTAGTCCACAAAAAACAAAACACAGTGGTTAATAGGAAATTAATTACATTTTTGTTCAGTGCCGAAGTGTGGTCTAAATTACCAAATCATCTTCGAGACCAAATCTATTGTGAGAACTGCAAATTAACAAATCACTTTACAAGACAATTGTTGGCGACTTTGTCTTTTTTTTAAACATTATTATATTTCAGGTCTACGTCTCTTGAGTTTCTCCAATGTATTAAAATTAAAGACCTTTTATGATTCGCTTATGATCGGTCTGACTGTAGCTTTTAGCTCTGTAGTATCTTCTAGTTCTCTAAGCTCTTTCATATTTTTTTAGCTCTTTTAAAAGCCAACTCAATTTCCTCTGTACCGGTGTTTAGAAGGTTGTTGATATAATCAGCATTGCATGAGATTCAGTATAATAATGTCTTATAATAATAAACCATATAATTATAATAAATATTTAATAATAAACCAAACTATAATCATACTGTGTCTCTCAAGACTGAAAGTGATATTTCCAATACTTCTGACCATTCTAGTATATATAAAAACAGGTATGTTAATATAAATATTACTAATAACAACAATTAAGAATAGCGTGATTTTTTAACTATAGTCAAGACAGTTATAACTATAGTTAAATACTTTGTATTTGTTAATGAATTACTTACGAAGTAATTGTGTCATCGTCAGGTACCATAGCGATGATGTTGACGCTCATGTTAACTCGCATCATATAATTGACCCAGCACGCAAAGAACATCATAATGGCTACGTTGAAACGCGCCGGCACCAAATCTAATATTAATTTAATAAAATTCCGTTAAGGTGTAACACAAAGTGCGTAAATGCATTTGTGCGTAAATGCATTTAAGGGTAGTGCGTAAATGCATTTCCCCCCGTCAAAAAAAAAAGGTGTAACACAAAATTAATTCGTAGTTGAAATTAAACTTATCTGGAGATTTGTATAAGAATTTTGCGAATGTGATTACAAGAAGTGTGATTATTAAGCGAGTCATAGTAATGTGTAAAAATAAAATATCACGATCCAAATGACAAGATGTGTTAAAACTTCATTAAAAACATCAAATTTTTTATTTTATATTAATTAATTAATAATTTAAAATAATTCGGCCTTATCTTTATTTAGATTACTTATAAGTCGAGAACCACGAAACCGATTTACATGATTCTTTTTTAAATTATGAGTGTATTATCTTGTTAGGTTTTTGTACATAAAAAAGGTATATAGAAAAAAAAATGAAGATACTACATAAATGTACTCGTAGGTCACTTGTAACGACATAAAATTGTCCACCAGTGTATATTCCTTGAAATATTTCCATTGAATCAACGAATATTTATATTTCGGATTAACATAATGGATGTTTTCATTCAAAATTCAGTTTCTAAAAGTAAGAAAAAATTACACCTCCGCCTCATTGATCAACGTATCTACAGCAGGTAATATTCGAATAATCGTTACTTCAAAGCTGTTTCAACGACGATTTTTACAATGTTTTATTAAAACTTATTACTTACCCAATATTTTAATGTTAATATTCATTTTACGAGTTGCACGTAATACACGGTTTAGCACGAAACTCTCACACGGCAGGTGATAATGTCATCAAATTTACGCAATGCGATGAAATGTATCTGTGTCGACCAGTTGATTCGCACTAGGCTTACCGAAACTTCCTTTGCTTTCTTTCAGATATGCACGATACAGTTTACGAAGGCCTCGCAACGTACCTCGTACATACCACGTTCGCGTGATAACATAAACATTATAACTGTTAACAGACCTCCGCTCTCAATCTATTATCCATTGCAATGTAAAATAACTTATACGGGCGATAACGAGAAAATATTGAAATATCATTGAATAGGGAAAAACAGTACAAAATTATGGTTCCGTACATCAAACTAGCATGTAATTTTTTTAGTAATATTGCAAAAACCTTTTTATGAAACTCATGTAAGCACTTGAAATTTATTGCGTTATATGCATACAAAGCCAGTTTCAGATGTAAGATCTCGATAACAACTTATCATTCATTTTATCGCATTTATTTATTGAAATTATATATGTTTTTGATCATTTGCCATGTGATGCCGGCTAAGAATAGTACCATCCCATATCTTCCTGTGGGTGTCGTAAAAGGTTACTAAGGAATAAACCAGGGGATCAGCAGCAGCATCCTCTGAGCGCCACGAACACCTGACTGCGAACGCCAACCCGCGTACCAAGCGTGGCGATTATGGCAATCAAAAGGGATTGTGAGATGTGAGAGACCTATGTCCAGTAGTGGACGACTTATGGTTGAATGAATGGATCATTTTTTTGCTATAAAATAGTGGTTTTATCATTTAAAAATTGTATATAGAAACGTTATCCATTTTATGCAAAATTTCAATAGTGGGGTGGCATCTTTTACAGTGCCCCAACAAGAGCGATGTTAATGTTAATTCCGGCACTGATCATTGTTTTCGAAATTCTAATACGAATTCATATTAAGCTTCGAAGTATTGATGTGTCGATTTAACAAATGAATATTATGTATTTTAACATACGATAACACCTAAATATTTTCCTTAATTGACTAATATTGATATACCCATATAATTATTTAAACGTTGAAAAAGATTTTAACGTTGTTAGACACACTTCCGCTGTGTGGTTGTTCACGTTTTGATAATTTATCAGTGACATTCGTCTACTCGTAAATCCCTTTGACAACAGACTTATCAACCTAATCGAGACGTATTTTGATTACCTGTCTAGAATCGAGGAGTCATGATTTAGCTAAGCCAAGGCATATCTAATACCTATGACTTTACTTTAGAACAAACGTAATGTCATCCACATTCAGAAAGCTTGAGTATGAAAATATTTTCATCTATACCATTACATACAATAGGACAACATTCATCTATTCACCCGAAAAACGTCTACTGCTGGACATAGTTCCCCCCAAAAATCTCCACATCGACCGGTCTTGTACCACCCGTATCCAGTGGATTCACGCAACTTTCACCAGATCCTCGGTCCACCTTGTGGGCTACTACAAACGCTATGTCTTCCGGTACGTGGTAGCTATTCGAGAACCCGTTGGCCCGATCGAACTTCGCTTCACCGGCAATGTGCCCAGCTTATGAGGGGGGCGATTACCGTAATCGCCACGCTTGGGTTGGCGATCGCACTCAAGTGTGTGTGGTAGTCAGAGGATGTTGCTGCTCATCCCCTGGTTTATCCCTTAGTCGCCTTTTACGACACCCACGGAAAGATGAGAGGTGGGTACTATTCTTAACTGGAACCACGCATCGTATAAAGATAAAATATTTAAAAAAAATCATGCCTTCCTATGCTAGTAATCACCGTTTTCGTAGTTAAGAAAATATCTAAAAGATACAGCAAAACGTTGTTACAAGTGTCTTATTGAAATTAAATTAAACCAGGTTTTGTTTTTGTTATTTTAATGTGGCGACAATTTTCTGATTGATAGATACTTCTTTAAATGATATTTATTTTATAAAAAAAAAAATTCTCACCTAGCTAATGCTGTTGACCGGAAGGGTTTTTACAGCTTCAACGAATTTTGGGGGCGAGTGCTGAAGGCACTCAACCACAAAAAGGTAACTAGCACAAGGGTTCGAACCTCGGCTTGGCCGCTACCTATATATTTTATAATTTATCTCTGAGCGCCGGCATTTAAACGCTATCTTATACTTGACACACTGTAACATGTTGACGCCTGACTTCATAGCATCGGTAACGCCAATCTATAAGTTTTTGCCTTAGCGATAGCGCTAAAGCAGTTTACAGTTCAAAAAATCAGGACGCGGGAAAGAAATAAAAGCGAGAAGATTTTTTATCTCACTCTTCTCCGGTCTCTATCCGAGACCGTGTTAACGTTATGATTAATTATGAATGAAAAAAGTTCAAACAACACCAAAAGTAAACAAACCATTAACAAAATAAAGCATCATTTTCATCATCATCATAAATAATTTTATTTTAAATTCAATAATAAATAAATAAAGTAAAATTTTACAATTTCTATCTAATCAAAATCAAACTTTTAGCTGATTTCGCACCGACGAGCCGAGAATATTCCATGACGTCATCTTCGGTATCGTTACTCTTCTTCATCTTACGTTTATACAATTTGTATGGCATAACAGTCCCTTTAACCCAAACTAACATTTGATTAATGTCACTTTGCTTTGGGAAATTCAAATCTATGCTGTCGATGTCAAGATCCAGTCTTGAATACGGTGCGGCTTCTAGTTTAGGAATACAGTCATTCAGTGGAAACCATTTATATGTCTCCGGGCACAGTAGGTCTGATGGAAAGAAATTCCCCTTGTATCTCATTTTTCTACACGAATGTATGTAGAAGCCCATATAGTAGTACTTTAGTTCCGGGCTTAGTGAATGCAAATGTCTTATGAATTGTATTTCTCTAAAATAGAAATAAATAAATATCATCAATTGTGCATGGTCGTAGAGCGTTATCTGATAATGCCCGAAGTTTGACAACCTGTCGGCAAATACCTATAGGTGTGTTCGTTCCGGCAGCAACAATTGAGAATCAATACCTGTAGGCATAGTGAGTATACCACATCCTGGACCACATCGTCGCTTAACATCAGGCGAGATTGCGGTCAAAGCACTGAGCCTTATACAGTACAAAAAAGTAGTAATAAAAAAAAGTTTTATTTTACAAGAAAACTTGTAAGCCTAAGGATCAAAAATCACATTCATCACAACTGTCAATCATGTCAGGTGATAAAAAAAAAATTACAGTATAATTTCCTTTAATCTTATTCTTTGTGTCTCTAACCCTTTTCACCATTTAGTATCAATACTTTTGGATACACCAATATTAGTTTAAAAATATGTCATGATTTAACTACAAAATTGACCAGTAAAAGTTAATTTTGATCATAATCTAGACAATATGATTTTAGGGAGAACATCTCTATTATTCTGACCAAACCCCTGTTAGGGGACATTCAATTATTACGTAACCATCAATCATTATCAATCTCATATTTTACTTGGAGAGGGAAGTCAAAAATATTGAAAATTTTCTTTACTTTTTCATTATATTAATTGAGACGCGCGTCTTAATAAAGAACACATGGGATTAACAATAAAGCGACAATTCATTTTTTTATAGTAAATCTATACTAATAAATAAAATTGAAGTGTCTGTTTGTAATGTCAAAATTATATTTTTTTACTGTATATACGATACGTATACCAAAAATAGAATTTTAATTTTTTTTGTCTGTCTTTCTGTCTGTTTGTTTCCGTTAATCTTCGGAACAGCTGGACGGGTTTATAAAGAACTTTTTTTTGGTAGATAGCTCAAGTACTCCGGGTAATTTTATTTTTCGAAAATAATGAGTGTTTCGCGTAAAAAAAATAAAACTCATAAAAATTAGAATAAAATCCGATTCGAAGCACAGTTTTACGGACAAGTGCTATAATTTATAAGAAATCTTAGTGCTCAATTTTTTTTAGGCAAATAATTAGGATTCCGTATAGAAAAAAATTAAAACGGAGTGAAGTATGAAACGCGGGCGCAGCCGCGGGCACACGGCTGGTATTAAAATATAATTTCTCTTACCTAAGTGCTCCATAAGTGCCTAATGTTAAATTCATATACTGAGGATCGTAGAAAAAGTAAACTGACGATAGACATTTTGGTAATATGTCTATAACACCGACGGCTATCAATTTACCCTCGAACCAGTACTGCTGGTGGAACGACCCGTAACCGCAAGCCGGACCGGTTTCACTGTATTCCTCCTATTGAAGAACATACAATTATGCCCAACTATGTCCCATAGTTATCCATACTAGAACCAACTCACAATTCGAGACAACCGAAACGAGAGTTTTCAATAGTGCCGAAAAGCAGCCGAAGTAGATAATTTATTTACTTTACAATAACGAGTTGTTCGACTAACTTATAATATGGAACTAAACGAATCACTTAAAAACAAGTTTCCGGAATATAATGTCTTAACCCTTTTTTTTTTTTTGATGAGGGAAATTCATTTATGGGGTGAAATGCATACGGGGGGGAAATGCATACGGGGGGAAATGCATACGGGGGAAATGCATACGGGGGGAAATGCATCACGGGGGGAAATGCATAACGGGGGAAATGCATTTCCGGAATATAATGTCTTAACCCTACTCTCCCAATATACTTAACTTAAAGAACAGCATAATTTTAATACAAGGAATAAACATAAATGACCAGATGCATGTTTCAGACTTAGGTTTTACAAAAAAGTCCCAAAGCACATTCCCGATTAACCGGATAAGTTCAGGTACCACGTCAAGCAAGTTTTAATTTGCAAAGATTATTTATAGGCTGCATCATTATATGAATGATGTCTGGAAGTGACAGTCTTCTCTGTGCATCTACTAATAAACTTTGTAACTATTAGTAGTAAAGTTTTAAAAAAAACATGACAAAAAAACCAGATCGAGTTTCTTGTCGATCCTTCCCCGTGACTGGGTTGTTTTCCGAACCGGTGATAGTATTTTAACGTTCATATAAGCAGCCTTAACAGATCCTAAACTGTATAAAATATTTTTGAATTCGAATTTTGTTGTTGAAAATGTTTCTACTCGCCATCGCGTACGGGTTTATGTGTGCGTGAGCTTGCAACTTTAAGAGGAAATGCGGGCGGCGTTCATTCCATAGAAACGTATTTGTTTCCCTATTTCCTCTCTGGATAATGGCATTATAGTAAATATTTGTATATTTATGAATGTAGACGAAACAAAAGACTCGTGTTAGGATCGTAACAAGTGGAAGGATGTAGTCTCTGCCTACCCTTATTGGAGAGGGGTGTGACGTTATGTACGTATGTATTATTTGAAATTGAATAAATAATAAATTAATATTTTCAGTATAAAGAGCTAGTACAATTTCCTTGTGCACTTGACTGTACCTCTCAAGTCACTGTATCTATACTTGTTTTACGTACATACAGTAAACAAATTAGTTGAAATATCTATACCAGGGGTAGGCAAATAGTTTTAGGTGGGATCCGGACACTGTGGGAAAACTTTAACGAGGTCAAGAAAAAAATAACTATTTACATTTAAAACACATCAGTTATAGTTATAACTGATTCGCACAAACACACACACGCACACACAGGCTAAATAGGAAACTAATCATTACCCTATCAAAATGGGAAAAAAGGGTCCCGAATCATGTTCCAGGTTAATAACAAAATCAAACCATATCAGTTGTAGGTACTTGTAAAATAAAGATATAGAAACCATATCCACATATTAATTTATGCTTGATATATAATTTATTACAATATTTAGCGGTCCGTGGTTCGACGTTAGTTTAAAATACATTATATCTAGTGATATTTAGACTCATTTGTTATAACTATCTGAAATTGTGGATTTGATTTTAGTGTACACAAATCTGTCCAATATATATATAAATAGACTAAGCCAAAACAGTTAATTACAGTAATACCCCGCTTAGCGCGACCCCGTTACGCGCGGTTTCACTATAATGCGAATGTCAAATTTCGCGCTCAAATGCCTCGCATTACGCGATAGAGTGCGTATAAACATAAGGTAAAGACAATAGATGTATTTTTCCGTAAAAAATAAGAATAAAGTGTTCTTAGAATTAAAGTGATTGATTAAAATGATTTGTATTTTTTTGTATTAAATTTTTACTATGTTTAATCATAAACCTCGATATACGCGATTTTTAGTTAACGCGTTTTTTTTTTTTTTGTTTGTTCGGAACGTATCCCTCGCGTAAAGCGGGGTATTACTGTACTTTTATCTCATCTGCGGGTCAACTGATTTTAACTTTTTTTAATTTGTTTAATAGGTATTGAGGAGATGATGTTTGTTATCAATAATTAAAAAAAAATGGGAAACTGATAAGTTTTTTCCCGTATTATTAGATACAATGCTAATTAATTAATTTGTATTGTAAATACATTTAAAACACTTTTAGATATCGAATGTAAACGAGTAGAATTTTTTCTTTAAAAAAGTGTAAATTAATATAATTGTTTTCCTGAAATTTTCAATATTATTATCGAATTTCGACTACTAGCGTTATACTACTAGAATGCATAAAATTTTCAGAATAGTTCAAACTTATTATCAAAAAATCCAAGCAAAGTTACAAAGTCATATGTATTAGTGAAAAAAAAAAAATCTTGCACAATCGATCTAAATGTACACTTAATTCAAATCTTTACCCTTGTATAATATAATGAGTATTAAAATCCAAGAATTATACATATACACTAGGCACCATACATTTTATTATGAAATAGTTCAAACATTTCCTTCAAAAGAGGCGTGAAGAGGTATTTAAGCAGGCCAGCATGACAGCGGTGACTGGCAGTGAACTCTGTTCAGTGTCAGTCATCGCTGTTTTGGATTGCACTGTGCTTACCATCAGGTCCAGTGCAGTCACTGTGCTGAACATTATAAAAAAAAAAAAAAAAAAAAAAAAAAAAAAAAAAAAAAAAAAAAAAAAAAAAAAAAAAAAAAAAAATCATTCAATTGACTTACCAGCAAGGGACTGCTCACTAAGAATTCCGTAAACTTTGGTTCAGTACATTTCTCGGGTTTATCATTATGTATAATCATTTGATACTTAACATAGATATTATGTGTTTTTCTTTGGCTGTCGACAACCATTCTTGGCTCGGTGGGTTAGTTCTCACTAATCTTATCTGTAAATTTACAAAAAAAAAATGTACAATTATATTTGCAAATAGTGTTAAATTAGCATGAAGTAATTCATATGAAAACTACCAGCCCAGGCAGATGTTGTCCCGGCCTGTATATAAAAACCCAGGAGCTCGATTGCAACCCCACCTCTACCGGGGCTAGTTATTAATCTAAAGTATCCAGGGATCCACTTTCTTCACTGATCAACAATCACAAAAATTGTCCTTTGCTTTATTTAAAAAAAAAAGTAATTATACTAATAAATATCGGTACATAAAAGAAAAAAATAATAAAAGAGCATTGAACTGATAATATATTGTCTTTCATTTTATTTATCCTCTAAAACACAGATAAATATAAGATACTGGCAACCCTAATCGTGTGTACAAATTCAATTGTGATTTACATAATAGAATACAGAATTTATTTATATCCAATAATATAAGAAAATGCACCACATTTATATAATACTAACTGTGCGCCCGTGGCTGCTCCCGCGTTTTATATGTTCTTCACTTTATTTTAATTTTTTTTATATGGAACCCTAATTATTTTCCTGAAAAAATTTTAGTACTAAGATCAATTAAATATATTTCTCATAAATTCAAGCACTTGCCCGTAAAACTGCATTGAATCGGATTTTATTCAATTTTCTATGAGTTTTAATTATTTTACGCGGAACTCTAATTCGAAAATTAAAAGTACCCTAAGTTACCCGGGTAACTTCAGCTATCTACCAAAAAAAGTCCCGTCAAAATCCATCCAGCCGTTCCAGAGATTACCCGGAACAAACACACAGACAAAATTTTTAAAAATTACATATTTGGTATAGAAAAGTTTAATTTTGACATTACAAACAGACACTTCAATTTTATTTATTAGATGTTTTAATTCTTACACAAAGGACGATCTAAGTTATAGCAAGAGAAACCTAAAACATTGGTGATAAAAATGTAGTGATTAATTAAATAATACCTCTAATTTTTGTTTCACGTCATTGGGAAGTTCATTTATAAAGTCTTCTATTTGTTTTTCCTTATTTTTACTGGTATCGTTTACGCTGGTGACGTCAAAACCCTTCTCCCTTAATTTCTCTAGTTTTCTTTCACGTCTCAATTGTTTGGCTTTTTTACATGGCGCTTTGTTAGGATCTGGACCACAGGCTGATATAAAATACAAAAATATTAATTTTTATATAACTTAAGACATATATAACAAATATATCTAGGAGACCTATAAATGTTATATTGGTATTAATATCACATTAAAACAGTGACCTGTTGATTTCCTTTATATGTGCAAATGTACTATGATCTAAATTATGTAAGCAAGGTTTTAGATGAGTCATATAGAATCAAAAGTGGCTATCTACATGTAAACTAATTTTTGGCAAAGTGGATTTTTTTTCTCTAAAGTATAGCAGCGATGCTTTATGTATAAACTGTATTTTAATCTATAGGTAGTTCATTTATATGGGAACATGAAGTTAGTAGCACAAAGATTAAAAATAAACCAATATTAACATTTTTTATTGCTGATTGTAGATAGCCATCTATGATTCTATATGACTCAGATAATAATATTTACTTATACTAACTGGCCCAACAGACAATGTTCTGCCCAATCCAGTAAAAAAAATGTTGTTCTGATCTATCTAAGAAATGTAAAAGTATACAATCATCAATATAATTTACATAAATAAAACATTTAAAAATACCATATATTTTTCAAATATATTACATAATTATAATATACGTTTGGTTTCAAAATTGTGAGCTATAATATTAACTAATTAGATAAACAAATATAATATAATACAATACCGGTAATTTTCTTTTGTGCATTCGTACATACATCTTTCACTTTAGTGGCTTCCACTTGTGTAGATGATTCCCCTGCAATGTTTTTTAAAATTTCCTTAATTATTATAACATATATAATTTAAATAACATTGACCTTTTTATATTACTATTTCTATAAAATTACAAAGTAATCTACTTTACTTAAAAACACTGATCATAAAACTATTGTATTTTTCAACTAAGAACTAGGCAACTAGGAAAATTTTCGAACTATATTAATATCAAGAACTACACCTTTTAAATTGTTTTTCACTTCACTCAGCCTTTCTGCATCATGACATTGAATACTGACATCCTTTACGTCAATATATTGATGTTCTTTAGTAATTTCCACAAATTGTTCGACACCTTCCTCAAAACCTTCTTCCAAAACTTCAGAGCCACTACTACATGTTGACATTTTTCTATTAATATCATCTGTTTGTTTGTTGCTTTTACCCAAAAACTTGTTGAACCGTTTTAGAACTTTTTTCTGTGATTTACTGGGTTTAAATTCTAATGCTTGACAGCTAGAACAAAATTCAAAAGTATAAATTGTCTATACATATATTTTGTTGAAAATAATTTCATTAATAAATATATATATAGTAACAAGTTATTTTTAGTGCAAATAGTAAATTCTAAATATGAAAGTATTAGATATATTTATTATTAGCCAATATCATTCCTAACTGAATAAATATTATGTTATGGTAATGTTTAATTTAGACACAATTATTATCAACATTAAAATATGTAATTTATATACTAGTTAAGCTACCTGGAAAGTCTAACACCAATTTCAATTATAGCCACATTGCAAAGCAGCAAAAATCATGTTTTTATTTATTATTCAACCATATACATTATTGTACCATCTATTTAGTTACTTAGCCAAATGCTTCAGTCTAAATTGCTGTTTCTCAACCTTATTCAGCTCATCACCCTCTCCTTCTTAACTTTTTGCCTTTTCAGGCTATATTTTTAATCTGCCCACATCCCCAATGTGCAATCTCAATGCCCCCTAATTTTCTCTGGGTATTCTACTGGCTGCCTGAAGGTCTTGAACACCCACAAGGGGGCTTTATTACTAAATACAGGACCTAGGCTCTAAATCATTCATACCATTTTCTATATTTTAGTGTGAACAGTAAATTAATATTAAAAATTTCTTTTACAAACCGTATTGTATACATAGGACAACAAGTAACATCCATTGTAGGTTTGTAACAATATTTGCCTGATCTTCTCCATCCTCTATCAATCAAATCTTGGTAATCACTTACTGTTAAAGTATATGCCCACATACCTATAAAGTACAGAATAAAACATACAAGAAAACAAAGACATTACATTATGTTCAAAAATTTATTTACAAAGAAAACACAACTAGTAAAGTCTTTAACAAAAACTTGCGAGTTTTGATGTAGAGTACAATTCAATAAAGATGACGTATTTCACCTACATCCAATATAAAATATTGATTAAAATTAATAATAATAGGAGAAGAATAAACATACCATGACTAAAATTAGTATCAGGACTACGACAATATCCACACCTATAACTCTCATGTTCAGCGTAATATTCCACAATACTTCGTGACATTATACAAGCAAGAAAAAATAATATACAGATTACTTGAATAGTAATATAATGGGTTATATGATAAGTGTATAAAATTAAAATCTCTAGCCTTGTACACAGATCTGACGACTGACAGTTGACACTTGATTTAACAGCAAAAATCTGTTTGACAAGAATGTTTTTTTTATATAGTCCATAAAGAAAAAGGCAAAAGTTCTAGACCGTGGAGCTTAGTCACTCGTTTGAAACATTTTCATATAGAATTTTAATAAATTGACGGCTCTTTTAGAAAAGCTTTGCTTCCAAGAGAGTGGTTGGGAAACCTCAGCATCTGCCATTATTTTCAATACAAGCGCACAAGTGAAACATCACGTAGTTAATCACACACTGTTTATTTCATATGTGTCACTTGACCTTGAGCGATGCATACATACATATAAATAACATTTCTCCTTTTACAAATCGCAATTAGACTTTGAAGACATAATTAAGAGAATTGTTTATAGTTGACCGGTGGAATATTACGAAATAGGCTTCTAGTTGATTCAGTTGATGGTTGTGAACTCGACGTCGTTCCTTCTTTTTTTGCACTGTATAATCTCAGTGCTTTGAACACAATCTCACCTGATGTTAACTGACGATGTGGTCTAAGATTATAATCACCCTGACTGCCGGAAAGGATCATTATTAGAAAGTTGCCGGTACAAATTGTGTTTACACCATTATCTAAGAAGAAGAGTGTGGAAATAAAATTAAATTGTTCACATTTGTAGCTTTCACTTTTATTTATATAATGCTCTACAGCAATCATTTTGTCACATATTCTAGTGGTTCTTTAATTGTTGATCTTGTAGAACCGACATCTTCATCTAATTCTATTATGTTCGACATAATAGAAATTTTTTGTTTCACCTTTTGTTTTCGTTTTTGCCTAAAAAGTCAAATAAAGTTACAGTGAATAACGGTAGTATCATATAACGGTAATTTTATAGTGAGCATTTCGCGTTTTGAAAACATATAAAGTCAAATTGACTGCTTTCAACAGTTATATCATCAGTAATAACATTTTTTTAAATTATATAACTTTAGTGTACATATACAAGTGAATTTTTGTATATGATAATGTTAATAACAGACACTGCAAAAAATACTTTTAAGCTTAACGATAAGCATTTATGTCTTCATAACTTCTTCTACTATCATTTTTCCACGATAAAATTCATTCTTACTACAATTATAATAAGTTGATTAATTAACTATTATCTGGTGCCAACACAATAGGAACCACTAATTACTGTATAATATATACACGAAAATAACATAACTAAAAATAACCACAATTTTAACCCACCTAGGGGCTCCAGAATTCCATGGTTGAACTTTAATCTGTCCCCATATTAAAAATGTACAACCAGTCAAAAATAATAGAGTAGCATGAAAGCACCAGATATGCTTCCAAACGTACGGCGAATTCTGTAAAGTATTATAAAAATCTTTTGCTGTGTTTGACAAAATAGATTAATAAGTAAAAAAGTATCGACTACATAGGTAAACTTAAATATAAAAGTTTTTAGCGGATCTCAGTCTGACGTATAGTAGTTCTTATCTTTACTCCATTAAATTTTGTTGTTTGATCCAATCGTATATATTATAATTTTAATGGCGTTTTTCGTGATATAAATGTAATGGAAATAATAACACGGAACATTTATTCTGAGGTGTCGAAAAAAAATCCTGGAATTATTTGGTAAAATGGCAATTGTTTCGTTAGGGTTTTGAAATATTAATACGAAAAATATCGTTATTCACATGACATTGGCAAAATTGTGTACATAAATCACAGATTATCATTAACTAAAGGTTGTTCCAATTAATAAACACTAATCACAATGATTATGCTCATGCCCGCCGTTCATACCATTCCACTTGCTTGGGAGCGTTACAATCGAAAACTCAAGTGAAATGAATTATAATACGTTTGAATTATTAACCGTTTAGATTATATTAACATTACAAACGGCGACGTCGAAAATAAGGCAGAAGCTTGTAGTGGCTACGTTCTAATTTAAGCTTATAATAAACTTTCACAATTTTTGGCGAATTTGATTTATAACAAAAATATGCAATTTTCATATTTGATTTTAGTGGAATGTATAAATAATTTGCGTTTTAAAATACAGGATAAACATAAGTTTGCACTAAAATATTTCTTTCTGAATCATACAGAGTAAGTGAATATAATGACATCGTGACGTTTTCACCATGACCATAATGACCGTTGCGTCATGTGGAACAGCTGACGGAATATTTTGACCGTTGAGAGAGCTTAGTGGAAAGCTGCCTAAGTAAAAAAATTGTTAGAAAAAAAACTTAAATATTATGTTTCATTCATATGCACTACTTAGATAGATACGATAGTCCATTACTTCAAGAACCCATTTAACATCAGAGATGAAGTACATGAACGTTTACAAACTACGGACAACTACAATTTTTTTATATAGTAATTTTACGACTACATTACATTTAATATAGGTACATACGGAAAATGTTTGCGTGACTTTTCCGACACTAAGTGAGACAATAATACCGGAAAAATTGGCTATAATTTTAATTACTGCGTTTATTGAATTCATAAATGTTGGTGTTAATTCCTGGAATTAATGCCGTGAATAAATTTCAATTAAGTACCGGAATTTATTGTAATTCTAAAATCATTATTTAAAATAATGTTTTTAACAAAAAAAACTATATACACCTACACAATAAAAGAGTGACATTGATTATCTGTAACTTGAAAATATTGATTATAATGCTTGTTAACTATACTATAATATAGTATACTATAAAAAATATGTTAAGTATAAAATACCGTTTACGGTCATTATATGAAATAAATGTTCTTTACATCGTATTTAAGATAAATATAGGTATATACTCATAACTTAAAATTTTAAAATAAATTTAATATTTTAATTATTCCATATAATCATAAATTATTCGGATGTATATTGATAATAGATTGATTGCCTTAAGCAGAAGTCTCTAATCTATACTAATGTTATAAAGGGGAAAGATTTGTATTTTTGTATGTAACGAATAAACGTAAAAACTACTGGACCCTTTTGGATGAAATCTGGTATGGAAATAGTTTGAAATCCGAGGATTAATATAGGATAGTTTTTATTGCAAAAATCCCACGGGAACGGGAACTACGCGGGTAAAACCACGAAGAAAAGCTAATTTATTACATTGGAGGTCCGTATCATATCGTCGATAGACGATGAAAAAAGAGATCAGCTTTTAAAATATCTAGTCACAAAATAAATAACTTTTGATTTTTTTTTATTGAGTAAAATAGTTAACAACGTAATAAAAAAGATCTTATTTTAAACACTAATTTATAACTGATCTGATCCAACTCTAAAGTCAGCCTGAGCTTTTGGTGAAGGAAAACATAGTTAGGAAACCATAGCATGGTGATAGGGCTTTTTCTAATGAAGCCCACCTTGGTAGCTACCACCCTCAAGTTTGAAAACCTGTCGCCAAATACCAATAGGTGTGTTCTGGCAGAATCACTTGAGAACTAGAACCTCTAGGCTTAGTGTGTTTACCATCCTGGACCACATCGTCACTTAACATCAGGTGAGCTTGTGGTCAAAGCCATACAGGGTAAAAAAAGATTACTATGATTACTTAAGATTAAGAATAATTGTTGTGAGTATGGTTCGCACAAAAGTAGGCAAGCGACTTGAACATGGCGGCGGTCCGTAATTTGGTGACCCCTGGCCGAAGACTATTGAAATCTAGGCTGACTAACTGCGGTAGCACTATTTGAAACCTTTACAACAAGATTTAAAAACCTAAACGAAGCGACTTTTAAAAAAATATTGCATATGTGGGTTCCATATAATTCCCTAGACCTGACGCCATTTCAAACACGTTGCATTTAAAATAAAATATTAAAGAAAATAAAAAGTCACCGACATAGCACAGGTCCGAAGTAAGATCCATACCAGCGGCAGTTAAGGCGACAGCTACAGTCAACAATACTGGCCCAGGAACTACTGGGAAGAACCATGAGGCTGCTACCAACAATCCAGGTAGTACATGTGCTTAAAAAATTAACAACTTCAACCTCAATTATCTCTCTGTTACAATGGTTCCCAATCAGTGGTCCGCATGAGCCAGAATATTTACAGTCTGCTATTTTTACATAACATTACTTAACATAAGCTCACGCCTGTTATCCCCGAAGGGTTAGGCAGAGGTGAGTAGCGAACTACAGCACCCCACATTTCGCCGAGCTTAGTTCCGTCCCAGATGTGACAGGAGGCGAGCCTGTCGCTATATCGGACAAAAATTCCAAACTCCGGGATGATACTGAGTAGAAAAACACCCAATACCACTTGACACGACCCGGGATCGAGAACCCGAGACCCAAGAACGGCAGTCGCACCGTAATACAACTGCGCCACCGAGGCTATTTATAACAAGTGTTAATAACATAATATAAAAATTAATAGTAATCATTAGAAACAACAAGTTACCGATTTACCATATTATTATTTCAACCTTCCAGGCTGTTTTTTTTATATTAAGTTCCTAGGATTATCGAACTTGAGAAGAAGATGCAAAAGTTGTATTTTTAATTAATGTTACGATTGAGATTTTAGTAAAATTTTATTTTGGTGTTTGGTATTGATTCAAATTTATTTCTTTTGTACATCGTAGTTCCTGCTATCAACGAAGAAATCAAAATGGTCTCTCGTAAAGAAAAGTTTGGGTACCACTAGAGCACTGTCACACAAATAGATGCTAATAAGCAATACAATGTACAGGATTATATTATAATAACGTATATAGCCACATATTACAAAATAGTTTTTATTAACAAAAAAAAAACAAATAAAGACATTTCGTCCTAGCACGGTACATCCATATCTCCACTTTGTTATTTAATTCTATCTATTAATGTTTTGGATAAAATTTTACGTCAAGCACAGTTATAAAAAAATTAACACCAATGAAATGTGTATAAGGTAACCTATATTTTTTCTCGAATTGCAATCGCGTAGGTTAACACTCTATTGCTTATATGTTTCCAAATAACATATCATAAAATCACACACTTACATACAAATATAAAATATTTTCTTATATATTTGATACGTTTTCGTTCAGTGTTATATTTGTACCAATGATAAGTTTGTATAAGTAGTGTACCCAATACTAATCGGAGGAAGAAAGGTAACGCTGTCAAAGCCGACGCCTGTTGAAACAATCACATAAAAATTATGATTAAATTAGTTATATATTTATTTAAACTATGCCAGGTATAACAGTGTAGCATACGCTAAACTAGGCTGCCGAAAGAAGTGAAAAATCGAAACTTTGGAAAAACTATTTTTTAAATACTTCAATATCATAATTTATTAATAGAAATTATTAACATAACCTAACATATAACATTTATTTGTATTTTACATCAATTGGCGCACCGAGTAATAATTATGTACATTTTCATGTAGTTTATTCATAAACAAAACATACGACAGGTATAGGTCAATTTTATTATTAGTCCTAGAACACCAGCACTTTATCGCAATCTTATACTTGACATACTGTAACGATGTTGACGGCTGACGTCATAGCACTGGTATCGCGAATCCGCCGTGAATCCCTTACCGAGAATCGCTCAACGCTGCTAAATAAGTTTTCACTTCAAAAGAACTTAATCATATCTACTCTAGATTTTCATTACTGTACAAATCTGAAGACACAACATTCTGACAATACCTATAAATTTGTAATATTGTAACCAGAAAATTGTACACAAAACACGAGTATTATCCATTCATTCAACCGAAAGACGTCCATTGCCGGACATAGGTCTTCCCCAAAGATCCCGGCAGTGAATTGTGTCGTTCATAAAGAGGAGATTTGAAAGAGGAGAAAGATGTGGGGTGATGCTATTCTTAACCGGCATCACATGGCACGGAGTAATATGAGACTTAGAAAACGATTTTGAAATGAGACTACGCGAAGCTTATGACTCCTCCCACCCGTTGTCACATTTCTTCGACCATTTCCTTCAATCCTTAACGTGTGACATAATTTATGAATGACTTCTTACCGCTTGACATCCAAGTTTGTTAAGTGTCCAATTATGTAATAACAATAATATATTTGAAACAAACTCACTTGATATATATTTAATTTCACCACCTTTAAATAGTATATGGGACCGTGAATACATAAAGAGATAATCATCCATGAATAACCGAAGTTTAATAAACACAAAGCCCAGAACGGAATTGATTTCAATATTAACTTCCACGGTGCTCGAGCGTTAGTCACCTGAAATGAAGTATGTCTTACAATTCATACTTTTTGTACTGTATAGGTTTAGTACTTTGACCACAATCTCACCTGAATTTAAGTGACGATGAAGTCCGGGATGGTAAACACACTAAGGTCCTGGTTCTCAAGTGATGCTGACAGAATACACGTATGTATTGGTTTTCAAACTTGAGGGAGCTTAGCTACTGAGACGGTCGGATAGGCATTATTAGAATATGCCATACCACCATGCTATGGTTTCTTCACGATCTATTTCTTCACAGACAGCTCAGGGTGATGAGAATTGAATAGGTGGTTTGAGATATACAACATTTTGTGACAAACGAGTACAAAATCTGTAGATAACTTAATTTAATCTTACAACATTACCCAAATTGTGTGTGCTATTGATAATATAATTAATTAAGCAAATTGTGGGTCGGTTCTTGTTTTACTTAGCTCTGTCCAAGCTCTTTCGGGAAATTAACCTCTGATATAGCTCTCGAGTTTGAATAATATATTATAATGAAAAGTTATTAATAATACATATTATATCATAATATATATAGTTAAGATCGTTGAATTTGCACCAGTTAATAAGAACCAGTCAATTCCCAAAATAATACATTTGTAACAGGAATGGAGATATCTGTTACGTTTAACTGCTTTAACTGGATTCAAGAAAATAAAAATTGGTTTTAATTTGTATAGCTTACCAAAAAAGAACTTACGATCAATTTGTATAAATGTACTGTAAGTTGTAACTATCAAAACATTTACTAAGACATATTATTTATTTATTCTATAATAACATAAAAAATAACGAACTTTGATGGTAAAAGTAGTTTCGATGGTGTTGGTCAGGTAAATCAATTCTTCTTCTGATATGCAAGGATGAGTTCTTGGATTATCTGTGACTACAAGCACCCATAGAGCTGACCAAATAATTTGTACTGATCCAGAAATATAAAAAACCGACTGGCCATCGAGAATAATACTGTACAGCGGCACACATCAGAAATGTGGAGAACGTTCCGGTAGTTATACCTGCAAAGAGGTGCACAATGGAGGCATTCAAGGAAAACAGTAAGCAGAAATTTAGTCTGTTTGACTCTCATTTGTCAATAATAGTTTATCTAAGATAATAGTAATCAAAGTTCTGATTTCCTACACCCATAGTAACGGTAAAGGCATTCATTGGAGAGCTCGCTGGCTTCATCGGTCATCGATTCTACGAGCAATGTGCCCACCCCATTGTCACTTAAGTTGGGCAATTCTTCGGAGAATGTCCACAACTTTGGTTTTTCTGCGGATCTCCTCATTTCTGATTAGATCACATAATGAAACCCTGAAACCTCCATTGTTCTTTGGGTGCCTTTGAGCTTTCTACTTAGGCCCATTTTAAGCGACCAACTCTCAGCGCCCTAAGTCATCACTTGCTCTGAACTGGTTCAAGACTTTTGTTTTGAGACACTGCTGTATTTCGGAGGACGTAGAGTGTAATAATGGTAGTGAAGGTCTCGAGAATCCGCTGGATGCGAGTGGTACAAGACAGGTAATTGTGGAGGTCTTTGGGAGAGACCTATGTATATCTAGCAGCGGACGTCTTTCGGTTGAATGGATGGATGGATAATAAGTTAGCCATTGGCATAATCTTACAAAATCTGCTCAAGGAATAAATAAATATTGCTTAAGTAATCACCATTCAAATAACCCTCCCCGGGCCCCATGTCATCGAAAATTTTGCTTGTTTTAATCTCATGTCTCTTATTGGTGCTTACATCATTTTTAAATGGCCCCAACACAGATTTAACTAAATGAAGTATCTTTGATCCTTTTACATATAGGGTTTAGCACTTTGTTTTTAAAACTAGAATGGTATTTATAAAAGAGAAAATGAAGAACAAAACATATAAAATCTTTTTTGTTGATTTGTATAACACATTGTTAGTTGTAGGTCTTGTTCTCTTATTCTCTAATATCGCGGAAACTTTTCATAATGATTATTGATAAGGTGTACATAATCTTACTACGCTTCTTATGCTTAAAATATAGCTTACTTACTGAGAAGTAAATCTTAAGCTACAGATAACGTTATAAATTAACGATTATTTCAAAAGAAGTAAAAAATACTTATCCTTGGGAATATTTTACAAACCTTATCATATTCGATTATGTGTAAGAAAGTATATACGAGTAATCAGCTATTTATAAAATGTAATGTATTAGGTGACATAAATTTCTAAAGACTTACCACAATACGCCCACATAAAATGATGTCTTTCTATTGGCGGTACCCAATGTCGCAATACTTGAACCATACTGGGTTGCATGGCACCCTAAACAATTTGTTTTTATGTAACTAAGATAGAAAACTGTCATACAATCTGCTATTATATAAAAGGCATGTCACAGTGGACATTGTCCAGTACACATTAAATTTGGAGGCTTTTAAATACAACAATTTTTTGAAGTGAATACTTCTTTAGCGGTTATGAGCGACTCTCGTTAGTGAATAACTGATAGATTTGCGTTACCAATGTTATGACATCAGTCGTCAACATACTACCAGTATGTCAAGTATTAGATGGCGCTCATAGATAAATAATAAAATTTATACTTACACAGTCCATCGTATGCTTTGATTATGAATAAACTATATGCAAATGTACATAGTTATTGTTCGGAGCGCCATTAGATGTAAAAACTAGGCAAATGTTAAATGTTAGGTTAATAAGTTCCGATGCGGTGCTTGCGAAAGCCACCCCGTGTCGCCCCCATCCCAAATGCGGCGGACGGCCCCGGGGGGTTTTAGTGGGTATTTCCGGGCGCTTCACGCCCGGGTGAGTCCCACACTGGCACGGAGTTCATCCCTCCGTGCCCCCTTACCTATTGATACCCCTTACCCTATTGCATTGGGGGACTCCGGTCTCACTAATGCAATAGGTAAGGGTAGTGCGTAAATGCATTTCCCCCCGTCAATAAAAATTGACAAATTATGAAACATTCAAAAAAGAGTTTTTTTTAAGTTTCAAGTTATCACTTCTGTCGGGAGTCCCATGGTTGCCCCGTTTTTTTAATGACTAACGTTATAGACCAAAAGGGCCTTTACAGCTTCACTTAGCTTTGTGGCGATTGCTTAGGGTACTCAGCTGGAAAATGGTAACTAGCACAAAGGCACCACAACCATTCGAGCCTCGACTTAGGGTATTTCCACGCATGCGAATTTCATGGAATTCATCTCAACTAAATCTTAGACAGGTTATACTAAGTTACTACTTATGGTAAGCATAAACAAAGCTCCCTTACAGAATTTATGTCCCTTGCGTGTAGCGTGCTAATTTATTACTAACTAGCTAAGTGCCCGCGGCTGCAAAGATTTAATTTTATTTTTTTACACGGAATCCTAATCATTTTTCTTAACTTTGTACTAACAGAAAGCAAACATATTTGTCACAAATTCAAATACCTGCTAGTAAAACTATGCATTAAATATGATTTTATTCATAATTTCTTGAGTTTTAATTATTTTACGAGGTACCATAATTATTTTTGAAAAATAAAAGTAGTTTAAGTTACGAGGAGTAACTACAGCTATCTACCAAAAAAGTCCCGTCAAATTCGAGAGACAGACAAAAAGTTTAAAAATTGTATTTTTGGTAAAGTTATCGTTACATATAATACATTCATGTGTATTTAGTAATAATTGTTATTTAAATATTACAAACAGGCACTTCAATTATATTTATTAGTATAGATATGCAGTATACCGCACTTATTTCTAGCGCATGTAGCCAACAAGAAATAATAGCAGCAATCTATACATGTCTCACTACTGAAGAAAAACATCTCTTTTGGGAGGTTGGCACTTAATCGGAATTTAATCAGCTGGCGTACAGATGACAGTACGTCATCCGTGTTGGTCCGATTTGTGTTGGAGCGATATGAAATTTTTACGCCTGCCTATACCAGAGCACAAAAAAAGTACACCAGAAACGGAAGCCACTTTGGCGCTAGGAGTGCGTTTGGCATCTCGCGACCATTATTGACGCCTGAAGCGAACGCCGGCACTGACATATTGCAAATTTAAATATGTATTTAAAAATCGATCTTTCTGTATTTTCTTCCACTAAACTGTAGAGCAACTATAATAACAATTTAAAACCATCTATGTTACTTTATTCTACATATTTTCATAGGCATCTGATAGTGTTACTGGTTAATTTCAAATTACTAAATGTTCGCTTACTTATTCGTAATTGAATAACGTCGCATATACAAAAAAAAATTGTTATGTTTTATTAAATATACGGACTACAATACCAATATTTATTACTAACAGCACAAAATCCTTTAACAATCCGAACCATGAACAATGCCCAAAAATGGTAATATGCTGATGCCGGAGCCAGGCAGCACAAAATCCCGGAGACTAATCCCGAAATACCAACCACCCATTTAGGACCAAGGCTGCAATTTTTATATAGGTTTATGTCAAATTTGTTTAAGACATCATTAATAATAGAAGACAAATAAATAAATGGTATGATATTATAACCTGTCTCCAACATTATGAAATATAGGAAAACAAATACAGTATCCTATGTGATAGGCGGAAAATAACTTCGCCGTTTTCATATCATCCCAATTAATGATGTCAACAATCTGGAAAAGTTTAAGTATCATAAGATGATTTAGTTAAAATTAATCAGAACTGTATAACTCTAAACAAATTATAAATAATAATTTTAAACAAATATACTATTAGCATTTCATTTTAACTTCGCGATTCGTTAATTTAATAATCTTTAAAAGTGAATATTTCTTCATAATCACTTTAACCATGCGCGGGCGCAGGCATTATTTGCCGACCTACCGCCATGTTATGATTT
This sequence comes from Samia ricini, assembly GCA_014132275.2. Classification (NCBI taxonomy): domain Eukaryota; kingdom Metazoa; phylum Arthropoda; class Insecta; order Lepidoptera; family Saturniidae; genus Samia; species Samia ricini. Next base: position 8,421,491 of record AP028159.1, read on the forward strand.
CATCAAGATGTTTAAAGAATTATAACTTTAATTTAAGAAATATTTTAGTATTTGGTTCTAAAAAAGTAAAACTAAGATTTTATCATAGACGGGGAATTATATAAATACGAGAAAAGAAAAATTAATTAAGGGAAAAAATGAACACAAGCAAATAAACGAAACAAACCAATACTACTAAGGTCTCAGATTATGAGGGAAAGGGGAAATAAAAAAACGACGCGGAATCCGACCACATTACAGCTGACACATAAAGCCATATACCGTTATAGTGATGTCATATATTCTAAAATTTTGAAATTTAACTTTTTTGCGAACGTTGTAAGTAAAATTTCGAGGTTAAAATAAACGTCAGATATTAGCATCGTGATTTTAAATAATAAAGAACAGATAATTACATATTAAAAGAAAAGGAGACACTCATTTAGAAAATGGGCATCCCTATCTCTTATGTCTTTCTGGTGTTCATATGTATCCCTTACTAATAATTTTCTGTATAGATTAAAAATTGTCAAATAAAATTCACGTTCTAAAAGTATACTCTGTACACACGATCTTTTTTATTTATTGATTAAAATCAACAAATGATCCCTTAGATTATATGTAAAAGTACAAATGATAAGTTCTAAATGTACTTGATGTAATAAATATATAAAAACTTATCTGAATGAGATCTTAACCTACCCCTGATCTTGCAGTTTCAGACCTATTCCAGTGAATATTATTATAATCCGCTTTCTGGCGATCGCGACTTGTTAATTGCACCATGTCGATTATATGGACACTGATATTGTACCTTATAACGTACATCAAAAAATAGCCAATAAATATGAACACTCCAATCTAAAACATTATTACTTTGTTTATGTAAAAACACAATTTTGTATCAATAATTACGTATCTTCTCACATACTATTGCACGAATTCGGAAATTGTACATTACTGTGTTTACAAATTACATCCAAAAGCGTGACCACTATGATTGTAATGTCACTCCATAATCGGGAACAAACTTTGACATCAATGGTGGGTTAAGCTTGAAATTGGGAGGTGGTAGTCCGATAGAACTACTTTTGCTGCAAAAAAATACAGTTATTTTAATTAAATTACACGGTTATCTATGCTATTTTAATTTAAAAAAAACACTTTTGATTGATTGATTCAACGACATAAGTCGCTTCCAAAAAGGGGGCAGGCGGTTTGGCGATCGCAGTAGGTGTTTGTGGTACTCAGAGGATGCTGCTGCACACCCCCTGGTTTATCTTTTAGTCGCCATTTACGACACCCACGGGATACTAGGGATACTATTCTTACCACACGGCAATATTATCAAGTAATACTTTTAATAAAACACTATATCATTAAGCAATACTTTTAATAATGTCAATAAATACGTGCATTGTTACATGATATCGATTTCAATTTATCTAGTAATTTATTCGAGACATAATTGGAATCGGATTTACATGAATATTTAAATATGTTACTGAATGTCGATCATTATTGCTTATAATATGAAAAAAGACACATTGTTTTTCTTTTATAACACTAAAATTCATCAATAGCTAATAAACAAAGAAAAATAAATAGGTAGACAAACAGAAAATTATACTGAACTGTTTTATCGTTAGCATATTCATACAGCCTCCGCAATTACCATTTATGACAGAATTGAAATATAAATGTAAACCATAACATGCATAATTATTCTAGTATGATTAATCAAATATGAAGAATAATTAGTTGAGAACAATCACCTAACTCAACTATTTACTTAGACACATACAAATCTCAAGTTTGGTTTTGCTTGATTCTAGGTTGCTTGATTTCATTTAAATAATCGGATTATAAATTTTTGCGTGCACATTACACGCAACAGTCTCCCAGTATTTAGCCATGACTGATCTGCGAATAATATGCACTCTTCCTATTCCAGTGGTTCCCAACCTTTTTTTGACAAGGGACCACTTTGATTTCTTTATTCAAATAGCAGGGAGCAAGTCGAATAAGAAAAATAAACTGAAAACATTTTTACTAAAAATTAATGTGTCTTTTGAGCTTAACCTTTTTTCACAAGTTCCGTATTTCTGGAATTAATATTGAGTGCTCAAAGTTATTTCACCAGTCCTCTGTACTTTTTCCTTCTGCGTAATTTTGAATCGTTCGCAGACTATATTTTGGATTCTGCGGACCACTGGTGGTCCGCGGACAACAGGTTGGGAACAACAGGTTCTATTCAACAAACCAACACGTATTTAGTTATTATATGCTTTTTAATTTAATGCTTAATGCTTTTTAATATTAACGATACATCAGTCGATATGCCCAGTGTTGTCATAATTGTAAAAATATATGAGAGTATATTTAGTAGAAACTTATATAATTATAATATTTAAGTAATATATCACATTAATATGTATACTTTCAAAAAACGAATAAATGCTAAGCGAACTGACCTGGAATATTTAAACCGCTACATAAATTCTGATTAAGAATACAATTGACAATATTATTTTTGTGTGTAAATATAACGGAAATAACAGAGTCTTATTTACGACATGTTTATGAGTATATTATGTATACAGCATTTCGGTCTGTTTGTTTCGGACCTCTGTTTATGTGATACAGCATTTTTCTATATAATATCATGTCAAAGCTGTGTCAACGAGAATGAAAATGTACATGTATATGAATAAAGTTGTGTCGATCATTATAATTTACCACCGTTATATAAAAAAAATTAATTGAGATTGTTTATTTATATTAACAGTTGTCGTATAGTCTAGTCAACAAGTTAAAAATACGTGTTAGTTTTTGCTACTGCCAATTAATATATGTGCGACAGCTCGTTGAACTCATTACGACGTCTAGAAAATGTATAAAAAATAATATCTTTGTAGCCTGCATATCAACAATTGCAAAAGATATAGACAATTATAGATTCCAATAGAAAAGAGATTTTCCTTTTTAGCAAGGTCTATTGGTGCTATAAAAATTTCACATAAAGCTTCTTAAAGAGATTTTTTTCTTTTCAAGTATCCTTAACAGTAATAAAAAAAGATTAATATTTAATAAAGCAAATTAACTGCCGGTTTCAATGCGGCGTAACGTTCTTAGGAATTTATTTGTAAAATTCCTCTAGCACCAATAGTTCTGTTTGATCAATTTGCAAAAAAGTAGACATTATAACTTTTGTAATTGTTTATAACACATTAACAATTAATAACAGTTTGAGATTTTTGCACATTTTTCTGGACGTCATAACAAGTTCAACAAGCTCTTGCACGTATTATAATTTACAGTATCGAGAATCAGCACATTTCTTTAACTTAATGAATAAACTATTATAGTATAAACCCAAAATAATAGACACATTCGAATATTTTTCAAGTTTCTTAAAATCCTAAAATGGAATATTAACATTACACTTTCAAAAAGTATATAATAATAATTATAATACTATTAATTCCACTAATTTCATAATCAATATTGTGATTAATCCTGAATTTTTGGCAAGTACTCTTCTAGAGAATCACGATGTTTCTTTTATTTCTTTAAAATTTCCATTTGTGTCGTTGTCATTTCATTTATTTCTTTGAAATTTTTATTTGCATATTTCACATCCTTATTCTCGACGTCCTGATCGATGAAGTTCCATTGTTGCATATTTCCGGTTCCAAAGAATATGAAAAATATCGCTGATACAATATAGACCGAAGCACCCACGAAGAACACCGGTCGCCAATGTTCGAAGCCATTCTAAGAACAAAATAATTATATTAACTGACATTACTGTAGTAATTGAAGAGCTGGGTAACAGAATCGGATTAGTTCACTGTAATTCGAACATTTTTTTTTTGAATTATGTTGTCTTGGACCCAGTTGCGTCGATCCCTGTTAATATTTGCAATCAAAACTAGCTCTAAATAGGGGAAAAATAGCTTTAAAAAGTCCATTTTCAAACGAAACCGATTTATTCCGAGTTTTTACCAAAGATTGTATAAATTCCATCCATTTTCCATTCTGAACCGGACTAGTCCCATGTAGTATTCATATCTTCAACACATTTTTAATCAAAAGTGGACATGTTCAGCAAAAATAAAATAATAAGTAACAAGGTTCATATTTTTTGCATTATAACACTAGTATCGGGAAACACTAAAATATGAACAAAAAATTTGAAAACAAAGCAGGGACTGCTTCATCCATCCACCCATCACTGCTTTGAAGAATGCCATCAGTAAACGAAATAAATCTTCAAAAAAAGAAAGACGTGGACCGTATTTTAGTAATACACTTTGGTGAGAAATGGCTCGAGTATCCTGAAGTAGAATGGTATAAAGACGTACTACATCAAGATCTACAGACATCATTGAACAAAATGAAAATGATGAAGTAGGTATTATGATGACATTGACGTTCGCTTATGTCTGGAAGTATTACGGAAGTTGCAATCAGATTTTTTTTAATCAAAATACAATAAACCTTTGAAATCTATACTTTTTGGCTTATTTTTTAAGTTTCTCTTAAATAAAAAACCGGATTTGTCCGACACCAATAAAACCGAACTTGTTACATTTTTGCGGTCACAACCAGATAAGAGTCCACCTTTTTTAAACAAATCCGGATTAGTTAATTTTAATTTCTTAAATAACTTCTAGAATATAAAAATAAATTATAAATTAATTAATCATGCTACATTAGATCTAGTCCACCTATCTATAATAATGTTGTCTTATTATTCTCCTCCACATATAAATATTAGTTTTTTAGCCATCGTGTAAAATTTCGCGGACTAATCCAGTTCTGTTCGCCAGCTCTTCATTATTAAAGTTCTATAGAATGCGGACAACACTTCTACCGAATCCAGGAATCACCCTCATACTTTATTATGTTTATTGACTTGTGACCCGCCTCGGCTACGCACGTGTATGCAGAAATTTCTAATTACCAATATTATAACAATACATTAATATGTATACATTAATACATATAGCCTATGTAATTCAGTGAATGAATTTTAAAACTTGGTTATTTGGTTGGCATTTGAGTATATCCATAACAAATAGTCAATTTTACCTGTTTATAATATAAGTATAATCGTATAAAAATTTACTATACTTATATATTTAGAATGTTAATGTAGTTACCCTATTTAAATATAATTTTAATGTTATTTTATATCGCTACTATAAGAATGTACTAAATAATTATTACATAACCCAAAGAGAAGTATTTTAATTAGCTTTAATTTAAAAAATATATAATTATTCACTGTCCTATAATACTGATATTGTTGGGTCCGTGGCAGTACATGCCTTAGCAGTGCTATTATGGTCAGATACTACGTCCATCGACATAGTTTCAAATTCACTTATCCTATTCTATAACGAAGCCGTGATTTCGGTGAAGGAAATCATCGTGATGAAACTATAGCATGGCTGTAGCGCATAGCTGTCTAATACCCTCCAATTTGACAATGAAACTTAAAAGGTGTAAAATCACTTAAGAGCAATCACTCTCTCTTATGGTCAAAAGGCAAAGTTTATACATATAAAAAATACCAGTACAAATTATAAGATAAACATGCGATAAATACCTGAGGTAATATTCAACTGATGTTTTTATTAAGTGCATGGAATACCTTAAATTTAGACTAATGAATTCGAAAGATAACTAAAGTATAAACTACGATCTATGTGACAATATAAACAAAACTTACGCCGTTCCTTGTGAAATAAGCAGTAATCATGGGTGTGAAGAATCCTGCAGTACTTCCCACACAGTTTGCAATCCCATATAGAGTTCCTGCATAATTGGGTGCTAAATCTTGATGATTCTGCAGATTCGTTAAAGTGGCTGCACCGTTAAAACCCATGGACATAGTTATTAAAGCAATAGACAAAACTGTTGAACAACCAGCGTAGACTAATGATACTAATAAAACGCCTGGTAATATATGGGAGAACAGGCAAAAAAACTTCCTAATGAGTGTGGTAGACATTACTTTTTTTGCCAAAATAAGGTCACCAATTACTCCAAATATAGTAGCTAAGAATAATCTAGCTAGGTAAGGTAAAGCTGATATGACTCCAGCTGCCGATAATTCGAAACCTAATACGCTTGCGACAAATTTAGGACCAGCAGTCATGATAAAGTATAAGCCCCACAGATTTCCATAATGAAGGACCACCATCGCTAGGAACGGAAGCGACGTAAAAATATTCTTGAAGGGCGGAAGACCCTGAAAAAAAATTAATATATTTAATACATAAAACGATCCAAAATATGACATTCAAAAAATTATATCTATCAAGCAAACAAAACAGCGACAATTTATGAATTTTAAAAAGAATACGCACATACGTTAATATTGTAAAATTAAATCGACGATTCCGCTCGAGTAAATATCTAGAGAATTTCCAAAAATAGCACCTCAATGATAATATTTGTCGTTAACAAAACATTGCTCGCAAATATTACCTCACCTTTGTTTTTTTAACCTTGTCTCCTAAAGCATCTATAATGTATTTCTTCTCTCCTTCTGTGATTCTGGCATGATCTGTTGGTGCATCGGCTACTAAGTACCACCAGAATCCACACCATACTATTGTGAGAACGGCCGGTATGTAAAAAGCGGATTCCCATCCAAATTTTTCTATGAGTGGTCCAGTTAGCGACCACGTAACAACTGTGCCCAAAGTACCACCCATCATTGCGCTGACGAATTTTCCCTTTTCGGCTGGCGGTGCCCATTGGGCAACCAGTGCATGAAGCGCAGGGTATGTGAAGCCCTGCAAAACAATAACATTTAAAGCACTTCTTTTTTTTTTACACTGTATGGGCTTAGTGCTTTGACTACAATCTCACATGATGTTAAGTGACGATGTGGTCCTGGATGGTAAACACACTAAGCCTAGATACTGGTTCACAAGTGATGCTGCCGGAACACACCTATTGGTATTTTGCAACAGGTTTTCAAACTTGAGGGTGGTAGTTACCCAGGCGGGCATCATTAGAAAATTCCATACCTCCATGCACTTCTCTTATTTTAGATCTTTTTATCACTTTTAATAATCAACAGTATGGTTAAGTTTACCTACATTTGATACCTTAATTTTGCTTAAGTAGTAGTAGTACCGCTACGTTCATTATATCAACATCATTAATTACATAGATTGGAATTATCGTCACATTAGTCAGACACGGGTTATTCAGGTTCAACTGTAGTATGCTTTGTCTTAGCGGTGCCTTAACATGTTTTGAACTGTTGATGTTATATTAACATAACGAGTAAAGTCGCGCCATTATATATACCGTTCGTAATTATTAATTTTGATCTTATCATATTAAAATATGTGGAGAATATATTAAGGAATAGTTTTATGTTACAATTTTGTTTTTTTAAGATCTCTTCGAAGCTCAGTAGGAAACGGGCTCGACTAAATTGTGCCGTTAAAGTTTTTATAATTATTGTTCATCTAACAGTCGCAAATCGAAAGTAATCATTATTAAAAGTTTGAGAAACAAAAACTAACACAGCGTCCACACTCCTGCGAAGTGAAGCTGCTGCAAACGAAGTACTTTCCGAAGTTGACCGAAGTTCGAAGTATGTGCCCACGCACTGCGTGCAGTCTCGCGAATAGCTTATGTATAATGGATTATGTTCAAGTGAGAGCTGTTAATGCAATACGTACTCTCGCATCTTATAACTACGTGCATATTGGGCACTACTTGATGAGAATTTAAGTGAACCAATTTGTGTAAACAAAGCCTTCGGCAGAACGTCGGAAATTTTCGAGTCCTTTGACTCAGGAGCAAAAAACTTTCGGAAGTTGCCCGAGGCGAAGCGAAGTGCCCTATCCCATTATCGTATTCCTCTATTCTCGTCCTAGTTCGCCAGCAGTGTGGACGCGCATTTATAGTCTCCAAATTTTTTTTGTGATAAATCTGAAGCTTAGGTTACTTACTAAATGAAAAAAGAATAAATGAAATCGAATGAAAAACTGAGAAGTAAAGGATATGCCTATTTACAAACAGGTTGACTTAAAGATTGCAATTATTACAGGTAATATATTTCAAAATTTAGACTTACGCCAGCAAATCCTAGAAAGAATCTCGCTATCACTAATGCCAAATAATGCCAGTTAGCAGCTACCGGGCTCAAAGCAGTGATTATCGCACTGGCTATAGATGTTACTAGAAACAACGTATCTAGGCCCCCATTTTTCAGCAGCCATGCCTCCCACTAGTGACGTTATCGGATAACACCAAAAGTATGAGCCCAGGATAAGCGCCTGTTGATTTGCATTCCATTCAAATGTAACACCTTCCAGTACCTACAAAAAACAGATATTCATATTAACATTAAAACCTGAACACTTAAATTTAAATATATGATGCTTTTATGGATAGGAGTTTGGTAAAACATGAGATTTACGTTGCTCGAGTTACATTAAGTAAACAAATATAATATTAAATAAAACTAATAGAAGTAATTGTTATAATATGCGTACAAATGTCAACAAGAAACAAATATAAGATTTATTTTCAGTAGTCTAACATTAACAACATAATAATATCATTATTTCGTAATACCGACCATTTGTGAACGTTATTTCCTTTGTTTGTTGCCTTTTATTTTATTTTTTTGTACATTAAATGTTTTTGAATGATTTACCTACTACAAAATAATGTAGTTGGTAATCATAATGACAAAAAAAATTACAGAGTGTGAGACGCTAATTAAAAAGTCTGAAAATAAATCCTTTTAAATTAATGACTCATATTATTTTTTAAAACCTTATTTACATTTCTGACGATAAATATAAACTGTAAACCGGTTTTAAAATGTATCAAATAGTCATAGGTCATCAACATTTAGAGTAAAAATTTACATAAATTGTTTAAACAGAAATAAAAAATTCTCAATTTTCATAACACACTTATTATGCGGAATCTTCTAATTTAAACATCGCGGCATGGTCAAAGTTTTTTTTTTGTTTTATTTACCTGCCTAGGTGCTTCTCTAATGTCACTTATGTCGACGTGAGTTAAACTCTCATTTTTTATCACGTCATTTTTCGCTTCGCACTGTGATTGAGATCTGATAAAAAAAAGAAACACGACAATGATTATACATATTAGTTACGCCAGAGATTCGCGTGAACATTATGATTACCTTAATAATAAAAAAAATAAAACACAAAAAATGTTTATCCTTAATTTAGCATAGTCTTTCATTTGTTTTGTTTTTTTTTGTTTCTTCTTTAACATTATTATTATTAACAAAAATATTATTTATATTCATCGGATGTGTAGCAAAAAAAGACTATACTCTAGTTCATTTAGTTATTCTCATATAGCCTTAAAACCTACTTTTCTATTCCTCGGTTAATTTATCCAAAACAAAACTGACAAACTGGCAAGACAAAGTGAATGAAAAGGCGATAGATCTGGGGTATTAATGTGACTTAGAAATGTCCCCAAAATTCAAGAGAAAATCTATCCGAACATTATACGTCCTGTAATGTGATGATGGTGTAGTTGGCAGATGGAAGAAGGGGACATATTACATCGACGAGGAGGAAATGCGAGCAGTGTTTATTCTATACAAACGTATTCCTCTGTTTCCTCCCTGGATAATGGCATTTTACTAAATACTTTTATTCCGTATAATATTTATGCATCATTCCCATACCGGTACGTATCAATTTTTTTCATAAATAAATTATTATAGAAACTAGGAGCCTTCGTCGTATTCAGAAGTCAGGCAAACAAATTTAAGAAATATAAAGCAAATCATAGATTCAGAGTCAAAGTCAATCTTATTTTTAATTGAAACGGAGCGATGATTTCGTCTATTTCGCATAGGGATAATCAGCCTGAGCTGTAGGTTTCCTGTTCGCGCTTTAGACACCTTTCATTAGAGCGTAATGAGATAGTAATAAATTTTTGGAATACCTATACTTCAAATTTGTTGCCGAATGCGTTTCTTCTTAATGTAGGACAAAGGAAAGGTTATGATGACAAACAATATATTGGCTAACATTTATTGAAATAAATTAAGTATTTAAACAGTATAATTGCTTACTTGGAATGTACTGGTTGAGGCACCATAGCAATAATATTGAGACTCATATTAACACGGAGCATGTAAGCCACCCAGCAGCTAGTAAAAATCATGACCCACAAGTTGAATCGTACTGGGACTACGTCTGGAAAGTTAAAAAAAACATTTCACAGTGCAAATATACATTTAATTATATTGATAAAGACTAGACTTTCTGAAGGCTCTGAAATCTATTTTTTTAATACTAATTCTACGAGTTTAATTAACTATTTACCGATGGGTATTTTAAGGGACAATACCATATCAAAACTCCATGTAAAGCATTTGAGGCTCGAATGTAAACAAAAAATGACAGCGATATACATTTTAAACCTTTCAAGACGCTTTCCCGATATTCTACTGTGATTTTACTGTTAAAAATATTCTACCGTTTAAAACGACTTATTTAAGTTTATTTTTACTAAGACATATGTACGAGCATAATTAATATAGGATCTAAATATAGGGTGGTAGTGGTAGAGTGGGCAAAATGCCATGGACCCCGGTCCGAAGGGGCACGGCCCGCGAAGCCGCGAACTCAGAGGAATCCTAACATTTTAAACAAAATTCAGTAAAAATTATAAATACAATTAAAGTTAGACACGATTAAATATTTAAACGCTTTAGTGATTTTTAGTGTAACAATTTTTACTGATGCCCCACTTGACAAATTTGCTACGGGTCTCAGGTATAGTTACGCCACTGTGTACAAGTCCGTTATACAGGAGAAATAAATAATGTTGCGAAAGCGTAAGTGCAATGACCTGTAAATCCCTTTAGTACCTTACTTCTTTTTATTTTGAAACCGTTCATGTGATTATGCATGATAATATATTTAGCAGACACTATACTTTTGTAAATTTAAAAAGGTAAATAAAAAGAAATTTGGAATATTGCCCCATTACGAGGGAACGCTTATATATATTCCACGCAACTACGTCATTGTTTTGAATCGAAATTAACTGTAAAAATTACAAAAACAGCAACAAAATTGGCACAAATGGATGCGTGTGATATAAAGTACCTATAACTAGTTTATTATCATTTATAAAAATAAATCATTACATATTGTGTACACCTGTGTTTACAAATTTATTGTTTTTGATAAAATGTGTTTTATTAACCCACGCGGTTATAAAATTATAAGTAAATTATTATACAAAGGAGGTAAGTAATCATTTAACACTGTTTGTCATCACTAATGAAATAAAATAAGAATAAAACTATATATAAAAAGAAAATGGAGGTCCTTTGGCGCACTATCACCTCAAAACTACTGAACATATCATATAGGATGGAACTACTACCATTCGACGCGGAATTTTTCTTAAATGGTTATAGGTGTTCATTTTTGGTAACTTTCTAAATTTTTTCGATTTACTCTTATGTACATTTTACCGTTTATAAAAACAAAAGACTCATTTTTCTTCATTTACTTGTTTTTTAGGTTAATATGCACTTTTCACTCACACCTAAAGAAAATATGAAATGCGGTCTACGCCGCGGACACACAGCTAGTTTAATATATATATTCATAGCGTAATTTTAGAAATCTATACAGTGTTTTATGTTTTATTGTTATTTTAATATAATATAATCTTTAGGAAGAATAGGACTTTAGTTCCATAAACAGTTCATTGAATTATGTAATCAATTCACTTTCCGACAGACATCACTTTCTTTACATGCCGCTATTTGATAAAATAGTCATGTTTTCAAATATTTATCTTTTTATAATAAAAAATATCAAGTTTTTAAAGACTACCATTGCGTATCGCAGTTTTCCCAGTTCTAACGTCAAATCTAAAATCAAATATTTTTAACGCCTCACCTCCTTTCAACCTGGCCATTGCTATTTTTAAAAAACCTATAAAATATGTAATTTAAGACGTCTTTTTTTTGTTAACTTAATAAAACTAAGAAACAGAAAAAATGTAATGATCTCTATACCTAATACTTACCTCTATATGTAAGTTCCGTTTTCCACATAACAGAAACATAATGAACAGAGATTAGACGTAACAGATAAGTTCCATTGCTATAGGTTACTAGACGAATGGCCTACTAGTTAATGAATGTAAAGGATCCTCGTTCGGTTTACAAATTTACTTCCTCATTAAGAATGTAAGTGAACCAAATTTACATTCCCTATTTCGACAACCTTCTTTTAAAGCAGTAATAATGAATGACAGCAAGATATCTATACTAATAAATAAAACTGAAGTGTCTGTTTGTAATGTCAAAATAACAATTTTTAACTAAATACATATGAATGTATATACGAAACCTATATCAAAAATACAATTTTTGTCTGTCTGTCTGTTTCGGTTAATCTCCGAATCAGCTAGACCGATTTTGACGGGACTTTTTTAGTAGATAGCTGAAGTTACTCCGCGTAACTTAGAGTACTTTTAATTGTCGAAAATAATTAGAGTTCCCCGTAAAAAAAATAAAACTTATAAAATTTTGAATAAAATCCGATTCAATGTACAGTTTTACGGGTAAGGGCTTGAATTAATGAGAAATATTTTTACTTTATTTTAGCACTAAAATTTTTTTTAGGGTTCGGTATGAAAAAATTAAGACACATGGAAGAATATATGAAACGCGGCTGCAGTCGCGGGCACACAGCTAGTTATGAAATAAGTTAGTTTATGAAATTATGTCAATGATGAAAATAAAAAACTTATTCGTAGAACAAGAGAACTTGTTCAAGAAATCTTATCACCTATTTACAGTAAAGTGTCAGATAGATTTTGTTCTTTTTTTGTAGATACTTTCTGTTCATTGTCTCGTGTAATAACAAAATGGACAATTTAACAGCTTCGTACATTATGTCAATAACCCAAGCGTACATAATATTACGTACCAGTTAAAAAAGATGGACGTATGCAGGATAAAACTAGTTAAATTACCCACATGTTCTGTGTAAAACGAGTTACTTGGAATTTCTGTGTCTATATCTGGACACTGGATCTGGATCTATAGGAATATATATATAGAAAGGACATTGCCGTTACTGGAACCCGCGGCATTAATTTTATGTGGATAAAAACTTTACAGCATTCAACTACACCGTCAATCACTATTATTTTAGCGTTTTATTACTTACTAGCAGTCTGGCTGCGGCTGCGCCCGCGTTTTATATATCCTTCACTGCGTTTTAATTCTTTTTTTTCGAAATCCTAATTATTTTCCTAAAAAAAATGTTCTAAGATAAAGTAAAAATGTTTCTCATAAATTATAGCACTTGTCCTTAAAACTGTGCATTGAATCGGATTTTATTGAAATTTGTATATGTTTTTTTACGCGGAACCCTAATTATTTTTGACAATTAAAAGTTACCCAGAGTAACTTCGGCTATCTACCAAACAAAGTCCCATCAAAATCGGTCCAGCCGTTCAAGAGATTACCCGATATAAACAGACAGAGAGACAAAAAAATTTAAAATTATATTTTTGGTATAGGTTTCGTATATACATTAATATCTATTTAGAAAAAAAAATTGTTGACATTACAAACAGACACAATTCTATTAATTCAGATCAATTTTATTAATTAGTAGAGATTATCGCTTCCGGATATTTTCATTTTATTAGCATTCGCCTAACTATCAAATTCCATTCGTAACTAAAAATAAATTTGAGAAAAAGTAACTGTTTCCAATGTTTTATTGAAATTGACACTGAAGTTTTTCAATAGCTACTAAACAAAAGAAAATAAAAAAGTGATCAAAGTTAAAAAAATAATAATTAAAATACTGCTCGTATTTAAAAAAAGCTAGGCAGCCATGGAGACTGCCAACAGAAATGAAAACTCGAATCTTTATAAAAACTGTTTTTATTAATGTTATAACTCATAATTTGTTAATTTGAAATTATTAACAAATATTACATTTAACTTAAATTAAATTTGTCTAGTTTTTGCTCCGAGCAAGAATTATCCACATTTTACTATAGTTTATTCATAACACAAAATATACGATAGGCTGTGTAAGTATAAATTTTATTAGTTATCTCCGCAGCACTTGAACGCCATCTTACACTTAACACACTGTAGCATATTGTCGGTTAAAGTTATAGCAATTGGTAAAGCGAATCTATAAGCTACTGAGAATCGAGCAACGCCGCTAGACAAGTTTTCCCTTAAAAAAATTTAATCATATCTACTCTTGATTTTCACTACTGTACCCAATCTAAAGACACGGAAAATTCTGACAATACATATAAATAAATTGTAATTTTACAACCAGAAAATTTTAATTTAAGCATCCTATTGAATAGAAAAATCTTGACTATTATTTCACCATATAATTAACATCATCCAAATAAGAAGATGACGATAATTCATGTAAATTTAGTGTTGAAAATTTGTTTGCTTTAATAACGCAAGGTAAGGGTTTTTTGTTAAGACACAAAGTGAAATAATATGAGCATTTCAAACATTCTTAGATAAACCTTAGCAATATTTAAACTGAATATTGTTGTTTACCTATTAGTTCAATTTACCGAAATAATATTATCACCACATATGTTTCATAGTACTAAGACCCAGATTTCTGCATTATAGTATTAATCTGCATTACAATGTAAAAGTATTATCAACTTTAATTATTATTTTAGATAAAGCTAACCTAAACATTATTATGCTGCGTGGTCATTTGTTTATTGTCAGGTAATTTATTCACAATACAATATTTCGTGACAGACAGAAAGAAACTCAATGAACTAGACACAACGGAACTAACAACACAAATAGAGGTCATTCAAAGAGGCGAGTGGTAGGTATGCGAAAATGTGAACTCTTAGTAGCATCACAACGGGTATGTCAAATGCAACGTTCGCGACCTGTAATAATTATTACAAAACAAGCCGTTCAAAAACCACAACAATGCAGGTATTACATTCATCATCACTATCCATTCGTACTTCGAAAATAATAACGTAAAGATCTAAAAACAATTTCTGCAAAATCTATGCCAAATACTTATCTAAATATACTTATAATGACTTCTTCTTCTTCTTCTTCAGTCCGTGTTAGTCCACTGCTGGACATAGGCCTCTCCCAATTCGCACCATTGCCGTCGATCCTAGGCCGTGCGCATCCAACCGTTCCCAGCCAATTTTCTAGTGTCATCACTTCATCTAACGAGTGGCCGTCCCACACTACGTTTTTTCCCAAACGTGATCTCCACTTAAGAACTCGTCTGCACCATCAGTTATCGGTTCTTCAGCATACATGCCCGGCCCACTACCACTTTAATCTGCTAGCATGTCGATGACTTTGGTTATCTAGCCGATTATATCGTTCCGAATAGTTCTTTCGATCGGCCCTTGAGCCACTCTTAGTTTATAAGCGAATCGTACCGTCAGTACCTGACTGTAACTTAAACCTACTAAAAGAAGCGAGTAGTGTGCCTTAAATATGCAGATGAAACGCCCAAATATCTTATACGAATAGGATCTATTAATACACATGCGCAACCGAATTCCAGGTAAGTACGCGTTGCTCTGGTCGGTGGTACAGACAAAAAGATCCTACAGCTTACCCAGGTTGTCGGTCTAGGGAGTGAGCGTTAACAATATAGGAGAGATCACAATAGATCTTACCAGGTAGCAGTGATACAGGAATGCTTTAACCTGCATAGCCCCTCTTTAAAAAATAATTATGGTGCTTAAAATATATGTAAACATTGTACAAACTTATGATGAAGAAGACATCTACCAAGTTACTCGCATCCTGTGATATTTTAGACAACAAATGCTCAGAAATAAAAAAAAAATCACTTGTCACTCCCCCTATTCAACAAAAAGAATAGTTTATCTATCTAATAAAAAAATTTGAAATGTCTGTTTGTAATATCAAAATAACAATTTTTAAGTAATTACATATGAATGTATATACGATAGCTATAATAAAAATTCAATTTCAAAAATTTTTTGTCTGTCTGTTTGTTCCGGGTACGGCTGGACCGATTTTGCCGGGATTTTTTTGCTAGATAGCTGAAGATACATCGTGTTACTTCTGATTTTCGAAAATAATTAGGGTTCCGTGTAAAAAATAAAAAATTCATGAAATTTCGAATAAAATCCGATTCGACGCACAGTTTCACGGCAGGTGTTTGAATTTGTGAGAAATATGTTTGCTTAATGTTAGTAGTAAAAAATAATTTAGAAACTAATTAGAGTGTAAAAAAAAATTAAAAAAAACTATATTACGTAGTGAAAACATATTAAACGCGGGCGCAGCAGCGGGCATGCAAATAGTATAATAAATAATCGTCATCATCAATTACTTGCTATGCGGTAGCAATAATTATAATAGTAGAGACTTCGCAATGATGCCTTGCGAAATCGTTTTACCTCCTAGTAACAATTTATTTGCAATATTATTTTATTTTATTAGTCTGTGATAACTGGTATTGTTTGATGGCATGGCACATTGGGCGTAGAACAGCTGCTCGATGGGGTCAACAGGTTCTCAATGGCTGCCACATACTGGAAGACGCAGCGTAGTTAGGCCTCCAACAAGGTGGACCAACGACCTGATGAAGGTCGCGGGAGTCCGTTGGATGCAGGTAGCACAAGACCAATTGTTGTAGAGATCTTTGGGAGAGACCTATATCCAGCAGTGGACGTCTTTTGGTTGAATGTGTGGATGGATGGATGGACTATCCTTATCAATAATAAATTTTATCAATTACTAACAGATAATAGTCGGGTCAAATCATTATGTCGTGTTGTCGATGCATCCAAGTGATACAATAACAAACGACACCGGACCAATGTCATGGTTTAATGAAACGACCTCGATTATGTCCACAGCTCAGCTTTTATACCTACGTTTCAATATTACTATTCATATTTTACAGAAAATGTTTCGCTTATGATCTACTAGTAACATTAGTTTGAACTATTAAAAACCGGCCACGCCAACATGTATGGCAAACGAACTATGGTTTTTGTTAAATTTGAGAAGGATGTAAATATTATATTTGTTATGGAGTATTTATTGTAAAGGGCAGATTTTACTTTTTAGCTCGTTCGGAGGTACCACCTTTATTATCTATCTATGGTAAGCGTTTACTTCTTTATTGTTGATCGATGGTTTACATTGATCCAGGTCTGACAACCATAATAAAAAAACATAACATAACATAAGCTCACGCCTGTTATCCCCGAAGGGTTAGGCAGAGGTGAAAAATCGAACTACACCACCCACATTTCGCCGAGCTTAGATCCATACCAGATGTGACAGGGGGCGAGCCTGTCGCCATATCGGGCACAAATTCTAAATTCCGGGATGATACTGAGTAGAATAACCCAATACCACTTGACCCGACCGGGGGATCGAATCCGAGACCTCAGAACGGCAGTCGCACCGTAATACAAATGCGCCACCAAGGCAATCATATTAAAAAAACATACTTCGGTATTACGAGTATGGTTTTAATTTTGTTATTTATTTGGGTATCACGCTAAGAAACATTCTAAAATTTGTTTGTATCTTCATAGAAATTTCGATATGAACTATCATGTCAATAGAGGTCATAAGGATTTCATCAATTGAAATACAAGTAAATATTTCTCAGATGATTAAGTATTTTTAATTAATAAGTAAATGTTGCATTCTTGGAAGCAGTGGCGTAACTTTAGGGTGGCAGAGCTAGCAAAATGTCCCGGGCTCCGGCCCACGAAGCCGTGAGCTCAGAAGTATTCTAACATTTGTAACAACATTTTGTAAAAAATATCCATTCATCCATTCATTCAATCGAATGACGTCCACTGCTGGACATAGGTCTCCCCAAAGATGACCACGGCGACCGGTCTAGCGCCACCCGCAAACCAACGGATTCCCGCGACCTTCACCAGGTCGTCGGTTACCTTGTGAGAGGCCCACCGACGCTACGTCTTCCTATGCGTGGTACACATTCGAGCACCCATTTACCCCATAAAAATTACAAATATAATTAAAGTTAGACACACGAATAAATTTTTAAACGCTTTAGTGATTCATTAAAATCATATTACAACGTGACAATTTTTACTGGGGTCCCATCCAACTAATTTGCCACGAGACTCATATGCTATAGTTACGCCACTGCGCAGAAGTTAACATTTTAAATAATATGTACATATAGAGGCAATAGTCTATTACTTCCGACTTTTTTTAACCATAGCGTGTCAATAACTTATTAAGAAATATCACAAATTATTAAGAAATGTTCACGTATCAATGTGAACAAGGTAGTAAGTAATATCAGTAGTACCTGGAACATGCATTACATAATACGTGAGATGCATACTCGTATATAAGTACATGGTTACACATATAACCACTGTACCGTAATAAAACAAATCAAATCAATCGTTTGAAACGAAATAAAAATCCTAGTAAAATCACGTAGTTGCGGCGAGCCGCGTACCGGGGAAATTATTTATCGTCAGCGCACCTTTCATAGCATCAACAAACGTTAGTATTTGATAACAAAGCGCCGACGTTGCATCGAATAAATCGTAGTGTTGACATAACTTCCATGTAGAACGATACGTATGAATCGATCAACTTTCACAAACATCAGTCGTGCACACTACATTTAATACTCCATACATATTCTCCTCTATAACGTGTGTACTTTACTTACTTAGTACTTATATATAGGAACCAGCAAAAATAAGGGTAGTCCAGCAACGATGAAGTGTAAAAAACAATTAATCATAATATGAACAATATACTAATGCTCTAGAAATATCAACATTTAATCTGACGTCAACTGTTATTGTTTAGTCAAATGATTGTATTTTGTTTAAACTTTTAATAAAATGTATGACTGGCTACAAACAATGTGTTGTACCTATAAGCGTAAATAGAAAAGATGGAGCGTTATTATTCTTCCAACTTGCAAAATACATCTGTCATTACTAAACTTCTCTTGTATTCGCGCTGTTTATAAGTATTTCTTACTTGTCCTGTGGTAAATACTTTCATTTTTAATCCACAAAAGTAAACCTCGATGGAATCCGATTTCTATATCGACAAATTGATTCGGATTTTGAATATACATTACAATTACTGTTTTATATTTACAAGTATGTTTCATTTATAGTAGAAATATTAGAATGGCTGGCGTGTAAAAGAACGTTTGTTACCATCATAATGTTTGAAAGTGCTCTTTGTTACATTGTTCATGTCAGTTTTAAGAGTGATGTAAAAATAACAAACAATATAAAACTACGATATAATATGTAAATCAAATTTATTGGGTAACTAGCTATGTCCCCGCGGCTGCGAACGCGTTTCATATATTCTTCACTTGATTTTTTTTATACGGAACGCTAATTTTTATTTAGTACTAAGATAAAGTAAAAATATTTCTCATAAATTCAAGCACTTGCCCGTAAAATCGGATTTTATTCATTTTTTTATGAGTTGTTAATTTTTTACGCGGAGCCCTGATTATTTTCGAAATGTATCCTAGGTTACCCGGAATAACTTCAGCTATCTACAAAAAAAAGTCCCATCAAAATCCGTCCAGCCGTTCCGGAGATTACCAGAAACAAACAGTCATACAAAAGTTTTACTATTTGCATTTTTGGTATAGGTATCGTGTATACATTCATACTTATTTACAAAAAAAAATTGACATTACAAACAGACGCTACAATTTTATTTATTAGTACAGAAAAACGATCCTAATATTAAGCTCGTTAATCAAGCAGTCGCTAGTCGCACTCTTGCAGTGTCACTCTTACTCTTAATTAGATAAAATTAATAACTTACATAAATATTCGGTTTAACAAAAACAAAAAAATAAACGTTTAAAAATCGAGATTATTAATTTAACAATTCAAATTTGAAACTTATCTTTATTAATAAATAAAATTGAAATGTCTGTTTGTAATATCAATTTTTTACTAAATACATATGAATGTATATAGGGTACCTATACCATAAAAACAATTTTAAACATTTTTGTCTGCCTGTTTTGTTCCGTGTAATCTCCAGAATGGCTGGACGGATTTTGACGGGACTTTATTCGTAGTTAGATGATGTTACTGTGCGTAACTTAGGGTGCTTTTAATTTTGGAAAATAATTATGGTTCCGCATAAAAAAATTTAAAACACATAAAAATTTGAATAAAATCCGATTTATGGCACAGTTTTACAGACAAGTGCATGAATTTATGAGAAATATTTTTACTATATTTAAGTAATAACATTTTTTTAGGAAAATAAATAGGGTTAACAACACAGTTCACAACAGGATAAAAGACAATCACTAAAGGGAATCTTCTGAGAAGATGGCGACGGTTTGAACATGAACTTCGAAAAAAAACTACTACGAAAGACGATGTACTGCGTATAAAAGAAGGTCGAGTCCCTGCAGAACTATCTAGAATTTCTCAGTTAAAAAAAATCCAAGATCTCCTAGTTTCGGCTAGAAAGAGCTGGAAGACGTCACGAATGCTAATATTAAACGAG
This sequence comes from Samia ricini, assembly GCA_014132275.2. Taxonomy (NCBI): domain Eukaryota; kingdom Metazoa; phylum Arthropoda; class Insecta; order Lepidoptera; family Saturniidae; genus Samia; species Samia ricini. The sequence goes on from AP028159.1 coordinate 8,442,081, forward strand.
GATAACTTCTACAAGCCCTATATCTCTAATGAGTTACTTCAGAATTTCGTCATCATTATCAGAGGAAAATAATATAATTTCAAGTCGAAATCCCATTGTTAATCGTACTGTAACAAATAAGTTTCATTGAATGAACATTCATATTTAACGTGATGGATTGAAATGCGTATCAGTTTCCACCGCATTAGTGTCACATCGAGTCTTAAAGTATTTTTTTAATAATGTGCAGCATTAAATGTACACATAAACATTCACACAAATATTCGCATAAATCGATTCCATATAGGTACCTATATAATCAACTGACTATATCATATTATTGCAATTTACTCATCTTTATATTTAAAACGTGAAAGTTCGCAACGTCGAAGGCGTCAATGGCTTTTATTTACATTTATAAATTTCTTACATACAAATAATAATGTCATAATACAATCTCAATTAGTATAATGTCAACAATTAACAAACTGCGTAACCGGAATATTGCAATATTTCGAAAATATTGCAACAGGATAATCAGACCTCTTGTAAACGTCGTTTAATTGAATGAAAGCGGTCGAGGGATAGATGCGCAAAACTATAGTCGAATCGAGTCTCCGAACAACAGGAACAACCATTAAGCAGAACTCCACATTGAGATCAAGATCGCAAACGGTACTAATAACTCTCTAAAAGCGAAACACAGAGTAATAATCCTCTGCAATGAGGCTACCAATTGGAAGAGAAAGCATATTTATTAGACAGTATATAATAATTGTAATTTATAATAATTACTCGTATTAGAAAATTTTCAAAGTACTTCGCTAAATGAGTTTTATTTTCAACAAAACCCGTTTTGTTAACCAATAGGTGTTGCATTGAACTAAGCGAAACTAGTTGTTATGTCGGACTTGAACTTGGTTGAGGAAAAACTATGTATGCAGTTGGTGAAGTAAGTAAAGAGAAAGCACACTATACAATAATATAAGCTTGTGTCTTTTAACAAATATAGTAATATACAATGTACTAGAGCACACGGTTTATCAACTTTCAAATTAATTAGTTAATGGAATTTCGTTTAAAATTCACATACACATTTACATTTCTTTCAATTAAAACATGGTTAAAAATTAGTTTCTTGATTTTTAAATTTTTTGCCATTTCTAAAAGTATACCACGGCTATGTTTGTCAATGTCCATGTTAGCATCATTGAGTGGGAAAATATATACGTTTAAATTATTTTGTAACTCACCACTAAGCAAGTTTTCCTCATGATAGCTTTCCTTAGATAACATTGAGGTCATATATGAGGCCCTATGCAATATGTAAGGCGTAATTAACTTATCTCATAATAAAACTTATTTTTACATTACTTGACATATATATAATATTTTTCCTTGTAGTTTACACAGATGTGTTCTATTAGATAGATTTTGACCTTAAATTATATTACTAAATAATTATAATCAGTAAAAAAGAAACCTCACTTGCAACACTTATTTCAATCTTTAATGGATGATAAAAAAAAAAAACTATTCAAAAACTCCAAGATCATAATATAAACCAAAGTTAGTAACAACACAATATAAAATGTTATATTTAGTTAACTGTAAAAACATCTGTTTATAAAAATCCATTTTACAGCGATGATGACTAAATTGTAAAATATTCAGGCACAGTATCAGTCGACTTTAGTTCAAATTCTAACATATGGTTGAGTTTTTAGTGAAGAAACATTAAGAATTCGTAGAATTCTAGTAGGATATTTTCTAATTTCCCCCTGGCTAGCTATCACCCCGCAAGTTTGAAAATCTATCGTGGAACACCTATAAGTGTATGTTGTTAATTATCAGTGCTGGCAACATCATTTAGAGGCAACACTTTACGCTTAGCATGTTACTATCAATACTAGCAAGATCATTAAGAGACAGTACTCAAGGCTTAGCATCTTACTATCAGTGCTGTCAATATCATTTAGAGACAGCACTCTAGGATTTCATCATCTATTTCAACCGAAAGACGTCCACTGCTGGACATAGGTCTCCCCAAAGATTTCCACGACGACCGGTCTTGCGTACCCGTATCTAGTGGATTCCTGCAACCTTCACCAGGTCGTCGGTCCACCTTGTGGGCGTATTATGCTACATGCTTCTAGTGCGTGGTAGCCATTCGAGAACCCGTTGGCCCCATCGGGTAATGTGCCTCTGACACTTAAGTTTAGCAATTCTTAGGGCAATGTCGGTTACTTTGATTCTTCTGCGGATTTCTTCATACATGATTCGACCACTCTAAGCTTAGCGTCTTACTATCAATGCTGGCCACATTATTTAGAGACAGCACTCTATGTTTAACGTCTTACTATCAATGCTGGCCACATTATTTAGATACAGAACTCTATATTTAGCGTCTTCCTATCAATGCTGGCAACATCATTTAGAGATAGCACTTTAGGCTTAGCGTGTCACTATACAAAGTACATGTTAAAAAATGGCGCTAGACGCTAATTAAAATTAAGTAACAAGCATGCGTGCTTTTAGTGAAAATTGTGCCTAATGTTCTTGTTTTACGCAATACGAAGGTAGAGCTATTTCACGAATTTTTGCAAGAAATATCTAGATAGATACTAGAACAGAGATAGATACTCAAATCTTAAATTGCAATCCTTTTATTAAAGTGTCATAATATCAATGTCAGTGGTCAGTCAAAATAAAAGAATTTTTAACAAAAAAAAACAGACTTTAAAACAGGAAAATTAAAAGTAAAATCAATATTTAAATTTTATTCAATTTTGAATATTTCATTTTAGTATTTTTTCTTTTGTTTTATTTCAACATTTCATATCTTGAATACATTTTTTATGTTAATAGTTACTATATATCTAAGTTGTACTCAGTGTTCTTTCATAATTTGGTAAGGTTGTTTTCAACCATAAATATGAACCGTCGTTAGGATGTTGTGCTATTTTACTTGGCACCGACTTCAAAATTGTAAAATAATTATTTTATAACTTCTGATTAACTAAATCAAAATACCTATTACTTTGCGGTAAGTAAATTTATTTTTTACTTTTTGTTTTCCTGTTTGAAGACTGGTTTTTTTTGTTAAAAATAATTATATTTTACAATTTTAAGTGATGGGTAGACCATACCTAACAAGGGTGCTTCTCGAGTGAGAAAACGACGCCTACTTGGGATATCTCTTTTCCAACAAAAAAACTTTTCCAACAATCAGCGAAAACACATTAAAAAAATCAAATAATTAAACGGTCGAAATGAAAACCTCGTTTTTTGAAGTCGGTTAAAAACAGATTCATTTTTTATTTTGATCTCAATATTAACATTAAAAATGAAAACCGGACTTTAAAGAACAATAGGGGGCTTATAAAATGTTGTGTTAAGCGAAATCGCTAGCATCTAAGTGGGATAATAATGAAAAGTATTCCAATAAAGAATTACAACCAATACATTAGATACACTTACCTGTATCGATATACCTACCAAAATACCGGGAAGTACCTGAATAAAAAAAGTCGGTTTTTCTGTCAGCAATACCGGAGATAACAACTCCAAATGTTTGTACAATTCAAATTAGACGAATAGGTAAGTAAACAACAACCAAGTAAAGTATGAAGTGTAGGTGCTATTTGAACACAAACAAACGCTTATAAAACCGTGACTACCCAAACAAAAATCAATGAAAAATGTATAATTTCATGATAATAATATTACCTATTTTGTGTAATATATTTGTTTAAATAATCCTTTTAAAAACCCACTGACGTGTTTCAAATGGACAGATCCACTTAGAACTTGCCACTTATGAACTATCTTATAAAATTTAACGTTTACAATATTAATTAGAAATTTAACAAACAATGTAATTAATGAGCAATGTTGTATTACGGTGCGACTGCCGTTCTGAGGTCTCGGGTTCGATCCACGGATCGGGTCAAGTGGTTTTCTACTCAGTATCATCCCGGAATTTGGAATTTGTGCCCGATATGGCGACAGGCTCGCCCCTTGTCACATCTGGGGACGGAACTAAGCTCGGCGAAATGTGGGTGGCGTAGTTTCGCTATTTCACCTCTGCCTAACCCTTCGGGGATAACAGGCGTGAGCTTATGTTATGTTATGTTAATCGTTAAAATACACGAATTAAAAAAAACGAATAAGAAAAGAGATTTTCTTGCAATCAAACAATCTTATTTAATATAATATGTATTATTTGTGAGATACATTTTGTCTTCATGTGAAGACTAAAGTCAATATATTTTATTTAAAACCTAAAAGCTTTGTAATATTGATATGTTGACTATAAGATGTTGTTAGGTTAGCTAATTATGTAATAACTTAAGACAGAAGGTAATTAGGGACTTAATAAAGTAACCGACTTGGTATTACATGGATCTCACAACTTTTTACGGTAGAAGAACTGAGTTCCGAGACTTGTTTCTTTTACTAATTTTGTTTTTGATGGCACATATTTTTTCATCTTCAGATCATATCGCTTTCATATAAAGGACCTTTTTGTAGAAAATTAAATCTCCTTTAAATTTAATTATTACTCTACCAGACTTATTCTCTACAAATTGCTCTTTCCTCCATGTCAGTACCATTGAATGCCGCTAAGTAATGCAGCTAGGATCCTAAATTTCCTATGTATTCCTATGTATAAATGGAAAAAAATTAAAATAAAAAAAGCATGTAGTTAGGATTAAGGAACTAATTAACCCATCATCGCTTTCTCTAATATCTTTAATTCAAAGATTTCGTCTGTTTAATTATTTAGTAATAATACCTTATATATTTAACATATAATCATAAACAAAAATAAAACAATTCAAGTCACTTTTCTTATATGTTCATAAACGTGTTTTCTTTTTTGTTTAGTCAAATTTTCAGTAATTATTGTAATCGAATTTCGACCACTGAGATCTATCTATCTAGATAAATATATAATTAATGATGTACGCAAAAATTTTAGTTGATAACTAGATTTCCATTAGTTGGCATGCATAAATAAATCATTTAAAAGAGTTGCTCAACAGACCCCAACTGATACAGAGGATAAACGACATGATCATTTTAAGAATTAATGGTATTACCTTGAGATTAAAAACGACAATATTTTATAAGTACCTATATATTAATTTGACAAATCTATATACATAATATATAAAACAAAATCGGGTTAGTTACACCAGTTATAACTAAATAACGGTTTTGTAATCTATGATTTGTTGGCTTTGACAGCACCCCGAATAGCAGAATAACTATTAAAACAACGGAAACTTTCACAGGGGGAAAAATGTGAAAATTCATTTTTCATACAGTTTTATAGTAAGGGCTTTTCTCGATTGACTATTTTCGATGATTTTTTTTTCTGTTCAGCTCCCGGACTCGAGAAATTTCCACGCGTAATTGAATAAATTTAATTCCGCCATTAACACATTTTATTGATTCTTAGGCAGTACGAAATGAGCCGGGACAGCTAGTATAATATAGTTTTTAAATAATCATTGGAAAATAATGTTTTGATGATGCTGTCCCTTGAATTGGTTTTAATTCAAAATTTCATGAGTTTTAATTTTTTTTTTAAATCCTAATTATTTTCGAAAAACAGAAGTACCCTAAGTTACGCGGAGTAACTTCAGCTATGTACCAAAAAAGTTTCATCAAAATTGGTCCAGCCGTTCCGGAGATTATCCAGAATAAACAGACAGACAAAGAAAAAATTTAAAACTTTTGGTATCGATATCGTATATAGGTTATATGTATTTAGTAAAAAATTGTTTTAACAATATATATATCTAACGTAATCATGGGAGGCGGGCTAAGAGAATGTGCATACTATTACTGACAAGGTAAAAAATCTCCAAAACTTTGTTCCCTAGGCTACAGATTTTCAACTTAAGCGGTTACAAAATTTGTAAAGCCCGCACTATGGTTTCCTTATTTTAAAATGTATTATTCGTACTCATGTCCGTCAACTCGATGTCCGACCATACTACAACTGAACCATTATCGTCGGTAGTTGTATGGAAAATCTATTGACAATTATTTTCTTCACGCAAATTACTAATACCACGACAAACGTCTTAAGAATTACTGGATACATGGCATAAGTAGATTGACACATTGATTTAACTCAGAAAAGCAATGCGCAGAATAAATTCATTATGACGGGTTGTTTATCCGTGACATTATACTGTATACTATATTGTTTCTGTAATGTATTTAACAATTGCTGTATATCTCTACAAGGAAATTAAATTTTATAGTTTGTTATTAAAAATATTAAATATCATAAAGATTTTCGAAGTAAATTCAGAAGTAAATTAAAAGCTCAATTTTTTTACCCATTGGCTACAAAAATTGGGGGTATTACTTACGACACTGAGGTCTACTAATAAATAAACTCAGTTCAAGCTATTTTCATAAAAGTTTGGTTGCTAACAATTAAATTTTAATTTTATTTTGTTTGGATATTTTGTCTAATAAATTTGCCATTTTTTATCCGTTCTACCGTGAAAAGTAAGTACGAAAGCATCGTGTATCAATGTTACCAATTTTATACATCACCAATGCTACCAACTATATCTATATTAATAAATACAATTGAAGTGTCTGTCTGTCTGAATGTTTTTTAAATAAATAGATATGAATACGTATGTGTACGATACCTGTACCAAAAATACATTTTTTTGTAATTTTCTGTCCTTTTGTAATGTAAATTGTCTGTTTGTAATGGGTAATCTCCGGAAGGGCTGTACCGATTTTAACGAGACTTTTTTGGTAGATAGCTGAAGTTACTCTGGGTAACTTAGGCTACTTTTAATTATCGAAATTAGGGATCCGCGTAAATATAATAAAACTAATAAAAAAATAATAAAATCCGATTCAATGTACAGTTTTACTGGTAAGTGTTTCAATTTGTGAGTAATTGCTTTCTGTTAGTATCAAAAATAATTTAGGGTCTGTACAAAAAAATAAGGTCTAATATTTTCCAATAGTTATCTAAGAATTATATTACACAATAAGTACGGGATAGAAAATATGATATGCAGACGGAATCGCGGGAACAGCTGGTATAATATTATACTAGTGCAGCTCCATTCGTTAGTAATAGAACAATCAATAATCATATCCTCGTTTCTTACGCCTTTTTTAATGAAGGAACTGTTGAGAAATACATAAAGGTGAATCTTACTTGAAAACTTACTCTTTAATAACTTCAAATGACACCACTAGACGTCTAATCTAGTCCTTGAAGTGTTAACTAGAAGCAAAAAATTTTGCTTAACCTGAATTTTCATGGTTTCCTAGTAGAATGTCAATCAATTCAAAATGACTTGCAATTTACAACCGGCAACAATAGAAAAACAATTCACGTCTGCCATGTTTCGATTATTTATTGATGATTAAATAAAAATTGTACATGTGTAAAGCTCGTTAAATTGAATTTATTAGCATATCAAAAATGTATTGCTACTAACTTAATGGGTGTTAATCTGAGAAATTAACATATTATTATTTTTTTTAAAAACCTATGTAGGTAGTATATTTTGCAATGAATTTGAAATAATAACAAGTATGTGTTTTTATACATTTTTGTTTTATGTTATTATAATGATATAAATAAAAACAATATTTATAATAACTATATAACTGGGACCGGTTAACCGTTAACAAGGCAACCTCGTTCAAACTTGAGGAGAATAAAACCTCTTTAAAATTTGAGAAAAAGAAAACTTGATAGATACTAAATGATATGCTCCATTCACAGTGAATAGCATTAATTTGATAGACGCGATGAATCAATTAAAATTACGGATATCTGTAAACAGCGAATATTAATTAATCAAGACATTTGTCTTCGTATTTCTCTGTTTATCGATTTATTGTTTATCATTTTATCAAATCTTTGTTTTGTTTAGTAGCTACTACTGAGGTTTCGGGTGTTTCATGAATAAAAAAATGGGAATATAACTTTTTTCTAATTTTCTATAGGGTTTATTTTTAAATTTCAATCACTGCGCGAACACTGTATTAAAGAAAGACTATTCAATTGTAAATTGTTAGTAATCTATACTGATAAATAACATTGAAGTGTCTGTTTGTAATGTATGAAGTACAATGTTTTACTAAATACATATGAGTTTATATACAATATAACCATCAATAATACAATTTTCAAAATATGTCTGTCTGTTTGCTCCGGGTATCCTCCGGAACGGATGGACCGATTTTTATGGAAGATTTTTTAGTAGGTAGTTGAAGTTACTCCACGTAACTCGCAAATAATTAGGGTTCTGCTTAAAAAAAACTCATTAAATTGTGAATAAAATCCGATTCAATGGTCAGTTTTACAGACAAGCTCTTGAATATACGAGAAATATTTTTCCTTTATTTTAGTACAAAAAAAAAATTAAAATAATTAGGGTTCCGGATGGTTCAGTGAAGAATGTTTGAAACGCGGGCACGAACGCGGGTGCACAATTAGTATTAAAATAAACGATACTAATAACAGGAAAAATGTCTATAAAATATTTTATATTGAAAACATAATACTTTGCTCTATTTTACACATCTAAAATACAGCTGTAAAAATACAGAATGTAGGTATAACCAAAATGTAGTAATGAAAAAAAAAACCTCACTGTATCAAATCAAAGAGAAATGACAACGTGATTTTTTTCAATTTTGGATGACATTTTTAGTATTCCTTTCAAATTATTCTTTCCTAACGACACTATATGTTTAACACAATTATTTCAAAACTCACAAAAATATATGTGTATCAAAAAACCTATTGCAACATCGTTTTTATTTAAATGTTAGTAAATTATATTATTAAAAGTATTAGAATAAAGTATTGAGAATAAGAGTATTTATGAGTCAGAATAAAGTATATATAATAGAAAGTTTAAGAAATAATCACCTCCAACAGTTAGATAATGAAAAACTAGTTAAAACTAAATATTCAAATTTTATGCTATCTGTGTAATGACATAAATGTGTACATACCTATATAGTATCTGTGGTACCTAATTATTTTCTAATAAACTGTAAAAATATAAAGCTACTTTGTAGAAATAATACGAATAATCTTAGGGTTTAAAGTTTTGTTTTAGCTTTCGAAGTCCAAACTTCAATAGCCGCGTCGAGAGATTCTCGGTAGGGAAAAACTTATACGGTTCGCGATGGTAATGCTATGACGTCAGCCATCAAAATGCTACCCTATGTTCAGTACAAGATGGTGTTTAAGTGATGGCTCTTTTGTGTTGCCACATCTACAATATTTTCCCATAAATCCTTATTTTAAACTAGCTGTGTGCCCGAGGCCGCGTCCGCATTTCTTATATTCTTCACTGCATTTCAACTTTTTATACGGAACCCTAATTATTTTTCTTAAAAAAAATTGTAGTACTAAGATAAAGAAAAATATTTCTCATAAATTCAAGCACTTTCCCGTAAAACTGCGCACTGAACCGGTATTTAGTCAATTTTTTATGAGTTTTAACGCGGAACCCTAAATATTTTCTAGAAATTTAAAAGTTTCGCGGAATAACTTCAGCTATCTACCAAAAAGAGTCCCATCAAAATGCGTCCAGCCGTTCCGGAGATTACCCGGAACAAACAGACGGACAGACAGTCAGACAAAAATTTTAATTTCTACATTACAAACAGACACTTCAATTGTATTTATTACTAAAAAAAATGAAACGGTACTGTGGCTCTCATAAAAATCGATGGGGAATGATAAAAAGGTATTTTTGATTTTTGAAAATAATTAGGGATCCGCGTAAAAAAAAAATATGAATTGTGAATAAAATTCGATTCAATGGTCAGTTTTTCGGGCAAGTGCTTAAATGTATGAGAAACATTTTTACTTTATCTTAGTGCCAAAAAAATTATAGGAATTATGGTTCCGTATAAAAAATTTAAATGCATTAAATAATATATGACACGTGGCCGCAGCCGCGGGCACACAGTTAGTCACTTATAAACATCTTAACCTATAAGGGGCATGATATTAAGTGCAAGTTTAAACTAAACTGCGATATGTTTGCACAAATAAAATCTTATGTTTTAACATACGAATAAATGTCACCCTGCATACCCATAATAATTGATAACTGCAAATTATAATTTTCATGCCGTTTTATCAGACATAACAATGCTTTGTCGTAAATCAAAATTACCTAGATAATATTAAAACTGAATATACTAAGTAATCCAAAATACCTCCAAACTTAATTTAACACACGGGAGAAATACTTATAGACAGTCAAGTAGAGGTTTGGTATGTATTTGAAAAATTGATTAATTAATTATCTACAAAATAAAGCAACTTATGTTATAGAAATAACACGATTGCCCTTCTGGTCACGTGCAGTGATATGAAATCGACATAATAAATGTCATCATAATTTAATTGCAAGTTAAAATATTTCAGTCATAGGTAACGATCGTTTAGTAAGCAATTTATTAACGAGAATTATTTATTATATATACACATCTATTGAATTTAATTAATCATTGTGATTTCCATTTAATAACCATGATGATTAACATGGTCGATTTCCAATGAATTCATATATTTACAGTAAACTTACGTAAATTAATAAAATTATTTCATTTTAAAACAATCAATCCGTTTCTGTCTTTTCTAACTTTTAACAGCCAACATTTTATTTCAATATATTATCATATTTTCTCGTATGATATTTTTAATATTAATATAGGTAACTACATATTTGCCAGTCCATAAGATAAGGCACATTAATTTTATTAAAATAAAACAAAGATTTACAGATAATTTTTATATATAATAGTAAATTGAAGTTTCTAATAGCAATATTTTGGTTGCAACCAATTTTCTGACAGGATAAGGTCTAAATATAAAGAGAATGTAAAATCACATCTACTTATAATATACGTAGAATAATATATTCTGAGACAATTATTACACGCAGACACTATGAATATCATATACGACATATTACAAAAAAAATATATTTATGTTACTTGTAATACTCACCGAAAATTTTTAAAACTATAACTGCCATTTTATGTAGTTTCCTTTTAAGGACAATAATTTTAATTTAAATATTCACTTGTTATAAGTCACAATCATTTTATTGTTAGGTCTTAGTGAGTGTCGAATTATCACATTAGTGATTTGTTTAAAAAAGATACGTGGAACAACGCGACCGCGAGTACGAAGAACGGAATAAAATAAACTGCGGCCGTTACAACCACCGGACTGGATGCGTGCAAATGTCGTATTGTCAACATTCAACAAGTGGCTACTTACTAGGACCGTAATGAATGTAACTAAACAAAAAATTTTCCAGATTCTCTTTACAAGTCGTGATCGATATTTAAATTCTTTCTTACAGTATTCGCAAAATATTAAAAATGTAATTATTAGGTTATCTTAACATAGATAATAAATATATACTTAAGAGTCTTTGCATAATATACAAAAAGTTTTCAGGTTACTACAGTTAACAAATTTACAAATTTTTAAACATTAACGGTGTTATTACAAAAAGTTAAACTCCCGTTGAATACATGTTTAAAAAAAGTTCAATTACAGAAGAGTGTTTTAGTGTTTATTAGAGATTATATTTTATACAATTTTAAATTTTAAACACTGTTTAGTAAAAAGCGTGTTTAACGCTACTTTATTTTTGTTTTATGATTTTTGTTTTTTAACCATGAGAGTAGTAAGACTGGTCGAAATTATTCCATCACATTATGAGATTAATTATTCAAATATGTTAACAATATATTAAGCAAAAAGTTATTCATTAATTAATTTGAAGGAAACAAAAATGGTCTACTAATATGGAGAAAAATAAAACTTTGTTTTTTCATATTTTAACATAGTGTTACAGATATTTGTATTAAAGTATGTAATTACTAGTAGGCCCAAAGAACTTCGTTTCGACACAGAATCAATAAATTTTATGTTATTAGCTGAATTCAATTTAGATTTTCTTTTAATTTGCGAGGAAGCTTCTCTAGTACAAGAGATGAATGACTAGGATCATTAGACTCATTCAATCTGTTGTCGAAATATCATCAAATAATATAAAAAAATGATTTTCCTTAATTTTTTTCACGTCAATTGTTTCCTTGTTTTAATAGTTATAATGCTATTCGGGGTGGAAAAAAGGCAACATAAACATGATAAAAATCGATCCAGCTGTTCTTGAGTTATAAATGTTGTAAATAATCCGACTATGTTTTTTAATGTGTACGTCAGATGAGCGAAAATCTAAATTCATGATTGAAAATTTGAAAAAGAAAAGAATTCTATAAACCGTCTATAAATATTTTTATTGTTAACACTAAAGCTCAGTAATTACAACTAAATAAAGAAACAATCGTTTGATAAATAGGGGGTAATCAAGATAAATGTAAGAGTTAGATAATAACATTAAATTATACTTATATTTTGGAGTAATAATATACTTTTCTAAATTGATTCTCATACTTGCTATACTTACTATATTGCTCATTGGGCGAACGAAGCGTTGAGTTTTCTTTATAACATCCACATCCCGAGATTTGAATTAAATTACTTACAAAAACACCCGTGTCGTTTACCAAACGACCACTTCGCAAAGTTAGACAAAACCATGACACTTTGAGTGCCGCGTCGTTCCTCTAGTTTATGTTACAAGTTTTCACTATTTGGTCTTTGTATTAGTTTAAAAAATCGTCGTGGGCATTTTTTAAAATGCCCTAATAAAAATTACTCCATATTAAAGTTTAAAATAAATCAGTTAATTGAGTGTTGTTCTCCGCTGTTGATGTTGCCGCCTTGTAATTTTCAAAAAATCGATCCTTCATTTGTGGCTAAATAAATTGACAAATGTCTGTCCAGCGAAGGCATCTCAAATTTTGGATTTTTATAAGCACAAATAATCTAATTCTAGAAGTCCTAAAATTAGCCGCTATAATTAGCGGCATACTATAAATTACCTCCCAACAGTTCCAAAAGCGCATTATAGTGGCACAGAAATTATTGAGATAACATTTTATAAAGTAGCTAGTATATTTAATGTTAGATATACTAATTTATTACAAATAATGCAACTACTAAACCTTGTACCAAACCTTGGCTTAAATATAATATATTTCGGCATGAATTTCAGTTTTCAAAGAATATCAATAGCCAACATATGAGCTCAACATAAGATTGACGAGAGGCCTTAAATTTTAAAAAGAGTTGTTCAAAAAAGTCAGAAGATATAACTGTTACATTAGAAGATCTTATGTATGGTCCAGTAATCGTAAAAAATAAATAAATAAAGTAATAATAAAAATAGAACATCGATTTCACGGTTCTGATACGTACGTTTTTGTTATTTTCTCGAAACTATTATGTAACTGCGTCAAATGTATGCAAATATTATAAATAAAATTACAGTGTTTGTTTTGTAATTTTAAAACACGGTAATTATAACTAAAAAACAATTTTAAAAAAAAAGTCTACCTGTCCGTCTCTTTGTGTGTTCCGGCTAATTTAGGCTAACGTTAAAATACTACCACCGGTTCGAAAAACAATCTAGTCACCGAGAAGAACCGGCAAGAAACTCGATCTGGTTTTTTTCTGCGTTTTTTTTGCATCTTTACAACTAACAGTTACATAGTTTATATACAGATGTTTATGTAGATGCAGAGTGAAAACTGTCACTTCCAGACATCACCACCGTTCATTTAATCTAATCTCTGGAACAGCTGGATGCATTTTCACGGAAGATTTTTCTGGCAGATAGCTGAAGTTATAAAACGTTACTTAGTCGAAACTCTCTAGCAACTGAGAAAACATCTATTGACATTTCCCTAAGTAACATACATAAAAATCAGCTTTATACTATTAGGAAATTATACTTTCAAGTGTCTGGTAATGAACCACGTGAATTCTAATGTTATTTTTAATAAAATATACAAAAACTGAGCTTATACTATGACGAATTTGAAGTGAATTTTTTAGACCTTTAGTCCTTGTTATCTGCCAAAGCCACCACTAGGTACTCAAGTTTCACATTCTGAGATCGTTCGTACCTGTGTTAGAGACGTAGGTACATAGAGAAATTTTCAGGCTTTATAAAATAATGAAGGTCTGACTGTCGTGGGCTCTTGCTCTATAACTTTAATTAATAAAAGACAATATTATACTTACGTTTACATAGAGTAAGTAACAAAAACCTAAGATCAAAAACAAAGGTAACTGATATAAAAAGAAGAATAAGGGAAACCAAATGGAAATGGGCAGGACACATATGTCGAATAGATAAAACTAGGTGGACAAAAAAGGTCACCGAGTCGACTCCGATTGATAAAAAAAGGAAGCGAGGAAGACAGAGAAAGAGGTGGCGAGATGTGGACCTTTTTTTTTTTTTTTGACGGGGGGAAATGCATTTACGCACTACCCTTATCTATTGTATTTGGAGGATCATAGTCCCCCAAATACAATAGATAGGGAAATACAATAGATAGGCAAATACAATAGATAGGAGCGAGATGTGGACCTAACTGGATGACGCTAACTAGGGATCGAGATGTTTGGAAGACCTTAGGGGAGGTCTACGCCGCTGATGCGACTAATACAACAATATAATTACAATAATGTAATATTGTAAATTGTAGTAAACATTGTACCAGATTCCTTCTTGTATTCGAATTAAAGGCTTTTTTTATTTTTATTTATTTATTTATTTTATTTACTATCACAATAAAATAATAATATCATAACTATCTATACTTTAGTATAATATAATTTTAAGAAATAGCATAATATACCTAATAAACGAAATTTTCATTTGTAGCATTATTAAAATACGTGGTGTTCAAAAATGTCTCTTTCCATTGAACTTCTAACAATCTTTTGGAGTTCAAATGAAAATTGGTTTGGTCCTGTAGAAATATTTTAGGCTTTGCTTTGGTGACATTTACGTACTTATTAATGTTCGTTTTTGTGTACGAAATTACGGCAATACTTAAGTTAGTAATCATGGAAGGGGAGAGGGTAAGGGCTTTCTATTGGTAAAGGGTGGGGGAGGGAAGTCAAACTAAAATCGTGCTAATGTAATGAACTCCGAGCAGCATAGAATAAAGTAATATACTGGAAAGCGAGGAGCGACTTCTTTTCTCTATACTAACGTTACCCATTTTTTTCAATAAAAATAAAGTATTTGGAAGAAGAAAAAAGATAAAAATAAAACAAATTTTTAGGTGCTATTAGCAAGTTTCAAAACTAGTTTTACAATCGCAATTCAGATTTAAACAACATATTTTTGTTAAATTTATCTACGAGAATTCTTTCTTCTTGGCACTTCAGATTCATTACTGAAAAACGCTCTTAGTGAAAGCTGAAGTGCAGGGAACATAAAGTTGATAATAAATATATTTTTTAAGCTATAAGACTCATTTCTCAGGAGTATTTTTCTCTAAAAATTCTTTATCAGTTGTAATCATTCTTCTTTGGATTTCTTAAGTTTAATTGATTCGGATTATAAATCCTAAAACCTGATCTTTTTTATTTGTCTTTTGTTAAGAAGTTAATGTTTTCATTGCAAAACTTTTAAAGAAAGGTAAGTAAACATCGGAAGCCAAATTATCTCTGTTATAATCACACCATTTTCTCAAATAACACAAACTAATATTGATAATAAGTAAACAAATATTGATAACTACTGTATTGAATATTTTAAAGAATGAACTGTTGAGGACATTTAAATTATTTGTAGCCTCAATTTTAATACATAACCAAAGTACTTGTTACTTTTTCTTTTTTCTAGTTCGCTTAAACTATCCATAATTTTAGAAATTCCAAACCAGGAGCAAAGTTTTAAGTTAAGAAACTTCATTTAAGATTTTATTATTTAAGTTTTATGGTAAATTTAATTTTTGATTCAGGTAATATTTAAGAAAATAATTATTCTAGAAATAAACTAAATACGGATTTAGATGCAACAATTAAAGAGCAATTTGTTGATTATTACAGTTTAATAAAATAAAAATATATTGTATGCCAACTTCGGTGAATTTTAAATATTCGGCTCAGAGACAAAGTAATCACTACGTTTAATTCGACTGTTTAGACCACAGAAAAATATAGACACACACTGATATTTTTTTTCAAATTACAGCTATGAATAAAAGTTCTTTAGACCCTACTTTATATAACTTTTATAATCTTCAATAATCCAACAAAATGGTGACTCTTTAAAAAAACGTTTCAATGGTGTTTTTGACATTTCAAAATTCACGCTCCATGTCATTCATTTCAAACTAAGCATAGAAATTCACACAATTTAAAGTCAAATAGTTAGTTAATTGAGTCGTTAAAAATTAAAATCAAAATCGGTAAAATCCAATTAGGGTGAAAATGTATTTTTTTAAAGCTATATATTTGTAATTTTGCTAAGGAATATGACGCCCGTTTGCTTATATGTAATTGTGATGTAGGTTAGGCAGTTATTTCCATTTATAAAAGAGTACGTTGCTTAATTCTATCTGGCAGCACCGACTTCATATTATTAATAGTAATAAACAAAGGATATATCAAAATTAGCAGAAGTAGATTTAAGTAATTGTTTATTATTTATTTATTCAAAAAGTACATAAATTTATACACAAAAATTTAAAATTATTTACTTTTTAATGGATTTTATAGTACATTCTTTTCAAGTCGGATTTGTGTTTATTTTATTATAAGTTTAGTTCTCTACTTTTTAGTTAAAGTTTGTACTTTTAGGTATAGTTTTGAAGCCAATTTTTTTTTATTTTTCTCTAAAAATAATTTTATTTCCGTATTAATTTGTTCTTTTTCCACTTCTTTATTCACGAATGGCGGATTTTATAAATTACAACATCACAAAAAGCACTGAGTCTATACCGTGTACAAAAAAATATTCTTCTCCTACTCGTTAAAATGATACACCTTCCATTATCAGGTCAGTAAAATAAGACGGTGACTGTAATACGCAAACACATGAATAGCTGTGGAAACAAATATTAACAAATTTATAAATTTTATATAGAATTCGAGGGTTTCTCTTGATTTCCCTGAGATCCACTGATCAGACCCAGCCTTGGTGACAATGGGTGACAATTGGTAAAAAAACATCCAAAAAAAAACATAAATATATAATAAAATAAAAAAACTATTTGGGGTACTTGGCGCTATTTTGGTCTGTCATGTTGTTGTCCTTGTTTCTAATTCTTTATTTTGCAGTATTTTGTAATTTTAGTAGCATTTTGCGTGATATAGTGTAGTTATGATACACAAGTGTAGTAAAGTGAAAATAATCACACGGAGCGTGAATTCTGAAATATCCTAATCATTCCCGTTGTGGTCGTAACAGAAGTCCACTATTTTGTTACCGCCATTCATATATACTTGCTAACGTTGATTTGGCTGCATGGTCTACCAGTACTTTTGCCTTTTCCTTAAAAAAAATGGAACAAAATAATTATGACCGAACTAAGAAAACGTCGAATGAATGGAATGAACTCAATGAAGAATGAATAATTTCTAGAAAGATGACGCGCAAAATACAAATTTATTTTCAAAAATTCAAATTCCAAAGGTCAAAACGATGACAAGATTTTACAACTTCTGATAATTGTTTCGGATCATAGTACGATACGTTAAGCTATTGTATAATTTACTTGTTGCCTCCCATAACGCATTGTTTTGATAATAAAAAAAATTGTAACACCACTATCTCAGTATCGCAACTCAGTAAGTGCTTGGTCTTGGAACCTTTCTTACTTTTGTTCAATAAAAATTTTCTTCTAATTAATTTTATAATATAATATGTTGCTAGGAAGAATAAGTCGTTTGGTGTTTAGGAGATCATTACACGTATCTCAAAAGTTAAATTCAAGTATGGGTATCGACGGGAATACTATATTGGCAGAAAGTTTAAAGAAACAAGTAAGTGCATTTTCTATTTTATGAGTTTACACCTAAAAAAACAATATAAAATGTTAGTGTTACAACTCCTACATCATTAAAAAATATATATATTTCTGAATATAAAATCATAAAAAGTGCAGTTGGATGAGCAATTTAGTAGTAATATAAAAAACAACACGTATCTTTTATTAAATTATTTGTTTATTATGAATTCATGTATAAAATACGACAGTAAAAACAGTGACAAATGAAATGTATAAAAATGGTTTCTTACTAAATATTTGATCAACTCAATCAGTTATTACACACCAATGAACATTTTGTTCAAAATAAGACCTGATTGTTTCAATCATCAAGTAGGTAGTGTTCAAAGAGTTCAGTTTCTACAAATGTAAATTTATACAAAAACTTAGTATCTATTATTGTCCTGTCAATTTTGTATCCTAAAATAACCCACAATTCACAGTAAAGCATGAGAACAAGTTACTATGTAAATAATGGCTATAAATATAATAGTTTGTGCCATAGGTGACTGACAGGCCCAAGATGGTGTTGGGTTCCTCATCTGCAAGTTCCTTGTAATCATTGTGATGTAGATCGAGAATGTATAGGCCAGAGTGGGATTCCTGATACTCAGAATCACCATACAGTATTCCTTGAAACTTATTCAGGTATACACCATAGCCTCAGCACACTAATTAAAAAGCGGAAACTATATATAAGGATATTTTATATGAAAACTCACTACACATGATATTGTTTGATATCATTCAGTCATTGATATTGAAGGACTTCAATGTGAAACTAGGAAAGCAAAGTGATTACATGCAAGGGGGGCAATTTAGGATTGGACAGTGTAATTACTGGGGGCACCTACTATGTGGCTATGATGGATGAATATAGAATTTGACTTGCCCCCCCCTTTATCCATTCAATTGAAAGACGTCCACTGCTGGACTAAGTTGACCCTAAAGATCTCCACTTTTTGTCCAGTCTCTAGTCTTTTTGTTGAACTCCTTGAGAAAGCAGACTTGGGTGGATCCTGATGGTGCAACAAATAATGGGATACACTTCATCATATGGACAAAGAAGAAATATTTATTGATACCTTTGTGATCAGTTTGATTAAAAACCAGTAATGATCAGCATAAGGTCAGAGGTACATTGAATTTAAATAACAGGTGTAATCTGTTTTACCTATCCATCCTATTGACTATCCAAAAACAAAATTCCTTTGCTTGCTACATGTGTTAGTGAGAGCACTAATACATTGTTGTTTAAACAACATAGAATTTTGTCATTCAAAATGCAATGTCTCAATTTGAAAGTCTTCGACTAGTGTTTGTTGCTAGTGGTGACATATGGCACTGGGACATGATTGCTCATTATGAGCCTCATAAGAAGGCTCAAGTTTACTCAAAGGGCAATGGCAATGTGTAATAAAATCGGGAACAAAAGGAATTCACAGAAGAACCAAAGTAATCAACATTGCCTTAAGAATTGCCAAATTGAAGTGGCAGTGGGTGAGAAACATTGTAGAATCAATGCCTGATGAAGCCAACGGGTTCTCAATGGCAAGCATGTGCCTAAAAACGTATAGGCAGACTCATAACAAGGTGGACTGATGACCTGGTCACGGGATTCTGCTAGTTACGTGTGGTGCAAGACCGGTTATTATGAAGATCCTTTGGGAGAGGCTTATATCAAACAGTGGACATCTTTCGGCCAACATAATGATGATGTTGATAAATCATTTTGATTTTGAAGTTTATGATAATAAGGGGCTGTCAATTATTACGTAAACATGAAGGGATGGGTTTATCTGTTATTTTATTTTGATAACATGCGGGAGGGGTATCTGAATGGTGAAGGGGAGAAGGGGTCATAATGACTAAAATGTTACCTACGTAATACTTAAATGGTCCTTAATAATTTTAATGTACTTGAATTATCACATGTTGACATTGTTTCAGGGAGTGGAATATGTATTTGGGATAGTAGGCATTCCTGTCATCGAAACAGCAATGGCACTACAAACAGCTGGTCTAAAGTATATAGGTATGCGAAACGAACAAGCTGCATGCTATGCTGCACAAGCCGTTGGATATCTCACAGGTAACCATTAATAATGTTTGTTGACTTCAAATTGATAGAAATACCTACATTTTTTAATTTTAGCCATATTATACTAATATTTGAGAAACCAGACAAAACTACAGAAAAGTCATTTTTAAATATAAATAAATCTTTTGTGTGTGTGTGTAATGTGACTAAACTCCACTTAAAGGGTTGAACCGATTTTAATTAATTTTTTTGTGTCTATTTCTGAGGATTTCAGAATGGTTTAGATTCACAATATTTTTCCAATGGATATTGTTTATTTAATTAATTTTTGCGAACGAAGTCGCAGGCACAACTAGTAACATTATAATGCACCATTTATTTCTGAATAATGTACCAAAGTATCCACTATTGTATGATTTCATTGTGCGTGAGATTATTGAAGGTTGAATCCAAATTAAACTTAGTACCCGGCATCCTGTTTCGTTACGCTCACTTTATTTCTATACTATAACTGAGCATAATGATTTAGTAATATTGTAAAAAGAAAACAAACAAATTAGATGAATTCCAAATTTAAATATACACACTATGAATTATTATATGTAACTAACTTCCATTTAGGTTTAAAACAATTAGTTAATTAAAATAAACTGAATCTTCTAATACCATTCTGAAATATGAATATAAAAAATTATGTAATATTATTAAACTACAATATTTAGTTTTGTATTTTTCCTAAAAGGCATAGACTAATTATTACCAATTACTATGTCTCGAACTTCATAACTTGGATTGCTTTTTTTACGATATGTAGTCCAAGACAAGCAGACATTTACTCCGCTTTATGTTAAGTGGCAACTTAAGTTAGGCGGCAAGAATTCTGTTATAATTATTAAATTAACTTTAGGGAAACCTGGAGTATGTTTAGCAGTATCAGGGCCAGGGTTACTTCATTGTATTGGTGGTATGGCCAACGCTCAGGTCAATTGTTGGCCGTTGTTGGTCATCGCTGGCTCTTGCCCTGAGGATCATGAGGGGATAGGTGGATTTCAAGAATGGCCTCAGGTACAAACTAAATATAAGTTATTTTCTTATTTACTTATCTACATTTCTAATATGTCGATTACCCATAAAACATGAGACAATAGGAAAACAATGGAAACCTGGCGTAAACGCCAGGTCAGTGCTCAAGGGGTTTAAGTAGGTTTTTGAAATAGTTAATATTGTGTCATTTCTAAGATTCCAAAATTAAATCAGTAGATATGTCTGTCAAAAGCAATTGGGCCAAGTAAATGATGCATTAAACGGTGCGTGGAACCCATTCGAGAACCCGTTGACCCCATCGGGCATCGGTTCTGCGAACAATGTGTCAGATATATGAAAACTAAATAAAAGCGTAGAATTACAAGCTATAAATTGAGTTCTCCTTTTCGTTAGAATAACTACCTATGAAGTAATTCAGAATTTAAGATAAGATAAAAGTAATTTGCTGATATTCAGCCTTTGTCGTCGACCTTTGATCTAGATTAAAATGATAAACGACCACTAATAACAGGGATCAAGCATCTGAAATGGAACGTGGAGAGGGGGAGGTGTATTTGAAATAGTTGTCTTTTTTTTAATATCCTGAAATCATTGCGCAATGAATTGACCATTTTACATATTGTTTGTCAAGAGTTTTAATTTTCACTTAAATACCTAAAACTTATAGCACAATATCCTGTAATAACAATTAATAATTTACATTTCGTAAATCAACGTTACACTCAAAGGGTTTTCAGTACGACCTAAGTAGGTAGCTAACTGATTTCTATTTTATAAAAATAAAAATTATTGTCTACGCGGCTGCGCCCGCGTTTTATATGTTATTCATTGCGTTTGAATTTTTTTACTCGGAACCCTAATTATTTTCCGAAACATTTTTTTTTACTTAGTTAAAGTAAATATATTTCTCATAAATTCAAGCACTTGCCGTCATAATTCAATGAATCGGATATCATTGAAAGTTTTATGAGTTTTATTTTTTTATGCGGAACCTTAATTATTTTTGAAAATTAAAAGTACCCTACTGTACCCGGAGTAACTTCAGCTATCTACCAAAAAAAAGTTCCGTCCAAATCAGTCCAGCCATTCCGGAGGTTAGCAGGAACAAACAGACATTATTACCCATTACAGACAGACAGACAAAAAAAATTGCATTTTTGTTATAGTTGTCGTATGTACATTCATATGTATTTAGTAAAAAAAAAAATTAGATATTACAAACAGACTTCAATTTTATTTTTTAGTATAGATATCTTATGCTTATACGAATACAATTTTGCATGGAATCAAATATTTTATTAAAACAAAACATCTAGCATAATTTTCGTAAGTAATAAAATCGGATAATTACAAATGGGTATTTGCTTTGCAATTACAATTGCATGGATATTTACTTTTTCATCAAAAATACAAACAAATTTTACTAGTAATTGTACATAAGCGTTTTTTTTTCTAAACAGATTCTCCTTTTAATTTTATTTTAAAAAACCCTTTGGAACACTTAGTACTCTTAAATACTGTGTTAAAATCTTTATTAGTTACTTACGTAAATTTTAGAGTTTGTTCAGTATACTCGTATATGTTAATTAGTAGTTTTTATTTAGGTTTTCTTTATCTCCGGGAAACAAGGTTGTGGGAATTCTTTTGTGATTGTGTCAGTAATTAAATGAAACTGATGGTTAAATTCAGAGACTTTGTAATCTTCTTTCGATTTAAACATAACGTATAGTACAACATTTATGCCGCAAACCATATGTATATGGTAGTTAATGTTATGCATTAACTAATTAAAACTAAGGCCAAACTCATGACATTATTACTAGATAGGTTATGTAAGTTATTATTAAAATAAAATAGCATAAGGATTTATCATCATTTCAAGTTATTTTTGGTATATAATACTACACGTAAATAACCTTGAAAATTAAAGATTTTATTATGCTTGACGTGGACATATATGTATGTACACAGTAGGTAACGACTGGTGACTGATATTGTCTTAATTATACTCGCCACGTAATATATTATAAATAATGTATACTTATGTTTTTAACATATAACATTTCTTTGTATTAAAATAAACTGCAATGCAATTTTATTGTTTACTAACTTCGTTTGTGTTGTTTATTATCTGAACACTATAATATCGTGATGTTTTTTTTTAGATAAGAGAACCAAGTGTGTAAGAAAAAAAAAACAACAATTTGATAAAAACGCTTGTACATGTGTATTATAATAAAACACGTATAAAAAATCATAGTTTCTTAAAACTTTAAAAGCATTAATTTTAATAAAGCGATCGTGATATTTCTCTTGAGAAAACTAGACGTCGATTAATCAAGTGATGTTTTTAATCATCTTTGTAACCCTTCTTAATATGTCGAGTACCCATAAAAATAAGACAATAAGAAAACAATGGAAAGCTGGCGTAAACGGTGGTGCTCAAGGGGTTAATGATACGCGGTCAAGTTTTAGATCAAACCTACCCACCTAAAGATCACATGTTTTTTTTTTTTTTTTTTTTGCTTCAAAGTGTCTTAAAAATTTCACAATATCTTCTATAAATACTGTAATATACTATAAACGCTGGAAAATTTCGGAAATTGAGAGTTCCATAAATTAAATAAAAACTCGTGATATCTCGCTGAACCCCTCTCCCCTTGTGATGTTTTCCGAAGCCTTCGAGCCTCACGGGATTAATGGACGATCCCTAAGGACTAAATGTCTAAGAAGTAAAAGAAACTGCAGATGTCTATAATTTTATCTATATAGGGTGTTTTTCACGTATTAGGTGGAGTCCAGTCGTCTTTACTGTAAGTATGCAGCGCGGCCTCCGTCGCCGCGTCTTATACCACAGCACGTGGAGAAAGCCGTAAGGCTAGCCTCGGCTGGACGTCCAGGTGTCTCCTACCTAGACGTACCTGGAACTCTACTGATGGTATTACTATTTCCATTTTTTATGGTGTCTTAGTAATAAACTCGTAATTTCTTTAAGGATCGTAGTTAATAACTTTGCAGGTCATATGGATTTAATCATCATCATCTCCCTACCCTTTTCCCATTTTTATTTGGGGTCGGCGCAACATGTCTTTCTCTTCCATTCCTCTCTATTTGTTGTCATCTCCGCATTCACTCCTTTCCTAAACATATCATCTTTCACACAGTCCATCCATCTTTTCTTTGGTCTTCCCCTTCCCATGTAACCGTCCACATTCATATCCAATACCTTTCTTACAACATCCTCTTTCTGCCCGCGCATCACATGTCCGTACCAGGACAAACGACTGCCTCTTAACTTGTCTGTCATATGGATTTAATGGTAACTTTTAACATATAATAATTTGATTACTAATAGATTGCCTCTGTGAACTGTATGTCTCATACGACAGTACGTATTTTTGATTATATCGGAGTGATGTCTTAAACTACTGCAGTAAAATTACGAAATACTAATCAGCTTTAATAATGTAACAAAAAAAATGATATAATTAAAAAAGTATTGCATTTTGGTTGTTGTTAGCTATTGCATATTATATATATAACTATTTAAATATAATAAATGAACTTACCTAATAATCTAATAACTTATATACATATTAATGTGCACAGGTGCTTCTATGTAACCTTCGGTTGAGGTCATTCATTACACACTATACTCAATTTGAATAATTCCTCGAACTAATTTAGGTACAAATATGACTATTTGTTAAAGGCGGAATAAAATTGTACTATCTTCTATTGCTAGAAATCGGCTAAGAATATTACCACCCCATACCTTCCCGTGGATGTCGTAAAAGGCGACTAAGGGATAAACCAAGGGATGGGTAGCAGCATCCTCTGAGTACCACAAACACCTACTACGATCGCCATTCTCTCTGCTAAGCGTGCCGATTATTGTAATTCCCTCCTTATTGGGGAAGACCTATATGTCCAGCAGTGGATCTCTTATGGGATGGATGGACACTATTAACATTCGTTGCGACGCCTTGTTTTTGCTTTGAACTCGCTTATGAGTCTGAAACCTATAATTTACGATTTCCAAAGAGAATATGGTCAGGCGCAAACTTCATAGCCTTCAGATAAGACAGTAATTGTTACTCTATATTACATAAACTATATTTTATTTCTCCAATTAATCGTTTCAAATGTGACCTTCAAGGTTCGCGAGAATCCAAATACAATTACGTAGTCATTGTTAATTTTCGTTTTTTTTTGTCGTTAAATTATTATGATAATACTTACATAATCATGAAGGAGGCGGTAAAAGCTTTGCTTACTATACCTGACAAGGGCAAAGAAAAATTTTAACGGCTCCATAGGCAATAAAACTTCTTATGAAACGAAAATGTGTAACGAGTTTTAGTGCCATCGTTAACCAATAGACGTCACTAAATAATATACCAAATAGCTGCAACACGTTTGTTTGTTAGTTTTCTTTGTAAGGTTGAACTATAGTTTTAGTACTAAATAAACAAACTAGATGTCAATAAAACGAAGTTTCACTTCTGCCGCGCGTGAAGTCGCACTCAATTGTTTTTAATTTTTTTTTTACCAATTTACAGGCTGAAGTTGATGAAAATAAAGTACCGATGAATTATCACAACGCGGATACGGTTACACTGGCACACCCTCATCCGGCGCTGGTGGCGCAAGCGGCTGATCTCCTGGCGAAGGCTGAACGTCCTCTGATTATTGTTGGCAAAGGCGCTGCGTATGGTCGCGCCGAAGACGCCATTTGCAAACTCATTGACACCACTAAGATCCCATTCCTACCGACACCGATGGGTATGTGTTTTTGATATCTATACTAATAACAAAAAAAAAATAAAGTGTCTATTTGTAATATCAAAAAGTTTTTTTTTTTATTATTAAATATATATGAATGTGCATACGATATCTATATCAAAAATACAATTTTTGTCTGTCTGTTTGTTTGTAATGGCCTGGAGGCCTTGGAGAATAGAATTATTGTAAATATTTTTATACCAAATAATATATATATCCACCATCGCCATTCCGCTATTAACATTAACCCAGATAAGCCTGAAACTAAAATTTTCTGAAAATTTTGAAAAAAGTTACATTATTTAGTTTATTAGATCTTATGCAACATAAAAAAAATTATAAAAAAAAAAAATTAAGTGTAAGGCTTTCAGGGAAACAGCCGTCCTATATGTAGGACAGTAGGATAATAAGAGGAAATAAAAGACCATTTATGACAAAACAGAATGTAATCAAAAAGTGTAGTTTATTAGATAACTATTGATTATATTACCCATTGTTATATGTAATTTACTAGATTAACACTATTTATGAATGATATGTTTCAAAACACTTGACACACACTCCAACATCACAATTCTTGCAACGTGTCAAACATTTTTTGTGACATTGACGACAGTGTGTTTGCTTCGATTGAGGAATAACCAGATGATTCATTTGGTCTTTACGACTATCAGCATATTCATGATGGGAGGGTCGGCTAGGCCCTCTTTTGGCATTTTTTCTGTTTGATTCAATCAAAGCAATTGCTACCCTTCTGCAAAAGCCAAGATGATCCAGTTTTCCATGATTTATTTTATATAACTGCCATGCATTATGTTCGGCAAGATCGATCATGTGTGTGAGCAACGGCAAGTACCATTTCTTACCTCGTATACCAATTCGGTAATGTGAAATATTTTCATCAGACCGATCCACTCCTCCCATATATTTGTTATAGATGGACACCATATGTGGTTCTTCTATGACAATGTTTCTCTTTTCACTTTGTGAGAAGCGTTTGGCAGATTGTTTAGGATTTATTCCTACAGCATTAGAAGCAATACTGAATATATTATTATCATGCCATTTAGCAATAATGAACGTGTTGTCATGTGTCGTTCTGTAATCGACAGCACCACGTTCCTTTTTTTTCAGTAACTTCGATGTAATCAGAGGACAACTAGATGTCCTGTTTTCTCGAACTGTCCCAGTGCAACGAAGGCCTTTCTTTGTTATCTCTTCCAGCAAGGGCGTCCCAGTAAAAAAATTATCAAAAACTACGTGGTAAGGAAGGTCGAAGCCACGTGAAATCAGCACATCGCAAAAAGTGAGAACAACGCTTGCACCCAGCCCCAATTCTTTATATATTGGATTGCACATAGTTGTAGCACCTTGGTATGGTTCCATCCATAAAACATACCCTAACCGTGTAGCACCAACCCAAGCTTTGAACCCGTACCTAATAGGTTTACCTTTTATGTGCTGTTTGCAGCCATGTCTACCATAGTAGGGGATCATGGCCTCATCTACACTGTAATGCTCTTCAAGAGGAGAAAACTCTAAGAACTTTTTATTTAGAAGTGTAACTAGGGGGCGTACTTTTGTGTATTTGTCTTGCAAATCCAGATTATCATTGACATGAAGGTGGCGAAAAATAAAGTCAAATCTATCCCTAGTCATAGCCGAGCTGATCAATTCATTCTTTGTATCAGGGGAGTTTTCCCAATACATTCTTCTACGGGGGAGTCATGAATAACCACTAACCAACATTATGCCGATGAAACATTTCATATCTTCAGTGGTTATGTCTCCAGGCAAATTCTTTTTGACAGCCCTTTAGTCCCCTGTTTCCTCCCTGGATAATAGCATTATAGTAACTATGTTTATACCAAATAATATATATCCACCACCGTCATGCTCATAAGTTTTGATTTTTTCCATAAATTAGTTATTCTAGAAACTTCTCGATTTTTACCGTCATTTTCAGACGTTCGTCAAACAAATTTGATTGATAAAATTAAAAAAAAAGAAGCAAAGATTACAAGCATAGCCAAAGTCTTTATTATTCTAAAACTTTAAAGAAAGTTAAAATAGGTTCTGTTTTTGAGGAGGAAACGGGGGAAACTACGGAGTGATGTTTTCGTCTACTTTGCGTAGTTAAATCAGCCCGCGCTGCAGTTGTCCCTTTCGTTTTCTTTGGGGCGCAACGCGACAGCAATAGTTTTCTGAAATAACTACTTTTACCGACCGCATGTCCTCTTAATGTGAATAATTAAAATAGGCAAAGGTGTCGTACCGGACGAATCTCCCCTCTGCGTATCAACGGCTCGTACTCAAGCCTTGCTAAAAGCTGACGTCATTCTGTTACTGGGCGCCCGTTTGAACTGGATGCTACACTTTGGACAACCTCCTCGATATTCGCCCGATGTGAAAATCATCCAGGTATTCTTATCTATACGAGTAAATAAAATTGAAGTGTCTGTTTGTTTTATATCGAAAATGTAATTTTTAAAATGTTTGTCTGTCTGACTGTCTCTCCGTGTTGTAATGGGTAATCTCCGGAACGGCTGGACCGCGTTTGACGGGACCCATTTTGGTAGATCGATAGCTAAAGTTACTCCGGGTAGCTTGGGGTACATTTAATTTTCGAAATAAAAAAAAAAAAAACTTGCTTGTAAGTGCTTGAATTTATGAGAAATATTTTTACTTTATTCTTTCTTTCTTCAAAAATTTCAAGTTGGAATTTTTGGCGGAATCTGAGTTTGTCTGTTAGTTTTTTTTTTTTTGTTCTTTAATTCATGTACCTTGTATATATTTGACTCTATATTATGTACTTTTGTTAGCGTTTTGCGTGATGATATAGTTTGGTTATTGTATACAAGTTAAGTGTATTATAAATAACTAGCTGCTCTCTGCGGTTTTACCCGCGTAGTTCCCGTGGGATTTTCGGAGTAAAAACTATATACCCTATGTCACTCCGTGGATTTCAAACTATCTCCATACCGAATTTCGTCCAAATCGGTCTAGTAGTTTTTAATTTTATTCGTTACATATAAACAAACAAATCTTAATGGTAACGCGTAACGTTTATTTTGAGGTGCAGAGACAACCACACGTAAAGTAAGGTATTGATTGTTAATATATGTCCTTTATTGTTCGAAAATAAAGGACAACTGCAATGCAACAAATATAAATTAATAAACTAGGCAGAAGATAAATAAATATTAAAAAAAAAAAAAAACAATGGTGGCAAAAAAAATTGCAATATAGAAACCATAATAAATATTTGTATTCAATGTAGTGAAAATTGTATTTAATGAGATTTAAAATAACTAGAATAAGAAGTTTAAAATAAAATTAAGCTAGCTATAAGGAACGCGACAAGATCTAGGATCTATGTCTGAGGCTTAAAAAAAGGGCTTAAAAAAATAAAATAAAAATATGTCGATTACCCATAACAATGAGAGAATAGGAAGACAATAAGAAATCAATGGAAAGCTGCCATAAACGCCAGGTTAGTGCTCAAGAGATTAATACAAAATTGAAAATACATCTCACCCACATGGCACTGGCACAAATTGTGTGTAACACACAGATTGACGTTATCTAAAATAAAGAAGTTTAAAAAAAATGATTTTTAGGGTGTTCTGGCATTGATATTTGTTTATCAACTTCAGCTTTCATATTTTGAAGCCCTATTTAATCTTACAAAAATCCACTTCAGATTTAAGATAGTTTTCACGATTTCCAAATTAGCGATTGCAGTATATATTAGGAATAAAAGATATATTAGCTGCCCCGAGTTTCAGGCTAAGTAAGTCTAATAAAAGCTTTTTAGGTTATTGTGTTTGGTTTTCCAAAAAGATCCTGAAGGACATTACCGATTTACCTGATAATAAGTTCAGGCACTATGTCAGGCAAGTCTTAATTGCAAAAGGTTATTACAGGGTGGATCAATACGTGAACGATAGTGATGTCTTTACACCCCTCTCTGTGCTTCCGCTAACAACGGTTAAAACTATAATTTGTATAGTTTTTAAATAAAACGTTATATGACTATTTTTTTACACGGTATAGGCTCAGTGCTTTGACCACAATCTCACCTGATGTTAAATGACGACGTGATCCAGGATGGTAAACGCACTAAGAACACACCTATAATTGGTGTATTTGGCGACAGGATTTCGAACTTGAGGGTGGTAGCTACCCAGACGGGCATTATTACAAAATGTCCTACCACCATCAAATTAGCCTGAAAGCTCAGGCGAATTTTAGAATTGGATAGGTGGGTTTGAACCCGCGTCCATTGACGCGCAATACAGCCGCATTAACATCAGCGACATCATCGCTTCAAATTAAAAAAGAATAAAAATGAACCAGATTGAGTATTTTGCCTGTGATCTTCTCGACTGTGGGGTTGTTTTTTCGAACCGGTGGTAGTCTTATGACGTTCATAAGCGCTATCTTAGGGCTCAAATTAAATAAAGTTTGATTTTTATTTTGATTTTGACTAGGTTCTCAAAAGTAGAATTCTCTTTAAATTGATTCTTTTAATGTTAAACATTACCGATTTACCTGACAATAAGTTCAAGTATTATGTCAAGCAAGTTTTAATCTCAAAAGGTTATTACAGGGTGGATCATTACGTGAACGATAGTCATGTCTGGAATTAACCCACATCTCTGTGCGCACCCGCTAACATTGTTAAGACTACGATTTGTATAGTTTTTTATATGAAAAAAAAATATATATGTATTATATTTATTAAAAAAACCCAGGTCGAGTTTCTTGCCGGCTCTTTTCGGCTTTGTTGTTTTCCGAACCGGTGGTAGTGTTTTAGACGTTCATAACCGCCGCCTTCTTAGGGCCTAAATTGAATAAAGATGTTTTTGATTTTAATTTTGATTGTTTTTTGTGGTTTGTTATTATTATCTCTAGGTGGATATCACACCAGAAGAGTTCCATAACAGCGTGAAATCGGAAGTGGCAATACATTCTGATATAAAGCCCTTCGTTGAATCGCTAACAGAGAAATTGGCTGAGAAGAAATTCTCATTGGTACCTTCGAATAATAACTGGTGGCAAGGGCTACAGCAAAAACAGAAGGCGAACACTGAGTTTGTTGAGGTAAATGTTCATTTGTTATTGATCTATATTTATTATTATTCTTGAATATGAATCCGTCTACGGACTCTTTAATGTGTTACTAACGAACTAGACATCCATTTTGAGATAACATTTAATTTAATCTCTATACTAATAAATAAAATTGAAGTGTCTGTTTGTAATGTGAAAATTTTGTTTTTATTAATAAATAGATATGAATGTATATACGGATATTTAAGAAAAATAATTAATTTTTTTAACATAATTTTGTCTTTCTGTTTCTTCCGGGTAATCTCCGGAACGGCTGGACGGATTTTGACGGGACTTTTCTTGGTAGATAGCTGAAGTTACTCCGGCTTAGGGTGGTACTTTTAATTTTCGTAAATAAGTAGGGTTCCGCGTAAAAAATAGAATAAAATCCGATTCAATGCACAGTTTTACAGGCAAGCGCTTGAATTTATGAGAAATATTTTTACTTTATCTTAATACTATAAAAAAATTAGGGTTCCGTATTAAAAAAAAAATTAAAACGCAGTGAAGAACATATGAAATGCGAACGCAGCCGCGGTTAGACAGCTAGTCCTTAATATAATTATCCGGTTTTCATGTAATTCGACGAATGTATAGTAAATTAGTCACACACATATTGTCCTTGTGTTATGGTAATAAATGTAAGTACTTTGTGTTGGGTACGTTCTACGTGTTTTATTTTGAACTAGCTGTCTGCTCGCGGCTGCACCCGGGTCGTAGGTAAATAAGAAGTTCTATGTACAGGAACAAAAAGTTCAATTTTTTTATTAGTAGTACAGTTGAATATAACGATGTGTTAAAACGGTAAAAAAAAAATATTTTTTTTCATAGGCCCAAGCGAAAAACACTGCCGTTCCGTTAAACTATTATGCGGTGTTCAAGACCGTTCAAGAGTTCATCCCTAAAGATTCTATTATAGTTAGTGAAGGTGCCAACACCATGGATATCGGACGAGGCATGCTTCTCAACAACAAGCCCAGGCACCGGCTCGACGCTGGCACATTCGGCACTATGGGTGTAAGTAAGAGATCTCTACAATAAATAACCTTATCACGTTAAGTATATTATTAATATTATCCGTAAAGGAGGTAATGGTGTTGACACACACGTACGGACCGGACCGCGGACATGGTACGTCGAACGGTCGAGATCATCAGCCGCCTAAATAGCGCTGGGGAATAAGATTTTTCAAAAAGATCGTTTTTTTATTTTTTATTTCACTGTTTATTCGTAAATAGTATTCGAGATTAGACTATAATTATCATTTATTGCAAAGACTGTTTCCAATTTTTTTTTATTAACAGCACTAAAGGTCGTCAATAGCAACTAAACAAAAAAGAAGAACACCTAACCTATTAAGGAACAATGACACTAAACTTTTTTATTATGGCCTATTTACAAATGATCATTATATTATAGAAAAAAAGGACACTAATAATCGATACTTTATTAGTTTGAAAGTACTATCTTTTGGGCCTCGATGTTTTGTGAATCGATTCATTAAACTTAGATTCGAATCGATTCAAAAATCAATCTTTATCGGAAAGGATTCCTATCCCTACTTAGGGTACTGATAACGTCGGTCGCCCGCCATATCGTGTCCGTGGTCCGATCCGCACGTGTGTTAACACCATTATGCAGGCTTAAACAGTCCTGTACTGCGACCTTTTTTTTAACGTGGGAGTAAAATCTCCCGGATTAGTGATGCCAGGTACCATCCGCCGCCTTTCTGGGAAGCGACACGGGATTTATAGATTTATAGTCGGAGCATCGTATCACTCCGACCTAGTTAAATCTAATGTTTGTAAAATGTGCTAAACGTTTTTTTTTTTTTTTTTTTTTGACGAGGGGAATGCGTTTACGCACTACCCTTACCGATTGCATTAGTGAAACCGAAGTCCCCCAATGCAATGGGTAAGGGGGTGCGGAGGGACGTCTCCGCACCAGTGTGGGACTCACCCGGGCGTGAGGCTTCCGGAAATACCCACTAAACCACCCGGGGCCGTCCGCCGCATTTGAAAGGGGACGATACGGGAAAGCGGAAGCATACTCCGCGTCGTCCCCTGCGGCAGACCCAACAGGGCCACGTCCATACTTATCCCGTTGGGGATGGGGGGGCAGAATGCCGATGCCTGACCCACAGGCTCTCTCCCCCCACCCACCTCTTCGCCCACCTCTCAGAAGAAAAGCATGACCAAAGGGTCAACAGTCCAGGGGCAAGGGATTATACCCCCTACCCCAAAATGTGCTAAACCTAGAGTTACTGAATTGCTAGAGGACACTACCGGAACACATGTTTATGTTTTTGGCGACAGATTTTCAAACTAGAGTTGCAGCTAGCCATGTGGGCTTTAGAAAACTCATCCTACCACTATGCTATATATTTTATCATCAAATAAGATAGATGGATTC
The DNA here is from genome assembly GCA_014132275.2 of Samia ricini. Classification (NCBI taxonomy): domain Eukaryota; kingdom Metazoa; phylum Arthropoda; class Insecta; order Lepidoptera; family Saturniidae; genus Samia; species Samia ricini. The sequence goes on from AP028159.1 coordinate 8,475,427, forward strand.
GAACCTATGTCCTTAACACTACAGCTGAAACATTGTTAGAAAATGTATGCTTTGTATTTTATGGCCTTTGGAACCCTCAGAGTAATAAAACTTTCGCGTTTTGTACTCATATTTTATTAATGTTTCGGGTCTAATTCCAAGTCTATTTAATTACCATAAACAGACGAGGGTAGTTTCCCATAATTACCCCGATGTCGAAGACACCCGCGACACCTCAGTCGTCTCGTGGCCACGGCCGGTGTAACCAGGCCGAAACGTTGAGAAAATAAAGTATGTGCCCGTTTTAGACCTCAGGGTAATAATCAGCTCGGATATATTGAACAGGTCGGTCCCGGTTTCGCGATAGCCGCCGCAATGTGGTGCCGTGATCACGCTCCCGGTAAACGAGTAGTTTGCGTTGAAGGTGACTCCGCGTTCGGCTTCTCAGGTAAATAAAACAAAAAAAAACTAATAAATTTCATTATTTTTTTGTATAAATACAGAAAAACATCCTGAACATTGACCTTGACTCGATTTGTTGCCTCCAATTGGTTGCCGTCGTGCGGGAACTGTCGTATCGATCGCGCAATTGGTTAATCAGTTCAGCGTAGTTTTATCCTGTACGCCAATTTGTGTTAAGGATGTTCAGTATTCATATACTAAACGCATATCATTTTTTTAATTGTCAAAGTATAATTACACAGCCACACAAAAAAAAAAAAGTGGAGATGTCCGAATTCCGAAAGAAACTTTCATTGAGTCATTTTTTTTATCGCGAAAAAAGATGAACAAACAAAAAATAAACTGTGAAGTTCTGAGAAACTTTCATAAAACGTACTAATTTTTAAACAGGAAATTTTCCTTGCAAATACTCAAAACGCATACCATCTTTGTCTAAGGCTTTGACAAACTGCTTCATAAGGCCTAATTTAATATGAAGGGGAGGCAGTAAAATATTTGATGGTTCAACTAAAGATTTACGTATTATGATTTTAACAACTGGTTCGAAGTCTGTCCTTTTAACCCATTCTTTTTATAGATAATGTCTTTCTCTAGGTTGGTTTTTTAACTGTAGTAACATACCATTTTACATATAAAACAAATCCGTATATTTTTAAATATTTTTGATTGTCGACAGTGGTTATACCTAACGAAATTGATTCTTCTTATATCTCCGATTTATATATTTGCGTTGGCTGTCATTTTTGTTCCGATTCTAAACTTTGATCCCATGATTTATTGACTTTTCTTGTATTTTTGGTTTTTTCACCTTTTTTTCACGATAAAAAAAATGACTCGAAAGTTTTTTTACCCCCGATTCGGAGTCAGCTGGTCGAGAACCATAGGAAATTATGTGCATAGTGTCTGGACAGTTCCACTTTTTTTTCTTGTGTGCTGTGTCGTCATACATAATATGCCAATATCTTGGATTTATAATAAAATGCTGATCATCGAGAAATGTAATTAAAAATCAATCGTATCTCTTACAGGAATGGAGATTGAAACCATGTTTCGTTACAAATTACCCGTGATTATTGTGATTGTAAACAATAATGGAATCTACAATGGGTTTAGTAAGGAAGTAATGGCGGACATACAGTCAGCCGGGGACCTGACACAATGGTACAGAATGTTATATAGATAATCTCTTTTTAAATGTATTAATTTTTATGATTTTTACATCATTTACAAATGACGAAATATAATCAAATTAATAACCCTTAATTTGTATGGTGTAAAAATTATTATATAAGACATTGTAAAACAACAAAAAAAAACAACACTTGTATTCTGCTTTTCAAATACTAAAAAGTGTCATTATTATTAATTGCAATGGTGTTTAGTATTTTTATGTAATGTTTTTTTTTTTTCCTTTATAATAGCACACCTCCGACTTCGCTCAGCGGTGAAGTGCGATATGAAAAAATGATGGAAATGTTCGGAGAAGTCGGTCACTTGTGCCGGACCGTTGATGATATTAAATCAGCATTGAAATCAGCCATTAAAGTTACAGATAAACCTACCATCATCAACATTCTCATCGATCCACAATCGAGTAGAAAACCGCAAACTTTCAGTTGGCTCACCGAGTCCAAATTGTGATTTTATATCTTTACTTTTATAATTATTCCACAATACAACCAAAAACCAAATATATAATTTCTTATTACATGTAAATGTTTACAATTTTCTCATATATAATGGCATTTAAAGGTTGAGTCTTTTTTACCTTCAAGACTGTTCGACAATTTAGCAAATTTTATTACAATTCACACTAGTTGAATTCACTATAAAATATGCTTTTTTTTTTACTATTAATAGTAAGTATTAAATTATTTAAATGGAAATAATGTTATTTATATCACACAGGGACAAGGGTGCTAATAAATTAAGGTTAAAGTGTGGGTTTTGCATTTTATTTTACATATGTTTATTTATATAATATTATAATAAAATAAAACAATATTTTGAAACTGTAATTGTGTTATATTTATTTAATTGTGGTCAGTTGTATGTAATTTGTATATAATGAAACTTAAGAATACATTAATAATAAATTTATATATTATTATAAACTAAATCCCTGTATTATCATTTAACTCTTGGAGGCAAATGAATCCTGTCCTGAAATGTTTGAAGCAACATAACATGAGCAGCTTTATGTTCATATCTTACTGAGGCAGCCAATCAAGAAGTTCTCTATCACAGTTTGGGCTGTAATTTAAAACAACAAAACAAATAAATATATTTTTAAGAGTTTACAGTAGACCCCCAGTAATCTGACAAATGTTTAGAAGGGCAGTGTCGAACTATAGAACTTCCCAGATTATAGAGTAACTCCCTAAGACCCCTAATAATAACAGACATATCGAATTACAAAGGGTGCCGGTCTACTATATATACATCCATACATTATGCTTTGCTTCCACTTTAAACCTGGCCTTTCTTTAGTATGTCTTTTATATGTTCGCTTAAGTCAACCCTCACAGACTTACCCAGCCATCCTCATCCCTTATATATTTCTTTTGTCAGTCACCTGTGAAATCAATCTAGCGTTCTCTATTTCTGTCACTAAATCCTCTACCATATCACATTTGCTTATCACAGTATTTCTTACTTTATCCATCATCTTCAAGTATTATGTCAGATATTATAAAATTAAGAAAGATTATCCTGCTTACCCAGTTTGCAATTATTGGTAGTGGTTAATGTGTAAGCATCCTGATCATAATCATTGGTGAGAGTAAGATCAGCTCCCCTGATGAGGAGCTCATTGCAGGTGTACGGAAAATCTGCTGCTGCTGCATACATCAATGCTGTGCTACCAGACTAAAAGAATGTTCAATACTATAATTTAGTTAAGTTGCAGACCTATCATTATAATTTTTTTTTCTAATATTATTTCAATTCAGAGAATAGACAGTTTTCCCTTAATAAAAGTGTCTGTTTAGAATTAATACAAATTTTTTATTGGTTTCTAAACCTGTATTTATTTTTATGTAGTAAGCATTATTATAGATTATATGTTAATGATTAACTCTTAGAAGGAAGATAAATGTTTGATGTGATTTTAGTATATATGATAAACAAATCAGGTAAAAAATATCAAAAGTAAGTTATCTGAACAGATTTTAGGAATCATGATTTTTAAAAAACAAGTACTTACATCATCTTGTATGTCAGCATCACCGCCTTCATTTAAAAGAAACTTAACAACTTCGTGGTGCCCTCGCGCTGCTGCAGCAAGATGTAATGCTGTTTCTCCTTCAGGACCTCTCATGTTCACATTGGCACCACACCTAACATCACAACCATTAAAATTTATCAAAATTTTACTCTCCCATATAAAAGCTAAAACCTGATATAAAATTGTAGCATTCGCTCCAGTAGTAACCAAAGATGGATTTACTAATGTGCAGCCTATCCTATGTCGCATAATCTTAACACACTGCCAATTTAGTCGATATTTCTGCTTATTCACGAATTGAATGAAAAGATAATTCAATGAAATTCATACTTCTTTTACAGTGGTTATTAAAAACTGCAGCCTTTGAACATTTGTCACCACAGACTATAGATTACCACCACCACTGGCTACTATTATTCTTTTACTAGACAATGAGATATTTTTATCTATTGTACCAAAATATAAATGAAACTCAATAATACCCTAAAGTATACATAATATGAAATATCTTCATAAAGTGTAAAAAAATTTAAGCAAATTTACACAAAAAGATGTTGAACAAAGGATTGGCTCTTACCAAACAAGGTCCTGACAGCTATTCAGTTGGCCGTAACTGGCGGCCCAGTGAAGAGCCGTAAGACCATGCTCATCGGTGATGTCGACATACTGCTCCAGTTTCAAATCGTCACGAGTGATTTCTCCGCGGCCTGCCTTCGCGTGCAAGCTGTAATCTGGCTGGGGCAGTTCCGGAACTCGCGCCTGCGTATTACCTACAAATGTGACCTTGAAACTTCACACATAATCATATCGTGTCAATCAATAATTACCCCGAACATTTGAAATGATGCGCCATTTATATAGATTGGGTATGTACCTCGTTGAAGATTCGTTAAAGGGGTACACTGAAAGGGTTTATAAGGAGTAAAAGCACTTTTTCGAACTCCGTTTAAATTCGGCGCCCACCGCTGATATCCACCGCTGCCACTTTTACTGCTGTCTTGACTCCCGGAATCAAACTCATACTTAAAACTATCCACATTATCCTGCTTTTCTTGTTTGATATCGATACTTTTTCCTTCATGTTTCACAGACACAGTTTCTTCCATTTTGCTTTACGCTAAATGAAAACAAATATATTTATGAAATTTGTCAGCTCTCATCTACAGTATACATAATGTACTCTGTGATCGTCTACACTATGGATGGCGATCAGAGATGAATAAAAATGATGATGGCGATCATAACATATAATGCACTCTGTGATGGCGAACTGACGTAGACTAATGAAATAATCAATCTTTAACACCAAAAAATCGATTTTTAAATTTGATTTCTAGCACTGAATAGATCCAGTGAATCAATCTTAGAACTTGGGAAATAAGGTTTATTTTTTTTTGGTTTGATAAGATCCATAAAATTATTTACAATTAAGAATTTATCCAAACATAAATAAATGTATGAAAGTTTTTCACTTATGTAATTAAAAGATTTTAATAAAAATGACAAATGGTTTTGAGGTCAATTACTATCGCATCTTAGTGAAATTAAAGTCTCTTTTTCTATACTAATTAAGATGGCAGACAAATCATTGTAAGCACTTGGTGTTAGTTGGACGCTTACTAGATCAGGGGATTATTCATCTCTGATCAAGGGTACTCCGAGTATATTCCCAACCCTAAAAATACTTTATACCTTTAACATTGATATATTTGTAAAAAACACCTTTCCCTATCCTTTTTTATTTGGGATCAACGCAACATGTCTTTCTCTTCTCCTATAACTGTGCACATTCACATCCAATACTTTTCTTACAACATTCTCTTTCTTCCTGCGCATCACATCACACATACTCATACCAAGACACGCTTGCTCGTTATCTTCTCTGTCACTAATGCCTCCAGTGGGTGCCACTTTCAAACTTCCTCTAATGTACTCATTGCTAATCCTGTCCATAATTATTATCAATTGTAAAAACACCTTTAATTATTAGAATGTTAAGAGATTAATTATTTTGTTTCAATTATTTTCAACCGGTTTGCTTTCCATGATATGGATTTACCTACAAATATGATAAGAGTTCATTTTTTTTTTTACAGCCAAACTGTTTTTCTCTTCATTTGTATTGCCATTGATGAGCTTTAGCTGTTATAAATAAGATTTATTTCGGAGACAGTTTTCCCCCAAATTTTTAGTAAGAATGCTTATGGTCTAAATACGACCAATACAAGAATACTAGTTAAGACTAAAAAACAAAAAAGAAAAAAGGCCATTTCCTAGGGATTATTTTTTGGGCCGAGATTTTTTTTAAATGATTCAAAAGCTATGATTCATTGAAAAATCGATCTTTATATGAAAATAATTGCTATCTCAGTCTACACAGAGTACAGAAGCTTATCACTGCTCTCTACAAAATACTGAATATTGTCTATGGACTTGACAGTCCTGACAAATATTAAGGTTCAATTTATCGTATTTTCACGTTAAAATTACCGGTTTTCAACAACTTTATTATGTAAATGGAATAAGAAACAGAAATGATCAGAAAAATTTAACCAGATTTTAAAACAGTTAAAAATATTATATCGGTTGTTTTGCATTGTATTTTGTCGGTAGATGGAATGATTAAAAGGCGTTTTTATTATATTATAGTAATTTTATATAACACACTCGTAGTAATAATATAATATAATAATATAAAATATAATAATAGTAGAGACAGTTTTTTTTTACAATCCTTTATATTACATTGGGTTTTAATATGGCCAGTAACATACCCATTAATGATGGCCAGTACTATAATGGGTTATTATCTTATTATCCACGACATCGGTCTATGAGTAAAATGTGCTTTGATACAGTTATTTTATATATTTACGCTTCTTTATTTATTGCTGATAATTAGACTACATTTAAATAACCATTATTGTTCATCGTACTAAGGGATAAATTAATGCCCAGTTTGGCAATGCTGCCACTACACAGTTACATATTACATAACAGCTAGGTTAATTTAAGATAAGTGTAATACCTTAGCAGCATAACTAGAGAAACAGTACCTCTAGGCTTAGTGTGTTTACCATCGTGGAGCTCATCATAACATAACATCAGGCGAGATTGTGGTCAAAGCACTGAGCCTATACAGTGTATTAAAAATATATAAACTCTTTAGCAACTGGTAATTTTGTATGTCGATATGTATTATAGTAAGATATGTTTCACTAAAAACTTATTCATGTACGAATAGAAACAACATGTATGAAATAAAAATTCATGTATTATATATCTGATCGCATATTAATAAAAATAATACGATTTTTACTTAGAATTTCCTAGAATTTTAAGTAATGCAATAAAGGTTTTTACAATCAATAGGTATAAGTTGTAAATATATTTAAAAAATGATTTATTTTTTGCATTGTGATAGAAAAAAAGTTTTTTTAAATATTTTATGACATTATATATCGAAAAGACTTTTACATTATTTTATTTCTACAAAATTTAAATCACAGACAACACTATTTTACGTCCAAGTTACACAGAATAATAATACTCCTACGGCCTACAGGAGACGAGTAATGACGCCATTTTAGGGAACATATAATCTTCTTTTTTTTCTTTTTTTTTGACGGGGGGAAATGCATTTACGCACTACCCTTACCTATTGTATTAGTGAGACCGAAGTCCCCCAATACAATAGGTAAGGGGGCACGGAGGGACGAAGTCCGTGCCAGTGTGGGACTCGCCCGGGCTTGAAGCGCACGGAAATACCCACTAAAACCCCCCGAAGCCGTCCGCTGCATTTAGGATGGGAGCGACACGGGGTGGCTTTCGCAAGCACCGCGTCGCTAAGGAACATATAGTCCTACAAATTTATCTGGCCCGGTGGTGGCGTCGCAGTAATCCCTTTTAGTGTTGTCAGTACATATTTTTAGAATAGAATTGTGTATAGACAAGAAACATATTATAGTGCTTGGACATTTTAAAATTTAAATGATAAATGATGATATTAAGAAAAAGCTAATAAAAAACAATAAACACACACTGTTGTGATCCAACAGGAGAATATTCAACGAGTGGCAAACTTGACATTTAAAGTGGCGTTCGCTAGTTCCTCTTTTGTCCGCCGGTTCAGATAAGATTGTCGCTCATAATACTCTGCGAGCGCCAAATCGTTGTCGAACGTTTTAGACTAGATTTAACGGACCTTTATTTGATCTTTTTCTTTCATACTATGCACGTATAGTATAGTATAGTTTTGGCACGGTTTACAATTTATACTACAAAAAACAAAAATCCAAATCAAGTAACTTATATTTTTGCTACGTGACAGCTAGTAATGCCAACATACCAAAATGAGACTTCAGAGGTAAAATACCTGAACAGACTATACGAAGTTATATTTTGTTTTATGTAAGTACAAATTTTTGGTATTTTGAAGAATTTTGTTACATACTATTCTAGTATTAATAAAATAAATGTTATTTTTTCTCTGGGACTACACAACTGTTTTTGGTATTTCTTATCTATGGTATTCATTTACTTTGGCAGTTGATCCATTTAAAATAGTATTGTTGGGTATCATCCTTTTTTAAATAACAATTTAATTGTTCTCTACATCTTTCTGTTCTAATACAGCGCTCATTAATAAAAAGTATTGTAAAATAATGCCTATACTTTCACAACAGACCCAACAACTGCAGCAGGATATACAAAATGAATTAGTTATTGCTAATCAACTTAATCAACAAATGTAAGTTTTAAAATCTTAAAATGATAATTCTATACTCATTACTTCCATTATTCTTTAATTATGGGACGCGAAACTATATTTCTGTTTATTATTATTATATCTATCTGTGTAGATCTCATTATTAATTTTATTACAGCTTAAATGAACTGCAACAAATAAAATCTTTTACTGACCCCGGACAAGAACTTGATACAACCATCAAACAGGTAATATCCAGTATATAAATGATTTGTTGATGACCAAGCTGAAAACTTTTTCGCTTTTTAAAGACTTTTGTTAAAGTTAGATGCTATTTAAATATATAAAACTATAGATTCTATTCTATAAATCTGTCTATTATCTATGTACAATCTTACATTGATGGCAATGTTTTAGCTTGTCATCCATTTTTTTTCACTAAGTTTCTTCTATATATAGACAGCAATGTTATTGTTTTGTAAGATGTCTGTATTAGCCTTAATATTGTTAGTTGTAAAATCAACTTATTCTTAATTTACTTTCAGAATTCAACATTAATAAGTACTCTAGCAAATATACAGAAAATTGATATACAAAATATACCAGTGATTCAGAGAAACCACACAGATGAGAGGCAACCTGCAAATTTAGTAATAACAGAACATAGTATGTCTGAAATGGATGTAAATCAATAAATAACACATGTCTGTGTAAAGTTAATTGTAGCGATGTGAACCACCCGATACTTATTAAACATGTTAGTTTCCAGTTATAGTAATGTGTATTAAAAATAAATTATTATCAAATTAAACAATTTAACTTGGAAAAGATTTTTATTATTTTGAAAAATATCTTTAACAAATATAGATCACACTTAATTTAAAAAAAGTATATAAAAATCTTTGTTTTAATCATAATTTTCTTATTTTACTATAAATCAATTTAAATGATCTATGGAATATTATACATTTTACATTTCTTTCAAGCCAAATTATACCTATTTTGTATAGAAATAGAAAATAACCAATGCAACATGATAAATAAATATACATACATATATCATTTTAGATAAGATGAAGGTCCATCAACTTTTTAACTAAATGTAGATTTCAGATGATACAAATATACACAGTAAATTATTTTAATATTACACAATATTTCTAAATAGTTGGTACATACAAATGTTACGAAGTGTTTAGCATTGTGTATATTATTAGGCTTTTTTTTCAATATATCTAAAATTACTTTATAACATTTAACAACTTTTTATATCTAGAAGTAGTGATTTCATAAAAAAAAGCTATATTAAACTTAGCAATTTACTATATTAGGCATACTTTATTAATAGTGTTCAATATTAAAACATGCTTTTTTATTTTCATAGAGTAAAAAATAACTTGCTTATAAACTAATGATTTTTCTTGTTAAAGCCATGGTAACAGCTTACAGACTAGAAGTAAAACAATTGAATATTTTTCTAAATTAATGACGGAATATTGCGGCTTTTTCATTGAATTTTTGCCTTCTGATAGACCTCTCCTCTGCTTCTCGGCGTTTTTCTTCTTCTTGTTCTTGTAAGATTTCATTATGGAATTTATTACTTTTTGCGAGCTCTTCAATCTTTGCTTCAAAGAAATTCTTAGCACCGTTTACTCCCACTTGATCGACGTTTATTTCTGTTAATCGTGCCAGTGCTTCTAATCCAGAATGGCTTTCTAGTTCTCCAGCACGGGCTTTTCTACAAATTATAATAATACATATTAAAAATTGTTTATATGTTTATTGTAGGAACCATTAAAATATTATTTAAGCAAAATTTTCGATATTTTGACACCCTCCACCCCCTCCTTGTCAGCAATAGTAAACGAATCTCTAACCTCCCCCCTCATGAAAACGTAAGCTTTGGCATAATTTTGAATATTGCTTACGTAACTAAGACCATGGTTCTCCGTGTTATCAAAAATAAGCAAATGAACCCTACCCCATTGATATGTAAGCGTGATACTTGACCAGTTCCGTATATGTTTAAATAGTCTGTGACTAGAAAGTGAGAGAGTTAATGTTTGTTTCAGTGGATTCATAGAAGTATTAACTTCAATATTATACTATTTAATATAGATGATTAGTAGAGAGATAGTAGAGATGTCATGACCTACACGAATAAAAATTCGTATTTTAATTTCCTATAAACATGGCTGGATCGTGCTTCTTATGGAGGAAACTGTATTTCTGAGGTCCAACCAGCATTAGGAGTTGTCTAAATTTCTTACATAGCCTAATGTTTTGGACACAAATTTAATAAAAGAACAAATAGAACTTTAGAAGAGTGAAATTATCTGGAAAAAAAAATTCAGATCAATTATGATTAATTTTATTATTTGCCATTTTCTTGGGATGATTCACAGACTTCGGTAGTTTTGGATTTAAAAAAAGGTCTTTAATTTTGTGCACTCTATTAGTTCTGCGATCCTATGCTGATTTATACGTATAAGAATAATAACTACTTAGTAGATAATGGGCCATTTCCCGTAGTATTTGACAGTCTTCCTATTCCCATTCCTCTCTAGTCCTTGCAATCAATCTTTTAATAATTTAATCTACCTTGACTTTAGTAACTACAGATTCATGGCGAAGCAAGCAGCATGTATTGTAAAATATTTTATAGGAATAGAGAAACAACTGGTAAACGGAGTTAATTACAGGTTGGAGGAAAAAATACTTTTTATTTATAAATAATAAATATCACTATTGGCAGGTATTAATTAGTTGCTGGGCCTCTCTGTCTCTGTCTCACCCTACTTTTTCTATGGGAAATACGTCTATGCCTATAAACATGTTTTCCCTTATGACAAGTTTGACACTAGGCCATCTACAGTGCGAACTCTGTATACGTTTGGTAAGCTTAGTAAGATCAATAAATTGATCATTGGTAGCATTACGGCGTGAAACCGATTTTGGACGTGACATTATTGGCCTATTATTGTTCTACCTACTACAGTCTTTATTCAAGAGTAGCGTCACATTCGTTATAAGAGAATATTGTTACCTATATTTTCCGGTTGACGATGCTAATACGAGCACAATATTTACGCGTTTATGGACTCGTAAGATTTTCTCACAATATTTCCTTCCATTGTCAAGCAATCGTACAGGAAATGTATATGAGTTTCGAAAATGTTCTTTTTTAGTACCTATGTGCTGTTAATCTCGAGGCAAAAAACATCGGAGTGACGTAGCAACCCAAAGAATCAGAACAATTCTACGAAGATTATTCCTCCATAGTTACTTGCCCTTGTAAATAACTTGGTTGTATCATACTTGAAAAAGTATAAGGAACAAGCAGGCACCGTCGCAGCCAAAGACTTAGGGAGGGGCTCTCATGTTTGGGAGAATTATCGAGTTTCACGCATTTTGTAAATTATATTGAATACCTATACAGACAGATTTTAACGGGACGCTTTTTTGTTTTTTTTTCCGCGTTTTTCGAAAGCAATTAGGGTTCCGCGTAAAAAGTGCAAACTCATGAAATCATGAATAAAATCCGATTCAATGCACAGTTTTACGGGCAGATATTACAATTTGTGAGAAATATCTTTGCTTAAGAAGACATGCGGTCAGAAAAGTAGGTATTTCAGAAATCGATTGCTATCGTGTTGCAACCCCAAAGAAATAATTATACAACGCAAAAGGGACAACTGTAGCACGCGCTGATTTGACTATGCAAAATAGACGAAAACATCACTTCGTAGTACCCTGTTTCCTCCTCCAAAACTGAACCGATTTTAATTTTCTTTCAGTTTTTAGAATAATATATATTTTTTTTAATTTTATCTATCAAATCGAGCATTTTTTTTATTTTCATAGGCTTCCAGTTTCTACAATAACTAATTTGAGCAAAAAATCAAAACGTAAGGGCATGACGGGGATGGATATATGTTATTTGGTATAAAAATATTTACCATAATTCTATTATCCAGGGAGGATACAGGGAAATAAGTTTGTATGGAATAAAGGCCGCTAGGATATCCTCTTAATGTTAGTAGCGAAATTTTTTTGCTAAATAATTAGGGGAACTAAAAAAACATTTAAAACTATTAAAAATATACGAACCGCGGGTACAGCTAGTATACGATAAATATATAACTACGATAATGGTAATTTCCGTAGTACGCATTTTAAATGAAAAAAGAATGATGTTTCTGAATCATACAAAACATGTAAAAACCAATTAAACATTTATGTGGTTTTATATGATAATTTGCAAAGGATTTTAGGTAGTTACTCATTGTAATGTCTATCATAAAATGCGTAATGTCTGTCGTCATCCGGACACAGATTTATTAAAAATCATTTATTATTAAATGTTTAATAAAAATATATATTTTAATAAACCATTATTACGCAAAAGCCCACTGAGGAATAATATAAACAATTTAAAATAACTGAGAACACGCTACTAAAAATAATTGTCTAGGAGTTACTTTTTAAGTTTATTATTAACTAGCTGTGTGCCCGCGGCTGCACTCGTGTTTTAATTTTTTTATATGGAGCCTTTCCTTAAATCCGGAATACTTTCCTAAAAAAAAAATATTTCTCACAAATAATAGCACTTGCCCGTAAAACTGTGCATTAAATCGGATTTTATTAAAAATTTTATGAGTTTTAGTTTTTTTACGCGGAACCCTAATTATTTTCGAAAACTAAAAGTACCCTAAGTTACCCGGAGTAACTTCAGCTATCTACCAAAAAAACAAAAAAATCGGTTACCCGTTCAGGAGATTAACCATTAAAAAAGACCGACAAAATTTTTTTTAAATGTATTTTTGGTATAGGTGTCGTATATAGGTACATATCTATTTTGTAAAAAAAAAATGATATTACAAACAGACACTTCAATTTTATTTATTAGTATAGAAATTGATAATGTAAAATGTGTTACACCCGTCTATAGTGATAACTATATAAATTATTTTTGTGTATGTAATAAATATTTAATTACATTGAAAAATAAAGTAGATAAATCTTGTTTGTAAATCATTCACGGCATCACAGGGTCTCATTATAACGGCTAGAATATATATTTACTTTTGTCATCAATTATATCAATTCACTAAATTGATTTAGAAGGTTACATTAATACCGACCTGTAAATAAGCAAGAATTCTCTAAAACTAATTTTATTATCACCATCTTCATCGACTTCTGATATCATAGCTTTCAGGCCAAGGTGTGTTTGGGGAGCTCCTAAACGTTCCATCATCCGCTTGACTTCGTTTAAGTCCAGAAAACCATCGCGTCCTTCGTCAAATCTGCAAAGAAAATACTACAATTAAATATACGAATTTCTAAAATATATGTATAAATTATATAGGTAAATCGCAATGTATCTTACTAAACCACTTGTATATGTACAGTGATTTTATTTACCCTATTATATTATTATAACATACGTAAAACTCGGTGTAACAACTATTTAAAATGGAATTTGATATCCACAATTTTATAAGAAATTGTTATTATTCTGTAAACAAAAGTCATTACCTAAGTAATTAGTTTCGTTATAGTAATTAATAAAACTCATTCTTCTCAGTCTATTTTACTTTGTGATGTAGCAGTTATTGTCTTTCATTAATTAACTTGCGTAATTGACTTTATATTGTGTAATTTTGGTGGCATTTTGGAGTGTATTAGAAATGATGATGCAAAACGTTTATTTTGAAGTGTCACGAAAACTCCATGGAAAGTTCTAGCAAGACTCGTTTTGCTGGAGCTTAGAAACCTTGACGCAAGATTGAAAACAACTTATCATATGCCGCGGGCAGAATTATGTATAGAAATCGCAGATTGCCGTTAATTAACCAAAAAGAAGAAGAATAAAACATATTTATACATAACATAAATTACATAACAACTTAAACAATTTCTACGTTTTTTTAAACTCGAACAATATAGAGAACAAAAAAATATGTAAAAGAAGTTTTAGTGTAAAATAAACTTTGCAATGAGATTGAGAAATCGTTTTGTTTTTAAATAACATCGTACCTATACATACATGCATAACTTGAACAATATTTTATTTAATATATGTAATGAGTTACCGTTACGTTAGTCAATATTATGCATAGGGAATGCTAATTTGTACGCCCCTAAACTGTGTCACTTTCACTCACATAATACTTACGTCAACATACTAGCTATTATAAAATCAAAAACATTTAATCAAACATACAGCTTCATAAAATATTCTAATGTTGGTAAAACTGAAAATTAGTAGATATAGTTACATATACTCGTATAATTATTATGTCACATAATGTATCTATTGCGCATTTAACTGTATCATAACTACTGCCAGTTTTCATTTCAAAATTAGAATTATAAAAAAAATATGAACGAGAAAAAAGGTTTCTACAACATTAAGTTACTACTTCATATTATTTGGTTCAAGTACCGTAAGAAATTGGTTCGTTGAACGAAACACATACGTACACTCATGTCGACTTCAACGTTTATTTATATGCGAGGTACGTTACCTATTTTAGGTATGCTTGTTTCACCTAATTTCGTAATGTTATAGACATTTAGCAATACCAATCACGGCAATTAGATATTGTTAATTGATTAATTTATTAGACGCACCTACGATGTGCCTGGAAAATGTCATTCGACACGACGTGCCCATACGCCCTTAATTTCGGCGATGGTTACTTACAGGCCGATATAAACACGACGCCAAAATATCTACAACAACCAGTGATCGTCCAGTTGTTGAAATTTAATTTTCAGTAATTATTACCATTAATGAAAATTAGAAGGACCACTGTTTAAAAAAAAAAACTTTACCTAATAGCAGGCACACGCGACTTTGTCTACGAGTTTTATCTTGATGAAATATGGCCTGTTTTGATTTTGTTTTGTTTTTATCAGTACCTATTAGTTACCGAACAGTCGTAACAACATAGAAAGAAAATTTCATTCAAGTCTTCTTTTTTGGTGTATAGCTCCAAGGCTCAATACACATTTGGCATTGATTTTGCTAATACATTTAAAAGGATCAAGCCCTTTTAAAGTTTTTTGAGCTTTGTCCAGACATACAAATGTACAGATGGACAAATGTCAATTTTAAGATTACTATTATTTTGAAGTCCTCTGAACCCACGCGTGATATGTTGTTTTTTTTTAGATTTTTTTTCTTAAGAGGATACCTTAGCTGAATTTATTCTATACAAACCTAGACCCTGTTTCATCCCCAGATATATAGATATATCCCCAGATAATAGCATTATGGTAAATATTTTTGTATCAAATAATATATATCCACCACCACCATGTCCGTACGTATAGATTTTTTCCATTAATTAATTATTGTAGAAACTAGGAGCCTTTGAAAATGAAAAAAAATGCCTGATTTTTACCGTCATTTTCAGATGTTCGTCAAACAAAATTGATGGATAAAATAAAAAAAAAAAGGAAAACGTACAGGCATAGCCAAAGTCTTTATTATTCTAAAACTGAAAGAAAATTAAAAATCGGTTCAGTTAGTATAGGTATAGAAGCAAACAGGATACTACGAAGAAATGTTTTCGTCTATTTTGCATAGGTAAAATCAGCCCTTTCGTGTCTTATAATTCTTTCTTTGGGGCGCAACGCGAAAGCAATAGATATTCTGAAACACCTACTTTTCCGACCGCATATCCTCTTAAATGTCTTTATGAATTCTAAAAAAAAATTGGAATGTCTTATTGCTTCTTGAAGTATACTTCCCGTGAACAAAGTTTCATCAAAATCGATCAAGCTATTTTCAAGTTATACCCGGAGATACACACGGATAGACAGAAAAAAGATTTAATATCAGATTCGGGAATAAAAAGGGCTATAATAGACATCTGTCACAAAATTTGTAAAAGAAATGCACAGACAAAACGTAAGATTTATTATTAGTACCTACATAGATAACACCTAAAGCTTACAGACATCTAAGATATACTAACCAAAAAAAAAAAAGAAGAAAATCGTTTGATAAATAGAGGAGAAAAGTGAAATAAAAATGTATTCATCTATTTGTTCAATTATTTATAGATAATGGATGGGTCGTAAATATTCATCTAGTACTGGCTAACAAGCTACCAATGTTACAAGCTGAGTCAATAAAGCTCTCACCTGCCATCCCCAAGCTATTTAACTATTTTAAACATTGCAGAAATTGATAATTCTATATTGCCACTATAATTTGTTTATATTCGAAGAGCGTTCAAGGTTTCTCGTTATGTAATATTTCATCAGACAACTACAATTAATAAATGTACACAAATTTCGATAAGGGTCGATATTTCAATAACCTTTCGATCAGTACTACTGTTATAACGAGATATAGTTTTTTTTTAAATAATACTTAGGTCTAACAATTATACATCTTAAGTTTAAAGCGTTTTTTAAAGCGGAACCCTATTTATTTAAAAAAATAGAAGTCATTTAACTTCAGCTATCTGCCAAGAAAAAGTCCCGCCATAATCGGTCCAACCGTTCCAGAAGTTTAAAAATTGTGTTGTTTGTTGTAGGTACCCGTATATACCTACATATATGTATGTAGTAAGAAGTTGTTATTTTAACCCCTTGAGCACTAACCTGGCGTTTACCTCAGCTTTCCATTGTTTCTTATTATCTCGTTTTTATGGGTAATCGACATATTAATATTACAAACAGACACTTAAATTTTATTTATTTGTATAAATGTAGTAATAAGGTATGTTTCATCAATACGCGGGAGTTTATATTTTCTTATTATTCGCATGGTATATACGCTACTAATATTCGTATAGCTATCATGACCGAAAGAGCGCGATCCATGTTACATCGTGTGGGTTCAATGCCTGGCAAGCATGAGGGGAACCAATTTAAAATGAAATCAGATCAGCACAATTACAAATTGAGCTGGTTGAATCGAACCTAAGGTATCCAACTCTTTAATAACCAAGTACTTTTTGACTTAGGTAATAACTAAGCAATCGAGGCCATTAAAATACTTTTATTAATTATCAATAGTAATGGAATATGTATATTTCAAAGTGTATTCCATATATATTTATAGTTGTTAAAGTAATTTTAATTTTAGATCTTAATTTTTTGTAAGTTTTTTGTAACTTTTTGTTGCGTTTTGACCACGATCTTACCTGGTGTATGGGACGATGCTGTGCTTCCGCTTAAACCGTCTAAAACTACGAATTGTATAATTTATACATAAAAACATTTTATTTAAAAAAAACAGATAGTTTCTTGCCGGGTATTCTCGATTGGGCTGTTTTCTAAGCCGGTGATAGTTTTACGTACGTTCACAAGCGCAAATTCAGGTCCCGGATGGAATAAAGAATTTATGATTTGCGTTTTGATTTTGATGTGGTCTATTGTAGCAAACACACTGACCCTAAATGTACTCTCTCTCTCAAGTGACCCTGCCAATAGATGTACTATTGGCGATAGTTTTAGCTCATATTGGTAGCTATCTAAGTGGGCATACTTAGAAAATGTCGTACCACTAAGTTATGGCTTCATTTGTTTTTCTCCTAAAGCTCAGGCTCGTTATAGAATAAGGAATGTGGTTTCAAACCAATGTCCATCGACGCAGAATGAGACCAAACTACAACTTGACCTATCATCGCTTCGATTTTTTGCACATTTTGTAAGTTTTACGTAAATCCCTACCCTCTTTTTAAAGTTTTTTTTTACACGGTATAGGCTCAGTGCTTTTGACCACAATATCACCTGATGTTAAGCGACGATGTGGTCCAGGATGGTAAACACACTAAGCCTAGATACTGGTTCTCAAGTGATGGTGCCGGAACACACCTATTGGTATTTGGCGACAGGTTTTCGAACTTGAAGGTGGTACCTACCCAGGCGGACATTGTTAGAAAATGCCCTACCACCATGCTATGGTTTCCTCACATTGTTTTCCTTCATCGAAAGCTCAGGTTGATTTTCGAGTTGGATATGTGGGTTCGAACCCGCCTCCATTGACGCGGAATCCGGCCGGACTATCCACTGCGCCATCATCGCTTCAAAAGTTGTATTTAGCGTTCGTATACCGTTGTAGCATTTATGGCCGTGTTTAATATAATCATTCTAGTAGTTGTACGATATAGTATGATTATTTATTTCGATGAAATTATCTAAGCTCTAGTTTTGTTAACAATAATAATTTTCCCTATAAAGATCAGAATGCGTAAATGAAGGAGACAGACGGTTCAATATTTAATGTCAGTGATTTTATATTACATCGTCTTTGCAATAATATTTGCAATAGTATCATATTTCATATATGTATATTATAATGGAATGTCGAAGTGTCAGTCGTCGATAACTTATTTATACTTTTTATCCAAAGAAGTATTTTTATCCATGTTCTTAATGGTAAAATCGGTAACAGCCACAGACTTAGATAACGAAAACATATTATGTATATGGTAACAGCTTGTTATTTCTAAATATAGATTTGTAGGTGGAGACCAGCGCAGACAAGATTGCCATGTTATTACTGATTAAGGACACACGGCCCTTTATTTTATTAGCACAATATATTTGTGATACAGTATGTACCTACCTACACACAGGATGCGGCAATACTGATAAATAAATAAATTCTCGATTGTACGAACTACATTATAATTCTTATAATTATTTTTCTTAAAAAAAAAATACAATATATCTCGACGATTGAGTATTGTTGTAATACGCTATGTACATATCGGATCGATTTCCAGTATGTTAAGTATTAAAATATCATTTATTTATTTATAACAGAAATCAACAGCTCTTAATTACATATTCACTTAAATAGTTATTAACATATTGGATTAGCCGAAGACGATTACAAACTTATTTTAAAACATAAATAGTGAAACTAAATCTAAATACATATGTACCTAATAAAATAAATCACTTGAATATATATACCAAAATACAATTTTTAAGATTTTCTCTGTCTGTCTGTTTGTTCCGGGTAATCTCCGGAACGGCTGAACGGATTTTGACGAAACTTTTTTTGGTCGATAGCTATAGTTACTCTGGGTACTTTTAATTAACAAAAATAATTAGGGTTTCGCGTAAAAAAATTAAAACTCCTAAATAATTTAATAAAATCCGATTCTATACATAGCTTTACGGGCAAGTGCTTGAATTTATTAGAAATATTTTTACTTTAACAAAGTACTAAAAAATTTATTAGGGTTCCGCATAAAAAAAAAAAACGCAGTGAAGAATGTATAAAACGCGGGCGCAGCCGCGGGCACTAAACTAGTAATACATATAATACAACATGATCTTGACTATAAAAAATACACTTTACTATAAAACTGAACTATACAGAAAAACTACACGCTATTATATACAAAAAAATACAAAAGAGGATAGTTAAATTAAAGTAATGAATAGAGAAATAATATTCGCATCAAAACTATAACAGTTCACGTAATTGGGGGGGTCGGGGGGGGGGGGGGGAAGTGTTTACGGATGTGCTGTGTTAAAGACATGAGTAGTAAATGTAGTTTTAGGCTAAATTAATAATTATAACTTAAGAATCACTAAAATAATTTAGGCATATAGAATTCTACTTTTATACTCAAATGCATAGTGTTCGAGTTATAATTCAATTTACAAACAGACAGCTAGAAGTTGCCTTTTATACGATGTAAGGAAAAGAATACGCATGCAGTATTTGACTCCATATTATGTAATATTAGCGGCATCTTACTTGATATAGTTTAATTGTCGAGTTGCATTCAAGTGAATTGCATTAGATATGATATGGATATGGAATGCGAATTCTGGAAAGTTCTAGCAAGATGATTCCGATTTCAAGCGTTGAAATAGGATTACAAGAATTTTCTAACAACTTGACACTGGCAAATGGCAAACATATAGCAAATGTTTTGCAAAACAATTTATTGCGAAATAAAAACCGTGTCAATAGTAAATAAAACTTACTAAACGGTATGTTAAACTAGTGTAGAATATAGTGAGATCAGTCAAGCAGCTATGGCACGATCGTAAATCACATTGTCTTGAGCAAGTTGTTTTCAAGGTGAGAGAAGGCAAGCCAGTTCAGCTGCCTACACAGTTATAACGTAATATAACTATAGCTATGAGGATATACAAAGGTTGTTTGTTACACATCTTCTAATCGACATACCTAAGTGAGATGTCAATAGGTATATAAATTATCTACAGAATAGGAAAAAATTGTTTTAATCATACCCTATACATTTTTAACATTAAGAAGATACTCATCGGCATTTATTCCATACAAACCTAATCTACATTAATGGGCTGAGGTTATGAGTTCGACCCCTGAAAGACCAAATATTTCCTAATAAAATAAATTGAAGAATATCCTTGCTTGAGACCTTACTAGAATAGTTTCAGAAATACAGGTCACAGACTCTAAGGTATAAAGATATCTTGGATCATGGTAATTTAGATTTTTTAAAGCGTAAGTACTAATGAAACTTAATTCCTAGAACAGGTTACACATAGATAGCTAAATATAGTGCCAGAGTTTGTGGTATGTAAAATAAAAATTACATCTATTATACAAATACACTCTAGATATTATAATAAAAAGGAATAATTGAACTTAACAGCAGCCAGCTTCCGCTCTAGCAGTTACATCGCCCCAAACAAAAGACAAAATACCGCCCCTTAAATATTTTCTTTTTTAAGTCAGTGTGGTCAGTTTTTTTATTAAATAAAAACAAACCATTTTCTTTAAACTTGTTTAACGTTTATTTAAAGTATAAAAATATGTTTTTTATAAAGTTTATATATAACATTAGTTATCCTGATTGACAGATTCATTAACACAAAAACCCAAACCGTTGAACCTACAAACTTGAAATTTTGGGAATGGATACCTTTGTAAGCTGCTGCAGCTCTTAATCATTTAGAATCATTAACTATTATACTACTGGTCCAAACAACATAGAAACAATTTTACTTACAGATATGGGAGATTCTAAATAGCGTTTTATCTAAGACATAGTATTAAATAGTTTAGTTATCATGCCTAAATGCGATAAAGTGACAACATGATCTGATAAGAGATAATTATGTAATTTTAGTTCTTATTAGTTATCTATCAAGTTTAATTAGTTAATTTGGAATTACTTATGAAAAAAACGAACATTTTCTTTCTTAATAGTGGTGATAGCAGTAATTTAATCTTTTACAATGCCAGTATGCCTCCTGTGGCAAAATACAAACATGTGAAAAATAAATAAGCTTTAAACTATGAAACGAATGTATAGCCTTACATGTATAAAAGATTTGGAATTAAAGAACTGTAAAGCCAATATCGTGACGGTTAAGATGGCCGTGTGGTGCCGGCTAAGAATAGTTACACCCCATATCTTCCTGTGGGTGTCGTAAAAGCCGATTAAAGGATAAACCAGGAGATGAGCAACGGCATCCTCTTTATACTACAAACACCTACTGCGATCGCCAACCTGCTTGGCAAGCGTGGCGATTATGACAATTCCCCCCCACTTTGGGGAAGACCTAGCAGTGGAAATCTTTCGGTTCAATGAATCAATCAAAGCCAGTATCGTGTAATAAATAAAATAGTATTACAAAAGCTCCTAGTTGTTATATTAACTTTTCAAACCGCTTAAGGGCTGAGGCAAAATACACACAGAAAATTGTTTTTTTTTTTTTTTTTTTTTTCAAAATAAAAAATTATGTAAGTAGTATTATTATACTAATTGCTCAAATATTTCAGTAAATTAAAAATAATGTCTTTATGCTGATGGAAATTATAATCAACTTGAACAAAAGTGTTTTATATTTGTAATCGTTTTAAAACATAAGTAAAGGTATTCGCTGCGGGAGTCATTATATTGTTTTGATGACACGCACGTCTGACTCGTTGTGTGGTTTTTTAAATAACCATTTATAGTTTACATATTATGGAGTTATGTTTGAATGTGAAGGCGATGGTGACTAATACAAATAATAATACGTTTGACAAAAGAGTCGCCGCATCTAATAACAAAAGTAAAATGTACGGTCATATTAATTCTATATTGACATGAGAATAATATAGTATTATTTTACTTGCGTCTTGGTATTTATGGTGTTAAAAAGAAAAACCTAACAACTACAATGAATGGCCATTCATAAATTTATTTAAATAACTACCAAGGTCTAATATTACCTTTTTTTTTTTGTTGACGTGGAACGTGTATTCAGAACATGCGGGCAACGCAAGACGAGTCTGCTGGTCGCACTACAGACTAACCCATTCCTCCAAAATTGAGGGATAGTGTCCGGTTAGATTCACCTTAAGGCGAAGCCTACTGACTAAAAAACCCTAAGCGGCGTCACGACGTCAGGGGCTCAGCATTTTCATGCATTCTGCTAAAGCCTTGACAACGCTATGCCTCTAAATCTGCTCTAACTCCCTTTCTGCGTCCTCCTTTGTGAGCATGATGGACTCACAACAAGAGACAGCCGCCCAGACCCTAACACTCTCGACCATCGCCCTAACGAGCGATGGCACAAAGAGGACCCTACCCACATCGCAGCCAAGTCTCTGAAGGACTCCTTCCACGAAAAACACGCAACCAGCGATTACTCGACGTCATCAACGACTCCGCCGGCACAGTGATGACGAAACGGAGTGAGTTCCTAACTTATACGTTTCAAGTAGATTCCGAAGCACCCGTGCCCCGTCAGCACCTGCGTAGTCTGGCATTACCTACATTATGAAAACCAATTAAGATATATAACCACAGCTGTTATATTGTTAAATAATCCATGCGTCATAAACTTGCTCTGTATAAAACGGTAGTTAGGCCCATTATCACCTATTGCGCCCCTGCCTTCGCTTACACAGATCTGGCCTTCTTCCAAGTGGTTCATAACCGCTACACAAGGAGACCTGTAGGTGCCCGGTGGTACGAGAGGAATGTGGACGTACACAGAGACCTCAACCCACCATCCATCCATTCCGTTATCAAGTCCCAGTGTCGCGACTTTTTCGACCGCGCAGACACACCCGAATACGCTCATACCGAAAGCCGTTGCATACTCCACCGACCCGCTAGTTCCGAAACCGTTTCGGAGACCGCGTAACGTTCTTACCGATCCCGATGATGATATCACGTGCGAAAATAGGATCTTTCCCTTCTAACCGATTCAGTATGCGTGCCAGCGCCCACGCCCGCGTAACCGCCGTTCCCGCCGTCGGGGACAGGCGGCTAATTTTGCTCCCCGCACACTCTCCGGGTCCCCCTCAGGCGGCGACCCAAGACGTGTCTCGTTCCCCAACTGGGGAGGCTCTTGACGTCGCCGCCAGCGCGATACAGTGACACTGCCCATGCATTGAGCATTACACGCACAACACTGCATACACACTCCTGCACACAACACGCAGGTACATAGGTCCTGTAAGGAACCTTTTTTTTTAATGTTAAATAAAGAACTATAGGGATAGCTAGGATTCAATTCGCGAGAGAGTTTGCAGACTCAGGTGACGGCCAAGCCGAGGTTCGTACCATTTTGGTAACCCTTGTGCTAGTCACCTTTTGCGGCCTTCAGCACTCGCCCCCAAAGTCATGGTGAAGCTTTAAAGGCCCTTCCGGTCAACAGCGTTAGCTAAGTTCGAAAAAAAAACAAAATTGTTAAATAATAACCGCTTCGCTTATTCTATAGTATTTATTATTTGTTATATTGAAATAATTATTAAATTCATTGGAAATAATCAACACGTTGAAACATATTTACATGAAGAATCCTAGTAGTAGCTGCTGCTAAACAGTCAATATGAATTTTGAACAATACATGTTTATTTGATAACGGAACTTGAATATTTACAAATACAATCATTCAGTAGTATTTACGTTAACTAAATACTTAATATTTTCATTCGTATTTCGGACTACGTTGTCAAATTCTGACATCAAGAAATTATCGTCCGTAGACCCCATTTTTTGTGTGTTTACTTACACTCGCGTCGTTGTAGTTCAAAGTAATAAAGACCTAGTCTGTATTGAACTCAATTAAATGTGGCACATTTTTATGCCTTTTCATAGTTTATAGTAATTGTCATCTATTCGCGTTGTAAAATTTTATATTGTTTTAGCTGCACTAACGGTTAGCCGAAGATCTGCTTATATAAATGACAATAAATGCTACATACTCGACATTCACGCATTAAATAAACTGACTGATGAAATAAATGAACTGTTAATTATGTCACTAAAACATATACATGTTACACAATACTGAAAGTATTTTTTGTATTATAATAGATTGTTCATTTAAATATTTATTATTATTGTTATGTTATTGTTAGCAAATAAAATGTAATAAGCTATTTTTGTTAACGCGAAAATTACGTAAACTTCGTATCTTTATATTTTATTGTCCAGCTTTCGTTTTCTACCTGGTAGGTATTTTGTATATTTTTACGCTAAGAATTCGTATTTAATAGGTATAGGAATATTTAATGAGTACGTGAATTCTAGCTAAATTTCTGCAACACAAAAAAATATATTTACACAATACACATAGTAAAAGATTTGTTGTTATAATTGTGTGCTGGTGGATTTATAATTATTTTAACTCCCGCATAGACGTATTATTCAACAAACCTCTTTGGAGATATATGAATTATCAATATGGTTTTGGAGATACTAAATGAATTATCAACATCAATAATTTAGTGCACAAGAAAATTATCGTGATCCTATAACTTATTTATCGAAAATTATTAAATACAATATCGTACAAATCTTATCATAAGATATCTTAATTTTTTATTTAATATTTGTGTTTAGATAAAACGTAATGTTTTTAATCAATATTGTCAAAGATTAAAATGTTATTTATTACTTCAACATAATGTTATACCAACGCGTTAAGAGATACTTTATTGCTAATATTAGAAGTTAAGAGGATATGCGGGCGGCGTTAAGGTATTATCCTATTTTTCCGCTGGATAATGGCATTCAATATTTTTATACCATATAATATAAATCAACCACTGCCATGTCCGTCCGCTTTGTTTTTTATTTTTATAAATTAATTATTATGGAAACTAGAATCCATCGAAAATCTGAATACCGAAATTCCGTAAATGTTTTTATCTATCTATCAAATTTGACGCACGTAGAAACAGTGCCAAAGTCTTAGGACTGCGACCACAATCTCACCTGATGTTAAGTGACGATATGTCCAGGATGGTAAGCACACTAATCCTAGAAGTACTGACTCTCAAGTGATGATTCCGGAACACACCTATTGGAATTTGGAGAAAGGTTTTCAAACCTGAAGGTGTCAGCTACACATGTGGGCATTATTAGAAAATGCCCTACCACCATGCTATGATTTTTCTCACGACGTTTTCTTTCACCAAAAGCTGAGGTTGATTTTAGAGTTAGATAAGTGGACTCGAACCCGCGACCATTGACGCAGAATCCGGCTGCACTACCGACTACACCATAATCGCTTCGCATTCGAACTTTTGTAAATTTGTAATATGAAATCAGTACCAGTCAATGTTTCGGAAGTTTAAAATATCGATATGGGCATGTAAAGAATATTTTAACACTGCAATAACGTACAATCATTTTAATGTGTCTGTATATACAAAAGAACTTGCACACAAAAAGTGTTGGTTAATCGAGAACAATAGGGAAGTAAATAAATCGAAGTATGTTAGTTACGCAGGTGCATTATTACTGCAGCAGAATACAACACTCGTTACAACAAAAATACGATGCGTATTGACTGAGAAACAAAACATTAACGCCAGTTACACAATACAATAAAATTCCAAATTATTATCCTATCCTCGTATTATATTGTAATAATAATACCAGCCTCTATCCCTTTATAATACGTCGATAATACTGATATTTAAAAGCCTCTCTTCGTTTAACGCATGACTTAGTTAACCATGCATCAGTTCCCAATTGGCGGTTTTAAACTCAAAGGAGTTTTCTCAAATATGACATATTTCTTATTATATTCTTCTTCATTGTTAGACAATGTCATCATTTTCATGTCCTGTTCCTAACTCAGTCGGGGTCGGCGCACTATGTTTTCTTCTTCCATTCATCCCTATCAGCGTCATCTCTTCATTTACTCCTTTTTTTTTTCATTTAATTCCCCCCCCCCCCCCCCCCCCCCAAATTCGTTACGTATTACTTGAACGCTCCTTTTTCCATCCTTCCACATTCATATCTATTTTACCCACACCTTTTTACCTTCACCCATTATACTTCCTATCTTCTCAAACATGCCCATACCACAAACAAAACCATTCTACTTGTCTACCTACCAACTTTTGTTAGCCAATAATTGAATTCAAATAAGCAAATGTACCAACCTTTACAAATGTCCTCGGACCTTGATATATACTATAATGCAAATCAGTGTATATCGGTCTAATATCTGTGATCTATACCACTACCGAATTTGCATGAAAGTTGCAAAAGATGGTCTAAATAATTCTGTTGTAATCCTTCTAGTAAACGTACAGTTTCACACGTTTAAAAAATCTATTTCATGTTTGTAATTTTACTTCACGATAAAAAATATTGCAACACATATAAATTGTTATATTATTACCAAATTTACCGGAATGTAGCAATAACCACAGAGCTGCAGTTCTGCTTTATATCGTTTTCTAAAGGCCAAAACCGCCAATGGAAATCTTATTCCGGGCGGAGTTTAACATTTATTTAACAGTTACCTTGGAACAGTTAATCCCTTGGAATATTGATCGCGTTCTTTTTGTTCTATCTCCATAATATATAATTATACAATAACACCCTATTTAAAAGAGACAGTATTACTTTAGTAGTTTGTAGAAACTACTTAACGGAGGCCACATTATTCATCTCATATAATTTTTGACGAGATAATAAAAAGTAGATGAAATTGCGAGTTTTGTGTTTTCCTTTTATAATCAAATTCAAAGTTTTACCTGTAAGATATTGAGTAATAAAATGATAATTATAATCTACATAAGTAGTAAATCGTAGTAATGACACGTCACACGTTAGAATATCTTGTTTTACTTTATCGTGACACAAACTCTAAAAGTAGAAAAATACTACTTAATTGGCAAATCATATGAATTTACTAATTTTAGTATGCTGACAATTGCTGTAATTTTTATAGAGTTTCAAGTGTGTTCGAAATTTTAGTCATGTTCACATTGATTATAATACTAGCTGTGTCCCCGCGGCTGCGCTGGGGTTTCATATATTCTACACTGCGTTTTATTTTTTTTTACACGGGAGCCTATTTTTTTTAGTACTAAGATACAGTTTAAATATTTCTCATAAAATCAAGCACTTGCCCGTAAAACTTTGCATTGAATAGGATTGTATTAATTTTTTATGAGTTTTAATTTTTTTACGAGGTTCCTTAATTATTTTCGAAAATTAAAATTAACCTAAGTTACCCGAAGTAACTCCAGCTATCTATCAAAAGAAGTCCCGTCAAAATCCGTCCAGCCATTCCGGAGATTACTCGGAACAAACATACAGACAGACACAAATTTAAAAAAATGTATTTTAGTATAGGTATCGTACGTATACACATTCATATCTATTTAGTGAAAAAAAAAATTTTGACATTAAAAACAGACACTTCAATTTTATTTATTAGTATAGATTAATATATTATATAAGTTATTGTATCAAAATTATGGGTGTATGGACTTTAGTGTATCCTTCCTATGAAAAAAGGATTCATTCGTAATCTGGATTAGTAGCTCGCGAGACGAATATCATGACTTTACAATCCATTAAACTATCCTTCAATTAAACTAACTACCGTTAAATGTAATAAAACGAATAAGAATCTTAGGTTGTATTAACAGTTTGTATTTTTTTTCATTTAAAAATGAATCAAATTAGTTTATTTATATTGTATCCTTGCCATAGATTTCAATAAAAACAGGAAATATCGAGATTTACTACATATTATCATTATTTTTTAACAACATTTTATCAAATCGAGACACAACAAAAGTGAATCAGAGCGACATTTATTGTGTCCCGTCGCATCTTATCCAAGAGTCCACCGCACTTCCTGCCGTTTGGACGCTGATCAATTTTAGGAACACTGCGTAGGTTTTTGTTTGTTGTAACATCCCAACTGTCGCAATTCAATCATTAATGTAAAAAAAAACATACTGTGTTTTGACCTCTGTACTATCTAGCAAATTTAGTAGCTTATAATACAAACAGGCAGTTACTTCACTTAGGACTTCCTGATTTAATCTCTACATTAGATCATAAATTAGGCATATAAAATAACTAATTTGGGAACATATTAATTACAATGTTTTTTTTTTTCGAATTGACTACTTAAATGCTATTATAACTGTCCTTTACAACTCACAGCTAACAACTCCGACTGTAGATAGTCTAAACATGCTGTCCCGGAAATGTCACGGTGCTTGATCTTATATGCTCAGCGTATCACTCTGATCTTCGCTTACTGGTGGGTGTGATGACAGGATATATCTCACTTAATAAACATATATTTACTGCTCCCAGAAGGAGCCTATATACGCACGTGAAAGTTCCTAGCCCAATTAATGTGAATGTTAAAATACCTATCTGTTATATAATAACGCTCGAACGATTAAACAAATTAATAGAATATCTTTTATCACTCTCAATAACTGCGTCGAGCTACATGAACTGAATGAAGCATGTATAACTTGTAATTAATTTAATAAAAACATATTCCTAAAAGCGATTGTTAAGTGATATTTGGAATGGGACCTTTTGACTTCACATACATACAATAGATCCGTTGTTCCTAGTACTGACATAAAACAATGCCGTCAAATAATGTCGGCATTTGTCTATCGGACTATTTTTGATCTTCCTTCATAAATAAATACCTAGGTAGGTATATACAAATATGAATAGCTATTTTCAAACAATAACGAATTAATTTGACAAGGTGATCTAATGTTTATGAATACGATATAGAGTCTCGATTTTCCACACGCTTCGGTATTTATAAAATAGAATGTGGTACGAGTAGGTAACATGCATCCATAACTATGACTTAGAAATGTATTTACCTTGAACATATGTATCTCATATCGTGTTATTTATTTTAATTTCACCTTGATACATAACACGAATTATATTGAATTTTACTTAAGAATTAAAGAATAACGCTTAATACACCCTGACACATTTTCTAAGGGCTCGTCTATTTATTACGTAAGCAGAGTTTTAGATATATTGACTCTCGCCTCCCCTTTTGTCAGCAATAGTAAAGACAGCTCTTAATCTCCACTCCTCATGGTAACAAAAGCGTTGACATAATTTTCACAAAATCTGCATGAGACCTCCCGTCCCCCGTAACACATCAAAAATAGCAAAGTATAAACTCCCACCTCCAATTTATACATGCGTAATACTTGAACGGACCCTAAATAATAATGAAAATTATTATTGTAATAATAATTTATTCTACTTTTTTCAGAGCGAGAGACTCAAAGACACATCGGGCCGGATCGGAATTGAATATTACAGCAAAAGTTCTTCTTCACATAACACTAAAAGATTATAACATAATTTAAAGTAATAAATAAAATTGAAGTATATAGATAGAAATATATTTACTTTATCTTAATATTAAAGAATTTTTAGAAAATAATTAGGGTTCCGTATAAAAAAAATTAAAACGCAGTGAAGAACATAAGAAAAGCGGGCGCGGACGCGGGCACACAGATATTAAGAAATAAACAGGTAGTTGGTGACGTTATAAAGTGGTAAACGATGAATCATTGTTTACGTTAAGTTCATGTTTTTTTAAACAACTAACATGAATGGTGTATAACACTCGCCTTCTTACTAAGAACGTGACTAATTTTCATAAAACCAAAATGATATTCACGTATGACACAATGACGCCGAACGACGACTGACTCTTTTTGATTAGAAACCGCTATGAATAACATCCGTTTCCTAATTTGTCTATTTGACAAAGCTATTCCCGCGGGTCCGTTCGCTTATTTATTATATTATCTATTGGACGTTAACATTTTAATAAGTTTTAATTTTCATATATCTTCGCGAAATCTTATATATTTTTCTAAAATAAAAGTAGCCTAAATCACTCCCTGTAACTTCAGCTACCTGCCAGAAAAAGTCGTGTCAAAATCGGTTCACCCGTTTCGGATATATGTAAGTCGGGACAATCAGTCAGACTGATAAAACATTTCTTTAAGTAAAAAGCTATTTTTTTTATTTTATATATTTTGATAATAGAAATAGACTCTACAATTTTATTTATTTGTATAGGTGAATGATATTACAATGTTACTAATTTAAACAATAAAAAATTGACTCTTATAAATTGACTCATTTTAAAAACACAATTCTCAATACGCATGTAAACAAAAACATGTTAGACTCGTGTCATTAAATAATGTGTCATTTTTATTATTTCCCATTTTTAATTTAAGTTAAATGAAAATGGTCAACGGGACCAAATACGTTGTCATTAGCGTTTTGACTTAGATATGGTTAATAGGTATCTATTTTATGTATCAATTAACATTTACCTTTATATTTATCCGCTTAAATTGTATACGCTAAAATATTTCAAATAAACATTACCTACATTAAAAAACAAGGCAAATATATCTGGCAATAATTGAACATGGCTTTTCATTATTTTTTTAAATAGAACAATGCGTATATATTGTTTATTATTTCATAACAAAGTTTTCACGAGTTTGTTTTAATTTTAATAAAATTAATAAACATGAATAATGTATATTGTTACATGATTGAGTTACGGGTTCAGTGTTAGTTGCGTAGACCATTATATAACTAAATTTATCACAATAAAGATTTATTTTCATTATAACGATTGATAAAAAGGTTTGACACTAAAATAATTGTATATATTCGAGTAATATTTCACCACTATCTTGTCCGAGATGTTAAATAAAAATGGACTTTTGGGAATAGTAGGCAGAATAGGATCAAACACGTTAATTTGATCTACAAAATCAGAGGAATTAAAAACAACTCTGACACAATACTATCATAGAGACGTAGAACTAACAGTCATATTTATAAAAATATTTCCATAAATTCAAGCACTTTCTCGTAATACTGTGCATTATTCAATTGTTTATGAGTTTTAATTTTATTACGCGGAACCCTAATTATTTTCGAAAATTAACAGTACCCTAAGTTACCCGGAGTAACTTCAGCTATCTACCAAAAAAAGTCCTGTAAAAATCCGTTCACTCGTTCCGGAAATTACCCGGGACAAAAAGACACACAACATTTTTAAAAATTGTGTTATTGGTATAACTATCGTATATAGATTCTACATATCTATTATGTAAAAAAAAATGACATTACAAACAGACACTTCAATTATCATTACGGCGGCCGCCATGAAGCCTTGTCAAAAATTGTGTAAAATAAATACATTCCTATAATTGCTTTATTTTAATATAATTATATTATATTATTAATATATTATATTAAATATAACAATATTTATGTAATATTTTATATTATTTTAAACTATTTTATAAACTAGTCAGATATTAAGGAAGAGCCTAAATCCTTCAGAACTTCGAGTTACCAGATTTCGGTGTCATATCATTTAGTTTAGTTTTAAAACGGTAACAAACGCACAAACTCATTTCACAATCATTGATAATACTTCTCGGCAAGTATTATGACAATTGAAATCACATACATACGTGTGATTTTAAAATGCATCGGTAGAAACTGCGAAGTGATGAAATGAATACTAGACTTGAATATATTTTGAAATAATCACGTCCTTATGTTAGGTTAATAAGTACTTAAATAATTTATTTATTATATGTACACATAATTGAATGTGAACATTTAAGAGGTATGAGAATAAGTAATTATTGTAAAGATACGTTAAATGAAGTGCTTCACAATTCATAATTACCTACTTTTTAAAAGGAGAAGTAAATTATAGAGATAATTTCTAATTCTCATGGCTGCGAACAATAGTAGAGATATTTTGTGTATTTATTTATTTTTCTTGAGATATTTTATTATTACTGACATCTATTATAAAATTAAAACAATATCTCAAACAAATAAAAAAATGTATTTTATAATGACAACAAATCCATAAGCAGACAAATTATCATTAGACATATAATCTATTGATAGAAAACTGAATGAAATATTATGTACAGACATTGGCGAGAGCTCATCAAATAAGTTAAAAACATTGTGATCCAAAAGACTTTTTTTTTCAAAATGGTGTTTTTGTTATTAAGAGGACATACAGTCGGTAAAGTAGGTATTTCAGAAATCTATTGCTAACGCGTTGCGCACCAAAGAAAGAATTATAAAATACGAAAGGGTATGATTCTAACGTCATCATAAGAATTAATAAATTGACTCTAGTCCAGTCAGTTAACGCGTAAAATATCCGTGTATCGATTTTTTGTCAAGTATCCTCCGAGTACCAAAAACACCTTACTGCGATCGCCAACCCGCCTGCCAAGCGTGGCGATTATGGCAATCTCCTCTTATTGGGGGAGACCTATGTCCAGCAGTGGACGTCTTATAGTTGAATGGATGGATGGGGTGATATTAATTATTACTATTTCTTGCCACATTTATAACAATTATAAAATCATGAATATATTTTTATATATCATTCTACAAAGTACCTAAAACATTGGTTATATTATATGCTCTAAAGTCCAATTTCATATTATTTAGATCCATCCAAAAAATTTGTTGTACCATCTAAATCTAATATTATTTAATAAAACAGATTGACAGAATTATACTGACAAACCACTTAATGTACATAAAATTAACATTTATGAAAATAATAAAACAATGAAAGTCGTGCGAATATTTAGAGTTATGTTATTAACTTATTACCTAGTTGAAAGTGGGTATCTATGATGTAAAAATGTTTATTCTCATAAAAGTGGCGTGACTTCCATTCATATTTGTCTCCCACGATGATGCGACGTTATTAATTTCAGTAATAAATTACTGTTATGTTTAATGTTATCTATAAAAATGTAATTTCGTTGAATTTGTCACTTTCACCTATCTAATTTAAAAACGTTTGTTTAAAAGTTGTAACCATAGTAATCACTATTATTTTTATCTATGAATTATTTGTTATTATTTACAGTTTCATTCCAGCAGAAAATAAATAAGTAGGTGCCTTAATATACGAGTAAAGATTTTAAATGAATAAATACAATATTAATTATAGTATTCTACGTTTTCGATGTTCTGTTTCTGACAATACAATTGTGTTATCTTCGTTGTTTAGTAAATTTATTCCTTTTTTCAATGTTTTATAACAATTTCAAAGCAAAATTTTGCCACATATTATATATTAGTTATATTAACCATATTTTTTTTAGCACAATAACAATAAAGTTCAATACACGAAAACGTTTAAAAGGTTTATAAATTAAAAAGTACAATTTCATATTCCCCATTTTTTGAAATTTTACTACTACGAGTATGTTTGCAGATTAACTCGACCTATCAAAAAGCAAACTTAGCCGTTGGTAAATTATACATGGCTCCTTGATAACCTGTTTACAGTCCTGATATGGGTTAAAATTAAATCTTTTAACCCATTGAACATTTTTTGCGGTAAACAAATAAATATTTTGTAATGGAAAAGTATGGGTACTCGTAAAAAAGTCTACCTTCAAATAATTAACTCGTTGTAAGGCCACATGATTTGAACAAAATCAAATAAAGACCAAGAATACCTGTTAGAATCAAGTTTATGTAGTAAGTTAAAATAAAAGCACTTACTTGTTGAAGGTATCCTCGTATTGTTTTATTTCTTTCCTGGAGAATTCATGAAATTCCGTATAAACGTTTACGAACTTATATTTTGGCTTAATCTCCAGTCCTTCTTCGAGTTTGTCATTTATTTCTTGGCGTCTGGAGAGAATGCCGCTTAATTCTTCTGTGGCCGACATAGTAATAATACACCCGCTAATTAAAAAAAAAAGTAATAATTGCGTTTTATTTCGTAGACAGATGAACGTGAGGCGTTGCGAGAAACTATCTATGGCTACGACTTTACAAACACTGCGGACCGATCTGCAGCCAGTCTGTGCGTCGCACTCCCCTCGAATCGTAATCGAGAAGCGGGGGAAGGACGCAGCACGGTGCGCGGCGGATCGACATGACGCGCGTATATGCCGCGCACACCGCCTGATCTGGCTAATCTTGAAGGCTCGTTATTTAACATACTGCCGAGATACTGGCGTATTATAGCGATGCCACACAATACAACCCCGATAACGGTAATCCTGAGGCCATTAAAGAACAACCTGTGGAATTGTTGCATCGATGCGGTCGACGTGATGCGACGCAACAGCGAGTTTCCTAATAATGGCTTCTCCTTGTATATTATTGCAGGTTACCAACATAATACGTTTCTACAAATTTTACATGAAACTGCTTAGTTAGAATGAGAATAAAATTTACTTAATTTTTTTTTAAATCATACAAGTATGAATAAAAATATTTTATTATCTATAAAAGTAAATAAAACTGAAAGTTTATATTCATCACTTTATTTAAAAAATAATGTATGTATTAGAAAAAAAAACATGCGCTCCATCTCGATGGTAGCAGGCTAATGGCTAGTGAGGCCTGCAGATATTTGTAATTTAATTAATGTCTGCTGTTAATAGCTTACTACTCCTGAGGGACCACACTTTTTAAATCGAAATACAAAAGGACGAACCTGTCTGTTTTTTGGTAGAAATAGGTGGGTCGTTACCACACTCAAATTTTACACATGTTATTTAATTTAAAAAAAAACATCTTCAATATTTAAACTATTATCAAAATATATAGATTCAATTAGCCATGTGGTGTTATATAACCCCATATCTTCCAATGGGTGTCATAAAAGGCGACTAAGGGAAAAAAACCAGAGGATGGGCAGCAGCATCCTCTGAGTACCACAAACACCTACTGCGATTGCCAACCCGCCTGCCAAGCGTGGCAATTATGCCAATCCCCCTCTTATACCTACCTACCTATGTCCAACAGTGGACGCCTTATGGTTGAATGGATGGATGGATAGATTCAATTTACGAAAAGATTCGTTACACATATTTTTATTTTCCCTCCACTGAATCGTTTAACGTATGCATTTGTCTATGGGCCTTCAATCGTTCAGCCCAATCCATAATGTGACCATCACTCTATCTAGCAATAACAACAATATGACTACACAAACCAACCACCAATTGATTTGATCGATCTTGTGTTTGATTGATCTAGTGTTGGGACCGATCCGTAGTACAAACGACCACATGATCTGGATCGGTTGACAGTCACCGTCACCAAATAATAGATCAGGTCGTGGTCTATTGTGTTTTTCATCTAATGTCAATCTATTATTTACACACGTAACTTTGCCAGTGTCATGTGACATGTATTTAATCTTGTGATAACGTTTCTAATCTCAGGCAAAATATGTGGATCACCTTGCTAAAGCTTTCCATAGGATTTTTGTGGCACCTCAGAATAAAACTTTCGCGTCATTATTTTCAATACAGTTCACCTGTGCACAATAACAATAACAATTTTGAAGCGATGATGGCGCAGTGGATAGTGGGCCGGATTTTGCGTCAATAGACGCCGGTTCAAATCCTCCTACCCGACTCTAAAATCAGCCTGAGCTTTCGGTGAAGGCAAACATCGTGTGGAAACCATAGCATGGTGGTAGGGTATATCTTAATAATGCCCGCCTGGGTAGCTAACACCCTCAAGTTTGAAAATCTGTCGCCAAATACCAATAGATGTGTTCCGGCAGCATCGCTTGAGAACCAGTACCCTTATGCTCAGTGTGATACCATCCTGGACCACATCTTCACTTAACATCAAATGAGATTGTGGTCAATTTACTGAGCCTATATCATGTAAAAAAAAAAAAACAAATTATACCCCACCAAAAAATGACACAATATTGAGTCAAATACGCAAGTTAATGGATTAAAAACAACTGCTACATGAGAAACTAAGATCCCGCCAAAAAAGCCGTCTATTATGTTACGTCGTAGATACGCCCGAGATTTTGCTAGCAGCATATGCAATGAGTATCTTTTACACGTCCTACAAAAAAAACCTAGTTCGAGTATATTTTCAAAATCCTACAGACATTTCAATAAATATGCTGGTCATGAGTCACAGTAGTTGTTATCCTTATTTATATACATATGCCTAAGTGAATAAAACTCGCGTGGGCCTTCGATTAGTATCCTTATTTTCGAATTTGTCTATAACACGAAGTCTAAAAATTTTGCAAATTAGCAAATGCTGTTGTGTTTTATCTTTAGACCTACACTTATAAACATTTTTTAATGTTTAGACAAATGTGCAGCTTAGAAAATGTACAATATGACTTGGTTGACAGTATTCTATCACGTGCTTTTTACGCCCGTAAATTTATTGCTAAAATTACTATGTTAGTCATCTATAGGCAAAACACCTCAGCCGCCAAATAGAGTCTATTAGCTGTAACCTAAATCGGCTAGGAAAAATTATCAATATGATTTTATCAAGGGCATGGAAAATAATAGTAAAAAAGAAAATAGATGTAAAAATATATTAAGAACGATAAGTAAGTGATTGCGGATTTTGTCAATATATGATTCTAGCAGATTCTATTGTTCTGTCAACATCTTCAAAGCCGTTTGAACTTCTGGCTTTGGATGTAGTAAAAATTATATTGATTATTTGTTTAATTTGATTTTTATTCCAATATAAAATTGAATAAAAAGAGGCGCATTTCATACATATTTTATTGTATTACTAGCTGTGCCCGTGACTTCGCTCGCGTGTAATTCCGACATTTATATGCTAACAGGCAACCTATATTCTCCCCCGCCCGTCCCGTCCCATACCAAATTTCACCGAAAGCGGACCAGTAGTTTTTGCGTGATTTCGAATAAACAGACAAACAGATAAGTTGTGTCCTGTAGTAGATTTTGAATTCCTACATAGTTTTTTTCATACATCATCAATGTACATAAAAAAAATCTTTAATCTCCAATCTGTAGTTATTCTTTTTACAAAAATCGAAAATGTACTATTTTATTATTAGTATAGTTTTTTCCGATAATATAGCTATATTTCTAAGTATATAAATAGGCAAAGATAAAACAGTTCAAAACAAATTTCACTTCTCTTTATCAACCAATTATTTTTAGTAGCTACTGACGATATTTATTGTAACAAAAAAAAATGGAAACAATTAGTTTTTTTTTCTGCAACTTTTCAACAATTACTATGATCGAATTTAGACAACCGGACGAACGTTAATTCATATAAATATAGAATCGGATGCAGGGTTAAGATAACTGTAACCAATGGTTTCCTTATCAAATTATGATGAACTATTGCCCTAATACAATAAGTAATACGGTTTAAAAAAATTACAATACAATAACAAAGCGGATTTATTTGGTAACCGACGGTCGCAAAGTTTACACGTGTGCATCATGCAAAGTTGTGACCAGCGCCAGGATTATGAATTAATTTGCAGGCAAGTTCTTTTATGAATGTTAATACTTTAAATTAGTAATTTTATTAAGTAAAATTGTGATAAAACAACTTGATACGATCAAATGAAATAAACGTTTAAATAA
Source organism: Samia ricini (assembly GCA_014132275.2). Taxonomy (NCBI): domain Eukaryota; kingdom Metazoa; phylum Arthropoda; class Insecta; order Lepidoptera; family Saturniidae; genus Samia; species Samia ricini. The sequence goes on from AP028159.1 coordinate 8,513,512, forward strand.
ATTATTACACATTGATATTAGTACCATCTTAATATTTTTACATGTTAGTAGTAAAGTACCTAACATAATAGTGAAAAAACGTTTTTAAATGTTTTTTGTTAAAAATCAAAACTACTTAATGTTGTTTATTTATAATACATATGTTTTGTAAATAAACGACATATTAAATCAAGCTTTTATACATAGTATTTTTATATAAATTAACATATTTATATTATGGAAATCTTATCAAGAAAAATGTTAAGTTATTTTTAACAAAACGTCGTGACAAAAAGGTCCTGTGTACCAGAAAGCATAAGATCTGATAACTCCTAGTCTCCAAGTTTGGCATATTATAAATGTACATTATTTTTGGACTATCATTATCGTTCCCGGATCGCTTAATCAGTCAGATACTGTTTCTATGGCGATTTAACACAGTTCTGCAAATCCAAAAAGCAGGACTTTGTGTGACGTTCGAGTTTTAACATAATTTAGGATTTGTTTGGGACGAATAAATTTATTGAATACACACATATATGATGTTATTTATTAAAATTTGTTGAGAGAGTTGTTTACGGTCTTCATAATTCAATAATTTAGCGTTAAAAAAAAACCGCTCGGGATTTCCAAATTATTTTAGCTCATTCTACGCATGTGCCGAATCTAACAACAACATTTTAAAATAATCAGTTAAACCGTTTTTGAGGTACCTTGATGACAAATTAGAAAAATCCGTTTAAAGATTCAAAAATGATTTAAGCTATAAAATCTCAACTCACAATTAATCTGCGGTGGTCGATTCATTGCTAATTTTTTTCCCCCCTCAAAATTGCTAACTTTGTTTTTGATTGAATTATGGCTTGTTTTAAGGCATCACTAATGCGCCGATCTCTAATAAACTTTCCAACAACTTAGAATATTATGATATCATTTTATCACCATATTTTAAACATATTAAGGAATCATTTTATGAAAAAGATTCTTACAATCTGCCACTCGGGGCGATAAGAAAAAAGGTTACGATTTAGAATAAGGTTTACAAAGTGGTGGCGTGCCTATTATCGATGCGAGATATTATTATGAGTGATTAACAAAATAGTACATTTTATTGTTAACAATTGTGAGATGCTTTTTATGATGTTTTGTGATGACTCTACTTAGACTTTTGACGGGATCTCAGTTTTACATGTAGCAGTTGTTTTTTTTTTATTTTTATTATTATTTTTTTATCTTAGGTATGGGCTTTGTCGCTTTGCGACGATGATGCACCTTGTTTTTATAATTAATTAAACTTGTGTATTTGCCTCTATATCATGTAATCATGTAATCTTGGTGGCGTTTTGTGTGAAATAGTTTATTATAGAAAATAACGCATAACATTTATTCTGAAATGCCGCCATCTCCATCTCCAGAAGGTTCTACTTTCATCAATATCTGTGAATAACAATTGACATTAAGCTCCCCACGCTTTTTGTAGAATAAAATGAGAATGTTTGTATTCTAAACTTATTGAAGACCTTTTTTTACTTTTTAGTTTCCTCTTCTATAAAAGCGAGTTTTTTAGTTTTTTTTTTTAAACTATTAATTATTTTTGACTTTTTAGTTTTAAAATCAAAATTAAAAAAAAAAAAACAACAAAATTAGTAACATCCTACATGAGTCACATCAAAATTAAAAAAATCGGCGTTTCATGTTTTGTTTATTTTTGATGACAAAGTGTTATTATGAATGGTGATTACGTTAACAATATTTACGTATTTATTTTCGGGTTGAGAGCTTTACTAACAATTGCTGACAAGTCGACGGAGACGGACGGCTTGGACGGCCCCTAAGTAGGGATGGGAATCCTTTTGGAACAAGATCGATTTTTGAATTGATTCAAATCTATGTTTCATGAATCGATTCACAAAACATCGAGACCCAAAAGATCGATATTTCAAACTAATATAGTATAGATTATTAGTTTTATTAGAATTACAGTCTGATTTCGACTATTGGAAGAATACTATTTACGAATAAAAAGTGAAATAAAAAAAGATTGATCTCTTGAACCTCGATGTTTTGTGAATCGATTAAAAAAATCGGTGTTTTTGTAAAACCTTATTCCCCATCCTTACTCAGGTGACTGATGACCTCGGCCGCTCGACATACCATGTCCGCGGTCCGGTCCGTACGTGTATTAACAGCTTAAGAAGCTAAATGTGACCTTAAGTCACAAAGACGGGATGATATACGGGACTTAGATAGATTGCATCTAGGGGGAGAATATAGGTTGTCTGTCTATTAGAATACAATTGTCTGAAATCCACACAGGCGAAGTCGCGGGAATAGCTAGTAAGTAATAAATAGCTAAGACATAGTAAATGAAATGAGAAAACAATATTTTGATATTCAGTTTTCGTACAATCGTCTAGCCATTTTATGCAAGTAGTGAGCTGAATTTTAATTATAATATCAATAGGTATAAATATGGCGCGGAAAATACTATTATTCAATTCTAACTATATTTGGACGTTTTGTTTATTTTTGGTGGCATTATGAATGGTAATTACGTGAGCAAATTATATATGTATTTCTGACGATTATTATGTTTGCTATTATAAGATAGTCTATACTCACTTATAATAAAAGACTAACGGGACGAAAAATCTGTACATTGCTGAAATTACACGACACATTTCGAGGGTCATCATTTTTTTGTCTCTCTGTCTGTTTGTTAATTTTTTCACCGATCACGCAAAAAAACTGATAAAAACTATAATAATGAATTTTATGCATTAGAACATCTATATTTATATCACAAAGAGCTAATGTTTGTGAGTTTGTATGTTCGGAGACATCTCCGGTATAACTGAAAAAAATTATTTCGCTGACGGACGGGATGGGACGGGTCTATTACAATGTAATTGTCTGAAGTACACGTGAGCGAAGCCACGAGCACAGCTAGTAAATAAATAAGGGTACAGTAATCGGAAAATTACGCCAAATCTTCTCGTGCGAGATACCACATTGTCTCAAGACAAAAATCTTCGACCAGCGTGTGTTGCCTGTGATGAAATACGGCACTGAGATGTGATCGCTTACAATGGGTCTAATAAGGAAGCTCAAAATTGCTCAAAGAGCTATGCTAGCAAAGGGCTATGCTTGGAGTTTTACTGCGTGATCGAATCAGGAATGAAGAGATCCGCCGAAGAACCAAAGTAACCGACATTGCCCAAAGAATTGCTAAACTTAAGTGACAGTGGGCTGGGCACATTGCTCGCAGAACCGATGCCCGATGGGGCCAACAGGTTCTCGATTGGGTACCACGCATCGGCAGACGTAGCGTGGGTAGGCCGAAATGGACCGATGACCTGGTGAAGGTCGCGGGAATCCGCTGGCTGCGGGTGGTGCAAGGCCGGTCGTCGTGGAGATCTTTGGGGAAGACCTATGTCCAGCAGCGGACGTCTTTAGGTTTAATAGATAGATAAATAGATAGAATATCGATTACTCTTTCAATGTAGCCAATATTATGTCCTTGGTAGACGTGATAACCGTATCTCGGCAGTATTAAATCGTAAAAACGACACTGTCCAGTAGTATAATGTTCACTGATATCATATTTAATAAGTGTCAATAACAATGTAATAAATAATATGCCATGTGGCTAAGTGTCGTGTACCGGCTAAGAATAGTACCACAAGATATCTTTCCGTTGGAGTCGTAAAAGACGACTAAGGGATATAAACCAGGGGATGGGCAGGAGCATCCTCTGAGCACTACAAACGCCTACTGCGATCGCCAACCATCCTGCCAAGCGTGGCGATTATGACCCTTTTCCCCTTTTTGGAGGAATGTGCTTTTCGTATAAATTAGGCCTAACTTTGTATTACTTCAGTGTTACAAGAAAATGGCAGTCCTTTGTTAGAAATTTCAATGGAGTTTTTGTGACATCTCAACATTCACATTCCGTGTTATATTGTTTTCAATGTACCTATTAAAACCAATAGAAAAGATTTAAATTGAAAGGGTATTTCACTTCTGCTTATTAACCAAAATATTTTACGTAAAATGCTACCAAAGTTACATAATATTTTGTCAAATAGTGCAAGTAAAACAAGGACTACTCTATATAACAGATCAAAGTAGTCAGAAATGTGCTCTAACGACGTACATTATAAATTAGACATTGGCATAATTTTGAAGAAAAAAAAAGCAATATTTTAGTGAGAACACATTACGTATTGCTTACGTATACAGCGATGATGGCGCAGTGGGTCGTGCGCGGGTTCGATCCTACCTATCCAACTCTAAAATTGGCCTGAGCTATCGGTGAAGGAAAACATCGTGAGGAATCCATAACATGGTGGCAGGGCATTTTCTAATGGTGTCCGCCTGGGTAGTTACTACCCTCAAGTTTGAAAACCTGTCGCCAAATACCAATAGGTGTGTTCCGATAGCTTCACGTGAGAACCAGTACCTAGGTTTAGGATGTTTACCATCCTGGACCACATCGTCACTTACCATCAGATGAGATTGTGGTCAAAGCACTGAGCCTATATCGTATTAAAAAAAAACGTAAACTCCCTTCAGACCACCTTTTCCGCTATGTCATTAAATATTAACAATGCATACACCTCTCCTTATCTAATACTGAACGACCCTCATCTTAAAATATTTTTCAGGCGGAGGCGAAACCTCAGGCTGTATGTATTTTATGCTTAATCCTTTAACATATCTAAAATTTATCAAAAACTTAATGTTAAGTTACGATGTAATCCAGGATGGTAAACATACTAAACCTAGAGGTACTCGGTTCTCAAATGATGGTCCCAGAACACACCTATTGGTATTTGGCAACAGGTTTTCAAACTTAAGGGTGGTAACTACCCAGCGACTAGAAAGCCAAGATAAAACAAATAAACTACATGTGGTAATAAATTACCAAAATTACTTATATAACTTTAGTTATGTTTGTGTATTAGTTAATCTATGTAATGTATTAAATAAGTTTAGTTTATGTTTCATTTAAGATTAGTATTTGAGTATATACTAGTTGAAAATCTGGCTTCGCTCAGCTGAAATGTGACTCATAAAGTAAGTTGATCGGAACGGTAACTTAACTGATACGTGTGAATCGGCCTTAACGAACTCAAGAGGGCAACCGAGTGGCCAATACGGCGACTGCCATTTGCACCATTAGAATTTAACAAAATACTCGACAATCCGAATTTTGCGGATATATGTTATCGAATCGAAATCATTATTTTTTTATGTTTTATTATTAAGGTAAGGATTCAATCGAGTCTACTTAACCCCTAGACCAAATTATTAATATAGATTTAAGATAAATATTGTACTTGATTTAATTTCATAATAAAGCTAGTAAAGGCCCTGATTACGTTAGAGGATTTAATTTTTATAAGAATACTACCCAGGCGAGCATAAATAAAAAAATGCCTTACCACCATGCTATAGTTTCCTCAGGATGTGTTCCTTCATATTGTTATTTAAGGTCACAAGAAATTGTGGTTAAAGCATCAGCTGAGCCTATCCTTACGTTGTTTTGTATTATGTAAATGTCGTCGTTTCTCTGTCTATCTTCTACTCTGTTAATTGCCTTATAGTTAGAGAATAAATGTAGATTATTATTATTTTTTAATTGTAGGTGTATCTGATCACGTTTTAGTATATATTTTCTTACATTCAATATCATAAAATTTATGCCAATAATAAAAAAAACACTTCATAAAATGACCACATATAAATAGGTATAAAAGTTATTAATACACGAGCGGATCCGCGGGCACATCTAATAAAATATATGTAGAATAATAAAATACGAATAAAAATACACCGCTTTGTTAACAAAATGTTTTTTATGTATAATTGGATTTTATATATAAGCTTTTTTAAATGTTATACTTTTCATATTTTTTATTATGTGACTTTTAAAAACATTTTTACTAATAGTATTTGTTGAATAAATTGTCTGTCATAACACAATTCCATATTTTTAATTGTCTCCTCTTACTACTTAAGTTAATTATAATACTAGGTTCTGTTTGCGGCACCACTTTCAAATAACAATATAATTAGATCCTATGGTTTATATAAATAAAATATTGAGAGAACGTGAGACTTTTGGTGGGGTGTCGGTCTGTCCTGTAGCAATTTTTGTCATTAATTATTTAACCCTTATAATTAACCCTTATATTTTGCGTGACATATTTTGCGTTATTGTGTACAAGTTAAGTGTATTGGAAATAATAACGAGAAACGTTTATTCTGAGGTGTCACAAAAACTCCCGAGAAAGTTCTAACAAGTTTGCTGCCGCTTTGCCTAGGGCTTTGAAACATTGAATACTAATAAGAGATTGGAAAAATATTCTTTTAAACGCGACTCTGGCAGAATCGTGTATGTGACTCACATATTGCCATTAGGAAAAAATAATTGTAGAGAACGTATTATTGGTAGTTTTATTGTCGACTTTATACACTATTGTATTCATAATTTATTTTATACTAGCGACATACTACGGCTTCGCATGGATAGTAAAGAATATACACCAAATTATATATTTCAAAAAACACAGATTGATTATATGCCTAAACTTTCCTCATGAATCACTCTGTCTATTGTAAAAAACGTTGAATAGTTTTTGAGTTTATCGCGTTCAAACAGACAAACGTTGCAAGGATTTTTTTTCTAACTAGTTAATGCTGTTGACCGGAAGGGCCTTTACAACTTCACCGTGGATTTGCGGGTGAGTGCTGAAGGCACTCAGCCGTAAAAAGTTAACTAGCACAAGGGTAACCAAAGTAGTACGAACCTCGGCTTGGCCGTTACCTGAGTGAACGTTGCAAGTTACATTCTTCTTACATTATATAAAAAGTTATGAATCTTTGTTTCTCTCTCTGTTGGTTGGCTCATAACTAGAGAACCACTAATCTAATTTATGTATTAAAAACGAAGCTATTATAATATACTCTGTTCAGATTTTAATATATAATTTGTTACATTAGGTAGTTTATAAGAAAAGTTGTGAGGATAATAGAAGTCGTCACAAATTTATCCACCATTGTATTGGTTGGAAAATTGAAATTAAGCCAACGAATATTTAAGAGATTTAATCCGTTCACCTCCAGAACATCGCGCCGTTGCATGCCAGACTTCCCGATAGACAGAGAGGAAGAGGTGGACACTTTTCTTTAGGATATAGCCCTCAGGCGCGCGATCTCATATGCCGGTCCTCGCCTAGCTGAATAGGTAGTTGAAGGAGGACTGAGACTATGACCCGTACAGATCGGGCCCCTCAGACCCCTCAGAGTCCGATCGACAGAAGGATGAGCTCCCAGGAAACTCAGAAGATTACTCTACGAGGGACGCACCTTGTGCCAACAGACTTGTCCTCAGGTGCGGACAAAGGAGAGGCCAACGTCGAAGGGAATAGCCCTGTTGCGGTTTCCCCGTGTCCCCCATTAGTCGTAAGCTTAGTATTAGAGTAGTTTGTATTCTAGTTAATTTATTTTTAAGAATAAATGTAATGATTATACCTTTGTAAATTGTAACATTTATTTTTGAACATAAACACTAGATTGCGCTGCTCTGGTGCTGAGCTTTCTGGGCTAAAGGTGGCCTGCACGAGATGATTTGCCAAAAAAAAAGTAGAGTTTAATTCATAGCAAATAATATCCGTACATATCGTTATTTTTACAAACGGGAATATCACATATAAGGTCGTACGCACAGCTAGTTTTATAATATGTATAAATATACTAAATATAAAGGTATTAAAACATGGCCACAAATTACATTAACATATAGTTTAAACAAAAAAAAATTATGTCGTACAGACAGACGAGGACACGTTACCTTCTATGATTTCTCAATAGGGATACTAAAAATAAACAAAAAATTATATGTGTGTACGTATTACCAAATATAATGAATTGCAATTTCGTAATTGACTTATATCCCTAGGGTTAAGAATAATTACAACCTTCATTTACCAGTACACCGTGCCCAAAACACAATCTATTTCTAACGTTCATTCTGTGCAGACATCATCTGTACAAAATGCGTCGACATTCAAAGTTGGTGAAATTTATTTATTTACTAAAAATTTCATTTACAACTAATTTGAATTAAAAAGATTAAACCCAAACTTGTATTTATAGATCAGCCAGCATCGGCCATTTACCTGACAGCGATCTGGAAAACAATTACGGCAAACAAGATGAGTTAGAAAAACCTATGAAACGTAAAGAAAATTTCGCCAAGGAATATTTAATTGATTACACGGCAAATTCAAATCTTCACGGTTTTAAATATATTGGTGAGAAGGAACGAACCTTTATAGAAAAGTGAGTTTATAGTAAATTTATCTAAATATTTTTTTTGTATCTTATTGTTATAGTGCGGATCATAGATTAATCTTTGCGGGAGTCGAACTATTTTGATGGTTGTATATTTATTACTACGTTATGGCAAGAAAGTGAACTTGTGATTATTTTTACAACTATTATAGATTTAATAATGTGATATTTTAATTATAGTAGTGTTCACTGAATCGGTGGTCGACATCCAACCATTACCAATTTGGAAAATTTGAGGAAATAACTGTTTCTATTTTTTATGATAGATACTAACTGAGTACTGTAACGAATAAATAGCTTATAAACAAAAAATAATAATAAAGAATTTAATACTGTTAAAAATACTATCAAGATTTAGTACGGTTTAAAACAATACAATCAAAAAAATCTTTTCAATTCTATGCTTATAAATCAGAATTAAAATGACCGTTCAAAAGAAAAGAATCAACGAACATTATTAAAAAAATTGTAACAAAAAAATTGTTAAACTTTTACAGAAATAAATTCAAAAGAAAGTAAATGTACCTTAAAAAAGAATTTCTTCTTTTACTCAAACAGGTATATTATTAATGGCTATATACACACAGCAAAAAAGTGGTTAATCGAGGGAGAAAACGTATTTCTAATTAGTAGTTTACCTTTCATGGCTTGTATATTTCTAGTGTTAGAAAGTTTAATTGTATTATTTAGTCATAAATATAAGTTTCACGAAGCAACGAAAGTGTTATTTTAAATTTAGTAAATTCAAGAACGCATTTAGTGGTTAATTCACTATACGTGAAATAAGAGGGGAATGAAATATATGTAATATCAGTGCTATATTAAATATTATTTTAGCGCATTATTTATACACTGTATATGCAGCGTTTCATATATTCTTCACTGCGTAATATAGTTTTAAAATAATAATTGGAAAATGTTCTGATGGTGCTACCCATTGAATCTTATTTTGTAATCATTTTCCTGCTATTATTTTCGGTACTAACAGAAAGCAAAGGATATTTCTCACAAATTAATTCCTGGAAAACTATGCGTTGAAACGGATTTTATTCACGATTTTATGAGTTCTAATTTTTTATGTGCAACCCTAATTTTTTTTTTCAACAAATAAACTTAATATGCGCGAAGTAACTTCAGCTATCTGCCAAAAAATGCCGTCAAAATCGGTCCAGCCATTTCGGAGATTACTGGAACAAACTGATAGACAGACAAAAATTTAAAAAATTGTGTTTTGGTTACGTCTATGTACCGTATATAAATTCATATGTAATTTATTATTTTGATATTACAAAATGACGCTCAACTTTATTTATCTATATAGATTTAATAAATTCACGATTGTTTCATAACCCCTTGAGCACCTTCCTGGCGTTTACGCCAGCTTTCCATTGTTTTCCTATTGTCTTTCTATTGTTTAATTTTTATGGGTACTCGACACATTAAATACAAATATTTCAGCATTATGTTTAAATTGTTTATACGTTGTAACTTTCATATATGCACTTATGTATTAGATTAGCAATAAATACGTATGTACTGTAGGGACAGGTCAAGGTACAGTAAATACGCGTTTAATTGGGTTTACAAACATATTTGTTCACGTATTCCACAATATTAGATTACACTCTGTACATTATCTCTCCCACGTCTCGAAACGACTGCCTTAAATACTCAATGGGCGAATATATCTAAAATTAACTTCACTTCCATTTATATATTTTCCGGTTCCGGTTTAGAAATTTTATACGTAAATTCTATTTCAGTTTCATATTAATCAACATTACAAGTCTTAAAGTCTTAATCTCAAAAGGTTATTTCAGGGTGGATCATTACGTGAACGATTGTGATGTCTGGAATTAACCCACATCTCTGTGCTTCCGCTCCGCTAACATTAGCTAAGACTATGATTTGTATAGTTTTTTATATGAAAAAAAAAAAAATGATATATATTATATTTATAAAAAAAATAGAAGCAGATCGAGTTTCTTGCAGGCTCTTCTCGACTGGGTTGTTTTCCGAATCGGTTGTAGTGTTTTAGACCTTCATAAGCGCCTTCTTAGGGCCTAAATTGAATAAAGACTTTTTTTATATATTGATTTGATTTGACTACTTATTTTGTGTATAATCAAAATATATGAATAATTATCTTAACAGTACCAAGTGTACCAATGTGTAAGTACAAAGAATAATGTGGACTTAATATTTATCTGCAGAGTGATTAATATATGTATTTATTTCTAGAATATTCTGGTTGTTTATGATTATATGCTGCGTGTGCTTTTGCTCCGCTTTGATACAGAAGCTTTGGATAAAATGGAACGTGAGTCCAGTCATAGTGACTTTCGCTGAAAACCCAACACCCGTTTGGCAAGTGAGTGTTATTTTAAGTTTATTCCGTAATATTAGACTTATATACGTTGTGACACTTAATCCATTGAATATTTTGGAGATCTCATGTAGTAAATAACAATGGAGAATATAAACCAACTAAATAATAATGTTATCCTATATTTATCAAATTATAGAATCTCTTTTCTCGAAGAATATATTTTTTACACGGTTTAGGATCAGTGTTTTGACCACAATCACACTTGATGCTAAGTGATGATATAATTCAGCATGGTAAACACACTATGCTTAGAGGTACTGGTTTTCAAGCGATGCTGGCGGAATACACGTGTTTGTATTTGGCGATAGGTTTTCTAACTTGAGGGTGATAGCTACTAGACTGAAATTATTGCAAAATGCCCTACCACCTTGCTATGGTTTCCTTACGTTGTTTTCCTTCACCGAAAGCTCAGCCTGATTTTAGAGTTGGATAGATGGAGTCGAAACCACGTCCATTGCCGCTAAATCCGATCGCACTACCAATTGGTTAACATCGCACATAATGATACATCGCACATATTTATTTATACTTTATTTACAATGTGTGTAGTGCCAGAGGCATTCTCTATCAGTCAACCTTAGGGTGGTACAGAGATAAAATAAAGTAAAGTAGATGTGATAAGAGATAAAAATATGTGGCATTTATACATAATACATATGATATTATATATACATATACATACGCACATACCTATAACTATATATCTATACACACATACACACATATAATATATACACATACATATAATTAATATTATAAACTTAATAATACACAATATACACATGATATAAAATAGTAATATACTAATAATAATAAATGGAATAAATAATAAAATATGTAAATAGAAAACTATTATAATATCCATATATACAATGATCAGTGCCGAAAACAGAAAATTGTAGAACAAATTTTCAAAGACAAGCTATGAAACTAAATAAATTAAATTAACCAAAACACTCCTTTTTTTGGATTGAGTAGGAAACTTTTAAAAATTATATTTTAATTTCATTTACAGTTCTTTTTATTTTTAACATATAAATTTGGTTCTGCAGATACCGTATCCCGCTGTCACGGTATGCTTCGAAACGAAATCTATGCAAACGAAATTTAATTTTACCAATTATTATCATTTATATCGCAACAATAATACATATTGGAACCTAACAGAGGAAGAGTAAGTTGACGAAACACTAATAAAAAACACAATTTATAATAAAATAAGTAAATTAAATTATGCAGGTCAATTGCTTTAGTTTAATTATTTTTTTACTATGTTTATTTTGAATATGTATATTATGGTAATTAATTGTGTATTTTTTTAAATAAACAATAGTTCGTAAATACCGATTTTAATAAAAAATTTTACACGGTATCAGTGCTTTGACCACAATATCAACTGATGTTACGTGACGATATGGTCGATGATGGTAAACACATTGAGCCTAGAGGTACTAGTTCTTTTCAAAAAGATGGATTTTTTGAATCGATTCACAAAACAGCGAGATCCAAGAGATCAATGTTTTTTCGACTTGTTTTATTTGACTTTTTATTCGTAAATAGTATTCTTCCTGTGTTCGAAATTAGATTATAATCATCATTTATTGCAAAAAACTGTTCCCAATTTTTTTATTGACAGCACTAAAGGTCGTCAGCAACAAAACTATAGCAACTAAACATCAAAAAAGGAACGCTTAAGGGAAAAAAACGAAGCTGAACTGTTTTATCTTTGCCTAAATTATAGATATTCATCATATCATAGAAAACAAAAAGGATACTCTAATAATCGATACTTTATTAGTTACAAAAATCGAAACTTTGGTCGTCGTTGTTTTGTAAATCGATTCATCAAGCTTAGATTCGAATTAATTCAAAAATCGATTTTTTTTGGAAAGGATCCCCCAAATCCCTACTTAAGCAACTGATGGTCACAGTCGCCCGCCGTACCAAGTCTGTAGTCCTGTCAGTACGTGTGTTAACAGCTTAAGATTTTTTTTTTACCTCTATTGACCGGAAGGAATGATAGAGACCACAAGGACACCAAAATGGCACAAACCTTAGCTTGAGCTGCTTGCTACCCGTGATAAAAATCCGCGGAATTTGTCCTAGCTAACCGAACTGTTAGTAAACCTGTAAAGTAATAAAGGTCCCTTACAGAACCTATGTACCTTGCGTGTAGTGTGCAAGTATGTGTGTGCGGTATGATGTGTGTGATTGCTAGTGCATGCAGTGTCACTGTATCACGCTAACAGTGGCTACAAGAGCTTCCCCATTTGGAGATCGAAGAACGTCTTGTGCACCTGTCGGAGGGGTACTCGGAGTGTGTGCGGGATCAAAGTTAGCCGTCCGTACCAAGTGGCGGGAACGGTGGTTACGCGGACGTAGACGCGAGTACGCTCTTATGGCTTAACTCTGCGTTCGACGACTGCCGTTCTGAGTGTTTTAATTCGATGACTTTGAATTGATTAATCAATTGTATACTATGCTTATTTTTATTCTTCTTCTTTTTCTTTTCTAAAATCGAACTTTTAAATTTTAATGTTCAAATACTATGGTTTTATCACGATCTCCTTTAAGAATATTATGATAGTTTACAATAAAAAGTAGGCCATTATTATAAAATATATTACTAAAAAATATCCTATGAATCTAGATTTAAAAAAAGTCTTGGGTTTTATCTTCACACGTATTTCAGGCGATATCTTTTCGAAGATGTTTCCACTGTGTGTGACGATCATCTCGCTCCGACAACAGGACGTAAATTTTCTAATGGTTCCGAAACTGTAGCAAATATAAAAGAGGTAATATAAACTCACAATTAAATTATTATTTACAAGTTGAATGGAAATTATTATGGTATATAGTGTGCCTGCGGCTACGCCCGCTTTTCATGTATTCTTCACTGCGTAATATTGTAGTTTTTAAATAATCATTCGAAAATTATGTTTTATGGTGCTATTGAATCGTATTTTGTTCACAATTTCATAGGTTTTAATTTTTATACACGGAACCCTAATCATTTTATAAGTAAAAATATAAATAGCCTAAGTTAAGCGGGGTAACTTCAGCTATAAAAAAAAAACGTTAAATTGTATACAAAGTAAAGTCTCTTATCGAAAAAATAATCTGGCTTAAGAAGAACTAAAATAATAATAAAAGCATTTTACTTTAATAAAAACACTCCACTAAAATACCTAGGTTATAACGATGAGATTATTTGACAATCTCCTTATTTACAAATCTATTTCGTATCTATAAAAATTATTGTGAATAAATTTTCAGGTATCTCCGAATTTAACTGAAGTGTTTTTTGGGTGCAAATGGAAGGATGTACCAAGACAAAATTGTACTGACCTTTTCTCACCGATATTAACGGAAGAAGGACTTTGTTACACTTTCAACACTTTAAGAGCCGATGAATTATTCAAAATGGAAAAGTAAGTAAATACTAACCAAATGCTTCTACACTTAGATAATACTTTTTATCTTTAGTAACAAATAAAATTGAAATCCCCCAGATTATAATATTTTTTTTTACGAAATACATATGAATGGATAGGTAACTAAACAAAAAAAAAAACATTTTTGTAATGTTTGTAAGCCTGTCTGTCTGTCTTTTTGTTTGTTCCGGTTGATCGCCGATACGGCTGGACCAATTTTCACGGGACTTTTCTTTGGCAGATAGCGGAAGTTACTCCGCGTAACTTAGGCTACTATACAAAAATAATAATAGGGTAACGCGTAAAAAAAGAAAATTTATGAAATTGTGAATAAAGTACAATGGACAACAGTGGACAGCACCATCAAAATATTATATTTCCAATGATTATTTAAAACTATATAACGCAGTGAAGAATATATGAAACGCGTGCGGCGCCGCGGTCATACAGCTAGTTTACAATAAATTAATTTCACATTTATTTTACCGTTTGGTGCCAGCTAAGAATCGTACCACCCCATACTTTCCTGTGGGTGTTGTAAAAGGCGACTAAGGGATAAACTAGGGGATGGGCAGCAGCATCCTCTTAGTACCACAAACACCTGACTGTGATCCCCAACCCGCTTGCAAAGTCTGGCGATTATGGCAATCCCCCACTTATGAATGGCGCAATAATTATCCGCTCGCGGGTACGGTCCTTTTGGAGATCTTTGGGAAGACCTGTGTCCAGCAGTGGACGTCTTTCGGTTGAATAAATGAATGGACATTTACTTTTATAATTATTTAGTTTACATGATGATTATCCCTATTTGGAAAATGAAGAGACATCGGAATCATGGACGCTGGATGAAGGATACAAGCCTAATACTCCCATTGAGACATATCCACACAGGGGCTCAGTAAGTTCTATTATAATATTTATCGAAAACTTTGAAAATGGTATTTACACCTTAATTTATACCTCGATCCTTTGGTTTGGTTTGGTTGGTTAAAAAATTAAGACTTCTCCATTCATTTTTGATAAAAAGATATAAAATTACACAGGGTAAGTCGTAAGATTAAAGTTTTTTGTAAATTAAATAAGGTGTCTCGTAAAAAATTAAAACTCATAATATTGTGAAAAAATCTGATTCAATGGGCAATTTTACTAGCAAGTGTGTGAGAAATATCTTTGCTTTCTGTTGGTAGCAAAAAAAATGGGTCCTGTACAAAAAAATAGGAACCTTTATTTTCCAATGATTATTTAAAAGCTATAATTACGCAGTAAATATTTGTGCGGAAATAAAAAAACGAAACGTAGCGGAGCTGCGAGTACAGTTTGATAGTGTTTAATTTATTGCAACATTGTGATGATTATAAATTTCTAACGTATTAAATTAATTGTTTATTTATTGTTTCAGGGTTATGGTGTAAAATCAGGATTGATATTTCTATTAAAAGCAAACTCATTTGACTTAGATTATCTTTGCAAAGGTCCTGTGCAAGGGTTTAAGGTATACATTTTAATTTTTATATTACTTTTATAAAAAATCTGAACCTTCTATCTGTAACGATAGTTAGGGCTTTTTTTTCTGTGCGGCATAAGAAGCGAAAAGTTCAATATTGTCAAAATCTTTTTTAGATATTACTTCATAATGCTGCGGAATTGCCGAGACTGTCGCAGCAATATTTCCGATCACCTTTAGCTCAAGAAGTTGTGGTAGCAGTAAAACCAAAAATGATGACTACTTCTGAAGGATTAAGGGCTTATGAACCATCGAGGTTTGTTTTTAATATATACTAATAAATAAAATTGAAGTTTCTATTTGTAATGTCAAAATAATAATTTTTTACTAAATACATACCTACGCATGTGTATATAAGATAACTATACCAGAAACACAATTTAAAAAAAATTGTCCGTCTGTTTGTTCCGGGTAATTTCCGGTATGGCTGGACCGATTTTGACGGGACTTCTTTTTGTTAGATACCTGAAGTTACTCCGCGTAGTCACTAAGGATACTTTATTTTTTCAAAAATTATTAGAGTTCCGCGTAAACAAATTAAAACTTATGAAAATTCAATGTATAGTTTTACTGGCAGGTATTTGAATTTGTGAGAAATATCTTTGCTTTAACTTAGCACTAAAAAAAATTAGGGTTCCGTATAAAAATAATAAAACGCAGTGAAGAACATACTCGTATGAAAGATCTAAATAATTCCGATGTCTTCTTCCAGTCTGTGCTGATTTTTAAAATATACTACTATAATTTACATTTTTACTATAAAATAAAATTGTAAACAGAAAACTTAAGAACAAAATATTACTTACCATATATTTGTAGTTAATTTACTCGTGAATTCAATACTTATGTCGATCATTGTTTATCAACAATTTTGTGAAACTTTTTTCATAAAAAATTAATAAGTCTAACTGATACTAATTTGATAGTTGTTAATTTTGCGATTATGTGTTAAAGAATATAAATAGCCACTATTTTGCCGGATCGTTATGTCAAAATTGATCAAGTCTGATATAATTCTATCCACTTAGCATTGCCAGAAAGGTGTACACTCACAGTCTCCATTAATTAATAAGAAGAAGTGAGTTTTACAGGGTATTTTCAAGAGCTTCTTGAAATATGAACAAACATACGATTGCGTACAATCTATACTATAGTTTTTCCCGTATTGTAACTCTCTCAAGTGCCAGGTATCATAAGAGTTAACATGGTAACTTGATGACCC
This sequence comes from Samia ricini, assembly GCA_014132275.2. NCBI lineage: Eukaryota > Metazoa > Arthropoda > Insecta > Lepidoptera > Saturniidae > Samia > Samia ricini. Next base: position 8,530,404 of record AP028159.1, read on the forward strand.
CTTATATTAGAGACTTCCATCCAGTGTCATCACAACCAAAGAAGGAAAACTTGGTATAAAACCTGAAATGGTATCGCCGTAAAGTTTGACCCAAATCATGGAACCAACTCGGTAACACACGTAGCAACTATTATTCCTGTGGGTCTTGTCGATGAGCTTGAGAAGGTGACACTAGGCATGCCTGAGTTACCTAAATTGAATCCCTTTAAATAATCTGAAAATATATTTATGCCTATGCTGGTCTTAACTTTAGAGTGCCTACGAATAGTTAAAATACTATGTACTCGTATACTAATAAATAAAGTTGAAGTGTCTGTTTGTAATATGTTTTTTTTTACTAAGTAGATGTTAATGTATACAAGATACCTATACCAAAAACGCAATTTTTAAAATTGTTGTCCTTCTGTCCGTTTGTTCAGGGTAATCTCCAGATTCCGTATTAAAAAGAAAAGAAAAATGCAGTAAAGAATATATGAAACGCGGGCGCAGCCGCGGGCACACAGCTAGTTATTCTATATAATGGTTACATATACACAGACTATTTGTATAAAGTTGGCAAGCTAAGTGCCTATATTATTTCTGTGAATAGAAGCAGCGTTAATAATTCTATATCACGCATTTTTATTCTGTTACTATCCAACAAATGAGAAGGATTTTTAAGCAGACTTAGTTTCGATAGTTCGTATACCCTTTTTTTTCTTTTTTTTTAAACGGGGGGAAATGCATTTACGCACTACCCTTACCTATTGCATTAGTGAGACCGGAGTCCCCCAATGCAATAGGTAAGGGGGCACGGAGGGACGAACTCCGTGCCAATGTGGGACTCACCCGGCCGTGAAGCGCCCGGAAATACCCACTAAAACCCCCCGGGGCCGTCCGCCGCATTTGGGATGGGGGCGACACGGGGTGGCTTTCGCAAGCACCGCGTCGCCCCCTGCGGCGAACCCAGCAGGCCTCGTCCGTGCAATGGCCCGGTAGGGATGGAGGAGAATACTTCCCCCCCCCCCACCTCTTAGCCCACCTCTCGAAGAAGAGGCACGACCATACTGGTCAAAAGTCCGGGTGGAAGTAGTTCGTATACCCTGACATTTATAAATGCATTGTTAAGACCTAATTTCAATGATGAATATTTCATTAACTAACGTTAAATTAAGTTAAGTTTTTAACTAACATTATAAACTTTTCACAGACGGCAATGCTATTTCCCAAACGAAAGGTACCTTCAATATTTTAAAGTCTACACCCAAGCGAATTGCGAAATGGAATGTCTATCCAATTTCACTTACACACGTTGTGGTTGTGTACATTTTGGAATGCCTCGTTAGTATAAACTTTACTATAATTACATTGGATAATATCTATAATTAATATGGAGCTACTATAATAAAATTCCTTTTTTTAAAGAGAGAGAGAAATTCATAATTTTATAAAATTTTATAGCTGTTGTTGGATGTCTTATAATGTTGAAAGGAAAAAAAAAAACTATACTTATTATATCGAACAAAAATCATTAAAACCGGCATAGATTGGTATGATAAATAAAAAAAAATGGTAAAATAGTCACATTATATATATGTCCACTATCTAATACGTAATTCCATATTTCAGACGGTCCTAACATTGCGGTCTGCAATGCTGGCAGTATGCAGTGTATAAAGAAAGCTCAAAGTAAGTATGAATTTTATATATATACTAGGTGTGCCCGTGACTTCGTTCGCGTTTCTTACATAAAAAATTAAATTGGACCAAATTGTGAATCAAAACCGTTTTCGAATCCTCAGGAATAACCACAAAAATTTCCTTAAAATCGGTTCAGCCGTTTAGGAGGACTTTAGTTACATACACACGCACAGAAGATATATATATATATATATATATATATATATATATATATATATTATATATAAAGATAAAAGTATGAATAATTATTAATCTACCCGTAACTTAGCGCAGCTATTTAATATAAAGCCAGTAATTTTTATTAAGTGTTATATTTAATTGGTGCCGAAAGATACTTTTTGTTTTTTCTCCTCCATCGACCTCTTGACGTTCCTAAAACAATCTCTTATAAATTAATAAAGTTCTTCTCGTCACTTTAACCGTGTTGGTTTAATCAGTAATGTTATACGAATTACGGGAACCGTTATTATCATAATAAAAACGAGGTGATAGGGTTTTCATGCCAGCCTGGGCCGTGACCACCAGGCACATGGTGAAAACCCCACCATTGTAGTACGTTCCGGCGCGCCGCATTCCAGGATAAGTGTTGGTTTTATTCATATGGTGACCAAGTGTCCTTAAACTAAAAAATCTGAAATTTTTGTGTGATGCGTGCACAACTACAGATCTCTCTCATTTTTATTTATATGTATCGGTTAGTTGTAAAAGAAAGATTAATCTCATTGCCAATATGCTTAATGCTATAACTATTTTACTCCGTCTTAATTTATTAATTAAGTGGGTTACTGACTTTAATTCATCCATCAATCCATTTAACCAAAAGACGTCTACTGCTGGACATAGGTCTCCCCCAAAAATCTTCACAACGACTGGTCTTGCACTATCCATCTCCTTCACTAGGTCGTCGGTCTACCACGTGCAGGCCCACCCAAGCTGCGTATTCCAGTAAGCAGCAAACATTCGAGAACCCGTTGGCCCCATCGGGCATCGGTTCTACGAGGAATATGCCCGCCCATTCCCACTTAAGTTTGGCTATTTTTCGAGCAATGTCGGTTACTTTGGTTCGTCCGGGAATCTCCTCACTTCTGAGTCGATCGATTTGTTTAAAAGGAAACATACTTGTATAAATTATATTTTACATATTTTTTTACAGTCGAATTAGTCACGATTGGAATAGAAACTGGTCTGGATCATCAACACTCAAATGATTCTGAGACATTAGATAAAGCACGAGAGGTATCCTCACTATGTAATTGCCTTCCAGCGTGCACGTCTATAGAATATGAAGCAGAAACCTCTCAAGCGACCTACGATTGGAATGCACTTTTCAGGGCATTCAGGTACAACGTATCAGATGATTTGAAAGAGTGAGTATTTATTACGCTCTATAATGTTTTACCAAAATTATCACTCCAATATAAGAAATTAGAAAAGTGTTGTTTTCAATCTTTAATAGACAATTTATATATCAATATAAATCCCGACAGAAATGAGTAGGAAGATTTAAATCATCATTAAGAAAAACATTTTAATAAATAAAATCCTTTTTGCCTTTTTTAAATATGGCTGCAAAAAATTTTCGTGCCTAAAATCTTCATAAAAAATCTGCTGGAGCGTGATGCTAACGTCAGTGGATCAATCAGATATACCACAAGAGTTATTATTCAGTCTACTAGTTAGTTCAAAAATAGCAAAGTCCACATTTTAGGAAAATTATTTGCCCGTAGTTTAAAATACTGTAGACAAAAATGAAGTTTTCCTAACACTTACCTATTATAAAACCTTACTCCCATTGAAATCAATTAAATAAACTCTAATTATTCAACAAAATTGCCAGCGTCGCCCTAACAGTGTATCTATTGAATAAATTTTGAATTGTCCTTATTAGCCAAAGTGTACATAGTTGTTTGAAAAACTAGTCGACTCCAGTTATAGAAGTAGTTTTAAATTGAAAGGAATTAAACGCACCCATTTTACATTAGACGTGTTTATAATTTCTTAAGATATTACGTGTAACTTGTATGGATCTAAATGTTGGCCAACTAAAGAGACGGATGAAAGAAGATTGCATGTAGCGAACATACGAATGTTAAGATGGGTGTGTGGCATAACGGGAATGGATAAGATAAGAAATCAGTTTATCAGAGGTAACTTGAAAGTAGCGCCCAGTGACAGGGAAGTAGTAGGTTAGAGTGGTATGGACGGACATGTTATCAGAGGCGGCGTAAGGCATGAGCGACGTGGGCGACCGCCTACGGCCTCGCGTCAGAGCTCAAATATACATGGAGGTAGAGGAAGGCTGAAGAAAGTATGGAAGGATTGTGTGAAGAATGGAAGAAGAAAACATGTTGTGCCGACCCTACTTAATGTAGGATAAGGTAAAGATGATGATTACGTGTAACTTGTAAAGAGCCTATATCGAAACATTTTTTAGAAAATAGAACATGTAATATTAAATCAGTAACTACTTTCATGCAGGTGAAGCTGCCAATACAATAAAAGTTAATCTATATTAATCTAAACATTACAATAACTGTATAAATAAATATAATAAAAACTTAAATCTTTGTTTCTATCTGTGCTACTGTGATAAATATTAGTATGATTTATCAAACACTTAGAGCGAAACAGTTTTAATCCTTTCTAAATTTTTAGAGTTTTATGTAAATAAAATTGATCCACACATGTCGGTGAATTCTAAATGTTAATAACCCTACAAAAACAATAATTTAGGTCATTATAGCTGCTTTACAAAATACATCTAAAGATATTTTTTAATTCGCTCGGAAATAACTTGGAGAATGGTTAGGTTTTTGTACTCGACTACGTAATGCTCAGCATGCCCTGAATGATACACAAGTCATAGTGACTCTAATGCCCAAATGACAAAAAGTATGGCTCTCGCTAAAAATAGTGATGATTTATTGATCTATCGATGTTTGAACGACTACTAACATCAGGCACTGTGCAGTCAATTTACCAAATCAGAATTTTTTATAAAACTTTTATCTTATCAAGAACTACAGTGAAGATTTTGAATTAATTTTATTTTCAGTATTGGCTACGCTCGCGTAATGATATTCTTCAAGGAGGCACAATTTATAACATCACGGAGGTCCGAACTTTACGGGCTGACCGATTTCCTGGCCAATTGTGGTGGTCTCCTTGGTTTGTTTATGGGCTTCTCGATTCTTAGCCTTGTAGAAATTCTCTATTTCTTGACTCTGAGGTCAGTAATTAAGTACATTAATGTGCTTATCATATGATAACTAAAATGTTAAATAAACAACTAATTAAAATCTATTAATTATTATAAATAAAGACTATTTCCAGTGTCTGTCTATCTCAACGCGATAAACCAATTATCGTATAGTATATCGTATACACCAAATATCGTATCGTACGTATCCATTGGTATATGCAAGCTAAGCCGTGAACACCCAGTTAGTTTTCTATTGATATCAGAAGGCATAATTCTCAAAGGATATTTGGTAAACTAGCTAACTACCACCTTCTCTTTCAAATTCTTTAGACAATCTGTTCGCTAGATCTAAACCTGGTATATTACAATCCTCAGCTACCGAGTTAATTGATGTCATATATAGCCTATAATAACGTTATACTACTTATATAATATACTAGCTGTGTGCCCGCGGCTGCGCACGCGTTTTATATATTCTTTCGCTGCGTTTTAATTTTTTTTATTGAAAACCCTAATTATTTTCATATAAAATGTTTAGTACTAAGATTAAATTAAAATATTTCTCATAAATTATAGCGCTTCCCCGTAAAACTGTGCATTGAATCGGATTTTATTCAAATTTTTATGGGTTTTCTTTTTTTTTTACACGGAGCCTTAATTATTTTCGAAATTTAAAGTACTCTAAGTTACCCAGAGTAACTTTAGCTATCTACCAAAAAAAGGCCCATCAAAATCGGTCCAGCCGTTCCGGAGATTACCTGATACAATCAGACAGACAGACAAAAATTTTAATATTGTATTTTTGGTACAGATATCGTTTACACATTTATATCTATTTAGTAAAAAAATTGACATTACAAACAGACACATCAATTTTATTTATAAGTTACATATAAAATATGATTCATATTTTTATGTGCATTTCAAATTTTCATTTGGTAACTATTCATTTCTAAAAAAATTGATTAAAATAACATTAATGAGTCGAGTACCCATGAAAATAAACAATAGAAAGACAATAGAAAAACAATCGTGCTCAAGGGGTTAAATACAATAGGGGTTTTGATATCTTAACTTTGCCCTCCCAATTCATCTCCGATAACTTAATGCATATTCGTAAAAATTTAGACAAGCTAGATCTAGTGAATGATCGTCATAATTTTAATATTAGAAGTAAAGACAAGTTGGCCGTCCTACACTTTAGGCTAAGTTAGTCCAATAAAAGCTTTATAGGTAATAGTATTCGGTTTTACAATAAGATCCCAAGTAACATTACCGATTTACCTGACAATAAGTTCAAGTATTATGTCGAGCAAGTTTTAATCTCAAAAAGCTATTACAGGGTGGATCATTACGTGAACGATAGTGATGTCTGGAATTAACCCACATCTCTGTGCGCACCCGCTAACATTATTAAGACTATGATTTGTATAGTTTTTTATACTTATGACAAAAAAAATGATCTATGTTATATTTATAAAAAAAAAAAGAACCAGATCGAGTTTCTTGCCTGCGCTCTTCTCGACTGGGTTGTTTTCCGAACCGGTGGTAGTGTTTTAGACGTTCATAAGCGCCTTCTTAGGGCCTAAATTGAATAAAGATATTTTTGATTTTGATTAATACTTTTTCATGAAATTTATATGAGTTTATGTATTATATGTTTTATATAACTTATAATATTTATATTTATTTGAATATTTCTTTAATAGGTCCATCGCAAGGTTACTTATCTACATTATACAAATTATTACTAAATTTTAAGCACTATTTTTTATATTTTCAGAATTTACTGCGTATTGAAGAAAAGAGCGGCAAATAAAGCCAGTAAAGGATATCTTAACGAAGACAGTAATAGTTCAAAGCCCAAACCTAAAAAGAAGTCTTTTTATATTGATTAATATGTGTATTACTTATGCAATATGTGTACTTAGCTCACTAACTTATTGTTAATGTACGAATTATTAACAGTTTGCAGTTTCCATCACATTTAAATGATTTCCTCATCCTTTAAGAGAAATAAAGAAATTAAATCATATACGTTGTTTGATTGCAAGAGTGCTCTTCGATATATATGGAATCTATGAAAAAGGTTCCTATTGTCTAGCACCTCATTTTTACACACTTCGAAAAAAGAAACTGCATCGAACGACGACGTCGTTTTTTAGTTATAAAATGGACGCTGATAATAATACATTGTCAACCCTAGAAAACAAACAAATGGAGGTTTTGGTGTCAAACGCAAAAACAGATAAAAGGAACATTTCACAAAATAATTTTAATACGAATCCAGGTTCCCAATTAAAAAGAGTTCGTACTAGAATCAAGCACGTTACATACCCAGTACAGTTATACCCCGCTTAGCGCGACCCCGTTACGCGCGGTTTCACTATAACGCGAATGTCAAAATTCGCGCTCAAATGCCTCGCATTACGCGAAAGAGTGCGTATAAACATAATGTAAAGACAATAGATGTATTTTTCCGTAAAAAATAAGAGTATATATTGCATAAAGTGTTCTTAGAATTAAAGTGATTGATTAAAATGATTTGTATTTTTTTGTATTAAATTTTGACTATGTTTAATCATAAACCTCGATATACGCGAATTTCAGTTAACGCGATTTTCTTCGGAACGTATCCCTCGCGTAAAGCGGGGTATTACTGTATAAATTTATTAAATCTATATTACATACCTATAGGTCAAGTTCTCTATGTACGATCAACAAAAATGCATGGATATCTTAAGGTCTATAATTGCGTGAACTCAATTGAGTTCTAGTTGAGTTGAGTTCACAAAGAGAACTAGATAGCGTGGTTAGGTGTTATTAACTAAATTCTTGTTTGTTACACATAGTAATCTAAGTATCAATCGTATTTAATTTATCTATTTATTGAAGTGATAACTTATTTTGAGCATTTTTTTGGGGTGAACAAAACATGAAATTCACGTCATCGTCACGTCTTTCCATTTATGTAAAAAGTGTATCCAGTTTGTTAATTACAAGATTGTCATAAATGAATGCTCGGTCGAGCGGTTTGACGTGCGACTTAACCCTTTGAGTACTTACCTGGCGTTTACGCCAGCTTTCCATTGTTTTCCTATTGTCTTATTTTTACGGGTACTCGACACATTAATAATCACTCGTAAGCAAGGATGTAAGATTAATTAATACCTAAACATACGGATACGAATTTTACTTTTTTTTTTACATTATTTTGTGAAATATAGTTTTCACTTCTGGTGGTTGTCCTTATGACTGCTTTTTATACTGTGTAATGACCAACGTTCAAATCTGATGGACTCAGACTTCTTTGTTTTTTTTTTGTTCTTTATTGTAATCATAAATGTGTTTAAAAAAAGTTTACCTTTAACCAGAAATGAAGCAACTTTTGATTTTAAATTTATTTCTTTATTTATATATAAAACATTACCTTTGTTACAATAAAACGACTATCTAAGATATTATTGAGGTCGTCGCTTAAGTATTCATTATCGAAACCGAAAAAAAAAGTTGAAGTTTATATATGAACCATAATTTATAAAATTAGTTCAATTGAATAGTAATAATAATTTTCAACTAGTTACCAGGTTAATAAAGATCTAACTATGCGCAAAAGAGTCGTTGCGTTAGGCAGTTTGAACAATTCTGTGGTTTAGATCACTTATTTATCAATAATTGAAAGTTCGAGTAGCTCCACTAAGAGTAGTATGTTTTACATGACCTTAAGTTACAAATAAGATAATATTTTACTATAACAAAATAGTTCAATAACGTAAATAAGTTTACATGTTATTTTAAATACTAACGTAATTGGTTAAGCATAATCCGGTCTCTATTACGTCAAGTAGTATGGTTTAATATTTAGTGTAACCTATTCCCGACCTGTTCGATTAAAACTTGCATGCGGGAACACATTGATTCTATAAGAGATTTGCACAGATTTAAACCACGAATACTGTCCTATATTTTTATAAAATGAAATTCTAATGCATCTGGAGTTCGCTCATTCTGCTTATTCTAACGTTAGATAATGACACCCCTTAAATTTTCAATGAGATTTGAATCCGGCTATCAAGTATCTAGCTAGTAGGCCAAGGAATAACATTAAATGTTACAGGGCTAGTGATGCACTTCTCGCACACCACGCGAACGGTGTATTGGATCTTGCATAAAACGATATTAAAGTCAATTCTTAATCTGGATACACATTTCGAACTGTGGGTAACATGGTCTCTTTCAGCACTTCCGGCAAATTAGCACTATTTCCTCGACTGGGTAGTCTGACTAGTCCACATATTCACTGTTACACGACCGACCTGAATATTGAGAACTATGTGAGCATTTATTATATCTCGTATTATTTCGACACCACAAACTTAGACATCCGTGTTGGCTCCCAATTTTCCCTCACCATGGCTTCACGTTTTGGTGTATCTATAAGCTGTGGCCTACATGTTCTGTGACGATGGAGTAAAGAACCTTCTTTTTCATATTGTCGTACCCATAAAAGAACTGATTATTAAAATTTATAAAGGAAGACAGAATATATATCTTTAAAAAATATAAAAACATAGGAAGATATTTAAAAACTAACGTACGTTTGTTTACACCGGCTTTTATAGACAAAATTTTGGCTTCATTGTATAAAGCGATTATTTGTATTCTTGTGACTAACTAGAATTCATTTTTAATGTCAAAGTTTTCAGCCAATCGCACAAGAAGCAATGAACAAGCATAAGTCATTGAAAAATGAATAATCTCATAAAGTGATAGTAAATTTCGCAATGTTAATTAAACACTGGGTAGTCGATTGGCGCATGTAGCGTATATCGAAATTGCTAGGTTGCAGGTTCAAATCTCGGTTTCCTGCAGATAAAATAAAAAAGTCTTTTAGAAATATTGAATAATCTTGATTTGGAGTGTCGTTACTTTCACAGTATAATAATTAAAAAAATAATGCTTACATAGTTCTCGAAAATCATTTTTTATTTTCTAAGATAAGCGCAGCGCCATCTTCTGAATATTATATGGAACTTTACTGTTACACTTCGAAGATAAAGTTACATCGTCATAGATGACGCTAATTTTAGCCTCATACGAAAATGATTACTTACTGGCCATGCACTTTGGCAGCCTACTTTACATACTTTAACATTTTTATTTCATTCTATCTACCAATGTTTTAATGAATAAAATGATATGTTAATCACTGTTATAAAAACAAAACCAGTTAAATGCATATAGTAACTTATAATTTTTTTATATTATTTATTCATAAAAGATGTTCTAAATGTTAAGTAATATTCTCTCAAAATGGCGATAGCGTAGGTTGACACCAAAGATAATTGAAATAAAATTGACACTGTATTCCAGAGGTAAATAATAAATACTGTTTTCCTTATCATCCTTATTATTCATCTCTGCTTATTAGGTGTCAGTATGATTTATATGCTGTTAACATTTAATACAAGATTTTTTGGAGGTATTGTAGCCTTATTGAATGATACCAAATGGAGAATTAAAAACAATTATTTACGATTTAGAATATATTTTTAGATGACATATTAAACAGTATTGGGCCCGCTTGATTTCTTTTTAGGTACATAACCTATTCGGTTATGTATCTCTTCGGTTGTTTTAGTACCAGCAGTCAACGGTTTTGGACTATCTGCTTGCATTCCAGAATTGTTAGCTGAAGTGTTTGTTGGGTCTGGATGTGTTGCTTCATATTCTTGGACATCTGCTAACTTTAAAGTAATTTCTGTTAACGGCCTGCGTATCATATCTGGAGTAAAAAAAGGAATTAATTAAAAAGGGATACAAATTCAACTTTATTTTGGCTTCATCGTAAACAGTAGCAGGTTATCTGTAAAGTTGATGGGCACCATAGTATATAGATATTCCATAATTCATTACAATATTTAATTTATAAATATGTATAAGTAACTATTCATGGTATCATGGAAAAAAATCTATTTAAATAGTAATTTAACTACGCACCTAGGTACTTCACAAATGTATTATAGCTTATACAACAATTATTTCCACAGACCACATCCATCGAACTCGAAGAACTAATGGAAAATATTCTATCTACTTTGTTCTAAAGTATTTTCTTTGTTTTAAAGTATCTACTTTGGTTGACGAAACATTAAAATTTCATTAGCAAACTTTCGTTCAAATGTTTGTTATTCCATTGCACGTTAGGTTATTCATCATGGTAATTTGGATAGCAAAACCTCTGGCAAAACCTATCGCTAACCTACCCCCCTCACGTTGACTAATTTTTACGAATGCGTAATGTTGGCATTCTTGTAGCTTATGAAACTGTAGAAGAGTTTGTAAAATCTATGGTTCAAAGAGTTTCCGTGAAAGTGTTTTGTCTAAGTGACGTCTCGAATTTGTCGATAACAATTTTAACCATAAAATAATTTTGATATAAATAATATAAAGTACAAAGAAAAGAAAAAGGTCTGCTATTATAACAATAACCGAGAAAAATGAAAAAAACTGTTTTCAAATTTACTTAGTTAGAATTTCATAATAGTAGTAAAATAAATGCGTTCTTCAGTGAATAAAAAGCGTAATCTTCTAAATTGTGTTCATATACATATACATACAACAATACAAAAAAGATCGAAGATTTAGATCAATAACTCTGCTTCACTGAAGTGAATTGCCTGAAACACTAAAAAAGTAGATGGCATTATTTTAAAATGACGACACTCAGTAGTAGCTGTTATTATTATTATTATACCTCATACATTTCTGGTTATTCAAATACTCTTGTTTAATTAGTACAGATAGGTAATTTAAAAATGGTGACAGGGAGCATGAATTTTGAAAAACCATAAAAAGTACCAGTCAAGTACTCACAAAGGCCAGTCTTTTTTTTAGACTGCTACGAAAAAAAATTATAAAAGAGTACGGTGGTTGTGATTCAGTTAGGTGCTAATTAATACCGTACCATCCCACTAACTACTGGCTTGACTCGAAAACCGAAATATATCACTATGCCGGTTTTTCACCATGTACATCGTAGTCATAACTCAGAAGGGCACGAAAGCCCTAACACTCCGCATAAAAATAAAAGAATCAAACAAATTGAGCTCGTATTTATAGCCTTAATAAATTATAAGCAACAACAAGAAATATGTAATATATTTGTACTCATTATATTTGTTATTATAGTATGTATCTGTAACCATGTATATATAAGTCTTTATATCTATGAAACTGAATCCACTACAAGCAACCGAAAAGGCGAAGAATCACAAATAATTCTGTTCGATAGTAAAATACTAAATGTATAGTGCAAGCACCAATACGATTCGGCCAAAGGGCTTCGTACGTTTCATAAAAGTTGAATTGTAGAGTATCGACTCGAGCTCGACTATTGACTGCTCGATAAATATATATTTTGGCACACCGCACAACACTAAACTCATGAACAAATACGTGTGACATAATAAGTTGCTCCGTTGATATTGCCTTTGATTATACTGTATATAACAAAGTTGATTATTAATATTAACGATCTCCGGGTTTATAAGTGCAAATAAATAATTGTACAAAGCAAAACTTACCAAGATGCTGTACCTTGAAGATTATTTGGAAAGTAAGTCCTTAGCGTTTTGACAAATGGCGTAATCAATAACGGTTGGTACATTGTGGCGTGGTTGTAGTAGCGCGAAGTTTAAATTTGTCATTTCATTACAGTGATCGAACATCTTCCTCAAGAATTGAGAGATCGCTTTACTGAAATGCGCGAAATGGATCTCTCTGTGCAAAGTAAGTAAATATCTACATACCCGATTTCTTACATCAAACTTTATCTGAAAAAATATTTTTAGAGCAATAAAGGAATTCTTTTCCTACACTGAGGGGGTTGTGAATAGTTATTGGCACAGCAATATGTAAAGTGAATTAGTTACTCTTACATTTAATATATGAATAAATAAATGATCTCTAACCTGTAATTGAATTACTTCTTTTACTTTTACATATTTACTTATATCTGTTAGTGTAGTTTTAAGTAAGATAGTTTAGCAAAATGATTTATATCATGCTTATAGTTAACAAAACCATATTAACATAAGTATCTTACATGTACATTATGTTGTATTTACTCATTTGTATAAAGTATGGTCTTATTTGGATTCAGGATGAATGTACTGGGTTGAACAATGATTTTTTTTGCACAGATAATATGGATACATTGGAAAAGAGAGTTAGGACTCTATTTGGTGGGTGCCGTCGGGGTGAAATTTCAACTGATCAAGCTAATACTGAGTTTGCGGATATTAAAAGAGGATACAATAAAACGATAGAGGAAGCTGATGAAAAAACCACTTTAGCAAACCAAATGTATGATTTGGTAGATAGATATTTGCGGAGATTAGGTTTGTATATATTTATGTTATTATTTTAATCAGTATATAATACATAATACAAAACTATTCATAACTGAGTACCTGTTTGTCTATACAAATAAAAATGAAACGTCTGTTTGTTATATCAAAACTACATACCTATATCTATAAACTGGGACTCTTCTTTTCCAAATAATTATTTTATGTCATTTTGTTATTGTAAATAATAGTTTTAAATTATAATTTTTTGATAAGTTAAATCAGTTATAGCTTCAACTTCTCTTCAGCTATCAGATAAATTATAGATTAAAATAAAATTGTTACAGACACAGAACTTCATAAATTTAAATGTGAGCTTGAAGCTGATAATAAAGGGATCACAGAGTTGTTGGAGAAACGTTCACTTGACCTTGATATCAATACGAATCATACAAGCACATCAAACAACAATCATTATAAAGAAAACAGGTATGTGTTTATTTGGGGGCCTTTGATTATTATGAAACCATCAATTGGGACAGGGTGCTCTATGCCTTGCTATTTTTTGATGACATTATGTATGGGGGTATGTAAGCAACATATACTTGTTAATTTTTCTGGATTTTTTGTCAAAATTATGACATTTCATGGGGAAGGGGGTGAAAGTTTTAGTTATTGTTGCTGACAAAGGAGGATGGAAATGTCCAAAATTTTACTTACGTAATACTTGGGCCCTTTTAGCAACATTCTAAAACAATTTCAAGCATTCACATTTTTGTTCCACATGTTTATTTAGTAGTTTTCAAGTTAGTTATAATGTACTTGATTGACACTGTATGATTCTCAATTCAATAATAATACAGTTGAACTTAAAAAATGCTAGTATCCGATTTTTTGGCTGATGCTGTTTAATAGGCCATAAATAAACTAAAAAATATAGTTCATGATTGGTTATTTCAAAAAGTTGGCGGCATTGACTTAACAAGATGATTAAAATTATCTGCAACTGGTTAAAAATAAATACACAATAATATTATTTATTTACTTAAAAGTAATTTAACAATCTCCATCAATCTCAGTTTAGCTCAACTAGTGTGAAACTAGACTAAAAAATAGACTCGCAAGTATTAGTTAATGATAATAGATTGTTAAATTTCGATGCTTGGTAAATTTCCTGCAAAATGGGCGGAAGCCAAAGGTTTGGCCGAAGCCGAAACCGAAAGTTCGGTCGGTCACTCAAAAACACCAATGTCAACAGATACCGGATCCGTACTGAGAAACGCCGTGACAGTTGGGGTAATCGGGACTCGCGGGCCCATTCCTCTAGTAACATATCTCGGCCTGATTCAGCTATTCAGGTAGTTTTATATGCTTTATTTATTACCTTCTTTTTATTTTACCAATAAACACTAGGTTTTTTGGTGACTATCCACTGTGAAATTTATCTAATTATATTTTACATAAATTTTCATTCTTACTTTAATTTGGTATATTAAAATTGGTATGTATTGGTATAATGGTATTTTAAAATGTAAAGGGATTTATTTATTCAAAATGTAACTATGATTATTTTTAATTCATAATTTATTAGTTTTTGTCGTAACTTTATTTTTATTTATTTTATTATTGTTATCGCAATGAATATGCGCATAGTGATTTCTTATAATAATGGAGCATAATTCCATACGACATTGTTTTCACATTAGTCGTTTTTCAGTGTACTGTTGATAATTCTTTTATATAAATAAATAAGTATAATTATTAAAGTTTTATAACATTATACTAAGCATTCAATATGAATCCATGTAAACAGGTTGTTTAGTTGATAAGTGTGCAAAGGTCAATGAAAATTGTGTTGGAGGATTCCGTTACATAGATATATACAGGTCAAATTAATATAATCGATCCCATCCATTCAATCGAAAGACGTCCACTGCTGGACGTAGGTCTTCTCCGAAGATCTCTACGTCGACCAGTCTTGCGCCATCCGCATCCACCGGATTCTCGCTACCTTCACCAGGTCGTCGGTCCACCTTGTGGGGTCCTACCCATGTTACGTCTTCCGGTGCGTGGTAGCTATTCGAGAATTCTTTAGCCCCATCGGGCATCGGTTCTGCGAGTAATGTGCCCAGCCCACTGCCACTTAATTTTAGCAATTCTTCGGGCAATGTCGGTTACTTTGGTTCTTCTGCGGATCTCCTCATTCCTGATTCGATCACGCAGTGAAACTTCAAGCATGGCCCTCTCCATTGCCCTTTGAGCCAAATATAATAAAAAGAAATAAAAACAATGTCCAGTATATATCTGTGTATATTATTAATTAGGCTGCTCTTGGTCGTGACCCATACTCTCTGGGCCACGCTGGAAGTGCTATTGCAGCAGCAGCAAGTCAAGCTATAGCAGCCACTCAGCAGGTAATTTTTCCTATTTTATTGCTAATTTATACTAAACTAACTGTATGCCTTCGACTCCGCTCGCGTATACTAACGAACACAATGACATACAGATAGACGTTGCCTCTATTATAATATATTTTATGATAATAGTAGTATTTGAGAAGTTTTCAAAATGACAACTTAATTTAATAATCTTAATAATTTAATAATCATTAAATAGTTATTGTAAATAGGATAGGGTTAATGTACTCGTCTACACCCAATATATATTTTACTTTTAATTGAATGTTCAATGTTTTTTTTTTTACACGGAATAAGCCAGCGCTTTGACCACAATCTCACCTGATGTTAAGTAACGATGTGGTCCAGGATGGTAAACACACTAAGCCTACAGGTACTAGTTCTCAAGTGATGCTGCCGAGACACACCTATTGGTATTTGGCGACAGGTTTTCAAACTTGAAGGTGGTAGCTACACAGGCGGGCATTATTACAAAATGCCCTACCACTATGCTATGATTTCCTTACGATATTTTCCTTCACCGAAAGCTCAGGCCGATTTTACTACCCGCTGCGCCATCATCGCTTCAATGCCTTGTGTTTACGTCACCAAAATGGCGGCCAGACGCACGTTAATAGTATTTTGTGAGGTTTATTAGTTGTAAAAATGAATATCTTTTATATTCATCGTAAAGATGCAACATGGCCGTCGAACACCATCACTCAAGGCTTCGTACGAGGGCCGTGGCGGGCGGGGCGCTCGCCCACCATGCATTGCAAACCCACCACACGCACCATGATCATGGTAATGCAAATACATATCTCGTCTAACGTTCGTTTCAATTGAAAATCTATCTATATATATAAGCAAAGTTTGTTTCTTTGTCCGAGGTAAACTCGAAAACTACTGGACCGATCGGCGTGAAACCACAACCATTCGACGCGGAATTTATCGTAGATGGTTATAGGCTATATATTTTTCAAATTCTATGAGACCCTTGCCATGTTTTCTCAATTTGTTTGTTTATTAATTTATCTGCTCCCATGAAACAAAAGACAGGCATTTATCCTTGTAATTGACGCACCATCACCTCAAAACTACTGAACATATCGGGATAGGACTGATACCTTTCAACGCAGTATTTTTCGTAGACGGGTATTTTTTGGATTCCACCGATCCTCTCTCATTTTTTTTTTTTTTTCGATTTACTCTTTTGTACATTTTCCACTTCAATTTACGCTTATATACATTTTCTCCACTAATAAAAACAAAATACTCTTACTTTTATTCATTCATTTGTTTTTTTAAATTAGCTATAAATGAAACGTTATATGCACAGAACATATGAAACGCCGGCGGAGCCGCGGGCACCAGCTAGTACATTATAATTACACTTCAAAATACAAATTCTAAAATGCTTTATTCAAATTAAGCCCCTGATAAGATGGTTATGAACGTCAAAAGCTACCACCACCGCGCCAGTTCGAAAAATAACCGAGTCACCTGAAAAGAACCGGCAAGAAACTCGATCTGGTCGTTTCTTTTTTTATATGTTTTTTTTTTATAGAACTATACAACTCATAAGTTACAAGCTTTGTTAGTAGACTAGCTGCTCTCCGCGGTTATACCCGCGTAGTTTCCGTTCCCGTTTGATTTGCAGAATAAAAACTATGTCACTTCTTGGATTTCAAACTATCTCCATATCAAATTTCATCCAAATCGGTCCAGTAGTTTTTAAGTTTATTCGTTACATACAAAAATACAAATCTTTCCTCTTTATAATATTAGTTTAGATTAAGAAGGATGTATTTCCAGGCATTACCATCGTTCACATAATGATCCAATCCATTAATAACTTTTGCAAATTAAAACTTGATTTGACATGATGCCTGAACCTGATAATAAGTATGGTAAAAATCGATAATGGACTTTATTGTAAATTACCTAGAAAACTCTTATAATACTATCGTAGACGGTTACTTTTTTTCAATATATTTTAGTTGTATATTAAGAGCTCGTTCAAGTGTTATGTAAGCAAAATTTTAGATATTTTTGATTCTCCTTCAGCCACTTATCAAGCACAGAAGTATGCACAGCACTTAACCCTTTCCCCTCATGGTGACCTAATCATTGAGATATTATTTACGAAATCTCAATAAACTTGATTTGTAACATTTCTGATGTAATCACCACTAAAACCCCTGTGTCCCGATGCAGGGCCGCAGCTAAGCTTGAATTAAATTATTTTCTTTTTTTTTTAATCATTTCTTTCATTATTGCTCAGTTATTATGTCTACGTATAAAACAACGTAACAACTCGTAATTTTTATTAAAATAGAGCATTCCCCCAAATTCCCCCTAACCCAACCCTCACCTTTTTTCTTTTTATTTATGTGGGGAAACGAACTTACGCATCCGCTCTGACAAACCAACTCTCATCCAGAAGTAAGATCTCCCAGATTAGAGTTGGCAGGGAATACCAACTAAAACCACACGGAACCACTTCTCCCCTCACTTTTCCAGCCGCCAATAAAGGAGCCCCCCATTCTTCTCTCTGCATTCTTTTAAACAACAAAAGTCAGGAAGAGAGGGTTAGGTTGCTCCGGTTAGCTGACAGATGGCCCAATCCTCCCCCTGACTACAGCTATGTCCCCATGTCTAACCCCCCACCCCATTTTGGTGCTTATTTAATACTTTAACAGTCCCTGGATGACAGTGTGGGCCTGCTTTGAACATTTTAAACTCATTGGGGAATAACAACGATTATAATTCATCAAATGTTGTTCTAGTTATAATTGCAAACCATAATTCATAATGTTCAAACCCCCATGTGTAGTTATTAGAAGTTGTTTATTTTATATATATATATATATATATACATTTGAATTAATCCAGGGCACGGTATACCTTCCACCCATAATCAAACTACCAGTGTACATGGACACCATACAACATCTCATGGTCATAGCAGTGGTTCTTCCTCAACTAAACGAAATAAGCAAAAGTGAGTATTCATATAACTTAATGTGTAGTTTTTATTAATGATACAGTCTTAACAGGTTATCATTATCAAAAGGAAATCTATAAAAATCACTCATTTTCGACGTAATCACCATTTAGACCCACTCCATCTCATAAAAAATAGGCACAGCTTGTATCTCTCCCCGTTGATGGTAAACATGATCCTAACGAAAATTGACTTAATTCAAAAACGGCTCGACTCAATAACCAATGAGCAAAGTCGCGGGCATCCGCTACATAGTCCACTTAATAGTATTCACTTAATACCAAGGCGTTTATGAACATCAAAACACTACCAGAGCAGCTCAAAACAACAACCCAGTCGAGAAGAACCATTTTATAAAGAGTTCAATTTAAATTAAGGGCAATAATTAAATAGGCTCTTGTAATTATATTTTTTAGGAACATTTTTAAATAAATTTAGTGGAAAAATATGAAATAAAACACGCATTATAAATTCAGTTAAGAGGACATGCGGTCGGAAAAGTAGGTATTACAACTGCAGCGCGGACTGATTTTACCGTATGCAAAATAGACGAAAACATCATTTCGCAGTATCCGGTTTCCTCCTCCAAAACTGAACCGATATTTAGTTTTCTTTCGATTTTAGAATAATAAAGACGTTGGCTGTGCCTGTACGTTTTGCTTTTTTTTTAAAATATTGTCCATCAAATTTGTTTGACAAACGTCCGAAAATGACGGTTAGAATCAAGCATTTTTTAAAGGTTTCTAGTTTCTACAATAAGTAATTGCTAGTTATTTGGTATAAAAATATTTACGATAATATTATTATCCAGGTAGGGAACAGGGGATTACGTATATATGGAATAAATGCCGCTAGGATATCCTCTTAAAGTATTAAAATCGCGTAGTCGTACTGCAGCGCTCGATAACTCTGTAACCGTGTAGGTAAAGTTATCAGCTGATGTGCGCGAGCGCGATTGGGGTCATCGCCCGGCGAATACTTGTCGCACGGTTTTCATACTTCAATTATATATTTTTAATTTTTTTTTTACCTTATTTTTTTTTTTTTTTGCTTTGTACTTACAATCTTAATTGTAAACTCCCATTTAATTATTGCCATTTGGTTTCAAATTCGACCTGTATAATAATGAATCGAGGTTTTTTTACACGATATAAGTTGAGTCCGTCGACCAGAATCTCACCTGATGTTAAGTGACGATGTGGTCCAGGATGGTAAACGCACTAAACCTAGGTACTGGTTCTCAAGTGATGCTGCCGGAACTCACCTATTGGTATTTGGCGACAGGTTTTCAAACTTGTGGGTGGTTGGTACCCAGGCGGGCATCATTAGAAAATGCCCTACCACTATGCAAGGTTACTATGTACAATAGTGAAACTTTTCACTATTAAGTCGAATATTTCGACAAATATCAAATAAATAATCCTTATTATTGGTATTACTTTTAGAAAAACCAGTTACAGTACAACAACTGTTTCATCACACACGCAGCAAGTTGCTGCAGTTGCTAGCCGATCATCATCCCCCACGGTCGTGTATGTATATGATTTTAATTACTTTATATTATCTTCACAAATAATATCCGTTGCAACACACTTGTTGTTTTATTCATTTTAAGTAATTATAGTCTAGGGATCGTCTATTTGTTGTTCGGAAAATATCATAATGGTTCGGGGATGTAGGGAGAGATCTGTATGTATTGTTGAAGTGAAAACTTCTTCAGCGACGTTAAGCGATTCTCGGTAGGGGAGAAACTTATAATTTCGCGTTACCAAAGCTATTCCATCAGCCGTCAACATGCTACAGTATCTCAAGTATAAAAGATGGCGTTCAAGTTCTGGCGCTTTGAGTTAATTAAATAAATAATTATAATAACATAGCCTATCGTATGTTTTGGTTATGAATATGTTAGGTTATGTTAATAATTTCAATTAACAAATTATGAAATTTAAAATTAACCCCTTGAGCACTTACCTGGCGTTTACGCCAGCTTTCCATTGTTTTCCTATTGTCTTATTTTTATAGGTACTCGACACATTAATATAAAAATTTTAAAATTTAAAACAACACTTTTTCCGAAGAGTTTTCACTTCTGTCGGCGACGGTCCACATTGCTGGCTAGTTTTTAAAATTGATTTAATTCACTACTTTCTTCATAAATTGTTGCTTAATGTTGCAATATTTATACTAAAATTTGCTTGGAGAATACATGTATGATAAAAAAAATGTAATCATGTCTTTTAATACAGTGGTCTTAAATACAGTACAGTAATAAAATTTAAGATTCCTGAAAGTACTACGAATTGTGTTGTAATTTAATAAAATCAATAAATATTGTTTTAATATTAATGTTACAGTCCAGTTAATAACGTTGTGAACAACGTTGCCATTGAGGAACCGATGGAAGAAGAATGGACTTACGACCCGAACGAGCCTCGCTATTGTATCTGCAATCAAGTCTCGTATGGAGATATGGTCGCCTGTGACAATCAGGATGTAATAATCATATTTACAAATTTAATTTAATCCTTTCCTAATGGCTAAAGAAGAAAAGCTAAAAAATTTAAAACAGTTTTTTTTCTTCAGATTTTAGTAGACTTCTAGTCTCCATTTCTATGACCTAGTATAACCTAACCTCTTAAGGAACTTTATGTACAAGAATATTTTAAAATTAGCATCGTAACTCCATAGTTTTTAATATCTTTTTTCATTGAGGCACAAAAACATTACAATGGGAACGACTTTTGACTCCAGGGCGGGAATTCATTTGGTAGGAATTAGTATTGACTGTTAGGAAAGGGTTAATAACACTGATTTTAAAATCTACATACTAATGTAAATATTTAACAATGTTTTTTTTTTGTTTCAGTGTCCTTATGAATGGTTTCATTATCCTTGCGTTGGTATCACTGCTCCACCGAAGGGCAAATGGTATTGCCCACAATGTCAAACTAACATGCGCCGCAATCGGGCACACAGGAAGAATTAAACGTTTCTATGTAATTGTTTATCACTTGTTATTGTATTCCTGGTGTAATAAACAAGTTTAATTGTATAATATTTTTTTTTAATAATAACTTTCAATTTATATATAATAGACGAAACGATTTACTTTTTTAAAATATGTTATATTACCGCAGTCCCGGTTGAGCGCACTGCGACATAAGGCTTTCCGGTCAACAGCAGGTAAATAATACAAAGTCAATTCGGAAAAAAAACGATTCGGAGTTGTTTTAAGCATTCCCTGGGCAATTCTGATAATTGACCGCCATTTTATTACAGCGTTTTATAAAACTATTCCCAACGTCTAACTTGGCTTCGTGGTCTACTAGTACCTTTTCCTTAAAAATTCCAAAAAGAAATTTGGTCCGGGGGGTGATTGACGCGATTTTGGTTTGTCATGTATTCATCATCTTCTTCATCTAGTCATCTTATTTTTAATTCATTATCTTCCAGTATTTGACTGTACATTATGTACTTTTGGTGACATTTTACGTGATATATTTTAGTTACGATGCACAAGTGTAGTGAAGTGAATATAATGACACGGAGCGTGAATTCTGAAATGTCCCAAATGTGGTTGAAACAGAAGGCTGCCATTTATTGGCAGTGTTCCTAACGTTTGACTTGGCTGCATGGTCTACTAGTACCTTTTTCTTAAGCATGAATAAATGGAACCAAGGAGTTTTCTGCGGGTTCTCAGTCTGTCGTGTAGCGGTTGTTTTCTTTGATTAATTAAAGTTGTGTATTGGACTCTATATCATGTAACCTTGGTGGCGTTTTGTGTGATTTAGTTTGATTATTGTCTACAAGTTAAGTTTATTATAGAAAATAACCCGAAACATTTATTCTGAGTTTCCGACAAAGCTCCATGAAAAGTTTGAGCAGGATGAGCCACCGTTTTACTGGAACTTGGTAACGCTGATACTAGGTTGAAAATACATCTTACATGACTGCCAGAAATTTTGTATATACTCATTGCCATTAACTAAAAAGTAAAAAATCATAAACAGAGTAAAGTGAGTATTGTCTGTCGACAAAAAAACTTAATCCGTAGGGTTGCCATCTTTTTTTGTACAAATAAAGTCCATTGTTTAAAAGATGAGAAAATAAAAGTACGTTGTGTCAAAATAAAGTTCGATTTATTTACTCTAACATTTTGCTTTTAAAACATATTTTCCAGTACTTTCAGCAAGATGAAGAAGAAGATACACACGTATGTACACCATTTTCAGTCTATAATAAGGTTTTGAAGTAAATAAGTACCTAATTTCTTTTCAAAGACGCTTTGTTTCTTCTCGCCTTTTGTTATTCATCACTGGACATCTAAAACTATTTTTGACTTGGCGGATATGAGTAAAAATTAAATTAATTTATTCAAATACAAACTATAATTAGCTTACTAGTCAGTTCAAGTGAAGAGAATACTATGATTTTTATAACTATTTTATTGACGAAGAAAATATTTTTTTTTTCTTTGTTCCAATCCGTTTATGAGATTATTCATAATCTCATAAACATCTGATATTGTTACGAAATTGCTTTATTAAATAAATAAAAATAAATATTTAGAACTTTATTAAATAAATTTAACACGTGGTTTCAAAAATGGAAATAAATTTTAACCAAGCATCAGTAAATTCTGTGATTTGATTGGAATTTTCTACGCTTAAAAATAACTTAATAATAATGTGTCATAATATTGTTATTAAGAATTATCAATTCAATCATTGTCAATAACTTTCTAATAGAGAGAGCTATCTTCTTCCCATATGGAGTATAATTTCATGAAATTAAAAAAGACCATCATTGGGCAACAATCAATAACATAATTGATCCCAGTAGTTCTATCAACTTTTTATGTATATTATATGTAAAATGAATCCCAGAGAAATAAAGTATTTTCGTGTATTTCATTGTTCTCATAAAGTAAAAAGTACGAATGGCAACCTTACGTTCGTAATTTCTAGAACTTTTAGCAAACGTCAGTTCAACGATAATAAGTTGCTGTCATTTGTCAAATTACTATTGTCATTATTCGTTGTCAATTTTGGAGGAAATAGGCGTATTACGCTTTATTATAAAGTAAATATTTCATTATTTTAATTGTGTTTTCTACAGTTAAAATGTCTCAAAACAAAATAACAGAGGTTTGTAACATTTACTTTTTTATATTTGTTATACAAAAGTTGACCATATAACCTCCTGGTAATAAAAAATTGCGCACCGGTGTTAAGAACTCATTCTTATAAACTCATTCTTCAACATAAACGCATATTTTATATGACACTATGACTATGGACATTGTGAGTTGTATGAAATAATATTGGAAATGACGACCATGATATAGTTATTTATTTGTCCGTTTATTGCTGCTTCATAGTTGGTCTTGTATTCTCAATTTATTCCAGTCCATATAAACACGAATAGGGTTAAATTCACGTGTAAAAAAAAATGAAAAGAGTTAAGTGTAGTTACTGGAAAGATTGTCTAACATTCAATTTAAGAAGAAATATAATTTTAGCTAAATTTTTACCACCAAATACTATAAAGCTTCTGTGTTATTTTACCTTGGTTAAGTGGTTAAAATCTACCCAGATCGACAATACAAAAGTGCTCATGTTGTTTCTCTAAAATATTTATTGATCTTCCAGTTTTGATTCTTTTATTTCCAACAGGACAATGCCTGGATCCATAAAATTTTTAACAAAAAAATAACTAACATAATATGTTTTATTCTATTTACTAATTTCTGTTTTAGTTACGTGATGATATTGAGGAGTTAAATGAACTCTTGAAACAAGCCAAACGTAAGAGAGTCCAGAATTTACTTTCACTGGAAATTCGAAAGCTTGAAACTGAACTGGTGTCCTTGAAAGAAAATGAAAAAATTGCCACTCCAATGGACACTGCAGCTGTACCAACAACATCAGCAACCATTCAAAACAAAAGATATCAAATCAAGTTAAATGGATATGGTAATATACCTTTCAATTTATTTTAGGTACATTATATTGTCCTTAGTCGTGGTGTGTGTTAACCACATGATTTTTTTGTGTAACTTACAAAGTCTGAAGTAAGTTATTGCTCACCTGAATTATAATCACTTGGGAAAATAAATATCTATTTTGACTATAATTTATCTTTAAATATATTTTATACTATTTATATCAAATTTTTCTGTAAGAAACCAGTTTGCTTGTATAAGAATATGTTATTACTACTATCAAAATTGTAGTCATTTAGTGTCATTATAATGCTAATTTGTTTCTAGGTTGGGATCAGTCCGACAAATACATTAAGGTATTTGTGACATTGAAGAATGTACAGATATTGCCAAAGGAGCAGGTTTATTGTAAACTGACAAACCGTTCAATGGAATTGCATGTTGAAAATCTAGATAACAAGGATTATTTGCTTATCATTAATAAATTGCTTGAACCAATTATAATCGAAGAAAGTCATTGGAAACAGAAAACTGGTAATTATCATCAATTAATTGAAATAAATTTAACTGTGTTCATTTGTTTCTAACACTTCCACTACTACTTTTTCTTTATTTCGTTTTTTTATTGTCTTCTTTAATAAAAATTAGTTTTACAGTGCTTAAAATGTATCTCTAAATTTGGATATTGGAATTTTAAAAAAAAGTTAACAGTCTATGTTGGAATTGTAATGACATGCTTTCAAGGAATGTAAATATATATGAAAAAACATTTTTTTTTTTTGCAGATATGATTGTAATATTCCTTGCGAAGTCTCGTCAAAATATAAAATGGTCCCATATGACAGAAACAGAGAAGAAATTTGAAGATCAACGCAGCAACCGTTTTAAATCCGATGATATGGATAAGAAGGATCCTCAGGAGTCTATCATGGGCCTTATGAAGAATATGTAAGCTTTAGACATATAATATAATAAATAATTCAAAATCAAAAACATCTTTATTCAATTTGGGCCCTAAGAAGGTGGCGCTTATGAACGTCTAAAACACTACCACCGGTTCGGAAAACAACCCAGTCGAGAAGAGCGCAGGCAAGAAACTTGATCTGGTTCTTTTTTATTTATATCATTTTTTTTTTTTTTTTTTTTTTTCGTGTATTGTTTTATATGAACATAGGTATTGGCGTATATTGTCTTGTACAAAAGTAATTTTATGAAATATTCTACTTGTTGATTTATGACGTGAAAGCTTTTTTTTTAGCAACATCGAGGGATTCTCGGTAGATTTGTGTTATCAATGCTATGACGTCAGCTGTCAACATTCTAAAGTATGTCAATTATAAGATGATATTTAAGTGCTGGCGCTCAGATAAATAATAAAACTTATACTTACGCAGGCTATCATGACTTGATTATGAATAAACTATATGAAAATGCACATAATTATATATAAGCGCCAATAATTTCGAGTAACATAATGTAAAATTTAAATTATTTATACATTGAAAAAAAAAACAGTTTTTCCAGTCTTGATTATTCACTTCTATCGGCAGCCCCCCCATGGCTGCCTCAGTTTTTTTTATTAAATTTTGTACATCTTCAAAGAGAGACTCTTAGTTTCAGATATGATTTATTATTGAATTTCATTTTGATGTTTTTTATACTGTATTAGTTAGTATATACCTAAATAAGCTCTTTAACCGAAATTTCATCAAATGTTAAGTAACGATGTGACCTAAGATGTTACATGTTAACTCTAGAAGCACTTGCTCTTGAGTTTTTTTTTTTTTACAAGGAGAAATGCATTTAGACATCCTCCTCTCAACCTTAGTCTAAGGGGAGGTATTTGGGACTCCGCCAGCTAGAGATGGTTGCTGGGAATACCCAATAAAACTCCTTAATGCCTTCTCACAACTTCTGACCAGGGAGCGGGAGTTGCAATGTACTACTTCGATTCGACCCGGCCGGGTTTTTTTTTTTCTTTCGAGGAGAATGCACCGCACTTCCTCTATTAAACTCACCAAAAAGTAAAGTCTCCCTGAAGGGGTCGATAGAGGGGTGTTTGGGATTCGCCTGGCGTTGTGGGCGCCGGGTATACCCACTAAACCCCCCGGGGCCACCCGCCGCATTAAGGGGGCGATACGGGATCGGGGACACGAGCGCCGCGTCGCCAGCTGCGGCAGGCCCAACTGGGGGGTGCCTGACCCACAGATTCTCTTCCCCCCACCTTTCGCCCAATTCTCGTTAGAGAATGTTCGCCCGGGGAGACCCGGTCGGGTCTAACCTAACGTAAACGAACTTTACTACTGCAGACTTTGATACTTCACCAAATATCATCATGAAATTTCCCTTTAGTGAAAGCTCAGGTTCATTATGGAATAAGATAAATAGATTTAACCCTACGTTGACCGACACATCATCATCATCATCTCCCTACCTTCCATTTTCATTTGGGGTCGGCGCAATATGTCTTCTTCCATTCCTCTCTATTTTTTAAGATTTGATGTCATCACCACCGCATTCAGTGCTTTCCTAAGCGTATCATCTTACACACAATAGAGCCAAATAAAAATGTATATCTTTGTTATATACAATTTAACTAATTGCCTTTATATTTAATAGGTATGAAACAGGCGATGATGAGATGAAGAGAATGATCTCGAAAGCATGGTATGAAGGGCAACAAAAGAAACATTCCGACACGTTAGATTTATAAACAGAATTAACTCTGTTAAGTTTCTATAGTTATAAGCGTAAATAAATAATAAATAACTTGATATACATTTATGTTTTTTTATTTATTTAAATACCTTAGGAATGTATTATACAAATCTGTTCTTTGAAAGGGTTACATGTTAAAAAGTATTCCCTATTTTTTTAAGTGATACTTCGTAATTAAAATTAATCCTTTCTAAGGAAATATCAAGTTTTTAGCCGTGTGGTGTCGTCACCCCGGATATTCCCGTGGGTGTCGTAAAAGGCGACTAAGAAAAGAAAACCAGAGAACAGACAGAAGCATCCTGTGGTTACTACAAACAACTACTGCGATCTCCATCGCGCCTGCCAAGCGTGCCGATTATGGCAATCTTCCCCCGCTCCCCTTATTGGGGGAACCTATGTCCAACAGTGGACGGCTTATGGTTCAATGGATCATGTTTTTTGGGGGATCCCTGTCTGTCGTGTAGTATATAACTATAATTCAATAACTTGTATTTTTGTGCCTATTTTGTGTAATTTTGGTGAACATTTACGCGATATAGTTGGTTATTATGCACAAGTTAAATAATGAAACTGAATGTTGATTCTAAGGTGTGACGATAATTATTGTCGAAACTTCTAGCAAACAGGAAAGCCATCGTTGTTAAAGCGTTGTGATAAGATTGAACTGATAGGCTTATTGATTTTGATGTAAAAATAAAACAATTATTAGTAACGTACCTACTCTAATTAGTGGGCAATTTGAATACTTTATATGTTTTTTTTAATCATACAATTTTATAGTATTGATTCTACTTGCATACTTGATATTTTAATATTGCTTCTTGTCCAGAATTTCATATTTTAATGTATTTTATTGTATTCATTCATTGTAGTCTGTGTCTATTTGTTGCCGCTATTAAACAGTTGGCAGACTTGACCATAATAATTCTCTGAGCCCTATGTAACTACACAAAAATTTAAAAAATACTTGTAAACTTTCTTATGTGATTTTAGTGACAGGTTTTCAAATTTGGGATGGCTACCCAGTCGAGCATTGTTAGAAAATGCCCTACCACCATGCTATGGTTTCCTCAAAATGTTTTCCTTTACTGAAAGCTCAGGCTGATTTTAGAGTTGGATAGGTGGGCCCGAACCCTCGTCCATTGACACGGAATCCGACTACACTACCAACTGCACCATCCTAGCTTCAGAACTGTGTCATCGTTACTTCAAAATTACACAGCAATTACAAAAATTTAATGAGTGAGGAGAGTCTTAGCGATTATTTTTAAATTATTCTACGTTACCTATCGATGTTTTAGTTTTTTTTTTTTTAGCTCAAAATAATACTCAGGCATTTCACTGCATAATATAAATACTATATTTTCTAAAATATTAATGATAATACATTGTTATCGATAATATATAGTAATTTTACTACGGATACATCTTATGATAGTTTTAATTATTCGTAATTATCCAAGTTATATCATTCCACTTTGATCAAGCTTGTAGAAAACGGGGACCACCAACGTAGGTTTCTGAAAACAACCAGAAAATTGTTTACAATAATAATATAATAACAAATTACATTCTAGGTAAATTCAGCAATTGAGTAGGCGTTTTGTTTCGATTAAAATATCATTAATATATTACCTTGATTTAGGCTTTCCGTATTCATCTCCTATAATTATTTGCATGAAGAGACCGCATAGGTAAATTCCTTGAAGTGTGTAGAGGATATTTAACAAAGTTCTGTTTGTTTGATTTTTAATCTGCTCCTGTTTTTGATAGGAATTTAAATTTTCTCTAATTCTGTCAACTTTGAGATTTCGGAAGTGGACATTTTCACGTTCCCTTTCTGTGTCATGTTTATCCTTCGTACGCCTCAAATCTTTGGTGGATTCTGTTGACCTGATTGTCTTTTCTATCGGGCCCAAATCACGATAATCTCTACGTGTAGTGGATCTTGTTCGGTGTCTTAGTTCGCCATCTTGAGTAATGAACAATTCTCTATCCGTCCTTCTCGACACCACTCTGTTAGTAACTTGTCTTCTTTCTAGACGCTTCTGAATTTCGCTTACTGTATTATATCTAATCGTATTACTATCATAGTTTCGAATCATTGAAGTCCGATCAGACCTGTAATTCGTAGTTCTATGTATTTCAGAATACCGTTGGGCGCTTTGTGTAGACATTCTCTCATGAAGATTTCTGCGTACAGATGTATATCTCGAAACCCTATTTTCATTTGTTTGTTGACGGCTTTCAATATATCTTACAGTCCTTTGACGTTGATCAATACTTACACGAAGAGAGTTATGTGCAGTATTTCTGTTGTCGCGTATTTTCTTATTAACTCCTGTATTTGGTAACAAAACTGAACGTCTGGTTTCAATTACATTTTCTCTTGAACGTCTGGTTTCAATCAAATTTTCTCTTGAACGTCTGTCAATAATTAATAGTTTAGTTACCCTAGTCTCATCTCGAAGGAAAGTTCGTCTGTCAGCACTTACCACGTGTCTGGTAATTCGACGTACTATATCCCTATCCTTAGATTCGCTGCGACTTATTCTGTTTCCTCCTCGGTTAGGCACAACGCGCGTTGTGCCTAAAGGATCGGTCCACCGAATTTCATTTCTATTATTCACATGTCGCCTATTATTGTTATTTCTAGCCCTTTCATTATGGTCTAGGTTAAGCCGTAAGAAGTCGAGTTCGTGTCTGGTATTCCTGTAATTTCTTCTTGAAAATTGACGCTCGCGTCGTTTATTATCGCTGTTAATTTTTTCAACTCGATTTTGTACCCGTGATCTTGTTGGAGAATTTAATATTGGTCTCCTAATTCTTTCTGATGATTGACGATTTAATTTTCTTTCGAATTGGTTTATTTCTCGAGCAGCATTTCGATTTATACGGCGTTCTTCTGTTGTGGCTTTGTCGAAGCGGAAGGAGTCATCAGTGAAAGTGTTAGGAGCACGCAAGGAAGTGTGCTGTTGATGATCGCAACACTGCCTTCCATCAAAGACGTTGCGTTCGGTAAATATTGGTATCGGTTGAAAGAAGGCGACTAACGCAAGCAGTAACAGACTCCAATTATTCATAGTAACTGTGTACTATGTTTTTTTTATATGTTCTTCCTTTATTATGTGTAAGAAAGCGCTGAAAGCTTCTTCAGAACTGATGTGGCCTAGAGATGTCGTCTCCTTTTATACTGCTTAGAAGGTTGTTTAGGTTTAACACTATTAGACGGTAGAATGCATTCAATTTTCACCAACTCATGCAAAGTATTTTACGGCTTGGAATGTACGTACTTGATATTTGCGATCGTCGTAATCTCAAACCAGTCTTAATAATTGTTTATCAAAAAATATAAACGGAAAATATTTAAACAAGCTGTAAGTTATTTTTTCTGTATTATCGAATCTTTGATAGTATTATTTTTTTTACTCTGTAGGTACTAATTCATATCATGCAAAGCGAGGAAAGCAAATATTCACAAAAGACTAACATAAATTATATTATTGTTATTATGATAGATTGTTAAAATAGATACTTTTACATAGATTTTTAAGCTAAAGTTTACCCGCAGTCTTAACTATACTAATAAATAAAATTGAAGTGTCTATTTTGTCATATCAAAATTACATTTTCTTACTAGATATATATATATATATATATATATATGAATGTATATACATCACATATAGCAAAAATACATTTTTTTTTAAATTGTCTATTTTTGTTCCCGGTAAACTCCTGAACGGCTATACCGATTTTGACGGGACTTTTTTTGAAAGATAACTGAAGCTATTCCGAGTAATATAACTACTTACTTATATTTTAAAAAAAAAAATCCGGTTCTGCGTAAAAAAAATTAAAACTTATGAAATTGTGAATAAAATCCGATTCAAAGCATAATTTTACTGACAAGAACTTTTGAATTTATGATAAATATATTTGCTTTCTCTTTGTTTAAAAAAGTATAGGATTAATTAGGGTTTCGTGTTTAAAAAAAAACGATATTACGCAATAAGGAATATATGAAATGCGGGCGCAGCCGCGAGCACACAGCTAGTGTAGCATCAGATTGTACCTCGTTATGCCTAGAATAGAAGCTGGTCCTAAAGTATGGCTACAGGAATAAAGTATAGTAATAATAATTTATTAAAAATTTCAATTTGCTTAAAAATGCTAGTAGCTACTACCTATGCACTTTTTTATACATGCATAGATACGATATGATGTCATAGATACCTACTTCTTAAATTTTTGAATTAAAAAAATTCAAAGAGACCAGTTAAAAGATCGTTTTACATTTTTTTAATGGCTCTTATAAGAATATTACCACCTCCAAATACACTACGTGAATTAATTTATCATAGACTAGTTTTATTATATTAAAAATTATGTTTATTAACATACGTATAACTTCGTTAATGTAATACTCACCATCGCCTTAATCGGTCTTTCCTGATCGTTCTTTCCGGATTATGTAACGATGAGGCTGCAAGATGGTAAACACGCTAAACTTAGAGGTACTGATTCTCAAGTGATGCTTCCAGAACACACCTATTGGTGGTTCAAGATAGGTTTCCAAATAGCCAGGCAGGCGTCAGAAAACAAGAATATTTTTTAAATATTGTGTATCAATGTTATTTTCCTTTAAGGTAGGCGGTGAGAAAACAACCTAGATTAGAGACTATAGTTTTAATTCTATAACAACGATTATAACATGTTATCCATTGCTTTAAGGCAGAATTGTCAAAATAAAAAATATATTAACTAAAAAGTATCAAGATCATTCGTCCACACTAAAGTTTCAAGTCGTTATCGGTAGCCACAGCTGCATAAGAAGATTTGTCGCCGCTTGTAATTATCTGATCAAACCCACTGGAGCAATAGATGGAATCCATAAATTGATTTCCTATGACGTCGATACAAAATAGTTAGGACTCCCAGTTTCACTCGCATGAATTTATAATTTCTTGTAAGGATTATTCTTAATTTGATTCTTGAAATGTGATTAATTTGTTTTGATGTCAAACGTCTATTAGTGTCCCTTGATAACACTTACTCGTATGCCTTGACGACATGGTTTTTGGTCATTTGTTGGACGTCATGTGAGTTTTTTGTCGTGTTAGCTTTTTTTGAAGAGTTCAAATATTAGGTCCGTATCATTAAAAATACTAGTTACTTGGAATCTAATTTTCATCCTCTATTTCACTCACGTAGGCAAGGATTTACTTCATAAAAAGGTTGAGGGATAGAAAGTTTTCTATGTCTAATAAATTGTACGTATATGTGCGTGTGATAAAATTGATTTTTTTCTTTCAAATCGGAAAAAAAATATTGAGTCTAAAAAAATTACAAAAAATAAGTGATTTTTTAGTTTTTTTTTTTATCTGGAAAATACGTAAACCTCTCTCAATGTGTCTTCAGATGAATATAAAACTCATTCGAAGTTCGTAATGTTGGTTTGTTCATTGCACTTTTCCATAAGTGGTAACTAGTAAGTAGGTAGGTAATAATCATTTTACAATTCATATCGAGGTCCATGTTTTATTAAAAGCTAATTCGATTTTGCTGAATTTGATTTGTATAAAGAAATGTCAATAAATCAGTAAAATAAGCTATAAAATATAAATATCTTTTTTTGAAATAAAATAAAGAATTATTCTCTACAATAGTGGTTCCGGACCACTAGTGGTCAGGATCGAAAATAATATTCGCGAATGATTTCAAATTTTGGGGAAGGTGGATTGTTGCGCGGTTGGCAGAAAGAAGTATACGGGGACTGGTAGAGTAGCTTTGAGCAGTTATATTAATTCCAGAATTACCGAAAAAGATACAATATATTTTAGTAAAAATGTATTCTATGAAAATAATAATGTTAATAAAAGTATATAAACCTTTATTCAAAAAAAAACGGGCACTATAGACTTTTCGCTCTACTTCAGTGAATATTACAAGAAAGAGTTTTAATAATTTCACAATGTATTGGCATTTGGTATATTATTTGAAGCGCCGTGGCATGATTCCTTACCTTACAAATTTAATTTTTTAAATTAACAAACAAATAATAACGATTATTGGAGTTTTTGGCGAGACCTCAGTCTGACATGTAGCAGTTTTTTTTTCTTTTTTTCTTAATTCATTGAACTTGTGTATTTGACTCTATATCATGTAATCTTGATGGTGTTTTGTGTGATATAGTTTAGTTATTGTGTTCAAGTTAGGTTTATTATACAAGATAACGCGTAGCATATATTCTGAGGTGCCGACAAAGCTCCATGGAATGTTCTAACAGGATGAGCGACAGTTTTGCTGGAGCTTGGTAACGCTGATACAAGATTGAAAATATATTTTACCTACATGACACTGGCACTAATTGTTTGAACATAAATTGCCATAATCGAAGAAGAAGAAAAAATAATGATTATTGTAAAATTGCTTTGTAATTGCTGAAATTGTTTTTTACTGATTACTAAAATTTTATTTTTTTTGGGTATTTTCTGCAAATTAAACAATTTAATCTTTCTTTTTCCATTATATACCACTTTCTGATGTGACTGATAAAGCGATAAGGGCCGTTAAAATTATTGCCATTTGAATATTACTGGGATGTTCTAAATAGATGGGTAATATTAGTGTAACCTGCTTCACAAAACACCAGGGAGCTAAAAAGAGTCATTGTAGAAGAGTGGGAACGTATTCTCAAAACGTTATTAAAAATGTCGTAGAAAGCATGCCCAGAAGCATTTAAGTCTTGATTTTGGCAAAAAGATGTATTAATTACCCGGGTGGTCTGAAAAGTTTCCGACCTCAACATGAAGATGGCAGCACTAGTAAACAAAAGCTAGTGAATTTCGTCGTTCACCTGTTG
Organism: Samia ricini; assembly: GCA_014132275.2. Lineage (NCBI taxonomy): Eukaryota > Metazoa > Arthropoda > Insecta > Lepidoptera > Saturniidae > Samia > Samia ricini. The sequence goes on from AP028159.1 coordinate 8,564,567, forward strand.
ACAGTTATTCACTAAAGTTTCAGCCATTTTGGACGCAGAGTTGTTAAGTAACAGTCGTTTGAATGAGTTGATGTGAGTATTTTTATGAGAATGGACAAAATCGAGTATCGAGCTGTCATTAAATATTTGTTTTTGAAAGTCAATACGCCTACGTAAAAAAAAGATGAGTTGGATTCTGTGTATGGGGACTCTGCACCATCATTTACCACAGTGAAATTTTGGGCAGCTGAATTTAAACATGGCCGTAAGAGCTTGGGAGACGATGAAGGTTCGGGATGTCCAAAAACTGCAACTACCGACGAAAACATCGCCAAAGTTCATCAAACGGTGCTAGACGACCGCCGAATTAAAGTGAGAGAGATAGCAGAGGTTATGAACATGTCAAAAGAACTCGTTTGTCACATATTAAATCAACATTTAGCCATGAGAAAACTGTCCGCGCGTTGGGTGCCGCGTTTGCTCACGTTAGACCAAAAACATGTTCGAATGAACATTTCCAACCTCTGTTGACGCAGTTTAGACGCAATAAGTCCGAGTTTTGGCGTCGATTAATTATTGTAGATGAAACTAGAATACACCATTATACGCCCGAAACAAAAATACAGTCCAAACAGTGGACTGCAAAGGGGGAGCCGGCTCCAAAAAAAGCAAAAACTGTTTTTTTTTCGGCTGGGAAAGTAATGGTGACTGTTTTTAGGCATAGTCATGGAGTTATTTTGATCGACTATATTCAAAAAGGAAAAAACCATTACAGGAGCATATTACGTATCATTACTTGACAAGCTGAAGGCAGAATTTGCGGAAAAAAAAACGGCCACATTTGCAAAAAAAAAATCCTGTTTCACCAAGACAACGCACCGTCTCACACCTCAGCGTTTGCCATGGCGAAAATCCAAGAATTACGGTTTCAACTGCTTGACCATTCGCCTTACTCACCAGATCTGGCCCCAAGAGACTTCTTTTTGTTCCCTCATCTAAAAATTTCGCTCGGAGGACAGAGATTTTCGACAAATGAAGAGGTAATCACCTTCGTAAACAATTATTTTGCAGTGAAAAACGCCGAGTACTATTTGGACGGGTTACAGAGATAGGAGCATCGCCGGGAGAAGTGTATAGAGTTACAAGGAGACTATGTTGAAAAATGAAAAAAATAATTCTGAAAAAATGTCTTGTATCTTTGTTAGGTCGGAAACTTTTCAGACCACCCACGTATTACTCGTTATTAAGTTTCTACATTCGTAACTTTATTTTATTTAAAAAAGTAAAAAACTTCTCTTTATTGCTCACCACTTCTTATTGTTTGGTTTTATGGAATTCATCGAAAATTAATGAAAAAATTGGTAGCAAATTTACTTTACATAGGTATATTAATTTACACGATTATAAGTATATACAGACTACATCAATCAATTAAATTAACTGAAATCGACCTGAGAACGTAAATTTCCTTCGGTGTCCGTTTTTTTTGCAAAGTATTGTATAGTTATGACACTAAGTTTATTTTTCTTATTAATTTGTGGTCCTTGAGGAATCAATGAAGAAATCAAAGTGATCTCTCGTCAAGAAAAGGTTAGGAACCACTGCTCTACAACATACCATGCGTTTACTTAAACTTTACTGTTTACTCTATAAGTCAATCTGTCTGTTTGATTGCATGAAATAAAAATTTCCTATTTATGGATAGTACAATGTAGTACTTATGTGGAATTTAATTTTTAGTCAAGAAACAAAATCTAAAAATGCTTCTATTTGTTCTCATCAGGAAATCGTACATGTGATAAAAGAACATTATAAATTGCAAATGAATAACGAATATAAGAGAAAAATATTAGTAAAAATAAAATTACGAATTGTAATAACTTTTAGAGCCGCCGCGACTGTTTAAAAGGAGTAATCATTTTTATTAGGATCCTTAAGAATCACTAGAGAACAAAAACAATTGTATGAATTTAAAATAAAACGATGATCACAGAATCTGATTTGTCATAATTCAATCATGTTACAAACGGCAATGGTAAGTAAGCATATGTAGCGGTTCCACGTGCAGAATTATCACTGTTACCGGATGTCCCGCCGAATTAGATCTGACCCTTTCTTGGGGTGAGAGCTGAAAGTTATCTCTGCGTCTAGGTGCACGCCTAAGTACGAGTACGTCACCTGTGGCCCAGGTAATGGCAGTCAGTACCTGAGTACTTAATAAACCGGGAAGGTCTATTCTTAAGAACAATGTCAGCCATGATTGTGGTGCTATTACTCGGGTTTTTCGCTACACGCCATTTTAGGTACCTAGAGCTTAAGATGTCGACAGCTCTTTGGCTGTATTTACTGAGGATGACTCTTTTACTGAAACTGTGTCGTCCGCGTATAGACTTTTCTGAACACTTTCGAGGACAGGAAGATCAGCTAAACAGAGATTGAAAAGAACAGGCGCCATAGTGGAGCCTTGTGATTACTTTAGATTTGTTATCCGACGGATATCAGAAGGTTGCATGTTCAGATCACGTCAGGGGAGACTGTAGGCCTGCAGAGGGCGACGCGGTGCTTGCGAAAGCCACCCCGTGTCGCCCCCATCCCAAATGCAGCGGACGGCCCCGGGGGGTTTTAGTGGGTATTTCCGGGCGCTTCACGCCCGGGCGAGTCCCACACTGGCACGGAGCTCGTCCCTCCGTGCCCCCTTACCTATTGCATTGGGGGAATCCGGTCTCACTAAAGCAATAGGTAAGGGTAGTGCGTAAATGCATTTCCCCCCGTCAAACAAAAAAAGAAAAAATAAGGAGACTGTAGGCACGTAAGATGCGAGCCTCTAGCTCAGTCATTCTACTATTCAAAGGCCACATAGACAAATGTAAGGTAATTACGGGCCACACTTTTATAGATTGTGTAGTTGATAACATCATTGACATATTTTATAAGTTGTCAAGCGTGAATTCCCCATTGATTTTGAATAGTAATAACCAATGAATTCATTTTTTAACAACCTAATTCTCTAACTATTAATTGATTTCAAAGCAACTAAAAAACTAACTTTGAGTTAATTGAATATGATTGGTTTTTCAGAGTTAAAATGAAGTGTTTTTAGAGAAGTTGTGTTTTGGAACTATTGATTACCAAAATTGTTTCACACATTTCGGGCCGCACAAATTCCGGTGGAGGCCCGCAGTTTGATGACCACTCCTCTAGGTTCATCCATTAATCACATGAAGTTTTTAACTATTTTTTTTTATTGTTAAAAATTGTTTATAATTACTTTATTCGTATTTGCTTTAATTATTGTGCGTATATCTCTAATAAACATAAAATTTTAAAAAGGAACAAAACGCGTTTTTAAGTTGCTTACCATAATTCGCCTGACATACCTATTTCATTATCGTGATGAATATAACCTGGTGCTATACTATTTCCTAATTCCCGTCGGGCTTGTTACCTCTTCTAAGTTAAAGGTCTTTTGCCAATTATTACAAAGCGAAAAGTAATTTAAAGTGCTACTCTATAAGTTATACCTTACAAGGCGTGATCATTCTATAATCTAATCGATGTAGATTTCATTGAGTCTATTGATTCTTCCTATATACTAAGAACATCTCGGGTTCACACGTTTAATTCTAATTTTAATAAGGAAGACCTATCATTCTACTATAAACTCAGCGATTTTGTATCTTGATTAATTCACCTACTTACTGTAAAGCTGGCTTCACATGATTTGAAATACTGTAGATTTCTTTATGGTTTCGCCGCACAGCGGACGGGTCGGGACAATGTTTATATAGAAGTCATCGCGTCGACGTGAGCCGTTCGCGACCTCTTCCATAATAAAAGAGCGCTGACGTATGCACCCACTCGCTGTGTGGCGAAACCTTAAGAGGATATCCTAGCGGCATTTAATCCATACAAATGTAGTCCCGTTTCCTCTCTGAATAATAGCTTTATGGTAAATACTTTATACGATATAATAATATATATCCACCACCGTCATGCCCGTACGTTTTGATTTTTTCCATAAATTAGTTATTGTACAAACTAGATGCCTTTGAAAATGAACAAAAATGCTCGATTTTTAGCGTCATTTTCAGACGTTCGTCAAATTTGATGAATAAAATTTAATAAAAGCAAAACGTATAGGCATAGTCTGTCTTTATTATTCTAAAACTGAAAGAAAATTAAAAATCGGTTCAATTTTGTAGGAGGAAACGAAGTGATGTTTTCGCATATGGTAAAATCAGCTCGCGCTCCAGTTGTCCCTTTCGCTTTCCTTGGGGCGCAACGCGATAGCGATAGCTTTCTGAAATACCTACTTATCCGACCGCATGTCCTCATAATGTAGCGCGTTGAGTTTATAAATATTTGTTTGGTTTGTAATTTCATATTTAGTATTAATAACTTGACTAAAAACACCCTCCAAGTATTCGAGAAGGCAATAAAAAAAACAAAAATTTTGGCAAAACCATAGGTTTATTTTTTTTTATTTTAATTTGTCTTCTTAATCCTAGTTGTATCCATAGGATTGGACGACTGTTGTAAACGGCGCCGTCGCTTTCGCCACCTTCTCGCCGGCTTCCTTGGTGATTTTCTAAAACATATATAAAAATCTTAAATAATATAAATAAATTTTTATATTACTTTTCACATATGAAATGAATGTGTAATCAGTAATTTTTAATTCTTTTCATAAACCTCAAATAATGTAGGTAAGTGTAATTAATCATCATGATTAAAGTGTATCCTATCACTCTTTTAATATGTTGATTACTCATAAAAATGAGACAGACAATAGGCAAACAATCAAAAGTTGGCGTAAACGCCAGATTAGTGCTCAAGGGGTTAAGATGCTCCAAATAGTTCATTATTATACAAAATACAAAACAGATACAATTTCAATTGAAAGTATTTCAAGACACCTCTTGAACAAGACAAATTTGAAATTATAAAGGGCAATCGAATGCCTCTTTCTGGTTAACTCAAGAAATGGAGTGAGATTTGTTTTCCATTTTACTAATTAAACAGCTAAATAAGTCGACCCACAAAGATAATGTTATATATATATATAATTCAATTAACAATTATATACTTCATCCATGAAGGTATATAGTCTATCTTTTCGACAGTCTGTATGTAGTGTTATTACACCAACATAATATTTAAATTATAATACTTGTTAACGCCATCTATTATCATATATATTCTCTTCTTATTCTAAGTTATTTCTTGTCTATATTGTCTATACACCCCGCTCTATTTAAACTATGTATGCATTATCTCTTCCTATTCAAAAACGGAACGCCAACACGCAACCGTCGCTGCTGTCTCTAAGTGCACATTATATTACTTACGCGAATATAGAACATTCATAAAGTGAAGTGAGGTGAAAAGTAAACTCTGAACCAGCTTAATCGAAGGTTACTAATAAAGGTAAGTTCCGTTTGCTCCATTTAACATCATCATCATTAATAAAACATTGCTAGTTTTTTATACTTGCTTTTCAATGAGGTTTAATGCTGTGGTATTCAATTAAAAACAATATAAACTTAATAAACAAATAAAACTAAGACATAAATGGAGCATTCCACTTAACTGAATTTAAATGTAATCTTACATGTTTTAATAAGTTGAAGTTACCATCTATACAATATTTACTTGATTTTAAAATATGATTATTTAACCCCTTGAGCACTAACCTGGCGTTTAAATATGGTAAAATCTAAATTTAAGTTTGGTTTAAGTAAAATAAAAGAGTAATGTGAAAACAAAGGATAAAAGAAAGAAATATAGAAACAAGAGGCAAAAGAACAAGTCCAACAAAAGAAAATAAAGGGGAATGGGGGAAAGATTTTATTTATTTATTACCGAGTTGTTACCAAAGTCCCTGATTATGTCAGGGGGGAATTTAAAAAAAAAAAAAACCTGGCGTTTACGACAGCTTTCCATTGTATTCCTAATGTCTCATTTTTATGGGTAATCTACATGTTAACAACACAATGATAACTTTATAATGTGCAGATTAGATGATTCAAGAATAAATTATTATTTATACAAAATAATAAATTATGACATTATTCAGCATAATAACACTTAAAAAAAATGACACTTTAATTGCATGTAAATGTTAAAAACTGATTTTAACATAGTGGCAATTGAATAAAGATTAGAAGGATTTATATGAGATTGAACAGAGCACTTATTATTTAGGAAAGATAATGGCGTAGTGGATAGTGCGGCAGGATTTAGCATCAATGGACGTGGGTTCGAACCCATCTATTAAACTATAAAACCAACCTGAGTTCGATTAAGGAAAACATTGAGAGGAGATACCATATCATGGTGGTAGGGGGGATTTTCTAATAACACCTGCTTGGATAGCTATCACCCTCAAGTTTGAAAACCTGTCACCAAACACCAATAGGTGTGTCCCAGCAGCAGTAATTAAGAACCAGTACCTCTAAGCTTAGAGCTTCGTCACTTTACATCAGATGAGATTGTGGTCACAACGCTGAGCCTATATAGTTAAATTTTTTTTATCAATAACTGACCTTGAGTTTCCTCTCATAGGATATCAGCTTGATGGCCTTCACTTTCCTCTTGTCCTCAAGTTTACGGACAACGTCACGGTACTTCCATCCGACTTCGTGCGAGAGACGTCCCACATGACAGTACTATAAATAAATTACTTTTATGGACACACTAAAAAACTTTTAAAAAACAATAAACAATTCAAAAACAATTAATATCTCAGTTATGAATGTATGCAACATGATACTTCAGTCGCAAATTACCCTGGATTAGTAGAAACATCATAGAGAAATAAAAAAAAAATAATTTGTTAAGTTCACTATAAACTGGAACTGGGTTTATTGAATACAATAAACGAATATTTAAGTTCAAAATGAAATACATAAAAAAAATATCAATTACAATTTATTTATGGATATTTACGTAAGTGCACACATTCTGTAATTAATCTATTACTACTTAAATGAAAAATTAGTGGATAAGTGAATCACACAGTGTCAATTTAAACTTTTAACCATAGGGATTCACACTAAAACACTTCACTTATTTCCCTTATTTATTAACACAAAGAAACTATATCTTGATATATATGCGAAAACAAAACCCAAAGTATTTACAATAATAATTTGATCCATACCAGTGCGACAAAGCATTCGACAGCGCGATTGAAATCGACACTGGCGCCATCATTTGGCATAAATGAATGAACATTCAATTAGACACACAGAAAAGGCAAATCGATTAAAACCCATGAGCACTTACCTGGCATTTACGCCAGCTTTCTATTGTTTTCCTATTGTCTCATTTTTATGGGTACTCGACACATTAAGTAACATTTAGTACCTATGGCTTACTGTTTATACTATCTTTCCATTAGTATAATCAACATATTTGTTTAATCTACACATTGCACTAAACTGTTAATGTTAATTAATGTACTTAATTAACCACTACAGGATAGCAGAACTTTATGACACAGCAATGTTCATTTACCCAGCGAAATAATTATTAAAACGCATATTATATCCAATGTTTTTTTGATATTAACTATTCATCCAAGAACTCACTCAATCATACACGAGAATTGGTCCATTAATCAATATAAACTACACTATTAAAAGCAAAATTTTGTTATAATAAGCATCGAGTTCAGTAGATTTAAACATTTATCTCCAATTATTTGTTGTTATGCTTATAAAATAAAAAAAAACTATACATACTTTACGGCCAGGCTTCAGACAGAATACACGTAGTGCTGCAGGTACTACGACACGACGCCTGTTGTCGAACGGTGGTGGACAACCATCATATGTACGTAGCCTCCTCAATGCATTCTTCCCACGCTCAGTCTTATGTGGGATCATTCCTGAAAACAAAACAAAAACAAAAAAAAACAGATTTAAACTCCAGTAAATCGATTTTTATAGCATATTTACTTATGGGTAAGACTTCATTCAAATGTTTTATTATCACAGCTCTCAAATAATGTAGGTAATGAAAATGCATTAATCATTAGTAATAAAATTAATTTTATAATAAAAATAGCATACACAATGTATTTGTAAAAATAAACAGTTTGTAATAATAATTGAAATATAATTATCAAACATGTTATAATATGCCCTAAATTGCACCTAAAATACATGTATAATTTTAACCAAGATCACGAGATTAACCCCTCGAGCACTAACCTGGCATATACGCCAGATTTTCATTGTTTTCCTATTGTCTAATTATTTATAGCTAATTGTCATATTAAAGTATTTACAATATATTTTTTTAATATAGAATCTGTTTATTCACAAAACACATACATCACAAGTAATAAAGAGTCAAAATTATAATTGGCAAATGTTTCACATGATGTTAGTAACTTTTCAAGGTAGCTTTAGATTATCAATACAACCAAATTGAAAATGGTTTAAGAAAAATATTTACATTAAACTTCTACACAAATGTTATTGTTAATTTTTATTACTTTAAATCACTAATTAAAATGTTTACTAATATATATTTAATTAATAATATTCAGTAAAACATTAAAAACAGTAAAAATATGTTGTGATCTAACACATAATCCATATAAAACTGTAATGCAAATGAACAAAGAGAAAATTGGGATATTCTATAAGTGCATATATTGATATATCAAATATTTTAATTTTATTATCATTATAGTAAAATTAGTTTAGTTACCTCTGACGGTCTTCCAGAGGATTTTTGATGGAGCTCTGAAGTGAAAAGGTCCACGGGCTGGGTTGACATTACATCTTTTTTACGAAGGAATGACATAAACTTCAATTTGTTCCTGAAATTGACCTTTTATTAGTTTCGTTCTCAATTAACATATTCCAGGCAAATTTTCATGTAAAAATCAGACTAATTTTGTAACAACATGAGCTTAGCATTCAGTCGCAAATTACCCAATTTAATAACATCATAATATATTCTATTCAAATTTGATAAAATACCCTTGTTTTGTTAATTTGTAAGTATCATTATTATTAGATTTAATTTAAGATTTACTGTTGATATGTTTCATATATGATATGAAAGTTTTTGCATATAAATTCAGCTGCAGTAAAAACAATAAAATACTACAATTTGATAATTAGGTACTCAAAGTTTATGGACAATCTATTTCTCTTTATATTCGAATTATTGGTCCCAATGTACGTGTACTATAAAATAAAATTATAATATGAATTTAGAAATTACCTGAAGAAATTGCCGGAAATGTTAATCTGTTCACAACGAACGACCACAACTTTGTTTCCTTCCAGCAGGACCTTAGCAATTACTGCGGCCAGTCGACCGAGCAAGTGCCCGCGCCCGTCGATTACTATGGCCTAAAACAACCAAATAGGTAACCTAATAGACGACATCCAACATAACCCTACTTATCATCAACAAACATGTACATAAGCACTAAATTACGAATTAACTCTAGTTTAGGAAATCACTATAACGTTTATTTAACATTAATCATATAACAATTAATAATTTAACCGAAAATTATAAACCAAACACCACTCCATGCACGTGTAACATACATATTGCGGAACATCACGTTGCCATTTAATTATGAAAATCACATCATTAGATAATATAAGGTAGACTTATAGTAAGTTAACTTTAATTATATTTTTTTAAAGGTGTTAAACATTTAAATTTATTTTTTAACCTCACCTTATTACTAAAGCCCGTCATTTTCACGACAACAAAACGGAAAAGAAATATTTTTTTAAACAATATGGCAACCGGATTCCAGTGTTGCAATGCTGGATTTGGAAAGAGAGCTAGAAGTATATAAAAATAGATAAAAAATATTTCAGTAAAAAAGAGCTAAATAAAAAGCATGTGAAATTAACATTTTAATTATTGCCTTATAATAATATAGGATAACTTATACGGTAATGTCTAAAAATCTTACAAAATTCAAGCAGAAACGAAGCATTTTAAGACAGTTTTCACCCTCAATTTTCGTAAGTTGCCATTGTATTTATTTTTTTGAATATATCTTTCGCCAATTCGTAATTGAGATGTCTATTTCTGCGCCTTAAATTTGACCCATTTAACGCAAGCGCGTTTGTGTTTATCATATAATATAACATATCTCTTCTATATAATTCTGTGTTGAGTAAACAAAAAATGTATGTTACTGGCTCTAAAACTCTTTTGTTTTCTCCCCTGAAAATTGTTAGATAAGTCACTAAACCATTAATGTCGTTAAATCTATTTTTTCTCTTTAAGACAAACAAAAGTTGTCATTTCTAGCATCGATGAATAATAAAAAAAAATCTAGTAAAAAAGTCGCAAAAACGGCAACACTGCCGGATACAGTTCGAAAATTGCCAATTTATAATGTAAATAACTATAAACGACACTGGCCACTTTTATTATTCATCACTGCTGGCCACTTAAAGGGGATTCGATGAAGATTCGCATTAAAGTCAAATATTTATATTTAAAGTCTATTTAGATTTTAATAACACCAGATCAACATCTTACGTCTTGTAGAATATTTTCAAATCACAAATACGTACAAGTACTTAATAATAAATTACCTAATTGCAGGAAAATAGCTGAACATACTAACAAAATTATTACCAATCGTGATTATGCAGAAATTATTAAGTTCTAAATTTGAAGTACATTAAAAAATATATAGCTTCGGATGAGAAAAATTAGAGATACCATAACTAAGCGAGCTCTTCATTATGCAGCTTGAATCGGTTGACAAATAAAATAATGATAATAATTTGCCTAATAATAATTTTAACTAAGATAACTCATTTTTTACAATCTCATTGATTAAAACGAGTAAGTATAAATGTATGTGCGACGCGGTGCTTGCGAAAGCCACCCCGTGTCGCCCCCATCCCAAATGCAGCGGACGGCCCCGGGGGGTTTTAGTGGGTATTTCCCACACTGGCACGGAACTCGTCACTCCGTGCCCCCTTACCTATTGTATTGGGGGACTTCGGTCTCACTAATACAATAGGTAAGGGTAGTGCGTAAATGCATTTCCCCCGTTAAAAAAAAAAAAAGTATAAATGTATGTAAGCTTTAATACAAAATACCCCAAAAAATGTAGTATTTCCAAAACACTACATTTATTACTCATGCTTAAGTACTAAGCATAAGCTTACGTGTAAGTACTTTAAGTACTAAATCGCTGAATACGAATATTCCGTAAAGCTGCTGAAACCGAATATAAAAGGAATAGTCGGCCCATCTTTAATACCAAATGTTTAAGCTTATAAAGTCACAAATTTATGAACTAGAAAAGGACGATTGAGTATTAAATTATAAAATTAGGTTAGATAAAATAATTAAAAAGGCCATTAAATAAGTTTTGACGATGTGGTGTTCATCTGTAATTAATAATTGATACCGATTTTATTTCCGAGTAATGCACTAATCATGTTTAATATATTTCTTAGCAATTATTATAGCGTCAATATCACAAATAATTTTAAAAACCATGAATCTGCTAAAGTTACTCGTATAACGTATTTTAAACGAAATACTAAAAAATTACCTAACAGAGAAAAGGAAACTTTTCTTTAATGCATTCATAGATATCACTATGTCAATTAAATATTATCCTTGCAGTGAAATATTGGATCCTTAATATATCAGCATTTTTATGGGATATTTTAAGAGTAATGTGATTGGTTAATTATAATCACATTTCAATTTCATAAACAATAACAAACTATAATGAAATGTATTTCATTGGTTATAATTACTACAACATTTATTGCGTCCTTAATTAATGAAATAGCTTTTTCCCACTTAGCATGCTAAATAAATATCGCAATAATTTTATTCTTTATGACTATTTCTTCCATAGAAAGTTAATTTTGGGGTGCTTGGCTCAATTTTGGTCTGTCATGTTGTCGTCCTTGTTTTTAATTTATTATATTGCTGTATTTGACTATATATTATGTAATTTTGGTGGCATTTACGTGATATAGTGTAGTTATGATACACAAATGTAATGAAGTGAAAATAATGACACGGAGCGTGAATTTTGAAATGTCCCGATTATTCCCGTTGTGGTTTTAACAGAAGGCCGCCATTCACTTATTGATAGTTCCTAACGTCTGACTTGGCTGCATGGACAACTAGTTTTGCCTTTTCCTTAAAAAGTAAATAAAACAAAAAAAATTATAAATAGATAATTCCCATTCTATGTAAATTTATAAATACTAATGTTACTTTTTATTAAAGATATAAAAAATAATAAAACCCTTGACATGTAATTGTAAAATAATTTTGAAATCAAACAGTGAGCGGTATAAGATAAATTTATCAGATTTGTTTTCGAAAGTCCTGTATACAAGGAATTTACTAAAATATATCTCATGCGAAACCACAGTTCTTTATGCAATTTTAAGAAGAGTCTTGGAACATTGTTTGGCGACTGTCCAATTTCAGTGTTAAACACTTATTGCAAAGAAGAGATATAAGACAATTATATATTCTGAAATAAAACAGCAATATGGATATTCCTTACAAAAAGATTTTTATTTACTTGTTAACCTTCATTGCTTATGCTTACACTGGTATTGGGTCTACTATGTTGAGAAATCTGAAAGATGCAGTGTTATCTGCAGAGTCAGTTTTTGGAGATATGTTTCGCAATGTGATAACAGTTGCTGAAAGGTTCAGATCCTTGCATGAAGTGTTTGATGCTGCTGTTGAAGAAGAGTGCATCTTTACCTGCCCAAGAGGTAATCCATGGTGTTGGAATAATATTCAAAATAAACAACATAATTTGTTCTCTAAAATTAACAGATTAATTTAGTTTTCATTACTTTCTACATAAGTTCTTTTGTATTAAGTATTATAAATTGTATTTGAGATATGCAAAAAAAATAGAATTCTTATATATAAATTTCAGCACTGATTTTATGCTGCATACAATGAATTTTTAATGAAAAATGTTATATTAGTTATGCATTCCTCAATCTTGTCCTTCATTAATGAGGTTTCATATTGTTAAGAATTGAATATGATTACTTGAATAAAAAAAATTGTTCTAGGTCAAAGGCCCATTCGTAACCGAAACCATGTACCAAAGTCTGATGGCTGTGGCTCGTTAGGTTTTGATATATCATCAGAATATTTGCCACTTACTGAGATGAAGAGGTGTTGTGATGTTCATGATATCTGCTATGACATATGTAATAGTGGAAAAGAACAGTGTGATTTAGACTTCAAGAGATGTTTATATGATTACTGCGATTCATATAAATCTATTAATGTGGGTGGAGATGCTATTACTAAAGGTAACAACAAAAAAAAGTGATATTATAAATTCCATATAAAACTAGGTTGGAAAATATGAATTCCATTAAAAATAGTAACTACATTATAAGTTTCAATATCTGTTAATTTGTATTAAATAACAATGTAATTGATAATTATAAGTTTTAAAATGGGATGTTACAGGTTGCAAAGGTGCAGCAAAATTATTATTCACAGGAACATTAACACTTGGCTGTAAATCATATTTGGATGCACAAAAAAAAAAGCATGTTACTGCCCTCCAACTAGAAATAAACAGAAAAAATATCCTGGAAATGATGAATTATAAAATTGTTTGTTAATGAAGGAATTTAATTTTTATACAGAACTTTCACTCTGGTTGCTATTGTGCTGCAAAAAAGTTGTAAGTAATAACTACATGAATATATTGTATGTGTGATAATAAAACATTTAGTTTAGTAACATATATATTTTTATTTCCAGTGTACCATGTATATAAATATATATATATATATATATATATATATTCATTTTGCTGATTAAATGGAAAGTTTAATTATATAATGTGATGGTGAAATCACACACTTTAAATAAAGTAATTGTTGCTGTTTTTGGTTTATTTATAACGTTTTGCTTATGTATGGTGTTTATTAAATATTACATTGTTTTAAAATGAGAAATGGGACATAGAAGCTGCACTTTAATATTAGTGAACAGTGTTTACGCATATCTTGAAATTGTGCTTACATGCATTTTATACAATATTGTAATGAAGGATAAAGTTGTGTTTTTCATGAAATAAAAAGTTATTATATAATCCTTTTTTTATTAATTTAGCAATAAAAATTACATCTTACTAGCAGGTATTACATCTTAATATTAAATAATTTATTTGCTAAATTTAGAGTATGGGGATTCTTATAAATCTTACAAAAGCACTTAGGATATGATGCTACTTGTAATATTTCATGTGGCTTTTGTAAAATGCCACAAGTCGAGGCCTTATAAATACATAAACATGCTACTGTATGGATGCATAATTTCAATACAGTCAATATAAAAAATAAATCATCACAATGTAAATAAATGCATGTAAAAATATGATATAATAGATTTATTGTTTCATCCTAGAATGATTTTACCTTAGCATTAGAAAATAAATGTGAGCGAATCTGAGAGATCACTTATGATTTTGCTATATATTTATTCTATGTCAAAAGTTCTTTAATCTCCTCTTTCTCTGCAGCTTCAATGTAGGGTGTCCCATCAGGTGTTTTCCCGTTTTTAGATGCTCCCTATAATTATAAATGTAATAATTAAACTATAAATTCAGTTTAAAGGATTCAAATTTGTAGCTTGACAGTATTAAGCAATGGTTTTAAAGTAAATATTTATGTACTAAACTAGCTGCTCTCTGCAATTTTACGCACATAGTTCCCATTCCTGTGGGATTTTCGGAATAAAAACTATCCTATATCCCTCCATGGATTTCAAACTATTTTCATAGCAAATTTCATCCAATCAGTCCCTACTGGACTTTAGGTTTATTCATTACATACAAACAATACAAATCTTTATTTATAACATTAGTGTAGATGTAAAAACTTACTATTACACACATCGTTTTGTTTTGTTTACCTTAGATCAAAGAATTTCAATGCTTATATAAAACATCTTACATTTTTTAGTAAAGTTTTCACACAGTCTGTATGACCTTCCCATATAGCAGCCAATAGAACAGATATTCCATGTTTGTCCACTACCTAGAAACATTTTTCCATTAAAATATACCAATATGATAAAAAATGTATAAAAGTTTTAGTTAATAGACTGTTGTTAGAACACTTATAATGATTTATTTTATATTTCACACATTTAAATTACAACTTAATGTTGTAATAGCATTCAAGGATGACCAATCTTTGTAAAATTTTCTAATTTAAAGGAGATTCAGTTTTGTTTTTAACTTACATTTGGATCAGCACCTTTGTCAAGTAAATAATTCAAAACAGCAGTTTGTCCATAGTCAGCAGCATAATGAAGAGGAACTCGGCCATCTATAGAAGCATTAACATCTATTTTCTGAAACAACAAGTAGGTTTGTGTAGCATATAATATGCCACGTTATTTTTTATACGGATTGGCAACAGTAATTAAAATTATAACAAAGGCTGCAATTACGTCCGCGATAAACACATTGTTGAAGATTTTTTCTCAGTAATATGTTCTCTACTATATAGAAAGAATTTCTTAAAAAAGGAAAATATAATCACTTTCTCATGCCAGCAATACTTTGCAATTTCTGTTGTAAAATAATTATTTAAATTTAGACCACAAAAATGTTACTAACCTTGTTTTCTATAATGTCTTTTACTTGGTCTATATCTCCGTTTTTTTGATTCCCCAAACTAATTCACTCATTATTACGTACTTTCTAAATCTTTTGAAAAAATTACGCTTACAGAAACCGATCACAATGGAAATAAATGGCGTTCTTTGACATAAGGTACAGCTGTCACAGTGCTACCAACTTTCGGGAATATTCATACCTTTTCTAATTCTTAAATAATGGAATCTCTGTACACACAATTTATGCCAGTGTCATGTGGATAAGATCTATTTTCAATCTTGCATCAGCATTACCAACCAAAAGTTAATGAATGAAGAAAACACTTGGAATGGTGTCCTAGTAGATGAATGCGGAAACATGGGTGTTATTAATGAAGTCAGTGTGGATGAGGTAAGGAGTGTGGTGAGAAGTATGAAGAATGGAAAAGCTGTTGGGCCAGATGAAATACCAGTGGAAGTGTGGAAAGTATTGGAAGAAGATGGATATAAGTGGCTGACTTTATTTTTCGGTAAGATGTTGCAAGATATGACGATCCCTGACAAATGGTGCATTGGTTCGCTGGTGTACCTATCTATAAAAATAAGGGTGATGTGCAAGACTGCAATAATTACCGAGGAATAAAGCTCATGACACATAGTATGAAAGTGTGGGAGAAGGTGATAGAGAAGCGACTGAGAGAAGAAAGTAAGATTACACAAAACCAGTTCGGTTTTATGCCGGGTCGAGGTACCACAGATGCCATATTTGCATTGCGTCAGCTATGTGAGAAATATAGACGCATACACAAAAACCTGCATATGATATTTGTGGACCTGGAAAAGGCATACGACAAGGTACCACGAACGGTTTTGTGGTGGGCATTGAAAGGGAAAGGTGTGCCTGTGAAGTATGTAGAGTTAATTCGTGCTATGTACGACCAACCGCGTACGTATGTCCGGTCAGCTGCTGGCAACACCGACGAGTTCAGGGTATCGGTAGGCTTACACCAAGGGTCAACCTTGAGTCCATACCTCTTCCTGTTAATATTGGATGCCTTGACAGCGGATTTACAGGAAGAGGCACCTTGGTGTATGTTGTTTGCCGACGATATTGTCCTTGTCGGTGAGGATGGAACTGGGGTCCAGAGCAGATAGGTAAAGTGGCAACAGAAGCTGGAGAGTGTCGGCCTAAAAGTGAGCAGATCCAAAACGGAATATATGTTTTGTGATTTCGGCGGCACCTCTAGTTCAACTGTCATAACACTAGATGGCACTCCAATGCCAATCTGCCACGAGTTCAAGTACCTCGGCTCACTCCTGCAAAGCAATGGCGAAATAGACCGGACGGTAAAGCATAGAATTAACGCAGCATGGATGAAATGGCGGCAGGTTTCGGCTACTACATGTGATCCGCAAATCCCCTTTAAATTAAAGGGGAAGATTTACAAGAACATAATACGACCTGTCGTCTTGTATGAATCAGAATGTTACCCCATAAAGGTGACGCACGAAAGAAGATTACATGCAGCTGAGATGCGAATGTTGAGATGGATGTGTGGGGTAACAAGAATGGACAGGATTAGGAATGAATATATTAGAGGAAGTTTGAAAGTGGCGCCAATAACAGACAGTGGCGCCAAAGAAAAGATGGATGGACTGTGTGAAAGATGATATGTTTAGAAAAGGAGTAAATGCAGGATGACAACAAATAGAGAGGAATGGAAGAGGAAGACATGTTGCGCCGACCACAAATAAAAATGGGAAAAGGGTAGGGAGATGATGATGATCAGCATTACCAAGCTCCAGCAAAACGGTGGCCCATACTAATCGAACTTTCCATGGAGCTTTGTCGGGACCTTATAATAAATGTTACACGTTATTCTCCATAATAATAACTTATAAACAATAACTAAACCATATCACATAGAATTTGAGAGGTTTGCGACTTATCGTGGTTTGAGTTAAAGAGGTTCTACTGTAGTTGGGAATTATTGTTTATCTCTGGTTGGGTACAATCTCTGCTGCCAATCATCGATCAATTATCTCCGCTGTCTTCTTTTTGTGTTTTTTTAATGCCTCTGCATGGCTTGCTTTTTAGCTAGTGTCAAACAAATCTTTCCTTGTGTCAATTTATGGCTTGACAAGGTTTGAGAATCAAATCGGTTTCAAACATTATGTACCAATTTACACCAAAACGCGTGAAACAAAACCGCGAATGAAATAAGGATTCAAATAGAAATCAGAATAATTTAAATAAGTAACTAAGAAATATTTAAGTAACTAGTTCTACAGTTTAATGCTATTATATACAATAAATTCATGTAAAACATTATATACAGAAGGTTCACAAATTCTAAGTAGTAAAGAAATATTAGTAAGGAGAGGAATAGAAAGAGAGACTAAAGACTCGTAGAGAGAAGAATAGTCATCCAAAGGACAAGAAAGGAAAACAAGATTCATGTCACACTCACAGGCAGCACTACCTTCTATTCCAAGTTTATTTAAATGTATGGGTAGACAAACATGGCCGAGACGCATACGGATTAACACGGAGGTGACAGTTTACCGAAGGACATTCTAGCAAACCATGGCTTCCTGGAAACTACCGATTGCACAACATACAGAAAACGTCTCTTGATCTGACCACTCTCTCTCCAGTGCATGTTCCATGAATCATGGAGATATACGCTAGGTAGTGCAGTAAGATCTCTGCTGTCGATAATAAAGTATGATAATAGATACAAGGTAATAATATTATAAAGAAAATAACATGAAAAAAATATTCTTGATAATTTTTAAGCTATAAATCACCTAACATTATAGTGTACTTGCAATGAAGGAATAAGAAATATTATATTGTAATCCTGTAATTTCATAATACGTTATAATTATACAAAGTTTCCAATAATAAAATTATAACGCATAATTACAAATTACATTATAGTAGTTGCCATATAATATAATGACCGCATCACTAGGAGATAAATTTTAAATGTTTGATAACGGATTCTTGTATCTTTTTTCTATATAATCATATTAAGTATAAATAATATAAATACTATTTTTCTACTTATACCACGATTACTTTATGTTTCTTTCTTAAAATATAAACTTTTAACAAGTACAAATGGCTTCCAGAGTGCAAATAGATTATATTTTACAAATACCACCAAATTCTAAAGAAGCTACTAAACACATTTTAGTAAGTGTGATATGGTCTATACAGTGATTCATAATGTGACGAGAAAACTTATAACTTGCATCTTTCCAGCTAATATTAATAAATAAAGTGTACCCTGTTGTACGAGAAATATGCGATAAATTACGTTCATCTGGCGAAGTTCCTGAAGTTGTTAAAGTTCGAGATGTTTACACTTTGTGCTGCAATCAAATAAAGAAATGTATAGTGAATTTGTTAGATATCTTTAGAATGGAACATGATCAAGCAATATTATTACAGGTAGGTTTCAATGAAAAGCTTGTTGAACTTTTGTTTCTCCTTCAAGGAGTAATTTTGTGCTCAAGTATCAGCTCTGTAGAAATGTATTATTAGTGGTTTAAAATACGATAAAATTACCTTTTTTAGGAGAGCCGTCAATGTAATTTAGAAAGGTTGCAGTGGTGTATAAACAAACTTGTATCAGTAGACATTTATTTAGGTAACAATTTACTGCAAAATGGAGATGATACTGCTAATGATTCATTGAGTGTCACTGTTATGTACTTTGTTAACTGGATTGATCATACTTTTGATGTTTTGAATAAACTATCAGATACAATTTATAGAACTGATTATAAAGATAATAACAACATTTATAATTTATGGAAGAATGATGTAAGTGTATCAATATTTATTTTGACTTAAGATACTATACTTTTATATTAGATTAAATAAAAAAATAAAATATTTTTCTGCCTGTCACAATAATTAATGGATCTATGTTACCCAGTATGTTATAATATAAATAATCTAACTGCAATAATGTAGTAACTCAAAATACAATTTGGTGTCTAAAAGGTGCTTACTTGTATTACTAAAATTATATAGATGGTTTGATTCCTAATTGAGAGGAAACAAATATGATCTAGCTATATAGCTTATATTTATGTTTATTATTTATAGGTGGTAGAATATGTAAGTGAACTTAATGTCTCAATTGATGAACTGTTGTTGTCAGCAATGACTCTATGCAGATATTGTTTACCTAATGATCAGCATGTTGTAAAGGCTCGTTGCCAAGTGGTATGTATGTTTGCAAATTTACTTTTAAAAGTTATTAATACTTTTTAAATAAAACAAATTGTAATAAAGGATCCTGTGAATAATTTCATTTTTAACCTATGAAGCATATAAATTATAGTATGAATAATGTTTAAATGTATGATTATGGTTTTTAAAAATCTAGTGTTTTGTATTACTATCTTCCAAGTAATTTACTTCATGTCAATCAGCTATTCAAATGCCTATATATAGCTATAACATATGCTATTAGTTCTAAAATTACTAGTTAAAATTAATAGGAGATATTAATGATTTGCTTGTGAGTTTATTTAAAGAGAGTGAAATTCATGTCAACTTTAAATTTTACACTTATAAATTCATTATCTTCCAGGTATTCAGAGAAACTAAAGCGCTGTTGTCAGAAATTGTCCAGGGTGATCTCAGTTCTCCAGTGAAGATTAATCTAGAAACATTGAGGCTACCTATTATGCCTTCAAATGTGAATATTCTCATAGATGTGTTAAGAAATGTTCTTTATGTGCTTGAAACCAACACAAACACTGCTTTATTAGCATTGTTAATATACTGTTTTAGTTATAGTATGTCTCCCATAGAAATTTTGAAGCAACATTTTACTAACAGTAAACAAGGAACTTGTTCATGTCTCAATAAAATAGATGGGGATATAACACAAGATTGTATTTATGTCAAAGAATTTGACCTTTATAATGAAAGGTTATTGCAAATTGGATCTTTTGCGGTATCATGTTCTGCTGACCAGAGTAGTAAGTATTTGTTTATTTATCTAATAAGAATAGAAATGGGAAAACAAAAGGGGGGACATATGAATGAAAGAAAAGATTCTGTAATGTAAATTCAAGATGTTTTTAGGTATAGAAAACATTAAGATTTATAAGATTGTCCTTAAAATGTGGTGAATTAGGAAATATATTTCTATAATATATAAAAGCCTTAGTGATTATTGATTAATTTAATAACATATAAAAAGGAGCTATAAAAATAATTTATTACAAAAAAAGATTGTACTTTTTTTAAAATGTTTATTATGATACTTATATCTTATTAAGGAACTTATTATAGGAACACTAAATCTCCGCAGTGGCTTAGCGAGTCTTGAAGGTTTAGATCCTCATTTAGTTCCAGCTTTAATGATGTCCCCAGACAGCCATCATTCTAGACTTCTAATGAACTCTTGGCATCAAGAAGTTCAGGAAATAAGGGATAGTGTGTTTCTAATTGTTGACCCCGCTGCTTTTGCTGAGGTAATTACATTTTGAAAAGTTATTTATATTTAGTTTTTGAGTGCTGAAACTGCGATTGACCCTGTTATAATAAATTTTTAAGGCTTACATTTGATGAAGGGAAAGTTGGTCTTTTTGTCAGTCTGTTAATGAGTTTACAAGTCCAGAATCAAAGCTTCAAAGTATTCAATTTTTGTTGCGCAACAATTTAGAACCTTATTCTCTTAGAAATAAACTACATTCCTGCACAATAATAATAATAGCTTTATTTGAATTCCACAATAGGTAGATATAAATAATTAATTTGATATTTGAAAATTATATTACTAAGTAACCATAACAAATCTATTACTCATGCAATTCAATCTCCCTTTTAATGTGGACCCCCTCAGGGTAAAAGCCTCGCCCAAAGAATTCCATTTTTCCCTATCTTTAGCAATGGTCATCCAGTCTCTCCTTGCTTTGGATACAATCTCGTCCTGCCACCGAACGCCCGGGCGACCTCAACTTCTCACGCCCTGTGCTCCTTTCCATTTTGTGGTGTTCATTGTCCATCGATTGTCACCGTATCTTCCAACATGGCCAGCCCATCTCCATTTAAGACTGTGAGAGAAGTGTAAACCATCCTTTACCTTGGTTGTTTTTCGAATTTATATGTTTCTTACTTTTTCTTAAACTTAATATTTAAGCAGCCCCTTTCCATTGCACAATAATCTAATTAATTATATCATGGAATATTTCACCAAAATTCCGCAAATTGAAGAATAAAAACTGAGATTGAGATCCCGCCAAAAATTACACCGCCATATTTTATCGCCACTCGCAACTACTTAGGTACATTTGTTCACAGAAATCAAAACAGATGTTACGTCAAAAATTGTTGGAGATGTTAAAAAGGGATGTTTATAACAATACAGAAACATGCTTTGTAATAAATATAGGATTTGTTGTGTACGAGTTCTTTGAGGTTTATGAGCGATATGAACCAGATGCTGTGATGGAGCATGAAAAAATTGCTTCTCTGTTAGCGGATTTGAAAAAAGGTAAATACAACATAATTTTTTATTTAGTATCACTTAATAATCAATCAAATTATTTTTATTAAAATTATTCACTACAATGAGTTTTTGGCATAAACTTAGTCTGTCATATTTTTTGATTGATTGATTGATACAACCGAAAGATGTCCACTGCTGGACATAGGTCTCCCACAAAAAGGGGGGAATTGCCATAATCACGAGGGTTGGCAGGCAAGTTGTCGATTGCAGTAGGTTTTTGTGGTCGCTTAGTCGCTTTTTACGACACCCATGGGAAGATATGAGGTGATACTATCCCTAGCCGCCGGCACCACAGGTCTTTAGCCGGCACAACACTGCTTTAGCCGGCACCACACTGCTTTAGCCGGCACCATGCAGTCTGTCATATAGTGGTTTTTAATCCTAAACTTCAGGTATTTGATTTTGACAATGTTTTAACGGATATAGTTTTATCAGTTCACAAGTGACGAAGGATACAAATAATAACATGCAACATGAATTCTAAGTTATCCACATAACCACAATAACTCCCTAGAAAATTGTAGCAATACGGCGACCATTTTGCTTGAGTATTGGATAATGAGGATAATAAATATTTTGTAATTATACGGTATAAAGTTTCATCACATCACCATTATTTCAAAAGTTACTAGAAAAATAACATAATATTTTAAGATAGATTTAGAAGGGAATTATTCACATGTGTTTTACATAGGGTATTAAAATGTTGCTCTTTATTAATCAATAATATATTTTACAATTGCAGTACTAAATGAATGCAAAATTGTATCCAATTTATTGAGTTCACCTGATGATTATCATTACGACGTAAAAACGCCAAAGGATAAGAAAATTTATTTGAATCAACTTTTAAAGCGATTGAAATTACTATACACAGTAGTGAATAGAATAAATGTAGTATTGACTCCGAATGAAAATGATGATCAGCTATTATTGTATGGTGATTGCGGTGATGATTGTGATTTAAAATGTGATGATGCTACACATACAATATATAAAAACAATGCTACATATGTTAATTCACCAAGGAAACTGAATAATTTGTCGAGGACCATATTTTCCCGTACTATAGACATGTTAAGGTCCTCAAAAAAGAGTTTACCTCTAGCCAAACTGACGAAGAATCTCAGGTTGAAAAATGTGATGAGATTAGTTTTTCGGTACAATTGGATCGGTTATTTAATGAAACAAACCATCTGAATAACAGTGAAGTGAGTCCAAATAATAGTGCAGTGAATCCAAATAACAGTGCAGTGAATCCATATAACAGTGAAGTGAATTTAAATAACAGTGATGGGAAGATCTTTACAAGAAATTGTTCCCATAAAATCCGTGAACCATCTATACTGTATAACTTTTCACCGGCTAAAAGGTCTTCGATGAGGAGAATGATACTGAATAGACATTACATGTCTAATGATAAGTCATATGAGACCGGATTGAACGAAGAGTCAGTTTTGGATACAGATAGTTTGATGGAAGATACGAGTTTACAAATAACTGGTAAGTGTATCCAAATTGTTTTTTGTTAAGCATTAATTATTAATTTTCAGTTGAACACGGGTCGTCCATTAATCACATGAAACTTGAAAGGGTTTGGAAAAAAATCACAAAACATAACAAGGGCAGTGAGATATCAAATGTATAGGTTTTTCGATAAATATGCGATGTTTGAACCGAAAAATGGCATATGACATTGACTCGCGGTTGCCTGGTATGGATTAACAAAAATTTCCAGAATAAAATTAGGTTATATCTGGATTAAAAGAATACTAATTCTTTTTACCTTATACATATCATACGAATGATACGAAATTGTTTTTATCACAATAGTAATATGATTTTTGGTCTAACCCAACCTACCTACGTATTAGGTCCCTTTGACAAAATTGGGAATAAATATGGCGTCGGATAAATAACCCGAATATTTACGTTCCCTTAAAGCCTTAATCTAGAAATTTTTAGAAAAAATCTAGAAATGAATAAACAGATGATGGGCCCTTCCCTACTCAATCGTATTATTGACTTGAATCTTGATTGAAGCGATGGTGTCGCAGTTAGTAGAGTGATCGGATTCCACGTTGACGGGTGGACGCAGGTTCAAACCCACTTGGAGGCTGAGCTTACAGTGAAGGAAACATCGTGAGGAAACTATTGCATAATGATAGGACATTTTCTAATAATGCTTGCCTGGGTAGTTACTCTCAAATTTGAAAACCTGTCGCCAAATACCAACAGGTGTGTTCCGGCAGCATCGCTTGAAAGCCAGTACTTCTGGGCATTACCATTCTATACCACATCGTCATTCAACATCAGTTCTGATTGTTGTGAGAACACTGTACCTATACAGTATTAAAAAAAGCTAGGCAGTCATGGGGACTGGCAATACCAGGGAAAATTTTGAAAAAAAACTGTTTTATAAAGTGAAATTAAAAATACACGAACTACAGTTCTGAGTCTGATTACTCATCATTACCTTGTTTAGACAAACAACGGGATCATTTAGTAGAAATCGTTTCTACTCGAATAACTTATCACAGCGTTTATGTGAAAATATTTTAGTTGAGGCAACACAAAAAGCATCCACTTGAGTTTAAACGCGATCTTACATTTGACAGACTGTAGCATGTCGCTTAATGCTTACGTCATAGATGACGCGAATATTACAAGTTTTTCCCATACCGAAAATCGTTCAATGCGGCTAAAGAAGGTTTCACTTCAAAAAACTTAGGGCTACGTCCCATTTTGGGTATACTAGTTATAAACGGTCGTTTAAGTATTACGTAAGCAAAATGTATTACGTAAGCATTGGCATAATTTTGAAAACGAAAATTAATAAGTAAATATTTCTTACGTAGTCACCATTCAGACACCCTCATTCCCACATGTCATTAAAAATAAGCAAACAATATACCGTCTGCCCCCAATGACGGTTACGTAATGGTTGTGCGGCCCCTAAATAATTGTAGACTGAAAACTATAAAATATATTTACGTAAATTATTCTTCCATAGCCAAATTTCAATTAGTAGAAAATATTTATTGTCACATATGTATTATAGTTACTATAACTATGAACGCCCTGGACTCCCTTACTTTTCCGTCTCAATATTATTTTGTATGTTAAGACGGGCATCTTCCGAGCGTTGACGCAGTAAAACCGCCTAGTATGACGTGACGGCAAACGGCATTACGTTTGATGTTTCACATCTGCCGCGCTTCCCGTGACGACTGACCATTTTTTTTGTTGTTGTTGTTACAGACATATTGAATCAAATGAACGATCTGACAAATATTACATCAACAAATAATATGTCTCGTTCCAATTTCACAAACAAACCGGTCCAACATAATCAAACATACGAAAAAGATATTAAAGATAAGGGAAGAAGAAACGATCTGAGAGCGAACATAGATAATAACGATACGTCAATAGCAAAACACGTTTGGAATAAACCCGTAAACGTTTGTATAATGGAAACGGATTTCGATGATAGCGAATTGGTATCAAGTATGTCTACACCACCGTCGAATGTGACCACAATGGAAAGGATCTACGATCTGGAATTAGTTGAAAACAAACTAGACAGTCTGAAATCGCAACTGGAAACTAGTTTATAAAAAAAAAACTTTAAATAAACAAATGCTCCGTCCTAATTAATTTTGTTGAGATTATATTTTACATGAAATTTTATAATTTTTTTTTAATTTCTTACAATTTGGTTTATGTTATATGTGTTATATATACTAAGGTTATGTGGGACAATAAAGTTTTTAAGTATTGAATTGCATTAATTTTATTTCTATTAATGTAAAAATATAGTTAGAAGAAATCCAAAATGTGTTATTTATTTATTTAACGTAAATCTTTTGTAAAAAATTCCATTGGTATTACTTTGCTATTATTTTTTTGCTGATAGTACCAGATTATTTTACCCTTGATTCAATGAAATTTAAGTAACTTATTCTAAAGTTCAGCATCTACAACTATGCTTGCCGTCCTTATATTTCATGAATATTAAATCATTTAGTTAAGGTAATCATTTTAGGTTGAAAAATATAAAACGCGGATCCTACAAAACAAGAGTTCTTGTAGACATGTAGCGATTGTTTTTAGAAACAGGAAATGTTTCATTTTCTTCAAATTAATGTTATTTATACGCATTGATCACAACTTCACATGATGTTGAGGGACAGTAAGTCTAAAAGTGACTGAATTTCACGCGATGCTAGGAGGTGAACCTCACCTGTTTCAAACTTTATAGTGATAACTGACCATGCGGTTTTGTTCCACGACCATAGACATCATCATCATCGTCATCGTCCTGCTCCCAAATTGTTATTTGGGGTCGGCGCAGTATGTCTTCTTGTCCCACACATCTCTACCAGCGACCATATCTTCACTCACCCCTTTTGCATAGGGGTCACCACCATAGGCATCGTCTATTAATCATGTAAGTTCAAAAATGGGGGAGAGGGCGAATGCTAGGCAACGAATTCCTAAGCTTTCCAGAATTAAATGAGATTACACTTTCATATTTTTAAAGATAATATTCTGTAATATTGGACAAAAAATACACGTGACTTTGGGTAGAGGGGGTCTAATAAAACCTAAGCCCTTATCACGGGAAAAAGGCTGAATGAAAAAATAAATCACGTGATTTATAAACGATTCCATACTGAGTTTTCGTCGCTTGTGTTTCTCCCCCACCGAAACTTCAGATTGATTATAGTTAAATGGATTCCAAATTGCATCTGTGAACTGATATCTGACCACACTGCTTATAACAAGCAGCCAACATTGCTTCAATTCTACTATAGTTCAGCACAGAATAAACATTACTTTAGACTTGAATAATCAACACTCAGAATATTACATAATTACTCTGTAACTTGACCACTCTCATTAGCTCAACAAGGCTATTAAAATTATCAGTGTATATAGACATAACTGTTATCATTTCCTACGGGGAAGTAAACACTTCTGAATGCAGAAGTGACACGAAATTATTTTAAGAAAAATAATATCAGTAGCTAACTCGTTCAAAAAAGAAGTACAAAGTATTTACTTTTAACGAGATATCAAGTATTCGTGTTCTTTTTTGTAAATTATTCCACGCGTATCTATATGAAATTTTATGAAGAAGTAGGTTTGAAAAAATGTTTTTTTTACGTAATTTTACCATTTTGTATTTGGTTCATTATTATTTAATATTAAAATATAATCAATTGTTTCGTGACGGATATTCAAACGACTGAAACGAAAGTAAGCTGTTATTGAGAGTAAAGAAAATAAAACGTTTGTTATTACATAAAAAACAAAAAACTAAAATGACAATAAACGGTCGTATGGTTTATTTAGAGTTATCAAAAATTAACATTTAGAGTATTTAATAGAAAATTGAAAATATATAAAAAAAACATCGAACCACTTTCATCTCTATGTATACGCAAAAATGCAATAATCGACATAATCGAATAATAATTTATTTATATTTAGCGGTGACCATTTTCTGAGTCAGTTAAAGCCAAAGCCAAAGTCTAGTCAAAGCGATTAGTTCAGAGGTCGTCAAACTGAGGCCCTTGAACAGTATTTGGCGGCCCGCGATGTCGCAAACAATTTTAGTAGAGAGAAATAAATAAATAAAAAGTTAGGTTGCCAAAAGTATCTTTATAGGCAATAACATTGCCATACAAAATCTATGTACATTTACGTTTGGCAGCTCATAAAAATATGTCAATTAGTAGATGGTATCAACTTTTATTATTCATCTCTGGTATCAACTACCCATTCCGTAAAAATGCGGCTCACTATGGTACTTCACATTGACCTGTGGCCCTTGACCAATAAAATGTGACGACCACTAGATAAGATCGAAATCAATTGAAATTTTTGAAACTTTTAAATAATAATAACGAGTGATAAGCGGTACCATACAAAACGGCTTGTATGAATTATTGTAAAGAGGATCGCAATAAGAATTCGAGAGTGACAGTCGCTGCAGTGTGAAAGTGATAAAAAAATTTGCGTGTTTAGTTATTTACTGTAATAGTGCAGTACTGCACGAGCACATTACCACTGCAAATATTCACTTGTGCAGATCAACAGTGAAATAATATTTTACCATATATTTATAATTATGTATATTTGTAGTACTGGTATATAGAAATATAAAGCTTTTAAAATAATTATAAGGCGGTATAATTATTTAAAAGTTGAAGAACCTTGAAGATGCAGTGCAAAATTTTGTTTCTAATATTATTCGTAAGTAATTTTAATTATTGATAGTAATATCTTCTTAAGAGATCTGCGCCATATAATAAACGCTATCTATTCATTTAGCATATTGCATTTAAGCATTATCCATACATATTACAGAATTTTGAAATTGAAGTAGGTATCGACTTTTTACTTTTATAATGGATACGTTTCTAAGTGTGTAAGAGAACATAAAACTTGACATGTAATTTATAAAGTATTACTTAAAATAGAAATAAAATATAATAATAATGTAAAGGTAATATCATCATTGTTATAACTTTGTGACATATTTTATAAAATTATAATATTATAAATATTTTTATTTTTTTTGTTTACTGCTAGATGACTGATTTTAGTATGGAAAACCTTTGTGAAATGTTAGTAAGCATAGGTAGATAGAAATATTCTACGTTAGCTGATATGTGTGGAATAGGTATATCAAATATGTAGTTGCAATAGTTTAGTAAAAGCAATTTTACTGCCTAAACTGGTGAAATATAGCATTTCCGATTTGTAAATGACGGGGAGTACCTTTTAGATATTTAGAAATTTTAAAGAATACATATTACAATTAGATTATCAGGAAATATTCTTAAAGAATCGGCTTATACTATTATAATACGATGCTGGAAAATGCCTAGATGAGACAAATGCCCGTGAATTTTATTTTTACAAGTTAGTATCACAGACGTATAAATCATTTGATTTACAGAGGTGGCGTAAGGCGTGGGCGACGTGGGCCATCGCCTAGGGCATCGGGCCAGTGTCCAAAGATATACATATATAGCTGAGTGCATAATGTATTCTATTTCCATAGCGTTGCGGTCGGGGGGGGGGGGGGGGGGGGGGGTTGGTTCGCTTGTGGCCTTACGAAGTGTACTACGCCCACATCAAAATATAGTTTTACCCAGCACTGTTTGATTACATAGTGAAGCTAAACATATTATGTAAGGTGGCTATAGATAACAATTAGATTGAGGTATTACGTAAGCTAAATTTTAGACATTTTGACTCCCTTCTTTCTCTCGCTGGCTATTGTAAGCTACGTTTCTCCCCTCCATGGTAACGTTGCTGTTCTCATAATTAAAAAAAAAAACTGTTTTTATAATTAAAAGTAAATAAGTAAACATTGCTTATGTGATGAATTTTCTGACCGCCTCGGTCCCCATGTTATCAAAAATAAAGCTAAGCGGAACCCCTGCCTCAAGCTTTTGAACGACCCCTTAATAAGCCTTCTCAGTAACCAACTGTTAGGGGCCTTGCAAATATTAATAGAGGGAGTGGGAGGTTATGCTTTGCTTATTTTTGCTGAGAAAAGCCTGAATACGTAAACAATATTTTCTTAATAATCTTCGTTTTTCGTTTTTAATTATGTTAATGCTTACGTTATCATGCAGTAAGAACTTTTCTTATTCCTAACAACGGATAGGTGGGAGTGTTCAAAAACTACCAAATTTTTGCTGACGCAATTTTTGTTTGTCTCTTTTTATTTGCTGTTTATAGTTAGGGTTATACAGTTTCAATATACATCTATAATTTACTACTTAGTAATTTAAAAAAAAAATGCAGATAAATAACTTCTGGTTCTTTCGATTTGTTTATATGACTACTGTACTTTTACAGATTATGTTTGTCTTCTTCAATTTAACTCGAGCAGCAATTGATATTAGTCAATTATGGAATATGCAAACAGCAGGTATTATACCTTTGGGTCGATATTATTCGCTCACTCGGTGTTTATTCAATGAACAAGTAAGTGTGATTATAAATGAGTAGTGTAACTTTTTAGTAACCCAGTGTTACATAAAGTAACGTGTTTGAAATTTTATATTTATGAAATTTAGATTGGCAGTTATTCAATATAAGTATATATTTTTCCGTTCTATAATAAGGCATTTAAAAACAGTGCTTATTCAATTAAAATTATGAAGTTGTTTGACAAAATAAATATATTTTGTAATAAATATATTTTGTAATAAATATGTGAAATTGAAATTATAAAGATATTAAGAAAAATAATTAAGTGAAATCGTTTCATAATGACTATCACTGTTGATGTAGGCAGAATGAATGTCGCATAATATCTATGTATCAAAACAAAAACTAGGCAGTCATGGAGACTGTCGACAGACGTTTTTACAATATATAATTGAAATTATACACATAACCTAACATTTAACATATAACGTTTGTCAGGTTTTTACATCTATTGGCGCTCCGAGCAACATTTTCAGATAGTTTATTTCATAATCAAAACATACGATAAGCTGAGTAAGTAGACATTTTATTATTTATCTATGAGTGCCAGCACTTTAACGCCATCTGGTACTTGACAAACTATAGCATGTTGACAGGTAACGTCATAGCATTGGTAACGCGAATCTATAAGTTTTCCCCTACCGAAAAACGCTCAACGCCGCTATAGAAGTTTTCACTTCAATAAAATACTCTCAAATTTAACTTTGCCATTTCAAGGGTGGATATTCATGCACCGGCTGTTCAACTGCACTTCATTGTTATCCAACAAACGGAGCTATACAAGTTGAGTGCCGCGGTTTGTTCAGATATTGCCGCAACGGCTTCTGTTCTATGAGTCAAGGTGATAAATGTTTAAATACCGACAAAGTTACTGAGATACCTTCGAGTAATGTCACTTCGCATACCGGTACATCTTCGGAGAAACCAGTAGCTATCGAAGAAAACCATTCTAGTGTCAGTCAATTGCAAGCTCGAAAAAACACGATCGAACAAAATAACGCGATGGAGATTAGTAAACCTACATTCAGTCGTGAGAGTTTAATATCTTTTTTAAAACGTTACAGATTATGTAGATGCTGGGAATTAAATTCTGGCAATGGAATCGAGACCCCAAGTGTGTTATAACATAGATTTGTTTTTTGTAAATAAAAATAATATTAAATATTTTGTTTTTATTTTATTGTCTCATTATTTTATCCATTATGGTTCCGGTCCATTGACACCATAGATAAACTATTAAACATATATAGATAGCAAAGACTATAATATACAGACCGATAATACCCCAAAAATAATCGTAACACGATCAATTATTACCTATTAAGATGAGAGGTGTCGCTCAGTGTTTCAAATTGAATATAAGTCTATCTATAATGACGTCAAAAAATAAATAAACCTTATCTTAAATAAATAACACGTCCTTTTAAAATGTAAAATTTAATATACATACTCTATATATCAGATTTAGTATGTTTCGAATCATTTATTTAATTTGTAAAATTGGCGTAGATATGATAGATTACAATAATTATATAAGTTGAATTATTGATGTAACAGTAATACGGTAATAGCTATCTACTTTGATCGACGCTATATCCGATTAGTAGAATATTAAGGAATAGTACGATAATGGAACGCTATGGTAGAGGATGTAATGTACTGACAAATATAGAGAAATATATGTTTTGTTGTTTTGGATACGTAGAAAGAATAAAAGAAAGAAGATTGACAAACAAATTTACAAGGGGAGTGTGGCTGAGGTATGGAAGCGCTTATAAAAGTGGAAGAAGCGAAAGACGTGTCTCAGGATCATAGAAAGTGGAAGGATGTAGTTCCTGCCTACCCTTATGGGAGAGAGTCGTGACGTTATGTGTGTATGTATTAGTCTCAAAAATGTAATTTTATTTTACCTTCAATTCTTGTCAACACAACCACCACGGACAATCACCATGAGTATGTGTATTTACATCCTTAGATTATATAAAAGGCAACGTCCATGTGTCTGTCTGTCCGTACGTTACTTGGCTGAGAACTGGTGAACCACTTTAAATAGATGTTTTTTTTTTATATTTGTAGATATCTATGGAATCTGGTTAAGTTTTGGTATATATCTTGTTACATTAAGTAATATTTATCAGTAATAGGTACACTTATATTATAAAATAAATATAAATATACGAGGCTCCTTCAATATTACACCAATTATAGACAAAATAACTAAAAACCTTCGGTGGTATGGACAAATTAAGAGACGCGACAGCGAATCACGTGGTGCAAATTGCGCTCAACCTATCGGAGAAGAAATGAAGTAGATGCCGCCCGCCATCGACCCGATGGTCAAATATTAAACGAGACTTTAGACAGCCAAATTACTTGAAATGACAACCCAAGAAAGATCAACTTTGCGCAAAACTGTGAAGAGACCCGACCCCGAATAACGGGATCAGGGATGGAAGAAGAAGAGGTTTATTTACTTATAGCAAAAATAATCTCAATAATAGAAAAAAAAAACTTTACTAAAAATAGCCATTATCGTGCTCATTAGGTAGGCATTTTGTGTTCATTTGGCATAACCTATTAATATTTTCATATATTCAGTAAACATCTATTCTATTCTCGAGACTAAAGTTTATAAAAAAATGTAAAATTAAATTAAATATTCACTAATGCACGAGAGAAATGCAATTTGAGCTAATATACAGTTGGGATGTGGAATTGAATTCCTCTCGCTCGAGTTCAATAAATCATTTTGGTGACAGTAACATGACGCGTGAGGTCCCCATGCGCCCAATCAGCGTAGACTCGTCGTATCACGCTCTCTTGAGACTAAACTACAGCTAAAACCTAAAGTTTATGTTCTCTATAAGGATATTTTTTATTACTTTAATAAAAAAAGTTAAAGTACTGTTTTTTTTACCAATCTATCTATATACTAATAAATTGAAGTGTCTGTTTGCAATGTCATTTTTTTTTACTAAATAGATTGGAATGTATATACGATAACTATTACAAAAATACAATTTTTAAAATTTGGGTCTCTATGTCTGTCTGTTTGTAATGGTAATCTCCGGAACGGCTGGACCGATTTCGACGAGACTTTTTTTGATAGATAGCTGGAGTAGCTCCGGGTAATTTAGGGTACTTTTAATTTTTTGAAGATAATTAGGGTTCCGCGTAATAAAAATAAAATTTATAAAAATTTGAATAAATTCGATTCAATGCACAGTTTTACGAGTGCGTGTTATATTTTTACTTTATCCTAGTACTAAAAGTTTTTTAGGTATATTATTAGGGTTCCGTATAAAAAAATTAAAACGCAGTGAAGAATATTCGAAACGCAGGTGCAGCCGCGGGCACTCAGCTAGTTAGAAATATAACATAGAAACAAGAAACCCTGCAATATTTTATTTGGGGCCGTTGAATTATTGCGTAAACTTCAAATGGAAGAATTTTTTGATGAAAAAGTGGTCCGAATGATGATTCCGTGAGCAATAGTCACTTGTTAATCTGCGTGTTTTTTTTCTTCAAAATTATGCTAATGCTTACGTAAGTAACTATGGAGGATGGGGTAGGAAATTTACTTAATATTGCTGACAAAGCGGAGAAGGCGTCAAAAACAACCAAAATTTTGCTAACGGAATATTTGAACAGGCCCTATGAACGATACAATAGAATAAAAAGGGGCAACAGTCTACACGTTAATCTGTGGTTGCTCGTACCAGTTTAGTCGAGTTATAAATAGATATAAAAATCGTTACCCCCGTACCTATATCTAAAAACGGAAAGGAAACTGTGTACGTCATTAGTTCTTGGGGCGGTCTACAATACCTATTGTTCGTCAAAGGTCAATATATGTATCTACGTGCGGAGAGTCCACGTGACACAAGAATCATAAAGATAGAAAAGCAAGAAAACATTTTAAAAATAGATAAGTCTTTAACGGTGCAAAAGATTTAGGAACCTGTGTTAACGATAGATATTTACAAATTTTAGTTTATCTGTAAATAGACACAGCAGGGTCTTTCCTAGCGTATTACAGTTTTTAATATTAATAAATACTATTGTATCTACATGAAATAAGTATTCATTAATTCTATTGCGATGATTGCTCAGGCGGTAGTGTTGTCGGATTCCACGACGATGGATATAAGTTCGAACCCATCTATCCAACTCTGATAATCCTGAGCTTCTGAGCGCTGAAGGAAAACATATTGAGAAAACCCATATTAATAATGAATTTTTATCTAGCAATCACGCTGAAGTTTGTAAATCTTTCGCCAGTCATCTTTATCTTTATATATATATATATATATATGTACGTCTAGGCTTAGTATCACATCGTCACTTAATATCAGGTGTTATTGCAGTTTAAGCGCTGAATACTTAACGCTTAGTATGAAAATATTAATTCTGTTTATACTTTAACCCCTTGAGCACTAACCACGCGTTTACGTCAGCTTTCCATTGTTTTTCCTATTGTCTCATTTTTATGGTTAATCGACATATTAATGGTTTAAAATATATTTAAAATGATGCAAACAACACGATTATGGTCATGTGATCAGTTATTATAATCATAATTTATTATAGATACTGTCTAATATAATAAAACATTAAAACAAATCAGTGAATATAACTATGGTTAAAAAGAACTTCTTGAAATATAAACAATTGATAAAAAGTATAAAAGTATAACGGCGAGACATTAGATAATGTACATTATTTATTAGTGCTCAATAATGGTTGTAATTTATTGAAACTTATTTTTAAAAATAGCTATATTTTATTTTTTCTATAACATCTAAATAATCATTTGTTACACGTTGATTTTTATTAAGACGTTTAACTGTATTACAGAAAAGAGTGTTATGGCGCATCGGAGTGAAATTCTTATCATGTTTTTTTTTAAAACTATTTTCTGGTTTACTTGGATACTTAATAAGCGGGACCTTCAAGCTATTTATAAACGTGCATATTATGCTGCTTAAGCTGTGAACGCATGCGCGAGCTTTTTCGCGTGCGTATAAAAGGGCGAATACAACAGGCGGACCTATCATTCCCGTCATCAATTCGGAAGAACATCAAAGAATCTTCTTATAAAGTTTAAAGTTAGCTTGAAGTTTAAAAAAGTGTACTACGGCAGAGCTTCAGATAGCCAAAGGTAAGTCAACATTATTTCTTCTTAATTTCAATTTTTCCTACAACTGACAAATATCTATGCATATTATATTTATTCAGGATATAAATAAATGTTGAATTTATAATATTTTGAATTAAGAAATATATAAATATATTTGTTTAAATACAGTTTATAGCTGAAATTAAAGATGTTGTTTTATCCAATTTTCAATAAACGTATGTGAGATAGTTTTGCTTAAAAAACGCATTTTCCGTTTTCTGTACTTTTTATTATAACTATATAACAAAATATTTAAACAAAGCGTGAACAAATATATGATGTTATTATATATGATATATATGATAAAGAAACCATGTTTCTAATTCATTAAAGCACTAAAATACGTTGTATTACTTTATTAGATAATTAAATAAAACTAATAAATAGAAGTAACTATTATTTCTTGTGAATTTTACATCTCATGACTGGACATAAGTGATAAAATTTATATTTTCTCAATAAAATTTAATGCAAATAATTGAGAATTATCAAAATAATTTAAAACGATTTAACTTATAATAAAATATAATTTAACACAAGTATAATTGGTTCAAATAAATAATATAAAGCTATAATATATAACATTTATACAAGAACCCTTCAATTTGTCAGATACTTAGGATCTAATAATAGCCGTTGTAACAATGTAGACATGAACTTTTGAACAATCCTTTGATATTTTGCACTACGCTTTCATTTCCTTTTTTATACGCTAGCTGCAGTTTACAAAGCCGTTCTTCCGTAACGCCGTAGTGACATTTCTTTTATGTTAGAATAATATGCGTGTTGTAAAAATTACAGAATGATACTGTATTCGTGTTACACTTTTCTTTATTTTTCGTTAAAGTTCAAGGCTTCAACGGTACTTCAAGGGTTAAATTAATGTTATTTAAAAATAATTTTAAAGGAGAAAGAAGTGCTTGTTACAAATAAATATAAAGTAATGTTCTATTTAAATTTTTTAAGACACGCATATAATTCGAGGTATATCTTACATAAATTGTGATGATCTTGATAACCTTGTAAATTTTAATGATTAGGTATAGGCAAAGTCAAGCCTTACTCATATGTTAATTTAGATTTATAGAAGCTTATTCGTATTAACGTTTATTCAGCTTACAGTTCTGGTTCGTTTTCGTTCCAATGCCTTTCATAACCCTATTATTAGCACCATTATCATGATCTTACCGTATTGAATATAAAGGTGATGGGTTACAAAACAAGAAAACAATTATTATTTAAAATTATCTTTTCGTTTCATAGTTTTATTATCCGTAAGTTTTATGTATGTACTTGGTTTTTGGTGTTTGTATAGGTTTATAGTTTGATTATCCCATGTTAAGTTAATATGTGACTTAATACGGTACGCTAAGACTCGAATAACTAAGCTGAGTTGCTCGTCAAAATATATTCAAACAAACGAAGCGGGCATAAAATTCACCTTACAACGATGCATTCCTTCACTAAAAGTTTAGATTCAAACCTACGTTCAATTGATGCTGTATGCGAGCTCTCAACCACTGAGCCATCAACGTTTCAAATTCAATTATTTTCCCGAAAGTCCAGATTTTTTATACATAAATTCGTTTAGGACGCTCTTTATTTAAACTCACATACAAATTGTATACTTGTCATCTTTCGAAAGCCCCATTAAAACAAATAAATTAATTCTTGGGATACAATTATAAATATTGCGAAGACTTTATCATACCAAGTAATAAGTATGTTCATAAACTTTATTAAGAGTATATACACAGATTTAAGGAAAACGTTGAAAGTTTCTACCTTCCAGATCCGTGTCTCAGGTGTGCCACATAACTCTCGCTTCACGTAATTGAATCTGCCAACTTCATATCCCTATTAAGGACAAACTATTTAAGATAGCTTTGTTTATTCAATTTGCACGTATTTAGGTCCGGCTTATTTTACCAGTTATGTATTAATTTTCAATTGAATAATACTTATTAAATAATATCTCTGATGAGTACATTGTTTAGTCAAATATACATATTTTAAACAAATACATTTATTCAGATGAGGGACCCATCGAGAATGCATGTCCGAAGACGGCGCGGATGTTTTCTGATTATCGCTGCACTAGCTGTAGCACTATCAACTTATATAGAACAGGTAATTCGATATTTAGTTTATGGTAGCTAAAATATACGCTAACCTGTAGCACATATTTAGTACAATATTGCTGTTAATTGAGTAGTCTAAAATCAAACGCCGTCACATCTAATGCAGGTGTGGCTAAGAATGGTGTTATTAATTAGATTAAAATGTAGCGGATTTTGAAAGGAAGTTCTTTTTTGAAACTCAATTTATTTAGACTACTCAGATTGCGTGGTAAGTAAACGGAGAGCTTGTCTGGTATCATTATAGGTTGAAAAACTAAATACTAGACATAAAAACCTTACATGTTTTTGTTGGCTATTGATTTTAGACGACTCAATTAATATGTTTCAACAGCGATATGTTATTGTTCTGTAAAGCGGTATTTTAGAGAATACTGCTATCTTTTATTAAGAAATGAAAATAAACTAGCTCATGCTCAACAATCAGAATCATATAGCGTTAACAAAGTAGAACGGAATTTATTTCGTTTGATTTCGTGTCTACTATACTTTGAACATACGAATTATATAACTTATACGATAAAGAATTATAGCTAATTCTTTTCTACAAGGTGGTGAGCTTACCAGCAGATACTGGTTATGAATGGCCTACATTTCCTCGAAGAAATATTGCAGCCTTAGCTAGAAGTGGATATTTGAGAAATTCTGGATCCAGCTACAAAAGGAGTATCTCAACTCTTGCTAAGAATGGAATGCTCCCCACATATAGGTCTCCATATGTTGAGACTGATAAACCGGAGCAGGAAGATGAG
Organism: Samia ricini; assembly: GCA_014132275.2. Lineage (NCBI taxonomy): Eukaryota > Metazoa > Arthropoda > Insecta > Lepidoptera > Saturniidae > Samia > Samia ricini. Next base: position 8,602,809 of record AP028159.1, read on the forward strand.
CAGTCAGAAGATAAGAGAAATATGGCTTCTATTGCTAGACTTCGTAGCTATTCTACCATGAAAAGGAACATCCAGGCTTTAGCTAGGGATGGTTATCGTGTTGGTAGGGGACAATATAACCTACAGGATGAAAAACGTAACATTGCTGCTCTGGCCCGAAATGGACTGCTCCACAAAAAAGATGAAACAAATGGGGAGGAGTATTATTACCCGTTTTATCAAAATCCTATACCTCCTCTATCAGAAATCGATGGCCCTTTCGATTTAAATGAAATGTACGACTTTCAACAGTCAGTCAACCCTGATTTTTTCCCCCCTATGTCACAAGTGTTCAAACGCAGCTCTGCAGAATCTCAACAGGATTATTTCAATCAAAAGGGTGATGAAAATAATTGGTATTTCAAAAGAGGCTCTGTGGGACTTCCCGTTCATGGTTTGTACAGACCAATGTACATCGATCCAACTGTAAGAACAAAAAGATATATCCTTTCGCTTCCTGATGTAATTAATACGAATGATATAAACGATAAACCTGATACTGAGAATGAAGATAAACGTTCTGTAGGTGAGTGTACATTTTATTAAATTTTGTTCAGCCATTACAAACGTAAGGAGAATTGTTTAAACGTAATTCTCTATGGTGTTACGCTTTGGTGTTATATTATCTGTTACAGATGATGATGATGTTCGCGATAATTTTGAAAAGCGACACATTGGTTCCCTGGCGCGTTTAGGTTTACTGCCTTCTTTTAGATTTTCAGGAGGAAGATATAGTAGATCCGGAAGGGCTAGGACTTTATTACCAAGCCAGGAAATTTACAGGTCTCGTAAAGCTCGATCAGTAGAGACGTCGTCGATGTGTATGACATAGAGCAAAAAAAATGTGATTTGCCTTAGTGCTTATTTGTTAGAAGCGAACGCATCCGATACGCATGATAAATGTCATCAATGTTTAATGTTTCAAATCGAATAGATTAGCTTTGTAGGTGTTAAAAAATCGTTAATTATGACACTAATAGGTATCAATAATAGCGAACAAATATGTATGTATAGAAACGGTGTAAATTTATATATACATTACGTCGCATGATTATTCAATGTTAGACAAGTTGTTAGTGATATAAAACATAAGTAGCATGGGTGTAAGAAATAAAAAAAAAAAAAAACGAAATAAAAATATTTGTGGTAGATATACTTTGTATAATATGTATGACGGTAAACACTGCAATTAATGTTAATTATTGTATTTCACAGGAAGCATTCCTCTGACGAGAATTTCGGAGTTAGGTAAGTTTGGTATATAAGTTAAACTCGTATATAAATGATATTCATATGAAATCTATTTAGTTACGTTCCGTTTCATTTGAGTTATTCATAATAACGTTTTATCTCTAACAATGTTACCTTCATGTTTTCCGGGCTCGTGTAAAGGTTGTCTCCTTATAGTATATGATATCATTATGTTATGTACCGGATGTAGCTTCGCACCGCATCGCAAAATAAACGTTGTATTGTGTTTTATACTTTTACGTAACTGTTATTTTTTGTTATATTGTCGTTATTTTTTATATTATATAGTAATGCGAATTTATCTAACAGTTTTTTTTATTTGCTTGTCATTAGTAAGTGTTATTTATTTTAATTATTAATTTGTTTATGTTCGTTTGATGAGAGGTTTACGATTTTATTTAATTGTATTGTGTTATTGATCTGAATTTTAATTATTAACAATGTTAATAATATTGATTCAATCATTTAGGGAATTTTTTTACTAGTTATTATTTAATAGTATTATATTCAATTGAAATAGGTAATTTGTAATCGTTAGCATGAAGTACCTGCCCTATTCGGCGTTACTCGGGTTATATTTATGTAAAAAAAAGAACAGAATATTAAATAATAAGTTGTAAAATATATTGATCCAGAATTTTTAAGTTATTTCTTATGATAGTGTTATTATATAGGGCACTAGATGTGTGCCCGCGGTTGCGCCCGCGTTTTACATTGTTTTCACTGCGCAATATAGTTTTTAATTTTTTTTATGGAACCGTATTTATTAAAAATATAAAAACTTTTGCCTAATATTAAGCCAAAATATTCTCACAAATTTAAATACCTGCCATTAAAACTGTGCATTGAATCGCATTTTATTCACTATTTCATAAGTTTTAACTATTTTACTCGGAACCCTAACTGTTTTCGAAAAATTAAAGTAATAAGTAAATATTGCTTAACCCCTTGAGCACCAACCTGGCGTTTACGCCAACTTTCCATTGTTTTCCTACTTTCTCATTTTTATGGGTAATCAACATATTAAGCAATCACTATTTAGACGTGAGAGACTCAGAAAAGTTTTTTAACTTTGTTTTTAAATTATGCACTGTACAGGAAATATTTCACTGGTGCCGAAGTTGACGCAATCGATTCAGACGACGCCGACTTACCGCCGCAGGCAGTACCTCCTTACTCGCACCCGACCGGGAGGTACCTCCACAGACCGCTAAGCAACGACTTCCCAAAGCTAACACCTTCACTACCATCACCACCCATATCGCCGCCGAATAACGTAACGCTTTCAACAAGAACCGCTGGCAAACGAACACCAAAGAATCCCCCAGATTCTACTATTTTAGATCTCTAAAAGTTCCATATCACACGTCTGGGAAGCGGTACTTACTGCTGCCTGCTGTCGACAATATCCTTCTGAGGAAGGCTTACCGCAACAGCAGTCTGCCTAGTCGACGCAAGAATCAATAGCTATGCCAGTGCGCGCTAGGTGAAGCCACGGTCTTCAGATCTGGGTATTCTAGCGTTGACGAACTGTCAGATACGACTCCAGGCTAAACTATGATGACGTCATGACTCCTTTATATCCGATATACAAATGTATATTTCAGTCATTCAAATTTGACAATAATATTTTAATATAACTGATAGTTTTATTAATTATATTCTTAAATTAAAATTTACTTATTCACAGATTTTAAATGTTATCTGGTAAATTTACCATTTTATTAAAAAAAAAATTAACGACTTTGGCCAGCTTGACATGTAGAATTTATTTAAATTATCTGATAATTATGTAGTTAATATTACAATTTTTAAATAAGATGTCAATCGCAAATATAGTGTTAAGGACTTTTTAATATACGAAATTAAATTTAATATTATATTATATTTATTAAATCAATTCAATGTACTTTTTAATTGATTTGAGTGCATAATTATAATTTCTACAGATTATATTTAGCATTCGTTATTGTTAATTTGATAAATCGATGTAAAACAAAAAATAATGACTTTATTACAGACTTAATTTAAAATTGTTAATACAAACATGTTAGTACATTCATTTTCAAACAAAATTTCCTTAAAGTTGTCTTCTTATTGACTAGAATTAGCTGTGTTTGACAAATAAATTTGTAAAATAATTGAATTTTAATATCTGCCTCGTAATAGTCAAGCGTAACGCTTTATGAACATTTATAAGTATTTTATTATATAAAAATATACGATTAAATAAATAATTATATGTACTTAATATTCTATATGGACAATAAATTGAAAACTACGTGGCCAAACATGATAATAAAATTAAATATATTACTCTACTTTAATATTAAATATATAATTCGTAAGAAATTATACTTGTCTTTTATAATTATAACGTTTAATAATCTTAAAACATATTTTTAAATATAATTATGTTTACTGTTGAAAAATGACGAATAAATTATGTGAAATTAATATTTTCTTTCTATAATGTGCTCTTCCCTGTGGTTAAAAATCTTTTGGAGCTGTTTAGTTAAACTTATATATTATTGTCTGTGTCGGATTTAGTGTTGCTGCCGCTCTAGGCCCGTCTGATATGCAGGTGGCATTTTTTTATTATATTAAAGATGCCTCTTGTAGTAAATTTTATTAAGAAATATGTCGATGCTTACGTTTCTGGGGCGGGGATAAAGTGTTTTCCTTACTTTTGCTGGCAAGAGCGTGGAGTCAAAAATGTCTCAGATTCTCTTTGCGTAATACTTGAATGACCCCCTTCAACCATGTAGAATACGAGAGAAGTTTATATATTAAGTTACGATGTGTTTGACATTATAAACATCTTAAGACGCATACATAACAATTGTTTACGTTATACTAATAAAACAATTATTTCTTTTTTTGTGTCTTGTTATATAAGATGGATAAAGGAGTTATTCAAATTCAGAGAATGGATAAAATAAGGAATTAATATATTAGAGGGAATTTGAAAGTTGCGCCAGTGTTAGAAGAAGAGTTGAAAGGTTCCCGTTTGTCGTGGTATGGGCATGTTATGAGAAGAGAGGAAGCGCATATGGAAAAAATAGTAATGAATATGAATGTGGAAGGATGGAAAAATAGAGTAAGGCTAAAGAAAGCGTGGATGGACTGTGTAAGAAATTATATGCAAGAAGGAGTAGATGAAGAAATGACAGCTTTTAGGGATGTATGGAAGAAGAAAACATCTGCGCCGATCCCAAGTGAGCTGGGAACAGGGCAGCGCATGAGCATGGAGAAAGAAGTTATTCAGGTTATGGTATTATAGTAGTAATAATAGCTGTAGTAGTCGGTATACTAGTAGTGGAGGTTGATGATGTAGAGCTAGAGGCAGCACTGCATAATGATCCGGGTGTGAAGGAACACAAGCCGTGGTTGCAGTAAGGTAAAAATAAGGGACATCGTGTCACTAGTGCTTTATTGTTTTCCAAGCAAATCATTTTCTGGCGACAGCTGGCACAGGTGTTTCCAGGCTGCAACCCAAAAATAATTAATACAATGATCATGAATTTCAAGAAGATATCATTTATAGAAGGAACAATGGTAGAAAATAAATAAACTAACAGTGATGACTATGAAGGTTGATGGATAGAGGGGGAGAGGACGCCCAAAGAAAAGATGAATGGAGTGTGTGAGGGAAGATATGAAAGCGAACAGGATGAATGAAGACATGGTGGCCGGTAGAGATATAAAGAAGCAGAATGAATATAAGATAATTTTGGAAATCATTCGTAGTTCTTCGAAAAAGTTCAGTTCTTTCGATCTTAAAATTGCCATTTGTTCTATGGACCTAAATGTCTTGATAATAATCGTTACTTATTAAATATTTTGAGGTGTATACCTATGCATAATGAATTTGTTCTGATTTCTATAGTTTTCGGTATTAAGCAGTAGGTAAGTACTTATCACAAGGCAATTAAATTCTTATTCGCCACTAACTACTTTTTTTAAATTATGTAATGGCTCAGCCTTTTGAACGTATTCTTAACTGACGTTAAGTGACGATATGGCTCAGGATGGCAAATACACTAAGCCTAGAAGTGCGGGTTCTCAAGTGCGGGTTCTCCTCAAATTTGATGCTCGTAGCTATCAGGCGGGGATTATTGGGTTGTTGAGGTAAACTGACGATGTTTTTTTTTTTACCGAAAGTTTGATCCTGCGTCCATCGATGCAGAATCTGATCGCACTACAAACTGCCACATCATCCCTTCAATATATAATTGATCTTACATCAATATGTTACAGTTAATTTTTATTTTTTATATTTAAGAATAACATCACTACGTTACAAGATTTTCAATAGTAAAATATATCTAGTATATCATGCTACTCAAATGAACATGTACGTACTGTAACTGTGTGGTCGCAAGTTGCCATCCGTAAGCTGAAAATGTGTCTCCCCTCACGCTTTGGTGTTAATGTGTCCAAGTTTGTTTCTGAATCCAACGATGGCGGATTATTACTTAAAGTAGAAACTGCTGAAGTAGCTTGAGCCATAACTATAAATAAGAAGGCATACTGAAAAATAAATTGTTAATAATAAAATGATTAGTATAATGCCTAACTTTTATCTATACTAATAAATAACATTGAAGTGTCTGTTTGTATTATCAAAATACATTTGTTTTACTAAATAGATATGAATACGACACCTATACTTAAAATATAATTTTTACAATGTTTGCTCTGTCTGTTTTTTGTTTCGGGTAACCTTTGGAACGGTTGGACGGATTTTGGTAGATAGCTGAAGTTATGTAACTTAGGTGATTAGGTTTAGATTAGGTTCCGCTTAAAAAAAAAATAAACTCATAAAAATTGTGAATAAAATCCGATTCAATGCACAGTTTTACTGGTAGTTATTTAAATTTGACTGCCTCGGTGGCGCAGTTGTATTATGATACGACTATCGTTCTGAGGTTTTGGGTTCGATCCCCGGGTCAGGTCAAGTAATATTGGGTTTTTTTTCTACTCAGTATCATCCCAGAGTCTGGAATTTGTGCTCGATATGGCGACAGGTTCGTCCCCTGTCACATCTGGGCGGAACTAAGCTTGGCGAAATATGGGTGGCGTAGTTCGCTATTTCACCTCTGCCTAACCCTTCGGGGATAACAGGCGTGTGCTTATGTTTTGTTATTTAAATTTGTGAGAAATATCTTTGTTTAATGTATGCAGTAAAAACAATTTGGAAAATAATTAGGGTTCCGTGTAAAAAAATTAAAAACTGTATTACGCAGTGAAATATATATATATATATATATACATAACGCGGGCGCAGCCGCGGTGCACAATTAGTACCATCTATAATTTTTAAAATGTTAAAAATATTTTCTTGGTTTTAAAATGAAGTGTAGGTAAACATAATTACAGAGTCTTACCAGTATAGTGTAGAAATAGATGCCGTTTATAATAACACCCATTCTAATTAGGTAAATATGTAGATTATATTAGAAAATCTTGCCATTACTTGTAAAATATATTGAAGATGCATTGGTATACGTTAGTATATATACTATTTAGTAACAACGAATATGCTAATGATTTCGGTTTAAGGACGCAAGGGTGTCAGTAGAAATATTGGCTTATTATTTCCGATTTAATATGCTTTATGTTTTATTTAAGGTAACCTATTCTATACTAATAAATAAAATTTGAGTGTCTGTTTGTAATGTCATATTTTTTTTTAATTAAATAGATTTTATTTAAATCGTATATACATTATAAACGATACTTTCACGAAAAATATAATTTTTAAATTGTTGTCTGTCTTTTTGATCCGGCTAATCTCCGGAACGGTGGGACGGATTTTGACGGGACTTTTTGGGTTGATAGCTGGAGTTACTCCGGGTAACTTAGGGTACTTTTAATTTTCGAAAATAATTACAGTTCCGCGTAAAAAAAATAAAAACTCATAAAATGGAATAAAATTTGATTCGACGCACAGTTTTACGAGCAAGTGCTTGAATTTATGAGCAATATATTTACTTTATCTTAGTACTTTCTTATTAGGAAAATATTAGGTTTCCGTATAAAAAAAATAAAATACAGTGTATAACATATAAAACGCGGGCGCAGCCGCGGGCACACAGCTAGTTTTAAATAAGCTGTGTCTGCAGCTCTAATATTTACTGCATCGTATCTCTAAGTCGTAGATTGAACATAAGAAGGATCATCAAAGGAGGTAAACAGGAAAAAGGAAAGGGGGTAAACATCAAAGGAAAAAAGGTCGAACTTCTAATATTTTTCGAATAAACGGTTTTGCTTACAGTAATTTTTCTCGTATCTAAATTATAAAGCAATACAGTCCGAATCAATTCTTTTGGAAATAGTTAAGTACAATTATAATAATCTCATAAAAGCTAAGCTTCACGAAATAATTTTATTTTTATTAACCTAAATATTTTAGAAAACTATAACAAATGAGGTGTTTTTTTTTCGACGTCATTATATTGTTTACTTAAAAGAATTTTACAGTTATGGGAATATAATGCATTTTGGTACAATGAAATAAAGATCTTTTGACAAAACATTGTGCAACATGAAATGGTCTGAACAATGCATAGAGAACTAGCGTATAGAACACATTATACTAGTTTCTCTATGACAATACATAGTTAATCATGTACAAATTAAAATCTTTACTGTTGTTGATATAGAATAATCTTTGAATGAGTGTCGGTTCTAGTAACAATTGTATAATTTAAATGTATTTTTTCACCATAATATTTTTAATGTATGTGCGATTATTTTGTGTGTTATTAATTCACAGAAATACGATAGAAAATAGAAGAGAAGATGTTTTTGGTTACCATAAACATATATTAAATTAACAAAATAAAAAAATATAGGTTATTATGTTTTAATTGCCATGCAACCCTATGTTTAAAACGTTATTAGTAATAGGATTTTCTCTTCCGAGTGTATGAATGTATAGTAGAATAATGCGTCTTGATCTCTATAAGTTTTAAATAAAGGAAACGTGATCGAATATTATGGTTATATATGGATGTTATGTGTAGTATGTAGTAAGTCAGTTAGTAACGTTATTTAAGTACTAGCTGTGTGCTCACGGCTGCTGTGTTTCATATATTTTTAACTGCGTAATATAGTTTTTAATTTTTTTTAAATAGAATCCTAACTATTAAAATAAAAATTTGGTACTAACATTAAGCAAAGATATTTCTCACAAATTCAAACACCTGCCAGTAAAATCTGTTTTTGTTTGAAATCGTAACTGTAAACGTTATCTTACAAAAGTGTAATTTCATTAAATGGTTTAGTTTAGACATTCACCCAACCTGCGAGTATTTATTGGTTCCAAGGCATAGGAATAGTAACTGTAATTTTATACAATGAGGGGCCTAACATGGGTCGAGAGACAACGTTGAGTATTTCGTGTTGTAGTAAGAAGGAATTTTCATTAAATCCAAATACCTCGTTTTTTTATCATTTATTAAGCTCAAATAAACTCCATTATCACAAAATAGGTTACTTTAATTTCACAGGCTTTTATTTTATTCAATCTTCAATGTTATTTTTACCTTTAATTTTATTGATATTTTAAATTCAATTTAACGTTGAAATTAAAATGTTTAAGTTATAAAAATAATAATTATTTAATTATTATTAACAGACTTCTCTTCTATGAAGATTTTGTGTTTTGTTTTGTTTTTATTAATTACAGACGACAATTGATTTTAAAAAGAGTATCAAATTGAAAATAACTCGCACTGAGGAGCCATTTCCCTTTTTAGTTAAACTTAATAATTACACCAATGAACAATTTAAAATCTACAATGAGGCTACATTGTAATAAAAAAAATAAAGTCATTTGTTGGCGGAGAATAAACTTAAATATGTAAACTGTGTTAGTATATTTAAACAAATATTGTACGCCAAAATATGTTATTTTTTGTCAGACGATAAATTAACAAATAAATAAATATAAAAATGAATATTAACAATTACGAAAGTTTATACATATTTTATAATGTTTAATAATTTCAGTTATAATATTATATTTTGAATAGATAAAAAAAAAGGTATTTTTTACGAAACGCACTCGTCGCTTGGCGTGGAAGAGCAAAGTCCGTATTTACAATACGGCTTATTCCCTCTACAAGGAAACAAAATTCCTTTTAGAGGTTTACATATGAGACGAGTATTGCAGTCATGGCAAGACATGAGGGGCGTTTGGGTCGGGTCACATGTAGTCGTATGCTCTTTAATAAGGCCATCTTGGGAAGTACGAGCATAATTAATAATCTCTTGAGACTGATTGAGTTTCTGTACTTCTTCTTGTCCGAATATTACACCCAGAAGAGTTAGCTGCAAAATAATAACAAGTGTAATAATCTGAACGCTCTGTTTTAAGAATGAAAAAGAGTTGCCTTGATCATCCATGCGGTGAATCAAGTCATCCACTGATAAGCTTTAGTTTAATTTCATAAGAAAGTAAAAGAATGTATGTGATGAGATAATTGATACTGTTTTTATATGTACTAGCCGTGTGCCCGCGGCTCCGTCCGCGTTTCGTATATTTTTCACTTCGTCATGCGTTTTTAAATAATCATTGGAAATAATGTTTTGATGTGGGTTCCTAATGAATCGCATTTTGTTTATAATTTCATAAGTTTTCTCATGAATTCAAGCATTTAATTGTAAAACTGACCATGGAATCGTCTCTTTTTTATTAGATCAATACAAGAATACACTTTCACTTTTCTCACGGTATGTAGAAATCTATAATAAAATAATTGAGCACCTTCCCGGCGTTTACGCCAGCTTTCCATTGTTTTCCTATTGTCTTTCTATTGTTTCATTTTTATGGGTACTCGACACATTAATAAAAAATCCGCGTAATTAAAATAAAAAAACATGTCATTATTTTAGAGAATGTTGTAATTTTTTTCATGTCAATAAAAATCTTATAATTTAAAATGATATTAATAAATAATTTTAAATAAATACTTACGACAAGAACGCAGATAAAAGACTTCATGATTGCTTCGAATAATAAATTTGTATTTGTTCTTGTTAGTTGTAATAGAAAAAGTTTTATATATATAGATATGCAGCGCATATCTTATCAGATATTTATCATCATAATTAATCTTGCGTAGAAAGTGTAAATAAGGAAATACTTTGTTCGATAGCGTTTTTCAATGTTAGAAAGTCGAGCTAGTCACCCTTATCGATAACGAATGGGATTCCGACCGTATCTGCGGTGAAGATTTGAACAATGCATTTATCGGTTTGTTTGTGTTATTCAGTTATTGGAAATATGTCGTTCTGATGATATTCTGAAAATAAACTGTATAGGTTTCTCAGTAAATGGTTACCTTTTATTCGGTTTCATATAGTGAATACAGTGAAGTTATGTTTTTCTAGATATATCTACTTTATAAAAAAGACATGAAGTTTGTAATTTTTTCAATAATAACAGGCTTTAGATCAGTTTTTGTTAAATAAAGCCAGCGGGGCGCATGCGGCTTTTGGACCGCTATGTAACAAACAATTTTATCACCACGAATAGTATAATTCCAGAACAGTTTCTCTAACAAACACTTCATTTTACATCTGATAACCCGATAATTTTCAATTTAACACAATTTAGATTGTTATTTGGTTTGAAATCAATGAATTTAATTCGAGAATGGCTTCATAGGTAATTGCTATACAAAATCTATGTATGAATTCCGTACGATAATACATAAATATATGTCAATTAGTAGATGGTATCAACTACCTAATCCATTAAAATGTGTGGCCCGCAGTTGTACCTCACACTGACCTATGTGGCATGTGACCCTGGAAAAGAAAAGTGTTACGACCACTGCTGTAGACGTTGCCATTGATGCGTGTATATTATATAAAAAGCAACGTCTATTTGTCGCCGTGTTCGTATACGTGAGCGGAGCCGCGTGCAAACATCTAGTTGAGGTATATGTCAATACGGTTAGCGTATATTGTTCATAATTCACATGATTTTAAATGACTATTTCATTAGAGAAAATAATTCGCTAAGCCTATAGGTTCTCATATATGCAACATGTAGTTTGTTGTAAGATTTTCTACTTCGTCTACTTCGGAATCCACGTTGGTCGACGCGGTGTCTAACTACATACGTAATTGCTGAGCCATCATCGCTTCACTTATCTATAAGAAATGATCGTAACAATATAGATAGTAAAGTAGGTAGGTACAAACTTATCAAAACAGTATTGGCATATGCAGATATGCATTCTTAGTCAGAAATGTGACTACGCGACGGGATGAATCACTTTATGAATTCAAACAACAAACATAAGTGTTATTGATATTATCAAATTGAGTCTTAGGAAATTTACTTTAAGTTTCTTCGCAACCATTGATTTCAGTTAAGATATAGTCTCATTAAAAGATTCAAACGTTCAATATGACGTCGATGAAATGAACCAATGTGACAATATATTACATTGAAAACAAAATGACCACTTGAAACATGTTTTTAATATATGTTTTATTATTAGTCTATGATGTTACTTTATTAAGTATGTGAAAGTTAAAAGCGATGTAACTGATAAGTATGTAGAATCTGTAAAATAAATGAATGATAATGCTATTAATATTAAGATTTTATTTTAAAAAAAATATGATTTTCATGTATTAAAAAATTAACTACTTATTACTTGGACATTTCATTTTAAATTAGTTCCTACTCTAATTAAATAGCAATATCTTTAAGTTGGGTTTATTAGTTTCTTACGGTTCTATAAATTTATTCGTTTTACAAATTTTTACCGAGTTCATGTTGTATATTAATTTTAGTAGAAACTTGACTGGTTTATGTATTATTGTTATGTAATTTCACATGTGTATATTATTAACTGTGTGTTTCCCAAATAAATAAATAAAATAAAATAAAATAAATATTTTAGCTAAAATAAATAAATATTTTAGCTGGGAAATTACGCTTAATATTTTTTTAGAACATTCAATAAATGTAATTACAACTATTTTTTTTTTATTACTCCAACAAATCAACAACCGTTTTAAGTCAATGAAACCAACGAAGTAAAGATGATCCGTTTTAAAGCAATCGCATTCAAAAAATTAATTGTTTTGTAATCAGTTTATATTACTTCTAATATCTTTTCTGAAAAAGGCGAAAACCTTGAAATTTTGCCATGGTAGGTAATAGTGGTATGCGCCCAATAGGACAGGCGAAAATACATTTGTCCATACTGCTTGTTCTGAAGGTCAAACTTGGATCAACACTCTAGCAAGACATAGCAATCCCTTTAATCATTTTTAGATTAACACGTGTTTCAAAATGAGATAATATTTATTTAGGTTAGGTATCAGTAATACTACAATATAATGCTCAGACATATTTATTTCCTTTTACAAATTTATTTTATTAAAAATGTATATCTTTCAACGGATTAAAAGTTATGTTTACGAAGTACACTTGTCGCCCGGTATGCGAGAACAAATACCATTGTTACAGTATGGGCTATACGGGCTTGGGCAATAAACTAAGACTCCATGGTGTGGTTTGCAAATGAGTCGGGTACGGCAATCATGGCAAGACTTAATAGGAGTTTGAGTAGGATCGCATGTGATAAAACTAGCGTATCCTTTAATAATATCATTCAATTCCAGTTCACTGTCAATAACTTCATCAGGTTGATGCAGTTCGCTAAGTGATTCTTGTCCGGATGCTATACCCAGTAGAAAGAACTGAAAGAACAACAAGTCTTATTATTGTGGAAATAAAATGAGATTTTTTTTTCTTATTTTAACTTTACATTTAGTCATTCGTTAACTTTAACATTGTAAAATTATGTATGTTTTTATAAAAAGGAAGATCTTTGTATTGTTCGAATTTAGTAAACTACAGATGTTAGTATTTAAAAGGTAGAATTGATTCTAGATATTTCTATACCTTTACTGTAGTAAAAGTTTAATACCGTTCTACTACAGTATCAGTAGTAATTTATTGTCGTTAATATAAAGGTATACAATATTCATCTAAAGATTTGTGGAATGTAGAATTATGCTCCTAAATTTATTTAGAAAGTAACAAATTAAATGATGTTTTTTTGTATTGGATTGAAGAAAATATACATTAAAATTTGCAACAAAAACAATTTGTAGATGAAATATATAGATACTAAAGCATTAAACACACATAATTTTCAGAAAAGAGAATCGTATTTCTAAGTAATGTTTAAGAATTTTGAATAATTTATCAATGCATGGCCGAAATTATTGCGATATGCAGAATGCAGTTGTTTCTTTTTATTATTGACGGAAAGTTGAATATAATTATTGTTTTTTGGCGTTAAAATGTATGTTGATTTTTGACTGTGATTTAGATTTGAAGGCAGGAACGTGAAAATATATAAATATTTATAGTAAGGAAGGATTAAAAGGGTGAGCTAAGGTGTAAGAGTACAGCGTTATATGAAAAAAGATTTTTCGAAGTTGAAAGAGAGGAAATTATTAGTTCTGACTTCAATAAAGAATTTGACATTTTAATTTTAATTTTTTTTTTATTTTTATTTTTTTATTTTTAATGTTTGTCGTAAACCAACTTGATAATTCAAGAACTAAGGCTAGGTAATTTTATCTATTATCACAGCGCAGCAGAGCTTAATTACTATATCTAGAAGGATGACACTGAATTAGTGAGGCTAAGTTTTATCGTAGAAGAATAGTAACATGGGTTTTCGAAAAATTCTTTCTGTACGATGAAATAAGTGTATTCGATATGGATAATCCGAAATTTAAGATGTAACCTCTATTGGCTCTATTAGAAATCAATAAAAATATTTTTTTTTTGTAAATTCATTCTGGGACCAATTTTTACAGTCAATATGAGACTGCCATGGTATTTATAGTTGGATACATTAACATTTCAATTTTCAATATGATTTAAATTTTACAGCAAACTGTTTTCAATTGTAAATTAAAAAAAAACACTGGCCAACGTTTTTGGAAACTCAATAAATAAGAGAGTGAAATAGAGCACGTGGAATTTTATAGAAACTATTTAATTTTCAATCTTGAATTGTAGCAATAATTTAGTAACGGAGTTGTAAAAACAATATATTTTTGTTTTCCATAATCAAACTCTAAGAAACGAAAAACAATAAAATATAATGATAAAAAAAACTTACTAGGGCAACCCATGTAATAGAATTCATGATGTATGTATGTCTTCTTAACTTGTATTTCTTATTGATGAATTGTTTACATCGATCGCCTTATATACTGTTTTGCACATCTTATCAAAGATTTATCTTAAAACCCGTATACATTTTAGGAAATGGAATCCAACTAATACATTTGTTAATCTGAGAAAACATGAATAATATCTTACTTAAGATAAATTGTATTGGCTTAATTAAGATAAAATTAATACGGAGATTATTACCGTATTCCACGTATAAATGAATGGGGTGGGGTGACTTTTAATTATCGGAAATAATAATGTAATAAATCCAGTCTAAGAGTGTACCGATAATTGATAAAGTACCTATATTGATTGCATTTATTGTTACACTGCTTTACCTGAATGTATACTGTATTATTTTTTGATCAAATAAACATATAAATAATATAAAATTTCGCATTTTGTTACAGGCAGATTTTGTATGGGTAGAAGTAGCATTTTTACCATGTGAAGTTACATTAGTAAATTGCAATATAAACAAATAAATATTCGGAAAATAGCCAATTACAACGGGAGTCACCAGAAAAATGTTTCAAGGTACAAAGTATGTTAGGACAAACCACATTCAAAATTGTTATTACATATAAACAAAGACTTTTATATACATATAAGTAAAGACTATAAAATATACTAATTCATCTATGATTTAAGGAAGGTTGAATGGTATAATATTTAAAATACGAATATGTAGAACTCAGTGCTATCAAAATTTATGTTTGTATTTAAAATATAAAATATTGACCCTGTGGTAACCATATAGTACCTAATCGAAAATGTTTCTTTGGCATCAAGTTTTTACTGAATACAAATTTGTAAAGGGATAGCACAAAGTCATAGACCGTTTTTTCTGGTTTTACGTATTAGAGTGTCTTGAAACGTCTCATAAAAATAATTGTTGCCAAGTGTCACGGATATAAGTAATACACATTCTAATAATGGGCTCATTGATGTGAGGCGAAAATTCAAGTCTTAGGATTTTATAAAAAACAGGACAATTTGTTGTTATAATCAACAGCGGATTCTGTAATTTTAAGTATTGGACATAATACCTAGTTAGGTACGACTTCGTTCGTTACGTCGCAATAAAAAAAAATTGCATACTAACATTATTTTAAGAAACAAATTTATTTTGCAGATGCTCTCGTATCATCTTTATTAATCTGTACTAATAAATAAAATTGAAGTGCCTGCTCGTATGGACAATTTTTTTTTACTAAATAGAAATGAATGTATAAAAGGTACATTCACTAAAAATACAATTTTTAAAATTTTTGTTTGTCTATATGTCTTTTTGTTTCGGGTAATTTCCGGAACGCCTGGACGTATTTTGGCGGGACTTTTTTTAGTAGATATTTTTGAATACGCTACAAGTTTACATTGAGTTCACCAAGAAATTTATGTTAATAAGAGATTTATAATAATTAATATTTGAATTTATTTTCATATTTCTATATTAAAGCTGCTTTAAAAAAATGGCCTTGATACACGAACAATAATAGACAGATAACAAAGCGTTCTTAAAGGGATTTCGATTTTTATTGTGAGGCGTAAGGAATACTTAAAATATGTAAGTGTATCGTTCTATTTCTCTTCATTGCATGCTTTAATTCACTGAAAACTATAGTTCATTACAAGATGCAATAATTACATTCCTCGTTTAGTCCATTAAATCTCTTGACCTGGTAACTGACTGTAATTCTACAACTGCTTTAGCCGCTTCAGTTTACGATATGGGAAGTGAAATATTTATGTATATGTACATACATTATTGGAAAGTTTTGCATATTCTATGTTTGACAGACGAAGGTATTATTACTGGTTAAGAAATACCTAGACGTAAATAAATTGAAAGGATGACGTTGCAGTGGATAGTGCGGCCGGATTTCGCGTCAATGAACGCGGGTTCGAGCCAACCTATCCAACTCTAAAATCAGTCTGAGCTTTCGATGGAGGAAAATATCGTGAGGAAGGTATCAAGGTGGAAGGGCATTTTCTAATAATGCCCTAAACATTCTACCATACTTTTAGTTTTTGCATTTTTTGAGAAATTTAATCGTTTAATAAACTATATTTAAATGCATTATTACCATAAATGAGTATAGTGGCAATATAAGAATAATATTTTCAATTTATTCTACAAAGAAGAAAAACATTATAAGGAAACCATAGTATGGTGGTAGGCCATTCATTTTCTAACAACGCCTGCCTGGGTAGCTACCACTCTCAAGTAAGAAAACCTGTCATCAAATCCCAGCAAGTATGTTCCGGCATTATCACTTGAGAACTAGTACCTCTATGCTTAGTGTTTTAGTGTTTACCATCCTGGACCACATCATCGCTTAACATCAGTAGAGATTGTGGTCAAAGCACTCAGGCTATATCGTATAAAAAAAGAACATTGAGAATTAACAAATAAATTTATTTTTACCATTATATTATAAATAGTTAATATACAAATAGTATTATAAATACAAATAGTTATTATCAAAATGTTTATTTGCACTTTAATTTCTAAAAGGAATCAACGTATGACAAATATATATTGTTCTACAAAACATACAAAACTGTCTCAAAATGTATACTAATATTGTTGTATTATTATGAAAAATTGTTGCTGAAGATGTTTCCATTATTAATTAAACCCCTTCAACGGGGGTACTAGTTGGTGCACACTCTTCAGTAGGAGTTACAGAGCATTCGCCAAGATTACAGTAAGGCAGTTTAGGGTCCGTGCAAGCACGTTGTATGCCTCCAACTTTTGTGCAAACTAATTTAGTTGTGCAATCCAAGCAGCTGCTTCCGGTTGTGGTGCACATAGACCATTGTGGATACCAAGGTGCAGATGCGAGCCACGGTGGTATCCAAGGATTAACGGCTCCATTGCCCCAACCAGCTGCACCCCATCCACCAGCCCAGCCGCCTCCGGGTTGTGGAATAGCAGCAGCTGCTGCGACCTGATTGACAATATTTTATTGAAATATGTTGTTACATATGCTAAACGTTTGACCACTCTCACGCTCCATGTTAAATAGTGATGTGACTCAAGAACTCAATAAACTTAGAAAAGGAAATTTCAATTCTTACTATCGGAGTATACCCATAAAATTATGAATGAAGTGATCGTAACGATTTTGTGACGCTCTACTGATAGGTGTGTGTGTAAAATTTTCAACTAAAGCCATTATTAAAAATCACCAAATCAACAGGTTATGGTTTTATTAAAATAATATTTTCTCAAACATGCATGAAAGTATTGGCATTATTTTCGAAAAAAGAACAGGCGTACTATCGAATTTATGGACAAAGAAAATCAAAGTCAATGCAGGAGCGTTTTTTTTTAATTTGGAACATTACAACGCTCTAGCAATGTTGTATGAAACGGCGTGCTGGGTGTAATACTCTTTGGTTGGATCTCTTTTATCATTTTTGGCATACCAAAGTAAGTCTCTTTGCTTAGTACAAATTGCGTTTAAGTCACTGTATAGCCATAAATGCGCTTGCCTTTCGGCACAGATAATAAATAGTAAATTAGGAGTTTTTGGCGGGATCTCAGTCTGTCATGTAGTGGTTGTTTTGTTTAATTCATTAAATTTGTGTATTTGACTCTATATTATGTAATTTTGGTGGCGTTTTGTGTCATATAGTTTGGTTATTGTGTACATGTCAAGTTCATTATGGAAAATAACGCATAGCTTTTATTCTGAGGTGCCGACAAAGCTCCATGGAAAATTCTAGCAGGATGAGCCAAAGTTTTGCTGGAGCTTGGTAACTCTGATACAAGATTGAAAATACATCTCACCTACATGACTTTGGACTAATTGTTTGAACACAAATTGCCATTTCCTAAGAAGAAGAATAGGAAATTGGCGGTAAAGCTAAAAATTCGTCTTGATTTCTTAGTTACATACTTAATAAATATAAATGTAATAATTAAAATGCGTTCCAACGGTTCAGAGAGTGAAATGAAGATTGAATGTACTCCACCATATTTAAGATCAAAAGCCTAATTGTCAATGGAATACCCGCTTCCAGCAAAGTCAAAAAAATAAAATACATGAAAGTATATGAATATTTTATGAGTTGGAAAAACGAGAAAAAAGTGAACGTTTTCATCGAAACAGTATTTTTGGTTCATTTTAATGAGATTACTGAAACTAAAAAGCCATCTTCATTATGGGCAATTTATTGCATTGCCCGACTCTAAATAAAGATTAACCAGATATTTGTAATCCGAGAAGAGTTTCTAACATACGTAAAAAAATTATAATCATCGTCCAGCGAACACAACATAAGACAGGTTTTTTCTTAACTTTCAGAAAGGGAAGTGTACGAAGCAGATCATTGCAAGACACAAAATAGCTAAAATACCTAAAGAAATAGCAACTTATTTAAACTTGACAAATCTTTAATGTTACATTGGACAGTTTTTCCGTAGGTCTTCAGCCACTCTTCTGCTTGAAAAGAAACGGAGGCCGGAAATCTGATAAAGTGTCTGAAGATTACATTAAGGACTCAATTGAAATCAACATCACGCTGTGGTGTGGTAGAGGATGTGGTGACCAAAATAGAGAAAGGTATGCTTAGTTGGTTTGGGCATGTAGAGAGGATGGATGAGAGAAGATTAACGAAATTAATTTATAAGGCGAGGGTGAATGGGCAAGTCGGTAAGGGTCGACCTAGGCGAATGTATCTAGACCAAATCAATCATGTCTTAAATAAAGGCCAGGTAAAAAGTACCCATAACCGACGAGCATGTATGAAAGCGCTCATGAAAGTAGAGGAAGCGAAAGAGGTATGCCAAGATCGTAGCAAGTGGAAGGACGTAATCTCTGCCTACCCCCACGGGAGAAAGGCGTGATGATATGTATGTATGTATGTTGAAATCAAAAGTGATATAAATAATACAATAAATCAAAACATCATATTGCAACCTAATTCGGAAACAAAAAAATCTCACCCGCTGGCCACATGCTAACATCTAAATCCACAGCCATCCACCCCAAAATAGCATATTCAGCCAATGCCCACCTGCAAACCTCACCAGAAGTTATACAAACAAACATAAATGTACCGGGGAAATCAAAAACATCTTCTTTTGGTAATTGCCCCAATATGACTAATATAAATTTTAATAGTAATTAAATTAAATGGATAATGTAAAAAGTGTGTTTTATTTTCTTGAATACTTTTGCGAAAAGTACTATATAAGCCTCGGCGGAAATGGCAATTGAGTGTCTCATATTGCAATCAAACGATCAAACTCATACTCGATCTGCAATTGCTTATTTCATTCTAAAGCACATTCTAATTAGTCCGAAAGCAACACTCATCATCCATCATCCATTTAAATGTATAGTGCTCACTCGAAAATTCAATCATTACCAATAATTAAAATTTTGAAAAAAAAAATCAATTCCACAAAATCATCTGCGAAAAATTCCGCGTCGAATCGTAGTAGTCGCATACCGATATGTTCTTTAGTTTTGAGGTGACGCTGTGTCAAAGAAACCCCATTTTCCTTAAATTTACATATACATAGATAGATAGATATCCTAGTCTTCGAGTTAAAAGCAACTCTTCCGTGTGTTTACAAAATAAAATGAAACCGTTTAACTTCAAAATAAAATTATAATACACGTTGTTAGTGAAAAAAATCTGTTTCAGTTATTTTATGACTTACCAGAAAACAAAGTGTTAGCAGAAGTCTTGAAGCCATGATTTAATAATGATAATATATGAATTGACTTGAATCGTTTCTGTTGTATTTATCTACACAATGGAAGTTTTATATGAAATTATGTTTGTGTAAAGGATTATATTTCTAATTGTCTACTTACTATGTGTTATTAACATAAAGAAAATAGGTTTTCCCCTACACATAATACGAAGAGATAAAGTTTGTACGGACAGCAAAAATAACATATATACAATATTTAATTTATGATAATACATCCATTATTTCTGTTCGTGAATTCTGTTATAATAGTAATTATTTTGTTTTGGAGATATTAATTACAGTAATATAAATAAAATGATACTAAAAACATTTCGTACATATTCTTTCATAAAGTCACGTTTCAGACAGTTTGATTATAATTTAAAGCAACCTTATTATTAGAAGCATTCCCTAAAATTTTACGGAACCTTCTTGTATTTATAGAGTTTTTGATTAAAGCGATATTTATTACAATTTTATAATTAGTTATGTACCTTTTAATATCAGAGATAGCGTCAATTCGAAATGATAAAAGGTTTTGTATAGAATGATAATTCTGTTGATACAAACATATATGTTATTGTGGCCGTGTTGTATCACAGAGTACACTTTGAGAGGCCGTTAAAATAATTCGTTGGCAAATTTTTTAACTCCCACTGTCTTCCTTCAGCAATAGT
Organism: Samia ricini; assembly: GCA_014132275.2. Lineage (NCBI taxonomy): Eukaryota > Metazoa > Arthropoda > Insecta > Lepidoptera > Saturniidae > Samia > Samia ricini. The sequence goes on from AP028159.1 coordinate 8,623,726, forward strand.
AAGCAAAACTCGTATTCCCCCTTTATGATTACATAAGCATTCGAATTAATTGTTAACATAAAACAAGATTAATATGTCGATTACCCATAAAAATGAGACAATAGGAAGAAAATAGGAAAACAATGGAAAGCTGGCGTAAATGCCAGGTTAGTGCTCGAGGGGGTAATAAATAAATATTGATTACGTAATCAACTTTCAAACCCATTAAAATAAGCAAAGCATAACCCCCACTTCTCCTTTTGATGATTACGCGACGCGATATTTGAACTGCCCTTTATAAATAAACCATAACAATAAATTAAGTTTGTGATAATGTAATAGGAAATCAACGTAAAATAACATTTAAAATAAAAATAAAAATTGGAAACCGCCAACATAAGTGAAACCTCGAAACTTTGAAAAAACATGGTTTCATGATGTGAAATTTTTTTAAATTGGTAATTGTAATTTTTAATATTATCTGACATATAAAATTTGTCTGGTTTTTTATATCTATTGATATAACGCGCCAATCAATTATTGTGTACATTTTCATATATTTTATTTATAATCAAAATATAAAATGGCCCGCGTAAGTATAAATTTTATTATTTATCTCTGATCGCCTTCTTATACTTGAAATATTGTACCATGTTGATGGCCGATGTCATGGTAACGGGAATCTGTAAGTTTTTACCGTAACGAGAGTCGCTAAAGATGTTTTACTTCTAAAAATCTTGCCATTACGAAATTTGTTGAGTCACCGAGAATTAGCTGTTATCTGATTGTTTATCTGTATTGTGTAGCTGTTAGTACTAACCATGTATTTCAATAATAATGTACAGATATCGCAGATTCGCTGTTTGATATGGTTAGGGATGTATTAAACATGTTAGTTACACTTTCAATAATATTAATGGTTATTCTGCTGATGGTACTGTGTCATATGTAAGTATTATCAATTGTTTCTGTCAATGTTGATGCTCGTTTGTTTGTGTTTACCTTTGGAAAATTTTATCTACCGTTTCACGTCATAAACTAAGATAAAAAACGGCCACAAGAAGATCACTTGTTCCATTGAATTCAATCTTTAATGGAAACATTAAGAGGATATAATAGCGACATTTATTTCTATCGAACGCAGTCCTATGTTTCCTCCTTGTACAATAGCATTTTGGTAAATATTTTATACTAAATAATATATATCCACCACCATTATGGCCCGTATGTTTTAATTTTTTCCATAAATTAGTTATTGTCGAAATTCTGCACCTTTGAAAATAAAAAAAATGCTCGATTTTTACCGTAATTTTTAGATGTTCGTCAAACTAATTTGATGAATAAAATATAAAAAGCAAAATGTAGAGGCATAGCTAAAGTATTTCTTATTGTATAAATGAAAGAAAATAAAAATCGGTTCAATTTTGGAGGAGGAAACAGGGTACTACGAAGTGATATTTTCGTTGTGTGATGTCTATTTTGAATAGGTAAAATTGGCCCGAGCAGCAGTTGTCCTTCTCGTGTTTCATACCTCTTTCTCTGGGGCACAACGCGATAGCAATAGGTTTCTAAAGTACCTATTTTTAAAATCTGTTGCCGACCGCATGTCCTCTTAATACAGCACATATTATCTACGATTTTGAAATATAGGTACATCATGAAATAAAAAAAATATCTACTTTTAACAACAAGGCCTTTGAAGTAGTTTGTGAATTTTTAAAAAATATTTTGATGTACTATCTGTTCCCGTGGCTTCACTCGCTGTTTTCTATTCCGTACAATTATTCACTGCGTGATATACTTTTTAAATAATCATTGAAAAATATTGGTCGTTATTTTTTTGTACGTGTCACAAATGATTCTTAGTACCAACAGAAAACAAAGATATTCCTCACAAATTCAAACACTTGCCACAGTAAAGCTGCGCATTTAATCGAATTTTGTTCACTAATTCGTAGTTTTAATTTATTTACGTGGAACCATAATTATTTTCTAAAAATAAAAGTAGCCTCAGCGACGCCTTATAAATTCAGCTATCTACTAGTAAGTCCCGTCGAAATTAGTCCAGCCGGAACAAACAGACAGACAGACGAATTTTTTTTTATGATATAACTAGCTTATGAACATTAATATGTATTTAGTAAAAAACGCTGATAATTTGATACTACAAACAGACACTTCATTTTTATTTATTTGTATTGATCAAGAGAAGAGCGTGGTTATTCTATCAACCACATGCAATAGGCAACTTAAATTTTAGTTTACGTCTACTTTAATGAATTAGATCTTTGAAGGCTACCACAGGATATACAAAGGATTTGACTTTAGTTTATACCAACTACTAATCCATATAATTATTATCTATCACGCTATGCCATACAAGAGCCGCCAGAAAGTATAGAGCCGGACTTTTCTTCACTTCTCTTACAATATGTATGGCTAGTACGTGTTAACTTTCTGTCTATATAGTATATATCCTGTGATGCAGGAATTCCTAAAACAGGTGGGAAGTCATTTAAAAAGAAAAAAAAATTGTAGAATATATTTACTAATCTATACTAATAAATAAAATTGAAATGGCTGTTTGTAATGTCAAAATAAGATCATTTTACTAAATATATATGAATGTATACACGATACCTTTACTAAAAATAGAATTTTTTGTTTGTCTATTTGTTCCTGCTAATCTCCGGAACGGCTTTACGGATTTTGACGGGACTTGTTTGTTTTAGATAGCTGAAGTTCCTTCGTGTAACATGGTGTACTTTTAATTATCGAAAATATTTAGGGCACCAGGTAAAAAGTCCGAAGAGAGGAGGAGGACTTGATAATACTCAAATCTGGTAACTTGTTGTATTTCCGGGAGGGCGAACAACAGTCCCAGACTGGTGTCGGGTTCCTCGTCCGCAATTTCCTTGTACACAACGTAGTGAAGATTATGAGTGTGTCGACCAGGATGGCATTCCTGATACTCACAATAACCAAACGGTATTCTTTGAAGGTTATCCAGGTATACGCCTCGACCTCGGCACACTTCGATGAAGAAATGGAGACTATGTATGAGGACATTTCACAGGCCATACATAGCAACAAAATCCACTATACCATTGTTATGGGGGACTTCAATGCAAAACTAGGAAATCGAAGTGCTGAGGAGCTACGCGTGGGGCAATTTGGAGTTGAACGGCGGAACCACCGGGGCCACTGACTGGCCGGTTTTATGGAGAAGGAGAAACTCCGTATTCAGAAAGCGGGAACACAGGAAGTAGACCTGGATGAGTTCTTGACGGAGTGACCAAGAAATAGATAGACTTCATCATGTAGACAAAGAAGCAAATATTCAATGATGTCTCTCTGAACAGTACGGTAAAAACCGATAGCGATCACCGCATGGTCAGAGGCACATTAAATCTAAATATCAAGCTGGAGAAATCCCGTCTGATGAAGTCTACGCGTTGAAGTTCATTGCCCGTCCAAATACAAAACCCCGAGAGCTTTCAGGTCGAAATCAAAAACCGCTTCGATTGCCTAGGGAGCGAAGTCGACGAGTATAATGATGTGTTTGTAGAAGGTGTCCGTACGGTCGGGTCCAAGTATTTTAAGACCCATCGTATACGTAGAACTGGTAAGCTCTGTGACTGTATCTTCGGGCTTATGGAGGAAAGACGTGAAATGGTATTACAGTCGTCAGACGATGCCAATAGATATCGGCAGGTCAATAGACAAATCTCCAAGTCTCTTAAACGTAACGTATAACACCAATCGTATTAAAGAGGCTTTAGAGAGAAACAAAGGATCCAAAGTTTTCGCTAGAAATTTGGCTATTGGTCATAGCCGGTTGACCAAGCTGAAGTGTGACGACGGTAGAAACATACACTCCAGACCTGAGCTTTTGAGGGAAGTGGAGAATTTCTACGGACAGTTATACATATCGATACGAAAGCCCACTCGAAATCTAGCTAACGACCCTAGAGCTAGATTAACCTGACACTTTACCGAAGATATCCCGGAAGTCAATCTGTACGAAATTAGAACGGCTCTCAAACAGCTCTAAAACAAAAAGGCACCGGGTGATGATGGAATAACAGCCAAGCTGCTGAAGTTGGGTGGAAAACCGATCCTTGAGGCCCTTCAGAAGCTCTTTAATCCCGTCATACTCGAAGTAAAAATACCACAGACGTGGCACAAAAGGATCTTCTTTTTCAAAAAAGGAGATAACAATTGAAAAATTATAGACCAATCTCACTTCTGAGTCATGTCTATAAGCTGTTTTCGAGAGTCCTCACGAACTGACTAGCGCGCATGCTTGACGACTTCCAGCCTCCTGAACAAGCCGCTTCCGAAAAGGCTTTAACACCGAAGACCACATACATAAGCTGCGGCAGATTATACAGAAGATTGAGGTGTATAACCTTTTTTTTTTTGTTTTTGACGGGGGGAAATGCATTTACGCACTACCCTTATCTATTGTATTTGTGGGATCAGAGTCCCCCAAATACAATAGATAAGGGGGCACGGAGTGCCGAGCTCCGTGCCAGTGTGGGACTCACCCGGGCGATTGAGGTGTATAACCTACCCCTTTGTTTAGCGTTTGTGGACTAAGGAAAAGCCTTCGATTCGATTGAGACCTGGGCTGTACTGAAGTCTCTCCAGCGGTGCCAAGTAGACTATCGGTATACCAAAGCGTTGAGGGAATTGTATAAAAACGTCACCATGTTTACAGGACCAGACCTCGAAACCTATACCGGCGTTAGACAGGTTGACGTTATTTCTGCGAAACCGTTCACCGCTGCGCTCGAGGATGTCTTCAAGGTTCTGGATTGCAAAATGCCAAGTCATTATCATAAACAGCGAGTACATGACACACGTCCGCTTTGCGGATGATATAGTAGTCATGGCTGAGACCACAGAAGACTTCAATACGATACTCGAGTATCAATAGAGCCTCCGTACGAGTTAGTCTTAAAATGAACATGGACAAGACAAGGTCCTCCACAAGGTGGACCGACGACCTGGTGAAGGTCGCGGGAGTCCGCGGGATGCTGGTGGCGCAAGACCGGTCGTCGTGGAGATCTTTAGGGGAGACCTGTGTCCAGCAGTGGACGTCTTTCGGTTGAATAAAAGGAGATGTTTATTATTCTTGGGCGATAGAGTACGTATTGGCGATTGAATGGGATTTTGAAAAAAAAAACACTAACGTTCAAGCATAGTGCCATATCTGTTGTTGAATTTTAACCCTTTGAGCACTTACCTAGCGTTTACGCCAGCTTTCCATTGTGTTCCTATAGTCTTATTTTTACGGGTACTCGACCTATTAAGAATCTGTTTACGAATACCTGAAATTACAAAAAATAACCCTATCCGATTAAACTTCCAAAGTAATTTGTCAAAATTCAAAATTAATTCATCTTAGTAGATAGAGTAATTTCCGAGAAATCATTACATATGTTTTTGCAACGATCATATAAGAATTACTGACTTAATATTATCAGATTAGATAAATGTTCAGACAAACATATTATGTTGAAAATGATACACCAGATTTCTTTTCGCGCTGCTTGTGAGAGGTGGTCGATTTAGCTAGCTGTGAAAGTAGAAGATACACTGAAAAATCCGGTAAACATATTACCATTTGAAAAATGTTATGAACCGAATATTTTTGTATTAAAAACACAAATTAGTATTAACGTATTGATAAATCATCATTTCATCATCCGAAAGACGTTCACTGCTAGACATAGGTCTGCCAGAAGGCACCTGTACTGCCTGTATCCAGCAAATTCTTCAGGTCGTTAGTCCTCAATAATTTGACGAATTTTATTTTTTGTTAATCATATTTATGTTATCACATTTTATTTATTATTTTACATTTCTTAGTTAATGACAGCGATTCTGCCAATGTCATGTGGGTAAAGTATTTTATAACATTGTATCATGGCTTCAAAGCCCTTGGCAAAATACTGAACATCTTGCCAGAACTGTCCAGGAAATTTGTGTGATCCACCGCATGAGATGTTTCACATCAAAACGTATATACAAATAAAAAAACTAGGCAGTCATGGGGCCTGCCGATAGTAGTGAAAACTCGAAAGTTAAGTTAACATCTATACTAATAAATAAAATTAAGTGTCTGTTTGTAATGTCAAAAGAACAATTTTAATTAAATACATATGAATGTATCTAAGATACCAAAAAAACAATTTTGCAATTATTTTTTGTCTGTCTGTTTGTTCTGAGTAATCTCCAGAACGGCTGAACCGATTTCGACAGGATAGCTTTTTTGGTAGATAGATGAAGTTACTCCGCGTAATTTAGAGTACTTTTGATTTTCGAAAATAATTTGGGTTTCGAGTAAAAAAAATTAAAACTCATAAAACATTGAATTAAATCCGATTCAATGCACAGTTATACGGGTAAGTGTTTGAATTAATGAGAAATATTTGTATTTTATCTTAGTACAATTTTTTTAAGGGAAAATATTTAAATAACAAAAACGCGGTGAAGAACATATGAAACGCGAGCACAGAGCACACAGCTAGTTTAATATATAACATTTGTCTGGTTTTTATATCTATAATTGCGCTCCGAGCAATAATTACGTACATTTTTATAGAGTTTATTCATAGCCAAAACGTGCAATAGATTGCTTAGGTCTGAACTTTATTGGGGGGGGAGAGAGGTGGTTATAGCCTTTGGGCGGTAATCACCCCTCTATCCCTCTGGACGAATCTTCTCGTCAGAGAAGCGGGCGAAGAGGTGTGTGGGGAGAGAGCCTGTGGGTCAGGCATCGGTATTCTCCACCCCATCCCCAACTTGGCTGTTCTGGACGTGGCCTTGTTGGGCCTGCCGCAGGGGGCGACGCGGTGCTTGCGAACCATCCTGTGTCGTCCCCATCCCAAATGCGGCGGGCGGCTCCGGGGGGTCTAGTGGGTATTTCCGGACGCTTCACGTCCAGGTGAGTCCCACACTGGTGCGGAGACGTCCCTCCGCACCCTCTTACCCATCGCATTGGTGGAATTCGGTATCACTAATGCAGTCGGTAAGGGTATCGCGTAAATGCATTCCCGTCGTCAAAAAAAAAATGTCTGAACTTTATTATTTATCTCTGAGCGCCATATTACACTTGATATACTGTACCATGTTGACAGATGACGTCATAGCATTGGGAACGCTAATCTATAAGTTTTTCCCATACCGAAAATCGCTCAACGCCGCTAAAAGAAATGTTCACTTCAAAAACATTCATTCATTCATTGCACAAACAACTGTTATACTTAATGTAATATAACAAAAAAACATTTTTTTTTTTTTATTAAATATAATAATACTTTGTAGAAATTTGTAATTTATGTAACGAAAATAAACTAAATAGTACATTTTATAAAGTAAAAGGCAATTTTTAATATGTCGATTACCCATAAAAATGAGACGATAGGAAAACAATGGAAAGCTGGCGTAAAAGCCAGGTTAGTGCTCAAGGGGTTAAAGCTGCATTTTGAATCTAAAATCGTAGTGATACTAGCTACTTCACGAGTAAGATTTGTATGACAAAAATATTTCTCCAATACCTAGGCGTTCTACGTGGAAATAATAAGACCAGGCGTTGACGTAATTTTTATGAAGTATTATTATTTTTAAAATCATAATCTTAGCCAGTAGCCCGTAGTAATCGCTGTTACGAACGAAGGCATAGGTAATATCTTAAAGTAGTTTAAAAATATCTTATACACTTATTTATAATAATACTGTTATTGTAAATAACTTGGCGACCACAAATTGATCACTATTGCTTAGTCTTTATATTAAAGCGCTATGTATATAGCTTAGAATCTTTCTCGGATTCGGTTGTATATTCAAATTAGTTCAGTAGTTTTAAAGTGATGTGGAATAAATAAAAGGTTAAGTTATTTTTTTTTTTAATTTCACACTAAGATGTCACTTATAGATTGTTGCTATTTATTTAAGACTAGCCGTGTGCTCTCGACTACGCCCGCGTTTCATATATTTTCATTACGCACATTAGTTTTTAATTTTTGTTATACGGAACCATATTTTTTTTCTACTAACATTAAGCAAAGATATTTCTCACAGATTCAAATACCTGCCAGTAAAATTGTGATCTGAATAGGATTTTATTAGGATATTCATGAGTTTTAATTTTTTTACGTGAAATCCGAATAATTTTCGAAAAATGAAATTAGCCTAAGTTAGGCAGAGTAACTATTTGCCAAAAAAAAGTCCCGTCAAAATCGGTTCAACCGTCCGGAGATTATCCGGAACAAACAGAAGTTAGACCAGACAGCAGAATAGGCACATATAAAAATTTTAAAAATTGTAAATAATAATTGTAATATAATAATTTATTCTATACTAATACTATCTATACTAATAAATAAAATTGATGTGTCTGTTTGTATTGTCATAATTATTATATTTTTCTATATAGGTATGAATGTATACACGACACCTATACCAAAAACGCAATTTTTAAAATTTTTGTCTGTCTGTCTGTCTGTTTGTTCCGGGTAATCTCCGGAACGGCTTTACGGATTTTGACGGGACTTTTTTCGGTAGATAGCTGAAGTTACTCTGGGTAACTTAAAATTGAATAAAATTCGAATAAATGCACAGTTTTACGGGCTAGTACTTGAATTTATGAGAACTATTTTTACTTTATCATAGTAATGAAAAGAAATAGAAAATAAGTAGAGTTCCGTATAAAATAAAATAAAAACGCAGTGATGAACATATGAAAAGCGGATGCAGCCGTGGGCACATAGCTAGTTGTAAATAAAATATAAAAAGTCTTTATCGATCCGGTACCTGGAAAAATTTTAACTCAAGGTCAAAGGTAAAAAAAAAAATGTGTTTTTCGCGATTTTCAGCAAAACGGCAAGTTTTTTCATAAAATTAACCCAGATAAAAATTGTAGATCATGTATTTATCTATAAAAAATGTAAGCAATACTTTATTTCCTAAAAGTTACCGTTTCTGAGATATAACGATTTAAAAAGTTAAAAAAGTAGTAATCGTCATAATATGCATAAACATTTATACATCACTGAAGCTGTAATATATGTAAAATATTTTTTACTTACAACTTACCTATACAAAGTATCCATAAGTAAAACTATAAGAATATCAGGTAAAATCAGTGGCGGATTTGCCCTAAAGACCAGGAGGCCCGGGCCTAGGGCGGCCAGGTATTAAAGGCGGTCAAGCGTGACAAAAAATTCACTGATGATAACAAGAAATAACTCAAAGTACGTGAATGTTCTAAAGGCTCGCATACATTATGGTGAGCCGCACTGCACCGCATCGTATAACATTAAACTTCCTAAACCACTTTTGTACTTTTTATAAATAAAATATAGATAATGTAATGTGAAGTAATTATTTCATTCATATAAAATGTACGTATACGTTAAAGGCGCGAAAATATTGCAAACTAGTTAACTAAATTTCTCAAGCAATTTCGATAAAAGTTGGCAAAAAATTAAATTCATAATGTACTCAATATGATGGGTGCTGAGAAAGGGTGGCTGGTACTTACTACATGGCCTGGGGTCTAGGGCGGCCAAGACTGCAAATCCGCCACTGGGTAAAATGCAACACAGCCCTTTACTTTACACGCCAGTGTAACCTTGAGATAACATCTGTCTCCTACTAGACTCTACTACTGGTAGTGGACTTAGACTTATTCGTATTACTTACTCACTGCTTGAACTCGAACTAAAAAAACTATTTTATTAAACCAGGAAAAGCTCAACATCAATCAGAAATATATTCATCGAAAAGTTCATCTAAAAATCTATGTAAAATTTTTACACGCAATAACTGACTGTGATATAACATCTGCGTTTTACAGGAGGGGTAAAAACAACAGCTTTTAAAATGTTTGAAAAACAGGATTTAGTTCAATGTGCTAAAGTTTTTAAAAACAGTAATTCATCTCCATAAGAAGTTATCACTAACGAAATTCGCTTTCTTCTTTCTAAGTAGTTCCTAGTTCTAAGGAGTTCCTGAAAAAACTACCTGCATAGATAAATTTCGATATGCATGTTTCGTTGAAAATACTCGAAATAAAAAACAAGTGCAGCTGCTTGTCTTCCTCCAATCTCAGTTGCTGCGCAACAACATCTTTTTCGGGTATATTACCAAATTCAAGTGTGGCTTGGTTATCAGCTGGACCCAAAAGACTGGGGTTGGAAACTGGTCGACAATTTAATTAGAACCAGTTCAGACTTTACTCCCACCCGCGCCTAAAAAACTTCTCAACACAATTTTTTGCAACTGTAAAAAGGGATGTAATGATGTAATGTATGATTGCAAAAAAGTTGGACTATTTTGTTCTCTGCCATGTATAAATTGTCAAGGCCGGTTGTGCAATAATGTTGAATCACCAACAGTAGAGAATTCGTTTGGTATTAACGAGGAGATATGCGATACATCTTTATTGAGGCAATTTACTTGCGTTCTTAAAGGGGTTTCAATTTTTATTGTGAGGCGTCCTTACTTAAGGAATACTAAATACTAAATACTAAAAAATAAGTAAGTGCATCATTCTATTTCTCTTCATTGCATGCTTTAATTCTCTGAAAACTATAGTTCATTATAGGATTCAATAATTACATTCCTCGTTTAGTTCATTAAATCTCTTGACCTGGTAACTGACTGTAATACTACAACTGCGTCAGCCGCTTCAGTTTACGTAAAGTGAAATATTGATTTATTTGTGCATACATTATTTAAAAGTATTGCATATGTTTGACAGTAAAGTTTGACAGATGAAGGTATTATTACTGGTTAGAGATTACCTCGATGTAATGAAAAAGAACATTGAGAATTAACAAATAAATTTATTTTTGCCACTTTATTTTAAATTAATTAAATAACACATTAATGTGTCGAGTACCCATAAAAATAAGACAACATAGGAAAACAATGGAAAGCTGGCGTAAACGTCAGGTAATTGCTCAAGGGGTTAATAGTAAAAATTAACAACAGAAGATTTATTTGCACTTTAATTTCTAAAAGGAAACAACGAATAACAAATATTTGTTGTTTTACAAACTACACAAATATGTTTCGAAATTTATACCTACTCATATTGTTGAATTATTATGAAAAATTGTTGCTGAAGATGTTTCCATTATTAATTAAACCTTTTTATCAGAGGTATTAGTTAGTGCACACTCATCAGTAGGAGTAGCAGAACACTCGCCACGGTTACAGTAAGGCAGTTTAGGGTCCGTGCAAGCACGTTGTATGGCTCCAACTTTTGTGCAAATTAATTTAGTTGTGCAATCCAAGCAGCTGCTGCCGATTGTGGTGCACATATACCATTGTGAATACCAAGGAGCATATGCGAGCCATGGCGGTATCCAAGGATATGCGGCTTCATTGCCCCAACCAGCCGTATCCCATCCACCAGCCCAGTCGTCTCCTGGCTGAGGAACAGCAGCAGCTACTGCGATCTGTTTAAGAATATATAAATAAAATATATTGTTATATATGCTAACGTTTGACCACTTTTACGCTCCATGTTAAATAGTGATGTAATTTAAGATCTCGATAAACATAGAAAAGGTAATTTGAATTCTAACTATCGGAGTTTACTCATAGAATTGTGAACGTCATGCGATCACAATGCAAGAGTTTGTGACACTCTTTGAGTCAACCGATAAATGTGTGTAAATTTTTCAATTAAAACCATTATTAAAAATCACCGAACCAACAGGTTATGGTTTTGTCATAGTAATATTTCCTTCACCGAAAGCAATACTCATGATCCATTTAAATGTCTACTAGTATTTACCCAAAAATTCGATTATAACTATTAGGGAAGTCCCCTAGTGGCGGACACCTAAGGTTTTTTATAAATAAAATAAAAAATATTTGAAGGAATGTTTATTTCTTTATGACTTACAGTAGATAACAAAGTTAGAAATTAAATGAAATAAAAAAAAAAAAAACAACCTCTGCTTAAAAATAATAAATACCATCAATCAAACTTTGATAACATAAAATGTAATTTATAAAAGTGGCACCTAGTACCGGACGAATATTTATGCCCTACTCTTAGCACCGGATATTTCAAAATAGCCTGCATCGATCACATATGTAACCATCTCCACACTCTGGAACATCTGCACATGCTTCATGTACCCATCCACGGCAGGATGAGCACTGGACCCAGTCTTCGTCAGTATCTTGTAAGCAAAACTACGCAAATTGTTGTGTCGGATCTTCCCTCCTTTTCCTCCTTTACCTCGTACAAATGCGTACCATCGCCCACGCCCGCGAAACTGCCGTTCCCGCCGCCGGGGACAGGCGACTAACGTTGCTCCCGCACACACTCCGGGTCCCCCTCAGGCGGCGACCCAAGACGTGTCTCGTTCCCCAACTGGGGAGGCTCTTGACGTCGCCGCCAGCGCGATACAGTGACACTGCCCATTCTTTGAGCATTACACGCACAACACTCCATACACACTCCTGCACATAACACGCAGGTACATAGGTCCTGTAAGGAACCTTTTTTTATATTAATAAAAAAATGTAGGGAACAGCTAGGGCATAACTTGCGAGTGAGTTTGTATACTCAGGTGACGGCCAAGGCGAGGTTCGTACCACTTTGGTAGCCCTTGTGCTAGTCACCTTATTACGGTTAAGTGCCTTCAGCACTCGCCACCAAAGTTTGGTGAAGCTGTAAAGGACCTTCCGGTCAACAGCGTTAGCTAGGTCAAAAAAATATTGTTATGTTTTTGTCAGATGTTTCAGTTAATGGTTCTACTTTATTTCCTTTTTTTTTCTTTAGACTTCACGTTTTTCGCTCGTTTTCTCTTGTCTACGCTTGTCAACATGCTTGTAGAATCCGGTGCTCTCAGCGAAATGCCAAAATGTCTTTTCACGAAGTTGTAGTAAAAATGCTTATCAGCACTGCCTTCCTCTTTATTAAATCGATGAGGAATCTTCATGACCTCAGCTAAGTAGTAGGTTAACTTCAAAAACTCCTTTTTCATGAGCGGCATACATCTGTTAGATAAATCTTTAACGTGGTCCACCAAGACTTGTTCGTACTCTGTTGAGAAGGTGCTAGTGAACCTACCCAACTTTGGTTTCATCGTTACTTGTTCCTCGATTTAGCGCCTTTATTTTGTCATGTACAGTGCTTTTAGGAATATTGTATCGCATTACAGCTTCTCTTACACTTCTCTTACACTCAGTTCTTTTGACATAACCTTATCAATAGCAGTTTGTAAGATCTGTGGCTCCCACGATCCTTTCTTATTCTTCTCCTCCATTACAATTCTCGTTGTTATTCTATACTCTAAAACAAAATTTAATAATTAGAATAAATAACGTAAATTCTCACAAGAAATATCAATATGTTTACTGTCCCGAAAAGTCATCCCGACTTTGTGTCCGGTGCTAAGGGACAGACAATTTTGTACATTAGGTGATACATACCAAAACTGTTTAAAAAAGTCTAATAATATTCTACCAGTTTACGGATAACAATCAAGTAATACTTTTATTTTTGAATACTACTAAAATGTAAATGCATAAATATGGTAGAATCACTTACATCGATATTTACGTGACGCCGTGATTTCTCGCCAAAAACAGCGAACGCATACTCCTGCCATGTCCTTGTGTGTCACTGGCGAGTCGTGGCGTGAGATCCTGTAGCTGTATGCCCCCCGCGACCCTTTCACTTGTACTTTGAATCAAATAGGTTTATACTTGCTTAAATAATATGAGTGTCCGGCGGTAGGTGCCGTCCGGCGTTACGGGACTTCCCCCTATAGAAACATTTGAAAGAAAAAAATCTTTTGCTAATTTTTTTATTGTCAACACCAAAGCTGATCATATATAGAATAATACATTTATATAAATACTAGCTGGTGCTAGCAGCTCTGCCCGCGTTTCATATGTTCTTTAGGAGTAAGTGAAACGTGCATATAACATTCTAACTTAAAAAAAAACAAATGTATTAAGAAAAGTAGTTTTATTTATTTAGCGGAAAATGTACATACAAGTAAATCGGAAAAAATGAGAATGGCCAAAAAACCATCTACGAAGAATTCCGTGTCAAATGGTATTAGTTCCATCCCAATATGTTCAGTAGTTTTGAGATGATGGTGCGTTTAAGGAACCCCATTTTCCTTATACGAGTATACTCGTATAGATATCCTAGTCTTTAAATTAAAAGCAGCTATTCCGTGTGTTTACAAAATAAAATGAAACCGATTAACTTCAAAATAAAATTATAAAGCACGTTGTTAGTGAAAAAATCTGTCTGAATTATATTATGACTTACCAGAAAACAAAGTGTAAGCAGAAGTCGTGAAGCCATGATGTAATATATGAATAGGCTTGAATCGTTTCTGTTATATTTAGCTACACGATGGATGTTTTATATGAATTTGTGTTTATGTAAAGGATTATATTTCTAATTGTCTACGTCATTAACGCAGAGAAAAAAGGTTTTCCCCTACAAATAATACGGAGAGAGATAAAGTTTGTACGGACAGCAAAAATAACATCTATACAATATTTAATTGAATATAGTATATACATTATTTGTGTTCGTAACTTCTGTTACAATAGTCATTATTTTGTTTTTTAGATTTTAATTTCGGTCATCGTAAATAAAATGATACTAAAAACATTTCGTACACATTCTTTCATAAAGTCACGTTTCGGACAGTTTGTTTATAATTGAAAGCAACCTTATTATTAAAAGCATTCACTAAAATTTTACGCGTAATAATTTCCGCGTAAAAATGAAAACTCATAAAAAAATTAAATAAAACCCGTTTCAATGCATAGTTTTAATGACAGGTATTTGAATTTATGAAAATATCTTTGCTTAACGGTAGTAAGAGAAAACACGTTGGAAAAAAATTAAGGTTCCGTATAAAAAAAATGAATGAATTAAACCGTGTGGTGCCGGCCAAGTATAGTACCACTCCATATCTTCTTGTGGGTGTCGTAAAAGGCGACTAAGGGATAAAAAACTGAATGTGCAACAACATCCTCTGAGTATTAGAAACACCTACTGCAATGGCCAACCCGCCTGCCAAGCGTGGCGATTATGGCAATACCTCCTTATTCTGGGAGACCTATGTCCAACAGTGGACGTCTTACAGTTGACAGGATGGATAAAAATGAAAATGGAGTGAAGAATATATGAAACGCGGGCGCATCGCGGGCACACAGCTAGTAATCACTAAATATGAACAGTTATTTATTAAGTTTTAATAAATCTAATAAATATGTAACCTATGTCTAAAATTTACAACTATTACAAATACTGAAGGAATTTAATGTACATATATGTTTATGATTTTCGAGCGATAGAGTAGTAATTACAATTGCGTTGTTACTAGCCAACAAGGTAACAATTTGATTTAGAAAAAAAAAAACACTAACGTTCAAGCATAGTGCGATATCTGTTATTGAATTTTTCGAATCTGTTTACGAATGTCTGAAATTACAAAAAAATAACTCTATCCGATTAAACTTCGAAAGTAATTTGTCGTTTTTCAAAAATTTATTTATCTAATTCGTTATAGTCATTTCCCAGAAATCATTACGTATGTATTTGCAACGTACATACAAAAATTACTGACTTAATATTATCAGATTAGATAAATGTTCAGACAAATATATTATGTTGAAAATGACACGCCAGATTTCTTTTCGCGCCGCTTGAGAGAGGTGGTCGATTTAACTAGCTGTTGAAGTAGAAGATACACTGAAAAATCCGCTAAACATATTATTACCATTTGAAAAATGTTATGTACCGAATATTTTTGTATGTACAACACAAATTAGTATTAACTTTGAAATTTTTTGTCTATCTGTCTGTTTGTTCTGGGTAATCTCCGGAACGGATAAACCGATTTTGACGGGATAGATTTTTTTGGTAGATAACTGAATTTACTCCGCGTAACTTAGTGTACTTTTAATTTTCGAAAATGATTAGGCTTCCAGGTAAAAACAAATAAAACTAATAAAAAAAATAAAACTCATAAAAAATTAATAAAATCCGATTCAATGCAAAATCATGTGTGTTTGAATATGTGAGAAATATTTTTTTTTTATCATAGTACAAATTTTTTTAGGAAAATAATTAAATAATGTAAACGCGGTGAAGAACATATTAAACGTGAGTGCAGCCGCGGCAACACAGCTAGCTTAATATATTACATTTATCCGGTTTTATAGAGTTTACTCGTAATCAAAACATACAATAGGCTGCTTAAGTATAAACTTTATTATTTATCTCTAAGCGCCATATTACACTTGATATACTTTACCATATTGACAGATGACGTCATAGCATTGGTAACGCTAATCTATAAGTTTTTTCCCCTACCGAGAATCGCTCAACGCCACTAAAAGAAATGTTCACATCAAAAACATTCATGACTAAAACTATGTAGTTTATTTTCGTTACAAAAATATTAAATCTCGGCAGTATTTTCATATTAAAAAAAACCAAATATTTTTATATTACAATAAGTATAGCTGACTTGAAATTGTTGTAACGAATATAAACTATATTTTATAAAGTGAAAGGCAGTTTTTAAGCTGCATTTTGAATCTAAAATCGTAGTGATACTAATTACTTCACGAATAAGTTGTGTAGTAAAAAATATTTCTTGAATACCTAGGCGTTCTACGTCGAAATGATAAGACCAGGCGATGACGTAACTTTTAAAATTATAATCTTAGCAAGTAGCCCGTAGTAATCGCTGTTACAAACGAAGGCATAGGTAATATCTTAGAGTAGTTTAAAAAAAAATCCTATACATAAATTTATAATAATACTTTTATTGTAAATAAGTTGGCGACCACAAATTGGTCACTATTGCTTAGTCTTTATATTAAAGCGCAATGATATATAGCTTAGAAACTTTCTCGGTTTCGGTTGTATATTCAAATTAGTTCAGTAGTTTTAAAGTGATGTGCAATAAATTGCGTTATGGTTTAGATGACTTTTTTTTATATTTCACACTAAGATGTCACTCATAGATTGTTGCTATTTATTTAAGACTAGCCGTGTGCCTGCAGTGCGCCCGTGTTTCATATATTTTCATTACGCACATTAGGTTTTAATTTTTTTTTATACGGAACCCTAATTTTTTTCTACTAACATTAAGCAAAGATATTTCTCACAAATTCAAATACCTGCCAGTAAAACTGTGAAACGAATAGGACTTTATTAACTAATTAGGTAAGTTAGGCAGAATAACTTCAGCTGTTGACGAAAAAAAAGTCCCCGTCAAAATCGGTCCAGTCGTCCGTTGATCACACGGAACAAACAGACAGACAAAAACTTTAAAAATTATATATATTCTATTTATAAAAAAAAGGAACCAGATTGAGTTTCTTACCGGCTCTTCTCGACTGGGTTGTTTTTCGAACCGGTGGTAGTGTTTTTACGTTCGTAAGCAAGGCGCTTATTAGGGCCTAAATTTAATAAATAATTTTTTAATTTTGATTTTACTTCAACGTGTCTCTTCGCCGCTCTTTACAGAGGGTCACGTGTATCGGTTTCGCATACATCCGCATGGTAAGATACCCCCCATTTACATGTCCATTTTTGGCTGCACACAACCTAAGCCTCCGTCGTATTTCTTTACGATGTTTCCTTCCTCTCCCATTGGCCTTTCCGCCGGTATAACCGTTCCCTCCGCCCATTACCAGTTTGATAATAGATTTATTCCGAGACCAAGATTTAACCAATTTATTTTGATTCTTTAGGCAATATGTGGCAAAAGCTATTAGTATAATAGTGAATGATGGTTCATATAAGTATTACGTATATTTTTGACCCCTCCTTCTTCTCAGCTCATGGTAAGCATTGGCATACTTTTTACAAAATCTGCTTTAGGAGATTTTATTATTTCGATTCTCTTTTCGTTTTACGACCGTTTAATTTTAATTCAAGTCTTTGTATTTTATTTAATATATTAAAACATAATTTTGAAAAATCTTCGTTTCTCTTTTTACCTTTTACTATTTCTTTTAAATTTTCCAAGTTTAATTTTGTGTCAGTTTTAAATTCAAATTCGTATCTCTTTTTTATCAAAAATGGGACAGTCCGGGAGAGCGTGGAGTGAGGTTTGTTCTGTTATATTTTGACATGGGGATCCCGGCAACTATAAGAGGTTTAGTTTGAAGCGATGGAAATAAACCGTGAAGGCCCCATGTCATGTAATGTCTGCGTAACTTAAAATATCGGAGGCGCGCTTTTGTATGTTATGTAAGGCGTTTCTGCATTATCATAACATGCACGCCTTATCGCAGAAGCCATGATGTCACAGTTGGTAATGCGGTTCGATTCCGCTTTTATGGAAGCGGGTTCGTGCCCACCTCCTATCCAACTCTATAAATCAGCCTGAGCTTTTGGTGAAGGAAAACATGGTGAGAAAAACAATAGCATGGTAGTAGGGTATTTTAAATTGTACCCGCCTGAGTAACTACCACCCTCAAAGTTTGAAAACCAGTCGCCAAATACCAATATGTCTGTTCCGCAGCATCACTTTAGAACTAGTACGTTTAGACTTATTATGTTCACCATCTTGGACCACATTGTTACTTAAAATCAGGTGAGATTATAGTCAAAGTATTGAACCTATACAGCATAAAAAAATGCTTAAGTATTAAAAAGTATATTGGTAAATAATGAAATATAGTTTATGTAATCGTTATTGAGATCTTACTAATTTACGTATCAAAAATATAAGCAAAGCACAAACTGCTCCCCCTCTGCCCCTTTTTATGGTTAGCTAATACTTAAAAGATCTCTTAGGTTGATAATACATTATTATCAACTATGAATAAATTCACTGCGTGATCGAATCAGGAATGAGAAAATCCACAGAAGAACCAAAGTAACCGACATTGCCCGAAGAATAGCTAAACTTAAGTGGTAATGGGCTGGACACATTGCTTACAGAACCGATGCCTGATGGGGTCAACGAGTACTCGAATGGCTACCACGTACCGGAAGAAGAAGCGTGGATAAGCCCCCAATAAGGTGGACATTCGACCTGGTGAAGGTCGCGTAAATCCGCTAGATGCTGGGTGGCGCAAGACCGGTCATCGTGGAGATCTTTGGGGGATACCCGTGTCCAGCAGTGGACGTCTGTCGGTTGAGTGGATAGATGGATTAATAAATTAGTTTGAATGTTTAAGAGGTATAAAATGTTCAAGAACTATAATGCAGGGGTATATATATATATATAACGTAAGGGGTTCCTCGGACCGCAAAAGGGGACGCAAAAGTGAACCCACACTTGTTCAATAGTAAAAACAATGCGAAACGAATCCCCACTCTGCGACCAAGGAGGTGTAAAATTGTGAGGGTTTAGTCGTTAATATGTCGATTACTCATAAAAATGAGACAATAGGAAAACAATGGAAAGCAGGCGTAAACGCCAGGTTAGTGCTTAAGGGGTTAAGAATCCTACACAGCCCAATTTTCGCTGCTCAGTGGAGCTTTGGTATCTCATGTAAAATCTAAAAACCCTCCACGTAAGAAAAAAAAATGTGAAAAATACAAAATTGTAGGTAAATTAAGCTGATAAATAAATAGTATCTACACGTAAACATAAGACGTCTATTATTCACTTCATTAAGAATATAACATAACGTATTTACCACTAAAACGCTTCATTATAAATAACATTACATTAGTAAATATAATTAATTACGTATGTTTATGCGTAATGATATAATCAGCGCATGTCGCTTGTAAGTTTGATGTTTTACCTTATCATATGAGTGCAGTCAATTGACACTAAAGTAAATATTTGTTTTTCAGTAACTCTTTATTTTCATCGTGACGTTTTAATAACAAAGTACAGTTTAGTGCTAAGTTTCTATTTAACAGCTATAAGCATGTATAAGTTAGTTATGTTTATAATTTCGTGCGACTAATTATGATTACAGAAATATTTACTTCACTTACCACTATAATATTCATTTGAGCACAAACTATTTGAAGCACAAAATGAAAGATATTGCTATAACATTTAACATAATAAACATTATGCTACGGATAACATTGTATTTATTTATTTATTTATATATCTTTTTAGGTAAATTGTTAGATTATCCTGAGTTTCGTCTAAACTCTAAAGTATCTATTGCCGTGGTTTTATTTTAATGAATGTATCAACGCGACGAATTATGAAGTGAAGATAAACAATTTCGTAAAAGTATAAATTACAATTTTTATATCCACTAAAACATCATGGAATTTCGTATGAGATAGGGCCAAATTACAAATATTTTAAGAGGCCACGTGTAACAATATAACTTCATTATATTGACTGAGTACAACGTTGAACATAATGAGAAAGGCAACAACATAACTTATCATATTTTAAATATTCAATCTATGGCATGTTAATACACAATTTCCGCTAAAACGGTGAACAATGGAAGAGGAACGCAAACACTGTAATCTTCGAGATAATTTTGGAAGACTGTTTGTGTATGCGCGTGATTTTTATTGCGTAATTCGGCTTATTCATTCATAATACACAGTAACAATAATTTATTATGTTTTGAATACCAATTTCGATAGGTATCTTTAAAGTTACATCAATATATGCTCTATGTATATCTATAGCAGTGGCGTAGCGTGAAAAAATTAGTCGGTGAAGCCGGAGCTAAAAAATATACCTGGTCGTCATACTTCTTTCTCTTGAAAACTAGAACAGTAATGAAAGACGGATGCTTGTCCTACTGATCGAAGCTATCCAGTTGCAGTTAGTGTTCACGACCTTCACCATACTTGACCTCACTGGAGTTTACATAAACAGTACATGTCGAGTACGATAAAATTCTTTGAGAATAAGTAGTCCCCTGTTTCCTCCCTGGATAATGCCATTATGGTAAATATTTTTATACCAAATAACATATATCCACCACCGCTACGCCCGTATAAATTAGTTGTTATAGAAATTAGGCGCCTTTGATAATGAACATTCGTCAAATAAACTGATAAATAAATAAAGAAAACATAGAGGCGTAGCCAAAGTCTTTCCTATTCTAAAATTGAAAAAAAAATATCGATTCAGTTTTGGAGGAGGAATCAGCCCGAGCTGCAGTTGTCCCATGTCAGTTGTATAACTCTTTTTAATGTGGCGCAATGTGAAAGCAATTGATTTCTGAAATACGTACTTTTCAAATTTGTCGCCGACCGCATATCCTGTTAAAGATGAAAATGATCCCTTCTTCGTACGACAAATACGGTATGTCAAATTCATTTCGCTTGTGATAACATTACATAACATAAGCTCACGCCTGTTATCCCCGAAGGGATTGGCAGAGGTGAAATAGCGAACTATACCACCCACATTTCGCCTAGCTTAGTTTCATCCCTGATGTGACAGGGGGTGAGCCTGTCGCCATATCGGGCACAAATTTCAAACTCCGGGATGATACTTAGTAGAAAAACTCAATACCACTTGACCCGACCCGGGGATCGAACCCGAGACCTCAGAACGGCAGTTGCACCGTAGTACAACTGCGCCACCGAGGCAGTTATAATAAATGCTTGTGATAAATGTTCCTATAATTGTAACCATCTAATAACTTGTAAATGGGTTACTTTCGTGATTGTGGATTTTAACTATTACATTTTAACAGGACGACACAAGATGGCGACTTACGCCAAACGAAAAATAACGATTACATTTACATTTTACATAAAATAATACTTAATGATTTATTTTTCCTTCATACTTTAATACAAAGTTACAAAGTGTCTATAATTATCTTTTATAATTTCTAATATATTTTTAACAAAATATTAATTTTGAAATGCACATATATCAAAATGATTAGCAACCGAGTTTTTAATCAATGAATGTATTAATACATAAATGTATTTCGTTTTCAGATATATCAATAGATGATGCTATCGTCAAATATTTTATCTGAGATCTATTGTATTCTTTATCTTGCAAATAAAATTATTAGTGTAATGCGCGTAATAATAATTGTTACATAACGCCATTGGGTAATTAGGGTTACACCTTAGTTACACACACGTTAGTTTATATATAATACGGATATAAAAATATACATTACAAAGATTTTATTCCCAAAGCCTGTTAAAATTGTTTCGATAAATGTCATTTGGAAAAAATATCGTAAGTCTATAAGAATAAGGTTTATAATTAAATGGAATAAGCCGCAGCGTACCGGCATACTTTCAGCACAAAAAAGGGCTACTTTTATAGATTTTTTTACACTAAGGCTTGCATTGTGTGGGTGATAATTAAAGTGAAATGTACATGTATATGTGAATTCGATTCCATCGTTTCTTGCCGGGTTGTATGAACAGGTCCTTAGTGCGCTTGTTTTATAACTAAGATGTGTGGTTGTTATAACACCATGTATACTATATACTATTATATATTTACTGTTTGTGAAGTGAGTGTTGTGCGAATTTTTTAGTAAGGCTATAAGGAATCGAGTCATTATATTATCGCTTCGCCACTGATCTATAGACGTAACTGTTGCTTTGTTTGGGCAAATCTTTAAATCCAGTTGACCGATTTGGATCGGATTTTTTTGTTAGTTTCGTATTCATTTTTACTATTAGTTCACATTAGAAATTTTATAATTTTAAAAAGAAGTGATCATAGTCATAATATGGGTTCATTTTATCTGGAATAATATAAAATATTTAAAAATATGTATCTATCAAACTATTTTTAATATATTTTTACCATTTTTTTATGTAATTGAACTTCGGGAAACGCCGGGTAAGATAGAATTCTTGTAAAAAAAACTAGGTTATATACAATATACTACATTTTAATTTATTTAACTTGTCAATATGTAACTGCGGTAATGACGATGAGGTTAGTTAGGTTAGTTTTGCTCTACAAGGGATTAAGTCTAAGTTTTACTGTCGGAATTCATTTTAGATTGGTGGCTGGTAATTAATTAAGAGAGCAGAAACATTACCTCCATGGTACGCTACTAAACTGAATCACGAAATGATCGATTCAAATTTACGTTTACTGAGACACCATCCAGTTATCTATCCAGCCCTTACGCTCAGGGGGCAGGACCCTCGGATCTTGACTACCTACTAAACCGAACTTATTATAATTTCTTCCACTTTTAAGACAACAATATAAGTTCCAGCATAACTATGTTTACTCTTCTAAAAAATGTTGTCTTCTTTATTTTGGTTGGATAGTGATGCATGAAAAAACTTCAGGTTTTACGAAAAATCATAACATATTTGTTATTATCTTACTCATGTGTTTTGTGTAATTAATTACTACAAAAAATTGATAAATTACAAATTTACTTTGATTCAATGAATTTATTTTTTGAACATAACAGAATGTCCAAGAATTTTCGAGCCTTGTAAACTTGAACAAAAATAAATTTTAGCTTTATTTTTTTTTGCACCACGGCATTTGGATACTTAACTACGTCACTGGCAACATCAGAGCGTTCAATTCAAACAATGGCAGTTCAATTTACCCGCATATTTCAGTAGAGCTTCTACGCCCGTTCTAATTAATCGATACTATCTGAAGTTTCATTAACAATAAAAATTTTGGACGTTAAAATTTTAAGGGAAACTTATGATGCTTCAGTCTTCTTGTGGCACCCGTAGAAGTGTTTGAAAAGACGTCTATTTATAATGGTAAAATAAATATAAAAAACTTATTAGTAGAAGAGTAATTGCAAGACTGAAGAGTAAACAAAAGCCTGACTCGATAATGTATATAACTAAGTGTGTTGTTTGAAACCTTTTCACTTTGATCATTTAACAATAATAATACGTAATACTAGCTGTGTGCCCGCGGCGTTACCCGCGTTTCATATATTCTTCACTGTGTAATATGCGTAACAATCATTGGAAAATAATGTTTTAATGTGCTGTCTACTGGATCGTATTTTGTTCACGATTTCATGAAGTTTTATTTTTAATACGGAACACTAATTATTTTTAATTTAATTATTTTCCTAAATGATTTTTCTGCACTAAGAGAAAGCGAAAACATGTCTCATAAAATTAAACCCATGCCAGAAAAATTGACCTTCGAATTGTTTTTCTTATTTTAATTATTTTATCCGGATCCCCAATTTTTTTTTGAAAAATACTTACAAGGAGTAACTTCAGCTATTTGCAAAAAAGTCCCGTCAAAATCGATCCAGGCCTTCCAAAGATTAGCCGGACAAACAGACAGAAATTCTAAAAATTGTGATTTTGGTGTAGGTGCCTTTAATAAAAAAATTGTTATATGTGTTTAATAAACAATATATATTTTGATATTACAAACAAACACTTCAATTTTATTTATTAGTACAGATGTGTAGATGTAAGATTAATAATACTTTCCCAAATATGATTACCAATTTTACATTTATTAACTGTTTAATAACTATTACTGTTCTTGGTATAAAGTAAAAATGTTAACTGATTTTGTAATTTTTAAATAAGTTTGTAGATGATTATTTTTAAAATTAAGTCGAGAAACTGGCGAATTTTTCGAACCGCAAAAGCAACGGAACTAAGCCTTCCTGCCAAAGTTTTAATATGCGGACACCATTGTAACTTATTAATACCTAAAAACAGAGTTTTTGTCAACTAAGCCTACTAAATTCCCTTCTATCTCTAACTTACAATCAATATGTTGCACATTGGGCAACATAAATTTTATACATTTCGTTTTCTTAGTGTTAAGAAGTAAGTTATTTAAGGCAAACCATTTAGAAATGTTTGCTAGTGTATTATTTAAGTGCGTAACCTCTGATTTTTTTCTTTTTACTTTAAATATAAGTGAAGTATCGTCTGCAAAAAGAACCATATCAGCAGAGTTATTAACCATTAGCGGTAAGTCATTAATATAAACCAGGAATAAAAACGGTCCCAAACTCGACCCCTGCGGAACACCGATTCTAACTAATGATCCAGTGGAGGTAACCCCATTTACATTTACTTTCTGACATCGGTTTGTTAAGTAAAAGGCCAAGAAGGAGACAGAGGTTTCAGAAACACCATATGTTTTAGTTTCAGTATAAGTGTACTGTGATCAACGCAGTCAAAGGCCTTTGAGAAATCGCAGAATACACCTATTGCATCCTGTCAATTCTCCCAAGCTCCCAATTTATGACTTATTAACGTTGCACCAGCGTCACTGGTAGATTTGGATTTCGTGAAACCAAACTGCCGACCATCTAAAACCTTTTCTGCTCTAAAGTATTCAACTAACTGATTAAGCATAATCTTGTCGAAAATCTTACTAATCGATGGAAGTACTGAAATTGGTCTATAATTTTCAAGACTACTTCTGCAACCTTATTTAAATAAGGGTACCAATTTACTTATTTTCATTACATTAGGGAAAGTGCCTGTTGCTATGCATCCATTAAATATGTTAGCCAAATATATTGAAATATTAACAATCATGGCTTGAAGAACCATTACCGATATTCCCCATATTATCCCCGTATGTTTTAAATTTAATTGCTTGAAGACTTTTAATATGTCACCTCCGGTAATAGATGTAAAATAGAATTTTTTACACGAAACCCTAATTATTTACGAAAATTAAAGTAGCTTAAGTATTATAAAAGTTATAAATATTAGAGTTATGCGGAGTAACTTAAGTAAGATAGTAAGCTAACTAAGTAAAAAGTCCGGTCAAAATCGGTCCAGCCGTTCCGGAAATTACCCGTATAGCCGACAAAGATAAAAATAATTGAAAATTGAATTTTTGATATAGGTATCGTATATACGTTCATATCTATTTAGTAAAAAAATATTTTGACGTTACAAACAGACACTTCAATTTATTACTTAGGCCAATGTTATAAAAAAAAGCGAATGCTTACGTCACTATTATTAGAGGGAGGAGCTTTGCTTATTAATCTTGGTAAGGGGGAAGAGGAGAGTCGAAAACGACGAAAAAATCTGCTTGCGTAATGCTTAAACGACCCCTTATTAGTAATGTTATCGTCAGTTAATCGAAAACTAGTTACATTTAATTAATTTGCCTGTTTCTTTAAGATATTAAGTAGTATTGGCCGGTGAAGAAATAACACAGGAACTTATTTTATACGAAGTATACATATCATATGTTCTTATTAACAATCTGTTTGAAATCCCTAATCCTTGTGAAGTTCTTCGTTACAAGCCGTGAACCGGGCTTACATACCTGACATTTCAGAGTTCAGTTTGATTACTATAAAATGGCTTTTGCTGTAAACATATAATATTTTATTATCTTATTGCCTTTAATTTTTCAATATTTCTATTTTTTCTACTAATATTTTGTTTTTTGGTCCTGGCCCATAATTTATAAGCGTCTTACATTATTGCAGTTTAAATTAAAGATAATAGTTTAAAACCCGTTTCCTTTTTGATAATTATTAACATTTGTTAAATAAATATCCGGTTGTTTATATAATATATGATATGGGCTTTCCATGTTAATAATGCTTTGCGAATAAAATATGAACGATGTTTACATTGAGTCAGACGTCGCAAAAACATTATGTTTGACTAAGGCTTACCATACCGTTTATCTTCTCAGAAGTTATTATCTAACCTTATCTATGTTAATTATTGTACCAGGTATATAAGAAGATGTTTGCTAGGCATTTAAACATAGTCAAACGAACGAGCTAACACGGAACACAAGTCGTGTTAATTAGAACAAATACCTCGAACGATTATATCAGTTTCTATGAAAATTTAAAGCAGGCAAGATGCGGATAATATATTTACTTGTAATTGTAAGTATTTTTTTGGTAATTAATAATTGCTAATAGGTATCTATGTCTTATTAAAATAACTATTTCAGTAAGCAATACAAAACAATTATGCAACAATTTATTATTTATTATTACATTATTGTTATCATCCCGCGACACAGGGCGAATGTTCTAGTGCGGGGGTTGTCAATAAACTTAATTTCGAATAAATTAATTGTATAAGTAATTATTATTATTATTATCATTACCTTGCGATACTCATACATAAACTATTTTGTCATTCTGTATGTTTCTATTTATTTTATGTTCTAACTCAAATTTGACACGGATCCTAATTTCTATTAACTTTGGTTCGTGAAAGTTTTAATGTTGTACTTAGTTTTTTTTTCTTTATATTTTCTCTGTTTTTTTTTTCTAGTAACTAGTAAATAAAATATATTTTTTACTTATTTTACAGATATGTTTATGCTTAGTAAATGCGAAGTATCTTCCAAATGAAGGCGTACCTAGGAATGTATTATCTCAAGCAAGGGCTTCGGATGATGTGTCTGATATTTCAACAGACAGTAACAACAACGATTATGAGGAAGGTTTAAGTAACATCAACAATGGAGGTATCCGAGAAGATCCTTCAAAAAGTACACATTTTAATATCTATGAACAAAATTGGATTCAACAAGAACAAGAGTTCATGCGTAAACTAGAAGAAGAGAATCGAAAACACGAACAGAAAATGGCTGAGGAGATGCGTAAGCTAGAAGAAAAAAGAGTGAAGGAAGAACGTAAGCTACAAGAGAAGTTAGAAAAAGAAGAGCGAAAACGACTAGAGAGAATAGAAAAAGCAAGACAAAAGCACGAAGAAATAGAGCGTAAGAGACAGGAGAAACTTAAAAAAGAAGAACGTAAACGTCACCAAAATATTATTAACCTACTAGAAAGTTTAGAAGAGCAAAGTTCCGAGTCAGAAGAGTCTTCACAAACTGCAGAAACAAATCAGTTCCTAGCACTTTTTGATATCGAAAACACATACATTATCGAAGAATATGGTCTTAGCGATTCCAATTCTGAGTCAAAAAGGAAAATTGCTCTAAAGAGATTTTTAAATGAAGAAGTAGGCATAAATGAAAATAGCACTAAGGACGAGCGTCGTCAAGCAATAGTGAGTTTTATTCATAACAAAATTTTGAAGGAGACTGAAACACCTGCTAACTTTAAGAGTTATGTTTTAAAACATGTAAGTGGTGATGATATTCAGCATATAGAAGCAAATTTGCAAAATCAAATTGATAATTTAAAGAATGAAAGCACTTTGCTCAATGATACTTTGCCTTGGATAACTGAAGCACAGAAAAAACTTCAAGATAAAACAGAATATTTGCAAGCTTTACATTCCTTGTCCAAACTGATTTCAAAGTGGTTATCAGAATCGCAGTGTACATCTGATTCAGTTTCAACTAGTCCTGCCTCAACTCATAGTGGATCATCAACAGATACTGCTAATATTCATTCAACAACCATTGATCAATCAAGCTCCTCCAAAGATCCTCTACATGGGACACACGAAACTGTAGATCATTCATCATCAGACCCTAATACGGAAATTGGTAGTTCAAGTGACAATATTCCTGTAACAACTAAGCCATTAAATCCATCTGAAGCGACACAAAGTACTGCTACTAATACTATTAATTCCGTTTCAACCACTGTCAGTGATATTATAAAAACTACTGGGTCAAATGACGGTACTGTATCTGAATCGCAAGGATCAGGATCAACTGCTACTCCAACATCGGAAAGCTCTGCAAATGTCGATGGCATTACAAATACAAATGAGATGAATAGTACAACGGTTTTATTTGACGTAGATGCAACTACTATTAGTGTTAGTAAGCCTCCGAGTACAGATTTGTCAGTAACTGAATCATCTCATGTAAATATCGTCCCATCCCAGCCTACTACTGAAACACATAATCCATCGATTAATCCTATCGATGTCTCTTCTTCAACCATTGGAATATCTACGCAACAACCTGTTGATACTGAAACGAAGGCCAGTGGAACAGAAGGAAAAGTCAATGATGTATCAGTAACTGAAACTACAATCACCGAGAAGCTCAGTACAAATTTACATATAGTTGATGAATTGGCAACTACAATATCTGGTAATGATGCCCCTCACTCTAGTACTATTAAACCAATTTTATCAACTGAAACTATATCATTAAGTACAGATTTAAATCAAATAACTCAAGAAAGTGTTGCTGCAACGGTAGTCACAGGTTCACCAGACGTAAGTATTGCACTTGATACTACTACTACAGTGAACTACTCTGACTCTAGTTCTACGGATACCACGGTTTCACATCAACCTAAAACAACTTCAAATCCTGAGAATGGAACTGAAGCTACAAAAATAGATACAACTGCTACCGTTGCAACAAATGTAGATGCAGCGACCACTGGAAGTGAATCACCAGTAACGGAAGTAATATCGACTACTGATCTCAGTGGGCCAAAACACGTGCCTACTGAAATAAATACACTCGAGACAGTTACTGTGTATACGGAGCGTACAGCTCCTCATGCAGTTGTCGTACCTGCCGAACCCGCTGTCTGATCATAAATGTGCAACCTCAGTAACATCTATTCAACATAAAGCTTTGTACGTTCATTATTATGATATATCCTTATACTGTTAATTAGACATTATAGTCATTTTAACTACAAGGTAATAAAACAATAAAATAAATATTTAATGATAATATATTTTTAAATGACTTTCTTAATAGATTTATACAAATTTGGTTGTATTATAGGTATCTTATTGGAATGTAAGTAGAGGTACTTAATTTCTCACAATTCAATCTAATTACCAAACTAAATTATATTATGTATTTTATTTAAATAAAAAAATAACAATAGATATATTCGCTAATTAATCAGTTTTATTATTACCCATTTTACAATGTCAAATCCAGTATTTATTAGCAGCATTTGGTGGATTTGGGTAACTATGTTGATTGAGAGGATCAGTTACACTTGGAAATGAATATGGATCGTTCATATACTTATATTCACTTGATAAACCGCCCAAACTCATATTCAAAGAATTATGCGCTGGACTCCAATTTGAAGTAGCAGATGGATCCATAGGCACTTTGGAATAATTAGTAGGAACTTTAGGATAATCAGAATCGCTATTTGGTAATGCTTTATCATAATTGTCTCCAGTTGGCTTTACAAAATTTTCTTCTCTTGGTGCAATAATTTTATCACTGGGAACTTTATTCTCACCTTCTGGTTCTTTGGGTAAGTAATTAATAGGTTTGTCATAAATATCATTATTCGGATAACGAGCATAGTCATTTCGTGGGATACCAGCTTCTAATATTTGATTGTGAGATGGCCCATTTCCTACTAAGTGGCTAAATGTAGAACCAGATGTGCTTGGAAACGCTGCATTCTGAAAAGCTTGGTTCAAATGTTGCGACTGCGCCATAAGTTGGTTATAATTCGCATATTTCTGATGATGCCACGCGTCGGGATGTTGCGAATGGTGTTGAGAAAGACTGGGTATCTCTGCTGTAGAATAGGGACAAGGTATCTGTGGCATAGGTAAGGGTGAATAACCAGCTATACTTGGGCCTGCACTGGAGCCAGTGTGCTTCCGAAGACGTGCTCTCCTATTTGAGAACCAAACCTGGAACGATGAAATGATTAATTAAATTATATAGTTATTACACAAATATTAATATATGAGTTTAATTATATTGATATCAATGTTTTTTTTTACACGGTGTAGGCTCAGTACTTTGACTACAATCTCACCTGATGTTAAGTGACGATGTGATCCAGGATGGTAAAGACACTAAGCCCAGATACTGGTTCTCAAGTGATGCTGCCAGAACACACCTATTGGTATTTGGTGACAGGTTTTCAAACTTGAGGGTCGTAGCTACGCAGGCGGGCATTGTTAGAAAATTCATGCTATGATTCCTCACGATTCCTTCACCGAAAGCTCTGGCTGATTTTAGAGTTGGAGAGATGGGTTTGAACCCGCATCTATTGACGCGGAATCCGGCCGCACTATCCACTACGCCATCATCGCTTCAAACATATACATATGTATTCAAACGTTCAAATATAATGAACCTTTACGTTTGCAATTTAAGATATTTGAATGGTTCACATTTTACTTACAAAAAGTATTCTATTTCTTGTTCTTCATTGGGCATACATTTAGTATTTGTTGTTATGTCCCTAGTTTTAAAATATAAAGAGTTATCCCACTAAAAAGCACATATTCATCGATGTTTGAGAGTTTTGGTGAAGAATTGTCAGGTACTCATTTGAATTTTTTTTTGCTTAATTTGAATTGTGTGAGCACATTAAATAATATATATTATCTATACTAATAAATAAAATTACAGTGTCAGTTTGTAATGTCAATTTTTTTTTTTTACTTAATAGATATGATATGTATACACGATACCTATACCAAAAATGCAATTTTGAAATTTTATTGTCTGTCTGATTGTTTGTTCCGGGTAATCTACGGAACGGCTGGACGGATTTTGACGGGGCTTTTTCTGGTAGATAGCTGAAGCTACTCCTATTATTAATTATTATTTTTTGTTAAATTATTTTGAGGACTTTGTCGCAGAGTGATAATATCGTCCCATAAGGAATAACAAATGAATATATGTACATATGAAATGTAAAACAATATTATCATAAACTTAAACCTAACTCTGTTAACTTAACTAACATATTGACATTTTTGGATGTTGGTTCTGCTAAAAAACTATTAGGAAAGCCTATACTAGTAGTTCTTTTCGGTCCAAAACATGATACTCTATAAGTTTGATTCCGAGCACACTCCATCAGGACATGTTGAACATCCTCAATGACTCCACATTCAGTACAGTTTGGCGATTTTCATCAAAAATGCAAACTTGTTTGATGGAATGTGCCCCGAACGAAGTCTAAGGACAGTCTTTAGAAAATTTCTGTCACACTTTATGGCGTCAATCCACGGATGTAGGGATATGTGTGGCTGGATGGTTCTGTACCAAATACCCTTTTCACGTGATCGCTCGTCTAAATATACTCTAAAAAATTTGAATAAAATCTGATTCAATGCGCAATTTTACGGGTAAGTGCTTGAGTTTATGAGAAATATATTTACTTTATTTTAGTACAATTTTTTTTTGGAAAATAATTAGGGTTCCGTATAAAAAAATTGAAACGCAGTGAAGAACATATACAACGCGGGCGCAGCCGCGGCCTCACCGCCAGTATGTATAATGTGTATGTATAGTGTTGTTTTAACATAAATTTAATAATTAATAAAAAAAATCAAAAATAGGTATTTCGGAAATCTACTACTATCGTGTTGCGTCCCAAAGAAATAGTCATATAAAGCGAAAGGGACAACTGCAGCTCTAGGTGTTTTCTCTATGCAAAATAGACGAAAACATAATTTCGTATTCCTCTATTTCCTTCTCCAAAATTAGGCTGCTTTTAATTTTTCTTTCAAATATAGAATAAGAAAGACTTTGGCTATGCCTCTATGTTTTTTCTAATTTTATTAAATTCATCAAATTTGATTGACGGATGTCTGAAAATGACGGCAAATATCGAATTTTTATATCATTTTCAAAGGCTCCTGGTTTTTATAATAACTAATTTATGGAGAAGGTTAACACGTAGGGACATAGCGGTGGTAGGTATATATTATATAGTGCAAAAATATTTACCATAATTCTTATCAAATAATTGTTCAGGCAGGAAATGGGGGAATACGTTTGTATGGAATGAATGCCGCTCGCATATTAAGTATACAAAAAAAAAAACTAAAACCTTAGATTAGGGTAAGGTAAAGTTCTTTGCCCGCCGCTGCTTTCTTTGCCCGCTGCTGCTCTGTCCCATTTTCTGTTTTATTGGGGGGCAGGAAGTATATCCTGCCCCCTGGACGGCTGACCTTTCTAAGTCGTACCTCTTTCGAGAGGTGGGCGAAGAGGTGGATGGGGAGTTCCCCCCCCCCCCCCAAACCCTTTGGGCCATTGAACGGACGAGGCCCGGTGGGTTCGCCGTAGGGGGCGACGCGGTGCTTGCGAAAGCCACCCCGTGTCGCCCCCATCCCAAATGCGGCGGACGGCCCCGGGGGGTTTTAGTGGGTATTTCCGGACGCTTCACGTCCGGGTGAGTCCCACACTGGGACGGAGTCGTCCCTCTGTGCCTAATTACGTATTGCATTGGGGGACTTCGGTCTCACTAATGCAATAGGTAAGGGTAGTGCGTAAATGCATTTCCCCCCGTCAAAAAAAAAAAGGGTAAGGTAAAGCTTACCTTAGTTTAAGGTTTTCTATTAAGATTGATTGATATAATATTGATTCGAGAGATAATTTGCTATAAATACATAAGAATCAGAAATTCGAAAAAAGTGTTTCTAATTTAGTTAAAAATAGCAATTTCTCCTATAGGCGATTCGAACTATTTAACACCAGATCTTTGATACCAAACTGTGGTATATATTATAGTATTGACAATGTTAGCGGGATTCATACGATGATGGCTCAGTTGGTAGTGTAGTCGGATTCCGCGTCGATAGACGTAGGTTTGAGTCTACTTGTCCAATTTTATAACGAGGCTAAACTATCAGTGGCGGAAATCGTCGTTAGGAAAACATAGCATAGTGATAGGGCATTTTCTGGGTAGCTACCACCGTCATGTTTGAAAACCTGTCACCAAGCACTATTAGGTGTGTTAATGTGTTTAATAGGGATATTTTTTTTTACATTAAAGTTTTTTTTACATATGTTACATAGGAATTTGTTTTTTTTTTTTAATTTTTAAAGTCTAGTGACCCTCGCATTGTAAATCTGTTTCGTCAATCTTCTTCATCCACAATCTTCACATATCCAAAATCATTAAGCACCCTCTACCATACCACAGAGTTTCTTTGTAACACTATGTCTGACATTGTTACAGATTAGGATAGATAGATTCAATACTACGTCCATTGGTACTGTATCAAACTGCATTACTAACGTGCCAACATAACTTCAAATATAGTTTGTATTATAGAATTAAAACACTCAGAACGGCATGTCAATGCACACGGAGTGAATTTAAGTTGACCTTAAAAGGGCACGTAAGTCTTTCGTTACACGCCGGTAAATACGTAATTCCGTGTCGTTTACACGCACAGATATATTTTCAGGCTTCAATGTTAATCGAGTTTTTGTATGAAACTTTCGCTCTTAGTGTTGTTACTCTATGGTTTGTATTATTTTTAACAACTCACTTGTATCCTGGCCTCAGTGAGCCCCGTTTGTAATGCGAGCTCTTCCCTCGTATAAACATCGGGGTACTGCGTCCTGTGGAAGGCGCGTTCCAAAGCGTCCAGTTGCTCCCCGGTGAATGTCGTTCTTGAACGTCGCTGTTTCCTTTTTAGTGTCAAGCCCGGCTCTGAATCTATATCCGAAGAGTCAGAACCTCGTCCTGAAGCGATTAAAAGGAAACCAATAAGTTACAGTCAAAGACTAGTTGTAGATAAAAAACAAAAATAGACAAAAAAAAGAGATTACTTAAAAACGCGGATTTTTTTTATAATAAAATTTCTCTTAGCGGTTTTTATTAAATACGAGATGTTTTTTTTGGAAACTTTATGCCCCTTTTAATGATACGAGGTGAGGTTTTAGATCTATCTTCCCTCCTACTACCAATGATCACGTGTAACTTTTTTAGTACAAAGTATTATGCTAGTCAATGGCACAGGGTACTTTGCGGTTTTAAGTTCGCGCGAACCATAAAAAAAATACACGTGATATGTCTTCTAAGGTTTATCGAACACCCTCCGGCCCACTTTAAGAATTACTTGATAGCCCGTGTACTTCTAGAATTATGTGTGTCACCATCTTGGATTACATCGTCACTTAATATATGTATATAAGATCGTAATTAAAGGCTATACATTATGATGAAACATCTATAAAACAATAATTCATTGAATCTAATTCGAAGTGAATGGACTTTATCATGAGTCTATAAAAGTGACATCTACTTATCTAAATACATAAAATCTACTTATATAAAAATTGAGGTGTCGATAATATCAAAATAAAAGCGTTTTACTAAATGTGAATGTATGTATAGAACTTATACAAAAAAACACATTTTTTTTTAATTTTGTCTGTGTGTTAATGTGCTAATTGTGCGACTAATCTCCGGAACGGTTGAACTGATTTAGATGAGACTTTATCTGGCAGATAGCTAAAGTTATAAGGGGTGGCGTAACTTAGACTACATTTATATTTCGAAAATAATTAGTAAACTCATGAAATTCTGAAAAAAAAAAAAAAACGATTCAATGAACGGACATATTTACGCGCGCGTAGTCGAGGGCACACACTAAATTTATTTGTAAAATGGTAGGTAATAGGTAAATAATTACATTTTAGTAAGTAACCTATGTTTATGAGGTTTTCAATTCACTGTAAGTAATCATTAAGATAGAAAAAATGAATTATGCGTTACAATGGGTTCAGCAATAAACTGTTCCTCCTGACACGAGTTTATAATTTATTTGACATTATATTAAGGTAATTTGTCTTCATCTATATTTTTTTTTGTACGAAACACACATAATTTATTAACAGTGTGTTTTTTTTTGTGAAAACCCACATCATGTTTTAATTCGCTTAAATCGAAACCCGTCTGACTCGCGGCTAGGGATCTCATTTATAAATCGGTAGCGGTATCCTACGGAAACAGATTAAAAAATAACAACAATACACACGGCTTTGGCCTTAAAACTGATTTAAAAAAAAAAATGCGGCTTATATTAATAGCCTTTTGAAAGAAGTCAAAAATTGAATGAGATGAAAAAATGGGGGCTCAGCGTGCCACGGAATAAGGAACACCCAGAGCGGCGGTACCTTTGTCGGCCTCTTTACTGTTCTGGTGACATTTTGGCACCATTCAATAATACTCTGTGATTCGCGCGATCTGGATTTATGACATTTAAAACGAAAGCGTGTGCTTTATACTCAAATTTAGTTCTATTAATATTTTTGGACTTAATGAGACTGAAATTAATGTTTTTGCGCGTCTGTAAGGAATTTGCTAAATTAGTGAATCTATGTTTAAAATTGTTAACGCAGTGGTCGTTAGGCGATAATATTTATCACATAAATAAACTGAAGAAGTTTATACCTGCATTGAACTTAATGCTTATACAATTACAAATATCAATGTATAGATTATTAATCATTTAAAATGATTGGTTATCTGTGTAACTATAAATAGGCTCTATACATCATCTCTAAATGTAAATCAATGTATTGGAAATGATACCTGATTTTAGTTAAATAAAAAAACAATTATAAATATCATAAAAGTAAACTTTACTTTTGAAAGAAATTCGCTTATAATTAATTCGTTTATAACATTATGATGGAAGGTTAAAAAACCACAAGGCAACATATCTAACCACAAACGTTGCATACGACACGAATAAAAAAAACAAGTCATTGTAATAAAATGATTTACATTGCTCAAATTCCCTCGCTGGCTCGCGAGACAGAGACAGATTTATTTAATCTTTTTTTGTGTCCAAGTCCTGATCATAACGTACGAGCTTAAATACAAATCGAAAACACAAAATATTTCCGGGCGATTCGAATCTTTACGGGCTCGTCGTAAAGTCCACAGCGATCTCTTTCATTACTTTCATTCCCGAGCGCTAAAGCAAAACTATGAGGGTTTTATGCCCCAAAGAAAGACGAGAGGTTTATGGGCGAAACGTATGTGTGAGAGAGTGAGAGAAACTTTGCCGATTGCCGAAATATAACCCCGTGAAGACGGTCGGCACCGTTCAAAAGTCATAATTTGGAAGTTGAAAGAGCGACCGCGCGCCCTAAGGTTTAACACCTTCATAATCTGGGCTCATTAAAACGGTCGGGTCTGCCTTTGTTTCAGCGGTTTGTTTCGATGCTAACAGATGGCCGGATTAGCACGTTTGAGATATTTGGGCGTTGTTATTTGCCATGCCGCGGTCTGGGTATTACTCTCTTAATCGGCTTCTTAGTTTGCAGTATTATTAACATTCTACCATACTTTTAGTTTTTGCTTTTTTTGAGAAATGTAATCGTTTAATAAACTATATTTAAATTGCATATTACCATAAATTAGTACAGTGACAATATAGGAATAATATTTTCAATTTATTCTACAAAGAACAAAAACATTATAAGGAAACCATAGCATGGTGGTAGGGCATTTTGTAACAACGCCCGCCTGGGTAGCTATCACCCTCAAGTAAGAAAATCTGTCGCCAAATACCAATAGGTGTGTTCCGGGATATATCTAGGCTTAGCGTGTTTACCATCCTGGATCACATCGTCACTCAATATCAGGTGAGACAGTGGTCAAAGCACTGAGCCTATATCGTTTAATAAAGTGAAAATTATATATTATAAAAAATCTATTGAGAGAAAATACGGTTGACGTAACCGTCAAATAACTTCCATACAACGGGGGATACCCCTGTTTCTTCCCTGGATAATGATATTATAGTAAATATTTATATACTATATATACACCATTATCATACCTCTGCGTATTGATTTTTTGTATAAATTAGTTATTATAACAATTAGATATCTTCAAAAATGCTATAAAAATTACCTGGTTTTGCAGATTTTATCAGACGTTCGTCAAACAAATTTGACGATTTAAAACAAAATGTAGAGGCATAGCCAAATTCTTTCTAATTTTATAAATGGAAGGATAATTTAAATCGGTCCAATTTTGACGGGGAAATAGGGGAATACGACGTGATCATTTCATCTATTTTTCATATGTCGAATCCGCCCGAGCTGCAGTTTTCGTGATTTATAAGATTCTTTATTTTAGGCGTAACACGATTGAAACAGATATCTGAAATACCTATTCTTCAAATTTGTTGCCAACCGCGTTTCCTTTTAAAAATCTCCTCTAATTAAAACATAGACTTTGAGCATAGAGAAAACATTTATGTTTATGAATTAAAATTGACATCGACAATGAGGTATCGATGTTTCTGCCACTAATAACTTTTTTGCTATTTACTGTCAAAAATAGAGTCAAAAATAAAATCTAACCTAAAAATGGAATTGAATGTATATTTTATACAAAAAAAAATTATTTTAATTGTGGTTTACAAATTAAATATTGCAAAGGCAAATAAATTAAATTAATG
This sequence comes from Samia ricini, assembly GCA_014132275.2. Taxonomy (NCBI): domain Eukaryota; kingdom Metazoa; phylum Arthropoda; class Insecta; order Lepidoptera; family Saturniidae; genus Samia; species Samia ricini. The sequence goes on from AP028159.1 coordinate 8,661,731, forward strand.
AATATCTTTGATGTAATAAAACGAGTTATTGTGGTTGCAATGCGGAGGTTCAATAATCACTTCCCAGGCGGCCGCCGAGCCGCCTCCCTCGCGACATTAGTTGATTCTAATGACCACAGATATTAATCAAATATGAGAGATATTATCACACGTGGTTTTGTTTTATTTTCATGACATGAATTGATGGCATTTTTTTTTGATAGAATTCTCTTGATTTGTATAAAACAAAAAGTATCGAAATTTCACGGCCCATTTAAGACGGCCGCGCGAACGTGAAGAAATGTTTTATGTATTTACTTAATATTATAAAAAGGAGAACCTAAATAATAGAATATTATTGGTAAATAAAGTGTCTCAGTATTATTTTCAAAGTCATCCAACTTCTAAGCGAATGTCCCATAGCTAATTTGATTATAAGCCAACAGTTGAAGATCTTTTTAATTATCTCTATTAAATTCAATGGTTTAAACTTTCTGTACTTGAATTGCTTTAAAACGTTTTAATTTCTACTTATACCTATGTCTTATAGTTTTAATTATTACAGTGCTACTAAAATGGCAGCATATTTGGGAGTATTTAAAAAAAAATGTTGAATTTTAGAGGCTATTCTGACTTTCAGAATCGAATCCTTCAATGTATTTTTTTTATTTCCATTCATAAATACAATGTCTCTATTGTTGCATGTTATGAGAAAAGAGAAAGCACGTGTAAATAAAAGAATAATAATAATGAATTTGAACGGATGGAAAAGAAGAGGAAGGTTAAAGAAAGTGTGGATGGAGTGTGTGGTATAATATGGATGAAAGAGGAGTAAATGAAGAGATAACGACTGATAGGGACGTATGGAGCGAGAAAATATACTGTGCCGTTTCTTAGAGAGTTAGGAAAAAGGTATAATAATGATGCTTAAAAAATGCAAGGTATAGTAAAAAGTCTAATAAAAAAAAAAAATAACAAAAATCTTGCTGTAGATTTCATTATTATGTATAAGAGGTAAACTTTATTTGTACAAGCAAAAAGATTTATTATACTCATAAAATAAATAAGACGGAAGTTTCTGCTGAATTATAAGTGTACTAATAAATTGCAATATTTAATATATCAGGGTAAATTAATCTGTCTTATTTATAATTTTTGGACGATGTGACGATTTGTTTTTTTAAAACAATGTATAGATTTATTGCTTGGATTACAATCTCACTTGATGTTAAGTGATGATGTACTTCAAGACGATAAAGTTGATGTAGTGGCTCTTAAGCGATGGTGCCAGAAAACACCTCAAAGTTCTTGGCGACAGATTTTCACACTGGTCAATGGTAGATAGCTTACATGGGTATTAGAAAACCTTCCATAGTTTTATGGTTTCTTCACAATATTGGAACTTCGCGTTAAACTTCGTAACAAACGTGGTAACCGTACAAAACAAAATTGCGCTACTCTGTACCGGAAATTTACTGCATAAAGTTAACGCAAGGCTTGTATGAAGATTATAAAAGTTTGCAAGACGTATTAGCAGTACTAAATACCTATTGCAAAGTGCTATAAATCAAAATAATAGCTCGGTGTAGGTATATCGTGAAATATTATAGATAAGAAAAGGATTTACTATGAATAAATTCAAAGTAAAGTATTAATGCGGAATATCCAAACAAACAGGTAAAAACAGGTAGGTTACCTACAGCGAAACTCGTAAACACAATTAACTTAAAAATTAAAATAGAGTACGTGACAACAATGGTAGAGGCATGATAATACATACAACCAAAACATGTCACGTGGATTGTTCTCGTTTTCAGCACTATCGAAACGCGCCGCGGGCGACACCGACGCCGACTTTGTCGGACTCTTTGGCTTTTTACTCGTAAACGCCAAGCCGCCCTTTGTGGCGTCAAGAACGAACTCTAATAATTCAAACGGCAACAATGACTCTGTGAGATATGTGTGCGGAAATTGATTTTTTTTTCGAACGCTCCGTGAGAAAGCTTTGACAGGTTGCGTCTATTAGCGTTGCGAAATAAACATTCGGTATACATATTACAACTATAAACATATGTATAAGTTGATTGTGTAAGACGCATACTATAGGAATGGACGATATTAAACGATCATCAGAAGTACGCTTCATTTTTTAAATATACAGTTACACATTGTAAAACAATTTGCATCTATTAACGTAAAAATATTTTTCTGTTTGTTGTTCTTTGATTTAAGTCAATTGTAAAAATTATAAAATTTAGTTTTGGTGGTATACATAAACTGAGATTTTATAAGTAATAAATAGAGTTGGGTGACGATTTTGTTCTATATTTTTTGTGTTTTTTTTTTTTTTTTACTTTTGATATCTTAAATTCTTCTTACTAATATATAATGATATAATTACGATGAGAAATAGTTTCTTCTATAGTTAGGAATGGCTGATAATGAAATATTGAAAAAAATAATTGTTCATCTAATTTTGAAGATACTGTGGCCCGATATCGCGTCGAGAGAAAATGGTTAGAAACAATCACATAATGCTTAAAAGCTAAAACTTTCCGTAAAAAAATATTGTATTGAAGCTATGCTAAGCATTAAAACCCATCTGGCTAATTAGTAATTACTATCTTCAAGTTTGAAAATCTTTCTCCGAGTATTTATATATATGTTCTGGCAGTTGAGAGGCAGCTGTACCTCTAGGCCTAGCGATTTGCATCAGGTAAGATTAACGTGAAAGCGCTCATCCTAAACAGAATTAAACAATCTGCATCCATCTACTAAATATTTATTATTGGTCAATTTTTTATAAAAGACAGTACACGTAAATTGTAAATTAAAAAAACCTTACCTCCAAGTATTCCGTCTATGCTATAATCTTTCTTGCCGTCTGTATCTCTAGAACCACCGCGCAGTAGCCGGGATATAGAAGAAATACTGGGTGGGTCAGTTACACCCTCCTGAAATCATACAAAAAATTCCATTATTAAAACTTGTAATGTAATATTTTTTTGGTGATTCCTGTTTTCAAAACTAAAAAAAAACTACATAAAATATCCCTAACGTATAAATATAACCTAATTAATTCCTAAAATATTTTAGCTTATAAATATATATACCGACCGACGACCTGTTGAAGGTCGCGGGGATCCGCTGGATGCGGGTGGCGCAAGACCGGTCATCGTAGAGATCTTTGGGGGAGACCTATGTCCAGCAGTGGACGTCTTTCGGTTGAATAGATAGATATATATTCAGTCACTTCACTTACGTAAAAAGTTATTTTTTACTAAGATGTATTGTTAGCTGATTTCGCAATTCAAAGTATGTAATTCAAAAATTCTTAATTACTTTTTTAATTAACATTATTTGATTATTCAAGTGTCGAAGTAACATTTAAAGCAATTTGCTAAGGAATGTTACTCGTAATCAAATTACAAGTAGGAGAAATATTTAATTCATAAGGAAGATAATATTTTTGAATTATTTATGGATAAAATGGGTTTTGATTTTACCTTTATTAATTTTTCACGAATCTCCCAAGAAAATATACCAGGATTTTGCCGTTTGAGTTCTTCGATCCTTGACTCTACTTCTGGCGTGGCCACTCTTGGTTTGGAACCGCCAATTACGCCGGGTCTTATAGAGCCGGTCTCCTAAGTTAAAGGAATTATTAAAAATACATACTCTATTACATATATATAAGTTAGAAAATGTATAAATGTAAAAGATAAACAGAAAAAAAGCTTAATTAAGAGGATATGCTAGCGGCATTTATTCCATACAAATGTCGTCCTATGTTTTCTTCCTGGATAATAGGATTATGATAAAGATTTGTATACCAAGTAATATATATTCGTCATTGCCATGCCCGTGTGTTTTGCCCATGTGATTCTTGTCCATAAATTAGTTACTCTAGAAACTAGGAGTCTTTGAAAATGGTTGATTTTTACCGTCATTTTCAGACCTTCGTCAAACAAATTTGATGGAAAATAAAAAAACAAAGTCATTCTTATTCTATAACTGAAAGAAAATTAAAAATCGGTTCAATTTTGGAGGAGGAAATGGGGTACTACAAAAAGTGATGTTTACGTCGTGTGATGTCTATTTTGAATAGGTAAAATCAGACCGAGCTGCAGTTGTTCCTCTCGTGTTTTATAACTCTTTCTTTGGGGCTCAAGGCGATAGCAATATATTTCTGAATTACCTACTTTTCAAATCTTTTGCCAACCGCATGTCCTTATAAAAGTAATATGTTTCTTGTAATTACGAAGTAGTTAAAAAAAAATACCCTACTGGATCGCAACTACCTTACACTTGTGAAAAATCTACCACAGTGACACGTTAAGGCGGTTTGCGTTTCAGGAACAAAAAAAGTATATTCAGACCTGCCTGTAGAGGCTTTAGCCGTGATTGTTCTAGTTCGGCAGTTTAATGGCGATTCTCGTCTTGTATTTTGTTTGACAAAATATGAGATGAAGTCATTTTGTCCATTCCAAATAAAAAAATATATTTTACAAACATAGTCTTACACACTTACACACTCTTACACACTCATGATATTGATACATGATAATAGTAGGTACTTCAGTAGCGTCTGAATTGTTCGCAACTTTAATAAGACTTGATAAAAGCCTAGTGTTATAAAGTGGGTTTTACACTTCCTGCTGCTATATATCCTCTGTAAAATACGGTAAATCCAGATACCTATAAAAAGACTTCGAATCTCTCGTTTACGGAAGTATACACCTATAACCTAAAATTGTTTATATCGCTCAACGTTTACGTACGTTTACGTTTTCCTTTATTTTTATTATTATGCTTATTATCAGATGCATAGAAATACTTTTGCCGTAATAGGAATAGGAAATCAAAACAAATTCTAAGAAAATAATTTAATTCATGAGCAATTGTTGTGAGCCGGTTCAAATAAAAATACGTTGAGGACCGTTTAAACCTAGAACGCGGTTAAATATTTTGTCCGAGTTCTGGGTAAACATGTGTTGTTTCCGGAGGAGGTACAGACGTTCTTTGCCAAAAAGATCCTACAGTATATCCAGGTTGTAGGTCTAGGCAATGAGGTTTAGAAATATGGGGGCGATCACAATAGATCTATTTAGGTCGCAGTGACACAGACTGTCTTAGCCTGCATAGCCCCTTTCTTGAATAATAATAATAATAAATATTTTGTCAATATTTATGCTTCTATTGTTACTCTTTGAAACTGTCATAACCGTTAACGGGTTTGAAGTTGAACAGGAATGTGTCAGTCACATTGTAAACTAAACTTAAATTTAACGTTGTATAACTCAATATTACTCGCAAACTTCCATAAAATTTTGGCTTCCGCGATGGTCGGCAAAGCCAAAATTTCATTAAAGGTTCCTAGATTCATTAAAGATCAAAATGTTCTAGAATTCTGTTTTTATTCAATTTAGTTTCGGCTACTTTACACAAGTGGTGCATATCTTCGGGAATTCCATACGATTCCCAATTTCTCGGCAAGGGAAAACTTATAGGGTCGCGTTATCAATGCTATGACGTCAGCCGTCAACATGATACAGTATGTCAAGTATAAAATGACGTCTAAGTGCTGGTGTTTAGAGACAACTAATAAAATGTATACATACACAGACTGTCGTATGTTTTGATTATGAATAAACTATTTAAAATGTACATAATTATTGCTCGGGGCGCCAATATATGTAAAAACCAGACATTAAATGTTAATTACGTTAATAATTTCAATTAAGAAATTATAAAATTTAAACAGTATTACCAATGTTTCGAATGATCACTTCTGTCAGCAGTCCCATAGACTGCCTAGTGTTTTATTTATAAAGAAAGCAAATTTATTGAGAGGAAGTTGTCCATTATAGCCTCTGAGAGCAGGGACAAAGAGCGATCTACTTTGATTATAATTAACAAATACCTACCGGATTGTGATGAAGAAAATACAGTATTATAAAGTTCTCGATTCGATTCGAAATCGTTAATTTGTTACGCCCACTCTGTTTTCACTCAAAGACTGAAATCACAAGGATCAGTCAAATGTTCTAATTTTTACGATACTTTTAGAACATAAAGATAAGAATTTATGTGTTTACTGAACACTAATAATTTTATTGCGAGAATGTAATTGATTTTCTTAACGTCATAAAACCGATTATTTAAAATTAAAGCTTGGGTGTGGTTTTTTTATTTGAATTAAATTTATGATATCATATATGTTACCGATTAAATCTACTATTTATTCAACTTTATACGATACAAAAAATAAACGATGTTTAACTCATAAATTTATAGCCCTGTAACCATGTATAGAAAAGATTGTGTTTAATTAATTAAAGCAAATTATTGAAATCTGTTTAAACAGTAGACATCGATTAGGTGATTATTAAATATTGGACATTATTATATATGTGCTATGAGCGACATCTTTAAAAAAGTGGAGCAATATCGGCATATCAGTAGTTACAACGTAGCTGAAGAATTGACCACAAAATAGTTTTGACCCATTTGAAAAAAGCAGGGTACACAAAAAACTATTTGGATGTCACACGAGCTCATGGAAAAAAAACCTAATGAACCGTGTACTCATTTGCGGTTTTTTTTTTATTGAAACCGAATCCTTTTTGAAGACACTGGTAACAGGTGATGAAAAGTGACGGATCACGTACGACAAGAATGTGCAAAAAATATCGTGATCGAAGGTCGTCCAGACTTTACAGACTGTGGGAAAACCTGGATTAACTCGCAAAAACATGATGATGTGTGTATGGATTGGAAGGGCATTGTTCATTGTGAACTTTTGCTGCCAGATAGAACCATTGTTTCGGATCTCTACAGCCTACAACTAATGAGATTAAATCAAGAAGTTTAAAGGAAGAAGCCGGAATTGATTGATAGAAAGGGTTCCATCACGGTAAATCAGGAAAAATTAAGAGTTTGGCTGAGGGATGTTAATGCATATTACCATATAAAATGCGAAAAATGTTTTTCTTCAACATAATATATCATTAACTAAAACAGTTCAAGATATTTTTCTTCTCTGTTTATCAACCGATTTTCTTTATTTTTTTTTGGTTAGTCATGTAAAAAAGGTAAGGTAAAAACGGCCTTTAGAGTTATCAATTAAAACAAATTGGAAGACAAAACCTTTCAGGCTGTATGTTTCAATCCACACAAGATCGCAAGGCTTATTATTACTTTAGTCAGAAAATCAGGAATGTCATACAACGTGGTAATGCTGCTAACTTCTTGGGTATTCTGCTTGTCTGTCAATTTGGAACTCATAGACTAATTTTGTTTTTATTTTTATTGTTTTAATTTAAAGCATAACTTTTTTAAATATAAAACTACATTAATTTAGAAACAGCTACCTTTTTTGGTCAAGTTTTAAAAACCGTTAATTAACGAATTTCAAACAATAGACAAATATATGTATGAATACATTTACGTGAAAATAATGAATGTTTAGATTGCAAAGCTTCATTAATTTACTTTCAATTAATGGCGTATGTAAATCAAAATACTTTCCATTTTTAACCTACATCAAAAAGGTTCAGGTTCTTAATTCGTCTGATAATCTACTTCAAAAAGGATCAGGTTCTCAATTCGTCTGAATGTTTTTTGTTTTTTTGTTACGCGATTATCCGTGAATTTTTGACCGATTTGTACTTTTTTTTTGGATTCGAAGGAGTATCTCGGAAGGAGTCTCGAGATTATCCTATTGTCACCAAGTCAGCATCTGATCAGTATTTGATTATTTATGGTATTAAAACAAAGTATATATTGAAGCAAATAGAAGTAGATTAATAAAGTAATAATTTATTTTATTTTTTTTTAATGCATTTTCTAGTATAATATTCCTTTAAGTCGGTTTTGTTTTTAATTTAAAAGTTTTGTTACAGATACATTCGTGCGTAATATAATTACCACAAGTCAAACGTTAATAAAATAAATCTTTATATACAATTTACGACAATTCTTTCGTAAATTATACAATTAGAAGAAATATCCCCAATGAATAAAGTTCGCATTTCTCTATATTTCAATAGTTACTCATAATAGAACCACTAAACAGGTAGAGGTCGTACCCCATAGTGACGGAGCGTGGAGAAACGTTTCCTGGGCGAAACAATCGCCATTATTATTGTATGTTGTCGCCTCTATACCTAGATGTATTGGTGAAAACGAACCTTCAGGCTTCGCTAGTTAGAGAATCAATAGCGATTGTTTACAGATCGACCAGCCGTGCACGCGTCGTAGCTAGAGATACATTTAATATACCATGAATAACAGAATAGCTAGATAACGCAATACCTAGGTACAAAAAAAGTGATCTTGATGAATCACATATTTCGATTATTGTTTGTTTATATAAATTATTGAAGTGAAAATTTCTTTAGTGGCTTTGATTGATAGGGGGAATACTTATAGATTCGCGATACCAAAGTTATGACGTCAGCCGTCAACATGCTACAGAATATCAAGTTCAAGATGGCGTTTATTTACTGGCGCTCAGATATAAATAATGAAGTTTATACTTACGCAGCCTATCGTATGTTTTGATTATGAATAAACTGTATGGAAATGTACATAGATATTTCTCCGAGCTCCAATGGATATAAAAATCAGACACATGTTAAATATGCTAAATGTTAGGTTAGTTGAATAATTTAAATTATGAAATTTACCAATGTTTCAATTTAAGCTATCATATTCTATCAGCAGTCCCTATGGCTGGCTAACTTTTTTTTTATAATTATGTGTAACATAATACGCCACGAATTTAGTACAGTAATAATTTTCAAGGAACAATTTATGGGAAAGGAAGCTCTAGAAGGCCTTTAGAAGTTACACCACTGGCCACGTACTTTATATGATTTATTTGTACGTAGAATTTGATATATTTTAGTAATTCACTCACAAAACAGAACATTGCGACAAATTGTACCGTTCTAGCTATGACTTTTTACATATGTATTTTATTATTCATTTAGCATTTATAATTAAAGCGCATACGTCTTAAGCGGCAATAAAAACATAAATTATAAATCGAGTTAATTCTATCCAATTAAATTAGTAACCAAGTAACTAATGAATGACCAATTACTTTTTTATTTTCAAAGATAAAATAAGACATCACAGATTATATTTTAATAAAGTGTGATTATATTCATTTTTGTTTTTTTTTCGCATTCGTTCACAATTTGTTTGTGAAAAATAATAAGACTTTATAGTTAAATTTTTTTAACATAACAGGTACACAACTAATTATGGTAGTAATTCTAATGACCATTAACATTATTCATCATTTTATATGATAAAAAAAAAAAGAAAATTTGATGGTAGATTACACGGTAAATTGACGCTCTTTATAAAGTTTATTTATTATTTTAGAAGAAATATTGAGTAGGTACTTAATATTACCAAATTTATTACTTGTTATTATTTGGCCTGAGGGCTGGCAAATATCTTGCATAACGTATAAGGATTGCCATTCAACGTGGCAATGCGGCCAGCCTCCTAGGGATCTTTCCGTCTGGCGGCAAGGGTAGTCGATTGCAGTAGGTGTTTGTGGTGCTCAGTGGATGCTGTTGCCCATCCCCCCATTCTTCCGTTAGTCGCCTTTTACGGCACCGACGGAAAGATACGGGTTGGTACTATTCTTAGCCGGAACCACACTGTTATACTAGTATACTCGTATGTATTAGCAGTTAATAAAAAAAATAGATTGTTTAGCTGTACCTCACCTGATATCTATTGAGTATCTTAGAGACGCAGCCGTGAGAGACTCGTAATTGCCGCGAGATGACACAGGGCCGGACTCCCGCTGCAGCCATCTCCACAATCTTCAGCCTGATGTGATTGGGGAGAGGCCTTCCGTTGATAAATAATCCACCTAGTTGATTGACTCGACCCTGTCCTGATCAAAATTTAACTAATTAATAATTTATAAAAGCTGCGTTATATAATATCTAGGTATAACTGATGACACTTTAAATCAATATAGAAATTGTTGAAAAATGCTTTTTATTTATAGAAAAAATATTACTGAACTGAAAAAGGGTTGTAAAAATTGCACACACGTAAAGTTACTTATCCTGTAAGTGTTTGTTTGTGACATAACATAAATGTTTTCAAATATAACATTCTAATTGGGATTTACTATTTTTTTTTATTATGAAACTTAGTAAATATTCTATTACAGCCTTATTTATTTGGAATATTCTTATCTATTTTTGTGTTGTGTATACTTTGTTTTATCAAAATAACGACATTGAATTTTTTTTATAAAATAACGTGTTCAAATGCCAAATGGCGAAAGTAACATAAGATGTTACAGTTCATTGCAATATTTTAACCCCTATTTCTGTTCTATGTAAACACCCCAAATTTTATTAAAAACGAATAATTTTAAAGTTTTTATAATTAAGATAAATAACCGGTAAGTTATTTTGTTTAGAAATAAGACATGAAACAATATACTATGGTAAAATAATAATGAAATAAAAATTAATAATAAAACTTTTGCCTATCGAATTCTTATTAGAGTCAATTTGAAACTATGAATTTATTTATGTAATAAATTGTATTACTGAATAGATTGAATAATAATAAAAAAAGAAATCGCTTTTGATTATTATAACGTTTAAAAATAAATGCAATTCTATAACACAATTGAAAATATATGTTCCCTTACCTACCCACACATCCATACCATTCTGGTGACGTTCCATAATGGTATGAGAATCAGCGTGAGGATCCCAGCCAACACCGTGAACACAAACTATTGTCTATTACACAAAGAAACGAAATTCAAACATTTTTAAAACACTAACGATAAAAAAAAGCTAATGTAAAAAATAACGATACGTTAACAAGTCAAAAACGTCACAAATAATGATAGACATATGTTTACATTTAAATTAAACGAGATCGTAGCACATAATTTAAATTGATTATTATCACACATTACATAGTATTTACATAAATAAAATGACATGAGGTGTTTAATTAATTACGCTGTCATAAATATTGGCCCGGGAAATTTATAGTCAGCGGAGACGCGTTCGGCTATAGACGTCTAGTCTAGTCAACTATAGAAGCCTATGAGTGAGTGGATGTGGTTTTTCGGTTTTGAAAAAAAGATCGATAGATCGCGTTTACTTTTTTTAGTGCGCGTGAGTGCGGAGGAGAGGTCGTCTAGTGAACTGAGAGTGATGGTGTGGTTCGTACGAATAGGATGGTCTGTGCTAGTGTGCGTGCCCACCGAAGAGGCTGCGTTGAGGGTTTCCACACGCCTGTGTTAGTGTGAGTGAGTGCATGAAACACTCCCACTTACAAGTGTGAGATCTCTAGTGGGACCACACGATGGTGTGTTTATTTTTTCTTTTCCATATTTAATTCTAGCTATGTGCTCGCGGCTGTGCCCGCGTTTTATATATTTTTCACTCCGTAATATAATTTTTTTCTTATACGGAACCCTAATTACTTTCCAGATTTTTTTTCCCTACTACTATTATGCAGAGATATTTCTCACAAATTATACATATTATAATACCTGCCAGTGAAACTGTGCATTGAATCAGATTGTATTCAAAATTTCATGAGTTTTATACTTCTCTACGCGGAACCCTAACTATTTTTGAAAAATTAAAGTAGCCTAATTTACGCGGAGTAATTTCATTTTCTAAAAACTCCCGTCATAATCGGTCCAGCCCATCCGGAGATTACCCGGAACTAACAGACAAATATTTAAAATATTGTATTTTTGGTATAGGTATCGTTACATTCATATGTATTTAGTAAAATTGGTATTTTGATATCACAAACAGACATTTCAATCATATTTATTAGTACGTTCTCGTACTGTTTTCATCAATATTTTTTTGTATTAACAAGTCAAATTATTATGCTTTAGTTAGCAATGTAATGTTATATCAATAAATTTAATATTGATTATTTCGTTAAGAGTTAGTAACATTAATAACGCGATGTTTTAGTGTCTCTTTAAAACCACCCACCCTCCACTAAAAACGTGTATTTTATGGGTACAAAATATTGAAAAAATCAGAAAATTATATTTAAATTTAAGTATAGTTTCATTAAATTCTGTAAAAAAAAATTGAGTGCACCTATCCGTGATTCAAGGAATAGTCCACTTTTCAATTTAGCCATCATGCGTTCAACGGATAATATAAATACATGGGATATCTCACTGCACCCCTTGTGATGATACGTGTTTTTTTTCCAATCCCCCTATTTCTTTCGAGTCTAACGCAAATAATGAACGATGCCTAAGGTCTGTATAAAAGATCGCAACTTAGAGTTTTTTGAAATCAATATATTACGAATTTGAATTCGCTATAATAGAATAGATGAATGATTGTCACCCCAGTGAACGTATACAAAAACAGCGCTCGCGCAATGGAGGGGGTCAAGTTCTGCCCACTCTTTCGGAGAGCAGTGACAGAAGTATATAGGTCCTTTTCTATTTAAATATTTACGGTATGTAGTCCGTTTTGATATTATGAACAAATTTTAATGGGATTTAATAATTTTGTTTTTAAATTTGTCTTACAATGGTATTTGTACCCATTAAATAATATTTATATCTATACTAATAAATAAAATTGAAGCGTATGTTTGTAATGTCAAAATTATTTTGTTGTAATTAATGTAAATACGATATCTATACCAAAAATACAAATATCTAAAAATTTTGTCTGTCTGTTTAGTTCGGCTCACCTTCGGAACAGCTAGACGGATTTTGACGGGATTTTTTTGGTAGAAGTTACTCCGCGTAACGAACTTTTAATTTTCGAAAATAATTAGGGTTCCGTGTAAAAAAAATCATACTCATAACAATTGGAATAAAATCCGATTCAATACACAGTTTTACGGGCAAGTGCTTCAATTTATGAGAAATATTTTTATTTTATATTTCTACCAAAAATAATTAGGGTTCCGTATAAAAACATTAAAATGCAGTGTAGTATATATGAAACGCGGGAGCATCCGCGGGCATACAGCAGAGTATTGTAATAAAACTGTACAAGGTCAGTAAATTACCCTTAGATAGGTATGTAGTAAATAACATACATTATATTTTTGACTAGCGACCTACCCCGACTTAGCACGGGTATATAGAATTAGAAAACTATATATAATAACAAAAAATAGCCTATATTTACTTTCTGCATGTAAAAGAATTTTTAAAATCGGTTAAGTTGTTTTTGAGTTTATCCATAAGAAAAAAAAAACAATTATGACTCTTTTTATCACAATATAGATTATAACGATTATAGTAATAGAGGATTCACTCATAGTGTTTAGAGCAAATAATGTTTTTTTTTTTCAAGGTATCCTATTCAAATTTTGAAAATTTATTTAAAAACATGTGCAACGGTTCTTTAGCTACTAGCTACTATGATATTTTGACAAGTATATAACGAACTAAGGATGATAAAACAAGTGAAAATCAATTAAATTAATTCGCGCAAAGAGATACAATTTTATAGGTAACAAATTAGAGAAGGTACATCGAAAACAATATAATATACGTCCATCGGCTTGTGGTTAACTTTTTATAAAGTTTATTATTTATATGCGCAAGCTTGTCTTAATAATAATAGTGCATTAAAAATAAAGAAGAAATACCTGTGTACTTGCATAATTAAGATACAAAACCATTATCTACATTTCTATTCAAAGAAGTGCTAAAGAGAAAAAATGACTTTTTCTTACCTAGTTATTTCATCCTTATTCCTTACATATTATTTATCAAACAGTTTTTCCCTCTTTGTTTATACATTCTTTGGAAATATTATATCTGAATCATTCAATATTTTGAATATATTTTGCAGTGAATATCGTCATATGCGAGTGTTAGCAACTAGTTTATTTTATTAAATAGATTCCATTGGAACATATTAGATTCAAGAGATCGGGACATTAATATATGGAAATTATATTTAATATCATATAAGTAATGTTATGTTCAGAAAATGATATAGTAGAGAGTTAACGAATAATGTAACCATTTTTTAATAGTATTAACTGCCAAAAAAGTTACATATAAAGAATTATTTGAATCTGGTCTCAAGTCCGCACTTATGAGTGCCTGATTTAAATTATTCATTATAACGCATATAATGAAAACACTCAGAACGGCAGTCATCGAACACAAATTGTAGTCATTTCAGGTTAACCTTAAAAGGCCACGTATGTCTTTCGTTACGTAATTCTGTGTCGCTTGCACATATATATACACTTTTTTGGCTTCAATGTTAAGCGAGTTTTGTATGAATTATCGCTCTTAGTGTCACTACTCTATGTTATAAGGCGTATCAATAAAATATATCATGTAAATATCCAAATTATAAAGATTATATTTTGATACTTAAATCAAATATTTGTTTACTGTAAACTGTATACAAACGATTAACAGTTAAACAACAAAATTATAATTAAAACAGTGTCTGTCGGCTGCGAGTGACGATGGAAAATCGACCAATTAAATTGCCATAATTAATTTATTCCAAACAGAATCAGCCTTACGAATTGCCTTCAAAGTATTCAATTTTGCATTGAATTTGTAATTTCCACGGCACAATAATTTATAACTGTTTCATTACGGTTAAATGTTTTTTTTTTTTTTTTTTTTCGCTCTGGCAACTCCACTGAAAGTTCATCAGTGGGTTGTTTCTCACGGTTTTGGAAAGTAAATAAATTATTCTAGCTTTCTTTTTTATAATCGAGGAAAAAATTAATCGCGTTAGCCTTCAAAGTATATAATAGAACTGGAATTACTCTTTTTGCAGTTTTACACTTCGATGAGTTTGTGAAAAATGTTTTTTTTGGTGTAAATAATTAATATAATGGATTTAAAAAAAAACAAGGATAACAGAAATTCTTCGACATCTTTCATTTTATTCAGTTTATTGGATTACCGATTCCCAACCTGTGGTACGCGTACCCTGGGGATAATTGAACATTTTATTGATAATGGTGGAAATACTTAGAAATTAAAACAGATAATTAAAAAAATATGATTATGATGATATTATTTCCACAATATGTAATATTTTTTCAGGGATCGTTATTATTTTGTAGTTACAGAGTTTTGAAATTAACTTCAACAGATATGATCTGATAATTGATTAATTATGTTTTAATATAATATTAACTTTAAGGTTTCAAGTTACGATATTCATAATAAAATAAATAAAATCAAATATTTTTGTTGAAATTCATTCCAAAACCTTGTGCCGTCAACTATTTATAAGTACATAAAGGGACTCTAAATAGTATAATAACTCTCTATAGACAACAAGTCTCTATAGTCTCTGTATATTTCAAAGTTAAGAATGACAATAGATAGAGCTTAAGAGAAACGAGACACATTTTTAGGAGTAGGTATGGAGTTATCAGGGAAGGCGGTACTCATAAATGAAAAGTTTTATTAAAGGGTACGGGAAGAAAAAAGTTTGGGAAGGACTGTATTAGAGTAAAAGAAAGTTAATAGTAAAATTTTTACTTTCAGATTTTTTTTTAAATAGTAAACACTAAAGAATTACCACATTAGTTACAATCTTAGCTTATATTAAACTAGATATCGTACAATGTGGTAAGTGCCTAGGTTAAAACTACAAAGGTTTTCCATAGGCATATATACTTACATACATATAACGACAAACATATATGTATATACACATTACATACACACATAAACACACACACACTCGTCCATACACACGTGAACATGTAAACATAGTCTGATATTTGGTTTTTAAATAATGATAAATTCAATTTTGGTTCTTTATTTAATGTATCGTTGTAGGTTATATATCTATTTTATACGAGTAATTCATTTTTAATGTAAACAAATAAATAAAATGCTGGCTGTCAGCACACTCTTATAAATCCTTTGAGAAGTATTCGAACTTAAAGATAGTAAATAATATGGGTGATTGTTTACTTTACTAACGCTTCAAATGATTTTAGCTATCACATGTCTTAGTGAGGTGATAGCTAAAAAAAAAAAAAAAACATGTGAAGCGGAGTTAGCAAAGTAAAAAATCAAAACCATATTTATTTATGATGGATTTCCGCAAAGTATCGCCTTCATCAATTGAATATTAAATATGGTGGTTAACCAGGTGCGCATTAGAAAATATCTTACCACTATGCTACGGTTTTCTCACGATATTTCCTTCAACATAAGCTCAGGAACTATATAAAATAAAATAATTGGTTTCGAACCTACAGCCATCGACGCTGTATCCAACTACACTACCAATGAGCCATCATCACAATAAATCGTATAATGCAGCTGTAATTAACTCAATAAACATTATTCAATAAAGTATTGAGAACAGCTAACCAATGGAATAATGTAGGAATGATAATTTTTATAAGTCGATACTTGATTTTCAAGTGTGGCTGGATACCACGTCTTATAATAGGTTAATAGGCGTGAACAATGAAAATAATTAAACATGATTTAGATGAGAAAAAAGAACTGTTTTAGAGTTCTCAGCTTAATGAAAACGTGATAGGTATCTCCACTTATATTCAGTTACTTAGTTATTATAGAAACAGTTTGATGAAAAAAATGGAAATTTAACAATTTGAAGCGATGACAGTTTTTTTTTATACGATATAGGCTCAGTGCTTTTGACCACAATCTCATCTGATGTTAAGTGGCGATGTGGTCCAGGATGGTAAACACACCAAGCCTAGATATTGGCTCTTAAGTAATGCTGTCGGAACACACCTATTGGTGTTTGATGACAGGTTTTCAAACTTGAAGGTTAGTTACTCAGGCGGGCATCATTAGAAAATGCCCTACCACCATGGTATGGTTTCCTCACGATGTTAACTGTTGGCAACATGCGCCGAGGAGGCACTTTAGGTTTATTAGTGAATGCAGTTTCACATAACCAGTCTGCTGTCCTCTCTAGTGGTCGGGTAAACGTGGTTAGGGTGGCAGCTTAAGCCGAGGTTCGTACCATTTAGGTGCCCGTGCGCTGGCTACCATATTTATGTCAAGTGCCTTAAAAGCTCGCCTCAAGGTCCGGTCAAGACCCTTCTGCTCAACAGCGTTTGGCTAGTTTATAAAAAAAAAACCGTGATAAGTTTTTATCAACTTAGGCCACATTATCAAATAACGTTATGCGAGACTGTGATTAGAAGTTAATGCTGCACAGTATAAAAACAAAGCTCTACTCGCAACTTTGTACCGATGCCATAAATAAAATTCCATCCATTCAACCATAAAACGTCCACTATTGGACACAGGTCTCCCCTAAGTACCCCTATATATAAATATCCCCTAAATAAATTTCATTACCACATTATAATTCTTAAATATTAAATTGTTTTTGAAGGCCTTTGTTTTTTCCTCTTTGAAGGCCGGCGCAGCAGCTACAACAGCGGAGGATCTCAAGCGGCGCAAATATGCTACCCTTGGTGAGAGTTACATATTTGTCCCGTTTGGGGTCGAAACTCTGGGACCGTGGGGCCCGAGTGCTCATAGCCTTTTTAAGGATCTCGCGGGTCGTCTAGTCGACACGTCTCGCGACCAGAGGGCTGGCCAATATTTGGCACAGCGAATTAGCATTGCCATCCAACGTGGCAATATGGCCAGCCTCCTGGGAACCTTCCCGTCTGGCGGCGAGCTGGACGGCATTCATTATTTATAGTATTTTATTTTATTTTAATTTTAAATTTTTGTATATAAATTTATGTACTTTTTGAATAATTGTTTTTGTTAAGTACTCCAAAAGAATTTGTTTGTAATAATTTTTGTCATTCAATTTTATGGATTTAACTTATTTCATGTCTTACCAAATACACTACCAGATGCACTAAAACCTGACCAGAGAATCCATCTAATAGCTAATAAAATAATTATGTACATCGATTTATTGGTTGGAGAACCCACTGATGGCCAAAATACTTTAATAAACTTAGAGCTTTGAGCTCAATCTTATCAGATGTGATAGAAGTGATCTGATGTGATTTGGGGAAGCATATCTGCCGAAGTACATAGATATCTGCCTGTTAACAGATTTATAGAAGGCAAACTTCGATACTGTTTGTGATTTTTACAATGTACGGTTAGTGTTAATAATGTCGATTAACAAATTATGTGTTAACTATCTAGTTTTTTTCCTTCCTCTTTATTGACATCTAGACTGACGTATAAATACTTAAATACGTAGCCACCTAGATTAGTAAAGTTGTAGCCGAATATGATAAATCATGATAAATCACGAAAGGTAGATAGATAGATGTCTTTCAAATATGGCTGTTGGAATACTTGCTAAATCATTTTCAACTTGAGCACCTAGCAACCTAGTGAGGTGAGACTTAGAGTATAAACCAAACTTAATAACGACTTTGTACGTGCATTTCAAACTCAGCTTCATATTGAAGTGGTGTCGGATATACATTACAGTTTCGATGGAAATTTAATTCTAATAATATTGCACATGTGCAATGCTATGAGCAACGATATACAATTACACCTGAAAATAATATCTAAAAGGAAAGTTATTCAAAGAAATAACAAGAAATAATTTAAATTGAAATTCCAATTAAATCTTACTTCAGACAAACTTTATAAAACAATGATAACTTCGTGAGTGAAAGTTTGAAATTATTCGCATATTCGATTTCATTAAACGATTAATAAATAAATTATTTGAAGCAAGTATTTTAAATTCGAAATTACCTATGTCTATAAATATATTTTTAATTGTAATATTATGTTTATCAATTAAACAGTAAAATGTAGAGCTCATAGAATTGTGTTTCATGAAATGTAATATATACAATCATCATAGGTTTGGTAAATTTTAGGATTATAAAAAAAATGCTATATTTTACCCAATATGACTAATAATTGTGTAACATAACATGTTATCAACACGAGGTTATTCTTAACTTGCAATGACTATTATATGAAGCCAAACTTTTAAATCGTAATATACAAATGGGGATTTCATTTGTGCTAATTTCATATAACGCGAACCACGGCTTAAGAGACAAAAAATTATACGAACGTTTTTAAATCAATCTCGAAGTTTATTGTCTTTTTTAGTTACAAGTATTCGGAAGTAATTCCTTAGGCGCTCGTGAGATCAAACTTCTTCTAACACTGGTAGCATTCACCTTATCAATGGATTCCACGGAATGAAATGCTATTGAAGACGATCTTTCATTCCGAAACGATCGACTGAGTTCACTCTTCGATAGACATTATCACATTTGGTGTGTTAAATTTAAGATTCAATTTCGTTTGTCGGGGAAATATATGTTTTTTTTATGCAGTCGAGCCACGACTCAAACCTACGTCAGAGGCTATCAATGAAGTCCACTATGGTGTTTGTGTTAAGTCATCGTGTTTTAATGAACCGTCGATGACATGCTATACGATTAATAGACTCACGGTGTTATTCTTTTTAGCGCCGAAATTTTTTATTATACCATTTCGGGATGTGCCCGAAAAAGTGACCCGAAGTTTTAAATGTTTTTTAGCGCGTTCCACAGTCGGTAAGCATCCTGTGTGGTTTGTTAGGTATAATACCACTTTGTGATACGACCTTAATTCATCTTTACAAGGAAGAGGTCGTTATATTCGAATACGTTTTTAAATTAGAAATAACTAGGGAATATTTGGACATTTAAAACTGAATATTTGTCTACATACACAATACGTGCTGCGAAAACTTTGAACCACTGTTTAACAATAATACTGCACGCATAAAGGAGTGTTTATAATGTAAGATTTGGTATAGTTAAAATTTTCTATAAAGAAGCAGGACAGAATCTTTTATAAATATTTACTATGTTACAAATATTTAGATCTATATATAGGTAAAAATACAACAGTTAAATACTATTTTCCTTGTCTGCCTTCAAACCGATTGTCTTTCTTTTTTTTTTTTGTTTAGTAGCTATTATTGAGGTTGGATAATTTATTTTGTCATCAAATTTTCAATACTGATCAAATCAGAATTTCAGCCATTTAGTTAAATGAAATATTTTTCATCATACAATTTCATACTGCCAATGTCCACGTCGTTATCCCTTAGATTACCAATGAATATTCAATCATATGCAATCGTCAAACCTCAAATAATTGAAAATTCAAGACAAAAATAAGTTGAGAATTTTATGTAACTAATTAATGCTCTTTTATGAATGAAATTAAATAATTTTGTTAATTATACTCGGATTTCCCCTACTTGAAACCAATTCCACCACCACACCACACCATTTCCACCAATTCTTGTATTTTGTGTTTAGGAATTTTAAAAGGGCCGTTGACTTTGATCTGACATGACATGACCTATTCAATTCTACAGTGAGCTTGAGCTTTCGGTGAAGGAAAACATGGCGAGGAAACCACGAGCATGGTGGTAGACCATTTTCTAATAATACCCACCTACTACAGTCATGTTTGAAAAACTGTCGCCAAGCACCAATAGGTGTGTTCCGGCAGTATCACTTAAGAGGCAGTACCTCTAGGCTTAGTTTGATTACAATTTGGAACTACGGCATACTTTCTATCCTTCATCCATTCAAGCGAACGACGTCCAGTCTGCCCCCAAAGATCTCCACAACAACCGGTCTTGTGTTATCCGCATCCAGCGGCTTTCTGCGACATTCACCAGGTTGTCGGTCCACCTTGTGGGGGCCTACCCACACATAGTCTTATGGTATGTGGCAGCATTTAGAGAAACCATTGGGCTCTTCGGGTATTGGTTCTAAAAGCTATGTGCCGAGCCTATTGCCACTTAAGTTAGGCAACTTTTCGGGCAATGCCGATTACTTAGGTTCTTGGCATACCCTTTTTCATTGCCCTTTAGGTAAATTAGAGATTTATAATTAGGCCCATTGTACGCAACCACGTCTCAGTCAATATACACTGGTCAAAGACTTTTGTCTTGAGACACTGCGGTATTTAGGTATGCGCCGTGATTTAGGTGAGGCTATATAGTATTAAAAAATACAATTACTATTATTAACGACTTGAAAGCCAATATTGTTTCTAAAAAATAAATAAATCCCCGACAGGTGTTTCCTGTCTGAGCTATTTTCACGGCAAGTGCGTGGTACGCCGGAAGGCTCACTATGGTCACTGGAGCGACAACAGCTCGTTACCGGCCCTCGTTTCTGATCATTCCTGACTCATTTCCTCACGTTTTTTCATAATTATCAACACCCAGTCAGGTTTCTTATTTCTCACAGATTTTTAGTCATACGATTACGTACAAAAAACTGAGCTTAATTTAAGATCTTGGACTAAAAGTGAAATATTTAATTTATTTTTACGTATTTTACGTGTTGATGTTTTTCTAAGTAACATAATATTGTTTATTATTTAATACAAAATTGATCGTTTATGTTAATAATTAATAATGGCGGAGATTAATTTTCATTTTTTTAATTTTAATTCTTTTAATACTGTATGTGCTTATCGCTTTGACCCTAATATAGTAATATCACCTGATGTTAAATGATGTGGTACAAGATGGTAAGCCTAGAAGTACTGGCTCTTAAGTTTTCTGACAGAAATACATTGATAGGTCATTGTTAAAAATCTTGGGATATTGTCTTTCACCTTAGGCTCAGGGTCATCTATATCTATACTAATAAATAAAACATAAGCGTATTAATAATTTCAATTTTTTTATTGAAGCGTAGACTGATCGAAACTTATAAGTATAGTGGAAGACAACACAACCATAGTGCGATGTGGAATCTTTCAAAGAAAATCAATTTTTGTTGTCGTTAATATATAACATTAAAGAGTCTATTTTCTTGCATTAAATACATGTGTATGTGTGTATATACGATACGTATACCAAACAAAACATTACATTACATTTTTGTCAGTCTGTTTGTTTGTAATGGCCAATCTCCCGAACGACTAAACGGGACTTTTTTTTGTTAGATAACTGAAGTTATTTCGCCTAACTTAGGCTACTTTATTTTTTTTTTTTAAATAATTAGAGTTCCGCATAAAAAAATTAAAACTGATAAAAATTGCAATAAAATTTGATTCCATGCACAATTTTACTGGCTGGTATTTGAATTTTTAAGAAATATCTTTGATTAATGTTAGTAGCAAAAAAGATGGGATATAATTAGGTAATCCCGTATAAAAAATTACAAACTATATTATAGAGTAAAAAATATATGAAACGCGGGCGCGGCTGCGGGCACACAGCAAGTTATAGAATAAAATAGGTGAGTTTGAATTTGTTTCCATCGAAGCGGTAGCTGACCACAGCACCATTAAGTCTTTTTTTTTATAATGTGCTAGTTGTGTGCCCGCGGCTGCGCCTGCGTTTCATAGAATCTTCACTGCGCAATATAGTTGTTAAATAATAATTGCAAAATAATATTTTGATTAATTGACTTTTTTACATGGAACCCTAATTATTTTTCTACAATTTTTTTGATACTAATAGACAGCAAAAATAGTTTTTAAAAAATTCAATCACTTGCCATTAAAACTGTGCATTGAATCGGGTTTTCATTATTTTATATGATTTAATTTTTTTTACGGTGAACCCTAATGATTATCGAAAAATAAAAGTTGCTTCTATTACGCGGAGTGACTTCAGGTATCTTCCAAAAAAAGTCCTTTTAAAATTGGTTCAGCCGTTTCGGAGATTAGCCACAACAACAGACAGATAGACAAAAATTAAAAAAAATGTATTTTTGGCATTGGTATCCATTTATATGTATTTGGTAACAAATGTTGTTTTTTTACATTTGTAAACAGACACTTCAATCTTATTTATTAGTATAGATAAAGTTTAAAGAGTGTTGAAATGGAATGTGTCTGAAGATTCTATATTTTAATTATAGAAATGATTTTTATCGATGTGCATTAAATTACATTGTAAATAATACATTTCCAGTAAAGAAATAAATTGTTTGCTGCTTGTTTTTTTAATATAGGTTTTTTTTTGTTCTGAAAATATATTAACTTTGTAACGTCTATTAGGTATTTTCCTTGCGGAGAAACGTCAGGAATTTTTAATTTCCGGTCCTTCATGTTGTTGTTTTTCTTAGAATGATATTCCGGAATTATAACGAAATTTATCTTCTGAACTATTTCATTTGTTTTCGTTTTTTTTACTAAGAATTTCTACTAAGATCAAATTAGAGTTTATACATGTTTATACATAACTAGCTGTGTGCCCGCGTCTGCATCCGCGTTTCAATATGTTCTTCGCTGCGTTTTATTTTTTTTTATACGGAAACCTAATTCTTTTCTTAAAATTTTTACTAATTTTTACACATTTTCATGAGTTTAATTTTTATACGTGGAACCCTAATTATTTTCGAATGTATGATTTTACTTGCATAACTTTGCTTAATGTTAGGAACAAAAAAAGTTTTTTGGAAAATAGGGTTCGGTATAAAAAAATTAGAAACTATATTACGCCAGTAAAAAATATATGAAACGCAGGCGCAGCCGCGGGAATACAGCTAGTATGTTTTATATATAAAATGTTGTAATAATATATGCATATCAAACAAAAATAAATTAAAGAAAGAATGTTGTAAGCAACCGAAAAAACCACAGGAGGTGTGATATTGAGCTTTATAAAATAAGACAGGAATATAAATAAAATCTATAATTACGAACGATGCATCTATCTATAGACATCTGTAGGTTATAAGAGATTGTAATAATATGTTTGTATACACATAAAAAGTGGTATATCGGTCGGTCGGTCCTTTGTTAAATAAATTAGTTTCGGTGTCTACCAAATTACGCCTCCGTCCTATCTATATGTACATCACACTGGATCTCGGTAGGAAAATATGCTCTACCTATTATTTAACTATGAATATATTAACATAATATACTTGACGGTGTTGGACAAAACGAGGTCTAAAACAAAAGAAGATCACATGTATCATTTTAAAAAGCTCTCTGGAAGACTAGTAGCCGAATAGTACTATTTGTTTTCATTGATTTATTCATGGTCACACTGGCAGATACAAGACGCCGACGCGCCGGCAGAGACGGTCCTTTTGAAATACCATACTGTCCTTATTCGAATTGGTAATGAGACTTTACGTATGTCAGATTACAAAAGCGTGTCACTTACTCGCTACCAAAAGTGAAACTGTAACTGTTGGACAAGTTCATCTTTGTTTTTTACACGGGACATTTCAAGTACGTTACGTAAGCAAAAGTTTGGATACTGTTGAGTCTCCCACACTTTGTCAGCAAAAGGAAACACAGTTCTTATTCCTTCATCTCACCATGATAACGTAAGCATAGGGCATAATTAAAAAAAAAACAGAAAATAAATAAACCTAGGCAACCATGGGGACTGCAAGTGCAAATTCAAAACTTTTAAAAAACTGTTTTTTTTTTTAAGCTTGTGAACTGAAATTGTTAACATAATCTAACAGTTCATATAGTTTATTCTTAATCAAAACATACGAAGGGTGCGGTGCGTAAGTAAAAATTTTATTATTTACCTCTGAGCATGAGCACTTAAACGCCATCTTTTACTTTATATATTGTAGATTGACGTCGCAAATCTATAAGTTTTCCTCGGTAGACCGAGAATCGCACATTGCTGTTAAAGAAGTTTTCAAAAAAGTAAAAGAAAATAAATTAATCGTGAAAAATAAGCAACCCATCTAGATGTCTTTATTGATGCTACATAATACCCGACGCGAAAACAGTTTTTTTATGTTTAAAATTTAGTATACGTGAAGTAGGTAGTTAAGTGCAGGTAACGGGCTATTGTTTATTTAAGTTTCTTCTCTATATAAAGTTTATCAGTGCATTCTGTGATAAGGGTGTATGTGATAAATTGCCTGTTTCATAAGGCGTTCATTAGAAGCGTGCAAAATGCGCTCCGTTGCGCGGCGATAACTCCGCTGATAACGGTTTTATTGCTACGAATAGTACCTATTTTTGTTTATCTAAAGTCGGTTTTTTTGTTTTAAAAATATTATTGTGTAAATGGAAAATATAGGAACTTCATGGTAATATTAATAAGTTTCTATTACTGTGGTTATATTTTATAGTTTTATCTATGGTTGGAGTTTTTGGCGGCAACAGGGTTTGCTATTTGGAGGTTTCTATTTATTATTTATAAGCTTTTTGACTCTATATTATGTTATATTGTTTAGTTATTGATCATAAGTAAAGTGTATTGAAAATAATGAGACAGAGCGTGAATTCTGAAATGTTGTAGAGACTCCATTTTGTTAGAATGTTTTGTGAAATACATATGTTACTTATGTCCGACTTGGCTGCATAGTCAAAAATACCTTTGCCTATTCCATAGAAAGGTTTCTATTGCACAAAATGAATCTCTTTTTTCCTTATTATTTTCAATTGTGGCAAATATGATAATAACGTATTTTATGTTCTAAGTATAATTTTGCAATACTGTACATATAATAATGAATTATTGAATTATTGTGATTTGTGTTCGCGGTGGAAAAGAAAACAGTAAGCATTAATAAAATGAAGTGGAGCTACTTTCTTATAATAGTAATAACTTGTACGAACTGATCATCAGTTGGACTGCATCACTGTTATAGACTGCTATGACTGTCCACTGCAACAGTTAATACAAAAATTAAATAGATCAATGAAAAAAAATTGTTAATCCTCAAACAAATATATCTTAAACTAATATGACAAATTACATAATTTTTTCAAAATTAAACAAAGATATATCGTATAGAAGTGAATTGTACTCACCTATAACCAGGCATTAATGAAATCTTTTACACAATAGAATATTGCATAGTGACTTTAAATAAATATACGAATATAGAAATCGTGCTTAAGATTTAAAGCAATTAGGATTGTAGGCTGGGATTGTGTTAATTTTACCTCAGAGAGTTTATTATGTTCAACTGAACTGCTTATAGTCAGTTGATATACAGCGTTTTTTGTAGAGATTTCATTAATTCAAGCATTTTCTAAGATCGGATGTACTTTACATACCTAATATAAATTCAGATTGCCCATGACTATAGAGTGTGCGGAATATGGGCATCATAGTAATAATAAATGAGGGTTTATTAACTACTCAGATGAAATCCAATACAATGTCGAAGATTGCAGGTGACTTGCAATACTACGTTATTCACTTCTTTAATTAACTATCAACCGGAGGCACTCTCGATTATAAGCGGCTACCCGGCTTTGTATTCTCTCTACCTGTTGTTCAACGTATTTCCTTTTATGACGCTAATAGGAACTTTATGGCGTGGTAATACGAATCATCGAGTTTTAGCCATCTTTGGCGACGGAATGTCTCGACTTTGATATTGTTTTTTATACGCGTACATCTCAAGCGTTTCGTATTCATACACGTATAAAGGAAAATTATATTCAGATTTGGATGGACGTACACATTTCTGTATGTTTAAGAATATCCAATATTTACCAGTTGCTTAATTGAAGCTATAAATATTGTGATTAAATGTTCAGCAATAGATCAACAATATTTGGGGGTCATTCAAGTATTATTTGCGCAAAATTTAGGAAATTTTTGATCCCCCCTACTTAAAACTTAAGAGCACTGGGTAAGCATTGGCACGATTAAAAGAAAAAACAAAAGAAAATTTTTAAGTGACGATTACTTATGTAATCACCACAATCAGAACCCCCGTCCCCCATGCCATCAAAAATAAACAAAGTGTAGACCCCTTACCCCTCTACACATACTTACGCAATACCCTAAGGATTAATTAAAGTACTTTTTCTCAAAAACGCATGGAAATATTGTCATTATTTTCGAAAAAAGAACACGCGAAGTATCGAATTTACGGACAAAGAAAATCAAATCCATTGCAGGATCGTTTTATTGAATTTAGAACATTACAACGCTCCAGCAATGTTGCATGAAAAGGCATGCTGGGTTTATTAAATACTTTTTGATTGGATCTCTTTTATTATTCTTGGCATACCAAAGTAAGTCTCTTTGCTTAGTACAGATTGCGTTCACATGACTGTATAGTCATAAACGTGCTTGCCTTTCAGCACAGAGGATAAATAGAAAATTGGCGGCAAAGTTGAAAATTCGCCTTGGTTTGTTATTTACATACTGTTATTACATATAAATTTAATAATTAAAATGATTTCTAACGGTTCAGAGAGTGAAATGGAGATTGATTGTACTCCACCAGATTTAAGATCAGAAGCCAAATTGGCAATGGGAAACCCGCTTCCAGAAAAGTCAAAAGAATAATAGATGAAAGTATATGAAAATTTTATGAGTTGGAAAAACGAGAAAAAGTGAACATTTTCTCCGAGACAGCATTAACTTGAAAAATTATGGAAATTTAACTACTTTTCTTAAATAACAATTAGGAAATTTTTACTGGCGAAAACAAACAAAATTTTTAATCAAAAATTTATTTCTTCTTATTTGTAACGTACTGAAATAAATCGAGAAATTTAAAAGTTATAAAAAAATGTTATTCTTGCACTTAACATCGCTAAGATCGCTAAAAAAGCATTAATAATAGCAATAGTTTTAATATTTTTTATAGCATTTCGTAATCTGTAACTTATAAATATAATGTACTCTATTTTGAATTATAATAATGAAAAGAAATAATGCATTATAGAAGAATGCAAACCTAATATATTTGTCAATTATTACTGTATTACTGTATATTTTTAAAACGTAACAAAAAAGGTTTCATGTCTTAAAGGAGATAAAAGAAAATAAACGAAACATGCATTCTTGCGCCGATGTCTATTATAAGAAAGAACGAATCAAGGATGAACATCGTTTGTATTAAATATATAGGTGCCTAACTGCCTACACTACATGGTATTCAAGTAAGAAACCTTGCAAAAACACGATAGAATTGTTATTATAGTTCATAACTCGATCATACTTTGCGGGTCGTGGAAGTCCTACGTAAGCTTAAATAGGGGGCGGAGGGGGGGGGGGGTCTATGTTCTGCTTATTTTTGACTAGCTGTGTGCCTGCGGCTGCGCCCGCGTTTCATATGTTCTTCACTGCGTTTTAATTTTTTTTTACGGACTCCTTAATTTTTTTTTTGTACTAAGATAATGTAAAAATATTTATCATAAAATCAAATACACTTGCCCGTAAAACTGTGCAATGAATTGGATTTTATTCAATTTTTATCAGTTATAATTTTTTTATGCGGATCCCTAATTATTTTCTAAAATCAAAAATACCCTTTTTTTTGTCGGGGGGAAATGCATTTACGCAATGCCCTTACCTATTGCATTAGTGAGACCGGGGTCCCCCAATGCAATAGGTAAGGCACGGAGGGACGAACTCCGTGCCAGTGTGGGACTCACCCGGGCGAGAGTCGCCCGGAAATACCCACTAAAACCCCCCGGAGCCGTCCGCCGCATTTGGGATGGGGGCGATACGGGATTGCAATGCATGCCACCGCGTCGCCCCCTGCAAATCAAAAATACCCTAAGTTACACGGAGTAATTTCAGCTATATACCAATAAAGTCCCGTTAAAATCAGTCTAGCCGTTCCGGAGATTACCCGGAACAAATAAACATATAGACAAAGAATTAAAAAATTGTATTTTTGGTATAGGTGTATATACATTCATATATATTTAGTAAAAAAATATTAGTTTAACATTACAAACAGACACTTCAATTTTATTTATTAGTATAGGTGATATGGGGACAGGGGTTTGAACGAAATGTTTACTTATTCACTTTTTAAGAGTACATTTCTTTAGCCACGTCGTACGATATTTCGTAGAGGCAAAATGTATGGGTTCGCGTCACCGACATGCTAATGTGACGTGAAGCGTTAAACTGGTTTTGTAGAAAAATAATAGTAAAAAAAACTAAAAAAACACGCTTTTATAGAAAATCCAACTAAATAAATAGTTCAAGAAAAGAATTCAAAAATATAAATTAAGAATAGTGTACATAAGACCGAAAAATGGATATTATTGTTAAAAAGCGTGAGGACCATGCACCTTATGCAGTAATTATTTGTCAATTGTTACAAATATTTTATTGACAGATATGAGTAGAAGGATTATTATTTTGATAATATCTAAAAAAAAAAACCTTTTTGTACAATAAATTCCATTTTTTCTCTTATTTACACTATTTGTAATTTATATTTATAAATTATTTATTTTTTTTAGTTGGGATTTTCTATAAAAACGTGTTTTTTTAGTTTTTTTTCTATTATTTTTTTTAACATTTTTTAGTTGGTTTTCGGATATCAGATACTAAAAAATCGCTAATCCTGAAAAACCGATTAAGGATAACGAGACTGACTGTTTAAAATATTGAATTGTCAATGATCCTTGATAAGTATGCCAAATTTCGAGTCAACCCAACGTTTTGAAGGGGGTCAAAATCATGTTCAAAGTTCCGTTACATATGGTACATACGTATGAAGTTAATAAAAGCGTGTTAAAAAAATGGATAAATACTACCATTTGAATTCGAATATTGGTATTGTAATATTTGCGTTGACATTTTTGATATTACTATTTAGTTCTCTAATATTTAATCTCTGTAATACATCATGCAATAAATATTTCATTGTGCCTTGGAAATTATCTTACCATCGGGGTAAATATATTTTACCGTGGAATTAAAATTTCTATAACAGTTATTTCATAGTTTTGAGTTTTCACTTCTATGGGTAGTCCTACCATGACTACCTATTTATTTATTTTCAAGATTATGCTAATGTTTACGTTATCGTTCGAGCTTTGTTCATTATCGCTGACAAAGGTTAGAGAGAGTTAAACATATCTAAAATTGTGCTTACGTAACACCTGAATGGTCCCTTGCAGACGGCGCGGTGCGACATTCTCGGTCGATATTGCATACTTTTTTTTCATCGAAGATGATTCTTGAGAGAAATGTGTGGAATGTAATCATTAAATATTTCGGATAAAAATACGACCTGATGAACTACATTCTTTACATTATTGAACAAGATATTTGTTTTATATTGAACGTTGTTAGATTTAAAGTACGACTGAGAAGATGATTAAAGAATAAAAACAGTTTTGCGACGTTGTCTTTAATATTGTATAGGGTCAGTGCTTTGACCAGAATCTCACATGCTGTTAAGTGATGGTGTGTTCCAGGATGTTAAATTCACTAAGCCTAGAGATACTGATTCTCAAATGATGCTGCCGGAACACACCTATTGGTATTTGATGACAGGTTTTCAAACTTGAGTGTGGTAGCTACCCGGCGACGTATTATTAGAGAATGCCCTTCTACCATTCTATGGTTTCCTCACGAAGATTTCCTTCATCGAAAGCTCAGGCTGATTTTTTGAGTTGGATAAGTGGGCTCGAACCCGCGTTCATTGGCAAGGAATCCAACCGCACTACCAGCTGTTTCATCATCGCTTCTCCGAATGAAAGATATCAAAGTGGAATCTTTATTAATCTCGACATTTATACAATTTTGGACTTCACTGGTGTCTTGATATATGATAATTTTTGCGCACAATTATTCTGAAAGATAATAATATATTATAGTTGTCACACATTTAATGTCAGAAGCATTGTCTCAATGAATTGTTGAATAATATACATTAAAAAAAAACGAGAAAGTTCCTAAGATTCTCAATAATTTTAATTAGAAAAAAAAACAAGAATGATATGATAATAAGACAGGAAATATTGAATTTCAACCTTTTATATGTTCTCTATAGATAAAGTCTAAAAATTTTGCATACAACATCGAAATAACCTTCAGACAACCACCAAGAGCGATTTGACGACCATAAAGAAAGCGTGAAGAACGTACTCTATATTGTCTCTGAATACGTTTGTCTGTTGTTGAAGTATGTATATTATAACTTATGACTTCTTTCTATACCCTTTATAGGTAATGTTATGCTTGATAATTATTATATTTTATTACTTCCATGAAATAGGATTAGAATTATCGTTAACGTTTCGAATAAGTATTTTTTCGTTCGCGGGCTTTAAAAACCCTTTCAAACATTTTAGAAGCATTTAAGTCACTGAGATTGAGTTTGTTACTTAACTGTTATTGGAATGTGTTATTCTTTATATATATAACTAGCTGGTGCCCACGGCTCTGCCCGCGTTTCATATGTTCTTTATAAGTGAGCGAAAAAGTGCATTTTAGAAAAAAGAAATGAATGAAGAAAAATGAGAGTCTTTTGTTTTTATTTGCAGAAAAATCGTACAAAAGAGTTCTGAAAAAAATAAGAAAGGGTCGGTGGAATCAAAAAATAAATTAGCCATCTAAGAAAAATTTCGCATCGAATGGTAGTAGTCCCATTCCGATATGTTCAGTAGATTTAAGGTGAAAAGACCTCCATTTTCTTTTCATATATATAGAAGATTATGTGTAAGTATATGGATAAATCATTTCCGTTCTTTATTTACTATAGTGTACATTATTTTAATTTTTTTTTATTGGAAAATAATTGAAAAATATTACAATTCCATTTCAGTCAAAACTTATCATCTTCAGGTTGATCAGATTTGAACGCTTTCGAATTATTTCAATGATTACTTTGTAACGATGTTGATTGTGTAACTCGGGACTGAAATAATTCTCTTTGAAATATTGTAAAGTTGAATTATGAAATGTGCATTTAAAGTGTGCAAATAATTATTACAATTTACAAATAATGTCTCAAGTATTCACATATTTGCACATATATTCTACACAAAGTCTGAGTTTTCGGTAAAGAAAAAATACCGTATTTAAAGCATAGATGGATAAAGTAATTTTACTCCCACTTAAGTTATCACTCAAGTTGAAAATCTGTCTTCAGGTACTTATGACGTCGCCTTGATCAAAAAGCCAGTCTGCCTAAGTTTTAGTTGGTATTTCTTCAAACAGTTAGTTACTTCACATCAGTTTATATTGCGGGCTAATTTTAAACTTTATCGTATTCTAATATTGTCATATTATAAAATATATATTTATATTTCTATCACTTCGCGTGCTTATTTAGTCTAATTTTAACTCAAGTCAACCACGATTAACTACGCTTTTAATGATTTAAAAAAAATTGTATATATTATTTGACCCGATTTTAGAATCACTGCTTTTATGTTATGAGTTTTTTTAGAGATTTAAAGAGAAAAAAATAACGCGTTTTGTCAAAGTCAATCTTGTAATTCATGCTATCGAAATAGCGAGCAAAGATACTGTTAGTATCCATTTACATAATATTAAAAGAAAGAAAGAGATTAAAATTGATATTAAAAGAATGGAAGGTCGTTCATCTATGTTATGTCTTACACAATCGATAGTGATTTTAAATTGTTAGAACACGTTTGATAAACCGTTTTTAGTTGGAGTAATATAAAATAACTTCTTACCTAATGCGTGATCTTCACCTTCATCTATTATTGTATACTTGTTTTTTAGGTAAACAAAACCAAAAAGAAGTAATAACATATTATCATAACCTCATGTCAAGTAAATTTTATAACTTTATAAAATCTTTCGTCTGCGGTACACAAAACAAAACCACCAGAGGATGTAGATAATTAATCATATAGTCTTGGTACTTTCTGCATTTTCTCTCTTGATTACCACTGTATTTTTCACAATGAACGCAGAGTCGAACTCCCGATTTAAATTTGATTTACAATTGTTGTGTCTTGTATCTCTTTATATTAGTCTCGTTATGAACGAATTAATTAACATATGATTAGCTTAATGGATGAGAAAATAACATCCTTTTGTTTTTGTAACAATTACTGTTTTTACGCAGATCCCTTTATTTTATTCAAAGTTATGTTAAATCTAAAATATAATCTTTGAAAGTCCATATGATACATTGAATTTTCAAAATAACTCATATTTTGTGATATTAAGTTGAAAAAACCGCAACATATTAAAACCTTTGTTGTTGTTAAGGCTACTGTTCGCTCTATTTGTAATTACGGGCACATTACACAAGACATTGTTTATAATTGAGATTTTGCCAACGGAAAGGAAATAGTTTATTTTTTATTTTATAACATAAGCGATGTGTAGCTTAAAGCGGATTGAGGAAAAGATGCTTAGTATAACATAGTTTTAAGAATGTATAAAAATATTAATGCTCTTTTTACC
Source organism: Samia ricini (assembly GCA_014132275.2). Classification (NCBI taxonomy): domain Eukaryota; kingdom Metazoa; phylum Arthropoda; class Insecta; order Lepidoptera; family Saturniidae; genus Samia; species Samia ricini. The sequence continues at coordinate 8,694,832 of AP028159.1, forward strand.
TACGATCAAGTATTAAGCTCTCCTGATGTTATTGCTATGGTGCATTAATGCATATTAGATTACGAGGTTTCCATCTTTTGAGTTTATGTGGTAGGTCCTTAGTACCCGTCTGCTTTAAGACCACTATACACACGGTCAAAAATCAGCCATAGTTATGGCGCATAATGTTTCGGGCTCAACCAGTATTTATCCAAAGCTGTCGATAGATTTTTATTTATCGCCGGTCGTTGTCGTTTTGGTTTGTACTTTATTTACCATTCGGTTGAATTAAGTTTGCACCTCGTTGGAATACGGTGCTCCTCTCGCTCATCTCCCCGTGATCGTAATGACGCGCAGTACGATTCGTCAAGCGTCAGAATAGAAATACTACTTCCAGAATATTACTTAATATGATAAAAAGAGACTGCATGATATGTTGAAATGATATTCTATCCATTCAACCATAAGTTGCCCACTGTTGGACATAGGTCTCCCTCAATAAGGGGGGCATTGCCATAATTGCCACACTTGGTAAGCGGGTCGCAGTATATTTTTGTGATACTCAGAGGATGCTGCTGCTCATTCTCTGCTCATCGCTTAGTCGCCTTTTACGACACCCACGGAATACTATTATTGGCCAGCACCACAAGGCTGGATATTACCCACGGCTTATCCACGGATGGATGTATGTTACCCATGTGATAAAAAAATAAAATATTTTTTTATCCTTGTCACCGTGGCCGATTTTTATTCCTTGGCGAACTTGAAATTATCCAAAACAAACTTGTGTTTAGTGTTTTCTTTTTATTCATTCAAAACTTCGTTTTGAGGCAGTGACTCGTTGATCTTTAATTTAATTCTTGTATATTTACCTGTAATTAGTGTAAGTGCGATGGTGAGTTGCAGTGTTTTAGGTTGCATAAACCGTACTACTAAAAGTTATTTCAATCTCATGTGCGGCCACGCTATAGGTGGTCGATCCGTATAAATCGGTATAAACTTAACTCAACCGGGTTGTAATATCTAATAACTACAGTCATTTTGCAAAGAACATATTTAAAAAAAAAAAAATTTTCCTAAACGTCCATTGGTGTATTTCGATAGATGTATTATGGAGCCAGCTCTCTTCCTCGGTATAGTATGTCATTCTTTTTTAATATATCGTAACTTGAAATCACGTGTTGTTGTAGTTAATCGCAAAAGTATAAATCGATAACAAATTATTTCAGTTTCAGTTAATCTTATTACGCGTTATAAAAATGGTAGGTCCTGGTCTAAATATTAGTACTTGGCTACCGATACACATGTTAATGGTGAAGTTATAGTAATATATATTTATAATCCTCAATAGTTTTCAAGTAAGACTGTGACAGGTGGGAAACCGCATTTGATAGAAATAAATGTTGGGTTCTCGTCTCGAAGGCTATGACTCACTTTGGATGGTTGAAGCAAGTAGTCACTTTAAGGTACGGGATATTAAAAAGCCTGAAGCATAAACCAAAATTTTTATAAGGAATATAAACCAAATTGAACAATAAATTAGTTATGTGCATATCTAACAAAAATAATCTAATAAAACTTGCCTAATATAAACTTATGAGGTTCTAATTAACAGGTAATAGAAGTTTAAATTTTTATAAGAATTTATTGTGCAAAATTTATAACTGTTTAGTTTTTTGTGTGGGTTAATTTCAGAAAGATTTGCGTTTTTAATTAGTGTATAGCCATTTGACGATTTGACTTTTAAATAGTCAATGGTTTTAGATAAACTATGAGACAAAAGACTATTTGTTCCCGCACAACATTCCGTTCTTATTCCGTTCGTATTTCTGTTATATATATTCCGTGTTTCTGTATTGTGTGGCACAAATAAATACATTATTTTTTTTCTTACTTATAATCGAATTTACATATAAAACAATAATTGGTATTATGCGGTATTAAAATAAATTCCATCAGTTAATCTACGAGTAAACACTTCGATTCATCCAATTCCAGATGAGATAGTTGGCTTTGCTGCATCATCGGTGATCTAATCATGTATCAGTCGAGATTAAAACAGGCCGGCCGGATCGCATCAAAGGCGGTATCACACAGTTATTTTGACTGATTGATCTCCCACAACAACAACAAAAAAAGGTTGCGTCGCTACCGAGATCGACAGTAGCCGAGAAAAAAACCAAATTAGCTGGCTAAACCTTTTCATAAAGCATTGTTATTATCACCACCTAGCTTGACTTATGTGGATCGACAAATTCGAATTGTCTATCAGATGATTTATTTGAAATTCAACGGTATAAGGTCGAGAATGATGTTTAAATGTTGCTTTGTAGATCGGCAATCGCGCCGTTGTATTGTGCGATCGATGGAAAGGCGAAAATCACGCTGCGTTTGTGACCTTGCATTCGATATTATTATAAAAAAACGCGACTTTTTTTTTTTTGGAGAAATGTTTTTCGGTGTCAGATGTAGCGGCTCGAGCTTTGATTGTCGAGATTCTCATATTTAGTTTTAATTGGTGGCTTTATCGAGTTTACATTTTACGGTCGGTCTCGATGAGTGGTTAATAAGCGGCACTTTGAAAGGTATCTTCGTTTTTTTTTAGTTCCGCGTTAATAGGTAATAGGAATATGACCGAGTCTGCGGTGTTTGTGATTTTATTAGGGGTTCGTATCGTAATTATTGTAGATTAAAATTAGCGATAGAAGGTCTTTTTTATTAATAATTTGTCAGATCTTGATTTATAATGATTAAGATTCACGTGGGCATTGTTAATTTAAATGTTCGCATGTCTACACATAAAGTTAGGCCGGCCGGTCGGTAGATATTTTCACATAATTCAAGAATCAATATTCGTCACAGTTACATCGAAAGAGACATCAATTTACATAAAAATCTTCCCATTTTGCGATTGGAATGTTATAAACAATTCTTTACGGAACCGTTCATGGAGAATAAATGTAATGCGCTGTGCCCAATTTTTTATTGTTTAGGCAATAGACGATATTGATTTCGGGTCTTTGATACCCGACGTATTATTGCTTGTTTTATTGGTACCTGGGAATATTGTAATTAACCATATCGGGCCTTTTTTCTCATCTTTCTGGATCCTTTCGTGTCTACGGGCTATAATGTTCAAGACTCACCTTGAAAGGCGTACGCGCCGAAAATCGGCCTCATATTGTTCACCGAAGACGTAGTTCCTGTTGTGTAATCCATTTTTATGTATTTAATTACTATTCAAACGATATATCACTCGACAATAATCTTCATGGCACACGGACGGAAAGTTTTATGATCGGAATCACTTCATATTTAGTCACACGTTTCCATTGATCTTAATAATTGCACACACCTATAAGTTTCACACGATTTATAATAAACATTTTAAAATATTTGAAGTACGGTTTAAACTATCACAGTAAGTAGGTACATTTATGCCACAAAACAATGCGTATAAATATCAAGTCCACGCGACATAAGCGTATTACGGAGTAGATGCAAGCGAGCACATTATTTTAGGGTCCTACTCTGCAAGCGTTTATTTCAATACCATTATGCTCCACCTCCCCTATCCCCTACCACTTTTTATTTACTAATAATAATAGTAAATCACTGGGAACCGTCACCGTATATGTTACAATATCAAAGGGGCTTTTGTAAAAGGGTACATAACTATGTACTAATGTTTTATTGCTACGCTAACCTATGCTAGAAGTAGACTACCATAACATTTTTTTATGTCGTCATTAATTATAAAACGTCATTTTTTAAAGAAATTTATACACATAGAGGAAATAAAATAATCATAGGTATATTATGTAGCACGTATTTTTTTACTTTGTTATTGATGGATCTATTTTGTACACATTAGGTAATTTAAATTAGACATAATTATTTTATATTAAATAACAATTATACACAGACCATTCAAAGAAATTGGTAAGTATTTAAATAAGGTTTTGTAAATCACACATGCGTCTTGTTTGAGTTTATGACAGTAATTAAATATTTGAATTATGTAACTAATAACTTTTGTTATTTTACTGTAAAAATTCAATGTATCGTAATTTATTTTGTAAAATAATATGTCTGTTTTCTCCGTACCATATAAATAAGATCAATATTATTTGTCTCTTTCTGTTACGTGGTCAAACGACACGTTTTAAAAGGAAAACGGACGCGACGCTACTCGACCATGATTCATGATTTTTGTTTAGAGTTTTTATTTAGAAAAACACACATTTTATTAAAATGCACATTGTAGAAATTTTGAATTACAATGTTTTTTTTATAGTTCGAATATAGAATAAGTCATCTGTATATACTAGATACTTGAATTACGTAGAATGGGTGAAGGCGAAATTTGATGCATCACAGTTATCAGATTTTAGTAGTCGCCTTTGTTTTAGAATTGCACTGTTTTATTTACGATTAGGTAAAGAAATATGATTACTTTACCGAGTTCATAAATAGAGAACTGTTTATAGGTTAGGTTAGTAAGTAATCGTGAATTCGTCTGTGAGTGACAGAATAATTTCCGTACGTCTTGATTGATTGAGGTCGTATTGAGATAATATATTTATTTTGTCACGGCGATCGTTTATAGCTTTATTAGAAATCGATTTGTGGTATTGTTTTATTATGGCTAAATAATAACGCTTGTATGGTCCTAAAATAGAAGACCACAAAATCTTAGCGCGATATATGGCACTGTAATAAATTTTAATTTACACACAAACCACGATCGGCAAGAACATTAGGTACAATGTCTATCGGGCCATTTAGTAAATTATAAGTTGTCTGTTGTGCTGATTCACCATTATTCTTGGCTTATAATCAGGTACATTGAAGTAATTTACTCGAGCTAGTACCTACACAAAAAAAAAATATGATCGTAGTCTTTTATTCCTTGCAATATTCCACCGACGCGCGACGCTACGCTAGATAAGTTGCAGCTGCATGTATATTGTACTAATAACGCTGCATATAGATAAAAAGCCGTCATGCAAATTATCGTGTATTGTATGCGTGTATTGTCGGTTTGTGCGTTGTGCGACTGTCCTGCCGACGCGAGCGCATCGAGCGATTCGTTTCGCGTCTCATTTTTTGGGGGTATCAATGCGGGATTCCCTAAAGCCAGCTGTTTATGGCGTTTATATACCATTGGTTGTATCAATTAGACATTTTTATTACATAACGTTTATACTAGGAATTAAGTATATATAACTAGCTGCCCCCCCGTGAACTTCGTACTGACTCAGAATCAGTTGAATTAAATTTAATTTTTCTTGCAATGCGCATGGGAAGTTCTTGAGTTTAAAACGAATACCACTCTCCAAGGTCTCCACTCTCCAAGAGTGCTGCAATTGTCAATAGGCAACGGTAACCATTTACCGTCAGATGGGCCGTCTGTGTGTTCGCTGTGCGTTAACATAAAAAAAGTTCAGTGAAATCAGTCAATCCGTTTTCGAAACGTCATGGAAAAAGCATACCATATAAAGCGTTCCATACAAATTGTACGAGAAAAAGAATTTTCTTCATAAAGCTTGTTCTGTGAAGTGTTTCGTTATTTTACTCTTAGGGACGGAAACAAGTACAAAATCAAAATAAAACAAAGGTAATTAAAATTGTTATAAAACTTTCTCGAGTTGTAAAGGATGTAACTAACCCGACTTTTGACATATTTTTTTTTAGTGTCCCGCATCTCTCCAGGCGTGACCAGGGACCTTGTTATTAAAAAAGTTTTTCAATTATGTGTGCTCTTTTCATATTATTTATTAGCGCGTACTTTTGCTTCATTAATTCATTAAGTGCTCTTCACCGAAATATTTTATGGCACGTTCTTTTACCCTCTGTTATTTTACTTACTGTCTATTACTTTTGACTATGACTTAGGACATTACACATATATGGAAATACTGTTAAAACGGTTTTCTAAATATTCCTCAAGTAATCCTACATATGTTATACCTACGCCGGAAGGTAATGGTAAAGGTATCACGAAAACCTCTATTTCGGCTTAAGTGAGATTCCATTCAAAACAACGAGGTAGGTAGATGCATTCTAAAAATAGTATCATTTATGTTTTAATGTCGAATAGAAATAGGTACAGAATATACGTAAATCTTTTTATAATAATTCAATCACTTTAGTTGTATTATAGATTATTTCATTTACTTTATAAAATAGTCGACAAGAGTTTATTATAGAATAAATATATACAATTCAAATCCAAGAAAAATGAATGAGTTCTTCTTTTGCTATTGAAAATAGAAGTTACACGATATACCAGTGGCGAGATTTATTCGTTTTGACACTCTTGTCACGAGTCAAAACAAAATCGAGTGGTGTCTTGGGATTTGTACTTACTACAGGAGATTTCTTCACTAAAATGCTCCAGAGAATATTGTAAAGTGTAAATCTTACGGCACCCACTTGACTTCTTGTTCGATTATCAATTCATAAATACAATAGGTACGTTAACTGTCAATGTGATCGATCGGCTGTGCCGTTATTCTGTTGAGAAATTTTAATTTAAAATGTATCTGTTTGAATTCGTTTTCATATTGATTCTTGTTTATTTATTTATGTATTCAGATTTGTGCGCTACTGTACCGTGATTCTGTTTATTACGTGACCATTTCAACTTTCCTAATATTAAATTAAAGATTTGATACACAAGTATAGGTGCAGACGGTGTAAATCCAAATCGATTAGTTATTGTATATTTTGTATTTTTAGTTACTTAGGTTTAATTTTTGTAAAATAAATATTTAATAAGAGTAATATGAATAGACTTCGTTATATTCTTTATGTACTAAATTTAGATCTATAGTATTATTGTATCAGTAATAGTTTTATATAGTCGTATAATGGTAATTTCCAATAATGCCCGACTGGGTGGCTACCACCCTCAAGTTTGAAAATCTGTCACCAAAATTCCAATAGGTGTGTTCCGGTAGCATGACATGAAAACTAAGAAACACGCACAGGCTTAGTGTGTTTACCATCTTGAGACCACAATGTCACTTAACATCAGATGAGATTGTAGCCAAAGCACTGTGTGAAAAAACGTTCAAACATTTTTATAAACATTTTTAAACGTTTTTAAATTAAAAAACGATAAAAGACGAACACCGCTATACTAGTTTTATAATAATAGGAAGGTACTCAAGTTATCAAAGTCTACCTAAGTGTGTAAACCGAGTTTGTACAAACAACTAGTTCTTATTGTTCGGGTCGTGATTGTCAACACTCGAAAACGGCCACTTTCACCGGCTCACGTGCTTATCGGCTGGACGCTGCGTCCTAGCTTATTGCGTCACTTTCAGCTCTATTCAGAAAAGTAGATACGGAAAAATGTAAAACCGGTTCATTCCAGACGACTTTTATACGTAATATAATATTTATTTTTATGTAGTTGAAAAACTTATATTTCTAATATTCACCTATATATGTTAAACATACCCATTAAGTGTTGATCTTTTATGGTTTTAATTTTTGCTAGATATTTCGATTATTATCAACAGTCTGTTTATCGTGTGATGTGATCAACGTTTGTCATCATGTTGAAGTATCTAATGCGTTATATGTCGTTCTTATTTGATTAAGGTTTTCCTTGGAAGAATATGTTTTATGAAAATTTGTTCAGTCCATATTCAGTAATGTAACAAAACTAGCTATGCCCGCGACTCCGTCCGCGTGGAGTTTCATTTTTCTGAAACGAACATTGTTTAATTATTTATATACATATTAAACATCGATATTATACTAAGCATAATATATATTATTAATTAATTTTGATTCTCTTTTTCACCCACTTCGATTCGGAAAGTATTCCGAGTTTTTTTTCTAAAAATATATTTAATTTTCTGTCTTTATAGTTTTATTATAAGTGTAGTTTTATATACATGTGAAATAAATAATTTCTTTAACATGACCAGAAAATCGATTTAATAAATTCGGCAATAAAAAAATTTAATTATGTATAAAAATAGTATATAGTTATTAATGCCTCAAGCTGCTTAAAGTTTTTGATTTAGATATTTAAATAATTTAATAAGTTAAATAATTAATAATAATAAAAAAGGTAAAAAATTAATATTTTTTTGTTATATTATACGCTCACACACGAAGCTGCATATACAGGAAATCTAATTAACTTAATTATGATTGGATGAAGAAAAAAAACAAGTTACATAATTATCAAGATTCGAGACATTTAAACACGACCTTCCTTAACTTGGTTTAAATGTCAGTAAAACAGATGATTAATAAAATCCAAGAATATTAATTCCTGTCGTTAGCCGCGAGCCAAGTTCAGAAGATGCCGACATAGAAAAAGTTGTGTGGATTCAAACGATGCAGTGTCGCTAAGACACGCCCTCAGTCGACACACGTTGTTTTTGAAAACAAGTCACGTGTGAAATATGCGTTTATCAAACACGTGGCGTTATATTCGGTGCGGTATGAGGCAAATAAAACATTCAACATCTTATTAAGAGCCATAACAGACCGTGGACCATACAGCGTACATAGTACCTAAGTCGGACGACTGAACTGACTAAAGTTATCAGTTGCCTTGTGAGCACAGTCAGGTCTATCTTTTTACGCACGAAATTATTCATGCGTAAAAAGATAGAAATTGTTATTTATGCAAGTAATGAATACAGATGGATGGATTTTACGTTTTTAAATATATGTAAAGATTGTTATGGCGGAGTTAATATTGCCGCTACAGTAAGATTTTTGGAATTCGATAATCAAACAAATAATTAATCAAATATTTACATTACATTTGTAATATGTCTTTTTTACACTACAGCTCGTTCGTAAAGCAAATTTTCTCAAAGAATAACAAGCACGAAACTCGGGGTTTAGTCTCTTCTAAAGATACGCAAACATTTCTTAATTACAATGGTTTCTTCTAAAACGAAAGGGCCATGTCGTAACTGAGTGGATCAGTCGCAACGGTTATCGAGATCTAAATATACAGATATTTTATAATACCCACTTTGTGTATAACTTTTTTTTAAACAGATTAAAATTTATATAAAGGTCAATTCTGTATTTCAACTCGGACCGTATTGTAAAAACGTAGACAAAGTAATGACGTTCGTACTTGGTTGTCCTCACAAAGCAAGTGATAACTTAAGTCGCCCGCTGTAGCATGTACGCGATCCAATCCAATTCGAACGTTTGTTAGAGCTTTAATACGTTGTCTTTATAGACTTTGTTACCAAGTAAAATATTCTATTAATATTAAAAATTATGGAATTCTAAACGAGTTATTGATGGAACCATTTAGACAAAAACTTTTTTAAGGAAGCCATTTTGGCTTACATCACACTGTGATAAAAGTTCAAGACGACAACCTGTATAATTATTATGTTAAACGCATTTTACGACTTGTATAGTTTTTAACGAATTACGAATTGGTTTTGCCGAGTTTTTATTTGATAACACCGAGCGCGTGAATTTAATATGTGTCGCTTCCACGGATGTTTTATTTTCCGTGTAAAGCCCGATAATTTATTTTATTTACATTGAACGAATGAGCGGTTCCTTGTTCCTTCATATAAAAGGACGAAGAAATTGATTATCTTTGTCAGTTTCATGCATCGTGCATGATAGTTCAATTTGTATGTACATATTGACCGCAATGGGTCTAGTTAGAATACCACAAAAGTATAACAATTGAGGTATATATCTCATGAAGTCATTTATTAAAAAATATATATCTTTATTAGACAAGGTAACAATTACTACGAGGACTTGGACACTTTTTGGTATGTCTGCCTTTCTTTGTTTATTTAAACAGACGTTTTTAATTAAAACGTTTGAGAATCTTTTAAATCTTTTGACCATTTACAATATAATGAAGGTTTTAATACCTAGGATGATTTCGACTTTATTCAAAGTTCGAATCATTTAACAATATTCATTTCTTATAGCATAGAAGGAAAAAAACCTCTATTAAGAAAAACTAAAAAGATTTTTGATTTGATGATCATGGATTGATTTGCATGTTTTTTTTTCAATCGATCAATGTTTTTAAAAATATAATGGAATATACGAAATCCGTTATGTCTATCGTCGAATCGGGATAGTACGATTGAGAAGATCGCTACAAAACAGTCGAATCGAACATCCCTATGTATGGTAAACTCACTTTCCATCTATACTAATAAATAAAATTGTAGTGTCTATTTGTAATGTAAAAATGACAATTTTTTACTAAATACATATACGTATATAAGATACCAATTTTTTACATCTATTTGTATCGGGTAATCTCCGGAACGCCTAGGCCGATTTTGATGGGACTTTTTTTTGGTACATAGCTGAAGTTACTCCGTATAATTTAGGGTACTTTTGATTTTCGGGAAAAAAATCGGGTTCCGCGTAATTAAAACTCATAAAAACTTTAATAACACCAGATTGAATGCACAGTTTTACGGGCAAGTGCTTGAATTTATGAGAAATATTTTTAATTTATCTTAGTACTAAAAAAAATGAAATAAATTGGGGCTCCATATAAAAAAATTGAAACGCATTGAAGAATAAATGAAACGCGGGCGCAGCCGAAGGCTCATAGCTAGTTTTATGAATAAAATGGTTTCAGTAGTATCAAAATTACATTATTAATATTCAAATTAACGTAAAATTTGAACGTCGTAGAGGTTACAGAGTGCCATATGTCATAGCAGGTCGCGGTCGGTCGGTGCGACTGCCTGGTAATTAGTCGAATTCGACACGCCCTGCCTGTTCCGGGGATGTAATTTATATGCGTACGGTATATTATTAGTACACACAAAATAAATAGTTACATTTGTCAACTTATTGCCCGTATTTGTTTTAATTAATTAACTCTATAAATGAATATAATGATAATAATATAAATATTTATTCACCTTCGTAAATGTCCGTCTATTATGAAAGGGTAAATACTTCTTAGGAATTTTTTCTTCTCTGATTAAGTTGAAACGAAATCTTTAAAGAAACACAGAAGAGTACCTATTTTGTGGATGTTTTATTTATTTAATTAAGTTATACATAACAATAAAATATTACGATAAAAAAATATAAGTTAAATATAGGTTATTTAAACGTGTTTCAGATGTCAATAGTTAACCATAAAATGCGGTTCAAACCCGCCGAACATCGCGTAAAGAGAACTCAAATAAAGGACCTGAAGTTAATAAATACAGCATAGCAGTCGCTCCACAAAATAAATGTAGGTATTCCAAAAAATATTGAGTGCAACAATTTAACGCGCACCGTGTGAAAAGGGGCTTGCCGTATGAAAAACAAACACTCGTAAAACGTTCGTAAATGACATGTAAAATTTTTCCTTGTCACTATGAGATATTGTAATGGTCCGTTACGAAAATATGTAATAGGTTCATGCAACGGCAACATTAGACCGCCCTAGAAGTGTGACGACGAATTAATGATCATAAAACATTGTATGCTTTAAAAACGACAGCACAAGATCGGAGCATTCATATGTTTTTGATGTGAAAACTTATTTAGTGGCGTTGAGCGATTCTTGGTACGAGAAAAGCTTATAGATTTGCCTTACCAATGCTATGACGTCAGCCGTCAGCATACTACAGTATGTCAAGTATAAGATAGCGACTGGCGTTCAAGTGGTAGCACTTTTGTATTGTCACATCTAAAATATTTTTCCATAAATGCTTAATTTAAATTTATTTTATTATTTATGTAAAAATAATTAATTTTTATAAAATAAATTATACTTTATTTCAAGCGTTTTTTTATTATTTTAATTGTTTATTTATTTTATTTTAAATGAATAATAAATTTGTTTTATTTTTGGTAAACTGAAGCGTGTTAAAACATGAACAGGTACACGTTCTGAAGTCACAGGGGCTGACTATCTTTTATTTTCGAGCTCAGCAAAATGTCTGCATTGAATTTGATATTTAGTAAAGTACAGTTCACAGGAACGATGGTGACAGCCGATAGACTAGGATCTATCGACAGAGTCGCCATCATAAAAAAAACATCTAAAGCCTTAAAATAGGTCTGGATCGTTTGTTAATCTCGTGAACGCCTCAAAATGTCAGTACGTTTTTCACAAGTGCACCGTTTAATGTTGCAACGCAGTCTGGCTCAATTATCCTACTACCCCGTTAAGGGCCGTTCATATGTTACGTAAGTGAAATTTTGGACGTTTTTGGACCACTTCTCATTATCAGCAATAGTCAGCAAGGTTTTTACTTGCCCCCAATGATTATGTGAGAATTGGTATAATTACAAAAAAGAGGGGTAATAATTAAATATAGCTTACGTAATCTCCATTCAAACCTCCCTCCCCGCCTCATGTCATATACACTAATAAATAAAATTAAAGTGTCTGTTTTTAATGTTAAAATAACAAATTTTTACTAAATAAATGTAATTATATACGGTACCTAAACATTTTTTTTAAATATTAGTCTGACTGTTCTTTTGGTCTGGGTAATCTCCGGAAAGGCTAAGCCGATTCTGACGACATTTTCTTTGTTAGATAGCTAATGTTACTCATCGTAACTTAGTATACTTTTGTTTTTCGACATTAATTAGGGTTAGCGTTAAACAAATTAAAACTCCGGAAATTTTGAATAAAATCTAATTCAACGCACAGTTTCACTGGCAAGTATTTGAATTTGTGAGAAATAGTTTTACTTTATCTTAGTACCGAATAAAATAAAGAAAATAATTAATGTTCCGTAAAAAAAATTCAAATGCAGTGAATAACATATGTAAAGTGGACGTAGCCGCGGGCACACAGCTGGTTAAAAATAATCAAAGCATATGCCTTAATGGTCACGTAGCACGTGTACGTCCCCTTATCTACAAGATATATACTGGCTGATTCCGGAACGAAATGTGCCCGAAACGTGTAGTTGATGGCACAAAAACTCTACCATCCAGTTAATTTGTATAGAAGAGTAATTAGACTGAAAATATTTTAATAATATAAGAAACTATGCTTGTAGAATATACATTATCTAATATATCAGATTAAAGAAAAAAGATTGTTATCACAATCAAGTATACGTCTTTTTATGATTTTAAGCATGAAACAAATTGAGGTTAGTTCAGATAGTCGCGCGTGTCTGCACATTCGCGATAATTATTGATCGACTGCCACAGATCAACGCTCGCCTCTTTTTAGCTCGTATAATATTAATATAATCTATACTCTATACTAAAATTGAAGTGTCTGTTTGTAACGTCAATTTTTTTTTTAAATATATGAATGTTGTATTGTGTACGATACCTATATCAAATTTGCAATTTTTACAATGTTTGTCTGTCTGTCTGCTTGTTCCGGGTAATCTCCGGAACGGCTGGACAGATTTTGACGGGTTTTTTTTTTGGTAGATAGCTGAAGTTACTCCAGGTAACTTATAGTACTTTTAATTTTTGAAATTAAGTAAGGTTCCACGTAAAAATAATAAAACAATGAATATAATCCGATTCAATGCACAGTGTTACTGGCAACTGCTTGAATTTATGAGAAATATATTTGCTTTATCTTAGTACTAAACAAAATTTAGGGTTCCGTATAAAAAAAGAAATGCAGTGAACAATAAATGAAACGCGGGCGCAGCCACGAGCACACAGCTAGTACTATAATAAAAAAAATAAACACTGTTTTATTTTAAAATTATGACTCACTCATACCCGACGAAATGTTATGAATACAGATTTAAGATAAAACTCTTTTTCTAACGATTAAAATTACAATGTATTTTTACGGTTTATTTTTACCTATTTGTATATAAATATTGGCTTATAAGTAACTAGTGATTCTGAAAGTTTGCATTACTTCGATAAGTATCTATTTCTAAATAAGCGAATATAAAACAGTTTAGTAAATATTTTTTCTCCTCTGTTTGTCAATCATTTTTTTTATATGTTTAGCAGCTATTGACGATATTTGGTGATATTATTAAACAACATTTGGAAACACTCTTTTATCGTCAAATTTTCAGTAATGAATATGGTTGAATTTCAACCACAAGGCGGTCACTAATATTATTGAAAAGACTTTGTGAAAATGCGTAAGCTACTAACTAAATACGTCACATTACAATATACAGGAAATAAATTGTACCAAGCGAAATCAGAACGAAACTATTAACTAATTTTTGCATATCAATATCTAATTATCTACGTTATGTTTTTAAAACTTAGGTTAAATACGACTTGAAATATTAGAAGCACGGGCGTCTCAATGACCATCGAAATTTTAATAAAGAATTGATCTATTTTCAAATTACTTTATTGACGAGTTCGATAAGTTCAAATAATGATAAGAAATGTCAAATCTGTATAAAAAACAAAACGTTCTAAAATTGCATCTTGACGGATTAGCTTATTTCAGCTTTTCAGCATGTTGCAAGATCTTCTTATTAATTAATCGAATATATATAATTATTTAGAATCAATCATGTTTGTATATCACTGCCATAAAATATTTCAAATCGTAGATAAAAAGAAAAAACTTATTTCAGTGTAATTTATTCATGTGACGATTGTTAGTAACGGTACAGAATTAAAGATAATAAACAGTCATGTCTTCGTGTGAGGGCCATCAACGTAGATTCAGCGGTGTCTTTGGTGCTCAATGGTCCCTGAAACGTTCAGGCACCGATTTCAGCGCATTTCACGCCTTTTTTGTGTGCGCCGCTGCTTCACGATGCATCGTATGAAGATTTTAAATAGCGCGTGAAGTGTCAACTGGCGGGCTAATTGCTTACACGTAAACTTGTTTTTGTGTGTCTATACTTAAAATTTTTCCAGTTTAATGAAAACATTTGAGTTGAAGCGATTATAGCTCAGTTGGTAGTGTGGTCGGAATCCGCGTCGTTGGTAGTACTTTGAATGGACATATCCAACTCTATAATGAGTTTGAGTCTTTCTGAAGGAAAACATCGTGAGGAGACCATAACATAGTGGTGGGATATTTTTTAATTTATTTTAATAATGCTCGCCTAGTTAGCTGCCGTCCTAGAGTTTGAAAATTTGAGAACCAGTATTTGTTTTAGTGTGTTTACCATCCTGGACCGTATGCTTCCTCCACAGCAGTTGAGAATTTGGTTAAAGTACAGTACAAAAATAGAGTTTTTAGCGGGATCTTAACTTTTACTTGTTACTTTACACTTTGTACTTGTTACTTTTGTATTGACTCGTATTATTTGTACCGATAATATATCATTTCGGTGACATTTTGCGTAATACAGTTTAGTCATTGTGTACAAGCATATTGGAAATAATAACGTACGGTTCATAAATTCTGGAGCGCCATAGAACTTCTTGGAAAATTTGAACAAGTTAATATTTAACTAAACCATTGAAGTGTTGATTTAATACTGAGTAAATATTCTACGTACACGGTACTCGTAGAATATTTTTTTTTAGATCGAAGGAGTACACTCCTTTCTCATTTCTACCAAATCTGGATCTGGATCTGACCAGTGAAACTCAGGGAAATCGAGAAAAACCCTCGAATATTATAGATACTTACACGTGTTTCATATATATATGACATAATGAATATATGTTACCAAAGCTATTAAGTAGGCTTCACAGCTGTACCTAAAAGTACATGCTAAAACTAAAAAATAGAAATATTTTTTAAATTAAAAACAAAACCGACATGAGTATTCAAAAAAAATGAGTACATTGGTTAACTCTAGCTGGCACCGATTTCAAAATTATCCAAATAAAGGATATATTGAAGTAAACAGAAGCAGATTAAAAAAGTAATTATTTATTGACTTCTTAGTGCATTTTATTAGACTATTCTTTTGAAGTCGGTTTTGTTTTTCAGTAAAAAAGTTTTTTGTTAAATATCTTCAATGTACAGACTTCGTCCCGTTGGCATGTTATAAGTATAGATTGGATCACTTCGCTATTAATGGGAGTCAAATTAGTTAGATAGATTTAAGTCACAATACTGGCATAAAAAAATGAGATGTTATATCAGAAATAAAGAAAGACATTTAGAATACTCTGCAATGGAACAATAGTTTCATTAAAGCATTCTCAGCATCGTTTATTTTAAAATACACTACGAACATGCTTACTAATTTCTATGCTCGAATATATTTTGAAGGACTGAGTAAATGTATATTCAAATCAGTATTAGGGAACAGATGTTGAAACATAATATTTGGAACCGAAGGACGTGATACATACAAAATTGTTGAAATCCGTTTTAATGTTTTTATATTAACTATATAGATAAACAAAATACTGAAAACATAGGTTTACTCAATAACATGCGCAACTAAAAAAACTTTACGAGGGAATTGCGTCAATTCTGGGTATAATAGCAAACCCACTATATGGGTACTTTCCTTTATTTACCCATATATAGCTGAAAATGACATTCTTTAGATCTTTTTAAAAACTTCAATATTGTTTATGTATTTATATAAAAGGATTTCACTGAATAATCTAAAAAAATATCCTAAAAAAATCAATTAATGTGAAAACAAAGTCTTATCGAATCCTAAGGAATCCAATCTTATCGATCCTATCCTATAACAGGAAATCACTACATGCATGTTTGTCGTGATTACAATATTAAATTATATAATTATACTAAAATATAGATATTAAATTGAGAGCAAAATAACAAATTAAGAATTAACAATAATTGTGGTTTCGCTTTGGATAAATATAGATCATTTTAAATTACGTATTAAATTATAGTAGAATGAGAATTTATGAAAATGTAATTAGCTAAATTTTGCAGTGGATAGTTATTATTTCTATTCATTTATTAAATTTAAAGCCAATATATTGAGAACTGGCGTGTAGTGCCGGCTAAGAATAGCACCTCGCTATATCTACCCGTGGTTGTCGTAAAAGGCGACTAAGGGATAAACCAGAGGATGTGCACCAGAATGCTCTGAGTACAACAAAAATCTGACTGCGATCATTAACCCACTTGTCGAGAGATTATTGGGAGAGACCTGTGACCAACAGTGGTTCATCATGATGAAATTGAGAATATTACAATAAAATATCTAAATTACTACTTTTGGCTAGACCATTGTATAGTCTGCAATATCTGAAAATAAGGAAGTTGAGACCGAAATTCGTTTTAGAATAAGGATATTTCAATAAATTGTAAGAATAATATCTTGATACATTAATTTGCAACTGGTTTCTTTTATTTGAGACAAATACTCTATCTATTGTGTTATTAAATACTTTGTTCCGAAATATGTATTAAGTCCGCTTTTGTTTGTCAAGATTGTAATGGTATGATGCGATAGTTCTGAAGACTGACGATAACTTCATAGTTTTTTAATTACGTGGTCCTTGTAACGTAAATGATAAAGAAATCGCCTTTGTATGCTTTCCAGGCGCTTTGCGTAAATTATATAATCTGGGTTCTAAACAACGGAATTATATTCAAGAGTACTGCGTACTAAGGCATTAGATAATGTGATCGTAGAATAATGTCGCTTAAATTCTTTACAGTTACAAAGAATAAATCCAAGGACCGGGAAACCTTTAGCAACAGTATTTAATATTTTTGTCAAATTTTAGTTTGCCGTCTACTGTAATACACCAGATCACGTACATTCTCTATACGCTTGATGTTTTGATTTTTTTTTCCATTGTATAGGCTCAGAGCTGTGACCGCAATCTCACCTGATATTAGGTGATGATTTGGTCGAGAATGGTAAACACATTACGCCTAGTGGTAATCGTTCTCAAATGATGCTGCCGGAACACACCTATTATCATTGGTATTTGACGACAGGTTTTCATACTTGAGGATGATATCTAACGCTAATCTAAGGATGGAAGCGGATTCTGACCGCACTACCAACTGCACCATCATCGCTTCACGTTTCTCAATAATGCCAGTATAGGAGAACTTAGCACCCTAAACTCGTTGCACATAAAAAATTCTGCTACACTATCTGTTGAAGATTAAATCATGAAACTTGTACAATATTCTGAAATAAAAGTACAAGACAATCTATGATACATAGATAAAAGCTAAATATAGAAGCGATGATGGAGCAGCGGGTAGTGCGGCCGGATTCCGCGTCAATCGACGCGGGTTCGATACCCACTTATCCGACTCTAAAATCGGACTGAGCTTTCGGTGAAGGAAAACATCGTGACGGAACCATAGCATGGTGGAAAAGGCATTTTCTAATGATGCCCACCTGGGTAGCTACTACCCTCAAGTTTGAAAACCTGTCCTCAAATACCAATAGGTGTTCCCGGAGCATCACTTAAGATCCAGTACCTCTAGGCTAAGTGTGTTTACCATCCTGGACCACATCGTCACTTAACATCAGGTGAGATTGTGGTCAAAAGCACTGAGCCTATTCCGTGTAAAAAAAAAGTGTTAGTCTTAAGAATCCTAAAGTGACATTAATATCCCTTCTTTAAGACCACATAATGCGGTTAACTGGGATGATTACTTTGAACATATAGAAGGCATGGATTGACGATATTAATGAAACAGATTTATATGAGAATCAGATTGAAGACGTTCTAAAGAAAGACCGAATCTAAAGTACACCCATATATTTATAACTGAAAACAGAGAAGATGTCAAGTATAATAAACATTTTAAACTTATTATGTTAACTACGCATTAGAATACCTAAAATATTCTGGCAACGAGAGGATAAGACAAAGTTTTAATTTTGTTCACAAAGTGTTGAAATACTTAACATTTCAAAAGCTTTAAAGTTTGGTTAAGTATGTTACTTAAACACTTAATTCTGCATATCCTAATTATATCCACTGTACGAAATTGAATACAAAAATTTGTTAATCACTGAAATAGAATTAAAACTGGAACAAGAAGAAGTTCAAAACTTTTGTGTCATGATTGGTTTCATTTCATTGATAATACCTACTTTGTTTTTTTAGACTTATTAAACAAATAGTATAAAATTTGGCGTAGATAAACCAAATGTATTGTTTATTTTATAACACTTAAAAGGAGTACTTTGGAGTTTTCTTGACTAAAATGTGGCTCATGACACGCATAATATTTGCTGTTTTATCTTATAAAGTTCTTGATATCATTATTGTTTGTATAGTGTGTGCTGTTTAGTTCTAGTACTTTGACTACGATCTCACGTGACGTTTAGTAACGATATTGTTTATAGCTAGGTGGCGGATGTTAGGAAATGCCCAATGCTATGGTTCCACCATGATGTTTTCCTTCACCGAAAGCTACGACTCATTATAGGATAGCATTGGTGGATAGTGTTAAAAAAAAAAAAACTAGGCAGCCATGGAGATGGCCGACAGAAGTGAAAACTCGCGATCTTGGAAAAACCGTCTTTTATTGTTTAAATTTAATAATCATAATTATTAAATTAACCTGTTTTTTACATGTATTGGCGGTCTGATCAGTAATTAATCAATAATAATTAAACATACGATAGGCTGCGTAAGTATACATTTTATTCTTTATCTCTGAGTGCTAGCATTTAAACACCATACATGACATACTGTAGTATAATGACGGCTGACGTGGGGATTGGTAAAGCGAATCAATAAATTTTTCTCCTATCTTTTTTACTCCAACAAGTTAAACTCAATTCTTTAAGAAGTAGAAGACAATTCTTGCAATCTAATGCAATTTAGCAGGGTTTTTTGATTACTTAAACAGCGAGATCGATGAAGCGTTTGTTGGTTCTAATTAAAACGTTCTCACCTCTCAAGGCTGGGTCGTTAATGAATCGACGATTTCAGTTCGTTTCGTTATTGCATTGTTTCCTGTTTAATTTGTTAAGAGCCGTATACATTTATTTAACTTAAATAGCATAACTAAGGTATTCAATGTTATCACGTTTATTATTAAGTAGCTATTCACATGCCTATACTTTAATTTTAACTCATGCATCATCGTCATCTCCCTACCCTTATCCCATTTTCATTCCTTCATTCCTTTTCCATTCCTCTCTATTTGCAGTCATCTCCGCATTCACTCTCTTTCTAAACATATCCAATTCATCCACTTTTTTTTTGATCTTCTTCTTCCCCTGTGACCATCCACATTTATATCCAATACCCTTCCTATAACATTCTCTCTGCTCATCACATGCCCATACCAGGACAGACGACTGCTTCTTTTTGACTAATGATTGACATTTATTTGTTTAACTTCTAACCTTTGTTATTCTGTTAAACTATTAGTTTACAAGTCGTTAGCTAAGTTTAGTTTATTGAAGTTATTACATTTTACGTTAGTAAGTATTACTACTTTTAAAATAGGGTTGCCATTGTTGAGTTTCATTATTTCATTGAAAAAATGTATTATAAAAGAGTCAATATATTTTCAGCATTATTTTCATCAGGTTTTGGATACTTTGTTTATGTAATAATATTATCAATTTATAATCGATTTGTATTACATATTGTAGTTTTGCATTAATTTAAAACATATAAGATGGAAGTTTATCTTTTCTATTTCACAAATATTTCCAAATATGGTGTTAGTTATTAATCCATTAAACATTGTCAATTTCAAATAATTAAAATTATGAAAGAGTGATATTTATTCATATGAATGTAATTGTTAAAAATGCCGTATTATAGGAATATCATAAAAATAATAATACCTCATAACTATGTATCTAATAAATGTTTATTTGATTTTGAAATAATGTGACAATGACTCCGTATTAAGTTGCTGTCTCTTAAAGCCAGGCGAATAGAAATTTGAAACGATGCAAAGAAATGTCGTCGTAACCTTGATTATCTGTTCATGTAGGCTTGTTACATTACTTGATAGCCCTTCCTTACTTGATCCCTTTTACAGGTTTAAAATATAATTATGGACGATCACATCTTCATTTAATAGTAGATGCCACTGCAGGTATCTACTTAGAGAGATAAAGTATATTAGGTAAAAAAATAGCACAATGAAAAAGTTATATTTCTAAAAATTGATTATAGTTATTAAAACATTTTATAAATATTACAAGGATAGGTAATCAAAAAGTGTCAGGTGGATTGAAGACCTGGTGAAGGTCGCGAGAATCTGCAATACGCGGGTGTCGTAAGACCGGTCGTTGTGGAAATCTTTGGGAGATATCTATGCCCAGCAGTGGATATCTTTCGGTTGAATTGGTGGAATTATAAAGTTTACATACAAAGAAAGTGATTAAGGAATATATCATAAGTAATATATATATTTATAAACTGGTTGAGTAATTTTAGTCGTGTACGTTTTCAACAATGCAGATAAGTATCGATTTTAAAATAAGGGACCTTAATACACACATCTTTTTTTTAATAAAAACAATCAACTTAAAACTGATGAAAGTTAATAATTGTATAATTTTTTATTGTGTTGATATGCATTTAATTAACCTAAATTAATTCTACAAGAGGTTGTTCGAGTGTTACTTAAGCATCAATATGGCGGGGATCTATACTTTGCTTGTTTTCGATAACATGGGATACGGGGTCTGAATGATGATGACGTAAGCAATATTTACTTTATAATTTTCGTTTTTTTTTCTTCAAAATTATGCCAATCCCTACGTAATTATGGTAAGAGCTTTGGTTAATATTGCTGACAATGGCGGCGGTCAAATATGGCAGACATTTTACTTGAGTATTACTTGAATGGCCTTTAATTATAATTAAATTAAATCCATCAGTCGTTTTAACTGAAAGACGTCCACTGCAGGACATAGGCCTCCTCCAAAGATTTCCACAACGAATTTTGTGTCTTTCATAAGGGAAGAGATTGCAAGGCGGGTTGGTTGTTTGTGGTGCTCAGAGGATGCTGCTGCCCATCTCGTGGTTTATCCCTTAATTTACGACACCCATGGGAAGATATGGCGTGGTACTATTTTTAGCACAAATTAAATAGAAATTCGAAATACAAATGATTTTAGAATGATGCTATTTGTACCTAGAAATGCGCTTTAAAGTAAGCCTAGTTGTTACCTATCTTAAAATTTGAGAAAATGTGTAAATACTCCTTATGTTTGACCTTCAGTGAGTTGGAGGGTTTACTTCGTTAAGTATTGTAGCTGGAAATTAGCGACCTTGTGCCTAAATACTTAAACTATAAAATATACGATCTGTTAATTACATTTAATAAACGAAAACCTTTACAAATTTATATAAGTAATTAATAAACAAAGTTTATTAATTAATTTAAACTATCAGTTATATTGAGTATTTTAGTTACTAAATTAAATTTTAGGGGTGATGATATACAACTGTTACTGCCTTTTCATGAGCTTTAACTGATTACAAATTTAAGGGATTTTTGTTTGTAATTAATTTTGTTTTTAATTTTACATGAATTTTAAAATGTTTGTTTTAAATGAAGTTTATGAATCTGAAAAATACGTTTTTTGTTTCTTCTACTTTCATAAGTTTCTTCAGTCATGCTGGCTGGTTACGGGTGTACTTTTTATTCGGTCTCTCTTTAGAACGTCTTCGACCTGATTCTCATATAAATCTGTTTCATTAATATATTTCACCCATGCCTTCTATATGTTCAAACAAATCATCCCAGTTAACCGAATTATGTCGTCTTAAAGAAGGAATACTAATATCACTTTCAGATTTTTAACTCTATGATTTTTTTTACACGGAGTAGACTCAGTGCTTTGACCACAATCTCACCTGATGTTAAGTGACGATGTAGTCCAGGATGGTAAACACACTTAACCTAGAGCTACTGGTTCTTAAGTGACGCTGCCGGAACACACCTATTGGTATTTGGCGACAGGTTTTCAAACTAAAGAGTGGCCTACCCAGGCGGGCATTAGTAGAAAATGCCCTATCACCATGTTATGGTTTCCTCACGATGTTTTTTCTTCACCGAAAGCTCAGGCCGATTTTAGAGTCGGATAGATGGGGATCAAACCCGCGTCGATTGACGCAGAATTCAGACGCTCTACCCGCTGCGCCATCATCGCTTCAAGATATATGATTTAAAATAAGAAAACTGCTAATTCGCATTAACAAGGATTATTATTATATCCAATCAAAAGGGGTATAAAATATGTTATTCTTTCAGAGGTGTTTTTTTAAAATAAACCTTGTTTTATTTATTATGAAATAAATATGCAATATACAGAGAATTATACCACAAATATTATCCGTTAACAGAGCCGTTGTGAAGGTATTGTCTTCCTTGTCATAAATCACTTTGATTTTTTGAGTTGTAAACGTTGGAATCTGGTACAGTTTTTTGTTATCAACTATTCATTTCGTCCTTTTTTGGTGACGTTGATGAGCTTTTGTGAAGGCATTTCCTAAATGTAATTTGAAGAATTATTAAAAAATAATTTTGGTTTTTCTGGTGATTAAAATTTTATATCCGATTTTCTTTTATGATTGTCAAACGATGTTTTTTGTTTAGTTTAGCACTAGCACTTAGATAAAAGTTATTAGTTGTTGTTTCCTCAATTTTACAATGATTATTTTCGAATTTCAATCAATATACGTCTATAAATATCTAATGAAATCATTAGAAACCACGTTCAGAATTTTATTTTCTTGTAATAATATTTATAGCTGCTTCGGTGGCGTAGTTGTATTAATGTACGCCTGTCGTTCTGATGTTTCGGGATCGATCCCTGAGACGGGTCAAGTGATATTGGGTTTTTCTACTCATTATCATCCCGGAGTCTCGAATTTGTGCCCGATATGGCGACAGGCTCGCCTCCTATCACATCTGGGGCGGAACTAAGCTCGGCGGAATGTGGGTGGTGTAGTTCGCTATTTCAGCTCTGCCTAACCCTTCGGGTATAACAGGTGTGAGCTTATTTTAATATTTATAGTAGGTATAGTTGCGATATTCATTTGTAATTACCTTAAAAATATTTTGAATTATTACATTTTGATTTTATACGTTACTATATGTTACTAGACTTGATAATTATACCATGAAATTATATAAATAAAACATACTGATACATGATTATAGATTATGACAGGCTACAGAATATACAATTGGGATGTATAGTAGTTATTTTTTATTCTTATATCAAAAAATAAAGTGTAAATAAAATAAGGAAGAATTTTATTTTCTTTCTAGAGATTATGTTAAAATAAGATAGGTACGTGCTCCAAGTTCTATTTTACTTACGCTTACTTTGCGAAGAGTGCTGCATCCCCTCTCTTTCCCCAAAAATTTTAAACTTTTCATTTTGTTAGCCGAATTAATTTTCGTTTCGGCATTTTATTAATTCTATTATTTACTTTGTCGTTTTAATAAATGAAACACAAGTGAAATTTAATCCTTGTAATTTGTTTTATAATAGTAGTAAGGAAGGTTATAAGTTAATTGGTAAAATGTATTAAAAAAAAAAAACTTGAGGACGTACAACAATGGATATTTGTAAAAATAACTGTGGGTATTTGTATTGAACATTTTAAAATAAATTAAATACTTTATTAAAAACTTCTTAATATGTCGATTACTCATAAAAATGAGAGAATAGGAAGACAACAGAATAAGAATGAAAAGCTAGCGTAAACGCCATGTTAGTGCTCAAGAGGTTAAAGTTTTCATTAATTTTTATTCATACGAACTTGATTAATTTAAAAAAATGCAATTTTTTTACTAGGAAGAATTATTTAGCATTTTTCGTAAAATTCTTTAAAAGAGTTACCATCGTCGTGATGTACCAATTTAGATATACCTAAGCTGTATTTTGTTTTAGACTCGCTCGAAGAAATCTTTACTTTGGTGAAGTGCTGTAATTAAATTTCAGTTGTTTGTTTTTATAAGTTTCAAATTAACTTTATTATTTAATATTTTGTTTTCATTTGAGGAGATAAGTTAATGAAAGTTTGATTGTTTTATATCGTTGTTAATTTTAAAGTTATTGGGATAAATAAATGTTACAAAGTTAACATGTTACGTTTTGTTGTAGTAGAGATAGAGCCGTAACTAAAATTATTAATTTAAATAAAATCTATGTGAAATTTAAAACCTGCTTATCAAATTTTATTGTGATATTTTTTCAAATTCATTACAAAACTACGACATGTTTAATTATAGAAGGTACAAATTTTGTTCTGAATTATTTTAATATTGATTTTCTTGATTCTTGACGTCTTGATTTTCAGTTCTGGTTTATTATGTCAATTACTGTAGCAGTTATAAACTAGAATGGCGAGTCCAAGTTTATTTCTCAAGGAAGTGACTAGTTAAGAATGATCTATCTACATTGTTCAGGATGCGTCGGAGTTTCCTGCTTTCTTGCAAAATATTGCAAGCGTTCATTTCCTTTATGCACTCTTTTCTCTGGAACAAGAAAAAATATTCCAGAACTTTACATAAATACGTCCTTTGATTATTTCATTAATAATGCAGAAAAGTCATGCGTCGATTTGATCAAATGGCACCATGCACTATTTACCTACGTCATTAAAGTAAAATATTTAATTTGTAACTCTGAAAATTCTTACTTGTAACATAATATGTACTGTGCACGAGAGCTCAGATCGACATTGCAATTAACACACACAAGTATAATGTGTTTCATATTTTCTTCGTGTGCTCATAAAACCCCGCCCCAAACGAAATTTGTCCAATCGCTAGTCGTTGCAGGCATAGATCGTCGTGACCACACGCCTCATGTTTTCCGTCACGGAACAGCGACTCAGGCGCGACTCACACATTGTAAACGTAAGCGTTGTTCACTTTGAAGATACCGGATCCAAGCCCTCTTGCTGTCTCGTTCCTTCACCGGTTTTAAGCGGGTCCTAAGTAACAAAGACTACCGCGATTATCTGTGCCATTACTTCGCCAACACTAGTATCAAGATGTTTTATTTCAATTGAACGAAGTAAAGATTTTAAATTTTTCAAAAATATTTTCGATCGTATAAACTTTTTAAAGTAATTCGGCACCGGCAACGATATCGTAAATGAAAACAGTCGGCCTGTAGAAAGAGACAAACGAACAGGTGAAGCGGTCTCGAAGGCTGTGAAGGCGGCCAGTTTGACCATTTTTTGTTTGGCCGCTGATTGTGAAAGATTACACTTGAGAGTCGAAATACATCTTTACATCACACGTCAGTGAGCACTGAGCTGTCTTCAAAGTAACACGGATTAGACACACGCAGTTTTCCTTTACGTAATTATGTCTGGGTTCATGCTGTGATAGTGAGAGACTTCAGAAGTGTTCATTTGGAACTTTTGCATGTGTTTGAACTTAAATTGTCAATTGGAGCAACTTAGTTTATACATCTAGAGCTGAGACTTCTGTGTTCATGGCGGTATCAACATTGAATATGACACCCTACTTTACGGGATATTCATTTCAAGGTACGTTTTTGATACTAAGATACTTTCTTTTGATTTTAAGACTTATCTTTAAAAAAACTACCCTATCTATTTTCATAAGTGTATCTTTTAATTAAACTAAGCCGGTCTATTTTTAAATACTCTAAAGTCAAGATTCTTGAATCTAAATAAATTTTGAATTATCATTGCAAGACAAGCATATAATGTGAATTAAGTTGTGAAATTTTAGTTGTAGATTCTATACTAATTTTAACTATAAGTTCCCTATCATGAAGTTCATATCTTTTATTTTGATTTTATAATTTATGTATATCATTGATGTTATATTTAGGTGTTCATGTTTTGAAGATCATACATAACTTTTACTATGAATATTCATAAGTTTGTTATGTTGTACTAGAATGTTCTAAATCTTCTAATTTCTGCACAATATAGTAGATACAGAGTCGAAGATATGATGTATTCTTGTCATGTGACTTCATTAACGCTTTACACTTTGGTCCTTGGTATCCCAAAACACTTGTTGAGTTGTAAATAACACCCAATAAAACTGATGATGGTTATATTATAAACCATAAGTGGAACTTTAGCGGCCGATTACTAGTAATCAATTAGGAGTTGAATTTCGTTAAATGACATAATAAGTCCCATAACTATTTTCCTTAGATGCGAGGGTCCGAGGCGATCGTAAAATTATAAAATCACGAGAAAATTATAAAGTGCTTTTATTACCATCAATATAACAATATTTCAACCGAACGCGTCGGAACCCACCACGTAAGAAAGAAATATTGTTACGCTTGCATTTAGCTCTCTTTTTTTGTCATTTATTACTGAACCTTGTTATGTTCTCTCTGAAATGGTCAAGGACCGTAAACTATAGAAAGTGATTTGTCCGTATTTTATTAAAGAATTTCTGTCGCGACTGCCCTATTGTTGTATTCAAGGCATTTTCTCAGCGATCTTGATCTTAATTGAAGACGAATGAGAGTTATGATTGATCATATTTAGGTGTTTTCATTTTTTAATTGAAGATGTGTAAATCAATGTTATTTTATTTACATTGATTTACTCTTAACATGGCCAATCATAACTTTTTTTGTAAACATAAAATCAATGTATCTATCTATCCTTGCATGAATTTAAATCAAAGTAATGAATCTTATAAACATTTAGATAGGGCCTAACTAATTTCATATGATAATTTGTTATATCTTTCGGTAGTTCCTGTGTCAATATTATTATAAAATATCAAGATCGGTTTAACTCTTTGAGAAGATTGGACAGAATTATTGCTAGTCATAAAATTACTGTAAAGTTTTTTGTTTTAGAGTGTCGCTTTGTTGTTTTTTTGTCTTGTGCAGAGATTTTAGTGCGGGGCGACAGTTTTTTTTTTATCAAACGTTCGTTTCACGGTCATTCGATCATAAATATAACTTCTTAGTTTGTTCTTTAGTTTTTGTGTGTATTGTAAATAGATCCTTGTTACGACTTACGATTGTATACTAATTTGAAACTGCAGAACTTTCTACTTCAAATGTAGTAGTCCTCAATGATTTCACTTCATTAAAATCTTGACGAAAATCAACAATCGACATATCTATAAACGCTGTTGGAAGCCATTATTAAATATGAAAAGTTACGCAATTTCATTTTATTAGTCATGATATCTATCCATTTAAAATTTACGCGTATTAGGAACAATATATGTATATATAAATGTATGAATAGCAAGTAACTTGTACACACGTGGTATGCTGTCATGGGCCAGTCTACCTAGTACTCGACTTGCCTTCATATTAAATATTCCATTGTTTCCCTCGCGGCTAAACTCTAAGATTGTTACAAAAGGTTTTGAACATGTATAAATAACAACGCATACTCTGATCCAAATGCACGCGCGTACTGACGACGGTTTTACACATAAATCATTACCATACGAAAACATTTCGACTGTATTGTTAAAAATGTCACTTCGACTTATGACCTGTTTCGTCTAAACTAAATTAAAAAGAAAGAGATGAATATATTTAAGAAGGGCTAAGAGGGAATGAAAAGGAAACAACGTTAAAAGATGCCGACAACGTAGTATGTATAGTCAGGTTCATAAATATATTACTCTGCGTTAGTTTTTTTTTTTGGTGTGACGAGTTATTAAAATTTGCTATTATGGTTTTGAACTAACCGAATTCAAAATATTTCAAGAAACTTTTATTTAATTATATGTCAATACTTGCTCTCATAAATATTAACGTAGACGTAATGGAAAATTATAATTCTTCTTTAATAAAATAAAGTGCAGACCAAGCTGATTGATGAGTATTTGTCGACAGTCCTTATTATTATGTCAGCCTATGTCTGCCACGGCTAAAGTCTCTAGATAAATCTAATCTTGCTGATCCAGGTATCAGATACACCTTATAGTGTGACAGCTTTGCTTGTAGGTTAGACAATTTAGTGGTTGAATTACCCTATTATCCTGTTTTTTTTTTACACGATATAGGCTCAGTCCTTTAACCACAATCTGACCTAATGTTAAGTGACGATGTGGTCCAGGATGATAAACACACTAAGCCTAGGTATTGGTTCTCAAGTGATGTTGCCGGAACACACCTTTTGGTATTTCGCGACAGGTTTTCAAACTTGAGGGTGGTAGCTACCCAGGCATGCATCTTTAGAAAATGCCCTACCACCATGCTATGGTTTCCTCACAATGTTTTCCTTCACCGAAAGCTTAGGCCGATTTGAGAGTTGAATAGGTGAGATCGAAACCGCGTCGATTAACGCGGAATCCGGCCGCACTACCCACTGCGCCAACATCGTTTCTTTTTTTAATCGACCAAGTGCTGTGGAACCCAATGGCATTGACTGCCTCACCAGCCTAAAATGGTAGCCAATGTAAGCGCTCCCATATATTCGAAGCTCGGTTTGAGCTGCCACTCGAGTAAAAAAAATTATCGTAGCTAATTAAATTGTTAGTAAACTGTTGGAGAAAAAGTTCCCTTACAGAACACATGTACCTTGCGTGTAGTGTAGCTTTTTCTTTCATATCATTTCTTACACACACCATCCCTACTTTCTTTGGCCTTACGCGACTTATCTCCTGCTCTCCTCTATTTTACCAACATGCGCTTCCTTCCTTCGTATTAACATATCCATATCACGATAAACGAGAACTTTTCAACTTTTCTACCACTGGCGCAACATTCAAATTGAGGTTGAGATGACAAATGACAAAGGAAAATGTATGAAGAAAAACTATCCTGTCCATAATCCTATTAAACATAACATAAAATAAAGAAGATAATGATGGTTATCTGAATGACATAAAATGGATGCTATAAAGTTAAAATAAACTACGAACAAAGTTATGATATACTAGCTGCGCTCCGCGGATTTACCCGCGTAGTTCCCGTTCCTGAATTTTCTGAATAAAAACTATCCTATATCACTCCCCTGGATTTCAAACTATCTTCATACCAAATTTCATCAGAATCGGTCGAGTAGTTTTTAAGCATACAAAAATACAAATCTTTCCTCTTTATAATATTAGTTATGATATATTATTATTTAGTTCGGTATGAACTTTTGTAACGTGACTCATAATAACGAAGCGACGCAACAGCGAGACCTTTGCCAGTTATTAAAAATGTCTTACATTTTTAACTCGACTTCAAATTATATCATTCTCTGAATTATAAATAGGGATTAACGTCCATAAAATCTTTTTGGATTTGATCGTCGTGAATAAAACAAAATATTTGTTTAATTTATAAAACGGTACAAAATTATGCAGTTATATTCGTGATTTTTGTTACAATTTACTAATTTGAGCTCGATTTATAATAACACCATTTTGAATACCGTAGGAAGGCGTTTGTAAGAATATTAGTCAGAGAGTCATGTTAGGGACCACTCAAGTATTACGTGAGGGGGGTCATCTATATTTTGCTTATTTTTAATAATATGAAGGACGGAGAGGTCTAAATGGTGATAACGTATCTAAGTAATGTTTACTTATTTCCTTTCAGTCACTCAAGTAAACATTGTAAAAATTACCCCAATGCTTACCATACCACGGGTGTGCTCTGTTTTATATTGACAAAGGGGAGAGATGAGATAGAAATGTCTAAAATCTAGCTTACGTAATTACCGAATGGCCCTTGTGGTCCAACTAAGTTATGATAAGATTTTTGATTTTTTAAAATTAATATTAAAATTTATATCGGCTTATACACAGCTGTACCTACTGATTTATGTTGGTCTATTTGTAAACAAAATAAAATGCACTCACTATTAAATTGATTATGAAAAAAACAAGCCTTCTAACTTATCTTCGTTTCATAAATTTTGTATAATTCGTTATCAATGGTTGGTGGTGAATTTTGATTAATATGAAATTGATTTCTTAAGTGGATAAATTAATTCAAAGACGCAATAATAGAAAAGCGGTTTTTTCTGATGATATTTTATATCAATCAAATACATTTATTTGATCAAGTAATTTTCCAAAGGTTGCAGATTATTTTATCGTTTTCAATCATCTAAATATTGCAATAATTCTCGGTATATTTTCGCAATGGCCGTGACGCTCTCTGTTCGTTGCGACACGGGTCATAGCTAGTTCGTTTGTTTTTTTTTTGTAACTTTCTGTACCTTTACTGATAGTATAAGATCTTATAATACGAGCGTTGAGTTTTGGCCCGCGATCAGATGTGCCTCAGGCATGATTATGAAGCCGATATTAATCGACTTAGGGACAAACCTTATAATTTTCGACGCGAACGAGGTAACATATTATTATTTTAAAAATTAATTTCCTTAACAATATTTGTTAAAATGCTTCTGAATTTAAGTTACAATTAATATATATAGGTTTGGCAATTAAATCCTATTAGTTTGTACTAAAGAATAAACAAAGTTTTCCTTCACGTTTCAAGAGGTACATATATAACTTATATTGGTTTATTATCGTAAATATACATGATAATTACGATGATAAACGGAGCATACCGCAATTAGATAATATTTAAAACCAATTATTCTACCTACACAACGACAGATATCATTGGATTTTTGACCTTTAAGGGGTACCCATAATCAAGGTTTAGTCACATTCATATCACGGGGCCGACAAGCGATGCACATCGCACGCACACAAACATGCACAAAGCAGAGAGGCGCGCGCTCATACAGATCAAAGGTACCGACAGGCTCTTTTAGCCGGATAATATGACGCGGGTCCCTCTCCGCGCCTCGTGCCGGCGTAAAGCCCGAACAACCTCCATCCAGGGCGCTTGCTTGCCATTATTTATGCCGATCTATTAATAAACAAATTGATATAACGGATAATTAGAGCGGGAACTTTGATCTAGTATAAATATGCCAAGATTTCGTTGTAACATTACATTATTACAGACAATTTGATTGGGAGTGTTAAACCGTTTTACGATAAGTTTACTGTCAGTCTGAACTGCTGTTATTCTTAAATCCTTTTGTTTTTTTTTAATGCCTTTTGTCCTATTTAAAATCTACATAATATACGAAATTTCTACACAGTGTTACTTACATTAACAGACAAATTAGAGTGATGTTTTGCATAATATAATAGCAACATTAGTAAATGCTGTAAAACATATTGGATCACTTGTAAAATATTATAATTTTCGTTAAAGCCAATATAGAGATAAGGTAATGTTCGGTAATAATTATTCAATTGTGATAAGATTGTACAAGATTAAACGGTAATATTTGATATGTATCTATTGTGTTGGGATTATTGGTAGTTATAGTCTTTGGTAGGGGTTAATTTACTTAATAATAACTTGGAATAAAGTTATCAACGTCTAAAATAAGAATGATGTTAATCGTATTGTAACTGTATTTAATTTAAAAAATATATTTAATAAAAAAGACAAATTTTAATCTTCTGTTAAAATCTGTTACACAGATTATCTGATTAATCGAAAACCAAAAGATCTGAATCTATTAAATATCTGCGGGCAAAGTAACGTTGCTTTGGCGATAATGGCTTTATGGTGACTTTCTCTTTCATTTGAATGTTTTATACAGAAATAATAATAATAACAGAATGCATCTTAAGAACTAAACTTAATTTAATTTTTTTATATAACAATTTTTTACTACTTGAGTTTTTTTGCAAAAGCAGTTGCAGGCAACCTTGAAATATAAACTGGATAGATTGTACTTATATATTTTTTTTCTTTAAGAATTTACAAGTGACATTTTTTTTAAACTGCATACGCTGATTAAGAATAGTACCACCACATATCTTCCCATAGGTGTCGTAAAAGGTGACTAAGTGATAAAAACATGGAGTTGATCAGCAGTATCCTCTGAGAACCATAAACACCTACTATGGAAATTCCGTCCTTTTTGAGATCTATGTCCAGTAGTGGACGTCTTTCGGTTGAGTCAATAATTTCTAATTCCTTCAAACTTTTATTGATCATGCAATGTAGTACAGATGAGTCTTTTTTTACTCATCTGTGCAATCTGTGTATCCTTTGTTTGTTTCCGTATGGATATACTAGCTGAATCTCGCAGCGCCGCACGTACGTACTTTTCTTCACAATAAGTTTTTGCCTCTGTGACGCAGTTGTATTACGGTAACGGACGTTCTGGGGTCTCGGGTTCGATCTCCGGGTCGGGTCAAGTGATATTGGGTTTTTCTAGTCAGTATCATCCCGGAGTGTGGAATTTGTGCCCGATATGGCGACATGCTCGCCCCTGTCACATCTGGGACGAAACTAAGCTCGGCGAAATGTGGGTGCTGTAGTTTGGTATTTCACCTCTGCCTAATCCTTCGGGGATAACAGGCGTGAGCTTATGCTATGTTTACATTTTTTATTTAACCACTTTTAATTATTTTTTTATATTAATGCTTTTATGAGTAGTATTATTATAATAATAATAATTTTAGTTTCACTGTTAACTTGGTGTACAACTTCATATTATTCTATTATATAAGAGATTTTTCAAAGATTAATATTATATACCTAATGCAGTAAATTGTAAATCAGTTTTCCTCGTGATTCTTGTCTGTGTAGTGATGGAGGCAACGTTGCGGCATCTATGTTGGCCAATATCTTTTTTCTTTGACAATGATCGAGATAGTTAGTTACCTGTTGCAACGCTTTTGATGAATCTCTTTCAATAGAATTGCTTAAATGGTTGTTTACTCTCGCATAATAAAGATGATTTGTTATGTACCTACAGCTTACATTTACAGCCTAGAAAAAGGGTAACTAGTATAAGAGATTACCATAATCATAATCTAACCTTGGACTGATGTTATCGCATGGGGTAATCCTAGTTGACTCGATTTAACAATTTAATTGATAACCTTGAAATGGCTTTTAGCAGAACTTATAACCTTTTAAAAAAAATAGATAAAAAAATATATCCTAGCTAGGTCGTAAGATATGATTTAAAAAAATCAGTACTACAAATTTTTACCTTATTTTACATTCTTGTACTCTACAAACACAAATTACTAAATTTCATCGTTTTTTTTTTTTGTTCTATTATTATACACTAACTATGCCAGTAGATAAGCAGTAAATAGTTGTATTTTACTCCTGGATTAGAGATAGGGGGGAGGAAGCGTAAATGCATTTCCCACTTAAAATCCGGGAGATAGGACTTATGATAAGAGACATGAGTTTAGAACATTGCATGACAAATGAACATCAAGGTGTTATTATAAGTAATATTCGATTTATAAACTATTTTTACTTTTATTGTTAACTACAATGTGTGGACAACAGAATCTCTAATTTTTTTTTTTTTTTTAAATTTTAGTACTATATTATAATAAAAGTCAATATGTAATTTTTTTATAACATACAATAATACTATAAATATAAGAATCAATTACATTGGACCTATTTTGAAGATATTGTTCTATATTTAGCAATTTAGGTAGCGGGTTGCTAAATAAGTTCCTGATTATAACAAAGTCCGTCCAAAGAATAAATCTGTATAATAAAATGTCAAGTAAATTAGATAAATAGTTCTCGAGTTATACAACTCACATTAAGACTAAAAAAGACAGATAGACAGAGTGACATTGTACTTTGTAAAATGTAAGGATTGAAATGTAAAAACGCTTGATTTTTGTAACAAATGTTTTTTATATAATTTATATTCTCGTATAATTAAAAAAAACAGAACATTAAATATTAATTTAGTGCTTTTCACAAATTCTCATAACTTTTTACTTATGTCAGATTTAGGTACTTTTGCAAAAGTCAAAAATGATATTCTATTACTAAGACTATCCAACATTTTCACCTTTATAAATACTATACAGACTTTAGACGGCTATGAAGTACTTGAATAAAATCTTAACGCATAACGTCATTTCTCTCTCCTACAACCTGCTACGATCCTGAAACACGTTTTTCACTTTTTCTATTTTCATAAGTGCTTCTATCCATGTTTCAGACTTAGCTAAACTAATAAGAGCTTTCTACGTAATAATAGTGTTAGGCTTCACAATAAAATCCCAAAGCACATTACCGAGTTACCAGACAACAAGTTCAAGCATCATGTCAAGCAAGTTTTAATTTGCAAAGGTTATTATAGGGTGGATCATTACGTTAACTATGGTAATGTCTGGAAGTGACAGCATTCTCTGTGTGTGTACCAATAAACTTTGTAACTATTAGTTGTAAAGTTCCAGAAACATGCAGAAAAAAAAACAGATAGAGTTTCTTGCCGTTTCTTCTCGATGGCTCGATTGTTTACCGAACCGGTGGTAGTATTTTGACGTCCATAAGCCTTATCAGGGCCTGAATTGAATGAAGCGTCTTTGAATTTTCTGACATGCTCTTCGGTTACGGGTAAGTTTGACCTGGGCTTTTTACAGAATGTTCTCGATCTGGTCGAGATACGTTCGCCTAGGTCTACCCTTACCCGTTTTCACAGTCACACTCACCTTGTAAGTTTGTTTCGTTAATCTTCCTTCATCCATCCTCTCTGCGTGTCCAAACCAATTAAACATTCTCTTATCTATCTTTTCCACCACATTCTCTACCACACATAATGCATCAAAATTTATTGGCATATTCTTTCAACCTCTAGATCAAGTAGTTTCAGCTGTGGATTTCTACATAAGTGTTCTGATTACATGTAGATAAGAAATATTTTTAACTGTTAATTATTTTAACTTACTTGGTAAATAAGTTCATTGCTCTTTGTAGTAGTATATGCGTAATAATTCAAATGAGCGAATCGATATTATTTAACGTATGTATAATAATTAAGTAAATATAATAAATAAATAAATATAAATTACATATATATACCTACATATATTCGAAATGGTTTTTATAAGAGGCGGGTCAAGTATTACATTAGCAGATTTTTGATTTCTATATCACTTGCCATCAAAGCTCTTACATAACGTCACATTTTGACATTCCTTGTAAGCAAAGCTCTTACATAATGCCACATTTTGACTTCACTTCCCCCTTGTCAGCAAAGCTCTTACATGACGTCACATTTTGACATTCCTTGTAAGCAAAGCTCTGACATGATGCCACATTTTGACTTCACTTCCCCTTATCAGCAAAGCTCTTACATGACGTCACATTAGGTCTTATTGTCAGGCGCTCGATGTACTTTATAGTTACAAACGTTTTACAAATTGCGATTATAATGGTTCATCTAGGTCTTTGTAGTCTGTCGTCATATTTAAAGTTAATCCTCAAAAAGCGTTGATAAAATATAAAGTATACTTTCTGTTAGTATTATAACAAATATGTGTCTGATATAGTTTTTCTATATTTTCGGCCTTGGTACAGGAGTATTTGGTTTGTAATGTAAAATTAACCCCACGCAGTATTGCCAATTAGAAGAAAAAAGTTTGAGGAAATATTCAGTTTTAATAACATTTTTTACTTTATTGTTATAAGGTATGCAGTGATTGAGGTATAATTTATTTTTTAACTGACTTCAAAAAGGAGGTTATCAATTCGTCTGTATGTTTTTTTTTGTATGTTTGTTACGCGATGTCTGTGTCATTTGTGGACCGATTTGCATCTTTTTTAAATCGAAGGAGTACAATTCCGAGGATCTGATCAGTGGAACTGAAGGAAATTGAGAAAAACCCTGAAATATTATAAACATTTACACGTGTTTCATATATTCGTTTCCAAAGGTATGAAGTAGGCTTCACAGCTATACCTAAAAGTACAAACTTAAACTAAAAAGTAGAATTTTTTTTAAATTATAAACAAGACCAACTTTAGAAGATAATATACTATAAAAATGCACTAAAAGTCTATCAATAATTACTTTATTAATCTGTTTCGTAACTTTTGGAGTCGGTGCCAGTTAGAGTTAACCAATGTACTCATTTACAAATGGAAATACCTTCCTAAACTCTGTTACAATTACATATAAGCTAAATAAAGGACTAGGGCGGTATTTAAAGAACAATTAATTAAAATCGAATATAACTAGCGACGTAAATTTACATCACTTTGTTATTCGTAAGCTGGCACCGACTTTAAAATGAACGAAGTAGATTAATAAAGTAACTATTTATTGACTTTTTAGTCTATTTTAATAGTGTATTCTTTTAAAGTCGGTTTTGTTTTTAATTAAAAAAGTTTTTATTCTATGACTTACTAGACAAAAACAGTTTTCATGTCTTCATGTAAATTTTATATTGAACCATTTTGTAACAGAAAAAATAAATCCGGTATTATCATATCAATAACGTTCTTTTAATTTGACTATTGATATAATCATTATCATATTTAATAAGGGTAAGGAAATTTGAGTGTTAAAACCAGAAGTAATGAAGAAGCAGTTTCTATTCACTGGCTTAATAAATGGTGGCCAAAAGGGAACCTGTGGGGTTTAGTTAGTAAGAATCTTAGGTTTTTTCACTTCGTTGCCCGGCGAGGGTGGTTATTTTATGTAAGGTTTCCCCACGTTAAATATAAAAAGTATCAAAAACATAGTAAATAAATAATTGAATTTATAATAAATTACTTTCACAATTATTGTTGCATGGCCTTAATTTCAGTCGTCAACGACAGCGGCGAACGACGTCAAAGACTCCATTTCGTATAAAAAATGAAAAGAATCCGTCAAATTAGTACATAACGCGTTTTGAATACAGAATGAGGACAAACGGGGCACTCACAAACATAGACTATTATATAGAAATAAAATATTCAGTTCCATTCATTACTTTAGGTAGGTACACGTATATTATATTCGGCGGTGACGAGCCGAAAGGCGTTGCCATAGTTTGAACAGTTGGCGACGACGGCCTGAATGGTGGGAGACGCTCATGGTTTAAACAAATTACTAAAATGAGTTTTTTTTCTGTTTCATTTCGTCGCTTTTTCAATTAAAGTTCTCTAGAGAGTTGCATATGAAATCACTTACAAGTCAAAACATATGTACAATAAAATGTTTTATTTTATACTATAAATATTTATTATATCTTTTTAATATTTATTAAATTATTTTACTATTTAGACTGGCTCTCAAGTGATACTTTGACGTGATGATGGCGCAGTTCGTAGTGCAATCGGATTCTGTGTTAAAGCACGTGGGTTCAAACTCTAAAATCAGCCTGAGCATTTTCTACTAATTTACCCGCCTGGGTAGCTACCACCTTCAAGTTTAAGAACCTGTCGCCAAATACTAATAGTGTCTTTAGGCAGCATCGTTTGATAATTTTTGGGCATAGCGTATTTACCATCCTTAACCATATCGTCACTTAACACCAGGTGAGGTTGTGGTCAAAGCACTGAGCCTATACAGTGCAAAAAACCTTCTGGAATACACCTATTAATGCTAGATTTCCAAACTTGAATGTTGTAGTTAGTTGGGCATAGAAATGTGTTACTCGCATGCTATGATTTCATGGCAATATATTCTTCAACGAAAGCTCAATCTTATTATATAGTAGGATAGGTGGATTTGAACCTTTTCCCATCGATGCAGTGTCCGATCACTCTACTATGGACCCATGTAGATAAATAAATATAATTGAAATATTTAAATTTTATTAGAGTTTTTCATTATCTAGAATCGAGTTTTGTAAATGAGTTTACACAATATTAGTTAAAATCTGGAAGCTGAAAAAACATTTAACGTAAATTAACCCTATATAAATATTCAACTCTGGATTTGCTTTTGTGAGGAAAGTTTACTAAAAAATAAAAAATAAATCTTTATTCAATTTAGGCCCTAAGAAGACGCTTATGAACGTCTAAAATACGACCACCGGTTCGGAAAACAACCCAGTCGAGAAGAGCCGGCAAGAAACTCGATCTGGTTCTTTTTTTTATGAATAAAATATATATCATTTTTTTGAATACAAAAAAACTATACAAATCTTAGTCTTAACCAATGTTAGCGGAAGTACAGAGATGTGGGTTAATTCCAGATATCACTATCGTACACGTAATGATGCACCCTGTAATAACCTTTTGAGATTAAAAGTGATTTAAAGATGTGTATAGTCGAGTATAAGCTCGTCGTTCTCAGATATTCGTTTGATGAAGGCGTTATTTTGCGGAAGTCTATCGAGGTAACAACAAATAAATAAATTTATTTGCTCATATCAGTATAAATAAATCAGCTTCCAAAAGACGAGATAGCTGATAATATTTTAAAGCGGAATTAGTAAAGTGACGTCAATTATATTATTTACAACGGATTTCAGTAAAGTAACGCCTTTATCAATCGAATCGGAGTTGTTATATTTGATATATCAGTTGTTTGTAATACCTTTAAAGTTGAATCTAAACCGAGTATTTGCTAAAGCTCGTCCCGAATTGAGAATCTACTCGTATCTGTGCTGTTACTCGTATGAATGTATAATAGAATTGATTTGATATTCGATTGCGCTACATTTTGTGGCCGCAACCCGGCCACGCGACCACGGGCCACACAGAATAACTCGAAGACTTGAAGCAGGCTTAATGGAATGACACAGCCTTTGTGGACGCCGCCCAATTCTAATGCCTATTCAGATGGCATTTCACCTCTCTTTGTTGCTTCATTTCGGATAGTAATAGGATATTTTTTATTAGTCTATAGATATAAATGTTTAATAGTGAACGAAATCTTCTTACTTTGTAAAAATCGATCGTATTGTTAATTGAAGCGGGGTGTCACTTATATTAGATGGATTTTTTTAAAAAATTATTTCTAATTTGTATTGATTGAATTACATTCAACAAATTTCTTCTATCGTATTACATTTACAATTTTCAAATAAATTCCAAAAAGAGGGTGTCGAATTTTTTTACAGAAATCAATTACAATTTCTTCTAAACATTTTAAGTCTATTGACCTGATATATATAATTGAATTCACATTGATTACAAAAATATCGAGAATCAATAATTAAATTTATGAAAGTTCAAATTCCGCTTCGTTGGTTTTTTCTTTACTGATAAAACCATTTTAGAAAATGATTGGTTAAGGAATGAAGGATCGTTTTATTGACAAAAATACCATATTAACTTGTAAATACCAGTACATTAACTTATAGTATCTGACCTTATATTATGTAATTTTGGTGGGATTTTACTTGATATATACGGGTTATTGTGCATAAATGAGGTGTATTTGAAATAACGAAACTGAATGTGAATTCTGAGATGCCACAAAAATTATCTGGATAATATTAAAACACTAAAGATTAGGATAATAATACAAAGTTGAGCTTAAGTATTACATGGCCAAGACCGCAATAAATTTAACGTGCGTTTGATAGGATAATAAAAAATCTCGATTAAGATCTGCTCGGAAGAGAATTCCATAAGATTTTTTTACTTGGTACCGTCCTGTCGAAGTCGTCTTAACATTAAAATCTTGACGCATAGAAAACAGATTTATTAAAATAGGAATGTTAGGTGTATTCATTTATTTTTTATCTACAGAGAACTGAAGAAAAAAGAGGAGGTTTTTACCCATTTCGGCAAATTAAAATCTCAAATTGAACAGCTCATGTAAAGTTGCCAAGGATAACCTATGTCTCGTAGAAATCGTAGTACCTGCGTACTTATTATGGCTATCGTTGGCATGTAACTCATGTGGACGGAAAGTGGAATGGCATAATATGACGTAAAGCCTCATATAAATTTTACTATAGGCATTAATGTCCGTACGTGAAATTGATTTGCAGGCTGAAACGTATTACGATTGTGAAAACGGGGTTTACGATTTATTTACACAATACAATATAAACTTCATACATTATAAACTATCATAGTACATTTTTTGATCGGCGTCTGTGGAAAATTTGTTGATAATTTTTACTCTTCGTATAAGAAATTCATTCATAGAATACGTAACTATTGAAAGAAATTAATATAGATGAATTGTGATATAGGGTGTGGACAACGATCCTAACTTTTTGTAGTAGGTACGTTCTTTTAAATGTTTACCTATTTAATTATTTGGTGGTATCATAGTTTAATCTATCTTGCTGGAATGCAACAGAAACTAGACAGAATAATCCAAATTGTGATCCAATTTACTAAAATGTTAAATACTTGTACTACCAAGTACCTGTTACTTGTATACAGACATTTACCGAAAAACAAAACGAGTAAAACGGATTAGTGAAGTCCGTAATGCTATTTGTACCGATTGCGAAAGCAGAATCATTGGAATAGAAAACGAGATTCGTCAATGCAAAGATGGAAGGTTAAGAAATCCAATCTATACCGGACAATGGGATTGATAACCCGAGAGTACTTTGAAGGTTGATGAAAATGCGATTGTTAATTATAGTTGACACAGAAATGCGAATGGTGAATTCAAAATCTTCATTTGTTTGGTCACGGTTTGCCTCTTACGTTTAGCATTAAATGATTGACTCTGTTTCAATTTCGTCTAACACGAATGCGGCGGTCGAACGAATCGGAACAAGATTATGTGATTGTGAGAAAATTTTATATTCACTGTGCTCTGGTGTTTTTTGTCTAAAGTCAGTAGTTGTTTATTACTCGTATGAATGAGTGTTGTTTTTAATACCATGAATAAGACACGTAAGTATTTTTATTAAAAGATTTTTGAGACCTCTACCAACTGATTGACATGTAATGTATTTTACAGCGTCCTTTATCAGGGGTTTTTATTAGAACCACGCGTAGATACACACCACCCTAGTAGCTGTTGAAATCCACTTAAGCATACTCTAAAATGCTTCCGGACGATTAGTTACAAATGAATGTTTGAATTTGTTGTTAACTTCGCCTCCTTGTGTGTTAATAGCAATACAATATTTGCGAATACTATTACGCTATTGTGCACCTGAGCTCTTTATATTGCTTTCGTGAGGCTTTTCTCAATTGTGCGTTTGACTGATCCTATTTTGCCGTAGAAATCTGAAACATGTACTTTAATGTTACTTTTGTATACTTATGTATATATCGTAGAACGACTATAAATCGATAATAAAAGTGGTCGCTACGTTTTATTATTAATTTTTAATATTTGACTATTTTGAAATGTAAACCATACCATAGCCTATTTCCTTAACGACACAATGAAGAATTTAATGAAGTGATACATTTCTACAAAACCACCCACATTCGTATAGGATCGTTATTATGGTCACGTTATGCGTCATAAATATTTCGGGAACATAAAATTAACACTCAAAAACATGGGATTTCAAGGCACCGCAACGTCTACGGAGTTCAACAAAAAATAAAAGTATAGCAGAACAGAGCCGACCAAGTTCACCGGATAAGATAAAACTTGAGTCAAATAATAATATGTTGTGAGTTCTCGGTGTAAGGTTGAATATTTATTGCATCAAAAGTTTTTGAGGTTTGAGGATGTTCTTGTAGTTGTCAAAGGCTTTTAGTAACCGTATATTATTCGTGTTATGGTATAATTTCGGTTGTGTTTTTGTAAACACGCCTCGGTTTCTGGTGTTATCAAAGAACATACTTGTTGACATGTTGTCTAATTGATTGGTGGTTCGCGGCAGGGGTCCACGGCTCTACATGTTGCGGGACCTTTGAGGAATTATTTGAAATTGATAAACCATAAATGCCTCCACTATTGGAATATGCCACTGTAATATTTTTTGAAAGAAAATTATGTCAATCAAGGTTTCGGTTACACTATTAAACAAAATGGATTCTAATCAATTCTGGAGGAGGACTAAAGACTATTTGATTATAATAATATTTATCGAGAAGCGATCTCGAACTTGTGGTTACTATGTTCATTAACTAAAACTGTAGTTATATGTTATAATAATTTTAAGCTGATAAATTCTTTATATTAAAACAATATCGTAATTAATTGTTCCAGAAAAATTGTTCCGGTTTTTGAAATGTAATAATTTATCGATTACACAATTTGTTTTTATTTATGTAATAAATATAACCTACAATATGTTTTGTTTTTTTCAAATAACGTATTGAATGAATAGAGGGCACAATGGTTTAACAAAGGTATTGCAAAAATCTATGATCAGCGGCTTCTTTTGACGTTAGGTGGTCCTTCAGTCATCGCACGATGCGACGAGTGATGTGATTATAATAACGACACTTTAAATCACAGAAGCATTAATAAATCCTGATACCAGCAGTAGTATATTATTCTTAGAGATTTGATTCGCAATCAGTTTCGAACAGCGGCCTTAATTATCGTTGGGCCATAGTCATCGTGATAAAACGTTAATTAAATTTTTGATGACTTTCTTCTCGCTACGGAAAATCGAGAAAGATTCATCAATTTTTAATAACTACATTTTTAATCCCAGTATTGCATCGTCTAACTCGATAATATATATATTTTTTTGTAATTATCAAGTTGAATCAGTAAGGCCTGAAATAGTTTAGTGTTATCGTTTCTGCTTGACCGCACTCGTGTTAAAAGAAATTGGATACTTTTGCTTGAAAACACTTGCAATGAATCGTAAAATTACGAGGTGATGGAGGCCTACCGTCGACGTACGTATTGTCAGAACGTGCAGTAGCGATTGCTTTGTTGTAATGTATTCTTACAATTGATGTATTTTATGAGACTTTAATACATCTACTGGTTTTCTTTTAGAATCATGTTTTGAAATACTTTATGAGTTGTGAATCAAGTTACCTTTGCATTGTGTAAGAAAGAATTTAGTGAATTTAAGAAATTATATTGATGAATGTGTGGGTGTGGTGCCGGTTTAAGAATAGTACCATACCATATCTATCCGTCGATGTCGTAAAAGGCGACTAAGGGATAGACCAGGGGATAGGCAGCAGCATCTTCTGAGGACTACAAACACTTACTGCGATCGCCAACCCGCCTGCCAAGCGTGGCGATTATGGCAATTCTCCCCTTATCTTTGTAGGAAACCAAGTCTAGCAGTGGACGCCTTTACAGTTTGATGGATGGATTGATGAATGTTTTTTGTCTGCATAATGTTATTAAAATAATAACTTTATAATTATTAGCGAAGAATAATCAAAAGACTAATGACGACATAATAAATCCACCAAGTAGAAGTGCAAAAGGCTGAGTCAGAATAATAGTAGGTAATGACTCAAAAAGCTTAATTCCTACGTTGGAGGAATTAAGCTGTAGATTATTATTGTTACATTGAGCATAACAATAATATAGTATTTTCGTATCAAAATTTAAATAACTGATACTACTAATGAACTGATAGATAATAACCAATCATGAGTGAAAATTGGTTCATAAGAAACTCTTTTATAATATTCCATTTTTCCGTCATCCATGCCAATCTACAGGACATATTTAGTTATTCTCTAAAATTTTGATTGATCTGGGAAATTCACAGTGTGAGATCACTGGATTTTACCTGATGATAGTTCTACTCTTACTCGGGTATTCAATAATTTAATTCTCAAATCTCTAATGAAACAAAATGAACTAGGCTAATAACGATTTAGTTGGTTTCATGAGGAATCACTACCACGATCTACGTATTTAGTAGAAAATTCAAGTGCAAGATTAGTGATGTTGTCGAATATCCTTTAAAAGTACGTATTATTTGTATATTCACCGTTTAAATTACTACGCAAGTAATATGCAATAAGGTTTCAGGCAAAGTGCACTGTTGACATTTCTGTGAAAAGTTTCAGTATATAAAATTTGAGACCAGAGATAGATCGTACCTCACTATACAGATATACTGGTTGTATACCGTAATTATTAGCATGCCTTGTAAATGCTGCTGCAAGGCTGTTTAAATGCGTAAAACCTATGCAATAAGTGAATATAAATTTGTCCATTATATTTAACTTTTCTTTTTCTTCTATCATAGTATAGTATAGTGACTCCCTTGGTGGCGCAATTGTATTACGGTATGACTGTCGTTCTGAGGTCTCGGGTTCGATCCCTGGGACGGATCTAGTGATATTGGGTTTTTCTACTCGGTATCACCCCGGAGTCTGGAATTTGTGCCCGATATGGCGACAGGCTCGCCTCCTGTCACATCTGGGACGGAACTAGGCTCG
This sequence comes from Samia ricini, assembly GCA_014132275.2. Classification (NCBI taxonomy): domain Eukaryota; kingdom Metazoa; phylum Arthropoda; class Insecta; order Lepidoptera; family Saturniidae; genus Samia; species Samia ricini. The sequence goes on from AP028159.1 coordinate 8,739,615, forward strand.
GCGAAATGTGGGTGGTGTAGTTCACTATTTCATCTCTGCCTAACCCTTCTGGGATAACAGGCATAAGCTTATGTTATGTATTAAATATTACTATCAAAATCTAATGATTTTCCCTATATAAATGTATAGTTTATATAACTGCAACTATGCTATGCAATAATTGAATCTTTGGATTTGCGACGTAAATTGTTTTCCGTGCGTAACCCCTAAGTATTCAGTGTTGCTAAAGGAATTATTATTATTTCTTAGTATCAAATAAAATGAGATGTAAAATCTCTGTTTTTTATATGAAGACAGGATATATTTAACGAGTTATCTTTAACGCAATTAAAATTAAACACAATGAGAATAAAAACGTGTATATGAAAAATAATTTTCACGTAGGCTCATAAGAGCCAATTATATTCCTAAATTATATTATTATTTTAATAAAAAAGTGTGTGTATACTTATATATGCAAGTAACAAGTTATACTTCTTTGACGTAATAATAGAAAAAACTATAACGTTGACAGCTAACTTCAGGGTGTTTGGTTTTTCGTGACGGTGTGCGCGTCCATCGTATGTTGACTAGCTAACTTCAGGGCGTCGTTTTTTTGTGACGGTTGCGTGCGCATCGTAAATATTTACTCTCGTTACCTAACGCACCTAAAGAGGTATAACTTCAATAACTTTTAATTTATATTCATCACTTTGTTGTAGGTCAAGGTCGTATGAATCAACTCGGTGGAGTGTTCATCAATGGTCGACCCTTACCGAATCACATAAGGCTGAAGATTGTGGAGATGGCAGCAGCGGGAGTACGGCCTTGCGTAATCTCACGGCAACTACGTGTGTCACACGGATGTGTCTCTAAAATACTAAATAGATACCAGGTATATTAATATAATAGTATGTAGTATACTTTAAAATAATTTAAAACAAACAACATTATTAAGTAACATTCGGTATGCGTTTGCGTTTAGTTTCTTCGTAATTGGCCGAATACTTAACACTAAAGTACTATTCTGAGTACCTAAACTGAGTGATACCGATTTAATAACAGCATATTTAAATTTATCTTCACTTTCTTACAATATTTCGAACAAAATTATGCAAAAAAAAAAAATAGCTTGAAATATTTATTTTATATGTAGAAATGTTGTAATGTTTTTTTTAACAATGTGCACTACATATCTAAGAATAATATAAATTATATTTTATTTTCGTTCAGGAAACTGGCCAAATATTTGGTATTCACTTTTGCACTATTTGTTGCAACATCGTCTCGTATATAAATATTATAATGTATAATATTATAGTATAGACCTTTTTAAAATTGCAATTTATTCGATATGTAATTTTATTGAAAGAATGTACGCATGACTAATTTATCCAATCATATGAAAATGTATTTAATTCGTGAGATAATAGGTTTATCGAAGAAGATCGTAATGTGTACGTTTCTTTTGGCAGGAAACTGGCTCTATCCGCCCGGGAGTGATCGGAGGGTCAAAACCACGTGTAGCGACACCGGAGGTAGAAAACAGGATTGAAGAGCTCAAGAGACAAAACCCAGGTATATTCTCCTGGGAAATTAGAGATAAACTTATAAAAGAAGGGATATGTGATAAAAATACTGCACCGTCAGTCAGTTCGATTTCGAGACTCATAAGAGGAGGCAAAAGGGACGAATCAGATCCTAGAAGAAATCACAGCATTGATGGCATTCTAGGTAAGTTACGCTTACCTTGGATTATAAAAATACATTTGTGATTTATCTATGGTTTGAGTTCCCATTAAAAGGCTTTATTATCTTAATAAAATAGAAACAAAGCTGAAGTTTAGAGTGAAAAGTATATAGTACCTTGTACGATGGACGCATAGTTTACTGAGCACTTAACCGTATGAAGAGAAATTCCATTGGGTGTTAGCATAAAACTTTATATTGCTCCAGTTTGCTGTTGCGCTCTCTTAAGAGATTAACTGTATATTCTGCTTACTACGAGTTTATAGAACTATTTTCTATAGTTGTGTTATAAAATATACAGAATGCATTAAGCAATTTAAAATCCTTGACGAATAATATTCAATTATTTGAAATGATGAAAGGGACCTTCAACATAACGATGCGTAAATAACTAGCCATGTCATCGTAGTCCTTAACGCTGATTCGCGACTGTAATCACTCAATTTAGTACAAAGCATAGTATTATTAATTTTAACCAGTAATGAGGATGTTGGAATGTTTGCAAACTTCACAAAATGGCGTATAAAGTTAATAATCCACGCAAAAGTGAAGCGGGCAAGGCGCGCGCGCACGCCACTGCAGCGCCTCCTTGTGTCGGCTTCGAAATTGTAGGTTATAAAAATGAAATTAGTATCCAAACGTGTTATTATCCCATCGCGTTTGGCCGCGAGGCTTGCATTACGACAATCTGTCCGTACTGCACGTCTTGTGCCTTATAGCTATCCAATATAAAATGGCGCTCTAATATCCCGGTTCAGTGACGGAGCGCGGTTATGCCGGCGAGATTCTGCACACCGATAAGATTATGCATATTAAGTTGTACGCGGCCAATGTAATATCTACACTGGAAAAGCGGCACCCTTTACAATTCGATGTCGCGTATTTGAAACTGTTCGTGCTCGTCATGGAACTACGGTTAACTGTACCTATTTGGTGCTTTATTGGATTCAAGGGTTCTTTGGAACATTCAAAACTCTTAAAGTCAACGGTGCGCTGCATAGTCTTTTAGTTTTCATAAATTTATTATTTTGTTATAAAGTACTATACAGGCCTGTAGTCCTCCAGATGTTAAATAGTTTGTAGCTTACAGCTATTTATCAGTAATTTCAAAGAGACTAGTAGCAACTAATATATGATGATATGTTACTGCCTTTAAGAATTGAGATTCGTGGATCAGAACGTGTTACCTACAGAACTATTCGAATATTAACTCGTACAGTAGTGTGACCACTCCTGCTTTGCTTAGAACTTTAATAACTAAATGTTAAGAATGTCTTAACGTGATAACTGAATAAAATAACTTTTTATATAACTAGATAAGAACTAAGTATACATTTTGTGTCAGATTATTATCAAATGCATAGAGCGTACAATTTTGATATAAAAAATCACGGTAATAAAATTAAAGTTAAAAACATCGTCAACTTCTCTATAATCTATTTCTATTTCATTATCAACTAATATAATGTAATATTTATTAAAGCTCCGAAGAATTCATTTGCGGCTACTATAGACATAATGTAATGTGGTTACGTTTAATTTAATGGAGGCCACGTGTGGTCTGAGCGGTAGTCCCACTTTAATGGACGTGAAACAAAACAAAATGTTGTTCTAGAAAGTAGTTATAATTTTTTATTAATGTCACAAAAAAAAAATTAAAGGCATTAGCCAAACAACTTTGACAAATCAAGTGAAAATGTTCATCGTAATAAAATGTTGATTATGATTTGTAATATTATTATGCTGTTTACAATATATCTTTTGGTTTCTAAGGTCCATCATCTTGCGAAGATTCGGATACTGAATCGGAGCCCGGAATACCCCTGAAGAGGAAGCAACGTCGTTCAAGAACGACTTTCTCCGGAGACCAACTCGAAGCATTAGAACGTGCCTTCACCAGAACCCAGTATCCTGATGTTTATACAAGAGAAGAATTAGCACAGAAAACTAAACTGACTGAGGCCAGAGTTCAGGTATAAATTTTTCGTTTGTAGCTTTAAAATAAAATAGGGCGGGCATGTTACAGTATTATTTGATAGATGGATGCAATAAAGCAAACCCATTGTTAGATCACGTTTACTTCCCGCCCCGAACTTGTGGCGTGAAATAGTAATTAGCTTTGTAATTAATTATAATACTGAATTAGCTACCATATGTTGTTCATCGCTACCGTTGTATTATATAAGTTTTTTTCCTCCAATTAATGATATCAACTTCAGTAACAGCAGGTTCTTTAACTGTAATCAATAAAAATACTAATTATCTATAATACTTTGTAACGATCCTTTACACTTATATGAAATAATGATGGCAGTAGTAGTGTGGTTATATGCAGTATCCACAGACTTAGGTTTGAATACAACCATCCATAATGAGCCCAAGATTTCGGTGAACGAAAGCATCATGTTAAAACTATAACATGGTGATACCATTTTCTAATACCGTCTTAACTAGCTACCACACTCTAGTTTGAAAATCTATGACTGAGCATCTATAGGTGTGTTCTAGCAGCAACATTTGAAAGGAGTATTTTTAAGTTTAGCGTGTTTACTATCTTAGACCACATGGTCACTCAATTGTTGTACACGAGTGAGATTGTGGTCAAAAAGCTTAGCCTATGGAAATATATATCAAAAGCAATTTTGATTGTCACCTTCGATAGCAATGTCAAAACGAATTACCACCGAAAACCGAACCACCGAATTACCACCGAACGAAAGACCACTCTAATCTCGTAATTGATTGCCTCTACGGAGATTAATTCAATGTCGCTAAATAATTAGCTGATTGGATTTAATTCTAACAATAGAATTAGAATTAAGATTTATTTAATAGTTTTGCTTTTTGTTTAGGTGTGGTTTTCTAACCGAAGAGCTCGACTAAGGAAACAACTCAATTCTCAGCAATTAAGTGCCTTTAATACTATGTCATTACAATCTGCTTTCCCATCTGTCCACCAACAATATGAACCTCCCGCAACTTTTAATCCTCAGTGTGCATCATGGCAGCAGTCTTATTCATCAGCGTTAGGAAGCAGCTCGGTTCTTAATTCAGCGCTTGCACCTTCCCTTCATCAATCGACACTGACTGCACCTTCTGTTTGTCAATCGGCTTTGGCAGCCTCATCATTACATCCTCCAACTTCGTCATCTTTCACTTCAGGGAACCTAACACCTCTGTCTCACACTTCTGAATTGGCAACGCCATTGCAAACAACCTCTGAAACAACTCCACCAAGTTCGAGTCCGACTTCTAGTAGTCCATCAGCTAACCAAAGCAGTGCGATTACGTACCAACATACGCCTTACGTTAACTCAAACGACATGGTAACGCACCCCTATAGTTATGGAGATTATGCGAAACAAGATCACGCAATGTCAGCTCACAATCACTGGACTTCGAGACAGCTCAGCGGGCATCCCCAGAATAAACTTGGCGAAGTAAGCGCTTGGCCGGAAAATTATAGGTAAGTTGGTTTATAATAACAATATTCTCTTATGTTACTGACTAAATTTGTGGTTATCATAACATTTTAATTAGGTAAATCGTATGGTGACTTAGACGCCTTATGAATTATTTATGTTGGGATACTTATATTAGAATTTAAATTATACGGATGAATATACTATTATTATAAACTAACCTTTTCTGTGTTATGAACACTCAAATAACCATTTATTAAAACATGACTAGTTCAGTAATACTACGTTTAGAGTGTTTATTATCGAGTGACTTCATTGCGCAGGCATTATTAGTCATTGTTTGTAATTCGTAAAGTTAGCGAATCTGAGGTTTTAAGGTTTAGTTGCTTTCACGAGCAATTGCTTCGTTCACAAATCGGGATGTACTCCTTTTATTGCTTTTCACCCACCTTTATCATTAGCCGAAGCGGCCGCTAATCAATTAAGAGTGTAAGAAGTCGGCTATTATACGCTGCGCGGGTGGTTATTACACCGGACGCTGCATAATACGCCGATCCGATCGTGAATGCAATAGGGTTGTAAATTTTATAAAGATTTTCGGTCGATTTCCAATTTATTTTGCATTCATTTATTTTCCCGGGACAGTAATAAATAATAATTAATAATATGCCTTTGTCTTTCGGGGCTTTATTCTTAAAATTAGTGTTCACAGTTTTGTAATTTGTATATCGATTGAATTCGTAATTTTCACAGTGAATTTGTCGAATGTGAATGTGACAGATAACTACATTGTCACATTGTGCTTTATACGGCGACGACATTTATCTGTGTTATCGAGACAAAGCATAGCTATAAAACTTACATTGGACCACACACAATATCCCTGCATACACAATGGGGCAGCCAAACTAATAATGTATGGTTTAGGAACGTACGCGTCTGTCTGTCTTATCTAGTCCTTTACGTAGTTTGATTGACGTAGCTCTTCGTCTCGATTCTATTTTTTAATTTGGTCAGCCAAAATGTAACATATAATGTTCTACTTAATCATCGATATTGTTTTATCGAAAAAGTTGGCAAGCCCTTATTGCTTTACTGCAACAAAATACAATGCCTATTTATTGAATGAACGAGTTATTTCAATCGGAACACGAAAACGTTACTGGTACTTGATATATGAGTCATAGTAACTCAGTTCGATACCTACTTTATTGCCCGCCTTAGTTCTATAATTAAACTAACGCTGCCAGTGCTTATAAGTAATAGAGATTGTCATTTACAGTAATCCCCTTTTATTAATTACAACGATATTATGTTTTTTGCGTCGTTTATTACATCAATTGCTCGTTTTACAGCATTTTAGTTGGAAATATGGGTTCTATTTGCTGTAGGTACATTATTTTTGATGTTTATTTAATTTACAACAATTTTTAAACTCATTTAATGTTGTAGAAACTTTATTTAGATGTTATAAGTGTAAACATTTTTTTCTCGGAAGTTCATACCTCGTTATTGTGAACAAAACTGATTTCAAATAATAATCATGATACGTGCTGATGAAAAAACGTTTCTTTAATGTTACTTTGCTGATCTCATTTAGAACAGAGCTCCTTCGTTAGTACCTACTTTTTGAATTCTGATACTCCTATCTTAGGTATTAAATCTTAGACCTTATGTTTTTTGGACTGAGTATAAAACTTCATAGTTTAAAATATTCGATTAGAAACATGTCTTAATCTAAATAAACTGGGAATAAATCCCGGTAATTTAAATATTTAACACAAAGAGTAACAATTTTTTAGAGTAGCAATATTTAAGAAATATTTTTGCCTATATTATCTCTCTACTCTATCTTTGTCATATATTACCTATCCATAACTTTAAAAAAAAAAAACAAATATTGTACAATACAATTTTGTTTTGTACAATAGTGTTACCACTAACTTCGTATCTGGATTTGGCTCGAAATATAATAGGTTAAAATAATGAAATAGATATTTTATAGTATTGTTATCTTTTTTTAATCGTATGTACTTATTATATGATCGTCCATTCTCAAGCAATAGGTTACCAAGTTAAACATTATATTGGAAAGTACAGCTGCATTGTACAATACACAGATAAACACATGTTTCTTTGTAACCGCCGTAAAGCGATTAATAAGTGCCCGAACGTGACATTAGTGCGGTGAACCTGCGCATTAAACAAAGGCGAACCATAGTATTAAAACTTATCTGCAGCTATTTGCATTCGGCTTCCTAAATAGCAACGTTCGCGTGTATGTTATAAGTGACTTGCCTTTAGCCGAAATTCGTTTTTAAACTTTAACCGACTCCTTAAAAGTTTTTTTTCAATTCATCACGATACGGTGATTAATTGTTTTAATTTAAAATTAATGTTCTCACTATTTTATTATAATATCTGTTGAGCTATCGCTTATTTTTGTTTTAATTGAATATTCGAGAATATAATAAAGCATTTCAGTAACTTTTCTATTAACTCGTATAAGGCGTCCGACTAACTATAACGTTTTCGTTTGAATTACTACTTTTATGCGAAACGATTTTGAAGCGATAAGGGCGCAGTTAGTTCAGCGATCGAATTTCGCGTCAGTGGACGCGGGTTCGAGCTCACTTACCGAACTGTAAAATCAGCCTGAGGTTTCGATAAAGGAAAACATCACGAGGAAAGCATAGCATGGTGGTAGGGCATTTTCTAATAATACCCGTCTGTTTAGCTACTACCCTCAAGTTTGATATCCTGTCGCCTGTGTATTCCAACGGCAACACTTGAGAAGCAGTATTCGTTTTAGGCTTAGTGTATTTACCATCCTGGAGCACATCGTCACTTAACATCAGGTGAGATTGTGGTGCCTATACATATAAAATGCAATTTTTTTATACAATGAAACGATATCTTTTGATCGTAAATTTATGATATTTTTATTACTTTGATAATACGTTGATACCAGTTTATTTTAAATGCTATATGAAGCAGAAAATACGTTCCGGTTTATATTATGATTACAATTTATACTGCGTTATTAATACCCCAAAACGATGGCTTACCGTTACAATTTTGCGTGTCTGGTTGCCCTTAAAACACTTTTTGAAAACTTTTAGACTAAAATGATTGTTTCTTCGAATAAAAGTAATCACTCACCTGCCTGTATTCAAGTAAGTCTGCGATATGGGAATTCGAATCTCGAAAATGTCCTAGATATTATAGGATGCTTTTACTTTAGTTAACTACCAACCCATATCATCTCGTGGGTGTCGTAAATGGCGACTAAGGATTTATCCTGGTTTACCAGGGGGTTGGTAGCATCATCCGCTGAGTACCACAAAAATCTGACTGTGATCGCCAACCTGCCTGACAACCAATCCCCATTATGTCGTTGTGGAGATCTCTGGGGAGACCTATGTCCAGCAGTGGACGTCTTTTGGTTGAATGGAGTAACTATTAGGTGTATGTCATAGTGAATGATTAAAAACGCTCGATAGAATTCTAATATGTAATAGTTTTGACCTTTATATCAGAAACTGTTAATTTCGTAATTATCAACACATGGAACCTACTCACGTCAATATATTTATAAAGATTTCGCAGTTCGTGCTCAAAACCATACGAATAAAAAATAAAACAAAGCAGATATAAGTTACAGCATGTATAATTGTTGACTATATATTTTTTTGTTTACATTTATTAATAACTAGCGTATCATTTCTTCTATTCCGTACACTGCACAATATAGTTTTTAAATAATTATTGAAAAACAATGGACCCCATTTTTTGTACTGGACCTTCTAAATTATTTTGGTATTAACAGAAAGCAAAGTTATTTCTTACAAATTCAAACACTTGCCAGTAAAACTGACCATTGAATCGGATTTCGTTCACAATTTTATGAGATATAATTTTTTATACAGAACCCGAATTATTTTCCTAAAATAAAAATAGCCTAAGTTACGTCTCTTAACTAAAGCCATCTGCCAGAAAAATATCTCGTTAAAATCGGTTAAACCGTTCCGTAGATTAGCCGGAAACAATAGACAGACAGACGGACAGAAAAGCAAAATGAAAAAAAAAAAAGAAGATTTTTGGTATAGCTACCGTTTATACATATATAATTTGTTTGTATGGACTAGTCAATTCTAAAACTGTAAATTTCGCTCTAAAATCCATCTACGTACCTTTACAACGTTATTGCTACCTACTTTTATGTTTTTCAAATTATTTATCTAAATAAATTACGTTTATAAAATTTATAACTACTATAAGCTGTTAGTGTTGTCTTGAAAAAATCGTACTTGACTTTGGCAACTGTCCAAGATCGAATAATACTTTTATTAAATTATCGACCTTGGCGATTTCTGAGCATTGTATTTCTTAAATCGACATTAAATAACATAATATTAACCAGTGTATTAAACGTTAAATGTACGTATGTAGCTGATATTTAAGTTTTATTATAGCAGCGCAGTCACGACGAAAACGCTTCCGAAATAAAAAAAACATTGCATCTCTAAACTTGCACATCTAAGCCAAAATAAGAGTCAATAATAATTATAGAATTTATTATTACAGGCTTCACTATGCTATTATTGACTATTTTGATTAGATACAATAATACGTTTGATATATATATATATCTGTTCCTTTCGTTTGTATATTGCACTCTCTCACGCTCGTCGGTCGGCTCATATTATGCTGTCTTACGTGAATTAAAGAGTAGCACATAATTATACATCGATTTGCTCGTGTTTGATTGTAATGTACGTTTTTTTTGGTTCCTTTATTACTTGGTGTACGAGTAATGTCTATTTGAAATCTATTGTACACCGTAAGGTATCTATTATACGTATGGGTTGTTTTATTGATTAATATAATGTTTTAATCAATTATTGCTTATTTATAAATGGAATTAATGATTTGATTTCATTGAGGAACGTGTTTTGTATTGTATTATTATATTAAATAATATGACGTCAAGATATATTCATTTTTATTCTACATCCAAGTCTTTAAAGTTACACCTTATCACTATTAAGTATATCATTTAGTTAACGGCTGTGGCCTTTCTCTAATTTCCAAAGGTTTGTTCTTGTAAAAATTGTTTTAAAACCATACAATATACTACTAGCTGGTTGTCTGCGGTTCCGACCGCATTTTATATTTTTTCAATGTGTAATATAATTTTTAAATAATTATTGGAAAATAATGTTTTAATCGTACTGTCTATTGAATCGTATTTTGTTCACAATTACATGAGTTTTAATTTTGTTGCGCAGAGTTACTTCAGATATATCCCGAAAAATGTGTTATCAAAATTGGTCCAAGAGACAAACAGGCAGACAGACAAAAAAAAATTTTAAATGTTGTTTTTGTGTTTTATTTTTTAGTATAGAATTAAAGATATATTTTTTATTGTTGCAGTTCATTTTTCGGAACTAACGCGTCACACTATGTGTCTCACGCACATTCGCCTACCGAAGCGAAATCTGGTTATCCTTACATAGGACAACTCGGTGGTATGGACATGGGAAGAGTTCACTAATAAATCATTTTAAATATATTTATATACGTATATACATATATGTAAAAAAATGACTTACCGATGAGCACTTGTATAATACATATCAAAATGTGCCTTATAACAAATTTGTAACAATATTGTAACTTCTATGTAAAATTTACAAGAAAATATTACCCTCCATATTGAGAACCTTTGACGATATTTTGTAATAGGATAATTACATCGTTAGATGTTACTTGTATTTTATAAAATTAGTAATTTCATTGAATTGTATAATTATAATTTTATAATTATATTTGACTTGTATTGTTTACGGTTCCTGTAATTAAAATTAAATTTTATCTTTTATTTTAATCCAAGGCTATTATTAGCATAGCTCTTTAGGTGTAATATGTTGTTATATTTCATAAGTTGTTGCATATATTATATAAGTGAAATTTATAAAGTGTGTATTATGATAGTATATAAGTTATATATTTGATTATAAGTAGATAATTTCAGTTGTTAATAAAATATTTATTTAGATACCTATATGCCTTACAAATTCCTTATATAATAATCGTGCTGTTAAAAAATATACGGTCTTATTACAAAAACAAAAATAAACTAACGTTAAACACGCTTTTTATTAAACAGTGACTATAATTAAAAATTGTATAAAATATAATCTCTAAACAACCCTAAAACATTATTTTGTAATTGAACTTTTTTAAACATATATTCATCGGGAGTTTAACTTTCTTGTAATAACACCGATAATGTATCGTTCTGCAATTGTTATAGTGTTTTAGACATTTGTAAATATTTTTTTAACAACTGCACCTGAAACATCTAATCTTACAAACATGCCTTTAATGAAGTTGTGATTTTAAATAGGATAGGATATTTTTTTTGATAGGCGTATTGTAATTATTATGCACTAGAATAATAATAATCGATAAGAAATTTGTAAATTAATTATTATCTGTAATAAAATAAAAATGTTAATGAAATTAATTAATTGGTTTTATTCAGTTTGTTTCTGTGTTTTATACTGAGCCAAGAATATTGAAATTCATATTTCACATGGTTAATAAGAAGCTAATTTGTGTTCCTTAGGGAAATAAAATGACACCCAAGATTTTACAATTTATTGGATAATGTAAAGCACACAATGAAGACATATGATTCAAGATTTAAAAAAATAATCTTATATAAGACATCACTTAACCTATTACAAAAAAAAAAATATAAAAATTTTAAAAAGATTATGGTAAAATATATATACATAAATAAATAGGCAAAGTACATTTCAGTAACTTATTTCTTTAGTCATCCAGTTTTTTGTTCTTTCCTTAGTTGACTTAACAATTTTATAATTACTTTAGAATTGATGAACGAATTTTTTTACTAGGTGATTATTAGTACCTATATATAAACTTTGGTTAGTTGTTCCGCATACGTTCGAGATGGTTCCTGGGTTAGTTAATATTTTCGTAGCATTGCGACACATGCCAGGCTTAACTAGGCTAAATTATTTACTATTATCAACGCCAGGATCTAGGGTTGCTCAATTGCTGTATGTCGATTTTAGGTGAACATTACATTTTGCAAGGATGTTGATTTTAATAAATCTCTCATTAGTATACAAACAAAATATTACCCTAAGAATTGGTAAACTAAAGTGGCAGTGGGCTGAACATATTGCTCGTAGAATCAATGTCTGATGAGTCAACGGGTTCTCGAATGGCTACCGCGTACCGAAAGATGCAGGGTGCGCCAAGACAAAGTGGATTGACGATCTGATGAATGTCTTGAGAATCTGCTAGATGCGGGTGCCGCAAGACCGGACGTTAAAGAAATTTTTGAGAGATACTTATGTCCAGGATTGGACTTCTTTCTGTTGACTGTCTGAATAGATGGTACATAAACATGGAAAATAAGAAACACACGATTCACAATGACATTAACTATGATTTATTTCAAACTTCGTGTATTAAAAGAACAACCAATAACACCAATGGCATCACTATCGGGTAAAATATCTTTTCTAAGTGAAAATACGTAAATACTAGTAACATACTGAAAAACCGACTAAGAACTATTGTAATTATTGACAACTTGAAATACTGAGAAATATATAATTCTAGAGTTTGTTTTATGACTTTTTATATATTTCATAGTTGCTGGCCTCTGGTAAAATTCTCATCCAATGGTTAGTCAGCGTTGATGCGATCGGAAATGAGGAATGCTTTATCAATATATTTTTCTTCATACACAGATTTGTCAAACTGATTGTAGGAATAACCCAGTTTCCAATCACTCCACCATCATTGCTTCAAAATGATGTCATTTTCAGATTAATACGCAGATTAGGTACATTATATTAGGCAATACTAATATTGTTATTTTAAAAAAGATAACAGAACATCTCACATTTCGTAAACGAAGTTGTGGGCATATAAAATGAAGTTGGATATACATTCCAAAAATTCCAAAATGGTTTCATAAAGTGATAACTACAGATGAAACAAACCATTTGTAGTACGTTTTTTGACACATGCCCCGTTTCATAAAATTAATATAATATTTCGTATCTATGTTTTACACTAGTTTGTGTTAAATCCTTTTAAATACATAGAAAATCTAGAAAGCATTCTCTGTAAAAATACGCTTCATTATTAGTTACAGTTTTCACTAGAGACTGGCATCTTTTATGAACTGCATGCAATAACATCACACGCATCATACTGTACAGTCAGCGCGGGGCAAATTTTGCGGAATCAGCTCAAGCCGAGGTTGGTACCATTTTGGTGCTTAACTGTGGTGGTGCCTTTGTGTTGGCTACCATTTTTAAGCCGAAGCGCTCGCCTCAAAGTTCGGTGAAGCTGTTAAGGTCCTTCATTAATTACGAGAAATTAAAACGTATTATAAACATACAATTTAAACGTAACATGTTTTATGCTGGGTTGCAAAATATTTTATTGTAATATTATATTTAATCAATAATGGATATGGGCAATGCGCATTATTCGTGTAAAATGAGTATGTGAATTTTAATGAAGCCAACACTTGCCATGCTCCATTTAATTTTGTTTGATATGACTGCTCTAATTCGTTAGTTAAAATGCATCATAGAGTTCATATTTGCAATTAATGTCAATCACATGTGGATTTGAAATGAAATATAACGATCGCGATTACAATAGCACATATTCAAATTATAACAGTCATTCTCTCTTTATACCTATTTAACAACAATTCCATAAGAAAAACGCTCTTTCTTATGTTTCAATGTATTTGGATTAATTTTTGTTATATTCAGCACGGTTTGATTTACTTTCAACTGTCATGTGTTTTGGCAGCTGACGTGACAAAAGACGTGACAGTTGAAAATCGTTTTAAGCGAAATTAGCAATGTACATGCAATGGACCATCAAGAATTTTGTACACGATGGATTTCCGAAAAGTAACGCTTTTATTAATCGAATAATTTTATTATTATGCTGATAAAAACCATAAAGTATTGTAGTATGATGTATTAATAATTTAGGGATTGTCTCAATTGTTATGTTTTGTTCTAATGCGGTTTGAATATGAACAATTCTGGTAATTTTAAAACGTTCTCCTAATGAAAGTATGTACTTAAATTAATAAAACTGGAATAAACTTGACATCAAAACCTCATTGTTTGTGATAATTTACGTTAAGATTCTTCGAGCTTAGTGTTCGATATTCCATATATTGTAGAGTATATATACTGTAAAATAATTGGAGACCAAAATCATATTTTTTCAATTTTGTTTTATCTGATTAGCCCTGTTTACCGGAAGGGCCTTAACAGCTTTACCGAGGCCCTTCCAATTATATTGGCCATATACATTTAGTTATGCTCTTTTATATAATTTATTTATTACTCGCATTGTAATCGCAATCTCACCTGATTTGTGGTGACGAAGTAGGTCAGGATGGTAAACATACTAACTCTAGAGCAGTGGTCGTCATACTTTTCTAGTCAAGGGTCACATAGGTCAACGTGAGATGTCACTGCCGACAAGTTACATATTTTTATGAGCTGTCCAATGCGAATTCCCTATAGATTTTGTATGGGAGTAAGAACCTATGAAGGAATTTTTGACAACCTAATTTACTAATTAAATGCAAGCTTGTCTTTGAGTCATTGTCAACCAAAATTATTCCGACATAACGGGCCACACAAATACCATTCAAGAGCCGCATTCAGCCCTTGTCGCAGTTTGACGACTACTGCTCTAGAGATACCGGCTCTTAAGTAATGATGTTAAAACACACCTAAAAGTACTTGGGTCAGATTATCAAATTCAATGATTGCAGAAATCCGCCAAGCGGGTATTATTGGACAATTTTTTTTTTTTTTTTTTCGTCGAGGGAAAATGCATTTACGCTCTACTCTTACCTATTGCATTAGTGAGACCGGAGTCCCCCAATGCAATAGGTAAGGGGGCACGGAGGGATGAACTCCGTGCCAGTGTGGGACTCACCCGGGCGTGAAGCGCACCGGAAATACCCACTAAAACCCCCCGGGGCCGTCCGCCACATTTGGAATGGGGGCGACACGGGGTGGCTTTCGCAAGCACCGCGTCGCTCCCTGCATTAGAAAATGCCCTACCAAGATGCTATGGTTTTCCCCAAGGAATGCTCAGGTTCATTTTAAAATAGAGTAGCGTAGATTGTAACTTACTTCCATTGACGCAGATTAACATCACACTACAGCTGATCCACCATCCCTTTTACTCTTGAAAGATATCGAATCTGCCTTTTCTTCTGATATTTTAGTATTTAAACTACGGTACCCTTTTTAATGTGTCGAGTAATCCATAAAAATGAGACAATAGGAAGACAATAAGAAAACAATGGAAAAGCTGGCGTAAACGTCAGGTTAGTGCTCAAGGGGTAATTAACTATCACAATATTAAACTGTGAATAAATAGGTAAAGATAAATTTAGTGAATTTTTCTTATCTGTTTTTCGATAGATTTTTTTTTTGTATAGTAATAATTAACGAGCTGTAGTGTTATCAGTATGAAAATTTAGAACCTGTTAACTGTTCTTTAGGCGAAAATTAATTTAACTCTTATCTCATTAAATGTCTGTTAGGTAAGAGTACAATATTAAAAGATATTAAAGTAATTCAAATATTAAACCAAAAATCTTCAAAAAGTCTTTAATATTAATTAAATCAATTGCGCATTTAATAGGGCTAAATACGACTGGAGTAAGAGTAATTTGGCTAATTTCTCTCTAGGTTTTGGCACAATGGCACGGTTAATTATATTTCAGCACCATATGGGGTGAAACTACGTAGTCAAATGGGAATTTGTTTACGTAATTGGCACACATTGAAGTTACTAAGTTCATAATCAGATGCAGTGATATCATGTTTATGGATAAGACTTATCCGACTTTTGAAATTTTAGATCATCACATTACGTCAATTAGGGCTAGTTAAATCAAATCTTTTATAACGTTATTCAACATTAAATGGTATAAAACTATTTTACATGTACTTGTACTCATTGTTCAAGTAAAATCTTCTTTGGCGGCGTTCAGCGATTCTCGGTAGAAGAACTTTCATCGATTCGCATTGTCAATGTTATGACGTCAGCGGTCAACATGCTGCAGTGGGTCAAGTGTAAGATGGCGTTTAAGCGTTTAAGAGATAAATAATAAAATTTACACTTATGCAGCCTATTATAATTAATGCTCGGAACGCCAATAGATGTGAAAAACAGACAAATGATATGATATGTTAACAGTTAGGTTACGTTAATATTTTCAATCAACAAATTATGAAAATTCAACATTATTTAAAGCGATGGTGGCTTATTTGGTAGCGCGGTTTGATTAATTAATGGATTGAATGGACGCGGGTTTAAATCCTCTTACCCAACACTAAAATCAGCCTGAGCTTTCGGTGAAGGAAAACATCGTGAGGAAACCATAGTTTGGTGGTAGGGCGTTTTAAAATAATGCCCATCCGGGTAGCTACCCACCATTGAGTAAGAAAACCTGTAGGCAAATACGAATAGGTGTGTTCTGGCAGCATTACTTGACTTTGTGTGTTTACCATCCTGAACCACATAGTCACTTAAAATCACGTGAGATTGGTGTCAAAGCACTGAGCCTATATCGTGTAAAAAAAGCAGTTTTTTCAAAGTTTTGAGTTTTCACTTTTTCTTTATCTTTATTTGTGTAAACTTTTTTAATACACTTACCTGCTTTAATATATTATTTCAACAAAAAAGTCCCGTCAAAATCCGTCCACCCGTTCTGGAGATTAGCCGGAATAAACGGACAGACAGAGAGACAAAAATTGTAAAAATGGTATTTTTAGTATAGGTATCGTATTTACATTCATATCTATTTAGTGAAAAAAAAGTATTTTGACAATACAAACGGACATTACAATTTAATTTCTTACTATAGATTAATGTGCGAATGTCTTATGTGTGTAAGGCTCAAAAAAGTGCTCATAAAAGATATTGTTTTGACAATGACCATATTATATTAATTGTAAAATACTTCTACGCGTAACTTAATTACTTACTGCATTCTTAGTTCTTCACCGATATAACAATATTAAGGTAGTCGCGGTCGTCAGACGGTTACCGGTAATTATCTTTGTATTAAAATATTGCGGATGTCAAGCTTATTTTACGATGAACGATTACGTATTCTGTATTTTGTAATTGTTTTATTACACTATCTCTACAAAGTACTCGAACAGATTCAGTGTTTTTAATATATTATATAACATAATAGTATAATAGCCTACGGTGGCACGAAGCCATGCAATCGCTGTCTTCGTAGCAACGCCGAAGACGGTTGATAGGTACCTTTTGTAGATTGAAGCTATTGAATGGAAAACGTGATTGGGGTCCGGTTTTTTCCACAAAAACCGATGGTTTGTTGGAACGCAAAAAGTATTCGGTATGGCACACGCGTGGGAACCTCTGTAGAGTTGTTAACGCGTTCGTCCGCCGATCATCGCTTGCTACTCGGATTCAATAACTTTTGGATAGGTAATTTAGTATAAAAAATTACTATCAGTAATTACTTCGATGATATTGACTTCTATCGAATCTTTTAAAGTTATTATTAAACAATGAGAAACAATTTAGTTTAGGTTTAGGTACTTTAAAATAAGAACTTTTTTTATATAATAATCCAAAAAATAGACCAGATCTGAATAAAAATATGAAGCTTTTGGGGTTTTTATTTTCATCCTAGAGAGAGAGAACGCACTATGATAAAACATAACCGCGGAATATACTACGTACGTGCTTGTATAAACTCCTTCCTTCGTTGTTGCTATACTTATTTTTGTTCACATGGGAGAGGGGTTTGAATAGTGTTACGTAAGCAACATTCATGTATAAATTATCTTTTTTTCTCTAAATTAAATCAATGCTTACGTAATTATGGAGGCTAAGAACTTTGTTAAATATTTCTGATAAAGAGGAGGGAGGTGTCACAAATGTTGGAATTTTGTGTAGGTAACACATGAACGACCCCTAAAGTAAAGGAATATGAACACTTTGATAGTTTTATTAAAAGCACCCATCCAGATTTTTATCGTCTGAGTATTCTTCGGATGACGACTAGAAAAGTCGTGCCTCTGTTTTAATTGGACATGACGAATCATGTTTGGTGGAAAAACTGGGCGGGGTCTGTTTATGGAGGCGGATACTAGATGCTTTTGTTTTTGAGAAACCGCCAGAATAACCCGTGTTTTGTTAACAGATAAATAAAACATATGTGTTATATGTACGTGAGTATATCTCCCGTTTTGTCTTAACTATTAATGATAATAAGAAAAATCTAAGTCTATTTAACTAAACATTATTTTACTCAAGAATCGTAATTGTTAAAAAAAAATTGAATTTAGTGAGGATGTACTGAATATATCAGGTCCTAAGGATTATATGCGATCAACGGGAATAATGTTCTTCGTTTAGAAAATAGCCATTAATGGAAAACAGTTTTGTTCTAAAGTACAACTTTTTAATAATTAATTACGACCCTGAATACATGTTTTTAAGCCAAACTTTATGTATTATTTTTCTGAACATCGGTGCTCCAACAAAATGCCGGCGCTTTGTTCAGCTTTACAAGAGAGTTCTTGTGTGGTTTTCGAAATCACACCCAGTCATTAATTTAAATACACTTCATTTATTATTAAAAATGCAGTTAAAATTATATAATATACCGTAATATATTAACAAACAATAAAAAAATAGTGTTTTCGGAAATCCCCGTCAGGAACGAAATTTTTAGTTAAAAAAGAAAAAAAACTTATAAGGCTAACATGTAATAATTGAAAAATTACTTGTTGTGAAAAAATATCTTAAATTATTATTATACCTTCTTAACTAAAAATTAAACATCGTGCGACGCCATCTAGTGTTCAAACTTTGAACGTTTAACAAATTACTTAATTGAGAATACGATTTAATAATATAAAATAAAGCGCCATTTCTTATTTCTGGTAAAATAATAATATACAAAATGAAACAGCTATTTACATGAATAATAATAAAATGACATAATAATAATAGCAAATTGCAATAATAATAACAGTCATCACGTAGACTATACATTAGACACATTAGACACTGACTATACATTTCCTTTTTTTCTTTTTAGAAAAAAACAAAAAAACATGTCACGTATAACTAGAAAGAAAGAAAGAAAAGAAAGAAAGAAAAGAAAGAAATAAATAAATTTATTGTTGGATAATAAATACAAAAACACATATTTTAAATATTTACGAATGAATCCAACAACAGTCCCCTCTCTATTCAGCTACTTGTTGCAGCATCACCTTGCGGTAGATACTCCAACGCTGGTTTTTACTAGTATTTGCGTAGTAGCTGAAATTCGATCAAAATACTTGTTCAAAAAACTTTGGTTTGTAAAAATAATCTATTTCTAAATATGTTTAATGAATAACTTGAAAGTACGTCAAAATTTAACAAAAACCATACAGGCAAGTTAAATATACTGAAATGTTTTATGCTTGACTATTTATATTTAGATAAATTTTGTGTCACATAAGCATTAAAAGTGATATTTTTGTATTGAGTTATGAAAAATTTTATGTATCGTAAAATAAAAACGCCTCCTTGTGGGCTCGAACCGTCAACCTTTTGGTTAACAACTGAACGTGTTAAACAATTGCGCCACGGAGCCGATATTTATTTTGCTGAAGTTTAATCACAGCTACAATAATCTTACGCTCATTTTTAACGTTACGGAAGTTTTTTGCTGGCTAGGTTACCCCTCCGCAACGCCCCGCAAGTAACTTCGTTCCAAAATATTTATTAAAACTAGTACTTATAAGGTCATAACGTAATTTAACAATAACTAGTGAATAAATTTTAAGAAAAAAAAAAAAAACTGTTATCAATTTTTTTTAATTGATAACACTAAATAACACTGAATGTCGTAGAGAAAAATGTCTTGAGTTTTATCTTTACCTATTTACGTATAAACTAACCAATAAGACAGATCTAAAACATTTTTTTTTTTGTATTGCCCTGAATTATTACATATCTTATATTTTGAAAAGTTGAATGGTGGCATATTTGATGGCCCTCAAAAACAGCAATTGATGAAAGAGACAGATTTTATTAAACTTATGACTGTTTCGGAAAGTAAATCCTGGAAAAGTTTTGTGTTTGTCGTCGAAAACTTCCTAGGTAACCATAAAGCAGGAAATTATGAAGAAATTGTACAAAATATGCTGACAAACTTTCAGACTATGGGAGAAAATATGAGTATCAAATTACACCATATCCCGCAGTTATCTGAATATTTTTTTGGATAATTTAGGCCATTATAGTGAGGAACAGTGAGAGCGGTTCCACCAGGATCTAAAAGTGATTGAGGAAAGGTATCAATCAGGCTCGGTGGGATTGTCACATGATGGCAGATTACGGCTCGTCTTTAAAAAAAGATTGTCCTCTGAAAAAATATAAAAGAAAAGCTCATAAAAGGCGTTTTATAAAAATATAAAATATGTTTTCAACATTTTCCTCTCTGTTTATTTCGATGTATCTGAATTTTTCAAAACAAAACTGACCTTATCTGTCATCTGTTATTTTTTTACTTGTTTCCGATTTTTGTAATGTAAAATGAAAATAAAGATTTAAAATAAAACGAGAGTAAATCTTACAAAATCATTGACAGTTTCATAAATTGTGAGCATAAATACATATATCCAAAATTAATCTTATTTCAAGGGCAACAAAATCACTGTAGACTAGTGTAATTATATTTACCTTTATCGCTATAATTTCGTAAAATTACATTAAATATTAAATTCTACATAGATACCCACCTCCTCCATAAAGTTTATTCTAAAAAAATTTATGCAATCATTAAAAATTATCGTATTTTTTTAATGAAAAAGGAATTCACCCGGAAGTCAAATTTATGTATTTGTTGTGAAATTTGTAATTGTCGTATCGATTATACAAAGGAGTTTGTTGTCGGTTACCGGCGCATTATGAATGCTTACCAAGTATTTTACCGTCTATATTTGCGTATCGGATACTCATAATCAAACGACTACCAAAACATGTAAAACTCTCTATCCGAACGTTCTCACACTGTAATACGTACAAAGACGCGTGAGAAAGAAAAATCACAAAATTGAATTATTACTGACTAACTGTCGGGCAATTAAACAATTTAAAAATTGCAGCGACAGTTATAGCATAGCGGACTGCGAGCGCAGGTGGATCCGGTGGATCGTGGTTTTCGGATTTGGGGGCGTCGTAAATTGTAATCGGTCGTCGACTTTGGTGTTTTTCTGGAAATGATTTCGGTTGGAGATTGATTTTCACAGCGGATAATGAACGCACGTGTCGCTTAACGACCGCCCTCAGATTTGATACACTGTCGTCGGGATCCGATTGAGTTGTCGTAACTATGAAAGAACATTTCTTTAATGTGTCGAGTACCCATAAAAATAAGACAATAGGAAAACAATGGAAAGCTGGCGTAAATGCCAGGTAAGTGCTCAAGGGGTTAATAAATATTTGGGTATTAATTCATTCTTTTAATTCGAAATACTTATTGAAAGATAATTAAATTGAAATGAATTTAAAAAATATGTTACGGAAATAAAAAAAAACTAGGCAACCATGGGCACTGCCGACTGAAGCAAAAACTCGAAACTGTTCTTTTTTTTTAAATTTGACAATTGATATTATTAGCATAACCTAACATTTGTCTGATTTTTACATCATTTTACAATTATGTATGTATATTTTCACGGAGTTTATTGATAATCAAAACATATAATAGGTTGTGTAAAGTATAAATTTTATTATTTACCTCTGAGCGCAAGCACTTAACCGCCATCTTTTAGCTTTAACATACAGTAGCATGTAGACGGCTGACATCATAGCAATGGTAACGCGATACGATTTTCTTCTATCGAGAATCACCCAACGCCGCTAAAGAAAGTTTCACCTCAATAATCATAATTTTATATTGAATTGTTTTGTAGTAAATTATAATGTAGATTTAGCCTAATTCTAATCAATTATTTCTTGTTTCTAAAGCTTATGATTACATTGAAGTAACATGTGAATAGAATACACGATAGTATGTAAAACAAACATGCCTTCGAAGAAAGTTAGTGGCGTGTGTAAACAATTTATTTGGCAAAACTTTTACAATAATTAAAAAAATTATTCGAAGACTGCACTTGACGTTGTAAGTGTCGGTTCTCACGAGAAATGTTCCGGTGGCATTCCGATAGTGTCCACTGAATTCTCTATCAAACGCGAAAGTCGTGCATATCCATTGAACCAGTCGACCAAAAAAGTCAACATAGTTCATATTTTTTTGTTTTTAATTTTCGTAAACTTCACACTGCTTAAATATTGTGATTTCGAAAGTTAATTTTATTATACGATAAAAAAAATAAGCTTTCCCAAACCATTATGCAAAATAACAGGATTAATGGCTCATAATTTGTCAATGCTAATGTCATCAATATCACTAAGCATACTATATACTTTTTTCCTGATGAAGGTACCAGTTTTACTCTGTAGTGGAATATTTAAAGACTGTATTATTAACATTACTCCTTCAAACCTATTAAAGTTCTGAGCTCTTTACTGCAGCGCTATGTATATAGATATAATAAATAATCATCCTAGCCGTTTTCGGCTACTATGGCTAGATTCTGTGTTTAACCCGTATATGACTAATGTATTCCATTTTTGCAGTAAATATACGTTTAAAATTAGCGCTTGTTAGGGTACCATCAACAAGTTATATATTAAAAAATATATTTGAAGGTTGTTTATTTTAAAACGTTCAATCTTGTAGTCTAATTCGAGCCTTCTTTGATTTTCAAACGTGTTCACTCTCCGCCGAACAAATTCCCACCATTCAGTCCGATTTTCGGCGAGTAACTCCCAGTATGAAGGTTCGATATCGTTTAACTTAAATACCTAGTAATAATTTATAAATAACGGCCTTCATTATCGTTAAAGGTATATATTACAAAAGAGCAGACATTCGTTCCGAGTTTTTGTTTCATGTTTTGCCAATGTGTGAGGAATTTTAATTTTTGAACCGAATAAAAGGAACGAGGGTGTCGACACACTGTTTTGTTTCCTAATCAACAATGGATTTGACGACTTTCGAGACCTCATACTGTGACCCTTTAAATGAAAGCATACTCTATGTCTTGTTTTGAACAAATTATTAGTATGGTTTAAAATAGAAGGGCAGAACAAACGCTCGTGATTCCAGTAAGAAGACTTTTGATGCTAACAATGATATATTATAGTTTCCGAGTCATCGGTAGCCATTAGTCTTGCATATTGTCTATGACGCGCTTTAGTTTTGCGCGTGGGCCGAGGAACATCCCAGCTGGATAGTTTAGATTGTTTACAAACATTTATAGAGGTATTATGTTTAATGGCTTCTTTAGAAGGTACTGTTCTGTTTAAATGACAACAATTTAGTGTCTATGATTAGAATAGAATTTACATAGAGTTCAATTAATATTGAAACATTTAGGCGTTTATTTCAATTTTCCAATTAAGATGTGTGTGTACTAACATAATATTCCAATAACAAGATCGTTTTAATTAAACCCGTTACCAATATTAGAAAATTTCCTTGTAGTTTAATTTTTATATTCTTAAAATTTAATAGTGTGAGCCTTGCTTTCTCGTCTTGAATAAGAGTGGTGAGACTTTCAAGGGTGACCTTTGTAAAGTTCGAGGTCCATCTAAAAATAACACGAATCTAGGACAGTCTTTTGACAAGGAGGTAGACTATCTCGGCAATAACCAAGTGGGTGGCGCACGCAGACGTGTCTTCAGTTTGAATCTATGTAGGTACGTAGCGAAGCCTCTATAACCTGCACGGATCTGGATGAGACTCGGCGTTCAACGAGTCATCTTAACCAACTGGTGAGTCTCGTCTACCTTCAGAAAAAAGGCCCGCGTTACCAACCGCATCTCGAAGGTCTCAAAGCGTATCGATAAATTTTACTACATATCAATCGCTAATTAACATAACTATACTTTGTGCACACAAAATTTTATCAAAATCGATCGACCCGCTTAGTCTGTTTGCTCTTTGATATATCGTTCCCGTGTACAAAGTACATCAAAATCAGTCAAGCTATTTTCAAGTGAAATCTGAACATGCAATAAGATAGTTAAAAAAAAATTAGATTCTAGATCGGTAAAGGCTGAAATAGACATTTGTCACAAAATCTGTTAAAACAATTACCCGGACAGACTTACTTCAGATTTATTATTAACCTATAGACACTCTGATTAAGTTCGGTTTGCAATTAATAACTAACTTAACCTTAATTTATAATTTAAGATGTAGCTCGAGTATTTCTTTATCTTTAGACAGAATCGTCCACAATTGTCAATGTTACGTTTACCGCACAAATGTTAAAGCTGATAAAAGATAGATTTTAAAAATTATTTAACCAATAAAGTTTCTACACCTTTGATATAATTTCTAGATCACGTGAGTATATTTCTAGAGGCACGCACGACTATCGTTTTGTAAACATTTATTGAAATAAAAACTATCGAATTAAAACTTCATAAAAAGGTTCGTTGTCCAACATCTTCATTTATCATTGGAAAGACAATAGAGAGGCTGTTACGACCAATGTCATCGATTGTCAGCAGTCACAAAGGAAGTAACAGTATAACAGTGTACTTTATTGTTTTATGGCTTAGCTTCTGTAGCTGCAGGAGGTAGCACCCTAAAGCATAATGTAAAAACTATGAAGCGAAAATACAGGCAATTAAATAGATTTACAACCGTTTGCCACGTTCTCGGAATGGTGATAGGACATTGAAATCTGTCTTTTGTTTTTTATAGCGTTGTATTTGTAATTATTAGCATTATAGGTAAGTACATAATAATAAATTTTAAACTAAATTGTGTTAATCAATGAAAGTGCTTAGTAATTTTATTAAAATTTACGGAAACATGTGATGATCTGATTATTTCGGTAAATATTTAAACAAAGTAGACACTATAATTAACTATTTATTTTAGAAAAATGGAAATGTCAACGGAAGTTATGTAATTTAAACGAAACATAAACATGAATTCCTAAACAGTATTAACAAACACTATCAATTTTGAAACGATAATAAACACAGCGATTTGTTGTCTACTAGATATCATTACTAATAGTAAAGTTTTAACTAATTCCAGCAACCGTTTACTATAAGTGTTTCTTTAATGACACTAATCTTTTAAAAGCAATTTATCTCTCAATTTTTATTTGTATTAAAAATTCATTTTAAATAGTACCTATATTTAACATTAGAGTCGTTTCAATCTCTATCTGAATTATAGTGTCTTGTGTAGCATCAATAAACTTGAAGTTGACGCCGTTAAAAGAACAATAAACTTGGCTTTCAAACTAAGAGCTCACCACAGCACTTCCAGTTTTATTAATACTTCGTCTAAGTACAGGAGAGCATTTACAAATACACGATTGTTTAACGTTTTTATTGACACAATTCTTGATTGTATTGTTTTGATAAGCTCTTTTCTAACTATTTAAACTACCAATAAGGTTATAAATTATTATGAAAAAGTGGTTCCAAAAGAGGTTCCTTTCCATTTCATTCCACCGAAAGACGTCTACTGCTGGACATAGATCTCCCCCCAAAATCTCAGCGATTACCAGTCTTGCGCCACCGGCATCCAGCGGATTCACGCGACTTTCACTAGGTCGTCGGCCCACCCTGTGGGGGTCCTACCTTAGTACTTTTTCGGTGCATGATAGCGCCATTCGAGAAACCGTTGCTCCCATCGAGCATCGATTTTGCGAGGAATTAGCAAAGTAACATAAATCAATTAAATTATAATGGATTTTCGCTAAATATCGACCTTAATTATTAGTATTTAACAGTTTAACAGTGAACTAAAAAGCCTTAATAGCTCCAATCAATACTTAGGAGATTTAACCGGAAAAGGTTAACTAGCACAAACAAAGATGCGTACCTTAATACGTACCATAATAACCTGGTTATTATCGTCATGAAAATTCTGCGGAATTCATCCTAGCTAAACCTATCCATTAAGCAATGATAAATAAGAAAGAAAAAATTGTCCCTTAAAAGCTCATGTGCCTAGCCTACAATGTGTTAGTAGAGTGATACGTAGGGTATTGAAAGTGTTGCTAGTGGATGAAGTGTCACTCAATGTATCCACTAGTGCAAGAGAAATTCTCCGTCTAAAAGTGTAGATACGATTCGCGATCGTCATTTCATTATTGGGGTCGATTTAGCAAGGTCAGCATTTGGTTTTCAATCTTCGGATCTGAGTTGTAGTAGGTAGTGGCTACCACCAGGGTATTTGCATGCGTTTCCACTCGATCAAAATAATTTTGTGATAGCTACTTGATTCATGATTCAGTTAAGTTTGTAATTTTGTGAAATGTAGATATGCTCTTTCATAATGTGGCCAAAATGGAGCTGGATGGTAAAGATGAGTACTATAGACGCTTTCTACAGTCTAATGTTATGGCGGAGGACTATTATACATAGCCTACTTATAGTTTAGAATTTAGATGAACAAGAATGGAGCCTAGGATCATCACGGTCTCATTCCTGACGACTTAAAGGTGCTGCCAAAAAAAGGGGTTTCCGCGAGTGATACCTAAATACTTGACTCTATTGGACCAAGGGTTTTCTATACCTAGATATCTAAGTGTGCCCATTTCCATCCATTTCCATTCCCATTTCCATGTGGATTTAAATCCACACGGATTTAATTTGTGATTTGATGACGTCAAGAGGATGGTGGTATTTTTTTTTAGATTGATATCAATTCTCCATGCAATTCAATATCGAATATTAAAAGTTAATATTGAGATCAACCCAACAATGTGTCGATTTTCCTGACTGATCATTGACACTGATCTAAAATTTTAAAGAAAAAAAAATAATTCAAATTTCGCTAAAACAGATTGAGGTCGCATATTGGAACCGCCCGCATATCAATAGGCTCATTTGAGTAAGGCCCACGACAACTATAGAGCTCGAGATAGCATGTTTAGTCGATCGGATCAGATCGATAGGATTTTTGTCTAAGTAACTATTTGTATAATTTTAATAGGGGACTACAATACAGGTTATGATTGGTTTGGAATGAAATGGTAAGTGTGAATTTGTGTATTTATATTATTATTATATACTGGATGATAATTCTAGCTCGCATCAATATCATATATAACATATGGATCCACATTTGACAATATAGTTGACAGAAACGATTCCTTTGCTTATTTGTGTGAACTGGTTTTATTCGTCGACAAACTTTAGAGTCTTCATTGTACTAAAGTAGAATATTAATCAATTATATACAATTTATTCGTTCTATATTATGCATTAAATTTGATACTTGGTTAAAAATCAAATTATAATGTTATCCACACGTACTAAGTCTTGATGAATGATAAATTACTGAGGCTATTTTAAATTTTACATATTTTATACAAAAGAACTCGAATAGTATAAGAGGAATTTACAGATTACTGAAACTTATATTTTGAGAATGTCAACATAAAATAAAACTGGAATAATATGTCATTGAAAATATACAAGCGTATATAATTCTAGAGACTTCTTTTATAATATTGCAAAAATGTGTTCTGTTTTTCTTTCAAATAAATAAATGCTCTATTCATATATTATATAGTTTGTTATATCGACTTACATGTTAGTGCAAGCCATAATATTGTACTGTCAATTGACATGCATGCTGGTATATAAATGCATTTTCATTTCAAGAATAAGTGAAGTGTAATAAAACCTTACATTAAAAATTTATAACTATAATAAATAATATTATTATTTTTTAGTATAAATATGCATATAGGTATTAGGTGTATGATGTCGAATGCTTATAGGTACGTCTTATTCATCCCTGTATTTATTTTGTTACGCATAGTAAGGTCTAAAGATATTCCAATTATTTGTACTGCCATCCATTCCAACCATGAATACAATCGAAAAACGTCTGCTGGACATAAGTCTCCTTCAAAGATTTTCAAAACGACCAGTCTTGCCTCACCCGCAAGCAGACTCCTGCGACCTTCACCAAATTGTTGGTGCACCTTGTGAGGGGGGGGGGCTACCATTATTGTGCCACAATCGCCACGCTTCGTAGGCGGGTTAGCGAACACAGTCAGGTTTTTATCGTACTCAAAGCATGCTGCTGCCCATCCCCTGGTTTATCCCTTAGTCACCTTTTACTACACCCACGGGAAGATGTGGGGTGCTACTACTATTCTTAGCCGGCACCACACGAATGTACTGACTAACAGATAAAATAATCAAAATTCTATTTAGTCTTTATTATATTATATAATAAATAGATACATCTGAATATATAGATATACTACATATCCAATTGTTTAATCATTTAAATCGTTGTATACTGTATGTGTCATACATATTTCATCATAAACCATAGTACCCATATAACCGGAACTGTTATACCTACCTGTATTGAAAAACTGACAATAATGGTACCACTTCACACCTATTACGTTACACCCAGCTTCCATTCATTCTTTAACGCCACACACAATGGCGTCAACATAAACGTCAATATGGCGGCATTTTTCATAAATCGAACCGTCTTTATTCTCACCAGCCAGTATTTGATGTTCGCTACGAATTATTCGGCCTCCTTTTTCATTTCAATGTGTAATTCTCTTTTATGTTAACTGCGCACATTCATAAAATGACGGAGCAGTAACGCCCATAGTTTGCGTGTGGTAAACTTGGGTGGCTATAAAGTGAGGTATGAGATGCTGGCGTCTTCTGCATAGTTCAGTTTATACAGTGTCAAATAGCAGATCGTTTACAAATTTGTACTACGATAAAAAATATCTTAAACAATCGGTTCAGCTAAATTTGTATTAAATTTAATACTTATGAAATGTAGGTATTTCAGAAATCTATTGCTATCGCGTTGAGCCGCAAAGAAAGAATTATTTATTTATTTACATTAAAAATTTTGAGCTCGTGCAAACACAAAAGGGTCAAATGCAGCTCGGGGTGATTTTATTTATGCAAAATAGAACAAAACATCACTTCGTAATACCCTGTTTCCTCCTCCAAGACTGAACCGATTTTTCATTTTCTTTCAGTTTTAGAATAATAAAGACTTTGGCTATGCTTGTATTTTTGCTTTTTTTAAATTTTATCAATCTAATTTGTTTGACGAACGTCTGAAAATGACATTAAAAATCGAGCTATTTTGTCATTTTCAAATTCTTCTAGTTTCTACAATAACTAATTTATAGAAAAAATCAAAAAGTACGGACAGGGCGGTGGTGGATATATATTATTTGGTACAAAAATATTTACCATAATGCTATGGTTCAGGGAGGAAACAAGGGACTACGTTTGTATGGAAAAATGCCGCTAGGATATCTTCTTAACAACTAAGTTTTAAGTCCGATGCAAATCTGTAATTTCAAAGATTTTTCTTGCTTTATAAATATTTAGGTACGATTTAAGTGCGATAAGTGACTGAATATTAAAAGAGATTAATTTACAAATAAACGTAATTTACTTTTATTATTTTGAATGTAGAGAAATCAGTGAAAAGTGTAGGATAACATCGAAGACATTCGCGACTGCAAAGAGAATATTTTGCTACAGTTTTACAGCTTAGACAAACTTCCAAGAAAACTATTTACTAACTAAACGTACATTTGTTTTTGAATTACCAATAACGATTGACCGAATATAACGATTTTTGCATCAATGGTATTTATGATTACGATCCAGGATACGAATTCTTTTCCACATTGCATACTCCTTGCTTTATTTTTATTTATTTGTACCATAGACGTATAAAGTTGTAAGTAAGTCAGTTACTATATAGGTCTATAATTAGATCTAACTTACACCTTAATTCTAGTGAAAAATGGCACTCTCGAAATTCACCTCATTGTAACTGATTTCAATATTCTGTAAAATTTGCAATCACGTACCTAATGACTTGTGAACGCTCAAGTCTTAATATAATATATTCCGTTCCTCTCACTATTGGCTGAAAAATAAATATACGATCAATTTTTTCACCAAATTAATTGAACAGAGAGAAAATTAATCCAAATTTTAAGCTTATAATATTTGTATTTAAAAACTCTATGCGAGTTCTTGATGTGATTTCGGTCTGTCACGTCTCCTAGTTTTTAGTTCATTAACTTGGAATATATGACTATATTTTGGTCACATTTTACGTGATATGATTTGGTTATTGTACACAAGTGAAATGTATCGAAAATAATTACATGGAACGTGAATTCTGATATCTCAAAACAACTTCCTTGGAACGCTCTATAATAAAATGGCCGCCACTTTGTTAAGATACTGAACATTAGGAAAAAGATACAAAGTTGTGTCTAAAGAACTTGTATCCAGGACTGCACTGTATATACTTAAATATTTAAATTTATCTCATTTCCTTACTATAATTTAGGCTTATACAATAACATGGCAGACCTCCCAAGAATTGTAATTCAATTTTACCGAATGTCATCAATAACAGGCTGCAAATCTATCGTCAGTAGCAAAACCACAGGTCCGAAGAAAGGGCAACCACCCACCGGTAGCATCATAGTTTGGTTTCGAACAATACACTAATGTACAGACAAAAACAACGTGTAAACGCATTTAAACACGATTCTCCGTCTTGTGGTATTCAATTTACACAGGCTGTATTGCTACCGTAAAGATCCTTTGTTCTTCTGGCGACATGAGGTCCGAAATACTGCGGTCGTCGGTATTCATCTAAAAATTCCTTGCATTGTAAATTGAGACGTCCAAGTACTCGAGGGAAAGGATTCTTATTTTCAGAGAAACGGATATAATTGTTTTATTGGTCCGTTCACGGAATACCTAACCAATGGAGTTTACATAATATGTTAATTGAAAAATGTTAAGAATATTTTGCTCCCAAAGCTGCGTCGTGATTGGTTCATTACAAGTGCTATCAAAAATTAATTACACTCATGGATGATAGCGTGAATTAATTCAAGATTATCTATTTATAAGTTAACTGGTTAAACCCTCGCATGAAATTATACAATATGCGGCCTACGTAATTCTTATGAATGGGCTTTATTTTTTATCAAAAAATCAATCTTGAGCGACTTTAAAGCCGAAGAAAATATGGGTTATTATTTATTACAGTTATGAACTTCTTCCTACAATGGTAACAATATTTTAAATTATGATAATTAAGTGTTTTATAACATAGAAGTCAATGTTTGAATATAAACCCAAATCGATAGTTTTTTTAAAGTGTATTATTTAAACAAATACTCACCTAATTGAAAAAAAAATTGTTTGTGTAATCAAAAGTTATAATTTGTATACCACAAATTATTCAAAATTTTATGAGTATTACTAATTATTTTATTTTATTACTTGCTATTATCATCGTTAGTTAGTTTTAAAGTTGATCTATAGAAAAATATTAACTTAAATTTTAATTATTGACTACAATATTAATGAATAAATTTCTGTTCGTTTATTCTGGATTTCTTTTTCGAGGGAAATTAATATCAGAACTGTGAAGTGTACAATCTACGGAAAACTTTATCGTGGATAAAATATATTCTCAGGAATTAGGTCAATACTTGTTATAATAATATTAGCTTAATGAGGGTCTATGAATTTAATTGTTCAATGTAGTCCATTAATGTGTCGAGTACCCGTAAAAATAAGACAATAGAAAGACAATAGGAAAACAATGGAAAGCTGGCGTAAACGCCAGGTAAGTGCTCAAGGGGTTAAATAACTCTCTGCATTTTATTTTGTAGATAAATAAACATATCCAAGTATATCTACATTTAAGTACATATTTTGTTCTGACCAACATATGTTATAACTATGAGTGTGTTTTCATAATTAAATGTCATATTTATTTTTTATAAATGGTTAAAAATGTATTGGATTTTCCAAGGGCGTAGACGATATTTAAAAAATGTAAATAAATACCAAAATGGCGGCGCGGTGTCACTTAAGGGGCGAACAAAATAATCAGGGCAGTAATGGCAGCCGTTTATTTACTTTTTGCGATTTATATTAAACTCGGGCTAAACTTTGGGGTGACTTTGAATTTATTTGTTGGGGTTTTGTAATGGTAACGCAGTTCGGTTATGCCTCGTTGAGTGGGGGATGGTATTGAACTTTAGGGACTGGGTGAATGGGGAATTCTATCGTTCTAAATTAAAAGTTTAATTTATCACTCAAAATGGGGTGTCATGGTTAAATGATATGATGCATGTAAATAAATAGGTACCTTTGAAATAATATTAATTGATCAATGGATTCAACCGAAAGACGTCCTGGTCATAGGTCTCTCCCAAAAGTCGGGGAATTGCCATAATCGACACGCTAGGTACGCGGGCTTACGATCGCAGTAGGTGTTTGTGGGTCTCAGAGGATGCTGCTACCCATCCTCTGTTTTATACCTTAGTCTCCTTTTCCGATATCCACGGGTAGATATGGGATGGTACTATTATTAGCCGGCACCACACGGTTATTCATTAGATTTCCAATTTTACTAACAAATGTTCAGTAAGTGTTTTATTTTGTAGTGTTATTTTGTATAGGATATTAGGCAAAATGATACTTTAGTTTAGGATTTTTTTTAAATAATTTCACTTTTTAGATTTTCAATTTTCATATTAAAACTATTCTACATGTAATATAGAGCATATAAATAATGGCTAAAAGTAAATATAATGATTTTCACTGAAAAAAATTCTTCATATCAGACAACCAAAGTCACAATATCTTTACTAATAATAAAATTGTAAATTGTACGTGTCTGTACCTTTCCGATTTTCGTAAAAATAATTATTGCAAGAGACTAAAAATAGGTAATTAAACACATTTCTATTAATTTTAGAAATGTCTATCTGTCTGTTTGGTTGTGCAGGTATCAATTAGAAAGTACTGAGTATATTCTAAAAAAATCAATAAATAATTATAAAGTATATTTAGGGGTAGCATTAAAACTTTATTTCATTAAAATTGGTCAACACTATCAAAAGTTATAGTAATGTGAATGACATACGGCGACTTATTCGATAATGCGTGTTAGTCTTATTCGAGAAAAAAAAAAATGATGGATTGATTGAAACTGAACAAAATTATAAAATATAATTGAAGATAAAATATATGTATAATATGTAAATAATAAATATCTAAGACTAAATGAGAAAACAGTATTTTGATATTTTATACAATTTCTAGGCATTTTAGCCGTTGTATGAAAGAGTCATGTTATAGAAGTAGTGAACTGAATTTCAATTATAATATCAATAGGTAAATATGGCGGGTAAAATAATATTATTTAATTATAATTAGACGGTTTATGTTTTGCTTATTTTCGATGATATGTGGAATGAAGTGTTATGAAAGGTGAATACGTAAGCAAATTATGTATGTATGTGTTTGTGATGATTATTCATAGATGCCACTATACTGATTTTTAATAACTTAGACTGATTTGGAACATTACAAGAACATAGATAACCTATACCTATGACAAAAAAATCGGGACAAAATCTACTGATTGGAGATTGAAGATTTTTATGTACATTGATAATGTTGGAGAAAAAAACTACTACAGGACACATTTTGTCTGTTTGTTCAAAATGACGCAAAAACTACTGACCCGCTTTCGGTGAAATTCGGGATGGGGCGGGCCGGGAAAGACATAGGTTGTCTATTAGAATATAAATGTCGGAATCTCACGCGAGTGAAGTCGCGGGCACAGCTAGTTTTACTATAAATTTTAGTAACCATTGCACCGTTCAAACTAAGACATAATAACTATTTAAAAAAAAATTCAAGTACAAACATATAACAGCATTCTGTTATTTTTGTAGTATAATAAATATTAATGGATATTTTTCATGAATGAACATATTCGCTTGGGTACTTCTAACATCTACTACGGCAACTGAATGAAACGATCAATTGAAAAAAAAGATTTATAAAACAATATAAATCCACAGGTAAACATTAAATATTTGTTAATAAATAAATCGTAAATTTGTTCCCACACTAACATCACACACTATTAGGCATGGTTTAGCAACAGTGAATAATAAAAATTGACATTAAAGATGGCCGCAAAGATAACTCAATGATTCAACCATCTTCATGCTTGTATTTTATATCACTAAACGATGCATGAAATTATCGAAAGTTTCACTGTAAATAAAGAAGTCTGCTGTTTGTGACTCATCCTCTATATATTCCTCATATATTTTCTAATGTCATATAAAAACTACACGTAAGTAGATACGAGAATTCATACCCCTCGATCATATTATGCCTTTTTAAACCTTTTATTGCGAGGTCTATCTACCTATCCATACTTAAAGTTAAATTTTGATGAAAAAGGAGTTCATATATAACGTGCCTTTAAGCGCGGGTTAACTTTTTAAACAGACATTGTTTTTTTCATCATTATTTTAACATCCATTCATAGGAAATAAATAAGTTATATATATATACATGTTTAGGAACTGGTTACGTGCCCGCGGCTCCGTCTGCGTTTTATACATTCTTTAATGCGTAATATAGTTTTGAAATTATCATTGCAAAATAATGTTTTGACGGTGCTAAATCGTATTTTGTTCACAATTTCATGAGTTTTAGTTGCTTACGGTAAACTCAAAATAATGGAGCCCAAGTTACGCGGAGTAACTTCAGATATCTACTATCTCTAAAGAACAAGTTTCAAGAATATGATATCTTAACTTTGCCCTCCTAATACATCTTCGATAACTTAATGCATATTCGTAAAAATTTAGACAAGCTAGATCTAGTGAATGATCGTCATAATTTTAATATTATAAGTAAATACAAGTTGGCCGTCCCACGCTTTAGGTTAAGTAAGTCTAATAAAAGCTTTATAGGTAATAAGTATTCGGTTTTACAATAAGATCCCAAGTAACATTACCGATTTACCTGACAATAAGTTCAAGTATTATGTCAAGCAAGTTTTAATCTCAAAAGGTTATTACAGGGTGGATCATTACGTGAACGATAGTGATGTCTGGAATTAACCAACATCTCTGTACGCATCCGCTAACATTAGCTAAGACTACGATTTGTATAGTTTTTTATATGACAAAAAAAATGATATATGTATATTATATTTATATAAAAAAAAGAACCAGATCGAGTTTCTTGCCGGTTCTTCTCGACTGGGTTGTTTTCCGAACCAGTGGTAGTGTTTTAGACGTTCATAAGCGCCTTCTTAGGGCCTAAATTGAATAAATAAATTTTGATTTTGATTTTGATATATGCTAAAAAATGTCGTGCCAAAATCAGTTCTGCAGTTCCGAAGATTAATAAGAACAAATAGACAGACAAAAAAAATGTTTTTTGTAGTAAGTAGTAAGTATCCTATACTATACATTCACATATATTCAGTAAAAAGTTGTTATTTCGATATGTCAAATAGACACTTAAATTTTATTTGTATGTAAACGTTGAAAAAAATTAAGATTGAAATTAAAAATTAAGAGTGCTGCCTACGTATGTACCACCAGGCGAAACGTATAGTTATATAGGTATCCTGTAATTTATTTGTATTTTGTTCATGAGTACGTTACTTTATCTGAAGCACTTACTGATATGTATTTCACATGAAGAGATTTCATGAGCATCCTCTTGGTAAATTCACAAATTGCTGAACAGATGAGTCTAAATAATTAAAGAGTTTCCGTTAAGATTTTCCTCATTTAATATTTTAATTTAATTATTTTGTTTCATTAAGCTGGTTATTAACATGTTCATAATTTATAACTAGGAATTAATGAAATGTTTATTTATTACTTAGAATAAATATTTAAATTAAGACATTTTATATGAAGGGTTGTTATTGATCTTTTGTATTTTTGTGACATCTTCAAATATAAATTACTAGAAAACGACTAAACAAGGTTAATAATGAACTGAATTCAAGAAATGGTCTCAAGCTTCATACATAGTAATCTAAATTTTAATACTTACTGTATTAGATTAAAATTAGCTCACAATAAATCCGCATAAGACATGCATATTCACGTAAATAAAGTTACAGGGTGTCTTTTATTGTGAACCATTCAGTTTTAAAAGTATTTTACAAATGTCGTTACCTTTCTTAGGAAAAAAAAAATATTCGGAAAAATGATTTAAATATTGCAAAAAAAGTTTATGACATTTTTTTTTTCTATAGGTACCGATTGTATTTCATGGCGTGAGATAAAGTACCATTAATTTTTGTTAGCATCATGATTATATTTTTAAATAAATATTTTGTTACGTATAAGTACAAAGCTTTGTTCCATAATGACTAAACAATTTATGTGTGTTTCGCCCGCGTTTCATATGTTCTTAACTATGTTTTAATTTTTTTGTACGGAACCCTATCTTTTACCTCATTTTTTTAGTACTAAGATAAAGTAAAAATACTTTTTCATAAATTCAAACACTGTGAATTCAGCCGGATTTTATTCATTTTTTTATGAGTTTTAATTTGTTCACACGATACCCTAATTATATTAGAAAAACAAAAATATCCTAAATTACGCGGAGTATCTTTAGGTATCTACCAAAAAAAGCCCCGTCAAAATCGGTCAAGCCGTTCGGGAGATTACCCGGAACAAGCAGATAGACAGACGAACATTTTAAAAATTGTATTTTTGGCATAGGTATCGTATATACATTCATATGTATTTAGTAAAAAATTGTTATTTTGACATTACAAACAAACACTTCAATTTTATTTATTACAATAGATAGTATTTAAAAGTGCTTTACTTAGCGATTTCATATCAAAATATATTGTTGGATAAAGCGCAACTGCGTTTACCCTAGTCGCTTGACGCGTAAAATCATACTTATAATGGCTGAGATACGTGTAAAATTAAGTGTTAAAAATTAGTTTAGAAATGCTGATTAGATCCAGGTATTTAGTGACACCGGTGCCCGATTGAGCGGTCACATCTCCTACCGTACATTCACACATCTGATACGCCGCGTCATATCACAATGTTATGCTTCGTTCACTCCATTGTGATACCCGTTGAATTCATGTCACATGCTTAATTATATATAACACTAATTTAGAGTGTGTTCAATCGATGTATATTCGCCTTTAATCATATTTAATATTCATTAAGTGGTTAAGGAAATAATGTATAGTTCTACGATTTTACTATTATCGATTTGTATTTAGTTATTTTAAAATATTATTGCGGTTCATATTCATAATAGTTCTTTAGTCTAATTAATTTACCTTTGATTATGAATGTAATAAGCTTGAACTGTGCAATTAGAGCAATTATGTGGTATCTAATTGTCGAGTAAATGACGAGATTTTAGAGCAGGTAGTTATTCTTTTATTTGGAAATAATTATAGTAACTTACAGTATGTA
Source organism: Samia ricini (assembly GCA_014132275.2). Lineage (NCBI taxonomy): Eukaryota > Metazoa > Arthropoda > Insecta > Lepidoptera > Saturniidae > Samia > Samia ricini. The sequence continues at coordinate 8,777,314 of AP028159.1, forward strand.
TTTTACGTGATACGGTGAGCGTGAATTCTTTTCGTATTACTTACTGCCTTTACTTATTAACTTACTTTGTGCAACCAGATGCTGAAACGTCGAGAAATGAAACTACAAGTAAGTGTGCGTTGTAGACCTAAACTAAACTCCATCGAAATTTCTAACAAGGGCCCGCAATTACTTGTAATATCATGTGTGGATATAGGTTTTAAAATCTGGTTATTTAGATCTGAGTAGTATTGAACATTCACGTTGTTTCACGAACTAGATGTTTCCTGACTCTGCTTGCGTGTTTATATTCTACAAAAACTATTCAATGGTATGCACATTTTAAAATATTTAACCCCTTGAGCACTTACCTGGCGTTTACGCCAGCTTTCCATAGTTATCCTATTGTCTTCCTATTGTCTTATTTTTATGGGTATTGACTTAAAATATTGCTAGATAATATGCTGGCGGTAACTTTTTTACTTACCTTCATTATTTTCTTTTCATTATATCTTATCTTTATTATTTCGTTACGTATTACGTATTGTATAAATGGATTTATATACGAAAGAACACGATTCTTTCGGTCACTTAGTCGCATTTTTTTCACCTTGATTACTTTTCCTGTATACTCAAACACAATATTTAAAGAAACTTACTAAAACCTGACCAGATATCACATTTCCAATTTAAAAAAGGAACATGTAAATAGGTTCAGTGGTTCTCGTGTTATACTTAAGCTAACTAACGGACATACACACTATAGCTATGTATATAATGAAAGGATTATAAAATAGTAAATTGGCGAAATCTGATAAGTAATAACAAAAATGATTAATTACGTCAATAGTTTTTTTCTCACATTCGTCGAAGGAGCCTTTATATTGTGTTCACATTATGGCCTTGACGTTCAATGATGGATTTAGAGTCATTGATATTTTCTAAAGTACTGAATTCAATTGTTATATTAAACATAACTACCAGTATTACACATGGGAATAACCAATCAAACTATGACGTTTCTGAGATGTTCCGAGTGCTTGTAATCAGTCAAGACTCAATATATTTCAACTCGTCAATCATGAGCATCCGAGGCATTTTGTATGCGGACGCTTTTTCATTCTCATTTGTACATTGGAACTCAATTAAAATTCTCGTCTTCTCACTGGGTATGTGATTGATCATAAAACTCATCTGAAGGACACGTTGTGTGGATCTTAATGTAGTTATTTTATGTGTATTTTATTATTGCAATTCCGTGGAACTTAATTAAAGAATAATTGATTAGCTCGTCTGTAGGTAACTACGTCACAGCGAACGTAATATTGTTGGGAGATTGGAAGTTGTTTATAGAAAACAATTATATTAATAATAATATATATTATATATATTATATATATATTATATATAATATAATAATATATAATAATAATATAAATAATAACAAGTTTATTTATGTTGTATATTTATTTATTTATAATCTAAAAATCAATCTAATACATTGTTATAAAATAATGCATATATCAAAATATTATTAATCAAATCAAAACTTATATTTTATTAACATGGAGTAATACTAATGTTTGTTACAAGATAATAGTTATTTGTACAATGCGTTTTCAAATAACAATGTGCATGGACTTACGCCATATTGTGACGTCATAGCCAAAGTTAATATTGATATGTATTTATCTCAAGACAAAAATCTTCCACTAGTGTGTGTTGCCAGTGATGACTTACATTATGAATAAATAAAGATCCGACAAAATAAAATGTAATAGAGATAAGAAAAGAGATAAGAAATAAAATAAGGATTGTAAATTAGAAATAGGATTTAAGTAAATATAAAGATACGACATGACCAATCATATGTCTGAGAAAAAAAAAGTGATGACTTACGGCACTGAGACGCAGTCGCTTACAATCGGCATAATTAGAAATCTCAAAGTTACCTACAGGCCAATTAAGAGCCCTATGCTCTGAGTTTCACTGCGTGATCGAATCAGAAATGACGAGATCCGCTGAAGAAGCAAAGTATCCGACATTGCCCGAAGAATTACTAAACTTAATTAATTAATTAACTGGCAATGTGTAAAACCGATGTACGAGGGGGCAATGTTTCCTCGAATGGCTGCCGCGTACCGGAAAACGCAGCAGGATAGGCTTCACACAAGGTGGACCGGCGACCTGGTTGAAGGATGCGGAAGTCCGTTGGATGCGGATGGCGCAAGGCCGTTCGTTGTTGAGATCTTTGGGAGCGACCTATGTCCAGTAGTGGACGTCTTTTGGTTGAATGGGTGGATGTAATATTAATAACACTATAATTGTATTATGTAAAAAAATTGAGGGTTGAAACGTTATGAAATATTTCAAATATTTTCAATCATTCAGCAATCATTTTTCTCAATCATCGCATCATCTTCCTTTTAAATGTTATTCTATGTGAGTGGTAAGTAGAAAACAGTTGATTTCAGACATCTATTCCGCATGTATCGTATTTTTGAAATTCAAATAAATTATCTATTTACAATTTAAAAACTTTAATAAAACATTACATCAATTTTTAAACAATATATCAAGATCAATTCACTGTACGTAACTAAAGAAAAGTGATGTAAAATTAATTATTCGCCATCGGCACGCTATTCTAATAATCATAAATAATACGAGCAATCGGATCAAACGCTGTGGGTCCCCGGTTCCTGAACAATGTGCGAAACATTAAATATATCAACAAAGGAACTTTTGACTTCCATAGTACATATACCCGAGCAAACTTTAACAAAACAAGTCAAATATCAACTCCAAGCAATATGGAACCTTAAAACGTTTGAGTTAAAGTGCACGAATGTCGAAAATGAGGGTAATGGAAATTTATTTTATAGTTGTCGCTCGGGACAGCTGGCGTAGCGTGGAAAATCGATTTTCACGTGAGACCGACGGATGTCGCAGATGCGCGCGACTATACGGTCGTCGCTCGTCTGCACCCAAAAATACGCGTTATATTCTAAAGGGAAATATAGGAATTATAGGAGCGGTACACTTTTATCATGTAATTTTTATTTGCATATTTTAGTGGGAGCTGCAGTAAATAATACTCCAATTTAAAAATAGCATTTGCTTACGATTTTATTTGCTTTGTTTGTCATGTTACATACACCATTTATTAAATATAATTAATTTCTGTTAGCAAAAAAAATGTAAGTATAATTATTTTCCTAGTATCGTTTATTGTACAATAAATTATTTTCAATATTTTTTTCCAACTAACGAAAGATTATAAATTAAAAGTAGTAACGACTTTACTCAATTGATCGATTTACAATGAAAGTTATAAAATTATGATTTCTCTTTTACTTTCCTAAAAAGGGATTGTTCCGATTGATTAGTCAAACGTCACATTATTACCAAACAAAAACAATATCCGAAAGCGGCCGTAGACCACACAGGGAAACAAATACGGGCGCGAAATTCACGAACCTATCACCGGCACAAATCGGTTTAACGCAAACTTATGATCGTCATGAACCGTTCTATTTGTTTTTAGCGGGCCGTAACCGGGATTTCGTATAAAAACATCAAAGGGGGTGGTGCGTAAGAGTCAACTCGAAGGAGTAATTATGATTTGTCTCGGTTAAGAGGAAATAGTTTGTGACGTTAATTGTGGCTGTATTCCGGGAACGATATGCATGCGTGCGACGTCGGCTAAGGTTCCGTGCTATCGTAGACCTACTGGCAACTTTCTAGTGATAAAAGTTGTTGGTGATTTCGCTAGGCAACTGTTTTTTTTTTTTCGTCTGACAATCGACCAGCGAAAGGTTAAGTCAGTTGCTAACGCTTGCAAAGCCATCAAGAAAGGTTTGTTCTCAAGAAATATAAACAGTAATACTATGGCTTTTATGGAGATTTCTCACATGAGTTGATTATAGGATTATAATATTAAATATTAGGGTTATAATTAACTTATAAAACTTGCGTCTACTCACACGGAATACAAAAAGAAGATTATTGACATGTTAGAAGTCAAAAAGTAAAAAAAGAATACTTGAAGAAATTCATAGAAACATAATAAGACCATGAAAATATTGTAAGAATAAGGTAAATTAGTTTTTGTATTGTTTTTCAAAATTGTTGTTATCAATAAAAACGTTATATTTTTCTAAATACAATATTATAGTATATCTTTAGAATACAACCCAATTAAAGTCCAGTTATCGCATAGTTTAACTAGTAAGATCATGTAGGAGTTAAAGCCTTCCCACACTATTCGGTATGGGCGGACGGTATGCTCGGCTTGCACCCGAGAACGGCGCGCTCTCTGTGAGTGGAACACCGTGACGCATCGCGATTTCCACGCATCCATCCCCGCAAAGACGAGCCTTTGTCACAAAGGAAATTAACTAGTTATACACGTGTGTGTTTATGATTCGTATCGCTGTGTGAGTATCTACGGTATCGTCAGCATGTAATGTATAATATAAACATTTACTATATTAGAAAATGTTATTTATTTTTGTATTATAAGTATGTATTTGTAAATGACTGATTCATTTCACAATATAATTTATTGCTGATATATTATTACGAAGGACACGTACATCGACTAAACTGACAGGCGACCGAGAGAGAGTGTTGCCAGTAATATTTATCACATTTACTAAGAATCCGGAACAGACAATTTAAGTATAGTAAGTATAAGATTAGCAAAACGTGTCCATGTGTGAGTACTTACTGCACCATCAACGTGAATAATATAAATTAAACATTATTAAGTACGACAAGGATCTTTTGGTATGTGGCTTAAATTGGAATTAACACAGTAATCTTAGGAAATGTCATATTTAGACAATTCCATCCATTCAACTATAAGACTGCTGGACATAGCTCTCCCCCAATAAGGGAGGGGGGATTGCCGTAATAACCACGCTTGGCAGATGGGTCGGCGATCGCAGTAAGATGTTATTGGTACTCAGAGGACGCTGCTGGGCTATCCCCTGGTTTATATCCCTTAGTCGCCTTTTACGACACTCACTGGTATATATGGGGTTGTACTATTCATAGCCAGCACCACTCAGCTCAGAGCAATTAGCTCAGTATATTTTTCATATCTTCAACCTGCTTGTAGAATACGTAATTTAAGAAAAGATTTACGTAAGGTTCATTGGTTGTGGAGTTGTAAAAAACGTTAACGGATTCATAATTATAGAAACAGAGAATCATTTCCTTTTGTAATATGTAAGGTAATTTGTTGATTACCCATAAAAACGAGACAATAGGAAAACAATGGAAAGCTGGCGTAAACGCCAGGTTATTGCTCAAGGGGTTAAGATATATTTTATTCGTTACTTTTTTACACGATATAGGCTAAAGGCAGTGCTTTGATAAAAATCTCACCTGATGTGGTCCAGGATGTAAACAATCTAAGCCTAGAAGAGGTACTGGTCCTCAAGTGATGCTGCCGTAATACACCTGTTGATATTTGGCGACAGGTTTTCAAACTTAAGGGTGGTAGCTACGCATGCGGGCATTATTAGAAAATGCCCTATCTCCATGGTATGGTTTCCTTACGGTGTTTTCCTTCACCGAAAGCTCTGGCTGATTTTAGAGTTAGATAGGTGAACTCGAATCCGCTTCCATTGACGCGCAATCCGGCCGCACTACCCACTGCGCTATCATCGCTTCGTACATAATCACTTTTAACATAAGTCAATCGATAAATAAAATTAAATATGTTACGGTGGCAATAGTTTACTTTATTTGCTGTCCATACCTAGTAATAATCAACCGACAGTGTGCCAATGATGTAAGGGATATATAATATAGCTACAAAGTTGAATGAAAAGTCCCATTTAAGTAGACGATGGGTGCTTTTTGTATATTTTAAAAATAATTTTCGGCAGATGTTGCCCCTTAATCGATCAAGTATCCACGTAAAAAAATGTTACTTTTAGGATCCATGAAATTACTATATGTTGCATTGAATTTTATAATTAATAGATTGTAAGTAGTCGATTGTAGTAATTATTTAAAAATAATTGTATAATCCTGCTGTACGATGTATATTCTGTTTGTATGATGTTGATTGAAATAAATGATTTATTATATATATTGGACGGGCCGCTTTGTTTGATTATATCACGAGGACGGATTAACTGAATTCGATAAAAAAAAATGTTGGTCTCTCGTGTATTCAAAGAAAAACTAATTTTCATTTACCTTATAACACAGAATTTATTGATTCTGAGGCGGTACGAGGTTCGCCTAGATAGCTAGAAGTAAATATTTACTGTTTAATGCGTAATCATTCGTTGTATGAAATTAGCCAGTATATATATTTAAACAAACTAGTGTTTGACAACTACAATTGTTTAATTTTTTTTCTATTGATACAACACTAAAATTCGGCAATAGCTACAATTCATTCATTCAACCAAAAGAGGTCCACTGCTGGACATAGGTCTCCACCAAAGATCCGCATCCTGCTAATAACCTACTATAATACTAAAATAGCTACTAAACAAAAAAAAATCGGTTGACAGAGGAAATAAAATTATTTGCCTATTTGTACATAGATTAGCGACCAGTTCGGCTTCGCGCGGGTTTATAGAAAATTAAAATAGTAAAATAAATAAAAAAATACAATCCGTTATATAGTATTTGAGTTTATCCGTAACAACAATTTAACCTCTTTATATAATATAAATGTTGTCAATAATTATCTACTTTATTTCCTTAGTAACCTTCATCAGATTCCATTTTGGTCCACCTTTTGAGGGCTCTACCCACGCTGCGTCTTCCGGTACGCGGTAACCGTTGACCACCCGGAGAACCCGTTGACCACCATTAAGCCATAATCACTTCCAAGTTACTAAGTTTCAAGACGGTAAACGTAGATAACGTATTACTAAAATAAATAGGAAAATATCAAAGTAAATTATAGTTTTTACAAAAAAAAAAAAACGAAAAAAAAACAAAAAAAAAAATGTAATCTCTATAAAAAGTAATTATAAAATATTCCCAATTTGGTGGTGAGTCGTAAAGTTTCCGAAACCGTGGGAAAAAAGTGTTGTTTATTTTTAGGTGTTTCTATAAATTTACTAGCAGATGATTTTTTTTTTATTATATAAATGACGGATTCGGCTGACGGAACAATCGGTTTTGCGATTCACGAACGATGAGTAAAAAATAAAGTAATAGATAGGTATTAAAAAAACAAAATTATTACCAACTCTACTTTACTGATTTCTTATTTCGAGTAAATAGTGCATAGCGTTTGGCAAATCTGTATGCAGATGAAATACATCCGTTCTGATGACAGCCGAAAGATTTTTGCAACCTTTATTTAACGCTTATTTGCAATGACTATTGGAATAAGGTGTCGAAGCAAAATAATTTATGAACGTCATATTTATTACATACAGATTTCAATAGTGTTCGTGTTATAACTGTAATGAGTAACTGAAATTGGAAAAGTTAGAAATGAATTTAATCAGCGAAATAAATTTCGCTTATAATAAGTTTATGACTTAAGAAGAATTTTGAGGTAATTGCTAATATTTCGAAGTAGAAAGGCACGATTAATGTGTCGAACCCATAAAAATGAAACAATAGGAAAACAATGGAAAGCTGGCGTAAACGCCGGGAAGGTGCTCAAGGGGTTAATACGTTTTAAATTATATTATAACATTATACAAAATTTACAAATTACAAAATCGTATAATGAGCAATAAAACTTAAAAGTAAAGTTTTATATTTATAGAAAAATGGTATGTTTTATATGATATAAGTAAAGTAAACTTTATAAGTAAGTAAATTTTAAGTAAGCCGTAAGAGTAAATAAGTGAATCTTTTTTACGTCATCACTATTCAGACACCCTACCTCCATGTCTATTATCGAAAATAACCAAGCCGTAGCCTTCCATTGATGATTACGTCATACTAGAACGGTCTTATACTATGTAAATTTAAATTATAGAAATAATCTGAGAGCACGGCAGTGTCCCGCCAAGACGAGCAGAAGCAAAAAAAAAATAATGGTACGGCCTTAAGTTCCTTTTCTGGAAGTAGTTCAAGCCATTTCCGACCCCCTATAACTTCGTTGTGGATAAAACTAGAAGCCTAAATTAGTAACCAAGCAGGTATTGTATAAAAACAGTATATTTCAAATTTCATGCAATTTGAACTAGTAGTTTAATATGTCGATTACCCGTAAAAATAAGACAATAGGAAAACAATGGAAAGCTGGCGTAAACGCCAGATTAGTGCTCAAGGGGTTAAGATCTGTATACTAGTCAAAATAGACACCTGTTAAAGACAAATAAAATAAAACACTAAGTGTACGGAAAAAAACTTCAGTTTTATTATTAGTATGGATTAGTTTTAAAGGTTTTATTAATGTGTCTTAGTTTTAAATATACAATAGACTATCAACATACTTCATTATTTTGAATTATACTTTTAATCTTCTTTTTATAAAATTACAAATAAATCATTTTAATATAATAATAATTATTATAATAATATTTATGTATTAGATTAAATTAAGTCTATCCTATTTGTAAAATTAAAGTCGCCATCGCCATATATTGATTACAGACCTTTATAAATTTGTTTTGAATACGTTTTCTCAGAAAATATATTGAGAATATAATAATGTGACGTCATATACCTATTCGCAAAAGTTTTCTATTCAATCTTGATATTCTATGGAAATTGAATCTCGATAAGTGAATGATTGAAAATGAATTGGAAATTTCCGATAAACGTACCTACCTAGTGCTTGAATAACATTTTAAAATGATACCTACATTGGTACTACTATAAATATTTGCTTCAATAACTCTTAGATAGAATTATAAAAAAATCTTATAAAGTTCCTCTTAAATATCATAGATAATATATTATATACTAATATCAAAAGTAATTTGTAATATAGCTGTCACCTTCAAGTTTGAAAACCTGTCGCCAAATACCAATAAGTGTGTTGCGGCAGCATCAATTGAGTACCAGTATCTAGGCTTAAAATGTTTATCATTCAGGATCATATCATCACTTAAAAACAGGTGAGATTGTGGTCAAAGCACTGAGCCTAAACAGTGTAGAAAAAAAAGAAAAACACAAAGCTGTAGAGAATTTCATTCACCTCTCACCTTGATAGCATTATTTTATAGGATATAGGATCAGTGCTTTGACCACAACTTCACCTGATGTTAAGTGAAGATTTGGTCCATGATGGTAAAACTTGAGGGTGGGAGCAATAGTCTAGCAAAATTCTTGCCATTGCCCGCCCCTCCAGGGTAATTTAAACATTTACATATTTTGTTACAAAATCTGCGTAAGTTTAAGATAAATTACCACACTGATCACGTAATCGTAATGCGGACCCCCGCAGCCTCCATGCCGTCAAAACATTGACATAACATTGACCCCACGCCCCTGCCCCTGCTTACTTCATATATAAACGCCTCTATATATACACCAATAGCGGATTATTCTCTTTCTGGGTAAGTGTTAATATCCACAGTTAGTTCTCAAAAACTATTCACTCCAAACCAGCAAACATTAAACCAATATTCGACCAAATCTTACGGGTCATGAGTTCATATATATAGGTACCTATACAAAGTACCAAATTCCATAACTTTGGACGTTCATCATTAATAAATTGGCGAGTTTACGGTTTACACAGGTGGTCGCAGATCGTCACATGAAATTTCAAAAATAGGTGAAACAAATTTCAAATGAGTGCCCGTCAGTACGTTATTGGGGTCTGTTCTCGAGAAGAAAAAAACTCCGATCGGCAACAATACAATAATAAAATTTATCCTTTACGTGCTTGTTTGAGCTCCGAGAATAGTGCTGCGATCCGAAGAACGCTTGGAATGGATTTATTATGTATTGGTTCAAAGAGTAAGAAGGTTTTTTTTCTCAAACGGCCCTTTCAGACTTTTTTTTATTAAATAATTTGTGCTTTGCCTTTAATGTCAAAGAAATTCTTTTCATCGATTCACAAATCCTAGTTGTGAATATCGAAAACGTGTCAATATTTTTTCTCAAAGGCTAATGATATAAGATGTTATAAATAATAACCTTTAATATAAACTCGTATTGTAATGTTGAGAAAGTAAAACACAAAGTTCAGTAGCTCAGTTACAATGAGTTTGTTATAAACCATGTTATCCTTCTTTATAGAGTTACTTGGTTAGTTTTTAGACAGCGAGTGTTATACATTAATTATTATTGGTGGACAATACTAAATATAAGATATATTCATATTCATAATATTCTATACTAAAAAATAAAATTGATGTGTCTGTGTGTAATATCAAAATAACAATTTATTACTAAATACATATGAATACGGAAACTATACACAAAAAAATGCAGTCTATCTGTTTGTTGTTATAAGACGTAGTTTTGTGTAACCTAGATTCTAATTTAATTAATTCACATATGCTGTCTCATAATACATTTTTTTTTTACCAATATGAAGCAGAGTCTATTTCGTTATATATATGACATTATATCATACATATTGATTGATTATTCAAGATAACTTACTAGTTACCTACATAATATATATGTTAAAATTTGGTGATGGTCTTTTATAGTAGTAATCAATAAATTCCATTTTTAAAGGCCTCGTATGTCCTTGTGGAAGTTATTACAACTTGTACATGGAGGCTTTAATTTTCACAAAATTATTGTGGTAAATCGTCGTATATTATCACATAAAAATATATATGAGGTACATGGAGAGGATGAATGATAGAAGATTGATAAAACGAATTTACAAGGCGAGGGTGACTGAGCACGTCGATAAGGATCGACCTTGGCGAACGTATCTCGACTAAATCGAGCACGTCTTAAATAAAGGCCAGATGAAAAGTACCCATAACCGACGAACATGTATTAAAACGCTCAGTAAAGTACAAGAAGCGAAAGAGGTTTGTCAAGATCATAGAAGTGGAAGACGGAGTCTCTGCCTACCCCAACGGGGGAGGGGCTCTATGCTAGATTTTTTTTTACACGGTATAGGCTCAGTGCTTTGACCACAATCTCACCTGATGTTAAGTGACGATATGGTCCAGAATGGTAAACACACTAAGCTTAGATACTGGTTCTCAAGTGATGCTGCCGGAACCTATTGGTATTTGGCGACAGAGTTTCAAACTTGAGGGTGATAGCTACCCAGGCGGGCATCATTAGAAAATGCCCTACCACCATGCTATGGTTTTTCTCACGATGTTTTCCTTCACCGCAACCTTAGGCCGATTTTAGAGTCGGATAGGTGGGGATCGAACCCGCGTAGATTGACGCGGAATCCGGCCGCAATACCCGCTGCGCCATCATCGCTTCAAAATAAAATTCATATTATGAATGTTGTATAGCATAGCGCCTATTTCCTTTACAGCTTAACAACAGGATTAAAGACTGTAATCCAGAAGATTTACAGAATATTCTAGCAAAGAATAAATATAAAACTATACAAAATACGAGTTCGTAAATGAACAATATACATCGATTAGCACTTAAATAACACAGCACCAAAGTATACACTTTGTCTAATATCCAGTTAAACGTCGGATCGTGGCATCGTTTTATCGTGACAAAACAAAGTGAATATAATAATGTGATTGAGGTAATAACCGGTTATTTACCCCGTACGTGATATTCCCGGACTGATCCTGTCACTTAACGGTATATTTTAACAAGTTTAATACCATTATTACCGTTTCTATAAAATAGCTTTTGAAACAAAGTGTTTTAATATAACATTTTTTATCTAGCACTATTTTATGGATATAATATATTTTTTGTCCTGTCCACTATTTGACACGCGTCCACTTCTCTGATAATACGTCTCGTTAGCTCATTGTTTATAGTTCTAATTCTCATTAAATACTCTGAACTGGAAAACAGAATATTATTTTATTGGAACTTACCATAAATGTGTTCGTAATTAATAGAAAAAAAACTGCCACCATTAAAGTTTTTGTGTGTACGTGTAATGAATATGATCAGATTCGGGTTAATATTATTTCGCCTACAAAGCAAATGAGATAGGGTGAAACTTTTATACTTTATATATAGTTACTAATCTTTTGAATAGAATAAACAAAAAAAACGTGCAAAGAAAGTAAAATAATATGGGAAAACCTACAATTTACTTTACAAAATAATATGGATTATTCTAAAATAAATACCGGTAAAGATATTGAGAAAATACCTTCAAAGTAAAGATATCGATTTTTAGGTGTAATCGGTTGTCAGGGGGCGACGCGGTGCTTGCGAAAGCCACCCCGTGTCGCCCCCATCCCAAATGCAGCGGACGGCCCCGGGGGGTTTTAGTGGGTATTTCCGGGCGACTCTCGCCCGGGTGAGTCCCACACTGGCACGGAGCTCGTCACTCCGTGCCCCCTTATCTATTGTATTTGGGGGACTTTGATCCTCCAAATACAATAGATAAGGGTATTGCGTAAATGCATTTCCCCCCGTCAAAAAAAAAAAAAAAAAAAAGGTGTAATCGGTTGTCCTAAAATAATGCGGAGATAGGCGCCCATGTGATGGATCGTCCAGATGAAGTCTGCTCTGGGTGGCTAATCGTACAAGATTAACAGATGACCGAGACGTTTGGTGAAATATCGTGTGGCAAAGATGGCTGTTACCCCCCTGATTATGTCTCATAACTAAAACCACTCAGTCAAAAGTGAGACGCCTTCACGTGGAGAATGTTAATTAGTTTATACATAAGTACAAAAGAAATCTGGCGATTAGAGGTAGTGCAAAATCAGTTTGTACTCCCTAGCCGTACGTAGGAATGCCGTGGGGTTTTAGTCAGTTAGAATCTGGCATCCTTCGATGTCTGGCGATGGTGGGTAACTTACGCAAGATATCCCAACATCAAAAAAAAAAATACAGACTACATTTATTCTCTTTAAATCATTAAACGTCTTCGAAAAAGAAATTCAAAAGACGCATCTTTGAGCATTACTTTTCAGAAAAGTGAAATAATTTGTCTCAGGCAATTTTTTTAAGGTTAGAATAATTGTATTTGAATATAAACATTTTTATTATTAATGTATTTTTTTTTTTGCTAAAGAAAAGACGTTCTTTAAATACGTTACCTTGAAACACCATTTATATGTGCGAGTTATATTAATAAAATATTAGGTAAAATATTAATTTTCATTGCTATTTCTTCGCATGTAACAGAAAAATATGTTTTCGTTAAGTAATTGTATACAAGTAAATGTGTAATTTAACAGTTGTTTCTTCTTTTTAACAAAAACTTGAACAATATTCAAATTCGGAACATGAAAAATCAAATTTATATTTCCATCAATATTGGTCCAATCGAAACAGATTTCAATTTCGCAGTGAACGACAGATTTACAGGTGCCGAAATGAAAGCTATTGACAAATAGACAATTGAATGTCATAGCGTTCGAATTTAAAATGGGAAAAGTCGGATAACTATTAATTGAAAAGCAATATTAAATTATTTCTTGATTATTAATTAAAATACAAGAAAATATTATCCTTAAATTATATAAAACGCAACGTCTGTCTGTATACCCGTTAGTTCGCTTATCATATTAAAATCGTATCTACGTATATATACGTTATCTGTACAAGTTTTAGTATACATTTTCTTGTTATAAAATTATAATATATCGAACCAAATATGAGGGTAAAGGAAAATTAATGACTACCATTTAAAAATAATATTATGAGAAGAAGAATTGTACGGACCAGTAAATTTACGCGAGTGAATTCGCGGGCATACCTAGTATGAAATATACCTTGATATAGTCAAATTATAAAGCATATTGTAAAATATCCTAATGTTGATTTACGTTCGCCAGCATTTTTGATAAGCTATGAATTTCTCAACATCGTTTATTTTTGGGCGAAAAAATTTCATTGAAGAAAATCCCCAAATTGTGTTTCATGTGGAAATTTTAATGATGTATATAACTTATTGATGGAGTGTGCTAAGAATAGAACTGAGAGAGAATTGTTGTTGAAGTACCTAAATTTAAGAAATCAATACTTTTTTTCTTTTTGCACGGATTAAGTGACGATGGTTAACACACTAAGCCTAGAGATACTGGTTCTAAAGCGACGCTGCCGGAACACACCTATTGGTATTTGGCAACAGGTTTTCAAACTTGAGGGTTGTAGTTACCCAGGCGAGAATTATTAGAAAATGCCCTACCGCCATGCTATGGTTTCCTCACGATGTTTTCCTTCACCGAAAGCTCAGGCCGTTTTAGAGTCGGGTACGTAATCCGGCCGCACTACCCGCTGCGCCATCATCGCTTCAAAACGTAGTCATTTGTCATAGTATGTTACTAGAACCTTAGGAGAATTAGCAGCATGAGGCCAAGAGATTATATAACCTAGTAATATTAACCCACCAGCAATATCCCTGATCAGGGCTATGTATAGAACAAAGGAGTAAAATGGAGCTAATTTGTTCCTTTTAATGAAAGCGCCTGAACAAAATTATTTAAATAAACAGTTTTTCTTTAGTTAAAAGCAGTAAAAGTAATGTGGACATTCTATAAAGTTCTGCAATGGCAACGATTTTGGGACGTCTTCAAATTGAATGTTATAATAAAAGTCATCACTAGAGCCGGCTTTATCAAAACTCATAATCGTAAGAGTATCATAACAAGGGTTAGCTACAAACGCCCGCGTCGATGACTTGCAATATCTGCCTCCAGTACAGATAGTAAGGTTAATACTGTTAATGACAGTCGCCCCATTATGTGTTGTTAGGCCAAACGACACAACGAACCGTTGCCGAAACGTATTCGACACGCTGCGTTTACGGGACCTGTGCTGTGACGTCACTGCTATTAGTTACTCGTAAGATATCTCATAACGTATTTATCTCACCGTTTTAATGTATTTCAAATGAGTGTCTGTCGAATCATTGATGGTCTTCGTATTGATCTTGTGATACCTGTAATTAAGCTATAACTTAGGTTAGGGTTTTTGTTTATATTAAACTAGTCGGAGCCCGCGGTTCGCCCACGTTTCTATTCTGCGTACCATCTAGAAAACAAAGTAATAAAGAAAATTTGAGTCTTTTGTTTTTATTAACGGAAAAAATGTACATAAGAGTAAATTGGAAAAAAAAAAATGGGTAAGGGGCGATGAAATAGAAAAAATAATACCCTGTATAATAATAATAATCTGTGAAAAATTCTGCGTCAAATGGTAGTAATCCCATCCCGATATGTTCAGTAGTTTTAAGATGATGGTGCCTCAAAGCAACCCCATTTTCCTTATGGATAAAGATTACTTAGGTAGTAGTTATGACGTTGGAAAACTGTCTTGGACCATGTTGTCTTTGTCTATTTATAATAAAAATAGATCGATATATTTGTACGATTAAAAAAAATAAACATGTAGGTTGTTTGATTAGTTCCCAGTTATACAGCAACTTACGAACAAATGATTGAAAAGACTCCGCCTTTTATGATCTGTACAAAAATAATGATATCAATCTGTATCACGGGGGTCAGGATATATATTTTACAGGAGTGTAGCAAGTTCCCTTCCATTGAATGCAATAGTACTTTTTATTCGAGGGCACCAGAATGACTGCACTTTATCTGATCCGAATCGTCATCAAATAGGCCTACATTTACCACGGGTCTTTAGGTAGATCTGGTTATACACTTGCTAATGCCGGAACACGAATTGTATTAAAGTGAGGAAGTTTTAACCTTGTGGATAATATGAATATTTCAGACAAAAGTCCATTTGGTTAGTATGCATACAACTTGGAAACTAGTGTTAGTACTTACATCTAGACTTATAACGTCACAGTGGTATGTAGGCGTACGCAATGTCCCATTATGGTACTGTCCCACATGTTTGTTACAGCATTCAGGATGCTGTCGAGGCTAACGCGTACCCAGCGCGTGATTGAGGCGCATCGCTTGCTCATGATGACATGAAAGCCATCAATTCTCGATTCGGCGAACATGCTCGAACCGCTTCAGTAACGCGGCCCTGAATGCATTGTTGCATTGTACGCGCAGAGCGCTGTATGCCCTCTGCGTGTAGTTATTCCACAGACTGAATGTGTAAAACGACTGACAGTACACTGTAGCCTTCAATAATGGGTGCGACTCAGTCAGTCATGAGACACGTCAGTCCCTTCCACCAGCATTTCTGAGTTATATTATAAGTATGTATTTTCTTGAACTTACATTACTTTAACACCGAGTACCTAACACCAGTATTCGCACGCGGAGTGAAGCCGTTTCAAATTGGCCTTAAAAGGCGTCTTTCGTCGCATGCCAGTAGTTAAGTAATTCCGTAATGCTTACACACACATATATGCTTTTTTTTTTCGCTTCAACTTTAAGCGAGTTTTCGTATGAAACTCTCGCTCTTAGCGTTTTTACTCTATGACTTTACTCATCTCAAATAATTTATAACCCTTATTATTTAAATTTAATTTTCATTCAGCAGGAATAATTTATGTTATTACGTATATCATTAAATTACTTTTTTCCGTATCAAAATAATATTATATCCAGTTATTAACTTATCGTCTTCGATTTCCCTTTCATTGTAATATAATATTGACAATTTCCCCCTTATAATAGAAATCTCTTAACAAAGAATAGACGATGAGTAGCAATATTCAATATCCTTTTATGTATATATTTTATATTGGTCGAGAAATATTGGTTTCGAGGAAGTCTGAGACAGTAATAAGTATATATTGTGTAGGTAAGTTAAGTGGGCGACGTTATTATATTATCTATACAGTACTTGCAATCTATGTTGAATGTCGACCATTAAAATATGATTGTTTTCGCCAAATAAAACGATCAAGTTTTAGTAGTAGGCTAAGATTAGGTTAATCGCGTAACGTGATTAAACTGTATAAGGAATTGTTATGGGCTGTCATTTTACTCCGGCAATGGCGTAAGACATGCTCCGATCCCAACTGGGGAAGGTTATGCTAAATGCTAGATTTGCTGTTCGATACAATGATACTTATGCATAAGTGACACACTGCACATGTAACACTTGTAGGAGTTCTTCGCGCCATTTCAGTCTGTCATGTATTTAGGTAGTTAATTCATTAACTTGCAATATATGACTTTGTGTAACGTATTGTGTTTTACGAGATATGGTTTGGTTATTGTGCACGCGGAGCATGATTTTTGAGATCTCGCAACGACTTTTTTGAAATGCAAATGATGTCCATTTTATTGTAACATTGAAGATTTGACCTAAAGAGCTTGTATACATGGCTGTAATAAACACATAATTGGACACCACATAGGTTATAAGTTAAATTCCACGAAATTTCGATGGATTGCTTCAGAGTTGGCACCGGTGGTGACGCGTCTTTTTCTGCTCTCTTACTCTAATGGCGTTGTCCCGAACTCTTGGAAGACAGCTTTAGTGCACCCGATAACTAAAAAAGGCGACCGCTTAGATCCGTCCAACTATAGGCCGATTGCTATCACCTCCTTGTTGTCCAAGATAATGGAGTCCGTTATAAACTGCAAACTTCTGAGGCACCTAGACGATCACCAACTAGTTAGTGACCGCCAGTACGGATTCCGTCGAGGTCGATCTGCTGAAACTAAAAGAAATAAAAAAACCATTAGCTACCATTAGCTAGCCGTTGGGTAGCTACCATTTTCCAGATAGTGCCCTGAGCACTCAACGTAAGGACCGGTGATTTTGCCAAGGTCCTTTAGATCAACAGCGTTAATCAGTTAAAAAAAGTTTTTAATTTGTAAGTATCTATTCAGGATAGAATCGAGAATCACTTTTTTTTAATCTCTATAGTATACTCACCTCCGTTGGGCAACGATGGGGTGTTATGTCGGACTTCTAGCGACTAAAACCTACAATAATCTGTACTTTATGTCAGGGTGTCTCTAGCACCTTGGTGGGACCTCGCCGCAGTCAGATCTTCACCTCTGTGAACAAAGTCGAGGACGCCCACAGAGTATACCGCGTTTCGTCCCCCGGGTCTGCGTGCAATGCGCCGGACTCGCCCAAGTCCGATCCGTGCAGGCCACATTATGGCGAGTTAAGGCCATTCCTGACCCTATCGAAAATAACTAACCTAACCTTTTTTTTTTTTTTTTTTTTTTTTTTTGACGGGGGGAAATGCATTTACGCACTACCCTTATCTATTGTACTTAGGGGATCAAAGTCCCCCAGTACACTAGATAAGGGGCACGGAGTGACGAGCTCCGTGCAGTGTGGGACTCACCCGGGCGAGAGTCGCCCGGAAATACCCACTAAAACCCCCCGGGGCCGTCCGCTGCATTTGGGATGGGGGCGACACGGGGTGGCTTTCGCAAGCACCGCGTCGCAACGCAAGCACCGCGTCGCCGCAAGCACCGCGTCGCCGCAAGCACCGCGTCGCCGCAAGCACCGCGTCGCCGCAAGCACCGCGTCGCCGCAAGCACCGCGTCGCAACTAACCTAACCTAACCTTACCCTAATAATAAATTTGAAGTTTTGTCTGTACGTTTACGTAATATACGTAAATATTTTATTATATTTTTTTAATTGTATTTTTATCTAGTTCTTTTTGGCTATGGCTCTGAACGCGTTACAAGAATACCGAATCACGCAATTTCTAACTGAACATTTTGATGTACATTTAATAACATATTACTTCGGATAATTAGCAATCCGTCGTATAATTTATTTACTACTTTTATGAATGTTCGCATTATCTTTTGTTTTCTATTTTTATTACGTTCTCTCGACAGGCCGCTTGAGAATAAATATATCCTGCGGCAAAGGAAGCTTATGTAGTTGAGTATAAAACAATGTCTATCTCAAGGCTCATCACACTATCTTTTTAAGCCTCATTAGAAACAGTCCCTTCATTAACATATGTTGTATACGTACCTAAGTATACGCTAATTAATTAACCTCAAACAGGCATCAAAGGAGAGGTAAATATATTTCACGTAGCTGACAAATGCGTTCGCTCCATCACATCAGATAAAATATTATTAAAACAAACAAATGAACAAAAAAGATAGGCTCTTTTCGTAAGAGCCGAAATCAATGTGCGAGAGCTCTTCTACTTTGCCGTCTTCGATGCCAGAAAACTTAAACGTCACAGATGCACAAGTTTTGTCATATAATATTATACCTAAATGCAATCGTATTTAAAGTTGATTTTAAGTTTGCCACTAGTGATATAATAAGAACTAAAAGACGATCGGTTTCGTGGCCGTAATTTAATGTAACAGTTAATATGACAGCGGGCATGAGCTTACCAGCGGGTCGTCTGTATATTATATTTATGCACTCACACCTGGAGGTCTGCCGTTCTACGGAGTGTTTTTATTTTGTGTCGTTGTCTTGTGATACGATTGAGAACCTCTGGTGATGGTATTTATGTTCGTTCCGATAAACATGGTCTATTAATTACTTTATACTACACGGTTCTGTCAATTCATTAACATTAATGTTATTAACGTGAACGTTTTATTATATTGTGAGATTATGTTATTGTCAATAAGAAGAATCCTATCAAACCGTAATATGTATTACGTAAAATCTTTTATGTATAGAAGAAATAATAAAGTAATTGTTTCTCTGAAACCATGAGGAGGTTACACGTTAATATAGGTAACATTACAACAAATTGCATTGGAGATTTGAATCCAAGAATCATTAGTAGGTATTTAATAAAAGCGTCATGTTTTATTATAGGCTCAATGCTTTGACTACAATCTCACCTGATGTTAAGTAACGATGTGGTCCAGGATAGAAAACCCACTAAGCTTAGATGTATTGTTTCTCAAGCGGTGCTGCCAGAATATACCTGTTGGTATTTGACGACAGGTTTTCTAACTTGAGGGTGGTAGCTATCCAATCGGGCATTATTAGAAAATCCCCTACCATCGAGTTATGGTTTCCTCGCAGTGTTTTCGATAGGCGGCACTACCAACTAAACTATCATCGCTTGCAACTGCAATATATTGTTAAGGACCGCTCATGTATAAGCACACTTTTGCAGTTACCTCCATATTCCATGTCATCAAAAATAAGCATCCGCCTCTTTTAGTGTTTACTTAATACTTAAAAGACCACTAACGTATCTTCTAGAGCTTTCTTAACGGACTGCTTCGGCAATAATTGTGAGACAGTGTTTTGTTTCACTTCACATCTGCGATCACATCATCATCTCCCTACCCTATATCATTTTTATTTGGGATCAGCGCAACATGTCTTCCTCTTCCATTCATCTCTATTCGATGCCGTCTTCAATCACATATTTTCTTAATATCATTCAAGATTCAAGACTTATTTATATTTTAACTTTGTATCTACATATTTATTTATTTTCTCTATCTAAATCTAAACTAAAATAATTTATTTAACTATTGCTTAGAAGTTGTAATCACACATAAAAATAAAATTGACCTAACATAGGTATAATATTTATTTAAGTATAATGTAAATATTTTTACTAAAAAATGCCATAGTAAATCATCATGATATGCAATGGTATAATCAATATTATAAAGAGATTTAACAGAAATAAAGTAAGAACATCTTCAAATGAAGAGAAACTCCATTAGGTATAAATTGAAACGTAATTACGTTTTGATAAATCTATATTAACGAAGAATGAAGTTGAAATAGAATAAAAAATAGACGGTAGGCGAAAGTCCGACGAGGCATTTGACTTCCGTAGCATACATACTATAGAATTAATTCAATAACCGATATTACAAGATTAGGACGGCTATAATGAATTCTATTGACGTTTAATAATTGAATTACATCGGAAAATTGATTTAAGCTTTCAAATGATGTGCCTGATATAATAGTTGTTATGTCATTAATAATATCAATTTTTATCTATCATTCTCTATATAAGTAAAATTATAGAAATTTGACCATCACCCAAAAATACTTGGATAAATTTCGATATATATTTCAATTTTACTATTTTACACTTGGTCCTTATACTAACTTTTTTACACTGTATATGATCAGCGCCGTTTGACCGAAATCTCACCTGATGTTAAGTAACGTTGTGGTCTAAGGTGATAAATTCATTATCACCTTACCTATCTCCTATCTCCTACCTCGCCAGAACACACCTATTGGTATTTGGCAACAGGTCTTACAACTTGAGGGTGGTAGCTAACCAGACGGGCATTATTAGAAAGTGCTCTAACAGCTATGGTTTTTTTTCTTCACCGAAAGTACAGGCTGATTTTAGAACTGGATAGGTGGGCTCGAACCCGCGTCCCAATCGACGTCAATACGCGGTATCTGAACGTACTACCAATTGCTCCATCAACGTAACTTTAATATTAAGCTTAAGAAACTTCGATTTATATAAGCATTCAGTTATTTAGGGCTTCTTGTTGTGGATAAGTTAAGCAAGCGTTGCAGTATTCACATTGATTAAAAAAAATGTACTTTTTAGAAATAGGGTCCGTATTTAAAAATGTTATCAAGATATCTTCATTTCAGTTATTTTTAAGATAATAAACAACGCAGACGAAGACATCGTTATCAGCAAGCTATTAATTAAATATCTGTAAAGAGTTAAAAATATTTTATGTCAAAACACAATCGTCGGTTAGTTTGTAATTTTTCTTATTTTAAAATCGATGCTAGATTGATTCTTATTAAAAAGCTAAAAAAACTTCCTAGATACTCGAGTATCCAGACAATTAGCAACGCCTCTATTTAGTAGAAATCTGGTGAGTAGCTAGGTAGGTATCTCAAAGTAAACGGTAAACCATCAACCTGTCACTTGACCTTAGCGAAACGCTTGAATAATTGCTTCTCTACGGATAGATAGTACAAAATTTACGACATCGAAACTAGGGATCAAATGTTAATATCCGTGGGGAGTAGTAGTTGCAACCAAAAAGACCTGTTCCGTTCGTCACCATTCACAGACTTTCACGGATAGAAAGGCTTTCTTTAACGATCTTTATGAGTATTAGGTTTAGTAATTTTGAGTTATTAAGACGTTTCGCATTTTAGGCACAACGAGAGCCGGCGAAAAGAATTTCTTAAAATTATCATCGTGATAAATATTTCTCGAACGGCTGTTAGCCCGAAGCTAAGTTCGGGGAATACTAAAATCTGGAGAATTTGAACGTTTCAGTGTTGCTGGAACTTCGGCCAACGTGTCTATATTATGAGCGAGAACACGTGTAATTTGAGATGAAATGTGAACCGATTGATGTCTTTGTTCAAGTTCTGTTCAAGTTTTATGGTCCGCCGAAGGGGGCTGCTGACTAAACTTACGAGTATATTGTTCTCGACAAAGTTTGCTTAAGGGTCAATGCATTACGGGCGTATATTATAATAAGTATATTTTTTATATTTGCGATATGCTTTTCGTTGTTTTGTAACATTATTTATTTTTCATTTACAATGTTGTACAATCGAATAAGCTACCATATTTAAGGGTCATTCGAAAATTACGTAAGCAAAAGTTTTGCACATTATGACCTGTACTCCTCCCTATGATTTCAAGATGATATTAATCTAAATATGATATTCCTGTTATTGTATCCTCTATGTGTGGTAGCTAGCTCTGCTGTTATGAAACTGATGTTATGAAAATATAGTAGTGAGACACAGAACGACTTAAGCCTTATCTAATAAGACCTAAGTTTATGACTAATCTTAATGAACTAACATGAGTTGATGATGTCTTTAGAAATAAACGCGGTATGTAAAAAGCCTAAGACGTATAAAGTCAGGCGTTTTAAAATACGTAATGTTTTGTTAATAAGTATAGGGAATAATAAAATTTGAATATTATATAACTTTAAAAAGAATGTTTTTTTTTTCTTTTCAGTGCTTTATTAGGTTAGTATGATAAATGTTTTTAAAACTCAACGCTCTGATTATAAAGGATTATGATTATTTCGGACTTTAATAAATATCTTATTTCTCTATATGAAGCGATGATCGCTCAGTCAGTAGTATCGTCGGTTCCACCGTTCACATCGATGGACGCAGCTTTGAATCCACCCATACAATTCTATAATGGGTCTGAGCTTTATTTTTAAAGACAACATCGTGACAACAAGTCAGAGCGTAGTTGCTGGGTATTTTATAACACTACCCGCCTGGGTAAGCTCATAGCTGGGTAACTCATGTTTGAAAATCTGCCGCCAAACATTCCAATTATAAAATAATAAACATTTTGACTATGCCTCTACGTAGATTTTTTTCTTTTTATTCGTCAATTTATTTGTGGGACGTCTAAATGTGACGCAGGCATTTTTACACTTTCGAAGATTCTTAATTTTTATAATAATAAATTTATGGAAAAGATTAAAACGTAGCGGCATATCAATATTGTATATATAATTGGTAAATATTTACTATAATACCGTTATCAAGGGAGGAAACAGAGGAATACGTTTGTACGAAATTAACGTCACCCGTATTTCCTCGCAATGGACGCTGTCCAGCATCATTACTCGAGAGCCATTACTAGGCTTAGTGTACTGGACCACATAGTCACTTTACATCAGGTGAGATTGTGGCCAAGTATGTACAGTATATTAAAAAAATATAAATGTTTATTTTTCAAATCTGTAGTATTTATTTAAATAACTACTTGTATTTATCTAGAAGTTAACGTATGACAAACAATTTGTTACATCTATTTGATATTTTTTAAATTGTTTATTGAAGTAAAAAACGCATATATTTCTATATATATCGTATGATTAGTGCGATGTCACGTTCGCTCCCCTCTCCTAAAGCTTTGCCAAATAATTATGGTGGTAATCTCACTCTAGAGAATACTTGTGTAAACCATAACTTTGGTAAACTAACACAGAATTGATTATTTAATTTGTGGATGTAAACAATCACAATTTTATATAATGTTATCATTCATAAGTCGCTTTATTATATCTCAATACCTATATATAGATACCTACTAATAATAAAACTGATGTTTGGTCTGTACATTTGATATTTTTTACAAATTTTGTATCAGATTCTTGCTGTTAGTAATTTCGAATCTAACATTTAAACAAATTTGGTATGTATGCCCGGATTTAACTCAAAAATAAATTATATGATTCTTAAAACTTATATTGACATAGCCTGTTAGCGACGCTTCAAGACTTTAGAAATAAGATACTATGCGATATGTAAATTATGTTTAAGATAATAAAGATGATTTCCTAGTTAGGTAGCTTAGTAGATAGAGTAATAATTATTCAATGTTACGTAGTGCGCTGTATTATTAAGATAATAATTATTGAGATAAATAAATAAATAAACAACGTGCATAATAATAATATTTGACCATACAGCGCGCTACAGTAGGGATACGCCAATGAAAGAGCTTCTCGCGTACGGGGTGCCGAACTAGCCGGCACAATAAGAATGGGCCATATGGGCCGAGAAAGGGTAGTCTCGTCGCGATCGTCAAAGTGAAAGTTAGTTCAAGACAAGTGATTTCTTTGTAATAGTTTAGTCAGTGAATAAAAAGTGTATACAATAGACAGTATACTGCGTTGTTGCATTTTTCCCGCCAACGACCCGGTCCACGTGCTCTACTGCGTCCCTTTCGGCATACAGAATTGTCAAACATATACCATCCTGTTTCTATGCTGATAGGGCGTGGCAGAGCAGTCTACGTAATAGTATAAACGGACGCTCATACTCGTGTGTCCGTCCGTTACAATTTTTGGTCCTTCGAGCCGGATCGGGAACACACTTAAAAATGCCAACAACGCGGTCTCCGGTTAGGTCGACGCCTACGGAAACTAGCTCCGCAGCTATGACGTCGGTATCAAATAGGCGAACCGTCGCGCCATCGACGTCATCCGCGCCGGTACGAACACGCGGCGCCGTCGCCGCTGCCGCTGCGGCACACGCGCTCACGCGGTCGCAAGCGCAAGACGCGTCGAATATGCCGGCTCCGAGGGACATTGGAGAGACACGTACCTCACCGTGCGTTCCCGCCGCCGGCAAACCGACGTGTACGGTACTAAGGGACATTGGAGAGCATCAACAGGCCTCACCGGACGCACCCTTTGTACCACGCGCCACGACATCAAGATCGATGAAGTCATCGAAATCACGACGCCTTGAACTTGAAGCAATGAAGAAAATTGGAAATGGCAAAATCAGCCGCTGCACTGGCACAAATAGAATTGGAAATGATTCAGTGTCAATCTGACGACGACGAACTCGAAGAACAGAACGGGTCCACGCACATCGAACAGTGGATCAACGATAGCGCTACGTTCCACGATGAACAAGAGAATATTCAAAACAAAGATGATGTCGTTAAAGGGAGCGACATCAAGGAACTAGCGAACGCGCTCATCACCGCTGTGCAGGTTTCAAAAGCAGCCACGCCGGTTGCACCGCAGCAGAAGTACGCCGAATTGCCTAGCTTCAATGGAGCACCGGAGGAATGGCTACCATTCATACGCACGTATCGGGATACGGCAGGTCAGTTCAACGATGTACAGAACCTAGCCAGACTGAGGCACTGCATACACGGAAGCGCGAAAGAAACGGTTCGGAGGCTTATGTTCGCTGCCTCCGACCCCGAAGAATTGATCAGCGCGCTAGAAAGAAGATTCGGAAGGCCGGAACAACTCGTGTTGGCGGAAATAGAACACGTACGGGAGCTACCTCGCTTAGGAGACTCACCGAAAGATATATGCATCTTCGCCAGCCGGGTGAGCAACGCCGTTGCTACAATCAGCGCTCTGGGTCAACCGCAATACCTTCACTCTCCGGAACTATGTCGAAATATCGTCACGAAGATGTCGCCGCTACTACGATGCAGATGGCTCGATTTTTGCAGAAACGGCGTCAAAGAGGAACCGGAGCTCGTGAAAATGAGGAAATTTTTAGAACAAGAAGCCGATATGTGGGCAACCCTCGCGCCTGTCGAAACACCGCGAAAATACAACGCCAGACAAGTGCTCACGACACGCGCCGAGGAAGACTCTTCACATGTAAGAAAAATATTCTGTGCGAATTGTGAAGAAACGGATCATTGGATCACCGAATGTCGCCGCTTCAAAGAAGCCTCTACAGATGAAAGGTGGGTTATAGTGAAAAATAGAAAGTTATGTTTCAAGTGCCTGAGAGGAAGACATTCGAAAGAATTTTGTAGAAAACCACCGTGTAAAATATGTCGAAGAAATCATCATGCGCTACTACATATTGAAAATAACAAGCAAACGACACTAGCGCCGCAGGAGAAAGTAACGTCGCAACCGCCCGCAAGAGTTGTCGCAACTATCGACTCTGCGTATCCACTTAACGCAAGACGAAAAGTAACGCAGCCGCCCGCAATAGATGTCGCTACTAGTAAGTCCGAAAACAACGCTGACGAGATACGGGAAATTACGTCATCACCAATAAGAAACTCTATGGAAACTGTTTACGCCGCTGCTGACGGAAAGCAAGTTTACTTGAAAATGATTCCGGTGGATATTTTTGGACCAACCGGTTCTGCGCGCATACTGGCTCTTATGGATGAGGGATCTACAATCTCACTGCTGGATGAAGATGTAGCCAAGAGAATAGGAGCGACAGGCAAACAAGAACAACTCTTATTGGAAACTGTTGGTGGAAAAGTTGTCGAAAATAGAAATTCGCAGCAAATCGACATAAAGATTAAAGGTATACATCGCCGCGACAAACTCACACTGAAAGGAGTGCGAACGATGAGCAACCTCAAGTTATCGCCGCAATACGTCAACGCGTCTACGTTAGAAAAATGTGCACATTTACGCAACATGCAAGAGTTGCGTTACGATGAAGAACACCCAGCGCTACTCATTGGCCAGGACAACTGGGAGCTAATAGTGTCACGCAAGATAATCAAGGGAAGACCTAACCAGCCAGTCGCATCACTCACCAGTCTCGGATGGGTACTGCACGGCTGCTGTACAGGCAACAACACTTCGCCAGTAAAGTTCGTGAATCACTGTTGCACTTCGAGTGAACACGAAAAGGTCGAGGACATGATCGAGCAACACTTCGAATTAGAATCAATCGGGATTCAACAACGACGCCCCAGTAACGACGCCGACGGAAGAGCACTGCAAGTGTTGAACAAGGTGACGGGACGACAACTCGACGGAAGGTTCGAGTCAGGGCTTCTGTGGAAATCGGAAGGTGAGAAGCTGCCTAACAATTACGCACTGACTCACCGAAGATTAACCGACACAGAAAAGAAGCTTGAAGACAACGCGGCGCTGAAGAGCGAAAATAAGGATGAAGTTGCGTGCAAACGGTGGCACAAAAGCATGGAAAATAACAAGAATAACGAACAACACCCACCAGAAGTCGAACACACCGTCGACTCGCGCCCTCTCACTCACCTGGGAGCGAGTCCTGACGATGAAGAATGCCCAACGTCCAATCACTTTCTCATTGGGCGCTTATGTGACTCCACGGTCATCAAAACCTTTAACGAGCACACTCTGGTCGGGAGAGCCGATTGGAGAATGACGCAGCAGCTGGCCGACCACTTCTGGAGGAGGTGGCTAAAAGAGTACCTGCCGGTACTCACGCCGAGTGGAGTTAACGCAAAAGAAGCACAGTCACCACAGCCCGGTGACATCGCCATCATCGCCGACGCATCGCTTCCCCGCAACACATGGCTGAGGGGAGAGGTCGTCGCGCGCTACCCTGGGCCGGACGGCAGAACAGTAGCAGACATACGGACTTCGCGAGGCGGAGTCCTGAGGCGTCCCACGTCACGCCTCATCATCATCGTGTCTGCAGCGTCGCGACCTGGAGTTGGAGTGCACGGCGGAGCGAGCACTGGGGGGGAGATTGTTAGCGACGCTTCAAGACTTTAGAAATAAGATACTATGCGATATGTAAATTATGTTTAAGATAATAAAGATGATTTCCTAGTTAGGTAGCTTAGTAGATAGAGTAATAATTATTCAATGTTACGTAGTGCGCTGTATTATTAAGATAATAATTATTGAGATAAATAAATAAATAAACAACGTGCATAATAATAATATTTGACCATACAGCGCGCTACAGTAGGGATACGCCAATGAAAGAGCTTCTCGCGTACGGGGTGCCGAACTAGCCGGCACAATAAGAATGGGCCATATGGGCCGAGAAAGGGTAGTCTCGTCGCGATCGTCAAAGTGAAAGTTAGTTCAAGACAAGTGATTTCTTTGTAATAGTTTAGTCAGTGAATAAAAAGTGTATACAATAGACAGTATACTGCGTTGTTGCATTTTTCCCGCCAACGACCCGGTCCACGTGCTCTACTGCGTCCCTTTCGGCATACAGAATTGTCAAACATATACCATCCTGTTTCTATGCTGATAGGGCGTGGCAGAGCAGTCTACGTAATAGTATAAACGGACGCTCATACTCGTGTGTGTCCGTCCGTTACATAGCCTATCAATAGTTAATTAACATATATTTAATACACACAACATTTCATCAAAATCGGTCAACCCCCTTTTTTGAATTAAAGCGTTTAATGTTAAAGTTTCTAAGAAAAATTAAATATACATACTAAAAACTTCAGTATTATATATTAGTATAGATTACTAATGATTAATGACTAATGATGATTAATCAGAAATGAGGAGATCCGTAGAAGAACCAAAGTAACCGATATTGCCCGTAGAATTGCCAAATTGAAGTGGCAACGGACTGGCCACATTGCTCGTAGAATCGATGCCCGATGGGGCCAACGGGTTCTCTAATGGCTGCTTCGTACTGGAAGACGCAACGTGGATAGGCCCCCCAAGAGGTGGACCGACGACCTGGCGAAGGTAGCTGGAGTCCGCTGGATGCGGGTGGCGCAAGGCCGGTCGTCGTGTAGATCTTTAGGGGAGACCTACATACATCAGTAGACGTCTTTCGGTTGAATGGATGGATGGATACATTACTGAAGAATGTACAGACAATAGTCACACACTATGATGCCGTTAAATAAATGTGTATGACTATCTAATGCTCTTTTTTACTTATTTTAACTTTATTTAGGAGACAATCGCACACAACTATTTCTCTAAATCGAAAATAAAGCGATACTACATTAAAGTAAGGTACAATCAAACTATATAGATTTTACGCACATATTATGAAATTCTCAGACACAAATTCGGATAATCATTATTTTCACGATACAAAAGTGAAATAAAAAGACTACAACTAACGTATTATTTACCTATTTAAAGTTTCATGTTCAGTAAATTTTTTTGGAAATAACACTCTTAATAGCGAAGTAGAAAACATTATGTTTATTTTCAAACATTATTAATCTGAGAGCTCTTTGAAGACGCGTATAGAAATGGGCGAAAGTAGAGAGATTAGGGTGAAATGGGATGGTCGGTAATCCTCGGCCAACACACCGCCGCCCGGCAAATATCATTAAGAACGTTTTCAGATTTTAATGTATATTATAAATGCGGGATTTTCTTAAATTCCTCTAACACCTATCTATGCAAATAAATAAAAAAATTGAGGTGTCCGTTTGTAATTTTAAAATAACAATTTTTTACTAATTATATGTTAATGTATATACGATATGATTTTTGTCTGTCTGTTTGTTACGGGTAATGTCTGAAACGGATTTCACTTTTCGAAAATAATTAGGGCTTTACGTAAAAAAATTAAAAATCATAAAAATTGGAATAAAATCCGATTCAATGTACAACTTTACTGGCAGTTATTTGAATTAGTGAGATATATTTTTACTTAATGTTAGTTGCAAAAAAAAACTGTTGGCAAATAATTATGGTCCCGTATATAAAAAATTAAATGTGAAAAATATTTAAACGCGGGCGCAGCTGCAGTCACACAGCTAGTGTTTAATAAACTTATAAATATATTTTTATATTTAGCATTTTTAAATATTATAAAGGATAACAATATATCCATGAAATGCACTTACCGCTCCTGCACACTACACGCAGGTCCATTTTGGTGCTACGCGGTGACTGCGAAAGCCACCCCGTGTCGCCCCCATCCCAAATGCGGCGGACGGCCCCGGGGGGTTTTTAGTGGGTATTTCCGGGCGCTTCACGCCCGGTCGAGTCCCACACTGGTGCGGAGACGTCCCTCCGCACCCCCTTACCCATTGCATTGGGGGACTTCGGTCTCACTAATGCAATGGGTAAGGGTAGTGCGTAAATGCATTTCCCCCCGTCAAAAAAAAAAAAAAGGTCCATTTTGGTGCTCTTGTGTTAATCACCACTCTCTCAAGCTGTCAAGGCCTTTCCGGTCAACAGCATTCATTCAATTCCCTGATAAGTTTTCACTCGTACAGTTTACATCGAGTATTACTTTTCAAATCAACTGCAATATACTTATAAAAATAAAAATAACGTTTCCAAATTTTTTAATATGCAGGAAGATGTAGGTATATTATATAATTACGGAATGTGCCTAAAACGAAACACAAAATGAACAAATCTTTAAAATCAATTATGACGTTGGTTTGTATTGTTGGCTCGCCCAATATCGAAAGAAGCCAAATCAATCTGTGATTAGGTATCCGGTATTAGGGCGAGGAATGGTTTTGTTTTAAATACTTATTTCAGTTGTTTAATTTTAATATAGGTCTTATGTAAAACTCTCGTTAAAAATAAAGATTATAAAAATGGATAATTTGTTTTAATAACTCTGAAGGAAAATGACGCCTTTCTATATTATGTAATATCTCTCCATCTTCCAGCTCGCTGTTTCTTTCAGCATCTACATTGGTTATATATACACACATATATATATATATATATATATATATATATATATATATATATATATATATATATATATATATATATATATATATATATATATGTGTGTGTGTGTGTGTGTGTGTGTGTTTTGTGTATGTTTATTCGTTTTTAATCTGTAACTATTTACTACTGAGTTAAACTTAAGTAAAAAATTATTTGACAGTGAATTAGGTAATAGACATAAAAGCTAATACTAAGATAAGCTCACGCTGAACTTTTAGAGACTTTCATTAGAAAGTGAATATAATATTATTACACGTTGAATACCGATAGATCAAAGCCGGCAACAAATCAATTAAACTTACACATTATTTTAATATCGTAAAAGCGCACCTCCGTGTATAAAATTCTCACGAAAATCCTAACAATGGAATTCTCTCAGGACTTAATTAGGTGCCAAAACGAGACCCGGACACGCGTGAACATCATCAATTAACTGGCAATTAACTCAATTAATAGCCAGACACAAACATCGACAACGTCAATACGATCAACATAATATGACTACAAGATATCGGGGGGCAATAAAGAAATCAATCAGTGGATTAGGTATTTCAAATCAATAAAAATCAGGAAAGGCCATAATATTCGTTGGACCATTAAGGATATAAAGCTCTAGAAGAGATTGCATTTACTTCCGACTAACACAGTTACTTTTATTAGTTAACACAGTAATAATTTTCAAATGTACTAGCTGTATTCCCGCGGCTCCGCCCGCGTTTCGTATTTTCTACACTGCGTAATATAGTTTTTAAAGAATCGTTGTAAAATTATGTTTGAATAGCGTTAACCAATAAATCGTATTTTGTTCACAATTTTACGACTTTTAATAATTTAACACTGAACCCTAATTTTCCAATTTTTTTTTGTATTAACCAATCGTTTTTTTTTTTTTAATTTCTAGGGTTTTCTTTTTAAATTCGGAACACTAATGATTTTCTTCAAATTATTCTTGGTACAAATAGAAAGCAAAGATATTTTTTACGAATTCAAAGACATGCAATATTCACAATTTCATGAGTTTCAATTTTTTTATGCGAAACACTATTTTTTTTTTTTTCGAAAAATCTGCCAAAAAAAGTTCAGCCGGAACAAACAGGCAAAAATTGTAAAAAAAATATCTTAAACGTAATTATTTGTAATATAAATCTAATTAAAAGTAATTTAAAAATTATATGTGATAATTACTATACATACATCATTTAAAAATAAATAATTATGCTTTAGTTCTATAATTATCACGTATTATTTAAGTACCTATTCATATGTTATTACTTACTCCATTAGTAGTTTCTCATTTCAACTTCTCTATTCGAAAAAATCTAAAATAAATAATTATAATAACAAAACCACATATTAATTACGAAATAATAACAATACTCATTTCACTATATACTTTAATAAAGTATGTTCATTTTGATGTATTGAAATTCCATAATTAAATAATTTCTATCATTCCCTGTGATATTGTTGACAAACGTATATTGACATTTATGAAAGGTTACAATACAATAACCTCCATAACAAATAGTACGCTCAAGTCGTTTCTTGAATAGTTCTATTAAACATTGATAGCTTTTTTTAGTTCTCGTGGGAGTATTAAACGCGAGGCGGCTTGTATGATACGGAGAGGGGGAAAGCAACGGATGGTGGTGGGGAGGGCGTCAGATGCCGCGAACACAGGTGTGATGTGCGTTTGATGCGGCACAACTGATTCACGATAGACATCACTGATATTTAAACTAAGGTTAATCTGCAATTGATGGAACTT
Source organism: Samia ricini (assembly GCA_014132275.2). Taxonomy (NCBI): domain Eukaryota; kingdom Metazoa; phylum Arthropoda; class Insecta; order Lepidoptera; family Saturniidae; genus Samia; species Samia ricini. The sequence continues at coordinate 8,809,851 of AP028159.1, forward strand.
GAAATTGTTCGCGTGTTGATTGTTATTTTTTTTTATAGAAGTAGTGTTTTTCTTTACTAACGTACAATTGCCGATTGGTTTCCAATAACAAAGATATTCAAATAAAGTAGGTATCTAAAAATATGTGTTTTGTTTCATTATACTTTGTGTAGGGACGAATGATTATGGTAGATGGTGGTTGTTCGTTTATGGTAGAAAATAATGATCGATAAGCGTAGGTTTATGTAACCTCTACAATTAAAATGATGAATAATGAAGGTGTATTATATGTTATGTGTGTCAAATGCTAAGGACTGTAGATTAGAAATAGGATTTAAGTAAATATAAAAAATCGTCATAACCACAATGCAATAGGAACGTTCACATAGATAAGAAATAGAATAAGATTATAAAATAGAAATAAGATAAAAACAATAAAGCCACAAAAAAAGTAAACAAAACTCGGATTATGTCTGAGATGTAAGGGGACTAAATAAAAAAAAACCTCTACAATTAAACCAAATTATATTTTAATTTAACCCCTTGAGCACTAATCTGGCGTTTACGCCAGCTTTCCATTGTTTTCCTATTGTCCTCCTATTGCCTCATCTTTATGGATAATCGTCATATTAAGGAGATGAAAGACTTAATTTAAGAATTATTCTTCAGGCCTCTTTTGTTATACTTACGCATGTCGCCTTTTTAGAGTGAGTAGAATGTTAATTTATCATCTTTTAATTGTAAACAAACGTTACTAAAAAAGCTATTGGTCAAAAATAGTTAATTACTGGAAGAAATTCTTCTAAACATTGCAAATATTAGTCGTACGACAATACAGTATGCATAATTGTAAAATCCAATATCTGTTTAAAGAAATAACCATTAGTTAATCCACTTAAAAGACGTAGTAATATGAGATCCGTTCAACATGTTTCGATTTACGTTTCATTTTTCTATAATTTTATAATATATATAGTATATATAGTATAAATATATATAGTAGCTATTTACAAGTTATAAACTAAGTATTTATATTCCAACATTATTACATTAATAAGGTTTCCAGTTTTTATTGTGGCTTGTTTTACAGCCAATATTATCATCCGCTGTGCACATTTTTTCAGTCAGATACGAGGCCTAATTGTGGGATACAAAGTACTTTATCGGGTAGAAAACAAACTATGGAAACACCTCAAATATATTTAATATTTGCCGTACTAGAATTCTTGTCGAAATCTGGTCGACAGTACGTACTAACACATTTAGTCAACGATATTTAGTTATAACAGACGCTCGGACCGGACCGCGTGATTGGTACGACGGGCAACTGAAGGTGTTTGTCGTCTTGTGGAGACAATCCGGTATAATTATTGTGGATGCCCTGAACGCAGCAGGCGAGGCTGCGCATCGCTTGTCAGCCCGTGACCACGGTTAATGCAACCTAGCCGAAACGTCGGGACTTAGACGACAGATGCAGGGGTCTGACGTCGCATAAGGTGGTCACGCTACGGAGGAGCATGGCGTGCTGCTGCTTCTTGAAGTGAAGTGTGGATTCAGTTTTGGTATCCTGAGGCGAAGTTCCTTACACCCAGGCGCGTGATCAGGATAGCGGAGCATACCGCCGCGATCCCGAGACCCTGACTCAATACGCGCTGAGCGGCCGAGAGATTTTAATGGGTATTTCCGGTATAGTATGTGAGTTCCACGTACCCTTCTCACAAGTAGGATGGGATGCGTGAATGCATTTCCCCGCGTAAATAAAAGTCGAGATAACAAATGCATCGCTTTAAGACCCGTTATTAATTTTATATAACAGGTTATTAATATACACAGGTAGGGACGTTATTTTCGATGCTCGAAAAAATTGCTACTGCTCTAGCGGCAACGTAGTCAAAAAATCTACAAATATTATAAAAGAACATCAATCTATCTGTTACTTGCATAAATAACAATTTCATTTTTTTTTTTGCATTATGATAATGATGTCCGTAACTAATCGTGTCCACAAGCCGACTGGTGACTTTGGTTAGTTCGGTCGTCCGCCGTACCATATACACGGTCCGGTACGCGCGTATGTTAATACGCGAGTTTAATACACACGTAGCATTTGTAATTTACTCTCCTGGGATAAGCTCCCTGTCCGTAATTTATTTCAAGTACGGCCGGCCGCAGCCTGTTTGGAGTTGATTATAAATTGTTATAGGCAAAAATTACAAGAAGATATACTTACTGGATGTTAATATTGAACTATTTTGTATAAGTAACTATAACCTGTCATTTAACATATACCATTCATTTCTCTGGCTTTACATATATTGACGCTCCGAGCAATAATTATGTACATCTCCATATAGTTTATTCATAATCCAAATATAAGACAGGATGCGTAAATATACATTTTATTAAATAATATGGTTTATTTTTTATTTTGCTAACTCCGTTTCAAATGATTTCCATTTCAAAATCATATTATTTTTGATGGATTTTCGCAAAGTATTGCCTTCATCAATCGAATATAAATTTTATTATTTATCTCTGCGCGTTCTAGCACTTACACGCCATCTTATACTTTACATACTGTAGCATATAGACGGCCGACGTTATAGCTTTTTTTTTTAATTTACCTAACGCTGTTGACCGGAAGAGTCTTTACAGCTTCACTGAACTTTGGGGGCGAGTGCTGAAGGCACTCAAACGCAACAGGTAACTAGCACAACGGTTACAAAAGTAGTACGAACCTCGGCTTGGCCGTTACCCGAGTGTGAAAACTCCCGCTGAATTTTTGTCCTGGCTAAACCCTACATTTTTTATTTAACATAAAATAAAGGTTCCTTACAGGACCTATGTACCTGCGTGTTGCGCGCAGAAGCGTGCGTGCGGTGTTGTGCGTGTAATGCTGAATGCATAGTCAGTGTCATTGTATCGCGCTGGCGGCCACGCCAAGAGCCTCTCCAGTTGGAGAACGATACACGTCTTGAGTCGCCGCCTGAGGGGGACCCGGAGTGTCTGCGGAAGCAAAGTTAGCCGCCTGTCTTCGGTTGCAGGAACGGCGGTTACGCGGGCGTGGGCGCTGGCACGTATACTTAATTGGTTGGTAGGGAAAGATCCTATTTTCGCAAGTAATTATATCTCTGGGGTCGATGAGCCGATGATTTAGAAATAAGGCCGCCCTTTGTACTAATTTCACATTTTCAAATGTTTTATATTATATGTGTATAATGGTGTACAATAAAAATTAAATAAATGAGTACATTTCGCAGTCTCCGAAACAATTTCGGAGCTAATGGGTCGGTGGAATACGTGACGGCTCTCACTATGACTGGATACGGGTGTGTCTCTGCGCGATCGAAATAGGCGCGACACCAGGACTTGGTTACGTAATAGATGGATGTCAGATTCAGATCTCTGTGTGAATCCACATTTCTCTGATAGCCAAAAGCATTGATAACGGGAATCTATGAATAATTCCCCTACTGAGAACCACTTATGGCGCTAAAGAGTTTCACACTTTCAAAAGACCTCAATTTTTCAAAATAGCAATATCCGGCAAGCGTTGCTACGCCACGGAAATATACATTTTTTGAGCCATAAACTTCCGAGGGCGTTTGCGTGACAACTAACCAAAGTTTCATCACAGTTGGATAAATAGCGCGTAGAGATCAAACATACACTGATTACTCTTTATACAGATAAAACTAAAATATATATAACGAACATAACGCATTTTTCTTTAGGTAGTAACATTAAGACAATGCACTAGTCGGATTGATGAAGGTTATCATCATATAAGAGCTGTGTTATCTGTTTCAACTTATGTTATTTGTTTACGCAACATTGGTTGTGACTAACTATATCTTACGTGAGGCGTGCAGTATTATTATTTATTTATAACTAGGTGTGTGCCCGCGGCTTCGCCTGCATATACTAACAGACAGACTTTGCCTTTTATATAATGTAAGGATAAGGTTATAAGAAGGAACTCCATAGTGATCATTTTTGTGGTTAATTTTTTATACTTTTTTTCTATTATTTAACGCAATAAAATATGTACTAAAACCGGATCAAATAATTTTTATATAAAATAGTAGTTAATCCGAATCGATTCAGTGGTTATAAAGGTAACTAACGAACAGGCAGAGAAATAGACGTTATTTTACAAGATATAGGCTCAGTGCTTTGATCTCAATCTCACCGTTGTTTTTATATAAACGTAAGGACTAACCCAGCTAAGACATATAACCAACAATTAACATTTTTCTTAATTGTTCACTGCATTGATTTAAAAAAATCATGTCAGTCGGTACATTGGTTCTCAAATTATAAGCCGACTAACAGATGGACAGGGAGAATTTGCCTTTTATTGTATGTCAGAATGTTTAAACAACTATCAACAATCAACTATCAACCTTGCTTCTAAACGACTAGACCACAGTTTCTCCACGTTATATTGCTTACCACCACCACTTTGACAATAAGTTTTTTTCTAGAGCCCCCCGTCTTTTATTTTTTTTGCTTCTTAAACTATATTTTTTATTATTACTCTTATTACTTCCGAATTTTGTTTGAGAATTCTACTGCCTCTCGAAAGTATCAAACGCGCACGCCGGGGCGTTGTCACCCAGTTTGAGAACCTAGGGACTAGACTATACCGTGCATCAGGGATATTAGCCTCTGGAGGTCCGTTAGAACCTGACCACCAGCTAACCGAACAAGCACTAAATATAAATATAATAGATGGCAACACGAATATAATCATGGCAACACAGTTGGATGTTGAAGCTTAATTATAATATTGTCGCTAGGGTTAAAATTCCGCGGGAATTTTCACACACAGGTAACGGCCAAGCTGAGGCTCGTACCACTTTGGTAACCCTGGTTCTAGTTACCTTTTGCGGCTGAGTGCCTTCAGTACTCGTCCACAAAGTTCGGTGAAACTACAAATGCCGGTCAACAGCATTAGCTAGGTTAGAAATATAAAAAAAAAAATATACAAAAAATTACAATATGGGAATGTTATTATTAATTTATTATTATTATTAGGTATTTTTCGTTATTATCATCATCTTTTTATTATTATGTTAATCAGTTATTATTATAAATCTTTTTGACTTATAAATAAATGTCATATTAGTCTGATGCAAGTTTTCCAAAGAACTATAAATAAATAAGTAATTATGAATCAGTGATTGCTATTTTATTTTTTTTCTAGAACGATAAGATGTGATATAGTCGCAAAATTTATAAATATTCGTGTAAATATATATTTACTAGTCGGTATTAAATCAGATATTATGGTAGATCAATATGATTTGGGTTTAACGCGTTCCCTAGAGGTGTACTGGTTCTCAAATGTTGATCTCGGAACAAACTTACGTAATTTTAATAATTTAATTTTATCTAACTATAGATTTTCAAACTTGAAAGTGATAGTATCCCAAACGAGAAATTAGTAAAGGCATTAGACCATAGTTCTATCATGATGTTTTACTAGACCGAAATCTCCGACTCATCAATACAAAAATAAAAGAAATTAACGTATCTGTTTGTGTATATAAGATATACAATAAATTTACCAAAAATACAATTTTTGAAATTTTTGCCTGTCTTTCTGTCTGTCCGTTTCTTTTTTCCGGTTAATCTCCGGAAAGGCTGCAGTGATTTTTGAATTTATTCAGTGCAATTTAGACTACTTTTCTTTTTCGAAAATAATTAGGGTTCCGTGTAAAGCGGGCGGAGCCGCGGTCACACCGCTACTACTTCAATAAAACCCAGTTTTAGTTTCGCTAATAGACTTGATCTTTAGATGTCTCTAAAGATTCTAGAACGTTCTTCGGACCACTGAACTACGGAGACGTGCGAAATAAATACTTAAACGATGTTAATAAACGAGCTCAGATTGTTATGGTCACACATAGCACGAAAAGCTTAAGCCGGAATGTTAAAAGTTCCCGTTAATTTAATGGGAAAAAACTATAATGTGTGGCCGACACGATTGAGTTTTTAGTACAATTCTCTTTGGTGATAAAATATACATGTACCTATTCAGAGTATTTTGGTGTGAATCGGAACAGACGTACATTTGATATTTATCCAATATACTTTTATACCAAGGTTATGTTTCGATGATCGTTTATTTCCATCGGCGGAAAATCTTCAACCTTCACATTATAACACTATGATACATCAAGTTATTGAGTATATTTTTGGCGATGCTTTACATTAGTATTTTTCAACCTTTCTCATGATACGGTTTTTTTTAAACCTAGCTAATGCTGTTGATCGAAAGTACATTAACAGCTTCACCGTAACTTTGTGGGAGAGTGCTGAAGGCATTCAGCGCAAAAGGTAACCAGAACAAGGGTTCGAACGTCGGCTTGACCGCTATCTATGTTTAAAACTCCCGGGGAAGTTTAATCCTAGCTAAACCCAACATTTTTTTAATCTACGGATATTGAGCGCGGTTTGTAGCTTTTGTGTGTCTCGAATCCAATGAAAAATTAATGGAAGGAATACTATTTTGTAGAGCACTTCCCACGAATACTATAGGCCAGTGCTTGCATAACATGTTCCTTGAAGCTACGCAAAATATGAATATCCATTGGGAATGGAACGTATTGCTATGTGTAGTGACGAAGCAAAAGCCATGACTGGTCCAAACATAACATAACATAACTAACATAAGCTCACGCCTGCTATCCCCGAATAGCTAGGCAGAGGTGAAATAGCGAACTACACCCACCCACATTTTGCCGAGCTTAGTTCCGTCCCAGATGTGACAGGGGGCAAGCCTGTCACCATTTCGGGGACAAATTCCAAACTCCGAGATGATACTGAGTAGAAAAACCTAACATCACTTGACCCGACCCGAGATCTCAGTACGACAGTCGTACTGTAATACAATTGCGCCACCGAGGCAGTGGTCCGAACAGTGGATTTATTGCTAGACTGAAAGTACAGATGCCAAACGTTTATTGTGCGCATTGCTTTCTCCATCGCCAAGCTCTTGCGGCCAAAACCTTGCCACAGGAATACATTTAAGTTCTAAATATTAATATAAAAATTATAAATTATATTAAAGGAAAAATATCGCAGACACGACTGTTTCGAAAAAGTTGTGAACATATGGGAACACCCAACCAAAATTTACTTTATCATACTGAGGTTAGGTGGTTGTCAAGACTAACCAGAGTTTCGAAATTTTGCGCTGAACTTTTAATGTATTTGCAACAGGCCAAGTCAGAATACTCCAAATTCATTTGTAACCCAGAATTCTTTTTCAAATTAGCTTTTCTTTCTAACGTATTTGAGCATTTAAATATATTGAATAAAATAAAGGTGGGTCTTAAATCCGTTTTTAAATTCATCTATAAATAAGGAAAATTTGACAACAAAGCTCACGGAAAATCTGCTGGATTTATCTGCCGATGGGATACAGCAATTGAAATTTGAGACTGTCAATTTGAATACCCTTTAGTTCAAAAGGAAATCAGAATACCCAGAATTAGCAATAGAGGCTTTAAAGTGTTTGATTCCATTTGTCACCTCGTACTTGTGCGAGCTGACATTTTATGCAATGGCCCAAATAAAAAGTAAGGAAAGAAACCGCTTAAATTTGGAAAAGATTTTCTAAACGTAGCAAAAACGTATTTATGTTGGGAGAAATTGGTTAACGAAAAACAAGCGCAACCTGCGCATTAAGAGTTCTCATAAGTTATTTTTATTATTTGTTTATTTGATACAAATATCCTTTAGTTGACATTTTTCTTAATAAATCTTTTAAAACTTTATTGATTTATGTTTTACTGCAGTAGCTTTCCCAACCTTTTGCAACTCCGCTATAAAAGTATTGCGACCCCCTTAAAAAGACTTCGTGACCCACACGTTGAAAAACACTGCTTTACATTATCTTGGACAAGATCAGTCATTTAGTTTTACTATTGTAGAAATTCTGTTACAGAGTAAGAAATTTACAGTAAGAATTTAAGAAGAATAACTATCAATGTACTATATGTGGGAAATCGATAATGCACTATGATTTGTATAATTCAATGTTCATTTTACCTTTACGTTCCCTTCGGGAGGATTTTCCGGTATTCCAGTGTTACAGGCGGATATTAGTTTCTTCTATGATTCTTTTATCCGTCTCTAGAAGATCAAACAAGAATCGGTGTAAAATGGCGTATATTTTTTTATAAATTTTTACTTCAAGATTGTACCTAAGCGATTAATCGTTCAAATACCAATTAAAATTTAACACTAGGAAAACAATTGAAAGCTGGCGTAAACGCCAGGTTGGTGCTTGACCGGTTTTCAAGTTATACTAAAAAGTATCTACTCAGGTTAATCAATATCGAAACGTTTTATTCAAGATAGTGTAGTTTTAAATCCAAATACATTCATTAACTGAATATTTATGAATTAATGTGAATGATTGCTCAAAATGATATTGTATCTGCAGTCACTTGTAATAACTAAAAGCAAAACATGAGATAATCTATATCAATTGAAATATACTGTAATTTTAAACCATAATTTGTTGTGCCCTTGACTTTGCCCGCGTGGAATTCCGTGGGTCAGTGCGTGACGATATCAATGTCATTTACAAGTACTCTGTCCGTTGGGGACGGCTAAAAATAGTACCACCTCATATCTTCCCGTGGATGTCGTAAAAGGCGACTAAGGGATAAACAAGGGGTAGCGTACTGTGAGTACTACAAACATCTACTGCGATCGCCAAACTGCCTGCCAAGCGTGGTGACTATGGCAATCCCCCCTTATTGGTGGAGGCCCTTTGTCCAGGAGTGGACCTCTTTCGGTTGAACAAATCAACCAAGGAATCAACTCTGCCCGAATAATATGAAAAAAAAATACAGGTCGTATCTATTATTAAACACTTTCATAGTTAAAAATTACGTTACTATGTTGAAAAAAAAATATCCGATATAATTGATAAATACCTCAAAAGCTCAACAACAATTGTCATAAACAGGATATTAGCGGTCGACGTTCAAGTGAGAGTGTTGATTTGGAAAACAATCAAAACACAATAGGATTAGCCATTCTCGAGTGTCATTTTGGTGATGTCTCGATTTTATTTACCACCCTAGAAGTTAATAAAGAAAGTGTCCCGGAATACATATCAATGGACAAATGAACGACGATAAGACCACCAGTTGTGACGTTAAATTGGCAAAATATTTTGCGGATTGTCGCGTTTGTTGACGACTGAGCGATCTTTGAAAAGGGATTAAATCGCTTTTGTTCAATACGATCATCGGGTGAAATTGTTGTTATGGTAAATATTCTAAAGCGATGGGTGATTCTGAGCGTTACATGGACCCTTTAGGGTTGATTTTTAAGAACAACATAAAATTGATAAAGAAACATGTCCATGTTGAACTGTATTTTAAACTGAGATTTAAATAACCGAAGCGATTTTGCCACAGTGGATAGTGCAGCCGGACTCCGCGTCAATGGACACATGTTCGAGCCTATCTATCTGACTCTAAAATCAGCCTGAGCTTTCGGTGAAGGAAAGCTTCAGCGAGGAAACCATAGCATGGTGGTAGGCCATTTTTATAATATTGCCGGATTGTGTAGCAACCACCCTCAAGGTTGAAAACCTGTCGCCAAATACCAATAGGTGTCTTCTGGCAGCATCACTTGAGAACCAGTACTTCTATCTTTAGTGTATTTACCAACCTGACCACATCGTCACTTAACGTCAGGCGAGATTGTGGTCAAAGCACTGGGCTTATACCCTGAAATTATTTTTTATTTAAACTGAGATTTGTTTGTAATATTAAAAACCGTAGTTTAAAATAATTAGATTAACAAATAATGGTTAACGGTGATTAATATTCTAAGCGGTAATATATAAATATGAAATATAAATAAATATAATATATAAATATTACCGCTTAGTATATCCATCTCTTCTTTAATTTTTTATTTAAAAGTATAATTGTAAATTATTCGTGATTCACAGATCTGTGATGCTTACTACGTGAATACAATGTAATCTCGATTTAACGCCACGCGATTTGATGACAAACCGCCTAAAACGTCGAAATTACTTCACTTTATTTGGTTTACCTTATTGGATGCGTACACTTCCCAATAACCACATTGAAATGCGCAAAGTCTGAAGCGTCTTTATATAAAGTTTACAATGTATTTATTTATATATATAAAAAAATAGAATTATTATTATGTCATTATTATAATAATAGCTGTGTTAAGTATATGGAACGAAGAGGAACCTAATTATGGATAAATAAAGCAATAAAAAACATATTGGGTTCAATATATGCGGGCGCATGCATGGAATAATTAATACACGAGCATCGGTAAAGTGTCAGAGTGAAACTGTATATGAACTGAAAACAAATATATGAATATTAAGTAAGAAGACAGTATTTTCTCATTATTCACATTTTTATAGCTTGATTGACGGCTTCGGACCGCACACAATCATTCGGTATAAAATTGCAATAAGCATATATTATTGTTATAATTGAGGTAGCGATTACTCTTGTTCTGAGACTAAATGGGTGCCCGCGGCTCCGCCCGCGTTTCATATATTCATTACTAAAAATATTTTTTGATAAATAAAAGTCACGAGGAGTAACTTCAGCTATCTGCCAAAAGGTCCTGTCAAAATTGGTTCAGCCGTTGCGAAAAATGAAAAAAAAAAAATGTTTTTGGTTTAGGCACCGTATATACATATTCATATTTAATTAGTAGAAAGTTTTTACTTTTATATTACAAACAGACATATCATTTTTATTTATTAGTAAATATAGTATAAAATAAATAACAAATTATAATTTATTTTTATGTAACTATTGGACATCTATCATCTGTGGGTTTATCTCGAGAAACCAATCGACAGTCGAGAGTGTCAACAAAAGAATATTAGGTATGCGTCTAGATACTTCGAAGTAATATGATTGATGGTTTAAATAAAGTTCACTGACTATTTCACATAGGTATGAAAATCATTTCATTAGATCAATTATAACATAATTGTTTAAATCAGAAAGAAAAAAATGTAACTATTAGGAATGTAAATCGTGATCTTTCAAGGAGACTATAAAGATTATTTTTATCAAATTACGGTAATAAATTAATTCTTGTAATTTAGATTTCTTAATCATAACCTCTAAATTACATTAACACATAAATATAATTGTAACAAAAAAATAAACAAATTGTAGTTAACCAAGTAAGTAAATTAACCTAATTTATACACAGGATATTTTAGGAACAAGTAGCGAGTTAATATCATGCCTAAGGCACTGATCATTTTTTGCGGGATACACCCGATTCAACCACCTTGAGAGCTCAACAAATGTGTGGGCAATCCGGTAATTTATTTTTTAAGCCAATAAATTACTCACACGTCAAAAGCTTGGACGTGACCGGCCTGGTTGTGGATACACAGTGATATATCGGCTCTTGTCACAGCGCAGTACGTTTCCCTAACAATTTTAATGCGATTCCTGATTAATAAATGTTTTTTTTTACAGATGTACCGTTTTACTTATGAGTCGGCATAGATGAGGACGATAGACGCGTTTTTTTTTTTTTGTGACTTTCGATATAAATTAAAATTATTTAATGTGAATATTTTGGGATGGGTATTTTTGTGTTAGCAACAACAATCTTGGTAGGTGATCTGAATCAAAAGGAAAATACTTGAATTTTTTGAAGCGATAATGGCGCTATGGGTAGTTCTGACAGATTTCGCGTCAACGGACGCGAGTGACAAAAATAATCGTCAAAATCGGCCCAGCCATTAGGGACACTAATTAGCCGGAATGAACAGAGAGATAGACAAAAAATTTAAAAACTGTGTTTTCATTGTTTATTAATATATTAATGCTTAAGCTTTATTTTGAATAGTTGTTTAATAGAACATTGAACTAATAGTATTTAGTACATTTTAATTACTATTATGTAAATGACATAATGAGAATCGTCGATGATATATTTTTTCTTTTTATACAAAGAAGTATTTTTTGATGTTCTTAATGGCCTAATCGTTAACAGTACCCGAAATACATTCATATGTATTTAGTAAAAAGTTGTTATTTTGATGTTACGAACAGACACTTCGATTTACATATTACTAGCTGTATTCTCGCGGCTGTGCCCGCGTTTCATAAATTCTTTACTATGTTTTAATTTTTTTATACGGAATTTAATTTTCGAAAATTAAAAGTAACTTAAGTTAAGCGGAGTAACTTCAGCTAACCACCAAAGAAAGTCCCGTAAAAATAGGTCCAGCCGTTCCGGAGATTACCCGGAACAAACAGACAGACAAAATTTTTAAAATTGCATTTTTGGTATAGTTATCGTATATACATTCATATGTGTTTAGTTGAAAATTGTTATATTGACAATACAACCAGACATTTAATTTTATTTATTAGTATAGATATCAAAAGGGATTCAGAAAGTTGATTTGGGTAGATATTTTCCTTTTTTTTTCATATACCGATTATACATACACTCAAATGTCAATTCTTTGATAACGTTATTATTTTATTGCTTCTCGAACAATCTTATAACTATTAAAGAAATGACCGCTAGTAGGTGACTTTTAATTGTTTTTTTCCAAAGGTGAATTGATAAAGGTAACCCTAAATGATAAAAGGGTGTAGTTATGTGAATGCGGCATATAAATACGAGTGTAAGCCGTATCCGAAGCATTCTGAAAAAATGGCTCTTTTGAGCTTGTTCGTGTTAGCGCTCATTTTTGCCCCAGGGTTATGTGACCCAGTGAGAACTGATGGTAAGTATTAACAATTTTGTTTTCTTGTATCTAATGTTATTTTTTTTCCCATCACTAGCGACTTGTTTCGAGAAGCTTATTCCTATCGCAATATCTAAATATAGTTAATTCATGTTGTGCCGGCTAAGAATAGTTACCACCCTACATCTTCCCATGGGTGTTGAAAAAGCGCCTAAGGGATAAACCAGGGGATGGGCAGCAGCAGTCCCTGAGCACATCTAACACCTACTGCGATCGCCAACTCACCTAACAAACGTGGCGATTAATGCAATTCCCCTATTTTTGGGGAAGACCTATGTCCAACAGTGGACTCTTTAGGTTGAATTAATCAATCCATAATGTAATAAAATTGTGCTAATCTTTGGAGAAAATTCCACAATAGTGACACGATCCAATATAAGGATGTCCATCTAAAAAAAATCGATATGTTTTTCGATATGATTTATGCGATATATCTAACAAATGTGTCGATATTTTATTAACTTAAGTCTAGTAGAACCTCTCTCCCTCGCCCAATTACTAAAAGTTTTATTTTGTTATATGTTATCAAAACATAATATTATTAGAAGTGGCATGTATGCAATTGTGAATTTTGCCACCCGGTGCGGAATAGAAAATATATTCAGAGTAGCCCCATCATCAAAATACAGTAGGGCTAGTGTATTTCTAATGTTGTTTGATATACTATATATCTGATGAGATATATCGATGTTTTGTTGAAAGTCGATCACTCCTAATTCATTATGTCGCATTCCATGACCAGCAAGTTTACGTAGCGTCAACGGTACATATTGTAATGCATAAGTTATTCTCGCCTCGGCTAGTACATGCAGTGCATACTCGATGCACACACAATGCACTCTGTACACACGATATCATATATCTAAACTTACTTAGAGTCTTTAGTCCTGGAAGATGTAAACCAGAAGGAAAAACGTCGATAGATAGTCGATAATAACTCATATATCGATAACCATAATCGTTCTCGCCCTGCAATTTATTTATTATCACATTATGTGCTATTATTGTGCGATAAATTTAGATAATTCTATTAAGTGGGCTTTGAATCTACAATTTCTGTGGTCTAAATATAATTTCTTTACCAAGCAGGTATTTGTAAAGTTCCTTAAATTTTGTTTATAAATTAACCTATAGGAATTTCTCAGTTATGAATAATTTACATACATAAAAAAAAAAAAACATTAAGAATGAAAATAATAATGAAATGATTTAAAATTATAATGCTTTTTAAATTAATATAATATATGTGTATATATGTGTAACAATTATATTAAAAAATTTCAGATTCAGTCGAGTTCGCGAAAAAGCAGATAGATATTTCCTTATTATACTTCCATGCTCGCGAACCAAATCACGTTTCGAAATCTATAACTATTTCCGCTAGCTGGAGTATTGAGAATAATATAAACCATTATAAAGTGAGTTATATAGTTACTGTAACAATTAACAAAGTAAATAAAAAAAAAAGATAAACTTTAACTAATAATATTTATACGTTTTTTTAGAATGAAACAGCAGTGAAAATATGGATCTTGATGAAGAAACAAAACTGGCTACTGCCTTTATCAGTGCCGTTTTCTCCACTAAATCCAACACATCAATTTGAAGCTGTCATAATGTTCAATGTCTTGTATTCCGCTAAAGACTACGACACATTCTATAAAACCACAGTATACATGAAAGACCGTGTTAACCAGGACCTTTACATATATGTCCTCAGCACTCTACACATTCATCGTTCTGACTTAGAAGGTTACGCTATTCCTCCAATATATGAGGTTTTACCGGAATATTTCAATAACGGTGAAATTTTGCATACTGCCCAAAGGATTGGAGTTCACGGATCACGCATGATCGAGTACTATCCTTCCACTTACAAATGGGATAATAGTGTTGTTATTAGGTCGAATACTACTGTTTGGCACTACCATTGCCAAAGCGCTTCTATGTCTATGTCCTACTACTTACATGATTACAGTTTAAATGCCCACTATTATTATCATCATCTGACTTACAACAAGTGGCTAGGAGGCGATGTAGTTCCTCTATTAAAAGAGAGACGTGGCGAATGGTACTGGTTCGTACACAAACAACTTGTAACACGTTACTATATGGAAAGACTTTCTAATGGATTTGGTGAAATCGGTGAACTTAGTGGTAACGTCGTAAACGAAGGCTACAATTTTGGATACATGTATCATAACGGTATACCATATCCAGTTAGACCTAATCATTTCCACCTCGATCATCCAGAGTATTTGGGTGAACTTGAAAAAATAAAGGATTACGAAAGACGTCTACGTGATGGAATTGAAAATGGTTATATCATTAACGTTAGTAAATATTTTGAAATGTTTATTTATTTTTTCACAATCTTGTATATGTTGATAAGTTTATTTTATTTCATCAGAGCACTGGTGATCATGTTCCCATTCATACTCCTGAGGGCATCGATATTCTTGGCCGTCTTATCGAAGCCGGTGTTGCTTCTCCTAATGTTCAATACTACAAAGACTTTATCAGCAGTTGGAAATATGTTCTAGGAAACTCTTTGTGGCGTCAACATAATTATAACAAGTAAGTTCCTTCTTGGATTAGCATTTTAGCCTATGTAGATATGGGATAGTTAAGTAAATTGTGAAGATATGTATCATATTAGTCAGGTTGGATCTTTAGTTTTATTTCGTACATAATTAAGGGGGTAATGCGGGGCTTTATTCTTTGCTTTTTCTGATGATATCAAGAACAGGAGGGTCTTAGTAGTGATTACTTAAGCAATGGTTACTTATTTACATCATATAATTTAAGTCTATGTCTTAAAAATTAAGCAAATGCTTACAATTGCTAATAAAAGAAAGGCAGAATCAAAAATTTCTACAATTCTGCTAACGTAAAACTTAAAACAGACGCAAATTCAACTAACTTCAATGTTAATTTTTTTTCAGTCCCAGTAGCGCAACCCCGTTATTGGTTCCATCTGCCCTTGAACACTACCAAACAGCATTAACTGATCCAGCTTTCTACATGATCTGGAAGCGAGTTCTCAAGATGTTCTCATTATTGCATCAACGTCTTCCTGAATACAAGGAAGAAGAGCTAGCTCTACCCGACGTCGCTATTCAAAAGGTCGAAGTAGATAAATTGGTTACTTATTACGAATATACTTATGTGAACATCAGTGCGTCTGTTCATATGAACGAAGTTCAAAGTAAGTGTTATCAGGTATAATAATTCTGAAATATTGAATTCAAATTATATTGGTTTGATTAAAGCATTAGGTATATATTCATGTGCGCTAATTATTATTTTATACTCTACAGATTCAGCTTTTTAATAGCAATTTTAGCTGATGTGATCTAAGCTGGTAAACACGCTAAACCTAGAAGTTAACCAGACAATAATTAGAAAATGGCCTTTTTTTTTGACGGGGGGAAATAATTAGAAAATGGCCTACCATCATGGTATGGTTTTACCACGATAGTTTCCTTCACCTAAAAATCAGGCTCACAATAAAATAGCGTGGGTGGATTCGAACCTACGTTCGTCGACATTGTATCAGACAACACTACCGCTGAACTATTATCGCTCACGTACATTTTCACACATTCGGAAAAAAAACGGTAGATGATCTATGAATTTTTCGATCTGGGGCAGAAACTTGATAGAGGCACCACTTTCTCCAGATAAATTGAGATAAATTACCTAAAAAAACTCACAAACGGCATAATGGTTGGCATATTAATGCTCTATGTACATCTAAATTTTCAACCAGGCTTCCGTATGCTAGGTGCTGTATGGAGCAAGTTTATTTTTAATCATATTATAAAGACTATAACTTTGGTGCCCCCGAAATTGCCACGTTTCTTAATTCTTATGTATTTTTAAAATGTTTTACGAAAAGGGGATGTCAATTAAATTGTTTGTTCTTTTTTTCAGCATTTATTAATTCAAATATTAATGCTGTTTTCTCAGGTCAACTTGTCTATGATAAAGAAAGCGTGCTAGTTCAACAGGCTCGATTAAACCATAAGAAATTCAACATTCGGGTCCAAGTTACAAGTAAAGTTACCAAGAAGGTGGAGGTTAAGTTTTTCTTGGCACCTAAATATGACAGCCGCGGTTTTGAGATCCCACTACATGTCAACTCAGAGAATTTCTTCCTGCTGAATCACTTCATTCACGAATGTAAGTCACGTTATATAATTAAAAATATACAATGATTTATGAATCATGATCATTCCCAACAATAATTTCGAATGAATATAAAATTATGTTAGTTACTATTAAATTATTTATTTTTTACAATATCACCTGATGTTAAGTGACTATGTGGTCCAGAATGGTAACGCACTAAGTCTTGGTTCTCAAGTGATGCTGCTAGAACACACCTATTGGTATTTGGCAACAGATTTTCAAACTTGACGGTGGTAGCTACTCAGGTGGGCATTATTAGAAAATGCCCTACCACAATGCTATGGTTTCCTCACAATGTTTTCCTTCACCGAAAGCTCAGGCTGATTGTAGAGTTGCATAGGTGGGCTCAAACCCGCATCCATTGACGTGGAATCCGGCCGCACTATCCTATATGAAATAAGTTCATAAATAATGACAATAATGATTTTGTTTCAAAATTTTACATTTATAATTTCAATATAATTTATAACAAGGTTTCAGGGCCTTATTCCGAAAAACCTTAGATAGTTACTTACTACAAGAAGGTTTAACAAGTTAAATCTTAGTAGTATAAAATTGTCTAAATGAAGTAATGAGAATGTTTTACAATGCTCTCTGAATACTCTCTGAAAGATCGTCAACAAATTCATAACTGTTTGATGAATTGTTAACGCAATATTTAAAATAGGAGAGACATATAGGTTGTAGTATGTAACTTGTAATGCCTGAAAAGGTAAAATCGTTAAATATATATTTTTTAAATTGGTGTTTTTAGTGCCTGCAGGAGAAAGCGTGATCGTCAAAGAGTCCACGGAAAACTTGTTTACAGTCGATGATTTCAAGTCAGCTAATGAAATTTATGTGAAAGCTCAAAATATTGTTGAGGGTAAAAAAGAAACTCTTGAGGAACGGACAAGACATTGTGATTTATTCCCGCACCATCTTTTATTACCGAAAGGTTGGTAACATTAAAGCGTTTCCTAACATCGAATCTGGACAATACTAAAGAAATTTACTAAATATTAAGGATACTAGTGCACTTATTTTTGTATACCTAATATGTGTAATCTCAAAGTCTAATTTCGAAATATCATCTCCGAGAGAACTTTGAGGAGTTCATGGATATTATTTGCACTTACTTGTGAAAATGAATTATTGAAGATTCAACGTTGAGTTTTTTACTCTTGTAAAAGTATGTGTTTTTCAAAGCTTCCGTAAGAGTAGACAGTAACATTTATAAAAGAGCATAATGCACACAGTTGTTAACTTCTTAAAAGTTACCCTAGAAAATTGGACAGATCAAAATTTTATATTTTGATGAAGTAAGTTATAGGATACTATCAAATTCACGGTTTTAAATTTTCTTTGATTTTTTTCGGCAAAAGTTGACTGTATCAATGTGCGTGCGCAAGAATTGATTACAAAAGAATAACAAAATGGCTGGTAATCGGAATACATAAACGAAAAAGGCCGTTTAGGAATTCCGTTTTTAAGCACAGAGCTTTTTAGAGCAGAAACCTTATATGTTATAATAATCCTGATCGATTTAAATATAAAATTAAAAGTTCCGAATATAAATAACCTATTAAGTAATTAATTCTGAATATAGAAGAAACTTTCTTGATGTTTACAGGTCGTGTTGGTGGTATGCCGTATGTATTGATGGTCTATATTTCTGAATTCCATCCACCGAACGTTTCCTACAGTGCAAGCGAAGACAAGTATGGTTCTCGATTCCTATCTGCCAATCCTCTTGGCTTCCCAGTTGATAGGCCACTACACCTGTGGCAGATTACAAACAACAACATTCAAAATATCAACTTCCACGATGTCATGATCCATCACAAACCTACTCCAGAGATCGTAGTTCCTTACAACTTTTAAACGAATATTATTTCAATGGTTTCCTTTATGTTTATATATATGTTTACCTAAATATTGATTATTAATAAGAGCATTGTTTTTAAATAAATATTCAAAATTCTATTATCATTACACTTTATGTAGTTTTATTACTAAAAATAAAAGTTATAACAGAACATAAGCTCACGCCTGTTATCCCTGAAGGGTTAGGCAGAGGTGAAATAACGAACTACACCACCCACATTTCGCCGAGCTTAGTTCCGTCCCAGATGTGACAGGGGGCGAGCCTGTCGCCATATCGGGCACAAATTCCAGACTTCTGGTTGATATGAGGTAGAAAAACCCAATATTTCTTGACCAACCCGGGGATCGAAGCCGAGACCTCAGAACGACAGTCGTACCGTAATCTGTCTAAAAAAGTTATGCTATCAACAATTTAGATTACAACACAAAAATTTATAAAAGCATGTGTTTTCCTTAACTGGGCTTTGACAGTGTCTTCATATTTGTTATAGAAGTATCAATTAAAACTTAAAATTATAACTTTTTTTTATTTTATTTAAATGCGGTTACTATAGATGTAATTTAGTGTACCTATCTAGTGTAACAGGAGTTTCAGGGTGGCACACTAAAATAATTTGATCGTAATCCTTTGGCTATTTTCGCCTGATGCGTGTCTAAACGTAAGATAAACAGACAAACATATTTAAAAAATTTTAAATATATAAATTATATTATGTATAAAAAAAAAAAGATATTTTTATGTTTTAGAGTAGCTATTTTATACATAAAAAGGGGAAAAATAAACCAAAATATAGCAAATACATTATGATAGATACTACGTAGTTACTATTGTAGGTAGATAATAATTAAAAAATAAAAAAATTATTAACCAACCGCTCGTTCTAAATCAGAATAGTCTACAATTTAAACAATCCCTGTTAATTATTATAAAAAAAGTAATAGTAATTTAAAAAAAGCTAATTTCGTTAACTTAATAAATATCTTTAAAAAATATTTCATTATTCACTAGCTGTGTGGCCGCAGCTCCGCCCGCGATTCTTAATTTCTTCACTGCGTAATATAGTTTTTGAATAATCGTTGGAAAATAATGTTTTGATAGTGCTGACCATTGAATCGTATTTTGTTCACAATTTCATTACTTTTAATTTTTTATACGGAACCCTGATAATTCTCTTTAAATTATTGTTGGTACTAACACAAAGCAAAGATACTTCGTACAAATTCCAATACCTGCCAGTAAAACTGTGCATTGAATCGGATTTTCCTCACAATTTATGAGTTTAATTTTTTTACGCAGAACCCTAATTATTTAAAAAAAAAAGTGTACTTAAGCGTAGTAACTTCAGCTATCTGCCAAAAAAGTTCCATAATCACTCCGGCCGCCATAGACAGGCCGCTCCGGAGAAAACCCGGAACAAACACAAAGATAAAAATTTTAAAAATTGTTTTTTTTTTTTGGTGTACTTATCGTATAAACATTCATAATATGTATTTAGTAAAAAATTGTTATTTGATATTACAAACAACCACATCAATTTTCTTTATTAGTATAGATTATTTTTTATTTTATTTTTAATGTAGGATCACTGGCACCCTCTATATATTTAAAGGTAATTTTATTTTGATTTATAGTGCCATCTATTCTACAAGTGTGTCAACTTTTATAAATCTTCGACTACGTACAGGCATGTGTTTAAAGTTTTGCTGCTTTACGCTAGAGGGCGCTAAAACAATATTTAAATTTACCTTACACGATTTGAGTCCGTGTTATCGACTCATACGAGATCTTATTAATTTTTTACTTGTTATCTTTCGTATCATTTCTACTAAATATGATCCTTCTAAGAATACACCGTAGTTCTCTGACGACGAAATTAAAATAGATTATTATCCTTCATAGGACCATATAGGACCGTCAATAAGTTAATAACTAACTGTGTCGTACTGAATTGTATAATTATTTATTGTATTGAATCATGTAAATATTCGTTACTTCATTAATATTTTCAAGGAATACAATAGCGGATAATTTTGAATCGACTTCATTCACAATTATCATCAAAACTTTTCTTATATGCTAGGTACCTAGTGTAACCAAATACAAAACCTGACCAGATAATATATGTATGTTTCAAAACAAGAAAAAAAGAAGTGAGTTTGAGAGAATCCGTTAAGCGGCTCTCGACTCATAAGCCAACTCAAAAACAGACAGATCGAAAGGCATACAAAGAAATTCCTTTTTTTTTTTGACGAGGGGAATGCATTTACGCACTTCCCCTACCAAGTTCATTAAGAAGACCGAGGTCTCCCCAATGAAGTTGGTAGGGGGTGTGGAGGGACGTCTCCACACCAGTGTGGGACTCGCCCGGCGAGAAGCGCCGGAAATACCCACTAAACCCCCCGGAGCCGCCCGCCACATTTGGGATGGGGACAATACGGGATAGCGTTAGCATGCTCCGCGTCGCCCCTGCTCCTTTTAGATACCTAATGTAAGAATAATAATCTCGCTCAATTTTGAAGAAAAAAAATCATTTCTATGGTTTTTCGAGTTTCTTCTTCTGTATGCCTGTTCTGAACCTGTCATACAAAAACTACTGGACGGATTCCGTAAGAAAAAAATGTATAATTCACCCTACAGTGGGTGAAAATATGTATGAGAAAGAAGTCACGAAACTTTGCATATAAGAAGGTCTTAGTTAGATTTCAACGTGTCTGAAAAATATGAATGAATGGACAGCACCGTCAAAACCATTACTTTCCAATGATTATTTAAAGACTAAAACAGGCAGTGAAAAATTTATGAAACGCGGGCGGAGGCTTAGGTACACATCTAGTCCAAACTAAAATGTTGCCTGTCTGCCTACTTTTCGCGCCTGAACTGTAAATGTGATTTTGGCAAAAAATTAAAATGAAATAGATCTAGTAAACCATCGGCATAATTTTAATATCAGAAATAAAGATAAGTTGGCAATTTCACTTTTTCTTAGATAATAGTATTTGGTTTTCCAAAAAGATCCCAAAGAATATGACGTCCATACGCGCCTACGTCCATACGTCTCAAGGCCTAAACTGAATAAAGAATTTTTTATTACGGATTTGGTTCATACGAAGAATATTGTCCAAATATTATGCCGGCGATTTTTTTAAATAATATAATTATCACCAACTATCACTATAATGAGCATTTATTTAAGTGAGATAAAATATATAAATAAGCCCAATTAACAAACGGAATTAAAGATACAATGTCGTGTAAAGGTTGTTTTAACAAATGAAGGTGAAATGATTGATAATTTTCTCTCAAGATACACGAGGTTATCGAGATTCAGATGGACCCAGATGACTGAATTAGTTAATTTAATAACGATTTGTTGGTGATAATATTAAATTATATTTCGGTAAATAAAAAACGAATTTATGAAATATTTATTAGTATTATCTTTTATTTGTTTCTTTTGTTTTTTTTCTTTGTAATATTATTTAGACCTGCGTGAATCTGAGTACAGGTCCACAATCCTGGTCGCTGGTTCCAATTTCAACAGACACTTGATCAGCTTTTCCAAGATGTGCAGGATCTTTTGTAGTAGTGTGAACAAAATACTTTTTTAGCTATATCTATACTAATAAATAAAATTGAAGCGTCTGTTTTTAATATTAAATTCATGTCATACTAAAATGTTCTAATTTTCTAACATTAGCTAGCATGTAAGATATCGTATAACTGTTACGCATCGAGAAACCTGTAGTATTGCGTAAGCATTAACCGACAGGGGGGAGGGTCTGCGCTTTGCTTATTTGGTTATTAAGCAAGGGTCGACTGGTAGTAATGTAGATAGAAGTAATGTTCTCTTATTTACTTAAGTAGATTTTTTAATAATTATGCCATTTCTTAAGTTAACACTTTGAGATGAGAGGGAGAATTTAGCTTACTAATGCTGAAAGAAGGGGGGAGGGTCGAAAAAAATATGAAATTCTGCTTTTATAATATTGGAACTATCCCCAGTTCATTATTATGATGATGAGTTATCTCAAACAAAAATAAAATGTCATCCCTAATTATATATGTATTTTCTTATTAACAAATCATAAAATCACAATAGGGTCGTTGACGATTTTTCAGAAATTTATTCATAATTTGCCTTATGGTCCACTTTATCTAAAATAATAATATTTCGGTAAAAAAAAAACAACCGTAACATATTTTGTTTAGCAATTTTATAACCATTTTGACATTTCGTAACTAAAACGGGTCAATCTGTCATGGCGTCTCGAATGACGTCACGAGGTGCAAAACAAATATCTGTTTGGTTGAAATGTAGTCAAAAGTTTAAGAAATCTCCGGAACGCCTGGACGGATTTTGACGATCCTTTTTTTGATAGATAACTGAAGTTACACCGGGTAACTTAGGGTACTTTAAATTTTTGAAAATAATTAGGGATCCTTTCCGTGTTACGTTTCCCGCGTTTTGTTGTAAATAGGTACATAATGTTTGAAACCGATTTTATTCTCAAACTTTGTCAAGCCATAAATTGACACAAGGAAAGATTTACTTGACACTGGTAAGACACAAGCCGTGCAGAGCCATCAAAAAACACAAGAAGAAGAAGAAGATTAGGGATCCGCGTGAAAAAATTAAAACTCATAAAAATTAAACCAAATCAAATTCAATGCACAGTTTTACGAGTGTTTGAATTTATTACAAACTAGCTGTGCCCGCAACTTCATCTGCGTGGAATAGTGACTTTGGGCAGCATTTTTCGGATTTTGGTTTATTCTGGATTATAATCACCGTCGTTACATCGTATAGCCATAGGGAACAAAGCATACAGGCTGCTAGAATTATTAACATGTGATAAAGCAACATAAAGTTGACCGTGCGAAAAATAGCTAATACTTAGATCCACAATTTTTAGCGTCTGACTATGCTTTATTAATTGTCATCGCGAAACTGGTCAAAAGCTCACTGGAAACTGGACACGTTTAAAACTAAACGGAAAATTGTTTGGAATAAGAGAAACCCGAGGCATGAAAACACTACCACCTGTTAAAATCTCTGCTTCTATCAGGTTTCGCAGAGTCAGAAATTTAAAAGAGAAAAATTCACTTTTAATCTAGTATTATTGCATAGTTTTGGCGGTCTTAAATTTCTTAGCAGCATTATGGGTGCGCCGACTTTAAATTTATTTTATGAGCTGGTAGTCCAGGAGCACTGAGGGATTCTAAAAATTCTATTGGGTAATTGGTAGATTCTTCATCTTTCATTACTCTGTTAATGGAGATATACTCTACATTATCCCCCGAAACAAAGCTTCAGCATTCATTGCTGCTGCTTGGTCGTTTCGTGGACTTAAAATAGCTCTTTTGGAAAGCCATGAATTTTCGCAAGTTGGTATTTGCGTTGCGTTTTTCTTACACGTATGATATGAGGGCTCGCATTCATGAAACTTCGCAGCATAGGTTTGCGTTTAGAACGAATTTTGCTTGTTCCTGCGGATACACACCGTTACCGATCTCAAGTTACTATAAAGAAAATATAGTAGCAATAGATACAACAATTTCATTTCATCTAATTTGTATCTGGTATGAATAAAACTGTAAGGCTGATATTTTTTATTATAACTTGTTATGCTAGTGCTTGGATTAACTTGGTAGAGTCTGAAATTGTAACCATCCTGACCATGGAAATATATCAAAGGATACTGCAGGGCATCATATGCTCGGTGTGTTTCACAAATACGTTGTAAGCGATCATCATGAGTGCGCTGCACGATGTCACGTCTATCTAGTTGACTAATATTACTGCAACTTCGTCTGCAACGGGGACATACATTTCACGATGTTCTTCCGCAGGATGTCTATCAGCCTTATTTATAACTTTATAATTGTTATTTTGGCCTTGTGGGATGGAATCTATTGCGGCTTTGAAACTTCTGACATACGGATTTACTTGATGTAACATATTCTCAAGTTGAAATATAAAGTTGATGTTCAGCTGAGGTAAGTTATGATGTTCATTGTAATTTGATATAAAATAAATTTAAAGAAATTTTGGCTCATTTTGGAGAAGCAAAGATCCAATCAAGTGATAAATTGGCCCTGCACCTTTAAAGTTGGCTGTGATATGTTTGACCCCAAAAGATGTCATTTGGAATACACTATTATATAAACGGATATAGTCTAAAAATGTAAAATTAGTATATTCTATTTATATATTATATTTATATAGTCTATTTAGTAAAACTTTTATAAAGGGGCTCATGATAAGTTTGAATGAGCACTTTGCCACCTGAATAGCATATTCCATTTGGTTCTTTTCTCCATTTTTGAGCATTACAAAACTGACAACATACTACCATACCTACTATAGATGCGAATTCAAAGTAATCAATTCTGGGCGAATACAAATAACCTGTTTTCTCTTTGGTAATCCATGGAAGGATATCAGTTTCTGGGTCTTCTATCAAACTTGATAACATTTTATTGAGTATATGCCGAAGTCGATCGGCATTTAGTCGTGACTGACGATGTTCTGCAGTTTCTTTCTTCTTCTCGATCAGCTGTTAATCGAGATTCACGATCTAAACTACTTTCCAGCTTTCTAGACTGCAAAGTTCGTGCTTTTTGAGAGCTCAGGCGGGTTTCCCTATCAGCGAAGGTCTCAGACTCACGCGATATTGCATGAGCCTTGCGATCGGTGGACAAACGTGCCTCACGCTGTTCCCTGTTCATCCTAACTCAAGTGGCCATCATTCGAAAACGATGTGAACTCGATCGAGATTTTCGCTGAGCTGAAGTTTCTGTAACATGAAACCTGGCCTGACGTTACTGAAATGCAGTGAACTAATGAGAACTAATCTCATCCTTATAGCACTTCTGCTGCACCGGGAGATGTTGGATCTTTTTCGAGGCATTCTTATAATAAGTAGTAATTAGTACTAACTCAGCGTTATTTAGTAAACACTTACTCATCATAAACAAAAAAATTAAATACTTACAGATTATTACACAGTTTAACTTTATTACAGTTTAATAACTATTAAGACGTATTAACCTAACCTATTAATTATCGAAAATAAGAGAAATGTCTAATAGATACATTTATGTATTAATTAATTGCAAATTACTAAATTGTTTTTTAAACATAAAAATTAAGAACTTGTATTTACAGGTTAACTAATAAGATGTGTTTACCTAATTTGAAAACTAATTAACCTGTACTATATACATACAATATGTATTTACAAACCCTAAAATATAAATAAATAAAATATGCAGAACAGTCAGTGTTATCGAATGCAACTTTTACGCCATGCGCCTCCGAAAGCGGCCCGGCTCTCGACGTGCTTTATCTATACATATATAAGCAACCCGAATTGCCAGCTTAACCTGAACCCTATTTCATATGAATGATGATATATATCTGAGGTCAACTTAAATTGTAAATTAAAATTTCCGAAACTGATCATTTTGAACTTATATTTATTATCATATTTTATTATTATATGATCATACTTTTATATAGACCATTATGGAGTTTAGTAAAGTTTAATACAATGCATCTGAACAGAGAAAGAATTTAGATAGAATAAATGTTCAACGTGATTCTTTAAATTGACATAACTTTTTTATTTATGTACCGATTGACATGAAACAAACACTAAAGTTTAAGTGAAGCTTACTATAATATATTAGTGAAAACTGCATCTAAATCGGATAAGCCGTTTCTGAGATTAGCGTAGACAAACGCACAGACAAACAGACAAAAAATTTAAGAATCATTGTTTTGGGTCCTATTTGCGTTTATGAAGGTCCTAATAATATTTTTTCTCATATATCTTCCATGTACAGACAGCGATCTGTTACATTTTTATTATATGTATAGATATTTTTACTGTATCTTAGTACAAAAAACTTTTAGGATTAGGGCTCCGTATAAAAAAATGAAAAGCAGTGAAGAATATGTGAAACGCGGGCACACAGTAAATAATATAAAATGTTAGTTGTCTTATAAATTATTTAAGTGGCATTAAAGGCGACTAAGGGATGGGCAGCAGCATCCTCTCTGAGGACCACAAACACCTACTGCGGACAACCCGCCTGCCAAGTGTGGCGATTATGGAAATTACCCCCGTATCTTTGGGGAGATCAAGTCCAGCAATGGACGCCTTTACGGTTGAATGGATGGATTTAAGTGCCAACACCGCTAAGCTTAACGTGTTTACAATCTCATGTCATATCATTTAAAATCATATTTTGGTCAAACGCTATATTTGTCTGTATTTTAATTTAATCAAACATTAATATAAAAGACAACATCTCTCTATCTATCTATCTATCTGTTCGTTAATTGACTTACAACTAGAGAACCACTGGTAAGGTATATTTATATCCATCTTACCATCTGGTAAGGAATATTTATAACGTTATCTAGTATATATGAAAAATATGAGGATAATAGTAATTCAAGTCAATAAAAAATTCTCTACCATTGTACGCTTTGCAATATTTTAATGAAACCGAGAAAAAATTAAGAGATTTAATACTTATAAATTATAAATAATATGTATTTTATTAACATCATTATTTTAGATCGATATCACCTGGTGTTAAAGGGCGATGTGGGCAATATGGTAACATACTAAGTCTAGAGGTTATGGCCTTTAAGTTATGCTTTCGGAACACACCTACTTGTGCTCGATGACATTCGAAAAATCAAGTCAGTTTATTGTAAGCGATGCTTTTTAACACTGAATCCGGTGGATACAATATACTATAAATCCATTATCGCGTACACCTACGATGAATAAACAATTACCCATTCAGAATGGTAGTCTTTTCTAAAGATTTTAAGTCTTATTTATTAAAATTATATCTACCAAGTCATAATTTACTTTTGAAAGTATCGTTGTCAAAGTATGAAATTTCCAGACGGGACACACCATGTGACGTCACGCGCTTCATTGACTAATGGCTCCAATATTGTAATTTTATTTCTCAAAAATATAAATGAAACTTTATTAGTTCAATGAAAACGATTTATTTTTTATATCTTCAGAGCATAAACTACCATGTAAATAAAAAATCTGCCAATATTATTTGTACTGTCAACTACCGTATTCACTGATTATATAATATACTAGCTGTGTGCCCGCGGCTGCTGCGCCCGGGTGTCATATATTCTTTACTATGTTTTAATTTTGTTTACGGAACCCTAATTATTATCCTACAAAAATTTAGTACTAAGATAAATTAAAAACGTTTCTCATAAATTTTAGTATTTGCCCGTAAAACTGTGCATTGATTCAATTTTTTTAAGATTTTTATTTTTTTTACGCGGAACCCTAAGTATTTTCGAAAATTAAAAGTATCCTAAGTTACTGAAAGTAACTTAAGTTATTTACTAAAAAAAGTCTTGTCCAAATCGTTCCAGCCGTTCCTGAGATTACCCATTACAAACAGACAGACGGACAGACAGACAAAAATTTAAAAAATTGACACTTCAATTTTATATTAGTATAGATTCTGACTTTTACATGAGAACGCATAAGAATGTATTGTTTTTACCAACAAAAAAATAAATTATTATACATAAATTTTTGTTATCTGATTTACAATAATGGAATAAAACCAATCACGCTTATATCATTTCTTGGCTCATCTTTTCGTTACATTGTATTGTATTGTAAATATAAACAATTTTTTTGTTAATATATGCATTAAACTTAATTAATATCTGTCCGATAAATTAATAATTTGCTGTGCCCGCGACTTCGTCCGCGTAGAATAGTGTATTTGGGTAGCATTTTTAATACGGTAAGCACACTTAGGCATATTTCCCCACCTACACCGCGCCTTACCACGCCGAGTTCCGCCCCCGCTCCTCTCGTGGCTGCACAGTGCACATGGTGTACGGCGCTGCGCTTGGCAAGTTTCTTACTCGCGTTAACATCAGTTTCACATATTCCTTACACATTTTCATACAAACTTTCATCCCCTATTCCCTATTGTTATTTTACACTCTCAATGTCATATTTATTTATATCGAATCAACAGCCTAAAAAATAAGTTTCAAGCTTCTAACTCTGACGGTACTTCCATACAACTTTTCATGCCCCCTTTCAACTCTTTTTTCGCATTAAAAAGTAGCCTATGTCATTTCTCAGGCTTTAGACTATCCGTGCATCAAATTTCATTTAAATCGGTTCAGTAGTTTTAGCGTGAAAGCGTGACAGACAGATAGAGTTTCTTTCGTATTTATAATATTAGTAAGGAAGTAAGGACTGGCTGAAAAGAATATCTTTGCAATAACTATTTGTAAAAATATTTTCCTCTATATCCTTTACTAACGAATATCTTTTTTCTTACGTTATTGAATGCTAATATTATAATTTACAAAGCCTATATTAACGTGAGAAACGCGACGTTCAAAAGCTAGTTTCTTTATATTATACAGGCTAAGCGCTTTGACCACGACCTCGCCGATGCTAAACACTCTAAACCTGGAGATACTGACTCTCAAATGACGCTGCCGGAACGCATATATTTCAAACTTGAGTGTGGTAACTACTGGGTACCAGACGGGCATTATTAGAAAATGCCACTATGCTATGATTTCCTCGCGATGTTTTCCTTTACCAAAAGCTCAGGCTGATTACAGAATTGGATATGTGATAAGATTAGAATCATCTTAATTAATGCCAATAATGAGTACCAATATGGCCGATATGGCGACAGGCTCGCCTCCTGTCACATCTGGGATGGAACTAAGCTCGACGAAATGTGGGTGGTGTAGTTCGCTATTTCATCTAACCTAGCCTAACCCTTCGGGGATAACAGGCGTGAGCTTATGTATTTTTATGTTCTGAGTACCAATACACATTTCTACCAATATTACGCTGATAGAATTTTCAAACAAAATGGCGTCTTTTTTGTTAATGGTAATATTTTCTAATAATGCCCGCCTGGGTAGCAACCAACCCCAAGTTTGAAAACCTGTCGCCAAATACTTATAGGTGTGATTCAGTAGCGTCACTTGAGAACCAGTACCTCTAAGCTTAGTGTGTGTAGCCATCCTTGACCACATCGTCACTTAACATCAGTTGATATTGTAATCAAGGCACTGAGTCAATACCGTGTATTGTGTAAAAGACAACTATTTTTGTGACACCGAAATCTAGTCCAGTGGTCTTTGTATATTTTTTGTTTTATCTTGTCTATTTTTTGGTCTTTGTATAAATATTCTGTATTTCAATATTTTTTGTTCCTCACCTTATAAGTCGTATTATTTAATGAAAGAACTTAACCCACGATAACTAAATTTGTATGTGGTTAAAAAAGGTCACCACTAAATGCATGAGAAAAATTTAGCCGACAAAATTACTTGTTTTAATCTGCATTATTAATTTTATCGTCTGACGATGACTTCTCATATGACGGTATGATACAATCTAACTTCTTAATATGGCAATATATACATACATAACCTCAAGCCTCTCTCCCATAAGGTTAGGCAGAGACTACATCCTTCTACTTGCTACGATCTTGAAACACATCTTTCGCTCCTTCTACTTTCATGGATGCTTTTCGGTTACGGGTACTCCTAACCTGGCCTTTAACCAGAACGTCCACAATCTGGTCAAGATACACATTACATAGTCACCCATTGTTTTGACAAGATGGCTTTACTTTGCGTATTTTTAGATAAATCGCCATTGATAAAATTGCATTGTAAGCATTTATTATTTTCTTCTACCCCTTGTCAGCAATAGAACGCAGCCACTCCCCCCCCCCCCCCCCCCCCCGTTTTAAACGTAAGCATCTCAAATTATGTTTATGTAATATTGGAACTGCCTCTAATTGAGACATATGAAGGTGAGTTATTTTAGGCAACAAAAAAAAAACTCCATAACCTGAATTTTGAAAAAAGAGACATGGCGCAGCCGGTAGTACGGCCGGATTCCGCGTTAATGGACGTGGGTTCGAGTCCGTCTATCCAACTCTAAAAATCAGCCTGAGTTTTTGGCGAAGGAAAACATCATGAGGAAACCATAGCAGAGTGGTAGGGGGCATTTTCTAATAAAGCCCGCCTGGGTATCTACTACTCCTCAAGTTTGAAAACTTAGAACCAGAACCTCTAGGCTTAGTGTGTTTACCATCCTGGACCACATCAACACTTAAAATCAGAAGAGATTGTGGTTGCGGCACTGAACCTATACAGTATTTTGTAAAATAGTCTCTATCGTTATGAAAATAACACAGCTTAGGATCATGTGACAGATAAATCTAGAAGTAATTCCACTGTCAAACAAATAATTCAGGTAATAATAATCGTTTCTTCTCATATTAAGATAAATTATGTTTATCCACTGTTAAGAATATTTGGTAATGAGATCCGATGAAAAGGTCAAAAGATAAATCGATAAAGAAAGAATAACATTCTGTCACTAAGGAATACTTTCGGGTAAGATAAGGATTCGATATGGATAGTATAAAAAGGCTGAAGACGAGTCGATTGAGTACAGTTGGCTTCTAGTCAGCAAACTATGAAGACTGTCCTAGTTCTAGCGGGGCTCATTGCCCTCGTGCAATCCAGTGTGGTGTCACCGAAAACGTATCACTTCAAGACAAAAGATGGTAAGAAAAAAAATTAACGTCAATTATTTCAATCTTGGAGAGTAATTACTTTTTTAATATTTTCTGTTTTATTCCATCGCAAAAGATATCCCTTTTTAAATGAAATATTATATTATCATCCGTTTGCAATTTTAACAATTATTTCTTTTTGGTACTAGCTGTCTGCCTGCGGCTTTGCTCGCGTTTAATATATTCTTCACTGCGTAATATAACTTTATTTAAATCATTTGAAAATAATGCTTTGATGTTACTGTCCATTGAATCGTATTTTGTTCAAAATTTCGTGAGTTTTAATTTTTTTTTTTTATACTGAACCCTAAATATTTTCTAAAAAAATTTTTTGGTCTAAGAGAAAGCCAACCTGTTTAAATTCGAACACCCACCTGTAAAACTGCGTAATGAATCGGATTTCGTTTACAATTTCATAAGTTTTAATATCTTTACGCGGCACACTAATTATTGTCGAAAAACAAAACGTGTAATAAACAACTTCAGCTATTTCAAATACCTTCAAATCGGTCCAGCCGTAGCGGAGATTAGCCGGAATAAACAGATAGACAAAAAATGTGTTTTTGGTATAGGTATCATATATACATTGATATGTATTTAGTAAAACGGACACTTCAATTGTATTTATTCGAATATATTATATAATAACCATTCAGTATAATGCAGCTTGGAAATTAATATTACCATTATTATGAGTCCCACAATTACCTGAAGATTACCTGAAAACCAGTAGGTAAATGTCATCAAAGATAAATACTAATGCCAATTTTCATTGCAATGTTTGTTAGAATTCTGTGTTTTCTGTATTCCTCTTAGCAGTATTTTTTCTTAACAGTATTTCTATTTGAAATTGTTATAATAAATATTTTGCATTCATCTTCATCTATGATACATAGAACATTTATACAACTTAAATGGTGATGCTAAACTTCAAAAAGGTTTTTAGCTTCTTCACTAAACAAAACACGTTAGAAATTACACAAGGTGAAATTAAACAGATAATGCCAATCAACTGATTTTATTGAAATGTATTAATATTTATTTTTATGATTGACTTGCATTATTTATTTAGTTAAAAATATTTTTTTGCCTTGTAATAATTATTTCTAGTGAACTTCATAGTGATTTGTATCTTCCATCCATCCATTCAACCGAAAGACGTCCACTGCTGGACATAGGTCTCCCCCAAAGATCTCCACGACGACCGGTCTTGCATCACCCGCATCCGCATGAGCATCATGTATTTTATATATTTTATACATGTTAAATTCTAGATCGTATTTAGTAAAATTATATATTATACATATGTATTATTTATTTACAGTCGACGCAGTGTTTGTGGAGCGCCAGAAAAAGGTTTTATCCCTTTTCCAAGATGTAGACCAAGTTAACGTTGATGATGAATACTACAAAATTGGAAAGGACTATGACGTTGAAGCCAACATCGATAACTACACCGTAAGTAGCCAATAGTGAAACGACAACTATTGGACAAAATACTCTTATAAATACTAATACACATAATACAATTTACAGAATAAGAAAGCTGTTGAAGAATTCTTGAAATTGTACAGAATCGGTTATCTTCCCAAGTACTATGAGTTCTCCATCTTCTACCACCAAAAGCTAAGGGAAGAGGCTATTGCTCTTTTCCACTTGTTCTACTATGCTAAAGACTTTGAAACCTTCTACAAGAGTGCCGCTTTCGCTCGTGTGCACCTAAATGAGGGACAGTTCTTGTACGCATATTATATTGCAGTTATCCAGCGCAATGATACTCATGGATTCGTTTTACCAGCTCCTTATGAAGTTTATCCACAATTCTTCGTTAATATGGACACTTTACTTAAGATTTATCGCACTAAAATGCAAGACGGTATTCTTCACGATGCAAAGGCTATTAATTATGGAATTGTAAAAGAGGAAGAGCAGTATGTGTATTACGCCAACTATTCCAACACTTTCCTTTACAATAATGAAGAACAGAGGTTGACCTACCTTACTGAAGATATCGGTTTCAATTCATATTACTACTACTTCCACTCGCACTTGCCTTTCTGGTGGAGTTCTGAGAGATATGGTAACCTTAAGCATCGCCGTGGCGAAATATATTACAATTTCTACCAACAATTAACAACACGTTATTACTTCGAGCGTCTTACAAACGGCTTGGGTTCCATACCTGAATTCTCTTGGTACTCGCCTATTAAGACTGGTTACTATCCCCTGATGACTTCATACTATTTCCCATTCGCTCAAAGGCCGGACAACTACAATCTACACAGCGTAAAGAACTACGAAGCAATACGGTTCTTGGACATTTTTGAAAAGACTTTCGTACAGTCCCTACAGAAAGGCAAATTCGAATCGGTACGTTATTAAATTTTATTTTACTCTTATGAAAACATTTGTACTTAACACTTAATTGACCTCACTTATGTATGTTTCAGTATGGCAAGAAAATTGATTTCCACGATGAAAAGGCAATTAACTTTGTCGGAAACTATTGGCAAGAGAACGCCGATCTGTATGAAGAAGAAGTTACAAAGGATTATCAACGATCTTATGAAATTGTCGCTCGCCATGTGCTCGGTGCAGCACCTAAACCATTCGACAAGTTAGTATTGACAACTCCTTGTATTATTATGTTATTGTCATAAAATTTACTGCATATAATGGAAACATCCAAGATTACTTTAGTAAAAATTCTAAATAAGACATTTATTCACTAAACATATAGTAGATATGCAATTTTAGTGACAACACAAAGTATAATTATATTTTCAATTTTTTCTTCAAATTTACTTTGCAGTTATTTATGTCCTGAGTATTTGAAATATTTGTTTTATGAATGTAATTGAAGCATTTGTGAAAATGCCTTTTAAAGCAAAATCTATTAAATCAGCGCAGTAATTTCATACAGCTATGCTATGATAATCAAGAAAGAATAAGGGCCAAATGCATCGCAATCGCTAAATATATATAGAAAAATGCGATTTTGTAATGCACATTGCGTTTAGAAACCAGTGACTATGCAGCTATCTAGTAGCCTTTACAGGGCAGCTTGAAAGGCTCATTTTATGATGGCGAACAGGGATAGGTTAAGTTTTATGCCGAATTTGGATGAGAGAATAACCTTTCATATTTTAACTTTGTTACAGGCACACCTTCATGCCCAGTGCGCTTGACTTTTACCAAACCGCACTTCGAGACCCTGCATTCTATCAGCTATATAACAGGATTGTGGGTTACATTAACGCATTCAAGCATTACCTGAAGCCTTATCCTCAAGAGAAACTTCATTTCGTCGGCGTTAAAATCAATGATGTTGTCGTTGAGAAATTAGTCACATTCTTTGACTATAGCCAATTTGATGCCACTAACAGTGTATTCTTGACCAAAAAAGAGATTAAGACTAGTTACCCACACAACTTCAAGGTTCGTCAACCACGACTCAACCACAAGCCTTTCAGTGTTACCATCGACGTTAAGTCCGATATTGCCACTGATGCCGTTATCAAGATCTTCTTGGGACCTAAGTACAACGATAATGGATTCCCCATCACATTGGAAGAAAACTGGCATAAATTCTACGAACTGGATTGGTTCACGCACAAGATAACTCCTGGGCAAAACAAGATTGTACGCAACTCAAACGAATTTTCGCTTTTCAAAGAGGACTCTTTACCGTTAACCGATCTCATGAAGTTATTAGACGAAGGAAAAGTTCCGTTGTATATGTCTGAAGGTTTTGAATGCATGCCAAATAGATTGATGTTGCCAAGAGGTACTGAAGGTGGATATCCATTCCAGTTCTTTGTTTTCGTATATCCGTTTGAATCTAGTAGCCATGATCTGACACCATTTGAGGCCTTTGTTATTGATAACAAGCCTTTTGGCTATCCATTCGACCGTCCAGCGGACTCGACGTGCTTCAAAGAGCCTAATATGTTCTTTAAGGATGTCTTCGTATACCACGAAGGCGAGCACTTTCCTTACAAATTCAACGTTCCCCCTTACTTTTCTAAAACCAATGATGTTCCTAAACAATAAGAGATGTTAGAACTTCCCAATTAGAAAATAACGTTAAGCTTGTGAGGAAATTAACTGAAATAAAGATGTTTGTTTAAAAGAAAAATTATTTTATTTTTTATGTTCATAATAAATTAATAAATAAATAAGAACACCAATTCATAAGTGTAAGATTTTAAATAAGAAATTTAAATGTCATATTTCTTGTGCATAATGTTTGAAAATCACATCCCAATAATTTACACATTACAGTAATCTTTCTCTAATAACAATAGTTCTGAACTGCTAAACAATTATTTTACAAGGAGTTTTAATATTTCAAGAACCATTATAAATTAATGTCCCTATTTATAAAGTAATAAAAATAATACTAATAATTATTACAAAATTAAAAAGTACTAGATGTAAAAAAATACGTTACACCTTTAGTATTAGAGTATCTAAATTAGTAAATAAATTGAACATTAATAAATCTAAGAGTGGCTTTGCAAATCTAAATAAAGTCTCTGTAAACCAAGCAAGCATTTCTGAATGTTAAAAAAAGAAACAAAACCAAGACGCTATCGCCACTAATGTTTACTGAGTTAGGTATAGTTTTTGGAAATAATTAAAAAAAATGATTTACCAATTAAATGATAATTAATACTAGTATAATAATTGGTAATTTTCAATTCAATATAAATTACTAGTAAAATAGTCATTTTTATCAATAGAATAATGGTTATGATAAATTTTCACGTCATAAAATTTATAATTGCATGCATATTCCTTGAAACCTGCCGCCATTCTATGGAAAGGGAAACCTAAAGGTTTCATATCCAATTCGTATGATAGTTGCTTATAATAATTACTTTCAGGGGCATATTCCAACAGTGACGGATCTTCAGTTGGTGTAATAATAAATAAACAACTTTAAATTTAAACCTTCATCGGTCCCTCTAGGAATCAATAAATTCCCGGGAAACTTAAATATGTTATACTTATACTTTTTCTGTGTATATATTTTATTGTGGAAGTTTGAATAGTCTTTTCTTATATCATCGTTATAAAACGAATACTTTGATGATTTATCTGGTGACCAACTTACTATGTTCAGTCCGTCTTGCAGTAAGTAACTGAATGAATCGAGTTCAATAAAATTTGAGAATTCACGCCAACAATCATCATTGATACATGGTGGACCCAAAAATAATCTTACAACAACGTTTTCCTCATTCGTCGACTCCACTGTGAAATTTAACGTAAAAGGTAGGTGTTTTAGCCTTCTTTGTCTTGCAAACATAGGCCATCTCTTAGAAAGATAACTGTTATGATGATGTATAGCTTTGTTTATAGGAAATTGGTAATAATCGAAACATGTAACGATTTTAGTAAAGTTGTTATCAGTGATTATATATTTGTCAGTCTCATATTGCGATATATCAAAAGGACCCATATTAGTTTTAAATCCTGTAAAATAATTCAAAATCCATTTTATCATTTGCCAGTAGAATGGATCTCTGAGCGAAGTTTCGGGGTGATGTAAAATAGATGGAGCCGGATTGTACCTGTAAATGTTAATGTTATAAGTAATATTTTTCATAGTATAGTAAGTACTTACATTATCGAAATATTAAGTTTCCCTAAAATTATGATATTTAATTAATATACTATCAGATTATGTTTTTGCCGGATTGTAATACGCACCGTTTTTATTTAGTTTCTCGTGTTACTCTTAATTTTGGTAAGAACTTGGGATTTTTTATTCATCAAATGGTCTCTATATTTGTTATGTATTATAATAGTTTTATGATTTAAACTATAATTCAGATCGTTAACATATACGCGTTTAGGTAATAATTAAAACATTATTTCGCACTTACTGATCTATAGGATAGGTGTTAACTCCATTTCCAAATAATGACCTGATAGTTTTAGCTATTTCAGTACCGTCCAGATTAGCTCTGATTAACTTTGCCAATATGTTTATATGATTATCACTAGTCATGGTTAAATATGTTCCGTTGTCCTGTGGATATATGTGTCAGTATATATATAATTATATAAACTAATTTAGTATTTTAAATATCTATAGATCATGCACGATAAGATATTTTAAATGCTTGCCTAACTTATATTACCATTATCCACTAATTTGCTATTTAAAAAAATCAGATCTACATACTCGTATATATAGTAAGGTAACAGAACTCAGAAATATATCGAAATATGTTTTTTTCTTTTATAAACTAAAATACAATTTGGAATTATAAATGGTATTAAAGTTGCATTTGGTTTTACAACCTAAACACTACCACTATCTGAACTAGGAATTCCTGTAATTCAGGCGGCAGTGATTTGGAGAAGTGACACTATATTATAACAAAAATAGACCTCAGTGCAACTATAAAAATATCTTACAAATATCAAGTTGAATTCCTTTTCAAATAAATCAATTAAAAGTAAACATACCATAATTATAAGGCCCCTCTTAATACATTCATGAATTGCAACATCTATGGCTTTTAGTGTAGCTTGTTCATCATTCCATTTACTTTGCAATAATGGTCTTACAGGAAACGGTAGTCCATTATCATATATCAAATAAGGGTTGTAATCTGTCTGACCAACTGTGTTTATAGAAGTTTTATTTTGTTGCTTTAAATGTTCATTTTCCAGATAATATCGAGCCATGAGTTGTTGATGTGAGTAGTAATAATGTTCTGCGTGTCGTGAATTGATTCCATCCAACTCTTCATTAGACATCCAGAAGGGATGCAACAAGTGTATACCAAGGTAATAACAATTTAACGCTATATCTTCCCTAAAGTAATTAAGGTCTTCGTCACCACCATTTTGTTGTAAATTCCAACCAGAGTAGTTGGTGTTCAGTACAATCAAATTATGTAATTGATAAAATTCATCTGCTTTGGATTCCTTCGGAACATAACCACGTTGACTTAAAGCTACCTGAACTCGAAAGGCTTTTAGTATAGTTTCAGAATTTATGAAGTAATTAGGTTTCTCAACATAGCACGGCGTTTGCGTTAACTCTTTTCTCTTTAATTTAGAACTATATAAATAATTTAATTTTATTGCATAGTTTAACATGTCTCTGTTTATTATTGTTTCGGCCCATTCTATAATTTTCTCATAATCCTTCATTTCTATACTTTGGAGAAAGCGAAATAGAGCTATCGCAGCTTCTCTCATATTATCATCGTATATGTTAAAAGTAAGCCCATTTTCGGTAGTTCCATTTTTTATGAATTGATTAAAAATTTTAAAGTATTCATTATTCTGTAAAAATATATTTATAAGATAAGTGTTTAATATTTTACAGGATTTACATAGCAGATGAAATACTTACGTCACTTAGAAACTCTGTTATAGATATCACTTCATTGTAGGTTTTTTGGAATAATCCAGAAGGAATAATACTCATAATTAATTTATCATCGTCTACTGAGGTCTCTGTAATATAGTAAGATTTCTCTATATGGTATATAACTATAGTTGTAAGTAAATCTTTAAAATTTTACTCATTATTCTAAATATGTTTATCAGTAAATTGATATATACAAAATTGAGTACATATGTATATGTAATTAATTGAAAATTTACAAAATTGAAACTAATTTCAGCGAAGCTGATATAAAAATAATTTATTTACTATATAGAAATACCATCGAAAGTTATAAATAAGGCTGTGAAGGTTATACGGAAAAAAAGAAATAGATATTGTAAATATCTGAGTAGTTACAGTAGCAGTAGCAGTAAATATAGAAAAACTAAATATTGTATCATAATAAAATACCTCCTTCATTGACAAATGAACGAAACTCATCCACAGGCGTCGTTATAACTGACCCAATGAGAAGCACAAAAACTGTTGGTATTATTAACATAGTGACAGAACGATGCAGTGGAAGAGAAGCATCTGAATAAAGAAACGTGTTTTATATGTGGACGAGAGAAACGTCATAACATTGTTTCTCCTCATCCAATTGAGATCCTCGAGTTGGTTTAATAGGTATAATCTTCAAAGTACACTCAGTGTCACAGTTGTTATAAAAACATATTATTTTTACTGAACAATCGTAGTTGAGCCATTTTACGAATAATTGCAAAGTATATATTTTCCTTTTAAATTAAATTTGTTAAACTTGTATTTATGTTTTTGGTAGTTAAAGAAATAAAAAAATTGAAGAATTAAATGATACAAAAGTATTATTTTCTAAAAGCTTATAATTCGTACTTAAGTGTACCTGCTCGCAGGAAGCGACATGAAATTGGATAATTTTCCACTTGGCGGTCGGACTATAAGCTAATTTTGGTCAAGCGACAATTTATCACTTTCAAGAGCTATTACACTGTTTGCTAGAAATATACAATAACGTACCAGAGGAAATATTTCAAGGTGCGTTTACATATCATCTAGTATAATCGTGTAAATCACTTATCCTCTATTATTTCTATTTCTATGCACGATCGATAAGAATGTAGACAGAAAATTTGATTTTCGAGAAGGTATATCATGATTCAAGGAATGTTATGATTAAAACGAACAACGAGTTTTCTATTTTATATTGCTGATATTTTATACAAACACTTGAATATAAAGTGTAATGCATTACACGTATTAGCATTTCATTGTTTACGATGCAGAATCCGTTCGGATGGAATTATTTCTAAAATAATTATTTGGAACGAATTCAAAGAAAATAAAAAGATTCCCAATAGATTACATCTTATAAATTATATTAACAAAATCTATTTATAAAATAAAATTGAAAGCAACATATGAAATGTGTTAACAATCATGCTAATACCGCATTTAAATTTTTGTACTAGCATCAAAGTCTTAACCTTTTAAAGTACAGTTTAAAATAAGATCTAATCATAATAATACTAATGGCGTAGCGGCATCGATTCAAATTTAATCTCCGGTCATCATTTCCATAAATTCTGGAACAAAATAATAAAAAAAAAAATTAACAAAATAATGCAACCAACAACTTTTTATATTGTAGAAAATAATTCAATAGTCGATTTAAAAAAAAAAGTTAAAATAAATACTAAAAATTTAAACAGTAACGAATGCGGACGATTTCAACGTAAATATTTTGACAAAAAGCAGTGCGCTAATCCTTTGATCCAATTTTAAAACAGACTGAGAAAAAAATTAATATCAATAATAATTCGTTTATGGGGATCATAAATTTAATATGTTAAATACAACTTTGAGTTTTGTAATGTAACATATCTTGCGGTTTAATGATTAAAATTGACTTTCATTCTGACGTAAAGAGTAGCTACTATAAAATGCATTATTTAATATACGTTATTCAACGATGTTTTCATTAATAGGGATTTCCTGAGTGTTTTAAAAAAAACGATTCGTTGAAATAAGTGATGACAGACTGTCAGTGTAATAGCTTGTTTTTTTTAACCATTTCGTAGATTTAAATTGCATGAAATAAATATTGTTACAGTTTCTGTTATGAATCAACGAGTTTAATTTTTATGCTCTCCAAATATTACGATTCAAATGATTTTTCATAGCTGGAATTTTACGTGGGTTGACTGAGTATTAAAGAAAGTGGGAGCGCGCTGGAAATACTGTAACAATTTTTTAGTAACAATTTGTTTTGTTACCTTTTTACTTGTGGGCTGAAATGTTTATATTATTTTAGATACGCTATGTCTCGCGGTTTTGGTCGCACAAAAAATATAATTATTTTTACAATTGTACAAATGTATTGAATATATTGCAATAATATATTACAATTCTTTTTCAGAATTATTTAATACACTACTAAGTAATGATTTAGATACAAATGTTCAATCAGGTGAAATAGTTTTATAATTGCTACCCTAACTCTTTATAGAGACATATATCTTACTCTTATATATGCAGTCTTATTTCCTACTCTGGTTCATTCCTGTTTTAACCTGAAATGTATATTCGAAATACGGAAACTTTGCGCTTTTATTATCTCTATGTAAACGTAGGCAAAGATGTTTTTACTCTGTTCGTTAATAGATTTTATTTTTTCTATTTAATAAAAAAATATATAATAGTATTTCTCCTAACTTTTCCATAAGGTTAAAGTTTAATTATGAAACTAATTTTCACCTTGTGGTCTACATTTAAAAAGAAAACAAAATTAAAATATCGATCGATCGAAAGCCAGTAAACGAGTCATGGGTGCCTACTAGGGTAACATAAAATTAAAGGTGTACAAGTATTTATAAGTTACAACTAGTCAGTTTCGCTCACCGTCAAAGTCTACGGTTCCGGATCCGTCAGTGTCAATTTCAGCGATGATGCCGTCCAGGTCTGAGCTGCTGAGTTTATCATCGAGAGCGGCAAGAATCTCCTTTAAAGTTGAGGTGGTGATGTAACCGTTGCCTTCGCGATCGTACAATCTGTAATATGTAATTTTCGATTTTTAATTCTGAAGACATCAAGACATTATTATATTATCCGTGTGTTTCCAGTTTCATTTTACGTTTACGTTTAGTAGATTTGCGCTCTATTTATTTGGAATATTTTGCAATATTCTGTGGAAAATAAATGCTCCTAAATTAATTATTATTAATAGATAATAAAAAAGATAAAACTACATTGGACATCACTATAATGTAGACTAAACAAGACTTTCAACAGTGCTCTTTGTATGCCAGTCGCCAATTAATTACTCGTTTGTTTGTTATACACCAGCGTAAAAACGTTTTTACGGCTTATTTGTACTAACCCAGAGCGTTGTAGTCTATTTTTGTAACGTACGTAACTCATAATGATTATGTTTTAATAGTGCTTTAAAACTTAAATTTCTATCTTTAAATTTGAAGAGTATTACACAAAATTAGTGGGCAATTATGTTTGCCGTATCAGTAAAAGTACATCTCTATATAATAATTTGGTACATTTCATTAATATAATTAATATGTCGATTACCCAAAAATGAGACAATAGGAAAACAATGGAAATCTGGCGTAAATGTCAGGTTAGTGCTCAAGGGTTTAAGAATTGAATTTTGTTAATTCATTTTGTTTTTGTTTATTAGTAGGTAATCATATATTTATAAATAGGAAATATTACCTGAAAGCTTCTTTCAGTTCTTGTTGCATAGCTTCTGCGTCTTCTTCTTCAAGGAAATGGGAAGCGATATTGCAGAAACCATCGAAGTTAATTTTTCCAGAGTCTGAAATAATCATATCAATTTTAATAAATACATTCACATTTTACTAAACACTTCACATTATTTATTTGTTCAATGGTATAATATTATTTTGTTCATATTTACTTGTTCATGAGATTGATTTCTTTTTTTAAATTTAAATAAACTTGTTGACATATTCATTATATTATGCTTGTTATTGTTAATTTAAAACATTGTAATTTTTTATTTCTAAATTTCTTACACATTATATAATACGTTCTTACATCATCGAATCAGAAAATACGAGCTTTGAAAATGCAGTTCGGGACTTCTTGAATTGTCGTAACGGCTTAATCTTTTTTTATTATTATTAAATCGAGGTTTACTACAGAAATAGAATGCTAGTTAGTCCCCTCGACGTGTAAAAATATTCGAGAAGATATATTCGGAAAGGTGTCGCCACGACGGACCGCTTTAGCAGTCCGATGATTGATTATTCTTGCCAGTGACTGCTATTTATGACACCGATACCTATAGCTAACATGAACTAAATTTTATTACAAAACAGTACTAAATCATTGGCATTAGTTCTTGCCTCCTACGCTCTTTCTGTGCTATGTCTAAGATAATTTGATTGATTAGGTGTATTAGATCTGTTTATAGTTCTAGGTCTTATTTTATAAATATAAATAAGAGATATGATTTGAAAGAACACGTTTTTTTTATTTTATTTAACTGTTGTTTAAAGTTTTATTAGCATGCTCTCTGATTTGTAGTGTATTGTAGAACAGAATATAAATAAATAGTGCAAAATATTTTTAACAGAACTAATGTCAAAAAATCGTCCGTGGCTTCAAACTATCTTGTGTTAGAATAGAAAACAGCTATAGTTTATATGCGAATTCCATTGTACATACTAGAGCTACATTGAAACTATAGATAATCAATCTCTAAATTTAATTTATGAATCCACAGTTTATTGATAAAATTTATATAGGATCTCTCAATGAAACAATGGGATCTCTGTTTTAGTACTCACTCTCTGGATCATTTTCATCGATGAGCGCCTGCAGTTCGGAATCATCGAACAGTTGTCCCATGGTGTTCAGGATTGTTGAAATCTTCAGAACATCGATATATCCGGACTTCGTTGTGTCGAACATCTGGAATGCTTTGCGGAGCATCGCCATCTTTTGATCGTCATCGGTGTCCTATGGTAATAACATTTGCTTTAATGATTTATAAGAGATAAGCAAATAACTTTGTCTTTCAATAGTTATTGATTTCTTCATTGCATTTGAATAGCAAATGCGTGTGTCAACTGTTTTTACGGATTCAAACATTAGTTTGAAGCACAAGTAACTTTTTAAGTTTTAAACTCATTTCCACAACAATTATTATTATGTAATGAATATCTAAAACAACTATACTTCATGCGATAAGAGATT
This sequence comes from Samia ricini, assembly GCA_014132275.2. NCBI lineage: Eukaryota > Metazoa > Arthropoda > Insecta > Lepidoptera > Saturniidae > Samia > Samia ricini. Next base: position 8,853,981 of record AP028159.1, read on the forward strand.
AAATAATAAATGTTTGTTATGCCAGTGATAGATTTTCAGGTATACTGTAAAACCTTCAAGCATGAAAACTATTTATGAAGACTGTTCCCGATTTAATTCGTATAAACCATTATTTAACAGTCAATTTTTAAGTACTTGTATATACGTATTAAATGAAGATTTTTCAAGTTATTCCTACAAATTTTCATTGTCATACAAATATAATTTGTTTTTAATTTACAAATTAATCTCGTTTTTTCATTAGAAACATTTTTCACATATTCATTTATAAATATTCGTACTGTCTGATAATAGTCATTAATTTTACTTTAATCTTTGTAATTATAGATTACTATTTGTTTAATATTATCAACATTTAATTATTCAACACATATGAAACTTAAGAAGTAGTTGCACTAAAACTTATTAATTTTTTTTGCACACTTTTCTACACATGAATGTTATATATCACGTCACTGTTTTAATAACTTTAAATTCCTCACCATATTGTTTGTAAAGATTAGGCGGAGGTAACAAGAACTAAATCCGAGTGCGAATGTTGTTACACTAGACTATACGATCGAATCCTACCCTTATTTATAGCATTACCTCACACTGAAAATACAAAAATAAGTGAAAAGCTGTCTCTGTCTCACGCAATACATTTAGTGACGCGGTTATTGGGATTTCTTATGAATAAATTATATGCACGTCGTATGATGAAAATACAAAACCCACATGCTATGGAGGAAGTCATATATCAAGTTTATTTATACAAATTGACAGTATTTTATAGAAATAGCGCGCATATTCCATTTATAAATTACATTAAAATGGTTTCTTCTCATTTTATGGTATCACCGGTGATTCAAAAATATAGGGAGAAGTTTCTTTAATATTTTTCACGTTCATTCAAGAGTTTTAATAGACGCCATTTTTACGAGCGTCTCTATAATGGCCGCTAATTGGGATGTATGCGTAAACAATGACATGTGATATGAAATGTAAATAAATCATTAAATTTCGTTGAGTTTTTTTTTAATACAAGTATAAATTATTTTAAAATATCTGTGTTTTAGATAAATTATATTTTTCACGCAATGTAAACATTTGAATTCATGATTTATAGTATATTTTTATTTCTATTCGCACTTTTGTGAGTATTTTCTATTCAAAATGAAATGACAAACTCTCTGTGTTGGTAGCGTGAAAGCTTAGCACCAAAATAAAATCTGGTATTTTTATAAAATATTGCAATGATCACTTATTGATGAACTTACATAGTGATTTTTTCATGGTAATGGTTTTGATGTTCTGTATGTTATGTAGTAATTGATAAATGATGTGAATAATTCTCAAAAATTACGGGCAATGTCAAAATTTAATAGAAGTATGCAGATTCGGCATTTCGTCCGCTAATTCTTTGGGGTAGCGTTTGACGCGTACATTATTTTTAACGTAGATAAATCCATTATGCGTTATTTCTTTCGCTGGAAAGCATTAGGTTTATATACAAGGCCCTGTGCTGTTTTTAAGTGATGATGCAACGCATGCTTCGTGTCAGCATTTTCAAGACTTAATTCCGTCTAATACCTTTTTGACCGGAGAGTAAGAGCAGCTCTTTCATCATATTTACTGTTTGGCAAATTCAACCTAACTTGTGTTAGTAAGTCATTGTATGTATTGTAGTGTCTAAATCAAGTCCATTTCACTATTCACACAGTGCCTGGACATTATAAATTATGTCATACTCAATAACGGTATTTTTGAACGAACTTATTTAATGATCACAGTTGCTAGCCATTTCTTGATTTCTTACATCCTCTCTCAATCTATTTTTGTCCTTGCTAGTCATCTATTGCAGTTGCTGCGGTGCTGTAGATCTGGCAGTTTTCGCGGTGTCCTGCACCTTACCACATCAAAACTAATAAATAAATGTATATTATCCAACACCTGATAAATGCCATCAGCATCATAATATGCATAAACTTTGTACCCCTTTTTGCGAAAATTGCGCGGACGGGGGAGAATTAAATTTCACACATTTATAGTTTTCTAGCTGATTTCCGCGATTTTACCCGTTCCCGCAGAGTATTCGGAATAAAAACTATCTTATGTCACTCCCTGGATATCAAACTATCTCCATACCAAATTTCATTCAAATCGGTCCATTCGTTTTTAAGTTTATACGTTACATACAAAAATACAAATCATTCCTCTTTATAATAGAAAGAAAGAAAAAAATTATTCGGCATACATACAACACATAATAGCATTATCTTATAATACAACAAAGTTAAAAAAAATGTATTGAATGGGGTCGAAAAGGTCCCTGTCTTAGCATGCGGCTACAGGCCTACAATCAGAAACACTACAGCGCTGATGTTCTGACAGGGTTTTGTGGAACGTACACCCTCACGGCCGGACTATCATACATTGTTAATCGGACTAATAACAATACATATAAAACCTACTAAATATTAATAAAAAACTATACTATAATTAATAATAACAAAGGTGCTATATTAAATATGCGCTGCATAAATGTAATCCAATAAATATGTCCTTTAAAATAACATGCTCTTTGTAATAAACAGTTAAAATACAGAAAAGGAGTGCATAATGCTAATATTGTTTTTAAATTATGCATAAAAATGCATTAAATTAATAAACAATACAGTTCAAACACTACCATTAGTTTGACACAGACACACAAATATCATTGTCCCTAAAGATTACCAATGCATTATCAATCACATGTCAATGTTAGATATGACATTTATTTACCGTGTAGACAGAATATTAACTTTTGAGAACAAACAAACTTGAGAACAAAATTGTTAGCGTTTTTTAACTACGAATTTTGATCGAATTTCGATCTCAGGCGAACATTAGTAATTATAATTAGGCAATAAACTGTAATTAGATTATTGAGCATATCGTCAATATCATGATTAAACGCACATACATACCTATCTATTTAAATTATATATATTAAATAATGACAAAAAGAAAAATACAATATGAACATATGAGGAAATATATTTGGAAGCCCGTTCCGACCCAACCTAATTTATAAATAGGCATCAAATAACAAAAGACTTGACAGCAGAAATAATATAGTTGATTTCAAACCACCGCATGAATGCATGACGTGAATATTTATAAATGTTAAGAAAATGGACAGTTTTACAGTAAAGATCGAGAGAAAATGGGCTTTCTTATATCTATACTAATAAATAAAATTGAAGTATCTGTTTGTAATGTCAAAATTATTTTTTTTTAATAAATAGACATGAGTGTATGTACGACACGACACCTATACCTAAAATATAATTGTAAATTTTTTTGTGTCTGTCCGTCTGTCTATCTGTTAGTAATGGATAATCTCTATCTGGGTATCTGAATGTAATTTTAACTTTTGAAAATAATTAGGGTTCCGCGTTAAATAAAACAAAAACACATAAAAGTTTGAATAAAATCCGATTCAATACAGTTTTACGGACAAGTGTTTTAATTTCTGAGAAATATTTTTATTTTTTCATAATTTTAATACTTATTTTTACTTAGGACTAAAATGTTTTTATGAAAATTATTAGGGTTCCATATAAAAAAAAAATGATTAAAACGCAGTAAACGAATATATGAAACGCGGGTGCAGGCGGGGGTAAATAGCTAGTATATTATATATTTATACATTTCAGAGCGTTGACCATAATTTGGTAGTATTTTTAGGAACTTGTATGTTAAACAGATACAACGCTGTTCGTCTGTCATGTTTAATTTTCGGTCCTTTGAAATTCTATATTTGCCTCCCTTATTTATCAGCGAACGGATCGAAAGCATTTAATATGTCCAACTAAATGATTATCAGAACTCCGGGCGCATATAAAGATGTTCCTTGATTGAGAACAGGAAATTCCTTTGAACCGGCAGCCGATTCATAACAATCCCAATGAAAATATTACGCATAGCGACGTCACCTTTAGCGATGCTCAACTTTTAATTTTTACTCGATTTACAAAAAAAAATACAATCTTAACAAAAACTAAACTAATACGCTTACTCAACTATAAACACAAATAAAAGTCTTTGATTTGATAAATGAAATGATAGAGGTGTGCCTATGTGCGCAAATCACGGAAAATCTACTGGCATGTTTTTTTAATATTAATTTGAGCACCCCTGAATTTATTTCCATATAAAATACACGTAACATATGATTTTTTTATTCAATAATTCTGCTACATATAATGCTATCACATCTTACTTGGCTTAGTTACAATTAAATAATCTACAAAAGTGTCCATGGCGGCAAAAGTGTAGGTGAGTTGGTGCAGGTTAGAGGCTATCCGTCCCGTCTTCTGGGAATGGCTAGAAAGAAGAAGCGGATCACTCACTTTCCGACTGGTGCAAATGCTGACTGGTCATGGGTGTTTTGGTCGGTATTTGCACCTGATCGTCGGAAAAGAGCTGACTGGCGAGTGTCACCACTGTGACGAGGGTGTGTTAGATTCCTCTAAGCACACTTTAGAGGAATGCTCGGCTTGGGATGCAGAGCGAGGACAACTCGTTGCCGAGGTTGGTAGTGATCTCTCCCTACCGGCTGTCGTTCGCTCAATGGTCGGTGGAGAGAGGTGTTGGAACGCAGTCGTCTCTTTCTGCGAGAGCGTCCTCACGCAGAAAGAGGAGGCCGAAAGGCAAAGAGAGAGGGAAGCTCTGGTAGTTAGTCGCAGGAGCACGGGTCGGGGAAGACGGAGAGCAGACTTCCACCAAATGCCTCCGTGACGATAGTTTAGGTAACGGATACAGGGGTGTCCGTTACCGAGGAAGAACAAACCCGTGAAGGAGAAGCTGGGTTAACAGCCGCCGCTTCATACACAAAGAAGCATGGGGAGAAAACAAGCGGCGGATGCTAATCGTTATCCCGAGACCCTGCCCAAATGCGCGCCGATGCGGCCGTGGGGTTTTAGCCGGTAAGAGTCCGGCACTGTTCCTCTCTCCCGGGCACAGGATGTTCTTTCCCTATGCCCGGGAGAGGGGTTCATCCACGAGGATTTCCCTACATTAAAAAAAAAAAAAAAAAAAGGTTACTGAAGTTGATTTTAACCCAAAATTCTGAGTAAATCACGACCAAGTACGATGTGAGAACATAAAATGCAGTTGAAGCATAGAATTATTTTTTAAAATCTTAATTTACATGTATTATTCATGAACTGAATGTAACTTTTAGGGGTTTTTTTTTTCGAAATATCCAAAATAGCCTCAGATGGTGATTGGAATAAGAAATTGTTTAAAAAAAAACATCCTAATGATACTTCATAATTATTATTATTGCATTCCACGCTAAATCGAGCACTTTTGAACCCAATCGATTTGGATGAAACTTTTTCGTCTTTGTGTACCCATATCACAAACATTTTTCAGAATTGTATATACTCAAGCAAAAAAAAGTGCATTCAAAAGTGATTTTTTTAGCGTGAAATGCCGCATACATTTATATAGATACGCATAAGATATATATACTATATGAGATATTTAATATCGTTTCCTGTTTCAGTAACAGAAATGCGTTTGGCAACCACTGGCGCGTGAAACGGGTTATACAGTGGCGTCCGACGTTCGTACAGATATAGACTGCCGGTGATCGACTATAATTTTTGTGTTCTCGTGTGAGAATGCCACAACCAGAGTAACATCTAATCTGAGTGCCGCAGGCATTATTACTATTTCAGTCATGTATGCGTGTTTAGTTGTGTGAAATAACAATAGAATTTCAGATTAGGTAGGTCAGATATACAGACACGACGCGCTCGGGGATTTATATCGTAGTGATGTTTTATACAATTTGGCGGGATTTCAAAAGGTTACTTACCTGCAAGTCACATTGTATTGGTCGTATGTCTATTTGAAACTACATTTTTTACGAATAAACATGTAAATAAAAATTGATATGACGTTCAAATATTGCGTACGCATCGTTAGAGGAGGCGAGGGGATGGTATGGTGGGTCCGATATTATTTTAGCTATATTTATTAATTAAACTTCGTTTTTGTGTTGTAAATGATGCCAGTTCTGACGTAGTCATTGGAGGGGGGAAACAGGAGAATAAGAGCGTTGCTTATTAATGCAAATAAGGGAGAAATGGTTCAATAATTACTAACATTTTGTTTATGTAATATTTGTATGGTACCCTAAGAGTAGATGTCAAGTGGCTATTTCACCGAAATAGTAAGTACTTTTTTTAACGAGGGAAATACATTTACGCATCCCCCTACCAGCTATAATTCGGAAGAGAGTTCTCTCGGAATAGAGCTGGTTGAGGGTCTGTGGGACTCGCCCGGCGTGAAGCACCGGGAATACCCACTAAAACCCCACGGTACCATCTGCCACCTTCCTGGGACGATACGGAATTTTAGCTAGTGGTACATAGAGGTTTTTTTTTATATTTTACATAGTTTTAGACAAGTTTTTTAAATAATTATATTGCATTCTTTTACCACTGTATAACCATTCATCAAAAATCAACAGCTTCATAGATTTGACGGTGATTCGACGATGTAGCCTTTTTATAAATGGTTATTAGTTTGATTACTTCAATTTAATTTTTAAAACCATATTTGTTTTTATATTTAGAACGATAAATTTCTAAACTTTTTAGAGTATAATAGTGCATAGAGTCAGCACTTTGAACATAATCTCACCTGATGTTAATCGACGATGTTGTCTATGATGCTAAAAACATTAATCTTAGAGGTACTGGCACAAAAGTGTTGTTGCCAGACGTATTTTTGAAAATGTGCGATATGATTTCATACTATCTTCCCCCGAAAGTTCAGGCAAAGTTTAGGAGCCAAGCTCAACGTCTAACTAAACGCAACATCTGAATATATTACCATTGAACCATTATCTATCTCTTGAAAGTGCTACAACGTTTCTATATAGAAATCCTTACGAAGTTTTTCAATCTTTTGGCATATAACGAATATTACAAACTTATTTCTGAAACCTTCACAAGATGCACTCCCTTGCATGTTATAACTTTTTACTCTACCATGTATGTAAATGTTTTATTTTATAAGAATTAAAAAATAATCCTTAATATCATCATAAAGCAATAATGTAAATAATATTTGATTGATACTAATTACTTATATGTTTAAAGAATCAAAGTAACTGAAATTATCTCCAAAATATACATATATGAGTATCTGTTTAGTTGTTTCATACATTGAAGTCACTTATATAATATTATACTAGCTGGGCACGCAAATTCGTTCGCGTTTCATATATAAAAAAATAATTACCAAATTGTGAATCTAAACCATTCTCGAATCCTCAGGAATAGACACAATTTTTTTTATTAAAATCTTTTCAGCGGTTTGGGGGGAGTTACAGTAATCACATACACACGCACAAAAGATTTGTATATAATGATTATTAAAATATTTCATTGATTTTAATTGTCATGGAAACTACTAATTTAGGTTATAGGTCAATCTAGGCTATTTGATAAAAAATTAAGTATTAATTCATATCATGGTAAACGAAACATAAGATCATAAATTAGTACATATAGGTACCGTTAGATATTTACCACGCTGGTTTTAGAATAAATTTAACCGTAATAAAAGCAAATGAAAATGAATAGATGTTACAATACATTTATTACTCTATTATTAACCTAATCATTTTGCAATGTCAAATGTGCAAACATGTGCTGAGCCAACAATGACATGTTTCAAAGTCAGCTTTGAAGTACATATGTTAGTATGACAATTTAATTGGTAATACCACAAATAATAATTAAAATCAAAGTATTCTTTGGAGTATTCATTAAAATAGTAATTGTATTGTATCTCTAATAAATAAATAAATGTTTGACATTTAACACAATGGTTGACATTGAACAATTTTTTAATAGATTCTTATTCTCTGTTTATGTCTCTGTTTTTAATAGCTTTAATAAAGTCTTAAATATTGTAATAATCACATGATACATGTATCGATTTATGTACAAACCACGCCGCTCTCAAGCAGAAACTACATTCTTCCACTTGCTACGATCCTAATACACCCTTTCGCTTCTTCCACTTTCATGAGGGGTTTTATACATATGCTCGATTGTGAGTGTTTTTTAGATCAAGCCTTTCTTGAGTACGTCTTCGATCTGGTCGATAAACCCTCGCCTTATAAATCATATTCTTCAGTTATTCATGCGCTTAACGTGTTTTAAACCGACTAACTTATCCCTTCTCTGTCTTTTTCACCACATCGCAAAGTTCCCTCATTTAGACTATTCCTTACTTTCTCTATCCTCTTCACTTCCGATATACTTTTCAGCATTATCTCTACGGCAGCAATCTTACTTTAATTCTTTCTCCTGACGAACTTAGCATTCACTACTATAATTAAGTGTAGGAACATGCCTTTTCAGAGACTTTTTGATTGCTTGTAACACGGGGCTCTATTAGCTCGATTCCCTAACAAAACTATTCGCTCAACATCATAGTCCACTTATCGTCTCTTACAACCTTTGACCCTAAGCACACAAACTCTTTCATTCGTTCCGCTCTTTCTCTTTCAGTCAAAGCAGTGCAACATGTCATTCTTCCTTCTCTTTTAAAAAGTTATAGTTCACTCATTTTCGTTTTACTAACATTCATTTTCATTCCTTTTTTTAAAAGCTCTTTCTAAAAGGCCGACCTGCAACTCCTTCACTGATGATATCTGTATAACCCTGGTCATCAGCATATAGGAGGTGATTGACAGTCAGATCCTTATTTTTTTAATGCTTATATATAATTTTAAATTAAGTTGTTCTGGTGACGCAACACATCTCTGTCAAACGCTTTTAACAATGTTCAACCAAACCCAAGATTAAAATCACGTCTTATTTCTAGATGATACTCATTTATGGTCTGCAAACTTAAGACGAGTAATTGAGACTAACATATTTAAGTTACGTTACCTTTAAAATTTACCAAAAAGTGTCTACTATTTTCAAAATCTGTAATATTGTAAAAATACATTGCTTTTGAATTTTTTATTTTCACTGGAAAACATTGATAGTTTACTACTATTTATGCGCTTTGTGACAGATAAAATGATCCTAACTTACAAATAAACGCATTGTTTTGTTATGAGATGGCGTTTAAACAATAATTCAAATATTATGACAGCTGTATATTTCAGACATAATTAATCTCAAATCTGCCACTAAAAAAATTAACGGTCTGCCTATCTGTCTGGATTTAACTCAAAAGTGCTCGACTGATAGTGATGAAACTTTACAGGTGGGAATACAACGCCGATGAGCAATTGATATTAAAGTAACAAACTAAATTTGAACAGTATGTTTTAAAAAAAACTCAGTAGCACATATTCATAAGTAAAAACAAAATTATTAAAATATGAATAAGGTATAATTGGGAGATTGATATTATTTAAAAAAGTTTTAACAATAGGAAGATTTATTTAAATCTTTCATTTTTTAAAAAGGACATTCAATCTTCGCCTAAAGCTCAGACTGATATTAAAGTTGGATATGTGGTCTCGAACCCGCATCCACCGACGCGGAATCCCACCCATTACTAACTGCGCCATCATCACTTCACTAATAATAATCCACCTTCATCATGATATATTATCATTTTGCAACAGTCCGTAATCAAGAAACGTAATTAGAACATACATATTTATGTCCGTAACTAGAAACGACAGGTATAAAGTGCGACTTTACATTCCATAATTAAAATAATTGTATGTTACAGCCAAATGTAAAGTACGGATATGTCACAATGTCACATTATTACCGAGAGCCCTGAATCATCGGTGTCAATGAAATAGAAATATCACTTAATTTTGGCACGGAACATAAAGTTTTCCTTGGAGAATTCACAAATGATAATATATTCACACGGCAAATGTAAATAATTCTTCAGATAGGACACAGCGGTTTCATTGGTTTGGGGTTTCATTGGTTTAATTTTTATTACACTGTAGCAAGACATGAGTTCGAGTGATGCTGCAATTAAACGCCTTATAAATAAATAAAAATGAAACAACCTTTTAATTACCTGTAAGAATTATTTTATTACATTAAAACCGTATCTTTGATTGTTGTTACCGGCGGTAGAGCGGCCGTTCTATATATCTAAACTATTTTTCAGAAATTTCAATCGTTTTTTTGTATCGAAATTGTTAGATCAGTTTCAGTGATCGATCAGAAAAATCGATATATTAATTGGTTTAATCTCAATCTTAACTTTTAGGATTCGATATTGAAATCCGTCTTATAAGTTTTTATTTATGTCGTTACGCCGTTTTCTTGCCATTAATTAAAAGGTTTTTTCATTAAGTAAACTCGATATTAAATTATTATTTATCTCTGTGTTATCTCACTATTTAATTATATTATAATAGATTACATTTATGTCATTAAAAAGTACCTAACTTCTGTTATATAATCTGCCTCGGTGGCGTAGTTGTATTTCGGTGCGACTGCCGTTCTGAGGTCTCGGGTTCGATCCCCGGGTCGGGTCAAATGGTATTGGGTTTTTCTACTTAGTATCATCCCGGAGTATGGAATTTGTGCCCGATATGGCGACAGGCTCGCCCCCTGTCACATCTGGGACGGAACTAAGCTCGGCGAAATGTGGGTGGAATAGTTCGCTATTTAACTTCTGCCGAACCCTTCGGGGATAACAGGCGTGAGCTTATGTTATGTTATATAATTTGAAATATAATGTAATTTATTGAGTTTTATCAATTATAAAGGATTTTGTAAGTACAAAAAAAACTATTAAGTTTAAATATTAGTAATGAAATCTTTATTGATTTCAACATACATATTACAGCCATTGAAAAACCTTGTAATCAACTGTAAAAGTATTTCTATTTGTTTGCTAGCCGTTGTCATGCCAGTGACCGATGGTTTTTAAATTTTCCACGATGAAAAAATAGGGAAAGCGCAACATCGTTGTAAAATGCTTGGAAGATATCCAAAAATAATGATAGAAAACCACGTAAAAAGCAATGATACGTATCGGTTTCGCATACTTTATATTAAAATCAGTTTAAAAATGTAATAAAATATTAAAGTTTAAAATTGATAATTTGTAAATTGTATACACTAATAAATAAAATTGAAGTGTCTGTTTTTAATGTCAAAATTTTTTTTAATTGCTTTATAGGTATGTGTGTATATACGATACCTTTACCAAAAATACAATTATTATAATTTTTGTCTGTATGTCTATGTGTCTGTTTGTTCCGGGCAATCTACAGAACGGCTGGATAGATTTTGACGGGACTTTTTGTTGTGGATAGCTGAAGTTACTCCGGGTAACTTAGGGTACTTTTAATTTTCGAAAATAGTTAGTGTTCCGAGTAAAAAAATTAAAGCTCATAAAAAAATTGTATAAAGACCAATTCAATGCACAATTTTACGGACAGTTGCTTGAATATATGAGAAATATTTTTACTTTATCTTAGTATTAAACAAAAATTAGGGTTCCGTATAAAAAAATAAAATACAGTGAAGAATATATGAAACGCAGACGCAGCCGCGGGCACTCGGCAAGTATATAATAAACTTCTAGTAAATAATAGACATAATTAAAATTTTGTAATACTTTTTTGTTATATATTTTAACAGCTATTTTTGTACAATTCAACTATAAATATAACATTTAAATTATTAGACTTATTCCTACTACACAAAATTATTTTTTTTTCGTAAACTTTTTCTTCTGAACTATCATCATCATTGAATCCCTTAAATATGTAATCATACACCGTAAAACGCTTTTTAGGAGCAGCAACTTTAAGACTTGGTATCATTTTTGTAGTTCGAGTAACGTCTTTAACTTTACCGTTCTCTTCCGACTCTGGGAATTGATTAGTTTCTTTAATCTCCTCTATGTTATCTAACGTATTTACTGCAAAATCATCGTTTTCAATTTTTGCTTCACTGCCAATTGGAGTATTTTCATTTTCATTTGAATTAATTTTTGATGTATCCTTCTTTCCATATTTTCCTTTTTTGGATTTATAATCAAAAGATCCTTTACTCTTTGAAGCCCAGTCAAACCCTGAAGACATTAATTTCAAAAGCGGTCTATCTGTGCTATAATATTCATTTGCTACAACCGGTTCCAAAGTTATATATTCTTCACGTTTCATCAAATAATCTTCATTGTTCTCATACTGAGTTTTCTTGGAGTTGTAATCGAACGGTTCCTTTCTGTTTGCTGAAAAATTAAACTTAGCAGAAGTATCGTAGCTCTCATCGCCGTACCATTTCTTGGTAATTCCTGGCCCTCCGTAGTTTTCTATCTTATTATCTCCTTTATGGACTACCATTATATCTTTAAGAAATGAGTTTGGTAGATCAAATACTGAAGGATACGTAATTGCAAGGTCCAATGGATAACCAGGTGATAAAATTGCAGTATTAAAATCTCTACTAATTATTGTATAAAATTCACCTATAGTAGCTTTAGAATACGGTGCTATAAATGCAAACATTTGAAGTGGCAATCCTTCGGATGACCCTTTAGGAAGAATTAAACTTGAAGGATAACCTGTTTGAGATTCAATTGTCTTAAATGGTAAAGAATTTAACCCATATTCCGCATCTTGTACTTTTTTTCGTAACGTTTCAAGAGATATAAAGTCTTCTGAAAATTGTGTCATTTCATACGAAGTCCTTGTAATAACGTTCGATCCTATTTTAAGATTTATATTGAACTGATCAAGTAAACAGAATAATTTTTTCTTGGTAATTAGTTCACCAGGTAGCAATTTTGGTCCTAAGAATATTTTTACCAAACCCTTTTGTGACACAATAGATGATATTGTAATTTTAACAGTAAACGGTTTATGATTTAGTCTAGGTTGACCTATTTTTATTTGCATTGTGTTATTTTCATTTATTTTTAAAGCATCAGTCACGTCGAATACGTGGTAATCGAATACAGTCATAATTTTTTTAACGTCAATGTTTATAATTTCTACACCAGGGAAATATAACTCATTTTTAGTATATGAAGGTAAAAGTTTAAGAGCGCTATCAATAATATTTACAATCTTGTAATTTATCTTCCAAAATGCCGGATCTCTTAATGAAGTCATATAATGTTCCAAAACAGAAGGCGATCTAAAACAGTGAAACTATTGAGTATAAATCGGTATTTCACATTAATTATAAAATATGATTCAATTGATGCTTAAATTACCCGTTGTCGCTGAGATCTTTGCCAAGGAGTCGTCGTGCCAAACCCTCATAACTTCTGTCGCCCGTGACAAGGATTTCCATTAAGTGATTCAGTATTTGTGTTTTATTATATCCAGTATCTCTCTGCAAGTATTTATACTTAAATAAATTGTTGTCGTTATAGAACAATAAAGCGGTTAAATAGTATAACAATAAACTAAAGTGACATATATTTCTAGTAACATATCTTTAACACTTACCATATGGCTAACAACTATTTCGATGTTACTTTCAATAGTCTTTAACAATGAAACGTCCGCATTATCTGGTATTTCCACAGGTGTCGATCTATGCATAAACTCATTTCCGTTAGCGTATATTAACATGGGATCATACGTATCATAAAAAGTAGAATTCCAGCTCCAGTTATCGAGTTCGGGGAGACCATTGGCATATCTTTCGAGGTTATACCTTGCCATTAATTGTTTCATCATCTGATACATTTCTTCGCCATATTTTCCGTTAATATCTGCATTAAACCATGGCGCTTCTTTAAGTTTCCTCATGAAATAATAAGAGTTTATTCCTACATCTTCACGGAAATATGCCAGTTTAGATTCATCATCATTATCGTAAAATATAGATGTGTAGTTGGCATCTATAGTATACGTGTTTCCTTCAACGTGTATATCTTTAGATTCTTCAAGAGTTTGCCCAGTTAATATAGAGACCCCTCGTATTATGACATCTTTGATAATAAAATAGTTAGGGAGTAACTCATAGGGAGCAGGTATAGACAATTTTTCAGTATCTCGTCTATTTTGAATTGCCATGTATAAGGCACTTACGTAAAGTCCACAATTTAAATTCTGTCGACTCCATGATGCTGCTTTGTAAAATTGGTCGAAAGTCTTAGCATAATATAAAAGTTCGTAAATAACTCGAAGTTCATCTAAGTGATCTGAGTTATACTCCGTAAATATTTCACCTTTACCCAAAACACCTTTGCTTGATAGTAAGTTTTGAAGATTTGATAGTACATTTGGATCCTGTAATCAACAACATGACATATTTGAAATGTATTACACATTTACGTACTTATTGCATAATAGAGAAATAATTGTTTACCGAAAAATCTTCTGTTGAATCCAAAATAAATTCATTCGCCAATTTGTTTATTGTAGGATCACTACTATTTTCGCATACATTTTCAAATAATGGAATTAGTAACTTTTGAAGATTCACCCACACCACGGGAGCTATGAATTTAAAATAACGTAAATCAATTATTCTTTTCATAACGTAATGCAATGAAAGTGTAATGGTAATTGTAGATAAACTATATAAATTCTCTATTGAAATAGAGTGTTACGCAACGTTTTAAAATTCAACATTGTATAGTACTTTAGTAAATTAATATATTAATTAATTAAATGTTTCAAATTTGTAACAGGTGACATTATTTTAAAATTTATAGAGAAACGTTGTCTGCAAACAATTATATTATTAAATACGTATTCAAAAAAATAATAATTTGGCTCTTTTGTAGTTTTGTCAATAAATTATAGTTACTACATATATTACTTGTAGTTTAGTTTGTGCTTTGTTTCTTTGTACATATAATCTAGAATAAATCTGGATGTTCTTAAATCAATGTAACATATTTCACAAATTAATTTAATCAAGTATAATGTTAGAAATATGTGTGGCATATTGCAATTATTCACTAAACATAATCGTAATTTTTTCTGCAATCATCAGTCTCATATGAAGAGGTGACATGAATGTTTCTAAGTTTTAAAAAAACATTAGGTACGGAAAGGTTCCACAACTTAAGGAAATTACATTCTCTGGAGAAAAAAGCGTTTCTTAATTTAATTCATTTTTCTATAGGGACAATGCAGAAGAAAGATTACTTAAGATACAATAAAATTTATTATTAATGGAAATGGAACCCGTAAAATACATAATTTTATTCGAATATGAATTATTTCATGATTTTTTTAAAAACTTGGTAACGAGCATGTGATATCTCTGGCAGTGCAGGCGTCCATAGTCTACGGTGACCGCTTACAATCAGACGGTTCGTATGCATGTTAGCCGCTTTTGTGGTATAAACAAAAAAAAAACAATAGAACTGGAAACTTAAACTCAGACCTTTATATATGTTCTGTAAATCTAGTACGGAAAAATTATAAATAATTGTATATTAAATAATAACTTACCAGTTTCAGGCTCGAGCGGGATTGATGTAGGGACCTTTATTAAGTATCCCGAAATTCCCACCACAAAACCAAACAACAGTGCTATACTGGTCTTCATCTTGCTAAAGACTGTAACTGTTTAGGAATCAGCTCATAATTTATAAGAAAATCTGTAAGTTCATAGACATCGTTCGTCCTTAATTAGTGATGAAACAGTTGAATGCACTAATGTTATTAACAATAACATAATATTCAGAATGACGTTGAGTTTATTAGGTCGATCATCTCAAATCGTACAAGCTAGGGAGACACATTAATACCGTATCGATTCTAATCGATTTTTTGTAGCATCATTATTATTGACTCAGTTAATAAATCGATTCAAATGAAAACATTCTAACGCTAGAAAAAGACAAAAAAATAAATAAAACTGGGCCGCCATGGGAACTGCTGCCATAAGTGAAAATACGAAAATTAGAAAAAAAAAATAATGTTTCATTTTCATAATTAGTTAATTGAAAATATTAACATAACAATTAACTGATTTTTATATCTATTCCGGTTTAATAATTGTATACATTTCCATATAGTTTATTATTTAACTCTGAACTGTATGCTAATATACTGTAACATGTCGACGATTGACGTCATAGAAATGATAACGCAATTTTTTTCCCGTACCGAGAATAGCTCACCACTGCAGCGTCATTCATTTCAAAAATTGTGAATACTATGAATAAAAATTTTAGATCCTTTTAATGTGATGATTTTTGTATTTCTTATATTATAAAAATAAACACTTCGTATTTTATTGTCCTTACATTAGATGTGGGAAGGGTAGCTACCACCCTCAAGTTTGAAAACCAATAGGTGTGTTCCGGTAGGATCACTTGAGAAACAGTAGCTCTAGGCTTAGTGTTTTTACCGTCCTGGCTCACATCGTTACTTAAGATTGTAGTCTAATTGCGACATTACTGAGGCATATTTACTCGATAGATTTCGGTTCGATTTATCGTCGTCCTATCACTAGTAGAGTAAGCGTAACTATAATGTACTTACGTAGACACAATATTGTGATAATATCAATAATTATTCAGTAACAGAATAGAATGACTTCATTTGTGATTATGCAATATTATACAGGGTAGAAACTTTTCCTTTTTTACACAGTTTAGGCTCAGTGCTTTGACCACAACCTCACCTGATGTTAAGTGTCAATGTGGTCCAGGATGATAAACACACTAAGCCTAACTAGTTCTCAAGTGATACGGGTTCGAGCCCACTCATCCAACTCTAAAACCAGCCTAGGTTTTCGGTAAAGGAAAACATCATATGGAAATAATAGCATTATGGTATCTTTCTAATAATCCCACCTGAGAAGCTACCACACTCAAGTTTGAAAACCCATGACCAAACACCAATAGGTGTGTTCCGACAGCATTACTTGAGAACTAGTATTTCTAGCCTTAGTGCATTTATCATCTTGGATCACTTAACATCAAGTGAGACTGTGGTTATAGCACTGAGCCTTTATCGTGTTAGAAAAAAAAACAGAAAATAACATTCTGAACTTAGCACAGTAACATTTTCTTAAGTCGCAACTTTTTTTGGTGAAATTGACACACAATTTCAAACCTATACAATATAGATGCTATACAACTAATAAGGGGCCCGTTCCAGAATTATATAAGCAAATCCCCTACCCCTTCCCCTCATTCCAAACCCCTCCATGATTACAAGAAAAAAAACGATATTTATAAGTATTGCTTACGTAACCACCATTCAGGTATGTCCGTCCGGCATATCGTCAAAAATAAACGTAAACCCTTAATTATAAGTGAGTACGTTTAATAACATTTTGTTCAAGTTTTTACAGACCAAAAAGATACTAATAAACATTATGTTACTACATATTATTAACAAATAAAATTTAAGTGTCTGTTTTGTAATTTCAAAATAATATTTTTTATACTAAATACATATAAATGTATATAAGACATATGTACCAAAAATACCATTTTTTAAATGTTTGTCTGTCTGTTTGTTTGTTTCGGATATTCTCCGGGATGGCTGGACCGATTTTGAAGGGACTTCTTTAGAGTTACGAAAATATTACTCAACCTTTTTTTACAATTTGGATTAGTGATTTGACCACAATTTCACCTGATGATAAGTGATAAGTAACGATATGGTCCAGCAATATGATAAACACATTAAGTCTAGAGGTAATGGTTTTCAAGTGATGCTTCCGGTACACACCTATTGGTATTTGGTGACAGGTTTTTCAAACTTGAGGGTAGTAGACATTATTAGTAAATGCCCTAACACCATTCTATGGTTTTCTCATTTTAAAGTTGGATAGGTAAGGTCGAACCTGCGTCCATTAACGCGGAATCCTATCACACTACCAACTGCGCCATCATTGCGTCACCGGACGTACAATTTCACTCGCACCCGTTTGCATATATATACTTTGCGCTCGCACCTACGGCAGTTTTTTATGTGTCTGGCAAGCTGAAGGAACCGTCGAAACTATCTGGCAACTGAGAAAACACCTATTGATAGTACCCTAAGTAACATATATAACAATCAACTTTTATACTGTAATGAAAGTATACTTTCAATTTGGTATAGTTTAAGGGTGTCTGGTAGGGGGAAGTAATCATGCTAAGTGTCTGGCAATGAAACACGTGATTTGTAATATTATTCAGAATAAAATATATAAAAAAAACTGAGCTTAATACTATAACGAATTTAAGGTGAATTTTTTACACCTTTAGTACTTGTTATCTGCCAAAGCCACCACTACTCAAGTTTCATAATCTGGGATCGTTCTTACCTGTATTGGAGACGTACATAGAGAAACTTTGAGTGTTTATAAAATGACGAGGGTCTGGCTGTCGTAGGCTATTCTCTAACAGTTTAAACTGTATAACGTGGGCTTTTGCTCTAACTGTTTAAACAGTATAAGAAAATAAAAACTATAAATTAAATTAAAATAAACTGAATTGATTTCGGTATTTAAATTATATAGCAGCAGTATTTACTTTCGTAGGCAGTTAGATTTATACACTCTAATTCTATTTTGAAAAATGTCTAGATTTTTAGTTGAACGTCACCTAAATCCTTATTTCGGTTAGAGATTAATTATTCTACATTTATTTATTTATTAGCTATGTGCCAGCTGCTGCGCCCGCGTTTAATTTATTCTTCACTGCGTTTTAATTTTTTTTTTGTGTTTTAAAATTAGTACTACGATAAAATACAAAAAATTCTTATAAATTATAAGCACTTACGCGTAAAACTGTGCATTGAATTAGATTTTAGTCAAATTTTTAGGAGTTTTTTTTTTGCGCGGAACCCTAATTCTTTTTGAAAACTAAAAGTACCCTAAGTTACTCGGAGTAACTTCAGCTATCCTCCGTTCCGGAGATTACAAATAGACAGAGACAAAAATTTTAAAAATTGTATTTTCGGTCTAAGTATCGTATATACACTCTTTACACGGAATAGGCTTAGTGCTTTGACCACAATTTTCTCTGATGTTAAGTGACGATATGGTCCAGGATGGTAAATGCACTAAGCCTAGAGGTACTGGTTCTCTAGTGATGCTACCGGAACACATCTATTGATATTAAGCGACAGGTTTTCAAACTTGAAGGTGGTAGCTACTCAGGCGCGCATCATAAGAAAATAACCTACCACCATGCTATGGTTTCCTCATGATGTTTTCCTTCACCGAAAGCTCGGGCCGATTTTAAAGTCGGATAGGTAGGGATCGAACCCGAGTCGAATGACGCGGAATACGGCCACACTATAATGCCTGTCTTTTTATTAATTTCTTCGTCAATCACGGTACTGAACCGTATTCGTTGATAATGACATATTATGCCATCTTTCAACAAATTTTATTATATTGCATCCAGGGGGAGAACATACGATGTAAATTGTCTGAATTCCAAACGGGTGAAATCGCGGGTACAGGTAGTATATTATAAAGATATATGGAGCATAATACATTGCTATAAATTAATAGAACTTTATAGAATTAGTTCAAAGTTATAACATTTGTTGTTCTTTGTTACTGTCGTTTGATTTGAAATTTGAAAAGAATGCACATAATTATCACTGTACTAATAATGTTCAAGGCAAAAAAAAACAGACTGGCGAAAACAAAAACATCAGCTGTAATCTCTCTTTCAATGTTCAAGGTGAAGAGTATTTTGCAATAAAACATGATGATACCATGTTTTGTTTGATAATACTGATGACCTGACCCCACATCGTCGGCGGATGATAATGGTTGGTTAAAAGATTTGCGTACCTACCTAAATGTTTTTTGTTATGTCTAATCTATTCCTTAATATACAAAATTGAAGTCTGTTTGTAATGTCAAAATTAAATTTTATTACTAAATAGATTTATATGTACATATGATACCTATACCAAAAATACATTTTTTTATTTTTTTGTCTGTCTATTTGTTCCGGGTAATCTCCGGAAGGGCAGAATCGATTTTAAAGGGTTTTTTAGGTAGATAGATGAAGTTACTCCGCGTAACTAAGGGGACTTTTGATTTTTCAAAATAATTAGGGTTCCGTATAAAAAATTAAAACACAGTGAAGAATTTCTTTTTTCACAAAATTTAGTCAAAATTAAAAACAGTTATTTGTTAATTTGTATTGTTTTATTATACTCTTCGTTTAATAAATTTTTATGACCCAATAGAATATTCGATCCTATAAATTTCGCTACATCATGTTTACCTTGTACATACTTTAATACATTGAAGAAATTAAATTAACACAAACAAAAATGTCGTGATGAAACCATTGAATAATTAGAAACTATACCTATAATGCAATAAATAAATTTACGGAAAAGAAAATATGAAACGCGAACGTAGCCACGGGCACAGCTAGGGTACATTATTTATAATCATGTGTCGCCTCAGGTAGGCGGTGGACGCCACCGTGGAGTTGGCATTTCCGGCACTTCACATCAGGTGAATGCCTCTTACCCCGTACCAACTAAACCGGGGAGAGTTTACTCCCCGCTTAAGTTGATAGGGGGATGCGTAAATGCATTTCCTCATGTTAAAAAAAGGGTACGTTATACGTATAAACTTTGGGGAAAAATTATAACTGACCGGTAAGCGCATCGTACTTATATAACGGCTGACGTAAATTAGGATCAAACAATCAACCTCAACTTCCAATAATATTGTGATGAAGCTTCATAAGAAGGTAATGCTTAATGCTCGTCTAGCTAAGAACAACTCTCACGTAGAAAATCTCTCGCCAAACACCTATTCGTGAATTTCGTGAAGTGATTTTATGAAAAAAATTATCTTTGTTGAACCATATCGCCACTTATTATCGCTTAAGAATGAAGTAAACATTTTTATTAATTGCTATTACTATCCTTACTAATATTATATAAAAGGCATCGTCTATTTGTGTGCCTATATGTTAGTCAGCTTATCACTCGAAAACTACTAATGTTTGTATTTTAAATCGAAGATATAATATTTTCTGATTACGTTGGTATCAACGAGTATATAATCTCCATTAACTACAAAGGTATCCTGTCCTTACATACAGTCTTATGCTTACATTATTTTAAAGGCAACGGCTACTTCTCTGTCTGTCCCTTAGTTAGCTAATAACTCGAGAACCACTGAACCGATTTCTATTGGTCAATTAACTTTTCCAAATTATGAAGATAAATGCGGAATAGGTATCTTATACAAGACCGTTGCACCAAAACATTTTCTTGCAATCCGTTTTAATAAAATAAAAAAATTACATTGTAGTGAATAATTTTTGAAGCATAACAATATTATACGCAAGCAAAGCCGTGGAATGAGCTAGTTTGATTATACGTTACATACAAGTATATCAAAATTATTTAATAAAAAAGTTGTTGCAAGGCGGCATTCAAACAAAGAGCCAAATTATTTAAGAGCCCTGACATACGATCGGATTGGACCGCATATACGGTACGGCGGTTGACTGAAGTTATTAGTCACCTTGCCACGTACTTTTAGGTACAGACGTCATTATCCAAGCGCATAATGCTATTACCTTAGCGGCAACTTTAACGCCGCCATAAAAATCCATAATAACGTGCAAAAACAACATGTATGTCCGTTACTTCTATAAATAGTCATTTATATTTTTATCACGCTTGGATAATGGCATCCGTACCTGTGTTCACAAGGCGACTGATAACTTCGGCCAGTTTGATCGTCCGCCATACCATGTATACAGTCCAAACCGTGCATCAGCTAGTGCTTTAAACGAACTACTGTAGTTTAACGTTTGATTACTATATATGTACTTGAAAATGGTAACCGACTAAATTTGGAATGGCTTTTGTGTAGCTAAAACTTTCAGACATTATTATCAAAATTTATGTGTGCGACATCTAGTGGAACTGTATGGAAACTTTAACAAAACAGAGGAACTTATATATTTCAAAATCAAACCTATAGATGGCGCAATTTGTATTGTGCACTATAAAATAGAGTTGTTATAAATAGGATGTGGCATGCAAGTTTGAAATGTAATAAAGTCTGTGTATAATAACATGTTTGCACATGTAAGAAAGCTATGTTACTATAAATTAGAAATATCTGTAGAATATTTGTAGTATACTTATATCACCAAGGCCGACAAAATTGTTCTCTAACTTTTTCAAACAATGTTGAGTAAAAAGTGAGACTTTAGGAACTAAAATCTATGGATAGCCTATACCCAATACAGAGAAACCACTCACGTATGAGGATTGATCTTTTAAGGAATCGAAATTATATATATAAGGCAAAAATGACGACACAAAAATAAATAAAAAAATGTATTTAATGTTTATACATTTTTCAAATGCTTTATAATGCCATGGTCATGTTATCATTTTAATCCGTAACTTATTTATAATTATATGTTATCTTATTAGTTTACATATCGTAGACATTCGCACTGCTATCAACTTTTGAGCTTGAATTCAGGTCAGTATCCACGAAGTATGTGTTAGATTCAATGGAAGTTTTGCTCGATAAATTGTAGCTCTTGAGTACCCATTTGTCCCAACGCATCTTCATGTCACATGACTTATTCTTGTGGAAGATAGTGACGTCAACAAATTTCATATTCGACGTGTAGAAGTTTGTAACATCAATGTAACGATCAAGAGGGAAACCGAGTGGCATCTTGTCCATCAATACAGTCGATCTGAAGTCAAACGACAGAGTCTTGCTTGTCGGGTCCAACATTGCAGACATGTCTACATTATCAACAAGCTTCAGAGGTGATACCATCACATACATCATCATCGGCAAGCCATTGAAGTTACCTTTAGGAAGTAGGAGTCTCGTTGGGAATCCTGTGAAGTAGTTCTTCAAGTCTTTACCGAATAAATCTCTCATATCGGTGATCGATTCAACCTTCTCTTCCATAAATCAGTGGTCATCATTCTATCGGGAACTAAATTATGCATATCACTTGATTTCCTGACGATGGTGTTCTTACCAGTGGTTAACTTGTATACGAACGAGTCCATTTCGACGAAGTTTAGACGGTTTTTGTTGATATCCATAAGACGTCCGAATTGGTCTTGTTTCGGTCCCATGAATATTCTGACAACGCAGTCGACAGATTTATCCGATTGGATTTCAAGGGAGACTTTGAATGGTTCGTGATTCAAGCGGCGCTTTCGTACTAAGAAGCCCATACTAGATGATGCTTTTTTAATTTCTTCCTCACTAAGTGTAACCGCGTTAGTCATATCCATGAAATAGTCATCGAAATAAGTGAAGAGCTTGTCGACGAGGACGTTTACAATTTTAACCCCCGGGAAGTAGAGTTCCTCTTTAGTGTAACAAGGAAGTCGCTTTTTAAACAACTGCACAATATTGACGAGACGTTTTTGTAGCTGGTAGAAGACTGGGTCGCGTAATGCTGTCTGGTAAGAGTCCAAAACCGTTGGTGCGACAAAGTATCTGAAAAAAAATATTTTTAAACCACTTTACAAAATAAAAGATACTCAAGGTTTATATAAAACAAGTTGAAAACATAATATTAAAATGTCTTCTTGTAAAGTAATATAGAGTTAGAT
This sequence comes from Samia ricini, assembly GCA_014132275.2. Classification (NCBI taxonomy): domain Eukaryota; kingdom Metazoa; phylum Arthropoda; class Insecta; order Lepidoptera; family Saturniidae; genus Samia; species Samia ricini. The sequence goes on from AP028159.1 coordinate 8,877,499, forward strand.
TTCCTGAATATTTTCTTAATAAATTTATAATAATATTGGATAAGTTACAAATAAGTCAGTTAACCACGTATGCCAAAAAAACCAAAGACAAGAAGATATGTAATAAATTATTTTAGGTATTAAAAGTATATACTTTCTGTTAATTGGATTGTTTTATAGAGATGATGAACGATAAATTACGTACTTTGCGATATTTTGTATTTGATACTCACTTGTCAGATTCGAAAGTGTTAAGACCAATGGCAGATTTCATGACAATAAGCAGGTAGCGGTACGCTTCAATGCATTTACTCTCCTGCTCATTCGCTACAACTTTACCGTAAATCATTTTACCCAGAGTTTCAATATCTTCTGGTTTGGTCAGTTCAAGCCTTAAACCGTTCATCTGAAAATGATTTTTTTAATAACAGTCAATATTTACTAAGCGGCTATCATAAGAATTTAATAATACTTACGTCAATGTATCCCTTCATAACGGCTTCCTTGATAATCATTTCGTATTCTTCCACAAGACCAATGAGTTCGGTATTGTCATATTTGTATGAAACATAGTTATTAAACCTAACGGGCAGCTCGATGCCATTGTGTAGTTTTAACCATGGCCAATATCCTTGTTGGATAGGTTTGTAGAACGAAAACTCGGGAATCTCGCCCAAGCCATTGGACAAACGCTCTAAATAGTATCTAGCAAGAATCTGTTGATACATGTACAGCGTGAGCTCGAAACGTCTAGTCTTGAGTTTATCGAAGATCTGGTCCTTCATCCAGAACGGATAATCGACGTGGAAGTAGTAGTAATAAGTGTTCAGATCAATATCTTCAGTGAAGTATTTGATTTTATCTTCTTCGCTAAGAGCGACACGGGTGTCGTAAACATTTTCATCAATGATATATACATCTTTATCAGTCTTCTTAATACCGTAGAATTCAGATAATTTCATGTCGAGAAGACCTTTTCTCATTTTGATCAGGTAGGCTTTTTGAATGACATCGGCACGAACGAAGTAGTAAGGATAAATTTCGTAGGGGGGAGGAAGAACTACACCTTTGCAGTCTTCGCGGTATCTGACAGCGACAGAGAGGGAGTATACAAACATTCCTTCGTTAAGGTAAAGGCGCATCCAGCAGGCGGTCTTGATGAAAGTTGAGAAGTCCTTTGCATAGTATAGCATATGGAACATAGTGACTACCTCCTTCATTTGGCGGTCAACATTAAGAGTGAAAACTTCGCCTCTGGGTAAGACGCCAACTTTTACCATATTCACGAAGCTCTTAACAACATCGGTTTTCTGAAAAAATAGTGTGATTTTAATGTTTGTTATGTTGAAACAGCGCGGTCATAGACTCATCGATATATTCAATAATAACCTCTTCTGAACACATAATACTAATTATATATATAATACTATAACTGCAAATCTACATATATAAAAACGTAAAATACCATTGATTGATTGACATTGGTATAGGTAATTTCGGCTGGCATGAGAATACTTGACTTGAATTAATCTTATGATTGTACGATTGTAGTTTATCTGCTCTATGACGATTTTGAACAGAGTAATTAATAACATTACTATATTATGAGGACAAAATAGTCTGTAAACATATAGTAAATATATATACATATAGTAAACAAATTACAAATCATATCAAACACCAATTCGGGTTAGAATTAATCATTTCGTAATAGTGTTAATTCAGAACTAAAAACAAAATTACTGTAAATTTCGTTGTATTGGATGATTTTTATTGATTTAAGTAAGCATATAATTATCTGTATTGAAATGAACCGAATAAATATTAAACAAATTGCGAATTTACCCATGAGTATTCCATTAAGAATATTATATTAATTTTGATGGATGATAATATTCCATATTAAGCGACACTTTTAAGAATTCAGAGAAAAAAAAATATTGTATGCACGTAACTACTATGTATCTAAATGGGTTGCAACAATAGTTTCACCAGAATAATATTTATTATGTACTGAGTCTCTTAATAAGAGGTGATACAAAAACTTTTAAATTACTACGTTAGTTATTTGGAAGGATTAATACATTTAGATGTAAATTTTTTAAAACATCAGTACTTAATATTTACTAATTATCTATTAATTATATTAATTATTTATCTACTACAAAAATGCCATTAAAACAAATTCATATATAAAGATAAATATGGGTTTTCACATCTCTGTAGTTATTACATTCAAACATTAGAGATTTGCATATACTTTTATAACTTTTTGCGACCAGTTAAGGATATAATTTTTATTTTACTATTATACAATTTATTTATTTATATTCTGAGCGACTTTTCAAGATTCTCGATCTAGTACTATCTTGTAGAATCTTTGGCACATTTATGTACAAAATTACGAGGGGTGCTATCGTTTTATATTAGACAAGGTAAGTAAACAATCGAAAAAAACTTTGATAAAGTTTAGCAGATACAAAGTCAACGTTAGACGGATAAATTATAATATAAATAAGTTATCGTGGATCTATAAAACCGTTTCATCAGCATCTTATTATTAATAATTGTCCACTTACAGTGTAGAGCTCCATGTTGTCTTCAATTTTAAAATTCATGCCAAGTTCTGTGATATCCTTATACATAACGGGCTCGGTGACATGGTTAAGCAATTTCAAAATGAATAGTTGTTTCTGTTTGATGTCCATTGATACTGAAAGTTGAGATTATTATTAGCGCTTTGAGCACAATATCACTAGACGTTAAGTGACGAACTGGCTCAAGATAGATCTTAGGCAACTAAACTTAAAAGCACTGGCTATTAGGCGATGCTGCCGAAATACCCTTAAAAAAGCTTGGGAAAGATTTTTAAATTAAAAATGATAGCCTGGTATACATTAGAAAATGTTCTACGACCATGTTATGATTTCAAATTCATTTTAGGAATGGATAGACTACATCCTACGTCCATTGACGCAGGATCCGACCACCTTACAATTAAACTACCATCGCTATTACTAAATGATAAAAAACATGAAAATAAACAAAAACATTTTAAAAATAAAATTAAATAAAGACAATCTTTCATGATCTAAAGATGTGGAAGCAAAAAAAAATATGAAAAAATTGAATGACAGTTTGAAAATATAATCACAGTTACCGAAGTTGACGTCATCATTTTCAGGACGAGCCGAGGCAATAGCGGCCAGACCTAAAACCAGTAACACAGCAGCCCTCATCTTGCAGCCGACAGGATAGATGTCCAACTGTGCTCCGATACAGCACTAGACTCTTTTTATACTAAAACCTATCTGAACGTAATAAAGTTAACCTTTAAATTTGCTTGCTGTAACCTGATAGTCTGAAAGGGCATCTTCATCTTTGTTACATTGTTATAGGGAGATAAATTATCAGTAATTACATTTTTATAATGCGAGGTCACATACATAATCTGTTGGGTAGCTAGTATAGGTAATTATTAATTTATTAGACTAGTTTAAATACGCGATTTTAGTAGTTTTTTTAACATTTCAAGCTTTACTATGAAATAATTACCGAAATGTGCACATCGTAAACTTAAACACGATAAAACTGAAAGTACAAAAGTTTTTTTATATTTTTATTTTAAATTAGATTTCAAAGTGGCTTACAGTATTAATATGAAGGGTCCTTCACAGGGCTTTGTGTTATGGAGTGGCTTAGGGTACTAAGGTAAAGTAAAGGTCTAGTTTCCTAGAGACCCTTTTTGTCCAGTCAGCATTATAGATATTTTAAGCAGTCAGTCTAATTCGAAATCTCGAGTAGTACGGTTGCCTAAGGCTACCTTCTCTATATTTGTAAATAAATAAATATTAATCTTGTAGAATTAAAAGGCCTTTTTAAAAACACAATTCGAGAGAGACCTTATAACAGTACGAATCTCGGCTCGTACTTTTATCAAGATGCAAATTAATTATGATTAAATCTAGCCAAACGTATATTTCAAGGATTCAGAATTAACCATCAGTAGCGCCATAGGCAATGCGCCTGTCTCAAATCTCACATTTCGAAGAACGAATGACTCAATTACACTCAATAGTTTAACGCATACATTTACGTATGTACGTACCTAAATTAAATGTATACTCAGAAATAAGCAGAACAAATAAAATTGATTTACAAAAATATTATGACTTCAACCCATCATTTCCTTACCCTTTTCCCATTTTAATTTGTGGTCGGCGCAACATGTCTTCCTCTTCCATTCCTCTCTGTTTGTAGTCATCTCCGCATTCACTCCTTTCCTAAGCATAACATCTTTCACACAGTCCAGGACTTTACTTCAATAAATTTACAAAATAATTTACAAAGTTACAAAAAACAAAACGATAAAGTTGTACATAATTTCGTTAGTTTTTTTTAATATACGTTTATATCCTGTATCCTTTATATCCTTATTACCTGTATATCATAAGCATCGCTTTGACCACAATCTCACCTCATGTAACATGGCGAAGTGGTCTATTAAGGTAAACTAAGTCAGTCACCTGTTGGTGCTTGACGACAGATGTACAAATTTGAATGTGGTAGCTCCTCAGAAGGGCATTATTAGTAAATGCCCTATCACCACACTATGGTTTCCTCACGATATTTTCATCCATCGAAAACTGCGGTCCACTACAAATTTGTATAGGTGGATTAGAACTTAAGTAAATGGGCGCGGAATCCGACCATATTATTAACTGAGCAATCATCGCTTCAAAATCGCTTAACAACGGGAGCAATGTTCTAATATTTATCAGAAGAAATATGTAATTGTACGCTTTATTAACATTTATCTGTATTATTGTTGCAGAAAAGTATTTATGATTTATTTTTATTATAAAATATAGTCAATATTAAACTAATTAAATATATCAGACAATATTATACACGAGATATTTGAATAGCAATGGACAATAATGTCTACTAATACTCACACAAAAAGTTACATTAAAACGTACTAACAAATTAATTTATATTTGAAAAGAGCCACTTGTATTTAATAATTATCTTTCTCATTAATAATATATATAAATTAGTGTTAATGTGACATAATTTTGACCTGCTTTTTCATTATAATCACAAGGAATGAGAAAACTTTTTACTTCACACAGTATACTTTTATTAAAATAACTTTTAATATTTGTCTCCTAGGTGGTTACCTGAATTAGGTAAATGGGCAACGCTAATGGACTCCGTTCTGAATAATAAAGAACACATGTTTCTAGGATGGGATGGTTAAAATTTGCGGAGTCGTGTTATTTGACGTGTATTATGTGCTACTCATCTATGAATGAATAATTCATATCAGATTAATTTATACACTCGAGATTAAACCTCGATTTTGTAATCGGTTCAAGTTTTCAATTCTTAATAACTGTTAAATAAACACGTTGTTTTTATAAACTCAGATGCTTTGGATAATATAGAGCTACTCAAGCTGATTTGATACGTATGTAGTAGATAGAACCTTATCAGCTAGCACAGTACTATTTTATAAAACATTAGAGAAACCTACATAGAGAAAACATTAGAGAGAGAGAAGGCTACCAATCCTCTGAACAACAAAAATTAAATATAAGTCAAATTCAAATGTATACTAGATAATGAGGTCTACGTAAGAAATAGAAACGTAGAATGACAGCATAGAAAGCGCCATAAATCTGTAAATTCTAATCAAAATAGGACGAACAAAGTTTGGAATTATTTCCGAGGGATTCGGGGGTTATAGTTTAAAAAATCCCCTGACTGTGAATAGAAAACAGCAATATGAAGACGATGGTACTGCATCCAGATTTAAATATAACTAGTCCAAGAAGGTCCAAAGTTAAAAATTTATGAAAATTGAAATATTAAAGTACCCGAAATGAATGAAGGAACGTTCCCAGAGATGAAATAAAATATTCTAATAAAGTACGAGGTGCGACTGAACTTGTATCAAAATAAAAATTAACAAAAAGTGATCCAGAAAATTTTATTAATCTGAATAAATTTAACCGGTATTAGTTTATTTTTTATTTTACGAACTTATATAGTTGTAATGAGATGTCTAGTAAATTGTACTTTTACTAAGTTTATTAGTTTTTTTGCGAAAATAACTTATATTCATTCACTTCTGTCGCACTGTTTATTAGAAGGTATTCAAACTAAGAATTCTACAGCATTAATTCAAATTCAGTGGTTTCCTAGATAAGATTTGTATTAAAAAAATATATTATTTTTAATTTCATAAAGTTATTTGAAAATTGGTAAATGAAATATCTATTCACAAAGATGGCCACGATCATGTCTCCTATAATGTTTTAACTAAGGAATTGAATTTTTTATAGATATAAAAAATAGAGACTGCTGTATAGCCGCTGGGACATCTACTTTGATATAATCGTGAAATTAAATTAAATATTTTGGTTTCTTCATATGATTTTAGCTATTACCTATTTGATTCAAATCGTTCGTATTTTATTCAAAATAAATTATATTTATTATACATAAATTAACCACAAAGATATTTCATTATATTTACTTGAATAGTAACTCTTTATTACGATTATGTTGTGCGAGTAAAACTGTCAATTAGTCTACGTTATGACGCTTGCCCGCTGAGACCAGCATTACGTACGGCCAAACCCTAGAAATTTATGTTATTTTTTGTACTAGTCTACTAGTGGAGAGTGAAAAAAGCTAGCTATTGTATTATTTTATTTACGTATTATTTTTGTACAAGATAATTAATAAAAAATGTTTGTTGTCAGACTAACTATGAGCTAGCTTTAACTGAAGGAACTTGACAGCTTTATCTGAACTTAGAAGCGAGCGTTTGACGTACTCTGCCTGAAAATGGTAACTAGCACAAGGATAATATAATGGTACGAAACTCAGTTAAGGCTGTAACTTGCTTGCAAATTTTGTAGAATTTATCCTAGCTAACCATACTTATATACCAGTGTGTGTTGCCAGTGATGACTTACGGTACTGAGACGTGGCCGCTTATAATAGGCCTAATTAGAAAGCTCAAAGTTACCCAAAGGGCAATGGAGAGGACTATGCTCGGAGTTTCCCTGCGTGATCGAATCAGAAATGAAGAACCGCAGAAGAAGCAAAGTAACTGACATTGCCCGCAGAATTGCCAATCTGAAGTGGCAATGCACTGGGCAAATTGCTCGTAGAATCGATGACCGATGTGGCCAACGGGTTCTCGAATAGCTGCCGCGTACTGGAAGACGCAGTGTGGGTAGGCCCCCCACAAGGTTGACCGACGACCTGGTGAATGTCGCGGGAATCCGCTGGATGCGGTTGGTGCAAGACCGGTCGTCATGGAGATCTAACAAAACCTTGCATATATAGTGTGCGAGTGTGTATTTGTATGTACCTATTGCTAGTGCATGAAGTTGTATCAGGCAGATAGCGAATCCAAAAGCTTGTATCCCCAGTTGAGGATCAGAGAGAATCTTGGGCCGCTGGCGGAAGAGGACATTCAAAATTTACTTTGTACTTATTGCACATAATTTTATTGATTGTATTTTATTTTACAGTTTTTTGGAAAGCTTACAGTCAAATGTTGAATACAGGTAAAAGAAACTCTGAAAGTACTACAATTGCTAATTATAAGCCCCCTACCTTTATAGCATAAGCATTATATTATTATACGCAACAATAATAATATATATTTCAGATTAGATTTTCTTAGAATATTTTACTAAATCTGAGTTTTAAATCTCCTAGCCAAGATTATTCTGTATATTAATAATAATACAAGATTATGGATAGTGCTTACTTTTTGAATTATCTCTCCGATATCTCTAAAGGTTAAATCTAATCTCAACATTTTTTTATACATGCAAATTTACTTATGTTCTACTATGGGGTGCGAATTTGGTCCCACCTCCACGTGGTGCACCCTGGGCAATGATCGACAGTGTTATCTTAGGATTACTGCTGATCGTTGGCGAGGAGGACCAACCCAATCCAAGGTGTTAAGTGAACCGTGCCGAGGGATGCGTGGCTGGGGGGGAGCCCAGTCGTGAACGGTACCTCTCTGATACCGGAGCACCTCAGAGAGTAATTTTTGCTCTTCCACCGACATGCGGGGCTCTGTCGGTGGTGACCTGTTATTTCCCTAGCTTATCGTGGGAACAGTATGAATGAAAACATCATACCCTTGAATTTTAATTCCCTCGTTGACGCCCTAGAGAAATCTAGTGACGTCAGTTCTTCTGGGACGGGGGGAGGTAACATCTCTCCAACGCCCAGACTAAGTACCTTAAAAGCCCAGAGGATAGATCCTAAGGCGGAAGTTGCTTCGGCGACCTCAGCGCCCACGGAGACTGACTCTGAGGTAAGTAAAGGTAAAACAGTTGCGGTTACAGGCGGTCCTGTTTCCTCTACCTTTACAGCCTCTGGGCTGGAAGGGTCAGCGCCCCTGGCGCAGCATATCCTTCCAAAGCCTTTAGGTAGAGGAGGTTACAGAGGAGGCAGGACTAGGAAGACAGGCGGAATCCAACCTCGAGGTGGACTTACTAGTCCCCAGACAGGCAGGACGACCACCGGTCGGAAACCTTTACGCAAAAAACAATAGCACACATCGGTGGTCATGCGAGGTTCCTCCAGGTTAACCTCCATCATGCTGTTGCAGCAACGGCGGTACTGGAGAAATGCTTCTCAGGGGGCATTGTGGACCTCGCTCTTATACAAGAACCCTGGGTGCGCAATAATACAATCATGGGATTGAAAACCGCAGGAAGTGTTTTTGCACACAACTGCGGGACTAAGCCCAGAGCTGGTATAGTTTTTTAGCAAAAGAACTAACTTTCTACCTGTTCCAGAGCTTTGTTCAGATGACCTGGTTGCAGCGTACATTAATCTTGACGGGTGGAAGGGCTCCAAACTATTAGTTTGTTCAGCCTATCTACCTGGAGAGAACAGTAATCCCTCAGAAGAGCTTATGCGGATTGTGGACTATGCGAAGAAACACAACGCTGAGCTGCTGGTGGGGTGTGACGCCAATGCTCACCATACTACTTGGGGTAGCAGTGACGTTAACGCAAGAGGAGAGTTACTTTTTGATTTTATTACAACTAGTAACCTAACTATTTTAAACAAAGGATGTAAACCAACCTTTGTTACACGTTCTAGACAAGAAGTCTTAGACATAACATTCGCCACTAACAATGTAGCTAGGCATATTATAAACTGGTGTGTAAGTGACGAAAACTCTATGTCTGATCACAGGCATATTAATTTCGAGCTCTTATTTTCAATAAAGAGTCAGAATGTTCTATATAGGGATCCTAGGAATACCTCATGGGATACCTACAGGGATACCCTAAGGTCTAACCTGGAAACGCTCCCTAAAAATATTAAGACAATTGAGAGTCTAGAGTTGGCAACTAATGCTCTCACGGCATCTATTACTGATGCTTATGAGCAGAGTTGCCCTCTAAAACAAAAGACCTCAATAAGACAAGTTCCCTGGTGGAACTCTAAGCTAAAAAAGCTTAGGGAAAAAACTAGGCGGCTTTTCAATAGGGCCAAAAACACAAAGGAGTGGGAGACATACCAACTGGCCCTAACCAAATACAATAAAGAAATTAGGAAAGCGAAGCGGGCTTCCTGGAGAAAGTTCTGTGAGGAAATCAATGATACGCCTCATGGAGCAAGAATTCACAGGGTGCTCGCTAAGGACAAACCTAAACAAATAGGACTCCTTAAAAAACAAGATGGGACCTTCACTTACAGTGAAAAGGAAACCATGGAGCTCCTTACGTCAGTTCATTTCCCAGGTTCTGAGAGACTTATTTCTAGAAGACTGCCCTCCTCAATAAGGCCTCAATTAGAGGACTGGCGTAGAGCGGCAAGCTTTATAAGACCACAGAGTGTGAAATGGGCTATAAAGTCATTCAAACCATATAAAACAGGTGGAGAGGATGGAATTCAGCCTGTGCTATTACAGCGAGGTCTTGACATCCTCACACCTGTAATTATTAAGATTTTCAGGGCAAGCCTTGCTTGGGGATATATACCTGAACTATGGAGAAAAGTACGATTACTTTTTATACCCAAGGCCGGTAAAAAGGATTACGCTATGCCAAAGTCCTTTAGACCAATAAGCCTTACATTTTTCATCTTTTCTTCTGAAAACTATGGAGAAGATAATTGATAGAAATATTAGGGAAGTGGTACTAACCACAAACCCTATAAGTTCTAAACAACATGCCTATAGCAGAGGAAGATCCACTGAGACTGCCCTGCTCTATCTTGTAGATAGAGTGGAGAAGGCATTAGAAGATAAGGAAATTGCACTATGTGCATTTTTAGATATTGAGGGCGCTTTTGATAGCACACCCATTAGAACACTAGTTCATGGGTTAAGTGTTAAAAAGGTAGATTCAACCACTATAAAGTGGATTGAATCAATGCTCTCAAACCGTATAGTTAAATTATCATTGCATGGCACTAATCATGAGGTGGTAACCACAAGAGGTTGTCCACAAGGAGGCGTTTTATCGCCCCTATTGTGGACCCTAACAGTGGACCAACTCCTGCATAAGATGGAGGAATTAAGGATTGACGCCCAGGGCTACGCTGATGACCTGGTGGTAGTTGTCCGAGGTTTCTCTCAAAGTACAATTTCGTACCTTATGCAGAAAGCACTAAGTGTCATTGACAAATGGTGCAAGGACAATGAACTGAGAATCAATGCAGACAAAACTGTCCTAGTACCATTTACTAAGAAAAGGCGTCTTGACCAATTGGTACAACCTTCACTAAATGGCAAGACAATAAACTTCTCACCAGAGGTCAAATACTTGGGTGTTATTCTCGACCAGAAACTGACCTGGAATAGCCAAATTGGATATATAATTCAAAAGGCTAAAATTGCAATGGGGATCTGTAGTCGAATGGCCGGAAAGCGCTGGGGTTTACATCCCAGGCTAACCATATGGCTTTATACGGCAGTTGTCAGACCCATAATAACATACGCCTGTGTGGTTTGGTCCAAAAAGGCACAACAGCAGTCTGTTTGTACCCGATTAGCTTCAGTACAAAGAATAGCTTCTATCTTAGTGACAGGAGCCATGTCGACAGCCCCTGGAGCGGCTCTGGATGCTCTGTTAAATCTGACGCCCCTACATCTACATGTAGAGAAGGTGGCGAGGTTGACGATGCACAGAATGTACGCCCTCGGGAGGAGACAATGGATATCCCAGTCCATGAGATCTTTCTTAGACTCAGTGATAGAAACACCAATTTTAGGGATGATATCAGATATGATGATTCCTGAAACTAATCTTAAAAAATTGTATGATGTCGAAATCCCTCTACGGGACTCCTGGTTAAACAGTGAGATAACGTGGAAGGAAGGCAGCTTACTGTGGTTTACCGACGGGTCCAAAATAGGACTTAACGTAGGCTGTGGAATATATGGAGAGCGACCTAAGTTTAGTCAAACAACTAATCTTGGTAGTTTTGCCTCCATTTTCCAGGCAGAGGTATACGGGATTCTAGAATGTTCCTGTATAAATCTGCAGAAAGCCTACGTGAACCATACAATATATATCCATTCGGATAGTCAAGCCGCTCTCTTGGCGCTGGCTTCGGACGTAGTTGAGTCGAAGCTAGTTGCAAATTGTGTGGCAATGCTAAACAGCCTGGGTAAGAATAACAGGCTGATTTTAAGATGGGTCCCAGGCCATGCAGGAGTTCCCGGCAATGAAGCTGCGGATGCGCTTGCAAGAGCAGGGACTATGGAAACACAAATTGGGCCTGAACCATTTTGTGGCATTCCAAAAAGCCTAGTTCGACTGACCTTAAGGGACCAATATACCTATAAGGCTATAGAATTCTGGAATAAAATTGCCAGGACAAATTCATTCCAAAGAGCTCATCAGAGCATTCACTCAGCGCAAAGCTGAAGAAGCCCTGATGCTCAGTAGGAATCAGCTACGAGTATTAGTGAGAGCACTAACTGGGCACTGTTGTTTGGGCAAGCATATGCACAACATCGGTGTCCAGAACACAAGAGAGTGCAGGTTCTGCGAAATAGCAGACGAAACACCAAAGCACATCTTGTGTGAATGTGATCCATTAATACCCATACGTAACCGAATTCTGGGTAAGCATGTGTTGCTTCCGGAGGAGGTACAGACGCTCTCTGCCAAAAAGATACTACAGTATATTCAGGTTGTAGGTCTAGGCAGTGAGCTTTAGCAATATAGGGGCGATCACAATAGATCTGACTAGGTCGCAGTGATACAGGACTGTTTAAGCCTGCATAGCCCCTTTTCGAATAATAATAATAATAATATGTTCTACTATGAGATTTTAGATTTTTATTATAGTTAGTTTTTTATATTCGTAAAGACGTAGACGAGGTGATTTCGTAAAAGTAGAGTGCATTTGGATGTTATGTTAAAGGAAAATGGTTCGTAATTTGAATTAATGATACATCGTGGGTTATTTTCTAGTATTCATCTCGTCAGATCTAACATTTCTCAAGACAAAAATCTGACAGGAAATTTTTTCTGTCGCATTTGTTGGCTTGTCTTTTTTATAGGCTTACTTTTTTGTTTAACTTTAAAAGCTATATCTGTACTAATAAATAAAATTGAAATGTCTGTTTGTAATATAAATTTTTTTTTTTACTAATTTGATATGAATGTTCGATACCTATACCAAAAATACAATTTTTAAAATTTGTGTCTGCCTGAACAAACATACAGATGTTTGTTCCGACTAATCACCGGAACGGGTAGACGGATTTTGACGAGACTTTTCGAAAATAATTGGGGCTACGCGTAAGAAAATTAAAACTATTAATTAATATTTATAACTATAAAATATTTTTACTTTTCTTAGTATCAAAAAAAAATTCAGGAAAATTACTAAGATTCAGTGTAAAAAATTAAAACGCAGTGAAGAATTTATGAAAAGCGATCGTAGCCGCGGGAACACAGCTAGTTCCACAATAAATAATAACGAAAAACTGAATTTCTGAAAAAATGAACAATTTGAGGGCACGTGATAAATGGAACCTTCTTTGTAAGTAATTTCGTAGAATTATAAATTGAGAACAAGTTCGTAAAAACCAAAAAGATACAAAAGAACGAATAAATATGTTGATTACTAGAATTCAAACAGTTTAAATTATACAAGAAAAAAGTAAACGTAAAAGTAAAAGTAAAAGTGGAATAAACTTAATTAATGTTAGGTTTTAAATAATATTCTATAATAATTATAGTCATTATTAAAATCCTCTACGTATTTTTCGACCACAGAAAACTAATTACAGAAATACGGTTACCTTTGTTGTCCACCTCTGCTTATTTTTATCATACAATTTCATATTCAACAAGGACTAAATACTTTTGAAAGGGAACTATTTGCATAAAGGGATAATAAGGTGACTTGATCTTTGCCATTCCTTTGTCATGCAGTCTGCCCCTTTGCTTTAAAGTAAATTAAGATACGATTTAATTAAACTCGACTTTATACTTTTTTACATAAATCCAACAATTTATACCTAATTATTGTTTTTTTTGTTACTATTAGTAATGTATAATAAATAAAAAAAACTATGATGCATCAAATGTAATGTGGACGGAACTACGTCGGATAGTCCGAATCATTTTTCATTGTTTTTTTTAGTTTTCGGTGTAGAAATATAAATTAAAAAACCATAGCATCCACTATGCTAGGACTGCTTCTAATATGAATCTGACACTGTATCTAGCATGTTAAATTAACATTACGTGATTTGCGGTCAAAGATCTAAATAAATATTTGTTTGACTTTTAAATAATAATGAGTTGCAAAAAAATTTATTGTAGGATAGCAACGCATTTGGATAGCAATATTATTATCTATAAAAATAATATATCATACAATGTAATAATGTTTACAAAACATGTTTACCTGCGTTCAACAGTGATTGATAACTTTTATGATAAATCGTAAACCGAAATATACAAAGTAATTGGTGATAATTTATCGTAGCGTCTGATTCGTTTAAAAATATAACTTGTTAATAAACGATCTCTTCAAATGTTTTCGGTGGGTAATTATATCTCTACTACGCTATTCGAGAAGTTGTTCAGAGGTAAGCGAATAGGGTAATGTAGAAGAAGGGCTTCGTACAATCTCGCATCGAGCGACGTTCGATTGTTGTAGGTTTTTGCGACCGATTTAAAAGAGTTGAAAGGATTAAAGTTATACACGAAGCGTCTCACTACACTATCGTCCAGCTCACTTCGGTTCACGTCGAGATGTACGAAATACGAATGTAGTTCTAAGAGACGAGAGCATAAAATGCATTGGAAGCTGTCACTTGTACATAATGTTAATGTCTGGATGGGTGTGAAGTCACATTCTTTGCATACACGTATACATACGCATGGTGGTAGGGCATTTTCTAGCAATGCCCACCTGGATAGCTACCAGCCTCAAATTAGAAAACCCTGTCGCCAAATACCAATAGGTGTGTCCCGGCAGCATTACTTGAGAACCAATATCTAGGCTTAGCGTGTTTACCGTCGTGGACCACATCGTCACTTAACATCAGGTGAGATTCTAGTCAAGGCACTGAGCCTATACCTTTGCCGGCATAACAGGGGTGACTGACGATGTTTAACCGATCTCTCGCCAGTCGCTACTGGTTCAAGATTCCATTGTGCTTACTATCAGGCTCAATACCGTCACTATGCCGAGCTACTATAAAATAAAAAAAAGCCGAGGTCCGGACCACTTTGGTAACCCTTGTGCTAGTTACCTTTTTGCGGCTGAATGCCCCCAGCACTCGCCCCCAAAGTCACGGTGAAGCTGCACTGTCGGTCAACAGCGATAGCTAGTTGGAAAAAAAACACATACTTCCCTCAATTTGAACAACAGTACTTTCTTTACGCAACTTCGCGAGTAGTGTAGTGTAAGTTTTATGTTAAGCATATTTTATTGTTTGATTACACTTCAAAGGAGTGTTACTGACAGTAAACGACTAAATAATAAAACAGGCGAAGATGTATCTGTTTGTGATAGGCGTTTTAAATAAGGTTCGAATTGTGGTCGGAATTAGAAAACAAAACTGAAAATCTAGTTTTAACATGTTTTTATTGATTATAATACTAAAGAATGTTAATAGCTATGAAACAAAACTGATAAAAAAAAATTGGTTGACAAATGCTTATTGGCGAAAATGGTACAAAACTGTTTTAGGTTGACTGTTTATTTCAATTAACCTTCTTTTTAATTTGGTTGACTTCACAGCAGACTCCCAGAGTCCACCATGATTTGGACTGTATGCTGGTATAAACTTATAGTGTTAATTAATAGGTTTAGCACCTCTTGTTAATATATCAGCTGGGTTTAATATGCCAGGTGTGTGACACCATGACGTACCAACCGTTTTGTTAGTGATCTCTTTCACTCTATTGCCCACATAGGGTGGTAATTTATTTAAATTAGAGTTTAACCATCCCAAAACTATTTTAGAATCTGTAAATGAGTTAATTAATCTAATATTAGGCAATACTTTAGAAATTTTAAATATAAGCTTGGATAAAAGTAAAGCACCATTTAATTCAAGTTTTGGAATAGTTAATTTAGAATTTAAAGGAGCAACCCTAGATTTAGAGCACAGCAGATATGCGTGATATTTACCAGCTATTTTAACTTGTACATAAATGCAACAGGCGTAAGCCTCTATTGAAGCATCACAATAACCATACAAAGCAGAATCATCTGCTTCCGAAAGATGCAAGTTTGGAGGATTTATAAGATCTTGCATTTGTGAAATTTCATTTTGAAAATTTGACCATAAACTTATTTAACGAAGCAGGTAAAGGTGTATGTATCCCAGCCTAGGTTGTATTGTCAAATTTGTTGAAGCATAATCTTTGCTCTAATTGTGATAGGCCCAGCAAATCCTAAAGGGTCATAAAATCTACTAATTGAGCTTAAAACACTTCTTTTTGTTGGTATCTCAGGAGAAATTACAACACTCCCATTCATTTTGAAAACATCTCTAGTGTCATATACTAACCCTAAAGTTTTAATTACAGACTTATCTAATTTATCCTTGGGAATGTCTGCTAGCAATTCAGTATTATTGGAACACCATTTATGTAGCTGGAAACTTCCTAGACTCATTAACTGAACTAGTTCATTCTTTAGCTGTACTGCCGACTCATAACTGGACGTCCCGCACAAAATGTCATCAATATAGCTTGATAACATGATAGCTTGACTTGTTAGAGGAAATGCATGCTCATGCATTCTAGCTAATTCAATTAAACATTTTGTTGCTAGAAAAGCTGAACTCTTAAGCCCATAAGTTACTGTTTGAAGCTGCAAGCACTGTAGTGGTTGCTTTGGATTATCCCTCCTCAATATATTTTGTAATACCCTATGTTGTGGGTGTATATTTATTTGATGATACATATGTCTAACATCACATATTAAAACATAATTAAAAGTACGAAGTTGAATCAAAATATCAAACAGTTGTCCTTGTACTACTGGTCCATTACACTGTATGTCATTTAAACTAGGATAATCATAACCTTTGGCACTACCATCAAACACTACACGTAGCTTATTTGTAAGCTTATCATGGCGTATAACGGCATGATGTGGCAAAAAATATAATGATTGAACATCAGGTGATTTATATTCGATATTAATTAATTTTGCATGATGCAAATTCATATAATCTTGAATAAATTGCTTATAACTGCTCACTCCCTCTCACTGTGAGCATGTTCAGGTAATGACTCTAAGAAGACCTCTGGAACCTTCTCAGTTTCCCAAAAATTTTTAACAATATGATCCAAATCAGTACTCTCTACTGCATGTAAACTAGTTACTACGTTACAACGAGGAAAGGAATCATCCGAGATGATGTATCCAAACTTTGTGTTGAGCATGATCGGATCAGATGGACCTCCTGAGATTTTCCCATCTTGCATCACTTTAAAGAATATATCTGCACCAAGCAGAAGATTGATCTCTGCAGGAGTGTTAAAATCATTATCAGATAAATTTATATCTTTAGGTATAATAAAATTAGAAATATCAAATCTCTTTTGAGGCAAAGGAGTTGTAATTTCATTAACAATTGAACAAGTTGCATTAATTTTGAAATGCTGGGTTAAAGAATATATTGTAATATTTAAAGCCTTATTTATTTTATTTACCTTATCACCTAATGTGAGTATTTGCTTATCTTGATAAAATTCCTGTGGACCCAATTTGTCACCTAATTTTTTGGTGCAAAAAGATATTTGACTACCCGAGTCTACCAATCCTCGGACAACAATCCTGTTGCCGTCTACATTTGACACTAATACCTTTACTGTTGGCAATAAAACCTTGATCTGAGGAACCTTATAAGAGTGAAGACTTACCACTGAGTTTTCATTATTATCATTCACCTTGTCTTCTAAATGAAGTAAAGTATTATGAGATTTTGACTTGCAAATGTTGCACCTAAACTGATAGCGGCACTTCTGTGAATGTAAACCTAAGCATATGACACAATGCTTATTTTTATTGATATGATCAATCCTTTTTTCAATAGAAATCAGGATAAATTTAGGACATTTAAATAATTTATGAGGTTCATTACAAACATCGCACCTTTTCGAAACAGATGACTGCTTGGGATCTATAAACCCTGCCAAGGATATACTCTTAGGCTTGGGTTTGCTATTAGGCATAGACATAGGACTAGCTTCTAGAGAAATTGCACGCTTATCTAAAAATTCTAATAATTCTGTTAAAGACGGCATAACAACAGCATAATCCTTTTCAGAATGAAACAGTCGAATTGTCAAAGGATCGAGTTTACGTGTAATAATACATATTAAATAGCATCCCATGCATCAATGGGTTGTTTTAAATTTTTAAGAGCTGCTAGCTGCTGTCTTACTCGTGTTGTTATTTCTCTTAATTGTTATGCTGTTCCTCGTTGAATACATGGCATGTCTAGTAAAATACCAATATGAGTTGATATTAACAATGACAAATTACTATACCTTTTGGATAATAAATGCAAAGCAGACTCATATGACTCATTACTTAATGGTAAACCCTAAATAATTTGTAATGCTTCTCCCTTAACTAATGTTCGAAGATAGTATAATTTTTCTATTGAGCTTAATTTAGTATAGTCCATAAAAGGCTGAAAACCACTAATATCTCGTCCATCATACGGATTTATATGTATTATTGGTAAATTTATACTTTTACTTTGATTAGATTGTACTGGACCATTATTGCTTCTGTTCTTCAATTTGGATATCAAACTGCATAAATGAAAATAGCGATCGTCCATAGAGCTCGACTCATCGTCCTCTTCGTCTGGGCATAAGATCTGTAGTTGAATATCCTATAACTTGTTATATTGTTCATGCAGGCAACGCTCGCGGGCGCGAAGCTCATCTATGTCGGCAGTTTTGATTTCGCAGTCTGCTAAATAAGTTTCAAGTCTTGTTAGAAAAGACTTGCACTGTCCTCGTGCAGCCCTCAACTTTTTCAATGTCTCTTGAGTAGACATTTTATTTATTTCATTAGTTTCCATATCAGTCATTTAACATGATTGAAATTTGACACCTCAGTGAATTCCTTTTTTTCAGTTTAAGATGCCGCACAACTTTCACTATAGATGGCGCAGCCGTAGCGTATTGAATAGCCGTTACGTGGCGCATCCAAAATGGCTGTTTGCTAATTGCAACTTACTTGTAGATATTTGTATGAGGAAACCGATGAGATTGAATAAGCGATGTATCTTGAAAATGGCTCGTTGTCATTACACACGAGCTTGTTTGCACGAAATAGCTTCAGGATCGTGAGCGGGGTTATTACTCGACGCACACGTAGTTGATGAAGTATTTTTTTTTGCACGATTTTCGGCACCAAATATGTTGATTGTTGTGTATTAAATTATTAAATACATAGAAATGGATGAATTATAATTTTACTTTGTGGAGAACAATGCTTGTATTATACAATATATATTTTGACAATGACAAAAACAATAAAACATATTATTCTTATACAATAAAATATAAAGAGTTTTACTACAAAATAGTTTATGTATGTTAACAATTAAGTATTTTATACATCTTACATATGTACATCTGAGAATTGAGTTGAATTAAGATTTAATTAATTAATTGGTACTTGGTGTATTGTTGATGCAGAAGAAATAAAGGTGCGTTTGAAATTTAAAAGATTTATCTTATTTAATTATAAATTGGATTTCAAGTTATATTCTTGTTGATAATGAGTAGATTTATAGAAATTAATTAATTTGTAAAGTGTAGACTATATTTCAGTGGCGAAGCGCTCATATAACCCCATTCCTTACAGCCTTACTAAAAAACAAAACACTCACATCGCACACATCAAATCATGCATCAAATTTACTATAACAACCACACAGTCGTAAAAAGCGAAACACGCACACTAAGAACTTGCTCATTTAAGCCGGTAGCAAAATGTCGGAATTAACTTCACACACCCATGCACATTTCACTTTAATTATCACCCGACAATGAAAGCATTAGTGTACATATGTAAACATCGTAAATGTATGCTGAAAATAAGCCCCTTCGTTCCGGGTTATTCATTTAATTTTGATCATTATTTTGATCGTGGTACGGTTTATCTATACATATATTGGTAGAAAGCGCCATCTACTGATATACTAGAAAAATATACTCTAAGCTACTTCATTAGAAGAGGATAATATGCTAATTAGTCTCAATAGATGTCACTATTTCGCTACTCCAAAATGATGGATTTATTTCCTATTTCGGTTTTATCAATTATAATCATGTTTCTATTTCGTAAGCGAAGAAGTTAGGACTTTGTATTAATTATATCTAGTATGAAGGGAAATAAATCAATCAGCATTATTTTATGTATTACGTAATTAATCGTTATTTTTCGTTTCGCGTAAGACGCTACCTAGCGTCGTCCAGTTAAAATTAAGTAGTTAAAATTCACGATCACGAAAGTTTAATAATTTACTAGGTTGTCATAATTATAGGAACATTTATCACGAGCGAAATGAATTTGACATTTCGTATTTAGCGTTGTAAATAATGTTCACCTTTAATCTCAAAACAACTTACCATACTCAACATACACTGTTTATGTAACGCCAGTGAGTCAAGTATGGTGAAGGTGGTTAACACCTACTGCAACTGGATATCTTCGCTCAGCAGCACAAGCATCCAATATTCATTACTGTAATTCTTGAAGAGGAAGAGATATGACGACCAGGTAGATTTTTCATGCTTCGGCTTTATCGAGGATATTTTTCACGCCTCGCCACTGCTATATTTAGTTCATTTTATTAGTTTAATTGTTCAAGTGCTTTTGGGTACGCATTATTTTTATTTTACCATTTTCAACAAAAGCAAATAAATAAATTTCTGAGCTGACCGACTCGTGAGCATGCAACATAGATGTGACCAAGACATGCTCGTTATTATCTGTGAGTTAAATGTACTATGTCTATAACCTTCGAGCAACAAGAGGCAAAGCTTTATCGCAATGGGATCAAAGGTAATGACGGTTGGAAATAAAATACGAACAAGCAAACGTTGAATTTTACATTTAAAATAGTTCTTTATTCTTATTTGTTCAATATACATTTGGCATTAATTCTCCCAAAAGAATGTATTGAAAAAAAAAACTTGGTTTATAAATAAACATATACTTATAATTTGTATGTGAAAGAAATTCTGTTTGTTTGTACAATAATTACCTGTATAAATTTACTATGAGAAATTCGTTTTTTTTTTTTTAAATTTAATGAATACTTGGAACGTTGGAATGAAATCACTTTTCACTATTGAAAATATCTGACCATCAACATAACATTAAAATTGAGCTTAACCAAAAAATATTATACATTCTTTTTGATCTTTTAAAATTTTTCTAGTCAAGTTTAAAATAGTAATAAAATAAAGTTAAAAATGCTTTCTCTTTAGTATGATATCTTTATTTATTAATACTAATCAATAAAGTTGAAGTGTCTGTCTCTAATGTCAACTTTTTTTTTAGTATTTAGATATGAATGTATTACGATACCTATATCAAAAATACAATTTTTAATTTTTTTTCCAGCCTGTCTGTTTGCAACGGGTAATTTCCGGAACGGCTGGACAGATTTTGACGGGGCTTTTTTGTTAGATAGCTCAAGTTACTCCACGTAATTTTAATTTTCGAAAATTATTAGGGTAACGCGTAAAAAGATTAAAACTCATAAAAAATGAATAAAATTTAATGCACAGTTTTACTCGCAGGTATTTGAATTTGTGATAAATAAACACCTTAGCTTAATGTTAGTAGCATATTTTTTTTTGGAATATAATTTGGGTTTCTCACCTGATGTTAATTGTGGGTGTGATCCAAGATAGGCAACCCACTAAGCTTAGAAGTACTGGTTCTCAAGTAATGCTGCCGGAACCCACCTATTGGTATTTGGCGACAGGTTTTCAAACCATAGTATATATATATATATATATATATATATATATATATATATATATATACTACATTGATCTCAATATCATATTACATGATCAAGTAAATAACAAAAAGCTCGTATTTAACTCTAAACAGACTTTTGATAATAAGGGTCAGCGTCGTAAATTGGTCCGCACGGCCTAATATTTGTTGATACACGTAAAGCACAACTTAATGTCGCGTGAAATTGTTTCGTTTGCGGTCCAGGGTCCGTAACGGTTTCGAGAGATATTCGTTTATTCGTAGATAGTTAATTCAAACTATATACTTACTTAATTATATTCTTCACGCTTTTAATTTATTTAGCAAGCAAGATTAATTATATTACTTATTGCTTTTAATAATCGAGCAAACTTAAAAACTAGATTAAAGAATTTTAGCTTTAACAGCCATTTTTATTGATTTTATTCCTATTTCATGTTAAATTTATGAGATAACTAGTTGATATATCTGACGTTGCTCAGGTTAGTAAATTGTATAGAGCATTTAATTTATACTCCAACAATTGAGGTCATTTAATTGGAATAAAAACAATTCTATCTTTTAATTTGAAGCGTATCAGACACAGTGCAAAATTACATTGCGATATGTTGAGTAATTTCGTTATCGTCCGTTATCACGGAAAGACACTATGAGAGGGAATTTTAAACATTTATGTTAAAACGTTAAAGGTATTATAAACAATTATGTCTTTTAAGTGGAAAATGAATCGACCACATAGCCGATTTTAATTGAGCTTCATTAACCACATTTAGTATCAAATACATTAATAACAGACATACTATAGGGGCATGGCTGTTTCTAGAGTTACCTGTGTCGCATATACCCGCGACGTCTCAGCAGGGCGTCATCATTGTATTGCGCAGAAGATACTGCGCAGTATACTTTGACTGTCTATTTCGCATGGTACTCACCTTGTCACGACCAGAATACACCGGTGGGCCCCGAGCTCTCAATCCCGTTCATCGTCAAAATACTATGGTTGAGTGTCAGAGCAGATGAAACTCTATCACGTTGTTTCACGAGTAAGTTATGCTCGCAAAAGAAGTGGTGAGAAGGGAAAGAGAGCTCCTCTCCAAGGTCGATGAACTAGGCGGCGGTGTAAGGTCCATTCATCCAATCACCCGAAAGACGTCCACTGCTGAACATAGGTCTTAACAAAAGACCTTTACAACGAACGGTTTTGCTCCACCCGCAATCAGCGGATTTCCGCGACCTTCACCAGGTCCTCGGCCTACTTACGCAGCGTCTTCCGGTGCATGGTAGCTATTCGAGAACCCGTTGGCAACATCAAGCATCGGTTCTGCGAACACTGTGCCCAGCCCAGGCGTGAGGTCATTATTGATGAATTACGTAGAGAGAGCTTGTGGGAGATGCACACGGGCATGTATATGGCTCTAGCAATTAATGCACTGGCGAGTTGAAGCATATAAGTATTCGATGCGCCTCCCCATTGCTTCGTCAGAGGGGTACTTAACACCCAATTCTTTAGACCACAGAATAAAGCCAGCATCTACCGAGGAGCAGATGCAACGCGAAAGCAGTTCCTATCTCCTGATCAAATAAGTGATAGAGGAACATTGTGGTATTTTAGTCTGTAATAGACTAAAATAACCCACCCTTCATTGCCCAGCGGTGGCATTATAAGCAACATTACACACAAGCAAAAAAAAACCATTATAAACTAAATATTGTGAAGAATTCGTTTTACAATAAAAAAAAACTATCTCAGTACTTAATAAAAATGCTAGATTCTTGTTGTTACTTTTTTAAACGTCAAAGAGTCTCTCTATCTATTATGAGACCTGATTTATTATTCCATAATTTGAAATACAAATTTAGATATTTGTTGTGTAAGTTTCTAAGTACCTGGCGTATCAATGTATTCTTTATATAAACAGATAATGGATAAGCCTAATTTGATAGATGAATTCGTAATTCCGTCTATTCAAAGAACAGAGATTATTTTCAGTATAAATGTTGAGACTCATTGAAATCGAATAATGTTAGGGGCATCAAAAGCAAATTCAAATCATTTAGATTTAGACCGTATACTAATGTTGTTTATTTAAACTATTCTTAAGAATGAAATAAGTTGATGATTGATAATTTATTCAATGTCTTTTCTTTCATCTTTATTCTAATAAAATATTTATATCGTATAACTCATTAAGAGTTTGTTTAGATGGACGTTGGTTCAAATCCACTTATTCTATTCCACAATATGCCTGAGCTTTCGGCAAAGGAAAACATCGCCATGAGACCAAATCACAGTGGTAGGAATTTTTCTAATACCTTCCTAGGAAGCTTGAAAATCTGTCGCCAAATACTTATTGTGTATTCTGGTGTTATTACTTAAAAGCCATTATTTCTAAGCTTAGCAGGTATACCACGACTTAACCAACCAACCGACCACATCACCAATCAACATATCACCTCATGTGGCCACTGATTTTTTTCTTAAATCAGGCTAGACTTTCAAAGAAATACATGGAAGTTAAACTTACCTACGAATATTAGTAGATATTTATAAACTCAAAAGTAAAATAAAACTAATATAGGTTTATTACTGGATACTTTGTCGTTATTTAACAAAAGTAAAATATACACAAGAATCGTTAATAAAAAGTTGCATGTTGAAAGGGTATTTTCTAATTATGCCCGTCTGGGTAGCTACCACCCTCAAGTATGAAGACATGTCACTAAATACCAATAGGTGTGTTCCGGCAGCATCACCTGAGAACCAGTACCTAGGTTTAGTATGGTTACCATCCTGGACCACGTCGTCACTTAAAGTCAGGTGAGATTGTGGTCAAAACACTGAGCCTATACCATGTAAAAAAAACTATCTCCATTCATTTTTTTTACAGAAAACTTACTCTATAAGGTATTATTTGGTTTGGTAGTCATTGTACGAGATTCGCATTGTTGCGTATTAGCCTTAGCCTTAAGTAATAAGGGAATATTTTGGCGAGGACGACATGGAAAAAGTTATATTTTACGTATCTGACAACGCCTTCATTGAACGAATTTTCTATGACAATAATAATAAAAGGAATAAAAGTTGGTTTATAATTACAAATATTTACTATGAAGTTTGGATTCTCGACACGTAGGTTTTTACTTTACACGTAAGTAACAAACTTCTTTTTTTTTTCTAACCTAGCTAATGCTGTTGACCGGAAGGGCCTTTACAGCTTCACCGAACTTTGGGAGCGAGTGCTAAAGGCACTCAGCAAAAAAAAGATAACAAGCACAATGGTTCGAACCTCGGCTTGGCCGACACCTGAGTCATCATTTTTAATGAATATACATATGTAATACTAGGAACTTAGAATATTTAGAGTAAATAAATAAAAATCATTATCACTAAACATTCGTTAAATGTTTTTCGAAACATTAATTAGATTGACCACACGATAGAAGAGCTACCTAGCAATAAATTACTTCAATGTCGTCTCTCTGGATAGTAGTATAACGGTCCTGAGTAAAGGATCCATCTTTTTTATGTTACGGGACAACGTAATGGTTCTGTTGCGGTTATTTACTGAAATTAGGTAAATTGCAAATGGCTCTTCTTATAGAGTTTTAATAAAAAGTATGTTAAAAAAAATGAGATAAAAGGCCGAACCAAGTTTGCTGCATTCTATCCTATTTTATAAACTAGTTTTCTTCTCTCTAATGGCAAGTTTCTCTATTTAAGATTGTTTATCTGATTTACTGTGTGCTTCAGTTATTTACCAAAAAAAAGTCACGTCCAAATCGGTGCAGGCGTTCCGTAGATTAGCCGGAAAAAACACACCCAAAAAAATTTGTTATTTTAAATTTACAAACAGACATTTCAATTATATTTAGTAGTATAGATAAAGATGTCAACAATTACAGTTGAAGGAAAATACAATATTTTTAAAAATCATTCACAAATTGTAGGGATCGTTCAAGAATTACGTAAAAGCATTATAAGGATAGGCGGTTAATGACATAGGGGCGGAAGGGATGCGTATGGTGATTACGAAATTCAACGTCTCAGGTGACAAAAGGTCCTCAAAAGACCACATCAGCAAGAATATAATGTTAATTCAAAAGAAGTATCTGCTCCCAGCTAAAATTGTTGAACGAAAAATACTGGGAATTATTTGGTTAGGAATAATTCATTACTGTGTCTAAAAAAATCCAAATAACAACTAAGAACAAGTCGAGTTCATTTTATAAAAAATATGCCAGTGCTTACGCGACCATAGGGTTAGGGGGTATGACTATTGTTTACGTTTGGTGACAAGGGGTGAGTTTTTAAAACGAATAGAATTAAGTAATTCTTGTAGATACGGCATTTAGCACTGCATAATTTCAGGTCAAGCCTTTTTAACATGCCTTCATGTAAATAAATATTATGGAAGAAGTTGGATACATATTGGTGACTTACAAAACGAAGTTTTTGCCACATGTACGGTAGTTACGATCGTCGTTTGTTTTTCAATAAGGTATATATATATACGTGCAATTAAGGCCAAATTTCGTGTATAAGATGTTATTTGATAACGTTTACCCGTGAATATCTGTGTCAATATTATCACAGATAGTTATAGAAGTGCTGACTAATGTATCACCTGGAAAACTATTAATCGATTTTGCTAATATATTTGACATCTATACTAATAAATAAAATTGAAGTATCTGTTATGTCAAAATATTTTTTTACTACATATATACGAATGTACATACATATGTATATACGATACCTAGATCAAAAATACAATTTTAGAAATTTTTGTCTGTCTGTTTGTCATGGGTAATCTCCGGAATGGCTGGACCGATTTTGACGGGACTTTTTTTGGTAGATAGCTGAAGTTACTCCGGGTAACTTAGGATACTTTTAATTTTCAAAAATAATTAGGGTTTCGCGTAAAAAAAGTAAGCAAGGCAAGGCAAGCGCTATAGTTGATGAGAAATATTTTAACCTTATTTTAGTACTAAATTTTTTTTTGGAAATAATTACGGTTCCGTATAAAAAAATTAAAACGCAGTGAAGAATGAAACGCAGGTGGAGCCGCGGGGAAACAGCTACTCCTAAATAAAAACAGAGTATTTGAGGCCGAGAAACTAAGGGATAATGATGACGTCATTGGTTATCGAGAAGTGGCGATGTGGAAATGTGGTGAAGACTTTGATGAAGACGTAAAACGCAAATTTTAATTTATAAATGAAGAATACTGGAAATCTAGATTTATAGTATTAACCAATTCATTAAAAACTTTGTTCTTTGACAGTAGTAGATCCTAAACTTGGCAATACCTGAATCACGGAAACTTTACAATTTTTTTTTGAAAAATTTGGCTTTCTAATTTTACTGTTTGTTATGTCTTCTTTGCATTCTTAATATAAAATTGTATAATATATAAACATACATTGTACGTTTAATGATGTATGCTTGTAAATAATATATTATATAATGCATGTAAGTTATACGAATATGTGGTACAATTAACACTATAAATAAATAAATAAATTAAAAATATATTTAAACAGTTATTTTTCGACACTAAATCTTACTAAACCTCTGTTTCATTTAATCCAATTTCCAGCAATGGTTTTTGCTTCATACGCCTTCAAATATTCAATTGCATCTCTGGACCTAGTTATAAACATAGACCCTGAGTAACTGTCCAAACCTTCGTGGAAGGATTGTACTAACTGCTGAGATGACAATCCGAAATACTCGCCAGTTCAAAATGCTGCCATTATCTAATAAGGTAATTACGTGCCCTATGAACGTTAATAGTCGGTTTTAATAGAAATAATTGTCGGACACCATTAGCTTGACTTTATTTACATACTTAAATATATGGTTTAATTGCCATGACCTTGAGTATTGAACATTTTGCTCTTTCAGTTGTAAGCCGGTGCGATTTAGCAGCGATTCCCCAACTTGTAATGCAGTACATAGTCATCGGCTGAGAGAGAGCACAATAAACACGTCTTAGGGTGGGAAGGCATGAATAATAAAATTAATAAAATAAAAGGCCAAATAAAAAAAAATATTGACCGACATGGCTCAAACATCTAAGTTTATGGTACAATAGTTAAGCACACGTACACACAAGAGAGTCCATCCTTTATTCATACCATTTACCGTCATAGCATACGAGTCGTTTTAACTGCCAAGGCGATGTTTCACATAAAAAAATTCATGACAAACGTAAATTCATGATAATGTAAGTTTTTTTTTATATAGATACAAACAAGGACGACCTAAGGACGATCTCAGTCTTGATTCTAGAATAATTTTCTCAGAGTTAACTAGATTTTCTACCTGTATGTGCTATTTTATTATAATATAATCTTATTTTCCCATCCAACCTGAAATTTAATATTCATTAAAGTTGATAATTTCATTTTAAGCTCAACCGTGCGAGGTCGCATATAATATCTAATTTTAAAAGCGAACTTATTTAACTAACAGCATATTAAATTAATTTAATAACTAAATTAGTGTTCAAAATGAATTGTTATTGTTTATTCCGCAATCAGAAATGATTCAATTTTCACATTTTTCGATTATAACAAGATTCACTTTTTTAAATGGAATTGTTCGTTCTTTCTTTAAAATACTTAATGTTAAAAATTACATAGACATTTCTGCCAGTGTTATTTGAGTAGAATATGTTTTTAATCTTATAAAATTAACTCTATCTAGCACAAGTGTATCCAATCATTTTAAACTATTTGCCAGACAGCTGCTCCACTGTTACAGTTATGAAAAATAAAGTAAATATATTGAGTAATAAAGCAATGCAGTAATCTGTGGTCCCTTGTACGGTTCCAAATATTGTTGTATTTCTCATTATAATCTATGGATTTTTTATACTTTATCGGTAAATAAATTATCTATTTGATCTAATTTATTTGATTAAATTTATACAGATAAATAATGGAAAACACTGGCTACTAGGCACGGTAAGCATTGTATTACGTGTCATATTGGTAATTTTCGTGGGCCACTGTTGGCCGTAGTTTGAAGAACTTTGCAAAACTTTAGCAAAACGGTAGTCATCTTACAAGGACTTTCTAGAGTGTTTTTGTGGCACCTCAGAATACACGTCACGTGTAAAGATATTTGAGTATCATAGATGGACTACTTAATATACATTCAGTAAATAGTATATTATATAATCTAGACTTTGTAATATTATGAATGACAAATAAAAATCACTAAATAACAGACTAAACTGCTGCCAAAAACTCATTTCATAATGGTTAGCTCGTTCCCATTCAATTCTAGTTTTGAATACATTTTTTTACAAATACGCGTGCTTTACGACTAAACGGGATTTATAAAGGGTTATAGGGCTTTTATAGGAAACTGCAGTGATAATACAAAAAGATATATAAAATCTGTCTGTAACTTATAAAACTTTATTTATATGGCCAAAAAATTACCTAACTTAAGTGGCAGTGAGCGGGGCATATTGGAAATAGAACTCGTGGCCCCCTTGCACCGAGTATTTAAATAGCGACTACGTACCGAGGACCTAGTGCAGGTCACGGGGCTTATTATATCCAGCAATGGACGTCTTATGGCTGATGTGATGATGACGAAGTTTTTGATAGACATCTATTTCGAAAGAATGCGAATAGTATCCGGAACCCGGCGATATGTAGCAGTAGGCCCTTAAACTCTTCTCATAGGTCGATACTAACCTAACAATTTCTGACCTTTTCAGATTAAAGGTCTGTTTTGTTACGCATCATGGTTCTCGTAGTACGTTTAATGAAAATTTTCCGCACGTCCTAAAAAAACAACAAAAATGGAGATCAGATATATTTCCTCATTAAATGAAATATGGAATTACATGAAATATGATATCATAAAACACAATACAGAAAGAAAATATGTATATTAAGTAATTTCACCTTTATGATGTTCTAAAGTAAGTAAAAACGTTAATTAATATTAATAAGGTTAGTGTGTTAAAATGCATTACTATAATATACACCTGTATACCTACTTCGAATACAGGAATTTTATATACACATTATATGATCCAAATATGTACTTCCTAATTATCTCTTTTATCAGTTTAACTTGGCATATTTTACAGAAGTAGAAATAGATGCGGCATTAGTTTACATAAAGGAGGAAATTTGCTGATGGATTATATAGATCTGGAGACACAAGGAAGAAAGGTTTATAAAGAAATCATTGAGGAAGAACACTTCCTAAAAATGACAACTGAGGCTGAGGTTGCGGTCGAAGTGGTTAGCGTCTTAGATCTCAACTTGGGCGATAACGCCCTCTTGTAGAAGTAGATGACCCAGGGAAAATTAGGGAGCATTAGCATAGTGCAGAGGGGACGTGGGCTGATTAAAAATATAGTATAAATAGGTAAAATAATAAGATGGGGCTCTTGAAAAAAAGTTATTCTCAATGTGAGCGATGAGCAAAAAAGGTTAAAAACTGTGCCGTTAGCGTGATATGGGTATGCCAGGATGAAAGTCACATAACTAAAAGAGTGTTAAGTATGAAGGTAAATGAATATAGAGGTAGAAAGAGACCGAGGAAGGATACATTATCTGAAGAATAAAATGTGTAACATGTGCAAATGTTGAGATTATAAATGACAGAGGAGAATGGAAGAAAAAAACATGTTGTGCTTACTTATTATAGAATAAGGTAAAGATGATAATATACTCCAAGTACTTAATTTTGAATTCAAATATGCCTACGGTTATAATCTATTTAAGCGTTAATAATATAATCCTTCGACTAGTGTGTATTGCCAATGATGACATACGGCAATGAGATGTGGTCGCTCGCTATGGGCCTAATAAGAAAGCTGAAAGTTGCTCAAAGAGCAATGGAGAGAGCTATGCTTGGAGTTTCAATGCGTAATCGAATCAGGAATGAAGAGATCCGTAGAAGAACCAAAGTAACCGACATCGCCCGAAGAATTGCTAAACTTCAGTGGCAGTGGGATGGGTACATTGCTCGCAGAACCGATACCCGGTGGGACCAACGGATTCTCGAATAGCTATTAAGCGCCGCACGATACAGCGTGGGTAGGCCCCTCACAAGGATGACCAACGAGCTGGTGAAGGTCGCGGGAATCCACGGGTTGCGGGTGGCGCAAGATTCGTCGTTGTGGAGATCTTTGGGGGAGACTTATGCCCAGCAGTGGACGTTCTTCGGTTGAATGTATGGGTGGATAGATCCGTTAATACTGAACATTTCAGAGTAAATTAAACATGGATGTCGTCACATAAATGAAGTTTCCTTACCTCACTTATTATATATGCAAAGTTGACAAAATCTGTTCGAATCTGAACTTTATTTTACAAGCATGCGCATTGAAACCAAGGGTTGTATTTCGCTGATACGCTCTCTTGCAGTAGCTTGGCGGTAGTTTACCCCATCGTACGTGTGTTTTAAACGAGTGTTAAATCGCTCGAACGACGTACCACAATTATAATCAACCGGTGTTATATGTAAGCATTAATAAAAGTAGCCAGAGCATGTTATATGTTTAGAAAGTTAACAAAATAAAATTTAATATAATCCCCTTCAAAAGTAGGTGTACCTGTGTTTCATTGTGTGAAGGTAAGTTTATCCTGTAGTTTTCAAGTAGTTTTTATATGCATGGAATAAAGTTTTTTTTTTTGTTTTAATTTCATGCAGTATTAAACTTTGTTTTACTTTTTAATTATTATAATAAAGAATACCTATAGTGTGGTGTTAGTTTTTTTAATAGAATAAACTATGATAATTATATTATTAAATTGTTTTTGGCCTTATTATCTAAATACATATTAACCTAATACAATCATAAAGAAAGTACGAATCTAATGCAGGGAATATTTTACCTATATAAAACAAAATATACAAAAATAGCGCTCGTTATCTATCGCTTGAATAAGGTGTGGTTTGTCCAACACGGAAGAGTCGTGCCTCATAATTGATAACGTTCTGTGCTGAAAAAATATACGGGCATGTAGTAGTAGTAATGGATTTTATTTATAGTTATATTAGAAAAATAAAAGTACATGATGTTCTTTATTACTTGGTATTTAAAATAAACCCACCAAGGGTCGTCATAAGTAATATAATTTAATATACGTTGATACATGGATGTGTTAATTTATATGTTAGAATATATAGGTATAACAGATCAAGCCAAATAAAAACAATTTTATCAGAAACTAGTTGGAATGATGCGAAGTAGCCCGGAAGAAAATGTTTTCAGTCTTTAGGAAATTAAACGACTCGATAGAATATTATTGAGGATTTCAATCTCTTACAATTGGGAGAACTTATTCTTAGTGACGTCACAGGAATAGAGTATTTAAACGTAGCTTGGAAGTGTATTTAAAACAAAAATGAGATTGATTACTCAGTATAAGGTGTATTAAGTATGTAAGTTTATTAACCCCTTGAGCACTTACCTGGCTTATACGCCAGCTTTCTATTGTTTTCCTGTTGTCTTTCTATTGTCTTATTTTTATGGGTACTCGACACATTAATGTAAATTAAAGGGACCTTTAAGATGTAATAGTAATTTTGTTATTACTATTTTAAAATACAGTTACCGTGAAATCAAACGAGTTAAAGTAGATAAATATTCGATTTTACCAAGTTCATTCGAGATCGACGACAACTATACATAAATACATATTAAATTTTCAAACGTAGTCGATTCTTTTTTTAAAACATATTTCCAGGAAATATTGTGTTTGAATTATTAGGAAACATTAGGTACGTACAGTAGTAGTACGTAGTACGTACGTAGTATTAAACGCTTACATTTCCTAGTTTTCTACTGTTATCGATCTCATAAATTTCACAAATATTTGGAGGTGAAATTAAAGGAAAGGTTAAAAATACTAAGATTTACTTTATTTCGATTTTTAATTATGCATAAGACGTACTGTCTTTTTACTATAAAAAATAATTTCATCTGTACAGGTCGTAGTTTATCGGATCACAAAAACGCATTGTTCAATTCAGTCATTAATGAAAAATTATCTACAAGACTTTTTTATTAAAACACTCACAATTAGAAAACAGAAGAAGTTTAGTATTGTCTTTAATAATGTAGGCCACCGATTGTATATCAAATATCAATGAATAACTTGCATTTATTTGATTGTAGTGTAAATACCGATAGTGGTAATGGTAAATTACTAACAAAGGCAAAGGAACATTACAATAAAACAATTTTATTAAAATGCACATAGCTGTAAGTTCATGTGTGTGGTAATAAAAAATGTAACTACTGAATTTAAGTGCAACGACAATATAACTCATTGATATGTTCTAAAGGCTATTATTATGTGGTCAAGCAGTACTTTTCTTATAATTTAGGATTGATTTTCTACTGACTAAAGGAAGCAAATGTGAATAAAATATGTAAAAAAGTAAATGAAGAGGCAATAGCCGATAGAGACGTATGGAAAAGAAAATATACTGGCCCGATCCCAAGTGAGTTGGGACCAGGACTTGAGAATGATACATTCTACTTACTACATACATCCGTGATTATATTTATCTTTGATAATGCGCCGTTAAGATTTATCTTAATACACGTTATGAATTATTTAAATACATGACTCTTGAGTGACGTACTAACCGAGAGGCGTATTAATTGACGTAGCCGCCTGTTGCTGTATTGCGTAGGTACATAAAATCGAAGCCAATCACTTAATAATGAATTATTTGAATTGCGCGTGGGAACAAAATTGAGGTAACTATTAGATATGCTATATCGTATATTCATTGCAAAATTAATGCGCTTTGTTTTTACATTAACAAGATTTACTTTATTATTACCTTTATGATGAATATTTTGATGATACTTAGTTAACAACAATATAATTCATAAAGCTAAAATCCGTATTATAAAAAATCTGTTTTAAACTTCGTTCACTCGGTATTTTCAAAAGGGAATTTATTCATTTTTTTTTCCAAAATCTATGTCATTTTTGTAATATTTTACTTTAATTTTTCAATCACTAACAAGTATTTAGTATTTTAGAAAATAACATAAGAATCAAATGTAACCTTGCCGAAATTAAATAGATCTACTAAGAAGACACGCTAGTAGCTCTTTTTGGTGTTAACACTTATATTTATAAAATAGTAGCTGTAATAAAATATCAAGAAAGTACGAAAACTACGGTGCCTAACAATAAGTATCCTCGTTGGTATAAATCTGCATTAATCAAAGTCTTAAAGGAGAAGCACAAATTTTATACGAAATTTAAAAAAAATATAAGATTATTTCTGATTACAATTCGTTTGTTATATTACGGGGATGTGTTAAACATATGAAAAAGGACATGTATCATAAATACATGTCTCAAGTTGAGAATAATACTGCAAAATTACCCAAAACGTTTTGGACCTATGTTAAGAAAAAAAAATGCAACAACTATCCATCTGTATTTATATATGAACAAGTTTCTTCCGATAGAACTGAGACCAATATTTTTACTGTAAATTTTTACATAGTAATGTTAATATATCCTCGCCTACTGGTAATCATTCAACATCTATTCGCAGGTTCTCCTCCTTTATAGACTCCATTGACATTCTCTCTCAAGAAGTCAAAAAATTACTACCTTAATAAATCGACAGGACCAAATAATATACCCCTCGTTTTCATAATAAAGTGTGCAAACAGCATATATGTTCCCTTATGTCTATTGTACGAAAGATTTCTTAGCGATGCAGTAATGTCAACTATTTGGAAATCTGCTTTAATTACTATATATAAAAAAAAAGTTGTCAAAGACTTAGTTATTAATTATAGACCAATATTCAAATTGCATTTTTGTCAAAGTTCTAGGAATAATTATTTTTAAGCAACTCTTTGCTACTCTCAAACACTCACTGAGTGATCAGCAACTACTTCTAATCTTATTCTATCAAGTGATTAATTTATCTCGTCACATGTCTAAGCCAGGCCAAGTTGATGTCATTTCTATCGACTTCAGCAAAGCGTTCGATAGAATAGATCACAATATATTACTTCGCAAACTAAAATATATAGGAATTCATGGTAATCTATACATATAGTTCTCATCTTATGTGGAGAACAGATGTCAAACAGTAGTACTGAATGGTTATACGTCCTCACCTATCCAGACTCCTTCTGGAGTTCCGCAGGTATCTTTATTGGGACCTCTTCTTTTTAAAATTTTCATTAACGACATATCTACCTGTTTTACTAACTGCAAAATTCTTCTATTTGCTGACGATCTCAAAATTCTACGTCCTTTTTTTTTGCGAGGGGAATGCATCCACCCGGGAGAACCTCCCCGATGGGGTCGATGGAGGGGTCTGTGGGACTCGCCCGGCGCTGAAGGCGCCGGGAATACCCACTAAGACCCCCGAGACCTCCCGCCACCTTGCAGGGGCAACACGGGGTGGCAACGCATTCTACCGCGTTGCTCCGGTGGCAATTATTGAGAGGGGGGTGCTACAACCCCGTCGTCTATCAGTCTCGAATATACGGGCACCTCCGCAGCCTAGTGCGCTGCTGACGTCTGCGTAGGCGTCTGCTGCGGATCCATTTCCCGAAGCCGTTCTGCACCTTCTTTATGGCGAACCATTCCATCAAAAATGTGTTATCCACACCCTGGGTTTGAACTTCCAACCTTTCAGTCGTACCGTTTATGAGACAAGCGGATTAGTCCACTGGGTTAACCACGCTCTCAAAATCTACGTCCTGTTAAAACTATCACTGATGCATTTCTGTTCAACATGATTTATAAAGGTTTGAAAACTCCTGCACTTTAAACAAATTAAACTTAAACATCGGTAAGTGTAGTGTAATTATGTACACTCGCAAACCCAAGCCATTAATTTATAATTATACAATTAAAAATACTATACTAACTCGACTTAATACAATTAACGATCTTGGCGTTATCTTTGATTCTAAACTAATCTTCGATAAACATATTGATCACATTACTCAAAGCTCGAAAGCATTGGGTTTCGTTTTCAGATTGTCCAACGAGTTTAAGTCCTTTATTGTTCATTTGTACGAAGCCAACTTGAACAGGCCTCTCGAATTTGGAATCCAAATTATAATAAACTCGCATTGAACAGATACAAAACCAATATCTTCGTTATCTCCAATTTAGATCAAGTATACTTGTGTCTGACTATACATTGCGTTGTAAGAAACATTATATGCTTCCATTGTATGAAAGAAGAAAAATAGCTGATGTATTCTATTTATTTTGCATACTAAACGTTTATATTGATTGTTTAGAGATACTGAGTAAAGTTAACTTGAGTATACCGGCAGTGTAGTGTAGAAAATATAATGTTTTATTGTCCATTAGTTAGAGCTACATACAGACAGAACTCATACTTCACTAGAGTGACCAGCAACACAAATAAAATGCTTAATGAACTAGATTTTGATTTCTTAAAAAAAGTTTCCCTTTTTTTGCTTAAATTCTTTGTGCTTCCGTCTACTGTTTTTTTTTCTTTCTAATTTTCTGTTATATATATGTGGAAACTTGTAAATGGCCTTCTGTTTTTATTGTGTATAATTTTATTCTTTATATTAGCTGTCAGTTTTCCTAAAAGTTTAAAATAAAAATAACATTAATCGGTATAAAATTAACCTATTTTTAAATCGGCCAAAGTTAGACACGGTGTGTCAAATTTCATTATGATCGGTTGAATAGTTTCATAGTAAATTGTGGACAAACACTGTTTTCAGGGAAGTTTTCACGTATATAAATGTATTTGTAACTTATATAAAAAACACGTCAGTGTTGTTACGTTTTTTTAAATTTAACTTTTTGTAAAACGCGAATCTTATTATTTCAATCTATGATCTACAGCGAGGGGCATTTAGATAGGAATTTAGATTTAGATAGGAAGCTGGATTTTAATTGCAGTGCTCGAGTGCCTTTTACCATTTTTTTTATTTTATCCGCTATAGAATAGTACTCGATGCTGGCGTAGCATCATTTCCCCTTGGGAATTGAAACGTATGAGGGTAATGTCTTTCTTTCCGTACAATACAGTAAACAGTGCACTTTTCAAATACTTATAACATATTTATTTTTAGTGCATAAATCAACCTCAGAGTTACTCGAACGGATAATTATGTGTAATGTATTAAATATAAACCAGTACTGAGAGAGAATTGAATTAAAAATAGTATTTTATATTTAATAATATTTCTGAGATTCTGAATCTTAGAGAAAAATCATAGGATTTTTAGTGAAGATATGTTTGTAAATAGTTTCTTATTATCCTTTTCCAATATTTAGATCTAGAAATTACAAAAATCACACTATTTTTATCTCACCTTCATTCTTCTTATAATATATTAATAAAATAACTAACAAATGGAATTGTTTTTATTTATTTATATCAAATACTATAATTCACATATATTTTATAGTTACTTCGTATACATATTTATAACAGTAACATTCAAGTCTTTCGTATTGATGATGTAAACATTAATGACGGGATAACGCATGCATAACCATTCTTATTTATATGTGTTTGATAATAATAAACTCTGAAAATGATGTACATGATTTCGTAAAAGATTTTCAATGCATAATATGGAGAAAGGTAAACTTAAAACAAAATTATTTCATTCAAGTGTTGATCTTATTCTATCTATATTTTTTACACTTTATGATAATTGTAAAGGGACTAGATTTTAAACACATTTAGCGAAACACACACACTGTAGCTTCAAGGCGATATTTTTAACTATAAGTTGGTATTTAGGCAAACGAAGCGATGATGGCGTAGTGGATAATGCGGCCGGATTCCACGTCAACGAACGCGGGTTAGAGTCCATCTATCTATCCAACCCTAAAATCAGCCTGAGCTTTCGGTGAAGTAAAACATCGTGAGTAAATCATAGCATGGTGGTAGGACATTTTCTTACAATGCATCATCAAGTTTGAAAACCTGCCGCCAAATGCCAATAGGTGTTGACCGGCAGCATCACTTGACAACCAGTACCTCTAGCATTAGTGTGTTCACCATCCTGGACCACATCGACAATTAACATCAGGTGACATTATAGTCAACGCACTGAACCTATGTCGTGTAAAAAAAAACATTAGAAAATACCCTGTCGCCTCTCACTTTATGTCTTATTTTATTACAAATAAAAAGCTGAACTTTAGTCTTCATCATGATACAATGTTTCCGTGTGGTGTCGTCTTAAGTATAGTACCACCCGATATCTTCCCGTGGATGTCGTAAAAGGCGACTAAAGAATAAACCAGGGGATGGACAGCAGCATCCTCTGAGTACCACAAACACGTACTGCGATCGCCAACCCGCTTGTCAAGCGTGGCGATTATGGCAATTCCTCCCGTATCTTTGGTGGAGACCAAGTCCAGGAGTGGACGCCTGTACAATTGGATGGATGATTCAATAATACGTAAAGCCCAAATTACAGAATATGATGGTCTTTTCAAATTTTTTATATACACACATAGCATCTCGCCTCTTTCCGGTAGGGGCATGCAGAGACAACTTCCACTTTCTATGATCTTGACGCACCTCTTTCGCGTCTTCTACTTTCAAGAGCGGTTTTGTACATGCTCGTCGGCTATGGGTACTTTTCAAAATTTTTAGTGTTCGCTAAACAGACAAATATGAACACTATAAACTATTTCATAGCACGAATATTAATATAACAATACTTGGAATGAAGGGCTATTATATACAATTCGCTAGGTAGGTAGTTATAAATTCTCGTTTCGTGGAAAGCAAACTTTTATATATGTCTACACTAATAAATAAAATTGAAGTGTCTCTTTGTAATGTCGATTTTTTTTTTACTAAATATTTATGAATGTATGCATGATACCTATATTAAAAATAATTTTTTTGTCTGTCTCTCTGTCTGTTTGTTCCTGGTAATCTCCGGAACGGCTGTATGGATTTTGACAGGTCATTTTTTGGTAGATAACTGAAGTTACTCCGGGTAACTTAGGGTACTTTTAGTTTTCGAAAATAATCAGGGTACCGCGTAAAAAAATAAAAACCAAAAAAAAAAAAATCCAATTCAATGCACAGTTTTATGGGAAAATACTTGAATTTATTAGAAATATTTTTACTTTATCTTAT
The DNA here is from genome assembly GCA_014132275.2 of Samia ricini. Lineage (NCBI taxonomy): Eukaryota > Metazoa > Arthropoda > Insecta > Lepidoptera > Saturniidae > Samia > Samia ricini. The sequence goes on from AP028159.1 coordinate 8,916,152, forward strand.
CACAAAAAAAATTAAAACGCAGTCAAGAACATATGAAACGCGGGCGTAGCTACGGGCACACAACTAGTATATATATACATATTTGGATTGTGTCGGTGGTGCAGTGTATTTCGGTACGACTGTCGTTTTGGGGTCTCGGGTTCGATACCCGGGTCGGGTCAAGTGATATTGAGTTTTCTACTAAGTATCATCCCGGAGTCTGGAATTTGTGCCCGATGTGGCGACAGGCTCGCCCCCTGTCACATATGGGACGGAAATAAACTCGGAGTAATGTGGGTGGTGTAGTTCGCTATTTCATCTCTGCCCAACCCCTCGGGTATAACAGGCGTGAGCTTATGTTATGTTATGTATAAGGTAATAATGTATATATGAACATTTCCTCTGACATGACATTAGATAGTTAAGTGGCATATGTTTTCCCTTTTACAACGTAATGAAAGTATCCTTGGCCTATACAATGCAAACATTTGAATACTACTCTATTTAATTTTACACACGTTACTATTACTACCTATTTCCGAATCGTATCTACGTGACAGTACTTAATGTTAATATTGCCTATGTATAATGAATCTATCATATCTGTTACTAGCTGTATGACCGCGGCTGCGCCCGCTTTTCATATATTCTTCAATGCGTTTTTATACGAACCCTAATTATTTTCCTTAAATATTTTTGACACTAAGATAAAGTAAAAATATTTCGCTTAAATTCAAACACTTGCCAGTAAAATTGTGCGTTGAATCTGATTTTATTCAGAGTTTTAATTTTTTTACACAGAACCCTTATTATCTTCAAAATACAAGTACCCTAAATTACGCGGAGTAGCTTCTGATATCTACCAGAAAAATCCCGTCCAAATCGATTCAGTGGTTCCGGAGATTACCCATTACAAACAGACAGAGAGACAAAAATTTCCAAAATTGTGTTTTTGGTATAGGTATCGTATACACATTAATATTTATTTAGTAAAAAAAAATCTTGACATTACAAACATACACTTCAATTTTATTCATTACGTATAGATAACAAATTTAATCTACAAAATCACTTCGAGTATAAATAGAGGTTAATATTCAAACTGAAATTACAAATCATAATGATCGCAACTCAAGGATTAAAATTGAAGTCAATCATTTGCAAATTTTATAACTCTTCGGAATTCTGAAATTATGAAAAACCAATTTCCATCCCTTTGTTCGTTTGTAATTTGTCCAGTAGCCGACGGAGTTTTGAAAAAAAAAAAGAAAAAAAAGTTTATTTTTAAACGTTTAGACAATTTAAGTTTAAATTGCTTCTCAAGAAAACGTTACAAAGGCAAATACAGTTTTGCTTTTAACTACATCAAACTTGTAATGAGTAATAAATGTTGCTTTTTTTTCGTTAGTTAATACGCAAGTGTAGCTCGAAATATCTTTACGAGTAACCTCTAAATAAAAGGTGATGTTTCTCTGATTGCCTCTCTGTTAATTGGTTGTCTCAAGAACCATAACCACTTAACCGATTTACACCCATATCTTCCAGTGGGTGTCATAAAAGGCGACTAAAATATAAACCAGGAAATGGGCAGCAGCATCTTCTGAATACCACAAATAACGGACTACGATCGCCAAGCGTGGTGATTATGGCAATTTGGGGCAGTTTGGGGAAGACCAATGTCCAGCAGTGGACGCTTTTCGGTTGAATGGATTATCATATTTTTAATTTCATTTCTACCATTCGATTTTTTTTTTTTTCAGTATCATCTGCATTTAATAATGATTTAAAGTTATCATATAAGTTTATCTCTTTAAAATCTTATTTATAATCTTTCTTATTTATAGCTGCGTGGGTGAGACCGAAAATAATTCGTAATTTCTACTACATCCCACTTGAAACATAATATAAATGCTAACTTGAAATCAAATTAGGACTCTATAAAGTCTGTCACAGCATCAACATCCAATAATGTTATATTTTGTAGCATATTTATTCGCCATACGTGCGCTAGTAAAATCGAATTTTCTCGAATCACCCACACAAAATTCTACACGCATTTTATTTGTGCATTAAATTTGTTTGCAAATTTTGAAACCAGGCAACTAAATGCTTATGCCTATTGTACAATAATGAGTCTAATAAAAAAGTATCGTAATCTTTGTAAGGTTCATTATGTTAGCGTGTACAACTTTTGCAACCAGAAAACTAAGCATTAAAGATAATTGGATAGTTCAAATATGATTTATATATATAATACAAAGATAAAACAGTTCAAGACATCTTTGTCCAGAATTAATCGAGCATATCTGTATATTTAATTTTTTTGTAACTCTAGGTTCACCTTTAATTATATTAAAGACTGTCGTGACACAATTTGTCTATGGTTATATCAATAAAAACATTTTGGAAAGAATTAGTATTTTATTCTTCAAATTTTGAATAATGACTATGATCGATTTTCGACTATACTAGAATGAACACTATTATAGTAAATTTTGGGATTTGTCTAAATTATTATACACAATTATGTATAACCCACTTATTTGTTTCAATTTCCGCAAGTGATTTTTAATCATTTTATAATTTAACTAGCTGTGTGCCCGCGGCTCCGCCCGCGTTTTATATTCTTCACTGAGTAATATAGTTTTAAAATAATTTATACCTTAACTAAAAAAGACAAATGAACGAAGAAAAATGAGAGTCTTTTGTTTTTTCCTCATCGGAAAAATGCACATAGTGTGAATAGAAAAAAAATAGAATGACTCTCTCACACAGGATATCATTTTTGCATTTTATTTTTGTCCACATTCCACAAACACACCTGATGTTAAGCAACGATGTTTTCCAGAATGGTAAGTGTACACACTAATCCTAGAGGAACTGGTTCTCTAGTGATACTGTCGGAACACACCTATTGATGTTTGGCGACAGTTTTCCAGACTTGAGAGTGGTAGCTACTTTAGCATTATTAGAAAATGACCAGCACCATGCAAGGTTGACTGGTAGAGAATCTCTCTGGCATTAAGTCCGCCTTTTTACACAAATTGTAAATAAAGTATAAATAAATTATTGATTTTATGAAATCATCGGAATAAGTTATTCGAAACAAACAAATTTACATAGCATAAGATATTATCCCATGTTAACATATACATGTTATGTACTAATACGTATATTCAATGCGTACTTATATAAGAACTAGCTAAAGTCCGCAGCTGCGCCCGCGTTTCACATATTCTTCACTGTGTTTTAACTTTTTTTACACTGAACCCTATTTTTTTTTAAGTACTAAGATAAAGTAAAAATATTTCTCATAGATTCAAACACTTGCCCGTAAAACTGTGTATTGAGTTGGATTTATTCAACTTTTTATGAGTGTTAATTTTTTTACACGCAACCCTGATTATTTTCGAAAATTAAAAGTACCCCAAGTTACCCGGAGTAACTTTAGCTATCTACCAAAAAAAGCCCCGTCAAAATCCGTCCAGGCATTCCGGAGATTACCCGGAGCAAGCAGACAGGCAGACAGACAAAAATTTTAAAAAATACATTTTTAGTATAGGTATTGTAGATACATTCATACCTATTCAGTAAAAAAAAATTTGACATCATCAACAGACACTCCAATTTTATTTATTAGTATAGGTATTGATAATAACAACGAAAGGAGTTAACAAGAATCCTTGTATATTTCTATCATTGCAGAGAAATAACTGTGAAATCCTAAAGGTTTTGTTCCAACGAACTGTGACAATTTTCATATTTCCGCACGTTTCAGATAGCTTTCTTGAGTCTTTGTTTCTTGGGAAATAAGTTTACACTGTATTGTTATTTCGCAAGAATTTCCTATGTATGTATGTATATATATACTTATTATTATATGTAAATAATGTTAATATCATTCACTATAATGTAAAGTTTTAGACAATATAATTATTAAATTTAATTTGTAACTGCGTAAAATAACACATACAGTTACAAACAAAATATTAGTTGTGTTATTTTAAGCGGTTACAAAGGAAATTCGATTAATGAAATTGTCAAAAACTTTATATTCTAGTGAACGGTATTAACATAATTTTTCATGACAACGTAATATGAATAGAAATGCAAATAACATTAAATAAAAAGGCTAATAAAGATTTCATTCGAAGATAAACAGATATCACCGCTGTGTTTACAAAGCGTATTGTTAAATTTTTCCTGTCTAAAGAGAAAAACTGTTTTTATTTTACTTCATATTTTATAAATTACATACATAAATTTTAAATTTCTAATTAGATTCCAAATTTTTAAGCCAATAATAGTGTTATACTTATTCAATGAAAATTATCATGTAATTTTTCTTGAAATATTTTTAAATAGCGGATTTTATAAATGACACGGTGATATTAAAATACTGATTTAGATAAAAAGATAAAGTGTGAAGATAAAATGATTTTTTACTGAAATATTTTTATTTGAAAACTTTTAAAATAGTGCTAAAGTCTGTATAATGTTCGATTAAAGAAGCAATGGCACCCTATACATAGCAGCAGACTTCATGATGCAGTGTTTAGGATTATATGGTATTATAATCTATACTAATAAATAAAATTGAAGTGGCTGTTTGTAATGTCAAAATTATTTTTTTTTTACTAAATAAATATGAATATACATTCATAAACCTATGACAAAAATACATTTTTTTAAAATTGATGTCTATCTGTATGACTGTTTGTTTCCGGTAATCTCCGGAATGGTTGGCCGGATTTTGACGGGACTTTTTTTGGTAGGACATTACAAACAGACACTTCAATTTTATTTATTAGTATAGATTGATCTTAAGTGACGATGTAGTCCAAGATGGAAAACACAATAGAAACACTGGTTTTCAAGTGATGTTGCCAAAACAAATCTATTGGTATTTGAGGGGGGGGGGAGGATTTTCAAACTTGAAGAACTGGGTCTCAACTGATACTGCTAGAAAACGACTACTGATGCTTGGCGGTATATTTTTAAACTTGAAGGTGATAGCTCCACCGGCGAGAATTATTAGAAAATGCTTTAGCATCACGTTATGGTTTTCTCAAGATATGTTCCTTCACCGAAAACTCGGGGTGATTTTTTAGAGTTGGATATGCGAGCTCAAACTCGGGTCCATTGATGCGGAATCCAACCGCAGTACCAACTGCGCCATCATCACTTTAATATCTTTGAGTATGTTGCACAGGTCTTACGGATAAAAAATAATCACCAACTACACATTAAGTTAGTAAAACTAAATCTAGACTTTCATGAATTAAAAACTTCAACATTATCACTTAAAAGTTACTGCGTCTCTTATATTATAGTAGTTTATTGTACATCAAAATACTCTTGCTCAGATTTCCATTAAGTGCAAAGTGTAGTTACTATGCACGACATGTCTCTAAGGAACCACCGCGGCGGGAGTATGCAATATTATGAATAATATTTCTCTGGTTAGAGTGACATTTTATACAGGGATATTAGTTAATAGCGTAACACTGTACACGAGCAACATTCATTAGATTTATGTCGCTTACTTTGTTTTCGTCTTTCGCCTACTTCCGTCTGAAATTGGGTGAATGTGGAAGTAACTAAGTTAAGAACATCAATTTACAAGTATACGATTCATCTTCTTAAAGTAACAACTTCAATAATGAAAATGAATGAACAAGCACATTTATACTCAATTTAATTAGTTCGTTTTTTTATGTATGTACTACGATTCCTTTATAATGTTTTAATAAAAATGTAAAAAAAAAACTTTAAAAAATAGTAAAAGCTTTCAAAATAAAATTATACATGGTGTAATAATGCGTGATTTATGTCAATTTCAAGTTATACTATACTAGCTAGTGCCCGCGGCTCCGTCAATGTTTTATATATTCTTCACTGCATAACTAAAAAAATAATTGAATGAAGTAAAATGAGAGCATTTTGTTTGTTTAGTGCGAAAAAAATGAGAAAGGGTCGATGGAATCCAAAAAAATTATATAAAATAGTCTATAAACATTTAGGAAAAATTTGCGATGCAAGAATATTTCAAAATATATTTAATCGTATCATTGATATTACATTTAATCATAAACTTTGATCGATGTCGTTTTATGTAATTACATTCATTAATTGACAATTTGATTCTTAATCTCGGAACAATGACCAAGATCAGTTAGAAGCCAACTGAAGCAACAAAAGACCTTCTTAATTATAGACGGCTGTGTCCGCAAGATAAGCTGATTAGACCGTTTCCTTTGTCTATCTATTCTGGAGGCAAGAGATCCTACGAATTACTATATTTAGTTACAGAATTAAGTAATGTTATTTCAGTTTTAATGTATAATTACGTAATATTTTTGTTTGGGGTCTTTAAATGAAAAATAGTATAATAGTAATAGCATATTTTATCACAAGATTGTAATTATATGTTCTACATTAAAAGTAACTACGTTACTTTTTGGCAGATTCTGGTTTCATTTAGTTTAAGAGTGTTTCTCATCATGTTAACATAAACATTATCCACTTAAACATTCATGTAATGAACTGATTTTTTATGTATGTTTTACGGTATATTGTAATTAAACTGTACGTGGGATGTCTTCTTTAGGTATTTACGACTTAGAGTGAATATATATTATACTAAGCACCTTTTTTTTTTTTAAGGGGGGAAATGCATTTACGCACTACCCTTACCCATTGCATTAGCGATACCTGAGTCCCCCAATGCAATAGCTAAGGGGGCACGGAGGGACGAGCTCCGTGCCAGTGTGGGACTCACCCGGGCGTGAAGCGCCCGGAAATACCCACTAAAACCCCCCGGGGCCGTCCGCCGCATTTGGGATGGGGGCGACACGAGGTGGCTTTCGCAAGCACCGCGTCAATTATACTAAGCACCTACCAAATTGATCTACAGATTTTTTATAACATAGTCATTGGACTTTAATAAGTTACTATTAGTAACTTACTAGTAATTAGTATTAGTTTACTATTGAGTAAGGTACAAATTATGTTAAACTAACTAGGCAAGTCAGTTTGTACAAGATTTTTTTAAACGTGTATTTTATACACTTGGTACGTTTTCAAATTATCAGCTTTTATAGCAATGACTTTTTGGTCTACGATATTTTCGATTGGTTTTTATAGTTATTAAAACTCAATACCATCTCAAATACCAACTACCAATATACAAAGAATTATCATTAACTCAAGCATTTACCAAAATAATGTGAATTTTTTTTCTATAAATCCATATTCTATGTTTGTTTATTTCAAACCCAAGATTTCCCGGCAATGCCGGTTATATCTCGCGATAGTTCAAGAATAAAAGGCATAGCTAACTAACATTAACGTATACTTCAATACCCTTGATATTTTAATGTAATAAAAGACACCAAATATAAAGAACAAACAACGCCAAATAACTTCTTTGGATAAGAATATAGATATTACAGTGTCAAATTTGCAGCGAAAAATTACAGGCGTAATGCATTCTTCATACGTGGCGTTGAATCGTTTAGAGGTTACCTTAGCTATTTAGACATTCATGTTTTGCACTAGAACATTTCAAATAAAAAATGTGCTTAATTAGGATTAGTTTGGCAATGATCACAAAGAGTGTAGCGACGCGACATAATTAATTTATATAATATCTTATTATAAATATTATCATTAACATGTACTTGTATTGCACGACCAAACATAAACTCTTCTTTAGTTTTGTTCTATCGTTCTATCACATTTTTGTCACTACCGTACCGTTTATTTATTTCTCAACATCTCCATGTAATAATCTTGGTATTTATCTGTCGAAGCTTTTTATTAGCAATAGTCAACAATTATATATTTTTTTGCATTGTAATATTAGTTTGTAAGCTTTTCCAAAACTAATAAGATAAAATACAAGCAATAAAAATAGTTCAACTGGAAATACGAAGCAAATTTGTGAAATTAAATTATTAAATTTGCAGTTACAGCCTAAAGGATACAGTTAAATAGTTTCACTTTAAAATAAGGAATGAAATCGCAAATTACTAGAAAGTACTTTGTAGGACGTTGGTCCGAATCGGAAAATTCTCAGGAGATAAAAATTAATGTTTCTAATTGTTTGTTCCGATTCTTTCTAATGTGATTAGTTAAGCTTTATAATAGAAACCCTTGTTTAATAAATATTATTCGTATATCATCGATGATACATCATGGTAATAGTTTTACTCTTAACTTACTTTAAGTAGGGTTGGCATAATATCTTCTCTTCTTCCACTCTTATCTATCAGCTATTATCTCAGCACTTACATTTTTCTATACACATATCATTCTTAACGGAATTCATGTATATATTTTTTGTTTTTTTCTACCTTTTTCTAAATTGCTTTGACCACAATTTCACCTAATGCTAACTAACGATGTGATCGAGGATGGTAAACACACTAAGTGTAGAGGAACTGACTTTTAACTGATGCTGCTAGAATACGACTATTGGTGCTTGGCGGCATGTTTTCAAACTTGAAGGTGGTAGCTACACAGGCGAGCGTTATTAGAATATGTGCCACCTTGCTATGTCTTCCTCACGATGTGATTCTTCACCGAAAGCTCATTATAATATTGGATGGGTGGATTCTAACCTACGTCCATCGACGTGAATTCCAATCACGCTATCAAATGACCTATCATCAATTCCTCTATATTCAACCCTTTTCGTACAAAGTTAAACAACTAAGTAACATTTGACTTACCTGTTAACAACAGTCCTAATTAAACCTTACGTCAAAGATGGTATGTCCCGGGCTTACTAAGGGCAAGCTTAGTACAGTTAATTTTATCACACGCTCTACGCAGGTAACGCATAATATTATCCGAAACTTTATTAAATCAAATAGCGATGCTTAATTCTTGTTTGGAAGGGCTAATAATAATTATCGTTTAGATATCCCAGAAGCCGAACTTTGTCGAACGTTTATTTTAATTTATAATTTTTATTTAATATAGACCCATAGGCAGACCATTCCTTAGGTTGACTGTGTTAAGCGAGATAAGGCTGCATTCTCTATAGACTACCGCTGTTCATAGAATTTGTCAGAAAACCATGATGCATGAGGTAAGGCAATCATCGATCATTGACGGCGTAAATGCAATGAATGATAATAATTTAAAACTGGTATAAATTATTATGTTACATATTTTGTTATTAATATGGAGATAATATAATATTAGTATTGAATAAAAACAAATGAAGCGAATGAATGCGGAATTGTTGTTATTTATCGCTGATAAATAGTGTAAATAATAATCTCCGTTCTTTTCATAGATTCAATTCAATATTATTTTATTTTATTCATTAATCATTCATTATATTCAGGCTTCAATTTAATGTTTGGAAAAGTGATTAATCCGTGAAATGATTAACAAAGACTCATTTTCCAATGAATTTGTGATTTACGTATGACTAAGTGTTTAAAAGTTGCGCTGATTTGATCGCGTGAAAGTTATGTTTGAAAGGTTTGATAGATTATAAATTATTATTAGTGTTTTATATGAAATCTTTAGAGATTCACTACCAAAGATTGGCTTTTCGTCATCTTATCTACTATGTACAATGTATCTACAATAACATTTTTTTTGTTCGGGCACATCTTTATATACACCTTATTGATCGAGATTTTTTGATACATTTCAATATGTTAATGGTTACTTTGTATTATTAATTTACATTAGAAACTTTATATTCAAAAAAACTATACTAACATATTTTTGAAATTATTATTTATAATTAATTAATTATTTTTTACATAAATATAAGCCGGGCAATGTCGGTTAGAGCAACTACTTTAAAGTTATTTATTTAAACCCAATTAGGGAACAAATATTTTTGGTTTATTAATATACTTCATAATGACTGGTTAACTGCAATATTATAATAATTAAAGGGTACATAAATTCAAAACTTATTTGGTTTCAACCCCACATTACAAATGTAATTATACTCTCATATGAAATAAGGAAAAATAAATACATATTTTTTTATTAAGTATCGTAACCGCAAATGTTAATAGGTATTAAGAAATTATAGTATAACAATTTAATAGGCATTACTTATCTAAAAAGCCCGTTTGATAGGCTTCAGATGGGCAGTGTTTTTTTCTGAAAAGAACGTAATAATAAAGATCCTACTTAGTAGGCGGTTTCTTTCAAACTAATGGGTTTTTAACGCCTCGTGGCGTAGAAAACATAAAATAAATAACATCTTATTTCTGTCACAAATGAAAAAAATAATTCAATAATTTACATTTCAATAAGCTAGCTCTTTCAAATTGAATAAATAACGTTGAGAAGGAAAGTAAGAGAATAATTATAATTCTAACGTTGGTTATTTATTAACATTAATTAATTTACTGTACATTTTTTGTTGATTAAGGGTCATTACGGCTAAGACAAAAGGGTTTCCTGTAAGAAATAATTATGAACGTACACCAAAATTAAATAATCTGAGAATATTTCAGAATAAATAAAATAAGAAAATATCGCCCTTAAAAACCCACTCGATAATAAACTTTGAGGTGAAATTTGATTAACAACTTTTGTATTCACAACAGGCGTAAATTTTTAAGATGAAGTAAATAAGTATTGGGAATAATTTTTTATTCACAAATTTTAATGAAAATTTAATTATAAAAAAAACATAACACAATTTAAATACCATAAGTCAAACTATTTTTATATGTGCATAATTAGTTAAATTTCAAAATAATTGCATGATTTTTTACACTGTATAAGCTCTGTGCTTGACCATAATCTCACATGACATTAAGTGATGATGTGATCCAGGATGGTAAATGCACTAAGACTAAAAAGTTTTCAGGTGATTTTTAAATTTGAGGCTGGTAGCTATCCAGGCGGGCATTATTAGACAATGCCGTACAACAATGCTATAGCTGCGTTCGAACCTGTGCCCTATTGGCGCGAAACCTGTCCGCACTACCAATTGCGTCATCATTGTTTCAACTATTATTAACATACTCATAAAATTAGTATTATATAAATATTAGTACGTCGTTTCCACAACTGTTATATCAAGTTGCTATTTTTGTGGCAATAACATAACAGGTACTAAGTGATACAATGTAGTCGAAGCAACGTTTAAAATTGAAAGGAAACTTCTACTGGCTTTCAAACTATACTTGTCGGAAAGGCGCAAGAAGTAATTGGGAGACATGCATAAATTACATCACACATTAAGAGAACATGCGGACGGCGATAAATTAAAAAAAAATCTTTATTTGTATTTCTGATATCTATTGCTATCGCGTTGTGACCCAAAGAAAGAGTTATTAAACATGAAAGGGACAACTGCAGCTCGGGGTGATTTTACCTATGCAAAATAGACGAAAACATGACTTCGTAGCACCCTGTTTCCTCCTCCAAAACTGAACTGATTTTGAATTTTCTTTCAGTTATAAAATAAAAATACCTTGGCTTGCTTCTAAGTTTTTCTTTTTTTTGTTTTTATTCATCAAATTTATTTCACCCCGTCTGAAAATGTCGGTAAAAATCGAGCATACGAATCGAGAATATTTAACATAATACAATTATATTATTCAGAAAGGAAACAGGGTACTACGTTTGTATAGAATAAACGCCTCTCGCATATCCTCTTAAGGTTCTTGGAAAGGGGCGACGCAAAAGTCTGAGTACAGGTGGGGGGTATTCATATGTTTCGTGATGTCACATTTCGAAATCTATATGAAATCAATTTATAAAAATTAATTTTGTTGTTTTGTAATTTTTGTTTTTTCTATGTTTATTTATTTATTGTAGGGAAACATGCAGATGATTTTACTTAGTACTAATCATATCACAACAGAATCCATCATACACCCAATCACAGTCCAACCTAGCAACCTAGTCAAATGAATAAAAAAAAAAGAAAAATATTAAATTCAACCCACTATCATAAGTACATATATACTGTAATACTATAATTTATATAAACATATAAATAACTATAAAAATACAGTAACATTAATATTCGATAATGTAATGTAAAACATTAATGGAAAATGGGTTTAATTAAAAAAAAATCCTTTAAATTTTTAGAAGTAAACTCACACAATATGTGACGCCACCATAGCGAAGCTAATTATTTTATTATAGTTTATTACCGCCATGAATACAAATTCTTTAGTTCCATATTCGTAGTGTTTTACTAATCTTCAATTCTCTAACAAAATGACCGCCACTTGTTAAAGCGTTCCAAGGAAGTTGTGAGAATTCAGATTCACACTCCTTGTCATTGTTTTTAAAACCATGAAATTCGTGTGACGTAATTTTCTAATATAAATCTAATATAACAAAAAAAGAATCTTTTTGAAAATCATTGCATTTACCCTTAAATGTAGTTTAAATTTATAAAATGTCCCTACTGTTTTTCCTACTTCGATCGTGTCGCATTCAAAAATCTTTAAAATACGTAGACGCAAACAAAAATAATTAATAACGGAATAAATAAGACAATCATCATTTAATCAAAATTTTTAAATACATATAATTAAACACGAAAGTGGAACAAAGTTGAGTAGAGTAGGCGAAATTAGCTGTTTACTTTATTTCAACCTAAATGGCAGATAAAACCCTTTGAAGGTTGTCACTAAAAATTTATAACGCAGAATATTATACACGACTCTATAAAAAAAATTCTTTCTATGTCCTAATGTTTATTTTATGATATTTCAGTTAATTATGCACAAAACGAAGAGAAAATGTTATATTGTTTTATGTTTGCTTTTGTGATAAAAGTTAGTTGAGGATATGCTAAAGCATTTTAAGCTGCAGGATGTCATTAAAAGTACATATGCTGCATGCTCATTGAAATAAGTTTAAAAACAACATGGAAGCGTATTCAGAAGAGTATGGAGAACGTTTTCATCAGGACATCATGAGCTTCGAACAACATTATCAAGGCCAATATAATGAAAACATTATGGGAGACTATATTTCGGGTTTATTGTGAGAAAGTACATATGAACATAAAAGAAAAAGTAAAAGCATGCACTTTGAAATTATAATTTAACTTTTTTGTAAGTTATTTTGATAGTAAAATCTAATAAAACAATAAACATATTTATTTGAATGGTTTCGTCTTCAATTAAAAATTAAAGCTACAGGTTTTGAAAAATATCGTTCAATCGGTCTCCTAAATACAAAAGCAAATTTTTTCATATCATATTTTTTTTTATCGTCTAATTACGACCTAAAAGATCCAAATTTTATGCTTTAAAGTCAAAGTTTGTGTTGAACTGTGTTATCTTTATCTTTATGTTATATTCAAGGCAACGTAATCTTTCTGTCTGTCTGATCATTGGTTTATAACTCGGACACTTTTAGTCGATTCACATGATTCACGTTTATATTGTCTGGTCCGGTTTTAGTATATATTTTTATGATAAACAGTATTTATGTATCTATAGAAAACTTAATCAGAATCATGGTGACAAAACCTTTACATAAAATACAATTATTATGTTCATTTCTTACATTACATTACATTACATTACATTACATTACATTACATTACATTACATTACATTACATTACATTACATTACATTACATTACATTACAGGACATACATTACATTACATTACATTACATTACAGGACATACATTACATTACATTACATTACATTACATTACATTACATTACATTACATTACATTACATTACATTACATTACATTACATTACATTACATTACATTACATTACATTACATTACATTACATTACATTACATTACATTACATTACATTACATTACATTACATTACATTACATTACATTACATTACATTACATTACATTAAAAAATTTATTATTACAAACAAAACCTTTTTTTTTTTTTTTGACGGGAGGAAATGACCGACGTGGGGAAATGATTACAAACAAAACCAACTTTCAAAGAATATACATACTATAAAAATACACTCAAAAAATTACTTTATAAATCTACTTTTATTTACTTTAATATATGCTTTGTTTCAATACCATTAATGTGCCGATTACCCATAAAAATGAGACAATAGACAAACAATGGAAAGCTGGCGTAAACGCCATGTTAGTGCTCAAGAGGTTATTAATGTTGAAATCGATGCCACCATAACAAAGTGGTGTAAATGTACGTCGCTAATTAATTCGATTCTGGTTAGTTGTTCCTTAACATATACATACATTATCATTTTAGTGCTTAGGATAAGTTTAATTAAGCTTATATATAATTGTGATCAAGTTTAGACAGTTATTTCCATTTATAAATGATTATTTGGTAAACTATATCTGGGTCCAACTACATAGTTATTGATGGTTATTAAAAGAAAATTTTACAAATCGGTGCACAATCGAGAGAGATATCGGGTAACAAACATAAAAAAATACAAACGAAATGAGAACCTCCTCCTATTTAAAGTCGGTTAAAAAGGCGACGCCTGCCTGTACGTCAGGTTTAATAATTTAATACCTTGCCAATTTATGAAGCTAAAAGTGAAAAACTAAAAAAATACTTTATCTGGTAGTAATTTAATTAACCCATTTCATATTTAAAAATAGTATATTGCAGTAAATAATTTTTGAAAGTTAATAGATATATTTATATGCGAGCGGAGCCGCGGGCACACCTAGTGAAATTTATGAATATTACTATTTCAATTTTTAATGTTATTCCGGAACATACGAGCTGAAAATATACCTCACACTTTCGGAGTGTTGAATAATTATATGGATGTTCCGAAAGTTTCGGAAAATATTAGGACATATTGGAATGTTTACTAAGAAGCGGAAACTTTTATCTGTCCTCTGAATTTACGTTTGTTACAAATAACGTTATAAATCCGTAACAATATCTTCCTCCTTTTCTTAACTCGCGAATATAATTGATCACTTAATGGAACTTTTTATTATGTTTTCGGAGCTGTTATCTAGCGGAACATATTAGCTTCATTGTACTCCATTCTACATAAATTCTAATCAAGGGGATTACTGGTGTCTCAAAATTAACAAATCATATAATAATATCTTAGTATAATTTAACCCCTTGAGCACTAACCTGACGTTTACGCCAGCTTTCCATTGTTTTCCTATTGTCTCATTTTTATAGGTAATCGACATATTAAACGAGGTTCTGTTCATTTATACCATGACATAACCCATTGTTTTAGTTTCTGAAATGTAGATTGTCAAAGAACACTCCAACATCAATTTTTCCACGTGTATCACCGAATTGTGATTCTCTTTTCTCCATGAGATGTACAAAACTTCCCGATCAATAGTGTCCTGTGCGAAATCTTAAACCAATCTTAATAACATAACGTAACATAAGCTCACGCCTGTTATCCCCGAAGGGTTAGGCAGAGGTGAAATAGCGAACTACATCACCCATATTTCGCCGAGCTTAGTTCCGTCCCAGATGTGACAGGGGGCAAGCCTGTCGCTATATCGGGCACAAATTCCAAACTCCGGGATGATACTGAGTCGAAAAACCCATTACCACTTGAGCCCGACCCGGGGATCGAACCAGAGACCTCAGAACGGCAGTCGCACCGTATTAAAGTGTGCCACCGAGGCAGTTAACCTATTTTATTGTAGTATCTAAAGTTGCATGCATTGAACCCAGGTTTCTGAAGAGGCTGACATTAGATTATTTTATACCAAATCCCTTTTACGTAATGGATTTTATTTTTATTGATAAGTTTGTTTTATTCACAGGTATCGACAGATGTATAGAAATGTTAAACCTGTCTCCGTCAAGTTATAGGAACGTTGATGTAGGCGAGCGTACAGTTACCAGCAAGAAGATTTATTCACGAAGACCTTGGTATGCTCCCCCAATAGACCCCGCTGAAATATTAAGGGAACAGGAACGATATAATCCAGGTGAGAGGCAATTGTTTTATTCACAAATTTAAAAAAAATCGAATAATTAAATATCAATTATACAGACATCTTCAACTTCAAACATGATAACAATATCTATACAAATAAATACGATTGAAGTGTGTTTGTTATAACATTTTTTTTACTAACTACGTAATATTAATGTAGATAATGTGTATGTATACGGCATCTATAGCAATAAAACAATTTATAAACATTTATTCTGTTTGTCCCAGTCGAAAAGGCTATTAAATTATTGTGCGGAATAGAAAAAATGATACGAAGGCGGAGTCGCGGAAACAGTTAATTATAATTTATAAAACTATTTTAGAAAGCAAATGAAAGTATCTGTAATAAAAATTAACATAAAATTTATCCATCCGTACACACACACGAACATGTAAACATAGTTTATTTATTAAAGAGTAATGGATTCTTAATTGGCTCTTAATCATTCATAATAAACAAAATAATGATTTATTGTATGCTTAGTTTTGCTTCAACTTATTTGTTTCTAACTATCAATGGAAACAAATTTAATTAAAGTACATTACATTTTTATGTAATAGAATCAACATCACTTTTCCAAGTATCTGTGTAACAGTTAAATCTTCCTAATTATAATACCCGAAAACGATTATTAAAAAGTACAAATCTCTGTAGCCTTTCGATATGAAAAATTATTTGTGCACAATTTACACGTTTCAATAAACGTAACTTTATGTAATAAAGCAATTATTAAAAGTAAATAAGGGGAAAATGTCATCAATTTTGTAACCCATCCATATTTTGTCGAATCAATGATGATACTCATAGTATCTGCGCATTGATGCGGAAACTGACTGGTACGAAATCAGTTAAAATATGAAAGCGTTGAAATCTGAAATCGATTTTACATATCGTATACAAATAAATATGTTTAATAAATAAAAACGTCACACATGAATATAAATAAGATTACATAATTATATTTATTTAGTAAGTATAAAATGGCGTATAGTAAATATGTCAACTTTATAACGCAATCCTTTAAAATAGGGAAGTAAATAGTTAAATATGCATATAAACTCAAAAATAATTATAATATCAATTTATTAAATAATGTTGAGTTATAATGTAAATAGTTTAAAACAGTAAAGAAAAACTATTATGATCATTGATTCCATTTCCGGAAACATAAAAAAATATTCTAAGAGGAAATATCTATGCCTGACTATCATCTCAGGAGATAATATTATGTGTGCAGTCGACTAGAATATTCACAGAACCTTCCGTGACCCACATCGAAGTACCTTCGTATAGAAAATCAGCTCATTTTTTATCGCCAATGTGGCATTACGATGAAATTTTATATAGAGAATAATTTTGAAAGTCTGAAGAATAAAGGATATTTGAATTGTGTGGTACCGGGTAAGAATAGTACCACTCCATATCTTCCTGAGTATGTTGTAAAAGATGACTAAGGGATAAATCAGGGGATGGGCAGCAACATCCTCTGAGTACCAAAAACACCTGACTGCGATCGCCAACTCCACCCCAAACGTGGCAATTATGGCAATTGCAGACCTATGTCACTCTTGATTTTAATGTACAAAATATTAATTTAACAGCATTAGTTATTAAACAATATCACAGTTACTTATAATTGTTAGAATGAGTAAATCATTACATACACAATTATTTACGAATACGAAATTACATCATGTTGAAATATATGGTCTACTAATTATAATAAAGAATCTTTTAATGCACCATTACTAAAAAACTTCATTATAATAGTATTAAAGCTACAAGTAAGAACTATATTAACTATTAAGTCATTAATGTTAACTGATACTTGCAGTTCAGTTCAAGTAAAAATACATCGCATCAAGAAAAACGATCTCTTATCTGGATTCATTTTTTTAATCTCTATATAAATAAATAGACTAGATCTTAAGACAAATTTAAATCTATGTTTGAAAACTCTAATTATGACATTTTAGCAATTTTAAGTGTTGCGGATTCTAGTAAAGACAATTTACAGTTATATACAGATACTAATATAGATAATTCTATTAACAGATTACGATAACGAATACAACGGAGGTAAGGAAGGCTTGAATGAAGAACAGAGTGAGGAGTATTACGATAGACATCAAGAATACAATTATCCAATAAGTTCAAAGCACGTGGAAGCAATAGGAGAAGCGGAGACATCGCCCCCAAATATAAGATTCGAAGAAACCCCAACATCGACATCTGTCTCAGAATTCTCCATAGCTAATGCTGTTAATTTGAGAGGTAAATTTTAATTTGATGACTTATGAGTTTGAAAGTTCAAAAACTTTTTAGTTCTCTGGTTTATTCGATTATTTTCTTTATTAGAAAATAGCGTAATAAAAACGATACGAAATTCTCCTAGTTGATTGAAATTACATATTACAAATACTGTAACTTTTCATTTTTAACCCCTTGAGCACCTTACCGGCGTTTACGCCAGCTTTCCATTGTTTTCCTATTGTCTCTTTTTTATGGGTACTCGACACATTAAATATCATCTGATGTATATTATAATTGATTAATGGTCATAGTATAAACACCATAGCCTAAAGGGTTACACTAGCTTAAATGCTGTAAAATGAATAATTTCAATTTAATTTAATTTTATAAAACTTAATAACGAGTACTTTGTAAAGGCATATTATTTTTAGTAATTTCTTATAGTAACTGCATATATTAATTGTATTAATATTCACCCAACGAAATTCATATACTAATGTTTATGAAATAACATTATTTCAAAGATATTTAATGTGTGTTTTTTAATGTTTTACCTACACGTAATAGCCATAATATTATTACTACCTATATATATCATAATACGAGCGGATTTAATGAAGCCCATAAAGACGTTCATGTCTCCGCTTCATATTTCAAACGCCATTAAGTTCTGTCGTAATCCTAAATCATTCTTATACATAGATTTGCACCAAGTGTTGGAATTCCAAAAATATAGTAAAACTTCTTTAGATTATCGCAATATTTTCCTTCAATAAGTTAGCCCCTACCCCTGTGCCCTTCGAGAAATCCAATGAAAGTTTTCAAAGGACATCTGAGAATAAGATTCAATCGTGGTTACAATTTTACGGAGAAAATAGCTTTTTAGATTATTCCAAACAATTTTACACGCATCTATTGAATAAATAGATTCTATTCATATTCGGAAATTTAAATGCAAAATTAATAATTTTTTAAATGTAGAATACTATAACTTTAAAACTATGATTCATACTAAGTAAAACATACTTAAATTTATTAGAGATTATGAAATAATTCATGAGATGAGGTTACAAAAATATGTTGGTAAATCTATAGTATTCACTCTTATCTTTATTTTCTAAGTAATCTACACTAATAAATACATTTAAAGTGTCTGTTTGTAACGTCAAAATTATTTTTTTTTACTAAGTAGACATGAATGTATACCTATGTACCTATACCAAAAATACAATTTTTTTAAATTTCTTCTGTCTGTCTGTTTGTAATGGGTAATCTCCGGAACGGCTCGACCGATTTTGAGGGGACTTTTTTTGGTAGATAGCTGAAGATACTCCAGTAACTTGGGGTACTTTTAATTTTCGAAAATATTTAGGGTTCCGAGTAAGAAAAATAAAACTCATTAAAAAATGGAATAAAATCCAATTCAATGTACAGTTTTGCGGGCAAGTGTTTGAATTTAAGAGAAATGTATTTACTTTATCTTAGTATTAAAGAAATTATTAGGGTTTCGTATAAAAATTTAAACGCAGTGAAGAATACATGAAACGCGTATCAGTCGCGGGCTTACAGCTAGTAAGTAATATGTTTATTCGTCAATGCTTGCAATACTTCCCAAGACGTTTTTAAAATTCTTCGAATGATAAGTAACAATAATTATTTTTTAACAGAAGCTGCACTTGTTGCATTGGGTGGAGCTAGCGCAGCATTAGTGCTGTTAATAGTCATGGCGGGAGTGTTTGTTGCACGTAGACGTAAAAACAGCCCTTCACCGGTTCCATCGCCACCGATACTAGTCTATCCACCACATGATATATCCGCTTCATGTTACATGTGAGTATCATATAGTAATGTTTTATATTTTTGTATGATTAGAGCTCAAAATCGACTAGACTTTTGGAGTGATCGCTCAGCCGGGACATTTGTAGTTAACGTAAGACCGTCAAAGTGATACAGCTCTCGACTTGAGCTGCTGCCTGAGTCATAAATTCCATGATATCTGGATCGCACTAAGCTTAGGGTGATTAAGGGAAACTGCGAATCTCAAGGTCTTTTATAGAATCTAAGAAGGGATAGTTGCGCGACTGGTAGTGCGGTCGGATTCCACGTCAATAGACGCGGGGTCGATCCCATCTATCATTGTGAGGAAACCATAGTACGGTGGTAGGGCATTTTATAACCACCCTGAAGTTTGAAAACCTGTGTATTCCGACCGGATATCACTTGAGAACCAGTACCTTTAGGCTTAATGTATTCACCATCCTGGACCATATCGTCACTTAACATCAGCTGAGATTATGGCCAAAGCACTGAACTTATATACAGTTAAAAAAAATATCTGCGTGTAATGTGTCACTTTATCGCATTGGCAACGGACCCAGAAGCCTCTCCAGAAGGGTGGATTGGAGCATATCGGAAAGAGTCTACAGTTATCTAAAAATCCACTTAGACACCATTTATTATTTTTATTTGCCCCCATAAAAACTTCCTCAAAACGTATCCGGCACGTTCTCGAAGCACGTGCCCCGTATAAACCCAAGGCAGTTTAATAAAAGGACAACGTTAATACTGTTTTATACAAACAAAATAAATGAAACGTATACTGTTTCTAATTCTAGATCTATATTTAAAAAGTTTTGATGAATGGTACCTACCAAGAAAGTTTTATAATTTCGTTTGTGGCTTCTCTTCCGGACATGTCGAGATTGAATTTTTGTTTGAAGTTTGTTGTTTATACGTATTCGAGTTCTTTTTAAGTACTACAATTTAATTGTTGAATACTTTATTAATTCAATCCTATGTTAACTAAAAATGTGGTCTTTACAATAACGACATAATAGTAAGCTTGTTCCATAATAATGGATTTCCGTTTATCTTAACTAATCCGCTTTATATTGTGTGAGATGAAAGCTCATATTACTACGACCTAGTGGTATTCCACATATTAAATGTGCTTCTTAGTGGAACAACAGAACACCTTTTTTTTTTTTTTGACGAGGATTTTTTAGGAGGGTCAAGTCCCCTAAATGGTATGGGGGTGTAGAGGGACGTCTCCATACCAGTGTGGGACTCACCCGACGAGAAGCGCCGGAAATACCCACTAAACCCCCCGGAGCCGCTAGCCGCATTTAGGGGGCGATACGGGATCGCGGTAGCATGCACCGAGTCGACCCCTGCGGCAAGCCCAACAGGCCTCGTTCTCTACATTAGCCCGTTGGGGATGAGGGATAAGTCCCCCCCACCTCTTAGCCCAATTCTCAGAAGAGAATTATTATCATCCGGGACAGGGATATTGAGTCACACCTCTCCCCCAAAAATAGAAGAGAATCCGCCCAGGAGAAGGAAAGACATAAATCGCCAACCCTTCCCCTGATAGAAGAAGACACAGAAGCCCAGCCAGATGTAAAACAGAGAAAGACCAAGAAGGGAGAACAAAAAAAGGAAGGAAAGTCCTTACAGAAAGAGGAGAGCCTCTTACTCGCCTTATAAGGACAAGACGTAGCAAGGAGAGGGATACCATGAAGACATTAAGATACACGAACAACAGAACACCTACGTCCATGAAAAACTTAGAAACTTGATGAACTTCACCACTTCTTGAAGGAAACTTGACGAACTCTTACATCGTGAAATACTTATGTTTATTTTTTATTATTTCTTATTTACCTTTTAATGTAAGTTGATTTCAATTAATTTTAACGTACGTGCCCGAATTACTCTATACTAGACAAGACTCGACTTTGTTCTTGAAATAAATAGCCAGATAATAAAAAGGAAAATATTGCCATCACGTCTGCCCTCGCCACATAATATTTTATCTTTCACCATATATTAACCAAATGTAAGCGAAAATATTATTCTTAATATTTTACATTTTTAATTATACACAAGTTATTTCCTGTCTAATAATTAAAATGTAATACGTAAATTTAAGTTAACATGTTTTGTAAATATTTTCCTGCTACCTATACTTATAACAATAATATAATCTGTACGTTAAATTCATTACTAGAATTTCTCGAATTTTTATCTGTTTATCAGTGTACGAATCACGTAAAAACTAGGGATAAGGTTATGTTATGTCTATGATTTTACAAAGTAGGTAAAAAGGGGAATACATATGTGTATTAAAATAAATCAAATATATGTTTAGATTGATTTTGATGCTCAGAATGGATATTTTATTGAAAACGTTGTCAAAATTTGAAATTCCATGCAGCCGGAGTCCGAAACAAAGTTAATATTCGAATAAAAGTAGATCAAAATTAACTTGAGTCTGTGTTTCACATTACTTAATTAAGTAAATTATTCGATCTATTCTATTACTTATATGAACCCAAGCATAGACAACATCTAAATCAACTTTCAAGAACTACCATTTGAAGTAAGTTCTCGATCTATACAATTCTATTTCCTTTATTGGATAGAACGGTAAATGGCATTAGTAGGTTTAATGTAATAGCTCCTGTTAGTCAGAAAGAAATGTTTATCTCTTAAAAACAATCTCTGGGGAATCATCTACTTATTTATTCTATTTCTATTGGTTATATAACAAATTTATTTTAGCTTAGAATCATGTTACAGTGAATACTAATTCCAGTAAGATTAACAACTTTGAATAGCAAAGATGTTTGTTATTTCAACCCGTGTAAAGACGTTAGAGATCGACTGTTCTTATAAATAACATCAAAATGTAATCTAGATATAAATAAAAGTTATTAAAAGTAGCTTTACAGAGAGTTAACAATCTGGCCAGTTTTAATTTCGATAAATGAGAACAGAATAAAAACTGTTGTACAAAATTAAAAAGTTACAATTTATTATCAAAGAATATTTGAATGTACTAATAATATAGATTCAAATTTAGAACTAAAAATACCTCGGGCTATTTATAATTAGAACATTAACAACCTTTGTAGAAATACTATAATAATTATAAACCGAATTAAATTCAGAAATGTTTATAATTAAATTCAGCTAGATTATTATGAACCTTCTTCGACAATAGGGTATTTCACCACTATTTTTATTGTGTCTTAATTTTATCCTTTCAAAATTATATACTTCTAGATATTTTAAGATTTTTTTTTTTTTTTGTGTCGTAAAAAAGTAATTTCTACTTTAAATCATATAACTCCCACGCGAAAACTGTACTTCCCATGTTGCTTTTGTTCGTGACGTCAGAACCTAGGGATGTCATTCTTTCCGACGAATCGATTGATTAAAAATTTTGTTCCATAAGATCTATTTTCCAAAAAATAAATAAAAGAATAGAATAAACAGAGTAATATATTTGCAAAAGTTTCCAAAAATTGGTTAAATATAATATAATGCATATTTATATATGTAGGAAATAGACTATCGAATATTTTTTTTTTGAAATATCTTATTCTTAAACATTATGTTCGGTCTACATCATATTATTTTACCTTCTACTTAAAAATTTCTTTTACGTTAAAAACATCAAAGGATCCATTAATTTCATAAAAGTGAGCTTCACAAAATAAAATAACAAACTTTTAATGATTTATTTTTGAATTTCTTAGTCCTCGCTTAAATAATTGTGGTTGCTTTGAATATATTTAAATTTTAGTTTTCAATAACTTAAAAACAGTCGTAAAATTCCATTAGTTTAGTCGAATAATAAATGTATAAAATGTTACATTTTGATAATAATTTTATACAATAAATATGCAAATGATTACGAACTCGAACACTAGTTTCAATGTTTAAATATTGAGTTCCAGCAATAAATGTTTGCTTTGTTCAAAAACAATCCAATACATCACAAAATTCTTCTTTCTATTTAAGGATCGCGACTTTTACAAATTTGCTCCAATTCGTACTCTCGAATGCAGCGTTGACAGCTTAGTAGAACTTGCGGCCGACGGTATTTATGATTGTATAGAAGCATCTCATTAATTCTCTTCTTTTATGATGACCGTCTATATCTAAATTCTAGATCATAATACAATAATCATGCAGAAACCAGGTTTCAGGATTACTACTATAGATTACTGTTTCAATAATTATTAAATATGAAGAAACTTAGCCTATTTTATTGCTCTTACTCTATATACAATAGATAAGGTTTATAAATAAAATAATGTGTTTTTTCATGTAGTTAGTTAATCCCATCTTTACACACCCATTTTTATCAAAATGTAAGGTACTGACTTAGTTTTTCACCTAACTGTATCTTATATTGGGTAACTTTAATAACGTTTTATTTAATAAATCGAATCAGGTTATTGGTTGAATTTGAAATTCGAATTGTGAATTTTGAATTGTTTCAAAATCTTTATAGAAAGTTGAGGAAAGTAACAAACCCTTTAACTATAACGTGACTTGACTTCGAATACGTTTATACATTGTCTGGAACACTGAAGAATATAAAAATAATTTCGAAATGAAACTTAAATTATTCCGTAATAGAACAGAGACAAAAGCATAAGCTTCTGCAATGAACACTGCATAAAATTTACAAACATTTATTATGTTAATGTTAAAGTAAGATTGAGAGATTCTAGAACTAGATTCTAGATTCTAAAACAGAAATTTGGAATAAACTTACATTTTCAGAAGTGTAATATTATTCTTTGACCATTAAGAAGCATCGTAGAATAAAAACATTGTGTAATTTTATTGTGAAACCATGATGCAAGTGAAACTGTTCAACTTAATATTTTAGTTAGCATAAAACAAATAACCGCGGAAGCACGTGCACGTGCACGTGCAACGATAACGAAAAAAAAAAAATTAGAGGCAATAGAAAAAAGTTTAATTTTAAAAATCAAACCTGAAAACGTATATACTTCATTCAGTTCACTGCCAATGTAGCTTAATTTACGTTGAATGAAAAACGATATCAATTAACATTTCTTAATTTATTTAATAAACATATGATTTTCTTTTAAACTGGAGTTTGTGAGCTCTTTTCATTCGGTATCGATTTACGAACATAATGTTACCCTTTCATTCCGATTCGCCCGATGAATTTTCTGCTCGTTGATTTTATGTAAGCTGCTCGTCATTTCCCTTTTAGTTTATTTTTTTTATATATCCATGGGAACACAAGCATATTTACTCAGCAAGTGTGTGTACCTTTAGCATTTGTTTAAATAATCGACGGTTTACATTTTTGTTTGTAAATGTTTGTCAGATGAATATCAGACGGTTGATGGTTTATAGAACATATATTTTATTGAAATATTATTGATTTGTCGATCCATTCTACAATGATTTAAAACTTCAGTTAAAAAACTCTAATTTATATTGTTAAAAATTAAAATAACTATAATTATGCTTGTGGTATGTTATGTGGTATGGTTATTCTTAAAAATAATTTACTTACCAATTTAATATTCTTATAGTATTAACACAGGTTCTGATTCGACACGCAACGTACAACGAACATGATACAACGGATTAACATGCCTAATATGAAACTCTATACAAAAACTATACGACTCAACGTGTATTAAGAGAATATTTTTTAAATGGTGTTGTTCCTCACCGAACGTTCGCGAACTGAACGCCTCCCTTCAATTAAACCACGATAGTGGTGTTAAACGGCGAGTCAATATTAACGTGTATGATAATTAAAAAACCCAACAGTCGTTTTTTGTGCACAGTCAGTTACGGCCGTCATGCTTCTGATATATTGGAAGCGCGAATAAATTGCTGTTTATACAACTAATGAACAGACAGAGAGATTAATTTTGCCCTGTATAAAATGCAAGAATTTTAATGGCAGCATTATCTTTGCCGCTGCAGATGTAGATAAAGCAATTTCTTCACACTTCGGTAATATCGGAGTTATAACGTCCGTAACTGACTGGACACAAGACGGCAAGTTTGTTCGTCCTCCTTACTATGTCCGCAGTGCGCTCCGTAACAAGTTCGAACATCTGTTAACACTTTAAATTTGGAACTTTGTTTCTAAGTTCCCAACAATATTATGTTCGGCATTCGCACATGATTGTCAGATTCATTTATAGCTTGAGACAAAACTCTTATCTTCATACTTGCGATGTAACAAAAGTTTTCAGCATAAATGTGTGTGGAAAGGCTCTATTTTAAATTAAAGCATAACATATTTTCTTGGCCATAAATAGTCTTATGTTATGTGTATAATCCGTCTATTTTATGCATGAAATATTTTCTCGCCAGATGTATAGCCCTTTGTATCTTTATAAAAAATAACCTGTCCGTTCGTAAAATATTCTGCTGTGTTGGGTTTTATCTCAATTTTTTACAAGAGTCCTTTTTTAAACTTCTTTCTTCTTTAGAATCAATTATTGGGTTTTCGCTTTTCTTATTATAAACAGCCGTTTGCATCGTTTTAGAAGAGTTGTAATAGTTATAATATATTTATAGTTTCAGCTATATACTTTTAACTTAACGCTCCCAATATAGATCATTGATAATTTAATTTAATTTATTTCACTTAAAATATGACAAGTTTTATAAAGTATACTACTGGCATATTTTAGGACCAAAAATAAACACAAATTAGCTATTCGATGTTTAAACTACTTTCTAGGTAATAGTATTAGATTCCATTTCAAACAAGTTTGAAATTAAACTTTACAACTGAGGCAGGTTATATCATATATTAAACGATAGTGTTGTCTATAAATGATATCTCTCTATGTACATTGACTAAAAATGATTGTATTGTATAGTTTTTGTCAAAAAATGTATATTAGATAGGGTTTCTTGCTGGTGTGTGGTACTAATTTTGACGTTCATGAACGCCTCCTCAAAGCTCAAACTTAATAAAGAATTTTTGATTTTGATTTTCAAATAATTAGTTTAGCTGTACAATATGAAATGAGTCTAAACTATTTTCTACCTTTTTGTACATATATCGTTACTGCTTAGCGTCTATAAAGTAAAATGCGTCAATTAAGTATCGTATAATACCACTTTTGAAAATTATTGAAATGACATTTTCATGAATATACCTACCTACGCATATACCTACGCATGTGTCGAACTTAAATAATTTGGTTTCGAAATATCCAGAGCTTGATCTATATAAATGACCGTCGGAGCGTTGGTATAATATTTATAAAATACATCCCCAAGTAACGGTTTTTTGATATTTAATTGAGTTATAGTATATTTTTTGCTTAGTTACTTTACTATGTTTTGACTATTAGGTACTATTATTATTATTTGACTTATTTTTGTGTGTGTCATATTATTAATAAGTAGGACTAATATTTTACAATTCTTTGTTCTAAAATTTTCATTTATTTACATATGAATTTTATAAATATTACATTATCTTCACATATGCGTGACTGTGTTTTGATCATGTGACTTTTATATGTGAACATTTTTATTAGGATTCAGCGTAACTATTATTTTTCAGCCTAATTATTTTGTATTTATATCTGACTGCCTTCTGTTTTATTTGCCAAATTAAACAAATATAACGGTTAATGTTTCAAAAAATATGTTAAATTAAATTATTTTTATGTTTGATATAATTACTTCTAAAATACATATGAATTTTATAAAGGAATTCGACATAGGAGAGGATATATTTGGGTGTCCGTTATTTCTTCCAATCGAATGGGCAAAGGGTTCTATGATGTGGTTATTTTTAGATGTGATATATTCAGTCTACGTTTGACGTTCCAAAGGCATAGTATGATTTTTAATGCATTAATATTACCTATATCAAAATGTATGAATCAATCTCATATGAACTATTTCCTTGTTTAATAGACGTACCCTTAGTGAAGGTTTAAGAATTAAAATTGACATTACAGTTATTGTAAATGCACAGCATTTGACTAGAACTGTGTTGATTATGTAGTGTTTTAATATTTAAATATAATCTTGGGTGTCTGATTATTACACACATGTGAGGAGAATAAAAAATTATACCACATACTGTAATTTTGAATACATATAAAGTTTTAGTATATAGGTAGTATATATGGGTACTCTCTTGCTATGGTTTTGAAATTTGAGCACGTAATATTTATACTAATAAATAAAATTAAAATCTCTGTTTGTAATTTCAATTTTTTTTACTAAATAGATGTGCATATATATACAATATCTATATCAAAAATACAATTTTTGCCTGTCTGACTTTTTGTTTCGGCTAACTTCCAGAACGGCTGGACGGATTTTGTCGGGACTTTTTTGATAGATAGCTGAAGTTACTGCGCATAACTTAGGGTACTTTTGATTTCCGAAAATAATCAGGGTTCCGCGAAAAAAAACTCATAATAATTAGAATAAAATCCGATACAATGTAGAATTTTATAGGCAAGTGTTTGAGTTTATGAAAAATATTTTTACTTTATCTGAGCACAATAAAAAATTTCAGGAAAATAATTAGGGTTCCATGTAGAAAAATTAAAACAGGGCGCAGCAGCGGGCATAAAGCTAGTTATAAAATAAAGTCTAAAAGAAATGTAAATAAATAATGATTTATGAAAATAAAACATTCAAACTCTCAACGTTTTCTACTATTTCATAAATAATAATAAGAAAAAACAACTTGTCCTATTTCTGAAATGATTTTACAAAAGTAGATAATGCTCACAGTTAATATTTTTTTGTTGGACCATTAAAATTATTTATCGACAAACACCCAGAGACAGATATTTCTTAAAGTCACCATACTCATACAGATTTCTAAAGAGAGTGATGAGTGTTTAAAGAGCTATCATTGCTTAGTTTCTATAAAATAACTTTATCGCAATACGCCCGTATTCTTCTAATTCGGAATATTAAAAAACGACAAAAAAAAAGGAGAGAAATTTTTGTTTCAAAACTCAAACAGTAGCTAAAATTTTAATTTACACCTTAATTATTATTAGTTAGCGTGCTACACTAATGCTGCAGATTACTTCGCTGCAAAATGTTGTTTTTATCAATTTAATTAAATATATTTTACGACATAAGCACTGAGCACGATAAGCCTGATTTTGCCATGTTATATATTTTTTTTGTTAAGGACTAAGGAAGTAAATTTCTCATTACCAACACTGAGATCCTCTTCGTTGGGCGAGTTGCGTGACGCAGTCAGCGTCGGGAGTACTGGTAGCGATGTCTTGTGCCCTCCAGTACCAACACAGCTTCGTTCTAACTCTTTCAGTAGTAGTACCTAGGCATTTATACTTTTGTTTAGTAAAATATACTTTTGTAAAGTGTCTCAAGGAAATACGCCCAAGCGTTTGAGAAATCGGTTTTTATTAAAGCCAACTAGATATTTATAAATAACTACCTGTGTGCCCACGGCTCCGACCGCGTTTCATATATTCTTGACTGTTTTCAAACCGTTTTTGAAAAATAATGTTTGGATGGTGCTGTCGTGTTTTGTTCACAATTTCATTAGTTTCATTATTTTAAGCGGATCCTTAATTATTTTCGATAAATTAAGTAAAGTACGCGGAGTAACTTCAGCTATCTACCGAAAAAAGTCCCGTCAAAATCGGTTCATCGCTCCGTAGATTAGCCAGAACAAACAGACAAACAACATTTTAAAAAACCGTATTTTTTATATACGTCCCGTATATACATTCATATTTATTTAGTAAAAAAAAATTGTTATTCTGATATTACAAACAGACACTACAATTTAATCATTAGTATAGATTATATTTAAAAGCTTTTTAAAATATTTAAAACATAGATTCTTAGTAACAAGGGTCTACTTACTATTAGACTCTGATAAATAATATAAATAAATGATAAATCTGAATACCTTGGAAAACAATTTCAGTTAATCTGAAATTAAATTCGAATATCTTTTCAAAAGTGTTTGTCTCCTAAAGGAAGTTACTAAAATGAGATATTATTTCAGTTAAAACGCTCGCAATAATTGCTATAGAATTGGAGTGTTTACTCCTTTAGCTAAAAATTTCTTATTAATATTATCACGCTAATGTTTTCATCTGTTTATTGTTCATCAATCTATACTTATAATGAAAGGCTAAAAGAAAGAAATTTGTTCGCCACTTACGCAAAAACTACTGAATCGAAGTCGATGAAACTTGGCATGATAGTAGTTTATACTATTTAGTACCATATACATGTGTAGAATTTAAATTAGAAAACCATAGTATTAAAGTGCATGCATAATATGTAAATGGAATCATCATTCTGTATGTTTATGGTATGAAACTTTGTATTGAAGGTCTTAATTTTGAAAGATGTAGTCTATATCCCGGAGTAACATAGAGGGTTCATTTTTTTTTAGCTTACCCCTAAGTGAGTGAAAACGGGCATGAACTTCACGGGGAAGAAGTCTCGGGCACGGCTAGTGTAATTATGAAACAGAATGAAATATATTTTGTCATTTTTATCAATCACGAAAAGTGCTACGAATTAAAAAAGAAATCGATAAGGCCCACAAAAATTATGTTGTAATAAAACAAGGTTTTGTTATATTATCATATATATATATACATATAATAAATCAGTACATTAAATATGTTTTAATAAATATATAATCGGGGTGGACTTTGTAATATTTATAGATATCAAAAATATCTTATTTACAATTTTTGTCTGTCTGTCTTTCCCTGTATATGCGTATCACTCTGAAAGTACTTAGCCAATTTTAACGAATTTAGACATAGTGATAACTAATAATAAAGTATCTAGGATACTTTTTGTCCCATAAAACACAAGGGGTTCTCCAGAATAAAGGACAAAAGTCAGAATTTTTATTAACGGGTAATCTCGGGAACGGCCGGACAGATTTTGACGAATCTTTTTCTGGTACATAGCTGAAGTCGCTCCGCGTAACTTAGGTACTTTTAATTTTCGAAAATTATTAGAGTTCCGCATAAAAAAAATTAAAACTCATAAAAATTTAATAAAATCCGATTCAATGCACAGTTTTACTGGCAGGTATTTGAATTTGTGAGAAACAACTTTAATTAATGATAGTAACAAAAAAAATTTTGGAAAATATTTCGTTTAAAAAAAATTAAAAACCATATTATCCAGTAAAAATGTACATAAAACGGGCACACAGCTAGTTTATTTAATAAAGTAGTTCAAATACTATGCGGAATTAGTTCAAATATTGGATAAAGCCATGTTACGTCTTCACCAACAATGGACTTCTATGTATCAAGAGCCTATATATTACTTTAAACACAGACGTTATATAAAACGTTCTAATTTTCCGTTTTGAAACTTTTACATATTTGAATTAATACCTATTCTGGCAGCTCCTACATCTTTCGTATTTTTCAGTGAATGATGACCTAACATCGAAATACCTGCCTTGATTTACGAAACATGAAAAGCATATTTGAATAAAGTAAAGAATTATATAATAAATCTATCAGTATTATTTGTAGCTAAAAATAACTTCTTAAAAAAAACATAAAATTAATTTTACCACATGTATTTGAAGATTGAAGTAAGTCTTAGACATAACTAAAAAAAACACCTACGTTACCGATTTAGTTGACAGCTTGATATAACTTTTTTTTAACACGATTTTATTTGTATTTAATATGTGGCGAAATTTTTCACCGTTATTCTAATCGAGTTTACTTTGTAAATTTGCACAGATATAAAACCTGATAACGATATAATCATTTCTTAACGATTCACTAAAATCCTGGCTAGGATCACTAATATAAAATTAAATATATAGGAATATACATTTGTAGATATATATATTGTAGACCTATATATATTTATATATAGGTCTCTATCAAGGAAAGTTACTCAATTTTATTCGAATAGAAGAATTAGATTGATCAAAATCAACTGCGAGGATCTCATTTGATAAAAGACAAAGTTACAAGGGTATTCGTGAAATAATTATCGATCTACACACATAAGATTATGTTTCAAGATGTACATTATAAAATTAAATCTCTTGATTACGACTACCTTGGATTTAGTCTTGACACAAAAACAAAATTAATAGCGTTAATAGGAAACCGAAATTAACTATGTCTTATTTCAAGTACTTCGTTTGGATGTTTTTAATTTTTTTTAAATTGATACATTTACTTGATTTTTATAAATGAGTTGAGTTTAAATCAACTACATATAATATCAGTTGGACCATAATCATATAAATAAATTTTGGATAGCTTTTACCATAGAATTTTTTTTTTTCAAAATAATCTCTTACTGGGGAAAAGTGTTTTAGAGTGAATATTACATTTTTACCATTTAAAAAATACGTAACTTATTAAACAAGTTTGAATTAACAGGGGTTAATTATAATCAACACGAAATGGTTCACGGTGGAATTTTTTTAAAACAATTTTACCTTATTTATAATACAGAATTTAAATTTCAGACAAAATTATAGTGTTGAACAGAAATTACGTGAATAATTTAAAAGGTTAATGGAGAGGCTGACTGTGAACAGGCGTGTTTCGGTCTCATTTTCCACACACGCGAATAGATAATCGGATTTCGTCCCACGTACGCATAGCTACACGGTAAACGATATACGAAAACATACTTAACACCTTTATTTATATATCAGCGTGAAGCTAAATTGACAATTAACCTAACAAGCCTGTCAAAACTCTTAATACGTATGAATAGGGCTTTTTGGCGGCACCTCAGCCTCTGTCATCTAGTAGCTATTATCTTTAATTCAATAGCTTGTGTTCTAGGATCCTATATTGCGTAGTTTTACGTACATAGTATAGTTTTTTTTGTTACTGTGCACAATTCAAGTGAATTGAAAATAATGGTACGAAGTGTTTATACTTATACTGAGGTGCCACGAGAATCCATGGAAAATTCTAAAGGGATTACCATCGTCTTGCTAGGTTGTTTATACAAGTTTGAACTTCAAACTAGGCGGTATGGACAGAAACGTCTCTTAACCTGACCCATCGTACGAATATTTCGACTACTACTCAAAATACACATACAAACCCATTAAGTGAAACATTGCTTACTGTACTATATTTCCAGATTACATGATGGTATTGTGTTTTGTAACTTCGTCAAGTTTGAAAATCTCTCGTAAGGGAACATTCATTAATCACGTGAGGCTTGAATTGAGGAGGGGTTTCGGTAAATATCACCAAATATCACAAAAAAGAAACAGAGCTGCATTGAGATTTCACGTGTATTTTGACTATGACTAGGACCCACCAATAATAGACGTCACCACGAATTACAGAGGTCGCAAATAAACATCGATATTCCCTAAGACACCAATAGATGTGTTCCTGCAGCGTAACAATGAGATCCAACTTCTCTAGTTTTTAATAAACTCACTTTGTTTTTTTTCAATAAGAAATATCATAAATATAGGCCCTTTCTTAATTATGTAAAATTTACAAAATAATAAAAAGTAATTATCGTTAGTAATTCATTAGGACTCCACTAATGAGTTACTCAATGGGAAAGGTAAAAAAAGAACGAATTGAAATGTTAAATATCTCTGTATACACATGTTAATTCATACTTTGTTCAAACTTAAATATTATAAAATTATTCAAATTTACTTTTATGAAGGATAAATTTGTGTGCTGTTTTTATTTTGTTAATTCGAAATAATGATAAATTAAATAATAACTAATTTATAAAATTGAAATGTCTGTTTGTAATATCAAAACTATTTTTAAATAAATAAATATGAATGTATATACGATACATATACCCAAAAAAAAAATCAAATTTTCTTTCTGCCTCTCTGAAGAAACAGACGTTTGTAATGGGTAATCTCCGGAACTGCTGGACCGCTTTTGACGAGATTTTTTTTGGTAGATAGCTGAAGTTACTCCGGGTAACTTAGGGTACTTTTAATTTTCGTAAATAATTAGCGATCCGCTTAAAGAAAATAAAACATAAAAATTTAAATAAAGTCCAATTCAATGCACAGTTTTTACGGGCAAGTGATATAATTTGTGAGGAATATTTTTACTTTATCTTAGGACTTAATTTTTTTTAAGTATAATAGTTAGGGTTCCGTACAAATAAAAATTAAAACGCAGTGAAGAACATATGACACGCGGGCGCAGCCACGGACATACAGATAGTGCTACATAAGATTTAATAAATCTAAATGTCCTAACATTCAAAATCAAAATCAATAAAATCTTTATTCAATTTAGGCCCTAAGAAGGTGCTTATGAACGCCTAAAACACTGCCACCGGTTCGGAAATAACGATTCACTAAAATCCTGGCTAGGATCACTAATATAAAATTAAATATATAGGAATATACATTTGTAGATATATATATTGTAGACCTATATATATTTATATATAGGTCTCTATCAAGGAAAGTTACTCAATTTTATTCGAATAGAAGAATTAGATTGATCAAAATCAACTGCGAGGATCTCATTTGATAAAAGACAAAGTTACAAGGGTATTCGTGAAATAATTATCGATCTACACACATAAGATTATGTTTCAAGATGTACATTATAAAATTAAATCTCTTGATTACGACTACCTTGGATTTAGTCTTGACACAAAAACAAAATTAATAGCGTTAATAGGAAACCGAAATTAACTATGTCTTATTTCAAGTACTTCGTTTGGATGTTTTTAATTTTTTTTTAAATTGATACATTTACTTGATTTTTATAAATGAGTTGAGTTTAAATCAACTACATATAATATCAGTTGGACCATAATCATATAAATAAATTTTGGATAGCTTTTACCATAGAATTTTTTTTTTTCAAAATAATCTCTTACTGGGGAAAAGTGTTTTAGAGTGAATATTACATTTTTACCATTTAAAAAATACGTAACTTATTAAACAAGTTTGAATTAACAGGGGTTAATTATAATCAACACGAAATGGTTCACGGTGGAATTTTTTTAAAACAATTTTACCTTATTTATAATACAGAATTTAAATTTCAGACAAAATTATAGTGTTGAACAGAAATTACGTGAATAATTTAAAAGGTTAATGGAGAGGCTGACTGTGAACAGGCGTGTTTCGGTCTCATTTTCCACACACGCGAATAGATAATCGGATTTCGTCCCACGTACGCATAGCTACACGGTAAACGATATACGAAAACATACTTAACACCTTTATTTATATATCAGCGTGAAGCTAAATTGACAATTAACCTAACAAGCCTGTCAAAACTCTTAATACGTATGAATAGGGCTTTTTGGCGGCACCTCAGCCTCTGTCATCTAGTAGCTATTATCTTTAATTCAATAGCTTGTGTTCTAGGATCCTATATTGCGTAGTTTTACGTACATAGTATAGTTTTTTTTGTTACTGTGCACAATTCAAGTGAATTGAAAATAATGGTACGAAGTGTTTATACTTATACTGAGGTGCCACGAGAATCCATGGAAAATTCTAAAGGGATTACCATCGTCTTGCTAGGTTGTTTATACAAGTTTGAACTTCAAACTAGGCGGTATGGACAGAAACGTCTCTTAACCTGACCCATCGTACGAATATTTCGACTACTACTCAAAATACACATACAAACCCATTAAGTGAAACATTGCTTACTGTACTATATTTCCAGATTACATGATGGTATTGTGTTTTGTAACTTCGTCAAGTTTGAAAATCTCTCGTAAGGGAACATTCATTAATCACGTGAGGCTTGAATTGAGGAGGGGTTTCGGTAAATATCACCAAATATCACAAAAAAGAAACAGAGCTGCATTGAGATTTCACGTGTATTTTGACTATGACTAGGACCCACCAATAATAGACGTCACCACGAATTACAGAGGTCGCAAATAAACATCGATATTCCCTAAGACACCAATAGATGTGTTCCTGCAGCGTAACAATGAGATCCAACTTCTCTAGTTTTTAATAAACTCACTTTGTTTTTTTTCAATAAGAAATATCATAAATATAGGCCCTTTCTTAATTATGTAAAATTTACAAAATAATAAAAAGTAATTATCGTTAGTAATTCATTAGGACTCCACTAATGAGTTACTCAATGGGAAAGGTAAAAAAAGAACGAATTGAAATGTTAAATATCTCTGTATACACATGTTAATTCATACTTTGTTCAAACTTAAATATTATAAAATTATTCAAATTTACTTTTATGAAGGATAAATTTGTGTGCTGTTTTTATTTTGTTAATTCGAAATAATGATAAATTAAATAATAACTAATTTATAAAATTGAAATGTCTGTTTGTAATATCAAAACTATTTTTAAATAAATAAATATGAATGTATATACGATACATATACCAAAAAAAAAATCAAATTTTCTTTCTGCCTCTCTGAAGAAACAGACGTTTGTAATGGGTAATCTCCGGAACTGCTGGACCGCTTTTGACGAGATTTTTTTTGGTAGATAGCTGAAGTTACTCCGGGTAACTTAGGGTACTTTTAATTTTCGTAAATAATTAGCGATCCGCTTAAAGAAAATAAAACATAAAAATTTAAATAAAGTCCAATTCAATGCACAGTTTTTACGGGCAAGTGATATAATTTGTGAGGAATATTTTTACTTTATCTTAGGACTTAATTTTTTTAAGTATAATAGTTAGGGTTCCGTACAAATAAAAATTAAAACGCAGTGAAGAACATATGACACGCGGGCGCAGCCACGGACATACAGATAGTGCTACATAAGATTTAATAAATCTAAATGTCCTAACATTCAAAATCAAAATCAATAAAATCTTTATTCAATTTAGGCCCTAAGAAGGTGCTTATGAACGCCTAAAACACTGCCACCGGTTCGGAAAATAACCCAGTCGAGAAGAGCCGGCAAGAAACTCGATCTGGTTTTTTTTAAATAAATATAATATATATATATTTTTCCATTTTCATCTATTTACTTCTCTAAGTCTAGACATGAGCTGTGAACAGATTTTTTTTGTCCCAAGATATGTGACACTAACTCTGTTAATAAAACGGACAAAACCTTTTGCATGTGTGCCGTATTCTCCAAATTCCTAAAAGAATTTTTCACATAGGTATTTATGAAGTTTTGTTCCATATTTTAAATATTCATCACAAACTTTTCGGGCAACTCATTTTAATATCTAAATAAGTATCAGCCTAATAACGCCCGTTCAACATTCCTTTGGTAATTTAATAACTTATAATTTATGTCAGGGTTGTATAATTTAGCGGACATAGGAAATATTTGAAACATTTAACGAGATTTAACAATAAATAATGTCCTTGCGGGGCCGTCTACGAATAGTACCACCTCATATTTGACCCGTGGGTGTCGTAAAAGGCGACTATGGGGGACTAATAAACTAGGGGATGGGCAGCAGCAACCTCTGAGTACCACAAATACCAACTGCGATCGCCAACCCGTCTGCCAAGCGTGACAATTATGGCAATTCCCCAATTATTGGGGAAGACCTATATCCAACGTTTAAAATAAAGATCTATAAATAATGTAACTATGATTGATACGGTATTGGAGATTTGTTATTGTAGAAAAATATCCAATATATTAAACGAATTTAAAAATATTTGTAGGGTGTAAGTAATTAATGTTTATATATAAAATTATAAAATGCTAAAATTATAGTCTGTAAAATATAACATGAATTAAATGACAGTTATCTGCAAAAAGAGACACATAACTTTGCCGGAACATCAGACGATTGATTTATATTACCATCTGAAAATTTATTCAAATATGACAAGTTAATCGTTTTTTAAAATATAGTGCTTGTAGCAGCGACCACTAAATATTAATTATTATTCGATCACTGCTACTGTTGATGGAAACGATGCCCCTTATGACACAGTGGGCTAGGCAGCAAACAACCGGGGACAAACTGGGCTTACGCCGCTGAATCCTCTCTCACCAATACCAGAGAACGATAAAACTCTACTGACCTGGTGGTGATCTTGGTCCCAGACCTGGAAGCCGCGTGTCATGTATCCAGCGCAGCGCCGTCCACCGATACACATATAACTTTCGATACAAACAAAAAATTTGAAAACAACGTCCACAAATACAGTATATTTATGCATCCGCGCGGCGGCAATCGAAATACAGTGTATATTGCGAATTATTACACGGACGTTATTCAAAAACAAATTTGTTCAGTATCCGATGCAAGTTCAAATGTGCAATCTAATGGTATACCGCACGGCGAGATATTTTTCAGTGGGATGAGGAGATTGGTCGAGATCCATTTGCATTTCATTAATTGAGGCGCATTCAATAAGCGCGCGCGTTCCAAATGAGAGAATTCTCGTCCCCGATATCGGTAAGAAAAGGAATTAAGCAATGATTGGCCCAAACACTGCTTCATAAATAAACCAATATACTACCTAAAATGAGTTTTAAAAATAGAACAATTTACAATAATTGGTTTTCATAAAAAAAAAATAAAAATCTACAACGTCCTTACAAGGTTACGTTATGTTGCACAAATATTAGAGACGGGTCACATTTCGATAGATGAAATCGATTAAATAAAACATTATTTCAGTACTACTACAGTCTATGTTTACACACAGCACGTAGTAAAAACGATGTGTCGGCTTTGGAACTGCGTTTGCCAGTCCATTGTAACTCTAGTTGCCATTTTCAAATTTCGTTTTACAGTCCTGTTATTTTTTATAAATACAAGTGGCTATTTTGTATGTGAAAAATACCGTTTCCTTTCCAAGAAAACATCCATGAACTCACCTTTTATATATTGGCAATAATGAGCTCATCGACCTGGCATTTTTTTAATATGACGGTTTTCATTAAGTTCATATAATTTGTTACTTGTGATTATTATTTTGTATTTGTTATATTGTTTACAATATGACGGACCTTTGTTAACGTTGTTCCAAGTTTAAGACCGAGTTGCTGACGCGTTACGTATTACAGTTATTTTAAGATACATTTGGAGATTTGTCAATGGAGGACAATAAGCTTATTAAACAATGCATGTGGACATTTTACGCCAAGTGACCGGAAGAAATAAGGTGAATTAATACGCGGAAAATTATAACAGAAGATTTGGAACTCCATGTCCGCTTTGATTTCATATGTGACAATGAATTAATAATTAAAATCTCTAGGATTGTTCCAGCGATTCTGATAACATTGTAGATCCTCAATTAAGGTGTATACAGATAAGTCAATAATCAAATTATGTTTAAAATTTTATTCCAGTCTAATCCTAATATTTACTTACTTTAAAATACTGTCTGCTTATACCATTTGCACTTTTAACTATTAATTTCATCGATAATTTCGCAACACTAGTTACATTCGTTTGAGAGCTGTCATTTTAATCAAGCTATATTTTAAAAAGACGTACTAATAATTGTTGTCAAATGTTAATAACTGACAATGGATCTCTCAAATGTAAATCAGATTTATTTTAAAATTCTTTAAATACAACACCGGGTTATATAGAGAATTCTTATGACGAAATTTTTTCAATTTATAAATTGAACAAAAGAAATAAAAATCTAGGTACATAAAAACTTATTAACCGAACGAGTACTGTTAAAAAATATAATATTCTGAAATGTAAACCACCCAAAAAGAATAAATTACAGCGTGCTGGTTTCTATATAGACTTATTAAAGTATGTAATGAAACTAATAAAACATTCATTTTCTCGAGAAATTATATCCGCTCAAGCAATTACCGCAGTGAAATGCATAGAGAATGGAGGAATAAATAAATATTAGATGAAATTCTCGCGGATTAGACTTTGCTTTATATACGGTTAGAATTAAACTTTAACAACTTAAAAAATTGTTAAATTACTCTCATTAGAGCGGTTTTATTTTTCGGAAAAGTTAAAACAAAGTTAAAAGTTTTGATCTTATACAATAAATTTGTTTTAAAGATATCGACGATAAGTTACTAAATCATTTGGTTTAAAATAAATTAAAAGAAATACTAAGGTATAATTTGTTTAAGGTACTCTTTTCTAAATAATACTTATACTAAATACGTACTGTACTTAATTACTTACTGTATTTCATTAATATCTTAAACTATACGTACTAACATGACATTTTGGAATCGACGTCTATTTTAACATTGAAATCTTTCTGATAACGTTCATAGTATTTATTACGTACTTATAAGTTCATAAGATATACATATATTTCTTATTATTATGTTCGTTTTTACTCAGTTTTGAATATTTACTGCTTTCGTTGTCAGGTCTCTTAGCTTAAAACCTATGGGTTGTTTTGCACCGATATTAAAGTCTAACATTTCAAAATCAACTGTATATTTAATATAATTAAGTTACTGATACAATAAAATTCAAATTAATATAATCCGTTTGTACTCAATGAATAATAAATCGGTGACTGGAGTATATCTGATAAATGGTAAGCAATAAACCGTCTCATTAAAGATAAATAGTCATGATACAACAATGTTTTTCTGGCACGAACGATTTAGATACCCAACCTTTCAATGAAGATGTCGGGCCCTGAAATATTAAGGTTCGATGTCTATTTACTCCGACAACACCAAGCTACCATTAAACTTACGTTTTGTGGTACTTATAGCTTTATTTATTACTAGCTGTGTGTCTCCGGCTCCGTCCGCCTTTCATATATTCTTCATTGCGTAATATAGTGATTAAATAATCACTAGAAAATAATGTAAATGTAAAATAATAAGTTATGTGGAGTAACTTCAGCTATTTGCCAAAAAGAGTCCCGTCAAAATCGGTCCAGCCATTCCGGAGATTAGACGGAACAAACAAACGGACAAAAAATTTAATAATTTTGATTTTGCTAAACATGTTTATCAAAAAGTTGTTATTTTGACAATACAAACAGACAATTCAATTTTATTTATTAGTATGTAATATAGATTACAAGTAACGATTACTATTGAAATTAAATTTTATAAACATAGGTGTAATGGTTACTACGTACTTTACCATTTCTTTAAAAAACATCTGATACTAATTTAAAAATTATATTCGTAGAATTACAATAGAAATTCTTAAACGGTTTCAGTTACTATAAAATTATTAAAAAAAATAAGTGGAGAAAAAGTTCATTCTTTTCGTGTTTTGCACTTAATAGGTTTCAAAAATGGCGGAGTCGGATGTCGCTTAGTACCGTCGACTTTGGTGAAATGTTAAAGTGTTACAAAAAAAAATGGAAGTTCTTTTAAAGTAGGTAATATCCGTTACTCACAGTTTGGACGACAAAGTGATATTTTATTTTATAACCCACTCAGTTTCAACACACACTATGGACGTGATGATAATGTTTAAGTTCTTTGTTAACGAATCGAATCTTTATTATCAATTACACTTATTTAAAAATATAGTTATCTTACTGACTGATCAAGATTTATTAACCGATCCAGAATAATTCTGAGTTTGGTTTATTATAGTAAATGTTTATTACTGTTTTAATTCATTTATTATATTTTTAAATCCTGATTAATTATATTTTATTTTGTTTGTTTATAACAATATATAATATAAATGAATATAATATCTAGGTTTTATTAGGTAGTAATGAAATATACATGTGTTAGTCGGTGAAATTAAAATTAAAATCGGTGATTAAAATCGGATAAGCAGCTTTTTTATTAATCCATAACAAACAAAAAATACCTTTTTATATAATATTATATAGTATAGATAAAATAAAATTTATTCACAAACAATATTATTGCGATTTAATCAATGGTTGTGATTGGCGGCCTTCGTAGTTTGTATTACAAATGGCTAACTTATATTTTTAAATTGAAGTATTTTACCCGTGACGAGTATATTAATTTATTAATTGAAATATGTTTCTACGAGGTGACTGACGTCTTCAATATTTTTATAGGAACCGAGATAAAAAGTGTAACCGAGCAATTAACCTAATGTCCATTCTACTCAAGTTCATTGAACTTAACGCCCGTGACGAACACACCTACAGTTTGCCGTCCCTTATGAACCGACTGGCTGGCAACTTGATAATATTTGACTCGTAGGATGATTCGCATAAATTTTTACTGTAATAAAACGTCAAACATAACTTGTCTGAGGCGGGTCTGTCACAGTTTCAGTTATATTGCATCTATATTTCTTAATCTTTTTTAAATTTCAGTGTATTTTAGTTATTACGATAAACATTGACATTTATATTTGATATTCATAAGGGCTCGTCCATTAATCGCGTGATGTTTTTATAAACTTTTAATACCTCCTCCTGGTAATACGTGGTGAGGTTTTAGACTAAAATCCCCTATCCCTATCCCCCACAGAAAATCACGCGTATCTTTTGTTTTACAAAGTATTTGAAATCTAATTTAATTTTATCGTGAATGATTATTTTAACTCCTTATTTTGTTTTGTTATTTTAACTACGATATGACCACGTGACTTCAATAATTAAGGAAGAATAACATGCTGTAATTAGTCTACACATTAATTGTTTCACTTGTATTCCTGGTTGGAGGTCCCTTCATATAAATAAAATAAAGAATAGTATCAGTTATCAATGTATGAAATAACCAGAAAATCAGAGCAAATCATTACCAATGTATGGGACAAAAGGCACTACATAGGGCACTAAAGGTCACTCACGTA
The DNA here is from genome assembly GCA_014132275.2 of Samia ricini. Classification (NCBI taxonomy): domain Eukaryota; kingdom Metazoa; phylum Arthropoda; class Insecta; order Lepidoptera; family Saturniidae; genus Samia; species Samia ricini. The sequence goes on from AP028159.1 coordinate 8,958,787, forward strand.
TCGTACAGCTGTCAGAGATTCGTTTTCAATTATGTATAGTTCGTTAACTGCTCATAAGCCAATTCCACTGCACAATATTACTGACCGTCTATTAAGAGGCTCTCTATCAAAGATTTATATACTACGCAATCTAAAATCTAGTTTAGCTTAAGATAAAATGTGAATGCACCCATAAATAACAATCTTGCATCAAATTGAAAAGAAGAGGATGCCTAGCTAGCAAGGTATCTTTTATTCCAGCATTTTTGTGTGTTCGTCTTGATGCTTTAGTGCTTAGAGTAAATTTTCATGCTTCTTGAAGCTTGTTTTTGACTTCGGACGAGGTCAGCGTAATTTCTCAGCACGCTATTATCTCTATTTCTATAATGTGATATTTTGTAGTCACATTAGTCTGCTGATAACATTCGACATTGTGTAAAACAAGGGATTTTAAAACTTGCAAAATTTGAGTTACATGTTTCTACACCTGTTTTCGATTAAAGTTACACCTTTCGAGATTTGAACTTCACAGAAGCTACTAGTAAATTTTTCAGTATACAATTAATGTTTATTTAACAAGTTACCTGTGGAAGAAATAAAATCAAAACTAAATAAGCACATAATTAGCGAAGAGTCCTAGAGAAAACTTCATAGGTGACTGAAGAAAACCAAATTAAAAATGATCAAAATCGTTTTTATTTCAAATTCTTTATATCAATATAAGTGGCCAGTTCGTAAACAGAACCATCATAAAATTAATTTACCTTTTTTTTAACATTCCTGACAATATTTTCATGAGTATATACAGTATATATTCACGTAAATAATTACTTCTAAAGATATCATTTACAATGTAAGTTTTAATCAATACTATTGTAATACTATTTTCAAGGACACGGAGTCTTCTTCTTTACTTCACAACCAGATGAACATATAATTATGACAATTTTAAGAATAAGAATCATACAAAATTTTCGCTTCAGCATCTCCTCCATTTCAAGGTAATACAAACATTAATAACTCCAGCGTGTACAACTTTCTAACTGCAGAGAAGGATCCACTTAGAAACTTATGATTGCACGCGAAGATTTATGCGCACATCAGGACATAGTGCAGAATACGTTCTGATAATATACATGTTTTTATTTCGTACACTTCCTTCTACCCCTTGAGATCTCTTTCAAGCGGCACCAGAGTAGCAAATTGGATCAATCTATCATCGTTTTCCTCCTACATAAAAAGTGTGCCGTTAACATATTTTCCATTTAGCAAAAAGGATACGCAAATTTTAACAAATTTTCTGATATAAAGTACGTTTTAAGAGCAAAAATTTCCACTTTTGTAGGAGTTATTTGCAAATTGTTTTTGTATAAGTAATTTTTATAACGGTAAGTTTTTACTTTCAGGTGTAAGTAATACTTGTTATAATATTTATGATTTTGAATTGTCGGAGGGAATTATTTTTGAGAAACTTTCCAACGAATCTGTGCAGGCAACTATTTTATTAAACTACACGTACTAAAATATATTTATTAGAATCCATTTATAGACTATGTAAACTCTGAAATATTGTATGTAAACTTAATAGGTACAGTATACGGTGGCATACTAAATCACAATCAAGTCAAAATGGCCGCACGATGCACAGAGGTTCGTGTGACAAAGCGAATGCTTAATTAAAGCAATGCATCACATTTGTCGAGTCGTAATACCTAAAATAGACGAGTTTCGTGTTAACCTTGTTTCTGTTAAAAGTTGAAGTTGTTAAAATATCAGTCTATTTCCAATATCCTTTGTCCTTTTTGATAAAAATAAATGTTCAATATAGAGATAAATTTAATAGCTTGGAAAAATAATCGTGATAATTAAAAGTTAATATGACATCAATATAATTCTAGGCTATTAATTAATAAATAAAACAAAAGTAATAAAAGTTCATTTAATTTCTTTTTAACACTAGTATATTAAAAAAAATAATGAAACGGCTTTATCAATAAATTACTTCAATTAATATGTCGATTACCCGAAAAAATGAGAATTGTCATCCTATTGAGGAAAACAATGGAAAAATGGCGTAAACGCCAGGTTAGTGCTCAAGGTGTTAAAAGACTCGTAAACCTAGCTAATAAATCAACTTACTGATATTAACTTTTTGCATTCATTTACGCATTTATCTGAACTAGTGCTCGCCTGTGATCGAAGTTCTACCATAATTCATAAAAACGCTAATAAGTTTGTTTGCTTTTCATTGTCAATTGCTTAAATTAAAACCTTCTCAAGAGTCACACGGTAAATAAATGTCATGTCTAACATTAACTAGTGATTGATAATGCATTGGTAATCGTAAGGGATAATCATAGCTGTGTGTTTCAACTATAATGTTTTATCTATGGATGCGTGTCTGTGTCAAACTACTGGTATTATAGTGAGTAAACTGTATTGTTTTGTTAACTTAATTAAATGTTGTGCATAACTTTAAAAAATATTAGCATTCTACACTCATTCTCTATATAAATTACAAGTGTGCGAAATTTCATACTCCTCCGTCCGCGTAAAAAGGGGTACAAAGTTTCTGCTTCCCATATAAATATTATGATGTACTAATCTATATGACGTCTATTATTTGTAACCACAAAGCAGCAGAGGGTTTTGTGGAGAAAATGATGATAATTAAGAGTCGTGCATGTTGTGGTTTTGATAACAGTATCACTGACTTAGAATAATTTGAGTTTAGCGAGTCTCATTTGCGTATTTTAAATGCTTTGCGGTACAACTAGATATAGTAGTTTTGACATTACAGATTTATTATATGCGTTAATCGAGCTTACTGATGTTATATTTAATTTGTTAATTCATCTGGTATACAATTTTAATAGTGTCAGTTTGTTGTCCGCAATTTTCTTCATATTAATGTTCCACGAAAGCTATGTTGAAAGTCGGTTGTGTTTAATTTATATTTTTCAAATCTATACTAATAAATAAAATTGAAACGTAGACTGTTTCAAAACAAATATATACAGGTGACTTTGAAATCAATTGCAATAATTTAATGGGAGCTTATAATTATGATTCTGAATAAGTACAAAGCAAAAATTAAAATAATTAAATAAAAACACTATGCTATGGTTTCCTCACAATGTTTTCTTTTACCTAAAACTCAGATTGATTTTAGAGTTGGATAGGGCGAGTTTAAACCCGCGTCCATTGACGTGGTATCAGGTCGCACTATCCACTGCTCCATCATCGCTTCAAAAGCGCATCGTATCACTGACAAAACTGAAAAATCACTGTTTCAAAAATATACAAAATTTAGCTAACTTGAACGGCGCCACACATATGTATATAGATTTAGATATTGACAGACAGTTATTATTACTACTATTTGATTCCATCTATCCAACCGTAAAGTCGCCCACTACTGGACTTGGTCTCCCTCAAAGATAAGGGGGGAATTTGATTGAAATGAAATATTAAATCGTAGACATATATTATGTACGAAATTGAATAATCGTCAGTCTCATACAATAAAATCCGTTGTTCCTTTGGAATAAGAAATCGGTATTGTCTTTTGGGATTCCAAATCAACAGAAGGGAAAGAAGTAGGTAGACGTTTTCCGAATAAAGTAAACATAAAAAAGAGATTTTCTTGTAAAGCCATTTATATCAATATCTTTATTATTACAAAAGTACTTACTTTATATTGACAAATAACGATTAAGATATAAGACGAGATAATATAGACTAGACGGCTAATTAATAATATCGTGTTCATATGATCAGCGACGCATAATCGCAAATTTTTCTCCTCGACGGGATAATTAACCTTCAGATTCAGGTTCAGTGGATTGATATATATAAAAACTATACTTGGTCCGAATCCGCAAACATTTTTTCATCGCTGTAATTGCAATTTTTCGCATTTTTTTGTCTCTTTCTGGGGTTTTTTTTTTGCATTTTACTCAAATCGAAGACGTGACCGTGCCAAACGGATCTCAAATTCGGATTCAGTGTCTCAAAATACATGTTCGTAGGAGGGTCTCGTCAAAGTTTTTTTTATTTGCCGGTGTTATCGAATCCGTAATTACTTAATAAATTAAAATATTAATAATATTCTATTGACAAAATGACTAAATCCAATTCAAAGACTTTCACTAAAATGGAAGTGTTAATACAGATTAATTTGCACACGTTAAAATGAGATAAAAAAACAGCCTCACTCTTACTGAATCGTACTTAAGTATGGTTACCAATTACTTGTAGATATTTTTAAATAAACTTACTATTTTATGTTGATTCACATTAGATATACATTACAAACATACGTTTTTTTCTCGATATTAAGTCTTAATATATATACATAGGTACTAGGTATTTATAAATCATAGTGGTTATAGGTTTTTGTAATATACATTATATGATTGAGAAATAACGCAAGAGTTTTATATTGTGGACAAGTTTCTTTTAAATTGTCAACCGATTTCTTTCCATAGTTTAACTAAAATCTAACACGTTATGGATAATGTTATTCATCATAATAAAATAAATACATATATACAATAAATAAAATAAGAATATTTGCCTTTGTTTTTGTTGTAATACAGTAAAGGACATTCAATTTGAATTTCTTAGTCACACTTTCCCCGAAAAAAGGGTTCATGTTTTATTTATTTTTACATATATTTAAATAAAATGTCCTTTGTTTGAATTACGTCTACAAATAAACAATCAATTATATGTGTACGTAAAACTTATATAAAATGTCGTTTTAGATGTCGTATGACTTTTATTGAAATTTTATTTGTCTTTGGATTCTATTTTTTTTTTCTTACGTTAACGATAAAAATATTATTAGTAAATATGCCATATTTACTTATGTTAATTTTTTATTAAGTTTTTTTTCATTACTTTGGGTCGAGGATACATTTTGTCATATACTTATCACTAATTTTATATCCAATAAGTAACCAAACAATTTGTTCAAAATCATTTGATACAGTGACTAATGTAAAAATATTATGGAGTTTTAAGAGAATATTGTGGAGATAGGAATTTATCAACGAAAATAAATATTGGCTTTACAACAAGCCGCAAAAAAAAAACTAATGCGCTTTATTTCAAAAACAATTATTTACCTATCACCTTATTACGTCTTTTTTTTTTTTTTTTTCGGTAAAATAAATTACATTTCATTTTTGTTGTGTCATATATTTTCTTAACTCATTACACAATAACATTTTTTTACATTGTCACAAGTTAAATGTTGATATTAGTAAATAATAACGTTAGGAGTATATATATATATATATATATATATATATATATATATATATAACTGTATATACTGAATGTAACTTGTAATACGATTGGAGAAAATAAATATACGTATTGAATACAGCTCCTGATTTGTTTGATATGATTTACAAATATCTCATGATACTAGCTATTATTTAAAAAAAAAATGATTTTATATTGAGAATCATATTATTTCGACATTATTGGGGTATTTGCTTTCAAAGTGGAATTAATAATAGCATACTCGTGAGAAATGCTGAGAACTAATTTATTCTATAATATAACTAGCTGTGTACCCGCGGGTTCGCCCGTGTATCATATTTTCAATTCCGCACAATTCTTCACTACGTGATATAGTTTTTAAATAATCATTGAAAAATTATTTTTTGTTGCTTACAATTTTTTGGTTCTCACAAATTCTCAACAAGTTCTCACAAATTCAGACTTGCCGGTAAACCAGTCCATTTTAATTAATCGTAATTTCTTTTTAAATTTAATGAGTTTTTATTTTTTACGTGGAATCTATTATTATTTCCCTAAACATTTCTTGATACTAAGAGAAATCAAGGTTATTTCTCGACATTCCAACACTTCCGAGTAAAACTATGAATTGAATCGGATATTATTTACAATTTCGTGACTTTTAATTTTTTTATGCGGAACCATAAATATTTTCGAAAGATAAAAGTAGTTTATGTTACGTTGTGTAACTTCAGCTATCTGCTAGAAGAATTCTTGTCAAAAGCGGTCCTGCCGTTCCGGAGATAACTCGGAACAAACACACAGACAAATTTAAAAGCTGTGTTTTTGGTATTCGTACATTCTTATGTATTTATTAAAAAAGTTGTTATTTTGATATTAAAACAGACACTTTAAGTTTATTTATTTGTATGGGTAATCTAGGAACACCTGGTAGATAGTACTCTTGAAGATAATTGGTATATTCAACAATATGTAATACCAAATACTGATCAAACATATTCTTGTTTCAAATTATGAGAACATAATACAAATAATGTTGCCGTAAATTGTTATATAAAACAGGGATTTTAAGTTATAACTTTTACCAAGTACTTCTTTTATGAGATATTTTAAGAACTAATTCGTAAACTGGATGTTTAACCGATGGATTTGCGTTGCTATTATAATTCTGATTTGCATGGTATGAAATAGGAAAAAGTATACAGGCCATTAATTAAGGTTAAATGATTTTTAGATTAATAAATAAATAGTGATAAAAAATAGCAATAATTGAAAAACCGCACGCGTTCTATAAATACGTGTGGTCTCGCGAGAGCCAATTCACCGAAATTACTTAATATACGCTCTGTCTCATACTTCAAGCTAAAAATAACGCTATTCGCTCGTGTGAGTACTCGTATAGAACATTCTCGATCATCTGGTAGGTATAATGCCCTTTTTTTTTTTTTTGACGGGGAAATGCATTTACGCACTACCCTTATCTATTGTATTTGAGGGATCGGAGTCCCCCAATACAATAGATAAGGGGGCACGGAGTGACGAGCTCCGTGCCAGTGTGGGACTCACCCGGGCGAGAGTCGCCCGGAAATACCCATTAAAACCCCCCGGGGCCGTCCGCTGCATTTGGGGTGGGGGCGACACGGGGTGGCTTTCGCAAGCACCGCGTCGCAGGTATAAGGCCCTACCAAATTATTCTGTCGTTTTGTGTTACTATGTTATCAAATCTTAAAGTGCCACAATTTTTGAAATGATAACATCTATAACAGCGTTGAGTGATTTACGGCAGGAGAAAGTCTTGTAGATTCGCGTCACCTATGACGTCAGCTATCAACGACATGTCCAATGTAAGACAGTCAAGTGGACTCTTTCGTTTTGCCTCATCTAAAAACTATTTTTGTTTACGTAAAAATATCATTATTTGAAAAATTCTATGGTTGGTTTCTACCCCATAACCAAACGGGCACTTTTTGTAACTTGTTTTAACAAAAGAAGTACAATTGTTTAAATTTTTAAGATGCCTCAAATACCTACCAAAAAATGTCAATCAGCACTCGCATTATAAGTTGGGAAAACACGCATCTTACGATAGTACAAATTTTACTACTTACGGAAGTAAAATAGTATTACTATGAAACATAAAAAGGTGTTTTTCTTCTATTAAAACTTTTACAGATTCCATTGATTTTATAAATATAATTATGTATGCATATCATTTAAGAATACTAATGTTGCAGCGAATACTGCCGATCTCGGAGTTCTTGATCCAGCGCTTTACAAAACGGATTGTCTCGATGAAGATTTTATGTGGCCTGAAGGACATGTGGTAAGACTCATTAAAATTACACATATATAAATTTAAGTAAATTATAGCTATCTACCGCTATGTGCGCAATCAGCGAAACTACTGAATGGATATCAGATGAAAATAAAAGATATTAAGATATCTTCATTAAAAAAATTGTATAAATAGTAAACAACGCTGGCAAAGTCGCGCTTATCATCTATATTTTAAATATAGTTTTTCATTTGTTGTAAATATATGTTTTTTACTAATTGTGATCTAAAGTTTCAGTCAAACAAAATTAAGCATATTTGAATTTAATATATTTAGTTAAAAATAACAGTTATAACTTACGCAAGTTTGGTTTAACATTAAAGACGTTAAAAGAGAAATATTTTTAGAAATTTTCCTGTTAAAAGAAGACACGCAAATTCTTGATAATGAGGTTTTGCGTAATAAATGAAAGTTATATTTCGGGTGGTATTTTAAAGAATGTTTTGACTTTTTTAGCGAGACAATAAATCTCACTTTAATAATTATGGTGATTATTTCAGTCACGTTTATTAATAAAATGAATAGAAAACAGTAAGGATACATATATCCAATTTAGAATATAAACACAATAACTCGTACCTAGACATTAAGTCAGAATAATTATAGTTAGAAGCATTAAAAAATTTGCAGTTGTTATAACGATATTTTATCGCATTTTAATCTCGGATTAAACCACAAAGTAAGAAGATATGGATTGAAAAGAAATTCTCATTGTAATATTTTTTGGTAACTAAAAGAAGTTTTATCAATTTTTGAATTTTTATACTTTAATCAAAATAGTACTAAGTCTTAATAAATAAAATAATGGGTGTAAATAATCTTATAAAACCCAACAACGTTGCCGGAATGAATATTTATATTGTGTACTGTTCGTCCGCCGTTTGCCATTTGCAGTCTCTGTATTTTTTTGTAACAGAAAATATATATTTGCTGGGGCTACGTTATGAGAATCTGAACCTTTACTGAAACTGGCAACACCGATCAGGCCAACAGCATTTAGTTAGTTTGAAAAATTTGCACTGTTTAAATGTTGAATATTTTGGAAATGTGATGCAGTGAATTATACAGATTATACAATTTTAGGTTAAGTTGTTTATTTGATCGTAGATACAATAGTAGATCTATATAGGATGATGATATTATATATTCCCCCCTACAGTCGCTATATCTGATCGTACAGTACTACGCAATTTTTGTATGAACTGAAACAATTCTTACAACCCAGGACTTACACTAGTTCTGATCATTTCATATGTTTGTTTTTTATTATTGTTATTTTTTCATTCTTGCTTATGAATTTGTCGACTGATCGTCTGTGAATGTCAAAGCCCCCTATTGAAAACCAGCGTTGCAGTATCTAGCGCAAGGTGATGCTGCAGCAAATAGTTGAATAGGGGACTGTTGTTGGATTCATTCGTAAATATTTATAATGTGTGTTTTTGTATTTGTAATCTGTATATCTATAATCCACAAATTCAGATAAATTTCTTCTTTCCTTCCTTTTTTCTATATCAGGGTTTTAAACCCATTTTTAACCAATATCGAAATTATGTGTTATATTATTTTCATCAAAAGTTTTTAGTGGGATAGTTTACCTATAAATTTGAAAGGGCGATGGCTTAGTGATAGTGTAGTCGGATTCTGCATCAACGGACATAGGTTTTTTAATCCATCTATGCTAATTTATGCTTAAGCGTATTTTCTAATACCCGCTTGGATAATGTAAAAAGCAATGTCTATCTGTCTGTATGCCTGTTTGCCCGTCAATTGTCTTACAACTCGTACTCGAACAAATGTACCGATTTACATGATTCTTTTTTAAATTGTGGACTTTCGGCTACGGTGGTATCTGGTCAGAATTCAGTTTAACCACTCGTACATTTTGTTGCCCAAAGAGATGAATATGAAAGTTGAGGGATGGTGGGAAAAAGGATGCCCCAACAAATGGATGGAGTGTGTGAGGGAAGATATGAAGGCAAAAGGGCTGAATGAAGACATGTTGGCTGCTAGAGATGTATAGAAGAAGAAGACACTGCGCCGACCAAAAATAACAAATAGGGAGCAGGACGACGATAATGACTCGTATACCTTGTGGACGACGTTAAATAATATGTGTTAGTATTATATAGGAAAAGTAATCACAATAATAGAAACAAAAAACTTTGCAAAAGTCATAATTATCCTTTTCTTACATTCTTATCATTACATTATATAAAAGGGAATGTCTATCCATCTGTCCCTTATTTATTATTAAATATTAATATTAAATACAGATAAACTATTCAAGGAAATAAAAACATTTTTTGCAGATACATTAAGGTTTCAACTGTTTTATGTATTATTATTTTTCTATTAATAAGAACGTTAAAATACAACATATTGTGATAATCCACGAGCGGCATAAGGGCCATTATTCTTTGAATTTAGATGTTAAACATGTGACACAGAATCTCAAAACGCCCACCTACCTATTTTAATCCCTTCATAAAATTACGAGTTTTATGACGGTCACTGTTTGATGGCTTTCGAAGTAAAACGTAAATATCAAACAATTGTAGCACACGATCGTAACGTTTGGGCAACAAAATTCTCCAGAAAATATTATAGTTAGGTATAATATAGTTTTTATCACTGAGCAATATCATATTATGTTTTAAAACAAATATTAGGTCGGGAAAAGTTTCTTCGCATATCATATGAAAACTCAAAACATTTTTTTCCAAACTTTATTTACATTTAACTACAGTATATTATATATGTTTATTCCGTGTGGTACCGGCTTAAGAATAGTACCACCCCATACCTTCAAGTGGCTGTCGTAAAAGACGACTAAGGAATACATCAGGAGATGGGCAGCAGCATCTTCTGAAGACTGCAAACACCTACTGCGATCATCAACCCGCCTGCCAAACGTGGCGTTTATGGCAATTCCCCCCTTACGTTTGGGGGCGACCTAGGTCCAGCAGTGGATGCCTTTACGGTTGGATGGATGGATGGATATATATATTTTGTTTGATGACTTTCTGCCAACTTGTAGGTAGCGCCATGATCCCGATGCTGTAGAAACTTTGGTATTTCTGATAAAAAAAACGCGGCAAGTAGTTTAGGCAGTCCTCTCTTGATGTTAACCTAACACTCCCTAAAGAATTTTGAAGAGATCGAAACAGGTAGAAATCTGAAGGTTTATTGATCAATTCCGGCCGGTATCTCTCAACTTCTGGCTTTAATCTCATTAGTTGATGGCTGTAGAGATCCGAATAAATGGTTCGACCCTGCGGTAGAAGCTCATAATGAACAATGCTCTTCGAATCCTACCATGCAATATAATAAATAACCGGTTATTTATTGTATATATTATAGATTGCGAGTTGCCCCAGGTTTTGCCACAGCCTGTGAAACCTGACCGATCTTTAACCGGGACCTTTTTCGCAAGTTCTCGTCGAACATGATTCACTTTTTATCGTCAGTTATCAATCTCTTCAAAAACGGTTCGGTTTCATTACGTCTCAATAAAGAATCGTAAATGAATGAAATGAATGACACGGTTCATAAGGTTTATTTCAGTGAGCTCGTGTGACATCCAAATATCGAGCTTTTTTCAAATGGGTCAAAATTGTTTTGTGTTCTATTCCCAGTTCTTTAGCTATGCTGTAACTACTAATATCTTACTCCACTTTTTCAAAAATGACGTCCACTTCATACGTAATAGAGCGACCAGAGCAAGGTGCATCTTTGATGTCAAAATTCATGGATCGAAAACGCTGAAACCAACTTTGTGCTACTCCTACTGACACTGCATTAGGTCCATAAACGTCACAAATATTTTTCGTGGCATGCGTTGCATTTTTTACTTTTTTGTAATATAATTTTAATAGGTATCGAATTTAGTCGTTAGATTCACTCATTTTGGCAGAAAGAAGAACAAATGAAAAATAACTGGAAACAATATTTTACTAGTTTGTTTCTTTTTTTGAAATTTAACCTTTTTAATGTTATCAAAACCAGTCAGGTATAAATAATTCAGGCAATAAAATTTTATAACAATTACTTTTCCTGCGACCTAATATTACCTATATTATAAGTGTCTTTTGTGGAAGTGGAAATAATATAATTACTAATTTTTATATATAGTGTAAATATGTCAGTATCAATATGTCTGTAATATGTCACATTAGTATTAAAAATATTAAAATTAGTTAATAGTATACTACAAGGAGCTACTTAATTTTTCTTAATAATTAAGTAGATATCAATAATTTTGACATGAACATTAACCTATTATTTATACATATTGAAATAATACATTTTTAAAGTAGAATCGTAATTCAATATATTGAAATTTAGAATAACATCTAAATTATTATCAATAGATGTCTTAAGAAGAAACATTTATATCGGAAAATTTACATTAAAAGAAATTAATCGTCCATTTCAAATCCTAAAACGTTATTATTCTATTATTTTAAAGTTAATTGGCTTTTGCATTAATTTCCCAAGGGTCGCGTATGGTTTACTTTGAAATACGAAGCGGCGACTGAAAGACTGCAAGTGCATATTCTAAAAGCCAAACATCTACCCTCCCGCACACCGGCGCTCGCTAATGCATGCGATCCATACATCAAGTAAGTTCACCCTAATCTATAGTTTCTAATACTCATTTTCCTGTGTACGATTAAAGGTAGATCTGACATAATAATTATTTAAATTATGAGAGGGAAAAATATGAACAGTTCACACGAGATTGAAGTGAAACTATAGATATTATACTATTTATTATATTTTTTCTCGGTAGACAATAGTGTTGGGAGTTTACGAAGCACTTCACAAAGAGGAGACCACGGATATAATAAACACTGAATAAAGTGTTCTATCTCATTCTCTCGCGCGTGAAATCCTATAGATGTATAAGTTTGCCTCTTTTTAATGTCGCTTTTTCGTTTCATCATGTTTCGGAACACAACAGGGCTAAATAAGTAAAGAAATATAACAAAGAAAATTAGTTTACAGAACAGAGTAGAAAAATGTACTAAACTCATTTATCGTTGCTTTTTATATAATTTGCTTTATTAGTATGGATCGAATCTAGTAACTTCCTTTTTAAAACAGTTATTCCTAACTGATTACATTGAAATTTTACATATACGTTTAGTTTGGATAACAATGCATGGTTAACTATATGATGTCATTCTAAGTCTAATATGACGGACTCCCGAAGATAGCGGACCTTTCATTGATTATACACCTCATGATATAAGTTATCAAATTCACAATATTTCAGTTCAACTTTACTGTTTAAGAACTTGTTTTACAAAGTTTTTTTTGTATTCATAATTTTATATTTATACATACCTATGCGAATAACACGTCGAATAAAGCTTCACGCATCATGTAAAAAGAAATGTAATATCATATGAACAATTGAAACAAATATATGTAAATATCACGTTACGCTGTCACATGCTTTGAAAATTTCTACAAGTATTTTAAAATGTTCACGTTCAAGGTTATTTCTTTGTACATAACAAGTCGTAAACCCTTTTTTTTAATAACTGGTTACGTTAAATTTGAAAATTGTACGTACATGTTTAGAAAATTCTCAAAAAACATACATTTTTAAATATGGCAATTGTTAAAATGAGATTAAAATTTGAGAATATACATTTGAACCTTTTGATTTTTCTGATTTTAATACTGCACGTTAAATGTACAAATAAGTACAATTGCATTCTATTAGATTCTGATTATGTTTTGGGTCAATAATATCGGATTTGACCACGATATCCAGCAGTGGACAAAACACATTTTGGCTCGATAAACTTTCTCCCGCACACACTCCGAGTCCCCTTCCGCCAATTGCACAAGACGTGTTCGGACCCCCTCTGGGGAAGCTCTTGTAGCCGCTGTCAGCGCGATACAGAGACACCGCATGCACTAGCATCCACACGCATCATATTACACACACATACTTGCACACTACACGTAAGGTACATAGGTTCTGTAAGAGACCTTTTTTTACTGTACAGGTTTACTAACCGTTAGGTTAGCTAAGGCAGCTCAAGCCAATGTTTGTACCAATTTGGTGCCCTTGTACTGGCTACCATTTTTAGACTGAATGCTTTCAGTGGATATGCGAGCGGCATTTATTCCATGCAAACTTAGTCCCCTGTTTCCTTCCTGGATACTATTATCCATAATGCTATACTATATACCATAACGCTATCATTATGGTAAATATTTTTATACCAAATAATACATATCCACCACCGCCATGCCCGTACGTTTTGATTTTTTCCATAAATAACTTATTGTACAAACTAGGAGCCTTTGAAAATGAAAAAAAATCTCTATTTGTAGCCTCATTTTCAGATGTTCATCAAACATTTGATGGATAAAATTAAAAAAAGCTAACCGTAGAGGCATAGCCAAAGTCTTTCTTATTATATAACTATGTGAAAATTAAAAATCGGTTCAGTTTTGGAGGAGAAAAAGAGTACTACGGTCAACGATGTGATGTTTTCGTTTATTTAGCTTAGGTAAAATCAGCCCGAGCTGCAGTTGTCCCTTTCTTGTTTTATAACTCTTTCTTGGAGGCGCGACGACGCGATAGCAATAGATTTCTGATATTCCTATTTTTCAAAATTGTCGCCGATCGCATGTCCTTTTAAGCGCTCGACCCAAAGTCATGTGAAGCTATCAAGGTCCTTCGAGTCAAAAGCGTTTGGACAGTAAAAAAAAAATGAACATTAAAAATACTGTATCAGCTAAAAGAAGCCTATTGTATGTTATAATATGGCTATAGGTAATACCTACCAACTAAAAGCTAGGTAACTAACTCTAAAGCTCAACTTCTCTCACCGTTGTTAGCAAAGTTATATTGCGTTATATCTAAAAGTTGTTGTCTTATTCGAACAAATTAATTAAGTTTTCGAACAATAACAACATACATTCGTGTTAATTATGTTCCAGGTCCCTTGTGATCCATGAGTCATTGCGCACTTGTTAACAATTACGTACCTACGACTTTTTCAATGGAATGTTGTGTGTTATTTTTAGGTTTGCGTTACTATTGTAATGTACTAATCTCTTCTTGTTTATTAATTGTCACTACTGTATCATTTCATTTAGAAAATATTGTGGTAGGTTACGGCCTCGGTCGTACCCCACGTTTAGGCAAAGTACCAGGCTGCAGTTTTTATTTTTTTCTACCCACATTTTTTCAGATTTAAGAAACACATTATTTTATAGAAAAATGTATAAGATTTAAAATAATAGTTTTATAATATTGTGCTTAAATTGTATAATAGACAAAAATAAAAATAAAAGGTCTTTTGCCATGGACCCTATAAAAGGATATAATAGCTCTCAATTTTTTCCTAGAAGCTACAATCAACTCCCAAAATATATCCCAAATTTAGATTAATCGATTCATGGGTTCCTGTTTTAAAAAACCAATCAACTTACGGATCTTATTAGATAATTAGTACATGAAAACCCTCCCGATATTGTTTAAATATTTTGGAAGGAAAAAATCCTATCCTGTACTATATTCTAGGGCCTTTAAGAGGGCTATTTATAGTTTTTAAAAACTCAACAAATTTTCTCGTTACAACCACTTACAGGGATTGGAAGCAAAATACTAATTTAAATTAACATTAATATAGTAATATTTTCATAAGAAAGTATTTCAGGATCCAACTGATGCCAGACGAAAGACGGGTCTTACAAACGAAACAAAAGAAGAAAACGTGTAATCCATTCTTTGATGAAACGTTTGTTTATCAAGTGAGTAAAAGGGCGATTAAGAAATTCATAATAATTTTTGCTTGTGTCGTGAATCATTTGCTCATTTTTTTTTTTTCATAGAATGATTTTCGCTAACAAAATAATAACTTGTGTGTATTATTGTCGACTATTTACATATAATTAATTAATATCGAACGACTTCGTCACTAGATTATTTACGTTTTTTAAAGTGTATGCATTTTTACAAAAGGACTTCTGGAAACTATCCACGTATGTTTGCGTGTTTTTTTTTTGTTTGATTTACTTTTTTCTTTGTCTTTTATTTACTTGTGATCAAGTAAAGCTAAATTTCGCTTTTCTCTATTGGACTCAATTCGCGAGACGAATTGTATTGACTGCCTATTTTTTTTTAATAAATGTGATTTACTCAGCAGTGGAGTTCGGATCAAGATTATTTATTGAATATTTCTTCCACATTCAGATATAAAGGTAGATAGATATTTGCATGTTCATAAAACATGTTATTGTTATAATGGATGTCGAATAGTAAGACAATTAAAAAACATGAGTCCTAATATTAATTACTATTTTTTTATTATATAAAAGGGACTTAAGTTTTAACTTCGTACTATCGCAATTCAGTTAAATTTGACATTTGACTCTAAACAATTTTACTAATTTTCTAACTTTGAGATTTTGTTTTCACAAATACTTGATAAAACTCGACGCGATAATAAAATAAATGTTATAAAGTAACAAGAACCTTGAATCGGCGTATAACTGTAAATATTCCAGATAACTCCTAGACACTTTGATATGAAACTTTGCATTTCAACTTTCTGGAGTGAAAATTGACGTGAAATTGACTATTATCTGTGTTGTATGTTATGTGTCATATAGTTTGATTAAATATGCCATTTATTTAACTAAATACGATTTTGTATCATTTACCTTCACACTGTGGTATTTTTAGTGAAACAACAAATATTACTCAAGAAATTATATAGTATAATATTTGAGGTTACATTTACTAAATTCAGATTTACTTTATTGTAGATACCACCAGGTAAGATCGATGGCCTAACCCTCAAACTATCAGTTGTGGATATAGGGCGAGTAGGTAAAGGCAAGCAATTAATTGGACACATTGTTCTTCCGTTGACTGAGCTGGAAGGTGTTGCACCAGACGAGGAACCGCAGCTTTATAAACTTGATATTGAAAAGGTATTTAAGGTTTAAAATATGTATAAATAGTATGAAAAAATAGACTCTCTTACAGAATTGGGGCGAACAGGTTCTTGAATGACTGCCGCGTATCGGAAGATGCAGCGTGGAGCGTCCCATAAGGTGGACCCGCTGGATGCGGTAAGCACAAAACTGACCGTCGTGGAGATCTTTGGGGGCGACCTATGTCCAGCAGTGGACGTCTTTCGGTTTAATGGATGGATGAACATAATTAATAACACCTAATATATAAAGATATGGTTTTTTTTGTTTCATTTAAATGTAGTTCTTATGGGAATTAGTAAGAATTAGTAAATATAAATTGATTTCGAATAAAGAATTTACAAAACTATTTCTTTACTTATCTCTTAGAGTAATAATTAATAGTAATATACCACTAGTCGTCAAAATTCGATCACAATCATTGCTTTGAGAAAAATGGAGATAGGATTAACCGTTTCGATTTTTTTAAAGTAAATATATTTATTAGACAAATTAAAATAAAGAAAATCGGGTGACAAAGAGAGAAGATAAAGGTAATGAACTGTTTTGTCCTTGTCTATTTACATTTAAATAAGAAATTATTTCACAGGACGTTCAGGAACCAACATCGGACTTAGGAGAGATTCTAGTGTCACTTCTCTACAATGAAAATCTACATCGACTTACTGTCACTGTTATTGAAGCTCGAGGACTCAAGGTATGTTTAAATATTTAATCTTAAACATATTATAATTATTACCGTTTTAGCTTTTTTAAATGGTTAATCCACTACAGGATTGATACATAAGGTAAAATGCATACACAAACATAATACGAGATATTATTCTTACAACTTGAAATTACAATAAGTTTTAACTGAAATACTAATGAATAAACAGACGTTAATTAAACTTTACATTAGATTAATGGTTCATATTCAGTAACTGTTATCTAAGTAGAAGGTAGAGGTTATATTGCCTTTCATTTCAATACATTAATATACGCTCATCTCGTTAACGATTTGGGAATATCAATGGATGTAAAAAAATATTCTTCTCTACAATAAACAACACTGTAAAGATATTATACATGTGTAGTCGAAATTACTGTCTAAAACAAATATACGTTTTTATTGAGTACATTATGATTTTCATTGTTACTCTAAAATCTACATACAAAACAAGATAAGTAATTCAACAGAATCTTAATTAAACTGAATTGTTAAAATGGAATGCTTTCAACAAAAAAGAATATCCAGTACGAGGGTCAGGACTGTGACAAAGAGAAAAAGCGTTATTTTAGCTTGAGTGTTTAGATTTACATTTGACTGGCGATACTTGTAGAAACTTCTCCAATAATTCAGGAAAATGTTTGAAACTTCTTATACGGACAAGTACGAACTGAGTTGTTTGAAATTTATTTTTAGAATAATACAGTCAATGGGTTTATTTCTTTTGTTTGTTCAATTTTGCAATAATATTTAAATGCTCTTTGACTAAACTCATATATTAATAATCATCGAAAGATGAGCTGTTGATTTCATTAATAAATACGTTATAACAATCATAATTACAAATTGTATTTCACGTGGATATTTTAAAAACGCCTACGTAAGGCGTTATACTATTTATCCTTAAATCGGTCAACCCTAAAATGCTTTGAAGTCTATAGCTCTAAGAATAGGTATGCCTTTAAAATAAGAAAGGTAATCCTTTTCAACCTCCAAATTGTAGTCTAACTATTCCTTTAATAAAAGAAGCATTTTCTAAGAAGGATGATACGTTAAAAAATCTAAAACAACTTCTGAGGATAAATATTAGAACATTTATTTTGTATAAAAGCGGACTCACAAAACAGATATTTTATTGTTTCCAGTGTTCAGATCACTGTAAAATAATCATAAATATTAGTGAATTGAAGCAAGTATATTTATACGGTATAATTGAATTGTAAATTGGTACTTTATGTAAGTTTTTGCTATGAAATAATAAGAATTATCCATTAGTAAACTCTTTTATATCTCTCATTTACACTTTATGTTCAGGTTCATTCTATATTTCATTAACTAACATTAATTATGATTTATTTAATTGTTCCTTCCAATATACTTCTAACAAATCTAGTTGGCTGCGGTTTGAGATGAACAAACTGAAACATTATATCACAAACTATTTTAACTTAAGCGTACTATAGATACAAAGCCTCAGTTATACACGTCATATCGAAAACACGACAGAGTTTACGAAAAGTTTGACAACGGAAGTACACCTGCGCTATACCTATTTCTCCTGTAATATCTGAGCACATCTGCGTTCACGTCTGATAGAATTTTTTTATAGCGTATTAAGTTTAGTGTTACACAGTAACCTCAT
Organism: Samia ricini; assembly: GCA_014132275.2. Lineage (NCBI taxonomy): Eukaryota > Metazoa > Arthropoda > Insecta > Lepidoptera > Saturniidae > Samia > Samia ricini. The sequence goes on from AP028159.1 coordinate 8,977,696, forward strand.
ATAATGTTAAATGACGTGCGAAGATGACAATATTCCATTTTTTTTTACTTTACTAACTTGTATATTATTAATGAGATAAATGAAATTTAATAGAATAAGACTCGGTTTTATATTTATTATACAAGGTTTGATTGCTTCCATTTAATTTTGTCTTATTCTAAAATGACGTAAACGACCAATGACGTCATATAAAACGGTATTATCGTTTAAAAACTTTTGCTTCATCGCTTAAAAAATGACAGTTGACATTTGAAACTTTCTTTTTATTTTAGTAACTCCAGACTGGCAGTGTGGATTAATTCCTTCACCTGTACTATTGGACGAATATTACTACTAAATAATATTAATTACAAACATTTTAAATTTGTTTGTTTGTTTAAATTATTAAAACTTGTATCATATGTTACATCTTTAGATCACATTATTTCTATAATGTACCAATAACATTGTTATCAAATGCAATAATAAGTTACAATTACATCTATAACATTCACTTTTTATGAGCAAAAAGATCGCAATTTTTTTTGAGAAAGTTAGCTAAACAAAATATATTCTTGAACATAGCACAGTGAAATGAAGAAACGGTATTTTTATTTTAGGCATGTATATATTTTAATATGTTATCAATTTTAAAGAAATTAGTTTCTAGTTATTCTGCTGAAAAGCTCAGTTTTGTTGTCGGATTTCAAACACAGGCCGATTGACTTGGTATCCCATAATCACTTCAAATTTACGTGTGATTGTTCCTATTTGTATTGGCACACGAAGCATTTTTACGTAATCTATAGGTATTTTGATGATGGTTTTAAACGGCAATGATTGCCAATACCATATCCGATGGGGCCAACGGGTTCAAGAATGTCTGGCGCGTACTTGAAGACGTAACGTAGTTAGCCCCCCCCCCCCACAAGATTGACCGACGACCTGGTGAAGGTCGCGGGAGTCCGCAAGATGCGGGTGGCGCAAGACTGGGCGTTATGGAATTCTTTAGGAGATACCTACGTCCAGCAGTGGATGTCATTCGGTTGAATGAATAGACTATATGGCTATTCTGTATTTTTAGTTCTATTAAGAATCTTGTATACTATAAAGCTGGATCCAAGTTCGTCGAAGCGCGAGCTCGTGGTGAGGGTGACACAAGAACGCGCGTGTCGTGGAGTAAGAGCAAGACGTACGGCTGCCGTAGAGGTACTTGAAGACGGTAGCGCGCTGGTCTCCGAATGTTTCCACTTTAGGTTACGTGCTGATGAACTTTACACTACAAGCGTTACAATACAAGCCCTACAACCGCACTCGATGTACGCTAAAGGTGGGTTATAAAATGCTCATTATAATTTTTCGCTTCAGGGAAATCTCGCCGTGGATTAAATGATGACCTCTTTTGTGTAATTATTTTAAAAGGTAGCGTTTTTTGTTGTTCTTTACAATGGGTCTGACATACAATTCTTGTATTACAATTGTTGTAACATTTTCCTGTAGTATATATATAATCTTTTTATTTTATGTAATGTCTATCTGTAAGCCCGCGACTGCATCCGTGTTTCATATATTCTTCGCTGCGTTTTATTTTTTTTTTATACGTAGCCTTAATAGTTTTTTTTTTAATAAGATAAAGGAAAAATATTTCTTATAAATTCAAGCACTTGCCCGTAAAACTGTGCATTGAATCGGATTTTATTCAATTTTATATGAGTTTTTAATTTTTTTTAAGCGGAACCCTAATTATTTACGAAAAGCAAAAGTACCCTAAATTACGCGGAGTAACTTCAGCTATCTACGAAAAAAGACCCGTCAAACCGTTCCGGAGATTACCTGGAATAAACAGACAGACGAAAAATTCAAAATTATATTTTAGGTTTCGTACATTCATATCTACTAAGTAACAAAAAAAAATTTGTCATTACAGACGGACACTTCAATTTTATTTATTAGTATAAACTTTATAATTAGAGATCACGCTATGAGCCGTTTTTACTTTATTCGTCAATACAATATTTATTTAATTCTAATGTTATCTAATATATTCATATGTATACTAAAATAAATCCAGAGTGTATATGCGTTAAAAACATCAACGTTTATCTCTTGATTTATTAATAGGTACGCTAACGAACACAGACAAGTTGAATGAAAGACTATATTATGTCATGATTTGATCAATACGATAAGGAAGTAAGACATTGACACTGTGAAACTAAGTTACACAATTATTAAGTTATTTCAGAATTAATTTGTTTTTAGGTCATCGAAAGGTTTAGGTTATTAAATTTTTAACATTGATCGATGTTACATATTTGTTAGTTTAGTTTCGAATGTAAAAATGAATAACAGAACATTGTGTTACCGATCGCGAATGATTAGTAAGGTAGTATGTCCACGTACTTCTTCTTAGAAATGATCTTTTGCCCTGAAGTAACTTGGTGAGTTGGATTAGTTGAACGTAGTTCGTTCCTTCGAACAAGCGAAAGTATTAAATAAATGTGTCATATGATAGAAATTATTAATTTGTTCGTAATTATTTATATGATAAACGTAGGTTAGGTAAATTACTTTTATAAATTACATATTTTAGGATTTCTTAAAGTACATATTTGTACAATCTAATGCAATCTTATTGTTGTTGTTGAATGTTGAATTGTTGAATTGTTGAATGTTATATACATTTTCATTAAAATCTTTTTCAGTAAAATTCTTAACAAACTAAAAGGAGTATAAAACCTTGAAAAACAAACAGCTGAAGATTAGTGAATTCTGAAATAGATATTTATCATATTTGAAAAAATAAATTTCTATTTATAGATTAATATTATCAAAATATTTGTATAGACTATAAATTTACCTAATTTGTTAACTCATGTCATTAAGATGTCATATTAAGATACCAATCCGCAAATATAAAACGCGGCAAAATCTTTGATATTTCATTACCAAAAATATAAATCAATATGAATCATATCATTTGCATCAGTTGATTTCAATTTCATTACAATTTGTCATTTTATAAAAAAAAAATACAATTAATGAAACTGGTTATTTAATTAACTATGTTTTATAAGTATAATTTTTACAAGTAATTGTTTTTTAAAGATTAAACATCGTTTTATTATGTAGGTATATTATTAATCAAGTAATAATGTTTGCAAGGTAGCATGTCATTAATAAGTAGCGTTTTACTAACGACGTGGAAAGAACCGAATTTACATTTATTTTATAAGAGAGGTAGTATTCGGGTGATTAATTAACCCAGTGCTAAAACCGCTTGAAGAATTTCAACTTGTAAATTTCTGAGTAATCTGAATAATTTTTTTTTCTGCCATGAATAATAATAGAGATTTATAACAGCGTTAATACTTGAAGTTAATAATCCGGGAAGTTTTTTTTTGCAGTGGTTTGCAGTGCAGGTTTGTTATTATCTTTAACATGTTATAATTAGCGACGACTTTCTGTCTGTCTGTTGGTCTATTTAACCCTATATTTATAATTCTTTTTTGAAATCCCAATCCTACTCTCTGGGTAGGTTTAAAATGTTTTTATTTTTATTAAAAGAGATTTATAGGGAACTAATTAATTTGGTACCATTAATTAAGTATACAAAGCATGACCGCTAAAAAGTTCTTACCTAATCCTTTGGATATTTTGCATATTTTATGTACAATAATATAATGTACGTTAATTGCGTACATGATTTTTATTCTAAAAAAAAAAAACCTACAAAACATGTCCTTTATGATATGTAAAATAGTTCTAATAGTTAATTTTAGGATTAATTATTGTCTTGTTCCAGATCGCCTTCTCGGCAAATTTGTATTAGGCTCGTACATGTTCGCAAGAGGTCGTGCACTTCAACATTGGAACTCGGCATTAGCATCGCCTATGGAGCAAGTCAAACATTGGCATCCTCTCACTAATTAAAACGACTCGGGCCCCAATCCACACAGTTCTACTTTACGATTTATATAACGCAAAACACGTCTCTCAAGTAAATCCGAAACTGATATAATACATTTCTTTTTAAACGAAATGATAGACAAATATTAGTAACAGATATAAAATACAGATAGTATAGACGCTCTTAAAGAATTAGTGCAGATATTTGATCGATCAAACAATATTTTGTATATATTTGTCTAACGGTCTATTTGTTTTGCTTATATTTGAAGACATGGTGGATGGAGAGTCTGAATGGTAGCTACATAAGTAATATTTACTACTTATCTACTTTTAATTACTTAAGCAAACTTTGTAAAAGTTATGCAAATGTTTACGTTACCAGGGGTCCTGAAGAAAAAAAGAGCTTTGTTTAATCTTAGTGATAGCGAAGGCAAAAATGAATAAATTTCTGCTCACGTAATTTTTAAACGACCCCATATAATAAATCATAGTTATATCTATTCCATAAAATTACTCTAATCTTGATTTATTTTATTATAGTATTACATATTAAAAAAAAATACATCCATTTAAATATTCAACATGTCTGCCGTTTCTGTCGACTGAGTAAATGTTTCTGACAGTTCCTCGGGGGTTATTGTGATTTGTGTGTCACTTCTATTTATTGAAATGAAACCTTTTTACGCTCTCGGAACATTCGAATTGAATCGTAAAAAGAAGATTTTACGCGTCTTGTCGTCGAAAAGTTGTATCTGATTTAGTCAGTTTTAATAAAGGTATTCATGTCACAAAATTTCCTACCTACTGTAACATTTTCGTTTGCATATAAATCTTATAAATGTCAAATAAATTGTGTAACAATCGTTCAATTTATAATAAAACAAAAATAAAAAATACATTTTAAATATTAAAGACCTTTTTTATATAAACTGGATAGGCTCAGTGCTTTGACTACAATCTCACCCGCTGTTAAGTGGCTATGTGAAGTTAAACTCACTAAGCTAATGACGCTACCGGAACACAACTATTGCTGCTTGGGGACAGATTTTTCAAACTTTACGTTGTCGGGGGTATTATTAGAAAATCCTGTTAGTACCACATTTTCCTACACCAAGAGCCCAGATCAGTCGCATTATAGTTGTATAGTTTGGCACGGACCTACTTCCATCGACGCGGAAACAGATCACTTTAGTAATCACGTGCACATATAGTAATTGTGAAAAAAAAAATGCGTACTGTACTGTCACCCAAGGAATTTACAGGTAAACAATCTGTCTAAAAATACGTTGATCAACATTTATATAAAAGCAATATAGATGTAAATTGTTTCCTTGAACTTATTTTTATTTGGAAATCAATTAAATTTACTATCATGATTGTCATTTTAATTAATATTATATATTTTTGTTATCGCATCGTATTTGTAAAGATTTAACTTAATTCAGAAATGTTTACCAAATGTTATGTAAAAAAAAATACCTTGATCACAGAAGCATTATTAATTGCAAGTAGTAATTAATTCAATTAGACATGTTTTTATTGATACTTGTTTACTATTATAGGAAACGAAATCAATAATTTGATCAAAGTTATATCAAAGCAGTTAAAAAAAAATCCGTTGTATTTGGTTTAAAAATATATTTTACATTTGTTTCTGAATGATTACTTAGCCTTATCCTGCAACTTATGTAAGGTTTTTTTATAAATGTAAGTCTACACATTAATACTAGTGAATATTAAGTAAATTACTTAAATTAAACTGGGTTTGGTTATTTTATTTTAGAAAAATGTAAGAAAAGATATTGTTGAATTTACGTTCCAATTAATAGGGTGACATTTGAATAGATACTTTAACCTTTCAGATAAAGTAAAATTTAATACAATGTTTATAAATAAATACTTACTTATAAAATGGAGAATTATTATTTTTATGACTTATATTTGGAATTCTTGATTTTTAAAATGTAACCTCAATACAACCTCCTATTATAATAATTATCTACATGATAAAGAATAAAGGTTATCTTTGTACGATTTTTGTGAAAGTGCTAACAACATCCATCAATTACTATGGAAATGTTTCCAAACTTGTGAATCGGAATCGGACTCTTTCGGTTTTTCTTCAAAGAGTTGGCAACGAGCACGTGATTCCTCTGGTGTTATAGGCGCCCATAGGCTACGATAACCGCTTACCATCATAGGCGTATAGTATGCCTGTTTGTCACTTTAGTAGTATAAAAAAAAAAACAGAAAATGCTACCGGATTCCTGAAAGAGAATGGGTAGATAAACGTAGTTTTAGGAACACCATTGTCACATGCCATAATTCTTTGTAAATTTATTTATTTGGTGCACGTAAAGTAAAAAAATAATTAATAACAAGATATGTCGTTTACCATCGACTTCACCTATGTGGCTGGCATAGTCATCCAGGATGCTAAAAAGTAAATAATAATAATAATTACCTACATTCAGAGTAACTGCAGAGACGTGTTTATTCGTGTTACAAAAAGCATCTTACTGATATTTCGAATTTAATACTTAATTATTAAAATAATACTCTGATTATATTAAAAAAAAAGTATTTTGCTCATAAGTAATTTCATGAACTTCACTTGTCATTTGTATTTAAACTTATCATATGAATAATTCCTAATAATACGATGTTTATAAATGTTTAATGTATTAACGCCAATATAATTACATGTATGTATTTAGTGATTATTTCTGAATATGCAAATGAGGTCAATAAACTACATTGACTATAATATTGTTGTTTTATTTCAACTCTTAGCACTAATTAATTAATTGTTTATAGTATAATCATATTAACAGTTTACCTTTAAAATAAGTATATACCTTATTAAATATTAATAAAAAAAAACTATTTCTATAAATCAGTACGTACTCGGTTAAAAATTTACTTAAGTCAATATTTTTTTATACCGTATATTTAGTTCATATTTTAGTAAACTAACTTTTGTTACATTAAAAATGGTATTTAGAAAAAGTACGCAGAATACGTGGATATCTATGGGGGAGACCTATGTCCAGCAGTGGACGTCTTTCGATTGAATGGTTGCAGAATAACATCGTCACGAAAATGACCACTATCGCTTTTTTTTTACATTCATATCCTCAAATATCATAAAAAACTTTTTCAAGTGTCTTTCTGTTTGTTAGTAGGCTTATAACTCGAAAATCGCTGAACCGATTTAAACGATGCTTTTTAAAGTATAGAAGTTTCTAGTCAAATTATGAAAATAAAAATGAATTAAGTTAAACAAACAACATCAGCATAATCTACTTGGTACAATTGAACAAAAAAAAACATTGAATGTTTATTGCATGTTTATGAGGGGAAGAATATAAATAATTATATGCGAACGCATCCTATGTCACAGGCTAGTCGCGAGTTTTTATAAATTATTTAATAAGTAATTTCATTTTCTACTTTACCTTTTAAGTTAACGTGTGGTTAGTCCTCGTAAATTAAATTAAAAATATTATTGTTCATAAATATCGAACAATAGAGTTTATCATTTGAAACACCAGCATTTCATAAACATAATATTGCTATTGAATTAACTATAACAAAGGTGAGAATTAGATAAGGTCTTCGTAACGTGACAGGTAATTAATTTACACGCCATAAAATATGTCAACTGCCAGTTGCCCGTAATATCAAACGCTATTAATAATTTACGAAAACTGAAATATGATAAAACTTTAGTAGTAGGTAATTTAAAATTAATGCATAATTCTGTATTGAAATGACTTGAAAAATAATTAAGTTAAAATGTTGCATGTGGATCATTCCACCTCAAAACGACCAATAGTTGGAATCGACCCCTATCGATTTGGACAAATTTTGGTCAGAAGTTTTCTTCTATCATATAACGAAATTCTGCCAAAGAGAAAAAAAAAGTTTTTTTTTTGTCAAAAGTTATGCAACATTCAAATTTCGATATTTTTTAATTATTTCAATTTAAATATCTCAAAAACTATTATAGATACAGAAAGAACAGTTCATTTTTATAAGTTAAGATTATGTTTATTTTTAAATTCAAATTTGATAATAATGAAATATTCACCTTCAAAATTTTAGTTAAAATTAAAAAATTTAGTAATAATATTTATAATTATATTCCGAATCTATAACTTCATTTGTTACTAGCTGCGTTCCCGCATTTCATATATATTCACTGCGTTTCAATTTTGTTATACGGAACACTAATTTTTTGTTGAAATAACATAAAGTAAAAATATTTCTCATAAATTCAAACACTTGTCCGTAAAACTGTGCATTGAATCGGATTTAATGTAATTTTATGCGCTTTTATTTTTTTTACGAGGAACCTTAAGTATTAAAAAAAAATTAAAAGTACCCTATGTTACCCGGAGTAACTTCAGCTATCTACAAAAACAAATCCGGTCAAATTTCTTGCAGGCGTTCTGGAGATTTCCCGGAACAAAGAAACAGACAGACAAAAATTTTCAAAATTGTAATTTTGTTATAGGTGTCGGTCGTATATACATTCATATATATTTAATTTAAAAAAAAAAAATTGACATTAAAACAGACACTTCAATGTTGTTGATTAGTATAGATTTTCGAAAATTAAAAGTACCTTAAGTTACTTCAGCTGTCTATCAAAACAAGTCCTGTCAAATTCAGTCCAGTTGTTCCGAAGATTACCCGGAACAACCAGACAGACAGAAAGACAACAATTTTAATAATTGTATTCTCTTATAGGTATCATATATACATTTATATCTATTTAATAAAAAATATTAATTTTGACATTACAAACAGACACTTTTATTTATTAGTAGATATAGATAGATATTATTATTATTGTTTGAAGTTTTTGATGTACATGCTTCTAATTAACATCGTGGTTTCAAAAGATACGACAGCTAAATCCCCTACATGTCCCTCTTATGTCTTATTAACTCTTTGAGTAACCACATTTATGTGCAGAAATATATGAATATATTTCAAAGGAAATAAATTCTAATAAAATAAATTACGTTAGAAAATTAAGTTTACTGTATTCTTATATAAAATAAACGAATCAAATTATGAAGAAGACAAATCAAACAAAACTTTTTCAATTAAAAACAAAACCGACTTCAAAAGAATATACTTTAAAAATGCACCAAAAAGTAAATAAATAATTACTTTAGTAAACTACTTCTGCTAACTTCGATATATCCTATGCGTCATACCATTGAATAAGTTACACCATTAAATATTTTCAATAAGTTAAATTGAATTATAATTGGTGAGTTAGATAGACAATTTTGGCAGCGGTAAATGTATAAAATATTTGTTCAGTCTGTTGCCAGTAAAAAAAATCCAGGAAACTTTGGACACTTTATGCATTTATTTTGCGTGTTAATAATATTTCCAAAAGATATTTCACTTAAGTAAAATAATAAAATTATATCACGTAACACAAAAATTACATGATTGCATAGATGACAAAATAGCGTACTTATGTTAATGAAAAACTAATAACTACTGTATGACAGACTGAGATTCCGCCGAAAACTTCGACAATCGGCTCTTTAGTAAGTCTTATTTCATGAAAAACAAAAACGAAACATTACGATATATGAATCTACATGGGTCATTCCACCAAATAAGAACATTTTTACGGGGTGACCCTCGCGGATTATGTTTAAAATTTATGGAGGTGTTCTCTATCATAAGACAAAAATTTCCTGAGAGTTTTAGCTCTTAATACGCAGCGGTCTTGAAGTTATGATTTTTTGAAATTTTGGAAAAAACATTTTTTCAACTTTTTCGTCAATTTTTCTGATATGAAAAACATTTTTAAACAAAAAATTGACAAACATTGTATTTTGTAGGAAAAATTCTTAGCTTTTGAATGAAAATAATTTAATTGTGACGAACCCGGCTTAGGTAAATCTTATTAGGTAACTAAGTGTACACTGGTTTCTCCCCAAACATGACAACATAGACAATAACCACTGTCCATTGTCTAATATATTCAACTCAACGCTTTGACCACAATGTCACGTGATATTAGGTGATGTGATGTGATGAGTGAGAGAGTGGATTTCGAGTGTTACAGCCGAAACACACCTTTAGTGTGACAGGTTTTTAAACTTTAGTGTAGTAAGTACCCACACGGGCATTAGAAAATACTCTTCATCATGCTACGGTTTTCTCTTGATGTTTTCCTCTACCGAAAGCTCCGACTTATTTATATAATTGGATAGAGATGAATTCAAACATACGTCCATCGACGCAAAACCCGAACACACTACCAAGTGGACCATCTTCGGTTCAAATCGGTTCTATGAAAAATAAGTCCAGCTCATTAGCACTTAAGTTTGCTAATTCTTCGAGCAATGTCGGTCACTTAGAATCACTTAGTGAAACTCCGAACATAGTAGCCCTCTGCATTGCCCTTTGGGTAACTTTGAGGTTGCTAATTAGGCCCATTATAAAATGTACATAAGCAAATGGATTAAAAAATATCTTTTAATTCTATTTCATTTTCATAAAAAACACATTACAAGCATATATACTACTTGTGATTGATAAAGTAACTTTCGTAATAATTTGTCTTGATTTTATTACACCATTATTTTTAAAAGATTTTCTTTAGTTCATCTTCTATATCTATACTAATGAATAAAATTGAAGTGTCTGTTTGTAATGTCAAAATTATTTTTTTTTACTAAATAAACATGAATGTATAGACGATACCAATACGTACCAAAAATGAAAATTTTCAAATATTTGTCTGTCTGTCTGTTTGCTTATTCCGGGTAATCTCAGGAACTGCGAGACGGATTTTGACGGGATTTTTTTTTGGTAGATAGCTGAAGTTACTCCGGGTAACTCAGAGTACTTTTAATTTTCGAAAATAATTAGGGTTACGCGTAAAATAATTAAAACTCATAAAAGAGTGAATAAAATCCAATTATAAGAGCAAGTGCTTCGATGTATGAGAATTTTTTTTACTTTATCTTAGTACTAATCAAAAATTAGGGTTCCGTATATAAAAAAATGCAGTGAATAATATATGTAACGCAGGTGCAGTCACGGGCACACAGCTAGTTGAATTATAAGGATTATATTAAAGAAATCCGAAGAGACAAAATTGAATAAAGCAATCCACTGAAAGCATTTGCGTTACATAGTGATTTAATTAAACACTCAATTCCAATGAAGAGGCGCCCAGTCTCAATTATTGTTCGGACGTTAGAAATGCCGATATCGATAATATGAAGTAGTATTTTATACTATCGTACTAAAGTATATATGAATGAATAATAAAATATTACTTTTATTTACTTCAAAATATCACACATATATCATAATATACACAAATATCAAAATTTATTTTAAACAAAGTAACCAATTAATCATGAAATTAATTTGTGATAAATAGAGAAGCTAATTAAATATAAAGAAAAGTATTTAGGAGGAACTTGTTTGTTTCATTTATTTTATACGAGAGGTAAATTTGTTTCCGCGTTTTTATACCTTTTTCCCCATCCGTTATTTTTATCTAAAATTACCTACATTATTAATTCTAATAGGCAGTGTATTTAACATTAAAGAAATGAAATAATTTCAACTGAATCACATTAAAACTCTCTTTCCTATTTTATGAAAACATTTATTTCGTAATTATTTTCTTTTAAATCTAGTTATTCCATGCGTATCATGTAACAGAATTAATTTAAGAAATTTGTTATAATATAGCGTATAACCCTAGTTTAATATATTAAACCGCATTTTTCGAGTTTGTCGTTTGAAGATAAGTTCCGTTTTTAACACTAAAGATACGTCAGTTGTTTCGATTTACGTCATAGGGATGCCCCCTTGTCGCGCGTCATCATCGTACGGGAGTCCTGTTGTTAGTGTGGCGGAGAGCGGTACACACCCACGCACGCATTGGCCTCTAGCTATATCTTAGTTTTATTGTTGTCAACTATGGCGCCTAAACGAAATAATAATAATGAAATAAAGAAAGAAATAGTTCTTTCTTTGAGAGCTTTCGCTTTATAGTAAACTAATAAAGAATAATTTTACGTAACAAATAGTGTTTTAAATTTATACATAAACAGTACACATAGAACTTAACCAAAATTTATGAAAATAATTGTTATGCTTCATGGAAATAAATTCCACAGCATTATATATTGAAAGGTGAAAATAATTGAGATATTGTCAATATGTATAGTATAGACATATTATATTCATATATATGAGTAATAAAGCAACTATTGAAAGAATTGATTGGCAGTAACATTATAATTGAGAGCTAAATCACGCTAATAAGTTGAACTGGTATATATGAAGAATACCAATAGGTATGTTCCGGTAGCAGCACTTGAGAACCAGTATCTCTAGGCTTAGTGTTTGCCATCCTGGACCACATCGTCACTTAACATCAGGTGAGATTGTGGTCAAAGCACTGAGTCTATAACGCGTAAAAAAAGTAAAAAAATCTGATATCGTTTATAAAAAGAAGTTAGTTTAAATTTAAAAATCGTATTTAAGCGATTTTATCGACTGTGACAAACTACGACACTAGTTGAGTGAGGTTAATGTCCGACAAGCAAGAAATAGACATAATAGTAAAATTGATTATAATAATGAGAACTGAATGGCAGTGAATCTGGCTCTGTTAGCTGCTTTTTTTGCACTTCATTGTCAGTATTATCTCTACCAAATCCTTCCTCTAAAAATATCTCTCTGGCTGTTTGTATTTTCATTTGATTTTTGACTAGAGAACCTTTGAGCCGTTTCACATGAACCTAATTTTTAGATTACAGTTGTATCATATGGGAATATTCTAAATAAAAGCTATACAATATAATACAATTATTAAAAATAGTACTAATAAACTAATATTATAATACAAAATTAGTTTATCTTGGTACTAACAATATGTTATAGTAATTAACATAGATATATATTCATAAACATACTTGAATAATTACCTGTATGTACCTACTTATATTTTATTGTAGTTATCTATTACTCCCAAATCGTCTATAAATAAAGGTTAAACTATATTAAGTCAGCCCCATTTCAAGCTTAGATCCAGTTTATAAGGTAAATGCTATAAAATCTAGCTCTGAATAACTCGCCCGTTCAGGGCCTACTTCATGGAATATTTTACTAACATATTTTCATTAATGCCTCCGATATTATATCGCCAGCCCCTTACGGAGGTTTATATTTATGTTAGGGTATATATTTAATATGTGAAGGAAGTTTTATAAGTTACTTTTATAACCCATTAACTATGACCGCGACTTGCCCTGTAAATAATAATTCATTCATATCATTATTATTTCTCTTAACTACTTTTTTTTTTAACTTAACTTTTACAGACCTTCTTATCTATTACCCGCGGATTCGTTCGCTTTAATTTGAATTATGAATTCAGATTACATCAGCGAGCACAAGAATTATCAACCTGAGCCACTTTATTTTTTTTTCTGTATCCGAAGGTCGATTTGTTATGATGGTATAGTATGAATAACCGCCATGTTGTGTTTGTATGCCCCGAACTATTATTTTTTAATTGTTGTATAATTGTTACATCGAATAGTTATGTATGTATGTATATATATTGGCGCGAACTAATTTTTATACATTTGACTTTTAAACAATATTATTGACAAAGGCATAAGCCAAAAAAAGTAATAATTTAAGTTTACAATTTAAAGTTAAGTTGTTTTTACAGTTAAGTTAGAGTTTAAGTGACCTGGTTAAATGTGAATAATGTGATATTAAATAATTCCAAGTTTTTGTATCTGTTATGTAGTCTACTCATTCTAGAGACAGGCGAATTTATACCTAAAACTGTTTTACTAAACCGACAGTTGAGAACGTTAATTGAGTAGCGAGGGTATCGAGGAGGAATCTTAAACCCAATCTTGTTCAGCAGTTCAGGACAGTCTATATGGTTATGCCTAAGGAACGTCTAAAAGTTATTTTTCTATTTCCCAGGAACATACCTTTTTTCTTTGAATGAAAAGTACAGTATGTCCTTTTCTGTACCTCTAACAACGTATATGCAAAATTTCATACTGGTCGTTTGCATAATTAAAGCGTGTAATTGTCACAAACATCCAAACAAACAAATTCACTTTCCCATTTAGTTAATATTAGTATGGATTTTACTACAAGGATTTATGTGATCAAAACTTTTTACAAATATTCCTATTTTTACTTTCGGTTTAATTACTATTTCAGTATAACCATGCAATAGCTGAAAATCGCACCATAGACATTCGTTTCTACCCATCGCGTTCCGGCGTCATCTAGTTCCAGATCCAGCAGTTAGTGGAGTGGTTATGTCAATAACTACTGGTCCTTCATAGCTACATGTTAAAGTGTATTTCATTATGGCAAGTTTAATTCGGAGCTATCTAGATGCTTATGCTATATGTAATAGATGTAGATCAGCATTATGGCGGCTATCTACAACGTCTCGCCTATCAAATGTCGTCATCTCTCTTGGATTTGCACTTTATTTAACATCAGATCAAGTGTTCACCATATTGTTGAACCCAAATAAAAAAAAATGTCCGTTCTTTAGAAAACTTTGTTTGTTGATCGTATAGCATTATAGCATCTTTGAAGGTTTTCATTTAATTTTATTTTACATTTTTCTCCTTTATTATAAGCTAAATAGCTTTTTTCTAAAGTATCTATTAGTTTGCTTCCATGATAACTATTTTTACACTATTCTTATTTTCATTATTTGGTATCACATTCTCTTTATAAATATTTTATTAGCTGTATAGTTGAAATTAGCCAATACTTGAAGCTCCTTGTTTTGAAACATAAAAGCAGTATATGACTGAAACTCTCTAGTGGGCGCCTTTTTATACTGTTATCTCTGAATTTGCTTTCATGAAATCGGAAAAAGTTGGAATAAATTGATTGATATTTATTTTATCATATAAAATTTATTATAAACCCAGCGCTTCTCAATTAGGCACCTCTGGCGAAATGGTAACCATAAAAAATATACTTAACATGGAATGAAACACATTAATTAAGCTATAGGTAAATTACTACTGGTAAATTTTGTAAACAACGAAATTTTGAAAACCAGATATATTTAAATAACATTACATATTTTACATTTGTTAGGTAAAGAGTTTTTTTATTAAATTATCTAATCGCATTTATTTTAGTAACAGCGAAAATTCTATTTTGGCCCAGTAATAAACTATAATTGAGAGAATGTTCGAGATGGTTTGAGGCGGACAACTATATTTCAATCAGTGTATCTACAATCATTAATCAACTGAAACATTTGCTTTGTATTAATTATATAACTACAAACGTTTATGTGTTTTATTATTTAGTAACTGATCAAATTATGTTAGATAATTAATTCAAATAGAATTTGGAATGTATATAATCTATATATGTATCCTTTTATTCTATGACACTTTGATTTCACGATAAAAAAAGGTTTGCTGCAAAATCCTAACCTTAAAAGTCTTATCAAGATTTTTGTTACTGCCACTGAAAGTAAAACGCTTGAAATGTATGTGGTGAATTTTGTTATCTATATATATAAAAATGAGTATTTGTATGTTTATATGTTTCTAAATTTCTTCGATTATCATGAAATTTGGTAAGTTATTCAGTGTACCTATGTTAGCGAAGATTCTGTAAGATAACAAATCTTTGTGTGACATTGTAACCCTTATTGGGTACAGCTACTCTACTATAATCTTTTTATGTTTTTTTAAATAATTAATCTACTATTCAGTGGTACGTATGCGTTAGCATGGGAATCATAGTTAAATGCTATGCCCAGAGATTCACTGCGTGATCGAATCAGACAGGAGGAAACCGTAGAAGAATCAAAACAACCGACGTTGACCGAAAAATTTGCTAAACTAAAGTGGTAAAGGGCGGGGAATATTGTTCTTAGAAACGTGGATTAAGCCAACGGGTTCTTGGACAGACATCCCCAAAATTAGATAAACCAACGACATGGTGAAGGCTGCGGGAATCCGCTGCATACAGATGGCTTAAGAACAGTCGTTAAGAAGATCATTGACACCTACCATTGGACGCCTTTCGCTGCCATGATGATGGCCATGAATATTTAAAAAAAATTACAAGTTTGATTTAAATTGTTGTTAATAAGTTATTAAACAAAAACATCTAATTCTATATCTCAATAAGATTCAATTAATCAACACGAAATAAACTGCTTAATAATACCTAGACAAGAAACCACTTTCAATTTACCGTGACTCCCAAAAACATCGTTTCTCTGGTTAACTCGTAAACTGGTTATTTTAGTTAAACTTTATCTCGTCGTACAAAATTACATTTCTAGGTCATACATTTTAGGGTTAATTTTATTCTTAGTTCGTTTCGATTTAAATGTCTGGCCGACTATTTATTACATTCTGTATTTAAAACATTCTGCAAAGAGGTCGAGGCAAGATAGAAATACTTTCGTTTTATCAAGAACAATAACAAAAATAATTTCATTTACCATAAAAAACCCTTTTCGTATTGAGGACGAACTTTTAAATATCTCAGTAAGTATCTAGACAGTTGATTATAACGATTTATATCATCAATTCCATCTAGAGGTATTTTATAACAATAAGGGTATTTATGTTAAAGTATTTAATAATACTCGTTTTTAAATTTTTGTGTGTTCAAACAAGTAATGTAAAAGTGAAATCTCTGACGTGTTCGAAAATATACATTTTTTAAATTTAATTATTTAAAAATGATAAAGTTAATCGTTATATAACAATGTTACATATACCAACGTCTGTCTGTGTGTCAGTACGTAATAGTTTCAATATACAGCGGGAAGATCGGAATGCTAGTATGACTTTACCATAGAAAAGGTCTCGTTCGGCACGCCTCGATGCGACGTCTTCTATAGAAACATCGCGCTGAGGTCCGGACCCGTCCGCTGTATGTTTAAACAAGTAGTTAGCTTATAACTCGAGAACCACTGGATCAATTTACGTGATTCTTTGTTTAATCATAGATATATTTATCTGGTAAGGATTTATTATATACTAGCTGCTCCTGCGACTTCGCTTGCTTGGAATTCAGAAAATGCTATTCTAAATTACAGCCTATATTTTTCCTCTAGATGCAATATACGAGTATCTCATTAGCAACATATTTGTATATATGCGCGTCCCGGCCAGAGCAGGCCACCTCCTAGACAGCTATTACACTGGGTAATGGAAGGTCTAGGCCACCGCCTCTTCCCCCCTTGATTTGTTAATACGCCAGAGTCCAGACCCCATCGAAACTATGCACTCAGCCATTCTTGCTCTAATAGACCTGAATGACGGCCTGCTCAGCATACTAACCATGTGGCATCATGTGAAGATGATGTGGATCAGTGGTAAGCGGAGATTACCCCGAACATCCAAACTCATTTACTTTACATTTTTAATGAATTTAGATAAACTCTCTTCATTCATTGTTTAAATAAATAGATGTTAGAGTTATATAGATAGAGTATAAACTACTACCATGCCAAATTTCATCGAATTCGGTGCTGTGGTTTGAACAAATTAACAAACAGACATTATTTATCTATGTCCTTGTAATGAATTATTAATAAATAAGTATAGCGCTATCAATGAATAATCGTCAGAAATACATAAATATATTTTTAAAATTAAATGTTAATTTAATTTAGCTTTATTTTTGCTCATTTCACTATTAATTTATAATATGATGAATATAGATAAACGCTATTTACGCATTATATAAGAGTATATATGTACAAAAATGTATTTTAAGTGTTACTATAGAGTATATACTACAATCATATCAAATGTCATCTTATTCGGTGTAGAAGTTTTTTTGCGTGATTGGCAAACAAGTTAATAAACAGACAGACAGACAGACGAAAATTTCAAATAACTTCATGGTGATTTTTCTGAAATATCTTCAATGTACAGATTTCGTCTTATCTATCCTTTTATTATAAGTATATATTATAAGTTTTTATGTTATGTTATAATATACATACTAGCTGTGTGCTCACGTTTCATATATTTTTCACTGCGTAATATAGTTTTGAAATAATAATTGAAAAACGATGTAATGATGGTGCTGACCATTTAATAATATTTTGTTCACAATTTTATGAGTGTTAATTTTTTTTACACGGACCCCTAATTACTTTCGAAAAATACAAGTAGCCTAAGTAACGCGGAGTAACTTCAGATATCTACCAAACAAACAGACAGGAGGTTAAAGAGGAGTTAGAAATAAGTAAGATGTTAGAGACAAAGAATATTAGGAACATAATGAGTAAGAGAGGATAAGAAATATTTGAAGAAGGTAAAGTGTTAATATGTTTTTACATAGTTAATAATGCATTTAAGAAGATTTTAAGTTACGTAAAACCTTTATTAGGAAATTAATATGATGAAGATGTTTTGAGACCTAGAAACAGTGCTAATAACCAATGTGTTGGTGACAGCAGATATTCAATATGTGGGCGGTCCTTAATCAGGAATGAATATCAAAAAAAAAAAAATCTTAGATCCTACTTTACTATACAATACTATAGCGCGTACTGTGTCATTATCTATGACTTAGCTATAATCATTCCTGCCAACACACTTCTTTCAATGTGGCTCATTATTTTTGAATTGCATTACACTTAATTTTGTACGCAATATGGACACTTCGATGGGCCTCAATAAATATATTGTATTATAAAAACTTTACAAAATAGAACGATACAAACTTTCTATCTGATATTACCCTTGTTATGAAATCTTAACTTATTCAATAAACAGTTTCTGAAACGTTTATTGTTTTCATTACGTTAATAAGCTTCAAAAGCTAAGGATGCCAAACTTTATAAGCAATAGGAAAATATTATTATAGATTGTTGATACAAATTACAATGCGTAACATTAGATTATGAAATGAAAACTTTTAACAAAGAAAAAAAACATACGCGTATTGTTAATAAATCAAATAAAAAAATTATTTAACATGTAGAATAATAAAATTACTCGAAGAATTTATAATGACTTATTTATAACAACGGTATAAAAGCAATGTAACTATTTCTACTATACTTCAGCATTCTCTTATTGGCAGATACCTATTGCGAGTTGCTAACTTGCTAACTGAAGCGATAATGGTGCAGTGGGTAGTGCATCCGGATTCCACGTCAATCAACACGGGTTCAATCCCACCTATCCAACTCTAAAATCGGCCTGAGCTATCGGTGAAGAAAACCATCGTGAGAAAACCATAGCATAGATATAGGGCATTTTGTAATGAAGTCCGCCTGGGTACCTACCACCCTCAAGTTTGAAAGCCTGTCGTCAAATACCAATAGGTGTGCTCCGGCAGCATCACTTGCGAACCAGTACCTAGGCTTCGTGTGTTTACTATCCTAAACCACAGCATCACTTAACATCAGGTGAGATCGTGGTCAAATCACTTAGCGTATATCGTGTAAAAAAAAATACTTGCTACACAATGAAATACCAAACAATTAAAAAAATAGAATTATATTTAAAAACACTAACTAATATTTTCAATGAATCTGGGTTGAATCTTGGAAATAGAATGTTAAAAAATTGCTCAGAATTTGATTTTTATAGAGAACGATTTGGAGATCGTAATCTATATTGATTGGCATAGGAATCCAATTGAAGACGTCAACAATATAAAATAATTTATTATTGTTTTTAAATAGTTTCTGTATATAATATTGTTATATATTGAAAATAAGACAACACTGAATTGTTTATTATAAATGCACGGTGTTCTACTGATTAAAATAATATTGTAATAGAAGATTTAATTAATATTATGAGTAATTATTTATACTGTTATATTTATTATAAATTTGAGTTATATTCCTAATTTAAAAAGTGAATAGTAGTCATTTCGTAAATTATTTTAAAACAAACATAACTTGTCTATATAAATCTTTCCCTTTCATTTTCTATATATAAATAAATTGCATATAACAAAACAGATATATGTTATATACGTGATCTTTGACAGTAATTATGTATAATTCTTTATATAAATTATTCAAATATTATTTAAAATTCAACTAAAAACTAATATCAATTCAAACGTGATATTTTTTTCCGATAAAATTGCTAAGCTTTTTTTTTATTTTCCTTGGATGACGTAAAGTAAATGAAAAACAAAATGCTTTATATTACAAATAAACACCAAAACGGAAATTACTGCTTGCGCCTTATCGAAAACACAATTTAATAGTCATTAATGAATCGGTATTTTCAGCTCTTGTTCATAAGAGAGGTGGTGACATAATAGAGTAATAACACGTGATTGTACTGAGGGGGCAGTCATTTACTCGTCGATTATAACCTAGAATGGAATACCATGTAGGTAGTTCACGTATGCATCAAGCGTACTCCACTGTCATTTGCGGAACTACGTCAATTTCAATTAACTCTCGAGTGATTGAATATCCAGTATGTTAAACAGAACTTTCTAGATATAATTTAGGTAGAGCATAAGTGTTTGTTATATCGTCGAAAGTATTAGATTAGAAGATAAGAATTCGTTTCTGGTTTTACTAAATAAATGATTCATTCGATCTATATATAAACTAATAAATAAAATTGAATGTCTCTTTGTAATGTCAAAATTATTTTAATTTACTAAATAGATATTGAATGTATGAATATGTATATACAATACCTACGCCAAAAATACAAGTTTTAACATTTTTGTCTATCTGTCTGTTTGTAATGGGTAATCTCCGGAACGGCTGTATCGATTTTGACGGGACTTTTTGGTAGATAGGTGAAGTTACACTGGGTAACTTAGGCTACTGAGGTTCCGCGTAAATACAATGCACAGTTAATGAGAAATATTTTTTACTTTATCTTAGCACTAAACTTTTTTTAGGAAAATATTTAGGGTTCCGTATAAAAAATTAAAACGCAGTAAAGAATATTTAAAACGCGGGCGCAGCCGCAGGCCCACAGATAGTCATGAATGCGTTCTGTAAATTAAAAGTGGGTGAGACATGACCGAGATATCTCAGTATTATTATAAAGTTGATATAAAATAAAAGTAGATTCATATTATTAATATCTATGTATATTCTTGTTTATATATAAAATGTGTATGTGTAACTTGTTGTATGTGTAAATATGTTACTTGTATTGTATGTATGTAGGCGAATGTTTCATGTTATTTGAGAATCAAATCAATTTAAGCTAAACACTACAGGCTATCTTTATAATAGTTCGAATGATACGTGTTTAATTTTTATATTTTATTACTTTGCGTAAATAAAAGAGACAGTAGAAATGAGCAAAATAAACTAAGTAGAACAAACATTAACTCGTACTTCAATATAAATATTTTCAAGATACTTTTATGCGGGTCGTCTGCTTTAATTTCTTTTTTTGAATTTTGTGTAAATACAATTCGGCCAGAGTGTCTTGGACAGAACTATATAATATTCTTATGGTCATACAACGTTCTCGTTAAAATGGCGGCTATTTTGATAGGATCTTTTCCAGATTGTGTGGCCACCCAGGATCCATTTTTCATGTTATAATTTTCAATATACTTATGGACAATAACGTATATTCTAAAACTCAGTCATTTATTTAAAATAAAATATATTACTTGGCAAATATCACCCCAAAACCTTGTACAATTATTTATACTCTTACTATAACTTACAAACTGTACAAGTACGCTATGACTGTTATATTGATGTTAAATAATGTCAATTTTGAAGATTACAAAATTAAAATGAAAGGAGATATTTAGATTTTAATTTTCAATATTTTACCACAGTATTTTTTTTGTGTTTGTGTCAACTCCTATAACTCCTATAACTCCTATAGCGACTCTATGGTCGAAGTTGTTGACAATTATGTATACCTGGGACAAACCGTCCAGTTAGGTAAATCCAAATTCGATAAAGAGGTTAATCGTCGAATCCAACTCGGCTGGGCCGCGTTCGGGAAGCTACGCAGAATCTTCTCATCCGAAATACCGCAGTGACTCAAAAAGAAAGTCTTCGACCAGTGTCATGATGACAGCTAGTGATGACATACGGCACAGAGACGCGGCCGCTCACAATGGGCATAATAAAAAAGCTAAAAGTTGTTCAAAGGGCAATGGAGAGGGCTATGCTTGGAGTTTCACTGCGTGATCGAATCAAGTATGAGGAGATCCGCTGAAGGACCATAGTAAACGACATTTCACGAAGAATTGCTAAACTTAAGTGCAGTGGGCCGGGCACATTGCTGGCAGAACCGATGCTCGATGGGGCTAACGGGTTCTCGAATAGTTACTACGCACTGGAAGACGTAGCGTGGGTAGGCCCCCCACAAGGTGGACCGACGGCCATGGCGAAAGTCGCGAGAATCCGCGGGAAGCGGAATAGTACATAGCATATAATTTGAATAAAAATGTTATTTCGCCTTAAGCTAAGTTACATTATCAAATATTTTCATACATCATTGTTTATCTAGTTGTTGTACCAATGTAATATGTTTTGGAAGTCACGTAAAAGATTCTGACGTTGATTTATAGTCTCTAGTGGATACTGAAACCTACACTCGGTATCCTTACACTAACTTTAAGTACGGAGTAGGTTTATTATTTATAACTTTATTGCAAATGGAAATCAAATTTGGTTTATAAAAGTTTATTATTAACGTCGAGTTTCAATATCTTAAAAGTCAAGATTTAGTAGATCAAACTAAAAAGATATCGGTTTTTCAGACTGATCATTGACACGAATTTAATACTTTAGAAAGAAGAAAGATTGAAATTTCGGATTTCAGTATCTAAAACATGTTAGGACAAATATTTTCTATATATGTACTAGGATTCATTACTTTAATTTAACTCAAGGTCTAACGTCTGATAATTGTAACCAAATTACACGCTAAGCTAACTAGTAGGGCTTCCAAGATCAAATTATGTCCTGATCTCTTACATTTAATTATTCTACGCTAGAAAATTATTCAGATAAAAGCTAGCTAGTCTAAATGGCTTTTAAATGTAAGATTCAATTCAGTAATTAAATGTAGATTTCTATTAATTTATTTAGTTTTCTTTGATCATTTTCAAATGAAGGTAATCTGTGAGAGCTTAATTTAACTGTAACCTCTATTGAAATATGCGTCAAAGGATTCGAAATACTGTTCACAACATACACAGTTTTAATAATTTACGAAAAAGAGGTACGATTTATTTAAAACTATGTAGAAAATAATTAGTGTAATTAATTAATAAAATCAAGCTAAAATGTAAACCAAATGTAAATAATCCCTTAAATTATTCCTGAAATTTAACTAGTAATGGTTTATATTATTTACGAAATGAACAAACATGCAAATAAATAAATATAAAAATATACTGCTTAACTAATGTTTTACGATATTTAAAACAAGCTCTGTCTGTGGCTCCGCTCGCGTATACTAAACAAAGAGGCAGACAATCGTTGCCTTTTATATATTAGAATAAGGAATGATGTAAAATAATCATTAAAATGTCTACAAATATATATAGAACGTTAAAAACTTTGTTCAACTTTTGAAATATTAATAACTAGTTATCTCCCCCGACTTCATATTACATCTTGATTAAACTACAAAATTTAATAAATAATAGATAACGTAAGTTTATTCATACAAAAGAAAGAACTTTCATAATCGGATTAATAATTCCGGAGATTACCGCCTACATCCAAAATTACAAGCTGTGAAATTTCATATTTTAGGTATCCTCAGATAATATAAAAGGCAACATCTCTGTCTGTACGTCTACCCATCAGTTGACTGATAACACGAATATATACAACAACAAAAAAAAAAATAATGTTAATTTAATTTCCTTTCATTTTTTTTATAAATCATAGGCAAGTTATCTGGTCAAGTCTTATTATATATTTTCTTAAATTAGGTAGGAAATATTTTAACGATCATAGTGAATTCAATCACGTTCCTTAAAATATTTTAAAGATATAAGAAATAGATACTGTTATAAATGACCAGAATTTTGAAGCACATTTTGTAAGAGATAAAAAAAAAATCGATAAACGCCAAGTAATAGAAGTACTTTGTAGAGTAAGAGATATAAATAGATCGAGAGTTTTAGTATTAACGAGTCTATAAATCAGCCCAAACGATGTTTTAATTTCAGTTTGGTAGTGTAACTCATATAATATGGTTATATGTGTATTATACTTTTATTAAATGGAATTAAAATGTTTGTATATTAATATAAACTATACCTTCTATTTCTATACTAATAAATAAAAATGATCTGTCTTTTTGTAATGTCAAAAAAAATTTTTGCACTATATATACACGACGTATATACGATTTTTTTTTACGTGGGAAATGCATTTTCACATCCTCCCTCCCATCTCTAATTCGGAAGTATGCCAGGGGGGTATGTGGGATTCGCCCGGCATGAAGCGCCAGGAAGACCCACTAAAACCCATGGTACCATCTGCCGACTTTCCGGGGGGCGATACGGGATAGGAAATCTTGTTCTTGTTTTTTTAAACTTTGTTTCTTATAATATTACTTGGCCGTGTGGTGCCAGCTAAGAATAGTACCACCCCATATCTTTCCGTCGGTTTCGTAACAGGCGTCTAAGGGCTATAAAGCAGAGGATGGGCAGGAGCATCCTCTAAGTACCAAAAACACCTGACTACGATCGCCAACCTACCTCCCAAGCGTGGCGGTTATGGCAATTCCCCCCTTATTGGGGGAGAACTATCTCCACCAGTGGACTTCTTATGGTTGAATGGATAATTTTACTAAGAAACGTAAGTCGTAACGAGGGACCAGTCTATAGCTTAGAAAATCATAATATTTTTTTACACTTTAATAGTCTCAGCTCGTTGACTCCAATTTTACGTGATGTTAAGCGACGCTGATTAAACACCTAGAAGTAATGTTTCTTAACTGATGCTACATTCTTCGTGAATAGGTTCTTGGTGACAGATTTCAAGCTTGCCATGCTATCTTTGGTTTTATAACGAGTTTCCTTCATTACTTATTTTTTGAATATGCTAGGATTTAAACCTACGTACATCGACGCGGAATACGACACACAATCACTTAGCCAACGTCATTTCAAAATGAATATCATTGGTCTTTGGAAATACGTGAAAATTTTTTGCTTATTTGTGTGATAATAGTACATTATTGCAAAGGCCGTGAAATAGGCAATTGCAGGTCGATTATGGACTTCACTAATACAAGACAGGCAATTGCCATTTCCGTCGAGGTATATAGTGCTTTTCTGAAAATAATGCAGGGAAATAAAATATCCTTTGTATTTTATACATTTAATTTACTTAATATTAAAAGTTACATTAGTATCAAGACGAATTTTCAGCTATACCGCCAATTTTCTATTTATCATCTGTGCCGAAAGGCAAGCGCATTTTTCGTTAGACAGCCACGTGAACACAATTTGTACTAACAAAGAGACTTTGGTATGCCAAGAATGATAAAAGAGATCCAATCAAAGAGTATTTAATAACTCCAGCACGCCGATTCATACAACATTGCTGGAGCGTTGAAATGTTCCGAATTCAAAAAACGCTCCAGCAATGGATTTGATTTTCTTTGTCCGTAAATTCGATACTTCGCGTGTTCTTTTTTCGAAAATAATGACAATATTTCCATGCATGTTTGAGAAAAATATATTATTTTAAAACCTAGCAACATTGTTTTAGATAGCCTGTTACCGACGTAGACCTCGACTTTACCTTCACGGTAACGACAAAACAACTATTAAAATATTATGGTAGACGCGAAAGTGCTAACAAACATAACACTTTTATGATTCAAGAAAAGATGTGACTCGTGTTATGCGAACGTAGTGATCCCAAATGTATTCTACTTTTATAATATACAAACATATTTTATACTAGCTGCGTGCCCGCGGCTGCGCCCGCGTTTCTATGTTCTTCACTGCGTTTTAATTTTTTTATACGGAACCCTAATTTTTTTGAAACCACATTGAATTGGGTTTTATTTCATTTTTTATGAGTTTTAATTTTTTAACGCGGAACCTTAAATATTTTCGACAATAAAAAAGTACCCTAAGTTACCCGGAGTAACTTCAGCTGTCTACCAAAAAAAAAGTCCCGCCGAAATCTGTCCAGCCATTTCGTAGATTAGCCGTTACAAGCAAAAACACAAAAAAAAATTAAAATTGTATCTTTGGTACAGGTATCGCATATATGTATTTAGTATTAAAAACAGACAAATTGATTTTCTTTGAACGATTCTACGTCGTGCAATGGTTCTGTTGTTTTCCATTATACATATATGATTCGAAACAGTCTACGCTTCAATTTTATTTATTAGTATAGATATTTGATTTTTCTTGGTTGTTTCACAAACTTCATAATCTGTTTTTAATCTACGTTGTCTAAATCCCTGAAATAATAATTAATTAAAAACAATCTGTTTTCCTGTATATCTAAGGATTAACACTGATTCATAGATATCATTACATTTATAGCCCATTAGAGGAACTTTATGAAGCGATGCTTATTTTAAATTAAATTGTTATCGTAAAACGTGAAGTAATCAAATTAACTTATACAGTTTCTTTGACGTAACAATTAACATTAATACATAAGAGCTTACTGTCCACAGACTTTAATTTTGTATCTTTTTAGATCTTAGTTAATTAACACTAAGTATTTTCTTGATTACGATGTCAGTAACGGAGTTAGTTTCGAAAGTACTGAGTAAGTGAGGAGCATTATGAGTGGTTTTGCTAATTAAAGCTAATCTAAAACTAACTGGCTTCGGGATATTAGACTGTTAATAAAAGATTAAGATTCAAGACAAATAGTAATGTTAGATGTTAAATTGAAAATTAAGAACTTTGACTTTCACTTGAAATTTGAATTTTAAATGGAAGTTCATTAGCTAAGTATTTAACTGTATGTAGTAGTATTCAGGTCTTATTTGTCGATTATGAATTCACTATTTAATATCTTAGTAAATTCTACAAATGCTAATTCTAATATAAGTTCTAAAATAACTATTATCTAAAATTATCTTTATTATTAATCTACTTATAAGGTAAAAAAGTTAAGGTAAGGGAAAGAGAAATAATATAAAACTAAATGATTCTGTTAATAATAATGATAAATTTTGATGGTTAGTCGGAAGAGGATTAATTTAAATCAGAAGGTTATTGATATAATCCGCTTCGACTGTTTCGTGATCTGTAATAATCTGCAGTTTCCCACTAGGTATCTGTTAAGTTTTTGAATATGATTTTCTGGTATTATTATTATCACTTATACAAATTCTAGTGTTTTGTCTATTTGATTTTGATTTTTTATCGATAATAAACTAACAAGTTTGCAATGATAAAAGCATTAGGAAGTTCGTATAAAACATTATTTGCCTAGAAAGTACTATCACCGTATTGTATTTCTTTGACAGCAGTAACGAGAGTTAGTTTTAAATGTATGATTTTAGTGCTATTTTTTATATTTTTTTAATCATCATCCCATATTATTCCTTCAAGTAGGAATTTCAAAGTAATAGGTACGATAAGCAAACGTATAATCAACTTTCTCGTATGCAGGTAGTTTGCCTGACGTTAATAAGTTAATGTTAAGTTTGAAAAGTTTGATGTTCTAATTATTGTAAGTTAATAATAGTTTCTTAATTTCGAGTAAATGTATAAATGTGTGGTGTTAATCATACGTTTCAGAGGTTAACTTTACTGCAGGAATAGGGGTAGCGAAATGGTGTTTTATGTATAGTGTCTTTGTTCAAATCAAATCGTACCGTTTTAATGAAAACACCTTCCACCGTTTTTGTGAACCCTTCGCTTACATTGTTCACTTAATATTAAGTGTGTGATCTCGTGCTTAATAATAAAATTTATAATACAGTTACATTAAGGTACTATAAAATCCCGAACAGTTGCGCGTACTGGAACGCGTACATGGTACGGCGAACGTTAGTTCAAAAAACACAGTATGACAGTATAAAAAAACCTTTCATAAATAATAAACAAACTGCGATAAAGCCGTGATCAAAATCTTCTTTATTACGTTATTATCTAGCTACCTTTGTTCATTAAATTTCAAGTTAATACAGTTATCCTTGGATGTTTAGGTGAGACAGCCTCTTCAAAATAAACCGATTAAAAAGCTTATAATACCCGGAGGATATCATCGTTGCTGAACTACGAGCTGAGTAAATAAAACAATATTAAATTGAAATTATCCGGGGACCGAATAAAACGTAGGCCATTCCGTAAGTATAAACAACTCACACCGAAGTTACAATAACAAACATATGATTAAAACATTTTATCTGAGCGTCTGAAAAATATGATAATTTCAAATACCATTTAAAATTGTGTATTAATAAATGAAGTTTAATTTAGAGATCATGTTATTAAAAAGTTTAAGAACAGAATAAACGTCAAATAATCTTATACAAGCTTTCATCATCGTTTTTACCACTCGTTATAATTATTTCGACGTTGAAAAAAGGGATAATAGAACTTGTTCTAAAATAATTTATCGACCCAACTACGAATCCGATAGAAAGATCGTCTTAGATTACGGGCTGTTCATGTTTTAGGTAAGGGTAATTTTAGTGACTACCCTCTCCTCCCAGCAATAATAAGCGAAATTTTTACCCCTCTTTTCCCTTAGTAAGCATTATCATTATTATTATTTTTTTATCATTATCATATTTTGCCTAAAATCTGCTTAAGTACCTGATTAAAGGTAAATAATTAATCATTATTTTAGCAATCACAATTTATTCCCTTTCGCCTCCAAAAATAACATAAAATTAGTTTCTCTGCCTCCACCCCCCCCCCCCCCCCCTTAAATTCCATATTCATACTGTAACCACTAGTAACTTCGTCAATATTATAAACTCTAAAGAAAAACTATTAAATCTAAAATGCGATCTGTCAAATCAAATTATCTTGTGTGAGATTGTCCCTTATATGTACGAGTAAGAAGATACAGAGATTGATATCGAAAATGGGCGTTAAAAATGAGGCGAATAATATATTTTCGGTTCAAATGTGACTCGAAATAATATACAGTAAATCTTTTACAATAAAATAATTCAATCTATCAGAATACTATTCTCAAAACTATTTAAATTCACGCTGTGACCCTTTACCGTAAATAAAGGTACGCGAAATTAGATCATCATTCAACGAAAAACGTGATAAAAGTCAGGGCTGACACATACGAGGCGTTTGTTTTTTTTCTCTTTAAAATATATAAAAAGATTATAAACCAAAGATCTTCTTTTTGACCAATATGAGTCCATTGATTACGAAAGAATTTATGTTAGGTTAGTCGAAAAAAAAGTCTAACATTTCTTTACCGTATAAGTTAATGCAGAAGTTGTAGAAAAACAAAGTTAGTAGATTTATGTTTGACACTTTAAATGACCTTTGTGGTAGGCGAAGTTAGGCATTTGGTTTTAAACTTACGTCTGACATTTACTTTTTTTTCTAGGAATGTTTATTAATTGCTACAGTTTCTATGTATTTCCATAGCGTTTAATAATGTTTAGCGACTGTGAATTCGTAAAGATAATGTTGGAAATGTAAGTCGGACTTTTTTTTTCGTGACTGTAGTAAAAAGTAAGATACTTTTACTAATGTACTAAGTACTCCAAACCACCGAACTATGGCGTTTCGAGGGTTATTTGTTCGCATCGTCACAATGCTGGAATGATCTTCCTCCGCCAGTGCGTGCACTTAAAACTGTGCAAACCTTTAAAGCCACGTTTAAAAAGATGTCACTAATAAATCAGATATACAGTTAGTTTAAAATATCTCACATTGATCTTAAGTTCAAGTTATTTGTTATCCCGCGCTTTTTACATATGCAGATTTTGCAATCCAAATCTTAGTTTCTCTTCCTCGCAGTTTCTCCCTTCTCGTCCTTAAATGTTATTTCACCCCCATTCCACGTATCTTTATTGTTTATTACACCCGCAAACTATATACTAGTTTGTAACTAATATCATATGTACGTGTGTAGTATATGTTGTGTGGATGTATATATATGTGTATGCTTATAAGTATGTAAACATAAGGTTACGTATATGTAATTGGAATGTATATTTTGAATTTATATTATTTTATTTTGCCCGTGACGTCAGGTTAGGAGGTACAACCAGAATACCAGCGCTGCACTGTAAACCCATGGTTTCAGTACAGCAATAATGCTGAGGCTAAGCCTATTTGTTCCCGTACAACGTTCTGTCTCTTGTGTAAAGTTTAAAAAATAATATAGTGATATTATATTATATTTCTGTATTATGTGTGTTCTGTTTTGTGGTACAAGTGGCTACATTCTTTCTTTCTTTCAATTAATACAATAGATTTTTAAATGTATTTAACAGTTGAAATAGTAACGCCTAATTCATCTATTTAGCTGCAACCTAGACAAAATTTTATGGTATACAACGACTTAGCGGGGTCATGCTAAATTGCATGTTGTTAGTAGATTTGCTAATAATAACTGCATGATTAACCCTCAAGTGTGAAAATCTGCCGCCAGACATGTCCCGGCATTATCACTTGATAGCTAGCACCAGTATTTATTTATTTATATAATGGATTTCCGACACCGTTTCCAGTAATTAATATTTAAAACAAAGTGGTATAGAATCTTGTGTTTCCTCAATTATAGGTAATCACTACATGTATGTTCATCTTGATTAAATTGTTTATATATATACATATATACACCCAAAAAAAAGAATTAAAACAGTGCTACTTACAATTTAGAATAAGTAAAACTTTTTACATTCCACTTTGTATATTTATATTACATTAATATAAGAATGGCCAATATATGTCTTTATTTACATAAATTTTAGCGTGGGAAATTTATTTTTACTATTAATTTATAAAATAATTGTCGCTATTTAGACTTATGCGTGTTTACCATCCTAAACCACGTGTCACTTTACATCAGATGAGATTGCTTTAAAAACACTAAGTCAAAAAACAGATTAAGCCGTAAAAAAGTACAGGTTATATTAAAATTAAATATATAAAGTACCCTTTATACTTATTATTCTGTCATCGATGAGTGATGACCCATAAGAATTAAATAACTAAATTTACGTAAAATTCGGTTAACAGTAAATATTGACGTACGACTTGAGTACGTGACTGTCCATAAGTACCTATTACCCAGCCGTGTAAACATCCAATTTCAGTACCAGATAGATTTCTGTCATTTGTCTACGTTAGTACAACACGTCCTTCAGTTCGAAACTCTATCATTCCGTCACTGCGTGTAATGAAGCGTCGATTTACAGCTATCGGTGACGGACAAAGCTAGGAAAATACGTAGAAAAATTCTATGTGTAAATATAACATTTATGTAACATGAAGAATTATAATAATTATTTGTCTATGCTTCTAGTCTGAGTAATAAAGTCGTTTTTGCCTCTTATTGATGTTCAAATCTCTTTTATGTTACAAGAATTCGATACCCCTATACTTTAATTACTCTTTATTCTTCGAAGTATCAAATTTGCACAGAATAAAATAGCCTTGTTTATGTTGAAAAATCTCAAGACTATTCAATATTTTTATAACAGTAATTTATTGTTTGATTGTTCTTTCAAACCTTTATGTGTCTAGAAGTTTTAATTTACTAAGGATCTGTAGAATTCTTTTGTAGTTTTATGTATTGCAAAGACACATTATAATTGCTTTACCTAACTGATTCATCAATAAGAAGCCTAAACTGCTGGTCCTAGAAACTTGAAATTTTGATAATAGATACCATTTATGATGTAAACATTCACTAAGAAAGGAATTTTGGAAATTACACAAATAAGAGACAAACCGTTGTATGAAAGTCCGTCATTTGAAAACTAAGAATCACGAAATTTAATATACCTACATGCTTCTGGTTAGAAATAAATAAAAACGTATATCGATATTTTTCAAAATTTTACCTACCCGTAAGATGTACGGAATGTATATATGCCAGTTTGTACGGGAAGTTCGTAATTTTTGAAGATGCATGAAATTTCTTGTACCTGCTCCTGGTTAGAAACATGTGAACACGTATTTTGATATTTCTTGAAACGTTACCCCTAACAGGGCGAATTAGGGGTTGCAAGTTAGTATGGAAAGTTTCACATGTTTGAGGTAAGATGTATTAAATTTCATATATACTTGCTTCTGGGTAGAAATAAATGAACACATTTATTGGAGTTCTTCAAAATTTTACTCTTAAGAGGGTGAATTAGGGGTTGTAAGTTTATATGGCAAATTCGTTTTATAAACTTAAAAGTTAGAACAATTAAATGTTACCCCTAAGAGTATTAGATAATATTGTATTATAGGCATGACCATCAGGATTCGATCAACAGTTGTGTCACCGTTATGTTAGATCTGAGCTGTAAGATTTACTTGAAAACGTTCAAGATCGAGAGACGATATTATTTATTTATTTGTCTGGTATGGAAATTAATGAAAACTTTGAGTGAAAAATAGGATACTTAAGTACTAAATCTTCACAGATAAAGTCGCTTGCACCGGCTAGCTCTACACCTAAACCACGTAATAGATTTTTATAAAATTTTGTAGTGAGATAGATTACATCCAGAGGGATTATATAGGTTGCAAATTGTCTTAATTCAACGCGGGCGAAGCCGTGGGCACAGCTAAGTAACATATATTTTCTAATGAGACCAGTCTTAGTTTGAACTTTAGATTAAATGGATTATAAGATAATATAGTTACCAGAGATAAATAATGTGTAGGTATTGCTAGTCTCTGTTGTTAAATACTCTTGTAATTTGATATTTATTGTTTTTAATTTTTCAAACAATTTTACAAATTAAATCAAAATACAAAAGAGTATTACCGGAATGAAAACCGGTTCAATAGTTATTTTAATTAAAAAGTTGTTTTTTATTTGTTGACAACTAATAGTGAAACCATATAAAAGGCATATCAGTCTGTCTGACTGTCTGTTAGTTGGCTTAGGCGGCTCAGGACGTGCTTTGTTTCCCAACTGGGGAGGCTCTTAATGCCGCTGCCAACACGATACAGTGACACTGAACATGCATTAAGCACTCACAACATTACGCACACACTCCTACACATAACACGCAAGTATATAAGGTCCTGTAATGAACCTTTTTTGTATTATTAAATAAAAAATGTTGGGCTTAGCTAGGATTAAAATTCCGCGGAATTGACTCAAGTAACGGTCAAGCTCAGGTTCGTACCACTTCGGTGATCCTTGTGCTAGATACCTTTTGGCGGCCGAGCGAGTGACTTCAGCACTCGCCCAAAAAGCCCCGGTGAAGCTGTAAGGGCCCTTCTGGTCAAGAGCATTAGCTAGTTAGAAAAAAATCGAGCACCAATGAATCGTCAACCGATTTAAATTTACGAGTAAATAATAAAATCAATCTGAATAATAAAAAATAAAACTTCACGAAAATCATTATTATCGTCTCTTCCTTTACACCATTATCCTTATATTAAAGGCAACGTCTGTCTGTCCATTAGTTGGACTCAAGAACCACCGAATCGACTTATATAATCGCGCGCATTGTAAAAATTTACGCTCATCATTTGTCCCTAATGCGCCAAAAGTATATTGCCTTGAATACTTTTTGGAGAATAGAATTATTATATGCGAGCGGATTCGCGGAATGAGCTATTTGTTTATATAAAACGCTGACATAAGAATAACACTAATACCACATGTCCATTAAAATGTATTGTCACGTAAAAGATATAATAGTTGTAGACGAGGTCATTTTATTTTGCGCTATCTACGTTTCCAGTTGTAATAAAACACACAAAAGAGGTAAGTTACCTACTCTTTATTCCATGTAATAAAACCCCCTTACCTAAAATACTTTTTGACAATTAATTTGTAATTATTAATTAAATAATTAGCTCTCTGGACACGCTTGAAAATATTTATATTACCTGTATGTAATATCCAATTCAGTTATTTATTGCCAAATAGAAAAGGAAATTTTATAAAAAATAATTACCTTTTTTATTTATTTCAGTGACCTCTTTGAAAATACGTTGATATATTTTAAACATTATAATCCTACTATTTCTCGTTTCTGTTTAGTTCTCGTTATTAGTCTATAGATGGCGTAATACAAGTATGCCAAACATTTTTTTTATTAAAATAAAATACTCTTGTCTAGGGACCATCTCTGTGTAGAAACTATCCGTTGAAAAGCCTTAACTTAGGATTGCGCTACTGAAGCAAGAAGGTAAATTTCACACTACTTTAGTAGGTTATATTTCCACAAAAATATTTTGTTCTACCTACGTAAATAGTAGACATTTTGCATACCGATGTTTCACAATCGTAGTTTCACAAACAAAAATATTACACTTTTTAACTGGGCTCACTTCAAACCGTCAACAACTGCTATATTCATATCTGTACCCTTTCTGCCTACGCTAGTGCCATGTAGCAAAAACAGTTTTCAGGAATAGTATTTATATTACTAACAAATAATATCAAAAAAATGCATGAACTTACTAATTTAAAAGTTTTTTTTCATTTCTGTCTAATGGAAAGGTCTTCAAGTGTTCTTGTAACATCTCAGCATTCCCGCCACTTTACTTGTGAACAATAACCAATGTATGCTGAACCAAAATTACGTAATATAGGATCAAATACCTATTGCAAGTTAATACATTACAAATTCAAATGCAATTCAAAATGGCGCCAAAACTTTTATTTCTATAGTTATGTTTTATGCAATAAACATAAGATGGGTTTAGTTTTAATTTATATTTGTATTAAAATAAAACAACAATAATTTAGTATCAACTAATCATATATTTCAATAGTATCTCTTATGATTATAAACTAATTTCTCTAACGCTCCGCGCTCATTATTTGGTTTAAGTCTAAGTGAAGACGAATCAACAGTTAGTGTCAATCAACTTAATCATAAATCAACAGTCGAAACAAAATATCTAAAAGTTACATTTAATAGTGCTGTTTAAATGTAAACTTAGAATATTGTTAGCGTGCACGGTAAACTAAAAAAACCTTGTGGAATATGTAATCTATACACTATTTAGTGGGGAATGTTAACTTTGGTATAAAATATTAATAATTATAAATAACAAAACTTAATCAAAATTCAAATACACTCACGAGAAAACGAACTTATATCGAAGCATAAATTAAGGGAATACTGTTTAATAACCGATAGCCTATCCAGTCGATATATATTTACAGTAACTGGTAAAACTTAAAATAATACGCCATGTAAGGAATTAAAGGAAAAGTCTAAAGCACTATCAGACAACATTGCACTGACATAGATACAAACAGTACACATTTAGATACATGTGCATATGTCTACTATATAAATCCTGTGTATTGTATATATTAGAAGTTCGCATATCTAACTCACTAGAAGAATCATTTAATTTTTCTAACACATCATAATTATTTCTGATTTAATGCAACACAGTAATGACATTTAATTATAGGTACTGTTATTTTCTAATTACTAATGAAACAGCTACGGTTTGTGCTAATGATAATAATAACACAAATACGAATCAAGCAAACATAGATCCAGAATGTAGTATTAGAAGTTCGAATGTCTAATTCACTGTAGGAATCGTTTGAATTTTCCTAACACATCATAATAATTTCTGATTTACTGCAACACAGTAATGACATTTAATTATAGGTACTGTTAATTTCTAGTTACTAATGAAACTACGGTTTGTATTAATGATAATAATAATACTAATACGAATTAAGGAAATAGATCCAGAATGTAGTATTAGAAGTTCGAATGTCTAATTCACTGTAGGAATCATTTGAATTTTTCTAACACATCATAGTTATTTCTGATTTAGTACAATACAGTAATGATAATTTAATAGTTCTTCTCTACTGTCTAAAGAGATAGTTTTGCTTTTCCATTACTAATAGTATAAATATGAATGAAAAAAAATGTAATCACCGTGTTCATGATTTCAACATGTAAGAATGTAATCAGATGAATTTACACTTTTTCGATGATGATTGAAATATGACTTATACATTACTACATCTATTAACGTTGTGTTAACTTTGGTATAACAAATACAAGCTTAAGGCAATATTTGCATCAGTATATACTGTATATTTATATTTTTTCTATAAAATATATTTATTTATGAATCAAAACGTATAATACTTTTATCAAACCTTTTAACATATTGATATAATCTTATAATGTATATAAGATTTCAGACTTAGTACAGAATCATTCTTGCATGTCAAAAGAAATTTCTTTTCATTGAATTTAGTTGGTTTTTATTTGTTTATACTGATTATATTTTACGTCTCTTTCATAGAGCATTCTCGTAACAATATAAAAGTGTAAGAAGGTAAGCTAAGTTATCACAACATTTACAAAAAGCAAGTAGCCTAATAGTAGACGATAACAATTCACATTTGGTGTAACAACTTATATAAGAAGATTCGAATTATATTCTCTATAAATTACCTATAGAAATAGTATATAATTATTATTATCATATAAATGTATATCGTTAACATTTTTCGCTTCAAAAATCTGTTAGTTATTAAATGACAATATATCAAGTGATTTATTTGATATATTACGAAACTGGGATATAATTTGTAAATAAACACACATACATCTATTAATGTATATTTCAAATATACATATATTTTAAGAATCAATTGAAATAATTAAAAAAAAAAAAACATTGCACATATATTACACAGAACTACTGCAATACTTTATTAGTAGAGAGCAAAATAGATATATTTTTAATATCTAAATATAATATTTTAATTACTTTAATAACATCAAGCAATTTAACATTTCTTCGATCGAATTAAATCTCTACTAAACTTCTCTATTCGAATTCCAGTTTACTATAATTTACTCGGAAACATTTTTTTTTAAATTTAAATATAAACCAGATCTCTTTTTCTAAGACATTGATAGGTACGACATATATAAATGTACTTCAGTACGAAATAACAAATCAGAAGGTGAATATGTTTTATTTAAGCCGTAGAATCGTGTGATGACGGGTTTGGTATAATGGTAGTGGTAGTCGCTTGTTGGTCTCGGAGTCGCCTCACTTCCCTCGAGGCGGCCGCTAGTTCCGCTTGCAATGTTATCTCTCTCTCCCGTAAGCATTTTATCTCGTTTTGCCAAGTCTGTCAAATTATTATCTCTTTAATAACTAATATAATAGAACAAGTGAAAGATTCTGAATGTTGGAGTAAAGTAAAATTGAAGCGATGATGCCGCAGTGGGTAGTGCGGCCGGATTCCGCGTCAATCGACGCGGGTTCGATCCCCACCTATCCAACTCTACAATCGGTCTGAGCTTTCGGTGAAGGAAAACATCGCGAGGAAACCATAGCATAGTGGTAGGGCATTTGTAATGATGCCCGCCCGGGTAGCTACAACCCTCAACTTTGAAAAACTATCGGTGAATAGCAATAGGTGTGTTCCGGCAACATCACTTGAGAACCAGTACCTAGGTTTAGTGTGTTTACCATCCTAGACCACATCGTCACTTAACATCAGGTGAGATTGTGGACAAACCATACCATGGTTATAGGGTATTTTGGAATAATGCTACCACTCTCAGTTTTGGATCCAGCATTTGATTGCAGTAATATTTGAAAGACCGCCTATAGATTTCATTTTACATGAGAAATTTTTACCCTCGCTGATCAAAAGGGGGTGCGTTATGGCAGATTCAAACTGCTTAAAATCTCACGTTGTTGCTAATCTCACTTATTTGGACAGAAAGTAGGAATTTGGAATTAAGATCGATTGGATGAGATAACACTGCGGACCGCACTTTTATGAATATTTATTATTTTTATGAGCTGTCAAATAAGAATTTCCCATAGAATTTATTCTATATGGGTTTGGATTCTCGAATAGCTATCACGCATCGGAAGACGTAGCATGGGTACGCCCCCCACAAGGTGGACTGACGTCCAGGTGAAGATCGCTGGAGTTTGCTGAATGCGGGTGGCGCAAGTCCGGTCCTCGTGGATATCTTTGTGGGAGACCTATGTCCAGCAGTGGGCGTCCTTTGGTTAAATGGGTGATGGATGGATAGAATTTGTATGAAGTCATTTTTGACAACCTAATTATATGTAAATTCGGTTTTGAGTCAATTGTTTATCCAAATCGTTTGTTACGTCACGGGCCGCACATATACTGTCCAAGGGCCACAGTTTGACGACCACTGCTATAAAGTATTTTTTTTATATGCTGCTTTAAACTTACAATGTTTTGCTTGAGTAGGTCGAGTTTATCGTTCTTGAGGCGGCACACCTCCTGCCTGAGCATGTCGGCGTCGGCCCGCGGGTGCGCCGGCGGCTCCCCCCGCGCCGCCCCCCGCCTCCGCGGACGACATCGACTCGAGTCCCGTGTCGCTATCCACGTACACTGCACCTAATAATAGCAATGTACATTCTTAACGTGCTCACTGACGCGTGGACTCGACCGCGAACATGGTACGGCGGACGACTAAACTGATGACTTCGGTCGATCGTCGTAGCGTTAACGCGGTCCGGTTCGCGCGTTTATCAGCACTATTAGCACACATACACAAAAAAAAATCATAAAGAGAAATTGACGGTAAAAATCGAGTATTAAATTTCATTTTCAAAGGTTCCTAGTTTACAATAACTAATTTATGCAAAAAACAAAAACGTACGGGCATGACGGTGGTAGATATATATTATTTGATATTTATTATACAGGGAGGAAACAGGGGACTACGTTTGTATGGAATAAATGTCGCTAGCATATCCTCTTAAAATTTGTATCGTCGATCGTAAATGTGAATTATTCTTCTGTTATTTAATTTTAGAATGTATACTGCTTTATTTCACTAATACCTATGTTGACTAATTGTCGAACCTTGCATTCCATTTTTTATTCATTTATGCTAGTAAATACAGCTATAGTAAATAAAATAAAAAGCGATATATAAACCGAGGAGAAAATAAGCAATA
Organism: Samia ricini; assembly: GCA_014132275.2. Classification (NCBI taxonomy): domain Eukaryota; kingdom Metazoa; phylum Arthropoda; class Insecta; order Lepidoptera; family Saturniidae; genus Samia; species Samia ricini. The sequence goes on from AP028159.1 coordinate 9,016,684, forward strand.
TTCACTTATTCGTTTCAGTTTTTTTAAATAAGCCAGCGCTTATGTAATATGTACTTCAAGAGTATCCTAAACAAGTAACGGCATATATTGATGCGATCATGTTTTATATTTTGGAGTAACTTTACTTTCATAATGAACAACATATTAATTGTGATTAAATAAAGGTTAGTTTAGTATAGACATATATTTAATGTATCGGAACACTTTAGAAACGAACTCTAGTTCATAATACGATGCTGTAAGTATTTCTTTGGCTTTATATATTTTAATAATAATGTTGTTTTGTTATCAATGAGTTTAAAAAATGTCATTTTAAAAATATAAACATAGTAACTAGTACGAAATTTAGACAAAGCGAAAACATTTTTGCGTATAATTTTTCAGGTTATTTGCTTATTTTCATATTTTTATAACTACTCTATATAAATAGAAATGCTTAAACAAATTTACAATAGATAACCTAAGTTAGATAAACTACAGATATCATAATTCAACAATGAATATAAACTACAGGACTAACCTGTTGCACATTTACCACAACTCAGCCAGTCCTTGTCGTCTAATTAAAAAAAAGAAACAATCCAATCAATGACAAAAACATGCGTCCATGTTTTAATTTTAACTATCAAATATTGATTTAGTTTTCACATGGGCACGAACATGACCATTGAGATGCAAATTACTAATACAATTAAAATATTTGAAATGTATTAAATAGAAAATACGTGTATATATAAAACTTTATATATAAAATAGAAGTATAATTAAATGTATTAATAAATAATCTCATAATATAAATTTTCGTTTATAATAAAAATATTTATTTATATATTATGTAGGAATTAGTCTTATCGACAATTTATAAATTATGGTCATCTCTAGGTTTGCAATGTCGCTCAAAAAACTAAGTCCGTAAGAAGACAAAGAAGTTAATTTGATTTCAGATTTGTCTTTTATCAAATTCTAATCAATGTCTACTTTTTCTCAGTTATTTTTTGTAATTTTTAACATATTACAACCTATTTGTTCAATTGAATCTTATTTAGTGTCGTATAAAAAGTATCTATAATTAAGTTACTAAAGGAACCATATATAGTGCCACAAACCTATCTGGCCCGGTGGCCTAAAGAAGAACTAACGACGCCATTTTTAAATGTCAATCTGGCTGTCATTCGCTGACATCTGCCATTGGTTGTTTGCTCCGTGTGATTAGTTTTCGTTTCGTGGATATAGCTAGTGAAAAATGCCGAAAGCTTTAAAGAGTTATGCGAGGAACGTTATATTATAAGTTCTAGATTTTATGAAGGAAGAAAAGCGTCTTTAGAAACCGATAATACCCTTCGAAAAATTGTATGAACGAGTAGCTGCCGCCACAGGTTAGTGTTGCCAGCTTTTGAAATTAAATTCTACGTAAACATTATTTCGCACGTGCTATAAAATAGATACATCATTATTATCATTATTATTATTTATTTCATTTTTACATTACTTTTGTTGTAGGTGTTGACGAGCGATTTGTTAGAAAATTTGTAAAAGAATGAAACTGAAAGATGAAGCTGGAATAAACGTTTCCACGCCCGGTAACACAAGGAAAAATCCATTTCCCCCCGACAAAAAAAAGGTAACACACGGAAAAAGACGAAAGGTAAAATTGAAGTGGATGATTTTGATCTCGGTGTAATAAGAAGAAAAATTCAAGAATTTTATACCATGCCCAAAGAAATTCCCCGAATAACAAAGTTATTAAATGTGCTCCAAGAAGACATTGATTTTAAGAGGAGTCGAGAAACTCTTTGGAAAATACTTCATAAAATTGGATTTCATTACAAGAAAACAAAATCGAACAGAAAAATTCTAATAGTATGAAATGATATTTCAGCATGGAGAGCAAATTATCTTCAAAAAATTAAACAGAATGAACGAGTTGAAAAAAAAACCTGTCATATTTTTGGTCGATACCTATGTTCACGCATTTTATACATCTGGATGCTGTTGGCAGAGTAATAAAGTTGATGGTGTGTTAATCCCAGTCTCCAAGGGAAACAGATGGACAATTGTTCCAAACAAATATTAAGTTTTTATTGATATATATATATATATATATATATATATATATATATATATATATACGTATGTTTGTATGTAAATATGTTTGTCCACTATTTTCCCGACACTATTAATCGGAATGAAAAATAGATTCAGTTATTTTTAAGATTTGGGCTAAAATTTTGTTACATTGACTTACCCACTATATTGCAAATTTATTTTTACTGACAACACCAGATGCGATAACAGCGACTCTCTCACCGGACCGGATAAGTTTGCGGCATTATACCATCATTTCAACAGCTTACATTATCTGTAGTTTGTTTGTTATTAGTGTTCGGAAACAACTAACATTCGAATAACCGTATAATATTATTTACCGAAACTTTTACTGACATTATTATTGAATTAATTTGTCCTCTGTAATATGACAATATGATATTTTACCTTGTTGAGACGCGCGTCTTAATTTTCACACAAAATAAATATAGTGACGAAAAAGTAAAGAGTTTTAAAATGTTTGTTTTGTGTACTAACCGAGCGGATCTAAGTCGACAGAGTTGAGACTAGAGTCGTCGCTGTGGTCGTGCAACGGCGGGCGCGGTGGCGCGGCGCGTGACGTCACGTCCGGACTCGACTCCCCCGACCCGCCCGCCGACCGCACTGACACAGCGCTTGCAGACGACGACGCTATCGATGATTTAGAACGGCCACTCTAAAATAAAATAAAAAAACAATTCATTAGCTTTTTTATTGAATACTAGCGGTATGCTCGCAGCTCCGCCCGCGTTTCTTATTTTCTTTAATGCATAATATAGTTTTAAATGATTTTTTGAAAATAATGCTTTGATGGTGCTGTCCACTGAATCGTGATTAGTTAACAATTTCACAAGTTTTAATGTTTTTACACAGAAGGCTGACTATTTTCCAAAATTAAAAGTACCCAAAGTTACCGGAAATAACTTCAGCTATTTACCAAAAAAAGTCCTAACAAAATCCGTCGAGCAATTCCGGAAATTACCCATTACAAACAGTAAGACAGCCAAAAAACTTTAAAAATTGTATTTAAGGTGTAGGTATCGTATATACATTCATATCTATTTAGTAACAAAATAATTTTGACATTAGAAACAGACACATCAAATTTTTTTATTAGATTAGATATAGATTATTGAGTATAGAAGATGCAAGTCAAAGATGCGATTATACTGCCATCTAGTTTTCCCATATGATACATCCAGTAAAGCGGCATCTAGCTATCTTAATAGTATTTGAAATATTTTAAAACAACTTCGTTTTGTATAATAGTATAACTGTAAACGATAGATGGTGTTATAGGGTAGATAATAAATTTTAGATATGTTTTTGTATTTACAATATTTTGAAGAGGTTATGAGGAGTAATGCACTGGTATTTAATTAGGTAAGTACACAAATAAGCGGATATAAAGGGAGATCGAATAAGTCCTACTTAGTATGTAACCAATAAACAATATTGCAAATTAAACTTTTTCATAAGATTTTAATAGAAGGTGTCAGTTATTTAGCTTAAATTATTTATACTTTAAAGTTAAACTTGTACTTACATTAGGAGTGTGTGTCTCGTTGGGTATAAATTTGTTTTTATTCACAGGGTTCTTATTACTGTCGCCTGAGAGGTTCGTGTCGACACTTGGAGATCTGTAATTTATACAAAATAAATTAAATAACCGCTTTTATTGTACCTTTAACAAACTTCAAATCATTTAACTATTATTCGGTAACACTGTAAAACAACTAAAAAAGTATACAATGAAGCGATGATGGCGTAGTGGGTAGTGTGGCCGGATTACACGACAATGGATGCGGGTTCGAGTCCACCTATCCAACTCTAAAATCAGCCTCAGTTTTCGATGAAGGAAAATATCGTCAGAAAACCATAACATGGCGGTAGGGTATTTTCTAATAATGCCCGACTGGGTTTCTCCTACCTTCAGGTTTGAAAACCCATCGGAAAATACTAATAGGTATGTTCCAGCTGCATCACTTGAGAATCAGTACCTCTAGGCTTAGCGTGTTTATTACGTAGTTACATCACTGAGTCTATATAGTACCTATATACAAGATAAAATTGAAAGAATTTGTAACGCTGTATATAAGAACACATTAAAATCATGCTGTATATTTAGGCTCCTTACCTAACTTTAGAGATGAGCGCTTTTTTGACAGTATCAATAAATCTCGCTCCCGGACCGTCTTGTTTCGGAGTACCGTCAGGCTGAGGAGACACAGCGCCCGGCTCAACTCTAATACCGCTACCGAGGAATTCGGTAGTTTTGTTCTTCAAATCGTCAGCCAAATTCTGCAGCAGCAGCGACGCTCTGGTCCTCAGTTCGAGTTGAGCGAACTTATCGGCCTTGTAGCATGCGTTCTCAGCGTTAATCAACTTGGTCAGGAGGAACTCCTTGAACTCGTGCCCTTTCCGGAACACAGACGGCTGGGGGAGAGTCGGCCCGAAGAATGGTACGTCGACACGCGCGGTGACGGCCACTTTGTACCTGGAATGGGAGGAAAGTGTTTTTTAGTTTCGCAATTTTGTACTAAGAGAATGTATTGTTCTATACAAATGTTGTCTGCTGTTTCCTCCCTAGATAATGGCACTATAATAAATACATTCATACCACATCGTACACATACATTACAGCCATCCGCGTGTTTTTTTATTTTCATAAATCAGTTATTATAGAAATAAGTAATATTCGAAAATGAGAAAAGACGCCCGGTTTTTATCGTCGTTTCGATGATTTCTTCTATTTGGTATAGATATAATCACCACGAGCCGCAGTTGTTTGAAAAACCTATTCTCCAAATTTGTCGCTTGTAAAATAATTTATTCTTAGTGAAAAACGTTGAAAATATTAGCATAGTTAATATACTCAACTAGTGTTCGCATAATGATCATAAACATTATGTTCTCTTGCGGAAAAATTGTTTTTCCAATTTTTTTGCTTTCTTACATACCATTTACACACGCATAATATTAAAAACAAAAAAAAGCGGCGTGACAAAAAAAGGAGAGAAATGTTAATATTTGCCATATTTATATATAGAGACCTATTATGCATCATAAAAAACCTAAACCTCAATATTGGGCAGAAATAGAATGAAAAATTGTATACATCCCCTATAGATGATTTTTACTTTATATTGAGATATACTCTCCAGAGATTAAAATATACACTGAATGTAATCTACATTTAATTGTAGAACTAACTTAGCCATTTCGTTTGAATAACATCAACTCATTTATTGCACCTAGTGTTTGTTTCTTATTATCATTTATAATTATTTCTCAGCCGGGATTCGTTTGCATATAAATTACTAGGAATTTCCATTCCACTTTCGAAGCCATTTTCTTTACATCTCAGTGTACATAATAGTAGCTTTGTCCGTTGTGGGAAATTAAATATGAACTTTGTGTCTACAACTTTCTAGACAAATCAAGGAAGAGAGATTTTTCATTTATACTGTGGTAAAAATGAGGGACGTTGATTTCTTAATAAAATTATATACCAACGGCGTTTATTCCATACAAACGTAGTCCGCTGGATATTAGCATTATGGTAAATATTTTTATAGCCAATATTTATAGTCACCACCGTCATGCCTGTACGTTTTGATTTTTTCCTTATATTAGTTATTGTAGATAGAGCCCTTGAAAATGAAAAATGCTCGATTTTCACCGTCATTTTCAGTCGTTTGTTCAACAAATTTGATAGATAAACCAAAAAAAGCTAAACGTAGAGGCATAGTCCAAGTCTTTCCTTTTTTTTTATAAGTGAAAGAAAATTTAAAAATAGTTTCAGTTTTGGAGGAGGAAACAGGGTACTATGAAGTGATGTTTGCGTCTATTTTGCATACGGTAAAATCAGCCCGAACTGCAGTTGTCCCTTTCGTGTTTTATAATTATTTATTTGAGGCGCAACGCGACAGCAATAGTTTTCTGAAATACCTACTTTTCAAATTTATCGCTGAGCGCACGTCCTCTTAAGCTTCCATAATATACAATACAATTTGAATCATTATACATAATTGACAATGATTTGTTTTGTAATAAAGTTCAAAAATTATTTTAATTTTAAAAACAGTAGTAGGTAATTAAAATAATACTATTTAATTTTAACACTTATATTCAAATCAATATCTATCTCATTTCAAAACTTGGTTTAAAGTTATTAATAATAGTTATTTGGAAATAAATAAATATTAAAGTGCAATTTTCTTTAGAACGTTTAAAGATGTATTTAACTGTTTGTATACAACATTATCTACAGTGTGATATTTTATACTACGCTTAAATAATACAGTATCAATTTGACTTTTAAGAAATAATAATATTACCTGGTCTCCCCGCCGACTGCCTCTAAAGGAGTGACCACAATAAATGCGTGAAGGAAATGTGAAGCTATCATGTCTGGCGTGAAAGGGGTCGCCTTTTCCTATAGAGAAAAATATAAAATAATGTTGTCAATAATGAATATGAGCATCAAAATAAATTAAAAAACAGGTACTTTCAATGGTTTTATCATTGTCTCAATTTTATTATTTTTAAGCTGTTGTGTGTTGTACGGCCCGGACCGCGGACATGGTACGGCGGGCGGCCGAGGTCGTCAGTCGTCTAAGTAGGGGTGTGGAGCCTTTTCGAGGTCCAAAAGATCGAACTTTAAAATTGATATAAAGTATCGATTATTAGAGTATCCTTTTTTTCTGTGATATGACGATTATTTCGAAATAGGCAAAAATAAAACAGTTCAGTGTCATTTTTTGCTAAGTAGGCTAAGCGTTCTTCTTTTCTTATTTAATTGCTGTTGATGACCTTAAGTGCATCATTAAAAAAAAATGAAAACAGTTTTTACAATAAAAGATTTCGAAGATAGTTTAAATTCGATCACCGGAAGAATACTATTTAGGAATAAAAAATCAAATAAAACATTTCGAATAAAGATTGATTTCTTGGACCTCAATGTTTTGTGAATCGATTAAAAATATCGATCTTTTTGTGGGAACAGCTTTATATATTTTTACATTCGAATAAGTTGCAACAATTGATGAATGTCAATGTTATTATTAGATATATAATTTAATGGACAATCTGTATTTGAGTTTCTTTCACAAATTAATTTTACCAGTATAAAAATATTCTGAAGTTACGTAAAACGGTTATCGAATGATATTTATGTTTTTTACACAGTTATTCATATTTAATTAATAATTCAATCATGTTTAATGCAAAACAATAAAACATTTTGAAATCTCATTGTAACTACATTTACATTAACGAAACTAAAGAATAGATTGTCCAATTATAGTTACCATAGTCGAAAAAAAAAAACCTAAGAAAATTTATAATTTCTAATTATATCATGGCACATTTATATCTGATATAAATAAATTACAGATAGTGTAAATTAATAAATACTATAATTTTCAATTATCAATATACATACCTGGAAAACAATAGCCACAATATCGTTACCGACGTGCCTTTTTCTCTGAAGCTGCTGCGCGTCACCTGCAGTGTGCGGCAGGAGCGGTGCCACGTGGAACATTATCTCTCGATTATGGTACTGTTCGTATACAGCCTCAGTGCCTGTATGTCCGTTCATGATGTCTAACCCACCCCTGTATCCTAAAATTAAAACGTTTATTTATTTTTTTATTGTCATCTTCTTCATAAGAGAAAAGAAGAAAATGACAGTATAATTTGACATTCATAATCCTGTCTCACACCAAAATCACATAAAATGTAATCGTATACATAAAACTATTGAAACGTGTATTTATGTGGATCTTTATCTCTCTTATGAACACAGGAAATTAATATGCGACGATTTAAATTTAGCAATAATTATACTGTTAATGGGTCTTCTCTGTAAGCAAAATGTTACTAACAAATGTTTAAGTACAAAAGAGAATTTTCTGAAACGACAATAGTTTTAATATTTTATAAATTCTTTTCTCAAAGCTTTATGAACAGCTGTTTAATTTGTACCGATTTTGTGATCTCTAAATTACTGATTAATTATATTTGGTTCCATACTATCTTGAATAGTTGATACGTATATATTACGTTTCACATTCCAAATGCTAGACTAGTATTATGCAAGCTATTTGCCAGATTAGACGAACCTCAATGGCTGTAGTGACTTGTAACGTTAAACTAATAACAGAAGCTATAATATACTCTACAGTTCTACACAACACATTAATTTGTTCGACAAAGAACGTGGTCACGTGACATTGAAAGCCGATATAACTATTGTTGGTAATATAAATATAATTGTATCATATTTTATTTTATTCCTACATTTATTCTATTCTTATAATCATTCTCAATTAATTAAAGTTTAAAAAATCAATGAACTCCTTCGTTTTTTTATTGATACTGAAATTTTGTAGATTATATCAATCCGAATTTCTAATCATGTTTGAAAAATGTATTTTGTGATCGCTCATGTTTATAATATTATGTTTACACTTACTGCTAGTGTAATACAAATGTATGTATGTATTAAAAACATTTATTTTTAAAAATAATAATGTGAACAAAAATAGGCACTCCAAATTTGTTATATACCTACTATAACTACGACTCTAATTTTATATTCTATTTATCTAAAGAAAAAAAAAATCTTTTCAATATTATAAACAACAACAAACAAAAAAAAATCAACCCGATTCAAAGATTTGCTTAAACAAAAAAAAAGAGTTACCTACTACGTCTTTACATACATATGTAAGTAGGTGTAAGGATTATGTCTCATAGAATTTTTATATTTGTATTAATTACCTTTATGATCCTTCAGTTTGATTCTTTGTCCGAGCATTTCCAAGAACTCATCGAAGGCCGGTGAAGTTTCGTTATTCCCAAACAACTCTTCCTCGGTCGTCTGACCGTACTTCTGATAGAGAACGCCAAACTTGAAACTGTTCACTAGAACGTGCTCGTCGTACGCCGCGATCAAGGAAGAAGCGTTCAAGCACATCACCGCCGTAAAATTATCCACGTTGATTTGCTCGTTGAGCATTTTTGCCATTTTTAAAGGTGACGGCATGATCCCTGATCCTGTAAAGGAAAAAGTAATATATAAAACAATTTATATATAAAACTTCAACAAACTTGTAATATATAATTTAATTATTGTGAAAACATTACTAAACACGACTTCTCAAGTGTCCCATCGTTCGGGCCGCCAAATGTAATGGGTTAAGAGAAAGAAAAACACATAAATATTGCCTAATTAACTACAGTAACACGTAATATAATTCTCGCAAAAAGCTAATGCACTGGAACTTTGTTATATTAACATTCCAGCAACTAAAAGTATAGCGAACAAAAAAAACTTTTAGTTAATTCTATTTATACATTATTATTATTATCAAAATGGTTAGGTATAAGGGTTAATAAATTTTAAATATGTTTTCCTTTTATTTGTTTTTGTTTACGGGATTGTATTTTTATATAATGAATATACACTTCATAAGTATAAAGTACCTACTGTTTTTATATAAACCTGCTGATTGGGACCTTTTACCGTCGTTTGAACAAAAAAACCAAATGTACAAATAATTTCTAAGCTACTGTACACTTGAATAAAAGTGTAAAACATCCTAATTCTTTGACTCCACATATGAACATATTCTATTCAATCGGATTCGGAACGGTTTTCCATGTTTGTTGTGTCTAAATCAATCTTTTTTTATGTTAACAATAATATAACTCGCCTGACGTTGTTGCTAACGGTATTGGTGGTTTGAGCCTGACGTCACTAAAATGGCGACCACTAGTATAAGAAATTTGCGAGGATTACACTGGTAGAAAACGTTACTATATTTTCTTTCACCGATAGCTCAGGCTGATTTTGAAGTTGGATAGATAGAATTGAACCCGCATGACGTGAAATCCGTATTGTAATACAAACTGCGCCATCATCATTTCATAAAAAACATTGGTAATAGCATTTTATTTTTAATACAAAGTAATCCGAATGTATATCACTTACTTGTGGTAGGTATAAGTCCGTGCATGGTCTCAGTTCGGCGCCTTAGTAGTATCCTCGTATGATCTTGGCCGGCCATGTGTTCATTCTTTAGAGACATCACAACTGGTCCAAGGTTCTCGTCGAAACCAACCAAATTGATGTGCTCCTGCGGACAAAGATTATCGTATGGATTTAAAACCATGTACAGTAAAATAAATTACCATATTTAGCATCTTTTTTACCACATTTGATTTGATATAAATTGTGTATTCATGTATAAAGTCGCTTTACGCGTCTGTCCGTCTGTTTTCCACTAATTCCTTCAAAATCACAGATTTTCTATGCGATTTTTCACCATCAGTTAAGTTAAGCTTTTGTGAAAATATAAGACATTAATATTTGTAACCAAGTTGTGAAAAATTCAATTTTAAAAATGATGTACTACAGAAATCTGTTTCTTAAAAATCCTAGAGGAAACTTCCCAATGGCATGTCTCTATTTCCTAGTATGGACTCACAATAATTTCGTACAGTAACGCAGACGCAGTCGCGGGTAGATTCTAGTAATTATAAAATTGTTTAATTTACCTACGAAAAATTTATTTACATATATAACGAATAGTTACATCCCTCGCGCAATACAAGACGCGCGTCTCAATTTTTAATAATAGGTAAAACAGTTAATTAGCCGAATATAAATAAATTTATTGATAAATATAATCTGTCTTGTGTTATCAATGGATTTTAGCGAAATTATAAGTTAATTAATATAATTTATTCGAACAAATAAAGAGGAATATGAAAACCGTAAGAATGTGGAAATTAATTTAAAATGTAAAACAAATCTAATCTTGACTCTAATCAATGAAAAAATACAGCGCCATCAGTCACACCCCAAAGTAATAAACTACGAAATATGACATAAAAATATTTATAGCATTGCGAAAGGTATTTTAAGAATAATGATTTTTCGGTAATGGGTTTTTTATGTCTGCCATTCCAATATTACATAGTAACAGAGTTTGTATTTATATACCTTTTGGTCAATTAGTTATTCGATTAGTTCAGTTTGAGTATTTAGCTTACTTCTTTGTCAGTATGCAAATTAATGAAAGTTAATCGGAATTTAGTGCTGTTTCAGATTGAAAAGATATGAAACGGTCAAAAAATTTTTTTTTATTACAATTTTAAACAAAATTGAAAGGATTATACTAGACTGTAATATAATTATCTGCACACCTATTTCTAAAAAGCAAATGTAGACCATGACGGCATTCCTCTAATGAGATTTAACTTGATGCTACTAGCATCCACTAGGACAATTCTGATTCAATGAGGCCATTTAAAGATGATATCATCCACGCCTTTCCGATGTCAATAGTTTATTTTAGACATTGTACTTTGATGAAATAATTACGTTAACTTTAAAACGTGGTCTATGAAAAATTAATTTGAATAAAAACACGTAATATTTTTTTACATATTGTACAAATTTTACTACAAATTCTTTCTCTTTACATTTTGCTCCAATGATTACTACATTAAAGCGTTCTACGTTTTAAGTAAAGTTAAGAAATAAATTGTCTATCAAACATGCATCTAAATTTAAAGTAGTTTGTGCTATTTTATTCATAGTAGATTTTTACACATACAGACGGCAGTGTAGACAGTCAACTGGGCGGCCGGGGTGTAGAGTGTTTCAATAAAGGACTTTTCGACTTATGTGAATTAAACTGACTTAAGGTTTTAAATTCTGTTCGAAATGTTCGTCGCTAACGCGAAATTTTAGTTAATACAAACAAATTACTGGATTTAAAAACAACTGGTCGTTACGGAAGACAGACTTTATTATTATATGGTAACATTATAATTATAATTTTACCATATAATCTTTACAGTGTCGCTTTACAATATTTATACTAACTTAATTATATATAACTATAATTTCTAAAAATGATTATGATCATTTTATAGCCTATCAATCGCTTACCAATATATACATAATGCACCCGAATATTTATAAAAAAATAAATAGGTTAAACCCGTTTATAAGATAAAGCCGAACAGAATTTTGTCTTAATTCTATTTTAGGATTTCTAAATTAATTAAAAAAAATATCAATTCCTATCAATTGCCCCTTGACATACACTTTCTGTGTATAAAGTGACATCAAATTCAATGTAGCCATTGTCGATTACGAAAACCAGACAAAAAAAAATAGTCATTGATCACAAAATTTAAAAAAATATGTACAGGCAAAGACTACATATCTATTATTAGTACAGATGCAAACAAATTTTTGGTTTGCCTTTTCAATCTATGTTTTTTTAATTGTTTTATATCAGATGATAGAATTTTATAAAAATATCTAAGTCCAATATATTTTAGTTATTTGTATTAAATCGATAAATACGAATTTACCTCAATAAAATTTTAATTACTTATGAATATTATTATTACTTAAGATAAATAAAATAGTATACGAAATGTTTTAAGACACTATATTCTATTGCAATAATAAAATTTAATAAAATCTATTGGAAACAATAGTAAACACATGATTATAATTACCAGGAAAATTAAACGTCGAACGTTATAACGAATATATGTTTACTTAAATGAAATAATAAGCCTATAGATAATTAATATTCCTAATGGTAGTATCGTTTCTTCTGTAAGCGTGTTAAGGACGATTGATTTCATTTATTTGTAATTATTTAATAAATATAACAATCAACAAGAATTCTCTTTTAAATGGTGATACAAAAATACCTTTGTCGTTTTTTTTATTCTCCACAAAAAAATCGTGATCGAATTTTAAGTACATTTTTTTACATTAATCACAATAAACATCGCGAAGAGATGAATCGAAAAGCAGAGATAGTTAATTGAATGACTGAGGTTAATGTCCTATTTCATACTGATGGATGGCGTCATTTAAAATGAAATTCAATTTTTTACAAACTGAAAATAATCTATTCATCTTTAATATCAAACGAGAGAATGATATGGCATTGAGTCATATTTTAATACAAATCTATACTAATAAATAAAATCGAAGTGTCTCTTTGTAATGTCAAAATAACAGTTTTTTACTAAGTACTATTTAAAAATATATCTACTAAAAATTAAACTTTTTGTCTGTCTGTCTGGGTAATATCCGGAACGGCCGAACCGATTTTGACCAGATTTTTTTTGTTAAATTGTTGAAGTTACTCCGTGTAACTTAGGGTACTTTTGTTTTTTGAAAAAGATTTGACGAATGTGACGAAAAGTGTTTGAATTTGTGAGGAATGGTTTATTTTATCATAGTACGAAAAACAGTAAGAAAAATATAAAGAGTTCCGTATAAAAAAATTAAAACGCAAAAGAACATATGAAACGCTGGCCCTTAGCTGGTTAACCCCTTGAGCACCTTCCTGGCGTTTACGCCAGCTTTCCATTGTTTTCCTATTGTCTTTCTATTGTTTCATTTTATGGATACTCTCGCTCGACACATTAATAATAAAAATATTATTTACTTTTTTATTTTCATACTGATTTGCATTATAACACAATGTAGTATTCAGATTAATACTCACAAAATACAAAGAATAATAGTGAAGACTACTTATATGAACGCTTTCACGTTTTTAGACATAAAATGCTTACGTAATTATCATTAAGAACTCTCCGTTCCGCATATCATCAAAAATAAGCATTGATGCGCTATACAATAACTTGAACAGCCCGCATGAAGATATTTTCAACTTTTTGCTAATTATCGGTCAACATGTTAAATAAAGTCTTTTCATTTAATCTTGCTTAGGTTTTATATAAACTGACACCGAAATCCTGTATGACCTTGCATAATCAAACTAATTATGATAGCAATGTTTAACAACAACACATTGTCAATTATTTATCTGAAGAAATAAACAAACAACGCACGGAAATTAAACAAAATAGACAACGATTGATACGATGATATGTTATAATGTTTGTTATAAAACAATATCGAGCTAATTTTCTATTTGGTTCAAATATTCACATTCTCGTGTGAAAACGTAAGTTATCAATTTATCGCCGAATTATTCACTTAACCCTGCAAAGTAAACGACAATCATTTCCTAGGACCATCGTGTTTCATTGTACGAAATTGGACCCCGAACGAACCAATTTTGCGTTATGAAAAGACGTTTTACTTATGGCTTCCATTTTTCTTTTGTAAGCATCGCTCATTGTCACTGATTTAGGCAAATGGATTGGAAAATAAATTATCATTTGACGTGTTGATAGGAACGCCTCTTTAAAAGATTCTTGTAAATTAAACTTATGATTTAAGCTATAAGTCGTATTTAAAATACTGTTTTTTTAAAGCTAATTCCTTTTAATATTTTTCCTTATCTTTTGTGCATATTTAGAACTTTATTCTTTTATGTTATTTCTTTAATAGTATCAGTAGTTTAAACTTTTACCTAGAGAGTTGTCTAGGTTTTGAAGTAGATACAACATTGTCTGTTATTAGTCAGGTGAGAGAAGTTAAAAGTTTACCACTATCGTAATGACCGAGGTTCGATATTAAACTTCAATATTCCTTACATTGAGTAATAACACTAAGAGCGATAGTTTCATACAAAACACGCTGAAGCTAAAACAGACACGGATTTAGACAATCACTGGCATGTAACGAAAAACGTACGTGGCCTTTTAAGGCCAACTTGAAATGTTTGTAATCCGCGTGCAATTACTGCCTCTTTGAGTCTTTTAATTCTATGATTCCTTATAAATGTCAACGTTGAAAATAATAAAAATATGTTGAAAACCTTCATATAGAATTTGTTAAGTATTAAATGTGATTTTAAGGTTTCGGTGATACAAAGTAAATGTTAATTTAATAAAAAACAACTCAACAAAATTTAGTGACAACCATTAAACAGATGGTTTTCGTTGAATGGTAGGGGCTGCCAAAACGTATTTACATGTCAGCATTGCGCAGATATCGGCTTAGCTCCTGTACTGGCACATTCATCTGGCCTAACACTTGCGGTGACACAATGACCCATCCAGCTCTCTAGGGCTGACGTTTCACGACTTTGATACATAATACGAATCCCCAGATAGATAGGAACGATTCGGAGTTTATATTAAACCCTTAAATATTTAATATTTTTATTACACTTAACAATAAAAGTTAAAATTAATGTATTGTAAACATGAATTTATATTAATTTTCACGAATATATTTCACGGTAATAATAATTTTCTAGCGATAACAAAAGTAGTTTTTTTTAGTTATTTTAAATTAATTAATTGGTAATATAAGAAAGAAGGAAATTTATGTTAAGCTCAAAGCTATGATCAAAGAAACAAATGACGGACATATTTGAAGGCCAAATATTTATACATAATTAATATTAACAATCAGTTAATTTAAAAAAAATTAAACGTCTATTGATCTGTATAACTTTATTTTGAAATATGTTCAAAGAATATTTGTGTCTAAAAAAGTCAAAGGGAATGAGAACTAAAGAAAATTATTTGTCACACAGTATTTAGTAATATGACCTTTACCTACTTACTTCATAATTACCATTTGTATTTGTTTTATGACGATTTTATTTTGGAATTCGTGAGAATTAAAAATTTACGAAAAAGATTATGTAATAATGAAGATAATATTTATAATGGGTGCAACTAGAAACACAAAAACATAATTAAATAAAAAACGTTATCATCAGAAAAAAAACATAAATCAAACAACTTCACGACTTCGCATAATGAGGTATGCTCGCATAAAATTCAAATTAGGCGAAGCTGATAACTGTGTAGTGGAATTTAAACAGAAGATCAGTTTGACTTGATAACACATCGTAAAGCCAGAGGTTCTCAAATTGCTCTATAATATTGTAATCGGCTCGATCTACACCATGAGAACTTACGTTGCCTGGGCGTTAAGTCAAACCGTTCCGTTCCACTTTAGTGATTCCGGACAGACGGACACTTTTCCCACTGTCGACTCTGCGCCGTGGTTTTTTAATGAGCGCAGTCGAGCCCTTAATCGACGCTCGACTACGCGCTCTGCTTGTTTTTACCACAATTCTGATTTCATTTTCACGTACATATTATGTGTTTCGGATGTTCGTTATGTAATGATTTAACCGGTATATATAAGATGCTTTTCATAGTAAAGACGCTTACAAAAGTTAATATCATAAACACATTAATGTTCTTAGGTACCAGATAATTTAAATAAATCAAAAAATTACGTACAAATTACTTAATGGCTGTGTGCCCACGGCTGCGCTCGCCTTTCATACATTCTTCTCTGCGTTTTAATTTTATACGGAACTCTAACAATTTTTTTAGTAGTACAATAAAGTAAAAAGATTTCTCATATATTCAAGCACTTACCCGTAAAACTGTGCATTGAATCGATTTTATTAGTTTTTAGGAGAATTAATTTATTTATGCGGAAACCTAATTATTTTCGAAAATTAAAATTGCTTTAAATTACTCGAAGTAACTTTAGTTATCTACCAAAAAAAGTCCCGTCAAAATCGATAAATCCGTTCCGGAGATTACCCGGAACAACCAGACACACACAGAAGGAGAGACAAATATTTTCAATATTGTATTTTTGGTATAGATATAATACATTCATATGTATTTTTAGTAATAAATTGTTTTGACATTACAAACAAACACTTCAATTGTATTTATTAGTATACATAGATATGATGAACTTAAGATGTTTACGTAGGTTTTTATATTAGGAAAGTTTTATGTTATATTATTACGTATTATAATTTCCAGAAAAAACTACATTGTAAATATAATTGTATATTTCTATATTATTTATTATGAAAAGTAATGAAATTCTTTAATGAGTTTAACTCATTCATGCACTTAGACAGTCTCTTATTCGTAATTATATTATAATACAATACTTTATCATGGATCTAATATATCCTGTTATTTGTTAAAAAAAACAATAATGAAATAAGCGTTGATGACTTAGTTGGTAGTGCGGTCAGATTTCGCGTCAATGGGCGCAGTTTCAAACCCACCTATCATAATCTATAATACATCTAAAATTCCCAACTTCGTAGCTACCGCCAAGTTAGAAAACCGCCAAATATCAACAGATGTGTTCCGGAAGTATCGCTTGAGAACCAGTATATTTAGGGCTTAGTGTATTTACCATCCTGGACCACATCATCACTTAACATCAGGTGAGATGATTGTGGTCACAGCTTTCTAAGCCTATAACCGTGTAAAAAAAAGATATATATATATATATATATACTTATTGCGCTATCCCACCAGCTTATAAAATATTTCGACATACATATTGGAAATATCTGTATATAAATATAGAAAAAATGAATCAAATTAAAATAATTCGAATTATTTCAATATTTAATTAAATAGCAATAAATTAAAGCATAATTTATACCATAACATTGAAACCGATTTCGATTTTAAAATAACACACTCTTCTAACTGACGTGGAAAAAAAAGGTGTGGAAAGAAATTCGATCTGTTTGAATTAATGAAAACCTAGCCCGTCCCGGTTTTATAGAATCAAACAATCGTGCTATAAATTTTTGAAATGTCGCACGTTACGAGCAATTACTTGAGTAATAGTAGTACGAAGATTCGAAACGACGCGAAAAAAAAATAGAAAAAGTGGTAACATTTTGTAGGCGTGGGTATGGGAATGTTCACACGTGTTACTACTGTACTGACGATTACGTAGATGAGGATTAGGGTGAGGACATAATACTACATTATAATCAAAGCAGAACGAACATAAGATTACGATAATATTATAATTGATTTATTGCTTTTTTTATAGTAGCTCGGCAAAGTGACGGCTTTGTGCCTGATGGTAAGGCACAATCCAATCCAGAAACAGTGCCGACTGATGAAAGATCGGTTATCGATCGCCAGTCGTCCCTGTGATGCCGGCCTGCACAGGTATCTCTTCACGCTACGCTGTAAGAACGTGATTCTATAGGAAGCAGGGAATATATCGGCCGACAGTCTGTTTAGGTTAGTACAGTACGGCAAAGGCATGGCGATTCTAAATGTTTAGTTCGTGTCTGGATGGAAGTTACTGTAAATCTGTGGCTCCGAAGCCCAACGCTTGTGGTTCTATTATGGAAGGGATAAGGTTAAATAATTCTTCAGAGCACTCGCCATGACATAGATGGTAGTACACGTTACCGAAACAATTAATTAAATTAAAAAATGTAACAAAAATCAATTATTCTAATGGAAACATATATATATATATATATATATATATATATATATATATATATATATATATATATATATATATATATATATATATATATATATATATATATATATATATATATATATATATATATATATATATATAATTAACAGGCATTAATTTTAACAATAATTATTGAACACATTCAGATGTAAATTATTATTAAGTTCAGTCTATTAAACATAAAATAATCATGATCATGTCTCTTTTTCCAGTATTAAACTATAAGTAATTTTACAAATAATATAGATTAGAATAGTGTAGTACTTGTTTTTTTTCATAGCTTATTTCTGAACTGTCAATTCCAAAACTTTATTGTACTTTTGTGATGTACTTATTACAATTTAAATATATGCAAGTATTTTTAAATGTAACTTAATCTCTATCTAATAATATTTTTTTTCTCGAACATACTTTTTCTCTTCATACCAATGGTAACAATACTTAATAAAAATAAAGTGATAATTAAGGGAAGTCAATGTCTTACTGAATATAGCAAGTCGAAATCTTCAATGCCATTCGGTTATTGCGAGAGCTTTTTATAAATTACTTATGAGTTCGAGCAGTGGACCTTTCTTTGAAGGTCAAGGCTAAAGGACAACGACATGTCTGAGATGAAAACAATTTATTTTGCAGTAGACAAGTACAGCTGCCGTGTCAAGATAAACATAATTAAGTGCAGGTATATATATATATATATATATATATATGTTGTTGGATAAAATACATAACGCAGTTATTCTTAAAGTATTAATTAAAATTCATGGAACATTTACGAAATATCTAAACGTTAAAAACAATTTTTTTTGCTCTTTTTGTTATATTCTATACTAATAAATTAAAATTAAGTGTCTGTTTGTAATGTCAAAATATTTTTTTGCACTAAATACATATGAATGTATTTACCTATATGATACCTATACCAAAAATACAATTTAATTTTTTTTTTGTCTGTTTGTTCCGGCTAATCATCGGAGCGGCTGGACGGATTTTGGCGTGATAGCTGAAGTTAGAAATTAAAACTCATAAAAATTTGAATGCACAGTTTTACGGTCAAGTGATTTAATTTAAAGGAATAGTTTTAATTTAGCTTAGAACCATAAAAAAAATACAAAAATAATTGGGTTTTCTATCAAATAAGTAAAACGCATGGAAGATATGAAACGCGGGCGCAGCCGCGGGCACACAGCTGGTAATACATAGAAAGATTTGTATTTTTAAATACCTAACGATGAACAAAGGTGTGTCGAAAAAAGGAAAATGTATTTTTAATGTCCTTTTTAAACAATTAAAATCAGGCATATTTGACTTAATTTAGGATTATGAACATCAAAATACTATAACGGAAAATATCTTCTTTATCTAGAGAAACCGGTAAATAATTTATATTTTACTGGATATTAGTTTTTTCCAATATATTTATTTATTATTATATTCTAGTATATCAACTGAGAGGATTTACTTCCGGTCATCCCTACTCCTCGTATTTATATAAACAAAAATCGGTGTAAGTATATTTGACCTCTGCATAGAGGTACTCTTAAGCCATTCTTCTGATTATGATGGTAAGTTATTCAGCATACGCCGAAAAGGTTCCTTTCAATGAAAAAAAAAATCTATAGCATTGCAGCGTACATCGGGTACAGCTAGCAAATTAATAAAATAACAAAATCAAAGAAGTTGTATTGAAGAAAAATAAATTTGGCTCATGAAACATTTTAATAAAAAGTCTCAAAATACAAATAAATAACGATTATATTAAATCTACCTCTAGAGAAATGCATTAGTCAAAAAAAAAGGACCACACGTAAATCATTAGTTGGCAGAGGTGTTGTGTTGGCAACGCAACTGGGGTTTTATTTTCACATCGTAGACAGCTTGGCGCGCAAATGTCAGATAATCTACGTAGGTACGAGTTTCATAATGCCAGTATTTATTTAGAGCTCTGACCGAATCATCGAACGAAGAAAGTGCGCTCGCTAGTCACGAAAGAAAAGACAGAAATCGTGATTCGATTTGTGTGTATTTTTTTTTTTACTATGCATCGCAACTTTTCGTCATGCCGTTCAAAACGTGACTTGCAGCACGAAGATGTCTCTTTACCGGTAGTAAATTTTTGAAACAAAACCTGTAGATGTTCGTTTTTTTGCATAATTTCCGCTTGGAGCATCAAAAGTTTTCATGAATTATTTATGTCTCACTGACCGACCCATCAATCAGTTGTCCGCGTTATATATTTCCTTGAATTATTTATCGTATGACACTGTTACCCATAATTGGGCAACAAAGGTTCGACAGGACAATCATATGACGTCTTGGCATTGATGTGATAGTAATTTATTCCTGAATTATTCCTTTTGCCTTCATAATTATCAGTTCTGTTTTAATTAAATATTTGACCGAAACATTGACATAGTGAACTTACAAAATATGTATACTCAGCAAAAAATCGGTAATAGAAAAAATAGCAAAAATGTATTAACAGTAAATTATATTACCGAATATTAGACTTAGCTATTTTTACAAACGCGATATGATATTTCGAACGTACATGTAAAATATGTAATTGAATAAAAAAAAATCATAACTTTTCACAAATTTTCTGACGACGCTTAATCACGAAAGTTGAAAGATCTTAGTGTAATCCATACATTATATTAAAAGCAACGGCTATCTGTTTGTCTCTCCTTTTGTTGGATTATAACTCAAGAAATATTGAATTGATTTACATGATTCTCTTTAAAAATCGTAGATATATTATCTATATAAAAAAAAAAAATTGGTCTTTCTCACATCCGTATCCTTACATTATGTAAAAGGCTACGTCTATTTGTACGTTAATATACGCTAGCGGAGTCGTGGTTACACTGCTAGTTAGTTTAACACACGGGTTTAATGTATAAAACATAAATTACCTTGCCAAGGAAGAAGCGCCTATAGTACTTGGCTGTATCATCAGTGTCGATATTGTGCCGCCTGCCGGTCTGCCGCGGGGTGCCGGGCTGCGCGCGGGGATTCTGTCTCTTCACCATCAGGGGGATTGTCATCCACTCCATCCACCCAGTATCCTCCATTTGGTGGTTGTACTATCGTCGGTGGGGGTCCTGTAT
This sequence comes from Samia ricini, assembly GCA_014132275.2. Taxonomy (NCBI): domain Eukaryota; kingdom Metazoa; phylum Arthropoda; class Insecta; order Lepidoptera; family Saturniidae; genus Samia; species Samia ricini. The sequence goes on from AP028159.1 coordinate 9,038,146, forward strand.
CAATAATTAATGTATTACGCATTTAAATATAGCTCAGTATATAACAATGTGTTGCGAAAATTTTCCTTTCCGACGATGTTTGTACAAGTGAAATGATTGTGTTACTTGTACATTATATTCTACGTACTGTATTTAAACTACGCCATAGAAAAATTCTCACTATTTTAATTGTAATTCTTGTAGTACTTTTAGTATTAGTAATAGAATTATTTGTCCGATAGAACAGACTAAAAGACGTTGTCCAGACTGCCTATTCTGAAGTTCAAAATTGTATCAACATCCCAACAATTACTGTAGATATGTTCCATGGAATTTTCGTGGCACCTTTGAATAAACGCTTCGTGCCAATATTTTCAATACACTTCACTTGTACACGATTACCAAATTATATTACTTAAAACGTCAACACAAATCACACAATATAGAGTCCAAAACACAATTAACGAATGAATGATAACAACTAATACAGGACAGACTTAGGTGCCGCCAAAAAGTAGAAAAAAGTATTTTTAGAAGATATAGTGTCAAATTATAAGCAGCCACTATTGTCAATAACAAATGTACAAATACTTGTTGAGGTTTTGAAAGTTTACTAAGTACATTACTGAGCGAATAAATAATAGTTTCGACACACATCAATAATTAATGAATTGAAACGTGTAAAAACATTGCAGCGTACAATTCTCAGAAAACTATTATAGTGTCTGTAAAAATTAATTATGCTTAAACCTAAATATTAAATTACAATAATTCCTTTTACAACACACGTGTAACTGAATAAATAAAAAATAATACGTTCCTTTTATAAAATCGTATCTAATTTTAGCTAGAATAGACAAACTCTGCTATTGTCCGACGTATGTTTTCTATAGCTTTCAGTATTCCTTGGATCCTGTCGAGCCTTATTGTTCACAATGTCCTTTCATCGTTTCTATTGCGCTTGGAGCATTGCACAAAAAAAACTTTATTTAGCTTTAATATGGTGAACGCTTTCATGGGATGCGGTTTTATTAACACTTCAAAGAGTAGGACTAGGAACCTGTCGGAACTTTTAGATGAAATTATAAAGTTTTATGTAATAATGACTGTAACCAGGCATACAGTTTATCTACACTAATAAATAAAATTGATATGTCTATTTGTAATGTCAAAATAACATTTTTTTTACTAAGTAGTATATACAATTACAAAAATACAATTTCAATTTTTTTTCTTTGTCTGTCTGTTTATTTGCTCCGGGTAATCTCCGAAACGGCTGGACCGATTTTGACGGTTTTTTATGGAAAACCTGAAGTTAATCCGGGTAAGGATGATGAAGAAGCGATGATGGCGCAGTGGATAGTGCGGGCCAGATTCTGCGTCAATGGACGCGGGTTCAAACCCATCACCAACTCTAAAATCAGCCTGAGCTTTCGGTGCAGGAAAATATCGTGAGGAAACGAAAGTATGGTGGTAGGGTATTTTAAAATAATGCCCGCCTGTGTAGCTACCACCCTTAAGTTCGAAAACCTGTCGCCAAATAACAATACGTGTGTTCCGGCAGCATCATTTGAGAACCAGTATCTAGGCTTAGTGCGTTTACCATTCTGGACCACATCGTCATTTAACATCAGGTGAGATTCGTGGTCAAAGCACTGAGCATATACCGTGTAAAAGGGTACTTTGTTTCCAAAATAATTAGAGTTCCGCATTAAAAAAAACCGCAAAATGTATTAATCAGTGAAGAATATATAAAAAGCGAAAAGAACCGCGGGCGCACAGCTAATTAAATATAAAAGAAAGAGGTTTAAGATATTATAAATCAAGATGTACATTGGAAACTGCATTATATAGTTGTACAGTTAACTGAAAATATTTAGGATATATCATATTGAATATTGAAAACGAACACACGCACGGAGCGCAGAAAACCGAAGATTTTGTAAATTGATAACATTAATCTATAAAGTAAAATATATATTTGTTAATAATGACTACTTAATTAAGTGACTAATAATAAGATTAGAAATACTAAATGATATGATGGACAGACTCACTTTTAATTAACCTTAAACATCATTTTCAGAGATTTATATTGTGAAACCTCAAACCACAGTTCATGAAACTAAAGTATTATCGAAACACGATAGGGTACATATGGTTCATAGAGCGTATTATAGTTTTAGTGAAGTGTTGCCAAGGGTATAAATTAATTAATCTTGAATATTAGAATCTTTTGTTTTAATGTTTTTAATTTTTGCATGGTTCTAAAGAAAATAAGCGAGAGATAAATCTACTAGAACGCTTTTTTACTTTATTATCGATGTTTTCTTTATTTCTTAAGTATCTAACGGGATAGTAATTACTAATAATATTAATATTTTTATTCGTAATCTGTATATGATTTGTAATTTGGAAACAAAATTATACCATTAAAATATTTTTTTCTATTGATGAATTATTCCAAATATTCACATTTAAATTTGATGGACATGTACAACTAGATTCATATTTTATCATTTATATCGATTTTTAAATGTATTTTATAAATATTTTCTAACGTATTTGAAAGAAACTATTGGCAACCCTGTACTAAGAGGCAAGAGCACCTTTAGCCTTAATTTATTAAGGCCTGCATTAGCCGTTTAGTAACTCCGACCATGCCTGTGATCCTAGTAATGCCAAGAGTTATTAGGGTTTATGTACAGAACCGACTTAATACAAAACTTTCACGATATCCATCCAGTCATAAATACAAACGGTTCGAGCTTGCAACTCGAGAAAGTTTGGAAAATACGTTTTAAAATTATTAACTCGAAATTTCAGTAAAGTATAAGTACCGAAATAACTTAGTGGCCTCTAATTATACTAATAAGTTGATTTTAAATTTCATACAAAACGATTATAATTGCAACTAAATTTAAGTATTCTAAAATACACACAATTTTAGCCTAAAAGTGAATTCAACGCAAATTTTCTTATTTTAAAGATGATTGGTTATCAATATAATATAACGTATTATATTGATTGGCATTAGCAATTATAACCCTGGTCTTAATGAAATTGTGTTTAATAATTAACATGCAAAAAGATCATTGAATACTATTAACCTATGAAGTTCGCATGACCACAAATTATTTAAAAAAATCACGAATGCATGTCAATTACTATGTTTTGACATTTAAAATAAATCTAACTTTAAACATAATTTCAGTAGCCCTGAGTACATATTTCTAAGGTAATTTTAGCATCTATCATTCATATATTTACCGTAGGAAGTAGCAATCAACGTTTCTAAAAAATGAGATATTGTTTGAGATTCCATCCATCCATTCAACCGAAAGAAGTCCACTGCTGGACATAGGTCTTCCCCTAAAATCTCCACGAAGACCGGTCTTGTTTCACTTGCATCCAGCGGATTCCCGCGACCTTCACCAGGTCGTCGGTCCACCTTGTGGGGGGGCCTACCCACGCTACGTCTTCCGATGCGTAGTACCCATTCGAGAACCCGTTGGCCGCATCGGGCATCAGTTCTGCGAGCAATGTGCCCAGCCCACTGCCACTTAAGTTTAGCAATTCTTTGGGCAATACTTTGGTTCTTCTGCGGATCTCATCATTCCTGATTCGATAACGCAGTGAAACTACAAGCATAGCCCTTTCCACTGCCCTTTGAGCAACTTTAAGTTTCCTTATTAGGCCCATTGTAAGCGTTCACGTCTCAGTGCCGTATGTCATCACTGGCAACACACACTGGTTCGAAGACTTTAGTCTTGAGACACTGCGGTATCTCAAACGAGAAGATTTTGCTTAGCTTCCCGAAGGCGGCCCAGTCGAATTCGACGATTAACCTCTTTCTCTTTACTATGATTAACTCTTAAGATCACTTTTAGACAAGTATAAGTTTCAGTAGACTCTTAATACTAAAAATCTATATTCCTTATCATACAAATATTAAAATTTCTGATGAAAACTACATTTTATTCTGTTAACGTGTATTAAAATGTAGGCATAAGCAAAAAAACTACCCACATTCAATAAACTTATGACTCAAATTCCAACTACAGGTGACAGCTAATTTACTAATTAAACATCCATTTATTACATTATGAAGTTACATGGGAAGCGTTCAGGGTTGTCACTAGAGCTTTCCGTATTCAAGTCACGGAGTAAAACCGCGAGTGGCTTGATTTCCCAAGATATCATCCAACATGGCTATGGTTGTCATCTAATTTAATTAAAATTTTAATGAGCTAAGTAGTTTTCCCTTATATCTTAACATTTTTACTTGTTACTTGTATTTTGAAAGGTTTTAATGTAACCTTTAAATTCATCTTGTTGGATTTCTGCAATATGTGCGTTTTTAAATTTTGATATTTTCTGACACCGGTATCCACGCAAAGGACGGCCTAAATCCGAAAATTCAAATGATTTGTGATGTGTATATAAGCGTATTAAATTATTTCATTTTTTTTTTCAAGTTTACTTTAGGTAACCTGATATGGGAATCCACTTCTTAACGAATCCTATACCAGCTCAAAACTGAAATAGATGATACAAATGTAAACGGGTGTTTGGAATTCAGCTGTTAAGAATTGTTTGTTTTTTATCGTCTGGAAATTAAAATAACCTTAGTCGTTTTTATGAATTATTATACACAGTTCCGGTAAACTCAAGCAAAACACTTTCACGGTTATATTCACAACATTTCCATTACTTTCTCCGTCAGTTTTGCAACAATGATGAAAGTTATTACGTTATATAAAAGAATTCGTTCTAAAATTTTAACATTTCAATTCATTCGAACTTGTAGTTAATAACTTACAACTATAAATCAACATACCAAAAAAAAAAACAATACAATATGTTAATTAAAATCTATTTTTGAGGTTAACATCATTTAAGCATATTTGGATCAAACTACGGAATACGTTTTTTTTTATGAAAAATGAATATCTGAAGGTATATCTGTAAACATAACATGTAAACAGGTAATAAACAGGTAATGATATAAGTACATCAACCTAGCTGCGATCACTTGCTTTTTCGATTAATGGATCAATATACAAATCCTGCTTTACAACCAAGGTAAAAGAAACAACTAATAAAGATTGTAAATAACTACTAAAATTAATTATAAGATCACTACTATGAGACCTATTACAATTGATTAATTGCATAAAGTATTTTAAAACTTAGATCAATAATTATTTACCTATTAAAATATATACTCGTATACTAATCTAAATAAAAAATAAATGAAAAAAGGGTGAAAAAGAAAAAGTACATGCATTAAAAATGCTTGAAAAGCAGGTAATTTTACATATAAAAATACAAAACGAACGATAGCTTCGTCATTAGTATTGACAGTTTGATCATTAAATTGTATTAATATTCATGATAATAATTGAACTCACATGCGCGAAGTTGCGAAATACAGGGTGAAGTGAATTCAAAAGTGCATGCAATTAGACCCGGAAAAATCGAATTAAATTAAGTAGATCAAGATTAATTGATTGACGTTTCTCCTAATAAGCCAAATTAGATTAAATGTCATTTTATTGTATTTTAGATATATTATATACTAGCGCCGCGTCCGCGTTTCGTACATTTTTCACTGCGTAATATAGTTTTAATTTTTTTATACGGAACCCTAATAAACAGTAATAACCTAACTTTATAAAAAATATTTTTGCTACTAACATTAAGCAAAGATATTTCTCACAAATTCAAATACCTGCATTGAATAAAACTGTGCATTGAATCGCGATTTTACTCACATATTCATATGTTTTAATTTTTTTACGCGGAACCCTAATTGTTGTATAACAACCGTAAAAATTAAGTTACGCGCCTAGGTTACGCGGAGTAAAGTCAGCAATCTGCCAAAAAAAAGTTACCGCCAAAATTGGTCCTGCCGTACCGGAGATTACCCGGAACAAACAGACACAAATTATAAGAATTACTCACTGATTTTATGTTTTAAGTTCTATTTTTTATTGTATATTATTAGGATACACACACGCCAATGACATTTTTATTTACTCACAGACATACGTTTATTAGTTTCCTCAAAAACAGTTATAATAAATTTCACGTCTTTGATCAACACACATGTAGATGTATTTATAAATTAACGTTAATCTATTTTAAGGGGAGACAAAAATAGGTTCAATTTAAAAAAAAACAACCTAATGATCAAAACCAAAGCAAAATTAATTTATACATTGATTCAATTCGAAAATTGTACAACTACATTCAAGTGTAACTTTTTTTCATGTAAAGGGAAGCTTTTATGTATTATTAAAGTAAAATATTACTATACCATAGTGAAATATATTTTATATATTTATATATGAATTTATAAATACAATCAAGAAAAATAGTTTTTAAAATTATTACTTGTTGTAAAATTTGTGAGGACAATATTTGGAGAAGTTGATGGGTGAAGTCGTATCATGTTGACAAAGTTGTGTAATTATCAGTAAATAGTGGGTTTTGTGGAGGATTCAAAACGTAATTGTAATGTATCACCAACACATTTCATTCACCTAAGTCACCTTTTACCGGTTTGCCAAGTCTTACCGCCTGGTAAATTTGTTTCGTCAATTTTCTTTCATCCATCCTCTTCACGAGCTCAGACCAATTAAGCGTTGCTTAATCTACATTTTTAATTGAATCCTCTACTAAACCTTAAAGTTCCCTAATGATACGATCAGCCTATACGTTGATACATAAAGAATAATTTTGTACCTGGTTTAGCAAGTGTTTCTTCCAAGAGTTTTCGACTAGCTTGGCATGCAGCCGCAACCCTTCTCTGGGCCACGCCAGCACCAGGAGAAGGCGGTAGCCCATGGGGAGCTGGTACTCGTCCTTCCGCGTAGGAGTGCCGTTCGGCGAGGACAGCACCACCAGTGGCCCCAACCGATACCGACCGACGATTTTCCGTTCGCGGTACCTGAACAAATATATGATTTGTAGGTCACAGTAACTCGTATAGGAAGTTCTAGGCGCAACTTTTATCTGTCACGTTGCAGTCTTTGTTTTTAATTCATTAACTTGCTGTATATGGCTTGTTGTAATTTTATAGGGGTTTAATGTGATATGTGGTTATTGTGCACAAGTGTATTTAAAGTATTGACTCTTAGCGTCAATATTTAGATCAACTTCAACCGCACTGAAACTCTTAACAAATGACCGCCACTTTGATGGGCATCGAATATTGGAAAATGATACGAAATAAGGCTTAAATAACTTGTATTCAGGACCATAATAAATTATAAACATCAACGGTGTCTTGTATAATATATATGTTTATTGGTTGATTTTTATTGTCCTATTTCAATATAGTCCATAAATTAAGCTCACCGCAGAAAATAAAATTAGAAATAAAGAAGTTATAAGTATTTTAATTCTATCCTTAGAGAGGACTACTAGAGAGGACGTACTAAAATATGATTTCACACTATACGTGCTCCGTAAAAATTATAAACTAACATTCGTTTTACTGGAAACGGCTAGATGTAAATTTTGTGATAGCATAATCTAAAAATATTTTATGATTTCACATTCATACTATCTAATCGTAATATGAAACAAAATATACAAAAAAAAGCTCAAAAAACTTCAACATGCCGCGATGAGCAAATTTGGAGCGATATTTACAAAATTTAGTTTGCTTTAAATTCGGCTTTCAGTTACCAGACACATATACGAGTATACGAGCGCACATCCAAACATTTGCGAATCAACTGCGGTTAAAAGTCATTAATTGAGTTTGTTGATCATGAAATGCGATATACGAGTAAATGGATTGCCTGTATGCTGTAGTTAGAATTCAATTCGAAAGGGAGGTAGGTAATCTTAAAGTACAGTCAGTTTCAAGCAAGCATGACGACGCATGGTCCGTTGAACCTACACACCGTGGGATTCATTCTGGATTTTCAACTTAACTGTACCAGTCCGTACAAATTGTTTTGCGGTATATACGAGTACATATTAAGTATTGATTTGTAGAATTCTTACAGTTTGAAAAACATAAAAAAATAGAGTAAAGTACACGTCTCAGAAGTAAAATTAATTTAGAAATATTTAGTTACAATCCGTAAGACAAATTTATAAGGGATACATATCAGAAACCAAGAAAGAGATAAAAAATATGGTACATCTACTTACTAAAATACAGTGGTCATGCGCACGCTTTCTCAAGAAGGAATATAGCGCAAAAAGAAGAAAATAATATTTCTACAGACAAAAGTTTCGCATGTTTATTATCTTTCTCTATTTCTCTCTCAATAGGATCTTGCAATTTTTTTACTAATTGCGCGAAAAAACAATTTCACTTAGAAAAATAATCTCAAAAAGTTATTAATTTCATTTAAAATTTTTTGGTCTGTACAAAAAGCAACAGTTAACGCTAAAAACTTTATATATGCAAGTATTAGTAAAAATAAAAACTACTTACTTATCTACTCTTTCATGAAATTAACAAAATTTATTTCACTATATCAGCTATGTTGGTTAACCCATAAATTGTACTGTAAACACCATCAAAGTTTAAAATAACCAACTGACGGAAGCATTAGCCGAACCGTTGACAGCAACTCGAAACAAGTAGCGTGGAAAACTTTAGAATGATTCCCACTTTGATCAAATTAATCTGACGTCACTGACGCCATGTTTATTTCACTCGCACGCAAACGTTGAAATCAAAATAACTAAAGAGCTGTTTTCATTTGCAGAAATTGTTCGGAACAATGTTCGCTACCCTAATTAGATTTTGAATGAATGCTCCTCTCCCAAATGTTCATAGTAGGACATTTTGGTAAGTTTTTTAACGTCTAAATTGACAATACTCATGTTTTAAAATAAAACATTAAGTAATTTGAATAGTTATATTGCTAGAAAAACATTTAGAATAAAAATATTGATCATATTATAGTACCTAATTATTACAACCAACCAACCATACAACCTATCACGTAAGATTATGTTTCTAACAGATTACCAAAAATCAGACAGTCTTTGAAATTTAGAGGGAGAAAGAGATACATTAAAATGTTTTATCTTTTTTCAATAATTTATCCGCCTTTAATGTCGTTTGATACTATAATATTTTTGATCTGAAATAGATAAAACTTAGAGAAAGCCCTCAATAAGGAAGCCGGGGAGTTATAGAGACAAAGCAATCCCTACTCCCTGGCCAAATAGATCCAAGAAGACATACCATGGGGTTTTAATTTGTAAGAATTTGATATAACCCACTTTTCGCTCCCTGGCGAGGATAGGTATCTTATGAAAGATTTCCCCACGTTAAAAAGTAGTAGTAAAAGTAGATCAACTTTTATCACGACGAACTTTATTACGCATACATATAAAACTTCACATATATGGTACCAATATATAATTGCAATGAAATAGGAAGACCGGCCTTGTTATTATGTCTACCACAAAAGTAATTAACTGAAATCAATTAATGCAGATTAAAAAGATGAAAATGATAAAAATTGAACAATAGTTTCATTAGTCGAACAGACTGACAGTTTAATAACACCTATCTACATAGAATTTATTTCATGCATATCAAATGAAGGAATCATCATAACAATATAATTAATATTCTATTCTTTTATATTCATAAATGAATCTTTATTTGCCGTTAATGCCGTTTTATTTAGCTCTGAAAAAATACGACGTTCTCTTTAAAAGCAAGTACATATTTGAATTTTAGTTTTATATTATGAAACAGGACCTCAATATACTCTGCAGTAGCCTAGCATCGTAAATTTACCAAACACATCATCAGCAGAATACGGGTAAGCATAAATTATATGGAGGTTGTTTATAGTAAATTAACCTATTTGCTACAGATTACAAATGTGTATTATGCTGATAGTATGAATTGTAAGAATATTAAGTATCGGATCATCGTATATAGGCCGATAGAAATGTGTACATTAACTTAAAATGTAATAGTCCATAATTATTATTCGTTATAATCCAAAACAGATGGTAGATTTAAATAATGGATTGAATTTCAAGAACTTATTTTTACTTTTTCTATCTCTTAAACAGACGTGTAATAAGAAGAACAAATTATATTAAAATTTATCTATAATAGTTAAGTTAACAATCGGTGATGACTGTGTGTCATATTCAACATATTTGTATATCATAATTATTAAGCGGATAGAGTAAAAAGTACATTTGCATACACGCGCATGTTAATTTTGTAATTCCAAAAAGGGAAAACAAATGAAATCACGTAAACATTAATTAATTCGATGTCTTCAATATTTGTTAATTGTGCTGATCTCGTGTGCCTTACAAATGTCCGAGCTTGTCCGGCTTCTAGACAGCTTGTAAAACATTAATCCGTATTAGTATCATCAATGGTTTCGTTTGATAACACATCAACCTAATTTTATATCTGATAGTTTGGTTATTGTGACAAAGAATGTTTTTATCGGTTGCTGACAGTGCTGCTTTAAAATCATTATCACCTTTCAAATGACCGTGCAAATATGACGAAATATAAAAAAACAACATTTACAATTAAACCCCTGTTGCATAAATTTCTATATACGAAATATTGGCCTTGGTGCAATCAGGAATTAGTACTAATTAATCTGTAATAAATTTCACCCTTGACAGATTAATAAAAAAAATATAATACAAGTAGGCAATTACAGTGTTTTTGTAATTTTTTAACCGGAAGGGCCTTGATAGCTTCAATGAACTTTTGAAGGGAGCAGGGAGAGTGGTAGCTAGGCGCAGGGGTATCAAAGTGTTACAAGCATCGACTTAGGCTGGTCTACCTGAAATGAAATGTATTCTGGATAATTCGGACTAGCTATACCTAAGATGATTAAAGACAACTATGGATCTTAAAATTCTCACAGAACCCATATATCTACGAGTAATGTGCAGGAGTGTAAAATGCAATGTAATGCAGGTTATAAAAGTGTCACATAGAGATTTAAACACGTCCTGGCACGAACAGGCCTCGGAAGCATTACAATGGCTACCTTCCCGTTTAACATAACTGTTTCGAATTATTGAGTGGCGATTATTATTTGGCTATACTATAATATCATCTGTTGGATATTTCTGTGATTATTTCTCTAATTCTTCTGTTTCAATACAAATATAACTGTGTTATTTCTTTACACCAAACAAAAACTCATTACGGAAACATTAGATTGCCGCAACATTTAATTACAGTAAACGCCGAACAAATGACACAATTACTTCTCTCCTCGCACCTCATTAAATAAGAAAGACGAATTACTGTCATTTTCGTAGGTCGAACCAAATAAAATAAATATTATCGTGTAATCAATATACATTATTTTACTGTTCTGTGTATAATCTATGCTAATAAATAAAATTGAAGTGTCTGTTTGAAATGACAAATTCTTTTTTTTTATAAATAGATATTAATGTATACACGATAAGAATACCAAAAAGACAATTTTTATAATTTTTGTCTGTCTGTAATGGGTAATCTCCAGAACGTCTGGACCGATTTGGAAGGGGCTTTTTTTGGTAGATAGCTGAAGTAACTCCGGAGAACTTAGGGTGGTTTTATTTTCGAAAATAATTAGGGTACCGCGTAAAAAAATTAAGCTCATAAAATATTGAACAAAATCCGATTCAATACACAGTTTTGGGCAAGTGATATAATTTATGAGAAATATTTTTACTTTATCTTAGTACTTAAAACTTTTTTGAGGAACAAAATTAGTGTTCTGTATAAAAAAATTTAAAAAGCAGTGAAGAATATATGAAATGCGAGCACAGCCGCGGACACACAGCTAGTAGATATATAAAATCTTTTTGTAACGTCAAGAATCTACAAGTAAGTTATATATTTATATTATATATAGTTATTTAAATTTTGTAACTAACTTAAATTTTGTTTACGTGAAAGACTGTATGTAAATAAGTTTTTTTTTATATATATTTTATCTTCATTACAATTAAACCATTTAAAATATACTCTTAAAAGCTTATTCTTTGCTGCTATATATTTTTTTTTCATTCAATTTTTAATAAGAAATTCAAACGTAAGTATATGCATATGTGTGACTGTATAAATAATAAATAAATAAACAATAAGTATGTTACATACAAATTAGATTTTAAAATAAAGTTTCTTACACCGACCGAGATGAATTTAAACAAATTGCCATCTTCCAGAAATTCTTCACAAAACTGGAAAATAGTAAATAGCGCTGTAAGTCACAAAAGCGTACTTAAAATTCAGCGGACGAAAGTGATCCACTTGCGAGACTAGACAAAGGACTTATGAGATTACTGGGAAATAATTTTATAACTGGGAAATAAAATCGTCAAAATCATCTTTACGTATATAATAAAGCGCTTAATATCTCACTTTAATTCCTTGCAATGTTAATTAATAATGTGGCCCATGATGGTAGAAAGGCTAAGCCTGAGTGCTACTGGATTTCAAGTGATGCTGCAGGTATAGGTGCTCGGCAACAAGTTTTCAAACTTGAGGGTGCAATTCTTTTGTAATGTAAACACGGTTTTAAATGAAAAGTCTATGATATATTTCTTTGAGTATAAATTAAACAATAAAATAATGTTTATGTTAATTACGGAACTAGAGGTTTATACCGTTGTTTCTGTAATTTCAAAATTAGATAATTATAGATCTTTATACGAGGTTTATCATAGAATATAATACTTCCTTCTAATTCTTCCGTATGTTTTTTAAACTTGAAGCTTATCTGAAATAATTTTCCCGTAATGAATCGCCGAAATTCGAGGTAAATGTACTCTTAATTATTCTCTCGCTCATGTTGTTACTGTTAGTACAGAAAGCTTTATTGTTTCACGTAAAAACTTAAAACATCAAGATATAAATAACCCCCAGAGATAGAAATAAATGAAAATCGATAATTTGTGTATTAATTTTTAAGAAGATTAAGAAATTCAACTAAACAATCATAGCTCGAGATTGGTTTAATAACATATTAAAGCAATCTCTTGTGATATGGATTATAATTTTGTTCGTAAACGTGAAGAAAATATGTCTATACAGCTTACAATAGAGATATTAATAATTGAAAATTATCGCTTTTTTATACCAGGACATTCAAAACCCTAAATAACTACTTCCTACTTCATCCAGGATGAAATATGAAAATCTGTATTATTTTGCACCTTAAATCTGTATTAATAAATAAAATGGAAGTGTCTGTTTGTAATGTTAAAATTAATATTAATGAATTTACGATAGCAATAACAAAAATACAATTTTATAAATTTTTGTTTTCTCTGTGTTTGTAATCGGTAATTTCCGGTACGGCTGGAACGGTTTTGACGGGCCTGTTTTTGGAAGATTGCTGAAGTTACTCCGGGAAACTTAGGGTGATTTTAATTTTCCAAAATCATTAGGGTTCCGCGTAAAAAAAATAAAACTCATAAAAATTTGAATAAAATCCTATTTAATGCATAGTTTTAAGGGTAAGTGCTATAATTTATGAGAAATATTTTTACTTTATCTTAGTACTAAATTTTTTTAGGAAAATAATTAGTGTTTCCTATAAAAATAAATAAAACGCAGTGAAGAATCTATGAAACGCGGGAACAGCCGAGAGCACACAGCTAGTCAAATATATAACTATGAAAGAGGAAAAAGTTGAGAATACTCTAGTATTATTTTCAAGACGGCCCGAAATATCGCTCGATTCCGAAATAGTTCTCAAACTGTGTCTAATCCGCCCTGCCGGTTAGAGAGACGCATCGGGTTTACTGCGCCCGTTACGTATCGGTTCACGATAAATATAGATTTAACTTCTATGGTTTATTTATATTATATAAAAAATAATGTTGCCTACTCTAATTTCTCTGTTGGTTTTATGAACTACTATTTATATGAACGCCGATAAACGGTGATGCATGCAATACTTTATCGTGCGATAGCTAGAACATCGATTTTATTTTAAAATAACATTAACTATTTATAACCTAACATATTTGATAATTATACCAATTTTATGAAAGTGTGTGCTAGTTCCGGCACTTGTGTACAGCAGTGAGTGCTGGGTCTGGAAGAAGAAGCAAAAAAGCAAGATTAAGGCAGTAGAGATGAGAAGTTTGTGTGAAGTATATTATTATTGTATATTACGCAAAAGTTCCTAATAACTGGTCTCTATAGTTTATTAATAATGGGCATCCAAAACTTTAAGGATTGCACAATAAATATCATAAACACGATTATGTTTTTTTATCTGTAACGTAATCATAATTGCTGTGATAAAATATTAATAGTAAACAAACCTTTCACACATTTTTATACTGATCTGTAAATTCTATATGAGATAATACCATTATTATCTAACCTAATCATAAGAAATGACCGCGCCCAGCCGCCCCCGCGAGCGGATCATTTTTAAAGCTGCTCCGCGATTAAAAATTCGAAAAAATAGGTTTTTTTCCGATATAAATACGGGTTGTGCTATACCAAATTGTGCGCGCAAGAAAGACGGTGTGAATGGTGTTTTTCCGCTTTAAGATCAGATAACTGTGTCGGAAGTTATCGCGGAAAAACCGAATTTTAAAAAATCGATAAACTTTGAGCGCGTGCGGCGCTCGATAGTGATCGACGACACTGTGTTTTTAACTGTGGATGTGTGTGTCTATACTATTTCTGTGTTGTCCCAAAAACTCGGATTTTTCCAGTAAGTACTTTTTAACTTATGGGCATAAAAGTGATTATTACACAGAAATCCCAATAAAACTTTAAGTGGCTATCTTAAAAATCCAAAAAAAACCAGATAACTTTGTGATACAGTGTGTTACCAGTTAGTGTTCTAAAAATCATAGGGATCGGGTCGATATTTCCGGACTTACAGTGAAAAAACCGTCCCATAACCTTTGAACCCACGCTGTATCGCAGGGTGTAGACAACCACGTTGGGGAGCAACACCCACACCCACAGTCGTCATCACTGGGCGACACCTCGGCAGCATCCACCCAGCAGCCACCCACCCGACTAGAATATTCCAGGAAACAGACAGGGCCGGTGTCATATACGTCATATAAGTCATTGTCATACCACCTGACACTGATGATATTAGAAGGTATTGCCACACCATAAAAATATCTTATGACATAAGTCCTTGGCACAACATCGGCCAACATCAAATACGTCACTGTCAAAACGTCAGTGTCAAGTCCGTGTCAGAACGGGGAAAACTGAGTGACGTAACCGACATCACTGGCGTCGGTGTTGCCTACACCTCAAAAAGGACAAGATCAAGTTTTGGCCACCGTCATATGTAATCACAACCTGTCAAAATTGTCATTGTGACGTCAATACAAGACCAGGTTTGGCCAGCATCGGGACGTCAAGACGAGCTGACGTAAACGTCAACCACACACCTTGGAGGACTCCATATTGTGACGTCAGGAGATCCTGTACGTTCAACAGGTTGGCGGAATCGCCGGAGGCCAGGGGTTGGGTGAGTACCTTACCCCTTCCACTTTCCTTTCCATCCCCATAACTCCTCGCCCAAGGGTCCTAGGACTCCAGGACCAAGGGCATCTGACCCCCCCCCCCCCCCCCTACCCTCTCCCCCCTCCCCCCACCCCCATCCAACTTTCGTGGGAAGCATTTCCCCCCCCCCCCCCAAATATTTTACCTCACCCCCCCTTGGTCTAACTCCGGCAATACTGGGACTACAGGGGCGTGCGACGGCTCGTTTGGATCGTCCTGAGCAGGGCAATCTTTTGGCCCCAACACTATCTTCGGAAGAACACGAACACAGGAGAACGCGCCGGTAGAACAGTTGCTTTGACCCGGAATCGGTGGGGCACGTACGCCCCATCAGGATTATACCAGGCCTGTCACGCCGGATTAGTCTGCTCATACAGACTAGTGCTGTTCCCAGGGTTTTCGTGATCATCGCTGGCGGCTAGACGTAAGGACATAGAATTATAAGAATTATTATTAGAATTATTATTAGAATTATTATTACTATTATATTATTACATTATTACTATTATTATTATATTACTATTAAATTATTGACATTGATTATGGACTTAGAAAATTCAGATAAAAATTTATAAATACATCTAATAATAATTAATATTGACCACTAGATGGTAACCCCCTGACCCCCCTAAAGGTTCACTATAGTTGAACCTTGCTCGCCCCTCTTATTTTAGAATACATAAATAAATGAATAAATAATATAATTGGTACAATTATAATAAATCATCGAATTGTAGCATGACAATATATTGAATCGACATTGAACAGAAATTATAGATTATATTTTATTGACATTATTATTATAAATTGACCATTGAAAATAACTTATAAATTATTCCTCTTAGTGCAAGTGCTCTTATATTGTTAGTTAATTAGTCATTGTGTATCGTTGTTCTCTCTTGCAACTTTACAAATTGTTATTACATTACTATTTATTAACAGGTTTTAGAGTTATTCAACACATTTAATTTATTAATTGAATACTGATTTTAATTATTTAAATTTATCACATATACTTAACTAAATTATAATTCTAATGCTATTTACAACTTTTACAAATCTATTTTAAAACTTAATTATTAATCTGATTTGAACTCATTATTAATTGGAATGCTTGATTGTTATTAATTTATTAATTGAATCTGTTTTTACAACTTCTACAAATTTACATTAATTTTAATTATTGATTGTGCTTTAATTGTTTTAATTATTTTATACTGCTATTTAAAACTTTTACAAATCTGCATTTTAACTTTAATTATTGATTGTTTTGATTGTTTTAATTTATAACATTGTTTTGAACTTATTATTAATTTGGAACTTTTAAACTGTTATTAATTTACTAATTTGAATCTGCTATTTAAAACTTTTACAAACTTAACTTTTTAAATTTAATTATTAATTGTTTTAATTATTTTAATTGTTACATATATTTTATTAATTTTCATTTAGATTTTATATTGACGAATTAACTTTAACTCGACTATCACGATTGACATTGTGAGGCAATCTCATCATTAAGTACCAATTAATCTAGTCATATCGCTATTATCATAAGGGTAGATAACAGTCCCGTATATAAAAAGTTCATAGCAAGTAGATTGGAACAATTATTAATTATGAAGCCCACCACCAGCACAGCTGCGAAACGTCCAGCGGCAGCAAAGGCCTCAAAGAGCGACACTGAGGCCGTAGCTCGGAGGGCGAAGGGAGACACGGCGCGCCGCGGCAGTGGCGCTGAGGACAACCTCCTAAAAGGTGTCCTCAGCAGGAATGTCACTGCCGCTACAACAAAAGGCGCGCACCCTTCAAACACAAGCCCCCCGAGCTCTAGCCAGTCGAGCGCCGTATCACCGCTGGGCCCACAACAAGCGGACCCGGTGGCCTCCCCCGAGGTGGGGGATTGTTTATCAGGGGGAGAAATAAAGGGGGGGAGGCCGAGAGTATGCTCCCCCCCCACAGGGGACGGACCGGCATGGCCATGGATATGGCCAAAATCCGGGCTGGTGAGTTCCTCCAGGAAGCAAAAGACGCCTTGGAGGGATCGGGGAACCTGAAAAGGGAGATAAGGGACAAGGTCATCGACTCACTCCAGGGTTTCTACACGTTGACCCTGGAGTTGGTGGACTCCCGAGGGCGGCATAGGACGTTGGCGGAGCGCGCGCGAGCCGAAGGCGCCAGGGAGCTGGCGTGGGCGGAGCGCGCGCACGCCAAACAGATAGCCACACTCGTGGGGAACCATGAACGCAGTGTCTCCTCGCTGACCAAACAGGTGGAGGCGTTGGTCAGCGAGATAGGGACGCTGCGGTCATGGCTCGACTACGAGGTGGCTGAACCCCTGAAGTCGCTCAAAGGAGTCCGCGAAGGAGTCGATGACCTGCGCAGCCGCAGGTTCCCCGAACAAAAAGAACAAAGGCGTCTACACCCGGAGGAGCTCACCAGGCTGGTCGATGGGTCGGCCAGGCTGGCGGGTTCGCTCACGCGCCTTGAGGCAAATCTGGAAGATCTGCCAAGGCGCGTGAGCGAAAAAGTAGTGATGCCGGTCCCAATAGCCCCAAACCCCCCCCTGTCCGAATTACGGACCCCCCCTCGAAGCCATAAGGGAGGCAGTGCACAACATCACGCACAAGATGGAGGTAGCTGGAGGGCAAAAGGGAGTGGAGGGGGAGGGGGCCGGAACCGAAGCCATCAAGGACCTCATAAGGCCGGTGTCGGCGAAATTGGACACCGTGCTGTTTGAGGTCAGGGAGATGGGCTTCCCGGCCCTAGTGACCCCGACACCCAAAAACCCTAGCCTCCAAGCGGAGCTCCATCTTACGGGTCCGAAAACAAGCACCGAGGAAGTACAGCCCGCCACAGGGTTGCGAAACCGCGTCCGGGAAGCGGACTCGTTTGCAAAGGTCTCCGCGCTTCCAAAGCGACCGCCACCCGCTGCGACACTGATAGTGTCTTCGGTTGACCCCCGCGAAACAAGGGTCCTGAAGACCATCCAGCGGGTGGCAAACGCAAAGGTCACGGGAGCCAGGGTCGACACCGTCAGGAAGGCCCAACACCAGAAGGTCGTCCTCCGCTGTAGAGCCGAAGAAGACGCGAAGGCGATGGCGAAACAGCTGAGGACGGCCTCGGCCGGCCTGACGGTGGAGACCCCGGCGAATAAAAACCCCCTCGTAGAGATCCGGGACGTCCTAACGGTGCACACCGATGAAGACGTCCTGGACCATCTGAGGGGGCAAAACAAAGGAGTTTTCCGTGACCTAGAGGCCGGGGATCAGACCATGCGAGTCCGTTACCGGAAGAAGGCTCGCAACCCACACGAATGCCACCCAGTGTTGGAGGTCTCGCCTAAACTGTGGCAGCGATTTGTAGACGCAGGCAAGGTACACATTGGCATACAGTACCGCCCTGTACGCGACCAAACACCCCTGGTGCGGTGCGCGCGCTGCCCCTCGGCTACGGGCATGGCGTTAAGTCATGTCCTGAGGCCGAGGAATCGTGCGCGTACTGCACGAAGAAACATCGCAGGGGTGAGTGTCAGCGAAGGGCGGACAATGTGGGACCAGCCTGCGTCAACTGCCACAGGGGCAAGCGACCTCCGTCGGAGTCCCACCACACGGCACTCGATTACGAGTGCCCGGAGTTCCGGAAGTGGGACTCCATAGCGCGGTCTCGGGTGGCATATTGCTGAGGGCACTCTTTCGCAGACCATCGCGCAGGCTACGAGAAGGGAAGAAGAGATCCCCCGTATAGCGATGGTGCAGGCCAATCTGCAGCGCTCCAAACTGGCTTCGGCGGAGCTGCAGTGCTGGGCATCTCGCGTGGGAGTTGCTGTTGCCCTGGTCCAAGAACCCTATACAGGGAAGACCGGGGTAATGCAGCAGATACCCAACGTGAGAACGGTCCAGAACACTGACAGCGGAGCTGGACCAGTTAAAGCGGCGATTGTTGTTTATGGAGATAAGTTCGGGGTCACTGTTGATCCCGGACTCGTCGACAAAAACATCGCCGCTGCAGTGCTGCACGCGGGCCACCTGTCGCTAGGGGTGATCTCCGTTTACTTCGAGCCGAATGAACCCATAGAGACGTACATTGTACGACTTGAGAGAATCTGCGACAAACTAGGAGCGCAGAACCTGATAATCGGTGGCGACGTTAATGCCAAAAGCCTGTGGTGGGGATCCAGATTCGAAGATCATAGGGGTGAGGCGTACCGCTCCTTTCTGGATGCCACTGGACTGCAGATCCTCAATGAAGGCGACTTACCCACATTTCAGGTCGTTAGGGGGGGCCGCTTGTGCACAAGCATTGTAGACGTCACCGTCTGCAGCCCCGCTCTCCTCGGCAGGATCGATGACTGGAAGGTCGATATGAATTTAACATCTTCCGACCATAATTCCATCACCTTCTCGATACGCGTGGACCAGCCTCTGCCCAGTCAGAGGCCGGTCACTACGCGTATCTACAACACAAAGAAGGTTGTATGGTCGGAATTCATATCCACATTCCAAGAGAAACTGTCCGAGAGGAGTCTGACGGCATGCAATGTGGATAAGGTCGACGACATTGAGGGGCTGGAGACAATGGTGTCCGAATACGTCATCTGCATTGAGGAAGCCTGTAATAAGGTAGTTCCCAAGGCAGGTGGCGTAAAGAAGGTGGCGCGACCACCCTGGTGGTCTGAAGATCTGGACCGCCTAAAAAGGGAGGCGACGCGACGGAAGCGCAGGATCCGCTGCGCCGCCCCTAGCAGGAGGCAGTACGTCGTCAAAGATTATCTTGATGCTCTTGAGTTGTACAAGAGGCAGGCAGCGGAAGCCCAGACGAGGAGTTGGAAGGAGTATTGTACGACACAGGAAAGGGAGAGCCTCTGGGACGGAATCTACAGGGTACTCAGACGGACAGAGCGGAGACGTGAGGAAGTGCTGCTCAAGGACCCCAACGGGGTCATTCTTGACCCGCAGGGGTCCGTGGAGCGGCTAGCCTCCGTGCTCTTTCCGGAGGATACTGTGGAGGACGAAACAGAGGTTCACCGGGCCGTGAGGGAAGGGACGGAGGGGATCCTTCCAGCCGATATTCGGGGGCTATCCGCGGACGATCCGCCGTTTACCCGGGAAGAAGTGACGCGGGTGTGTAAAGAGATTCACCCGCTGAAGGCTCCTGGGAACGACGGATTAACCGCGGACATATGCACACGTGCGATTCTAGGGGGGGGAGAGGACGTGTTCCGGGCACTTGTTAATAAGTGCCTGGAGCTGTCACACTTCCCTAGACCCTGGAAGATAGCCCACGTGTGCATACTCCGGAAACCCGGCAGGGAGGTCTACTGCGACCCTAAGTCGTACCGCCCGATCGGCCTACTTCCTGTGTTGGGAAAGCTCCTGGAAAAGCTCTTCGTCCGACGTTTACGCTGGCATCTGCTGCCAAAACTCAGCGTGCGCCAATATGGGTTTTATGCCCCAGCGTGGGACAGAGGACTCGCTCTATGATCTGGTGAATCATATCAGGACCCGTGTGGTGGCCAAGGAGGTCGTTACCCTGGTATCGCTAGACATAGAGGGGGCCTTTGATAACGCTTGGTGGCCGGGCCTGAAGTCCCAACTCGTAGCCAAGGAGTGCCCTAGGAATTTGTACGGTATAGTCTCTTCATACCTGGAGGACCGGAGAGTAGAGCTCAATTACGCCGGTATAAAGGTGAGTC
Organism: Samia ricini; assembly: GCA_014132275.2. Lineage (NCBI taxonomy): Eukaryota > Metazoa > Arthropoda > Insecta > Lepidoptera > Saturniidae > Samia > Samia ricini. Next base: position 9,059,346 of record AP028159.1, read on the forward strand.
GGGAAAGTTCCAAGGGATGTGTCCAGGGTTCTATAGCTGGACCGTCCTTTTGGAACGTTATCCTAGACTCCCTTTTGGTGGAGCTCGAATCCGCGGGAGTGTACTGTCAGGCTTTTGCCGACGATGTCGTTCTGGTGTTTTCCGGGAAGGAGGTCGGACCAATGCAGGAGCTCGCGAACCGGACTCTGCAGACCGTGATGGACTGGGGTGTCAAATTTAAGCTTTCTTTTGCACCACGCAAAACCAAGGCGATGGTGCTGACGAGGAAGCTTAAGTTTGACACACCAGTACTCATCATGGGCGGAGTCCGGATTTCGCTTGAGAGTGAGATCCGCCTGCTTGGTCTGACCCTCGATAGCAAGCTCACTTTTAAAGCACACGTCACCGCAGCCTGTAAAAAGGCTGCGGACATCTACAAACAACTGGCGTGTGCTGCAAGAGTGAGCTGGGGCTTGAACTCGGACATCATCAGAACGATTTACGTAGCCGTCATTGAGCCGATCGTGTTGTACGCCGCAAATGTCTGGGGACCCTCTGCGGCGAAGCTCTCGCTTCGCAAGAAGTTGGGCTCGCTGCAGAGGGGCTTTGCCCAGAAGATTTGCAGGGCGTACCGCACGGTCTCTCTGACGGCGGCAATCGTGCTGGCAGACTTGCTCCCGCTGGACCTCCGGGCACGGGAGGTGGAGAGTCTGTACCGTATAAAACGTGGTGAGCAACTGGACGAGATCGTGGTCGACCGTGAGTTGGAGCGGCCGTTCCATTTTGCCAGTATCCTCACCCAGCGCTATGCGAGGGCGAAGCGTACGAGAGCCTAGAAGCCCCCCTGGAACAGGGCGGCTCCCAAATCTTCACCGACGGCTCTAAGATCGCCGGTGGAGTGGGAGCCGCTTTTACTTGGTGGAAGGGGGGCAAAGAGTTCAGGTACTCCACGTTTCGCCTAGAGCCCTTCTGCACGGTATTCCAGGCTGAACTGTATGCGCTCTATAGGGCGGTTCAGGCGGTTGAAAAATCACGGGACCGGGAGGTCGGCATCTTTAGCGACTCAAAATCGTCGCTGGAGATGCTGGCAAACCCGGCACCCCCCACACCGCCTGGCCCTGGGAGCGCAGCAGATGCTCCGGGAAATGCGTGCAGAGGGACGCTCGGTTCGCCTACACTGGGTGAGAGCACACGTCGGCACCTCAGGAAATGAGCGAGCCGACGAACTGGCAAAAAGGGCCGCACACAAAAAGACCGCGGCAGACTACGATCGGTATCCGCGATCCTACGCGAAACAGGCGATAAGGCGGGACACAGTTAGGAAATGGCAGGCGCGCTACGAGGCCTCCGACACGGGGGCGGTGACGCGGGTCTTCTTCCCAGAGGTAGAGGTGGCCCATAGGGTGTTGAAGAAGACCCGTTTGTCACCGACCCACGTGCAGATCTTAACGGGTCACGGAGGCTTCGCAGCGTACCTGCATCGATTCAAAATCAAAGATAGTCCCGCGTGCGCCTGTGATCCGGATACCGCCGAGACAGTCCTACATCTTCTAGAGGACTGTCCTAGGTTCGGCTTGTCCAGGTACGAACTCGAGTGTAGAACTGGGGCCAGGGTGAGAGCGGACGCTCTGGCTGAGATGCTGCTGGACGAAGACCACCGCCCAGCCCTCTTGCAATACATGGATCGTGTTGCAAGGGGTGCTGGGATACGAAATAAGTAAAGGTGGTCAAAAGCTGGCGGCCCCGGGGGTAGGTGGACTCGGGAAAGTTAAATTGCTAGATATGGACCGCAATGACTGAGGTTTGCGACAAAACCGTCTCATTTAGTATTTATAGTGTTTGTCTTTGTTTTGTAAATGTTTATATTTATTAAAGATAAGTGACGTACAGAATGACGAAATTAAAAAACATGTATAGATGTAAGATATAGTAAGAAATGTAATAAGGAATAAAGAATAAAAGAGCAAAATAAAAATAAAGAAACTGGCAAAAGAACATGCCCAGTTAAGGGGAATACAAAAAAGCACAAACAAATTAAACATTGGCAAAAGAACACGCCAATCATAAATAAAAATAAACTAAAAGAGCGACCGGGGGAATTGAAAAACTTATTTTAGTATAGTATTAACAAAGTCCCTGATTACGTCAGGGGGACACTCTAAAAAAAACCAAAAAAAAAAAAAAACCTAATCATAAGGTAAATTCATTTCACATATTTCTTAATTCTATTTGTATTTATGTTCAGATGAAACATAATATATTTCTAATTTTAAATTATTAAGATACATTAAAATTGCACCAAGTAGTTTGTTTATTAATTTGTCATTTTAACAAAATCGATCACAATAATATTTTGCTCCCAAGTGTATATTCGAACACCCGAACCGAGAAAGTTAATAAGAAGATGATTCAAAATATATAAATTGAGCCACAGAATATTAATTTAAAAAGTCAGTTGACTTAGTCATACAAAATGAAGCACATTAGATGGTAAAGAGAATAGGTAATTTTTAAAATAATTTATTTATTATTGTACATGCTTGCATATAAATATTTGTAGCTAGTTAGGCACAATATCAACTAAGCTAAATCATCGTGTGTTGCGCAGTTTGCAGTGTAGTTAACCAGGCGTCGATCCATGATTGGTTTGTGATCGAAAGTAAATTGCAACGGTGCGGTCTCGTACCGAAGTAGTTAAGCGCGAGTGAAATTTGTCGAATACACTAACATATCTAGACTTTGTTCTGTACTGTGCACATATTCAATTAAAAGTTTTCAATAGTTTAGACTTTAGGATTTTGTTAATTTGAAATATCTGTAACTGAAGCTTTCGATAGAAGATTTGAATTTTAAATTATTCTTATTGATGTATGTATTCGTAGGATTTTGCGTCCTTCTTTAAAAAAAAATATAGTCACAAACACTCTCGTGTTTTAAAAATTTCTCTGTTGTCGTGTGTCACTGTTTTACTTAACCAGAAACTACAGTTTGCGCTGGCTAGGACACGTACAACGCGTGAACCCTTTATGTTTTACCAAGACAGACTCTGTCGACATCAAAATAGTGTTATGCGTGGTGTAACCACGTTCCCCATACACATCCGGTGTTTGCAAAATTAAGAAGATAACAGTTATGCATAGAGTTCGGCAATAATTAAATTTACAAAGATCCATGACATCTATTGGTTCGAAGAACTGGCACGTAAACGCGTCTCCAGAGATCAGCGCACTACCAATCCTATTCTTCCGAGAGACTTGTTTCGATGCAATCTGTGTGGCTGTTGCAGTCAGTCTTACATTAGTTTGGCACGTTATAAAAATGAAATGTTACCATGACGCTCGCTAAGATCAACTTGAGTAGAGTAAAAAGCTATGATTGATTTTCCTTATGTTTATTATTTAAAGTTGTTTTTTTTTTAAATATAACATAGTTTAATATACAAGGTATACAATACTTAGATTGAAGGCGTCAATAAAAATGAATACTATTAACGATGTTTAGCTAATTACTATAGATACAGAAAACAACAAAATATAAGATACACCACATATTGACGTACAATAATCGTTGGGCTAATAATAGGCTAGTTAGTGTACCTGCTTGATTAGTAAGCACTTGTTAGCATTAGGTTAAACAGCACTATTCCATTTCAAAGAGCGTCATACGATAAAATGATAAGGTTCATCGAGCACTTTTATGAGTACCGTGTGTCATTCTACCTAAAAATATACTTAACTTTGTTATTACATAAAAACAACTCTCATTTCAAATTACAAGAATAAAAAACACAAACTTTTAAGCAATATTATTAACAAAATTATTCTTCTACGATTATAGTGTAGGTAGTTGTTTCTAAGGTAAATAACATATAAATATAATCGACGACCTGGTGAAGGTCACGGAAATCCGCTGGATGCGGGTGGTGCAAGACCGGTCATCGTGGAGATCTTTGGCGGGGGGGGGGGGGGGGGGGGGGGGGGGGGGGCACCTATAACCAGCAGTGAAAGTCTTTCGGTTGAATAGATAAATGGATGGAGATTTGGATAATATACCATTTAAAGAAGCTGAATTATAATTATTAGCAGGTCGTGAATTTGATAAACAAGGACAAAATATTACCGTAATTTTATTCCTGGTTTTTGATCAAACGTTACTAAAGCAAAGATGCAATAATATAAAATTGTGAATACAGATATTCAGTAAATACAGAAATGTTGTAAGTTAATACTTTAGGTAGTAAACATTATAATTCTACTATTTTACAATTCCATCGAAATAAAAATAAAACTATAATATTATGAAAGATATTTTTACAGAATGTAACATTATCAAGGCTATTACAACGAAATGCGTATAAAACATGGACGAAACATTTACAGCTTGATCATATAATTTAATAACCTGAAGTGATACAAACCCCGCAGTGGGGTCTGTACATTAAACTGTGGGGGATGATGTCTACGTGTTATTGTTCGTAAGATACCTACTAACGATATTGCACCATTTGCTCGCTCCAAGATAAAGGTGTCTGTCTAGCAACGCCATAGCATCAAATGAGGAAATTATTTTAACATTAACTTCGTACTGAGTGACAGTTGTAGAAGAGATATGAAAGCGAAATGTTTTCAATTTACTCTGTATAGGTACAAATACACTCGAGGTTTTAATTAAAAGAGAATAAATTATTTACGTGTCTAAATATAAGCACAAAATAGCTTTCTTTTTAATTTTTAACTTCCACGAGGTTTTTTGGAATATTCAAATACATAAACTGAAATGGAATTAAAGTGAGATCATAATAGATTTAAACGTGAGATAGATTCATATTATGAAAAATGCTCGAGTTTTAATCTTTATTAAGTACCATTTTCACACAAAAATGATTTCATTTTATGAATATGAAAGTCACGCGCAATGATATCATCATTTAATAAACTAGGTATGCTTAAAAATAACATAGATTATTCAAGCCCACAGTAGTTTTAAGAGATAACATAATAATGGTTTCACGTTTTTATTCAATAAGAAACACAATTTACTCTTTGAAACTCAGCGTAAAAGTCCCAAAATCTTTATCGCGCAAGGCTTTATCGTGTTATTTATATTGCGACCCGTTTTCCTTTAGATGCATGATTAAGATTAGAATAAGTTTATGAATATTTATTATACATTATTACCTTGTTAGCATTTTATGTAAGTACACGATATTTAGCCCTATTCAAATTATTAGTATTTTTGTTACCTAATTGTTTCTTGACACGACTAAATATTGTTGTGTGTGTTAATAAGGTAAAATATTTTCAAAGAAATATGTCATCCTCACAAAAGTTTATGCCCATACTATGTAATCATACATTAATACTTAAAAAATAATAATTTTATTAATCTAATATGTATAAAGACTTGTTATATCAATGTTTATCAAAAAAATATTATACGATTTTTTTTCAATTACTTAATAGAATAATTTACCAGAAAATAACGGAATAGTTTTCATATTCAAACTTTACAAATCATCTAGAATGTAGGGATGTTCTACAAACAAAATTAGGTAGGTAGACAAAGTAATTCTACAGCAAATCAGATTTGAGATACCATAGCGCAAAAGGTAACGTTAAAAACGTGAATGAGAGCGCAAAGAGCTCTTCCTAGATCTCAGTCGTATAATTGCGTTTATCGGAGCGTTAAATGAGCGTTGCAATCTTTAATCAGACGGTACTCCTTTTTTTTTTTAAATTCATTACGGGGCGCGAGTCCGCCTTTTTTAAGTACTTCCACACCAACACGAGTTTATTGCTCTATTTACATTTTATGAATTCGGTAGTTTTTGGTAATGGCCGAGATTAATTTCAATTTTACGGTTTGACTGCATGTTAAAAACGGTTATTCATGTAGATTAAAAATAAAATTAATTGAGAATTGTTTATAAACATACATGACGATACTGTTCAGGAGAAATTTAACAATTTGAAATATTTTCGGGGTAAAAGCACAGTACTACGATCAGCGCATATACACCGTGGTAAGATTTCCTTACCGCGATAATCTTAATAATAGTACTGATGCAATCAAAAACGAAAAGAAATGCTTTTTCATCTATCTATTGTATCTATCTTCAAACTATGCGTCTTATGGAGTACAAAGAAACAATGGAGTATCATTTGTATATTTACCAAAGCTTTTGCTTCATTTCAATTAATGAAATTTATCTGCATGCTTGTTTTTTATTTTCCGTACGGTCAACCGTTCATATTAAAACCGTAAAATCAGTTAGTACAGTAAATATATTAATTAATTTATAATGAATAGAACAAAGAAAAACGAATAACAACCCACGATTGCATATTTTCAAGATAACTTATCAAAATTTGTGCAATAGGACTATTCTCATTGGGCTGGTACCAACAAAAGGCATTGTTTACAAATAACGCCTAACCGGCAATACACACTGGCCGAAGATTTTTGTCTTAAACTATTGCGGTATTTCAGACGAGAAGATTTTGCGTAGCTTCCCAAACATGGCCCAGACAAGTTTGATTCTACGATTAACATCTTTATATAAGATATAAGAAGCTCTAAATATTCCCAACAAGACTGTCATTTCCTGGACATTGAACATTGAACTCTGTCCGATAATTTATGCCAAACTTCTTACAATTTTTAGGTACATATCACGTTTGCAATCGATGTATCGTTCGTGCCCAATAATGATGCAAAATTATATCGATGCAGTTTACACGACACGTTTTTGACATCAAGTAGAATGTGTATCATTAAAACTTGCGTCCCGTAATGAACCACTTCCACAGATAACATACCTACATGACTGAAATGAATCTAGCTTTATTCAAAAAGTTCACAATCATGAATGAGTGTATTTTCCTCACAAAGAGGACTATGCTCCGAGATTGCATCATTGTGCGCTCAACAAAAATGCTGTTGCAGTACTAATTTCGAATGCACCGCGCTCTACTCATGAATGCCATTATGAGCTTACACGAGGTCCTGCTATAATGAAAAGAAACTTCCGAATATTTAACTAGGTACTGTATAACAAAAGCCACTGGTCATGTACATGCGCTTTATTTAGAGCATAAAAAATAATAAATCATTAATTTTATGAGCTAAGGACATTTCCCATTTGAAACTTAATAAATAGTAGTCGTTCATTTTAAAGTCGTGATAAACACTTATACAGAGAACATCTAAACCATAACTCAACGGATAGGTCATGTGGTATGTATACATTACTAATACGAAATATATAAACAAACTACCAACTTAAATTTTTTTTTTTTCAAAGAAAATCGAACTCCAAATGGAAGAATATAAACGTTAGTATGCTTACAAGGTACCAAAATAGAAAGTACTCTTCTCAATTACAACATGCCATGCGTTACGACTAATAGATGTCTTGGACGTGAGTTCTTCATCTACAAAACACACGCTAAGAAAACGTTTATAAAATTTGTTTTTGTTGTTAGTTGTGACAGAAAAAACTGGACTTCTATTGATAATTAAATAGGAATACATACACTAAATATATTAGAATTTGATTTATTGGATAGGAATTAGTAGTTAGGAAGGAATACACTGGCTATAGTTTAGGTGATGTACTTTTGTTATTGTGCACAATTGAAGTATTGGTTTTGAAAACAATGACATGAAAATGTCACAATAACTCCTTTGGAAGAACAGACACCATTTTATAGAGTGCTATATGAAAAGTATTCCTAACGTCAGCCTTGGCTGCATGGTCTAGTACCTTTGCCTTTTCCTTAGAACGGAATAAAAGCAACCATTGACACTGGCTAAGACACAAGCCGTGCAGAGCCATTAAAAAACACAAGAAGAAGAAGAAAAGCAACCAAAAAATAAAATGGCGGTATGAGCTACTGTGTGTTCTTTTTTTTTAATATGTATATTAACTTTTATTCTATTAAATAAATTCCTAATTAATGAATATTTTAACACGTTGAATGACTAGGTTCTGCTATATTAAATGTACACAGTTTTAGAGTGCTCAGTGCGTTAAAAATGAAGATGATTGAATTTGTCTTCAATGTCATATTCGACGACGTCGATTGGGGTTAATGAGAACTAATGAGAACATAAGAGTTACAGGCAAAAAGCGTACATTTCGATTCGACGAAACATTATAAGTAAGCTTACCTGAGCAATGTTCGAAAGTAGACTCGGAAAGTAGATACAATGTGAAAATCTTTTAAATTTTTCAGTTCGTATCCATATTTTAGAAATCTGAGAACGTTCTGTGTAAATACTTTTGGTGGAGACAATGAATGTCGATTTGTTACGATATTGCCTTTTTTAAATATCATGCATGCATGTGACAGAAATAGTACCACACCGCAGAAAGCAAAAATAATGAGAAATACATTTTTGTTTATTTAAAAAAATACATCCTTAGGATTACTATAGCGTGATGGTCGATCTTTTTTAGATATATACCTTTCAGTCTATTTAAGGTTCAATTAGGCTCTTTTCTTTAAATAGCGACATAAATTCTGAGAATTAATTCTGCGCGTACTTATTTATGTGAAATTTTTACATATGAAAATTCAACCACTCGTTACTAAGGAACTTTATTACTGTTAGGTTCTATTGAGAATTATACAGCTTCAAATAGATATTTAAAGGAATTAATTTATGAATATTATTTTAAGTAACCAAAAACGAGTACCATAGATTTTTATTGCAAATTTTATAGGATGCGGGTGGCGTAAGAGCGGTCGTTGTGGAGATCTTTCAGGAAGGCCTATATCCAGCAATGGACATCTTTCGCTTGACATGATGGCGATGACGAGATTTTTATTAAAATATTATTATTTCCAAAGATGTTAAGGTTAAGCACTGGGTTTATATTATTTTCGTTTAATCAAAAGAACTAATAAAATCAACGAAAATGAACACTATAAATAGTAATTATACAATTAGATTTAGTACGTAAAAACATCCTTAGTTCTTAGACGGTCGATAGATTCAATCAAACGCTTGAGGCTTTTTATGCGGGTGTGGTTTGCATGCTGAATGAGACACGGCTGCATTAGTATGATTACATAAGTGTGTTTTTGTTTATTATGGCTTTCGAAAACCGTTGTAAATTTTTAGAGATCGTATTTTTGTTTTAATCTAAGTTAACTATAATCTCTAGACATAGCATTAAAGAAAAAGTAGCTTACCGTCTATCTGCGAAGTGTTCCAAAACTATAAAGCTGATTTTGATGCTGTTTTCACACCCGATTAGATATTTTCTTGTTATATAATAAATATAATACATGGTTTATAAGAAGACAAAATAAACATTTTGTAGGCTTATTTGTAGGTTTTAAATTTATTAACATACATAAAAATAATGTACTATAGAATTATGGCTCATCAGAAATCCTTTAGAAAATTTCAGGATATTACGTCATCTATGTCTCGCACTATTGAATCACAATAAGAGAATATTTTTTGCACCAAATTCTTAAGTCAATTAGGAAGTCGCGGTCATATGCTAAACGCTATTGTTATAACTAAACTATAGCATTATTATAAAAATGTATATGCCTGTTCCATATTCCTTAATTTCATTATAACTCGCTGATGTATTCACTGACCAGTACAAATTTTCTTAATTTAAGTGATACACATAACAATGTATAAATATAAACGTTAACTAAACAATTTAAAAAAAATACGTATGTTTTGTTACGATTCTTTACCAGGGATGTTATGAAGTTCCGTAACTGTAAGCGAAACTAAGGGTTTCCAATAATTTCGAATAGGAGTGGAGTTTAAATGATACATGGTATGATAGTTTTTTCACAAAACACATTGTTATGTATGAAGAATTGTTGTTACTAGAAAAGAATAATCAATAAAAACCACAAAAGCTTTAACAGCTGAGATCTTTGCAAAAGCGTAAAAGCTGTATGGGATTTAAAAGACCAACCAATGCAGGCAGTTTTAACTCATTATCATGTAAGAAGTCTGCATTAGCAGTAGCCACAAAGGAGATAAATAGTGCTACTGAAACAATTGCATCGGTGATCCCATTAATATACTATATTTAACTATGACTTGAAAAAATGAGTGATTTTAAAATCAAATAATTGTCCAAAAATAATGATGAATCATTTATTTTGGTATTTGAATTCTACTTTTATAATTCTTTAAAAATCTAATTTGCGTAACCGAAACTAGGGGATAATCCGAAACAATATAACATCCGTAACCGTATCTGAAACCGGTATAATAATATTCTTGTATCCGTACCTGTATCCAGATCCGAAATTTCATATCCATAACATCCATATTCTTTACACAAACTATTAAATATTCAAGCTATATTATTTAACAAAGTAAACGGTATAAGAATCATGTTTCAGAATCTTTATTCGCCGTCGTTCGGAAATATTAGTATAAACATTACTCATATTATGAAACCCTTTGAAATTTCAACGACGCACAAAGCCTTCGACAGTGCTGTCTAGTTCAACGTTTGATGGGAACCACTTAGTCTTAGAAACATGACAGGCAAAGTTACAACCCGCAAGCTAATATTATTGACGGGTATGAGGACAAAGTTACTGATGAAACAAAGCATTTGAACTTCTGGTATAATATTGAATTTCATTCAATTCTATATACACGGGAAATAAAACAATACTAATATTTTGAATATTTAAATTGATAAATAGATTTTAAATCGCATGATTTTAAAATGTTTAAGGCTATTTTTTTTTGTCTTTTTATATTTATTTTATAAGCTAATTTTTTAGTCTCTAAACTTTGTAACTTAATACAAATAAATGAAAAAAACATAAAATTAAATTTAGATTATTATGTAACTAGCGTATGTTCGCTTTGCTTACGTTAATGTCAGGGATGCAAATTACACGATAATCGGTTGAGTAGTTAAAGCATGAAAACGGAATAAACAAAAAAAAACTCCTAACTTAGAAATATGTAGCTCCACGTAGTACATGAAATAAAGTTAAAAAATTATATCTCAAGGTAAAGAAGATGGTAAAAAGAAGTTAAAGAAGTAAAATAATTCTAAAATATTTAACAAATGTATGTATTGGTTTTCATAAGATTTTAATATTTCTTAAAGTGAAATGTAAGTTATTGGGATCTTTCTAATACGTAAGATAGGTAGTTTAAATTTATTCTAAAAGAAGAGTCACCTAAAAACTGATCGTCAAATGGCGAGTCTTACTATAAATAGGTACATCCAAACATGAAATCCGTAAAAAAAACAGCATAAAATCTAAATACAAAATATGTAAACTATTATCATCTATACTAATAAATAAAACCGAAGTGTCTGTTTATAATCTAAAAATATTTTTTTTACTAAGTAGATATGAATGTATATACGAAACCAATAATACCAAACATACAATTATTTCAAAAGTTTTGTCTGCCTGTCTGTTTGTGCATGCATGTAATCTCCGGAACTGCTGGACAGATTTTGACCGGACTTTTTTTTCGTAAATAGCTTAAGTTAACTTGGGAACTTTTAATTTTCGAAATTTTACAAGGGTTCCGTATAAAAAAATTAAAACGCAGAGAAGAATATATGAATCGTGGGCGCAACCGCGAGTACACAGCTAGTTTTAAATATGTACCTACCCACACATTGTAATATCTAGTAATATTTTTCATTGCAATCTATTTATAATTCAAGTTCAAGTAAATTAAAAACTAGGATACATTTGCGAAAGAATTTTATATTTTCGTAAAATTGATTTAAGGGTACACACTTTTTTTATGATTGTCTACAGAAAATATGTGCGTTTTCAGGTAAGCGGAAATTATTAACGGGGTTTTTAACCTCCCCGCTTTGAGGTCGATGTCGTGCCGACCGCCCTAATTTGACTTATATGTAACTTTAAGTTTAAATTTATTGTACATACAAACATAACATCACGCCTTTCTCCCATGGGAGTAGATAGGGGCTAAGTCCTTTCACTTGTTACGATCTTACACACCTCTTTTGCTTCTACTTTCAAGAGCGCTTTCAATCACATTCGTCTATTTCCACTCTTACGGACTTGCCCAGTCACTTAACAACCTTATAAAAACTTGCACACTCATTTATTTAGTAAATCCAGAAACCGTTCTTCATCCAAATACGTCTCAGTGTGAGCTGCAGTTTGTTACTTATTTCTCAGCTCAATCACAACTACCATCTCGAACAATTCGAAGACCATTTTATAGGTCTGTCAAATAGTAACCTGTCAAGTACCTAACCAAACGACCAATTCTTAGTAAGCCAAATTATAATAATAATACATTACTATCGTAAGCCTTCATAAGCGAAAATTTACATATAAATGTTACTAAAGCTGAAGTTTGTTATTCTTCTATCATCCACGTACCCAAATTAACTAAGAATTACCGCCTCTCTCTACTTTTGTCACTACATAATCTGGCACGCCATCATTTTTTTTTAATTTAAATTGTAATATGTAGTTGTTTTTTTTTTTTTTCATAAAAAAAATAATCAAATCAAGCTGTTTAAATTGAACAAAATCATCATTAACTGCCATAATAAAGAAACGTACGTAAACGATGTAAAGTATTAATTAACAATCTACGATCATCCTGTCAAAGTTTAACTTGTATTACCGCGTGATTACTTATCCAGATCTCGACACCGTCTTATTACCCCACACGCTCGATTACTATGAGCTAACTTTGAGAAATGAAACTTATAATATGTTCAATTGCATTTCAACAGGGTTGTGTTCTGGCATCGTGCTTTATTCATCACCTTAATATTAACAAAGAAAATTATCTCTATATCTTATTAATTTGATTGTCAATATAATTTTATAAAATACAGACTATAAACTGTGTTTGCCCCTTTTTTAAAATAAGTTTAATAAATAATAAATGATAAATATTATTTATTTATATATTTTAGTATTATTAATATACGTTCCAAATATTTCTTCTACATGAAGAGTACTCGGGTTTATAATATAAATGCTAAAAGTTCATAACTCAAATAAATAAAGCACAACCCTAGTTTTAAAGCGAACTGGAACTAACCTCGCGGTGCTCGACTTCGAGCCATGTACTAATTGACGACGTTATCGAGCACTCCCAAGTTTCGAGCTTGAGCGAACTTAAACCATTCAAATTCCAATTTCAAACTAGAAATGAGCGCGATAGGCGTTTCGAAGAAGTTTTATAATAATAATTCGCTTCGCGCCGCGCCTTATAGTCGTGGAAACGTTATTTGTCATAAAATGGATTAATTTACCGGCGAAGTAACAGATACGTAAGACACAATATGTTCTTATAATTTAGTTAGACACATCATCTTTTTGACATTGATTTTTCCAATATAAAACTTTGGGCAGTAGAGGTGACATTGACACTTTCAGAAAAAAAACCGAGAGCAATAATCACAAGTAAATATTGTTTAAGGATAAATTTACCTAAAATGTATACAAACTTAAAATGGATATATGTCAGGAGGCAATTAGCATTCACAGGATACTCCTTAGGAAGTATACCATCCATGGTGGCGGCGGTGGGGCCGGACCTCTCGCTGCCGACCGTTGTCAGCGCCATGGTCGGCAGCGAGGAGGTCTGGGGGGTGGTTGCCTCCTTCTGCGAACAAGTTATGTTGAAGAAGGAGGCGGCTGAGAGGGCCCGTGAAGAGGATCCTGGGGCGGATCCTCGGAGGCGCAAAAGGCCCAGGGGGCGGTGGGCACGCTACGTGCGGAGCTTCTTCCGTAACATGTATACCATCAAAGTATACCATCCATATCATGTATGAGTATTTATTTTGGGACAATGAAAGGAGGTAGATACAATTTCTAATTTAACTGGTAATATGAATAGTAAGTATTATTTATATAATGTTTGTTACATCGATATTAAAATAAAATCCTTAATTATTTAAGTTACGAAAATTAAGAATACCAAATTACTATCGCCGGTTGTAAAGGATATTACTTTAATTTGATTAGTTATACACATTTCATGTGGAATATGAATATGATTAATATAGTGTAGGGACAGGTCAGGATGCAGTAATTACACGTATATTGATGTATTTGAAACTTATATTTGGCCATATATCTTAAAACTCTATATGCTATCCGTGCCACGTCTCAATAATGACTGCCTTAAATACCCGATGGGCGACTAATTTATATTGTAATGCATGCAATACCTGTTAATAATATTCTTAACAAACAAAATATGTAGACATTCTAAAATACGTCTTTAAAAATATAGAAAATTCTTACATTGATTATTAATTAATTCTTACATTGCTTATCGATTAAATCCAAAATTAACTCCACTTCCGTTTATCTATTTTCCGGTTCCGGTTCAGAAATGTATACGTAAATTCTATTACAGTTTCATACTATTTATTATGTATATAAACAAAGTATACGAATAATTATCCTAACACAAAGTATACGAATAATTATCCTAACAGCTCGGCCATCCTGTTTTAAAGCGAGTCCCTTCGCTTTTGAAAGAAAAGTATGTACATTTTGTGATCTTACATAATTAGTAATCATTTAATAATAATTACACATAAGCTGCTAACTGCAAAATCTTTAAAATAAATAAAATAAAACAAAATAATTAAATAAAACATCTGTGTAACTACAAGAACTTACGAGTTTTCACTAGAATGATCGTTTTCGGATGAATCAGACTCTAGGTTTTTGAAAGTCAACCAAGGCTGAATTTTGTCTAAAGCAACTACGGTTTCATATTTTCTACCTTGTTTACGAGTTAAAGGAGTGTCCCTGATGAGGAATCGATCATGTGGCAGAATTTTTATGATGCGATAAGGACCTTGATATTTCATATTTAATTTTCGAGACTTACCATCGTGTGGGACGTGTCGTTCTACTCGTATTAAATCACCCACCTTATAATGCGTCGCAGATTTCCTACGTTTATTGTAAATAGTGCAGTCTCTTACCTGTTGCTGTCTTATGTTTTCTCCTGCATCTCTACGTACCTCATCTAATACTTCTATCGATGCCCTATTAAGGGTCTTATTAATAATGTCGCTCAACTTACCTTCTGCTCTACTGATTATATTAAAACCAAATAATAGCTCTGATGGGCTCTTTTGAGTTGTTTTGTGTATTGTAGTATTCATGCCAACCTGTATGTCTGTGATGCAATTATCCCAAAATCTATCGTCTTTACCATGGTTAGAGGTAGATAAGGCATCTAATATAGTTCTGTTGAACCTTTCTACTTGACCATTAGCTCTTGGTGTAGAAACGGCGTTCTGGATGTGCTTTATGCCATAGGATTTGATAAACTCTTGGAACGTCTTACTAGTGAAACTAGTTCCCTTATCAGTTACCAGACGTGTTGGTACCCCAAAGTAACTTATAAATTGTTTCATTACATTAATTGTAACTGCAGATTTTGTGCTTTTTACTGGATTTATGGAGACGTATTTAGTAAAACCGTCCACTATTACCAATATGTAACAATTCCCTTTCTTACTTCTTACAAAGGGCCCCACATGGTCAGCATGAATAGTATGGAAAGGTATAGCCACCTTCTCAATTGGATGTAGTTCACCTTCTCGTTTACCGCCAGGCGCTTTATGATGAGCACACTCCAAGCAAGAAGAAACATATTTTCGTATGAACCTGCGCATTTTTGTAAACCAGTAGTGCTCTTTAATTCGATGTAAAGTCTTTTCAAACCCCCAATGACCAATTTCATCGTGGTTCATTTTTAGTATCTGCCACCTAACACTCCGTGGTACGACCCATTTTAACTCATTTCCAACCACGCGGAAAACCCCATTGTTTTTTACTTTATAATTTTTATGCACTTCTACAGCTTCAGCTGTGGCAGAATTTAATAATATTTCTTTTATTTTTTTGATCTCATCATCGCCGGACTGTACAGTGGAAATCCAGTTCTGATCTGTCTGCTGTATTGGCAAAACATCTAAAATGTGCAGTTCGTTTTCTGGGTTATCCACTGGGTTTCTACTAAGTGCATCTGCATGTGCCATGCGAGCCCCCGGGCGATACTCTATAGTACAATCGTACTCTTGGAATTGAATCCACCACCGCGCAATGCGAGGTATGAGATCTCTTTTTACTAGAGTTGTTCGTAATGCATTGCAGTCCGTTAATATTTTGAATGGTATACCTATCAAATATACTCTGAAACGATTCAAGGAACTAATAACGGCTAATGTTTCGAGTTCGTACGAGTGCATCTTCCTTTCGTCTATATTCGTTTTGCGACTGAAATAAGATACTGGTCGCAATTTCCCGCTCTCATTTCGTTGTAGTAATATACCTGCTAAGCCTTCTTTGCACGCGTCTGTATGTAATTCAGTTTCTGCTTTAGGATCATAAAGGGCAAGTATCGGTCGACTCATCAGTAATAACTTGATCTTTTCAAATGCTTGTTCCTGTTCGTTGTTCCAGGCCCACCCCTTATTTTTCTTAAGTAAGTCTGATAATGGAGCAGTTACTATTGCATATCCTTCAACAAATCGTCGAAAGAATCCCGAAAGGCCTAAGAACTGTCTAATTTCATGTTGATTTGAAGGTCGCGGGAACATTGACACAGCTTCAATTTTCCTACTTCCGGGCTTAATACCACCCGCGCTCACGTCAAATCCAAGAAAGTCTATCGAGTCTAGAAAGAAGTGGCATTTACTTAATTTTAAAGTCAATCCACCCTTCTTAAGTAATTGTAGTACTTCCTCCAAACGTTTAATTCCATCGTTGAAATTTCTGGATGGAATAAGTACATCATCCATATATACAATAGCATATTTTATTTTGGCTTCTTTGAGTATTTTATTAATTGTACGCTGAAAAACGGACGGGGCATTTACTAATCCAAAAGGCATGCGATTGTATTCATATTGCCCATCTGGTGTCACAAAAGCGGTTTTTGCCCGAGATTCTTCAGCAATGGGGATTTGGTAATAACCAGACGCTAGGTCAAGGGATGTAAACAAAGTGTTTCCTGCAAGTAAATCTAGTTGATCTTCCACTCGCGGTATCGGGTAGTGATCTTTCTTTGTTTTTCGGTTGAGAGCTCTGTAATCAACGCACAAACGCTTGTCACCCGTCTTTTTCTGAACCAACACAATTGGGCTCGCGTAAGGTGACGATGATTCTCTAATAATGTCTCCGTCTAACATTTCTTGAACCATGTCTCTAACCATTGTCCTCTCTGAATGTGACATCCTATACGGTCGATATACCACGGGATTATTGTCCTCAAGTTCGATAATCATCTCAGTTACCATCGTATAGCCTAGATCATGTAGTCCACTGGAGAAACAACTACTATATTTAGTAAGCAAATCTTGAAGTTTTTTCTTTAAGTCTTTGTCTAAATTAGGATTGCAGTTAATAGAGTCGTCTATTTTGGTATTATCGAATGCTACGCTAAAGGAGTTTAAAGTATCACTTGGAGCAACAGAATCCTGGAGTAAGGAACGCATAATCAAAGTACCCTTACTAATGGGTAAAGACTCTTTGGAGACATTTAGTATTATTATTGCGCCGCGTCCATGCTTGATCTCGTACTGTCCAGGAAGGAGGTAATATTCTTTACCTTCAGGACCTCTTAACAATCCATTCACGTAAATATTGCAATCGAACTGTGTGCCTGTGCATATCTGAATCGGTTGCACAGCATGACCTGGGATATCATTGTCTTCAGAGCTTACTAGACATACTTTTTTTGGCGGTATCCTTTTAAACTTTATTTCATCAGGAGTTTTGATAATCAAAATATCAGGTTTTTCTGTGAACGAATGGCCTAACAAGACAGGATATACCAGGACATAATCCTCTACTACGAGTAAATCAATTGTTTCTATTAGCCCTTGGACTTCAACTGATGCCGAAACAACACCTATAGGATATACTAAGTTAGCTCCTATGCCTCTGAGTACAGGAAAGTTTTGGTGTACCGCAATCTGTAATTTCATAGCTCCGACTGTACTTGCTTTAATTAAAGAACATTGGCTTCCCAGATCAATATGGCATAAGGTAATTAATCCATTTATCTTGATGTCTATTACATACTTGTGTATGCCGGTATTTTCAGCGGTTACCTGAGATACTTGTTTTTGTTTCGAACCGATGTCTGAACTTCTGTTCCTATCAGCTTCGTTTAAGTTTTTATTTTTGAAACAATTGGCTGCTTGATGACCTAGTCGTTCGCAGATGGAACACTTTATAACAGGCTTATCGCATTTAAAACTTGGGTGACCAATCTCATTACAATTAAAGCATCTAATACCAGATTTATTCATACTAACACCAGATCTTGAAGGACCAGGGCGAATTGAAAATTCACTAACCCTCCGGTCATAGGGCTTTCTCATCATAGGTTTAACAGTCCTGAAATATTTTAGTACCTGTTCTGGTTCACTGAACTGGGCTGCCTGAGCGCCGACTTTTACTGCGCGATCCTCTACTCCATGTAACAGGCAATCTACCGATTTTATTCCTAACATTTCAGTTAACAGCTCAGCATAATCTTCTCGGCACGGAAAGGATTCAATAAGTTTCCTTTTCCATTCCGGCCAAGTATGTAATATCGAAGTTAAACCCTGATACCATGTTTTAGCTACACCAGTCAATTTAGGTAGTGAGTAATGTATAATTTGTTTTTCTTCCCAGCCGTAAATTTCTGCGCATTCTTCAACTTTATTTATCCACGTTAATATAGTCTGATCTTTAAGTAAAGGATCGAACTCCGGTATTACATTGGTATTAAAAGTCATTGTAGATTTTTCCGACCCCTTAACTTTTTCTAAAATTGTGAGAAATTTTTCCATTAATTCACTGCTAGATTCTAGTTTCCTTGATCGTATCTTTTTCCCTGCAGGTGAACCATCCGAGGATTCTGATGTACTACTATAGTAGCGACGCCTCCTTACACGTGATGGTCGTTTAGTTTTACCCTCGTTATTTTCTTTTCTTGTATCCAAGTCCTTATCATTAAGATTCGGGATATTCGCATTTGAGTGCAGGTGATCTTGCACAAACTGTTGGCTCGAGTGTTGTCCATTCTCATCCGATCTAGAATATCTCGTTTCATTTCTTCTGGTCCCTGTTCCATAAGATCCTCCCTCCAATAGATGTGCCAGTCCTTCCCCTCGACTGGTCACATCATCAGAGTACTTCCACCCTTGTCCTCGGGTTACGGTCCTATTAAATCCTTTTGTCAATGCGTGTGCCAGCCCTTCACCTCGACTGGTCACAACGCCATCACTCATTTCCATTCCATTATCAGACGTATGTGCCAGCCCTTCACATCGACTGGTCACAACGCCATCACTCCTATCCATTCCATTAGTTCTATCAGACGTATGTGCCAGCCCTTCACATCGACTGGTCACAACGCCATTACTCCTTTCCATTCCATTAGTTCTATCCGACATATGTGCCAGCCCTTCACCTCGACTGGACACATCATCGGTGAACCTCATCCCTTTTTCCCGGGTTCTCACTCTATCTACTCCATTCTTTGGCGAGTGTGCCAGCCCTTCCCCTCGACTGGTCACACTACCGGGTTTTTGCAACCTTTGATATCGGCCACAATTGTCATTGTCCGTCATAATTTATCCTGAAACTTCCAATCACTAGCTTAGTATCTGTGGATTATTTCAATATAACAGTAACACCTTTTTTTATAAATAAAAAAAAATATATATAATTTTCTTCATGAATTCCATGATTGGTTATAGTCTCTTAACCCCTTGAGCACAAACCTGGTGCTTAGGCCAGGTTTCCATTGTCCATTTCCATTTGTTCCATTTCCTATTGTCTAATTTTTATGTGTACTTGATATAAAAAGTAGCAAAGTCAATTTAGATGGCGTAAATTTAAAATTCACATCATATTTGATACGGTACTTACGTTTTCCGAGCTATGAGCGTGTTAAGAAACCGTAAAGTTTCCTTCTTTATCCCACTTCTGAACTGTAGGGACAGGTCAGGATGCAGTAATTACACGTATATTGATGTATTTGAAACTTATATTTGGCCATATATCTTAAAAAACTCTATATGCTATCCGTGCCACGTCTCAATAATGACTGCCTTAAATACCCGATGGGCGACTAATTTATATTGTAATGCATGCAATACCTGTTAATAATATTCTTAACAAACAAAATATGTAGACATTCTAAAATACGTCTTTAAAAATATAGAAAATTCTTACATTGATTATTAATTAATTCTTACATTGCTTATCGATTAAATCCAAAATTAACTCCACTTCCGTTTATCTATTTTCCGGTTCCGGTTCAGAAATGTATACGTAAATTCTATTACAGTTTCATACTATTTATTATGTATATAAACAAAGTATACGAATAATTATCCTAACACAAAGTATACGAATAATTATCCTAACAATAGTATGTTAAATATGTAATATAAAGCAATAAAAAACTAGTCAAAGAATGTAAACTGTAGTATTATAATAAACAGTTATACTTATAATTAATGAAACTAACACAGCAATGATTAGAATCAAATTCGTAACACCTACTCGGTTATATATAAAAAATAATAAAGTGATTACAACCCACACATTTACCTTGTAATGATAAAATTATAGGACAATTACAAATAACATGGATTTACATGAATTCGGGTCAAGCCATTAAACTTTTAGTGACTTAGCCAAGTAACTGATGGCCTAGTTATACTATCGCTAAACTGTGTGACATTAAAGTAAGCTTTTGGAAGCCAAATATCGAGGCTAGCGGGACTACCCGAATTCCAGTTTTATAATGTCGTTTCAGTGCCAGGAAACTTTATACAATGGACTGACAATAAAATGATAGACATTGTTGATAACAATGTTAAATATGGGATTCGGTTGAACGGACTTTGTTAAAAATATAAATTTGCAAAATGGAAGGGTCAAAAAGTAAACATCACAAAGGGAAAAGCAATAATTTATCTGTCAATAACTGTTTCTACGAATTATTAATATATTTAAAAAAACTACAGAAAAACGTTACACGAAAACTAAAAGTTATTTTTTAGAAAGATAACCAACAAAATTCTATTTCTCGTTTCATTTGAGGCGATACACGAAGTAATCCATTCGAGTGAGCTAAGTGAAACAAAAATCGTGTGTAGCGAAAAATAAAATCATTGGCATGCATTTAGAAGCGGTTTAAACTAGTATTTTGCAAGTGTTTAATTAAAAATACGATTTTCATTATTGACTTTTTGCAAAGAGATGATATTATATCCTAACATTATATGAAAAACAACGTCTATTTTTTAGTAGTTGTCCGAAAACCAAAGAAATGATAGACATGATTGTATTTTTTTTTTCATAGTATATGTCATCATCGTACATCGTAACCTTACCTGGTTAAGTTTTAGTATATATTTTGTTACGTTTACTTATGTGTATGATTATTTAGGAACAATAATCAAAATAATAGAAAAAGAAAAAAACTTGACAAAAACGAACATTATCGTGTTCATTCTTACACCCTATTCTTGGATTATATAAAAGGTAACCTTTATCTGTCAAACTGTCCGTTAGTTTACGCGAGCGGATCCGCGGATACATATCTAGTAATGATATAAGATACGTATGTAACAGCAATCATATGGCTTTCATTAGTTTTTGTTTAAAAAGTAATATTAAATATTCTTTTTATTACAAAATATGATACTCTATACTCGACTGGATTTTGTTCCCATAAACTTTTTTTAAATAAATTTATATAAAATATGTATCAATTATATATTTAAGTTATAGTTTGTCTTAATAGAGTTGGCAAAACACACGTGATACCTCTGGTGTTGCAGGCGTCCATAGGCTACGATGATCGATTACCATGTGGCGGATCGTATGCCTGTTTGCCACTATAATGGTGTAAAATAAATAAAAAATACGACCAGAAAGATTCAAACCTTACGACCAGGTAGGCGAAGTAACTGGAGTCACTGAGAATTTCGTGACGGCGCTTTCCTTTTCCCTAAATTCATCAATGTATTATTTCACATCGTCATGCCTGGCTGAGCGCGTCGTCCATAATATACCCTATATGCCAGATTGAGACTTGAAATAAAATATTCAGGACCCAAAGACGTCGCGCAGCAGTGAATAAGAGGCCGCGTGTTTGAGGGCAAAAAAATTTATACAGTACGGACAGAAAAGCGGTTACATCGTCCTAGTATATAAGAAATGCTTTTATTCTTATACTATAAAGCTTTGGAGTGTTTTTTATTACTATACTTTCTTCTCATGAATGCTTATTAGAATTTAGGATACATTACTATGTACTAATAAGTTTTTAAACTGAAGCCATTGTATTTTTTTTTACACTGTAAAAGCTGTGCTCAACTTATTTTTGTTATGAACTTTTAGCGTTCATGTGAAGCTAAGAACTCTTCTTCGTACGTAATAACTTCAATCGAAAATTTAAGACGAGGTTTGATTCATACAAAAGTAATTATGATTTAAAACCGAACTAAACCATACGTACTTGTGTCTCGTTATATTTAAAAGAATTTTAAGTGAAACTATTTTTCCATCGCCTCAATGTTTCCATCTATCGCATGTCGCATTACAGCCGGCCACGGGGTAGGGTAAAAGTGAAAAGCGCTCGGTAGAGCAGACAAGTCCAATATGTCGGCGCCCATGGCTCACATCAGCTAACCGTGTATTCTCACTCATTCGTGCAAGTGCTCCGCGGTATTTGTGCGTGTTTCAAAAATTATATGGTAACTAAAATGAGTAAACAATGTTTTTTTTTACTATATAGGCTCAGTGCTTTGACCTCAATCTCACCTGGTGTTAAGTGACGATCTGGCCCTGGATGGTAAGTACACAAAGCTTAGAGGTACTGGCTCTCAAATGATCCTGCTGGAACACTCCTGCCGGAGCTTACCAGCATGTTTACAAAAATGAGGATAATAGCTACCCAAACAAGCATTATTAGAAAATTGCCTACCACCGTACTATGGTATCTTCACAATGTTTTCCTTCACCGAAAACTCATGGTTATTATAGAGTCGGATAGGTGGGTTCGAAATTACGTCCATTGAAGCGGAATACAGAGCGAATTCTACCGACTGAGCTATCATCGTTTGTATTGTTTCAAATGATTGTTAAGAAAAAAAAAATAGTATATGGATATTTTTTTTAATCGTCAATCATATATTGGCATAATTTAAGTAAGAAATAAAAAAAATATATATTTAAACAAAAAGTTTTCATGTTTCATAATGTTGACCAGATGTGGCTACGAATGAATTCAGCAGAGTGACGATTTCATTCACGGGACGGTTTCTATTTGAATTTCAAAGACTGTTTGAAATTCAAAACGAGACTTTTATGATAATCCGCGTATATAAGTTGTCATCGCGTTATCCCTTACCGTTTGGTGACTGTGATTGTCCCAAAATACCTGTAACAAAATTAAATTTTACATTTAAATTTATACGTTATGAATTTTTTTACACATCAAACATTTATAAAATGATAAATAATCAAAGGTGTTGATTTGTTTCAAGTTATACTAAGTATTAGGTAAGCAGACTTTTTGAGACATTTGCTTCCCCCCCCTCCAACCCGTTGTCTGTCAGTAAGCTTTTGTATTTTTTTTTCAAAATTATGCTTAAATACATAAAAGTAAATTAAGCAAGGTTGTTTACGATATCGCAATTCAGACTCGCCCACGTCACCCATGACATCAAAAATAAGCAAACCGTAGTCGTAGGAGTTATTATTGGTGAATATGTAACACTTGAATGAAAGGAATGAAATTTTGTTAGTGAATGATACGGTGTTTCTTTTTGTTTGGTTTTGGAATGACTGTTGGGTTTGGCAGAAGTAGCATGAAATAATATTAATGCTGTGGAGATTAGAAGTTTGAGAATTATTGCTGGAGTGAAGATGATTGACAAAGTATTGAATAGTGTGATAAGGGAACACTTCAGTTTGGTAGCGGTTGTAGTGACAAAGATAGAGAAAGTAATGCATGATTGGTTCGTACACGTGGAGAGGATAGTTAACAGCAAATTAACGAAACAAATATATAAGGCGAGGGTGCATTACGTCAGTAAGGCGAACGTTTGTCAGCCACATTGAAGACGTCGTAAGGAAATGCCTAAATCCAAATTAAAAAATCGATGTTTTATTCGGTAATATTTCACCGTAAAATGTCATATATCTCTCACTGAGAGGTGTGAGTTAATGTAAAAATGTTTAAAATACCGTGCGCATTTAGCTTTTATTTACACTGTACAGCTGATGTTATGGGTCTTTATAGCGAATTTATGCGGGAACACGATGAAATCGAAGAAATAAAGTAAAGGTAGCTTATCTTAAGAAATATTGATACTATAAAACGTATAAAGAGCGAGATACTCTGTAGGTGTTCCGAAGATAAGAAGAAAGAAAATATTTTGAAATCCCTATATTTATGACGCTACAGAAAATAAAATGTTCATCTTGCAGTATTTTTATGAAGACTTTATGCACTACATTTTGTAAGATGAAATTCTGTTACTATGCTACTTTATAGAAATTGCTATTATATCATTTTTATGTTTGAAAAAATAATTAATTAAAAAAATATTGTTTATTGGCTAATCATATTAGTTCAATTTTTTTAGGTAGGCTTAATAATCAATGGAGAATACTATGCCCATTAGTAGAATGATCATACGAAAATATTATTAAACGATTTAAGTTGGATTTTTAACAATCCAAGTATCATATTTTACTTGCATCCATCTATACATCTATCCATATATGGATCATATAATTTTACATAAATCGACATAAATAACTTTAATATGTCGATTACCTATAAAAATGAGACAATAGGAAGAAAATGGAAAGCTGGCGTAAACGCCAGGTTAGTGCTCGAGACTTAAAACAAAATCATAGATAAACAAGTAATTTAATTATAATTGAATCAACTGCCTCGGTGTCGCAGTTGTATTATGGTACGATTGTCGTTCTGAGGTCTCGGGTTCGATCCCCGGGTCGGGTCAAATGATATTGGGTTTTTTCTACTCAGTATCATCCCGGAGTCTGGAACTTGGTCCCGATATGGCGACAGGCTCGCGCCCTGTCACATCTGGGACGGAAGTAGGCTCGGCGAAATGTGGGTGGTGTAGTTCGCTATTTCACCTCTGCCTAACCCTTCGGGGATAACAGGCGTGAGCTTATGTTATGTTATGAATCATACGTTATTTATTTTCTATTATTGCTAAATTACAATATCATGAAAATATTAGACACACTCATAGGTAAGTGTATCTATGTATAGTATAAATGTAATAATAACACAGTACACAGAAAAACTATGTACGTTACATAATATTTACATATAAGAAACTTATAGTTAAAATGTTTTCACCGTATCAAATTTGGAAAAGATTTACTTTTCATAGGTAATTGATTAATAAACACATAAATTCTCGATTTGGAAATTGAAATTAATGTCATATATGCAAACTTCACGTTAGGGGTCGTTAAAATATTACGTACATGTGAATGCAAGGCGGAGAGATTATGCTTTATTTTTATAAGATTAAATAGGGTGCTGTCTGAATGGTGATTACAAAAGCAATATCTTTTTTCGAAATTATGCCAAGATATTATGGGGGAAGAACTTTGTTTACTTTTCCTGAAGTGGAAGGGAGGGAGTAAAAATTTCCAAAATTTTGCTTAGGTATTACTTGAACTATCACTTGTATTCTATAACCAATATTTAACAGTAGTTACTGCATTCAATTTCGTTATATGGATCATTATTATTTGAAAAAGGGGCTATATGCAGGCTAGAAAATTCCTGTATCACTTTGGCCTAGTTAGATCTATTGTGATCGCTCCTATATTGCTAAATATACTGTAGAATCTTTTTATCAGAGAGTGTCCGTACCTATTCCGGGAGGAACGCATGCGTACCCAGGATTCGGTCACGTATAGGTATTAATGGATCACATTCACACAAGATGGCCTTTGGCGTTTCGTATGTATACAAAACCTGCAATCTCTTCTCTTGTACACTAGTTGCACAAATGTTAGCCCAAACAACTGTACCCAGTTAGTGCACTCACTAATGTTCAAAGTTGATTCCTACTGAACATCAGGCCTTTTTCAGCTTCGCGCTGAGCGAAAGTCCTGATGAGCTCTTTGGAATTAATTTGTCCTGGCAATTTATTCCAGAATTCTATAACCCTTCTTATTGGTCCCTTTTGGTAAGTGGTTATATAGATCATTACATTGTTTAAAATAAATATTACATTCCTTGACAACAATTCCCACTCGCGTATAATAATCAAATAACCTAATTAAGATTCCTTTCTTGGAAATAAGATAGCGATGATTCAATACGGTTCCATTATCACTACTCTATTTTTTTGTGTTTGTTTAGTGATATTGTGGATGAAATAACGTTCGATAGTGATAACTTTATATGTACTACCTACTCTCATTATCATTTACACGCAGCTTTTTGCTTTGTAATGAAGCCATGAAACCTTCAAAAACAAACACTCAATTATTTACATAGTTTTTTTGTATACGAAAAGATTTATTAAATTACAAATGATTTTTGTAATATAGCTTCCATATCGAAAGTGTTCTATTATAATATAGTGTACTTAAACAATATTTTTTGTTTATGGTCGATTTGACTGAATTTGATTTTGATTGAAAGAACATTTCAACATTTTATCATAAACACATCTTTATTATTTATTCTTCATTTGTGTAATAAATATATTTTATCTCATACCTTAAACGTTAATTACATTGAAAAAAACGATAATAGGAAACGTGCTCCATCAGCTCTTAAGATAAAAAGTTCGTTCGAGATAAAATCGATCATTTTTACGGAATTGCGCCTCCAGGCAAATCTGTTGTTAATCTTCCAAGAGACAAAGGAATTGAGTCAATTATATAATAATATCGGAGTACATGTTGAATAACTGATATGTAATACGAACGTGCTATTATAGGAACTTAACTGTTTTAAAAAGACCATAACTAGGGAATTAACGAGCAAAACTTTAGTCATGGATGTCGGTCACACATTCTCGTTGAACTGAAGTACTCATTACGTCTTATAAATTGTTTCTTACGAAAAAGTAAGAAGTACACGATTCCAGAGTAACGTAATACATATGCGTGTGAAAAAATAGAAATATGTTTAACACCAAGCTATTATTTTTTTAAGGTACGTCCATTAACTAGGTTAAGTTTAATTTTATTTATGAGTTAGAAAGGAACAGTTAAGTGAAAGCGATTGATTATTCTATCTGAAGGACGTTTCGTATTACGATATCGTGTCGCAGACGTACTGGCGCTGGGTGTCCTTTTATAGCCACCGAAAACAATGCAACTAAGCCTTTAATGACACACTCGACGAATCGGCCGCGCGCCAAATCCGTTGACAATGGCGCCGTTGAATAGAATTAACACCCGTTGCAATAAATGTATTTATTCTCAGAACTTTTGTTTGTATTTACGTTAATCAATATTTACGAGCAAAATATTATCCTATTGTATTTATAATCATAATAATAGATTAGAATAATAGATAAAGTTTGTAATCTGCGAAAAGAAATAACAAACATGCCCAAAGAAAAAAACGAAACTAAAGAAACTTATTCAATGTTCATGTATGTTGTTTAATCATAACAACGTAAAATAGTTTATTACAAATGAGGTTCCTGTGACCGTCATTACAAAAGGCCATACTATCTCCAGTTGGCTGCAAATATGAAATGAATTTTTATTTCGCTTTCGTCCCGAATGCAACTGACTACGACGAGTAAATAGGAAAATTCTTTACGGGATTTACAATAAGCCGACTTATTCCCGACCTGTCGGTATATAAGAACTTTACTAGTTGTCTCGAATCGAAATACCACGGATTTTGCTAAAGCTTCTTATCTTTGTATCTTTCGGAAGTATACTTCGCAAGGCTTTTAGTATGACTCACACGTGTTATGGTTATTTAGGTTTATCAATATTTCTATTAGTTTTTCTTATATAATAAAAAACACAACTATACAAGATATACACTATCAGTACACAGTATACATACATAACATAATAATGAAACAAATTTCTTCTAATATATTAAAATATTTCAATAATTATAAAAGTTATATGAAGAATTATTCATACAAATTTTCGTTTGAAATTTCTTACTATATGTAATCGTAATAATATATTATTACGATACCATAGCAAATTCTATTTTTTTGAAATCTATGGTGTTACATATAAACATTAATAGTTTCCTATAAAATGTATCTGTAAGAATTCCGAATTTAAAAAAAGAGTAAAAAACAGAGAAGGAATATGAATTATACTTTTAAGAGAAACGAAATTAATCTATAGGTTCTAAATCGTTTTTCTAGTTACTAATATTTCTGGTTTATTTGATGAAGGCCTTTCATCATTTAAGTATTTCGCAATCATCAATGGGGCGCGGTTTCTATTTTTGCGCTTTTGCCTATTTTTGATGGCTGAATGTTTACTAACCCCTTGAGCACTAACTAACCTGGCGCTTACGCCAATTTTCTATTATTTTCCTATTGTGTCATTTTATGGGTAATCGACATAGTAAGTACGCAATATTTACTCATGAATTTCAGTTTTTCTTTTAAACATTTTGCTAATTCTTACTTTCCAGAATTTGTAACATAAAACAATTCGACGATATCAAAAATCCAACCACATTTAAATAACCAGTATCACATATCTGTACAGCTATATAAACAATATTTTTATAGAGGTTCATTAAAAAAAAAGAAAAATTTTCGCAGTGTACAGCAATTAAGGCCACGAAGCGCTTACATTAAGGGGCGTAAACGTTCGACACAAGTTATGAACACGATGCAATGTGCACAAGTGCATTCATTAGGATCGCGTAGGCTGGTTGGCGAACTCTGGATTTTTTATTCGAAAAATATACGAAGGAAAAATATATTTCATTTTCACCTCTTTTTCAAATACATCAGTTAAGCCGGTGGCCAAATACAATTCGATTGTTCTATCATATAACATTTGCAAGATAATAATTTTAAAAGAATATGTGTCGTATCTACCTTAAAATTACAAGATTATTATAAATATTAGCATATTTATAAGACAAAATCAAAGTGAAATAAAGACTTTATGCTGATGAACTAGAAGATATGTGCATTGCGATATGTCTTCGTCTTGTTAGAGTTTAACCAGTGTCGTCGAAATACAATATATTGAGATATATTTAATAAACAAATCTACCAGACGTGTAGTACAGATGACTCGCTATAGTTTTCATAAATTTATAGCTCTCAATTCAATTTCATTTTACAGAATGTCTTGTTAAATAATGATTATTATACACGATAACTATACCAAAAATACAAGTTGAAAAAAAATGAACCTGGACCTATTTTGACGGGACTGTTTTTGAGAGATAGCTGAACTTACTCTGGGTAACTTAGGCCATTTTTAATTTTCGATAATAATTAAATTTCGGCGTAAAAAATAAATAAAACGTAGTGAAGAATTTATGAAACGCGGACCCAGCCGCGGGCACACAGCTAATGAAATAATATATTTCATGTTACTTTGCTAATTCCGCTTCAAATGATTTTTTGAATATGAGTTACAAATAATAGTATATATAAAACAGGATTCAAAAAAACGTGACAGCTGAAAATCATTTGAACTGAAATTAGCATAGCAACTAAACCATTTTATTTATAATGTATTTCCGCAAAGTTACTCCTTCATCAATGGAAAAAAAATATTTTTTAATACCAAGTACTAAAACTAAATAATCTTTGTTAATAAACGCTTGCAAATATTATTCACAAATAAATGATTAATAGTTCGTAATAGATATTACCAGTATGTACACAACCTTATGAATGCGTTAATTAAAGGCAGCATGAACTAGGAAACTTCGCGTTTACAAGTGTGTAATGCCAACGAATACATCGAAATTTATATTCACCTTTAAACAAATCCTTGGTTTTTTATTTATACATCAATATTCAATTATAGAAAGCCGCAATTATAAATTACTTGACTAAAGGAGATAAATATTCTTACCGCTTGTTTATAGATTTATTGTAAGACAAAATATTGAAACGATTAAATTTACGATTGATGAAGTCGTTACTTTGCGAATACCATTATAAATAATAAGGTTGATTTTACTTTGGTAATTCGCTTCAATTATTTTTCCATCGTCACGTCTTTTGAAAGCTGATTTATTACTATCAATATCAGTAAATAAATATAATTAGTTAATAGAAATTTATATATAATCCTAATAATAGATAGAAAGCTACTATTAAAATTATTAATTAATAGATAATATTATTGAAATAAATAAAATTACAAAAATGTTTTACCGAAACGATTAAAATAGAATAGTTTTATGCTATATTTATAGGCACAGAAAAGTAAAAGAAAAACATTGATATTTATACGATAAATGTTAAACTTCCTTATTCAAATACGCATTATTAATAAACTACTGAACCGATTTTAATTTGGTTCTCAGGTGAATATAGAAAGATTCAGTGAAAGATTTTAGACCAAATATTATTATGATTTAATATAGCAGTTAAGAACTAAATGATAAAATTATTTATTGCGAACAAGCTCCAGGCGCCTGCTAATGAGAAATAAAATTCACAATGTAACATAGTTACTTCACTAATAATTGTTACATGAAAATGTAATATATTTGTGTATGCAACGAAATGTATGTAACGCAGCACAGTTGAATGCTCTCGAATACGTAGACCTGTAATTACAGCAATGGCCGCCGTTTTTACCGCCATTTTACATGTGTGGTTATGTTCAAAGAAAACCGAAATAAATCTAGATCGCTTATAATGTGTAAATTTCAGCATACTATCTCATATATTTATATACAAATGAATATACGTATTATGTTTGTCTGCTATGTGTTTCTAAATCGTGCATTCGACTGTGATAAAACTTTGGTGAGATCTTGTCTGCATTCGAGACGATTCCTTGGGCAAAACAACTGTAGCATTGCAAATTGCAAAGCATGCCGGGCACAGCTAGTTAAATATAAATATATAACATTATTTTAATGTAGTGAAAATGGTTAAATGTTAGCTGCGAATAATAATTATGAGAAACTCTCATAGGGTACTAACTCGTTAGTACACCGTATAAAACTGTCCATGTTTATAAGCTTAGTTTGGTAATGTGTCGATAATACATTTATACCTAGAACATATATCTTATTTCTATTCATTTTTAATATTATTATAAAAATATAAAAATTGAGCAAGTAAACAAATGTTGTAATATTAAGTTTTAAATACCGTGGTTAATAGTTAATAAAAGAAAATAGTTTGTATAGAGAATATTTTCTGTTATAATACAAAAGTTATTCCGATAAAAAATTAAATACGCACATGACATTCTAAACGCAAAAAAGAACGTTGCACCCAATCGTTGTTCCGAATTAAACGTTCTACTAATTTTGACGGTCAACAGCAATACAAACTGTACGACAAAGATAAGAGAATTAATCAATTAGCAATCTCTACAATACCCAATACTGATATACGTGATAAAGATACGGTCGAATTAACATAAATAGCATATACATGCATCCTGTATATCGACCCAAATGTATTCATTATGAGCTATTGGAAATTATTCAAGCAGAATTAAATCATCCAATTACTATCCACTACTATACGACATTCAGTGAGTAGTTCGTGTGGTTCCTTCTATAATTCAATAGGCAGTTGTTAGATGAGGTTTTATGAGTTATAAATAATTATTATAGATATTTTTATATATAAGCGCGATTTTTAAGTAGTCATTAATGCGCTTTTATAAATAAAGTATATTTTTTAATTCGTTACATTTTGTTTATTTCTCACGCTAAAATTAACATTACAGGAATGCCGATTAGGTCAATCACCTCTAAATTTTTACATTTTAATTTCAATTTTTTTTTCCAAGCGTGTGTAGCGTTAGATATTTCCTGGTATATAATTTATTGTTGATAGACATTTGTTTTCATGTTTGCCGATATGTTTCATAATGCAAAGCGCGTGCATACAGACAGGACTTGCTTAACTGACTAGATTTAGTGCTGAATGTAACTTGTTTTGGAAAAAGTATGTTATTATGATACGAGCGGATATTGCATCAACATATATATACATGTAATTTAATTATTGTGTTCCTATTTAGTGATTTTTAAAAGTAAGTAACATCATGTAAGATCATTCAGTAATCACGTAAGCCTCGAAAGGGGATGAGAGTGGTTCGGAATAATCACGAAACAGGTATCGTGATTAATCAATAAAAATGTTAACATGAATCGCCTCGCTGGTCGTGAGAAGTTTGTTGTTAAAGAAAATAGACACAATCTTCTTATAAACATTAGTGGGTCAGACGATATAAAGGGTATTTTTACAGTTCGGTCGCTTTCGATCGATCGCCTCCGACGAATGCAGTTTCCAAAAATATCTCCTCGAAATCACTCAACGACGGAAGTGTTTCTTTTGATCTTCGAGAAACACGAAAATGTTTCTGTTAAACCAATATCTGGTTTTTAAAACGTAAATTCAGTTTCTAAGACTTATAAATCAGAGGGCATGAGATGTAATTTTTTTTGTAAATTATTGATGAACTTGAGCAGTTTTGAGTGCTGAGAAATATGAAGCGATGATAGAGCAGTTGGTAGTGAGGCCGGATTCGAGACCACGTATCCAACCCTAAAATCAGCTTGACATTTCGGTGGAAGAAACCATCGTGAGGAAACCATAGCATGGTGGCAAGGGATTTTCTAATAATGCCCGCGTGGGTAGCTACCACCCTCAAGTTTGAAAACCTGTCGTCAAATACAAATAAGTGTGATTTGGCAGCATCACTTGAGAACCAGTAGGCTTATTGTGTTTACGATTCTGGACAACATAGTCACTTAACATCAGATAAGATTGTGGTAAAGCATTTGAGCCTATCTATACTTACCATAATAATATATAATCTTGGAGTGTCTGTTTGTAATGTCAAAATTATTTTATTACTAAATAGATATGAATACATTTGATATGATATCAATACTAAACAAGCAATTTTTAAAATTTTTGTCTGTCTGTCTATCTGTCTGTTGGTCTCTTTGTTCCGAGTAATCTCCGGAACGGCTGGACGGATTTTGACGGGACTTTTTTTGGTAGATACTTGGGTAACTTAGGGTACTTTTAATTTTCGAAAATAATTGAGATTCCGCGTAAAAAAAAATTAAAACTCACAAAAAATACACAGCTAGTACAGAATAAACAAAAAAAAAATCGAAATAGTGGTTCTAGATTTAGTCGTATATAACTGTAACTGTATGCCTTATAAATACACATTTCTCTTATATACCAATAATTTCTGACAATTTAATTTATGTACATGTTCATATAATTTTAATAAAGAAACAATTAGTGAGTATTGTCTTTAAGAAAATTCTAGATCATGATCAATTTGTTGAACGAATTATACAAATAACTTACGTTAATAACAACAGAGCCCGGACTATCCATTAGATATTTTACAAAAAGATACAAACACGTTCGCTCATTTTAACAACGGAGCGAGCAACTGCCCGTATATGTATGAGGAAACCTCAAAACAATTCGAGCGTTCAAAACAACATTTTGAAGAACACTATTATTACGTACGAATGTAATAATTAAAATTACTCATTAAAATAAAGTTGAGATTGTTAGTTATAACTTTAAATAGGATGTGTTTTAGAAACCTGTTTGAACGCTCATCAAATGTAAATAAAAAATAACAGAATCATCATATCATTCCTTCTTTTTCAGATAACGTACAGTATATAATAACAACTTCTTTTTTATCCTCGTCTCTTTGACTCTAAGCCAAAGAAAGACATTTTCTCGCTATAATACGGC
Source organism: Samia ricini (assembly GCA_014132275.2). NCBI lineage: Eukaryota > Metazoa > Arthropoda > Insecta > Lepidoptera > Saturniidae > Samia > Samia ricini. The sequence continues at coordinate 9,093,301 of AP028159.1, forward strand.
CATGGATATTCTATTAACGTTTATAATTCCCTAATAGTCCCAAAAAATTAATACTTGGTCAAATCGTATTTGAAATTATCGCTAGCGAAAACTAGTAAATAATATATGAATATCTCAAGTAAGCTTTATACACACACGATAACTTTTGTTATATTATCATGACCGGATCGGTTCTGAATAAAATTTGATAGAAGTATTATGAATTATTTTATACGAGATTTAATTAACCAGTTAATAAATCTCCGAAATTGGTATCACTAACAAAGAATGACGACTGCGGTCGCTTGTAATAACTAGTACCTATAGTGATACGCTTTCCTTTCTACAACAACCTATAAGTAAAGTTATTAAATTACGTAACATATTTTACTAATTGTAACACATCTATACCGTTTATATGAATACCTCATATAAAAATAACAAAATTTAAAAATTACCGAGTGTTCTTAAAAATAGATTTCTTCGAAATAACTGTTCCAGAGGTGATGATTTGAAACTCGTAATACCGTGAAGTAGTAGTTTCACATTCAGTGCATTTTGAACCTTTTAAATAAATAACCGAGTTATATATATATCTCTCTCGATGGAGGTTTGTTTACATGCTTTTTCGCGAAACCGGAGAACATTACGCAGATGCAGTGGAAATATTTAGCTTACGTTAATATTACAGGAGGTGTGTTATTTTGAAGTCAATGTAAGTATGAATGGTGGATTTCCTTTATCGAGTACTGTTAGTTTTATTATTAAAAATTAGATGTGTGTCCGCGACTCCACCCGGACAAAAAACTGTCCATTGTATTGAATTTGTTCACAATTCCATGAGTTTTACACAATTCAAACTTTTTTGTTACTAAGAGAAAGATTATTTCTCACAAATTCAAACGTTTACTTGTAAAACTAATCCAATGGGGACTAGTTTTTTTAAAGTACTTGGGTTTTAATTTTTTTACGAGGAACCCTACTCATTTTCGAAAAATAAAAGTAGCCTAAGTTAAGCCGTGTAACTTCATCTATCTGCCAGAAAAGTCCAGCCGTTTCGGAGATTAACAGAAACAAATAGACACACGAATAAAAATGTAAAAAAATGAGTTTTTAGTATATCTATCGAAAATTGATGTATCATATGTATTGAGTAAAAACTTTGTTATTTTGATATTACCAATATAAAAACAGACAATTCAATTTTATTAATTTATGTAAATATCGATAAAATTTGAAACATTCAATTCATCGCCATATCACAATTTACTTGTAAAAATATTACATTATTAAACTTCATTTCATTTATACAATAAATACATTGTAAAGTTCTATGTAAAAAGAAATCACTAAAGGAAATATTAGTTAGTTAAAGCATGTACCTACTTTTTATAAAAACTTGAAACAATAATATAACTCAAGAACATTGTATTACACAAATTTCCAAGTATTTTAAATAGATTGATCGATACCAAGGATCTCATTAACACATGTTAAATTTCTTTGAATAAGTGAACGTTAGACTGTAACGTTGATGGGCGCTTATAAAATCAAGGAAAAAGAAATTGCCACTCGTTCCGTTTGCGAACATTGTTCAAGATATTACACCACTGATCCCTCCCTGACTATTCTCGCTACAAGACAATTACGTGTGCCTTCAACCTTTATATTTGCCGCTAGGAAAACGTTTGCCATTGTAATTTGGACTCTATCTCTAAATCCTTTAGTTACGTGTAAGTTTAAAACGGATAATAAATTTTCAGATCCGATGTTGGCAATAATACAAAGAGACAACTATGAGTCAGAGTGACTGGCAGACTGACCTGCTCCTAAGGTCTCTGTGACTAGATGTATTACATTTATAGTAACATTCTTTTTGTCTATTCATTATTTTTTATCTAAAGAATTAAATACAATTTAACTATAAACTAATCAAAACCTTTTTGTAATAATTATTCCGGTGGTGAAATTTAGTATTTATATGACTGCTAATAATGCGCACATCATCTATTCCAACTTACCATAAAATGTAAACATTACAATTAGTAAAAACATCCGTTAAAAACATGTTAAACAAATGTTTATGCTTTTATATATTTTTTCTGTATGAACGACCAAAACATAAAATTGTTTACAGACAATTATTTTATTTGTCCAGTTATTTTTAAATTTAAATATCATAGGGCTGTAGCTGACAACGGCTGTCCTATATCTAATGTGTTGTTAACGGCCATCCACCAATCATCTTAAACCACAAAGATTTACGTCAAACTTGACAATCCACAAGTTTAACGAAAGGGAAATCGAGTGAATCATTTGTTGACTCATGCCGCGATAAATATTTATGAATTTAAAGATAAAGGATCTGTAGTTCCTAGCAGATTGTTTTTTGCAATAAAGTAACAAGAATAGATTTTATTCATTTATATACTAAATGAAACATTGTTACTTAGTGAAACAAATAAGTATTGGCTGCACAATCGCAATACTTATAAGTAATATTAGATACATAAGGTATTTTTGTAAATAAAAAAATCCTGTTTATATTTGACATGTTGGTAATAGATACAACAAACACAAGTATGTATACATGATTTAATTTTAAACTTTTACTATAACAAACACCCGTGACTTCATTTATACGTAACTATTTTAATTAATAAATTGCTGTGATAAAAAACACAATGATATGTAACATAGATCTTTTTTGTGTTTTACAGATACAAAGCAAAATTATATTTTTATTACCAGTTTTTTATTACATCATAACAGTGTACGTTGTGTGCTTTTAAAAAAAGTGCTTTCAAATTAGAAGTAGAATAGGAAAGATCTATGTTACATTGGCAATGCTCCCAATTTATCTATAAGCAGTCATTTCAGTGCATTATTCTCTTCTGATTGTCCAAACGAATCTTTCCTTTTTTGTTTAATAGTTAATAATTACGACCAGTAATACGACCAAATATATTTATTCATAGATTTACAAGCCTCAAATAGTAATCGTTATGATAAGTTATGAAATTTTGTAAAGAGAAGATTTTAATAAAAATCGCTACTGTAAACTTGAATGATTAAAGCGAAATAATAACAAACACTGCACAAGCACTGACTGTACATATTGTGAGAGAAGGCATCAACTTGACAGGTGCGAACGCGATAAATGAAATCTAAAAATTCATTCCGTTCCCGTTGAAGTACGCTTTTCACTTCATTCATTTTATACGGTACACTATAAAAAAACTCTTACAGAATTGCGACGAATAAATTTGAAACTTTAAATAAATTTAAATTTACAAGGTAAAAATATTATGCAAATCTATACTTATAAATAACAAAAAGTGTCTGTTTGTGATATCAAAATAATTTTTTACTAAATAGGTACGGTACATATACGAAAAATACAATTTTGAAAATTTTTGTCTGTTTTGTCTGTCTGTTCTTATGGGTAATCTCCGGAACGGCTGGACCGATTTTGACGGGACTTATTTTGGTAGATGTAATCATCTCATAGATGATTTATGAACTTTTGATTTTCGAACGATGTTAGGGTTCGACGTAAAAAATTAAAACTCCTAAAAAATTGCATCAAGTCAGATTCCATGCACAGTTTTACAGGCAAGTGTTTTATGAATTTAAGAGAAATATTTTTATTTTATCTTTTTACTAAAAAAAAATTGGGAAAATAATTAAGGTTCCGTATAAAAAAAAATAAAACGCAGTGATTGCGGGCGCAGCCGCAAGTTCATAGCTAGTATTTAATACATTATAAAAGAGTCGGACTAGTTAGGAACATATAAGCTTAAAATAAAGAAAATAATTTTAAAAAAATAATACACATCCTATTACTTAAATCCTACATTCCGCCTAGACTGTATTTATCTGCCGGCAGACGTGGTTGAGGCGTCTCATTCGCGTTTAGCAATGTTGAATACATTTTACATATACACCCACACAAGTCGGCTGACATGGAACTGAAATACTGGAGGCGTTTCTCTCACAGAAAATCGATTTTTCAATACGAGAATTAACCGCGTAATTGTAGACTCTACATACAATTTATTTCACATATTATTTGAAGACTATTTCTTGAATTATTTATGAAGTTAGTTCTCAATACAGTTAAGTATATACTAAACTAAACCTCGTAATCGTCACTTATTACTGATGATGACTGTTCCGAGCGATTTTGGTCATGGCGACCACTTTGACTCCTGGTCTGAGTAATGCTCGGAGTCCATTAACGGAAATGGTCAGATGCGCAGGATATATTAAGGTGCACAAGTGTACGCGCAAGATACAGGTGCACATACTCATCCTTGTCCTTCTGGACCCAGTGGTACGGGGACCGCTACGACAGGAGAAGGACTCAGACAGGTGGTACAGTATAACATTGAGAAAGTTACAAGGGGTCAGCACCATCTCACACTCCCTTAATCGCCTTTTACGATACCCACGGGAAGATGTGGGTTGGTGCTATTCTACTATACAGACACCACAAGGGATGGCTAATGATAAGTATGAACTAACTCGTTTGCAAAGCCATTATTATTCTTATTGTAACAAAACCTACACCATCAAAGAAACTAAAAATTACCAGCAACCTGCCTATCTATATCTCTTGATATTTATTATTTTATTTAACGGTGAAATACATGTGAAGTTAAGGAGAAATTAAGTACCTACATAAGTGCTATTCAATTCAAATTACAAACAATAAATTACACCTAAGTGCTCATTCATTCCCACGTAAAAAAATTTACTCACAATAACGTGGTAAAAAGCGCCTTTGATTAAGCACGAATTATTAGCAGAAGTCGCTGTACTTGAGAATGAAACATTGATGCGTTTATGGCACTTTTGTTTATTTCATAATTTGTACTATTGAAAAGAATTGTAATAAAGATCGAATTTATTTATGAGTAAAAATAGCGTCACCTAGCTATTAGTAGGCGAGTAAAATTGGAATTAGTTAGTGACGCGATTATTATATTATAATTACTTACTCAATTTTGTTTACCGCTAACAACATTACCTCCTATTACTGAGAAATTTTAAAACATTACTTTTTTACATGACTCTATGGTTTTTTTCATTCACTTATTGCCTACTTTAAATTTATTTTATATAGTTATGTTTTAAAAGTAATGAAATATGTTTTTACAAATCGAAGACAAGAACAATAAAAACATTATTACCGAGCAATTTTAAAATTAAATGGCTAGGAAGAACTATCGGTTCACGTCATGAATTCCTACAAATTGTGTAAATAATCACAAAGTCCAGATTTCTTCATTAATAAATATAATTAAATTAGATATTTTCCTGTGTTTTAATTAACGACGCATAAACCACAAATATAATGTTGTATTTTCCTATATTGCCATGTAATAAGTAATTCATGTAATCTGGCTTCATCCGTACTTTGAATAACTACGTGTATGTAAATACACAATATGTCAATTAATCTACGTGCCAAATAGCAAGTTTTACATCAAACCATTGTTTTGTTCACAATATAAATACAATATATTAAATTTATGTTATTGATATGAAATTATAACTAAATGACATTTAGGACATCATTTAGAGTTTAAGGTAAAAAGAAGTTTAGTTATATCGGCAAACTATAAATATAATGTTCTAATTATAAATAACGAAGCATAATTTATTAACCAAAAAAAAAACTTCAGCTAATTTTATTTATTTAGTTGTAATTAAAAAAATTTTTTTTTTTTAATAAATTGAATTTACAACATAGTTGTTATTTCATTCCGTTATCGAAATATAAATTATTTACCAATTGTCAACATCCCAAATATTGTTATTTTAGTACACCTATTCCAATGTTAAATATTCTTTCAAACTTGTACTAATATATACCTACAGCTCATGCATGCGTTATCTCGTATTATAAAATATTTACTAAATTGCAAGAATCGTGAAATTCGACGGACGCAAGGATTTTACTTTAAAATGTCAAATCTGTCTCAATGAGAAATAAAAGCCAATCGATCCAGTTTATTTTCGGCTCCCAATACCCGAGTTATGTAAAAAGTAATTGTTAACGAATCTATTTTCAACGCAACTTTTTAATAATAAACTAAAAATTAAAAAAATAAAAACATATTTTTGGTAATCTAGTATATTGACAAACCGCCTGCTATATTTGCAGGCTACTATTCAATTTTACGCGATTATCTACGACCATATGCTATGTTCGTATTTATAACGTTTCTGTACTAACAGTTGCACAAGCGCAGGTGTTTAAACAGCTGTCATTTGCTAAAAGGTTGGAAGCCATAGAATTTTTTTCATATTTATAACCTTTACATTATATAAAATGACCATTATATAATGACCTATTAAAAGTTTGAACCTAAAGACACTGTATTTTAATTTATTTTTTGGATTAGATGTTTGAGTTTAAATTTATTTCGAGATGGGGGGTACCACATTTTACTCAGTTTTAAAGATGTGTAATAATATTAATATTTGTTATATTATTACTCTAAACATCTGCGACATAGATACTTTTTCATTCTAATAATTACTATTATGTTTAAAAAAAGTAGTACTAAGATCAAGTAAAAACATTTCTCATAAATTACAGCACTTGCCCGTAATACCGTGCATTAAATCGGATTGTATTCAAATTTTTATGAGTTTTTTTTACGCGGTGCCCCAATTATTTTCGAAAATTAAAATTACCCAAGTTACCCGGAGTAACTTCAGCTACATACATACATGCATACATATCATCACGCCTTTCTCCAGTGGGGGTAGGCAGAGATTACGTCCTTCCACTTGCTACGATCTTGACACACCTCTTTGGCTTCCTCTACTGTCATGAGCGCTTTCATACATGCTCGTCGGTTATGAGTACATTTTACCTGGACTTTATTTAACATGTGATCGATTTGGTCTAGATAAGTTCGCCTAGGTCGACCCTTACCGACTTGCCCATTCACCCTCGCCTTATAAATTCGTTTCGTTTATCTTCTCTCATCCATCCTCTCTACATGCCCTACTTCAGCTATCTACCAAAAAAAGTCCCGTCAAAATCGGTTCAGCCGTTCCGGAGATTACCCATTACAAACAGACTGACAGACAGACGGTATGTATTTTTAGTATAGGTATCATATATACATTCATATCCATTTAGTAGCAGCCCATATCTACCCGTGGGTGTCGTATAAGGCGACTAAAGGATAACCCAGGGGATAGGCAGCAGCATCCTCTGAGGACCACAAACCCCTACTGCGATCGCCAACCCTCTGCCAAGTGTGGCGATTATGGCAATTACCCCCTTATCTTTGGGGGAGACCAAGTCCAGCAGTAGACGGTTTACAGGTGGACGGATCGATGGATGGAATTTGTATATGTTAGTTACATACAGCATTCTGAAATGTCATTTGGATTATATAATATAATTAAACTTTTTTCCTTCTGGTTCTATGTCAAGGTGACCGATATACACAGAAAATTAGTAAATACTTATTTAAAGAAACAACATAATTATATTTTATGTATGACCTAAAAATAAAATCCTTAGACTCTGTGAAAATGTGTTTAAAATAATGAAACCCCTTTTAAACGAATAATTAAACATTTAATTTTATGCCAATTTCAGTTGTTTTCGTTTTGTGTTTCAGAACGTGTGAAATGTGAAAAATTTAAGAGTCTGTTTAACAAACAGTCAAATAAAAAAGGCTTATAAATTCTAAGTAAAAAGTAAATATTTATTCATTCATTCAATTTATTTAAAATATCCAGAACTCTCGAAATTTCTAAAACTAACACACATCCACACAAGGCGAACGAGTTGCAAGGTGATGTCATTGTTGTAACTGTTCTGTTGACAGTACTAATCGAAACATACGTTTTTTTTAATACACAAACGAAAGGATTCTACCGAAACCCTTTATCGCGGCACTAAAAGTGTGAAGGTTATGTGACCTTGTAATAAATACATCAGGCGAGTTATGCCGATGAACTCGACATTCGAGTCAGCATATCGATTGCGTGTTTTGGGTAATATGCATAAACGCGATAAATTTTCCCTACTAGTACTAAATAATATGTCTAACTGAATACTTTACCATTTATATTATTTAGTAATACTTTATTTAAAAAATATATGTTACATTCATTTACTATCTTTACAACGGATAGTGTAAATATATTTATAACATTTAGTTATTGATCACTATTAATATTTCAAACTGACTTCGATTTTTTTTTTATTAATTTTTGACAGACCTTCCACAATATTCTTATATGTCCTATTATTTTAAGTGGCGCATTTTATTATAAAATAATAAGCAAAAATATAAATTAATAAAATATAATGTTGTTTTTTTAATATTTACGCATCAATCTTTTTTTTTAATTTTCTATTCGAAATGTCGAAACGGTTACGTTGTAGTCGGATTAAATACTTCTCTACAACTTCAAACATCGCTATGTACTTGATTTCTAGTCATAACTTTATCTCATACCTAAATGAGAAACATCTTATATTACCAGTACTCTTACTAAAAAGTTTTCATAACAAAATTACATGAAAAATTAAAAACAATATATCACAAAAAAGACAAGTATCTAGTCTGAAAACCTTCTATATTATTAGATATCTACTTCTTTTTTTAAATCTACTTATTTCGTATTTAGCAAAATACGGTACAAACCCGAAACATTGTCTGCCAATGCTGCCAAATGTATTTTAATATTAGTCAACAAACTATTTAATTTAGTCAGCTTATACGATACGAGACCGTGAATACTTTATCGCAATAGGGTTAACATGGTAAGGGACATTTTAAAAAAAAAATTTCATGATACCTTACAAATATTATTATTATACTATTTAAAATTAAAAAAAAAACAACACAACAATACTAAAATAGTTGATTATATATTACTTACTTATATAATACTTTTATAAATGTGAAATCTCACTGTCTGGTGAATGACTGCATAATAATATTTTTTGTAATTCAAATATTTATATTATTAATTTTAAACATTCTATATCGATTTTTTTCATATTATTCATATCAAGAAAAATGTTTATTGATTTGAAAATAAAATTCCCAAAAACAAAATATTGCGATCGTCAACAGCTATTCAACAAAAAAAGGGAAATCATCTGACAGAGTGTGGAGCAAGTTATTAAACTAAATTCATTGTCATTGTTTATCTATATGTACTTAGATATGTAAATTAACTGTTTCATAAAACGTCCTAAATAAAATAATGATAAAAATAACAGCGCATATCAACAACAGAAATACAGAAGAGTTATTTTGTTTAATCTTTACAAATAATACGATTTAAAAAAAACGAATTATATTATATTAAACATAGAAAAAGCTCCATTTGACTAACCCTAAAATTCGTATCGTAATAAAATCCATCGTAGTAAAAATCATTCCCGTAATCTATTAGTGATGATAACATTGACGCGTCTTTCAAGGCCAATATTTTACGCAACAATGTATGTGGTACTTTCATTAAAAAAAAAACAGTTCAACTTTCAGTCGCCGATGATTATAAGCGAGGTCAAGAAGATTATCGACAACGAAGGTTCTATTTGGATTATGAAATTTAAAAAATTAAATATATTTTCAAAATAAATTATCTGCTAACAAATTATACAAAACAATTTCTTACCTCGTCCGAAAGAGGTGAATGTAATGGAGATTCTTTGGAATCTCTTCTCTTAAGGAGAGATTTTTCATACCAAGCGTTTAAAGATTGTCGCCTTTTCGTTGATAACATGTTGCACTTATTAAATACCACTCTGTTATATCACTTTATTTATTCTATTAATTTTAAATAACAGTTCATTTTAGATAAATTATATTAACACTCATTTAAAACATATATAAAATAAATATGTATGTATAACGCTACCAAATTAAAACGTATTAAAAATATACGTACGTTCTATTCGAATTGACAGGGGTAAATGGTGGCATGAAAACTCATGGACGCCGTGTCTGACTGATATCGGTAGCAAGCGCCTAACAGGAAAATAGGTGTGATAACAGGAACATTTACATGTACACTTTTTTTAATGTTAACTTTACAGTGTTCATTTCGTAAATTATCATGAGAGAAATAACATAGTTTTTAAACTACAATTTATTTATTATTAAATATTACGTACTGAATTTTAAAACATAAGTGTGCAATAAAAAAATGAACATTTAACTTTGTAAAAAAAAAATTAAAAAACATGGTAGTTTAATTTTAAATCCAAGTAGTTATTATCAATCATGATATTCACACTACAATTGAATTATGCCTGAATATTGAATGAATGAATGGCTACCACGCACCAGAAGACGTAGCGTTTGTAGACACAAGGTCCACAAGGTGGACCGACGACCTGGTTAAGGTTGCGGGACTCCGCTGGATGCGGGTGGCGCATGACCGGTCATTTAGTGAAGACTTATATCCAGTAGTGGAAGTTTTTTGGTTGAATGGATGGATGGATTCAACGCCAATGTAAGGGCCCGTTCAAGTGCTGTGCAAATATCAATAGAGGTGTGGGGTATGTTTTGCTTATTTTTTATGACATGACGGACACGGGAAAGGGTTGAATGGTGACAACCTAAGTAATGTTTACTTATCTACTTTTAATTACCGAAGTAGATTTTGTGAAAATTATCCCAATGCTTACGTTATAATGGGATCGACCGGATTAGAGACTTGCTTACAATTGTTAATAAGGAGGAAGGAATCAAAAAGTGTCTAAAGTTCTGTTTAAGTAATATTTTGATACTTCCCACGCAATAAGGTCGTATGTCTAAACCTGTAGTAGTAAGGAGAGCCATTTTCGTACGACCGTTTTGCGCAGGAACTTCTATATGTTGCGGCCATTAGCGAACGAAAATTTTTGGATTTATTGAAATTATATTTTCAGGGAAATGGGAGGAGATGCCATAATCGCCACTCTTTGAAGGTGGGGTATCGATCGTAATAAGTGTTTGTGGTGTTCAGCGGATGCTGCTGCCCATCAACTGGTTTATCCCTTAGCCGCCTTTTACGAAGCACACGGGAAGATATGGTATGGTACTATATTTAGCCTGCACCACACGGCAGAACTATATTATGGAACAAAAATCCTATTTTTGTTTAAAAAAAAGTGAGTTAGGACTATATGCGTAGGAGACATCGAATAGGACGGTCCCTAACAACATAAAGGTCCTAATCATGTAACATAGTTAAAAGGTCTCACGCTTTCATCGCCTACTTAATATGAAATCAAATTGGAATAAGTGAGACCTTATTAGCATTGAAAATAAAAATATATTTCCTACAAAATAAGGATTGAATCGCTATATCAAAGTCGTAGTATTGAAATGAAAGTTGACGGTAAATTTCCACTCATCTCCAGAATAAAAGATAATGAATAGATAAAAGTCTAAGTAACTAGTCTTATGAGAAACAATGGAAGCGACTCGGACGGTTTCTTTGTCTTTTAGACATTTAAACTATCAAGAAAAGTAGTCTTATTCTACAATTACTTTTATTATGATCATTTAGATCACTTTGTAATTAAGTAAAAGTTAATTTCAAATTACAATAATGATTATTATTTATTAAACTCACAGTTATCTTTATATATTAACAAAATTAAACCTTACTACCTTTAAGGAGCTGTTGAGAGACTAATAATTTTTTTGAAAGAAGTATAAGAACATGATATAAGTTCACCTAAATTTATTTAGACACCAAATTAGGGCAATATTACTTACGGAATTACCAAATAGGTAAAGTATGCCGTTACTAACACGAAATATTATTCTAGGAGCATCATTGAATAAAACATGGCTACGAAACTTATACCGTTTCATTATTTCATCTCAAATTATAGTACCCGAGGCACGCCGCGAAAGATACATCGAAGTTTCAGTAACTAACCTGAATATTTTATTGCTTTATATTCTCATGGGCGTACGGTATCTTTTTAATATTTATTATTATATACAATATATTTATTTGTACTACGTACGATAATATATGCAAACATTTACAATTATATATTTTTAAACTAACAGACTATCTATTAAAGATCAGAAACTACATCTAAATATGCGGAATCCAACCCAATTCAAACCATTACCTTTTTCAGAGAACACATGTACTAATTATACGCAGGACATTAAAAAAAATTACTGTACTTACATAAATTGTCAAATCTTCTTAACCAACAACAAATTTGATCAAACGCTAAAGAAAATGTAATGAAAACTTTAAAATAGTTTTAAGCTTTAATTATATAAATATATATGGAGTGGTCGAGAGATCCATTCCACAGTATAAACAATTTATACTCTGTCCAATCTATCTATTATATTTATGCGTAGTTTAGGTAAGACATGACTTTATCTTTTGAATGCACAATCTATGCCAATCTCTAAGCGATATTGGTAATGCAGAATGCGTTAAGATAAATACTATAATATACTTGATACAAGGACTTAAAGTGAAGTCTGAAGAAAAAACACAGTTTTAAAACACTAAATAATTATTACTGGTGGCTTTGTCTGTTTCAATATAATTAATAAACAACATTGTTTCAAAAACTAGTTATACAATAATAAAAACAGCGTATAAAATCTTGAAAAGTCCAATCGTTATTAATATTTATTTATTCTTTCTTAATAAAACAAACGGTTTTTTGTTACAAATAAATATATTTTGCGTCGTCTTACATTACGTGAAATGTACAGTTTAAAAGAAATGTAATTATTTTCATTTTCTTGCAATCTTCGTATTTCTATCATTAAATACAACTGTTATTAACTTATTCATATACAAAACGCATTATTAATGTACTATGCGTTTCAAATAAGTATGTGCGCGTCAATGACCTTGATCTGACGCCAATGATTTGTCAAAGCTCGATAAAGAAGTATGGAAAGCAACAAAAATATTTGCATAGTTTTTGTTTTATTTTTTGTGTAATTTTTGCCTAACTATTAAGACTATTAATACGTGTTGTTTTAATGAACCATACACACGTATATATTTTTTCATTAGCTATGACGTCACAATATGGCGCAGGTCCATGCACATTCTTATTTGAAACTCTTTGTTAATGTACATTAATCAAAGGAGTTGATAATATATCATTACTACAGCCATGTGGTACCTGCCAAGAATAGTACAACCCCATATCATCCCGTGGGTGTCGTAAAAGGCGACTAAGGAATAAAAACTAGAGAATGGGCAGCGGGATTTTCTGAGCACCATAAACACCTACAGCAATCACCAACCCGACTGCCAAGCGTGGCGATTATGGCAATCCTCCCATATTGAGGGAGACCTATGTCCAACGGTGGACGTCTTATAGTTGAGTGGATGGAGAGACGAGACGAGATCGTTTTATCTTTATTAACTATTTGTAACACAACATGTAGTCAAGGAATCACAAATCAAATGCTCTGAATTGTTTCAGATTTCTTTTTTTTATTTCAAAGAAGTATTTGAAATCCTTTAAGTCTAAGGATGAACTTCGCTTCCTTATATGTGTTCTACCGTTTGTATAACGGTTTGTGTTCTGATGAATTGTCCGACATAATGCCGACACGCCTACTTTCTACCATCGTTACCGTGACTAGTCATCGGCATCTTGGAGCTTAAATGGGCCCAGACAGTGCGATCCCAGAGGACTTATCTTCCGCGAACGAGCCGGATATGGAATGAGCTTCCACCGGCCGAATTTCGGAATACAGTATTCTACAAGTGGGGTGTGAAGAAGAAAGAGTTGGTAACGTGCATGTGACACCTCTGATGTTGCAGGCGTCCATAGGCTACGGTAACCGATTAACATCAGACGGATCGTATGTCTGTCCGCCACTTAGTTGATATTAAAAAAATGAATTGGCCTATTACGCACGTCTGTCTGTATGTTTGTTCCGGGTAATTTCCGGAACGGCTGGACCGATTTTGATGGAACTTTTTTGGTAGATAGCTGAAGTTATTTCGCCTAATTAAGGGTACGTTTGTTTTTCGAAAATAATTAGGGTTCCCTATAAATAAATTAAAAACTACATTACACAGTGAAGATTTATATAAAACGCGGGCACATAGCTAGTTATTAAATATAAACAAAACAAAAAAAAAATAATTTCCGACATACTTTTTGTGTTTGGGCGCACCTCGCATAACCATTACGCAATGAAAATAATTGTCATATCCTAAGTGGTTATACATACTTCTACTATTTATCTATCTACTATCTATGATAAATTATACTATATAATAACAAAGTGTTTTTTTATTTTAGTAAACATTTAAAAATGTAAGAAGGAAGGAAAATCTATTTACAGAAGCACGTTTAATATATTAGTTTCCATTTATGGTGATAATGGGACAATGGGATTAACGTATTAAATATGAATTGGGTTTTACCGACATATTATATATATAAATATATGTTTAATGACTGCCTCGGTGGTGTAGTTATATTACGGTACGGCTGTCGTTCTGAGGTCTCGGGTTCGATCTCCGGGTCGGGTCAAGTGATATTGGGTTTTTCTACTCAGTATCAACCCGGAGTCTGGAATTTGTACCCGATATGGCAACAGGCTCGCCCCCTGTCACATCTGGGACGGAACTAAGCTTGGCAAAATGCGGATGGTGTAGTTCGCTATTTCGCCTCTGCCTAACTCTTCGGGGAAAACAGGCGTGAGCTTATGTTGTGTTATTTACTTATTTATTTTTGTTTTTTGAGTTGAAAACTTCTTTAGTCGCGTTGTAAGATATTTGGTAGAGGCAAAACTTATGGGTTCGCGTCACTGACATGCTAATGTGACGTATTGCGTTAAACTGGTTATGTAGAAAAATGAATAATAAAAACTATAACGCGTTTCAAATAAGAGATATCCACGGGCCTGCGCCATATTGTGACGTCATAATTAACTAAACAATTACATAGGTGTGTATGGTTCATTAAAACAACGTGTATTAATAGTCTTAATAATTAGGTAAATAATTCACTAAAAAACTATTGCATTTTTTTTGCTGTCCATACTTTATTGTCGATCTTTGACAGATCAAGATCATTGACGCGCACATTGTTATTTGAAACGCATAATAGCATTTATTTTCGAATATTTGCAATATTGGTATCAATACTTGCGTTGAAATTTTTGATATTATTTCGTTTTCTAATATTTAATCTATGTAAAATACATCATGCAATAAATATTTTATTGTGGCTTAAAAAATATCTTACAAACGGGGTAAATAGATTTCTAGTTGTTTCGTAGTAATTTATCGTGGATTTAAAAATTCTATTACAGTTATTCCATAGTTTTTTAACTGACTTAAAAAAGGAGGTTATAAATTCGTTTGTATGTTTTTTTTCGTATGTTTGCTACGTGATTTCTCCGTCATTTGTGGACCGATTTGTAATTTTTTTTAAATCGAAGAAGTACAATTCTTAGGGGTCCGATTTCCATCAGATCCAGATCTGATCAGTAGAACTCAGGGAAATGAAGACAAACCCTCGAATAGACACTTACACGTGTTTCATATATTCATTTACAAAGCTATGAAGTAGGCTTCACAGCTATACCTAAAGGTACATACTTTTTTTGACACGGAATAGGCTCAGTGCTTTGACCACAATATCACCTGATGTTAAGTGACGATGTGTCCAGGATGACAAACACACTAAGCCTAGAGGTACTAGTTCTCAAGTGATGCTGCCGGAACACACCTATTGGTATTTTACTTAAACTAAATAGTAGAAAAAATAACTTTTTTAATTAGAAACAAAATCGACTACAAAAGAATAAACTATAAAAATAAATTAAAAAGTCAATAAATAATCACTTTATAGCTGGAATGAAGATGATTGGCAAAGCTAGGAATAGTGTGATAAGAGAACGCTGTGGTGTTGTAGATGATGTAGTGGACAAGATAGTGAAAGGAATGCTTAGTTGGTTTGGGCACGTGGAAAGTATGACCGAAGATTGACGAAACAGATTTACAAGATGAGGGTAACTGAGCACGTCTGTAAGGATCGACCTAGGCGAACGTATCTCGACCAAATCGAGCAAGTCTTAAATAAAGGTCAGATAAAAAGTAGAGTAACCGACGAGCATGTATGGAAATGTTCATGAAAGTAGAAGCGAAAAAAGTGTGTCAAAATCGTAGTAAGTGGAAGGACGTAGTCTCTGCTTACCCCGACGAGAGAGAGGCGTGACGCTATGTATGTATAAACTCTCACAGGCTAAAGTTATTCCTTTGTAAAGTGTGGTGATTGAAAAGTTTGCCAGGCGGTAGCGCTTGGACCGAACGCAAATGTTCCGCCCCACAATATTTTGTCCTTTTTTTACTTTTATCGCTTTTCTTTGAGACTAAAGTATCAAATATAGAACGAACAATGTTTATTAAATAAATAATAGTTATAGGAAAATTAATTATTATAACACTAATTTACGGTTAATTAAGTTTTGTCCTATGTTTGTTACCATTACCATTTTTATGTTTAATTTATTAAAATAATAACTTTATTCAACTACACGTATATTACTCTTTTCTTAAGTTAAATGCTAATTGTATTTTCTCATTATTATTGTAAATCAGAAATAACTTTAAAAAATTCAAATTAGAATATTTTACTATCATTTATTTATATGTTTTTTTTTTATATTTTCTCATTGTTAAATAAATTTCTTTGCAAAGTTTTCAATGTACAAAATTTAATACGTAAATTATAATTTAAAATTATACTGTTAAAGCACACTCCCATGTTTAAACAGGTATTAAATTAACAACACAGTTTTGCCATCATGAGAAGTGTATTGCGAGTTTATAGATAGATTGCGATAGAAGATACTTCTGAAATAAATTGGAAAAAACTAATATCATACTAAACGTATTTTCCGCATTCACTAAGAATAGGCGAAACAATTTCAATATAAACAGGTGAGTTTTTCATCGGACGAGAAAATAAACTAACTTGGCACGAGTTCAACCGCCCGTTGCCATCGCAATAACTCGGCGATGTTTACATCCAACGCTTGAAATATTGGCTCTTGTGGCACGTGAGGAGTTTCCCAATTTCAATATACTATTACTACATAAATACTTTTGTATCTGCATACATTTCGTATGCAATCAAAATGAGAACGATATAAAACTGAACTAAACGAAACATAATGTATTGCGAAAGTTTGGTACTGTATTTTCAATGTTATGTAAGTTATTTATTTTTTTATGTTTTTGTAGTGATAAAAGTTCATTATTATAATACACAATACAAGTGAAGGCCCGCTCTTCATTTCTAAATTCATTATAATAGATTCACTGTCGTTACCTTTTGCAAGATTGACGGCAAAGCGTTCTTATCATAGAGGCTGAAGATAAAAATTAAATCATTAACTTACGTAAACAACATTTACTTACTAACTTCTTTTTTAATACCAGTGCTTACGATATCATGGGAGAGCTTTACTATTGGTAAGAGGGAGACGGGAGAGGCGTCATGTCTTAAGTAATATATACTTGCATGCCCTCTTTGTTCTAAAATATGGACCTATAATTAAAAGAACATAATCATTCAGACTGACATAGGTCAGCAGTCTTTTTGAAAAGCAATTTATAAACAAGTCAGTCACAGAGCTTCTTCTTTATAAATATTAATGGTGTTCTCGCCTTTAGCCACGGCGTAGCAGGGTCAAGATTTATGTAGGGTTCGAGTCTGATGTCGGCGAAAAATGAGTACAGCGCCATCTATTTTTGGTGGCGTCCATTTGCTGACAAGGGTCAGCCATGTAATAGCTGTGGAATAGCGGAGTCCATCTGAATTTTTACGCAACCATGCTCTGTCTCATACATATTAATAATACATAGGACGTCGAAATAGGCTGTTGAATAGATGAGGATATTTATTTATAGTGAGAAGTGGTGATTAAAGTAAACAGTAGCTTAAGTATTAGATTGTAAAAAATTAGTATGTACCGACTACTTTATTGGTTAATTTTATGTTTTCAGGAATATTTAACAAGTACTAAATAGAATGATATGAGTTTGAATAAATACTCCTTGGCTAAAGAATTACAAACGATTAGGCGTATATTCAGTACACGTTATAGTACATAACAAAAGTAATTAATTTATATATATATTAAAAAAAAATAATTATAATATTAATGGCGGATAAACTGTTAGTACCTATAATAAGTATTCAAAACTAAAGATAAAGATAAAGTTGTTTTTTTTTTTTAATAGAATATATCAACAATTTAATATAGTCTTTATCGGTGTGTTCAGGTTTATGACAATAAATTGTCGAATGTTACAGTATATTACAAGAGAAAATGTAAAAAAAACCACAATAAATGTTTAAAATTCTACATCTCAATTAAAATAACCTCAAAAAGACAATAATAAAAAATTCAATATTAAAAAAGTATTATTTAATATGCGAGATAAAAATAGAGTATAATAAGAGTATAGAAACTAGTAAACAATTAACATTATTAATGAATCGTATAAACAGAGCACTATTCAAAGGTGCATTGTATTGATAAATAGAAATCTTCGTTCGCCACGCGCTCATTACTCGAAATGTGCTTATTTATTTTTTATCTACAATCTCATTATACTTGCATTAGTTACATGTAGTCCGTATAAATAATGTATTAATATTTTCATTTGTTATATCTTCATTAATATCTTTTTGAAATGAAATGATAACTGGCACATAAAATATTAAATAAATGAATAAATTATGAGACCTGTGACGGATAATATAATTTTAATAACGAAATATCTCATGTTATGTTGTTAATTTTCCTGTTTGCTATATCAATTATTAAGGCCTAGGATGAATACATATTTATAAATATTTTGAATATGATTCTTACATTCCGTGTCCGGTATTTCCCTTCGATTACATTATACAAAGTTACATTCAATAAACAGTTTAAGTTTTCGGTAAACAATTGTATTTTTTAATTTATGACTCCCCCCCCCCCCCTTTTTAGTAATTCTTAGCGAAGCTCTTACACCCTATGATGGCGTAAGCATTGGCATAATTAGAAAAAACAAGTGAAAAGTAAATAAGTAAAAATTGTTTACATAATCAGTATTCGGACCTCATCGTCCTCCATGACATAAAAAGAATTAAAGCATAGCATACCCTAATTTACAAGTATTTTGTATTCAACAGTTACACATAATGCTCAAATTCGATACAGACAAACGCAATTATTAAAGACTAGCTGTGTGCCCGCGGCTCTGCTCGCGTTTCATATATTCTTCATTGCATAATATAGTTTTTAAATAATCTTTGGAAAATAATGTTTTGATGATGTTATCCATTGGATCATATTTTGTACACAATTTCATAAGTTTATTTTTTTTTACCAGGAACCCTAATTTTTTCGAAAAATTTAAGCACTTAGCGTAAGTCACGCAGAGTAACTACAACAATCTTCGATAAAAGTCCAGGCAAAATCGGTCTAGCCGTTCCGTTGATTAGCCTGCAAACGACAGACAAAAATTTTAAAAATTGTATTTTCGGTATAGATATTATATATACATTCATATGTTGTTAGTAAAAACAAAATATTTTGATATTACAAACAGACATTTCAATTTTATTTATTAGTATAGATGACACATCTACAAATGTATCTTGCACATTTTGTAAAACTTTCTAATATGAACACTTTCACTACTTGCCGTTAAGGTGAAAACTTAGAAAATGTATCATTTAGCAGAGTTCGCAAACCGCAAGATATGATGTATAATAATATGGTGCGTGATAGTAATGACCGACAGTCGATAAATTCTAAATATTCAGTACATAAATTCTAAGTATTCTTAGTTCTAAGTTAACTTAAACACGTTATTACACAAAACCTGACTATAGATTAAATAAAGCCAAAACCCAACGCTTCAATCCGTAAGAAATTTGGATAGAGATAGACATAAAAAAGAGAAAAGAAACAGATACAGGACATTTCGGGAATAAAAAATGAATATAAATAGTCTAAAACCGTAATTTCAAATTAAAGAAAAATCCAATAGTTACCACCTACTGTAAAATATCGAAGTATATCTATTCAAATAAAACTAATCTCCGGAACGATTTTGTCAATGCATTTTATAACAGATAGATGAAATTACAAGGTGTAACTGGAGACTACTTTTTGAAAAATAATTAGGGAAACGTGAAAAAAAAACTCATAAAATTGTGAATAAAATCCGATTCAATGGACAACTTTAACGCTAAACGTTTAAATATACGTGAAATATCTTTCTTTAATTTCTGTAAGAAAATAGGGTATATTATTTTACAATAATTGTTTCAAAAGTGTATTACGAAGTGAATGTAATTGTGAGGAATAGAAAATATGATAGTCGAGGGGAGCCGCGGGAACAGCTAGTACACAATAATAACATCACACACAAGAAACACACGCGTAACTTATCATAAATGACAAACGCCAGCCGTAGCGTTATTTTTAAATACAATTTCGAAAAAAGTTACGTTTCTATATACAACAAGATAATGAAATAATTCAACATTAAAATGACAATACAATAGATTACCAACCAAACATGCAATATTCCTATTCATTGTTTACAAGAAAAATGTTACGGATTGTTGTGTATTTTTTACTTTATAACCACGCCGACAACCATAAATCCCTTTCGTATTCGTTCAAGTATTCCTTTCCAGACTATACAGTATAGATTATACTGAAAATTGCCATAGACTGCAAAAAAAAAATTAAAACACTTTTATTACTATATATATAACTACGCCATCAAAGAATAATAAATAGCATAGCTATTTTAGTCCAAAATATGTTGACACAGACTACATAATTGAAAATCTAAAGAGTAAAACGGCCTTGAAATAGATGTTGTTAAAAATGTATCAAAATATGTAATTAAATCACAAATCGATCCCAAATAGATTATTTATGCATAGTGATACATACATAAAGCCGGAGTTTTAAATTTTTATTGATTGATTACCATTAACAATTTTAAATATTCAAATTAAACATTCTGAACATTTATAACATAAATCGGTCTGTCTAAGAAAATTCTAGGTTATATAATTTCACGTTACGATCCTAAATGGCGGAGCAATAACCCTGAACGTCTACCAAGCTAGCAAGCTGAATGCAAGTGCGCGTGAGTTTATACATGCCTACGTATAAATGTATAATAGACATGTTTTACTAACTGTCGTTCATTTACAAAATTTTGTAAAAAAGTTCGTACGCAAAAGTATGATCATTTTGACTGACACATGCATGGGAAATGTCGATAAAAGTGAAACCTCAAAACGTTGGACAACTGTTGTTTGATGTTTAAACTTCTATAAAATAAATTATATTAATATAATAAAGTAAAGTATAATAATAACTATTCATTAGAGAATATTTCAGATAACACAAGCGTGCCACCAACGCCATCTTATATTTGACTTGACAAATTGTAGCATGTTGACGACTGACGTCATAGCATTGGTAACGCGAGTCTATAAGTTATTCCCCTTTTTTTTTTTTTTTTTTTTTTTGAATAAGTTATTCCCCTACCGAGAATCGATCAAAGCCGTTAAAGAATTTTTTACTTTAATGAACAAAGCATACACGCCCTCCCCATGGATGCTTATGTAATATTGAAAGGACCCTATAGTAGCAACCGTGCAATGATTTCAAAACAATTAAACCTTACTTACCATACTAGTTCGCTACCCGGCATTAATTGTATTTACTTTTTGTGCTTTAATAATTTCAGAGTTTCGTATGCGCGTCTGTAATTATGTGAAATAAGACATAAAACCCAACAACAATCACATTAAATGACGTAATAGCTTCGGCCTTCACCTAGCAAGGCGAGTTGCTTCAAACGTCTAATATAAAATAATGTACATATACATGTGCGTCTGAAATAATTGCCTGAGCGTGACCACATTTTCTTGTTTTTAGGTAATAACCGTATATACATAGATTGTATAGATTTTCGGTACATTTTTAGAAGGCGATAATATTTTATAGTTCTTGTATGTCGCGGAACGAGTGATTGCATGTCAGAATCTAACTAAGTTATGTACAATTTAAATGATCTTTTATATTATGTATTTTTTATCTGTTAAATAGATTTAAATTATTTTATTTCTTCGTTTAAACTACATCATTTAATTTTAAAGTTAAAATGTTTGATAAGTTTTCATGAAAATATTCTTATAAGTAACAAAAAATAAGTACTAATAAAAAACGAGTACTACAATTTCTGTTGCTACAATTTTACTGTGTATACATATATATGTGTGTGTGTGTATGTCATAACTATAAAATAATAAATTTCATTATATTATAAAACATACGTGATTCGTATATAGTTAGTAGTTAACAATCCATCCTTCCCATTCAACCAAAAGACGTCCACAGCTAGACATAGGTCTCTCCCAAAGATCTCCACGACGACCTGTCTTGTGTCACTCGCTTCCAACGCAGTACTCCCGACCTTCATGAGGTTATCGATGATTGTGTAAAATGTCTAATGTTGTTCAACCTAAAAATATTAGCAGCAACATATAAAAATAATTATATATTCTTACTCTATGCATCTACATTAAAAGCTAAATTTTTAGATACTAAGAAAAAAGTTGTATAAAAATTGCTAACCAATTCAAGCTACTGATAACAACAGTTACTGAAGAAATATCGTGTTACACAGGCAACATGTACGGTCGCGTGTCTAGGTTACTGGAATACAGGTGCCTTGAAGTTTGACATAAGTCACACCGATTAAGTAAGGTAATTTACATTTGCAGCGATAGTTAAACTCATATCGTTTAAATACTAATACACGTTTTATAAAAAGTGTGACAACCAGTATGTTTTAGAGGAGTAATACCGTATTTTTTTGTTAAATTGATTATCAAATAAATACAAGAAATTAAATTTAAAAAAATGTTATGGGATAAGTATTTATTTACAAGTTAGACACCTAGTTCTATATATTCGAATACATAAGTTAACATGTAATAAATTGCACTTTGCATTATGCCTGGTATCATGATAATAATAAGTAACCTCCAACATATTTTTTTTTAATTGTATTTTAAAGTATTAGTAAGTTATTAGTATTACAGATTTTTTCATACGTGTACGATCGCTGAATTTATTTATTCTTACATAACTAATTAGGCAAATAATACTGCGAGGCAAATAACAAACTGTAAGCCTAGTAAATTATTCCAGAATAATGATAGAATACAAAGTTAGTTCGCACAAACCGTCAATCAAATAAATCATCAATCACTTTGACAATTAATTAATTATAAACGCGATTATAGTTATTTAAATTATGAACTTATTAATTATAATACATACTGTACAATGGTGAAAGCCGGGACCTTATTCGAAGTTATTTTTACCTGAAAAATCAAATTGATTTAAATGTTACGAAATACAGAGTAAACATAGGAAAGATACTGCGGTAAAATAATAAAATTATTAATACCATTAATACAGACAATGGGACAAATAGGTTTCCTGTTTAAATTCAAAATAAATTAAGTTTTATCATAACAGAAGTTATTGCAAGTGCATCGTTCATTAACATTATTTAAGGAATAATATAAATTTAAAACGGCAATTCACATCTGGAGAATACTTAACTAATAAGCTCAGAAGAACAAATAACTCTGAATTCTATATTTATATTTTAATTAATTAAGAATATTTTTTTCCTCGTAGCGTGAAAAGCAAAAAGGGATTTATTTAATTATGTAAAACACCTTTGTACCAATGGTTGATAACATTATTAATGAAGTTCTATTCTCATCAATAAATTATTATATTACGCGGGGAGCAACTATGTACTCTATACAACTATATAACATGCTGTAGCTACTTGTTACATATGTCGTCACTGTTGTCAAGTAGCATGATGCTTTTGCAATTGCCTCGCGCAGCTTTATATTTAAATATCCTTTCATTTTTGAAACGACGATATATATGAGAATGAATGATGAAGAAATAAAGTTTTTATTATAGTATTAGGATAATAATTTAATAAATGAACCGACGACTTATATTATTTAGAGGTGAGGAATATAATGACTGAAGAATTTTGGCTTCACACGTACGTGTATGCGTGTATTTATTATGATAAAAGTACATCGTATAAGGTACACCGTACATTCCTATGAAAGGATTAAATCAAGTCCATCAGTTCAAAAATTAATGTAATTGTGCGTAATTTAGTCTAATGTACGTTTAACAATATTGTGGAAAATATTTGAATATGCAAACTTATCCCATAATGCAGTTACGTGTGCACCTTCTTTTTTACGAGGTGAATGCATTTATTTACGCACTACCCCTACCAAATTCATTAGGAGGATCAAAGTCCCCCCAATGAAAATGTTAAGGGGGTGTGGAGGGACGTCTCCACAGTTAAGTGTGGACCTAGCTTTAGAATATGTAAAAATATAAGGATAACAATTCGTCGATGTGTTTTACATACCTATAGATTATTTTTTAACCTGATAATTATTACAATAAGTTTATCTTCATATTATGTATTACGTGTAAAACAAATTCAACACGCAGTTTTGCTTGTTGTACAATTCAAATCTTGCTTAGTAGAGAGTAATTTATTTTCTGAAATCAAATAGGTGCTCAAATTTACATTTTACATTACATTTTACAAATTTTGTAAATTTTACAGAAAATTTCAGTAAGTTATGGTTATGGTTTTATATCAAAAGCGTGCATACTGTTTTCTATTCATATCAGAATGACTTAAATCGTAATGATCTGTAAAAATTCGATTTGCGATAAAAAAAACATTATATAGGCACTTGCATCAACTACGCTATATATGCAGAAGTTACCTATTTGTAATGTTCATATTAAAAAAAATAAAACAATATAAACCTTTTGATTCATTAGGTTAAAAACAATACAACACCATGTGAAAGTATTTAAGATGAATGAAGTAGAGTGTTGATCGATATTATATTCGACGAAGCCAATCTTCGTTTTCCCACCATAAAACACATTTACCGTAAGTACCACACCATAATCTCGACGCGGCCCACTTTCGACATAAAAACAAACACATCGTAAGTATGTAACATAAACAATATTATTATACATGGGACATTGTTTGTAACGCACTGTACCTACACGTCGTCGACCCTATTTCGAGACAAGTACTTCGACCACATAACGTTGGATATAGTTCACGTGGCTGTCTAACGAAAAATGCGCTTGTCTTTCGGCACAGAAGAATATTAGAAAATTGGCGGTAAAGCTGCGTATTCGTCTTGATACTAACTTTTAATATTAATGAAATTAAATGTATAATATAAAAAGTATGTTTTATTTCCCTGCATTCTTTTGAGAAAAGCACTACATATGCGTCGGTGGAAATGACAGTTGCCTGTCTCGTATTAGTGAAGTCATACTCGACCTGCCTATTTCACGGCCTTTGTAATAATGTACTAATAAACATAGAGAAAACGTAATTACAGCTCGATTTCATTTCCCTGGAACCATTAACCACCTGGACGAAGGTACGCGTCGCGCACCGCTGCACACCCTATGCGTACTTTTATTACAACACGCTGACTAAGCCTATTTCTTCAGTATATAGTTTTTTTAAATACACATACATGTATACCTGCTAAAAGTATCCTTTTCAAGTACCTACGTATCTCTCATTCAGAATTTATGTTAAAAAAAATAAACCATAAATATTTACTACTTACATTAAACTAAAATGAAGCATTAAAAGTTATTGAAATTGTATACACAAATAACTGCGCATAATACGTCATCTCGCATTCAATTTTAATTTGGATTTGGAAAATATGTAAATAACAATAGGTAAAGATAAAACATTGCAGTAACTTTTTATCTCACAAATTTTCAATAATGATTATTTATCTGTTTCTATTAATCATACCAAATTTTTCTTACGTTTTAGGAAATTAAAAGTGCTCAAATAACATATTAATACAGGTCATACTATCTAATATAATTTGGCAAAATAATTACAAAAAAAAACAATGATTTCTTATAGTATACAGTCCAAGGATGAGATAATGGTATTTATTTTACTTAGGAATGTTGGGTTTTTTATAGGAGGAAACACGAATTCACTCGAGCAGGAGAGGCGCCATCTGCCGGTATAAAAAATCGCCAAATGACAACGACCGGAAAAATCACACGTAAGGCATATGAGATGTTATAATATTACGACTACGGCAAATCCAATAGGTTTATGATTTTAGCAGTCTATGTACGTATGTTTATATTTACCTATATTCCTTCGTAGCGCCTAAACCATTCATTCCATTTATGATTAAGGTGTGAATCGATTAGTTGGTATGACTCTGGTAACATTGTTTCCCGTAGTCAGGTTACAGATTAAATAATTAATATAATTAAATATAATAAGTATGCTAAAGAAAATAATTAATTCTGCTAATAACATTCTGAGATAAAAGCGTTTACTTTTTTTTGAGTGGAATCGAAATAAAGTTCTATTCCCTTTCCCGCAAAACGAATATTAATAGTAAAAAATTCGTAGCGTGTAACCTCATCATATATTAGTGTAATCTCTCTACGGTAAAATAAATTTGCTTATAATTTGTTTATTTTTTTTCGTCCGATTTTAATTTTTCTTTATAGTAGGCAATACAATTACAATTATATAATAAAAAATAATAAGTCAACAATGTTCATTGCAATCATTTTTCTGTCGACTTATCATCCTCATAATTGAACCACCAATTGGAAGAAGAAGGCAATAAACGCCACTTCTTGACATATTCAGTATTCTTTAGACGTAGCGCCTAGTTGTGAGTTCGAAGAAAGGATCAATTTGATTATTTCATTATTAAAGTTTGAATATGACCAGTGAAAGTAGCTGTAACGATTCATCTGACATGTTCCGAATTTATCGATGGTTTCAATAAAGCTACATTTTTGCTCCAAAAACCTTCTACAAACCCGAGAATACAAGAAACTCCGACATGCTACTAAAATACCCATAAATTATTATAAAATGAAAGATATACAAAAAATAATCCAACAAATTCCTTACGAATTGAAAGATTTTTACGATATTATTCCGACCTGGCCAACTACAAGATCCGAACGGGAATAAATAGATGTAGTGTCCTTAGGTATTTTTCTAATAAATAAATAGTTTTTTTTCATTATATTGTATAGCATTTCAGATTATTTTATATATAGTATACGATAAATTGGAAGAAGAGAATAAATCCAACACTTTCAAATACACATATATAAACGAATATTATATATTTCGATCAAGTTTATTAGTAAATAATTCAGAATTTATATTGTCTTCATTATCATAGATATCACATGAGCCTATAAGATAAAACTAAAAACTTATAGGTTTTTTTTAAATTATCTCCATTCTTGTTTTTTGGATTTATTCCCTTCTTCCAATTGGTGGTTCAATTACTACTTATCAAATATCATAATATACTAAATTCTAATTTCATACACAAAACCCGTCAGTCATAATCTCGTAAACTCTTCACTCAAAACTGAACGCGTTTCATTCGATGACAAGAGAGCACACATAAAATAAACGGAGACAAAGAAAACTGTAGAAAACTAATCACACGAGATGTTTTTTTTTTTCATTACAAACAAGTTGAAGCAATGTTTGCGTTTAGTTTTAATTACTTTCGCATGACTAAAACAGGGGGAGACGGAGAAATATTGTGAATTCTCGTTAGAAAGCGGGTACCGTATACCTACACCCAACAATAATTATTATGCAGAAAAACTACTTTTATTACTAATATATTTGCATAAACTAACAAGTGAAACAAGTCGTTAAATACTTTTTCTTTATTCAACTACTAGCCGTATGCCGTGGCTCCGCCCGCGTATTCATATTCTTATGTATTTAATAAAAAGTTGTTATTTTGATATTACAAATAGACATTTTGATTTTATTTATTAGTATAGAAAGTATAATAAATATAGATTATTATTACCTACATAAAATAGGTGAAACAGGTTTTTTGTTTGTTATAGATAATCTCGATTAATGTAGTAAGGAACATTATCAGCGAGAGTATAAGACTAAAGCAGAGTAGGCTATTTTTTTTAATTGTAGATATCTATAAACCGACGCGAAGCGAAGGCGGGTCGTTAGTCTAGAATATATAACTTAATTACCATGCAAGAAGTATTGCTTTTTTTCGTTTAGATTAGTTTTGAATAATAATTTAGTAATAGTGTTTTGTTTATCAAGATGTTTTAGTTCTCAAAATTATTAAAAAAATATGCCTTTAAAGTTGAATGAAATATTTATCAATGGCACATAAACGAAATAAAAGTAACTACCATGTAAGCTAACTTTGTCTCAAATCAACTCTACGTTATACAACATAAATTACAAAATCAAAATTGCAAGAAAACATAAAACTAAAAATAAATACCGAATTGTAACAATAAAAATATGTTACGTAGTTTGACTGACGTATTATCAAGCGTCTAATAAAAAAGGTACCAACACTAACCTTAATTGGAGACCATTGCCTACACACAAACCATTTCTATTTACATAACAACTTCAACAGGATTTACGTAATAGTAAAAAATTGCTTGTTTTTATTATACACTCGATTTTCACAGGAAATTGTAACTCTGTATACCTTTTACCTTGAGTTCTTACATAAACATATAATGCAATGGGGATTTTATTATTATTACTGATATCCCGATCTAAATTAACTAACATATACCGTAAATATCAATATTTTTAAAACACGAACTGTGTAATATGTTTTGTCCTTTGTCTAAAAGAGCGATTAGTCTTCAACAAAAAGTCGATTAACATTGAAGCCAAAAAATATGTATGTTTGCGTGTAAACGACACAGAGTACACGTAACGACACACGTGCGTGGCCTTTTAAGGCCAGCCTCAAATGGCTTCACTCCCTACTTCCATTCTGAGTGTTTTAATTCTACGTACATAATACTAGCTGCTCTTCGCGATTTTACTAGCGTAGTTCTCGTTTCCGTCGGATTTTCGGAATAAAAACTATCCTATGACACTCCCTGGATTTCAAACTATCTCCATAGCAATTTGCATCCAAATCAGTCCATTACTTTTTAAGTTTATTCGTTACATACAAAAATACAATACTTTCCTCTTTATAATATTAATATACTCGTACATATAGATGAAGTGACCGTTTGAAACTTTAAAGTAATTACGTAACAACTTTCATCTATATTGTAACACAAGAACATTCATGTGAAATATAGGTGCTGACCATTTTCCAGTGTCTGAGGAATGTCAGCTTTAACAACTTCTAGTATCGAAATTGGTCTGTTATTTAAAAGATTTCGGTTTTTCCTCTCCTTTTTCGCCATTCTAAATATTCTGTTTACACGATAAATGATATAACAACTGATATAAAATGTCATCATCAAAACATCATCACTCTGCAGAACGCTATACTTGAAAGATAGAAATAGTAATAAATTCAATTTATAATATTTATAAAAGTAATAACACTGTAAATAAATACTTATAAATAAATAATAGTTGTGACAGTCATAATTAATATAACAAGGCGTTTTCAATTATTGCATAATTTAAAATAAAATACTTTTTTTTTAATTCAAATAATATCAGATTCGCATGTTTTTATTTCAATCGGTAAAATTAGTCTTACGTATGAGGATAGTTGAAATGTTTTATGAAACAAAAGTATGTAGCATTATTACATCGCGTGAATCTAACCCATAAAATGTGTTAAACCAACATGTATTTTGTAAATCGACTAAGTTACACAGGTAACGGCCAAACCGAGGTTCGTACCACTTTGGTGCCCTTATGTTAGTTACGCCTTCAGACTCGCCTCCAATGTTATGGTGAAGCTGTTAAGGGCCTTCCGGTAATCAGCATTAGTTAGGTAAAAAAAAATCGACTAAGTTCCGGTAAAATCGAATTCGGTCAACCATTTTAACCAAGCATTACACAAGTTAGATAAGACCGATAAAAGCACTGCTTTGTGTCATCACAAAGGAACTCAAGTCTCCCTGATTGTATTCCTTTGGAAACTCTCATTTTAGCAGTGAAGTCTTGATAAAAGTATTTTAAAACGAAAGAACTTGTTAATTTCTGCCTGAGTTGTCTTTGTGGCATTGAAGGATACGCCTTGGAAATTTCATTTGAATCTTTTAGTGTGTTCATGGTTTTTCCATTGTTATTTTTTTAATTATTTCTATAGTATTCGTTATATTAATTGTCTTAAAAATGGGGTTTAAATAAAATACAGAAAATTTACTTGTACCCTGTAACTTGATTTAATTTTCATTAAACGGTATTTTATAATTATAAAATGAGGTAGTACAAACTATAATAATAGGTAAATTTATTTGAGTGATTTAACTTTTGCATGTTAAATTTGTCACAAACATTTGTCTTCTGAAAACCGAGTTTGGTTATTTCTAATAATAAATATTATCGATAATAATAAACGTAATAAAAAAATACAATAACGTGTTTTTACTTGAATTTCAGTGGTTTTATACTTATTGCATTTTTACGATTTTTATTTAATTCTTGATTAGCTAATACTTATATTTATAAGAAAAAAAATAATCATACTTTATTAGAAGTCTTGTCACATTTTTTGAGATGAACTCAAGAACAAAGTTGAACAACCCATCTACACCTAAGATAAGTTTCCAATTAATAAATAATTAGTTGCTAAATTGAAATAAAATTAGCCAAATATTATTAAAAATAGACTGGATTCTCATGTTCTCATGTTGTATGATTATGTGTACATCTATTACAGCACAGTTATTTTTAGAAAAGGCGTATGTTAGTTAATTTTTAAAATAATCTGTAATAGCTATATGACTCTTTGCTACCCTAAAGCAGATTGGATAACTTTAAACAGATACCTTTCGAGAGATTAAACCAAACATAACAATCCGGTATAAATATCCTTTTTTTAACGTGGGGAGATACATTTACGTATTCTCCTACCAGCTCAAATCCGGGAGGATCTACCGGATTAGAAGTGGTATGGGGACTGTGGGACTCACCCGGCGTGAAGCGCCGGGAATACCCACTATACCCCACGATACCATCAACCACCTTCCTGGGGCAACGCGGGATTAATCGAGCATACTCTGCGTCGCCCCAGTGGCAGGCCTGATAAGGTCAGGCAACTTCCCCTATATTTTCCGTCCGCGGGGGTAGCCTGGCACCAGCTGTCCACCTCCTCCCCAACTGCTAACCAAAAGAAATCCAGACCCTCTCTCCCCTTCCTATTCTTATCTGCCGATAAGAACTCGGTATAAATATCCCGTAATTAGCAAGCAAAAAGTTGGAAATGTTTGCGTAAGTGTTTATTACATGATAACATATTGAAATTATTATCAAGTTTTCCATTCCTCTGAATCATATTTGCCCTATACGAAAGTCACGGTTCTGTATTGCACACGTGGCTTCACAATCACAAAACGGACATCGTTAAATATTCAGCAGCAATACGGTACTGATTCCGCGTACATTGCAAGGAGCACGAAATTCGTGACGAGAAATAAATGTTAGCTCAGACAAACAGCACAACATGCTACTATTAGTAGTTACACATTAGTCATGGTCCATTTCAACGACATATACGTACGGTACGAAGAATCCAGAAGATTTCATTTAACGGTACATTTTAATTAACAATAAGATTATTAATGTTTTGTCACGCTTAATAAGATATGAAATTACATTCTGATTCAATTTAGGCATTATAATTTTAATGTAAATTTTAATTATAAAATAAAGTACTAACCAAGATTTTATATGTAAAATAATTTCCACAAACATACATATATTATGGAATTATGGAAAATGGTTGTACTACGACAAATGTATATACAGTTTGTTGCACACAAGTCCACTCCATTAAGTTATT
The DNA here is from genome assembly GCA_014132275.2 of Samia ricini. Lineage (NCBI taxonomy): Eukaryota > Metazoa > Arthropoda > Insecta > Lepidoptera > Saturniidae > Samia > Samia ricini. Next base: position 9,125,279 of record AP028159.1, read on the forward strand.
GAAACAACAATTACAGATATACAGATTAAAGACAGACTAAATCTTACAAAACAACGTTTATATCACAATAGATCCTAAAACATTCTACTAATTATGTTAAACTAAATTCAATACAGGCCAAGTTGTAAACGAGATAAACAGATTTAAGCGAGGTGTACATATAAATATAAGAAATATAATGTATACTATACAGAAGCGAATCACTTTTGATTTATTATCGGAACATAAAAGTGTCAAGTATCAATCGTTTATTATGTTTGTCATTGCTATCAAGTTTTCATTTCACTGGTCGAACATTAACCTTTTTGCTGGGTAAATTCCGCAACGGATGAATGGTCACGGGTAAGATGTATATTGAGATATATATAGACAAGATATTATATACTGGGCTTTTGACATCCAAAAGGTAATTAATAGAATTACGAAGAGAACATATAACGCTCCCTTGTGGAAGTCGAAGACCCAGACAAAATTAGGAGGCATTGAAATAGCAAGGAGAGGCGTGGGCAGATTTAAAATATAATCTATAACAGGCAATAAAAAATTAAGACTCCAGAAAAACATATTCTCCGAGTAGGCGGTGAATAAATGGTTGAGAAACTGATATTCTAAAAGCAACGTTTTTTTTAAATTCTTTAAAAATACAACGAAGAAATTAATATACGTTTAACCATATAAATTACGCTCTTGTTGTCATTTTTAGACGACTTTATGAAATTAATTTCCAGAATCGCTAATTTACGTAATTAGTAAACTAAGATTTAAAATAAAAACACGATGGCTGTTTAAAATAACTCTATTTATCAGATAATATTTCATTCATACAGTAAACCGAAAGACTTCCACTGCTGGGCATAAGTCTCCCCCAAACATCTCTACGTCGACCGGTCTAACGCCACCCGCATCCAGCGGATTCCCGCGTCCTTAACCAGGTCGTCGGTATTGTGTCGTTCATAACGGGAGAATTGCTATAATCGCCACGCTTGACAGGCTGGTTGGCGATCAGAGTAGGTGTTTGTGGTATTCCGACGATGCTGCTGCCCTAACCTGGTTTATCCATTAGTCGCCTTTTACGACACCCACGGGAAGATATGGGGTGGTACTATTCTTAGCTGGCACCAAATATTATTACTGAATAATAACTTAATCCATCAATATATTAGTAACATATGAATGATAACGACACCAGTGGTTAAAAAATAATTTTAGTAATTGAATATAAAATATACAATCTATTTAAAATTCAAATGGAAAATACAAATTGCTAAATAAATACCATTCGACCCAATTAGTAAAATATTGAGGAAACATACAACTCGTCAAAATCGCTTGATAAAATTAATCCCCGTCGATGCTTTAGCGTTTTGTAATTCCTTGAATTTAGATGACGACATTTTAGTTCAAAGGATTTTATTTTTTAATTTACTAGAATAAAACTTAACACGAGCATACTTAACTAGAGTCGGTGACCGAGTTGACAACGCAGAACAAATGCTTCGAATTCGTTGTCAATGTGCCAAGTAAAGTTTCTTCATACAGACCGATGCTATAATACCCAGAAGAAGTATGCAATAATTTTATAAATTATTATATTTAAATAATCCTTTCAACGTTAATATTATATATGATAACTTAGTGGTTAGTGTCATCGGATTCTGCGACGATGGACGTATATTCTAATTTGCCAATCCTATTGATCCTAATAAGCCTAAGCTTTTGGTGAAAGAAAGCATTATTTAGAAACTATAACTATATATAGACATACTAAGCCATTATGGTAAGGCGTTTTCTAATGCCCATCTGTTTAGACCATCACCACAAATTGCAAAACTGTCACCAAGCGTCTATAAGTATGTTACGGCAGTAGCTCTAGCATTTGTGAATTTAATTACCTGGACTACGTGGTCTTCTTACATAAGGTGAGATGTGCCTATACAAAATAAAACATATATTACACAGTAAATCGCAAATTACAATCGCTCATCATGAACTCAACAAGAAACTAATATACTTCAAAATTAAAAACATTCAAATCGTTATTAACAAAAATTTTGAAGAACTAGAGAAATAAATAGGCCAATATTGTACTTTAAACTCTGGGGGTAATTTTTACAACTAATTATAAGGCAATGTTAAAGTTTCTTATTTAATTTATCAATCTAAACATCATAAACATAATATAATGTAAATGATTATTTTAAATAAACTAAACTGTTGAGTTGATTACATCATGAACGACTACAAATCTTTTTAAATCACATGCAAATAGATATCCTGTAAGTAATTATGATAAAAAAGCAATTTAGATAAACTTCACCACTCTTACTAATTTGTATTTGGAAAGATCAACCAATAACTATAGTAGATGCATAATGCTTAGCAAATAAATTAGACACTACACCTCATCACTGACCCGTATTATCCTAATGTAACTAAACGTATAAATCTTTAAATAGATTTATGTTGATGACGTTTAATAACATAAAAATAAAATGCAGTAATCAGTAAAAATAAATGTAATACTTAATTTTTTTTTTTAAGACAGCATCTATCCAGATACTTCAAAATCATCATTGTTCCTTTATGCCTAAACCAGAACGATAAAAGCGAATCGTGATAGCAATTATTTTTGAATTGTATTTATTAATTAGGTGCATTTGTATGTACAGATAAAATAATACGAATAATTCTGTTCCAAAGAGTATGTTAGCCTATAATTGTTCATTGTTTTTGGATTTCACGTACACCGCTTTTTTCGTTTGGCGTAAATGAAAGGTTAATTATAAGTAGGCGAAGCTATTTAAGAGTTAAAAAGATATCCTGTGTATATTTCTTGAATAAAATTTATATATATATATATATATATACGTCAAATTTTACCTAAATTGAATAACTCTATTAATTAAATAATTAAGAAACAATACACATATACGGAAAATAGTTTTAATAAAAACAGGGAATTTTTAAAGTTTAGCGGGGTAATCTTAAGCAATCCGTGGTTTTATAGTAGCGACAATTAAAAACTTTTGCCCGATGATACTTTTTTTTATTTCCATATATGCTTTGACTACAATGTTGACCTGACCTGATGTTAAGAGACGATGTGGTCCAGCATGGTAAACACACTAAGCCTAGAGGTACTGGTTCTCAAATGCTGCTGCCGGAAGACACCTTTTGGTATTTGGCAATAGGTTTGCAAACTTGAGGGTGGTAACTACTCTGGCAAGGATTATAAGAAAATGCCCTACCAACATGCTGTGGTTTCCTCACGATGTTTTCCTTCACCGAAAGCTCAGGCTGATATTAGAGTTAGTCACGTGGGTTTGAAACTCCATCCATTGACGCGTAATCCAACCGCACTAGCAATTGCACCATCATCTCTTCAAAAATCTTTACCGCGATATAACCAAGTATTAGATTCAAAAAGTATAAGCAAAACTAGAAATATTTTCCTTTCGTCATTTATCTTACAATGTTTTTAAAATAACGATAAAAATAAACAAGACAAATAAATTATGAAATGGAACGAAAAATCATAAACCATATGTTTATTCTTCACTCAAGTTAGATAATATGAAATTGTGTGCTTAATTATGTAACCGTGTCTAGCCTAGTCTGTGCCAATGGGATTTCGCCAAGAAAATCTCTCCTTGTGTTAATACAATCTCATCCTAAATGTGTCAGACTGCCTCGTCATATCTATAATAAAATATGGAGGGTTGTCACTTATTACATATTTCGTTATTCGTCATGAATAAATATCCAGTTAAACTAGATATTTTGAATAAAATAATAAATTATGTTCTTCTATACAAAGAAATAAAATGGTATGTTTATTATATTTATAATATACGGGACCTACACCAAAAAATATTTTTTTCTTCTGTCTGTTTGTTCCAGCTAATCTCCGGAGCGGATGGAACAATTTTGACGGGTTTTTATGCCAGATAGCTGAAGTTACAAGACATAACATAGGCCATGTTTATTGTGGGAAAATAATTAAACCCCCCGTAAAACAATTATAACTCATGGAATTGTAAACAAAACCTGTTTAATGGACAGTTTTTTTGACAAGTGTTTCAATTTATGAAAGATATCTTTGCTTTTTGTTAGTACGAAACGTAATTAAGGGCCTGTACAATAAAATATGGTTTATTTATATCAATGACTATTTAAAAAGTATATTACATGATAAATAATTGCGTGGATTAGAAAATGTGAGCAAGCGGAGCCGCTGCAGCAGCTAGAGATATTATAAAAAAAAATGAATACGACATGACGTAAACAGAGATAAAAAGAAAGGCATCATCATATCTTCAGAGAACAAATGATTAATTCCCTTTGAATGTATTTAAAAACATAAGTATCACTTGTAGCTTATCGGTCATCATTACAATTTGTAATAGACGGCTGATTGATAACCTAATCCAAATATTTCTGGATGTGACGCTGTTATCTTTAATAATGAAAAATGATTTATTACACAAAACAATGTATTGACAGGATCTATAATAGCATGGAATATAACAACTGATATAATGTTCAGGGGTATTAGAAACCGCATTCAAAAATTAAGACTATTAAAACTAAAATAATAAAAATTCGGAGATGTATTTAAATTATTACATATAATGAGAATAACGTCTGTAAGTGTAGTAATAACTCAAGAAGCACGGAAGATTGACATAAAAAAATTCTCTTTTGTTTGATAAGTCCTTTCTGAGTTCTAAGTTCATTCTGAGGTGCCACAAAAACCTCATGGAAAGTTTTTTGCTAAAGATTAGAGAAGTTGATATAACATTGAAAATATATCGTTATCCACATGACTCTGGCAGAATAGTGTAACCCACAAATTATCATTAAACTAAAGAAAAGAACGTAATATAAATGAATAATTATTTATTAAAAACAATAAATGCGTAAACCCTAGCGTAATCCGCTGCATAGTAATTGGTGTAAGTAATATCCGGCGCGATACAGCCGTCGCGATTTTTGATACGACCTCTTTCCTCGAATGTGTATACGAGTTTGCAAACGTTATGACTTATGACGTCATATCGAGAACACTTTGATCGTTCAAAGCAATGTTCGAGAGTAAAATATGCATGAGATGTATTTACAAATCATAACTTCATTATCACATCGGTGTGTTATTAATATCCATACATATGTATATGTTGATTACTAATATGGTGAATAATTCGTAGAAACATAATTGAACATCATAAAATATTTCATAATTTACGATGCATAATATTTGTAGGTCGTCATAGAATTTATTGAATCGTTGACAACGAGATTTTTTATGTTACAAAAGGTCAAAATTCTTATGACGTAATTTTAAGAAATAATATTTTCTTAATGAGTCGAGTACCCATAAAAATGAGACAATAAGAAGACATTAGGAAAACAATGGAAAGCTGCGTAAACCCCAGGTTAGTGCTCAAGGGGTTAATAAATCTTGTACATAAGATTTTTCCGAGTATAAGTTATTGATTGTAATTAATTATCGTTTACTGAAATTTCAGACGCTGTAAATCCATTTTTTTCTGCAATAATCAGAAAAGAAGACTTTATTTTAGATGATTAGAATAACCTTCAACCAATCCAATCCAATATTTCTGTCTGGTTACTTACTTTGATTATAACTACTAAACCGAGTCACGTGACTCATGACTGAAATTATATATTAATTATTTGATAAAAGTAATAAATAAACGTGGGATATAAAATCAATGGGTTATGATGATAAATCAATGAATATTACTTAAAAGCGGTTAGCGGATAATTTTGAATACTAAGAAATATATATTTATTAATAACAATAAAGGGTAACAATTTAGCCATAATTGATGCTTAATAAGAGTTTTAGTTACAGTAGCATAGTAATATATTGGTACATTATTTCCTGGAAGTATGATAAGTTTCCTTAAATTAATTCAACCATTATTCAACATTTTTAGCAATTTGTAACTATGTACATATTTAATCTGACACCTGCACTAGAATATTACTGTATAATTTCGATTTAACAGTAATTAAATCGTATCAAAGTATCTTTTAATTTATTAACAAGTTGTCTACTACTACTAGTACTACAAATTACTACAGAAATAATTAGTGGTAGCTGAAACCAGTCCACTAAATTTATGTAACTGCGAAATTAGCCCTTTAAGCGTCCTAATTTTTAAAAATAGACCAAGTAATCGTTGGTGTCCATAAATCTTCCAGACGCCCATTCGTTCATTAAGTACATTGAAAGGTTGTAGCTTCTTATTAAGAAGGTAGCTTAGCTACATTTATCAAAGAGTCTTGAAAGAGAGCTCAAAAATATATAAATAAATATTGTACGAACTTGTAACGTAATTCGACCAATTAGTATGTAATTATTGAGTGTTGTTCGTTCCTGTTTCGGTCGGACACTGTCAAGACAAATTTATAAGGCGACTTATACACCAATTTTTGATATAACTACGTACTTTAATAAAAAGATATTTTATCCCGATATATTTTAAAAATTATTTCATTATACTGCAGATTTTTATTACATATGTACTTTTCTTTTTTTAATATTATTTCCTTATACTTATATTAACCAATACATCACAACTCTTCAGTTATTAAATGTAGTCGACGTTTTTTCTTTAAGAACTGGATAGATTATGTTGACTTGAGGGGCTTTAACTGCTTCACTAGTCTTAGGAGCGGCCGCTATAAGGCTGTCAGCCGAAAAAATAGCAGTTAGCGCAAGAGCACTAAAGGGATTCGAACCTCGGCTTTAGTTGCTACCCAGGTTGAAATTTCGACGGAATTTGACCCTAGTTAAACCCTACAGTGGTTAAGGAAAAAAATAAGTGACTTAGGACCCATGTACCCATGTTATAAGCAATATGCAAATGCATGCGTTGAATCAGGTTGGCAGAGATAGCAAAAAGCCACTTCGGGGTTCTGATCGAAGATTTTAATAATTTAGTTCTAGAAGGAAAGAAAAATATTTAAATACTCTTGTAGACGATTGGTAATCGATTTGCAGGATTTGTTCATTATTGTCCAATTTTTGCTATGTATTATAAAATCTATTGTTAGGAAATAATATAATTAAATTGATCACCGAGAGGAAGTATTTACAAAAACCCAACCAATGAGAGTAAATTTAATTGCCTGTAGGTGCTACAAGACTATTGAAGTGATAAAAAACATATGCATATAATTTGAATTTTAGTAACAATAATATTAAATTTTCATCGAATAAGAATAAAACGATAACTTTAATTAAACCCAGTTTTAAGTTATCACAAAACCAATTAAGCGTTATTATACTTACAGGGAAATAACATATTTACACAATGTATTAAGTATTTGCAACTGTAACATACCTATTTATCAAACAAAACGACTACGCGTAATATAGGTAATCAATAATGTTTGTGTTAATTTATAATTAATTAAATTGTGTTCACTAATTTTTTAAAGATGTTTACCAATATTATTTATAAAATTATTCAATATGGAGGTGGATGAATTTAGAGGAAGAATTACATCTGTATAAAACATGTAAATATAAAGAGTAGAGCTGATAGAGAAAAATGGAAGAACCAAATATGTTTTGCCAAACCTACTTAATATAGGACAAGTGATAATCCAGTTTTACCAATATTCGTTCTTATAAAAATAAACGCTGTTAAAAATAAATGTTTGTATAATCTAGAGTACTATCTTAAGAATTTTGATTATTTTTATCCTTCAATTTAATTTGTTATTTTAGTAAATATAACATTAATAATTTCAACGCCTATCAATAAAATTATTATTCTTAACAATTGTATTATTATATATTACTGAAACAATAATGCTAAAAAACAATTTGGGAAATATATACGTGAACAACGGATCACCCTTGGTCACCTGTGTGAATCGTAAACCTCGTAACCATATATTGTCATTTTGTATATAAAATTTAGTTTCATCTCGTTGACTTATTCCGATTATTAGACCTTATTACACATATTGCAGCAAAAAATAAACCATCGATCCAACTACTGTGGGTTCATATAAATTAAATCACAATATAGATCCTTCTTGTTATCAGCAAGAAATAAAAGAAATATATATTTAGAAAAATTAGCTAAACTTCAATAGTTATCAATAAATTAATGAGTCTATATAAACAAAGTGTATTGTAACAGTTCATTAGAAATAAACACTAATAATGTACAAAGTTACGTATTAAGGTTTGGACATTTAGTATGTTTATGTTGTCATTATTTATAATAATTGTTAGGAATACTAGTAAGTGCGTCAAAGAGCAACCCGTAAGGCGATGCTAGATAGCGGAAATAAACGCAAAAAAAACATTAACAGACACGTATTTGTGTCACATAACGGAAATCATTGTCGCTTTAATTTATTTGCAACGGAGATATCACAGCGAATTATCATGAAGAAACAGCCCAACAGATATTAGACGGCACACGGTTTCATTGCATAATTCGTCCTAAATATTTAAACGAAAATACCCGGGACAAATATTTGTAGTTATGCGTGTAAAAATAAGTCTACGCAGCGTTTGCGGCAAATAAAACATATACGTCGCTATTTATATGTTGATATATCACTTTGTTCGTATATTAAAAAAAACAATGATTTACATATAGACGCTGATCAAAGACAGCGTTAGCGATTATAAACAAAAAAAAAAAACGAGATTTTGCTGTAACATAACGTACATTTTACGATAGATAGAGTTCTATAAAATAATGAACTATGTATTTCTATATAATAAAAAAAAAAGATTAAAACGAAACCAATTTTCAGTCGCAGACATTTCGTACTAGAATATCACTTGACCATGTTTATTTCATTCTATTTATCAATATACTAAATAAAATGATACGTACCTTATCAAAATAACAAAACAATTTAAATATCTTTTAAATATATATTATTATATTAACTTCAAATAAATAACTACTAACTAGGTATTTTATTTTTCTAAATTAAAAAAATATAAAAATGCTATTTTTCAAAATGGTGATCGCCTAGTTTGTTTTTATCGGCCTGCATACACCCAAAATACAAGATGTCAACAATTCGTTATTAAGTCCGAAGACTACACAGACTGAATAATTTTCACTATTCGTCATATGTTTACATAATGTATGATTCACGCGTAAACAGGTTAAGAAATAGATAACGTCATTTATATTCATATATCTATAATAGAATATACATACTTATAATATGTCCTTGTGTGAATGTTTGTAAAACGGTACTTAATACCGTAATACTTAATAATACGTAAAATGAAGAATTATTAATTAAAAAGTATTATTTATTAATGTATAAATAACATTACAAATACAACTGAGAAATTATTTATACAGATTCAAAGTTAACGTCTTCCAGGCAAAATCGATTTAGCTACGAATTTTTTTGATAACGTATCTATTTATATTGGAAATAATGGAAAAACGGGAGATCTGAATATTGAGACAAAGCGCTAAATAAATTTACAAGTTCGTCACGAACTAGAAAACCGTTAGAAGGATATAAGAAAGAAGGAAATAACAAATTGTGAAAGGTCGATAGACATAATAAATAAAAAATTTTAGAAAGTCACTTCTATGTTACAATTAAATTTTATTGATTTGTATTTGTGACAATCTTATGAAAACAGTTATTTTAACAACAGTACTTATGTATTTTGATATGACACGCCAAATTAATGATATTTAAGATCATAACGTTCGCGTTATTATTTACAAAGGCAAATCTAATTGACAATTTGACACTTGTAGAGAAAATAATTAAATAATTTCTTTAAAAATTTATCTGTTCAGGTTCGTATCATCAGGAAAATTACAAACATTGTAAAACATGATCAAAACAAAAATATAAAATAACAGTTACATAGGTACATAGTGTGAATTTAGTTTTATTTTTTATTAAACATTCTGAGTGAAATGCATAATAATAGGTACCTACCTACCTCTAACACAAAAAATGCGTTTGGCCAAATTCATGAGATTGAAATTTTTGAATCTTCCTGGTACTTATCCTAAAAGTCCTGACTGATACTAATATTCATTGTAGGTCTACACTAGACTGATGTATTTATTACTCTCCTATATTTTATTATGTATTGGTTTAGTAGTTTATGTCCGTGTCTTTAAATGATAAAAATATCTTTTTTTAAACCGATGTTAAGTGACGATGTGGTCCAGAATGGTAAACACATCTATTGGTATTTGACGACAGGTTTCCAAACTTGAAGGTGGTAACTTCCCAGGCGGAATTTACAAAATGCGCTACCACCATCCTATCTATGATATGCTCGCGATGTTTTTTTTAGAGTTGTATAGGTGGGTTCGAACCCGCGTCCATTGATACCCAATCCGGCCGCAATATCCACTGCGCCGTCATCGCTTCAAATGTGATGTTATACAACTTAATTTCTATTCGTTATAATTTTTCTTACAATTGAATAATTCCATAAAATGATGTACAATTTTATTAAACACAAAACGCAAACCTCAAACTGAATAGAAATATATAATGACAACTAACACATTGTAATAATTTATGTAACATGACCATAACATATATCGTTTACATATGAATATACAGTTAAGTATATTAATATGCTTCAACTATCCTTTATAAATGGATACACATATTATTGTATAAAATTTACCTCTTTCTGTTCAGTGGGTGTGCTCGTCCGAACTCCAGTCAGGTCCTTCCAACGGAGCACTCCCATCACTGCGTGACGGACCCAGGAACCTCTCCTGCTTCTATTGTTTGAAAGTTCATCCACTACTCCACATAAAACAGTGTTCACAACCAAACCTTTCCCAGTTCCATCTTTATCACTCTTTAGAGCCACTTCGCTGCTTATAGGGAAAGACCTTCGCTCCCTCATAAAGTCCAAAGGAAAGTTCGCGCACAAAAATTCTCAACGTTTTCCGAAACGCATCCTCACGGCACACGCGCTATTAATCATCCTAAGATATCGAAAATCGAAGCCGAGGATAAATCGTTTATTTTATATTTACTTTTCAGGTCACACAGCTGCGTTATTTCCCATAAGCGTTCGAAACTTTTTCAATTATTTTTAATGGCTATTTCAGAAAACTCCCTGTGTAACAAACCTCTTCAATTACTTTTGTTTCGTCAAACGGATGATGCCGGTAAAGGTAAACCAACTTTCTCTCTGAACGTATCAGTTGTCCCGGTTGTGTGCTAAAGGCTTTTCGTTGTTGATTATTATTCACAAAAACATGAACACAGTCTTTACAAATACACGTTTACAAAACTTTATAATCACTCAAAGTAGCGCAGTCAAATACAAAACAAACAGAAATATAATATAGTCAGTTAATAAAAATACTGCGAGTTTTAAAAATAGTCCGAAAATTTTGAATTTGTCTAAACACGATCGAATTGCGATGATTTGATAATAGAAAACTGCAGTACGTCCACTCTCACTCGTGCTCGGAAACCGAATGGAGCGACGCGTGCCACATGCTCGCCGACAATCCAAATCTAAGAACGCCTATCTCTTTCTTAACTGCAATATCAATGTGTTGGAAGATAAGGACAAGTAGTTTTATGAACTTCAGATGTAGACACAATGAAGACTATGACGATAGGACAGTTGTGACCGATTACAATAAAAACTTTTCACGTTTTTTTTTGGCAGTTTTCTGTGTATTGAAACTAAATAGGTGGGTATAGTAAATAAATCAACATGTTAAATATTATATAAAACTACACATAAAGGTAAGTTTTTGTATTACTATTTCGTATAACTTCATTTTTATGAAATTATAATTTCGAATAAATGTATTTATTTATTAGTGTTAAAGCTGTATATTTGTTTATTTATAATTCCTAAATACCTGTACCTAGCGGAGAAAATAATATAAATTACCACAATTCTATTTAAAGAAGCCTTTCTTAGAGCATTTATTTGTCAATACATAAAAGGCTAATAAATTTAGCTCATTTCTTTTAAATACTATCTTAATAAAGACATTATGTTTAAATACCCAATATATTTATAGAATAATACATGTCCAAATTAGTAATACTAAAAGACATCGTCGAAAAGTCATGTATGTAGAAATCACACGCTACACAAATCTTAAGATAAATTAGAGATTTCATCGTGATTTTCTTTTAAATAAATCACATTGTAATGAAAGATATCTCATCTGAAATTAAAATACGTTGCAAATATAACCGAATTTAGGCAACACAGTGGCGTGGGAATATCCGGCTTGAAGCAACCGCATTGCACCCTTCATACTGAGAACACTGGTGTCAGAGGCCCAATGGCTCTTGACGCTATCCGAGACAGCTGTTTCCGAAGTAAATGGGGAATCGAATGTCTGCCAGGAAGACAGTACTGGATACCTAATTTCAAGGAAGGATGTGTGGTTATTATTGATTGAGAATTAATAACAAAAAAGCATTTAAGAAACCTGTGAGTTTGTTCGTAAATTTTTGTAGTTTTTTTTGTTAAAAACCTATTGCTTACAGTATATTAGGTATTTTTAAATACATTTTTTTTATTATTATTCGTATTAACACAATTAGTATGCGTATTTTGTAATTTATGAAGTAAATTATCCATAAACTGTTTCTTTAACTGTTTCAAGTTTAAGGATAAATTATCGCACAATACACGACGAAATATTGGTGGAGGCTAAGTTTACATTAGCAAACCTTGGCACAAATCACTCCCTTAATTTGCATGCTAATGGACAAATCGCGACAAATTATTTGCATCGGATGTTAGTTCAAAGAATTCGAAATAACGAAATATAGATATGTATTTTATTTGCAGTTCAATAACATCGTATGTTTTGTTAGTTTTTTAACCGTGCTAAGTTAGAAAAGGAAATATATTTATTTATTCAAAGTAAAATTACAAAAGTTTTTCTTTATATTTAATCCCCTTTTAAAATTACAAAGATTACTGGTTATTATGGACCCATTTTTTTCTAATTGTCACCGTTTGGATTTAACATTCAGTGTGTGAAGTAAATAAAAATTTACGAGATCATAAGTAATTGATTTCCACGAGTGTGCTGTGCAATAAAATATATACCTATATGCAGTAATATTTGAATTCAATTTTATTTGACCGAATTCCGTTTTTAAAACATCCTTCATGAATGTAGGTACACAACTTTATCTACCAATAAAATAAAAACAGTTCTGGAAAACAACATTTAAATAACAAAACCTGACATTAAAAGCATTGTTAAGTATTCAAATAAAAAATTACATCGTAAACGCTTCATTTATTACGAAGGTTTAAAAAGGCTTGTTAAAAACTCAACTTGGAAAGGGTTGAACTGGAGTTTCGAAAATTCAAATTTGAATTCAAATTGGAGAAAATAAAATCTAAATACATACCTCCTTACAAATTTAAAATTGATAATTTTACATTTGACAAGGAGGTGGTAACCTCTTCGCGAAACTATTGATGCAAAAACGGTTCTTGTAGAAAAGTACTTTAAAACATTTGTTTGAACTTATTTTTATTCTATAATAGATCGGAAGTAAAAATAATCTGAAAACAGAATAACAGATGAAGACCTTGATCTTAATTTTTATTTTTAGCATTTTTTAAATATTATTTTCGAAATGATTTCAAAAAAGTTGAGTTAATAACTGATAACGCATAAACGGTTCTACAGAACACAAAAGACTTTTTTATCATCAACCTTTTTCATTATTTTTAAATGTATACTTTAAAATAAAATATAGTATAACACACTAAAAATTTAACTTTGTAATGGCAAAAGAATGATGCATTTCATTTCATTAATAATTATTTAAAATTTTCAGAGTTTATCGATTACAAATAATGAAATCTTACCTGTTTATAATATTAGTATCGATTTTAATTTAAGGCCTCGTTTTTGGCCACAAACCAGAATCATAATCGAACGTAGTAAACACTTGACTAAAAGATACAGAAACAAAGACTACAGACAGAACTAGCTGTTCATATGTCAGCATCTATCTAACCCATCCGTGAACGTAGAGCAGAAGATTTTCGAAGGATGATGTGACTGATAGTTATGAAGCTGAATATAAAAAAAAAAAACAGAACAAAAGTTATTTAGGGTTATATAAAGGTTATATAACAAAAGTTATATATACGGTTATTTTTGTTGTCAGTTTGTAAAGGAAAACAGTATCTAATTGTTGGATATATTTATTACTGGGTTTTCATACGAGTATGACTAATTTCCATGCATCAACCACACACACATATATATACATACTTTTCGAAACGAATTTATAGATTTCATCGGCTTTAAGACCTTTCTAAACGAAAGCAAAACGCATGTTCGTAGCCTGAAATCTTACCAGAAGATTATTTAAATATCGTTACTACAATTAAGCCCCCTATTAAAAACCAGCGTTCCAGTATCTACCGTAAGGTGATGCTGCAGCAAGTAGCTGAATAGGGGGCTGTTGTTGGATCCATTCGTAAATATTTAAAATGTGTGTTTTTTGTGTGTGTAATCTAAATATTTATTATTCGACAATAACTTTCTTTCTTTCTTTCTTTCTATCTATGTCTAAAAATTTGTAACATATTTACTTTATCTCATTTGTAAATTTATATTTCACAAAGTTTATTGTAAATAATTATCTGGTTATTCATTCGATAAAAAATATGTAAGCATTAACTTAACGTATACGAAATGATAAATTTATTGTAAATCCAATATTATCCTTTCACTTTTTTTATTCTAGTAGATAACATTTTTCGCAAAGATTATTTAACTTTATGTTAAATTTGAAATGTCTTTTTATCTATAAAAATAAATAAAATTGAAGAGTTCGTTTGCAATATCAAAATATTTTGTTTACTAAATACATATGAATGTTTATACGGCAACTATAACAAAAACTCAATTTTTAAAAATTTTGTCTGCCTATCTGTTCCGCCTAATCTCTGGAACGTCTGTACAGACAGGTTTGGGCATGTAGAGAGGATGGATGAGAGAAGATTAACGAAACGAATTTATAAGGCGAGGGTGAATGGGCAAGTCGGTAAGGGTCAACCTAGGCGAACGTATCTAGACCAAATCAATCATGTGTTAAATAAAGGCCAGGTAAAAAGTACTCATAACCGACGATCATGTATGAAAGCGCTCATGAAAGTAGAGGAAGCGAAAGAGGTCTGTCAAGATCGTAGCAAGTGGAAGGATGTAATCTCTGCCTACTCCCACGGGAGAAAGGCGTGATGATATGTATGTATGTCTGTACCGATTTTGACGGCACTTTTTTTCGTAGATAGCTGGAGTTACTCCGCGTAACATTTTGTATTTAGGGTATTTTGTGAAAATACTTAGGGTTCCGTGTAAAGAGAAAAAATCATAAAATTGTGAATAAAATACCAGTCAATGGACATCACCATCAAAACATTATTTTCCCATGATTAATTTAAAAACTATATTACGCTGTGAAGAATACATGAAATGCGGGGGAGCCGCGAACACACAGCTAGTTCAGAAATAAATAAACTAGTTTAGGTACCGTCATATTTTCGAAAAGAGACTTATTTACTTGAATATTATTTATTTTGTAGTAATCGATAACTCACAATTGTTGTGAAACTAAATCATTATGATATTAAATGACAATCCAATAATATTATATGTTTCAATAATATATTTCAATGTTTTATTTACGATTTTTAGGGTTCCGTACCTCAAAAGGAAAAAACGGAACCCTTATAGGATCACTTTGTTGTGCGTCTGTCAAGAACCTGTTTTCCCAACTATGCGTGAAGCTGAAATTCATATCAAATCCTCAGGTCTACTGTCCCTTGGAGCTGTGAAAAAATCAAACTTCTAAGTCAACGCAAACAAAAGATACATCCGTTTATGCTGAAAATTTTCGACACGCGCAAGGGAATCAAAATCCACAGGGTACTTCCCGTGAACTCAGAATCTTGAAATTTGGCACAAAGCAATGTCTTATAGCACAAATAAAGGAAACTTTTCGAAAAAACCTTACATTTTTAGTTACATCATATAATAAAAAAAATATTTTAGAATGAATCCCCAAAATGGAAATTCTCCATATTTTTTTATCCATTAACATGTTTCCGTTAATAAACACTAGCACTACACGAAGTAGTACAACTATGGGTAACGTTTTTTTTTTTGCGAGCTTCAAAGTACAATGTAGTACTATTCATACCTTTTTCAATGATCATTTACAGATCTGGTTCAAATTTAATACTTAATTAGTATTTTTGAACCAGATTTCTAAATACTGACTACAAAACTTTGTAAATAAATAACTTTGATAAAATAACTTTTGCAAGAGTGCTGCAAGGCTAGTGTAGGTATTTCATTTATATTATAAAATAAATGATATGTGTTAATATAAAATAAAGAATTACTGAAACGATAAGAGACCTTTGTCTTAAATTTATGCTCCTCCAGCTTACCATATTGTAATGTTATGAATTTGGATTGGCAAAAAAAAAAAACAACTCTTACTTGTATACCTACAGGTTTGCACGGAAACCTCGGTGCGCGAGTGCGACTCGCACTTGTCTGGTTTTTTTTATTAAAAAGAAATATAGATTTATTTGTTCTTGAAGTAACGTCACACATACGACATGACATACTGGACCGAGGGAATCGGCTCCGGGATGTTATTTTGCATACTCAAGATCACGTACTACTAGTGCTGTGCGTATTATTATCGATATAAAAAGAATAAATATAATACATGTTATTTTTAATATCTAAAACTATTTTTTTTAAATAGATGAAAGACATTTTTCTAAATTGACATCAAAAAGCATTAGGTATTTTTGACTCCTTCTTCTGTCAGTACCCACTTCGATCTCCAACAATGAGTTAAGCACTGCCATAACTTTGAACGACAAAAAAAAAAAAAATGAATATGAAAAAAACAAATAACATTACTCATGTGATCATCAATAAAACAGCATAAACATCCAAATGATTCTTACGTAATTTTTAAATAGACCCGTAAGCTGTTAAACTGTCCGCTTTAGAGCTTAGTTAGATGAGAAAATATCTCTCGTCGTAAGTTTAATAATGCTTAAGTAAATATTCTGGTATGTACCGTTGTTAAAGATAAGAACCTTCATACACGTTAGTAGGTAGGTATTAGACCCGCGATTCACAAAGAAACGGATACACCTGGGCTGTTATGGATACAAACAGGATAGAAGCAAAAAAATACACGCTACATTTCATATCGAACATCCGAATTTTATAGGTAAATTTTTATTATATTAGGTTAGATACTAGTGTCTGCGTCTGTACAGTTATTAGAGATACTAAAATGTTAAACTACAATAAATCTGTTATGAACTTGAAATGAATATTGAAAATTAAATCTTATATACAACTCACGAGATAATAATCTTGGTTTTATTTTTGTAATATTCCCTTTGTTTCTCATTTATTCCTGGCCGTAGCTCTGTTAACCGAATAATGCCAGTCGGTGGTCCTCGACCTTTAGAGATCGATCCAGTGTTACGTAAACACTAATGGAGTACGGGTAGAGTCTATGCTTTGTTATTTCTCATGGCATCGAGGACGGAATGTGTGAAAGATGATAACGTAAGTAATTTTTAATTACCAGGGAGAGGGGGCAAGCTAAGAGTTTTATTTACTATTACTGAGAAAGGGGAGGGGAGTAAAAAATGCCTAAAATTCTGCTTGCATGCTACTTGTACGACCCCTTAACAGCTCTGAGAGTCGGTCGCGACTTCAGGTGATTCCTTATACGAGGCGAATCTCGATCAGTCTATGAAATGATGTCTGAGTGGTGTCAGAGCTAACCTTAATTTTCAAACGATTTAGGTTAATACATTTATTGAACATATCTATAGAAATTAATAACATGTAAGTGTCTGTCTGTAACATGTAACATAGTAAAACAGCTTTTTGGTAAATGCATATGAATTTATATGAGGTATTTATACAACAAAAACCAATTTTTATAAATGTCTGTCTGTTTCGTAATACCGGCTAATCTCCGGAAAGGCTGCACCGATTTTTGACGGGTCAAGGTTTTAGCAGAAAGGTGAAGTTATAAGACTTTACTTAGGCTACTTGTATTGTTGGGTTATACATTAAAGTCGTGCATAACAAAATGAAAATTCATGAAATTGTCAACAAAATCCGATTCAGTGGTCAGTTTTACCGAATAAAAACAATTTTAGGAAAATAATTAGGAGGGGCGGAGGCCCTGACCTTCCATTGCACTAGGGAAGCCGTCGGGGGACTGGTCTTGGTTGACCGGGACTGGTCCCTAAGCGGGTAGGGACCTGGCCTTCGGGCTGAGTCTTCCGTCCGGGGGGTATGTCGCGGTGTATGCTTGCGATCCCGTGTTGCCCTCCTTATGTGGCGGTAGAGACGGTCACTCATAGGAGTGGGTAGTCGCTAGGGTCTCCTTCCCTAGTGTTACTCCCACACATCCTCCCTGCCCCCGCATGGGAGGACGGTGCCTCAACGCATTTCCCTATGTAAAACAAAAAAAAAAAGAAAAAAGGGTCCGGCGAATTGTCGCACTTATTGAACTTATTGAAGTTTACGCACTATGTCAAACTGATTTTAACGTCCAAAGGTTATTACAGGGTGGATCATTACGTGAACAATAGTGATGTCTGACAGAGACCCCCTCTCTGTGCTTCCGCTAAAGCTGTTTATTGTTTAATTATATTTATAAATATACATACAATTTATAACACACTTAAAAAAAAAGATCGAGTTTCTCGCCGACTCTTCTCGATTGAGTTATATTTCCCAACCGGCGCGTTGGTCAATTTTTGACGTTCATAAACGCTCTCAGAACCCAAATTGAATAAAAAAATCTGATTTTAATTTTCTCTTAGTACCAAAAATAATTGAACTAGCTAGTTACACACATTATTATACTTTCTTTTTACCCGAGATTATAATGACCAATTCGCAGTTGGGACTATTTGCTGTAAGAAATATCTAAATGATTTTAAAACTAAAATACTTAACAATAAAAGGTTACGTAAACACATAAATATATGTATGTACCTATATACAAGATCTTCCATACATATTTCTTTTATTTTAGTTGCGGATATTCATGTTGGCTATTCGCCACTTCCCGACATTGGCCTTGTCTATAGAGATTTCTAGAACAAACGTAAGAATTAAACAACGTATGACAGATTTCGGTCAGGCTGTGGGTGTTAGATTCTCGTTAGACACTTATACCTTACTTACCTACATTGCTTATTAGCGTAGGTTTGTCAAATATAAGAAGTATCTAACAAGTGGCACGTATTTGTAAAAGATGGTAATTTTGAATAGAAATTGATAACAAGACTTTCAAATGATTTTATGAGAGTTATGTTTATTCAGAACTCTTAATTCGTTGGCTGCTGCTTAATTAATAGTGCAATAATTTATAATCTGTGTATCATAATGTTTATTTATAATTATAGTAATGAAACTGTCAAACAACAGATATAAAATTGCATATACGTTACATAATACTTATAAATGCAGTAAATTCCATAAATGCGCTTATGAAAGCGAAAGAATCAAAAGACTTGTGTCATTATCGTAGCAGGTGGTAGGACGTAGTCTCTGCCCACCCTTATCTTATCTATGTATGTATGTAAATTTGGTAAAATATAATAAACTAGCAAATATAATAAACTAGCTGTGTGCCCGCGGATGCACACGCGTTTCATATATTCTGCACTGCATTTTAAATTTTATATACGGAATAATAATATATATATAATATCTAACTACCATTCAGTTTTATCCAATATTTTCATGAAGCAAAGTTTGGTTATTTGGAACAAAATATTATTTTTCCAAGAACAAGATTACGGCAACGTTCTTATCAAAACAAATAGTAAAAATAATTTATCTTACGTTAATGGACGAAGGGAGAACACAGCACTAATGCAGCGTGATTACGTAAGCGTTGCATTACTTATGCGAGTGCATGCGTTTCATTTGGCGATCGTTAGAGCGTCGACGTACAAAGTTGAAACATTTTGAGATTACTTAAAGGAAAGGTTCATTTTCATATTTTTGAACATTGGTGATCGTTAACATTTGTAATTCTAATCTTATCCTGAATACGAAGTTCGTCTATGCAGATGTGACCATTCACGAGGGCTTAAGTTTTAGTGTATAGCAATCCTTTTTAATAATTAAACAAACGAAGCTTTATATCTAAACTAACTGTGCCCGCGGCTTTACCCGTATGGAAATCAGACAATTTGCAGCCTATGTTCTTCCCCTGGATGCAACATATGTCATTACCAATTTTCATCGAATTCGGTTCAGCACTTTTTACATGGTTGGCGAACAAAATAATAAACCGACAGACAGTCAAAAAAAATTAAAACTATCGAAATGTATTCTGTAATCGATCGTCTGAAGCCCCGCACAGTATTTTCTCTTAAATATGTATAGATTTACTCTTGTTGTTGTTAGCCTTTTATTATAAGTATATATAAATAAAATAACAGAGGTCGGTCGATTTGTCTGCATCACGCAAAAATTACTAGGTACTTGGTCCACTCATCTAAAAAAAATCACGGTATTTACATTTAATACAACGTTATTAAAGTTTTACCAAGGCAAACGAAGTCGCGGGATATCCGATCCGATAAAAGTGGTCGATCCAACTGAAAAGTTATTTGTAAATATTTTAGAATTATTAATTATGAATAATATGATATCAATATCCAAAACCATTTTTATTTATTTAACTTCTTAAGACTAAAATATGCAGTAAGTAACTCGAAACATCGAAACAGTTTAATAAAATGAAATATTTTTTAAAAAATCAGGATGTTGGGATTTTTGTAATAAGTCTCATCTAATGTGTACTGACGATTTGGGCCTATGGTATAAGATGGTGGTAACACGCCTACAGTGATTGGTTCTTTTAAATAATGCCACCGTAACACAGCTGTGGGTACTTTACAACAGACTATGAATATTAGGAATGTACCTAACCAAGACCAAATTGTAAAAAGCCCTCCCATTAATCTATAGTTCGCGCAACTGTCTGACCACACCACACAAAACCTTAGTTCTTCACAGTTTGTACAACAGTTCAATTATTCTCAAAGTATTGTAACGCACCTAAATCTAGAACGATATTTAATGTTTGAGATGACGAGTAACGCCTTATTAAATAACTAGTTTTGTACCCGCGGCTGCACCCACGTTTCATATATTCTTCACTGCGTTTTAATTTTTTAACACGGAACCAAAAGCCAAACCTAATTTTCCCAAAAATTTTAGTAATAAGATAAAGTCAAAATATTTCTAATAAATTCAAACACTTGGCCGTAAAACTATGCATTGAATCGGATTTTATTCAACTTTTTATGAGTTGTAACTTTTTATATGCATATTCCTAATATTTTCGAAAATCAAAAGCATCCTAAGTTACGCAAAGTAACTTTAGCTATCTACCAAAAAAGTTCAGACAAAATTGGTCCGGCTGTGCCGTAGATTACCTGGAACAAACAGACAGACAGACAAAAATGTTAAAAATTGTCTTTTTGGTATGTATAGGTATCGTATACACATTAATATGAATTTCATTCAAAATTGTTATTTTAACATTACAAACAGACACTTCAATTTATTAGTATAAATAATAAATCGACACACGATTCAAGCATTGAGTAATAGATCAATAAAGCATTGCTGATCGTTGAGACCGGGCCTAGTTATTGGAAGGTCATGTTTTGTGTAAGCACATAGACCTCCAATCACTAACATATGGATGAAAATACAAACATTTGAATAGTTCCTGACATGCTAATTATATGCCTTTATTCATAGACATATAGACAATCTATACTAATAAATAAAATTGAAGTGTCCGTTTGTATTTTGTAATGTCAAAATTATTTTTTTTTACTACATAAATATGAAAGTATATACGACAACTATACCAAAAAGTACAACTTAAATTTTTTTTATCAGTCTCTCTGTTTGTTCCGAGTAATCTCCGGAACGCCTGGACCGATTTTGACGGGACTTTTTTTAGCATATAGTAGAAGTTATTCCGGGTAACTTAGGGTACTTTTCATTTTCGAAAATAATTAGGGTTCGCGTAAAAAAATAAGTCATAAAAATTTGAATAAAATCCGATTTAATGCACAGTTTTACGGGCAAGTGCTACAATTTATGAGAAATATTTTTACTTTATCTTAGTACTAATTTTTTTTAAAGAAAATAATTAGGGTTCTGTAAAAAAAAATAAAACGCTGTGAAGAATATATGAAACGCGGGAGCATAATAAAGATCAAGAAATTATATCAAAATATATGTAATCGAAATGAATATAGTACTTTAATACAAAAATATGTTGAGAATGTTTCCTATAAGTCCTTATTATATGAGTAATAATTAAATAAGAGATTTAAAAAATAATGTCCCGAACAAAAATAATAAAACTGTTGAAGCTCTTCTTGAGTTTAAATTAAATAGTTTAAATTTAATTAAACTATTGTAATATAATTTCAGTGCAAATATTATTATAGAAAATCAGAACCTCAAAAAAAATATTACGTATTTCGAAACTACATATGTATGCATAATGTTAGCGATTTAAGTTTCAATGCTATTTCATACAAATTTGATCACAATTGGTCCAGTAATTCTTTATAATATTGGTAAACTTGATAAACAGAAAGATAAACAAAAATTAAAAAAAAAAAACTAATATTAATATATTTTGTGATTACTCCTAAAAACTAAGAAAACATTCGCCTCTTTAAAATTACAAATATCAATGAAATTATATAAAAAATCATATCAGTTAACCCCTTGAACACCTTCCTGGCGTTTACGCCAGCATTCCATTATTTTCCTATTGTCTTTCTATTCTTTCATTTTTATGGGTACTCGACACATTAAGTATAGAATCTATGTCTATTTTTATATGATTTGACCAATCTGTTGAATAAACGTTCTAAATAGCGTATGTCTTTTATCTTCTATTGATATAATTCAGACGAAAATTCTTCTTAAAGCACTAGGTAGTTTAATTAGATTAAAGGTCCCGTGAAAACATTAGCAATAAGGTTGCTTAAAGAATTTTGTTTTTATACCGGCGAAACAATATGAATACAATGAACCAAATGGCAAATATGTTACAATTCACGGCCTTCAAAAAGCGACTATTCACTGACCTAAGCCGTCGTCATGCCGGCCCGATACTACCACAACAAAACCTTGAATACACAGGTAGGAACAGAAAAAAAATAAACGACGAAAGCACATAATGACCTTTTACATGTGCGGATGCTTTTAATCCCGTGAACAATTTCTAAAGATTAAATTTTTAAATGAAACTTCTTTAGCAGCGTTGAACGAATCTCGCCAGCGGAAAAACTTATAGTTTCGCGTTACGTCAGCCGTCAACATGATACAGAGTGTGAAATATAAGATGGCGTTAAGAGCTGGCGCTCAGAGATATATATTAAAATGTATACTTACGCAGCCTGCGTATGTCGTATGTTTTGATTGAAATGAACAACGTGAAAATGTAGCGCCAATGGATGTAAAAACCAGATAAAGGTTATATGTTAAATTATTAAATTATGTTACGTTAATAATTTCAACAACAAAAAAAAAACAGTTTTTCCAAGTTTTCGAGTTGTCACTTCTGTCAGCAGTCCCCATGGCTGCCTTGTTTTTTTCCTTAACCCCTTGAGCACTAACCTGGCGTTTACACCAGCTTTCCATTGTTTTCCTATTGTCTCATTTTTATGGGTAATCGACATATTAATAAAATAATAGCCTAATCAGTCTCAATAATAAATTTATTTTAATAAAAAAATTGTAGTATTCTGATCGTTAAGACCGACGGAATATAAATACGATATCCATAGGTGCTTGAGACGTTTAGTTTGACTGTCACCGTATGGTAGAAAATTGAGAACTGTTCATTTCTCAGTATCTATATGAGTCTGTCACCGCCATTCTTGAGCTCGCGTGGCAAAAGAACCGCGCTTTCATTCAGGAAAACGCCTTTAACCAGCGTTTACAGACTTGTATTATTATTTATCATAAATAAATAACTGACATATATATAGAGAGATCCCTTCGATAAAATAAAAATCAAACGTTAAAACTATATTAATGAAGAAATGATGTTACATTTAACCAAAGAGTTCGTACGAGTTCTATTTATATTATAATTTTAATATCGATATCACGTTTCAAATATACACAGAGTACTGAAAAATGACTTCTTTTTTTTGTAGAATTCTATTTATTATGTAGGTATACCAGTCCGTAAATAGCTATTGATATTATCTATTGGCATTCACTAGATTCTACACAAAGCCGTAAATAGGTATTGATATTTTCTATTGATATTCGTTCGCTTCTATTTTTAAACCTCGATTGATAACATTCTATTTGAACAGAGCTGAATTTTGTTCATACCATGAAACTATGACGCAGGTTTGCATTTTTGATATTTTTTTAGTGACAAAAATAACAGTTTTATTGATTTTATTTGAACACTGTTGTATTTGAAATCGTCTCTTGTTTTCAATAACCAATCTTTAACACGAGTGTTTGAAGCAACATTTGATATTTCATGAATATATATATATATATTTCCAGCCCGTAGACACGTTTACATTACAAAGAAATTAATATTTATTAAAACAAAACCGCAAAAGTATATTTATTAATCGAGCAAAAGGGTTGGTAACTTCAAAAGAATGTAGTCAACTTTTTGTTAAAAACTTTTTAACTTTTCAAACAACTTAAGAAGGCAATTTTACTGTAGCGTAATTACTTCAGTAATTTTTAACAAAGGTTATTAAAACAAATGTACATTATACCTACTTAGAAAATGTTAAACAGTAAATATATTTTAATTGTAAAATAAGTTCAAAATATATTTGTTTTTTTTTTTATTGAAGTTCAGCAAAGTAAACTGATGGATACGAAATAAAGTATAGCCGAGTATAGGTTGATGATAAGTGAGAATCTATAGAAAGTCGTACTCATCAAGCTGGACTACGTCTACCGCAAATATAGTTTCTGTATCTTTATGTACACTTTCTATGCGACAATGTAACGAGTTTGTCTAAATATTCCTTTTAAATAAGATAATGGTTGACTCCTTGGACATTAACAAAATTATATTAGGTTCATTTTTATTGCAAAAAGAATATTTACAAAAAATTAGTTAGGATCATAAATTCTAAATCAGACGCAAAATACATCGATCGTAAACTAAGACAAGTAAACACTAATTCACTACAGTTATTTCAAACTTGTTACGTATATTTTTGACTTTTATATTTTGATATATAGCTAGTGGAACGAATAAACAGCGATCTTGTTTTTGAATAAAATAAATGATCTTGCGGATCCTTACTCTTTCTGTCTATTACAGTGGTTCCCAACCAGTAATCCGTGGATCATCGGTGGTCCGCAGCAGCCATAACGTGGTGGGGCGAAGGTGCATCACCGCGTGCCGCGAATGGTAAATTAATAGTAAGTAAAGACCGCAGGATTTAAGTAATAATATTCATTCCAGGATTATCGAACTTGCGAAGAAGACGCAAACTCAAGTCGTATTATACTCAAAACATAACTTTGTAGTTAAAATATTTTCTATTAAAATAATTATTTTAATATGGTCCCAGCTATCGACAAAAAACAAAGTTGTCCCTTCCTCAAGAAAAGTTTGAAAACCACTGATCTATTATGTTATGTTTATGTGACGTAATAAAAGATGAAATCGAAATACTAATATCAAAATATGAATAATATGAAAATGTTTGGTGATTTTATTCAAAGTGAGTTCAAAGGGTATATTTCAATAGTAAATAAATAGGAAAGTTTCGTACGCCATACTATTTGTAGCGCGTCGGGTAATTGCAGCAACAGAACAGTAAAGCAAACAAACTTGTCACATCATTTTATCTCCAGATACGTGATGTTATATGTATCACATACTTGCACGAGCAAATGTAACCGGCTACTGTACCTAAATAACTCGGTTTTGTATAAAGTAAACACTCCATCCACGCTTTAAAATATATTTAGCGATCAAAATATTGAATAACCAGCCGTGTGCCCGCGGCTCCGCCCGCGTTTCATTTATTCCTCACAGCGTAATATAGTTTTTAAATATGTAATCATTGGAAAATAATTTTTTGATGGTGCTGTCCAATGAATAGTATTTTGTAAGTGATTGCATGAGTTTAAATTTTCACTCGGAACCTCTAATTATTATGGAAAAATAAAAGTAGCCTTAGTTACGCGGAGTAACCTCAGCTATCTGCCAAACATGGTTTCGTCACAAACGGTCAAGCCGTCCCGGAAATTAACCGGAACAAACACACACAGGCAAAAATTCATATGTATTTAGTAAAAAAAATGTTATATTGATACACACACTACACTTCAATTTTATTTATTACATAACATAACAAGCTCACGCCTGTTATCCCCGAAGGATTAGGCAGTGGTGAAGTAGCGAACTACACCACCCACATTTCGCCGAGCTTAGTTCCGTCCCAGATGGGAAAAGGAGTGAGTGAGCCTGTCGCCATATCGGGCACAAATTTCAGACTCCGGGATGATACTGAGTAGAAAAACCCAATATCACTTGATCCGACCCGGGGATCGAACCCGAGACCTCAGAACGACAGTCGTACAACTGTCGTACAACATACAACTGCGCAACCGACGAAGATTTATTAGTATAGAGGAAAAAAAGCGTTATAAACTCAAATATTCTTTTTATGGAATTCGTTTACTCAGGTAGTGTGATATTTTTAGCAAAGCAAGTCATGAGTGCCATGACCCCTAGAAGGCAACACTCTTCCGACATGGTCCGCTTGCCACCCCAGCAGTGGCATCCGGTCGGCCGACTTTATCGCTTCATCGTGTTGTTTCCGTCGATTATTTCTAGCAAGGAACCAACGAACTGAGTGCCTACTGGCCCTTAAAGTTTGACCAGGTGGATATTGTATTAGCTATTATTATTTGGAATGAATTAAAAGAAAATTATTACAGTTAAACGAAAGCTGTGTAAAATCAATCTAGGCTCATCTCTAGGCTTAGTGTGTTTACCATCCTTGCCCTCATCTCCTCTTAATATCAGGTGACATTGTCATAATTTGTTAATTGAAATTAATAACATAACCTACCATATAACATTTATCGGGTTTCATATACTTTATTCAAAATCAAAACATATGATAGCTTAGTTAAGTATGGATTTTATTTTAATTTACACTTGGCATAAGGTAGCATGTTGACGGCTGACGTCACAGCATTGGTAACGCGAACCGATAATTTTACCCTACCGAGAATCGTTTAAACCCGCTATAGAAGTTTTCACTTTAATAATATAATCTCTGAAATCCACGAATCGTGTTAAGTATAAAAATATACAAAAATCAAGTTATTAACCAATTAAATAAGATACATTTCAATGTGAAGTACATTTTCGTTAACAAAATTAACACATGTAGTAGATAAATGCATTGAATCGGATTTCATTGACAATTTAATGAGTTTTTTTTACGGGGAATCTTAATTATTTTCGAAAAATAAAAGTAGTCTTAAGTTACGCGGCCGTCAGGTGAGAATGTGATCAAAGCAGCCAAACAGTTTAAAAAAAGCTTTAACAAAACACATTAATTCACTTCTTCAATATGTCATGAAAAATTGAATAATAAATTGAAGGAAACAATTATATCTTTTTATTTCAGTAGGTACCTATAAATCGTTTACAAAAATGCCATCTAGCACCATTTGAAATAAAAAACGTGACATAAATAAAAAAATACATAATAGTGCGTCAAGCAAGTACTAGATGGCGTTTTAGATAATTATAGTAGTCTGGCCATTACAGTAGTAGGTAGTACTAGTACCATTATTATTCATCTCTGGTACTAGGTAGGTACGTATTCTTGCCATTAATCCCATATAGAACAATATGTCAAAAATTACATATGAAAGTGGTTAATAAAGCCTTGTGTAAATATGAGTATTCTTTTCATGTTTTTACTGTAGCATGTAATAAAAAAGTAGATATTATATTGTAGGACAAAATAATATTCATTTATGAGGTAGTAGGTAGATATTTACCTGAGAAAAGTAAGGCGGTAGCACTGCCCTCTGGTCGTCTAGTCGAGAACACTGTACTCGTTCGAGCAATTCAAACAACTCCGTCTGCGCACGTGCGCCCCCTGTCGTCGTAGAGCTCCATGGAGTCGATATGTGCTGCCGCCTATCGGAAGAAAAAAAAAGAACTGTATTAGTTTGCGTTCACTATGTGATACAAACAATATTAACTAGATGGCGTTAACGAACATTATGTACTCGAACCTATTTTTTGTAATTCAAACATTTTAACTTTTTAAAGTTAAATATATTATTACGCAATATACATTGTTCAATTACAAAACGAATAAACGTCGTACATTGTGCTTTGATGTTTAGAAAGTATTCGCATAAGTACTTGATAATGTACTCTTCAAGGATAAAAAATATTTTAAATACCAAAACTAAAAAACTTGAATTCAAAATTATCGATTGTTAATAAGCATGACATCTAAGAAGAACGAATCACAAGAAACTCTTTAGTAAACAATAAAAACTAATGTTTTACATGATCGCAATTTATGTGTATATAAATACAGATTATTTTTTTCCACTGTTCCAACAAGGTGCAACCAAAAATAGCATCTTTATGTCTTAATTGTATTGTACTCAGATTTTAACAGGTATTTTTCTGCATTAGAAAAATGCAGCACTAATATTAGTAAATATATATGGAATAAGTTAGGACAACATATTTGTAAACATGGTCAATTCAATCTGTCAAATAATGAGAACTGTCTGATTCCATTGCAACAATTTACCTAAACGTAGTAAACAACTAAATATTCATGAGAAATAGTTCAATAATATTAATAAATAAAAATCCCTATACGCGAACTTTTTAGTTTTCATTTTTCAAAATACTACGTACAAACCTCATGTGATAATTATTGATGAAATTAAAATAAAAACAGTAGGTAGGTATTACGTATTCAGCTTTCAATCAGTCAATGCATTGAGATATCCACTTACGGATAAACTGCCATCAATCAATTCCACTTTTATTTCCTAAGAAGAGGGTTTCGCAGTTTGAACGAAGGATTCCCTGAACAATAGGGTTCGTTATGTATTGTTGAAGAATAAAGTATGGTAATGCAAAAGTTTCACTTTATTTTTATATCTACTTAATCAGAGCGGTTTGTTTGAAAGGTCAAAATGTAAGTTGAATATTTATTTCTACCCAGATTCTTTAAATTCACAACAGCCTGTAATCGTTCACTTCTATAATAGACAAAGGCGTCTAAGGAGAAAAACAGACTGTCTTAATTAAAAACTTTAAAATAATATTTCTTCAGATACGATGTTTGACTTCTCTTTGTAAGTAAATCCAAATTAGTTTATGTGTGCGAAAAATAATTGGTAAAAGCCGAATCGATATTCCACTTTCATAATCACATCTTCCTTAAAATGTAAATATTTGTTTGCCGTGAATTATAAATACTTACCTACCAAAATAGTAATTTTCTTAAAATTCAAAGTTTACACGTGGAAATGAATAGAAAAATATTGCGCAAAAGTAACAAGATATAGAACATATTCTAACAACTATTGTTTTTTTTTAAATATAGATTATTAATATTATTGTAATAAGTCATATAATATCGTATACAGAAACATAATAAAAGCGATATAACTACACATCCATAAATAAAAATATCATCAATTATAATACATACTGTCTGCTTTATTTCTCTTTTATTCAAACTTAGACAAAAATGTCTACATAATGAAGACAGACTTTCTATTCCTTGTAGTAAGAGTTCCAGTTGACATAATATACCCATTACCTTGAGGTACGTTTCTAATATTGTAAGCTAAAAATCCGAGTCTTACAGTTTTTATTATTAACAGATTTATCACTCATAATATAATTTATGTTTACGTTTTGAGAACAGCTGTACGTCATCTGTAGTTTGCAATAAGCCATTGTTTCTCAAGCTCTGGGTCGCATTCAGGAAAATGGTAGTAGGAATGTGTTAAAAAAAAATTATATACGGGCAGCCGCGGGCACACAGCTAGTCTTGAAATAAATCTATCTCTATAGTAATACATAAAATTGAAGCGTATGTTCTTATGTCAAAATTATTTTGTTTACAATTACACAAAAAAAAAATTAATTTTTTTTGTCTGTTTGTAATGGGTAATCTCCGGAACGGCCGGACCAATTTTAACTGGACTCATTTTGGTAGATAGCTGAAGTTACTCCAGGTACTTTTAATTTTCTAAAATAATTAGGGTTCCGCGTAAAAAAATTAAACTCATAAAAATTTGAATAAAAAATCCGATTCAATGCACAGTTTTACGGGTAAGTGATATTATGTATGAGAAATATTTTTACTTTATCTTGGTATTAAATTTTTTTAAGGAAAATAATTTTTCGTATAAAAAATTTTTCGTTCCGTATAAAAAAAATTATAACGTAGTGAAGAATATATGAAACGCGGGCGCAGCCGCGGGCACACACCTAGTAAATAAATAAACATTTACCCGGATAAAGTGGTCAAACCTTAAAAATAGTCATATAACTACTAAGTATAAAAACATATTAATATATTATAGTAGTGAAAAAGGTTCTAAATTTTTTTCCCTTGTGCCGTTAAAATGTTAATATGTATCGGTACATATTAAATTCTAAAGATATTCTTTATGTAGAGAGTCAGTATACTATATTGTAACAAGAAGGTAGCTGACTAAAAGAAAACGCTGCCACGGTGACGTCAGTTCGACGCATAAACGGAGGCTTCAACTGGGGAGTGGGGCGTCGACGCATGACTTACGTTCGAACGGAGGCGGAGACGGAGGGACGCACCCCCTGCGCGGAGGACGTCGCAGCGCTGCACATGGCGGCAGCCGGGGTCACTGCACCCCCCCCCATCCCTGCGACAGTGCTTGACCGCAGCCCGGTCGGCCGCGGGCGTAGGAGGAAGAGGAGTGAGGGGGAGGAGGAGGACGAGCTGCGAGTAGGCAGGAGGACGCGCTCGCTATCGTCCCCCACCCCCCCGCTTCACCCGGCGAAGAAGCAGCTGACTGCATGGGCAGCTGCGGAGCGGATGCTGGCCGCGAGGTACCCCGGCTTAACGGTCCCAGTCGGGACCGGAGAGCCAGTACCTCCAACCTCAGCGGCCGCTCCGCTCCCTCAGCGCCAGCGCAACCGTTCATTGCGGCAGCCACCTGCGGCTCAACCGAAGCCACCTGCGGTCAACCCGCAGAGCAACCTGGCCGTAGCCGGAACCACACGTGCTACGCCGCCCGCGCGACCCGGACCCAGCGTCGTGAAAGTACGGGTGGCAGCACCCGCGGGCACGACGCTGACACCGACACCGGCACCACCACCAACATTCGCGGCGGCGGTCGGAGGACAGCGTCAACCGACGCCAGGGACGTCGGCACCTCCGACCGCCCCCAACGCCAGCAGCAGCAACAGCAGCAACAGCAGCCACAGCCGGACGCACCGAAGGGGCCTTCAGCCCCCAACGTTAAGCAGGCACCGGCACCCAAATATCCTCCACTGATAGTGGAGCGTCTGCCAGATTGGCAAAGACACTTCAAGCTGCTGACCCAACAGCTCGGCAGAGCACCGAACGCGCGCCCCTTTGGGACAGGGGTGAAGTTCGTGCCGGAGAGTGTAGAAGAGTACCGTACGGTACAACGCTACCTCACCAAGGCGGAGTGCGAGGAAGGGGTAGCCTGGTTCTCGTACTCGTTGCCTGCCGAGCGAAGCCTCAAGGTGGCTCTGAGGGGACTACCCTCAGACACGGACCCCGCTGACATCATTGCCGCCTTACAGGAGCGAGGCTTCGAACCCGAGTTCGTAAAGAACATTATGGCGCGTGGAGGTCGCCCGGGTTCCGTATTCCACGTCGTCCTGAAGCGGACACCCACATCCCAGGATATCTACACAGTAAATGAATTACTGTGTATGAGGGGGATTAAGATAGAAGCCTGGCGCGGTAAGACTGGTCCCGCCCAGTGCCACAGATGCCAACAATTCCGGCACAGCTCGATGCAGTGTCATAGAACACTCGCTTGTGTCCGGTGTGGAGAACCACACGCTGCACGTGACTGTGGTCGCTCAGTTGAAGAGCCACCGACCTGCGCCAACTGCGGAGGACCTCACCCTGCCAATTACAGGCAGTGTCCGGTCTTCCGTAGGGAAGCCAGGTACCGGACGGCTGGCGTTATTACGCGCACTGGCGACCACATCTCAGGACGCGCGACGAAAGGGTCAGCACTACCTCCGCGGACAACAGTAGGGGAGACGGCGTCAGCGTCGCTGATGGCGCCGGCCAATGAACCTACAAGCCGCGGTGCGACGACTGGTCCTGGGAGAAGACGCCGACGCCAGAATAAGAAACCCGCGGTTCAGGATCGTACCGCGGGTGCGTCGAGAGATAAACCCGCCCCTCTGGTACCTCCATCCCCCCCCCCCCCTCAGCAGCTTGACACTTTGACCGCGACCCTCGGTGTCCTGCAGGAGATCTTGTCGGCCGTAAAGGAGGGTGAGAAAGGTCAGAAGGCCACCCTATTGGGATTACTGAAGCTCCTAAATCCCAATGCTTGAGTTAAGGGTGTGCCATTGGAATGCCCAGGCGCTCACGGGGAAGAGAAGGCTACTCATAGCCTTCCTCCGTGAGCAAAAGATTGACGTGATGCTGATATCGGAGACTTTCCTGCGTCAAGGCGAAGAGTTTCGGGTCCCTAACTACTTCGCATACAGGAAAGACGAGAGGAGTCCGACGAGTGGCCGCCCGTACCGAGGACTTTTAGTCCTCGTCAAGAGGAATGTCGTACATCAGCCAATACCCTTTAAAGAGTACCAGTCACTCTACGCTCTGGGGGTTATTGTTGCACGTCGATGGTCGGGACTTGAAGGCTTACGCCATATACCGACCAAATTACCAGCCCACTCAGATGCTGGAAAGAGAACTTGAGGAATTAATGGCGGGAGGTACGCCAACGATCATGGCAGGAGATTTTAACGCGAAGCACACCTCCTGGAACTCCTCATGTAATACGCAACCTGGTCGACAACTCTTGAAGCTTGCTGAAGACTATAGCTTTGATATCCACGGCCCAGATGAGCCAACACATCATAGCCCGAGGTCGCAAGACGTTTTGGACATAACGTTAATGAAAGGGCGCTTGAATCCACCGAGGCAGACAGTACTGCCGGATCTACCCTCGGACCATAGACCTGTCCTTCTCGAAGTCTCCGAGTCACCTACGCGAGTACTATTCCCAGCATCACGTACGCGGATTGATTGGGCAATATTCGTGAAGGAACTAGAGAGCACCACACCGACGCGAAAGATGTCCACGCCGGAAGATGTGGAACGGATGACGGGTGAACTCACCCATTGCATCCGCAGTGCCCGAGAAAAATCTACTCGCACCATTCCAACGGGGTCGAGGCTCAAACCTCTTCCCCGACGGATTCAGGATCTCATTAAAGAGAAACGAGCGCTGCGGAGGGAGTGGCAGAATACCCGTTGCCCCTTCACGAAGACTAGACTTAACTCGATGGTGACACGAGTTAAAATTGCCCTAGATGACCATGCAGCCGAAGCGTGGGAGAACCATATAGACGAGATTATCACGGACAGCTCGGTCCCCTCAGTACACCGTCTATGCAAGCAGCTATCGAGCACACCGGAGCCGGTCCGCCCCTTATTGGGCGAAGATGGCTACCCACGCTTCACAGCAACTGATCGGGCGGAGATCTTTGCTACGTGTTTGGAGGAACAGTTCTCCCCGAACGACGAAGCGGACCTTCAGCACGTCTTCAATGTGAACCGACACCTAGACAGATACTGGGCTGAGCCTGTAGTCGGCGGCAGCCCGGCAGACGCCCTGTTCTTCACCCCGGCCGAAGTAAATCGCGTGATCGGGAAACTGAAGCCCAGGAAGGCCCCCGGCGCGGATAACATTACCACTGTAATGCTGCGTCACCTGCCGCTGAGAACACTCGCGGCGGTGACGCGGTTATTCAATGGTATTATCCGCTCGGGGCACTTCCCGAATGACTGGAAGCTCGGACTGGTCCGCATGTTACCGAAGCCCAGGAAGAACCTGCAAAGACCAGAAAACTACAGGCCAATCACTTTGCTCAGCACGCTGTCTAAGGTGTTCGAGAGGCTCGTGCTGGCCAAGATGCTGCCGCACATGAACCTGAGAGCCGAACAGTTCGGGTTTAGAGAGCATCACTCTACTGTTCTCCAACTCACGAGGGTCATTGATATAATAGATACCGCAAGAAGAAACAAACAATACGTCGCAGTTGTACTACTGGACATGGAGAAGGCGTTTGACAAAGTATGGCACCAGGGGATGCTATACAAACTGTTAACGACCACCACGATCCCTAGGAAGATTCTCCATGTCCTGAAGTCTTTCCTGGAAGACCGCCGCGTCCAAGTAGTGGTCGAAGGCCAAGTGTCTCGGGAGTTCCCTATGAGAGCCGGAGTCCCGCAGGGTAGCTGCCTCTCTCCTAGCCTCTACGCCGTCTACACCAACGACATGCCCGTGCGCGGGTGGACAGAACTCGCATTATTTGCTGATGACGCCGCCTACTTTCACGTAGATAATACGCCACTAGATGCGCAAATTGAAACCCAGCGTTTACTTGACACCCTTCCTGAATGGCTACGGAGATGGAGGCTGCGGGCCAACGTAGGGAAGACACAGGCACTCATGACTAGAGTGATGATGAGTAGATTACCACCTTGCTTGACGCTCCAGGGTAAGACTATACCGTGGAAGGAAAAAGTCAAATACCTGGGAGTCACTATAGATCGAAACCTGACTTTTTCAAGTCATGTAGGAGATGTGATCGCGCGGACAAGAGCGGCGAGGAGAATGCTGCGTCCAGTGCTCACCTCAAGGCTACCCTTGAGAACGAGGCTTGGTTTATATAAAACCTATTTGAGGTCACGATTTACCTATGCCGCCCCTGCATGGTTCAGTCGCTTATCGGAAACGAACAAGAGACGGCTTAGAGCCCAACAGAGCATCACGCTTCGCATGATCGCGGGGGCACCGCGATACGTTAGCAACCACGTACTTGCGCGTGACTTACGTGTAGAGAGCCTGGATGCGTTCATAAGCAGCCTTGCAACCAACATGTTCCGAAGAGCAGACACGTCGGCGCACGTTCACCTCCAGAACATCGCGCCGTTGCACGCTAGACCTCCCGACAGCCGGAGAGGGAGAGGTGAACACTTGTCATTAGTATATAGGCCTCAGGCGCGCGATCTCATACGCCGGTCCTCGCCTAGCTGAGTAGGTAGTTGAAGGAGGACCGTGTCTATGACCCGTATAGATCGGGTGCATCTCCCTGACCCCTCAGAGTCCGATCGACAGCAGGATTAGCTCCCAGAACTCAGAAGATTACTCCACGAGGGACGCACCTGTGTGCCTCACCCAGTTGACTTGTCCGTAGGCGCGGACAAAGGAGAGGCCACCGTCGAAGGGAATAGCCCTGATGCGGTTTCCCCGTGTCCCCTATTAGTTCGTAAGTTTAGCCTTAAGTGTAGTGTTGTGTAGTTTCTCTGGCTTTGTTTATTTATTCTATTTTTATTTGTATTTTATTGTTTTAAATTTATTATAATTTGTAAGTTATATCATAAGTTACATCTGTAATGATTTTTTAATAATAAAGAACCAAAAAAAAAAAAAAAGTTATAAAAAAATAAAGTTAGGAAAACACACGACACGCCGCTGCTAGACTGCTAGAGCAAAGGGTGCACACGAGAAGAATTGCTAGTATACGTTCGAACGGCCCGACCATACGGACGTACTAGGGAATCGCGATACAATTATTATCTGTGATAACTGTTCGCCTACATAATATTATTTTTTTAAATTCATTTCTGGTAGTTTTTAATAATATATTATAGTCACTTTATATTATAAGTTAGGGCTTGTCTTTAAATGTTTATTGTAAATTGTAAGTGAATTGATAATCGTAGGTTTTTTTACACAGTATTGGCTCCGTGTTTTGACTACAAACTCACCTGATATTAAGTTACAACGTGGTCTAGGATGGTAAACACACTAAACATAGATACTGGTTCTCAAATGTTGCTGCCGGAACACACCTATTGATACTTGGCGACAGGTTTTAATACTTAAGTGTGGTAGGTACCCAAAGGGGTATTATTAGCAAATGCCCTAACCCATGCTATGGTTTCCTCACAACGTTATTCTTCACCGAAAAATCAGGTTCATTATCAATAGAATAATGTACACTTTCGTCTTTCGAACCCAATACTCAACCACATATTGTTATTGAGTCACACATTTAGAAATTAAGACTAGAAAGAAATTTAGAATTAGAAATTGCGCCCCATAAAGTATACAGTAACTACAGATTAACTTTTCACTAAAAGACGTAGTCAAATTTAATACAAATAATTAATTCAAGTTAATAGAAGTTTACGGTAGCTATTTTGTCTGACGATATTGAGTGTCTTAGCATATATCGTTTGCAAATAAATCCATTATATTTTTTTTGCGGCGAGTACCTTCAGCACTCACCCACAAAGATACGGTGAAGCTGTTAAGGCCCTTTCTGTCAACAGCATTAACTAGTTAAAACAAAAATCCATTATAAATTTATGCCATCATACTTTTCAAGCTTTTAAATTAACAATTCTTTAAATTCGAAATCACTCTGAAACGACAAATGTGTTAGTGATATGGTCACTCAAAATATTTCAAGTTACCCACTTAATATAAAAGGCGTGAGGACAAAAATAAAATAATTTATCGTTTTGCTCTTGAATAATAATTTTCCGATTAAAGCAATTTAGTTCTAAATTATCAATGGAAATAAAACCGGTTATATACAATTTATGTATGCACTAAACAAAAGTGCCACGCGACAACGACCCTCCCATCTGTTGTCCGAGAAAGGAACTACGTACTGTAATAATAATGCAAGTCTGTGATTTATGGATCAATTAACTGACCATTCATCGACACCCTCTACAATGAAGCATAGACGTTTCCATTAGGGTTATCACTTTAGCAGTGACGTAGCTTGCTCTAAATTCAGGGCCACGACGTATCAAAAACTGTCGAGGGACCTTTATTTTTTTTTAACAGACCTGACGCTGTCAGCGAAAGTGCATTGACAGCTTTACTGGACTTTCAGGCGAGCGCTTATGGCACTCAACCTAAAAAACGGTAGCCAGCGCAACAGTACCAAAATGTTACTAACGAACCAAAATGGTATGAGCTACCAACCGTGTTAAAAATTCCGCGGAATTTGCTAGAGCAAACCAACTAAGAGTAAAGATTTTCGTATTGAATAAATTGAATAGTAATTGTTTATGAACAAATAAGACATTATTGTAAAATTTGAAATAATTATAAATAAATAACTAGGTGATTACTTTTAATCAGTGCTAATAAGAACCAATTTAGCTATACAATTCAAATGCATACCCTTTTTAACATACTTAATAATTAGTTCTTCAAGTTTTAACCTGCTCCTTAAAAATTTAAGCGAGATATTAATTTTTTTTGCTTCCATACATTGGGAAGCCTATAGACTCGGGGCCCCATTTCATTGATACGGCCGGTAGCTACGCCCCTGGACTTTAGCATAAATATTTGTATATCAGAAGCACATATACATATTCACATTTGCTTTACGTTAAGTTCATTCTAAAATATATATTGTATAGTAAACACTTAAATTTATTTTATTTATATTTTTTAAAATACAATATTAAAGTTTCAAGATTACAGATTCACATTTAAAAAATAACTAGTATTTTATTATTAAATAATTGTACAATAAAAAATAAAACGTTGTTTACACATAGGGCTAACAATTTACAATGTTGACACATGTTTATGAAATTGACATCCCTTTATACAACACGAAAAATAATTTCAAAAATAAATCAACATCAACAACACTAAACCGGTTCTGGCCATCTCAATCAAGGTTTGTTTGTTTTTCGACTTTGCGTAATTTCGTTTCGTTGAAGGGTCCTTTTATACATTGTTACGAAATTTTGATTGGCAGATGTTTCCGACTATAAAAATGTTTGTTGTTTTTTCAATCTGTTAGGTTGACATGCAAGTTTTTGACTTTATAATTTTAAAAGGGGTTATAGCAAAAATAACAGACATATACAAATGTATTTACTGTATTTGAATACTAAAAGTTCTGATATAGTAAAAAAAAATTGGTATTAAAATTATTTTCAATCTCTAACTAGAAATAGAGTTAGTATAGGATATATTGATTTTTTATCTAATGTGAAATTATTCAAAAACGCTACTATCTTATACTATTAAGCGAGCAATTCTTGTATGTATATGTAACTTTGTAATCTATGAGTTGTAAAGTTCCATAAAAAACATACAAAATCAAAACATGATCGTGTTTCTTGTCGGCTCTTCTCGATGGCTGAGCTGTTGTCCGAACAATTGGTGGTATTTTAACGTTCATAAGCACCTCATCAGGGCGTAAATTGAATAAAATAATTTTTAGTTTGAATTTAACTAGACAGATAAATTGAAGCAAATTAAAACACATGAATAAGTTCACGTCCTTAAAACACCCAGGTAAGCTCGATCACTCAGGTACTATTGTTTTAAATAAGAAAGATTCGTATATAATAACGAATTCATTTTATGATTTGCGATCACATTGATACTGATAATAAATAAAGATTCTGGTAAATTCTATATCAACAAAATCGCTAAACTATACTGTGTATAAGTCAAAACTATATTATCTATAAAGAAGTTGCTAAAAACAAACGAGAAACATGTTATATTAAGGAACCTATATCAGGTAGTAGATTTCTAGAATGAAAAACTTACCTCTAATGTTGATTCTACTCATAAATAAAAATATAACCTCTACACGAATGAGAAAGTTTTAATCATTTAAACTTGTTATAGAGAAAATGTATAATATTTTTTCCAAACAAGTAATTCTATCAAAATTATCGTAAAGAAAACTCAATTCAACTAAAAGTTAACAAGCTAAATAAGTTAACACAATTCACAATAACATGAAAAATAAAACATAAAAACTTTATAAAAAAACGAAGTTATTTCTTTCTTTTTTCTAAAAGTTCTATTCTACCGCGAACTAAAATATTCGCAAACAACAATTGTACGGGGAACGGAATATTTTATACTCGTCGCGCTACAGGGATGTCGTTTGCGTAAATATATAATAGTATTTGCGGTCAACTCTTGCATATCAATGTACAACCGGACAGTGGATGTTTATTCTCTACTATTACAACCCCTATTTTACTATGGGCAGTGTAAAATGTTGTCTAAATGTATAATGGAAGGAATAAATCTACGTACAGATTTTTATTTCTCTTCATACAGTCATTGTGTGTTATCGGTGCCTTGTTTTAATTTCATAAGCATCATAGATTTCACTCAATCGTCGCTTCCGATGAATACGCTTTGTGATAACTCTTAACACACTCCTTAGACCTATGGTTCGTTCTCAACCGTTCCTTGACGAGGGACCACTTTGAAGTCATTATTGATAGCAGGGACCACGATGAATAAGAAAAATAGAGTGAGTAAATATCGTAAATGTATAAATTTACAAAACTCAATTTGATTACATTATTATTTTGAATTACTGTAAATTTTAAGCTTGCGACGTTTTTTTTACATATTTGGTAATTCTGGAAGTGATATTATTGCTCAAAGCTACTCCACCAGCTCTTTCCCCTGAATTATAAATCGTTCGCAGAGCATATTTTGGACATGTTCGAAACAACTGCATAGACAGACTAGTTTCTTATATCAATTTACAATACGTTAAAAAAATTAACAAAAACATCTATATGTTTTGAATTTAGAGATATTACATAGAACTTAGATAGTATATAGAATATCAATTTTAATTATTTTTTTTTAATAACAAAGATAAATAGTAGGAAATAATGTGTAAATTACAATAATTTAATAAATCTATTTCTATAAATAAAAACAGAAACAAAAGAGCCTGAAACCTAATAAAACTTAGTATAACAATATTATTATACCAAAATAAAATAAATAAATTCAAACTTAAGATAACGTGTGTTTTAA
The DNA here is from genome assembly GCA_014132275.2 of Samia ricini. Classification (NCBI taxonomy): domain Eukaryota; kingdom Metazoa; phylum Arthropoda; class Insecta; order Lepidoptera; family Saturniidae; genus Samia; species Samia ricini. The sequence goes on from AP028159.1 coordinate 9,165,562, forward strand.
CTTTGCCAATTAAGCGAGTTTCGTCTGCCAACACCAAGATATAAACTTTCAGTTCGGTTCGAACCAGTCAATAGTTAACCGTCAGCTATCATCGGTTAATCTTTTTAGAACTTTTTAATGATACATCTTGTAGGGAAACGAACACATGTTTCTTAACGGTATTTAAAGTCTTATAAATGCTACAGAAACTTATTTTAATAGATACATACATTGTGGGGGGCAGTATTTTATTACGGCGTTGCTTTGTTGTATGTATTTATTTAATCATCTTTAGAGATTTTTGCTAATTTAAACTCTTTTTAGTGATTTGTTACACCACACAAGAGTATTTCTTATCGTAAAGATATTTTTGTTAATTTGACTCATAAACACACTAGCTGTGTACACGCGGTTTCGTCCACGATTCACATATTCTTTAAGTGTGAGTGAAAAAATGGAAATAACGTTTCATTTACACCTAACCTAAAAAAATGAATGAAGAAAAAAAAATGAGTCTTTTGTGTTTATTAGCAGAAAAATGTACATAAGAGCAATTAAAAAAAACAAATTAGGAAGGGTCGATAGAATCCAAAAAATTCCGCGTAGAATGGTAGCTGTCCCATCCCGATATATTCAGTAGATTTGAGGTGATGGTGCATCAAAGTGCAAAAAAAACCCCATTTTCCTTATATATATTTAGAAGATTTACTTTATGTTAAGTTCATTTCAAAATATGCTAAGTTAATAACATATTCAAAACCGAATTATTAATACTAAATGTCATAGTAAGGAGTAATTTGAAAATTGTAGTTAATTGTTGCAAATTAGGAATATGATAAAACCAAACAGACTTAATTTAATGCATCTTTAACCATTATTATGACATAATCATCAAGTCGCAAAAGTCACACATCGACATCACCTACTTTGTATGTTATTTAACCTCGGCACGAACTTTTTACGAATATTATTTAGTTTATAAAAAGCAAAAACTAAAAAATTGCATCACCTTACTGTCCAACTAGATTGTATTCATCTGTCAAGAATTTCATTTGGTTTATTGTGGCATTTATGGTTATCGTATTGTATAATTGTTGTACTTACAATACATTGAAGTTAAAATATGCTTGTATTGAAATATTTCAAGGATCAGAACAGTTTTAAAAAAATAAACATAATACTACGGACGCTAGGTGTAAATTGTTACAACGTTCCAGTTCGACAAGGACAGCTTAAACGATTTATGAGCAGTCCCTTATAAGGAAGCGTGTCGGCAACCATGTACCAACTCAGATAACCTCATAGAATTCACCTGAGTCGTAGCCGTGTCTTGGCTTGTAAACAAGGTGTTGCCTTGTGATCTGTGGAGACAAGTCGAAAGCTGTATCTAAGACCACAAATCGTAAAATATATCTGATGATCGGACATTCATGTAATACTTGGAAATTGAATATGTGACGATAATATCTAACGCGATGCTAATATAGTATTTTTTTTAAATATTATCTTCATATAAATACGCTTGTAAAAAGAATTTAATTAAAATTTTGCTTCATTTTAGAGCCCAATAATATAGTGACGAATAAACTATAAAATAATGTAGAACTTTGTATAAATAAATATTACAACTTTTTAAAACGTTAATATAAAACTCTACTCTTCTGTTCTACTCAGATATATATTCATATTATTTAAGTAAACTTTTGGTTATTTTTACCCCCTCTTAGGGGTCTTTTTTTACCCCCACTACAAACACCTCTACATACGTAAGCATTTATATAATTTTGTATTAAAAAAAAACAAATGAAAATATGACTTGCGTAATCGCCATTAAGACACTCCATCCTCCATGTGATCAAAAATAAGCAAAACGTAAACCTCCCATTCCATTGAACCAAAAGACGTCCACTGCTGGACATAGGTCTCTCTCAAAGATCTCCACGACGACCGGTCTTTCGCCACTCGTATCCAGCGGATTCCTGCGATCTTCACCAGGTCGTCGGTCCACCTTGTGGGAGGCCTACCCACGCTACGTCTTCCAGTTTGTAGAAGCCATTCGAGAACCCGTTAGCCCCATCGGGCATCAGTTTTGTGAGCAATGTGCCCAGCCCACTGCCACTTAAGTTTAGCAATTCTTCAGGCAATGTCGGTTACTTTGGTTCTTCTGCGGATCTCTTCATTCCTGATTCGATCACGCAGTGAAAATCCAAGCATAGCCCTCACCATTGCCCTTTGAGCAACTTTGGGTTTTCTAATAAGGCCCATTGTCGTTTACAATACGCTTACATAACATTTGAACGGCCGTAAGCCGTAGGTAACTATCAATCAATAGAGGATACAAACATAATAATTGTAAAAGTTTGTTCGTCAGGTGTACATTTTTCAACATTTTTTTTTTACCTTTTTCGACGTCATAACATAACATAACATAACATGTTTCTGAGTTTGCATCGTTGTCGGCGACATGGGCGCGCGCGCATGACCGACACTTGACTCCGACATATTCAGCTCGGCTAAGAATGATTGATTGATCGCATCTGTTCAACGAAACCCTACCTTCATTCCGACGATGTGTCATCGTCAATTGTAAAATGACGATTCATAATACTTTATATTTAACCTTGACCCACTAGTGACAGGAACTAAACACAATCGAGTCAACTTTTCAGATTTTATCTGTAGATTACAATATTTTTCTGCGATAATCAATACTGACTGACGCACATATACTACGAGTATAAGCATCAAAATTCAATAATACAATGTATTAGTAACACCATAGAAAATTTACAAAGAAAAATATATTAAAGATATCTCTTCGACAATAAATCTTTTTAATCTTGATTACATATTGGATGTCCTGATTTTGTTTCGAATTTTATACCCTATCAATTACTGAATTACACATACTTCCGACATTACACCAAATTAAATTCAAATCAATCAAGGTCTTTTTGAATTTTTTATTACTTTTTCTTTATAATTTCTAAAAACGATATTGAATGTTTTTACACCCTATCAATCGCTCATTAATATATACTTCATGTTACACTGTTTTGGGTTAAAACTGAAGCCATTTTTTAATCTAAGATTCGAAATTGGTAACATAAAATTATAATGAAATGTACAGACAGAGCCTACAGATTTATTATTAGTATAAATATTAACAAAATGTAATATATTAAAACACAATAACCAAAACGTTATAACATATTATTAACACAAAGAACAAACTAAAGACGCGTGTGGTAAAAGCATTGTAATGAGAAATCTCAATTGTCACATTACGAGAGTCTCATTATCAGAAATGACTAAACGCACAAAAAGCTAAGAGCACTTAAATGAAACTTCTAATGTTCTACCTTTAAGCAGTGCCGTATTAAGAAGGTCATAGGGTCTATAGAACCTCTGGTAATTAATGTTTCTGCATTTTCCCACCAAGATGTAACTTAAACAACCAATTAAAGAAAAAATCAAATCCATACAAAGCCGAAGAAGAACCAACATTGCCCGAAGAATTGCTACAAGGTGACAAGGGAAATGGTGGATCGACGACCTGGTGAAAGTCGTGGAAATGCGCTGGATCCGGATGGCGCAAAATCAGTCGTTGTGGAGATCTTTGGGGAGACTTATGTCCAGCAATGGATACCTTTCAATGGATGAATGGATACAACGCTGAGCACTACCTTACATCTTAGAACATGAACTATAACTTAATGTGATGGAGATGATAAAAGTCAGAAATATATAACTTAATACACATCTGGTATTAAGGGTCGTACGCATAACGATAACATACACACTTGAAGCCACGACAAAAGCCTTTTAAAAGTGTCTAGTGAGAGTGTGAGACTACAAAGAGGTTTCCGGGATGCATGCAGCCCTCAGTAAACTAAAGGATTTTGGAAACAATGCTGGTCTAGAAAAATGTACAATAAATTTACCCCTATTTCTTACTGAATCTTGTATTTTTATGTGAACATTATACAGTTTATCGAAGAACATTCTCACAGTAAGAATGGAAGTAATGTATGTTACATGTGTTTTATAATAGTCTACAAAAATACTGCCTAAGACCATGGAGAAAATTCTATTCCTATTCCACGAAATCGCCGTTTTATTTGTACTACCGAGTTAGTATTTATCAGCGAGCAATGGATTTTTGCTAAATTCTTGCTACTACAAATAATGTTTTTTTCTTAAAAACTCATTAGCTAGCAGATGATTGCATCAACAAATAATAATAAAAAAATATAATTAACATTTACAATAATAGTACCTAAGCAATAAAATTACGAACGATTTGGCTATAACCAAACATGTAAGATTTTTTTGCGGAAGTATAAAATTAGTTATTTTTAGCGATGATCACAAAGCGTAACTGTTTAAATGTCTACTACAGCCGGTAGTTACATGGCAACATATATTTCATTGTTACGAAGATGTTTATTTGATAAAATAAAATTTATTAGAGCTCACTGATTCGTGCCTTCGCATAAATATATGTGTTTAAGTAAAAATTCCCATTTTAATATGAATATTAATAAATTAGATCTCTTTATAAGTAATTCTCATTTGTCCTGTTCTACCGATTCTTTTTTCATTTCTTATAAATATTTCAGACACTTCCTCCCGTACTAAAAAACTGTCAAGCAGTTAATTAATATGTCGATTACCCATAAAATGAGACAATAGGAAGACAATAGGAAAACAATGAAAAGCTGGCGTAAACGCCAGGTTAGTGCTCAAGGGGTTAATATAGTTTTTCTAGTTAGCACAGAACTAAGGATTAATGTGAAAAAATATCTTCTTTCTTAGATTACAATTTAAACATACACTTTAGGTTAGTTATATTAATTACTTATACTTTTATATTTATGAAAATACCTACAGTAAAACCCAACATTATAGTATCTGTAATCTGTTGTCATAACTATAATATAAAATACAATCAATCTAAAAATGATTATTATATATAAGATAGGAGAATGTTCATGGTATCTCCTTAAATTTAAAACATGCTGCATTCACACGAATGTCCGTCCCCTAAAAATCGCTAATGCAAGCTACCATGACCAATTAAAAATCTGCTACCAGAAGTTTATAGGAGTTTTCCAGTAGCAACACTTGGTAGTCAGTTCCTCTAGGATCAGTGAGTTACCATTTTAAATTACATAGTCATTTAACATCAAGTCAGATTGTGGTTAAATGCTAAAGCTTTACTGTATTAGAAACATTAAATCATGCGAACAAATGAAACAATAATAATAATTGATCAAATTCAAATTTCATAAAACAATATTTTAAAATATTACATGCACATTGGTAGTGGCATTAAGGTCAGTCAGTACTTATTGTTTTATTATAATGCGTGCATAATCTTACTTTACCTTTACCTCTAAAAGTTAGAGCGTTCTTCTAGTACTTGGCTTACATAAGTATTGCACGGTATGGCAGTTGCAACATTATTAACTGTTTACTCTTAACTTTAATCAGACACAAATGCTCCAGCCCTCGTTTCAGTTGCATACAATTTATATGCCGATTCTTAATAGCATCGACATTTATTACAGTTTTGGTGGTAAAAAATTACACTGAATGTTATGGTGCTGTCAAATTTTCAAATATATCTTTTAAATTAAATATGACTTATTACCTGTTTGCCTACATTAATTACCGTAATTGAACGTATCATATTTTTATAGTGGAGACAATTCATCGTATAACACATACAGTCACATGGCAGTCTTTTTATACGAAAATTTGGTGTAAACCTGTTATAATAGTGAAAATTATCAAATATTTTTACTTAACAGATATTTATTTGACGGTGAATTATGTTACAAAAATATCACTTAACCTAAATAACCTAAAATTTGATCGATGGCATCTATAAATACTGAATAATGATAATAGATGTCACTGTTTGAATGCTAATAAAATGATTATAGCTAATGTCTTGTCATGACCATCATAATTCAAGAAACTTTGATTTCGTTGAAAGGAAAATTGACATGTATTTTTTATACAAATATAACGACACGCTTGTGCCCCGTTAGGGTAGGCAGAAACTACACCCTTCCACCGGCTACGATCCTGATACACATCTTATGCTTCTCTTGCTTTCATAAGCGCTTTCATACATGCTCTCGGTTACGGATACTTTTGATCTGATCTTTCTACAAAACGTCCTCGATTTAGTCGAGATACATTCGCCTATGACGACCCTTACAGGCTTGTCCAGTTACCCTAGCCTTGTAAATTTATTTCAATCTTTTATCATCCATCCTCTCTACATGTCCAAACCAATTAAGCATCCCTTTCTCTATATTTGTCACTACATCTACTATCACACAACAACGTTCCCTTTATTACACTATTCCTTGTTTTATCTATCATGTAAGTTTTATAATATAATCACTGTATGCCATATTATGTCGAAGTATTATTTATCGAAGGCTTCAATAATTGTCCCCCTAGTAAAGTACGGTACTTATATGCAGTTTACTGAAACATTACACAGTACAAGTCTATAAGCTCGACTGTTTATGAAGCCAAGTTAAGCGCTACTATCGGCGCTTAGACGTTTACACTTTACTTAGTTATCGAGTATTTGATGAAGACGATATTTACATTGTAGTAACAGAAATTAATGTGTTCTGGTAATAATAAAACATAGAAAGTTACAATAATGTTCTATAAAAATTATTTTAATTATTAAAATTTAGATTTAGACGATTTTATGTATACAATATGAGTGTGTTTTTATAAATAAATAGGCAAAGGCAATTTTCTCCTCTTTTAAGAGAGAACAGTTTTCAATAATGGTTAAGGTCGGATTTAGTTCAAAAGATCAATACATTAGTTTATGTAACTTTAATTTAATTAACAGACACATGCACTTATCGTAAATACTTTACTAAAATGGTAATTAAATATGTAATGCACTTTTATTTATAGTAATTTTATATAAGTTAATTTACTGCTGATTACGCTAAACGTGATGAGTTCCAGACTGACGTGCATTAGTTGAAGATTATGTTCTACGTATATATTGTGTCATTGGATGTTTTATTTAGCTTTTGGTATACCAAGTGGACGACGATCTGGTGAAGGTTTCGGGAATCCGCTAGAAGCGGGTGGCGCATGATCAGTCGTTGCGGAGATCTTTGGGGATACCTATATCCAGCAGTGGACGTCTATTAATTGAATGGATGGATTGCATAAAATGTTATATTATAAAAAAAATATGTATATATTTTAGTATAAGGACAATATAATTGTCTAATTAAAAACCATCAACAGGAAAACTAACGATATTACACTCGTTTAACTATTTGGATTTTATTCATTACTAGCTGTGCGGCTAGCGGCTGTACCCTAGCATTTCATACGTTCTTTCTACACCGTGGTTTACTTTTTTTATACGGAACCGTAATTTTTTTTTGCACTAAGATAAAATAAAAATATTTCTCATAAATTCAAACAATTGACCGTAAAACTGTGCATTGAATCGAATTTTATTCAATTTTTTTATAAGTTTTAATTTTTTTAAACGGAACCCTAATTGTTTTCAAAAAACCAAAGTAACCTACGTTACGCGGTGTAACTTCAGCTATCTACCAAAAAAAGTCCGATCAAAATCAGTCCAGCCGTTCAAGAGATTACCCGGAACAAATAGACAGATAGACAGACAGACAGCTATTATCTTGCTTTACACAGAATATAGAGTCTCACTGCAAATAAAATATTACAAACACGAAAAACAACCAACGAAAAAAATAAAACAATAATTATTTTCGTAAACTTGATATTCATAACCACGACAGAAGTTCCAACAGGATGATAAATATGTTGTGTCCTCGTGAAATTAGATTTCACGTCCCGGAGGCATACATTGTAAATCTCGTAAGTCTTAAAGAAGAAAGCCCACAATACACGTGAGTAATTTAAAAACTTTATTCCACTGGGTATCAAGGCCTTATTTATTATGGTTTCATCTACTGTCTCGGTGGCGCAGTTGTATTACGGTGCGACTGCCGTTCTGAGGTCTCAGGTTCGATCCCCGGGTCGGGTCAAGTGGTATTGGGTTTTTCTACTCAGTATCATCCCGGAGTTTGGAATTTGTGCTCGATATGGCGACAGGCTCGCCCTCTGTCACATCTGGGACGGAACTAAGCTCGGCGAAATGTGGGTTGTGTAGTTCGCTATTTCACCTCTGTCTAACCCTTCGGGGATATAACAGGCGTGAGCTTATGTTATGTTATGTTTTCACCTATTAAGTCAATTTAAATAACGCAATACTGTAGTTTTATTTTCGAAACTGCAACAAAACACGATTAATTGTCCTACAAAACTTAATTGCTGAACTGTTACGTTATTCCAAGAAAATAACTAGGGCTATGACTAAACTGACCCACTTCAATCGAAAGAATACTTACTATACGTATCATTTAAATAATGTGGCTTAAATATTGCTGAATTGTAAATTATTCATATAAGTACATTGTTTTTTTTTATGGCAGTCACTTGGACGTGTGATTTTTTCTAAAAGGATTACATTATCAACATGGGATTTATAAGGTTTATAGTATGAATAGTAATCTTAAGTGCAACCACAATGTTATTAGCAGTAAATCGACGATGGTGCAGTTGGTAGTGCGGCCGGAATCCGCGTCAATCGACACATCTATCTTTAAAATCAGCCTGAGCTTTCGATGAAGGAAAACATCGTGAGGAAACTGAGAGAACGTGAGGGAATTTTCTAATAATGACCGCCTGGGTAGCTACTATCCCTCTAGTTTGAAAACCTGACCCCAAGTGTGGTAGTGTGTTCCGACAGTATCAGTTGAGAACCAATATCCTTAGGCTTAGTGTGTTTACCATCCTGGACCACTTCGTGACTTAACATCAGGTAAAATTGTGGTCAAAGCACTGATCGTATAAAGTGTGAAAAGAAAATCAAAATTACAATAAAAATATGTAATAACAGAAATTGGCAGTACAATAATTTTTATTATATGTATCTTAAAACTTCCGTTACGGCCGGTTTCAATCTACGATCTCAATCTATTTTAACGAAATTTCAATCAGTGATCAATAAGGAAAACCGATACATTTTCGGTTTGATCTCAATTTGAACTTCTAAGATTCGATATTGAAACCCGCCGATAATCAGTAGTAATAAGTGATCACTCGAACTTCGTACTATAATTTAAAATTATGGGTTTAAAATAAAGTTAAAAAAAAGTTAAATATCGAGCACGCGACTTTTGCTTAATGGTAAAGCTATAATCATATTACGATATACATAATCGGATATAATCAACAATCATTGGGCATAAATCGGTAATAATCGCAGGTGTTCAGAATTACCGGACCACCGCCGTGTTAGCCGTTAAAATAGAACATATTGCAAATTGATGGTTTCGTCTAACATTACCTAGCATTTAAATAATTATATGTGGAATATTGTAAATTCTATTAAAACAATGTCGAGTTAAGGAATGTTTTACAAAATAGTTTTATAGATTTATGTAAAGTGTACCTAAATTCGTTTTCATTGTAATATAAAGAGATACAATTTATCTAAAATGATTATCGATGGAAACATTTTAAAAAGCGAAATTGAATAAGTTAAAATTGCTTATGTAAAATCACTATTCAGACAACCTGAACGTTTACTAAATACAATACTCAGATGCAATTGATAAGGCTCTTCATGTCTTTACTATTACTTTTTTCACTACTTATTACTAGTACTTATATTGTAGAGATTGGCTCATCTCTATTAATTTATTATTACCACAGAAAGCACAACAAAAAGTAGACGTGATTACCCGTACATGTTGTAACATATCGATTAGAGATGCCACGAATAGTGATTTGACCGAATAACGAATATTCGGCGAGGCTCTTGGCCGAAGCGCCGAATATAGCAGCAGCAGGTGAAAGCTATAATAAACATGCATCACTAAAATACGTGTGATGATGACGTGTCATGCTTTTGTTTCATTCATGATTGTTCATCTATATAGGACAGCAGACCCTTACAAGCAGTAGTCAGCAAACGCAAAACAATATCATAACGTAGCGGAATTTGCGGAGATTTATTCATGATCTCCTAGTAGGAGTGTATACAGTGAGTGGCTGTTTTTAAAAGCCAGCCGGCATAATTATTTATGGGGAATAGCGTAATTGTTTGATATCAATAAAAATGCTGAAGAAATATTTTTATTGATCGTTTTACCACTGCTAGATTTTAATACATATATAACGTCACGCCTCTCTCCCATAAGAGTAGGCAGAAACCACATCTTTCCACTTACTACGATCCTGACACACGCCTTTCGCTTCTTCTACTTTCATAAACACCTTCATACATGCTCTTCGGTTACGAGTACTTTTAACATGACCTTTCTCCAGAACGTCCTCAATCTGATCGAGATACGATCACCTAGGAAGACCCTTACCAGCTTACCCAGTCACACTCGCCTTGTTAATTTGTTTCGTCAATCTTCTTTCATCCATCCTCTCTACATGTCCAAACCAATTAAGCATCCCTTTCTCTATCTTTGTCACTACATCCTCTACCACACCACAACGTTCCCTTATCCACACAATTCCTTATTTTATCTATCATTTAAATTTGCTAGATTTCTAGTATATATTAATGGTAAGTTATTGGTAAAATAAAAATCTTTGTGAGTAATATAATGCATTTTTTCGTGATTTAATATTCGGTATTCGGCCGAAAAATGTCTTGATATATCTATCATAAACCTTTACGCCAACACTATGAAATTTATGGCAAAATAAATAAACGTATCTCAGTCGTAAATAGAGATTTATTGAACGTAGCTTGCGTTCAAAATATTCGCTATGTACTCAAACGTAGGAATATCGTCAATATTCAAATAAGTAAATCAGATCAACTGAATTACATATAGATTATATTATTATTAAAATAAATCCATTTGTGAGACCAAATTTTGTGGAATTACGTATCTACTCGTATACTAAAAATAAAATTGAAGTGTCTGTTTGTCATTTCAATTTTTTTTTTACTAAATAGACATGATTGTATATACGGATACCTGTACCAAAAATACAATTTTTAAAATTTATGTCTGTCTGTTTGTTTCTGGTAATCTCCGGAACAGCTGAAGTTACTCCAAGTAACATAGGGTACTAATTACTTTTCGAAAATAATTAGGCTTTCGCGTAAAAAAATTAAAACTCATACAAACTTTAAAACTTTAAAATGCACAGTTTTCCGGGCAAGTGGTTGAATTAATTAGATATATTTTTACTTTAACTAAGTAATAAAAATGTATTAGGGTTCCGTATAAAAAAAGAAATACAGTGAAGAATATATGAAACGCGGGCGCAACCGCGGCCATAAAGCTGGTTATAAAAATAGATTCGTTTTAATTTTTGAGACCAAATTTTGCGGCATTACGTATCGTATAATAAATCTTTGTCAAGATAAATATGAAATCTCATAAAACACCACAAGTAAATAAAAGTAACATTTTTTTTTATATATGAAAATTGTATTATGCTCACCAACCGACAATATTAATATAATACAGCGAATGATAAATTATTGTTGGATTTATTTTATTCTCTATAAATAAATTTCTTATTCCCATCTTGTTGTAAGTGGAGTTATTTTTGTAAATTATTATAGACTAAACAAAAGATCTCACATAACGAGTAAAGGTATCAAATGGTATATAAATTACACGTACTTACCGAGTATGCTACTAAGTACATCAATCAACGAGTATTACTCGTCTATAACGCGTTAAAAATAGATACGTAATAAGATGTCTATGATTTCCCTAGTTTTGATGACATGGAAGACAGCCTGTAAATGATGACTACGTTAGTAGTTTTTTGAACTAGAAACAAATGAATATTTTAATAATATTTTCGGGTCTAATACGCGCAGTTGTTTTTATTTTCTCGACGTTTCGACCTGGTTACACAGACCGTGGTCACGAGATGACTGAGATGTAACGGTGTCTTTGTCAGCAAACCTGCGCTAGTCTGTTTCTTATGGTCATCAATTATACTTTTGCACACTACACTCACTGCATCTACTTTAAACTTTGTCGATGGCCTGCTTTTTCAATCGGTGGATTCCACGCCGAAGATGGTTTTAATCCGTCTTCTGGATTATTTTTTTTTTTAATTTCGATCGCTTCTCATACTGTTATAGGATAATAGAAGCTATCTGTAGAGAGGACTTTTGGCTGCTGTAACTCGATCCAGTGATTGAGGTTTCCAATAAATACCCCGCTGACGAAAACACCGCTACACCTCATTCGTCTCGTAACCACGCCCTTTGTAACCAGAACGAAACGCCGAGAAAATAAAAACAACTGGGCGTTCTAGACCCGAAAATATTAATAAAAAATTGAAACAAATGCAGTTTATTAAGATTTTGTAAAAGCTATGCCGATGCTTACGTTACCTTAGTGGATCGTAATCCCCCCTGGATTAAGTGTTTTGCTTCTTTTTAGTGACAAGGGGGAGTCAAATATGTAAAAAATTCTGCTAACATATTACTAGGACGCTATAATGATATTGTACGTACTTTTTCCTTTCTTGTAACTCTTTTTAGTTTACAATCAAATAACGTTTACGAAGGTTTCTTATTTATGATTATCGCAAACAATACACGTACTAAATAAATAATTTACTTATAAATTTAATCATAAAATTATACAGATATTATTAAAAAGATTTATTGCAAGTTGGAAGATGAGGGATCAGATTATTTTCAGGTGGTTTTTATTTTATTATCATTTTTATGTTATGAATTAATTATTATTTTACGGACATTTGAAATAATGAATCTATGGCAGGTATTACAATAAAATATTATATTCGATATGATAATAAATATCAATGTATAGTTTATATGCAGGTTACCTAAGTAAATTTAGCGCAGGTTTTTCCTTTTGTAAATTCCCGAACGTATGTACAAGTATTGTATAATTATATTATTTCCGTATTTATTACAAAATGTCCTATATTATTTATTTTTATACATTACATTGATTATAGTTTTATTATTATTATTGCATATTATATCTTTAAGGACACGTGATATGGTTAAAGTATAAAAAAATCTAAATCTAAAAGATCTATACATTTATATTAATTTTAGATGTATCTATATGTAATTTCTGTGTCAATTTTATTCGCCAGCTGTATGCCCGCGGCTTCGCCCGTGTATCACATTTAACTATTCCGTACAATTCTTCATTACGTCATTTTAGTTTTTAAATAATAATTGGAAAATAATGGCTTGATGGTCAACATTTCATGTCCCAAAATTGTTGTTAGTATTAACAGAAAGCAAACAAATTTCTGACAAATTCAAACACTCGCCAGTAAAACTGTCCGTTAAATTGTATTGTGTTCACAATTTCATTATCCGTCAAAATCGATCTAGCCGTTCCGGATATTAATTAGCCAGAGCAAGCACACAGACAAATAAAAATTGTATTTTTGCTATAGATACCCTACATATATATTCATATGTATTTAGTAAAAAAAATGTTATTTTGATATATTACAAACAGACACTTCAATTTTGTTTCTTAGTATAGATGAAATGAAGTGCAGATATATTGGCAAGCTCGAACAAGACATAGAATGATCAAATATAGATGGGTATTCCTAGGGTATTTACGTTTCTGTCACTTGAATACTCAATCAAATACTGAATTGAATCTATGCCACGTACATATTTGAAATAATCCATTTTAATGTATATTGTGCATGAACGCAAGAAATCTCACGTTAGGCTTTTCCTTGTTGTAATTTTCTGTATATTAAAAGTATATATTATTTCTATATATATATTACCAGATGTGTCATGATTATTTATTGGATATATTATTATTGTACTATATACCTAAGACCAGTGGTTAAGTCAAAGTATAGCATGATGGGCAAAGTAATTATTTATATTTAGTCTCCACTAAATATATTATTCTTACTAGCTATGCTCGCGACGTCGTTCTCGTGGATTTCAGATAATTATATTCCCCCGTCCCGTCCGATTTTAATGACATAAAGTTTTGATGTTACACCCCCGAATATGCTTTATAATTATCTTTTTGAATTTTTAAAATATACTTAGCAGTTTCTAATTGATACCTGAACAACCAAACAGACAGTCTGATTTCTAAACATGATAGAAATCTGTTTAATTCCCTATTTTTGCCCCTTGCAATAATTATTTTCACAAAAATCGAAATGTACAGACACGTGAAATTTACAATTTTATTATTAGTATAGATAACATGTTTTATATGAAACAAATGATACACCAAGAATACCTACTTATACACAAATAAATAAAATTGTAGTGTCTGTTTGTAAAATCAAAATAACATTTTTTTAACTAAATACCAATGAATGTATATACGATATACCATAAATACAACTTTTAAATTATTTCTTTGTCTGTCTATCTGTCTGTATGTTCCGAGTAATCTCTGAAACGGGTGGACCTATTTCCTTTTTTTTTGCAGGTAACTGAAGCTACTCCGCGTAACTTATGGTTCGCGTAAAAAAAACTCATGAAATTGTGATAATAATATCGGATTTAATGCAGTTTTACTGGCATGTGTTTGAATTTGTGAGAAATACCTTTGTTTTTTGTTAGTACCGCAAATTCCAGGTAAAAAAATAAAATTGTAAAAAAAAAACGATAAATGGTCAGTTTTACTGGAAGTGCATGAATTTGTGAGAAATAACCTTTCTTTCTCTTAGTCCTAAAAAAATTGTAGAAATAATTAGAGAACCGTGTAAAAAAACCCATAAACTTGTAAACAAAATACGATTCAATATACAACAGCATCAAAACATTACTTTTCAAAGACTATTTTATTATTCAGTAAAGAATTTATGAAAAGCAGGCGGAGCAGCGGGCACAAAGCTAGTAATGTCATGTAATCATTATTATACTATAAAATTGTTATGTTCTAACAGCAACCGATATATTGTAGTTAATGTGCAGATGAATACCGGACACAGCTACTTGTTTATTTGGTTACATACATAGTCACCATTAAGACCTCCGTAATCCATGTTATCTATGAGATAAGCAAAGCATAGACCACCCCTTCGCACCTCCCATTAAAGTTTACGTAACGCTTGGACGAGCCCTAAGTAAATAAAATTTGAGATAATAGTAAATATACCCATTAGTTAATTATGTATTGCCAGCTAAGAATAGTACCACCCCATATCTTTATGTCGTAGTGGGCAGCAGCATCCTCTGAGTACCAAAAACACCTGACTGCGATGAACGACACAATAATAACGTTAGGGACATTTTTCGGGGAGACCTATGTCCAGCAGTGGACTCCTTACAGGTTTCATCCATATCATTATCCTTTTCCTATAAATAACATTTACAGTAATAATAAACAAAAATAGCTTTAACGAAGGAAATCTCCAGATTTTTCGCAACAAAGTAATCATCAAAGTATGAAAATGGTTTACAAACAGATAATCAATAAGGACCGTGCAAAGTAATGCACAACTGCACAAGTTTAATGGTTCAGCGTAGGGTTGTTCCATTTTTATGCATTACAAATAAACCAAGTTGATAAAATTAATTGTGCATTCAATTTAACACACATATTACTCCGATAAAAATAAATTTGAGCTTAATTTCATTCTAGAAAATTCCTTTTGATTCTCTCATATATTTGATACCACTTTATATGACAATAAGAAATTCATAAAACGATTATTTAACGTAGATACGTTTTACGTTTAGTTTACATAATTGATCAGCAAGGTTTACCAACAGAAGAAAATGTACAGTTTTGCATATGAAGCTTAGTTTATGAACATATTTTTGAAATTATATAAATCATGTAATAAATAAATTATTGGTGGGGAATCCTTACATAATTGGTTTATAACTCGAGAATCACTAAACCGGTTTGTATAATTTTGTTTATAAACTTCCATTACTTGACCAAACTATAAAGATAAAAGTGATTACTTTATCAAAAATTACCACCAGTACATTATATGACAATATTTTAAGAGAACTATTGAATTGAATATATGGCAGTGAATATTAGTTAAAGTATATAAAAGTTATAGGCGAAGTCAGCTAGGCACAACTAGTTAATATATAATTGTACATACGGTAGACCGTTATATCAAAGATGGTAATGTCTGGAAATGGCACTCTTCTCTGTGCATCTCACTACCTAAACTTTATATGAGTTGCAAAGTTCCATAAAAAAATATCTTTCTTCTTATATATATAATGGGTTGCATTGACGCACCATTACCTCAAAACTACTGAACATATGGGACTACTACCATTCAGCGCAGAAGTTTTCGTAGATGATTATTATTTCTTTATTATTTCTATTATTATTATGGCTATTTGTTTTTTGGATTCCATCGACCCTTTCTCATATTTTTTTCAATTTACTCTTATGTACATTTTTCCGCTAATCTAAACACACGACTCCCATTTTTATTTATTGACCGACTTTTCTCGACTGAAATGACATTTATAAGCGCCTTACCATGGATTCAATTGTTCAAAATAATTTTGATTTTATTATATACTGCTTAGATTTACTTAGACAGCCCTGCATATTGCATAGAATGTACAAGGCTAGACTGTCTGTGCATTTCACATCCATCACGATGGAATATCTCTCTGGTATGTAACGGGAGCCTAACAACGTGCTTGTCGAACAACATTAATGCCGTTGTGTAGTTTAAGGAACGTTCTCATACTACGTGACTTATTATTTAAGATATTTCGACCCCTCCCTCCCCTCGGTGACCACTCGTAGTATATCCGAATCTCACCCCCCCCCCCCCAAAGATTTTAAGATGAATTGTCAAGTATAATTTAATATTATTTCGCAGGCAGAAAATGAAACTAATGAAATAATAAATAATGAATAATTAGACTCATATCCGTCTTTATTAATACGGTGTGTATTGCATGCATGCTTATAATTACTAATAAATTATATACTATGAAGAAAATCTTATATAAAAATATATTCAATATAATGCTAGCGTAACTTAATTACGAGAACAACAATGGTTTTCTATTTAATTACATTAATATCCGCTTAACACGTCTTCAATGAATATGTTCCCAGCAGCAATCCACTCGGATACATAATTGATCACGGGGGCAGTAGTATAAGGAGTCATTTCCTCTTCATCGACGACCTCGATATCTAACTAATCCACGAGTTCTCCCATAGCACACAAAACCTCATGTGGCCAATTGTGAGCTTAAGAAGAACTAAACACTGCGCGCCATATTGAAAGATAAGTCGAAAAAGTGCGAAATTTCTCTCGACGAAATCGACTACGTAACAAAAACTTAAGCCACCCCCCGCTCCTGTGACTGAGCGTAGTATTTTGAAGACCCCTCTTCAAACCCCTTAAACAGGTCACGTAATTTAGGTACGTTCCCTTAGTAGTAATATTACGTTTACGATTATTGTGTTCATTTAAAATGGATTGAAATGAAATTATCATCCAATACGTTCCTTGTTTTTGAAGTATCAATACAATTTAAAACACACAAAAAGTAACTACGCTGTAAGAAATATTACAAGGTGATTTCACTATTCATTTGTGACAATCAATAATATATGAAAAATGGAAATGTTTACGTTGTGAATTTTGAAGGCACAAATTTTGAAGCACAAAATTTGAAGCAGAAGCAAACCCCTTATCCTGTTCTTTGTCTATTCTTAGACAGATTTGTATTGTCATCGTATTTGAGGAAAGTTAATAAAATATAGCTCATTATTGTACAGACTTGCATTAGCATATGTATTTGACTTAGGATTTATTTCACGTTAGTTCAGTAGTATGGTATTTAGACAGTGTAATTATATTTTATTTTCTCGACGTTTCGGGTATGAGTACAAAACACATGAGTTTAAAAAAATATTATTTCATGTTAACCAAACAGTTTTAGCTCTCTCTCTCTCTCTCTCTCTGTTAAAAATTCTGAGAAATAAAATATAATTTAAATGATCGCAATTAATTAAATTCCCATCTCTTTTACGATTAGTAATAAAAGAACATTAGACTAAAAACATTTAGTTAACGTAAAATATACTTAAAAACGTTGTTGCGCTTATTAAAAGAAAAAAAAAAAACCGTAATGAACTAATGGAACTTCAGACTAAGAGAATATATTTTAGTCTGAGAATGAGGCATATAATAAATTTTATAAATAAGGATAAATAAAATCAATGATGTATCACGAAGCACAAAATTGAATATATTGCCAACATTAAAATACAAATAACTGCAAGCTATGTAAATATGTATATTTCTAAGTAACAGTTTAAAAATATTTATATATGTCTGATGAATGGTCGTGTTCAATATTAAGTTTTATCATATTAGTACAATTATTTTTAATAAAAATAGAGTCAAACTCTAAGCAGTACAACAGGAATTCTCTTTTAGTGCCTAATATATTTTACGGAATTTATAAATCAGTTATTAAATATAATATAAATAATGAATTCAACGAAGTAGGGATTGATATGAAATGGGTGTAAACTATAACCTAAGTAAATTTAAATGACTAATTTAATTAATAATATCAAGCAGAAATATAGTATAAATAAATTAATATTAAAACTATCACCACCAAAGTACTCACCGACAAGCCATTTGAAGATGTAATATATGAAATTAAAAAAATAAACAAAGCAAAAAAAGCATACGTACATCAATTTCTTCATGTATCTTCTTCTAGCCGTTAACAAAGTATAAGTTTCCTTTTGCCCGCCCGTGGGCAAATATTTCATTTTTACAACTTTGGACTTCATTCGGCCTTCGCGGTCACTTTAGTTCTACTGTCATATAAGTAAATTTACAATCATTCACTGACACTTCACGAGTTTCTTCAGCAGTCAGGTTTCCTATAATTAAAAAGAGAAAGAGATATGAAGGAAATATATTTACAGGAATAAAGGATTGCCAGTCGAAGCTCTACGAAGCGACTAATGAAGCGAGTGTTTGCGCATTAACTGTGTAAACGAATGATCATGCAATTCAGAAGGTATTAAAACAATAAGGAAACATTTGATGTTAATATTATTTCATTGGGTGGGTACAAATTAAATGTGTACAAATAACTATTTTACTTCGAATTAACGCATTTAATATCGTTTAATATACTTGTAATTATCATTACAAACAAACAAAACAAAACATTAATTTGAAATATATAAATCACCGCGATGGTTACCCAAAAATGCTATAGAATCATATTATTGTTATAAATCAACGTGATACTTACAAATTTTATATGAGATAATTTGAATGCATAACGGGAATTAGAAATATTTTTAAATCATTAAAGAATTAATTAATGAAAATAGTCTATTGAAATATCATATAAAATGCAATATATATAAAGTTACTTTTTTCAAATAGATTACTAATTGCATAATTAAATATCTTAATAAATGTTAAGATTTTGAAACTGTAATAAGAACGTAAATACAAAATAAAATCCATTATGACTTGGTGAAACTCTCGAAGGAGAGAATGTATAAAGTACCTAATAATATTGACTAATCTCGACAACAATGACGATGAATGACCTAGGTTTAATTTCCTAACCCAGTTTGCCGTGATAATATTTCATAGCCTACCAGATAGATTCGATATGCAATTTATCATTTCTTAGTATTTTTATGAATGTCGACGATGCGTGGGCTGCTGTTGACAGATTTGTAATACCATTTGTTGTGATATCTTGGTTTAGAACTTTGAATAATGTATACTGTAAAAGGTAAAGTAAGTTACAAAACTGTATTTGAGACATGTTTACTGAGTGCAAAATTCAAATAAATGAAATTCGTTATGTACCTTTCCCCTGTATAAAATATAATAGAATAAATATAAAAGTTTATTATTGTAATGTTTTTTCTGTAGTGTTGAACATAATAAAAAAAAGATGAACTTCACGGAACACCACATATATTTAAAAACAATAAACGTCATTTTGCCGTCACGACAAATAACTTACGGCGGGTTTCAATATCGAATAATAACTTTTAGATTGGGATTAAATTAAAAATAAATCAGTTTTCTGATTGATCACTGACACTTTAGAGAGAAAAACGATTGACATTTCGGATTTCAATAAGTAAAAACTAGTTGAGATCGCATATTGAAACTGGTTGTTAGTGTAGTTAAGCGTGCCAATAGATATTTTACGTCAAAAATACTATCACATGCGTTAATAAGTAATATCTACAAAATCCTTTTAAAATGTTACTAGCGTTGACAGTTCGGCATATAGTCTGTCTGTGCTAAAGTTAATATTGCCATAAAGCAATCTGGGCTATCTCCCACGTTTCTAATTAAGTTTTTGTTTATGGTTTAAAAACGTCCACCTCACCACGTCTTTTCACATACAAAATGCGGCGTTCTTTGTTTTAATAATTAATTCAAAATAAAAATCATATAAAATGTAGATGACTTCGTTTGTTTTTGTACCTATCCACAATTGTTTCAAAACTTGTATCTTACATGTACTTAAAAGTTTTCAAGTTTTGAGTTAATTTCAATAGATATAAACTATTTTCTCTTCTCACAGACTCATCAACGTGCTTGTACTGATAGCGGCTCAAAAAGCGCCGCACGACATCCTTTTAAGATAATCTCTTATCAGACAATATTTGTTATACTTAATTTTAATAAGTTACAATGTATATTTAACCTTATATCAATGCCGGAAACTGTAAAGAAACGTTCATGATTATAAATTTTAAAATAAATTAGCGTACCCTTTTAGAAAGTATCATCAAACATTATTATCAAACAACACAGACACACAAAAAAAAGTGGAACTGTCCAGGCACTTTTCACATCATTTCCTATGGTTCTCGACCTGCTGATTCCGAATCGGGGTAAAAAAAACTTTCATCAAGTCATTTTTTTTTAATCGCGAAAAAAAGGTGAAAAAATACAAGGAAAGTCAATAAATCATGGGATCAAAGTTTAGAAACGGATCAAAAATGACAGCCAGCGCAAATATATAAATCAGAGATATAAGAAGGATCAATTTCGTTAGGTATAACCACTGTCGACAATCAAAATTTTTTAAAAATATACGGATTTGTTTTATATCTAAAATTGTATGTACTGACGTTGCTTCAGTTAAAACACCAACCTACAGAAAGACCTTATATAAAAAAGAATGGGTAAAAAGGACAGACTTCCAACCGGGTTTTAAAAACATAATACGCAAATCTTTATTTGAACCATCAAATATATTATTGTCTCCTCTTCATATTAAATTAGGCATTATGAAGCAGTTTGTCAAAGCCTTAGAAAAAGATGGTATGCGTTTTGAGTACTTGCAAGGAAAATTTCCTGAAGTTAGCGATGCTAAATTGAAACAAAATGGTCCTCAAATTTGTATGTTATTTAATGATAAACATTTCATCACAAAAATGAGTGAACTTGAAGCTGCAGCTTGGCTTAGTTTTATGAAAGTTTCTTAGAACTTCACCACAGTTTATTTTTTGTATTTTTCACCATTTTCGCGATTTAAAAAAAATGACTCGATGACAGTTTTTTTTTACCCCAGATTAGGAATCAATGGGTCGAGAACCATAGGCAATGATGTGCAGTATCTGGACAGTTCCACTTTTTTTTGTGTGTTTGTGTATTCTATTAATTTATTCTTTTTATTGTACTGGCTTGGAGTAAACACTTTAAACTTAGTGGCGTGAGCTCTCAAGTAATGCGACTGTAACATACTTCTAGGTGCTTAGTGGCCATTTTTTTATTATTAATTTAGCTAAAATACATGCATTCCTTCACTGAAAGATCAAACTCATTATAAAATATAATAGACGGATTCGAACCTACGTCTATAAAGGCGGAATCTGTCCACATATCTACTGAATCGCCGCTTTAAATTCGATGATTCTTCACGAAAAATTTACTTTTGAATATTTAATATCCCTATTAAATGCAGTCTACAACAAACAATCTTATAGTGTGATATTCTTTAAGTGACATATATAACATAAGCTCAAGCCTGTTATCCCCGAAGGGTTAGGCAAAGGTGAAATAGCGAACTACACCACCCATATTTCGCCGAGCTTAGTTCCGTCCCAGATGTGACAGGGGACGAGCCTGTCGGCATATCGGGCACAAATTCCAGACTCCGGGATGATACTGAGTAGAAAAAACCAATATCATTTGACTCTACCCGGGGATCGAACCCGATACCTCAGAACGACAGTCGTACCGTAATACAACTACGCAACTGTGATATATATAAAGAGATATATTAATAGAAAAATGTTTTAAGACGTTCATTAAAATTAGCAAATTCAAATAAGAGTTTTTCTAACATAATTAAAAATGTCTTTAACTGAGAAAGAGTATAGTGAGGTCAAATGAATACTACAGCCGTAAACATTTATTGCATTGTATAAATTTATAAAACAATTGATGATAAACATATCAGCTATATTGCGGTATGTGTATTTTACACTATAATTTAACGGGAAAATTCAGTGTTAAAGCGCAATGAAAATATTGTAACGTAATGCCATCTATCCAAACTTGTTTGAACTATAACATTATTCTCTAGATTGCCTGTTAACACATACAATAACTGAATTATGAAATAATCACAATAGATTAAGTATTATTATCCAACAATTGCCTTTAAATTTGCAACCACGTAACAGTGATTTAACACCTAATTAACATATTATAAACTAAGGAAGCAATCATCAAAGTAAATTGCATGTTTTTAAACTGAATTATGGTAAATAAATTATTTTTTATAACACCAATTTAAGATTTTTAAGATTAATTTAAGATTGATGTTAAACAATTATAGGCTTCAGTCGCGATCAAAGTTCGTTGTATATTTCCTAATCCCAATTTGTGTCTCGGTGTCTTATCGCCGAGTCTTTAAAGACAACAGACAATGTTCATTTTAATTTCAATCACAAGCTTTTCCCGTGTGCATCAGTACCAGCCTGGGATATTTCAAGGTGAATTATTTTGTTTTCTTTTGGTTTTACTCAGTTATATGTATGAGAACTATTTTTTTTCCTTACAACTAAATAATCCAAATGCAATTGTATAAACCAAATCTTGGTAAAATTTAAATATATGTCCAAAAATTAATGTAGTTTATAGTAAAAAAACTACATTAAAAACCCGGCAAAAATAATTTCAACATAACCAAAATCTAAGTGCTTTAACGTTGATTGTAATAGAGTTAATCAAATCATATACTACAAGTTACATAGATATTTATATAAATTTACTTAAAAGATCCTTTAACAATTAAATATTAAACAACAACAAACAAGATTTATTATTTTCTTTAAAACTATATTTCATCGTCATTCTCGTGAACTGTTCCCAACTCAATTGGGGTCGGCGCAGTATGTTTTTATTCTTCCGTTCGTCACTATCAGCCGTCATCTCTCCAAACTCCTTCGTTCACATCATTCCTCACACACTTCATTTCCACTTTCTTTGGCCTTCCTCGACTTTTCCATCCTTCCAAATTCATATTCATTACTATTTGCAATGAATTAATTATAATTATTACAATTTACAATATTACTGTGACGATAATTGCGACAAATGATTTCAAATAAATTTTAATTTTACATTAATAATAGAGTTTAAATGGTTCTATTTATTGAACACAAACCTTCATGTCCAGAACAGAAGCTATTATATAAGTTTATTATGTTTCAATAGTTCAATTATTAAGCAAATGACGCCTGCGCAGTCGACAATAACTCAGAACTGTTCTAGTTCCGAGACATGGTTTAATACGCCCCCGTTATTAGGTCATAGATGGTCTAAAATATTTCATAAGCGCTTTGTGTTTATTAATAATCAGGCGAGGCTGGATTATTAGGATTTCATAGGAATTTAAATGTAACTTTTGATTATATGAGTTGTTTATTATTATTATTAAGATTATCTGATAATAAAAGTTTGCTCTACAATTTAATTATCTAGCGAATATATTGATACTTTATATAGTTGATTATTGGCTCATCGTAATTTTACGTACTTTTAATTTTACAAAAATATGCATTAAATAAATTATTATTAAGATCAGAAGAGACATTGATAATCATATATTTCTCCCAACGATAAATTAAAAGCTTTTACTGAAAAAGGACTTGAAATACATTACAGTAATAGTTGATATATTCATCCAATAGGACAAGCGAAGGATTTATCAATCCATACTGCCAGTTCTGTAGTTCAATATCATACAAACGCTCTAGCAAAATGAAGGTACCATCTTGTCAGAACTTTCTATGGAGTTTTCGGGACACCTTAGAATAAAAGTCCTGCGTTATTATTTCTAATACACTTCACTCGTACATAAAATTACATAATACAAAAAAAATAACACAAGTTAGTGAATTGAAGACATCAACTAACACATAAGAGACTAAGATGCCGACAAAAATTAATTATAATGCATAACAATTTTGACAAACAATTGAAGAATTTTTGAAGCGATAATAGCACCGTTGGTAGTGCATTCGGATTCTACTTCGATGGACGTAGGTTCAAATCCACCTGACGAACTCTATAATTAGCCTGAGCTTTTGGTGAGGGAAAAAATAGTAAGGAGCCCATAACAAAGTGGTAAGACATTTTCTAATAAATAATTAAATAAATATATTTAAAATCAATAGGTGTGTTTCGACAGTATCACTAGGCTTCGTGTGTTTACTATCCTGGACCAAATCGACACTTAATCTCAAGCGAGATAGTGGACAAAGCGCTGAAGTCCACACAGTTAAAAAAAACAATTGAAAGTAGACACATAAGGAAATAGTACGGTAACATTTATGAATAATGGGATCACAAATACAGATAAGATACATATATCACGAATGGTGCTGGTAAGTGCGTCGTTATTCAAGTAAAGTCATCGCATGGCGAAAGTTATTCGCTACCGCGGACAGAGCTGTTTTACTTATGCTTTACAAATACTTTCATTTGTACTTTCTTTATCATCTAATTCTGATGTATCTTTTAAGCGCACTTAATTGGCCATAATTAATGTGTAATTTAGAGCAATTAATTCTGGTGATAATCGCCCATGTAAGATTATGTTGCAGTCACGGTAGATGTTTGTAATAAAGAACAGTTTTGCCTCTATATCTCTATTTAGTAGTATCTTTTTTTATGAAGAAGCATCAAACAAAGATATTATCAAAACTCTGTTATAATCCTAATGTTTATTTTCAGCAATTTCGATACATAACTATCACATTTCTCAGTAAATATATTTATTTCTTATAGTATTTTTGCAGTAGTTTCATTTATCTGTAAACGTTTTTGATATCTAATATCTTACTGCACCAGCCACCGTAACTAAGTCAATCTGGAAGTAATATTATTACTTTAATCTGTAATTAAATCTTTTGTCTCAGTTAAATATGTTGTAAATTAGAAATACGTGTACTATATACGTCTATATATGAATTACTAGCTGTGCGCGCGGCGGCTGCGCCCGCGTTTTATATATTTTTGATTGGGTTTTAATTTTTTTACATGGAACCCTAATTATTTTAAAAATAAAGCAGCCTAAGTTACGCATAGTAACTTCAGCTATCTAACAAAAAAATCCCGTTAAAATCTGTCCAGCCGTAACGGAGATTACTCGGAAGAAACAGACAGGAAAAAAAATTAATAATTGTATTTTTGGTATAGGTATCGTATACACCTTCATAGGTATTTAGTAAAAAAAAACAGGCACTTCAATTTTTAATATTAACGACACCAGAAATTAATTTTCTTTGAATGATCCTACATCACGCTATGGTTGTGTTGTCTTCCGTTATACATATATGATTCGAAACAGTCTACGCTTCAATATTATTTATTAGTAATGATTATTATAACTACACCGTCCTTAACCAAATAACCGAATTTACTTTATGGTAAAAGCCTATTTAAAGTTTCTACATCTGAACGATGACAAATTTATGAGGAACCTCATATCCTTGGGATTATTTTAAAAATCAGAGGTCTACATTAATTTGACGCACTAGGGAAATAAATTTGTTCGCGTCGAAATAACGCCCAGGGGTTTAATCTCTACAAAATTTACATTGAAATAGCTATTACTATTTTCAAAACAAATTTGCTTATTGATTATTATAAAGGCGTTACTTGTGGGTACTTCAATAAATAATATAGGTATGATACATAACCAATACTAATTTATTATATCATACAATATAATATTCATTTGGAATGAAAATTCAATCAAGTAGTCACTTTAAACGAGTATTTTATTATTAAAGTAACCGACACACAATTACGGATTAGCATTTAACTTATTGGACTGAGTTAATTCCAACTAAATACAACTATTAACTGATACGATGTACTAAGAGATGTCTACTAATTTCTGTATCACAATATATTAACATTATTTATAACCTATGTATATCTAAAGACAAAAGTGCGAATTTAAATATATAACATAGGATTTCTTCGGCTTCGTCTCGTTGACAGACAAACATGATTAATTAATTAAATTAAGATTCCATAATCTATACCAATAAATAAAATTGAAGTGTGTGTTTGTAATGTCAATTTTTTTTCTTTACTAAATAGATATGAATGTATATAAGATACCTAAACCAAAAATACAATTTTTAAAATTTTTGTCTGTTCTCGGTCTGTTTGTTCCGGGTAATCTCCGGAAAGGCAGGACGGATTTTAACGGGACTTTTTGGGTAGATAGCTGAAGTTACTTCGGGTAACTTAGGGTATTTTTAGTTTTCGAAAATAATTAGCGTTCCGCGTAAAAAAAATAAAACTAATAAAAAAATGAATAAAATCCGATTCAATGCAGTTTTACGGGCAAGTGCTTGAATTTATGAGAAATATATATATACTTTATCTTAGTACTAAATTATTTTGGAAAATAATTAGGGTTCCGTATAAAAAAATTAAAACACAGTGAACAACATTTGAAACGCGGATAGAGCCGTGCGCACACAGTTAGTATTTCAAAAATTACAAAACTTAGTTACAATTATTGTAAACTGTTTGTCAAACTTGCCACTCTGTGATTTAGTTGACAAATTTATTAATACAGTGGGATATGTGTAGGTACAAGGCTAACGGCTCCTACGCACGTCGTCCATCATAAATCTAGGGCTAGTCTAGACGCAGAGACTCAACTTGTATAGTAAAATTGAACAAACGATTGTGGGTGCGCTGGCCAAGACACCAAAATATTGTTGTGAAAGAGACCGCTTGCTGTGACAAATTTGTCAGTCGTATTAAAAAATGTAGAAAATCAAGATTTAATTCTTCAGAATTTAGTAACACCTATTGTATATTTGTTTAGAAAAAAAAATATTTCATTTCATCACTATCATCATTATGATCAGTAACAATTATCAGCTAACTGAAACTTCACTAACGGACCCGGTATTCGGCTCTTTGCATATAATTTTCAACAATTAACAATCCTGCGAAGTTTCTTACATTATATTTTGTCTCCATTCAAAAACTCATTCTCCTTATTACATGTCGGTTATTTGTTATTCAGAACATGATCAGCTCGATGCCACTTTTGTGTATTAATTCCTTGAACTACATTAACAACTGTAGTTATAGTTACATCTGTTGATCACTTTATTTACGATCTTATTTCAATACACTCTAACCATAGTTCTGTAGATCACAGTTATCATAATGCTTCTCAATGTACCCGGAATCACCTTTTCACTTCCTTTTTAGAGTCGCCTATCAAGATCCGAGGTATGCGCACGGGAAATGCATTTATATAGAATAAAATTGTCATAACATAATGGTTTTTTTACTGTAGTGTTCTTGCTCTATACATATAGTAATATAAATTATTTAGCATTAAGTATTAACTAGGTGAAATGTTATAAGTCTTCTTAATTACAATTTCCTAGCTATCTACAAAATGTTCAAAAAAATAATCATTCGTATTTCTACTTCCATGTCCAAACAAGTCGTTATCACATTCATACTTCGGAGATCAAAAATTAAATTCAGCTGTAGTGCAATACCTTCGAAGTAGATACTTTAAGTAAATAAGGAAATAATCAGACAACGTAACGTAATCACAAGTTATCTGACCAGGTGGGGTTTCGGACAGCGACTAAACAAGCAAAATCGGTTAAAATTTAATGTACAAGATAACAGAAACAGTAAACTACAAGCGTTATAAAAGGAGCTTTAATTAATACAACAAAATATTTCTACAAATAATTAACGGTTACTTTACATTCTAATTAATTGATAACAATAATGTGTTCTTACCTCCAATCACCTTTGAACATTTGACGGAAAAACTGTTTGCAAATATTTTTTAAATTATACATTTAAAACTCCGCAATTGTTGCTAAACAATAAAAGAAAATCGGTTGATAAACAGAGGGAAAACGCCACTAAAATATTTAAGATAGTAGAAAAATAAGTAATATTTCGATTTATTGTACAAAAAAAGTACAATTAAGATTTATTCAATCCTCGAAGGCCTAAAAAATTGAAACATAATATACCGTCTCAAGCTGTACTATAAAGTCACAAACCTTAAATTAAATTTTGAAATATTAGTCGTCATACTGTCATGCTCAAGTTAAAACTATAAATATGATGTTTCCCTTATTAAATTGCCAATTAGTTGACTATAAAATCATGTCATGGAGGAAATAACATGGATAATGTATAACTGGATTTGATATAACAGACCATAATAAACCTGACATTAACATAGGTCGTTCGTTATAGTAATTGCAACGGATTTCTTAACTAACTCATTGACTGCAGTATTCCGATTACAGAAAGTATGTTTTAGATATTGTACACTTTTTTTAATGTAGGTAGCTTTTATTTACCAATCCATTATTTTTTAAACTTCTCTTATAAATGAATCTATTGTTTTTATTCTTTTATTTTGATTTTAGCAACTAACATGTTCTTGTCAGTATTTGATCCGATTCCAATGCAGCGATATTATAATACAAAAAAAAAATCCTAAAACTTTAACAAGCTATCGATGTTGCGACGAGGGACGTAGGTTCCAACCCACCTATCCAACTAAGCACATTGTAGAGATTGCTTTCGGTGAAGGAAACCATAGCATAGTGGTAGGGCTAAATAACTACTACCCTTAAATTTGAAAACTTGTCGCCAAACATCAATATGTTTTCCGGCAGCATCACTAGAGATCCAGTACCTCTAACTTTAGTGTGTTTACCATCCAGGACCACATTGACACTTGGCATCAGGTGAGATTGTAGTCATTGCACTGAGTCTTCACAGTATAAAAAAAGTTTATTGTTAAATTTTGTCTACGAAAATATAATTATAAAAGTTTATAACAACATAGAAGTTGAATTTTGTAATAATG
This sequence comes from Samia ricini, assembly GCA_014132275.2. Taxonomy (NCBI): domain Eukaryota; kingdom Metazoa; phylum Arthropoda; class Insecta; order Lepidoptera; family Saturniidae; genus Samia; species Samia ricini. Next base: position 9,195,032 of record AP028159.1, read on the forward strand.
TTATTCTACTTCCAATTCCTTCTATATAACTATACCGGAATAATACATATATTGCCGTCTGTCTATAAATCTCACTAAGCACCGACGCCTAATCTATAGCCCACCGGGGATAGAATAAAAGCTCTCGCTAATGTTTATGTTGGTTCGCAATTACGCCTCGGTTAAGCTTCATTTAATTACTACAACACAAGTGTTTGTCGTCTTGGCGATTACAGCGATTAGTGTAAGGAGAAATTGAAAATAACGTCGATAAGGTTATTCATAAGAGTTAATACGATAGCTATAATGTAGTTTTAAGTATTTTTATAATTATCACATAGGTTTTATAACCGATGGCCGATGGGGCCAACGAGTTCTCGAATGTCAACCACGTAGCGGAAGACGCTGTGTGAGTAAGGTCTCCATCCTGGTGAAGGTAGCAAAATCTTCTGGATGCGAATGGCGCAAAACCGGTCGTTCTTGAGATCTTTGGTTAAGTCTTAATCCAGCAGTGGACATCTTCCCTTTGATATGATGCCGATGAATTAAAACAATTTTAACTACATATATTCATTTAAAAAATAAATAGCAAATAATTTATTCATGTTAAAAGTTAAAGAAGGGTACGCGTCTCATGCCCAAAACGTTAGAAAAAATTTCATAGCACGAGCCAAGCGATATACCAACACCCTCAGCAACTTCTCTGATAGTGATTCGACGATTTTCCAAAACAATTTTCTTCACTGCTTGAACGTTTTCATCAATTGTTGACGTGCTTGGGCGTCCAATGCGAGGCTCGTTGGCATCTTCCCGGCCATCTTGGAAGAGTTTGTACAAATCTTACTTTCTACGCAGAAATAGTTAAATATTTAGAGCAGTGGCTTAGGATGTAATCAAAAAGAAAAAGGTAAGTACAACTTTTTATATTATATTTCTTAAATCATAAACGTTACTGTAAAATTAAGGGGCATAGAGCTACTTGAATTATTTTATCAAATCCAAGCAACTCATAATGTAATAACGTTTCCGTCCTATAATTTTAAATTGATTATCCAAACGCTATTCATTCCTTGTTATTTTGACAGTAATTTGTATTATTATAACGTTTATTAGACGTTTAACAGAACGATTATATGCTAATATCATCAAGATCAACACACGAGACGTCGAACGTAGGAACTGGGGGCCATAGTAAACCAGTTCCAATTGAATAACACATTACGGTTGCTATAGTAATATATTTTGTCCTAATATGTATGATCACAATTAAAAGATTAGCTTCCTGATTTGATATACCATTAGCGACAACCATGTGGGTTGTAAATTAAATATAGCAAAAAATTGTTTGAATTGTTTTTTTAAATCTTAATGTAGATTATGTATTTACACTCTATGAATTAATATAATGTATTATATTTCTATATTTTTTTGTTTAGTTTTAAATTCATTGACGTTAAATTAATGCAACAATATTATAAAAAGGAATACAGAATAAATTACAAATCTATTTTAGTTCCAAATCATAGGTATAGTATATAACTTCAAAATTTCATTTATATCTATACCGCGAAATTTATCGAACCACACTAATCAAACTGCAAAAAAAAAACTTAACAATGAATATTAAATCAGACTATTTTATACAAACAAAAACTAAGAAATGGCCAAGTACATGCATAAAAATACATGTAAACAAAAAGAAAATCAATTTCATCATTTTAGATGGCAAGTATTCGATATCCATTCATCTCACCAAACAAGGAAGATAACGGGGTACCAACTAACCAACAAAAAAATATACTTTACATTTAGAACACTATAAACAGTATAAAGTTACATTAAATATTCTTTCAAGATCTGATAAAGAAATACGATAAACAGTCAACAACAAAATTGTCTGGAAAAACGATATGAAATACTTTATTTTTTCGGCGCCATCAAATTCTGACGGTACAAGTTGTCAGCTATAAAGGGTTTGTACCACCACTTTAAGCTATTTATTTACCAGTAAGTTATCATTTATCCTTCTATTCTTACACTTAAACCAAATTATTGTAACTATTTAGACGCCTGTCCTGGTAAGAGGCCATGTGAAGCGCAGAGAGGAACAGAATATTATAAGAAAGGTATCGGATATGAATGTGGACGGCAATTGTGGAAGGGAAAGACCATACTTAACCTAAAACATTCAGATGATCATGAAAGTGTTATTACTTTTCGATATTTTATTTGAGTGGACGCTATTGAAAAGTCACCTGAAGCAAGTATTTTTTTCGAAATTATTAGTTACAACCGGCATCTTACAGGTCCTGATATAGTTTTTTTTACACAGATGGCATCCATTCAACATTCAAAGTAACAACACGCACAAAGTAAGTTGAATTAAGGGGATTTTTCAACTATTTTTTTGGTGATGACAATCTCAATAAGATAAAAGTAATCTTAAATACAATGCAGTAATTACACTACACAAACAAAAATATGAATTTTGTAAATGTTTAATTTTAGCAAATGATCCAATGGTTAGTATAATCCTACGACCAAAAGAACAAACAACCACGTCGTAAAATAAACCAATAAATCAATATGCGTGAATGGTGACTCACGTACAAAAGATCAATCAATACTTGCATTATAAAATAACAACCGTCTAAATCCGGAACCAATCATTTCATAAAACACCGGTGTTTTACGGTCTCTAATGTACCGTGAAGAAATTATTTCCTTCCAAGCAAAACAGTAAATTGTTTGGTTGAAAATTTACTTCTATTAATAACAGAGGAGCCTCTTTTACCCTATAATATATTAGTGACGTTCTCGTGTTTCTGATACAATTTAAAATTTCTTAATTTTGTAATATTATAATTATAATTAAACGTTTGAAATTAAAGAAAAATACATATTAATGAGTTGAGTCTATAACATTTCCAGACGATATTTTACGAGAGAACATTTTAACAATTTACTGGTGGATCCCAAATTAAAGGTATCCCAAACTAACACACATGCATAAAAGATATTTAATACTTAGGACAAAGAACTAACAATAATGTTCATCACACAAAAGTTTGATTCGTGCAAGGAAGCCCTTACAAAAACCAATAAAGAACTACAATACAACATTAATTATAATCATAACAACTGTTATTGCATTTATTACTAATTCACAATTATATTCCCATTTTTATAAGAATAAACTCTAAAAACAGATAAAAAGGCATAACGAAGACAGATAGGTATCTTTAGAAGCGGATCTTTTTGCACTAAAAGTACCGTTTTTACAAAAACACAACGGACGAAGCGTCAATTCTAAATACGTTTCATACAAACCAGTCAATAGTTACAAATTGCGCAGTCTGAGAAGATCTTTGACAAATATGGTATGAGTTGAACTGTAATGTGTCTTATTGACGCTTCCGACTTTGCATCGACTTGACGTGCTGTCAAGACTTTTGTTTTTTTGTATCTTTCTATATACGAAGTTAATATACGGAGATTAAATAAATATTACCACTAGAGTTAGACGTAAACTAAGTCACTAAAAGCTAAAGCAACATTTTCATTATTTACTAATGCCCAATTTTTTTTTGTGTCTACTCTAGATATTGATATCGAAATATCGTCTAAATAAAACAATCAAAATTTTGCATTAGGGAATCCTTCTTCGCGTTCATATTAAGGTGGACCGACGACCTGGTGAAGGTCAAGGGAGTCCGTTGGATGCGGGTGGCGTAAGACCGGTCATCGTGGGATCTTTGTGGGAGACTTATGTACAGCAGTGGATGTCTTTCAGTTGAATGGATGGATGGATTCATATTCGAATCATCGTTTCATAATCATTCGTGATTTTGATTAAGTATTATATATACCAGCCAATCAGAACAGTTGATATCTGTTAGAATATATTTATGTCAAGGAACGTACCTACTCAACTATGTTCACTATTTAACATATCTATACGATCTACGGCATTTATTTATGATCCTAGAATAATAATGATTATGTATGACATCCTAGAAATGCGAGGCCTAGAATTTGTTCGGTTTTGCCCTTGGGGTTATGTTATTTAGATTTAGGCATGTTCCATTGTGTACTAGCGAAACCGACGCGACGTCCGATTCTGCTAGTATGCTATGGATCTTTATTATTACTAAGCAGATATGTGATTTTATTTAGTTTTATTATTGTATTATATGCTTTATAACTGTATATATTTGTTATGCTCCGACAGCGCTGGCATACACTAATGTGTAAAAGCCCAATATAATTAAATGATGATTTTTTTTTTTTTTTTGTTTACTTTAAATCATTTTCTCTCATTTATGTAATAAGTAATATTATTTATCTAGATACATTTCCTCATCATTCAGTTATTAGGGGTATATCATTAAATAAAATTCTTATCAATATTATCAATGACAATACCACATCGGTTATGATTGCCGATTGCCTAACTCTGTATAAATTACAATAAATTGCGTAACAACGTCCAACCAGCAGGCAAGATTTTATCTCAGCAATCCATTGAAATTCACGTTTTATATACATATAAAACTGCTATTGTATTCCTTAAGGAGTACATAAGAATACTTCAGGTGCCAAATGCTTACTATATTGAATACAATTGAAGCTTCTTTAGGATTCTTAGCGACTTGGTATTTAGATATCCTAAGGATTTCCTTTACATCGCTGTAGATGTGAACATAAAAGTATTAACGGGTAGAAATTGCGATTGAAATCTGAATAGAATTCCGACCAGCTGGAGTGAGATGTAAGGATTGGTATGCGGTTTCGCATATTTCTACCAATACCATCAATATCGATTGTCTCCTGTCTTTAATGTTATAATTTGAATATAATAAATGTTTCTAAAGAGCACTCTTAAATGCTAAATTATTTTGTTTAGAAGATCAAGTAAGGAACTGATCTGTTATTAGGTGCATGTATGATCAGGTTTTTTTTCGCGTAAATATAGTAGTCTGACACCGTTAAATCTTACGAAAATGAGAGTGATCTAATAACACAGGTCAACACAAAATTTGTCTTTGACTTTCAAGCGTAAAGTTTCGATATTTTAGGTTGTAATTAGAGGAAAAAAAATATGACGTGAAAAAGTTTGCTTTTGTTTTTAGGGGACCGATTGAATGCTATTTTTCAAAATCTGTGGTTTACATTTTTAATTGAAGATGAAACCATTTAAATAATGTTTATTATTTTTATTCAATTTTACTATCAAAATAACATACAAAAAAATGGAAAATAATTAAAAAGTGCACGCTTTTACTTTTTCTTTTATGTTCATAAGTAATTTCTCTCAATAAACCTCAAATATAGTCTCCCATAATGTTTTCATTGTATTGGCCTTGATAACGTTATTCGAAGCTCATAATGTCCTCATGAAAACGTTATCCTTGATTGATTACCTGAATACGCTCCCATGTTGTTTTTAAACTTATTTCAATGAGCATGCAGCATATGTACTTTTTAACGACACCCACAGCCGATGGCCTCAAAATGTTTTAGCTTATCCGCAACTAACGTTTATCACCAAAGCAAACTTAATACCAAAAAAAGTTATTTTCATTTCGTATTTGTGTATAATTAACCGAAAAATCATAGACTTCAAGACAAAAAACGAGTTTTTTTTTTTGAAGATTCGTGTAATCAAATCTTGTAGTTTCTAGATATATTAATAAGTGTTTGTTGACTTAACAGTACTTTACCTCAGATATTTATTACATTAATGTAATCATAATCATAGAAGTTTTTAAACCCTACGTGCCATAAATTTACCACACAATGTGCAACAAAATATGGTTTAGTGTCGACCATTACGCGCCCACTTGTCCCACAAAATGTTAGCAAGCCACACGAACTTATCATCCATCTGTGTAAACACAAAGGCTGGGCAAAGGCGAAATCTTGACTTGCCTGTCATAATATTTGTTATTCTATTAATCTAAAACTATAAATAGTACGTTGAAAACGTTGACAGACATTTATTTATTGTATATTGTTTTTGGGAATTACACATTAATTTTTAAAAACTATCATTTATTATTTTATGTAATAACATACTAGAATTACAAATCAATTTACAAATATCTTGTTAATTTTTATATACACTAATTATTTAGATTATGATTTGCACTTATCTATATGTATGCTAAATAAAATTAAACCGCCTGTTTGTAACATCAAAATAACATCTTTTTACTAAATATATATATATAACTGTATATACGATACCTACACCAAAAATTTAATTTGTAACATTTTTGCCTGTCTATCTGTTTGTTCCGGCTAATCTTCGAAATGGCTTGACTGATTTTAACGGGGCTTTTTCGGGCAGATAGCTGAAGTTACTCCGCGTAACTTTAAGACCTATACTTTTATTTTCGAAAATAATTAGGGTTATTTTCCAATGATTATTTAAATTCTCATTTTAACCTCATTTTTTTATTCGTTTTAAAGGCGCGACAGTAGTCTCTCTAAAGCAGACTCTAAAGATGTCTATCCAAAGTAAATTATTTAGAGGTCGAAAGAAATAAAATTTACTTCTAATAAATTTTCGATTCATTAATGATATTTTAGGAAACTCTTCAATCCTTATTTAGTAGTGTTATAAAATTGTTCATAACAGATAAAGTCAGAATCAAATAAAATTGCTTAATTACCCACTAACAACAGAAAAACTTAAGTATCAGTTGATATCTGTTTCGTTTTATTACTAACATTAATTAATGACGTTAGATGAACGTTTATTTATTACAGCAGGTTGGATCGCAAGCTTTTCTCTATACAAATTGTTTACCTTTAATGGTCTACACATTTCTTCGGCTACCTTGAATGATTTAATAGCGTTTAGCAGAATAAGTATGGCGTTATTCACATTTTACTTCTTACTTAGTTTAGTGGTGCGAAGCAAAGTATAACTATAACAAGTCTCATTTTTTTAAAATAAATTTTAAATTTTGCTTAGCAATCAATTTCTATGATACCAACAAGTTACTTATTAGTAAATGATTCTAAGTTCTCTAACTTAGTTAACTACTATCCTCTGATCGCAATCAGTTATGATCAACCAATGACAAATCAATTGTGATTTCATAAAATACGACCATCATCAAATAAATGTAACAAAAAACTAGAACTAATCTATTAGTAAAAGGAATGTTAATTCCGTCTGAGAAATTAAACTTGAATGACGAAGGTGAAAATCCAGCACAAATAGTAAAAAATGATCTTATTAATCCTTCGAAATGACTGATATAGCAAAATGTATAGTGGAATAGTGGTTTAAAACAAAGTAGTTCTGTAAATTTCAGACTCATTAAATTGCATGTTTATAAAATAAACATTCTTTATTTAATAATATAAATATTATGTATTTAAGTGGAACAATGCTGACAGTTTCAACATGGCGGCGATAGATTCAAGTGGAGATTCTGATGTTAAGGTATTCGGCGCTGAGGGTATAGCAGTTTATTAAAACATTTAGAACAAAAGATTAAAAGCAATTGATACGCATTGAAGGGTTGTTTGTATTTAAATAATAACTATTACAAAGTTTAACATCGATTGTAAAGTTATCAGATTGTTTTTACCGAAGCGGCGCTGACCTCGGCTTGGGCCGAGACTTGAAATTCCGATGAATTTGCCAGTATATTGTTTAAACTTGCTGGATATAGAGGTACGAAATTGTCGAAAACATATGACGGTAACCATGCAAAACAATGAGTTTATAAAATAATGTCCATATAGAGGTGTTCTTTTTTCAAGGTTCGTATCATTCTGGTGGGGGCCATGCGGTAACTACAGTTTTTTCGGTTCCTTAAGCGACGACTGTCCCAAAGACCGATGAATTTGTCAACGCACCTCAGTTTAACAACGATTATTCAGTTAAAAAAAAACACAAACCGAAGGTGTCTTTATTCCATTTATTAATTTAAAACAATAAACCCAATATTAAATAAAATAAGAGAGCGGGCCTATCAAATCACTATTGTTAGGAAGCTCGATACCACATTTCGCGTTGACCTTTCCGCTTTGATAAGATACGACAGCGTTACACAATAACTAGTTTTAATATAGGTTAGGCAAAGAAAGAAAATATTATAATTAAATACAGATTAAAATATGCCAAAGGTAAATGGAAATATTTTGTTATTTTGTATAAAATATGCTTTATGATATATACTGTATATAACAATCTCATTATTCTTTGTGTAGTTTAGGATTTCATGTAAACTTGGTGTATTACCGACATTTTAGTATGTATATAGTTTGGAGTTATTTTTTAGTTTCTGGTTTTATACTAAAAAGTACCTCTAACACAAAAGTAAAAAAACATTATGATAGTATTTTATTTAACTTTATGTTCACAGTTAGTTCATAATATAAAGAATGTTAAGGGTAATAAAATCATTTTAAAACACATTAAAAAAGGAGTCGCAATTTTAATGGACGGTGATGTTTGAAGGTTATATTGTAAAAAGTTATTGTTATGTTTAACAAAAAAATAGGAGAAATTGTTGTTTCCCACGTATTTACCTATAATAAATATCCGTTGATTTAACTTCATATCGATATACTTAGATATTTACGTAATATCATACATGTGGAATTAGAAAAAATAATTGTTAAGTGTGCTTCCATAGTGCTTTGCTATTATTATATAATAAAAATACAATTTCAGGATTGCGAGTAACAATTAGTAATCAATTTATATGTTTTTTTTTAGAATGTACTAAAGCAGTTAGCCTAGAGACTTGACAGCTTCACTAGGCTTGGTAGTCTAGAAGAATGGTGACTAGCAAAAGGGCAAACACAATAAAACGATTCTCAGCTTGGTCTGTTCCCAGTAATTAAGATGTGTGAGACTAGTTAGACGCACCAACATAAAAAGCAAAAGGCAACGTGTGAAGTGTGAAGGTACGCGTGAAGATGACCAGTGTGATGGTATAAGTGCGGATGGCCGCCGTGAAGGTATACGTGCGAGACCCCTCGCATCCTGATTTCCATAATTGCCCACTTTACTAATAGGCCTAAACAATAATCATTATTGAGGAAAACATATTACATAGAACAAATGTTAAAGCACGGGCCATAAAAAACTTCGTATAAAAAACTTCTAGATAAGTAATAGCTATCAAAAGTCACATTCGTACTTATGCCGAATTACACAAGTAAGCTTGATATATTAATTATTAATGATACCATTTACCGCCGTGTGTATATTGAATGACCCTGAGTTTCACGATCATCAGGAACCGACCTTGGCAAATACACCTAGTTATACCTTTTCATAGCCGTGCATCGATCTAATCATGATATCACGTTACACAATCAGGTAGGTCTCTATCCCACGTTCTATAAGGTAGTTTACAATATACACAATTATATCACCTTCAAACTGCGTCACGGGCGTTACACGTGACTTCACTGGAAATTGAATACTGTATAAGCCTATTATTCACTATATACTAGTTTCTAATAGATTAGATCTCATTAAGGTTTAGCAACCACACAATAAGACTAAATTCGTAATCATTTGACCATAAATTAATCAAGTCCAGAAGTAAACAAACTTCCAAACAAGATTACGATAATTATTTAAGATTAAACAAAAACGAATCGAATAAAAGCGCGACCTTTTTATACAACAATCTGATCGTCCACCGTTGAAAATATACCGTAAGCCGATTGAGTTCCGATTTATCGTAAATCAAAATTGGGGTTGTACGATGCACATTGTAGATATCGATGGTTAATAAGTACAATTTTATTTAATTGTGCTAAAAATATGATGTCTTGTATTTATGAAGCTTATCTTAATTATATTAACATATTTTTTTTTTTAATAAAGCTACGTTTATTACCAATACATTAACAAACTACAATTTATTTATTGTAAAATATCACAATTAAAAATACAGAATAAACGTTGATGATATGTTATATTTACGACAAGCTGTGAGCCCGCGTTTCATATGTTCTTCATTGCGTTTTATTTTTTAATACGGAACCTTATTTAATTTCGAAAATCAAAAGTACCTGAAGTTACATGAAATAACTTCAGCTATCTACCAAAATAAGTCTCGTCCAAATCGGTATAGCCGTTCCAGAGATTATCCGGAACAAACGGACAAAGAGACGAAAATTTTAAAAATTGTATTTTTGGTATAAGTATCATATACATATTCATGTCTATTTATTAAATTATGTTGATATTCGAAAATTCCATTTTATTTATTAGTATAGAAAAAATATTGATCTTTCATTTCGTGTAAACAAAGTAGAATAAAAAAAATACTATGATAATTCTCAATCAAAACTTCAAAACAACTTTTAGTATGTTTTATCTCTATTAACTGCAGCAACTCATCGTAATAATGATAACAATAGAGTGGTTGTCTTTAAGTTATCATTAAATTTTCGATATCACAAAATGCATCGTAACAATAACTTAACAACAAAGTCTTACATTTTCTAAATCAGTCACGGAGATCGCTTCTATCAACGACTATCTCACTCAATCGTAATATAACCTTGTGGTTTTAATTAGAGAATGGTTGAATCATAGCCACGAACTGAATTCACTTTGGATTCACCGTAAATTGTCACTACGATTTATTTCCCCATTCAATCGACCATTTAAGACTGCACAATTACTTAAGCCAGTCGGTGTCTCGAAGAATTGATTAAGGATTTTTATTTGTAGGAGATCCTAAAGGACCATCCAAGTATTATGTAAGCGATATTTTAGTCGTTTTTGAAACCCCTCCCCCTTCCATTCCCTTGTCAGCAAAACAAAGCTGTTAACTAAGGTCCTTATGACTACGTAAACGTTGGCAAATTTTTTAAGAGAAAACGAATATTAAAAACTAAATGCTATTGATGTAATCTCCATTCCGTTCCCCGTATCATCTATACTAACAAATTAACTTGAAGTCATTTTGTAAAATGTCATTCGTTTCAACGACCCCTAAGTAGTACTTCACATTATTGATGTCTTGAACATGTATGACATTGAAGCTGTATTTCTAATGCCTGTGTTATCGTCATCGTGCAAACAAGAGATCAACAATATTTTATAGTATTGTTATTCTTGTATAAAACTCAGAAAGGTAAATACAATAACATTTTCAAACCAAGGGAAATCTTTACGCTATTGTATCGTTTTAAATATTAGATTTGTTTACTGACTTTTAAATACGATAGAGTAAATAATAAAGGAATCAGTCTAAAGCTGGTAGACTGATTTAGAAGCAGTCGGATCTATGTAGGGCTCGACTGCAAAATCCCTAAAGCCACTCCAAACTTTTATTATATATACTGTAAAGGTCTTTCTAATTTGAATTATTGTAATTGAGTAATCTACACTAATATTATTACCAGGAAAGATTTGTATTTTTGTACGTAACAAATAAACTTAAAAACTACTGGACCGATTTGGATGAAATATGGTATGGAGATATTTTGAGTTTTTATTCCGAAAATCCCACGGGAACGGAAACTACGCGGGTAAAATCGCGGAGAGCAGCTAGTACTTAATCTGTTTATTAAATCAGTTTTGAACGTTTTAAGAAGAAATCAACCTTTGAAAATTTTTATTTAACCTTATCTAAAACCACAAAAATAAAATCGAAACAGACCAGAAAAATATACTGAAATATCTATTTATATATAGTTTACACTCAGTATTTCGTTCATCATTATTGAACCACATTTTAATCCTAAACCAAGTAAGAGAAAAGAAACGAAATATCGAAGGAAATAATATGCTGTACCTATTCAACGACGACACATGAATACATATCTAAATAATTGCATGCATGTTCATTTTCAGACGGTCTAATTTTATTCGAAACAAATACATCAAATCTTATCTTCACATCGCAATTAATATAAAATATAATCCCAGTCATGTTGTTAAGCATCTATAAAAACTCTTCACTTAACCGCAAAAAATAACTAGATATAGTCAGAGGCCAAACTAAACACGTGGTAAATATTAGTCATAATAAATTTTCGTTAACGAGCTATTGAGGCGGATTAGCCATTTTAAATGTGCATATTTGAACGAAATTTGTTTTGGTGGGTCGAATAGTATAATACTGAATACTTACTATTGTTTTTTTTTATATGAGCTCTGTGATTTTTTTTTTATTTTTCTCGTCGATAAATAAATAAAGATAATTAATAAATTACGTTACATGGCGGGATTAGTTTTAATTGTGGTTTACTGAATTTAAATTTATTTGAAAACATGTTAGTTAATTTCGGTGGTATTTTACGTCATATAGTTTGGTCATTGTGGACAAGGAAAGTAAATGTATTGGAAATAATAATTAAGAACATGATTCTGGGGTGCCACAAAAACTACCTGTATAGTTCTAGTTGAGTACTCACCTTTTTAGAGCGTTATTTATAACCTAGAAAAATTTGATGTAATCCTATTCACATGCCAGCAAAATGACTCACACACATTTTCTACTAAGTAATTAGAAGTAGAATGTAATCAAGAAATAAATTTTTAGTATCGATTAGTTGATAATTAAATATATAACTTATATTTATTGATAAAATTATATTTTAGGTATATTATAGATTACATTTAGACACGTTGCCTGATCCAGTTTAAAAAAAAAATCATAGCTAAGTTTCCTTCAACGAGGTATTGTTAGGTTCGTTAACATAACTATTAAATTATGAATTATTGATAGTTATTTCACTAGATCGAAATAGCTTCACTAATGATTATGGCCCGTTGATTTTACCTTTCGACGAGACTAAGATTAATGAGTAATCTAACAAAGGAAACTGTCTGACGACATCAAATAGGGAACCCCACTTGAAAACTATACAATAGCCTTAGTCGTAAAATCGAACCCTTCGTAGCGAATTTAGCAACTGATATTAATAAACTAAACCGATTGCGGGTTACGAAAAATGTAAGAACCGTTCCAATACATTCAATAAATAAGTGTATAACATTCGCGCGTGCGCAAAAATGATATTTATTACTTCGTATTTCAAATAACAAAAGGCGGGCTTGTATTGGGCGCGCATACGCATGGAATAAAGTCATGATCAACGAGAACATTTATATAGAATTCCGCAATGACAGATGGTCGCAGAATGGATGAGCGATTGTTAGAACCGAATTTCCGATCTACATTGTTTATGATGGGGGCATTTTTGCGTATTCATTCAATGTAGGTACGGAAAATAACCGATATTTTATCGACAATTATTATTGACGTGTTTATTATTCTTTTTATATTTATTATTTTATCCGGTCAAAGGTTGTATAAAGGAATTCAATATACTGTTTGTTATATTTGTATACTAGGCATGCCCCGTGGCTTCGCTCGCATTTATTTATCACAATTATTTATATATCATCGATTAAGGTAAACTGTTGCAGAAGAATGATACTGTTGGTAATTTTTATGTCGATTTATGACGGTAGTGCTTTGTTACGAAACATTATGGTGATTCTGGATCTTCTCCTGCCGCCCTTATGTCTTACCGAAAAGACCGCTGTCAGAATGTTAATGTAAATGAAGCTATTTCCACGGGCTCAGTTCAAATCGGCGTCCCCCAGGGTTCGATTTTGAGAACGTTTTTATTCCACGTATAGTATTTAAACGATTAACCAATAATGGTTAATAATCGTGCTTTTTAGAGAAAACACTTCCCTTATTTTCAAAGTTAAAGAGAAAAAGAGGTTAGTCAAGTAAACCGTACCTTACAGCTAATATTTCTACTGTAAATCACTTACTACTAAATACTAATAATACAAAAATGTGTCCAATTTGCATTGACCATCGTCCAACATGTCGATTGTAATATCTAGATACACGGGAACTTAGCAGGCTTAGTTAATAGTACTCTGTTCTTGGGTTTTACAGTTGATGATAGATTACAATGTGGTCCACACGTAAAAACTTAACAGGAAGGTTAAGTTCCGCTGTATAAGCCGTGCGTAAGATTAGTCAATTGATATTGCTACTGCTAGATTAGTCTTATTTGGTTAAATTCATAGCTTGATGTCTTATGATATTATGCTGTGGGAAACAACAGCTGAAGTAGACACTTTATTTGCTTTACAAAAGCGAGCTGTTCGAATTGGGTTATTGCTATATGTATATATCGTAATTATATTTAGTACTGTATTTATAAGTATTTAGTATAAAGCCGTTACTTTGATCTTATAAACAGGCGCTTCAATTTTATTTATTTGTATAGATGAATATATTTATTATTGCGATTTTATTTCAAAAACGCCAAATAATGATTACAATAAGTAATAAAGAGACAAAACAATACTAAAGAACGATTAATCAAGAGATTACACTAATGAACGAACTACACGAGATAAGCAATAGCAATTAATCTCACTCGGCTGAAGAGAATATAATGGAAAGGTAGAAAGCATGACTACAGATTATACGTATCTATGTAAAGTTATTGGAGAAATTCGTGTGTTTTATTTTTAAATACAAAGAAAAAGTAAAACGCCTTGGTACATGGAAAGTAAAGAAATCTAAAATTACTGAATTATCCAATTATTAAACAACAAAGTCTTATAGTAAAAGCATATATGTTTATGAGCAACATAAATATCGGTGTTTTGAATAAAATTAGAAGTAAGATATCCTCAAAACCGATAACTTCCACAAACGGTTACATCTTGTCTATCAATGCTATTTTGCTTACTTCAGTTAAGTGATGAGTATATTTTAATTTCATTAATACCTATTCAAAATATCAGTATATTAGAACTGTTTAGAATTAGAATTAGAAAAACATAAACTACTAATTGCTTATTATAGTGATCGAAATTAACCGACAAATGTTAAATATAAATTGAGGGAGTAAACTTTCTATAAATGGTAACATTAAGCTTGTCAATAACGAATGGAGTTCTTGGCGTGATATTGGTCTGTCATTTAGAGCTTTTTGATGGCATCTCAGTCTGTCATGTACGTTATCTTTAATTCAATAACTTGTGTTACTGGACCCTATATTGTGTGATTTTGATGACGTTTTATGTAATATAGTTTAGTTATTGTGTACAAGTGAAGTGAATTGAAAATAATGGCACGATGCGTTTATTCTGATGTGCCACGAGAATTCATAGAATACTCTAGAGGGATTGCCATCGTCTTTTGCTAGGGTGTTGTTACAAGTTTAAACTTCAGAATAAGCGATATGCAAAACGTCTCTTAGCCTGTCCCATCAGTCGAATCTTAATACTTCTACTGTTATGTAGTAAGTCTTAGTTTTTAATCCATTAATCTCATAACAATTCCCTTGGAAGGCTCTTTAATAAATGACAACCACTGTTAGAGCACTTATGATTATCAAAATAAAACGAAATTTGGCCTAAAGAATTTGTCTTTAGGGCCGTAATAAATTATAAACAAAATCAATAGCTATTAATTCATAATAAAGAAAATCGGTTGTCAAACGGAGGAGCAAAAGGTACACCAACTTTTTTAATGCGAACTGTTTAACCGAAAATCATTGCTAATTTATAATAATTAGAAACCTAATTAGTAATGATTGTTATAATTTCTTTTAAAACACCAATACTTAATTCATCAGTTCAACAATTCAATAGTTTGGTTTCACATAAAAAAAACTTAAACATTTATAATAATAAATTAATAAATAAAGATTGATGTAAATTACATTTTGATATTCAGTGAGTTGATAATAATTTTACGAGTCTACAATATACGGCCGTCACCACAATCACTTTCATTTTCTTGGTATTGATAAATATTCGTTACGTGTCAATATATGCCAGAATCTAAGATCGTTATAGAGTTAGTCACGCTTACTGTTCTCAGATCAAATATCACAAGATTTTCATTTAATTAGTTGTTAGCGTGTATTACATACAGTGATTTCCAACTAAAGGAGGAGTTTTTAATACAAAAAATAACGTTCCTAAAATAATATCTATAAAACAAAGTCGTTAATTTTTATGACATTCGATTTGTAGCTCTCCTCTACCACTCGAATAACTATTAAAACAAAGGAGAAATTAACGAAATGATAATATGTACCATTTAACCGAAAGACGTCAACTGCTCTCCCACAAATATCTCCACAACGACCAGTCTTCCGGTACGTGGTTGCCATTCGAAAATCCGTTGACCCTATCGGGCATCAGTTCTGCGAGCAAAGCACCCATTGCCAATTAAGTTTAGCAATTTTACGGGCAATGTCTGTTACTTTGGTTCTTCTGCGAATCTTCTGATTCCTGATTCAATCACGCAGTAAAACTCTAAGCATATCCCTTTCTATTGCTCCTGGAGCAACCATATCTCAGTGCCGTATGTCATCACTGGCAAAACACACTGAGCGAAGACTTTCGTCTTGAGACACTGTGGTATTTTGGACGAGAAGATTCTGTATAGTGTTCGGGAAAATATGTACAAATCCTGTAATTTAACGTGTAATTTCTTTTAACAATAATTACTATGTACTAAATGAAAATATTTTTTCATTCAATAAATATACGGTTAAATCAACCTATATATTATAAGGAAAATGGGGTAAATTTGTGGCACCATCAGCTCAAAATTACTGAACACATCGGTATGAAAATACTACCATTCGGCATGAAATATTGATGGTTAGATGGTTATAGATTATTTTTTTTGGATTCCTTCGATCCTTTCTCATTTTTTTTTTTTCATTTTACTCATTTGTACATTTTTCCTTCGATTTATTCTTATTTAATTTTTTTCTGCTAATAAAAACAAACGACTCATTTTCTTCATTATTTTTTAGGTTAGGTATAAATGAAATGTTATAAGCACTTGTTAACTCACACCTGAAGAACATATGAAACGCGGGCGGAGCCGCGGGCTCCAGCTAGTTTCTTTTAAAATATTTCATAACAAAGTTTCCTTAGGTTTTTAAAAAATCACTAAAATGGAATTAGTAGATAACTTTAAAATTAATCACTTTTAAAACGTCCAATGGTAAGTAAAACATATTTAACCCCTTGAGCACTAACCTGGCGTTTATGCCAGCTTTACATTGTTTTCCTATTGTCTCATTTTTATGGGTTATCGACATATTTAAGTTATACCTCTTATACGTTGTCCAAGAAAATTTCACAAAATCATAAGTGTGAAAAAAATACAGTACATAACGATAGAAGAAGGCATGTGCTATAAATCAAAAGGTTAGTCGGTAGTATTCATTGGTGACAATACTGCTAAGTGGGCCTTAACTTTCATTCTCAAAGGTACAAAGTCCCAGTGGACCAACGGCATTAGACGTACATTGACCCAATTCAACATTTTCTATTATAACAGAAGCAATTGGTAATTTTACTGGTTACTGTGAAATCTTTTGTTGTAAATATAAATATGATATCTATACATACTAATAATAAAATTGTGATTTACGTGTCTGTACATTTTTGACTTTTATGAAAATAATTATTGCAAGGAACTAAAAATAGGTAATTAAACACATTTCTATTATTTTTAGAAATATCTGTATGTCTATCTGTTTGTTTATTTGTGCAGGTATCAATTATTTCCTTAAAATCGGTCTACTCTGTCAAAAGTTATAGTAATTTGAATAACACGCGGCGACTTTAGTATGAAAAAAGAGTTTGTAAGTATTTCATGCGTTGTAAAAAGTAGACATTTTATCGAAAGAGTGAACTGAATTTTAATAATAATATAAATAGGTATAAATATGACGCGGAACAATATTATTTAATTCCAAACAATTAGACGGTTCATGATTTGTTTATTTTTGATGACATAGGGGTCGAAGGTTATGAATGTGATTACGTAAGCAAATTATGACTGACGGTTATTCATAGACGCCACTATACATATTTTTTAATAACTTGGAATGTTATGAAACATTACAAGGACATAGATAATTTGATAGTTAAAAAAAATTGTTTGTTTGTAGGTTTTACGGGACGGGCGGTACGGGACGCCTAAATTCCACGCGAGAGAACATGCGGGCGCAGTACTAGCTACCAATATATATTTGTAAATTAGAGATATGTACATAGTAAAAGTGTTTTGATATAACTTAGAAAAACTCACCCATAAAGATGTGTGTATCTGTTATTAGGTTTAACTTGAGAAACATTCACTCTAACTTGTAAATCTTAAATCATATCTAATTATGTTTAGGAATACCCCTTCCAATATTTTGGATTATGCCTAGGCACAGAATGTTTAAGTTTTCTTTCCATTTTGATATTAATATTACATAGCAAAACGATGCCCATACTAATAGAATAAGCATGTCATGTTATGATTTCCAGTACACTTGTGCATAATAATGAAATTGTATAAAGCGAAACGCCATAAAAATACACAGCACAGGACCAAAAAATACAATTTAATGAATTATAGATAAAGCCAACTACTTACATGACAGACTGAGATCCCACCAGAAATCCAAATATAAATATCTGTTAACTTAACAGTTAAAATACACAAAATTATAGTAAAAACTAGACATTGTTATTTCCAAACGAAGATGCGGGCACAGGTTTTATTTTAAACTATTACTTTTAAGGTCGTAAATTGGCTTAAAGTCCTCTTAATGGTAAACTGTTAGCCAAGTGACACCACTGAAACATAATACTCGTTGCAGATTATATAAAACGGTAACAGAAAATAATTGTTTTGAATAATTAATTATAAAAAATAATAAGCGTCCCCGTATTTATATGATTATTTTACTATTATTATCATGATTGGGAAATATGCGTTTTTTTTATTAATTTTATTGTCCTCTTAATTGATCAAAAACCTGATATTTATTGATATAACAAAATGAAAGATACTTGTATTTTAAATTATTCACATAATTTAATTAGACATTTTACAAATACCTTCTCCGTTTAAAACACATTTCATAATTATAAAATTATAAATCAAATTGCAAAACAGCATAAATAAACATAAAAATAAAACACACGAGAACACGCACGGTGCAGTGAATGACCTGAAATAAATGCAAGTTACGACATGAGTGAACCTTACCTCCATGTAAATAGAGTTGAAAATGACAAACTAGTTTCATTGAGTAAGGAGCACTTTAAGAAGTAAATATGCCTGCCTGTAGGCGAAGACGGCACTTGATTCATCGCATGTGGACGGCCCACTCAAATCTTGTGTACTTATAAAAAATGGTCATAAAGACCTCCCTAATATGTCTGTAATGTAGATAGAAAGAAACAGGTCTACTGGAACAAAATGTTAAAAGGCGATAGTGAGTAATATTTATTGTCATTTTTAATATTGTATTTCTACTCCACCCCCTTGTCAGCAAGATTTACCAAAGCTCTTACAACATCCCATCATGATTACCAATACACCTGTAAAATTATAGAGTTCCGGAAGAAATTGCCCGAAAAAAAAAATTCTAAAGTGTTTATCAGGGTATTCACTTAGCGCAAAGCTGAAGAAGCCATGATGTTCAGTAGGAGTCAACTATAAGTATTAGTGCGAGCACTGACTGGCCACTATTGTTTGAGCAAACATATGCACAACATTGGTGTCCAGAACACAAAAGAGTGCAGGATCAGTGAAATTACAAACGATACCACAAAGCACATCTTGCGTGAATGTGAGATCCTCCAATACCCATACGCAACCGTGTTCTAGGTAAACGTGTGTTGCTCCAAAGGAGGTACAGACGGTTTCTACCCAAATAGATATCCAGATTGTAGATCTAGGCAGTGGGCTTTAATAATGATTGGGCAATCACAAAAGATCTTCTTAGGTCGCAATAATTCAGGTCTGTTCTAGCCTGCATATCCACTTCCAGAATAATAATAATACACAAGCATTAGCCTAATTTTATACAAAAACACGAAGATTAATCAATACATTTTACTTAAAGTAATCACCATTCCACCCCTCCCTCCCATATCCTCAAAAATATGCAAAATGTAAACCCCCTATAAATGCACATGCAATATTTAGACAGCTCTATATGTTTACATATTTTACAAGAGAACTTTATTTTGACCAGGTCTTAGTAATACCAATTATAGTCTATATACTCGTTCATGTTGTTACAAAAGGTAATTAATATATGGAACAATTTATGGAGATAATAGTAAAGGTTGATCGTCAATAAATTTCTTGCAATAATTTCCATAAACTATATACATCTAAGTCTAGGATAAGGACCAGGTTCCGGTCCAGGCAAACCCACTAAGGGTCAATAATTGCCACCCGGCTTTGAAAGGTTTCCTAGAGGAAGTGGTCAAAAGAGCCGCGGATAGGAATGCATAAATAATGAAGCGAATGATAAAAAAAAAAATGCCAAAAAGATAAGAAAACAAAACTCATAAAATTTTTAAGAAATACCAAACGTAATTTCAAAGAATGCGCGTACACCTTTTGGCATTGCCTAGTATTTTATAAAATAGAGCAAGATGTAGCTGTGGCAAACATTTTAACAGAGTAAAAAGAATTAGTTAACTTAGGATGTATTTACAAAAATTCCGAGCGTTTTTATAATCGAACAACATAATATTATCAAGATAATTGATAGTTACAGATTCTTCGTAAAATATATGTGGTTACTATTGAGCGCTCGTTACAATAATAGATGAACGATTATAACTAGTACTAGTTATGCCAGTTAATTTCTATGTATGCCAACAATTTCTAAGTATATATAATTTCTAGCTGTGTCCTCGCAGTTGCGCCCGCGTTATTTATTCTTCACTGTCTTTTAATTTTTATTTGCGGATCCCTAATTATTGTCAAAAATTAAAAGCTATCTACCAAAATAAAATCCGTCAAAATCCGTCCAGCCCGTACAGAGGAGAGTACCCGGTACAAAAAGACAGACTTAGACAAAAATGTATAAAATTGTATTTTTGGTATAGGTATCGTATATTAAAAAAAAAAAATATATAGGTGTAAAATCATATTTCAGACACTTCAATTTTATTTATTAATATATATTCACTATTTTTTATTTTATTTCTTCACTATATTTCTTATATTTCTTCAATATACTTTGAGTAAAGTATTGTAGGTAACATTGATATTATAATCATTATACTTGACTTGATTTAATATTATTCACATAATAATTCGGGCCACAATCGCATACAATTTTTAAATGGCCCACGTAAGTACATTCCCGCAAAGTTTCTCAACTTGCGTACACGGTTACTAACAGATGATGTTTATAAAAAAAACTTACTTAGATTTGAGTTGTGTAAAAAATAAATACCACAAGTAACCCTAATTTAACGGCTGGAATAAACAATATATTATTTAAAAAAACTAATACCTTATTATCATAGAAAGATCAAAATAAGGCACAATACACATAGTTAACAACAGTAAGTTATTATCATTATTTGAAATAGGCTATGCAGGCTTAAAGAGTTCTGCATCACTGCGATCTAGTCAGATCTATTGTGATCGCACCAATATTGCTAAAGCTCAATGCGTAGACCTACAACTTGAATTTACTGTAGGATCTTTTTGGCAGAGTGTCTGTACCTCCTCCGGGAGCATCGCGTGCTTACCCAGAATTCGGTTACGTATGGGTATTAATGGATCACATTCACAGAAGATGTGTTTTGGTGTATGGTCTGCGATTTCACAGAACCCGCACTCTCTTGTCCTGGACACCGATAGTGTGAATATGCTTGCCCAAACAACAGCACTCAGCTAGTGCTCTCACTAATACTCGTAGCTGATTCCTACTGAGCATCAGGGCTTCTTTAGCTTTGCGCTGAGTGAGTCCCCTGATGAGATTTTTGGAATGAATTTGTCCTGGCAATTTACTCCACGATTCTATAGCCTTGTAATGGTCCCTTATGACGAGTCGAATTAGACTTTTTGGAATGGCACAAAATGGTTAAGGCCCAATTTGTGTTTCTATAGCCTCTGCTCTTGCAAGAGCATCCGCAGCAACATTGCCGGGAACTCCTGCATGTCCTGGGACCCATCTTAAAAGCAGCCTGTTATTCTGACCTAGGCTGTTTAGCATTGCCACACAATTGTCAACTAGCTTCGACTCAAATACATCCGAAGCTATCGTCAAGAGAGCAGATTGACTATCCGAATGGATATATATTACATGGTTCAAGTAGGCTTTCTGCAGATATATACAGGAATATTGTAGAATGCCGTATTCCTTTGCCTGGAAAATGGAGGTGAAACTACCAAGATTAGTTGTTTGGCTAAACTTAGGTTGCTCTCCATATATTCCACAGTCTTTTCAGGGTCAGTAGTTTTTGCGTGACTGGCGAAAAAAATAATAAACAGACAGACAGACAAAAACAGATGAAATGTGTTATGTTGTCGATTCTGAAGCCCCACATAGTATATTTTCTTAAATATCTTCAATGTACAGATTTCGTCTCCTTAGCCTTTTATTATAATTATAGATTTCGCTATGAAACGCGGCCGGAACCGCAGGCACATAGCTAGTATGTAAATAAACACTCTTGTTATGTAATTCAACATAACATTAAGGGTTGAGTGTTGTTCATTCATACGAGTTACTTATCTATATTTTTGTGAGTAATATTTCAGTATAAATTCCAAAATTCTACAAGTCTTAAAAAGGTTAGGTCTCGGTTTCGGCTGAAACTGAGACCCAGGCCGAAGTTTCGATTTCGGTTTCGACTGAAAATACAGTTTCGCTCGGACACTAAATAGAACCATTAATGAGTTTGAAACTTTTTAAACACATATTTATATGAGTTATTCTCTTTAAGAGTAATTTCTGCTTGGGTTTTTGATATGCCATTATTATTACGGTGTTTTACATTGTCATGTATACTGTTTATAAACTACTAGTAAAAATTAAATAACTCTAGTAGAAATCTCACCTTTTATATGTGGAATTCCAAATCATAATTATTAACTTAAACAACTGCCTCCATTTTTTCGAGAAGAATCATTTGCATAGTAAAGCACTTTAATATGTAAATTATTATTAGTGTTATTATACACAAATTGATGTTTTCGAAATGCAAATAGTAATACACCTGTAAACGTAATGGTGATGTTTAAGATAGATGATTTCGGTTACCAGGTTAATGTATGAGATATTTTATGAAAATATACGCTTTAATTTTATATTGTTAATTTTTTTTTATCCACGTAAAGTACAATTATAACTTTACTTTTGCATAATTTAAGTAGCCTTATGTGGATATGAAAGTCACTTTAGATCAACGCTACAGCGCTACGGACAGATAGCAAGTAAATATCCTCTTCTGCATATGAATTATTTTCGCTTTTAAAATAATAACGGCCCTACCTAAAAGTACGCAATTGTAATTTAATTAATGCCGCATAAAAAGTAAACTAAGACGCGACTGCGAAAGGTAATTAATTTACCATTACGCTACATTTTCACTATCGCAAAATAGCGATAAAGTTTTTTTGGTAAATTTCTAAAAAAAAATTAAGTTGACTGCATATTTTTTTCTTCTAAACTAGCTAATGCTGTTTACTGGAAGGGCCTTTACAGCTTCGCCGGGGCTTTGGAGGCGAGTGGTGAAGACACTGAGCCGCAGAAACGTAACTAGCACATAATTTAATTATTTTGTCAGTATAGAATGTTTAATTGTTGCAATTGGTTTTTACATGTAAGTGCGTGTATCATTTGAACCTAAATTAGGCCGATTATATGTTTTTAATTGTATCTTATTACTCAGTAACATAAAAACTATCCGGAAATAACAGGAAAGAAATAAACAATATTTGTGATAATATCCAAAAAATTAACATGGCAAATAACAGGCTTTAAATGTACAAGGCAATAAGCTAATAAAACATGTTATAATGCCCACTTAATTATTGTTATAAGTTGAAATGAAATACCCCGAACGAGTATAAGTAAAAATAAAAACTCAAAGATTTGTCATTTAAGGAATACAAATATGCATAAGATATTGAATATCCTTTCTACTGCCTAATGAATATGGATGGAAGCATACGAAACTGACATTCTTGGAACTGTATTGTAGGGCTCTATTTTGACCTTCGACGTGAAAATTAAATAACGACTGAGATGTTATTACGTATTTATTTCCAAGTAGATTTATGATTAATATTTCTTCCTAACTGAACTTATAATCCAATGACTGGCTGAATTTATTAAAGAACTAGCTGAGTGCCTGTGGCTGCGCCTGCGTTTCATATGTTCTTCACGGTATTTTAATTTTTTCATACGGAACCCTAATTATTTTCCAAAAATGTTTTTGTTACTAACATTTAGCAAAGATATTTCTCACAAATTCGAATACCTATCAGTAAACTGCATTAAATCGGATTTTATTCACAGTTTCATGACTTTTAATTTTTTTATGCGGAACCCTAATTATTTTCGAAATATTAAAGAAGCCTAAGTCACACGGAGTAATTTCAGCTATATAATAAAAAAGTCTCGTCAAAATCGGCCCTGCTGTTCCGGAAATTACCCCGGACAAACAGACACCAAAAAAATATTTTAAAAATCGTATTTTTGTATAGGTATCGTATATACATTCATGTGTATTTAGTAAAAAAAAAACGTATTTTGATATTACAAACAGACACTTCAATTATATTTATTAGTTTACTTAGATTTTTCGAGGTCAAAATTCCTTTACATTTTTGATGAGTGCTGATGATTGTTGGAATTGCGGATGTCATTAGTATATATCCCATTACAGTATTGGCGGAACTGCTTTTACAAACGTAATTTTATTAGAGTGTAAATGAGATGGATTTTTCGAAGTCAGCTTATATTACATTTTTTATTGATAGCGTCTTTGACCTTACCATTACAGAGTGTGAGCTTCTTTTGTCGCTTATATTTAAATGGATATATCATATCATATGAATAGGAAATAAAACTATAATTATAATTAAAAGATTTCTTTTTTATTCACTCTGATAATGAAATAAATGTCCATATTAAAATACGTCAGCTACTGTCCGTTAAAAGTCAACTAGTAATTGGTTTAAATGTATTATTTAAGGTAAACAACTAATCTTATATTCTAAATTTTTAATATTTTTAACTTTACTCTGTGTTACTATTATATAACCTTCCTAAATTACTTTAGATTATTGCGATAACGAATTATTTCATTGTATTCGTTTTGTCCGCGAACTCTACGGATGAAAATAAATAGTCGGTAATCGGTATACGCTAATACTCCAAATAGAATTTTTAACCACTCTTGCTTCTTTTTGTTGTTTTTAGGCGCTACCTCTTCCTTACAAAGTATCTAATTCAATTCAGTAATGATTAAATCATTATTACGACGAATAAATAAAATTGGCCATTCGACGAATACTTTAAAGTTTAAATTCGATCGACAAGGAAGACTGAAGCGAATGGGTTTCCGATTACGCACGCGAAATGGAAACTGATCTTTGAATATGCATGTTCATACATTGATGCTCAAACCAGCTGCGTACTTCCAATCAATATAACTAATAATAATACCGCATTTGTTTTCCGAAACTTATCAGTTGAATATAGACCAATTCTAGAATAAACAATTATAATTAGGTAACAAGTAATCATAAAGCTTGTTATTGGTAACTACTCATTATTATAATACGTTTCACTAGCGGTAATAATGACAAAACATCCAATTTACATCCAAAAAAATCAACTCAGTACTTGTGTTCTTATATCATATCGTCCTGTACATTGATTTCAATGTCTGAGCAACAATAGATGCGTAGGAGTTGAATGGTACTTACTTTAACTATGGAATACACATGTGACGTCATAGTTAGCTATGTAAATGACTATATAATTAATAAGAATTAGAAAACGAATCGACTGATATACAAAAAGGTTACCCACCTACCCACTAACAGTACATAGCAGTAACTATTATATTATTAATATGAACAAACTTATTACACAAGACGCACAACATTAATTTAAAACAAACATTCCATGCAAAACTTATTTATTACATATTTTAAAACACGTACTGACCTGCTAAACACACTGACGATCACCATAGTAAATCCAAAAGAAAATGTAACAGTGCAATGCTGTAATATAATTAATAATTTCCCAAATTAAATGTCGTATAAGTAATCAAGCACATTTTCACTAAAATGCACACACAGTTCGAAAGTCAACGATTGCATCTTTTTTTAGAAGTTCGAAAACACGTGAGCGTTCACATCACAACGTGCAACACTACCATACGCGGCAAACTGCAACAAGCAACTGAGACCCTGATTGGTCCGCGGTCATGGCACAGTGCATTCGGACGCGAGCTCATCGCGTTTCGGCCTCGTCGGAATAATTCGGTTGATGAAGATGCAACGTTGCAGCGCGTGCGCAGCGCATTGATTAATAATTAAAACTTTAGTTTGTGATCTTCGCGACAAAAGCTAAAATCTTTCAGTGTCACTAAAATATTGTTTTATAAGCTGAGGCGTTTCTATGTTGAAATATCAATAAGAAACTTCATTAATACCCTAGGTTATCAACATGGTCGATAACACTCCCTTGTGGTAGTAGAAGATACAGAGAAAATTAGGGGGCATCGAGACATTAGAGGGGGTGTGGATAGATTAAAAATATAGTCTAAAAAAGGGGGAAAAAATTAAGATGGGGCCTCAAGAAAAAACATGTGGGTAGTGAGCAAAATTAAGTTGAGAAACAGTCCATTAAACTATCAATTTTATTTTAAACTTTATGTCACGTATATAAAATAACCGTAAATAATGTACAGTTCTTAATAATTTTCTACATCTCTATGATATAAAGTGACTACTACCTACTAACATTGGTAAGCAAGTTTTATTTGATAACTAGCTGCGGGCCCGTGGCTGCGCCAGCGTTCCTTATGTTATTCACTGTGTTTTAATTTTTTTTACACGGAATCATAATTATTTTCCTAAAAATTCTTTAGTATTAAGATAAAGTAAACATACTTCTCATAAATTCAAGCACTTGCCTGTAAAACTGTGCATTTAATTGGATAACTTCAATTTTACATAAGTTTTAATTTTTTTACGCAGAACCCTAATTATTTTCGAAAATTAAAAGTGCCCTAAGTTGCCCGAAGTAACTTCAGCTATCTACCAAAAAAAGTTCCGTCAAAATCTGTCTAGCCGTTCCGGAGATTACCGGGAACAAAAACAGACAGACCGACAGACAAAAGTTTTAAAAATTGTATTTTTGGTATTTGTATCGTATATACATTAAAATCTATTTAGTAAAATTTTGACATTACAAACATACACTCCAATTTTATTTATATGTATATACGATACCTATGCCAAAATACAATTTTTTGTCTGTCTGCATGTCTGTTAGTTCCGCGTAATCTCCGGACCGATTTTGACTGGACTTTTTTTGTTAGATAGCTGAAAGTTACTCCGCGTAACTTAGGGTACTTTTAATTGTCGAAAATAATTAGGGTTCCGCGTAAAAAATGAGAACTCATAAAATTTTTAATAAAATCCGATTCAATACACAGTTTTACGGGCAAGTGCTTGAATTTATGAGAAATATTTTTTACTTTATCTTAGTACTAAAAAAAATATTAGGGTTCCTTACAAAAAACTTCAAACGCAGTGAAGAATTTACGAGACGCGGGCGCAGCCGCAGGCACACAGCTAGTATCTAATATAATCACATGTTTCTGTTGTGGGTTATGCAGAATGAATGATATCCTTCTACTAAATGATAAATATTTTTAAACACTCAATAATAAAATCAAATTATGCTCGTATAATGAGCTGTAGTTACTTATAGACATACCTATATATTCTTGTATTTTCTCCAAGAAAGTTTAATCCTTGGTTATTACGTAGACTGGATTGTAGTCTACGTTATTAATTAAATTATATGTATTTAGAAGGATATTGATGGTAAAATGAAATTACTTATGGCGTACGTAAATAAATATAGGTAACCTAAACGAAAATATTCTAAAATAAAATAGACAGGTTCTTCTTGTTCGGACACGCTTGTCTCTCCTTTGTATATCTGAAGATATTGTGTCCTTTTTCTTTGAGTTTTTATCTTGTAATGTGTTCCAACGTTTACTGTTCGCGGGGGTGTCATTTTTCAGTACCTACGTTAGTCACCTGAGTTTGTCTTATAGATGCTACACGCCTCTTCACTTAAGTACGCGACGAATACTAATGTGCCTTATCACTTACAATGAGAATTTATATATCATTCTGCATTTAAATGTACGAACTAAAATAATAAATGAGAACCATTTTATAGCGGCGCGGCGCCAAACATGCATAGGCGCTGAACCAATAATATGTATTATTTAGAAGAACTAGCTGTCTGCCCGCGGCTGCGCCCGCGTTTCATATGTTTTTCAATGCATTTCAATTTTTTTTTTATACGGAACCTTATCTATATTCCAAATTTTTTTTTTGTACTAAGATAAAGTAAACATTTTTCTCATAAATTCAAACACTTGCCCGTAAAACTGTGCATTGAATCGGATGTTATTACATTTTTTACTGGTTTATTTTTTTAATACGGAACCTCAATTACTTTCGAAAATCAAAATTACCCTAAGTTAAGCGGAGTAACTTCAGCTGTCTATAAAAAAAGTTCCGTTAAAATCCGTCCATCTTTTCCGGAGATTAGACGGAACAAAAAACAGACAGACAAAAAACATAAAAAAATTGTATTTTTGGTATAGGTATCGTATAAACATTCATATCTATTTAGAAGAAAAAAAATAATTTTAGTGTTACAAACAGACACTTCAATTATATATATTTGTAGGTATAGATACCATTACAGGGGGCGACGCGGTGCATGCGAAAGCCACCCCGTGTCGCCCCCATCCCAAATGCGGCGGACGGCCCCGGGGGGTTTTAGTAGGTATTTCCGGGCGCTTCACGCCCGGGTGAGTCCGACACTGGCACGGAGTTCGTCCCTCCGTGCCCCCTTACCTATTGCATTGGGGGACTCCGGTCTCACTAATGCAATAGGTAAGGGTAGTGCGTAAATGCATTTCCCCCCGTCAACAAAAAAAAAAGGTATAGATACCATTGCGCTGAACAAATTGTTATCATAGATTCAAACGTACTTATAAATAATACCTACCTGTATAACAAAAAAAATAATTACAGATTACATATTAATTTCAGATACCTACATAGATAGATATATTCAGATACATAAAGCCTTAGCTGACATGGCGATGACAACTGTCGATTTATGCTCATAATTATTGACTGTCTTAATTGTTTCTTGAACTGTACTTCAATTGAACTGTACGTATAAAAATAAGTATCATCATTTATTTATTACAGAGACTTTTATAATATATTAGGAAGGATAATTATCAAATTAAACTGAACTTTGATTGCCTCACTAAAGTAGCTGTGTAATTAATTGAAAATAAGTTTCTGATATGTTTTTTTTTTTTTTTTATAATTATATATCAAACTTTATGTTACACGATTTTTAATAATGTTTTGAATTGCGTAATTTTTAAACAAAATCATAAAAGTTTTTAAAGTCGGTTTGCAATACAAATTTTAAATATTTACTTATACTATATAGGTAACTCGTAATTTTGATTTAAAGTCAACCCCTTATTTAGGATATAATAAAATACACATCTTTAATACAATAAGATTCATAAATTTTATCAGACATTGTTTGTTCAAAGTACCGTTATTACAGTAACTTACGCGTTACACACAACAAACATCCTCAATATTTCTCTGCTATTACCGTCAACTTTACTACGAGCTATACGGATAGTATGTAGGGTTGCCAAACTCACCGCGAATGCTTCTTTTTTTTTTTTTCAATCTGACTAATGTTTTTGACCGGAACGGCCTTGAGAGTTTCAACGAACTATAAAGCGAGAGCTTAAGGCGCTTAGCCGAAAATAGTAAGTAAGTATTTACAAAATTGGTAAGAACCTCGGTTTGGCCGTTACCTGTGTAATAATTTCGCAGAATTTGCACAGTTTCAAAAAAAGGTCTATTACAGAACTTCTGTTTGATGTGTGTACCTCTTTAACGCTTAGCAAGATATGTAGTATAAAATCCGTATAATAGACCCATGAAATCATTTTTTTATTTCCTCATTCGCTCAAAAAATGGTTTTTCAAGCGTTTACCGGAATTTGAGAACTAGACCTCTTCATTGGTTTCACTTTGTAACTAAATATTACATTAAATTGTGATCATTTGACCAGTATTTTAGGATTTGATAAAATGTGACACAAACCTTTTCTACTCAGTCTCATTTATACGCATAGTTGACTCCTGCAAATATTACTTTTAAAGTTGGTAACCCTATCAGTGAGTCATATTTGTGTTTTGCTTAGCTGCTGTATATTTACATAAATCATTTTTATAAATTTTTGTTTGTACCGAAAACTATTTTATTTGATTCCTTCATTTATTTGTCTAACACTGAATATTGAGTACTTGCATATTAGATAGAGGCCAACACTTTATGCTAATATTAAATGATACATTGCTTAATATGTCGATTACCCATAAAAATGAGACAATAGGAAGACAATGGAAAGCTAGGGTAAACGCCAGGTTAGTGC
This sequence comes from Samia ricini, assembly GCA_014132275.2. Lineage (NCBI taxonomy): Eukaryota > Metazoa > Arthropoda > Insecta > Lepidoptera > Saturniidae > Samia > Samia ricini. The sequence continues at coordinate 9,225,590 of AP028159.1, forward strand.
TCAAGGGGTTAAAAATATTATAAATTCTGAAGTATAGGAACCGTAAGAAAATCGAGTCGAAAATAAACAACTATTTATTTACTGAACTATAGAGGTGCGTTTATTCCTGAGTTTTATCAAGATGCGGCAGCATCCTAATTTAGAAGCGATATTGTGGTATTATCGACTATCGAGAAGGGTGGAGTCGCCCCGCGGCTACAGAAACGGGGTCATGGTGCCAGCGAAGGAACACCTGTTGGGGAATTCTGTATAAGGGTGCAAGTAAGTATTGTTTTTAACATCTAAAGATATTTGATTTAACAAGGGGCTGTTATTGTAATGTTTTAAAGATAGGAGTTTCTTGAAAAGGATTAATTAAAGTTTAGAATTTCATCAAAAGTTACATTCATACACAGATATTTTGATAGATTGGTCATGTTCGATGGTAATCTTCGGATCGATTTTGACAGGACTTCATTTGGTAGATAGCTGATGTTACTCCGGGTAACTTAGGGTACTTTTAATTTTCGACAATAATTAGGGTTCCGCGTAAAAAAAATAAAACTCATGAAGATTTGTAAAAAATCAGATTCAATGCACAGTTTTACGGGCAAGTGCTATAATTTATGAGAAATATTTTTACTTTAACTTAGTACTAAATTTTATTTACGAAAACACAGCTAGTAGATTAATATAAATGAAAGTTATAGTACTTTAGAATCTATAGTAATTCACAATAATACCAATAGAGTATTTTTTAAGCCAATCAGTTTTTTAACTTCAACAAACACTTAAGTTACGAGTACGATAATAATGCATAATAATGAAATTCAATAACGTTGAAAATATATAATCATTGCAATTGCTTACGTGTACAACGCATTGAGTCATCATAATCAAGTATTCAACGTGCATCGATGAATCTGCGGAAGAACACCGAATTCATACATGATTTATTTTGCTAAGAAACAGAACTCCCAATAAATTGGTCATTGACACTAAACATTAATTGAAACATGTACTAAATTCAAATTAAAAATACTTTATTAGTAATAAGTAATATAGTAACAGTAACATATCTTATTAATTCTCGCAATCTTCGTTTTGATGAAATGTCTACTTTCCTCTGCAAACATAGAAATGTTAGTGAATAATTCAGCGCTAACTGTAATAAATTATGTAATTTAATTACAAGTTATTTGTAACGACAAATTAAGAAACTTGTATCAAGATATGTCTCAATTACTAAAGTAAACAACTTAAAATCACTTATCATAACATTACACATATTTATTTTGTTATATATACAATGCTAATTAACTTTTTAAATATAACCTTAAAATGTATGCTTTATGGTAAATAATATAATTATTTACTTTAGACTGTAAACAACAAATTCTATCATAAATGATCATTAGTTATGATTTAAAAAAAATCATGTATAATAAATGATATTTTTAACTGATTTTATTTTGAAATAAGTTTTTTATTTGTGGGTTATCGAAAGTTATCGAGTTTCTAATTCTTTTATACAACTTAATTTTTATACATAGTAGGATTTCTTAATTTCAAATGTATAAACAAATTAATTTTTTTAATGTAAATAATCAAGAATAAAAGCATATTGCCATATACTGCTAAATATTATGCAAAAATAAATCGACATTCCCGCCGAGTAATGACGTACGTACAAATGAAGGACGTGGGTACTTACTCGTTTCTATAAAAAAATATTAACAAATGGGATTACACTCGTGTGCCCTTAGAGGTCAAAGACCTGTTAAAGAGGTGCGGCATTTTTCAAAACGGTACATCTCAAAGGGTCAGAGAATCCAATGTGACGTATAATTAACTCTGCATGAGATTCCAACGCTTTCAAGGAGTTCCCCTTTATTATTTACTACTAATTTTTTTTTTAAGAATATCTACTTGAAATTAATTCTAAATTACAATTTTCAAATACTCCTTATATTGATCAATAATTCAAATCCAACAAATTACAAGTAAGATGGATAATAGTGTGGATGCAATTATCAAATTTAAAAAAAAACTATATACCTTACGACCTCTTTATCGTGTAGATACGCTAGCATTGTGAAATTGCGTCATTCGATTATTCGAAAAGAGACTGACCTCTGGGTGTTGCAGTTGTCCATAGACGACGGTAACCATTTACAACTAGACGACCCTTCATCCTTTTTGCTGCTCTTTGATGTAAAAAATACCATCATCAAATTTGTCGAATTTAATATTTCTAATTTTTGCCTTATAATTATTGAAGATAAGTGAGAAATATGTAACATATTTGTGATATTAAATTAAAAAGTATATGTTAAGAAGTTGAAATTAATTAAATTTTTAATAGCATTACGAGATAAAAATAAACATAATAATGCCAATACACAAAGTGATAATATAGAAACGGATAGACAAGTTTTACGATGATTCAAAGCGATATTATGATGATTCAATGTAAAAAATTGCCTAAAATTCTTTTCCTCATTCATAATTTCATTATATTTTTATTTATTTTAAGCACATATCTTCATAGATATAACTTTACACATGTGTTGTGTAATTTTATTGAATTAATTTTTTTTCATTAAATAATTTTAGTGCCTTTATTAGATTGTAATTAATTGAGCACTTCTTTATGTTTGATTGTTCAATACAATATTAAAATAATGAAAGTATATTTTTGAGCACTCAGTAGATGAATAAATAGCAAATGTCTTATTCAAAACTAATTTAAACAGTGTACTAAAACAATTTAATCTGAACCTATTGAATCTAGGAATCTTTCGTGAAATTTTGGCTCTGCCTACATTTTGTAGAAGTTTGCGGGTAATGTTAAGTTATAGATTATTAACTTAAAGTTTATGTTACGATTGGACTAACATATTCTTGGTGAACCCAAGTCCGTAAATGAAATATAGATATTATTAGAATTTAAAAAATTGTGGATTTGTTTTTAGACCATACTGTTGGTAGTAGTTCCTGTCATAGACGATAATTTTATTAAATTTAACTTACTCTGTTTAAATAAATGACCGCGTGACATACCTGAAACAATAGAAATTGTCAATAGAAAAATCATAATAATATTTACAATTTTTATTATGAATATACGACCTACCATGACAAGTAATAATTGTGTTAACCTATTACTATGATGTCACCACAAATGCCGAAAGAAATAGTCATCCTAAAAACATTTTTTTAGTAGATGTTAATCTTATAATATATCTGGATATTAGATAATTTCAAATAATATATTTCTTATTACAACAATTATTCATCGATTATTCAAGTTCATATATAACTTAAGAATTATCATATGGTATTTAAACTGTTTAGTTACTAATTTAAAAAAAATATTAACATGCATATATTATTTATACAAAGACATAATTCGTTTTAACGATGGACTAATTAGTAATTACATATTTCTTTCTTTTTATGTTAAATGCCGTTTCGGTAATCATAATTTATCACACAAACATTAAGTTATTGCACTTAATTTGTGTATATTTTATGAGAATTAGAAAGTTTCGAAATATAAATAATTTACTCTATAAATGATCTATTTTTTCATTAGTTTAACGTTTCCAAAGACCATCAACCATTTTCATCTTTTGCCTGATTGATCATGGATTCTTAGTAAAAAAAAGCAAGTTTTGAGCGCATACAAGTGCATGCATTTTTTTTTGTTTGCACCGTTTTATTGGACAAAACCCACTTTGATCTTCATTTGTTATAAATTCACTATCACGTTGATAAATCTGGTTTTATGTCATTCCGATGAGAGCGAAATCGGGTTTGAGATTAAAATTATGATTAGCATACTATTGCCATTTGTACCGAAATTAGATGTTACTTTGAAACAGGTGTGTAGCTGTTGATTTAAATACATATATGATACTTTAAGGCAAATAACTGGTTTATGTTTCTCTAACTGTGTGAACAACGATCTGGTATGGCTTCTAATTAGCACTTTTGATATTTGAGATAATACGACTAAAATTTTATTTCTTATTAGTTTTATTATCGCATTATCTACATAACATACTTGTTGATCCAGCGGCTCCGCTCGCGTATCAAATAAAAAAATAGTTTTAATTTTTTACGCGGACCCTTATAATTGTCTAAATATATTTTATTTTTCTAAAATAATAGTAGCCAGACAAAGCCCCATTAAAATCGGTCCAAACTTTCCAGAGATTAGCCAGATCAAACAGAGAGATAGACAGACAATATTTTTTATTTTATGTCGATATAGGTATAACTATGCGGTGTATATATATTTTAAAGCTGTTATTTAAATATTACAAACAGGTACTTCAATTTGATTTATTTATGTAGATTTGTATAGAAATACACGTCTATTTAAAATTTAATTTACCAATAGAATGAGTTGATGATTATTAATCCTAAAAAATATTTTGACATCGTTTGAAAAGTTGAAGCACTTTACTTATCTAGATAATCCTACGTTAATTTCTACGTCATATCAACATGTAGGTACTCTTTAAATCCGAATTTACTGTAAAGAATACTCGAAGAATTTATCGATCTACAAATTAATCAGTAATCTGGATCAATCCAGATTCTGCCCTTAAGGTTGAAATATAATTTTGTGCATGAGCCGATATTTATTGTAAATATACTCTCGAGAAATGCACTTGACCATTCATGGTGAAAGTAAATCATTAGCTACGTGAGCCTCGAGCAAAATTGTTTGATAGGAACGAGTATTATTTAGGTACCTACTAAGATTATGTTTGGAATTGGGTTATCAATTTAAACGTACATAGATTTAATACTAAATATAGATTATCAAATTTGTATTAATATTGAAAGACGTACAATTTAAAATACTTTGCCTTGTAGTTTCGCAACTAGTAGATTTCATTAGATTGTATTTAAAACAACAAACTAAAATACAATGTGTGACATGTTATTGATTGATAAGCTTAAAATATAAAAAAAAACGACAGTTTACAAAATAAAAAATGCTGCCGCGGTGATGTTCTCTCTTTCACTCACACACGGAAATCAATAGAATTACTACTCCCAGAATGTTACTTAATATGACAGAAAGAGACTGCATGATATGTTTAAATGATGTTACCTGTGTGATAAAAAAAGATAAAAGATATTTTTTTGTCCTTGTCGCCGTGCCCGATTTTTATTCCTTGGAAAACTTGAAGGTTATCCAAACAAACTTGTAGCCGTTTGTGTTTTCGTTTTTTTCAGTTAAAAGTTCTTTTTGAGGTAATGACTCGTTGATCTTTAATTTAGTTTCTGTATAATTTACCTGTAATTGCTGTAAGTGCGATGATAGGGTTGCAGTGTTTTAGGTTACAAATGTCGTACTATTAAAAATTATTTCTGTCTCATGTCCGGTCACGCTATAGTACGATCTGTACAGATTGCAAAACAAATTACGCATCTAGCTCAAACGTTTCATGGTGACTGTGGTACAAAATAAAAACAGTAATACTTTCTTTTTATTATAGTATTTTTGCATCATTAGTTAAATTTATACAATGTCTATAAATATAAATTCAAATATGAAATATTATATCCTAGAATTATCTTGTTTTAACATATAACCCCAACAATTTATGGTGCGTGGATGTCTAAGTGGATGTCGGGGAATTACCTTACTTTTATTTTTCCACAACTTATCACCGGAAACTTGTCTATACGTATAAAAAAAATTATTAGTATACGGTTCTATATCTTATTGTACAAAATATCGTAAATTATTTCATCCACTTAATAATCAAATCACATCAAGTGCGTACCTTTATAAATAAAGTCCCCTTGTGGCTAGTAAATAGGGTGATAGTGTAAAAAGTATTAAAATGTTCGGACAACGGTTTGACAATAGAACTGTATGCCAGATGATGACCTGTTGGCACCAAGAAAAAATTCTCACAAAACAACAATGGTTTAACAAAAGGATGCTGTTATTCACACAGTTAACTCTCTATTATAATATTTCATTCTATCTGTACGTATGTGAATACTAATAAACCACTGTTTTATTGTTTAGTTAGCAGTTTATATAACAGGTGTTAAAATATAGTTCAAGTTGAAATTTTTTGTGTAAAGAAAATAGTGCTTATTTTATATGGTCATTATCAAACCTATTATTACTTATCTAAACTTAATTATCAATTCTTTAATTCATTTTTCATTGTATTCCTGTCATAAATATAGGTATTTTTTAAAACGGATATAGGCTGAGTGCTTTGGCCACAATTTTTGTCGCCTGATGTTAGTGAATATGTGGTCCAGGATGGTAAACATACTAATCCTATAGCCTTTTTTTGATGAGGGGAATGCATTTACGCACTACCCCTACCAAATTCATTAGGAGGGTCAAAGTCGCCACAATGAAAATGGTAGGGGGGTGTGGAGGTGCGGAGACGTCCCTCCGCTCCCCCTTACCCATTGCATTGGAGGACTTCGGTCTCACTAATGCAATTGGTAAGGGTAGTGCGTAAATGCATTTCTCTCGTCAAAAAAAAAAGGGGGGGTGTGGAGGGATGTCCCCACACCAGCGTGGGACTCACCCGGCGAGAAGTGCCAGAAATACCCACTAAACCCCCCGGAGCCGCCCGCCGCAATAATGAGGACGATACGGGATCGTGGTGACAAGCACCGCGTCGTCCCCTGCGGCAGGCACAACAGGGCCACGTCCAGAAATCAGCCAAGTTGGGGATGGGGGGGAAGTCGATGCCTGACCCACAGGATCTCTCCCCGCCCATCTCTTCGCCCGCTTCTCGACTGAGAAGATTCGTGCGGGGGAAAAGGGTGGTTACAGCCTGAAGCCTAGAGCCTAGCCTAAGTGTTAATGTCCACTTTGACATGTTTCTGTTTTATTGAAATTTTTTTAACTAATTGTGAAAATAATTGTATAACAAAGTTTCATAAAATCCTGTATTTCACTGCAGAAACTGCACCCTTTGTTAGAACAGTAACGCGCACATCATTTGGCTGCAAAAGCATCATCACCCAACCCTCTATTAGAACTTTGGTGTTCCAAAAAGGTTGGTACCACCTTTTTTTTTTTTTTTGACGGGGGGAAATGCATTTACGCACTACCCTTACCTATTGTATTAGTGAGACCGAAGTCCCCCAATACAATAGGTAAGGGGGCACGGAGTGACGAGTTCCATGCAAAACCCCCCGGGGCCGACCGCTGCATTTGGGATGGGGGCGACACGGGGTGGAAGGTTGGTACCACTTACTTGAAACGCGCACACTCACATTCTGAATTAAGCTGAAGAATTAAAACTTAGAAGTAACTTTATTACTTAAAATCAATTATTAGAATTTACGCAGCAGGTAGGCAGCCACATTTAACTATTTATGGTTTTAAAAAGCCTGAATTTATAATAAAAATAATATCGATACAAATCAATTATATGAAGCGAATAATAGCAAATAACTGTTTCCCATATTTATTCAACGTAGAAGATAAAGCGCAGATTGATGGAACTGATCCGTCAATTACGCAGAAAGTTCAAATATTCAACGATAAAGCATTTTCTTGTTCTGTCAAAAAAGTTACAAATTTATGTAGAGAAAAGATTTCTGAGAGAAAAATAAACATCTATATAAATCGATTTTATAAGCTAAGCTGTTGGAATGAAACAAGTATGTGAGTGTGTTTGTAAAAAGCCAATTAAGGAAATGAAGTGATAAAACTATGTATATTCGCATTTTAAGAGAAATGTTTTTAGGAAGTCTGTCGCTCGGGACATTTTTTAAATAATATTGCAATTGGAATACAGATAAAACTCCACTACATTACATTATCAAAAACTATTTACATTGGTTATTTAGATAAGTCATTCTATAATTTATTTGCAGTACTCGTACGCAAAAGCATTTTAATGTATTTTAGAATAAAACGAAATATACGAGACTGCATTACGTTACTATGTATTTACTTTTATTTTTAGTTTTTAGTTTAGTGTTTTTAGTTTTAGCTTCTCAACAAAACTCTTAAGCTAGATACTTACGTCAATCCAAGTTAATTACAACATTAGTAAATAACGTCAATGTCACTTCTAAAATTTTTAAAGGTATTCCTGGTGACAAAAGCGAGTTGAAATGGATGGTATTAAAGTATAGGCTGTTCACACAATGGGCCTTTTTATTCTTTTGTCTGACTGCGCTCCCTTCAAAAGAGATTCCTATGAAGGTATTTTTTCCTTTTTCGATTGGATATGATTTTATATTTTAATCAATATTTGTAGACTTTGTTCTTTATCAAGAACAACATTTGGGCATTTAATCCATTGTTTTAGTTTCAATTCGGAAACTAATGCTCAGAAATACCTTTTTGATGAAATTATTTATAACATTTTAAGAATAGATAAAAGTCATAAATTCTACTGTCACATTAAGTCTCTTTTTAAATATTCATAACAGTATTCAAATAATTAGTCTACTCTGATATGTTTCATACCAAGTAAACAAAAGAGAAATGTATCTATGTGTCAAATTAATTTGATCTAAATTTGCATTTAGACTGTTATATTTGAAAATAGATTTGCCTATATTCTAAAAATCTAAGGTGTCTTGGAGGAGCGATCAGGTTTTAACTTTTAAATCTGGTAAATACTTCAAACGTATTTCACTTCAAATGTTGCATACCAAGAAGCTGTTTTATTTTCCCAAACGTCGTATGAATAAAATAATTTAAGATGAAAACGTATCAATTCAATGATTATAAATTCAAAATAGCTACTCTGAAAATTTACATCTCGACATTAAATTGATTTACCTTTAAAATTCTATTCACTATGAGTATAAATCAATTGTGTCGAATCTAATTATATAATTGATAAGTGATGTCGACAGTTGATAATTACAATGGAAATCTCAAGGTAAAACATAAGAACGCGTGATTGGCATTTTATGACTGGCAAATTTTGATTGAACCCCGTGTTATATAAATGATGATACTATTTATAGGTCTTGAAATTTGGCAGTTTATACAAGTTGTTATTAATTTAATTAAATGTCACGACTATACTAAGGCATTGAGCCATTACTAATTCTTAGCAATTTCATGATAACACGAGATTGATCATCATTATATGTGCAACTATTGTATTGTATAACTATGTGATTTCACACTGACTATAAATGGACTACCACTAAATTAGAATTAATATTTTTATACACATAGTTTAGTATAAAACTAAACGTCTTTAAATAACATCCTATAACTTTTATATATGTGCAGGCAAAGTGACGGCACTGTGCCTGATGGTAAGTAATTTGCAATCCAAAGCAGTGGCGACCGTCGAAAGATCACCTAATTATTCTCGGTCGCTCCAGTCATACCGGCCTGCATAGGTAATCTCTTCACGCTACGTTGGAAGGACGTGATGTTATAGGAATGGGCTAACACAACGGTCCGAAGACTGTTCCACAGCTTTACAGTACGGCAAAGTACAATGCGTGGCTAATATGAATGTGAATGGACCTACGCCATATTGTGACGTCATTGCTAATAAAAACAATTATATGGGGAATAAAACAACGCATATTAATACTTAGGTACTTACATATAGTCTTAAAAATTAGGCAAATAATTCAATAAAAAGAATGAAAAATTATGCAAATATTTTTTTTGCTTTCCATCCTTTTTGTCGAGCTTTGACAGATCAAGGTCATTGAGGCGCACATTCTTATTTGAAACGCATAGTATAATATACTCGATTATATGTATTTGAAAATTTGTAGTATCTAATACGTTAATGAAAGATCTTTTTGGATTTTATTGCGATTTCAGATTTACCAGATTCATGCTCAGTTTGTTCTGAAATTATGGATAAAATTTTTCACAATTAATGTACCCTACGATAGTCGAAGAACTGTATTAATCTGTTTTTAAATTTGGTTCGATAAATTCATTTATAACCGAGGAAAATCAAAAACCCCAGTATGAAATAGTATGACTAGTAAGTCAATTATTTTTGACTGATAAAATTAACTCACACCGGTTCTTTACAACATAAGCGTCTTCAGATATTCCCGGTAAATGAAGTATCAAATTTCATTGACCACTCTCGCTGGAAAGTTTTTAGGGCCGTCCAATACTTTGTGAGCGCGAATTAGAATTTAGGGTGGCCCTTTATTATCGTATCGACTATTATCTCTCAAGTTAAAATGGTTCTGTGTTGCATTATAACGGGTTTAATGCAGATTACATGGGTTTAGAATAATTAAAAAATGGGTTTTATTTAGAATTAATTTATTGGGTAGAAATGTATTGTTTGAACTAGTAGTTTTGGAATTAAACCGCACTTTGTAATTAATTAGATGTATATAACATTATTACATGTGAAATTTAATGTAGCTTAGGTAGTTTCTTACGTTTTGGGTAGATTATGTGATATTAATCACTTTATTTCCATCAAATCTTGTGTAAAGTAAAATTATTTGGGCATGTGCGGCCAACTTAGCTCCAACACTCAGGCAGTCCTATGGCAGTATCCCAGGACGTGTTTCAATCTCCAACTAGGGAGGCCCCTCCCTCCTCAGGAGCCCTCCTGTACTCGCCGCGAACATGGTACAGTGACATTTTCAAGCACGAGCATAACACTTGCACAGTACACTCAGTTACATTATTTCAAATACTATTTTCGTTTCTAATAGTTCTATAAGGGTTTTTTAGTATCCGTAGTTGCATATTCACGTCTCAGGTAGCAGTCCAAGCCAATGTTCATACCACTTTGGCGCCCTTTCGCTAGCTACTATTCTAGAAGTTGGGCGCACTAAGCGTTGGCCCCAACAGTTCGATGTAGATGTTAAGGTTCTTCCGTAAAATAAACTTAAGTCAGTTCGAAAAATGGAACGAAGTGTTTTCTATAAAACATACTTAACCTACATGCTCATGTAATATATTTATATACTAGCTGAGTGCTCGCGGATCCGTTCACGTATAATATTTCTATTCCTCTAAATAATTTAATACAATAAACATGTTTTATATATTTAACGGTTTAATTTAATTATTGCAAAGTGATTTCGCTGGTGGTAATTTTTATTATAATTTATTTACTTCTATTTCCATACTAAAACTTCTGAGATTTAAAAAAAAAGATTCATGTAAATACTTTCAGTAGTTGTCTAATTATAAGTCAAACAACGGACAGAGAGAATATTTCCATTTTACATAAAGATACAAAGAAGAAAAAATATAATGGTCATGTTCATGAAGTTTTTTTTTTTGTATTATTAATACAATTTAAATTAGTTAATGTAGAAACTAGGATTCTTTGAAAATGAAAAAAATGCTCGATTTTACCGTCATTTTCAGGCGATCGTAAAACAAATTTGATGGATAAAATTAAAATAATGAAAACATACTCAAAGTCTTCATTATTCTAAAACTAAAAAAATAAATAATTAAAAATCGGTTTTGTATTGGAGGTGAAAATAGGGTACTAAGAGTTGATGTTTTCGTCAATTTTGCACTGGTAAAATCAGCCCGATCTACAGTTGTCCCCATTCTTTTTTTGGGGCGCAACACGATAGCAATAGATTTCTGAAATACCTATTATCCGCCGCATGTCCTTTTACGAATCACAAAGAAACGGAAAGAAATCAAACAGTGGAGAACTGTGTTATATTTGCCTATTTATAAATAAATTAAATCTTACCTTTCATACACTATTTAAAGTAAGAAATCCATAATATTATTTTTATATTAATAAAAAAAAACACAATAAGTTGATCGCAAATATTATTTTTCTTGTAGCCGTTGAATGAATTATTAAGAAATTAGTAAGATTGAACAATATATCATATTATCGTTGTTTATTACAAAAATGTAACGAATGAATAAAACAACCCGCAATTTCATAAAGAAATGTTACATTACAATGTAATGTCCGGTAGGACAAGCTCCATACAACTTCAACAAATAATACCCATAACAAGTCGACCGTTTATAAGAAACTGAGGGTACTTTTAATCACAATAACAATAGGGTACAATACAATTTAACCCAACAATAATCTTTCCCTTTCCTGCATTCAAAATAACTCATAATCGTTTATACATAAAGGTTAAATTGCTATGTATAATTGAAACACAATTTTGTGCCAATAAGATTTGTCGAATCATTATGTGCGGAATCAAAAGGGTTGTAGGTCAACGAACCGAATGCAAAGTTTAGACTTATAAATTTATTTGTGTGTGACGTTATCGTCTTCTTGCATCTTACATTAATTAATTCCTTTTTCGTTGAATATTATGTTACTAAAGAATTTCACTTAATCAAAAAATTCGGTTGTAAAATTCCATACTTGCTGTTTTGACGCGCGCACAGTAAAATATAATCAAACAAGACAAAATTAATTGCTACCGAAATAAAGGCATTGTATTTTAACAGCTTCAACGATTATAATAAATAATTATTTTCTAAACTTTTATACTTTGGTAAACCTTTTTAACTTCGATTATATAAAATAAACCTCTTTTTTCTTTTTTTCAAACGTTTTAAAAGTTTAAGAATATTCTTACCTGATGATATAATTGCAGACAGTACACTATTAGTAGGAAGAAGTATTGTTAACTAACCAAGTAAGTATTACCCTTGATCGTATGCAACGTCAAGTCTCTATCCAGTACGAGGACATAGTTGTTTCTCTCTCGAAACTTCTGGCGGTAGCTGCTGTGATCTATACCTCAGACCCGAACCCACCGCGATAGAAACGGTCCAGCAGCGGTCCAGGATGTGCTCCGATGGAACAACTGGGGAAACTCGTCTGGACACCGCCAGCGCGATAAAGTAACACTGCATGCACTAGCAACACAAGCATTATATTGCACTTGCAAACCACACGCAAGGTACATGGGTTATGTAAGGAACCTTTTTTCTCTTAGTTTTATTTATCGTATGGTTTGCTGGACCAAATTACGCAGGAGTTTTAACAGAGACTGCTCAAGTTTCGTATCATTTGAATGTTTTCACGCTAGCTACCATTTAGTCTTTTGGGCCAACAGCGATTGCTTAGTTCAAAAAGACAAGTAAACATTAGATAACACTAAATCTCATGCTATAATTATACTATATTGACTTCCTTCACCTAACTCAAACTAACGTCGTTCGACGTTACACCTGAGAGCGCTACGAATAAGCTATTATCTCTTCAAGGTTTAATGTAAATCAACATTTGCATTTGTTTTATTTTGTCTCTTCAAAAGCATTCTTCGGTGCAAAGTCGATTATTGTCTTTAATCATTACATAGACGAAATCTACTAAACCAACTGTAAGTGGATATTAATCTAACTCTAATCACTTCTTTGTTCATTATAATTAAACACTTTACATTTTAAATCAAAATACTTCAAATGTAACGGTATTTAATAACAATAAGTAATTATTATAAGTATTTAGTTTATTAATAATTTGTATTGATGTTTATTATCGTTAATACTTAATATGAATTGAATTACAATAAGTAGTAAAAAAAAACAAATCTAAATTCAAAGAGGGAACTAATTTAAGTCTGTAATTTTCCTTAACCATATCACATATTTATGTAATAAGATATCACACCTCGTTTACTCGTATGCAAATATTAGACATACTTAACACAAATGATTAGTCGTACGTAATAATTATTCTAAGGAAGTTGTTATTATTTTGCACCACAAATATTTGCTTTATTACGAGTATTTACTAAGTAGAAAAGAATAAAGAAATAAGCGGACAAAAAATGCAAATGTTACCGGTATGTACTTGCCTTTTTGTTCATCTATCATAGCGATGGTTGTATTATGTTAAACTTGACCAATATTCGATTATCTTCTGAGCTGTTAAAGAAGTCACTGATGGTGTTTTACACGGAATAATCTCAATCCTTTTACCACAATCTCACCTGATGTTAAGTGTAGATGTGGTGGATGGTAAACACACTAAGCTTAGAGGTACTTGTTCTCAAGTGATGCTGCCGGAACACACCTATTGGTATTTGGCGACAGGTTTTCAAACTTGAGTGCGGTAGCTACCCCGGCAGGCATCATTAGAAAATGCCCTACCGTGTTTTGGTTTCCTCACGGCGTTTTCCATCACCGATAGCTCAGGGTGATTTTGAGTTGGATAGGTGGGGATCAAACCCCGCATCGATTGACGCGGAATCCGGCCCCATTACGCTTCTTCTTCTAAGCATTTACTAACTATGACTACATAACTGAAAAAAGTGATGACTACGAAGGTTGATAGATAGAGGGAGAGAGGATGCCTAAAGAAATGATGGAGGTAGTATGTGAGGGAAGATATGTAAAAGGGATGAATGAAGACATGGTGGCTGATAGAGATAAGTGAAAGAAGAAGACATACTGCACCGACCCCAAATAATAAATTGGGAGTTTCATGATGATGACCCAATCATCTATATTTATACTAATAAATAAATTTGAAGTGCCTGTTTGTAAAGTGGAAATAACAATTTTTAAAGAAATGCATATGAATAACATAATATAGTATATACGATATCTATACCAAAAATACAATTTTTGTCTGTTTGTTTGTTCCGAGTAATCTCCGAAACGGCTGGACCGTTTTTTTTTTTTTTCATTTTCATTTCGTTTTTTTGTGAATAAAACCCGATTACGGGCAAGCGATTGAATTTACTTTATTATTAATATTTAATATTTTTACTTTATCTTAGTAGCAAAAATTTTATTACGATAATATTTTGGGTTTCGTATAAAAAATTAAAACGCAGTGAATAATATATAAAAAAAACGCGGGCACAGCCGCGGACATACGGCAAGTCTATACAAATGAAATAAATTCATGTATGTAAGTCTCTTATGCACCTTACCCCTATTTTTCCGTGACGAAGTACCGCATAGAGTGGAGACCGCGAACATAAGGAACACAAAGTTTATAGGAACAGTGCATAAAGTATTCTATCTCATTTTCTCGCATGTTATATCCTATTGATATATGTCTTTGTCTCCTTTAATGTCAGTGTTTCGTTACATCGAATTGTAAATCACAAAGGGGGTAAAAAAGTTTTCACTTCAGTAAAATCAGTATTATGAAAATTTTGAAATTATTTTTAAAATGTCAATTTTACGGCTTGTTTGAAATGTGGAAATATAATATTTAAAATCGTGATCGCCTAAAAAGGCAGACCTCGGCAAAGGCCCACAAAACGTGTTCTAGTAATAAAAATGGCAATAATTTCACTGTTCATAATAAAAATGACTGTGCTCAAATAGAAATGGAGAACATTTTTTTTTACAGAGAGCGATAAAATATCGAACTAAGCACCGAGGATTCAAGGGTCGTGCGACCATTAAACTGTAGGTAATTTTAATTTACAATTTCAACAAGTCGTAAATTTTTCTTTAACGAGTTTACTTGTAGTAAATGTCAACAGGCGTATTGTAAATCTTTGGGTATTAGCGAAGAAACGGAAGAATAACACATATAGTACCTACTTAAACTTTACATACACTACTTAATGTAGTATCCACACTGCTCGTGAAGTTAGTTCAAAGAAGTACTTTTCGAAATTGACCTAAGTCTATAATGGATTGTGTACAGGTGACAGTGCAATTGCAATATACACATTCGCGTCTTTTCTACATCTCATTGCGAACCACAGTAAGCCAAGTATTGTAGACAAACGCTTTGTGTAAAGCCTCGGGAAACATCAGGTCTTTTGAATCGGCCGCAAAAACCGACAATGTGTGAAAGGTGACCGAAGCGTGGTGATGCACGAAGCGAAGCGAAGTGCCCTTCTACACTACCATACTTTTTTTTGTTTAATGTGAGGGAAATGCCTTTACGCACAACCAACATGTGGGTGCACTGAAGGAATGTGTGAGATTTGAGTTATCGCGCGAATTACGTTGGAGCTTCAATCGCGACACACTACCTACTAACGGTTTCGCCACACAACGGGTGGATCAGTACGCTAGCGTGATGTTTCTATAGAAGACTTTTTGCGTCGATGCAAGCCGTTCTCACACACACTCAGGGTCCCCCTGCGGCAGTTACACATGACGTGCTCCGATCCCCATCTCGGTAAGCTCTTGTTAGCCGGGTATGCCGCTGTCAGCACGATACAGTGACACTGCATGCACTAGCATCAAACTCATTGTACTGCACACACATACTTGCACACTACACGCAAGGTAGATAGGTTCTGTAAGGGAACTTTAATACTTTAAAGGTTTACTGACTGGTCGGTTAGCGCTGGGCAGATTCCACGGAATTTTATCATGGGTCGCAGTTCAAGCAGAGGTTAGTACCATTTTGGTACCCTTGTGCTGGATACCATTTTTAGGCTCAGCGCCTAAGCTCTCGCCTCAATGTTCGTTGAAGATGTTAAAGGCCGTGGCCTTTTCAATAGTAAAAGCGCGCTGCATCCCAAGCCGCCCGGTGTGTGGCGAAACCATAAAACCTCTCACAGCATACCGTCTCTACCGCCAATAAGGACGATACGGTAATACACACTAACACTATCACACGTTTAACTTTGTCCAACTTCGCGAGCAGTGTAGGAGCGCTTTTACAGTTTTCAGTTTTACACGTACCAGCCATTTTATAATTAGTGTAACATAATATCCACGTTGACGCCAAGAAACTTTCACGCACCCATCGACTAACAAAGTCGTTAGCGCTCATATTCATAATACTATGTAGACACCCTTATCGTTAAAAATACCTTCTTAGTTTTAACAATACAAGCTGTTCCCCTGGCTCCGCTCGCATATCATATTTTTTACTATTCCGCACAATATTATTCACTGCGTAATATAGTTTTGAAGTAATCATTGGAAAATAATAATTAACTGCTATTTTTATACAGGCACTAAATAATTTTTGTTACCAACAAAAGGCTAACAAAAGGATATTTCTCACAAATTCAAACTCTTGTCAGTAAAAAACTGTGCCTTATTCGGATTTTGTTTATAATTTCATGATTTTTTTTTTGTTTTTTTTTTTTACGCGGAACATTAATTGCTTTCCAAAAATAGCCTAAGTTACACCTTATAACTTCAGTTATCTACCAGAAAGAGTCTAAATCGCTCCAACAGTTCCAGGGATTGGCCGAAACAAACAGACGGACACTGAACAAAAAAAAATGTGTTTTTGATATATTTATCGTACATCTGTACATTATAACAAAACAAACACACGTTCGTTGAAATGTTTTAAAGTTATAAAACTTATTTTCATCATATATATTCTATTATAAATTATCTATACAAATAAATAAAATTGAAATGTCTGTTTGTAATATCAATGTACATATATGATATATAATTTGGGATAGAAAATATACGATGAAAATAGGTTTTATAAATTTAAAATATTTCAAGGAATGTTAGTTGGTTTTGTTATACTTAAATTGGGATTAAATATTTTTGCATTTACAAACTAATTCTAAAACTAAATCGATCAATTCTTCATAATCAAGCGTGAATTTAAATAATAATAAAACGCAACTACGAACATAATGTAACACTTTTAGCAAAAAAAAGATTCCAAAATACATATTAAAATTTTAACAAGGGTCCCTATACAAACTGAGTGTAACCTGAGCGCCACTCTTCAATTACACGGTATTGTCATCACCAACTTTAATATTTGTACCATTTTATGTAGTATTACAAAAAAAAACAAACCATTTGTTTGTCCTCGTCAAACGTATCTAGCGGCGTATTTTAATACTTCATAGTAACTACTTGTAATGAAAATTCTACTTTAACTCAATGTAGTAGATATGAATGTTATATATTTTTGTAAACATACTCGTTAGTAAGCCGATCTTTCTACAAAACACTTTTATCATGTCCGAACAGATGGTCGTAAAGTTTCATACACACTATACACAATTACCGCAGCGACTAATAGCATTCTCACCAATTCACAACATTTAACATAAGAATATATGATTTGCGTTATATAAAGTACTAACTGTGTCCGCGATTTCGTCCGCGGGGAATAATGTTTTTGGGTAGCATTTTTAATTATTTAGGCTAATTATTTTACAAATAAGATACATAATAATAATAAAGCCCATTTATTTCCAATCTAAAGTTAAGTATGAACATAAATATATTTTAATTGTTACTTATATGTTTATTATGACTTATAACTATATTGCTTTTAGTCACCATTGATCGGAACCCCTTCTAGGGTAAAGGCCTCCTCCAGCTTATTCCAGACCTCTCTATCTTTTGCTTTGTTTATCCATTGATTTCCTTCTATCGCTTTTATATCGTCTATCCACCTTTTTCTGGTATACATACATACATATAAACACTTTATATTTTAAGTATATAAGTACGTAAAGTACAAAGTATTAATATGAGTTTATTTAAGTCCATTTTTATAAACTACGTTTTTTTTTGTTTTCCCCTATTTTGGCATTAGTATTCGTATGCGTGTGGCACAGTCGTATGCCCTCACGTGTCTGCCTGTTCGGATAAGCTCACTTAGGCATATTTCTCCACCTACACCGCACCGTACCACGCCGCGCTCCGCCCCTGCTCCTGCGCGGCTGTACAGCGCTCATTGTGTAAGGCGCTAACTTCAGTTTCACATTTTGTAATGACTCCGTAAATATTACATCAGAATAGCTCTAATATTTCGTCTGTTGTCGCAAACTTATAAAACATTCACATAAACATTACATATTTCCATACAAACACTCATTCCCTATTGTTATTTTATACCCTTGAGGGTAAAACTTTTACAAACTTTGAATGTCATATATATTTATATCGAATCAACAGCCTAATTAATAAATTTCAAGCTTCTAGCTCTGGCGATACTTCCATACAATTTTTCATCCCTCCTTTCAACCCCTTACTACCCTTTTTTCGCATTTAAAAGTAGCCTATATCCCTTTTCATGCTCTAGACTATCTGTGTTCCAAATTTCATTTAAATCGGTTCTGTAGTTTTGGCGTGAAAGCGCGCAGACAGACAGACAGATTTACTTTTGCATTTTTTATATTAGCAAGGATTATTTTTATACGATACTTATGATACTATTTAATGGGATATTAATTATTATAAAGTAAAAAAGATATACCTATAAATTTTTTGAACTTATTAAATACTGTTGATTGGAAGGGCCGTCGAAAACTTCACCAAACTATTGTGGTGAAAATTAGGTTACTCAGATGAGGGAGTGGTATCTAGCATAAGAACACTAAAGTGGTATAGACCTTGGCTTGGGCCTCTACTTGAGACATAAATTCCGCGAAATTTTGCCATCGCTAAACCTATGGTGGTCAAGGGTATCTACGGATCTTATGGGTAGCTACTGTTCTTAAAGTCCCTTGAAGAACCAATATATCTGCAAATTGCTACGGGAGGCGGTCCTCGGCTGTTAAAAAAAGTAAAACCGTTTGCCTGTCAAAAGCCGTGTTTTGTTTTTTAGCGGTTGAACGCTCGTGGGGACTTTTACCAGTGCGTAAAAAAAACTACCGCTTATCTAGTCCTGTATGATACTCGTTGCAGTAATGGTTATTTTATCAAATGTTTCAGTCATTCGATCATTAAGGAACGCCATATTGACCAATAATAAATAAATAACTTTTAGAAACATTTAGAACAATATATTTTGTTTTGCGTGCAAAACCGTACTGCAACCCGTAATTAATTAGTCCATTTTTTTTTTGTCCGAGTTTGATAACCACTAGAGTTCCGTATTAAGGTGCGCGCCTTTTTTATCATTACATCTTTGTCATCTTACATTGTCTTTGCTTTATATGTTATCATTTATGTTAATATATGATTGTTTAATAAATTGCATAATACAATTCAACATTCTTAAACCTATTATTTTGTAATTTAGTTAAAATACTAAAAAAAATACATTCATATTTATTAACAATACCAATGTGTGTAATGACATCACTTATAAATCACTATAAATACCTGTTAGAATATATGTATGGTTATTATAGCAATAAATAGAATTTTATTATCAAATGTATCATCATCATCATCATCTCTCTACCCTTTGCCCATTTTTTATTTGGGGTCGGCGCAACATGTCTTCTTCCATTCCTCTCTATTTGTTATCATTTCCGCATTCACTCATTTCCTAAGCATATCATCTTTCACACAGTTATTATCAAATGTATATTATCCAGTATTGCATTTAACGTCAAAAGTCATTGATGTAGTAATAGTGATCTATCCAAACCCATATTCAGTAGTTCCCCCTTTGACAGGAGCAGGATATCCACGACAGGAAGTACGATCGCACTTATAACCCTTGCGATCCTAATACCATATCACGATCAGGAATAAAAAATAATATACTCTAGTAGTAGTCTTCTTCTTAGTTAATGGCAATCTGTGTACGCACAACTTGTGCCAATGTCATGTGGTTAAGATGTATTTTTAATCTTGTATCAGCGTTACCAAGCTTCAGCAAAATGGTGGCCCAACCTGCTCGAACTTTTCACGGATTTTTCTCGGTTCCTCAGAATATATGTTACGCGTTATCCTCTATAATAAACTTAACTTGAACACAATAACTAAATCATATCACACAAAAAAACGCCACCAAGATTACATGATATAGAGCCAAATATACAAGTTCAATGAATTAAAGAAAACAACTCCTACAAGTCAGACTGAGATCGCAACTAAAAAAGTCAAACAGTATTAGTAAATAATTCATAGCATAGAACAGGCAAAGGCATTAACTTAAATTAATCAGCTGAAAATCAGCGCTGAGTATCTCTTGGTACTTCAGCATATGCTGAGCTGGAGACCCTTTCATCTAATGAGATTTTGGTTGGTGGGTGACACATAGTTACCTTATTATGTGATTTTTTTTGGTATCATTTCTTCATTATTATTATTACTATTTTCTATTTTTTCAGTATGTGTTTTGTATCTCATTTGTGAATAAAGATTTTCTTTCTTTCTTTCTAACCCATACTGCCAATTGCCAAATATTAATAACACATACACACTTATATCGATTCTGGAATTAGAAATTAAAGAATTAAGAACTTGTTATAATTATAAAATGAAATTATAAATTTACTAATTAAGTACTATATAGATCAAATTATTTTGTAATTTTATAAATTTTAAATCATTGAACTCCGTAAAACTCTTATAATTTTTCATACGGAAAGTATAAAGATAAAGAAATTTAACTTCAAAAATACTCATTTCTTTTAATGATATTTCTAAGAAAGTTACACAAAAAACAACAATGGTACCAAAGGTTATTCATTTCAATTATGCTCGTTCCATAAAAGTGAAATTATCTTTCTTTGTTTTTGTTGCCACATAAATTATCGTGTTAGCCGAAGTAATAAAACCAAGATTCGTCCTCCATTTCCTAAGATGAATGAGATGGTAACCTCATGTACTTTTCAGCTATAAAACTAAAAGTTGTAGTTAAAGTAAAAATATCTTTCAGAAAGTTACGCCTCTTATTTACTTCCATAAAATCACGCGTAATGTTGATCGTGGTTTAAGTTAGTAGGATTTTTACTATCATTTTAGCGTCATTAAGTTTAAGTATCAATTTTTAAATAGTGAAAAAAAAGGTTTAATATATATTTTTTAAGTAAAAACTTCTTTAGCGGCGTAGAGCGATTCTCCGTAGGGGGGACATTTATAGATTCGCGTTAGCAATGCTATGACATCAGCCATCAGCATGGTACAGTATTATAAGTATACGATGGCGTTTAAGTACTGGCGAGATAAATAATAAATTACATTTATATTTAGGTAGTCTGTAGTAAAATAACTATATAAAACTAATATAAATCATATAAAATATAAATATTTTATACTAATATAAAACTGTAGTAAAATTTACAAAACTATTACCTGGTGCGTCAATAGACGTAAAAACCAGGCAAATGATAGGTTTATAATTTCAAGTAACAAATTACGAAATGTAAATATGAAAAAACAGCTTTTTCACATATTTCACTTCTGTCGGCAGTCCCTAAGGCTGCCTAATTATTTTATACATGAATGTCTATCGTATCAAATAAAGTTTATATTGTGTACATAAAATTTGTCCTTTAATAAAATATAATGACCAAATTGTTCGCAGATTTCCATTTTTTTTCTTCCCTCGACACCTCAACACCTCGGGATAAACTGGAAAATGTAGTTAGTAATATATGAAATGGTATAACATTTAAAAACTTAATTACTTATGTAAGTCAAGGAGATTGTAAGCCTATATTATAGAACCAATTAAAAGCATTAAATCTTAACACACGATGTTTATCTGACGGAAATAATCAAGAACAAGTCACCAAGTTTATAATTAAATCAAAGCATTATTCGATTTAACGAAGCATACTGTCACGCCGGTCGGTCACAAACTATTAAAATGTTTGAGGTTATAGAGGTATGCGTATTTTGTAAATAAGAATTTCTGTGAATAATAAAAAAATGTTTAGTGTAATGAAAGAACAGCTATTATTATTACCGGAGTAATACTTTTAAGGTTAAAGAAGATGTAAATCATTTGTAATTATTAAAAAGATATCTACTATCATAAATAAATTTGCATATTTATGTTTATCCATAAGCCAATTTACTTTTCTTATTATAATTTTTTATTGAAATTAAATCTAACAAAAATAATTTTCCGTGAAAGTAATTGAACATAAAGGTTTCAAAATGAACGTATAAAACAACTTGCGCGCTTTTGGGAATTAAAAAAATCATAGCATATACATAATTAAAAAGATATTCATGAAAACTGAACCATTATAATATTCAGATATTGGTGATATCAAAACAAAAATGTCTATTTATTAATTTGATCCGGAGTAGAATAATTAAATTAATAATCAACAGATCTCAATTCACTTATATAACCGAATCGTAGAATGAAGTCGAAAAAATAAATTTATATTTTTTCCTTTAATATTGTTAGAATTACAGAATATTGTTTTTACAAAAATAGAACAATTATCCGCCTACATCAATAAAAGGACAAACTGTTCAGTGATTGGAAATTATGCGTGGGGTTATAACGAGATCGTTAATGTTGCAGTTATTTATATAACTAATTCTTTCTCGTCAAAAGTACGATAACAAACATTCAAGAAAAAGTTAAGAATACGTATTTAATTAAAGGTTTATTTTTTAGATAATGTAAAAAGTTATGTTTTTGGAGACTTACATTATCAAGTTTTTTGTAGTCATTTGCGTATTTTCGGGGTGGATAGCCCGTGTGGTGCCGGCTAAGAATAGTACCATACAATAGCTTCCCGTGGGTGTTGTAAAAGCTGACAAATTTATAAATCAGGGGATGGGCAACAGCATCCTCCGAGTACCGCAAACACCTACTGCGATCGCCAAGCCGCTTGTGAAGCGTGGCTATTATGACAATATCCCCCTCTTTCTTACATCCGGTGAATGTGAGTAGCATAAGACCAGACATTGTGGAGACCTTCGGGGGAGACCTATGTCCAGCAATGGACATCTCTCGGTTGAGTAGATGTATGGTGCGAATAGGTTTTCGTACCTTATTGCCATCATCATGCTTGACGTATCTGGAAATGGCGAAAACTAGCTTAGATCCGGTTATAAGCTCGTAAATGGCTGGCAAATATTAAATGTTCTAATGTGGGGTATACACTGCAATTTATCATCAATATTATACTTATCAGTATGGGAAGTCTTTCGGCAGATTTTAACTATAAGGCGTTTCAAATCCAGATCTTATAATTATAATAAAGACTTTTACCACTCTCGTCTCTGTATCACAAGCCTCTTCCAACCCTCGCGTGGGATATTATGACTTTCTGGATAGCGCCCACGATGCATGTGGTTAAAATTTCGCCATAGAGACACGGTTCGGAGCATAAAATTCTCAGATCAGCCAGTACAGATCCAGAGTAGTTAAAGGGATTGTAGGACAATTGAGCACAACCCGATAGCAGTCACTGTACATTTGTGAAAAGTCCGACACCATAAGGAGCGTTGCACTCCAGGATTACCAAGTGTTAGTTCTTTAGGTCTGGGCGTACCTAGAGCCTTTAGCTGTGGTAGATGTAAGCCGACATCATGTTGACGACTGTCATTGGCTGTGGCCCATTCGAGAAATAAGTCACGTGGAGCCTTTAGTTTTATTTTCGTATCTAATATTTTGATCACGATTCTCTTTAATTTCATCGTCATCGTTTCTGGACTGTATTTCAGTTAACATTACTTTTTTAAAGTGCTTAATAATTTAATTTTCTTATTAAGGTTCCTTAAGGTTAATAGAGTTTTCCAATGAAGTATAGAGCGGTAAGAAATTGTCCAAAAAAGTAAAATCATTATATTATTTCAGTTTTATTTGTAGGTATTAATGATGCAACATACAGGAGCAGAGCACTGAAGGCTTTTAGGATACTTAATCAAAAAATATTTTCGAAGGGCACATTTGCCATGTGACCGTCAATAACGTATTATTCAGTTTGCAGAATGTAGTAAAGGTGTATGAAATGCACGGTAAATAAGAAAATATGGCGTGTAAAAAAATATAGACACTCTTAAAATCTTTGAAAAGAACATGAAAGTCAAAAGGTAATGAGGGCATTTTGCATTTTGAGACCGTGAAGGCTTATTCAGCGACACTTTCATAATCGTAAAACAGTTTTAGTAAATAAAACATATCACAAAATAAAGAGGCTACTCTTTCCGCTTTAAAACAAAACCTTCTTCAACAGAATAAACTATAAAAATTGGTATATCACGTGCACTTATGTATGTTTTCTTGGCAGGTAACGATTTCCACTGCTATATATGTATTTAAAGATAATAATTGGAAAGTGTTTATGATCATTTAGAAAATAAAACACGTGATTTCGGGGGTGGAGGATTTTGGGTTTATTGGTAAACCTCACTGCGTATCACCAGAGAGGAGGAGGGATCATAAAATGAAAAAAGAAACTATCACGTGATTAATGAATGTTCCCTAATGCGTATGGTTTTGGTATACGTATTATTTTTAAATATAATATTCAATTTAGTCTGTTCTTTTGACTCAATTAAATACTCTATGAATGTATTTATGAAACATAAATTGTTAAAAAGCTTTTTTAAATAAAATTTATTTTGATATCTATCTTTCAAAGAAAATGACAATTAAGTTCAAGGTGTCATGAATCGCTTTGTTCACTGAGCTCGTAGTAAATTTTATTGTCACCTCGAAAATATAAACGTTTCACAAGTGCCGTTTTCTTTTAAATATATAACAATATTTTTCAGTTGAAATGTTACATTCCAGTGACACCATGTCGAGTGTTAGTATTTGAAACATTAATAACAAAGGACCAATAACGGATACGTTTGCCTTTTTGCGATTTAAGCAAGCACGGTACTGCTTTTTCAAAAATATCAATGTATATCTACTGTTCAAAGGATAATAATATTAGAAACGTTTTAATATCAATTTTAAAAACGATTTTCATTCAAATAATGTAATAAAACTCCTAGTATTGTAAATATATCGCTTAAAAGATAGTAAAAGATGTTATTTTTTTAGTTACAATAAAACAAAGTACAAAAGCTATAAGTTTTATAGTAAGTAGTCTAAATATCATGCATGGAGCTAAGTATTTGCTTCCTAATTTTGATTTGAATGTAAAAGTTTGTACATGTCATACAATGTCATGTCGTGTCACGTCACGCGTGCAATTCCGTGCATTATTATTTACAATTAATCACGATGAAATAAATGAAATGGGGTTGACGATACTAAAAAAAATAACAAAGGCCGAAATGGTAACGCAAAAATTGACAATCGTTTTTCAAACATAACAACAAGGCAGGGAAAGTTGTGTTTTATTTTATTTTTTTATATTCGAGTACCTGAGACGAGAACCACGCGACCGATAAAATTAATTAGTTCCATTTATCACTGCATGAATTGTAGCGGCATGTGCATCGAGCCGCTAGTTTCAAAAGGCCAACAAAAATTTTGATTCGTCCATTGTGACAACCCTTTGATAAATTATATTATAAAATTTGATTGTAGTTGTACTTGTAGAGATCCGTAACTACAGCCAATATGTAAAAAAAAAAACTTCACTGTTTTGTTCCGATCTACGAACTATAATAGACGGTACAGATAGTTAAATAAATCATAATAATAAAACACATTTAAAATACTCGGAAATTCTTTAAGATAATGTTTCTTTAGGTTATGTCTAATAGTTTTCTTATGTACTTCTAGACTGCGACTTTATTTTAATAAATCGCATCGTTTAGAATAGTTGTTTTGTTGGTATTATTTCATGCACTAGAAACCACAATTAGTTATATTTATATTTTTTATGCTAATTTATTTAATAGTTCACATATATATGTCTTATACCTCATCAGGTGTTATACGAAGTGCAAAGAATTTTAACTTATCCCTATAGTTTTTTCGGGGTAATATTTATACAATATTAACGCGTTTAAACAATCAATTAATTTACATTACGACCGCTTACTGATTACACTTTTCACATATGAATTCAAGCGCGAATAAGCGTCACTATTATTTTTTTACAATTAATATTTATTACCAGTTGTGTGCCTGCGGCTGCGCCCGCGCTTCATATATTCTGCACTGCATTTTAATTTTTTTTTATATGAAACGTTAATTTTTTTGGTATTAAGATAAAGTAAAAATCTTTCTTAGAAATTCAAGCACTTTCCCGTAAAACTGTGCATTTAATCGGATTTTATTTAATTTTTTATGAGTTTTAATTTTTTTACGTGGAACTCTAATTATTTTCGAAAATTAAAAGTACCCTAAGTTACTCGGAGTAACTTCAGCTATCTACCAAAAAAATTCCGTCAAAATCCGTCCAACCGTTACGGAGATTTACCCGAAACAAACAGACAGAGATTTTTTTATAATTGTCTTCTGATGTAGGTGTATATAATTCATACATTCATATCTATTTAGTAAAAAAAAATGACATTATTACAACAAACACTTCAATTTTATTTATTAGAATAGATATATTACATTTATTTTGTTTGCAGTTTTCAATACGGAACCCTACAGTTAAAATATCGTGGTGACGTTTGAAACCAGGCGTACGATGCGCGATGGGGCGGAGATGAAACGGAATAATATTATGTGCACCCTTGATATGATAAGGGAAGGTTTATTTTTAGACGTATGTGGTCAGAGCACGAATGGGTAAAATAATCTACGGGCAAAACAGTAGGTCATTTTCAATGTCCTTGCTTTTTATTTTGTTTTTTTTTTTTTCATTATTAACTGGTATTATAAAGTAGTTTATATAAGCATAAGTGTTACATGTTTATCAATGGGGGATGAGGGGATCTTTGTTTTACTCGTTTGTTTACGGACTCTTTTAATGTCTTCTAGAATATAAAAATAATTATAACAGAATCGCTTAAATTGCTAATCTATTATTTGTATTATTTCATTGTTGATTTTTTTGATATTATTTGGATCCGGGTGGCGCAAGACCGGTCGTCGTGGAGATCTTTGGGGGAGACCTATGTCCAGCAGTGGAGTCTGTCGGTTAAATGGATGGATGGATAGATTTTTGGTAGGAGAAAAGCTTATAGATTCGTATGTTTTGTTCGAAGCGCCAATAGATGTCAATAGATAGTCAAACAAATATTATATTTTAAATGTTGTTAGTTATGTTAATAATTTGATGTAAAAAATTATGATTACAAATTATGATTTAAACATTACAAATTAGTTTTTCCAAAGATTCGAGTTTTTACTTCTGTCGGCAGTCTAGTGCCTAGTTTTTTTTTGGCTTGAACAGTCCTGCATCACTGTGTCCTTTAAAATATATTGTAATCGCCGCAATTTGGTTATTAACATTATGAATTCGTTTTATATTTGAAATATAGCAAATCAATTCACGAGTTGTATATTAAAAATACTCGTGTTTTGTTTTTACTTTAAAGCTTTTTTCATATAGATATGGAGTTTTCTATTAATATACATCCATCAAAATCATAAAGAAATTTACATGTATACAATATATACCGCTTATTTGAATATGACAGTAATCTATCATGCAGTGACAATTGCGCGCGCGCCCCCTTTTTAATCGACCTTTCATTCGACGATTTTTTTGGGGTTCCTTGTAATCTTTTATTTTATCGCGTACATTTAACGTTTTCAAAATAAATATACGTAATTAAAACGAAAGATACATTTTTAATATTTATCAGTGTACAGTCCGAAATATGTTTTATCACATTGTTTTATTTTTAAATCTAAATATTAACCTGACTTAATCATAATTGCATAGACTAATAGAATTATTTGTAAATGGTATTATTGCTTACTAATTATATATATAAATATAATTTTTCACAATACATTCACATTAAAAAAAGTTTGTTATACCATTTATAACTCAAGTACACATTGAACTGATTTTTGTTAATTTTTATAGGTATATCTCGGCTTTGTCCCTGTCCCGAATAGCAGAGTAATTATTATTATTTTTTTTTACATCGTTTGTATGTAACGGCTTTGTTGATGATATCTCGAGAACAGATTGACCGATTTCGATGATTCTTTTTTATTCGTCTCTTGAACTCGAGACGAATCCCTGGAATAAAAACTACATTTAATTCAACTATTAAAACAATATTTATTTATTTTAAAGCGGTACGAAGTTCACCGGGACAGCTATTTTTAAATAATAATACATAGGGAATTATACTTTTGTTTCAGTAAGTAATGATAGTTTTTGTCACGAAACAAACATTTACTTTAGTTTAAAACATTTAGTTGCATAGATATCATTAACTATCAACATACAACATTACTTTTGTTATAATAGGATTATATAAATAGATACCGTGGCTCACGTAATATGTAATCATGGCAACTATACAATAAAAATATACACGTGTTAGAACAATAAAAAATATTTTCTAACATACATATCTATAAATAAGCACACTATCTAACATAAACATTGTTGGGCTTGACATACATTATCATTGTCGTTGGGCGTACGTTTTGAATGACAATAGTGCGCCGGCACATCTTTTATTATAAAAAAAGAAACTCATTTACATATCGACATTCGTTGAATCTGATTGACTGACGCGTGTAATTTTATAGAAATCGAAGTTATATAGTTACATTTGAATGAATCACATATTTTTATAAAGAGTATTTTATTTGGTTACTGATAAGTAATGCGTAACGATCAACATAGGCAATCACGATTTTGAGAAAATAAATATTTAAATCAACTTTTTATACAACAATATAGAAAATTATCAGTTACTGTAGATATTTAACTGGTTTGGATTTATTTTATAAACAATGATTGACGTATCACTTTATTTCATTATTTAAGAAATAGAATGAAATAAACATATTACGCTATATAATATGGTAGTACGAAATGTCTTTGATTGGAAGACATAATATACCTACATTGATTTTTGCTATCTAGCAACCCTTCTCCATGGCAATAACGCATAGTTCTTATAAAAATCATAGTTTCTTAATGAACCTTTAATAACTTCATATTAAATGACGATATCGTGATATGTATCTTTTTAGATAAAGACTAAGTGTACAAGGTAGACATTTTTTTATCAAAATCTAGTAATTGTGAAAGTACTACAATGACAGACCTCTGTAATAATATAATTTATTTTATTTTGTATAGATAACTTTCTACTAATATTGCATAAAATAATATAATAACAAGCAAGTTTATCTCAAATCGTTGTTGAGTGTAATATAAACGCGATTATTACAGTATTTTTGGAAATTCTGTATTCCATTTTATATTTATTCGTCATCTAAAATGGTGGTCAGTTAATATAACGTAAAGTAGGTTTTTTAATGGTTAATAAAACACGCGTGATACTTTGTACATATATATATATATATATATATGAACTCGAATTCAATAACATCTGATAATAGCTTCAGTGTATTTGAGGGTTTATGTTATTAGATAAAAAGAGACGATTTTTTTATCGTCTCCAAGTAACTGTTATTATATCTTACGAGTTTGCGTCGATAGCAGAAAATATTAATATACCTACGTATATTAATATGATTATGATTATTAATATTAGATGATTATTAAATAAGAAATTGAATTTTATTTATGTTTTATAGTTAATCTTGTCACTAATTCTTTTTAGTAATTTTATGTTTTATTAAGAATACTTCATTTATTCGTTTAATAAGTAAAATTAAAACCTTTTAAGACCTACATTGTTTATGACTTTATGGTTGTTTAACGGCTTTATTGCGTTTCTTTTGTTGACTTCAAAGTCTTTCAAAAATTAATTAAGATAAAGTTTCCCATATACTTGCTTTGTCGGCTTACTACATGCGGTTCGCATTACTAATGTTTCGTAGAACAATATACAACAACAAAATACGTGCGTTGTATCTTGATTAACGCTTACTTAAGGAAACCCTTATGAATATAGTGAAAATAAGTTTGAATTTTGTGAAATTTATGAAATTATTATGTCATCATGAGAATTTCTTTATCTGTTGATTATATAAACCTATTTAATAGCATTTATTAAGTACCAATTGATATTAAGTACATTTTAAAATGACATGACTGCGTAATAAAACAGCTGTAAGTTCAAATTATATTATATATGGGCAATAATTTTTTCTACCATAAGAGGTCCACTGCTTAATAAATTATTCTCTTAATTCGACAACGTTCACTGAACTCTCGATACTATTGTAATAAAAAAAAAAAACAAAACAATATTTACGATAATCATTAAACCGTGAAATGCATTTCCTCAAAATAGATGAGTGAAACGTTACATAAAAAAATTATAACTTTATTACATATACATATGTGTGTAACTTTGTTATGTATTACATATTTATAAATATCAAAAAAATAACCCTTGCAATTATTTGTTTCTAATCATTATATATCCATATATCTAATTTTTCTGAATGATAATTATGTCAATAGTGTTGGCTTATTTACTCTTAGTTTTTTTTAATTATATCAATAATGTTTAAAATTTGGACGATTTCTATCCTTTTCATAGTTTTATATATTACCTAATTTAACAAAATATTTATATAGGTAACGATCTAAATCACAGTTTCTCAACCTTATATTGTTCACCACCAACTTTGAAAATATGTTTTTTCTAGAGTCCTTTAGAGGCATCTTAATTATTTTGCCTGTTTTATACTATATTTTTAATCTACTACCCATACCCCCTCTACGCTATCTCAATGCCCCCTAATTTTCTATGGGTCTTCCACTTCCACAAAGGGGCGTTACGCCCCACGTCGAGAACTTAGCATCTAAATTAAACAATGCTTCTATGATTTAAAAAAAAGATCATACAAATCAGTAGCGGTCTTCGAACAAACAGCCAAGCAAACGTTACTTGTTATATCATAAAAGAACTATATAAATAAATAATTTATAACATTGTAAATTGTTTTTTTACTATTTTCGATTATAGTTTAAAAATATTTAGAAAACGCTCTGAAAAAGGAACGACATTTACTAAAGGACCCTTATAGCTCTCTACATATTATGAGTCGATATAAAACAGAAATATAACAGTCATAAAATGTCGCGGTATATTATTTTGTCTGAACACGTTCACATTAGAACTTCCTCGCCATCCTGTTTTTAATTGTACATACACATAGTTCGCATTGTACGCATAAAAGTTATTTAAGACTTCACAAACTGGCTCGCGTCACACTGTCGTTCACACCGACAATCGTACATCCGACACGCGTCTCCTTATTATATTATAAAGAAAACGGACCAGTAATGTGTTAAGGATCAGAAATATAAAATTGTAATATAGTACTATTAAATCTTGTCATGTAATCGAATTGTGATTTCTAATAAAATTATAGTTTTTTTCAGAACTGTCTAAATGATGTTGGTCTGAGGAACGTTGACATATTTACCGAACCCATTATTCAGCCAAAAAAACGCAATGCACAAGGACATCAAAATGTTACGAATGTAACATTTAATAGCTCGGTAAGCGACAGAAATGTACTACCATTGTATTTCAGGATTATTCAAAATATACATATATATTTAAGTTTTGTTACAAAAACTCTTTTATAAATTCTCATAACTTTAAATTTTACCAAAAGGTTTTTTTCATCCATCCATCCAACCGTAAAGGCGTCCAGTGCTGGACATAGGTCTCCCCAAAGAAAAAGGGGGAATCGCCATAATCGCCACGCTTGGCAGACGGGTTGGCGATCGCAGTAGGTGTTTATGGTAATCACAGGATGCTGCTACCTATCCCCTGGTATATAGTCGCTTTTTACGACACCCACAGGTAGATATGGGGTGGTACTATTCTTAAGCCGGCACCACGGCACCACAAAGGCTTTTTGTTTATTATGAATAATATTAGTATAGGATTGTAGTGTCAATGAATTAGGTTTTGAAAATGTCTATATTTTACATTATTATTTACAAAAATATGAAATCAAAGACCATACATAATTAATGTGAGCCATTATTGAACTTTTAGTTCTTTAATAGTTAAATAAATTACTTATCAATGCATTTGCAGTAAAGATGGATGGATGGATTTGATAAATTATAGTTATAGGATTAGTTAGATTAACACCTCCGTGGTCGATAAATTGCGATTAGCGAGTCGTATGTGTCACTAGAATCTTTATATGTAGCTCTTTCACAAAATAATACGTGGAGGTGCCCAAATAGCTTGTAGCGCGTTTATTATTTGACGGTCTAAGTACAGAAATCCAGTTTTTAACAAAGCTTATTATAATGCTAAAGTGTTTTAAAAAAACGGCGTGTCTCAGTAACTTATTATAATGTATGTGATTTCATATAACATTAATACAATAAAAAAAACTTGTAAGAAAAACCTAGTCTCAGAACTCAGATCTTCTATCGTAAAAAGTTGTCGAGATCCATGTAGTACCAAGTCGGTTACTTTAATAAGTCCCTACTAAAGGTTCCTTCTGTCTTAAGTTATTATGTAATTAGCTAACCTAACAACATCTTATAGTGACGATATCAATATACACATCTTTTATTTTTAAATGAAATAGACTAACTTGGTCATCGCATGACCAAGATATTAATATCAAGATATTAAATAAGATTGTTTAGTGCGATTGCCAAGTCAATCTATTGTATTTAAAACGTATAAAATTTTGTTACTTGGTGTATCTAGAAAACGAAAGAGATTACAAAATATTTTAGTTTTTCCTTGATTTATACACTAAACACTAATTGTATTCTAAATTTTCTGTCTGCTAGAACTGCCTTAGAGTTTTGATGATCGGTCAGTTAGCGAGTGGCAAAATTAAGAAATTTCCACTAGTTATAATAATAATTAAACTACTGGTTCAAAATAAATGAAATTTGAAATATCCGTGTTTATACAATGCCTTCTTGGTTACTGAAAATTCAGGCTTCTAGTTTTACCCACAACAAAGTTATAGAGGGTCAAAAATGGCCTGAAGTGCTTCGAGGAAAGGATAGTATGGCCGTGCCGTTTTTTTTTTTTTTGCTTTTGCTCGACTTAACGGAGGTACTGCCGCGCCCCCAGATTACACTCAGAGGAGATCTCAGTCATTGTACAGCTGATATTTGTTTCTTTAGTCTGTGAGAATAGTAAAGAATTGCTTATATTTATTTATATATTTATATTTATTTATATCATAGATATAATATTTATAGTCTTTGATATTATGTTAACAGCACAAATAAAGTCCTCAATGAAGTAGACTTAAATTTCTTCAATAGTACTCTTAAGAAATTGAAAATTATTTGAAGTTCCACTTTCTTTACTTAAATTCTTTGTGCTTTTGTCTACTGTTGTTTCTTTCTATTTTACTGTTATATATACCTGTGGAAACTTATAAATGGCCTTCTATTTTTTATAGTGTACAGTGTTTATGCTTTATATTAGCTGTAAGTTTTCTTAAAAGTTTAAAATAAAATAAATAAATATAAAGTTTGATTATTTCTGGGCCTTAAGTTAGTCTTATGATATTCCCCAACAACTTATGATATTTTGACGTTTCGGAAATGGGCCGTTGTCGCGAAGGGGAGCATACCGGAAAGGAACGAGTGCCACGCGCCCAGCCGAGTCTGATTTTTATGGGGGCTATGAAAGGAAATGAATTTTAAAGGTAATTGGTTACAATATACAATAAAGTAATTAAATTGCTTTCACTACCGTTTATCAGCTGTGAACATCATATATTCATATTTAGTGGATCTTCTGTAAATATTATACCCTTTATTGAGATTTCCTTTCTCGGTTATATTTATTTAAGTAAAATCTATGTATAAATTAGGAATGCTAAGTTTAAGAACTTTACTCCGCTGTCTATTAACCGATTTCCTTAATTATTGGTGAACAACAAAATAAGTAAAACCAATAAAAACATTAGAAATAATTAGTCTTGTTTCTTAAAAAATTGAAATTATGATTATGAACAAATTTCTACAACTGGGCAAATACTAGCTATAACAAGAAGAACTGTTATATAAATTTATAATAATAAGTATAGATTTTATTAACACTATTTTATACCTAGTTGATATACTATAGCGTGTTGTCGACTGACGTCATAGTATTGTCGTTAACGCGAATCTATAAGTTTTTCTCGTACCGAGAATCGCTCAAAGCCGCTAATAATAAATAACTTTAAATATAACTTTATATATAACTTTAAAAATATTTCTACAATATTTATCAGATATTTACGAATAAGTAAACTTAAAATGATTTTTCTACATTTTTCTTTACTTGTATTTATTTTTATGGTTTATGTTATTCTATAATCTTATTCAGCTTGGGTCCAGTAATAAATTTATCATCATTGCAAAGTATTTTGTGACATTACTAACTACGTATTGTAGACAATAGTGACACCAAATACAGACGATTTCAAAACATCAATAAAACCCCATTTATGACCCCCATTAATTAGACTCAAAACAATAATATTTGGTTAATCTACAAGAGGCGGGAATATTCGTCTCTTTCACGCTATCATTACTACACTACTATTTTTCTAGTAGGTACTTCAATACATTATACTACATGCAGGTTAAAGGTGTCTCCGGATATTTGATAATAATTATTACGTCGACGTTTATCATAACAATGTTTATTGATCGTTAAGTATTTTCTATTATAGTTATCAGCAACTCAATGAATTCAGCTGATATTATATAAATTTTTTATTATAATTATCAAGTCATTTATTACAGTGTTTTGATAAAGTTCCCATTAGACCGTGAATTTAAACATACTTGTTTAAGAACGGTGTTTGTTAATTAATTTGTTAAGTCTGTATCTCCTATATAAAAGTTTCTGATGAATATAGTATCGATCATTAAGATTTTCTCGCTCTTAAGCATGTTTCAAATTGTCAATATTTCTCTAATAAATATAAATTAAAAACCGATCAAATGTTAGAGGCATTTGTAAGTTTAGGGTTCCGCATTATCCATACAATTTACACCAAGGTATGTATGTACCTTAAGCCTTATGTCTTTAATAAAACAAGTAGGGTTTTTCATTTGCATACAAGATTCGTTCGGGATATTTATTGTGAAACCGACTAACACATGGGCGAAGCTTGTTTTAAATTATTAACTACAGTTTATATAATAATTAATAAAAGTTTAATGCTTGTATTACGAGCTATGTAATTTTGAGTTTTTTAATACACATTATAACCAAAATTATTTGAAAAACAGCCATTCTCCTATTAGAGCAAGCCTAAAATTTTACGCATTATGTTTTTATTGTTATTATTATTATCTGTTAAGATATTGGGTTTATCGATCGTTCTTAAGTTCGTTCGTTCGTTCCGTCTTTAAGTATAGAAGTAAAAAAGAAATAATAATAAATTGCAAGTCCTTACTTTATTACCACAAAGACGTTTATAGTAAGAAAGTCTTTACGGAAATCGGAAAAATATAATCATCTTTTAAAATTTAGTTTATATTAATAGTTTCTATATTACAAAAGAAGGCGAAATAAAGATATTTGTCTACCACAATACGATGATGGCGCAGTTGATAGTGAGGTCGGATTCCGCCTCAATGAACGCAGGATCGAGCCCACCTATACAAATCTAAAATCAACCTGAGCTTTCGGTGAAAGACGAAATTGTGAGGAAACCATAGCATGGTGGTAGGGCATTTACTAATAGTGCCCGCCTGGGTTGCTACCACCAGATTCACCAAATATCAGTAGGAGTGTTCCGGCAGAATCACTTGAGAACTACTATCTCTTGTATAGCAGCCCGGACACATAATCACTTAACATTAGGTAAGAATGTGGTCAAAGCGCTGTACCTATACAGTATTGAAAAAACCACTTACTGCTACTAAGTACCTATAGTACACGAAGTTAAAAAACTTTGGATCTAAAAACCCATGAAGCTAAAAAAAAGATTTATTTTATAGATAAAATACAATCATAAAGCAACTGTATCTAAGTAAAATAAGCTGTAACTTAATAATTAATACTATTGAGCGTGCATAGTTAACGATTTGAACACCTTTATAATTTACAATCAATTAGTAGAAAGTTTTAATATGTAGAGGTACATGCACTCATAAATATGAATACATAAAAAATGCATTTGAATGTAGTCCCATTTATTGTTAAATAAAAATGCGGTTAAAGGCGACGAACCACTAAATAATTAAGTTGGTTTTCAATCTCATGTGATGTCTAAGGTTGCAGGTTTTTCAGTGATGCTGCCGGAAAACACCACATTGGTGTTTGGCGACAGGTTTTCAAACTTGAAGGTGGTAGCTACCCAGGTGGGTGTTATTCGAAATTGCCTGACCACCATGTTACAGCTTCCTCACGATGATTTTCTTCTCAGGCTCATTATAGAGATAGATAGATAGGATCGATCCTGCGTCCATCAAAGCGGAACCCGACCGCAATACCAACTGCGCAGTCATCGCCTTGGTAACTTATCAATAGTAGTAGCTTGGAAATATATTTTCAACTTTTGGGTAAATAAAAAGTCTAGGCGAATACCTAACACCACTATATCATGCTTTCATGTAAATATTTGCGTTTACAGATATCCTAGGTATCCTTAATTTACAATCTAAGGCATCATCCGGCCGTCCGTCCGGTCATCTAAGGCATGACAGAAGACCGGCATGACAGGGACGACTGACGATGGATAACCGGTCGATCGCCAGTCGCCACTGTTTCTGATTGCATTGTGCATACCACCAGGCATAATGACGTCACTTTGACGAGCTACTATAAAAAAACCTACTAATTATCATAGCAATCGATTTGAAAAAAATAAGGATCAGAAGTGTTTGTAAATATTTCCTCGTATGTCTTGAAGTACTGTTAAAACAAAAAAAAAAAATCGCTATAAAAATATTTAAAAAGTAAGAAGTTCACATTAGTGATTACTAATGATTATTAGGATTGATTATTAGGAAGGTGATAATTTGCGAGCCTGATAACATAACACAATAGCTACAATTGGTAATAGATTTAACTTGAGATATTTAGTATTAATACAGTCCTTGGCAATATAAAATAAGGTACATGGCAATCGTATAGTAAACAGAATTATTTATTTCTTTTAAAACATTTGGTTTATATGTATCTAAATTAAGTCGAACGTTGAGCTTAAATGGGGTTTTTTTAATTCTTTACAGAGTGCATTCTTCTTATTTTTAAAACTTATGAATGCATAGTAATAATACTTATTTTGGATTTTATCTGATATATATTATTTGATTATTTTGACATTTATTAAGAATTTTATAATATTGACGCCAAATAGCTATTGTTTTATTATTATTATTACTGTTTTGTTATTTTCATTGTTTAATATTAAGTTTTAAAGTCTAAGTTTTAAGCATTTACAGTGTATCAATTCGGTTCTTTTGATCGATTGATTCTATAATTATAACTCAGTGTTGATAAATTTCATTGACGAAGTCTGTAATATGAATTATGGCCCTAGGATAAATAGTAATAGCATTATAACCATACGTAAATGATATAGTAGGAAGCAAAAATAGATTAATTGTATTAGTAATTAAGAAGGCAAAAGAACAAGCCCATAAATAAATAACATAAAAGAGCACAAACAATTGAAAAACTTATTTATCAATAATAAGGTCCCTGGTCACGCCAGGGGTGATGCCGGAGCTCATATAAAAAAAATACTTACATGGTGAACTATAGTTCGTACTGGAAAAATATACACGCATATATACAGATTTTGTAGATTAAAAATCTGCCAAATAATGAACAGAATAATATGCAAGTCCACATAATCGTATAAGAATAGTGGATACTAAAAAAATCTTTGTATTTTAAAATGTACTTGAATATACAATACTTTCTTAAATTCCTGTTGAATGTGGTTGTCACCTTATTAATTAATTATTCCCGAAATTTGATCAAAAGCTGCATTAAGCTTATAAATCCACACATCCTTTTAAACAAATAATTAACGGAACACCTGCTTATTATGTTCCTTTTAAAAGATATCGATGACACTTTCATACCAGTCGTCCTAATGAAGACCCGGTCGGGAAGTGACGAATAGACTTTTAGTTTTAACTGTACTTATGACGTTTTACTATAATGTATCCTTGCGGTGTGTGGTGAGTGAGGTAGGCCACATAAATCTCAAAGAATACACCTTGCTATCGTAGCTGTAGAAAAAAAATTCAACACGCGCCCGACTTATAATTCGGTAGTAAAATGTAAATGAAGTTTTTTTTTAAAGTCCTTTACATGATTTTTAGATAATCTTAATAACCGCTATCTATACAATTATTAAAAGTATTTATCTATTTATTAATCATCCTGAATTAAGGTTTATAAATGATATAATTGCTTTGATTGTAAGCCCTTTTACAATTAAATAGTACGCTTCCTGCTAATGGTTTTCTGGTTGTATTTCTAATGAAGTAATATATAAAAAAATATTTATAACTGTATAATGATATTTCCATTGTTTCAATAGGTAAAATGAATATTAATCATATATACTCATCATCATTTCGACCAAAAGACTTTCACTGCTGAACAGAGGCGGCTCTAGCCTTTGTAACGCCCGTATGGAACCAATATCCTGGGATCCTCTAGTAGGCGCGCGGTCAAAATGGAATACTTACAGTTATATTTTAAAACTAGCTGTGTATTATATATTCTTTCCTGCGTTGTAATTTTTTATACGGTATCCTAAGATTTAAAATTAATATAAAATAAAAATATTTCTCATAAATTCAAGCACTTGCTCGTAAAACTATGCATGGAATCGGTTTTTATTACATTTTTACGAGTTTTAATTTTTTTACGTGGAACCCTAATTATTTCCAATCCAATGTCAAAGATGTGTCGATTGTACAATAACGTCTCATCGTATAACGCTCCTAATGCAATTTTTTTTACACGGTATAGGCTCAGTGCTTTGACCCCAATCTCACCTGATGTTAAGTGACGATGTGGTCCAGGATAGTAAACGCACTAAGTCTAGATACTGGTTCTCAAGTGATGCTGTCGGAACTCACCTATTGGTATTTGGCGACAGGTTCTAGGACTTGAGGGTGGTCGCTACCCATGCGGGCATTGTTAGAAAATACTCTACCATCATGCTATGGCTTCCTCACGATGTTTTCCTTCACCAAAAGCTCAGGCTGATTTTAGAGTCGGATAGGTGGGTTTGAACACGCGTACATTGACGCGGAATCCGGCCGCACCATCCACTGCGCCATCATCGCTTCAAGCTAATCCACTAATGACATATTTCATTTTAAATTTATTCAGGTTTAGAGATATAATTAAGAAAAACATGGATTTATTTTAATGTTTACTTCCACTTTAAAACTACAATTCGCTAAAAATTTTAGTTATGGTTAGAATTTAGAATTTCTTATTATAACTGCTACCATATATAACTTTCTGTGATTGATTGGCTTATAATCTAGCTTATACTGTGTACAATTTCTAATGGTATTGTTTATAATCCGTAATTTATGCTATGGCATAAATAAATAAATATTGGTATGTTATTAATTCGTGTTACAATAAAACATAATTAAGTTTTTCTTAAGATACATTTTTGGAACCATTCAAAACACAATAAATTTATTCGTATCCTATCTGTAGTTTATATTTGTCTATGTTAGTGACTGATAAAATTATCGTGTTTCAGAGGTACGTACACACTGCGTCTGTTTCTTAATTCAGTTAAGTTATTTAATTACTCTGTTAGACTGTCTGCCCTAGATATCGTTTACACCTTAAACGAATTATGTGCCACCAGAGAGATTCAACTGAGAATCAGTAGAAAGTATTGTTTTTTTTTGCAATGTTTAAAAAGTTAATTTCTACATAATTTGTTAAAATAAATACCTACTTGAGATGGATTTTTTGACGGGATCACAGTCTGTTATGTCGCAATTGTTTTCTTTAATTCGTTAAACTTGTGTATTTGACTCTATATCATGTAATCATGGTGGCGTTTTTTGTGTGATATAGTTTGGTTATTGTGTTCGACATCAAGTTTATTTTAGAAAGTAGCGCGTAACATTTATTCTGAGGTGCCGAGAAGACCCCATGGAAATGGTAAGTTCGAGCAGGATGGGCCACCGTTTTGCTGGAGCTTGGTAACGCTGATACAAGATTTAAAATACATCTTACCCACATGACATTGGCACAAATTGTGCGTACACAAATTGCCATCATCTAAGAAGAAGAAGATGTACTTACCTGCAGAGATGTCTCTTGGTATTATTATTGTTAGTTTATTATAGGTAACTCGGTGAACTTCTAGCCTCTGAAGCAATAAAAACATTCCAGTAAAGACAGCATGAGCTTTCGGTGTAGGAAAACATCGTGAGGAAACCATAGCATGGTGGTAGGCCATTTTTTTATATTGTTCATCTGGATAGCTATCACCCTCAAGTTTGAAAACCTGTCGCCAAATACCAATAGGTGTGTTCCGGCAGTATAACTTCAGAATCAGTAGTCTAAGCTTAGTTTGTTTACCATCCAGGACCACATCGACACTTAACATCAGGTGAGATTGTGGTCAAAGCACTGTAAAAAAATATTTCGTGAATTTTACGTTGTTTTAATAGTCATTCTGCTATTTCTAGTCGGGACAAAGCCTAATCTAAAACTAATCATATATTACAAAAATCGGTCCAGCCGTTCTTGAGTTTCAAATGGTTCGACTTTGTTTTATATATTTAGCAATGATGCCAATGATAGCAAAAGCTTGCGCGAAGTTAGTGGATAAAGTATGTTTTACAGCGTAGTTAAATATCATAATGTTAGACACACGATGAAAGAGTTTGTAGAAGCTGTTTTTATTATTATAAGTGTGATTTTAGAAGTAAAAGTGGGTTTTTAATATTCTCCATGCAGTTGAACTACCCACATATTTATCTATGTAGTAACCAAAAAAATATTTTGACATTATGAACAGACACTTCAATTTTATTTATTAGTATAGATTCATGCAATTCTTGTACAAAATATACACCGGTACTTCTGTTTCCCTAAGGTTTTGAGTAAAAATTTTGATTACTATTGCTGATATA
Source organism: Samia ricini (assembly GCA_014132275.2). NCBI lineage: Eukaryota > Metazoa > Arthropoda > Insecta > Lepidoptera > Saturniidae > Samia > Samia ricini. The sequence goes on from AP028159.1 coordinate 9,267,194, forward strand.
AAAAGAGGGCAGATCAAATTGTATAAAATTCTGCCTACGTAATACTTAAAAGACCCCTAGGGCACGACACTTCTGCCTCTCCAATAAATTAGTTTTTAATTTTCTATTAATTTTCAAGTCTGGTATCCAGTAGCAAGTGGCTCCTCCAATCTTAGTCTGAAGGTGCGCGCTTTACTACTTTAGAGTCTAGACTTTCTAAATTCGTCTACTCTATCAAATTACAATGACAAATAACTGTATCAAATTCCTTTCGTGCATATAATTATTATTATTGATAATTAAGTTTTCATAGTTGAAATTTAAACCTCTATTTTAATTTTTCATTTCATATTTTAATTTCAGTTTACATTATGACGGTCATATGCAAATTATGTTGGTTTTTCTCAGGTATTTGAAAAATAAATATTGATATTGTCGAGTGGTGTATTTTCAATAGACGTAAATAATTATTTCGCACCAACTTATATACAATAGAATATATTTTTCTAATTAATTATTCATCATTCTATTTTATCTATACAAATAAATAGACGGTAATTTGTTAGATATAGCTAACCAGTCAATAATCGAAAGTAGCGACATCTGTTATTATTTCACAATTAAAATGTGCATTAACTTTTTAGTGACATCTATTGTTACGAGACGGAACGTTACGTTCACATATCGTATTGAGCGTACACGCTTCCTATTCAAGATATTATTAATTTAAATTACAATAATTAGTTCGTAAATTATCCGAAAGAGTGCGTATAAAAACATTTAAAAATTAATATTGACTATTATGGGTGCAGTTTTATGAGCCAGAGCAATGAAAAAATTAGTAAAATACTTAATAGGTAGTCAAGTCGGTGGCGTAGTAGACGTTTATAAAAAAAACTTTCTTTTAAAATTAATACGTTTATTCGTTAGAACAGATACCTTAAGACTAACTTATTCACTACTTGCCTGATTACTTAGAATACGGGATGCTGACTCTCCGGTCTGGTAGAGCCAGTTTCCATAACTAAGTATAATTTGTATTATATTATTATTTATTTCTATTTTTATAAATAAATCGATGTTGATATTTCGTATATGTAATAAATTAAAATTTTAATAATTATAATGCGTTCTAGGCGTTATATTAAGAACTTTGCGCTGGGTTTAAAATAATCACTGGTTTAGACAAACTTAGATAATGCCATAAGATTAGTTGTAAGAATAGCCGTATCCCGAGTTGTAATTTAGTTAAACTTTTGGCTAGTTCGTACGATCCTTACGTCTTATCTAAATTTCCGAAAATATCCATATCGTAACAATTGTAATAACATAATCTTAATATTATATAAATATTGTTAAATATATCAGTATAAAATCTTTGATTGTAGACACTTTTTAAAATAATTAAGGAATATAGGTAAGTACAAGACATTGTTTGTAAAAACTTTTCTAATTAAAACTCGACTCTTTGGACGGACTTTTAACGAAGAAGCGGTTCATTCGAATATTATTAATGAGAGTGAAAGAAAGAAACTACGTACAATTAAATTTAAATTATAGTTAGGTAGGTGCATTGTGACATCTGCACATCTTCAACCTTCCTGTGGGTTTGCCCTGGGTTAGGTTGGACAGAAAGTGCGTAAATGCATACCCCTCAAAAAAAAAAGCTGTGACATCTGTTCACCTATGTCATCCGTACATGTAATAAAACTGTAACTAGGCCAAATCTGTACATTTAAAAAAAATTATAATCGGGGTGGACTTTTTTATCGATATAGAAGCCAAAAATATTTAAGTTAGAATTTTTGTATGTCTGTCTTTCCCTGTGTACGCGTATTATTCTGAAAGTACTGAACTAATTTTGACGAAACTTGACATAGTGATAACTAATATTATAGAGTAACATCTAGGATACCTTTGTCCCATAAAACCCAAGGGGTTTTCCAGGATAACGGACAAAATAAAAAAAAAATGTAGTAAATTCTTGACAGATTTTGATGAAATTTTATTTGTGCTATAGCAAACAAATTAGCTAAAACTTAAGCTATATCTCTATTCTTCTTGATAAAAAAATAACAGTAAAAACTCCATCGCTAGGTTTTGAACCGACGTTGCTAGCCCGTGTAGTACATAAATGTTACAACTTAACTAAAACAATTTAGCATTTCATTACGAAATTATCAATCAGTTAAATTAGAAGCATACAATCTAATAAGTATACTAAATTCTATTGATGTATGTTTGTCTTTATCATGAAGCATTTCCGTTTCATCGAGTTTCAAACCACCAACGATTCTAAAGAAAGTACCTATTCACTTCAATAATAATAAATACCATGTCGACAATGTTGAATAATAGGTGTAAATTATTTCAAATTGAATAGAAGTCAATCTATAATGACATCAGAATCTTAATAATGCGCAAATAATTAGATGGCGCTATTTCCCACTTTGCCTATTGAGCTAAATTATATTAGCCACGTTGCCAGCTCACGGGTCGTTGCATGTGACGTTGCCGCTCTTCGTTTTCGACTCTCTATAGAGAATATATGTATTTGAAAATATTTATCCGAATATTTGCTTAATATAGTATTATAAATGAATACTGAAATGAGCAGAAATAAAACTAAATCAAACCAACATAAATTATTTACATTTATATTTGTGTGTAATTGTGACGATTATCGCTTACTTATTTTTGAATAAATTGGACTGTTTTCAAACACTACAAGGACATAGATACTGGGAAATGAACGACATCTGTACATTGAAGATATTTGAGAAACACACTATGTAGGGCTTTAGATTCCACTATAAGACACATTTCGATAGATTTAATATAATTTTCTGTTTGTTCGTTTATTAATTTCTCATAAATTTACGCCCTTGCCCGTAAATCTGCACTGATACGAATTTTATTCAAACTTTTATGAGTTTAATTTTTTTTACGCGAAACTCTAATAATTTTCGTAAATTAAAAGTACTCTAAGTGACCCGGAGTATTTCAGCTATCTATTAAAAAAGTCTCATAAAAATCGGTAAAGCCGTTCCGGATATTACCCATTATAAACACACCGACAGACAGACAATAATTTTAAAAATTGTATTTTTGGTATAGGTATCTTATATCGTAGGGTACGTTTGGTGCCGACAAAGAATAGTACCACCCCATATCTTCCTGTAGGTGTCGTAAAAGGCCACTAAGGGATAAACCAGAGGATGGGCAGCAGCATCCTCTAAGCACCACAAATACCTACTGCGATCGCCAATCCGCCTGCTAAGTGTGGCGATTATGGCAATTCCTCCCCATTTTGGACGAGACCTATGTCCGGCAGTGGACGTATTTCGGTTGAATCAATCAATCAAATCGTATATATATTCATTGAATCTATTTATTAAAAAAAAATAACATTACAAACAGATACTACAATTTTATTTATTAGTATAGATATAGCTGTTATCACGTGCTCTTGTTAATTTAACTATTTCTGAATACGTGCTACAGTTTCAATAACTCACCTCTCGTGATATCAGATAGATAAGCAAACTTACATCGTTATAGTAGAACCACTGTAACGAGGTCCGCCCCGTTTCTATAGCATCTTCAAATATTATAGAACACATTTGATTGATCAGAGGCTAAGGAAGACTGGTCGTTTTGAAATATATTTTCTTGTAAGTGATATTTTCTCGGGCCTACGTTCGGGGGATAAAGTGAGGTGTAACGAGACTTTGGCTTTGACAGGCCCATATACCTTTCTCATGAGTGACAAAAGGAAATTATTGGCGTCTCCGAGAAATATATCCAGGTATCGGCAAGCGGCGGACGTATCGAAATTACACTCCGTTAGAAGGTTGTCTGTCGATGGTTATATTAATTTTCTGGCTAGATTTATTAAATAATATTTATATCTATTTCTTTCAGTTGGTAGTGTGGCCAATTGTATATAAAGACGTAAAACGTCGATCCAACCCGGCTGGGACGCGTTTGGAAAGATACGAATTAATCTTCTCGTCCAAAATACCCCAGTGTCTCAAGATAAAAGTCTTCGACCAGTGTGTGCTATCAGTGATGATTTACGGTACTTAGATGTGATCATTTATAATCAGCCTATATATTGGAAACCTTAAAATTAAAGGCAATGGAGAGGGCCATGCTCAGAGTTTCACTGCGTGATCGAATCGGAAATAAGGAGATTCGCAGAAGAAGCATAGTAACCGACATTGTTGGTTGGGGCTTGCTCGTAGAACCGATGCTAGATGGGACCAACGGATTCTCGAATGGCTGCCGCATACCTGAAATTGTGGGTAGGCCATCAACAAGGTGGACCGACGACCTGGTGAAGATCGCGGTAATCCGCTGGATGCAGGTGATACAAGACCGGTCGTTATGGAGATCTTTGGGAGAGACTTATGTTCAGCAGTGGACGTCTTTCAGTTGAATGGATGGATGGATAATCTAATGCGAATCAGAAGTTTGGAACAAACGTATTATGTATCAAACTTACGTGCATATTACAGTATAATAAACACATGAAATATATGATCAAAATTTGATTAACATCAGTATTTTACGAAAAACTTTAAAGTCGGAAAAAATAACAAATTTTTTGATCAACTGCCCCTTGTCCAATGCAAATAAAAGTATATCTAATAGAAAATAAAATAATACACAAGAAAGTTCTAGAGGAAGTACCGAGAGAATGGATAACTTTGGATTCCAAATAATCCACCATTGTATCAGAGACTTACCGAATTTCTGAAACAGCTGTGCATAACTATTCACGCTTCAATCTTTCCTGATAATTTTTAAGACCGCTTCTTAGAAGTGTAGAATATGCAATTCAAAAACCTATCGCTGTGAAACAAGATATATTTGTAAAAGTTGCAGTGTACCATTACGCGAAGGTAATTGTCATATGAAAACGAAATAAAGATCAAAAATTAATTGAATTGATTAAACTTTTTTTTTACTTTTCTATCCAATAATGAAATATTAACTAACCCCTGATGCGACAAATTATTTTACTTACATAAGTAAGTCATTAATATATTTAGTCATATTTTTGTTCATATCAAATTGAAAATAAAACATATATGCAAAAATAAATAATAATATTCTTGTTACGTAATTTAACTTAACAGTATGAATTGACTCTTAAGTGTGTTCATTCATACGAATTACTTATCTACATTTATATAAAAATGTTTTATTACTTTTCAGGTTCAGTTCTTTGACCACATTCTTATCTGATGTTAAGTGTTGATGTGCTACAAGATAGTGAATATGTTAAGTCTAGAGGTACTGGTTCTCAAGTGATGCTGTTTGTATGCCTATTTGTATTTGGTGATAGGTTTTCAAACTTATGGATGGTAGCTCCCCAAGCAGGCACTATTAGAAAAAACCGAAAGCCAAGGCTGATTTTAGAGTTGGACAGGTGGGATGTGTATGTCCTTTGAAGCTGAATCTGACCGAACTAGTAACTGCACCATCATCGCTTCAAATATACTAAGTTTCAGTTTAAAATACAAAATTGTACAAATCTACATAAGTTTCGGTTTCGGTTTCGGCCGAAATTGAGACCCAGGTCGAAATCTCTTTTTCGGTTTCGACTGAAAATCATGTTTCGGTCGGACGCTAGTAAAATGTAACAAAATCTATTATATTAAAATCTAGCCATAAAATACATATTTGTGATTTAAAACACAGATTTATGAACATCGGTTACTAGTTTTCGAATTCTAATTCAACTAACGACAGGTAGAAAGAGACTAATTGCCTGTTTTATATGTGTAAAAATAAGGATTTATAACATAAAATATAATATTACATAACATATACATTAGGATTTATCAACGTAAAAATTTAGGAAACGAACTGTTTACTCTTTATTTAGTACAAAAATAGAAAGTACTGTACATGTTTGTCTAGAAATACGCAGGTATAGGTACTAACTAATCTTTAGAATACTTTTCAATTTGAATTTGTTAACATTTCTGAAAAAAATCTCTAGTGCCAAAAAAGAAAGAACAATTTATTTTTATAACAAACTAGTTCAATTTATAGGTAAATAATGATTATTTTAAAAAGTAAATAGTTCAAATTAAGTCTTTCTGTCAACGAGACGAAGCCGCCAAAATATTTATTTTCTTTATAATGAATTCGTGCGTATACTTAGAAGTAATGTTAATATTTATTTATTAGAAATCTGTACAAAAATATTCTTGTTGCGCATTACACGGTTGCAAGCAGCAGTATGCACTGTTCCGTTAGAAGTAAAACCGTTATTAATTAACTACATCGCTCATAATACCAGTTTAATTATATTATCTTTATATCCGCTAGTTTAAATCAATCGTAAAAAAATGAAATCGTAACCTTAGCGGACCATTTACAAGGAACAAATTATAAAACAAACTGAAGTCTATTTGTAATGTCAAAACATTTTTTTTACTAAATAGATATGAATGTATATCCGATACCTATACCGAAAAACCAATTTTTACAATTTTTGTCTGTTCCTCTATCTGTTTCATCCGGGTAATCTCTGGAAAGGCTGGACCGATTTCGGAGGGATATATTTTGGCCAAAAAACTAGCGACTTCGCTACTATACTGGCTTCATCGACGTGTTTTATCTTGATTAAACGAGGGATGTCCTGATTTTATTTTGATTCATAACTCATCAGTTATTGAGCGACACATGCTTCATGTATACCAATATGTAATGTACACTAATAATAAACAACGTAATTTAAAATAGATAAGACATGAAACACAGTTAAATGAACAACTCTTGCACATCTTAATTTAAAAGTTATAATGGCGTGTATGGAAAGTTTTGGTTGATGTGGTAGCTTATATCTGAAAAACAAATTAAAAGAAAGATAGGCATGTGCTGGTAAATTGTATAAGAGTTTGCGGAATTTGTTTTAAATTTCTAAAGACAATTACTAGAATGAAAAAGGAACAACACTATCATTATTATTAAAATAGCTTTAATTAATTATTAGCTTTTTGATTATTAACACTTATTATACTTTTCAATCGCTTCAATTTTATCTATTAGTATAAATATATAGGATATAAATATTCAGGGAGGACACATAGGAATAATTTTGTATAGAATGAATTTCGCCCGCATTTCCTCTTAATTATATCTAAAATAATCTAAAAAACAAATGACTTCTAAAATCGCATATTCATTGTCAATACAGTGTTTTTTGTTAGAATTATATGTGGGACTAACTATGTAATGGTTTCGGCACATAGCGGGCGGGTTGGTACGCCAGTGTAATGTTGCTATAGGATACATTGCGTCGACGCGAACCGAGCGCCAGCCGTACGTAACCTCTTCTATAGTAAAAGCGCTCCGGCATTCCGTCGCGCCCGATGTGTGACAAAACGAATAATTTTATTACAGAGGGATGGATCACTTTGATTTTTTTGTTGATGTTCGGTACCACATAGAAAAAGAAAAAACTAAGTAAATATACAAAATAATACATTGTAACAAACTCAAAAGTAATACATATTCACATTAGAAAACATTTTTACAAGAAAGTTATCTTTGGAAATTAATATGACTTTAAGCTTGTATCTTCTTCACAAGTTCGGTAATATTAGGATTAATATTGCTCAATAGTACTCCTCTGGCTCCTGCATTCTTTTCAACCCAGCTCACTATTCGGTGCGCAGCAATACACCTTTCGCGAAATTTGAACTCGTTCGCGGACCACGATAGAACCATTAACTTGAGAAACAGGTGAGATTAAAGTCTATACAGTAATTAAGTAGAAAAATGAAATAACCAATATTAATAAATAAAATATCACTCTATCATCACAATACCACTAATAAATCCTTATTTATGTCACGCAACAAATACGATTATTTTGAGCTGAGTTAGGTTGTTCGCTCATAAAATACTATGAGTAAGTAGCTCTTGAATTTGTTTTGTACGAGTAGCGGCGACAAGATGGCGGACACGGAGGCGACATGCTCTTTCATTTACTTTTTATGATCAAAAACAATGTTTTCGACTCGCTCCTTGCTGTGAGTGAATGAATAAATTGAAAAAATAAACCATGTAAAGTGTAATCAACCTGTGCGTTACGAACATCACTTTTTTTCTATAATACGTGTTTTTAGAGTTAATTTCAGATTATTTGAACGCTGCCACGAAGTGTGAAGGCAAATATAAGTTATGTTACGAATATGTGGAGTTGTACCGTGATGACATTTTACAATTTTGTAAAATTTTTTATGGAATTTTATGTAAATGGAGACAACTGATAAATCTTATTAGGAGATTAAATATTATTGTAGACCCATTTTGTAAAAGCGGAGAATATACACATAAAAGTGCAATTTTACATTGCTAAATTTGTTTATTAATGAATTTATATCATTTTATGCTGATTTTTAGTAATAACACCTTAGTTTTATTGTGTCATGTCCTAGGTTAAGTCCAAATGACTGGCATCGTAAACACAACAAGATTATGTTAATGTTAGTTACTTAATTTAGGTTAATTAATATATTTGCCTTTGTTATGTAGTAGTCATTATGATAGCAAATTTTGTATTAGAAATGTATACAGAATATTTCTAATTTTATGAGTATAATTCCAAGAATAAGATTTTTTTACATCGTATAGGCTCAGTGCTTTAACCACAATCTCACGTGATGTTAAGTGACGATGTGGTCCAAGATGGTAAACACACTAAGCCTAAAACACACTAAGTAAACAGGTTGTCAATTGATGCTGCCGGAAGTCATCTACTGACGCGAATTTTAGAAGTTTTAATCCTTATTCTCTAAAGTATTAGATTAGTCTCAGTAATCAATCAAAAAAGATATATTTTTTTTGGTATGATCTCAATCTTTTGATTTTAAAATTCAATATTGAAACCCACTGTAAGTATGTGATGATGACAAAAGACCTGATGGAATTACGTAGATGTCGTAGAATATGTCTTTGGAATGGTATTTGCGCTGATTCATTTATTCGAAACATTTGGACCGTCCCAGTTCCTGTTTTATCTCATTGAAGACCAGCGATATCATCAGCGGAGAATCTCAAGAGGCGCAAATATGCTGCCATTGGTGGGGTCATATATTTGTGTCTTTTGGGCTCGAGACTCTGGGGCTGTCTAGACGCTTTGTCGACACGTTTCGCGACCAGAGGGCTAAGCAATATTTTGCGCATTGTGTAAGAATTGGCATTCAACGTGGCCATCCTTCTGGGAATTTTCTGTACAGCATACACTATTTATAGTATTTTTTTTATAATAATTATTGTAAATAAGTAATGAACAATTATATATTTGGTTTTTAATAAAGATTTATTTATTTAATTAGTTAATTTCTAAAGTTCAACGCGTCTGTCAATAATCAAAAATAACGTTTCAAATATTTTATAATCTGCGTAAAATATAATAAGCCTTTCTAAAATAATGTGTAAACTTTTTTTAATATCACACAGATACACTGTCGCTGTTTGTTGTTACCGACAATGTTATGAAACAATTTCAATAGGTCCATTCGCGTTGAACAGACTACATCCGTATTTTATGAGATGAGTTATGCGTTTTCACTGTTGATTCTCCAACTAAATAAAAAATTCATAAGGCTGAAGTAATAATGATTTAAGGATGATAACATTATGTATATGTTTTGTTGCAGGAGTGTCTGAAGTAAGGTGATTCCTGTAATTACTAAAAAAAAAAAACATCATTAACAATTTACTTTCAATTTAAGCTTTTATTTTCTGAATAATTCACGAAATATATAATCTTTGATGACGATCGTGGTTTTTATTTGATTATCTATGTATCAATAAAATCTTTGAAATTCAAAAGCAAGTAAAATAAAACTAATTTTAAATACTAAACTTAAACTTTAATCATTAACTCAAATTCTTAAATTGACCGAGAGATGATACTACATCGTATAATGTACGGTTTCAGTAACCAAGAACCAAAAAAGTATGTGATTTATTCTAAATACCTGTATTTGAAGGGTTTGTTAGTTTACCAAAGAGAAATAGCTTAACGACAGAAATTCGATAATCTAGCATAAGATGAGGTTCGTACCATTAATGGGCCTTTGGGCTGGTTGCTCTTTATCGGTTCTTTGCATTCATCATTATGCCATTAGCCATGCAAGTCCATGAAAACCCTAACCACTCTTCAAGGTAACAAAATTGTGAATTCGAACACAAAGAACACGGGCCGTTTAACCGAAAATACTAATGTAAACTCCCCATGCTAATGTAAGCATTTGCATAAGCAAATGATAGGCCCCCACTACCCTAATTATTGCTTACATGTTATGTTGAAGTGCCTATTAAGGACAGTTTAAATAAAAATGATCCCATTACAAATTTATATTTCCTTCATCAAATTCTGTAAGAAAATATTAATAAAAATAAAACAGCCAATTTCGTATTATCTATGTATTTAGTAAGCTAATAAAATACGGCTGATAAATTCAGTTAGCATTATACTTATATAGGTAGAAAAACTTTGACCGGTCCCAAACAACGAGCAAACATCTCTGATGTCCTAATAAAAAGTTATTTGCGAAATTATGCTGGCGCCACTCCGTCGACTGTTTCGTTTGAATCGATAATACTCGAGTAGAAAATAGAAATTTGGTGCACGGGGTAATTTTTTTTTTTTTAATTATCTAATGCTGTTGACCGGAAGAGTCTTTACAGCTTCACTGAACTTTGTGGGCGAGTGCTGAAAGCACTCAGCTGCAAATGGTAACTAGCTCAAGGATTCGAACCTCGGTTTGGGCATTATCTAAGAGAAAAAAAATTCCAGCGGAATTTTTATCCTAGCCAATCCTTACATTTTTTATTCATTAAATAATAATAATTTTAAGAAAGGTTCCTTACATGACCTATGCATGTACCTGCGTATTGTGTGTTGTTGTGCGTGTAATGCTCATTGTATGGGCAGTGTCACTGTATCGCGCTGACGGTGATGTCAAAAGCCTCCCCAATTGGGCAACGAGACACGTCTTGGGTCGCCGCCGGAGGGGAACCTGAAGTCTGTGCGGGAGCAAAATGCAGTGGTGCAGTATGCTTATCATATCATATAGCAAAGTTCGTTCCACGGGAAGAGGTCTACTGTTTTTTGACTCTATCCGAACTTTCCAAAATGACTATATATTATCCTCTTCGTCATCTTCATATCGATACCCTGCTGAGGATCGTGACTCCGTAAGTCGCTAAGACAAATATTTCTCCATCGATCTTGATCCTGTACTTGATGGAGAGCTGCGCTGAATGGTAGCTCCAGTTGTTCGGAAACTTGATCCGACCTCCGTTTTGTGTCTTTTCCTCGGTCGCTTTCCTTTTATGTTTCCTGTCAGCACCAGCAGTTACTTTATTTTATATTTAAGTCAAGTATAGTTGACGACTGTCGTTCGATGATAAACTATCAACATTTTGCAAGACTAGATACAGCCTCGATCTAGATTGGTACAATTGCTGATAGCGAATTGTGACTGGCCTTAGCATGTCGTGTTTGCATTATGTTTTTCTAAACTTAACTAAACATCTCTTACTAAACTTAAGTGGAAGTTGGTAGGGCAAATTGCTTGCAAAACCGATACCCGATGGGACCTACGGGTTTCTCAAATGGTTACCATGCACCGGAGGATGCAAGTGGGATGCACCTGGTGATGGTCGCGGGAATCCGCTGAATGCGGGTGGCGTAAGGCTGGCCGTTATGTAGATCTTTGGGAAAGACCTATGTCCAGCAGTGGTCGTCTTTCGGTGGAATTAATGAATGAAAAGATTAATCTCTTACGACAAATATGTATTATAATATACAAAAAGTTAGATAGTGATATTCTTACCCATTTTGCTGCTGTTCCTGATTCTCATCAGCTTCATTGCTGACGATCGACTCTAACATCTGTATCTTCAACATTTTCCAGTGTCACATGACAATGAATTAACACTCATACACATAACAACTCTTTTATTTATACACTACACACAACATATATTACTTATTCAAATGAAAAAAAAATCACTGAAGTTATGGCTTCTTCTATTTCTGGTATGGTTGTTATTTATGACCTGGAAGAAAACAAATATTTTGTATTATGTTATAATTACATACATCTTTTCACAATATCATTAAGCGATTTAAAAATGGACGATACGATGTTTTCCTTCGTATACTCGTATTTGATATCTTCGCATACCTGCGTAGAAAAAACTATACGACTGATATTTATAATCTTTTACTGGAGAAACTCATTGGTTTTGATTTTGGTATGTAATAATTTATGATATCTACTTCCAATCTATTGTGGGTTATTTTCTCTTCGATCACTTTATTTCGTAGGATTTTTGGAGTATGGATGTATAAATAAATATATTATAGATTTTATTACCTATTGAAAAGATTACAAATAAACATGGTATTCAATAAAGAATCGAAGCTCGGCAAAATTAGTACAATTTCATATGACGTTAAATAATGTACTGTCTAAGAACAATGAGATACTGTCGTCAGTCGTAATTAGCATGTCGTCATAAACCTACTACCACGACTAAAGCCTCTGGCTAGATACGGATATACACTTGCTAATCTAATTATGTGGCGTGCTTTCCATCCCTCCACCCATTCAACCGAAAGACGTCTAATGTTGAACATAGGTATCTCCCAAAGATCTCCACAACGACTGGCTTTGCGGCACCGGCTTTCAGCGGATTCCTGCGACTCTCACTAGATCGTCGGTCTACCTTGTGGGGGGCCAACCCCCGCTGTGTCTTCCGGTACGCGGCAGCCGTTAGAGAACCTGTTGACCCCATTGGTTAGCGGTTCTACGAGCAATATGCCCAGTCTATTGCTACTTAAGCTTGTCAATTCTTCCAGCGTGGCGTACCTTAACTTGTCACTATTATGGGTTTTTCAAGTGTTCTCACTGACTGTTCTCAGAACGTGCCACTATGGCGGATTTTTTACTATGTGCATTGTAGTCACGATTTTTTATTGCCTATCAAGTAAAAAAGTATATTTGTTAGTAGAATTCTTTTTTAATTAACCGGAATTGATTACTTAATTGCATCAGAACACGTAACCTAGAGTATTAGAACTATATAATATATAATCTACAAGAAAGTTTAACAATGTTACAGTCCGCTAAGGCGATTGGATCTTCTCTATAAAATTCTCTAGTCTTCCGAGCGTATGTGAATCTTCGGAACAACTTCTAACTCGTCTTTGTATATGTTTCCTCATTAGTCTTATCCTTAGTAATAATGCCTTTTTTAATAGCAAAAGACTCTCTGTTTCTCAGTTAGTGAGCAAATAACTCAAGAATTTACATCATTATTTATTTACCATAAACGTATTCTGTAATGCTGATTTTTTTTTTATTCTATGGAATAGGGTGCAAAAAAGCAAGCGGGTCAACTGATGGCAAGTGATCACCGCCGCTCATAAACACCCACAACGCCAGACGAATCGCAGGTGCGTCGCCGGCCTTTAAGGTATGAGTAAGCTCTCTTCTTAAAGGTTCCCAAGTCGTCTCTGTTCGGAAATACCGCAGACGCATGTTGGTTCCACAGAATAGTTGTGCGAGGCAAAAAATTCCGTGCGAAACGCACCGGTGTGGATCGCCATTCATCCAGATAGTGAGGGTTTTATTTAAGTATGTATATGGTGCGTTGTACACTGGTGGAATCCAGCAGTAGGTATTAATTCGAACTATTCCGCTAAGTATATAACTTTGCAATCAGGTAGCAGGTATAGAAATAGAATAAGGCTTGTTAATTAGAAATAAGATTTAAATAAATATAAAGATTCGACATAACCAAAATAAAATAGGAACACATAGATAAGAAATAGAATAAGACTGTAAAATAGAAATAAGATAAAAATAATAAAGGCACATGAAAATAGGGGAAAACCACAAAAAAGTAGACAAAACTCGGATTATAACTGAGATGTAAGGGGACTAAATAAAAAAACAAGTAACCAGGTAAGCATTATTAGAAACTATTATACCACCATGCTATGGTTTCCTCGCGATATTTTCCTTCACCGTAAGCTCAGGCTGATTTTAGAGTTGGATAGGTAAACTCAAACCCGCATCCACTGAGGCGAAATCCGACCACCATCATCGTTTAAAAATCGCATTTCTCAAGTAATGTTGTAAACATGTATACTTGTTATAAGAACTTGCTGTGTTATAAGAACATGATATCGTAATACAACTCAATACTAATTATGTTTAAATATAAAAAGTTGGAGTTCAGTTGTTTTACGATTGCAGTTCCTTGTAACATTTTACGGTAAGGATGTAATTAACAAACACTGCAAACTATTGTTTCGTAGGCGTTAACAATGCAATACTTTTGCACAGCAGAATTAATGTTACATAATTTATGACCATTTTGTTTACAATTCGTTCCTCTTTCTTGTTTTACAAAATACAAAACCGTGGCTGAAGTTTTGTGAGTGTTATGAACTAGATAAAGTTTCAGCTATTTTCGATTTCGATTGTAATAAATATTTTAGTAGCTCTTGCTTATTTTTAACGGACTTAAAAAAGGAGGACGTTTTCAATTCAGCTGTGTTTTCTTTTTTTGCGTGTTTGTTACTCGATTTCTCCGTCAATTTTGGACCGATATGCAAAATTATAAAAGTGACAATAAAACAAAGAATATATTGAAGTAAATAGAAAAGCTTAATAAAGTAATTATTTATTTACTTTTTAGTGCATTTTTATAGTTTATTCTTTTGAAGTCAGTTTTATTTTTTTTTTAATTATAAAAGTTTTTAATGTATTAATTTGACTTATTTAATCCTATTATCTCGTTTGCGCAGCATTTGGCGTAACACAGATTGATTTATTGGTTATAAGTGTTGAAACATTAAAACAAGATTGAGTAAATATCTTATACACATAACACTGGCAAAATTATATACGTGCCTTTAACTAAAAATAATCATTTTGTAATTTATTTATTTCTTGATATGTTTATATCGTGTTTTAATCATTAACCTTCTAAGGGTTTGCCATGAAACACAGTTTCAGTGTTAAGAAAGTTACAGGACTACAGTTACTTATTCGTATTAAATGTGGTAGTTAATTGTATGAACGCCAGAGAATAAAATACCCATAGTTTCAGTACTATACCTTCTTTCACAAAAAAAGTAAACCAAACTTTAGATTAAAATTTCCATTTTTTTTTGCATCTTAATGCATTTCCTTTATACTATCTATTATGTAATTAAATTTGCTATTATTTTTCATTTCTTTAAATATAATAGCAGCTGATTCATTTAAAACACTTTGTGTCACGATAGACGTATACGCGCTTCTCCGCAATATTTTTTGTTGTTGTATCGGTTCATGTAGGGTAGGCCCGCGGCGCCCGTCCGTACCTTTTTCCAAGTACCTGACTCCCACCCCAACACGGTTTAACTTCAATCTTGCATTTTTTCAATATGAATTCTGAATCGCGTTTACAAAATTTTTTGATTTTTGTCTTTATATATCTCGATAGTTGCATTCGAATGGAGGAGTCCGTTTCTACGCGGTAAGTGTGACCTCGGATGGCGCACAAATAATTGGAATGGCCGTGAAGTACTCGAAAGTATGGATTGGTATGTCAGATGGCTCTGTGCTGTGTGATTAAGAAAGGGATGTGCTTAGCACTCAACACCACCGCCGTAGAAGTTTTGACTTCTCTTTTATATAATAATATCATAAACGTTCGCACTCGTTGTTATAAACTGGTCTAATGTCTTGTTTACCAGGTTAGTAGCTTTTTGATAGCCTGTACTAGTGATTACAACAATATAACATTTGCAATAATGATTCGATTTTAATACTTTTATAGAAATTGAGTTACATTTAATTTATAAAATTAAATATTATATTAAACTTATCTTAATTGGATTGATGTTAAATAAAATATGATAAAGTTAACAGTATTTTTTTGGCTTATTAATTTTCTTTAACATATTTTACAATAAGCTTAAGTTTCAAAATTTTATTGCATTTTAATAACGATTTTAATCGATTCATTTAGTAGAATTATTCACTCAAAATGATAGGCAAAAATACATTTATTTATACTTACTGTCTATTCTAAATCTTAATTATGTATCAACACTCTAGCAAGACAATGACCATCCTTTGATTACGATTCTTTGACGATGTTCCATGTAGTTTTCGTGGAACCTCAGAATAAACGTTCCGTACTATTATTTTAAATATACTTCACATGTACACAACACCACTTAACACGCCACTAAAATTACACAATATAGGACACAATAAAGCAAATTATTTAATTAAAAATAACAGCTATTATATGAGAGACTGAGGTGCTGCCATAAACACCTCGATTTATTTAACGTAATGATAATTTTATAACCTGTAGGTTAGCTGAATCAAGGGTACGTCACTATTTGTTGATCCGCTACAATTAATTTAAGACTATTACCGCCACGTCTTAAAATAAATATTAATAATAAATGTTTGTATAAAATATTTGTTATACTTTTTATATAACGGTACTCGATAATAGCTTCTCCTTAATTGCTTTGTCAAACGTGATAGACGCCCTGCCGTCGTTCACGCGGTGTCACCAAGCGTTACCCTCAGAAAATTCAATATCAAGCCAATTTAAAACTGTTTAGTACTAAAACTTTTTAGGTTCTATATTTGAATTATCTTCCGTGATATATAATTTTATTTTATTGTTTTTAAATTTGTAAAAATAAAATAGTTCTCATATTTCAACCGAGATTTTAGTTCTAATCAGGACTGCTATAAATATTAAAATGACGACACGAATTATTTATTATCTCGAAGAATATTTAATGAAGGATTTAAAAAACGAACAATGTTAGACTAATAACAAGTATATGTTTGTTTGCATTGCATTGCATTACAAAATTTAATAATAACCACTTCTTAATTAGTACCACATAAATGTAAAACTATTAAATTGTATCATATTAAATGGACTGTAAAGAAAAATTAGCTAATAGATCATTAGTAGCGCGCCCGGTTTATTCAAATGCCAGTCAAAGTTTCCATTGAGGATTAAATAATTTGGATAGTACAGTAAGTTTAAGTAACTACAGTAAAGTTACTTTACTGGATTATTATTTAGATTCTAGTTCATACTCTGTAAACGCACAAGGAGATACCACTATACAGTATAGCTGCACATGAGACAAATTATCTTTCTAGTTTTTGCATGAGCGAATTAGCGAGATTTTAAAATTGCGTAACTTCAGGTTCGCATAAGTGTAGCTACTTGTTGGTGGGCTTCTGTATCCAACAACTAGACAAACCAGCGGTCCGTTGTGCGTGCAGAATCAGCCAGCTAGTCGAGCCAGCCCAACTCCTTCCAGTAACGTAGAAGGCTCCTTGGGTGATCACAGGCTTCCTGGAGCGACCTTGTTTTCTTGAGGATGTTGGCCCGTTGGTTAACTAATCCTGTGCATCCCAGGACCACGTGGGCAATTGTCTCTTCTAAACAACCCCTACACGTGGAACTGCCTGTCAGACCTGTATTAATTATTTTTTTTAAAGAGAGCCTCCCGTCATCACACCCTTCACTAGGCGAACATCAGCGCGAGATAAGCTGAGCAGTCTCTGTGATATTTCCGGGGCAGCTTGTTTAGACTGTCTAGAGCCAGTGGTGTTAAGCCCATCTCTCACTGTGAGCGTTGTGGGTGAATCCGTCGTCATGTATGTATGTCCTCGGTAAATCGAGGTATTACCGTATCAAGATTAACTGTAAGTTTATAAATTGTTGCAACATAATAAAAAACGTAATAATTTATACGAAATGATGAGATGAGGAGTAAATAACGAGGATCAAAAAATGGACGTCAATTTTGCTCTTCTTCGGTGGGGGTGAGACTAAGTCAGAATAAGGAATCGTAGGAGAGTGTCCGGCGCTAACCTCTCCTCCAACCCCCTTGAAACTGCCCAGCTAACGACATTCGCATAGCAATTTGTAGGGACTGTAACTGTTTACAGTACAGTATAATGGGCCGAAAACTTACACAAGCATTCAAATTTTCCATTCATATTATACGTGTACAAGTATATATATGATATCCCGAGGAGAGCGAGACGCCCGGTCTTTAATTGTTCAATTTATAATGTTATCTTTTATATTGGCAAAAATATCATAAACGCGATCGGAGAAAACTTTAATATATTACTGCTTATTAAAACGTACTATATGTTTCTACAACATACACTATGACAATTGAGCAAAATATACGTATGTTCATTGATGTAATTTGAAGGTTAATTTATAATAGCATTATAAAAAATATTAGTATTTTGACATTTTAATAAAGTTGTATAAGCTGACATCTAGTTAATGATCACAAAAGTATGATAATTAATTTAAAAATGTGGGTAGATATTAATATATTTTTTTAAAGTAGTTAAGTCTACTTTGTGTCGAAATTAATTAAGTTTTCTTCGAGTTACAATCGTATATGAAGAATATAGATTTTTAGTGTTATTTAGAGTTAAATAAAGTCGTAATGATTGGAATGAATCATACTGTACTACTGATTGATTTTATTTTATGACAAATAAATTGGAAATTTGTAAAAAAAAATGTTTTTTTGAATGTAAATATTTTAAAACTTTATTATTAATAATATTGATATTTAATGCGAAAAACTTTTTTTTTTCAATTAATTAGAAACAATTAAAAATTGATAAAATTGGAATAAAAATCACGTGACTATGAACGCGCCACGATTGGATTTCATAGTTGTGACGTCATAATATTAAAGCTTTTTTTTATAACAATACAGCGTTTACGGCTATTACACGTGACTTGGCAATAATATTGGTAAATTACTGCTAAAAAATGATTTGTTAGTTGATTCCGATTAACTATGTGATACTGGATTTTTAAAGGCAACAGCTGATAATATTCCTTATGTTGATATGTTTATGGTAACCATTTTTTTATTGACCGAAATCCGGTTCAATTCTGTTGAAGTTCAAGGTGCCAAGGCATCAAATTAAATCTGTTATAAAATAAAATTATAAATAGAAATATGTGAGTATTTATTCTCCAATCTATTAAATATAATTATGTATTAGTAGAACATCGCGTGAGAGTTACAGCGCGACAAAGCTATTGGTTATGGTTCAACTTAGTTGTAAATATTAATTAATAACAATGTTGTTATGAAATATTCACTTCGAATGATCTTCAGAACAAAAAAAATGATTTTCTTTAAAGATTATCTCGGTGCACTGCTTGAAACCATTTCGCGGAAGATTTAAAAACATTTTGTCAGTAGTTGTTTTGGTACTATCCGTACATTATGTTACAAAACAAGAACGATAACTTTTGAGGTTTGAAATTTTCAATATATATTTGATTATTTAACAATGATAACAGAATGAAATAAAACTAAAATTATGACTTCACACGCGTTCGGGTTTGTTCGGGAGCTGTCGGCGTGTTTTCATCGCTGGATTCAAACATTAATTTTTATTTTGATATAACTTTGGAATTATTGCGATAAAAAAAGTTTGGTCATAAAACTTATATACGAGCTTTCAATTTATCACAAAAAAAAAAATTCAAAAACTCAATTGCTGAGTAAAATTTTGTATTGACATTATAATGTAATATTTACAATTGTGTTGCCGTCTAGCTGGTTAGTACGTAAATCATTTGAATCCATATTTGTGACGCATCTTATTTATTTATTTACATTAAAATTCATAGCTCGTAAGAAATATACATATAAACTAAATTGATACATAAAATAAAGAGCCAAAAATGAATTTATCACTATTTAAAAAATTAATTATAAGACATTGTTTAGATGTGTGTATGCGTGTGTGTGTGCGAGTGTATATAATGTAGATAAATGTGGATAAACTTTGTGTTATTTGTATAATTAAGAGATTTTTATTTGATTTCTAAAACTGTTATGTTATGAAATTTGAAGTTAAATAGATCTATATCACTGAATTGTTTATTATAAGTACGCGGAATTCTGCAAGTTATTGAATCCATAGTTTGTTCGATGCTTGGGAATATGAAATAGTTGTGTGTGTCGAGTACGTGTGCTTGGCGCATGTAGTCGCAACATTTTGTTGATGAGTGTAAAACAATCGAGTTTGCCTGAGCATACATGATATAATAGTGACATGTCTTGAAGGATTCGCCCATTACGCAGTGATAGTAGCTTATGCTATTGACAAGCTAGCTCGTAATCCTCGAATGGTAATTTACAACGGAAACTTAAGAATTTTCAAAACTTTATTCTCAAGCGCAAAATAGCATGTTCATATGTGACATATTGAGGATTCCATACTGTGCTGCAGTATTCTAGTATGCTGCGAACATATGCAAAGTATAATATTTTTAGACATGCTACATCAGTGAATCCCTTAGTTACACGGAAAATGAATCCTAAATTTTTGTAGGTCTTATCAACAATATAATCAATATGTGTGCAGAGGGTAAGCTTTGCGTCCAGCATAGTGCCTAGGTCACGGACAACTTGTGCTTTACTTAGTATCATATTATTAATGCTGTACTCAAAAAATTTAGGATTTGTACTACGTGTAAAACTAATATTAACACACTTTGATATGTTAACCCCAGTGCGATTAGTTCTATAGTAACAACTTAATCTATCTAAATCTGACTGTACATTTACACAGTTTTGATGAGATTTAATATTGTAGTAAATGTTCTTATCATCCGCATACATTAAGAATTTAGAGTGTTGGAAACAAGCAGAGATATCATAGAGGTATGCTGTATAAAATAGAGGCCCAAGCAGAGATCCCTGAGGAATTCCAGAGGGAACACTTATGAAATCGGAATACGTTCACCTTCAAGTACGACGGCTTGTCTTCTATTAGTGATGTAAGACTGAACCCATCTTAGAAGGTCGCCTATTATATCGAGTTCTTGCAGCTTTTTTAACAGAATTATATGATCCACACGATCAAAGGCTTTTTCAAAGTCAGTGTAGATCACTTCAACTTGCGAATATAACTCCATACCGTCGAGGATATCACTAAAAAAGACAGCGAGATTTGTAGTGGTTGAACGACCCTTAACAAAACCATGTTGTTGTTCAGGAATTCCTTGACGTATTATTGGATATATATGATCATATATTACTTTTTCAATACATTTGCATAATACATTAAATATTCTATAGTTCTATAGTCTATAGTTCTCAATGTTTGCCTTAGGCCCCTTTTTGTGTATTGGTACAATATGTGCTTGTTTCCAAAGTGTTGGAAATATTCTTTCTTTAATGGATCTGTTAAACAATAATGTGACTGTATTCGAAACAGATTCAGCATATTTTAATATAAACAGTGGAGATAATCCATCACTTCCTGCTCCCATTTTTGTATCAAGGTCACGCAGTAACTTTAAAACTTGTTGTTCGGTGATAATAATGGTGTTACTACATGATGGTATAGATGAATTTTCATCTGCTGGCAAAGAAAAAACATTTTTTGGAAAAAATTACTAAATGATTGCAGTATCTCATGTTTACTAATTAACTTGTTACTTTCATAACTCAGAATACTGAGGTACCCTACTTCAGATTTTCGTTTCGCTTTTATATAATGCCATAAAAGCTTGGGATTCAATTTAATTGCTCCTTGTGATCGCGTAATAAATTTACGATAGCATTCATTCTGAATTCTTTTTTGTCTTTTTCTTAATAATGAAAGTGTATCGTAATCAAGGGGATTTTTATAAGTTTTCCAATGAGAGTGAAATTTATTTTTTTCTTTTGTAATATCAATAAGTGATGGACTATACCATATAGGATAGCGATAATTATTACTTATTGCGAGACGTGGCACATAGGTGTTCTTAAAAGAAAAAATTCTATTTATACGAGGAAGGACCTTCATTCCTTCCAAAATTTCTTACAACACTTTAAAATGTACACCTATCAATGTAGATTATTAAAACCTTATGTAACTAATTGGAAACGATGATAGCCTAAAAAAATACATAAAGATCGATACTAAACATTTCCCTTGGAAATCGTTGCATTAATTAACTTGTTGTAAATCTTTAAAATAACAAAATACTAAAAGACTAAATTTAATTAAGATACAATTAATTGGCGATCTGAACTAACGATATAATAAACAGCGGACCTTAGAAAGTAAATACAACTAGATATGAATACATCTTGTACGCAGCATTTTATAGATATGTTGCCGACCTTTTTATAACATACTAGCCGTGGCTCCGCGGATGCACCCGCGTTTTGTACATTCTTTTGTTTGTTTTTTTTTTTTTTTTTTAATTTATGAGAAATATTTTTACTTTAACTTAGTAATAAAAAAAAATTAGGAAAATAATTAGGGTTCTGTATAAAAAAAAAAATAAAACGCAGTGAAGAATATATGAAAGAGGGTGCAGCCGCGGGCCCACAGCTAGTTATAAATATAATAACAGTTACTGTACATAATATTAAAATAAATTAAAAATGTATGAAAATATTGCTGCCATATTATCAATAAAAGAGAGGTCAAATTCTCTACATAAGTGGTGATCGTAATTCGAGAAACCAAGGGCGGGCCCCCTTTTTATTTACTCAGTAGTCGTTTGTGTCTTAATCGCAATAGAATAAATCATCTGTTATCAGAGTTGTAAGTAAGTATATGGACGGCTGTTGTTTAGTACCGGGCACAGCCGCAGGCTGGCTCCCCCTGTAGGGACAGACCTCCCCACCGGGAGAACTAAAGCTAATGCATTTATGCCACAGTAAGAGAAATTTTGTAATAACTAAACCGCGCTATCGGTTTCTGTGCTGTAATAAATTAAATAAAAATACTAATTAATAAACTCTTTTGTTATCTTTCATAAAATACATAAAAAACCAGGTCACAGCATCTCGACGTGATAAAGTTTCTTTAGGAGTTTTTGGCTGGATCTCAGTCTGACATGTAGCAATTGTTTTCTTTAATTAATTAAACTTGTGTACTTGACTCTATATCATGTAATCTTGGTGGCGTTTTGTGTGAAATAGTTTAATTATTGTGTTCAAGTTAAGTTTATTATAGAAAACAACGCGTAGCATACATTCTGAGGTGCCGACAAAGCTCCATGGAAAGTTCGAGCAGGATGGGCCACCGTTTTGTTGGAGCTGGGTAACGCTGATACAAGATTGAAAATCTTACCCACATGACAAATTGTGTGTACACACAGATTGCCATTAACTAAGAAGAAGAAGAAGAAGAAAGTTTCTTTATTCTGGTATATTTTTCTCTAATATTTAAATAATCATTTCTATCGTGATAAAATATTCAGTATTTATTTATTCTATGCAAATTATTGTCTATCTGTATTATTTTAACTATATCTATATAAAAGTCTTGCTTACCATTTTATTTATTGCTTGCTATTTTATACCAAAATTTCAGTTACAATTAACCCCTTGAGCACTAACGTGGCGTTTACGCCAGCTTTCCATTGTTTTCCTATTGTCTCATTTCTATGGGTAATCGACATATTAATATTAAAAAGACGTCAAAAGTTCTTCATCGTTGGTTTTGAGATTGTTCAAGCATGCACTTAGTGCCAAATACCTGACACCATCATCTAAAGAGGTAGGATGTGTACTGGGTTTCATTCAAGGTCACGGGACTTTGACCAGCTCCCGTAAACTGGTTAAACGCGAAGAAATGGACGTCCTCTATACAAAATTTGCCAGTTTTTATTTAAATGAAATTATTCAAAACTTTCATTTGCGCGATTTAGACATTCTACCTGAGTCGATTTATCTATTTCGAGGACAATAGATGAATTTGGGATCAGTTATTGTGTTTTTATCGGCTTCCTTGCAGTATTTTTTTATAATCACAAATCCAAAGCGAGGACGGGCGAGTAAATTGTAAGCGCAAGTCGTTGCGGCGAGGGTTCGATCCTGACTTAATTTACTTTTTGTTTCATTTAAAATTTTCTTGTATAATATTACACATTTATTCTCTGAAATCTTTATGCATAACTAAAGAAAGTATATGAAAGTACATTTATACGATCAATTTATCGTAAGACTTCTTAACTATTTTTAACCACATATTTTTTTAAAATTAACTAGTAACCGAATGTATCGTTAAATTATAAGTTATTGTAAGTATATTCATATTACGTGTTTGTATTACTCAGGAAATTAAAAGTTAAATTATAATAACCTATAAATTCAATAGGAAACAAGTATGGCCGCTGCATTCACGTTATCGCAGATAATGTGTCTATGGTTTAATTTTACACAGCTTTCATTAACATAAATACAAAATCAGTTTTTATTTTCATTACTTTAGTTACGCAGTTATACATATATTTATAACTTGAACGCTCTCGCAATACAATATTTTATTGTGATCAGTCTATGAGTTGTATTTCTCAAAAAATACCTATTTCTGAAATTAATCACAAATCTTCTTTGTGAAAAATTTAATGTTCTATTTTGAAACTGAAAAATATGTAAAACACTAAAATATTGTTAAGACTTAACAAGACTTAATTACTAGTTAAGAATCATAAAATAAATATATATCACCTACATATACCATAGAGGATAATATAATTTAATAGGCCAATATTATTACATTGTCACTGTCCCGAGTAAAATAACAAAGGTGAATTATAAAAACTTTAATAAAATAGTAACAATGTAGCAGGTAGAAGTTATTTTAAACTCGACGAAATATTATTATGAAATTGTTGTCGTTTATGAGTTTAATATCGTTAAGCCAACAGCAAGCAACAAGCAAGCAGTTATGAGAAAATATGACCCTGTTTACAATTATTACATAACATTGTGATATTATACTAAACGACATTTTTATATTATATCTTTATTCCTTAAAAGGTTGTGTATGAAAAGTATTAATTAATCGAAATAACATACATAAATTTAACTATGCAATGTATTTTCTATTAACTCTCAAAATAATTGTTCATAATAAAATTGTTCATAAATTTTATCTCAAATTTGTTTTTAGTAATTAAATTAAATTGTATAAACAGTATGGTATAAAATGCTTAGTATCGCTCGACTTTAATGCGTTTGGGTCGGATTGAAACTAGATAGTACCTAATTAAGAACTTTGGAAAGAGACAAAAAGCACCTTCGTATAACTGCGTGAAAATATATATAAAAAAAAAAGATTTAAATAGATTTAGTTGTTAAAGACTCTGCGAGCTCAGAAAGAAACTATTAAAACTAATACAAGTGTAAAAAATTGTTTGATGCTTTAATTGATAGGATAATATTTGCTATTAATTCACGGTGGGCTTTTATGGCACATGACGTCATTCTTACCTTATTTGAGTCGCCTATAAACTTATGCCAACACATCCACTTAATAAAAATAGGTTTTCATGTTTAAGACTTCGTTTTTCAACCTATATGAAACCTAAAAGCCTCCGTCCCTTTACTAACCGCTAGTAATCTATCTGAGTAATTTGAGTTTAAAAACGGAACTTCATTTCAATATCGGCTGCATTTTAAACTAATCAATACTATCATCCTCCAGCACATCTGTATTGAATGTGACGGCATTTGATTTTAGACAATTCATATAAAAGGTAATGTATATCTGTTTATCCGGAAGTTGGCGTATAACTCGAGAACTATCGAACCGATTTATACGATTATTTTTTTACATCGTGGATAATATGTTGTTAATGTAAAAGTAATCTGTAATAAGTAATAATAGAAAAAAAAATTAAAGCCACCATTGTCGTGGTAGGAAATAATTCCTTCCATACTTATTCTATATAAAAAGGCAAAGTCTGTCTGTCCGTTAATTGGCTTATAAATCGAGAATCGCTGAACCGTTTTATATAATACTATTTTTAAGCTTTTCAGATGCTTTTCAAATTATGACGATAAAAGTGAAGTAAGGTAAAAAAATAGTATCATCAGCACATTATGACAAAGGCATTAAATATTTAAAAACGTATAAAAAATAGGAATAATATACGCAAGCGGAGTCACAGACATTGCTAGTTCAATACAAGACATACACGGATCAGCGCTCTGAAAGGTCTATCATAAAACTATCAAATGATGTGATTTATATACAATTTAAGGTTCTCTTTCTCTCTTGTGTAATATCTTCTCTCTTAAGTTCTTAAAATTTCATTCTAAGAATCGACCTAAAGATTAGCTTGAAAAAAATTATCAAGCCAAGAAGAAAATAGATTAATCAGTTTCTAGTCAAGCCACGAATAAGAATCCAGTAATGTTCATTTAAAAGCAAACGTTTTTCTTTAGTACTCTGGGTGGTCTTGCAATATAAAGCCACATCTATTTACTCATAAAATGCGAGTTTTATTAAACGCTGCAATAAATTTTCGAAACGGACGCGGGTCGTAGTTTACAGCTCCTGCGGTTACAACTTCACAATGAGGCTATTATCATTGCAACTCGCCAGTAAATAATACTGTAAAGTTGTGTGATTGCTTATGCGATGAAAACATATAATTACGTATCGTGACTCGTTGCTTGTTATATTATATTTGAGTAGCATAACAGAGTCATCTATCCATCCATCCACTCAACCGAAAGATATCTAATGGTGGACATAGGTCTCCCCGAAAGATATTTACAACGACCGGTCTTGCGCCACCCGCATCCAGCGCATTCCCGCGACCTTCACCAGATCGTCGGTCCACTTACGCAGGCTGCATCTTCCACATGACAGAAATATTATATGGTCATAATTGTTTTCGATAAACTAATGTGATTTAGTAGGCGTATATCATAAAAAAACTAGCTGCGGTAAATTGTGTGGCCCGCCATCGGTATACAGTGACACTAACTATGCATTGAGCATTACACGCACAAGACCGCACACACACTCCTACACGTAACAACCAGGTACATAGGTCCTGTAAGGAACCTTTTTTTAATGTTAAATAAAATGTAGGGATTAACTAGGATCAAAATTCCGCGGGAGTTTTCACACTCAGGTAGCAGCCAAGCTGAGGTTCGAACCCTTGTGGAACATTTTGCGGCGAGTGCCTTCAGTACTCACACCCAAAGTTCGGTGAAGGTGTAAAGGCCCTTCCGGTCAATAGCATTAAACAGGTTAGAAAAAAAAAATTGTGTGGCGAGTACCTTCAGCAATCGCCCACAAAGATACGGTGAAGCTGTTAAGGCCCTTCCGGCCAATAGCATTAGCTAGATTAAAAATTGAGAATTTTCAAAATTTACTAAGAGCATTTCCTCATATGGCTTCTTGTTAATTAATATTCATCATATGAATTCTTATTTTAGATACAATATTTATTGTATATATATTCGAAGCGATGACTATGCAGCATAGCTTTTACTAGGGATGTTCATCTAAGATAATCGATATTTTTTGGAGATACGATGTAACGCTGTCTCAATACTAAGCGATATATCAATATATTCGATATATTGTATGCTCAATACAAATCCACCCTTCCCTTCAATTACTAAAAAATGTAAAATTTTCTAAACTAGATTTTTACAAGTACCATTTGTGCAATCCACAAAAATATTGTGAATCTTTCTAGGTGGTAGAACTGATAAATAGTTACAAAATTTCAGTAGCGTATTTTTGGGATTCACGATCGGGCTTATAAATTCAGAGTTGCCATCAGCAAAATAAAGTAGAAGATAAAGTATCGGAAGAAATATATCGATATCATACAATTAGGTAATATATTGTTCATACGGTATATCAAGAGTATGTATCGATATTATACTGAATATCGATATATATTGTACACTCCTAGGCTACAAAATGAGCCTGAGATTTCGGTGAAAAATAAAGTCGTAAAGAGACTACCGTATGTTGGTAGTATATTTTGTAGTGGCCGCCTGGATAGAATAAATTAACTCCAAAGCTTGGACCCACCTTTGGTTACATCTTTGCTTAATATCGGGTGATATTTTAGCCCAAGTAATAAGTCTATATAACGTTACAAAAATGGGCAGATATATTTCCGAGAACTGTTAAACTTAACCTTCAAGATGCCACCAATATGCAGTTGTTGCAATCCAAATGCTTTCGGTTGCGGCAAAGTAATAAACCGTTAACAAGAATTTTAAATACGAGTTATTTCTTTTGTATCACCACAAACGATGTCTATGTGTTCTCTTAAAATTGAAAAATGTACAGATCAGTCAGAGTAGATACGAATTCGTTTGAAATTTTTAATAAAATACTCTTTTCATTCATCAAAATATATATATATATATATATATTTTATTGATGCCTATTTCTAAATGGTTCGTAAACTCACAATATTCACGGTCGAGCGACGTAGGTGATTAAAAATGAAAACTCGATGCATCGATGTGAGGCCGAACGGAACAAGCCGCTCGATATCACAAGGCTATTACGCACACGGTTTAAACTTAAAAACAAAATGTTCAAATATAAATTCACAGATATAAACATACTATACCTGCGTGAGGCTATAAATGAAAACAATTTAATACAGCTTGCATTAAGGTTTTAGATTCAAAGATGGAAATATACTTCACAATATATAATGTAATATATATTCACAAACGAGCCACCCCTGTGACCAATAGAATGACTGATTTAGATGTTGTATAAATCTGTATATTTATAATAAAATTATAAAGAAATAAATAGATTTAATAAACAAGAGAAAATCCATTTTGGACACTCTTCAATGAATGAAGGAACACACTTTTATGATTTTAGAAAGTAAGTTAAAATGAAGGAACATTTTTGTAAGAAAATCATATGTCGATCTTGAAAAAAAGGTAAAATTGTTGGTTAACAAAATCGGAATTCCACGCGAACGCAATCGCAGGCTTAGCTTGTAAACATATATGTAATTTTTATTTTTTGGAAACACCAAAAAGAATTATGGAATATTTTTTAAAAAGAGAAACATTAGTAATATACTATTGCTAATTTTTATTACTCTGTCTTTGTTAATAAATGCTTCAGGGCACAGACAAATACGAGGTATACTTCTAAGATTTAAGTCAGACGTAATTAGCTAAAATGTGATTGTTTGATTTTACTCCTGAGGGTGATAAGACGGGACGGGACAGTAGTGAAGATTATTTAAAAATACTTGATTCAATTTTTGTGGAAATATTATCAAATATTTTGTGTTTTTAATTTTCAAGTAACACGCGATTCGAAAACTAAGTATGTAATTATTATTTCATTAGAAATAGCTTGTTTCATTGCTTTTGTTTTATTATCATTTATTTAATATAAAGTTTATATCAACCAGCAATAATTAGCGAAAACTAACAATTGCAAGAATTTCTTTGAAAGACAAAGATCTAGATTCCAAATATTCTGTAGTAAAAAGTAAACATTATTGTCAAAAAAATAAAAGACTCAATCTACACCATGACTACTATTTGTATTTTTTCTATATAAGTATTAGGTATTTAGAAAGATTTAAGTAACTTGCTTATCCAGCAGGATTTTATTGTTTGTATTACTGTTGTTATTTTAAGTTAGCATTTGAAAATGGCCACGTATTAACTAAATTTGTGGTATCAACACACATCGGGTGGCTAGAAACACCAGGACCATTTTATTATAGATGTCACACTCAGATCGTGGTGACGCGTTGTCTTCTATAGAAACATTACACTGACGCGACGTCCCGACGTGTCTTTCGTGTGTTGCAACCATTAAGCGGAGGGTGAATCATAGATGCACACAGATTTTCAAGTTTATCTTTGAAGTAGCTTAAAAGTTGATTATTACAAAGTTTGTGTGGGCTTTAGATAGGTTTGGCTGAGATAAATTCCGCAGGATCTGCATGCCGGTAATGGTTTCAACGTACAGTCAACTGTTAGGAACGTTGCGATGTCTTCAATAGTAAAATAACGTTAACGTTCTGATCCGCCCGCTGTGTGTTGTAACCATAATACTCCAAACCAAGATTCCTACCATTGTGCTGTCTTTGTATTAGTTATAATTTTTGACTGACTGGGCTAAACGCTCGCCATTTGTTAATAGGGCCAACCCATAGATCAACAACGTTAATCACTTTAAAAAAAATTACGATATGACTCACTATTCAATGTGAATATTATTTATTTTTGATAGAATATAAACTCGGTTAAATATACTGAAAATATTTATTAAACAACAAACGGAAACTTTTTAATGTTTTACATATTTACTACACGTAGATATTCGACACGGTTTATTTTTCTGATTTCAATATAAAATTTGCCTAAGCTCCCATCTCATGAGAGCTGAACCAAATCGGATTAGAAGTTTCTTACATTTAACTTTTATTTGAAATTAATTCAAATTTATGTACCTAACCTTTTTTTGTTTATTATTTGTGAAGTTAAAAAAACTTTGTTTTAAGTTAAGTACGTTAAAAAATGTATTTATCAAAAAATAATTCAAAGCTATATAATTCTTGTAATGATTACATTTTTTAATTAGAATTTAATGTAACAAATATAAATAATTCTTGTGATCAATAAAAAACAATATTATTACGGTTTTGTAGAAAGATGATTTAATCATTAAGTCATATTTTAAATTATTAAATTGAGTTTTGTGACTTTTATGATTTTAACTCCTTGAGCACTAACCTGGCGTTTACGCCAGCTTTCCATTGTATTCCTATTGTCTTATTTTTATGGGTACTCGTCGACACATTAAATAAAATCCATGTCATTACGCATACGTGTAGATTTTAATTAGTGATGCGTTGATTCTATACGATCTTATAAAAGTTCGAATAGTGAAAACACGACCTAGCGATTTCTTCAATCGTATAATAAGTATTCGATTATCTTGTGGATCTATCCAATTACCTCAAAAATCAAACAACGTAAAGATCAAATGAGTCATGAAGTTTAGCAAACAACACAATGAGTGTATGTTAACACACAAGATGCCAAGAATATTATCGGGCCATAATCATAAAATGAGCTTTGTTGAAGTTACTAGTAAATAATATAAACATAGTTTAGTTTTAACACTTTTGCTAATTTGGTTTAGTCACCTGGTGAGCCACTTGTGGCAATTGATACATGGATCTAATGGTAAGTGCATAGAAGATTAGAAACTAAAAGTATTGACTTGGGTAATTTTCATTTCACGACACGATAGATTTTTATGTTTAAAAATAAAATATTAATTATTTTTTTAATGAGACCGTTTTAAACGATATTCTAAAAATAGAATCGATAATATTCAATCCTATTCATAAAAAAACGAATTGAGGCTTTACGATTCATTACAATACAGAAATTCGATATAACTGAATTGAGTATCCCCAACTCCAACAGAATTTTTATCTACCGATGTAACAGATTCTTAAATATTAATAATAGTTAATGTTAATCACAAATTACAAACTTGTGTACAAAAACTGTATAAAGTGAAATGAAAACATCAAAATGTAGTGTTTTTTTTTACATTTAAAACTAAGTATTTAAGCTATGTGGTAGTAATTCTCAGGTCACAGGTGTGTCATTTTGCGATATTTGCAAAGTCGAATTACAAGTTTAAAATACTTACAATGAAAGATTCTCATAGGTACAATTTACCTCCGCAGTTATCATGAGCGCAACTTCTAATGTATTTGTTGTTTTTGGTTTCCAGGGCACTGTTAAAAATTATAGCTTTTTGGATCTCTCTACAAAATATATATTATAATAATTTAAACCACGTAAGTGTTGTAAAGGATTTCTTAGTTTTTCTTAGTATATTGTTAACTAAAATTTTACCTACATACGTAAATATGTGTACTGTATAAAGCTATGAGAAAAAAAGGTGTCTTATTTATTCACATAAATTTAAATAATAAAGAATAAAACATGACGATGTTATATATTAATATAGATTTAATACAAAATGCATGGAAAATGAAAAAAAATCTTGACCAGTAAAAAAAAAATTAAACGCGCTAAATAATAATAAAACTATAGTAGAAATTGTAGTACATCCATAATTCGTAATAAAGTTATAATTGACAGTAAACTTATTCGTTTAAGTAATGACTATGGAATAATTAATTTTATAAAAAGGTAATTTATGTGTTATCGTAATTTTGTTTTGAGAAAGAATTTCTCATCGATATGTTGTTTATTATCATTACGTATAGGTACCGTATTTCGTGGAGATAAAAGAGCCTCATGGGTCCCGTGGAACCCTTCCCATAACTTTACTAACTCGACCTTCTCAATAATTAATCGGAGGTACCTAGCCATTTTTCGCCGGCAGGTAATATGTGTGAGCCGTGAGGTGAAAATAGATAAAACAATATATTAGATGCTGAAATATTTCTATTATCAATGTATATTTACTGCTACTATTTATATTTATTCAACACAGGTAAGTAATAAAATTACTATCAATTTATATTACCCGTTTTTTTTATATGTTTTAATAGAATTTAAGTTGTAATTTTTAATATATTCCATTTGGTTTTACCGAAAATCTATGTGATATGTTTGTAATAAGCCAGTGGAAGTTTTTCCACCCTGTACAATAGATAGCGCGATGAGTTTGACTATACATAAAGTTTTGTGCTTTTTACCACTAAACTGGTTATGAATCTATTAAAAATAAAAGATATGATAATCAATTTTCTTTTTTACTACTTTCTAGCTTTAGATTAACAATGATAAAAAAATGGAAACAGTATTCAGTAAATTTATTTTAAGTCGAATTTCGACCACTACGTGAATACTAGTTTTTTTTTAAATGACTCATTTTAGTTCATTAATATTTATAAATTTCGAGGTCTACTGACATACTTTACAAATTGTTTTCTTCTGAAAGTTCGATCCCGTTCTTATTCTACGCAAATAAAGGTCAAAATTTTAAAATACCTTTGACAAAAATAGTGTAAAAAGCAAGATCTTACATTCCAGAGTAACTAAAGTATCACAGCAGTTTATTTCATATAAGACTCACTGGAGGTTCTTAACAATGATTTCCCAAACGCACACTTTCGTTATTATTCTACTTCAGGTAAAATTTCTTATCAGAGAAGTCTTTTTAAAAATTCCCTAGAGTTTCACTTTTCCTTTTAATTTGGCCGTTATTTTTATGACATACTTTACCTAGCTCGCTGAGTTATTAACTAAGTTATGTAAATAACTTTATACTCACAGTGTTACCTAAACAGCAGTATTCATTTCGTCTGTTATTTGCACGAGCATTCTATACGTTTAATGGTCCTTAAACAAAATAATGTATTATTATTTCAATTTTCACGGTTAATTACATTACGGACAGTAAAAAGTCCCAAAAGTATTGTGAGTTCGACAATTTTCCATTAGCTTAACGTAAAATGTAATTTAAATAAAGATGAAATATAAAACAACTATTTCATTATGTTTTATGTCTACAGAAGCTGTAATTTTATTTACCTCTAAAGCACAGTTTCTAAACATTATTTTGGTCACCCCCCTCTGCGCTATCTCCCCTCGCGTCCAATCTGCACTATCTCAATGCCCTCTAATTTTCTCTGGGCTCTCTAAGCTCCCAGAAAGTCTCAAACACCCACAAGAACCTAGTCTCTAAAGCAATTGTTCCCAAGCAGTGATCCGCGGACCTTCGGTGGTCCGCAGTAACCAAAATATAGTCATGGGATTTGAATTTAAATTTAAATAGTGAGTTCGGTTGATAAAAGAACGCAGGGAGTAGCTTTGTTCATAATAAAAAATATTACTTCTAAAATTACCAACTTGTGAAGAAAATACAAGTTCAAAATCACATTAATTCAAATTAAAATATTAATTTTAATATGTCACCGCTATTCTTTTTTTTATTAACAACATTTTAGGTTAGCATTTATGGGTTTAGTGCCCCAAACACTCACCCCTAATCCCGATGACAAAAGCTTAAACCTAGCTAAGCAGGGTTATTTTTTGTTAAATTATTTGTAAATAAAATACTATATGCGAGTGCTTGGCAGGATTTAGCTTTGTCATATTTCGTATTTTTAATTAATTAACTTGTACCTAATATTTAACTCTATATTATGTGATTTTAATAGCAATTTACGTGATATAGTTTGGTTATTGTGAACAAGTGTAATGTATGACATGGCGGTTGACTTCTGAGATCTTCCAACCACTCCATTGAAAGGAAAGCTTTATCAAATGGCCATCATTTTGTTAAAACGTTATACGAAATGTGTTCCAAACTTTATACTCGTCTGCATTATCTCATAGTACCTTTGCCTTTTCTCTAAACTAAACTTTTCTCTAAAACTCTATGCCTGTTGGTTTATAAACAATCTAATCATACACCGACAAAATTAAAGCCATAATTGAAACATAACTCTATTTCGTTCAAAACGCTATAAGTTAATTAGCATTTTCAATTAGCTTAACGGCTTTTAAATTTTTAATATCCATTAGTTAATATTGTTGCACACAGTGAATATGATATTAAGATCTGCATTATAATAATTTGAAATAAAATAATGCTGTTATTTGAGTTAAAGCAATATAAATACATGCCTTTGAACCTCGAAGAGATTCAAGTCCAGTAGCGGATTGCACATAATTAATTATGGGCTCGGTTTCATTAAAATATACAATATTATAATAACCATTTCGAATAATCATGACTCTATAATGTGATCGTAAATATCCATGTATTATTAACACTGTCTAAGTACTTTGTATAATTATATTAGATTACATTATTTTTGATATTCTTCTCTCATGAAATATGCCATAAATTTTGGCAACCTATATTTTATTTTGTATTTGTCTTATTTTATAGTGTTGTAATATAATACCACTATAACACTACAAAATAAGACAAATACAAAAAGAAAACATAATTAAAAAAAAACTATGCTGTTGTTAAATAAAACCATTTTAGATGAAAAATGTCTATCTATCTTCTATATATAAGAGTAAAATGTGGGTTCTCTTGACGCATCTTCACTTCAAAACTACTGACCATATCGGAATTGGTTACTACGATTCGATGCGACATTTTTCGTATATGGTTATTTTTTCATTCATCCATGCTGATTCCATCGACCTTTTCTCATTTATTTCCATTTACTCTTATGTACATTTTTTCACCTAATAAAAACCAAAAGACTCATTTTTCTTCATTCATTTATTTTGAGGGTTCCGTATCTCAATAGGAAAAAAACGGAACCCTTATAGGATCACTTTGTTGTCTGTCTGTCAAGACCCTTTTTCTCAGGAACGCGTGGAGGTATCAAGTTTAAATTCATATCAAATACTCAAGTTCACTGTCCCTTAGAGCTGTGAAATAATTAAACTTCTAAGCCAACGCAATCTAAAGATACAGCCGTTTATGCTGCATATTTTCGACACTCGCAAGGGAATAAAAGCCTACAGGGTACTTCCCATGAACTCAGAATCTTGAAATTTGGTACGAAGCAACGTCTTATAGCACATATATAGAAAAATTTGCAAAAAGCATGAATTTTTAGTAACATCATATAATAAAAATATTTTTAATAATTTTAAGCTTACTACCCCTTTCCTCATGAACGCGTAGAGGTAATAAAGTGAAATTCATATAAAATACTCAGGTCTATGATACCTTTAAGCTTTAACAAAATCAAACTTCTATGTCAACACAATCAAAAGAAACAGCAATTTAAGGTGCAAATTTTGGAACTCGCAACTACTCGCAAGGGAATCAAAACCTAAAGGATACTTCCAGTAGACCTCGAATATTGAAATTTGGCATGAAGCAACGTTTAATAGCACACATAAAGGAAACATTTCGAAAAACTTCATTTTTTAGTTAAATCACATAATAAAAAAAATATCGATTTTAGAATTAATCCCAAAATGGAATTTCCACATATTTCTCATCTATAAACGAACATATTTTCGTTAATAAACACAAGAACTACAACTACAGATAACGTTTTTTCGAGCTTCAGTGTTTAATTCATAGCTTTTTCAGTCATCACTTGCAGATCTGATTCAAATTTAATACTTAATCAGTATTTTTTGAACCAGATTTCTAAATAGTGACTAAAAAACTTTGTAAATAAATAAATTTAATACAAGAACTTTTGCAAGGGTGCTGCAAGGCTAGTGTAGGTATTTCAGTTATATTATAAAATAAATGATATGTTTTAGTATAAAATAAAGAATTACTGAAAGGATCAAGAGACCTTTGTCTTAAATTTATGCTCCTCCAGCTGACCACATTGTAATGTTATGAATTTCAATTGGCAAAAAAAAAAAACCATAACTATTACTTATATACCTACAGGTTTGCACGGAAACCTCGGTGCGCGAGTGCGACTCGCATTTGGCCAATTTTTTTTAAAGTTAAGTGTAAGTTATTTAAAAACTATATTGGGCAGTGAAGAATACGAGTATATGAAACGCGGCGGAGCAGCGGCCACACAGCTAGTAACATATATGCGATTGGGTGAAATATAGAACCTATAAAAAATGTAAATTGGATAACCAATGGTTTTAAAGGTTTTTTAAAGACTAAATTACATTAATAAGTGTTAACAAAACAGTCAAAGAACGAATCAAAAAACTGTACTTGGTTTGAACAAAACGTAAAGACGACAATTGAACAACTAATAAAACTTAGAATAACAAAAATATCCAATGGAAAATAAAAATACTAATTAAAGTAACCGGAAATACGCTTAAATCAACATAATAAATCCAAATAAATTTTTGTAAAATGGCTTTACTTATAACAAAGCAAAAAGTGGTATTTTAACTTGAAACATGGAGACTTTTTGAAGTGAAAACTTGTTTAGCATCGTTGTGATTTGAAAGTCGATGAAACGAAAAAGCGACAGTACGTTTATGATGGAGGTCGGATTTTTTCATCAAATTTTCGTGAGTGTGGTTAGCCCGGTGGACTAATCCGCGTGTCTCATAGATAGTACGACTGAAAAGTCGGAGGTTCGAACCTAGGGTGGGTAACACATTTTTTTTGAAGGTTCACTTCTACCACGAGTGAATGACACACATTTTATTATTTTGTAAAAATAATTTAAAAAAAATAGTTTTTTTAATATTTTAAAGTGTATCGTCTAACCCCTTTCTTTTCAATTAGAAGTCTTTTTATTTCATTTGTATCAAATGGAATTAGGAAAATTCTTTTTATTGGTTTATTTGCATTTACTTTCAGGACTCAGTGAATATGGTATAAACTGGTCAATCTGTCGACTGATTAATGAACGGGCAAGTTTATGGTGGTGTGTTAGTGGAATATTGATGAAATAAATGGTAATAATTTTGTAGCCAAATATGTATTTTTTTTTAGATAATAATGAAAAAAAAAACAAAGTTGCAGTAAATGTTGCAGTTGTTCTTGCAGTTTATTTATATTTTAATAAAATTCTAAAAAAAAAACATTTATTACTCGTAAATCAAGATAAAATTTCAATTTATAAAATCATAATAATAAGATATATATACATATTTTTAATCATACCCAGATTAATTGCGTAAAAATAAGTGTCGGAATTTGTCGTTTTATTAATGAGTAATGACAATAATTTAATAATCGTGTCGTCATTAAGCCCCTTTTGTCTGATGGACCATTATATAATTGCGTTCAAGGTGTATAAAGGTGAGGGTTAAATATTTAAATTCATTTACGGGCTCTCATTGGAGTACGGATAAAGAGCTCCCCTCTTTACTGGTATTACTGGAAGCGAGGATCTTTCTATTTGCATTTTTTACTTAAAATCCTTGATACTTATCGTTAATATTATGCGAGGAATAAGAAATTTTAAATGTATCTAAACTAATAAGTAAAATTGAAGTATCTGTTTGTAATATCAAAATAACAAATTTTACTAAATACATATGAATTTATGATACCTATACTGAAGACACAATTTTTAAATTTTTGTCTATATATTTCTTCTGGTTAATCTTTGAAACGGCTGAACCGATTTTGACGAGGTTTTTTTTAGCAGATAGCTGAAGTTAAACTGTGTAACTTAAGCGTATTTTTATCATTCAAAAATTAATAGGGTTCCGCGTAAAAAAATAAAGACTCATAAAATTGTAAACAAAATACGATTGTATTGATAGCACCATCAACACATTATTTTATAATGATTTCAAAAAAACTATATTATAAAGTGAAGAATATATGAAACACGGGCGTAGC
Source organism: Samia ricini (assembly GCA_014132275.2). NCBI lineage: Eukaryota > Metazoa > Arthropoda > Insecta > Lepidoptera > Saturniidae > Samia > Samia ricini. The sequence goes on from AP028159.1 coordinate 9,305,350, forward strand.
CACGGGCATACAGCTAGTTAGTAAATAAAAGCAATACCTGTTGTGGATAAGATATAGTTCTCAAAAAGAAACTGTAACAGAAGTGCTGAAGTAAAACACTATTCAGGTAGTCTCGAGCCGATTGATAGTCCGAGTCCTATCTCAGGTTTACGGTCTTCGGTTTTATTGTTTTTTATTATATCGTCCCGTGGGCCGGTAGCTCGAATACTTTACCAAAATAGTATCATTCCCAATAAAGATGTAATGAAGTAAAAGTATTCGTATCAAATAAATGGAGCGAGAAAATTGTGCGGCGTTCAGTGATTGCGCTCCGAGATGTTTTCGAGATATACGGTTATTCTGTTGGAAGCGTGAGAAATCGTACTAAAAGTTTCAAGTAAAACATCCTAGTGGAAGAAGCGAGGCTTATTTTTTCCTATATCTAAATAGGCAACGAACATGTAAGGTTAGATCACGATTCGATAATGTAGATTCGAACTCATACATCAAATTTTATAAAATGGCTTTGAGCTTCCGGTGAAAGGACATTAAGGTTTTCTAACAACCTCAAGTTTGAAAACCTTTTGCCAAGCTAAATAGCTGTGTTCCAGGAGCATCACTAGAGAGTGTTTACTAGGCTTTTTGGATTATCATTCTGGGGCATATCGTCCCTCAACATTAGGTGAGATTACGGTTAAATTTCTGAATAAATCAATTAAATTAACCACATCGGCTTAGGATGGTGTTTGTGTGATTTTGTTTATATTATGGTAAAGTCACTCTTGATATCCAAGTTGTATCCCTCATATGCCAAAGCGTGTTGCTAACAATATGCTTTAGAATGTATGTATTTATATTTTGAGTTTATATAATTTTTTAAAGAACCAGATTGAGTCTCTTGCCGGCTCTTCTCGACTGTGTTATTTTCCGAACCGGTGGTAGTGTTTAGATGTTTATTAGCGCCTTATTAGGACCTAAATTAAATAAAGAATTTTTTGATATTTGACTTTGGTTTAAATTGGAAGTTTTTTTAAATTATTAATGTAAACTGTTATCTTAGCGAACTACTGAACATAAAAAAATTAGTATTATTTATGATTATTTTTATTTCCTTATGAAATATCGTTACGAAAAATGACAATAATCGAACTTAAGACAAAATGAAGTTTGAGCAAAATGAAAATTTAAGTGCGGTTTCGCTGATTTTAATGCCTATGAAAATGTATTTCGTATTTTTCATTGAACTGGTAGCTTCATACAGCATTCGTCTGTTTATTACCTATCTAAATATATATTTAGATATTTTGTCTACGAATGTATCCGGTTTGATTATCTTTTGTGCCGCGGTCAAAAGAGATCTTTATTATTTCTTTGGAGATTTCTCTACATAAATAAATTATAAGACAGTTGGCTCATTCTATAAATATCAATGTTTTGTCGTATCCACTTTGTAGGTATTAAATGCTTTTCAAAATTTATGATGGTGTTACACTTGGGTTCTAAATATAAATTTGATTTGACGTAAACGTATATTGTTTAATGGGTTATATTAAAGTACTGCCTCGGTGGTGCAGTTATATTACGGTAAGACTGTCGTTCTGAGGTCTCGGGTTCGATCCCCGCGTCTGGTCAAGTGATATTGGATTTTTCTACCCAGTATCATCCCGGAGTCTGGAATTTGTGCCCGATATGGCGACAGGCTCACCCCCTGTCACATCTAGGACGGAACTAAGCTCGACGAAATGTGGGTAGTGAAGTTCGCTATTTCACCTCTGCCAAACCCTTCGGGGATAACAAGCGTGAGCTTATGTTATGTAAAAGTACAAACTAGAAAATAGTATTTTAGTATTAGTATTTTTGTTAATACACTTAATTTCTTTATGTATCTTAAATCAATTAATAGTAATTCATGGCAAGTTACCATTTTAATAAGTCATTATCTTGTATAAATAGGTAGAAAAATATATGTAATTAAAATGTATTGGGTTTCTAGTTTCTAAATGTTTCAAGTTAATTTTCATAGCATTAAAATTTATTGTTATTTATAAACAAAGCGATGATCAACAATAAATACTCTTCAAAATAGGTTAACATTTCAACCTATAAGAGTACCACTAAACATAACAAGTAAACTGTAAAGAATTACACAGGTAGAGTAAAAATTTGAGTAAGCCTTTTTGCAAGTTTTCATTTCAATGCGCATCTGAGTGCCACACAGGGCGGATTATTCTATGAGCGATGTAAAGCAATGGATTTTTGAAGCGGACCGAGAATTTATTCATATAAATTCTTTACATATTTCTTTCATACTGTACAATCCGAGGGACCTTGACACCTAGTACTCTTCGGATCCATTTTGTACGGGCGCGATATTGAAATGTTTTTTGTTCGTACTTTAATAATAATATTGTAAATTCATGATAATGTCGAATCGTTAATATAATACTGGACAGTATTAGTCATAACATCTTTTTAATTTTTTAACTTTCTTGCATTGAACTAATATTCATTTTACACTTATCCCCGCATCTATGGGTATATTAATCATATTAACTAAGAAAACTTTTATTACTTAAGTACAAAACCGACTTCAAATGAATAAACTATAAAAATGCACAAAAAGTAAATAAATGATTACTTTATAAATCTGCTTCTGTTTACTTCAATATATTCTTTGTTTTCATATCATTCATAATTTTGAAATCAGTTGGAAATGGGACCAGCTCAGAGAGTACTCCTTCGTTTAAAAAAAATAAATTTGCAACTCGATTTACAATTAACAGAGAAACCGAGTAACAAACTTACAATTTTTTTTTAATTAAAAACAAAACCTACTTCAAAAGAATAATCCATAAAAATGTACTAAAAAGTAAAAAAATAATTGTTTTTAATTTGTTTCTGTCTACTTCAATATATCCTTTGTTTTAATATAATTATTATCGGTTAAATCATTTTGGAATCGGTGCCAGCTTACGGTTAACATAGTGGTGTAAAAATACGTCGCTAATTATTTTCCACTTTGATTAATTGTTTTTTGAAACCGCCCTAGTACTTTAATTAGTTATATGTAATTGTGATAACGTTTAGGCAGTTATTTTCGTTTATAAATGTGTACATTGGCGGCACCTCTCTTGCTGGCACCGATCCCAAAATTATTAATGATATTAAAACAAAGGATAAATTCAAGTAAAAAGAAGCTGATTAAAAAAGTAATTATTTGTTTGTACATTTTTATGGCTTATTCTTTTGAAGTCGGTTTTGTTTTTGATTAAAATAGTTTTTTTTTCTACTTTTTACTTTAAGTATGTACTTTTAAGTATATAATAGCTGTGAAGCCTACTTAATAGCTTTGGGAACAAATATATGAAACACGTGTAAGTGTCTATAATATTCGAGAGTTTTTCTCGATTTCCCTGAGTTCCATTGATCAGATCCTGGTTTGGTGGGAATAGGACCACCTCGGGATTTAAAAAAAAAATGCAAATCGGTTCACAATTTACCGAGAAATCGTATAACAAACACATACAAAAGAAAAACACAGACGAATTGATTACCTCCTCCTTTTTAAGTCGGTTAGTTGTCTTTATTTAGTTTGTTATCAGCCAATATTTCCTTAATATCTAAGTAATAGTTTCTCAAATTCGTTAATTTATACACCATATGAAAGCGAAATCGTGTAAAATAAGTACCGTGTAAAAGAAGGGGATGTATATTGTAAAGGATGTGCAAGTACGATTTCGATGATTTGCTTATAAATGGTGTAAAAGAAATCGTCAGCAATATCTATCTATACTAATCTAGTGCTGGTTACCTTTTGCAGCTGAGTGCCACTCGCCCACAAAGTTTAGTGAAGGTGTAAAGACCCTCCTGGTCAAAGTCAATAGCTAGGTTAGAAAAAAAGTTCCATACTAATAAATAAAAATGAAGTGTCTGTTTGTAATGAAAAAATAACAATTTTTACTAAATGGATATGAATGTATATACGACACTTATACCAAAAATACAGTTTTTAAAATTTTTGTTTGCCTTTCTATCCCTTTGTTTGTTCGTTCCGCATAATCACCGGAACAGGGTGGACCGATTTTGACAAGATTTTTGTTTGTAGATAACTGAAGTCATGCCGCTTAACTTAGTGTACTTTTTGTTTTTCAAAAATAATTAAGGTTCAGGGTAATAAAATTAAAACTCATGAAATTGTGAATAAAATTTTAATCAATGTACAGTTATACTGACAGGTATTTGAATTTATGAGAAATAATTTTACTTATTGTTGGTAGCAAAAATGTTTTTGAAATAATTAGGGTACCGTATAAAAAAATAATTATCAAAGCGGCCGCAGTCACGGACACACAGCTAGTATTTTATAAATGTACACTTAATACTCAACACCCGACTCCTCAGGATATCGAAAAAGACGCTCAAAATTTGAGTCGGGAAGTAGAGGTAATGCTAAAGCTGTTCTTGGTCCCCGGCAAAATAAGTTAATTAATAAAAATCAAGTAGTTTGGTATCATTGTGTCACAAAAATTGCAAGTAATAACTGGGAACAAATCGAGTTCTTGGGAGTTGGGAAACTTTGTAAACAAGAGTGGTAGAGGGATTAAAAAATGACTATGTTTCTACTAACCGTATTTAAGTTATGCATAAACATGAACGGCCCTTAAGGGATCATTGACCGGGGTTCCAAGTTCTTCATATTCTAATATTTTGTTTATTTACTTTCTACGAAATATATTAAAGCAGAGTTTTATGCCTCACATTTAATTTATATTCAATGGTTTAGTTTAGGTTTTTTTTTTGTTTTTTGATTCATTTAATTCCACTGCTGGATATAGGTCTCCTTAAAGGGGAGGGGGAGGGGGTGATTACCATAATCGCCGCGGTCGGCGATCGCAGTCAAGTGTCTTGTTACGAGAAGATGCTGGTGCCCATCCCCTGATTTATATCCCTTTATCGCCTTTTACGACACCCACGCAAAGGTACGGGGTGGTACCATTCTTAGCCGGCACCACACGGTTATAACAAGAATAAGAAAAAACGTGAAGTTCGACGGATTGACCCTAATTGAATGTAAAAAATGTTTTTGTTGTGTTAGGAAAGTGCTGCGCAAACCCGTCTACAGTAAAATGCCAATTATCAGTTGACATTGGCATACACTATTTTATAAAAAACAAGTATAAAATATAGCCTCCCTTTGTAAATCTGAAATGAGAAAGTCGGTAAGCAAATTGCTTCATTAGGGTTTTTATTGACTGCCGCAGACCGACGTTACTGGTGATTCAATTTTATTAAGCGATTGTTAAAAACCGGGCTCGTGCTCATGACTGCCATTATTTACTTATTTTATTGCCTGAAGGCCAGCAATAAATTCCAGTTGATCAATTTGTGGCGAGCATTTCAATGCTTTAGTTGAATTTCACTTGGGTGGTAAAAAAGTAAAAGTTTAATGTAGGTATTGGCTGTATAGTAAAACTAAAAAAGATTTAATTGTTATCAGTATTTATACTATTCATTGTGAATATCGATTCCCAAATACACTAGCTATGTATTCATAGGCATTAAGTCCGCCTTTGTACATAAATGTGAGCAAAAAGTGTTAAATAAATAAATAAATTAAGGCTTTCATAGGAAGTTTATCAAAAGTTCAATGAAGAGGGTTTTGCTCATAGTTACCACAAACGTGATCAAATCAGAAATAAGGAGATCGGTAGAAGAACCAAAGTAATCGACATAGTCTGAAGAATTATCAAATTGAAATCTCAGTAGCTGAAGCATATTGCTCGTAAAATTGGCCAGTCCAGTGAGGCCAAAGACCACGTACCGGTAGATACAGCGTGGGCATGCCTCCCAAGAAGGTGGAGTGATGTCCTGATGAAGGTCGCGGAAATCTGCTGGGTGCGGATAACGCGAGACCTGTGATAGTGACGTTCTGAGAGGCCTATATCCAGCAGACGACGTCTTTCGGGAGACATAATGATTATCTAATTATTTCTTATGTTATTGGCAAAAAATATTTATCTGCATATTGAATCAATAAAAGGCAATAACATCTTTTTGTTATTATGATGCAATAACAGAGGTAATAATTTTACTACAATTCTAGGAGACCGTAAGAAAAAGAATTACGCTAACGAAAACTCACAACCTAATTTCTTCCTATAATATTAGATGTCTCTAACAGAGCGTTCAGTCTAGATCTTTCGATGTGGAATACTCGATTACTGCTATGGACTTTCTGAAGATATTAAAAACTCTCATAGTTTTGTCTTTCTTGATATCATACATACGTATTTTAGTTTCCACTATTATATAGTAATATTAGTAATAAATTATGATCTGAAATGATTTTAAAATAAGTATTAGTTTTACAAGTAACAGCAAATATTTTCAAACAAAGGAAATAACTTTTCAATTTATCGTCAGACAAATCCTATCAAAAATTATCTTAATATTTCATTTAATACTTTATTGTAAATTAGCTGTGGCCCGCGGCTGCACTCGCGTTCCATATATTCTTCACTTCGTTTCATTTTCTCTCTATTTCTTTATTGTATTAAGATAAAGTTTAAATATTTCTCACAAATTCAAGCACTTGCTCGTAAAACCGTGCATTGAATCGGGTTTTTTTTTTCAATTTTGTATGAGTTTTAATTTTTTTACATGAACCCCTTATTACTTTCGAAAATTAAAAGTTACCCGGAAAGTACTATGTTACCCGGAGCAACTTCAGCTATTTTCGAAAATAGTCCCGTCAGAATACGTCCAGCTGTTCCGGAGATTACTCGGAACAAATAGACAGGCAGACAGACAAAAATTTAAAAAATTATGTTTTTGGTATAGGTATTGTATATATGTACATTCATATCTATTTAGTAAAAAATAATAATTTTGAAATTAGAAACAGACACTTCAATTTTATTTATTAGTATAGAGTATAGATTTATATCGAGAAAAAGCAAATTTCCCTACAATTTGCGAATTCATTAATGTTAAAACCTGTTCGTTTTAATTTGTTTTCATAGATGAAAACATAGATCATACAGTGATATTTCATGCTAATAATCAGTAATCAACAACAGCTTAGTTACTTAAATTAATAATAATTCCATCATTATTTCTATAATAATGTCTAAGCAACAAAAATAATTCACGATTAATATTCAACCGAGTCACAGATAACAATTATAACAACACGAAGACAAGAAGAGTGCACGTACGTAACCTTAAAATTATAGACAAACGCCGCCATTGTTTCCCTTTAATGAATATTCGATACGTGTGCGAGCGTAGTGCGTTAAATATTTCGTTAGAAAGTCTCCGTGGAGTTGTCCGGCCATTCATGGTAACAGGGAACTTCAATACTCGTATAAATATTAGAACGTTTATTTTGGAAGTGACAATATTCATTTGGTAGTAAAACGGTTTTATATGTTATTCTTGTCATTGTAGTGACGATATTATCGTTAGTAATAGTTGTTTTTTTTAACAGAAGAGTTAGTTCAAAGAAAATGTGTTCGTGATAGTATGTTTATTACTACGTAACGTGTTATTTTTACGGGTAATCGATTTGTTGAAACGGATTTTTTTTTACGGCACGTATAAAGTATCAGTTTGTTAAATATTTAGTAATTTCGTGGGTTTGGGTTAAAAGTATAGATCCACTTTGTAAATAGAATATAGTACTAAACTTAGAAACGAGTTTTTGACATAATCTCAATTTATCATATTGTTTTTTTACATGTAACTTTCGTAGTTTGATCTTATATTATCTAAGTTAGAGCGTTCATGGATTGATGCATAAGATTGACTTAAAATTGGCAGTATGGATTCCTTTGCCTGCTTTATTGGATGAATATTAAAACTACTATTAAGCTTTGAGAATAACCTAATTTGGGGGTGCTTGGTGTGGTGTGAGTTTGGTCTGTCGTGTTGTCGTCCTTGTTTTTAATTCATTATTTTGCAGTATTTGACGAATATTATGTAAATTTGATGCCATTTTACGTGATATGGTGTAGTTATGATGCACAAGCGTAGTGAAGTGAAAATAATGACACGGAGCGGGAATTCTGAAATGTCTCAATCCTTCTCGTTGTGGTTGTAACAGAAGGCTGCCATTTTGTTGCCACCATTTATTAATAGAGTTCCTAACGTCTGACTTGGCTGCATAGTCTACTAGGTAGTACTTTTGCCTTTTCTTTAAGAAGGAATTAATGAAGTTTCTTCTTCTTCTTCTTCTTAGTTAATGGCAATCTGTGTGTACACACAATTTGTGCCAATGTCATGTAGGTAAGATTTTCAATCTTGTATCAGCGTTACCAAGCTCCAACAGAAAGGTGGCCTATCCTGCTCAAACTTTCCATGGAGCTTTGTCGGCACCTCAGAATGTATGCTACGCGTTGTCTTCTATAATAAACCTCACTTGAACACAATAACTAAACTATTTCACACAAAACGCCACCAAGATTACATGATATAGAGTCAAGTACACAAGTTTAATGAATTAAAGAAAACAATTGCTACATGTCAGACTGAGATCCCGCCAAAAACTCTAATGAAGTTTCGCCGGTTTATATTACAAGTGTTTTCATTTTTAATACTACCAATACCAAACCATATTAAAAAATAACTAGTAAAAACCACTATTTTATAATTAAAGTAATAAATCAATGTTACGCAATCGGTAAATCAACAATACATAACGTAATTTTGTTACCATAATAACGGTCATTAGTTGTTTTTCACAATCCGTACCATTGTTTTTTTTAAAATTCCGATTGAAATAAATGTTCTCACGCTCTAAAATATATGACCCATTGTTGTTGGGAGAGTTTCAAAGGTTGTAGAAAATTTTCTACCAAAGTTTTAACTAAAGCTAATATTTAAATAAGTATTCTATGATGTATATAAAATAGTGTCTGCCTCGTGGCTGAAATTCGACCAAAATAATAGTTAAAAAAATTAAAACAAAAAAACTGTTCTAAAATGTTTTTATTCATTTTTAACCCTAATCAATGGTTACTAAACAACAACAAAAAAAAAAAAAAAAAAAAAAAAAAAAAAAAAAAACAAATGTATAAAAAAGTTTCATTTTGCCTATTTCAATAAATATACGTTCATTTTACTTAAATTGGAAAATGTTACAGTATAGTAACTTAGTATAATAGTTTTTGCAATTGGCTCATTCGATAATATGTAAAAAAAAAAAAAAAAAACTACTTAACCAATGTGGCACTAGCCTGGCATTTACGCCATTGTCTTCCTATGGTCTCATTTTTATGGGTAATCGACATATTAATATTTAATAAGTAAATAAATGAAACATAACGCTAAATAAATTTTTCTCATTAAAGATACAAGACCTTGCTGCACCGTTTATAACGTTTAGATAAATAAAATGGGAAGACGGAAGTGTCGCGTGCATCAGATAAGAATTCATCTATATTAGGTCATACTGTACGTGATCTGAACTTTATTCATTACGATGACTATAATAGATTCTTCTAATAAGAATAATATTATAAGAATATTTATGAATATCTATACTAATAAATAAAATTGAAGTGCCTGTTGGTATGTCAAAATATTTTTTACTAAATAGATATGAACGTATATATGGCATCTATACTAAAAAATACACTTTCTAAAATTTTTGTCTCTCTCTGTTCATCTGTTTGTCTGTTTGTTGCGGGTAATCTTCGTAACGGTTGAATCGATTTTGACGGGACTTTTGTTAGTAGGTAGCTGAAGTTACTCCACGTAACTAAATGTACTTTTGTTTTGCGAAAATAATTATAGTTCCGCGTAACAAAAATTAAAAGTCGTGAAATTGTGAATAAAATCCGAATCAATCCACAGTTTTACTGGCGGGTATTTGAATTTGTAAGAAATGTTTTTGCTTAAAATTACAATAAATAAATTTACAATAAACCCTCAGACGAGTAATAAAATTACTCAAAAAAAAAGTGCTATATCTGCAACTCAAAACTAAATTATGGCGTCCTCTGCGTACGCTACAGACTTTATTCGCATTGTATTATGTATTTTTAAATTAGCGCACATCTAACTCCCTTATATATAAGAGCTGCCTTGTATTCTAAGGGTAAGTAAAACAACAGATCTACACTGATAAATAAAATTGAAGTGTCTGTAATATCTAAATATTCTTTTTACTAAATACATTTTTTTTTCTAAGTAGCTAACGCTGTTGACCGTAAGGGATTTTATAGCTTCACCGTGACTTTGGGGTCGAGTGCTGAACCTAATGTTAATTATATGATAACTATACCAAAAATTCAATTCTTAACATTTTTGTCTGTTTGTTTCGGGTAATGTCCGGAACGGCTGAATCGATTTTGTCGGGACTTTTACAAAGGTAGATAGCTGAAGTTACTCCGTGTCATTTTTGTTTGTTTGCGTTAACGTATTGTTGCTTTTTGCTTATCATAGATAGTTAGGGTTCCGCGTAAAAAATTAAAACTTATAAAAATTGGAATAAAATCAGATTCACTGCACGGTTTTACGGGGAAGGGATTGAATTTATGAGAAATATTTTTACTTTATCTTAGTACTAAAACATTAAGTAGGGTTCCGTATGAAAAAATAAAATACAGTGAAGAACATATGAAATGCGGGCGCAGCCGCGGTCGCACAGCTAGTGTTTAAATAAATAAGTTGGCTATAAAAGACACATGAATGTGTTACATAGGGCGGTTAGGAGCCATTCAAATGTTACGGAATATTTACATTGATCTTAGTTTTTTTGTTCAAAATTATGGAAATGCTTATGTAATGTAATCAAGGGGGGTGGCGCTTATTATTGCTGGCAAGGGGGGGTTAGGGAGTTCGTGATAGCCAAAACTTTGTTTAGTAGTACTGGTAATTATATTATTTGCCTTATAGCCAAGACCTATTTTTATTATAAAATATATTTATATAAATGATAAATATAAATAAAACTATATTTAGTTTGAAAATGTATATGCATACTATGTAGTCCATTTCCATTGCTCAATATTTCTTTTTTTTTTACTGACTGAACGCTGTTGACCAGAATGGCCTTGACAGCTTCATCGGACTTTGACCCGAGCGGCACTCAGCCTAAAAATGGTAGCAAGCGCAAGGGCCCCAAGATGGTACGAACCTCGGCTTGAGCTGCTACCTATGTTAAAAGTTTCGCGGAATTTGCTGTAACAAACCTAACGGTTAGTAAACCTTTAAAGAAAAAATGGTCCCTTACAGAACCTATGTACCTAATGTGTAGGGTGCAGGTATGTGTGTGCAATATGATGCGTGTTTAGCTAGTGCATGCGGAGTTAATGTATCGCGCTGACGGTGGCTACAAGAGCGTCCCCAAGTTGGGATAAATCAATATTTCTATAACGATCATGGGATAAAGCACGGACAAGCGTTATTTTTGCTATCACAAATGAGAAAACAAAAAACTAGAATTTTTCTTACGTAATATGGACCCTAAGACGCTGGATTTCGACTGGATTGTGACCGTTATGATGACTCGATCAAACGTGTCGTGTAGTGTTTCTAGTTCTAATGTGTTTCTATATTGAGGCGATCAAAAACTTTCACTGTGACATTTGTAATACGTCGGATCCTCGATCAGTCACTCTACTTACATTTAGGTGAAGAACAGTCACTTTCACAGTTCACTTCGCATATTTTTAAAATGTTCTAACAACAAGAAAAACGTTTAAATATAGTTATCATGTATATAGTATACATACATAAATATGAAATAGAGGATTTGATGGAACCTTACTCTATAAAAAAATGTAGTAGTTCTAATTTCTAATTCAATTAACTTTAGTTATTTGCCCCTATATTATTTTGTAATTTTGGTGAAGCGTTTTGTGTAATATAGTATTTAAGCGAAGCGTATTTGAAGTAATAACACTGATAATGCTAGGAAAATGATCATCGCTTTACTGGACCCTTGATACAAGATTGTAGAAATAATTTATTTATGTAACATTGGCATAGTTGTGTGTGTAACTCAAAGAAGACCTGTTAACCAAAATAAAAATAAAATGTTTATTTGTTTCTCCTCTACCCATTCCTAAAAAATTCGATCGACCCCATTTTGAGTTGTTCTGGCAGCACCCGCGAAGGTGCCTAGCCCAAAAATCCGTTTTATAACAATCGTTGTATAACAATAAAATAGCTAGTAGTATTATTAAATAACGAAACTATAATATAATTCAACGATCCCAGTAAAATAGAAACAATATACGTATTATAATCGTCTACGTTTAATGTTAGATGAGGAAGTGTTCGTGTACTAATTATACCGTTAATTTTTCACTTTCATCCCAACGCGTAAAGCGTAACGCACGCAATTACATTAATACTAAATTGATACGGGAATTAAGTACATTTATGCACAAATATTTTGTGGTAATATTTTCTATACTCTGTATTTTGATGGTAATTAATTTCTTTGGTACTAATATATACACAAATAGGTAAAGATAAAATAGTTTAGTGCTCTTTCATTTCTCCTTCTATTTGTTTTCTTTAGTGATTATTGACGAGATTTAGTGTTATAACTAGACTAAATAGACTGACTAGACTAGGAATAAATATTCTAACAAGTAAACGTTCTTTACTAATAAATGATTAAATTAATTTTCAACAAAAAAAATGAGCTTAAAATAAGTGTAGTAAAGCATAAGTTAAAACTATCTAGTTATAACTACGCCCTTATAGTAAGGTTTATACACTAAAAATTTCCCGAGATAACAAGATAAATTTAAAAGAGAATTATTTCCTTTAGCGAAATCTGGGCAATCTATGTTCACCCACTGGTTAAAATTATCCGCTGTTAAAAACAGGACTGGCCGAATTTTAATATTGTTACGTGTAATGTTAACAAACTGAAAATAAAATCTTTATACGTTCTGTTTAATAATTTTATACCATTTATTAATTCACGATGTGTAAATATTGTTTTTTTTTTTTGTATCTAAGTTTTTTTTTCTTCTAAATACTAATCGACAAGGGAAGAAAAATCAAAATTCCTGTCATTAACTTGTCTCGACAAACATATAGCTCTATCTACAAACGTCTATATATAGAGAAGGTACTTTAGCCAGTACTTGTCGGTTCCATTTTCCTCGATGGACCCCAAGTCACGATCTACGTCAAACTAAACTAGCAATCACAACATCTCAAGAACCCTTGATTCCTCAATAGAGCCCAGTTGGTGGACTATTCTAAAGATTGTCGTATCGTCTCTCGATATTTTAAATTAAACAGTTGAAATTAAGATTTTTTACTCATAAGCTTAACTATTACATAATACATTACATTATTTAAACGTTTATCCGTTGGTATATGTAAGCGGAGTCACGGGCACACGGCTAGTAGATAATATACAAACCGTTATGATAAGTAATATGAAAATTGTTTTAAATTTTTAAGGTATCAATCAATACAATTCAAATAATAAAGAAAATTCTGTAGTAATTGTTGACTGTTCTCTATTCGACTTTTAAATCTGTGGTCCTCTAGTCGACTTTTAAACAACTTCAGAATAGGGTCCAGTGATTCCTCTGCGCAAATACCAAGATCAATCAATTCGGGTCTTCACTAAACACCATTAAAATCTAGCGACAACGTTAATGCATTGCAAATAAGATTTCTTAACGTATTTTGACCGGTAAATTGTGACTAATAAATTGGTTTTATAACTACTGTAAGTCGCAAAGCAATGCGAGTATATTTAAAGCTATTTTTGTATTAATATTATGAAAATAATAAAAGCGACAGGAGTTAGGGATTGGGGCGAGGTATCGAGGTTTTTAAAAAATACAATATGTGTTTGCAGCTTGAAGAGCAAGTGAAGACTACTTTATTAATATATTTATTCTACAAAGGTAAACTTGTTTATAATACGGTTTTACAAGAACGGCGAAACAATAACAATATACATGCATTTCATTACAACGGATATGGTTGTCTTTATTATGTTAATCTAAACACGGAGGTACTTAAGATATTTAATTATGGTTAAGTGAGACACTACTGATAGTGTTTCCAGTTAACCATTACGGAAGCCTTGATTATGCTGACGTAACTCAGGTCATTAACGTTTTGTTACTGTGCCGTACAAGTTTTTGCTTGGATATACTTCGAGATAATTGGATTTATGAATTTGCTATATTCTTTGCAGCAATTATTTAATATTCTAAGAATATCTATTCTTTTTGGAATAGACTAAATGATCAGATCAGTAGTTCAGAAAGGTATTGACAGCTTTATCGACTTTTAAGGTGAACGTGAATGGCGCTCAACGGGAAGAGTGGTACCAAAGTGGCACGGGCTTCGACTTAGGCCGCTATCTGAGAGTCAATATTCACGGAATTTGTGCCCTAGCTATACTAAAAGAAACTACGTTTTTCCAGGTCATTTACAGTACCCATGTACCTCGTGTAATGTGGGTTGCAGTGTAATCCGCGTTATGCTAGTTTCATGAAAGTGGAAATGTATCACGCTGGCAATTAGTACAAAAGCATCCCCTTTGGAGATCAGTACACGTCCTGGGCTGCTGACGGATAAGCCCCGCGGTGTCTGGATATCTACATTAAGAAGTAAATACCCAGAGTCGTGCTTTGAAAGGAGCGATGACTTGAAATAATGACGACATAACATATTTGTTACAAATGTCATAGAATAATGTAATACATTCTTCAATTTGTAATAATCAATACTTACATGTAAATTTATGGATAAATCAGAATAAAGAAACCATTTAAAACTGCTGACGGAAAACCACATAATGCAAATTCCAAAGAAATCGCTCCTTTTGAGTATGAACTCCTATAGATACATGTATTAAATAATACCTGCAGAAACTTGAATAATACCATTTCTTGACTGGATTTTTTTCTTTGACTCAGTATTTATTATTTTAACGTTGTCAATAAACTAATTTATAGTAAATCTATAACTATATTTTTTGAACAGGTTTCCTAACTTGTTATTGAAAATTATTGTTATTGAAAATATTCTATCACCATGCTTTGATTTTCTTACGATGTTTTCCTTCACCGAAGGCTCAAGCTGATTTTAGAGTTGGCTCGTACACGCGTCCATTGACGAGGAATCCGGCCGCACTGCTAACTGCGCCATCATCTCCGAAAACTATGCTACAATATAAAACTACAACTAATAGCAATTAGAGGCGCATGCTATTGTTAATATTTTTTTTAAAATTCACGTTAACTTATATTCTGATTCCCAAAAGTAAGTAGAGTTTAAATTAAATTCATATTTATTTTCGCATCTAGATCCCCGACCATAGAAAATGTTGTATATTGAGATTTTATAGATGTGAGATTTATCTCTTATTATATTTTTTGCCTTATTTGGAAGATAATATAAAATACTATATGCAAAACCCGGCTTCGCTCGGGTGTAATGTGACTCATAATACACAATAGGAACTGTAACATCACTGATACGTAAGAATAGGAACTGATACGTGTGAATCGACTTTAACGAACTCAAGATGTCATCCGAGTGTCCAATATGGCGACTGCCATTTGCACCATTAGAATTTAACAAAATACTCAACAATCCGAATTTTGCGGATATATGTTATCGATTCGAAATCATAATTTTTTTATGTTTTATTATTCAAGTAAGGTTTCAATCGATTCTACCCCTTGACCGAATTGTTAATATAGATACGAACTCCGGTCGAATTAAAAATTGCAAAGTTAAGTTTCTATGATTTTATGACTCATTATTTATTGTGTGCATGTCTTCGATTTTCGAGGCCGAAAACATGTTTTAGTCCGAAAAAATGAATGTGAATAAGTACATCAATATTTTAATTTATTTAAAAATAACTCTGAAGGAACTTCATTATAACTATTTGGTTATGAACGTCGACAAGGAACGTCAGCCATTATGGAACGCATGAATATGTATCGTTATAATGTGAACAGGATTATTATTACAAGGAGACCATTATACGTATCTTAGTGAATAAAATATAGCTCATGAATGATCAATTTACATACATTTTTGACATAAATGTGATACTGATTTTTAATTCATGACTGGATTATTTATTTACACTTTATACACAATTAGTGTAAAAAGTTGAACTTAATGCCCTTATAATTATCATTTTTCGAAAAGTTTAAGTGAATTTAATACAAGATTTTCGACATAATTATTTCCATCCACTAAACCGAAAGACGTCCACTGCTAAACATCGGACTCCCCATAGATCTCCACAACGACCGGTCTTTCGCACCCGCATCCAGCGGATTCCCACGAATTTCACCAGGTCGTCGGTCCACCTAATGGCCTACCCTACGCTACGTCTTCCGGTGCGTGGTAACCATTCCAGAACCCGTTTGCCCATCGGGCATCGGTTCTGCGAGTAATATGCCCAACATACTGCCAAAGTTTAGCAATTCTTCGGACAATGTCAGTTACTTTGGTTCTTCTGCAGATCTCTTTATTCCTGATTCGATCACGCAGTAAAAACTCCAAGCATAGCCCTCTCCATTGCCCTTTGAGCAACTATGAGCTTTTTTATTAGGCCCATTGTAAGCGACCACGTCTCAGTGCCATATGTCATTACTGGCAACACACACTTGTCGAAGAATTTCGTCTTGAGACACTGTGGTATTTCAGACGAGAAGATTCTGCGTAGCTTCCCGTACGCGGCCCAGCCAAGTTGGATTCGACGATTAACCTCTTTCTCGAAGTTGGATCAACCTAACTGGACGGTTTGTCCCAGCTATACATAACTGTCAACAACTCCCAGCGTAGTAACCGATTTTTATAGGAGTTGGCACAACATGGATATTAGATATCACTTTCGTCTTGTCCATGTTCATTTTAAAGTCAACTCGTTCGGACGCTCTACTGAGGCCACCAAGCATCGTACTTAGGTCTTCTGGGGTTTCAGCCATAACTACTATATCATCAGCAAAGCGGAGGTGTGTTATGTGCTCGCCGTTTATGTTAATGTCAAGTCCTTTCCAATCCAGAACCTTGAAATGATTTATTGTTTTGAAATGGTAAACCACTTGCATATTTATTTTGTAATTTAAGTCTATTAATGGTTTACATTTTCGTCTGATCTCTTTATATAGATGTATGAATCAAATACATTATCTTTAAACTAATTATGATTTCAACTGTAAGGATTTTGATTATGTAAATTGGATTTTACTGTTTCGTATACAATCTTTATCATTCTAAGCTATAGTAAAATCAGTAAAACTTTAAAGTGGAGCAAGAAAATTCAAGGTAATGTAAAATAAGGTGACGAAGTTATAAAGTATTTTCAAGTTGTACTTGAAATATATTAGAAGTAGAAATTAAATTCTGGTGCACGTTTAAACCGTGGTTAGGGTCCTCTAACGTTTGTCTTAAGAAAAACTTAAAATAATTTCGAATGAAAAAGGAAAATATTAAAATACAATGATAATAATAAAATATGATTATGATTATGAAAAAAAAAATTTAATTATCAACATAACCGACTTAAAAGAATAAACTATAACAATGCAATAAAAAGTCTTGAAATAATTACTTTATTAATTTGCTTCGTTCATTTTTAAATCGGTGCCAGCTTATTGATAACAAAGTGTTGTAAATGTACGTCGCTAACTATATTCAATTTTGAATAATTGTTCTTTAATATCACCCTAGTTCTTTATTTAGCTTATATGTAATTATGCTAAAGTTTAGGCAGTTATTTCTATTCGTAAATGAGTACATTGATTAACTCTAGCTGGCACCGACTCCAAAATTAATGAAGCAGATTAATAAAGTAATTATTTATTGACTGTTTTGTGCATTGTTATAATTTATTATCTTGAAGTCAGTTTTGCTTTTAAATAAAAGAGTTTTGTTCTACTTTTTAGTTTAAGTATGTACGTATAGATATAGCTGTGAAGCCTACTTCATAGTTTTGGAAACGGTTATATAAGTAAGATTATATAAAACGTATAAGTGTCTATAATATTCGAGGGCTTTACTCAATTTCCCTGAGTTCTACTGATCAGATCGTGATCTGGTAGAAATGGGATCAACTCGGAAGTGTACTCATCGATTTTTAAAAAACTTGCAAATCGGTCTCACAAATGACGGACAAATATAATAACAAAAAAAAAGATACAGATGATGAATTGATAACCTGCTCATTTTTGAAGTCGGTTAGAAATGATTAAACAGAATAAAACTGCAATCAAACAATGCAAAGCAATCGAAATACACTTGTAAGTGCGATAGATTTGTAACTTTAAATCGATTTTATAGCCGGGCCAGCGTTAAAAAAATGCCATACAAGCAAATTATAGTTTTATTACGAATTCACGTCGAAAAACGAGTTTTCTGAAACACAAATGATCCAACACCGTTTTAAACTTTTACTATATTTTTAACCGCCGCAGTAAAACTTACGACTTGGTAATTGTAATAGGTTTGTAGATTTTACTAGTATGCTAATTTCCATGTATCATATTTTTAAATATCCTCTATTCTTCCTTACAAATATTTTTTATATACATTTAAAAAAAATAGAGGTCTTTATTTTTTATATACGTACATTTATTAAATGTTTTTTAAATATCCTAAACCGTGTCTTTAAACAATATACGAGCATCTCTTAATTTTTTCAACCAATATCGTTGCGAATGTACTTGCTTTTATCTGATAATTAATAATGGTATATCGTTAGTTATAAGTATAGCGTACTGTGCTTTATTAAATAACAAGTCACGTCGCCCTTTAATGTAAGCAAACCGAAGGCTGATTGAATTGGGATTACATAAATCCCACGAGTTTTGATAGCGAAACACTCCAGGTAATGTTATTACTCAATATTTAATATGAATAATATAATTTAAAAAAAAGTGTTGATAGATATAGTTAATAAAATACATGATTCAGTAGGATATTGACGATATCAAAGATGTGTTTATAAGTAGATGTACTTAAGCAGTATAGGATTATGATCTTGAGACATGTCTCAAGTGAAATATACATTTAACATGAATGACAAAACGTGATTAGCTAAATGATGCCATTCTATATTGGATATGGTGTAATATTAAAACCCTTCTAATTCTAAGTTTAAAAACCTGTTTCCGAAAACCGATAGGTGTGTTTCGGTAACATCATTTGAGAGCCAGTGCCGTTAGGCTTAGTTTGTTTCCCATCCTGGACCAAATCAAAACTTAACATCTGAAGAGATTGCGGTCAAAGCGCTAAGCATAAGAAAGCGTTAAGCTTCCCAAAAGCTACATATAAGTTATTTGTAACATAATCTCGACTTGAAGGCAACTCAATTAACAAAATGTCTATGTTAATATCACAATGCTACCATGACAGCTCGAGGTCATTGTAGAAAAGTGTTCGTATTTACCATTATCACATTATTTTTACTAGGGCAAATTAAGTGGAATATTTCATTCGGGTAAAACCGAGGTTTGTACCACTTTGGAGCCCTTCCGCATGTAACTTTTTTCGACTGAGTGACTTATGCGCTCGCTCTAAGTGAAGCTGGTAAGGCCCTTCCGGTCAACACGGTTAGTTAGATAAAAAAATATCTATGGATTTATACTAGTTAATCTTGGAAAGTGACATGATTATATTGAGTTTATCCAGTGTACATGGTGGTCACGATACAGACAGGCATAAAAGCCTTACTACACCGTTAACTGCTGGATTTACACAACATATTTATGTAAAGAGACAAGACCAAACGTTTCACTATGATGGGTTCTTCCCGTGTGCATGGTAAATCAAATAACAATTTGGTACAATAGTCTTTACCGGGATGGTAATGGGTAATGTTGGTGGATGGTAATAGGTAAGGGTACGAAAGTGGTACCTAAAGAAAATGTCTACAAATTTACACGATTAGAAAAAGGGGTTTTCAATGAATAAGCTAAACTAATCTCATTTGAGTTTAAAAAAATATATTTTCACGTTCCGCTAGGAAAAAATGGAGCTCGGGCGGTCGGCGAGCGCCCGAGTACCTGGCTTTAAATAAATTGTTTAAGAAAAGTTATACGCGAGAGCCGATAAGATTATGTTAACAAATTAATATTATTTTTTTTCCTTGTTTATTTGTAAATATTTTATTTTTGAAAATAAACACAATTTAACATAGTCACCTTAAAAGTTATATTGGCATATTTGTATTAGTTTTTTTTAAGTTAATAAACGGAAATTACCATGAAAAGAAAACATCGTAATTGCACAAAAAAAAAAAACAAAATTCTATCGATTTTTTTAATTTACGGGTTAGGCTCAGTGCTTTGACCACAATCTCACTTTATGTTAAGTGATGATGTAATCCAGGATGGTAAACACACTAAGCCTAGAAGTACTGGTTCTTAAGTGATGCTACCGGAATACACCTATTGGTATTTGGCGACGGTTTTGAAACTTGAGGGTGGTAGCTACCCAGGCGGGCATCATTGGAAAATCTCATGCTATGGTTTCCTCACGATGTTTTATTTCACCTAAAGCTCAGGCCGATTTTAGAGTCGGATAGGTGGGGATCGAACCCGAATCGATCGACGCGGAATCCGGCCGCAACACCGGGTAAAAAAAAAGATTTGTAAGAAAAATATTCTTTTATCTTTGTAAATAAATTCGTTATCCAAAGTTCTCTCAAAGAAAGTCATATAAATTCGCCATTGTTGATTTAAAAAGATTAACCCTGTTTGGACAGGGACTGCTTGTTTACCTTTTTGTTAACCTTGTTCATTTCACTTTGTATTTTGTAGTTTATTTTTATAAATATCTGTGCCCGCTACTTCGTTCGCGTGGAATTCGGACAAATATATTCTAATAAGCAGACTATATTCTCCGTCTTGGTGCAATCTATATCATTACTAATACATTCTCTAAGTCCCGTCCAGTCACACTCGGTGGAGGTCAAGCTGGCCAGACCAGGCTACCTCCCAGACAACTTTCCCAGTGAAATGGCAGGTCAGGGCCCCCGCCCCGCCCCTTCTCCCCTTGGTTTGGCAATACGACAGAGTCCAGACCCCTCCGGTGCGGTACCTGGACTGAGCCGTCGTCTGCGCTTAACCCTCGCGGGGCACCTGCGCTGAAACTATGCATCCAGCCATTCATGCCCTAATAGGTCTTAATACTATGCTAAGCCTGAATGGAAGATTTGCGAAAATGCTATAGATTTTATTCCTTTATTTCAAACCAACAAAGCAGCGCACACTATATTACATAATCATTACCTACTTCAATTACATTTATTGTGATTAATTATTGAAAATATATATTTACCAAAATAAAAAGTAGTCTATAATATACTTTTCGAATGGAGAAAGAATTTTCATAATTAGATCAGTAGTACCGGAGATTATCCCGGAAATCCAAACTCACAAACACTACTTTTTTACGATATTAGTATAAATGTTATTATTCATAAACTTATAATAATTATTATAGTTTTTTTTTTTTATGAATCTCGACAAACGCTATTCATATATTATGTAAATACATATATGTGTAAAAAGTGTTCCAGATGTTAGCATAGAATTCCATACTTAATACCAAATTTCATCGAAAGCGGTTTTCTCGTGATTGGCGAACAAACTAATAAACAGTCAGACAGACAAAATATTTTAAAACTATCGAAGTGTCCTGTAGTAGAATCTAAAGTATTACATAGTTTTTTGCTCAAATATCTTCAATGTACAGATTTCGGTCATTGTCCAGTATCATAGATGTTTGAAAACATTCCAATTTATTAAAAAATAAGTAAAGCGCCATCTATGCATAATCCTCAGAATTACACATACATATGTATATATAAATCTAATTAATTTATGTTGGTATATTCGATTTAGTTTTATTTCTGCTCATTTCACTATTCATTTATAATACTATTAAGCAAACACATATTTATTATTTTTATATAAATATAGATAAACACTATTTACGCATTATATGTATAAATATATAAAAAAACGTATTTCAAAAGGATGTAATATATGGAAATCTATCTGTTCTGGTAATACTTAATAAAAATTCGCATAAATATTTAAATATTTAATATTCAAATCCATATACAGAGGCGAAAACGAAGAGCGGCAACGTCGTATGCTACGAACCGTGAGCTGGCAACGTGGCTGTTATAATTTAGCTCAATAGGGAAATTGGGGAATAGCGCCATATAATTATTGTTTGCGCATTATTAAGATTCTGACGTCATTAGACTTCTATTGAATTTAAAACACTCAGTGACACCTTTCATTTTAATGAGTAATAATTTATCGTATTACGATTCTTTTTATGGGTATTATCGATTTAGTATATTATATATTCATTTAAGGAAACATTTTTATACAATAATTGTAACAACATATTAGTAATTTTAAACCTATTTTTCAACTTGGTCGACATGGTATTTATTTATTATTGAAGTGAAGTTTCTTTAAAATCATTCGTGGCTTGAAGCTCGATGAAACGGAAATGCTTCATGACAAAGAGACTACACGTAAATCAATTTAGCCCAAGAGGCTGAAAATTTCTCTATGTACGTCTCCAAAACAGGTAAGAACGATCCCAAATTATGAATCTTGAGTAGTGGTGGCTTTGGCAGATAACAAGAACTAAAGTTGTAAAAAAATCACCTTAAATTCGTTTTAGTATAAAGGTCAGTTTTTATATATTTTATTAGAAATAATCTAAGAAATCAAGTGGTTCATTGCCAGACACTTAACATGGTTCCTTCTCCCTGCCAGACACCCTTAAACTGTAGTAAAATGAAGGTATACTTTCGTTAAAGTATAAAAGCTGATTTTATATATGTTATTTAGCATACTATCAATAGATGTTTCCTTAGTTGTCAGATAGTTTCGACGGTTCCTTCAGCTTGCCAGACACATTGAAAAACTACCGTAGGTGCGAGCGCAAAGTATATGCAAGCGAGTGCGAGTGAAATTGTACGTTCGATGTTCGGTATGTTCCGCCTGTATCACTTGAGAACCAGTAGAACTAGGCTTAGTGTGCTTACCAAATATTAAGACTAATTTATATTTTATAAAATATTTCAATTCGTATCAAATTGTGGAATGTTTTATTAATATTCAACGTCATCGTAAAGTGGTTTTATTGCGTCTGTATCATCCATAAAGAAGGCAATATCCCTTACAAAGCGGCCATTCAGTTACTATCTGGTCATTTATAGCGAGAGATGAAACAACACTACCCTAGACATGTGAAAAACGTTATAGTCTATCGATGTCGATAACAATAACTGTGACTTTTCCAATTTATTATTATTTATTAAATACAGGCAAATCAAATTATTTACTTGAAAACTACCGGTCTTTAATAATAATAATAATGTTGTTTTGAGTCGCATAAGTTAAGAAAAATTATATCAGTTTCTTTGTCATAAGAGTTATTTAATTATTTATATGAATTACTTTTTATTATATTACTAGCTGCTTTCCGAGATTTTACCCGCGCAGTTCTCATTTACCGTGGTATTTTCGGAATATCTATCCTATGCCACTCCCTGGATATCAAACTATCTCCATACCAAATTTCATCCAAAACCGGTTCAGTAGTTTTAAAGTTTCTTTGTTACGTACAAAAATACAAATCTTTATAATATTAGTGTAGATGAAGAATGGATTTTCGTAACTTAGGTAACGTCAGAAATACGGTCATTTTAATTTGAAATGATTCATAATACTATTGACTTCTAAGAAATAAAAAAAATTGAGTGAAGTGTTTAAAATATAATACGATCCATTTAAGATTTTTAGGATTTTTAATATGTATAAAAATGACATTTGCTATTGACAAGAAATGTAGTATTATTGATTTGTAAGTTCAATAGTGCGGTCTATAAGAATAGATTAGGTTCGGTTAATTACGGTTCTTGATAGACACGACGTTCGTAGTAGGAAATTTGTCTTGTAGGTCACGTCTCAGAGTCGCGCGATAACGAAGGATTTGGGAGAAGAATTTAGTTTCAAAGACTGATCTTCTTTAGACGCTTAGTTAATTATCATTATATTGTATAAGAAACAAAACGTTAATTCTTTTATCGATAAAATGAAATCGTTACAGCTCTACTGGGTGCCGCAGTGTCGAAAGGGTGCAGTGCTTCAGCAGCCGGCGACGTGCTGACATATGACTTGAGAGGGGGGTCAATGACCTCGTTTTTCATATCTATCCACGTTCGTTTGTGG
This sequence comes from Samia ricini, assembly GCA_014132275.2. Taxonomy (NCBI): domain Eukaryota; kingdom Metazoa; phylum Arthropoda; class Insecta; order Lepidoptera; family Saturniidae; genus Samia; species Samia ricini. The sequence goes on from AP028159.1 coordinate 9,329,553, forward strand.
TGTGAACTTGTTCAAGTGAATATTGTCTCGTCGCTATGTGTGATGTCTGTCGGCTTCAAGAATGTTATTAGCAAAATAATTACATTTGACTGGTTATATCATAGATATTATAAATTTCAATTAACTATTCGTTTATAACTTCTTGTTAATTATTATAACATTCAATAACTAAGTGACCATGTCAACAAGATAAATTCAAAATTAGTATATCTCTAAACCTAAAATTAACTTTACCAATTGTAATATGAGATAGACTCAATAAATTAAGTGTGTTTGTTTTAAATACGAAGTACTTGAACAGCCTTTTAGGAATCAAATAATTTTGAAACCAAGCGCATAGACAAGAAAGTTATTTCACAGAACAAAATCAAAACAATAAACGTTCCTTTAATTTGGATATAAAAGTAACCAGATGAATATTTTACCACCTATTTGAACGTATATGAATACATGCCATGCCAGTCATGTACTGCTATAATGCAAAAAGAAGCTACATACTGGAACAATATACAGTCTTCAATAACAGCCGGCCGTCCTCGTGAAGGCACTGGAATAGTAGGATTGACGTTAGTAACAGATTAGCAAAACATCTGCACATCTACGCCAAATTTTACACATTAGGCCCTCGAAGACCTGATATGGATACGAAAAAAGTTTAATGTAAAGCAGGAATCGTTTATTCCGAGAAATATATTCCAGAATAGCTCAATAAATATTTTTCCTTTTAAGATTAAAGTTAGGTAGCGAAAGTTAGGTCCTTCATTTTTCTGTTATTTCTATCGAAATAGTCAAATAATAAAAATTATATTTAAAAATGTAAGGGAAACAGAGTTTCATAGTGGAAAAATTATATTGTATATGATAGGAAAATGTTTATTAGAATTAGAAAAAAATGGTATTTTTTCATTGTTATTTGTATTAAGGTTTATATTGTCAGAGTACATTTTAAATATCTAATTTCTATTACAATCAAGTTCAAACCGCACCGCCCTGGGATAACGGAGAATACAATCAGGCTATTTTCGTCGGTCTTCCTCGATTTACATAATAAACTCCTCACAAGGTACTCACAGTTTCTGATCACGTTTAAGTTGCAGTGAATCGAGGTTAATTTTCTATCTAAAATCATTGTTCCGATAAAGCATCTATTTGAATTTTAAGGGTGAAATCAATTGTGTGTTTTAGTTGAATTTTTCTAGTACCTTGTAGAAAGGGGCTTCGAACGTATGTCAGAAATATTTATGTAGGTGAACAAATAAGAAACAGACAACATTCAATCATATATCAAGCGTCATCGAAATCGTAATGATTGATCGTGATTTTGATTATTATATTACCCTTATCCTGACACTTATCAGAGTCGAGTCGAGGTAAGCTGGTTTGGTTCGGTTTAAGTGACGATGGCGCAGTGGTTAGTGTGGCCGGATTCCACGTCATTGAACGCAGGTTCAAGCCCGCCTAACCAACTCTAAAATCCTCGTGAGTTTTCGCTGAAGGAAAACATGGTGGGGCATTCCCTAATAACGCTCGTCTGCGTAGCTACCTCCCTTAAGTTCAAAAACCTGTCGCCAAATACTAATAAGCGTATTCTGTCAGCATCACTTGAGAACCAGTACCTCCAGGCTTAGTGTGTTTAACATCCTGGACCACATCGCCACTTAACATCAGGTGAGATTATGGTCAAAGCACTGAGCCTATAACATATTAAAAAAAACAAACGAAATTAGTCAATTCGTTCTCGAGATATTTTCAAAATAGCCGCAAACTGTATGCAACAATAATTTTCTTCATATTTTGTTTTCCATGAATTTTCCGCTATTTTATTCCGCTATTCAGGATAGGGGCAAAATCAAACACCATAAAAATCGATCTAGCAATTCTCAAGCTACAAATGGTGTAAATAACCCAACTTTGTTTTATATGCATATATAAACTAGCTGTGTGGCCGCTATTCCGCCGGCGTTTCATATTTTCTTCACTGCTTATTTTAGTTTTAAAATATTCATTGGAAAATAATGTTTTGATGGTTCTGTCCATTGAATCGTATTTTGTTCACAATTTCATGATTTAGAATTTTTTTTACACGGAACCGTAATTATTTTCCCAAAATTATGTTTAGTACTAATAAAAAGCAAAGATATGTTTCACAACACTTGCTAGTAAAACTGCACTGAATTGGATTTTATTCACAATTGAAGAGTTTATTTTTTTTACTCGAAACCTTTATTATTTTCGAAAAATTATTAATTGGAGTATCTTTAGCCATCTACCAAAAAAAAGACCTGTCAAAGTCGGCCGAGTCGTTCCGGAGATTAGCCGGAACAAACTTCCAGACAAAAATTTTAAAAATTGTGTTTTTATGGTTTTTTATAGGTTATCGCGTTTACATTAATTAAATAAAAAAAGTTGGTATTTTGATATTACATAAACAGACACTTCAATTTTATTTATTATTATAGATTTATGAAAAAAACTTAAAACTTTACTAGGGTAGGTAACAGAACACCTTGTAAAAAATCATACATCTGTGACGTTAAACGTGAGACAGAACAAGTGTTACTCGTGCCTGTGTTCAAATCCCGGGATAATACGTTAAAACACGTATGAAAAAATAACCCTTTTCGCTGATTTCCCACGGGAGATACTCTACACCTGAGCCGAGCGTTTTGTGGTAACTTAAAGCAATCATACATCCAGATGTGACACACTAAACAGAGCTGACATCTGAAATTAAATCCCAGCTGACTTTAGATACTCTAACCAATGTAATTCGAAAACTAATCTGTCTCAGTGACTTTATCATTATTAAATTAATATATTCCATAAACCAACGCATTATTATATTTATTATATCGACTTTTTAATTTGCATACTTTTACAAACTGAAAATTAATGGAATCCGGTCATACATTAAAAATATTTTTTTTTTCCAAAATCTCTGTACAACGCTTCTTCAGTGAAAATAAAACTAATTACTTATAAAAAATATTTATCTGTATCTTTGTTACAGAGCTGACTTTTAATTTAATTATAATTTTTTTATGCTTGTATAACCTACATATTGAAGGTTCTACGCAAATCATTACGCAAGCAATAGACACAACAGACCTCCGTCTTGAAAAAGGCTGTGAGTATCAGGTTAACATCGACTTATTAAAAGGGTTTAAGGGTCTACTAACTAAACCTAACGCCAACTGCCGGCCAGCGTCCACGTCGCCAGGGTTGACGACGTAATTTCGCATTCTTTCCAAATATAGCATACATCCTTGCTCAAGTTGAGTCGTTTTTCATGTGGCAGGATCTCTGTTTTAGTTCCTGGTAAATAGGCCAATTTAGGCTGACATAGAAATGGTTTGTATAGATTTTAAATTCATATCAAGAGCTTTGATCAGTTTGTTTCGAGGCGTAGGACAAAAAATATAATGAATATTTGAAACTTGATATGTTTATGAAACGGTAGTCTATGCTCTAATAGTAACGGTAAATCTTATATAAAGTAACATAATTATAATTTGTTTAACCCCTTGAGCACTTATCTGGCGTTTACGCTGGCTTTCCATTGTTTTCCTATTGTCTTATTTTTACGGGTACTTGACACATTAATAGATCTTTTAAAATATATACTAGTACCTACTTGTACATTATATTACAGTTTAACCTGTTTATCTAATAAAATTAAATACTACATAAAATAAAAGTTACTAATCTATCCAAAACGACCTCTTCTTTAACAATTCTATGACAATAAACATATAAATAAATAATAATAACTTACTTATCAAATGAAAAATAATAAAGTATTCAAATCATTTTAAAAGTATAGATTTAAAGGCAATTACGTTTTAAATACAAACTGAGGTTAATTGTAAAATAAATTATACATCATGTAGGAACGTACGAGCTAAAAACAAATTAAGTCCGTGAAATATTAATTAAATATAACAAGCGTAACGTAATACAGGAGAATCGTCTCGTGACGAAATGAAAACGTAATTCCATTCTTACCTTTCGTTTTCCGTGGAATTAATAAACGTCGAATGTGTAATCAGATATATAGCGTATTCCGCACCAATATTTTAGTTTAATTAAAATTATTACTTGGAATTTATTATGGAAGATGATTTTTTTTTAATGTTGTCAATAATTAATTTAACTGGGTTTACTGTAGCGGTTTTTAAAATTAATTATTATTACTTAAATTCAGTCATTGGGTTAAAGTATATTATATGTCGCATGTAAAGTAAGCGTTTTTTGTTTATATTCTGTCTGTTTGTAATATCAAAATAACATTTTTTACACTAAATACATATGACATTTTGTACGACACCTATACCGCAAACACAATTTTTAAAAGTTTGGTCTGTCTGCCTGTTTGTTCCGAGTAACCTCCAAAATGGCGCGGCCGATTTTGACGAGACTTTTTTTGGTAGATAGCTGAAGTGACTCCGGGAAACTTAGGGTACTTTTAATTTTGGAAAATAATTAGAGGTCAGCGTAAAAAAAATTGTAACTCATGAAAAATTGAATAAAATCCGATTAAATGCACGGTTTTACGGACAAGTGCTTGAATTTAGTAAATATATATTTTTACTTTATCTTAGTACTAAAAAAATTAAAACGAAGTGAATAATATATAACACGCGGGCGCAGCCGCGGGCACACAGCTAGTTGTGAATAAAATCCGATTCAATGCACAGTTTTACTGAAAGGTGTTTGCAATGGTCAGTTTTACGGGTAGTTGTTTAAATTTAAGAGATATATTTTTTATTATCCTTGGTACTAAAAAAAATTAAGAAAATAATTAGGGTTTCGTTTAAAAAATATCATGAAGTTGTAAACAACATACGATTCAGTGAACAGCACCATCTAAACATTATTTTCCAACGATGATACAAACTTTATTACGCATTAAACAATATATGAAACACGAGCGGAGCCGCGAGCATATATCTAGTCTCTAATAAAAAAATGTAACCATCTTACTCAGTGATAGTTGAGAGCTTACTTCAGGTGCACCTTTTTTTTTAATTCGCTTAAGTTGTCTTTGAGTGCGCATTTCGTGTAACGTAAATATAATATATCAATTTGTTAACTTTTATATGGCGATGATGGCGGAGTGGATAGTGCGGCCAGATTGCGCGTCAATGAACGCTGTTTCGAGCCCACCTATCCCACTCTAAAATCAGCCTAAGCTTTCTTTGAAGGAAAAAATTCACGAGGAAAACATTGCATGGTGGTAGGGCATTTGCTAATAATGCCCTCATGGGTAGCTACCACCCTCAAGTTTGAAAATCTGTCGCCTAATGCCAATACATGTGTTCCGGTGGCATCACTTGAAAATCAGTACCTTTAGGTTTAGTGCTTTTACCATCCTGGACCACATCGTTGCTTAACATCAGTTGCAAAAACAAATTTGTGACCCTTTTATACTCTACATACAATGTATAATATAATATATATTGAATTGAAGTAGAATACAGTATAAAGAAATACGAACGATGAGAAACAGTAATCTAATGAAATCACCGTTCAATCGAGAATGGACAAGCAACTATGTATGGCTATTGAACAGATGTCTGTTAGATGATGTCGCAGTTAATCAAATGACCCCTCCTATACGTGTCTCCAGGTCTCTTAGCTATTAACCAGTACTGTGGGTAAACTTATGTCGATATTTGATATTAACCTTCGTAGTAGAAACCCTCGTAGTTGTTGCGGAGTAAACTTTGTTATATTAATCTAATTACGTGATAAATATATACATTCAGTTACAATATCAATTAACTAATGCATTTATATTTTATCAATTAACTGACTTTATTTAAAGTACGGCAGATGGTAGCAATTGCTTTTGTTACCTACATTTAAGTTGGATTTTAGAACGAAACAAGATTTGTGACAAACATTTTAGTATAACAAACAGCTGAGTATGCATAATCTAGAAAGTATTTTAAGTTTCAATGCGTCGATCTTTTGCTTAAAAAAGTCATACATAAATTAATCCACAAATATTGTACAATACCATACCATACATGAACAAATAAAGCGATGATGGCGCTGTTGGTAGTGAGATCAGATTCCGAGTTAAAAGAGTCGAGTTCGAGCCCACCTATCCAACTCTAAAATCAACCTTAGCTTTCGGTGTAGGAGAACATCTATCCCAAGCATATCAGTGATCAGATCTCAACTTGCATTAACTTGCAACTCCCGATGATGATTTAGTTGGTAATGTGGTCGGATTTCTTTTTTTTTATCCGACTAACGCTGTTGACCGAAAGGGTCTTAACAGCTCCATCGAACTTTGAGGCGAGCGCTTAAGGCGCTCAGCCTAGGAATGGTAGCCAACACAAGGCCACCAAAATGGCACGAATCTCGGCTTGAGCTGCTACCCGTGATAAAAATTCCGCGGAATTTGCCCAAGCTAACCAAACGGTTAGTAAACCTGTAATGTAATAAAGGTCCCTTACAGAACCTATATAACTTGCGTGTAGTGTGTAAGTATGTACTCGTATGTGCAGTATGATGCGTGTGATTGATTGTGCATGCAGTGTCACTGTATCGTGCTGACAGCGATTACAAGATCTTTCCCTGATGATGGTCGAAGCACGTCTTGTGCACATGCCGGTGTGTACGGGATCGGAACGGATCCAGAGTGCGGTCGGATTTTGCGTCAGTGGACGCGGGTTCTGACCCACCTATTCAACTCTAAAATCAGCCTGAGCTTTCGGTGAAGGAGAATATCGTGAAGAAACCATATCATGGTGGTAGGGCATTTTCTAATAATACCCGCCTGTGTAGCTACCACCCTCATGTTTAAAATCCTGTCACCAAGTACCAACAGGTGTTTTCCGGCAGCGTCACTTGAGGACCAGTACCACTAGGCTTAGCGTTTTTACTATCCTGGATCATATAGTCACTTAACATCAGGTGGGATTGTGGTGAAATCACTGAGCCTATAAGGTTAAAAAAAATAACTCAAACATCTGAATATAACTTTTAACATTGATCTCGACAATCTAGAGTAATTCATATTAGGATAAATTATACGTTCAAAATAGGACAAAATGGAAAAAAGACATTAAATCGGATAATTTTTATAAGCATTAAAAACGATAATTAAATTGAAATACCGTCGTTTTCCGTAACGAAACGTTGGACTCGGTAATTAATTTCGGACCGGACTTAATATTGACCTATGTCACTGTCGATGGTGGTGAGAGTCGCGTGTCAAATAATTGTTCATAATCGAATATCAACTATTCTACCATAATGATAAAGCTCAAATTAGAACTGTAAGCAATCCTGTTTGTTTTATTTTAACAATAGTGACATAAGTATGAGTACAATAAGGTCGTCACGTCCGTTCGTAGTCGTTGTCGTGTCCCAAGTAGGGAGTAATTAACAGCTTTTATTGCTTTAGGAATGTATTGTACTTTCAGCGCCCTTACTTTTGGTTAGATGCAGACGATTTCGACTTTAATTTTATGACTTCAATCATCTTTTTATTTCAATGTAATGATAATAAAGCGTGTAATGTTTTGTTTGTTAGATATTAATTATTTATATATTATTATAATTATAGGATTCCATAGTGCTATCAATTTATATTGAAACATACAGTATTGGTTAATTTTAGTCCTCATTCTACTTAGCTATTGACATTAAGGAGACAATCTCTAAACCCATATATTTTAATATGTGGTGCTACAATAATAACTAGGAGTGCGGCCGCGTTATATATTTTCTATTCCGCACAATATTGTAATATTGTTCGCCGTGTAATATTGTTTTTTAAATAATCATTGGAACAGATTTGATGGTTTGCTTTGAAATGTTTTGATGGTCACTATTCTTGGCTCTAAATTGTTTTTAGTACTAACAGAAACCAAAGGCATTTCACACAAATACAAATACTTGGCATTAAAACTGTCCATTGAATCAGATTTTATTCACAGTATTATGTGTTTCTCAATTCTTTTACACGGTACCCTAATTATATTAAAAAATAAAAGAAGCCTATGTTACGCCATTTAATTTCAGCTATCTGCTAGCTCCGTCAAAATCGATCCCGTCGTTCTGGAAATTATCCGTAACAATGGAAAGGACAAAAAAAACGTGTATTAATATGTATTAAGTAAAAAACTAATTTTTGAAATAGCATACATTTCCATATATATTTGTGTATCTTATGCTATAATAATAATAATATAATAATAATAAAATAAAATAATAATATAGTTATAGCTTCAAGTTAAAAAAAAATCTTCTGGATTTGTACATTAAAGTAATGGAATATCTATACCAGATAATCTAAAACTTTTATGTTATTAAACATACTTGTGAATTTAATAATATTAATCTCATATATCTCAAATGATTTTACATGTGAACAAGTTTAAAGTATTATCAATGCTGTAATCTTCAAAATCAAATAACCAAGAAGATACTTTCCCATATAGTCAGAGTTCAATCCATGTCCGTTGGGCATCAACTAATGACTCGGCATTTACCCAATCTGTGATCTTTTAACACATTTGTATTGTTCAAACTAAATTTGTTGTGGATTCATATGGTTGTCAATCATTATAATAATTGGAATGGAATAACAGATTTTACTTAATAATTGAATAACAAGAATGGACAGGATTAGGAATGAGTATATTAGAGGAAGTTTGAAAGTGGCGCCAATAGCAGACAAGTTAAGAGGCGGTCGTTTGTCCTGGTATGGACATGTGATGAGCAGCGAGAAAGAGAATGTTGTAAGAAAGGTATTGGATATGAATGTGGACGCTTACATGGGAAGGGGAAGACCAAAGAAAAGATGGATGGACTGTGTGACAGATGATATGCTTAGGAAAGGAGTGAATGTGGAGATGACAACAAATAGAGTGGAATGGAAGAGGAAGACATGTTGCACCGACTCCAAATAAAAATGGGAAAAGGGTAGGGAGATGATGACTTACTAATTGAATGTTCTTATAAGTAGCTAAAAAAATACCACCATCGAAATCAACAATTTATCCGTACATACAATTACATAATTGAAGATGATATTAAAATAATAAAAAATATTAGATAATTTATTATTTTATTCCACTTTTATTGTTGGCCGTTTAGAATGTTTATTTATAAAATAAAATAGACATTTATACACGATAGATGTATACCAAGTTCATTTTACATGAATATAAATTACAAAAATACAAAAAGTCGGAAGCCCTACATGAGAAACCTGATTTATACCTCCGAAAGATAGATTGTGGTTGTGTTTACCAAGTCCGATTTATAGCAACATAGATAAGGGCAATAATGAACTTTGAGTTCTTTTCACCATAAGTTTTATTTGTTGGTAGACCGAATCGTAAATAATTTGGTGATACTACCTATCGGATCGGGTTATAAAGTTATATGTAACATACAAAACAACATAATTTAATTCTACTTTTAATAACAGGAATATCCAATTACATGCTATATGATATAGCATATTGTATTAAGCATTTTATAAGTAACAAACTCAAATTCTTTAGTCAATAAATGAACAGAATATTCAATTCTTGGGAGACTTATTTGAGAAACACTTTCCATTCTAGATATCTTATCATTTTGTGCCAATTTCCCAAATGTTTTTGAAATCTTTGTTATATTTTGTGTATTGTACCACTATACTTCGTATTTCTATTCGCAAGCAAAAAATGTATTAATTTGATTCGCAAGATGTTTAGTCACATATAGTTTAGTTTCTACATCAATAAACAACTAGTAATAAATTAATATTGCTTAGCCAATCCTTCATTATTGCTTGAGCAATTCGCAAACAGATTTAAATAGTAACATTTGATCTTTAAATATTTATTTAAGAACAAGTGTTACATTTAAGAATCATAAAAGTTTTTAATTTCTAGAGTTTAATCTAAAACCATTTGAAGATTAAGTTAAAGCAATTGGGGTGATGCCGTGAGTTGGAAGACGGAAGCAACAGATTACGTCGGAAACAGATACCCTGACCTAGTTGTACGAGGAACTCATAGTACGTGTATTCGGAAATCTAAAACCGAAGCTCAAGTCAAAGCAATGAGCATATTATAATAAGATACCAGGAAATGTCTTTATGAACATATATTGTTATCTTCTTGGTGATAAAGTAGTTCGTAAAATTGGTAGGGACAGTCACGTCAAAGATTAAATAATTTTAAAATATGTGCACGTTATAATAATACAATTATCTAGTGTTGTGAACATACAAAATAAAGACGGGTTTGGTTAACAATTAATAACTCAGGAACGATAAAACCGATTTTTATGATCTTTGATTTGTTAATTTTGATAAATTGCAGAAAAACAGCGAAAAATTTTACTAAAAAAAAACTAAAAAGAAAATTCAGTTTTTCGTACACTTTGAGGTATGGACATCTCAAAAACAGATTGATCGATTTCGATAAAATAAATTCGTTCGTCTCAGACTCCAGAAATTTCTTTGCGGAAGATTATTCAAGTTATGTTATTCAGTTAATAATATTTGTCTACTCTGAGACATTCAGAAGTTCTTCAGAAAAGGTCGTAAATATTTAATAAATAACAAGAAATTTTGCTGTCTAAATATGTGAAATCAAAGGGCCTGTTAATTTATAGAAATAAGAACATTGAAACAGTTATTTACTTAGGAGAAATGACACCCCCAGCTTCGCTCACTTGTAGTTCAGATAACATAATTTTACAGATAAACAACCTCCTCGCCAAAATTTGTCCAATGAAACATAACAGGCACATTAATTTTTGGTGTAGTACAGTTTATGCAGGAAATAGAATTAGATTTCGCCTTTTTTTAAACGTGATGATATGATGAAAACTTTAAGTAGGTATGTAAAATATATCCTTGAATACAAATTACATTAAATCTTTTACCTTAATTGGACAAAACAGCAGAAACGTTCTTCAACATTTTTTTTTACCAAAAAATTGTATTTCTCTAACCTGAGAAATAATTGGTTTCCCGCATAAAATTTGTATCCCCTATTTTGCAGGACTCGAGTTTTATTTTCCAAAAAAAAAAGTATTTATTTATTTATTATCTTATCTAAGGTCTCGTCTACCTGGATGCGAAAATTCATCAAAATTGATTAAGCGGTTTATTTATTTGTTTACATTAAACAATCAGAGCTCGTATAAAATAGACATATAAACTAAACGAACACATAAAATAAAGAGCCAAAAACGAATTTATCATTATTTAAAAAAAACTAATTATAAAACTATGTTTACATGTGTGTATATGTGTGTTTGTCGATATGTTTATGTAAGTATATGGCTGTGGAAACATTTGGTGTTGTTTGTTTACTAGAGAGATTTGCATTTGGTTTCTAAAATTGTATTAAATGTGATTACATAGGCAGACAGACAAGCAGCCAGAGTCTATCCATCCATTCAACCAAAAGACGTCTACTGCTGGACATAAGTCTCCCCCAAAGATCATCACCACGACGACCAGTCTAGCGCCAGCTGCAACCAGTGGATTCCTGCGTCTTTCACCAGGTCGTCGGTCCACCTTGTGGGGATTAACCACGGCTTACCCACGCTACGTAAGCCAGATCAATTTTACATATTTATAAAATTAAGACAAAATTAGAATCATGATGTCCGCGACTTGTTTTGCGTGAACATGCTCACAGTCCTCTTTTGTCTAATTAAGCGGTCTTCAAGTATTACTTAAGCAATAGTTACTTATTAAAACTCGTTAATTTATTTTCAAAACTATGCCAATGCTTCAGTGTTCGTCACATAACCCAGGTGAAAATGCGAAAAATCTTTCACGACTTTTAATAGAGGTAATTACTAATTACCTCGAAAAAATAATGTCAAATTATTCAAAACCAATTACATGTGATTTGAAATCCTGAATAATAGATACAATTCTGTGTAATCTGTCTGTCGCTAATAAATTATTTTTTACACGTTATAGGCTCAGTGGTTTGACCACAATTTCACCTGATGTTAAGTGACGATGTGGTCCAGGATGTTAAACGCACTGAGCGTAGATACTGGTCTCAAGTGATGCAGCCGGAACACACCTATTGGTATCTGGCAACCGGTTTTCGAACTTGAGGGTGGTAGCTACCCAGGTTGAACCCGCGTCCATTGACGCGGAATCCGGCCGCATTATCCACTACGCCATCATCGCTTCATATTAGATAATTAAAAACAAACCAATGTTGATTTAATATATAGTTGTTCGCCACCGTGATTGGTAATATGGGTCAGTGTAATATATATGTATAGTTGTATATGACAGTCCCTCCTATAAGATTGGTTTGCTCTATTTAGACCCTTCCCTTATTACCATTTCGTGCTCAGTTTGTACTACTTTATTTGTATACTAGTTGTGTGCTCACGGCTGCGCTCGCTTTTCATATTTTGTTCACTGCGTTTTAATTTGTTAAAATTATAAATTAAATAATAAAATAATGTAAAAATATTTTCTCATAAATTGAACTTGCCCGTAAAACTGTACATTGAATCGAATTACAATTAAATTTTTATGAGTTTTATTTTTTTTACGCGAAACCCTAATTATTTTCGAAAAGCGAACTTCAGCTATTTACCAAAAAAAATCCCGTCCAAAGATACCCAGCCGTTCCGGAGATTACCCATTATAAACAGACAAAAATTTTAAAAATTGTATTTTTGTTATAGGTATCGTTTATATACTCATATCTATTTAGTAAAAAATTAATTTTGACATTACACACAGACACATCAATTTTATTTATTGGTACAGATTAGTATAGATATATTAATCATATAATATGATACTGATATCCTTCTGTTATGTATATTACTAATTTTATACGTAAATAAAATTATATAATAGAATTATACTATTCGTTCAAACCAATTTTACTTCTTCCTTCTTTCCATGGTGGTTTGGCGAGGGTTTACGAATGAAGTGTTGATATATTACGTCAGCGCTCGGCCGTAAATTTCAACAAAATTCATAAACCAACACCTCTGAAAACACAACACAATTTTACACTTCGATGATCACCTAAGAAGATTACTGATTTACCTAATAATAAGTTCAAGGAAGTTTTAATGTCCAAAGGCTATTATAGGGTGGATTATTCTGTGAACGATAGATGTTTGAAATGACATCTCTCTCTGTGTTTCCGCTAAAACCGTTTATTATTATGAATTGTATTTGTATCGTTTATTAATGTAATTGTTTTTGTCGTTTACTCATATAAGCGCCATTTTAGAGACCAAATTGATTTTTTTTTTTAATTTTGATATGTCAACTTTTTTTAAGCAAGGTTATTTTTATAGTTGAACTTATGATTTTTCAATTTTTGTAATTATAGAAATAATATAAAATAGTATCAGTTAATTACTAACAAAAACCTTGATAAGTTTTAATTATTTCAATTACTCATTGAATTTAATGAATTTAGGTGGCTATCAACAAGTATCGAGATAAAAAAAAACTCATTAGCAAATAGTTAAATCTGTTCGTCATAAAAATATTAACACAAATCTGTATTTATAATCAATGAAAACAACAATCCTATTTTCTCTTATTGTTTTACTATTCATACTGATACTAGATGTCTAGTTTACTTTATTTAGCATTCTGTGTAACTAAATTGCGGGATAATCGCTACACTAACAGATTATACAATCAACATTAGTGAGCATACGAACTGTTATAACCCTTATTTCTATGTCCACAAAGCTTACTCAGCGTCTTAGCTTATGACGTTGTTTTATCACATGCACAATTTGCAATTAGGCATTTTTAGTTTACTTTATTACAAATTTCACTTTGTTCAGTCAGGATTTAAACCTCGCGGAGTTCGGTGGTAACCACTCAAATTCGGAAGTCAGTGACAGTTTAAATCTTTATAAAATATATAAATATTTTAGTAGTTCAATGTGTAGTTTTTTTTTAAAAAGACAAACAGGGGCGGTCTCCTAACAGAACGAATGAATGGAATTTGAGCTAGTAAAAAATGTTGTATTTACTATTTTAAAATTAAACGTTTTCTACAAAATGACAGGTCCAGTTAATAAAGTAAGATAATTAATTGATTCGTATGATAAATAAAATACGCGTGTATAAAAAATAAAGTTCGCGTGTAGTTTAAGAAAATCTAGGTTTAATTACGACAACAAAACATGAATTGCAGGCTAGTAATTATCGAGCACAAACTACACAGCAATCAACGTACACCCAATAAATTCATTGCATGACTTAAATCCAGTACTAGTATAGAAGTTTTACTTAACTTATTACGTCTTTGTTCTTTGAAAAAGAAGTGTTTGAACAATTTATTTATATTTTACTTTATTTTTATTGGCTAATAACTCTATAATTACTGAACCTATTTTTATGATTTTTGGTTTTAATGATAGATGAAACTTAGCCAGAAGTTCTATGGACATTTCATTAAATAAGTACAAGAAACAAGGTATCAGTGGCCTTTTAAATTTTAACTCTGATTGTTTGCAAAGAAGTTTCCCTTCAGAATATCGTATTATACATATATACTTCAATTCAAAGAGATTAGAAACTATTTCATGGAAGCGGAGCCGCTGGCAAATCTTGTGTAATACAATTTTACAATCAACATTATCAGTCTAATTTATGATAGTTCAATTTTGAACATACCTTAGCTTTCTTTACCTTTTCTACTTATAAGTTGCATTCGCTGGGCTGATTATTTTATGTGTACTTTTTAATTCAATTTGTAGTAAATCTATCGTCAAAATTTTTCTAAACAAATATCTCATTATATATAAATTAATTTTTCACGAATAAATATGCTGAATTATATTATATTATTTTTACTTCATTCAACGCATTTTATGTTAATAAAATTTAGAGTGAAAAAAATACATTCATATGTAATTTTAATTTAATTATAAATTATTATAAATTCATATCATATCGAATTGTGGATGAAATGAAAACGGAACGAAAGAAAGAAAAAAAATCTTAAATCTTCATAACGGTTTGTCATCCAGACGCAGTTGATCTTACCCGATGTAATAACAGGAGTAATATCGACGTAACCCGGGGTATAATACCTTTCCTTGAACTA
Source organism: Samia ricini (assembly GCA_014132275.2). NCBI lineage: Eukaryota > Metazoa > Arthropoda > Insecta > Lepidoptera > Saturniidae > Samia > Samia ricini. The sequence goes on from AP028159.1 coordinate 9,344,648, forward strand.
GATACAGTAAGGATATCTACAGGGTAGTAGGATTTAACTTCGGGAGGGCTGCATAATCTGCCTGCTACTTTGAATATTACACTTGAAATTAATCTTCATTCAAAAGGACCTGGTGGCCTACTGAATCGTTCATATACATGAAATAATATTATTATTATTTCTAACTAGCTAACGCTGTTGAACGGAAGAGCCTTTACACTTTTACCGTGACTTTAGGGACGAGTGCTGAAGGAACTCAACCGCAAAAAGGTAGCTAGCGCAAGAGTTACCAAAGTGGTACAAACCATAGCTTGGACGTTACCTGAGTGTAAAAAAATTTGCGGAATTTTGAACCTAGCTAAGTCACACATTTTTTATTAGTAATAATAAGAAAAAAAGGGTTCCTTACAGAACCCATGTACCTGCGTGTTACGTGAGTGTGTGGAGAATGTGTGCAGTATTATGCGTGTAATGCTTAATGTATGTTCAGTGTCACGTTATAGGGCTGGCAGCGGCGTCAAGGGCCTCTCCAGTTTGGGGAACGAAGCACGTCTTGCGCCGCCACCGAAGGGGGAATTATATTATATAGCACTTCTAAATTATACTATGTTTTAATTGTACATATAATATAAGACGTTTCAATTATACCAAGTACCAAGAAGATTTTTTCCCTTCAAAAAATTTAGGTTTGTTCTTTAAACTCTTTTCTCTATTTGGTTGAATTCTTTAAAATGTAAGGTTATAAATACTTCAAATAATTTTTCTTTCATATAGACTTAAAACACTAAAATGTGGTAAAAAATTGCTGATTTTTGAAATGATTTTGTTCACAAGTTTTTGAGCATTATTTTTTACGCGCAACCCTAATTATTTAAAAAATAAAAATAGCCTCAGTTAACTTCAGGTATCTGTCAGAAAAGTTTCCGTTAAAATTGGTCCAGCCGTTCCGGAGATAAGCCTGAACAAAAATCGGATAGACTGACAGACAACATTTTTTAAAATTGTGTTTTTGGTATATGTACGTTATATATACACATATTATATATGTAGAAAAAAGCTTTTAATTTCATAATACAAACAGACACTTCAATTTTGTCTAATTGTATGTATATATATATATATATTTTCTTATGATTATTTAAACGAAGAAATTTGATTTCAGAATCCTTACACTGATTTGTTTTTTTCAACGTGACAAGGTCGACAGTTTGATTATTCTAATAAAAAAAGTTTCAAGACGTTTGCTTACATTTACGAGTAGAAATATTTATTAAAATTATTGCAAAAACAATTTTTTTGCTGTCTATTATTGTATAATATTTGACTCCACCGCTGTGTGCCGTTGATTCCATGGACTCGTGTATATTTCTGTAATCGTGGTTTACGGACCGTTTCTGATTAATTAAAACTTAGTTTAGTAGTTGTATACATTTTACCAAATTATAATAGTATCAATAATAATCTATACTAATAAATAAAATTGAAGTGTCTGTTTGTAATGTCAATTTTTTTTTTTACTAATAAATATTAATGAATACGATACTTATACCAAAATACAATTTTTAAAATTTTTATTTGTCTGTCTGTCTGTTTGTTCCGGGTAATCTTCGAAATGGCTGGACGGATTTTGACGGTACTTTTTTGGTAGATAGCTGAAATTACTCCGGGTAACTTAGGGTTCTTTTAATTTTAATTTAATTAGGTTACCAGGTAAAAAAATTAAATCTCCTACAAATCCTGGCACAAAAAAATTAGGGTTCCGTATAATCAAAATAAAACGCAGTGGAGAATATATGAAACGCGGGCGCAGCCGCGGGCACACAGCTATTGTATAATAAATATACTTAAACGCGTATATTTCAGTTCATCATTTTATATTTAATAGAATTATTCGTCCAAAGGAACAGATGAGAAGAATTTATTTACCCATACTGGCTATTCTGAAATTCAATCTTGTATCAATAGTCTAGCTAGATGATACCAATCCTTCTAAAACGTTCCATAGAATTTTTGTGGTACTTCTGAATAAAATTTTCGTTTTATTACGTAATTTTTGCATTTGCCATGCGATATGCAAGTTGGAAACAATCCAGGCTTTTAAACACGCGCTAACTGTTTCTTAATTAAAAGATACATATTGTTAGTTCTAAAATTAGCTGTTATAGATTACACTTTAATTAAATAATAACAGTACGTATGACGTGTAAAGATCCGCTCTGAATGCATTGTACACACACACATAGATTTCACGCCTAATCGTAATAAATTTACTGTTTCGTTCACACGTAACTGTAATTATACTGTTTTTATTTTATTATCTAAGCATACCAGAGTGACTATATTGCACTTGATGGTAAGCCCAGTTAAAATCAAAATAAAAAATACTTTTTTTTCAATTTAGGCCCTAAGAAAGCGCATATGAACGTCAAAACACTACCACTGGTTCGGAAAATAACACAGTCCAGAAGAGCCGGTAAGAAACTCGATCTGATTCCTTTTTTTTTATAAATATGTACATATTATTTTTATATAAATAATCTAAATTTTCCAGTCCAATCTAAATCAGTAGCGACTATCGAAATTAAAAGTCTATCTTTGGTGACTTCTGTCAAGTCGTCCAACATGCCTTTTTACGCACAATTTTAGGACCCAGATTTGTATGCAGGAGGGTAAACATTGGGTAAAAGACTGTTCGACAGCTTTATGGCACGGTAAAGATATTGCGAATTTCTTGGTTTACATTGAGGTTATAGTTATCGTTAAGTTGTAGCTTGAAAACAGCGTGCGTGAATTTTTGAGATTCGAAAAAGTGGGGTAAAGGTTCGGTACTCTAAATATTATCAGAAAATGTAGAAACGTCCGTAAAATATTTATCCTCCCTTAGGTACATTTTATAAAAGACAATGACTTTCTGATTATCTATTTATCTTTGTGTTCGTTTACTTATAACTCAATAACCCCTAAATTGATGTACACAATTCTTTTTTAAATTACGGAATATTTTATGGAAAAATCCACCCATCCATTCAACCGAAAAACGTCCACTGCTGGACATAGGACTCCTCCAAATATCTCCACGACGACCGGTCTTGCACCATATGCAACCAACGGATTTCCGCAACCTTCACCAAGTCGTCGGTCCACCTTGTGGGGTCCTACTCAGGCTATGTTTTCCCGTGTGTGGTAGCCATTCAAGAACACGTTGGGCCCATCGGGCATCGGTTCTGCAAGCAATGTGCCCAGCTCACTGCCACTTAAGTTTAGCAATTCTTTGGGCAATGTCGGTTACTTCGGTTCTTCTGCGGATCTCCTCATTTCTGATTCGATCACGTAGTGAAACTCCAAACTCAGAAAAAATATAAGGACTGTGAATTAAATTGACATAAAATGAGCATCAGAAGGTTTCTTGCAGTATTTTACTTAAAACTATTCGACTAAACTATACTTAACAAATTCAAGATTGAATATTTGTTAAAAATATACTTACTTACCTATATTCTAATAGAGATGCAAGGTAATATTTATGAATAATAATAATAATATTATTAATAAGCGCATAAGTTTATTTTGCGTCATTTCAAAGCAGCACGCTATTAAAGTTTTAGTAACACTTTAGGAGAAAATTAATTCAACAAATTAGGTATTTTACTGCGCGCTAAAATCTCTAGGTAAAATTATTCAACAAGTTAGGTATTTTACTGCGCGCTAAAATCTTTAGGTAAATTAATTCAACAAGTTGTATATTTTACTGTGCGCTAAAATCTCTAGGTAAATTAATTCGACAAGTTAGGTATTTTACTGCGCGCTAAAATCTCTAGGTAAATTAATCTTAAAGTTACACGGTATTTAAAAATATCTATGTATATTTAATATTTGAAGCAATGATGGCGCAGTTGGTAGTGCGTTCGAATTCCGCGACAATGGACGCAGTTTCAAACCTATTTATTCAACTGTATAATGAGACTGGTCTTTTGGTGAAGGAAAATATCGTGAGGAAACCATAGCATAGTGGTAATGCATTTTTTAATAATTCTCGACTGAGTAGCTGTCACCTTCAAGTTTGAAAACCTATCGCCAAGCATCAATAGGTGTATTTCCACAGCTTTACATGAGAGCCAGTATTTCTAGCCTTAGTGTGTTTACTACATCGTCACTTAAAATCAGTTAGGATTGTGTTCAAACTGCTAAAGCTGCACATATTTCAAAAAAGGTTTATTGGAACTTTGTATGTTTATGTCCATGAAATTAGTATTACTTTTATAATTAGCAAATTCATTTAAGTACTAGAAATTGTAAAATAATAATTGTTAAGAAACGTTATCATTAAGAAATTAAATTTAATATGTTTATATAAAAAGTGAATTACAGTTTTCAATATATTTCTTATCGTGTTATATGTACTCTCTTATATTGATGTCAGTTTTATTACATTTTTTATTTCATAAAAACAACTAGTATCATTTGTTTCTAGTTTACTTTATTTTTATGTAATAATAAATAATATCTGATGAAAATAACTCCGTAAATATATGACGGAGGAGCGACCTCCGTAGTATTTTTAAAACGTGTGACGCCATCACTGCTGACGTCACAATCGTTGGTTTCACGATGATGATTCATGTTTGGGTCTGCGAAAGAAAACTTCACGAACTACTGGTAAGCTTCATATATTCCACTGGTTGTGTAACATAGTCCCCAGAGAGGTCCGTACTCTACGACGGCTCTTGGCAGAATGAATCGTGAAATTTTTTGATCCTAGCTAATGCTGTTGACCGGAAGGACCGAGTGCTGAAGGCACTCGCCGCAAAAGGTAACAACACAATGAATCGTGTAACGACCACTACTCGTATTCATACCAAAACTCGAGAATGGGAGTTTGACAAAGCCTTTTTTTATAAATTCTTAACATGAACTGAACCTATTTATTATAATTATTTGATTAATGTTTTTAATTATAATTGAACTGTAACTGAATTTAATTTAAATTAACAGTTTTAGAATATTAATCAAATAATTTTGATGACAACACGATTTGAAAACGTAATTCAAATGATTCGTTTTATTTAATTGCAACTGGATTTAAGAGTCACAATATCTTAAGTAAATAACTTAAATGTTGTGCCGATATATTATATATATAACATCATGTTTTTCCCTAAGCCAAGAATACTACTTACATATTATCTACTAATGGCTTCATTATATTGTGATTTATGATAGCAAAAGGAACGTTTGTCCGTGCTTTATCTCATAATGGTTGTAGAAATATTGAGCAATGATTATGAACTATATTATAATATGTATAAATATAATATAATATATATTAAGCAAAATATTTTATTATATTTTGACTGTGTGACAGCTAATTATGCCAACACACTAAAATGAGGCTTAAGAGGTAAAATAATTGTGAACGGACTATAAGAAAGGTTTACATTATTTTTTTTTAATTTTGTTTACTTACATAAAAAATTTGCAAAATTTTGGCTTACTTGATACTATATAAACTCCTGTTCTTTTGTGTCAGACCAGTGACGAAAGAAAAACAAATAGTAATAGCTTTTGAGGTACTTAAACATTTCTGTTTTTTTTACACGTTATAGACTTAGTGCTTTGACCACAATCTCACCTGATGTTAAGCGACGATGTGGTCCAAGATGGTATACACAATAAACTTAGGTACTGATTCTCAAGTGATGCTGCCGGAACACGCCTATTGGTGTTTGGAGACAGGTTTTCAAAATTGAAGGTGGTAGCAACCCAGGCAGGCATCATTAGAAAATGCCCTACCACTATGCTATGGTTTCCTCACGATGTTTTCCTTCACCGAAAGCTCAGGCCGATTTTAGAGTTGGATTGTTTGGATCGAACACGCGTCGATTGACGCAGCATCCGGCCGCACTATCCACAGCGCCATCATCGCTTCAAAAAGCGATTAGTTGCGCTACTCGTCATATTGTCTACTTTTATACGCTTTTACAGACATTTTTTTTTAGACATGTAAGCGTAGATTCGTTATACAATGGTTAATGGCAATGTAACTCTGAATGTTGGCAAATCGAATATTATAATTATTTAATTTGGCAAACAAAAAAGGGAACAGACAAATAGAAATGCAAAATAATGAAGTATAAATTTTAACCCCTTGAGCACTTACCCGGCGTTTACGCCAGCTTTCCATTGTTTTCCTATTGTCTTATTTTTATGGGTACTCAACACATTAATAGCCAAGCCGAATCTGTAATAAAAACACTTAAATATAAAAATCATAGGATCAAAACACTCTCTTGCTATAGTTAATATAAAAATAACGTTAAAAATTCATACGTAAATAAATGACATTTTCAGAACAAATAACTGTAAAATATTTAGAGGTAGTTATTAATAATATAACTTACACAAAAGTCAAACATAATATAATATAGTGTCTTGGGAAAAAAGTTCATTTAAAACTATATATTATAAGTTAATAAAATGTTGGAAGACCATTACTTGTAGATCTGTTTAACTATTTTTTGGTATGTAGTATGTAAATGGCGATATAGATCAAACTCTGGATGTGTCGAAGGCAAAAATATTGTAAGCTCGACACATTCGCATAATGGGATTATTTTAACACTAAGTAATATTATTTTAGGAGATACCGCATACTAATGTGGTGGTTTACGAAGAAATAACAAGTCTTGTCGATATTTTCGTGAGTACAAAGTTGAAATATTAACAGTGATAGTAAAACAAAATTTAGTAATTACTAATGCACGATACTGTGTTTATAAATAAATTAGGAATTGTTTTACCTATTAAAATAGTGCCGCACCATTTCTGTCCAATGCGTTTGGTATGCGCCGACCACACGGTCACGGCTTGTTCGTATGCAAATGACAATTTCATATGTTACTAATGGCTTGCTAGAGTTTTCGTATTACGTTAGCTCTTGTTCAGAAGTAGGGAAATTGTTTAAATATTAAATTACATAAATTTAAATATATTATAACTTTTAATAAATATTTAATGTATGTCTATTTACTGTTTTATATTTATATCTATTTTACCAAATTATTAAGTATGTTAGTACTATTATTTTTATTTAATTTTCGTTTACACAATTAAAATCGAAGTAAAATGAACGTACAGATATCTATACTAATACATAAAGTATCTGTATTTAATGTCCAAACAACAATTTTGTACTAAATACATATGAATGTATGTACGTTACCGACCACAAAATACAATTTTTTAATTTTTTGTCTCTCTTTCGGTCTGTTTGTTTGTTCCGGGTAAACTCGGGAATGGCTAAAACGATTTTGAGAGATTTTTTTTAGATAGCTGAAGTTACTCCGCGTAACTTAGGGTACTTTTGTTTTTCGAAAATAAATGGTGTTCCGCGAAATAAATTAAAACCCTTGAAATTTCGAATAAAATCCGATTCAAGGCACAGTTTCAATGGCAAGTGTTTGCATTTGTGAAAAAAAGTTTTCATTTGTCTTAATACCGAAAAAAATAATTAGGGTCCCGTATAAAAAAATTGAAATGCAATGAAGAACAATTGAAACGCGGGCCCAGCCGCGGGTACACAGCTAGTACACGGTATATAATGTAAGTTGCATAAATTTAACATCCCACAACGTTGAATATTAAAATTTTTAAAACGTCAAATTACACTTATGTAAATAAATAATTAACAATAACTAAGTAGGTAAAGTCAAAGAAATAACTCCGCGAAGTGTTTGTATATAGCGTGCATTGCGTACAGCAATCGCAATTAACATTGTTATGCTCTCAAAATTGCTAAAGATTAAATAATGAGGTCTGAAGCCATTGGTGGAATTAGCACTTAGCTTATTAACTAGTTTTTGTAAAAGACTTCTTTCTCAACACATAATAATTGAATACGTAACTAATAGCCCTACTCTTTTTAATATTTCGTTTATGAATATCGACTAATAATATTTTTATGGAAACAATAGTTTGTGGGGAAATATATGCTAAGTTTTACAAGAAATTTTGCCAACCAACATTGTCAGTATCCAAGTTGCATTTAAAATTGTAAATATTTTAACATTTGTAGAAATAGCTCATTGATATATATGTTTATAAGTGATGTAACTTGTAATATTAAAACTTCAATAATTATAAGGTTGGATAAAAGTCAACAGACATATTTCAACAATATTCAATTAACCCATTGAGCGTTTACGCCAGCTCTCCATTCAAAAATCAAAATCAAAATCATCTTTATTCAATTTAGGCCCTAAGAAGGCGCTTATGAACGTCTAAAACACTACCCCACCGGTTCGGAAAACAACCCAGCCAAGAAGAGCCGGCAAGAAACTCGATCTGGTTGTTTTTTTTTTTAAATAAATATAATACATATCATTTTTTTTCCTATTGTCTTATTTTTATGGGTACTCGGATAAATTAACAACCTTTGAAGCGATAAAGCCGTAGTGGTATTATGCTGGAATACCGGTCAATGGTAGAGCTCATTGCTTAGTTCTTGCTTTGACATAATATTGATAATAGTAGAAAATAACTTGTTCTTTTCTAAGAGCAATACGTGCCTATCAAAATCTGCTTGCAAATGAGTTTCATTGGAACACTCAACGTGCTTTATATCTGTTAGTTTTATCCAATGTGTTCAACACAGCTATCCAATGACCTGAAAGTTAATTCGACAGTCCGATATGGCATACATATTATTTGTAGGCTAAGCTACCACGATTAGTATAAACTTTATACACTAGGACTGATGTATGTTTTGCTTAATTTTCAAATTCCATGGTCAATATGAGTTTTTTGTGTGGTTATAAAACATATGTGTAGTTATAGATATTAGCCTGGTTCGCGTGTTTTAAACCCTTTTACAAGTAGTTTCTTTATAGGCTAACAAATTGAAGCGAAGAAGTTATAGTAAAAAAATATCCTAAATAATTCCTACCATGAATCAATAGAGGAATATAGTAACGTTAAATAAAAATGTGTTCATTAAACTGTAATTAATTTTTTACAACGGAATATAGGCTCAGTGCTTTGACTAAAATCTCACCTGATATTAACTGACGATGTGGTCAAGGATGGTAACACACACTAAGCCTAGAGATACTGGTTCTCAAGCGATGCTGTCGGAACACACCTATTGGTTTTTGGCTACAGGTTTTCAAGCTTGAGGGTGGTAGCAGGGTAAGCGAGCATTATTATAAAATTACCTACCACCATGCTATGGTTTCCTCACGATGTTTTCCTTCGCCGAAAGCTCAGGCTGATTTTAGAGTTGGATAGGTGGGCTCGAACCCGTGTCCATTGACGCGGAATCCGACCGCACTATCCACTGCACCATCATAGCTTCTTAACTAATTAATGTGTTAAGTAATAAGTAATAGATAAAGTAAGCCATAATCAATAATATCGACTTTATTGTTTTCAAGAGAACGAAAGGAAAAGTTAGACAACAATTAGTGAAGTTTCCTTAATTGACATTCTAAGGAATCGTTTTAATAAATGAAATAAGTCGTTCGTGTTCCGCATACTAGCGTGTGGAGTGTGGACTCTGGAAATATTTAAAGGAAAAAAAGTATATAAGACAAATAGCGGCGGTCGTCATGCTTCACAATGGCGTGCGACACATTTTGCCGGTAACCGTGAACGTGAAGACGTGATAAACACGCAGTGATGATATTATTACTATAACTGTAAGTAATTTACTTAATTATTTTAATGGTTATATTTTTAGATTACTAATATTAATTATTGCAATTATAAATAGGAGAATTTTCATAATTCACATTTCAAGTATTAATTTTTATTTTTTAACTAGCTATGCCAGGCAAGTGTTGCAATGCCACAGAAATATTTTTTGGGTTAGGGACCTTTGCGGGCGTTTTGCAGAATAACTCACCAAAGTTTCATCATAATCAATTGAATATTTTAAGAGTGCATAGAGGACAAATATACTTACTTTGATTTTTATATGTAAGACAAATAATCTATATTAATAATTCGGTCAAGGGGTACAGTAGACTCGATTGAAACCTTACCTGAATAATAAAACATAAAAAAATAATGATTTCGAGTCGACAACATAATATTCGCAAAATTCGGATTGTCGAGTATTTTGTTAAATTCTAATGGTGCAAATGGCAGTCGCCATATTGGACACACGGATGCCATCTTGAGTTCACTAAGGCCGATTCACACGTATTAGTGCCGATTCACACGTATCAGTGAAGTTACAGTTCCTATCTACCTTCATTTTGTAAAAGGTTGTGTATTATGAGTCACATTTCGCTCGAGCGAAGCCGGGTTTTCATCTAGTATTTATTAAAACGAACTACAGAACATAAAAACCCGTATTAAAAATAGTATAAAGAATAAAAATAATTGAAAATACTTTAAGTAAATATATAATACATATATCCGCATGTAGATCGAATTCTGTAAGGTAAATAATTTCTGTTTAGGATTTAGGATAAGAAATTGATATTTTGCAATTCATAACTTTTAACTATTCAGAATAAAAGGATATGGACATGCCTTTTATATTTCATTTTAATTTACAAAATTTTAAGGTGTAAGGAGTAGTATGTGTAATAAGTAAATAATCAAAAGCAATTAAAGTTTATTTGTAACAAAAAATAAATAATTATTTAATGTCTAACATATCAAGGAACTTTAGGAACTTTGTAACTAACGTTTTAAGGGATTATTATTTTTGAATTCTTGTATAATAGAAACGTGTAGATATTTTCGTCAAAGCCGTCTACTTAATTTAAACGCATCTATTATTGGCTTAATATGGGCCATTACATTCAAATTCTATTTAAACCCCGTTACATTCGTATATATCGACATATGTAACTCAGTCGTATAATAAGCCTTACTACCTTTTTTACAATAACTTATTCTCGCAAATATAGTCCGATTTGTCTCAAGTCGATTCATTGCATACGATAATCGGGAATACAGAATAGTGTTTTAACATTTTAGAAATCTTATTCTGTCACAATTTTTTCTTTTTCTTTTTTTTGAATATGCCTTCAACGCACATTTGGCATTGAATTTGCCAAAAGTTACAATTTTTTTTCATAGATTTATGCGTCTCATCTCTAAGAGTAAATATAAACATTTTGATTTGCAGTTAACTATTTAAATTTATGTAGCACCTACCAAGCACCGAAGGACGTAGCGTGGGTAGGCCCCCCATAAGGTGGACCGACGACCTGGTGAAGGTCGCGGGAATCTGCTGAAGGCGGGTAGCACAAGACCGATCGTCGTAGAGATCTTTGGGAGATACCTATGTCCAGCAGTGGACGTGTTTCGGTTGAATGGATGGATTGATGTATATACATATAATTTTCGACTTGTTTAACTATAGTTATGATGTCTAACCGAAATATGTGGAGTAAACATTTTGTGTTTGTTTATACATGAATATATATATACATATATATTATCCGATAGATTTTGTTATTTTTACAACGTTGCTAACAATTTCTACTTCGTTTGTTAATATGGAAAATATTACTGTTTGTTCATATTGTATATCAAATCTATGTCTACATTCATCCAGCATTTAAAACCTTCTTCGTAATCTTATCGTATTAATATTTGATGCCATATAACTCTATAGGAGCTTGACTAAATATACAAAGTAAAATGCTAGCGATTTTAAAATACTTTTCTATACGAGAAGAAAGTAAGGAAATAATCGTATGTTTATAAAAGCAATAATGTCAAGAGTCAAACAACTCGAATAGAATTGTTTGTTTGTGCCGGTCTGCCTCTAAATTTGTCGGCGCCGCGCGGTATCGATCCTGGCTTGTATCTTCGCGTTAATCCCAACTTAAGTGCGGATTAACTGCTTGCCTGGTTGCTTAAAGAAAACACAAATTTGATAGTTACAAGGAATCTCTATTACATTGTAAATGGGTTTATCATGTATAGTGAATGAAGTGAATATTTCTAATAAGTTCATTGTAATTGTAAAATGGCAAATTAAATTCATTCAAAACATTATATCAAGAAGAAAACTTCGATCCTTCTGAAGTCATTTATTACCACCACCTGCAATATTTTTTTATTTAAAACTAGCTGTGTGTCTGCGGCTGCGCTCGCGTTTCATTAATTCTTCACTGTATTTTTTTTTTATATGGAACCCTAATTATTTTCCCAATTTTTTTTGCTTCTAACATTAAGTATAGAAATTTCTCAGAAATTCAAATACCTATTAATAAAACTGTGCATTGAATCGGATTTTATTAACATTTTCATGGGTTTTTACGCGGGACGTGTTTTTTATTTAAAAAAAAAATAAAGTAGCCTAATTTACGCGGAGTAACTTCAGCTATATAAAAAAAAAATTGGTGCAGCCGTTCCAAAGATTACCCAGGCCAAAGAAACAGACAGACAGTCAAAAAGTTAAAAACATTTTTTTGGTATAAGTTTTGGTTAAAAAATATTTTCACAATAAAAGTAGACTTCAATTTCATTTATTAGTAAAGATACCCACCCAGTTTTTATTATTGTTGCGCTCTCACGAAACAGCTTACTGATACTTCGGATTAATCTGAATAATACATTCGAATCGGTTCACCAATTTTGTAGAGAAAACGCGTTTAGATACTCAACTGGGAAGGTTCTTTCAGTCGCTGCTAGCGCCATATAGCAGTACTGCATACATTTTAGCATCAAACTGTATGCACATTCTTGCACATCACACGCAAATAAATGGCTTATCTACCTTTTTTTCTTAAAAAAAAAATTCATACGGTTACTAAGACAAGGTTCACACCATTTAGTTGCACTTGCGTCAACTAGGCTGTTTCGACTGATTGTCTCAAGCACTCGTCCCAAAGCTCGAAGAATCTATAAAGTTCGCTCGACAACCATCCGTCCATCCATCCATGAGAGACGTCTATTGCTGGAAATAAGTCTACTTCAAAATTTACACAACAACTTTTCTTCAGTCACAACCTTCACCAGGTTGCCGGCCCATATTGTGACGGGCCCACCCACGCTGCATCTTCTGGTACGCGGGAGTAATTCTAGAACCCGTTAGCTCCATCGGGCATCGGTTCTACGAGCAATGTGCTCAGCTCATTGCCACTTCAGTTTGGCAATTCTTCGGACAATGTCGGTTACTTTGGTTCTTTTGTGGATCACCTCATTTCTTATTTGAACACGCAGTCGCGGTCGACAACATTGGTTTAAAAAAAATTAAATATTAATAACCACTACTAAAAAATTATAATAAACTTTAATTTACAAAGCATTAAAGATTTAAAAAAAAAAAGCGTTTTTTTGTGAATAAAAACAACCAAAATAAAAGTTTCAAAATGTTGTGAAGTTTATCTGTAAACATAAATACAAAGTATGCAGAGGATAACAATAAAGTAATTTAGTATTTTTTTTACTATGTAACAGAATTCACAAATAATTTTACTAAAGTTTTAATATCCCGACCACCTTTTTGTTGTTTATACAAAATTAGGTAAATGACATCCCGCCTGATTTATTCAGACCTAAATTCAATAGTAACTAAGCTTCACATTTATTGGCTTTCCGTCAAATTACCTAGCTTTCGAAGGTTCGAGCTTTGTTCACCAAAGTAAATTTATTATTCGTTTTAGGCAGGACAAATTACACATGGAAATTTCAATAGGTACCTTATTGTTAAAATTTGTTATTATAATTTTATCGATTCAAAGTTTATTTAATTTATATAAACAACCATTTTTTATCAATAATACATATCTCTGCATAGTATATAATAGGCCAGTCAAAATCAGTTTTATCTTAAAGGTCTGGCTTAAATGTTCATATAAAATGTCCACTACAAAGTTTGTCTGTTGATTCTTTGTCAGCTAAATGCTTATATCAATCAACATATTATACAAAATAACAATCGTATATATAAGTAGTGAGTACAACTCACAACACTATTCAATTTATTACAAAAACATTTTCTGAAAAAAAAAATCGTTTCATTGTCTAGAAACGTACAGATTGCTCATAATTTCTTCAAACACAAACACAATTTATTATTAAAGCCGTAACAAGCGGAGAAGCAAATTATTAACGATCAGTCTTGGTCCGTAAGATTTTGTCCTAATTATTTCCATTCTGCTTTTAGTACTGAAGTTGGACATTTGTTAACGAAAGTATCAAAGTTTCCTCGATAGAAGATTTATGATTATTATTATCGCAATGGTCAAAGTAATAATAAGTCAGCTTTAGACGTATTTCTAAATTTCAACAAATATAAATGTAACAACAGTACAATCATAGTTTAGTTTTAACAATCAAGAATTTAACCTTGTAAATAAACAACAGTTTTGTTAAGCGATTCGCGATAATCGTTGCTTTTCTCTGTTTAAAAGAGGCTTTTAAGTAAGCTTTTAGCATATACGTTTTTGCCAAACAAATTATTAAAAGGAAAATTGAACAGAAAAAGTATGTTACTACCATGCAAAAATAATTTACTCTCCACATAAATTTCAGTACAGTTTAAACGCTTAGAATTAACCGATTTAACCTTAATCGAATCTTGAAATTAGGGTAAAGCACGTTTTGCTAATTCAGGTACTTCATTTGTAAAAGTACTCCCGTGAACCGACCTATTATTATAGCGTGTAAGATCTCTTCAGCTAAGCATTTAGTTGTTGTTTTCAAAATATATCATTTTTGCTTAAGCTGAAATATATTATTTACATATTATTTATATATATTTATTTATTAATATATAAAAGAGCACACACATAGAGAAGCAAAAGAACAAGCTAATGAAAATAACACCAAAAGAGCGCACACAGTATAAACGCATAGTATTAATAAGGTCTCTGGTTACGCCAGAGGGATGTGGGGGACTATAAAATATATATATATTATAAAATATATATTATTTTTATTTATTATAATAAATAAACAAAAATTATAGTGTCTGTTTGTAATATCCAAATTTTTTGTATCTCTCTATCTGTTTATTCCGAGTAATCTCCCTAACGGCTCAACCGATTTTGACAATATTTTTTTGGCATATAGTTGAAGTTACTCCACGTAACTTTGGCTACTATTATTTTTCAAAAATAACTAAGGTTCCGCGTATAAAACTCATTAAATTGTGAATAAAATCAGATTCGATATATTTTTACTGGCAGGTACCTATTTGAATTTTTGACGAAGATCTTTGCTTTATGTTAGTACCAAAAAAAGTTTGGAAAATAATTCCGTATAAAAAAAACAAAAACTATATTACGCAGTGAAGAATCTAATACGCGGGCGTAGCCGCGGGCACATAGCTAGTCTAGTATAATATGTATCTTAGTGTCTTAAATAGACCTTTTTATATTAGAAAATTATAATAATTGTATTAATAGGTCAATATAAATCAACTAATAGATAAATGGTTCTATTTATATGGTATTCTTTCGATTGATTGTACGATAAATAAAAAAATACGTATCCGCATAATTTTAGTCACTTGGCAATCGTTTCGAGAGCTTTGATTCTTAACCAATCCTTCCTTCAATTATAACTTAAGAATTGCTATATTTTTTACAAACTATACTTACTTAATTACAAGTAGATACATAATCATTGCTTACATGATCGCCATTAACCACCCCTTGACCCCGTCCCCCATGTCATCAAAATAAGCAAACTAAACAGGGGCCGTTAAATATAATATAATGTTAAGATTCACCCAACCTTAGTCAAGCATTGTGATCGGTATTACTTATTTTTATTTACTTTTTTCCCACCATATCATATTACGATCTCAACCGAGACAAGAAATGCATGAGTCGAAATTACACGCGTTAATTAATCACATATTTCAGACGGAACAAAGAGCGCCCTTTAATCGAAGAATCCGTTACAATAAAACGAGACAACAAAATAACTCTCTAACATCTGTTCAGCCGGATGATGATGCAGATACATCACTCGTCTCTTATTAACAGTGACGAGCTATGAAACAAAGACCTAATTTTTAATAAAATACAACACCCGTCTTAGTTATCATAAAATTTCTACCGACATCTTAGCCATGTCTAAGAATAGTATACCCCCATATATTCCCGTGAGTGTCGTAAAAGGCGACTAAGGGTTAAACCAGGGAATGCACTGCAGCATCGTCTTAGCACTACAAACACCTACTGCGATCGCCAACCCACCTGCCAAACGTGGTTATGGCAATCTCCTCGTTATTAGGGTATACCTATGTCCAGCAGTGGACGTTTTTGGGTTGAATTAATACAAAAGCGATGGCCGCGGGTAAATATTATGCGGTACCGAGAGCTACCAATGTGTATGAAGACATAACTTTCAAAAATAGTTTACCCACATACATTACAGAAGAAAAATAAAAAATTATAGATATTTTACCATAATACTTACTATTGTTCGAGATAATGGTACTCTATAAAAAGCATGTTGAATTCTGTCAGTAATCTATATTACAATTTGTAAACAAGAGAGTAAATAAATAATATAAAAAAAACGGTGGCATTTATTAGTTTGTATTATATTTTACAAAAATAAACGAATGGTTTTTATAATTATGAAGTAGAGTTACTAATTTGTATATATTAATTTGTTTAAAATTTATTTAAGCATACATTTAACGTAATAGGTCAGCCAAAATGAATAATTTAAAAGAATACCTCTTAGTTCATACGCAAGTTTTCAAAGATGAAAAATAATGTTATTTGTATGAACAGATTTATATCGTATGATCTATTATAGAGTAAGGTTTAATACTTGAGTAACCAGGTGATTTTGGCATGAAACAATACAATTAGGTAGTTGAATGATGACCTTCCACCTGCAACTATGAACTCAGAAAATTATGACCAAAATAATAAAAAACACTTTGAAAATAGATCATATTATAAAACACAAAAAAAACATCATATTATAAGTATTCATTGATTTAATGTAATATTGATAAAGCTATACTAATAAATAAAATTGAAATTTCTGTTTGTAATGTCAAATTTTTTTTTACTAAATAGATATGAATGTATCTACGATACCTATACCAAAAAACATTTTTTTATAAATTTTGTCTGTCTATCTGTTTGTTCCGGGTAATCTCCGGAACGGCTTGACAGTTTTTGGCGGGACTTTTTTGGTAGATAGCTGAATACACATCGGGTAACTTAGGGTACTTTTAATTTTCGAAAATAATTAGGATTCCGCGTAAAAAAATTAAAACTCCTAAAAAATGGAATAAAATCCTAATCAATGGAAAGTTTTACGGGTAAGTTTTTCTATTTATTAGAAATATTTTTACTTTATCTTATTACAAAGAAAATTTAGTGTTCCATATAAACGAACACACGAAACGCGGGCGCAGTCGTGTTATACAGCTAGTGTTAAATATATTAGAGATTCGTCCTTTATATTTGTAGGGACAGACTTCTCAATTTCAAATGTTACTAAATCAGATAATGACATTGTTTATTATATTTCTCCTACTCAGGATAAAATATACTTATCCAACAATACAGTATAACTTAAAAACAGAATAAAGGTCTTAAATTATTCTGCAGTATCGTTATGAAATTTAGATTTAAATACTTTATGATTAAGTTGTATTGGATTGGTATTTACATCACTGAAAAGCAAATATCAATACTTTCTTTATTTTGTTCTACCGATTTGATAATCATCACGCATCACTCCAATAGCAAAAACTGTGATCCACTTGGTAAGATCCTGGCACACGTCGATTACGCGTATTACTTATGACCTGGCCTTTATTTAGAACGTCTTCGATCTGCTCAAGAAACGTTTGCATAGATTAACTCATACCGAATAACCCGTTCATAAGTTTTTATTAGCTACAAGCGCAAGCAAATAAAAAATACACTCTTTGAGACTGATATTGGAGTTTTTTACAGGTGATAGGATTTATAAAATCGCTTAAGATTGTTTTTGAGTTCATACATAATAAAGAAAAAAAAATCAACTCTTTATATAATAGCATAGATACTTGAAAGAGTAAATAAAACAAAAGAGGGTCGATTGTTCATGGCAATAATTCAACGTCGACTCATAAAAATGTTTGGAAGGGTGACGAAAATTAGCAAATGGGTACTAATTGTGACCCTCATCGAGAAGGGTGGACAGACAAGGGTACAAATTTACAACAGCCGACAACGACCTAGTCTAAGCTGTGAAGTATTGATTAGAAGCTCTATTTTTTATTGTTGAACGTAGTCCGATATGATAATTAAAGCTGACAAAGAAAGTTATAATATTATTTATGGTTACTTATGGTTTATAGTTCTTACACCAACTACCGCCAAAATATTTATATAGTGCGAGCAGGTAGAAACTTTAACCAAATCTGTAAGCTACATGACTTTGATGTATTCTCCACTAATTTAGTATCTGCTAGAAGACAGCTGAGCTTGGACTTTTTTGTTAATCGTGTCATCTTATAATATCTATTATTTAATGTTTAATATCATTTTCTCTTTTTAAATTTAGGTTAAAATAAGTTGATATAACGTTGTGACTTTATATCACATGTGTATTTCCTAGGAATTTAATGTCTATTCGTGAAAATCTGTAATTGGCTAATCAGTGTATATTCTTAGTGCTATATCGTTTTATTGCTGTAGATTTTCCATATAAATAAATAAAGAAATATATTCCTATCGCAAAATATAGAACTGAAATAGAATTAGATTTGTAACTCAAAAATTAAAAGATTTTTTTTAATAATATTGTTACTTGCGTAAAATGTAGAACAAATCAAAGGTCATTTAAGTATTACGTAAGGGATACTTGAGTCAATCTAGACTCCATTCTAGATTCTAGATAAGTTGCTCTTGCAAATGGTAAAGGAAGTATTGTCATAATTTTGAAAGTAAAACTTAATATAAATAAGTAAAACATGCGTACATAATCCGCTGACACCATATCATAAAAAATATGTAAATTGTAGATCCCGCACACAAGTCACATTAAGACCCCCTCATATAAAATAAAGACATGAATTGATATATAAACATTGGGATGCTAAGAATAGTGATTTGACCGAATAACGAATATTCGGTGAGGCTCTTGGCCGAAGCACCGAATATTCGGCAGACGAATATTTGGTAACACTTAGTTTTTCGCGGATGACAAGTTTAATAAACCTGCATCACTAAACTACGTGTGATGACGACGCGTCATGGGCTTCTGCTTCATTTGTGATTGATCTTCTAAATGCGACAGCAGACCCTTGCAAGTGGTGAACGCAGAACAATATCATAACCTAGCAGAATTTGCTAAGATTTATTTATCATCTCCGGGTAGCAGTGTATACAGTGAGTGCCTATTTTCAAAAGCCAGGATAATGTATGAAGAAAAGCATAATTGTTTACTATCAACAAATGCTGGAAAAACTATATTTATTCATCATAACTTATCATAAATAGATTTTAAGTATATATTAGTGCTTAAGTTATTGGTAAAATGAAAATCGTTGTGAGTAATACTATTAATTTTTCTTTCGTGATTTACTATTCGATGTTCGGCCGTAAAGTTCACAATATTCAGCCGAATAACGAATAGGGCAAAATAATAACCGAATACCGAATAGTTGTCGAATTTCCGTGCCATCTTTAATATATAAAAATAATAATAATAAAAAGGTGTAATGGGACACCAGATAGGAACGAAGTTCCTTCGGATAATATAGAAGCAACACAATTAGCAAAAAAAAAAAAAACGGCTTAATTTTATATATTCATTTTTATTTCTATTTTACTTACTGGTTTTTATTTATGTACAGAAAAGTATTTAGGAAATTTAGTATTTGAGAAAATAACAAGTAACATAATTAAAAATAAATGAAACAAAAACATAGTAGTTCCAATTATTAAGTAAAAATAAAAAAAACATATATCTTTATTTTTTTTTCGACAATATAAATTTGTATAAACAATTAAATCAAAACATTTTTCATCTGCGAAATTGACGTTAAAGTCATGAGTATATACTATGTATTGGCGAGGCGGAGTTGAATCAAAAAGAGAGGGATGAGAGAACGGAAAGAAAGAGGAAGAAAGAGAAAGCTATTATAAACTATTCGCTTGTGTACACGACTATAGCACTTCCGTTATATTTTTCTTACGGTTTTAGTCTCACATTTTTTTCAGTTCGATCATGCATCCTTATCTCTTCCAGGCTGTCGTAAGGAACTTCTTTTCAAAAAAATATAAATGTATGAAAACAATGTACAAATTATGTAAATAAATGTCGTTTACAAGGAGCTTTGTTTTAAATGATAGTTATAATATATTTCAACATTGATGAATTGTATATTTGTATAAGTATGTAAATTATGAGTGATAAGCTTAACAAAAAGCGTCATAAACGGAAAATGATTGATGTAATTTATCAAAAGACGCTTCAGTAGTAATAATTACTTTCCTAAAAAGTTATTTTCATTAGAAACATTTTGCATTATATCTCATTATCTACGATGTATATCTTTTTCATTTTTAAAAGTCATCATATTTGGATCGTCTGAATATGAATATGTTTATCGCGTCCTAGATTCTTTGGCTTGTTAAACAAAAAAAAAACGGAAGGCGAATGTAAATAAAATTCACGTAAAAGTAAAAAAATGTCAACGAGAAAAAACGTAAAATTGCCTCCTAAATACACCGCATTCATATGAACAAAATGTTATGTTATTAGCTGAGTAAAAAGCTTACGGAATTTGTTAAGATATTTACTCTCGTTCACTCGGCTTGCCATATTCAGCTGGAGGTAACGTAATAAATGGAGGTACCTTTATTTCAAGTAGCAATAATGATATATTAACAAAATTAATGCTAATATCGAATGTGATTACTATTGTAGTGATTTTTCTGTATTTGATTGATAACGTTTGATATTTTTTTTTGTATGGGAAAGAAAACAAAATAAGACAATTACAAGAATATGTCTACAGCAAAAACTATACTAATAAATAAAATTGAACTGTCTGTTTGTAATAATACATATGAATGTATGTAAAATGAAAAATTGTCTATCTGTCTGTTTGTTTCCGATAATTTTTACGGGTCAATGCACAGATTTACGAGCAAGTGTTTGAATTTATGAGAAATATTTTTACTATGTCTTAGTAGTAAAATGTATAATGAAAATAATTAGGCTTCCGTTTAAAAAAATTAAAACGCAGTGAAAAGTATGTGAAACGCGGGCGTAACCGCGGGTAACACAGCTAGCTGTAAATATTTTTTTTTTCTATAAATATTTTCACTTTTCCTGTTCACATTTTAAAATACTGGCTAGTATTAAAATTGAACAAATTTATTTTTTAAACGTACATTTTTTTTATATACGTTGGGATATGCTTAAGAATATAACAAAATAGACAAATAACGTAATAAATGGAAACGGTATAAGAAACGAATTAAATGTAAATAAAGCGAAAAATATAGTATATAGAAAGATGAAATTGAGTAAATACATTTAAAACAATTATTCTCACATCGGCAATTTCATCACTTTACTCGAACTATAACAATATAGATCAACAAATTCAAGTATTCCCAAACTCTTGAAATCATATTCCCAATTTTCGTTTAAACGTTACAAACTGCGCGCCATCTGGTAAAATTTGATAAACTATTTGAAACTTTGATCTGAACTAATAAATGTGAATGATTGTAATGAAGCATTACTATTTCAATATCAAATTACAAATGAATAAAATTGCCATAGATTAAATACTATCATCTTTTATTATATTTCCAAAAACAGTATGTGTGTATTATTTTTTAAAATTTCCAATATGCATTATCGACAAAACGATATTAAATTGGTTTATAGTTCGCCATCATTTGAGACTGTAAAACAATTATTTATTTGCGCATTTCCTCGTTCTTTACAGGCATCTTCAATGTTCAATCTAATATCTCATTTCTTGTAGCTTGTACCTAATTATAAATTTAGTCGACAATCGCAGTTTGTACTTAATTTAGTCCTGGTTACATGACATAACCTAAAAATAACTTGAAATACGAGTTTATACGAATGAATTCGTAGTTACTTACCAGCTTTATCTACGAATATATTTTGTGCCTTCATGTGTGTATAATTACAAACTTTAAAATTAATACTTACATAATCTACACTAATAAATAAATTGGAGTGTCTGTATGTAATGCACAAATTTTTTTTACTAAGTCGGTATGAATGTATATACGATAACTATACCAAAAATATATTTTTTTAAATTTTCGTCTGTCGTTTTGTTCCGGGTAATCTGCGGAACGGCTTTACGGATTTTGACGGGACTTTTTTTGTTAGACAGCTGAAGTTACCGCCGGGTAACTTAGGGTACTTTTAATTTTCAAAAACAATTAGGGTTCCGCGTAAAAAAATTAAGACCCATAACAAGTTGAATAAAATTAGATTCAATGCACAGTTTTACGGGCAAGTGCTGGAATTTATAAGAAATATTTTTACTTCATTTTAGTACTGAAAAAAAAATTAGGGTTCCGTACTAAAAAATAAAATGCAGTGAAAAATGTATGAAACGTGGGCGCCACCGCGGGGACACAGCTAGTTTATAATATGTAGGGCTATTTTATAACGTATTGTATAAATTAATCATTGTTTTTAATAAAAAGTAAAACTATAAATAAACTCTTTTGTATGATAATTTATTGGTTTTGAAGATTTTATATTACTATTACTGTACAACATAATCTGAGTTTGTTATTTCTCAATTACATTATTGAAAAGATACTAAAGGCCAGACTCATTTGTTGATCAAGTATCTATAAAGTATCTATAACCCCAAAATCACATTTTTAAACTAAGCTTTTTTTATTACAAAATAAATAATATTACGAATAATTTTATGATAAAATGTGTACTCCAATAAAAACAAAAGAAAAGTCATAAAGCATAATGTTCGTTTGTTTACTGTAACGAGATCCACCTTGACACTAAATCTGCCTCTAGCAATGTCTCTAACAAACTAAGATGTACTGATTTTTTTCTATTTTAATCTCACAATCTTGTACATTTATTTATTTAAAAGTGTAATAGTGATTTATATTTATTTTGGGTTTCAATCTACTAGAAGAATTTTAATGCTCATAGAATTAGTTCGGAAAGGGAACATGCATGTTAACTTCCAAGTTAATAATATATTCACAGCACGTGTTACGCGTAAATGTGAATGGAACTTTAGACGTGTCCGAAGCGAACGTCTCTATCCTAAAAACACTTCAAATATTATAAACACTGTTTGATGTTGATGTTTCATATATTTCTGTTTTTTTTTACACGGTATAGGCTCAGTGCTTTGACTACAATCTCACCTGATGTTAAGTGATGATGTGATCGAGGATTGTAAGCACACTAAGTCTAGAGGTACTGGTTCTCAAGCGATGCTGCCGGAACACACCGATTGGTATTTGGCGACAGGTTTTCAAACTTGAGGGTGGTATAGCTACCCAGGCGGGCATCATTAGAAAATGCCTTACCACTATGCTATGGTTTCCTCACGATGTTTTCCTTCACCGAAAGTTCAGGCCGATTTTAGAGTCAGATAGGTGGAGATCGAACCCGCGTCGATTGACGCAGAATCCGGTCGCACTACCCACTGCGTCATCATCGCTTATATCGCTGGTATTGAAAAATAATTTTCTCACATTGCCATAAATCGAGCTAGAGCTATTTACAAATATAAATTAATAAAAAAAATTACTAAAAATCAACATTTTTAATAAAAATATAATTTAAAATTAATGAAATTTTGCAATCGACAAGTTATATTCTACCATTGAAAAATTATTTACAATCAGTTATGATGATAATGTCTAAGAAATGGCCAATTTTCAACTAAAATGAACATAATATGAATTGTAACGAAGCTAACAATACCGACATCCGCCTTTATGTGCTAGTCATGTTTTTTGGCTTTTAGTACATATTTGTTATATTTTATTATATTCGTTGACATATACAATATAATTTTATAAAAAAATGAAAAAAGAAATCATCCGGAAAACTTGTTAGCAGTGTTCTATCATTCTTTCCTCACCTATGTATGTATATCGTAACGATTCAAAGGGTATATTAGATTACCCGTGGGTAAAATTGGTTTACCTTTTTTTATAACAAATATTTACTTTTTCGTGAGTAAAAAATAAAATATATTTTGCTTTTCTATATATTGTTTGGCTTTGTTTGTTACTGTATTATTTTCTTTTAAAGTTTTATACATCAATCATTACATATAATATATTGATCTATACGTATGTAGGAAATAATAGTTAAGTGGATGGATAATGAACTAATTTTTAATGTAAAATAGCTTTACAGTAAGGAGTATTAGATAATATTGAATTGTGTATCCTGTTCACCTTTAAACGACATAGTTGATAATATAACGTAGGTTTACTAAAAAAATAAGAAAAAGTAGTTATGTAAATAATACAATATACGAGTTAAATGGAAAAAAACTTTTTACAAACACGGGTCTATCATGATGGAAGTTGACACGGAATTAATACTGTGTGTGACATGTTCATCTAAACACATCTAAAGCGTAAGTCCTGCCGAGGTTTTAAGGTTTAAGGTTGTACTTGACATAATTTTTGCTGAGTTTATCACGGATTTTACGCAAAAAAAGATTTTTATCTTAAATTGGTATATATAAATTGGTAGAAGAACGTGCGTTAAAAGATCTTGTTAAGAGGACACACGGTCGGCATTAGATTTGAAAAGTAGGTATTTTAGAAATCTATTGCTATAGCGAAGCGCTTTGAAGAAAGAGTTATAAAATACGAAAGGGGCAACTGTAGCTCGGACTGATTTGACTTATGCAAAATAAACGAAAACATAACTTCGTAGTATCGTGTTACCTCCTCCAAAACTCAATCGATTTTTAATTTTATTTCAGTTACAGAATAAGAAATACTTTGGCTATGCCTCTATATTTTGCGTTATTAAATTTTATTCATCAAATTTCTTTAAGGAATTTCAGACAATGACGGTAAAAATCAAGCATTTTTTCATTTTCAAAAGCTCCTAGTTAATACAATAGCTAATTTATGGAAACAATCAAAGCTTAAGGCCATGGCGGTGGTGGATACATATTATTTAGTACATAATATATTTACCATAATGTTATCATCCAGAGAGAAAACAGGGGACTACGTTTGTATGGAATAAATGCCGCTAGCATCTCCTGTTAATAACTGTGGTTCACTCAAATGACTACTTTTAATAGGATTTTTTAAAGTACCGTGTAGGCCCAGTGCTTTAACCACAATCTCATCTGATTTTAAGTGACGATGTTGTCCTGGATGGTAAACAGACTAAGCCTAGAGCAACTGGTTCTCAAGTGATGCTGCCAGAGCACAACTATTAGTACTTATTTTGGCGACAGGTTTGCCAACTTGCGGGAGGTAGCTACCCAGGCGAGCATTATTAGATAATGCCCTAGCACCATACCATGATTTCCTTACTTCTGATTGCGAGTGCGGATTCTGGCCGCACTACCAACTGCGTCATCATAGCTCCAAAGAAAATAAAGTACAGTCCCAATCCATGATGGCCATCGATAGATCAGAATCTACCACGGTTTAAAACCTCTAAGTAGGTCTAAAATACTCTCGCTGATTCCAGAACGTGATGCGCAGAAACGAGTCACGATGACGAACTTTATTCATAAATGTACTATGGTCGCGAGCCAGTCGGGCTAGGTTGACCTAACATCTCGCTGATTGCTGAATCTACACTGGCTGACTCCGGAACGCCACGTGCCGAAACGAGTCACGATGACTGAGTTTTCACCATGTGTATGGTGGTCATAAACCGATCGGGAACGATAGACCTAACACCCCCGCATCACTATATATAATAGTCATATATCTTTCTTCGCACATTTATCAATTTCTTTAAGTAATTGGTTAAATAACACTTAAATAACACTAACGTTTAAATAACAAATACACACGTATTTACAGAGACATGAATTTTGATGAACATGATGAAAGTTTATTATATATATACAAGTTATTTAGCAAATAACATTTATTTGCAATGTAAGTCAATATTTACATATAGATAAAACCGTTGATATGTTTGTAATCCATTTTGAATGCGATGCCGTTTAGTTTCTCGAACCAAATTTGGTTTTATAACCTTAAACCAATCCAATTCTAAATTGTTTTAACGGTAAACATTACTCATACTTATATTTGGGGATGTGGTTTAAAGAGGTGTATTATATTAAGATTATATAAATGATTAAATCCTCGATAATAGATAACAAAGAGAATTAATAACCAAACAAATAGTGATAAAATTTACTTAAAAATTGCTTCAAATAAAGTGCATTTTAATTTTGCAGTAAAAGCATTACTCATTTCGTTGACATAAAATACCTTTAAGTTAGTCAAAATGTGTGTTAAAAAAATATTTATACCAGTTTATATTTAGAGAAATATAAAAACTATAGTGAAAAGTGGACATAGCAACGATCGATTACACGTTTCGTTAATAAAATAAGGACATCATTTGAAAATAGAAGAAAGTCATTGACTGAGTAGACCATATAATTTGGGCGGTTTATAAGACCTTATTAAAGCGGTTCCTCTTAACCTAGATCCCTAAAAGGGGCATTAGCGATGTACAGGTCAATGCCGCCATCATTGGTAAAAAAAAAATACTCATTCTCATTAAACAACCTTTTTTTGATAATTCTAGCTGTGCCTGCGGCTGCACCCCGCCTTTCATATGTTCTTCACTGCGTTTTAATTTTTTTTAAACGGAATCCTAATTATTTTCATTATAATTTTTACTACTTAGACATAGTAAAAATATTTCTCGTAAATTCAAACACTTGCCCATAAATCTGTGCATTGAATTGGATTTTATTCAATTTTTTATGAGTTTTAAGGTTTTTTTTTACGCGGAGCCCTAATTATACCCTAAGTACCCTAAGTTACCCGGAGTAACTTCAGCTATCTACCAAAAAAAGTCCCATATAAATCCATCCAGTCCTTCCGGAGATTACCCGGAACAAACAGACTGACAGACAAAATTTAAAAATTGCTTTTTTGGTATAGGTATCCTGTTATACATTCATATTAATTTAATTAAAAAAAATTGACATTACAAACATACACTCCAATGTTATTTTATTAGTAAATTTAGTAGTATAGATAAAAGGCAGAATTCTTATAACTACATATTTACTATGTATTTTCAAGTTATTTAGTAACAGTGTTGCATTCACTATCAAATCCATTATTACACAATTTCAAAGTAAGAAATAATGGAGAATAAAGAAGCGGCTTTGTCGTTACTAATAAAACCGATTTCAACTTATACCTTGGTCATTTTTGATCTTACGATCAATCTCACCGCAATTTATTATGTCCAGGTAAACTGACGACAGTATCGTACATCGTAATAGTTTTCAAATTATGTTTATAAAATCCTAGACGTATTTTATAATGACATAAAATGTAATATTTATATCATGAGTTTATGATCCACGTATCTAGCTATAAAAATATAAAGATTTTAGCTTTAATCTTTCTATTAAAATAACATAAATACATTAGATTAATTATGTATGAAACATACTTGTAAACATAGTCTATGCTACGTCAGTAACGCAACCGAAATACTTGATACCTACATATAAACTTTATGAGCGTTGTAAAACATAATGCGTTGTTTTAGATGCACGCTCCGGTAGTCATATCTGTTTTTCCAATTTCATAAAAAAATATAACAATTTCATGTCTTGTGAATAAATGTTTAACAAAGATGAAACAAAAAAAATCAAGTGTTTTATACGACTTATTTATATAGTGCGTAATGTTTGCAATATATTATACAATAATAATTAATATGGCATAGTGATAACGTGGTTGTTGGATACAGTGTCCATTGATGTGGCTTCAAATGCTGTTCTTTAATGAAACTGAGCTTTTGGTGAATGAAAATGAAGTGGTGAAATTATAGCATAGTTGTAGGGCATTTTATAATGACCTAATCCTAATTGTTGTAAACCGCACATCATAGCATCTTAGATGACATCATCACAAAACAGAAGCCTTAGTACGGAGGCAGTTAAAAAATAAAACAGAGGCGAAACAGATACACACTCTATTCAAATTTTCTCCAAGCTTTCGATATTTTTGTTTCATTCTTTCAACCGATAGACGTCCACTGTTGGACATAGGTTTCTCCTCCACAGATCTCCACAACATATTGTATCGTTTATATGGGGTGAATTGTTATAATAGCCAAACATGGCAGGCGGGTTGGCGATCGCAGTAGGTGGTACTTAGAGGATGCTGCTGCCCATCTCCTGGTTTATCCCTCGGTGGTCTTTTACGACACCCACGGGAAGGTATAGGGTGGTGCTATTCTTAGCCGGCACCACACGTAAATGTGCTATAAGATTATATTATGATCCAATTAATTAATTATTAGTATAAATATCTAAAGTATTTATGTGATTAATGGAATGTAATTGTAATTTTATGATTCAAATAAATTAGTATTAAAAACAAACAACATTGCCTGAAATCATAGTCAAACGCGAAATAGTCTTTACGCTATACTGAATAAAAAAAAAACAATTTTACAATCGATAATAGTACCCTAGTTTACACATGTCTATTATAGATGTTATGATCACAAAATAAAGTTTCGGAAGAAAATTTAGAGTTGTACATTTTTTAATAAGACCACCTAATTTACTGAACACTATTGAATATAACTCACTTGTACGCCAATGTCAATCAAATTATATCAAGTAAAAATCAAATATTGGAAATTTACGTATTAAAAATTAAAACTTGACAAACTATGATCCTGCCAGTAACTTTCGTTTATGAAAAAAATAATTAATTTTTATTAAAACCTTTTCGCTATAATGTCAAGAAGTCTTATTACAACCTTCAACAAGGTGTAGTAATAAAAAGGATACAGTAATGATAATTATTACTTTGTTTCGTTGCAAAATATATTTTACGCCGTTTACGTTAAGCTTTGTTTCATTATTATATTTATTTATGTAATAAGAAAACCCACCGAACCGTTTTAAATGAATTCCATTATATTGAATCCTTCGTTATCTAGAACTGTTGAGCGGAATGGTCCAATTTTCAGTGATAAAGCTTTGAGCAAACGATATATTTTTCTTTTAGTCTCACTTTTTTATTGTTATAGTCGAAGAGCCTTATATAATATAATGGGTTTTATTAAAAAAAAAAATGTTTATTGTAAACGGTACAAAACAAGTAACTGTAACTATTTACTTCTACATTTATGTAACGGATTAAAAAAAATACTTGTTTCAAAATGGAATTATTGACAGCAATTGACAGTCGTTCTATTATTCTAGTTGTAACCTAGGCAATTAATCGGTCCTTTGAAATATTAGAGTTACTTTAAATTTCTTTTGGGTTACATTTGCTAAGTTATAATTTAAAATACTTAACTATAATTTATCGACTTAATGTTTCATTGTCATTCTCATGAACTACGTTATGTACGATAATAAAGTACTTCGATTTACTTAATAATTAGTACTTAGTAATTAAGTTTAATTTGTTTCGTTATTAAAACACATTAGAAACAACTTAACACATTAACATAATAACGATAGATATAACATAATATACTCTTGCCACCAAAATTTACACAATTTATTATCTATGCTAATAAATAAAATTGAAGTGGATGTTTGTAATGTCAAAATAACAAATTTTCACTAAATACATATGAATATAGATACCTTTACCAAAAACATAATTTGTAATTTTTTTTCTGGGTAATCTCCGGAACTGCTGGACTGATTTCAATGAGACTATTTTGGTAGATAGCTGAAGTTACCTCGCGTAAGTACTAGATACTAAAGATTTTCAAAAGTAGTTAGGGTTAGGCGTGAAAAATTTAAACCCATAAAAAATTGAATAAAATCCAATTTAATTGCGAAACATTTTTACTTTATCTTAGTACTAAAATATTTTTAGAAAAATATTTAGGGTTGCGTATAAAAAATTTAAAACGCAATGAAGAACATATTAAACACGGGCGAAGCCGAGGGCACACAGCTAGTATTATGGTATAATATTAACAAGTAAGAATTAAAGAAAAATAATCAAATAAAACAAAACTTTAAATAAAAAACAACATTAGGAATGAAACAAAATGTTTTGACACCTATCTAAAATGTTCCAGATCTAATAAAAGCTGGAGAAAATCTTGAGGAGCTTCGTGGTTGAAGCGTCCTAGATTGAATTTATCTGTCAGCGAACACTTGTAAACTTTCTTTATCCAATAAACCTAAGATAGAGCAAAGCTCTATATTCTAACCGTAGGTTCTGACAATGTTTATAAGTTGATGTGATACTGAATATCATTTTTTTTGGTTTAAGTATGCGGTAGTAAAGATGTATCTGATTTTGGTTTGTTTTTATTAATGAATCGTAAATTGAAAATCTCTCTATTTATGAATTATATGTTTCATTAAATTTTCAGGGTTAACTAGAATAAATAATTAATTAGTTAAATAAATTAGCTATCTCTTGGCAATATTTACACTTAGAGAATAATACTTACAGATTGAAGACTGTATATTCTGTAATTCATTAACTTGAAGTATTAGCTCCTATATTAAGTGAAATAATATTGAAAAAAAATATAAAAAAATATAAATAAATATAAAAATAAAAATATTGAAAAGAAATATTGAAAAATATTGAAAATAATAACAATGCACGTGAATTCTGAGATGTCACAAAATTCTGTGGAAAGTTCCAAAAAACGTCCACACGCTGTCCAAAGATAAAATAAAATCGGGCGTAAATAACTTATATTTATAGATGAAGGTAATAAATTATAAACAAAAGAAAGGAGATCACTAACCAATTGCAAACATAAAAGTAATCAAACAAAAATTGGGCCTAGTAAACTTGTATTCATAACCGTAATCAATAACAAACTAAATAAAATAGACCACCACCAAGCTATCAATAACGGCAGATATCATTGCATAGATTATGATCTGTTTTTTTAACGTCATTTTGGAACGTAAGGGTGTGAGGAGTAAGAACTAAAAAACGTTAATTTAATTTTTAAATTGTTTCAGTGTAGCGTGAGCGACAAGTCATCAGTTCATCACTGAATACGGTTGCTGGTCCTTTCCGGTCGCGAACTCGTTCCGGCAATTTCCGCTCTAACCGTACGTACAAACGCATAGGTATCTACTACTACTACGGTCACGTACGTTCCCGGTTTCGAGGGCGGCTAGCAAAACGAGAATCTCGATATTTTATCTCCGCGTCAAATTGGCTCGACGACAGAAACGATAGGAGTTTGTGAATGTGCAAGTTTGGTTTATTTTGGTATTAAAACTTTTTTTGCTTTATATTTATTTGGAATACAATATTTATTTAATATTAATTTTATTTAAGCTTACAAATATAGTAAAGCTTGATGACGACCTAAAACGCATAACACTTGAAAATTACTAATGTAATTTGAAATTATGTTTCAGAGGAGGTTCCTTCTGCGAACAGTCCGGGTGTGGATTGAGTTTCCAGCTGAGGTTTACAGGAAATATCTAAATAATAGTCATAGTAATCTTCAAAACGAGAGTAAAATATTTTTAAAGGATCGGCTTTGCGCTTGTGCAGCATCTACAGACTGCGGTAACCGCTTACCATTACTCAGATCGCATGCCTATTAGTTACCTTAAAAATATTTTTAATACTATGTAGGCTCAGTTCTTTGACCACAATCTCACTTGATATTAAATGACGATATCGTCTGGGATGGTAAACACACTAATCCTAGATACTGGTTCTCAAGTGATGCTGCAGGAACCCACCTATTTGGTATTTGAACTTTGACAGGATTTCAAACTTGAGGATAGTAGCTACTCAAGCGAGCAAATATAGAAAATGCCCAACTACCATGCCATGGTTTCCTCACGATGTTCTCCTTGACCGAAAGCTCCGGTTGATTTTATAGTTGGATTCGAATCTGCGTACATTGGTGTAGAATCTGTCCGCACTACCAACTCGCCATCTTTTCTAAACTGATATAAAAGTAGATTCGAAAGGATCCAGCCTCTATATCGCCACTCTCATGAGCAGGGTACGCGCCAGCCCCAACAGCATCCTAAATACTTTAGCAGACAGGTGGGACAGTCCCATACTGGGACATTGGGTACGCCTACATGCTACTATGGCGTTATAAAAATAATTATTTGATGGAAATGTAGATGTAAGTACTAACACTAGTTTCTAAGTTGTATGTATACTAACCAAATGGACTTTTGTCTCAAATAAATATGTTTTATTATTATTATTATATCATTATTATTTTATTTAATTTTTTTGGTGGCTATTTTTGGGCCGATCATTTTATTGAAATACACAAAACATAAGACCAATAGTTTGACGTTAACGTATTTATTAAATTCATTTTCATGTACGCTAAAAGGCAAGTATAATATAATTAATATTAAATTTAGTTAAAACCTTGGGAATTAGTTATGTTTGTATTTTATTCATATCGTGAATATAAACGCTTTCTAGATCACTTTTTGCAAAATTAGTAACAATTAATTATATTTTGATCAAAACAAATGACGATTTGTTATTATCTTTACAAAAAAAAATTATACGTAAACAATATCTGTACGTTTGGTCCTTCAAGACGTAAATTTAACATCAAACTGAATTATTTTCGCTCATAAAATAGCATATTTATTACTTGCATAACAAAATGTAAAATGTATTAAAAATGCCAAACGTAACATTTTATTAGTCCTCAGAATTGTGTACCATAAAAATATTTTCTTCAATACAATTCTCATTCATTTCAATCAACTTTTACACTAACAAATAGGCTAAATAATATATGTTTCTCACAATGATTCAACAATTGAAACGATACTCTAAAACTTTAATATTATCGTATCAACTTGGAAATCGAACCGTGTAACCGGGAAAACGTAATTAAAAGTCGTAATAGATTATGTTAGCACACATCTATCAGGATGTAAGTTTAAAAAAATATCACTCACCCGTAAGTTGCGGCCCAGTAGATACGAAATTTTCAACGAAAAATAAACCAAACTCCTCAATATTTTTCACTTGAAATACACTGCACAAATACAATTTTAATTTTTAAAAAAAAGTCTGAATACGTGAAACTAACTCGTTTGTTTACGATTAACAAATCGTGTACGGTATGATGATACGGTAATCGAACGAGCTCTCTCTACGCCTGTACCGTTTAGACTGCCGGTCTAGCGATGAAAATCGTACCTACGCAGACTAACCACTGTGGAAAATGCTTTCGTCGGGACTACTATCATATGCAATGTGTCCTTTTTGTAAACAATTATTTACTATTACATATTTATTTATAATATTATTAACATATCACATCAATAAACTGACCACAAAAGTAAAATTTGACATAACTTTATACCATAATAAAAATTTCCACACATAGTGTCTGTGTAAACACTTCATTTAAATACATACATATATATTATATTATTTTTTTTTGCTATATTGCAAAGCGTTAGAATAGTAATGAAAATGATAAATAAAGTGGCTAAAACTAATAAAAGATGACTCCATAAAACATAAATATTATTTACTTATTATTCCAATGAGCAATTGAAAAAAATAACATTATATTTATTTCATTTTATTTTCATGACAAATAGTATTTCAAATAAGAGATTTATATAGGTTTACGTATGATTTATTTATTTAAAAACTAGATGTCATTAATAAGTATGAATCACACAAAACTTTATGACCAGTAGTTATTTAAATAAGGTTTCATTCAGAGTAACTTGACCGCGATGTGTGTCAGCTGCTCTTAGCGTGAATCCTTGGTTATTGACGCCGACTAGGCTTCTGTATTATGATGTACGGAAAATTACAAAACACTCCGTTCATTCATCATTGAATGAAGCTTTTGCAATTCATTCATTGATGAAACAGCACGTGATTTACGCGTGATCTAGTCTGGAACTAAAATATCACTACTCTTATCTATTGATTGATATTACAATACATTTACTTTTCGATTGATGAAGGCGATACTTTGCGGAAATCCATTATAAATAATATTGTTAATGTTACTTTGCTAATTTCTTATTTATATTTTGCCAATTGCTTTTAAAACGGAATTAGCAAAGTAACATCAACAATATTATTTAGTTATTTACTTTTGTTCAATTTAAACTAAATTTTTCAAAATGAATAAACTCTAATACTGACTAATTGGCGAACAACGCATAGATTAAACTGATGGCTATAGAAGCATGAAATCGTACAGAGTAGTTATTAAACATCCTTTCCTTAAGAAGGGTAAAAATATATAGGAAACGTAAATAATTTTATCTGAGCGGAACTAATTCCTCACGGTGATCAAAGGGTAAAAAAGAGGGCACGGGTAAAACATGGATTACCTAAAACATTTGAGAAAAGTCGGGTCGTTTCTGTGATGTTGACGATAGGATATAAATATAACAAAGTCGCACATTTTTCGTTTTCGAATGCGCATCACTGGGAAAGAAATCAACCGGTTTTGATGTACATAGTTTATATGATTACAGAATTCCGATAAAAAGTGACATAATATTTATATATCATTAAGTTACATATAATATTATATTTTTTAAGCAATTATAAGAATGCGGAGATCCACAGAAGACCAAAGCAATCGACAATGTCGGAAGAATTTTGAAGCATTGGGTGGGACACATTTTTATTCTTAGAACCGACGCTCGATGGAGCCAACGCGTTATCGAATGGACACTACGTACCAGAAGACGCAGCGTGAACTAACGATCTGGTGAAGGTTTCGAGAATCCGCTGGAAGAGGGTGGTTAATAAATAAATTAAATTAAATTAACAATAAAATTGAAGTGACTGTTTGTAATATCAAAGTTATTATTTTTTACTAACTAGATATAATGTATATATATATGTGTGTGTGTAATATATATATGATGTAATACGATACCTAAACCAAAAATACAATTTTTATCTGTCTCATTGTAATGGGTAATCTCCAGAACGGTTGGACCGATTTTGACGGGACTTGTTTTTGGTAGATAGCTGAAGTTACTCCTGGTAACTTAGGGTACTTTTAATTATCGAAAATAATTAGGGTTCCGTGTAAAAAAATAAAGCTCATAAAAATTCTAGGCAAGTCCTA
This sequence comes from Samia ricini, assembly GCA_014132275.2. Lineage (NCBI taxonomy): Eukaryota > Metazoa > Arthropoda > Insecta > Lepidoptera > Saturniidae > Samia > Samia ricini. Next base: position 9,379,877 of record AP028159.1, read on the forward strand.
TAATTTATTATAAATATCTTTACTTTATCGTAGTAGTAATTTTTTTTTTGGAATGTAATGAGGATTCCGTATAAAAAAATTAAACGCCAAACACCAATAGATGTAACCAGTAGGTAGGCCAAATTTGTGTAGAACACATCGTTACTTAACATAAGATAAGATTGTGGTTAAAGCATTGAGCTTATATAGTAAAAAAAGCCATTACTTTATCAAGAACTATAAAATGATTAATAACGATTTATGTAATAACTTTTAACTCAACGCTCACGTTACTTTATTACTAAATTAAGTAAATTTATCATTTAGGGGTGACTTTGAAAGTAATATTTCACTTAATAAACGTGTTTGTTTTGTTAAGTAGTTGAAATATTTGGATCTCTTACAGTTTCAGATTACCAGTGTGACCCGATGAATGAAAACAAAAACAAAGACTATTTAGTAAAAAAGAATAATTTTGACATTACAAACAAACACTTCAATTTTATTTATTAGTATAGATTATAACTGTAAAGCGATGTGGTGGTACACATTAGTTTTGATCAAAGAAAATATTAAGCCTCTCGCATTAATGCGTACTTTCAAAAGCACCACCATTCATTTTGCGAGATTGCTGCCATTGTTATCTATGCTGTTACATTCCAATTGCACACAGCAGCGTTTTGCAGGTACGTGCAAGATCACACGCAGTGTGATGCAAACTTTATGTACTAAAAACATATCAGAAATTTCCAGCATTACTTCATACCCGTACGGTTATGTGCGTACATTAAACATCATATCATTCCATCCATCCAACCGAAAGTCGTCCACTGCGTGACATAGGTCTCCCTCAAAGATCTCCACAACGACCGGTTTTAATCCACCCGCATCCAGCGGACTCCCACGACCTTTACCAGGTCGTCGCGCAACCTTGTAGGGAGCCTACCCACGCTGAGTCTTCCGGTGCGTGGTAGACATTCGAGAACCCGTTATCCACATCGGGCATCGGTTCTGGAAGCAATGTACCCAGGCCATTCCCACTTAAGTTTAGCAAATCTTCGGGCCCTGTCGATTACTTTGGTTCTTCTGCGGATCTCCTAATTCCTGATTCGATCACGCAGTGAAACTCCAAGCGTAGCCCTATCCATTACCCGTTGAGCAACTTTGAGGTGTTTTTTATTTTTAATTACTGGTGTATTTATAATAATTTGTAACGTAACTTTATCTTATGGACTCGTTTTTTAGTTTAACGATGAATAAATTACTTCGTACATGATAATTTTGTGTTAAAACATCACTGCCGCCCAAGATACAGGAGTTTCTAGTTTAGGCGGCAGTAGTTTCTGTTTTTAAAATTACTTGTATTTTATGAAACAAATAAATAAAGTATTGCGACAACGTTTGTGTACAATGTAAACACAGTGACACGATTGTGTATAAAATTAAAAATTAATTATCAAAGCATCAAGAGCCCTCTCTCTATGAATTGTAAATGGGCTGTCAACACCGACGTGTGCCGGCGTTCTGATGAGTACTTTATGAAAATTATAATATGTGTAGATACAGCGAGCTTACTTAATAATTAAGTTTTACTCACTCGATTAGTGTTATAATTTTAACTGATACAATACTTTAAAAAAATAGTGGACATCATTTCTTTCTTTAATATTTTATTAATATTTCATTGTATTTAATTAGCATTTAACGAAGATCTATATTTTTTGAGTTCAATAAAATCTAAACTGACATTTTTTTTAGAATTAAAATGACCAAGCTTTCATCCGTACGTGCGGTGCCGGTAAAGAATAGTGCCACCCCATATCTTCCCGTGGGTGTCGTAAAAGGCGAATAAGCCAGAGGGTGGGCAGCAGCATGCTCTGAGTACCACAAACACCTACTGCGATCGCTAACGCGCCTGCCAAGCGTGGTGATTAAGGTAATTCCCTCCCATTGTGGGGGACACCTATGTCCAGCAGTGGACGTATTTCGGTTGAATCAATCAAACAAGCTTTCATCAATTTATAAGCAGCATTGAACTTCTGTGCTATTGTAATTTAATGACTGCCATTACAGGTGAATAGTACTTATGCTTGAATGATTACATATTACTGGTATATGAAAACGTATATAATAAGACTAGCTGTGTTCCCGCAGCTACGCCCGCGTTTATTACAATCTTCACTGTAAAATGTAGTGTTTTACAAGGAGCCCTAATTATTTTTGAAAAATAAAAGTAGCCAAGTTACGCTGTTTAACTTCAGCTATCTGCCAAAAAATGTCCCGCAAAATTGGTCCAGTCGTTCACGAGATTACCCGGAACAAACAGACAGACAAACATTTTTAAAATTACATTTTAGTATAGGTATCGTATATCATATGAATTTAGAAAAAAAATATTATTTCGACATTGCAAACAGATACTTCAATTTTATTTATTAGTTTTACCATAATAATTTAATATTTAAATAAATATAATTTATTTTCATGTTGAAATAGTGGACTAAATAATAAAAATTGAATTGTAGCGCATATTGTAATAGCAAATGATCTAAGTTAGGTACATTAAATTCAAGCATGATTTTTATTTGTAAGCCATTGATATCTGCTACATTTTTATAAAATTTCAAATGAAGATAAATTATTTACGTACCGTCAAAATAGTTTTTCTGGTAACTTTTTCCAAAAAAGCTTTCGTTTTCGAAGTCTTTATGATAAAAATTATCCGTTAAATTATTGCGACCCTTTTAGTTAAAAGACCTTTTGGATTTAATTAAAACGGAGGTATCCTTTGATATTATCAAAATTTCATTCAAAAGATTCGAGTTACCTTTTCCTTATAAAGTGGATATTCATTATTATTCGTAAATGAGTATACATTATATTACCATAAAGTAATATTTTTAATTACATTGAAACTTTTTTTTACATTTCACGGCAGGAAATAAAAGCTATATCTTTTATTGCCGTGAAAATCTAAAATAAGTTATTATTATAGTGTAAGTAATTAATAAGTTATTATTAAAAAAAATTTTCAAATAATATGATCAATTTAAATTAAGGAGTTTCGATTAATTATCCTATACTAATAAATAAAATTGAAGTGTTTGTATCTGTTTATAACACTGTATTTTTGGTTTAGGTATCGTATATGTACATTCATATGTATTTAGTAAAAAATTGTTATTTTGACATTACAAACAGACACTTCAATTTTATTTATTAGTGTAGAGATAGATATTAGATACATATTACACACACACATATGTGTGTAAAAAAAGTGTCTTATATATTACTACAGAGTATAAACTATTTTACCAAATTTTATTAAATTCGGCGCATTCGTTTATGCGTCGTGTACGAATAAACTATGTTTCTTTAGCCTTTTATTATAAGAATAAATAGGTTACAATTTAATAAGATAAACCTAAAAGATAATTATAAATTGTTAATGTTTTATTTAGTAACTTCCACACTTAATTTTATGACAGTTTTTTTATAAGTAAATTTTTTTTTATTTACGTATAAAACAATAGTACGTTAAATTTGTATAGTAACTTTAAAATATATATGCTACGTTTTTTCTATATACTGTGAATTAAAAACAATGAGATAACATTCTTTTGAGAAACGGTATTAAACGTTTCAATAGAAAATAAAAGTCAATACGTCTAGTAACCACGCCTTCGTGAAGCTAATTGAATCTCCCTTCGATCTACAAAACTTTTTTTAGTCTTCAAATGGTGTCTGTTGGAAAGTAGGCACTAGATCCTCTGGCAAACAACATTAACACTTCTTGGAACTACTCTTACCTAATACGTAAAATACGATTAGAAATAAAACTTTTAGAGCATTGGGAATTTATTCTCCAGTTGGTATTGTAAAAGTCATTCGTTATAAATGTGTTGTGGAAAATGTCGAAAGAGGCTAAAAGTATCTTGTTATAAAAATAATTAATTGCCGAGAAAATCATAATTAGAAAGCTAGTGAAATTTCCTGATTATTTCAATAAAGAACGAACCTTTGATGTTTTTATCTAGGCTAATGAAAATGTATGAATTAAATAAAATACTTCACGAGAATATAAATTCTACTCCAAGAATGATACTTAATATGACAGAAAGAGACTACATATACAAATATGTTTAAATGATATTACGTATGTGATAAAAAAAGACAAAAGATATTTTTTGTCCTTGTCCGATTTTTATTTTTTAGCGAACTTGAAGGTTATCCAAAACAAACTTGTAGCGTTTAGTTTTTCGTTTTTTTTTTAAATCAAAAGTTCGTTTTGAAGCAGTGATTCGTTGATCTTTAATTAAATTTCTGTATATTTTTTACCTGTCATTAGAGTAAGTGTGGGTTTTTTTAGATTGCAAAAGCCGTACTATTAAAAATTATTTCTGTCTCCTGTGCGGCCACGCTGTAGATCGATCTGTATAAATCTGTGTTCACAAGTAACATCTGGTTGTAAAAGTTAGTAAGTCAAATAGCGAGACAAAACTTTTAACCATCGTTCTGAATCCTATGGTTAATTGGATTTTTACCCAGGGTCGTAACACTTTAGTACCTTTATGCTAGTTACCTCTTTCGGTTAAACGACTTCAGCGCTTGCCCCGAACTACGGTGAAGCTGTCAAGGGACTTCCTTTCAACAGCATTAGTCAGTGAAAAAAGAGGAGTGCACTCACGAGTAAACTTGTCCGTAAGAGCAGGCAAAGGAGAGGCCAACGTCAGAGAAAATTCCCTACTAAGTTAGCTTAGTATTAAGTTCCTGCAGGCCTTTTTGTAAGGGGCTGGAGACATTGCTCGTAGAACAAATACTTGATTAGGGGAACGGGTTCTCGAATGGTATCACGGACCAGAAGATGTAGCGTAGGTAGCCCCCCCACCGACAAGGTGGACCGACGACCTGTGACTGACTGACAAGTGTTATAAGATTTTTAAAATAATATTATAAAATATTTCTAATAAGGAATTGGTACTTCAGTTTAAACACACAAACACTTGACAGAGTTGAGGATATAACGAGATGAATAGTCAGCAGCAAAAATTTTATCAATTGATTTTTGTACAATAAAATAACTAGGGCAATAAATTATTTATTTATTTTTTAATGTACACCATTATACACACATAATATTATGCATTTGAAAATATATAATTAGTGCCAATGGCGGCCTTATTGCTAATAGCAATCTCTTCCAGGCAACCTTTGGATGGATAAGTTCCATGGAGAAGAATTATGAAATACGGCCTATAATTTTAAATAAATGACTGTACCTTATTTAGGTTTTCTCTTCTTCGACGAAAGAGTTTTAAGTAGGTATGGTTATTTAGACGTCTTTTATTGATTGGTTAATTCAACTGCAAAATTTCTACTGCTGGACATAGGTCTCCCCCAAAAAAGGAGGAATTGCCATTGTAGCCACGCTTGAGCGGCGGGTTGGCGATTCCCACACATTCATCCGTACCCCCGCACCGAAGCAGTGCGTAAATGCATTTCCCTCACATATTTTTGTGAATAACATCATCAGATGGAAATAAATTAATATTGAAATAAATTAAAACCATTTTTTAAATGAATTTTGGATAAAATTCAAACCATGCGCCGATATTTATAATGTTATCAAATTATTTATATGTATAATGAAACGTTCATATTGAGGGAAACGCCTGCTTACTTGGTGATCCAATCTCTGTATCTTTTATAAGTATTCGTCAGTACACAAATTACTTAAAATCGAAGTTACTAAACGTGGTCATATAATATTAGTATATGATTTGCCCGACAGGAATGTTGATATCCGAGGGTCGGACCCCTGCGGGACCCCGCGGAACTTGAATTATCCCATTAACCACAGGAATATAGTGATCAGCGCGCGAAAACATTCAGCTTCCTCCCTACACGGTAAACACAAATCTTATTATGTAAATTATAAATGATGAGATTTGAATGTTAAAAATAATACAGTGCTCGAATTTTTTTCGTATGATTATGGTACGCCTGCAAATGTATACTAATAATAAAATTGTAAATTTCATGTGTCTGTATATTTCCGATTTTTGTTTATTATTGCAATTGAATTATTGCAAGGGAATAAAAATAGGGATTTAAACACATTTTTATCCTTTTTAGAAATATCTATCTGTCTGTTTGGTTATTCAGGTATCAATTAGAAAGTACTAAGTATATTTTAAAAATTTAATAATTACTTAATAATTATGAAGCATACTCCGGAGTAGCATCAAAACTTTATTTCATTAAAATCGGTCCACTCTTTCAAAAAGTAATAGTAATTTGAATGACACAGCGCGACTTTAGTATGAAAGAAGAGTTTGCAAGTAAAAGTGTTTTAGTATAATTCGAGAACAAAAAAATTATGGATTGATTGAAATTGAACAAAATGACATAATATAAAAATTATGTATAGTACATAACTAACTAATATCTAAGAGAGTAAATAAGAAAACAATATTTTGATATTCAATTTTCACAAAATCATCTAGGCATATTAGGCGTTGTATTAAGGAGTCATTTTATGGAAGTATTTAACTGAACTTTAATTAAAATATCATTAGACATAAATACGGCGTGAAACATAATATTATTTCCTCTATATTTCTTTCTATACTAATAAATAAAATTGAAGTGTCTGTTCAACACTTCAAACAATTGTCAAAATTATTTTTATTTACTAAATAGATATGAATGTATAAACGATACTTATACCAAAAGTACAAGCTTTAAAAAGTTTGTCTGTCTGTTTGTATCGGGTAATCTCTGGAACGGCTGGACCTATTTTTGGTTGATAGCTGCAGTTACTCCGGGTAACTTAGGGCACTTTTATTTTCGAAAATAATTAGGGTAACGCGTAAAAATATTAAAAGTCATAAAAATTAAATACAATCCGATTCAATGCACAATTTTACGGGCAAGTGCTCGAATTATGTGAATATTTTTACTTTATCTTAGTACAAAAAAAATATTAGGATTCCTTGTCAAAAAATCAAGACACAGAGAAGAATATATAAAACGCGGCACACAGCTAGTAAACAATAAACGTAATAAAAGTATAATTTCTAAAAAGAATCTGTACTTGGCTTGAATGAGAGAAAATAACCACACAAAAAATCGGTAACGTATATCGATATTTATAAATTAACATATTTACATAGTATCACGGCTTTCTCTCGTGGGGTAGGCAGAGATTAAACCCTTCCACTTGCTAAGATCTTGACACACCTCTTTCGCTTCCTCTACTTTCATGAGCGCTTTCATACGTGCTCGACGGTTATGGGTACTTTTCACCTGGCCTTTATTTAAGACGTGTTCGATTTGGTCCAGATAGGCTCGCCTAGGTCGACCCTTACCGGCGTGGCCAATCACCCTCGCCTTGTAAATTCGTTTCGGTTTCGTCAATCTTCTGTCGTCCGTCCATCCTTTCTACTTGTCCGACCCAACTAAGCATTCCTTTTTAATCTTAGTCACTACATCCACGCCACGGCGTTCTCTTATCATACTATTCCCGACTTTGTCAATCATCTTCACCTCAGCTATATTTCTCAGACTTCTCATTTTCATGGCGTTAATCTTACCTATTAAATAAAATATGTTATATAGAATCGAATAAGATCGTTCTCTCTTCTTGTTATGAAACTTTAAAATATTCATTACTGGATTTATTTCATAGTTATTATTAGGTAAAATAAATCGTTTTATTAATTGTAATAAAGTATAGGATTATGGTGTATAAAATGTCGTTATTCACATTTGATTTGTTAATAATTGTTTTTTTTTAATATATTCAATAATGTGAAATTAATTTCGAGTGTTTTAGTTGAAACATTAATATTATGACACTCAGTACAAGTCGAAACTAGGTATCTGTGAAACTCTATATCCGTTGCGGAACTGTTACGCAACTGTATTGTTCGGTAAAGTTACAGGACTCGGTTGGGATAGTTTGTCTGTTTGCGGAATTCCGGAATCGAGATTCAGATGGCCTGTGGTTCAAGTTTAGAACTCTCGGTCTATTAACTAATCTAATACATTATGTTTTAATATTATTATCCAACATAGGTAAATCTTTCGTAATAGAACATTATAACTGAACCTTTACAATGGTGGTTTATGGGGTTAATGGAAGACATTTATTAGATAAATCTTAATGTCTCGTAAGGAATAGCAATGTAGCTTCTATGTTGTTTATTGAAAAGAATAAAAATATAAATTAGTTAGTTTTCTATTATGAACCAACCAATTCCTATTGAAATACCAGAGGGAAAATTTCGAAAATAGTGTTTCACAAATATTCTGTTTTGTAATTTTGATTTGGTAAATATATGAAAAACTTTTTTTACCTTCTTTATCCTTTATTTTGTTCACATTGTGTACTCGATCCTTTGTCATTTAAAATAAACTTCTTCTAAATCTATAGAGAAAGTATTCTAATGCAAACCAAAGTAAATATACTGTGCTTTCGGTAAAGGATAACCTTAGTAAACCATAACACGGTGGTAGGGGATTTTCTAATAATACCCGCTTGGGTAACTACCACCCTCAAGTTTGAAGAACCTGTCGCCAAATACCAATAGGTTTGTTCTGGCAGCATCACTTGAAAACTAGTACCTATAGGCTTACTATCCTGCGGTGCGGTAAAAAATCCTGGACAAAATTGTCACTTAAAATCAGCTGATATTGTAGTCAATGCATGGAACATATAAAGTGTACAAAAAACAATACGAGATTTTTTTTAAAATCAACTAATAATAATGACTATGATTAAACTATGCATTCCATCCATGCATCCATTCAACCGAAAGTCGTCCACTGCTGGACATAGGTCTCCCCCAAAGATCTCCAAATTATGCATTATTTTCATTGATTTATTTCCAATCATTTTGTAAATTGCAGCACTTTATGAAATGAATAGGAAATATAATATTACCTCATATCGATCTTTATGAAACTAAAATATACCTATAGTTTTCATATTTATCATTCAAATTAAATCAAAAGACTTCCTTTCCTTTTATACGAAATTTTAAGACTTTAGGTCACAGTCTCTCAACCTTATATTGTTCACCGTCCGCTTTGAGAACTCCGTTTTTAGACTATATCTTAATTTATTTGCTTTTTTTAGACTATATTTTTAATCTATCCATGCCTCCCCTCTGCGCTATCTAAATGCACCTTATTTCTACTTCCACGAGGAACCGTTATCGCCCACGTGGAGAACTTAGGCTTTAGGTCTTAAAATTTTAAAGTATCTAAAGGTTATGTGAAAAACAATAAGTATCTAAATGGAATAGTATATAACTACCTCGGTGCCGCAGTTGTATTATGGTACGACTGTCGTTCTGAGGTCTCGGGTTCGATCCCCGGGTCGAGTCTAAGTGATATTGGGTTTTTCTACTCAGTATCATCCTGGAGTCTGAAATTTGTGTCTAATAAGGCGACAGGCTCGCCCCCTGTCACATCTAGAACGGAACTAAGCTCGGCGAAATGTGGGTGGTGTAGTTCGCTATTTCACCTTTGCCTAACCCTTCAGGAATAACAGGCGTCAGCAAATGATATGTTATATAAGGGCATGTTCTTTAATTGTGTTAGTCTAGAAACTTGTTTTTTTACAGCTGTATGAGATCATTTAGCTTAAAATGTTTTGACATTTAACATTTTAAAAATAACGGACGTACTATTAGTTAGTATTTCCTTTTCTATTATGAGACGTGGAACACTAAACAAAGCGTAGTTTATGATTTAGTTCCAAGATGAGTAGAACTTATTCGGCAGTGGAGGATTTACTACCACGTCAAAATCTGTTCCGAGTGTTAGATACACTAGTGATTTGATGACAAGATGAATTTAAGGTTCGTTTTAAAGAAGCACTAATCACTTACCATCAGGTAGGTAGCTTGCAAGCATATTTTCGGTTTTGAACAATAACAATAAAATCGAAGTAGGTAACAAAAAAAAAACAACAACAAATATATAATTTGCAATAAATGTATATTTTTACATTTCTCTAAAATCATTAAAATAACTATAGATTATAAAAATAACGTTTCTTAATTATATATTTTTTTTGAATGTCTTATTACGAACGCATAACTACATTGCATTACCCAATAACGTTGACAGTTCATTATCAAACATAATATGTTTAATTCACTTTGAAAATTATATTTACAAAAAAATGATTAGTAACATGTAAAATGGAAGACTTATAAATATTACAAGTTAACTACTATTTTAGAAAATTAGTTTTAAGTGACAAGTCTTAACATATGTCATGTTTCGAGATAACTATGATTTTAAATGTTTAGTACATGACAAACTAAACAAAAATTGGACTAAATTATAATTTGAGACAATATATTTTATATGTTTCTGTTTTTTAAATGATAGATATATATTTCTTTTTGTCTTATACAGAATTTAGTATCAAAAAATAATAAAAAGCTGCTCTCTTTTTAAAAAACTTTAAATTATTCAAAAAGATTATAATAGTTTAAACAACATACTCGGCTTTCTTAACTGTAACATTTAATTATTTATTTGTAACAGTAAACATAATTCATTTATAAAAAAAAAAATAGTAATGGTTATTTTAAGTAAATTAACTCTGGTAACACTGAATTTAATATGGCAAAAATAACTCGAATGGATCCTTGACCATCAAATATGCAAAGTAATATAAACAAGAAATTTCATTGCGTAGCTACGAATAACAATATATAAGTAATTCTAAATTTTATTTCATTTTAAAACTCTGTTATCAATATAAAATGTAAATGTAAATTCTAATACATGTATATTATGTACATTTAAATAAATAAAGATTGTCGGATAAAATAGAAATTATTTATTTTTATTGAAAAAAAATAAAATTCAAACAGTAAGTGTGAAGGAATAAAATAAAATATGCAAATTAAAATATATTGTTAAATTAATAATTAACTATAATATTTACAGTGAAAAATGCTACATTATGATAATCCTAAGATCTTGACATATGCGAGACGGGCGATTCCTTATTTCATTTACTTCTGTAATATCAATTTTTTCTTATCCATAATTTTTTTTCTCAAAATAACGATTCGTATAGAAAATAAAACAAATCGGAGTCACCCAATAAAATATTAATTAAATCGAGTTTCGGTCGTTCATTACCGGCAAGACATATTACATACTAGACATAATGGCATTAGTTTAAACTGTTTTTTTTTTTAAACAGTTAATTTCACCTAAGATTATGTATAATCACATGATTATTAGATGAATTTTTAGGTAGAGGGATTATTAAAAATATTCCACAAATTGTTATAAATATAAACGTAGACATGAATCCTTCCAAAAATTTCGTCATATATATATATATCACAAATTGTTCGTCAATTGTGTTTTTTTATTTTGTGAATCAGCGGCTGAACGTGATATGGAGCTTAAAGTGCGCGCATTTTAACTGTACCACTCTGAACTATGTTGCAAATGGTTGCAAACTTATCTATGCCCAAAATAGTACTGCGCATGCGCTTTACGTTTGATGTATGTTCTCTTTTGATCTATACTACAATTTTGGGTAAACTAAAGTTTTCTTCACGAGTGTATCACCTCCGTTCTATCACAGTTTTAGAGCGGCACAGTTATAGTGCATTGAAAAATAAACTGATTAATAAAACACATCACTATTAACGCTAATTTTATAATGATATAAATATCATTTTAATACCACTATACGTATAGTTATTTCACGTGACTTGCGTCTAGGGATGCACTGATCTGATTCGATGTTTACTTTGAAACCGGTTCGATTTTCTAGCGGATCGATTCAATAAAGTCACAAAACAGATCGTCAAAATCGTATTATTCATGAACTATCAACAACATAATTATTATGTATAAATAATATATCAATATTGTTACTGGGTAATGATCAAAGCATAAAATTATTTAACTTTGCGAGAATACTTGGTAACATACAATTTTTAAAGCAGCGGTTTACAATCGACTATTTTAAATTACTGTCAACATAAAAATTAAAGCTTGGCGGTATATTTTTATCTGGAAGAATAATTTCTGGCAATAAACGACTTTTTTTACGATTTTTTGGATAGATCTTTTGAAAATTGGATCTGGATAATACGATTTATTACAATCTAGAATATCGAAATATTGCAATCAGATAGAGCATCCCTACTGGTATCGTATTAATAATAAATATTTTATGTCCTCTTATAAATTAGGAGTGTAATAACAAAGACGAAAAGTCCATAAAAACTTAATTTTGAGTAATTTGCTGTCAGTCAAATATTCGAATAATTGGAAAACAAAGCAATAAGTTATATAATGTCTTAATATGAACTATTCAAAACATTACCACAAACGGAATAAGGCAAAGATTTGACGAGATACCGAATAATAATACTACTGTCAACATACAATTGTTTGTCATTCAAAAAGAAGTGCTTTAAGTGATGACACACGGTATACTTCAATATTTCTAAGATCACATTATCATAAAAAGAAACAGAATCTGTAAATGTCAAGATTTATGTTTTCAACTGCATTAAAAAATGTTAAAAAGAAATGTTTTGTTTTTTCAAATATATTATACGTAAACTAGATGGCGTTGTTTTAAGTGAAGCCTTTAGAAAAATAAAAATTCAAATTGATTTTTTGGGTAAAACACGGTATTTCTCGGATTACAAGAAAAGATCATAATATTTCGATTGGTAAGTGTTTAGTAGTAATATTCAAAATATCCATATAGTAAAATTGAACGAATATTACATACAAGGACGTCTTTCAGCTGAATAGGTTACAAGCCCTGGTTAAAATCACAGTTTGTCATTAATTGGAAATTTGCTGTCTTTGTTATTAGACACCTGAAATAGTACATTAAAAGAGGGGAGGGGGAGGGGGGGGGGAGTGGTTTCTCTGACCTTATTACGTATTAATGTAGTATTAGATTAAAAGCTAGCGTCCCATCCGGAGAGGTCGTCGGGCGGCGGTTCTTCCGCGTCAGGCGGGTACTGGTCAAAGTTGTGCGTGTCCACGGGCGACCTGACCGTCGGTGTGATAGGAGGTTCCAATGAACGTTGCGCTAACCCTTCCCAATTGAAACCGTCAAACCATCTGTCAAACAGATGATTCACAATATTCATATATAAAAATCTTTTGGGGGATCAATTTGTCATTGTAACTACTCAGAAAAAAAATACAAGGACTTAATTTTTATAACCAAGTGATAAATGGAGAGTCCACTTGACGTGATATTAATCATCTACTACGTAGATACACGAACACTCTTTAGTGTTTGAGAGAGGTGGCTATCGAACCTCACACTGATTAATGTTAGGGTTGGTACAAGTTCCCTTCGGGGGGGCGGGCGAAGAGGTGGGGGGGGCATCCCCATCGGGCCATTGCACGGACGAGGCCTGGTGGGTTCGCCGCAGGGGGCGACGCGGTGGCATGCCTAGCAATCCCGTATCGCCCCCATCCCAAATGCGGCTGACGGCCCCGGGGGGTTTTAGTGGGTATTTCCGCGTAACTCTCGCCCGGGTGAGTCCCACACTGGCACGGAGTTCGTCCCTCCGTGCCCCCTTACCTATTGCATTGGGGGACTCCGGTTTCACTAATGTATACACTATGTATTACACTAATGGTTGGTAAAAGTAATAATAGTGTTAATCTTACTTGTGCTTTTGTATTTCAGTGATGCCACCGCGCTGGTAGCCGAGACGTTCCGCAGGGTTGTCACGGCATAACTTCTTGATGAGGTTCGCCGCATTCCTCGTTATGGACCGAGGGAATTCGACAGCGTCGATACCCTTCAGGATTTTATTGTAAGTCTTCATGGGATCGGAACCAGTGAAGGGAGGTGAACCAGTCAGCAGTTCAAACATGAGAACACCTGTAACGAAAAAAAAAACAGCACATAGTAGTGGTTCTAAATATATTCTAGACTAGCTGTGTGCTCGCGGCTGCGCCTGTGTTTCATATATTGTTCACTGAATTTTACATTTTTTATACGGAACTCTATTTTTGGACTAAGATAAAGTAAAACTATTTCTCATAAATTCAAGCAACGCACTTGCCCGTGTAACTGTGCATTGAGTCGAATTTTGTTAAATTTTTATGAGTTTACATTTTTTACGCGGAACCCTAATTATTTACGAAAATTAAAAGTACCCTAAGTTACTAGAGTAACTTCAGGTATCTACTAAAAAAAGGTCTGTAAAAATTCGTCTAGAAGCTCCGGAGATTACCCGGAACAATCAGACAGACAGACAAAAATTTTAAAAATTGCATTTTTGGTATAAGTATCGAGTATACATTCATATCTATATAGTAAAAAAATGACATTACAAACTGACACTTAAATTTTATTTAAAATCAGAATCTTGATGAACGAACATAAATGAACATAAATCGTTTACAAATATAGTGAAGTATTTTTATTAAAGAAAAAAAAAGAATACTTTTTTTAAAGTTTTTCTGTTTATTGTTTTACTTTTGTGACATTTAAATCAAAAATTTTGTTATTAAATTAATCAATACTTGTAATTTTTAGTCTAATTTTAATGGGCATTAGTTATTTATTACGCCCATTAGAACATTTAGATTAACTCAATTTAGTTTATATGAATAAAAAAGTCACAAAATAATATAGCATACAACATATACGAAGCATGTGATCTATGACGTCATATCTAAATTTGGTACAATTACTGCGGGGTGAAATTTAAAATTTGTTTTTTTGACTAAACTATAATTCTTTTTTTGTTCATTATTCTGCCTAATTTATGTTCTGCTTTTTCGATTAAACTGTAAAAGAAAATTACTCAATATTGGCCATTAGCATTATTATAAAATTCGGCGATGTTTTTTTTATATAGATCTAATTTTATATACACAATTTAGTTTAATCTATCACTTACCTAATGACCAATAATCCGCACTAATGTCGTGTCCTCTATTCATAATAACTTCAGGCGCGACATATTCAGGTGTCCCGCAGAAAGTCCAAGTCTTACGGCTCGCTTGCAATTTCTTTGAAAATCCGAAATCAACTAATTTCACATAGCCTTTAGAGTCTAGTAGTAAATTCTCCGGTTTGAGATCCCTGGGGAGGAGTACAATTTCTTTGAAAATCATTTATAATTTATATTAATTTGTGTTACTATGATGTATCCAACATTGATACAAACTGGAAACAATTTACGATATGTTTTTTTTTTTTTTTTTACATTGACCTCAATCTCTCCTGCTGTTAAGTGACGATGTTGTTCAGAATGGTAAATACACTAAGCATAGAGGTGCTGGTTTTCAACACACCTATTGGTATTCGGCGACAGGTTTTCAAACTTGAGGGTGGTAGGTACCCAGGCGGGCATCATTAGAAAATCCCCTACCGCCATGCTATGGTTTCCTTACGACGATTTCTTTCAGCGCAATCTCAGGCTGATTTTTAGAGTTGGATAGGTGGGATCGAATCCGCGTCCGTTAACACGGAATCCAGTCGTACTACCAACCACAAACGAGTGCAAAAATCACTAGATAATTATCAACTTGACCAACTGTTAGTACCAAAGTAGTATTGATGAGAATGATTTATTTAATTGATCATGGTAAAAACACATTTGAACCAATTTCGAATTGCGTGTTGGATCTAATTTGCATAACTCTGTTCAATTAATGGTAAGTTAAATTAACAAAGCTTAATTACTAAACTAACTGTGTGCCTGCGGCTGCGCCCGCGTTTCATATATACTTCACTGTGTTTTAATTTTTTTATACGGAACCCTAATTATGTTCTTAAAAAAAAAATTAGTACTAAGATAAAGTAAAAATATTTCTCATAAATTATAGCACTTGCCCGTAAAACTGTTCTAATGAACGGATTTTATTCAAACTTTTATGAGTTGAATTTTTTTTTGCGCGGAACTCCAATTATTTTCGATAATTAAAAGTGGCCTAAGTTACTCGAAGTAACTTTAGCTAAGTACCAAAAAATGTGCAGCCAAAATCGGTACACAAACAAAAATAAAATAAAAAAACTGTATTTTTGGTACAGGTATCGTATACACATTCATATCTATTTAGCAAAAACAAATGACATTACAAACAGACACTTCAATGTTATATTTATTAGTATAGATAGCGTACCTGTAAATGATATTTCTAGAATGTAAATAGTGGAACGCTTCGACGACGCAAGCCGTGTAGAATCTAGTAGTCGAGTCATCGAACTGGCCTGTAAAGTTTTTTTTAAAAGGTTGTAATTAAATCGCAATTTGATGGAATAATAAAATAGTTTTCTTCATATTTCTATCAAAATGTTATAAATGTCGATTACCCATAAAAATGAGACAATAGGAAAACAACGGAAAGCTGGCGTAAACGTCAGCTTAGTGCTCAAGGGTAAATAATATCTTTTACGTAAACATCAAATTGAGGAGGGGGTGTAAATGATAATTACGTAACCAATGTGTAATAATTTGTTTTTAATTACTTGAGTAAATTCTGTCAAATTTATGCCCATTTAAGTTACCAAGGTGAACGGGGCTTTGCTGTTTCTATTGCTGGAATAGGGAGGGGAGGGTGAAAACTCTTTCAGATAAATGTTAATTTTTCTTTTGCTTATCCTTATTTTAAAAAAAATTACGATTTATGATTAAAATTCATATTTTCAAATTCAAAAATTCTTTATTTAATTTAGGCCCTGATAAGGCGCTTATGAACGTCAAAACACTACCAGCTAAAGGAAAACAATTCAGTCAGCGAGAAGAACCGGCAAGTAACTCGATCTGGTTTTTTTCTACATCTTTTTTTTTCGAACTTTACAACTAATACTTACAAAGTTATTAGAAAGTGCACAGAAAAAGCTGTTATTTCCAAACATCACCATCGTTTACATAATGATCGACCTTATTACCACATTTACAAATTAAAAACATGCTTGGCATGGTGCCTGAACTTATTCTCCTGTAGACCGGTAATGTCTTTTGGTACTTTATTGTAAAATCTAACACTATTACCAAGAAAACTGTTATTAGTTTTACTAAGTCTGAAACATGGAACTGTGATATATGTTTATTCCTTGTATTAATATTATGCTGGTCATTTACAAGGTCAAGCTTGTCTAAATCATCATATAAACATGATTAAGTTCGTTAAAAGTATAAAAAAGCGTTTTTATTACTATCAAAATTTGTTGCTAACACTGCACATCAATATCAATACCTATTAGAATTAGTTATTTTGTCAATACATTCAAAGTTATATGATAAACTGATTACAAACAACAAAGGTATAAAATTATAAAAGCGAATGAAAGGATTTATTTACCTCGATCCCGTAATATCGTCCAGAGCTCTCCGCCGAGGCAAGTTTCCATTAGCATATACAAATATTTACGATCTTTAAACGTTTTATACAGCTTAACGATGAATTCGCAGTTCATTTCTGACATTATCTCCTTCTCGGACATGATGTGCTGTTGTTGTCGAGTCTCAACGATCTGGGCTTTCTTCATTTGCTTCAGAGCGAATGACCTGCTCGAGTCGCCTTGTATCTGAACTAGTTCGACTCGCCCGAAGCCTCCGATACCCAACGTGGCTATGATTCGTAAATCTGATAGACGCAAGTTCGCAAATTCTTCGTTTAACCTATAAAGAGTAATATTACTCATTCAAATATTTGACTCACGATTACGTATTGTTTATAACTGAAAGGCAAACATCGACATTGGCAAATGATTTTGCGACGCCACAAAAAGAAATAAAAGTAAAAGTGACATTTGGTATTCACAATTTATTATGATCCCTAAGTACAAATTCTTTATGGCTAGCTTTTTATTATTTTACTTATATTCATCTATCTAACATAGTGGCGGCCATTTGTTAAGCGTTCGAAGACAGTTGTTGTGAGATCTTAGAATTCAAGCTCCGCGTTTTTACGCATTCCGCATCATTTACAATACAATTTACTTGAGAAAATAACCAGTCGAAATCATGTAAAATAGAGTCATATACTACAAGTTAATGAATGAGAACAACCACTACCTGAAAAACCAATATACTGCCAAGATTTCTGCTGAATTTTTACTTTACTTATTATAATTTTGTATTTAATTTCATATAAAATCGATCTTTGAAATAAAAAAAAAATTGCCATATTAATATAATTAAATTGCATTATTTCTCTTTCCTTCATAAAACTTGCAAATATTCTCTGGATTTTCTCCAGAATATTTTTTATCGTCTTGTCGACGTAATTATAGGCAATATATTAGTAAATCTTTGTAACTAAATAAAGTAAAATAATACGGTATTAGTTATATAGTTTATATTACATTAGTTATTACATTAATGTAATATAATTTTATTAAACTAATTATATTTATGATGGTCAAGAATTTACCATATGCTTCAATTGGGTATCTTACGCGTTTTTTCTTAAAATGTTTTAAAAAACTTTAGTAGTATTTATAAATTAAAAGATTCGACGATATTCATCTGTCTCAATAGATTACTCATAAAAGTGATGTCTTTGTTTATACAATTACGGCATTACACAGCCACCTAACAACGTCTATTGTGTTCATTCGAACTACAACAATCAGTGCAATAAGAACGCGTGAATCATAAAATTGTTATCGTTGCATTCTCATTTATGTACTTTTCAATGTAGATGAAAGATGAAAGTGTTTATAACGATTCCATTTACTAAAAATCTCATGCATCAAAATTAAAATTAAAATGACTAATAGAAAGTTTATGTTTCAATTAAACATATAAACGAACAACCTTGAATGTTTACCGGCAATTTATTTAGTTTTATCAAGAACTTGGATACGATCAACTATGTAAACTTAAGTCTGAAGGTTTCGCCTTAATATATACCTATAATCACTGGTCGGAATTAATGCGAAATAATAATTGCCTTTTAACATAAGTAAACGTTGATCCTAATATTAAATAATAATTAAAGCTCAAAAACGACATTTAAGTGCCTAATTGGCATCAAAAACCAGTTTCCATATTAAAAGTTATTAATAATAAATAACTTAATTTACATTTATGAACAGAAACTTACCATGTTATAATAAAATCCGTATCGTTCGCATTAAAATAAAAAAATATATATAATTAAATAAATATATCGAAATAGTATTACATTTTTATAATCCCTATAATATTCCAAATGGTTGAAAGTATTTGAACTTAATTTGGCGTATAGATACATTTTATCCAAATATAGGTGGTACTTTTAATAATAACTTTTAATTTACGCCTAGCTAAGCGGGTTGGGCAGATAATACACTAATTTTAAAAGAATTTAACAAATTTAATAAAGTATTATTAAAATTTAGAAGAAATATGTTTCAGTTAAATTATGAAAAACAAGACTAATTCTTGAATTAATAATTTTTCTTAACAAAAAAAAATGCGGTTTACACTTTTGCTACAGAAAAGGTGTTTCATGTAAAGATATTATTAAATCAATTATTTTGCCACGTACATAAACTCACAAACAGTTATTATGAGGACCCTTTAATGTATGATAAAAAGGAAATAACAATTAAGGAGATTACGCGAAGTAAGAGGTTAATATGATTCATTAGTAACAAGTTGACTCACCTCTGTCTATCGTCGCCCTCGTCTTTGTACTTTGTACGGATCTCGTCGAGGGTCGATATCAGCTGGTTGAAAGTCTCTCTATCGATGACGAGGCAAGTCGTCCCGTCTGGCGAATCGCAAACAATATTCGCTGTACGTAGATCATCCCTGAAATTATTAAAAAAAAACTATATTTCAGAATACGAACTACACTGAGAGTATAATACGTTTTGTAATGGCAACAGTCTAGTCCAGTGCTTTATTGAGATTTAAACACATCACACCTAAAACATGTTGTTCTAAATTATGTTATGTTTTTGTATGACATAAAAAATGTTGATTTATTTGTTTGCATGGTACACCAACAGAGTAAAAACAAACGAAAAACCCAAGAAAAGACCAAATGAAACATAACAATGTTGTACTCTAACTAAAGGCGAACCAAATTTTGTCGTGCATTTTTTTAAAATATTAAACATAATATTGTATTAGTAATTAAAAAATAACAATACGCCATTTATTTATATATTATACAAATTAAATTTTATTAATATCAATATAACAATTCGGTAATATTTATTTTAATATTTTATTTGAGCCACATGATGAAATGATCTTTTTTTACTTTTTGTCTTATTTTTTATGTCAATTGTTTCTAAAAGTTTGTACGTTATTTAATTAATAGTCTATTTAAGACGTGGCATCTGAAAATTATTCGGAAATTTAGCTATTGATTAAATTCTAAGAATTTCCACAAAGTAACTCCATCATCAATACTTACCCTTGTAAAGCTTTCTCTCCAAAGAAGTCACCTTTCGTTAGAGTCCTCAAGAATTTTTCTTCATTACTATTCGGCTGTTTTTGCGTTACTTTGACCTATAATTGGAATGAAATTTAAAATATATAAACGAATTAAATAGACAAAGAGTATAATAAATGTATTATAACTCGTTTAGCTTTCATTGTTGCAGTTAATAATAATAATAATATTGTGACGGAATAAAACAGCAGAACACATTATCGTGTCAAAACACGTATCATGTAACCATTGTAACTAATGTCTCGTACTTAAATATCTCTATTAATCTTTGCATTATATAAATGTCAACGTCTCTCTCTGTCTGTCTATTAGTTATGTTTTCGCCACACAGCGTGCGGGTAGGGACGCAACGTGCTTTTACTATAGATAATCAATGTCGCGCACGGCTCGTGCTCTTCACGCGTCGACGGCATGTATTCTGCAGAAACATCGCGCTAGCGTACCGACCCACTCGCTGTGTGGTGAAACCATTCATTGGCTTATAACGCGAGAACCAGTAAACCGATTTTTTTAATCGTACATGTATTTTTTGGTCAGGTTTTACTATAGTTACATTTTGTTACATTAAATAGTAACCACTAGCATGTAAATAATAAATAATAAAAACAAAACTTCATAAAATTACCATTACCCTGTTCATTCTTTACATCCTTATCCCTATATATATGATTTAGAACTTGAAATCTTACCACATACTACTCAACTGAGCTGAACAACTCAGGCAAAAAGTAACATAAGTTAAGTCAAACAAGTTAGAAATGTAATAAAATATACAAAACTGGTTAAGTTAGATCAATGTTGTTGACTTAAACATGTGAAACGACCATTGAAAGTTGTCATTAAATTCCTACCAGACGGACAAGAATAAGATAAACTGTTTCGTGTTTGAATAATTGTAGCGTGTAATTTTTTTAATGGCGTGTAATTGCTTACTTGGGTTAACCATATGTTTAGTCGATTTAAACTATATATAATGATACAATAAGTATGTTACTAAATCGAGTGTAAAGTACACCTAATGATTACATTATATTATGCAATAATATTTATTTATTGTCATAATAAAGAATATAAAAACGCTGATTCGAATTATGTTGAGGTAAAAACAATTGCAAAAAGTTTTGACTGGCGCAAATCGGTTTCCTGTTGAAATGAACGTGCTGTGCTGCCCTAGGTTTATTGTTATGTACAGCCTTTTATCAACGTTATGATCGATTATAATAATTCATAACTCAATGTGATTCGAATGCAATTCTAAAATCATTATAAATAAGGAATACGAAAACAAATGAATACCTGCGACAAATGAAATTTTATAATTAGTATACATTATCTATGATGATATATCATCATAATACTAATACGTGAAGCAAAAAGTTTATACCTGTTTTTACGAAAATTGCGTGGACGGAGGAGTATGAACTTTCGCACACTCATAGTTTATATAGAGGAATGTAAAATGCTAACATTTTTTTTCAAATTATGTATAAAAAGTACATTAAATTAATAAAACAATACATTCACTACCATTTGTTTGACACAGACACACATCTATCATTTTCCCTTACGATTACCAACGCTTTATCAATCACATGCCAAAGTCAGACTTGACATTTATTTACCGTATAGGCAGAATATTGACTTTTGAGAAGGTTTTACTTTAACACCTTGAGCACCTTCCCGGCGTTTACGCCAGCTTTCCATTGTTTTCCTATTGTGTTTCTATTGTTTCATTTTTATGGGTACTCGACACATTAAGCAATTGACATGAAAAGCAAACAAAATTGTTAGCGTTTTTATGAATTATGGTCGAATTTCGATCACAGACGACAACTAGTATTTAATAATACGCATTTTATTTAACCTCTTGAGCACTAACCTGGCGTTTACGCTTTCCTTTGTTTTACTATTATCTCATTTTTATGGGTACTTGACACATTAATAATATATCTCATTACTAATAAGCGTGATTTGCCAACGAAGTGATTACTAACACAAAAAGAAAAAACTCATAGTAAAATAATATTTCGGCGTTTCATGCTTATGAAAATGTAAATCTAATTTCTAGACGCTTTCCTTATATAATATTTATTTTATAGACCGGCATTCCAAAGGCAAAAGTCGATAAATTAATACTCTTTTGATGATAACCGCTGTTTTTTGGTGTGTTCTTAATTTGAGTTACATAAGTCTACATTATCGCTAATGCAAAAGAAATCTATACTAATAAATAAAATTGAAGTGACTGTTTGTAATATCAAAATAACATTTTTTTTTACTAAATATATGTGAATGTATATACCACAAATACAATTTTTTAAATCTTTGACTTTTTGCTTCTTCCGGGTAATCTCCGCAACGGTTGGACCGATTTTGACGGGACTTTTTTGGTAGATAGGTGAAGTTACTCCGCGTATCTAAGGGTACTTTTGTTTTTTTTCGATAATAATTCGCGTTCCGCTTAAAAATATTAAAACTCATAAAATTGTAAATAAAATCAGATTCGATGCACAGTTTTACTGGTAGATATTTGAATTTGTGAGAAAAAGCTTTGGTTAATGGTAGTAGCATAAAAATATTTGTAAAATAACTAGGGTTCCGTATAAAAAACATAATACGGAGTGAAAAATATATGAAACGCGGGCGCAGCTGCGGGTACACAGCTAGTTGCTAATAAAATCCGATTCAATGCACAATTTTAGTGGCAAGTGATTAAATTTATGAGATTAATCTTTGTTTACTCCTAGTAGCAAAAAAAATTTTAGACAAATAATTAGGGTTCCGTGTAAAAAAATTAAAACACATGAAATTTTGAAAAAAATACGATTAAATGGATAGCATCATCAAAATATTGTTCTCCGACAATATCTTAAGAACTATATTACGCTGTGAAGATTTTATGAAACGCGTCCGCGGGCACTCAGCTAGCGTATATACATAAAGATCATGGCAGTTTCTAAAACGAAAGAAATTAATGTCACATAACGAAATACTCAGTTAAAAAGACACAAATATCAACTTTTATGTAATTACGTAATATCATATTACCGGTTTGAGAATCTCCGGAAACGTGTTTTACGATGAATGTAAATTAAATATGTGCTCTGTAGGAGTAAAAAAATCGTTTGCATACAAATATTGGTGAGATAACGTCGGAAGTTGATGAGATAATACACTTTAAAGTAACAGTCGACGGTGAAATGATCCGAATAATTTCACAAGAATGACCACAAACGGTTAGTTTCGTCACTCTTCACTGAATTAAAATTGTAGATTTATTGAGACTTATGTATTTCGATACTATACAATTGTTAATACTCTATTAATTATATATTTAAACTAATTTGTTATTTAGGAATTACTTGTGTATCAAAATGGTTTCCTATGAATATTTTATTAAAAACGTACGAATTGCAAAAATTGTAAGGAGTCTCTACAAGATGTTAATCTAAATAAGCACTACTCAACTGAAATTATCGACTGTTTTACTAAACAGCTCTAATTGTAAATTAGTAAAGTAATGCATTAAGCTATATATTTTTGTTAATTTTATAATAGATGATCAGTTTTTTTAGAGTAAATTCATGAAATAACCTTCAAAATAAAAACGTGTATTTTATATAGCAATTTACTATAAAATGGTATAGTCCACAAATATTGTATTTGCTTCGGTTGTAAGAACGAAAATAAAAATTATGTTTTAAAAAATTAAAAAAAAAACAAGATCAACATCCAATATAACATTTAAATTAAGACCAGAAATTAAATCGCTTGGTGATATAAACGATATAATTATCAGGAATTGTATATAACTTATTTATGCGGTAGCGTAGATACATGTTTACATAAACATTACCATAAATAGCATTACTAATAAGTATTCTATAAAATTCGAAGCTTTGTAACACTACAGTGAGTTAATTGGTAGGATGATGTCATAAAACATTTACGTTTATAGTTTTAGCACATTTGCTAAATATCATATAACATTTATTTTAAAAGACTAGTTCCGTTGTTGCTTGCTCATGGCTACGAGTTCCTTTGTTATTTTTTTTTAAATATGGCATAATGTTATTTTCGGAACTAATATGTTTAACTTCTATTTGAATATATGCAAATAAACACAAAACCGTACAAAAATCCGAATTCAAAATGCCATAGACACGTGATCCTAACGCCGGCTGTCAGTGCGCTGACCTTGTAGGCCACAATAGCCTGACATTCTGGCCTCCACCTCAGTGTTTTGTATTCAAAAATTAAAATGTAATCACATAACCGTATTGTTTTCATTGCTTGTTCTAATCATTAATACCAATAAATTAATGAACGGGTAATAAATGTAGGAGTACATTGCCTGTCTTTACATTATACCAGTCTTTGTCGATTGGGCTTTGTACATTGAGGTTTTGATAACAAAAGCGCTCCTAAATACAAGTAATCAATTTAACAAAGGAATGCATTTCTATAATTTTGTTTAATATACTTACGAGCCGAGTGGTGCAGGCTAAGAATAGTACGGTTCCCGTGGGTGTCGTCAAAGACGACTAAGGAATATAAACCAGAGGGATGGGCAGCAGCATCCTTTAAATACCAATAATACCTTACTGCGATCGTCAACCCGCCTGCGAAGCATGGCGATTGTGGCAATGCCCTCCCCCTTTATTGGTGGAGACCTATGCCCAGTAGTGGACGTCTAATGGTTGAATGGATGGATATTTACGATGCGTTTTAAAAAGATATAATTGAAGCTGTCTAGGGATAACGTTTTGCCACCGTGCGACATGAATTAACAAAGAATTTAAACATTGCTCACAACCGAATTCACATTGATCGAACAGAACAATTGCACTTTGTAGAAACTTTTTAAATGCCAAGGTAAACCTCTTGCACAGTCACCGCTTCTACGCAAATAATAATATTATACAACACTATAATATTACACGTAAACAAACACTACTGTTTCCATTTATTCAGTACTGGGAAAATATCAAAAATGACAAAGGGATTTTAATAACGATTACGTGTCATCAAACAACAAGGCCTTTAAACATAATTTGTTATGACACAATGCAATAGAGTATTTTGAAAATGGACTCACGATTATACTTACGACAAAAATATATTACAAACAAGCTGTGAGCACGCGGCTGCGCCCGCTTTTCATATACATTTTCAATGCGTAATATAGTTTTTAATTTTCTTATACGGAACACTAATTATTGAAAAAAAAAATTAATACTAACACTAAACAAAGATATTTTTCATAAATTCAAGCACTTGCCCATAAAACTGTCCATTGAACCGGCTTTTATTAAAATTTTTACAAGTTTCAACTTTTTTACGCGGAACCCTAATTATTATCGAAAATTAAAAGTACCCTAAGTTACACGGAGTAACTTCAGCTATCTTATATCTACCAAAAAAAAGTCCCGTCAAAATCCGTCAAGCGATTCCGGAGATTAGCCAGAACAAACAGCCAGGCAGACAGACAAAAATTTAAAAAATTGTATTTCTGGTATAGGTATTGTTGTACATTCATATCTATTTAGTAAAAAAATAATATTTTGACTTTACAAACAGACACTCCAATTTTATTTATTAGTATAGATTGAACACAGTGTGATAATTATTTATAAAACATCGTTAGAGGTGAAGAAATCACGTTGTGCGATATCACATGTTTCTCGGAAAATGATGCGAACGAAAGTAAAATCATTTAATTCAGAGATCGTTTCACATGAGATATTTTTAAAGACGGTGTCATGAGATTAAATCAATGTAATAACAAAAAAATACCACTAATGACATTACAAAAGCTATAGCCATTACACTAACGATAGAATTTAATGATGTCATTAAGATCTTTTGTGTTATAAAATGTACGTTATCTATCTACCTACTTTATTTGTTTCCCAGTCCAGAGTTTGACCACAATTTGACACTCGATATTAAATGACGTAGGTGCTTGATGACATATTTGCCACATGAAGTTAGTATTGTTTGAAGGCGAATACTATTATCTTATACAGAAATCTAAAATTGTTTTAAGATCCGAATCAACTGCAATCGAGGTAATGACCAAGTGTGGCTTACCATTTTGTCATCGTCGCTTCGAAATTGCGAATTGAGCAAAACTATCGCCGTTTCAAAACAATTCAATTCTGAGAACTTTGTATCAATTTCGAGCGGTGTCGTATTTATAAGGTTAATTGGTGCATTTTTTCTAGTATTATTGCTAGGAATTAATTAAGACCGTTTAATATTATTAATATTTATTCTAAATTATTTCACAATAAATCAACAAGCGGGCTAGCAACATAAATAAACATTACTGTAATATTATAGCCAATCTGACCATAGTCCAAATAAAGAAATACTGATAACCAATAGGCTAGAAAGAATTCTCGAATGTAGACCGTATTTAGACAAAAGTCCTCCAACGTAAGATGCTAAAAATGACTCAATGTAGATCTCCAAAAATATTTTACTTGGCTAGGTCCACAAACTTACTTGTAGTATTGCCAACTCCAAAAAGTTGGAGTTGCTAGGCTCAGTATAAAAAGTCGCTGGATAGGCGCTAAAATCGATTCAACAAAAGCGGACTTAGGATTTTGTTCTTGTAGGGGCACAAGAGGCTAGCTAGCAGTGATTTAATTATTAGTTAAACCCATGTAAAATACTAATGTTTGTATTGACAATGTATGTACTTTATTGTTACTGGCCTTAAAACTTCATTGTGTTACAAAAGTCGGCAGATAGGTCGCTAAAATATTTTTGTCGTCAAATCTTTTTTTGTCGCTAAGACTATCAAAAGTCGTCACTTCTAGAGACAAAGGCCCAAAATCGGCAACACTACTCACCTGTCCCTTTGATATAATGAAGAAAGTATCACCCCTAGCTCCTTGTCTGATTATGTAGTCACCATTTTGATAGTGCGTCTCTTCTAATACGTCAGATATCTTTATCAGGGTGTCTTCTGGTAAGTTTTTGAAGATCGGCACACTGCAAATAAAGTAAGATTTCATTTATAAAATTTCCAACTAACATTATTATATAATTAGAAAAAAAAACATGGTATTAATGTTACGCTTTCCGAATAGAAAGTGTAGTTAGCAGTGGATATAATAGAATTTTAAATGATAATAAGTAAATAAAATTCACGTTCTCGGTTTTTATTACGAAGTATCGTGTTCGGAATATTTATTTGTTTTATTTTGTTAAAACGATAGAAAAAATATATTAACCAAAAATA
Organism: Samia ricini; assembly: GCA_014132275.2. Taxonomy (NCBI): domain Eukaryota; kingdom Metazoa; phylum Arthropoda; class Insecta; order Lepidoptera; family Saturniidae; genus Samia; species Samia ricini. The sequence continues at coordinate 9,407,553 of AP028159.1, forward strand.
CGTATAAGAAACGTATTACGAACGTGAGAAATTTAATAAAAAGGTAATCGATAAATTAAGCTAATTAATGTCATATACAAGACATATTCCAGCTGATAAATATATATTTCATTTAAAAGTCGCATGAACAAAACCAAAGCTCGAGGGATAACTATATATATAGACGAATATAGTCTCGAAAAGAAATAACTATATTTATTTCAAGGCATCTAAATTTTATGAATAGTTTACTGTATACATTGATTGGAGACATGTTTTATTAATGTTTATTACAGTTATGATGAAGCGCATGATATTTATAAAAACTCGTCTTCTGAAACCACTATTATGGTTTAATTAAGAGAGGCATTTGCAACTAATATGGCATGAATATTCAATAAGTTAGGACATTTAAAAATATACCCCTAAAATCTATATGTTACAAGCAATAATATGCTTTAAATCCTAACCGATTTTATGGTCAATTAAGCATTATTGAAAGTGAACGCCACTTAACACCGCTGATTTTGAAAGGCTTCCTTCTGACTCACGTTACAATCTCTGATAAAAACCAGTATTTTTAAAACAAGTCCAGGGTCTCTTGATATTTAATGAATTGCTAATACTAATTTTGTAAGATCGACGAAGTGATTTAGTTGTGATTGCAACATGCATAATTTTTACCATATAAGTCTTTTGTCTTTCGAATGTCTATTTCATCTATATGTGCATATTTTAAAAATAAATGCAAAAATACTGTTTATGACATATAGACATTTTGACTGTTTTGTTTATGATATCATTATAGATTACATTAATGAATTTTGCCGAGAGTTATTACAATTTAATGAAATCATAGTTATATCCTTTTCCGGTAAATAATGTTAATTTTTATTTGAAAGAAAAACGAACATTTAATGATATTCATGTTTATTCATACAAATTCTTAAAACTTACCACGGTTTAAGACTCTTAAGGTGAAATAAAAAAAAATCAGAACAAAGCTGTAAAATTTTAATCTAGGCTATATCTAGAAAATTCTGAGTCGTAATAGTAGTAATAACAAAGTTGTAGTTATAATTTTTCTCTTTACTCTTGATGTTTATTTTATATAATTGAACTAGTATTATGATTTAAAAAAAAACTGCATAAATGTTTTACTAACAGAGGAATAAGAAACTGTTGTTCAACAACAAGGAAGGTATGCCTCGTCCATAATAAAGTTACATTACATCGAGTTACGCGCAATAAATATATTATTTGATTTACTATGTTGAGATTGATACAAGTTATAAGTAACATCTAAAGGAAAATATTTCAAATAAAGATCAATATTGTCTATAAAATGGTAATATAAATTATCTATGATGTGATATAAATAAGCCCATTTTAAAAACATATTTTATAGAAAAGTAATATTACAAAGATTTACAATGTTATAAAAGGCAGCGTTTCGCTATCTATCCGTTATCATTGACAAACTACTAACGCAACTACTTATAATTCAAAAACTACTGAACGGATTATTTACATGGTTCTCTCTTTTAAATAATTAATGTCTTCTTTGATTGAAGACTTGACGCGATCTGCAACTCAAAAGGGTTCTGTAAACAACGCAACCAACGTGATACAGTAACACGTTCACGCACTAACATAACACGAATGACAATTACACACCCTTAATCACTACACGCACTACATACACTACAGGTTGTTTCCTTAACCACCTTAGGATTAGCGCGGGAGTAAATCCTCGGAATTAATAGCAGCCCAAGCAAAGTACCACTTTCCCACTTTTGTGCTGGCTACATGTCTCCCGGCATGCGGTTTGGAGAAGTTGGCAAAACACTTCTGTTAAAAACCTTTTTTTTATAAATTTATTTACCAATAAACATATTTAAAAAAATACATTTATATAATGCCACTTAAACCTTCAAGGTTTGTCTGTAGCACTTATAATTTAAAAAATCGGTTAGGGTTTTTACAAACAGGATAAGTAAAAATCTTTTAAACAAAATTTGCAATTTTTCATATTAATCTTGTTGCGTAAAGATGTATTTTTTTTACAACAATAAAATTCACGTTACTTAAATATAAAACAGACATAATGATCTCCATAAATATTTAATTTACATACTGAACTAATCAAATATAATTTCAGATAAAATGAAGAAGTAAAGGTTTGCCTACAGTTTAAAAGATATAATAAGATATGTACTGAACATATCTCTATCTTCATTGTTTGCATATACAAAAATGCATAAATTAAATAAAAAAATGTAAGTGCGATGGAGGAAAAAGATTAATGTGTGCCTTTTGACATCGTTGTAAAGAAAGATTTAAGACAACTGCAACCGTATATGAAGCCAATTTCAATATACTCTAACAAACATGTCTGTTGAAATATAAAGCGTAGTGTGATCTTGACTCTTATTCTAAGAACAAGAGTACAGTAGAACGACAAACAATTGACGGTTCAGTGAAAGGATTACGATCTCAAAATGTCATGAGACTTGCAAACGTGACAGGTAACTTAGTAAGCATTTCGTAAATTGTACGCGCGTGTGTTTGAGCAATTGCTAGAATGATACCGGTTTCGTAAATAATAGCTTTTATTTGTTATTTATTCATACACTAAACAATATTAATCTAAGTCTTGTATAGTGACTGCGAAATCCTTGTCCGTATTGCTGAATTTGCATGATTTATGAAAAATAATGTGCGTACAAATAAAATCGCTAATGATCACAAAGTCGCAGTTATCATATGTGTTATACAAAATAATATATGTGTATTTATCCTCGATTCTCAAATTAATAATATAACTACGTTATGTATTTTATAATAAAAACCGTTTTGAATTTTCCGCTGACCGAATTAAATAGGAAAGAAATCAATCGTGCTCGACGTGTGGGTGACCTAATTGGTATATTCTGGATTTAGTCAGCAGACCAAGCTGCTGGAGATTATTCCTAAAATACCAGAAGTGGTCTAAATACGAACACGTGTAGGTACTCAAATCTTCACTCGCAATGTACAATAATACCACTTCAAGGCATGTAGACGCTAAAATATACGGATTTTATCGAAGCGTTCCATTATGTTTTTAGACGTATTGCAGACAAATAAAACATCAATAATTTTTTGTATCCAATCAATTAGTACGTGATACTCTAGTTCTCATTAAAATGTATAGAGAATTATTTGATACTACTAGGAATAACATAGACAATAATTATAATACTTAATTAACGTCAAAAGATTGTATTAAAAAAAGTCAAAATACTTTTTGCGTACTCTAAAACTGTATTCGGAATCAAAATAGTTTCAAACGGTGACATACTCGTATTATACAACTTTATAAGAGTTATTATCTAAGTAATTCCAAGGTGTAGACCCTACGCCTTTTCAGTGCTTAATTACATATTTAACTATGTTTATTTATGAGCACGATTTTGCCAACAAAATGATAAAATGTTTGCCAACAAATGTAAACTTTTATGTCATTTATCAAATATTTATCACACTAAGTAAATAATGATAACATCTGAAGTTTTAAAGTAATATAAATAAGTGCAATAGAAATGACCGCGTCATTAAATTAGACATTAAAAATATATATATATATGGAAGTTTTAATTGTTAGTTAAGTAAAGCATGTTTAAAAATGTACTTCATTTATAAAAAAAACAATAGATGCTTGCGTCGTAGAACATTACTGGTGACAAAGAAGGATAATGACCTCAACGACACTTATGCAAATGCTATGGATGTGCATCGGCCCATTCTTCTGCTTTCGAAGGCCTGTGATTTACATCGCTTCATGAATGCCACGTATTATATGATATTGTTCTGCTTAATCAATGAACATGTTTACACATATTGTGATCATTTCAACTGTAAACCATGATAATATTTTTGCAATGGGTTTTTCAATATTGTACGATAAAAAAAACAATGTCTTAATATTTATTTATAGTAATTTTAGATATACGAAATCAAAATTTACCATTGGAAATATTGCTCTGCAATATAGGTTTGTTTATCTAGCCGTTCACGATTATCAGAGAATCAGATTTAGTGAATTTTACTATTAAAGTGGAAGAATGTTTAAACGTAATACTCTGTACGTCGAGCTAGTATAATGTTAAAAAATAAAATACAGACACAAGAGCCATATGCTCTTTAATGAGGACGTTAAAACTAAATGCCCAGTCAAGTCGTTGATGGTGAGGTTACCGGCCTCATAATTGTAAACAACGTATCTTATTTGGAAGGTAAAACCGAAATAGTATTTCTAAATAAATTTAAAAGAAATAAATTATAGTTGAACGTTCTAAGAATACCGTTGAATGTCGGGCCAAAGTTTCAAGAGTGAAATTATTTGCAATTTTATGTGTTACATCCTAAGGTGTTAGAAAAGAAAGAAAGAATGAATAAGCTATCTGCGTGCAAGCATCGTTCAAGGCTGTTGATGATATTGTTTAACGTTCATGACAGTTCTATTTTAGATTTAAAAGAATTGAAAATATTGAATCTTAAACCACTGTATATGAGCGTCTTCAACATTATTTTGATTTCATGATGAACTTTTACAAACATTTTAAAACTGCTTAAAATTTAGATTTTGAACAGATTTCATTTTCTATTAGAGAAATATTTTCTACAATGTCTAAATCGTCCTTTTTAAAACGCGGATGAGTAAGTTAGCGTTTTTTATATCATTATCACGTTAACCTCGATTAATGTCTAGGTCATTCTGGTACTAATTTAAGATTAGTTAAATGAAAGCCCTGGAGTGTTGTTACCTCCTTGCGATAATTGCTTCCGGGTGTCCTTATATTATTTAAATTGTTGCAAATAATTAGAGTATAAAATACCAAAAATAAATTCTCGTTTACAAGTTTATTCGTATATACAAATTTAAACAGGTTTATACATTCAAAACGTTTGAATTCGATCAATATGACCTAATGAAGTGTAATTAGTATAAAACCAAAAGATGTTTTCAAATAACATCTGCGAAATCACTCTGAAATAACGCAGATGTGCATATTTACTGATGTTATCCAGCGCTATGGTGTTCCGATAAAAATAACTACCGATGATATAACGTGAATTAATAATAAAGTTTCATGTAATTATTTATTATAACTCACCTCTTTAGGAAATCGGTATATTCCGCTTGACGTATCAGACCGGTCCTCATCATAATCGTCTGGAAGCATTGTCGCTCGATTGCCCATAATCGACAATCAGTAGCTGCCTTGATTGTGGCCGTCCTCTTGCAGTTATACAGAATAGCCAGTTCGCCAAACACCTTACCCGGCGCCATGGTACTGAGGTATTTGTTCTCTCTCGAAACTTCCACTCGGCCCTCTGTAGAAGATGAAAAATTACCATGGTTAAAAGTGTAAATAATTATTCACTAAACTTGGTAATTCTGTCTCAATAAACATATTACTTTGCTTTCTTCACCTTTTGTTTATATTTATTCTACACAAAAAAACATACTGATTAAAACTAAAGTAAGTAATTCCCTCAGCCAAACAATCTTAAAAAGATCTAATACTCAGTAGAAATCAGCTACGAGTATTAGTGAGAGCACTAACTGGGCACTGTTTTTTGATTAAACACTGAACAACATTTGTGTCTAGATCAAAAGAGAGTGCAGATTCTGTGAAGCTGCAGACGAAACGCCAAACTATGTAAATGAAACCCATACATAACCGAGTTCTGTGTAAGCGCGCGATCTTCTGGAAGAGTTACAGAGGCTCTCCGCTGAAAAGATTCTACAGTATATGCAGGCAGTTCTATGCAGTCAGCTTAAGCAATGTGGGGCAATTATAATAGATCTAATTATGTCGCAGTGATACAGGGCTGTTATATCCGAGATATCCCCTTTCGAAATAATAATAATAAATAGTGGTATTTATTATCTTGGTGATAAATTAAAATATGTTTTTATTTCTAAAACACTTTATAATAATTACAAAACCGTTATGTTATTATAATCAATTAATTGTAACGAGCCATAATATAATTTTGTTAATTTGAACTTTATATAATACCTGATAAAATAAATACTGAAGGTTAACTGGTTTAAAGTCATGCAAAACGACAAATAGAACGTCTTAACAGAAACATAATTTAATACCTGTCAAGGATATTGTTATGAGCAAAAATGGTCTATAGGTATCGGTGACTAATAGATTCCAAATTGTAAAAAAAATCCCTTATGGAATAAATCCTCGAGGCACGTAAAAATAGAAACCACAAAGCCTTACTATTTCAAGTAGATTGTGTTTTTTTTTTTGTATTCAATATTATGGTTAATTATATATATTCAATGTTATGGTCTTCGTATACTTTAATAATTTTTTTATGCAAATTTAATGGGAGAGTAGTTTTATGTAATTTGTTAAGTTGTGGCTACTGTCAACCATCACTGCTATGGATGACGTCACACCAGTCTAAACGTTTATACTGATTGAGGTTAAAAACAACTTTATTCAACACTAGCTGTGAGCCTACGGCTGCGCCCGCGTTTCATATATTCTTGACTGCGTTTTAATTTATTGTATACAGAACCCTATTTTTTTTTGTAAGAAGATAAAGTAAAAATATTTCTCATGAATTCAAGCACTTGTCCGTAAAACCGTGCATTGAATCGAATTTTATTCAATGTTTCATGAGTTTTAATTATTTTTTACGCAGATCCCTGATTATTTTCGAAAATTAAATGTACCCTAAGTTACCCGGAGTAACTTCAACTATCTACCAATAAAGTCCCATCAAAATCCCGCCAGCCGTTCTGGAGATTACCCGGAACAAACAGACAGACAAAAAATTTAAAAATTGTGGTCTTGATATAGGTGTCTTATATCATTATAAATATCTATTTAGTAAAAAAAAATAATTTTGACCTTACAAACAAACACTCCAATTTGTATTTATTAGCTATTATAGACTGTAGATGATAGAATATCAATAAAACAGAACCAAATAATTACACAAAAATAACATAATTTTATTCTAAAACAATATATTATTCGATTCCAAATGATCAGACACGGTTTTGTGTTTTTGAACACCTATAGTTCGAACGCAGCACCTAGCTCCGTTAACGACTGGGTCAAGGCATCTGTTACCTACATATTGTTGCGATTTCCATATGCCATGACCAAATATTTAAAAACTATACCAGATATTTTAACTGCTTCATCTCTCAATTATCCTCTCACATAATTTAATACTGAACATTTATATTTGTATTTTATAAGAATTAAAACGTTTGCATCACCGAGATAGATTAATACTGAAAAATAATCAGTTTCTTTATGAGTATAAACAATGCATGTTTATTAAAATTCTTCCACTTAAAACATTCTATCTATTTTTTCTTATATATTTCTGACACTTTGCTTTAAAAATATGAAGTTATTTACTGATTAAACTCAATTAAATTACAAAATTATTTTTTCCCAAAAGATTTATGTAATCACGTTCGGTTGCTATAAACTATTATGCAGAATCATTACCAACGCCTTATAGTTTAACGTACGAACTGTTTTCAAAGTACATTTTAAATTTGATTCAAGCGGCAACAAATAAATTATATATTTCCAGTGATTTTCGAAGTTTTCTATTCGATAAGTTATCGTTAATTAAATTGTGTTTATGACATTAAGGAAGCGCTAATAGAAATAAATATTACGATTAACTGAAAATAAATTATATTTGAATATTTTCTTGCTTTAGCATTAATTGACCTTAAAATATACTGAACACTCAAAATAACATTGTTACTGTAAACATTCGATATTATAAAGATGAAATAGTCCTGGTTAGATATATTAAAACTTTCATAGCGACGCAATATAATATTAATGTTATAATTGATCTCTATAACATTCCCACATACGAGGACCAATCATACTGCATGTAGCAACTTATCACTTTATTGCGTACATCTTTGATTAAGGTCACAAGACGCACAAAGAAATAGCATTGTTATGACATTTCTCTACATTTGAAATTTTTACTATCTAACCCAATAAATAATGTTATTCTACGTTTATACATATATTTTAATAACCCCTTTAATTTTATTTTCCTAATTAACAATTTATAATATTGACAACTTAAATGCTTAATAATTTGTATATATATTATATATTTTTTTACATATTATTCTATGGCCATCAAATGACATAATATATGATATACCATTTCGTTGCGTTATTGTCTATAAAAGTAACAATAGAATCCCGTTATTAACATGTGGGGTAATATACCGCTAATCTACCATTGTGTAATGTTTATTGATGCATGCATATTTTTAATTTGGTAATGGTAAATCGTAAACTGATCACAAGAGAAGCGGATTTATCAATTATTACGCTTTAACATTGTAACTACGAGTGGTTTTCTGCGAATGATGTATTTTTTAGTATTGTATACCTAAATACAAACAATTTTCCTTATAACTGAGATATATTGCAACAAACTACTAATGTTCATATTACTCCACGTAATTCTAACCATCACTATTGTTGTACTAACAATGTCAATTAAACAATTTATTTCAATTAAACAAAAATATTTTTTTTTAAATTCTTTAAATTAATTTTATTGGTAGCTATATTATATGGATGTTGATATTCATAAATCAGTTTTATTTAGAATATGTCGCATTTTTTATTATATTCTTGTTTCAGTGTGAAAACTTTTTTTTAAATATTTTTATCTACCTACGTGTTACTATCAATTACAACCCACTAGAGGCCAGTAGATTATACTCCTTCGAACCTTTTATTTTATTTTTGACAATTCTAGCCTAACTCAATAAGTGATGACCTAATGCGTTACTGATTCGATTTCCTATAACAATTAATTCTATTTATGAAGAAGTTTTAATCGATTCAACACATTTATAAGGATTTTATATTTGATTAACATTTTTGTTTTACAAACATACTCAAGTGTTTAAATTACTAATATCTGATGTAATAAAATAACCCATTTATACTAAGGTAAATATTTTTATTATTTGGTAACATCAATCAAGAAGCATATTTACATAATCTGTGGGCTTCACAAATATTCTATGATAAATATATCGGACCTAAAAAGCATGCCACTTCACTAATTTCACTATTGATAAAAAACAGCCTCCACGAACTGTTGCATTTTTTGTCTGTGGTTGCCTGTTAATAATTGTAGAACTTCATAGGCGTGCTTTTGTCAAAAAGAAATAAATAGTTGGAAGCGGTATAGCAAGAGTTACTGAATTCGCAAGCGAAATCCCGTTAATACATCAAATATAATTTCGTGGTAGGTCTATTATATGTCAATTACCCATAAAAATGAGACAACAGGAAGACAATAGGAACACAATGGAAAGCAGATTAATACAGAAAATACAGATTAATTTTCTGAATAACAATTCACATAGATAATAAAATATCTGATAATAATAATGTTACTGTTTTATAATTAAAAATAAACCTTAGTCATATTAGCTGTATCGCAAATTATTTTTAAAGAAAATAACATGAGTGTGGTAAAATACCTAAATTTTGTGCATATCATCACATATATACTAATTTAAAAAGTGTCTGTTTGTAATGTCATTTTTTTTTTTTACTAAATAGATATAAATCTATATACGATACCTATACCAAAAAATACAATTTTAAAATTGTTGTCTGTCTGTCTGTTTGTAATGGGTAATCTCCGGAACAGCTGGGCCGATTTTGACGGCCCTTTTTATAGATAGCCGAAGTTACTCCGTGTAACTTAGGGTACTTTTAATTTACGAAAATAATTAGGGTTCGCGTAAAAAAAATCTCATTAACAATTGAATAATATCCGTTCAACGCAGAGTTTTACGGGTGTTTGGAGTTATGAGAAATATTTTTACTTTATCTTTTACTAAATTTTTCTTAGGAAAATAATTAAGGTTTCGTAAAAAAAATTAAATCTTAGTAAAGAATATATGGAACGTGGACACAGCCGCGGGCACACAGCTAGTTAAGTAAAAAAAACACAAGAGTGTGTTAAAAAATCTTAGAAACTCACATTTTACATAGTACATCTTCGAAGCGTAAATTAAAAAAAAATTGACAGTGTGAAACTCAAATAGTAAGTATTTAAGAACCGTACTACTACTGCGTTTAATTAACACTTTTTTCTAATTGAGAAAAGAAACACAATCTCTGTAAATAGCGAGCACAAATAGAACGCTTATAGTAAGAAAGGAATCGTTTAACAACTTTCATTTGTCAAATAAAATATTTCAGTAAGCAATGTTGTGTTAACTATATTTTCACACTTTTTGTTTTACTGTATATGGTTATAAAAAGACTTAAGAAATATTATAAAAAGGTCACATTTTAAGAAAAGAATAGGATTGTGTGGTGGTGAAGATTCTGCTTCGATATATATAGGTTCGAACCCAGATACCTAGTTATAGAAAGGAGACCGAGCTTTCTGTGAAAAAAAACCTACCTAAGCTACATAGCAAAGGACATCCTTTCAAAGGCTCTAGACTATCTGTGTACCAAATTACATTTAAATCGGTTCATTAGTTTTGGCGTGAAAGCGCAACAGACAGACAGAGTTACTTTTGCATTTATAATATCAGTGGATATATACGAGGAAGGAAAAGAATGAAGGAGAGGAAATTTTGCTAGTTAGTTAACCAGTACAGGCTACAACTGTGGTTATATCAAGGGCACAATTTTTTTTGTGACGCACTCGCATGAGACATTCTAAACTTAGTCATCAAAAGTAGTGACTATCGCAATTATGGTTATTGTAAGATTAATTGTTACTTTCATTACCTACAACGAACGGAAACCAAACCTTCGACTTTTATCAGGATGATACTGACTACAAAAAATAAAAATAGTATTCTTTATATAACGTTAGTTCTCTAGAGAGTTATTAATAAGTATAATTTACTTACTTAGCTAATCTGGAAATGCAATGATTTGTTCCGTTACCGTGCGGAATCAAGAGTTTCCAGTGAAAGTTTACATAGAAAAATTATAATATTGTTAACTCAGTTTTGACTTCCGACAATTAATTAGTGATGCAGTAGGTGTTCTTATTTCACGCATTCCTTGGGATACTTGTTTCATCAATTACTACTACTAGACTCACTCTTTAGCACTTTGACAGATCTCAATTGTTAATATGTCTAAATAAAATATTTAACTAAAGAAACGACTTCTCGCAATAATGCAATAAGGATATCAGTTCGATAACCAAGTGCATACAGGAAACTAGAAAGTTCTAAGAACATATCTCAAAAACTACAAGTAATAAGACGAAGAAGTCAATCCAAATAAGAAAAAAACTATTCAGAACGATAACATATATGATGTTTGAAGAGATGATGGAGCAATGGGTACTGCGGACGATTCCTCGTCAAACGATGCGGGTTACCTATCCAACTCTATAATCGGCCTAAACTTTCGATGAAGGAAAACACCGTGAGGAAACCATAGCATGTTGGTAGGTCATTTTCTAATGATACCCGCTTGGGTAGCTACCACCCTCAAGATTGAAAACCTGTCGCAGAATACAAATAGGTGTGTTCCGGCACCATCACTTGAGAACCAGTTACCTAGGTTTAGTGTGTTTACCATTCTGGACCACATCGTCACTTAACATCAGGTCAGATTGTGGTCAAAGCACTGAGCCTATATCGTATAAAAAAAAACATCTAAGCTACCGCTTCTTGGAAAATATCCGAGTGCCGAGGTGTGTCAACGCTATCATTTTAGGGAGATAAGAAACGATAAAGTATTAAATTAGTAGTCATTTGGAGATTACTAGTTATTTTCTGTTAAATCTGAAGCTTTGTTTATATTTATTTTATGATAAATAGCTTTCTTTTAGTTATATTATGATACTACTATCTGTAGATTAATAATGTAAAAATATTTAAAGTTTCGCAAACTACTACTTAACTAATTATCCCTATTCAATTATCTTAATCATAACTATTTAAACGAAAACATTCTAAAATAGAATTTTTCGAAACATGTTTCTTATGACGTAATTATAGAGAGACAAATAAATATACGAGTAAAACTAAACAAACTATAATAGTAGCTTTCAAAGCCAGTAAAATGACAACTACACCGAATAATTACATACGCAGAGATATTACATTACCCGTCGAATCGGACGATAATTAAATTCTAAATGAAATTGTTTCAAGGCGATCCACTATATTAATTATATTGCGGGGTTATAAGTTTAACTGAGTACCCCGTATATTTAAACTCTATAACTGTTCAATTAATTTCAAGTTTTATTTATAAATAGAAGAAAATATTCCAGAGCTTTCATTGACGAAATATTCTTGAGGTAGCAACAAATTCTGTTGCAATTTATAAATTTAGAAAACATGTAAAATATGGATACCTTTTATTACCTTGTTACTTCCTAAAAAAATTAAACTAAAATTCAAACGTTTTATATGAGACTGTAAACATGAGGTTATTCACAATTCACCTGTTTGTTGAAATAATTTGTAAAGAAAATTCATCTTTCTTTTGCTTATTTACCTTATTTTGAACATTAATGCAATTTAAATTATTATTAGGCGCAGCTTCAGTAATTCAAACTTCAATACATCGATGAATAGTTCAAAATAAACGACTGGTTGAACTTTTACTATGCGAGAGTAACTGCGAAGGTCAATACTTCTTTAGAGCAAGATGTGAAAAATCACACTATCGTTTTATCAAATCTCTCTGAAATAGGCACATTATTATTACTGAGGATGAGATTGTCATCATATTTGTCGTATTCCTATCTGATATCTATAACATATTCCGTGCTGCGGAGATTTTGATTTGTAAAGTGATCAGTCCTTGCTAAGCCAGTTACATATTATGATTATTAAACTAAGATAATAAAACGTTAGAGGCCTGATTTGTCATGTATATAAAAGTAAATATTGCAATGCCGTATAATAATAATAGCTTTCTTTGCAGTAAAAGGAGGGCAAAATGGAGCGAAGTTTAATTTATATGCCCGACTCGATGGCTTTGGCAACGATTTAATAATCTCGATGCGTAGTCCTTGTACCGGCGGCTTCGTAGCCTCAGTTATAAACGGTTCATGTCGCAATTACTCTGGTCTGATCGAAAACCATAACGCGTGGATAAAAAAATATATAGCAACCGTAAAAATTGCAGAAAATTTGTACCCAATTCGTTAGGTATTACATGCATTATGTGATTATTAATTTTACAGTATTTAACTTATTTCTTTTCTCTATTTATGAATGCTTTAAAATGCTATAAATCAAATAAATTTACATAAACTTTTGCTCATGTTCAGTGTATACAATTTGTTGATGCGATTGTATTTATAAAACCTATGAAGTGAGTGTATAAATTAATCTACCAATTCATTAGATCAGGTTTGTTAACATCAGATACAACTGAATTAACCTAATTTTGTCCAGGTGGGTTTTTAGGAAAAGATAAAGCATATAAATTTGACAGCTGATAAACAAATACTTGATGTCCTTATATATCGTGAAAAACATGTCGAAAAAATACCAATCAAAATCAGTACAGGAGATTGAAGTATGCACAGACAACTGAATAAATAAGTTTTTATATATCTTCATACGAATGTTACGAATGTCATAATACGAAGGGTTAGCTCAGACTAAATTATATTATAATGAAATATTATTATAATATTACAAAACCTCCCAAGAAAATGACGAGGTAAATATTTAGGTCAGTGAGCAAAATGACATTTACTAACAAGGAAATTTGATGTCGGTCTGGGTATGTCTTATTATGCCATTGTATCTGTTTTATGCGTAAGATAAAATAGAATGCGCCTTCTTAATATTCTTGAATGCTAACATTGAGTCATGTAAACGTTTGAACCTACATGAGTGACGTCACTGAGTTGTCATGACCAAAGAGATTTTGATATTGTCCCAGTCAGAGCGCACATCGATCAACGCCAGCCAGCACAGGCGATTAAAATAACCTCATGATAACAATAATAACCACACTGATATCCAATTTTTAGATATTACATAAAAGAATCACAAAATATCTTTTATTACGTTTAATCTAATTCCTAGGTATTCAAAGTAGGCGTAACGCCTCCTTATGGAAGTAGAAGACCCAGAGAAAATTAGGGACCAAAGAAGGGCGTGGGGCAGATTAAAAATATAGTCTAATAAAGCCAAAAAAATTAAGATGGAGGACTCTAGAAAAAAACATATTCTCCAAGTATAATGAGCAAAATAAGGTTGAGAAACTGTGATCTAATTTGAAATAAAAATAATTAAAGTTGTGAACCTTATTCAATTTAATAATTAAGTACTTTTTTTATAATACATAAGAATTATAAAAAGCAACTGTGGAATTTGTGTTTGTGCAAAATAAAAAATTGTATTGATATTAAGATTAAACCGAATGCTATCATTGTTTATTATAATGCTACTTTATTTATAATTTTCAAATATGCCCTTGTATATTTAATATATTTTATTCTTATTCGTTCAAGTAAAATAATATTAATGATAATGTGATACTAACTTATTATAAAAAAATACGATCAAATAAATAAGAACTTCACCTGATTCATCGTTTCGATATTTCTCAACGGATTTATTGTTAGAATCTTCTAGTCTGTTCACGTCCAATAAGATACCAGCATCCAAGGATGCTTCTGTAGCGACGCTATCACGCTGACACAGATTCCCGGTTCTTCGTTTTTCCTTGTTCCATAAGTATGAACAGGCACTATAAGTTTCGGCCTTGGTATAGAAAAATCAGAATCCGACCCACTAGATGAGCTCTTGGCACTTATTGAAAATCCACTATTTGCATTTGGTACACGCTCTTCACTAATACGTTCTTTTGCCCCAAACGACATTATATCATTATAACGTTCATACCTATCGTCACTTTTAACTCTCACTGTATTGTATAACTTTCCATATTTATCACGTTTGATTTGTTGTGTAACACAGTTTTTAGTCCGATGATCACTTTCCTTACCCAGTTCAACAGAGTGTAACCCATTGCTAACAGACAGAGCTGACTTGTTCTGACTTCCGTTAAACATTTCGTATTGCATTAAAGTTAATTGTTCGCTTGGTGAGAGATTTCTTTTCGGTTGGGTGACAGTGACACCATTGTAGGTTAGGTCAGGTTCTACGGTATCGAGATATGTTCGAAGTGGTACTCTTCCTTCACTTTTTACTCTCATCGATTTAGAACGAAAGCTAGGCTTAGTGTCTTCGATGCGTCCGTTTCGCTCGTCCGCCGGTTGCGTAGTGCGGTTAGGAAGTTGATCGCATGTAGATAACGACTGGTTAATAGGCCGCATATATAAGCCCAAATCTTCCGCTTCAGAATCACCTTCAGATTTTTGCTTACTATTTCTCGCCTTTATTGGACTTAAATCTAAAGTCGCCATAGAATTAATTATTTTATACATCGTATTCCCTTTATGCCTGGGTTGCTCGTTATGTGAACTTCTATCCTTTTTCATATCATTTTGTATCTGTTTTATCTTATCGCTATCAGTATCATTATTTTGTTGACTAACTCTCGAATAATATTCGTAGTAAGATTCAGATGATGGATCAGCTGGAGCAGGCCCAGGGTCAGGTAGTGGGTAGTAATTTTTTTTAAGGTCAGCTTTTCTCTGACGGTGTGTATATTTTAAAGAATCTTTACGCTGAGGCGGCTCAGGTGGCTGTTTACTATTTGAAACAAACGCTTCAATATCCCACTCAGTAAAATTTCTTCGTTTAACTCTTCTTAATGTTGACGGTTTATAGCCATTTGGCATATCTTTAAAACTGAAACTGTGTTTTAATTTATTTTGAGTTAAAAGATTGTTATTAGATCTAGCCTTTTCCTCAATATTTTGTTGATATTTAGCTAACTGAGATATATTTTCCGTAGGAACATCATTGTAATAGCCACTGTCATCTTGCGAGTATTGTTTGTCGTCACTATCTACATCACTTATGCGACCAACGTCCCTACAAGATTTGCTTCTGGATATTGCGTTTAATTTAGTATTGCTCTTTTGGTTATCATTTTCTTAAATGTACCAAGGTTTTTAGCTCCAACCCAATTGGCCGCATAGACCAAATCCATCGTACGGTCACTGATAGAAAGCCACGGGTCCTCCATGACCGCTTTTCCTGGGTAATGTTTGATTTTCATATTGTTTTCAAATCTGTTTGTTTTCCATCTTGCAGATTTTGCAAAGAAAATATATTCAGAACAATGGCCATAGCTTTATGTTTTAATATCATTTTCACGTGTAGTATTATTCAATATATCCGAAAGATGTAGTTAATGATCAAATTTGTTTTAAATTTTAATTTATAATATATATATGGACGAGTGACCTAGTGCGATAATACATGACAAATTTGAATTCCATGCTACAACAAAAACTTGAATTCATTGTTTCTAAGGAACTTTATAAATTTTCCATACTAATTGCGCTAAGAATGTCACGTTTCGTTGAATTGATTAACTTATAACAATGGAATGCTTTTGCAATAACTATTATAGGTGTCTATGTATTGAATCTTGATTTATTCATTTGGTACAAACGTGAATTAATTTACGATTGTGATTGCTAAATAATTAAAACATAATATGAAAGATAAATGAAGGTGTAAAACGAAATTCAAATTTTAAAAATGTATTTATAATTTATAAATTCATAACAAGAAATGTGATTGGATTTATAAATAAATTCATTAAATATACTAGTTATTATAGTGGTCAAACCAATATTGCATCTCAATCTATTCATTTATGAGAATATTTAGCTTCTACAAATTAAATACATTTAGTACTATAGTGATAAACAAAACATACGAGTATTTGAATTGCAATTTAATGTATTTAATGTTATTCATATTTCTCTACTCATAGGTATTATGTATTGACTTTTAATAAGTGTCCGACCGAAGGTTCGGTTTTGATTTCAGCCGAAACTGAGACCCAGGCCGAAGGTTATTTTTCGGTTTCGGTTGAAAATCGTGTTTCAGTCGGACACTATTTTTAATACATCCTTTTATGTCTGTAGTTATTCTGAATGATAAATTATAAACTATGTTATGATAAACTTTTGTATATGCTATATATATAACAACGTTAACAGAAAAAAGTATATTAAAAAGTAAAACACGTGATAATTTTGAATCAAGGTTTGTTGTTATAGTTAATTTCAATAGTTAATTTCAATGTTACATTATTAAATTTATCATTCAGAATAACTACAGACATAAATGGATGTATTAAAAAAAATAGATATATATATATACTTAATGCTGAGGACAGAAACTTCGCAAAAACGGACATATTACGGAATATAAGAACGGATATTACAAAATAATATTATTCTTTGGCACAATCAATTCAGTATAAGGAAGTAGTAAGGGAGCCGTGAACAGACATCAGGCGAATGCAAATGGAATTATATTACGCAATAATTAGATAATGGGGTCTGAATAACTGTGAGACCGTTAGCTTTTGCCATATTGGCATAACAGAAAATCGATATCGAAAGTTTACAATGAGAACAGAATAAAAACATCAACATAAGAAACAATAACAGAAAGAAATTTTCGTAAATAGGTAATTAAAAAGGTATAATAATTAGGCGCTTGATTGAGTTAGTAGGAAACGATTTCTAAGACAACCGATAGACGGGTTGAAACCAGTTCATCGGTCTAGATATCCAGTCGGCTGGTCAGCGACGACATGTGAGATACAATATATCCAGGAACTTTAGAAATCATTTACTGACACTAGCTTGCTATTTTTTAAATAGTACCTATGCCCAATAACAATATCAACTGAACTAGATTTCATAAAATAAACAGGGTATTACGTGAAGTCATAAACATTAATGTGCTCGTAATTCCAAATAAAAGTAAAAACACAAGGGAATGAAACTTGATGACAGTGTTTCACAGATTGACTTTGTAGGGTTAACCAAACCAGTTACTTAGTAACTTTCTCAAACCACTAAGTTGGGTGCTAAATAGAGATCAAGGTGTTTTATTCCCGTCTGGCATTAGAACCTGTGAGCTAGTTACTAGGTACACGCTTGTAATGTCACTCACTAATATATTTACTTTGAAATTGATCAAATTCATTCATGGTTGTCTATTATAAATAACTGTTTCAGATTCGATTCAACTATAAATAATTAGAACGACCTTTTACTAACGGATAATGAGAATAGGACACATTAAAAAGGTCACATATTTTAAAAATATACCAGTAAATTCATTAGCTTTGATATGTAACTTATTAAATTATAATTAAACTATAATTCAGTAAAATACTTTGTATGATCTGAACAAAGAAAATAAATATGATAGATGATGTTTCATCCCTTATACTAAAATTGCTTTTACTTCTGGAATTCAAGCAATATAATGTGAAGCAAATACCAATAAGAAACTGCTAAATGAAGTCGAAGTCCTAGTAAATTTCCTAAATATCATAAATAAAGTTACCTTAAGTATGACTAAGCAACTAAAGTCTTAAGGTTATTCGTTTGTTAGGTTTAATTGAAAATGGAAATAACAGAGGTCACGATACGATTTGTCTATCATAACAAAATGCATTTTTTTGTAAATAAATATATAATATAACAAAACTTTATATCAAAATAAGCAAACATTTCATATGTTGCTAACTTATAATGTCTATTCCGATTTGCTGAATTAAAACAACTGCTACCTAAAAATAGGACCTATGGCATAATGTTATACACGGATAGTAACTTAGCTATACCTAATATATTGCAAATAATGTACTAGAATGTTTGGCTGCAAAAGTATCAAATTTCAGAAAATTAAGATGCATTTTTTAAAATTGAACCCACTTGCTTAGAAGCAATATCCAAACATATTAGCGAAAATACTATCACCATTTATATAGCATTCATCTTCCTTTAAATTCCATTAAGATCCCACAAAAAACGACAATATATTTCAAACCCTAACTTTCTACGCACCAACGATCCTTGTAATAGTTGGCGTATTTACGATAATATCATAATAACAGCGGTCGCGTACAGTATTGTACCGAACACAACAGTCAAAATTATCTCAACCAATATTTATCAACACGACTTTCTAATCTTTATACGTATATAGAAACGTGACAATGATCAATACATGCATATTAAATTTGATTGACCAAGTTGATAGATAGATCAGTAATGTGAGTGTTAGGCTACGGTGATTTCAATAACTAAACGAACCGTGAATTATGTTTTGCAATACTATAACATTAATAATTATGAAACGGATCCCGAGAATGATTTAGTCACTCGATTTGGTGACAAGATAATGAATATTGATGGAGATCATCAAAAAAACACGGATGATGTCATGCTCTCTTAACGGAGCCAGACATAGAAAGCTCGAGGTCTCGATTAATATGCTAAAATATCTACGCTGTGAAGACGACGTCGTTTCAAAATACTTTCACGGCACACGGGTAGCGCACGCAAATATGAGATACTTACAGTAACCTTGTACGACAGAGCCTTCGAATACTTTACTTTCAGTTTGTGCAGGTTTTAAAAGGACAAAAGTTTTAACTTGTATGAGTTAAAAATGTTATTGAAGTGGTTTATTTATTAACAATTTTACGACATTTGCATCCGTATATAGTATATATTAAATAAATAATACTGTTGTTATAGCTATGATATATTCCATTTCTAGTTTTTGTATAATAGAGAAAATTAATTAAACGAATTCGAATTTTGCGTGTAGCATGAAACTAAAACCTTCGATCCGACATCCTTTCAATGTAGAAATAATCCAAAACTTCGATGAAACTACAACAGCTGCAACACATATAAATAAAACGGTTTCACACCTCAACATAAACACATCTTTACCACTGTTTAGAAAGATACGTCATGAGTATTAAAAATTATGTGCAATAAATCAACTATAAACAAAATACACATTGCGCCTGTTACAAAGACGATCGAGACTTTTGTATTCGCGAGATGGTAAAAATACGACAACCAGCCGCGACAGCGCCGCTCCGCTTACTGAGCGCAGTGAGTGCTCTACTCCGATCTGAGCAACTCCTGCATAACGCAGCGGTGACGCGGGTAAACAAGATGCACATACACGCTAGAAAAAGAAAGAACACGTACCTACCTGAATAATAAAAGCTATGTAAGCTCATATCACAAAAGGTAGAGGCGAAACTACACCTTTAAAATTTGATCCTAGTAAGGTCATGAATTAACACTCAAGTTTGATTTTGTGGAATATTAATAAAAATGTATAGAAATAAATTTTGAGATTTTGTAATTAGGTATTCTTCTTGTAATAGCTAATTAGTACATAGAATTACATCTAATGGACCTATTTCTGTAAACGAATGTAACAATTTGAACAACATAAAATTGGAATAAAAATACAACTTTTCTTGATTATCGAATAGAGCAAAATATACTTTACAAATATTTTACATACAAATGGTTTACTACATAAAATAACAGTTAACGATTTGTTAAAAGACTTATTTCTGCAGCCTACACAAAAGAATCGAAAGCCGTATGATGGGGAAAAGACTTATCCTAAAGTCTGAGTCGTTACGATATTTATTATAGTTTATGGCATATTGTCTAATTTTCATCAATTGTTTAAGTGTGAAAGAAAGAAATATAAAATAAGGTACCTTAACATACGTATATGTCACTCTAGCCTTTACAGATGAGTTATATTTGAATGATACTTTTAATGATAATAATCTCTGACCAGACTAACTGGTAATTAAAATAGTGACTTAATAAATGTAACACTTGACTAACAAGTAAATGAAGTAGTATAACGTGAATTGAAGCGAAATATAAAATTTTATCAAATAGAGCAATCAATGAGTCCATGTAATAAAAACAAATTAAAGCAGTTATTTGTTGAAACTTAATAAGGATGCAGTTGTGGCGTTTGAAATGAGATATACGAGAAACAAGTCAAACAATTGTTGAAATTATTATTTATAAAAATATGCAATTGAAATTTACTTTAACCACGTGCCCTTTTAACGTCTTTCAGAAACTACCTTCATGACACATCGGTTTCTAGAACGTCCTTATCACCAAGAACAAAAACGACACAGTCGACACAAATTATCTATGTAATTTATAGGTAGAACACATACAAAATTTGGTATTAAAATTGAATAAATGATTGCACTTTATTTCTTATTTGCGATACCTTTAGTTAGTCTTAATAAAGAACTAGTAAAATACCTTCAATAAAGGAATCGATCAAACTGTAAAACTTGAAACTTTATTTAGACAAAATAACGAAAGAATCTGCACGAATGTAATAACAGTATAAAACAGATGAAAGAACAGTGATAGTTTATTGACTTTGCGATAATAAAAGAAGAGAAAAATCGCAACGAAAGCGTTAATGGATCAATTGGCGTAAAATTAAATAGAGAAAAGGCAAAAGTTGGAAATTACATCGCATTCAATGGAGCGGAAGGCTAAGTCAAGTAAGAAAATAATTGTAACTCAAAGAACGCTACAGCTAACGAGGCACGATGATTTTTACCTTCACATCGGTGACACAGACTTGGTGTCAGTTATTCGATCCCACGCATCACATTACACATAGCAGATTTGACTTATCTTCAAGTATATAAGTGGAAGTAATAGTAATTGGCGAACATTTGATTGCAAGGTGAGGGTTATTCCCGAGAGATAAAAGGGGTTATTAACAACCCCAGTTTACGAAGTATTAGCAAATTCCAACAACCATAAGTGTATCGTACGCTATTTCTTATTGCTGTGTTTAGTACTAAAAGAAGATTTCACAAATACTTAAAATTCCTCAAGATGTTTGTTTTACCCGCAGCGCATACTTTTACAAGTTAAAATCAAATTAGTATTTGAATGTGGAAAATCTTATTGATTTATTTCGAGATTCAAATCTGCGTACACATACATCAGATAGACCGTATACTGTTTAGTAGTCTTTTATATCACAACCACTTTGCAATAAAGGTGTATGACAGATTAATTATTCGAACTTATAGAAAATGTTATCGCTTCCTCCTATTTACTCATAACTGTTTGCAAATAAGTCGTATGAAAATAAAAATGTAATGTAACTAACTTTTTTTAGATAATTCCATAGAAATTTATGCCAATCTTGATACTGAAATAGATATAATTATATCATAAAAACAATGTTTATGTCTCGTAATGGTTGTTAAATACAATAATTCTTTGGTTTACGGACGCCAATGGGTGCAGAAAAACCACTCGCTTGAACAAAAAACATTAGTAGCGTATGTATTCAGTGATTATTTAGAACACACAAACGTGTTGTTCGTGATTACTGTAAATAACATTTATTCAGTTGTTTTTGATAACTTTAAATAACTGAACATCTTTTTTTTTTACTTAGGATAACCTTTGTAGTTATTGTTCGTATATTTGAAGATGATTTTAACGTATAAATGTAATGTGAAAAGCATAAATATATTAGTATTACCTATAATATCTACGTTTAGTAAAATATGTAAGATCATTCTATTAGCTACATAATTATATTATCTTTGACCGGTAGTACATATGTTAATATAAAAGTATGAGAACCTTCCGATAGGTGTTCGAATTCCATACGTCGTAGAACGTAGAGTTATAAAATAAGTTAAGAAAAAGGACACGATAAAATGAAATATATTGGTAGGATATTTCTTGGTATTTGTTTGCTACTACAAGTCTTCAAAATAAACCACAAAGAATTCATTTAAAACTTTAGTATTTAAAACAATAATAAGCCTGTTTTGGTTAGGCTGGTGATAAATTTTGATCTAAAAAGAAAACCTGTAGTTAGGTTTATTTATAATGTTATAGTAATTTGTATCTTTATAAAAAGTATGTTTAGTCATTAATATAAATGAACCAAACATGTTTTACTAAGCATTTATTTATTTTAATAAGATATATCAGAAAATAAAATATGTTAGAAAACGTTTTAAACAAATATCTATAAATAGTTTCTACTAATTTATATGTAAATTATTATTTCCATTTAGTACTGCATAGTAACATCAATCAGTAAGGCTTGGGTCTAATAATGCCCGATATTAAAGCATTTTGATATTTGTGAGAGGTTCGGAAAGTTCCGAGTAAAAGTTAAAATGCTAATGGCTCTTTCTTCAGTCAGTTTCATCCGTGATGCAATATTCGGCCAATGCTAAGATTTCATTTTCACTTTTACCGCTGCATCATGATATATATCAAAAAGTAATTATTTCCATAACTTTAAAACCACATTTAAATGTTTCATTTACGATTTTTTTTGTCAAAGCATGTTTTCACATACACATATTCATTATAATAATCATCATCATAATAAAGTTGTAACGAAATAAAAAAATTACATTAATTGTGTCGAGTACCCATAAAAATTAAACAATAGGAAGACAATAGGAAAACAATGGAAAGCTGGCATAAACGCTAGGAAGGTGCTCAAGGGGTTAAATATATAAATATATTTGAGAAAAGACTTGGGCACTTTAGAATAAACGGCACACATTTCTATGAATTTTGAATTTGTTGTCTTTCTGCTTGTATGTCTGTGTTTCCGCGAACGTAATGTAGAAGATTGAAAACTCGGTCGTACTTAAAATGGGAAAAAATACTGGATCTAAAATTTTGTACGGGAAATAAGATAGTTAGAGTCATGAACCTTTATGTGTAAGCAGTACTCAATTCATGTAAAGCAACACATTTCCGCGT
Organism: Samia ricini; assembly: GCA_014132275.2. Classification (NCBI taxonomy): domain Eukaryota; kingdom Metazoa; phylum Arthropoda; class Insecta; order Lepidoptera; family Saturniidae; genus Samia; species Samia ricini. The sequence goes on from AP028159.1 coordinate 9,431,373, forward strand.
TTCTAACAAAGCGACCTCTAAACTCCTAAAATAAATTAAGAAAGCACACATATTACATTCTAAAACTAACTAACTAACAGATGTCTTTAATAACGAAGCTATCAAATATGCACATAAATTGTTTCTAAGTTGTCGTTTTAAAACACGATATTTCACGCGGACTAATAGCCACTATACCTAGAACTAAATTTTAAACATTAGTTATTAACTACAAGTTATAATAACTATAACAACAGTAATATAATTTTAGGACTCTTTAGAAATATCGTCATAGACATCAAGCTGACCCTTGATATTATTTCTTATTAAATTTCTAAGTTAATATAAACAACAATTTTTCACATTAAACAAACTATATGAAAGACGTTTTTAAACGACAATTCTATGTCTATAGACGGTACATTTATCTTAGCTATAATTATTATTGACCGTTCATTCTGTACATATTATGCATACTTCAATAAATTTTTCATCTAAAAACGGAAAAGTTTCATCCTTAATAAATGAGAAACTCAATATTCAACATATAATAAATTCCAGATCAATAACTTCGATGAGAGCATAATTCAACTGGCTTTGTTTAGAAAATATCCGCTCGCTTAAAAATCTCATCTTAACAAATGAACATTGAAACGTACGTCATGCGGGTATTATTTTAGTAAATATATTGCTATTTCAATAGATGATGCACCCACCCGTTAATAATTTGTATGAATGCGTCGTGTTATAGGTACTCACTTCACATGACTGTTTAATATAACCGAAGCGAATATTATTTGAAACGGAAAATATGTTCGAACTGACAATTCAATGGACCTTTTAAATTATGCAAGCGTACAAGTGTGTAACTATACATCATTTGAAATTACTTAGATAACACATGATTTACGTAATTGACATTTTAAATGTGTGATAAATTATGTGTTATGCGAATCACTGTTAGGAATTTTTATTTTGATCGTTTTTGATATTTAAACGAAAGTGTTTTTTTTTTAATTATAAGAAATTTCATGCTTCTCACTTCAAAAATGACTAACTTTCCATATAAAATTACAAATCATCCTCTTCGAGGTAAATTCTTGAAGGATGCCGATGCATGTGTAACATTTATTTCTAACCAGAAATATTTACATTAAATTTTGTGCTTCTTAATTTGAAAATGTCGGAGTGGCATACAACGGTTTATCCCTTATTTTCCATCAATCTCATTATCCAACAATCCTTTCTTAGTGGATGCTTGCATCGTAAAAGATACATCTATTGCCAAAATTTCAAGCTTATAGGGCCAGCAGTTTAGGCTCTTCGTTGATGAATCAGCCAGACCATGCGATTTTATACTTGTATATATAGATTAACCCGTAATTTATGGTATTATATTTGGCAAAGTTTAAAGTGTAGAAGGACAGTATAACCAATTAATCTAGAATAGTATTTTATTTGAACAATTTCTAACTACAATTGGTACGCTAAAAACGACGCCCGAGTTGATACTACATAATACTTGCTATATACCTACTTGAAATAGGATACTTCACTAAGTTAGTTATGTGTCCGCGGCTCCGCCCGCGTAAAAACTGTCCCTTGAATCGTATTTTGTTTACAATTTCAAAAGTTTAAATTTTCTTACACCGAACCCTAATTGTTTTTCAAAATTTTATTTGGTACTAAAAGAAAGCAAAGATATTTCTCACATATTCAAAAACTTTCTAGTAAAACTGTGTATTGAATAAGATTTTATTCACAATTCCACGAGTTTTAATCTATTTTACGAGGAACCCTAATTATTTCGAAAAAATTACGCGAAATAACATCAGCTATCTACCAGATTATGGCTTTCAAAATCAGGCCAGTCGTTCCGGAGGTTAACCGGAACAAGCAGACAGACAAAAACAAAATTTTTCAAATTGTGTAAATTTGGTATAGGTGCCGTATATATTCGTTCATTTATATGTATTTAGTAAAAAAAACTGCATTTTGATATTACAAACAGGCACTTCAATTTTGTTTAAATTTATATACAACTATACCAAATATCCACAGATATTGAAACTCTAACTGCGACTTGTTGCATCGCGGATTTTCTAATAACTAAAATAATTAGTAATAATCTTATTCTAACCTGTATTATGACAATACGAGTATAGTATACTCTAATTTAATTGACGTAAAAGGTATTCGCGGCCCATAAATTAATTGATAGTATTGAATTGGTCAGTCCTATTGAGACAAATAAATAAGGTTGCAACAACGAACCTCAATGATCTTAACAAGAGCGTATTTAGTTTTGTTAAGAGAAATCACTTGTTATGGATGGTCACACAACTAGAATGTATGCGTGGAGAGACCAACAGCTACGCTTCTAAACGAAGAAGCACTATGTTCTAATTTCAAATGCAGACAAACAATATTAATTTGTTTCGGTTAATAATACTCGTTAATTAACTAAGGAAGTGGAACGTTAAAATTAATAATAGTGTAATGAATGGAGTGTAATCGAAACGTTATTGTACGAGTATGTGTATCATACTTTTTATTATTTATTTATGTAGAGCGAAACAAATTTTAAATGTCACGTGATTTTAGAATGGTGACACTTGTTTCCAATCTTTTGTGCAAGAAGGGAAAATAATAAAATATTGAATAAAATAATAACAATATTTTCCCACAGATATAATGTCTAAATATTTGGTACTTTTAAATAATGCACTTTTAGGTTAAAACTAATATACATATGTGTGCTCTAGGCCACAGTTTCTTAACCTTATTTTACTCATCTTCATTTTTTTTTTTTGCCCTTTTTAGACTATATTATTGATCTGCCCACGCCCCCTCTCCGCTATTTCAATGCCCTCTTATTTTCCCTTGGGTTTTCTACTTCTACAAGTTGGCGAACCTAGGCTCTAGATAATACATTTTTAAATTCAAATTTAGGTTCCAAATTCCTTCTAATACAGAGGTTCCCAATCTTTTTCAGTCCGCAGCGCACATACATGTTTATAATTTTGTTTCGGCTCTCTAACCTATCCAGCTGTTCGAAATAGCTCGGTATAATGTAGGCACAAAAATTAAACATCTAAATTAGGACTCTAAACTGTTTATTTATAAGGATAGAATATTAACACAGAAAATATTCAAAAGAGACTTAAAAAATACAAAAATATAACACAATAATTGCCTAGGTAATCAATGTGACGGGAGAGCTTGGTGATTGATCTTCACAAACTTTTTGCACAGCGCGGGATAAGGTTTGACAATTGTATGAAAAGAGGGTCGATGCACGGCGCCCTTCTCTCACTTTCTAGGGCACATCATGGCGCCGCGGCGCGCACTTTTGGAACCCCTGTTCTAATGCATTCTAAACGTAGCTAATTTGATCATTTTTTAAATAAATTATGAATTACAATTATACCTTATTATTTAAAAGGCACTCAATGACAGAACACAAAACAATTTTTAAATTAATGTTCTTGTCCACCTTTACGTGTACCTATTAAAAAGTATGAGTCGGTCTGTAACTAAAGGTCACTTGATTCAATTCTATAATGGTAATGAAACGAACGACTTCAGATATTCTAATAAAATATCATAAATCATTTCAGTTGTTTACTAAATTAGAAGAACGTAAAAAAAAAAACGTTTTAGTTGAAACTAAATCAATACTAATATGAACATAGTTTTAAACTTCTATGGTGCGCATTATATTATAAATACGAGTTGACAAATTCAATAAAAATTGAAAACATTTTATTTCTAATTATTTCTTATATTAAATATATTTTGTTATGCGATCAAATGTTTAATAGTTAACATTAACACTATACTATAATTAAACTTTTTGCAAAAAATGCGCGATAAAAAGTTACTTTTAAATCGCTTCATTTTACTTATTATATGTAGTTTAACTTGTAAAATCTACTTAACATCTTATTTATACTAGATATTAACTAATAAAACGCCAACAATTCGAATATGATTTTAAATATTTACCAACGTAAGTTAATATAATATAAAAACAATTATATATTATTTAGGTACGTTCTTGAAGTAACTTCCACGCAGTTGCATCAAATAGTCAAAGGTATTAAGGTCACCGTATTAGCCAATGAGTTAGTTCAAAACTAGTGGAACAATTGTAAATTGTCTATTGCAACAGCGTTATATTAATCCGACAAAAAAAGGAATTGAGTTACAATGAAGTAAACGATAATATTTAGATATTAATATTATCACAGTTCACGAATTGTTGTTCATCCAGAGCAAAGTATTGATATGTTCTTATAAATAACATATGGAGAAGCAAAGAACTAAAGACGTAGAATTTGACTAGTAATAAATAATGACTCTGGAATAAATGTTCTTATGCCGTATTGAATTAAAAATACAAAAAATTTCTATATTTACTACACAAAATATGAATTGTATTTGAATACGAAATAGTCATTATTTTTCATATTACATAAGACAATTATAATTTGATAATGGAATATTTTTATATTAAATCCCTTAATATGGTTGACTTATTGATATTTTTGCATAAACTATAACAGATATGGCCAATTTTATTAATATTTGACATCATTATCTAAATAGTTGACTCGAATTTTGAATCTCGAAGTTTGATAATACTTACAAATATTATTACAAATTTCGATGATCGTGTGGTTGGTAGTGCAGTTTGACTTCGCGTCAATGGACGCATGTTCGAGTCCACCTATCCAACTCTAAAATAAGCCTGAACTTTCTGTGAAAGAAAACATTGCTAGGCAGCCATGGCATGGTATTCGAACATTTTCCAATAATCTATCACTTTCAAGTAAGATAATCTGTCGCCAAATTCCAATAGGTATGTTCGGGCAGCATCACTTGAGAACTAGTACATCTAGGCTAAGTGTGGTTATCGCCCTGGACCACACCGTCACTTAACATCAGCTGAGATTCTAGTCAAAGCACTGAGCCTATACAAAGTAAAAAAGACAGGAAAAAATAATAAAATACAATATGGAATGTTATCTAAAAATGTATTTCTATAAAAAATATTAAGGCTTTGCCTAGGTGGTAGAAATAACAAGCAAAATTCCCCACTGTATTCTTAGATTCGACAAAAAGCGTCGCTAACTAAAATATTTACGCGCGACCGAACGCGTAATAATAAATGCAACCGGAACTGTTCAGACTAAAAAAAAATATTTTAAATATAATGTATATAAGATTTAATCCATGTTCTAGGTTATAAGTATTCTATTATGAAGAGAGTTTTTAACATTTTTCTTTTCTTTCTTTGTTTTAGACACTCCGACAGGAGTGGCCGTGTGTTCATGGATTGTCTAGTAAGTTTGTTACGGCTTTTAAGAGACTTCTTCATGTCTCTCTATTCGTAGCACTGCTTATGCATTGAGTAAAGGAAACTTTTGTAGCTATGTAACAATATCTGTCCATCTTGTAGGCACTCGGCCGCGAGAACGTTGACTTTCAACTCTTCCTTACACCATCAATCGTCCCAGAGAGTATTCGTTACATCTTCAACATTCGCACTTGCACAATCGACGAGTTTCATACAAAGCTCTTTCAGGATGGAAACGTTAGTGCAGTAAGCAGTCCATTTAATCCTCAGCAAGTGTCTCCAACACCAAATCTCAACTCTTAACCGGTTAATCACCGACCTAACGTTTAAGCCAGCTTGCAATTGTTTACCTATTGTCAAATTTTTTTGGCATTTCAGCGATTAAAGAGGAATATAAAATACCAAAATTAATAACTTTTAAAGTTGGAAAAAAAGGTTTTTATTAGATATTGTTTTCGGATATGTAATTAATTTCGTAGAAAGTAAAACTAATGAAGTACCACCAAAAAAAATTTAAACTACATTCAGAATAATTAAATAATGTATGCAGACTTGAAAATTTGACGCGATATTTTTCTCATTTTATGTATGTATTATAAATACTTAAATAGATACATTTTAAAGAATGTATTAAGCTATATTAATAAATAAAATTGAAGTGTCTGTTTGTAATGTCAAAATGATTCTTTTTCCTAAAAAGATATGAATGTATATACGATACCTATACCATAAATAAAATTTTTAAATTTTTTGTTTGTCTGTTTGTTCTGGGTAATCTCTGGAACGGCTAGACGGATTTTGACGGGACTTTTTTTCGTCGATAGCTAATGTTACTCCTGGTAACTTAATGTACTTTTAATTTTCAAAAATAATTAGTTCTCCGCGTAAAAAAATTAAAACTCATTATAAATTGAATAAACTCCGTTTAAATGCAGTTTTACGAGCAAGTGCTTGAATTTATGAGAAATATTATTACTTCATATTATTACAAAAAAAAAAAATTAAGTTCCTTATAAAAAATTAAAACGTGGTGATGAATATTTGAAACGCGGGCACAGCCGCGGGAACACAGCTAGTTTATGAAATATAAATCAATCCAAGGTTGACGTTAATTAAAAAGTTACAGGTGTTAACTACAATTATATATATCAATATAACCGAAAACGAAAAATACGGTGTTTACTTTAAATTCCAAATGTTCCGAATTATGATGCTAAAAAAAACTCGCAAATAACTATAAAAACTCGACTGGGAATAATTACTAATCATCAGATCTAAATAACGGTTATGTCTATGGATAATCACCATTCGACTCTTTAGGTAAACGTTGCGTTGTAATTTCATCTCACTTTCACTTCTCGAAAATAAGTCGCTTGAACTGGAGGTGACTCGATTTTCGGTGACGTCAACTATTATTATGTTCGGCAAAAAACTCAGCAAGGTCTCGAATCTCGATCTCCGTGTGCCAAGGCCGCACAACAGGCCCGATCACGCATTGTCTGCGACCGAAAGTAGTTTTTGTTTCTTATTTCGTAATGGGACAATGGTAATACCTATTTGCGTACTTTTTTTCAGTATTTTCGATGGAGTTTCTGTTTTTTTTTCTACTTTTATAGTAGCGTAATTATATTCGTATCGACTTTTTGTTTTAACACACATGACGCTGTCGACAGCATCATCGGCGTTTGGCCAAAAAATAGTGGTTATAGTAACCATAGTAGGGCCAGACCAGAATGATATAACAATGGCTAGAACTATGTGTATTATTTTTTTTTGCAAAATATTTCATAGTTAAAAAAATCATGCCTTACAGAATCTATGTACTTCCCTTGTGTGTAAGTCTGCTAACATGTGTGCGCAGTGTGATGTGCATGCACTGAACATTGAAGTTAACTGTATCCAACTTAACTAAACACGCCTTATGTAATTCTTAATCCATCTTTCTTCCATATTTTTTAAATTTGTTTTTCTTATTACTTCTTACTTGTTAGTTCCAACTTTAATTGACAAATCTAAATCTCAAATACAGTATTAATATTATAAGCTATTGAAATACCGAATCAAAATGTTTTCAATAAGAAATGAGTGCTCTGATGTGTGGGGATAAAGTTTATCAAGAAACTTTTATCAAATGTATGTCTGATAGTTCAACTATTATAATATTCTGATAACCTCGGTAAGGTCTGAGCATACTTATAGTTAAAAAATATCGTGCATTGCCTTGTACATGTAACTAATTATAAAATTCCATACATGGTTTCATTATATTAAAATAACAACACGATAAGAAAATATTCCCTCATATCAGTTACGGTTCAATACGTTACATGTAGTTTATAATATTCATAAATTCATTTTATTCCAATATGGTTTTAAGAGTGCTAGTAATAATGCGTGCGTTCGTGGATTCTGAAAGCAGAACCACCACAACTAAATTCACGGTTCGAATTCAGTTATCCAATTAAATAACGAACCCGAGCTTATGGTAAAGGTAGAAATCTTAACACCATAATGGCATTATTTCATAAAATTAGTTGTTGCCACCACCAAGTCCTCGTAGAATTATGGTTGCAATACACAACGGGCGGGACGGTACGTCAGCGCGATGTTTCTACAGAAGACATCGAGACTACGCGAGCTGAGCACGATCTCTTCTATAATAAAATCGCGCTAGCAGTCAAACGCGGCCGCTGTGTGTCGAAACCATTAAGTGTTAATATTAAAAGTAAAATGTAGATATATTTACATAGTAGTTTTGATATTAAACTAAACATACAAGTTACTTATTTTCATACAAACATGTTTTTTTATCCACTTTAAAAAATCATAGACATGTGTTCAGTTATTTCGAATTTCGAAAATCGTTCGATTCTAAAACCACCCGAGAGGTGTTAATCAAATTTATATAATGTACAGATTTTTTTTAACACTCTTAATATATATTTTATTATACCACGACAGTGGCAAACGATCCGCTTGATGATATGTAGAATGTTGCATACTTATATATGCGCGTTGTGTAAGTATAAATACATAAATAATATAAGTAATATAAATAACATTTGAAACGCAATTCATAAAATGTTGGCCACTATCACCCGACACCACCTCATCAGACACTCGTGTTATTTCGTCTGCCCTTATTTCTCCAAAAGCTTACTACTCGCCGCTGCGCAAAATTACGAAATAAATTGCCGAATAAATCCAAAGATCCGTCGACAGAGACAATCACGTTTTATAGAAATATTATATCTACTTTCATTAAAATATATTTCATAATATTGCAAAGTTTTGTAAAATCATGCAACCATTACGGATTATATTTCAATAGATTTACCTAAAAACCTTATGAGAAAGTTCCAAGTCATGTTAAAACAGATGAAAAGGAATTACCATTTGAATCACCTGCTTATGAAAAACCTTCAGATGGAGAACCTGACGTAAGGAACTAACAATTAAACCAGAAGAAAAAGTTTCAAGTCCAGATAAGACAGATGAAATGGAAATTCTAATTAAATTATATGTTGACAAACAACCATCACCTGCGAAACCTAACGAAAAAGAACCTATAATTAAACCTGAAGAGAAAGTTCCTGATCCAGATAAGCCAGATCAAAAGGTAGTTCCCATTGAATTACCTGTTGACGAGGAACTTTTACATGAGAAATCTGTCAAAAAGGAACCTATAACTAAAATAGAAGAGAAAGTTCTAAGACCTTTTGAATCACATGAAAAGAATGTTCCTATCGAATCACCTGTTGGTAAAGAACCTTCTCTTAGAAAATCTGATGAATTGAAACCAACAAATAAACTAGAAGATAAAGTTCTCAGTCCAGATAAGCCTCATGAAAAGGAAAAATGATATCAACATATTTTGCAAAACGTAAATATATATTTAGATTTTGAAGTAAGAATTCATTGAGAGACGCGGGCAATTAATTTTTATAATTTAAAAATTTATTTTTAATGTGATGGCGGGAAAAGTCTGAATGTTCATAGCGTAAGGAATATGTACTTTTAATATTCGTTTTTTTTCACTCAAAATCATGAACTTTCATGTCATGCTTTGACTACTATTGCTCTATTGCTAACAAGGGGAGAAGGAATCAAAAATACCAAAAATTGTGCTTAATACTAAAGACCTCGTAGAGAATTATATTGCAATTTGACAATGCTTTACTACTAATTTGATATTATATTATGTGACGACGAAATCTTAACATCTAATTAACAACGTTGATTAAAAATGTATTAATCGTTCAAAAAACAAAAATTTTCACCACATGTCTTTAATAAATAAGACATGAAGCATGTCATTTATATACATAATTTAATCTAGTAACACTATAAGTGGTAGGTATATTAGCGGAGATATTAGCTCGAATCTTGAAGTACCTATAGTTACTTTCCCCGCATATCACCCGAGAAAGCGGAAAAGTAACTGTAATGACTCCTTAGGTTTTTCCTGTACCAACAGCATACCTCAGTTGAATATAAAGTGGTTAGTAAGATACAGTAATAAACAAAAGCTTGTCAAAGATTTCAAAAGCACACGTAATATTCAAAACAGTCATACTATTTATTGATTACATACGTAATTTACATTATAAGCGTTTTGTAGAAAAAAAACATTGTATTTTCTATTTATGCTTTAATTAAACATTTCAAATGCTCTATATAAAAAGTTTACCGTAAATAGTAATATTTGTTTTTTTACAATGAAATAAATTTATTTAGATACCAGTTATCCACAATTATTGATGCCAGATAAAATAAAATAATTCAAGCATGATCAAAACAATTACAATAAAATTTACCTAGAATATGAGTTAGTACAAAAAAACGTTGTAACGATAATTTTCAAAAACAACATTTTTGTCAGTGTCCTCTAGTGGTAGAAGTAGTAACTAATACGTTTAAGTCACAAGTATTGCGTTTAATAGTTTTGCTATTGCACGGTTAGTAGATGGCGTTATATGACAAATTTTCAGAAATTATTTTTGTGTTTTACAAATGGATATTTTACCCCAACAGAAAATTAAAAAGCGGCTATTATTAATCCAAAGAGAAGCGTGTACCTAATTTCTATTAAAACGACGTAAGTAAGTAGACAGTGTGTGAACTGTCGGCACCCTTATAAACCGTTAACTACACTATTGGAATTAACTAAATGAACCCAAAGCCCAGACAGTTAAAGGCAAAAGGAGTTCTTGTACTTCCCTCCGTATCATTAACTCATTCTTTTTGTTAGAATTTAAATTTAAAAAAAAACTCTAAACATGTAAAATTAATACCATTAATTAGAAACCTTACCTTCCATTACATAGACAATGCTGCCGACATCACCCTCTTTGATGATTAAGCTGCCAGCTGCATACTCGACTGGGTACATGCAGTCCACGATTTCTCGTATTTGCGTCATTTCTAGGTTCTTCATGAAATCGTTGTCAAGAATAGCGCCCTTTATTAATTCTCTCGACCTGGAATGGAAATAAAATTTATTAATTTATAATTAATCAATGTTATAATTAAACACATAGATTTTTAAAATATAGGTTAAACATATCAAAATTAATTTATTATACTGTCTTATAACAGAAGTATGTGATAATTAGGTTGTCGATTATGTTTAGTACTAAAATTTTGTTATTAGTATGTAACATCTAAAACTTAATTTATTAGCGTCTTTTTTATTTTCATATATATATCTGTATCTGTAAGATTTATACACAATAATAAAATTATTTTTTATTCGTTAAATAGATATAAGATAATTAAATTCTGACATAAGTCATTTCAAATTAAATTAAAACGAGTTTTAAGTTAAAATATAAATAACATATTATATGACGACATTTATTAATAAAAATTATTATATTTAATTTTATTTTTAAAAATGTTTTTCAATTTATCAATAAATGAAGTTACAAAAAAAATCCATGTTATTTTTTCAACTTCGTATCTCAAAATAATTAAATTAATTCTATAAATATATACATATATCTATGGAGCATCCGCTTTAGCAATTACGAGAAATTGCCGCCCCTTAAATATATATTTATTAAATTATTTATTATAGTAAAAAGAAAACAAAAGATTTTGTTTAAAGTTTGTTTAATATACAAAATATGTTTTATAAAGTTTACATATAAAATTAATTGTCCTGATTAACTGATTCATCAACGCAGATCCCAAACCGCTTAACCTACAAACTTGAAATTTTGCCAATAGATACCTTTCATGATATAAGATTCCACAATGAAATGATTTCTTAAATTTTTAGCGAAATTTTCTCTTTATGGGTAAAATTTACCATATCAATTTTTACAATCAAACGCCCGTCGCGGCGCCCCCCTGAAGTTTGGCGCCCCGGAGAAATGCCCGACTTGCCTACCCCTAGAGCGGGAGCTGATCTATGAAGATTTCCATAAAATTGATATAATCTGTGATATTATTAAATTGTTTTTCATCTTGAAGTCATGATGCCAAAAATATATACATTGAAGCCTAAGTTTCAATTAGTTTTTAGATACCATTTTAAGAAAGTATCGTGACGAAGTTTGCCTGCTTTGTATAATTTCGTGCAAAGCCAATAAGGAAACTGTAAAAACTATCTATTTCCTTACAAGGTGAACAGTACTATACAAACGCAGTAAACAATATTACGGCGGTCACTATAATGACAACAGATTCTAAATTATTACAGCAAATTGGCTTTATAACAACTCGATTGTTCTCTGGTGCATTATTTACATATGTCAGTAGATAAAGCAATTTACTTAAGTATCTATTTATACGTATTCACTATACTATGAATGTTGACGGATGGAAGAGGAAGGACGCCTAAAGAAAAGATGGATTGTGTGAATGAAGACATGGTGTTTGATAGATATGTACGGAAGACGAAGACTTCTTGGTGCTTTCTACTTGGTGGTAGGGCATTTAATTAATAATGGGCAATTGAGTAACTACCACCCAACACCAACAACAAGTGTGTTCCGGGAGTATCGATTGAGAACCAGGCTTAGTGTTTACCATCCTGGATCACATCGTCACTTAATATCAGGTGAGATTGTAGTCAAAGCACTAAGCCTATATACCATATAAAAAACATACTGCACCTACACAAAAAGCTAATAATTGGGAGCAGAAAAATGATGAGGATGACGTATTAACTGTACTGTATCACTATTAATTCCATAATATGTAATTAATTATCTACACTATAATAATATATTTAACAAAAAACAATTATTATAATTATTTGTCACTCTATAATAAGAAAAAAATAATTTTCTTGAATCTTGCACTATGACAAGAAATACATAGCACGTTGGAAAATAAAATCTGTAAAATAATCAACGATTTAGTTAAAAGTAATTTTATCCATCAAATTTGTTTGACGAGCGTCTGAAAATGATGGTAAAAATCAAGCATTTTTTCATTTTCTTCTCAAGAGGATATGCTAGCGGCATTTATTCCATACAAATGTAGACCCCTGTTTTCTCCCTGGATAATAGAGTAAATATTTTTATACCAAATAATATATATCCACCACCACCGTGCCCGTACGTTTTAATTTTTTCCATAAATTAGTTAATATAGAAACTAGTAGCCATTAAAAATGAAAAAATGTTCAAATTTACCGTAATTTTCAATCGATCGTAAAATAAATTTGATAGATAAAAATAGAAAAATCAAAAAACATACAGGCATAGCCAAAGTCTTAATTATTCTAAAACTGGAAAAATAATAAAAATCGGTTCTGTTTTGGAGGTGGAAACAGGGTACTTTGAAGTGATGTTTTCTTCTATTTTACATAGGTATAATCAACCTGAGCTGCAGTTGTCCCTTTTGTGTTTTATAACTCTTTCTTTGGGGTGCAACACGATAGTAATAGATTTATTAAATACCTAATTTTATATCTGTCGCCGACCGCATGTGCTTTTAAATAGCTCTTTCTTGTTCAGTCTCTGATATCTATCCCATACTGATAATTTATAATAAATATAATATATCTACCACAATCAAGAAATGAAAATCCAATACTAATCGGTAAACTACTAACTTTTGGAGTTATTAACTAACTAAAAGACAGAGAGTCAGAGTAACGCTTCCATTTTTAACATGTAAGGATGTTAGAAAAACTTACTTATTTTAAATGTACATAAAAACTTTGAGATTTACAATCTTCAAATTTCATAACAGTAACGTCATTTCGTCTAAAATTAGAAACTCTCAAGTATGATGGCATCAACATTCAATAATAAAGTCTTCAAAGAGTTTAGTATTTTGGCTATACGATTTATAAAATTAACTTGGAGACTTATTAATTTTTTTAAATATTATATTGGTTCACAGCGCTTCGACTACAATATCATCTGATCTTAAGTGACGATGTTGCCCAGAAACGGGAAGTATACTAAGCATAGAGGTATTGGTTCTCAAGTGATGTTGTCAGAACTAACCTATAGGTAATCAAACGGGTATAAGATATGCTCTAACATGACGCTATGTCTTCGATGTTATCCTTCACTTAAAGCTCGAGCTCATTATATAATTGGGTAGGTGGTTTCGAATAAACATCCGTTGACGCGGAATTAATACCACGTTACTACTGAACAATGATCACTTCATTTACAATTATAACAAATCTTAAAATTGTTACTATTGGTTAGGTAAGTCGTGAATATTTTTTTTTTCGGATATTTACTCAGCTGGTCCAATATCAACTAACCAGTCGTCATTTGTTATTCACAGATTTAATAGTACATTGTATATTTTTAAAGCAAAAATATTTTTGTTTCTCAGGAACTTTAAGAATCTTCTAGATTTTATATTTTCTTAGTAAAATTTAACAATTATTAAGTTTCAAAAAAATAAATAATTTTAGTATAAATTATTATAGAGTTTCATGTCGAGAAATCGAGATCATTCCGTGCAGTTCGATTGGCTTAAAGTGCAGTAGTAAATAAACATATTAATTTATCTTTTTCAGTTGTCTAACCACCCTTCTGAATGTTTCTCTGCTGAGTAGGCTTTGACCACAATGTTATCTGACGTTAAATGATGATGTGGTCCAGGATTAAGCGTTGAGGCACTGGATCTCAAGTAACTTTCCCGGAACACACTTCTTGGTGCATGACAACAGGTTTTCAAATTAAAAAGTTGTATGTAGCCAGGTGAGTAAAAAAAAATGTCCTACCACCATTCAAATACAGTAGAAACTCGATAACTTGAAAACCTCTATAAATTATTAAAAAAAAACTTATTTCCATGACTACAGAGACAAACACTTCTATTACTTAAACGAATAAGTTGTATATTGGAACTCTGTAATTTAAAGTAATTTTTAGATGACTCTGTAACTTCGAACTAGCTAATTGCTATTGACCCGTAGGTCTTTTACAGCTTGGGGGCAACCCCGTATCGTGGCAACCCCGTATCGCCCTCATCCCAAATGCAGCGGACGGCCCCGGGGGGTTTCAGTGGGTATTTCCGGGCGACTCTCGCCCGGGTGAGTCCCACACTGGCACGGAGCTCGTCACTCCGTGCCCCCTTATCTATTGTATTTGGGGGACTTTGATCCTTCAAATACAATAGATAAGGGCAGTGCGTAAATGCATTTCCCCCCGTCAAAAAAAAAAAAAGAAAAAAGTCCTTTACAGCTTTATCGCCCTAAAAAGTGCGTTTTTCTTTATGCTTCGATGCTTGTTTAAGAGCCATACAAGGCGAGTCGTAAATAAGCCCCCAGCACAAACAAAGGACAAACAAAAACAAAAAGATTAACAAAGCAAAATCACCGATTTCTTTCAATAAAATTAATAAATAAAGTACGTTTGTGACATATGAAAATATTTTTTAATTTAATCAAGTCCCTCTAAGTATGTATGAATGCTCGTATATAATAATTCCGAAACAAAACACAAAAACGAACCTCGATAACTTAAATTATTAACCGACTTCAAAAAGGAGTAGGCTATCGATTCGTCTGTATGTTTTATTTTATGTCACGCTATTTCTCCGTAATTTGTGGACCTATTTGTAAAAATTTAATCGAAGGAGTACACTTCCGTGTTGGTTACATTTCCACCATATCAGGATCTGATTAGAGGAACTCAGCAAAATTGAGCAAAACCGTAGAATATTATAAACATTTACACGTGTTTCATATACTCGTTTCCAAAGCTATGAAGTAGGCTTCGCAACTATGAAAAAAGAAAAAAAATTTAATTAACAACAAAACCGACTTGAACTATAAAAATGCACTATAAAGTCAATAGATAATTACTTCATTAATCTGGTTCGTTTATTTAGAGTCCGTGCCGGCTAAAGTTAACCTATGTACTCATTTACAAATGGAAATAATTGCCTAAACTTTGTCACAATTACACATAAGCTAAATAAAGGACTTGGTTGATTTTAAAGAACAATTAATCAAAATTTAATACAAGTACCGTCGTACATTACATTTACACCACTTTGTTATCCATAAGCAGGTATCGATTGTAAAATGAACGAACCAGATTAATAAAGTAATTATTTATTGACTTTTTAGTGCATTTTATAGATTATTCTTTTGAAGTCCTTTGTTTTTAATTAGTAAAGTTTTTTTTTGTGCATTTCCCCAGGTCTTTAAGTTATCGAGGATCCACAGTATATTTATCTTGTTAAAATTACATGTAGTAAACATCGGAACGACCGAATGTTTTTATGAAAATATTATTAATCTACATTACCAGGCCATCTAAAAATGGAAATAAGCTTTAAAATATTTGTAATTTTTTTAAGTTATAGTTTTTACGGTCTGTGTAATCAAAAATTAGCAACAATATTATCGTGATACGGTCGTTGGCGAGGACAGGCATCACATAAAGTTCGAACGTAATTATACCAAATGGGTCCATTTGAAGGCACACCGGCTAACACACGTCGACCTCGAATAGGCACTGCCATTGCAAATACCTTATACTAAGAAGAAATTCAATCACCGCCTCGACTGATTGATGGATGACATTACTAACGTTTATAAAATTAGACATGCTTAAAATACGAATGCAGACATGAATCATTGAAAACACAAAAGTAAAATAAGCTTAGTTTAAGTCGTGACTGATTAATTTAAACTGAAAACTAACATCTTTTATGTTTACTAAGGCCAGATGAATACACTTTGTATTCCACACAGTGCTTTGGAACGCAATTGTCGTCAATGTCACATATTATTTCGATATATAAGAACTGCGTAAATTTTAACAACTGTTTTAAAATATAACAAGGACTTTTCCATCACGAGAATTTAAATCCTTTTTTATGTCTTACCTAAAATAGATATAGAAAAAAAAGAATTCATGGAACTTCATCAATGAAGTACCAGAGCATGTTTATTAAATTGCATTTACAACTCACCTGTGACTTTTTGGTATTTTCACTAATTTCATTTCATGGTCTTGCGTCAAAGAAGACAATGGTTCTGCTGATATCGCTGTCCTTTTCAATCTCGGCTCGCCTAATGGATACACTCTTGTGTTCTCAATCCCAGGTATTTTCATAATAAAACATTCTTCATCTCCATCCAAGCCGTTCCTATGGCTATCTATGATTTGCCTCGTCAAAGGTTTAACTACTTGTCTGTATTTATCTATCTCATTCTTCAGATACCTTATTTGTGCATCTTTATCGTCGATTTCGTTTTCTAATAGTGTGATTATTTTATCTCTCCGTTTCAATTCTTCAGTTTTCTCGAACACTAAACGTTTCATTTCCAGATATTTCTTTTCCAGCTTGTAGTTGTGCTCCATTTGGCACTGTTTCGTGTGCATTTGCGCCATTTTCTTTGATATCACTTTATATCATACACAAAACAAAGTTATTCACCAATTTACATCGTTCAAATATTAATTTTAACTACACAAGCGTCTGTGTTAGGTACTCTGTGAGCATGCCTGTTTCAAGCGTTTCACGTTATCAATGAAGCTATCAACGATTCGGCATGATAATATTATGAAACAACATTTATTTTTGTAACAATAAATCGCGCCGCCAATTTTTGTATTTAAATACGGGTTGTAATTACACGAATTAATAATATAAATAAAGAACGTGCCAGTGAACGCACATTGACAGGTAATAACTATTTTAGAAGTTATGACGTGCTCAGTAGTCTATTGTGTCCTTATAAAAATGGTGTGACGATTGATTGTACCTACATGATTTATTTAAAGAGACCCAACCCGGCTAGATATGACTCAAGCGTTTCAATGATTTGCTACATATGTGTGTCGAATAGTGAAGTGTATATCTAAAATGAGTATGCCGGCTGTCCGTCGCTTTGGTTCGCTTTAATTGGTTTTCATTAAACTTGATTAATGTTTATACATTATTAACAAACAAAATAGATGTATAAAATCAAATGAATAGCGCATGACAAGCCTCAGGCGCTGTAACAATTACGGTCGCTGCATAAAAATATGTCACCTTGAAATTTAAGTTTTAAATGGTTTATACTAATAAAATACGAAGTTCTTTAAACTAATATTAAAAGTTCAGTATTAATATTATATTTCACCTCTATAGATTTTTTTTAATACTATGTTTTCTTCAGAAATAATACAATATACTATTAACATGTTGTCGCTAAATTTGAATATAAAACTTTATCTAGCTAATGTAATTCTACGATTGACAACGTTCAAGCAATATTTTCACACTGTCTACTTCAGTAATTGTTATTGTATGACATTTATCGCATAGTTTATTAATTAGCACCTGTATTGGAAACAAAAACGTTGAGCAACAAGTTAAAATTCAAAACAGCCACAAATTTGTTTAGAGTTTTATGCGTGGGCAGGAGGAGGTGGTTGATTTATTGAAGGTTACTAAACCAGATGCACGTGATACCTTTCTAAGTACCTACACAAAAAGGTCAATGC
The DNA here is from genome assembly GCA_014132275.2 of Samia ricini. Classification (NCBI taxonomy): domain Eukaryota; kingdom Metazoa; phylum Arthropoda; class Insecta; order Lepidoptera; family Saturniidae; genus Samia; species Samia ricini. The sequence goes on from AP028159.1 coordinate 9,449,646, forward strand.
AATAATCATGGTGGTACATAGAATTCGATACCTACGCAATGTATACGATGTATTTAAATATGTTAAGCTTAATGGATCTTAAAATGAACGTAGCCATATGCATTGAATGCCCAATCAAAGCATGCCACAATTAATTTAAATCTATCAATGTTAATTATTAATTATAATTTAATTATAATTGTATGACATTGGATTTTGAGATATTGAAATATAGCATTACATTTTATTATTTTATAAGACCTGTTCTATCAAGCTGCTATTGCGGTCATATGAAATGATAGACTAAGGCTTCGTCTAAGATCAGTTCAAAGCCTTAAAGAGATACTATCAAATTAGTTACTGTTATGCAATATTTACAATAAAATGAATGAAAGCGAATGGCTTTTTAAAAGTTTTGTAATCTGTTAAAAATTTACATTTATAATCTGTAACTATTACACAGATTACTCTGTATGTCACATAAGACGTATTTATGTTATCTATGATCAGATCAAAACAATATGGTTTCATTTGAAGAAGCTTTTAGTTGTACATAATTAAGAAAGTAAAATTTTGTATAAACGAAAAGTAAATATGAACTCCTTAAAGTAACCTTTATTGCTTGGTAATATAATCAACAGTAATCAAAGAGTACGTAGGCCATGTTGTGCCGGCTAAGAATAGTGCCACCCCATATCTTCCCTTGGGTGTCGTAGAAGGCGACTAAGAAATATAAACCAGGGGATGGGCAGCAGCATCCTCTGAATTCCAAAAATACCTTACTGCGATCCCCAACCCTCCTGCCTAGCGTGGCGATTATGGCAATCCCCCCCTCCCCTTATTGGGGGACATAGGTCCAGTAATGGACGTCTTATGGTTGAATGAATGAATGGATGGAATCAAAAATTTAAATACTGCTAACGGATCAAGGTACGGCGTAAACTGGCTATTGGCTGATATCAACGAATACTTTTGAAGATATACAAAAAATATTTTTTAAATAAAAAACTTATTTGAGATGTTTTGTCTAGTTTAAACTATAATATCAATTAAGCTTGTAAGTGACCCGTTACTGGATAAAGTACTTCTCTCAGATTCCTATGAAAATGTACAGAGAATTGGAAACGCATAATAATTTATATTATAGTTATCTATATTTTTTTTCTCTATACTTTGAGAATGTCTTCTTCTCCATTCGTTCAGGTTTCTCCGCAATATTTCTCTTCACCATCACCGATAAAGCTTTTAATTAAATTCACTTTGGTAAATTTACACGAATTCCGAATAATCTACAGACACGGTAATCGGTATTTCACTGATCTAATACGATTGATTCTTGTTATGGTATTGACAAATGATTTACGCCATTGAAATGATACAGCCATATGTTTTGATATTTCGTATATTAAGCGTTAAACTAAAAGTAAATGTCTTACTTTAAAAATAACACAAGCTACAATGTTCACTTAGTTCATTCAATGTTCACTTCAATAATCAAAATGACTACAATTTACCTAATAATAATTTGATTTAAAGACAGTTTGAAAATTGTAAAAATAAATAAATATAAAAAAGTAATCCTACATTACCCTCGCGAAAATCGTGTCAAGCACTATTTCAATTTTTCCATAAATGTCTCTTTTTATGATGCAAATTTCAATTAAAAAATTATTTAATTTCATTTAAGCCCTGATAATGTGCTTATGAATGTCAAAATATTACATCGAAATACAACCTAGGCATTGAGAAAAAACCGGCAAGAAACTAAATCTGGTTTCTTCTGCATGTTTTTTTTATGAAACTTTACAGCTAATAGTTACAAAGTTAATTAGTAGATGAAAAGCTGTCACTTCCAGACATCACAATCGTTCACATAATGACGGTGAACTTGACATGGTGCCTGAGCTTATTGTCCGGTTCAATTGATCAATGAGTTGTCCAACAAAATTATACATCTGACTATAGTAACATACATATATGTAGACATATCTTTGTAGATAGATTAGATAAGTTCGATTATTTGTTCTGCTACTTAACCAATACTGATATAACGGTTGCAATCTAAAATTGCGGCAGTCCAGCTAGTAACAGAAAAACAATCATATTCGCTGACCTAGACCTGTTTTCTTTGATTTTGGATGAAAGCCCAAAATGCGTTTGCTCACGATAAGCCTAATTGCTAGGATTAATTTTATTGCTGCGTTTCGTATAGGCAAGTGTTTATTAAAATGTTCTAATTTTGTCATATGAATTTATTTACAGGTAGATTTATGATATAAATGTAACGTTTTGGCTTCGACATCATTGGTAAGCACCAATAGGAGCAGGTGGGTCTATGCTTTGTTTTTTTTTTGATGACGTAGGGAACGAGGGGTATAAATGATGTTAAGTGACGATGTGGTCCCGGATGGTAAACACACTAAGCCTAGAGGTACTGGTTCTCAAGTGATGCTGCCGGAACACACTTGTTGGTATTTGGCGACAGGTTTTCAAACTTGAGGGTGGTAGCTCTACCCAGGCGGATAATATTTTAAAATGCCAGGATAAGGTTTCCTCACAATGTTTTATATCGCGAAAGTTCGGGTTGATTTTCATATTGGATAGGTGGGTATCAACCCACGTCCATTGACGCGAAATCTGAATCGCTTCGCTTCATAACGACTGGTACTTTTAATCATTTTAGCTAACATTTTTTAAACCATGCTGACACTGACGTTACCATGAGTAAGGATGGAACAGCTTTGTTATCTCTTACTGACAAGGTGGAGGCGGGAGTGAAAAATACTTGAACGACCTCAAAATGGTAGAAGTGTTTAGGATTGTCAGAAATAGCATTTTGGCGTCTATAATCATTTCTAAGAAGTTGTTTGTTACCGTATAAGTGTGACTTGCTCCCGATCTATGAACTCATAGAATTCATAGATTTAATGCGAACCTTAATTTTTTTTTAAGATAAAACTTAGAAAATAATATCAGTAAAAGTTTTGGTATATCTGATGTTTTCAGGACCAGTGAGAGTACGTTTAAATGGCTGCAATTAGATAAAATACATTCCATGTTTTTTTTTTACGACACTTGTTTCTCATACTATCATGTTGACGTAATTTTAATATTCACGGTGATTTACTTTTATGTAAAAAATAATGCATTCCGTGCACAAATTGAGAGACAGATCAAAGGAGCATCGACCTCCGTCCAATAAATACTAATATATCAATGTGGCGTCTTGAAAATATCATGACGAATGACTTTCGTTAGCTGAATACATTCCAAAAAGTGTCACGCGCTGCTAATATGTAACATTTTCGACATCGTGATCATAATTTAATCGAAATCAAGTGCCCAATCATTATAAAAATGGTGACATATACAGTACAATGTACGAATATAGTACTTATGCAAATAAAGTGACCCTGGAGAGGCCAGTGGATATTCAAATATATCATAAAATTATACGTCGAATAAAGTTTAAATATAACAGATAAATTGAATGTCCTAAAGGTGATAAATAGACGTATATAATTTCCATATGATAAATTATAATCGAGCGGTATAATTACATAAATGAAACGGGTTTGAATAATGTTGTTTGAGAATTAATTGTTCGAACTACATGTTCTATTGGGTAGCATTAAGCGGCTTATTTATGGTTGTTTACAAATACGATGCAGATATTTTAAATTTATTAGTATACGGTGTGAGTTATGGTTTTTTTTTAATTGGAATCGAACACATCATTCTCATACCTTGTTCCTAACTCATTTGGGGTTGGCGCAGTATGTTTTCTTATTCCATACGTCTCTATCATCTCTTCAGGTACTCCTTTTTATTCATAATATTGTATACATACTTCATCCATTAGTAAATTAATTAAAGATAATTAATTATTTGGCCTTCCTCTACATTAATATTTGATACTGTTTTATCCACATTTGCTTTCTTCCTTCACATAACATAAACGACAAACAATTCCTATTCAACTTTTCTACCACTAGCGCCACTTTTAAATTCCCTCTAGAGTCTAGTACACTAATTCCTGACTTTAACCATTCTTGTGACACTACGCATGTATCTCATGTAATAGTTTCTCATCCATCTTCTTGCTAGAATGAAACATGCATGACAAATAAATAGAAAAGAGTTTTCAGTTATCTATGTGAAGAGATTATAGAAATAAGCTTTATAATACAATATTCATATCCTTCATCGTTTATTATAAAAATACATAGAGTAATCACACAGTACACAATGAACATGTGATTATTAGCACCTATAATAAAGCTATGTAGTAAGTCATAAAATCAAACTAAATACATTTTGTAATAATTCTATTTCCGTGAAAGATTCAACAATAGTCTAACGATAGTCTAATATTATATTCAAGGTGATGGAATTCATAACCCGCCATAGTGACATTAGTGAGCCCTTTTATCGCGTCGTATTTCAATGGCTGGGTGATATTTTTATTTATATAGAGACTTTCATAACGGCATTTTCCTTTACTACCATTTCGGACGTTACCTTTGTACTAAGTTATTTAACAGTAGCTATCCATCTAGTATCATTAGATACAGGCAATTTTTTTACATCATTAAAAATGGAAGATGTGACAAGATGAATGATTACATCTTAGATCTATAATTAGTAAGTAGTTTTAATGCGATGATAGTGCATTTAGTAGTGTGGACGGATTTCATGTCCTTGGAAGTAGGTTCTAAGCCACCTATCCAATTCTGTTATTAAAGGATAAAGTTGAGAGGAAATCATTGCATGATGATCTTCTAATAATATCCGACTGTCTAGCGAGCATCCTCAAGTTGGCAAAATTTGTCAGCAACCACCTATTAGATTTGGTACCGTCAGCATCACTTGAGAGCTATAGCTTGCCAACTTGGAACACATCGTCAATTATCATCAGGTGATATTGTGGTCAAAGCAATATACCAGTATAAAAAAGTATTTATATGTTATAATTAAACTAAACTAATATAATATAACGAATTTTTATGAGCATGGAAAATTACCGCTAATGCGAAACAGTACTTAGCATCAGAACAGAATAAATAAAATTTAGGAACTAGAGCACGTTTATCGCGATTATTCAGTCTGTAATCTTCATAAACGATTAAGAGCCGCATAAATAAAATGCGTACATATTTATGAGAAGAGCATTATAAGCAGGTCAACTGAAATCAAATAATTTGATAACCCGTTATATCATCGTTTTATAAGAACCCTATATTCATTGCTATACTGATTTTAACTAGATTCCCGTGTAAACAAGATAATGCATACCGATGCATGAGAGATTATGTATTTAATTTTATTATCTAAAAACGCGGTAATCTGTGCAATGACGTCATCCCGCTAAACCCCGATCATCCTTACGTGACACTCAACAAACTAACACACTGTTTATGGGAACTGACGTTATCGCAAAAGTGAAACTACCGAAACCATTAGGCTGAGCATTTTTTGCGAAATGATATAAGTACATTATTTATGGTTATAATGTTGATACGCTTATATTATGTGATAAGTTGGTAGTAACAAAAGATTTAATTTATTTGTTTTACACTGTATAGACTCAATGCTCTGACCACAATCTCACCTGATGTTAAGTGAGGATGTGATCCAGGATAGTAAACGATGCTGCCGGAACACACCTATTGGTGGCGATAAGTTTTCAAACTTGAGGAGCGTAGCTAACCACGCAGGCATTATTAGAACATGCCCTCCACCATGCTATGGTTTCTTCACGATGTTTTCTTTCACCGAAAGCTCAGGCTGATTTTAAAGTTGAATAAGCAGGCTCGAATCCGCGTCCATCGACGCGGAATCCGACAGCACAACCAACTGCGCCATCATTGCCGTATTGATGTGTTAGTCTTTAAGCTAATAATTTATATAAAATTGTAAGCACAAAACATGGCGTATAATGTGTATTTATTATTAATCTAGATTCTACATCCAATATTAAGGTGGGAAGTTGTTATGGCAACTGATGCAAAACATAATATTTTTTTAGGGACTTTTGTCTTAAAAGACATGCCAGTCCCATCGTAACTAATCTAAATCTATTCATAAAGCATAATATACTAAGAATGATTCAATAAATACTTAATAATCGAATTTATCCGAACATTAGCGTTTCGCCAAAAGTCTCTTTTATATAGAAATCGAATTTGTAATTTAGATGAATGACCTATCAAGAAAAGTGCAAATAAATTAAAAAGCTTTTCATCATTCCATCGATCTTTCCTCAGTGAAAACTTCCAAGGAAAATACCTGACAACGTGACTCTCGGCTTCCTATATTTGGCACACACTAAAACAAATATTTACACGCATGAAACTTCAAACAGGACATGTCTTGGAAATAAATCTAACGTTACTCTTTTAATGCGAATGTCATATTATGACTTACGGTAAGTCTACGAAAATAAATGAATCATACCTATAGAAACATCTAGTAGCTTTACCCACAAAACCTTTTAAAACAGTAAAAATAAACTGATGAGTGATAATGACAAATTTTAAAACAACTGATGATAATTGAAGCAAAAGATATTTTTTTTTAATTAATTATGGTATATTTTTGTTATATTTAAACAAACTGTATTAGCAGGAGGTTTTAAAAACAGGTGGAGCTAACGTTAGTATAATTTGAATACGCTTTAAATATTTATAGTAGTACCTTGACACACATTTTGGTTACAGTGAAATTCTGCAGATGCGAATGTTAAAAAACTCATTGGTTAACGTTGATGTCATCGAAAGAAATTGTTTCCTCGGTATTTTTGATTTTTCTTATTACATTTTCTTAATAAATATTATTGAAATGTAAGTTTCTTTTACTCATATTTTTTATAGTTATTCACATACCTTTCTTTCTATCAAAATAAATAGTTTTCTGTAAATGACTACGGTATTAAAACTGTTATATTAAGTTTAAAAACAATGTTCCTAAAATAATTTTATGGATATTACTTTTATATTTATTTACTAGCTATGTCCCCGCGGCTGCTCCCGCGTTTCATATATTCTTCACTAGATTCTAATTTGTTTATACGGAACCCTAATTTTTTGTAGTACTAAGTTAAAGAAAAAATATTTCTCATAATTCAAGCACTTGCTCGTAAAACTGTGCATTGAATCGAATTTTATTCTAATTGTTATGTGATTTTTTAACGCGGAACCATTATTTTCGAAAATTACAAGTACCCTAAGTTACCCGGAGTAACTTCAGCTAACTATCAAAAATAGTCCCGTCAAAATCTGTCGAGCCATTCTGGAGATTACCCGGAACAAACAACAGACAAAAAATGTTGGTATAGGTATCGTGTAAATCATTCATACCTATTTAGATAAAAAAAATAATTTTGACATTACGAACAGACACTTCAATTTTATTTTTTAGTATAGATAAATGACAGCTATTATTAAGTTTAAAAACAATCTTCCTAAAATAATTTTATGGGTATATACTTTTTTATTTATTTATTTTGGTTTCGGGGGGTTTAAATCAACGTAACTTATCAGCTCCATTGTAATCCATTCCTGAAGTTCAGATCAAGGGGATTGCTGGTGAGTTAATGTTACTAAATCATACAACATTATTTGAACAAGGTTCTGCTAATATACTATGTCATATCTTAGTTTTGGTTTCAAATTTAGAATGTCCCACAACAATTATCTCTCAGTTCTATTTTTGACACATTGCATCAGTAAGTGATGCATACCATCAACTTTTTCAACCATATGATTGATATAACTGCTGTTTAAAATTATGTAAATGGTATAGTATCATAGCGTCATACATAGCAAAAAGTAATTTATTCACATTCATGAAACTGTAAATAAGAACATGATGCTAATAACCGCATTCCTATTTATAACCATAGAAATAATCATAATAAATTACTTGAAATTGTAACAAATCAAACAAAGGACTTTGATTAGGATTTACGATTGACTATAATCTTACCTATAATTGTTTACAAGGTTAAAGATTATAACACACTAAGCCTATGACAAGTGCTTCTTAAATGCACCTGCCAAAAACACACCCGTAGATGCAAATTTGATTATTAAAGATAGGCTATTAAAAATGTTCCACAACCAAACTGCATGTAAAAAATGGTATGATAATAAGATAGACAAATGTTTATTTTATTAATCGCGAACTAAATCCAAAAAGGGCACATATATGAATTTATACACCCTTCTGGTTTGGCAAAGCGATTTTTTTATGAATCGTCAATCGAATTTTGTATACAGATCTTCAAGTTTTGAGTGATTTTATTTCTTACAAATTATAGCACATGTAACCATCTATGGGTATGTAACAGCTGGGCAACACCTACGAGATTATTGTTTCTAAAGAGATCGAATTCCATTTGGTGGCTGTTATGTCAAGTGCAATAATTGTATTCAATGCAAATTAGGCAGATATTTTATTCTATTGGAGTTTCATCAATGTTAGTACGACTTGTTTCGAGTGATGAATAGTCAAACTCTGTAATAGTGATAGTTATACCTAGTAGTATACCTAGTGATCTACTTTGAATAATTCTGGATTAAAGATATATTGCTGACAAGTGAAATGGATTAGTTTACATCATATAATTAACTAAATTTTTAGTAAAATTATATGTGACTGAAAAGATAATTTCTTTAAGTTTTTTTTTTGTTTATAGCTCCAACGCACATTTGGTATTGATTTTTTCCTATGTCATATTATTATTAGAATTCATTTAAAGAAATATTTTATGATAATACGTAATAGATAAATATTGTAGAAACGAAATAAAACTATTTTTGTTTTTATTGGCATAATTTAAATGATGTTTTGCTTTAAATAGAAAATTTATGAAACATGACAAGCAAATTATAGTAGGAAACAAGAGAATAGTTCACTATGAGTCGTCGAATAATTTGTAGAATTGAATAAATTCGCAAAACCTAATCTTTTAGATCATTGTAGTCGGAATTGAATTTGACTAATCTAAATTAATATTATATCCATAATACATACCAACTCATTACACAATAATAATGAAAATGTTGATGCATGTGCAAAACAAATTTTATAAATTGTTATTAGTTAAATTCTCTTTAGATATATAACATATGATACAAAGATACATTTTGTAGACTTTTCGAGAAAATCGTAGCTTACAAAAAAATAATAATATCTTTAGTTTCTCTGTCATAAATATAATACTTGATATAAAGTAAACTTACAGCTGAATATACACTTCGCGTTTGCGCATTTATCGATTTCCGGATTTTTTAATTATACATGAGCATCAAAGAGTATTTGTGTTGTGAAATAGTCATTAAACGTGTATAGTGTAAAAAAATGTATTCCTAGAAACCACCAGGAAAATACTAGAAAATAACTGATTCCATAGTAGACCACTTGCAATTATATTGTATTGCAAAATATCTGTAGATGTTCTGTATATGAGAATAACCGTTAACTCTACTAAACTAGATATTCTAAAAGAAGACTTTCATTCTAAATTTATTGCTCGGGTTAACCAATGAGAGCCTGTAGAAAATATATAAAAAAAAACTAATGATGTATTTTCACAAATAAATTAGAATAATATGTAGAAAAAAATCTATTCCGGAAGGCGAACAGCATCGAAGGTTACTTTGTCCAGTATCGGAATTCATTGATGCGTAACAATTCAACTTATAAAGTTACCAGATCACGTAAACTTCGTACATGATATGGAAATTAATTTTAATAATAGTAAGCTATCATTATTTTACAGAAATAAACTACATGAGATCGAACAATTTAGAAATCCCTGGGTTGTCATCGTGGGCTATAACGCCCCATTGTGGAAGTAAAAGGCTCAGAAAAAAATAGTAGGGACTTAAGACAGAGGCAGATGAAAAATATAGTGTAAACAAGAAAAAAAGTTAAGATGGGGACTTTAGAAAAAAAAAATCTCAAACTGGGCGGTGAGTGATGGTTGAGAAACTGTGCAGTTCATCCAGAGCTAGCTAAGCTTAATTTCCTCGTGCAAATGCTCAGTTTTAAGATCAATATCTTCAGCAGTTTTTTACTTGCAATATAAATTTTAATTGATGGAGATATACAGTTAATTGATTTTTTAAATTACGGTATAGGCTCAGTGAACGCCCTACCACCATGCTATTGCTTTCTCAAGATGTTTTCCTTCACCGAAAACTCCGGCTGATTTTAGAATTGGATATATGGGTTCGAACGCGCGTCCGTTGATGCGAAATCCGGGCGCACTATCCACTGCGCCATCATCGCTTTCTAATACCTTGAAGTTATTAGCTAATAACTAGTTTTCTTGTTTATTAAAAAAGTGTCCTATTAGCTTCAAGAGTTTCTAAATGTAACCCAACTAGGCAGATGAACAATGAAAAAATATTTTGGTTTTTTGTTCATTAACATTTTGAATTAATCATCTTTGGAAAAATAAATAGTAGCCATTCCATCCATCCATTCAACCGAAAGACGTCCATTTCTGGACATAGGTCTCCCCCAAAGATCTCCACGACGATCGGTCTTCCACCACCCGCATGCAGCGGTTCCCGGTCCCGCGACTTCATCAGGTCGTCGGTCCACCTTGTAGAGGGCCTACCCCCGCTACGTCATTATTAGCCATAATTACGTCATTGTTAAATCTAGTAGCCATTATTCTCTTTAAATACGTTAAAATATTATCTCTTAAAAGCCGTAAAGCATTTGTTAGCTAATATCTATAATTGATATTGATTTTAATTATTAACTCAATAATTCATTTATAACGGTACTTGCTATTTTGTAATTGTATATTGTGTAATTTTTACTTTATAATGTATTACTGTTTATAAAGTTAATTATTAAAGTTAAAAAAAATAATACCTACTAAATGAAAATACTCTAGAAACACCTGGAGTGTCATTGACAAATTTGAATATTTTTTAATATTAATTACATTGTATACGTTTATTTCATTAAAAACACACTTTTAATATGTCGATTACCCATAAAAATGAGACAATAAGAAAACAATGGAAAGCTGGCGTAAACGCCAGGTTGGTGCTCAAGATATGTTTTTTGATATACGAATTTGAATTCTGTAATGCAAATTCCATAACATCATAACGCAATATATTGGGATTTAACAGAACTTAGTTATAATTATAATCAGAGAGGAAATTGAATTTTTTAAACACGAACCTAATTATTTTGTACAGTTGTATTCCACAAACGATTTCCTTAAGCTTCACAATTAAATTATAAATATTAATTATAATATTACTAGTAGTAATAGAACTAATTGTCTTCTCTTTAAGAAATACGATTTTAATTTACTTTAAATTTGTTTTTGTTTCTGAGATATATATGCTTTGAGTATCTGATCTTTTTCATTGCCATTTGATAGTGCCTAAAGTCATTCTAAGTACGTGACTTAAAATTATATTAACTTCTAGGACATTTGAATGTAGTGGTCGTTTATTCATCGGTCAGATAAGCATTTACCTGTCCTGCGTCACATTGGCATATGTGGTTTATGAAAAAATTCCTCAAATTGTATACAACAATATGAATCGTCTCGAATAATCTTACCGATATACTGCCAATAAAAGGATAAATAAAGTATCACTCCTACCAAATACGAATACGGCTGTAAAAATATATTCAATTTTAAATTTCGATTAGGGTTGGTTTAAAAATAAATAAATTAAAAGTGTAACACTGAGCACGTCAAAATTATTTAAAAGTAACGTCATAACGTTTTTAAAAAGAACGTATGGAATTACGGAATTAGATTATTGACAACGTACGAAAGCGTTTGTAAACGTATCAACAGTTTGAACTTCGCGGTTCGACTAACGCGCGTCTGTAGCGTCAGTCGCTTGAACTGTCAGCGATCTTCAATCAGCGATACGACTCTCCTAAAACAAACTTGATTGTCGTTGATGAATTCATTGACACAGAAATTGAACAACTGTTGAATTGGACAATTGAAAACATTATGACTAATTAATGTTTAATGCAATTGTTTAACGTGATACGTCATAAATATATGATAAAGTTATTAAATTTAGTTATTTATTATTGAACTAATTTTGTATAAAAATATTTTGTAAATTTTATTTGATTTAAATTAACTAATGATCGCATAGAGATCCAAAATTGACCTTAATAATTATAGAAAATTTCAATAAAAACTGTTTTAAAATTATTTTTTGTTGGTATCATGTGTTCTCTTCAATTGCTATTACGCAAAAAAATAAAATAATCGGTCGACAAACACATGAGAAAAGAGTACTTGTTAAATTATTTATATCTTGCAAAAATAAAAAAATTAGATAGGTGTCAGCTACTGAAGAAGATAAATTAAGAATCCACTAGAGTAATGTTTAAAAATACTTTAAAAAAATAATAATCTCAAGGTTGACATGTGTTGGCAAACTCTGTATTGTACCGTAAGTTAGAAGAACAAGTTAAATTAAATTGTTAGTTTAATTCTTAAATTTACCTATCGTTAAAACAGTTGCATTTATAAACCTGATGCAAATAACTTATAGCCTTTATGAAGTGGAGATGGCCAAAATTAGAAATGTATTCGTATATATATATATATATATATATATATATATATATATATATATATATATATATATATATATATATATAAACAAATATTTCTTATTCTGAAAGTTGAGGATCTCCGATATTTTCACCTTGTGACAAGTACTACCGTTGTTTCTCATGCGACTCATGCATCTAACCTTCGTCAGACATACATAACATTAAATTACGGCTGTCCAAACAAGATCTCATAGATTTTTTAAATAATTCCAACTGTAAATTAATAATAGCCTACCAAGTAAATTATGAAAAACCCATGAAAGCGTGTAATATGTTTTACATTTTGTGAGTTTTTGAATTGCTCATTTCAGCCATCTTTTAGGCCTAATAAGTTTTTTCAATGTTATTAGTCGGACCGCGAATCGATATCGGATAAACGTCAGTATTGCCCGCAGGTAATAGATTGTAATAAGTTTAATTTGTTATACTATAAAATAGTATAAAATATAATGTCATTTAATTGTAATACTTACCATCTGACATACTATTTACTGTATGCAGTTTATTTGGTAAATGATTTAAAAAAGGATAGACCGTAATAAAATTACAAAAATACGTTATGAGGTATATGTAAATACTATATACTTTCTTCCAAATTATAATTGCCTTGGTCGTTGGTTTACATTTTTTATAAACAAAAATGCATTTACTTCTAATATAAAATTAGTAGGATTATTATTATATAAAATATTAATCATCTGCACATAGCACAGCGGAAAATACGTAATAGTAATAATAAGTTGTTCTAAAATTATTAACGACTAATATTTCTGTTAAGAATCATACTTGTCAACTATTATAAAATATAACTCCAGTTCAAGCTATGAAATATGAGTTTAAAAAGGCATTTTTTTTCATTTTATTTAAAGCTTCACCACGCTTTGTGACGGGTCACTCAGTCAAAAGTTTTAGAGACTATGCTACTGGCTACCCATTTCTTTATATAACTCTTTACAAAATATAGTACATTTAATAGATATAATATTAGTTTAACATTAATTTTTATAGTTCCAAAAATTTTAATATGAAAAGAAGTATTTTCTAACCGATACTAATATTTAATTTAATGTTAAGCGTTAAAAGAAACATGCAAAAATGTAAAAATTGCATAAATACAAATTACTATTCTAATACTATTAATATTGTTTATATGATAATCAAATAAAAAAAATATAACCTAATTAATCACAAAGAAGAAATATCGAAATACCTACCTATTAGTTTTATGAAAATAAAAACAAGTAATGCATTCCCCTAAATAGTATGTTTGTATCTGAATTTACATCATATAATATTGTATACATAGCGATTTGGATGACATACAAACTCATGATAATGCTATTTTAGTAAACTTGACATTAGGCTTGAGACCTTGAAACTATTTTAATGCCATAATTACGGAATTTTATTACTAAGACGGGTCATTTTGCTACTTGAAATACATCTACTTAAACTTATTATTTATTATTAAATCGTATTGTTCGTTGAATACCTAATGGTAAGATAGTTTATATAAAGACCTGATAGTTTATAAAAATACTACATTTTTGTAATATTTTCATATTTGAAAAACGTATCGCTTCGGACACATTTCAAGTCATATTATCCTTATATTTTTCATACATAAATAATTATGTAATATCGAAATATAATTTGAGAAAAAAAAAATCAGGTAAATCGATTCATTTTTTTTCTATTAATAAGTCAGTTAACAGAGTGACAAAGAGACGTTTTTATAGTATGTAAAGATGTATATACTGTTTCCTTTTTATATTATTTCGTATTATAGGAAGGATAATAAGTTAAATAGGAAAATCCTGTACAAAAATTGACAACGAAAAAATACCATCTATTGATAACAAGTATCAAACTTGAAATTAACTAAATTTGCCGCTGGACGCTAGATGGCAGTAAACGTTAATACAAGGAAAACTTATAGATGGCTCTGTTTTGTTTAATGCGTAATTATAGATCATTTTATTATAACAACTTTATTAATTGTTTACCCAATTAGAATCGAACAGATCAAAAATTTAACTGGAAGTTACAGTCGATCGCACTAGATGTATATATTTATACAATATACGCAGCCAGTCCGTTCATGCAGCCGTGCCTAATTCATAGTTCAACAATGCTAGTAACGGGTCAAATTGATTGTGTGCTTCATTTTGATGAACAGTTCACAAGGCATCACTATAAATAGATTGTTAATTCAAATGACAATTTATTGTAGTCAACTGAGCTAATGTTTGAACAATATATTTATATCACATGACGGACATTCATAATTTTACCATGCATTATATTTGTATTTATTATATGTATATTGAAAATCCACTAGGCCGATCTTGTTTGCATTTTTGTAGATGTTTCTTAATGCGAATTAGATTAACAAAATACTATTTTGTCTTGTAGTTTTATGAAATTATACAAAAAACAATAAACTTCATTCATAAAGAAAAAAATTGGAGAAAAATATTTTTTAAATAAATATTTAAAATCCTTTCCTCATTTTTATAAATAAATGTAACCCGGGCAAAGCCGAAAGTTAGTTAAAAGACGTAATTGTGTTTTTAATCACGCAAATCTTTCAAAATCAAATTATGGTCGAAATATTTTTATATACGTTTTGTTATGTTTCTTATACGAAAAACAGCATATGCTTTTATTAATTTACTTTGCATAGGAAATTTCCTATTTTTTAAATAGACACAACGTAAGGTTTATTTGCGGTTTTTAAAATGTGGGATAATATATTTTTCAAAGTATTATATATTTTTTTAATTATTACTTTTTAATTATTTTTTCTAGGAATTCCAGCAAAATAATCTATAAATAACGTGAATGTAATCTGTATAAACAAACAACAAATTTAAGAAACATAGAATCATTGTTATATTGTGGGTCATGACGATGAATGATATTAGGAAATGATTTCTATCTTTTGATTTAAGCTATATACCATCCAGTTACATGCAGTTTGTTTTGTACTGTATCGCTTTTTAACCGACTTCAAAAAGGAGGAGGTTTTTTTATATGACGCTATTTCTCCGTCATTTGTGGACCTATTTGTAAAAATTTAATCGAAGGAGTACACTTCCGTGTTGGCTACATTTACATCAGACCGGATCTGATCCGAGGATCTCAGCAAAATTGAGAAAAACCCTCGAATATTATAGACACTTACACGTGTTTCATATATGCGTTTCCAAAGATATGAAGTAGGCTTCACAGCTATACCTAAAAATACATACTTAAACTAAAAAGTAGAAAAAATAACTTTTTTGCAATATAATAATGCACTAAAAAGTCAATAAATAATTACTTTATTAATCTGCTTCGTTAATTTTGGAGTCAGTGTCAGATAGCTATCACAATTACATATAAGCTTAATAAAGAACTAGGGTAATTTTAAAGAACAATTAATCAAAATTGAATGTAATTAATGCCGTACATTTACACCACTTTGTTACCCATAAGCTGGCTGCGATTTCAAAATTAACGAAGCAGACGAATAAAGTAATTATTTATTGACTTTTAGTGCATTTTTATAATGTATTCTTTTGAAGTAGGTTTTGTTTTTAATTAAAAAAGTTTTAATTCTTATGTTTACATTGTTCTTTTAGTAATAGGCAAAGATACTACAAAGTATCTTTATTTCTGAAAGCAGTTTCTTCCTGCGCCATCGATCAATAAATATGAAGCGATGATTGCACAGTAGATAGTGCTACCGAAATCCCGCGTCAATGGACGCGGTTCAAACCCACCTATCTAACTCAAAAATTAGCCTGAGCTTATGGTGAAGGAAAACATCGTGAGGAAACCATAGCATGGTGGTAGGGCTTTTTCGAACAATACCTGTCTGGGTAGCTACCACCCTCAAGTTTGAAAACCTGCGCCAAATACCAATAGGTGTGTTCCGGCAGCATCACTTGAGAACCAGTATCTAGGCTTAGTGTGTTTACCATCCAGGATCATATCGTCACTTAACATAAGGTGTGATTGTAGTCAAAGCACTGAGCCTGTGCCGTGTAAAAAAATTACAGAAAACATTTTATGGCTTAATGTTCTAGAACATGAATGAATTTAAAATATTTTAGAACATTTAAAAATTAATATGGTAGAGAAAATACTTATTAAAAATCATACTAAATAATAATAATTATTTTCCAAAATTGTGACGAGTTAAATTAATGACCATATTTACTATATTTATTAATATAATGTTATTATATAATATAATTTTGTTTTGTTTTGTTTTCGTTTGTAATACTCATGTTTTAAAAATACATCTAATTGTATGTGGAATAATATTATTTAATGTTTCGTCTATTTTCAGATTTATATATTTTCAGAAATAATTTATTAGCATTTATTTTTAATCCAATTTCTATTTCTTCTTGCGTTATTGTAATATACAATGTAATATTGTATTTATAGATGTATAATAATGTATCGCTCCTAACTCGATCAGCATTCTCAAGTTATGTCCGCAGGCAAAAAAAAAACTACTTATCCGAGTTCCCTTGATTATGATATTAATATCGATCTAATGAAGTGTTTAGCCATGCGTCAAGTTTGTCTTGGCATATGTACACTTACGCAGGCGTTAGGGTTGCCAATTTTAAAACAATTAATTAATTTCTTAAAATAAGGAGCTATTATAACAGCGGAAACTACTATTAGTATAAACTAAAATTATTATATTCTCAAATTAACAGTACATAATTAATATGTGGAATATCCTTAAAATACACGTCTCCTTAATATTTATATAATATTTTCTTTTATATTTTTTATGTAAGTAACAAATTTTTATATGTATTGGCAATATAAACATATACACATTACATGCACAATAACATACACACATACTCACATTTTTACATACACACGTGCACATGTAATATTAATCTTGTATTTATTTTATAAATAATGATAAATTCGTTTTTGGCTCTTTACTTAAATAAATAAATCAAATTAAATCTTCTAGACCATAATTACAATTCTTGAGCCACCGATAAACAGAAATTCACTAATCACTCTCGTTTGCGATATATTACCTATCTAATCTATTTAAACAACATTAAATGTGTGCTTATCCTATATGCACTCCTAAACTATTCATCCGACTATGATGAAATTTTAATGAGTTTTCTTTAAATAAGACCGCAAAGGTTACTACCAGTCCCAGCCCCCCCCCCAATATGTCCCTGGTATTATAACGCATGTCAGACACAGCTTTGAACTTAAAACAACCACAACTAATCAATGAAATTAAAATTAAGAGTATTGCTTACTAATGCTGACAAAGAGAAAGAGCGACATAAAATTTTTCTCACCTAATACTTGGATGACACTCTACTACGTATGAACTGCATCGTATGTATGTATATATTATGTATGTATGGATAAATATGTTTACACATTCGTACAAAAGAATCACTCTAATTCAGTATCATAAAAGTAGGATTGGGGAATAAGATTTTTCAAAAAGATCGATTTTTTAAATCGATTCACAAAAATCGAGGTCCAAGAGATCATCAATCTTTTTTCTATTTGTTTTACTTCACTTTTTATTCGTAAATAGTATTCTTGCGGTGGTCGAAATTAGATTATAATCATCATATATTGCAAAATCTGTTCCCAATTTATTTTTATTAACAGCACTAAAGGTCATCAATAGCAACTAAACAAAAAAAGAAGAATGCCTAACCTACTAAGGCAATATGACACTAAACTGTTTTGCCTATTTACAGATGAGCATCATATCGCAGAAAACAAAAAGGAAACTCTAATAATTTTATTTTTATTTATTTATTTAGGTATCATACCGCCGTTACACAAATGTGTTCCATAAGAATATACACTAAAAGGCCTACAGTAATAATCGATATTTTAATTTTTAATAAATCGATCTTTTGTGCCCTGATGTTTTGTGAATCGATTCATCAAACTTAGATTCGAATTGATTCAATGATCTATCTTTGTCGTAAAGTTTTCTATCACTACTTAGGGGACTGATAACATGCATTTCCCCCCGTCAAAAAAAAAAAAGGGACTGATAACAACGGCCGACCGCCGTTCTATATCCGCGGTCCGGTCCGTACGTGTGTTCACACAATAAGGAATATATTTTTTCTTCTAAGAAATATAGTATCTAAGAATCCGAGAATAAAATGGACCGATTCACGCGTTGTGTTATTATTTAGTGTATTGACATGGTTACCTATTCGAAAATAATCACAATCGCTTTAATACTTGACAGTATGCGATGCATATGTTGTGTACGCTACAGATAGTGTTTAATTGGCAACACTAACGATTCGAATAAACACGACAAGCTGTGCGCTTTATTTACTTAACGGAATAGAACGAAACAGTCCATACACACTCTAATTAGCCGACGTTAATTGAAACAATTTATAACAAATATTTTTATTGCATTGTTGGAAAGTGATTGTGATGTACATTAAAATAAATGTGTTGGCGCATTAATCTTGTATATTAACATATAGACCATGATTTTATATTGAGAACCGATTTCTTTAACAGTAAAGAATTATGTTGATCACATGAAGTTGCTGCGGTATGAACGTTTTTTTGTATCCTGGTGAAATGTTACATAATTTACCAATTATGCCGGATAGCGAAGTGTGGGTTATGTAAAATGTTTGTAAAAATGTTGTTTCACCGCTATCAATTTGGGTATGGAGTAGGCCTTTGCATTACAACCTCTCCCCGGCGTATACGCGCCCTATTAATGAGAGCCGCATCGAATACCAACTCGCCTAATTTAACTAGTTTAACTTTGAAGTCAAAAAGTGGGTAAAATATTTAAGTTTAATATTATACTATCTTTACAAAGTGATGGTTCTAAAGGATGAATTTATCTTAAATAAGTAACGTAGATTTATTTGATACATGTAAATCCGATTTAATTTTTATAATATGTAAATCTAACAAGTCAAAGTCCGATGTCCGATGTAATTAAAAATACATTTTATAACAGGTGTATCCAAGGTTTGCTTCTATAGAAAACTATTAAAACATATCGAGTAAAAAAATATAAACACCTTTATGAATACAAATTAATTAGAAAATAACTAGGTAGCCTTCATTAAATTGGATTAATAAATAATGAACGAGGAAAGTGTGTATATTCTAAGCGAATGTCACACTAGAGGCCACTGATAGGTGTCTGCTGACAAGGAGACGATTATCACTTGCGAACGAGTGATAATGTTTACATGATTGACACTCCAACCTACATATCATTTATACAATAATCAATGAAGTGATTGTCAACAATTCAATTAATGACCATTAATTATATATCTCTTTTTTTAATAAGGTGTTGACAACCAGTGGTTCAAAATTTCAATTGACGGTATAGATAGTAATGAAAGGAAATTGTAATCAGTTTTTTTTTTGCGAGGAAGAAAAACGTCAAACAGAGGCAGAGTCCAGAGGCAGAATGTTATTAACTCGAAGCTGCCTCTCGGTCGCTAATGTAGATAGATATAATTACGAAACGACTTTTTTGTTTTAATACATACACTACAATTATGTAGTGTCTGTTTGTAATGTCACAATACTTTTTTTTTACTAAATACACATGAATGTATACAACTATATGCGATACGATAATTTAGATTTTCGAAAATAATTAGGGTCCAGCGTAAAAAATTAAAATTTATAAAAAATTGAATAAAACCGATTTAATACATAGTTTTACGGGAAAGTGCTTGAATTTATAAGAAATATTTTTGCTTCATCTTAGAACAAAAAAAATCACGAAAATTATTAGGATACCGTATAAAAAAAAGAAAACGCAGTAAAGAATATATGTGCCGCGAGTGCATCCGCGGGTATACCAGCTAGTTTAAAGTAAATATAAAAAACGGAATGACTATTCAGACTTTCTTCACCATTGGTGTTTTACGCAATACTTAATCAACCCCTGATGGGGTAAGGTTTTGTATGTTTTGGTGTAACTGGTACTAGAGCTTCCCTCATCTAGGTTCAAAATTCCGCGGAATTTTTTACACCCAGGGAACGGTCAAGCCAATTGGGTTACCAATTTGGTAACTCTTGAGCTTTCAGCACTCGCCCCCAAAATCACAGTGAAGCTGTAAAGGCCCTTCCGGTCAACAGCGTTAGCTAGTTGGAAAAAAAAAGTTTCCTTCGTTTAATGAGCTCAGTACTTCTAGGGGCGATGCTTGTGCGGGAGCCGAGCTATTGAGGCTAAATTAGCAAAATTACACAAGCAGCCCCGGAATCTACGATTTTTTCGAACCGGGTCAGAACCTTGAAAGTGGCACCCCCTCGTTCCAGCGTAATTTTATTAGCGTTTATTTATGTAAAAGTTACATACATTTATGTGAAATGAAGTTATATACCTGGGAAAATATTCCCCGGGATTTATATTCATTAGATTTATGTCCATCTCAACTTTCAATCAGGCTTCCGTATGCTAGGCGTTATGTGCAGCAAGTTTAGTTATTTTTATATTACCTATTATTTATTTATGATTTTATCATATTATTTATGATTTTGGCGCTCCGTTAATACTGCCGCCGGGGGTGGGTATCCCCGTTTGCCCCCACCTAGGACTGTGCACAAGCGTGAGTGCGATTAATTCTCGATTTACGAAGATGTTTAGGTAAAATTCCATCAATTTTATTCCTATACATATATATCCTACATTATCTTCGTTTATACCCAATCCCCTCTCATCGCTGCATTAGTCAATCGTAGTTGAAATTTGAATGACGCACATCAAAAACCTATTCACGGGGGACTTTTAATTGTCCATACTTTAATAACGTGATTTAAATATCATATTCTGATAGTATGTATGGTGATCGCTCGATGTTTAATGATATTTGAAGAAATAGTAGGCCTCATAATAACGTGCAGAAGCAGCAAATCTGGTGATAATAATTTCTTACAGACAAAATCACTTAATATTTGTATCCTGAATTGATCCCGCACGAACAATACTAATCTTCAAAATGTATTCATAACTTATTCAAGAAAATGTAAATATTTCTAATAATAAAAATATTACTATCAAGAGATATTTTCGTAAATAAAATTGTTTGAAACAACCATCTGAAGCAAGTTTATTAGGACTTTGATTGATTCCACCTGTACGTACATTTCGCCAACGTTAGGTATTTATTTATTCTATTTAAAATGCGGATTCACTATAAAACACGTATTTATGTGCAATAAAATTTTCGTGTAAAATAATAAACATTTACACCTATCTACATTTAAATGCCACGTACAGAGCCAAAAACTAAAAATAAAATCCGGTATAAACATAACCTCAAATATATTAAAGTATTTCTTTGATTTGTTACCTCTAATGCTTGATTATTTTATTTTTTGTTAAATTTAAGATAATAATCGGAGAATAGTTTTTAACTAATCATATAGTATGTACGATTTTCAAATTGACTAACTATTAAAGAAGGTATGTATAATTAAAAAAGAGGATAATCGGTGTCATACAAAGATACTTTTTATTATATTTTACGGAACATTTTCATAAGTAGGTAACCATTTCATTTAAGAGTCAGTGAAGCTGCTATCTATGAAGGCCCTTTTCAGGTCAACAACATTAAAAAAAAGTCTAGTCATGAATTACTCTGACTATGGACGAATCATGAGTATAATTTAAAAAATGCTCTACACCTAATCATGGGCGGCCATTCAAATTTACAGAATTCCAATCTTTGTAATAAATTAGACAATAAAATTAAAGCTTAATGATAAAAACAGCTTATCTCAAGTGTATGTGACATAATTAAGGAATTCAATAAACTTGCTTTGAAAAATTGTAACCTTACTTCAGACGAAATTTATCTTGGTAAAATTCTTTCTGTTAATTATATGTAATTTTATTTAAGCTTGCGGAGTAATCGTCTCACGTTGCGCTTATTCGGTGGTAAGAAATTTTAATATAGCATGTTGTTCAATTAACTCGAGGATATGATAAATTAAACACAATTATTGTTTGATTCAAAATGAAAAATGAGAACTGCGTAATATGTCATCACGGCAAACATAAAGATATTTTATAATAAAATATGTAGATGTTATCAGTTTTATAAAGTGATTTATATAAATTATGTACGGTAACCATCGATGGTGTGACTCTTTCTTTGCTGATATTAACGATTGATTCTTATCGCACAGTCTTATGGTCTATAACAGCTTGGCTATGATTCACTTTTATATCGCCTTTTAAAATGTACGAGTTAATCAGTATTTACACGCCCTATATCATAACTCACTTCAAACCTTTTAATATTATGAGAAAACATGGGTAATAATTTACAGATATGGTCCATGAATTAACATATACACGAAAGGGACAACTGCAGCTCGGGCTGATTTTACCTACGCAAAATAGACGAAAACATCACTTCGTAGTACGCTGTTTCCTCCTCCAAAACTGGACCGATTTTTAATTTTTCTTTTTCAGTTATAAAATAAGAAAGACTTTGGCTATACCGGTACTTTTTGCTTATTTAAATTTAATTCATCAAATTTGTTTGACGAACGTCCCAAAATGACGGTAAAAATCGAGCATTTTTTCATGCGCTCCTAGTTTCTTGAATAACTAATTTATGGAAAAAAAAATCAAAATGTACGGGCAAATGCGGTGGTGGATATATATTAAATGGTATAAACATTTTTACCATAATGCTATTATCCAGGATGGAAACCAGGGACTACGATTGTATGAAATAAATGCCGCTAGCAAATCCTCTTAATGTGGTCGTCCGAAAAAGAGAACTAGCAAGGGCACCAAATTACGCACCGACTGCTCGTCTCCTTAAAGGTCAGTTTACATATCTTTCATACTGTAGATGGCTACGTTTCTTCTAAACCAAGGATTAGTAAAAAAAATATACAGGATCAGGCCAAGAGACGTTCTTTAATTTTCAATGCCAATTTCTATTTCAATCATCAGATCAAAATAATGTCTGAGATAAACATTATGCATGATAATTGTATTTTTGATTTTAATAGAAAACTTGTGGTTTTAATTGTAAAAACAAATCTCTATAAAAAGTTTAATTTTTTAATTTAATATATATCGTTCGTAATGTGATTAAAGATAATATGCATGTTAATATCGAAACTTGTTTATTATGCAGTAGTACTAAAGTTATTTCCAATGATTATGAACTAGACTGATTAATGTACTGCGATAACATCAATATTTTAGTACACATAGCAATTATCAATTATTATAATATCAGTGGTGATTTGTTAGGAATATATTATGAAATCAGTGACGTAAAGTTAACAGACGTCTATTACTAACCTGTTAACATTTGCACAAGACAGCGTAATTTATCCGTACTTAATTTAATGCCTCAACGGCGCAGTTGTATTACGGTACGACTGTCGTTCTAAAGTATCAGGTTTCGATCGGGTCGGGTCAACAGTGATATTGGGTTTTTCTACTCAGTATCATCCCGGAGGCATATCTTTGCTTAATGTTAGAACCAAAAAAAAAATAATTGGAAAAAAGATACGAAAAACTATATTATGTAGTAAAAAATAAATAAACGCGGGCGCACAGCTAGTTTTTACTATTACCGATAACACCGACCGATAAAGAACATCCTTCAAAATTTTTTAGTCATAATTAATAAATATAAAACTATCGCTCTCAAGTTAGAAAACATAACTCCAAGCACCAATAGATGTGTTCCAATAGAGTCACTTAAGAGCCAGTAACTTGGCTTAGAGTTAATTTAAAAGGCTTTGAGTTTTTACCATCCTGAACTGCATTGTCATTTCAGGTGAGATTGTTGTCAAAGCACTTTGAAAAAAAACACTAGAACTATTATTGTAGTCAAAGTTTCACTAAAAGTCAATAATAATATCGGGATATACAAAACGCGTCGCACAGGTTAAAAAAAATTATGTGTACTCATTTAATTGAATTTAATAGTATCATGCTTATTATTAAAGCAATTTAAGCTTTTGTTTTAAAGAACTAATGAAAGTTATACGTATCTATATACTAATAAATATAATTGAAGTGTCTGTTTGTAATGTCAATTTTTTTTTACTAAATATGTATAAATGTATATACGATACCAATACCAAAAATACAATTTATAAATTTTTTATCTGTCTGTCTCTCTGTCTGTTTGTTTCGGGTAATCTCCGGAAAGGCTGGACCGATTTTGACGGGACTTTTTTTGGTGGATAGCTGAAGTTACTCGTTTACTGAGGGTACTTTTAATTTTGGAAAATAATTAGGGTTTCACATAAAAAAACTAAAACTCATAAAAAATAGAATAACATCAGATTCAATGCACAGTTTCAGGACAGACAAGTGCTTGAATTTATGAGAAATATATTTAATTTATAAATGAAAAATGTTTAAGAAAATAATTAGGGTTTGATATAAAAAAAATTGAAACGCAGTAAAGAACGTATCAAATGCGGGCGCAGCCCCCGCGGTTAGTTTTTTAATAAAATATATAGTTTTCTTATCGAGCACTTATATGGAGTTATGCTGTTATATGTATCTTGCTCACACTTATCAAAGAAGGACGCATTTGTACCTCACTATCGGAAGTGCGTAGTTCTCGCTCGGGCGCTGCCATACTTCCGCCACTTATTAAAGTTCCAGTCAGGGTTGTCTCATGTGCCTTGAGCATCTAATACGATTTTATATCGGTCTTTGAAATACCAAAGGATTTAAAAAAATAATAATTTCCATAATATGTCACCCATATGACACCCCATGGGTAGATATGGGGTGGTGGTTGATATAGACTTTATTACTTAATAATAAAGGATGATACTAAGATATTATGGCATCGATATAAATTAAAAATATACAGCATTTTTTCTATGATAAAACAGTGATATATAAATAGCGTGGTATATATACGAATTATGATAGGTAATTTCATCTTTGTTACAGGAGTTTTGTTACAGGAGTTTTATTACGAGAACTTCTAGCAACGGCATTTTATAGTGTAAAGTATCTACAGCGTTTTTAATTTTCTTTTTAGCATTTTCCTTTTGGTTTGCCGCGTACTGGAAGACGCAACGTGGGCAAGCCCCTCGAAAGGTGGACCGACGACCTAGTGAAGGTCGCGGGAGTCCGCTGGATGCGGGTACCAAAGACCGGTCGTCGTGGAGATCTTTGGTGGAGATTTACATATTATGTCCAGCAGTGGACGTCATTCCGTTAAATGGATGGATGCATGGATGGACATTTGTATTAATCTAGAGTTAAATATTACGCAAATAGAGTATAATCGAAATAGAAAAGTGATGTTTTATGTTATTTGGTGCATATAAACATAGCAGCAACTAGTTGCGTTTCTACTGACTATACGGAAGGTAAAAGGTTAATGATTAAAAAAATACAATGTGAAATCTAAGGGATGTTATGAAAAAGCTATTTCTTTATAAACATTTATAAGTGGCTAAAATTAATTATGAGGTGTTTATACACAAAATTACTGAGATTGATGTGTTTATAATGTGTAGTTCTTTTTTTTTTTTTCAAATTAACGTTGTCTTTTACCGTGTATTTACTACTCTAAATAAATCTCAAGGCTTCTTTACGTTTAATATAATAAAATCAATTCGGCTACATTAAATTTATAACCCTAACATTTAGAATGATTGATAATAATAACAAAACAAACAAGTACTTCTAAATATATATATAATGAAACCGCATTTAAATTGCTGAGTATAATTTTTTTGTACCTTTTCTGATTTTTTTAATGTAAAAAGTTTTACCAATATTAAATTTTGAATAAAAAAGACTACTTAGAATATATTTTAATAATGACAATTTCATTGTCTATGTTTATATTAAAAATATTAGTACTTTAATTGGAATAAATCTCAACGTTTATTCACATAAATAATCTTTTAGGATCATATTTAAAATTGTAGGGTACCAGAATTGTCCAAAAAAGATCATAACTCTAAACCGACTGTGAATTAAATTATTGAGGCTATCGACATAAATTTTCGAAGTTCAATATGGCTTCAAGAATTTATCAAGATTTATGTAATGTATAAGGGATAACTATCATTCTACAAATTAATTAAAAACGTAGTTAATCACTATAATTGGTTATATATGCTAAACATAAACCAACTAATAGAAAAGAATCTTACGCAAACGGTAGGTATGTAAGAAAACTCCATTATAAGATCTGTACATACATCAGACAAATGCTTAATTTATTGGCAAAATACGGTCGTTTAAAACAACTAGTAAAAATTTTGGTCATTTTAAATTACTAAAAATATGTTTTAAGAATTCTTGTTATTTCTTATATTGCGTAGACTGAGAGATCCTCTATATAGTATTTCCGAATAAAAATTAATAGTATCTATGTTGGAATTATTGATGTGAATCGTTTATTGGCGAAACTTGGCAAGTAAACAGAGTCGTATGCCGTAACAACAAGCGACGTGAATGAGGCATCGAGCTCCTTATGTTTGCGCGCGAGTATAACTACATTTCAACCATCAAATGTTTTACATGAACGGGGTTTCGTGACGACCAACTTTTTTCTAGTAGCAAACAAAAGTAACAAAAGAAATATTAGTCCAATTCACCCATCAAAGAAAATTTTTATGTAATCAAATTATTTTTAGACTTATTAAGTCCTACGCTCGATGTTAGGAATTTGAAACTCTTGTCGTCA
This sequence comes from Samia ricini, assembly GCA_014132275.2. NCBI lineage: Eukaryota > Metazoa > Arthropoda > Insecta > Lepidoptera > Saturniidae > Samia > Samia ricini. The sequence continues at coordinate 9,476,981 of AP028159.1, forward strand.
TTTAACAAAATTTAATATTTTACATCAATTTTATATGAGCACCTGACAATTTATTTATAATTAGGTGGCAACTCTAACTTCGTTCAAGTGAAATGTTCTTATCATTATCGCTTATGCTGGAAAAAAAACACTTTGATATATATCGCCTACATTTTTCTTCTTATTCGTTTCTCTATTAATTTGAAAATTACATCCAAATTGGTTCACTCGGTTTTGCGTGATGTGGGTTAGCATAAATTTACGATTTCATCTTAAGCGATTACACTGACTTTTGCATATACTCGTATATACTCCCAAGTACGGAATATTCAAAATATTACATTTATTACATTGTCTTTGTCAACTTTTCATATTATATTCATGAACTTGTTATAACGTCTTTGGAAACGTTATAACGTTATAACCGTTTATTCTGTGCAGAACATTTTTTATTAAAAATTTTAAAGGCTAATTTGAAACTGAATGAAATTAAATTTTTGCCCAAAAAAAATACTTAACTGTATTAAATTATAATTGAATGATATACTACTGCTTGACAACCGCCGTAACAGTGTGTATATTTTAAACTGGTTCACCAATTTGTTGTATGTAACCAATTGTCGGCATTTCGCAGAACGTGTATCAACCAAGTGAGTTTATCAACTCCCTTGTTGAATTTCTCATACAATTGACGTACCATTTAAGTTCAAAATACTATAATACATATAGTTATCGGTAAAACGACTTGTGGTAATTTTATTTTTCTGAAGATTGCGAGGTAATAACTTACATTTAATTGAAGAAAAGTTAACTCGAATAGCCTGTTTAAAATCGATTTATTTATTTTTACATTCATGTTAATTTGTTATCCAGCATAAGAGTGAATTGTTTTGCGTAATACTTGGGAAATAGTAGGTTCAAGATTAAGCATAATTAAATTGGTATAAGTGGCTTTAAATGTCACTATGTGAATGACCCTAAGTTCACCAATTAACCTTTTTTCAGCAATCTGAATACATCATTCAGAAATAAATTTACTGATATAGCAAATAGTTTTTTTATTAGTTAACCTTACTAAAAGAAATATGCTACTAGTTACTAATGTTGCCCATCTAATTTTTTAATCATAAAATGTAAAATGTTTGTAAGTTAATGTCATTTACTACACTTTCTTTGTTTTGTTTACAAAATTAAAAAAAAAAAACTAACATACAGTACTGCCGAGATATCAGCTGATAGCTCACTCTTTTAGAAGTCGGCAAATAATGTATGACAGCAAACATAACATCATATTAAGTTGTAAGGAATATAAATGACTTTATAGACGTAAGATTGACGTATGAATACTAGCTAACACTGATACTAATATATAATATAGCTGATAAATGTAAACTATATGATATCTATAAAAGAATACATCGATTAGAATAAATTACAAAAAATTGTATAATGTAACATAGAATTGAATGTTCTATTAGCCGCTTGCTGATACTGTTCATGATAATATTTCTATCGCTTTTTAATAGTTGATTGTCAAAACCTACTTCGACCATTGTAACTGTGTCATATATGTATATATATAACATTTCTGGAATCTATATTATTTTAATATACTGAGATAGAGTCAGACTGACTCCAAATACTCTATAGAATATTATTTCTAATTGCTAATAATTCGTACAGGATCAGGGTCAAGACTCGGTGCAAAATATGATAAAGTTGAACTTTACATTAAATTAGTAGACATATAAATTTTGTAATAAAAATTGTCACTGTTGCAAGGAGAACATTACACCTACACTAAAGCATTTCGTAACAATACTGAGTGCTCTGATTAGAGACAGTTTTGTAGCAGGTCAGTGTTCGCTTTCCGTGTGTTAGGAAAAGCAGGTCTTAAAGTGGTAGTTACAAGCCACGCTAACAGTGTTGCACTTAGTACTTATTAACTTTCCATAGACAGTCTAACAATTTCAATTACTTAGATACTCTAATGACAGAAAAATATACAAAAAAAATTACTACTCAAATATTATTTACTAGATTAGCATGTAGTCATTTTGAATTCTAAATACACATTAGTTTATGGGAAATGTTGAGGCGCATTAGTTTTCGATGTCCAACCCTTTAGACAGTAGGAGGCTCTCAAAAAGAATGGAGAACGAAGTAGAATAAGCAAAGATGACTTATTCCCCGGCCAAATAGGTAAACGAAAAAACACCGTGTGATGTTTTAATTAGTAAGAATTTGACATAGTCCACCTTTTGCTACCCGACAGGAGTGCGGATCTTCTATAGATATCTTCGGACGTAAAAAGAACTTATGGGAGTCCAAAAGAACAGCAGTACAAGAATTAATAAAGCCTTGGTCACTGTTGAAATTACAGAATTAAAAGATCGGAGGAGTAGCATTAGATTAACAGCTTTAAAAATTATATTAGGATAATTTATAATATTTCCTAATACGGTTGTGTAGTGAGTTGTTGTTCTAATTGTAGTTGCATTGGTCATCTTGACATGACTGTATAAAACTAGTAGCAACCAATGACCCGATATAATAACTAGTTGGTTGTATACATCTAGTCGCACACAATTACTAATTGCCTGTGTTGTTAAGATCATCTGATTTTGAAATAATCCGGTCCTAGTTATATTCTTAATCTTGTTTTGCAATTTCTAGTTGTCCTATTTGTCTCATTTTTTATTACTAATTTTATCGTATCAAAGTTAATTTTTTTTAAAAAGTATTTTATAATATGATATACAATTTTTTGGAATAAACTATTACTAATGCATTTAATTAGTTAAGAACAGAAATTGAAAACAATCTTTTAATAATATGTTGACTATCCATAAAAATGATACATTAGGAAAACAATGGAAAGCTGGCGTAAACGCCAGGTTAGTGCTCAGGTGGTTAAATATTTAAAACGTACAATCTTTGTTAAAATAATACGGAATATTATAAATTAATCTCTACTTATAACAAAAGCCTAAAGAAACCTTATTTGTTTGCCAATCACGCAAAAATTAACGAATCATATTCAGTATTATAGTAGTTTATACTCTGTATTATAAACATATATATTATAAAATAAAAATCAATGTATGTTTGTACCCTATGCACGGCTAAACTATGCATTCGATTATAATAAATTTGGGTAGGTTGTTCTGCATCAGCCCACGAAGTTTCTGGTACAAAAAAGATGTCTCCGTGACATTGCAACGTATGCCAGGGTTTATCTAGAATAATCTATAACAATAATAGGGTAGGCCGTTTGACATAAACATAAAAGTAACTAAGGAGCAAAAGCAATGATGGCTTAGTTGGTAGTGCAGTTGGATTTCGCGTCAATGGACGTTGGTTCAAACCAACTCTAAAATCAACCTGAGCTTTCGGTGAAGGAAAACATTGGGAGGAAACAATAGCTTGGCGATAGAGAGCGTTTTAAAAATAATGCACGCCTGGGTAACTACCACTCTAAAGTTAGAAAACCTGTCGTAAAATACTAATAGGTGTGTTCCGGCAGCATCACTTGAGAACCAGTATCTACAGGCTTAGTGTGTTTAACATCGTGGATCACATCGTTACTTAACTTCAGGGGAGATTGAGGTCAAAGCACTGAACCTTATATCGTGTAAAAAAAAACATTGGTTATTCTACGTCGCTTGAGAGGAATGGAAGAGGAAGATATATTGCGTCGACCCCAAATTAAAATGGGAAAAGGGTATGGAGATGATTTTATTTCGCTTAAACATCATGAGTATTTATACTGCTACTGATTTTTTACGTGTACATAAGGATAATAAATGTATGATTACATGCATCTCAGACAACTTTGAAGACGGTGGCAACCGCTTCTCATAAATCATTGTGTCGTTTAAAAACGCGTATATCTTCAACAGACAGCAGAAAGCTTACTTTAATAATAATAGCAATCATTTTAAAACATATTATGATAATATTGTGCACACTACTCTTTACTTTAGAACATTAAAAATTGTTTATAATTAAAATAATTTTTACATGTAATATTTTAACCTACATTATTTATTACACAATAAAAAAATGGGGGAAAGAACTGCAAAAAAATGAAAAATAAACACACCGATTAAAGTCACGAGCCGCAATTTATTGTGCCTTTAAAAAGCACATTAATCTTCGACCCAATTTAGCCACAATTAGCAACAATAAACCATCTGCAATAAAGTTGTAATGCTGTTGATATCCTTACGTTTTCATTAAAAGTTACAACGTTGGTGTCCTTACACCTCACTACAGTCGAGTGTCGAGTGACACTTGTACAATAAAACCGTTTCAGATAGTTACTTGACACACATCGAGGAGAGAAATGCCGACGATGAGTCTCAAGATATTGCACTTGTTGATCTAAAGGAACAACGTTTCGGTAAAGTCGTTCGCATAGTTAATATCTTTGGAATATATATACGCCACCACTTGTAACAGGCTTTACTCTATCAAGATATTCAATGCCAGCGAATAATAAGTCCATTACTTATACCGCAGAACCATTTGAAATATTTAATATATCACAAGAACAATCATAGTTTAAAATTCAAACAGTACTTGAAGAAGGCCTAAATCTAAACACTTTTTGGGAGGTTTCGTTTTAAAGAGTTGACGTAATCTATGAAGGTATGTTTAAGGTGTTACTTCTATAATGAAAACAAAATTGTAAAATATCAAATATTAAGGATAAATAATTTGAAAAAAAAATGGTGGTTGTTATTCAAATTTTGATTGAAACCTTCAAACACAAAACATCAATCAATTATACACAAACCAATAAACACTATAATCATGCTAAACACTGATGAACTTTAGTTGAACGTTAGATGAACGGTAGTTAATTTCTCATTATTAGTAACATTGATAAATTCATTACAACGGGAAAAGTTATGTCAAGCATTTTTATCTAAACATATAAAAACTGCATTTGTCACATTAGGTCATTCGAATTAACTTTCAAGAAACCGGCAACATTAGAAAGGTCTTTTAAAATGTAGTTCGAGAATGAAAATTATAGTACAAGATTAATTAATAGTTCAACTGGAAAGAAACAGAAAAAAACGTTTCAAAGTTCACGCCCAAGTGATGCGTGACAGCTTAAGGCCAATTCGGAAAACGAGATACCTCTCATTGCCATGTTGGGATCTCACAACAACCTGAACAGACTCTACTAAGTATAACCGCTTTTTATTCCTTTTCATTAATTACTCTTTTGTTCAACCTTTACTATGAATAGAGATATTTTAAAACAAAAGAACCCTAGACATAATTTACTTCCAAAATAGATAAATCGAAAAATTTGCATATATTTGTCTCCATTACATTTAATTTATAAATTAGCAATAAAATGTAAGTTACTACTGAGGTAACATTTTGCTTTGCGGAGGGATAAACACTCGTAGTTATTATCATGCTCATTATAATCAACACTTGTCAAGGTTTCTACATGAAATTTGTAACTTATGCTTCATCACTGTGAAGAATAAATGATACTTTACTAATGTATCAACGTTGTTTATGACACTAGCGGACATAATAATGTTTTCCAAGATTATTATGCACTTACAAATACCACAATTGATAAATCTAAATAGAAACAACAAGGGGATTTTCCAATGACTCGTTCGTCTTTCGTATAGTAAAAGAAATAACGTTTATTTCCAACGGGTAAATACTGTAATAGGATTACGTCCTTCGTAAATAGCATCATCGTTTTAGAAATTATCATTAACTAACTTTCTACGTTGTAATACTTAATTATCTATTAATTTCGTTATCTTGACTTTAATAAATAATCGTGTTCTTTTATAGTATTTGCGTAAATATAAAATACTAGCTGTGCCCGTGGCTTTACCCGCTTGGAATTCAGATAATTTGCAGCTTATGTTCTCCCCTGGATACAAAATGTGCCTTTTTGCGTGAACGAAACAAAAATAAACGCTATTTATACATTATATAAATGCATATATGTTACTATAGAGTGTAAGCTACTACCGTACCAAATTTCATTGAAATCGGTATAGTCGTTTTTGCTTGATAAGCGAATAAATTAATAAACATACAAACAGAGAGACCAACAGACAAAAAAATTAAAACTATTGAAATGTGTTCTGTAGTCGATTCTGAAGCCCTAAATAGTATTTTTTCTTAAATATTTTTAATGTACAGATTTCTTCTCGTTAGCCTTTTATTATATATTAAGTATAGATTTCATTAATTATTCTGCATATAAAACAAGTACCCATGCAAAATATCTACTATCTAAAGTCTTGTTTGACACAGTCAACCGATACAGTGATGTTATTCAATGGTCAGAAAGACCGATAGCAGTGTTACTGACATAACCAAGATAAGCTGCGACGATAACATGACAGTTATAAATTAAACAAATAATGCTATTAAATTTAATTATAACATTACACGTAACTACTACGAATAATACAAATCATTCTATATTTACTTACGTGAAATAACATTTTGCGATGGATTAGGTACGTACATAAAAGGAAGGTGACAGGTATGACAGTTTTTTTTTATTAATATTGATATAGAACAAATTAATATTCAAGTAGCTTAATAATCATCTACCACGCCATGTAACTGTTAGAACATAACATATTTATGTAAGTTACCAGTAAACAAAAGAAATTTAAAGATTAAGATTGCTCTGATTTTTAAATATTACTTTTATCAACATAGCTGCTCCAATATTCACGGTATACATAAATTCTATAATCTTTTTGATATGGATATTTAATTATATTATATTACTTTCTCCATTACCTCTAAGTACGTGTTTTTTTTTTTCTGCTTCAATACTAAACTACTACATTTGCGATCGGCTGGCATAAAGACAATAAAATATAAGGCCTATTTCCCGTGTCTGATACTAAAATTTGTTTCACAATTTAGACCATAATTGATACATAATCATCATCATCTCCCTGCCTTTATCCCATTTTTATTTGGGGTCGGCGTAACATGTCTTCCTCTTCTATTCATCTCTATTTAAGATCATAGCTACAAGATAATAGATATCATCATATGTGTTATATTAAAATTATTCATATTATATTGTGATATAAAACATTTCAGATATATGTACATATAGGAAATGTGTATTAAACCAACTTAGTAAATGAGAGAAAAAGACATTGTAAAATGTAAGGACGTTAACTAGAATATTTGACCTAGAGAATGTAAATACATAGTAAGTATATTAACATAAATGGAGGAAATAATTATAATAAGGCCAAAAAATAACGCCACGGGGAAGAGTAGAAACATCCTAATTTTAAACAATAGCATTGCTGTACGAAATAGCTTGGAGCATACAAGCGAGATGAGACCATGATAAGGGCAATCGGTAAGGTTATCTAATCTCCTTGAACCACCACTTTGACTGTATTTTTAAACTGCTAATAAATGCTAATGAATAACCCGTAGAACTTTATCTAGATCGCATTATACTTTCCACAAGTACATCTAAATTCATTGTTAACGTGTTACGTGTTTTGTTATTGTTGTATTATCAAGCTAGGACATGTTATTTGCTAAATAAATTGTTAGTAAGTAAATGTTATAACTTTTTTTTGATAGTTTTTGAGTTGAGACATGAACTGATCACGATTTGATAATAAAGATTTATACTTTTCATTGAAGACAAGACAAGAACTTATGATGGTGTTAGTTTTCTTAATTTAATATGCTTAGTAATGAATCCTGAAATGGAATGATGTTTTGTACTAGGTAGATATTATTAGATTTATACACAAAAGACTTAACATACGATGATGTCTTCTTAAGTCTTTTATTAACAATAAATATTTCAAATAATATGGTGGAAGTTACTTTGCTAATGAGCGAATTAAAAATGAGCAAAGCCTTCATCAATTGAATAATAAATATTCCTTCCATTAATATTAAAGACATAGTGCCTTCGTTAAAGTAATTTCTAGATTTTATATAAATGAAAACTTAGAAATTAACGATCGTTTAAATTCGAGTGTTTAAGAAGGTGTATCGAGGACTTTTTAAAATGTCAATTAATTAAATTCAAATATACTCATTTGAATTCTAATACTGTACATACTATTACCAGTGTGATTCGCTTTTAGGTAACTATTATCAATCGCATACCTTGAATACTAATTTAACAGATAAAAAAACATTCGTACAAAACACGCAATCAATGAATGGAATTGGATATATTTTTTAGAACACAAATTTATTATTTCTTTTAATTGCAGGCTTTACAAAGGCATCAATATGTGGAATTTAGCCAAAGAATTGAACGTTAGCGGCAATATAAGTGACAAAAAATAATCTAAAAAACCTGAATCTTAAAACTGAAGAATCTTAAAAACTAAGAAAACAGGGAAGGGAAAATTGAAAACGAAGGAAAGCTTTTTTCTAAAAAAAAAAGTTCAAATTTATAACAAAATTCTCGAGGAAAAGTATATTATTTTAAAGTTAAATTCTTGATCTAAGCCATATTTTCAATATATTTTTATATATGATGATAGATAATGTAAACTAAGGTCGTAAAACCTAGAGGTACCGGCTGTGTCAAGCGATCCTGTCGGAACACACCTGGCGCTTGGTGATAGAATTTCAAACTTGAAAGTGGTAACCAATCAAGTGAGCATTAGTAGATGTCCTAACCATGCTATGGTTTTATCACGTTGTTTTCACTCATTAAAAGTTCAATGTAGAACAGAATAGGTGAATTCGAACCTTCGTCCACCAACGTGGTACCCGATCAAACAATTACTGAACTATCATCGCTTCAATAAATAAAACAAAACCAACGTGGATATATAAAATTACTTGCCCTAACTGATTCATCAACCCAGAGCCTAAAACACGGTATATAAACTTGAAATTTTGGCAATAGGTACCTCTTACGAGTATGATGTAAGCATCCACTAAGAGCCGATTTTTAGATCCGTTGTCAACTCGAGAAATGGTCAGATTTGTACCAAATGCTTAAAATAATACCCTGATGCGTTTTTGGAAACATAGATAAGTTAACCAATTGTCAAAAATGTGACTATTTGTTAAAAAATGTAACCATTAAGCCTAGTCGGGTTAGCAAGATGGCGGATGGTTAACTCTAGTGCGAACAGCTGTTTCATTGCTTTTGTGCAACATTTGAAGTTTAATTTTAAAATAAATTTATGTAATACAATTTTTAAATAACTACAACGCAAACAAATTAAGTATTGCTATTTATTATCTTTTAGTTATATTTTTGTTTTATAAATTTGTTTTTCATAAGAATAATATTATTCATAAGTATTCTATTATATAGATAAAGATCAAGAATTCAATTATAGTATCAAATAATATTTAAGACAAAACGAAATTAAAAAAAACTAATATCATTACAAAACGATCACAAGAAATAATAATGGACACAGATGATCGAGAGTAGCTCGACCCTTCGTTTTTTGTAATTTTTGTTTAACGTCTCGAATTATGAACCCTGACACATTTTACTCGGAATGTTCATACAAAAAAATACCGGAATTAAAAGTATTCTATTATACAGTTCATTTTACTGGCAACATAAATAACTATTGCTAAATTGAAAAATAGTTTATCGTCAATTTATCATCAAAAGACGAATTATGATTATAACCATTAGTTTGCGTATTGGTAATAGTAAAATTGACAAATGGATATAGTAACTATGACTACGGATCAAAAAATCGGCCCTAAAAAAGGAATTTTAGAAATTTTCCCCCCCTAAGAGGGTAAAATAAAGAGATAAACCGTTGTATGAAAGTCCATCGCTTTTAAACTAAGTAGCACGAAATTAAAAATCCATTCATTTGGTAAGAAATAAATTTAAACATATATCAACGTTTTTAAAAAAATACCTTTAAGAGGGTGAATTATAGTTTGTAATTTTATATGGGAAGTTTGTAATTTTTGAAGTAAGAAGCATGACATTTCATACCGTTCTAACCACGAGTGAGGGAATAGGCTGCAAATGGCATGAATATCACACGAGCGAAGCCGTGGTCACAGCTAGTTGTAGAATATAAATAAATAAGTGTTTGCAAAAATAAACAAAACTGCATAAATACGTTTCAGGTATTTTCTTTTATAAAGCCTTAATAAATTATCTGAAATTAAATCAATCTAATATGTCTTAAACTGTTTAAATTGCGATGAATAAAATTGAAATATATATTTTAAATATTTAAATGAAGTTCAATAGAACATACATTTATTAAATAATTTCACAATGTTTATGAGAGTTATAACTCTAATAAATAAATAAAATATGATTTGTTATCTAAATGAAAGAGTTACAGAAAGACTCCTAAAAGCGTTCCTGAATATAAATCAAATAAACAAAATATATGTAGTTACTATTTTTGTAAAGACCTTGCCATTCATGTTTTATCAATATACGATATAAGCTTTGGGATTAATTTTGCACGAGTAGTGTGATTCAATTTCCAAGTTATTCAGGTGTAATAAAGTTTTATCTTTTAAAAGTAAATAGAGTATGCATATCAAATCTTTTTTTAAATTTAGACTAATTTTCTTATACAACTCTACGTGACTGTTATTTAAAAAATATTTATAATTGTTTTTAAGTACGTAATGAGATAATAAAAAAGTATTAAATAAAAATATAACTAAGTAGAATACTTATACTTTTAGAATAAATACTTGTAACTGCCTTTTAAAAGTTCTTCCATAAGTTTTAAGCCTGATAAATCGTAAAATAGTTTTTTTTCGATTTATTACTAAGTATAGCTTAGCAAGAGATGGCGTGAAATTATTTAAAGTGATCTGCGAAATCAGGAATTTAAAACAACACTATTTCTGTTACGAATAATGAATAGACAAATAATAAAGTAATTTATATATCAGTAACCGCCAGGATTTATCAATCTGCTTGATACTTTTTATGTTCTTGACTTCTGATAAAATAACGCAATAAGTAGTTTTGGTAGTCCTCTCTTGATTTTAACCTGACACTACCTTAAGAATTTTCTAGAGACCGAAACAGGTGGAAATCTGAAGGTGCAAAGTCAGGGCTATATGGTGGATGCATTAACACCCGCTAGCCAAAGTTTTTTTCATTTTTGCTGAGTGGCTAAAGATGTGTGTGATCTAGCATTATCGTGATCAAATACCACACCCTTTCTATTGCTCGATTCCGCCTACTTCCTCTCAACTAATTGCTGTAATCTCTGTAGTTGTTGCAGTAGAGATCCGAATTAATGGTTCTACCCAGCGGTAAAAGATTAAATGAAAAATGGCCTTCCAATCCCACCATACCCACAGCACCATTATTGCAACCTTGCGAGTTAACCCAGGATTTGCCACAGTTTATGAAGCCTGACCTACCATTGACACGTTCTTATACTACGTGATCCACATTTCATCACCAGTTATCAATCTCTTCAAAAATGGTTCGGTTTCATTACGTCTCAATAAAGAATCGTAAATGAGTAGACGGTTTATTAAATTTCTTTTAGCGAGCCACCCAAATATCGAACTTTGTATTTTCAACTTTTTTCAAATGGATCAAAACTGTTTTGTGTTCAATTCCCAGTTCTTCAGCTATGTCGTAACTACTGATATACCTATCTTACTCCACTTTCTCAAAAATGACGTCCACATCATCCGTAATAGAGTGGACCAGAGCGAGGTACATCTTTGACATCAAAATTTTCGGAATGAATACTCTTAAACCAACTTTGTGCTACTCTTACTGACACTGCATTAAGAAAATAAACGTCACAAATTTTTTTCGCGGCTTGCGTTTATATTTTTTTTTTTTAATTTATCAATTTCCTCAATAGATTCACTGGTTTTGTCAGACAGAAAAACTAATAAAAAAATCGCTGGAAAACAACATTTTACCACTTAATTTGTTTCTTTTTACCAGCCAGATACAAAGTCAAGAGATTTTTTTACAAGTTTATACATACTATATGCAAAAAAAAAAAAACTTTTTCCCCGAACTATTATAACTATATACGTTGTATATCTTATTATACATACGTATATTTGACTGATTTTCGTATTTATTGTCAATAACTTAAAATTTGGTGAACACGAATTATGAATTATCACCTCGTCTCCAAAGTAAATATATAAAATAAATGATCTTCATTTTGTTTATATTACCTTACTCTGTTATGTCTTGATATTTATGTATTAACTTATTATCAGCTGTAGGTAGGTACCTAATCGCGACGTATAGTTGGTCAATTCAACTTGTTATTGAAATACGTTAATTTACAACTTTATTCAAGGATGCAATAATAAGATTCAATTATTATGAACATTATATAACTTTAAATTACAATTAATAGAAACGAAAGATAAATAGTTAACATTATTAGGTAGAAATAAAAATGTTAATAATATTAAATAAATAAAATGAAGTTTAATAAAAAATATTGTTGCATTCAATATATTATTTTATTTTAAATGTATTCGTATTTCTTTTTACTTTAAAATATTTAGTTACTTTATCAATGATATGAAGTAAAAATCCTAAGATATCAGTATTTTTCCAGTAACAATAGATTTTAGTGCAAGTAGTTATCCGATGTTGAAGTGTTTGCTTAGTAAATTAATATCATATAAACATGGGTGTTACGGGTTACCATGTTTATATCCGATTAATTTACATACACATGTAATACACGTCCAAATTATAATACCGGTTTTTCACGCTTGAACTTCCTTTAGTAAAGTTTATGAAAAAATATCTCGCTATTATTTTAATATAGTGGTTTATATGATTTCTAAAAGAATACAGTGTGTTTAGACGTACAAGAAATTTTAATGTCTAACTATATTTCGTTTTGTTGATACAAAACTATTATATTCACAATTTATATGCATTAGGTACTAAAGTTTTTAATTGCGACTGATTTACGTGTTTTACGATGCTTTATGCTTTGTTTAAAACAAACTTTTCTGCTTTTGACGCAAATATGACGGATAATTGCCACTAGAGAGAGACAGAGGGATAGAATAAACAAAAATGGAGATATAACTTAAGTAAAAAAAGGATTTTATTACTAGACATGGGAAAGACGAAGGCTACGTAAATATTATACTTTCATCATTCATACCTATGGTAAGTCATAATTAAGTTATAATAACATTAAAAAGGATAGATTTGGTTGTTTGTAATCAATAAACACACAAACTAATGAACCGATATTAATGATCCGTTCGCTTTTAGAAAACTGCAGTTAGTAACAAAGGCTACATTTCCTTTATATTAAGGATTTTTGTATATCCATGTGAAGCCGGGGCTAGAATTAATAATTTTTTGTAAATGTAAGTAACAAAACATAACTTACGTTTCGCTCTTGTCGTAAACAGGGAAGGTCTGGTGAGTTAGATCCTGCAGAGATGAACTAGTCTGTGGTTCGGCCGAAATACCCTGCGCTCTCTGCTTCCTTGGACCTCTAGATCCTCTGGCATACTGTTGATAAGGGAACACGCTCTGCAGTTTGTCCAACTGCGAACGAAGTTCCAGCATCTCCTGATCACGTTGCTTCAGCAACGTCTCTAACTCCTTAATCCTGTCAAGTAGTGGCTGCATATCGTTTGTCATAGTCGCGTTTGCAACGTAATTCTCCGAATCAGTATTCATCGCACTGGGAGTCCCCATTATTCCATTTAAAATAGTCTCTCTATATGTTTCGTCTAACGCACGCCTCTCACCGTTAACGGTTGGCGCCACGGTAAGTGCTCCTCCACCAGTATTCACTAAGGCCCTGGGCTCATCGTCACCAGCGGTACGCTGTGACGATCCAAAGCAGAGGTTATCGAAACACACGCGCATTCACTCGGCTACCGAGCACTAAACGGAATCACTTAGGATTATATTGCACTTGCTTCTGTGGTAAATTTAACTACAGTTCACTAGCACTATTGTTTGTGGGTAACGGTCTGTGAGCAGTTTAGTGGGGAAGCGTAGCAGGATATATGTGGGTTGCGTCTGTGCAAGTCGTGCGGCGCGGGCGCGGACGAGCGATGTAGTGTAGATACTCGCGCCCGCCTGCTCTGTGTTGTGGAGTTAGCCCCGCGTGCCGCGGCTCCGCCCTGTAAAAACAAATTTTACATTATCACATAAAATATAATGCAGGTTAAAAAAAAACATTTACACTTTATAAGAAGGCGATGTAAAATTACATCTCGTTCATTTTTTAATTATTCGCCGTTGTCCTAGTTAGATTAAATACCATTAAATTATTCGTAACGTATCTCTAAACGTTGTTATAGTTGAATATTGTCGTTTATTACTAAATATTTCAATCGTAAGTAGTAAAAGGCTACATTTGATTCAAACATCGAAATGATTAAATAAACAGTTAGTTTAGTTAGTCTAGTTCTGTGAGCATGAAGATCATTTGAAGATTTTAATGACGCATAAGAAATGAACAAGATGAAAGGTAAATGTAATCGACCAATGATCTTATTCATAAAGTTTTAACATTCGTATAAAGTGATTTTACAATCGCTTATCAACGGGCCAGTTCGACATTGCGATAAAACGTGGGTACTATATCTGTTTACATCTCTATAAGAGATCAGTGATCACCTGATACGTCTGCGATAACGTTGCCACATGACCGGCATATCTAATCGTCTCTCTTCAACTGCCGTTCGACAAGATTTAGATAATTGCATGGATATGGTCATAGATTTAGATGAAAAAAAGTTTAGACTACGTCAGTTATTATATAAATAGATGTACTTAATAAATATTTATCTGATAATGACTAGGCTAATGGTGACCTCTAACTAAGAGTCGTTTATGATATAATGCATAATACAAGGGACAAATTTTCCATTTCAACCTGATGGAAATTTGTTGCATTTAGTTTACCATAAATATACTTATATGGAATTTTAAATGATCTTGTTGTTGCCAATAACTCTATTAAAGATGAAATAACATGCTGTATATTACTGTGTTTTATAAATTTTAATCTACATAACTTTATGACTTGGATATCAACTATACTATTTTTTTGTTATAAGTAAAAACGCTACTACGGAAGACAAACTTCTTGCATAAAAAAAAAAACCAGAATAGGAAATGTTACTGTAAAATATATATAATGAGAATAAAGAAAAAGATAACGTGTTATATAAATGTATTGTAAGTATATTGTCAATAAAATTACTATAGTATGAATAGTTATAACAAGTGTACTGTAGTCTATAGTAATAAATAAAATTGAAGTGTCTGTTTGTAATTTCTAAATAGTTATGAATGTGTATTGTGTTTTTGTAATGGGTAATCTCCGGAACGACTGGACCGTATTAGACAGAACTTTTTTTGGTAGATAGCTGAAGTTACTCTGGGTAATTTAGGGTTACTTTTACAATATTACTTTTAATTTTCGAATATAATTAGGGCTCCGCGTAAAATAAATGAAACTCATAAAAATTTGAATAAATTCCGATTCAATGAACACTTTTACGGGTAATTGCTTGAATTTATGAGAAATATTTTTACTTTATCTTAGTACTAAAAAAAAAATGGGGTTCCGTATATAATAATTAAAACGCTGTGAGGAATATATGAAACGCGGATGCAGCCGCGGGCACACGGCTAGTAGATAATAAAATACACAGGTAGTTAATATGAAAATTCTCTCTGTTTAAAGAAAAATAATACATTTCAATTATTTTCAAAATATAATTTAAATTAAATGTAATTGCAAATTTGACTAAAATGTATAATTAATTCGTCCTAATTTTGTTGCTGTACCTACCTAAGTGTACCAAGTTTTTATATGTTTGTATAAATTATATTATGGTGTACTACATAACTAATTGAATGGTTTTTGATACGTATGAATTGTAATATTCCGGTGGGTGTATATAAAATATAGAATAAAGGGCAACTCATAAGCACACAATCGTTTAGTATACGTCGTGAGACAGATAGTACAGAATGCCACATCAGTCACGGCCACAAAGGCCCGAGTGTCTAGATTATCTAAGCAGATTGATATGCCCTTCAACATCCGCTCTTTCGTTTAGTGTCTTATTTACAGTTTAAAGGAATATTTTAACTACTTCCAAGTCATATTTTCTAACCTACAAATTTAAAACAAAGACGTAAAAATTTATCTTGTCATTTCAAAGAACAAAAGCGCTTCACATCTAAACATATCCGACAATTCTAACCGACGCCTCCTCCCTCATCGATGTTTTAATAATGACTTTTAACGGACCCTTAGCTTTCATTTACTTCAACCAGCACCGTGAAGGAGACTAAATTCAAACAATGCATTACACGATTTTATTTTATTTAGAGTAACCTTGTTGTATTTTATTTTCAATTATATTATTTATTGTACTGTTTTCCTTTAAACGAGAATACTTTTAAAAGCTAATATCTTTTATTTGGATTTTAATACGATAAATTATTGATAAAAAAAATACGTATTTAAATTACCACATATTAAAAAAAATGGTGGTGTAATTTTATAGTATCGCCTCATCAAGTGTAATCTCTTTTATTAAATATATGAAGGGTATTCGAGAGTATAAAATTGTTTAATCTTTTTTAAATAAAATATTTTGCTTAAAAGGTCAGTATTCTTTGTATAATATTTCGTTTCTATAGCTTTGTCATTGACTAAGGTTATAATTAGAAGGTATTGTATTATTATAAGAGAGTTCGATAAGTGGAGAAATATAAATGAGCAAGTTTTATCGAATCGGACGACACGTATGGTGATTTTGCATATTTCTAAGCTCGTGGATCGGTGCTTTTCTTATAACTTCTTGAACCTTCACGATAATTAGTAAAGGAAATAAGATAAGTTTCACTAAAATAGTTCAGACTGGGGTAGTCATTGAGTATCTGAAAAAATATCTTAGTGGTATATGGGCAGGAAGAACACGCGCTGCTATGATAAATTTTGAACCTGTGTAGATACACTACGAAGTCCCGTAAACTGTTTTCAAACAGGTTTCCCTGTTGGGCTTAGATTCGTCGCGCTTGTTTATTAATTTAAAGACATCATCAATATCGATTATCTTAGTTGATGTCACGTTTGATCTTTTCTTCTTTCAATTAATTTGCAAGTGTTTAAATATCGATTGAATCGGTCTCATCCATGTAAAAAGAATGGTAATAGTAGTCGCATTATGGTGCGCGTCGAGTGGAACTAAAGGATCTGGACAGTCAGCAACCGACACTATATCATTACAAAGCACTAAGTCTAGAATTCTGTTATATCTATTTATGACTTCATTGTCTTGGGATAAATTATGAATATTTATTGTTTTGATAAATGAAGTTCCCTTCTTGTTAGAAAATGTTGACGGTATGAGATGTGCATGTCGGCTTTTTTGCCAAGTGATAATTAGGTTAAAATCTCCAACAACTAAGAATTTCTCATTAGGTTTAGATGACACAACATCGCTATGATTAATCTGGAAGTTATCTAATTGTCTCGAAAAAGAGTTGCCTTCATTTTGTTTGCACAAATAAAGAACGGATCTATGCATAGAGACAAGAACATAATTTTGTCTATTTTTTAATGTTATCCACAGATCCTTGGCTAATGATTTGTACCTGAGTTGGGAAGTTATAGAAAGATCTCTCTTTGAGGCGATAAGATAGTCACCACTATGGGTATGTCTAGTTAGTTTATAATCACGACCGCGCTGGCAGACTATATATCTATTATCAAAGAGTTCAGAATCAGACATATTCTCGTTCAACCAGGTTTCTGTCAAAACAATTGGATTCAATCTGGCTTATTATAGAGGTTGCGATTATATAAAACTCTTTGGTTTTAGTACGTAGTCCACATACGTTTCGATAGTAGACAACTAAATTATTATTCATCTTTTTTGCCCATGTATAAATACATGTTTTGGAATGTTGTGTAAAATTCAACCAGTCGGCTCTTATGGCCGGTTGAATTCGTTGCTGCAATTATTGCTATTTCGTTTGATCACCGGCTGATTCAATCAATTTTTCCTGAGCTATCTTTCGGTTTAATATATATTACTAGGATCGCTCCACTTGAACTCTTAACGACTCTATAGCAGGGTGATCATATTACAGGATTCCATACTTCTTCATTTAATCCCTCCATCTTTCTGTACGTGCTTATTTTAAATTGCTCTTGTCAAAGTAATCAAACCATAGGAATTATGACAGAGGTTGCTTGCTATACAATTATTTTGTCTTAGTACGTAATTATAATCCACGCATATTTTGATAGTAAGCAACTAAATTATCATTAATCGATTTTTCCCCTTATATAATATACGTATTGGTATACTGTGTGTAATTTAGAGAGTTGACACCTTTATATACATATGGTTGAATTAGATTGCTGCGGCCATTGTTATTTCGTTTGATGGCCGGCTGATTCAGTTAACTGTTCCTATGCTCTCGCTTCAATATCTGATACTGATCCTATAAAGTTCCTTTACTTCTTCATTTTCTAACCTATATCTGTTGCGTGTTTATTTTAAAATGCATCTGAAATATAAATATGTCATAAATATCTTATAAGATTTTTTTAACTATACATTTTTTACTTTAAGGTATAGGTATCATAATAATAACTTAACATTTACATATTCAATAAATTCCTAAATTTATTATCCGTTTGTTTCGTGGCCAAACATCCCGCTTGTGGGCACGGTACGTTATCTATAAATGTTTTAATTTATAAACCATCTGACATCTTAAAAAAAGACTGGGTGTGGTGGTGTGCGAGGTTTGAACGCACGCTTGCAAGTCAAGGCGACATATTACTAACCGCTGTGCCAAACAAGTTACGATCACAATGCTGAATTATCTTATTACTATCGCCACCAAATTAAGATTGCTAACATATTTCAAAAAGGGGCACACAAGATATTAACCCCATGAGCACTAACCTGGCGTTTACGCCAGCTTCCCATTGTTTTCCTATTGTCTTCCTATTGTCTCATTTTTAAGGGTAATCGACATATTAAGTACTAATCAAATTAAGTTAACCACTTTGTTTGATCATAAAGGCGCCTAGCAATACGAGTCAATGTGTTTTATGTTGACTCATAAATTTATTTATTATATCAATTGGGTGGCGGTCTATACTTTGCTATTTTTTTATGACATTAGTAATATTTACTTACACACTTTTAATTTTTTTTAATTAAGTGAATGCTTAGGTAATCATGGGGTAAGAATTTTGATTACTATTCCTGATGAAGTATGGGGGATTCAAAAATATTTAAAATTGTGATTATGTAATATTGCAGCGGCCCCTACTAAGTTTGCGTTGTTTATTTTATTCAATTATAAATTGTACAGTGTCGTTTTGTATTTCCATTTTATTTAATAACTAGCTGTGTAGCCACTGCTGTACTCGTATTTCATATGTTTATCACTGCGTAATATAGTTTTTAATTTTTTTTACGGTTCCTGTCCAAATCGGTCCAGCCGTTGTGGAGATAAACCATTACAAACAGACAAAAATTATATTTCTGGTATAGATATCGTATATACATTCATATCTATTTAGTAAAAAATAATAATGTTGACATTACAAACAAACACTTCAATATTATTTAGTAGTATATACGACAACAAAAATTCATTTCCTTTGAACGATTCTACATCGCGCTATGGTTGTGTTGTCTTCCATTATACATATATGTTTCGAGACAGTCTCGCTTTTTTATCGGCTGAGTGCCTTCAACACTCGCCCCCGAAGCTCGGTGAAGCTGTAAGCCCTTCCGGTCAACAGCATTGCTAGGTCATAAAAAAAAACTCGCTTTTTATTCTCAAAGTTCAGTGAAGTTGTAAAGGCCCTTCCGGTCAACAGCATTAGCTATATAGCTTAGAAAAAAACTACGCTTTTTATTTATTAGTATAGATTTATACTGTAACCATAGAAAGCGGACTCTGCGTAGGCTATATCTTATAAACCGGGGTTGTTTTTACTTTGCTAATAAATATAATAATAAAATTTTGAGTTAATGATCAATGCCGCCTGAGATACAGAAATTTCTAGTTTAGGTAGCAGTGGTCGCGATTACGAGTTAATTATAATTTATGGAATAAATTAAATAGTTACGTCGGTGAAGTGGTAAGTCGTCCTTATACTTTTGTCAACAAAACTGTACATGCATCACTATAAAGCGAATCAAAGGGCATAATAACAACCCCTGAATAAAATTAAAGCGAGCCGGTCCAGAATACTTTATTTACCGCTTCCGAAAACGAACAAGAATTGGACACGTACAAATTTTAGTTTGAATAAAAAGTAATATATACGGTAAAGCATTAAGATATTATGGCTCAGTTCAAAATTTCAAATAACAGAAATGTATCGAATATTTTAAGGTAGAGATACATTTAAAAATATATATGTGAATCATTATACAAGGTCTCTAGCTAATAATACCTATATCTAACAGGAAACCCGCTGCGCAATAATAATTTTAATTTTAAAGTCGCAATTTTCATTTCCAATCAACTTAAATATGAACTAATGATAGAAGTCACATTTAAGTAGCTTTATGAATGAATTTTTGTTATTGATAGGTCATTACAATTATATATTGCAACATGTTTATGTAATAAGCATTTATTTAACTCACGGCGGCGATTATTCATACAACGTGATAGGTCATTTTTTTCTACTTAATTAAATTAATAAAATGAAAGGTTTTCACTGATGCGTAAACTTTGATGGTAATTAAAATAATTCAATGTTTCTTTATACTGTCTAACATAAATAGAAAATTGAAAAATAGTTACGTAATATAGTAATACCAATGTTAGATTTTCAAAACTAATAAAAAAAGAAATGATGGTTCAATTGATGTATTGTAAGATAATGCATCGATGGACGTGGGTTCGAATTCATCTATACTTGTACCATCCTGGACTACCAACGTCACTTAATCTCAACTGAGATTGCGGTCAAAAATAAAGATAAATAACCTATTTATTTTATTTAACTAGTAAACATTATATTTATAAAAGCAATTTAACATCATAATTTTAATTTTCTCACCTACTCTGTGGTATTATGTATCGCAGATTTACATGTCACATTAATTATACCTTCAACTGCTTTTATATTAAGTACGTATAAATTGAATGAAATATGCAAATAAATTCGTGTAAAATAATATTAGCTTGATATGAATTTTAAGCTATTAACTTACTACTGATTAATAATATGTTTTACGTATTTTCCTTTATTTTTATATTATTTAATTGAAAATAATGTATACTATTTAGATATCTACCGGTTGATATTTTCAAACTAGTTTCAAAACATACGTAGCTGACTTAATTAATATTTATTGATGGCATACTTATATTTCATGTCGCTAAAATTAACTTCATACTTTTCCGCTCGCAAATTTGTTTATGTGAGATATATAAAAAGAAAAAGTTAGTGTGTATTGTGAATTTTATTGTGTGTCTGTGAATGTCTTTATTATACTTACGAGGCATCATCGTCGTAATGCGATTAAACACAAGATTAAAAAAAAAACATTTATTTAATCCCTTAGCAAAAAGCAATAGTTTACTTACATATTAAATTGGCGTGTTATCGAACTGGCCATTTTGATATCAAATAAATCTGGCATTTAGAAATCGAATGCACCTTAATTTCTAATTTAGGCATCTGGAGTTTTTGACACGATCTCAGTCTGACATATAGTAGTTGTTTTCCTTAATTTGACTATAAATCATGTAATCTTGGTGGCGTTTTGTGTGATATAGTTTAGTTATTGTGTTCAAGTGAAGTTTATTATAGACGATAAAGCGTAGCATGTATTCTGAGGTGCCGACATAGCTCCATGGAAAGTTCGAGCAGGATGTGCCACCGTTTTACTGGAGCTTGGTAACGTTGATACAAGATTAAAATACATCTTACCCGCATGACATTGGCATAAATTGTGTACATAGATTGCTATTAACTAAGAAGAAGAAGAATTAGGTATCTGTGTTTGTGTTTCGAATTCATTCATTTGTTTTAGACCACAATTTGTTTTGTCTTTGATATCGTTCTGTCAACAAAAACATAAAATATTACGTTTTTTTACAAATACGAGTTACATCGTGGCACCAACGCTCCAGAAACAGCTCGAAAGATTAATTATGTGTATGGGGATGCAACTGTAAAAGGGAGCACGGTACATTTTTGGTTTCAAAGTCTTTTTTGAGTTGTAAGCCAACTAATGTACAGACAATGAGACTGGCGTTACCTCTTATAATTTGTAAGGATAATAGAGATATTTCCTTTCAGTTATTCTTTACATTCCCCTTCGGTAATTTCCTAAGCGTACGTTTTTTTTACCTTATTTTACCTTTCTTGTAACTCGAAATATTTGGCATCAGAGTATGACCTCAACGCAGGGTTTTTGAAACGAAAAACCGGGTCCGTCATTTAAATATGGTTAACGTTTGTTACTTCAAAATTTGCATGATGCATCTGTGATACATTCAGAAATTAGAAACAATATGCGTAATATAATAAATTAGAGTGATTAAGCACATGTTTATGCGACACATCGCGCATTAATTTTATCGCTTATACGTGTCATAACAAAGTCTAATTTGATTTAAAATTGAGTGTTAACTAAAAGTATAAAGTGAATACAGTAGACACAGCCTTATGGATTTAATAAAAACAAACGTTTAACATGAAAAAGCGTCAGCGATTAGCATGATAGTGTATTATTAATTTTATTTATTTCCTACTGAGTTATTATTATGCCAATCACTGACAAGAATAAAACATGGCTTGCATTATAATATCCTCGTGGCTCAATCCTGTAAATAGTTTATGATTTTCCCTATGTATATAATTAGATTAGATTCTGTTAGATTTACATAAAATACAAGATCAGTTGTATCAAAGTTAATCTATTTATTTTTGGTTCAATTTTATTCATACCATTTGTTTTCGTTCTCAATTTTGTTTTACTATAAATTCAGTTAAAATGGCTTCTCATTGAATTTTCAAACTGGTTCTTTACATACACAATAAAGTCGCCCGAGGATGCTCAACCATGCACGAAATTATATTTTGTTATTAAACTAAATCATTTGAATGTTTGTCATGGTTCTTATCTATATGGACTTATTTTAAACTTAAAGCCTATAAGTAGTTAAGTACCTACAGTAATATTATTTTGTTAAATAAAATGAGCAGTGAAAGATTTTTTTTTTTAAATAAATAAAGTTACTAAAATTGTTAATAAATTCCAGATCATCAAGTTTAATAAATAATATAGATGCCTAATATAAATAAAACTGCTATAAGTAATTTAACCGTAGGAAACGATGTAAGACTTCTAAAAAGAAGCCGGTCCAACGTAAAGTTAATAAAAAGGCTCATTCAATATCATATTCTTTTGATCAAACGAAAGAAACTTCTTTTGAGGAGCTTCTATTTGTTAACCACTAAAATATACCTCTCTTGTAACATATATTTATACAAAACCATTTGTTTAATACAAGTACAGCAAAATAAACAAGTAATGTCGCTAATTAATTCCTCGGTAGTTCATTATAATGGAATAATGAGTCAGACGATAACAAACTGCGTCTTTCGAAACAGTATGCTTTATCAGGAATCCACTTAATTTAAAAACAAGACTTTAAAGGTCACGTAACTGATACAGATTACAGAATAAAAAGGGGAACAAAAAACATGAAAATGTACTCCACGCTGACAATGCTTTATGCTTTTAATATGTCGATTACCGAAATGAGACAATAGGAAGACCATAGGAAAACAATAGAAAGTTGGCGTAAACGCCAGGTTAGTGCTCAAGAGGTTAAGTCCAGATTCATATGTTTTACTGATGATAAACAACTACCCGTAGCTACAACTTGCGTATATTATCTTAAGAATATGTTAAATATCTAAAAATATCTTGTTATATTTTTTAGAACAAAGTGCTATAGAAATTGAACTAAAAAAAATCGATCGCAATCGATCCAGTTATGCTTACCTCACTTTTCTAAGGCAAAGAAAACCTTCCAGTAATTTTTACGTTGAATAGATTAGAAAAAAAAGTAATACAAAACAAAATATGGATCTTAATAAAACTAGACATTGTAAAATTTGTATGAAGTCTGCTATTAATTTATCTCTTATACTATTTTTAGAACACGACCAATTAAATTCAATTCTACATGTACGGGGGTTGTCACACAAGCAATTATGTGATTTACGAGTAACAAAATAACAGACGGTCCGGCCCAGCTTGTTATTAACTGAAATTGTGTTTATATAGAATTAACGGTAATTTTATTTAATGACGGACAAGTTCTTGAACGACGCGTTTGATTACAATTCTTTTTAGCGGTTTTCTAGTTGTAAAGATTCTTTATATCATGGCCATTTTTAAGAATGTATTCAAAATTTTATTCGATCGAATCATTTTTTAATTATAATTAGACTGCGTTTCAATTAAACATTGTTATAATGTTTTTTTGTTATGAATAAACTTAAAACTAGATCACCTATTTTCAAAATTCTTTCATGTGTAGAAAGGTACATAATTAGTGAGTAACATAAGCTATATTTTTTTGTAATTTAGATATTTCCATATAACTGTGCTGTGCGAAGCTGGTGCGTGTCATTAGTATTATATAAAATGCAATTTTAGACTATCTATTGAAAGATATAAATTTCCTCAGTCAACATGATAATTTTTATAGATTATTATGATCCACATATTTTTTTTAAATATATGCACATACATACAGTCGTTTTCACATAACTCTTTTTATCTTTCACTCTTCGTTGTATGCATGAGGTTCTCTTTATTGATCTGATCTCTATATCGTTTCCTAAAACATAAAACCGCCTCATATTCTTTACGACGACAGCTTTCCAGCTTGTTTTAGTCTCCTGCCTTATGGTAAATAAAAAGAAAACAAAAATATTTAACAAAAATCGAATGTTATTTATATCTATATACTACAAATAAATACGTACTTATTAAAAATAATAGTTAATTATGATTTTCAAGATGCTAATTTAGTATATTAATATGAAAATATTTTTATATTTTATATTTAAATAAAACTGTAAATTAAGTACGACACTATAATCAAGAACATGCATCTACGAGATAACAGGTGTACAATAATTTATTTCGACTTTGATTTCAAGATAGCCTTTTCGGTTAAACATAATATTCCGGATCTTAATGTGGATGCCATCTACGTTTAAAGATATTTAAAAAGATATGCATTATTTTATCTTCTTTATAATTACGAATTTAAATTAACACATACGCCAATAAATTCCTATTTATGTATATAGAATTAAGCAATTACCAAATGTCTTAATACACAATTTATATCTCTAGAATACTAACTGTCGTAGTGTAATATACAATTTGGAATAAGCGACTTCCGCATTGAGACGTTTCATTGAATAATTGAAACCAGTTTAAATATAGAGCGGGTTTGTTCTATATTCAGGTCGTGTGTAAAAAGAACTTTTTTAAATTGATACAAGTTAAGTCAATAATTACTAAACAAAAAAAATCAGGTAACAACAGGAGAAAAAAGCACTGAATTGGTTTATTTTCACTCAGATATTTAATACCCATTTTAAATGAACCTAATGAAATATACAATGTAATTGAATTTATACAGTATTGTATTATATTTATCTTATAATACTAAGCGAGCAATTCTTGTGTGTATATATATATATATATATATATATATATGCCCGATATGGCGACAGGCTCGCCCCCTGTCACATCTGGGACGGAACTAAGCTCGGCGAAATGTGGGTGGTGTAGTTCGTTATTTCACCTTTGCCTAACCCTTCGGGGATAACAGGCGCGAGCTTATGTTATGTTATATAAATATATGTAATTGGGTTCTCGGGATTCGCTATACCAATCAGGATGAAACTTTGAATGTAGTTAAAACTTTATTTTCCAAGTTTATCTGGATTCATACTTTTTTTGAAAATTGCAGCCTTACGTTTATATTTAACATTTTTGTTTTGATTTAATTACATAACAGTGACCTTCACCGTTATATTTTTGCAAATGTTCGACAGCTATGGTTTTTTTTTTATACTTCTATTACTATTCAAGTAGTCATTAATAATTGTTTAAAAAAAATTGACTCTTAACAGAATGTAGCTAAGAGAGAAAGCGAAAAACCGAGGTAAACAGATTAAAATATAGGAGGACGATATAAATGTAGCTGGCTAAGTATAAATCTAAAAAATAAGAGATAAGAAAATATAGAATCATTTCGTTCATCATCATTTTGTTTTATAACTTATTGTAAATGTACAACAATAAAATATTATTTTATTTATGTTGCAAATACAATATAGATCAATAACATATAAAAAGTGAAATATCATATTTGTTTATAATTAATTGTTGAACATCTTTTGTTTGATTCTTATAATTATTATTACCTAATAATTTTTTTATAACTTTATTTTGATATACAGGCGTCCGCTGAGTGTCCTAACATTACAAACTGCTACTCAGTAAGAACATCTTAATTCTGCATTTATATCAAACAGGTTATAGTTTATAATTTATTTGTCTTTCCACTGATAGATATCATAAATGGAAGGACAAGAGTTACTACTTATAACACCACAAAAACATTTGATTGGATATCTATCAAACCTTATTGAAGCACTAGATCACGATCCAACATCATTGCTATTAAATTTTTCGGTGCATATAACTTATTCTGGGTCATTCTAGTTGTCATAATTCCTTCTTTTTAAAATGAACAACAAGTTCATTCTATTAAAGACTATCTATTAAATAAAAAAGTAAGTTTGTTTTAATTGAAAATACACATAACCAAAGTTATAATGTATGCCCAAACTTATCATTTTAATAATAAATTATCATAATCCCTTGTCTGCGTCGATTCTAAATATATGCATTTTGTGTGTAACCTCTTTTTGATAAGGGAAACACCAAAATGACTCAAGAAAAACCGCCGATTTAAAATCAATACAGTCTAAACAATTGTGCGCGCTGACTTCAAAGTGACGTAATGTTGAATCACGTATAATATTTCATTGAAGTACCTTTTATCTATCTTTTAATAAGCTCATAACTCGAGAACTACTCAATTGAAGCACGTGATCGTTTTTTTTTTAAATTACTTTATATTGTCTACTAAAGTTTTCATATAAATTGATAATTGTTATGATAAAACAATACAGTACATTAAACTGGTTTTTAAGCGCTAGGAAATTTAATATGTGGTGGAATATAAAATTTACAATTTAGATAATTCTAAATGATTTATTATTGATTTATAGAAAAAAAATGTAGTAAACAAAAATTAAATTAACTCATAAATTAAAAAAAAATCGAAAAGAAGATTAGAAAATTAAACATTGAACTTAGGTAGTGATTTTTTAAATTAATTATGACAATAACCATCTTCTGTTGCACATCTGGATGCAATTTGGTAAGTATCAATTTTACTAACCAAAGAGTTCTTTTTGGACGTTTATTACTTTTTAAAGATATATGTAAAACTTTAAATGTTACTTTACATTACACTGTTGTCACTAAATAAATGCTTGTTTAGAACTCGTCGAATCAAATAGTTATAGAGATTTACTTAAATATTGTTACACTTTACACACATTTTTTAACACTCTTTGAAATAAAAGAAAAAAAATCAACGAAATTTGCGCACCCGATCCTCATAAAAAAAACGTTATCGATGTAAATGCGGTCATTGACCTTTAACGTTTCTAGGTCGTTCTAGGAAACCCTTCGGCACGCTATATAAGGGGACCGTGGTATCGTCGCAGGAAGTTTAATTTGGTTTGGACATCGGAGCGAAAAACAAAACCGCAAGCGATCTAAAAGTACAGTCAAGAGATTTAAGTTGTTTTTTTTTTTGTAATCTTAATTTGTATAATGTTGATTGATCATTTAATTTAGATTAGCGATTTGATCAAATCCCGGCATTCATCATTGTCCTGAGACATACATAAGCGCCATCGAGTTACATCAAGCTTTTATACATATGTGCACTTGCAATAGATAATGTGATTTTTGTAATGACTGCAAGTATGATCGCCGGTTCCAGCCAGTTGAGTTCACGTCAGACTTCAACAACGCATTTATCATTATTATTTAGGACAAATGTCAACACACACACACACAAACACATACAATAGCTGCACTGTCAACATGAACTGCAAATGAGCGTGACCTATCGACTTATTATATTAATATTTTATGCTATAATTTTATAACGTTTACTTCTATTGTCCATGACTTAGTTGATTAACTATGATTAAAAGGATAAACAGTAATAAAATTAATCAACATTATATAACTAACTAGACCGCGTTTCATATATTCTCACTGCGTTTTTTTTTTTTTTGCGGAACTCTATATTTTATTTGGTACTAAGATAAAGTAAAAATATTTCTCATAATTTCAAGAATTTGCACGAAAAAAAAACTGATTATTGAATCGTCTTTTTTTCAAACTCTGTGTTTTTTTTTAATGCAGAACCGTAATAATTTTCTTAAATTTATTTTTGGTACTAACATAGAGCACAGATCCTTCTCACAAATTCAAACACCTGTCAGTAAACCTGCATTGAATCGAATTTTATTCTTGTGAATAAAATTGTTTCCATGAGTTTTATTTTTTTACACTGAACCCTAATATTTTCGAAAAATAAAAGTAGCCTAAGATACGCAGGCTAACATCAGCTATCTACAAAAAAAACTGGTTAAAAGCTGTCCAGCCGTTCCGCAGATTACCCGGAACAAACGGACAGAAATTGTATTTTTGGTATAGTATGTTCTTATATCTATTTGGTAAAAATTGTTATTTTGATATTACAAATAGACATTTCAATTTAATTTATCAGTACAGATATAGATTATTCATCAATGTACAGACTTTACAATTTTTAAACGTTTTGATGAATGTAAAGGTCTCAAGAAGTGTAGTTCCAATACATAAGGGATCGTTCCAGTATTGCTTAAACAAAAATTTTAACATTTTTGTCTCCCCCCAAACCCCTCTTGTCAGCAACAGTAAAAAAAGCTCTTTCCTGTGATAATGTAAGCATTGACATAATCTTGAAGAGAAAAATATAATAATGAATTAAGCAAACAGTGCTTAATGTGTCGAGTACCCGTAAAAATAAGACAATAGAAAAAACAATGGAAAGCTGGCGTAAACGCCAGGTAAGTGCTCAAGGGGTTTAATGTGTCGAGTACCCGTAAAAAAATAAGACAATAGAAAGACAATAGGAAAACAATGGAAAGCTGGCGTAAACGCCAGGTAAGTGCTCAAGGGGTTAAGTAATCACTATCCGGAGCCGCCCGTCCCCGAGGACATCAAGACTGTGCATAGATCGCCGCCCCATTAATGGTTAATACTTGAACAAAATTATCTCTGAATCTTAGATAAATACGAGGTTCTAAATTATGTACATTTATTACACCAAAGTAATGAATTAATCCATTAGGAACTATCATCATTGCCATTCTATTTAAGTCCATTGTAAGACAATTCATTCAAGCCTATTATTTATTTAAAAGCCGTTTTTCCTTCTTGCGTGTTATTCTCTAGACCGCTAACCAGTTCCTTCGGAATCATCCATTACACTATCTCTAATACTTTTCTGCTACCGGTTCTAAGAACCCAGTCTAGCACTTTGCTACTGCAACGCCCATCTCTACGACATAAGAACATCCCGCACATCTGCATTGTAATGTGGTCATTTTCTTGGTTAATATCGTTAAGTTTTACACTACGAAGCGTCCTTACTCGTATTCCAATATCCGCCTTATTGCCTTGCAGCGAGATACAGATTAGTCTTAACATGGTACGTGGAATTAGTAATAAATAGTACGAATAAATTGCTTAAACGCAAATTTGATTGTAAAATTATACGGAAAGCGTCTCGCCTATGCTAATTGCTCGATTCATTTGACAGTCAACCACGATGGATGCTGTTGACCACTTTGCACTAAACATTTTCCGTCCGAAAGAATGTAGTTCCATCTCAGTCTACCTAAAGCAATAAAATTTACACTATTGTGTTTTGGTGTGAAAATGTTGCAAAATATGCTAATAAACAATGCATTCCAAATTACTATTAGGACAGAATTACAGGTATATGCTTTTAGTTAACACCACTTATATGCTAGTAAAAATTAATTTGTGGTGGTTATAAATTGTTCATAATCATAACTAAAAATTTGAGGATATTTAAAAAAAATTGTTAACACTAAATCACGTCAATATCTGCTAAACAAAAAATTAATAAAATAACTTGACAAAGGAGACGAAAAAGGTACTGAACTGTTTTAGAAGTTTTAATGAAATTATGTAGGTAATTTAAAAAACTAGTTATCTATACTTCTATACTAATAAATAAAATTGAAGTGTCATGCCCACATAATTTTTACTAAATAGATATGAATGTATATGTGATACGTATACCAAAAATACAGTTTTTGAAATTGTTGTCTCTTGGTCTGTTTGTTCCGGGTAATCGCCGGAACGGCAGAACGAATTTTGATGGGACTTTTTTTGGTATTACTTAGAGTACTTTTAATTTTCGAAAATAATTAGAGTACCCGTGTAAAAAAAATAAAAACTACTAAAAATTGAATGAAATCCGATTTAATGCTAAGTTTTACGGGTTAGTGCTTAAATTTATGATAAATATTATTATTTTATCTTAGTACTAAAAAAATGTTTAGGGTTCCGTATAAAAAAATTATAACGCAGTGAAGAATATATAAAACGCGGGCGCAGCCGCGGGCACACAGCTAGTTAATTAATATAATTTTATAATCTACTTTAATCGTCATCAATTTCGTGTCGTCCATATATTTGATATCAGTGAAGACTTACTTTTTATTTGTCAAAGTTTGGCATATTATGAGATCAATCACTAGCTTTGTAAACAATACGACCAAATTATAACAACACAAAAATACATGTAAATTTGCATGCAATTATTCCGTATTATATTTATTACAAGTAAATCCTATTAGGCACTGACAAGCGAATAACCATTGCGATATTTACTACCGTAATGGCAATCATAAGAATATGTATTACGGTGTTTTTTATTTCAAATAGATATTTTATTGTTATAACTGAATATTTTAAATAAATTGTACATGAGATTTCATACAAATAATAGTTTTCTTTCTACTACACAATAGACCTAATATAATCTGGTATATTTAGCGACATTTCGATTTGTTACAATAGAGTTCATTAATCCGTAGGTTTATATTTTTTATAGAAATCTTTAGCTTTTTCGATGTACTAGATTAGATGTAACTCTTTGTAACAAAATATATAATATAATTATTAAAAAAAAACATTATAATATACCTGTCAAAATTAAAAGGAGTTGATATGTAGACAACGAAATTGGTGATAATAATTACGACGGACCACATGGTAATTTTGAGTTTTTATATGGTCAGATAATGACAGTTAAATGCATATACGCTTGTATTTAAAATAATTCCTACCTATGTAAAATATAATATAGCCAGATATTATCTACACTATTTAAGGTATACACAATCGTAACAATTGTCTATGTTTTATAATATGAAATCTTTATCGTAACACATTTATGCTATACTAGCTGTGTACCCGCGGCTGCGCGCGCGTTTCTTATGTTCTTCACTGCGTTTAATTTTTTTTATACGGAACCCTAATTATTTTCCTAAAAATTCTTTAGTATTAAGATAAAGTAAGTATATTTCTCATAAATTCAAGCACTTGCCCGTAAAACTGTGAATTCAATCGGATTTTATTAAATTTTTTATGAGTTTTAATTTTTTTACGAGGAACCCTAGTTATTTTCCAAAAGTAAAAATGCCCCAAAGTTACCCGGAGTAACTTCAGCTATCTACTAAAAGAAGTCCCGTCAAAATTCGTCCAGCCGCTCAGAGGATTAACCGGAACAAACAGACAGACAAAATTATTAAAAATTGTATTTTTGGTATTTATATCTGTTTAGTAAAAAAAATAATGTTGAGATTGAAGGTACCTATTATAAAACAAAATAGATTAAAAAATGTAAAAACTCAGAACAGTAATTAAACGTCGTTATTAATTTCTTTTAAAAACATAACGTAGTCGTAAAAATATATATTGATAAATTTGTTATTTCACTTAAAAAGTGAAATTTCTTTAGATTTCGTAAAAAATGCAATAGTGTGATGATTGTAATTATCTTATAATTTTTTTTACTAAATAATAATTATAATAAAATAATCCCGTTTGTAGTATGTATGTTCCCGTTGTGTTTCGCTTATAAGTAAAATGTTCCATAAAACAAACTTAGATTGACCCGACATTTTTATTAAAACATCACAACGCAATGATAACCTTTCATAATAACGTGTGCACATTTTAAAGGCAATGGACAAAAAAAATACTTAAGAAAAAAGTATCTTCAAAAATATTATTAATAAGATTTACAAGAGATTATTTATAGTTAAGATTATATTATAGGCTGGATCAATATGTGTACAATTTTGATATCTGCAAATAAAACACTCTATGTATAAACTAAAAACGATTTGTGACCTAGAGTTGTAGTTATGTAAAAAAAACCTAGATCGAGTTTCTCGATGACTGAACAACCGGTAGAGTATTATTTTGAACTTCATAGTTATTAGGTTTTTGAACATTTCCATATATAACACCTCGTATGCGTTATGTGATAATAGCCTGGCTGATACACATACCATATTTTTTATAGCGACAACAGTTCACCGTAAAAAGTTTTAGAGTTATATAGCAGTAATTTTATACTAAAATTTTGATTAATAAACTAACCATATCATATTGTGCATATAGCAGATATTTATTTGACGGATACCGATATTTAACTATATAAATACACAAAACGTATATTATAAATTATATATTAACACTTATTGTTTCAATTATAAATTAACGTATATATTGTCGTACTGTGACTCGCTCTGGTGTCCTGCTGAAAATCCGCACTGACTATCTCTTGGTACTTCAGCATATGAACTGATGAGATACGCAGGTGGAAGACATAGTTGTCCTTATATGTGTGTTGTGTATTTTTCCGCATAATTCTATAATCTATACTAATAAATAAAATTGAAGTGTCTGTTTGTAATATTAAAATATTTTTTTCCACTATATACATATGATTGTATATGCGATACCTATACCAAAAATACAATTAATCAAATTTTTGTCTCTTTCTGTATATTTGTTTTGGGTAATCTCCGGAACGGCTGGACGGATATTGACGGTATTTTAAAAAAAAATTAAAACGCATTGAACAATATATGTAACGCAAGCGCAGCCGCGGCCACGCAGCTAGTTGTTTATATAATTTGTATATGTGTTTTGTGTATCAGCGTGTGTTTTACGTTGGGGAATAAATATTTTCTTTCTTTCCTTATCAGAATCTAAATCGAATAAAGTATTTTTAAATTCGATTTTGAACTTTTTAAACATATGTATTAGTGTACCTAAAGCGCTTAACAGAAATGAGTTCAAGAATCGTAAAATATTTAACAAATATATATAAGGGATGACGCATAACCGTCGCCGACTGGTCGGTTCGTTTAGCGTGTACGCTGTAATTGAATCCTCGTGATACATTACATTGTATATACTGTAAGTATATACGTTCCGTACATATCAATTTGTGACAGAAAATTGTTTATATTTGTTATTGGAATTGATATTTATTGATCGATTCTCCCGCATGATCAACCATTAGATAAAAATATACCTACATACGAATATTAGTTTTATATCATTGAAATAATGTTAACATGATATGGATATATAAATCTCAATAAAGTCTATTAAAAAAAAAACATTTATTATATAATACTTTACTTCAATTCCTAGATGGAGAATTTTGTGTGCGTCT
Organism: Samia ricini; assembly: GCA_014132275.2. Classification (NCBI taxonomy): domain Eukaryota; kingdom Metazoa; phylum Arthropoda; class Insecta; order Lepidoptera; family Saturniidae; genus Samia; species Samia ricini. The sequence continues at coordinate 9,510,951 of AP028159.1, forward strand.
ATTTTAGAGTTAAGTTGATCCTCTGTATATATTAGAATTAACTGTACTTGTGTAATTCTGTTCACATTTCTATTTGTTATAATTACTTCACTAGATTAAAAAAACATTCACAAAAATCGGCTTAGTTGTTCTTGAGTTACGCCGGACAACTAATGGATAGACAGATAAATTTTACCTTTTTTAAAATATAAGGTAAGGAAATCTATTTGTTCGTCGGTTGAGTTTCAGGCCAGGACAGTTTTAGAATGAGGGTGCATTTTTAATAAATAAAATAATATTAAAATATCCACTATGTTCTACCATACCCCGGGTATTGTACTGAAAAAGAACTATGGAAAAATTTAAAAAGTTATAAATTCCAGATATAATATTTTTTTCTCATCTAATGAGCTCGACCACTTTTATGTTTATTTTAGTTTACAAGAGACCACCTAAGTAGGTACATTTTGTTAAATGATGACATTAATTGTTTATACGCGCAGTCGTGTTTGCTGCCAAATGATTTTTATCTTATATAAGTGTCGGAACAGTTTTAATCTGATCCCTGTAAGTGGGTCTCGGTCGCCGTTCGACTCATGATAATACCGGGTATTTCATTAAGCTACGCTGTATTACTACGGATAAATATCGTGAACTAATAGTGGTTTTCCTTTTCAATCAACTTTATTACGTTTCAAAACTAATGTAATATTTAAAAACTGTCTAAAACTTCGATTTACCTTATAAATATTTATTACTGCAATCAAATTAGTTGTAATTAAGTTAAAAAAAAGAGTGAATTTCATTTAGTTTTTTATAGAAAATAACTGGTTTATAATTTAATAATTAGTTTGAAGATTATTAAATTTTCGTGATAAATTTATAGAAGTGTTTATCATACTTTTGATATTTAAGATTATATTGGCAAAAAAAAGAATTATTTTTATTTGTTTACCGCATGGACAGAATGTTTACTTTTTAGAAATTGACAAGGATAGACAAAGAAAACATTTTTTAAATTAGTTACTACTGTTTCATAAAAGAAACTAAATAATATAATGAATTGCGAATGAATGAAAAACGAACAGTGTATGATTAAATACTTAAACAATTTATTATACAAAACCAAACATAATAACACGAATTTCATTTTAAGCGTATTAATATTGATAATTTTCTAGCTACGCATCTCGCATCAGAAAATTCAATATTGACTTAAACATATGAGTAATTTATTAAATAACACGCTTCGAGGTACTATACTAGTCAACGCATACGCCCGTCTTGTTACAATAACTACTAGTAATAAGTAGGCATTCGACCCAACTGACTCTATATGGATTCTAGAACAATCAAATGCAATGAGATCAAATAGTGTGTGCTTGCTTGTCATTATAATTCACTGTATTGTGATATTCCATAATATTTATAATTTTCAAATATACGACTAATGAATGATACATCATTTTCTTATTGATATAGACAGTTAAATTCTTTATCGATTAATATAATAATTTTATACCAAAGAGAGAACACAAACGGTGCGAAACCGCGTTAGCGTTCCATCCCAATGCATTTAAACTGCCATAGCCTACATGCTATACACTCATGCATATTTACGATACTTATATACTTTTAATCATCAGTAATGGTTACCTTAATTGTAAAGGAATGTGACTGAATCCTTATCAGTTTACAGTTACTACTATTTCTACTAATTTATTATTGAAGTGTTTTTATACTACTAACATTGATAATTAATCATTTATAATCTAACACGACATATTTGTCCTTCCAACGTAACGTGAAGAGATATCTGTGAAGGCCGGCATGACAGCCACGGTTGACGACGGATAACCGATCTCTTGCCAGTCGCCACTGTTTTTCAGGATTGCATTATACTTATCATCAGGCACAATACTGTCACTTTGCGGAGCTACTATAAAAAACATGATATTTTAATTTTAATCCAGTTTAATTTAATTTAAAAAAAAGAAACATTTTTTAAATAGTTTTGTTACTGCAAAAAGCGTATCCTCTTATTTATTTATTCACAATCTTTCAGGACGTTATTAATGTTCAAGGTATTATGTATTGTTCAAATGTTCTGAACGATTATCAACAATAATTTATTTTATTTTTTATTTTACTTAAAGGGTAGAAAATACTTTTTTTTTTTCTTTAATTTAAGAGACATATCAACCATTGATAATGCTTATTTAAATCACTGTCTTATTTAAATAAACCTGCACTTTCAAAGGAAAACCCCTCATTTATTTATTTTATGAAAAAAATATAATAATTGGATATAACAGGAAGATAACATTACACTTAAAACAAAATAAAAAAAAATACTTTTAATGACAGATAGATTTGTTGTGACTGTAATACTATATTTAATTTTCATAAATCAGAAAACTTCAATAAATAATTATATTATCTTATACATCAAACGAGATAGTATTGGATCCAACAGACAGACATTACTGATAATAACAAAAAGGTACCGATGTCATTCCTATCTGTTTATTGCCAAATCATTTCTGATGCTTTGTATGTAGGTACTTGTAAAACACTACAAGGCAACGCCTAGAATTTAATAAACTATTCATAAATCAAGAGAACTATGAAATCGTTTTACATTTTTGTTTTAATCGTAAATATATTATCCGGTCAGGTTTTAATATACATTTGGTAACGATAAAAATATTTATGTATATATAGGAAAAGTAATTAAAAATATAAATATTTTCTCAAAATAATGACCATTATTGTGTTATTTCTTACTCTTACATCCTAACATTACATTTTATACAAATTCTTAAATTTAAAAAAACATAGTAATAAAATAAAATTAGTTACATTTTATGAGTGATAACAGAACCTTTGTCTCGAAATAACACATTGTCAGTTGTTATTCTGATTTTAGGATATCTAATCTTAGGATTTTGTTTCATACAATAAATAACAAAGCGAAACAATATTTGTCTTTTTTATTTAACCATTTGCTTAAATATAGTCACTCAAAATTATTCCTTTTTAGTATGAAACAGCGTCGTAAAACTATATTGTTAGGTACTAATAAAAAAATCCACAATTAAAATGAAAATAATGTGCACACAATATATATTCGTATACAGTTATTTATATGTACATATTTTGTATAACTTTTAAACTCACATTAACCCCTTCGTTCCCCGTGTCCATCTCAATGGACATAGTTTTATATTACACGTAACATGAACTGTTGTTATTAAAAACTTAATCTAAACATTACGACACACTCAGCTCTTATTTAAGAATTTTGTTTAGAACAAATCACAATCGGTCTTTATGCGGGTTGGTTATAATATTCAGTCAAGTAACGACATTCGCCATGGCTCAACGAAAGTCTTCAATTTTGTTGTAGTTTTTTATCGAAAATTGGTGTATGTTTCTTTGATTTTTTTATTTCTCGTAGTTTACGTTATTATCTTGGGAACCATTTATGAGTAAACACAATTCAATACAATATTGTACTTCAAATATGCAATTAAACATATGCCCATTTCAATGGACATCAGGTCTTAAAAGTCGATAGTCTACAATGTATGGTAAAATCGTTTTGAATAGCGTTTATGTGGTTTGTTTGTTTTGTTATAGGTTTTAATCTTTCAAAAAGTCAAGATGTTAGCACATTACTCGATATATTAGAAAATGGAACAGTATCAGACCTTGATGAGGAAAGCGACGATGAAATAATACCAGATACATTACAAAATGTGGTTCGTGTGGGTAGTGATATTGTGCATCCGAACGTAACTCCGATGGTTATTGAAAATTTTAATGATGATGAAGAAGATCAAGAAATTCATGAAGCAGAACCCTTAGCTGAATCGAGCAATCAAAAACCAACAAAAATCTCAACATGACATAAGATGGAGAAAACATTTGGAACTGGACGCACCCCAATTTAACTGGTCAGCTCCGCCGCCTTCTGAAATAGATAAGCCACTTGCATCAATTGAATATTTTTCAAAATACATAACAGATTCCTTGGTTCAAGATTTCGTTTTCAATACTAATTTGTATGCCACCAGAAAAGAAGTTAGTAATTTCAAGTCCTGTAGTGATACAGAAATGAAAATATTTTTGGGACTTCATATCATAATGGGACATTTGAAATTTCCTCGTATCCGTTTATTTTGGGATTCTGGTTTAGGTTTAAAACTGTTTTTAGATAATATGCCTAGAGATCGGTTTCTTCAGCTGAGAAATAATTTACATGTTATAGACAATGATTCCATACCTGCAGACAACGCTGATCGTCGGTTCGGCCGTTATACGATTCTATTCGAAAAAGATGCTTGGAATTAAATTTAGAACAAATACTTTGCGTTGATGAACAGATTGTACCATTTCGAGGAAAATTCGAAATCAAACAATATGTGAAAGGAAAACCTGAGCCATGGGACGTAAAGATATTTATGATTTGCGGTAAGAGCGGAATAGTTTATGATTTTATAATTTATCAAGGTGCTACTACAAACCTAGAAAAAAATGACGTTTCGAAGTATGGTGCATCAGCTGCTTATGTGAACCTACTAGCTAAAAGAATAACTAACCCTGGTCATTATCTTTTTTACGACAATTATTTTTCTAACTACGTTTTATTGAAAGATCTTCGTGAACGACAAATATATGCTGGTGGAACTATAGTAGCTGAGGCTCTAATAAAAATGGGACAGCCACTAATTGCAAGAAAACGAGGACGCCTTTCCTCTGGACAAAGTAGTCCCATAAATACCCCAACCAGTACACCAAAACGACATCCTCGCAGCGGTGTTGAAATTAGGCCCCCGAGTGAAATCCAATATGATACTGTAGATCATTTGCCTGAGTATGATAAAAAGAAGGAAGCGACAAGGTGCAAGAAACCAGACTGTAAAGGAAAAACACACGTGTATTGTTTGAAGTGCAAAATACATTTATGTTTTATTGGTCATCGAAATTGTTTTCGAGAATTCCATCAAAACCGCTAAATTTTTATTTTTGTATTGAAAAGAATAATGTTATACTTTTACTACGTTGCTAATAAACAATTTAGAATATTTCGGATTTTATTTTAAGTTAAAGCCACCATTACTAAGCCTTTTAAATAAAGATTTGAGAAAAAAATAAATATTTGTAGATATTTAAACTTTGTACATTAAACTACACTGGAGACCTGGTGTCCATGTGAATGGACATATAATTATCAAAAAAACTAAAAACACAATTTCCATTTTTTTTAACTTTAATCGATTAATTATTACCTAATAAATAAGAAAAACGATAGAAACTTTTTTTCTAACACGCATTTTTAATTCGGGTTCGACGGGGTTAAAATATAATCCGCCCTAAAACATCACAATATTCATATTTAGAAGACTCAAGTACTTAGGTTAGGGCTAAACGAAACGAACGTCACTTACCAACGCGAAGTATATCAAAATCCAATCGCAATAATATGATAAACTTTAACACCGAATTCCACGATATGTAACTTCCACGGATTATTATTAATTCGACACTATTTATCGACGACACTTATCAGCACAGATTTTTAATTTCGAATTATGAATGATAGCGCCGATGCACTATTTTTTTTATTGATTATTTTTTTATATAGCCACTAATAATAAGAAGCGAGCGCGCGTTATAGAGGTGTGTGGACGATAAATTTACGTTGAGACGGGACCGACGTAGTTCAGATTTACTGGTTCAAACCACTTAAGGGGTGGCGCGAGTCATGAACGATAAGCGGAGATGTTGAGTAAGCGATTCACGATAATTCATATTAAGTCTATTTATAACCATAATAATTTGTTTAACTATGCCGTAGTAGATATTTTACTCATAAGTAATGTAAGTAATACATTGATAAATAAAAAATAATTAATAAAAACTAACCACGTTCCAAATTACACTTTAAAATGTACTGCTATGGGCATTATTGTGTATATTATTTGTCTGTTTACTTTTCGAGTAATACGACAAATTATTTAATTTTTCAACATACAACAATGTAGAAATTATGTTTTTTTTTATTGGTGTGAACACTGTATATTATGCAGAAGAAAAAAATATCATTTCCATTAGTACTAAGGTCTCTTTTAATGTAAGAGTCAGGTTAGGTTAAGTTCATCACGTTAATAAAAAAAATGGTTAGGTTAAGTTGATTACAGTGATTGTGTTTCCCGAGATGAGGGTTCTCGGACCCGAACGCGTGAGCAGGTTAGCGGAGCATGTTACCGCATCCCGAGACCCTATCTCAAATACGCGCTGTGTGGTTGTGGGATTTTAGTGAGTATTCCCGGTATTCCTACATCGGGTGAGACCCAAACACTCCTCACAGTTTGTGGGAGGGGATCGATAATGGATTTCGCAACAGAAAAAAAACTACTTAATATCAAGTAGAATGCATCATAGCATAAGAGTATAACAGAAAAACTTAGGGATAACCGAATTAAAAAAACACCTATGAATCAAATCATCTATGAAGGCAATAAACAGATATTATGAAGGAAATCAAATAAGGAAAATACAGATTAAAATTGTCATCTGAGTCAATTTCATTAGAAATGAGGCATCCCAGAAGTTTATGTAAACAAATTATAACAATGAAAATTGAAAAAAAGGGAAATTGTGCTTTCGTGATTTTATTAATTTTTGACTTTCTAACCATCAAAGAGTTAGTCTGATTGATCACTGTACAATTCAAGCCGCTGGTAACGTTGTTATTTTAAGTTTTTGGTCCTTATTTTACTTAAAACTTAATTCATCGATTCGTTTCGATTTGTACCATATTGAGAATATAATTATGCGGGTTAAATCATAGTAACAAATTCATGACGACTAAAATTATTTCTAAAAGTTTCTAGAAATAAATCCACAGTTTGCCGATTCCATGCCAACGTAAGCTTGAATTGGCATCGAATTATAAATAGGCTACGTACGGATGAAGCACTATTGGTATTGTAGTTAAAATTTACAATATTTTCATGGTTGTAATTGCGTTAGGGTAAAACTTGACAAAGTAATATTATTATTTATTAAAATAAATAAAAGCTAAGTCCCAGTTTCAAAAAATATATAAAGATAGTAATAGGTTGCAGGTAAGCAGTCCGATCCCGTGTTTGCTCCAACTAGGTGGCGGGAGGTACCGGGGGGTTTAGTGGGTAGTGGTCAACGGTGGTCAACGGCGCTTCTCGCCGCGAGTCCCACACTAATCCTGTGTGACAGCCTCTCGTGCTTTCGTGCGAGAGACTGTCACACATCTTCAGACGTGGTTCAGCCAGATCTGGAAGGGGGGGTCCCTATCAGATCTGGCTGGACAACTAGTGCGTAAATGCATTCCCCTCGAAAAAAAAAAGGTAAGCTCTATTAATATCTAAAATCCAAAACAATGTTTTTTCTAATGTTATTTATTTTTTCTTTGTACTGTACGTGGCATAGGTACAACCAAGCATGTAGTAAGGAGTTACGATTTGATTATTTTTATATAAATCTAAACCATATATGAAAATGAAATGTCATATATGACTGACTGAATCATAGAGAAATTACTAATCTAAAACTAAACATCCGGAAATTTTGGATAGTAATTTCTATTGAAATATAGACGCTCACTAAGAACGGATCATATGCAAGCCCTATCCAGAATATATTTTCATTTTATTACACATATATGCGAAGTAACAGTTGACCAAAGTAACAGTTGCTATTGGTAATAATTGCTATGATAACCGTAGCTATAGTAAACGTCAACGAAGATGCAATCGCAAACTAGTTTTTCATAAAACAATGCAAATCATAAATCAAACCTTGTTACAGATTGATGACGTCAATCTTTGATTTCTACAAAATACAATAGCGTTAGGATCTCTCATCTATCTGTTAATTTGCATTTGCACGATCTAAGCGATGTTATTCTTCTAATTATTTTTAACATAATAAAGTGTAATTACGATCCTTACGGTCACGTACTATGTATGTAATCCAAGGCTGATGAAAGTCAGTATATATTACACGCCCAGCAAAACAATCGAATTAAAAACTAATGGTGTTAGTGCATGGAATGTCGAGTAACGCTTTCTTTTTAGAACTATATGCTTTTGACTAGAAGGGCCTTGACACCTTCATCAAACTTTTGAGGCGAGCGCAAGGGTACAAAATTGGTACGGACCTCGGGTTGGGCTGCTAATGAATGTCGATTCTATTTCTCTGGAGTAAATACAAAATCAACACATATAACTCAAAGATAGCTTTTTATATTAATTGTAGTATATAGTATTTGACATATTGAAAACTTACGTTTTTTGACTTTGTAAAGCTCCAGACAGCCCAAAGCATATTTTAAAATAGGAAAAAATACGTTTCTTGTTATTAGTAATTAAAGCCATTTAGACAAATACATATACAAACACAACTCTAATAATGTCACGTGATTAGAATATTTGTCCATTATTATACCAACTTTACAATACTTTAGCAAAACACTCGATATTTTTCTAGAAATTTCCACCTTTGAACTCACGTTCCATATTATTATTTCTGATGCACTTGAGCACAATGTATAACGTAAAATATCACAAAAATTACGCAATAAACAGTTAAATGCTACGAGTCAATTATTTTGAAAAACAAAGATTACTACAGGACAAATTAATGTCTTAAGATCCCGCCAAAGAAAGGTTTACCCGACAATTTCTATAAATGGAGGATTTGACTGTACAGATTGGAGGAATATCGCGTGCTAAATGGTGCATATTTTTAACATAAATTACTTTATAGATATTTACTTAGCTAAAAAAAAATTGAAAAAAGTTTTATGGTATAAAATTCTATACAACTTTTTGCATTTGGCACGCAATATTTATACACAGAGGTCGAAATTTTAATAAAATAATTAAACAAATAAAGAAAACGGTAGTTATTTAAGAGTAATAATATATGGAACATAAAATTTCATCATAAATAGGGAAATAATGGCGTTTATAATTGGGAGTTAAACGAACTTCTATTAAGTATAAATAAGTAACGGGATTCGGTTGTTTATTATTGTCGCTCAGTACATTTACTGAGCCAAGCATTTTAAAATAAGAATTTTAAATTTTTTTCAAGTTGGTTTCTAAATACAATAATAAATCATTTATTTCAATCAACATTTAAGAAGTATAAAAAAAATTAAATTTAAAGGATTAAGTCCGTGGTATAAGACTACAGCGCCCTCTTTTAACGAGTGCGATATAATATCAAATACGTGAAGAATTGTTATGGAGAAACATAAATAAATATAACATACATTAAAAATTACTATTATTATAACACCAAAAAAGTATACCGAATAATTTTTAACTTATAAATTAAGTCTACTGTTTATTTTTATAACTAAAGTATAATATTGTGTATTTTTATAATGAGTAAAATTAACAAGCAAATTAAAAATATTTTGTATTATATTATACTATATGTTTGTAGTATATTCGAAAAGAGTTTTTTTTCTAACTAATGCTGTTGGCTGGAAGGGCCTTGAGTTACATTTTGTACAAATCAATCTTTCATTCAAAGCCGTAAATTTAGTGATCTCACGGCTAAACAAAAATAGAGACATCTAGCGTTGAGAGGCATAACTATGACTAATAATGTTTTATGGATGCTGTAGATGGCTTCCACTGCGGATATTTAACGTTTGTTTAAATTAATCTTTTTGTATTATTATCTACATCAAACGTAAGCAAATACTTACGTATCTGAAGGACGATAGTATTAAACATCACTGAATAAAAAACAAAAGTTTTTTTTTTAATAACATTCCGAGAGCTAATTTTAAATGTCAACTCTTGATAAAAACCCTTGTTATTTCCGTAATACATTTTATCGGGCTATAAATAGATTTATAAGGAACATTGTAACTATAAATAAGTACATAAACGATATAAATAAACATACACAAAGAAAATGTCAATTTATACTTTAGTAATTAGTAAATCTATTTAAACAACAATGTTTCAATACTTTGGTATTTTTACTAGAATTGCTTTGAATAAATTGAAATTCATTGGTAAGTATCTAAATATGGTATATTTTAAACACAAATAAGAAAATAATTTATTCAGTTTTGGGCCTGAAAAAGCGCTTATAAACTTCAAAAAAAACTACCAACGGTTCGGAAAACAACCCCAGTCGAGAAGAGACGGCAAGAAACTCGATCTGGTTTTGTATACATTTCTTTTAAAGTAAAAATTATAAAATAAATACGTCTAATTCAATTGACCCCAAGTTTCTATCGGGTTGTAATAAAGTTACATGTACACACAACAAAAAGATAATTGGAAATCTTATTTTGAAATAAATTCGAATATAGATTTTATCAGAAATGAACCCCAGAATTAATTATTAATATCCTAATGTATAAATACTTGTTTATAGTTCTACTATATTATGAAACACATATATTAATATATGTACTCAAAATGTCATTCTGGCTACTATAAAAAACTGACTTTAGCGTTGTTAGAATCCGCGATCTATATGATATTTTTAGCAAATAGAGAATCTAATGCAGCGAGTGAGTAAGTAAACATTAATGAGCTACAAACAACTGTCAATACTTTCTAAGGAACTCCAGAAACCAGTTTCTATCGCTATTACCGGTTAACAGTATTACAGGTAAAAAAAACTACGTGACCACAATATAATCACGTTTTATTACATAGTATATATTATGTATGAGTTTCTTATTATTCAATATGACTTTATTGTATATTTCGTGGCGTCTTTATATATGAACTGGATATGACAGACGTTACGCATTACATAATGTAAGAATAAGGATGTAGGAAGGAATACTACAATGGTCACTTTTGTGAAGTTTTTTTGTGAAGGTTCATTTATTATTCGCTATTTTTGTCTACTTGTTTTGTTACTACGGAAGAGTCGTATACATATAATAACAGACATACTGTTTATATTGCACTGAATTTTATCCCAAAATCCCAACCCCACAGGAGCAGAATGGCGTAGTTAAATGTAGTTAGTTATTTTCAAAACCACACAACTGAGTATGGATCATATCTTCTATCAACCTGTTTGTTATTGACACTAATAACTTTATGATTTACTTTCTGAACGGCACATTGCAGAAGGGATTTTTTACATCTACAAATTTGAAGGTCAAAATATCAAAGGTGAAGCAGGTCAAAGTAAGAATATACCAACATTTATATCGCGTAAAGTTAGAATAATTCAGGTTCCTTAGATAATAACGATTACATTTGTCTCTTTCATTTGAATATATCAACATATTCCATATATCTTCTGGCTTGATTTGATTGTTTAATTCTGAAATGTCCATTTCGTGATTTAATTTTCTATTAGCTTTAGATTACTTGGTAAGTTTAGTTAAATTTCTATGAATATAGAATTTCCACATCGATCTAACCAATTTTACTTAAACCAATAGATGTAAGAATTCAAACGCAAATTTCGACGTTTAAAATTACCTATCTTTGAATAACAAACATTTTCGCGTGTTGTAACATTTTAAAAGTAATTTCGTGTTACACTATTTAGCCTTTCGCTGTTTCCTTGAGATTAAATGTCAAAACACTACAATGTTGTATTCTAGTTCAAATACCTACTTTGTCTAGTTATCTTTCGTTAAAATTAATTCAATTATTTGTTTCAATAAAATAATTTGAAAATTTCTCGTCGTGCGAAGTATTGTAACTATTTTCAGTCGAAAAACTTAAGAACCATTAATTAATATTCAAGGTTTGGTGTGTATTTTTATCTTTGGCTACATTTTCAACTAACAATAGTTGTGTCTAACCATATTGTCACTATATGGAGGACGAACAAGAGAACCAAAAGAACCAAAGATAGCTTATATTCTGTAAATCCAAGGTTTTTCTCAAGCACCAGCCCAGGACATGCAACACTCATACTGCAACAACACTATTGCACTTAGCAAATACCATGAATCATGTAAGAGATCTAGTTTTTTTCCTCAATTGCCATAGGGTTTAACTAGTGAACATTTCGTGCAACATTTCAACGCAAGTAACTGAAACTGAAATTTATACCATTTTCGTGCATCTTCGATAGATAACTACCATTTTTTTCAATTGTGTCTTAAGAGCTCACTCTAAAGTCACATAAAACTGTCAGTCTTTTTTAGTAAATTAAAAAAAAAAAAAGTATATATAATAACCGACAACTAGTCAGTCAATAATAATTGCACAATCTAGATCATCGACGGAGACTGGCCAGCCTCTCAGTGTTTGCAGGTTGCATTTTGGAGAGTGAGCGCAGGAGTTACACAATTTGATTTCGCCTATTCCGTTCCTTTACAAGACTACTAGACATCGATAGGGCTTCCACGTGTATCTGATGAACATTCCTCCATAAAACTTTCCAAATTCCTTTGCATAAGACGATCGCTTCATATTTTATTATGCACACGATCAAGGAATGTATATGCATATAGCATGGCAGTCTTCAAAAGAAGGGCGAATAGACGCCTTGTAGGTATGCCCGATTCACCGTCGGCCTCATCTACACTGTTTTTTATATTAAAAATAACATGTTTTCAAACACATCGTAGCCTCTAATCGTGTTGCAGCGTACAGTTCTTGTACCTGAAGTACAAGGGATTAATATGAAGCCATCAACACTACCCGCACATATATTTTACGACAACACGTACTTATCGCGTCAAGAAGTGAGTAATTACCATCAGCTTTACCATAACAATATGGAAATCACCATAGTTTGTAAAAGATTACGCGACGGCGCGCGGCGGGTCGACACCCGCTTCAAAAACAAGTCTCATTATCTTATCTCTCAATAACATTTTCAATTTACCTTTATTAAGTGCAAAATTAAGTAATATTTATATATACACAGGAAAGTATATTTTGCTGTGTGCGCTCAAGTGTATATCAAAACTTTACAATTCGAAAAAATTGATACTATTATTATTATTGATAAGTTATTTTCTACATAAAACTGAAATTAATCATCAAATAAAATCACGATGTTAATGTCGAAATAATAGTTAGTAGTATAGAGACTTTAGTTATAAAAAAGTAATCACGGAATTCTTTGAAAAGTTGGTTGTCTACATTACAGACATAGATTTTCATATAAATACCGCTGATATAATTTTTTAACGTACTATTTAATACAATCATTTTGTAATATTTAATGATTATGAATGCTTTATAATGCAAATACACAGACTAATTACCTCTTTAGTCTAACAAGAACTGTCCTCTCCGTAGATTCAGACAGACAGGTTGAGTGCGGTCAAGGTTAGTAGTTCGACTAAATATCAAGGACTCACTAAATTTACGATCAGATATTTATATGGTTAGGGTTTAGCAGCCATTATTATATTAATTACTACAGAAGCGAATTTAAAACGTTACAAATAAATCAATTAGATACTCATATTACTGTTTACAACATCTCCATCCATGCATTCAACAGAAAGACGTCCAATGTTCGATATATGTCTCCCCCAAAGATCTCCACAACAGCCAATGTTGCGCCACCCGCATCCAGCGGAATCCCGCGGTATTCACCAGGTCAACGGTCCATCTTGTGGCAAGGCCATTCGAGATCCCACTGACCACATCGGGCATCGTTTCTACGAGGAATGTGGCCAACCAGCTGCCACTTAAGTTTAGCAATTCTTCGAGCAATTTCGGTTACTTTGATTCTTTGGCGGATCTATTCATTCCCGATTCGATAACACAGTGAAAGTCCAAGCATATCCCTCTCCATTGCCCTTTAAGAAACTTTCAGCTTCCTTATTAGGCCCATTGTAAGCAACCACATCTCAGTGACGTATGTCATCACTAGCAACACACAATGATCGAAGACTTTCGTCTCGAGACACTGTGGTTTTTCGGACGAAAAGATTTTGCGAAGTACCTAACAACTATATGATCCCGAAAAGAATGTTATAAAAAAAGTAATTGATACATTGTCCATAAAAACCCACATAAATTAACTAAAATTATACTTCCTCAAAAACACTTCTAATAATGTTTATTTACCTGTTATCGCTATCAATTAATATCCAGCACAAGCATTTACAAACAAACTCTCTGTATCGGCACCCTTCATTTCTACTAATTACCAGCAAAATTCAATTATATGGGAAACTAGTAATTACTTTAATGATATGAGAGAAAATAAGTAACAATAGGTTATTTTAAAATTATACTCAACAAAAAGACGAAAGCAATTCTAAATGGGAAGAAGTTCTTTAAATAATTATGGTGGTTAGTAAATTTAAATTTATAAAAAAAGTAACCTCACATTGTTTCTTAAATTCACACAATTACAATTTAGTATATAATTTTGTAATATATTTTAGTGGAGACTTGTTAGTGGGCTGGACATGTCAATAGATTTTTTTTCCATTAAATCAGTTTTCTTATTAGTACAAATAAATTGTAGACTGTATTTGCATATAAAAGAAAGAAATAAAATTGAAGTGTCTGTTTGTAATATCAGAATAACGACTTTTACTATATACATATGAATCTACGTATATATGGTATCTATACCAAAAACAATTTTTTTTTAATTTTTGTCGTCCTGTCCGTCTGTCTGCTTGTTCCGGCTAATCTCCGGAACGGTTGGACCGATTTTTCTGACAGATAGCTGAAGTTAATAGGCGAAAATAATTAGGGATCCGCGTAAAGAAAATTAAAACTCATAAAGTTGTGAACAAAATCCGATTCAACGTGTTTGAATTCTAAGAAATAACTTTGCTTCTGTTTGTACAAAAAATCATTTTGGGCCTGTACAAAAAAATAGGGTCCATTCTTTTCCAAAGATTATTTAAAAACGATATTATGCAGTGAACATTTGTGCGGAGCAGAAAAAAATATCAAAGCGGAATCGCGGCAAAAGCTAGTTATACATATACACGAATACACATTCTTTTTTAAAATATTCAACAAGACCAGTTGATCAGTTAGAGTACTTCGAGTTCCAACAGAAACCGCTGAAGATGTGTTAAACTGATTTATAGGTAGGAAATAGAAAAAAAAGAAAATACATGTCTATGTCCAGATTTATGATAGTTTTTTTCTTACATCTACATTCAACGTGATCTAATTCGACTACATTTAAATAGTATTCTATAATGTTAGGTCACTAGATTTTATTTAGACCATTATAAATATTGCTAAAAATAAACCTGTCTATCAACCTTTTTGGATTTATTTTTAAGACATTTAAGAACAGATAAATATTTAAACATATATTTTGTATAATTCTACTCATATCTATGTCGTTTCAAAAACCTGAATTAAATTCTATAGATCTATTCTTTAAGAAGTTTGAAGGAAGATGAATCGAATATTTATTTTACCCTAATTAATAATTGACGAACACAAATTTCCCAATTAATTTGTAACAATAAACGAACCCTTGTTCTGAACAAATCGGTAATTGAATTTTTTTCTAAAAGATCGAACAAACACAACACTGTATATTAATTAATAGAACATATTAACATATAAAATGAGACAATAGGAAGACAATGGAAAGCTGGCGTAAACGCTAGGTTAGTGCTCAACGGATTAAAACACTTTCGGCGATTACGTAATAACTGCGCAACTTATTAATTTATTTAAAGTCATGTAAAATAATCGCCGTTTTCGGTGAGGTGAGAATTACTGCAAAATATTTACTTAAATATTTTTCATTACTGTGCTAAATTTATGTAACAGAATAAAGTATAGTTTTTTTACGATCACCTTTCAATTTTTAAATTTGTTAATTTATTTTTAAGTGTTTTTATTGTTAATTTATTTATCTTTAATACCAGCTGCCTGACCAGATACTTTATTTTATGTAGGCACTTTATGTTTCTTGGTCAATTAAGTGTTTTAAGAGATACATGTGTATATTTTAAGCCCACTACCTTATTTATATGAACAAATCAAGATCAAATTTGTACTTTTTAAAATAATTCATTTAAAATAACTTTGGGTAACGTACGATTTAACTTTATTCACAGTAATTCAAAATTCTAATAATTGAATAAACTTTCTATTTATAACTTATATCGTCATTAAGTGTACTTTTTGAAGAGGAAATGCGGGCAACGTTTATTCAATACAAACATAGTCCTATGTTTGCTCACTAGATAAACGGGTTTTATTCAAATTTAATGATTTTAATTTTTTAACGCGGGACCTTAATTTATTATTGAAAATATTAAGAAGCCTAAGTTACGCGGAGTATCTTCAGCTATCTAACAAAAAAAGTCCTGTCCAAATCGGTTCATCCGTTTCGGAGATTAGCCGGAACAAACACACAGAAACAAGACAAAAAAAAATTTTTTTTTGGTGTAGGTATTGTGTACAGGGTATATATACATTCATATGTATGTTTAAAAAAAACAAACACCACAATTTTATATATATTAACGACAACAAAAATTCATTTTCTTTGAACGATTATACATCGCGCTATGGTTCTGTTGTCTTCCATTATACATACATATATGTTTCGAAACACTCTACGCTTTTATGGTATAGGTAGCAGTCAAGCCGAGGTTCGAACCCTTATGCTAGTTACCTTTTGCGGCTGAGCGCCTTCAGCACTCTCCCCCAAACTTCGGTGAAGCTGTAAAGGCCCTTCCGGTCAACAGCATAAGTAGGTTAGAAAAAAAACAGTCAATGCTTCAATTTTATTTATTAGTATAGATATGGAGTATTCATGTGACCAACATTTACATGTAACTTAATAAAGTTGTTATAGTTATTTATATACCCAGCTCTATCTATATCTGTCTATTCTTATCAAATTTACATTTAGCATACCAATAGTTTGCGAGTTCTAAGAGCTAAATTGTACACGTATTACACAGTTCTGTACATATTTAAACAACGTGATTTATGTACCATATTTGAACAACGTTTAATTTTTAAATACTTTATCAAACAAAATAAGTGAGAAATCGTGGGTAAATTGTTTGGATCTGAAAGTACTCGATTACTAGATGCGATTGTAAAAGGCAACTAATGTATAAACCAGGGGATAGGCAGCACAGCATCCTCTGAGCACCACAAACATCAACTGCGATCGTCAACCCGCCTCCCAAGCGTGGCGATTATGGCAACCTCACCATTTTAAACGATACGAGTCGTTGTGGAGATCTTTAGGGGAGTCGCATGTCCAGCAATGGACGTATTTCAGTTGAATGAATGAATCCACGGGGGAGGGCTTTCGCGGCTTGCTTATTTTTTTATGATATGCAAGATTGGGGGTCTGAATGGGGAATACGTAAGCAATACTTTCTCATTAATTTTTGTTTTTTTGTTCAAAATTAATGCTTATGTAATCATTGGTCAGAGGTAAAAGATTTGCTTGTCATTGCTGACAAGGAGGGAGAGAGAGCGGTAAAAATGACTGTTTCGGAACAAAACGTTTTCCAAAGTGATGTTAGATCCGCACGAAGTTCACTACGTTAAAAAGGCAGTTTACGCGCACTGTTCAAATTTGTATAAGTCACAATAAATTATTTTACGCCATAGTTTATTTTTTACGTCCACTAATAAGTAGCGACACATCGCAACCGCCGCTACAATGACCAAAATTCTGCTTATGTAATACTGGAACGGCCCTATACTTGTTAAGTATACCAATGTATAAGAAGCATATTAGCATACCAGGTATACGATAAGTGTGTCGTTTTCACCAGATTTATGAAAAAGAGAGTAAAACTTTAAATAACTAATTGTCTCCGCGGACACTTGGGAGTCTTTTTAAAGAAAACCCCGTATATTTTTAAATATACTATATTGTTACAATTATAAAATTTATATAGGTAGCACTTGCGACAGTCTTATGCTACACATTTAATGAGAGTGCCGGAGTGACGCACGATGACGCGCGCGCAGGTATCCCCTCTCGGTTCGTCCCGCGCACGACCCTCGTAACGGCGTTAACATACTCCGCCCCGTTGAAAGGCTTGCCTTTCAATATTTAGAGAAGGTAGGGGGCAGAGACGATTGAAGGTTCGCCGCACACAGCCCTTCGAAGTAGTGACGTCTGCAACGCGGGAAATGCCGTCCTTTCCTGGGAACAATCTTTCCACTCGTCCAAGACGCCAACATAATGGTGGTACCGAATCCTCCTTCAATAAGACCATATCGCCAACCTTCAGACCATCTGTTCTTGTCTTCCATTTTTGTCTTGTCTGTAATTCGGCTATGTATTCCTTTTGCTATCGCATCCAAAAATGTTGTCGTAATTGCTCTATTCGTTGATAGCGTTGTAGATAATTAGTGTTAGCATCGTGAAGCGCAGGTGACGGAAAGGACGTTAGAGGTCTACCTATAAGGAAATGGCCGGGAGATAGGGATAGAAAATCATTAGGATTAGAGGACATCGGACACAGGGGACGACTGTTTAATATCGCCTCTACTTGTGTAAATAATGTTTGTATTTCCTCGAACGTGAGATGGCTATTGCCTATTATGCGTGAAATATGATGTTTAGCTGATTTGATTCCGGCTTCCCAAATACCACCAAAGTGAGGAGCATACGCGGGAATGAATTTAAATTTAATTCCTTCTTGAGCGGCGAAATCAGAAATATAATTATTGTTTAATTTTAGAAATGAACCTAGCTCTTTCGCAGCCGATACAAAGTTGCGCCCGTTATCAGAAAATATTTCCGCTGGCTTGCCACGACGAGAAATGAACCTTCGGAGTGTCATGATAAAGTCGTTTTTAGAAAGACCGCTTACTGCCTCAAGATGCACACACTTGAATCGTAAGCATATAAATAAACATAGATAACACTTTACAAGCTTACTACCACGACCTTTACGGTTCTGAATAAAAAATGGGCCGGCAAAATCGGTTCCTACTGATAGGAATGGATAATCCAAGGTTATACGCTGTACGGGAAGATGACCCATTTTAGGACACATAGTTTTTCCTTGGAAACGTCGACACACCCCACATAAATGTACAGTGCGTCGAGCTAAGTGTCGACCGTTGATTGGCCATATAGTTTCTCTAACCGCTGCTAATAATAATTGAGGTCCGGCGTGTAATAATTGAATGTGTTCGCGTTCAAAATAAATTTTAGTCAAATGATGAGACGCATCAAGCAATATAGGGTGTTTTTTCTCATATGGAAAATCTGACGCGTTGATTCTACCACCAACTCTAATTAGATTATCACTATCGAAAAAGGGAGATAATGATAATAATTTAGACTTATTGCTAAGCTGTTTATTTTGTGATAATAATTTATATTCTAAGGGAAAAGATTGTTGCTGAGCAATAGAACAGAGATAAAGAAATGATTTATTTAGTTCGCCTTTAGTTAAAAAACTGTTGCATTTTATTGATGGATTTTTAATTTTAAAGATAAATCTTTTAACATAAGCGTATATTCTTTGTAATTTAGTTATTTTTGAATAATTTTTGAAATTAATTATGCATTCCGGAACAACTATTGAAAACGATTTTATTTCTGGTATATCTGTCGATACTATGTTATGTTTAAGTACTGGCCATTCAAGTTCATTTTTAATTAAGAATTTAGGACCACACCACCACAGTGACGAGTTCTGAAGATGATTGGCATGAACACCTCTAGATATTAAATCGGCAGGATTATCAGCTGATGGTACGTATCTCCACGATGAAGGTTGTGTAATTTCAATAATCTCTCCAATACGATTAGCTACAAATGTTTTTAGATTTCTAGGGTCATTATGCAGCCACGCAAGTACTACACTGGAATCACACCAATAGACAACGCGAGAAGGTACGTATTTTATAAGTTCTTGTACAATTTTTCCCAATCTAGCCCCCAGCAGAGCAGCACATAACTCTAGCCGTGGGATTGTGGTTGGTTTTAAAGGTGAAACTTTAGATTTCGAACATAATAGGCTCACAGTTACTTCATTTAATTCGTTACTTGATTTCATATAGACGCATGCACCATATGCATACTGAGACGCATCACTGAACACATGAATTTCTGTATTATTTGAATTATCACATACAACTCTTCTTGGAATTTTTAAATTAGAAAGATGTTGATTATTGATTGCAAATGTCTTCCACGACTCTTGTAAGTCGTGAGGAACAGGATCGTCCCAATTAATTTTGAGTAACCACAACCTTTGAAGCATGATTTTAGGTATAATAATACATGGACTCAACAAACCAAGAGGATCAAATATTTTAAATGCGTTTGACAATATAGAACGTTTGGTCATTTTATCGTTAATGGGTATCGTTTTAATAGGAAAATGAAAATAATCGTTGGTAGGTGACCATCCCAAACCGAGAGTGCTACAAGATTCACTTATAATTAAATTATCTTGTATGTTATTGTGTGTAGATTTTTTATTATAGGGGGAAAATTACTTTTAAACTTTCTTAAAGGAAAACATGCTGAATTTAGTTTTTTTGAAACGGAATTTAAAATAAAACCTAATTCAATTTCAGAATTAGCTCCGGTAATTAAATCGTCGATATAGAAGTCATTTTGAATAATACCTTTAATTAATTCGTTATTACACTCCTCCCCAACCTTCCACAAACATTTAGTACTCAAATAACTTGCACTTGCGGTTCCGTAAGTGACAGTATTCAGTTGATATGTCTTTATAGGTTGGGACTCATCTGATCTCCACAAGATCAGTTGCAAATTGCGATCTTTTGTATTAACTTGTACTTGGCGATACATCTTCTCAATATCACCAGTAAGTAAGTATTTATATTGTCTAGCTCTGATTAATATCGAAAAAAGAGTATTTTGAACATTTGGACCTACCATGAGAATATCATTTAGAGAATATCCCGATGAGGTAGGCGCTGAACCGTCAAAGACTACACGAATTTTAGTAGATTCACTCGATTCTCTAAACACGGCATGATGACTTAAAAAATAGTTTGATATGGAATTTACTTTATGGCATTCTGACATATGTTGTAGCTTTATGTATTCATTGATAAAATTAGTGTATTGTAATCTTAAATCGCGATTTTTATGAAATCTTTTTTCCAAGTGTAAAAATCGTTTTTTAGCTGAATGATAGGAGTTGCCTAAACAATCAGGGTTGTCAATTAATGGCAGTCTGACACAAAACCTACCACTAATTAACCGTCTTGTGTTACTTTCAAAATGTTGTTCACAAGATTTCTCTATTGAACTTAATATAGAATGCTGTGGTAGCTCTTCTAGCTCCCAGAACTTAGTTATTGTATTATTGATCTGAGATTCTTCAGACTTATTGTTTTTATTGTTTACAATTGTAGTATTGCAGTGAATGTATTTTGATATAGAGGCTTGTATAGGACCTGTGATAAGCCAGCCTAGTTTTGAATTAATTAATTTTGGATTTTCGGGACCTAAAGAATATTGTTCGAATTGCATAATATCCCAAAATATGTCCGCTCCAAGTAAAATATCAATCTTAGAGGGTACATCGAAACCTGGATCGGCTAATTGTAAATGACTGGGTAGATTTAATTGATGTTTATTTATCGGAGCTTTTGGTAACACACCTGTTAGCTCTTCAAGCACAAGACAAGATAGTTTAGTGTTGTATGGTTGAATAGTCGATTTTAGTATTATAGTGCAACATTCAAATGCCTTGTTAGCAGAATAGTTGCCGATTCCAACTACGTTAATTGGATCTATTGATTCGGTATGTAATTGTAATTTATTTTTTATATTTTTAGTGATAAAAGAAGTTTGACTGCCGCAGTCTAGTAGAGCTCGTACTGTTTCCATAGTGTTGGTTACTGGATTATATGCTTGCACTATAGCAGTAGATAATATCACTTGATTGGTTTGTTTAGTAAATGTAACTATGGTATCCGATTGACTAGAAGTTGGAACACTATCAAAGTCATGAATTAATGTGTTATGGCGTTTCTTGCAATTCTTACACGGCCCTAATTTACACTGAGACTTATGATGGCATTTGCGCAAACAATTAATACAGAGATTGTGTTTTGAAATATCAGATAATTTTTCTTTTATACTTTTATTTTTGAAACGAACACATTCATAAATTTTATGATTTTCATTACAAATCACACAAGGAAATTTGTAAGTATTTTGATCTATAGTAGGACTTTGATTAGATGTAAAAGATTTAATAGTAGTGGTAATGCGGGAAGATTTTTTATGCATACTATTGTCATTTTTGTTACGATTTATACCTTCTAAAACATCTGCGCGATCTATGAGAAATTTCTTGAATTGTGCTAAATCGGGAACATCGTCAAAGGAATTTTTTTTTCTCTTCCCACTTCACCATTGTCCTACTGTCTAGTTTCGCAGATAAAATAAATATTAAAATATCATCCCATTTATCAGTAGGTCGGCGGCCTAAACTAGCTAGTGTGCGTAAGTTTTTAGTTACATGGTCTACCATGAACCTTAGCGAGCTTTCGGATTCTCGTTGTAGCGGTTGCATGTTTAATAAAGAATCCAGATGATGGTATATAAGCAATCTTTTATTATCGTAGCGCTCACATAAAAGATTCCATGCTGTATCGTAATTAGCTGATGACACTTCGAGGTTCGAAATAATACGCAACGCCTCACCTACAAGATACGAAAGTAAATAATGAAGTTTATGTATAGAAGGTATGCGCTCGTTATTGTGTATCAATGACAAAAACGTATCACGAAATTCAAGCCAACGAAAATAAGTACCATCAAACGGCGCGATTTGAATCTCGGGTAACTTGAAGCCGAGGTCGGTTTGGTTGTGATAGCGACCATCGGGCACACCCGAAGTATGTCGCGCATCGCTTTGTATGGATGCATACCTTTCGATATAACTTTTAGCTGTGGCAATGCAAATAATAATATCGTGTTCGATATTATCGCGTTCATCAATTTCTGAGTCAATATTTTTATAGTTTAACACTTCTATTTCACTTTGTAAGCCGTCGAATTTAGTAGATAATCCTTCAAATTTTGCTAGTTTTAGAGAAAGTTCGGCTAATTCGATACCCGACAAACTAGTATTTTCTTTGTTAATTTTATCTAAATAATTTCTAAATTTAGTGATTTGCCCTTTAATTGAGATTCGCTTTGTATTTAATTCTTTTAATGATTTTGTATTCGATTTATCGGCTTCAGTAGCCATTATGAAAAACAAAACAGACAAACTAAAAATAAAAATGTAACAGATATTATATAAAATGTAAAAAAATGAAATTATTAAATTTAAAACAATTCGCATATAAACCAAATAAATAATAAATCGCTCACGTTCCTCAATTTGAAAGTACGTTGAGAAGCTGGCTCTGCGATCGATTAACCGCGCGAAGTGTAGTGGGTATATTGGAATTTCTTGGTAGTGGATGCGCTTATCACGGATCTTTGCTATCTTGAATCTATGTATTCGAATTTGAGTCTTCTTATTTCACTGCTGACACCTCTCTTGTTATTGTTGCTTGGTTGTTGTCTATCACTGAATGCAGCAGCCCATATTGATGCGAATAATATCGTTCTCGTACGTAAATTATTTATTATTGTCCTGTCACGGTCGCCAATTTATGTCTCCGCGGACACTTGGGAGTCTTTTTAAAGAAAACCCCGTATATTTTTAAATATACTATATTGTTACAATTATAAAATTTATATAGGTAGCACTTGCGACAGTCTTATGCTACACATTTAATGAGAGTGCCGGAGTGACGCACGATGACGCGCGCGCAGGTATCCCCTCTCGGTTCGTCCCGCGCACGACCCTCGTAACGGCGTTAACACTAATGATACAAATCCAGATATTATATTTATTTGTTGACAAAAATGCTGCTCTTTGATGTAAAAATAAGGATAATGTAAAATGACTACTTCATAATAAAGAAATTACAATAGTGTGACAAGCACAGCAAATTAAATCCAAGAAAATCTCGGTAAGAACAAAGAGAATGTAACAATAACTTGTCTGCTTCCTTTAACCTTTACATCTTTTTGATTGATTTATAAATAACTCATCGATACGAATATCAAGCATCGTGAACGGAAATCGGTCGACTGATAGTGATAACGTAAATAATCTGTCACGTTTTTCGTAATAAAACATCTTATGTAATCACAAAAGATTCGTGTTACCGTAATATTTGTACAGTTTATTTTACATAAATATAAGAGGAAAAAAATCTTCGATCAGTGTATATTGCCAATGATGACTTACGGCACTAAGACATGGTTGCTTATAATGGGGTTAATTAGAAATATCAAAGTTACCCAAAGAAAAATGGAATGGGCTATGCTCGAAATTTCACTTCGTGATCGAAACAGTAAAGAAAAGATTCGCAGAAGAACTAAAGTAACCAACATTGCCCGAATAATTCCCAAACCTAAGTGGTAATGGGCTGGGTACATTGCTAGTAGAACCAATGATAGAGAGAGCCAAATGGTTCTAGAATGGCTGTCGCATACCAAAAGACACAGCGTGGGTAGCGTGGGCCGAATCCGCTGGACATGTTTGGGGAGACCTATATCAGTTATATTCCTTCGTATCCAAAAAGTGTTTTTTTTTTTTTTTTTTTTTTTTTTTTTTTTTTTTTTTTTTTTTTTTTTTTTTTTTTTTTTTTTTTTTTTTTTTTTTTTTTTTTTTTTTTTTTTTTTTTTTTTTTTTTGACGGGGGAAAATGCATTTACGCACTACCCTTATCTATTGTACTTAGGGGATCAAAGTCCCCCAGTACTCTAGATAAGGGGCACGGAGTGACGAGTAAATATATTCCTAACATTCCATATATTTAATCCTTTCCTATTACATTTTTTAAAGCTCTTTTAGTTTTTCTTAATAAAAAAAACAGTAAATCGATACCGAGAAATGTCAAAAATATGGAAAAGATTACAAAGGAAAACAAAGGTATTTGGAAAGTAAAAGCGTTTTTCATTGTTCATTTATTTCAAATTCATACGATCTTAACAAAAACTTACAAATAAAACAAACAAATTCTGCACTATTGGTGACTACTGATAGTATTATACTTTTAAAAAGTAAACATTCCGTAACATATTATTCATAAACATATAATATTTTAAAACATTAAAAATTATAATGAATTTTGACTATTTATATACTTCTTAATTAATAACCTTTTCCACCTAACAACAATTTAACTGATTTACTAGTATCGTTTTATTTATGTAAGTATAATAAAATAAAAACCGTAATTTATATAAAAGTTCACGTTCGAAAGCTAATCGCTTGAAAACTATTGAATCCATTAATATATAATTTTCAGATTAATAAAGGACTAAAAGCGAGAAAAGGTCTGGGACTTCGTTTCCAAAGGTAAAGGAAATTGGATGGTCCCTGAAAAATAAGACTATACACTCTATGTATTTAAGCAAGTATTGAAATTTCCGATTGGAACTGAACGTTATCTTTCTATATTGGAATACTTCTTTATTCATATAATTATTATCTATTTATGACGATGAAGAGGTAAGTTCTCAATTTTGTTAAATAGTTGCTAAATTGGTCGTGCTCCAGTTAATTGAGTTATTGAGAACCACAGATAAAGTTATTTTGCATGAACGCCAGCTGGCAGATGATAAATAATCTTATACCTATTCACTTATATTATTGTATATCGTCTGAAAAGGTAAGAATTGAGGTTTTATTCGCCATAACAGATGGTACACGTAAGTCAATAAAACATTATATTCCTGGTTATACATGACATGCCATTTTACTATAACCGGTTAAGAAATTATTTAAGAACTATTTCGATACCAATACCTGTATTTTTTTATTTCATATATATAAAATTTAGGATCAATCTGATTAAGTAAATTCAAAGATCAAAAATCTGATTATATCGATTTTTTTATTAAGTAAATTATCTTTATTGTCAGTTAAAAATTTACTTCAATTTAAATACGGTAATATATAAAAACTACAATTTATTTTAAACGATTTCAATTATGAATAAATTTAAATACATTAATAAATTTATTTTATTATTATAATTATTATAAATTATAAAATTAATCGACAATTAACATCTTCCAAAAATCATACAATACATATAAATCTGAATTATGAGACATTTTAAACGAGAAAATTAATATAAAAGTCCATAACTACAAGGATATATACGTAACTGCCTCGGTGGCGCAGTTGTATTACGGTGCGACTGCCGTTCTGAGGTCTCGGGTCCAATCCCCGGGTCGGGTCAAGTTGTATTGGGTTTTTGTACTCAGTATCATCCCGGAGTTTGGAATTTGTGTCCGATATGGCGATAGGCTCGTCCCCTGTCACATCTGGGACGGAACTAAGCTCGGCGAAATGTGGGTGGTGTAGTTCGCTATTTCACCTCTGCCTAACCCTTCGGGGATAACAAGCATGAGCTTATGTTATATTTATGTTATGTCATATATACTGTGTAGACTTTGTTACGAGATTTCTTGTAATCACAAATTAATAGTAATCTGTAAAGTATATTGATCATTAGTAGAATTTGAATGGTGGTGCATCTAAGTTGAATCAATACATTTCGAGAATACCAAAGTGATCATTTGATTACTAGATTCCGGTCTTCCACCGTAGACATATTTTTGTGTATTTTAGTTGATCTTTAACCAGCCGTATATTAACTTGCTTTAACAGATAAGTCCACACTTTAAAGATTCATTTCCATTTCATTAAACATTTCAAAAAACTTTTAATATATTTTAAATCACGTCCTATAAGTTTCTCATCTTCCTAGCATTGATAGGTATGTAGCATTTTAAATTATTGTAGTAAAGACCTTCTCCATAAGTTATCTACTTATGGCGCCTATATAATCAATAACTGTTTATTATGAAATTTTGTTTTTACATTTGGTAAATCATTAATGTTTAAAAGACTAAACTGATACGAATAATATTATTCCTGAATACGTATATGTTATCGTTAATGTTCCGAAGCATAATTTATATTTAGAATTGCAGATGACCTCAAGCTAAGCTGCAATTCCGTGAACGAACGATAATGATGTAGTTATGATATCGGACAATATAACGAATGAGCGAAGTCCGAAAATGATTTGGACTTATATTGATATTAATTCTCTAAATGTTTTTGAACGTACCAATATAAATTTAATTTTAAAGTAGTAAAAATATATATTTACACATAATAAAATTTGAATAGATAAGTATTCTCCAAATAAAAAGCAAATTTTTATTTCCGATTGTATTGCAAATTAAAAATGGCAGTGTTGACTAATTTGCAGTATAATTAATATTATAATTCACTTCGTCCAAAAATTTAAAATGAACGTAGTATTTATATAATTAATGCAAAAATGGTAAAATGACTTCTATTTACACGAGATTATAGTTTTGATATTATACATGTAGTATATAAAACAGGTTCTGTCGTATTCTCAGAATGTGACACATCACAAACGGTTGCATTCCGCCCACTTTTATGATAAATTTAAATAAATAAACTATCGCAGCATATTGAAGCATCATATAACGATACACAATATTAGTTCTGAGGTATATCGCACTCATGACATCTTCGAAAATAAGCAGAGATTGCATAAGTAAGTATAGACATATTCAGCGCGATACAACAACAACCAACGCAATGTGTCTCAATGTCTCTATGTAAATGGTCACGTATGACTAAACCGATCTAAAAATAAACTCCCCGCCAGGGATGGGTATAGAGATAACTGGACTAACTCGACCGAACTGGTCATATTATCTACTATAACGTATCCAAATATAGCCCATGAAGGATGGAAATAGCCAGAAAATTAATGCACGACACGTCAAGTTGACGTCAGATTAATGTTATTCTATATTTATGAATTGTATTGTATTTAATTTGTGTATATAGGTTTTTGTTAAAGAAATAGTGAGAATATAGGCGTATTATATAGACATATTACATCAAACTAAATTGTCGTTAGTTTAGTTATAATCTTATGTATCTTCAGTAAAATGGTTTGTAAAATGCTATTGCCATCTTAATATTGACACAATTTACAAGAGATAAAAGGTCTACATTAGTAAAATATCGTTAACAAAGAAGCATTTAAGTTATTTCCTTGAAGTGAACTACCAAGCGATAGTGATTTATACTAGAACAACAATGACATTAACACAACAAAGATAAAAGGTGTTTATACTGCGTGCGAAACTACCGGAACACAGTAAATCAAACATCGTTTTAAAATAAACATTAGTATTTGGGTATTTGAAATAGATTTTTGCAACACTGATAATTATACTTTGATGTTTATTTCTGTACTGTAATGTGTTGGTTTGTAGTTTAAATATGTGAATATTTTCGTCGATAGATAAATTTTAAAGTGGTAATTCTTGGTTCACTTTAGCTTCACGTTAAAATTTCACGAAAATGTTTATTGATGTCTGGCCGTACCCGCGATTTTGCTCACGTGGAGTTAAGACCACCCGTCCCGTCCCATCCCATATTTATTAGATTTTATGCTTCTAATTCAACTGATTGATAATTTCGCAGAGAAACGGTAAGTTGATGTAGCTGAATTGTAACATTCATATTTTTTGTTATTCGTTTTTTAAGAACCATAGAAAGACGAAATATAGATTAAAATTATAGCTAATTTGTCTGCTATAGCACAAAGGTTTCTTTTCAGAGGAAGAGAATTTCATCGAAATCCGTCAAGAATTTTATTTACTACAAATTTTTGACTTTTGTCCGTTATCGTGAACAACGATCTGCGTTTTATAGAATAAAAAGTATCTTTTATGTTACTTTATAATATTAGTTATCAATGTATCAAGTTTCGTCAAAATTGGTTCTGTACTTTTAGACTGATACGCATACACATGGACAGATAAGCAGACAGACAAAAATTCTGAATAAAATATCTTTGGTTTATCTGTATCGATAACAAAGTCCACCCCGATTATAATTTTCAAAATATATTTAATGTACAGATTCAGCCTAGTTACAGTTTTATTATATGAACAGATAAAATAAAAAAAAACATTTGAAATGAATTTACAATTAATTTTACTAGTTTTAAATTTACAGAATATTTCCAGTTAAAACTTGTTCATATTAGCATAAGAATATTCATTAAGAGCGCATTATCTTGGATACTCATAATATAGAGTAACATTTAAATAGTTATCTCCTCGGTTACTGTATTTACCTAAGTGCCTTCTCCCATTACATTGTAATCGCAAATTGAAGTTGACAAAATAGATGCATTGAAGGCCATTTACGTCAGACACTACCCAAAGACATAAAGATGATTCCTTTTATAAATTGCCATTAAAATATATCTAATAATATTTGTTTGTACAATGTTTACACAAATAAATAATAATAGGCTGTTTTATGATAATATATCCATCTCCAAAACATCTCAACATAAACAAGTTAGTATTGACGAAATATAAAAATAGTTCCTTTTATGAAATGAAAATACTTGACAAGAGGAGTGAAAGTACTAAATATGTGCTATTATTTGAAAATAAGATATTTCAAGTAATTAGTAAGATTCTTAAAAACATTACGATTATTTGATATATTATATTTGGGAAAAAAGTTTCGTCGCATTTTATATGAAAATTCAAGACATTTTTTTCCAAAGTGTATATACATTTAACTACAGTATAATTGTATGTGATTTTATTCGACGACTTTCTGGCATCTTGTAAGTAGTGCCATGATCCTGTTGCTGTAGGAATTTTGGGATTTCTGATCAAAAAACGCGACAAGTAGTGTTGGCAGTACTCTCTAAATGTTAACCTGACACAGCTTAAAGAATTATGAAGAGACCGAAATAGGTAGAAATCTGAAGTTTCAAGATTAGGGCTATACGGCGGATGCATTCATATCCTTCAGCCAACTCTCTTAGTTTTTGCTGAGTGGCTATATATGTGTGTGGTCTAGCGTTATTATGATAAAAGACCACACCCGTGATTGATCAATTCCAGCCACTTTCTCTCAACTTCTTGCTTTAATCCCATTAGTTGTTGGCAGTAGAGATTCGAATCAATACTTCTTCTCAGCGGTAAAAGCTAATAATGAACAATGGCCTTCTAATCCCACCATACACACAGCATCACCTTATTGCAAGTTAACCCAGGTTTTGCCACAGTCTATAAAGACTGATCGACCTTCAACCACGACCTTTTTCGCACGTTCTTGTCGTACGTGATCGACTTTTCATCACCAGTTATCAAGCTCTTAATAAACGGTTAGGTTTAATTACGTCTCAATAAATAATCGAAAAAGGGGAACGGTTCATTAGATTTCTTTCTAATTTCTTCATTAGATCCTGACTAAAATAAAAAACAAATGTAAAATAGCTGGAAATCACATTATACTAATTTGTTTCTTTTTTTTAAATATAACCTTTTAATGTCATCAAAACCTACCAGATATAAATAGTACAGCCAAAGAGTTTTTTATTACAACTTCATAATTACTATACGCGAAAAGATTTTTTCTTCGACCTTCATTTTCGTACCGATTATCTTTGTAGGACTGATAATAACAGATACAGATACATATAATGACAGTAAAGTGCAACATTAAAATTACCTACTTAAGATGAAGCATTATATATGCATATTTTTTTCATAAATGTTTACAATTCGACTTAATTTACTTATTCGATTTAATTTTAGGAATAACTTCACACTGATAATAGCAAAGACACTCAATTTATAATATATAACATTTCGATTTTGCTAGAATTAACTTGATATAGTAGAATAATTCAGATAAACTAGTTATTGTATGAATCTAAAAATCTGAAATATGTTAAATTTATATTAGCTATTGTATAATAAAAGTTATAACTAAAACGGTTCCTAAGATACGGCTTGTAAGTAATAAATAATTAATAGGTCGTAAATTGTAACCTTGACCAAACAAACGTAACAATTATCTACACATTAGCGTCAATAATACCAATAATATTACAATAATAGTATTATACATATAGTTTGTACTAAAAATATTTGCTAATAATAAATCTAAAACGCGATATAGCTTAGATCTAACAAAACAAAAGGAACCTTTATTTTATTATATTTTAAGCCAGATTAAAGTCTAGGTAATTTCGCAAATATGTTGAACATATCTTTTTAAAAATTAATTCCTCGGACTAATACCGATGTCCATTATATCTCACTTTTGCTTTTTATTAAAAATATATATATCTATACTTTATGAATGATGATTTTTATTATAATCTTACGGAAGTGGCAAAATATTATGCCTATAGCTGTGTTGCATAAAAACAACTTAGTTACTAATAGAGGACTTGCATAACTTGAGAGTCATTGATATGAATAGTTAAATAAGGAATCAGTAATACATGTACATACTGTTCGCATAGATTAAAGTTTAAATGTACCTATACAAAAAAAATCGTCAGACGATGTTAACATTTTAAGGATACAGAAAATTATTAATGTAAACTCACGTCAAAATTTAGTACAATACCCGCTTTGCCCGCTGCTTTACCCGCTTGGAATTCAGACAATTTCCAATTTGCCTATGTTCTCGGCCCGAATGTTATATATGGCATTACCAAATTTCATAAAAATTCGGTTCAGTAGTTTTTGCTTGATCGGCGAATAAATTAATAATCAGACAGTCAGACAAAAAAATTTAAAACCATCGAAATGTGTTCTGTAGTCAATTCTGAAGCCCCGCATAGTATTCTTTCTTAAATATCTTCAAAGTACAGATTTCGTCTCGTTAGCTTCTTATTATAAGTATAGATGAGAGATATTTGGAATACCGTGACAATAAAATGTTGCATTTGTTATATTTCTATGCGTTTCACTATTTATTAATAATGTTGCATACACTTCATTATTATGTTTTTGTAATAAATCTTGATAAACGCTATTCATACATTATATAAATATGTGTGAAAAGTATGCTAGATGTTACTACAGAATATAAACTATAATACTATCATACCATATCATTGAAATCGGTTCAGTAGATTTTGCGTGACTGGCGAACTAATTAATAAAAAAAACAGATAGACAGACATAAAAAAAATTAAAAATGTGTTTAAATCTGTCAAAATGTGTTCTGTAATCGATTCTGAAGCCCCGCGTAGTATTTTTTATGAAATATCTTCAATGTAGAGATTTCGTCTAGTTAGTCTATTTTTATAAGTGTAGATAACTTAGTTCACGTAGGTATTGCAAACATCTCGAGTCCCTTTGATATACAAGAATCATTTACATTATCATACAAGACACTTGTAACAAATATTTAATTTACGTCATAACAATTCTTAAAATCTATTAGAGATTCAATGAATGATACATATCTGTGCACAGCATCTGCGTTTTGTTATGCTCGTATTGCATGCAGTATATCATTATCAATTATTCTGCTTCAAGCACTTTTCAATAAGTAACGTGACTCAATCACGTTGAATGAAAATCTAATAGTTTATCTTTAGCTAACTAACCGTAGTTAATATTTGGAATGTGAATTTGATACGCAAAATGTTTCATACTTAAGTTTAAGTCGTTTGCTTACTCGTTAGGAAAATAATACAATGTAAGCCAATTCCACTTCATCGTATTGTTGACTTGATGACTGATGTCAATCCGAGCAGATTGTTGGGCCAACATTGTTTGTTAGGCCAGCATATATGTACGTATTGTTGTGAATTCACATTATTATATATTCTTGTAAATAGTATTTAATTAGTAATGCATTATCGATTGTTACTGAAAGAAAGCAAGCCGAATTTTGAGAAAACTAAACAAATTTAAATTTGAACTTTTTCAAAGATTAGATCGTGTTTAAAAATTTTAATATAATCTCTAAATTATTTAATTTCTCGGGTTTCAAATCAAGTATGGTTCTTTTTTTATTTCATTTTTTTTTATTTATAATGGGGTTTTATACTTAATATCTGCTAGCGCTATACAATGAAACATAAAATGACTCTACATAAAATTACTAGAGACATTTCTCCTTACTACTAGTTAATAATCTATTTCAATTGTATACTAGCAGAGGCGGACGTCGCACGCATGATTTTAAGCATGATTTAGGAAGATCTTTGTCTTTATAAGTAATAAAACATAAAGATTTGTATATCCTTAGCTTACAACATTAATTTCTCATTCTCTAATAAAAAAAAAAATTAATTAAAAATCTGCTACATCAATTTTCTAATTATATGTAGACCAAAATTTTAGTTTTAGTATTAATTTTCGTATTAACTAATTCGACATATCATTTTACCAATGTACCAGGGTATTTACTAAATGTATTGCTATTGCATAACATCAGAAGTAGGAGCATTTGAATAAATAAATACCTATCCGTAAATTTTACGCGTGTGAATGTGCATTTTGGGAAATCAGCAGATTTTGAACAACTCAACTTGGAGTTTAGTTTCAGTTGTATTGTAAACCTAAGGAAACATATATAATACATATCAATAAGCTTTTTCACATAAATTTGGGAATAATGTTATAATTAAAACATGAAATATAACATGAAAAAAGTTTTTGACGCAAATCAGTAAATAATGATATTGCTCATTTTAAACATGATAATTTACATAAACACAAAAAAAATGTGATTCATATTTTTGTGTTGAACATAATAACATCACGGGTATATTTCCGTTCCACGTTATTAAGCCAAAATATCAATACAGAGAAAATAAATAATTATATAAATCAATCGACTTCCTTGTTACGCCAAATCATAGAAATGAATAGCTCAATCTGTATTAAAGCCAAAATCAACAGGTAGATAAACTAAACTTTGTCTATCTGGCACTATGCCACACTTTGCACGTGTATTATAGCGTGGTAAAGAGAAATATAACCGAATGATTCCTTTTTTATTATGGCATAAAACTTTTCAAACTGTTATTTCGCGAATATAAAACTTTAAGTACGAATCATCGTGTATATAAATTCATTTATAACAGGATGTTAACCCCCAGAATACGTAAGATTTCCGCTTAACCTCTGGCTATAATAAATATAATATTTACCTATCTAAACTTTTGATATTATTACTTCCAATGACCCTCTGGAATCATTAACAGATCTGGCTGTTAGCCATATAGAATGCCAATAATAAAGCCGCATCCTTTTCCTATGCGTTGAAAAATGATGTCAGCATAGAACAATTGACTTTTCTAAACACACTACAATTTATTACCTTGCCGTATCCTATTTATTAATAGCCACCCCATATCGTCTAATATACCCTTTAAATATCATAGTGTATTTTAGATACATCGGAATAGACACAAATAATTGCTTAAAGTGATTTGCACTTCAAAAGCAAACGATCCGTTAGATTCTGGATTATTCTTAACTCGCTAACTCACAATAATAGTATTGTAATATTCATTTGTTTATTCATGTTCGGACAGACCGCAACAACTTACCTATATTTTTATCCCATTGGTATTTAAATTGCTGATATAGAGTTACTGCATATCATGTTTAAAATACATAAGACGACCAAATGCATCACGAAGCTTGTCAATATAAAATAATTATTTTTCTCATTCGACTAACGACTTATACTAAAATATTTTTTAACAAAAAAGGATTTCAAATAGGAAACTAAAAAGTAAAAATTAAATTTACTTACCACGAAGTAATAAGTATTTGATTTAGTTAATCATAAACCGATAATCTTATCATAAGTAGATAGTTATTAATATTTAAATCTCATTCAATTATGATTATTTCATTTTAGTATTTTTTTCTTTTGTTTTATTTCAACATTTCATATCTTGAGTACATTTGTTATGTTAATAGTTACTAGATGTCTATCTTAAATATGAACCGTCTTTCATAAGATTGTTGTACCATTTACTTGACACCGACATCAACATTGTAAAATGATTATATTATATAATAATTTCTGATTAACTAAATCAAAATACCTATTACTTTGTGGTAAGAAAATTATTTTTTTTACAGTTATCTGTTTGAAGTTGTTTTTGTTTGTTAAAAAGTTTTAAATTGGGCAGTTACAGGGAACTAACTACACTAGAAAAAGCTGTTATAGATCTAGGCAAAAAAATTTCGCCAAAGGACAGGTGTATGTTGCTCTGAGTTGTGTCAAAATCTTGGGAGAAATAGCGTTGTCTGACTTAGATTCAAACAAATTATTGAGTAGGCCACACGACGAAAGAGCATTGCTGAATATGACGCGATTACGCAACCTAAATTCAGTTTCAAATTGACTAGTAGGTAATGTTTGTCTACTATATCTATACTAATATTATTATAAAGAGGAAAGATTTGTACTTTTGTATGTTTTATATGTTAGACAATAAACTCAAAACCTACAAAAATTTGGTATGGAGATAGTTTGAAATCCAGGGAGTGACATAGGATTTTTATTCCAAAAATCCCACGGGAACGAAAACTACGCGGGTAAAATCGCGGAGAGCAGCTAGTACTACTTATTATACGATTTCCGAATTATCTGCGATTTTCGAAGGTTCCTCTCGATTTCTCTATGATGCCATCATTCCTGATCCTGGTTTCCTTATCATGGGACCACCCTTGGGATATCTCCTTTCCAACAAAAAAAGAATCATCACATTGGATTTATAAAGGACCGCGAGGAGTTATCCGCGAACCTTTTTTGATTTCGGATAAAAATAGATATCACAGAGAATTTACTACAATAACTACTACTACTACAACAATATGATAATCTTAATTACTGGAGCACAAGCTCATTATGATTCGAAAGTATTAGGATAAGAAACGCAATTTTGATAACCTAAGCACATAAACAAAGGCACCCGCTGTTCATTCATATTGATGGTATTACCAACTACGTCTTGTACATAGTAATATTTAAAAAAAACTTTTACGAATTCGCCGATTGAATGTAAATAACTGCCGACTTTGGAACAAGCCGAGGCTAGTTACTATGCGAAAATATCACGGACGTGGCCAAAATATAGGTATTGAGTAACCTTAGACGAAATAGGACTACAAAAGATCACATCACTGTGTGTGGACTTATATATGTTCGTGATTATTTCGAATTACAAAATTATGCAAGTACGTGAGTGAGGGAGTCTTTTTAAAAAATATTTTCATAGTCCAACATCTACATTTTAATTAGATTAATGCCGACCGAGTGTGGTTAACGGCTAAAAAAACATTAGTAAGCTCTATGCTATGCATTCAACTTAAAGCAATCTGATCTGATATTTCTCAACACGAGTACCGTATTTGAATGTATAATATTATGTATGTATAGTATTCGGCAGATTTACTATACATTCGTATTCGGTTAAATTATCGAATATTCGGCAAATGGTGATCCAAATTTTTTATTTTATTAAACCTTATATTGTTTACTGAGCATGATTAATAAATTTAATGTATTAAAATTCTTAAAATTAAAACCAGAATTAGAAGTATTCATCATCATTTTAAATAAATTACAATATTTCCACAGAAACCAATTTTTGTAGTTTCTACTTAGAGTCACGACAGATTATAAAATTGACAATGGAATACACTCTTTTAAATCTTTATACATTTATTAAGCAGATAATTTAAGATAACTAAAAGCAGATGAGTTTGGCCGAATATTCATCCGGTTAAAGTTTGTGGAATATTGGTTGGTATTCGGTAAAACTC
Organism: Samia ricini; assembly: GCA_014132275.2. Taxonomy (NCBI): domain Eukaryota; kingdom Metazoa; phylum Arthropoda; class Insecta; order Lepidoptera; family Saturniidae; genus Samia; species Samia ricini. Next base: position 9,547,631 of record AP028159.1, read on the forward strand.
ACGTATGGTCCATCTCTAGTTATTTGTTATTACAAATATATAGGTATTTGCATATATCCTCTACTAATTTTAAAAACATTTTTACAGTCAAGAAAAATTTAAAAAGATTTATTTTACAAAACCAAAAAATAACCTACAAGTATTTTTTTAATTCAATTCGTAAATTTGAAGTCTACATTTAGCATTTAGTTTTTTTTTTTTTAGTTTTGAGTAAGATTTCTATTTAAAATTATGATATAATTTCTTCACTCTTGAGTTTTTAAATTTGCTTCAAAAAATTGTTTTTCTATGACTCTATTTATTTTTATTTTTGTTATGTTCTCGTAATTTGTAATTTTGAAAGTTAGGCGCGAAGTGTTTATACATATATATATTTCTTTTCTTATGGCTGGAAAAAGGACTGGCTGAAAAACACTCATAAAACGGTAAATGCTATCGCCGATCCTTATTACCATGTTTTTTTTTTTGTTTATATATTTGTAGTTTTCCTTATAAATTTTGTAATGTACCTTAAATATGGTAATAAAAGAGTTTTATTTCTTTCTTATCAAGTACCTATAAATGCGTTCCTGCAGCATCACTTGGGATCCATCACCCAGTACTTCTAGGCTTAATGTGTTTACCATCTTGTAACATATCGTAAGTAATAGTAATATGTAACAAAAACATGAGTATGATAAGACTAACTCGACTAAAAAAAACTAGGCAGCCATGGGAACTGCCGACAGAAGCACGAAATAAACACGAAATAAATGTTTTTTAATGTTTCATACTTTTTGAATTGAAATTATTAACATAACCTAACATTTAACATATAATATTTGTCTGGGATTTGTTTTAATTTAATTAACAATCGGAGCAATTATTATGTAGATTTTCACATAGGTAGTTTATTCGTAACCAAAAGATACGACAGGCAGCGTTAGTATACATTTTATTATTTATCTCTGAGCGCCATCAGTTAAACTCCATCGTACTGTAGCATGTTGACGGCTGACGTCATAGTATTGGTAACGCGAATCTATAAGTTTTTCCCTACCTAGTATCGCTCAATGCCGCTAAAAAAGTTTTCACTTCAATAACAACTATGGTACCTTCACGCTACGGTTTTATATGTGAATACAGACGCTTTGTGCATCTTGTTATTAATAATGACTCATTATACCTACTAGAAAACAACGTATCGTTTTTATTGCAAAATAGTTATAGCAAATAGTTAGTTCTAATTAATGATTATGGTAATAATTTTATCTGTTTAATTGAAGTGGAAATGAACTCAAGGAATAATTTAAAGCAGCAGTAACTTTGAACTTCAAAATTATAGCTTCTTCAATCGTTTCATTATTTATGTTATCCTTGTACTATTTTAAATGGAACTCGTCTGGTTTAGTTTAAGTGAATAAGCTCCTGTGTTAGTTTAGTTCTAGATGTCTATTATAACAGTGTATGAGTCAATATTCAAGAATGCGAAAGCTACAGATCATTATAATTTAGACTGACAAATCATGTCACTAATCTCTTTATTCTTACGGCTTTATAATTATTCATACCATTAATAAATTACTCTCATTGTCTAGTTAATCATGAAGGAATCGAATTAAATATGTAAGTGTAAAAAAAATGACAAGCAAAATTCTTTGGTTATAATTAATCTAGCATCAGTTCCTATATATTTTTAATATTTATAAATTGATATACCTATTGCATTTAAAAACTTTTCTTTATATAGTATAAACAAAGTCGTTTTCTGCTTTTGTCTTCCTTCTGTTTACCTGGTAATTTCGCTTTTGAGCATCAGATAGATATTTTCTCAAGGAAGGTTTGTATCTATCAAATATCCTGATTAAGCGAATATTTTGTAACCAAGTCGACATAAAAACCAATTTTTCTAGCTTTTAAGCAGGCTAAATATTTAGAGACACTAGAGAACTGTAGATCTTCAAAAATTCTAAATAAAACCCCACGATGGCATTATTTCGTTGGTTGTCTCACAACAACAAAGATTCTCCCTAGATCCATTTCTAAAGTTAACGCCGTCGATGTTGCGGAGAGAAGCTAGTTATTGTATTTACAAACATTATGTAATTGATATTAATACCTATATATACATATATATATATAGCATTACGCCTGTCACCTATTAGGGTAGGCAGAGACTACATCTGCCCACTTGCTACGATCTTGACACACGTCTTTCGTTTCTTCTACTTTCATGAGCACTTCTATACATGCTCGTCGGTAATAGGTACTTGTCTAGTTACCTTTATACATTTAACAACGCAAAATATGTATAGACAATAACGTATGTATTATAAACCATTACAAATCAAGTATTTCCTAACCGATGATTGTGTATAGTCAATCCTAGTAACAGAATAATATTTTTACCTTACGTATTTGCGATTCGACACACGTCTGTACCTCGAATGGTTGTTATTCAAACGAGTCACGTGTTCTGACGAAGTAATACATTATTACATGTTTTGCATCGTTGCATTATTCATACTGGATGGCAACTTAGAGTGCTATTCGAAAGAAAAATTAGGTTGCTTTATAACTAACTCTTCGTAGACTAGGAACGTGTGTTTTTAGAATATCTAATTATAGTTATTACAATTTAGAATCACAAGGCTGAATACTAAATACAGTGAATTAAATTAATCAGTTATTCAATGTAGGTAGTTTCCAAAAATATAAGATTATTAACCTTGAAATTTTTAAAACGAGGATGACGTTAATTTATTATGAAGTATTTAAAATTTAGTAAGTATATCCTTACATATTCATGAATTTCTTACTAATTGTTTAAAAGATTTATTTTAATTTAATCTTTGAAAATATTAAAACAACTACGTAACTAGGGGCATTTTAAAATTATATCTAGTTAATATGTCGATTAATATATAGTTAATAGGAAGACAAGAAAACAATGGAAAGCTGGCGTAAACGCCAGATTAGTGCTCAAGGGGTTAAAGATGAGGAAAATACCCTTCAATGTTTATTTTTTTAATTTTGTTGTGTAAATTTCAAAGTCGCCACAAAGTCAAGGTAAATAAATGGATGGTAGGTAATGATGTAAAAACAAAAAGCTATTTTCAACGGATCACTGACTAAACAACAGACCTTGGTATCAGTGGAAATGCTCATCTATTTTTAATTTCAATATCAGAGGTCAACATAATGAAGATGACCTTCTTACAATAAGTAGACTTATAAACATCGTTCGTGGTCGCTGCACTACAAGATAATATTACTGAAATGAATACTATATTTGAATATAAACAAAATGTTATACAAAATAAATGTATAAATACATAGGTATGTTCTAGTAACCATATATATGAAAATTTTAATACAGAATGATCATTAGTATATTTTTTTTTTAATTTTAAAAGTATATATATACTCTACATTTCATTTTATATCGATAATTAAGTACACACGTAGTAACATTTTATCATTTATTCTTAGGTTTGTTTGTTAACTTGTAATGTTCGTTTTAAGATAGGTAGTTACGACTTTAAAAATGCAGCTACGTAGCTAAATATAACAATATATAATTATAAATAGATATTCATTATTAGGTTTTTTTTAAAGAATTCTTTGACTGATAATAATGTATATGTTTTTTTTTTAATTTTAGTACATTGTAAGTACATAGTGTAGGTACTGTTGTTGGTGTTATTTCCATTTATATTATGACACGGAAATTCCATTTAAAAACCGAATGCCTAACAGCATGTACTGAATAATACTCAATACTAGTGACTGTAGAGAGTACGCGTTTACCGTAAAAGTAAATATAACGGTTAGATAAATAACTATTACAGATTATAATTTACATCAAAGCTGCCGTTATGATGCTGATAACACTGAGAGTACGATAATATTTTATCAAATATTTATTGATTCGCTTCATATCACATGTCATATGTTATTTAATAAAAGCTACTTCCAAACACGTTTAGATCTCAAGGGCAATAATCTGTTCGAGACAACGTTGTAATACGAATTCATAAAATAAAAATGCAACGTAAGGTAGTATTAGGTAATATATATATACTCGCTTTGGCACCACGGTCTGGTTTGTAGTAAAGGCGCAGGTCGTATTTCGCGTGACGCCACCCTCAACGACGTTTTACGTCGGGCTTTTACCAGTGTTAAAGTACCAGCCAGCTTAGAACAGCTTAAAACCTATTGGTTTAGTGCGTGACTATGGCAAAAGACCCGATGGTACGATTATGCTGCCCTTGGCGAGGGTTACATATTTGTCCCGTTTGAGGTCGAGACTCTGGGTCCATGGGGTCCAAGTGCTCATACCCTTTTTAAGGAGCTCGCGAATCGTCTAGTCGACACATCTCGCGACCAGAGTGCGGACCAATTTTTCGCACAGCGAATTAGCATTGCCATCCAAAGTGGCAATGTGGTCAACCTTCTGGAAACCTTCCAGTCTGACGGCGACCTGGACGTCAAACATTATTTACAGTGTTTTAGGTAATAGTAATAATTAGGTACTTTCATTAGTATTTTGTTATTTAATTATAATGTATTTTATATAATTAATGTACTTTTTATTTTAATAAATATAATTGATAATTGTGAAGAAACTAATCTTTATTTTACTCTTTTTTATATTTTACTTATTTATTATTTACTTTTTTGTTTATTTACGAATTAATTTCAATTAAAAATTCTTTTTTTTTCACTGTTAGACTCAATGCTTTAACCATAATCTCACCTGATGTTAAGTGACGATGTGGTCCAGGATGGTAAACACACTAAGACTAGATGTATGGGTTTCTAAATGATGCTGCCGGAACACACATGCGATGTATTTGGCGACAGATTTTCAAACTTGAGACTGGTAGCTGCCAAGGGAGTCATTATTAGAAAATGGCCTAAGACCATACTATGGTTCCGTCAAAATGTTTTACTTTACACTAAACTCAGGCTGATTTTAGAATTGGATAGGTGGGTTCGAACCCGTGTCTATTGACGCGGAATCTGGCTCCACTACCAACTGCGCCATCATCGCTAAAGTAATCGTAAAGTTAAACATTTAATATGTATATTATTGATCATGTTTCTTCGGTTACATTCCAACTTCCGAGCAACATTGTACATAATTATTGTTGTAGATACGTCTTTCATTTATTGTACATTCAACTGCAGTTTATATAATTAACGGAGAAGTATGATGTATTATAAGACTTCGTAAGACTTCAAACCAGTTAAAGATCACTCTGAATCATACGATGCAAGATAGTCGCTAAAGTGGAAGTTTTTATTTCAAACGGGTTCGAACATTGAAATGCATTTAAACTAAATCGTCTAGAATATTTTGCGATACAAAAACAAACTAAGTATGCAAATAACATAGAAAATTATAGTGCTAAATTAATAATATAAGAAACTGTGTAAACATAGAAAAATACAGTTACAACTTAAAATAATTATCTTTTTCGATAATGATATAGGTACGTATTCGTACCGGATAAATTTGCGTGACGCAAAGATAAAACCATTATCGATCAATGGTGACTGATACTCGGTAATAAAAATCTCTATGTATATTTTATTAATTGAGACAGGTTTGCATATTTATCATCAATTTATATTATTAACGCTACACACGTTATCAGCAGAATAAAGTCCAGAAAGAATAAGGTTCGCCAATTAAATAAATAAAAAAATTATATAAGCAGAATAAATTTACATACAATATATAAATTGAGTTTTATAACAGTTATCAATCTGTTTCCTTCTATCCAATTTAAATCGACCAACTGGTTAATATTTTGGTTACTCTTAGCTGGTCTTAGCTTATCAAAATCCCATGTGAACTATGAAACTATTTTATAGAAACCCTCAAATAAATGATTATTTCTATCTCTGACAAAAAATAGCCTTATAGTAACTTATATCCTTTACATAGTTTTATAATTTACGCGGTTAATGTTAATTATTACAAACATGTAATGGACAGAGTTAGAACCATAAGAAATAGGGTATAAAAATATTTCCAGGGTTTTAAAGAGAATTCAATAGTTTCCTGCCAGAGCATTTACCTCTTAAATGTTATTATGTAAGTTGAAAACTATAGTTTTGAAGGCATTAAGGAAATAGGTAAGTAAATATGTTGTAAATAATAATGACTCAACATTAAAAATGTCTTTATGTGTAGGTACCAGCACATAAAAGTATTAACGTATATCCATTGTGTAAATTGAAAAAACAATCATATAAAACATAATAATTTATTTGAATGCATTCTAACGTGTTAAATGTACTGCATTCTGGAATAACGTGTGAAATATATTTAATTTATTTTAGTATATGACGGACGCCTAATTTCGAATAATAAGGCAAGTAGTACAAGTTGTAGCGGCAAGTCTCTGAGTAACAGAATTTATATCATGTCAAGGAAGTATCTAATTAGTACTTGTAAATCCATTTTAAAATATAATGTGTATTCCTTTGGTGAGTCATTGGTAATTAAATAATAGTTCACAAATTTAAATACAGTTTTGCGTTTTAAATTTTATTAGGATCATTGCTGAATTTTTAATAATATACGAAGTCACCTTTCGCCGGTTTGTTTACACGTATTTACATATCTGATAAGTTACCGATTAACTACGTTACCGTCATTGAGGCGAGAATAAACATGAAGCGACCCGGTAAAATATTAATAATAAAGTTTAAAGCAAATGTAAACTGCTGATTAACCACCATTTCATTGGGAGCTATATTTAGAATCTGCACAAAGATCACGTCTTTGTCTGGTGTAATATAAATAATTGTCAACTATTTCACGATACTTAAGTAACATTATCAAAGCGCGTTCCCCATCAAAACAATACATTACATAACCTAAAAATGTTTTGCCAAACTCACCGGATTCGTCTAAAAACGCCTTCATTTTTCTATTCTTCATGTTCGCACCAGAAGTAAGCAATATCACAGTGAGGTTATGAACACGATTGCAAACGTCATGCCATTTTGACAGTCGACGTGCAATGTCACCATTGTGGCATGATTAGAAACACGGGAGAGTTCCCGACGCGGTGGCGAGTTCTGTCATCGGTAAGCATAGTTGAGACCTAAGCAAGCAGAAAAGCGTAACTCGTCTTGACTTCACGCGGCCAATGAACGGCACGGCCCGATGCGCCAAGGTCACTGACAGAACTGGGGGTATGCCTGTAGATGGCAGCACGTATATTAAAATAACAAACACGAGCAGTTCGAATGCCACCCGTATGGCAACTAAAAATTTACTGAGCTAACAGAAACTGTAGGTACGCTCCGGCTGCCGGCATGATGTGCCGATAAGTGGTATTATGGAATAAATAAAAACGATACGAGATGTGAATAATGAATGAATGTAAAGGAAATGTTTACGTCATTTTGTTCACTTTTGTTATAACAATTAATAAATGTGACAAACTCCGAAAAAATAACTGACAAAACATTAAAAACACATAATGATATATAATGTAATATAATATACAATATTTTTCATTATATCCCATTTTAAACTCTATTTTTATAACTTCACTATTGTAAGGATCTTATAATAAATTTTAAAAAATCGTAAAATTCAATTCATGTATTCTTGGTTCTTTTATGCATTATTTACATTTTCAGTATTTAATTAGAAAACGTGTGAAATGGGCAATGTAGTTGTGCCACTTGACGCTAGATTGCGCTGTAAACATAAAAGTACCTAATTATAATTTTTTACACGTTTAATTATGAAAAAAGAACTATCTACTATAGTCCGTTCACAGTTATGATACCTCTGAAGTCTCATTTTGGTATGTTACCATTACTAGTTGTAACCTAATCAAAATATTTTGTAAATCGTTTTGGATTTTTTCTTTTTTGTAGTACATTTAAATCGTAAAACATAGCAAAACGAATTCAAAGTAGTGCTACTAATAATTTTCTAGCTATACGTACATTATCTGAAAGAGAAAGATCAAATTCATCTCCTTTAATTCCATTCGTCAACGTATTTTATTTGTATCACAATGCAATAAATAAATACACATATAAATAAATTAATTTTTCCTCAAAGAAGGAGAAGTTGTAGCTTCTGTCTCAATACTAAGTACTCCAAGAAAATACGTATCCAAAAAAAAGTATTTTGATTGAATGCTATAAGAATTAAAATATATGTACACTATGTTGTTTTTATCTGGTATAGTATTAGTATGGTAACACAATATTCAGAACGACAACTTAACGGCTAAAGTTAAAATAACTGTGAAAGGACTATACATCGTAAATATCTAATAAATCCTGTTTGAAAACAAACTACTATCTGGACAATTGACAAATGGTATTCATTTTTATACAAAGTATCTCATTTTACAATATTTTCCTATTAAAAGTTCCTGGTTATATTGAAAAATGTATAATAATATGATATTGTAATGGCACGTTAAAAGACGCTCCATTCCTCAATTGAATCTCACCGCTTGTGACGTAAAGACTAGTCTGGCGCCTCACGTATAGAAAAAAATGTAAGTCTTATTTTTTCCAGTCTCATTGCTCGTATTATGGCGTAAATTAAGCCCTAAAATAGGCTGATAGTTCATTGACGTTCTGTATTCTATCATAACATTAAAATGATGTTGAGATCAGCAAACTGGGTGGCATTTTACATTCGATGTACTATAATATTTAAAAAATATTTACAATCTTATTTCGATAGATTCTTCAAACGCAATTGCCCATGAATGTACCTATTTAAAACTAGAGTTCAAAAAACCGCAATGCGATTGATTTCTAACCTGACATGTATAACACTTATTTCAGAATACATATGCACTCTGTAGTTGTAAACTTAAACAAAGGGATTTAAATTTTAAAGTAAAACACAAATGGTGGCAATATTGCTATTATTTTTCTGGCAACAAACGTCATGCTTAAGCAAATTGAATGAACTCCTGATATTTTTCACTCATTGATATTCCGCACTCTTTATTCCTATTTAGGAATCAGCTATCATGTTCAAGCTATCATGTTCTTTTCTAAGAAAATATATTTTCTTAAATTTATCTTTTTAACCGGTTGGATATCAAGTAAATGGACGTAGGTATGAATCCATCTACATTATACTATAGTGAGCCTCACCTTTTAATGAAAGAAAAAATCATGATGAAACCATAGCGTACATAGATTTGAAGCGATGATGGCGCATCGGGTAGTGCGGCCGGATTCCGCGTCAATCAACGCGGGTTCGATCCTCATCTATCCGACTCTAAAATCGGCCCGAGCTTTCGGCGAAGGAAAAAATCGAAACTATAGCATGGTGGTAGGGCATTTTCTAATGATACCCATCTGTGCAGCTACCACCCTCAAGTTTGAAAACCTGTCGCCAAATACCAATAAGTGTATTCCGTCAGCATCACTTGAGAACAAGTACCTCTAGGCTTAGTGTGTTTACCATCCTGGATCACATCGTCACTCAACATCAATTGAAATTGTGGTCAAACCACTGAGCCTATTCCGTGTATAAAAAACCATAGCATTCGGCTATGGTTTTTTATAAAACTCCTCCAACTAGTTACCACACTCATGTTTGTAAATCTTTTAAAATGGTTGTCAAAGCGTTGAACCTATATGTAATATAAAAACTTCTAATGTCTTTAACGATATTTAGTCTAAAGTAGGTATTTGTCATACAGATAGACCAGGAATAACTAAGAATTTTGAGAAATAATAATAATTTCTATACTTAGTTAATTTAATCTCAAAAAAAATTACAAGAAACTTATAACATAATAATCCATCTATCCATTCAACCGAAAGACGTCCTTTACTGGACATAGGTCTCCGCCTAAGATCTCTACGATGACCACCGGTCTTGCACCACCCTCATCCAGCAGACTCAGGCGACCTTCATGGGCCTTAAACATAACTTTATGTGATAAATTGTAATAATCTACTCAATTTTGGTCCTTATCTAAGTATTATTATAACGTAGTCTATAAGTTATATACTAAGAATAACATGGATGACACATAGATATAGAAAATAATTAAGATGTAAAATATAAGTAGATTTAAGCTCACCTAATTAATTGTAAAAGAAGATAACTAACTGCATAGCTGCATAAAATATTATACGCATTTTTCTCTGACGCAAGTCGAATTAAACCTACAATATAAAAAAAGGTGTGGACCCAGAGTCCGAAGAATATGTATTATTAAAAAAAAAGTTATATATTATCTGTATTTTATAGTATATTTCATATGTATGTTATAGTTCACATTATTTCAATTTAAGTCGTATTTATTAGGCTACATTTATATATGTACCTAAAACACCGCTGATTCTTCTCCATCGAACATATACATCCAAAGGTTGCCTGGAAGAGATTGCTATTAGCAATAAGGCCGCCCTTTGTACAAATTTCACATTTTCAAATGTATTATGTTATATGTGTATAATGATATACAAAAAATATTAAATAAATAATAATAATAGCATGCTATGGTGTTTACGTAAAAAATGTTCAATGCAGATTAAAATTACGACCCTAATTTTTTACAAATTTTATTTTGCTACTAACATTAAGCAAAGATATTTCTCAAACTGATTTTTAGAGTTAGATAGGTGGACCCTAATCTGCGTCCATAACGCGAAATCCGACCGCACCAACTAAACCATCATAGGCCAGCTTTATAGGTACGGTGGATTATTACGTGATTGATAGTGATGTCTAGAAATTACACCCTTCTATGTGCTTCCGCTGATACCGTTTGTTACTAAGAACTGTAAAATTTAGTCATTAAAACATTTTTATTAAAAAAAAACCAGATCCGTTCTTTCCGGCTTTTCTCAACTGGGTTTAATTAAGAATATTTAATTTTGGCTGGAACAAACGTCCATCGACGCAAAACCCAACTATCAACTGCGCCATCATCGCTTCAATTGCTCTTTCCTTTATGTCACAACAGTGGTGAAGACGGCTCTTTAGCAAACTCAGTACGCCTCACACCCTCTTAACATTAATTACTATTAATAAGGGAATAATAACACATTGTTGTTTAAAATTTTATTTAAAAATAAATTACAGTAGTTTAACTTGCATCAATAACAACACAATTTTTGGGTTTTGGACAACATGAAACCGTAACGTTCGCTCAAAGCATGAATTAAGTTATTAATATTGTACTTATAAATAAACCTCATAATCTATGTAGAGTACAAAGTTTTCCTTCACTACACGGTGCAATGTTTTGCACTAAAATTAACAAATTATTTTATACCGCGTGTCGTTTAAAAAAAAAAAAACTCACTCACACCAACATAAATAATAAATAACCATACTAAGCTAAGATTACGTCAGCTCATATGATTTTTGGAAAAAAAAGGTAATATTAATTCATTCATTTTAGATACGGAAATAATTATTTCGTTTTAAGTTTAGTGCTCTACCAATTAATGTCTATGTTGTGGTCTAAGCTAAATATACATAATGTTTTAAGAAAGCCATGTAGCCAACTTGCAACAAAGCCACTTATACTCGTAAAAGAAAATATATAAATGATCTAAATTGTTAATAAATTAAGAAACTGTTGAATGCTGTGTAATTTAATGTTATGAAGTTCTCTTATCAAATCATTTTATATTAAATTACTGTTTAATACCTGAACGTGTAAAACCGACGTAATCTTAACCAACTAAAAGTGTAGCTTAAAATAATTACACACGGTGAGAAATAAAACGACCAAAAAGAACAAAAAAAAAACAGAAATATATATTCATATAATCTTAATATTTGTCGATAGCCTTATCGTCATCATCTATTTTCTATTTGTCGATAGAAAAGAAACAAACTGTCAAAGGCACGGCGATAAAAGACGAGTATTACCTACTTATGCTAAAGACATGTGACCAGATCCTAATATTTTTGACTTTTATATAAAATTAATAAAAAAAATACACAACACACACACACACACACACACATACAACTTACAAAAATAAATCGTCGCTCACTCAGTCGTTTCTAAAATAGTTTTGAGACTTTTATTATGTCCCAATCAATAAAACACCTTACACAATATAAAATAATAGTTTTTTAATTTAATTGTTAGTGCTCTACTAGTATTGTGTAATATTTAACACTTAATTTGAACATTTCTGCTTTTAAGCTTTATTATTATTGCTTAAATTAGTATTCTTTTAATTCTTATTGATAACTAACCTTCAAAGCAGAAATACTTTAACCGCCATTTTGATGAATCGTTCATCGATTTTTTTTTATTATATCATTATAGTTTCCGATCTGCCCATGTGCTCCTAGTTTCGATTTCTCATATAATTATGTATAAAAGTGTTTCTATATTAAATTATGTTGTTTATAATAATAAATTATTACTTCACTTATTACGACAATGTGAATTAAAAATGTGTATTATAGAAATGTTATTCAACAAAATGTTATCTATTCATTAACAATTACAACATAATACGTTTTTTCCAAAGACTATCTGATAAATAACGGCAAAACACGTAACCAAGTGTTGTTATGTCATCAGATGATAGCCGCAATGGTTTTGTTGGAAGGTTTAAATCTGATAATTGACTGGACATGAAATAGCGTTTCCAATTTAATGCCGTTAACAAAAAACGACTTATCTACAATCTAATGTATATACAATTATAATTTTACAAGGTATTTTACAATTTAGAGACTACATTTATTATATATGCAAGATTATTCGTTATTTCGAAATGTTAACACAACAAGTACAATTGTATAAGGTTACAGAATTATCACGAAACCTATTTGATAACTCTCTAAAAACAAAAAACAAAAATTGTAATAAAATATAAAAGAAAATTAAGTACAACGAAAACACTAGGTTCATTTAAAATCTAACTTAACTGAAGAATGTTTAAATATTACATAAGATAAGCCTCTTTTTATAACTATTAAAATTGACAAAATGTTTTTTTTTTTTTTTGTAAATTAAAATAACGTCGACGATTGTATGAAGGTGAAAATTACGCAGTGATACATTTCATGTATTCCCCCTTCCTAGCCCGTCCTTCCACTTTACAGCAATAATTTAAAAAAAAAAGTTACCATTCGAATATTGCTCATGAATTACCGTTTAGAGCCCCCGTTTCCCATTGGTGTTTGAAAGGCCCTGACCTTAGTTTAACAAACAAATCACAATTAATTTAAACCAGTTAGGTTTATGTCGTAAAATTTATGACAACAATAACCACATCTATTTAAAACAACCATGTTCAAATTATTGGAAACCCATAAAAAATACAATGTGAACCTACGCGATGAACATTTTGAAGAAAAAAAAATGGCGGTAATATAGAAAATTATAAGTGATTTATGTATCGTTTTTATTTAAAATATTGATAGATATAATAAAATAAAACACGTTGAGGTATGTAAGTAACGTCCTAGTACGAAATAAAACATTCCTTTTTATTTCTGTCGGAAATAAGACATTTCGATTGGAAACTGGTTTCGTTTAATACCTTTATTGCTTTTTTTTTTAAATAAAAGAGTTACACTATGTCAGTACACGACACTATTTTGTAAAATGTACGTTCTTGCGTTGCGTTTGCGTCTTGCGTTTGTAATCATTTTTTTTTAGGGTTTAGAATGTATTGCTTGTCAGCGTTCAAATAATGTTCTAATATTACGTCTATTATATTATAGACTTCACTTTACCGAATGAAAAATGAAAAAAAAAAAAAAACCAACATATATTCTGGTTCTATTCAGGTAAGTAGTTTATATATTCGTCATGAGAAACAAACAAACTGTATACACAAATGTATCGCTGTTATTCGAGCTGTTTGTACATGTCCTCTATCTGAGGCTTAAAAATAGCTTCGTATCTCCGGTCTTTTGGCCTTCATTGTTGGCGTCAATAAACCGTTTTGCACTGAGAACGGATCCGGGTGCAGATATATGTCTTTCACCTGCAAAACATCGAAATTCATAACATTAGAATTTCAAATTCGAATAGAATAACGTAAAAAAAACCAATTAATTGAATACTAAAATTTTCAGTAAAAATAACACAAAACTAGGTATATAGTAAGAAGGTATTAAGGCTTGGTAGATTTCTCAGAATGTGAAGTGTCCACATAGTTTATTATTATATTACATTATATTATATAAAATAATGTAGGAAAAAACTTTGATTCCGTCAAAACAAATAAATGATAAAATTGCAAAATACATACAATAGTCATACTTAGTGACGCATTACGTCAAATTTCGAACCAGACCGTGATAAGACTTTCATGATAACGTATAGACGAAAACAGACAAATAATAATTCTTATGACACAATCTCGTTTCGATAGTAATAAGAAACTTACATAAAAACATATATTTATCAAAGTATCAGTATATTTTTTCTAAGCATTTACATTTATATTAATGAAACATTTGTATCCAAAACATAAATAACAATATAAAACTGTTATTAGGCTAATAAAATATTGGATCGATAATGTGGGCGGAATCCATTGTATTTCTAAAAAATGATAATGTCCTTTATTTATCGGTTTTATTATTTTTAGTAAACCTAATAAATTTGCATGTATAATTTATTTTAGATGTCGGTTTTGTATGCTTGTTAAAAATAGTAAATTTAATAAAAAAATTTATTAAAATAAAATCAGCGTGCGCACATAGTACACGTGTCAGAAGTATGAAACTTCTATGCTAATATTTACTTGAAATCTTTAATGCAAATTATTACCAAGACAAAGGTAAAACCGGGAAAAAATAAGAGTATGTATGCACTTTTTTTTTTAAATACAGTCATTCTCAAAGAGGAGAAAATACTTATTCTATAGTTAAAAAGTATAGCGTGCTTTCAGACGTAATAAGTATGTCACATGCTATATATTTATTATATTATATTTCAGATTATAATTCACTTTATGTTACGAGTAATAAAAATTCACCTGTTCAAAATTCTTCAGGCCAGCATTCCTACCCCATTGCAGCATGTCTTCCAATATAGCCTTCTTGACTCGTTCGTCTTCGCAGAGAGACGAGAATGTACCCTTGATGCCGTTCTCTAGAGCCCAGCACTTGACCACGTCTACGTCGGGCACCACCACTGCAACTACGCAGGACTGTAACACAAACAAACAAAAAAAATAGATGCAGTTATTTAAAACGGGTTTTTGATTTTGATGAACTACCCCCGTTTGGTCTTTATACCCCTCAACCCTCAACGCGTTAGGCGACGCCGCGCACCGCCAGTCAGCCCGCGACCACGGTTGGTGAAACCCAGCCGAAACGTCGGGATAGGAAAAAGGAAAGATAACGCGTGAAACCCCGTTTTAAATAACTGAATTTACATATGGAACGCGAAAATAAAAAATAAAAAACAAAAAAATTGAAATATAAATTGTAGATATAAGGATATTACACTGGGGTTTATAATTCATTGAATACAATAAACTAAATACATAACATAATCAAAAATATGATATGTACACAGAAAATAGATATTTAATTCTGTTAATAAAAAACAAATATATATTTAAGTGTTTAAAGTTTTTGGCAAGGGAACGTGGGAAAAAAATTAAAAATCACCTGAAATTGTGGACAAAATATGTTTCAATGGAAAGCACCATCAAAGCATTGTTTTTCTAAGATTATTTAAAAACTATATTACGCAGTTAATAAATATATAGGACACGGGTTGAGCCGCGGGCACACAGCTAATTGCAAATAAAACATGGAACGTTTACTCTGAGATGCCAGAAAAATTCCTTCGAAAGTTTTATCGAGATAGCCGCCATTTTACCAAAAACGTTGAAGTCTTGCCTAATTATAAGATTTAAAAATTATCTTATCCACAACTAAGAATAAACTATTAACTAACAAGAAGGTGATACTCGAAAGATAACCTTTTAATACAGCATACGTGATCTTCAAACAAAAGTAAAATAATCCTCACATTCAAATAAACCTGATTGATTTATTTTATACGTTTTACAGGTTAATATCTCTCTGTCCCCGTGTCGCCCCCATCCCAAATGCAGCGGACGGCCCCGGGGGGTTTTAGTGGGTATTTCCGGGCGACTCTCGCCCGGGTGAGTCCCACACTGGCACGGAGCTCGTCACTCCGTGCCCCCTTATCTAGTGTATTTGGAGGACCTTGATCCTCCAAATACAATAGATAAGGGTAGTGCGTAAATGCATTTTCCCCCCGTCAAAAAAAAAAAAAAAAAAAAAAAAAAAAAAAAAAAAAAAAAAAAAAAAAAAAAAAAAAAAAAAAAAAAAAATATCTCTCTTAAAGGGCACTATGCAATGATTTATTAAGAAGATTTAATCTTATCGTAAATTAACTGTGCCTGCGACTCCTTCCGACTGGAATTTACGGCCGGTTTCACTCATTTTGGTGTAAGCTTAATTTTTTTTAGCCTCCATATTATTCTAGTATATGGAAGAAGATGTTATCATGCATAAACTTCAACTTTATGATTTTTATAAAATGAACCTAGTATCCTATATGTTACTATAGTGTATAAGCTACTATCATACTGAATTCCATAGAATTCGGTTCAGTAGTTTTTGCGTGATTGACGAACAATTTTATTTTTCTTTTTCCATTTTATTGTATGTAGATTCCTAAGTCAATATAGAAAATTATTTTGCCAACTTAAACTATACCTTTAAAGATTCACCGTGAACAAACACTTGTTCAACATACTGACTCCTTATGTATATATTCTCAATCTTCTCAGGAACTATATATTCGCCTTGTGATAGTTTGAAAATATGTTTTCTTCTATCAATAATCTTCAAGGTACCGTTCTGGAAAAGAAAATAATTATTTCAAGTTAAATTCTGATTGAAACTATTGGACTTGTTAATTCTGTGTACTTTACGTCACGTTTGACTATTGATTATGTATTGAATATACCAATAGGTTAAAATGATTTTTTGTTTGTTATGAAAAAACTCAAAAACGAATTACCGATTTCTATAAATTTCTATAATAATAAAATTGTAAAATTTATACCAAAGATTTATTGAATTTTTATCTCTTCAATTTCATTGTTTTCTTATTGGGAAATTTATTTCTACATTAACCAATTATCTCTCGAAGACACTAACCGGTAACCATTTGCCAACGTCACCAGTGTGATGCCATCCGTCCTGATCAATAACTTCTCTCGTCTTATCGGGTTCTTTGAAATATCCCTTAAATACATTCGCACCCTGTACGCACACCTCGCCTTGGCCCTGCGCCGCGAAATATTCCATCTCAGGCACATCCACTAGCTATAAACATACAAAGATATTTTAATAAGCAAACGTATATATTTGTACACCTAAAATATGATATTAATTTGGCCTAATAAATGTTAGTGTTTTGCAGTGCAGAACAATATCTGATTCTAAGTATAATGTCAGCTTTAAATAATAGCGATATTATATGCGTTGTAGTAAAGTGCATAACTAGCTTATATGTAAAACTAGCTGTTCCTGCAGCTTTACTGGTGTAATTATATTTTCTATTCTGCACAATTATTGACTGCGTTACATTTATGTTTACGTTCAATTCTAGGATAAAAAAAAATAGAAAGTGGCACATAATAAGCAGGTAAACTGTAAACGTAAAATAAAATACAATTGTGCCTACACTCAAGTGCTTAGAAACAATATAGGCCCTTAATTATTTTTGCTACTAACAGGAAGCAAAATTATTTCTCACAAATTCAAAAACTTGCCGTTAAAACTGACTGTTTATAATTTTGTTCCGTTTATAATAACCGATTTTGTTCCATAATTCGAACTTTTTCTCACGAAACCCTAATAATTTTTCTAAAATAAAAGTAGCCTAAGTTACTTCTTATAATTTCAGTCATCTACCAGAGCAAGTCCCGTCAAAATTAGCCGGAACAGACAGACAACTATTAGAAAAAGAAAAATTAGCAGTGAAGAATACATGAAACGCAGGTGTAGCCGCGGGTACACAGTTAGTATAAAATAATTTTGATATGTTCTTGAACTACCCGAACCAACCACACACCTGTTTATATATATTAAGGTGATCTGCCTAAACATACATTAGACGTCATTATCTATTTTGATACATCACGTTATACTAAAATTATTTATAATAAAAAATATTCACCAAAAAAATATTTTACCAACAAAAGAAAAGGTTCTCTATTCAAACACACACATAATATAAAATGCTAAATTACATTATTATATAATGGAATCTAAAAATGTTACAATTTAATACAATTATCTCAATAAACTTAATGTATTTTAATATGGATTCTATGATAATGACCTTCTCCGCGGATAAAGGTCTGGATGGAAGGGACATAGATAGATAGATATATTTATCAATATATTGGTAATGAGATAGATTGCATCTAGAAAGAGAACATAGGTTGTCTATTAGAATATAATTATCCGAATACCACGCGAGCGAAGTCGCGGGCACAGCTAGTATGAATATATAATTAAAAATTGTTATCAGAGCAATATAATTCAATTTAAATTAATAATATGCCAGTTCAAATCTAATGAATACATTAAAACGATATTTTCACAAATCGTATATTATGATAAAAAATATTGAGTCTAAATAAATAAGTTTTATGTTAATACAAATAATTTACGTATATATTATATGGTATTATAGTTCTTGAGATATACTTAGGTTCTATAAGTTGATTTATCTATGTATATTATTTATTTTATAACTGCCTCGGTGGCGCAGTTGTATTACGGTGCGACTGGCGTTCTGATCGGGTCCGATCCCCGGGTCGGGTCAAGTGGTATTGGGTTTTTCTACTCAGTATCATCCCGGAGTTTGGAATTGGTCCCGATATAACGACAGGCTCACCCCCTGTCACATCTAGGACGGAACTAAGCTCGGCGAAATGTGGATGGTGTAGTTCGCTATTTCACCTCTGCCTAACCCTTCGGGGATAACAGGCGTGGGCTTATGTTATGTTATTATTTATTTAAAATTTAATACTAATCAATGATTTTGTTTACAGAATCTTTAAAGCTTTAGCTTTAGATTATGGGTAATAATTTAATGAGATCGTGGGATCAACACAATCGCGCGATTCAATCACGAGTATCATATCATACATATGGTAAAACATCCGTCTAATGATTCTCTTTTATAAGTACATATTGTTTGTGTTTTCTATATCTATAATGTAACGAATAGTCTAAGTCGTAATTACATGATGATAATTATTACAACTAGTTGTATTCTTCCTACAAGAAATCTCTATTCTAAATTTCAATCTGTTATTGTCACGTTTAGAATTTTACATATTTAGAGAAAAACTATGTATTCGTTTTTTTGCAAACTTAATATAACGAAATGTGTATTTTTACAATAAAAGAAAACATATAAATGACTACAAATAAGAATGTAAATACGTCTTAAGTCTAAGAATATTCAATGCAAGTTTTTATGGATAATTAGACATTTGCGTTACCTGAATACTAACTAAATTATAAATAACCGAGGTATATAATTTTCGGTAGAAAATAAACAACGGATTTCCACAAACCGTAGCACAGATTAAAATGTCGGTATGTCAAACGACCGTGTATCGTTTTGGCAGCTGTGAATCATTTAATCCTTCAGTTGAAATAATAAACGATTCAGATAAATTTAGTCCAGTGGGAAATTTTACAGTAACACGCATAGTATCTATACTCGTACTACTGTCTTCGTATTTGATCAAACCCGCTCAATAATGAATAAATTACTTTTATCATGTGCTCTATATACATAGTTAATTCATTATTTTTTTAGTAATTTTGACTTAAAAAGATCTATTAATGTGTTGAGTACCCATAAAAATAAAACAATAGGAAAACAATGGAAAGCTGGCGTAAACGCCAGGTAAGTGCTCGAGGGGGGTGCTATCGGCAGTGGTCATTATTGTCGGACTGTACATTATTTAACATCAGATGGAACGCATTTTGCCATGATTATATATGTATAAAAAGTCCATCCATTCAACCGAAAGATGTCCATACGTTTCCCCCAAAGATCTCCACGACGACCAGTCTTGCGCCACGCGCATCCAACGGATTCCCGCGACCTTCACCAGGTCGTCGGCCCACCCTGTAGGGGGCCTACCCACGCTGCATCTTCTGGTACGCGGCAGCAATTCGAGAACCCGTTGGTCCTATCGGGCATCGGTTCTACGAAAAATGTGCCCAGCCCGCTCCCACTTAAGTATGTCAACTCTTCGTGCATTGTCGGTTACTTTAGTTCTTTTGCGGATATTCTTATTCCTGATTCGATCACGCAGTATAACTCCAAGCATAGCCACATAAAATGTACGCCCTATAATCTAATAATAAAATTTACCTTCACTTTGCAACAAGCAACGGGAGGGCCGACGTGCTCGGGTACATGGTCCCCCTGAACGGTCAGAGTGACCGGCGCAGTACACTCTGTCTGACCGTATCCCTCCACAATCTGTGCGAATAAAATATACTAAATTATTTAATGCAATCATAAACCATGGACGAAAAATATCGAAGAAAATTAATACTGTACTATAATATAATATGAAAGAAACATACTGAGAGCCTAATGCATGTTAATATGTCGATTACTTATAAAAATAAGAAGACAATAGGAAAACAACGGAAAGCTGGCGTAAACGCCAGGTTAGTGCTCAAGGGGTTAATATAATTCAAACATAAAAAATACTACTTAACCCCTTGAGCACTTACCTGGCGTTTACGCCAGCTTTCCATTGTTTTCCTGTTGTCTTATTTTTACGGATACTCGACACATTAATGAATTTACTAATATGTCACACATACACTAAGGAGTAGTGATCGATTGGGTTAAAATCGATAAAATACAGAAAAAATGTCTGTTGGCAGAGCATTGATATATATATACTAATATTCTTTTTGCGAAGAGCATGTGCATAATATAAAAATTTGAATTTAATTCGTTAAACGTAATGAAATAAATTATGAAGACACCGTCGTTTAATATTTCGGGCGGTAGAAATCAATAAGAGTATTGAAGTGATTACGTATGTGGCATTCTTTTGAATAGAGGCTTTGCCCAGTAATTGAATATTTAAATGATATAATTTTTATTATGCATTTTCTAACCTACCTAATAATTGGTTAGCGGTAATGGTAAACAAGTTTAATGCAGGGTAAAACCACAAGATAATTAAAATTAAAACAAACACAACAGTTACGCTGAGAATGATACAACTCGTAAACCAATCTAGAAGCAATCTGGTTGATTAGCAACTTGTTCACAACACTTTTACAACTGGAGAGCCGTATTTAGGGGTCACTCACTTCATAGTGGGTGTAATGATTAGGTCTAATAAAGAGATGTCTGCTTTTATGACTCATTAATATAACAATAGATACAATAAAAGCATCTATACATGAAACTATTTTTATTCGAACAGATGGGGGAGTAGATAATAATAACGATGAAGATGCGATTAACATAACACTAACACTTTAAAAAATAAACAATTATAAAGCCATAATTCTAATTATGATAGTAAAAAAATTAAGAATTTTCATAGGAATGAAGCAACATTATTTTTGGGCTCGTAGTAGAATAATAAACGGTTTATATTATGAGCTTGATTTTAACAACTAACCCGATCTTAAAATACCGAGGGCTTTTTGGCGGTTATCCATAACTATCGGATCCACAGCCGTTCGGATATAGGTAGGAAATTTATTGATGTTTTTATTATATCAAATGGAATTAATATCCGACGAATATTTACATTGATGGTACTTGAAATCAAAATAGCATAGACGTGATATAGTTATATTTATATATATCGTTTTATTAATACATATATGATATATTATGATAGGATGAAATAAAAAAAAAAACATGAACATTCAAATAGGTTTGGAAAGATATAAAAATTAATATATTTCTAAAAAAATATACTATTCAAATAATTTAATTTGAGAGTCTTGCTTAATTTATTTATTGATATTATTTTGTAAGTACACATTTAAATCAAATGAAATGCCAATCGTTTTCTTCCTACTATTTTATGAAACGGAAATCAAATATTCTCAAATATAAATCCATTAAATACAATCTTATTATGATATATTTTGACGAGGTGTATGCATTTACGCACTACCCCCTTACCAATTGCATTAGGAGGATCAAGTCCCCCCAATTCAATAGGTAAGGGGGTGCGGAGGGACGTCTCCACACCAGTGTGGGACTCACCCGACGAGAAGCGTCGAACATCTAGCTTTGTCAATAGCAAGTAATGAGAGATACGTTTATTTATCAAAAGTTGATATACCTGGTTTTGATGATAATAGATTCAATTATTTACAGTTTTCGTTATGACATAATTCAATGAGTGTAACTAATAAGATGCTTACCAAACATCCAAGAGCACATCTTGCAAACGTCAGCACGTTACCAGCGAGCGGCGCAGAGCCGACCACCACAATGCGCAGTCTGCCGCCCATACCTTCACGCACCTTGCGGAACACCAGCTTGTCCCAAATCGAATCTCCGCGCACTATACCCCTATTACAATATATTGTCTTGATTTTACATTTAAATTATCAATACACGTTTGAACGTATGATACACTAGCTGGTGCTCGCGGCTCCGCCCGCGTTTCATATGTTCTGTGCATATGACGTTTCATTTATAGCTAATTTGCAAAAAAACACATGAATGAATAAAAGTAAGAGTATTTTGTTTTTATTATCGGAAAAAATGTATATAAACGTAAATTGAAGTGGAAAATGTACAAAAGAGTAAATCGAATCGAAAAAAAAATGAGAGAGGATCGGTGGAATCCAAAAAATACCCGTCTACGAAAACAACTGCGTTGAAAGGTATTAGTCCTATCCCGATATTTTCAGTAGTTTTGGGGTGATGGTGCGTCAAAGGAACCCCATTTTCCTTTTATTTATTACAAGGATAAATGCCTGTCTTTTGTTTTATGGGAGCAAATAAATTAATAAACAAACAAATTGAGAAAACATGGCAAAGGGCTCATAGAATTTGAAAAATATATAGCCTATAACCATCTACGATTAATCCCGCGTCGAATGGTTGTGGTTTCATGCTGATCAGTCCAGTAGTTTTCGAATTTACCTCGGACAAAGAAAACAAACTTTGCTTATATATATAAAGATTTAATTTACTTTCAAATTTACAAAAAAAATATTCCAAGTTTTATCATAAAGATTATTTTATTATATAGAATTTATTTGCATATTTAAACATAATCCAAAATTATTATTCATTACACAATATAAAGAAGTTCTATTTGAAATCGCATGCACTTTACAAGGCACGCAATTTAAAATTCTTCACACATAAAAATTAAGTAAACCGAATGATTTATATCAAACTACTACTTTACATCGTAATTGGAGTATCACATGACATGACTTTGTAAAAAAAAATTAAGTAACAACTACCGTTTCACCAACATTAGCAATAATGAAATTACGTAACATAAATGTAAAGATATGTTACATATTAATGAGTGTTAATACAATAAACGGTTAACATTGTAATATTAATTACAATTGAAACATTTACTTCCTGTTACTTAATATTGTTTCAATTCTATCTTATTACCGACTTAACAACATGATCTGTATAATAGTTTCATTTAAATCAATTAAATGGAGATCTTTATTTGAAGATATAATATTAGCAATTTTTTTTTAAATTCAATTCTAGCTATAAATGGTGTACAAGAATGTTAAAAATTTAATTTGTATAGTGAAAATACCTTCTCAACTCCGACTCTTTCGCTGATAATGCCATATTAAAGAGCAGCTTCTTGATCTTCGAATTAGCGATTTCAGCTTGGGCTTTATCATAAAGCCTGTTCAGTAGTCGAGGTACAGCCGGCATCATTGTAGGCTTCAAAGCGCTCAGATCATCACCTAGCCGTCTAATATCGCCGCTGTAGAAACCGACAGCTCCTCCCACCATATAGAGAGCATTCTAATCGTGATAAAATGATAACAACATATATTTTTAATTTTATACATGTCAATTAAGATTTAATTAATGTATCGAGTACCCGTAAAAAATAAGACAATAGGAAAACAATGGAAAGCTGGCGTAAACGCCAGGTAAGTGCTCAAGGGGTTAAAGATACTAATATAGGTAACTAATTACAAATGATGAGGTAAACATTCACAATAAAATAAAGTAATACACCGTCCCAACTAGTCCTGAGATGATAACACAGATTTGAAATAGTGACTTAGGTAAGTAAACTTCAACACTTAGAAGATGTTAATGGTAAGGAATATGTAATACATAAGTTTATTTGTGTATGAACGAATCCACTCTTGTATGAGCGTGTGTGAGTTTGGCTAGCTGTTTGAGATGTGTTTGCAAAAAATTAATTTAATTTTCGTCAATTTTTGTAAATGTCGCAAAAATTCGATCTGTTAATGACATTATAGAATCAAAACTATTTTTATTTTTTCGATAAGGTGCTTATAAGCGTCAAAATGCCACCGGTTGAGAAAATAAACCAGTCGAGAAGAGCTGATGATAAAACTATGATTATTTTTCATCTAGGACCATTATCTAATTTTCATTTGAGGTTAGCGGAACATATATTACACTTCCATTTTTTTTTTAAATAAAACATATTCTGCGGACTCTGGGCCCACAACTTTTTTTTATGTTGGAGGTTTAATTCGACTTGCGCCAGAAAAAGCTGCCTATAATCTTTCATGCAGCTATGCAGTTACCTTCTTTCACAATTAATTATGTGAGTTTAAATCTACTTATATTTACTTATACTTTATATTCCTCTTCCTTTCCTCTCTATTTGCAGGCATCTCTGCATTCACTCCCTTTCTAAACGTATTATCTTTCACACAATCCATCCATCTTTTCTTCGATCTTATAACCCCACATCCATATTCAATACCTTTCATACAACATCCTCTTCCCTCCCTGCGCATCACATTCTCATACCAGTACAGACGACTGCTCCTTAACTTCTTTATTACATGCGCCACTTTCAAACTTCCCCTAATGTGCTCATTCCTAATCCTGTCCCATTCTTGTTATCCCACACATACATCTCACGATTATCATTGTACACTCTTAAAAACAATTACATTTGCAAATACAAACCTCACAGCACCGCTCAAGCATATGTGCTAGAGGTAGGAAAGAGATCATGATGTCGTTTTTGGTCGGTCGATGTTCTCCGAGCTGCATAGTGACACTGCACATCGAAGCAACAACGTTCTCGTGCGTCAGCATGACGCCTTTGGGCATTCCAGTCGTGCCGGACGTGTAACAAATCGTACAAAGATTCTCCGGTTTCGGTGGCTACATAAAAAAAGAATCGAGATAAAACTTTTACTTCTCTACCACACTGTCGATATTGCGTAATAAATCATGTCATTTTTATTTTTATTTTTTTTTTACAATCAAAATCAAGTAGCAAGAATATCTAGAAAAAACGAATAGAAAATGTATAGAAATATTATTTTTGATGATATAAAAATCAAAGTTCTAGTATGCATTATAATTTATCAAAATATTAGATACACAAACAAAACGTTAAAACATAAGGATTGATAATATTGAGTAACATCGAATGTGAATTCTAACTCAGCTATTACAATAATTTCCAATTAAAATAATTAGAAACTTCTAGCCGTTTTATCAATTATTAATTTAAAAATATTTTTGATATCTGTCAGTTATACGGTTTGACTTACGACGCAGGGGTGATCCTTCTGGGCTCCTTGTATCTCAACATCGGCAAACTTTAATATTTCAACTCCGCGGCACTTCGCCCGCTGGTAAGTCGAAGGCGATACCTCTTTGATTGTGATCAATTTTCTGAGGCAACGCGGAGATTGATCCAACAGTAAATTGGCTTTCTTATCATCTTCGCATATTACTACAGCCATTTCAGCTAAAAAGACAAATTAAGCTTTAGTTATGTTTAATTACATTGGGTTAAATTAACATATTTTAAGAATATATGTGTAAGGATATCACGTACTTTGATTAACAATGAAGGCACATGCGTTTGCTCCTAAAGTATCGTAAAGAGGTACTATAACCATAGAGTATGTGTAGGCAGCTTGCTCTGTCATTATCCATTCTGGACAATTCTGTGCATAAATACCTGAAACACCAGACACAGATACCTTTACTTCTGGTTTTTGAAACTTGATGAGACATGATTCATGATATTTTTCTTTTACAACTTACCGACAAAAGTACCCTGACCGGGGGTAAGACCTTGACATATGAGACCAGACCCGAATTTTTAGCCCGTAAAAGTGTTTCATTATACGTTTGCCACATGTATGGCTTGTTTGGTCCTTCACGCCAACCCAGACAATTGCCATTATCTGAAAGCGGAACAAGTATTTATCAATCGGTATTGATTTCATTTTATGACAACCTCAATATTTTTAAAATGAACTAGACGTTAAACTTAGCTGTGGGATATTTGAAATAATATACGTTTATTTTTATACATAATATATTGGTCGTAACATTTTATGCTCTGTTTACATTAACGTGGAAAAATGTACTATTTCCATTAAACACTCCAGTGATATAAATTACATTTAACTGTATCTACTTTGCGAACCAGTTCATGAATGATGTTATATAGTAGTAGTGGTTTGTAATACACGGGTATTAGCGTACTTAGCGCTAACGAGCGGAAATGTCGGCGAATGAGGCGGGCTTTATGTAAAATGAAATAGCAGGTTCGCCAGTAAGTAGACTGTCGTACAGGGAAAGATTTAAAGAGGTCATAAGCACTGATTGATTGATTTCCAGTAGTTAGAAAAGATGAGAAACCAAATTTATAAAACCGGCAATGAATCCTACCAGTAATCAGAGACCAAAATCATATTTAACAAATCTATACCATTTCCACTATAACATGAGGTTTTATGTTAATCAACTATAGGGAGTGGTTATTTTTAGTAGAAACTTTTATATTGTAAAGTTACTTGTCAACTTACATGGAAAAATTACTTCGTATTTACTGAATATCGATAAAAGCATTTTTGTAAAATACAATTTACCTACTTTTAATCTGCTATAAATTTATATAAGGCAGATTATAAACTAAACATATCGTGAGGGGAAGCGTCCATTCGAAGCGGAATTTATTATCTAAATCTAAAACTTAAATAGAGTGACACAACATTTTCTAAATAACGAAGTTCGTGAATATCGACGAACTCAACTTAAAAACATCTAACTTAATGTGTCGAGTACCCATAAAAATAAGACAATAGGAAAATAATGGAAAGCTGGCATAAACGCCAGGTAAGTGCTCAATGGGTTAATAACAAAACATAGAGTATCTTACAGTAGACCGATCTACTATTTTATTCTTAATACTAGCTGTGTGTCCGCCTTTGCCCTCACGTTTCATATATTCTACACTGCATTTAATTGTTTTATACAAAACCCTAATATTTGTTTTAGTATTAAGTTAAAGTAAAAGTATTTCTCATAAATTCAACTGCACGTAAAACTGTGCATTGAATGGGATTTTATTAAATTTTTTATGAGTTTTAATTTTTTAACGCAGAACCATAATTATTTTCGTAAAACCAAATTACCCCAAGTTACGCCAAGTAAGTTGATCTATCTACCAAAGTTCCGGAGATTACCCGGAACAAACAGACAGAGAGACAAACAGACGAAAATTTTATAAATTGTGCTTTTGGTATAGGTATCGTATACACATTCATATATATTTAGTAAAAAAAAAATTGACATTACAAACAGACATTTTAATTTTATTTACTAGTATAGATTATAGATATACGATCAGTTACACGGCCTATGTTTCCTTTGACTAACGATTCTTAAAGTCTTTATAATGTTTTGAGAACTATGCATAAAGAAATTCTATTAATTTTACAGAATAATTAGACTTACTTGATTCTTTGACACCTCGTCGAAAAGTTTCATACAGTGTGCGTGTGTCTTCGTGTAGATACCGAAGATAACGACCGTTCTTCGCTTCTTTATAAAATTTTGACACGCGAACCATTTCAGGTCCCTGTAACATAAGCAATACATATATTTACTATTATAAACATTGCAACGTTTATAGTAAATGAGAGCTGGGGTGAATACTCTGAATCTTTACAACATACGGGAAGAAATTAGCATAATCTTGTTATGAAACATGCACATATAAGAGGCATCATAACATCTCAGCCTTTTTTACACTGCTTAAGCACAGTGCTATGACCACAAACTCAGCTGATGTTAAGGGACGATCTGATCGATGGTGCTAAACACACTAATCCTAGAAGTACTTCTTCTGAAGTGATGCTGCCGGAACACATCTATTGGTATTTGGCGACAGGTGATAAAACTTGAGGGTGGTAGCTACCCAGGCGGGCAATATTAGAAAATGTCCTACCATCATGCTATGGTTTTCTCACGATGTTTTCCTTCATCGAAAGCTCAGATAAAATTTTTAGAGTTGGCTAAGTGGGCTCAAATCTGCGTTCATTGACGTTCTACAAACACAGCCATCGCAGCTTCAAACATCTAGAACAATCCAATCACAATCCGTTGCTAATTACTAATTAACTCTGATGAAGCAAACAATTTACTCATCTGATACAAGCATACTAAATCCAAATGGCTTAGTTGGTAGTGCGGTCGGATTTCACGTCAATGGACGCGGGTTCAAATCCACCTATGCAACTCTAAAATCTGCCCGAGTTTTCGCTGAAGGAAAACATCGTGAGGAAACCATAGCTTGGTAGAAGGGCATTTTAAAATTATGCCCGCCTGGGTAGCGTACCACTCTGAAGTTTGAAAACCTGTCACCAAATACTAATAGGTGTGTTCCGGCTGGATCACTTGAGAACCAGTATCTCTAGACTTATTGTGTTTTAAAACACTTCGTCACTTAACATCAGGTGAGATTATGGTCAAAGCACTGAGCCTATCCGTGTAAAAACAACACAAATACCATTCCGTTAACCTAATGACATAGTTGGCCCACTAACTCAGAATCTTGGCTTAGAGCATGGAGCACTCTTACAAATTACGGTATATTATTATATTACAGTTTGCACAATGATAAAATAGAACGACGAACGGGTCAAAGTCACTCACTTGTGGGAAAGTTGAAACATCTCTACGACAAATTTAACACGCTATAACAAAGTGTTATATCATCAAAGTGATTAATAGTGTAAACTTAAATATACTTCGGGGTCAGAAGGACATTCAACGGTGTTGTTATCGTTTAAAAAGACATTTAAAAACATTTTTCGTTTCATAATTCTAAATATATCAGGCAGTTCAAAAATAGCTTCCATGGTGAGTAACAACCCATTGAAAGTTTACTCTTTTAACCCTACATTATGTAAAGGTTATACTTGTCTGTCTATCTCTAAGTTGGCTTAAAACTCGAGAAACCTTGACCCGATTTACATTATTCTTTTTTTTAATCGTACATATATTATCTGATCAAGATTTAGTATATATTTTTGAGGAAATGCATATCACGGTGTTTCACTACTCTGTACATTTAGTCGCATTATATGATTCGGATCCACATCATTCAATGTATAATACTCGAGCAAAATACATTATGGCTATACAATTTTACATATAATGATTACAGCATCCCAATGAAGATATTAATCACAGCGAATGTGAGTGAAGCAAGAAATGGGTCACGATTTACGTTAGATAAATTATATTAAACGTCCACGATGACAAAATAGTATATAAATCACGTTTAAAACGAATATATTCGAAGCAGCGGTTGGGTTACAGGTCGAACCTAGATCCTCGGATGGACTTAAATTCGGATCTATATATTCTATTAATTAAAAAGCTTGAGCCTTCGGTAAAGGATGAATTTGTGGTGAAACCCATTCATCATAGTAACACCATCAAATTTAAAATTCGCTTGAGACTCAGTAAGAGTTTAGGTTTGGCGTATTTATCATTCTGGGATGCACCATCACTTAACGTCAGGTGATATTGTGGTCAAAGCGATGAACTTACTACAGTAACTGTATAAAAACGAGTTTTATATAATATCACATTCTTATGCCTACATTCTGTATCGTCTTGATCCTTTTTTTACATAAAGGAATGCATTAGCTCACTACCTCAGGTACGGGGGCGGGGAGAAGTGTTTGGGACAAACACGAGGGAGAGCCCCCGTAACCACCCACTGAACTCTTATGAGTGACCGTATCTACCGCCATATGGGGGCAACAAGGTACTGCAGAAGCATTCGCTCGCGAGTAACCCCGAGCGGACGGCCCAGCCTTTTTTTTGTAACCGAGCTAATGCTGTTGGCCGAAAGGGCTTTTACAGTTTCACCATTACTTTGGGGGTGAGTGCTGAAGGCACTCCCCGCAAAAGGTACCTATCACAAGGGCACCAAAATGAAACGAACCTCAGTTTTGCAGTTGCCTGTGTATAAAAATTCCCGCGGAATTGTAATCCTAGTTAATCCCTACATTTTTTATTTCATATAAAAAATGGTTTCTTACAGGACCTATGCACCTGTGTGTTGCGTATGCAGTATTGTACGAGTAATGCTTGATGCATGCTCAGTGTCACTGTACCCAGCTCAGCCAAGAAGGCCAAACCTCTATATTTTGTTCCTGGTACTAAGACACTATAATGCTAAGATACCTATACAACCCTCGTGTTGGATATTTGATCGCATACCAATATTTACTGCAATAACTGCGTTGCGCTAAACAGTTCGCCAGTCAGCCTCACACTATCGCGATAATACTCTCGTTTTCTTTTAATTTACTGAAGCGAGCATATAACTGTCAGAACGTGTCTGCTATAACATTTATATCGTGACAGTACTATCACGTGTTAGAATTCTAAATGAAACAAATAATAAACTTTCATTATATTAGTTGTTTGTGTAATAAATACATAAAA
This sequence comes from Samia ricini, assembly GCA_014132275.2. Classification (NCBI taxonomy): domain Eukaryota; kingdom Metazoa; phylum Arthropoda; class Insecta; order Lepidoptera; family Saturniidae; genus Samia; species Samia ricini. The sequence goes on from AP028159.1 coordinate 9,578,626, forward strand.
TATAAACATTTACTATGCAACTGTTTGCTCAACTACGTTCAAATAAACCACTTATTCATATTCTAAAGAGTGATTTGAAACAATATTAACTTATTAAGTTCGGGAATAATAAGAGTAGAGAAGTTTCATTAAAATTACATTTGAGTTTGTACAAACATTAATACGCACGATAAAGAAGATTAATATAATACATACATTAACTATATCCGTTTTATAAATACCTCTTTATTTTTTCAACGAATTAGTTGTATTATTGAAAAAGGATATGCCGATAACCTTTTATATCGTTTCATTCGCCACGATCGTCAAAACTTTACTCATATACCATTAAATATAATAAAGTGTAAATTATGCTTGAAAAACAGTATATGTCTATGATTTAAGAACAAGAACCATTTGAATCGGTGAATAGTGTACGGATTATAAGTGAACTACCAAACAGACAGAGAACCACATGCCCTTCCGGTAGCGACCAAAGACGTAGTTCCTTCCTCGACTTGGGAGATTCTAGCAGCGCAATATAATAATGATACTGCATGCACTTTGGCATCACACTGCGTACACACTCCTGCACATGAGACACGCATGAGATCACTAAGGAACCCTTTTTTATATAAACTTACGGATTAACTATGCCTAATTCTGGGTAATACGTTACTTGGGTAACACCTGAAGCCGAAAATCGTATCAATTTGATCCTCTTGCGCTGGTTACCTTTTTCAGCTGAGTGCCTTAACAGCACATCGCAAAGTTTGATTAAGCTATCAACAACGTTAGTCAGCTCGAAATAAACATGTAGATAAACATTGCTTTTTATAATGTTTTGGGATGAAGACGAAATCAAAATCTATAATGTTTTTAACCGTGAAACGTATGTATACCATCACGCAACCCGATCTTGAATTTAATTTACAAGGCCAGAAGGAAATTGAATTTCACACTGCCAAGTGAAAATGTACCTACCGTTTGTGTGACAGCGATATTTATAATACAACGAGAAATAATACGGTCCGTTGTCCACGAAGCTATTTCTGTTTTAAAAGTAATCTCACAAAGACAATTTTAGAATCACTGATTACATAAACTGAATTTCAAAAGACGCTTTAAAATATTAATATTACGTTTTCATTCAGAAATGTTAATCAGAAAGATTTAAAGTTAAATCAGTTCTACAGTACTGTTGGGTCTTTTTTTTTTTAATAATTACAAGAACATTAAAAAAAATGATTCATACAACGACATATGTTGTACGTCACATGCGTTTCAGAAAAAATAAAGTATTTCCTGGAGGGAGTGTTTCTATGATGCGTGTTTGTTGGCAGAAGTGAAAATAATGTGTCTGAAATAGTTGACATAGTAGTCACGCTTCATTAGTATTTGTGTTAATTCTTTCGACAACGCTAACTGTATAACAAGTACCTAAGATATAGTTATATATTGAGTAACTGAATGTATTTATTCTACAGGGAATAGATATTGAGATCTTATGCATAAGAAATAAATGAATATATTGCATAAACGTATTTTTTACAAAGTAACTTTTAATTAAGACACGATAAATGTATCTAAAACTTTAATTCCTTGGAGTTGTAACAGCTAACTGACCTCTTAAAACTTTTAAACATATATCAAACTCTAAAATCAACCTAAGCTTTCGCTGAAGGAAAACATCGTGAGGAAACCATTGTGCATTTCTAATAATCCTGTCACAAATAGGTGTGTTCCGGCAGCATGAATTGAGAACCAGTACCTCCAGGCTTAGTGCGTTTACCATCCTGGACACATCGTCACTTAACATCAGGTGAGATCATGGTCAAAGCACAGAGCCTATACAATATAAAAAAGAGTATGGTCATGAAGAAGAATATTTTTATCAAAGAATACTTTTAGTTGTGAATCAAAATTATTTGAAATTTTGTTGCTAGTGGTTCAAATTAGAATTGTTATACAAAAGTCAATCACATGTCCATCAGAATGGTAAAAATGATTACTTACCCGTAGACAAAAAGTATTACAAAGCGTTTGAAAACAAATCCACATAACTTTTTCTGAACGACCCATTTAAAGCAAGGAGGCTGTTTTACGAAAAACATTACATCGTAGATATATGTACAAAAATGTTTTGTAAGTGCAAGTGGCGTCATTTCTCTATTATATTCTATATCTATATAAGCGAAATATCAATCACTGATCAATCACAAGATCTGCGAAACTATAAACACGATTGATTTCAAATTTTGCGTAGTTATTTATTTCGCGATGTAAACGCTCACTAAAAACAGATTTTATGCAAGTCCTATCTAGAATCCTATCATTTAATATACAACTCCTTCCTATTCATCCGTGTTAAGTGACGATTGTCATGCCAACAGTTGCTATGGTAACATTATTCTTTATATTCCAAATACAGCGTTTGCCAGATCAAAGTAGCTATAAATTATTGTAGTATTTATATTTTTAATATTCTTTTCTCAAACATGCATGGAAATATTGTCATTATTTTCGAAAAAAAGAACACGTGAATTTACGAACATAGAAATTCAAATCCATTGCAGTAGCGTTTTTTGAATTTGGAACACTACAACGCTCCAGCAATATTGTTTGAAACGGCGTGCTGGGGTTATTATTAAATACTCTTTGATTGGATGTGTTTTATCTATTATATATGATTTTAGGTACAAATAAGCAGATAGTTTTAGAGAAAAAAGTTAATATTTCAATAAAAAATGAAAATTTAGAAAGGGTATCGGTTACTAGAAATTTATGTTTAATGCTAGACGAAAAAATGCGCATCGTTGAACATATAAACAGTAAAATTAAAAATGCTTTCTATGAATTGAAAGTACTTTATGGAGTACGAGATTACTTAAAATTAAATGTTAGAAGTCTTCTATGTGATTTAATCGTATTATCATCGTTTAATTACCGTGATGTTGTATATGGGCCCAGAATAATGAATCAAATTTCTAACGCAATACAACGTGTCCAAAATGCATTTGTAAAATTTTGTTACAATGTACCTAAGTGGTCGCATGTATCACCGATCATTAATAGTCAAAACATATTAAGTATGTGATCCAGGAGATACTTACAGTTAGCGTGTTTTATCCATAATATTGTTTTGAGTAAAAAACTTGAATTTTTGTATAATAAATTTGATTGGTTTAAGAACATTCACAATATCAATACTAGATCTATAACAAGACATACTACATCTATACCAAAACATAGGACTGCAGGTTATAAAGGAAGTTTTAAATATGCGGCATCAAAAATTTGGAACGATTTACCTCCTCCACTCATTTTTACAACAAAATATAACTAACAATTTGTACATTAAAATGTTTGTCTGTCTGCTGTTTTTAATGGCTAATCTCCGGTGTGGCTAAACCGATTTGAACGTGACTTTTTTTTTTGTTAGATACCTGAAGTTACTCCGCGTAACTTAGGCCAATTTAATTTTTTCGAACATAATTAGGGTACCGCGTAATAAAATCAAAACTCATAAAAATTGGAATAAATTCCGATGCCATGCAGTTTCACTGGCAGGTATTTAAATTTGTGAGAAATAGTTAGTTAGCTAGTAATTTTGTTTGCAAAAAAATTTGGAAAAAAATTAGGGTCCCGTATAACAAAAAATTAAAAACTGTACTACGGAGTGAAAAATATATGACAAGCGGGTGCAGCGGCGGGCACACAGCTAGTTTACTATAAGAAAATACGATACATAAAGCAGTGGCAAACTGAATAAAATTAGTGTCTAATTCAACTGGCTAACGTTTTATATGAGCTAGGAAATACACTAAAATATTCAAAACACTCTGTTAAAGAAATAACAAAAAAGAAAGCATTTATCCTAAACAATCTTAATTATTACTTAGGAGTAATAAACTAAATTGATTGCTGTTAATCATTACTTACACGCTCAAATTATACAATTATGTTTTTATTACATATGAAATTACACACTCGCTTTAAAAAACTGTTACGTGAAGATTATAATTATATTTTAATTATAAGTTTAATTCTAGTGAAAAAAAAACTGTAGTAAGGCACAAGTATAATATAATGGGTTCCGTTGTATCTAAAAAAAAGAATGCAAAAATACTTTATACAATTTAGACCCTGATAAGACGCTTATGAACGTCCGAATACTATCACCACCAGTTTGGAAAAATAATCCAGTCATCGAGAAAAACCGGCAAGAAACTCGATCTAGTTTTTTTTTTCATGTTTTTTTAAACTATACAACTGATAGTTACAAAGTTTATTACAAAGAAGCATGTCACTTCTAGACATCACCAAAGTTCACACAATGATCCACTCTGTAACAACCTTTGCAAATTAAAAGCTGCTTGACATGGTGTCTGAACTTATTACCCGGTAAAACGGTAAAGTGCTTAGGGACTCTAATGTAAAACCTAACACTATTACCTAGAAAATTCTTATTAGTTCTTTTACTAAGTCTGAAACATGTAACTAGTAATTTATGTTTATTCCTCGTATTAAATTTATGCTGATCGTTTACAATTTCATGTTTATCTAGATTTTTGCGGACGTACAGTAAATTATCAAGAATATATTGAGAGGGCAAGGTTAAAATACTATATACCGGAAACATGTTTTAAAGTGATATTTTTATATGTTTGAAATTATGATATTGTTGTTATACCTATATAATCTCATGAATCACTTTTTATTGCATAGATGTTATTTAATGTAATAAATCATCGTAATCGCATGATTAGTTGAATTGCGTACCGTTCTATAGTCCTTTGCATCGCGGCTTTTTTAAATTCAGTAACATAAATTAAAAAATAAAACTGTAAACGAAAGATTAACATCAGTAATGTGAAAAACAGTTTTTGCACTAAAATAATACAGAATCATAAATTGTCTGCCTATAAAACAATCGTGCATCATTAATCTTACCACAATAATACGATGAGAACAAAAATCACTTTTACCCGTAAACTACAACAAAGTCGTTAAAACCGACCACGATCATGACACACGTCAATCATCAACAATTACAAATGATATCAAGATTTTGGCCGGTCTTCAAATATGTCACGAGATAGCACCTTACCAGGTTATTGTTCTGTGTACAAATTGCTTTGCATATTTTGCCAAATGGTGTGCGCGCGAGAAATCATTTCAAGATCCACGTGACTAATCTAATGCATTAGTTTTACGATTGACCCAGCATTCCACAATATCTCATATAGTAGTTTAAAATAGTTGTTGATCTCCATTCATGTGACTAAATATATAAATGATACAACAGTTAAATAGATATCATTCCGGAGATTAAGAATCGTCATATCTATTGCGAGAAGTGTTCATGGTTAATTTTAGTGTTTTTTATAGGCAATCTTTTAAGCGTCTAATATAACTCATATGGTGATTGGTATAATAATTCATTCAAAAGGAATTCAGTCGGGATTTAGTACGTTGCAGCCACGAAACATTTATACTACCAGTCTCCACATAGCATACAAAAATATATTATTTCATAAATATCAAATAAACATCACTAGTAAACTCAGTAATCACGTTTCGATATAATCTATTCGATCCCGTGACTCGTCTGGATCATTTGCCAAAATGTCTAAAAATCTTCTACTACATTTTTATCATGGTAATTATTGTGTAATTTTAGTTCTGTCACCGATCTTTACTATTTGATCGTTAAACGTTTCACATTCTACTACGTGACTTGATTTATGTGATATTTTATTTAAAACATTAATATCACTGTTTGTAACATCCAAATCAACTGTTTTATGTTAAGCATTTATAAATTACTTGTGTGTAAATATTTATGTACATATTTTACCGCTGCAATATAACTGCAATATTGTAGGTATAGATGGTCATTAGTCGTATCGTTTTGTAAACATGCAGTTTACATTTCACCGATTAAAGTAATTGCTTCCTTAGAATGATAAAAATTAAATGTTCCTATAAACAACATGGAAAAATATATTAGAGTACAAGCAGAATTTATTTAGTTGGAATTTATTAGGTTGTAATGGATTATATTAACATGAATCAACTCACGTGATACGTGTTGCTAAAAACTATGTGCTTAATAGTTTGTAAGCTACTTAATCGCTCAAATACCAATAAAAATACAATAGGAAAACAATTGGAAGCTAGCGTAAACGCCAGGTTGGTACTTAACCGGTTTTAATTACACTTGTTTTTACTACACCAAAAATTAAATTAGAGGTACTGTCTAACTCTAGATAAACATGAAACTAAGAGTAGATTTTTTTTTCTCTAATTTGTGGAGTTTGGTCTAACGTTAACCATGTTACTCGAGTGAACCCCGTGTTTTCGACACCACAAATTTCATCTGCTTCTTATTGCTACCAAAACCATCTTGTAAAGCATCCTCTCTATACCAAATGTCGGAAATTCAAATATTCTGTTACATATCTCTACACAATGCAATGAATTATTAATTATATTTTGGAATATCATTCTGTCGTGTTGGTTATGTTGACAAACTTCTTCTACAATTTTGCTGACATCAACTTAAGTTTGGTGACAATTTGAGTTTAACTAAGTGTAAAAAAATATTAAATGATATTTACCCTGACCAACGTCTAAAAGCAGTAACAAACTCAGGCCGCACAATTTCGAATATCTCAAACGCAAGCAGATCCCAATACAACTTATTGTATAGTTTTATACCAGATTCCTTTACTAATTAAACGCCCATCAAAATATTTTTGCGCGTAAGAATAGATATTAAATATAATTTTAAAAATGTATACTGTTTGACATTACAGTTGTTTCTTCGAATAACTTGAATTATAAAATGCTCTTTGGACTATGGTAAAATTATTCCTAAAATTCATTTTAAAGTAAATTAAATATTTTCATTTAGATCATTCTAATGATTAATTGACCGTTTATATTTAAACATTTTCATAAAAATAAGTATAAATCATTTGTTCTAGTTTAACTGCAATAGAACGACAAAATTCAATTTATTTTAATTATGGATGTACTTCATATTGTGAAAATAATTTGAAATAAAACTTTTAAATTTTACAAGCCAAAATTAAAGCTTTTATTTGCATAATTTCGAATAAAGTTATGAATTATAAATTATTCATACATTGAAAATTAAATTCAAAATGGCAATATTATACCTTAAAACGGTTAGTATTAAAATTTCAACAGTTTCATTCAAAATTAATAATTGAAACATGAAACTATACTATCATCAGTTGACATCATCGATCATAATCACGTAAGCCTGTATAATAACTGTTATGTTTTACATAATTTATAAGAAACATCTAGAACGTTTTGTATCTATTTTAAATTTTTGTACATGTTTATTTTTCCGTGTGTCTTTTAAATGATCCGAATCGAAATGTTACGGAGCTCTGCCAAGTGTTTGAACGTGGGTAACGTCCAACGATGTTTCGACCTCTATCATAGCGATTACATTTTAATCAACAGTTCAATAATTACATTAAAACTCTAATCGAATATCCATTACATGATTATTATTTCAATAAACATTAAAATTAATCACGCTGAGATTTCTTATGGAAACAGTTTAAATTAATTATTTTCACCTTGACCGTTGATCGTTAGTGATATTAAAATTAACGTAAGTTTATTCTTATTATTACCATTTCCTTTATTATACATTTTATCACTTACTTTAAGGGCTTCAGATTGCTCATTAAGATTTATCGGAGGTCGGATCGGAACGACTCCGGTGCAACAATCACAGCACGCCATTGTTTTTGAATGTTTATACCGTTCAAACCGAACAAAAAAAATCACAGGATTCTAATAAATAAATAAAAAAATGTTAAACCGTTTTATATTGTCCGTTTATAATCTTATTCGTTTATAATGTCCACCTTCGATTTTACACTTTTGTGTATGTTATTAACTAATTGTTTTTAACTGATCGTTCCAGTTGTGTTTTTGCCGAACTTTTTCGAATTTCCCGTCACTTTAGAAACTCTCGGGCAGTAGACAAGAGAGCAGCGGGCTGGGCAGCTCGAGGTATAATGAGTTAAAAATATCGCTCGAAGATGCGCTCTGCCAACGCTTCACCGTCACCAGTTGGGATTAGGACAGTCTGATCTTTAATTCGGTACCTTTATAACTATATTCTAATTTAGTTGTGTAATATAAAATATTCATTAGCTATGTATATCACTTATTAATTTACAATGTCTTGGGTATTTTAACGATTTTTAAAAAAATAAAAGTATAAATTGATTTGTCTAGCTATATCAGTGGTTTGAGAGGTTTAATTGCATATTATTAACGCAGTTCTGTATCACTGCGCCTTATATAGATCTATTGTGGTCGCCTCAAGCTCACTACCTGGACCTAACCCGAATATATTGTAGAATCTTTTTGGTATACGTTCCTCTGGTAGTGATACTTATCAATCCATACTTCGGTTTCGAATGTAAGTCCATACATTTATATAAATACATATCTTTGGTACTTTTTAAACGATTACTTTTTTGGTCCATTTACAAAAAAATTTTGGAAATATATTTTAAAAATTCCCTAAATATGAGCTCTTTTCACGTACAGTATGTACGAGTATAAACTTTTAATAAAATTTCTTTGGCTGTACTATTTGCAACTGGGTGGTTTTGATGACATTAAAAAGGTTACATTTCAAAAAAGAAACAAATTAGTAAAATGTTGTTTCCAATTATTTTTCATTTAGTTTTCTTTTTGTGAAAATGAGTGAATCTAATGGTGAAATGTGATACGTATTAAATATTATTTTATCACAAAAAATGGAACCCAAGACGACAAAACGTTTTGTGTCGTTTATGGACCTAATGCAGTATCGGTAAATAAATAGTAGAACAAAGTTAGATTTAGCGTTTCATATTTTTGGGAATTTTGAAGTCAAATATACACCTAGCTCTGGAAGCTCTATTACGGATAAAGTGAACGACATTTTTTGATAAAGTGGAATAAGATCGGCATATCACTAGTTACGACATAGGTAAAGAACTGAGACTTGACCACAAAATAGTTTTGGCCCATTTGTAATTAGCTAGGTACACAAAAAAACCTCGATATTTGGGTGACACACGAACTCATCGAAAGAAACCTGATAACCGAAATAATGAACTATTTGGTCATAATATTTATGATTATACAAAAATAAGTAATACAAATATATATAATTATAAATGAGTACACATATGTGATTCTTTATTGAGACGTAATGAAACTGAACAGTGTTGAAGAGATTGGTAGAAGAACTAGTGATGAAAAATGGATCACGTACTACAAGAACGTGCGAAAAATGTCGTGGTCAAAAGTCGGTCAGGCTTCATAAACTAAAGTTAAACCTAAGTTTTCAATGAAGTCTAAAAATCATGAGTTTTCATATAAAATGAGAAGATTCTTTTTTCCAACCTGATATTAACTCTAAGAATTCTTTCAGAGCGTGAAAAGATTTCCTATTTAAGATACACGTAAACTTTTTATTGTTCTGTATTAATTTTTAATACTCGGAGGCATTTTGAGGTATCATATCATTCGAAAGTAGGAATTATTTAGGATTGAGTGAAATCGGTGCCACGTGGTGCCGGCTAAGAATTGTACCGCCCCATATCTTCCCGTGGGTGTCGTAAAAGGCGACTAAGGGTTAAACCAGAGGATGGGCAGCAGCACCCTCTGAGCACCACAAACACATACTGCTATCGCCAACCCGCCTGCCAAGCGTGGTGATTATGATAGTTCCTCCCTTTTTAAGGAAGACCCTTGTCCAGCTGTGTACGACTTTAGGTTGAATCAACCAATCAGGATTCTCTACAATAGATAATTTTTTTAAAATTGCAAATTAAATCTTTTTGTAGGAAAAAGTAACCGGAAAAGTACTGGGTAGGACACAACCATACTAATAAATATCTATACCTACTAATGAATAAAACTAAAGTGTCTGTTTGTAATATCAAAGTAACTATTTTTAAATAAATACAGATGAATATAGATACGACCCTATACTAAAAATACAATTTTAAAAAATGTTGTCTGTCTGTTTGCTTTGGAAAAGCTGGGCCGATTTTTGATGGAAATTTTTTTGTAGATAGCTGAAGTTACTCCACGTAACTTAGGCCACTTTTATTTTTCTAAAAATGTTAAGGTTCCGCCTAAAAAAAACTCATGAGATTGTGAACAAGAACTATTGATAGCACCATGAAAACGTTGTTTTTCAATAATTCTTTAAAAACTATCTAACACAGTGAAGAATATATGAAACGAAAGTTCAATTGGGGCCACACAGCTAGTGCATATATACTCACATATATATATTATATAGTATGTTAAATTTCATGTCGATCGGATCTATATTTGTGGAGATCTGGTGATGAGTGAGTTAAAGTCTCATATATATATATCACCAGATCTCCACAAATATAGATCCGATCGACATGAAATTTAACATACTCCTTTCGCGACGTAGATGCTCACTAAGAAAATTTTTCATGCAAATCCTACATCCAAAGCTAATTGTTTTTTATCTACGATAACACACATCACCTGAACTAGCCATACCCTCCCGCGATAAGCAACAATTGCTATCGTATTGGTTTCTATGGTAACTGTTGCCACGATAATGTTATCATTTACATTTTATATGCACGGGCAGGATAACAGTTGCTGTTATTCAGTTACGCCCGGTTTTATTATGTGATCTCAATCTGTTTTTTACCTAGTGAAATCCTTGTTTTCCCCTAGTGTCAGATCAGTGTCAGTGATCAGTCAGAAAAACGATCCACTTTTGGTTTGATCTTAATCTAAAAGTTAATATTTGATATTTAATTATAGTATAAGGTATAAATAAGGATAATTTTGTACTCTGGGATAAATTAGGAAAATACCCGTTCATTAGTATTACTTTATTTTTATATTATTTTATCAATTCACGTAACAAAAAATTGTCAAACGTAAACTTCCATTCAACCGAAAGAAGTGAACTGCTGGACATGGTCTCCCCCAAAGATCTCCACGACGACCGATCTTGTGCCACTCGCATCCGGCGGATTCCCGCGACCTTCACCAGGTCGTCGGTCCGTTTAGTGGGGGGCCTACTCACGCTAGGTACGTCTTCCGGTGCATATTGGTCATTCGAGAAACTGTTGGCCCCATCGGTTTTACGCGCAATGTACCCAGCACACTACCACTTTAATTTAGCAATTCTTAGGGCAATGTAGGATGCTTTGGTGCATCTGCGGATCTCCTCATTCCTGATTCGATCACGCAGTGAAACTCCAAACGTAGCTCTCTCCATTACCCTTTCAGCAAGTTTAAGTATTAATTAAATTGAAATAATAAACGGTTATCAATTTACACACACATGTAGTAGAGCGTTCTACATATTCTTTTATTATCGTACTATTAAAACTTATTATCTTTATAAAAAAATCTATTGTTTTTTGGCATAAAATAACTACCTACTTATCGGTTATGAACTATTCCTATCGGTCAAGTCGAATTTACTTATAGTATACTTCGAATTACCCGTCTACGCGTGCAATGTTTAGTGTATGTGATAATAAATTTCATTGTTTTCTTATTATTATTATACAAAAGACATCAATAAAAATCATAACGATACATAAATAAATAAATAATATTATTTTATAAGTAGAAATAACGCGACGTCGTCAAAAGAAAATGTTTGGATACAATACATCTTACTATTAACTATTAAATTACCTATAAATGATTTAATATACACACACACACATATATATCCTAATATCTATTCAATACTAATAAATAAAATTGAAGTATCTGTTTGTAGTGTCAAAATAACATTTTTTTTACTAAATGGATATGAATGTATGCACAATCGACACCTATATTAGAAATAAAATTTTCAAAATTTTTGTCTGTCTTTTTTGTCTGTTTGTATGTGTGTTCCGAGTAATCTTTGGAATTTATGGACCGATTTTCACAGTTTTTTTTTATACATAGCTGAAGTTATTCCGCGTACCTTAGGGTATTTTTGATTTTCGAAAATACTTAAGGTTCCGCGTAAAAAAATTTCAATTCATAAAAAATTAAACAAAAATACGATTCAACGTTTCCCTGGCTGGTGTTTAAATGTGTAAGAACTATTTTTGGCTGTTGATAGTACCAAAAATAATTAAAATTCATTAAATTGTGAACAAGATACGATTCCATGGACAACACCATTAAAGTATTATTTTCCAATGATTATTTGAATGCGACCCCAGTGAAAAATATATGAAACGCAAGCAGAGCCGCAGGCACACAGTCATCAATAGACACAATACGAATTCCACAGATGGTTCGTTTCGATCGTAGTAATTTCTCAATACATGACAATAAAATTTAAGATAATTTAAAAAGGTGAAGCATATGATATCAACAACAATAAAGTATAAGCTCGTAATAAAAACTACCAGTAATTTAGGTAACAAAGAAAGTAATGTTAATTATCATATAACTGATCTGATAAACATAATAATTTCATAGAACAGGTATTGTTATAGCTTGGATTATCGTATTTACGAGAAAAATCTGCATATTTTTTTTTTACTAAATACATATGAATGTATATACGATACGATACCTAAGCCAAAAAATACAATTATTAACATTTTTGTCTGTCTGTCTGTTTGTTCCGGGTAATCTCTGCTATCATACCCGCCGCCGCCATCTCGTGCGTTTTGATTTTTCCATAAATTAGTTATTGTAGAAACTAGGAGCCTTTAAAAATGAAAAAAGCTCGATTTTTACTGTCATTTTCAGCATTTTACTCAAATTGAGGACGTGACTAGGCCAAACGTACCTCAAATTCGGATTCAGCGGGTCGAAATACATGTTCGTAGGTAGGTCCGTTCGAATACACAAACAACATTTTTTTGCGTGCCGGTGTTATTTAAAACTATATTACACATTGAAGAATATATAAACCGCGGACAGAGGCGCAGGATCACAGCTAGTTATTAATAAAAGCTATATGTATCGTGAAATCCATGATTCATGCATACCTATTCTTAAAGTACTTTTAAATAAATAATTTCTGCTACTATTAAGACATAAAATAATATCTTACCGATTCGAGTAGACTCTGTTCGTGTAATGTGACGAGAGGTTTCTCTGGTTTTGGCCTCGTGCTTAAGTAAAAGGCTGATGCAGCAGCGACGCCCGTGAGCGCCAGGGCACCGGCAGAACCGCCAACCATCCATAAATACTGATCGATCTCGCTTACTGTTTGAACAAAAAAAAAAAACAATGAAATAAACGATATCCAGGTTTTTCTAAAACACAAATAACATTTGTATAATCGAAGTAACTGACCGCATTTAATTATTGGAACTTGTTGGCAACATAATTATGGACAAAGGTGGTCATATGATTTATGATTGAGATCATTACGTTTCATGTTTTCCGACATTTAGTAGGAGCGACCAGTGGCGTAGCTTCTAAAAACAAGACGGTGCTGTGCCTCGGGGCATTCAAGCTCTGGCGGCTCTCAATCCCTGACCACGATGCTATCTAAAACTCCGTTTATTTCTTCCCACTTTTAAGTTAATAATTATAATAAGTTGCATCACAACTATAATCATGATAACTCAATTGAAATAGGACATTCCCCTAAATACTCGAAAAGGTCTGTCGTTGTGTCAAGTCGAACCTGGATAACCACTAAAGCTCACATAAAAGAACTTATAACCATACTTATCTATATTTCAGATAGGGCTCTAATTTTTTGCACAACAGCCTTTGGTTATCTAGCAACGCCACAAGGATCAAGAGAAAGCAATTAGATCTCTGTAACAATTCTCCTTAGTTTAAAAGAAAAATCTAAACCATGTTTTATGTAAGAAACATAATTAATTAATGATTTATAACAAAATAAACTTACAAATCTCAACTTAAAAATTACATTTCTATAATTATAACTATTTACTATCTTCATGAGAAAACATTTAATAAATATTACGTACATACATCACCACCTACTTAACAGTGTTAGATTATGCAGAGATTATTCTACGAAATGGGTCGTAATTTATCAGCTAACCGTTCATTCTTATGTAATCGTTCAACTAATGAATTATATTGAAAAATGAACCTATTTGATTTTAAACAAACATACAGTGATTAATAACACTAATAATGATGTTTTAATAATGCTGGCTAAACGATTATTTATGTATTTTAGATAATTTTTTTAACTATCCAATCCAATATAATAATAACTATATAATCCAATGCGAATGTTGAGACGGATGTGTGGGGTAACAAGAATGGACAAGATTAGGAATGAATATATTAGAGGAAGTTTGAAAGTGGCGCCAATAACAGACAAGTTAAGAGGCGGTCGTTTATCCTGGTATGGACATGTGATGCGCAGGGAGAAATAGAATGTTGTAAGAAAGGTATTGGATATGAATGTGGACGGTTACATGGGAAGGGGACGACCAAAGAAAAGATGGATGGACTGTGTGAAAGATGATATGTTTAGAAAAGGAGTGAATGCGGAGATGATAACAAATAGAGAGGAATGGAAGAGGAAGACATGTTGCGCTGACCCCAAATAAAAATGGGAAAAGGGTAGGGAGATCATGATAATCCAATCAGTTAAATAAATGAATTATGCGTTATACGTGACAAATGTGTTAGTGATACTTAACTCGATTAAACATTATAATAGAATTTTTTATTATACCCTACCGTTAAAATCATTTTGTATGTTTAAATATAAATATATTTACCATGACTATTTTTATTAATATTCCATAGTTAATATAAAAGAAATAAATTACGCCAAGTTGATTCATTGCAAAAATGCATGAGAATTTTATTTCCAATAAATCGTCGGATCGTTAATAAGTTGTTAAGTCCAAATACAGGAAGTGATAATGACAGCACAATTAAAAAATATAAAAGATTATATGTGAAACATTTATTTTCGTTAATAACCAACCCGGGAACGGCCTTTGCTGTCAATCTCGACCCAGATAATGATGAGTGAAAAATTCTTTTAAGAATTACATTTCCTCGTGGTAAATCCGTACCGATTTCAAGGATAAGTAAGAATATTTTAATTACGATTGTGTTGACATTAATGCACCTAGAACATAAACAAATGAAATATTGCGAAATAATACGTATGTCATATGACTGTTTGTTTACCTAATGTTTCTAAGCACTTTGACTAGCAAAATCTATGTATGAATAAGCAAAGACAAACAGCCTTTGTTTCTTTTTTTTGTCTCTGTTTATTATCCGATTTTTATTTGTTTAATAACTATTAACAATCTTAAGGGATATCAATAAAAATGAAACAGTTTTTATCCTCAAATTTTCAATTTTTATTCTCCTTCGAATTGTTTGAACTTACTTTGTAATATCTATGGTACTAAATTAATTACATAGTTTTGATGAAGCGTTCGATTTAGTCCAATTAACTAAGCATTATATTCAAAATAGACAAGGAAATGTCAATAAGACAACTTTCATGCAGTTAATAGTAGTTCCTGAACCATAAACTGTGCGCGCTGTCAGGCTAGTTTAGAAAGTGGAAACTGTGGGGCGCGTGCACTGACGTCGTATTAGCGACTAGATTTCTCGGGATTCTCATACGGTTTTCACTAGCATAATTTATCTTTGTCTTTTGTAATAATGGCCACAAGCTGCTGTAGTTATATAAATAATCTATACTAATAAATAAAATTTAAGTGTTTGTTTGTAATGTTTTTTACTAAATAGATATGAATAAAATAGAATTTTTAAAATTTTTGTCTGTCTGTCTGTTTGTGTCGGTTAATTTCCGGAACGGCTAGAACGATTTTGACGGGACTTTTTTTGGTAGATAGCTGAAATTACTCCATGTAACTTAGTGTTCTTTTAAATTTCGAAAATAGTTATGGTTCCGCGTAAAAAAATAACTTATACAAATTCGAATAAAATACGATCCAATGCACAGCTTTACGGGCAGGTGAGAAATATTTTTACTTTATCTTAGTACTAAAATTTATTTAGGAATATATTTAGGGTTCCTTATAGAAAAATTAAAGCGCAGTGAAGAATATATGAAACGCGGGCGTAGCCGCGGACACACGGCTAGTGTACTATATTTACAAACAGCGTATACAATTCATAAATAAATTGTATTTTAAAGTTCTTTGTGTATATCTAAGAAAAACATAGACGAATTTTCTAAAGAACCAATCCCACAATTAATATAATTGAATCAAATTTTACCAAAACAGGCACAGGGTTATACGAATCGCAAAAGTCAATGTCGTAATCAACGTTTTAATCATTAGAAGGGCTCACATATACTTTGAAGGCAACGTTTAAGGTCGCATGGCTGACCTCGATACCTTGTAGCTGGTACAAATAAAGGTACTTGTTGATTTCAAAAGTTAGAACCTTGGTGATCTAATTTCCCCTCATTGTGCATTCAAACAGCGTAACAAGCATGACGGCCCTTGAAGGGCCTCTTAGTCTTTCAACAATGGGAACGAATAATCGTTTATTTTTCATTCGATAAATATCTATTCTCATGAATATAAAGCCAGACCAAATCTTTTCGAATTATTTTAATCGTGTGCAATAATGTTAGTTGTAACAGGATTATTCGAAATTTTTAACAACTCCACCCAACTAATAATTTACAATTAAAACATCGATCACAGGAATTAACATTTCAAATGATAATACAGATGAATAAATATACCACATTAACCCAATTATAATGATTGTTATTGGTAATCGTTACTCGTAGAAATACAAAGTATTTTTTTAATTACTTTTTATTCATGCTAAGCTGCTCAATTGTTATACTGTCGCGTTTAACCAATTTCGTTTATTTAAGATAATTTGTATCATTACCTACTGTTTAATACCTATATAACAACGTAATTATGCATATCCTATAGATATATTGTCTAGGTCAACCCTATAATCAATAAATCAGATAATTAGATTTGAATTCGTTTAGTTGTTTACATAATAATTATTTCAATTGTTACAAATTCCATTTGAAAAAGACACTATTTCTAAAACCTTTTGTTTTGACTTATTTGGAAAAATAAAAATATTAATGATAAAGAAAGGAAAAAAATCTTAAACTGTTTATCTTTACCTATTTATATAGAGATGTGACAAAATAGAATTTTAAACATTTCTGTTTCAATATTATATTTGTTATCGAAAATAATTTTTTACTAAATTTACTAATAAACTTTAATAATGAAGTTTAAATACTTAATAATGAAGAAATTACTAAACGGAAGAAGCAAAGTTGCAGTAATGTTGTTTTATTTATGACATTGTTAATTGAAAAAAAAATGATCAAATTTGTCAAATTTACCACGATATGGTGTGAATTATGTGAAATTTCACACTATAAATGTTTTATAAAATGTTGCCATTCTATCCTGTGAATTGACAAAAAAAGGGAAAATTAAAACTACTTACAGTTATTGAGGATATAAAATTTATGAATCTGTAGGAAGCGAAAGAAATACGTCAAGGGCAGAAGAAGTATATGACACTACATTTTTTACTACAATTCAAGATTACAACTATAATTAATTACAGTGATTATTATAACTTACAACTGCTGCACTGATTCCACCAGATAGCCTTCTCTTGCGCATTATTTTCAGCCTTTTTTTTTTCAATTTTCTTCAATTTCTTCTGTATTTTGTGGCACTTCTCCTTAACAGTAAACTCAGCCTTAACTGAAGCCAGATTCACTTTGTCTTTTTTGTTTACGTTAAACCCAAATTTTCCACTTCCCATTTTTGTTTTTTATTTTTTAAATGCAGTCTTTAAACGTATCGTATATTTAAGCAATTTATCATTTTCATTGAGGTTTAGGGCATGTTACGTGCTGGTTGAACTATACAATTTTTAAATGTATTATAAAATCGAGCGTATTATCAAGTGTTCGTTCACTGCTCCTGTGTCGTGTTTGCGTTTTATATCAAATTACATAGTTACGGAATGAATCGAAATCCGTAAAACCAAAAGGTTTTATAGAGTTATCTCTAGGAAGCTTTGGCCTTGTAGCGTTCAATAACATTGTTCAAGTCGATAACATGATACGTAATCTTCTGATTTCATTGTACGTCTTATCTATGTATATAAAGTTTACAGCACGTGTGAACTGTATTTTTAATTATCGTCTGTCTCTAGATCTGTCTCACAACGCTATTTGATAATTAAGTACCTACCTATATTTATAATAAAATGTATTAAGGTAAATCAAAACAACTATTATCTAACTCGTTCAAGTAAATCAGGAACGTTTTCCACGTCACTGAAGCGAGACCTAAAGACACTATTATTTTTTCTTCTTTGCTAAAAACAACAATTTTATAAAATTTATAACGATTCTAGTCTATTACAGTTTTTATGTTTACTGCAATTTTATTGCATGCGCAATGTATTTTTTTACACTTTTGTGTTATCAATTTGTATTGTATAATGTTATTTATTACGTTCTAGACTATGTACTAATATTTTATTATTATTATTGCATGTAAATATAATAGTTGTTGTTTTTTTTTTTGCAAAATTAAACTTCAAAAATTCTTTATTCAATTTGGGCTCTGAGAAGGCACTAATGAACGTCAAAAACTACCACCGATTCGAAAAACTACCCAGTCGAGAAGAGCCGGCAAGAAACACATTTGGTTTTTCAAAATTTTTTTATAAAGTATTATATATAAATTATCCACGATTTTATTCGAAATTTCATGACTTTTATTTGTATTACGCGGAACCCCTGCTTATTTTTGAAAAACAAATGCACACTAAGTTACCCGCTGTAACTTCAGCTATGTAACAAAAAAAGTCTAGTCTATATCGGTCCAGCCAGCTCCAAGATTACCCGGAACAAACAGTCAGACAGACAACAGTTTTAATTAAAGTACCTAATTATTTACAAAAAAAAAACATCACGAAAGTTTATGACGTAACTTAAGAAACTGACATAATTATCATGTATTGAAAACTAAATAAACTGTATTATTCAATTTAGAACCTAAGAAAGTGCTTAATGTGAAAGTTAAAATTACTATTACGGAAAGTACTGACAAGAAACTCGACTCGGCTTATATGTGATTGTTATATAAAATAAAATCCTGCATAATATACATTTTTATCCATTGGAAAATGTTTAAAATTGATGATAAGCTTTTAAACGATTTATCATAAAAACATATTTATTTGAATTTATAAAGAATAAGTAAAAATTATGTAGGTACTTAAAGAAATTATTAAAATTGTCAGTTATATGGAGGTATGACCATTAACTAGATCAGTTATCCTTGGATATTTATGACTGACGGTCCAATTGCACTTTATAGAGATGATACAAGTTGCTTGCTTTAAAACTTAACAGCCGTTGAGACTTTACCCGATGCGATACCATAATTGTTTGATTATCTCGACGTTACTAATTATTTATTATTATTATACTACGAATGTCTTTGACCTGGCAGAACCGATATTTACTTGCAGTTGTTTTAATACTGATCTAAATAACTTTTTAATTGTATATTTTTATATATTTAATGTACCTAATCATGATTTAAGAATAAATAAATAAGCTTAAAGTAGCTGAAAGGGCAATTGGAGAGGGCTATGCTAGGAGCTTCACTCCGTGATCGAGTCAAGCATGAGAAGATCCGCAGTAGAACCAAAGTACCCGACATTGGTTAAAGTATTGCTAAACTTAAGTGGCAGTGAGCTGACCACATTGCTCGCAGATCAAATGCCCGATGAGACCAACGGATTCTCGAATGGCTACCACGTACTAGAAAATGCAGCGCGGGTAGGCCCTCCACAAGGTGTACCGACGTGGTCGCGAGAATCCGCTGGATGTGGGTGGCGTAAGACCGACCGATGCGTGAAGATCTTTTGGGGATATCTATGTCCAGCAGTGGACGTCTTTCGGTTAAATGAATAAATGGAAAGATTTAGGATTTTACTAAATATTGAAATTTGCTTAGATAGATAGACTTGATAGATTTTTTTAGCTGGCTGTTAAAAAGTTCGACATAACGTAATAAAGTTTTCGAATTTTAAAAATACGCTCACTCATAATTATTATGCTAATTATTTGACTGAATGATTGATGATTCGATTATTAGAGTAATTTTTTTCTTTTAGTTTTTAGCAAAACTATCTTAAGTGCTAACCAGTTTTCGCTAACGCCGATTTCAAACGGTTTAGTTCTAAGAAATGTTTTTTTATTGGTAAGATAGCCGGGTCAGTTATGTGAAATAACCCACCTAGCCTATCCTAAGTATCTATATTATAAGAAGTAATGGCTTTGCGATATCGGGTGTAATCTTAATCGTATTTCAAGTAGGATCTTCACCCATTAGTCGTAAATATTATATTTACGATGTACTTTATAACTTCGATTCGTGATTTTCTTTTAACGAGTCTTTTATTGTACTTTATACGTACGAGTATAAATCTTCCGACATAAATGTTTATAAAATACTAGTTGTGTGCCCGCGGCTGCGCCCGCGTTTCTCACAAGTTCAAATAATTGCCAGTAAAACTGCATTAAATCGGATTTCATTCAAAATTTCATGAATTTTAATTTTTTATACATGGAACCATACTCATTTTCGAATAACAAAAGTACCTTAAAGTTACGCGGAGTAACTTCAGCTATCTACCAAAAAGAGTCCTGTCAAAATCGGTCCAGCCGTTTCGGAGATTGTCCAGAACAGACAGGCAAAAATTTGAAAAATTGCATTTTTGTTATAGGTATCGTATATACATTCATATCTATTTAATCATAAATATTTAAACATTCATACATATAAAATAATAAATTATTTTCACGTAACAAACAGACACTAAAATTTTATTTATTAGTAGTATAGATAAACTGACAGTATAATATCAAATCATATTTTTTTTATCATATACTTTTAATAACAACAATCATTAGTTTATCCATGTAGCCGAATGAAGTAAAAATACTAAATATGTAGATGAATTATCTAGGCTGTGATAATTATTCTTAGAAGGAGAAAAGTTGTTGCATAGTGGGAGGGCATTTTCTAATAATGCTCGCCAATCGTATTAATATGTGTGTTCCGTCAGCAGCACTTGAGAACCCAGTACCTCTAGGTTTAGTGTGTTTAACACCCTGGAATACATTATCACCTAACATCAAGTGAGATTGTGCTCAAAGTACTGAAGAATAATAAAATGAAAAACTCTAAATACCAATTAATTAATAATTATAACGAAATAAATAAATACACTTCCTACAGTTACAAAAATATTCAATTATTTGCTTAAGGGATTTGTATCGACATTCTTGCATTTAACAAAGTTAAATTATTTAAAGGAAAGTGTCAGCTCTAGTGTATGAATCGTCCATAACACAATATTCCAATTTATTTAAATTACTACCAGTCCATATTTAGTATCTATCTTACTTATCAAACCCTTGATTTTAATAACGTTTACTAAGTTTTTCGATATTATTATTTCAGCTCAAAGGATTATAAATGTTCGAATATATCTATACATTTTTTTTGGATTCCATTTATATTTATTATTCTTCTTTATTATTCATTTTCGATTTACTTTTATGTACATTTTTTCGCTAATTAAAACAAACTACTCTCATTTCTCTTGATTTTTTGTTGAACATATGAAACGCGGGCAAAGCCGCGGGCGCCATCTGGTATATATATAGGTGAGTAAATACGTACGTGGAAATATTGAATAGTTTACAAACTTCAAGTATTATTTCACACGAAAACCTAATCTCTAGATCGCATGCGCGATGTCGTGCTGACCTAATAACTAACGCCTGCCCACGTACCCGCACACAAAGGTATCACGGCGAAGGAACAAACGCTTTGATTATTAACTGTAAGATTGAGTTATGTCTGCCTATGGTCAATATTTTCAGAAACCAGCCACGGAATTCTCTTTAAACTGGTAACATTATTCGATTTATTTGGTAAATACATATTATTTATTGGGTCAACGTTTAGTGTGACAAGTAATTTCGAAACACTATGCCATTTTCTAGCTCTAAACTTATAATTCATGACATGACCTGCTTATAAATATTCTGACAATTTAACACCTTCACCGCAAACTTTACACAAAGTTCTATACCTAAACTACACTGATGACCTACTTTTGTTAGAAGTTATTGACAATTTTAGTATTATATGCCATTCAAATTTCATAATTCAATAAATAACTTTGTTTAGTAACGGTGTATATGATTTTTTTTAAATTTCTTATCAATTTATTCAACAAGCAGATAAATTGAACATTCAGTTAAGTTAACTATAGCTTTCGTATATATATACGAAAACCTCGAAGATTTGTAATGGCATATTGATGTCAACGTGTTTTAAACTAAACAAATAATCTTGTAAGGCACATTCCAACTGGTGGTATCAAAATGCCTTCAATGCATTCCAATTCAAAAGATGGCAAGGAAGATATATAACTTTCTATTATAAATAAATATATATGATATATAAATAAATCAAAATCAACGATTTGGGACTTAAAGAGGAGCTTACGAACGTCAAAAAAACTACCACCAGTTAGGAAAACAACTAATACGAGAGAGCCGGCAAGAAACTTAATCTGGTTTTTATTTGTAAAAATATTTATACATTTTATAAAAATCATAGTTAGAAACAGTTTTAGCTGAAATACAGAGAAAGGTGTTATTTCCAGATATCATTATCGTTCACGTAATGAACCACCCTATCCCAACTATTGGACATTATAATCTGCTTGACATAGTGCTTAAACTCACGTTATTTATTTTGATAAACATAACTCATACATTTGATTTAATTAAATCCTTATAAAATATAGCTGACACACCTCCAAGAATAAAAGCCATTTTAAAAAGCATTTTAAGGTTTAGCCTTAACTAAAAAGCCAAACAATCGTCAAGCACCAATAGGTATGTTCCGGCAGCATCACATGAGAGCCCTTAGTGTGTTTACCATCCTGGACCACATCATCACGTAATACCAGGTGATATGTGATTGTATAATGAGGTGATATAAGAATATGATTTGTGATATCTATCTTCCGCAATATATAATTCGCGCAGTATTCAGTAATTTAAAAAAACCCGTGATAAAGTAATACCGCGTCCAAATATTATTTTTAATTATAATATAATATAATATTTAACCAACAGATAAATCAAATTATTGAAGTGCCACATCAAATAACAGCTTACAAACAGATGCAATATAACCACTAACAGTTTTGCTGGTATTAAATTACTACATATTTCGTAAGCAGAAAAATAAGCCCATTTATAAAAAAATCGAATCATCATTTTTGCTTTTGTTTCAGTGAGTATCTAAATAGTAAATTAAAAATACCGTATTTTAAAAATGATCGTAAACTTTTCATAATATCACCTTTTTAAGAATTAGTCTTATATTATTAAATACACATTAATTTTTTTGTTAAATCCTAAATTCAATTTCTGACTTCTCTAAATGATACATATCATTCACACATGTAAACTTTCAAACAATAATTTTTTTACGCTTGTTTTGAACAATCTCTAATGAGTAGTCTAATTTCTAGAGAGTAAATAAATCTTTGGAAAAAATATTTATGATGCTGTCCATTGCATCGTTTTTTTTCGCAACTTTCTTGTGTTTAATTTTTTTTAATGCGGAACCCTAATCATTGTAATTATTTTTGGTACTAACAGAAAGCAAAAATATTTGTCATAAATTCAAACACCTCAAAAGTGTGCAAAGAATTGGATTTTATTCGCAAATTCCTCTGATTTGATTTTTTTACGAGCACCTCTAATTATTTTCGATATATAAAAGTAGACAATGTTACGCGAAATAACTGCAGCCATCTATCTATCTGGCTTAAAAAAGTCCCGTCAGAATCAGGCAAGCCGTTTCGGATATTAGATGAAACAGACAGACAAAAATATTAGGCATTATGATTTTGGTATAAGTGTCGTATATACATTCATATGGATCTAGTAAAAGATGTTATTTTGATAGAAAGATAGAAATTTGAAAGATATACTTAAATTTTTTTAAGTATAGAAGTATAGGTTTCCTAATCATATTTTCGTTACGGTAGTTTAGTTCATTATTGGACTACGTGACTGTCAAGTGTAGTGAACGCTTCGGCAGCCAATTCACTACCTCGAACTGACTTACTGATAGGGACTAATAAAAATTGACGAGCATTTCCGCTATCGGCACGTTCACACCTAACGGTTGTTTTGTCGTTTTGATCTGGTTAAAGAAACAATAAAATTACTTGGTTGCCGCGAAAAATTTGTAGTGTATTGTAATGTCATGTACCTTATCCTTGACAAGCTTTAACCGCGGCTTCGCCCGCGTGAAATTCAGACCGTTTGCAGCCTATATTGTCGCTCATGATTAAAACTATATGAAATGGCGAGTGTTCTGAAGAGCTCTTTGATCTGATCCCCTCCTCTCCATTCCATAACAGAACCACGCGGGCAGGACTTCGGTGTCACAGTTTCACGGTGACACCCATAACTTCAAGAACCAAAAAGTTTTCTGACTCCTACTTTTGTCGCACTGTGAGGTTATGGAACCGTCTTCCTGTCAGCGTGTTCCCTCCTTCATATGATATTGGGTCCTTCAAAAGAGGCGTGAAGAGGTATTTAAGCAGGCCAGCATGACAGCGGTGACTGGCAGTGAACTCTGTTCAGTGTCAGTCATCGCTGTTTTGGATTGCACTGTGCTTACCATCAGGTCCAGTCCAGTCACTGTGCTGTCCATTATAAAAAAAAAAAATTTCATCCTTCTCACTTCAAAAACATGATAAAGTTCCCATATAAAATTACAACACCTAATTAGACCCTCTTAGAGGTACCTACATTTTATTTAAAACACCGATACATTCATTTCTAACCAGAAGTGTGTATACAAAATTTTGTGCTTCTTAGTTTGAAAATGACAGACTTTCATAAAACGGTTTATCCTTTATCTTACTCTCTAAGGGTGAAATTTTCAAAAATCCTTTCTCAGTGGTTGCTTACCTCATAAGAGGTACCTATTGCCAAAATTTCAAATATACCCAGCGGTTTAGGCTCTGCGTTGTTGAATTAGTCAGAATCAATCAGTTCAAGCAATTAGACATATACATTAGATCCTCAATTCACGTGACAACAGAAGCATTGCCCCAATAAAAAGAATACATAAAGCTGCATTGTATAATGTTGAATGCAACCTACATCGATCCATTGTAGGTACTCGCGGTACGGTTGTTGTATTCGACCGGGCAATAACAAAACGCGAGGTCATCGAACTCTAAACGCGGCGTGTTTTGATAAGGTCGCCAATTCGCCATCCGCCAATTTTTTTCCCCTCCCGAGATAACCGCAGTTACAGTTAAAAAAAGCGCTACGCGGTCAAACTCGGACCGTTTTAATTACTTCATAGTCACGTAGATATAGTAAACCGTTAATGGAAAGTGATGTGACGAAACGGCCGCGATGGGTTTTTATTTATTGACCTTTCGTATTTTTTTTTAAATATTTACAATTATTTTAAATCAACAGATTTGTTCGACTTGAAATCAACGGAATTTTTAGAATATCTTTTAACCGGGTTTTTGTTGCTTTCGACAAAGATTTGCAGTCTAAATAATCGTGTTTTGTTTGAAACGCGTATTTAAACTCATTTCCTTTGTTAATATCGACCGTATAACTTAATGTTCCGATCGGCGCCAATTTAATGCAAGTTAAACTATCGCTATTTTATTTATAGTACAATTCCGTATACTTTGAAATACAAATAACGCATAAAATTTATAAAAATGCATCGGGTGTCTGTACTAAATTCGAATTTTTATGTCTTTTTTTCAATATATAATTTGCTATTCCAAATAATTAATATACAAGTGTTTAATATACATATATAAATAAATTTGCCAAGCTAAAAGTAATTTATAAACAAAAATAATAATGCATACGATATTACGCAAGAACCTTTGTACTAACACGAATGCACTTCCTAGGCATTGCGGCCGCGCATACCAAATGAAACGCCCACTGAATGTGAGTCACTAGTCACTACACATCTACACAAGTAAACGCCTCAGAGCCTACTTATTGACGTACAAGGCGCACTAGTTATAAAAAAAAATAATACAACGTTAGAAATTCAATACCATTATTATATGGACATCAAAAATTTTATTGATTCTCTGCAGAGTACGTTGTAATGCGATACTACAATTATTGAAAATAATGTTTTTTATTAAAGTTAAAATTATTTAAGATATATTTTTTAAAGAATTTTTTTCAAAGATTCGTTAATTTGCCTACTCAGTTAATCGTTAATCTACTCAATTAAACTGGTTTTGTTACCAAAGTCATAGAAACTAGTAAAACGTAAATAAAAAAGAGAATAATTTATTTAAACATAATATCACACAGCTGCGTTATAATAATTTCTACAAATGTAAACTTGAAGGGTCCATATCAAGTGCCAGATGTTTTACAATATTCAAAAGGTTAAGGTCGTTATTATCAGGAGCAAGTTTAAAAAGGATTTTTTTTCTGTTGTATTCACACAATCCCCTTCAGTTTGAGCAGATTAACCTTCAGTGTTATCAACAAAGCGATGTTGGATCATTTATCTTCGTTGAACTGAGCAACCCCTTTGTAGAGTTTGTAGTTTCTTTGGCAAAGCTCAAGGTCTATGACGTTTAATAATTGTATCTTATAAATATAACAAACAACTGAGCACTATAGTTACACTCTATGTGTTTCTCATATATATTATATAAAGAGATACAATTGATTTTTTTATTTGTTGTAATCCACATACACAAAAACTAGTTCACCGATTTCAAAAATAATTCAACCAGTAGAAAGTTATACTATTTCCGAGTAATTATATTGTTTTAACTAGAGATTTAAAACCGTGCGAGGCCGGGTAAGATCGCTAGTTTTAACTAATATCATAATTTGAGAAAACACAAAACTAGTTAAAAATATTTACAATTAAGTGAATTGTCTATCATTTTGTTTTATAATATTATATACATATCATAATAGAAATCTGTACATTGAAGATATTCAAGAAAAAATAATATGCGGGGCTTCAGAATCTATAGAAGACAGTTCTATAGTTTCAAAAAAATTTGTCTAACTGTTCGCCAATCATGCAAAAACTATTGAACCGAATTCGATGAAATTTAGTAATGACATATATTGCACCCAGGAGGAGAACATTCCAAGCGTGTGAAGACGCGGTCACAGCTAGTAAAACAATAAAATATGATTTTCGGTTATTTTCGAAAATATTATTGTGATCTATTCCCCGTCGTTTCATAGATTACAACGTTTAGTTTATTATGGTGTGTACTTTAAAAAACACGTGTTAATCGACAACTATATAAGCAGGGGCTTTTCTATTCCGATTCATAATCTATGTATGATTAAATTTAATACCAGAATTCAGGTTTTGGCATGTTTGTACATACAATCCAAAACAAGAACCAATCAATATCATAGTTAGTATACTACCTAGTATTATTAAAGATGTTAACTAAATTCATATAGGTATTTATATATTTTTACAACAAAAAAAATGCGCGTTGTATACTTTTTTTACATGAATCTTCACTGATATTCTGTTATCTATACTAATAAATAAAATTGAAGTGTCTGTTTGTAATGTCAATTTTTTTTACTGACTACATATGCATGCGTACGTGATACATATACCAAAAATGCATTTTTTTTTAAGTTTTCGTCAGTCTGTTTGTTCCGGGTAATCTCTAGAATGGCTAGACGGATTTTGACGGGACTTTTTTGTCAGATAGCTGAAGTTACTCCGAGTAACTTAGAGTACTTTTAACTTTTGGAAAAATCAGAGTTCCGAGTAAAAAAATTAAAACTCCTAAAAAATTGAATAAAAACTGATTTTACAGGCAAGTGCTTGAATGTATGAGAAATATTTTTACTTTAACACGTAAACAAAAATTAGGATTTTCCGCATAAAAAAAATGCAGTGAAGAATATACAAAACGCGGGCGCAGCCGCGGGAACACAGCTAGTATATATATATATATATAAATACATATTTGTGTGTGTGTGTGCATGTGTATAGATAGGTATAGGTGTTCAGTTGTCAAATGAACACAATCTCAAAATTATTTTCCGGATATAAATTTGCGTTATAGACGGCTTAACTAAAAGTATCGAAGTTCCAAAAAATCACGATCTGTCTTACTAATAACTAACAAGAAGCTTTTTATAAACAATCCAATTGTGCGCGATTACGTGTATAGTCCCTAACACCCACAAATAGAGCTTCTAAAATTTTACTAAACATTTTCCTTATTCGGAAAGCAGGTGTGCCCAACCATTCAACCCTTTTGCATTGCAATCGCTCGCTTCCAGCTCTCTATGCTTATTAAACCTTATGCGCTATCTCTTTCACGCTCGCACTTGAAATGCTATAATAAAATAATAATATAGATTCAAATGTTAATAATTTAATGTTATTAAGCAATGATTCACGCAGTGGCTTTTAATAACATAATATGTATTATTACATATCATATCTTAAATTATTTGAAAGTATTCGTGGTGTCGTCCACCGGTGAATTATTCTCTTTTATGTATTTACTGGTTGTGTGCCCGCGGCTGCGCCCGCGTTTCATATATTCTTTACTGCGCTTTAATTTTTTTTTACACGGAACCCTAATGTTTTTTTTTGTAATAAGACAAAGTAAAAATATTTCTCATAAATTCAAGCACTTGTCCGTAAAACTGTGCGTTGAATAAAATTTTATTCAATTTTTATAAGTTTTAATTTTTTTACGCGGAATTATTTTCAAAAATTAAAAGTACCCTAAGTTACCCGGAGTAACTCAGCTATCTACCAAAAAAAACGTCCTAATAAAATCCGTCCAGCTATTCCGAAGATTACCCGGAACAAACAGACAGACAAAAAAATTAAAAATTATATTTTTGGTATAGGTATCATATATACATTCATATCTACTCAGCAAAAAAAATATTTTGACATTACAAACAGACACTCCAGTTTTATTTATTAGTATTGATGTAAGAAAATAAGTAAATTGTTTTAAGCAGAAAGAGAATAAATTTAAACTGCTAAAATATATAGGTAGATGTATGAAAGAACTAGTACTTATTATTTAGTTCGGTTAAGTTCATTGTTTGCCCTTTAACGTGTGACAAAATATTTTTTTTTATAAAAGTGAATGAGTCATGAACATTTAAGTATCATCTTATGTTACGTTTGCAACTATGTTCAGTATATCTGCATAGACAAAGATGCCGTTTACAACAGAACGCTGATGTGACCTAGAAACGCAGAATAGCTATCGAATTTCTACCATAAGCAAAACTTAAATCTTGATTGCCTCGAGCGCGATCGCATATCGCATTCTTATACTTCAGATCCCATTAAAATAATAGCCCCCAGACTAAAGCCCTTTATAGTATTATAAATAAATAAATGGTTATTCAGTAAACTGACAATACAAATTATTTAAAAACCAAAATTACTCTAACAGTTAAGTGTTTAGTGTTCACTTTACTTTAGTATACGTCAGTATATAGTACAAACAATTATTCGTCATTCGGTTTTATTAAATTAGTGATTATATTTTTAACAACGTAGGAACATTTATACTCATTGTTCAAATTAAATATTTACAAACACGAAGTAAAGTTATCGTTAAGTAGTATTCAATTAGATTCAGAAACATTGAACGAATGAAAACCAATAAATAAATAAATGTAATTTGACGAGTAATTAATTTTACTGTTAAGAATTAGAATTTATTTGATTTTTGGAAACCATTTATCGTTATTAAATTAAAGGCAAATGATGTCTTAAGTATTTTACTTAAGTAAAATTTCATACAAAGTCCTAAACAGAACAATTACGACGAGAACAATGAACGAAACGTACAAACAACTCAACGTCAATGCATCAAATAGAAAAGTGCACTAAAATAAAAACACGTTTTACGACACGTGAGTAGTGAATTGTAAACACTGATACACTAGTACTATATATACATTATAAACACAGTTAATCACGTTTTCGGTAAAGTCGGAAATGTTCGCAGAGCCGGTCGAATTATGTCGCGGGGTTATAGACGACGCGTGCGCAGGTTTACGCGCGACTGTTGCCCGTTCCGTTCGTTGCGACAATGCGGTACCATATAACCGAGTACTGCCTCCTTCAATATCCATCTAGCCACCTCTCTCTTTTAAGCGAATCGTAAAACTAAGCTATGCTTCGTTTTAACTTTAATACTAAATTAAAGGATGCGTTGAAATATGTATAAGTATAATTTCCTTAAGGCTTCATGTATAATACGGCCGCCATATTTTTAGGACGCTTTGAAGTTAGATTCTGCAAACTTTCACGCACGTATTTTTAGAAAGAAAAATGTTAACTAATATCTATAGTTTAATTGAAAAAACATATTGTTTTTTTTTTAGTACACTTTCAATTAATACATTTCTCCAGCACTTCTATCTATAAGAATTTTAGTCCAACCAACTTTCGCCGGTTGTATTTACTTTTTATAATTTGTTCTAGATGCTTAGCACGTCAAAATCGAATATACAAATAGTGTTCGATTCAGAGTTCCAAGCAAGTTTATCAACTCTTAAAATACTATATACCAATCCCTAAAGCTAAACATAATAATGATAACCTATCCAAAACTCTAAATAATCAAAATATTATGAGGACTTTAAATTATACTAATAAATATACCGCTGGTTTAACTTAAATATGAAGTATGAAATATAAAGTATGAGTTCATGTAATACGTATATAACAATAATTAGTCTCTATATATATATAAATATACTTAAATACCTAACCATGAAAATGTCAAATTGCAAAATTAACGCTAGTCATTTTTCGACCATAACGTTTATTAAAGGAAAAAAAAACCAGTCACAATCATAACAAGATTGTAGAGATTTCCTAGTAATTAACTGGTTAGATTTGCTCAAGGAAACGTTACAAATATGTATATTACTTTTATTATATAAGAATTTATGGTATTGTAGAAACGAATCAATACATTGAAAACTGCATGTTTTTGACTTATGAGGATTTATTCGTCATTCAGGGATATATAATTAAAACCTATAATTTCAACTGTCAAGTTCGGGTACGAATACATAGTAAACCGGTACCCCGCGTTTTTACAAAACTTCAGTATATAATGGCGTCAGTCCGACTGTTGGACCAGATCTCGTAATCAATACTAATGTATCGGTGGCTCAGACAAAGAAATATTTTTCTCACATAATTCATTCTTTTTTTTACATGGTATAGGCTCAGTGCTTTGACCACAATCTCATCTGATATTAAATGACGATGTGGTCTAGTATGGTAAACACACTAAGTCTAAAGGTATATATTCTCAAGTGATGCTACCGAAACACATCTATTGGTATTTGGCGAAAGGTTTTCAAACTTAAGGGTGGTAGCTACCCTGGCGGGCATTATTAGAAAATGCCCTACCTCCATGCTGTGGTTTCCTCACGATATTTTCTTTCAGGCTCAGGCTGATTTTAGAATTGGATAAGCGGGCTAGAATTCGCGGCTAATGATGCGGAATCCGGCCGCACTATTCACTGGGCCATCATCGTTCCATTGAAAGTTGCCATTTCAAAGTTCTGGACTGATGAAAGCTAGTAATAATATAAGCAGCAAGTAAATCACATAGAAATAATGTATGAAACCAGGAAGGATCTTAATGTCTAGTTCGATAACCTCAATAAGGCTTCGGAACGAGTTAGTTCTAAAATAAACACGACGAAGATAGCACGATGGCTCTACGTCATTCTAATAGAACAGAACAGAAGTCGATAGACATAGTTCCTAACTAAGTAATGATCTTGGGCTTTCGGTGAATTAAAAGATTTTAATAAAACTTCAACATGGTGATTGGGAAATGTTTAAGTATTAACTGATTAGCTACCTCCCTTGTGTTACCGATCTTTCACCTATAATTTATGGGGGTTGCGTCTTTTGTGAGTTAGTCCCTCTGAACTCCACGTATTACTGCTATACTCGACTACATCGTCACTTAAAATCATGTGTAACCGTGGTCGCAGTTCAAATATTTACATAAAAATACTATGTATTTCATATAGCACAAATTTCCGTCAAAATTTCAAATTCTATGTTTATCATTTATGTTTTAACTGTCGAATTAAGTGGATTCGACTTAGGGAAAAAATAATTATCTGGACAGTGTGCAAGAAGCAACGTAACTTTTCCTCGATCAAGATACCACAATCATTCAAGATGAAAGACTTGAAATCAGTGTGTAATACTAAAGGCCGTTTAAAGTTCTAACGCTAAGTGGTCACTAAGTGTGGAGTCTTGTAAGAAAGCTAATGATCTGTAATCTTTACAAGAAATATAGTTATCAAGATAGCTTTATAAATTGCTAGACCTAATGGTAAAAGGGATGGCCAATGGGGTTGCATATATCCAGCATTAGGTGTACATATTTCGGCTAAAATTGTAATGATGTTGATAATTTCAACAATATACTTTTTTAAAGGCCAAAGTTGCGATCATATTTACAAGCCTATAAATGTACACGTCCAACAGTTCTCCGATATACTCATGAAACGTTTATAATTAGGTTAAACCTATTTAGGTATTGATAGACACTTCCTTTGGTATGTTAACTCAAATACGCAATCCTTACGAAATCTGCTTACATATTGACACGAACGTCATACATGTCGATGCAATAAAGCAAAGACGCGGTACACGCACTCACTGGCCCTAAGATTATCAAACTACATTTAACATGTTGCATTCTAATTTATAATAAAAAAATCACTATACTTGAATAATTATTTTAGTTGCTTCTATTCTACGATTGCGATTATTCTGTCTTTCAAAATGTATAATATTTTTTATTCTATTTCTAGCAATAAAATGTACCCACTAATATTATAAAATACGAGAATAAATGGTATGGGCATGTCATAGTCTTGCCACGCGGCATCAAGTTTCCAGATCAAACAGTGTTACCAACTGGTATTACTAGCTACATACAGGTTATAGGACCATTGTGATAACGTCTGCCGACAGGCATGGTGGTTCTTGGACTGTAATTTACTTATCTTAAAGTAATTATATTGTAGTCAATTGCAAAAAATTGCATACGCATAAGATACGTTGTATGTAAGCGACAAAAATACTAAATAAAAAATTGGGCACTGAATAATTTTCAGTCTCTATAAACCAATGCCAATAAAAAAATATCTATTTCAAAATTGTATTATGTTGTTTTTGTTTAATTTTATTAATAACAATGAATTCTATCACTTTTATTTGACATACGGTTTGACCGTATATAACGTGAAATAAGGCAAAGAGCCAATGGTATATTGAATAAAAAATACAGACATATTCATCTGGCGTTTATTAAGCAGGGATGTAACTTTACAAAAATGCTATATTATTTTTACAAATAATAAAGTCTAACTTTTACTGTACATAAAAAAATAAACAAATTAATAGTGATACAGTCGACATTAGTTGGTTAACATAGAATATATGAACTTCATGTACAGGTAATTAGGAAGAAGTGATGATATTATGCACATTTTATAAACACAAGGACAGAAAACTATGTTGATAGATAGATACTAAATTCTTTAGTTTAATGGATGTATTTTAGGCTACAAATAACGAAAATACATTAGATTCCAATTTAAAAAATAGATATACAAAAACTACTATTAAACTAAGATAGAGTTACGAAATCAGTAGTTATATGAAAACAGCTCATGCTAACGGCTCCTCAATTTCTAATACGAATATATAAAAGAAAATATACCAATCTTTAAAAAAACATTAATCATGGTCAGTTCTGTATAAATTTAACTACTTACTTTTACATCTCCACGTACGTGGCCTCCAGCGCGGGTGATTTTAAGTTTCTTATATGAAAATATATATCGATTGTTATTCATTAAGCCATTAAGATTACTCAATTCAGTCATTCGTCATACCATCGATTATTGATCGCAAATTGTTTTGATATTAGCAACAATCTAATTAGTGACATATGATAGATAGTCAATCGCGAAGATTGAACTCGAATTATCGATATGGATTTTCGTCAATCTTACAGAGTTACACAGCCCTGGACACTAGATGCGTTCGTTCGGGGTCAATGGGAGTGTAAATATTCTGCAAATGCACTATGTAAACTGACGATGTTTGTAGGCGTAACGTCGGTCTGTGACTATCTAAACAACACGGTTAACGTGAGCGGCGATTTTTCAAAGACTTAATTTTATGAGATACGTTTTACATGCAAACTATATTATAATAAACTATTTCTATTAATTATATTCAATAAAAATATGTGTATTTAAATTTAATTAATCCCTTTAACATTTTCGTCGTACTGATTCAATTCAAAATTCCACGTTTTACTTCATATTTCATATTGTTTTCCTAACTTGATATTTAACAGACAATGGCATAGACGCATATAATTTCGCCTTCCCAACCATAAGAGAAAAATATCCTGTAACTATTTTTTCTTTTTGTTTTTTTCTAATTTTGATGAGAATTAAATAACTATGTCAAATGACGTGATCGAAAATAGCAGTAATAATTAAAAGTCAAAAAGTAAATTTAAAAATTGCCAACAAAATATACCGATAGGTGTTGGACAATAGTTTTTTGAACTTGAAGATGTTAGCTAGCTGGAGCGGCCATACCAATATCCTGGGATTGCTTTTCGTCTCAATTTTTTTTTTCACAATTAGATAGAGGTAGACGGGTAATTTCTTTTGTAAGTGAATACAAACTTGTTAAATTAATGCAGAAGAATCGTTGGACATAGACCTTTGACCAAATCTCAACAGGTCCTAAGTCTTCGACCCTCTACATAAATTCAAGCTGAAGAAAGACTTATCTTATTTTATGCGCTTGCGACCCGGATATTGCCAAAACACTATCCCATAGACTGTCTCAGATTTGGCTCGATAGACCTTGAACTTGGGACTGGAACAAAGGTAACTCTCGAACGACCCGCTACTTTTACACGAGATGCAAAAATTAGGCTAGACCTAGATTTAGCCGTGAAAGTAGCCGAAATAAAACCATAATTTATCAATAAAATAAATTAAAACATAGTAAATTAAGATCAGGACAAATCATAACCTTGATAATTTTTTTAGGAAAATTAAAAAAAAAAGTAAATAAATAATACAAGATTACATCAATGCGCTAGACATTAGAAATACTTGAATATACTTCGAATTAGAAAAGGCTACCGTAGTTGGTGGTTGCAGAAAATAAAAGACGCGAACATAACTCCCTTACAATAGTGTCGTTAATCCTTTATGGGTCCTTCGACCCCAGTTCTCGGGTGATAGACAATGGTGTTAGTCCTAGTTGTGAGGTGAATTAATGCTTAAACGCAGGACCGTATTAGAAAAATAATAATAAAAGTCTAAGAGATGTCTAAAAAACATTTTTTTGATACAGGGACGCAATCGCTAACCTTTTACCGAACTCAACCCATGCTAGAATTTACTATCTAATGTTTTACTGTAATTATTAAGAGGATATACGGCGGTGACAAATTTGAAGAATAGGTATCTCAGAAATCTATTGCTATCGCGTTGCACCCCAAAAAAAGAGTTTTATATAACAAGAAAGGGACAACTGCAGCTCGGGCTGATTTTACCGTATGCAAAATAGACGAAAACATCGCTTCGTAGTATCCTGTTTCCTCCTCCAAAACTGAACCGATTTTTTTTTTCAGTTATAGAATAAAAAATAGCTATGCCTCTACGTTTTGATTTCTTTGTCTTTTATTCATCAAATTTGTTTGACGAGCGTCTGAAAATGACGGTCAAAATCGAGTACTTTTTCATTTTTAAATGCTCCTAGTTTCTAAGATAACTAATGTAAGGGAAAAATCAAAACGTACGGGCATGGCGGTGGTGTATGTATATCTTTTGGTATACAAATATTTAACATAAAGCTATTCCAGGAGGGAACAGTGGGAAAAGTTTTGTATGCATATGAAAACACCGTTCCTAAATGAAGATAGATAAATCTATACTTAAATAAAAGGCTAGAGGGATGAAATCTGTATATTGAAGAAATTTCTGAAAAAATACCATGAGGGGTTTCAGAATCGACAACAGAACACATTTCAATGGTTTTTAAAAATGTTGTCTGTCTGTCGGACTGTCTGTTTATTCAACCTCATGTGAAGTGCAGTCATTTACCCGAGATCGAATAAAAAATAGCTAAGGTTTCCGTAAGTCGTCGAATCTGACGACTTGGACTTTGCTCAGCTTAAGCTAAGTAAATGCTAAGCTTGTAGCTATAAATTTGATTTCTGGCGTTAAGTCTGAGATAAGCCTGAGTACGCTCTATAAATTTCACCCTAAGTGTGCTCACTCGAACAGGTAGCACGTGAGGGCAGAAAACTGCGTCACAGGCATGCGAATACTGATGGCAGAAGATGCGAAAACAAAAAAAATAGTTTATAAAAATGTACTTAAATAAACTCATATTAATACTTTATTATTGTATAAACAATTTCGCATACCCACAGATTTTAATAAATTATATTGATTCCATATCGACTAAATTAATAGTTACTATAAAATAAATGCCAGGGTTAACAGTTTTAAACTATCTGAGTTAAATTCTTGCTTCGTACCTGTGTTCCAGCAATGGGAAGCGGCTTTCGACCAGCCTTGAACTTGCGCATGCGGTTCTATGCAACCATCAAATGCAAAAGCAGTCGCCATTTCTAGCCGGCACGGCACGTTATGCGAGCGCTAAGTTAAACGCTCTGAGAACTTTATAGAAAACTGGTGATAACTTTTACAAGAATTTCTTACTAAAAAAAATCACTATATTTCAATTTTTTTTTTTAAATTTAGGTTCACAAACCAGACAGCATGCCGA
Source organism: Samia ricini (assembly GCA_014132275.2). Taxonomy (NCBI): domain Eukaryota; kingdom Metazoa; phylum Arthropoda; class Insecta; order Lepidoptera; family Saturniidae; genus Samia; species Samia ricini. The sequence goes on from AP028159.1 coordinate 9,615,678, forward strand.
ATATAGTACAATATATAGAGTAATTTTACAAATATTACGTATGGCACCTGCCTTTAAAAAGTGAACAATGAAATTTAAACGTAAAAATAGACAGTAGAGCTGTTATTGTTAGCGTCTTTTTTTAAACCTAAACAAAGCTTACGTTATCTTATATAATATTCAAATGTATAACTCAAAAGTAAAAAAATAAATTATACGGAAATAAGTTTCTATAATATTTACATATAGGAAAATAATTATTAAATTTGTTTACGCTCTTTTTGAAATAATTTGAGTTGAAACTGTAACTAACGACTTAATTATCTATTTCATTCGGAATACTTTTACAACTTAAAATGAACCATTTAGTTCGATTAACAAATCTTTAATTATGAACACGTCTATAATTACTATTTTAATAAGAATGTGCCTTTTAGAATTATACTTAAAAATTTATTACATTTCTTGCATTTACATAAAATATTGGGGTATCTTGGATGAACAAATACGTACACTATAAAAAGTCATCGCCTTTGTCTTTTAATTACATCGTTGAGAATAAAAAAAACAATAACTGCACATAATTATTATAAACTATGGTGAAGATGTTTCTTTCTGAGAATCCATAACATTTACTTTTAAATCGAAGTATGTCGTGAATATAATTGAGAAACTAAACTAACTTTAATTAATTATTATTGATCACTAATAAACTAATTTTCTTTATATAGAAATAGTAAATTACCAATTAGTATTTTTTATTTCTATTAAAAGCTGTTTAATTGGTACGCAATAATAGCCGGAGTGATTACAAATAATTCTTTTAGTGACGATATTAAATGCTACAGTACAATGTTACTACGTATTCTTAAATATTTTCTCCAAACGCATATTTTTTATGTAATTTTCCTTTAAGTGTCAGTAATAAAACACTATAGTTGTAAAATATTTCTATACCCGTAAAACAGTTATTCAATGTTATAAATAGGACTCTAAACACAATCTTCCGTTCTCAATAATTTGTTCTCATGATAATTCCCTATTTCTTAGATTATAGACATGCAAACTATACCTCAACTATCCTGTCTAAATGGAATAGATACTCCACAAGTCATCTACTGCATGTTGTCGCTTTAATGATATATATAAACCCTTCTAAGGATGATGTAAGTGACCAAGTCTCTGGAAGAGTAATAATTGCGATTTCATTATAACATTGCGAGTATATCTAAGTAATTTAATATGAGGTCGAAACCATTACAAGTCCCATATTGCAATAATAAAAGATGGTAATATCGCAAATCTTGATGTCTGGTCATGCCCTTCTGCCCTATAAGGATTGTGTAAACTTTCAAAGTGTACGGGGTAAAAGAGTAGGTTGGCAGGTCAACGCCCTCACGAACCGGCCCAGCTTAAAAGCTTCGCAAGCGAACATAGAGACAAACTTGGCCCACATTTTGAAGCTATCACTACACTATATGTTGAATGCAAATATTATATCAACATTTAAAGTGGTTAACCACTTCCACAGGTTGATTAATCCAGTTTGTATAATCAACTATGTTGTAGTTTTTTTTAAGTTAAATGTATTTAACTTTATGCTATAGCTTGCTAATTTTAATTTATTTTCATATGGATTTTATTGTTTTAGTATTTCTTTTGGTATTTATATTATTTAAAGGGTTTTTAAAGTTATGAAATTTATAAATAAAAAGTATTTTTTTCATTACAGATTTGAATAGATAATTATAACAAAGGATGTAAACCGAAGCATGTATTTAAACTCAACATAGTTGCTAAAATTAATTTGCAGGCGTTAGATTTACCCGTCTAAGCTTGTTTGTCAACTGTTGTGAAAGTTCGTTGAATGAAGTCAAATAAATCTACATAACGATCATAGACGCAAAACATGTAGAAACTAATTGAGGAGCGTTTTCACAAAACGATACATATGGTTTTTTCAGGAAACGAGTTTATTTATTTATTTTTCTAGAGATAAGAAGTTTCAATAAGTTATTAATAATTTTTGGTAAATTTGGAACCATTTATGCATTGTTTACAGGAATTTAATTGACGTCAATGAAATCAGCTATGGAAAACGAGATAAAAACAATAAAAAAAAACTATATTGAGACGACGTTTGTTGTTGTAGGGAATGTGAAAAGGGCTCTCTATTTTGCTATGAATAATATAAAAAATTAAATCTATAAAACTTTGCTATTGAACTTTATAGTAAGACATAAAACACATTTTTTATTTTACGCGGAAGTCTTCGTCTGTCTAGAACGTTAAAACTTTTCTCACTCTACATTCAAAGTATTTATATAAATAATCATAACCACTGTTGGAAATGGTTCAATGTTGTAAACGTAATAAAACTAATATAATGTAGTGGAACACGAAAAAAAAGACCAGCACAGCCAAGCCATGATTTATTGGGTACTTAAGGTCGACAAATAATTAAAACAAATAATACTATTATATAAACCTATATACTATATTTGACAATAGATGTTCTATCCGGTGTTGCTCAAATTATATTTATGACTAGCTGTGCGCCCGCGGCTGCACCCGCGTTTCATACATTCTTCACTGCGTTTTAACTTTTTTTATATGGAACTCTCATTTTTTTAGTACTGTGAAAAAGTAAAAATATTTCACATAAATTCAAGTACTTGCCCCCGTTAAAATGGTTTATTAAATCGGATTTTATTAAATTTTCTACGAGTTTAAATTTATTTACGCGTAACCCTAATTATTGTCGAAAATTAAAAGTACCCTAAGTTACCCGGAGTAACTTCAGCTATCTATGAAATAAGTCCCGCCCAACCGTTCCGGAGATTAGCTGAGATAAACATACAGAAAGACAGACAAAAATTTAAAAAAAATGCTTATTTGGAATATATCATGTATACATTTATATCTACTTAGTAAAAAAAAAATACTTTGACATTACAAACAGACACTTCAATTTTACTTATTAGTAAATATGATTTTACCATTTGTTTTGTATGAATATATTTTTACAATAATTCACGATTCATTTTACCTAGGTACAAGAATCCGCGCCATTTTTTCGAAGATATTTAATAATCATCATCACATTTATTGAAAAATTTACACAAACTCTGTATACATTATTTATCAAAACTTGGCTCTTGAATTACTCTGTCTATTATTGAGAACCGTATGACAGACACGCTGTAAAAAGACTTTATAATATTCTGTATCATGGTCCCACAATTGGTTTTATTTTTGATATGTTGGTATTTACATAGATCTTGGTCTTCAAATAGTAATCCTCCAGTCAGATTAGAATACTGCAAATAGATCTCATGCATGTTCGATAAGGAACAAGATATCCACTTATTTGCATCGCGCGATCATAGCAGATTAGGCTTACACAGTTCGTCACGATGTCAGACTGAGGTCTATGCCCCGTATTGGAATGTTAAAGGCTATATCATATTATTATTGCTGTAAACGGAATCATATGACTGAATACACGATTTGAAAGGTAATGGAATATACCGAGGAAGATTGAAACTGACTCACCGATATAATTAAATGTGTGTTAACATGAAAACATCCGGAATCATTGATATTATATGACATTTCGTTAAACAAACGAACGTAAAATTATGTTAACAACGAAATAAACACAACACAGAGAATTAAAATATATTTCATAATTGAATCAATAACTTGAAACAAAGAAACAAAAATGAATGAAGTACTATTCAAAAACAAAAGAAAAATCACAGTGTAGATAAGGAAGTCGAGCAAGGATTTAATTTTCTACTAATCACATATAAATAATTTATACACTTTAGCATATAAAACTTGAATCTCAGAAAATGTTTAAATTGTACAAATCAAACTATACGAGAACATTGCAGACTATATAATCTGGAAAGTTAACATTTTTAACGTTCGAAGTAACTATTTCTCAGAATATATATTTATCCCTTTATCTGTTCATTTAATTTATATTATCAAGAACACGTATTATTTTCAGATCCTCTTATTAATTTCAAATTCACGTGAAATCGATTAAAAGATTTTATAGTTGTAAGATATGGTAACTAGCTTGAGCTTGCAGTATTAAAATATATTTGACATTCTATAATAATTATACCTTCGCTTTATTGGAAAAGGAACACTTAGTGACTTTTTGCAGCTTTTCTAACACATACGTATACTTTAACATTAGATTGTAGGTACAATTAATGTCTTTTTCTTTCCAGTTCATGAGATACATTAATGAAAAATTGTATAAAAGAATCTTTAAAGTAAAATAATTATAATGATTTTTACGTGACGTATCTTAACAACACAATACAGGTTATGTGACTAAATTTGGAACATTCTTTCTTTATTGGATAAGTGCTGTTAACCTGATGGCTTTACTGGACTTTTGAGGCGAGCACTTAAGGCACTCAGGTCCTTGTGGTAGTCCACAGATCTATAGCTAAAGCTTTCCTAACAAAATTATTCTGGATCTTTTATGAGGTTAGAGTCTACGATTTCGTCATTTGGGTTAAAACGAGGGCACAATATGTCACACAATAGGCTCAATAAATCTGATACACGTTATATATATATATATTGTGAATTTGTGTCGAAGGGCCACGCTACTTTTAAAATTTATTATGAGGTAAAGACGATCCAGTACCATGGCAGCCTGGAACCGAACTTTAATGATGTGATGTTTTGAACGATACTTGGTTATCTATGACGACACCTAGGTACTTGTCTCGTGCTGCCCTCGGGATAATATTATCTAAACATTTAAGACGATATATCGCAGATGATTTATCTTAAGCAATACCTAACTATATGGGTTTGTATACAAGGCCGATATTTTAAACTATGTGGAAACCCTTAGCGACGTCGAAACACACCCTAAGTGAGTTTGCCTAAGCCTAGGTTTGTTTGTAGTAATGAAATTAGACGAAATGTACTCCGTGAGGCGTGTGATTTCTAGAAGACGGATCACACGGACACGCTAGTGAAGCTACCCTATCGTGTTTAGAACACTGCTGGGATAGTAACTATCGGTTAGCCTGACATATTTGCCTAGCCTGTATAGCTGTTTGCACCTATCACTGTAACAACTATTCAGTAGACTAAAAAGTTGTGAGTTTTGATAGCTCCATTTAAAATGCAGACCAGGTGGCTACTTGAATAACTGAAGGAGATATATATCCGGAACTCTTTTTCTTTTATTCATATTTAAGTTGCAAAGATTCTGTGTGCAGATGATGTCTAACCTTGAACTTGAAGCAGTATCTCAACAAATAATAGATGGTCAAAATGCTATTCATTTATGCAGTGACAACTCCAATCCCCTGTGAATTCAGCGAAAAAATAAGTCATAAAAATTGTGGGTCAAGCCACCTGAAATTGCATAAATATTGGAATTTATGACACGCAAAATCGTGAAGCGTTCCCCATTTTTAGTTTTCGCCTGAGTGGCTTAAGCACTCGCCCCAAAGTTCGGCGAAGTTGCGAAAGCCCTTCCGATTAACAACATTAGCTAGTTCGAAAAAAAAAAACAATTATTTATAATAACTTTCCACTTAATAAAAATGTCGAGAACTTAGGCCTGTAAGTTTTTATATCGTAGGCTCACCATGTTGGCGCCGTCAGTGAAAATATTTCTGATGTTATGCATTTGTGTGTATATACAAAATAATCTCTTAATACCCGGTCATTGACTACACAGACATGACCTACCTGAAGAGCTGCTGGACATGTTTAGTCGTTATTTGAGCTTCTATAAGTCCTACGTGTGTGTTCGTAAATGTTTTACAGATTGCGTACGATGAATACTTTATATAGCTAAAGACTTACTTACACCTCGAATACAGAACGAGATTTCCATCAATTTCCTACTACTTTCATCATTATACATCATTCAGCTTTGTACATGTACATGACCATGTATTATTTGCAGTGTAATTTAAGACCCTATGACTGCTATAATCAGTATCATTTTCAAATCACAACTTCACCAATATCTGTTTAATACGCAACGTTTAAATGTAAACATAAACTTAATTTGTTAAAATAATTATTTTTATTTGTGTTCAAAGAATGTTAATTTATTTAGTAGGTACAGTATCTATGTATTCCTTGCACATGCCTTATAAATTCTACTATTACCACTATGACATATGATATTTAACTCGGTAGTCAGTGTAAAAAACGTAGTTAAAAATTAATTCGTATTATTATATCATATAATAATTTATTGATTTATGTTTACCTAAAAATACTTGATAATTAAAACTACCATGTAATAAGTACTTAGTAGTTGTCAAGAAATTATATGGAACAGATACTATTGTGCCCTCTCGAAGCTGCCCTGTATGCGGCCGCGCATACTGGTTACATTAATTTCTCGATTGAGGTTACTGTGTCGAATAACGGCATAAGAGCAGATGGAGCCAGGCGCCTATGTTACGCCAAAGATCATTGTTATTTTATGCTGGAAACTGTTCAAAATATTTTTCGTCTCCGAGTACAACCCTATTCCTGTAATAACTGTTAATAAACTTTATTAATATATTTAGTATTGTGTGCCCGCGGCTGCTCCCGCGTTTCATACATTTTTCACCGCATAATATAGTTTTTAATTTTTTTTTATACGGCACCCTAATTATTATCCAACTTTTATTTTCTAATAATATTAAGGAAAGATCTTTCTCACAAATTCAAATATCTGCCTGTAAATTTGTGTATTGAATCGGATTTTATTCTCAATTTCATGAGTTTTAATTTTTTACGAAGAAGTCAATTTATTTTCGAAAAACAAAACTACCCTAAGTTACGCGGAGTTTATCTATCAAAAAAATCCCGACAAAATTAGTCCAGCCGTCAAGAGATTACCTAGAACAAACAAACAGACAGACAACAATTTTAAAAATTGTATTTTAGGTATAGGTTTCGTATGTACATTCATATCTATTTAGAATACAAAATGTTTTGACATTACAAACAGACTCTTCAATTTTATTTATTGTATAGATAATCAATTTTAAAAAATTGGAGCCATTACTTTTCGACTATTTTTCAATAAAGATTATGGTCGTAATTCTGACAACTACCGAACACTAGTATGAATAATAACAACTTCTGTTTACAATTTTCCTGACATATATTAAAAACAAGTAAAACCCTGTATGGTAGGTAATCACGCTCAGGTAAAACAAAACCTATGTCTCTAGATCCATAAAGTTAGCTAGTTAATTAACGACTAAAGTTAGCTAATATCCATTTGACTCAGTGTTGGTAAGTGGTAATAACTTGTCTTTTTAAAATGATTATTACATAAATGTGCAGTCGCATTACATGTTTTTCAAATTGAGCGCTAATTATTTAATAAAATTATTATAATCACAATTAATTGTTAATAAACGGTATTTTTTTTTAATTAATTTTGCAGAAAAACTAATAATATCAATTCAGCTCTATCTTGTTTATTTTTTTATGCAAACACTACAATGAAAATTTTTAACAAATAATAATCACATAATATATTTGTATAAATAGTTAGGTAGATCCAACTTCGAGAAAGAGATCAATCATCGAATCCAACTCGGCTGGCTGGGCTACTTTCGGAAAGCTACGCAGAATCTTCTCGTCTGAAATACCACAGTCTCAAGACGAAAGTCTCCGAACAGTCTCTGCTACCAGTGACGACGTACGGCACTGAGACATGATTGCTCATAGTTGCATTGCAATGGAGATGAAGATAGCTATGGTTGAAGTTTATAAAGTTTAAATGGCAGGAGGCAGGGCATATTACTCGTAGAATGGATCCCAGGTGTGTCCCTATGGGTTCTCGAGTAATGACCATATACCAGAATACATAGCGAAAATGGGCTCCTAACAAGGTGGACTGAAAACTAACGCAAGACCGGTTGTTGTGGAGATCTTTCAAGGAGGCCTATGTTAAGCAGTGGACGTCAAACAGCTGATATGATGATGATAAAAATGATGATATATAGTAAAATAAGCTAAATAGTACGCGGCAAAATTAAATATAATTTAAATTATCCAGCACATAATATGAGTCAACAATCTTAAAAATTACATAACTAGGAATGACGTGACATAAATCAATTCCTATAAACACACACATATATATATATATATATATATATATATATATATATATATATATATATATATATATATATATATATATATATATATATATATATATATATATATATATATATATTCTATACCAAAAATAGTGTAATTAAAAAAGATATATAATCTACGGAAACATTTATAATGAATAATACATTAATCAATTTATACAGCTCTATTTTAACTTCACATTTTTAAATAATTTATTCTCGCATACAGTTAAACGAGCAATTAAAGTATCTTAAATGTTTGAGTTAAGTAATTAATAACGATTAATTCCGAACCAATAGATGTAAAATTGTCTAAAAAAATAAATACATAAAAATGAAACGGAACTCGAGAAGTTATTCTAATAAAAATACTAGAAGCTGTAGCAAAATTAATTTACAAACATTTTTCCGTTAATTTCAATAAATGATAGAATAACACTTACCAAATGTTAATGAATTAAAACGTTTATTTTACTTATACTAAAGGATTAAATCTGTAATAGCATTATTTTTCTTAATATATTAGTAGCGCATTTCTGAATACCAATTCATAACTATTGATGAAAACCCAAATAAAAATCGTTAAATACTGAAAATCGATTTCTTGCTTACAAGTTTTGCCTTCGTACTAACACTTTAGCACAAAATAAATAATGTTATACTCCTTTTATTATATTAACTTTCCTAAACTCAATCGAATATATATAATATATAAAAACTAATGACAAGAATGCCAATAAGATAATTTAAAACTTCCGAGTTACAAAAGCTCCTTGGCTTCAAATATCATCGCTCAACATCAAAAGCAATAATTACATGCAATTATCCATTCAAATATATAAATTGGACATCAATTTCAAACATACACGTCAGATACACACAACAGTTACAACATATAAAGTGACTATTTGCGAACATAAAAGAAATTTGATCACGAATCAAATGCACAACCTAGTTTTGGTAGATATAAAAAAAATCTATACAGTTATCTATCGAATAATATCTGTTGTGAGGCAGGACCGGACCGGTGGGGTCAACGACCGCTACATCTCGTAAGTTTCGTTTACTGAGAACTAGTGATACTTGATAGGACAAACGGTACATTAATTAAACATAAAATTATAATTTTATGAATAAATTTATCTACTGATATCTATATTATTATAGTATGGGAGGAATTTGGTAGATATTAATTACATATGAGTTACAGAAACACATCAAAAACTTTTACCAATATTGTGATAATATTAATGACAAGTAAACAATAATTTTGTATTATCTTGAGCACTTACCTGGCGTTTACGCCAGCTTTCCATTGTTTTCCTATTGTCTTTCTATTGTCTTATGTTTATGGGTACTCGACACATTAATAATAAATTAAAGTTAACAAGATACTTTTAAACATACATTTCCATAAACGCATGTCGTTTATTTCTTGATATATTATTGTTTGTATTTGACATCCAACTATCTAATCATAAAACAACTAAAAGGTCTATCTATCTAAGGTGTCTTCTTAAATAATGTTTTATCGCTCTGTTGCTATCTGGTACTTTTAGATAAAATTTATAAATTAAATGACCCAGTAACAAGTGTACTAAAAGTTTGGTAAATTAACTGATTATAGAATGAATGAAAGACTACTGAATACAATACGGAATGTTTAATAAACTAATCATAGTATAAAAATAAAGTCGATTCCCGCGTCTGTTTGTCTTTTTATCCGCTAACTTCTTTTCAAGCATGCAATGGATTCGGTCTGATTTTTGCAATTAGTTAGATATTTTTTCAAGAAATCTTTATGTAGGTAATCTTGTAAGTAGAAGAAAATATAATGCAATAAGGCTTACGTAGGCTAAAATCTTATTGAAATGATGTACTAAAGAATTATGGTTATTAAAATATTCTACAGAAAACCTTACAACGGTATATCTCTATTTTCTAAAATTTATTCACATAAAACAGGCTCTCAGACTCAATTTAAATATAACGCGGATGAAGTTGCAGGTCTAAACTAGTGTTATCTATGTACATATATTAAGAAAATAGGGTTTCTTTGACGCACAATCATTTCAAAACTAATGAACATATTGAGATGGGTTTACTACCATTCAACGCGGAATTTTTCGTTGATGGTTATAGGCTATTTATTTTGTGGATTCCGACTCTTTCTCTTTTTTTTTTTTTTCTTCAATTTACTCTCATGTAATTTTTTATCTGCCTCGGTGGCGCAGTTGTATTACGGTGCGACTGCCGTTCTGAGGTCTCGGGTTCGATTTCCGGGTTGGGTCAAGTGGTATTGGGTTTTTCTACTCAGTATCATCCCGAAATTTGGAATTTGTGCCCGATATGGCGACAGGCTCTGGGACGGAACTAAGCTCGGCAAAATGTGAGTGGTGTAGTTCGCTATTTCATCTCTGCCTAACCCTTCGGGGATAACAGACGTGAGCTTATGTTATGTAATTTTTTTTCCGCTAATAAAAACAAAATTGTCTCATTTTACTTCATTCATTTCTTTTTAAGGTTAGGTATAAATGAAATATTATATGCACTTTTTCTTTTATTCACACCTAAAGAACATATGAAACACGGGCGGAGCCGCGGGCACACAGCTAGTACAAGTAATAAAATGAATGTCCGTTTCGCTCATGATTTCACCGCACCAGAACACTGCGTATTCCAACAGCACAATTACAATTTAATAATTCACAGTAACCACAGATGTGGACTGTCTTATCCAGTAATTTTATGCACCGTTTACACGCAATTAACTGGAGGCGATGGCCGAATGATTGCGGTTCCGGTTGCGATGACACACAAACCTCGTGTACTATCGAAACTGACGGGTGATGGTTGTGCTCTAACTGTGATTGCATATTATAATGAATATGAAAAATGAATGATTTTATATATAATACATATTTATACTCAGAATCACTGCAGTACCGAAAAAAAAATATTTGTTCAACATGTGAGTAACATTTTGTTTCTAAACATTTTGCGCGCAGGTCGTCGCTCCTTGTTGACACTATATCTGCCTAAAAGTGATCTTTATTCAATTGCGTCCGAGGCCAGCGACAATATCTTGACTTGGCTTGACTATCAGAATGGATATAAATTATAATGATAGGTACCTATACTCGTATATGATAAGAATGAAATGTAATTGATGAGCAACCTAGTATCACAAGAAAGACGTAACTGTACAGGATAATCCATTCATCCATCCATCCATTGAACCGAAACACGTCCGCTGCTGGACATAGGTCCCCACTAAAGATCTCCAGAAAGACCGGTCGTGCGTCACCCGCATCCAGCGGATTCCTGCGACCTTCACCAGGTCGTCGGTCCATATTATGAGGGGCTTACCTACGCTGCGTCTTCCGGTATGCGGCAGCTATTTTAGAACCTGTTGACCCCACCGGACATCGGTTCCGCGAGCAATATGCCCAGCCCATTGCCACTTAAGTTTGGTAATTCTTCGGGCAATGTCAGTTACTTTGGTTCTTTTGCAGATGTCATTCCTGATTCGATCTTGCAGTGAAACTCTAAACATAGCTATCTCCATTGGCTTTTAGGTAACTTTGAGCGATCTAAGCAGGCCCATTGCAAGCGACCCCGTCTCTGTACCGTAAATCATCACTGGAAACACACACTGGTCGAAGATAGACAAGATAATAATTAATTTAAATTAAATTAAGTGTACCTACACTTGATCTATTCATAGAGTGAAATCATTCAATAATATATTTTTATAATACATTTATTTACACTCGAAACTTGATAAGTGACAATTATCATAGTCATTATTTTTTTCGTCATATGCGTTTCATCTCTCGTACATACCAAGACAAAGTTTGACCGTTTATGATTAATTTTATGTAGTTAAATGACACTTGCGACATCTCGCGAGTGTAAGTGTAAACTACAATATCTACCAGTTATTTTACAAATAACGTTAGGTATGCTACTTGTCAGTTTGAAGGTCATTTTAAGTACGCATAAAAAACATAATCTGAAAACAATTTCATTCAGTGGTCAGAATTAATTAAATATGACAACATAATAATAGTGTTTATAACTAAGATGCATAACAATTATCTTGTTCAATTTAGTATGCAGTATTAATATTATAAATATTGTATGTATTTTTTATAACGATAATACTTTTTTATAACTTTTTAAGGTGCAATAAGATCCGTGTTGTATGCACGAGAAAATATTTTTATTTTAGCGGCAGTACACGATATTGCCTTACGCGGGGTTCAGTTCTATATACGTATATACTGAATAAAATAACACTTGTCTCGATGAAAAAAATAGACGTCAAACTTCCACTACTTCCAATATGTTTATATTATTCCAAAGTTGAATAATAATTTGTATAATGTAAACTACGCAAGCACAAAACAATATACAACTGTAATTTACAAAATTCACTGTTCGAAAATGTAGCGCATGTGAAACTATCAGTTAAAAACCTTTTAAAAGCGATAATGCGTGAACAGTTTTACACTTCACTTGTTATCTATACTAATAAATGAAATTAAAGTGTATGTTTGTACTGTCAAAATATTATTGTTTTACTAAATAAATATGAATGTATATACGATACCTATACCAAAAATACAATTTTTAACATTCTTGTCTCTGTGTCTGCTTGTTCTAAAATCTCTGGAACGGCGGTACCGATTTTGACGGTACTTTTTCTGACAGATAGCTGTAGTTACTCCGCATAAATTCAGGTACTTTTGTTTTTTGAATATAAATAGAGTTCTGCGTAAAAAATGTCTACACATGAAATGGTGAATAAAATCCGATTCAATGCACTGTTTTACGGCAGGTATTTGAATTTGTGAGAAAAATCTTTGCTTCATGTTTATGTATTACGTAATGAACAATATATAAAACGCAGGCGCAAACGCGGGCACACAGCTAGTATTCTCTATAAAACAGTATTCTAAGTAGTTAGTTAACAAATCGATACGCTAATTATTAAGCTCGCGCTTTTATTGGATTGTATATTAACATCAGTTATACGCAGTCTGTGTACTATTTGAGTATTATCCTTGCATTTGTCTTTTTTTTGGAATAAGCATACACGATCTTCGAGTAAATTTATAATCTTGTATTACAGATCCTCATTTGTATAATCTGTTTTTACTATCCTTCAACGTAAGCCGAGATTTTGTTGTTTTTTTATTTATTTAATTGCATTTATTTATTATCTAGTTATGTTTCTTTTGACACTAGTTTGCTAATCTATTGTATTTTATACATATATGTATATTTATATAGCTGTGCGCCCGCGTTTTATACATTCTTTACTGCGTTTTAATTTTAGTTTTAACCCTAATTATTTTCTTAATTTTTTTTTAGTGGGTACTAAGATAAAGTAAAGATATTTCTCATAAATTCAAGCATTGCTCGTAAAACTGTGCATTGAATCGGATTTTATTCAGTTTTTATGAGTTTTATTTTTTTACGCGGAACCCTAATTATTTTCGAAAATTAAAAGTACCCTAAGTTACCCGGAGTAACTACAGTTATCTACAAAAAAAATCCGTCAAAATTCATCTAGCCGTTCCGGAGAATACCCGAAACAAAAACAAACAAACAGCCAACATTAAAAAAAATGCATTTTTGGTATAGGTATCGTGTATACATTTGTATCTATTTAGTTTTAAAAAAATGACATTACAAACATACACTTCAATTTTATTTATTAGTATAGATTGATTAGTAATACAGCTTATGAAGTCACTGTTTCTTATATGGTTAGATTACAATGGACGAGAGTATGTTAAGGAACGTATACGATGATGACAGTTGTCGCAAATAATCTTGTATACAACAGTAAATCGGTAATGCTTTGCGACCTTATTCTACTAAACCGGTGATTTTTGTATATTTCTTGTATTATTAACTATGCTGGTCACTTACTAGATCAAGCTTGTCATAATTTTTACAAACGTGTATTAAATAATCAAGGATGCATGTGTTATTTTGATATACAATTCAATTTTATATATATACAATTTTCATGTCATGATGTTTGCCCGCGAAAAACCTAGAAAATACTGAACCGAACCTAATGAAAATTTACCGATCAACGATTTAGGGTAGATTTTCGTAATAATTATTTTTGAATGGGTTTTTATGACACGTGTAGCAAGAAAGATGGAGCGATGATGGCGCAGTTGGTAGTTCGGTCGGATGCCGCGTTATAGGCGAAGGTTCAAACCCACCTGTCCAACTCTATAATGTGCCTGAAATTTTCAGTGAAGGAAAACATCGTGAAGAAATAACAGCATACAACAGGTATCTCTAATAATGCCTGGGTAGCCACCACCCTCAAGTTTGAAAACCTATCACAAAACACTGACAGGTGTATTATAGAAGCATCACTCGAAAGCCAGTATATTTAGGCTTAATTTGCATTTATCAACCTGGACCACATCGTGACTTATATGTTATAATAATATTATGGTCAAAGCACTGAACCTATACAGTATTAAAGAGATGCGCAAAATACTCTAGTTACCTTTTAATAATAATATAAAAACCACTGTTACATATATATTATTTTTTAATTATTGATAAATATTTTTTTCAATAGTTTGTATGAATGTCGTAACCCAGGAAGAGTCGGTTAGGGCAACTAATTTGAATATATAAGTCACATTAAATATTGTATCGATCGAGTTAAAAGCTGTAACTCTTGTTGGTGTGACATACAAACCTCGTGCGCCGGGCCGGGCGGCTCTGACCGACTAGCGATGCGCTCTCACTATAATTGCATACACAGTGCAACGACCTCGCAATCTCTTTCGGTCCATCTCAAAAACAAACTTTACTTACGGCTATTGTTAAAATACATAGGGAGCACTCAAGTATTACGTATGCACGTATGGATAAACAGGGGAGAAGGATTTATGGTTTGTTTATTTTTGATGACATGGGCGACAAAACTATCGAAAATTTTGCTTACAAACTTTTTAAAATTGAGTACTAATTTTAAGATTAATTCATCAAGTTACTTTCATATTCGTTTATGGTTTGCAAATAGAATAATTATTACTGATGGAGAATTACCCGATTAATGATATTTTTGATCGTTATTTTGTTCCCCCCATCCATCCATTCAACCAAAAGACATCTACTGCTGGATATAGCTCTCCCTTAAAAATCTCCACAACAAAGCGGTCTTGCGCCGCAGCCAGTGGATAACCGCGACCTTCACCAGTGGATTACCGCGACCTTCACCAGGTCATCGGTCCACAATGTGAGGAGCCTAGCCACGCTACGTCTTCCAGTGCATGGTAGCCATTCGAAAAACCTGTAGGCCCTATCAGGGATCGGTTCTGCGAACAATGTGCCCACCCTACAGCTACTTAAGTTTAGTAATCTTAGGGTACTGTCGGTTTATTTCCGGGCGCTTCACGCCCGGGCGAGTCACACACTGGCACGGAGACGTCCCTCCGTGCCCCCTTACCCATTGCATTGGGGGACCTCGGTCTCACTAATGCAATGGGTAAGGGTAGTGCGTAAATGCATTCCCCTCGTCAAAAAAAAAAGGGTACTGTCGGTTACTTTGGTTTTTCTGTGGATCTCCTCATTCCTGATACGATCACGCAGTGAAACTCCAAGCAAAGACATTGCTCTTCATTCATTCATATTGTTATTAGTACTCTATTGATTTAAAATCTAACTCATTATCCCCGATAAAGATTTCTATAAATATCTATTACAAATTACGATGAACACTGCTGAATAATTTATTGCATTATGACATTTTAACTAAAATAGAGCATAGGACTTTTATATGACGTTACCGCTTGTAATATAAGTACACGAATTGACTTGGCAACTCAATTACAAACAAGTAAAAAATTTAAATAATTTTTTTTACACCGTATAGACTCAGTGCTTTGATCACAATCTAACGTGACGTTAAGTGGTCCAGGATGGTAAACACACTAATCCTAGCGGTAGGTACTGATTTTCAAGTTATGCTGCCGGAATATACATGTTGGTATTTGGCGACAGGTTTTCAAACTTGAGGGTAATAGCTACGTAGGCGGGCATATTTAGAAAATGCCCTACTAACATAGTTATGGTTTCCTCACGATACTTTCTTTCGCCGAAAGCTCTGGCTCAATTTAGAGTTGGATAGGCGGGGTCGAACCAGTGTTTATTAACGCGAAATCCGACCGCACTACCAACTGCACCATAATCACTTAGTTAATTTGAAGTTTATGTACAACCTTCATCCAGTAACAGTATATAATAAAGTGAATGAATAATGACAATGACAAAAAAAAAAAATGCACACGTGCCCTAAAAAACCTTGTTTTTGCATACCGTTCTCATGTTTCACGCTGATTTGAGAATCTGTGCACTGCACAACTAAGACTTATTGACTTTTAGTTGTTTTTTGACTACACCTAATTTTGTGTTACGAAGGCTTGCGAAATAAGTTAATTTATTCTTAACCTATTCTTTATACAACTTTGATGATACTTAAGTAAACTTGATTCGTACATGTTCTAGGAAATTTTGAGCTATAAAATGAAGAAAGGAATAAATGAACTCCTAAAACAAATTGATAAAAGACGTTTAACAACGTTGAAATTAATTAATTAATCAATATACGATGCGTTCTCACGAAATGGACATTATCGTGACTCACTGATAGAACGTGCCACGCTGGTACCGTTTATATATCGATCGCTTATCCATTCTTCAAATAACTGTCGAGTATGTATAATATAGACTTCATACTAATCGCAAAGTTGCTTTGACGAAGTACTGATCGAAATTGACCGAAATCCGAAGTATGTGAGCACACACTCGTACAAGCTTATTCGCCGGCACCTGTTCGCTATGCATAATGGATAATGTTCAAGCGACAACTGCCATTGAAATGTGCACTCCACGTCTTGTAACTACGTACGTAATTCGTACATATAGACGCGAATCGAAGTGAGTGTAGTGACGATTCGTATATAACTTCAGAAAACTTCGATTCTTCAGATTCGGGCCCAAAATCCGACCGAAAAAGACCGGAAGTCGCCCGAAGCAAGACGAGTTTGTATGTACGAAGCGAAGCGAAGTACCCTTCTGCACTGTTGTATTCGCTTAACTTCGTACAACTTCGCATCTAGTGTAAATGCTACATAATAATATGTTTACAGAAACAACGTGCTGCGTACTATCAACATATAGAGTTCAACCGATAAGAATATTTAATTATCTACATACCTAGTTATAAAGTTTAAAATTTAATAAATATGAGAAAACATACAAGTTAAGAATCATGTAAATTTGTTGTATGAATCATGTGTTTTGTCAGCCTCCGGTGACGAGTGCACCGTTTTCGAGAGGTGCACACAGTAAGGGTGCAGGATGGGGTAATGGGGGGGGTTGGTGTTGGTGGCCTCTCCTCGCTACGTCTTGCCGTTGCAAGACGAGAAGAGGGGGTGGTCACCTGCACCGGTGATGGAGAAGTAGAGGTGAGGGGGGGGGGGGGGGGGGAGAGGTGAATATAGCCCTCGGGCTGTAATCACCCCACTTCCCCCTGGAGGAATCTTCTCGTTAGAGAAGCGGGCGAAGAGGTGGGTGGGGAGAGAGCCTGTGGGTCAGGCATCGGTATTCTCCCCCCATCCCCAACTTGGCTGTTCTGGACGTGGCCTTGTTGGGGCTTGCCGCAGGGGGCGACGCGGAGCAATGCTAACGCAATCTCATATCGCCCCTATCACAAATGCGGCGGGCGGCTCCGGGGAGTTTAGTGGGTATTTCCGGACGCTTCACGTCCGGGTGAGTCCCACATTGGTGCGGAGACGTCCCTCCGCACCCCCTTACCAATTGCATTGGGGGACTTAAGTCTCACTAATGCAATTGGTAAGGGTAGTGCATTCCCCTCGTAAAAAAAGGGTGGTGTAAGATTAATCTTAGATTATTTTAAATTTATATACTAGGTTAAAAAGGACTCGGGTTATGCCTGGGATGTGAAGGCGACTAAAAAATACTACAGAATTGTGATTCTTCAAAAACTCTAGGAAAAACTTAAGCATATACTTAACGATATAGCAAATCAATATTTCCTAGAGTTGACTAATAAAATTTTTAATCCAACCTTTGTATTATAATAATACGAATGTGAGTTTGATTATTACGCTTTCACACCTTAACCAATCAGCTGGTCATCATGAAATATTGCATAAACGTTGTCCATGATACAGAAAAAGCTATGGCTTTTTCCAGAACGAATGTACAAAACCTACACTAACGCAAGAGAATTCGTGTGCAAAAGTTAATAAACCTATAAGCGACTTTTTTTTCTTTAATTTTCACAAAAACTTTTTGTAAATTAATGTAAATAATACGGATGTTAACTTAGGATATACCTAATTTATACATGTAGTAGTTATAGGAAACGATGCAGGATGGTTGTCAGAATATATTACTTGGAATTTTACTTACCTACAAACTACTTTACCTTAACATAATTATTGAATGAAAAATTCTTTTTAATAAAACGTAATAAACGTTGCACACACAAGCGTAGAAATAATGATTAAAGTATAGAGTATTAGAGTATTATTTATCAAAGTTAACATGTTATGTTTCATATATAATAAATTGATTTTATTGAAATAGAAAGGCTACTCGATTAGTAAACATATAAACATCCTTCCCTCCCATATGGGTAGGGAGAGACTACATCCTTCCACCTTCCACTTGTCCAGTCAACCTTTCCTTGTAAATCTGGTTCTTCAATCTTTTTTTATTCATCCACTCCACGTGCCTAAAGTTCAGTAATTGTCAGAGATCAAGGAAAAATATAGGAAAACAACTCACATTTTAACATCTTCACGTATTGTCCTCGTGTTTATCAGCTTGGTACCTTAAATGAAGAATATTACGTAACAAAAGCAATTGTTTTTAATATTAAAAATAAACAAAAATGTAGACGACCGTTCCAAACGGATATTCAAAAGCATAATACAATTCTAGATCGACATGTCAGATTTAAATAATAATTATACTAATTTTATCCATGTATAATTATTATATTGTCATTCGAGTACATAAAAACGAATTATGTAAAACATATGTGTTTACGATATCTGTGGATTACATCAGCTTTACTTTTCTAATTTTATATTAACCCTGCATGTTCATATTGAAAAGATAAATCATACAGTGAATTAAATTGAATTACTTCAAATGTTGATACACTAAATAAAAATTATTTGAGTATTTTATAACTTATTCTATTCATGGAAAGATATGAATAACCGAATTATGAGTCCCATTTGGAACATGTTTGTGAAACAATCTATGTCTATATTAACATTATTTGTAGGTATATTACAAACAGATGTACAGACAAACCGATAATACGGTTTTGTGGGGCTAAGAATTACACATTAGAGAAGTACTGTAAAAATAAATAAATAAAACAATAAACCGACCCTTTACATATTTTTATAATTTCTATGTACAATAAAAAAACCCTTGTCAAAACTTGTTTAAATAAATTCTGTGCCATACTAAGATTGATAAAAGGCAATAATTATAATTATTAACAATAAAAATTTTATATTATTGAACAAGTTCTGTTTTATAAATTATTTATTTTAAATTTACTGGTTCACAATCAACAAACTGGATGAAAAATGTCTCTATAATAAACATTATGTACATGCTTGTAGAATTCTGTTTATAAAGGAAGTACCTAACAGAGAAAATTTAACAGCAACCAACTTTTACCCTTATCCTTCGAAAACTTAGAAATATTATAATCAGAAAATATTTTATATCATAAATATCTTAAAATAAACTTTGAAGCAATAATCGTTGTATAAATATGAAAATAATATAAATTCATATTATATAATAAAGTATAATCTAAAATTAGATCGTTATCTACCATTTCCGGCGTAGGATGCTACTCGTATATCTAGTTAGAAATCAGTTTATTTTGAATTTACATCTGTGACCATTGTTATGAAACAATTATATTAAAAAAAAATACATTGAAAGATCAGAGATTTTTATAAATAACAAATATCACTATTATTGGCTTTGACTCCTAAAAAGAATTATAATTTCTCTCCATGTTTATTTAATGTATAAGGATAAATAAATATATTCAATGAGTAAAAATGAACCATACATATAGACATTGTTTTGTTTCTTGCTTAGTTATTAAATCTAGAAGAATCACAGTAAGTCAAAAAAACTAAAAAGGAAAGGGGGTCGATTTTCAGGCTGCATTAATTCTACGTTGAAAACTATTAAAATACCTTTAACCTAATACCTATAAATACCTAATAATTATTTAATTAAAATATCGATTATCCATAAAAATGAAACAAAAGGAAAACAATGGAAAGTTTGGCGTAAACGCCAGGTTAGTGCTCAAGGGGTTAAGTTCTATTAGTGTAAGAGAAATCCTTTAAAATCATATTCCTGAAATAAATATTATACAACACATTCTACATACATAGTGTGCAAATTTAAACTTTCTCATGGTATTAGAAATTTTTCATAGACAAATAATATATAATGCTAATAAGAAAATCGATAATATTTAAACCTTGAAAACAGCCGATGTTTCACATATTTACGGCTATCAATATAATTTTACCTTCGTTATATATTACATATATACATGTCACAATTATATTTTTTGCAATGTAATTGTCATTTTATAAAACTAATATCCTCGTCTTTTATCGATGAAAGTCTATTTCTATCATAATAAAGAGGTCTGTTAAAAGTGCTGTGTTTAAAGAACCAAATTTTATCTAACAGATCTTTATTCAAATTTTCATTAGTACATTAATGAATGCTATATATAGTCCTATGATCTTTTTATTTTATGTTTAAATAGAATTAAATATTCAAGTTTGTTTTCCTCAGATTAACGTTTTGTATTAGGTAGTTTAAAAATATATTAGCTTTACAACTAACCTTTGATATGGATTATCCATAATTTATTCTACTGTTAAAGCACAAACCTGGCGTTTACGCCGGCTTCCAATTGTTTTCCTATTATCAAATTTTCCTTGGTATTTGAGCGATTAAACGTAAGAAAAATAAGATATTTTACCTACCAAAATTGCAGTGACTCACAAATAATTCAGTTAAAAAAAACTATATCGGATTATTGAGTAGTTTTATAAAGTTGTCTATTAAATAAAAAAAACTGATACCAAAGTAAAATGTTAAATTTTTTTTTGGTAATTTAAAAAACTGACAGTTTAGTCATTTTAATCACATACGCATAATACCTTAGTACCATACTAATCATTAACGTTGCATTGTATGAAGCCATTTAAGGCATCGCCGAGATTCACGAGAATGTCTGTTTTCTATTGAACAAATTACCTATAGTCATTTACTTTTCTAAGCATGTAAAAGTGAACAGTTTTCTCTATTACACGTCTTCTTTTAACTATATCAATCTCGACATTTCTATTTAGCATTGTAATTTGAAATTATAAGGTACGGTTCATTCTCGTGTCACGTCATAGTTTGAGTTTCACCGCATTATAAAAACATTATTGCAGGTTTATATATATCGATCGTACCGTATGATTAGGTAACGTACTAACTTTACCAAGAGCACGTGTAAAATATTTGGAGTAATAAATTAATACATTATAAACAGTTTCGACAAGGCTAGGTTTCGTATACTAATTATGAATATAGGAACAATTTAGAAATTATAAAAATACTGCCATGAAATACATCAATTTTCTACTACATTCTACTAAAATAATTTTTCTTTTACTTTTAAATATACTTGACTTTGAAGTGAAGAAAGTTTATATGCAATTCAATATATAATTAATTAACATATTTATTCCAAATCTTAAAAGCTAAGAATAACATTTGTCGTTAGTATAATAATACCACTTTTAATCGATGAGAAATCCGCTTACCTTTCAGTCTGAAAATATATGAAATATAATTTCAAAAAGTTAGCTATAAACACTATAATTCCTTGATGCAATTAACTATCATATCGAAGATTAATATCACTTTTAAATATTCACAAATCTTTACTAATTGCTTGACTAATTTATCACTTTTTTTAAATTTACAATATATAATGAGATATAATATAATAACAGTATGTTACAATTTCATTAAAATTACTACAGTATTAGAATCGTCGCACCGCATGCCCGACGTGGCGTGTTAACTCAAAAAAACACGGAACGTATTTCGTATACGATAATTTTGCGCATGCGTGAATAAATCCACTAGGTTATCTGCGTTCCCTTTTTATTTTATAAATATTAGAAAGGGATGAAATTCGGAGTGGAAACCATGCGTAGTGTTATTGATGAATTCGTTGGCGGGAAAAAGTGAGAGCTGGGGGTGAATCAAAAAGGAAGTTCGCATGGTAGTAGGGCACTTTGTAATAACGCCTGCCTGGATAGCTATCAAGTTTGACAAGTTGCACCAATAAGTGTACCAGGGTACCTCTAAGCTTAGTGTGTTTACCATCCTGGACCACATCGTCACATAACATCACGTGAGATTGTGGTAAAAGCGCTGAACATATATAACATATAACAAAGCAACATTACTTAAACGTGTTACTTAAACATATTTTGTCGAGTTCTTAATTAAAAAATTTCGTAATGTAGAATAACCATGAATCATCTGGAATGATAGGATGCAAGGATATATAATATAAAATAATATTTCTCTACAGAAAGTTACCTGTCGCTAAATACCAATAGGTGTGTTCCGGCAGCATCATTTGAAGCAGTTTACCATCCTGGACCACATCGTCACTTAACTTCAGGTGAGATTGTGGCCAAAGCACTGACTTACTGACAAGCCTATACCGTGTAAAAAATAAAAAAAAAGTAAGTACATTTAACCTAATAGAAGCCAATTGATTAAAAACCTAAATAAATTTAAAAACGTGATGCTCTATGTTGTAGTTTGTTTATGTATAACCGTATAAAATAATGTATGACAAGAAAGTTAAAACTTTAATTTAAACGAGTTATAATAAATGAAATTGAATAAACATTGATTACTTTAGCTTTTTACTAGCGAGATTGTACAAACCAAACGAATTAAACTGTAATATCTAGTGAATTCAGAAACGAGAAATAATTTGAGGTTTACATAATAGTCCGCTTTCATTAAGTTGAACTAAAATGAAGTGTAAATATCTAATGATTCCTTAATGATTGAGCATTGGTGGTTTAAATATTCATCCAACCGAGAAGTTGGTCGGAAGAGGTTTTGGAGTAATTTAAGCAAAATATAGAACACATCGGAAAACAATTATGAAGTCAATGGAATCTGGCGTAAATGCCAGGTTAGTGTTCAAGGGTTTAATAATATAATTTTTCATTCTCCGATTTAAATTTGTAAATAGTTTTCCTAATACTACACTCCTGGGTGCATTAAAAGATATCTATACCTATCAATAAGGCCTTACTTACCTGGTTGGGTCGATTTAGGCGCGTATATTCTAAAAAATTTTTTTTATTGTAATGTCAAAATATTTTTAATAAAGCAAGTCAAATACTAGGTTTTATTTTTCGCCTTTCTTCGAATTTTAAAAATATTGTGCTATTGTCCGCAGCCATCTGTAATGCTTATGCTTTCAAAAGTTTATGTATACTCTATAAAGAATTGAAAGTTTAAAAATGCGTCAATTATAGCAAAAATATAATTTTTATTTATCTTACCTTGAACGTTACATTCTTTTATTTTTTTTTCCCCATTGTATTGTGGAGAGTAAAGGTAAAGAGAACTGTCTTATATCGGCTACAATATGTATTTTTTAAACTGTTTTCAGTAAATATAAATAGTTTAAAACCCCACAGAATGACGCTAGCCTAGGTAAATATTTTTTTTAATATTTATGTTATAGTTGATGAAACGGTAGTATGCAAATCTCAACTATTTACGAAGTACAAATTATAAACCTATAAAACAGCTGTGTAATTTACCCAAATGCTAAAGTGGTGCCGCCCTAATTTGACGCCTTTGACGGATGCCTACTTTTTATACACATAAATGGATCTCCTTACCTTTAACCTCCATACGCTGTATGAACGGAAACGAAGTATGGTATTAACCTTTCTTTTAAATATAACTTGTGGGCAGTTCAGAGTTATTGTATAAACCTTTACCGACACATTCCTAATACTCACCGCAGAAGTACACGTGTCCTCTATATGCGTATCTCTATCAAACCAATTATCGATGTAATAGTTTTCTTTTAAGAACATATACATACGTAATTTAATGCGATTAAGTATTTAGTTTAGTGATCGAATCAGGAATGAGAAGATCCGCAGAAGAACCAAACTAACCGACATTGCCCGAAGAATTGCTAAACTTAAGTGGCAATAGGCTGAACGCATTGCTCACACAACCTGTACCCGATGGGACCAACGGGTTCTATGGCTGCCGCGTACCGAAAGATGCAGCGTGGGTAGGCCCCTCACGGGTAGGCCCACAAGGCGGACCGAACTGATGAAGGTCGTGGGAGTCTGCTGGATCCGGTTGTCGCAAGACCGGTCGTTGTGGAGATCTTTGGTGGAGACCTATGTCTAGCAGTGGACGTCTTTCGGTTGAATGGATGAATGGAAGTATAAACTAAAACCCTCATTCTTCCCGTAATTCCCTTACATGTTTTAACTGTCATGCGATATAATTTCTTTAACTATAATTAGGTCTTTTATTTGTGAGATACTTACTCAGTTTTATTCTATTGTTTTCGTTTAACCCCTTGAGCACCTACCTGGCGTTTACGCCAGCTTTCCACTGTTTTCCTATTGTCTTATTTTTATGGGTACTCGACACATTAACTTACGTTTTGACATTGTATAATCTATATAAATAATTCCGTCAAAGGTTACGGTAGACTCACCTGAAACCTCACCTGAATAATAAAACATAAAAAATTATGATTTCGAGTCGCAAAATTCGGATTGTCGTGTATTTAATGTATTTGTCTAATGGTGCAAATGGCAGTCGCCATATTGACATCTTGAGTTCGTTAGGGCCAATTCACACGTATCAGTGAAGTTGCATATGATTCACATTTCACCAGTGCGAAGTCGCCGGCTATTCATGTAGTTAATACATAAAATGATAGTTGTGTATACCTGTTTATTGAACATATTAGTACTGTTGAAATAAATGAGATTTTGCTGATACACTCTATATAAAATTCGGTAGATGACTTTTTCGTTGTTCTGTGATGGACCTTGTTTTTATTACTAGAGTAACTAAACCTACGTTCCACGACAATTTAATTATAATTTATTACTTTAAAAAATATTTTCAAGGTAGTAGTTAATTTTTTTCGTATTGAATAAATCTTTGCATCAAATACACATTAATTCAACTCTAATAGGTATATTTTAAATACTTGGCATGTGCTCCCCATACAGATATATTCAATGTGCTAAATTTTATAATTTTAAACACTTCTCAGTATGAGATAATTACCGCTTAGTAGACAATTCACCGTGAATCGTGTCAAAAGTGATATTAAAAAATATGATTCACAGGAAAATTAAAAAGATAAACTAATAGAAAATAAAAAAACAAGTTATTTCAAAATTTGTTTAATCATAAATAAATAACATTTTTTGTTTGGAACAAAACAACCATTATTATCCGCACACCCATACAACTCATATCGTGAATTACAATTATTATTAAATTACTAATTACTCTCTAATAATACTTACAGCAATCTTAAAATTAACATTGTACATACTTTTATTACCACAATTAATTTTTGAGATTATTTTACTTTTTTTTTTTTCATGTAAATATCTAATTTTTATATATATGTATATAGAGAGATAAAGAATTATTCCAATAAAAGACAAATTTTTTTAAGTTGAAGATTAAATTGGTCGGTATTGCACAAAAGGGATATGAACTATCCAATGTTTATGCCAAATTTAAAGCATTCGAAACTTTTAAATTGGCTGGAAGAAATACGGAAGGGGAAAAAGACATTTTTTCTTTATCTATGAAATGATTAATTTAATTCTTTAAGTAACTGTTTATTTGACGATTTTAATTGACACTATTTGGACTTCCGAAAATCGTATTATAAATGAAACTTTAATTAAAATCTTATTGGAATGACTCAACTTGTGAGGAGTGAATGCCTTAACTGTCTTTTACTAATATAGTACAATATGCGAGGCGATAGTTCCTAAGCGAACAGGAAAAGAAATCAGATAAAATCGGCGAAATAACCCCGAATACATAATAAGTACTTAGTAATATTTTAATGTTAGTATTTATATATATATATATATATAAAAAAAACATTATTTACAAAATATATTGTGCAAATCAAAACCGTCTTATATCCGTATAATTGCATTTATTTTCACACATAGAACCTACTTGATAACGACTAAAACAGGTCTATTCTGTCAGGTCTTATTATGAACAAATAAATGTTTACGATCGACAAAAAAAGAATGATTAAAAAAGACATATTATACAATTTTTAAATACATTATAAACTAAATAAGTTTTTGGTATATTGGTCATTTACTAACTACTTTTTACGACAGTTAGGCCCTGTTTTTTTTATAATTTTATTTATCGATAAGAAATCGAATATTTCAGTTTCAATTTTTTTTATTTTATTTCTCTTTATGGGTTTAGAGTTTGACCACAATCTGACTTGATATTAAGTGGCGATATCGCCTAAGATGGTAACATGCCGAACTTGAAACTGGAATTCAAGAGCTGTTGCTCATGCACCTATATAGGTGCATGATGTCAGACTTTTACTTTGAAAATGGTAATTATCCTGCTTGTATGTAAAATCTCGACACGAAATCATTGAGAAGCGTTTGCAACTACCGTTCACGAAGGCAACTTCTTTGCGTGACGTGTTACTTTTTGTGTTAATTCCCTCCAAATCTCAAAAGCGCGTTAAAAAAATTTCACTTTAACATTGTATCGAGAAAATGTTGCTAAAAAACCAACGACACGCGAAATACTTCATGTATTTAGTCTCCCAGTAGGAATAGATTGAATGAGGTAATCTAAAACGTTACATATCTACGTTGTTAAACTATTATAGGTACATAAACATATCTATATACCTAAGATAAAGCTAAGTAATGAAGTGTACGAAAATAGTACAACGATACTCAATTACAACTTACTGAACAAAATACGCCTTGCGTTTTATTTTATTATTTTAAAAAAAAAAATTATACTACACAATCTATCAATACGTGTACCGTTCATTTTATCGTTTTTGACGAAATCTTAGTCGAAAATATGTAGTTGTTTTTATTTTTAATTCATAAAACCTGCGGTGTTTGATTCTTTGATTACGTGTAATATTGGTGGCGTTTTAGTGATATAATTTAGACATTATAACGTAGAAATTTCTAGCAAGATGGCCGCCATTCTACTTAATTGTTAAATTATTGTTATCTGATTTTATAAATATGTATTTATGTTACATTGGCAGAATAGTACATAAAACGTTTACCGACAGATTTGTTTATGAGAGAAATGGAGTTACTAATTAATTATTCATGAATAAAATTGAAGAATGAGATAATTCACTTTTACAACAGAACGATACAAATCGAACATGTTTCAGGTCCAAACTACACGATATATCGATATTTGCGACTTCGATAATCGTTTTAATTGTGAATCGATAATTTGAATTTCAAGTTTTCGCTAAGTTTTCGATTTAATTTTATATAATATTAACTAATCGCTTACAACTCGTCAGATCTTTTAAATATATAAAATTACTAAATCTGTTTCGATAATTAATATTGATATAAATAAAAAATCTTTAATTTTTTTAAAATCCATAATACGAATGGATTACAGAATCGATTCCGAGTCCAGAATCACACACTGGTATTTATAGATCGTTACCATACACATAGTCATTTCATTCGACCAATAGGAACAGATGTTACAAGACAATTAAATTATTATAAATTAAAAAAAAAATAAAAAATAGAAAAAATAATCACTTGAACTAATAAAAATTGTGCTCTTCAATTATAATCATTACAACATAAAAGTAATCTAAAAAAGAATTCTAACAATGGACGATTTGGTTTCGCTATTGGCCTTTGAAACGAAATTTTACATACTTTTAAGCCATTTATACAATATGTATATAAGGGGTCGATCAAGTGTTACGTAAGCTTTAAATGAGAATTTGAGGGTTATGATAGGGTAATTACATTAGCAACATTTAGTTTTTTTTCTTCTAAATTGCACTTATATTGAGAAAGGGGGATGAGAGCTTTGATGATAAGAGGGAAGAAGGGACTTTAACAAAAATGTTCAAAGTTTCGCTTACCTGCCTAATACTCGAACGCCCCCATATCAAGTTTAATAATCTAGGAAGGGATATTTATAACTCTATTAGTTAATTTCATTTATATGACAGAATTTGGCGGGTTGTTCCCTCGGTAACGCCAGTACGTTGTTACACAGGAGGCCGACAACGGGGTTTTCGAGATTTTCATACTTCGAGTTAGTCTCCGACGAGAGGCTGACGGCGCCGCTGCTGTCGCCTTCGTACGTGTTCTCTGCCGTCTCGTCGACGTTGTTGTTCGAGTTCATACTCGAAGACTTCTCGTTCCTGTCCGTCTCTCGTTCGAGTACGTAGTCGAGTTTCTCTCCGGTGTACGTGTCGTCGTTCGCTAACTCGATCCAATGCGCACGGTTACTCTTAACTCGATCGAGCATTGGTTGTAGAGACGACGATAGTACTGCGAATGCCTAGATAGTGACGCGAATATAAATCTCTCTTTATTGATAACCACTATTAGATTTGTGCCCGCGGTAAGTAGCGTAATATAGCACATTTTGTAGGTGTTTTTTTTTATGCGGAACATTAATAAATTTTTGAAAAACAAAAGCAGCCTAAGATCTACTGAGTAACTTCAGTTATCTGGCAATGAACGTCCCGTCATAATCGGTTGAGCCGTTCAGGAGATCAGCCAGTATAGACAGACGGGCAGACAAAAATGTTTAAAAATTAGTATAGAGATTATATGTTTATTCATATTTATTTTTTATTGTTATGTTTACGTTATTTTGATTTTAAAAAACTATTTTTGAAAAGCCTCAAATAGGAGAGAAATGAATTTTAAAGTTGAGCGGAATAGATGTAGGCACAGGCATATAACATTAGATTAATTGTACTCTTGTTTGCTACTTACGTATATCATAGGAAATATTGCTGAGAGTTAACCGATAAATTACTTTGACAATCATAAACTAAATAAGACAGACCTAATACTGATTTTGTAACATAATAAGTATTGTAAACTAAATATTACCTCATATATAGGAAGACAAATAGTATCAATAAACTTGACTTGCATCGTCGGTAGCTGGTCTTCCTTGTCTCGATTCATTATATCCTGAAAATGGGAATAACATATTTTAATTCAAGGTATTAACTACACTTTACATTCTAGCTTTAAACTGCAAATGATATTTAATTCTCTTTTCAAAAATTAAAAACAAATCTTTATTCAATTTAGGCCCTAAGAAGGAGCTTATGAACGTCTAAAACACTACCACCGGTTCGGAAAACAACCCAGTCGAGAAGAGCCGGCAAGAAACTCGATCTGGTTATTTTTTTTAATAAATATAATATATATCATTTTTTTAATTAAAAAAATTTAAATAAAAAACTAACTGTGTTTACAGCGGACTTAAAGAAAGAAATTGATCTTGTACTTGTTTATTAGTCTATTTTTTTTTGTATTCCATGGAACCTTTCTATTTTTTTTTTAATTTACTCTGATGGACATTTTTTTTCGTTTATTCCCCTAGTAAAAACAAAAGACTCTCATTTTTCTTCAATTATTTGTTCTTTTAGGTACGCAATAAAGAATATATAACATGCGAGTGGAGCCACGGGCACACAGCTAATACTCTAAGCGAAACGACTACTTGACTGACTCATCACGATTGATTTGTAAATTAGTATAGTCACTACTTTTGTGATGTTCATTGTCAACGGATTTTATGCAAAATCATATCTAGAATACATTTTTCATCGCATATACCCATACATTCACGCTAAGTAACCAATAATATCGTACCCTTTGATTTAACTGGCGTGAACGAACGTAATACTAAATTTGCATAATTTAATAATATAGATCCAAACCTTCTTCGAAACTTTAGCTGTGGTAGATATAGATTGACATGCTAATGCCGATTGTCTATAGTAGGGATTCGCTAATTAATTTGGATAAGAGACCTCTTCTCCAAAATGAACAAATACTTCAGACCCTCACAGCCAAATTGTTGTCAGCCAAAACCTATCCACGCTTATTGACTTGTTGAGTTTTTTAAAAGTACAACATTGATACTTCCTACTAAAATATTACTAATTCTAATCACAACAGTATCTTGAAAGTTTCAAATAAGAATTAGTGTTAATTAATAGGGATCGATTTTACGACCTCCTCGGGGTTAATACGGGGTTAGTATGAACAGAATGAAGTGCAGTAATTTTATCAAGAACACATATAAAAGTGTCCTAATAAACGTCAACTGGTACGGAAAACAATCCAGACCTGAAATAAATACAGACAAATCATTCGATAAAACACTTACAATAGGTGTCAAATTCAAATTCTGCCTCTCCAAATCCCCCTGCCTGAAGAACTCCCCGGCGACCAAAGCTGCTACTCGTCTCTCCACGGGCCAGGGTTTGGTGATAGCGGCGAGGTCACACGCGGTCATCAGCATCGCCCTCAGTAACCCTCGCCTGTCCTCGTCCTCTCCCCAGACTTGCGTCACTATCCTATCCGAACTCACTAGATCGATAAACGGCTTGCGTTTGCTGGAAATACATACATAACATAAGCTCACGTCTGTTATCCCCGAAGGGTTAGGCAGAGGTGAAATAGCGAACTACACCACCCACATTTTGCCGAGCTTAGTTCAGTTCTAGATGTAACAGGGGGTGAGCCTGTCGTTATTTCGGGTACAAATTCCAGACTCCGGGATGATACTTAGTAGAAAAAACCCAATACTACTTGACCCGACACGGGGATCGAACCCGAGGACCTCAGAACGACAGTTGTACCGTAATACAACTGCGCCACCGAGGTAAGAGGTAGGTAGTAGTTTGCTGGAAATCATGCAAATAAACATCACGTCAGACTTACGTTTCAACTAAAATGTTAACTGATGTTAATATTACCACAGAACCATGAAAAGGTGTGTTAACCCTAAAAAATCGATCCCCTGAGTTTACGGTGAAGGAGAACATCGTGAGGAAACCATAGGACGGTGGTAGGGCATTTTCGGGTCACCAAATACCAAATTGGTGTGTTCCGGCAACATCACTGGAAAACCAGCTTCTCCAGGCTTGGTGTATTAACCATCCTGGACCACATCGTCACATGACATCAGGTCAGGTTGTGGTCAAAGCACTGAGCCTACAGCGTTTTATTTTTACACAAAGGTATACGATAAAAAAGTTATGCACGGCTTCCATTACCATTTGTGTAGTACATATGTATTTATGGGGAACAAGACATAAATTGCATATTTTTTCAAATGTCATATATCTGTAACATAAATAGGTTAAGAAAAAACAGCAAAAGATATTTTTCTCTTTTTTGGCTATTAATCGATTTTTCCTTCTTTTTATTGGCTAGCAGCTTTAAAAAATTTACAACAATTTTTCATTAATTAATTATCAAATATCAACAACCACTCTTTGTGCATTAAATAAAAATGTAGGAATTAAAAGCAGAAAGACGTAGAATTTCTTACTTAAAGTAAACAGCTAAGTCGGTGGATAATATAGCGTCCTCTAACACCTTGACGATTTTCTCGTAGTCATCCGAAGACAAGTTGACCAGTATCTGATTACCGGGCGAGTTCAGAATCATCAGACATTGATCGAAATGATGATGCTCCATCGTTGACGTGGAATATAACTGTGCTAATGGTGATGACGCTCTATACAATAAAAAAAAACAAAAATAATGAATATTCATATCATTTTCAATAACAAATAAAAGAATTGTCAAAAAAAATTGAATTCTACAATATAGCCTACTTCCATACATAATTTCACCAAAATCAAAAGTGCTTTTTGCGTAATGCATTTATAGACAGAGTAATTTATTAAATTGAATTGGTGTTTTTAATAAAATAATATTTAATGAATTGTTGGGTTTATGGAAACGGTCACTAATAATCACAAAGTATGTATTATATTAATAGAAACTTGTGGAGATTTTTACTATAAGCAATTATCTGTAATTGTTATAAGAATAGTTATAAGATTTTTTTGGGTTGCCAGCTTAAGAATGCTGCCAGAGTGACATTTTGACTTACCTAACAGTAATAACATGGTATAAAGTAGTACCGTTTTGATATCGTTCCAGTTATATTATAAAACCTGCTGGATATACATTTATTTTCAAAACAAATCATATATTTTAAAGTACTACATTTACAGTGTTACAGAGATTTTTTATTTAAATACTCACTTGATTTGGAAAGAATTATTGGTCCCTCGATGATCAAGATCGTGGCACAGACAGCCTATGATCAGAGCCAAACATTCCAGCTCTCCAAATATTTTCCACCATTGTGTTTCCTGCAATTTACATTATTTCATTTAAACCATAATAGATACTATTAATACTTTATGTCATCATTCATTTGCATAATTTCATTTTGTTAAGAAATTTGTTATAATTATTTTTAAGCTTACAATAATTAACGAATGTTATAGGTAGTACTATCAAATATCATAATTCGTGTTAATAATATTTTTATAACAGTTGAGATTAAATTAATAATGACTAGCAAAGTGAATGAATAATAAAATTAATTTTGGTATACAAAATCAAAACCGCCTAAAATCAGTGCATATTTTTTTTACCAATATTTGATATTTGGCATACTTTTAATCGGAACCTCTTTTAATTAAACTCTGTTTATGTATTGCTCATCATTACTAAATTATTTTGTTATCATGGGTCTTTAATAAGTTTGCAAAGTATTAATTTCTACAGGCGTTTTAAAGTCAATGAAATTTGAGTTCGAAGTTTTCGTTATAGATACAACCCGGTCGAGTTAAGTTTGTACCTCGCGTCAATTACCGTCACACTGACACAACTACGCGACATTACGTGAGCGGGGATGTGGGCAGAGCAGCGGGAGGGGCGCCGCATTCCAAAGAGGTGCAAACATAGCTCGACCGAGTTGTACTTACAAAAACAGGTGAAAACGTGTAAAAAGAATCAATCAAAATGACTCACCGTCAATATAGCGAACATCATTTGCGCGACATTGAATGCATGCCTCCAGTTGTGATAGGTTACATTGCGGTAATTCTTCTTAACGCTCAGCAACCATCGGCAGAGGACGCCGTAGTCTATGTGAAACCGCTCGACAAAGTCCAAGTCGAGGAACATACGAAGGCAGGCTCTTAGAGTATCGTCGTCGGACATATCGATATCGTCGAACGCGAGCTCGTGAAGACTGAAGTGTGCTGAGGAAGGTATCCTTAGCGACTGAAATAAAGACTATCCAACATTAACTGTGTCATCTCGCATGAATAGGTAAAGCAATATAAATACTTATATACTAGCGACCTGACCCTATATATACCTAATTTAAAAAAAAGTATAATGAAGTATTTAGATATACATAAAAAAAACATTGATTGTGTTACTATTTAGTTCGATAATGATTAATATCATGATACAAATGTTACCATCTTTCGATTCTAGGCGTGCTTTAATCACTAATATGAGAAAAAGAACGGTTATTATGACGTAACTATAATAGTTAGACTTATGACCTCGGGGACTTTTAGTACATAATGATAAGTACTATGAACGTGAAGTAACTATTTTATGCATTCTCAATAATTCCACACCCCATCCTATACAATGTATTTTATAAGCAAATTTTTGATACCATGAGTAGTTACAACTTTGTCATTTTTTATGGATCTCCAATTAAAAAAAAAAAAACCTATGTTACTCTGTTAACTAGTTTTTAACTTTATACATAAAAAAAACACAAAATCAATTTCTTTTGTTTATATAATAGTATAGATAGAGTAAATTCTTGCTCATAAGACCACATACTATAAAGATCCATAGATATAAAACTAAATATAATATAATCATACTATGACATCGACCTGTGATTTCGTAAAACAAATATAGAATTATTATATCTGCATCTCTGCATCATAAAATATTTTATTATTTTCACTTCCATATAAATACTATTTATTTTATTAATACAAAACTCGACCTCAAACATTATTTAAAATCTAAGGAACAAAACTGTTTCGAAAAGCTATATCTTTTTAACACTGAAGCTCATCGTCAGCTACGAAACAAAAAAAAAACGAAATCGATTGTAAACAATGGAAAAAAATGATTTATCTTAGCTTATTTATATTTAGAGATTGATATAGTTTGAATTCCAAAATTTTCAAAATTGTTCAAGATTTTAATCATAATTAAAAGAGCCTATCAAAATGTCTATGGAAGTGAATAAACTTTCATTAAAATAAAGACATTCCTTATAAAATTTCATCGTTTGCTATAACCATAAAGAAACGATATTTCACTTTTTAGTGACTAATCGTTTACTCTCAGAAAGCTATAAATAGATATTAAATTAAAAACTTCAGCAATCTGGTTATCATATAAATGTCGCACAAAGGCCTACAGTATTTCAATTTGATCGTTCATCGAATATTCTACAATAGTCATTTCAGAATATAGTTCGTGTCTTCGGACAAAATTTTAGAACTTAAACAAATTTCTCACAGCGAAGTGTATTAATTACATTACAAGTTTGTTTGTTAATTACATTGTTGTTGTACTAGAGATTTCTAGTCACAGAACTATGTACTGGGGAGAAGTTATATACTAAAGAACTTCACGCATTTGACTAAGAACGTGGATAGATCGAGTTTATAAGTTTAAGTTTGAACTACTGCAAAATACTTCAACTAGGATTCACTTGAATTAATTTTAACTCGTAAATATAGATACTGGTTTGATGAATACATATGCGCTAAGATAGTATTATAATTTAAAATAGGTTTGCCTGTGACTTATTAACAGAATAATTACTATGACTTTGTAGTGACACTCGTGTCATTCATGAATTCAGAACGTGTCAAAAAAAACAAAAAAATATTTATTTCATTTAGGCTCTAAAAAGGCGCTTATGCACGTCAAAACACTATAACTAGATCGAAAATAACCCAGTCGAGAAGAGACGCCAAGAAATTTGATCTGGTTCCTTTTTTTATAAATAGAATTTATAAAATATATCATTTTTTTAAATTTAAAAAACTATACAAATTATAGTCATAACCAATGTTAGCGGAAGCAAAGAGAGGTGTTT
This sequence comes from Samia ricini, assembly GCA_014132275.2. Classification (NCBI taxonomy): domain Eukaryota; kingdom Metazoa; phylum Arthropoda; class Insecta; order Lepidoptera; family Saturniidae; genus Samia; species Samia ricini. The sequence continues at coordinate 9,651,266 of AP028159.1, forward strand.
AAATTACAGACATCACTATCGCTCACGTAATGATTCACCCTGTAATAACCTTATGATATTAAGACTTGCTTGACATAGTGCTTGAACTTATTGTCAGGTAAATCGGTTACGTTCTTTAGAATCTTATTGTAAAATCAAATTACCTATACCTATAAAGCTTTTATTAGACTTAACCTAAAGCGCGAGACAGCCAATTTGCCTTTATTTCTAATATTAAAATTATGACGAGCATTTACTAGATCAAGCTGTCTAAATTTTTATAAACATAGATTAAGTTATCGAAGATGTATTGATCAGGTGTATATGTCATTAATCAATCAAGTTCCATTAAAATCTATAATCATTATGTATATACCCATATATTTAATAAACAAATAATTTTAAAACAATAAGTCATAAATAACAATTACCTACTGGGCAAAGGTGCAATTAGAAAAGGCAAGTGTTTATAATCTCTCGTCAGTTCAATTCGTACTCATAAATTGAAAAGTTTATTTAATTTCCTATTACCTGATAACTATTTATTTCAGGCTACTTTAATTCAATTGTAATCAATCAATTTACGCGATTCATCTAATGAAGTCCCTAAGAAATAACTTATTTAACTCTTTGCGATTTCTAATGTAATGTGCTACCAGCTTAATTAATATAAATTACGCAAGAAGTGTGTAAACTTACCCGTAACCGCTGGGCGTCGTCTAGCGATGCTGACGCGTGGTAACTTAACACCTGTAAACATAAATAATGCCTTAATAGATTTATCGATATATTACATTTTGTTGTAATATCACTTGTATTACACCACAGATATAAACATTTTTTAGTTTCAATTCAGTTGTATGAAACCATTACTTTTAGCGTTATTACTCTATGTGTTTAAAGCAGATATCTTATTTCATTACATTGTTAATTATTTTATTTGAAAAAAAAAATACCGGTGCAAAAACAATTCTTTTGTAACTTGATACTTTTATAGTCTGACCTTTTTCGTTTGGATAGCTACACTCTATTTTAAATATGACAAGGGCTCACAATAAAGCTAATTGATGATTCCCTAGTGACTTTAAGCAAAGCATGTCAACCTTGCGGTCCTCGCCATATTTACCTACGGCCCGACTTCCCAGCTCCTGACGTGGTTTGTGAGCGTTCTCAAATATTTTTAGCTAGTAGTAATAAACAAATATCTAACATAGTAAAAGATAAATGATAACAAATTTGTATAAAGAAATTTCAATTCTCTGTTTGATGATTATTGTCCTATTATTCGATCATTGCAATAAGTTTTTTTATTTCATATCGTTGCGGCCCATTTGATTTGCTATGTAGTTATATTTGACCGAAGTTTTTGAGTCTGAAATGCCATGTCTAAGCGAATACAATAGACATTTTTAATAAACTAGATCAATAATTTATCATCTTTCATAATCAAAAACATCTATTTTAAAAAAAGGTTTAATTTTTTTACACGGAATAGGCTCAGTGCTTTGTCCACAAACTCACCTGATGTTAAGTGATGATGCGATCTAGGATGGTAAACACACTAAGCCTAGAGGTACTGGTTCTCAAGTGATGCCTCCGGAACACACCTATTAGTATTTGGCGACAGGTTTTCAAACTTGAGGGTGGTAGCTACCCAGGCGGGCATCATTAGAAAATGCCCTAGCACCATGCTATGGTTTCCTTACGATATTTGACCGCATTACCCGCTGCACCATCATCGCTTCAAATTAAAATGGGTTACATTAAACACAAATCAATCAAAATGAATTAGAAGAAAGAATACTTACATCAAGCGTTACACTTTGTTTCGCCATGGCAGTGATCGCCTTTTCGTACATATGCGTATTGTGAATACCCATACCGCAGAATATCGCGAACGCTTCAACGAAATTCTCGTCGTTTTTAGTAAACAACAGGTCATCGAACTTGTTGATAAGCTGGAATTAGATATATTACGTATATAAGTTGTCCACCATTACATCTGACATGTCCGCGGCTAAGATTTACGAGATCCATTCGTTTACTAACAAAAATAATATAACGTTTTAGGCCATTTGACGTTGATTAATGACGATTAGCGAGTACCAACAAAAATTAGGCCGTTCTCCAATCACTAACGAACTTATTGGAGTTGAGATGAAATTGAGGTCTCGCAAGTTGTTGGTTTATTTTAAGAGTATTCATTCATTTCATAATTAATAGAATAAACTATTTCATGTTGTTCAGCCCTAAAGTAGACAGGAATAAGTTTAAATAAGAAAAAGTTTTATCAAAAACAAATTAATTACTTAATAATTTACGCAATAACTTAATACAATATCCTTTCCGAAGTAATAACAAGAACAGAATATATTATAAAGTGAATTAATAATATTCGGAATCTTTCTTTGTTCCACATCGGACGAAGAATAAATCGAACCCGACATCTGGATGGTATTAAAATGAATTAACTTTATACAAAAGTTCTGAAAAATTCCCTGTCGCAATGCGCAACTTTTGATTTAGGTTATGTGATAAATCTTATTTAACAAACAGCAACTCTTTATACTAATACAACTTCATAATAAAAATAATTTAATTATTTGATAAATTAACAGTACTTACGAATTTTTAAATTGTGTTTTAAATAATTGAAAACGTATTAGAAAATATTTATCTGTTAGGTAACAGGAAAAAAAAATGACATATTTTACTTTTCTACTCGGTTTATCCAACTATTTGGTCTTTATTATCAGTAGCAATTGATGAGCTTCAAGGTTATCAATAAAAATTTTAGAAACATTTTTTTTTTATTTGCTTTGATTTATAATTGAATTTTGCCCTTTAGACTAAAACATGTAATATAGAAAATGTCTTCTAAAACCTAATCTATTTATTTAAGTATTTCATAAATTATATTCAAATTATTTATTTTAATATTATTACATTATTAAAAACACGGTAAAAAATGGACACTTTCTCCAAAAAATTATTTAAAAAAGTTAATATATATTGCGACCTTCCTGATCGTATTAATCCGCATTGCGCTATCGCTACACGGTGTATCATAATAAATCTTTTATCAACCTATTTTACTTTGTACTAGTATCGACTTAAGTTCTTTTTCGGTCACAGAATACAGCGTAACGTAGATTAATTTGAACTAAAGTGATAAATACAAATATAGTTGGACTTAATGGAAATTATGTCTAAATGACATTAGAGATATTTTTAATCAAAACGTATTATATGTCATGTATAATAATGATTTATATTCACTTCAAGAATAGAAGTTTGAATAAATATCTTAATTAATTAAGCTATCCTTAACGTGAAGGATAAACTGATTCGTATGCAAAGTTTCTGTTTTATCTACCAATTGTTATTTAGAGGCTCTATTTACCTATCTTTGTCCATTCGGACGAAATTGAAAACAACACGATTTATTCAAAAGTTATCGATTTTATATTTAAAGATTTGCTGTAATATTTTATGTGTACATTTATATAAAACATTGACATACAGTAAAAATATAGTTTAATAAATTAGGTAATTGGTAACATACAAAGTTAGTGCTGTCGTGTATTTGTTAACATAATTCACGTAATGATTTATACAAATTATTGTTTCATTTTTTCAAGAAATCAATTTTACCGATGATACATACCTGTACGAAATAATAAATGTACTTATTCTATTTTTTAAATTACGAAACATATATTAATTTAAGTTATAATTGTTATTCTGCTTTATCTTACCTGTATGACACCGATGATCCGTCCCTCTGAATTCTTGATAGCCATACACAGAATAGTGTTATGCTTGAAACCGGTACTCTCGTCGACTGATGCATCGAACCTTGGATCCGCGTACGCATCTGGTATATTCACTGTCTGAAAAACATTAATATAATATCTAAATCTCGAAAACTTTAATCTTTTTTCTAGATAAAATATCCTAATGAGGTAAATCTGCTTAATCATTAACAAATTACAATTCCTGAGTCACTATACTATGTTTTGCCTGTGATTATTTGACTTGCTTTGGTGCGAGTCATATTATTAATAGGTAGTTTATACAATTGTCTGTTCTGTAAATGTCATTTATTTACATATGGATTTTAAGTATTATATTTGTATTAACATTAAATAGCTTGAGCATGTTTTGATCCTAGGAATTTTATGCTTATACATTTTTATTAGGATTCAGGCTAGTTAATTAACAAAGATATTTCAATATTTTGAAAAAAATACATTTTTATTACTACCTTGATTTTTTAGAAAATGACACAAATAAAAGTTCCTCTGTGACATTCAACTAATTATAAGTGTCCACAATATATTGTCGATTTTAACGTAATGCAAATCTGCAGCATTTTAAAATAATAGAAATTATTATAAAATATTATTTATGTTCCTTATTACGATGAGAAAATATAACTGCCTCGGTGGCGCAGTTGTGTTACGGTGCGACTGCCGTTCTGAGGCCTCGGGTTCGATCCCGGGTCTGGTTAAGAGGTATTGGTTTTTTCTACTCAGTATCATCCCGGAGTTTGGAATTTGTGCGCGATATGGCGACAGGCTCGCCCCCTGTCACATCTGGGACGGAACTAAGCTCGGCGAAATGTGGGTGGTGTAGTTCGCTATTTCACCTCTGCCTAACCCTTCGGGGATAACAGGCGCGAGCTTATGTATGTATGTAAAAATAAATAACTGTTATAATATAAAAAAAAATGTATTTTAGGGTCAATCTTATGAACCAAACTCGATAACGATATTTAAAAAATAGTACAATGCAACCGAACGACTATAAACCAAACCTTAATAACAATTTTATGTTCAATTATATATTCACGTAACTCATTATATTATGTTTTAAATTTAATATAAGCTTAAAAACAGCATTCTTCAACCAAATATAACAGTTTAATTAAAATTTGACACACAAAATGGAAACTCTCGTTTCATCAACGTCACTAACAGTACGAGAGCGTGAAAATGAAATCACTTTATAAAATATGCAAGTTTAAATTCTGAAGAACCTTTATGAATGAATACACGAAGTTTTTTTGAAAAATGAATTAATAATTAATACAAGAATGTTTAATGCAAATGTAATATCTTTATTTCAATTGCAAATATATTAAATTGGTAACAAAAAGTAAGTCGAAATAGTTTAAAATTTCAAGAAACTGATTACATTGCATTTATCAAATCATATGTATTATGACATTGTTGTGGGTGTTTGTATAGATTTTCTTTAAAATTAGTAAATATGGTTTCGTGTTTTCCCTTGTTTTTGTGATTGTATGGTTTATGTATTCTAATATCATATGTAACAACTGTAAACCATTTGTAAATTGCTTTACCTCGCCTGTAGTAGCAACATAGCCTGTTATACCAATGTTGATGGGAAATCGACTTTCGTAGGGTGAGGTTCTTGGTGCGCCAGGATCTGAGTCATCGTCGCCAGCCTCCAAATCGAAAACCCGTGAAAAACTACCTTTCGATACTTCGTGTACTAAAAGTACCTGAAAATAAAATAAAATATATTCTAATAACATTGCGTGGAATTTTTTTGAAAATAAATCTTATGTATCTTAGTAAAGGATAGGTAATAACAAAATTATACTAAATAACTGTTAAAAACTTAGAAGTTTTAAGTGTCCTTTTTTTATGGGAAGCATCCAAAGGTTAAACTCGTCCTAGTAATGTGATTTCGTAAAACTATGATAATTACAATATCTATTATGCTACGTTGAATTAATTATAACCAAAAATATTTTAAATAAGTCTTTTTAGTCCAATTATATAAGCAGTATGAATGCAACACATTACCAAACTCTGTAACCAATTAGTAGTAAAACTAAGAAGCTATAGAATAAAAATAATAGTTAGTTTCATTATTAAAGTAGAAAATAATCTGTGAAATTAATAGTTATATAAAATAATACGTTTTATTAAAGATGGGTATCCGTTGGATGCGGGTGGCGCAAGACCGGTCGTCGTGAAGATCGTTGGTGGATACCTAAGTCCAGCAATGGACGTCTTTCGGTTGAATTGACGAATATTAAATAAATATAATATTACAAAAGGAAAATCATATTTACGTTTACAATAATGATTTTCTGCAAAAGAGTATTTTTTTTAATATCGAGAGATGCAAAAGAATTTTTCGATCAAAGTGAAAGACAAGGCGTACCGTACCATATGAAAATTTCGTACATTATAATTGGAATTTTGAATATGACGATTTATAAAAAACGCTTCACATGTGATAAATATACATTTTATATTTCTTGCAACAAATAGAATTCACATGTCTAACATTTTTTGTCTCTAGGACTCAATACAGAATAGTCTTTCTCGTCAGCGTCAAACTTCTAATAGATAAGGTCTGAAAAAGATTTACTAAAATGATTTCTTCACATCCACCAATTTCTTGCATGTAGGCAGTAAAAGTGCATTTTTTTTATGTTGTTGTTGGAAAATCTATGGATAATCTTTAATCAAAAGTAGAAGGACGTGTAAGTTGACACGTGTCATTAATCTCTATAAAGCGGAATGGGATATTCATGTATCATGCCTAATATGTTATTATTATATCTAAAACGTAATCTTTATCCAAGTAATTAATCAATCTAAATTGTTGGGATAGCGCATTCGATCATTAGTGAAACCATAGAAAGCGGCTAATTTACGATGGTGTATTCTTTTAGATTTATTAATAGTAATTAACAGCTTCGAACGTTTTTTTTACATGTATATTATGTAACCAAGTTAGTATTACCGACACAATTAATCAACGCGTTCATTTTCCTTTTAATAAAAACAGTTATTACCGTTTATCTTATAAATATCAATAACTAATTATTATCACCATTAGTTTTCATTTATTGCAGAACAAGCTGTGTTCCCACGGTTGCGTCCGCGATTTATATGTTCTTCACTGCGTTTTAATTTTTTGTACGGAACCTTAATTATTTTCTCGAACATTTTTTAGTTCTAAGATAAACTAAATTTGTTTCTCATAAATTCAAGCACTACCCGTAAAATTATGCATTGAATCGGATTTTATTCCATTCTTTATGAGTTTTAATTTTTTTCGCGGAATCCTAATTATTTTTGAAAATTAAGAGTACCCTAAGTCACCCGGAGTAACTTCAGCAATCTACCAAAAGAAGTCCCGACAAAATCCGCCCAGCCGTTCCGGAGATTACTCGGAACAAACAGACTAAAAGACAAACAAAAATTTTAGCAATGGTATTTTTGGCGTAGGTATCGTATATACATTCATATCCATTTAGTAAAAAAAATAATTTTGACGTTACAAACAGACACACTAATTTTATTTAGTAGTATAGATATGGGATTTACTAAGATTATAATTGTAAAAAAAATAAACAATAGTATGGTATAAGAGATGATATTCAAATATAGCATACTTATTATTTTCTATCCATTTAGTTAAACCCAGCATCTATTATGTAGAACGCTATATCAATCAAGCAATATTCTAATGTTTTAGCAGAGATTCTTTGTGACTAATCTATTGCAATAAATCATTACTTATGATAACAAGTTAATTTTCGTATTTATTTTGATATTTTACTATATTCAGAAAGGGCATTGCATCCAAATGAAGTAATTTAATTAATAATAAAAAAGATGATAATTTTTTTAAAACTTTTAAAAATTAATATTAAAATTAAAAAAAAATAATTTATACTGTAAAATTATGTTAAATAAGTTAAGGTAAGAGCTATTTCATTACAATAACTGATGTTATTGCCATACTATTATTTAGTAATTGACCTATTACAAGTATAATTCGTCCGTAATACTTAAATACGTAAATTTTACTTAAAAAAATCTTGCTATTTTAATGTTTAATCCCTTGAGCACTAACCTGGCGTTAACGCCAGCTTTCCATTGTTTTCCTGTGGTCTCATATTTATGGGTAATCGATATATTAAAACTGGCACTTCGTAAAGAATTCTTCATTAAGAAGAAAATAATTTTTACTTCTTAGTAAGGATCTACGTATTAATTGAATTAAAAAAAAACCAGCATGAAATAGATACAATAACTTCAACATAAACAATAGTGAAACTGGCAAAGTGGACCAAATATTTAATATTTTCTCACAAACAAGGGTAATATAATTTAAATCTAAATTGAATTCGGTCTGTTTACGTTTAAAAGTGACCGTCATTGCGATTTAAACTGATTTAGAGTACCCAATTTGAATGTTAATTTTATTGTAGATAGTATCGTAAGCAACTATGTAAATGAATACACTTGGCAACACCTGTTTCAAAGTTTACAAGTGTCAATTTATTGACCACTTTCAAGTAGATATCTTTTCAATTATACTAACATAACGTCGAGATATAAATTGTAAAATGGAAGCTGGTTTTCATGATTATTATCTTTTAATCGTTAACTTCTCGAGCCAAATCAGTACGGGTTTAACTATAGAAGGACTTAAATATATGAACTGACTTAAATAGATGAAAAATTATTGGTACAGTTCAAATAAGTTCAGATTATTACGAGATCACGAGATTACTAGGTACGTCTTGTTGTTCGCTAGCATTTCTATAAAACATTCTCGATCTATGGCAGGTATTTCTGCCCTTACAAAATATTATATAATTTTGGGAATATTTATTTTATTAAATAGTATAAAAAGTGTATCTCTATCAAATATATTTTTTGGATGTAACATTTTTTTAATATTATTTTAATACTTACTCAAATATTTCATTTTCACAGTGCCTCTAATACCTACCCCTAAAATATTTATCAGAACTCGCGGATAAGTTGTAAAAATGTTTAGCTAAATTCACTGAAATAAATTATCTAAGTACATGAAAGCCTTTTAATTTCCCATACAATTGAGCAATATATTCTTAAAATAAAATGCCATAATCTGAGTACACAATTTAGTTTTCAAACTATTAATATTGCTCTGAACGGAACAAATAAATCGAAATTTTCATGACATATAAAATATTAGAATTATCGTACTTATATGCAAATTATGTATAGTTTAACATGTAAATTTATTACACACAAATAACAACAGACCAACAGATCTCCACCTCCCATTAAAGTCAAATTCGTTATTTCAGAACATTGTCCCGCGATAATTGAGTTTCCTTTGGAAACTATCCAATAAATAAAGTATTGCCCTGGGGATTATTCGATATCAACGCACATACGTCATTCGGCTTTAGTTCAGGTCTGTGATAAGCTCGTACACAATTACACATAAATGATTACAACGTAACATACTTCGATCAATATTGTTTGCGGATATTCTATGTAACAGTTATTGTATTAGCATTAATACTTCTAAGCTTTTTAAATTGTATTTGATTATAATGCCGCTTTATGTTAAGTGACGAAGCAGTCTACATTGGTATAAACTAAACACTAAACATTTCAATTGATGCTCCTACACAAATGTGGCGACAAATTTTCAAACATGAAACGAGCATGTATCGAGGCAGGGATTATTAGAATACTGTTTTCCTTCATCTAATACCCAGGATAATTATGGCTGACTGGAACCTACGTTCAGCAACGCGTAATCCGGCCACAATATCATTGAACGATTACAAATGTCAAAACCATTTTTTAAGTAAATCTCATCTCAAGTTTTTATAAAACTAAAAAATTGTACCCAATTTTGTGGAGCAATAAATAAATATAAAAAAGTAAACTCTAAAAATACAGCTTTGTTATGTTTTTTAATGTACATTGACAATACACTAGAAATTAAAAAAAAAAAACACTAAGCAGACATACCGAAATATATAACTAACTTAATTAAACTATATCGTGCCATCCAAACACGCGAAAAAGTGTTATCTAATAATAGGTTTTCATTAGTTAATACATGCAAATAAATGCCGACAAATACTTGTTTTATTATACTTATCTAGATTAAATCCTTAATAAACGACCATAACATTTTTTATGTATATACGAAGAGCCATCGAAGTTTTGTTTGAGCGATGAGGCCGATCGATCAAGATTTATAACGCAGATGTTTGAGGTCGAAATGAACGCTTATCTTTTGAGTATTACGAACAACTCCTTGCGGGGTATTAGTCAAACTTCTTATAATAATATTACTATAATAAATGATGATTCTTTATAAAAGCAATAACATTTTACCAAACTATATTATAAAGGTGAATTGCATGGTTCTTTTATGCTGTATAAGCTTAGCGCATTGACCACATTCTCACTTGATGTTAAGTAATGATATGGTACTGGATGGTAAACACACTAAGTCTAGAGAATGGTCCATCCATCTTTTCAACAGAAAGACGTCAACTACACACATAGGAAACCTCTAAAGATGTCAACAAAAATGGGTATGGCGTCATCCGCGTCCGGTGGTTTCCCGCAACCTTCACCAGTTTGTCGGTCCACCTTGTGAGGGGGCCTACCCAAGCTGCGTCTTCCGCTTCGCGGCAGCCATTCGAAACCCAGCGGGCATCAGTTATATGAGCAGTGTGATTAGGTCATACAGTGAAAATCTGAGCATTGGCTCAGAGGGCTCCATTGGCCTTTGGGTAACTTTCAGCTTTCTCATAAGGTCCATCGTAAGCAACCACGTCTCAGTGCCGTATGTCATCACTAGCACATAAGTCGACGATTTTGTCTTGAGACACTTTTGACTTGAGGACAAGAAGTTTTTTTTTACACGGTAAAGGTTCAGTGCTTTGTCCACATTTTCACCTGTTGTTATGTGACGATGTGTTCCAGGATGGTTAACACACTAAGCCTAGAGGTACTGCTTCTCAGGTGATGCTGCCGGAAACACACCTATTGGTATTTGGCGACAGATTTTCAAACTTGAGGGTGGTAGCTACCCAGCTGGGCATTATTAGTAAATGCCTTACCACCATGTTGTGGTTTCCTCTCGATGTTTTTCTTCGCCAAAAGCTCAGGCTGATTTTAGAGCTGGATAGGTGGGCTCGAACCCGAGTCCATTGACGCGGAATCCGGCCACGTTACCCACTGCACCGTCATTGCTTCTGATCAGATTCTGCCTAGCTTCCCGAACGCGACCCAGCCCAGTTGGATTCTACGATTAACATCTTTCTCAATGTTGGACATAGTTAAACAATTTGTCCTATTTCGCCTAATCGCAACAAAAATGGTTATAATTTAACGTTTAACCGCAATCGTTTAACCGCAACCGAGAAGGTGAAGCAGTAACACACTAAACCTACAATAAGGATTGGTTACCAGTAGAATATTGAGGCTTATACCTAGTCTTGAAAATGCCCTACCATAAAGACGTAGTTTCACAACCCCTAATTCTCTTTGTAACAATGTTTCCTAAGTTCCGGTGCTTACCTAATAATGAAATATACAAATGTTATGTGACGATTGTTTATTTAAGTTCAGGTCCTTCTACGAATCAGACCGTTATAATTAAAATATGGGATTATTGCCCTTGGTTTTTAACCTTTTTTTTTAAAACAGAATTGGCTCTGTGCTTTGATCACAATCTCACCTGATGTTAAGTGACGGTGTGGTCCAAGATGGTAAACACACTAAGCCTAGAGGTACTAGTTCTCAAGTGACGCTGCCGGTAACACACCTATTTGTAGGCAGGCTTTCAAACTGGAAAGTGATAACTAGCTACCCAAGCGAGAATTATCATAAAAGTTATTAAAAATTATCTTATCTCTCTAGAAGCTTAGATGAGAATGAAGGCGGATTATGCTTAGTATACAATAATGTAGGTATATAAAATACACAAAACATTTTTATATGTTATATTATGTATACTAATAAATAAAAAAAACATTATTAATTAAAAACACAACTGACTTCAAAAGAATAAACTTTAAAAATGCACTAAAGAGCCAATAAATAATTACTCTATTAATTTCCTTCGTAAATTTTGAAATCGGTGCCAGCTTATGAATAACAATGTGGTGTAAATTTACGTCGCTAATTATATTCAATGTTGATTAATTGTTATTTAAAATCACGCTAGTCCTCTATTTAGCTTATATGTAATTATGATGAAATTTAGGCAGTTATTCCATTTGTAAATGATTACATTTGTTAACTCTAGCCGGCATCGACTTCAAAATTAACGAAGAAGATTAATAAAGTAATTATTTATTGACTTTTTAGTACATTTTTATAGTTTATTCTTTTAAAGTCAGTTGTGTTTTTAATTAATAAAGTTTTTTTTTTTACTTATTAGTTTAAGTATGTACTTTTAGGTTGTAGTTGTGAAGCATACTTCGTAGCTTTTGGAAACAAATATATGAAGCACGTGTGTCTATAATATTCGAGGGTTTTTGCCGATTTCCCTGAGTTCCACTGATCAGATCCTGATCTGGTGGAAATGGGACCAACTTGGAAGTATATCCCTTCGGTTAAAAAAAATGTAAATCGGTCCACAAATGACGGAGAAATCGAGTAACAAACATACAAAAAAAAAAACATACAGACGAATTGATAACCTTTTTCTTTTTGGAGTCGGTTAAAAATTGAAGTGTCTGTTAAATTTTGTCTATCCTATTTTTTTTTACTAAATAGAATGAAATAATGTATAACAAAAATACAATTTTTAAAATGTTTGTAAGTCTGTCTGTCTGTTTGTAATAGGTTATTTCCGGAACGGCGTGAACGATTTTGACGGAGCTTTCTTGGAAAATTGCTGAAGTTACTCCGGGTAAGTTAGGATACTTTTAATTTCCAAAAATAATTAGGGTTCCGTAAAAAATGCAGCGGCGGGCCCACAGCTAGTATTATATGTAAGTATAAATAATAAAGATGTAAATAACAGACATTTTAATTAGCATGTCGATGTTTACACAATTGTCATGATAAGATTATCGTTGGCGCCATATTCGACCGACATTTTAATCATTATTCGACAGCGTCTATTAAACACAGCTGACACTTTATCATGCATGTATGAGACAGTATGGGACTTCTACATTTAAGGATTACAAAATGTATATAACACGTGTTGTTGATTAAATTGATTCGCCGTAAACCTTCTGTAACATTTTTCGTGTCTCCGAATACGAAATTCCATTGGCGATGTAAAATTTAAGAAAAACTTTTTTTCGGAGTTTTTGTCCATTATGAAATTCGAAATACAAACTAGATATGATCTAACTAAAAACAGCACTAGATTTAATCTAAATGCCAGAGGCAACTCAAACTCCTCGCCAAAATAAAAACAACAAAAAAGAATAAAAAATTGAATTTGGAACCAATTGGAAAATGAAACAAATCATTAATTCCCAACACTTTTTTGACTGAATGTATGTATGTCAGGGTCGTAGCAGGTGGAAGGATGTAATCTCTGCTTACTTTTCTGAGAGAGAGGCGTGATGTTATGTATGTATGTATTTGAGAAATACAATAACCGAATACAATTGTAAAAACTATTCAAAAGTTAATATTATGGCAAAAGTCGAGCAAAAGCAAATAAAAGCGGCACGGCCGTACCATCCTTTTCTCGGAGCAGTTCAGGCCATTTTCGACCCTCTATAACTTCGTTGTAGATAAAACTAGAAGTCTGAATTTTACTTTTGTTTAAAACATAAAAGATTTTTATTATTGATATGGTCATTAAGATGTTGTTAGGTTAGCTAATTACGTAATAACTTAAGACAGAAGGTCTCTTAAGTAGGGACATAGGTCTTACAACTTTTTACGGTAGAAAAACTCTCAGTTTTTAAACTTGGTTTTTTTACTAGTTTTGTTTTTGATGGCATCCTTTTAACGTCAATTAGTGCACCCAAATATAATACATAAATAAACAATATAAATCAATTATTCCCTAATTAAGGAAATATTTTATGGCTTCAATTCCACATAACGAATTTAGAAAGTGGGCGCAAAACAGACTATAATCGTTTAGATCATTTCTAAGTTAAAGAATGGACAGTCAAGTTAAAACATTTATTGATGATACCTTCAAATTTTTCTCACGCGTCTTATGTTTGAGACGCCTTACGATACCTTAAACCTTTTCAGAGATCTGAACATGGCTGGCTTAAAATAGAATAAACGATGCATAAGGGAGCAGACTTATTACCATAAAGTGGGAGCATAAGCTGTCGATAATGATATGCTAGGTAATAGGCATTACCTATTTGATATAAGGTCTACACAACGTTGTAAATAAAAATGTACATAATTCATAACCTATCGAGACTTCGTCAATTAAATTTTATATTGTAAACAACTCCCAAATAACGATGTAATGTGTCTAATAATATATGTCTGCAAAATCCGGCAGTCCAATTATAAAATACGAACAAGATATAAATAAATTATAATCAGCGAAAGTATTTTCAAAAGTCTCGACACCAATAAAACATTAGCATAATTTTTTAGTTCATACATTCTTGTAGGCCAACGACATTAAAAAGTAAAAATCTATATTTATCTCGTCTATACATAGAACATTAATAATAGCTGTATCGTTGACATCTAAATGCAAACTTAATTTAGTATCTGGTATTACGTATATGAGACTTCAATTTCCGTAACCAATTTTAGAGCTATAATTAAGTTCAAATTTAAACATGCTAAATAATTAATAGATTCGAAAACAAGTTCTCACAACTCATGTTCCTAAAAATTTTGAACTTGAATTTAATTGGTATGTAACAGAACAGCATCATTGTCATAAAGGAAAATATCATCAGGAAATTTAAACACAGAATGTTTTAGTAATAATACGGTGTAGTGATAAAAATGTAGAAGTCTACTTATAACCTGTTCTATACATCAGATAAATTTTGATCTAGTGCTAGAGAATATATCTGTGACTAGCTGTGTGCTCACGGCTGCGCCCGCGTTTCATATATTGTTTTGTTGTAATTTTTTTATACGGAACCCTATTTTCGAATTTATTTGGTACTAAGATAAAGTAAATATACTTCTCATATATTCATGCACTTGCCCGTTAAAATGTGCATTGAATCGGATTTTAATCAAATTTTATGAGTTTTAATTTTTTTACGCGGAACACTAATTATTTTCGAAAATTAAAAGTACCCTAAGTTACATAGAGTAACTTCAGCTATATACCAAAAAAAGTCCCGTCAATATTCGTCCAGCCGTTCCGGAAATTACCCGTAACAAACAGACAGACAAAAATTTTAAAAATTGTTTTTTAGTAAAGGTATAAGGTATAAACATTCATATTTATTTAGTAAACAAAATTAATTTTGACATTACAAACAAACACTTCAATTTTATTTATTAGTACAGATAATCATGTTTCGGTTTCGGTTCAATAGAAGAGCTGTGCGCGACTTCTCCTTTTAGTAAAAGTTCGCTGTCGTGCCAACCCGCCCGACGTGCGGGGAAACAATTAATCGGTACAACTGTTCCCGTATTGTGTAAGAAAACAAACATATAGAGGTATAAAGACACTAACTACCTTTTATGATATATTTATTACCTGTGCTTAGCATGCGTTGCAATGCTGTGGAAAGTATTTAATGGGTTGGGAACCTACGTAAGCAGAGCATCTCAACAAAGTTTTATCGTAATCGGATGAATAGTTTAGAAGTGCACAGATGACAAACAACTATACGTTGATTGTTACTAATATGAACTAAGCAGTGCCGGCGGCTAAGCCCGCGTTAAATTCAGACAATATTCTTTCTCTGCTTACAATTCATCTAGTTGCCAAAATTTAACTGAAGTTTCAAAACATTATTTGCCCTGGAAAAAACAAGGATAAGAGAGAGATAGGTACAGAGATAGAGAGAGAACGCGCGGAGAGAGTTTAGTAAAGGTAATGGTAAATGAAAAATCCGTTCTGGATAGAATTTGTGTGAAATCCATTCTTAATAATCACCTACATCGCAAAAGGAAAAACTAGGTACTACTAAATATGTCATATTTGAAGTCAAATGAGATAATCCTAATAATTTTGTTTTATCTTCCGTTCTCAATTGCTTGAATTTCTGCACTTTCTCTATTGTAAACATTCTGTTTCCGCGCGGTAAATGAACATCAAGTCTCGACGATTATAGTAAATATTTATTTATATGATAATAAATTACGTTGCCATTAGCAGCATGAATGTAAATAATGAGTTATTATTCTAATTTAATTAGAATATTTGTAACACTCAACAAATACGATTTTTAGCATTCTGCACCTTACTCGATTGACGAGCATCATCATACTCCGAGAGCGCAATAACTTTTAATAAGAGATTGAAAGTTTTCGATTCGCGTATTAATTAGGTATATCAAAACAAATGAATTTTATGAATGAAGCGTTCCAATCGCGTTATTGACATCGTAATAATATACAGAACCTTTCTAACAAATAACAATTACAAGTTAAGACAAATGATGTGTTACTTAATGACTACTTACAGTACAGGACGACGCGTGTAATATAATTACTGCTCCAATGTCAATAAATGTAATAACAACTTTATATATAGTTTACTTTGATATAACCATTCTTTTATCATTCTAAATGTTACAGAAGCAAGGATGGATAATTTAGTTGACGTCCCTTAATAAATCAATAATGTACTACGTGAATAGGGCGTTTATTCGGTTACCAATTTACGAAGTTCTTACCTTATATTTGAGCACAATAGCGATACCAAGTCCTTTGATATATAAATCAATTTATGTATTACAAAGGCCTAATTATTTCATTGAATAAACTGGAGGTTTTCGCATATTAAATCGAAAATACAACATTAAATAATATATTAATAGCATACAATTGCATTGTAAATAAAATACAATACGGTCATAACCATATTCCAAGATGGCTTAGATGAGAATTGTATAAGTTAAGGAATAGGGAATAAACGTCTCTCTGAAGTAATAATTACTTACATTTGATTAAAAAAAGAAATTAGTATTCATGATTATGAATCTCACAATACCGCTAATATAAATTGAATATTTCAAATCCTCTATGAAATGGTTATTCAGAAAGCTACCAGATATATATTAAAAACCAGAAGCAGATTCATTTTTAAATTCAAAACGTTATTTGTACAAGAATCATTATGAATATTTTAACAATAGACCGATTCCTTGAATTAAAGTTTTAGAATCCGATAAGGTAAAAAAATACAAACAAATAGGTAAACACTATAAAACGTTATCTATACTTATAAATAAAATTGAAGTGTCTGTTTGTAATATGAAAATATTTTTTTTTACTAAATAGATATAAATGTATATACAATACCTATACCAAAAGTACATTTTTTTAAATTGTCTATCTGTTTGTTCTGAGTAATCTCTGGACCGATTTTGACGTGACTTTTTTGGCGGGTAGATGAAGTTACTAAGCGTAACTTAGGGTACTTTAATTTTTCGAAAATAATTAGGGTTCCGTGTAAAAAAATTAAAACTCAAGAAATTGTAAATAAAATCCGATTCAATGCAGTTTTACTGCCAGGTATTGTAATTTGTGAGAAATATCTTTAATTAATGTTAGTAAGTGAAAATATATTAAACGCGGACGTAGTCGCAGGCACATAGCTAGTTGTATAATAAAATAAATAAATTTTCTATGTACAAACACTTAACAAATTTTGTGTTGTTTCTTGTTTTTGTAGTAGTGGTGTAAACTACACCTTATAGTTAGAAAAAACAATGGCGATCACTAAAAGTGTGAGGTTCAGTTTTCATCCAGGTCATGCTTGCATAAATATTTCATAAACTACGACTAAACTAAAGACTTAATGTTTAAATAACTTTACATTTTTTTTATTCACGCCATATAAAATCGACCATATCGACTATTTAAAAAATACCAGTGCTCGCTTGTGATCGAAATTTGACCATAATTAATAAAAACGCTTCAACCATAATTCATAAAAACGCTAAAAATTTAGCTTGCTTTTAATTGTCAATTGCTTAAAGTAAAACATCAAAAGTCAATATTCTGTCTACACAGTAAATAAATTTCCAGTTTGACATTAACATGTCATTCATAATGCATTGTTAATCGTAAAGGATGTGTGTCTGTATCAAACTAATGGTAGTGTGTGAACTGTATTATTTTATTAATTTAATATATTTTTTATGAATTCTTTTTAAAAAATATTAGCATTCTGCACTCCTTCTTTATATAAACTATAAGTGTACGAAATTTCATACCCCTCCGTTCGCGGATTTTTCGTAAAAAGGGATACAAAGTTTTTGCTTCACGTATTAATATTTTGATGACGATAAAGTAAACAAAGTACTAAAATTAATTAATCAAAATCATATTTCAATTATGAAAATCAATTTAGAACAGCGACAGAGAAAGAGAGAGGAACGAAATAATAAATACTGACGAGGGATTGATAACGCAATGGCTCTTGGGAAAATTAGATTCAATATTGCTCAAAGAGATAATTAAAATAGGTACATTATAACTTTGATGGCATCCAATCAAAGTAATTACAAGGATTCGCTCCTTTTGAGTAATTTTATTGTATCAATGTACTTATAAATAAATTATATCTTACTTGTTTATTTCAAAGCAAAGAAGCTATTCCAATATAAATAAAGAATTTTCCGTTATGTTCACTTAATTTTACGGATTACAGAACTTCAATTTATTTTATTTTGGCATTTCTTTTCCGACGTTCTGAGAGTACCTACTCGTATATTGAGTGACAGACATTAGTCTAAAATTAATTTTTTAACTTCAAAACATCTTCATGGGTTTTGTTTTATTTTAATAATATAGATATTACAATTTATACAAACTATTTTCAATTATTAAACTATTGCATATCTGTTAAAAAAATTATACGGGACCCAAAACCTTTACCATTTTTTTGCTACTAACATTAAGTTAAGATATTTGTCACAAATCGAAATATTAGCCAGTAAAACTATAACATGAATCGGATTTTATTCAAAATTGTATGAGTTTTTTACGCGGCACCTTAATTCTTTTCAAAAAAAATAAAGTAGCCTAAGTTACGTGGAATAACTTCAGCTATCTAACAAAAAAAGTTTCGTCCAAATCGGCAAAGCGGTTCCGGAGAGTGGCCGGCAAAAACAGATAGACAGACAAAATAAAAAAAAATGCATTTTTGTTATTATAGGTATTATACAGTATTCATATGTATTTATTAAAAAACAGACACTACAATTTTATATATTAAAGACAACAAAAATTAATTTTGTTAGAACGATTCTACATCGCGCTATGTTTCTATTGTCTTCCATTATACATATATATGTTTCGAAATAGTTTATGTTTAAATTTTATTTATGACTATAGATTTATATACAATGTATGAAATTTATACATTATCGTAATTGACTGTGTAAATAATTTATAGAATTATACGACAAAAATAATCTATTAAAATATTTACAAATACATTTCAACTCACCTGTACCCGTTGACATCGTATTAAACTTTGTGTGTGCGTCAGTATCCTCAAAACCATATGTTCTATTGTGCTCTGCTCCTCGAAGACCATCCTTGCCAGGTCGAGAAGCACCTGATTTCTCTTCACCTCGAGCTGAGAACGCTCGTAGAGTTGGGCGTTCCGTAAACCGATGCCACAAAACTGGAGATACGACGCAAACACTTTCTCGTCGATAACCGTAAACGGTCCGTCATTTTGTTTATTTATCACCTGTAATATTGGAACATCTTGTTAATTATGTATGACATTATTTTAATGTATCATCAAGTGCTAAATGTCAATACTACAAGAAAAAAAGATCGTAAAATTTTACACCCCTTTAAGCATACGTAAATATATAATATAGGTTCTCGAATGGTTGCCGCGTACCAGTAAACGCAGCGTGGGTAGGCCCCCTACAAGATGGACCAACGACCTGATGAAGTTCGCAAGATTCCGCGGGAAGTTGGGTGGCGCAAGACCGATCGTTGTGGAGATCTTTGGGGAAGACCTTTGTCCAGGGGTGGACGTCTTTCGGTTGAACGAATGGATGAAAGAAAATATGTAAGTTATAATACTTAAAGCGTAAGATTCTAAAGTTGAAATGTTTGAATGTGTTAATATCATATATAATAGAATAGAGCTTTTAGATCATTTAAATACTTTTTTATTGTAGCTGCCTAATTTATGAAATTGGGTTTTAACCCAGGACGATTCATAAAACGAAGTCATCAATTTAATCTCTATCATGCGACTAACTAACCACCATCAACGAAAGTTCGTATTATATTTATTTAACACCTACGTAGTTAATATTGGGAAATTATATAAAACTATTCTGACTTTGCCAATGATTCATGAAGAAATTTCAACTTCACATCTTCGCAACTTATAACTCACGCACAATCTGCCGAAAACTTTGATATCTCGCTAAGTCTTCATTTTTCCATATTTTAGATGTTTTGAGGTAAGTATTCGTTGAAGTAAAACATTTTTATCGATAGGGACTAAAACTTTTTTCAGGAATATTTATCAAAGTCAACCTCTAGAACATTATTGAAATTGACCCTAAAAAAAATATTTATCAAAGAGTTTCTTTTAAATATTACACAATGCCCTATGATTTTAGATAAGTACTTTTGTTAGGTTATACCACATAGTTATTATATTATTTAGCCTAATTAAGCAATTATAATTTGTCTAAGCCCAGTGATTTTCTTTCTCGCACCCTTATAAGAAATAATCTTATTTAGGACTAAAAAAAAATAAAAACGTTTTAGACGCAGATTTAACACCCTATTAGATAAGCATTACACTTTTTATTGCGTTATAAGCCATCGTTTGTATACAGTGTTTGTCAACAATCTTATCTACTTTTACGCTGTGATGTGACCAAAAATCGATGAGATAATCACGTTAAACTGGAACTAGATAACAAAAATCAATTTTTTAATTTAAGGCAGTAGTGACTAGCCACTAGTCATATATACTATAGACTAGTAGCTACAGAGACGTTAAGAAATATTACATACTAGCAGTGTGCTTGCGGCTGCGCCCGCGTTCCATATATTCTTCACTGCGTTTTAATGTTTTTGAACGGAACCTTTTAACGGAACGGAAAAAATGTAATACTAATTTTAATAAAGTATAAATATTTCTTATATATTATAGCAATCGCCCGTAGAACTGTGCACTGAATCGGATTTTCTATAAATTTTTAAGATTTTTTCCGCGGAACCCTAATTATTTTCGAAAATTAAAAGTTACCCTAAGTAACCCGGAGTAACTTCACCTATCTATGAAAAAAGTCCTGTCAAAATCGTCTAGCCGTTCCGGAGATTACCCATTACAAGCATACAGACAGACAAAAATTTTCAAAATTGTATTTTTGGTATGTGTATCGTATCTATTTAGTAAAAAAAATAATTTTGACATTACAAACAAATACTTCAATTTTATTAATTAGTCAAGATTATAAAATATAATTCGCATTATCAAGGAACTGCATTTGATCGCATTTATGTTTCCGCCATTATTAATATTATTGGAGGGCAAAAATTTATTACAACCGATATTAATATGGATGTATTTGTTTACTTTTTTTTAAAACAAATAAGACCATATTTACCTGTGCAACACCGATGACTTCCCCATTAATATCCTTAATGGGCATACAGAGGAGCGATCTGGTCTTGTATCCAGTTTGCTGATCGATGTCATGGTTAAACCTCTCGTCCTATAAAACAAAACAAACAAAGTTATTATTAAAAAAAATTATAATTTGAAACTGTACCATTATCGTTCGAATTACCAACCCCCTGTTTTGCCGATAAAGTAGAGGAAATATCTGAATAAGGGCATGGCAATACAGTTAAATAGATATGTTTAAGCTCAATGCTAGTTAGTTGAGAATCCAATAGATAGATAGACATTATTCATTCACCGTTAACACATTAAGCATAACCGTTACTAAAAATACATTCAAATAGGCAATAAAAAAATTATTTTTTTGTCTTACGACGACTTTAAATCGAAATATTATTAACTCTCTACATTCAATTTCATTCTCAAAACTCAATGACTCGAATAACCGAAACCACCAGCTTTTATACAGAATACGCAACAGGCTAATTTAAACACGACTTTTTTTATTACTACAACCCGTTAGTTCAGCATTTTGAGATAAATTTAGATTTAAAACATTCACAACATGAACTCCTTTCCGATTTTCTAAATTCATCTGTACATTCTCTTGCAAAAATGTTACTAGTTTTTTTTTCTTTTTCTTATAATATTATCAAATTCTGTAATTTGTTTTTTAATTAAAACAAAAGTTCTATATCTACACAGAGTAATCGAGAATCGTAGCTCTGACCGCAAACCGCAAATGTCCTCCGCACGCTCGACGACATTCTGTCATAGCTCTTACAAAATATTATGTAATAGGTGTATATGTACCGTAATTGAAAGAAAGTAGGTATTTCTCCTCCCATTTAATTATAATATCCGCACATCATAGTTTCATTGTCATTGTCATCTACTTTAAATAAATATGTTATATACTAGCTGTGTGTCCGCAAAACCTTAATTATTTTCCTGAAATTATTTCAGTACTAATAAAAAGCAAAGATAATTATCACTGATTCAAACACTTGCTAGTAAAACACTTTTTTATGATAAAATCATGAGTATTAATATTTTTACCCGGAACCCTAGTTATTTTCGAAAAATTACGCGGAGTAACTTCAGCTATCTACCACAAAAAAGACCCATCAAAATTGAACGCAGCCGTGCCGGAGAATAGGCGGAATAAACAGACAGACAGACAAACATTTTTAAAATTGTGATTTTGGTAACGTATACACATTAATATGTATTTAGTAAAAAAAGTTGTTATTTTGATTTTACAAACAGCCACTTCAATTTTATTTATAAAAACAAAATTAACTAATTAAAGTTCAAGAAATAAACGAAGCTACATTTACGAAATCTTATAGTAAATTGCCGTTATTAGTACATTGCCAGCAGACGAAGCGTGGATAGGATCTCAACAAGGTGGACCGACAATCTGGTGAAAATCGCAAGACCAATCTTTAGGGAGTACCGTGGGGAAAGCCTATTGTCGAACGCAGAAGTCTTTCTAGTAATATGATTATGAGGATATTTAAGGGTGTAATAATATTTTTGTTAAGTAAATTTCATAGTCGCGTAAAATGATATCCTTCCTTGGTTCTAAATAAAATATTTAAGCGTTTTAGGAAAAAAGATTCGCAGGATAAAATATTAAAAATACTAGTTTTAGATGAGCAATATAATGAAATCTTCACAAAATCTGAAGAATTTTTATATTTTCTTATTTAATATCTTAAAAATCAATTTCGAATCGATTAACGGTTAATGGATTCGCAAGTCTAGCATAATAAATAAATTTTGTTATGTACCACGTCGTACACGCCCACTTTGTTCGGCGTAAATGAGAGTTTAATGTTACTAGAAAGAGCTATTTAGATTTACTAAATGTATATACATTTTCTTGATAAAATATTGCATCATCTTTATTCCTATCGTTTCAGGGATATTTTGTAACACACATTTACATTTATATATTATAATACGTTGCTACGTATGAGATCCAATTTTAGTTAAAAACCACCCAGATGTCCCCGTAGAAATATTAAAAAAAACGTAATCTGTCAAGTCGTTTAGAATAAGAAAAATTACGAAATTTTTGAAGTAAAAACTTCTTTAACCGCGTTGAGCGATTTTCGGTAGGGCGCTTTTGTCTTGCCACATCTAAAATATTTTCCCATAAATGCCAGAAGAAAATGTTCGAATAAAAACAATTACAACTAAATTATTGCGTTGGTTGTATAAATAAGGTCATGAGTAATCAATCAGACTCAGAACAGTAGACGGTTATTATTAATTTCACTTTTAAAAATAAGCTTTTTCAAAGTTTTCACTTCTATCGGTAGTCTTCATGGCTGTCTAGTTTTAATATTAGTCTTTTTGAAATTCCCGATAGAAATCATGTTATGTTCAAGTTAATATTTTACGTTTCTTCATCATTTCACTGAAAAATTTGTTCATCGTGTTAACGCCTTCTTTGGAACAGCTCCATGTCATAAGACAAACATTGTAAGATCTTTGCTCGACTACGAACTCTAAAGAATGCGATACAATTTACGACTGCCAAATAGCACATTGCTTTAAAAACGTGACAAGAAAATCAAAATGAATTATATTATATGAAGAATAGAGATACTGATTATAGCAATTTATATTTATTTAATATTATAAAAAAACTTTTCATCACTATCGTGAAAATATCAACCAAAATAAAATGTATGCATTTTTTTTAAATGCGACATACATAAAATAATTATGCAAAAATTTTTAATCCGTTTAATGGGTAGTCTCGAATCTTGTTTATAAATACCACATTAATGATCCTGTTATGCACTTAGTTTGAACTAAAATTTAAATCCTACATCTATAAAATGTGTATTTTATATCTTAAACATAAAGATATCTAAATAAAGTAACACTGTTGTTCCGCAGATTCAAAGTCGTAGATCGTTAAAATATAATCTCATTTATTCTCATCTCAACTCATCTCAATTTAATAAAAAATAAGCGTTTATGAATTGATTAGTCTTAACTTTTTTTAATTACAAGCGCCGCCCGCGTTTCATATCTTCTTCACTGCGTAATATAGTTTTTTTTAAATGTTTTAATTCCCAATTTCAAGAGTTTTTTTACAATTTTTTTAAAAATACAATTTTTTACAATATTTGTACAAAACGCCATCTATTGATCTACTAGAAAAATGTCTTCTAAACAATTTCATCTAAAAAGAATAATATGCTAACAAATTCCCATAGATGCCACTTTTTACAATTGACTATTGCGCTACACCGAAATGATGGATTTACTTCCTATTTTAGAATGGTCGATTATAATCATGTGTCAATTTCGTAGCCGAAGAAGTTAGGGCTTTGTATTAAACTATGAAGGAAAAATAAAATCAATCAGTATTATTTTATGTATCATGCAGGTAAGTAATCGTTATTTTTCGTTTCGCGTAAGTCGCCATTTTGCGTCGTCCTCTTAAAATTAAATAGTCAAAACACACAATCACAAAAGTTAACCAATTTTACAATTTATTAGGTTGTCATAATTATATGAACATTTATCGCAAGCGAAATTAATTTGACATTTCGTATTCAGCGTACTAAATATTTTTTATCTTTAATCTCAAAATAACTTACTATACTCGACATGTACTGATTATGTAACTCCAGTGAAGTCAAGTATGGTGAAGGTGGTTAACACTAACTGCAACTGGATATCTTCGCTCAGTAGCACAAACACCCATCATTAATTACTGTACTAATTTTCAAGAGGAAGATTTTTTATGCTTCGGCTTTACCGATAATTTTTTTCTCGCTACGCCACTGAGAAATACTATAGATTACATACATGTAGATCTATCGATATAGATATATTAATTATTAGAAAAAATACCACCAGTGTACATTATAAATCAAACTTATATTAATATGAAATATTTATAAATCATTAGTATAAAGTTCGATACAAAATAAATTTAGTCAATGACTGAACTCTCGGATTTTTTTTCTCTCGAAAATATACTACCTGGTTTTTTATACGTCTCTTCACCTCTTAATAAATTTTATAATATTATACATATAATCAATATTATATTTTTCGGAAATAATAATGAGCTATTTGAAAGTTTTCAATAAATTTGAATATTCAACATTTTCTTTTCAAAAATAGGATTAACACAAATTACTATATAAGCTATAAAATATCTAAACCTTTCCTTTTTATATGATACTTAATTATATAAATGTATTTATTTGTAGCCATAATATTATTACCTATTACATTGCGCAACCAAAACAAACTTGTCTTTCTAAAATTACAATATTATAATTATGTATAATACATTAAGCCTAAACGAATTTGATTATGTAAAGTTTTAAAAATAACTTTACTTTTACTCGATTTTATCAACGATAAATTGGTGGATTTGGAATAAGGAAACGGAATTTTATTTTTAGCTATAAAAATAAAGGTAAACATAATTGGTTAACCCCTTAAGCATTTACCTGGCGTTTACGCCAGCTTTCCATTGTTTTCCTATTGTCTTATTTATACGGGTACTCGACACATTAAAATACAATTAAAATATCATACAGGTACACATTTCACCTTACTTTTGTATTTAAAGAGTTCATAAAGATCGTGCCACCCTCATACACGCAATACCTTAAATAAAAACTATATTAATGTTAAACTACGGAAATCATAACAAAAAAAACTTTATTCTTATGTACATATATAGTCATGTAAAGTATATACTCACTTCAACGTAGATATATTAAATCTGTCCCATCTGGAGAAACACATAATAAGGCTGCTTGATTAATGCTAAAATTATCTATGTTTAATATTAGAAAGTTGTTTTATAGATATTCTTAAAATAAATATTCAAAAACGTCTGAGACCTGTAAACCAGTTATTAACGATTTAATGAACCAAACTTTTCGAAAGGAATACATTAGCATTATTATCCAGTTAAAAGAAAGGTAAACATCTGATTTATTAGATCCGGGGAAATTAGAAGGATCTAATAAGAAGGTCCCGTACCAGCCGGAGAATTGAGGTAATGTGAAAACAGTTCTTCACTCCCTAGCCAAATAAGCGAACGATGGAACAACCTGGAATTTTAGTCGATAGGTGTCTAATATTATCAACCCTTTGCTGCCCGGCGGGGGTAGTTATCCATGTAGAATTTTTATGTATAAAATCATGGAAACATACATATTAGGTTTATTTTCATTTCAAAATTAATACATTAAAAATTAGTGACGCCATGGACTGAAATTTAATTTTGCTACAATTATCTCAAATTGATTTTTTTTTTTGTGCATAATGTGTTTTTTTTTGTCTTTTACACAGTTTCCCAGATATAAATTGATATTTAAATGAAGAATTTAGTCGAAGTATACGATCCTTGTCGTGGATGCTTAAAAATGATTTTAAAAGCTGACATTATTTACAAGTTTTCATTATTTATGTATTACCTACGTAAAAATATTGCTATAAAACGGTTCAAATGTATTTACATGAATATTTAATACCTCGGCTTATCCTCATTCCAAGTTAATTTAATTCAGAATAGTAATCTAAGAAACAAAAATATTATGCAATTAATTTTAAGTCACATCTTTTTTCATCGACTACCAAATTAAAATTGTTCTCATAGAAGCACTGTCATTTTCAAAGTTACGTACATGCTCGTCGTGTATATAGGTACCTTTTACCTGGGTTTTCTTTTAGGATGTCTTCAATGTAATTCAACTTAGGTCGACCTTTACAAAATGGCGAGTTTTCGCCTTACAGATTCCATAGTTCCATAAATTTCATATTTCGAAATTAAGATATAGTTTATTGTTGCCATTAGAGAACACATGATAAAAGCGTTATAAGTGTATAAAAAAATTAACCATTGACATAAATTATATTCTACAAATAATTACTTCTTTGCTACATAACAATTCTACATAAAATCTATTTGTTTAGACCGATTTCAGTACATACGTAGTTATTTATTATCATTATAATAAACGTGTTAAAGTCTCCAATCATTATGAAAATATTGTTTTGGATTACAATTACCTATGTCGTAGGTACTATAAATTACTATACTATAATGACTTTCCGAATATAGATTCCGAATGTTGGAGAAATTCCATTAAAATTTGTTTTTATAATTTTGAAATGAATTTGTCGTTTACCTACAATATAATTATTACTATCCTCTTTTTCTCCAAAACTGTAACGCAGATTTACCTAATCCTAACCAGTCCAGACCAACTACAGTTATAGTTACTAAATAGTTAATAAGTTAAGCAAATCACAAAATAAAAGATAAACGTATAAATAATAAGCACGTCTAATATTTACAAAGAAAAATACCGTTTACTCAATATAAACTTACACTTGAACTAAGGCGGGGAGAATCGGAAAGCGTTTGTAGGTTCTCATATAAAAATCTAAACACGTACAACCTCTTCAATAAACGAACATGGAAAATCCCAACTTAACTTTTCTCTCGCAGAGGTATTATTATCTACTGTTATAAACAGTACACTATTTAGATGCAAAATAAATGTTGCTACGGATATTTTTAAGTTTGAATAAATATTATAACGGTATCTGTCATCTTTGAATTTTCGAACTAGCTAGCGAGCACAAGCGGCTGCCCGCGTTTCATATGTTCTTCACTGCGTAATTTAGTTTGGAAATAATAATGAAAGCGACGATAGCGCAGTGGATAGTGCAGCCAGGTTTCACGTCAATAGACGCGGGTTCGATCCCACCTTTTTTTTTTGACGGGGGGAAATGCATTTACGCACTACCCTTACCTATTTGTATTAGTGAGACCGAAGTCCCCCAATACAATAGGTAAGGGGGCACGGAGGGACGAACTCCGTGCCAGTGTGGGACTCACCCGGGCGAGAGTCGCCCGGAAATACCCACTAAAACCCCCCGGGGCCGTCCACTGCATTTGGGATGGGGGCGACACGGGGTGGCTTTCGCAAGCACCGCGTCGCCCCCTGCAGCGAACCCACCAGGCCTCGTCCGTGCAATGGCCCGGTAGGGATGGAGGAGAATACTTCCCCTCCACCTCTTAGCCCGCCTCAGAAGGAGGCACGACCGTACTGGTCGACAGTCCGGGGGGCAGGATATACTTCCTGCCCCCCATAAATAGAAAAGGAAAGAGTTGGATAGAGCAGTGGCGGGCAAAGAGAAAGGGATGAAGAAACCCGCCACTGCTTTAAAGAAAGTAGGTCCCTCCCCTTCACTCGACTTGTCTTAGTCGACAAGACGTAGGAAGGAGAGGGATACCTGAAGAAGAAGAAAGAAGGACCGATCAGAAGAACAGAACCAGAAGAGACAACCAAACACCTCACCAGACCAACACACCAACACACACACATCCGAAACACCCATGTCCGGACAGTACCTGCACAAGCCGAGTTCGATCCCACCTACCCGACTCTAAAGTCTGCCGGATCTTTCGGTGAAGGAAAACATCGTGAGGAAACCATAGCATGGTGGTAGGGTATTTTCTAATAATGCTAGCCTGGGTAGCTTTATTTAGCTATTACCCTCAAGTTTGAAAACCTATCGCCAAATACCAATAAGTGTGTTCCGGTAACATCACTTGAGACCCAAAACCTCTAGGTTCGGTATATTTACCGTTCTAGACCACATCGTCACTGAACATCAGGTGAGATTATGGTCAAAGCAATGAGCCTATACCGTGTAGTAAAAAAAATTTTTTGATTGATTTCATGAGTTTAATTTTCTTTTGCCCGGAACCACAATTATTTTTCAAAAATAAAAGTAACCTAAGATACGTGGAGTAGCTTCAGCTATATGCCAGAATAATCCTGTCAAAATCGGTAAAGCCGTTCCGGTGATTAACCGACACAAACAGACAGACAATAAATAAAAAAAATGCAAATTTGATATAGATCACGCAAATACATTCATATGAACTTAGTAAAAAGTAACTTTTATATTACAAACTACACATAAATTTTATTTATTTTTATATATGTGAAATACAACCAGGATATAATGAAGCTTTAAGTATTTATAAAGTTCTTTATAAAGTTCTTTATAAACTCCTTTCACATTTTGTCAAATAAAAATACAAGTTAACATTTGACGTAAACATGTAAAGTGAATTAGTTTTATGTTTTTCGTTTAATTTATTATAATAGGCGTCACACTTAAGGATCGTGGTATTTTAATGTGGCAATCAAGCTCCTCGAATATGAGAATACACCCAGATTACATATTACCGCCTCAAAGCAAATTGCTCGTTCTGTTATGTATCGATTTGAACCGTTTGACGATGTACACCGTCGCACAAAGTGTTGCAACTGTGTGTAAAAATTACAACTTTGGAGGTTGGGTGTAGTTCGTTACGGGCTTGCATTTTCTTCGCGAGACAATTTTGCAGTTTGTAAATTTATTTGCTTCTTGCTCTGATAAATGCAAAAATGTACAAAAACGAATCAAACCTATACAAACAATCTTTTAAAATAACGTAAATAATAAAATTATTTTTAAATATCAATAATTTAATTGACCGATTAATTTACTATAAATAAGTAATATACAACTGAGAAAAGTTACTACTTTTTATTTCCTTAGGTAATAAATAATGTTCACTCTATTTTATACTTTCAACGCCATAAATAATCAAATGAGTCATGAAATTGCAATGGGCAAACAATCCCACACGTAAATGTCAATTTTCCAGTCAGGTTGGCGCATGTAGTGAGCACATTATGATAAAATACCACAACAGTTTCAACACCCTATTAGTCTGAAACGATACAAATCATGACTGCTTTAAATGGAGTGCGGTAAAATGTTAGTAAACAATTCTGAACTTTATCTCTTTTAAGTACAGTTCAATTTTGTTAGTTACAAAATATACGCTTCAGGTCACTACTTGTAGTGCGTTATCAACTTTGAATGATCTTCTATAGGCATTTATATGCAAATTGTTTTCATAAACACTGGATGCGTGAGTGTACATGAAACATCGATCTTCGCAAGGTCACGGTTTTGGAGGCAGGCCAGGATATGATGTTTTATAAAATCCGACGATACTAGAAAAAATATAAAGCCAATAAGAGTTATATTGAAAGAGAGGAGACGACCCTGAACTTGATCACAAAACCGAAATCCGGTGATTAATTGTACGGATTGAAAAACAGAGCTCAGTAGCATTACGCATTTATGTATAGCATGATTGGAGTTGGATTTCAGTAAAGATAAATGAATCACGATCATAATTTCAGTTGGAATGTGAAAACGAAATCGACCTATTTCCAAGAATATTCATCGTCTGAGCCATTACCGGCCAGCTTCTTTTCAGAGTATCAACTATATTTATCGCTCTCATAATTATGACTACGATCATAAATGATTCAAAAGTAATTGCTATTACACAATACGCATTTTTTGTAAATTCTCTAAGAGTCGTTAACGTTCACGATTATACGTTTATAATAAGTTTATAAAGTTTATAAAGTCATTATTTTGCTTCTTATTCCAGTAACAATATATGGTGACCTTTGAAAATTTGAGAAACCGTTTCATTTAATTTTACGTATACAAAATATTGTCACATTCACATTCGGAAATTATGTAGATTATAACACATGCTGAAAATAACAATTTCAACTTTTAAAACGTAGTATGAATTTTATACCTTCAAAAATAAAAACTTTGAAAGTATCAAAGACACATCTAAAACTGCTATCATTGTAAAATGTTAATATTATGTACTTAAGTTTTATTCCCAGACTATTGTCAATTCTGGGTTATGTATGGATAGAAGTCAAAAGTTTTATCATTCTGCATTCACCAATAAAACTTATAAGTTACAACTCTATTAGAATAAAAATTATAATAACTTATAAATTAAAAAAAAACTAAAAGACATAATAATTTGGTTTAATAAAAACAAATAAAAATATAATTTATAAAGTGCAAATTCAATTACGCGACTTTTGAAATTAAAGTTTAATGAATCTAATTGTGAATGTTGTTCAGAATTCATGGACTGACTAAAGAAGGATAGCATTTTTAAGCGCACCATTTATTCAGCAGCGGGTCGTGTTCTAGAGAATAATTTATAAGCCATCGTACAGACAAATCTTAGCTCGGCACCATGCCCGAGATTTGCTTTGCCCAGATTACGAGACTACGGGTAAATGTTATTATATATAACAGATTTGAGCTAATAATTTAATGCTGTATGTTCATTTCATTTGAGCATCTCTTACCTGCTAAAATATACTCTACCACATCGACTTATTAAGCTTATATCGTTATAATATTTACGTATTTGCGAAATTCGTAAATCGTTAATTTATTATTAACGTTATTACTCGTTTAAAAGTGTATGACTCATTTGGAGACTGTCAAATTAAAAATTATTTTAAGGACAATGTTATTAACTACGGTTTTTAATTAAATTAAATTTACCAGCTCCAGATATGTCCACTAGGTGTCCACTAAAGTGCAGAAGAATTATATTTCAAATCTGACTAGTGATAGGTAATTTGAGGGTTTTGATAATGCAGTCAACCCTTTCCTTCTATACATTTTATAATCATTTTCTTCAAAATACTTGTCCTAGGTAGACCAGAGGTTCCCAAAGAGTGAACCGAGGCGCCCTGGTTTGTCGTAGATAGTGAAGAATGGCGCCGTGAAGTGATTCTACAATAGTTTCGCCACACAGCAGGCGGGTAGGGATCCGACCGCAATGTTTCTATGGAATACATCGCGTCGACGTGAACCGAGCGCGAGCTGTGCGCGACCTCTTCTATAGTAGTAGCGCGCTGGCGTCCAGGGCCGCCCGCGGTGTCGCGCAATTATTACCATTTTCCGGAACCTCAACTTAGGTGTTCTCGGGTATAAAATAAACATTCTTGTTAATGTTATTTATATATGCTCATAAATAAACATTTTAGATTCATACAGTGTGGATGTTTTTATTTTTGTGCCTATCTACCTAAGTAGTATCATTGTACCTATCTATTTCGTCCACCTAGATAAGTAAAGGCGTCGAGACAAAATAGTGAAGTTGTACGTGCGCTGCCGACAGAAATTGATTGAGAACCCCTGAGATAGACAATTATAGTTTTTGGAATACCGAGTTTCCGATTAAATAGCGATACAAATAAAAAAAAAGCACAGTGAAGTAAATTATAATCTAAACTAATAAATAAAATTGAAATGTTTGTTTGTAATGTCAAAATAATTATTTTTTACTAAACAGATGTGAATATGATACTTATACCAAAATACAACTTTTGAATTTTTTGTGTTTGTCTGTTTGTTACGGCTTATCTCCGGAATGGCGGACCGATTTTAACGGGATTATTTCTGCCAGATAGCTGAAGTACCGCTGCTTAACTTGCTAGTTTTATTTTTCAAATATAATTAGGGTTTCGCGTAAAAAATTAAAACTCTTGATATTGTAAAAAAAAACAATTGAATGGTCACTTTTATGGGCAAGTGTTTGAATTTGTGAAAAATATGTTTGCTTTCTTTTAGCAGCAAAATAATTTTAGAAAAAAAAGTGAGGGTTTCAGTCTAAAAAAAGTTAAAACTCATGAAATTGTGAACAAAATACATTATTTTCCAATGATTATTTAATTCTTACGCAGTAAGAATTGTGCGGAATAGAAAATATGACAAGCGAGTGGAGCCGCGAGCAAACAGCTAGTAGATTAATCTGTAACGCGAACCGCATAAAATAAATGATTGTTTGTACAAAGCGTATCAAATAATTTTAGCATCATGTACCAAATTAAAAGAGAGGAAGTAGCCTACACCAAACTTTATGCGGCACGCTTCGATATACATATGTAAGTAACAGCTGGCACTGTTATGCAAACTGGCATTATACGAAACAGTGTCCTCTAACGATGAGGATACTTTGTTCGGAATTTTTACGATAAAACCCCTATTTGAGAAAACACAGATCTTACCCCCAGGAAACGTGATCTGAATAATATTAGTTGGAATTAAGCTAACTTTTAACGGCATAGAAATAAGATCAATGTTTTCAAAGAAAAATGTTCTAGGAAGTGAAATAAACGGAAAAAAATATGTTCTTAATATCACAATTAGATTTGAAACGGGCGTATGTGTCTGGGTGGTATTTTTTCCATTTTACTCAAAGTATGCCTGTAACTTTTTCCATGAATTACATAATATACGCTAATAAATACAATTGAAGTGTTTGTTTGTAACGTCAAAATATTTTTTTTACTAAATATATATGAACGCATATACCGTATACCTATAGAACAAATACAATAAAAAAAAAATTTATGTCTGTTTGTTCCGGTTAATCTCCGGAACGGCTGCACAGATCTTGACAGTTTTTTTTGTAGATCGCTGAAGTAACTCAGCGTAACTTAGGGTACTTGTGTTTTTCGAAAATAATGATGGTTCCGTATAAAAAATATAAAACAATATTACGCAGTAAAAATATATGAAACGCGGGCGCAGCTTTGAGCACACAGCTTGTATAATATAAAACCTGCACAGAGAATATGTATATTATGATTTTCAAGTTAAAAGCTAACTAACGTACAGACAGAAAAGAAGACGTTGCCTTGTGTAAGATGTGTATAATAAATAATTTGTACCTGTAACTAGGTAACATATATTTAGCTGTGGTAGATAATGGAAGGGCTCCCTGCCGAGCCTGCCGCTGGGGCGACACGGAGTTGCAATCCCGTGTCGCCCCAGTAAGGTGACGGTATGGTTTTAGCGAGTATTCCCAGCGCTTCACGCCTGACGAGACCCACATATCCCTCTGGCATCTCTAACTCGTCGAGATTGTCTCCTGGATTAGAGATGCAGGAGGGAATGGGTAAAGGAATATACCACAAAAAAAAGTACACGTATCTAAAAAAAAACATATTAGTGTTTTTTCTAGTCTCATTTACTCAGGCGTCATAATAACATGCCTTGAAATATTTAGAATTTGATAGAAATGAAGTATTCTATAAATATTTACCTATAAACTTCATGCGAAGGAAACTTCATTAGGAGTTATTTAAAGTTTTTCGTACATTTTAACTAATAGGTAAAGTTATTCGAAACGTTTACTACATTTGTCTTTTATCATCTGGAATTACTTGTTTATGGCTATATATTGAATTGAACGATTAAGAAAAAAAATATTATAAAAGTAGTTCCTTTTTTAAATAAAAAATTCACAAGTAAAAAATGCACTTATAGATTATTTCTACCAGAAAACGTGTTAAACGTAAGGGTAGTTTCGATAGCGCTTTGAAACGAGGATGGCGCTGTGGATAATGGAACTCTAACTGACTGTAGACTGGGCTTTCGGTGAAGGCACACATCGTGAAGAAAAAATAGTATGATGATAGGGCATTTTCTAATAATGTCCACCTGGGTAATTACCACCCTTAAGTTTGAAAACCTGTCGTCAACACCAATAGATGTGTTCCGGCAGCATCACTTCAGGACCAGTACCTTAGTGTGTTCGTGGCTTAGTGTGTTTACCATCCCGGACCACAGCGTCAATTAAGACCAGGTAAGATTTTGATCAATGCTCTAAGTTTTATACCGTGTAAAAAAAATAGGCATGAGATATCGCAGCAAATTACTCCCGTCAACTTTGTTCAAAACCCCCAGCAACAAATCATCCATCCGGCGTAAAAACTTTCTATATGCAAACTTTATCCGCGAATGTAAAGTATTCATCGCAAACTGTTTCAATAAAAGAGTCGGCTTACTATGTAAATCTCTGGCACACTGTCATTGTTTAATGGTCATGGCGTAAAAAGAGACTTATCATCGCATTTTTTTTTTTCCTCTCACACTAGTTAGGAAAATGCAGAAGATATATTATCGTCCGTACAAGTATTTTTATATATGTTATTATTTACTTTAAATAACAATCATTTCATTTCAAAAATAATTATATCATGTAAAAAATATTTATTACGTAAATGCATGTTATTATATGATTTTTATTTGTTTATTAAAACAAATTAATTTTCTTTGTGTCAATAAAATTTGTCATTAGATATAAAAGGCAGATTTTAGATTTTTGCATACGATCATCGTTATCGTCATTGTTTACGATGTTTATGTTTGATATTACAATCAATATTCCGCCTCAAATTCTTTTCAGTTGTCGCGTCTAACATCTAAAGACGTTAAATAAATACATATACGTTCAACTACAATGCAAATATCAATCGTAATTCTTTTGTTATTAATATATTAAACATAAACTAAATCAAATCTATGAATTAATATCAATGTTATAAATAGAATTACTGTTTTTTTGAGGTCTGATTACTTACAGAGGAGAATATTATAAACTGTGAAGTTAAATTGTAAATTAGTAAAATGTAAGTCGCAGGAAAGTATTTATAAATCGACTACATAATGTATTTAAAAAAATGTTGTAGAGTTTGTTCAGGAAAAACATCCCGTCCTCATCCACATTCAAGATATGAATTAAATCCTATATTAAATTACAAAACTACAAAAATGATAATCTAATTGTATTATATCGATAAGACAGTGTATTTCGATTCTAAGTCCCGTATATCATCATTATTTCGTACAATAATTAAAAAAAATTATCATTTAAATTATCATTAAACTGTGATCGTCGAATAGTAAACACCGATGCGATATCTATACGACGTCCGTTGACATGGACTTCGACACTTTGCAATGAAGTCATAGAAATTTATGCACATTAATTTATTTTAATTTAATCAGTCACACTATCGATTCACTGTTAAGAAAATATTGGGTGTAAGCCTCGAACGCTTTATGTCCTCGCTCCATTATTTATTGGGAAAATATGTAAACTATACTAACAGTAAATCAGTAGGATTTGTCTACACATTTAATTTATTTTTTTAATATTTGACTTGTGTATATTTTATGCGTTACTAATTTCAAATCTGATAACAAAATGTCCTAACCGATTTTTTATAATTTATTATCTTTATAGGTGGGTTTATTTCTTTGAGTTTAAATAATGAAAGAACTTTTTAAATAATTAAACATAATATCTTAAAATTGTATTTGATCTCAGTGATATATGCATTAAAAATAGTACAATAAAATATCATGAAAAAAAAATTTTAATATATAAAATTTTCAGGCTTTACACGTTTTACCTTCATTGTAAGCGGAGATGCTTCAGCTTTATAGATGTTAGTATCGTGAAGCAAACGTATTAAGGCATTATTATTATTGTTGTAAGGTATATTGGGTATGCTCCGATAGCATACACTAATGTGTTTTGCCCTTTGCAAATAAATGGAGAATAAAAAAGCCTAGAGAGATTGGCGGCAGATTATCAACACTAGGGTTACTGTAGTTAACCGGTCGGATTTTTAAAAATTATCTACTATAATGTTATCACTATATTTTACTTCATAAATGTTCATAAAGTTTTCTCCGATCATGCTATCACTGAAACATCATCATTTTAAAATGATTTCATTATTAGATAATACTTAGATATACTGTTTCATAAGCATTAAGTAGTAGAAATATAATTACATTACACAAAGTAAGATGACAACCTAAAAAGTAATTGGTCATAAAACAAAAAAAATCTATTCAAGTGAACGAAGTCGCAGGCATCCGCTAGTAGAATTATACATTTTTTTTGTTTTTAAGATATTTCATTCACCATTATTATACCCGTACTTTACTTTTGCCACCAGGCTGTGAGAATTTTATTGATTGTGATTATTTTAGTAATCCATTTTAGTAATTTAGTCTATTGAAGTGCATTCGTACCTGAGCTTTTCGTGAATGAAAACAATGAATCTATAGAATGTATGTAAGTAATTCTAATATCTATTTTATAATGCTCGTCTAAATTACCTTGATGTAGAAAATCACCCGCCAAGCCTAAGATTTAGAGATTTATTTATTAAGATTTAGTTCGTTTACTACATCTCGAAGCTACGTACTACGATCTACGTACTTTTTTGCATACACACTATACAGGCGGGCAGAACAAAAATTTCAATGACCTCTAAAAATAAATATCTACTTTATAATTTTAACAAAAAACAATAACTACAAACGGGACATACATATTTATTTTTATAATTTGAAGACATAACATATTATGACATAAATTAAAATATTTATTAATATAAATTTATTAATTTAATATATGGTCTTCAAACCTGTTTAACTTAAGGAATTCTTTCATTAAATTAGCATCGAAATAGTAGCAGGCATGTGAATGTTAATTTTATTATACGTAGGGAAATTAGAAAGTTTTATTTCGGATATATATATAAACCTATTATTGGAGTCAGCTATTTAAAAGTGTATATAAGCCGTATATTTCAGTTCGTATTTAGTTCTTTCTCCGTACTTAATCCACTTGTATCATTATCTACCTACGGAAACGCCCTCAAAACCTGCCTGTCAGCTTGGACAGAGAAAATTCAGCTCAGTTTAAATACATGCCCAACAAATATACGTGTAGATACTGTAAAATTGTAATCTTTATTTAAACAAGTAAATTCATAATGTTAAAAAGTAATATTTTTATAATGAACGACGAAATAGTAATCTAACCCAGGCAAAACCGCTGTTATAAGGAAGTT
Organism: Samia ricini; assembly: GCA_014132275.2. Classification (NCBI taxonomy): domain Eukaryota; kingdom Metazoa; phylum Arthropoda; class Insecta; order Lepidoptera; family Saturniidae; genus Samia; species Samia ricini. The sequence goes on from AP028159.1 coordinate 9,689,443, forward strand.
ATTAATTAAAAAGAAGACATGTAGATTAAAGCCCCAAAAATGCCCTAACACGATCACTACGGTTTTAAATTAGAAGTTTACACCGTTTTAAAATTTAAAGCTAGTCTTATATTATTTTAATGTTGTATGAACTATATACATATTTTTAACTAACACACAATTAATATAAAATCTATGGTGTTTTCTATTTATATCTTTATACTAACTGCTACCCGCAGCTTTGATCGCATGAAATAATTTTATAGTTATTAATGAATGCTAGTAAAAAAGTAATCAGTAGGGTCATTTTCACACAACGGCTAAGAATAGTAGTACCCCATATCCTCTCGTGAGTGTCGTAAAAGCCACTCTGAAGGATAAACCAGGGGTGGGCAGCAGCATACTCTGAGTACTATAAACACTTGGACTGCGATCGCCAACCCGCCTGTCAAGCGTGGCGATTATGGGAATTGGTAATGGCATAGTTTCACTATGTGATCGAATCAGAAATGAGGAGATCCGTAGAAGAACCAAAGTATCCGACATTGCCTGAAGAATAGCAAAAGTGAAGTGGCAATTGGTTGGGTATACTGCTGGCCACCGGGTTCTCGTATAGCTGCCGCGTACCGGAACACGCAGCGTGGATAGGCTAAGCCACCCCACAAGGTGGACCGACGACCTGATGAAAGTCGCGACAATCCTATGAATGCAGGTGGTGCAAGACATGTCGTTGTGGAAATCTTTGAGGGAGACCTATGCCCACCAGTGGACGTCTTTCGCTTGAATATCTAGACGAAAGATTTGATAGGTGTTGCTGTAGTCTTTATTACAAATACTATATTTATGTAGCGAAATGACAAAATCTCAATCCGATAAGTGTCGATATCGTCGAATTATTAATACATTTTATATTCACAAGAATTTATTGAAGATTTATCAGAATGAGCAGAACATCGTCTGGCGGCATGTATAATAAATAATACAATACTACAACTCATTAAGGATTTAACTGTAAAAATACAAATGTCATCATAGACGCATAGACGTCGAGGTCACTGTCTTTAGGATTTATTTTATTAGCGTAGTTGTCTGGTGTTGCATATTTATTTTCATGAATTATCGATAATATTTATATTATTATGACCTGTATTAAAAAAAAAAACATTCAAAGAAAGTAGATAATTACTTACGTAAATGAAATTGTTTGTAAAAATGTTGTCTTGGTAAAAATGTTAGACCTCTTCGTGGTTATTGATAATTAATATTAATACAATGTTACTTCAGAAGTTCTTTTTAATATACATTTTTTCTTTTTATGATATGAACTGAGTACACTGTTAGCGTAAGGAGCCGTGTGATGGTTTAAAATATTCAGAGCAAAACGCCAAATATCGTATAATGGTATGATATAATATATAAATACGTTATAATGAACCTCGGGTTGGAATGATTGATACATTAGGGAAGCGAACACGCTCCGTGTCCTCGGGCAAATTGGAAAAGTGAAATACCCCCAGTATTTAATACTGGAAACAGTCTTACTGAGATATTGGACCAGCGTAGGTCCTTAACCCTGGCGCGCCGCTCTTCTCAACTACTTAAGATATATCCGGAAATATTTGTTGTTCCGAATCAACTCAAAATCAAAAATTCAATATAGGCCCTGAGAAGGCGCTTATGAATGTCAAAATACTACCTCCGGTTCGGAAAACAACCCAGTCGAGAAGAGCCGGCAAGAACTCGATCTGGTTTCTTTTTTATAAAGTAGAATATAAATATTATTTTTTATATAAAAATCTATACAAATTATAGTAATAACCAATGTTAGCGGAAGCACAGAGAGGTGTGTTCACGTAATGATCCACCCTGTGTTGTTAACCTTTTGAAATTATTAAGACTTGCTTGCTAATAGTGCTTGAACTTATTGTCAGGTAAATCGATAATGTTTTTTGGGATCTTATTGTAAACCCAAATACTATTACCTATAAACCTTGTATTAGATTTACTTAATTAAATGTTTAAATAAAAAATTGAATAATTTTACCGCTTAAACAGTGATATTCCTTACCTTTTTTTAACATAAAAGTTAAGTGAACTCTATCCTCTTTCACGAATACTAAGTTAGAGAGTAAACAAGGGCGCATTAAAGTATTTATATATATTGTATTTATATGTATATACTCGTATATATGGTTTTAAACGTTTCGATCAAGCACAGGTAGTCCTAGTGTTCAAGTGGCAGCGGTCTTTATTCCTTAAAATTATTTGTATTTGGTGTAATAAATAAATATATTGAAGACAATCATGAAGTTGAATTCTCAGTAGTTCTCAGATTAATATTTTGTATTTATAAGGCTTATCATAAAGTTTTGAAAGCATTAATGATACAATTACTGTGTACATGAATTCATGTATACAATTAGGGATATGAATAGGCCTGCTTTAACTTTAAATATAATACCTGAACGTATATATTTGTTTTATCCACCAGCTGCACTAGTTGAAGAATATATAAAACAGATTTTTACCAGATATTAAATGTATTGTTCTATGTATTTGATTAGGGATTTCTGGTATCACTGTATCGTGATGATATGGACCCAAGTGCTCCTTCCTAGAGGAACAGACGTAAATTTCACTCGTTACCAGATAAAATACATCTAATTAAATTATTGTTATTTTGTTTTTATTTTCTAGTACAAGTTTTTTTTTTTTTTTAACCGTTCTTTAATTAAAGTTGGATAGGCTTAAATATATTAATGGATTGCGAATTTTTGCACAGAAATAATTTAGTTTATCTATGATAAATAGTTGAATTTAGAAAATACGACAGTTAATTTAAATAATTAATATTACCTTATAAGCGTCAGGTATATTAACAGGTTCTCCACTCTCGGCGACGTAGCCCACGATTCCACTACCCCACGGTATCCTGATCTCCTCCAACTGTTCCATCTGTTCTGGTGTCGACTTCGAGCAGACATCGAATAGTTTCGAAACCAGACATCTGTGAACAATAAAAAAGAAAGGACAATGATAGAATTTAAACATCAAATGAGTCGTTTCAAATCAAATGGCGTGACATTAAATGCAGATAATGTTGGCGGAGAAAGATTTAATTGTATTAATTACTTTGAAAAAACAAAAACAAAATTACTACGAAAGAATATGTCACAGTGAACCTTAAAATAAAAGCCGAACCAGATTTCACTGCTATCAAATACCAAGACAAGTAAACAAGGGAACAAAACGCAAGGCATAATCGAATTCCTGCCGCCGCCACGGTAAGGAATTTTCCAATCGGCGAATACTAATAGGATCTGTTTTATAAAACACCGCAGGGCGAATATTCTACTCGACAATGATTATTATCGAAACGAAGGAAATACGACATGACACGTATCTTCAAAGTATGCCGATTGACATGCATCAATTAAACAAGTAAGCGATCCGTGCGCATCCCTCGTTGATTTGATGTCTTTTAATTAAGGAACTTAGCTAATAAATTGATAACAAATTGATTCATTTGCAAACAAATTATAGTTTTAGAAACTACAAAAGAACACACTTTAACTAAAGTAAAATAAAACATAACGTTTAAATATGGAGAGTACGTTCTGTAGCGATGTAAAGTTAATAAGCGATGTAAAATAAACAAGCAACTTATTATAATTGAAAAAAATCTAATAACTTTACAAAACAAAATAATTTTGCAAATTGCTTGACATTGAATGTTACAGAAATAATATAGGTCATTAAGTAGACTGTAACATTTAATATTTTTATACTCCACGCTTTTATGCAATACAATTAATTATTTTGTTGATAACTGTCGTTTTAAATACACCAATGAAATAAGGAAGCGCTACAAAAAGTATTTCACGACCATTACGCACACTTCAAACGTAGCGAAAAGTGTCGTCTTTTCAATTCGTTTTTACTTCTTTGATCTTCAACCCGACTGTTTGACCCTGACCGAAGTTACACGGTAAAGGACAGTAAAACCGTTTACTCTCAATGAAAGTTTAAGTGTCACTCTATGTATTCAGTCTATTTCGGATAAAATTTCTCTATTTGACTACTTCTAGAGATGTACGTGTAACTGGACTCACAGGTGGTTGGTTCCTAATAAATATTTTATAAGTGAAATCGAAAAAAAAAAGCACACATAAAATACCTAGATTGAATGATTGATTTTAAATTAAATAAGATTCGCGTTATTTTTGCGTAGAGAATGAATACGTGCTAAATATTATATGGTTGTTTTAATTTTGACATTAAGAAATATTAAATATATACCGTTTTAGATCATTCTTAAATAGAGTTAATTATTAGTGATAGCTCATACCAGAATTTTAAAGGTTGTGTTGTATAAGTTACCAGTAGCAACTACTTTCAAGATAAACATGAGTTTTCAAATCCAGAGAATTGTAATAAAAAAATCATTTATTAAATAAACCCTTATTAACATTACAAATATTAATAATTAAACTAGAAATGTAAAAATATTCTTATCAAAAAACAAAAAGATAAAATGGATAGTTCGTATAACATCAATTAAATATTTCATTCCCATTGTAGCGATTATTTGACCTCCACCCTCCTCCGGGGATTTTGACAATGTAATTTGTATTGTGTCAGTACATATCACAGACTTGCGACCGTTTAGCATATCCAGTGAGGTCAATCCAGCCATAAATTATATGGATACAGTGCAATAATACAAGATTTTCTTTTTGGCAATGTGTCTGAAATATATTCATGATTTGAAATGTAATAAAAATTTATCGCGCATTCCATTAAGTAACTATGTAAGTCGATTTATATAAAAAAACTAAAATAAATAGTTTACGTTATACTGCTATTCATATTCATTAGTTTACTGATATTAACATTTACATAATATAATAGATTCTATATACTTTATCATCAATATTATAATAGATAGATAACACAGCTAAATAATAATCTGATAAAACATTAATATGATTTAATTTAATGTCCACTTTACCCACGTATTTTTAATTTGTCATCCTGAACGTATATCGTCTATACTATATCCGAATCTCTGATAATTTAATTATAAATTCTTTGGAGTAATTTTAAAACAATTTTAGTTACTTTGATACTCCAGGATATAGACTACTTCTTTCATAACTAAGACCATAACGTTTATTTATAAACACAAAGTTTCATAAGTATACAGAGGATGTTATTATGCGTGCACTTCATGCACATGTCAGCAAAACTGACGATTAAATGGGCTTTTAACAGTTTCTTGTGTTTTAATTTTTTTTAACGAAAATTTAATTCGATTTTTTTGGTCGGATTTTATTCACAATCCTTGAATTCTATTTTTGTTTAAGCGGAACCCTAAATATTAAAAAATAAATATAAATAGCCTAAGTTACGTGGATTAACTTCAGCTATCTACCAAAAAAGTCCCGTGAAAATAGGTCCAACCTTTTTCGAGATTATTCGGAACAAACAGACTGACAAGAGGACAAAAGTTTTAAAAAAATATGTATATTTTTGGTATAGGTATAATATATACATTCATATCTACGTAGTAAAAAGTCGTTATTCAATTTTATTTATTAGTATAGATATAGTGTGATCGTGATATCGAGCGAAGAGTTGTGTTAGGGAATCGAGTGGCCCCTTACGTAACTTTATGTGCAGCCAAAATGTGTCTAAAAAGACATGTTTGGCTGTGCATCGGGATGTGCTAGTCCCTACACTTATGTATGATATGTATGGTAGTGAGTGCTAGTTCTGGCAGAAGAAACATGAAAGCAAGATAAATGCAGTAGAGATGAGAAGTCTCAGAAGTATAACTGGCATGCGAATGATAGATAAAGTAAGGAATAGTGTGATAAGAGAACGCTGTGGTGTGGTAGAAGATGTAGTGACAAAGATAGAGAAAGGGATTCTTAATTGGTATGGGCTTGTATAAAGCATGGATGAAAGAAAATTGACGAAACAAATTAACAAGGCGAGTGTGAGTGGGCAAGCTGGTAAGGGTCGTCCTAGGCGAACGTATCTCGAATAAATAGAGGACGTTCTGGAGAAAGTCCAGGTTAAACGTACCCGTAACCGAAGAGTAACATAAGGTGCTTATGAAAGTAGAAGAAGCAAAAAATGTGTATCAGGATCGTAGTAAGTGGAAGGATGTGATCTCTCCCTATCCTTATGAGAGAGAAGCGTGATGTTATGCATGTTTGCATATAGATATATAATAATTTTACAAAAGAGAAATAACATGACAAGTAGCTTAACAACCAATACAGTTTTCACAAATGGACTACACAAGTTATAATGGTGAAACAGTGTGTGTAATCGAAGACGTATTGCCAGTTATGTTTTGTTGGCCCTTTGAAAATAGACAAGGCTTAACGCGTTATGTAAGTTGGATTAGCGCCAAAAGGTTGCCTCTATAGAGTAACCACGAAGAAGTTTTATCTTACAATGTGATTATTTATTAGTTATGTTAAGAATAAATAGGCTAACTAAGTTCTTATAATAATTGTCTTATATTACATTACATATTAATAGTACGTTACGTTGAAAACAAGAAATAAATCTCGATTGTATGATACCTATTTATATTATGTGTGCAATACTAATTTAACAGTTTATAAATAGTAAACAATTTCATAAATATATGTATGTTCTTTCGGCGCGAAGGAAAACATCGTAAGGAAACCGCTCTGATTTTATAATAATACTCTCAAGTTTGAAAGCCTGTCGTCAAGCATCAATTGGAGTGTTCCGGCAGCATCACTTGAGATCCAGTATCTCTAAGCTTTACCTGTTTTTGCTAAAACGCCAGTATTAAATATTTGTATGTACTGTATACATAAAACAAATATTATTATAGACATATTTCATTTGGTTCATCATGAGCATACCAGGTGAAGCGAAATGAATGCAAGAGATGAAGAGAGACCAAAGGAAAGGAAAGGAGAAAAAACGTGTCCCCCGCACGTTAAAGAGAGTGTGGTATGATGTGATGCAAAATATGGTTGTCATATAATAAAAACAGATACGTCAAATGATATAAATTGTAATTACTTTAATTTATTCTTTATTCACAATAATATATAATCTAAGGGAATCTCACAGAAGACAGAAATACTAAGGTTATAAATCGAAGTAGGTATATTTCAGAAAACCGTAAAACATTCATACTGTAAAATACGTTTTCAGTTGAAGCATAAAAACTGGTGCACTGCGATATGAAAACGTGAACCGACAACTCGCGTCGTTTACAACATTGTGTATAGGACGGAGCGGCGACATGGATGTGTACTCTCTGGAGATTGGCGCGTTCTTGGATTACGAGCTTCGCTTGATACTATATAAGTACCAGTGAAGGCGTTCATCGCGACTAACAACTTCGGAATCTCTTACATAAGCTATACCAGTAATAAATCTCAAGTTTTGTATTTACATTTAATTTTTCTACCAATTTAGTGAATGATGTCTGTTTTAGTCTTTTTAATCACGAATAGACATTAAAAAGTTTGTTATCTGTGTGTAATACCGAATTTAACTCCTAAATGTTCTCAACCGATTTTGTTTAAATTTTGTACACGTTATGAAGTACATGTCAAGGAGCAATTGACAGGTTATAAATATTTCTAAATTTATTGTTATGTTTCAATTATGTTCAGGATTTAACTCAAAAACAGGTTGATCTATTTTTATAACATTTTGTTTGCATAATTTATATGTTAATTGATAAGCTATATAATTAAAAAGTATATTTCTTAGAAAATAAAAATATACATATTTGAATGATTTTGGTGTACGGGAAGCATCCGGTAACATATAGGCTTTGAAAAATAAAACATAATCAGGACATCCCATGGCTAATCAAGGTAAAACATGAACTAAGTCGCGGGTGTCCGTTACTTTTTAATAAAATTAATGTTACATTCTGTGAATATTTCCATGTAAAATTTTGAGTGCAACTTTACGATTTTTGTACGACCGTTAGCGCAGAAACATCTATATGTTGCGACCATTAGCAACAGAAAATCTTTGGATTTATTAAAGATATTGAAGTGCTGTTTTCATTTTTACGTTTTCTCATCTTTTGCCATCAGTATTCGAATGAGTGTGGCACAGTCGTCTGCCCTCGCGTGTCTGCCCGTTCAGGTAAGCACACATAGGCATATTTACACACCTACACCGTTTCACATTTTGTAATGACTCCATAAATGTTACATCAAAATGGCTCTAATATTTTGTCTCTTGTCGCAAAGTCATAAAACATTCACATAAACCTTACATATTTCCATACAAACTTTCATCCCTTATTCCCTATTGTTATTACACCCTTGAGGGTAAAACTTTTACAAACTTTTAATGTCATAATTATTTATATCGAATCAACATCCTAAAAAACAAGTTTCTAACTTCTAGCTCTAAAAATGACGATAATTCCATACAACTTTTCATCCCCCCTTTCAAACCCTTACAACCCTTTTTCGCATTAAAAAGTAAGAGAATCTCTATCTCTTTCTCAGGCTCTAGACTATCTGTGTACCACATTTAAATCAGGTCAGTAGTTTTGGCGTGAAAACTCGACAGACAGATAGACAGAGTTACTTTCGCATTTATAACATTAGTAAAGATAAGCTGAAGTGAAGTAATTATCCGAACTCAAACAAAAGAAATAATGCATATCATGTAGTAATCATTCAGACATACAGAAGTATTCAGTACACTAACATAGTATTTATATTGTAATAAATTATATTTAGAATGAACACAGGCGTGAGAATATTTAATTACAATTTATAATATTCAGAGATTAATCACAAAAATAATTTTAAACTTTTAAACCCACTTAGTAATTACGGATATCAAAAAACCAAATCAGACCTATTTATGTACGGTTGTGAGGTCTGGACACTTACACAAAAATAAGAACATCAGTTTCCTGTAAGGATAAGAAAACAGTTCCTAAAAAACCAATGGGATTTGGAGGGGCCGAACGAACCGTGGGATTAAAGAGTTAGTGGCCGACGTCATCGCTGAAACAAAATCCCTTAGATTTTGCTAGCTTAGATACTTAAAGAGAATGGGGGAGGATACATGCTGTGAAAAGAGCTTCCTTGGGACAACCAAGTGGTCACCGAAAAGTCGTCCGGCCCTGGTATCGCTGGTGTGATGCTTTTGAAGTGGATATACGTCTGCTTCAGGCCACTAATTCGAAAGAAACCGCACGAGATCGGGGCAAACAGCGTGCTTACATTCCGGAATCCAAAGTTTTATTTAGATCACTGAACCGTAATTGTTATACAACGGAATAATATGGGTAAGAACAACAAACAGGTATTTCGCTAAACATTATCTTGAATTAATTTTTATTCAATACAAGTAAACAATCTTATGTTATGACTAGCTGTGTGCCCGCGGCTGCGCCCGGATTTCATATATTTTTCACTGGATTATAATTTTTTTATACAGAACCCTAATTATTTTCCTAATTTTTTCTTGGTACTAAAATATGGTAAAAATATTTCTTGTAAATTCTAGTACTTGCCCGTAAAACTGATCATTGAATCGAATATTATTCAAAATTTTATGAATTTCTTTCCTTAACCCCTTGAGCACTTACATGGCGTTTACGCCAGCTTTCCATTGTTTTCCTATTGTCTTATGTTTACGGGTACTCGACACATTAATTATTTTCGAAAATTAAAATTAAAAGTTACGCGGAGTAACTTCAGCAATTTACCAAAAAAAGTCCCGTCAAAATCCGTTTAGCCATTCCGGAGATTAGCCGGAACAAACAGACAGACAAAAAATTGTAAAAATTAAATTAGGTGCCGTATATACAGTCATATATATTTAATAAAAAATTGTTTTTTTAACATTATAAACAGACACTTTAATTTTATTTATTAGTATAGGTAACGCATATAACGGATGAATTGTATATAGTAGCTGAAGTTATCTTGAAGATATCTTAAGAAAATAAACTTGTGAATTCAATTTTTGGCATTTTTTAAACTTTTTACAATATTCACCTATTCTCAGATTAATTGATGAGATATAGTTTAATAATTAGCTACTAAGAAAAATGTCATAATTTTAAGTTATCATACTTTATCACACATTGCTTAAAAAGTGATTATTACACTTTAATTAATGCAATTTAAAATGTAATGTAATTAACTTTAATTCAGTAAACACAGAGATTGGAGATAGTATGACTTTGAACGAGATGGTCACACGGGATTTAACTAAAATAGATAAACGTTCACCTCGATGGCTGACTCTTTTAACCTGGTTTAATTAATTATGCCTCGATTTGCTTCACCTAGCAATACTTGAGAATGTTTAAATGTACGTGACTTGTAGAGTACGATCAATTTTATCAGAACATACTTTTGTGTTTATTAGATTTATTCAGCACCAACTTATGAAGTATATCTATACATATAATAAAAATGTAACGGATCGCTGTCTGTACATGGAAGGTATATGAGAAAAAATATTATTAGGACCTTTATAAACGCAAATAGCACCCAAAACAATGATTCTTAAAATTTTTGTCTGTTTGTCTGTGCGTTTGTGCACGCTAATCTCAGAAACGGCTTATCCGATTTAGATGTAGTTTTCACTAATATATTGTAGTAAGCTTCACTTAACATTTAGTGTTTGTTTCATGTCAATCGGTACATAAATAAAAAAGTTATGTCAATTTAAAGAATCACGTCGAACATTTATTCTTTCTAAATTCTTTCTCTGTTCAGATGCATTGACTGAAACTTTACTAAACTCCATAATAATGGTCTATATAAAGTATGATTATATAATAATAATAATATGATAATAAATAGAATATAAAAATGATCAGTTTCGGAAATTTTATATTACCAATTTAAGTTGACCTCAGATTTATATGATCATTGATATGAAATAGGGTTCAGGTTAGGCTGGAAAATTAGGGTTGTTTATATATGTATATAAAGTACGCCGAGAGCCGGGCCGCTTTTCGTTGCATTCGATAACACGGTATGTTTGCATATTTCATTTATTTATATTTTAGTGTTTGTAAATACATATTGTATGTATATAGTATAGGTTAATTTGTTTTCAAGTTAGGTAAACACGTCTTATTAGTTAAACTTTACAGTTTATATACATGTTTATACAAGTTCTAAATTTTTATATTTAAATTTTATGTTTAAAAAACAATTTAGTAATTTGCGATTAATTAATATATGAGTGAAACATACATACATACGTGAAACATACATACATACATGAGTGAAACATACATTAAGTGAAATTTCCACTTTTAAATTTCTGATCCTGCGAAACCTGATAGAAGCAGAGATTTTAACAGGTGATAGTGTATTTATCGGGTTCCTCTCATTCCAAACAATTTTCCGTTTAGTTTTAAACGAGTCCAGTTTCCAGTGAGCTTATGACCAGTTTCGCGATGACAATTAATAAAGCCCATGGTCAGACGCTAAAAATTGTGGATGTGGATGTAGATCTAAGTATTAGATGTTTTCCGCACGGTCAGCTTTATGTGACTTTGTCACATGTTAATAATCCTAGCAGCCTGTATGCTATGTTCCCCAATGGCTATACGATGTTATGACGGTTATTATAATCCAAAATAAACCAAAAGATACATCCAAAAAATGCTGCTCAAAGTCACTATTCCACGCGAAAGAAGTTGCGGGCACAGCTAGTTAATTATTAAATGCGTATTATACTTAAGTCTAATTTTAAGTGTAAGTATATCAAGTGTGTTAGGTACTTTACAGTATTATATGATTTCTTAGCAGTTCCATATCTTTTTTCCTGTGCATATATCTTTATGTCGCGACATATGTATTTATTTATTGATTTTGATAACGGAGAGAAATGCAATATTTTTCATACACGGCTATAAAAATGTTTATATTTAGCTAGTTCTTGTAAAAATTAATAAATTGATATAAATAATATAACATAAACAGAATCTTTATAAAAATAATATCCCTATATAAACATAACAATATGTAGTGTTCCCCTAAATTTGTCCATTGGTATTTTTTTAAAGTCGATGTCCTTTTAATATCTACAGGAATGTCTAAACGGAAAAGGACAAAGTTAACTATCACACAATTACAAATATTATTGTAATCACCCGTATATTACCACATACAATAATAATCATACCCCACATAATAGCTAGTAGAACAATAAAAGCATTAACAAGCTAAAAGGAAACACACGGACTAATCTAGATAATGTTTTATGGCTGTATAAGACGGAAGCATCAAGAAAGTGTGTTGTCTATACGCCGTATAGACAGACAGTTGTAGACACTCGTGATTTTATACCCTTCGCTACAGTCTGTTAACAAAAGGGGAATGACTGTGTGGTCTGAGCCATTATAGAAAAGGACTTTTGTTTTCCTTAATAGATTATCTGACAATAATATGTTATTTTTATTAACACATATTTATTCATCTAAGTATTCATAGGCGTGCTATATCTATTTTTATTTACGAATACGACTTACATTTACGAATATAGTTAATTTAATAATTTTAACATCTTTGACATAAAAGTTTTGAGTTATGTAACAATTATTTTAACCAGGAACATAGATAATTATTCGATAATTAGTGTAAAACTACACAAAAAAATAGAATATATTTAATAATCTCACGAATTAAAATATGAATTCTAATACAAATTCTTTGAATTCCAAACGAGTGAAGTTGCGGGCACAGCTAGTACGCCATATAATCACGAGAAAACTATGATGTATACGATGAGCTATATAACCCTGAGCATGGCGATGAGATTATAATTACGAAAGCTGAATTATGTATATAGATGTAGAATAAACTTGAAGGTAGAAGTCATTGTAAGATTTATCTGTAATTAGACTTATATCATAAATTTAATTGAAATCAAACTATTATTTCGTTAATTATTTTCTTAACACAGTATATAATGTAACGTAATGTAAAATTACACTGAAAATTTATATATCAAATGACTACTAACGTATTCTTTTTGTCAGCGATGAAATAGATATATAGCAGTGGAAGTAGTTTAAGAATTCATGGTTAATCTTCAATTGGTGCATATTTCTTTATACATTCGAGCATAAAAACACTCATTCAATATTCCTTACATTTCCGGATACGTGCCACTTACAATCATTTTTTTCTCTAGAATATATGTCATTCACTACAGAATCCTGGGGACCCGGAAGCGGAATTGGATTAGTGTAGTCGGAATAGATTCAATTATATTTGGAATAATTTATTTATAAAACTAAAAAATATTACAAAAATAAAACCTCGTATGAATTTTATCAATACGAACTTTCATAAACTCTTTTAGTTACTGATTTGTTTTCAACTCCTATAATAAAAACGTTTTCTTTTCATGATATTCTTTTTACTTTTTCTTAAAAATAAGCATAATGTCAAAATTATTCTTTATATAGTCTTCTTACTTAATAATGCATCTGTGAACTAGAAGAAAAAATAAACTGCAATAGGAAACGTGACAGATTACTAATACACATTTACAGTTACATATAATCTATACTTATAATAAAAGGCTAACGAGACGAAATCGGTACATTGAAGATTTTTAAGAAAAAATACTATGCGGGACTTCAGAAACGACTACAGAACACGTTTAGATAGATATAAAAATTTTATCTTTCTGTCTGTCGGTCTATTTATTAATTTCTTCGCCAATGACGGAAAAACTACAAAACCGATTTCGATAAACGTTGGTAATGACATATTGCATCCAGGGTGAGAACATAAGCTGCAAATTGTCTAAATTCCAAGCGGGTAAAGCCGCGACCATAGCTTGTATATTCTATAGTACGTGTTTTTTTTTTTATTAAAGATTAAAGCAAAACCAAGTATAAAACATTGTATCAAAGTATAAACGTATTATATAACGGAATAAAATACGTTAAAATACAATGAAAATAAAAACAACATTTCAGTAAACTCTAAAATTATCCTGGACTCGTCGTCGTTTGTAACAGAATACAAAGTACTACAATTTAAACCGAGATCTCTCACACAAGTTTGACCTATATGTGTATGCAGGCACACGATATGCACTATAGGTATTATTATTTTTCCTTTACATTGGTTTTACATGCGGACTGTATCAACTATGCACGAATTTAAATGTGTTTTTTTTACTATTTCTAATAATTATCAGATCGTTTTTTTCTTTATGTTAAATTATAAAATTTAATACTGAATATTACTATTATCAGTTACATATCATAATAATAGTAATGTATTTATTTAATTATAAGTGATTACAGTGAAGGCTCTCTCTTCTATCCTGCAATCTATTAAATTATTTTTATATTATTGGGACGTACAGTTGTAGAAAGATACGATATATTAAAATAGTAATTTCGGAAAAAAATAAGCAACATTTATAAATATGCACGAACCATTTTTCCTTAAGAAGTCCCAAAAAACTGTAAGTTCTAAATTGTAATCTTACGTTCCCTAAATAATTTTGTTGCATTACTTGCTAACAACGTAAGAATTTAACTTCTAGAATATTCGTATTCTTAATATGTCGATTACCCATAAGAATGAGACAATAGGAAAACAATGGAAAGCTGGCGTAAACGCCAGGTTAGTGCTCAAGGGGTTAAGTTATTTTTAAAGCTCGTTAAACAAATTTTGTAAACTAAATTTTATTTTTAATAACATAAGAAAACGTAACATTTACAATTTCATTTGTTAATCTTTAACGCGATATTAATAATGTACTTATTATATGAATAAATAAACATAGCTCTATATGTAAAAATGATTTTTTTTTAATGTGACCATCCAAACGTGGTCTAAATTGCAGTAAATACAAAAAAAAAACTAGGCAACCACAGGGACTTCAGACAGACGTGAAAACTAGAATCTTTGGAATAACTGTTTTTTGTTGTTTACATTTCGTAATTGGTTAATTGAAATTATTAACATAACCTAAAGTAACTTTTACCTTTTCTTTGTTTTTTTTCGAGGGGAATGCATTTACTCACTTGCTGTCCAGCTTAACCCAAAGGGACGTACCCCCCAGGAAAGGACTGGATCCGACGGTATGTGACAGTCTCTCACTAGTGTGAGGGACTGTTACAGAAAATATAACTTTTACCTGGTCTTACATCTATTGACGCTCCGAACAATAATTGTGTACATTTTCATATAGTTTATTCGTAATCAAAACATTCGATACGCTGCGGAAGTATACATATTGTTATTTATCTCTGAACGCCAGCACTTAAACGCAATTCACATATTCTTATACTTCACAATTCACATACTCTAGTATGTTAACGGCTGACGTCATACCATTCGTAACTAGAATCTATACATTTTTACACCTACCGAGAATCGCTCAACGTCGCTAAAAAACTTTTCACTTCAATAATGTATAAGAAATTATAATCATGTTTAATTCTGAAGTACTATAATTAACACGACACCACATTACTGTATCCAATTATAGTTGAAATACAATTACTTAAGTATTGAGATAACCTTAGTATCAGAAATGCGTACTGCGTCGCTCAAAGATCAATGAAGGGTACAATACTGAATGACAGGTCTACAGATGTAACATAGAGAACAATAAAACGTTGAATATAGATAACTTACGGCCAACAATAACACGTGATATATATTTGAAGTCCAGCCAAGTCATAGCTAAACTAGAGTGATAGACGACGCGAGAAAATCAAATACTTATTTGTCTTATGTCTATCATATAAATTACTTTTACATTGTATAAGCTTTCATCCCAAAAAAATTTGTTTCCTAAAATATATATTTCTTCAACTACAGCCTAGATATATGTATATTTATTTCTAAAGTGTATTTTTATTTAATATGCATATTATTTTAGGCAACATCTATCTTCGTCTGAATTAGAAATTTAAGAAAACCCATTTGCATGATTTCTTTTAAATAAAATATATATTCCGTGATCAGATTTTAATATAGATATTTTTAGTATTTTAACATGGAAAATATATATGGAACACTTTCTAAAATGCAGTCTTGCGCACGCTTTCCTTAAGATCGAATATAGCATAAAGAGGAGACCTAATAACTCTATAGTCAAAAAGTATCGCGCACTTATTGGCTTGTTTCTTTCTCTTTCATTGTGTACTTCTATCCGACCGTTTAAAGTTTAAAATCATGAGGTTAATTCTAACGCTTCTACTTCAATAAATACGTCTACATAACTTTTATTTCATAAACTGTCTCTGCTGAATCCTTATTTGATATATTTTAGTTTTGTGACTGCAGTTGAATGAACCTGTATTTTCTCTTGCAGCAACATAAGTTGAAAATTATGCATATAAATTTTACAACATCTAAACACTGCGCCAAAGGGTCAATGGCACTGGCTATATTTTTTTTAATATGGATTCATTCCCTTAAGATCGTTGAATTATAATTTACATTTAGATAAGTGCAAAGACCCGGTGATACCTAAATTCTGATAAAAAAATTAAAATTTGAAATCTTTTTGTAAATACTAAAAGATACAAGTACAACACACAATGTTCCTGAATTTTCTTTGGGTGGGATGAGTTTCCTTGTGATCTGGTTTTCCCCCCGTGATTGAACATTTTTTTTGCGTATATGTAGTATAATTTTGACACAGAATGAAAACATGACGCCTAAAAGATTATCGATGCAGACAACTTAAAAACAAACCATAAGAAAAATACATACATAGCTATGTATTGACGTATCAATGTTTATGACACATTTTGAAACAGAATATCTTGGACATTGGATTGCCACGATGGTGGAGTGGATAGTGCAGCAGGATTCCGCGTCAACGGACGGACGGAGGTGGGCTATTCAACTCTAAAATTATCCTGAGCTTTCGGTGAAGTAAAACATCGTGAGGAAACCATAGAATGGTGATAGGGCATTTTCTAATAATGGTAGCTACCACCCTTAAAAGTCTGAAAACCTGTCGGCAAATAACAATAGGTGTGCTCCGGTAGCATCACTTGAAAGCAGTACTTCTAGGCTTAGTGTGTTTACCATGTTGTATCACATCGTCACTTATCATCAGGTGAGAATGTGGACAAAGCACTGAACCTATACCTATACCTATCACTTGAAGATACAAGAAACAAACTAAATGTATTATAGAATCTAAAAAAACTTAAGACACGAAGAGATTTTTTAAAATAAAATAATTATAATTCGTCTAGACAGTTTATAAACGCTAACATTAATATTATTTTACTTTATAATTTATATAAAAAAAATCTGGTTCGTCGTAGTCGTTCCATAAGTTAGTCTTTGAGTGTTAATACGATTCAAATTGAACTAATTTCTTTCAGCGAGCAAATAAATTTCAAGCGATTATAGCTCAGTGAAAGCGGATACCATGTTGAAGGACTTAGGTTCATATTTACCCTATCTTATACCCTAATGAGCTTGAACTTTCGATGAAGGAAAACATCGAGATGCAATCATGGCATGATATTAGAGCATTTTCTGATACTCATCTGCTAAATTACCACACACACGTTTAAAAACCTGCAGGTGTGTTCCAGCTGTATCACTTACAAGCTCTAAACAACCAGCTACGTGTAGCGTATTTACGATCTTGGGTCTTGGTCTTGATTTTGGGCAAATCACTAGTAAGCCTAAATAATATAACATAACATAAGCTCACGCCTATTATCATCACCCAAGGGTTAGGCAGAGGTGAAATAACGAACTACACCATGCACATTTCGCCGAGCTTAGTTCCGTCCCAGATGTGACAGGGGGCGAGCCTGTCGCCATATTGCGCACAAATTTCAAGCTCCGGGTTGATACTGAGCAGAAAAAACTCAATATCACTTGCCCCGACCCGAGACCTCAGAACGACAGTCGTACTGTAATACAACTGCGCCACCGATGCAGTCTAAACAATATACGAGTACTAACTAAAATAAACTAACAATATACATTAAATATTATAGTGTAAAAAAATTAAGTTTTGGCCAAGATGTATTATAAGAGACCTCCAATAGAGATTATTTAGACCTCAATGTTGCTGCAGCTCATCTATTCCAGGTAAATGAGTGATTATACCGCTACTGGTTTGTTAAAGAAAGATAGAGAAGCCAAGTAAAAGTTGAAACCAAGTTACCACATGTTCCATACTAAATTGTCCATTGTGACTAAAAAAATAACGTTCGAATACAGCTTAAAATACGCTTATAAACCAAAAATCAAAAAGTCCAATCCAATAAACTTCGATTATTAAAAAAAATAATGTAAAGCACAATCTAAAACAATTAATAGTTATTAAATTTCACAGATGAATATGAATGCAAAAATATGCAAGAAACAATACAAGTATTACTTAAAAAATATCTAGCTTCGAATACCATAACACTATAAGAAAATATAAATTTAAACGGCGCAGACTGTTTCTCGATGTAATAAATACTGATTACAGACCATCTCGGCTTGCATTCAAGTGCAAATCCTCATTTCGATTTTCACTTTATTGGAAACAACTCCTCTCCGTTGTTTTAACGCTAGCGGTGAATTGATGGTATAAAACAATTTAAAAAGAAGAATTATTGCTTAGAGAATTGTATTCGTATCTCCATCTACTACTCACACTTGGATTACTCTGCTATTATTATTTTTATGATATTTAAGGTTTCACAATTAAATTTACTAATATGTTTCTTCAACAAAATTTAAATGTAATAATATATTAGCACTATATCTGATGTTAGTAAAACAATTTACTGTTACTGTTTAGCTGTTACTGTTAGCTAAAGTAAATTCCGCAGATGTTTTTTTTAACACAAGCCGATCAATTGTGTTGACTTTGCACTAGCTATATTTTTGGCTAAGTGCATTAAACGCTCGCCCCAAAGTCTGCTAAAGCTGTCAAGGCTTTAATGGTCAACAGCGTTTTTTTCCATTTTAAAAAAGTTTAACCCATACGATTATTAATTAACGTGTGCTTTAAGTGAAAATTGTGTTCATCTGATAACATTTAGGTATCTAATGCTATAGAGTAAGCATGTCCGTCCATTCAACCGAAAGACGTTCACTGTTTTACTCAGATCTCCACGACGACCACCACGCCACCCGCATCACGTAAGCATGTATGTGTATATAATTTGGCTTTGGGAAAGGACGGTATTAATTTAAATAAAGTTTTTTTTTAACGCAGCGTAGGTAGGCCCCCTACAAGATGGACCGACGACCCGGTAAAGGTCGCGGGAAATTGCTGAATACGGGTGGCGCAAGACCGGTCCTTTGGGGGAGACCTATGTGCAGCTGTATCTATCAGATGGATGGATTACTTTCTGCGCGTGTATATTTTCTTGACGATCATGCATTTATCGTATAACCTCGCTCAGATACTTAGACAAATAAAACAAATCTAAGTAACTACGACATAAAAATAATGCGTTTAATATAGAATAGAATTATAAATAATGAATAATGTTTAACAATTATAAAATCTTCAAAAAAAGTCTGAAAATTTGCCAAGTTTTTTCTATAATATATAAGGTTCGCTAGAGACTAATTATAAAAATATGACGTCAGACATTTTGTATTGTAAAAGTTCACCCACATCCTTGATATGATAAAAGAAACTTGCTCTTCAATTACTTAGTATTTAAAAATAAATTCTATAGATACATACATTCACTGGATAGCATGATTATAAATAATTATTAAACCATTTATTTTATAAATGTAATTGTATCGACATTATTGAATAAGGGGTTCGACTAATAGAATCTTCAATTAATTCTGCCTTGTTTGATCTTTAAAAAGTTAAATAAATCAAACTGACAATCGATAAGAGTAACGTGGCATTCATAAGAGATAACATAGCTATACTTCACGTATACTGCGGAAACAACTACGTTCATCGTTACCCCTGGAGACGAGTTTGTTCTAACAGCTAGACAAACATTGTTGAATCTCATTTGACAATCAAATTAAATATTAAAGAGACCGAGAGGAGATCAGTTTATAAAGTTTAAATTTCAATTTGTTTCCTTCTGTACAACGTCTACGATGAATCTAACATTCAATATCTTTTTTCTTTGTTTATTTTATTTATAACGATTTAACCAAAATACTTAAGCACATACATACCTTATTATAAAATAGAGAATTCCACATAAACTTACCTCAGAGCCTGAAATTATTCACGCAAAAGTATAATACTGTATAGTTTAGGATAGGATAGTTTATATACTGTATAGGATCACTGTTTTGACCACAATGTGGTACCGGATGGTGAATGAACTAAGCGTAGACGTACTTGCCCTCAAGCGATGCTACCGAAACATACTTTTTGATGCTTGGCGGCAGATTTTCAAATTTACAGTTGTTAGCTATCCAGGCGGGCATTATTAGAAAATACCATACCATCATGCTATTGTTTCTACACTATGTTTTTCTTCATTGAGACCTCAAGCAATAGAATTAAATTGGTAGATTCGAACCTACTTCTGTCGCCAAGCACTGATCTTCTGATACATAATAAACAATATATTAATAATGTAAATATTGTTACAGACCTGCCATTTTGTGGGTGAGGTGAGGACGCTCTCTCCCCTTGGACCAAGAAGAGTGATCCCCGATCCGCGTCGAGGAGAATCGAAACATTTTGTAGGATTTTGTGACAAAGCACTCTAACTTCAAGCTCGTTGCAGATATCTTTCACCTATAACAAAAGGAACATTATTATTATTATTCCAAGCTCATTTTCAGCCTCGGAAACTGCTAGTATCTTGACTATTTACGACATCTGATATGACTAGCGCATTTATGTTTTGTTCTTAAACTATAGTATAAAACACATTACACAAGTAAGACAATTAGGAAAGAAAAAAATCATTGTTGGTTCCAGAAGCGATGTCGAGGAGTAGGACTATCAAGAAGTAGAATAAAATATTAATGCTGTAATATAAAACAGTAAATCTGATATATGCAATTGCGCTACTTTTGAATTGATCAATAAAGATCCACATATGTAATTAAAGAAGTAATAAACTAAACATTACAACAGATAGGCAGTACATTATACAGTGTATACAGTTAATTTCATCATCATTACAGCTGCAATCAAACAATATCATAACTGTGATAAATTATAATATTACATCGCATATTACTTAGTGTCCATAACTAAAAAAACAAAGAAAAATCTATATACACTTTCTATTTTCATTAGTGTAAGTATTAATGGGCATGCAGTCCGCGTAATTTGAAATGGTTATTGTAGTTTAAAAGCAACTTAAAATTTTTTGACAAAAATAATCGGGTACTCCTGAAGACAAAGTCGACAAACTTTGTATACAAGTACATATAGTCGGCATATCGTTCAGAATAGAATACGTTATCGCGATAAGTGTCGCTTTAAGAAAGAACACGGATGTGTCTGATGTGGTTCTGTAGTTGAATTTTAGAAATCAAAGTTAATTAACGTAAAACTAACTTTAACGAAATAAAAAGGTAGGAAGTTACGTACATTTGAGGCACTTAGGTTTGAATGGCATACGACTGTTTTTTATTTTATTTTGTTACACCAACCATTATGTTGTTTTAATCTTGTCTGCTATCCAAAGATGCTATTAATAGTTTAGCTATACTAATAAACTATCTGTTTGTAATATAAAAATATTTTTTTTACTACATACTTATGATACGATATATATATACGATACTTATACCAAATATACATTTTTTTTTAAATTTAGGTCTGTTTGTTCCAGGTAATTTCCGAAACGGCTGAACCGATTTTGACCGGACATTTTGTTAAATAGCTGAAGTTACGTCGCGTATCTTAGAGTCCTTTTGTTTCTCGAAAATAATTAGTGTTCCGCATAAAACATTAAAACACATGAAATTTCGAATAAACGATTCAACGCACAATTTCACTGGCAAGTGTGCAAGTTATATTAGACACAACTTAGTACTGAAAAAATTAAGAAAAATAGGGTTCCGTATAAAAAAACAAAAACCACAGTGAAAAACATGAAACGCGGACACAACTATCTAAGTATCTAGAAGTGCATAGTACAAGGCTTATCCTATGAACACGTGTAACTTCTAACTTTTAGAGCGTTTTGTACTTAAACACATATGTTTCAAAAAGATCAACAAACACAGAGGCGGCGTAAGGCTTGGGCAACCGCCAACGGTCTCGCAGATCTAGGGGCCCGCCCTAGAGGGGCCTCGTGCCAGAGGCTAAAAATATATATTACTAACTGAGTGCATTTTGCTGTCGCGGATTGGGGGGGGGGGCATCGTAAAAAATACTTCGCTCACATAAAAATATACTCTTGTCCCGCCACTGAATAAACAGATGGTAAATAATCTAAGAATCACAGTTTACAAGATTTAAAAAACCAAGATAAAGGTTCACGATATTATCAAATGATCAAAAGAGCGGATTTGATAAAAATTAGATTAACGGTTGTACCTAGTCACGAAAACAATATACTAATATATGTACTACTAAATAAACACAAATTTATAATAATTATTATTGAAATAATAAATAGAAACGAACCTATTATCATCACAAACATTTTAAACAATTCAGAATCTTAGTGAAAATAAACTGGTAGCTTAGAGAACTTTTTCAACGCTATGTTTCTGAAAGCATTTATTCTATAAATAGACAAGTGATGGTTTACCCAAGATATTCGAGTTCGTTCAAACTACCGAGACCGCCTACGAAAGCAAACATAACCATAACAACCCCCGCGCTTAGTCGCAACTCCAAGAGCACGATTTCCGAACTAATTTCCGCCAAGTATTCCCTGACTTCACCGTGTTTACACTGAGTTAATATCATTTGCAACTGAGAGATTCGAATAATCCATGTGTATATATTTTATCCAAACACTACATTCTGCGTGCGTCAAATGAATAACAAATATACGCGGTATTCACGATTTTTTATCTTATATTATTGAGTTTTAAGAAGCGAAAATGTTGCTTTGTAGTTTAACTATTCATGTTTACCATATATATTTGTTAATAATTTATGGAAATTGTAGAGCCACACAATCTTATACGGATATTTATTTAAAACACAACATAAATGTATTATGTTTTTATTATAAATGTTAGGTTTTGAAATATCTTTTGACCACAAATTAAATTTCAATAAATCATCATTTTTTGACGCGATATTGGCGGCTGGATTTCGCTTCAATGCACGCGGATTCGAGCCCGCCTATCGAACTCTAAAACCAGCCTGAACGTTCGGTGAATGACAACATCGTGAGGCATTTTCTAATAATGCCCGCCTGGATAGCTACTACACTCAAGTTAGAAAAACATGTCTCCAAACAAAAATAGGTGTGTTTAGGCAGCATCATTTGAAAACTTGTACTCTAGGCTTAGTGTGTTTACCATCATGGATTACATCGTCACTTAACATCAGGTGAGATTGTCGTCAAAGTAATGAGCCTATACCGTGTAAGGAAAGAAAAAAGAAACGCTTATTAACTTCTTTGTTTATTGCGATAAATATATCCTATTTAAAGTAAATCTATATGCTCCTTTCTTATTCATATCCGTCAAACTTCTTAAAAATCTATCTTTCATTATCAACGAATACACGTTCCAACACGATCAAAAGAAAGAAAATAAATTTATATTGAAAGAAGAAATTTATATTGAAAGAAGAAATTTATATTGAAAAAAGAAATTTGTATTGAAAGAAGAAATTTATATTGAAAGAAGAAATTTATATTGAAAAAAGAAATTTGTATTGAAAGAAGAAATTTATATTGAAAGAAGAAATTTATATTGAAACAAGAAATTTATATTGAAAGAAGAAATTTATATTGAAACAAGAAATTTATATTGAAAGAAGAACCGAGACAGATATGTTAATTTGGCACCACCATTTAACACATCGACCCTTAATACTTTCGTGAAATTATTCATTACTTGCCTACTACTTGTCTGGGTGTGAACCTCCACTAATTTGTATATGTCAACCATACATTAGGACGAGTTTCCAAGAAACAAATATAGTAATTCGCACGATTTAGACTTTAAAAAGTATCAGGTTCTAAATGTTTTAAGTGTAATCTATGGAGAAAAGATAATCATGCAATTTTTACTGTATGAAGATAAGGGAGGTTAATGACACAGCAGTTTAATTTTCCCAACTCCAAATAAAAATGTAATTAGACCTTACGATAATCTAACTCATAGCATCAGCAGTTTAACTAATACATTTTGACCGCTAGACGGTCACAGAAAATTTCAATGACGATACAACAATCGAAAAATTATTCTATTTTACTGTTCTAGCATATTAACGGCTTAAACTGTTTAACAGACGTCAACCGTCAATGAATGGGCTAATGAATATTTAAAGCCGCCCACGACACAGGCGTCTATAATGCAAAGTTTGTTTTTACTCCTAACAAGTTACAGCTATGTCTAACTACAATATATTATTATAAATATACTTAAAACTAAGAATGAGTCTACATTTCACCTGTTACCATAAAATAGTGTAACATCTATGGAGCGATACACCTGTAAAACTACAAAGTTCTGGAAGGAATTGGCAGGACAAAATCATTCCAAAGAGTTTATTAGGGCAGTTACTCAGCGCAAAGCTGAAGAAACCTTGATGCTTAGTAGGAATAAACTACATGAATTAGTGAGAGCACTGACTAGACATTGTGGTTTGACCAAACACATACACAACATTGGGGTCCCGTACACAAGCGAGTGCAGGTTCTTTGAAATTACAGACGAAACCCCAAAGCACATCTTGTGTGAATGTAATCCACTAATACCCATACGCAGCAGAGTTCTCTGGGTAAGCATGTGTTGCTACCGAAGAAGGTACAGACGCTATCTGCCAAAAAGATTCTATAATATATCCAGACTGTAAGTCTAGGCTTTAATAATATGGGGGGATCACAATAAATCTTTGTAGGTCGCAGTGACACAAGTCTGTTAGCCTGCTTAACCCCTTACAGAATAATAATAATGGACATCGTTCTGCAACCAACGAGAGAGGTACCAACAATCAAGCAAAACTTTCAAGAAGCTGATCTTCGTGAGAATTTTACAACATAAGTATGAATTAATATAATATATGCACGAAAAACTTTACAACTTCGGATTTTATAAGTAATTTCTAAAATAGACTTTTTTTCTAACTAGTTAACGCTGTTGATCGAAAGGGCCTTTACAACTTTACCGTGATTTTGGAGGCGATTGCTAAAAGCAGTCAGCCGCAAAAAGGTAACTAGCACAAGGGTTACTAAAGTGGTGCAAACCTCGATTTGGTCGTAACCCCGAATGTAAAAAATTCCACGATTTTTGAACCTAGGGTTCAGCGTTGTTTTTTATATAATGTAGGGATGTACAGTAACTTTAATAATATCTCTTCATAATTATAAAACCACATGGAAAACATTATTCGATTTTAACAAAAAAAGTAATAAAGAACGCTATAGACCACCAAAATAACAACTAAACAGGTCACTAAAAAAATCTGTAACCACATGATGCTCTTTGTTTAAATATTACAACGTATCATGAATTGTAATGTAAAAATTTGTGACCAACAAAAAAGTAATCGGAACTTTGTTTTATAATCATAAAAACGCAGTTAATTTTTCCAATATGGAGATGTTTTTTTTGCCAAATAACATATTATATCTAATATAATTCATCGTAATGGACATTTTGAAATATTACTATGAAATTAGAATGCGAATCGACTCCAAAAAGTTAAACAATCGGCATATATTTAGTATGAGTAATTGATAATTGACGTAATTTTATCTAATACTAAATAACATGGGCATTATATTAGGAAAGCTACATGTTTTAAGTAGGTAGGTATTTGAGGCAAATTTTCACAATTGTACCTTTACGATATGATAAGTGAAAAAGTGCCGACCTAGCTGAAGGGTACTTGTACGTAATAAACCAATTTTTAAACAAACTTAATCTTTTTAAATGAATTATTTACTTTTGTGGAAATAAATGTCCTTAAATTCAATATTTCATGATTTAAAAAATAAAAAGGCCCGGTTACTGTAGTCGGTGTATAAACTTAAAACAAATATTTGTAAATTTCTTAAGTATAAACAATAAAAAAATTTAGGACATTTTTAGATTTTAACATACCAACATATTGTAACTTATAAAATTTTAAATTACATTTATACGATGAAGTAAAAGCTTTGTCTAGTTACTGTTTGATGTCATAAGTCTTCAATTGTAATAAAAATCTTAATAATTGCCAAAATTTGAAATTGAATGCCGGTGTCAGTGCAGTTTTATCAAATCCGGACAGTTTAGCGCGCATTCGATCTACATTATTCATGTATCCGAAACATTAATTTTTGATTTGATTCACGAAACTCTACGTGACATGATTCATAATCGATCGAAGTAACAGAGACAGAGTGGCGAGTATGAATATTATTCTATAGAAATAAGGGCTTACAATGATTACATGTAAAGGACGTTCAGAAATTAAAAGACTAATTTACATTGGAAATATTTATCTGACTGAGGACAGAACAAAACAATGCCAGTATAAACTGGAAGTAAATTTGTCAATAATAAATCTTGTAACGTTGGGATGATAATAAAGTACATTTATCGTTTGTGTTTTTTTAAATTTTGTACTTATAAGACAATAAATATATAGTTGGCGGTTACAGTTAATATTGTTATTTTATTTATTTGTTTATTTTTTATAGATGCTCGGTAAAATGACTTTACAGTACCTGATGGTAAGTGGTGTACAGTCCAAAAACATCGGCGACCGTCGCTGGCAGATACCACCGGCGGTCGTCGTCGTTATACCGGCCTAATAAGGTGCCTCTTCACGCCTGTTTTGAAGGAACCCATGTCGTAGGAAGGAGGGAACAAGTTAGCAAAGAGTTCATTTGAATTTGGATTAATTACTGTATTTTTGTGTATTATAGTCATCTAGTGTTCGCCCAGTGGTCGAAATTTGATAGAATCATTGCCGAAAATGTGAGGGAAAAAACTAGGTATTTCCAAAACTTTTGTGTAGATAACACTAATTAAAAGACAAGGAAAAAAAGAAAATTATTTGAAAAATATCTTGAACTAGTTTACCTTTGCCTATATACTATATCTATAGATTGTAATAACAATAGTGAAAAGCGGTAAGAGTCTGTTAATATAATTGATACAAATCGAGAGATGAAGCAATGTGCACCATCCAGTAAAACAAGTGGGTACCTGGTCTGTTGTATGCATGTGTACGTGTAATTTATTATCAAGTCGGGTTGTTTTATCAGTGTGACCTGTGCGTAAAAGTCGGTTTCATAATGCAACGCGGCAGACTGATTTAGTACACTTCCTATTAAAATAATAACTTATTCCTACTTCATGATGTGATTCGGATTTTCGGTGACATATATTCAATAATCTAGGTTTCAATTTAAATTGACGCAAAATAATAATTAAAATTCTGTTCGGGTCACAACTAAATCGATGACGAAACGATCCGTTTAGCTTAGTGTTCTATCCATTCTATCTAAAACTAATTTGTTATCAAAGATATTCTATTACAACGAACACTCAACAAAAATAGAATTTAACTTTAGTTAGAGAAGTGAAATAAAAGCAGATTTGAATCAACCGTATTATTATTCTTGTAGGCAGATATCGTATCAATTCTATTGCAAGAGTGACTCGGCTGGCGTCTGTGTGGCAACTTATAGCAGGCTGCCGCTATACCACCCCATTTGGCTAATGGCTAATGGCGGGGCTAGCAAGTAGGATAGAGGTGTAGCTTGGCTTGGCTTGGCTAGGCTAGGCTATGGCGGTACTTCCGGCGACAGCATGTCCGGTGACAATACCGCAGCTTTACAATGACTTCCGGCGGCTGCATTTCCGGTGACAGTATTGTAGCTTTACACTTAATTCAAATATTACTTTCGCTTATTTCGCTCTAGTTATAATGGGATTATTCAATTACACCAAACACTGTCAAGTAAATAAGACATAAAAATTACACTGAAATATTTTCTTAATACTGTGCAATTTTAATACACAGAACTATTTAACTATTAAAATATCACGTCATCATAAAATATCATGAAGTAGAGCCTACTTTTAATAAAGTTATTGTCTCTTCTGATTAAAATAAAATATATTACTTCAATTTTTTGAAACATTAAACAAGTTTATTACACGATTATTTTATAAATTATTTATATAAATCAACAGCTCTACTCTATTAATCAAGTGATCATAAAAAATATGTTAATAAGTTATCAAAATAAGTATATAAACAAGAAATCGTATTGGTTGTTTCTATTTCAAAATTAAGAAAAAGGTAATTGCGGTCGCACACTTATAGATATAAAATTTAAAAAACAACGAAGTTATCATTTCTAAAATGAACTACGTAAGAACATAAAGTATAAGCATAAACATGCTTAACGTAATTATTTTGTTATTCAGTAGACGATTAAGAGGACCCGATTATTTATTCGATGACTCAAAGGTTCAAACCGCGATATGTGTCAACGAATTTTTCAGAATTCGTATAAATTTGCTAATTTTTCGCTGATGGTATCGAAAAATATTATAAGGAAGAACAAGACTTAAGGAATGTTTTCGTAGTAACAACACCTTAAGGGAAAACAAAGAACAATCGAAATGTTGGCGTTTCAAATTCCCTATACGTCGTGGTTATTTGACCCGAACTTTTATTCAGGTAGAGCTATTTGCATATGATTATTTACAGAATATCAATATTAAAAGAAAATACGGGCGGCGTTTACTCTTTACAAACTTATTACCCTGTTTTCCCTGGAGAATGGATAACATTAAAGCGTCTATAATGGCAAAACAATTTCTTACTAAATACATATGAATGTATATATGGGTACCTACACTAAAACAAAACTTTTCAATTTAAAAAACAAAACAGACATCAATATAATATACTATTACAGGCACTAAAAAGTAAATAAATAAATTACTTTATTAATCTACTTCTGCTAATTTCGATACATCCTTTATTTTAATACCATTCATAATATTGGAATCGGTGCCGGCTAGGAATAGTGCCACCCCATATCTTCCCATATGTATCATAAAAGGCGACTAAGGGATAAACCAGGGGATGGGTAGTAGCATCCTTTGAGTACCAGAAACACCTGACTGCGATCGCCAAACCGACTGCCAAGGGTGGCAATTATGGCAATCACCCCGCCCCCCTCCCCTTCTTTAAATCTTTGGGGGAGACCTATGTTCAACAGTTTCAGTTTCAGCAGCGCCTTTCGGTTGAATGGATGAACTTCTACTTACAAGTTCAAATATGAGCTCCTTTTCGTCGAGTTGCCGTAGTTCATGACGCGACCGCCTCTGGGGCCTTGACGGTGTTGCGTGAGGAGGCTGGTCACCAAGGAAGGTGGGTGTCCCGTCGACAGTCGTTACCAACGGTTTTAGAAGACCGCCACGCTCAAACTCGTGCGCTGAGATCTTCCTGTCGGCAAACAATTGCAATTTAGCTGATGATAATAAATTCTATTGATTTAAAAATACAGCCTAATCTTAATATCTTAAATCTTCATAGACTTCCAAGTTGAAGCTGTTTAAATAAGTTATAAAGCTAATAAAATTTAACAGCAAAAAAGTCTGAAGAAGCGATTATGATTGTGTAAAAATGTAGAATTCCATACGCTAAGTAATAGTAAAGTATTTTATATACGCAGATATGGCCTTTATGCTGATGTTTAGTATTATTTAAATTGTCCTTGCCATTTTAACAATATAATGCAATTCATAAAATAAAACTTCCAGGCAAGCATAAAATGTTTATACCTTCTATAATATAAATATGTATCTATTTACATTCATTAATGTCGATATTGAACTATAATTATTATTGAAAAAAACTGATTACAAAAAAAAATTATAACATTACAACCCATCAATAGCTGTGTTGAACTGTTTATTTTATATTTGCCTATTTATATAAATATAATAATATATGATCAGATATTATATATTGAATATAAAAACAATTATAGTAAGGTAATACATATAAAAACATATTTGTAAAGCACATTTGTTCCCTTTACATTATATTTAGATCTATTATTCTCTAATGCTCTTAGAGTATCAAAGTCGTTGCGGTCTCAAAATTCTGTCTAATACGTAAACTATATGATTTTTACCAGTTTATTTTGACCATAATTATCCATTATCACTACTAAATATGAAAAGACTTAAAATGGGAAAAAAACTATACCTATTACTACTAAAAAAAATCAAACTTACAACATTTTACACCGTACAGGGTAATTTGTGCAATGAAATAATGCTTAGATAATCGATCGAAAAGAAACATAGTTATATTCAAATTAATTGTTTACTCTATGTATTTTGTGCGAGTAGAAACCCGTAACCATAACGTAGGGTGACTTGTTACCGATTTGATATTACATGATCGGTAGTTATAATAAAGTAAATAGTACGGCAATAACCATCATAGTTTTTGTCATACAGAAAGAATGACTATGGAAAGTGTATCAACAGTAATGAGTTATATTACGTATAATTATCATAAGCATATATATCTATTAGTGTACCCATAACAATCAGTACTGAAGTAAGTTGAATGTTTTTTTTAATAATACTGAGCTTCTTAAATTAAAATAACTTTCTATATTCTAAAAATATTAACTTTTTGGGATAATTGTATATCTACTGGAAAATTAAATTTTTACACTCACCGTACTTTTAATTATATTTCTCTAATTAAACACGGCTGTAATTAGGTTTAAAAGCAAGTATTTAAAACCGAGAATTGCCTTTGAAAACAAACTTTGGTACAAAGAGAGAAGTCGGCTACATCATCACTTAACGAGTTTATAAAGTCATTTTGAAGTAGCTCATTATTAGGTGAATACAAATTATGTTCTTACGGAACAAAAGTCGATATTTGAACTTTCAACTTTCTTCTTTGAACTCTCAAGATAATGAAGGGCGGAGATCTTCCGTTGATGTATTTACACCACCGCAGACATTTTAGGCTTAATGTTCTCAGTTTTACGAATAATGAAGGCGACGCTAAGCCGCCGCTGCGTGACCTTCGTTTTCGGAAGTGTTTTAGCTTTCTTCAAAAGTACACTCCATTTAAAATGAAACCCATTGTTTTCGTTTCACACTTAACACGTAATAGTGTCCAAGAACGTAAGAATAAGATAAAAAAGATGAACAAAACTATAAAAAAGTCGGTTGATAGTTAAAGCATATAAAGGATAACGAATTACAAGAAAATTTCAGTTTAAGTAAGGAAGCGGAAGGGCAAAATAACTTATAACGTTGTCAAGTGCGTTAAATTGCCTACATGCTATTAAAAGAAAATAGTAGCATTTACAAGCACATTTACAGAACGCAAATAAATCCTACTCAATAATTCAAAAACAGTTCACAACTCCACAGGTAATGTTGAAAATTAGCTGTGTGCCCGTGGCTGCGCCCGCGTTAAATATATTTTTCACTGCGTAATTTAGTTCTTAATTTTTTATACGGGACCCTAATTATTTTAATTTTTTTTTGCTACTAACATTAAGCAAAGATATTTCTCACAAATTCAAATACGTGCCAGTAAAACTATCCATTGAATCGAATTTTATTCAAATTTTTATGAGTTTTAATTTTATTTACGCGGAACCATAATTATTTTCTAAAAATAAATTGGTCCAACCGCTCTGGAGATTAGATGAAACAAACAGACATACAGACAAACATTTAAAAAAATTTGGTATATGTATCGTATGTACATGTATATACTATTAAATAAACTGACACTTCAATTTTATAAATTAACGACAACAAAAATTAATTTTCTTTGAATGATTCTACATCGCGCTATGGTTCGGTTACCTTCCATCTATGTCTCTTAATTCTCAGTACTAATAAAAACATAAATTTGATTACAATTTTCTTATAATGTTTTTATCCTTCGGACGATATTCTTTTTTAAACATTAGCTTGTCAACATGACTAAAGTACACAACAACAAATTTGATACAGTTAAATAAATAAAAAAACAACGGTAACCATCGATGACAGATTTCATCGATACTCGTCAGAATTCATCCATCAACATCCAATAAAAACACATTAGGTCTAAGATTGCTTATTTGAAAAAGAATGTCGCCAAGTTTTTTTGGCAGTTGGAGAAAGGGTATATACACAAAACATTCGATCATTAAAGGATAAAATATCAAAAAATAAACATTAACGGTCGGTTTCAATGTGGAATCTTAACTTTTAGATTGAGATCAAACCAAAAATAAATCGGTTCTGATTACTATCAATGATCTGGCACTTTATAAAAATAAAATTCCTGTAGATAACAGTGGGAAAGAAGCACACGGAATAACCATTTTGTATGTATGTTTAATGAATCGAATTTACAAAAGGAAGGGAAATATATAGCTATGGATGGAATAGCTACATCCTTTCTGTCGAATTCAGTTGAGAAACGGTATAATACAGATAATATAGGTAAACACATACGCTATACAACTGTAACGGCAATGAATGGAATTATTGACATGCCAAACGGAATGTTGATTATTCAGATAATCTTGTTATCAAACTGTTCCAAGTTAATATTAACTCAGTGCTGATGACTACTATTCGCTAATAATTTTACGTGTTTCGATCGATCATAAAAGGGAACTTCAATTATAAAACACAAAGAAATTTGAATAAGCACTTTCTAACGGTTGACATGTAATGGAAATAAACTTTATAGTGTTATTTCATTTACTACATTATATAATTGAAGGTCGTGGGAATCCGCTGGATGCAGGTGGCACAAGATCCGTGGTTGTTCTTTGTGGACGTCTTTCGGCTGAATGGATGGATGGATTATAAAATGTCCAAAAACCCTTAAAAATTTGTTCTTCTGTACTGACACTAAAGTACGACTCAGTAAGTCGTTTTCAGTAAAGGCGTTGCTAATACAATGAAAAAAATGAAATTATAAAAACTACCATAAGTACATTACCGAAATGTTAATATTACTATACTCTTACCCTTATAACTGTCTCTCATTTTACAGATATAGAAATATATCGACAGGGGTTTCGCGTTACATTTCAAGTTGCAGGTGACAACCAACGAGGCGGAAAGTAAAAAAAGTCAAACTAGCACGCAAGTATATTTCAATAAAGTTTGAAATTATATTACCTGACAGGTGTAGTGGCTCCAGAACCAGGTCCGGCGCGGGATGGTGACGCAAGTTCGGCGCTCGGCGGCGTCGCGTGGGATACCAACCACGCATCTACCACCTGCCGAGTCGCTTTCCTGTGTCAATCAAAAACTTTTGTTTAATATTATTTGCATGAAAATATAGAATTAAGTGCATGGGAATGGAACGTAATAAGATACTATTTTAGAGTGTACAAATATGCGAGTCATGAAGTAGAATAATCAGAATTCAGAATAATGTGGTAGACGACAAAAGAACGTCATTATTATTTGTTTAGACCATTATATAATTCTACTAACTGCAATTAAGTATTTGAAATTAAAATAAAGTAATGGTGTATATTATAAATAACTTTTACTTAATTTACTTTGTTCTTGAATATATCAAAAGTCAAACTCTTCTCTGAAATGAGTATTTCTACAAGTTAAGAAAAGAATACAGTTTATAACTATTCGAACACAATCAAAATCAAATAATTCTGTATTCAATTTACGCCCTAAGAAGACGCTTATTAACGTCAAAACACTACCACCGGTTCGGAACAACAACCCTGTCGAGAAGAAGAAAAGAGAAATTAAATATAACTGAGAGGATATTTATCATTAAAAGTATTAACAATAATTAGAGTAAATGTATAATTATTGAAAGTAAGTAATTAGACTAATTATTACCATTACTGAAATAATTAATTAAAACTTCAAACGTGATACGGGTTTGAGAAAATCTACCTGTAACTTTGTTTGTAGCCTGAATTTAACTTTGATGTGAAAAGAAAATTTATTTAATAATTACATTTCATTATTGCATTATATACCGTATATAAATATAAATTAGACGCGGTAAATTCGAGAACAGTATTAGTAAAAATAATTATGGTTTTTTTCAACAAAAATTATGTTAATTATTTACAGAAACGCTTAATATCCTCTCACAAAATGATTACTTATGTAATATTCATAACTTCCTACCCTTTATTATTGCTCGTTTTAATGTTTCTGTTTTATTTTAAGAAACGTTATTATTTGTAAAATAATTAGCTTATGCGTTGTTGTTTATGAAGATTTAAACAAAATACTTCAAAGAGTTTTTTTACCAATTACTTTTAATAACTTTAATAACTTTAAGCACTTGTACTGATTTCGTAAACATTTTGCCAATGCCAAAGTCATTATTTGGGGGGCGGGTATTGCTTTTGCATTCTATTGCTGATAAAACGGGAGCCAAACATATCTAAAAAAACCGTTTACGTATATGAGCTCCTTTTTATATTGCAAGTCTAGACTGCGTTCTCTATTTAAATACACTTTTTACTAGAATCCCATCAACTCCCATTGGAGCCCAATCATGACTGGCCTCTTCACTAGAATACTAATTCCGAAACATAATTTTCTCACATTGCCGGAAATCGAGCTTGAGCTAATTACAGATTGAAATTTAAAATATGTATTAATAAAAATCAAAATTTATTATAAAATACAATTTAAAATTAATCATATATTTCATGACAGGTTGTAAATTATTTATTATTTTATTTGATACAATCAACAAATTATATTGTACTATTGACAAATTATTTATAATCTTTAATGAAAATATCAGGGTAACGGCCAATATTCACCAAAAAGGAGCATATGAATTTTAAAGAAGCTAACACGTAAATCTTACACTTATGTTCTAGATGCTTGTCAAATAGTATAAAGAACACTCCGTTAAGTCTTCTTTTTTTAATAAATCAACACACGTCTGAACTGCTTGAACGCATTTTGTAATTCATATCGACTGAACATACAGACTTCGCAATAAGGGTGGGAAGTTCACAGCCTTGACATTTCTATCCACGTGTCTGAATTGCATATAGTATCAATACGATATATGAAAAATTTGTCTTTTTAAAATGTCTAAAACACACAACAAAATCTATCTTCATATAATATACGTAAACCCCATTTTTTACTGTTTACCGCAATTTATAGACTGGAACCGTCTGAGATAAAAGGGTGTAAACCAACTTTCCTTTATGGGTGTACAGTAAAACATTTGACATCCCCTTTTCCATTACTCGAGCATCGAACCGACATTGCAAATAGAAATTCTTCGTTGTCATGCATTGACGGGAAAACGAGTATTATTTGATATTCTAAATACGTGTGAAAGAACGCCTTTATGTATTATATAAATAACGATTTTACAGTAACAGCCTATAGATTTCAATCTAATATTTGATCATTACAAATGTTACAAATAGCTTTCAAGATAAGTTCTCTAAATATATTAAACATTAATTTAATTGACCGTGATCCCAGGATTTGTTTAAAGTATGAATAACAGTACGACTATAAGCTTGTCGTAAAGTAATAAAGATATTGGTTATAACAAATATCGATTAAAAAGCATATATTTTTTTATAGAGATATAAAACAAATCATCAAATATGTTTTATATATAGATATATAGCCTAACGATTCAGCACGTAAGTTTGTGATTCTTTCACTAGGCTTAGCACCAATTTAAATTAATAATTGATATGTAGGTGTGCTGACAGATAATTAGACGATTTGACTAAATTATTAAAAAGGTGTACAGTATATATGCTGGCAACAGTGGACTTATTCAAATAAAGGTTTCGATATACAGCGGACGGAACTGAACGACGGCGGGACGCGCAGTACTAGTAGGTATTAGAGACTACGTCGCACTCGGATCGCGTCGGCGCGATGTGTTCTATAATAACATTGCGCTTGATCACCCGCCCGCTGCATGTCGAATCCTTAATCATTACACAAAATGTGCGGACACTTTTACACAATAAATATAAACTCATGTGCGTACACTTTCGTACAAGCTGTAGTATCGCAGCAACGCACATTCATACGCTGTTAACGCGCACGCTTCCTTGGTTTCGCTACCGAAGCAAATTTATTTATTTGTTGCTAAACATTAAGTTTATTACAGACTAGCTGTTTGCCAACGGTTGCGCCCGCGTTTCAATTTTTATATACGCTACCCTAATTACTTTCGAAAATCAAAAGTAACCTAAGTTACATGGAGAAACTTCAGTTATTTGTGAAAAAAGTCCCGTCAAAATCGTTCTAGCCGTTCGAGAATAACCCATAATAATAAACAGACTGACAAACAAAAATTTTAAAAATTGTATTTTTAGTATTTTTATCGTATATACACATTCATATGTATTTAGTAAAAAAAATATTTTGACATTACAAACACACACTTCAATTTTATTTTATTAGCATAGATGGACAAATACTGTAACTGTAAAATTTATACAAGAGATTTAAATTTACTTATGATTCCAGTGATAAGGGGTCTAAAAATTGGAAAAAAAGCATTGTACAACCTGTGACAAGAAAATGGACGTTCAGTACCAAATAGAGAAGTATAAAATAGTAAACTCGAACTTTAGTTTCAGGAATTGCCCATGTTAACGACTAAAGGCGTTAGTTACCCTGTCATGGTTCGTGTACAAATGTGCTGAATTCTACATTTACAAAAGTTACGATCAGCTATACCTTGGACACATCCGACTTCACGTATCTGCAACTCAGTACGTGCACTGTCAGAGTTCTGCGTAAACTATTTGTGACCAGCACAATGCTGCATAAAATTTTGATGGAAACTAGTGTTCAAGTTATTCGGGATTCTGAGCCTACCACAAAAGTACAGCCTGGTCTTTATTTATTATTATTGAGTACATTTCACGTGAAAGTGAGATGCATATTATTCCTCAGCCCTTTCAATATATTCGGTAGATTGTGAATTTAGCATTCTCAATAGGTCAAGAACACATTTTAGAGACTGGACACCACTTAAAATTTAGAAACGTAGGCGAAATATATACGCATAAAATGGTATGTAAATTCAAGTGGCTTTGTCTTTGCGAATTAACAAAATTACAATAGTTACAACTCAGTTAATATGCGTTCAAAAAAGTTCTTTACAATTAAAATTATACAAACGTGCATAAACACTAAATCATTTCTTTGATATATCAGCATGAATATGTAAGGCTAGAAATTTATACATCATATAAAATATAAATGTTAAACAAAGTACAACTTTTAATCATAACCACGTAACTTACAAACAATAAATTTTATATAAAATGTGTCTATCTGTTTTATTGCTCTACCTTATAGCAGCTATTCATAAAAAAACTAATGAAAGTGTATTAATAAGTTAAACGTTTTATGGCAAAGGAATTATTACAATTTGCTTCAAATATATTATTTCCAGAAAAAGTTGGTTTTTATCAAGAATAATGGCTAAATAAACTGGTATAATCCAGAATACGTCAGAATTTACAGAACAAATTCAGTTCCCGTCAACTGTATTATATTAATAAGTAGATTTTATGTGACAGTTTACGAGCATCAGTGAGTTTCCAACTGTCAGACTTCCTTATTGTATGACCAGGCTTTAATATTCGTTGCCGGAAGTATGAGAAAGGAAATTCATAACATTTATTATGATGCAAATAGATTAAACTGTCAATGTTAAATTATTTAATGTGAATATACATCAGTGCCGGTAAAGTCGTAAATTTTAGTAGTTGTACCACAAGGATGTTGTTATGTACGCATCGAAAATAATCCGAACAAAACAGAAAATTACATGTTATTTCTGGGAAAATGCGTTAAAGTGTTTACTGAGTATTTTGCTTCTTGAACATCATCACGGATTGTAAATATCTTAGTAGTTTTATGTATTTATTTACGTCATTTTATTTTTAGGTTTGTGAAAACTAGTTTCAAGTAATTTTGATTCTGGTTGTGTATTTTTCGTCTGTAAAAATGGTTGAATGAAAGGAGAACGTATCTATTATTACGTGAGCAAAATTTTAGATTGTTTGACTCTCCTTTCAATTTGTTAACATTTAAGCTAAGACATTACCTCCGCTCCCTCCTCACATGATTAGGTAGAAATTTGGATAATTTAGAAAAAAATATCGAAAGCTTAATAAGTCTATAATGTTTAGGTGCTATCCATTCAACTCCAGCGTCTCCCATGTCATTAAAATATATTTTATAAAAATATATAAAATATATAGACACCCCTCCCCATAATCAATGCCAACCTAATAGGTATTTTAACTGCACCTAATCACAGGACAAGAAAATAATCAAAACATTAAATACACAGAATCTATATTTGCATGTTTTTGATAATATGAATCTGATCAAAATCATTGATTTTTTTAAAGAACAATAAGATAGAAGAACCAAAGAACCAAACCGACCTTACCCGAAGAATTGCTAAACTTAAATGGTAGTGGGCTGGGCACATTGCTCGCAGAACAGATACTCGATGGGAGCAACGTGTTCTCAAATGGCTACCACGCATCGAAAGACGTAGCGTGGGTAGGCCTCCCACCAGATGGACCGAGAACCTAGTGAAGGTCACAGTAATCCGCTGGACACGGGTGGCGCAAAACCGGCCGTCGTGCATATGTGCAACACTGGACGTCTTTCGGTTGACTGGATGGGTCGATTAAGGTAAAATGTAATTTGTACAAATATCATGCCTCATCGAGATTTTAGCAAAACCAACACGTAAGATATAAGTTTCTGAAGAATTACACGAGGCAACAAAATTTAAATAAAGTTTTGACACATATACATACGTATAATTAATTAAAATCTAACCTAAACAAACACGTTTAGCGATAAAGCCGGTGTGCCTTTGAACAGCGAGGGGTAGTAATTAACAAACCCAAACAAAACCATTTTCACCGTTGGAAACCGAATACAAAATGCCTTCCCAGATAGCTTCCATAACATATAGTGCGTCGTTATAAATTATGTTGAATATGTTTTACTGGATGTTTTTTGTTGTTGTTGATATGCTTTAATATATATGTTAAAAAAATAATTCAGAATGCATTTAAAATAAACCATTTCGAATCCGATTAGATATAAAAAAACCGCTTATTACGAAATGCATTTCAATGTATAAAATCAAAATCAAAATCAAAATTTATTTATTCAATTTAGGCCCTAAGAAAGCGCTTATGAACGTCTAAAACACTACCACCGGTTCGGAAAACAACCCAGTCGAGAAGAGCCGGCAAGAAACTCGATCTGGTTCTTTTTTTTCATAAATATAATATATATCATTTTTTTTGTCATATAAAAAACTATACAAATCGTAGTTTTAATAATGTTAGTGGAAGCACAGAGATGTGGGTTAATTCCAGACATAACTATCGTTTACGTAATGATCCACCCTGTAATAACCTTTTGAGATTAAAACTTGCTTGACATAATACTTGAACTTATTGTCAGGTAAATCGGTAATGTTACTTGGGATCTTATTGTAAACCCGAATACTATTACCTATAAAGCTTTTATTACACTTACTTAACCTAAAGCGTGGGACGGCCAACTTGTCTTTACTTCTAGTATTAAAATTATGACGATCATTCACTAGATCTAGCTTGTCTAAATTTTTACGAATATGCATTAAGTTATCGAAGATGTATTGGGAGGGCAAAGTTAAGATATCATATTCTTGAAACATGTTCTTTAGAGATTCGCGAGGTCCCATATTATATATTGCTCGAACAGCTCTCTTTTGTAACGTAAAAATGGTGTCTACCTCTGCTGCTGTACCCCACAGCAAAATACCGTAAGACATTAAGCTGTGAAGGTAAGCAAAGTAGACTAACCTAGCAGTAGCAATATCCGTATATACGGTACCTATTCTAAAAAAAAATTAAAAAAATTGTCTTTCTGTTTGTGTGTTCCGGCGTTCCGGCGGAACGGACAAATGTTTGAATTTGTGGAATGAAATATCTTATCTTTCTGTTAATACCAAAAATAATTAAGGGCCTTTACAAAAAATATTTTTGAATGATTGTTTAAAAACTATATATAGTCAATAATTGTGCGGAATAGAAAATATGATACGTGGACAGAGCCGCGGGAACAGGTAGATGAAGAATACAAATCTGAGTTAGTTAAAGTCTAAAGAGAGCAAAGTTGGTAATTTGTCATAGGCTATAGAAACTGCAACATACCAAAAGAAACCAAGTTGAAGATGATAATAATTATACGACTTTTAATTTATAAGCGAATTATTTTAAAATATACCTAAATATCGTACAATTAAAAACATGTTTGAGTAAGAAATATTACTAATTAGACTGTATGCTCAATTCTAAGTATTAGTTATTATTAATATGGTTTTCTATCTGTCGATTTTAATTCAAATATTTTATTTTTTATTATACCTAATTTGTTGTGGAGTTCCTTAGAGGAGGCATGTCCAGCAGTGGACGTCATTCGGTTAATATGCGTGTATGATATCCAATTATTTATTATCGCTACAATGAGTAAAGTGTACTCAGTGAGATGTACTGTAGTGTTTCAGGTAACATTTTTGAACACCAACACGCCTCTTACATTGAATAAGTTAAGTCAATATGAATTTTAAAACTATCGAATTACCACAGAAAACTTATAACCTCGTTTACTCTGTTGCATCTTTTATCTCTAAGCTAATTTTTTTTTTAAATTCATTAATAAGGTAATGCTAGCAATGTTTGCAGATATACGAATATCAATAAAACATTTTGAATTTGACCTGTATTTTAGTTACTATCGTCCAAGTACATAATTCTGAGAAGCTAAAACAATGGAAAGAACCTAACATTCTTAGTCTGTTTGTAATATATCTTGGAGTGTTGTATTTTATGTTTTATGCTACATATTTATAATTGGAACGTGTTATGTAAAATAGATTAACTGAAAATTAGTTGAAATGAGAAAGGAGTCTTCGAGTACCTATTTGAATTGAGAAATGACTATTTTGAATCAAAATAAATTACTGTTTAAAGTAAACTGTGATAAGATAATTGTAATAAAGTAATAAGATAATCTTATAAACATACGTTACATTTCACAGTTTCAGCAGCTTGCTATCGACTTAGTTGTTAACTGCGTTTTTGAAATAAGGTATTTTACTGCATAATTTTAAATGAAAAAAAAAATTTAACCCAATTAATTATTTCTATGGTTTACGAGTGGTTTTCTAACAACGATTTCGAGGTTGTGTTCTTACAGTAGTATTACAAAAGTAGTATTCGATGTTGTTATTTATTTTATTGTATAGTGCAAACTAGATAAAAGATTGTCAAAATAACAAAAAACCAAAATAGAAATAATATTGCAAGCGAGTTTTTCAACAATCAAATACAAAAATATAACCACAGTCATCCTGAAATGAACTTGACATTCGTTGCAAAAGTTCATGTAATTGAGTTTGAAATAGTGCGTAGTTCCGAACAGGAAATCCCATAATTGTTTCTAGTCTGAATTTCGTAGCGTATAACGAATATACATTAAGCCAT
The DNA here is from genome assembly GCA_014132275.2 of Samia ricini. Classification (NCBI taxonomy): domain Eukaryota; kingdom Metazoa; phylum Arthropoda; class Insecta; order Lepidoptera; family Saturniidae; genus Samia; species Samia ricini. The sequence goes on from AP028159.1 coordinate 9,731,099, forward strand.
CATCCTTGTAAGATTCTATGGCAAGAAATCTACTTATACAACAACAAAATAATTGTGTTAAGCTTTTAAAAAAAGATTAAACAACAAAATTGTTATTTTATAATTTAGCGAACATTATTCCTATTTTATAAATTCATATAACCTAATATGTATTATGTCTTTTGAAGTATTCCTTAATAATGATCTCATTAGCGAAATTCATAAACTTGAGCTTATGAATACCTATCCAGTTTCAATTATACGAGAAGAGAAACGTTGTTAAATATATATCACCTTTCTAATTTGAAGATTAAGAAATAATTAAATTGGGAAACAAATTCTGCAGGTTTAAACAATAAATACCGTTAAGAGCATAAACGCTTGAAAAAGCGACTTGCCTTATTCATAAAATTATTTATTGTTAATATAATATAATAGTAATAAAAAGTGCCAGTGGGCTGCGCACATTTCTCGCAGAACCGATGTCCGATGGGGCCAACGGGTTCTCGAATGGCTACCACGCACCGGAAGACGTAGTGTGGGAGGCCCGCCCCACAAAGTGGACCGACGTCCTAGTAAAGGTTGCGAGAATCTGTTGGATACGAGTGGCGCAAGACCGGTCGTCGTGGAGATCTTTGGAAGAGACCTATGTCCAACAATGGACGTATTTCGTTTGAATTGCCCGATGGATGGATATAATAATATTATATTAAAATTAATTATTAATTAAATTTTCATATTTCGCAGTTCTACTTCAACCGGTATTTTCATTATAAAATACATTGTAAAACTCGAGACACACACAATACACATGCGCAGTATTGTTATTTATAATTCACTACTACAATACATTAGAGAAACTTGATTTAAAGTATATTCCGGAGGCTGGCGTTACCACGAAACACAGACTAGCACATGAAGGTTTATCATTTCAGTTCACAGGAATTGTAGCCTATATTTTGCCTTCATTAATACTTATATCCTATTTCAGACTATATATACTCGTACATGGCTTTATCTATTACTTAATATTAGATGAACTTGGCTACTAATCTATACAATAAATGTAAATGCTGTATCAACATTTACAGAATAATCGTCGCAAAACAAAGAAATAATTGATATACAAACCTACATTGCAACTATTAGTAAAAGGAAGCGTATCTTCGGAGGTAGGTAATTCACGCGCACTAAATTATTATAATTCGCTCTGACAGGTAAAAATAGGAGGATGCGAAACTTTCCTGACATCTATCCGGGTATCGCGTCAATCGTGTACGTCCTAATAAATGATGTCGACCTATTTGGCAATTGCTAATGTTTCATGGGTTTCTCTCTGTACTATCAAGTTAAGCCCATCTGGCATCGAATTGTCTGGAGTGTTAAAATAATAGATGAAAGATATGTTTTATGCTAATAAACTTACATTAAAATTATTTAATTTGTTCGCAACTATTACAATAATATGTATGTGTTAATCGTTAGTTATGCCTCCTTATAATAATGTGAGTATTTTTACTTTATTCTTATATGTATTGTGCATAGTTTATGAATATAAATCTAAATTTTATAAGATGTAGTGTAATTATAATTGGTCATAATGAATTAATTCGGAGAGTGGCACAGGGAATACATTGACGCTTTAGAGCTGCGATTTATGCATCTGCATTGTTCATGTAAGGTGCAGACAAGGACAAAACAAAACATCGGATAAAAATTACAAGAAGGATAAAGAAACGTAACTCTGAGCGACACTCTTCATAGTTCAAAACTCATTCAATTCAGTTATTGGAAAAACCTGGCAAGCATAGCCCTTCTTGAAACCGAAGAATCGACAAAATTAAATAGTGGTGAACCAGACGAATACGGCTCATATAATACATTTATTTCTACCTTTTATTATATTTAATACTAGTTGTGACAGCGACTCCGTACGCATATAAACTATCCTATTAGGTATCTATCTTAATAAATAAAATTTAAGTGTATGTTTGTAATGTCAAAATATTTTTTTTACCAAATAGATATAAATGTTTATACGATACATATAACAATAATAGAGAATTTTTACAATTTTTGTCTCTCTGTCTGTTTGTTCCGGGTAATCTCCGGTACGGCTGGACGCATTTTGACGGAACTTTACTCCATGTAACTTAGGGTACTATTTTTTTTCGAAAATAATTAGGGTTTCGCGTAATCAAACTCATAAAAAATTGAATAAGATTCAATGCACCGTTTGAAGGGCAATGGTGCCAAACTTTTTTTTGAAAAATAATAATTTGTAAAAAAAAATAAATGAATATGATGTGAATCGGTTAAATAGTTTTCGCGTTGTAATAAACCAACTAAGAAGGACAAGGAGATGTTACCCTTATAACCGACTTCAAAAAGGAAGAGGTTATCAATTCGTCTGTATTTTGGACCGATTGTGGACCGATTTGCAATTTTTTTTAATCAAAGGAGTACACTTCCGAGTTGGTCTCATTTCCACCAAATCAGGATCTGATCAGTGGAATTCAGGGAAATCGAGAAAAAACCCTCTAATTTTATAGAGTCTTACACGTGTTATATATATTCGTTTCCAAAACTATTAAGTGGGCTTCAAAAGATATATTGAAGTAAACAGAAGCAGATTAATAAAGTAATTATTTATTTACTTTTTAGTACACTTTTATAATATTTAAATGTCGAAGCATGTGTATTATAATACACCATAATAGCATAAAAATAAGTTACAAACGTGGCTATGTCTCTGAGAGTATTATAAACAGAACAGTAAGCAGCGTAGGAAAGGGCGAAAAAACATACAAAGAGTATCGCCTACAAAAAGGTTTTATCGTTAACCTTATTATATACCTTGTATCTCTCGGGATAAGCAGAAAAAATCTCCATTACTCTTTCTTACATATCTCTTTTGCCGGAACACGTTTGTCTGTGTCAAAGTTACTATAGATTGATAAAGTTTTTTTTTTTACAAAAACATCATGCTTTTGTATCTCTAGGCCTGTGGGAAATTAGTCTAGCAATAATGGAAATACTCAAACAGTAAATATATACTTTTATCGAATTCTGGATACTTTACGTAGTCCGTAGTATTGTCAAAGGAAAATATATTGAGGAAGCCTGTAAATCTTAAAGAGTGTGCCGCGTTTTCAATAAAGCTAAAATACAATAGAAGGTTTCATAGCGCAGTGATAGATGTTTGGTACAGGACAGGAACAACAAATATTGAGGATAATTTTTAATAATCCTTACATATCTTTTTTTTTGTGTACTGTATAGGCTCTCAGCGCATTGACCACAATTTCACCTGATGTTAAGTGATGCTACCAGAATAAACGTATTGGTGCTTGCCGATCGATTTTTATCAATTTTGTTAAAAAAATGCACTGCCACCATCCTATGGATTCCTCACAAAGTTTTCCTTCGATCAGACTCGGACAGATGGTGTTCGAACATACGTCTATCGACACGAAACCTGACCACACTAATAACTAAGCCATAGTCGCATTAAAAATACTTTTTTGATTGAATTAATATTTACCTACCTTAGGAAATAGTCATGTACAAACTCCTGATTTTCATCGAGCCAGGCTTCTGTACGAGCACATTCAGCGTCGTAGCAAGTGGGCGCGGGCATACCTCCGCCCGCGCCACTTGCAGGTTCTTCTATGCTCCGCAATTGAAGACCTGTAACCAAAAGAAATCAATATGAATTTACATATTACAATACTACAAAAATACATTAAAGTCTTTGAAATGATCAATCAGATCTTAATGTTTATTAATATTTTCTTTTCTTTCAACAATAAAACGTCCACTACTGGAGACAGGTCTCCACCATTAAGGAGGCTATTGCCATAATCGTCACACTTGGCAGGCGGGTTGGCGATCCACTGGAGCCACGCGGTTGAATGCTTCGCGTTCCTGTGTTGCTCCAACAAGGTGGCGAGAGGAACCGGGGGGTTTAGTGGGTAGTGGTCAACGGCGCTTTTCACCGCGAGTCCCACACTAATTCTGTGTGACTTGCGTGTGAGAGACTGTCACACGTCATCGGTCGGTTCCAGTCTCACCTGATTGGGTACTTCCCCTTTTGGGTCTGACTGGACAGCAAGTGCGTAAATGCATTACCCTCGAAAAAAAAAAAAAAAAAAAAAAGCGGGTTGGCGATCGCAGTGAGGTGTTTTACGTAACCAGAGGTTCATATCCCTTGGTCACATTTTACGACACCCCACGGGAAGATATGGGGTGGTACAATTCTTAGCAGGCACCACACGGCATGTTTACTTTTTCTAAATTCATTGTGGATAAAGTTATTTTTTTAAAGCAGGCAGTTCGAGCAGTTTATAATATGGAACGTCAGGAATCAGTTTAAAACATTTTTCCGGAATATAGTATCATAACTTTGCTCTCCTTGATATATATGTGCGCAAAAATTTAGACAAGCTTGATCTTGTAAACGATCGGAATAATTTTAATAAAAGGATTAACATAAATTAACCTTATCATGTTATAAAAGTTACTATAAAAGTTATAAAATTAATAAAAGGCTTTTTTTTTTTGGGTAATAGTGTTAGGTTTTACAATAAGGTCCCAAACAGTATTAACGATTTACAGGACATATGAAATATTTAAGCTATTTATTATTGGTTATTTTAATAAAATAATGGAATCTAGATATAAACCATTTTAATAGCTCGTTTCAAAGATCGTTTAAAATATTCTAAAATAGGTAATTAAAAGTATTTGGCACAGTATCGCCGGGTCTTTACCAAACTTTTTGATTTACTTCACATAACAGCAAATAATGCTAAAGATTTTAAGTTAGAACTTAACTGAAGCTTGGATTACGCTATATAAAGGAAGAAAGAAGCAAACGAATAGCACGCGGCACAATATTTTAGACTCACCACCGATCATAAAGTTAGAATTATTTGAAACAGGCAATACAAGTAAAAATGCCAATAACAATATCGACTTCGTTGCTTGACATGTTTTAACTGTTTGAAAAAGCTGGCTCTTGCTATTTTAACCACATTTTCGTTTGCTTTTGCCTGCGAGTCATTATTTTAAGTAATGAATAACATTAAAGATTCGCTTAGATACCGTTTGAGAGATGACTTCGGGTCAGCATATAGCGTTCTGTTAAAATTAACATCATACAATTCTAATACATGTTATTTATTTATCATCTAGTCTGCAACAACAGAAGACACAGTAATGTAACTTTTATTTGAATTACATATGTAACTGAAACATGTATTATTAAAATTACAAAATGTTCATTTTGTAGTAAATAAAGAGTTGAATATTTAGTATTATTATTTTGAAAATTATTCAAAGTTCAAATGTCAATTTATGTCAAATTATTTGATAACAAGTATATGGCCGGCCTCATAAAAACATTTATTTAGAAAAAAATGGCACATTTATAAATAAAGGTTAACCACCCCTTCGCTACGTAATATAAGAGACATTACACAGTTCATTTGGCGCGTCATCCTTCCACAGATCACAGCAACCGCAAAGGTCAAAGTACATCGATGAAATTCTATTCAAATACTTAAATAATTAAAATTATATATATATATATATATATTTATATATTTCAATAAATGCCAATATTATGTTGACGAAACACTGACATGACCAATGTTTTATGATCATTTTTTTATTTTTAACTAACACGTAGGTACGTATTTATAGGTTCGAACATAAGCGATATTAAAATGTATTGAGATTCGAATCAGCTACTCTATCTATGTCAGTGAATAAATATATCCAAAATAATAATAAATATAAGCGATGATGGCTTAGTTGGTAGTGCGGTCGGATTTTGCGTCAATCGACGCGGGTTCTAACCCATCTATTCAACTCAAAATCAGCCTCAGGTTTCGATGAAGAAAAACATCGTGAGGAAACCATAGCATGGTGTTAGGTCATTTTCTGGGTAAGGGGGAGTTCAAGTAATACGTAACGAATTCGAGGGGGAAAACGTTACGGCGCGTTACATGGGAGAAGGTGGGCGACAAAATCTTCAAAAATTGCGTTACGTAATACTTGAAGGCCTCCTAACTACCGGTCTCAAGTTTAAAAACCTGTCACTTGAGAATAAGTACCTCTACGCTTAGTATGTTTAACATCCTGGACCACATCGTCACTTAACATCAGGTGAAATTGTAGACAAAGCCCTGAGCCTATACCGTGTAAAAACAATTCATAGGTAAGTAACGAAATATCCGACTGTATTACATCTTTAAACTACATAAGCGAAATATCATTCACCGACTTACTAGTTTACTTAGTGACTCATCACGAAATCTTTATAACTATTATATAATACCCGATTTACTTGAAATTTAGCATAGTCAATCTTTACCCGATGTGGACGGTCATTATGAACGGATTCTACGAAAATCCTATTCAAAAATTAATTTTTTAATTTTTTTATCGCTATAAAATACTTAGCTTCAAATAAAACAGACCGAAAATTGTTATATAAGAAAACAAAGTAAAATTATGTGTTACTGATAGGAACGGATTAAGAACAAGGACAAAAGAAAATAAACACAGTTGTTAAACGTATACTATACATTTTTACAAAACGAATACTAAGTTAATTGGTAAGTGGTAGAGTAATAACTAAACTAAATTTCATAACTATTATTATTCGCCTTGGTATTTGTAGGGCAATGTGATGAGGTGAGATCACAATCTCTCGCCGTTTGCGCTGTTCCCGCATTACATTGTTAAGCAAAAATACTGCTTATTCATTTTGAAGCGATGATGGCGCAGTGGATAGTGCGGGCGGATTCCGCGTCAATAGACGCGGGTTCAAACCCACCTATCCAACTTTAAAATCAGCCTGAGCTTTCGGTGAAGGAGAACACTGTAAGACCATAGCATGGTGGTAGGACATTTTCTAACAATCCCCACCTGGGTAGCTACCACCCTCAAGTACGAAAACCTGTCGCCAAATATCAATAGGTGTGTTCCGGCAGCTTCATTTGAGAACCAGTATCTAGGTTTAGTGTGTTTACCATCCTGAACCACATGGTCACTTAACATCTGCTGTGATTGTGGTCAAACACTGAGCCTATACCATGTAAAAAAAACCATGTAGTTTTTTTTCAAAACTCATACAAGATACCAATTTATTCACTTTAACTAACGTAGTTCGATTTTCCCTACAGGGAATAGTAGCAACAGTTTCTGTATTTTTAGACAAATAACTACTGTGTACCCGCGGCTGCTCATGCGTTTCATATGTTCTTCACTGTGTTTTATTTTTTTTTTATACGGAACCCTAATTAATTTTATTATTTTTTCTGGTACTCGGAAAAAGTAAAACTTTTTCTCACAAATTCAAACACTTGTCAGAGAAACTGTGCGTTGAATCGGATTTTATTCGAAATAGCTGTCTGCCCGCGGCTTCCCCCGCGTTTCATTTATTTTTCACTGCCTTTTAATTATAATATTTTATACGGAACCATAATTATTTTCCTAAAAAAATAGTACTAAGATAACGTAAAAATATTTCTGATAAATTATAGCACTTGCCCGTAAAGCTGCATTGATTCGAATATTTACGAGTTTTTTTTTAAGCGGAACCCTAATTATTTTAAAAAATTGAAAGTAACCTAAGTTACCCGGAGTAATTTCATCTATCTACCAAAAAAAGTCCCGTCAAAATCGGTCCTGCCGTTCCGGAAGTTACCCATTACAAACAAACAGAGAAAAAAAAATTTAATCGTCTTTTCGGTATAGGTATGGTATATACATTCATATCTATATAGTAAAAAAAATTTTGACATGACAAACAGACAGTTCAATTTTTTTATTAGTATAGTTTATATAAGATTATATAAGAAAATTAATCAGGTTCACTCATCTCAATTAGATAACATGTGTATTTAAATAATTTTATTAAGTTATAAATTATTCGATTCTCCGTCATTCATTACTACCCATTGGAATATGACCTTTTGTTTTTTCCTTCAAACCAAATCCATATGTACGGCTGCGTGCAGACTATCTGAGCAGCCTCGGGAAGCAGCAACATGTATGGGCAAATGGTCGGTCAGTAACGACGTGCCTCGACTGACTTATGTACGCGCTGCCTCATCGAAGCGCTATATACTATACTATAGTAGCTTGTGTATAGGTAAATGTAGCACTGAGAACCTAGGCTAACCGCAAGTGTTTACAGATTTCATAATACAAAAATTGTTAATTGTAATCGAGAAAAATAATAATAGAGAAACTTCTAGTTTTGTTTCAGTTTTTTTTCTTTCAATCAAAATTAATATATTTGACCGATATACATATGAATTAGTATTAAAGTGGCCACTCGATTAGCAGAAATAGATACACGCTGTCTAAATTTGCTTTTGTTATTTATTGGTTTTTATTTCACTATTAGATAAAACATTCTCACGTGATTAGACTCTAATGTCTTAAACGAAGTCGTAAATAAGACATTTTGAACATTACCATAACACACACAGCGAAAAACCCCTTAGTATTTCGTCTTTACGTCTCATTTCGAGATTAACCATTATATATTGTTATCTATCAGCTTTTTTTATTAAGTTTTTATGTTTATAGATCGACTTGACGTCAGTGACTGTCGCACCAATCTTTGGATTTTGCTTACCAGCTAGTGACATTCAGTAATTTTAGCACTTGTGCGTAAAAAAGCTACATACACCAGGTTGGCAATCGTCTCGCGGCATACGAACGAGACCGCATGCCGGAGACTGTTGCTCCTGTGAGTACTCGGCTAATCATATATTTTGTGTGTACGTGCCTCGGTGCATGACCTCTTACCGATCACCTGTTGATTGTTTACTTAAGGGCCGACGTAACCTTCTAACACTAATTCGGTACAAACATTACCAAACAAGAATTGTAATTGAAATTGGTGTCGACAATTTTGTTAGTAGTAGTGTTTAATTACCTTGGGAAATTATTTAGGATGAATATTTCATTTTTTGTGTAATCGTATATTCTTGAGTTATTTGTCATATGTAAACATAACGGTATATTTATTTATAATTATAAATAAACATTGTTAAAGCTAAGTTAATTTTAACGTTAACTTTTCAGGTGTAGACCTTTCAGACTTTTCAGACCTTGACAAAAATGATAACGTAATTTTTTTAAATTTTCGCATTCCATATTAAATGCACCTCGGTTGGTGAAACCCAGCCGAAACGTCGGGATAGGAAAAACGAAAGGTAACGCATGTAAACCCGTTGTTTAATAATTGCATTTAGACATTGATAAATTTTACACTTTTTTTTTGTGCTTGCTTACGAATATATGGAGGCGATTTATAAGATGATGAAAATATGGTCTGAAAAAACAAACACTTTAAACTGAATTTGCCTTTGTAAAATCAAAGAAATTTCTATATTATACAATTATTAGACTTTACTAGATTATTTTTTCTAATTGTCTATTAATACAATTGAAAGTTATAAAATTTACGTGATTATAATGAACCCACAAGAATTTAAAGCTTAACTCATCTATTCCCAAATTCCATATTTATAGTCTTAATGATTAAAGGAAGTGGTTATGACGTGGTATTTTTATAATATATTTGGATTGAATTAAGTTGAAATCGAATTAAAACATAAGTATCCTTACTTATAAGTCTTCTTTACATACAAACATATATTTTACGTTAAGTAAAAATAATACCTTCGTCCTTACATATACCTAGTTTATTAAATAACAGACATTAAAGACGAATTTATGATCGCATGTTGTTAATTATAACTAGCAAAGATAAATATATATTTTGCCTAATTGAAATTGACACAAAATGGCGTGTGTGCGGCTAAACAATAATTATGGTACATTGTTGACAATATCAAAATGTTGTAGTATGTATGTACATACATTAAAAGTTGGATATTATCGAAACTAATAAATAAAATTGAGGTGTCTGTTTTTGATGTCAAAATTACATTTTTTACTAAATAGATATGAATGTATGTATACACGATACCAATACGAAAAATACAATTGTTAAAATTTTTGTCTGTCTGATTGTTCCAAGTAATCTTCGGAACGGCTGGCCAGATTTTGACGTGTTTTTTTTTGGTAGATAGCTGAAGTTACTCCGGGTAACTTAGGGTACTTTTTACTTTCGAAAATAATTAGAGTTCCGTGTAAAAAAATTAAAACTCATAAAAAATTGAATATAATTCGATTCAATGCACAGTTTGCCTGTAGCAAGTGCTTAAATTTACGAGTAATATATTTACTTTATCTTAATACTAAAGAATTTTTAGAAAACTAATTAGGGTTCCGTATAAAAAAATTAAAACGTAGTGAAGAACATAAGAAACGCGGGCGCAGCCGCAGGCACACAACTAGTAATAAATAAAATTAAGTATATAATATTCGTTAACTATTAAATCCAAACAAAATCTCATTTGTGACATATTTTATTATACATATAGTATAATTTAAACAAAAACCATAAAAAGTTTATCTATTTTCAAAGGTTTTAGTTGTTCGAGATTTACAGTATCTTAATACGCAAATCATCGTCTCATTTAAATATTTCCTTATTTTAATTTTCATCCAATTAATTAAAACCAGCTTTCCCATTCACGCAGTCATTAGATTGTAGAGTTAATATACGACATTAAAGTAATCTTACCGAATAAATAGAAATTTATAGACGTGATTTATGTTTAATCTATACTAAAAAATAAATAAAACTGGAGTGTCTGTAACTGTCTAATTTTTTTTTTCTAATAAGTATGAATGTACATACAATATCAACAGCAAAAATACAATTTTTTAAATTTTTGTCTGTCTGTCTATCTGTCTGTTTGTTCCGGGTAATCTTCGGAACGGCTGGAAAAATTTTGACGTGACTTTTTTTGGTAGATAGCTGAAGTTACTCCGGGTAACTTAGAGTACTTTTAATTTTCGTAAATAGTTAGGGTTACAGGTAAAAAAAAAAAAAAAACTCATAAAAAATTAAATAAAATCCGATTCTGTGCACAGTTTTACGTGCAAGTGCTTGAATTTATGAGAAATATATTCACTTTATCTTAATACTAAAGAATTTTTAGGAAAATAGGGTTCCGTATAAAAAAAAAATCGCAGTGAAGAACATAAGAAACGCGGGTGCAGTCGCGGGCACACAGCTAGTCTTTTCAAATTTTTATACATGTAACATGTCCGCTATTTATCACAAGATAATATAAAAAATGTTTTTTTATTTTAAAAAAATTGTAAAAGTTTGTAAATTTTTAGGCGAAACTATCTGTTCGTTATAAGATAAACTAGAATGTAAAATTCGACGAGAGTTGTGGATCAGTGACGGATTTAAGCTTAGGGCCTTAAAGACGGAACCAAGGTGGCAAATTTTAAAGAAACGAATTAGGTATCGTAAATAAAATAAAAATGAAAAAAATGTTTATTGGAATGATTTAGAGCAATAGAACTACGTAGAAAACTGCCTACTTAGATCTATATACATATTTTAGCTAGGATTAATACATAATAAGCCTTTTTTATATTTTTATTATTATATGTACTGTATAAAAAAATTAAAAAAATCACTCTTTAATAGAAAAACAAACTAAAGAGTAAAAAGTAAAAAAAATTGTGGCGTGCTTTTTATGATATATTTGTAATAAATCTACTTTGACCAATATGAAAGAAATAAAGTGAGATTGTGGTCAAAGCACTGAGCATATATCGTGTAAAAAATATATCTGTCAATAACAAATTACATTAATAATTACTCTTCGAACATACGTGGGATTTTAATAGGGTTAGCTGCCAAATTTAACGAATTTTACACAATATTAACAAATCCTAATTCGATTACGGTACAAATTAACCGCTATTTTTTTATATTCTAGTAAATCATCCATTCAATTGAAAGACGTCCACTACTGAACATAGGTCTCCCCCAAAGATCTCCACAACGACCGGTCTTGCGCCACCTGCATCAAGCGGATTCCCGTGACCTTTACCAGGTCGTCGGTCCACCTTGTGGGGAGGCCTACCACGATCCTAATCCCAATGATACCGGCCAGGTTATTACAACAAACTTATGAAATTATTGGATTCTCATCGGTCTTTGATAAATAAGAAAAGTTACAATTTAATCCGATGTATTGAAATGGCCGAAAATCGTGTTTGGAGATTCCGAAGATATATAGATAAGAGAGGTACAGATGGAAAAATAAAAGCGTATTAATAAAATATGATAATTAGAAGCTAATCTATTCGAAGTTACGGTAATACTAGCTTCGGTAGTTTCGTTAACGTTTTATAAAATATATAGATAATATATTAGTGATGAAAAGGAATTTAATGTATTAGCATATTTGAATATGATTATTCCAGGAGATTATCTCAAACACTTGTTATTAGTTTTTTAGGCAAAACCATTTTCTATGACGGCCTAATGTGAACATTCAGTTGTCTCATTAATATTACACAAAATTTGTATTACAAATGTTAATTGACCAACGGGAGACACAATACAATGTACTAGAATTAAACAAAGTTTAAGGTGACCATCGCTAAATGTCGAATTTGTATAAATTCATAACATAACTGAATACAAATTATATTTAAACAGTAGCAAATATGCATTATAATCTATAAATAAATTAAAATTAATACATGCATCACATTGTGTTACGTAAAAACAATCAAAAGAAAATACATATGTTATTAATTATATTATCAAAATATAAAGTATTATTATAATTTAACGTGAATGCTTAAATTCCTTAAACGAGTAGCTGTTCTCGTGGCTTCGTTATCTTAAATGATTAAAATGTTTTTAATGATTTTGTTTTTCACAAACGGAAAAACATTCTAATCTCTACTAAACTATGGGTCCAAATGGAAAGACTTTGATCTTAATTATGACGACAACAATGTTTATTTTGGGATTCATGACGATAGTTGCATGTAAGGACATTTGAAATACAGCGTTAACGATCAGATTTAGTGTCGAACTAATTCTAAATTCCCCAATTAAATTTAATGGTTAAACAAGGTTCATCATTATTTATATTAAATTTTTATTCTTTATGTTATTATTCTTGTATACAATGTTCTAAACTGAATTTAATATGACAAAGAATTGAATTACACTGGAAAAACTTCACTCATATCTGTGTACAACTTTGATGAGCGACGGGGGTAACAATAAAGTATTATTCAACACAAAGAAACAAAAAAACAAATATATCACACCGCGACCCTGCGGCACGTGGACTATCATCTGAGCTGTTTTATATTAATGAAATTTCCATACTAACACCGTTCTACTTGTTCTACTGTGCATAACATTTGCATCTTTATTATTTATTTAAGTATCAAACACCAACACACGAACAATGTAATTTTGATTAAAGGCCCTTTAAATAAGTAGTACTATATCGCTTACTATTTCGATTCGAACAGTGAATAAACTTAAATACGCATGTATATTACAAAATTACCCCCTATTAAAATATCAACAATGCGATCACGTATTTTGTTATTGGATTTTAATTTTTTACACGTATTATTTTTTCTGCCCATTTTATTTATTCCGTTTAAAGGTCATTATGCTGAACATTATTAAAGGTGAGAAATACTTGATTTAGCTACCATAGATTCGTAAAAATGGAATCAGTTTGGTTATTTGTACGTATATGATTGAAAATTATTAATAGTGGAATGAAATGTGTCTACCCTGCATATTTCCGAATTTATTTTGATTGTAGAAATAACGAACGACAATGAAGTGGTTGTTTGATTATTATTTAATTAAAATATAATAAATAGTCAATCAAATATAATCAATAGAAGTTGGTAGTACGATCGGTTTCAACGTAAACGGACGCGGGTTCGAGCTCACCTAATTCAACTCAAAAAATGAGCTTGAGCTTTCGGCGATAAAAACCATCGTGAGAAAACATAGCACAAAAGTAGCTATCCCCTTCAAGTCTGAAAACCTGTCGCCCAATACCAATAGGTGTGTTCCAGCAAGTGATAAACTAGGCTTAGTGTGTTTACCATCCTGGACCGCATTGTCACTTAACATCAGTCGAGATTATGTTCAAAGTATTATTTCTATACATAGTAAACAAAAAATAACATTATTGGCATAAGTCATTCATAATGATTACTGTGAAAATGATAATATCAGTGATACTGAAAAAATATTCGATTTTATTCATTGTCAATTACATTCGTTTAATTATCAAAATAATTTACAATGATTTCATTAATTTTAAAAGTACAACACAGGTGACCTACCATAAATTTTACGGCATTATTGATATAAGCATACAAACATCACCATAATACTTAATGGTTTAGTTAACAGAATTAATAATACAATAACAGACACGTGAAATTCCAAACATTCTAATAATTCATGTATAACTAGAAAAGAAACATTCCAGAAATAACACATTTATTTCTTGGCTACTAATTTATTTCTTAGTCATTAGAAGACAAGATCGACAATATAGATAATAGATAATTATGTTAAAAAATCAAAGATAGGTATGAACATTTTACAACAGTTTAAAATTATCAATGATTCGTATAACCTTAACTAACAAAAGGACTATTTAAATATGCTCTTTGTAATTATATAGCGGGTGTTTTAAATAACGCATCGTTTTTTTTTTTCCCAACGTCCAAAATACAGACAGGAGAAACATTATTTTCCGGTTCGACTGTATAGAAACATTTGTAATGAATACGTATCAGGATTTTGAAATTACTCTTGTAACTTTATAGAACAATTTGACTCATTTTTCATATACAATTGGGATTATTCTATGATTTTGTCGTCCTATGTTTTTAGTGATTCTACACAACGAATGAATCAATTTATTAGTCTTTCAAGTACCGATTGTACGCAACATTCATACAAAAATTAAATTAATTTTAACATTAGTCACACTAACAATATACATTCTAATAAAGAGTAAATGAGATTAATATACATCTGTGTAATCAATGGACATTTTTTTTTCTAATAAATATTACTATGTAAGGAAATACGAAGTAAATTACTTATTTTACCTGAATAAAAACAAAGTTGTATTTAAAGAAAGAAATGATAATTCCGTTTTAGAGAAATCAGTAGAACATTTTATCAGTTATGAATAAATCTTCTCAAATTTCCCTAAATAGACATACACATCCTTCTATAAAAATGGTACCTCATTCACAGAATTTAATTAAAATTCAAGAAATTAATTATTAGTATAACTAATAACTCAAACGCACGCACAACAAACGCACAACTCATGTTAATTTAACAGTCAGTTATTTCTGCAAAAGTGTATTCTCTAAGAATACGTACTCGAGAGTGTCATAAAAATCCTGTAAAATTTTATGACGCGTGTATTCTCTTTGATACTTGATATAACAGCAGCAGCAGTAGACTGAAAATGTTTTATGCCCAGTCCACTTTATTACCCTGGTTTGTCGGCAGGACAACCGGTAGGGTTGAAACATTTCCAAATTTCGTGATAACTAACCGAGCAGTTAAACATGAGGAATCCTGACGTCAGAGTGTAAATTTTCCAGAAACCGCAAATTCACGTAAAATGTTTTCCCGAACCGGGTATAATTTGTACAACGCTGACAACAATTTTATACGTGATTACAAATTTACATGTAAAACCTTTTTGGCATTGTTTTTGCTTTAAATAAAAAGTATTTTAATAATTTGTGTTGATCACAATATTGCAATTTTCATATAATATGTTTTCCCTTTTTTTAGAATTATGATACATGTTTGACAAGTCTAGAAACACTATTGAATGGCGTAATTTGGTATGGTTCAGCAATGTGTGTAGTTTTGAGGTAATTTTGTACAACTACATATGTATATCATTATATCGTTTTCAGAGACATAGTAGAGCGCTAGTGCCTCACATAATATAATGATTTATTATGATATTTACATCTACCTAAGTTATAGATAAAGGAGAAAGTAGGTCATGAAATATAATTAACCCTTCAAAGTTTGAGGTACAAAAGAATTTGTAAAATATTTATTATGTCGTATATATACGATAGATGTATTACGATTTTCTTGTAATCTTTCTTAAATGAAATTAAATTCTTCGTTCTGGATGAAGTAAACGTTTAAACAGAGAATGACACTCAAAAGTAATGGAATGAGTAAATTAAAAAAATATAATACAATACTCTTCTAATGCTAAATGTGAACTAGAAACAAACTTAATAATTTTTCTTTAGATCAAACCAAACGTCAGGGCTTCCAGCTGTCTAAATAACAGAACAATGGGCTAAGACAGATTAATGTACCTTACACAATAACTCTTTTCATATCTTTTATGATCGTTTATAACAAAAAATGAAAGATGTGTGTTTTCAATTAAATCTTATAAACGATACAAACCACCTTTGTACTATCCTTTTAGCGTTTTGAATGGATTTTATTTTGCTTCATAAAACTCATCTTCGTGGATAATTATCAGGTGAGAGATTATCAAATTAAGAACATTCTACATACTCAATAGTTACCCCTAATGAGGACCTATGAAATACTCTACTATCATAACATTTGTTAATCAGTTTTTTTTTAACTTATACGCAGCCCCATTCGGACTTATGTCGGAATCCTGTGATGAGCCTTAAATTTTAGTTATATAATTACAATTTAGACATACAATGTGTCTAAAGAGCCACGTTTGGCTGTGCATCGGGGTGTGCTAATCCCTATACTTATGTATGGTAGTGAATGCTGGATCCGGCAGAGGAAACATTAAACCAAGATGCAATAGAAATGAGAAATATAAGATGTATAGCTGGTATGAGAATGATAGATAAAGTAAGGAATAGTATGATATAAGGAACATTCTGGTGTGGTGGAAGATGTAGTGCCAAAGATGGAGAAAGAGATGCTTAATTTATATGGGCATGTAGAGGATGGATGAAAGGAGATTGACGAAACAAAATTACAAGGCAAGTGTGACCTGACAAACTAGTAAGGGTCGTCCTGCGAACGTATATCGATCAAATCGAGGACATTCTGGAGAACGGCCAGGCAAAAGTACCCGTAACTGAAGATAATATATGAACGTGTTTATGAAAGTAGAAGAAGCGAAAGACGTGTGTCAGGATCGTAGCAAGTGGAAGGATGTGGTATCTGTCTACCCTTATGGGAGAGAGGCATAACGTTACGTATGTATGTAACATAAAAAAGAAATAGTCGAAATATTTTACGATATTATCAAAGTCAATTTATTTCACCAAGCTGCCAGAGCTGCAGTTTGATTACCTCGCTTCCTACTGGATGTCTTTCGCCATTACGTCTAGCTAACTACCATCAAAATAAAAAGAAACACATTTTTATTCTAAACTCAAGTATTCCCCACGTTATAAGTAAGCAAAAGTTTAACTAAAGAACGTTATAACTCAAACCTTCAAAAGACCTTAATCTGAAGCATGATAAAACTATAGTAATCAATTAGGATCAAAAAGGTTGTCCGTGAGGAACACTAAGCCATAATAATGAAGGTTGAAACATTTCAGGTTGTATGAGAAATGAATACATAAAAACAAAATTATATTATTACGTATAGTAGATGTTAGAGTTGGAATAAGTTTAGTCACAAGGGAAATCAATTTTTAAACCATCAATGTTCATTTGAATAGAACGATAAAAGATGATCAAAAAACTAGGTTTGATAGAAACATATTTGATACGTAGATTACTATTAAAATAGTGTGAAAGCATTATTTATATTCAGATTTCTAAAACTCAAAATATTAACAATTATTTAATTTTTTTAATATTTGTTAACGAAAGATTGTGAACCCCACGCTGAAGTCTTTAGACCGGACGTTTTGTCTTATTTTAAAATAAATAAACATAAGATTTAACCCACAATTTTTTAATAAACTTGTTGCTATGTAATATAAGGTTTTATCTGTTAGTGTTATTAATGCTATAAAACCCCAAAAGAAGTTGCAAAGGAAGAAGTGTACAACAATCGAACGACTTTGTAGGACTTCAAGAAGTTGTATCAGATAAGGTTCATATTATTGTATCTAAGCTTGTTAGTAAAGTTACTCTTTAGTTATGTAAACTCCGTATCCTTACAAAGTACTATTATTTACCAGAATTTCAACTGATTCAATATTACACGAGCTGTATATTTTTGTGTAATTCGTTTATTCTTAATCTTTGATATGTAACAAAACTGTCCATCCATACATTCAACAGAAAGACGTCCACTGCTGGATATTTGTAGGTCTCCTCCAAAGATCTCCACGACGACCGGTATTGCGCCACCCGCATCCAGCGGATTCTACGACCTTCACCAGGTCGTCGGTCCACCTTGTGGGGGGCCTATCAACGCTAAGTCTTCCGGTGCGTGGTACCAATTCGAGAACCCGTTGGCCCCATTGGGCATCGTTTCTGTGAGCAATGTGCCCCCCAGCCCAGCCCACCGCCAGTTTAGTTTAGCAATTCTTCGGGCAATGTCGGTTACTTTGT
The DNA here is from genome assembly GCA_014132275.2 of Samia ricini. Taxonomy (NCBI): domain Eukaryota; kingdom Metazoa; phylum Arthropoda; class Insecta; order Lepidoptera; family Saturniidae; genus Samia; species Samia ricini. The sequence continues at coordinate 9,749,613 of AP028159.1, forward strand.
TTCTTCTGAGGATCTCCTCATTTCTGTAATGTAAACTTATTTTTAAAGAGTTGGCAACACACACGTGATTCCTCTGGTGTTACAGGCTACGATAACCGCTTACCATCAGGCGGATCGTATGCCTGTTGGCCACTTATGTGGTATAAAAAAATATGATTAGCTTTATCCGCGGTTGTTAGTATAGTATAAAAATATATTAAGTATATAAATTGATAAATAAACTTTTTAAAAGTACATTATAAATTGAACTAATATTTAGCTACGTAAAGTCTCGTTTTAATAAATAAATCTCGTCTTTCCATTCACTCCTACTTATTTTAATCAGGCCAAGTTTTAAACGTTTCAGACGTATTGTAATTTATAGATACGATAGAAATGCAAATCGATAGCTGTAGTAGCATATAGCCGTCTTATACATAACACAGTCAACAGTGTTTATTGGTAATACAGGCGCAGCGTCCGATCTCATCAGACTATAACAGAATCCCTTATCAGACATCTCGTGGACTTGACACAAATATCATTTCGTAAGATATGTAACGTGAGAGTACACCCACTTATCGGTGGTGTAAACATATAAATAGTAATCCATTAGAAACTGGAGAATAACGTGTGCTCCTTGTTGTTCGTGCGGATACACTACAGAGTTTGTATGTCACTCTTATTACAAGCGTACACCGAAAATTTTTATACTTATATCCCTGGAGAAAATTTAATAGAAATTCTTTTATTTAAATTAATTTTTATGTATGAATTTTTACTGATATTACATTTTTATGGAGTAACAAAATTAGTCAGAGTTTTTCTCGTATAAAATTATCGATGCTCTATTGTTAGTATTTTAATCGAAAAGAGCTAGGTTTTTTTTTAATATTTTACATGTACACAATCCATAATTTCGTTCGCGTGAATTTGTAAGGATAGACTATGTAGACTAGATCGAACCTAAATATCATTTTCTGTGTTCGTCCAAAAAACGAAATTAAAATCGTTCCAATAAATTCCCATTGTAGCGATAAGTAGAAAATGTATCATGTTATTTTATATTTACACAGGCAGACTAGGAAAGTTAATTGAAAATGAAAGTAAATGCGTATAATTGTGATTTATTATTTTTATACATTGATAAATGGCAGCCCGTGTGACCGTTGTAATCTATTCGTTGTATTACGAGGTAGCGGACACATGAGAGGTTTATCGATTTGACGATAACCCGGCGGTCAAATATGTGGAATAAACTGTGTAGCCTTTTATTTATAATAAAACCGCATTCAATAGAGGAAATTAAATTGGCCGTAAAAGCAGTCTTTGTAAAAGTAAAGAAATGAGGTATTCCAGTACCCGTTTGGCTTCAAACTGCGCAGATATGGCGTCGTAAAAATTATAATAACAAGCGTGTGATAAACATGCTTGAATGTGATATTTTAATGAAATATTTGAAAGCGTTCTACGGTAAATGTGTACCTATAACTGTATATTGACGTATAAAAAAATAAGGCAGCCATGGACACTGCCGACAAAAGCGAAAACTCGAAACTTTGGAAACACTGATTTTTAATGTTTATATTATATTATGAATAATTACAATTTAATAATTTGTTAGATAAAATTAAAAAGCTTACAAAGCGCCAGCCAGCACTCAACAGCCAACTTTTACTTGACATACTATAGCATGTTGACGGCTGACATAATAACAGTGTAGGTGACGCAAATCTATAAGTTTTCCCCTACCGACTCAACACGGCTAAATATATTTTCACTTAAAAAATGGATTGTATTTTAATTTCCATTTTAATAGGGCCTATGCTTTGATACCATTCAGAGCAAAATCAGCAAATTTTTACGCGGTTTTCATATAGTGTTACACTGATTTTTTTTTTTCATTTATATTTAACAAAAAAATGCAGCCATACATAAATAACACACACTGGACTTATTCAGTATATATCCAATGTGAACCACTATCTAATCTAAATCCACTAAAGTAACATACGTCTATTTTATTCTATATCTAGTTTATTGAAAAGACAAAGAACTATTTAGTTAGATTGTCCTATTAGTGTTTGCCGTATGAAACGAAGATAAAGGATCAGAATTTATCCGCTTATTTCGAAATAAAATGATGGCAACTTAAAAGTTTATCAAGAGAAAAATATTATATCAGTATATTCATTCTCTGATTTTAAATACTCTGACTAAAAAAATAACGTGAAAGGCAAAAAAACTGACTAAAAATTGTAACTGTGCATAAAAAACATCATACAGTTGACCCCGTATTCAGTTAGGTCATGTCGCTTTAATACTCTAATTTAAAATATAAATTTATCCATACAAAATGTAGGTACTTCACGATCCTTGAAAGTGTTTTAATGGAGCGTTTCGTTTCATACAAAATTAAGTTTTTATTAGTAGAGCGGTGTAACAATCTTAAAAGTTCACCGTAACCCAAGACCCGAGCGATCTGCAGTAATCCAATTATGAGCGAGTGCACTAGAAAATAAACTTAGTTTTATTCGAGCGGAATGGAAATATTTAAATAGCTCAGTGCGAGTTCTATCCAAACCAGTGGTTTTCAACCTTTTCTTGACGAGGGCCCACTTTACTTTATCTGTTGATAGCTGGGACCACGATGAACTCAAGACAAACACATGAGTCAATAGAAAATATTTTTACTAGAAATTTATCTTTTGAATTAATGTTACTTTTGAGCTTGCTTCTCGTTCACAAGATCGGTAATTTCTAGAATAATATATACTCAAATCGAATACTCCAGTACCTGCGTTTTTACCAAACCTACTCACTACTCGACACGTGGGCATATGCATCTACGGCGAAATTTAACAACATATTTTGGCTCCTGCGGACCAACGGTAGTGTGCGAACCAAAAGGTTAGGAACCATTGATCCAAACAAAGATGAAAACATTTACTTATGAAAATTCAAAACTTGCATAATATAATTTTTACAATTATTCAAATAACATATTCAGTTTATATTACAATATGAACTAGTTTATACGCTACTTTAGTGTCTTAATAAAAAATCAACAATTATTACATTTCATGTCTTCTATTTACATACACTTAAAATAGATTTAAACATTGATAACTAACGTATCGTTGAATATTTTAATATTAATAACATAATCATTTCGTAATGCCCCGCCGTATGGTGCCGAATAATCCCTTGTTGCTCGTTATGACAAAAATTTTGATGCTCCCTCGGATTTCATTATTATCAAAAAAACAAATTTAAATACATATTTCAATAAAACATAATTTTATAATAAGCTTATCCTTTTTAAGAAGTCTCTATTTATTTTTCAGAAACTGCCCATTTAATGGACCTGAAAATATTATATAAAAAAACAGTAGGTTGCTTAAATTAATATAAAAATAATTACAACAATTTACTTGCAGTAATTGTCTATCATTAAATCATATACTGACCACAAAAATACTACGTAATAATTGTCTTTCAATTACCTATACAAGTACTTAAAATGGTTTTTTTTTATATAATCAGAACCTGTCATGACGGACTGTCTAGTTATTATAAATAAAATTCGAGTGCACAAGAAAACCGGCGTATTCCAAAGGACAAAAAACTGTCTAGATAATAAATAAAAAAAGGAATGAATTAACAATAAAGTAACAACCATGCATACACCATACATACAAATATTAAACACGTAGCATATAACATAACTACTGTGGATAAAGACGCTTGTATGTGTCCGTTATAGACACGTTACTTTTTATTTTATATATTTGTAATTATTACGCGTATAATTTTAATCTATATATTGTTGGAAAAAATTGTTTATTACCTACTTTAGAGTAGATAGTGTAACAGAGTAACAAATAAATTTTTAATTCCACAAAAATTAAATTAAATGCGTACCACTTTCACATGCCATTCCAAATTAAATTATTAGTAAATTATGTTGATTAGATCAGTGAAATATCGATCCAATCAAAGAGTTTTACGGAAATCGATTTTCTATTGAGTTCTAGTCATCTATATACAATGCTTTTATTTATCGTTAAAATTTTGTTTCCTTATATGTAGCTACTTTGAATTTTCATTAGGATTTCTTACCACAAAACGTTACAAATTCACCAATAAAGATGACGAATCGTTACTAATAATCGGTTCGCAGTAGCAATTTATATTTAGAGTTTAAATTGCTTTGTGGCTGCAACCGCCAAAGTGTCCCTGAACAGGTGGGTTAACGTATTCCTGGCAGCCTTCTATTACGGCTTTGCAATTCCATTAACTCCCCACTAATGGGATTTAACCTCTGGTTGACGTTTCAAACAATTATAATAGTCCAAACTCTAATAGATATTCCCATCGAGTTTCGCTACATATTACAAGAGTGCACTAAATTTATATACGGCCGGTATCAATATGCGATCACAATCTGTGTTACATACTGAAATTTCAATCCTTTTTTTTTCTACATTGTCAGATAAGTGTCATCGAGTCAGTGGAAAGCCGACATATTTTTGGGTTAATCTCAATCTTAACTTTTTAGGTTCAATATTGGGAAACGCCGTAGTTAATAGTTACAACAAAATTCTACTATCCAAATTTAATATCCAAATGAAATTTTCTTTACAGATTTATAATACCTGTGTCATTCAGCTGATACATTTATACTTCAACCCGTAAATCCTAATATTTACCTTATCATTTCAATTACATAAATTCTTTCATACGTTCAATATTGATGATGAACAAGAAACAAGTTGATAATACGTTAACATTATTAACAGTCATAAGAATAATCCGAAGTCACACGCATACATAATGATTTTAAGTAAAGATTTATTTTTTTGTTTTTCCAAGATAACTATCCATTTATGCTAACATCATTTGGTACCTTCAAAGATTAGCATAATGAGACCATAAGTATCAGTTTAAAATACATCAGTAACTAAAAGGCGTTTCAAACATATCAACATGTTTATAGCCGCCATATTACTTATTCCAGAATTTTAATAAAATATGCATAAAATACTCTTAAGAAAAAAATTAGATTTATATTCAGTAATAATATTTTAGACATAACTGTATATTTACTTTTTAAACATGTAGAGGTTTACGTTAAAAACTTATTTATTTTGAATGACAAGATGATACGTAATTATATACAAGTCTTTTTCTCTTCCATACCATATTATTCAATATCTAGGATAATTTGAATTGTATATTACTCAACTTAACCAAGTTTCTTAATAGTAAAAATATTCAAAGAACTCGAAAAAATATTTAGTATCGTTATTCTAAATGTTCTTCAATTATATCAAATAATAAAACTAGTATATCAGATCAGATACTGTAAAAGTAACAGTTTTACAAATTTAAATAGTATAAACATTACATGATTTATTAAAATACAAAGAAATACCGTCTGGGAGATATTTACCAGAATTTATACAACCATCACCTCACAAGAAAACTTACTTTATAATTCAAATGAAAAAAGAAAACTTTTCACAAAGAAATCCCAGATCCTCAAACCGTATACATTATTAATACATTAAAACCGAAAAAAAAAAAGGAAAACACCGCACTTTTGGGTTACGCTTCAATAGAACGGGCCTGAGCGATGAATAATAAATAAAGCAATATAAGAAACACCAATTTTCTTGCAAAAAGCGAACACCAGAAAAAAGGAAAGTAATTACATAAACACAAAAGCTAGAATATTCTTACAGTTCCTTTTTTGTTCCTTTAAGGTTAGTGGAATATAATATGTCAGTCACAGACATGATAATATTACCGCAACCCTTACATACATAGAATACTAATATTGGTATTGAATTTAATCACATTCTACGTAGAGTACTACTTGAGTAATTCATACAATTTCAACCACCAATTAGTCCATTAAACATTTCGTTTTACATTGAGTCGATATTCTTCTAAAATGTTTGCCTATGTATTATATATAGATATTGGCATTAATATCTAATGGAATTACGTTAAAAATATATATAAATTTATTTGTGAACTTAACTAATTTCATCGTGAAATATTACAAATTAAATACGCGCTTATTTGCGTTTATAACGACCACCTCTAGCCAACTAGACTAAATTTTTGTTCTCGAAATAATTCAATACATATTTTAAATACATCTAGAATATATATACTAGCTGATGTTAGCGGTTCCGGCCGCCTTTCATATGTTCTTTAGGTGTGAATGAAAAAACAAATGAATTAAAAAAAATTATAAAGGATCGATTGAATCCAAAAGCCTATAACCATTTTAAATACATCTAGAATATATATACTAGCTGATGTTAGCGGTTCCGGCCGCCTTTCATATGTTCTTTAGGTGTGAATGAAAAAACAAATGAATTAAAAAAATTATAAAGGATCGATTGAATCCCTATATGATGAAATGAAATGAAATGAAATGAAATGAAATGAATGAAAATGAAAGCCTATAACCATCTACGAGAAATTCCGTGTCGAATGGTAGTAATCCCATTTCGATACGTTCAGCAGTTTTAAGATGACGGTGCCTCAAAGCGACCCCATTTTTTGTTTATATACATAGTTAGATATACAGTGTTCAGATAGATATACAGGTACACATACACATACCTTTTAACTTACTAATCGTGGTAAATTAGGATACTTTCGTAAATGACACGTGCCTTTCAACTGGATACCTAACAAACGCATACTCAGTCATAAACTCTTCCAATTATAGATCAATGTTTTACTACGCAATAAACTAGATCTACCCACGTGTACTCGTAAAACGTGATGCGAAATAGCTGTATATCACAGTGGTATGATAACTCCGTTGGAAAATGTTTCCTGCTACCGGGAACAGTAATGTTTTTGCTAAATATACCGTTATATCCCACGTAGTTTCCGGTTTGTTGTAAGTAACAGTCCTTCAGTGGAAACAAATAAATAGCGCGTCATCGATCATACTGATAAAGTAATAATCCCTACCTGTATTTAAATACGAACTTCCCACAAGCTTAACGATAGATATCTCTTCCTAAATGAATGACTTGTATTAAATTATGGAATAAAATACCACGTGAATTCGGTTCTTACATATTTGATATTACAGCTCTCTCAATATCATAATATATCCCACTATAGAATTGTACATATGTAAATATAAATACATTATTATTTCCTATAAAGACTCAATTTATATAAACGATAACTTATTGGCCTTAATTTTCAAGTATTTAGTGTTTTTAGAATTCATTTATTCATAAAAATAGAGAGCCTCTTTTGACCTTTGATTTAACTGTTTGTAACAATATCACAGTCGTTCGATCATTACAGATTGATTTTCGATTAAAGCATTTTTATATCCAGAAATAGAGTTTGATACATCGTGCCGAGTATGTACTTACTGGAAACGGAATCCAGAAAGCATTACTCAGCAGTTGAAAACACATCTGGAAAAACCATATGTCTTCCGATGTCAACGTACGCCCTTTGCGCAGTGAAATAACTTACACGGATTTAATAAATACTTTTATATAAGAATGTCTATTTTTAAGAAATTGAAATAACGATATCATCTTGTTGGAAAATATCTTTGAAGATATTATAAGGTTCGGTTTTATTTGTTATTTACTTACTATATTTTAATAAATAAAACTGACAAGGAAGAATAAGTTTGTTAAGCAATATAACTAGGAGTGTCGAAATAAAATCGAATTGAAACTTATGAGTGATAAATATTTGTACCTATATTATGTTGACGGGGGTTTCGAATTCTAAATTATCTATATATACACAAAAAACAATGTTTATCAAAATCATAACATACATCAAACGTATGTTTCTCCTCTATGTACTCCTAAACTATTCATCCGGTTATGTAGTTGTATGTATGTGTTGTGTATGAAGCACTTTAGTAGTTTTTCCGCATACATTCGCAACGGCTCATGGCCCAAAAAATAATTCTTATTGTGGCATAGCAACGTTATCCAAACATAACTAATATGCAATAAAATTTTATTCAATATTACAAAATTACAACAGCGATCAAGTATTCGCATACTCGGAGACAATTCTACTTTAATTAAAACGTAGAATTATTTTAAGACCATACTGATTATGACTATTTAAATTTTATGTCCTTACACAACAAAGGGCAAAGGGCTACGCTCGGAGATTCACCGCGTGAACGAATTAGAAATGAGAACATCCGCAGAAGAACAAAGTATACGACATTGCCCTAAGAATGACTAAACTTAAGTGGCAATGGCAGGGGCACATTCCTCGTAGAACTCATGTCCGATGGGGGCAACGGGTTCTCGAATGGCCGCCACGTACCGGAAGATGCAGCATGGGTAGGCCTCCAACAAGGTGGATGATAACATTGTGAAGGTCGTGAAAATACCCTGGATGCGGATGGCACAACCCGGGACGTTGTTAAGTTCTTTAGCGGAGGCATAGGGCATAGGTCCAGCAGTAGACATATTTCGGTTGATATGATGATGACAATAAATTGAACATATTTATATTGTTTATATAAAAGCAATGTACTCTTTTACTAACCTGAAGGGAGTTTATTTCTGTTTTACCCAATTTATGCGGTAAGCGTTGAAAACCCAACCAAAAATTGAAACCAACGCAAGAACACTACAGTGTTACGAACCCTCGGCTTAAGCGTTTTCTATGAAAAATGATATTGTGGTTACGCTCGTAATATGAATGGTCAGTAAAAAGTTGTTAAATTTCAATATCATTTTCCCGTCACATTTGTTATTAATGCGTTATAAACGTAAAAACATTTTTTACTCGTTGAAGAAAACGTGTTTATAATATCGTAATTTACGTCAACATTTAATGCAAATGACGCAAAGATTTAGGTTCTTTAACTTAAACACGAGCTTATCACATCTTTTAAATGAGTTATAATTAAGACTACAAGGAAGTATTTTTTTGGAGATTATAATTTAAGTTTGAACATAATGTTGTTACAAATTCAATTTTTTATTTTTTAAGTTAAAATAAGAATAAAATATTGTACCTATGTTGTATATACAACAAAACACAATATTATATTTCCTTTTCACTACAGAAATATTCAAGAAACCATAACTTAATACAGTTAAGTTGTATGATTTATTTGTAACAATGATGTAAACATAAGAATTTATATTTGATATTTAATAGTATATATAATATTTATTATTTTAAGTAAAATAAAAACCTACAATATAAAACGACCTCGATCAATTATTTAATACATACGTATATTACACAATAGTTGATTATATGAGAACTCACGACTAAATTGACGAAGCAAAATTATGGTACATACATAAAATTTATTCAAATATTTTTAACGCGTGAAGCGTCCAACGTAGCGTGAAGAGATATCTGTGCATGCAGGCCGGCATGACAGGGAGGGACGACTGACGATAGATAACCGATATCTCGCTAGTCGCCACTGTTTCAGGATTGCATTGTGCTTATCATCAGGCTCAATGCCGTCACTTTGAATGAAAGAATGAAAGAATGTTTATTTATCAAAAAGTATGTTTTACATGTTGCTGTACTAATCGTGGCCCCCGCACTAGGGAAACCCTGTGTCGCGGGTGACCAACACGAGAGAACGCTTGTACAAAAGGACATAGTGGGTAACCAACATCTTCAGTATGTTTATTGTAGATACTATACATTATAATACATTACGCATTACATACATAAAGTTGAGTTTATAAGATTGTTATTATTGCTTACATACAAATATATGAAAAGAAAAAGTAAGTTTAATACATAAGACATGGATATAAATAGAGTATGATATTTGGTAATTTACGTTACAGTTTGCAAAAGATTTTCAATTTCTTTGTATGTTAAGGCCTTGAGCCAATTTTGAGTGATTGCCTTTGCTATTCGTAGGTTTGTTTCTTTAAGATTGCAAGCTTTACATATTTTATTATACAGGAATGGGTGAAGGAACAACCCAAACCTTTTTGCAAAACTAGTGTTAATCCTAGGAGTGATTACTGTAAAAGTTCTTTTTTTTAACATGTTCTGGTAGTCGGGGGAATTGATTACCTGTTTGTGTACTCGAACTTGCCGACTTACTATTAAAAAAATGGTATTTTTTACACGATACAGGCTCAGTGCTTTGACCACAATCTCACGTGATGTTAAGTGACGATGTAGTTCAGGATGGTAAACACACTAAGCTTAAGATACTGGTTCTCAAGTGATGCTGCCCGAACACACCTATTGGTATTTGGCGACAGGCTTTCGAACTTAAGGGTGATAGCTACCCAGGCAAGCATTGTTAGAAAATGCCCTACCTAAGCTATGGTTTCCTCACTATATTTTCCTTCACCGAAAGCTCAGGTTGATTTTAGTGTTGGATAGGTGGGTATGAACAGGCTTCAATTGACGGGGAATCCGACCGCAATAACCACTCCGCCATAATCGCTTCAAAATAGTTTTTTATGTCATGTTCATTTTATAGGTAGTATTTCATGAATAATTATAACATCTTAACTCGGTATACTGTTCTTTATGAGCACTGCCTATCCATTTTTCACGTAACCAATATTTAAATGCTAATATAACTGGAGACCTTTGATACTACCTTATTTAAATAATATATAAGATATCCGTGATATCAAGTAAAAGTTGACTTTCAAGATATCTCTCTAGTTTCTATCGCAAACATTTTTTGTTAAATCTCTAAGGCAGATGGTAGAAATAACTGCTCCACATTCCGCTAATACGTGGGCATCAAATCAACCTGGGCCTATTTCATATGCGAATTGTTTATATTTGAATTAAAAAAAATTACAATTTAGATATTTTTTACATCCTAACAATAATAGTAAATGCTCGTAATATAAAAGTAACAATGTCGACAAGTAAAAAATATTGTAACAAAAAAAAATACAAGTTACAAATTTAAAATTATAATATTATAAAAGAAAACGACTATATACTTAACCTTGATATTACGGAAAATTCCATTCGTCAGATTACTGTGAAGCGCTTATTATTTAATAAAGACTGAGAACAAGCTACCGACGTCACACTATAACTATGTATTGCTGCTTTGACGTCGTTGTAAGATGGCCACTTGTAAAATCACTTTTTATTTGCTATGGATAATTTAAATTTAAATTAAAAAATAGTTTATTCAATTTAGGTCATGTTAAGGCGCTTATGAACGTCACAATCCACCACCGGTTCGTTAAAAAAACTCATTAATCGAGTAGAGCCTCGAACAAGAAACTCGATCTGGTTTTTTTTTTTTCTATAAATCCTAGAGTGTGTCTAAAATATATGTTTTTTGATACTCTTCGTTCATAATCACATCACAGAAAATGTCCAAACAAATATCCTGTCACACGCGGAGGTCATAATTTTAATTGTAAGCGGTCTATCATCGAATCCAAACTTATCCCATGTAAATAACGCTCAAATAAGATTTTTTAGGTTATTCTTTCACAAACTACGCAAAAAAAAATTCTAAAATGAATGAATGATTTTATATTTGGCAATAATAATTCATTTTTCGTCACTATTGTTTGGTATTCTACGGAGCCTTGAAATTTATTTATTTTTTTAAATTTCGTGTATTTCGTATTTATAGACAAAGATATTGGAGTTAAACGGCAATTTTAGTTTATTTTACACCTTACAAAAAAATTCTTGACGAATTTTTTATATATTTAATATTCACAAAGTATAACTATAGAGCTCATAGTCACAAATAGTTTTTAGTGACTTTACATAGTAGAGTATCATTTTCAGACCATCACCATTGAAATTAAAACTTGTTTGACAACCTAAATAAATTAACAGGGGTTGAAAACATGTCGTGTGTTTAATTAGGCAAATATGCTCTATCGCAAACTTTATAATTATTTTATTACAATATTATTAAAATTGATAAAAACTCAGCAGGATATTTTGTTCACAAAAAATATGACATGTTTGGAATGGCCAATGTACTACGTGAATATATTTGTTTGACAACCTAAATAAATTAACAGGGGTTGAAAACATGTCGTGTGTTTAATTAAGCAAATATGCTCTCTCGCAAACTTTATAATTATTTTATTACAATATTATTAAATTTTATGAAAACTCAGCAGGATATTTTGTTCACAAAAAATATCACATGTTTGGAGTGGCCAATGTACTACGTGAATATATGTACATGGATCATTCCACCTCAAATCGACCAATAGTTGGAATCGACCCATTTCGATTTGGACAAATTTTGGTTAGAAATTTTCTTTTATCATATGACGAAGTACTGCCTAATGAAAAAATAAATAATTATAATTAAATATTTTTAAAACTATGCAAAATTAAAAATATAGATATTTTGCAAGTTTTTCAATCTTATCTTTTAAAATTCTTAAAAACTATTATAAATCCAAAAATTAGCCAAATTAATTTTATTAGTGACTCATTTCTTCATCTCAATCTGAAAGTTAAAAAGTTTAGGTAACAAAACTAAAATTTTGTCCATGACTATTTCATTAACATCAAATTTGAAATAAAAAAATAAATAACATAATGTTAACTTCTTTCAGATTGAGAAGGAGAAACGAGTCACTAACAACATAAAATAGGTTAAAAAACCATGAGTTACATAACAAAATATAAATTAAGATTACCCTTGAAAACTTTTATCACTTAAATGAAAATATAAATGGTGGCGATGCTTTTTGTCACGCTATTATATCAATAAATGAAAGTTTTAGTTTTATTTTTGAAAATTTTTGGAAATAATGGTTCATTTCCGTATCTATAAAATCAGCCCGAACAGCAGTTGTCCCTTTCGTGTTTTATAATTCTTTCTTTGGGGCGCAACGCGATAGCAATAGATTTCTGAAATACCTACTTTTCAAATATGTAACCGCCGCATATCCTCTTAATTCCGCTGTGGAATGTGTTGTTATTACATTATGGGAGGTATATTCACTTTCCTTCGCAGTCATCACTATGGGGTCGTCTAAATATTACGTCAGCAAAGTTTTAGATATTTTTGACTCCCCCTCCTCCTGTCAGCAATAATAAGCAAAGCTCTTACACCTCGATTCCCATATTAACGTAGGTATTAAGATACCTTTACCAAAATCTGCTAAAATGTTAGTAGTTATTCAGTCAAAATTAGTTTTATCGTTATTCAAAGTATGCTCCTTCAGAAACGATACACTTACGCCATCGAATAATTCAATCATCAAAACATTTTTAAACGCTTTTTCCAGGATTGAGTTCATTTCTAGTCGCGAATTCTCGTTATTAATTTGAATATACATAACATTGTTTATATAAAAACTATACAAATTATAGTTATAACCCTTGTTAGCGGAAGCACAGAGGAGTGAAAAAAGCATATACGCGGTGTAAATGCTTTGGTTTTTACACAATACTACTACAATACGGTTCAGGAATAATAAAGTTACTTAATACATTCATAATCATAAAAAGAACTCTTTTCAAATAAATAAAAAGTACTAATATCACCAAAATACGACAGGTAATATATTATACGTACTTTTCTTGTGATGAAGACATGATCCATGGAGGCGACACATACTCGCCGTTTGCCCCATGCGGGCGCTACCTCGCTCTAGTCTCCATCCGCGCGCCACCAGACGGCGCCACCAACTCTTTACATCTCGATAATCTTTTATCGTCACACCATCACTCTGAATTTCACTGATACAACACTATTTAAGTTCACGTCGCATGTTGCATTTAAAACACTTCGAATGATTTACGATATTATAAATACCTAGTTATAATAATATTATGCAATGTTGATTATCCAAATGCTTAGTGAATTTTAAAACTCACAATATCGTCTCTAATTATCTGTGTATTTCATTAATCTGATTTACATGTATGTTAAGTCTTTGATGTAAGTAAATATTTATGTAACAGTTGATAGGAATAAAACAGAGTCTTTGTAATGATAAATATGTTATCGAAAAAAAACCTATATGTTATTAACCAACAAATAACATTTATGCGTAATTTTGCTAATTGTCTTTTAATGTATGATATGTAATAATTATAGTGTACTAGATATATGACAGGGAAAATTAGAAGCGACTTCAGTTACTTGATTGCATATCAAAATATTGTTTGTCTAGTATGTTAAACATTTATTTTATAATTTTAACCTAACTAGATAGACTCCAGTTACAATTTTTCAGATATTCAATGTGGAGAACTAACAATTACTATTAGAAAACGTAAATTAGTCTAACTATGCCAAGTGGATGATATGATTATTTTTCTCGAATACAGAAACAATAAAATATGATCTCAACATTTTTAAATTAAAATAAGTTGGACAAAAGATCCAGACACGTATCGGAATAACAGTGACATCAGTTATGTAGATTATAATCTTCTTAAAAGCGAGAACGATACGCTCGATAATGTATGGCCCTTTAGTTTAAATGATACTACGGACTAAACACCCCATTTAAATGCTGCTCGCCTCATTTGAGTGCATTTTAAGTACATTTATATGATGGATGTTAACGACCTGAGACGGGTTGGTAATACTGACTGACCTCCACGATGAAACCCGGGCGTGCTATTTCCTATTATTTTATAGCAATTCAATAAAGCATACAGTAAACTCTTTTAACTGATGGTGAAAGAAGAGTGACGAAGACACACTGAAAAACGCCAAGAATATGCGAATATGAAAGAAAAAATATGATTCTGTACCTCTCATAGCTTGAAAAATAAACATCGTAGCGCACTGACAAGTTTTATTAATCATTTAATTATGAAGATAATAATGTTACTGTATTAATATTTCCTTTGGCATCAGTAGCTAATATGCAAATGAAACTTTTATGACTTCTTCTCATCGTTGATAAAAGTAAATTACCAGTAGCCGGTCCAGTAGTTTTTGCGTGATTGAGGAACAAATTAATTAACAGATAGACAGACAAAAATTTAAAAAAAACGATCGAAATCTGTTCTGTTGTCGATTCAGAACCCTCACACGGTATTTTTTCTGGAATATCTTCAATGTACCGACTTCATCCCTTTAGCCTTTTGCTATAAGTAAGATATTGGTAATGAGATAGATTGCATCTAGAAGGAGAATATAGCCTGTCTATTAGAATATCAATATCTTAATTCCACGCGAGTGAAGTCGCGAGCACAGCTAGTAAATAATAAAGTAACCATCTTTTCAACGAGTACGCAATTATTTTTTTAACAAAACTTAAAATTTTGTACCATTTTAAAGTAAATTTAGGTCTAATTACAATAACATTTGCATGCAGTGTGAATTTCATATAAAGAAGGATTTCAAAGTGTAGGTGAAACTCGAACAAACTGTTGAATTTTAATGTTATTCGGTAATTAAACTAGTCTCAATGCCAATGCTGGACTTACAATCTTATTATCAAAGCGATTTTAGATAATATTACAACGGATCTATTATGTGCTAACGAGTGTGCATAAAAGTTACCTTAAATGACGGACGACTTTAGCATGTTCGGAATATTTGAGGTTATTCATCTTAATCCTAATGATATATATTTACTGTTTTTAAATTAAATTTACAAGATACTACGTCCATCTATTTACTTTTTTACTGGCAGTAATAATGTAAAATAATAATATCATTGTGTCTGTTATGTAGTCCAATTCGTATTATATCTTTTTGTTCTAACTGTAATGTGGGTTTTATTGATAAAACTATAACAATAGCAATAATAAAACAACTTATTAACTTTTGTTCAAACGATATGTATAGATATTTAAATACTGTTTCTTAATTTTCAAAATCTATCAATTTACCGCACAAGAACTTATTTATTGGATTACTAATCTAGTTTGATCATGGCGGTTGATCCAGGCAGTCGGGCCAGCCGAGAATCGCCATGCATGCACGTGGTGCATGCATGAAAGATCCCGTGTCGCCCCAGGAAGGGCGAGTCCCACATACCCCCTACTAACTTAATCGGCGAGAGTTTACTCCCCGCTAAACTAAACTAAACGTTAAAAAAAGAGTAATTCCGGGGAATTAACGTCTAGAGTCTCGGCACAAGCTGAAGCCCTTACCACTTTGCCCCGAAAATTCGTTAAAGCTGTCAAGGTTCTATCGGTCAACAGATTTTAGTCAATTCGAAAAAAAAAATAATAGCCGAGAGTCGAGTTGTAGCGTTCTTTATGAAAAAACCTTGTAAAGCTGTTTTTTATCTTCTTGGTTTTACCGAAAACAATAAAGAAAGAGTTTTGATAATATTAAATTATAGATCTCATTTGTAAATACAACGTGGTCTCCGTATTATAAACACAAAGGGAAACTTTCTCTGTGAACTCACGTGCCGACCTCATGAAAGCATAGCAGGATAGAAAGTTTACAATGAAAGGAAATGTCACTGCATTAACGGTTGCTAAATTTTATTTCAATAAAATATTTATACAGCCTATGGTCATAGGTAGTAGTGTTTTACTCTGTGTTAAGGATGGCGTTACAAGAAGGCACTAACTTTGGTTTCTCGAGCTTTAAATCCAAATCAATCATATGTTTTATTCCATTAATTCCATCGTCATATACATATTATTTTTTTCAAATTTCAATATAAATCTCACGATTTTACTGGAACCTCTCCTTAATGTAAAGTCTGTGTTGAATTAGATCTGCCATTTATCACATCAATTCAAAAATTGTTTCAATGTATTCAGTAGACTAATTTTACCGTTTCTAATAGGTCGGTTTAGAAATAAATCAACCCGTCAAATCTCTAACCATATACCGATATCTTGACTTCTAAACTACGTACTTAGTGTATGGTGTATGTTTATACCATATTTGTAAATCTACGTTACTATTATAATGAGCTTCTGCAACGTCTTTTCTCTCATAAACGTAAAAACTTTTTCGTCGAAGTTATTAATTTTATAGCAAGTATTATTTACCTGTGGTTAGTTAATATAATAATATTTTTGATTTGTTATTAAATCTCAGGACCATAAAATACTAATGAAATTTGATACTTCAAATATAAACACAAATTGATAGTTTATGACTTAGTAGTAGTGTGCTTGAAATCCTATCCCTGAGCATATAATGAACGAAAGTATATCTATGAAACTATAGCGTATTTGGTAAGGCCTCTTTTAAAGCCTGTCTGGACAGACACTGCTCTCATGTTGTTGCCAAGCTCAAATCAGCTGACATGTTGCCAAACGCAAAATCTTGCTAATACAAAAAACATATGGATTTAATTGACACCACGCTTTACTAAAAATTTTATGCCAATTCTAAATTATAAATTGTTATATAACAAGTAATTTATTTTTAACTTATTAATTACTTTTCTATGAGTATATAATTCTGCTTGAAAAATAATGCAATAAGAAATCGACAAAGTTAAATTTATTCATTATTAAGAATATTATAACAAATAACATTAAACTATCAGACACCTGCGATTCCCACCGCCATTGCATAAGCAACTTTGTAAAATTTCTCGAACGAATTAAGGAAGTCATTTTGATGTACATATTTTCGTATAATGTTTATTTTTGTAATTAGTGTGTAATCGAAAATTAATTATACAATAATACGTCACGTTTCTTTATTCAATTGTTTACAGATGAAAAGAAATGAATGAATACAAAAGTAAACAAACTCTGGTGTCACAACCCACAGTGACAGCTTACCACCAGAAAGAACGTATGCCTATTTGTCGTGGTTTATACTAATACAAAAAAACAATAGACTTGATTGAAATATTTTAATTTAAAACCTCTTTTAGACATAAATATTATCGAGATCAGGAAAACCACATGTGATTTATTTTTTAAGTTTGCTTGATATATACATCATTCAATATGTAATAAAATAAATTTTAGCATTGACGAAAGACGTAGCGCTGGTAGACCCTCCACAAAGCGGACTGACTACCTCCATAGTCAGTCCACTTTGTGGAGGGTCTACCAAGTGAAGGTCGCGGGAATCCGCTGGATGCGAGTGGCGAGAGACCGGTAGTCGTGGAGATCTTTGGGGGAGACCTATGTCCAGCAGTGGACGTCTTTCGATGGAATAGATGGACGGATGGATTGATACTATTTTGGTTTCTATTCGAGATACCATTTTTATACAGACTCTTGAATTTTGTTCGAGTTGAGTTGATACAATTCTCTGATAAGAGATTCAACCGACTGAGATTAATTTTATTAAATTTTAATGATACATATATTATCATCACATAAAAAAGTAAGTAGGTAATTCCGGCTGCGATACTACATCATCATTAAAAAAAATCTACGTAACTTGAAACCATTCATTGAATACAATAATTTGTTCGAACTAAAAAATACAATATTAATACATATACTGTTCCTAAATATTTGCCCAACTACTGTATATTATGGTTTTTAGCACCTTTTTGATGGGAAATCCTAAGTAGTTTTGCGTAAAGTACGCCAGATTATCTTGTCATCCAGATACAAACGCTTATATCGACCTTCCGCGCCGCGTAGACTCAGGAAGAAAATGGTCATTGTATATATTATCTAGCCAATAAACTTCATTTAATTAATTATGATAATAAATGTACATTTAATTAAATGTTATTCTATATTTATAATAACATCGCAAAGGCATCACTTCAAAACTGCTGAGTTGATTTGACTGTTATTTTTAGATAAATACACAAGTCAACATGACAATTTCACTTGGCTTTACATCATTAATTTGAGATGTATGATACGATACAAATTTATTGTCGTTAAACAAAGCAGCGGGCGTGACGCTAGCTTGTATTAATATGTAAAATTCACAAGCATTAATGTGAGCGTTGTCGTTATTCTTTTATTTTCTAAACGGCTTGACAGATTTTGAAGGTTTTTTTTGTTATTATAGAACCAACTGGACAGTTTTTAGACATACTTGAACCCGGTAGGTTTCGCTGTAAATTATAAAAAATATAGAGGTTAGTTCTTTAATATGTAATGGATAGGAAAAATTAAAATAAACTTAAATAACCACAAAATAAAAAATAAAATTAGCTGGACGAGAATGACTGCCTACAGTCTCGACAATCTTTTTTAATCAGAAGTAGAACAAATAATAATAACATGAAATCCATCCATCCATTCAACCGAAAGACGTCCACAGCTGGACATAGGTCTCCCCCAAAGATCTCCACGACGACCGGTCTTGCACCACCCGCATGCAGCGGATAACCCGCGACCTTCAACAGGTCGTCGATCCACCTTGTGGGGGCTTACCCACGCTACGTCTTCCGGTGCGTAGTACCCATTCGAGAACCCGTTGGCCCCAGTGTATACATACATATAACATGGAATATATATAACCATATTTTTTTAAAGAAAAACACTTTTTATACCCTCACTAAGACTCATGTATAGCAAAACACATCTACATCTATAAGCACATTTACTAAGAACACACTAAGTTTAGCTATTTATGCAAGCGCACACTCCTTCAATATTTCTGCATTCATACACACAAGAATAAACTCATATAACCACGGGTCTCACATTTCTCATTGCTGGTTAGTTTATAGTATAATTATATTGTTTTTATCAGCATTATTACAGTATACATGTAAATCCAAACTGGTTCTATAACTTGTGAAGTTGTCTTCTACAACAAGTTTGTATACTAGCGTAGAAGGTAAGTTCTCCTTTTATCTGTAATACTCTATCAGATTTGTAATACAGATTATTATTGATATATATCCATATACATCGGATTTATTTATTTATTTAACAATTTTTGCTCACATTTATGCCTCGGTGGCGCAGTTGTAATACGGTGCGACTACCGTTCTGAGGTCTCGGGTTCGATCCCCGGGTCGGGACAAGTGGTATTGGGTTTTTCTACTCAGTATCATCCCGGAGTTTGGAATTTGTGCCCGATATGGCGACAGGCTCGCTCCCTGTCACCTCTGGGACGGAACTAAGCTCGGCGAAATGTGGGTGGGTGTAGTTCGCTATTTCACCTCTGCCTAACCCTTCGGGGATAACAGGCATGAGCTTATGTTATGTTATTTATGTACAAAGGTGGACTTAATGCCTTAGGCATTTTCTCCCAGTCAACCAATTTATCATCATTATCAAAGAAATGTACACACGATAAATTTAGCATGTACGCTGAATTAAACGGGTGTGAATCAACTATTATATTATAAAATAACATACTTCATAACTTACACGAAGCTTAAAATAGAAGAATGTTCCAGAAAATACTGTTATAATCGTGTGTCAATATTTTTCATATTAATATTTTACTTGAATGCTAGACGGAAATCTTCTTTGAAGACAATCTCGCACTGTACTGTATCATGCTTTATACTTGATCTGTTTATCTTCAGAATCAATTTTCTAGTTCTTTACAACTATAAATTATTATTTATGATGACTACTCCAGTAATTCATATAAGTCCGGGTATAATGTCGTTTTAGAAACCTTTTTTTTTTTTTTTTTTTTGACGGGGGGAAATGCATTTACGCACTACCCTTATCTATTGTACTTAGGGCATCAAAGTCCCCCAGTACACTAGATAAGGGGCACGGAGTGACGAGCTCCGTGCAGTGTGGGACTCACCCGGGCGAGAGTCGCCCGGAAATACCCACTAAAACCCCCCGGGGCCGTCCGCTGCATTTGGGATGGGGGCGACACGGGATGGCTTTCGCAAGCACCGCGTCGCCCCCTGCAGCGAACCCGCCGGGCCTCGTCGTGCAATGGCCCAGTGGGGATGGGGGAGTGTACACACTACTCAACCCCACCCGTTTTAGAAACCTGCCGCTTGAAATGTAGATTACGGTATCCTCAGAGGATTCTCAGAAAAATCCTCAGTGACATCATTATATTATATTGCGAGATATTTAAAACAACTCTACGGATACGTCAAGCGAGCCATTCCGTATAAGTAAGTCGTGGTAATAATTAAAATTTATAGTCCGCTGATTATTTCAGTACTAATCAAAACCTTTTATTCTTTATTTGTATTGTGCCACATCTCAGGCAATAAATGCTTCTCAGTACATTTTACGACGGCAGTCCTACTATTAGACATGTGACGTGTGGTATTTCGCAATTATGTGTAAAAACACATGGCGTGCAAAGTAAATAAATTAACACATAGCGACAATTATGATTGATTATTCGCGCTTATTTAGAAGAGATAACATTACCCAGCGCCTTGACGCTCTTTTCATCATCACAAAACTGGATAGTCTAACGCCTAGGTTCACAACGTGGACGATAACCCTTGTGGAACTAGAAGACCCGGAGACACTTAGGAATTGAGATAGCGCAGAGGGGGCGTGGACAGATTAAAGGTCTAAAAAACGTCAGAGTGATGAGCAAAATAAGGGTGAAAACTGTGGTCTAACGGATTTAGTTTGTATCAAAATAGATCTATAAATATATTTCCCAAAGTAAAACAATACAGAAGAACATTTATCACGTATACAGTTGCCCTAAATTGGGAGGTAACAGAATAACTTCGATGAGATTTAAAAATTCTGTAAAAAAAAATACTTCACTTTTAATTTGTAAGCAATCTATGAACATAGATTTATTGGTAATTAAACTGGTAATGATAAAAAAAATCACCGCCTATAAAACATGTAAGATGATATTCAATAAATAATAATTAATTAAGTAAAGGTATTCCATAAATTTTACAACTTCACATAGTATGTGTAGATTATAGATATAAATGTTAATCGAGCACGAGTATAGGTTTTCAAATTAATTATTCGTAACTTTTAATTGATATAATTGCCTTGGAAATAACATAAATATTCATGGTTATGGATGTCCGTTAACTGATCGAATTTATAAGTAGAGATACTTAACAAAAAAAGATAAAGAATGTACTTGACTTGGAAGGTATATTAACGAAAATTAAGAAAAAAAGTCGCGGTATATGAAACACGTAATAAGTAATTTGACCAAAGTTTTTGTGTGTGGAAAACACTGATCACAATCGGTATACTAGGGTAATTAAATATACTATGATAATTAGATATTCTAGTAAGTATTATAGATATTCACTTTCTATGTAAGTTATATAATTTGTATTTATAAAGATAAAATATCCTATATTATCTATTATATTTCATTTAAGTCGGTGTAATCGTTTGAGTGTTATTAATGTGACGAGTACCCATAAAAATAAGACAATAGGAAAACAATGGAAAGCTAGCGTAAACGCCAGGTAAGTGCTCAAGGGGTTAAGGAACAAAAATACACGTTCCCATTTATATTATTACAAGGACTGGTATACGATTTCACAATGTATATTAAATTGAATTTATTTATCAAGCGACGCCCTTGGTGTTTGCGTAATCTTGGGATGTTTTTTTTTCTCATTCATTATTTATGTAATTTTAATTTCAACCACCTGTCCCACTATTGATATTTAATTTAGTTTAAATATACTACATTACATTGAATACCATAAGCATACATTCCTAGTTTTAAAAAGAATAATAATATACACAAAACTAAACATACTAAGTACATTTCCTGCGAGTCGATTATAATTATAATATTATATTACGCGATCACATTTGTCATATAAATAATTATAATATTATATCGAAATCCAGGATCATGTATAATTCAAACAAGAACGCGTAATCTGAATCGAGTTAATTAATGAGTTTGATTCAATTTTTGGAATATTCATCTGAAAACAGAAATTCAGCATAATATCATAATATTGTATAAGTTTATACTAACTTGAAGTATGCATGCAATTCCTGTAACATACCAGATATCACTCATGTTACACAATAATTAGTTTCTTTTACACATACATCTTTTTAGCAAATTCACTAAAAGCGTTTATAAATATTTATTTTTCTAAACATCATATAACATGTATTTTTCAACTCCTTTAGCAGATTACTATTTAATATGTCGAATACCCATAACAATGAGACAGTAGGAAAACAATGGAAAGCTGGCGTAGTGCTCAAAGGGTTAATTAAATTTATTTAATTATTGTTTAAATCAAATCATTCAATACATTCATCAAAAAAAACTTCTTGTTATTACCGTTATATTAGCATATAACCACGTTTTCGTATAAAATTTGATATATGTTACTGACATGGTAAGGAATTTCGCAAAGTGAAATTACACGGTGATTCTGAATTACAGATATTTCGAGGTTGTTTAATATAGAATGTATAATATTTTCAGCTTGTTATACTTATCATAATTACGTTATAATTTTTCAATATGTTATTAAATAGGATTATTCTTTATGAAACAAAATAAAATAAATTAAATTAAAAATAGGCAGAACCTACTCCTTATGTGTAGTTAAAAAATTCGACTTCATTAACCATCGACAAAATAATCTGAACAATATTGACAATAAATATGCATTAGCGGACTGAATCAAAACCGATAAACAATTGAAAAACAAAACATTAATGACAGTTTCGCGTTAAATGCTATCATAATACGGTAGTGATGCAGTTATTCAAGAACGGTGCAATATGCATTGCGGGGAATGACAAGTTAACGCATTCAGAATGCACTGGCTGGAATACTAAGTAACAGTAAATGTATTCATCCGGGAAAAATCGTGGTCTGCCCGCACCCGAGCACACGTGGATTGCATGAGTGTATGACACATACTATACAGGCAAGCGAGAACTTTAATAATCAGTGCGCGCATGTCATGGAACGGATTGAACATAGAGAGGATCTTTTTCTTAAAACGACTATATGTCTCAACAAATAGTTCCATCTGTTCAGAAATACATATATTCCCGTGATCAGAACAGTGTATATTTAAACATATTTGTAAAGTTCCTCAGTTCTTTCGGACTACGTAAACCAGGAGCAAGAAAGTTTTAACACTTCTAGCTTGATCGTTGTGATAAATTGATTTACCTTCGTTGGACATCAGGTTAAGGTTTGTTAATCAATAAGACATTACATAGTTAAAATTGCCTTTGTCAGCATATATAAAAAATAATAATCTATTATTCATGAATTTATTGATTTTGTGAATATTTCCAAACCATATGAGATAACTTTCATGTAAATTATGATCGAAAACTATTATATTTATTTTATATATGTGATGCAAACATCCAATTCTATATTATTATTCATATTGCAATGCGTTAAAGAGTGATTATCGTGCGCCTGTCGTCCGTCAATACAATATAATTAAATAAATAACATGGAAAAAGAGACGTATGTATTTATGCATCTACAATTGTTGTTATTCAATTACCACGACTAAAGCGTAAGTAATAGTACATACATAGTTACATACGTATTGGCTACAAACAACCCAATAAGAGATGAATTTTTATTCCGCCTAAAAGCTAAGCTATGTTCCGCCTAAAAATCCATTTTTGCTATTCCTCTTAAAATCACTAAGAAAAAAAATGAACTTGACATTATACATTTTCGTAGTGTAGTTAAATAGCAATGAATTTACTTATATAATTACAAACATTAAGTCAAATACAGACAGCTATCTTGAATAAGCCCAAAGTTGTTGTGATGCCAACCGCAATTTAATATGGCTACAATTTTGCATCAGAAAATATTTATCTCTTGCGCATATCTTTTACATCTAGCAGGTATCACAGAACCCTAGTCTAGTCATAAGAGGTCTATCATCTCCCACAGAATGTATCGTACGAAGATAATAACGATGGTGTAAAAAAATGTGTTTTCATTGGGCATCCCACGTCAGCCAGTAATATAAACAAATTTTAGATAATTAAAGATATATTTATGTGTACCTCTATTCATAATTGGCTGTGCCCACGACTTCGTTCGCGTGGAATTCTAACAATTATATTCTAATACATAGCTTATATTCTCCGTCTAGATCCAAACTGTCTCATTACCAATATATTCGTCCCGTCCCGTCCCATACTTATTAGATTTTATGCTTGTAATTCAACTGATTGATAATTTCGCCAAGAAACGTTAAGTTGTTGTAGGTAGTTAAATTATAACGTTCATTATACAGGTCATAGATATCGGTTTTAAACCTAGCATTGTGTTTTTGTTTTATTATTCGCTTTTTTAAGAAGCATAGAAAGATGAAATATAGCTTACATTTTTAGCTAATTTGTCAACTATAGCACAAAGACAATTTCATCAAAATCCGTCAAAAATTTCATTTACTCCAAATTTTCGTATAATACGATATTTACGACAAAATATGTTGCTTTATAATATATTAGTTATCACCATGTCAAGTTTCGTCAAAATTGGTTCAGTACTTTCATAGTGATACGCATACACAGAGAAAAACAGATAGACAAAACATCTAAATAAAATATTTTTGTCTTCTATATTGACGACAAAATCCACCCAAATAAAAAAAATAATTTTTGTACAGATTTGGCATAGTTACAGTTTGATTATATGTATAGATATTAATAATAATTTTTACATAATAAATTCATCCATTATATACTTATATAAACTTTAAGTTCACCTTTTACGTATATATAAACTAAATATTCGATTACCTCATTTAAATAAAAATACGTAAATATAATTGCAAAGAAATTGCGTCATTCCCTGCGGTTTCAATTATAACACATGCATAAGATATCTGTTTATCTGAAACACTGTTTTATATATTTTTTTATTAATACATACATATATTAATATGAAGATAGCTTTGTTTAAAAAATTAAACTAATTAATTCATACAGTACTATATTTTCTATTTATAAAGTTTTATTTTATATTTATTTTATAAAGTTTCCTACAAAAAGCTCACTCGCACAAATTTAATAGTTTATTTTATACAAAATAATACAAGCAATCCTTTGAATACTACTTTTATATCCTTAGAGTATATTTACCTTTCTAATAAAACCAATATGCCGAACCAAATATAGATTAGTTTAACCTCAATACTATGCGAGTAAGACGTGTAATCTGATATTTTCACATGAAGAAACCAATTTCCGACCCTGTTTACTTACCAGCGGTCAGGACAGAAAACTCATTTTACTTACAAATAACTTGCACGATTCTTTTAAAAGAAACACAAATCCTTAAACATCGAATAGACCCTAAAGAAAATGAGGTGTTTTGTTATGAATGTTAAAGTTTTGCAGCTTAGAACTTTTTATAATATACGTTTTTGATACGTAAGTTACAAGTTGCAAATTGCGTAGGTAGTCTTTGAGAAATAGTAATCTATACTAATATTATAAAGAGGAAAGATTTGTTTTGTTGGTATGTAACGAATAAATTTAAACACTACTGGACCGATTTGGATGAAATTTGGTATGGAGATAGTTTGAAATCCAGGGAGTAACATATTCCGAAAATCCCACGGGAACGGAAAATACGCGAGTAAAACAGCGAAGGGCAGCTAGTAATATATATTTTCGCATGAACGTAATAAAGCAAAGTACATATGTATATTTACAATAACAAAATTACTAAATATAGCAATAATACCTACATGAAATCTAATAAATTCCAGTGTACCATAATTCATTTTTTTTAAGGATTAATGAAGTTTTGAACTAACCCTCCAAAGAGACGTTTAACCTGGACGTTTAAAATCGAGTTAATTGTTGTAAGGTAAATTCTAAACGAAGATAGTTTGTATCAGCGAAACATTAAAATAACTTTCAAGACATAACAAAATTGGATAACTTCAAAAATGTTAATTAGAACCCACATAACTTCCGTTATTTTTGGTCAGCATTTTATAATAAAAAAAGTTATATTCGAAAACAATATAAAAGTAGTTATTATTTGTATGTGTGTGTATACCACGTTATATAACAAATTAAATGAAACATTCATAAGCCCGATTGATTGACCTCTGTTACTACCAAGAGTGATTTAAACCTAAGTCTATTGTTATTTATAGTAATCTACACTTTTATACAAATAAATGAAAAAGCTGAAATTAAATATATATTACAAACAGACCTTACGATGCCTATTCCAAAAATACATTGTTTTTTTAATTTTAAATATCTTTCTGCTTGTTCCGACTAATCTTTGGAACAGCTAAACCGATTTGAACGGGACTTTTTCGGTAGATAGCTGAAGTTACTCCGCAAAACTTAGGATACGTTTATTTTTTCAAAATAACAGGGGGGTTCCGCGTAAAAAAATTAAAACTGATAAAAATTTAAATAAATCCGATTCAATAGTTTTACGGGCAAATGCTTGAATTTATGGCAAATAAGAAAAAAAAATAGCGTAAAGTAAAAAAAAAATTAAAGCGCAGAGAAGAATATATGAAATACGGGCGCATCCGCGAGCACACAGCTAGGTAGTAATAAAGCAAATAAATACCGAGTAATACAGATTGCGGTTTTTAATATACCTCCTACCTAAAAAATGTAAATCAAACGGTTGATGTATATGTGGATACATTAAAAACTAGCCGTGCGTCCGCGGCTGCGCCCGCTTTTTATATGTTCTTCACTGAGTAATTTTTTTCTACGGAACCCTAATTATTTCCCTAAAAAAAATTTAGTACTAAGATAAAGTAAATATATTTCTCATAAATTCAAGCACTTGCCAGTAAAACTGTGCATTGAATTTTTTTTATGAGTTATATTTTTCTTACGCGGAACTCTAACTATTATTGCAAATTAAAAGTACCCTGAGTTACCCGAAGTAACTTCAGCTATCTACCAAAAAAAATCATGTCAAAAAAACTGTCCAGCCGTTCCGGAGATTACCCGGAACAAACAAACAGACAGACAAACAGTTTTTTTTTTATTATTTTTTTAAAGTTGTATTTTTGGTATAGGTATCGTATATACATTAATACCTACTTAGTAAAAAAAAAATAATGTTGACTTTACAAACAGACACTCCAATTTTTTTATTAGTATAGATATCAAGAAGAATTCTAACTTTATTTGATTACAGTAAAATTTTAACAACGAACTCTCTCAATTTTTATGATCTAAACAACGTTAATAGTCCACATTTACTGCATCATCCGACTTTATGACCGGATATGTGGCAGTCTGGGTTGAAACTCAACAGTGCTGTGGTTAATGTATCATAATGAGACTTACCGACAACTCGTCAGACGGTTGGAACAGACGATTATATGGCCGCTGTAGCAGCAGCAATTGAAGTTGGCCGGTCAATCGCACGACATGCCGCTTTATATTGTATTTTAAAGACAAGCAAATCCGAATTACATTAATTTAATTGCTACAAGCGGACTTATTAATTTGGCCCAAAATAGAAGTACACAAAAAAAACATTGAATGTTAAGATTTATTTAATATCTTACTTCTACGAAAACCTACTTTCAATAAAGGATTGGCAAGATAGATTTACAAAAAAATAATAATTATTAGACATAAGATTTAAAAGCAAATGATAATATACTTTATAGTCTAGATATTAAAGGCTTTAATTACTTCAAAATTATTGCAGGTAAATTCTAGTCCACGTAGTGGTAAAGTTTATCATTTTCTCTCGGAACTCTGCAATTCATATCCTGACTCATACTTAAGCTTTATCGGGTTTGACTCGTGTTTCTTTTAATGCATTTATTGTATTTGTGCAACGACGATATCAATTAATGTCATAATTAAACTTTGTAGTTTGAACTCCAAATATTTAGTAAATAAATAAAATAATAATATTTGTCTATGATGGTTGTTTCAGTAACAAATATGTATTCGCAAACAGATAACTTGAAACAATTTTCTACTTACTGCTTACTACTTCTATAAAAACATTTGATTAAAAAGTTATCTGCTAGGGTAATCCTCTATATAAAACTACATTTTAATAGGTTAAGTAGCTTTCAAATAACACGCGTTCGAACACAGAAAATCTACGATACAATCGCTATAGTCAATAAAGATTATTCATCGAACCAGGAAAAAAAATACGGTAAGTTACTCGCCAAAATATTCTCTACTCTTCATGAAAGTTACGACAAAATCGGTACAGTCCTTCCAGAGGTTAATCCAAGATATTAACAATTATAAAAACATTTTAAAAAGTATTTATAATCTTAATCAAAAACAGTTGATATTTTTTTGTTCTATTTCATTTTTTAAATACCTATACAACATTCAAAAAATATTTTAAAGCGCTTATTTTTGCATGTCAGATCCTAAAGTAGAAAAATAAAATTGAATGAATAAATCTCTTTGAAAACTATGAACAAACAGATGCAGAAATTAAATGCAGATATTAAAACAAACGAATACGAATATCTGCATCTACAATACGTTGAAAACTTATTAATTGTAGGTAGAATTATTAGTAATTATACTTTCAAATATATAATTAAAAAGGTTATATATGTTTTCATGATAAGGTTACACACTTTTAGATACTTGTAGTAAGCAGATGTAGAATAAAATTGATAAGTACAAATAGTGAATCAACGTCGGTCCAAGACAATCACGCGGTGAAGCGCGGGGCGGGACACGCGCGGTCGCCGCCGCACTTGAAATTGCTATAGGCGCAGTTTGGTAAACTCATTCAAGGTTTACATGACGCACTGTTCACTCAGCACTCAGGAGTTCAAGACATCTAAAAGATTGTTCACACTTATAAAAATTGAGGTAAAATTGCTACTACTATTTGCGACAAACTGTCCAGTTAGGTAGGTAGAACTTCGAAAAAGAGGTTAATTGTCGAGTCCAAGTCGGCTGGGCAGCATTTAGGAAGCTACGCAGAATATTGTCGCCCAAAATACCGCAGTGTCTCAAGACAAAAGTCTTCGACCAGTGTGTGTTGCTAGTGATCGCTTATGGCACTGAGACGTGGGCGATTATAATGGGCGTAATTAGAAAGCTCAAAGTTACACACAGGGCAATGGCGAGGGATATGCTCGGAATCTTCGTGTATGATCGAATCTGCAATGAGGAGATCCGCAGAAGAACCAAAGTAACCAAGATTGCACGAAGTATTGCCAAACTGAAGTGACAATGGGCTAGGCACATTCCTTGTAGTAACAATGCTCGATAGAGCCAACAGGTTGTCGAATGGCTGCCGCGTACCGTAAGATACAGAGTGTGTAGACCCCTAATAAGGTGAAGATCGCAGGACTCCGCTGAATGCGGGTAGCGCAAAACCGGTTGTAGTGGAGATTTTTGGGAGAGAGACCTATGTCCAGCAGTGGACGTCTTTCAGTTGAATGGATGGATGGATAAAAGTTGTACGATAGATGTATTTCTACTTTACGAACTACGAGATAGGGAAATTAGTTTTCTGATTATTTTTTATTGTCTCATCAAAGGTAGAATCAAAATACTGTCCACTAAAAACAAAATCCGTTCAAAAATAAAACTTAAAATCATTTTGATTTCATACTAGAAAAAAAGCGAATGCTTGGTATAATATGACATTACAAGGAAAGAAATGGATTATTGAATCGGCCATTCAATACCCAACAAAATCCTTTTGTTAAACGCTTGTGTTTTTTTTTTACGAATTAAATACTATTTATTTAGTCTGTTGCTTTAAACACAGTGAAAACCCTATTGATACTTAATCACTGAATATGCTAATATGACATTTCCAAAAATAAACCTTGAAATATCAAATTCGTCCAACATTCTATCGCCAAAAGACATAAAAAATAATAGTTAAAGTATCGCCATTTTCACTGCATGTATGGATAACGAGAGTTTAAAACTTAAATTGAGTAAATCATAACAACAACACAATTGAACAGAAGTTATCAATTGTTTGGACACAGGACTGTTTAACATTTCACGCGATATCATAAAACAAATAAATAAAACAAAAATATTTTCGTAACTCTCCATGAAAAAGTAGCAAAAAGCGATCGAAATAATCGAAATCAAGGAATCGTCCTATAATAAATATTCACGAAGTTCAATTCAAGCGAAAGTTTTCAATTCTACGTATACGAAAAGTTAACTTTCAGTTACAAAGTAAAAACTGATACAATTCTACAGCTTCCAGGTTAAATAATTGGATTTTTTCCGTGGCAATACTACCTGTTCTATTCATATCTTATCATTATTTGCTTTTTTCTGGTAATTTAATACCATAAACAGAGATAAGATTGTACCTGATAGATGTTTTGCAAGTTTAACTTACTACCTAATAAAACTAGTAAAATCTAGATTTTACGAGTTTCACTAACATAATATTTCGAAGGGTAAGTAACATGTAGGTTAAAAAAAATGTAATAACGCGAAACCTAAAAACATAATATAAAAAAAAATACTATACCAAAACATTTTCTAACGAGTGGGCAATTCATCAAGTACTTCCAGGGCGTATGCGGGGCCTGTTTTTTCTTTTTACGGCCCCTATGAGAGTTTGGATGATGGCACCGCTCAGCGGTCTTGCCGAGCTTCGTAAACATTCCGAGTGCACCCTGACGATTCCATAGACTGTCACATCACTGGTAACACCGGGGACACTAACCACTCAGGCATTAACCGAAACACAAGCCGCCATCCATTCACTAGCACTAACCACAAAAAACAAACCACTAAATCAAGGTCATCCGTAGCCATCACAGTCCGAGTGAAAGACTACATGGGCGAGGCCCCGCACAATAGCAACTGAAAAGAAAAAAAAAAAAAAAAACTGTAGTTTTAAGCCCCTCCCCATGGCAAACAAAACAAAAATAATATAGACATGTAATTAGATGCAGCGTCGAATAAGCGAGACGGAAATACATTATAGTAGTTCAAACTAAGTGTCCCATAATCTGCGGTTATTTCCGTTAGTGTAGTTAGTATAGAACTAAAAAAACTTCTGTCTGAGCGTTCAACGAGTTTTGTACTTTTACAATAACATGACAGTGAAGTTTTGTCGCCGCTGTAATGAAAGTGCTAAATGTGAAATACATTACAACTAGAGAGGTGATTCAAGCATTCGTAAAACGAAATTGAGGGCTCAACATTCGCAGAACCGGTTTAATAAATGACATTAGCACGTTCATTTTGACAATTTAATAAGTTGTAAAAGAGCACGGAACCTGAACGAGGATGGCATACCAATAATGGATACTGGTTTGGAAAAAATATTTCTTTTTGTTTACTTTTTTCCGCCTCGAGGTCATCGCATAATAAGATTCTGTTTTAAATGTAGATAACTAAATATAATAAGGTTTTATTTTCAATAATAATTGCATATTATACTCATTCAAAGAAAATACGTTAAACTTACGTTTAAACGTTTTATTTGAATAATGCGTTTGTAATTCATAAATATTTGCATAAACTTATTTATAGTGATACATACACTACAATGTTTAAAGTCAAACAGAAGGAAAACTTATAGAATGTATTATTTTTAAAGTACGTTTTACGAAATTCCGCTATTTATGAAAAAGAGGAAAGCAAATATTTTGAATGTTATTATCTATACTAATAAACAAAATATAAGTGTCTGTTTGTAATGTAAATTTTTTTTTTACTAAATTGACATGAATGTATATACGATACCATCCATCCAATCAACTGAAAGACGTCCACTGCTGGACATAGGTCTCCCCTAAAGATCTCCACGACGACCGGTCTAGCGGATTCCCGCGATCTTCACCAGGTCGTCGGTCCTCCTTGTGGGAGTCCTACCCACGTTACGTCTTCAGGTGCGTGATAGCCATTCGAGAAACCGTTGATCTCATCGGGCATCAGTTCTGCAAGCAATGTCCCCTGCAAGCAGCCCACTGCCACTTAAATTTAGCAATTCTTCAGACAATGTCGGTTACTTTGGTTCTTCTGCGGATCTCCTCATTTCTGATTCGAACACGCAGTGAAATTCCAAACATAGCCCTCTCTATTGCTCTTTGAGCTCTTAGTGTGTCGTTTATAAAGGGAGTGATTGTCATAATCGTCACGCTTGGCAGGCGGGTTGGCACTCATAGGATGCTGCTGCCCATCCCCTGGTTTATCACTCAGTTGCCTCTTAAGACACCCACGGGAAGAAATAGGGGGGTATTATTCTTGGCCAGCACCACAGGGCATATACGATACCTATACAAAAAAAAAATACAATTTTTAACATTTTTTTCTATCTGTCAGAACGGCTGGACGGATTTTGACGGGATTTTTATAGATAGATGAAGTTACTCCGCGTAACTTAGGGTACTTTAAATTTTATGATAAATATTTTACTTTATTTTAGTAGTAAAAATATATAGGAAAATAATTAGGGTTCTAGATAACAAAAAAAAAATTGAAAACAGTGAAGAATATATGAGGCTCAGCCAGGGGCAAACAGCTAGTTATTTAATAAATTTACAATAACTCGTTTAACATAAAAAAAGAAAAATGTCACTATATTCTTGAATAGTCCCAAAATTACTTGTTTAGGGGTATTTCATATGTAAGTTAAAAATTTGTAACCTTTTCATTGTATGTAATTAGGTAGCTAGTTATTACACCATATTTGTTTCTTTTTAAGAAGTGATTAATGATATTAATGACATGCGGAATAATAATCTTGCTAATATAAATGGTGTTGTATTATAATGAAATTAAAATTTATTCGGATTTGAATTATTATTTTTTTAATATTATTATAGGCAAAGATTAAGTTCAAGATATTTTTCTCATCTGTTTATCAACTGATTTTCTTCAATATTATTTTTTTGTTTAGCAGCTATATTTATCGATATCGTTAAAAATAATTAGCAACTGTTTTTACCGTCAAATTTTTAAATAATGCATATGGTCGAATTTAGACTACTGGTTGAACACTCGTACATACTTAATTAGTGTTTATATTTCGATTAAAAAATACACTTCATAGTGTGTGTGATTTCAATGAAATTATTAATTATTATAGTACGAAATAACACTTAGTTCGTTTACTAATTTGCAATTCGGCATTTAAAAAAGTTGACCTTGATAGCGTAACGGAAAAGCGTTAAATAGATAGATATATACACATACATTTGTATGGATTAGTGCATGACAGCGCAACACCTTGACCTCCCATAGCCGGGTTGTGACCGCGCTAAACAAACAACCCACGTATGATTTCACTTACTGTGTTCCTTGTATTATAGATTGTATATTTATGATTGGCTATGCTTAGCAGAGGCTAGAGTTACAGATACGAGACCTATACCATATAATTTCTCAAGGTTATTTTAAAATTATGAATAGGTACTATAAACCTCGTTTTTTTAATATAAACACATATATATTGAGAAACTAATGATAGTGAGACGATAACTTCTTTCATAGAAGCTTTTAACGTGATGCGGCTAGCTCGTTCGACTCTTTGAAATTGATAACCGTTATTCTTGAGTTGTTCAGTAATTTTGCCAGATCAATACTTAAAAAAAATATTCAATTAGCATTTAAGGTACTATGATCAACTTTCTTTTTACGTTCCAAATTTATTACTTGAATCTCAATGTCATAATAAAGTTATTATTGAAAAAGTGC
The DNA here is from genome assembly GCA_014132275.2 of Samia ricini. NCBI lineage: Eukaryota > Metazoa > Arthropoda > Insecta > Lepidoptera > Saturniidae > Samia > Samia ricini. The sequence continues at coordinate 9,784,023 of AP028159.1, forward strand.
TAAAATAACAAGAATAACTTTAAATTTTTAACCAACTTCAAAAAGGAGGTTTCAATTCGTCTGTATGTATTTTTGTGTGTTTATTACGCGATTACTCCGTCTATTGTGACATTAAAAAAAACTTGTAATCGAAGCAGTCCCATTTCAGGATCAGTGATCACGGATTTCAAAATTAATAATGATATTAAAACAAACGATATGTTGAAGTTAACAGAAGCAGATTAAAAAAGTAATTATTTATTTACTTTTTAGTGTTTTTTTTTCTTATAATGTCGGCTTTGTTTTTAATTAACAAGTTTTTTTGTAGGTACTGTATAAATAAATCACAATTTAAACGTATATCAATTGTACTATAGAACTTCGTCAAAATAAATCATAATTACTTAAAAATCTTATGGATAAAAAAACAATAAATTTTATACAAATCAGTTCCTTTAGGTACATATCGGAGTCTTTAATTGACAGTTACGTCCGTTGACTTCATAGAAATAGATATACGTTTATATTATATGACAGTGCAAGAAACTGATGTGGTATGGCTTCCAAGAACTTGTAACCGTTTAGGGATCCGCCACGTCACTATATCAAGACGCGAGTCTAGATTCACTTTTTTTGTTTGTTTATTTAAGATCAAGTTTCTAAACTGTTAGGTATATATTTTATAGGGAAAAGCAGTATTCTTGGCTTAACCAATTTTACTTGAATACGATTATGTTAATTATTTTGAAGTTAATTGAATACATCGAATTAACTATACGAAATAGTGTCGGCACGTTTTGATTGACCACTCTTCGAGTCACAGCTGATAGATAGCTAGAAAATTAATTATACTTAAAAATAATTTTTATACATTATAAATTATTATAAATAATTTGTTAAAAATAAATGCAATAATTATCGTAATAATTAAAGTTCAAACAATTACTTGAATAAAATCATAAGACAATGAGATCAATGTTTCCCCTCATGCAACAGTGAAATCAATATTACATTAACATAGTATGGGAATCATAAGTTATTTACACACTTAACGTTGGTTTTACATTCATAGTATAATGGGATAAATGCAGCTTTTTTACGTGGTACTAACATTTTAGCATAAAACATAACTCGATAATTCTCAACTTAAAGCGACTTATATATTTTTGTTTTATTTTAAGTCTATTATGAATACGCTAATTGAAAAAGTTCATTCGGTAGTAGAAATTCGGCCTCCAACACACAGATGTTTGCAAACACGGCGAATTATAATCTGCTTATAACAAACAATTGTAAATAATTCATGTTTCAACGAGCATCGCTTGAAATTTAATCAACCAATCCGAATATAATCTAAAGAATAATTAGGGAATCTTCTTAAGCTTTTCCACAGGAACTAAACAGAATATAAAATTTACAATTTAAAAAATGAAATTAAATCTTGAAAAAGTGCGTTCAATAGTTGTGGCTACCTTTATTTAAATTTCTTTATTTAATTTTTGTCGAAGGTTATACACAGACAAAAGGTAAGCCATTTTGTAGATAGTTAAATATATTTTGTATGTTGGTGAAACATCTAAGCAAATAGCAGGATGTGTGAAGAGACTCTTATAGCGCCTACGTTTCTTATGTGCAAACATCGATGAGTCACCCTATGCCAAACATGGAACTTGACTCGAATTGACCAAGGCCCTTGTGCGTCGTAAGTTGTTGCACCTAGGGGAGCCGGATTCACTGAATTAATTGATGTAATTCATTATGTCTAGGTTTAATGTCCTTATAGGTTGTACGTACTTTGTAATATATGGTGATACACAAAACAAGGAATCTTGAACATTATTCTTATTAATTTTACAAATTCACAAGTTAACAATTAAAAAAAAATAAATTCACATAACACCAATATGCTTACCTATTTTTTTTTTATAAATGATTGTTTTTCAGTAATGATTTAAATTATAAAAATATTAATGTTTTAAATGTGAAGACTTTGTATGTTTGAATGTGATAATGTAAAAACTATAGCACCGATTTGAAAAACATATTTTTGTATTAGACAACTCGTTTACTGAAGAGGGTCCAAGTTGTTTAACTTTATGTTTAACCCACCTTCTAACTTAAAAAAAACTGAATTATTTTGTAATTTTTTTTACATTTTTTCTTTTATTGTTTTCATAGGTTTTCTACTATCCGTCAAAAGAAAAGTGAATCCAACTCTAAAATACAAAACTATAGATGCTTCAGTAGCGAATATTGACGTTCATCGCTTGTAAAACTAACCGTTCGGGGTGGTTGGGTGATTAGCGAATATTGGGGTGGTTGGCTGATTTGATGGAGATATTCATTCATCTGAGCCTTGACGTCACGGCCGAGGTTATGCCCTAGGGAGAGCGGATGACAAAACCCGTACATCAACACAACCTTTCAATCGCAGTATTGATCAAAATTAGTTTTAACATCATTCCATTTCTATAATTATGCTGTGTTCTATTTCTCTCCAATTTTATTTTAAAACTGCTATGTGCCTGCGGATGCGCCTGCGTTTCATATATTCTTCACTAATTTTTACTTAATTCTCTTAAGCAGAACCCTAATAACATTTTTTTTTTTAATTTAGTTGAAAATTTAGTACTCATATAAAGTTAAAATATTTCTCGTACATTATCGCACTTGCCCGTAAAACTATGCATTAAATCTGATTTTATTAAACTTTTTAGGAGTTTTAATATTTTTACGCGGAACTCTAATTATTTTCGAAAATTAAAAATACTCTAAGTTACCCGGAGTAACTTCAGTTATCTACTTAAAAAAGTTCTGTATAAATCGGTCCAGCCGTTTCGGAGATTACCCATTGCAAACAGGCAGACAGACAATTAAGTTTAAAATTGTATTTTTGGTATAGGTATCATATAAAAAAAAATTAACCGTACAAACAGACACATCAATTTTATTAATTAGTAAAGATAATTAGATGACTACTATCCGTTTTTTGTTGCTTAATCATTTGTAGCTCATTTAAATTTTTATCGGTTTTAGTATTTTCTATCAAAAGGGTTTTTTTAAGTTATGATCAGTTAGAATACGTTATTTTCTTCTGTTTAATCAGTGCATACTTATAGACGCGTCTAAAAATATATATTTAAAATCACAAAATCCTTCAATCATTGTACACATCTATCAAGAATTAATTCCCTATGCAGCAATCTGAGACGGCGCCGGTTGTTGATTATTCGTCCCCTAGGATTCACCGTTATTCTAAAACGTTATAATATTTCTCTTTAAAGACAGTTATTTTGTTGTACAATAATAAAAAGTTAATAAATAAAAAAAAAAGTGGAATCAAGATAAGAACAAAATATGAAATGGTTATTAAAATACTTATTGCAAAAATGTAACTTTTTTATTCAAGCAATTTTCTATTTGAACGTATAATAAACGTCATAAAATTTATTCAAAAAGGTAGTGAGGAGACAAGTAACGAGGTGCTGGACAATTTTATCGTCTTAATGGATTTATAATGTTTTTTAAATGCAACGAAATCCGAAGATATCGCCGCCGCAGCTGTGAGCTTGTGCCAAATTACCACATTTTTATATAATTATATTAAGTACAATCTAGTGCGTTTAATTTCGCCTTTTCCCAGTTGCATAAAAATAAAAGTCTAGATAATGTAAAAACATATTTGAGATAATTAAAAAAAATCAGTCAGTAATACAAAACGTAAAATAAACTAAGCAGACATTGGGACTGCCGTCAGAAGTAAAACTTAAAACTTTGGGAAAACTGTTTTATATATGTTTTAATTTTGCATTCTATTAATATGTTGATTATCTATAAAAATGAGTCAATAGGAAAACAATGGAAAGCTGGCGTAAATGGTAGGTTAGTGCTCAAGGGGTTAATTGAATGTTGAATGTCTGATGTTTAAACCTATTGGCGCTCCGAGCAATAATTATGTATACTTTCATATAGTTTATTCATAATCAAAACATAAGATAGGCTTCGTAAGTATACATTTTATTATTTGTTTCTGGGCGCCATCTCATACATGACATACTGTAGCATGTTGACGCGACTCTCTACCGAGAATCGCTCTACACCGCTAAAGAAGTTTTCACTTGAACCAATCGTAATACGACTATTAGAAATACTTTTCTTTCGAATGCACCTCCTAAATTTATAACGGTTCACAACAAAAATCAAATGAATAAAAAAAAACTAACATAGGATCTAAATATTACTTAGTGAGTGAGACTTTAATATGTATTGAACATTCTGGTATCTTTATGTTTACATTAATAAAAGAAGGCCGTTATGCATGTAAAGAAGCGACCCCCGTACTCCAATGGCATTGACAAAAACCGGCACATTTAAAGACCAGGTTTTAAACTCACAAGTTCGCAAACGAGACATAACATCTGAACTTAACCGGTTTGAACGGCAGTAAAGTAATAGTACAGTGTTGGCAACATAATGTTTTAGTGAAGGCGTATCGATTGCATTAATGAGATGTGGGCGCACGTGTGGTCCGTGTGTGGAATAGTATACGTAACCAAACGCGCCGAGTTATCGCTTTTAGGACCTTTTATAGCACCTTTATGATTTAGAAACAATAGCCTCTTTATCTTTTGTATAATTTTATTAGCACGTTAAATGCTAAGTTTACAATAACGCGCAGTTCTCATGTGCCAAACATTCTATAAGTGTATGCGATTCATTATATTTGATACTGTTCAAAAAGATACGTACTTCAATTTTGTATTATTTATTAATAAACTTTTAATAAGTATGGACAGTACTTATTAAACTGTTTTATTTTACACTATTAAGAAAATTTTCAATATATTGTAAATGTTATGCATGATCTTTTTTTTTTTTTCGTCTCTTAGTACGATGAAAAACCACTGTTTTTACAAAATTTAAGCGAAGGTAAAATATTTTTGGAAATGAGCCTACTTACGTGTAAACAAACAAAAAGGAAAGAAAGACGCTAGAAATCTCTACTAATAAATAAAATTGAAGTGTTTGTTTGTAATGTGAAAAATATTACTAAATAGATATGAATGTATATATGATACATATACCAAAAATATATATTTTTTTATTTTTGGATGTCTGCACGTCTGTCTGTTTGTAATGGGTAATCTTAGGGTACTTTTAAGATTTGAAAATAATTAGGGTTCCGCGTAAAAAAAATAAAATACATAAAAATTTGAATAAAAACACGATCAATACACAGTTTTACGGGAAAGTGCTATAAATTATGAGAAATATTTTTACTTTATCTTATTACAAATTTTTTTTAGGAAAATAATTAGGGTTCCGTATAAAAAAATTAAATGCAGTGAACAATGTATGAAAAGCGGGCGCGGCCGCGAGCAGACAGCTAGTACACAATAAATTGAACGTCGATTACGCAGGCGAATGTAGGATTTACTCTGGCAAAGTGTTGATAGGACCTTGTCCTCTTTGATCCGCCAGGAGATTTAATACCACAGGTAAATAATACTGTCAGTGTAACAAATTCTCCTCTGTAAGGGAATTTATATTCCACAGACCTTTTTATCTAAAACTGAACCGATTCGAAAAATGTTATCCTTTTTATCAAAAGTGTCGATCCGAATTACAGATAGGATGAAATGTCAATCATTCTCACTTTGAAGATGGCGTAAAAAATTTATAGCATTTCATATAAATCTATACTAATAAAGAAAATTGAAGTATCTTTTGTAATGTCACAATTAATTTTTGTACTAAATAGATATAAATTTATATACGATACCTACACCAATAATGCAATTTTTCAAATGTTTGTCTGTTTGTTTGTAATGGGTAATATCCGGAACGGCTGGACCTATTTTGATGGGACTTTTATTGGTACTATTTTGACAGATACATCACAGATAGTTAAAGTTACTCCGGGTAACTTGGGGTACTTTTAATTTTAGAATATACTTAGGGATCCTCGTGAAAAAAAAACTAATAAAAAATTGAATAAAATCCGATTCAATGCAGTTTTACCGGCAAGTGCTAAAATTTATGATAAATATTTTTACTTTTTCTTAGTACTAAATTTATTAAGGAAAATAATTAGGGTTCCGTATAAAAAATTAAAACTTGCCTTCAAGAATAAAAAAAACGTGGGCGCAGCCGCGGACACACACCTAGTTAATAATACAAATATAATTTGTTCTTTGCAGTATTATAAGAAACAAATCGGTCCAGTAGAATAATGAATTGCCGAACAAAAATTCAGTATTACGTCTCATGTATTAATATTAATTGCGAGGCGTGTTAAAAAAATTTGCGTACCTAAATCAATTGTTTTTTCTTGATTATTGTTTTAGCTTTTTATTCATATACATATACTGATATATATATGTATATCAGTTCCTTAAGGTCCTCGTTATAAATACATTCACACTTCAACCCGAAGCTGGGGTTCATTCGACTAGTATTGTTACATTAACCATTGAAAATTTGTTCTTGTAACAATGGGCTATTGCTTCATTCAGACCACCCAGGGCTTACAATCGTTTCGTTACTCCGTAAGTCAGATTATTAACATAATATAATAACAACAGAGCCGAAACGGAACGAAACAAGGACTAACACAATTTTTAGTAAGTGCGTTCTTATGGACAAAAATATTTTTTAACAAAAAACAACCGACTTCAAACAGGAAATTAAAAAAAATTAATATACTTACCACAAAGTAATAAGGTATTTTGATTTAGTCAGTCAGAAATTATTAAATAATTATTTTATCATTTTGAAGAGAATATGCCTCTTAACATGGACTTTCGGTAAATAAAATTATTATATAGCTTGTAAATGAAGCAGAGTCGATAAAAAAAAACACCTGTTTCATCTTTCTCTATCAGCTGTCACCTCAACATTATACAAACTTGTCATTCTTCATGAAATCCATCCATCCCTTTTTCAGTCTGCCTCTACCTCCATATCCATCAACCTTCATACTTGACACTTTTCTTATTACGAGACTAACATCTCTGCATGATATACCCAAACCACACCAACCTATTTATTACTCCTTAACTTCTCTGCCACTGGTCCTACTTTCAATATCCCTCTGATATAGTAATTTATAATGCTATAGATTTTATTTTATATCATTTCAATATTCGCATTTTTGCCACATTTTTCACATATAGATTTAGTAAGTAACCACTACAATTAACATAGTCTAAAATTAGAAATAAACTTTGCTTTAACTATAGCTAATTATTGATCACGTAATATGTATTCCAAATTTTGTATACTCAGCGGAAAGTACTGTAATATTAATAATAACATTGTAATTTTTAATTAATTATTTTGTAAATATTTGCTTTATATTGTAACGTAGCCGAATATTACATCTTGTTTGTAGTTTTATTGTAATTTATATTATTAATTTTGTATTAATTTTTTTATATAATTCGAAACTACATGAACGGTGGATTAAAATATCGAATTTTAAATTCGTTCTTGATCTTGAATTCGTTTTTGAAGTGATGATGGCGCAGTGGATAGTGCGACCGGATTCCGAGTCCATGGGCGCAAGTTCAAACCTACCTATCCAACTTTAAAACCACCCTGAGCTTTCGGTGTAGGAAAACATCGGAAGGAAACCATAGCATGGTGGTAGGGCATTTTCTAATGATGCCCGCGTGGGTAGCTACCACACTCAAGTTTGAAAATCTGTCACCGAATACCAATGGGTGTGTCCGGCAGGATCAATTGAGGACTAGTTCCTCTAGGCTCAGTGTGTTTGGGTATGAAGTCAGGCCGCCTCCACGTGGCATATCCTGGGCAACGGCGGTCAATGAGATCGACGGCTGAGAGTCTGACCGACTTCTGTCGTTAAAAATGGCTGGAGAGCTGCTAACAAATACTCCTGAGTGTGGCGTGTGAGCAGCGCACTCAGTACTGGGCTAGGGCCGATGAGGGCTCAGTCTGAGCACCAAGGGCTTAGTACCAGATAGCGGTTGGCGGGCTGGTGGGTCATTCCAGTTCCGGTAGGCGCACTGCGAACTTGACGAATAGCAAGTACGAATATGGAAATGGCAAATTTACAAAAAGTACTACCCCAGGAGGGTACCAGCGTCTCCGACGTTGGAGAATCCCTCTCCGAGCTTTCCAGCTCGGGCTGCCCCACGTTCTCTGGGGGGGGCAAAAATTTGCTTAATTCACAAACAACGACCAAGGCGTGCACAACGGATTCCGATTCCGCTCTTGATTTGGTAGGTGTCGATCCCGAAACAACAACACAGGCGTGTTCACGGACTTCCGATACGAACAACATGGTTATGGCATTACAGGAAATAGAATTACCCCAGGAGGGTACCAGCGCCCCCGGCGTTGGAGAATCCCTCCCTGGACCTTCGGGTCTAGGCTGCCCCGCGTTCTCTGGGGGGGGCAACGTACTGCCGGTAGTTAGGTTGGTGAGGGACCCGTCCATTGACTGCTTGTCAGTCAGCAGCGGCGGGAGCTGCGCCACAATGGTGTCCGTGGATGAGATCCGCGGCCCATTCTGGCGGAAGAGGAAGGGCTGCACATCTGGCCCTGGCCTCTCGTCGGACTCGTCGTCCTCGGGCGCCGAGTCCGGCCCGTCGGTCGCTCGGAGCCGGTCCCCGCTCGCCCCTAAAAGGGGCAAGGGCCGTCGTCCGACGACAGGCAAGTACGTCGGCCGGACGGCAGGTGCGGCCGAGTACACCAAGAAGGAGGAAGAGCTCCATCTCTCCGCTGAGGAGGAGCTCATCGAAGTGGCGTCCCGCATCAGGCACGAGCGGACTTTCAGGAAACTGGAGTCCGTGCATCCGGAGCAGCTCGGTCACGAGCTGAGCCGGATCGTGCAAGACAAAGTCAACGTCATTCTTGACGTTGTCAAAAGGTCGGGGCATATTAAGGGCACGTTCCAACGTGCCCTTAAGGAGGCGGCGGCGTCCATCGCGGAAGCCACCGTCGAATACGGTAGGAGGACCACCTCCGAAGAGCTGGAGAGGGCGAACGATGCCCACTCTAAGCTGAAGGAGGAGTACGCCAAGCAGGCGGGCGAGCTCGCTCGGCTCCGAAAGGAGTTCGAGGAGTTTAAGGCGGGCCAATCTGAGGCTCGCCGGCCCGTCCCCGTGGCGTGCCCATCCTCCGGCGTTGGAGGCGGCTCGTCGCGCTCCCCCCCCCGCCTCAGAAGAAGGCGGCCCGCGAGGAGTTTCCACCGCTGCCTAGGCGGCAGGCGGCAGCTCCCCCTACAGTGGACGACAGACTCTCGCGGATCGAGGAGTCCATTTCGCGCCTTAGCACGATGTGGTCTGCTCGATTCGAGGGACTGCAGGACAGGCTTCTCCCGGAGAAGCGTCTGCGTCCTCCGCTCGCGGCCGACGGGAGGGCTGCGTCAGGGACCGGCAACGCGTCGGCCCCTGAAGCGAGCCCACCTAAGCTCCCTGCGTCCCGGCAACCCGCCGGGAAGAAGGGGAGCGGGAAGGCCAAGCCTGCAGCCTCTGTTCCCGAGGCGGGGCCGTCCAAACTCCCAACGTCCCAGCAATCTGCCGGGAAGACTGGGAAGAAGGGTGGCCGGAAGGCTAAGAAGGCGCCTGCAAAGGCGAACAAGCCTACCCCTCTCACGTACAGTGAGACACTGGCGTCCGCCAAGCCCTCCTCGGGCGAGTGGACGTTGGTGGGGAAAGGGGGTAAACCCGCGAAGCCCCGATCGGCGGGGAAGCCGAGGAGGGCAGCAGCCAAGGCGGCGCGTCCTGTAGGGGCGGCCCCCAAATTCCGCGAGGCCAAATCGACTGCAGTCGTATTGACACTGCAGCCGGAGGCTGCGGGTAAGGGGGTCTCCTATACGGACGTGCTGTCCAAGGCGTGGGCGGCAATCGACCTCCGCTCCCTCGGCGTCGAGGAGCTGAGGTACCGCAAGGCGAGGACTGGAGCGATCCTCTTGGAGTTGCCGGGTGCGGAAACCGGACCCAAGGCGGACGTCCTAGCCGCCAAGGTGAAGGAGGCGATACCGGCTGACGTCGTGCGTGTCACCAGGCCCACGAGGTGCGCAGATCTGCGCATCTCAGGGCTCGATGAAACAGTCACGGCGGAAAAGCTCATCGCCGCAGTGGTCAGGGCTGGGGACTGTTCCCCAGACCAGGTGAAGACTGCTGGCCCGCGTCCCGCCTACGACGGGACGGGATCAGCGGTCGTCACTTGTCCCGTGGCGACTGCAAAGAGGTTGGCGGACGCCGGGCGTCTTCTGGTCGGATGGGTGTCGGCGAGGGTGAAAGTCCTCCCGCCCCGTCCCCAGAGATGTTTCCGGTGTCTCCGCGGTGGCCACGTCGGTGCAAAGTGCCCGGCGGGAATAGACTGCAGTCGGATGTGTTTCCGCTGCAGTCAGGAGGGCCACACCTCCGGACAGTGTTCCGCTGCTCTGCACTGCGCGATCTGCGCGGCCGCAGGGAAGGCAGCGGGTCACCGAGTAGGTAGTAAGGCCTGCTCGGTGAAATCCTCGTCGTCTTCGTCGTCGTCCTCGGGGAAGAAGGGGGGGAAATCAGGAAAGGGGAAGAGGGGAAAACGTTCCCCGAAACCCCTGGCTGAGTCGGCGGCCGATGAGGCACCGACAAAGCCAACGTACGAGGGAATGGACGTCGCCTTTTAATGGCGCTCCAGATCCTCTACGGGAATTTAAACCACTGCGCCAGAGCTCAGGACTTGTTTTCCCAGAGCCTGGCGGAGTGGTCGATCAGCGTGGCCGTGGTGGCGGAGCCCTATTTCGTTCCACCCAATCAAGACTGGGTGGGCGACGTAGATGACTCCGTGGCCATAGTTACGCGCCCCGCCGCAGGGTCCTCTCCTCTCGCCGAAGTGTCGAGAGGCGTGGGTCGCGTGGCGGCGCGTATAGGCGGGATTGTCGTGGTCGGGGTCTACGCACCCCCGCGTTGGAACGTGGCCACTTTCGAAGATCTCCTGCAAGATCTGCAGAGGGTCGTCGCGAGTAGCCACCCTCGCCCCGTGTTAGTGCTCGGTGACTTCAACGCCAAATCGGCGCGTTGGGGTTGTCCGTTCACTGACATGCGCGGCGATCTGTTGGAGGAGTGGGCGGCATCGTTGGGTCTTTCGTGTCTCAATCGAGGTTCCGTCAACACGTGCGTGCGTCAGCAGGGCAGATACATAGTGGACGTGTCGTTCGCTAGCCCGGCTCTCGCTCGCCGTGTCCGGGGCTGGAGAGTTCTCGAGGAGGTGGAGACGTTGTCGGATCACCGGTACATCCGGTTCGACGTCTCCGCCGCCGACTCGGGCTCTCCCGCCCGCAACGCTTCGGTTGTCGGTGGTGGTCCTCGTTGGGTCTTAGGGCGTCTCGACCGTGAAGCTTTTCTCGAGGCGACTATCGTGCAGAACTGGGTCAGGGGTGTTCCAGCCCCTGCCAGCGATGCCGATGTCGACCGGGAGGCGGATCGGCTACGAGAGGCAGTGTCGCAGGCCTGCGACGCGGCGATGCCTAGAGTCAGTTCCAGACCAGCCAAGAACCAGGTGTACTGGTGGAGTGCGGAGATCGCTCAGCTTCGGCGTGAGTGTATCTCGGCGCGCCGTCAGTACACCAGGATCAGGCGAAGGCGTCGCCGCACGCAGGGCGTTGCGGATGCTAGGGAGGCGGAACTCTACGAGGGTTACCGAGCCGCTAGACGAGTCCTCCGGAGAGCCATCGAGCTCGCCAAGGCCCAGGCTAACGCGGAGTTTCTCGAGTCGCTCGACCGGGACCCGTGGGGTCGTGCGGGGCAAGTTACGCCAAAGGGCACCCCCGGTGACCGAGAGCCTCGAGCCCGGTTTCCTGGCGGAGGTCGTCAGCACTCTGTTTCCGTCTAGGGAACCGTTTACGCCGCCGACGATGGCTCCGGCCGTCGAAAGCGGCTCGCTGGTCGACGAGGTCGTCTCCCCCGAGATCACTCGGGACGAGTTTAGGTCGGCGGTGGACAGGCTCCGGTCTAAAACCACCGCTCCGGGTCCTGACGGCATTCCGGGCCGTGCGTGGGTGTTGTCGCTGTCTTCGGAGTTCGTAGAGGATAGGGTGCTAGGACTCTTTAGACTTTGCGTAGGGCAGGGCCAGTTTCCACTCTCGTGGAAAACCGGGAAACTCGTGCTTCTCCAGAAGCCCGATCGTCCGGCGGACTCTCCGTCTGCGTTCCGTCCCATCGTGCTGCTCGACGAGGTGGGCAAGCTATTCGAAAGAGTAGTTGCAAACCGCCTCGTCGACCATCTCACGCGCGTAGGTCCGGACCTGGCGGAGAACCAGTTCGGTTTCCGCAGAGGTCGCTCCACTGTAGATGCGATCATGTGGGTTAGGCGTCACGCGGAGGCGGCGGTCGCCGACGGTAAGGTCGTCTTGGCGGTGTCTTTAGACATCGTCAACGCGTTCAACACCTTACCGTGGGACTGTATCCGAGAGGGTCTCCGGTATCACCGGGTACCCTCGGACCTCAGGCGTGTCGTCGACGCCTACCTGTCGCACAGGTCGGTCGTGTATCCCGCTCAGCGGGAATGGCATAGGCGCGAAATGGTATGCGGTGTTCCCCAGGGGTCGGTTCTCGGCCCTCTCCTATGGAACATCGGATACGACTGGGTCTTGCGGGGCACGCCCATCTCTGGCGTCAGCGTCGTCTGCTACGCGGACGATACGCTGGTTCTAGCGAGGGGTGAGTCATGCAGAGACGCAGCAATTCGAATGACTGCGGGCGTCGCTCATGTGGTAGGAAGGATTAGGCGTCTGGGTCTCGAGGTGGCATTGCACAAGTCCGAAGCTCTGTGTTTTCGCGGGCCTAGGACTTCGCTACCGAGAGATTTAGGCATCGTAGTCGCCGCAGTCCGGATTCCCGTCGGGAAGACGATGAGATATCTCGGACTCGTTCTCGACGGTCGTTGGGACTTTGGCGAACACTTCCGACAGTTATCCCCTCGACTGATGGGCACGGTCGGCGCACTCGCGCGACTGTTGCCTAACGTCAGGGGGCCGAACACGGCCTGTCGGAAGCTGTACCTAGGGGTCGTTCGATCTATGGCTCTTTACGGGGCTCCGGTCTGGGCGGACAATCTGTCCAGACGGAACATCGCCGCTCTGCGGGCTCCGCAGAGGGTGATGTCGATTAGGTCGATACGGGGGTACTGTACGGTGTCGTTCGAGGCCGCGACCCTGCTTGCCGGCTCCCCTCCGTGGGACCTGGAGGCTAGGGCTCTCGCCGCCTTGTATAGGTGGTGCAGGGATCGTTCGGATAGGATGCAACGCCCGACGCCTCGAGAGATCGAGGCGCGGCGGGCGGAGCTCAGTATCTCGATCGTCCTAGAAGGGTGGGAAAGGCGGTTGGAGAATCCAAGCGCCGGGGTCGCTACAGTGGAGGCCGTTCGGCCCCACCTTAGGGACTGGTTAGGGAGGACTCACGGAGTTCTGAGTTACCGCCTTACGCAGGTGCTGACGGGGCACGGGTGCTTCGGCAGTTACCTGAATCGTATAGGAAGGGAACTCTCTCCGTGTTGTCATCACTGTGCCGGCGGAGTCGTCGACGACGTCGAGCACACGTTGGTCGTGTGTCCCGCGTGGAGGGAGTCCTTCAGAGACTTGGCGTCCGACGCGGGTAGGGTCCTCTCCTTGCCGTCGCTCGTGAGGGCGATGGTCGGGAGCTCTAGGGCTTGGGCGGTTGTCTCTTCCTGTTGCGAAGCCGTCATGCTCGCAAAGGAGGAGGCAGAGCGGGGGAGAGGGAGCGGGCAGCGCACCCCAACCGAGCGAGGCGTGTCTCACGCCGGGGCACCGGACGCAGCCGTCCGGGCGCCCGTCGAGGTCGCCAAGCCTCGTAAAATAATTTGACGTCGGACCTCCCGTGAGGTATGGCGTTGCCAGGGCCTCTGCAGAATACATGTATAATGTGCTCCGGAGGCCCTGGCATCTTTGCGCCGGTTAGGGACGTGGAGTGTTTAGTCAGTCGGCTGCGGCCAACCTGACACACGGACACCTAAGTCAATTGACTCGGTGTCTATGGTCTGTCGCGAGGATCACACGTGTGCGAAAAACTGGGTTTTTCGGCGCACGTCCGAGCGTTCAACGAGCAGATTTAAACCACGTTAAAAAAAAAAAAAAAAAAAAAAAAAAAAAAAGGCTCAGTGTGTTTACCATCCTGGATCACATCGTCACTTAACATCAGGTGAGATTGTGGTCGAAACACTGAGCCTATACCGTGTACAAAACAAAAAATAAAAGCTAATAATGCGACCAAACCAAAAACATCTCAGTTTTTCTTGCTGATCACTGACACTGATCTGACTGTGATAAAAGTATTAAAATACCAGTAGGTAAAACAGATTGAGATCGTATATTAAAACCGGCCGTCGTACAGGAGAATCGCAGATATCGATGGCGAAGTATAAAGCATTGAAATAAATGTAGTGTTAATAATAATGTCAATAAATGTTCAAGGTCTTTATGAAATTATAGCAAACTAATTTCAAACAATGCCATTTATGGCATAAATATAATTAACACTTAAACATGTTTATGAAGTATTAACTTCTTCCCACGACTTTGCCATCGTTGAATTTAGAAAGAAATTGTTATTATTAGAGTTAATCGTAAGGGGCCATACAAATATTATTTAACCATATATGGTGGGTGGGGGATTGTCATTGTTTTCTTATTTTATCCCAGGGGAAGGGCTAAGAGCTTTGTTTACTATTGCTTACAAGGGGAGGGATAGTCATAAGTGTCTAACCCAAGGAGAAGAAAGGTGGGACCTTTCGGCTGGTGGCAGGAGAGGGAGGCTGCTTTGTACCGATCTCCCCCCCCCCCTGGACGAAACGTAGGAAGAGGCCTGACTCGGAATGGCAGGTTACGCTTATCATGCACTCTGAAACGGCGGATGGTACCATAGGGTTTTTGTGGGTATTCCTAGCGCTTCACATCGGGCGAATCCCACTTTCCGGGAAATTAGAGATGCCAAAGGGAATGCGTAAAAGTATTTCCCCACATAAAAAAAGGATCAAAAGTTTATAAAATTTTATATATATTACAATACTTGAACTCCCTTTAAAGAACTACAATTCTCTACAATTTTGTGTATTTGTGGTGACTTAGTTACAAAATTAGTGTATTATACTCACTTTTGTGTAACATAATAGTTATACTTAATCAGGAAATATTATCTCTTCCGTAGTTTAGGAGTTAAGGGATAAACAGACAGACACGGACTCGGACTATAATTTAAACAATATACATACATCATTGAAGTCACTGAGGTTATTATAGGTACGTGGCAAATCGTTAAGTGAATATCATTCAATGTTAAAACTATCAGGATATTATAATGTGGCGAGTATTATTTTTTTTCCCCCAACTTTGCAAACAGCAACAGTAATTTACATATACATTTATTATATGTTTGACCTCGCGTTATCGCGGCAAGCCTCCGCCGTCATCATATGTACCTACCTACGTACCGAAATCATCTCTTATCAGACTTACAATGACGCGGTATATATTTTGCTCCGCGGGTTGTTTTTTGTTTTATCAAACATATTATTATCATTTTTTTTTAATATAATTTTCTTCGGTTTAATTATTCAGTTCCATATTCAACAACTAATTAAGTTATTATTTTAATATGTACATTTTAAAAGTAAAAAAAAAAGTTGACGCAAATATTTCCAACAGTGACAGGAAAACCTAGTTTAAAGATAATTTATTAAAATAAATAATACATTTCAAATTATGCATAACTATGTGTTCTATTGAGTACTTTACTACGTTTTTGGTTCAGCGAGTTAGATCCAAATATAATTTTTGAGAATAATTATTTTCCTCTTTTAATTATTTAAATTCAATATTTAACAATTTAAAACCAAATGATAAAGTAATAAAAAATTAAGTAATATACAAAACAAAATAACAATTGCATCATAAAATTTCATCATGAAAGCACTTTGAGCAAGAACACTCAACTTTAAAGAAGTGTTTAACCCCTTGAGCACCTTCCCGGCGTTTACGCCAGCTTTCCATTGTTTTCCTATTGTCTTTCAATTGTTTCATTTTTATGGGTACTCGACACATTAAGCGTTTCTGTAAATAATTAACATACATTTTTGAAAAAGTATTTAATATGTTTAGTTTTTATATTTTGTGTGAATAATATTGGTTTTCCATAGTTACATCAAAATTCAATTCAATTTATTCCAAAAAAAAAATCCTATATTCCTAACAAGCTGCGGGTACGCGGCTGCGCCAGCGTGTCATATATTCTTCGCTGAATTTTTTTAATACGGAACCCTAATTTTTGTTTAGTACTAAGATAAAGTAACAATATTTCTCATAATTTCAAGTCACTTGCCCGTAAAACTGCGATTGCGTAAAATTGCGTAAAATGAGCGAGAAATTGCGATGTGCAGTACTACCGCTCAACTCAGCCGGTGTCAGCCCACTTACCTAGGGTAACTTCAGCTATCTACCAAAAAAAGTCCTGTCAAAATCCGTAGAGCCGTTCCGGAACAAACAGACAGACAAAAATTTTAAAAATTGCATTTTTGGTATACGTATCGTGTATACATTCATCTCTATCTAGTAAAAAAAAATTTTTGACATTACAACCAGACGCTTCAATTTTATTTATTAGTTTAGATTATTTGGAGTTTGGTGGGAATAGAGTGCGGTAAAATACATTTTTTTTTCATTTATTGAAACGACGATATGTTCCTGTGTACCAGGGATATGGCTGCGGATGCGGGATGCGACTGTTGATTTTTTAACATCCGTGGAGGTGGATGCGTAAACAGGTTTTTGAATCTCGTATCCGCGGATGGGGGGAATCTTAGCAGTTTTAAGAAAATTCGTACCAAATATGAACAAATATGGAAAATGTAGAAATAAGATAATATATATGCATAATCTCATTTAATAATTAAATTGTTTGTCCCTTGCGAGTTTATGTTTTACAACATATGTTGCATTGAGCTTGTTATGTTCATCAACATAATTCAAAAATCCAAATCTCGAGTCTTTTTCGAAATTATAAATTCATTATTTTAAATAATTATAAACTAAATCAGATATTAATTATTAATTATAAACTGTTAACTCTTTCTTTCAACTACAACTACTAGAACGTTCATGTGCGTTGACAATATGAAAATATACAGTATGTGTCAAACATTTAGAGATATGTATATTTTTTATTCTTAAATTACTCGTGACTCTTAGGCACATTTTCATTAGAACATTTGGCTAAACGATAATGGGTTGTAGGCTGAACCACAAGGGCGCTGTAGTCACTTATTTACGGTTCATAAACACCACTACAAGTAACAGACATTCAAAAGATACTCAGGGAGCGTAATACGCCTATAACAAACTGGGAATACAAGCTCTTAAGGCAAGGATAAGAGGTTATTTCTAAGTTACTTATATAATCATTACAAATGTAACGTAAAATAACTGAGTTTTAACCAAAAAAAAACCCCAAGTATAATTAGGTTGAATGAACATGTATTGACGATTTTAAGAATAGAATATAACATTAATCTATCGCTTTTGTGCCTGTTTAATTAAAGTTGTTAGTTGTTAAATAATGTTCATTTCTATTCTAGATCTCTACTCATATCCTATATTGTACGCGACCTTTATTACATCTTTGTTCTTTTAATTTGTAACTGTTTTACATACATATAGGTTTGACATTAATAAAGTCAGAAAATTTTACTTTAAGCAGTTCGAGAAATTATTTATTAAGATAACAATAATTTTTAATTATTATTCTCATGGGCTGTTCCCAACTCACTTGGGGTCGGCGCATTATGTTTTCTTCGTCCATACGTACCTACGTCCATACGTCCTATAAGGTGCCATCTCTTGATTGACACCTTTTTCTTTCATATCATTCCTTACACACTTTCTTTAGCCTTCCTTTACTTTTCCATCCTTCCAAATTTATATGTTTATTGTTTTACTATTTCACACACGTGTACTTCCTCTTTCTCATAACATGTTCATAACATGACAAAACGAGAACCTTTTAACTTTTGACAGAAATTACATTTCATGTTATTCAAGGCATTATCTATAAACATAAAATTTACATATCAATAATAACAATCTGTTCAAAAAAAATGTTGAGTTGTTAAACTACTAATAATACAAATGTAGCGAACGGAAAATTCCAGAATTATCTAAAGATTTCCGCAAATGTGATTTATGTGGTCATCGACTCAAAACCCAGAGATACAGAATAGTTTTTTTACAAAGCAACAACAATAATTACTATTCCAGACGAAGATGCCTTCGAGAACGAAGGTTATTCACCCGTTAAAGAATTAATGGCACGTCTTACAGCCTTACCGGTGCTTTATCTTAGTTTCCTCAAGGGAATTCTCGTAAACACTATTATATATTCAATTTTATTATAATACCATTGTTTTTTTTATACAGACACATTAGCGACGCCCTAAGAAGAATCGCGTTACATTGAAATATACAACGTGATTTTCTAGGGACTTGTTTTTTAGCGTTTAGTTTATGTTTTATTTTAAAACTTGCTGGATGCCCGCGGCTTCGCTTGCTTTTCATACATTTTTCACTGCGTTTTATTTTTTATATTATACGGAGCCCTAATATTTTTTTTAGTACTAAGATAAAGTAAAAATATTTCTCATAAATTCAAGCCACTTGCCCGTAAAACTGTGCATTGAATAGGCTTTTATTAAATTTTAACGCGGAACCCTAATTATTTTCGAAAATTAAAAGTACCCGGGAGTAAATTCAGCTATCTGCCAAAAACAGTCTCGTCAAAATCCGTCCAGCCAACCCGGAGATTACCCGGAACAAACAGACAAAAATTTTAAAAATTGTATACTGGGTATACCATCGGACACCTATAGGTGTCGTATACATACATTCATATCTATTTAGTAAAAAAATTATAAACAGACACTTCAATTTTATTTATAAGTATAGATGTACTAGAAATAAAATATATACTACATTTATTATAATCCAATAAAATCAAAGAAAAACATAGAGATCTCCTTCATCTACATGTAAATTGCAAATATGTAAGTAATTAACATCTTTTTACATGATATTATTTTATGTATGTATTAGTTTATATAATATTCGATGATGTTTAGGTAAAAATAACGGTGAATGAAACTATGGTGAAGCCCGATGATGGCTTAGTGATTGGACACCGCGTCAGGATCCTATTCTACCATGAACCTAAGGTTTCGCTGAAGGAAAACATCATTATGAACTATGGCATCCTGACAGGACATTTTCTAAATTCCGCGGGGCCAAATACGAGTTGAGAACCTGCTTATGGAGTACACAAAAATGTTTATGGATGTGTTCTTGTGTACTGTCATAACTATGTTAGCTCAAATTGTCAAATTATATCACGTGAAATTTTAATCATGTGATAATCCTATACAATATTTAAAAGAACAAATAACAAAAGCCTTTGTTATTGTTAAACCAATTACTTCATTTTCTGTTTTCATATACTAAGAAAATAAATATAAACCCTTTATATGCTCGTTTTAGTTGGACGGGTTAAAGTAATCAACATCGTTATAATAATGAGTAGGTATTCAAATACAGATTGAATGAGTTTCTAATTAGAAGAAATCTTGGAAGTGAAAACAAAAATAGCTTTCCATCCTGTTCACCCAAATAAGGTCACAGCGTGATGATGGATGGATGGCTATGCACAGATACATGCGTTGAGTAGAGCCACGTGCAGGAACTTGTTAATTATACTTACAGTTCATTGCGTTTAAGTAAAATGCACGTGATATAATCGTTCGTGTACAAGATTAGTTATTTACGTATCGAACGAGAAGAGGCGGGGCAGAGCACGCAAACTGATAATAATTATTAGCCTGTGGCAATTAAGAGGCGCCAGATAAACGCCATGGATGTGATAGCGGCAAAACTTGATAGGGTACACCGTATAGTTTTCAACCTCGACACAATTGATCTTAGAATCATTATGGTATATTAAAAGCTATAGTATTTAAATATATGTCAATAAAACAAATTGGGATTAGTTACATCATCTATACTAATAAATAAAATTGAAGTCTAGTGTCAAAACTAAATAGATATATATGAATGTATATACGATACCTACACCAACAACACATTTTTTTAAAAATTTTGTGTGTCCGTTTGTAATGGGAAATCTACGGAACGGGTGGACCGATTCTGACGGGACTCTTTTGGTACATAGCTGAAATTACTGCGGCTACTTTCAATTTTCGAAAATACTTAGAGTTCCGCGTAAAAACATAAAACTCATAAAAACTTGAATAAAATCCGATTCAATGCACAGTTTTACGGGTAAGTGCTATAATTTATGAGAAATATTTTTACTTTATCTTACTAAAAATTTACTAGGAACATATTGTTCTCGCGCATGTAACAAGAAACTAAATTTAATTCAGCTATTTATAATTAATTAACATTAATTATTAATTGCAAGGTGGTACAAAGTTAGTCAGAACAATACGTGGTAATTAAAATGTAAAACACAAATTTAACTTAAAGCTTTAATTGATTAAAAATAACATTCATTATTATTTTTTTGTATAAATATATTTAGGTTTATTATAGTTCTATGTTGACATTAAGTGTTCGCGAGACTATTACAAGAATAAGTAAATAATTTCCTCTGAGTGGAAAGTTTACCTCGAAGTATTGTTAACAGTTACATAGATCGCGTGACCACTAAGATTATTTGTGCTCTAATACCAGTGCTTGTTACACTACAAACTAAGCATATCATTAAAATAAAACATGTTTGAAGTCAGATTATAACATATTTGCTAAACGGGTATAAATTTGTAATACTTACGAAATTATTTTATTTTTGAGAAGTTTAAAAAGCCATCTAAACAATTACCCCTGACTTATTATCGTCTATAATTAATCATGCGAAATTACAAAATTCAGCAAATCCCAACCTTATTTCAAAGTTACACATAAATTAGGAAATTTATAGATTGACAGAAAAGAGGCACTTTCTTCAGATTCCATTACTCATTATTAATTATTCATCCTCAAGTATTTGTACAAACAAAATGTATTTTAACTTTGTATTCGCGGAAAACATCAAACACAGCAAGCTCATCAAAAATCGCTTAGGGGCAATAGGATGAAAATCAACAGCACATTTGACTTCGAAAACACCAACAATATCTGAATCAATATTTACTGTGATGTTCTAAGTAATAAAACTTAATCGTTCGGTCAATTAAATGGGGTCCGAGCCAAATTGTCAATTATCGTTCGTGCTTCATTGTCGTAGATGATCTTAAGCACACAATTGCGATTAATTCAAATAATTTGTGTTGACATTCCAATAGTTAGTTTTAATTAGAATGTTTGCATAATAAACGGTATCTAAAACATGTTGTTACTGAAGTAAAATCAAATTTACTTTGTTAATTATTAAAATACGTAATTGTAATTTGAGCTAAATTTTGTGAAAAAAAACATTATTAGGAACACAATTAAAACGCACTTTTAACATCAAAATTAAGAGCAAACATTAGATATTATTGAACTAGCTGTGTGGCCGTAGCTACGGCCGCGTTTCATATATTCTTCACTGCATTTCATTTTTTTATACGGAACCCTAATATTTTTTAATACTAAGATAAAGTAAAATATTTCTCATACATTCAAGCACTTGGCCGTAAAACTGTACATTGAATCGGATTATATTCAATTTTTTATGAGTTTTATGTTTTTACGAGAAACCTTAATAATTTTCGAAAATTAAAAGTACCGTAAGCTTCCCAGAGTAACTTCAGCTAACTACCAAAAAAATCCGGTCAAAATCCATCCACCAGTTCAGGAGTTTACCGGGAACAAGCAGACAGACAAGTAAAAGTTTTAAAAAATTGTATTATATTTTTGGTATAGGTATCGTATATACATTCTATATCTATTTAGTATAAAAATAAACAAACAGACACTTTAACTTGATTTATTAGTATAGATCATATAGATAATTATTAGTAACTTTATGTTGCAGGCACGAATCTAGTTAGAAAGTATTTATTTAACTTTACAAAAAAGTGTCCACCTCAGTTTATTTATATATTCAAATCGAGCTCCAATCAACATTACTAATTTCTTTTGTATTATAAACACATCATGGAATTGAAGAGAGCCTTATACATAACTACCGATAAAGTTCGATAATAATAACTGGAATTAAATTCAAATAATGTCGATTTTAAAGTTAATTAAAATCAAGCCTTCAATTAAAATTTTGTCTTTGTAAACCAATGAGTATAATCTTGTCCACTCACATTTAATCAATTCGTATCCTTTGAACTTTTTAAATCAAAGTGAAATAAAATATCATTATGAAAATTTGGTATTATCATGATGTAACAATTTTTTTAAACTATTTTCTCTGTTTCCAGTTACCTAATAATAAGCTATCTTGGAAAATATATTTTGAATTACATTGTAAATGTCATTTCTGTAGTGCAATTCTCAACAAAATTACAGCCAAGATTTTTAGTAAAAATATCACAATGTATGTAAAAACTCTATGGAGCCATTAAATAGAAGAAAATGAACTTTTAGTACTTGAAGGACAATTATTCTGTAGGACCCTGGGTTCAGTCTCTCAACTGGCTTTAATATAAAGAAACCTGTCACCCCTTTGTTAGAAACCAGAATGGTCAGCCCAGATTTTGCTGATGTGATATAGTAGGCATAGATCCGTATTAGGTTCAAGTCGCTAACATGAGAGAATTAGTATATTATAGAAGAAAATTTTGGTTTCTAGTTGAAAACCTCTTCTTTTAAATGCCTAAACGCTGTTCATGTATGACCTTGACAGCTTTACAGGATTTTTCATGACTCACTTTGCGTCGCTGAATCAGCAGAGAAAGTAAACGATTTTTAACAAACTATTCGATAAAAATAATATTAATAGATATTCTTTTGTTCCTTCCAAGTTGTTCTAAAAGTTTACTCGACAATTACGATTTATGTTAAGTCTGATCAGATCATCAATTTGTCTGCCTTAGTGAGGAAAATATAGCCTATCCATTCGCAGTTGATAATAACTGTAGCGAAATTTCTCCCTTATTTTACTCCCTATTCTGGTAAGTAAAACAACTATAATAAATCCCTAACACATTTATTTTATCTATACTAATAAATTAAATTGAAGTGTCTGTTTGCAATATCAAAATGATTTTTTTTTTACTAAATAGATATCAATGTATATACGACACCTATACCAAAAGTACAATTTTTTTTTTCATTTTGTCTGTCTGTCCTAATTTCTAATGTGTAATCTCCGCAGCGGCTTGACCGATTTTGACCGTTTTTGGTATATAGCTGTAGTTAGTAACTTAGGGTACTTTTAATTTTCGAAAATAATTAGCGTTCCGCGTAAAAAATTAAAACTTATAAAAAATGGAATAAAAACCGATTCAATGCACAGTTTTACGGGCAAGTGCTTGAATGTATGAGAATGAATGATTGAAATATCTTTGTCAGCATAAAAACAAACGTCTTTAAAAGTGCGTTAATTAACAGAAATCCCGAGTTAAAATGTTACCCTCTAGAACATATTTTTATATTAGAGCTATTCGTTTTACACACTTTATATTAGCTTAACCTGCTTGTATGTAATGAAATCTTCGGACTCAGATTTCATTGATTTGTAAACGTCGGATGAAATTAAAACTTTGCACACTTATCAAGGAGCGATGACGATATCTGTTGATGACCAGGATCTCTTGTGACAGATCGATTTTATAATATTAAATAAAATGTTACAGGTGTAGTGAAAATAATGGGCAATTTGATGACGTTTTAATTTGGTAGATTATTTTGACATAACTTTATAAATGCGTCATTATTTTGACATACGTAAAAGTAACGTAAAACACTGCATACACAGCGCTTTTAAAGATGTTACGATTAAAACAATGACATCAAATCAAATATTGGTAAAACAAATAATGTACAGAGTTCGACTATAAAGCTGTAAAGCTGTATTTTTTAAACTATATTTTTAAATTAAACGGTTCACAAAGATCTCTCGTTCATTTCGTCAAAAGAAAATTTAAGGTTTTTTTTAATATCGCTTAGTTACATTTGCCCATGTTTTCTTATAAACGAATACCAGCTGGGAAATAAATAAATTATATCGAAGCTTTACTACACACCTTAACTTCATAAACACGTATATGATTTTATCTGAATTACCGACGCAAAATTTATCTCTCACAAATATCCCAATAATCTGGAAATAGATCGGCGTACTGCGAACGTGATTACACATCCCCTAATCAGATTTGATTAACCTTTATTGATACGAAAATGTGTCTGAATTCCACGTAAATATATTTCGTAAAGCAAATATCTACAGTACAGTATTACGAACTTTTAAGATTACGTAAAGGCAATATGTGTGTACCTACTACAGGGCATTCGCGGAAAATAAATACCTAGAATATTCGGATTTATTTAGATACTTAGTGTAAGTTAAATTGTCTTCTTTTTTGTGCTATTTCACTTATGTTCTTAATAAATTATTATGTAGTGTGCAATTTTATAAGCATTGTAGATCTAAAAAAGCGTAGGAATTTATTTCTTTTTCGTCCGGTATTTTAATTATAAAAGAAAATGGTACAAACTTTTCGACTACTGAATCTAGCCGAAATTGTATGCTCCTCTGGATACCAGACAAAAAGTATGTTAATTAAAAATAAAACAAAAACACTCTGATAGATTTTTGCTATATTTTTCACTAGCTATGTACCCGCGTCTCATACATTCTTCACTGCGTTTTATTTTTTTACACGAAACCCTAATTATTTTCGAAAATCAAAGTTATGCCGAGTAACTTCAGCTATCTATCTACTGGAGATTACCCGGATCAAACAGACAGACATGCAGATAAAAATTTAAAAAATTGTATTTGTGGTATAGAGATCGTGGTATCGTATATACATTACATTCATATGTATTTAGTACAAAATTGTTATTTTTGACATTACAAGCAGACTCTTTAATTTTATATATTAGTACAGATGACGAAGAATGAAATCGCTCAGAAAGCTTTTCGTCTTGACAAAAAACTGAATCTAAAAACATCGCACACAAAATAATTTGATAGGTACAAAGAAATATAAACATTGAAGTAAAACAGGAAGATATGAAGAATAAGCTGAATTTAGGTATTTTGTGCGTAGTTACTTGAAATGCATAAAATATAAGGCTTTAGGTACTGTGTATAAATTCCAAAAAAGAAATTGTCTAATCCAAACATCCAAACATTCAGACATTCAAGATTCAGCAAAATATTCAAGCTCATCTATCCCATTTCAGCAAAAATATGTAAAAGCATATCTTCATACCAAAATTCTTAAAATCGTTTTTTACACGATATAGGCTGTGTTTTGAGCAGAATCTCACCTGATGTTAAGTGACGATGTGGTTCAGGATGGTAAACACACTGAGCCTAGAGGAACTGGTTCTCAAGTGTTGCTGCCGGAACACGCCTATTGGTATTTGGTGACAGGTTTTCAAACTTGAGGTTGGTAGCTACACAGGCGGGCATCATTAAAAAATGCCCTACCACCATACTATGGTTTCCTCACGATGTTTTCCTTCACTGAAAGCTCAGGCCGATTTTAGAATCGGATAGGTGGGTACGAACCTGCGTTTATTGACGCGACATCCGGCCGCACTACCCGTTGCGCCATCATCGCTTCCAAATTAAAGAAAGAAACGTTTATTTGATACTGAACAACGGAACATAATATATATATATATATATATATATATATATATATATATATATATATATATATATATATATACAGTATTACAAAAAATATCCACATTAAAATAATTTTATAGTAATTAGGATGCGCAGTATAGAAGTAATTAAAAGTAGATCAAATGTTACATGAAGCCTATACCGAAATTATTTTGTTTGTCTATAACATATTCTTTTAATTTATTCCTAAAAGAATGGATAAGTACTTACACTATACTAAGAGGTTCTACTGTAATGGAATTCAAGAGTAACCTTATTATGTAAGAACCTTTGCTTGTTTCAAAGACTACGATAACAAAATCATCTTATATAACGAGTTCTAAATTATGTCGAATTGACTGTACTTAAAACAATAGATTATAATAAAATTACATTAGGAAATGAGTGTTCTTTGGAAACAAAATGTTATACATTATAAAACCATGGAACCTCTGACCTTCACTCTTTTTTTTCATTCATTCTGTATTTTATTTTCACAAATGAGATCATTGTTTTTAATTAGGTAATAAACTGGAGGAATATTCACACAGTATTAAGTTTCTCTTTTGCAACGACGTTTAAAGAACTTTATAATTGAATATTTCAATGATTCTTTTGCAGTTAGACGTGTGCTGTAAAATTGTCAATGCACATATTACATAAATTTACAATGAATTATCTTGATATCATCAAATCAATACGTAAAAGTTCAGTAATGCTGGTCACAGATTTTCCCAAGGATTTCATTACTATATCAAAAGTCAAATTTTCTGTACCCAGTTACATCCAGCACCTATCCACAAGTAGTTCACCCCAACTCTTTTTAGCACATTTCATATTATGTTTACCATTACTAGTCTTTATTCAAGAATTCTTCTATCATAACGATATATTGGCAGTCTTCTTTACTTTAGTTCAGTGCTTACTTTTTGGGACATGTTTGTGTAAAACTAAATTTTCTGGTAAATACTTTCTTTACAGATTTTATCCTTCAAATAAACTCCTATAGCATGGCTTCTTAAAGCTTACAAATAACAAAAAAGCCACACTAACTGACGTAGATGTAGTTATTATAATGTAATGCAATAGCGGAAACATAATAAAACGTTTTAAATAAACAAAATACAATGGAACGCATACAGTGATTGTGAATTATATATCGTTCTATGTTGAATATAAATTACACGTAATGAAGAAATTTTGCATTATAATGCCGACAATTGTAAAATGTACGCGAAATTTATATTATTATTTATGTATATAATAAACAACGGTTCATTCATGTGACACGAATGACCTCGAAGGGAGGCAGGGTCCATCCAATCATGACGGTAACACAACAAAACGTTGTGTAACGTGTGTGTGCATGTAAGTACTGATAAACCGCTAACCAACATGCGTTAGAATGGAATTGTTTGGGTTAGTTCGTTGTTCGTAGTAAATATTTAGATAGGGGAACGTGACGTCATTATTGTGATATCTAAGTATATGATATATGGACTGAGTTTATAACTATAATTCAATTCATGCGTACTTTATTTTCATCGCGAATATATTACTGCTGCTGATGTGATTTTTTTTTAATATGTCGAATATCCATAAAAATGAGACAATATGAAAACAATGGAAAGCTGGCATAAACGCCAGGTTAGTGCTCAAGGGGTTAATTACGTCGAAATAAAACACAGGTATTTTATCATAATTTGTTACTATTCCCACATCAAATCGCAGATAATTGGATTGGCAAAACAATACGTACTATGTTTAATATTACGTCTTAACCATTATATTTAAAAAATAATTTGTCTATTAGACGCTGAAATGTAAAACAATTTCAATATAAAGCAAATATTATTAGGTAGCTGCGACCTTCCTCATAAATCTGCAGATCACAAAGTATTTACTCTAACATACCTAACCGGTTAAACACCAACCTGGCTTTTACACCAGCTCCCTCTTGTTTTCCTATTGTTAAATTTTTATTGGTATTTGAGGGATTAATTATCCACCTAAGCCACGGTGGTCCTTTTCCACTATCTAGATAACCTTTTCAGTACAAAAGCTTGAAAGCTAATTTGCATATTTTATTGTAGGTGTAAACCGTAAATACGATGATAAAATGGTTAACGCATTACTTACGTGTGGGAGCTCTGATAAAAGTTAAATGGTTGGGTTTATTTGCAGATTTTCCCCTTAACCTTTACGTATCCCAAGGTTACCTGAATAATTAAGCATCCTACCGTCATCAGTCTACTTGTGTTCTACACTACGTGAATATTATATTAGGTATCTTTGACAACATCCAGCACCCATGGGAAGTAAAATACTAGATGCGAGAAGAGTTCTAATTGGGCTGTAAATAAGTCCAAAACAAAATAATGCCCAGTAACGAACATTTGCATATAGAACGTAATAAATATATCCAAGAAAAAGTTAAGAAGCTCTTAGAATAAAAAGTGTAGAATAACACCAAATACTCATATTGCAATAACTTTTGTGGTACCTACACTCTTGTAAATAAAAAAATTAAGCGGTGTTGTTACAAAAAAACGTCCTCCCGTTGAACACATAAAAAAAGTTCAATTACAAAAGAGTGTTTTAGGGTTGTTTAGAGATTATATTTTATACAAGTTTAAATTATAGACACTATTTAGTAAAAAGCGTGTTTGATGCTAGTTTATTTTTGTTTTGTAATAAAGACCGAAGGTGTTTAGCTAAGTCCTAAGTCGTAACTAATTCATACGTAAGATGAAAAATCTAATCACAAAGTATGTTCATAAGGAAAGGAGAATTTGCAAGCCAGTATGACGATATCGATAAGAATTTCAAAAACTTAGCATAAAATTTTCATTTGTAAGTAAACCAAACAATATTATTTAAGTTTGTTATGATTTTGAATATAAGGGGAGAATTTATAAAGTGGAATTGCCACAATCGCCACGCTTGGCAGGTGGGTTGGCGATCGCAGTACGTGTTTGTGGTCCTTAGAGAATACTGCTGCCCATCCCCTGGTGATTCCTTAGTCACCTTTTACGACAATCATGGGAAGATATAGGGTGGCACTATTCTTAAGCCGGCACCACACGGAAATAAAACATAAGATAATTTAATCAATTACCCAATGGCCATCATAATCACATACAAAATGTGAAAAAATTACTATATTACATCTGGAACTATACAATTTCTTAAATTAATTTATATGTACCTTTATTAAAAACCAAATACATATTGAATAATAATAATTAATAATGTAATATTATAATTTATAATGTTATTTATTGACATCTGTTGTTACCTAGCAACTGGCGACCATTTGTAAAAATATAAAGTTGTAGGTCACTGCCCTCTATAATGTAAATGTATTATTTAATTAAATCAAAACAAAAACGTTAATCATAAACGTATGGCTGCAATTTTCAAAAAAGTATGAATAAAGATAATATTAATAAAGCTTTAACTATATGCAAAGTTTCATCCCGATTGGTATAGCGGATCCCGAGAATAAAATTACATTATACAACTTAGGAAATCTGCAATTACGCGCTTGTTTTGGTACATAATTAAAAATATTATACAATTGATAAGTATAATCACAATAATGATAGTGGTAAATTACAAGATATCAAGGAAAGGATACTAGCAATGTTATGTTTATAATGGTTATGTTGAAATTGTTAACAATTATTTTTCATTTTGTTCTTTGTTTCTCATATTACAAGATAAGTTCGCTATTTTATTTGACGTAAACAGCCCAACTAGCATTGCATGTTGATAGGATTATGAAGAACAGTGATTATAATTATGCATAAAGAGGTTCACGTAATGCTTGATTATATTTGTACGAAACAAAATACAACGCATCGCAACGCGTCGCATATGTATACTACTAGTGTGTGTTTGTGTGTGTAAAATAATGTATACGTAACTATAACTAGATACGTCGGCTCAATATGCATACGAGTACGCACCAATATAAACACCATTCAGTTTTTTACCTAAACTATCAAGAAAGCATCCGATAATCAACACGCCAAATTTATACTAGGTTTCAATTCATTACAAGAAATGCACAATGAAATAAAATGTAGGTATATATCTAAACATCGTAAATCAACCGAGGTCATACTTACAGATAACGTCTATCGGGTAGTGTAGAGGTTAACAACAAAAATCCGTCAACAAAAACACAAGAAACGTGATGGATGCAGTCGTGGTGCATACGCTGCGGCCGTTCACCCGGCTCCGGCGGTTTGCGTTTCGAAAACTTCGCGGTGAAGCGTTTAGAGAATAATCAAAAATAGACTCGACAGATTCGTGTACACGCGCAACGTTTACGTTCGCACGAAACAATCACGATGCAATTCGATATTTGTAATGAACACGACGCGTTGTAACCAAATCGTTACGAACTTAATATGAAAAAGTTTCCAATGCACAAAGTTATTGTGATCGCGACTGAGGGCTCTACGCGGCGAGAGCGCGGCAACCCCGTGGCGCTCGGAATACAACTGGCGCCGGCGACCGATCCACACCGCTCCACCGTCCGTCGCGCCTCGCACCAGCCGCGACCGCGGCAGGAACACCCACACAAGCAACACAAACGGCACACTACGAATACACCACTCTATCAAACACTACACAACACAACTCACATACTCTCAATCCGAAACTGATAAACAGCACAAAACACTACATCACTCTGTAACTGCACATATAAACATACGTTTTCCTGCTCTATATACTACTCCAACGTTCATAACGGTACTCTAATCTACCATACTAACTAACGTCCTGTAGATTAATTGATGACTAATAAACAAAACCAAAGATAAATCTAACGGAACGAGTCCTACAACAGGTTTTTCTGGCGAACATGTAGATATTACGTTGCGAATAAAACACAATGTACATAGTAGAAGTAGGAAAAGATTTATGTATACACTTAGTTATACGAGTACAATATACGGAGAGGTCGTATGACGAGACGGCGACGACGCATTACGCGCTCGGTTTTTAAGAGGAACGCAATACCACATGTACACATTTATTATCAACAGTAAACGAGATAGTAGATGTTAACGAATGTCATGAATGAACTGTTTAAATTCGCAACATTGACACTACACGTAACGAGAATAGTTTAAATCGAAACCAGCAATTTATACAAATGATTAAGATGTGGACATTTTAATTAATGGTAACACAAAATTTAACTTTAGAGCGCATTATAATTGTCATTTTTTGATGGCAAAAGTATATAACCTCAAAGAGCGAACGATTAATCTAATAATTATATTTCAAAATAAGTCAGAGCTTTATCAAACATCTGCGTTTAATTGTCCGTGACTAAAATTGTAATTTAGCTGTAATTGTAAAGCGATTGAATCTATTGAGTTATGAAATTATTTACTAGACACACGTTTAAAATATTTAAGAGGATATAAAATGTATCGTAAAAGTAAGATATTAAGGATAATTTGTGCAAACAACAAACATAGACCGGATTCAGTGACACAACTGTTTATTGTATTATTGAAATACCCACATAGTTGACATTAACAGATACAACAGTAAATACAATAAAACCTATTCGAATAATCATAAAAATGGCCTTATGAAACTAAAAACTAATACTTACACACATAAAATCCACATGGTTGTCGATCCGTAACGAAATTACCTGAAATTTAACGAAACAGCTTAGATAAAAATGGTAACTTTTATTCTATAACATTTATTTTATAAACGAGTTTGTATTATTAGTTTTTTTTACTCGAACAAGACTTGGATCTGTTGTATGGTATTGTTTGACAACTGAGTCTAAATATTAATTTGTTCCCAAACATGATACACAAAACTCAACAAGCTGAAGTGTTTATAGGTAAGGCTTATTAATTATATCCCTAGAACCTATAAATGTTGAAAGGCTAAGAGAAATTATATATAGGAACAAGTCAAACATTTGTGACTTTATAGAAAAAAGAAACAATTCTAATGTAGAAAAAAGTCAAAATTTAACTAGAAATAGTGCTCTAAGACAGTTTTGCTGTAGTGACATTAACCTAAGGGCACTCTAAACTTTACATCCTTTTTTTTTAACTGAACTGAGTTAAAATTCCGCGCAATTTGCCCGAGCTAACCTAACGGTTAGCATTAGTAAACCTGTAAAGTAAAAAAAGCCCCTTACGGATTCCACGTACCTTACGTGTGATGTGCAAGGATGTATGCACAATATGATGCGTGTGATACTACCCCATGCGGTGTCACTGAATCGCGCTAACGGTGACTACAAGAACTATCCAAGTTCATATATCTTCACAGATATATGAATCGCTGTATATTATATGGTAAAATGCTCTACAAAAACAGAAAGTAAATTACGTGAGCCAAGCTCTAAAATTGTATCAAGACGCCATAATCACAACACAATGGCGTCTTAAATACAAAACATCCCCAAGGAAAAGTTTCCACAATTGCGCATACACATCTTGTGCTATTTGTTTTTAACACGATCATTCTGTAGTAGAGGTCAATGTCTTACGTCCTACATAGTTAATAACCGATATCGAACTATACTATTCTTTATTAGGTATTCTAATTAAATGAAAACAAACTTTTATTTGTTTATAAAATATTTTATCCGACATTTCATTTCGTGGTTATTTAAGAGTGTTAAATGAGTATGATGTTACTGGTCTGAATTATCTATACTAATCAATAAAATTGATATGTCTATTTGTAATGTCAAAATTATTTTTTTTACTAAACAGATATGAATGTATATACGAGACCTATACCAAATATACAATTTTTAAAATTTTTGTTTATCTATCTGTCTGTTTGTTCCGGGTAATCTCCAGAACGGCTGGACGGATTTTGACGGGACTTTTTTTGGTAGATAGCTGAAGTTACTCCGGGTACTTTTAATTTTCGAAAATAAATTAGATTTTCGCGTAAATAAATTAAAACAAAAAAAAAAAAAAAAAAAAAAATAATCCGATTAAATGAACAGTTTTACGGTTCCGTATAAAAAAAAAAAAACAAATCACCGTGAAGAACATAAAACGTGGGCGCAGCCGCGGGCATATCTATTTAGTAAAAAAAAAAAATTTTGACATTACAAACAGACACTCCAATTTTATTTATTAGTAAATATAGATGACTAAATCTATAGTCATAACAAAACTGTAGGCTCCGTTTATACAGTGTACATTTAATTTGTTTTCCAAATCTTGTGACGGATGTATTTTATAGCCATTACTTATTTCAAATCTGACATTTTAAACATTTTGTCTGCCTGTCTTTGAATATGTCGGGATTTAACTCAAAAACGGCTTAATTAAAACTAAGCGTTTGATAGGTGAAAATAATTAAAATCTCTAAGAAGACTTGAACGATTTAAATGAAATTTGATGTACAGGAAATATGTGGCATTCGGTAACATATAACATACATACATATATAACATCACGCCTCTCTCCCATAAGGGTAGGCAGATCCTACATCCTTTTTTTACACGGAATAGGCTCAGTGCTTTGACTACAATCTCACCTGATGTTAAGTGACGATGTGGTCCAGGATGGTAAACACACTAAGCCTAGGGGTACTGGTTTTCAACTGATGCTGCCGGAACACACCTATTGATATTTGGCGACAGGTTTTTCAAACTTGAGGGTGGTGGCTACCCAGGCGGGCATCTTAGAAAACACCCTACCACCATGCTATAGTTTCCTCACGATTTTAGAGTCGAATAGGTGGGAACGAACCCTTGTCGATTGACGCAGAATCCGGCCGCACTGGCCGCTGTGCCATCATCGCTAAATCCTTCCACTTACTACGATCCTGACACACGTTACAAATATTGCTTTTCGGTTAGAGGTACTTTTGACCTTGCTTTTCTCCAGAACTTCCTCGATCTGGCTGAGATACGTTCGCCCTTACCACAGCCAGCCCAGTCACACTCGCCTTGTAAATTTGTTTCGTCAATCTTCTTTCATCCATCCTCTCTACATGTCCATACTAATTAAGCATCCCTTTCTCTATCTTTGTCTATGCATCCTTTACCACACTACAATGTTCCCTTATCACACTATTCCTTACTTTATCTATCATTCGCATACCAGCTATACGAGTTCTTCTTAGACTTCTGAACTCTTCTGCATTTATCTTGCTTTCATGTTTCTTCTACCAGACCTAGCACTCACTACCATACATAAGTGTAAGGACTAGCGCACCCCGATGCACAGCCAAACGTACCTTTTTAGACACATTCTGGCTGCATATAAATTTACGCAGGTCGCCGTGCACTCGATTCCTTAACACAACTCTTCGCTCAATATCATGGTCAAAATCGATAACATATAGGCTATGAAGAACAAAATAAAATCATAGCATCCCACATTTAATCAAGATGAGACATGTAGACGACGTCGCGGGCACACGCTAGTATTGAATCCCATTTTATAACTAACTGCCAAAGAATTTAAATACTATTTGAACATGCAACCATACATAATACCAACAAAGGGATACAATTTTTCATATGCTATATTTTAAAATCTTTTAATTTTGTTGATTAGCCCAGCGAATTTACTATCTGAACCTATTACTTGATTCATCAGTATTTTAAACTTTATACGATACATTGATATTGTTGGAAGTAAATTTAATGCTAAAATTTCGATAAAGATTTGAGAATGAATCAAGCAGGCGTGAATCAAGGTCATAATAACGATGATGAAGACCGAATCATCGTGTTAGATAATAATAATCGACCGCCGCAAAAGATAAGAATATCAGTGATACACATAATTGATTATATTATTAATCATAATTTACATAATAATATTTTATTATCATTGTAAATTCTTTAAGATTAATACACGTATGGACCGGACAGCGGACATAGTATGGCGAGCGGCCGAAGTCATCAGTCGCCTAACCAAGGGTGGGGAATAAGATTGTTTTAAAAAGATTGATTTTTTTGAACCGATTCACAATACATGGAGGTCAAAGCGATCAATCTTTTTTCGACTTGTTTTCTTTGAGTTTTTATTCGTAAATAATATTCTTCCAGTGGTCGAAATTAGACTAATAATGGTCATTTATTGCAAAACTCTTTTAAGGTTTTGTATCAGCAATAATATATATTATTGCTATATATTAAGGAAAGCTGACATTAGACTATTTTATTTTTGCCTTTTTACAGATAATCGTCATGTCCTAGAAAACAAAAAGGATCCGTACTTTATTATTTTGAGAAATCGATCTTTTGGGCCTCGATGTTTTGTGAATGAAGCTTAGATTCGAATCGCTTCATGCATCGATCTCTTTTGGAAAGGATTCCCATCCCTACTTAGACGACTGATAACCTCGACTGCCCGCCGTACTATGTCCGCGGTTCGGTCCGTACGTGTGTTAACCTCTTTACGTTGCAAGTAAAAAATAATGTTGACGGGCATCAATTATAGTTTCCATTTTTAATACTTCTATGAAATGAATTTTATAGTAATATTATTACTAATAAACAAATTAGAATTGATAATAATCTGTATCTAAAATGAGCCCTACATAACTCGGTAATAACACTTTTTAAACTTATGCGTTTTGTACTCATTTTTGTAACCAGGCCGATACGTCGAGAAAATAACAAAGTGCGCGATTTAGACCCGAAACATTAATAAAATATGTGATAACTCGGTAATGTTAGAAATGCAGTGAATTTCAGATATCTGAATTAATATCCAACGATTAAGATAACTGTAAGGGAAAAATAAACATACAGTGAACATATATTTAAATTCATTTGCCCAGGTAGCTTCGCTTAATTCAAAGAATTTAACGCCTATGTATTTGCTAATTATTATACATTATATAATTTAATATTATATAATTATTACTAATCGCTAATGATTATACATAACCTATTTTATCTTTGAATAGATAGATTGATTCAACCGAAAGACGTCCACTGTTGGACATAGGTCTGCCCCAAAAAAGCAGAATTGCCATAATCACCACGCTTGACAGAAGATTGTCTTGGCGATCGCAGAAGGTGTTTGTGGTACTCAGAGAATGCTGCTGTCTTTCCTCTGGTTTATTGCTTAGTTGTCTTTTACGATAGTTACGGAATAATATGGGGTAGTGCAATTCTTAGCCTGCACCACACGGCCTTAACTAGATAGATAAAACAAAAAATAAAAATTTGTCACAGTAAGATCAAAAACGCCTTTTACTCATAAGTAACATAAGAGGTTATGGATTAACCAGATATAAATTTACATAATTTTCATCAATATAAATTTGAAGTTCTTAAAAATACTTTTTTTTACGTTGACGTTTCTTGAATAAACCGTAAGTAAAAAACGCCATTTACAAAACCCCGCTGTTTAAGTTGTTCATGAATAAATGCATGAATAAATTATTCGGGGTTTTGCACTGTACAATATAAAATATAAAGCAAGAAAAACGAATTAACTAGTACTTATTAATTACAGTTTCATGAAACAACCTATTTTCCATACTGATAAAACTTTAGCGACCTTGCAATCATAAATACATTTTTATATAAGGAATCAATAAGTATTATATTCAACTTTACCAGAAACATTTAAATGTATTTATTTAACAACAGGCTATAATTTGTATGTTGCCGCTTGTATAAATGCTCACAAACTTGCACTCACGTAAATGGTGTAATATATACCAAGGCCAGGGAAAACTACATTGTCCCGGACAATGTAATGGAAATAAAAATTGTAACGAAAGAATTTGAATTAGGTACTGGCAGTATTTATATAAACTTCTAATGAAATATGTGCTAAACGACAAAAAAAAAAACTCTATATTCTAAATATGTTCTAAATGAATTCAAAATAACTATCTGTAAAATAGTACTACGTTGATATAACATTGATATATGTACATATAACTACTATGATGTTGAAATGACCAGAAACAAAATTGTTATCACATATGGGTGATTGATTATATTGCGTTCAGGATATAATTATGGCACTTTCATCACAATCACATGTTATAGAGTCTGTCACGTGTTGATGAAATGTGTCCGGAACAAATCAAAGAGAGAAAGACTTGTAGTGCATCTTTTCTATCTGAATGTATTATAAAGCACCGTCCGTTTCATATGACAAAATTCGAACCTGTCATTGTTGACATCCTATCGATATACAACCCCCAACTGGGGAGGCTCTTGACGCCGCTGTCAGTGCGACATAGTGACACTAAACGTGCATTAAGCATTACACACACAACACTGCACACACACTCCTGCACATAACACGCAGGTACTTAGGCCCTGTAAAGAACCTTTTATTATTATTATTAAATAAAAATGTAGCGCTTAGCTAGGTTTAAAATTCCGCGGAATTTGTTACACGCAGATAACGGCCAAGCCGAGGTTCGTGCCGCTTTGGTAACCCTTGTGCTAGTTTATCTTTTGTGGCTGAGTGCCTTCAGCACTCGTCCACAAAGACACGGTGAAGGTGTAAAAGCCCTTCCGGCCAACAGCATTAGCTAGTTAGAAAAATAAAAAATAACAAGCTGGTTGCTAGATATTTTAAATGAGACTTAATTAAATGAATGAAAGGCCAAAAAAAACTATTTGAAAATAATAAAAAAAAAAGATTGATACAACACAAAAAGGTGCTTCGTGTATGCATGTATGCATGAAATTTTGAATACCATGAATGAGAAATGTAAGAGAGTTATAAATTATAAATGAGAGTCTTTATAATGCTGACAGATTTATATAAGCCATAGTATATTTTGTGTATGTACAAAAAAAAAACATCAACGAAATATTTAATTAAGCAGTGCAATGATAAAAATATAGTTTTCAAACATTTCAGAAAATATAGTATAAATAGTTGCTAGTATTTATATTTAGAAATTAAAATATTTCTCAACCCCTTCAAAACAAATGTCTTTTGTTACGAGATCTCCTCTTTACAAGATAAAAGGCTTCATAGAAATGGAATACCTAAACAAAGAGTAATATTTATAAAAAACCATTTATTATAACAACAACAAAAACCATTGCTTTGTCTCGTAATATTTAATTTTGAATATTTGTTTATTTCAAACAAATCTTTAACTTTTGTACCGTATTACAATACAATCGATTTGAGTTTATGTGCCTCTTGGCATGTTAGTTAACTTTATAACAGGACTATTAAATTACAACGTAAGTTCTTTTTAATATTTCTGTCAAAAAATAAATATGTAATTGTATAACAAAATTATCTACACTAATAAATAAAATTGGAGTGTCTGTTTGGAATTTCAATTTTTTTTACCAAGTAGATATGAAAGTATATACGATACCTATATCAAAAATACAAATTTTTAAAATTTTTGTCTGTATGTCTGTCTGTTTGTTCAGAGTAATCTCCGGAACGGCTGAACGGATTTTGACGGGATTTTATTTGGTAGATAGCTGAAGTTACTCCGGGTAATTTAGCGTATTTTTAATTTTCAAAAATAATTAGGGTTCCGCGTAAAACAATATAACTCGTAAAAAATTGAATCAAATACAATTAAATGCACAGTTTTACGGACAAGTGCTTAAATTTATGAGAAATATTTTTACTTTATCTTAGTACTGAAAGCATATTAAGGTTCCGTATAAAAAAATAAAAGAATATATAAAACGCGGGCGCAGCCGCGGGGACACAGTTAGTTATATAATAAAAAGCAACTTCGATAAGTGTTCATTAGTACCTAATATTTTTTTAGATCAATAATATATTCTTTAATCAGGTTTTAGTGTAGTATGTTTTGTTAGCTTAAGCAGTATACATATTTAAAAAATGTGAGAATAATATTGAGTAGTGTGGTTGAATGGTGATTAATTTATTTAAAACAACAGACTAAGTGGATAATATAATTTAAATTTACTACGTATAGTGAAAAAATAATTTCACTATAAATCAAAATCATAAAATTCATCTTTATTCAATTTGGGCCCTGAGAAGACGCATAAGAACGTCAAACAATTACCACTGGTTCGGAAAACAACCCAGTCGAGAAGAACCGGCAAGAATCTTGATCTGATTTTTATTATATGTTTTTTTAAAGTTATTAATGTGTCGAGTACCCATAAAAATAAGACAATAGAAAGGCAATAGGAAAACAATGGAAAGCTGGCGTAAACGCCAGGTAGATGCTCAAAGGGTTAAGTAAGTAAAGTTAATTTGTTAGAAGCACAGAGAGGGGTGTCACTTCCAAACATTACTATCGTTCACTTAATGATCCACCCCGTAATAACCTTTGGACATTACCTGTTTGACATAGTGCTTAAACTTAATGTCAGGTAAATCTCAGGTCATTCGACTAATAAAATACTATTGGTGGGGATCGAGAGGGATACTCTATCACCTGCGAAACGAATTCTAATATAGAAAGAAACACATAGTGTGACGTCATATCTTATTATAGTACGCTCTACTTTATAAGACAAAATTAAAAAGCTTGTAACTGTGTTTATAATATTGTTGATTTGATTTTAATTTTAATATGGCCTGATTTATTTATTTGTTTGTTTTTGATGAGACAATAAAAAATAATCTAATCGAGCTAATCGAGGTTTCATTTAAAACATATAAGAAAAAAAACTTAAAAGAAATTTTACATGACACAACCTTCCTTCCTTCCTTATGTAAAAATTACCCAAGTAAAACGGTAATAATTAACTTGTACCAGCGTTCTATGCGACCTTAAAATATAATTATTTAAACTAGTTCTTGTCCCTTGGTGGAAATTTTAACTATGTATAATCATTATTGAAAAGTTGAGAAAACAAAAAAACTGTTTATAATATTTTTTACTAACAGCATAATACTAACAACGTCCTCTATAAATAGGGGAGAACAATGGTTTAAACTGTTTTATCTTTGCCTATATATACTCGTTTGGCACACGTTTATCCAAGTTTCTCTCTCACATACACTAAATGCATCAACGGTGACGTCAAGGTAGTTTACCACTCTACTGCTTTGAAGTCATTTTCGTGTTCCCCTTCTTTATATCTGCGACATATGCTTGTAGACGGATTAATATATTCATGTACGTTTGTTCATTCATGTTACGTACATTCAACACTTAAAAATACTCATGTACTATTTATACATTGTATAAAAATAATTAAAGAAGAGAAAAAGCAACTACCATTATCTTGACTCAAGTCTTCATAAACGAAGATTCAGTTACAGATTCCAGATTGAATTACGAAGATATTTAATAAGGATCCAAAATAAATAATGACTGTCTAGAGCTAGTCATTTTACAAGAGGACCCTGAAAAGACGCTTTTAGAAATAATATCGCTTAAATAAATTAGTCTCATTTGTCCGGGATCCTCTCGTGCATCTTCGTAGGAAACTTAATAAATCATGGGGAGATGTTCTATCAAGTTACATAATTCAAAAACGGATAACAATTTTACGTAAGTATTTTTTTACATTGTTTTGTATATATAGTTTATGAAAGTACTATTTAGTAACCGTTTGCCCGCGGCTGCGCCCGCGTTTCATAAGTTCAACACTGGGTTTTATTTTTTTAATACTAAAACCCTTATTTTTTTTTCAGTACTAAGATAAAGTAAAACTATTTCTCAAAAATTCAAACACTTAACAGTGAAACTTTGCGTTGAATTCGATTTTATTCGAAATTTCATGGGTTTTAATTTTTACACGAAACCCTAATTATTTTCGAAAATCAAAAGTAAAAAACCAAAAAAGTCCCGTCCAAATCGGTCCCGCCGTTCCGGAGATTGACCGAAAAAAAAAACATACAGACAAAAATTTTAAATATTATATTTTTGGTATATCGTTTATACATTCATATATATTTAGTAAAAAAAAATGACATTACAAACAGACACTTCAATTTTATTTATTAGTATAAATTATATTTTAGTAAAACTTCGTAAACACAAAAGAAAAATGATTAGCTATTTTCTTTCTCAAAAAAGGAAATCTGCAATGAAGAACATATCTATAAATATGATAAGTTTGAATTGTGTGATTCACAATAAGTCAAAATAGGATTACTATAGATAACTGCATAAAATAATTTACAAAATAACCCGTCTCTAATTGTCATTTTAAAATTATGTACTTCCCGAATATCTTTGGGTATATTTAGTATTATATATAATTACGTGGTCATTTTATGAAAAAAACCGGCCAAGTGCGATTCGGACTCGCGCACCGAGGGTTCTGTACAAACCTGTAGGTATATAAGTAATAGTTATGGTATTTTTTTGCCAAATGAAATCCATAACATTACAATGTGGTAAGCTGGAGGAGCATAAATTTAAAACAAAGGTATCTTTATCGTTTCAGTAATCTTTTATTTATATTAAACACATATCATTTATTTTATAATATAACTGAAATACCTACACTAGCCTTGCAAAAGCTCTTTTATCAAAGTTATTATTTACAAAGTTTTTTAGTCACTATTTAGAAGTCTGGTTCAAAAATACTAATATAAGTATTAAATTTGAACCATATCTGTAAATGATGACTGAAAAAGGTATGAATAGTAGTACCCACATTAGTAGTA
The DNA here is from genome assembly GCA_014132275.2 of Samia ricini. Classification (NCBI taxonomy): domain Eukaryota; kingdom Metazoa; phylum Arthropoda; class Insecta; order Lepidoptera; family Saturniidae; genus Samia; species Samia ricini. The sequence goes on from AP028159.1 coordinate 9,825,400, forward strand.
GTACACATTGAACATTGAAGTTCGAAAAAAACATTTTCTACAGTTGTACGTCTTCGTGTAGCGCTAGTGTTTATTAACGAAAAAATGTGTATGGATGAAAAATATGTGGAAATTCCATTTTGGGGATTCATTCTAAAATCGATAATTTTTTATTATGTGATGTGACTAAAATTTAAGGTTTTCGAAATTTTTCCTTTATGTGTGCTATTAAACGTTGATTCATGCCAAATTCCAAGATTCTAGGTCGACTGGAAGTATCCTTTAGGTTGTGATTGCCTTGCGAGCAGTTGCGAGTTTCAAAATATGCGGCTTAATTTGCTGTTTTTTTTAGTGCATTGACATAGAAGTTTGATATTGTTACAGCTTAAAGGTATTATAGACCTGAGTATTTGATATGAACCTCAATTTAATACATGTATGCATTCATGGGGAAAGGGGTAGTAAGTTTAAATTTATTAAAAATATTTTTATTCAATGATGTAACTAAAAATTTATGCGTCGCAATTTTTCCTTTATCTGTGCTATAAGACGTTGCTTCGTATCAAATTTCAAGATTCTGAGTTAACGAGAAGTACCCTGTAGGTTTTGATCTCCTTGCAAGTGTCGACAATTTGCAGCATAAACGGCTGTATGTTTTGATTGCGTTGGCTTAGAAGTTTGATTTTTTCATAGCTCCAAGGGACAGGGGAAGAATTTCAGCTTGATACCTCCATGCGTTTCTGAGAAAAAGGGTCTTACAAGGGTTACGTATTTTCCTTTTAAGGTACGGAACCCTAAAAACTAAGGACGTGTAGCGTTAGCTTGAATTCCTAACTCCATCTGTATAATGTTACTTTTCTATGTTCAATTTTCTAAAATAGTACTATCGTATCGTAAAAAGTAATTCTAATCCAGTGCCTCCAAAATTACTTACTTTGGATCGATTTCCAGACCAGGAATATAATTGCATAGCAAGTAATACACTCCTCAGTTTCCAAAATTCTGCTAGTTATTTAACAGACTTACTCTTCACTACTTGATTACAGTGCTAACTTATTATTTGCGATTTTTAGGTATTTATTGTGCGCGCTTTACTGTTCCGGTTTCTTTTACTCCAATTTCGGTGTTTTTTAGAAGACATGCGGTCGGTGACAGATTTAGACAGTAGTTATTTCAGAAATCTATTGCTATCGCGTTGCGTCTCAAAGAAAAAGTTACAAAACATGAAAGGGACAACTGCAGCTCGGGTTGATTTTACCGTATGCAAAATAGACGAAAACATCACTTCGTAGTACTCTGTTTCCTCCTCCAAAACTGAACCGATTTATAATTTTCTTTCAGTTATAGAATAAGAAAGACTTTGGCTATGCCAGTATGGTTGCTTTTAATTTTATTCAAATTTGTTTGACGAACTTCTGAAAATGACTGAAAAAAATCGATATTTTTTTCATTTCGAAGGCTCCTAGTTTCTACTATAAATATTTTATGAAAAAAATCAAAACGTACGGGCATGGTGATGGTGGATTTATATTATTGGGTATAAAAATATTTACTATAATGCTAATATGCAGGGAGGAAACAGGGGACTACGTTTGTATGGAATAAATTCCGCTAACATATCCTCTTAAGGGATATTGTGTTATCTATAAAGCAGACTTCCTTTATTTTTACCCCCGTAATGTTAATTGTGGGTTTGCCAAATGGTACACTTAAAGATGAGTGTTTGTAAACGATTATTCGAATGACGAATATTTTCGAACCATACGGTGAAAGAACAAAAAATAAATACACAGAGAGACACAAAATACATTAAGATTTTTTTCAAATGATTTATGAACCAATTTTATTAGGTACACAGTTTAAACTTTAAGGTGAACACCGGTGTTTTTTATTAAATCCCGTGAGCATAGACAATTAAAATGGCCGGGAGTCAGCCAACACTTTAACATTATGTTCGCTTAAGGTTCCCTGTTGTTTAACATTATGAAGTGTTTTTAATTTTCTAATGATATCGACTGGCGTTTAGTTTCGGAATTTTGCTTGTATTTATTTACAGTAGATATCGATCGTATGCATTGCGCCCGGAGGTTGGCAACCTACAGTCATGCATATCGATGGCACCATTCCGAAATGTACCAAAAATACATTCGTGAATGAACAGATCCCGCCAATAGAAACCTAAAGTAGGCGTGGAAAATTACTTATCCGGGTCACATCGGAAACAACATTTCACACAATATTTAAGTTCAAGAAAGTTTTTCAATAGTATTGGTTCGAGCGTCTTTCGTTTTCGATTTAAATTGTGTTCCATTAATTACATTTAAGTTTTTTAATGCTTTAGTATGTATGTCATATTTAACATTCAAAGCTTACCAAACTAGCTGTGTGCCCGCGACTGCACACGTGCCCACGCTTCATATATTTTTCATTGCGTAATATAGTTTTTATTTTTTTTATACGGAACCCTAATTATTTTCCTATTGTTTTTAGGTACTAACATTAAGCAAAGATATTTCTTACAACTCAAATAGCTGCCAGTAAAACTTTGCATTGTTTCGTATTTTATCTACAATTTCCTGAGTTTTAATTTTTTTACGCGAAACTCTAATTATATTCCAAAAACAGAAGTACCTACCCTAAGTAACGCGGAGTAAATTCAACTAACCACAGATAAAAGTCCCGTCTAAATCGGTCCAGCCATTCCGTTGATAATCCGGAACAAACAGACAGACAAAAATTTTAAAAATGATTATCTTTAGTAGGTGTCGTTTTATATACATTCATACATATGTATTTAGTAAAAAATTGTTATTTTGACAAAACAAACAGACACTTCAATTTTATTTATTAGTATAGATGAACTATGACTACAGTTTTAAATGTGTTTTCTTTGTATGTACCAATCTCGTTGTCTGTACGTAATATAACAGGAGCACGTGACTGATATAAATCAAGTTTATTGTATTTTCCTAACACTTAAAGCTGGGTGGCGTTTTTGTAATGAAAGTCGTGCATAGCTCTGTCCTTTGTGTAGGTATCTAAAGTGTATATAACGTAAGGAATTTAGGTCAAAACACAGTAGCATTAATAAAGTCTTTTTTTATTTATGTTTTGTTATAGATACCTATTCATAATTTCAAATTAATTTATAGGATCTACGCGACTTCTACAGAATGGACACGAAGCATTGACTCATACACTAGTACAGTAGAAATCAGTATCCTAGACGTGCAGCCGGTGCAAGATAGTGCATGACACAGATATACACCAAAAGTCCAATATGTTTCAAATTTTAAAAACCAGGCAGCTATTGAGACTGCCGATAGAAGCGAAAACTTGAAATTTTGAACAAACTGGTTAAATTTTATACTTTGTTAATTGAGATTATTAATATATATATAAAATATAAATATAACATAAAAAATTCGTCTAGTATTAACATTTATTGGCGCTCCGAGCAATAATTATGTACATTTTCATGTAGTTTCATTCATAATCAAAACTATCGTATATACGTTACGTAATAACATTTTTATTATTTATCTCTGAGCGCCAGCATCTAAATTCCATCTTATACGTGACATACTATTCCATGTTGACAGCCGACGTCAAACCATTGGTAATGCGAATCTATAAGTTTTTTTCCTAACGAGAATCGTTCAACGCCGCTAAAGAAAGATCAATTCAAAAATTAAATAACAAACAGAAGAGAAAAAATGTACTACTAACTGAATACAATTGTTATTACCTATTTACGCATTGATATTATAGATAAGGTACTGATAATATTTGTATTAATAAAACACACTACATTCAATGTCGTATAGAACAAGCTTTATCCCAAACACATGTGAAAACAATTGAACGCGTAAAGTCGAAGATCAAACACTGGGTTCGTATTTGAAGAAACCCACTTTACGTACCAATAAAGGTTCATCTAAAAAGGTTGATGTTAATTCCTAAAGCAATATTTAAAAAGGCCCGTATAAGAAGTTACACAGTTCACGGTTATACAAAAATGAATAAATGTATAATTCATAAATGAACTGAGTTCATAATATCCCAAATTGTGAATGAAGAGAGAAAAGAGCCGTGTGAATCGAAACGTACGTTATCTAAACATCTACAATGTTTTGTTTGGGTTGGATGCTAGTCCAAGCTGTGCTTCGTAAGACGTCATTGGGAATTATACCGTAACAAACAGCGGACTTATGACCGGCACACCGCGGCCGCGTGTTACCGCTACCATGTGCTTTCCTGAAAACTAAAAGATATTAATGTCAGTTCTCTTTAAGATTTGAGAAATTTCACCGACACTAATTATGAATTATTATAACCTTTTGATCTTTTAAATATAACGTTTTTTTTTTTTCGGACTCTAAGATAATTAAAATCGTAGTAAGTTATGAAAGAATATTTATCTATGATATAATATGTAGCAATATTATATATATTTATAAAAAAGTTTATAAGCTCAAGTTCTTCAATATAGTTGTTAACATTGTGTCAAACAACAAAACATTTTATTCATTATATGGGTATTAATGATGTGATTACCTAATTGTAAGCTGTAATAAAGTTCATTCTCAAAACTTTTTATATCAAAAATATATAACGTCTCCTGAATGATCAAAAGTATTGGATGTGAATGTTAACGGTTATAGAACAAGGAAAAGACCAAAGAAAAGATGTTTAAATTGTGTGAAAATTGATATGCTTAGAGAGGGACTGAATGTGGATATGATGTCAAATAGAGATAAATGGAAGAAGACATGTTACGCCGTCCCCCCCAAATAAAAATGGGATGAGGAAATGAAGACGAGGATGATGATATAAAATGCATACGATGCATTCAATTTTGTTTTTAAATTTAAATAACAGAAATCAATTTCATTATATTATTGATACGTGATGTTTTTTTCATGTATGTATGATGTGATAATTTCACAAACATTAATTTCATTGAATTATTATCGCATATTATATACAATAATTGCATTCTTAATAATTAATTTAATCAGCAGATCAGTAAATGCAACTGATCACCTTGTCGACAGAGCAAAATAAACTTTTTGGCGGGATCTGAATTTATTTGGAAATAATTGTTATTTGTAATTAATTGACATAATATTTCAGGCCATTAATGTAATTTTAGGTGATATGGTTTGGTTATTGTGCATGTAGTGTTAGAAGATTAGAAAAAATAAAACAAAGTCAGACATATATAACTTGTATTAATGGCGGTGATAAATTATAAACAGAGCATATTAAACTTTATATGTATAAATTTACGTTTAGCTATTACGATCCTGTACAATTTCAAAGGATTTCAAAGAATTTCAAATTTTGATGGAAAATTTTATTGAGATTAATCAAATTATTTCGTAAGTTAATCTAAAAGACAAACAACTGCCATTATACATTCAGCAAAAGACGAGGATCTTCCTAGTTATTTCCAAAAATATGTAGATATTTTTTAAGAGCAAGTGAGTAAGCAAGTTAAGAGCAAGCTACCTTTTTTTTTTTGACGAGTATAATGTATTTACGCACTACCCCCTGCCAAGTTCATTAAGAAAACCTACGTCTCCCCAATGAAGTTGGCAGGGGGGTGTGGAGGGACGTCTCCACACCAGTGTGGGACTCACCCCACGAGAAGCGTCGGAAATACCCACTAAACCTCCCGGAGCCACCCGCCGCATTTGGGATGGGGACGACACGGGGTAGCTCTCTCGCATGCTCCGCGTCGCCCCCTGCGGCAGGCCCAACTGGGCCTCGTCCACTCTTTAGCCTGGTTGGGGTTGGAGGGGGGGGGGAAATGTCGCTGCCTGACCCACAGGCCCTCTCCCCACCCACCTCTTTGCCCAAGTTCTCGTTAAAGAACTTCGTCCGGGAGAGGGGGTGATTATAACCTGTTTAAGAGCAAGCTACCTAGCATTGAACATTTTAACTTACAAGCAAAGATAAATATTTTCGATTATTTAAGTACCTAATTAGTAAATATACTTGAAGTATATATGTTAAATCGATAGTTATGTTTCGTTACAATCTTATAGATTAACAACCTTTGTGTCATACTAATTTTGAATATGTTAGGTGCCATTGGTCAATATGTCGGTTTAATCCATATTCAATAGTCGGTTACATGTGCATACGAAGCGATCACAATAGATCTGACTAGGTCGCAGTGATACAGGACTGTTTAAACCTGCATAGCCCCTTTCCGAATAATAATGATAATGCATACGAAGTGTAAAACAGAATAAGTAATCATAATTTTAAACTAGATAAAACAAAAAATATATTACATTTAGTAATATAATAAACTTACAAAAATATAATAAACGCCAGTAAAAGAAAAACAATAGCATTAATATTTATACTACTTTTAATATAATTACTACAAGCCTAATTACAAAAACCATTACATAGTTGTACGCGTGTTAAAGTACATAATCTGTATCGACAAATGTACAAAAATCGAAAATAAAGCAATTATACCAAAACTTATGAATAATTGCCTGTCAATAATGTCGAAACTGTCCAATATCTGTCAAAACGTAAAGGAATATCGGAATCCTGGAATGCGATACATAACATGAATAACAAATTAAGTTCTATAGGAACGAGGGTAGGCTACCTGTCAAATAAATGCCATATTCGATAAAATTGAACGTCTATATTATACACTAAATAATATTAAATATACAATAAAATACGCATATTTGCAAGCGAGATAGAATATTTTCTGTAACGCGGTTGTCAGTGATGATTCAAAAAAAGAACAATAATCGCTTAATTCAAATTTTTGAAACAAGTCCTTTAAAAACCAAATATAACTAGAAACGATAGAAATCTAAACTAATAAATAAAATTGAAGTGTGCGTTTGTAATGTCAATATTTTTTTTTTTACTGAATAGATATGAATGTATATACAATAACTATACCAAAAAAAAACAATTTTTAAAATTTTTGTCTGTCTGTCTGTAATCTCCGGAACGGTATGACGTATTTAGACGTGGCTTTCTTTGATAGATAGCTGAAGTTAATCCAGGTAACTCAGGGTACTTTTAATTTACGAAAATAATTAGGGTTCCGTGTAAAAAAATTACATCTCATAAAAATTTGAATAAAATCCGATTCAATGCACAGTTTTACGGGCTTGAATTTACAAGAAATATTTTTTTTTAACTTAGTACTAAAAAAATTAGGGTTCCGTATACAAAAATTAAAATGCAATGAAGAATATATGAAACGCGGGCGCAGCCGCGGGGTCACAGCTAGTTCATACATAAAATTATAATAATCGATATCATAAGAACTCTGCGAAAAGCAAAAACCCGAGTAACCAACGATAACGATGCATATCCTATAGTATAACATACTCGTAGAACACCGACATTATGCTAAAACTTTTTGCGACATCCAAATATTGAGTAACCTCAAATATTAAGAGGACATGCGGTAGGTAACAGACTTGAAAAGTAGGTATTTCAGACGTCTATTGCTATTGCGTTGCGCCCCAAAGATCACGAAACACGAAAGGGACAATTGTAGCTCGGGCTGATTTTACCTATGCAAAATAGACGATGACATGACTTGGTAGTACCCTGTTTCCTCCTCCAAAACTGAACCGATTTGTAATTTTCTTTCAGTTGTAGAATAAGAACGAATTTGCTTTTAATTTTATTCATCAAACTTGTTTGACGAACTTCTAAAAATGACTATAAAAATCGAGCATTTCTTTTATTTTCAAAGGCTCAATGTTTATACAGTAACTAATTTATAGGAAAAATCAAAACGTACGAGCATAGCGGTGGTGAATATACATTATTTTGTATAAAAATATTTACCATAATGAAATTATTCAGGGAGGAAACAGGGGACTACGTTTGTATGGAATATCCTCTTAACAATGTGCATAACAAACCCATCACACCCCGTGCAAGTTCCTTACCTTACCTTCTACTGTGATTGCTTTCTACATTTTTTGTCGGGCTGAATAACGCTGTTGACCTAATAAAGGACGTTGACAGTTGTATCGGTCTTTGCGGCGAGCTCTTAGGACACTCAGCCCAAAAATGGTAAGTAAAACAAGAACTCATTTTCTGAACTGATCACTAGTTGATATTTTTTTTATTTAGTGACAAGATGCATTTTCATATAGGAAGTTACTTTAACAAGCACAATATCCATTATTTTAAAAAACATAACCCCAAAGAGGTCGATCAAAAATCCCTCCACAGTTCAAAGACCAGTGTTTGTTGCGCAATCTATAACGAAGTCATTATCCGTCCGTCCACTAACCGCCACTGCAAAATGGTACTCCGCAATGATATAGATTTTTTTAAATATAATAGCAACGTAGTTATGCTTGCTACAATAGCAGAACCCACTGTCAGCAAGGTGAAGTCACGGCACATACCGATAGGGTCTCAACAGAGAAATTAAATCGTATTTCTACAAGAAAATTAATTAGTTAATTTGGTGACCCCTTATGTGATTTTTCCCTGTGAAGGACACCTCAAATCTCTAATGTACAATATGTTTTAAAAGCTTATGTTATTATTAATTGTTAGTAATATTTAATAACGACACAATTTTAACATAAATAAAATTACATTTATTGCTAACTTAATTATACCAATGACTTATGAAAGTCCGGCTCAAATAAACTTTTAATATTAATATCTATTTTAAAAATGAATTATAATAATATTATTGTGACAGTAACAAGTTACAAACGGATATTTTAATGAATTATGAAATACCCAATTTAAATTATTATTTGAAACGCTTCTAGAATCCCCGTTGACTAAAAACTGCATATTATTATACACATGTCATTGGAAATTTAAAATGTTTTAATAGCTAATTCTTGTAACAGTAATTTTCGTAATCACCTTATTGATTAAATGGAAATTTAATGCAAAATTTCATTTATTTTAAAAATTCTGACAGTAAATAAAATTTATTAAAAGAACATTTAATTTTTATTTTGTTTTAATAAGGATATGATTTAATATTATATATTATGCCCATTATCCATTTTTAAATAAAATATATCAATCAACATACACATTATCGAAATCAACCAACACCAGTTTTAATTAAAACCAAACAGCATTTTTATTACTAATTTTTTTTTTTTTCCAATTTCTAAAAATAATTTAAAATCATTATAGTCCTATTAGTTGCTCTTTGACATGTACTTCCCGTGATCCGCATACAAAGTTTTATCAAAACTGCTGAAGCCGTTTTTGAATGAAATCCCGACACGCATATACACACAGATAGACAGACATTCTGTACACAAATCTCTTACTGCTAAATTGAATTACGTAACAATTAAAATCTGGTCAAAGCACTAATCCAATTTAAAAATATTTAATATTTACCAAAATTTCACCTGATGATAAGTAAACGATCTGGTCCAGCAGTATGATAAACACATTAAACCTAGAGGTACTGGTTTTCTCAAGTGATGCTTCCGGACTTCACCTATTAGTATTTGGCGACAGGTTTTCAAACACGAGGGTGGTAGCCATTATTAGTAAATGCCCTACCACCATTCCATGGTTTTGCTCTAGTGTTCTCTGATTTTCTATGGTGAGCTCAAATCTGCGTCCATTGACGCGGAATCCGGACGCACTACCAACTGCGCCATCATCGCTTCACCGAACAAACAATTTCACTCGCACTCGCTTGCATATATATATAGCATATGCTATTGTATGTATGTAGCTTTGCGCTCGCAACTGCGGCAGTTTTTTAATGTGTCTGGCAAGATGATGGAACCGTCGAAACTGTCTTGCAACTGAGAAAACATCTATTGATAGTTTCCTAAGTAACATACTTCAAAATCAGCTTTTGTACTATGACGAAAGTATACTTACAATTTACTGTAGTTTAAGGGTGTCTGACAGGGGGAAGGAACCATGCTGTCTGGTAATGAACCACGTGATTTCTAATATTTTTCGAATAAAAGATATAAAAATTGAGCTTTATACTATAACGAATTTGAGGTGCATTTTTTACACCTTTAGTACTTGGTATCTCCCAAAGCCACCACTACTCAAGTTTCATAATCTGGGATCGTTCTTACCTGTGTTGGAGACGTACAAAGTGTAACTTTCAGCCTTTATAAAAAACGAAAGTCTGGCTGTCGTGGGCACTTGGGCGACAAGTAATTCGTTTTGAATTTTATTAGAGTAACCCACATACAGTCGGAATTTCGTTTCGGAATTTTGATTCGAAATAACGAATCGGGATTCCAAACGCAGTAAATCTAAACAAACCTATCATAAACATATGGTAGTTTTAGGTCCGTAGTTTTCTCCGATTTGAAATTCCGCATGGAAACCTGTTATTTCAAACACTTTAATTTAGAAACTTTTAGTGTGCCCTATGCGTCATGTTCACTATCTTCTGATACAAAATGGTATTCCAAATCAATGCAATTTGATTCAAAGTCACTTGGGCTATGAGACAAAAAACAAATAAGTCATGGCTACTAATACACGAGGCACAAACTCACCAGAACGACGCGCGATAATAGTGTGTCGGCGTGGCCGAAGATTCAGCCGAAATAAAAACTTTTGCCGAAACAAGATTTTTTGGGCAAAACTGAACCTTCGGTTGGACACTAATAATTTGAAGACGAAACACGTATTTATTTATGTATTTTGTGTTATGTAAAAACTGGGATTACAAATCGATTTGAGAAACAAATGACAATAAAAATTTCATTATTTCATTTAAATAAAAAAAAAAACAAATACATTAACAAATATCCAAGACATAAATACTAACTAATAATTTTTTTAAACAAGCTACATGTAGTATGTAGGTAAGTACATACATCAAAATATTTGTCACAGATAATTTTATTCAAATATCAATAAAAACAAACAAGATTGAAATTTGAGAATTCCATATTGTTATCAAGAGCTTATTATTTAAATTGCAATATGATATGTGTTTTTTTTTATCCGTTTTAATAACTTTAGCAGACATGTTTTCTCTATTTACATATTTCTACGTATGACACGATATTAATTTTTTTTTTTTTTCATTTGACATATCTTTTTGCGTTTCTTCAGAAAATTTTAATGACATTAGAATGTTACAAATGGACGAAGTGACCTGGAAAAAATCGGGAAAATTGTATTAGACATTGAAAAATTATTAAGCGTTCTCAGCAGTCTAAATATATATACGTTATTAATACATATTTTAATTGATCATATAGTAATCATATATATCCTCTATAGTCTCTCTCTTTATCCTATTTGGTATTTGTGGCTTATTATCTCACAAATTGTATTTGAATCCTTCGGTTAATAATACAAAATATTTCGAAATAGTAGCTTATTATGCTAGTTAACTTTACTCTCGTAGTTATCGAGCCTGTATGTACTTTATACCGTCCCTATACCTTCTCTCGGGTAGAAACCTTCCCCTGATATGACGTTTAGGAGTTGTATTATTTTTCAGCATTCTCGGTTGTAGCACATTTAATTATGTACGTGACCTCTCTTATCCCGGCAAAAGTTAAACTGGAGTTAACCTCGAATAGGGTAAACTTTTTGAAACTAATTAAAATTCCGTCAAACAACACTATTCTCATTCACTAGAAAAATATATTTAAGTAATTTAGATTCTGTTTCGGAGTTTAATTAGAAAAAACGTTCTACGTCAGATTTAAACAATATACATACAAAATGTTTATTTTATTCGTCTGCATTTTATAATTTGTTGAAATATTTATTTTTAAATGAATGTTCCAATTTTATGATAATATTATTGATATTTGTTTTTAATAAATTTACAATTCAATCGTTGGTTAATTCATTGTCTTGTATTTCCATATTAATAAGTAAAAATAAGAAAACATTTTTCTGGTTTTCGTTAAAACTTATTAACATGATAATTGGAAAAAATGATAATACTTTATTCCAACATTACTTCGGTACAAAATAACAGAATAAACAAATTTATTAAATCTCTTTAAAGTTATAAGAATAAAATGAGATAGTATCATGTATATTATCTTGTATACTTGTATTGCTGTAAAAGAACAGGATTAGGAATGAGTAGGTACATTAGAGGAAGTTTGAATGTGGCGCCAATAACAGGTAAATTAAAGAGCAGTTGTCTGTCAGGACAGGTATGGACATGTGATGCGTAGGGAGGAAGAGGATATTATGAGAAAGGTATTGGATATGAATGTGGACGGTTATATGGAAAGGAGAAGACCAAATAAAAGATGGATAGATTGTGCGAAAGATGACTGGAAATAGAGAGGAGTGGAAAATGAAGACATGTTGCGCCGACCTCAAATGAAAATGTGAAAAGGGTAGGAAGATTATAAGTATTTTGTATACTTATTCATTTTTACTATTTCGTTTAATGCGAGTTAATTGAATAATAACAAATTATGAGCCGCGAAATAACCACCGATAACATTTTAATTTAATTGAAACTGGGATGAAATCTCGCGTTTCATTTCTAGATTAATATAATATAAGTTTTTAGAGTAATATAAGTAATATAAGTCCTTGTAATTTTTCAAAACAGTCAGTCAGAAATACATTTTTTTTACATCAATTGTAAATAAATTATCTTCTTTTAATTTAGTTTTATTTCTGCTCATTTCACTGTTAATTTATAATACTATTAAGCAAACACATTTTTATAATGATGTTTTAATTCAACATAATTTAATAAAATAATAACACTATTTACGCATTACATAAATGTATAAAAATATATTCTAAATGTTACTACAACCATACCAAATTTCATCCAATTTGGTCCAGTCATTTGTGCGTGATTGGCGAAGAAATTAATAAGCAGACAGACAGACAGACCGTCAGATAGACAAAAATTTTAAAAAAAAAACATCGAAATGTGTTCTGTTTTGACTCTGAACCCCCTAATGGTATTTTTTCTGAAATATCTTAAATGTATAGATATCGCCCCTCTAGTCTTTTATATTCCTAAATCGAAGACAAATTAAATAGATGATATTCTATACTATACTATAATTAAAAAGAGTAGACATACAATAGTAGTATTAAATTCTCAGAAACAAAACTTAAATTATCTGTTTTGCGTGAGATGTCCGGATAATTTATTATCAACACTCGTTCCAGTTCACGGCTAGTTGTGAAATATATATTATCTTCACATTAATCATAAAGAGAAACTAAATTAATTACTCGCAACTGTATTGTATAGAAACAATGACGATACAAGGATCTTACAATTAAAGATACCTAAAATAGCATTTTTCATTTCTAGACTTTTCTGTCAAAACACAACATTTTCTGCATACTGCAACTACTACTGCAAATATTATTTTTGAGTGGAAACTTTATTGGGTGTATGATTTTATTGTAATATGATTACTATTAAGTAAAATCATCTGTATGTTTCCTGACAATAAATTAATTAATCTGGTATATTAAGAAATAATTATCTGGCGATTTATAAGCAATGTTATGTATCTAACGTGTAAATATTATTAAAATGTGCGACTTAAAATATTATAAAAAAGTTTATCTTAAAAACCTGAATTAAAATTAAGAATTAGAATGGTGTTTTTAAATACCAACAAGATTTTGTCTCATTTTTAGTTTAAAAAAAAAAAAAAATGCTTTACCTGTATTTTTATCATTATTTTATTCCTTTTTGTAACTAATGGTATAGACTACAAATACAGGATATGTTATTTTCTATATTTTTGGTCATGTATTTTCAAAAGCTAAACTCAGGTAAAATAAATCAGAACCTTATTGTTATGTAATTCATAATATCTCACAAAATCATTAGAAAATTAATCATATAGGACCGGCAAGGACCCTCTTAAGGAATCTGCCCACTAGACCACATACCATAAACGTAACCGTACCAGCAGATGCAAAAAAAAATTAGTTTGTGTGAGTTACTATGAGACTATGTCCACTAAACATCGAATAGAACCGTAGTGTGCCATGACCGTGCCGGCACCGATTTCCCGACGATAATATTTTCCACGTGCCGGTCCGGCCCGTGCCGCGCGCTTGATATACGCGACATTCATTTGCCTTTCAGAAGCGCGCGCAGGTGGCCCACCGCGACGTTGCCGCGTATACTGTGTATTTCCTGACAAAAGACAATAGCAAATACACATATTTTTTTAAATTTGAATGGACATGTGCTTATTAATATGCACGTTGTAAAACTGATAGTGTATTCGTAAATACAAATTGCTGTATAATTCTCAACACCTGAAATATATAGATTTACTGAAAAAAAAAATGACTTTTAAGAAAATTTGGGAAATAATAATAATATAGTCTCATAGTCACTCATACAAGCTATATTTTTATGCATGTGCCAGTACGGTAACGGTCATGGTATGATACGATCTAGTAGGCAGAGTCCTTAAAACGAGCTGGCATGTTTATTTAATAGAATTTAATTATCGTTTATTTTAAACAATCTGTGTGCCCGCGGCTGCGCCTGCGTGTCATATATTCTTCAGTATATTTACATTATTTTTATACGGAATTCTTAATTATTTTCCTAAAATGTTTTTAGTACTAAAATAGAGTAATAACATTTCTCATAAACTCAGGCACTTACCCGTAAAATTGACCATTGAATAGGATTTTATTCAAATTTTTATAAGTTATAGTTTTTTTACGCGGTACCCTATTTTCAAAAATTTGTTTTTTCTGGGTAATCTCCCGAACTGCCGGACCGATTTTGACGGGACTTTTTTTGTTAGATAGTTGAAGTTATTCCGCTTAACTTAGGCTACTTTTTTAAAATGATTAGGGTTATACATTAAAAAAAAAAAACTTATAAAAAATTGTGAATAAAATCCGATTTAATGCAGTTTTACAGACAGGTATTTGAATTTGCGAGAAATATCTTTGCTTAATCTTAGTAGCAAATTTTGGAAAATAATGAGAGATCCATATTAAAAAAATACAGTGAAGAATGTATGAAACGCGGGAGCAGGCGCGGGCACACAGCTTGTTAGTATAGATATTCCGAACAGACATAATAGTTACGTGTAGCAAAAGTGTAAGAAACCCGTTATATACGGGTACGATACAGGCATAGAACGCGGTCGATACGTTACAGTGGGCATGGTACCGCGTGTCGTGTTTTTAGGATCTGATATTTTCATAGCACGGTCATGGTATGATACGGTCTAGTGGGCAGAGATCTTTAATATGAATTATTCGAATGTCCAAACGACACTAAAGTGGCAAACAAACACACGGTCCGCTTGATGGTAAGCGGTCACCGGTCTGCCACAGCAGAGGTATATAACATGTGCGTTCCTAACTCTTTAAAAACTTTTTCAAGTCCCTCTTGAAGAACCCCATACTGTACATAAATAACGATACCTAACAATATTATCCGTACATTAGACAAAAGGAAAAATAAAGCGGGTCCTAATTTAACAATTCCTTAACTCGAATAACGTCGTTTTTAGGTACATTTTCATAAAAATGAAAGGAATTCCTCTAAATGAAATTCTCTAAATGATCAACAACTCAACGCGATGACCTCATTTTCATATACTCTGTAGGTAGCTTAAAGAAATTACTTTCATGTTTTTTTTTTTTAAACACCTTTTACCTCATTCTTACTACGCGGCAGCTTAAATTATTGTTTGCAAATGATGCGTCATCCTGTAAATATGAATTTTGCGTCGATATAAAAAAAAAAAAAAAAAAAAAGGGGACCTTATATCCGAGGAGTTATGTATTTTTTTTCTTTATGTTTCCATATATGTATTTTCAGTTCATATTGAGTACTAAATAAAGAGGTGCAAAACATATTCCATTATAAACTTCTATAACTTGCGATACGTATGTAATTTGTACAGTCAGCAAAATACAAATCAATCCGTCAATACAATTATTATACTTTACGTTTAGTTTATATATCTAATGCATAATGAAAATTTAGAATAAACTACCCTTATTCCTTTTTTATGCAACCCACTGACTGCTATGAAGTGGCTGCATTAGTAAACAATTTAGTTTCCGACACAGCTCCTGGTCCTGATGGCTTAAAAAGTAATCTTTTAAAATTAATTTGCCTCTATGTGGTGGAACCTTTAACACATATTTTTAATTTAAGTATATCTGCGGGGATATTTCCTGAATGTTGGAAATTAGCCTCGGTTACTCCAGTACATAAAGGTGGTTCGAAAGAGGATCCTTCTAATTTTAGACCTATCTCACTTCTACCAATAGTCTCTAAACTCTTAGAAAAGCTAGTCTACAAACGTCTCACGTCTTATTCAGAAACATATAATATTATACCTCCTACTCAATTTGGATTCAGTAGAGGCAAATCCACAGAAGATGCCACAAATTTTCTATTATCTAAAATAGCACGTCATTTAGATAGAAAACAAAAATGTATTGGTGTTTTCCTTGTCCTAGCGAAGGCTTTCGACACAGTATCACACGTTATCCTGCTTAGCAAGTTGGAAACCATTGGAATTCGAGGTATAGCACTTAATTGGTTCTCAAGCTATCTCTCCAATAGGAAACAGTATGTCTCGGTGGGTGATTTCGTCAGTGATACCAGTGAAATATCTTATGGTGTCCCACAGGGAAGCATTCTGGGTCCCACTCTATTTAATATTTACATAAATGATATCACTAAGATTCTCGATATTACAAATGACTGTAATACTATATGTTATGCTGATGATACAGCTATTCTCTTTGGTGGTAGCTCTTGGGATGAGGTATTATTCAGGGCAAACCAGGGACTCTCAACGATCTCAAAGTGGTTACGTAACAATTTGCTTACTGTAA
Organism: Samia ricini; assembly: GCA_014132275.2. NCBI lineage: Eukaryota > Metazoa > Arthropoda > Insecta > Lepidoptera > Saturniidae > Samia > Samia ricini. The sequence goes on from AP028159.1 coordinate 9,842,215, forward strand.
ATCTTCTTAAAACCCAATATGTGTGTTTTCACAAAACTAAAGCCTCTGCTCCCCTTAACCCGTTATCTTTGAAGATTCATACCTGCAGCTTGGTTAGTAAACTTAATAAATGTAGCTGCCCAACTATAGAACGATCCTTACAAACTAAATACTTAGGAGTTACACTTGACGAAAAGTTGACATTTAAAGATCACATAGGATTACTATCAAGGCGAGTCAGAAAGTTAATAAGTATCATGAAACTCCTGCGGGAGGGAGCTCCTCGTGATATTTTAATTCTTGTATACAAAGCGCTATGTCAATCTATTCTTCAATACTGTATATCCGCATGGGGTAATGCACCCAAAACTACACTAATTGTCTTAGAAAGAGCTCAAAGATCGTTGCTGAAGATTATTTTTAGAAAACCCTTTCAATATCCAACTCGGAATCTTTATGAAGAAGCTAAGGTCTTAACAGTACGACAATTATACATTCTCAAGATGACACTCAAGTATCACCCATATATAAGCAACCACCGACTATCGGATAGTTCCTTGATTCACACACGCCACGTTCGATTCAATTTAAAAACACCTAAAGTCAGCACCACTTTTGCACAACGTTTTAGTGAATTCGCGCTTCCTTTCATATATAGGCAAGTGAATAAAAGATGTGAGATAATGAATTTCAATTTTAACCAAGCAAAGATAATTACAATAAAATGGCTCTCCGGTTTATCATACGAGGACACAGAAATTATCCTTTGTAGACTGTCATAACTAATATATAATAATAACATATATATATATATATATATATATATATATATATATATATATATATATATATATATATATATATATATATATATTTATTTATTTTTATTCTTTTCTTCTCTTTCTGTATTTAATTGATATAAATATATATAAAGTATGTCTATCTATGTTTAGTTGGTATATATATGCTGCGCATCTATGTATATAAATGTTAATTATATTTAGTTTTATTTATTTTTATATTTAGATACTTTTCGCCTTATCGTTTATTTATTTATAAATTAATTATGTAATAAAACTACCTGAATGTAAATTTATAATTCTTTGACACACTTGCGATTCGACCACAGCGTAATCAACTACTATAACTCGGAATTTTGAATGATCTCCCGCGATACAGGAATTCATTCCTAGTGCGGGGATCAATAGACATATATTTGTGTGTTAAATTTGTAAAAAATAATAAAGATTTTTGTATTTTTGTAAAAAAAAAAAAATGCTACCTTTAATTTCTGTCATTTTTAGTGGATATTGATAAAAAATGAATACAAAGAAAATGATCCTAAGAACACTAAGTTGCCTAATAAATTATTTCTAAGGAGGACCGACAACCTTCGTGTAGGTCGAGAGAATCCGCTGGATGCGACAAGGCCGGTCGTTTACGATATCTTTGGGAGAGACCTATACCCAGAAGTGGACCTGTAGCAGAGACCACTAAATATAAAATTATTATTCGTTCACTGCTACTGGGAATGGGAACGATGTCCCTTATGGCACAGTGGGCTACGCAGCAAACAACCGGGGACAAACTGGGCTTACACCGCTGAATCCTCCCTCACCAATACCAGAGAACGAGAATAAACTCCACTGACCTGGTGGTGACTTTGGTCCCAGACCTGGAAGCCGCGTGTCATATATCCAGCGCAGCGCCGTCCATCGATACACATGTACTTTTCGACACACACAAAAAGTTTTTAAAGTAACGTCCACAAACACATTTGTTTATGCGTCCGCGCGGCGGTTACCGAAATACATTATATTTATATTGTAAATGGAGGTTATCAAAAATCAAATTTAGTAGGTATGATGCGAGTTCAAAAAATGCAATATGTGCAATGTCTAATCGTATACCGCGCGGTTAAGTATTTTTTACTGGGATGAGGCAATTGGTCGAGATTCTATTCCTTTTGATTGATCGCAGCGTATTCAAAAAGCGCGCGCGCGTTCCAAATTAGAGAATTCCCATCCCCGATATCGGTAAGAAAAGGAATTAAGCAGTGATCGGCCCAAACAGGACCTCTTTCGATTTAATGGTAGAAGGATGGATCTTCTGTTTATAGTGAATACCCATATAAAGAAATATTTATTGCTTACACATAGAAACACACGACACTTACACACACAAACATATACATAAGCCTCAGATAATAGTGCCTTTTTTTTTTTCCTTTTTTTTTTTCTCTAACTCGTATTTAGATTATAATTATATACCACTATGAAGTAATTGTGCCACCTTGTCTTGGCTTTAATTACTAAACAATGTGTGTTATTCTATATAATTGTGTATGCAGCACTCATATAACCCGATTCCTTATACTTACCAAATATACCATTATAATAACCACACACTCGAATACACAAAACGCGCATACTAAGAACCTGCCATACAAGCCGGTAGAAAACGTAGGAATTCAATTCGAACATTCCTAAACATCACACTATAATTTGCTTTTCACTTTTAAAGTGTCAAAATCAAGTATGGAGATGGTGGTTAACACTAACTGCATAGCTTCACTCAGCAGCAAAATCATCCCTCATTCATCACTGTACTAATTTTCAAGACGAAGAAATATGACGACTAGGTAGGTTTTTTTATGCTCCGGCTTTACCAACTATTACTTTCGCGCTACGACACTAGTTGCTGGGTTTCCTAGCAATAAATAAATCTACAGTTTATACGAAGAAAATCTCTGAAACAATAATATTATTTTAAAAGCGCCGCTGCTTGGTGAATGCGCAATTAGGATCTAATCGACAATCAAAAACTTAGTCGCACAACATCAAGTAGAACGTTAAGCAATTAAACACCAAGTGAGCCCGGGAACAGCTAGCTATTCCATTAGGTAAACCTTATTTGTCATCAATTTGTTATTACGGATCCGACAGCTTTGGATAGACTGAAATTAGTTGTATAATTTACCCATATGAGAAGGTATCCGTTGATAGCATCATAAAACACTTAATACATAGGTGGTACATCATTAACGTCGATATTATTAATTTGCTGGAGATAGATCTATTTTATCTATACTAATAATAATCTATAAAAAATATGTAGATTATATTCTATGATTTCTACATTTCTATGATTTTCGAAAGTAAGTGATAATATTTATATGAAAATAAGTAATATCTATGTATAGCTTAATATTGTTTAACTATATTTATAACTATATTTTATCGAAATCGTCGTTTGCAAAAATACGAAATTCCACGCGGACGGAGTCGCAGGCTCAGCTAGTATATACCAAGTTGGTAATGTGTTTTTTAACTTAACACTATTTTTTCTATCTATTACTAGCGACCTGCCCGGCTTTAAACGGGAATACAGTAATATCTATCACTGATAACGTACCTTTTCAATGGCGAAATAATTATTAAAATCGGTTCATTAGGTTCAGAGTTTATCGATTACAAACAAACAAATCTTTCCTTTATATAATATTAGTATATTCACCATTCTTATATGTACACAATACTTATTCTTTAAAGTATTAAACTGGATGTTGTAAAGGAATAATGCATTTAATTATGATAGCGACATTATTGATTTTAACTCAGCTTTCGGTAAAATAAAATGCCGTGATAAAACCTCAGTATACATGGTGGAGCATTTTTATAAATCTGTCACCAACTCTCTATAGGTATATTTTGGCAGCAACTTTTGGGATCTAGTACATCAAGCCAGATTGTGGTCAAATATAATGTAACTTTGAGTTAGAAAAATGGTTAATGAGGAAATAATTTAACGCAAGTGAATTTGAAGTTTTATTTTATATACATACCTACTCTTAAAATTCATAAATGGACGCTGAAAATAAATGTACACTTGTTTTCCTGGTATTGTTCAACATTTTAAATTTTATGTGTAAAATGAAAGCAGTTATAATTATTTTTTTCATAAGAATTAAATTTATAGTATATATAGTACCTTTTATGTTCCAGTTACTTATATTCTACATAATTGTACAGTGTATTTAACTACTTTAAACATTTTAACACTTTAGAGAAAAGAACATTTTATTGTTTTTTTTTCTTTCAAATCAATTTATTACAATTTACCTTTTTTATTCCACATATTACCATGTGGCAACATATTAAAATTTATTATATCCAAGCAAACGGATATAGATAAACTTTATTTTTGCCGTGTGGTGCCGGCTAAGAATATTACCACCCCATATCTACCCGTGGGTGTCGTAAAAGGCGACTAAAGGGATGGATAGCAGCGTCCCTGAGTACTACAAATACCTACTGCGATTGCCATCCCGCCTGCCAAGCGTGGCGATTATGGCAATTCCCCCCTTATTGGAGCAGACCTATCTCCAACAGTGGACGTCTATCGGTTGGCTGATGATGATGTTGATACTTTATTTTATTGTGATAATCTATGCTATCATATAAAGAGGTAAAATCTTTTTTTTTTTTTTTTTATGGATAAATTCAAAAACTACTTAAACAAATTTTTCAATTCTTTCACCCGTACAAAGTTAAATTATCAGTGAGTAATATAGGTTATATACATTTTTAACATTCGAGATTGCTATATAACCGTGCGAAGTATATAATAAATAAACATTACACATTGTTAATTAATTTATTATACCCAAAGTATAATTTTAAAGAAATTTATAATTACTTTTAACATAGTATTATTAACAAACCACAAACTATAACGTACTGTAACATAATTTAATATCAAACATAAATTAAATTCTCAGTTGACGACAATATTGAAAACGCTCAAGGCCAAACGGGTTCGCAGCAAACAGGAAATATTCAGCAATCAAAAGTTTTCGTCGCGTCGCCTGAAATCAAGTAGAGCGGCAAGCAATTAAATACCGAGCGAACCCGGGAACCGCCATTCCATTAGACAATCTTATTTATCGTTAAATTGTTTTTCGTCGCTCCGTTGGCTTTTCGTTTATATAATATTAATAATATATCTACATAATAATATTAATTAATAAATACCTCCTTATTGAATTTTTTTTATTACCAACTAGCTGTCTGCCCGCTGCTGCGACTGCGTTTCATATATTCTGCGTTTTAAGTTTTTTTACGGTACCCTAATTATCTTCTAAAATTAAAAGTACCTTAAGTTACCCGGAGTAACTTCAGCTATCTACCAAAAAAGTCCCGTCATAATCGGTCAAGCCGTTTCGGAGATCACCCATTACAAACAGACAGAAAGACCGACAGACAGGTAGTAAAAATTGTGCTTTTGGTATAGATATAGTATTAACATACATATCTATTAAGCGAGAAAAAAAAATATTTTTAGTATGAGTATTTTATCCGTTTTGAAATTTTATTTATTTTATTCGTAAACGAAGTCTTGAACAATTTGAAGACGGGATCTTAATCATAGTGCTTTAAAAATGATAAGGACAACAGAAAATATAGGGTTCTCACCAAGAAACGATAAAAATGTACTATCGTTTAAAATTGATGCTTCTCAACATTAAATTTCTGATATATTTTACGACTCATGATAAATATACTCCTAAATCGACCAAGAAACGATATCCTCTAGACTCTCTAGAGATTTGATGAATCATAAAATACTTTATTTATCGTTCAAGATTATTCAATTCGGTATGCTCGCTTTATAACTAATGGGCAAAAGAAATGTATGAAATAAAATTAAAAATGAAGTTCATTCTAAAAAAATAAGAATTACAATTTTTTGGTAAAGTATTCATGGTTCGTATTTTCAACTGACTTAATAATGAATTATTTATTTATTAAATTTATATGTTTTGTTTTTAACTCATTACCATAACCCGATTGAAAAAAAGTCCATCCAACCCATCCTTCCATTCAGTCGAAAGACGTCCATTGGTGGACGTAGGGTCTCCCCCAAAGTTCTCGCGACTGGTCTTGCACCACCCGCATCCAGCAGATTATCGAGAACCCATTGACCCCATTGGGCATCGGTTCTACGAGCAATTTGTCCACACCATTGTCACTTATGTTTAGAAATTCTTCAGGCAAGGTCGGTTACTTTAGTTCTTCTGCAGATCTTTATTATTAGGCCCATTGCAAGCGACCACGTCTCAGTGCCGTAAGTCATCACTGGCAACACACACTGCCTGAAGATTTTTGTCGTGAAAAGATTCGCCGTTGGATTCGACGAGTAACCTCTTTTTGAATTGAACTTACCTTTTTTTTTTGTCGAGGGGGAATGCATTTACGCACTAAAAAAAATTTGTTACCCACCCTGGGTTCGAACCTCCGACCTTTATGTCGTACCGTCTATGAGACACGCGGATTAGTCCACCGGGCTAACCACGCTCTCGAATTGAACTTACCTAACTGGACTGATTGTCCTAGATATAAATAACTGTCAAGTACTTCGAGCATAGAGTCACCGATTTTATAGGAGTTGGCATAAACATGAATATTAGACATGACATGATTTTCGTATTTTCCATGTTAATTTTAAGACCATGTCGTTCGGAGGCTCTACTGAGGTCATCGAGCATCGTACTTAGGTCTTCTACGCTCTCAGCCATGACTAACTTCATCATCGACAAAGCGAATGTACTCGCCGTTTATGCTCATGCCAAATTGTCAGTCCTTTCCAATCAAAAAATTATTTAACACTTGCATGTTTTAACATTGTCGGTAATTATTATAATTAAACAATATTTAAAAAAGAAGTTCTTGAAAAAACTTAACACATTTCTTACTATCGTACTTATATCTAAAAACATTGAAGTATACATAATTTTCATACTTACATATTTGAACGTTTAAAGTAACATAACAAGAGTTGAGAAAAAATTAACAGCACATTTCCGTGAAAAGCGTGGGATATAATTGAAACATCTCATACGATTTGTTACGTTGGAAACATAACCGTTTTCCATACTAACGTAGGCGAATGCTCGACATATTTATAATTTGTTAGCGTTACCTATTTTTATTGAGGTTGTTTTTTATAAATATTTACCCGTTCCATTCACAGTTAAAAGCTGGTACCATTAGCACCTACCGATTCATCGAGATAATTCGACATAAATGAAAAAAAAAATGCTAAATGACTCACTGTGTACAAGTTCAAAGAGTTATTATGTTAGTTGGTATTACAATTTTTTGCTGTTATCATAAAAGTTCTGCCGTATAGCTTTCTAAAATATATTGATTATTAGTTACTATTTATTTTTTATACTAAAAACTAGCTTTTGAGCATTTTTTGGACAACACTGCGTAACACTAGCTGTTCCAACGGGTCCGCTCGCGTATATTTTCCATTACGTATTATTATTCACGGAATAATAGTTTTTAAATAGTTAATTTAATAGTTAATTTTTAATAATAGTTTGGAAAAGAATGAGCTTTATTTTTTGGAGCAAAGAATATATTTCTGATAAATTCAAACACTTGGCATTATATTGGATGAAAAGTTTCTTCGTATTTTATACAAAAACTCGAAACTTTTTCCAAGGTTTATTTACATTAAATTACAATATATATTTGCCATATTGTTCGATCACTTTCCGCCATCTTGTAGGTAGTGTCATGATCCCGTTGCTATAGAAATTTTGGGACTTCTGATCAAAAAAATCGACTAGTAGTTTTGGCAGCCCTCTCTAGATGTTAACCTGACACTGGCTTAAGAATTTCGAAGAGACTGAAACAGGTGGATATCTGAAGGTGCAAGGTCAGGGCTATATTGCGGATAAATGAACACCCCCCAGCGAAACATTCTTAATTTTTGGTGGCTTTGCCTTACTCCTTGAGCACTAACCTAGCGTTTACGCCAGCTTTCCATTGTTTTCCTATTGTCTCATTTTTATGGGTAAACGACATATTAATTTTAATTGGTATTACAGATCCGAATAAATGGTTCTGCCCGGCGGTAGAGGCTCTTAATGAACAATACACACACAGTCACCTTATCGCGTTACTTAGGTTTTACTACAACCTAGGATCAACACCATATGGAGGGTGCGTTCTTTACATTAGTACCACGAAATAGTGTTTTAAGGATGTTTATTAGGAAAATAACGAAACTTCAGTACCTACTTCTGTATAAAATGAGAAATCATGTTTCACATAATTCACATTACAATAGTATTTTTGCAAAAGTATATGGCCCCCCAGAAGGTGGACCGACGACCTGGTGAAAGTCTCGGGAATCCGCTGGATGCGGGTGACGCAAGACCGGCTGTCGTGGAGATCTTTGGAGGAGACCTATGTCCAGCAGTGGACGTCTTTCCGTTGAATGGATGGAAAGATATGGTTCAAAAATCAAAAGATGTGAAACGGTCAGCAGAATAAATTATATCAAACCTATTTTGCATTCGCACCAAATATGTACCATAATATTTTCCTCTTTAACTTATCTGTCATCATACTATGACTTAAAACGAGTAGGTAAACTATACATTACTTCTCGGTATTAAGAGCTTTTACAGTGTAATTATAATTACCTGGTTTCCTGCGCATGCGCCACTGCACCGGCGGCGGCGCCGGGCTGCCGGGGCCCGACGATGCCAGTTTGATGCCGTCACCTGAAATTAAATACAGACTTTATTTACTTTGTTTAATCCATTATCAAGTTAATGACCGTGTGAAAAAATTATTAATTTTTATCATCTTACAGCACATATCAAAGCTGGATAATGGCGTGATTCGCTTATTTCGCGTGCCACATGCGAAAAGCCATATTGTAGCGGTCGGATAGGGTTTCATGCGAAAGGCCACATATATTTTTTTCTTTTGCTATCCATAAAAACTTAGAGTTCTATAAAATTCATACGATTGACGATTAAAAAAACAACGAGAAAATACAAAATTACGAGAATTTAGAAAATGGACTTAGGGCTGTATACATGGATTTCAGTACTTGTCAAATACGGATCGTACGTTTCCTTTTTGAATACTTTCGATATTAGTTTATTCAGCATTTCTGTTAGTATTATTTGCTTGATGACAAACTACAAAAAGTCATTGTATATTTTATAAGTACATGTAGTGACATCTCTTTTTTAATGAATTAACTAAATAAGCAGCAAGAGGCTTGTTATGAATGTCACAAAGTTTGGGAACTTTCATAGTAGTTAAAGCTTAAAACCACTAGATGGCGCACAATCGAATTTGTAGCTTTTATTTACTTATATATTTACTAGCTAGTGCACGTTGCTCTGCCCGCGTTTCTAGTGTTCTGTGCATATAATATTTCATTTATACCTAAATTCCGTTGAAAGGTAGTAGTTCCATCATATTATGTTCAGTTGTGTCGAGGTGATGGTGCGTCAGATGACACCCATTTTCCTTTTATATATATATATATAGAAGATTATATCATGGCTGTGCTTGCGAACACTAATTATTCTAATTAATGTAAAGAAAAGTAGCAATGCAAACCTATTTTACTCTTTACTCATATATATAAAAACAAATTAAATTGGACCTAATTGTGAATCTAAACCATTCTCAGGAATAGACACCAAAAATTGAATTAATTTTTTTTCGTTAAAATTGGTTCAGCCGTTTAGGAGGAATTTAGTCACATACACACGCACAGATTGATATATATGAAGATAATAAACGTTTCTGATCGGATTTTTGATTCGGGATTTCGGTATACCTCGAAAATTTAAAAATTATACGTATAAGTTATATTTATCTCAAAATCAGGCAGCGATTCAACACCGTGACCATCACACATTTCCATAAAATACGCAAGGTTCCCGTAAGTTACATAAAAAATACTTTTACTTATGCTTTATTAACTTGTAGTCTACGGATAGTCTATTTAGGGTCGGTACTTTGACTACAATCACACCCGATTTTAAGTGACGATGTAGTCCAGGATGGTAAACAAACTAAGCTTAGAGGTGCTGGTGCTCAAGTTATACTGCCGAAACACACCTGTTACTATTTGGCGAAAGGTTTCAAACTTAAGGATGGTAGAAAACGAAAACGCCCCACCATCATGCTATGGTTTCCTTTTCTTTACCGAAAGTTCAGACTAATTTTATAATTGGTCAGGTGAGTTCGAACCCGCGTCCTTTGACGCGGAAACCGACCGCCCTAACAACTGCGCTTTCTTCGCTCCAGACGATCAGAATTACTTTCGCAGAATATGCATTCCGGTGACATCCCGAGGCCCGGTTCGTAAGATTGTGGTGCCGTGTTAGTTACCATTCCTCGGCTGAGTGCATTACACGGCCCAAAACCCAGTGCAGCTGTCAAGCTCATCAACAACGTTAGATCGAATAAAGGTTCCAAAATCAATTTGAAACTACGTGTAGGAAGCGGTAAAGTATTTGTCCTATCCTCTTCCCGCCCCTTTCTTAAACTCATAACGCATTGTGTCGTGTGTGCGACCTACCGGCGACAGAACTGCGTGTAATATCATCTGCAATAAGTGGCATACGACTTGTGAAATTGTTCTATCAGTGAAAGAAGTAGAGGCCTCTGACACGTCGCGTACGCAGCATCACTCTTTTTTCCTACCTTTCACTGTCGTAATGCATCCATAAATAAATTCTTAGAGAACAAAAATACTAATAATAATACCACGAAAGAATAAATATAATCCAAAGGATCAGCGCGATTACAGTGCCTGTTGGTGGTGTGGTCAGGTTCCGCGTCGATGAACGAAGGTGCAAATCCGTCTATTTAATTCTATAAAGAAGTGAAGGAAAACATCGTGAGGAAACCATTGTATGGCAGTAGTGTATTCTGTAATAATGCTTACATGTGTCAAGTATTAAATTTATTCCAACAGCATCACTTAGGAGTCATTACCTCGTACCCCTGGTTTGAATATACGATCACAATCTATTTTACTTAATGAAATTCGAAATTTCAACCCTTTTTTCTCTTAAGAGTCAGATCAGTTTCATAAAACCGAAATATATTTAGTTTGATCAAAATTTTAAGTTCTAAGATTCGATTAAGAAACCCTACGCCTCACTTAACATCAGATGAGAATGTCGTCAAAGCGCTGAGCCTAAATACCATAAAACGTATCATTTACATAAAAAAATAGATTACTGTTTAATAGCCAGGTAACAGGTAACATTGATCGGCACTCATTTATTAGATCGAAATTTTTTCATTCGCTTAAAAGCCCCGATCTCATTTTAAATCGACCGTGATAAACAGTATCCGGCGACCGACGGTTATGTGAAATGATAGAATTTCGCAAGAATTCATGGTATTTATATTTTACACGTCAATCATTTAAAACAGTACTTTCTATATACATCGAATTCCCCTATTTCCTCCTGGGTGAACTGGGTCAATTTTATTTTTTCTTTCAATCATAGAATATATATCACTTTGTTTATGCTGTTTGCTGCGTTTCATCATCAAATTTGTTTAACGGTCATCTGAAAACGACGGTAAAAATCGAATTTTTTTTCTTAAACTCTTAGTTTCTATAATAATTATGTACTCGTAATTTATGAAAAACTGAAAACGTACAAGCATGACGGTGGTGGACATATATTATATTGTACAAAAATATTTACCACAATTCTATTAACCTGGGAGAAAACAGGGAAACACGTTTATCTATAGGTACTAACTAATAAATAAAATTGAAGCGTCTGTTTGTAATATCAAAATTACGACCTTTTACTAAACACATATGAATGTATTATACGGTACTTATAACAAAAACATAATTTTTAATGTTTTTGTCTGTTCCGGGCAATCTCCGGATCGGCTAGACCGATTTTAACGGGCACTTTTGCTTTGGTAGATAGCAGAAGCTAATCCGTATAACATAGGGTACTTTTGTTTTTAGAAAATGATTAAGGTTCCGTGTAAGAAAAGTAAAACACATGAAATTTCGAATAAAATGCGGATTCAACGTACAGTGTTACTGGCAAGTGTTTGAATTCGTCAGAAATAGTTACTTACTTTAGCTTACGGAAAAAATTTAAAGAAATAATTAAGGTTCCGTATAAAAAAAATTAAAACGCAGTGAAAAACATTTGAAACGCGGACGCAGCTAGTACCTAATAAAAATTTAACAATTTTGCATATCATACATTTTCTTTTTCCGCGAGAACGTAAAACAGTACTAACTTCTCTGGCTCACGTATTCATACAGACGTGCAAACATGATTATATTATTCAAAAGTAACATTTAAACTGGTTTCGTTTTTCAATTTAAATAATAATATTATTGTGTGCACAAGGGTGTTGCGCATGTCTCGTCTCTCGATCCGATCTAATTTAGAAAGTACGTAGGAGGTGGAAAGAATAGATACAATTTGAAAGGATTTACTGATGAAACCATTATCACAGGGTGAGGTCAGTATGTAAGACATTTTTATCTTTTTAACGTTGATAAAATGCAATTCCTTTTCTTCCCGTTATTTATTTCTCCTCTATAATGTTATAAATCACAGAAGAACATTCGACTTTAATAATTGACATATTTATTGACATGTATTTATTCTTACAAAAGTGTATGAGTCTATGAATTTAATTATACATAAAATTATAAAAGAAGGTGTGACAATAAAAATTAATAATGACTAATGGAACATTTTAGTAGCCATAAAATAATGTTTATTTACCGACTATGGTATAGTTATTACTATAACACTACAAACACATGGGTTTGCCAAGAATTAATGTTTTACTTGTTGGCAAAATTCTCATTGCTTTACCTATGAGACATATTATATGAAAATCCTTAAATATTTAGTGCATTTTCTATAAAACTAAAGTAATTTACATTTCTTCATTTATTTCAATTTCTAGAATATCAACAAAACGAAGTAAATGAAACCGTACACTTTGAATTATTTCAAATTTTTGTTCTTCACTAATTTTGTTTTTGCTCACGTCACGCGATTAGTAGCTTTGTAGAATGTTTAGAATACTAGAATGTTTCCAAATTATGACGCTTATTATTATTATAAGTATTTGTTAAACCCAATTTTTATAGTTCGTGCATCTATCTAAATAAAGATAAAATTATGCACCACCATTATGGAAAAAAAACGGAATTACTTAATCTTAGTAACTTATAATATCTGTTCGTTTTTGGGGTTTTTTCACAGTTTAGTTTAAAATGTTGGACCTATTTCCAATTATATATGGACTACAATTAGTTTAAGTTTTATAGAAGATTTGGATAAAATTAACTTGATATCGTTAATCTAAATTTAAAAGTAAATTAATTATGAAGGAAGCAACGCTTTAACGTTTATAAAGGACCGTTTCCAGAAGTTTAACTTTACTCTTAGTAACTTTGTAATTACAAGTACTTACTACCTTATCTTTATTGAAATAATGTCAAAGTTCAAAAGACTTTCACTTTATCTATGTACTCTCTACTGGCTTCAATTGATATTTCCAGAATAACACTTGAATGAGTTCTTTCACATAGCAATTAAAAGTTATTAATAAAAGTCTTTAAGTATATGTCTGTTTTTCAGTGAAGCATTCAGGTATTAACATTTTGAAATGAATTTAATAACAAATCACGAATAACCTAATAATTTCTTATGGAACAATAATACAAAAAAAAATACGTTAGTACTGAGGTATATAAATATGTACAGTATTATATATTTCACTATTAACGTTCTCAGGTATATTAATTGTAATAGGTAGGTAGTGTTTTTATTGGAACCACCAACAAACGTACAATACTTATTGCATAAGTTGAATAGTATCGCTGTTAATAGTACCCACATCTAGATGACCAGGTTATACTGAGAGCAAATACTGTGTGCAAGCGTATAAACCTGTATCCACACGTTAGTTTGTTTATGTTTAAAATAAAATTCAGCGCTAAAATGCACGGCAACACATCCTTTTATGTACCTATTTTTTTTTTCACTATTATTTTTTATGTACCTTTTATTTTCCATCTTTTTTTTTTACTTTTATTTACCTACTAACTGGTGCCCGCGGCTCCGCCCGCGTCTCATATGTTCTTTAGGTGTAAGTGAAAAAACAAATGAATGAAGAAAAATGTGAATCTTTTGTTTTTATTATATAGAAAACATTTCGCGTCGAATGGTAGTAGTCTCCTCCCCAATATGTTCAGTAGTTTTGAGGTGATGGTGCGTTATCCTTTTATATATATATATATATATATATATATATATATATATATATATATATATATATATATAAATAAATAGATCTCTTTTTCCGCCCTGCCTCTCTTACCGCTGTAATCACTATTGTGATTAATTTTAACGACAGCGGATAAACCGAAAACCGTTTTAGGTTAAAGTGGACTTCTGTGGGTGATCGCGTTTCACTTGCAAACATAGACTGCTGCATAGCATGCTGGAGCAGTTCCAGTTGTTCACAAATAGTCCTATTAAAGAATATCGGATTACGGCGAGCTTCTTAGCCCAAGGACGTGTAATCATTCTCAACCAGTTGCGCAAGATGAACCTTAGGAACCATAGTTCTATCGTTACGCTGGGTTTGCTTTAAGGTGATAATTTTGTTTGTGTTTATTACTTTAATACCTACGCATAATGATTAAGTCCTTTGTGTCTAAGTGTGTATACAATAAATTATATACAATAACTTTGGTTTCATTACTTTAAAAAAATTGTCATAAACAATGTTTATGGTCGAATTATGAGTATTCGTAACTTTATAAGGACCACGCACTGATACATTAACATTTCAGTTTACTCACCGCTGCGTGGAATGCACTTAGTACGTATGTAACATTAGAGTGGATATCGGAGTGGACTCCGTATAAGAATAATATCTTATTTGCCAACGGTTTCAAGATCTTATGAGTTATAATCGTTATTGAACCTCAACTTTTTTATAGGGTGTAGTCTCAGTGCTTTGATTACAATCGCAACTGATGTTAAATGACGTTGTAGTCCAGGGTAGTAAACACAGAAGCGTAGATTGTACTGGTTCTTAAGTGATGGTGCCGTAACACGCCTATTGGTATTTGTTGACAAGTTTTATAATTTGAGCGTGGTGGCTACCCAGGCGGGCAGATAAGCCTTTTTTTCTTTTTTTTCGAGGGTAATCCATTTACGCCATAGCTGTCTAACCTACCCAGGGAGAACCAGGGGAAGGTTGGAACACCACCAAGGCTCCTCATGTCCATCAAGTTTCCTCACGACGATTTTTTCCTTCACCGAAAGCTCAGGCTGATTATAGAGTTGGATAGGTGGGCTCGACCCCGCGTCCATTAATGCGAAAGCCGGCCGCACTACCAATTTGTTTCAAATAATTGTTCCAAAATTTGTTACCTAAAAAAACAACAAGTTTACATGTACGTAATTTCGCATATTTTTTCTGCGTAAAGCATGATAAATAACAAAATACTAATAAACAGGTGCTACGTATTTTTAAAAACAAACCATTATCTATAATTTACATTTCGAATTAACATATCAAGATTTTGAATTCTCTGTGTAGGTGACCGGTAAATATGTAAATTAAATTTGTCACCCACAAATGGGTCATGAACAATTTTTGTAGTCAATATCCATCTGTAAGGAAGGAAACTATTTCGTATAATTAAGTATATTTAATTCCATGGGATTAATTTTCATAAAATTAAAAACTAATATTGTTTAATTTAGTGTTATGTACCGGTGAAAGTTGACCGGACATAATTTCGTACTATACAGAAATTATACTATGAATAGCCAAATACTATTTGAATATTAAATTATATATTATTTGTATATTAAAAATCTTATTCTCCAATTTATGTAATATATTAGGTAACATTTTTCTTTCTAAGCATTATACATGGGCGTAAGTTCGCACTATAGTACATTTTGTTTTACATTCACGACAAGGGTTGAGTTATTTTAATATAGATTTAATAAATAATTTTAAAATAATGTATACTTATTTACTTTATGAAGCTGCAAGTTTTTAAGTAAATAGTAACTGTTATATAAACTAAAAAATATTATTATTTCTGATATAAATTTAGTTTACAACAACGTTAAAGATAGACCCCTTCATATCATAACATATTTTCGGATGATAATGTTAATAAACGCCTTCTGGATTTTTACACAACGTAATAAAAAAACCTAGTTGAATTAACAATAATTAAAGGAATTTTCAAAGTTGCGAATAAATGTAACGACAGACCGAACTACAAATTTTGACATTGTTCAGATAACAGTCTTTATTATATATAGTCTCTGGTCCATATAATTAAAATTTTACACTTAATGCTTTACTCGTTAACGGTGCAAAAAATACGTTAGTGTATACGTTAAAAGAATTCTAAAATTAATAAGAAGCTATCGTTAAAAGGCAAGTTTAGCTTTTGAAAGCATAATTCTTAAATATTCGAATTCATTTCGCTGTATATACGGCGTCCAATTAGGAACGCTCGGTATTAATTCATGGAGTTCACAGCTTTAATTAAACCGCAGATGGTCGGGAACGCAAACTTATTTACCATAACATACATGAGAATGTATCTGAGTTTCTATTAAACAATAATATTTATTCACTTCGCTCCAAATGCAGTAAAATTTCCGGTTTGAATAGCTCTCAGCTAATTTTGTTGACTATAATTTTAAATATAAAATGGGATTAAATGGATGGGGGGGGGTACCCACACTGAGTCTTCCGGTACACGGCAGCCATTCGAGAACCCGTTGGCCCCATCGGGCATCGGTTCTACGAGCAATGTACCCAGCGCATTGCCACTTAAGTTTGGCAATTCTTTGACAAATGTCGGCTTACTTTAGATCTTCTGCGGATATCCTCACTATTCGATCACGCAGGAAAATTCCGAACATAAGCCTCTCTATTGTCCTCTGGGTAACTTTGAGCTTTCTAAATACAATAAGTGTAGATTGTTATACGAGTATATCTATGTTCTTAATAATCTATGGTTGAAATTTTAAATACAAAAAGAAACAACAATACCTTTGCCGTTGTCATCTCAGATCTCTTATTCACGTATTGTCTGTATTGTACAATAAGTTTTAAGTTTGCTCCCGCACACTCTCCGGGTCCCCCTCAGGCGGCGACGTCTCTCGTTCCCCAACTGGGGAGGCTCTTGACGTCGCCGCCAGCGCGATACCGTGACACTGACCATGCATTGAGCATTACACGCACAACACCGCACTCACACTCCTGCACATAACACGCAGGTACATAGGTCCTGTAAGGAACCTTTTTTTTTAACTTTTAATAAATAAACATGTAGGGAACAGCTAGGACACACTTAGGTAAGGGTAGTGCGTAAATGCATTTCCCCCCGTCAAAAAAAAAAAAAAGGACACAACTCGCGAGAGAGTTTTGAATACTCAGGTGACGGCCAAGCCGAGGTTCGTACCACTTTGGTAGCTCTTGAGCTAGTCACCTTATTGCGGCTGAGTGCCCTCAGCACTCGCCCCCAAAGTTCGGTGAAGCTGTAAAGGCCCATCCGGTCAACAGCATTAGAGAGGTAAAAAAAAAAAAAAAGCGACAGGCTCACCCCCTGTTACATCTGGGACGGAACTAAGCTCGGCGAAATGTGGGTGGTGCAGTTCGCTATTTCACCTCTGCCTAACCCTTAGGGGATAACAGGCGTGAGCATGTTAAGTTTTTATATAATAGGCATATTTAACTACCTCTTCCCTACCCCTTGACAGTAGAGCTATGTCCCCCCATCCCACGGAACGTGAGCATTGCCAAAATGTAACAAAATCTGTCTAAGTATTTCAAAGTAAAAAATGTCAACAATTCTTACGTAATTTTTATTCTGAAACCCCAGTCCCCTATGTCATCACAAATAAGCAGAACATAGACCGCCTCTCCCGCCCAATTAGTACTTAATACTTGAACGCTCCCTAAAATACAGACGTCTGCATAAGTTTACATTGTAGGTGTTTAGTATGACACTTAACACCTGTCGCGTTACTACTATGGCGTCCATTGTGCTTATTGTTTCCCTGTACATTTATGTACTGTGTGTGACTTAAATAGAATATTCAGTGCATGGCCATAATATAAAACAATGTATAACGTATAGCACATAATAATTTAATATAGATGGGATAAACCGGTTTTTATTTAGTTGGTTGCGCTCAATCAAGAGTATAAATATCTTTATCTTTTTTTAAACATACAAAATAAATTTAAACATAAGCACGATATAACAAGTATAAATATAATACATAAGTAGAGTTGCTTATCGTACTAAAATATATTGTATTTCGGGTCTGCATACTGCATAGGCACACATTGCACGATAGGTATTTCATCAATCATGAATTATTACAAATGATAGAATAGTTAACATATGGTATAACTTGGTATGGTATAACATTACTTCCAAATCAAATTTTATTAAAATCCGTAAAGTACCAAGTTTTTGTTACTGTTATTAATCTGTTTGTTGTTAGGACGTGTTAATGTTTTTTTTCCGTGTAAACTTTACTCGTACTGACATTTAATTGTTTCCAATGTATTTCGTAATCTAAAATCTTTCGGAGTTTGCAGTTTGTTTATTTTTTACATTATATTATAAAGCTTTCTGTACAAATAATATATTTCATAAATAATATCGTATACGTGTATGAAGGTCTCCAGTACACGAACAACATGGACGCCTTCTAATTTTGATAAGCAATTTCATTGACTCTTAAATAAATTATTACATATTTTGATAAATTAAAACCTCTACAAACCATTACAACATGATTTAAAATGTTGTTTAAAAGAGTACTATTTGATTTACATTGATAATTTATAACCATATGACGCAGAAGTATATAATTAGTGCTACTATTATTCTAAGAGGTCGCGTGTTCGAACCCGCATTAGCATAAGCTTTGTATAACAAATATGATTGTCAAATCTATATCAGAATTTTAAATACAAACGTATATATGTACATTGGTAGATTGTTTAAACACTACGTTTAGTTTCAAACCAAATAACCATCGATGCGATTCTTATCCATATGATACTATTAAGAGCTAGAAACACAAATTCTACAGTAAACAGTGGAATAATGAGGTCGATGCTCTTAATCCGACGTCATCTATTTCTCAGTAGTGGAAAAAAGACGAGACTAATGGCATTCCCACGATAACACTAGTAGTAAAACAATTTATAGTATACACACAGAGCCGTCTTAAGGTTACGGCAAACCCGACTACCGCCACGGGCCTCCCACTTTTTAAGAAGCCCTGAAGTTACAAGAAAAATATTAATATATTAAATCTAATTCATTCGTTTACTGGAAACATATATACTGTTGTGCAATATATTTACGCTATTTTAACGCAGAATTTGTACATAGATATATGGTTTTTCTATGAATAATTGTTAATTTAAACTTATGGGAGTGGACTATTTATGATTTTTTCTTGTTGCTAGTTTTGGATTTTCAATTTCACATTTACCATTAATTGCTATAGGCATCAATATCGATGAGTATTAATGCACTATTATTTATCATCATGGGAGCCTCACATTTATTTTCCCGCCAGGATCCAGGCGAATGTTGATTCGGCTCTGTACACATAGTTATTTCTGTATAAAATACAAATGTCAGTCGTGAATAAGAAATGACTTCGATGAAAATGCAAGTTATATTTTTGGTAAACTATACAACACAGTAGAGTATTACATAATCAGTCGTAAAAGCGTACGAATGATATCGAAAAATGTGGCACAGATAAATAAAATTAATATTAATTATGTTGTTTTTTTACTAATTCGATGTGAATAATTAAAGAAAGAAGGTCAGTGCGAATAGTTTTAAACAGATAATTAATATTCAATAGCTTTTACGATCAAAACAGATGATGTAGATATTTTGCTTTTAAATAAATATTATATTCCTGATGTTAAAACTAAATTATTTTAATAGTCGTGATGATCAAAGGAAAGACAGGAGAGATGGAATTATTTAAATAATTATTTGTTTCGAGACAGCCTACGCTGTAAGTGCTAGTTACCTTTTGCGGCGAGTGCCTTCAGCACTCGCCCCCCAAGTCACGGTGAAGCTGTCACGGAGAAGCTGCCCTTTGGGTCAACAGCATTAGCTAGGTTAGAAAAAAAAACAGTCTACGCTTCAATTTTATTTATTAGTATAGATTTTAATACAACATCTTTTTACTATAAAGTTAACTTTTTTAGTTAATGAAACTTTTAGCCAGCGTCTTCTTCAAAAGTTCTATAATCTTCGGATTAATATTTTTACTCAAAATTACTTATACAGACCCCCACGTACTTGTACTTACGCGGCGATGCACCTTCCGTGAAATCTGTAATCGTTCGAGGAACATATTTTGGCTTTTGAGAATCACTGTTGGTCTGAAGACATGTTGACTATTGTTTTAATACTTAAATTTATGCTAAGATTCGATATGTCGATTACCCATAAAAATGAGACAATAAGAAAACAATGGGAAGCTGGCGTAAACGCCAGGTTAGTGCCCAAGGGGTTAAGGAAAGGTTCGGCAAATTTAAAATGCTAAAATTTAAACAAACATGCTGATTGATTTTAAAAAAAGTAAGAATTACAATAGAATAAAAAATTAAATGTAAAGTAGTGAAGAATATAAACAGATATTTTTAATTTCTGTCATGAATTGTTGTATTGAATCGCTGTTTCGAGTAAATAGTGACAATTGATTACCGTACTCGAAATGTAAACAGAACAGAGGGGACACAGTGATTGCAGTGAATGAGAACAAATTAATGTCAGAATGTACACGTGCTGTGTTTAAATGTTAAAAAGATAAATAAAAAACGATAATATTCGATTAATCAGGTCAAAATCTTTATATTTACGTAGATCTATTGCAAGCAGCACAGCGTAGGGTGGACCGATGCCTTGGTGAGGGTCGCGGGAATCCGCTAGATGCAGGTGGGGCAAGACCAGTCGTTGTGAAGATCTTTGGGGAAACCTATGTCCAGCAATGGACGTCTTTCGGTTGAATGGATAGATGGATTGCAAACCGAAGTATGGAACCGTTTTGTAGATTATTAAGTATTTATATTATAAGTAAACACTTTAGATATTTGAATAAAGTATACGTTCACGCTGTTCTTGTTCGACAGATGGTTCTGGTTTGCTTTGAAACAATAAATAAATTAAACTCAAATAAATATGTTTTTAATATATCCTTTTTATTGTATGAGTAATAATTTTAACTCTAACTAGCTGTGTGCCCGCGGCTGCGCCTGCGTTTTATATATTTTTCACTGCGTAATATACTTTGTACGGACACGGACCCATAAGAAGTCAGGCGATGGCAACAGATTTAAAAAGTAGGTTTTTGAGAAATCTATTGCTATCGCGTTGCGCCCCAAAGAAAGAGTTATAAAACACAAAAGGGACAACTGCAGCTCGGAATGATTTTACCTATGCAAAATAGACCAAAACATCACTTCGTAGTAGTACAAAACGTACGGGCATGGCGGTGGTGGATGTATATTAATTGGTATAAAAATATTCACCATAATGCTATTATCAAGGGAGAAAAACAAGGGAATAAGTTAATATGGAATAAATGCCGCTAGCATATCCTCTTCATTATTTTCCTAATTTTTTTTTTTTGTTGCTACTAACTTTAGGCGAAGATATTTTTCACAAATTAAAATACCGGCCAGTTACGCGGAGTAACATCAGCTATATACCAAAAAAAGTCACGTCATAATCGGTCCAACCGCTCCGGAGATTACCCGGAACAAACAGACAGACAAACAGTTTAAAAATTGTACTTTTCTTATAGGTATTGTATATACATTCATACCTATTCAGTAAAAAAAACAACATATTGAGACATTACATACAGACATCAATTTTATTTATTAGTAGGTATAGATGTATTTAAAACATAATGCCAACGAGTACGTTTCAAAAAACATATGTATATTACTCCATTTTCAGAGCCTTTCAAGTAATACACAAGTTCATATCACATACAAGTAAATATCAATGGTGATAAGGGTTAATGCTTTGATTAGTTTTGATGACGTAAGAGGGGTTTCAATGGTGATTATGTACGCAACGTTTACCAACGTTTTATTGTTTCAAAATTACGACAATGCGTATACATCATCATGAAGAGGAGGGGTAGGAGCCTTGTCTATTATTTGATGAGAAAAGGAATGGGAATCTAAAATATTAAGACGTAACACTTAAACAGCACTACTATATCTGTATGCATAATTTGTATCAAGACATCAATGAAGTATAAAATATTAATATTTTCGGGTCCGGAACGCGCACTTGCTTGTTTTTATTTTCTCGACATTCGACCCGGTTACACAAGCCGAGGTCACGAGACGACTGAGGTGTTGCGGTGTATTCATCAACGGGGTAATTATTGGAAACTACCCTCGTCTGTTTATGGTCATTAATTATATTTTGGCACACTACACTCACTGTATCCACTTTAAATTTTGTCGATCGCCTGCGAGTTATTCGTTTTTTAACCAAGTTTCTTAGTCTATACTAAGATTATAATTTTTTGTATTTTTCAGGAAAGATTTGTATTTTTGTATGTAACGAATAAACTGAAAACTACTGGACCGATTTGGATGAAATTTGGTATGAAAATAGTTGGAAGTTCAGGATAGGATAGTTTTTTTTATTCCGAAAATCCTACGGGAACGGGAACTACGCGTTTCAAACCGCGGAGATCAGCTAGTTTTATTATAAAAAGCATGTAAGTGCGCGTTCTAGATCCGAAAATATTAATAAAATTTAAGTACAAAATGCGAAAGTTTAAAAAAGTGTTATTAAAGTATGAAATAATTAAGAGAATTATTTTCGATTTTTTTGTGATAGATTAAGATTCTAAATGCACGAACCTATTCTAACTACTCAATTGAAGAATTAATGTTAAAGTTAATACGTAATATAGATAATTTAAAAAACGTATACATATAAATTTATAAGGGAATGGAGGAAGTGTAAAATCTATATTTTATTTATATCACTTAATTTCCTACAAGGAATTTGATTGGTAAGGTTTTATTGACATTCATAAGCCAAAACAAATATTTTACTTTTCCAATTACAGGAATTCAAGGCACATGCAAGAATCATCGTGACTGAAGACAATGTAACAATTAAAATAATGATTATTCATAATTATATACAAAATAAAATATAATTATATTGTATATAAATAAACATGAAAAACGTAAAATAATGAAGTTTATTTATTATATGAAACACAATATAATTATTTTTATCGACTAATTAACTAAACGTTTTCTTTTTAATGGTAGTAATGTTATACTGTAATAATATCTCAGTCATTTTGGTTGGGCTGTAATGTAAAGTGATGTGTCTGCAAAATCTAAAAATAGGTGAATTATAAACCAAGGTGAGTTTTAGATAACGCAATAATAAATAGATTATAAGACTGATATCTATTGTTCGCAAAATATTTCTACGCGTGACAGCTGTCGTTGAGATCACGTGCACAAAGTTCCGCATTTCTTTTACAGAAAAGTAATGCAAAACGATGTCATTTTCTAACTCATATATAGTGATATTCTTTTGTCATCTTCACTACAGATATATAGCAAATATAATGCAACATATTACAATTCATTGTAACTGATTATAAATTCTGAATCCGATTATGATTTGGATTGTGTACTTTTCATTATATTCTATATTTTATTTTTTTTTAACAACTCGCCAGATGTCAGCGGTTAATTGTTTTTATTGTCCTAGTTTTCTTTCGGTATGATTTATTTAATTAAAAATTAACTAACTATCATTAAAATAACCGCAATTATACTATTTTAAGAAATTTCTGTGTCATATCTATAAGCAGTTTTTGAGAGTACATAACACATTACCACTTTGCAGTATCGAATACTTGAAATCGACTCTTAACGTTGTCCCAACACTAAAAATATCACCCTCAAATCTGTCACGTGCAATAGGTAAAATGCAAATTTATTGTCAATTCAGGACAATGCTAGCAATTTCAATAGATATTATCAGCATGATCATCGTCCTGCTCCCAATTTGTTATTTGGGGTCGGCGCCGTACGTTTTCTTCTTCCATAGATCTCTATCAGCCACCATATCTTACTAAACCCTTTTGCCTTCATATCTTTCCTCACACACTCCATCTATCTTTTCTTTGAACGTCCTCTCCCCCTCCATCACTGAACTTTCATAGTCATCACTTTCTTCGTCACTTGCCTTTCGTCTCTTTTCAAAACATGTCCATACCAAGACAAACGATTCCCTTTCATCCTTTCATCTAGATATTAATATACCAAATATTTATCACGTGTAGAAACGTTAAGTGTCCTATTTTGCAACAAGAATCTAATAAATATAACCAGTGTTGAGTAGCTATGATGTTAACTTGAATGATTCTTATTAAACGACCCTAAATGTAACAAAAGTAATATAGAAACCCTCTTTGTATTCTTTCTAGATGTTTTGCATAAATATTATCATACTAACTGTGCCCGCGGCTTAACCTGCTTGGAATCTGGACAATTTGCATCCTATGTTCTCCTTGGGCGCAATATATGTCATTACCAAATTTCAACGAGTTTGGTTTAGTATGTTTTGCGTGATTGACGAAGAAATATTAACCAGATTTTTTTAAACTATCGCAATTTGTCCTGTAGTTTATTCTGAAGCCCTGAATGGTACTTTTTCTTAACTTTCCTCAATGTACAGATTTTTCGTTAACCTTTTATTATAAGTAGGAATACATATCCATCCATCCATTCAACCGAAAGACGTTCACTGCTGGACATAGGTCTTCCCCAAAGATCTCCACCACGACCGGTCTTGCGCCACATACGTTTTGCCACTCTGATATCGGACATACAAGACACGTGTCCATACCAACCTAGCGGACGTCGTCATTATGGGATGTCTGAACGATGATTACATAAGCAATTAACTCTTTAATGTTTTTTTTCATATGCCATGCAATGCTTATTTTATTATGTAAAAGTAGTCAAAAATGTTACTTAAATAATGCTCAAGCCTCTAACAGCCCATTACCAACGATGAAAATGGTTGTCCAATTTTAATTTAACAAATGATTAGCTGTAATACCACAACACCTTGTGTTCTACACTTACATACATCTTATCATATTTTGTCTACACAATTTATTTTCAGACAAAACAAACGGAACAAAACCGACGAAACGTTTTCATACAAAAGAAATGCAATGAAAGACAAATCTAATTTATTATAATGTACATTGCCGTAAACATTGTATTGTTCTCGTAAAAATGTATTTTTCTATAACAAATCCCGATACTCTATTTCCAGATCAGATAAGCTTCTTACTATCTACGTTACCTACGTAACGTATAATACCTTTGACCCATTTCTTCAGATGTTTCATGACATCTCATTTTACGCCATCATATGATAAGCTTTCTGATTTTAAAATACTATTTTTGAGACTGTTATACATTATTATCATTAATATGTAATAACAACATAAAAATGTTTATATATAATAAAATATTAAGAATATAACTTTTCTTAGGTATTTTGATGCGATGACATCTCAGTTGGTAGTATGTTCGGATTCCTATAATGAATATGCGCTTTGGGTCAAGAAAAAATATTATTAGAGAAACTATGGCATGGTGATAGGCCATTTTCTAACAATGCTCGCCTGGGGAACTACCATTCTCAAGTTTCAAAAACCTGTCGTCAAGCACCAATAGGTGTGTTCCGGCAACCTCACTTGATAACTAGTACCTCTAGGCTCAGTGTTTGCCACCCTGAAACAAAACCACACTTAATTGGTCATCAGATGAGATTGTAGTCAAAGCGCTAAGCCTAAACTATATAAAGAATAAATCAACTTATCCACGACAAGGTCACTTCTAAATTCAGTCACTTCGCCGCGTCACTACATAGAGGAAATATTTTAAAAATGAAAAAAAAACCACATTGTTTGCAATCATACGTGACAAAGAATGGTATTTACTATGTTTTATATTCTCTTTTTTTTAATATTTATCTCAACATATTTGTATGGTTAGGTGGTCACATGTTAGTCATCACTATTTATTAGCACAATATTGTATTTCGTTGAAGTTGAGCCGCGTATGGAAAACACTAAATGATATCACGGAGTGTGTTTACCAATACTAAGGCAATTGACCAATTATGTTCCAATGTAAAGTTTATTTATTATTACACAATATCATATTTCTATAAATACATTCCAATTCAATCACTGCTTAATTCCATTCTTATAACATAATTTAACTCAAATACCATTAACTCGATTAGATGACCCAAACAATTCCTCAAATAAAACACTGATACGGTTGATTATTACTCTAATTCATTAATCAATGAGTTTTAACGTAATCACATTTACAATAATTTTTTATCTAATTAATTAGTTAAAGATCAAATATGGAACGAATTTTTAAAGCTGGCATGAGAATGATAGATAAAGTAAAGTATAGTGTGGATAAGAGAAAGTTGTGGTGTGATAGAGGATGTAGTGAATGCTTGATTGGTTTTGGCATGTAGAGAAGGCGGATGAAAGAAGATTGGCAAAACAGATTTACAAAGCGTTGGTGACTGGGCAAGTTAGCAAAAGACTACCTAGACGAACGTATTTCGAGCAGATCGAAGACGTTTTAAAGAAAGGCCAGGTCGTAAATAACTCGTAACTGAAGAGCGTGTCAAGCGCTCATGAAAGTAGAAGAAGCGAAAGACATGTGTCAGGATCGTACAAGGTGGAAGGATGTAGTCTCTGCCTACCCTTATGGGAGAGAGCCTACCTAAAGAGTAATAGGAGTTAGAAGCCATTATTTAATATTTTTGTATCGTTTCGCCACTACTCTTTAAAATTGATATTATTCCCATAACAAGACATATCTAAGGTAACCACTTGAGCTATTACAACATTATGTACATGTACAAAATTAGGACTAATTGGTCTGCATTGTTGTTTCAATGGAAACCCATCATTTTGAATTGCCATTGTACTATATTCAACAATTTACTAAGCTATAAAAATAAATTTATCATTTTTTATCATTATCTATAGTAATAAATGAAATTGAAGTGTCTGTTTACAATGTCAAAATAAAATTATGTTTTAAGAACTGCTCGATAAATACTAAACCTGTTTAGTTATTTAGTAGTGTTTAGTTTTTTACTTATTATACAAAGTAAAAATATTTTAGAAAATTACTAAAGTGTAGTGGGATGATGTGTCTCTATAACAGTTTTATATATCTCTAGTTTTATATATATATCGTCTCTGTGACCGAGCCAGTCACCAATCACGAAACTCACTAAAATAAAGCCTCAAGACGAATTGACCTACAAAGGTATTGGGTTGTAACATAGTAGATTTCACATCGAGAGGAAACAACGACGGTATTTAAAAGATTACATTGCATATGATATTTTTATCTTTTTGTGTTTTGAATATAAACGTAACATTTATTTAAATTTAATCATTGAGAATTTATATTCAACTCGACCAAATAATTATATCGTAGCATCGTTTGCAAACGGGGGCCTTGAATTTGTTATTTCTTATACCTGACTATTAATACATGATCAATGTATATGGTTACAATGCATTTAAATTCGTAGCCTAAACTTCCTTACTGTAACGTCATTGTCTTAACGATACCTCCAAAACTCTAACATGTCTGGTTATTCACTAGAGTAGTTGTTCCGAAACTTTTAATGACAAGGAACCACTTTGATGTCTTTGTTGATAACAAGGATTACGATGAATTAGATAAATAAATTGGAGTCGATATCAATAATAGAATTTATATTAATAAGGTGTTTATTAATAAATTTAATGCGTCGAGTATCCATAAAAATAAGACAATAGGAAAACAATGGAAAGCTAGCGTAAACGCCAGGTAAGTGCTCAAGGGGTTAACTATCTACCCATCTATACTCCATACTATTAAATAAAATTGAAGTGTCAGTTTGTAATTTCAAAATAACAATTTTTTACTGAAAGTATATACGCTATCTACACCAATGATAAAATTTGTCGTATGTCTGTTTGTTTGTACCGATTTGGACGAAACTTTTTTTGGTTGATAGCTGAAGTTACTCCGGGTAACTTAGGGTACTGTTGATTTTCGAAAATAATTATGGCTCCGCGTAAAAAAATTAAAACTCATAAAAATTTGAATATAATCCGATACAATGCACAGTTTTACGGGCAAGTGTTCGAATTTATGAGAAATATTTTTACTTTATCTTAGTACTAAAAAAAATTAGGAAAATACTTAGCGTTCTGTATAAAAAAAATAAAACGTAGTGAAGAGCATATGAAACGCGGGCGCAGCCACGGGAACATAGCTAATCAGAAATAAAAAACAATTGTATAGTGTACCAGTGCACTTATGACCCATTTCAAAACTATCACTATAATTAATAACGAGTAGTTCCTTGTAGTAACTTGCTGCACTTTTTGATCGACTAATGTACCTAATAGTATGTATATAATTAGCGATTTTCAATTATACAAGATTTTGTAGGCCAGAATGGTGGTGTTTTCGCCTCTTTACTTAGGGACTTGTAATTTTTTAATTTAAATTGTATACAACGCATATAAAATAGAACACATCAATTGAATATATCGCGTGGGTATTGCATTTTAAACAAACCTGCAGACAGAAAGATAGATGTTGTATATTAAAAGAAAGAAAACAGTAATTTCAAATACCATTATGGAGATATATTCAAAAGTATGCACATATTAAAATTATTCTAATTTAGCTGTCATTTTTACATTACGATTACATGCTTCATCGAGAAAGATAACTAATTCACCCTCAGGTCACCTACCAGAATACATCATGAAGTGGCTGGCACGTAAATATTGTATTAAGAGACATTTGCTCCGTATATATTTATGTAAAATAATATGTAATAACAATTTTATGAAAGAACTTATCAAAAACAATTACTTGTTAATGTTTATCTTTAGGTACTTTTAATTACCTATATTCCAGGCGTGTAATTGCCTTAAAAAACACATTCAACATTAATAACAGTCGTAAATTTAAAACTTTTACAGCCCGGCTAAGTAAATATACTCTTGAAAATCAATCTGACATTAATTACAAGAATCCTATTAAGTTCGTTGTTAACTTCATGACGGGCGCAATCTGCGTTTAATTACAGGGCGACTTCGTCTATCGAATTAATGTTTCAGCCGACAGAGCCTTTATCCAGTTAATTTTCTACCTCTGTTACACTAAAGCAAATTGTGGCTTCTAAAATTGTAAATTTATATTCTGACGATTTTTTAATGAATTGTTCTCAAACTTCTAAACTTATAGATATACCTATAATAAAGAAATGAAAAAATTTACATTTATAACTAGCATTATTTTTACAAAATGCATAATGAAGGTGGTCATGTATTCGTTGAGTCAAGAGAACCAGAATGGAAATTTACATATAATTGATTTCCTAGTTCGATGTACTTAAAGAATTCTTTCAGAATACTTCGGTTTTCATTTTTTTTTACTCACTATTAGCCAAAGTGTCAATTAATATACAATAGACGTTAAAATCGGAATTATAAATATATTCTAATGGAGGAGATTAAGATAAGATCTCTATGCCCCTGAAAATAACATTAAAAAAAGTTTTATTTAGATTATATTATTATAGTAGTTTAGATATACTATAGTCATCGGTAATTCTATTTACCGTAAATTTAATGTACAGACAAACAGTTTTTATTTATTATATACAGACATTGTATTTTTTCCTATATCTAAATTGGATTAGACACAAAATGTGTGTTTTGTCCAGCTACTGAAGGTTACAATAGATTGACGTAAACTAAAACTCTATTTGCTCATTGAAGGTCAATACTAACTGGTGAGTACCTTCAGACCTTCAGGGCCTTATGACGTCAGTACACTAGGAATATATTTTAGCGTAATAACCCAGAAACATAGGAAATTTACCGCACTCTCCTAATTAACAAGTCGGATCCTAGCCGCCTCTAAACCGGGTACTGTTCTTTGAATGGACTATGTATATGTTAATAAGTTTAAGTAATAAGGTTAATAGCGTTCTGTGTTTGTTGTTCAAAAGTCAATCTATTGTTTACTAGCACGCGTAGTTAAAGCTTTGCGTGAAATTACCACTATGTTATTTTTATAAATGGCTCTTTGTAAAACTTAAACTGCAAGAAAATTCTTATCCAAAGTTCTTACTTGAGATGTTACGAATTTCCAAAGAATATTTACACCTCAACACGTTTCGGGCTTCCTTAGAAAAAAAGTTTTATTTTATGTAATTTCTGCTACTATTATAAAAAACTCTTACAACTTTAATATCTGACATACAGCGTTCATTTTGTTTAATTAATAATGTAATTGAATTGACTAAGCGCAACTTATGTGTAATTTCGACAGCAATTTAAGTTTTATGATATTTCGAATATTTACGGAATAATCCTCTGGTTCAGCTCGGCGATGATAGCTCACTTTAATATAAATAATATGATTTGTTAAATTATCAATTAAAATTACCTTTTAAAATTATATCTCCATCTGTATAACATTTACGAAACGTTATTGGAAGGAAACAGCTGAAGTGCATTTTACTTTTAATTATTGCGACACACAGACCGCTAACAGCGCGAAATGTTGTTACGAAGAAATCGGGCTCGTCTCCATCCGGAGAATCGCTTCGTAGATCAAGTTTGATTGGGGACTACTTCAATTTTAGAGGCCTAACTCGAATAACAATACGGACGAACACCCTTCGATCGGTAGTCACGTATTTAGTTTTAGGTATTATCGCATCTGACATCTATGTATGTATAGGCATGTTTCTTGAGTCTTAAGTTTTACTTCTAATCTTTTATTTATCTATAGCAATAAATAAAAGTGAAGTATATTATATAAAAATAACAACTTTTTACTAAATACGTACAATTGTTTATACAATACCTATACCAAAAATACAATTTTGAAACCTTTCGTCTGTCTGCCTGTCTGTTCCGAAATATCTCCGGAGCGGATGGACTAATTTTTGACGAGACTTTTTATGCCAGATAGCTGAAGTTACCCAGTGTAACTTAGGCTACTTTTATTTTTCCAAAGTAAATGGGATAACAATAATAATCCTCGTAAAAAAAATAAAACCCTATAAATTGTAATAAAAAAACGATTAAAGTGACATTTTCAGTGCTCAAATTTGTGAATTTTTGAAATCCGCCATTAAACTCTAAGAAATCTGGCGTCTAAACTCAAAGGCGAATAACATTCCACCGTTATATACCCGCAAAAATCTTATCACGTTTTTCATCGACTATGACTTATGTAATCTTTTTTTACATATCATTTATTGGTTTACCTCATCAAGGTTATTTAAAATTAACATAAAAAATTAAAAACCAAAGTTTTCATACAAACAATGGTCTGAGATTTACGCATCGATGCTAAAGCAAACAATTTATATTCAAAATACACATTAGTCCGGTCAAATTAGACCAAAAAATAAGAGTAAAGTTACCTAAATTCCCACCAAGCTGAAAATCGGTAAGATTGTTTAAAATATCATTAAAAACAAAATTTGAAAGTTCCTCGTCTTTCCCCTGTAAGGATTTTTTTTTATTCAAAGTCAAAGGCAAAAAAAGAGTTTTCGCGATTTTCAGCAAAACTGTAAGTTTTATCATCAAAATATTTCAGACAAATATTGTAGATCATAAAATTATCTACAAAAAATTTATTAATACTTTTTTCTCTACGAGCCACCGTTTTTGAGATATAACGATTCAAAAAGTTGTAATCGTCATAATATGCATGAATGAGTACGCCACGTACTCGTACATCTCTATAGTTGTAATATATGTTAAAATATTTTTCTATTGGTCATTGTAACTTACACTACTAATATAAAATATACATAAGTTATAACTATAAGAATATCAGGTAAAATGAAACTCAGTCCCTCCTTGAGAAAACATCTGTCCCCTGTTCAATTGTGTGCGTGGCTAGGGTGTTATACCTGCTATAATAACTGAAATACTGTTAGTCTTGAACGCCAGTTGGTAGTGAAAACACGTGTTTATCCTAACCTATATCGTGCTGTTTTGAGTTTTATAACAAAAATGTCAGAATATTGTTTTATTTGCGCTAAAGAAGAAGATTTTGAAAGTTACGACTCGGACGATTAAATTTCACTACTTTTTTTTAACTTAAATTGCTTTTATCTTTTCAATCTCTGCTAATATCCATTATTTTTCAATACTTTCAAATTAAACAGGATCAAAACTGACCCGTGGAATAGGCCTACTGGGGAAACCACGTTAAAAAAAACGCGCTAAGTACTACCTCATAGGTGGCGAGGAAACGTGTGTATATTATGACGATTACAACTTTTACAACTTTTTGAATCGTTATATCTCAAAAACGGTGGTTCGTAGAAAAAAAGTATTAATACACTTTTTGTAGATAATTTTATAATCTACAATTTTTGACGGAAGTATTTTTATGACAAAACTTACCGTTTTGCTGAAAATCGCGAAAAACTATTTTTTTTTACCTTTGACCTTGAATAAAAAAATTTCCTTACAGGGGAAAGGTGGGGAACTTTCAAATTTTGTTTTTAATGATATTTTAAACAATCTTACCGATTTTCAGCTTGGTGGGAATTTAGGTAACTTCGAATGTCTAAATTGACCGGACTACATGTGAAATATCTTCAGTGAAGAATGGATAAACAATAAAATTAAATCGATTCAATCAATTTCATGCTAAGTTTCATTATAAGATTTTTTTTATTTTCAACTTTAAATTTAGAACTACATAAAGACATCTGGAATACAGCATGTAGGATTATTAAATTTTTTTTTTTTCATAATTTGTAAATTTGAATATAATATAACCTAACAAGTAATGTATAACATTTGTCTGGCTTTTACATCTATTAGTACTTCAAGCAATAATTACGTACATTCTCATATAGATTATACACAATCAAAATATACGATAGGCTATGTAAGTATAAATAGTTTTATTTATCTTAGTTAGCGCCAACACTTAAACGCCATGTTATACTTGACATACTGTAGCATGTTGACGGCAGACGTCTTAGCATTGGTAACGCAAATCTATAAGTGTTTCTCTTACCGAGGAATCCCTCAATGCCACTAAAGGAGTTTTCACTTCAAAAACCTCACTTATTTATTTCTTGAATATGGATCATTAGTGTACACGACATTTAACTGTATTACAACAAAAAACAACAAGAAATTTCTAAATTAAAAAAATGCCCTTACAATTAAAAATGATCACGTCATACACAGACAGAACTTTATAAAAAATCTTAACTACATAAATTTCAAAAAACTAAAACTTTTAATTATTCCACTAAACAATATTATTATGTACTAATAACATTATAAATATTAAAGAAATTAAAATGATTAACAATACAATATGTATATACCTAACGGTTAACAATGTTTTAAATTTTGTTCTTTTATCAAAAAATATGTCACACGTTTTGTATAATATTTCTTAATCCTGATATTCTATTAACTGGTGAATAAAACAATTATGTCTTCATTAATTTTAAAACACAAAACATTGTTAATACGACATTTCAGAGTGACAACACTTTATCACATTGCGTCATGATTATATTATCAGTTAATCCGAAGCACACAACATGCTCAGTTACAGCGCCATGGCTAGCCTGATCCTCAAAAATACGTGTTAGTTAATAACATTAGTGTGTTAAATACGTGTTTATAATCCGCCTACATAATACGCTCGGTACAAGAAATCTGTCACGTAGTTATTTTTAAAATTAAAATTTCTGTGTTTCATACGTGTCGAGTGCTCTCTACTTGGACTGTATAGGATAAACACAAACACGTGTCCAATAAACAATAATGTCTTCTCGGAATCTTTTATTAACATGTGTACCTAAGAATAATACATAACACATCATGCAATGTAATTAGTAAAAACGACAAGAATTATAACTAATTAGTTACTATTTAAAGAGTTTTCAAGGTTTTCTGTTTAATGTCTCGAATTAATTCTAAAAGGATTTTAACATAAAGAATAAAACAGACAGTTATGTAATAATAATCAAACACGTGTGTTGTTCATATATGTTGGGTACAGTGTTAACAAAACAAACGGATTTTTCTCACTCGTTCATAATCTCCTAATAGTTCTACTCAATACAACTAGTTTTGTACTTGAAACTTAGTTTTGAAATAAAGTATTCTAAAATAATTCATGTCAACCAAGAATAATAGGTGTTTTACTCTGCTTAAACCAATAAAAACTCCATATATGCAAGATCTAATTCGATTTTGTAGAATTGCCATTTTGTATATAACGAAATAATTAGTCTTACTAGAGTGACTAGCAAACGAAACAAACTCTTAATCTCCAACTTCACGCCAATTAATTTGTGTTTATACACTTCTTATCCACATAAAGTTTGTAACAAACATTTTTCGAAAAATAAATGTCAGCATGTCACAACGATTCAGAAGAAACAGCAGTTTGAGGAGGCGAAGATTTCAAAGAGTAATATTATAGCATATTGAAAAATAGCGTGAAGATATGCACGATCTTTGGAATCCATATTGGAAGTTGTAACATGAAATTACGTGTTCTATTAATCATTCCGACAATATCCCATTACGTTTATTATAAAAATACGTTCAACTCGACAACATGGTTAATACTATTCCTTCAAATAATAATAATACATAACTTTATTACCTTGCACTGTTTTTGAATGAATAAGTAGTTTCAACCTTAAAATTGAAAAGTATAAGAAACATATTAGTATGATATGATTTGTTATAATTCATTTATTTATTTGTACCCAAACACACCAAAAATATATCACCTTTATCAAAATATGAATATTAATACTGACTGAAATCAGAAATAATCCTTCTCTTAAATGAAAATTTGAGAAGCTACAACTATGTATGTTTTATAGGTTTATGAAGATTTCACCGCTCTGCATTAACTTTTATATTTAAAAAAAGTGTCTATGACATGGCGGTTTCATTCAAAAAATGTGTTATTTCTGCTATATACTTTATTGTCAAGTAAAGAAGCATCGTGACGACACCCAAAAACATAAAAAGAACTCTAAAATCCACGACCTTTGCTATACCCATGACATATCTTTACATAATTATTATAAACGGACATTAATCCATTAGTTAGTTATTATTACTAGGGAACAAATAAATCGACTTACATTTTTAAATCATAGAATGTATTTTCTGGACAGCTCAGGTATGTAATGTACTCCGTACAATAAAGAATGTAAAAATAGCAAACAAAATCTGTTCAATGAATTAAGAGTTATACTAAACAAAACAAAACAAAATAAAACAAATACATACCAAACAATACAATTACAGAATATAGAGAGACAACATTGCCTGAACATCTTATAATAAATTTTATTTACAAACTAGCTGTGTGCCCTCGACTGCACCCGCGTTTCATATATTCTTCACTGATTTTTATTTATTTTTTTAAATACAGAATCCTAATTATTTTCTTAAAAAATGTTGGTACTAAGATAAAGAAAAACATTTCTTACAAATTCTAGAACCTGCCCGTAAAAGTGACCATTGAATCGGATTTTATTCACATATGCATGTATTTTTTTTACTTGGATAACCCTAATTATATTTTCGATAATCAAAAAAAGTCCCGTCAAAATCGGTCCAGCCGTTTTGGGGATTATCCGGAACAAACAGACAGACAGACAACATTTAAAAAAAATTGTATTTTTGATAAATGTGTCGTATAAACATTCGTAAGTATTTAGTAAAAGATAATGTTATTATGACATTACAAACAGACTCTTCAATTTTATTTATTACTATAGATTTCCCTTTTAAAAATCGCTTTGTTAATCACGCGACATAAAGATA
Source organism: Samia ricini (assembly GCA_014132275.2). Taxonomy (NCBI): domain Eukaryota; kingdom Metazoa; phylum Arthropoda; class Insecta; order Lepidoptera; family Saturniidae; genus Samia; species Samia ricini. The sequence goes on from AP028159.1 coordinate 9,878,126, forward strand.
ACACGGAATGGAAATTTATTATATAGAATATTAATAACTTATGTATCGGCTGTATGGCTAATGATTCTCAATTTTACAGTATAAAATACATTTACTTTGCGATTGCGAAGCTCAAAAGGAACAAAATTTAAGTCAAATTGAATTCCTTTCAAATTAAATGTTTCAAATTTAATTAATATTAAAAAATCTACCTTTTCATTAACCAAAATATATATTCAAAACGTCCTTAAAACATATAAATCGTTATCGTAATCCTATAAACGAAGATAATAATATATGCATATTGAATGATGATATTCATTTAAGTAATTGATGGATATTTTCAATAATATAATCGATCATTTTTTAATATGTTCATTACATAACAAACGTACCTAGTTATGATATGACGTAAATACAGTACCTACGTATTATTATCATTATTAATAATCTTTCAAGCTTTACATATTGGTAAGTACCTAAGTAGTTAATTTACTAATAGCTATAAAATTTATTTGTATGTTTTTAATACTCTTTGATGATAGTATACCACGTAATATAAATCTCATATGAATTAAAACATTTCCTAAAAGCCAAAAAGATGCCTACCATTAGCTCGAACTGCTAAAATAAAAAGGTCTTGTTGGCTCTTAGATATTTTAACAATTTTTGCTTAAAAAAGCAATTTATGAATTATTGTAATAATAATATTCTCATTCATATATTCAATTCAATTAATCGTCGAATCCAACTCGGCTGGGCCGCGTTCGGGAAGCTACACAGAATATTCTCGTTCAAATGACCGTAGTGTCTTAAGTCTTTGACCAGTGTGTGTTGCCAGTGATAACACGTGGTCGCTCATAATGGGCCTAATAACAAAGCTCAAAGTTGCTCAAAGGGCAATGGAGAGAGGTTATGCTTGGAGTTTCACTGCGTGATCAAATCAGAAATGCTGAGATCCACAGAAAAACCGAAGTAACCGACATTGCCCGAAGAATTGCTAAACTTAAGTGGCAGTGGGCTGGGCACATTGCTCGCAGAACCGATGCCCGATAGGGCCAACGGGTTCTCGAACGGCTACCACGCATCGGAAGACGTAGCTTGGGTGGTCTCCCCACAAGGTGAACCCCCCCCCCCCCCCCGACCTGGTGAAGTTTGCGTATGCAAACGTAGTACCCTATTTCCTCCCTAGACAATAGCATTATGGTAAACATTTAATACCAAATATTATATATCTACCACCGCCATGTCTGTACGTTATGATTATTTCCATAAATTAGATATTGTAGAAACTAGGAGCCCTTGAAAATTAAAAATGCTCGATTTTGACCGACCTTTTCAGACGTTCGTCAAACAATTTTGAAGGATAAAATTAAAAAAACCAAAACGCACAGGCGTAGCCAAATTCCTTATTATTTTAAAAATAAAATAACGTTAAAAATCGGTTTAATTTAGAGGAGGAAAATGGGTACTACGAAGTGATGTTTTGGTCTATTTTGAAATCAGGCCGAGCTGCAATTGTCCCTTTCGTGTCTTATAATTCTTTAATTAGAGCGCAACGCGATAGCAATAAATTTCTGAAATACCTACTTTTCCGAACGCATGTCCTCTTAAAATTTATGCTAGTTATGTACCTACTCAATTAGCAAAAAGTTATATGTATATGGCATAGATATATGCTATAAATTTGAAAAGGTAAAACAATTAATTACCTGCATCATCTGTATTCCATCTCATTACTTTTATTAACAAATTTTCACATTTATTTCAATACCTATCCCATTTTATGGTTCACTATAAATGTAATAGTTTTAACGCGTTCCCAGTTTACGTTAGTACGTACGTACGTAGTTACGTACTAAGCCGAAATAAAGTTTTCCCGATATTTTTTTAACAGAAAGTAAAAATGATCGAAGATAAAATGTTAAATATTATATTAACTACATTTTTATCTTTGATAGCATAAACCTTTTTCTTTACAACCACATGTGAGTGTGCATAGTAGTCGACTAAACACACCTGGTATTTACTTTGTGATTATATAAATGTATGTTTGTAATTATTGCACGGGTAAAATTATAAACGCAGATTGACATTGATCAATTGGCGAGTTCGGATTCGAATGGTGTGAAGTTGTCGCGAGTACCCGCACGAATGTAGCTTGATGTTAAATACCCATACACCTTCGACGGTAAAATTGAGCATCGTAAATAAACTGAAACGTAATATTCTACTATAAGAGTCACTTGTATAATACAAAATGTTATGTGTAAGCACTTAAGAGGACATGCGCTCGCAAAAGTAGGTATTTCAGAAATCTACTGTTATCGCGTTCACCCCAAACAAAGAATTCTAAAACACGAAAGGAACGACTGCATCTCGCTGATTTTACCTTTACAAAATAGACGAATATTTCACTTCGTAGTACCCTGTTTCCTCCTCCAAAAACTAAACCGATTTTTAATTTTCTTTCAGTTTTAGAATAATAAAGACTTTGGCTATACCTAGTATGTATTAGTTGTGGTAGATTCAGGCAAGGGATGTGCACCTACAAAAAATATCGATATTGATTTTGATCTGACGTTATTTCGATATTTTCGATATATCGTGTTCTCAAAAGTCTTCCTTCCCCCCCCCCCCCCATGGGGCCTAAAATTTTGAAACTTTTCTATTATTGGAATATAACATTATTATAAGTATGTATAACCCGTAGTCTGTGGTATTCACAAAAACTAGGCGACGACATGTCCATTCTTCATGATGATCAAGTCCATTGATCATAGCACACCATAATGCTGTTCAGACATTGAGTTAAGCTAGGTAAAAATTGCAAGAGCTTGTTTACTCTGAAGTTTACGTACATATTACAATTAAAGCTGTAAAGATTCAAAAATGTAGTTGTAAAAGTCAAATCAAATACTGAGTTTTAATTGTTAATATAAGTTTACTAGATTCACGAACTAATTAGATATTATAATAAACCATGTCATAAGTTCTAACAAATGTCACCCACTGATATCACAGTAAGTACGCACTTATTCAAAGATAAGGTTTGTATACACACGTTGAGCCAACTGCGATTACTGTAAATCGTACTTCGTCCGATTCACACAATGTTAATGTACGTTATCTAAAAAGCCTTTGTGTGATGGATTTAGTGAGAGGAACATAAATTAAGAGGATTTTTTTAATACGGTATAGGCTCAGTGCTTTAAACACAATCTCACCAGATGTTAAGTGACGATGTGGTCCAGGATGGTATACACACTAAGCCTAGAGGTACTGCTTTTCAAGTGATGCTGCCGGAACACACCTGTTGGTATTTGGCGACAGGTTTTCAAACTTTAGGGTGGTAGCTATTCAGACGGGCATTGTTACAAAATGGCCTACCACCATGCTATGGTTTCCTCGCGATGTTTTCCTTCACCGGAAACTAAAGCTGATTTTGCAGTTGCATAGGTCAGCTCGAACCCGCGTCCATTGACGCGCACTAGTCACTGCGCCATCATCGCTTCGAATATTCGGATTTGCGAGTGGCGTTTATTCCATACAAACGTAGTCACCTTTTTTCTTCCCGGATAATAGCATAAATATTTTATAAATATTTATATTGTAAATATTTTGGAAAATGAAAAAAACCGCTCGATATTTATACTCATTTTCAAATGTTCATCCAACAAATTTGATAAATAAAAACAAAAAAAAAACAAAACGTAAAGGCATGAAAAAAATTATAAATCAGTTCAGTTTTGAAGAAGGAAACAGGGTACTATGAAGTGATGCTTTCGTCTATTTTGCATACGGTAAAATCAGACCGAGCTGCAGTTGTCCCTTTCGTGTTTTATAACTCTTTGGGGTGCAACGCAATAGCAATAGGTTTTTGAAACACCTATTCTTAAAATTTGTCAACGACCGCATATCCTCTTAAGTTGCCTAATTTCATATATCAAATCAAAGTAAACTAAATATAAAAGATACTATTGAAAATTATACAGGCAAATAAAAAAGGTCAGCCGTCACGGGACCACCAGTAGATCTAAAACAACAAACGTTATTTGCCGTCATATTTATCGTCACTGCATATACTTAGTAGTCGATTTAATTGCCAAAATTATCGATACAAATGAATAAAAAAAGGAATGGTTTGGGCACGTGGAGAGGATAGAAGATTGACGAAATGTATTTTCAAGGCGAGTTTAACTGAGCACGTCGGTAAGAGTCGACCTAATGAACGTATATCGATCAAATCAAGAACGTCTGCAATAAAGGCCAGGTGAAAAGTATCCACAACCGGCTAGCATGTATATGAAAGTAGAGGAAGCGAAAGAGATGTATCGAGATCGTAGCAAGTGGAAAAACGTAGTCTCTGCCTACACCCACGGGAGAACGGCGTGATACTATGTATGTATGTATGTATAAATAAAATTAAAGTATCTCTTTGTAATATTATAATTACAGATTTTTACTAAATACATATGAATAAGGCTCCTATACCGAAAACAATTTTTAAGGATTTTTTCTAATTATTCCAGATAATTTTCGGAACGGCTGGACCGGTTTTAAAGCTTTATTCTGCCATATAGTTAAGGTTATAAGATGTAACTTAAGCTACTTTTATTTTAGAAAATAATTAGGGTTCCGTGTAAAAAGAGTAAAACTCACGAAATTATGAACATAATCTGATTTGACGGACATTTTTATTGGCAAGTGTTTGAATTTATGAAAAAAAATCTTTGCTTACTATTAGTATCAAAAATAATATCGTGCCTCAACAAAAATGGAGTTCATTATTTTCCAGTGATTATTTACAAATTATATTACGTAGTGAATAATTGAACGTTAATAGAAAATATGTTCATGCGAGCGGAACCGCTGGAACAACCAGTTTAAAATAAATACCTAATGAATTTACTGTTTAAAAACACCAGCGGGCAATATACATAAATTCTCATAATTTTAACGAAACTTTAACGTACATAGTTTGAAGAATAAAGTTTGATTATTATAAAATAAATTTTATCTTTTGAATATGGGAACAAGTTTTGAGCAAAGGAAGTAGACTAAGATAACAAGCATTAATAAAAAGAAACAGTCATAAAAAACAATAACCTTCATTTCCATTGCCTCTAATAAATTGAATGTTTAATTAACGTTTGTTTATTTATCTTTTTGTAAATGTGAAATTGATTTATCACATTTGGATTTTTTGAATTTCGATTTATATATGTTTTCAATAGATATATCACCATAATTAATGAAGTAACATATTAAAATATTACACTTTTAGATGTAACATAGATAATTTCACAAAGATTACTTATTTGTCTCCGGAAAAAAAAACTGTAAATAGATCCTAAAAATGAGAGATTAACTCCATCCATCTATTTGAAGTAAACACAGCACTCCAATTTCCTGTTATCATCATCCATCATTTGTTGAAAATAAACTCAAACGTTGTGTGTGTGTGTATATGTACAAATCGTAAAGCTCAACATATGGGTAGGAAAGTCATGGGAACGTTGCCTCAGAGTTATGTATTATGTCTAAACGACATGAGAACTATACGAAACTACATTTAGAAGTAATTACATATATGGTTAGGTCGGTCAAATAAACAACTTTATTTCGCAGAAATTGTTACTAACTGAATATTAGTAGGTACATACACTAGAAACAACAACCAATAGTATCCGAGGTAGTTTAAACTAATTAAAATACACAAACGTTATTAAATATGCGGGAGGTAAAAACGAACAAACTTCATTTCAAAAAGTTTACGCCGATATTTTCATATTTGAGTCATAAATTTAGTAATTAGTTATATATAACTATATATATGACTTAAATATGGATTACACATTATTATATTTATATATACACATAATTTAAAATTAATTTCAAATTAATATAAGATACACTCTGCCAAAAAGAATACAATATATTCAGGCTATATATGTATGGGGAGTGAGCTTAAGAAGTGTAGGACGATCCCAATAGATCTAGATAGGTTACAGTGATACCGGTTCCGTTCGAGCTTCCAAGAAACAAAAAATACGTTAAATGAAGGTAACACTTTGATAAACAGAATAAAAGTGTGCAGTGTGCCTATCTACACTAATAAATAAAAATTAAAGTGTCTGTTTGTAATGTCAAAATTATTATTTTTTTACTAAATAAATATGAATGAATATAAGATACCTATACCAAAAATACATTTTTTTTAAATTTTTGTCTCTCTGTCCGTCTATCTGCCTGTCTGTTTATAATGGGTAATCTCCGGAACATGTGGACCGATTTGGACGTGACTTTTTTTGGTAGAAAGGTAGCTGAAGTTACTCCGGGTAACTTAGGGTACTTTTAATTTTCGAAAATAATTAGGGTTCCGCGTAAAAAAATAAACTAAAATTAAATATATAAATAAATAAATAAACATAAAAAATGGAATAAAAATCCGATTTAATACAGTTTTACGGACAATTCTTATAATTTATAAGAAATATATTTACTTTATTTTAGTACTAATTTTTTTTAGGAAACAAATTAGGATCCGTATAAAAAAATTAAAATGCAGTTAATAATATATGAAATGCGAACGTAGCCGCGGGCACACATCTACTTATATATATATAACAATTCCCTGTCACAGTGTTTGTCCACAATCTCCGAAGCTACTCAATCAACCAACTTAAAAATAGGATAGTTTCTATACCAAGAAATGACCTCAATATTTCTCTATTACAAATTAAATGTTACTTTTTATAGGATAAAGTAATACGGGCAAAAGCTCATTTATAACTTAAAGAATCGATTTTTCCACAGCACGTAATAATAATCATCAAGAAAATTAAGAAAAATATCCGAGGCAGTTTGCGTAAACTGAACGTAACAAAAGACAATGTACTCTGAATATCAATGAGATTTTTCGAACGAAGCCTCATCATACCGGCAAACAGCTAGTGTGAATAAAAATAACGAAACGATAATTTTCCGTTGTGGCTTCAATAATTGAATGCTTAAATATTCGATTTAGGGAACTGGTATTCAATAAGGCACACACATGTGCACATAAGTAAGCAATAAAAAACATTTTATTTTTGTTAATTTGTTTTGTTTTTTGTTTAAAGAAGTTGTTTGCTCAAATTCATCGTGGATTTAATAGTATTTGGAACTAATAAGGCGTTTAAAGGATTTCTAATATGCAATTAATTTTTTTTTACGAACTCATAAAATTATTTATCTATAATAAGAATTTTAAAAATAATGTTTTTCTTATTCGATAAAGTCCTGTGAGTATAAACGTGGGTGAAATATATATCCCCTTATCAAATATAGAACCAAATTCAAATTCTCTGTCTATTATTACAAAATATATAAAAAAAATTGTGAACTATTGTAAGTAACATATGTTATTTTACATCAAATCAAATGAAACAATGACGATTGGTATGTGGAAGCAAAGTTTTTGTACTTTTTATGAAGTAAAATTATTCACACCATAAACCAGGTACGTGATCAATTTAAAATTTTAAAACCCCCTCGTAAACCATTACATTAGTCGAGAAACAACTAAGAAACTACCGGGTATATTGAAATTAAAATAATTTCAATTATCATTGATCTAATAACGCCGGTAATGCCGTAGAGGAAATCATATCAATTTAGAAAAATGCATATTTTCAAATGTTTCTGTTACTTAGGGCGTTGTAGCAAAAAACGTTAGACTGTTTTATTTTAAAAATTCGTATTAAGATTATGACTGATAGATACACAAATTTCATAGAAATTTCTAACAAAATACTCTCTGCCAGATTACAAATAGAATGGCAACATTATTACTCTCCTACATTGTACACAAAAATACTAAGTAAGTAGTTTATAGATAGAATCGAATGTACGATTATAAACAAGTAAAAGTCAGCGTTTCAAATATTTCTGGCAAATATCCATTTCATAAAGAATGAAAATATGCATGTTGCTTTTATTAAATGTCAGTACTTAGCTGAAATATTAATGTAATATGTGTTACTTATAACTAAACCTTTATAAATTGAATTAAATGTACATTCACAAAGCATCCGATTTCATACTATTATTGGGATAAAAAATGTTATACAAATGTTTGGGACTAGGCTTAAACAAAAAAATGGTTGAAGGACAACCCTCTTACGCTTCATTTAGTATGACGTGACAAGTAATCATTTTCTCTAGGTCATATAATAATGCCTTTACAAATATTCAAAACTAATATTACATAGTTATGCGTTAGAATAATGTGCTTTTTGATTTGATGATGTCATCTGTACCGTGTACCGACGCGTCTCTACCCACACACGTACCTGGCAAATGGATTGAACATTAGACCCAAATGAAACAAGATATTAAATATTTTATGCTTTTTCGATATTCCTAAGCTTTTTATTTGATTTCAGCTGTAACGTAATGTGACTTACCATTTGGGTAGATAAGTATGGAGCGTTGGTTTTTACAAAAGAAAAAATGTTTACCTTGTAGATTTCAATATACTTGCAATAGTACCTGGATTTATTTTATTTGAAACGCAAACAACAATTATTACGAACGTTGAAGTGAGAAATTATTATAAATATATTTTGTCTACATTGTAAGAAGTTTATTTTTTAAATGTAATAAATTTTGTTTCGTTTAAAAGTAAAATACAGTTAAAAAACAAGATGCGTGGCAGTAGTGGAAACGTCCAAACATTCCATAAAACAAAACAATACCCTTAGTTGCATTGTTAGCCTTCAGTAATCTATATGTATATAAGCAAAACATCACTCACTGACTCATCACGAGATCTCCAAAACTAAACACCCCGATTGACTTGAAATTTTGCATATTTACTCCTTTCGCGATGTAACCTTATCCAGAATTGATTATTAATCATTTTCATTTCATCACATTTATAACTCCTTCTCACTCTTCTTCATAAATATTAGCAATCCGTACACACACAATTAGTGCCAGTGTCATGTGAGTAAGATGTAGATTCAGTCTTGTATCAGCGTTACTAAACTCCAGCAAAACGGTGGCTCACCCTGCTCGAACTTTTCATGGAGCTATGTCGGCACCTCAGAATAAATGTTACGCGTTATTATCTATAAAAAACTTAACTTGTACATAATAACCAAATTATATCACACCAAACGCCACCAAAATTACATAATATAGAGTCAAATACACAAGTTTAATGAATTAAAGAAAACAACAACTACACGACAGACTTAGATCCCGCCAAAAACCCCCCTTCTCTCTCATCCATGCTAAATAACCATTACTGTCGTAGGGTTGCCATGGTAATCGTTGCTATGGTTTTGTTTTCTTTTATATTTTATATACTTGAGCTAGACAACATTTGCCGGGTTCAACTAGTTTGTTTATATACTCATTACTGAATAATTCTATTCTCCGAGTATTGTTTATTATCAATACACAATTTACTTTCCTTCCACAAAGGCTCTTAAATACAGTTGAATGGTCTATACCAGGACAACTGTAAAAACAAAGACATAAATAAACAAGTACAGCATATAATATATTTGTTCGAATATTTTGCACGCAGGCAAGTTACATTGAGAAAATATTGACGAGTTTGTTATCATTTCATCTCAACGTTCGTACGAGTATATGACGCATTGGACTTCAGTGTAGGATTTAGGTGTATTTTCCAAACAAATAGTAAGCAATTATAGCTTTAACATTGATAGAACGCAATTAAAGGTGAGCCTTTATTTTCATTTTAACTCTAGCTTTGTCTTATTAAATATTACGTGACGTGCTTAATTTGCTTCTTAAATGTAAAAATTGCAAGAGGCAATCCTTATTTTTTTTATTCGTTATAAACATATCAAGTCCCTTTTCCAACTATATACCTATTTCTGATTGAAATTTATAATGAGCGTGACTCATAGACTTGTAATCATAATCGAAATTATAATTTTAGACAAACAAAGGAAAACATACTGTAGAAATTTGAAATAACATACCTTTAGATTTATAGGTTTTACATATATATTTGTAACTTCTGCCTGTATAGGCAATTCCGCTTGTTATAATTTGGTTGTAATAATTCATAATATATTTTCCTTTCTTGGAAAGCTCAGGTTCATTATAGATAGGATAGGTGGATTCGAATCTACGTCCACCGACGCAGAATCCAACCACATAGTCGTAGCATTGTCAAGAATGTGAACCCAAATTCTATATATTTGTCTACGTTAAGTATTTCTTTAAGCCTTAAATAGCAAAACACCAAAACCAACTTTATGTATGTAATCACTTCATCCACTTAAAATGGAATTTGAAGAATGTAATGCTAAAAGCGCTAAAGACGTTCCGACTGATTTAGGTATTTAATATGGTTTTTTATTAAGTATAAACTACCGTTAAATAACTAATTGTACGTTCGTGTCGTAATTGATTGACAGAATTTATTAATTAATAGTTTATAATGTATATACTTATATTTCATCTACCTAACTGTAAAAGCAACATCAATGTAAAGTGGTTCTTACCGCTTTGTTCTCAATTTTTTGTTGCTAGCAATAATTGTAATTCGCAATAGCTTCTAGTAAAATTAAGGATACCAGAAGTACGAAGGTAGGTAACCTCTTCGAGGTGGACCCTAGGTGACGTCGGTATGTTTAGCCAGCGGTTAATAAGCTGACAGTCGGTGCTCCTTCCAGTACTTTTCTGGTTTAAAAAGGGACACAGGACGAAGCAAGCGTGGGAGCGGTTTACATTAATTTTAAGAGCCATACACAGATTACGTTACACGATAAATGGGTCAAAAAAGTATGGCAACGAGTGTGAGGTGTCATAAGTTTCGTGACGACAAATTTCTAAATCTATATCATTCTAGGTATTTCTATTCATATCATAATTTATCGTTTATTATTTTGTAATAGTACAATAATTCAAATGGAAACAAAACAAATGTTGGAACTGCTGCTTAAATTTAATCGTTATTTGGTGTAAAATCGCAAAATATGTGACGTTACAAGGAACTAGAATGTGAGGTGGACTTTTACCCTTTAGCAGGAGGAATAGAACCTGTTTCTCCCGTCATATACGATTTTTTCATAATTCCAGAAGCGTATTGTGACTAGAGTTGAAGACAACCTCTATAAAAAACATCCCTCCTTAACGAATGAAACCTCGTTAAAAGTTGAAAAGACGAAAACCCGAAAAATAAGTCTACGCAAAAAGAACACATTGTTAAATATAACAACGGAGGCTGAGGTTGGAGTGTCTGAGTTCGACAGCACATTGTGAGGTGCGAGATACCCGTGGCTCTGGATAATGGCGACCAATAAGGTAGGTTAGGATTTTTAGCCAGTACAGAGTACAAAACTACAAACCAATATAACCCGTCGGCTCTCGCATAAAAGTCATAACTTTATATACTTAACATAACTATTCGTTTTATATGAACGAACCTGAATTGTAAACATTTGTACCTGAAGCGGTAATGTAAATCACGCGCTTATTTGTCGTAATGTATGACGTATTATTTAAGTATACGTCATTCCTAATAATAAGTGCTAAGATGTACTAAGAGTATCTAATATGTATTGTAAAACAACAAAAGGAATGTAAAATGCAAATATGAGATGAAAAATGGAGCACAATTTGTAAACATGCATTTTATGTTCTCAACTACAAAATTCCCAATTAATAATCTTGTATATTAAATAAATTCGTTACATATTTATATTTTTTAAACATCCTGAATGTTGTTCTCCCACGTTAAGTAGCATGTAAACTAGATCAAAAGTTATAAAAGAGTAAATTATATTCATTCAATCGACTATGATTAGTGGCAATAATTTTCATCCGTTTGGAATACATTCTTCATCGTAAACGACTATCACTTAGCACTATATACATATATGACCTTTAACTGCGTTGTGCTAATAATTACAAAGGTAAACTTATTATTGATTCGCCTGTTAAAAGACCTGTCGGTCGTTAATACAACAAAGTCAGTAAACTGCTGATAATTTTTTTTTTTAAACTGTACAAAGATAAATAACATAAATTCATGAAATAAAACATCTTACACCACACTCCTCGTCTGGCATTAATTTAGGACCTTTTATATACATAAATAAATTAGGTCCGTGTGTTGCTGGCTATGAATAGTATTGCTTCATATCTTCCCGTGGGTGTCGTAAAAGGCGACTAAGGGGTAAATCAGGGGATGGGCAGCAGCAACCTCTGAGTACCACAAACCTGACTATGATCGCCAACCCGCCTGACAAGTGCGGCGATTATGGCAATTCCCCTTTGTTGGAGGAGACCTATGTCCAGCAGTGGACTCTTTCGGTTGAATCAATCAATCAAATTATGTATACACTTAATGCAGAAGGTATACAAAATACTTTTTATTTTGATGAGATAAATCTCATTTGGATTGATACTAAGTTCCCATTAGTTAGAACCTGTCCAACTAGATATAAATTAGCTCTCCATCGATCGAGTTAATTATGAATAATATTAATTAAAGTATTATAAGGTGTATTGAGATAGAATTATTACTATATCTGGGACATAGATATGTCGACTAGTCTTTTAATATTGAAGTTCGAAAACTCTAACTATCCACTTTATGCACCTAAAAATTAACCCTTCACCTATTTAATAGATTATTTTACTACCAAGCCGGAACGAACCTACCTAACCTATAATAAAGCCTATTTACTTATATCTGTAAAAATCAAAGCAAATACGGGTCCTAATTTTACTTGGAGATATTATAGTAATTTGTTAAGCCAAAAGAGTGCAGGTTTTTTGAAACAGAATGATAATTTTTTGCTATTAAACGCAAATTTCTTACTGATAGACCTAGCTTCTATATATGTAGATAGTTAAATATAAACTTAATCAAATCTCTAATTATGGTTAATTTTGTAATCGAATGGTCATGTGTTGATAACCATACTGTTTCTTTATCCAGTTTCAACAGGAGCAACAGACGTAAAAAATAATTAAAACAAAAGGATGGACATAATAACATTTAGAGAACGACTTTCCTGAATAACATAAAAAGGTTTATATACTCTTCGTGATACGTAAACTTGATTTTATACATAAAAACAAAATAGGCAACATGTTATAGGTTTTTGTTTTATCGATCACGTTGCTTCAGCATGTAATAATTATTAAAGGAATGTTAATGAATCTAGAAGCAGCGCAATTATAACAAATATTTTCAATTTGACATCCTTTGTTGTATGCACGTGCGAGGTGCCGTAAGACTCAATCGATTTGCAGGCGTCGTCTAAGCTTATTTAGAAATGGTCATGCTAACGGTACAACCGCATAACATCCGTTCAATATGAATCAAATCGAGTCGCAGCTCTGTTTTTAAACGGAATATTAGCTAAGTGAAAAGAAATTGAATATATTCTCACACTTGTTTATTCAATTGTTCAATTGAAATAAGATTTCTACCTATATTGAATACATCATACTTTTATGTGTACCCAGAAATGTACCTATAAAACAATAAACCGAAATATATTGGTTTAGGAAACTATGATTTCGGGAGTATTTCAAGAAACCTAAAGTGCTGTTTGAAATAGCTGACAACAGCAGTAGACATAATAACATTACTAGTACTATGACAACATAGTAAATGACACCCATAATATCATCATCTCCCTGCCCTTATCCCATTTTAATTTGAGGTCGGCCCAACATGTCTTCTTCTTCTATTCATCTCTATTTGAGGTCATACCTACATTCACTTTTTTTCTAAGCATTTCATCTTTCACACAGTCTATCCACCTTTTCTTTGGTCTTCCTCTTCCCTTATATCCGTCCACTTTCTACAACATCCTCTTCCTCCCTGCGCATTACATTCCCATACCAAGACAGACGCCTGCTCTTTATCTTCTCTGTCACTGGAACTACTTAGTTACAGCCAAATATAATGTTTAAAATATTACTTATTTATTTATAGAAACAGAAGCGGCGTTATCCTGTTAGCTCAAAATAGTGTCAATATAAATGTGCAACGCAATTTTATCGCTTTTGTATTTTTAGCTAATTTTAATCAATATATTAGGAGGAATAATTATCTATTAGTAACATCCAAAGTGCTTAAAACAAACGAGCGAAGTTTAAGATAATATAACAAGTCGCAGTTTTATATAAAAATATGTATTTCTATTGATTGAAATTGTTTCATATATTTTAAAGGATATGACTTCATAAACATGTTTTTAGAGACATAAATTCAACCACAAATATAATTGCATTTGTACTCAAAATTAGCTATTGTTAATTATTATCGTCTCAAAACTTCAACTTCTGTATTGGAGATAGGATTATCAATGATGTAATGTACATTATCTGCGGCATTCGTCACTGGTCACGGGCTTAGGCGTACGAGTAGGTTGATTAAAGTTCTGTTAAGTACAAATAAATGTATTTATCTAACTTACAATTTAGGTTAATTAAATACCATTATTCCGAGTTCCAAGTTGCATTCCGAATAAGTAAAATACATTTTTGTACCCTGTACAATATACTTTCACATCCATATTCTTTCGTAAATTATGAAATATATCTTCGATATCTTCCTCTGTAGGGATGTGTCAACTCGGTTTATCAACTCGGTTCAAATCTGTTTGACTATCGAACTAGTCAAATCGATTTAAAGATTGACTAAACCGGTTTGATCCACTGGCTGCCCGCGCTGTGTGTCGAGTCAAACGTCAGTTAGCACCACTCGACGCGTGTATCTGATGAACTCCCTTTCCTAACACACAAATAATAGTGCATTCTCAAATATTCTCAAAAGCAGCATTAGTCTGTAGTAATCGAGGAAACAGACTGAAATAAAAAAAAAAACCTGGACCAAATTCCTTTTCCTAAACAGTGCAAGAAAACAAAAATTGGGCGTTCATTTTGCATAGGTAAAATTCATATTATCTAGTCTCATTTTAGTACCTGTATATTTCTTGGAAGGAAAATAGTAATCGAAGTTGACACAAGAATGGCCTATCATCCCGTTTCTAAACTAAGTCATTCAATAATTTATACACATAATTCAGTATTTCATTGTAGAATACAAACTGTTACATAGATTCGAAGTCGCAGTACCGTATACTTACTCATAAATACGTAACTGAAAATTTGCCGCATTCAAGTCATCGACACAATCAATACTAATAAACATACTTACCTGATAAGTAATCAATTTCTTGAAATTCCCACAATAAATTACAGTCACGTTTTTCCGATATTTATCTTAACACAATTTCAATTAAATCAAAATTACGTTAATCTATACTTGTATTCCAATTTACCTATGGAGGTAAAATTGATTTTTGGTTTGTTATGGGTAAACTCAGTAGGAACCGATTTAAAAAATTCTTTCACCTACATTATCAGCAAATTATATAGATTATAGTTTTTATTAAGATATACTATCTAAATGGGACATTTTTATGGGTATCATTAACTTACTTAAATTATTCTATACTAATAAATAAAATTCAAAATAACAATGTTTAACTAAATACATATAAATGTATAATTTACGATACCTATACCAAAAATAAAATTGTTAAAATTTTTGTACGTCAACTTGTCTGTTTGTTTCGGGTAATCTCCGGAAAGGTTGAACCGATTTTGACAGGACTGTTTTTGGTAGATAGCTGAAGTTACTCAGCCTAACTAAGGGTACTTTTGATTTTCGAAAATAATTGGAGTACCGCGTAAAAAAAATTAAAAACAAAAAATTAAATAATATTTGATTCAATGCACAATTTTACGGAAAAGTGTTTGAATTTATAAGAAATATTTTTTAAAAACTAAAGTTTTTGGGAATAAAATACCGTATAAAAAGAATTAAAACACAGTGAAACGCGGGCGCAGTCGCGGGTAAACAACTAGTGTATAACTAGCAATGTGTATATATAGTACTAGCGATAGTATTTTCATGTTAGACTGAAACTGATTATCTTATAATCTGATTCGAAATTACGTCAAAATATCTGTTTATTTATCAAAAGATATTATCGCAATAATTATAAGTGTAAAGCGTTTAAACAGGAAAATAACATAAAAGAGCTGTATTAAAATGCATTATCCTTATTAACGCATTATGTTATAACAGTAATTGTAGTTAATTATGATATATGATGTAGTAGGTATTTAGCATACCTGCATCTCTTAATGGCCGGAAATTTTACCACCATAGTTCCCTAATGACGTTGTCGAATTACGTCATTGAAAAACTGCAGTACATTATAGTAGAGAATAGTTAGTATTCTTTGGTAGACTTATCGTTTCAACAAACAGCGGCCGGGTCAGGACGCCAGCGTGATTTTACTATAGAAGAGGCCGTACTCAGTTCACGTCAACGCGAAGTTATCTATAGAAACATCGCACAGGTGTCCGATCCGCCCGCTGTGTGTTGAAACACATTACTATAACGTCTTTGATATGTTAGTTAGTGTTAGATATGTTAGTAATCGAATTCAGTAACAAAAAAGAGATTATACTGTGAAATTTATATTAACATGCACAATTTTAATTACCCCACGCGTAGTTTACAGTGTTCGATAATATATCACTTATCAGAAGCGGATTATTTCGAGGCGAGGATTACAGACAGTATGAAACAATACGATAGCAATTCTTCTTGTTTTTCAAACAGAGAACACTTTAAAATCGTGCCAATGTATTGAGAAAACATTGACATTAAAGGTGTTCTCGTGCGATGACGTGTTTATTAATTATTATATTCACAAGGCCGCCTACTAATTCATAAAAACATCAAAGATAACAACAGTTCAGTTCAATTCAGAAATAGCATATGAAATATGTTGCGTGGAAAACGAAGGATATTAATCATGTCTCAATACAAAAATTAAAATTTAGTATTTTAAATTTATGACGTATTGATTATTGGCACATTTTCGACTTTTTAATAACGGTTTATAACATATAAACGAGTCAGTTATTAAAATATTAGATAATACATATGAATTGATGCAGATTGGATTTAGATATCTAATAGTAGTATATATACGTATTTAATTATACTAACGTGTAAAAAAACTATCCCGATGCAACCATTCTTTATTTACGTTTTATACTTGATTCTGAATTGATTTAGCATGTTTAGCGGTAATACCATCGTTAGGTACTAAGTTTCGATAGCGGTTTTCGATGAAACAGTATGACTCCTATACTTTAAATCTGTTTTGTAAATATTTGGAAAATTCGAGTTAGGCAAAAGTATCTCGACCAAATCGAACACGTTGTAAATAAAGGACAGGTGAAGAATCAACTTACCCTGTGTTTTCATTATCCATTTCTATCCGATTTCTAAGTCGGAACAGCTATACCGCTTGTCCTCAATTATCAGAGCACCTCCAGTTAGTTGTTATATTAGGTAAACAGGAAAAGTCTACTCGTAAAACCTGTAAAGTAGCTATTATTAACGCTATCCTTTCTTATCCTTTTTATTATTAGCGAATAATTAAACAGATGTCCACTAGAATTGAATACATGTATTACATGATACCTTTTACTTGACATTTCGGATTTCTTATAAGATATAAAACCTTTGACGACAAAATTATGTAAAACATTTATTTTATTATTATATTCATCTATAGGTATTTTGACAAGTTTAGAATTAAACCTAATGCAAAGGTGTAAATTATGTCGCCCAATTATCTTCCTTTTATAAAGACGCATTCAATATTCAATCTTCTCATATTTAGCAGTGGTAAAAGTAAATTTCTAAATGGCATAACTTCGGAAGTAGAAGTAACTAATATCAATAACTAAATACACATTAGGTCAGCCCTTAAGAACT
Source organism: Samia ricini (assembly GCA_014132275.2). Taxonomy (NCBI): domain Eukaryota; kingdom Metazoa; phylum Arthropoda; class Insecta; order Lepidoptera; family Saturniidae; genus Samia; species Samia ricini. The sequence goes on from AP028159.1 coordinate 9,895,965, forward strand.
CGTAATAACGTTGACGCTGTCTCTCTTATAGGACATATTAAAGATGGTTTATTACCTCACCAAGGCGTCCTCGATAGTTTATGATATCCGTAACTGCTCTCTAAGACTGTCGACCATATCAAGTTAAACCTTATAGTCTTCATACACCTATCCTTATTTACTTTTATCTAAGAAAAATAAAGACTAATTTTATATTGATCCCTGTGTTTAGTTGTATTCTAATTAGCTTTTAGTAAAACCATATGGAGCGATGGAAAAACTATGTTCGGAGTTTCTCTACGCAATATAATTGGGAGCGATATACTTAATTCGATCAAGGTCACCGAGATAGTTTTTAAGGCTAGCAGGTAAAAGTGGCAGTGGTCCATATGTACTAGTGATATATATCCCAAAGCACCGATTACCGTTGGTGAACGGTGTACGGGTTCCCGAGCGGAGACCACGCTTGGGCAAACGTAGTGTGGGACGTCCACCTACTAGATGTAGCGTGGACTAACACGGACTAAAGAAGGTGAAAAGATCATTGTTTTAAACTTTTGCATTGATTTTTTAAGGACTACGATTTCAAAGGTAGGTAGTAGGTTTATTTATGACTAGCTGAGAGCCCGCGGCTGCGCCCGAGTTTCGTATATTCTATACTGGTTTTTTTTTTTCACGGAACCCTAATAAATGTATTAGTACTAAGATAAAGTCAAAATATTTCTCATAAATTCAAACACTTACCCGTCAAACTGTGCATTGAATTAGATTTTATTATAAATGTTATAACTTTTAATTTTTTTACGCGGATCCCTATTTTCAAAAATTAAAAATACCCTAAGTTACTCGTAGTAACTTCAGATATCTACCAAAAAAAGTTCGGTCAAAATCCGTTCAGCCATCCCGGAGATTACACGAAACAAACAAATAGACAGACAAAATTAAAAAAAAAAGTAATACATTTTTGGTATATGCATAGATAAATTATAGTTTAGGTATCTTATATACATTGGTATCTATTCAGGTAAACAATTATGAAGCGATAATGGTGCAGTGGGTAGTGCGGCCGGATACCACATCAATCGACGCGGGTTTGATCCCACCTATTTAACTCTAAAATCGGCCTCATCTTTCGGTGAAGGAAAACATCGTGAGGAAACCATAGCATGGTGGTAGGGCGTTTTCTAATGATGCCCGCCTGGGTAGCTACCACCATCAAGTTTGAAAACCTGTCACCAAATACCAATAGGTTTGTTCCGGCAGCATCACTTGAGAACCAGTATCTTTTTCTTTCTTTTTTACGAGGGAAATGCATTTACGCACTACCCTTACCAATTGCATTAGTGAGACTGAGAACCAGTACCTAGGCTTAGTGCGTTTACCATCCTGGACCACATCGCCACTTAACATCAGGTGAGATTGTGGTCAAAGCACTGAGCCTAAACCGTGTAAAAAGAAACAATTTTATTTTAACATTACAAACAGACACTTAAATTTTATTTATTAGTATGGATATAGGTGTGTTAATACACAAACAAGTTTTAATACGTCGATGGTTTGCGTAAACATGCTTTTTAATCATAGAATTAGGAATTACGCAATGACTTTGTTACTTTATATTTTTTATATACAGAATAATATATCTCTCTAGATTTTAATTTTGAATACATGAATTTTGAACTACAATCTAAACTTTTCCGGTGTTGTTATCATATAACCTGCTAATGACATATTTCTCATTATAATATTAAGTTATACGCGACCAGTTTCTGTCTGCAACTTAGTACATCACATGGATGCGGGTGGCGCCAGACCGGTAGTCGTGGAAATCTATGGGGGAGACCTATGTCCAGCAGTGGACGTCTTTCGGTTGAATGAATATAAACAGTCTTTTTATCTAGCCGACGGTGAAAATCGCATCAAAATCTGTTGCATGATTTAGGAGGAACTAGTGGATAAGTAGACACACAGATGAGGAAAAAGATCTAAAGTATATATGAGTGCAGCTACATTTACATATATACAAAGTATGTGCCCGCGTTTGCGTCCGCGGTTCATATAAATTTTGACTGTATAATATAGATTTAATTTTTTGAATACGGAACCCAAAGTAATTATTTTCCAAAAATGTTTTCTACTAACAAAGTGCAAAAACAAAATGTATATGATAATTAGTTTTGCTATTGACCTTCCAATACACTACCCAAATAATCAGGTTTACAACCTTTATAAAACTCTAAGAAACGACCCAGTAAAACTAAAAGTGGAACAAACTGAATTTCGCAATGTTGACATTCTGGAAACGTACAGAGTAGAAATGAAAATGGGAATTGCGTATAATATAAACGAAAACACTTTTACAATGCCATTTCTTATATATATATATCTATATATTTAGTCCTCACACGGCTATTATTGGTTGCGCAATACACATCTACATAGAATACATTCAATCTAAGCAAAGATTATACGGACGTTTTCTATTCTTTGAAAAATTGAATTGTACATTGTTAAGATAATTATATCCATTCATATTTTAATTATCTGATAATTATTTGAAATTTATATAACCATGTACATAATACAAAAGTTATTTTTTATAAACCGTATTTCTTGTGAATTAAATAATATTATGAAATTTTATTATTATGATCACTTTGAATGAAAAAGTACCTTTACATTTGTGATACGAATACTTGACCGATATTTAAAATCCAAAATGCATATTATTTGTGAAATTAAGTATGATCATTTCTATACGTTGTCTGAAAATGGTAATAATCAATAAGAATATCCTCATTCTTTTCATTTGATCTGTATTCATGTTGCAAGCTGCAACCCGTGAGATACGATCCAATTCGTTATTTATCTCTTCATCATCTAAGTTAAAATATACATAACATAACATAAGCTCACGCGTGTTATCCCCGAAGGGTTAGGCAGAGGTGAAATAGCGAACTACACCACCCACATTTCGCCGAGCTTAGTTCCGTCCCAGATGTGACAGGGGGCGAGCCTGTCGCCATATCGGGCACAAATTCCAAACTCCGGGATGATACTGAGTAGAAAACCCCAATACCACTTGACCCGAGACTTCAGAACGACAGTCGCACCGTAATACAACTGCGCCACCGAAGCAGAAATATACAAACATGTGAACAAAATTTGAACAAGTCTTTGAGATTAGCCAACGCATGGTCTAAGAACCATGCATTGGCTAATCTCTACCCTGTACTTTATTTAGCACTATGTTAAGAGGAGTCATTTTGCGCAACCCACTGCGCAGTTGAAGTCATGATTTGATACAAACAGCACTCAATGAAATTTATTTATTTAATTCGGCAGACAGTCGAATATATACAAAAAAAAAAAACAGAAATAACAATTCTAATAAGTAGTCTGAACCTTTAAAAAAAAAATTAAACATAAAAAGCACTGTATTAAAATACACTGACGCTATAGTTAATGTTGATGTAAAGATGCAAAATACCAAATTTCATATGTTAATTAATGACATTTTCAGAACAGACAATAGCTGAGCTTGATCAGAGCTACTTATGAATAATATGACTCAAACAAAAGCAAATCAAATAATAATAATCAAGACATAGTATTTCTGTAAGAATATTTGAATTATTCTCGTTCAAAAGCTCGATATGATTATCGGTTAATGAACATAACATGAACCATTAACCTTCACACGCATGATAAAAACAAATAGATTTAGCAAAACCACAATTAATAAAAACAGTCTATATATATAAAAGGATAATGGAGTTGCTTTAACGCACCCATCACCTCAAAACCACTGAACATATAAACGGGATGAGGCCATTCGACGCGGAATTTTTCGTAGATTACAGGCTATATTTATTTTTTGGATTCCATCGACTCTCATTTTATTTTTCAATTTACTCTTATGTACATTTTTTCCGCCAATAAAACAAATGAGTCTCATTTTTCTTCATTCATTTGTTTTTTTAGATACGCAATGAAGAATATATGAAACACGGACAGAGCCGAGGGCATCAGAAAGTATTTTTATAAAACAAATTATATGTTAAGCAGTAATATTCTTATTTACTTAATTCGGACCAGGAAATGAGAAATAAATTGCATCCGCACTGTTAATTTTATTTCAAGCTTATCAACGTAAGGGCAGCCATTTCTAAACGACTCGAAAGTCAAGCATTTATTAAGCTAGCATCGGAGATGTTAGAGACAATGTTTTAAAGATATTTACCGCACTAGCGCTTCATCTTAAATTTCTATTTTAAATTCCTTTCGTTATTCTTTGACCACAATTTCGCCTGATGTTAAGTGACGATGTGGCCCAGGATGGTAGGCACACTAAGCCTAGAGCTACTGGTTGTCAAGTGATGCCGCTGGAAAACACCTGTTAGTATTTAGCGACAGATTTTCAAACTAGAGGGTGGTAGCTACCCAGACGGGCATTATTATAAAATGCCCTACCACTATTCTATAGTTCCTGACGATGTTTTCCTTTACCGAAAGCTTTGGCTGATTATAGAGTTGGATAGGTAGGCTTGAACCCGCGTCCATTGACGCGGAATCCAGCCGCACTACCCGCTGCGTCATCATCGCATCAATGTTTAAAAGAAATATTAATAGTATCAAATTCCGATTACACTGAAATACCATAACAAGAAAATTACTAAAAGTTTTTACTTGAATAGTATGAAATGACGAAGACTGATAAACTGTAGTGTTATACTAGTAAACGAAATGTATGTTTGTAATATAAAAATAACATTTTTTTTACTAAATACATTTAAATGTATACCTATACCAAAACTAAAATTATTCAAATTTTTGTAAGTATGTATGTTCCAGGTAATCTCCGGAACAGCTGGACCGATTTTATCGGGACTTTTTTGGCAGATAGCTGAAGTTAATCCGTGTAACTAAGGCTATTTTATTTTTCTAAAATAATTAGGGTTCCGCGTAAAAAAATTAAAACTCGTATAATTGTGAATTAAATCTGATTCAATGCAGTTTACTGGCAGGTATTTGAATTTGTGAAAAATATCTTTGCTTAAAGAACCAAAAATTTTAGGAAAATAATTAAGGTTCCATATTCAAAAAATTAAAACACAGTGCAGAACATATGAAACGCAGGCGCAGTCGCGGGCACACAGGTAGTGTTGTCAAAAGAAATAAGGATTATTTTTGAGAAAATATTTTGAGGAAAAACAAATTAAGGTGTATTAAACGAATACTGATTTCTATTAATTGTGTTTATAAACACAACGCTAAAGTAAAATTACAACTAAATTAACGCTTACATAAATTTTGAATTCTATTTGAGATGCTAATTAAATGTTATACTTGAAATGTTAAAACAGTCGATAAAAAAACATTCAATCCATTAGGTATTCGTGGAAATTATGGAAAATTACTCAATTATCATTTTGATTATAAAAAACCTTACGCTTACAAATAAATCAATTCTATTTAATACGATACGACTTATATACTTATATCGTCACCATGTTGCTAACTTTACATAGGTAAGTAATATAATTAAGATTATATGATATTCAAACTTCTTATCGATATAACGCGAATGTGACACGAACCTATTCGTGTAATGATATTTGTAAACCGTCACCGTTATCACTGTTTTATCATATTGTATCGTAAGTAGAGAATGATAATCCAGTGATTACGCACTGTAGTAATAATAATAAATATAAAGTAACATTCTTCCTTTCTCTAAACGTGTGACACTGCCCATGCATCAAGCATTACACGCACAACACTGCATACACACTCCTGCACATAACACGCAGGTACATGCGTCCTGTGAGGAAACTTTTTTTATGTTAAATAAAAAATGTTAGCTAGGATCAAACTCGTGAGAGAGTTTTCATACTCAGGTAACGGCCAAGCCGAGGTTCGTACCATTTTGGTAACCCTTGTGCTAGTTACCTTTTACGGCTGAGTGCCTTCAGCACTCAGCCCCCAAAGTCACGGTAAAGCTGTAAAGGCCCTTCCGGTCAACAGCGCTAGCTAGGTTAAAAAAACTCTATACGTTGTGATGTTTTTTTTTTAAAAACTGTAACATAGATATGAACGTCATCGTTCTCACGATTTAGAATAAATAAGACATCGGCCTAGTTCGGGATACAATTGTTGGAATAATGTTTGCAGAAATACAGCGAGATTTGTCCCGGAATCTATAAGTGAAAAAGAAATGTCTAACATCCTCCAAACTACTAATGCCCGGATAAATTATATTACAAGACGATAAGCTTACGGTACATTCAAGGCTAAGGAGACACGTGTTTTTTAAATATGCTAAAATGTGATTCGTGCTAATAACCTATCACTAAAGATAAAACCAATGATTTTATATACGTTATTAGAGCCTTTGTTATTAAAAACAAAGGCATGGATTTCTTTTAAATATTTTGTTACTCATTTTAAACAATGTGAACGCCACACTAGAGCGTGAAGGTGAAATAAATAAAAAATGTAAACCTTATAAGAACATACGACACACACAAGTATGTTGAAAAACTTGTTTCATCAAACATTCCACATTTTTATAGTACTTTAAGTAAAAAAAAAAAATATTACTTTAATTTTTAATAACTTGTATCAGTGTTTTTTTTTTTTTAATTTTTACATTATATCATCCTCTGACGCTGGTCAGAGATATTTTATATCCTATGTATCTTAATTCCACTTTATTTTTGCCAATCTATTTTGTTCATTTTGAATTCTCCTACATTAATTTTTGTTTAATATTTTACATGTTTCTACAATTTTTTTTTTCGCAGAACTTAATAAATTTCATCCTACTTCCCGTTTTCTTCAGAGCCTATTTTAATGTTTCGTTCGTTAGTTGTCGTCCAATTTCCCACTCCAACTCCATTCTTTTTTGACCGAAGATAGGGCATTCTAAAATAAGATGGAGAACGGATTGCTCCGCCTCGCCGTCACATACGCAGTACGGCTTCCTTTCTTTTTGTATTTGTATCAGCGTTTATCGCAGTTATCCACGAGATATTAAGAGAAAATTATATATTTAAAGTAAAATACCAGTTTAAAAAACGACTTCTCCAGTGGGCTTGTCTAAAAAGCCTAAAATTCCCAAAGTTTACTGCGAAACGTCAGTGTTAAAAAAATCACTTCCAGTAATGCTTCATAGTGTCCTTTGATTATTACACAAGTTTCTTTTTCATTGGCTTATTTAGTATTTATTTCTTTGCTCGAAAACATTTCCTTATTGCCTATCAAAGACAAAATAATACATCTAGGTAACTACAACACATTTTTCGTACACCACTCTATCACTTTCGCTTGGTTCATAATTTTAAAGATCTTCGTTCAAAAGAATATAATAATATTATTGTACCTACCCTACTCTTTGTAGCATCAACAAGATAAAAAGAAAGACTTTTTGAATACATTTCTTATTAAATAATCTTGAATATTGTACCCAAACAAACTAAATAGTTATTTAGGTAGGTACTTAGATATTCTCAACTTCTTGTAAGTCAATGAGTTTCACTAAATCTAGCGAATTGTTAAATGTATATGGATATACTACCTAAAGAATATAATGCGTCACCAATCTTTTTAATCGAAGTTGCTTAGCCAATTCAATAAAGACAATGCATTTATTATACTGAAACAAACGTAATAAATAAATTCAAGGATTGATTTCCAACTTTACCGCCAATTTATGTTAAATTATTTTGAATAACATAACAGTAGCATATTTTTACTGCCCGTATAAATTTTCCGTATATAAAATACCTCACACAACATAAAAATCTAAGTAGGTACATTACGTTACGTACCTACATTACGTATTCTCAGTGGAAAAAATCAACTCATTTATTAGAATTCGTTATCACACAACCAGAGTTGATATCGTAATCATAAACATAACTACATATTTATTACGTATGGTTGCACGTATTAACTTACCTCAAGTGTAGTTCAAAGCAACAAGTTCACGGTCAGGAACTCGCGAAAACTATACAAGACAATCACCACAATATTATAGTAAAACAAGTCACTTTGTAAACACTGAGCACACGAGGAACCGCGGCACGTTACACAACTCTTACACTTAAAACTTTTAAAATGTTAGTGTTTTATTTTTATTATATAGTTAACGATAAATCACTTATTTTCTCATTCAACAATTATCAAGAGAAAGTTTCCGCGATAACATTAGGTTATATTATTGTTTTGACAAAAATAACGCGTCAACACAACACGACCTCCGCAATGTTACTGGACGAACTGAAATGAAGTAGATAGCGAACCGTGGACCATTGACGTTACTTAGAGCATGAAGCGATATCAAGTGACTGTCAACGTGCATTTTGTTTATTTACAATACATACCTACTCGTAGTCTAAAAAAAATAATAATTGTAAGGTCAGGTTTGTTTTACAACAATTCATGATATTTCTGATTACCGGGAGAGTGACAGGTGGACGCCGACTGTAGGTCAGCAAACTTGTTTTATAAATGTAAAAAAATAATTTTTATCAAAAAAAAAAAAACCGACTTCAAACAGGAAACTAAAAAGACAAATATAAGTTTACTTACCACAAAGTAATAGGTATTTTGATTTAGTTAATCAGAAATTATTAAACAATTATTTTATAATTTTGAAGTCATACAAATTATTAAGTAGGCCACATGACGAAAGAGCATTGTTAGAGATGACGCGATATTCAGTCTAAATTTTACTAGTAGGTAATAGTTGTCTACACTAATCTATACTCACATTATTATAACTAGGAAAGACTTGTACTTTTGTATTTTTTGTACGTAAGAGTATAAACTCAAAACTACTGGACAGATTTGAATGTAATTTAGTACAGAAATTTGGTATGGAAATGGTTTGAAATCCAGGGAGTGACATAGGATTTTTATTCCGAAAATCCCATGGGAACAGGAAGTACGTGGGTAAACTCTCGCGGAGAGCAGCTAGCATTATTATATTATTTACGAATTAGCTACGATTTTCGAAGGTTCCTCTCGATTATTCTAGGATGCCATAATCAGATCCTGGTTTTCTTATCATGAGACCACCCTTGGGATATCTCCTATGCAACAAAAAATAATTATCAAAATCGGTTCATAAAGGACGCGAACACACATGAAAAAAAAATATATGGACAAATTGAGACACCTCTTTTTTTGAAGTCTAACCCCTTGAGCACTAACCTGGCGTTTACGCCAGCTTTCAATTGTTTTCCTATTGTCTCATTTTTATGGGTAATCGACATGTTAATAACATTTATTATATTATTATGGGCGTGTTTTAGTACCTTTTTATAACTTAGCAAATACTTTTTCTTGACACAAATGTTTAATATGTTACGTTGAATAAGCATACAAGCAGTGTTGAGTTCTCTAACAAAATGAGGTAATGGAAATTTTCAAAATACTAAAATGTTGGAAACTTCATTTTGAAGTTCAATCATCCAGAGCTTTAGGATTTCAAAAGTAAGGTTAAATACATCCAAAGTGTTAATTAACTAAGCTTGGAACTTTGAACTGCAGGGTGATTATTTGTTCTTCATCATCTATAATAAGTACATAAGGTATAAAGTTTTCATAGGAGTTTATTTAAGTACATTTTTATAAACTACGTTTTTTGTTTTCCCATCTTTTGCCATCAGTTTTCGCATGCGTATGGCACAATCGTCAGCCCGTTCAGGTAAGCACACTTAGGCCCGATTTTTTGATCCGTAGTCAAAGTTGCTATATCCAATTATCAATTTAACTATTACTATTACATAAACCAATGGTTATAATCACAATGCGTTTTTTGATAACAAAATTTACTAAGGTTAAATTTAGTAATAGTTATTTATGTTGCCAGTAAAATGAACTAACAGAATATTTTTGATTCTGGTATTTTTTTCTTGTTTGATCATTCCGAGTAAAATGTGTCAGGGTCCATAATTCGAGTTGTTAAACAAACATTACAAAAAACAAAGGGTCGAGGTCGAGCTACTCTCGTACATCTGTGTCCATTATTATTTCTTGTGATCGTTTTGTAATGATATTAGCTTTTTTAATTTCGTCTTGTCTAAAATATTATTTGATTTTATAATTTAATTCTTGAAATTAATATTTTACAAGCCAAAGTAATATTTGTACGAACTTGATATACTATATATAATGGAATACTCAATTCTTATGAAAAACAAAATTCATTAACAAAAATATTACGAAAAAGATAATAAATAACAATACTTAATATAGTTACATAATATATAAGTTTACGTTGTAATTATTTAACAAATTATCTTATATGAATTAATGTTATAAAATGAAACTTCAAATTATCTACTTCAAATGTTACACAAAAGCAATGAAACAGCTGTTCGCACTAGAGTTAACCATCCGCCATCTTGCTTACCCGACTAGGCTGAATGGTTAATTTTTTTTAACAAATAGTCACATTTTTGACCAATAGTTAGCTTAACCATGTTTAAAAAAACGGTAGGGTTGGGTAGGTACTCATGCTAAATACCCAGCTCATGCTAATTACACAAGATTTTGTCTTCCCTATCTACACTAATAAATAAAACTGAAGTGTATGTTTATAATGTCAAAATAACATCTTTTTACTGAATACATATGAATGTATGTACGATACCTATACCAAAAATATTTGTTTGTCTGCCTTTCTATCTGTTTGTTCCGGGTAATCTCCGGAATAGCTGAACCGATTTGGATGGGACTTTTTTCGTATATAGCTGAAGTTACTCCTGAACTCTTGGTTTTCGAAAATAATTAGGGTTCCGCGAAAAAAAAAAAAAAAAAAAAAAAAAATGAAACCTGGTTAATGCACAGTTTTACGGGCAAGTGTTTTTATTTATGAGAAATGAGAAATGTTTTTACTTTATCTTATTACAAATAAAATGTTAGGAAAATAATTTGGGTTCCGTATAATTTTTTTTTAACTCAGTGACGAACATATGAAACGCGGGCGCAGCCGCTAGTTAAGTATAAGAATACAATTAGAAATTAATTAAGCATTATGATCTCTCAATATATTGATATAATAGTTAAAATCTGAATAGTGAGATTGCTCTGATTTGTGTATGGAAATTAATAAGTTATATCATTTAATACGACTAGGTGCATAATACTTGCAAATACAATAAAATAAGAACATTAACTAGAATAACACTCTAATTATTAGAATATACAATTGAACACTTACTTGTCCCGACGGATAAAACAGTTTAGTGACGCAATTTAGTTTTTATTACACGAATACTTCAAACCGTAAAAAAACTGTTATTAAATGTTAGGCCTTGCAAACCTAATAAAAAAGCTGATTCTCTTTACTGATATTGCCTGCCAGATAGCTAAGTATATGATTTTCAAAAACTTTCATCGCTATAATTTTATTCTGTAAGATTGATTGATTGATTCGTACTACACAATAAACTAAAGTAAACTCGCACATCTCTCAACGTGTATCCGAGAGCGAACACAGTAAATGATTATCACTATTAAATTGAAAAAAGGTTCCTTGACGCTATTTTGGTCTGTCATGTAGTCGTCCTTGTTTTTAACTAATTATTTTGCAGTATTTGACTATATTTTATGTAATTTTGGTGGCATTTTACATAATATAGTGTAGTTATGATACGCAAGGGTAGCAAAGTGAAAATAATAACACGGAGCGTGAATTCTGAAATGTCTTAATCATTCCCGTGTAACAGAAGGCCACTATTTTGTTTCCACCATTCATTTATTGATAGTGTTTCTAACGTCAGACTTGGTTGCATGGTCTACTGGTAACTTTGCCTTTTCCTTAAAAAGGAATGAATGGAACCAAGAGTTTTTAACGGGATTTCAATCTGTCATGTAGCGGTTGTTTTCTTTAATTCATGAAATTTGTATATTTGACTCTATATCATGTAATCTTGGTAGTGTTTTGTTTAATATAGTTTGGTTATTGTGTACAAGAAGTTTATTATGGAAAATAACGCGTAGCATTTATTCTGAGGTGTCAACAAAGCTCCATACAAAGTTCTAACAGGAAGAGCCAGTTTTACTGGAGCTTGGTAACGCTGATACAAAATTGAAAATGCATCTTACCCACATGACACTGGCTCAAATTGTTTCTACACAAATTGCCATTATTTAAGAAGAATGGAACCAACAAAAAAGGAGGCGTAATTTTTTTTTTATTTATTAAAGTAAAACCTTTTTAGAGGAGTAGAGCGAATCTCAGTAGTAGGGAAAACATACAGATTAGCTTTACCAATGCAATTATTCAATAAATACCGTAATAGACATTTACCCAAGGAGTTTTTGTAACATTTTTTAATCATATGTAAGTTATTAAATGTGATAAATAATAAATGTTGCATAGTCAGTACAGTTAATATTAGCATCCTTAAAATTGATTTACTTTTTGCATCTATATAGATTGTATTGTATGTTTCATCATGCCAAAATTTAAGATGTTGACAGTAAAATCTTTACAAGATTATTTTGTGAACTTATAAAATACTCTGTAGTTAGTTAAGTTATAATAATCAGTGTTTAATAAATAATTGGTGTAATACTGTTATCTCTGATGCTCAGTTATAGTTGATTTTGGGCAAGGTTTTTGGTTTTTACATTAAAATTAAAGTGACTGTTATAATTGTTTTTATTTTGTCCCTAATAAATATTAGAATATTATGACTCAAAATATTAGCAAGACAAACATATAATTATATTACATATAATATAATTACTAATGAGTAAAAAAATAAATAAATTATAAAATAGAATTATGGACGGATTTTGTGAATGATGTATTTAGAAAGGGAGTGAATGTGGAGATGACTGCAAATAGAGAGTAAGTGAAAAGGAAGATGTGCTGACCACAAATGAAAATGCTATAATGGTAGGGAGATGATAAATTTTGGAATATCTTCCTCAATAAAACAATTTTGTGTACAAACATTAAGTTACCACCCTGGACAACATTGTCACTGAACATTGGGTGAGATTGTGGTCAAAACTTTTTTTTTTTTTTTTTATAATGAACAGCACAGTGACTGTACTGGACCTGATGGTAAGTACAGTACAATCCAAAACAGCGGCGACTGACACTGAACAGAATTCAGTGCCAGTCACCGCTGTCATGCTGGCCTGCTTAAGTACCTCTTCACGCCTCTTTTTGAAGGACCCAATATAACTTTGGCCTATACAGTGTAAAAAAAATATCATGTGCACATTTTATCACCTTTTACTTGTAATATGAATCCAGAGTAATTAACATTATCAAGTATTGCATACCAACATTATGCATTGACATTTTACAAATATTTGCAAAACTTGAAAGGATATCTAGGCCATAAATGTTATCCTTTGCAGATGATATGAAAATTTACTCAAAGATTAACTCAATTGACGATATGGTTGCATTGCAATCCGATTTGAATTTTCTGATTACTTATTGTAGTTTAAACCAACTGGATCTTAATCCATTCAAATGTGCTATGATGACATTTTCACGTAAACCCGTTCCTATCCCTACTCAGTATACAATAGGAGATGAAGTGCTTCCAAAGCATGATGTGATGGGATGGATTGGGAGTATTTCACGATTCGAAATTAATTTTTGATAGGCACATTGAACATATTGTTGCAAAGGCTTCCCAAGCATTAGGTTTTATAATGCGTCTATGTAGTTCCTTTAAAGAGCCAAAGACTTTTAAAATACTTTATTGTACGTTTGTTAGAAGCCATCTTAAATATGCCTCGTAGGTGTAGAATCCCCAATACAATAAATACATAGATCGTATTGAAAGTTTACAAAGGAAATTTATTAAATTCATGTGCTATCGTACTGGAGTTCCATATGACTCCAGAAATGACTTAGATTTATGTAAAAACTTTCACCTTCTTCCACTTGTTTGTCGACGAGAAATTGCGGACTGTACTTTACTTCTTAAAATCTTCTCTGATAGTATTGACTGCCCAGACCTTCTATCCAAATTCTCTTTAAACTGTCCTGGAAAAATCGTTAGATTCAACCCTCCAATTTTTGTTCCCAGTTCTAACACCAACTATCATCAAAATACTTTTATAGTGCGAGCAGGTAGAAACTTTAACCAAATCTTTAAGCTACATGACTTTGATGTATTCTCCACTAATTTAGTATCTGCTAGAAGACAGCTGAGCTTGGACTTTTTTTGTTGTCATCAAATGACAAATCATGTCATCTTATAATATCTATTATTAAATGTTTAATATCATTTTCTCTTTTAAATTTAGGATAAAATAAGTTAGATATAACGTTGTGACTTTATTTCACATGTGTATTTCCTAGAAATTTAATATCTATTCGTGAAAATTTGTAATTGGCTAATTATTGTATATTCTTAGTGCTATATCGTTTTATTGCTGTAGATTTTCCTTATAAATAAATAAAAAAATAAAAATAAATATTAAAATACGAATTAAAACAAAACCTGCTTAATAATGTTAGCCAGGAAATGTTTGTGTATTTTAAATAAAACAGTTTCAGTTACCACTGGATACAATTTAAGATACAAATAAGTCCTATATAAATGAACATTGAGTGAGAAAAATTCAATATTAAACAATTTATGTCCAGCATAAAAATTACACTTAATCATTTAAACATATCATTATCATGTTTCTCAATAAATGAAACACTGGTACACAAAAACTGAGTTTCACTTTGGATCGTTTTTAAAGTTTCTTTATTATCAGTAGTTTTGAACAATAAATCTAGTGCTTCCATATCCCTCTTTGCAGTCACACACACTTTGTCTACAGCAGATAATTCCTCTTCCTCTGCTGTTAATAAAGACTCCATCAAAGCTCCTCTTTCAACTCTCTTTCGTAATATAGCTACTTCTTCCTTCAACTTTTTGTATTCTTCATCAGATAACTGTTCTACGTGACAGTCGTCTCCTGGCAAAAGTACGTTTGAAGGGATCATAAGCAACTTTTCGATTTCTTCATCTATTATACTTAACGAAGCTCCAGAACGCTCACAGTAGAGTCTTATCAATTTATCGCACGATCGTGCTAACGTACTGTTATCGGTATCATTTAAATCCAATATCTCTTTTATGTCCATCTCCATGTCTTTTATTCCTGCTGTAATTTTCTGTTCGATCATATTTCGCATGGCAATTTTCAATCTTTGCGCACCAAAACCGAAATGTTGTGTTTCGTATTCTTCGCGAGTACCTCCTTTCCATGCTTCTGTTTTAATCATATTATAAAATAATATTCTCGGTTTACAAAATTACTAACGGCAATTTTTAAGCTTTTCTGAACGTTGTTCTTTGAAGTTTTGACAATGATTTAGGGTTGCTACAACCAGCGTTGCCATTAAATAAAAAATTATTGCCGTGAGTTCGAGAAAAACTTGAGTCTTAAATGTGTATTCTGTACTAGGACCTCCAAATGATGAGGGGTGGGGTTGTTGAGGGGGAGGGGAGGGGTGGATATGAGGGGGAGAGGTGGATATGACTTGTTCAGGTTATAGCCACCCCCCACCCCTGGACGAAGTTCTCGAATGAGAATTTGGACGAAGAGGTGGGTGGGAAGAGAGCCTGTGGGTCAGGCATCGGTATTCTCCCCCCCATTCCCAACTTGGTTGTTCTGGACGTGGCCTTGTTGGGCTTGCCGCAGGGGGCGACGCGGAGCAATGCTAACGTAATCCCGTATCGTCCCCATCATAAATGCGGCAGACGGCTCCGGGGGGCTTAGTGGGTATTTCCGACGCTTCACGTCGGATGAGTCCCGCACTGGTGCGGAGACGTCCCTCCGCACCCCCTTACCAATTGCATTGGGGGACTTCGGTCTCACTAAATAAGAACCTCCCAATGATGTGTAGATATTGTAAAATCAAAAAGGATTGCGTAAAACACCCAGTAATTTGACATGGAATGTCCCCATGCCCCTGTGTGGTGTCGGCTACGAATCGTACCACGCCGTATCTTTCTGTGGATGTCGTAAAAGGCGACTAAAGGATAAACGAGGGTAGAGGCAACACCGTTCTCTGAGCACCATAAACACCAGACTGTGTAAAAAAAAAATTGACATTACAAACATGTTTATCCTAATTTAGATATTGTTTTAAGATTTTTTTTGAGCACCCCAGCAAAAAATTGTTCTGAAGAAAGATTTTCTACCCTGAAAAGAGTAAAAAATTATTTACGTGCAGGTATGGGCCGAGACAAAGGTAATGCCCTTGCATTATTGTCTGTTGAAGCTCAATTGATACAAGAACCTGTATTTATGATATAATCGACGTTTTCGCATGAACCAAAGCTAGGAAGAAGAAAAATGTGTTAAGTGATAAATAAAAATAGCATTGTTTATTCATCTCTAAAATTTATATTTAAATCAATGATTTATATTTAAAACTATAAACGAAAAATTATATGTTCACCAATGAAACGTCGTATATAAGTTATTAAAATTTAATATATGTGTAATAATTTGAATAATAAAAAATCCTACAATTCATTATGATAATGAACTCCTCACAGAGCAAAAAAGCGTGATATATCTTACTGGGGCTAGGGCGACACCAAACATAAATCCGACACTGAGGCCATCTAAATAAATATATTATGACTGCCCCATGCTAACACTGAGTGTGAAACAATGTTTAGCACCGTAAATATGATCAAAACATAATCACGAAATAAAATCATAACTTCCACCATAAAAATAACACGTTGCTTGTAAAACAGTATTTCAGTCGACCAAAGGAATGCGTATAATATATTACGTATAATTACGTGAAATACAGCTCAAATATAATTTTAAGAAAGAAGAAATAAGCATCTTTGATATAAGACATTGATATTATGATGATTATGAACAATGACCAATCCATTGTTATAGATTCGCAAATATTTATTTTTCATCACTGTACAAATATAAAACAATTATACAAAACTGTATAGGTGTAAAACAATTGCAAAAAGTTAAATTTTGCTAAAAAATTGTATGAGACAATTTTTTAAGTATTACAAAACACGGCAATTTGACCATCCAAACACGGCAATATTTTTTTTTTAATAGCAACGCTGGTTTTAGCAACCCTAAATCATTGTCAAAACTTCAAAGAACAACGTTCAGAAAAGCTTAACAATTGCCGTTAGTAATTTTGTAAACCGAGAATATTATTTTATAATATGATTAAAACAGAAGCATGGAAAGGAGGTACTCGCGAAGAATATGAAACACAACATTTCGGTTTTGGTGCGCAAAGATTGAAAATTGCCATGCGAAATATGATCGAACAGAAAATTACAGCAGGAATAAAAGACATGGAGATGGACATAAAAGAGATATTGGATTTAAATGATACCGATAACAGTACGTTAGCACGATCGTGCGATAAATTGATAAGACTCTACTGTGAGCGTTCTGGAGCTTCGTTAAGTATAATAGATGAAGAAATCGAAAAGTTGCTTATGATCCCTTCAAACGTACTTTTGCCAGGAGACGACTGTCACGTAGAACAGATATCTGATGAAGAATACAAAAAGTTGAAGGAAGAAGTAGCTATATTACGAAAGAGAGTTGAAAGAGGAGCTTTGATGGAGTCTTTATTAACAGCAGAGGAAGAGGAACTATCTGCTGTGGACAAAGTGTGTGAGACTGCAAAGAGGGATATGGAAGCACTAGATTTATTGTTCAAAACTACTGATAATAAAGAAACTTTAAAAATGATCCAAAGTGAAACTCAGTTTTTGTGCACCAGTGTTTCATTTATGGAGAAAACATGATAATGATATGTTTAAATAATTAAGTGTAATTTTTATGCTGGACATAAATTGTTTAATATTGAATTTTTCTCACTCAATGTTCATTTATATAGGACTGATTTTTATCTTAAATTGTATCCAGTGGTAACTGAAACTGTTTTATGAAAAATACACAAACATTTCCTGGCTAACATATTAAGCAGGTTTTGTTTTAATTGGTATTTTAATATTTATGGCCTAGATATCCTTTCAAGTTTTGCAAATATTTGTAAAATGTCAATACATAATGTTGGTATGCAATACTTGATATTGTTAATTACTCTGGATTCATATTACAAGTAAAAGGTGATAAAATGTGCACATGAAATTTTTTTTTTACACTGTATAGGCCAATGTTTTGACCACAATCTCACCCAATGTTAAGTGACAATGTGGTCCAGGGTGGTAACTTAATGTTTGTACACAAAATTGTTTTATTGAGGAAGATATTCCAATATTCATCATCTCCCTACCATTATAGCATTTTCATTTGTGGTCAGCACGTCTTCCTTTTCAGTTTGCAGTTTGCTCTATTTGCAGTCATCTGCACATTCACTCCCTTTCTAAATACATCATTCACAAAATCTGTCCATAATTCTATTTTATAATTTATTTAATTTTTTACTCATTAGTAATTAAATTATATGTAATATAAATATATGTTTGTCTTGCTAATATTTTCAGTCATAATATTCTAATATTTATTAGGGATAAAATAAAAACACAATTATAACAGTCACTTTAATTTTAATGTAAAAACCAAAAACCTTGCCCAAAATCAACTATAACTGAGCATCAGAGATAACAATATTACACCAATTATTTATTAAACACCGATTATTATATCTTAACTAACTACAGAGTATCTTATAAGTTCACAAAATAATCTTATAAAGACTTTAATGTCAAAATCTTAAATATTGGCACGAAACATACAATACAATCTATATAGATGCAAAAAGTAATTCAATTTTAAGGATACTAATATTAACTGTACTGACTATGCAACATTTATTATTTTATCACATTTAATAACTTACATATTATTAAAAAATATGTTACAAAAACATCTTTGGTAAATGTCTATTATGGTATTTATTGGATAATTTACATAATTTTATTTAGCCACGAAATTGATTAAAAATAAGAACATTAATAAATATGATAAATTATATGAAAAAATGATTTAGAATATTTGCATTAAAATAAATCAAGCTTAATACATATTTTATGCCCTGTTAAAATACAAGCTTAATGAGCTAATATTTACTTATACAATTAAAGCACAATTGAAAAGGAAACACAATAACAATTATTATTTCAATAAGTTTCTTTATATATATGTCATATCTAAGAAGAATTATTTCTTTCCATAATAAATAAATTATTGATAAATAAAACATTTCATAACAGATATTGAGATTAAATTGTAGAATGAATTTTAAAATAATGTAAAAATTATCAATCTATCAAACATAGAGAATATTAAGCTTTATTTTTATCTAATTTACATATTAAAGGCAAAAAATTTGATTTTCAAAGAATATGGATATTTTTTATACATTCTACACCAATTTAGGACACAATTTAATTGTTGTCACTTTATATATTATTAAAACTTTAACATACAATATTATAACATCTGTAATTGAATAATACTGGATGTATTATCACAGTTTATAAATAAAATTAAATAAAACTTTAAAACCACTAATATTATGTACAACACTTTAGAATTTATGCTTTATTCTCGATCTTTTTATGTACACCTTTGGCTAAAATATCTAAAACTATATGAACTGATTATTTGATAATAACAGTAATTTACAATAAAATGTTTATCAGTTTTTTTTATTAGTTAAAATTTAAACATTTTGTTTATTTCACATCATAATAATTTTTTGATCAAATTATTTTATTGTCAGTTATATAACGAAGAACACTTGATTTTCTGTTCATAATAAATAGATATATATTATTATTAATTAAAATTAGAATTTAGCTTCAAAAAGAACATAAGCACAGTATTTATGAAATATTATATTTTTATTTTCACATTGCATTTTAATATCTACCCACAATGCATACTACAATGTACATAAAGTTAATGTTAAAAATATATTTATTAACTTAAAAAAATTACAAAAATTCGTAGCTGGATTCTAATTAGAAGTCTTGGATTTTTTTTTTAATAAATTGTAATTAAATATTTCTATAAATGTAGTACAATAATATGTCTAAATAGTTAATACTTGTGAAGAGTTCAAATATATTACATATCCCTATTAAAAATTAAGTTTTAAAACATATCGAATAGAGATTCATCATTTGAAAAAATATAAATTGACTAGCTTAAATAATACATTCATAAAAGTTTATATCATTGTTATAATCTCTTATAACACAAATATCATATATATGTATATCTAAATAATTTTTTGTAATGCTACGTGTTTACACAATGCACGAACGATATGTACATATCCAATTTAATTAAAAAGATTTGTAAGTAATCACCGAAGAAAAAGTTTCATCTAAGAACGCTCATTGAGTCACGGCAGAGACTAAATGGCTTATTGACACCAAATCATACAAACATAATCTAATTCAATAATCTTGTACGAATTGAAATGTAATATTTGTAAGTGATGAGATGGAGTGATTTGTGTCAGACGAAAGCCGGCGGTCGCACGTCGATTTGAGTAACGACGCGACTGCCGGCCGGTCCGGGCCACGACCAACCGCACTCGCTGAGCGCCACACGTCACACTGGCCCGGTCCACTCTGTATTCTCCTAAAATAAAATCATTAAAATCTGGACTAGTCTAAAGTAGTGTCATAACACTGGCCCGTCCACTCTGTATTCTCCTAAAATAAAATCATTAAAACCTGGACTAGTCTAAAGCAGTGACATAACACTGGCCCTGTCCACTCTATATTCTCCTAAAATAAAATCATTAAAATCTGGACTAGTCTAAAGTAGTGTCATACAACTGGCCCAGTCCACTCTGTATTCTTCTAAAATAAAATCAATACAATCTGGACTAGTCTAAAGTAGTGTGATACAACTGGCCCAGTCCACTCTGTATTGTTCTAAAATAAAATAGCCTAAAGCAGTGTCATAACACTGGCCCAATCCACTCTGTATTCTCCTAAAATAAAATAAAATCATTAAAATCTGGACTAGTCTAAAGTAGTGTCATACAACTAGCTCAGTTCACTCTGTATTCTTCTAAAATAAAATCAATACAATCTGGACTAGTCTAAAGTAGTGTGATACAACTGGCCCAGTCTACTCTGTATTGTTCTAAAATAAAATAGCCTAAAGCAGTGTCATAACACTGGCCCAGTCCACTCTGTATTCTCCTAAAATAAAATCATTAAAAGCTGGACTAGTCTAAAGTAGTGTCATAACACTGGCCCAGTCCACTCTGTATTCTCCTAAAATAAAATCATTAAAAGCTGGGCTAGTCTAAAGTAGTGTCATAACACTGGCCCAGTCCACTCTGTATTCTCCTAAAATAAAATCATTAAAATCTGGATTAGTCTAAAGTAGTGTCATACAACTAGCCCAGTTCACTCTGTATTCTTCTAAAATAAAATCAATACAATCTGGACTAGTCTAAAGTAGTGTGATACAACTGGCCCAGTCCACTCGGTATTGTTCTAAAATAAAATAGCCTAAAGCAGTGTCATAACACTGGCCCAGTCCACTCTGTATTCTCCTAAAATAAAATCATTAAAAGCTGGACTAGTCTAAAGTAGTGTCATAACACTGGCCCAGTCCACTCTATATTCTCCTAAAATAAAATCATTAAAAGCTGGACTAGTCTAAAGTAGTGTCATAACACTGGCTCTGTCTACTCTATATTCTTCTAAAATAATATCATTAAAATCTAGTCTAGCCTAAAGTAGTGTCCACTTGAACACTGTCCCTGGCCACTTAGTATTCTCTTAAAAGTTTAAAAAAAAATTATTTTATCTTTAGACTTATTTGAATCTAAGGTAAGTGTAAACAATAGTAGTTTACATACATTATGTTATAAGAAATAATAAATAAATGCATTAAAAAATTGATTTACTTCAGTCTAAAAGTAATGTCCATAATATAATCTGTCCATTAAGTACTCTAAAAATTAAAACGAGTTTGAATCTAAATAAAACAACAGACCTGTTTATTATTTAAATTGCTTAAATAGATTGTTTGTATAATACCTGTGTAATATTGACACTTTTCGGATGCATGGGACTCTGCGGCGCCGGTATGTTGACTGCATTCGTTGAGAAGTACCCGCCAGGCCGCGGACGCAAGTGACGATTGTGCATCTCCATTTGCACTATCTTCATAAATTCTATTTGCGCGGCAAGTTTTTGAACTTCCTCCTACAATTATACGATGCATTATAGAAAAAAACATTATATCACTGGAATATCGTGTACGGAAAACAGTTATTTTTTTTGCACGGAATAGTCTCAGTGTTTTTGGCACAATCTCAATTGATGTTAAGCGGCGGATTTGGTCCAGGATGGTAAACGCACTAAGCTTAGAGGTAGCAACACACCTATTGCTATTTGGCGACACGTTTTCTAACTCGAGGGTGGTAGTTATAAAGACGTTTCCTCTGGATGTTTTCCTTCAATGAAACCTCAGGCTGATTAGAGTTTGAAAGGTGGGTTTGAATCCGCATTTATTGACGCGAAATCTGACCGCACTACCACCTAAGTCATCTTTACTTCAAAATTAATGTATGTAGATAAATAGAATTGTTTTAATTTATATCTGAAATAGGCAAAGACAAGAAATACAAGTGAATAGATTTTTGTCTTCCGCTTATCTATCGATTTTTTTTTTGTTTAATAGGTATTAACAAGTTTTAGTGTTAATAATAAAAAAATGGAAATATGTGACATAAATTGACATTTACGTATTTTCAGAATATATGTATGTCTATTGACAAGGAGATTATAAATGAGACCAACTGTATTTCGTAAACTCATCAATTATTTTGGATCTAATTAAAATTAAAATATAGTTATTAAATTGTTGTCAACGATCACTAGCTCAAGCACAGAACTAACAATAAAGATCATTCAACTACACAAACTTCGATATTAACCTTGTAAATTATAATATCACTAGATTATTCTAATACACAATCTTTTACAAAATGTAGGTAAATAGGAACTGTAATATCACTGATACGTGTGAATCGGCCTTCTCGAACTCAATATGGCGACTGCCATTTGCACCATTAGAATTTAACAAAATACTTGATAATCCGAATTTTGTGGATATATGCCGACAGACTCGAAATCATTATTTTTTTGTTTTATTATTCAAGTAAGGTTTAATTGTGTCTACAGTACCCCTTGATCGAATTATTTATATAGATAGATAGATACAAGTCACTTATTTGTATGTTTATACTTTATAATGCCTATCTATGACACGATGATGATCTATATTTGATATATATTATACTGGCCTTGAGTTCTTCATTTTCTTGGTAGAGATCTGGAGGTTCATCAGGTACGAGGCCAATACCATTGAGTGAGGAACACGCTGGAGCACCACGAGCTCGAGCACGGCTATCCCACGTATCACCTGTACCTCTTACTACACGGAGAACCTAAAATACTCAATAATATCACACCTCTCTCCCATAAGGTAGGCAGAGATTAGATCCATGTGCTACAATCCTGATCCTACTTTCATGAGCTTTTTTATACACACACTTCGGTTTCGAGTACTTCTAACCGGGACGTTTCTTCGAAACGTCTCAGGTCTTGTCGAGATACCTTCGCTTAGGTCGACCTTATCTCGGAGGCCTCTTATGCCCGAGCTCTCACCGGACGACAGGTAGGGGGAGGTGGCCCGGCCCGGTTTGACGGGGGGTTATGCCTGTCATGCTTTTTGGTCGGGCCTGCCGTAGGGACGACGCAGGGCGATGTGTTGCTCAATTCCGTGTCGCTCCTTCTATGCGGATGGTACCGCAGGTTTTAGTGGGTATTCTTGGCGCTTCTCGTCGGGTGAGTCCCGCATACCCCTCTGGTATCTCTAATCCCGGAGGTAGGAGAGCACAGTTCGTCCATGCTCTCCTACCTTTTTGATTTTTTTAACCGATATAAGGTCAGTGCTTTGTCTACAATTTCACCTGTTAAGTGTCGATGATGTGATCACGGATGGTAAACACACTAAGCCTAGTACTAGTTCTTAAGCGATCCTGCCGAATACACCTATTAGTATTTTTAAAGTTTTCAAACTTGAGGGTGGTGGCTACCCAGACGGACGTCATTACAAAATACCCTACCACCATACTATGGTTTCCTCACGATGTTTTTCTTCATCGAAAGCTCAAGCCGATTTTAGAGTCAGATAGGTGGAACCGAGCCCGCGTCGATTGACACGGAATCTGACCGCTCTGTCCACTGCGCCATCATTGCTTCAGGAGTAGCGTCTCCTGGATTAGACATGGATGGGAAATAAGTAAAGGCATTTTGCTACGTAAAAATAAAGGTCGACCTTTACCAGCTTGCCAATTTTACCCCTTCCCCTTCTTTTTCGTTGATTTTCTTTCATCCATCTTTTCCACGTGCCCAAACCAGTTAAGCATTCCTTTATTTATTTTTATCACTACATCCTCTACCATACCAAAATATTTCCTTGTCACATTCATCCTTACTTTATCTATCATTCTCACATCAACTATCGACCTAAAACAATTATCCTTACCTTTGGTAAAAAACACAAGTAATACAGTAGTGGAAGTCGATAATTGCGTTCTTATGAATCCGAGTAGATATTTTATATCCGGACCAGCTTGTGGTAAGATAAGTAAACTGTAAACAAGTTAGTATGCTGTATAATCACAGTTGAGTAAATATTCAGTAAAGTAGTAATCAAAGTTTTCAAGTTTTCAATACTTTTCAAGCGATGATGTCGCAGTAAGTAGTGCGCCCGGATTTCGCGTCAATCGACGCGAGTTCGATTCCACTTATCCAACTGTAAAATCGGCCCGAGCTTTCGCTGTAGGAAAAGAACGTGAGGAAACCATAGCTTGGTAGTAGGGCATTTTCTAATAATATCGGTCTGAGTATCTACCACCCTCATGTTTGAAAACCTGTCGCCAAAATACCAATAAGTGTGTTTCGGCAGCATGACTTGAGAACCAGTACCTAGGTTTAGTATGTTTATCATACTGGATCAAATCGTCACTTAACAACAGGTGAGATTGTGTACTGAGCCTATATCGTGTAAAAAAAAAACACCACGATATACCATATATAATTAGGTTTCGTACTTAATGATTAATAAACTTAATGTTTTGGCAAATCTAAAACGTATTAGGGATGGCGATTCTTTCCGAAAAGATCGATAATTGAATCGATTTGAATTGAAGCTTTATGAGTCGGTGCACAAAAAAACGAGGTCTAAAAGATCGATGTTTTTTCCATTTGATATTTTTATTCGTAACTAGTAAATTTTTTTATTGCTCGAAATTAGACCATAGTTATCATTTATTAAAAATTTGAGGTATAAACTTTTTCCGAAATAATTTTATTGATAAAACTAAAGCTCGTTAATAGAAATTAAGCAATAAAAGACAAACAATCAGAGGAGAAAGATACTAAACTCATTTATCTTTGCACATTTATAGGTAAATCCATATTAGATAAAACAAAAGGGACACTATATTAATCAATCTTTTATCATTTTAAAATAATTACGATATGTTTTTACAAGTATATCAAAGTTAAAGGTATAAAATTGCTTTTATGGTTGACAGTTAAAGGTATAAAATTGCTTTTATGGTTGACAGTACACTCGAAATACTCTTGATATACTAAACGTCCAACTAACACTATAAGTGTTTGCTTACCATCAGGCAAGATATTTGTCTGCCAACTTAACAGTACCTACACAAAAATACATTTTGAATCTCACTAAGAAGTGAAAGAAATCGACTACAAAGCAATTTATTGAGTTTTAAATTAATTTAGTGAAAATCTTTCACACATTAACTCGTGTTTGGGTACATTCTTAATTTTATAGAAGTAGAGAAAAATTAACCTCGATTTCCTAAGTTTTAATAAGATCGATTTAGTGCTGGATATCGATTTTAAAAGATTGGTTCTTCGATTAATTGATCTCAGATCGCCATCCCTAAAACGTTTTGTCTATGAGGTATTTAATTCAACTAAAACAAAAGCGCACACGTGGCTAAGTTTTATTCTAAGTATAGGATGCAATTTCCGTTAAAGTCAAGCCGAACTCAAATCGACTTCGTACTTACTGGAAAGCGATCATTAAAGAGTTAACAGTGAATATGTTATAAATGGCAATAGAAATCAGTTTTGCTTCATTGTACAGACTTTCAGCATGTCGGACGCGGTAACATACACGGACACCCCATAATAAAAAAATAATTTTCACCTGTAACAATTAAAGTTTTATAATTATTGGTTTTAACATAATTTGTTTTTGTAATATTTATTATGTTACTAGCCGTGTGCTCGCGTTTTATATATCATTTGCTGCGTTTTAATTTCTTATACGGAACCGTAATTATTTTCCTAAAGTATTTTTAGTACTAAGATAAATTAAAAAAAATCCTATAAATTCAAGCACTTGCCCGTAAAACTGTGCATTGAATCAGATTTTATATGAGTTTAAATTTTTTTTTTACGCGGCACATTCTTTGTGATAATTTATTTAAATTTTTTTTTTAAATTTTCTTATATTTGAGAGACATAATACGGTTAATAATAGATGATATAAATTGTTATACACTTTATTATATGTTGATTGTTAAATTACTTTATATTCAAAATTATAATAATAATGTAATTCTATTAGTCTTACCTATTGCTAAACTATGATCCCACCAGTTGTAAGTGCATTGTTTAAATTTCAATCCTTTATTGTCTGTTATCTAAAATAAAATAGATATTAACATTCGCCGTAGTAAAATACTTCCATTCACTTAAATTATTGAAAATGAAAATCCCGGAATACTTTAGTTTTAAATAGTTACACATATGTCTTTTGGATATAAAATTGAATTTGAAACTATTTCTCCTTACATATTAATACAAGTAAGAAAGTCCACTTTATCTTACAATTTAAGAACCGCTGGACTGATTTACACAAATTTTTAGTTCAATCATAGGTTATTTTTAAATAACAAATGTTCACATCTTAATCTCAAATGTAAAAACAATGTTTATTAATTATTAATTGAATTAAATGACATTAATGAATGTGATACTTTTTAGTATAATGTGTTTCATATGCCTGACATGCAGAGACCAATAATGACAAAAAAACACAACTTTCATATTATGTAAATTATTAATATGGTACTTTTCTATGCAGACCCGGATCTACGATTTTTTCGAACCGGGGCAGAAACTTTATAGTGGCGCCCCTGTCACCAGCGTTAGAGAGAAAAAGCTGTTTTTTTTTATTTAAAAACTTTTTCGAGATGGATAAAAAATTTTAAAATTCTGTGTATCGTTTATCATAGGTTAGAAAAAGATTATAAATGTTCGACCAAATCGAAGGTGGTCGGAATTAAAAGTGACTGATTTGGAATGCCCCATCCAGTGGATGCATCCATTCAACAGATCTATGTACATCTAAATTTTTAATCAGGCTTCTGTATGCTGGGTGCCTTGTGGGAAAAGTTTTTTATTTTTTAATGATATTATATTGTTTTTTTTTGCACCCCCTGAAACTCGTGCGCGAGGTGGGTGCCCCGGCTTAATCCCCCCCCCAACCACCTAGATCCGGAGCTGCTGCTATATAAGCTATATAGAATTATTAAAATAACTTACAAAATTATATAAAATGTATTAAAATACTACACGAATATGTTTTGTAAAAAATAATATAAACTCACAACTTCAGCATCAGGTGGTGAAGAAAATGTCCAAGTACCAAGATACACCAACATAATCAATAATATTGGAGCCATCCACTGTAGCAGTTGTTTATCAGTTAACTTTAGTTTGTGGGCAGATTTTACACGATATGTTAATGAGACTCTGTAATTATAAGTTTCTTTCTATGCAAGTATTTAATAACAAATATTATTAATTTAAATGAGTTAACTTTTTATGCAATGGAGAGAGCTATGCTTGCAGATTCATTAAGTGATCGAATCAGGAATGAGGAGATCCGCAGAAGAACCAAAGTAATCGACATTGCCCAAAGAATTGCTAAACTTAAGTGTCAGTGGGCTGGGCACATTGCTCGCAGAACCGATGCCCGATGGGCCAATGGGGTTTCGAAAGGCTACCACGCAGAAAGATACACAGGCACTACAGGAAGATATAGCGTAGGTAGACCCCAGGTGGACCAACAACCTGATGAAGGTTGTGAGAAACTGCTGGACGTGGGTGTCGCAAAACCGGTCGTCATGGAGAATCTTTAGTGGAGACCTATGTCTAGCAATGGATGTCTTTCGGTTGAATGGAAACTCTTTATTATTTTAATGAATTTTAAAATAAATTTCTTTTCATTAATTTTAGTTATATATATATACCTCCATGTTTTCATCAGAAGGGCTGTGTAAGTGATGCAAAAACCCATGTGGCGTGTCCATTTCGTGGCAATGCATGAATACATGTCTAAAACTGGAAATATAGCTGCCATCTGTAATAACAATTAAAACAAACTTTCATTAATGTACATAGACTTTAAAATCTATATTTAGATTTGATTCATTCAACTGAAAGATGGCTACTGCTGGAAATAAGCCTCTCCAAGAAGGCGTGAATTGCCATAATCGTGCTGCATGGCAGGCGGGTTGGCGATTGCTGTAGGTGTTTGTGGTGCTCAATGGATGCCGTTGCCCACCCCCCGGTTTATCGCTTAGTCGCCTATTACGGCATCCATGGGAAGACATGGAGAAATACTATTCTGAGATGGCACTACATATTTAGATATATTATTACAATTAAATATGATTTACCTCAAATTATCCCTAATTGTAAATTATGACAGTTCTACTGGTTATGAAGCTCTGCAGACATGAAATTTAGTCTCTGATAATATGATTAAACACATGTAAAGGGGTCAACAGGTAAATAGAATTTTAGTCATTTTTTACTCCTCCTTATCAGCTGGTGTAAGTAAAGTTTTTATCAATAAAATTGATACATACCTCCATGTACATTATAGAGCAGCCCAGTAAAGTTATTGAGAGGAAAACAGGGCTGGCTACACGAAACACTTTCACACGGCGATGATGACGAGTATATATTGTCAGGAATACAGTCATCACAGCACAGCTTACAGATATTACGAGTAAAGATATCCTATAATAATAAAAAAAAAAAAAAAAAAATTATATACATGAAATGTAATTTGTTAATAGGTAATCAAGGTACAAATAAATGGATGGTTATGGTACTAAACTATAATGCAATACTTTTTACTAAATCAGAGTGATATTTAACAGTACTTAGCTTCATTATCGCATTGAACAAAAACATAAAAAAATCATCAACATTTGTAGTTTTACAATATTTTTATTTTTACTTTACTGTTGTTATATAAATACTATAATAAAAAATAAGGCATTTTACCGAAATGGCCAGTTGTAAGTGGCAAGGCAAGGTTCCGGACCACGGCATGATTCACACCCAGGTTGGCATTTTAGGCATTCATAAGGTTCACTCCAATTGTCCACAGCGTTTTCTTCATACTCTTGATATGCAACTTGCGAACAATAGCATTTATATTACAAAACATTACAGAGATATGTAAGTCAACTAGTTTTTCGTATTTTATATAAGTGGAAGAACATGAATTGGCTTTTCTGGGTGTTAATAATATGTTTAGTTACAATCATTTTTTTACCCAAACGTATCGCGCGCAGTAAATAAAACGATTATGTATAGAATTCATAAGGAAATTAAAAAAATAATCTTCCATTTCTTCTTCTTTTTAAATAATGGCAATTTCTGTTCAAATAATTAGTGCCAATGTCATGTAGGTAGGCGTATTTTCAATCTTGTACCAGCGTTACTAAGCTCCAGCAAAACTGTGGCTCATCCTGCTGGAACTTTCCATGGAGCTTTGTCGGTACCTCAGAATAAATGCTACGCATTATTTTCCATAATAAATTTTACTTGTACACTATAACCAAACTATATAACACAAAACGCCACCAAGATTACGTGATATAAAGTCAAGTACACAAATTTAATAAATTAAGAAAGCAACCGCTACATGACAGACTGAGATCAACTCCAAAATCCCAAGGATGGCAATCTGACATCGAAGAATCGATCTTTTTGACCATAAGATTTTTTAATCGATATCTACCATTGAAGCGATTTAGTAAATCGATTTTTTAAACTAGAAAGTCAAGATTTATTTTTCTGATTCAATGAAAATCACAAATTTGTATAAATCAGAAATGTACCAAAACAAATTTTATATGATCAATATTTAGCACTAAATTGATTAAGTAAATCGATCTCAGAACCTAGGAAATCGAGGTTTATTTTGTTTCTGGTTCTTTGAGAATCATAAAATTATTAACAATTAAGAATGTACCCACACACAAGTAAATGTATGAAAGACTTTCACTAAATTAATTAAAAACTCAAGAAATGGTTGTGTGGTCAGTTTCTTTTGCTTATTTGTGAGATTCAAAATGTCTTTTTGCTTAATATTAAGACTGCAGACAAATATCTTGCCTGATGGTTAGTAAACACTTATAGTGTTAGTTAGACACTTAACTACATCTAGAGTATTTCGAGTGTACTGCCAACTATAAAATGACTTTATACCTTTAACTTTGATATGATTGGAAAAACAATTCTAATTATTTAAAATGATAAAAGATTGACTATTTTGTTCCCTCAGTGTCCCTTTTCTTTTGTATACCACGGATTTATCTACAAATATGCAAAGCTAAAAGAAATTAGTATCTTTTTCTCTTCAGACGGTTTGTCTTTTGTTGTTTATTTTATATTGACGAGCTATAGTGTTATCAATAAAACTGTTTTGGAAAAAGTTTTAACTTCAAAATTGTAATAAATGATAATATTGATCTAATTTCGACCAATAAAAAAATACTAGTTAAGAATAAATAGATAATTCGAAAGAAGTTCGATTTTCTAGAGATCGTTCTGTTAGACCTCGATTTTTTTGTAAATCGAATAATAAAGGTTCCATTCAAAAATCGATCTTTTTTGGAAAGAATCTCCCTCCATCCCTACTGGTTCTATTTATTCCTTTATAAAGGAAAGTGCAAAGGTACTAGTAGACCATGCAGCTAGGAGTAGCTGCAGTAGATGTTGGAAACACTTTTCATATAACGTTTTAACAAAATGACCGCCCTTTATTAAAGCAAGTTGTTGAAATCTCAGAATTGAGTATCCATCTTAATGTTATTAATTTCAGTAGATATGTACTGAGCATATTACCATACAATATTACATGCATTCCAACAAAATTACATAACATAGATTTAATTTCTGCAAGTTATTGAATTAAAAACAAGGATTACTACATGACTAAAGTTGAAATTTGTATATAAAATTAATTAACTAATTTCTATGTCGTGGTTTATTTATTTGCCAATATGAAATACATATCCGTAAAAAATTAATGTATTTTTTAATTGGCCCAGTATTTTTATTTACATGATTTACATTTCACGGTATTTCTTCTTCTTCTTCTTAGTTAATGGCAATCTGTGTGTACATACAATTTGTGCCAATGTCATGTGGGTAAGATTTTCAATCTTGTATCATCATTACCAAGCTCCAACAGAACGGTGGCCTATCCTGCTCGAACTTTCCATGGCGCTTTGTCGTCACCTCAGAATGTATGCTACGCGTTGTCTTCTATAATAAACTTAACTTGAATACAATAACTAAACTATTTCACACAAAACGCCACCAAGATTACATGATATAGAGTCAAGTACACAAGTTTAATGAATTAAAGAAAACAATTGCTACATGTCAGACTGACATCCCGCCAAAAACTCCCACGGTATTTATATAATCAGTCATTTTTATAAAATGTTGCTGCATTAATTATTTAAGCGATTTTTTGTTACCTTCTACAAGAGATCCATTAAAACCTTCAGGATGGTGCATTGAATAGTATCCTGGTCTACATCTACAAATATATGAACCACGGGCCCAGCCAGTGTGACGTACATTCATCTCACGATTTGGTTTATATTCGCACTGTAATCAATAAATAATTGTGTTACAAATAGTAAATTATGATAAATGACTTTATAATTACAATGTTCATTATTCAAAACTTTTTTCTTTGTTTCTTTACTTTTAGAAGATATTGAATGTTACTAATAAAATTTGGAAAGAATTTTTGTCCTTATTTTGAATTCGAAAATTTCGAAACTTTGGTACAACACGAAAACTTAAACATTGCCGAAAATTTAGTCTATTAACTTTCGTTCTGGATAAGGTAATATAATATTGCTTTCATCTCGTTAAATAAGTCTCGCAGGGAAACCATTTGAAATGTTGCAGACGAGGTTACTTCGCGTCAAGAGAGATTTAAGGTATTTTAAATCCCTTTTTCATTTATTAAATCTGAAGACTTAGTAATAAAAAGTTTAACACGAACAAGCCACGTTTACGTTCCATTAATTTAATTACTTTTAAGTATGAAATTCGGACTTACGTATGTAGTTTCATTTGGACATTTGTGCGTTCCGTGAAATGAATAAATCTGGTTATCATTTTTATTGTCATCACCAGCTTCACATTGGTTTATTTCCAAACTGGATATGTCAACATCTAGGGAGATAATACCTCTCAACCTGGAAAAGACATGTCAAACTATTAAGTTTTTTATGTTAGTTCGGTGAAGATCGCGGGAATCCAGTGGATGCGGGTGGCGCAAGCCCGGTCGTCGTAGAGATCTTTGGAAGAGACCTATATCCAGCAGTGTACGTCTTTCGGTTGAATGACTGGATGGATGAATGAATGTCTGTTCGGCAAAGTGGTAAATACTACAGCAGAGTCCAAAAACAATTGTGATAGGTTTTACCAGCAGTCCTCTCGTTATGCCAGTCTGCTAAAATGCTGTTATACGTCTCTTTTGTATGCCTAGTATATTAATTATGAGTAAGTATTTAGTAAGATAACTAAACTTATCTAAGGAGTTTTAGGTACCTCTTTTAGTACGCTAAGAGATAAGTTTGTTTAATTATGTATTATTATTATTATTGTAAGATATATATGGGGTATGCTCCGATAGGGTTGGCATACACTAATGTGTAAAAGCCCTGTGCAAATCAATGGTGAATAAATAAAAGTTACCTATTTCGAGAATATTTTATCATCTAAAGGATATTTATTACATCTACACAAAGCTATCCTTTAAGCATTTAGTTCTCTATGGTCTGAAATAATTATAACACATGTTTTTAATGTGCCTGTTTGTAATGACAAAAGACAATTATTTACTAAATAGATGTGAATGTATGATATGAACATAGACATAATATGTTTTCGCTTATACCAGGTCTATCGATATGACTGTAGTCGTATAGACATAGAAAATTAAAAAATACTCGCCCTGTCTTATTTTTCTCGATTTAGACATTTTTGTTTGTTAATTCTTGTACAGTAAAACCACTGCTTGTGCGTCCTAATAGGGAAACTTTGACGCTTATATAACTGTACGTATCCCTCTCGACTAAGATATTACATTTTTGAACAGAGCTTACACAGCGAGCTCAGTTGATGAGAATTGTTACGCTTCAAAGTAGCATTATTCTTCTAGTCTTCTTTTAGAGATATCGTAAAAAGACGATCCTGTCTACTTTTAAATAACTAGTTAGACGCAATAAAAAGTATGTGAAAATGTCCTCAAACTCCGGTACAAAACGCCTATCGAGAGAAGGGAGTTTGAGTTAGACGGCCTATTTTTTAAGTCAACACAACTGATTCCATTCAATCAATTGGAAGGAGTCTTTTATTCACACACCCCAGGAACTTTATTCAGCAGCAGGTCACGTGCTCCGATCCCCAACTGCAGAGGCTTCTGTACTTGCCGCCAAAGTTAACTAGTAACCGTAGGTCTAGCTAGGGCTAATATCGGGTTATTTACGTCTCAAGTACCCGCCTAAGTTGAGGTCCGTACCACTTTGATGACCTTGCGCAAAGTACCACTGAGCGCACTAAGCGTTCACTTCAAAAGCTCGGTAAAGCTGTCAAGTCAGATTTAGTCATTTTAAAAAACAAAACAAGTAAAAATGCGCTGATCATTCATATCAGAACAACGTTTTCATACCTTTTCGTAGGTACTGATATAAAATATTTACGGTCAGACATACACATAAATACTCTATGTTTTACGCGTGGCTGCCGACCATCAATACACGTTACAACTAGCTATGTCATGATATCTCATTTCGGCGCATACGGCTTAATTTATAGTCGGTCTGTTTAGATTCTAACTAGCTATGTGCCCGCGGCTGCGCTCAAGTTTCATAATTCATATTCTTCAATGCGTTTTAATTTTTTTATACGAAACCCTAATTATTTTCCTAATAATTTTTTAGTTCTAAGATATGGTCAAAATATTTCTCATAAATTCAAGCACTTGCCCGTAAAACTGTGCATTGGATCAGATTTTGTTTTGTGATTTTTTACGCGGAATCATAATTATTTTCGTAAATGAAAACTACCCTTAGTTACGCGGAGTAATATCAGTTATCTACCAAAAAAGTCCCGTCAAAATCCTTCCAGCCGTTCCGAAGATAACCCGGAACAAACAGACAGAGAAACAGACAAAAATGTAAGAAATTGTATTTTTGGTATGGGCAATATACATAAATATAAATTCGGATCTATTTAGTAAAAAAAAAAAAAAATATTACTAACAGACACTTCAATTTTATTTATTAGTGTAGATGGTTTTCATCTGGGTATTTGTAGGCTTATATTACGTCGGCGACTAGATTGCGATTCCATTTCACGGGAACTATTATTGTTCATGTAACATTCACACTAAAGGCTAAAAGCTATCACAGGTCTATATAATTCACGTCACTTAAAAGGCTGCCAGGGTTGACAAAGGTTAAAATCAGATGAATTTAGCAAGTAAAATTTACCCTCGTATTGCTGACACGGGTACAGTGTAAGACAGCAACCATCGTTCAGCTTCACAACTGTAGTATGGATAGGTCCACCAGCCTTCCATTGTTGCTCCGGGTGGGGAAGGCATGAACTTGGGGGATCGTAGCGTTTCGCTTTCATGCGCTGATACGTACCTGAAAATAATTTAAAACAATACTCTATGGCACCTTTTTTCTAAAGCAAAAATACATTCACTCGGTATACTTCTCTATACTAAATATATAAAATTGAAGTGTGTTTGTAATATCAAAATAGACAGTTTTTTTTACTAAATACATATGAAGTTATTTACGATACCTACACAAAAAATGCAATGTTTAAAATTTTTGTCTATCTGTCAGTCTTTCTTTCTGTATGTTTGTTCCGGGCAATCTCCAGAACGGCTGAACCGATTTTGACTGGTTTTTTTTTGTTAGATAACTGAAGTTACTCGGCGTAACTTAGTGTACTTTTGTTCTTCGAACAAAAAGGTCCGGTTAAAAAAATTAAAACTCATGAAATTTCGAATAAAAATCCGATTCAACTCATAGTTATTCTGGCAAATGTTTGAATTTATGAGAAATAGTTTTACTTTATCTTAGTACCGAAAAAAATTAAGGAAAATAGTTCGGGTTCCGTATAAAAAAAATAAAACGCAATGAAAAACATATGAAATGAGAGTGCAGCCGCGGGCACACGCCTAGTACGGAATAAAAATGCTAATTATTATACGTTGTGCACTTTGAGTGCAATGGTACAAATTCCGTTTTTTTTTTACGTAGGTAAAAAATACGTACATACGTGTGTATGTATATACATAATACATTCCAGAAAGGATATGAATTATATGAAACGGGTAGACAGATCATAATATATTTAAAAAGAAAATATAAATCTGCTTTTAAATAAAACATCTCTAGGCTTAGGTAATATGTATACAAAATACAATATTATAGTTTTTTTTTTGTTTATTTATTAAATCTTTTACAGTAAACTAACATTCCATTTTTCTCATCACAAAAAACAATAACATAAATTGTACAAAACCCCTGATCATATCACGTGACAAATATTGGGACAACTCAATAAATTACACACATTTTATAGAGCAAACAATTATTAAGGCACCAAAATACACATAAAACATGTTTCTTCAATTTTTTGTTTTGAGAGTTTTTTGTTGCTAAAATGTATTAAGCTTACCAAGGATATTCGGTGTCAGGTGGTTTTTCCAACTGTGGAGATACCACTGCTACTGGTTCAGCAGAGCCGTATCTTTCCCAAGCCACTGCGCTGTTGACAACACCATCAGACCTTAAAGCGAGTGCCCGTGACCCGACTGCCCGCTCTGAAGGGTTCGCGCCGATAACCAATCCTTGCGAAACCGCCATTAGGACTTCTGCATGATTAAATATTATTTAAATCGCTAATTTTAAAACATTCGCGGCGTTGAGCGATTCTCGGTAGGGGAAAAACTTAGATTCCCGTTACTAATGCTATGACGACGACCGTTAACATGATACATTGTGTCAAGTATAAGGTGGCGTTTAAGTGCTGGCGTGTTGAGATAAATAATACATATATTGAAGTAAAAATCAGACAACTGGTATAAGTTAAATGTCAGGTTATGTTAATAATTTAAATTAACAAATTATCAAATTTAAATATTAAAAAAAAAACATTTTACTATGTTTCAAGTTTTCACTTCTATCGGCAGTCCCCATGGCTGCATAGTTTTTTCTCTACAGAATAATGTCAATGGATACGTAACAATGGGAAGAGGGGAGGATTAAAAATGACCAATACTCTTACGTATAACTTGAACAATTCCTTAGTATCGGTATATGTGTAGGCATAGACTCATTATATATCGGTAGTCGTCATTGTTTTAGAACTGTGCTTTATTAGCTTGAGATAAAGTGCATTTTGACTACCTCGGATAAAAAAAAATCGTTTGAAAACTTTTTGCCAAATACGAATAGGTGTGTTCCGGCAGCATTACTTGAGAACCAGTAACTCTAGGCTAGTGTGTTTACCATCCTGAACCACATCGTCATTTAACATCAGGTGAGGTTTTAGTCAAAGTCAGTATAAAAAAGGTTTTTTTTTTTCATTATTTTAAAAGCTAAGCTAACCATTTATTTACTTATTACCACGCACTAGTATGTTTCAAAGTGATTTATAATGTTATGAATAGGTAAATAACTTTAAAAATATAATATTCCTAATCCGTAATAAGCTTATAATATATCGTGCCTACTACATGAGAAACTTGAGTTTGGTATATTTAGTAGTAACCAAGACTGAGTAAAGTCTTACGGCTTCATTATTATTTACGCTCGCACGGATTTCAATTTGGGCGAACGCACTAATATATTCTCTAAAGTCGTTCTTGGCGTTCATTGATCACTACTTGGTAAAACAAATTCCTAATCTAATTATGTAAACATCACACGACTTTAATCCAAGAGGGCCGTTCAGATTTCACCACACTAAAATTTTAGTCATTTTTGAATACCTAATCCCCATAATCAGTAATAATAAAGTGCCTATACCTCCCCCAATAATAACGTAAGTAGTGGGATAATTTTGAACAATAAAAAACAGAGATTTATAAATAAATACTGCTTACGGAATCACCATTCAGACACGACACCCCCCCCACAGCCCTCGTCAGCAAAAATAAACAAAGGATAAATCACTTCTGCATGCCTCTCCAAACGGCTCCCAAATACAGGATACATGGTCTCAAATTTGTCAATGAAAAAAAAAAAAACGGATATGGTGAAATACAAACCAGCGGCTTCCAAACCTAGCTGGTGTAAAAGGTTGGCTGCCAAATCCGCTCGGGCTCTTGCCGTATCCCAACGACCAGTGTGCAAAGGCGCTCGCAGTCTTCCATACCGGTGTGTGACGCATAGTGCTCCCGTAGCTCCGGTGGCTACAGCGTGTACTAGACGTAATGAAGATTCTACTTCTTCCTAAAAAATATGCATCTTTATTATAAGGGTATATGCATTTTATGATTTATAACCTTTGTGTGTACGTTTAATTCGTTAATAAATATAATAGATTTTATTTAATTATGTCTCTATTATTATTATTCTTCACTATTTTCTGCCGCCGTGTTCCTCCACATTGATTCTAGATTTGGATGAGACAATTATCTAACACATTGTTTTGATGTATCTCTTAAAAGTGACATGTTGGTGGACTTGTTTAGAAAAATGCTTTTTTTCAACTTACACAAATGCTTTATTAGGTAATATTAAATATGGAAATCTTCCTTGAAAAAATATCTAACTGACGGTGAAAACCGCAATAAAAATCCGTTGCGTGGTTAAAGAGATTTTAGCGAGTAGACAAACATATAAAAGCGTAAATCGACTTTGTTTTCCACTACTTCTTGTAGTTATGTAAAAATGTAAATATCACAGAATTTATACAAAAAATTAAACAGAAAACATATCAGATATAAAAACAAAATACTAAAGTTTATTTCGCCTGATGAATGAATAGAAAGGAGACATCGCATTTTGTAAAGTGCTTTATAACAATACAGGAAATAAATTTACTTGGTTTTTAAAAGAATGCTCTCAAATACCGAGAGAAATAACGCACAAAGGTTTTTTACGGTTCAGTTGGTCCTATTAAACACTTGTTAAGACAATATTGTGACAATGCTTAAAGCACAGTTAAATATATTTTTGCAAATAACGTACTTAGGTTAATAATTATATTAAGGCTATGTATTTTACGAACATTCTAAATAGGAAATTTAGTCAAATAATAAGTATAAATGTGTGGTAATATGTACAATATTTTATTGTTGCATAGAAAAATTATTTATTTCGTACATAGTTTACTCGTAATTTAGTTAGTACGTATTTTACTCCGGTATAACAATTCTTCGGAAAACATTTATCTGAATTCAAGTTACGATTTTTAAACGAGCTCTTAATCATTTAAAAATGATTTACCGAATCCGTTTGATTATAATAATTATGATTCGATGTCGTATACTTCTTGTACATTGGCAGTAAAAGTTATTAGTAAATTTACCTTGAGTAGCTAGTTGAGTGGTGTAACTCTATTCTGAGCTCAGAATGGAATTGACGGGACCGATATCAAATTACCTTTGTATCGGTGATCGTAGTTCGGGGCTTATGTACATATTTTGCAAGAGAATAGTTGTGTATGTACTATGTATATAACTCCGGGTATGTGCACGGTCGGAAAAATAAAGACACGGAGTTAAAAACATTGTTAAGTACTAAATGGAAATTGCCATTCGGAAATACTATTTTACACACACATTGATACGAACTAGAACTTTGTAACGTTTCAAAGTAAGTAATTTTGTTGTAAGCAAAAATTTAGTTGCCGACAGAAAAACTAAATAAATCTTTGCTGAATTAATGCTGGAGTCAATGGGCTCGAATGGCTGCTGCGTACCGAAAGACGCAGCGTGGGTAGCCCCCCACAAGGTGAACCAATGACCTGGTGAAGGTCGTGGGGTTCCGCTGGATGCAGGTGCCGCAAGACCGGTCGTCGTGGAGATCTTTAGGGGAGTTCTATGTCCAGCAGTGGACCTCTTTCGGTTGAATGGATGGTTGGATGAAATTAATGCTGGCTATGAATGGTTTAATATAAATCACGAACTAAATTTGTTCGTGTGTACTTGGTACTTGGCTCATACCTACAAAGCAATGGCCATTACAGGTTGTCATCATTGTGGTAGTACGCATGGAACTCGCCTTGTGACCTGATTACAGTGATCAAACCCGACCTCTCACTCTTAACCATAATTAAAGTCCGCAAACGGATGAAAGACTGTTATCTAGTTTTACCCAGCAAATTAAGTTCCTAAAGAAGTGGTTTAGAGAGTGTGGTTGACCGAAGTCTTAATTGCGGTCAATGTACACGGCGACCTATGCTACTGCAGAAAGAACCTCTGGGCAATGGACACAAGTACGTCACACTTTAAGCACATGAGAGCGTATTAGTATTCCCAGCACTCCCACGACCATTAATTCAACGGAAGAATCCTTCACCTGACCTCTTTCACCTTAGAATGAGGTCCTCATTATGGTTGGCTTGTACCAGCCGAGGAATAGAAGTAATGACAATGCAGTTCCTACTCTCCAACCAAATAGGTAAACGAAGGGACACCATGGAGTTTCAGTCAGTAAGAATCTGACATACCACCCCGGTAGTACGTGAGTACCTTTGAGATTTGGTTAAGGCGAGATCAACCGTTATTACCTTTGTACAAGGAAAACTTAAACATATATATAAAAGTCATATATTTCCATATCTTTATAATCATGAAATATTAAAATCTACGTAATGTTTATGTAAAAAAACTAATTCTGTTTGATGTATTATGTTATTAAATAGTCGTCTGTTCTGGTATGGAAATGATCCGCAGGGAGGAAGAGGAGGGAGGTGAGAAAAGTGTTTGATATGTATGTGGACAGTTATATGGAAAGGGGAAGACAAAAGAAAAG
This sequence comes from Samia ricini, assembly GCA_014132275.2. Lineage (NCBI taxonomy): Eukaryota > Metazoa > Arthropoda > Insecta > Lepidoptera > Saturniidae > Samia > Samia ricini. The sequence continues at coordinate 9,936,400 of AP028159.1, forward strand.
ATGGATGGTTCGTATGAAAGATGATATATTTAGGAAGGGAATGAATGTAGTGATGACTGCAAGTAGAAAAGAAAGACATGTTGCGTCGACCCCAAATACGTAAAAATAGGTTAAGTTTAGGGAGATGATATAATAAATAATTAACTGTAGTATGCATATCAGAAATAGTCATTTATTATTTAGTAGCCGACAGAGGAACTATTTAAAGAAATATATAAAATGACTATTTATCTCTTAAAAACGTGTCCTAGTTTACGTGTTAACAGTAACAAGTAACGTGCGAACTAGTTATGATATAATTACATATTTCATTATAATCTTTACTACTATCACTTCAAATTATTTTCTATATCGTATCACAAATCTTAACCTTATTTTGCTCACCGCCCAATTTGAGAAAAATGTTCTTTTTCTGATTTTTTACCTTTTTTAGACTTTATTTTTAATCTACCCACGTCTACTCTGCACCAATGCTCCCTAATTTTCTATGGGACTTCTCAATCCCCACATGGAGAACCAAGGGTATAAATAATCAAAATAAATTTATAATGCTAACATATTTTCTGTTTAGGAATACATTTAATAATTGATTGAAAATCACAGTATCGTATACGTAAATTTAAACAACTCGCGATGCTTTTCAACTCACTATAAATTTGCAATATCATTAAAACACTTCATTTCTTTTCTACAGTGAAACCGTTTGAGTTGCGAACTGATTGAAAACTGCGGCTTTGATTGAAAGAAGACTTACATAAAAATTTATAATAGATGGTTAAACTGTGAGACGTATAATATTTAAGTAAAATAAGTTATTCTCTTTTGCAGTCTTCTGATTGAAGTTTGTACCTAATTTTGAAGATGATTAATGTGTTTTATGGTTTCGTTGATGCATATTACTCAAATAAAGAACAAATACTTTTATGGAAAGGTATTACAATAGTTACAAGATGAAATAAGTATATTGATAATATAAAAAGGATAAATAATCAGTGGCGTAACTATGCCAACTTGAGGCCCATGGCAAATTCAACGTATAGGGCCCCTGTAAAAATCGTCACGTAATTTGATTTTTATAAATCATTAAAGTAATCACTAAAGCGTTTAAATCTTTAGTTGTATCTAACTTTAATTGTATTTATATTTTTTACTAAATTTTATTCAAAATGTTAGGATATTTCTGAGCACGCGGCTTCGCGGGCCGGGGCCCTAGCGGACCAGGTCCCGTGGCATTTTACCAGCTCTGCCACCCTATAGTTTCGCCACTGTAAATAATACTGAATCAAACTAAAAATATTTTAAATTAATTCATATTATCAATGATAATGGTAACCTGTTTACAAGTACATTTTTTAAAATGAAAACGTCGACATAGATATAATTTTTTTCGTTGACATAAATTTTACGTTTTCGTTCATTTTTAATCAGAAAAGGAACCAGAATTCTGTGACCTGATTTTAAAAATATGTTCGTATTTATTACGGTCTAGGGTTCCGCTCTCGAAAGTACTTTACGTTTATTTATTTTCGTGGGAAATATGGAAATTAGACCGTTCCGTTGTTTTCTACTTAAAAAAATTATCTCGCTATTTCCAAATGCTTTTATAATAAATTTTTATAGGAAGAGAATTTCCAAAAATTGCTACATATTTCTAATCAAACAATTGAATAATTATTTAGAAATTTCAGCTATATTTATAAGTCTACTAGTCTGAAGTATTAATCCAGTTATAATCTGTACTTGAAGTAAATATGTAAATTAACTTTAATTGAATCAAGATGTTTTATACTTTGCAAAATTAGTAGGTATATCATAGTCTGGTTATTGTTAGGTAGGTTCAGATCGTTTAGCGCACCTGTTCCTTCTATAACTAGAGATAATTATTGATGTAGACTCAGTGGACCATTGAAGGTAATCAAGCTAAATATGTACTCGGTGTAGGGGTGAGTCTGCCCTTTGAAAGGATTATGTGCGTCATAATTAAGTTTACCTCAAATAATGTGTTTTAAAATAAAATGTGAGCAAATATAACTTTATAAACTTAAGGAATATATGAGATTTAAAATCCAATAAAATGATATATATATATATATATATATATATATTATATCACCTAATACATAAAATTGAAATGTCTATTTGTAATATAAAAATAACATTTATTTTAATAAATATATACGAATGTATATACGGTACCTATTCCAAAGATATAATATATATTTTTTTTTAAAATGTTGTCTCAGTTAATTCCGGCTTATAAAAAAAATTGTTATGCTGAATTAAAAAAGTTTTATATTTTGTCAAATGTTATCGTCTAGTTACTTACTCGATACGTGGTGACGTTGGTGGCATCCGACTGGGGGAGAGCGAGCAGAGCGAAGGGTAGCAGCAGCGCACTGGACATGCGCCGCAGCCCCCACATTACTGTTCACCATCCGTGCACAGTTACGCTTGCCTTGTAAAGAAAACAAACAAATACATTAAGAGGATATGGGACGGCGTTATTTCCATACAAACGCACTCCCTAAACGTGTTACCTTTGTTTTCCCGGTGTTTCGGCTGGGTTGCACCTACTGTGGTCGCAGCCCTATTATTAATTTCATCTAATTATGGAAGGAGGAAATTTAAAAACATATATTCCTTTGTTTTGTCCTTGGATAATGGCATTATAGTAAATAGTTTTATATCCACCGCCGTCATTGTTATACATTTTGATTTTTTCCATAGATTAATTATCATACATAGTAGGAACCTTCGAAAATGAGGAAGATATTGAAACGAAGTTTGACGAATGAAAACAAAACGCTCTACTTTCTAGCCAAAAATCTTTATAGTTGAAAGAAAAATTAAAATCGGTCCAATTTAGAGTAGGAAAAAGGGGAATACGAAGTCATAATTTCGTGTATTTTGTTTAGGTATAACCTGTCTGAGCTAAAGTTGTCCCTTTCGCGTTTTATAACACTTAGGCCTTACGCGATAGTAATAGATTATTCAAATAACTATTCTTCATATTTGTTGCCGATCACGTATCCTCATAATGTTATAATGTTTATGCTTATGCACGCCATTTCAAATTTCAGGACACTATTTTACCTCGTAAATTCAATTTGTGCAATTTTAAATGTTGATTATATTTTGCTTTGGAAACCTTAAAATATTTGTTTGAAAACGAGATGTAGAAACAGATATTTATAAAGTTTGTTTTTCTCATAAAAAAGTGTCGTCTAAGAATAATAATGTTATAAAGCAATATAACCGCTCACAGATATTTGATAAATACTGTAAATTAAAATAATTGTAATTAAATGATAAAAAGCAATTAACTTTGATAACAATATAAATTTAGATAAAATAATATACAATGCCAAAAGTGTTATAGAATTTCGCAATCAATTTATTAACGTTCATTTTGCTAAATGAGAACTTACTGTATGGACATTGTTTGCTTACTTAATTTTCTTAATAAGAGTAAACAAAACAAAGAACCTAAACCTTATATTGTTTAGATACCTATACTAGTATGATCTTATCCATGAAGTATTGGTGGATGTAAAACAGTTAAATCTGTTAAATAATGACAAAGTGTATATTAGTAGGTCATGTATATAAATGATTTACATGAAGGTAGATTTTATTTACCAGAGATTCATTGGATTACCTCTTATCCAATTTAGCTTAAGCCGTATAATGAATGAATGAATGAACCTCAACATTTACTGGCTTTGAAAAGTGTCAATGAAAAATATTGTGATATTCAAAGATTAAAATGATTATGGTGCTGAGAGTAGTGCGGCCTGATTCCGCGTTAGTGAACGCGAGTTCGAGTCCAACTATTAAACTCTAAAATCAGCTTGAGCTTTCGGTGAAGGAAAACATCGTGAGGAAACCATAGCATTGTGGTAGGGCATTTTCTAATAATGCCCGCGTGGCTACTACCCTCAAGTTTGAAAACCTGTCGCCAATTACCAATAGGTGTGTTCCGGCAGCATCACTTAAGAACCAATACCTCTAGGCTTAGTCTGTTTACCATCCTGGACCACATCGTCACTTAACATCAGGTGAGATTGTGGTCAAAGCACTGAACATAAACCGTGTAAAAGTTAAAGGTACTGTGTTCTTTTTACGTTTAATGTTGAGATTTTTTGAAAACACGTCTTGCAACATTATCTGAGGTAGCGATGTATATATAGAGGCGGGAATGCCTTCAGGTTGTAGGTTTTCAGGTCACACAGCGCAGTTGTGTAAACGCCCGCTTTGATCACACACATAAATGTACCTTTGACAAATATCAGTAGATTTTGTTGAAGGAAAACACTGTGACAATAATATAAAGCATGGCGGTTGATAATTTTCTAGTGTTGTTATCCTTTTCCATAAAACTATATTTTTATTTTGATACATATGCATTAATTTCGCCAAGTTGTCATTGCTAGCTTACTGTGTTCGATCATATTGCCAATTAACAATTTTAACATTAGATAAGTAACTTAAAGAAAATAGTACAATAGTCAACAAAGTTACAGACGAATTCTATTGTCGAATTAATTCACTATAGTCGTCATAATTTGTTAAAACCTAATGTAACAAACTTATACTAAAGGTTGCCAAAGAACAGAAATAAATATAAAAATCATATAAATTGTTTAGGTACGTAGATTACGTATTATAAACCCAGTAACTGAGAGAAATTATCTTTTAGGTATTATGTAAGGACAAGGGATTATGTTAAAGCACTGGCTTTATACATTCCTTGGTATTTTGTATTAAACCCCCACGAGTTTCTTATTAAGACGCATGTATTAATTTTCCCAACAAAAAAAAATGGATTTAATCTGTCGGTAATCAAGGTGGTTAAAATAGTGGAACTACAAAGAGTTGTGAGGTACAAGTAGTATTTTTCTTTTACATATTATGTCGTTTAAGAAACCTGAAATTTAATATTAAAATGTTTAAAAATTGTTCAGTATAATCATCTCATTATATTAAAAGTTTTCTACATCTTTTTTTATCGATACATATTAGTAGGTAGCGAGTTTGCTGATAACGAATCTTTTTTGTTTTCTTCGCGTGATAAGAGAAGCAGTGGTAGCGTGGTCGGATAGTGTGTCAATCTACGTCACTTATTATATTGTATATGTACAGTTCTTTGACCACAATTTCACCTGATTTTAAGTGACAATGTGCTCCAGGATGGTAAAAAACCAAGCCTAGAAATACTAGATCTTAAGTAATATTGCCGGAACACACCCCATTGATGTTCGGCGATAAGTTCTCAAACTTGTTAGTTGCCTAGGCGGGCATTATTAGACAATGCCCTACCACATTGCTATGGTAACCTGACGATGTTTTCCTTCATCAAACGCTCAGACTAATTTTAAAGTTGTATAGGTGGGCTATAACCTGTATCCATCGAGGCGGAATTCGACCGTAGTATCAGTTGCACCATCGTCGGTTCAAATCGAATCGAATCCTATTTAAAATTACCTTAAGAGAAGAAAGACATCGTGAAGAAAACCATAGGTAGAGTAGGGGATTTTGTAATGCCCGCTTAGCTAGCTATCATCCTCAAGATTGAAAAACTGTCGTCTAGTAATACTTTGAGAGCCAGTATCTATAGGTTAGCGTGTATATCGGGTTGAACCAAATCATCACTTAACATCAGGTGAAATTTTTCTCTAACGACTAAGAGTATATAGTATTAAAAAACCTTACATTATACTGCATGATCTTGCAGTAAAAACATAATTTACAAAGAGCTAATTACATTAAGATATAGAATCCCTTAAGAAACACTTTTGTTAATATTACACTCAGGATTCAATTCGCCAGTTTACTGCCGAAGCAAATTGGTAATTGATAATTCAGTACGCAACCTAATATAACGGTGATCGTGACTTTTCTGTAAATTGCCCATCTGGCAGGTGAAAGCGAATAGATGCCAGTGGGCCAACCCTACTCACAGGCCCACTCAAGTGTTAACGTTTTCAGAACTAATAAATTTGTAATTTTGTTACCGATAATTACAAAATTCATAAATAAATATTCACAGGTTACTATTAAACATATCTGTCTACCCATGCTACGTCTGGTGCAGGTCGCGGGAATCTGCTGGATGCGGGTGGCGCAATACCGGTCGTCATGGAGATCTTTGGGAGAGACCTATGTCCAGCACTGGACGTCTTTCGGTTGAATGAATGGATGAACAGATATCTACAATAATCTTTATTATTTATATTATATCCTACTTTCTTTTTCGTGTTGACAATAGTGTTGACGTAGGATAAAGGTATTGTACTTACTACCTATACCAGATAAATAATACGTATACTAGAAATCCACTAACTAATGAAAATACAGTGAAACCTGTGTAACTGGAATCTGAAGATATTTCTATTACTTGTAGATCCTTTTAATTTAACCCATTTTCTTAAGTAGGCATTCTTTTTAAAAACTGCTCTACAAATTATCAATGCATCTATCAAAAATATCCAAACTACGTTTTTACATATATATTTTCAAATTACCTATAACTCCAAATAAGGAAATGATACATAAACTCATTAAAGTAAGCAGCGTACATAAAATCTTTTTCCTTTTACATGTTACATTTAAAGTTATTCGTAATAAAACTACTGATTATTTTGTATTATAAAAGGTTTCAAACAAAATCTACAGCTAAAAGAAATAAAATAAATCCAGAGTTTTTCCTTTGTAGTTTATGGAAGAGCCGGCGCTTGGTACTTTATGTAGAAAAAGGTTATAACTAAAATGACACTTTCTATGTGTTCGTTTGAATTACGTCCGCTGAGCCCCCCCGTTTACGAAATATTATGGATTTTGAGCCTTTTTACAAAACTCTTTAGTCTAGAATAAAATATATTATATTGGCCCCTAAAAAGATACATTATGTGGTGACATTAAATGCTTATCATAATTAAGGATTATTAAATGAATTAACATATCTATTTGATTAAATACTTTGTATTTTAAACTTCATATATTTTTTATCATTTCTAGCTATCATTTTCTATAAACCTGCAAAAAAGTTGCCTATTTAGTTCTGATAATAAATCTAACTTACTTATAATAAATCCAAATAAGTTAATTCGATTGTTCGAATTTCTGTTAATTGTAAATAATTATAATTAATATAGTAAATACTGCAATGAATTATTTTGTTTTGCTGTAATGAACGCTTAAAATAACATAATAAATGTAACTGAAATAAAAAAAAAAACTATTATATTATTATCTTTTAATACATTTTATGAAATAAAGTTTAATTTAAAATCATATAAAGAATTTTATTTCATAAGAGAATTGTTCAGAGACAGAGAACAGTTCTATTCCCCATGTGGCGTTCGCTACTTTAAATAACTTTGTTGGAAATTTGCCCGATGTGCAAATACAGAAAGTTAAAAAGAACGTACCGAAGGTTATATACGAATTTCTCACGAACACTTTGTCTTTCGTATGTACTGAAATATTATAAGAATTTATTGCCACGATATTGCAAACTTTATACATTGTGGTAGTCAAAATTGTTGTTAACGATTACTCAAATATTTTATCAATGGTTCAAAATTCGTGCCATCATATTTTATCATTCGTTTATGAATCAATATGGGATTGTTGAGCAGATAATTATTCGAATTACAAGTAGTTAACTATCAAAATTCAAATAAAACTTGATATATTTTTTTAAATCAAATTTTGTGCGAAAACATTCTATGTCTATGATTTGAATACGATTTAAATATACAAATTTGACAGTTTCAATATTAAATTATTAGTATATTTAATGAATTTTGTTATAACAATTTACAGTAGATTATTATATTATAACGAATTATACATTAACAATAGTTTTCAAAATCATACATTTTTATATTATTCTTTAATAGCCCTCTTTAATATTAATTTAAAAATATATTTAATTTGTTTATTCCTATGGCATTTATTTCTTACTATCTATGTCCCCGCAGCTGCGCCTGCGTTTCATATATTCATCACAGCAATATTTTTTTAATATATGGAACCCTAATTTTTTATTACTAAGGTATAATAAAAATATTTCTCAGAAATTCAAGCACTTGCCCGTAAAACTGTGCATTGAATAGGATTTTATTCAATTTTTAAGAGTTTTAATCTTTTTACGCAGTATCCTAATTATTTTCGAAAGATAAAAATATCCTAAGTTACCCGGAGTAACTTTAGCTATCTACCAAAAAAACGTCCTGTCAAAATCCATATAGCCGTTCCGGAGATTACCCGGAACAAACAGATAGACAGAAAATATCTACTTAATAAAAAATAATAATTTTGACATTACAAAAAGACACTTCAATTTTATTTATTAGTATAGATTTAATATATTATTCGGTAAACAATTATGTAACGAGTGCACATACTACATTCAGACGGACGGAGAAATATTTCATAAATAAAAGAAAATATGTGTCCCGTTATTGATTCTAAAGTAGCCCGAATATTTTTTCTTAAATATTTTCATTGTAACGAATTATAGTATAGTTTAGTTGTTCGGCATAAATTTATTTTAAGGAAAAGCAGCCCGAGCTAAGTTTATGTGAAATATTTAGAACTAAGGATGAAAAAAACAGATAACGGCTCATAAATTTCGATGCGGATACTTTTTTTATTCTTGACGGATAGATACAAGCCTAAGATGAGGGTATCATTTTTCATCTTCTGAAGTAGATACGAACGGCCATAATAATTAACAATGGAAAGATAGCTACATATCTACATATATCTACACTAATAAAGAAAATTGAAGTTTCTGTTTGTAATGTCAAAATAACATTTTTTTTTACAAATGATTTACACGATGTATACACAATACATGTACCAAAAATACAATTTCTTAAATTTTTGTCTGTCTGTCTGTTTGTTCTAGGTAATCTCTGGAATGGCTAGACCGATATTAACGGAACTTTTTTGGTAGACAGCTAAAGTTACTCGGGGTAGCTTAGGGTAGGTACTTTTGATTTTAGAAAATAATTAGTAATTAAAAAGTAAAAAAAAAAAAAAACTCATTAAATTGTGAATAAAATCCTATTTAATGGTCAGTTTTACGAGCAAGTGCTTAATTTTATGACAAATATTTAGTTTATGTACAAAAAAATGTAGGAAAACAATTAGTGTTCCGTAGAAAATTTAAACGCAGTAAAGAATATATGAACCGCGGGCGCAACCATGGGCACACAGCTAGTATATTACTATATGTAAAATAGTGTTATAAGGAATATTCGTGATGTTTGCTTTAAGAATTGTCTTTATCGAAGCTTTAAGACGGTTTGATTTATAGCGCATCCAGCGTGTGCCATATCTTTCTTATCTAAGTTCTTCTCCTTATAAGTCAAAACTAGGGTTGCCATGTGGCGGAATATTAATATCTACTTTATTGGTTCACGCTGGTGAACTCACCGGTTCACACTTATTATTTTTTTAATGCTATGTAGGCTCAGCAGCGCTCTGCCCACAATCGAACCTGTTGTTAAGTGACGATGTGGTCCAAGATGATAAACTCACTAAGCCCAGATGCACTGGCTCACAAGTGACGCTGCCGGAACACACCTAATAGAATTTAAAATTGGTAAGTAAAAAATTCTTACCACTATGCAATGGATTCCTCACGATGTTTTCCTTCACTGAAAGCTCGAGCTTTTTATAGAATTGGATAGGTGGGTTCGAACTTACGTCCATCGATATTGAATCCGGCCACACTAACAACTGATCCATCATCGCTTCATTATTTTAAATTTGAATACACAACTAATCTGATAGTTTTTTTGGTTGATGTTTCTAATTGTAGTACAAATATTTTATTAACGCTACCCTCAAAGCAATGTTAAGATTACATTTCATATAAAACAGATATTCGCTATGTACGGTCACGTAAATTCGTATGTTTAAAACTTCGTGCGTAGTAAAGAAACAATTTACACAAATAAACAAAGACTGTTCAAAGTAATTCTTTACAAAGATACCTCAACATTTTTAGAAATTTAACAGTTGAAGTGTTAAATAACTGCTACGTATTACTGTAAATTGAAATCGATCCTTCTCGAACTTCGTATTTTGTTGTGGCAAAATAAAAGTACCTATTACAACGAGAAAGCTCGCAACCATTCCAAAGCACTAAAATGTGAGAATCGTGTAATTACGAGTCGTGCTATATAGGTACTGATAAAAATGTTTTGTGTTAAACGGACCGTTAAATTGGTCTCTACTGGGATATTGTTTACTGGATAGAGTTTATTAAAAAACGGGTTAAATGACTTATTTTTAAATATATTAATAATCCTGTATAACTCATTTCTTTATACTTTATCAGAGGGTACTTACACGCAAAACGACACAAGAAGTAATTTAAAAGATTGTTATATTTTTCATTCGACTTCAATATGCTTTCTTTGATATGAGAGGCCTTTACAACATTGTTTATTAATGGTGGCTGTAAGATGTTGAAAAGATCGAAAAATAATGAAGTTATTTATCTAACAGAGGTCCCTACTTACCAACTTAGTGCCCTTGCAATATCTACAAATCTCCAGGATGCGTAACTTTAGGTACACACGTCAAAAGTTCGGTGAAGTCAACAACATTTAGTCAGTTCGGAATGAACACATCTTAAGGTATGAACGAATAATAGCCCTCCGACGGTGGCCTGGAACTTGTTCTAATTTCCAATTGCTCTCCAATTGTATCCGTACTTCTGTATCCGTCACCAACGTGGTACCTACAGTGAAATTTTCATGCACTATATACACTGCATGCAAGCGCATGGGTTATGTAATAAATCTTTAGATCCGTATTTTCCTCTAACTTAGGTTTAGCTAGGGCAAATTTTGCGGAATTTACGTCTCGAATCGTAGCCCAAGCTGAAGTTAGTACCACTTTGACGCCTTTGCGCTAGTTAGTAGTCTTCCGGCTGAACACCTTTAGCGCTCACCTCAAAAGTTCGATGATGCAGTCAAGGTCCTTACGGTTATCATTTAGCCAAATTGAAAAGAAAAATGAATGCATAATCTAGTCAAAACTGTCAATTATTTCGTGATGGATACCTTAAATTTCAATTATAAAGAAAACTAAGAAAAAAAATATTTATCCCAATATTATATCAAATTTGTTCATTACATCAAATATTTCGTAGGGAAAAAGGTGTGGTAAATGGATCTTCTCCGGAGTAAATCAATCATTCGGTACGGGGTAAAAATGAAAGATTGTTATTTTGATAGGTGATTTATACACTCATAGCTTACGTTATATTTTATGATTTATATAGATTCTTTATATCAGTTGTTTTATATAGCCTTGTAGTTTGCATCGAATAATGCAAACTAGCTTTATTTTGTACGTCATCTAGTAAATACCAATGTACGAATGACGATAGGAATTATTACAGTGCACATCTGAAACTTAGGTTTTTGAAACATATTTACGGTTAAGTTTGATTTCTTTTTAACTATATGAAACGAAGATATGATATATGCTGAGAATATGGTTACTGGACATCCATACTTTGTACTGCCAGGATTAGATATAAAATTATAACCTCTTTATAATTAAGATCTTATTGATTATCAATAACATAAGACAATATGTACAATGTAATTTCATAACATTATATTTTTTTACACGGTATAATCTCAGTGCTTTGACCACAATTTCACCTGATGTTAAATGACGATATGGTACAGGATGATAAACATACTAAGCCTAGTACTAGTTCTCAAGAGATGCTGCCAAATACACTTATTGGTATTTAGCGACAGGTTTTCAAACTTGAGGGTGGTAGCTACCCAGGCGGGCATCATTAGAAAATAACCTACTACCATGCTATGGTTTTCTCACGATGCTTTCCTTCACCGAAAGGTCAGGCTGATTTTAGAGTTGGATAGGTGGACTCGAAACCGCGTCCGTTGACGCAAAATCCGATTACACTATCAACTTCGCCATGTTCGCTTCATCAACTAACTCATCGTATAATAGAATTAAAAATACAATTACATTTATATGAGACCACGGTGTGTACAGAAGTTTTGATTACATAATATGCGAGACAGAAAAAGAGGGATTCATATTAAAAAAATAGGCAAAACTAGTTCTACTTATTCTCCTTGTTGAAATAGGATGATGATTGGCCTAGTTCCGCGTCAACTTAGCATTGTCAATCACAATAAGTCGCGCGCTTTTTGGATCATAAACATAGCACATCCTTTTTCTCTGTCAAAAGAGTATATAATTTACTGTGATTTTTATCAGCACGTTGGACTAGCAACGTGACTTTCCGATAGAATCTAGACTCTCTTCGTTGGTCATAATTCTTTGTATTGCACAACAAGATTAGATTTTTCATTTAGTTATTTAAGCTACCAAGCTAGCTTTAGGAGATTATTGGATGGGTAAAGACTTCTAAGTCATGTCACCGATGTTCTTATATTAATAATGCCAATTCGATACTTAACCTGTTGAGACTAACCTGCCGTTTACGCCAGCTTTCCATTGTTTCCCTATTGTCTCATTTTTATGGGTACTCGACGCATTAAATATAATATAATAAATAAGCATGACTCATTATAATATGCGCGTTCTATGCTCTTTGGATGGGTAAAATATAACCTGCCTAAGTTTTGTCGAAATTTACGGTAATAATGATCCAAACAATGGAAATCATGTTGGAAATTATGTTTATTGACATTAATGGAAATGTAAATATCATGTATGTTTTTTTATGGAATAGGGGGGAACGAGAAAGCGGGTTACTTGATGGCAAGTGATTACCGCCGCCCATGGACACACAACACCAAAGGAATCGCAGGTGAGTTGCCGGCCCTTATTTATAATTATTTTGTTATTTTTAAATTTTGTACTGGGCTTGCACATCTTATCATATTGTCATTAATAAATAAAGCTAGATAATTATATTATTGTTCGAATTGCTGATATTCATCGAACTAATTGTTTTTAATTTATGAAATTTTGATTCTGAATACTACAAATAATTAAAAAAAAAACAATGTTATTTTATAATTTTAAGTTTTCACTTCTGTCCCCAGCCCGCGCTAACTATTAATTAAATTAAAGTTAAAGAAAAGGTAAACAAACTCAGACATAGTTAATTAATTTAAACATTTGTTAACTAATGGCGTTTGAATGTACAATTACATACTACAAACTCTTAAGGGATTTCTATACATACTTTACTAAATGCAAGTAATTAATTATTATTTGTGGTATCTGACATTTCACTTCGTTGAATTCTTTCTTTGGGTAATACTTAATTAAAGTAAAAAAAGTATTTATTAATGTTATCTTCTTTCAGACTATTCTATATATCTAAGCTATATGAAATATGTGCTTCTGAAAGTGAATTTTCTTCTCTCTGAATACTCCACCTACTCATTTTCCTCAGGTTTATTGCGAATAACAAAGACGCCTCGACTATTTCCTGTCGCGGCTCGGAGCAAACTATTTATCCAAGTTCAATTTTGCGAGTTTAGATTTAATTTTTCCCATATAATTTTTGTTAGACGAATCACTGCCGGAGTGAACTTAATAATATGTTATAAAACAAGTAAGTAGTTTTCAGGTATTATTTTATTACTCTACACTTTATACGAATAAAATCCATATTATTTATATTTCTTATCAACAGAAAGATATAACTTATAAAAAATGTACACTTTTTCGAGGTATCAAATTTTAATAGCAAGCTTATGTCAAAGAGTTTTAAAAATATTACTTCAGGCATATGTATTATTATTTACTATATTTTTGATACATTTTATTCTACTTCTATAAGTTATACTCGTAGATATGGATTATCACGTAAACATAAAGGGCATACTCAAGTGAAATGGTATCGCCTTCAACTTTGAAAATGTCTTGTATTAACAAAATAAAACATTGATCAAAATATGTTCTCATAATTTATATAACAACTAGCTCTACTCATGATTTCGTTCACGTTTCATTTATAACAAACTTAATCGGACGAAATTGTCAATCTAAACTATTCTCGAAGCCTCAGGAATAGACAAAAAAAAATTCATTAAAATCGGTTTAGTCGTTTAGGACGAGTTTAGTCACAGAAGATTTATATATAACAACTTTTTCGCAGTGTTATAATTTTATAAAAATTCTCGCCGATATTATTAAGGTTTCTTTCATTCATTTCTCTCTTCAGTTTATTCTTTTTTTATTCATTTCAATATATAGTAGATGTATAAGTTAATTGAAATACACGGGTTTTATAATTGTATATCGCATTTCAAAGTTGACTTACAGGCGACATTTCATCGCGCAGATCGTACCTACCTGAAGGCCGGCGCGGCGCATACTTTACAGCAATTTAACGAGCTTGTTGACTCGTCTATAAAATATATTGAGGCTTTTTATGCGACCATCAAAACGTTCAAGTATATCACACTTTATTTGCTTAATATACATATTGAAGCGTGAAATATACCTTTGGGTATTATTTTTCTAATCTTCTTTGTTGAAACTTTTCTTGATATTTATGTGGCATCCTAATAAAATTGATAAATGAATTCTTTAAAGTACCAATAATCTGTACACTGGAAAACTTAATGCCATAAGGCAGTTTCTAGCAGCTAAACAGCGATAAAGTAGAAATTATATATTAAAAAAGGCTATTCGAAATAAAGAAGAAATAACTGTATAAATTAAAATATACAGACACATATGAAACAAATACATTTATAATAGTATAATATGTATATACTGAGATAATATGCATGAACGTTATGAATGATAATATACAATCTAAATAATTCATGAACTTGTTTAGAAAACCAGTATTTGTACTGTTGCAACATAAAAATGGAAATATAATCGTTTTTATACTTTAATCCACTTCATATGTTTATTATATAGAGAACAGTAATATTACAAAATATAAGGTTTAATCATACGGAATTATAAACAACAAAAATAAAACGACTGCATAATAAAACATATATTTTTAAATAATGGTAAAAAAAATGTTTAATAATAATTTTCAATCAGTAATAACTCGCCATAGTAGTTGTCATTAATAAATGGTGTAGCAAAGATAAAAATAATTATACGCCATTAGAGGGCTATGCTTGGAGTTTCACTGCGTGGTCGAATTAGGAATGTGGAGATCCGGAGAAGCACCAAAGTAACCGGCATTGCCCGAAGAATTGATAAACTTAAGTGGCAGTGGCATTGCTAGCAGAACCGATGCCTGATGGGGCCAACGGGTTCTCGAATGGATACTACGCACCGTATGGGTAGGCCCTAAGGTGGACCGACGACCTGGTGAAAGTCGCGGGAATGCGCTGGATGCGGGTGGCGCAAGGCCGGTCGTTGTGGAGATCTTTGGGGGAGACCTATGTCCAGCAGTGGACGTCTTTCGGTTGAATGAATGGATGGACGGATGCCATTAGGTAATTTTAAATGTTACCAACGGATTTTTGTCATTAAAATTTTGATCATTTTGGAGAATAATGTTTTGATCGGTGTCGTAACTCATTTTGTGTGTATTCTTAGTGACTATATAGTACACCAAGTAACTTTTAATAAGAAATTATTATATGACTTATGATATCTATACCTTATTTGCCTTTCCGGATTTCACGTCTAATCGCTAAAGATTAGACAACATATAAGTAGATTACATACGTAGTATATTGATGCTAGAAAGTGTAGTGAATTATTTGTATTGTTTAATGTTATGTCATAAAAACTTTTATAAATGTGTTTCACGCAAGTCATCGTGACTAGTCGTATAGGAAATATCATTTATATAGGAAGATATAGGAATGTAAAAGCACGTATCTATATTTATAGATATAATTGTGCTTTATCTATATTATTTATAAGCTGTACCCGCGACTTCGCACGCGTGGAATTCAAACGTCCCATCCCGTAAAAAGTTATGTAAAAAATAACATTACGCCCCCCCATGTCATCAAAAAAAAGAAATCAAGAACCAACCAATTAATTAGAATGAAATAAAATGCCATATTTATACCTATTGATATTATAATTGAATTTCAGCTCACTACTTCCAAAAAATGACTCCTTAATACAACGCCTAAAATGCCTAGATGATTATGTGAAAATTGAATATCAAAATATTGTTTTCTTATTTACTATCTATGTCTTAGATATTTATTATTTATATACTATACATACATTTTATATTATGTCATTTTGTTCAATTTCAATCAATCCATCATTATTTTGTTCTCGAATAAGACTAAAACACGTTTACTTAGAAAGTCTTCCTTTATACCAAAGTCGCCGCGAATCATTCAAATTACTATAACTTTTGATTGAGTAGACCGATTTTAATAAAATAAAGTTTTAATGTTACACTGAAATATGCTTTATAATAAGATTTGAATTTTTAAAATAGACTTAGTACTTTTATTGATAACAGCACAAAGAAACAGACAGACATGCGGACTTTTCTAAAAACGATAGAAAATGGGTTCAATTACTTATTTTTAGTCCCTTGCAAGAATTCTTTGCACAAAAATAGAAAATATATAGAAACGTAAAATTTACAATTTTATTATTAGTATAGATAAAACAAAGTCAGATTCGTTACACCATTTATAACTCAAGATCAATTCAATTGATTGTTATGATATGATTTGTTGGCTTTGTCTCTACCTCGAAAAACAGTGGAAAAATTGCACGGAAGATTTTGATTATATCTCGAAAAAGGATTGACTGATTTCGATGGATTTATCTAAGTGAAAACATTTTTTGTCGCGTAGAGCGCTTCTCGGTAGGGGAAAAACTTACAGATTCCCGTTACCGACAACGCTGTAGTGTCAACCATCGACACGCTTTAGTATGTCAAGTATAAGATGGCACTCAGAGATAAATAATACAATTTATACTTTTGCAGTCTATCGTATGTTTTGATTATGAATAAAATAAAACTATATGCAAATTTACATTATTATCGCTCGAAGCGACGATAGATGTAAAAACCAGACAAATATTATGTATGTTAAATGTTAGGTTATGTTAATAATTTCAATGAACAAATTATAAAATTTTAATTAATCATGCCATAATTTAAGCATTAAAAAAACAGTTTTTCAAAGTTTCGAGTTTTCTCTTTTGTTGGCAGTCTCCATATGGCTACGTAGAATGACTCAGGCTGACTAATTGATTCTGAGGCGGTACGAAGTTCGCATAGATTTATAATAAAAACTGAAAAAGAGGTTGAGGTTTGTACCTCAAAATTGTACCTCGCTAATCAGTTAGTAGTAGGTATGTTGTTGTTACATTTTTGTTACACATTAATGTTCTACTATATTGATTTCGTGTACTTATACCTATAATTATTAATCACGAATGAAGCCACGTGTAAAATCGTAGTTTAGATCTAATTATATCAGTAGGTACAATCTTGTTCAATCATAGTTCGTTGACGTTAATTAATTTGATAAGTGATAAAATCCTGTATGTACTTATTAAATCTTAACAAATTCATTTTTCTTGTTATAAATTTAACAAATTTACTAACTATTTTCATTATGTTGGTAACTATGAAAAGAATAGGAATTTTACGAATAAGAATGAGCTGACTATACTGACATATGACGTCAGGCTTTACGTGTTTCATACAAATTCTATGCTAATATTCGTTTTACGCTTGCAGGTTAGAGCTTATACCTCACAAGTTTATTAACCGAATTTAATATTTTTTTCGGTATAAGTATTACTTTTTGAATTGAAAACTTCTTTATCAGCGTTGAGCGATTTTCGGTAGGGGAAAAACTTACAGATTCGCGTCACCAACGCTATGATGTCAGCCGTCAACACGCTACAGCATGTGAAGTATAAAATGGCGTTTAAGGCCTGGTGCTCAGAGATAAATAACAAAATGTAATCAGAGATAAACTGCAATATTTGGCACAGCGCATAAGCATTACCATCCAATATGGCAATGTGTTCAGCTTTCCGGAAACCTTCCCGTCTGGCGGCGAGCTGTACGGCATCCATTATTTATAGTTTTTTTTAGGTAATAGTAATAGTTTTTACTTTAATTTTGTTTTATATTATTTCGATTTTTTGTATTATTTACTTATTTCATGAATAAATAAACTTTTTCAATTATTTGTATTAATTGTATTATATGAAATGTTAAATCAGGTTATGTTAATAATTTCAATTAAGAAAAAAAAAATTTAAAGTAAAAAATACAGTTCCTCCAAAGTTTCGTCTTTTTTCACTTCTGTCGGTTGTCGCCATCGCTGCCTAGTTTTTATCATATTACTCAGTTTGTTGTTTTCAATTAATTATTTAATTATTTGAGTGATTCGGAGCACGGCTTAGGCTGCTTGCTACCTGAGCAACGTGTACAATAGTTACTAATTAATTTGTAAATGTTTTTCTTCAAAGTGATACCTAACTTACTCTTCCTGACAAGGAGGAGGATCCAAAATGTCTAAAACTTTGCTTAACATAAAAAAATAGTTAGTTAGTACATTTTTTTCACAGTGAAAATATACTAATATTGTTATCAATCATTTATCCGATATTAGGGTGTTATGTAGAACAGTGTAAAAGTGTTAATATTTCATCCATTTCAACGTAAAAAAGTACGACACGACATCCTGTCGCGTATCACGTCGCTGGAACGCAGTAGGAATGAAAAGTGAAAAGATGGGCCTAAAATAAGGATGAACGTGGATCTCGCATGATATTCCCAGAGCTTATTTATGTTAAACAAGGTTATTTGTATACATTCACATTTCTACTACTGACAGCATTGTTACTTTGAAATATTTTTGCAAAATTATACAAATGCCCTATAAATAATATTAATATTTGTCAATAATTATTATTAACTTATACGTCGTTTTAGAAAGGATATGTGATCGATGATGAACTTTTGTTAATACTCGTTATCAGCAGCTAAATGCCAAAAACGATTTTTGTTATATCTGTGTAACTAATACACTTCACTTTGTAATTGAAAATTTGTCAGCTACTCGTATTTGACCAATGGTTTCAGTTGACATATCGATATAGAAATGTGACTGATAAGTACTACTGTCTCATTGATATCACTTTAAATCGAACGTATATACATATTTTAGGGAGTGCGCGGTTAGCCCGGTGGACTAATCCGCGTGTCTCATAAACGGTACAACTGAAAGGTCGGAGGTTCGAACCCAGGGTGGGTAACACATTTTTTTTTCGCGGTGCATGCTTTAGTCCGATCCCGTGTTTGCTCCAACTAGGTGGCGGGAGGTACCGGGGGGTTTAGTGGGTAGTGGTCAACGGCGCTTCTCGCCGCGAGTCCCACACTAATCCTGTGTAACAGCCCCTTGCACTTACGTGCGAGAGACTGTCACACATCTTCAGACGCGTTTCAGCCAGTCCTGGAAGGGTACGTCCCTATCAGGTCTGGCTGGACAGCAAGTGCGTAAATGCATACCCCTCGAAAAAAAAAAAAAAAGGTCAAGGATGATGGCGCAGTGCATTGCGCGGCCGGATTCCACGTTAATGGACGCGGGTTCGAGCCCACCTATCCAACATAAAAATTTGCCTGAGCTTTCAGTGAAGGAAAATATTTTGCGGAAACCATAGCACGGTGTTAGGGCATTTTCCAATAATGCCCGCCAGGGTAGCTACCACCCTCAGGTTTGAAAACCTGTCAATCAAATACCGATACGCATGTTTCGGCAGCATCACTCACGAAACAGTACCTGTAGGCTTAGTGTGTTTACCATTCTGGACTACATTGTCACTTAATATCAAGTGAGAATGTGAAATTGTGGTCAAAGCACTGAGGCTATAACGTGTAAAAAAAGGTAATTATTTCTTTAGATCGTACCTCAATGTATAATTATAGTTTAATGTCTAAATAGTTTAGCTCATAACGTTTTCATAACATCAGCTACAATTTATGATAGAAAATATAATTTATTATCAGAGTCGAGAGGGAGACAATTAGTTTTCCTGTAAACACAAATATTTGTATCACTTCGTACCGGGACATCTGAGCGAAGGAAACGAGGTTATACTAACCTCCGGGGCTGACGGCCTCGAGCAATAACTAAATAAAAAACATCGATGAGTTCAAATACGCCAACTTCCTACATTTTAACTCGATCGATATTCAATTAGGTTTGTGTAAGAATGAATGAATACATAATTCAGTGTAACAAAACGAGAGATAATATTCAGATAATTACAACGTTTTCCTGCACACGGTTTCTTCTTTTCAAGTAATACCTATTTTTACTAGGATATTTGACTAGCAAGATAATAACCAAATGGTTTTCTGAGAGATTGAATATCTTAAATATCTAATATCTTGTATATCACACAGCGAATAAAACATTTATTAAATGAAATTCTAATAAGATGAGACAATATTAAGAATTACTGGGTAAGGTGTAAAAACCTTTCCTTGAGTAAATGTTTCCTTTTTTCGAATTGACCTTGACAGCTTCACCCAAGTTTAGAAGCAAGCACTACTCACACTTAGCCGCAGGACCACGTAAGACCGTAAGAGCCCCAAAGTGGTACGGTCTTCGGCTCGGGCTGCCTAAGACGTAAATTCCGCAGAATATACTATAAAGAGGCGTGAAGTGGTAATTAAGCAGGCCAGCATGACAGCGGTGACTGGCAGTGAATTCTATTCAGTATCAATCGCCGCTGTTTTGGATTGTACTGTACTTAACATCAGGTTCAGTGCAGTCACTGTGCTGTGTAATATAAAAAAAAGCAAAACCTACGGTTGATAAGGGACACTACAGATCTCAAGGTTCTTTACATAACCAATGTACCTGCGTGGCGTCTGCAAGTCTGCATGTTCACTACAGATCTTAAGGTTCTTTACAGAAACCATGTACCTGCGTACAGTCTGCAGGGGTGTGGAGGATTCAGTGTAATGCGCACACTACTTTTTTACACTGGACCCCATACACACTAGCTTAACCATTATGCTGGCAGGCTATGATGGATTTCAAAAGGAAATTTATGGCCGTAAAATTTTTCAGTACTGCATGTCACTGTAAGAACATTTCTCAAAGGTTGTCTCACTATGTTTTCCTTCACTATCCGTGTTACCAACTACATTCAAATATAGAATTAGCAAACATTTCGTCGGTGTTTACCGATGTGTGAACTTGCAGTCATTAACTGATGTATTAGCCAGTGCAATTTTGGGCAAAATTCAATAATCTAGTTTTAAAATTATTACTGTTTATTTCATTTCTGTTTATTCTTCTAACCGAGACTGTTACAGCTGAAAATACGAAAGTCTGTATACACACTTTGGCTAACATGACTAACGATCAAATAATATTGGTAAATACAGAAGATCATAGTAAATATGGTAGTTTTGGCCACAAATAAACAAAACTGTTTGAATATAAAGCCTGTGTGTTTTTTGGGGAAAGTCTCTTGTAAACTGGTTATGAAATCCAATTTTACAAACAAGATTTACAAGGTTATTTGTTAAGTAATTACGAAATACACTTGCCACTTGCTATATACAAAGTTAATTGTCTAAATAAAAAAACATTTTGTACAGTGCGTAATTGATTAAAGGTTTATAAATAAGAATGTCAAAAATAATTAAAAATACAGGTCCAAGACAAGAAAAAAACCCTTTTTAAATAAATCATTTCTTAATTTGTTCTTGATTTTTTCGTATTTATTTATTTAAACATTATAAACTGTCATCATGTTAACTGTTAACATGTAAAGGAAAACATTTTGAGAGTCCTCAATATGTGAGAAATATCCTCATAATAGCGAGAAAATAAAATCAATATAAAATATTTTTTTATTTTTCGCAATCACAAAAATGTCAAGGTTTGTCGTGATACCTAACTTCATTCGAGATGTGGCCTTTGGTATGCAGTGGGTCATTCATTTATTAGCAGGTATAATAACATAAAATGGAGTAATAAATATCAAAAAATATTAAATGAGCAGTTTTTGTATATAATAAATATACCTAATTAGTTTCTCGGAAACTACTGTATCATCACTTCACTTTTTAAATTTACCTACAGAGGTGATTTTTCTTTGTTCATGACACGTTTTTAATAATCATAATTTAGAAATTCATTTAGTTATCCTATAATATATGACGCAAAACTGAATTATTATTTTTTTTTTTTTTTTGCTAACTATCATTTGTGTTCACATTAGCACAATAGATATGAGCTAAATACTTAAATAAGAGCAAGCCTTTAAGGCACCAAGCGGTGCTCGATCATCTAGTTCATATATGGGCAACAAGCAGCCCGCGGGCCGCATCCGGCCCGCTGTAAGATATGATCCAGGCCGCGAGACATTTTGAAAAAACCCTATTAAAAAACATATTACATTAGGTTTCAATGATGTTTGCCGCTTCACTCTTTGATAATCGCCGCCACTCGGCTTGCTCGATCAAATTCTTTGAGATTTGCCGCCTCATGGGCGACACATCAAAAGATTTATTGTTTCTCAATTATTCTAAACTAGTTTATTCTAGATTATTCCTTCATTTTGCCTGTATAATAATGCCTGTTCATTTTGCGTGGATAGCCCGAACGTTCGTTCAGTTCTATTTGAGCTACCGAGGTAATAACTTGGACAAGCGATATCCTAGCGAACTGCTGGAGCCGTCAACTTGCTTTGTGACTTTGTGTGCATCTTGAGTAGCTACTAACTATAGTTTGTTATTAAGTTTATTGAACGAAAAGTAAACAAAAATGATATCTGGTGGAAAAAAACGAAAAGTAGATACAGAGGGTCGCCAGTTTCAAGAAAAATGGATTGAAGAATTCTTTTTTATCTTGCACAATGATAAGCCTATTTGTTTGCTGTGTAATGAATCCATTTCAGTAATGAAAGAATTCAATATAAAGAGGCCATTACTCAACTAAGCATGCTACGCTGCACTCACTGGCAGGACAATTAAGAACCGACAAAATCCAGAAGCTTACCGCAAATTTGGGAAAATAGCAACAAATGTTATATAAACAAAGAAAACAACTTGATAATGTTGTGAAAGCTAGTTTTTAGTTAGCTCAAAATTGGCAAAGGCATTAAAACCATTTGCCGAAGGAGAATTTATCAAGAAGTGTATGTTAGAAGTTTGCGGTATTTTGTGTCCTGAAAAGAAAAATGAATTTAAAAAAATTAGTTTGTCAAGACGAACTGTTGTTCGACGTATAGAAATGATGGCTAATGAAATAAAAACAACATTGACTGACCGTATGGCTGGTTTTTAATCATTTTCCATAGCATTAGACGAGAGCACCGATTTGTCTGACACAGCTCAACAGGCTATATTTATTCGAGCTGTTGATAAGGAGTTCACTGGTACTTACGAATTGCTTGCTTTACAGCCGCTAAAAGGAAACACTGCAGGAGAGGATATTTTTATTGAAGTTCAAAAGGTATTCACAAGTTTTGGCTTGCCATGGTCAAAATTAATCGGAGTATGCACTGATGGTGCACCTTCTATGGTCGGCTTGTGCATAGGTTTCATCGGAATTTTGAATGAAAAAGCAACAGAATTAAATGAGCCAAAAGATGATTTGATAGTCCTTCATTGCATTATTCACCAACAGAACTTGTGATCTAAGTCCATTCGACTCCAGAATGTATCGTTATAATATTATCAACGACAGATTTGTATGCAAAATAAGACGGAAAAATTTGAACGTATTAATTACGTTAGTAATATTTATGATACGTACGAGTGATCTTCATTGATATGATGTAGCTTGAATAAAAACCATTATTACCCTTTGATTTGTATCTTAGAAACTGTTATTTGTAGCTAGAATAAAAATCATTCATCCATTCAACCGAAAGACGTCTACTGCTGAATATAGGTCTCCCCCAAGGATCTCCACGACGACCGGTCTTGCGCCACCCATGTCCAGCGTTATATGAATTACGCAATAAGAACGTTTACTGCGTTTTACTGGAGTGCTTGAATTTGTGAGAATTATCGTTGCTTTCTAGTTAGTACCAAAAATAATTTCAGGAAAATAATTAGGTTTCCGGGTAAAAAATTAAAACCCATGGAATTGTAAAAAAAACAAATTAAATAGAAGGTTATATAAGAAGTTAAGTCTGTTCTAAGCTATGAATAAACTAAAAATATTTGTTTAATAATTTGGGTAACGTATTCTGTGAGTAAAAAACGACTATATACTACAAAATAACATATTGATAATTTCGACTATCTATTCCTAGCTTATAAGTTTTAAGTAGATATATAATTCCAGAGTTCTCTTGAAAATCTCTCTAATCCTTAACTTTACCTGCTATAAAAATGTCAGTTGTAATATGTGCTCTAATCCATATAAACGTGTTTAAAACTGAGCTTGAAATTTAAACTGGCAATAAATTTATATTAAATATTAATGGTACTTCTACGTATAGTATTGTAGTATTGTATATATTGAGATGAATGAACGTTTAACAAATACATTGTTAAGCTATTCGTTTTACGCCATTCCAAGAGTATTAACCCCTTGAGCACTAACCTGGCATTTACGCCAGCTTTCAAATGGTTTTCCAAAAACAACTGTTTTCTTATTGTCTTCATATTGTCTCATTTTTATGGATAATCGACATATTAAATTGATTTCTATCATGATTAAAATTCTTGTGTCTCATCATAATTATCATTTCTTTTTCTCAACTCACTATAGGTCGGTGAAGTAGGTTTTCTTCTTCTCTACATCACTATCAAACTTCATCTCTTTATTTACTCCTTTTTTATGTAATACTATTTCGTACATACTCTACCTACATTTTTATTGGCCTTCGTCTATTTTTCTATTTTTCCACATTTCTCTGGTATTCACTTGCGCTTCCTGTCTTCTATTATAATTCGTATATTTATCTTTTTAGTAATGCTTTGAAGTTATATTAGATTATTTTCCACCTAAGGAGATGTGATGAAATATACCTAATAAGCCGATTCTCAACGTTATTTTAAAAATAAATTATCTGTACAAAAATGTCGTCCGCACACGACGCAGTGCGAAAGTTTTCAAGAAAAGATGTATTAATCATAACCTCGTTACGGCATATGCGATCCCCGAATACCAGGAAGAATTCCAACATATTCATATTGAGTTTCCTTGACATGACTTGACAAGATGACATAAGTCATAGGCATGTCGACATATTTGCTGAAATACATAAGCATTTATATTATGTTATAAAGTTGTGGTAAATTTAAATTTAATACCAATTTTGATTTCAGTTACAATAAAATTAGGAAATATTAGTGACTTTACTTGCGTTTGTATTTTTCCTTTTATTTTTTTAAATTATTTTAAAAACTTTGCATAAACCTTAAGTAGTTGCTTCCGCTTTGTAGTAGTCCGCTCTCCGCTTCATATATTAATTTCTAATATAAAGTCAAACTTAGATTTGTCGGTCGCGTTATTTCTGCAAGGTCGAAATTATATACAATAATTTACACTGTTTTTATCAGTTCGGGTTTTTGATTTTCAACTATTATAATTGCAGTCAAAAATATGATTCTAATTTACGAAGCTAATATCATACTATTCTGCATTTTTGACTAATTTATAAGTTTATAACTCAAAAAGCCTCCTAAAAAAACCAACCCACGGGTATTGTCGGGCTACAAAGATCGTTCCAGAATGTCATCTAACGTTGCGTCATTGGCTGCAGGGGAGCGAAATCCACTTGCCTCCTTTTTGGGTAAAGTTTACCCTCGGAGCGACAATACCTTATTTTCGTACTGACTAAATGTTGCTAACCGGAAGGGCCATGACAAATTCACCGAACTTTTGGAGTGAATGTTTGGTAGCTAACTCAATGTCACCAAAGTGAAGAAAATACCTCAGAATTTACTTTAGACTTAAGACCTATGGTGGAGACAAAAAATCTCTTATTGAACCCATGTTCTTGCGTGAGGTGTGCAGGGGTATGATGTGAAACACAAATTCTGTGGAATTTGCTCTAGCTAAACCTATGAAGAGAAGCAGTTCTAGGCGGTCCCTTAGAGAACCCAGTGTGTAGTGTGCAAGGGCCGTGAAGTGCAGTAAATGCATGTTAAAGGCATGAAATTAGCACTCTAACACGCTGGTTGCGGGTACAGAAGCATCCCCAGTTGAGGATCGGCCATGGCACGCACCATGGTTCAGGTTCACACGTTCCATTAGATAACAAAAGACTAACGGGACATAATCTACAGATTGGAGAATGAAGTTTTTTATTTAAAGTGATGATGTTTGAAAAAACTATGTACGGATTCAGAATCTATTACAGGACACATTTTGTCTGTTTATTCATGTTGAGGCAAAGAATACTGACCTGATTTCGGTGAATTTTGATATGAAAGACGAGATGAGGCGGGACGGGACGGGACGCCTGAATTCCATGCGACCGAAGTCGCGGGCACAACCAGTAAGAAA
Organism: Samia ricini; assembly: GCA_014132275.2. NCBI lineage: Eukaryota > Metazoa > Arthropoda > Insecta > Lepidoptera > Saturniidae > Samia > Samia ricini. The sequence continues at coordinate 9,962,859 of AP028159.1, forward strand.
TAAATCTCAAAGTGTTCGACTTTGAACTAAATAATATACGTACCTAAACGAGTGCGTTGACCTTGAACGAAGACTTATGTGACAGACTAGATAATATAGTTACATAACGCAAATAGTAAAGAAATTATTCCTCAACAACACATAGAAATGGGATCGTTATTTTTATAAAGTGTGTACTATAGCCTCAAATGTGCGCGTATAAAACGAAGGTAGTAAAACCTATACGTGGCTATAATTTTTGAAGGAGCACTTATTCGCCTAATAATGTTTGCGCTCATAAAAACGGCTGAGGACTATCTTGCGCTTAATAAATATATATCACGATGAGTGTATATTTTATAACGATCCGATTCGTACTCTGTTAGGGACTCAAATCTTTTTAATACCCTGTCTTATCATATATAAATGGATGTTATACAACAACAATGAGAAAATGACTATTTAGAATATTTTTAATTTATATCTAACGCGCGCACATATATGTGGTAAATAGTATAAATGACAATCTAATAATTGTATTCTAGTATTTTGTATTAACTATCAAAAAGTAATATTCCGAAAGTAAATTAAAATTAACTTACCTAAAAACTTCAAATCATTTCTCAATCTGGAAAAGAACAAAACACACAAATTATTATGACATATTTAATAAAATGTTTGTAAGTTAACACATTAACATATGCTCACGCCTGTTATCGAAGGGTTAGGCAGAGGTGAAATAGCGAACTACACCACCCACATTTCGCCGAGTTTAGTACCGTCCCAGATGTGACAGGGGGCGAGCCTGTCGCCATATCGGGCACAATTCCAAACTCCGGGATGATACTGAGTAGAAAAACCCAACACCACTTGAGCCGACCCGGGGATCGAACCCGAGACCTAAGAACGGCAGTTGCACCGTAATACAACTACGCCACCGAGGTAAAAAGAGGTAAGCTAACACGCCGCCAAAAAAGCACTCTAGCAACCAACAAATAAAACTTTTCAAATTTTTGTCTGTCTGTATGATCCGGTTAATCTCAGGAACGCCAGGTGTAAAACACTCAATAACAATGCCCATTTCATGAGAATTTGTCTACAACATTACAAGTTTCTATTTTTAGCGCGGTATTCTAATTACATTCCATAAATAAAAGTTACACGGTGTAAGCTATATACAAAAAAATGCGCCCGTTTACATTTATCCAGCTGTTCCGGAGATTAACCGGAACGATTGGAGAGAAAAGAAAATTTAAAAATGTGTTTTTGGTATGTACGAGTACATTCATATGTATTTTTATTAAACAATTGAATATTGATATTAAGAAAAAACATTTCAATTTTATTTGTTTAAATGTAGATAATGTTTCTGAATACTTAGGTTAAAATAATTATGAAATAAAATAATATCCCAAAATTATTCTTGGTTATTTAAGGAGTTTGTGATAATTTAAATAAAAATTACCATAGGTACTTTTTTTGTGTTATGCTTGAATGAATTACATTTTTAAGTATAATGCGTAAAGTAAAACATAAATAAAATTTGAATAAGTTAATTTCTTATCTAATAAACAGCGAATGTTGTATAAATATTTTATAACAAACTTGTCACAAATTGTACTAACATGCCAGTGATTATCAAACAATGTTCCACAAAACAAAAAAAAAGGGATTAATACTCAAATACAATATTGTTTTAACATTTTCTCGGAAATATAACACATCGCCATGAAGAACGTGTTTTAATAAATGGTTAGGTTATTCCATAATGATCATTCAAAGGTTTAGTCGAAATATGCCTAGAGAGACTTTTTTGTTTCTATTTCAATTGTTGTATTTAGTTTTTAAGCTGTTGTTCTTATCAAATTAATAAATGAATAATTATCACTTGCTAAATTTGAAAAAAACCTAGTTATACTACCCGCAGAAACCAAAATAAGTATGGTGTTTTATGAAATTTTTTAAGGTTTTACATTGTTCTTCCATTCAAAGTTCGTGTACCTCTAACCCTTGTCTGTACTTTTTTATACAACTATTAGCATTTTATTAAAACTGAAAAATAAGACGAGATGTGAAAATAATACTATGAAATAATATAAAAAGATGTATTGAACAAGAATAGGACAATTCATATATACCATTTGCGTACGGATATATTTATTATTTAAAAAAAAATTAAAATACAATAAATAAACAATTTCTTAATTACCGATTCCAGTAACTAAACTGTCCTGGAGTTTTCTCAGGTTAAAAAAATAAATTACCTATTCCTACTACATAAGCTCACACCTGTTATCCTCGAAAGGTTAGGCAGAGGTGAAATAGCGAACTACACCACCTACATTTCGCCGAGCTTAGTTCCATCCCAGATGTGACAGGAGGTCAGCCTATCGCCATATCGGTCACAAATTCCAGACTCCGGGTTGATAATGAGTAGAAAAATCCAATATCACTTGACCCGACCCGGGGATCGAACCCGAGAGACCTCAGAACGACAGTCGTACTGTAATGCAACTGCGCCACCGAGTCAGTTCTTACTAACCCAGTTTAAAATCGTATTCTGATAGCAAACGATTGTTTTTTTTTTGACGTAATTTATAACTAGTAATTCTAACTTCGTTTGGAAATTTAAGTACGCTTTTATGGTTTAGCAAATCTTATCTTTTTAAATTAAATTAATACTGAACCTTATTAATTAGACTAATTTCCATGTACTGCAAAACAACTCATAACAAATTATCAGTATTAAATTTTGCCAACTAAACGTGATTGAGCTTATTATTATTGTGTATAAGAACATCGGAAACCCAAGATAACGATTTTCATCATTTCATAGTAATTTGTTGGAATTAATAACAATATTAATGTATACGCAGATTATTATATAATCTCTGTTCAATTGTGAGACGTCCACGGTAGCGATTCGAAAACTCATTGGGCCCATCGGGCATCGGTTCTGCGAGCAATTTGCCCAGCCCATTGCCAGTTAAGTTTAGCAATTCTTCGGGCAATGTCGGTTACTTTGGTTCTTCTGTGGATTTCCTCATTCCAGATTTGACCACGGAGTGAAACTCCAAGAATAGCCCTCTCCATTGCCCTTTGCTATTAGGCCCATTGTGAGGGACCACATCTCAGTAATATTACATAATATTCTATGAATTTAAGAAATGCATTAAAAACACCAAGCTGTTACAATTGTTAGAATATCATGGTTATATTTTTAATATACAAATGGACAGAATGCATGCAACCTTTTATTCAAGCCGAGTAATATTCTTTTAATAAAATTTTCCTATCCTGTTTCTGTTGCCTTTTTTAAACTAAATACAAAAATCTCATCTAGAACCTTTTACCGATGCCGCCGTCTATCTATTAACGACATATTATCATAATAAAGTTCAATATAAAAAGAGATCTTTTCTCGATAGTAGGTAAATTACACCAACGCATAGTTGGGGACAAATTTTAACTCAAGAATATGATAGTGATAGGGGTTTTGTGCTTGACTATATTGCGACCACCATACACGTGGAAAAAAAACACTCGTAGCGACGTATTTCGGCGGCATCGATCAATGTAGTGCCAGCAGTTAAAGGGGTTGTAGACCTTTTTTTTTTTTGTTTTTTTTTTTTTTTTGACGGGGGGAAATGCATTTACGCACTACCCTTATCTATTGTATTTGAAGGATCAGAGTCCCCCAAATACAATAGATAAGGGGGCACGGAGTGACGAGTTCCGTGCCAGTGTGGGACTCACCCGGGCGAGAGTCGCCCGGAAATACCCACTAAAACCCCCCGGGGCCGTCCGCTGCATTTGGGATGGGGGCGACACGGGGTGGCTTTCGCAAGCACCGCGTCGCCCTCTGCAGCGAACCCACCCGGCCCGTCAGTGCAATGGCCCGGTGGGGATGGAGGAGAAAAGTTCCCCTCCACCTCTTAGCCCGCCTCAGGAGAGGCATGACCTATGGTCAAACAACCAGGGGGCGGAATAGGTTTCCGTCCCCCATAAAGAGAAAGGGGAAGAGTTGTAGAGAGCAGTGGCGGGCAAAGGGAACAGGGGGAAGAAACCCGCCACTGCTTTAAGAGAAGTAGGTCCCTCCCCTTCACTCGTCTTGTCTCAGTCGACAAGACGTAGGAAGGAGAGGGATACCTGAAGAAAAACGAAGGAAAGAAAAAGAACCAAGAAAAGAAACACAAAAAAGAAGAATACGGCACAAGCCTCCACACACACAGAGAGACCCCCCCCCTCTACGGCACACGCCACCAACACCCCCCCACTTCTACGGCACACGCCACCCCCCCCCCCCCCCCCCCCCCCGGCACGCCTACATGCGGAAGAAGCTCCGCACGTAGCGTGCCCACCGCCCCCTGGGCCTCTTGCGCCTCCGAGGATCCGCCCCAGGAAGTGGGTTGTAGACCTACCTAGAGGTTTAATCGTGGCAGGATTAAGGCCGATTGTCGATATATTCTCATTTACCGGCAATCATCAGCGTTATTGGACTATAATTTATTTAACATCAGATCATGTGCAGTCATTTTGTAAAAAATTGTAAAAAGTTAAACACTAAAAAATACCCTATAATCAACTTGTAGTTTCAGCGCGACATTTTCCATTAGTGAATACATTGTTGTACTTGAATATAAGACGTCTTTTTTTTAGCACGTAAACTGATTCATCATTTAACTCTTGAGCTACAAATTATTTATATGACAATTAAGTCGTGCTTCTATGCTCTGCTTAGCATAAAAGAAAGGTTTATGTAACACGATACGGTTAATAAACGAGATTTTAATAAATATCCTGTGGATATTTACCTCAACCTCAATTTACCATATGTACCTCAACGCCAAACGCCAATTCATTGAAAACGTTTCAATCGTTTTAAAGTTATCAAGAGAAAAAAATATATATCCAAATATTTCTTTAATATATAATATAATTTATATTTGAATTTTACATGACAAAGTTTAAACAAGTGTTAATTTAATAAGTAACAACATTCTTACAAGGTTTTCTTTTTTAGATCTCCCATTATAATTAAGGTAATAAATTAATTTACGCCTATGCGATGCATTAAATGGTAAAATCAAACTGTTTAACTTTTTTAGTGTCATTTTATGATGTATAAACTACAAATGATTAATTAAACTACATAAATTACATAATTAAGGTAAATGCATAATTGTTTATTGTTCTACGGAATCTCTATTATACCTTTTAGTAAAGCTCCGTTATCTGATAAGTAAATGGATCCCGTAATACCTTTTGCTTTTTCACTAGCCAAAAACAAAACAACATTAGCGATTTCTTGAGGCTCAGAAATTCTATCTAGCGCTGTTCCTTTCTTCTTTGTATTCCACACAACTTCTTCGTATTTTTTTAGGATTCCCGAATGGACCATAATATTAGTTTTAACTGGACCTGGATTAACTGAGTTAACACGTACTCCGTTAGAAGCTAACTCTAAAGCCACACATGTTGTAAAATGGTCTTGACCTGCTTTTGATACAGCATAAGAGAAACCCCCAGTTACAAAAGGAGTCATCGAAGATACACTGGATATATTTACGATGTTGCCTTTACTTTTCACTAGGTGCGGTGCAGCAAGGTTAGTCATGTAAACAGCTGATCGAAGGTTAGTTGCCATAGCAAGATCAAACGTATCCATAGCATTTTCACTGAGAATGCTGGCGGTACAACCGATTCCAACATTATTTACTAAGACATTGTGGAGTGCGTATTATGTATTACGAGGGCAAGATGAAAGGAAATACGATATTTGTTGAACGGTATAATGAACGACTATTAAGAATGACAAATGTGTAATGAATGTGTAGTCGCAGCTACAAAGTTCTTATAATTATTAGCAATTAATAATATTTACAAATCATGGACGACCATCGATGCACCGGAGTTGACATATGATTGGTCGTCGCATGCAGCTATGTTAAAAGGGGCGTATCACAAGTTCTTTGTTCGTTAACGAGTCTTATCTTTCGAGGAGCGTTTAAGCTATCCTTGTTACTAAGGATAGTAGATCCACCAGTAACGCGACTTAGTGGATCCGCTACACCACTCCCCCGCCGAGACCGTTACTACGGGCGAAATCTTACGCGACGGCCACTTCTCAGTGTCATTTCACTCGGGTGATCTTGGATCATCTTGGTTTGCTGGACATTCTCAGAAACGTCTCGGGAAACAAAGGCTGGTTTCAGGCGATCGATCGAAATACGCTGTTGTTTTCCCTGAATGTCTATGTCGAAGGTCTTCTGGTCACGATGTAACACCTTGTAAGGACCCAAGTATGGTGCTTGCAATGATCTTCGTTCAGGACCTTGGCGAACAAAAACATGGGTGGTAGTAGCAAGGTCTTTCGGTATGTAGAATGTCCTACTTGAATTACCGTGCCAAGATGTTGGTTGCGGTGTCAGCTTGCTAATGTGTGTACGCAGTCGGCTCATGATGTCGGTTAAGTCAACCGGTGCTTTCGTGCTCGGAGTGATGAACTGTCCAGGCAAACGGAGTGGCTCACCGTAGACAAGTTCAGCGGTAGATGCGTCAAGATCTTCCTTCCACGCGCTGCGGATTCCGAGGAGAACCCAAGGTAGGATCTCGACCCAATTGGATGACGCGTGACAGGTGATTGCAGACTTTAGCTGGCGATGTAATCTCTCGACAAGACCGTTTGCTGCGGGATGGTATGCTGTGGTTGTATGGTGAGTTGCACCAACCAGTGTAGCCAGATCTTTGAAAGTGCATGACACAAATTGACGGCCGCGGTCAGTGGTAATGTGCTCTGGACAACCGAAGCGTGCGATCCATCCGGAAACTAAGGCAGTGGTGCAACTTTCGGCTGTTATGTCCTGGAGTGGGTATACCTCAGGCCAACGTGTAAAGCGGTCGACGATCGTGAGGCAGTACTTATATCCAGAACAAAGAGGTAATGGCCCAATCAAGTCGATGTGGATATGACGAAAGCGAGCAGATGGTGGCTCGAAAACTGTCAACGGTGCTGAGGTGTGTCTAGTTATCTTACAACGTTGACATTGCTGACACTCTTTGACCCACTGTCGACAATCTTTCCGGATACCTGGCCAAACGTATCTCTGGGTGATCAATTTGACAGTTGCTTTTCCTCCAGGATGACTTAAGTTGTGGAGTGTATCGAACAACTGTTTGCGGAATGACGGAGTGATGTATGGACGTGGACTGTTGGTGGATACGTCACAGTAAACCGGCACTCCTGACTCTGCTGCACTCACTTTCTCCAGCTTTAAGGCAGAACCGTTCTCTAGCAAGTCATGCAGTTCCTCATCTGTATCTTGCGCTTTTGCTAGTTCGTGGTATTCGAACGGTGCAGCGAGAGAATTGATGCGCGACAGGGTGTCTGCGACGATGTTGTCTTTCCCTGCTATGTACCTTATGTCAGTGGTAAACTGACTAATGAAGTCGAGGTACCGAAACTGGCGAGGGGAACAATTCTCTCGGCGTGAAGCGAAAGCGAATGTTAGTGGCTTGTGGTCCGTTATGATCGTGAAAGGTCGTGCTTCCACCATGTATCTGAAGTGTCGAATAGATTCATATATGGCCAACAATTCACGATCATAGGGGCTGTATTTTTGCTGTGATGGACTCAGCTTCCTTGAGAAGAACGCCAAAGGCTGCCACTCGTTTTTTTTCCACCTTCCTCTTGCGTTGTTGCAACACAGCTCCTATCGCCGAGTCGGAGGCATCCGTTTGAATCGACAATTCTGCTTGCGAGTCTGGATGCATTAAAAGTGTGGCATCAGACAAACTTCGCTTACATGCTTCGAAAGCCTCCAAAAGTTCTGGTGTCATCTGGACTGGTTGAGAACCTTTGGTTTTTGGTCCGGCAAGGAGTTCGTTCAAAGGAGCTTGTAAGGCAGCTGCATTGGGGATAAAGCGACGATAAAAATTTATCATTCCCAAGAATCGTCTGAGCTCCTTAATGGTCTTTGGTACTGGGAAGTCGCTAATGGCTTGCACCTTAGTGTGAAGTGGCTGAATTCCTATAGCTGATACGGTGTAACCCAAAAAGTCTACCTCAGACTGACCAAAGGTACACTTGCTGGTGTTTATGAGGACACCGTATTGTGCGAGTCTCTCGAACAACTGCTTGAGGTGCTGCTGATGCTGACTGCTGTCAAGACTGGACACCAGGATATCGTCTAAATAATTGTAGCAGAAGTCCATACCCCGGAGAACCTCATCCATGAAACGCTGGAAGGTTTGAGCGGCGTTGCGAAGTCCAAACGTCATGAATGGGAATTCAAACAAGCCGAACGGTGTTGTGATTGCGGTCTTGGGTATGTCTTCTGGAAAGATCGGTATTTGGTTATAGGCCTTGACTAAATCCACGGTGGAGTAGATGGTGGTACCTGACAGTTGGTGAGCAATGTCTTGGATGTGCTTGACAGGGTACCTATCCGGGACTGTGAGTGCGTTCAAGGATCTATAATCCCCACAGGGACGCCAACCGTCGTTCTTCTTACGCACCAGATGCAGCGGTGAAGACCATGCGCTTTCAGATCTGCGTGCTGTGCCACTCAGCAGCATCTCCTCAAACTCTTGCTTCGCTATTTTGAGGCGCTCTGGGTCTAAACGACGAGGTCGGCTGGATACCGGTGGACCTGGTGTGGTGCGGATGTGATGTACTGTGTTATGTTTGGCTGTACTTGTTGTACCAGCAGGGCGAGTGACATCAGGGTACTCTCGCAGAAGACGGTGGTAAATGGTGTCATCCGTAGCGGTGCGTACAGATGAAATAGCATCTGCCGAATCGTGAGATGGTGCAGAAACGGTCATTGCGGTAACTCCATCTATCAGACGTTGATTGCGGCAGTCGACAGCTAAGTTGTAGTAACTTAAGAAGTCGACTCCGATAATGGGCTTTGAGACGTCGGCGATGATGAAACGCCAAGTAAATGCTCGTCGAAGTCCAAGGTCCAGTGATAGTGGAAGGTAGCCATACGTCGAGATGATAGTACCATTTGCAGCGAACAACTCGTACTTTGTCTTGATTCTGGGCTCCCGAACAGCGGATCGCGGAAAGACGCACAGGTCTGAACCCGTATCTACAAGATATTGCACCTTCGTTTTGCGGTCCGTGATGAACAGGCGGCTAGAAATTGCTAGGCAGTCGTTTACCGCCACTAGTGGCTGCCCTGACAGTTTAACGACGGCTTGTTGTAGCTACAGGGTTTGGTGCATTTCTGTGCCTGCTTCCCAAATCGGTAATGGTACCAGCAGTAAGGATGATCTCTAGGCCTGGAACGCGAACGGGATCGATGCCTGGGTGACTGTCTTTCTGATCTTCCGGAGTATGAATATGAACGTCGATGAAGTTCCATACTCATGGCTTCCAGCTTCTGGGTAAGATCTGAAACCTTCTGTGTCAGCACATCAATCGCAGTGCTAGTTGATCCAGTAGTAGTAGCTAATGACGTACTAGCTACTTGCCCATGCACTGGCACTGTTACTTGCATCGTTACTGGCACTAAATCGTGGATGCGATCTGCAAGTTCGGCTAAATCTTCAAGACTCATCTTGTTCTGCGAAGCCACAATCGTCTGAAGGTTAGCTGGTAATCTACTCGACCATATTGTGCGGATGAAATCAGTCGGTATATTCGCTCCAGCAAGGTGTTGTAGATGGCGAAGAAACTGTGAAGGTTTCCTATCACCTATCTCTTCGTGCATCACCAGTTGCTGAATCTTCCTCTCTTGGGATGCTGAGAGCCGTCTAATCAACTCGGTTTTTATTTTATCGTACTTTCCGAGGGTAGGTGGAGAAATAATAATATCTCTTACCTCGGCTGTTATATGTGGTTCCAGCTGCTGAAGCACATAGTAGAACTTGGTGCTGTCCGCTGTTATGTTAGACAACACAAACTGACCTTCGATTTGGGCAAACCACAGTTCTGGATCGTCAGCGTTGAATGACGGTGCCTTCACACCAACACGGCAGGCTTCCTGAGATGTTGCGGTATTTCCTTCCATCCTTCTCGAACGTCGGTGGTCACCAGTGTGGAGTGCGTATTATGTATTACGAGGGCAAGATGAAAGGAAATACGATATTTGTTGAACGGTATAATGAACGACTATTAAGAATGACAAATGCGTAATGAATGTGTAGTCGCAGCTACAAAGTTCTTATAATTATTAGCAATTAATAATATTTACAAATCATGGACGACCATCGATGCACCGGAGTTGACATATGATTGGTCGTCGCATGCAGCTATGTTAAAAGGGGCGTATCACAAGTTCTTTGTTCGTTAACGAGTCTTATCTTTCGAGGAGCGTTTAAGCTATCCTTGTTACTAAGGATAGTAGATCCACCAGTAACGCGACTTAGTGGATCCGCTACAACATCAAGCTTTCCAAAATGTTTAATTGTTTCATTCATAACTTTTTGTACATCTTCGTCTTTAGTTATAGCAACGTCAAACGTCATCGGACACCGACCATTGTTTGCACATTGCTCAGATACACTTTGGAGTTTGTCATTATCTTTTCCTATTATGGTAACATTGGCTCCATATTCAGCGAATTTTATAGCGATTGCAGCTCCTGTATCAGAACTTGCTCCCGTAACTAAGACAACTTTGTCGGTAAAACTCATGTTCATATATTACAGGGACAATATTAGTTCTAATAAAATATAATAGTAAAGTACTTGCTTTTATACTTGTGCGATATATCTGCATTACAGTAGATATTGTAATAAATCTCATTATTATCTACTGCTTATCTAGATGTATGTATGTGATAGGGTTAGCGTATACATAAACAGTCTCGGGAATTTAATAATATAGTTAATGTAATAATAAATAATAAAAATTGTGTATTTTGATAGACAATGTGACAGCAGATATAAAATGATTAACTTTACAACAAAATAAAATTGTACACATGTAGGTAGTCATGGGGCATCTCTAATCGGGGAGACTCTACTCCCCGATTATAGATGGTAGGGGAGATGCGTAAAGGCGTTACCCCACTAAAAAAAAAGCAGCCACGGAGACTCCCTGACAGAAGTAAAAGCTCGAAACTTTAGCAAATTGTTTTTAATATTTAAATTTCATAATTGTTAGATTCTACAATAAGGTTTCGTGGCACATGACTGAATTATCTGATAATAATTTCAAGGACTATGTCAAAGTAAGTTTTACATTTTAAAAGGTTACAAAATTACGAAATTATGTCTGGAAATTATACCCCTTTCAGTGTTTGTATAAAATCATTTATAAATATAATATTATTTTATTAATTAACTATACCTGATAATTATGTCTAATCTTATCAATTAAGTTTTATATAAAACTAATGTGTAATTATTTTTTATTAATTGTACTTGATAACGTCCACAATTATTTCAAAACTTCTAACTTAACACTTAGAAGTTACTTTAAAAGGTTTAAAGGAAAATTCAATAATTATTATGGAATGTGGTCCTATACCGCATCGATCGGTGTAGGGTCAAATGTACCTATCTTATTTACAAGGAGTTTGAGTTTTTGTTAAAAGAGGTGTCGTGGTGGAACCATAATATGGTGGTAGACCATTTTCTAATTCCCGCCTAGCTATGTTACCTCCCTTAAGTTTGAAAATCTGTCGCGAAGTACCTACCTACACAATTGTATTTTTGCTCATCACTCTATGCTTAACGTCTAACCATATTACATAAGAGAACTATCAATGGATCAGAATGAACTAATCTCAATATATGTAAACAATGATGTATTAATTCGTAATAAAGTAGGTGTTTGCGCATTCCTCTGTAACAAGCCGCGCCCCGCGAAAGAAGACTCTCACCTCTGAGGTGCCCATAACCTCCCATCGTCAGCTTCCGTTGTATTTTTAACGAAGTTTACTTTCTCAGTATTTACCTAGAGATATTCTTCGTTTGGTTCCGGGTCCACCCATGTTGAAATCCCGCCCTGTTTTTTTTTTTTAAATAGACTCTCCTTTCTCTCAATTTTTAATAGAGTTATATTTCTTTCAATATTTTCACGTTTTCTTCCTCAAAGCGGCCCACACGTGAGCCCCTTCAGCCTAACTTTGTAGAAAGATTGTTTTACTCGCAGAAGACAAGGTTCTAAATCCTTGGCCTCAGTTTGAGAAGACAAACACGTTCCTGGGAATATGAGGTTTTGATAGTGGTGGAAGGTACATGTTGCATTCCGCCTACTTGGCGGCAAGGTGAGTGTACACCGAGCTCGCCTTTGATCCGTACCGTACCTACTCTGATAATTACAGGAATATGCCTGATATATGGAGATATACCTGGCCATGCCATATATGTTGACCTTTGGAGACGCCCGCCATCAAACTGGCATCAAACATGACACCTGAGTGGCGTCAGCATCTGTTGATAAAAGTTGACAGTCTTGCCTAGGATGGACCACGAGTAGATTCTAGATATCGTAACCCGAATTAAATTAGCTATAGTTTATTATAACATTATTTTATATTATATTATAACATTATATATTACAACTATTAATAGCTTAGCTATTAATGGTATATGTTACAGTAAATTACAATGTTGGTGAACTAATAAGGAAAATAGAAATCATGTATTTTATTTTGATTACATAATGCAAAATAAGCACATATTACATAAATAATAGTCTTATTAAATTTTCCAACAAATAGATGATATTTTGTAAATAATTTTGTAAATAATAGTTTATCGTTTTATATATGAATTCGTATTAACTGGATAATTATAATTCTAGAGCCACACATTTTGTAAAATGGTCTAGACCGGCTTTTGATGTAGCATAAGTAAACATTCCCTTTGAAATCGTACTCATCGAAGCTACGCTGGATATGTTTATAATGTTCCCTTTAGTTTTCACAAGATGCGGTGCTGCAAGATTAGTAATGTAAACAGCTGATCGAAAATTAGTTGCCATGACACGATCAAATAGATCCATTGCATTTTCATCGAGAATAGTAGTGGAACTGACAGCTATGCCCGCATTATTTATTAAAACGTCAAGTTTTCCGAAACATTTAATTGTTTCACTTACAATTCTTCGTACGTCATCATCTTTCGTCACATCGGCTTCGATTAGTAATGGTGCCGTACCAGCTTTTGCACATTTCTCAGTCACACTGTCAAGTTTCTTCTTATTTCTTCCTACTATAGCAACATTGGCTCCATGCTCAGCGAATTTTATAGCAATTGCAGCTCCTATACCAGAACTTGCTCCCGTAACTAAGACAACTTGACTGGTAAAGTTCATAATCATGTACACTTACGGCCGATATCAATTTAATAAGATATAAAATGAAAAAAAAAAAAACATTCTTTTATACTCTTGCTGTATTATAATACATCCGGAAATAAATCTTATCAGTAAATAATTATGAATGACTAATGCAGAAAGTGAATCATAAGACTATACGATATATTTCAAATCTATACTTATAATAAAAGGCTAAAGGCTAAGACGAAACATCAAAATTTCAAGTGAAGAGATGACGATATTATTCGCATCCTACCCATAGTTTACTTTTCGCCGGATGATCCGGACGTCGCCGATGTGGTACTACAGGGTATGGAACTTTTCATTCCAAACTCAATGGTACCCATCGGAGGCAAGTCTCAGCCCTGGTTTAGACGCATATGCAAACGTGCCTTTGATTGTGCATGAAATAAGCCTCGTTTTATTAATACTTCCATTTAGTATGTTCATTGGCATAATCCCTGACTAGTGCCAACTTTCCGGATTCAAAATATTATCAAAAAAATTGTCCACCGCTGCTTTGTTGAGCTTGTTTATCGCAAACTATTTCACTATCACGTAACCAACGAGTAAGAATATAATTATCATTGTCACTGCAAACCTATTTTGTATCGTATAATTATCAATATTCGACATATTGCTGTATTTTTCACTTCCTTTTTAACACTTATTTTACAAGTTTGACTTGTATCTCAGCAGATCTATCATTAGAAGAATTAAAAGGTAAATGATATCCTTCCCTGTGTGTCGTAACAGGCGACTAAGGGATAAACCAGGGTATAGGTAGAAGCATCCTGGCAATCAATCCCTTATTGGAGGAGACTAATATTCAACAGTGAACGTCTATATCAGTTGACTGATAATCATGAATAGTAGTTTGGTAACATCAATTTCTAAACATACAACTGAAGAGAACGGCGGTCGATTGTCACATATTGTTTTTTTGGAAGGTCGAGACAATCAAAAAGTATACGCGTCGCCGACGCTAAAGTTACTACACAAACTTTTTCAACTTGTAACTATTTCTGATGTCGAGTTATTGATAAAAGAAAAAGTTGGCCCCAACAAATTTATGTTCGTATGTAAATGTAAATTAAAGGCTCCGTCAGACAACTTTATGAATTGAAAGTACGGTTGGGACATATTCGCATTAAAAACTCCAAGTCTGCCATTTACGAGAAATTCTTTCTATCTTTGCATCTAAAGCATACCAGGCATAATATCGCTAAAACTGTTTTATTATCAGAACACCCGCGTGTCTGATATGGGTTAATATATAAATATGATATCATAATATGTTAGTCATAAAAGAAAGTTAAATGCTTCAAAAGAATACAAAACTTTTGGTTTTACACACTTTTCTTCTTTCTTAATTATTCTTAAATATTTCTTAAATATTCATTATTTCAAAAAAGTTTTATGACGTTATATTATTGTAAACAACATCATAAATATTTAAATAAAAAGACATTCCTTTTTTCTGTTAAGCCCTGCAGTGCAAGAACTATTCAAATTTGCATAATAATAGATACTGAATAATGTATAAAGAGACAATAACGAACTTATTTGTTTTTGTTTAAGAAAAAGTGGAAGTTGTAACGATCGGTCAATATTATAAGGTGGTGGGTAAATATTGTTTTTATAATAAATCAGTCTGTCGCTCACTACCGACTTTCATTGACGTTACACTGGCAACGAGAACGGATTATTTATTTTTATCGGTTGTAACTTGTACAAATCTGTTAAAAAAATGCCTATCGGGAAAATAGAACCTTTCTGTTTGAGTTCTAAACAGTGGCCGGCCTACATTCGTCGTGTAAATCAATATATTATGCTAAATGAGATCGGTGATGCATTGAAAGTACCGTTGTTAATAACCGTCGTCGGGGAAGAAACATACGCGTTAATGTGTGACTTGTGTTCGCCTAGTTTTCCGGAAAGTAAAACATATGACGAACTAGTGAAATTAGTAACGGAACACCTGGAACCTCAACGTTCGGAAATAGCCGAGCGTCACACATTTAGGTTACGTCGGCAAGGTACTGGCGAGTCCCTTACAGAGTACCTACAAGCATTAAAACACCTAGCAACTACATGTAACTTCGGTAAATGCAGCTCGTGTTCAACTCTCGAAGAAAATTTACGCGACCAATTCGTATCAGGTTTGACAAATGACTCAATGAGATCGAGAATCTTTGCAGAGAAATCGATTCAATACAAAGAGGCGGTCGAGCTGGCGCTGGCTCTGGAGGCAGCGGAGAAGCATGCTCAGGTGAGCGGCTCAATAGCGTCGACGGCGGCGGACTCATCGGGGACGACGGGTGGCGAATTGGGCGAGGGCCTACATTACGTGCGCGGCGGGCAAGCCGGCTCGCGTGCGCAGCCACCGCGAGCGTCCGGTGCAGGCGGCGGGAGGGGAGCTGCGAGCACACGCATGCGAGCTTGCTGGCGCTGCGGCAAGGCTCATATGGCAGAGAAGTGTAAATTTAAAAACTACAATTGTGATGAGTGTGGCATAAAGGGGCACTTAAAAGTGATGTGCAAACAGGGGCGTAATAGTGGTGGTCAACATAATTATATGAGTGAGGAATCGGACGAGGGTATGTTTAACATTGAATTTGTAACTAAAGGCAACAAACCGTATTTTATGAAAGTAAATATTGATGATAACTATATTGAGTTTGAACTAGACACAGGTAGTCGTATCTCAGCAATTAGTGATGATATGTACACACGCTTATTTTCATATAAAAATATTAAAACGGATAATGTAATGTTACGTTCCTATTCAGGTTCACGGATTGAATCACTCGGTTACATTGAGGTAGACATTTTGTTAGGCGATGTTAAGGTCAAATCAGTGCCACTTTACGTCATTAAAGATGGAGCGCGGCCCATATTAGGTCGGGAATGGATGCGCGCATTAAAAATTACAAGAATAAACCTCAATGAAATCTCAGATGATGAATTCGTTAACCAGTTGTGTAAAGAATTTCCACAAGTTTTCTGTAATAAACTGGGTACTTGTAAGGGTTCTATTAAACTACAGCTGTCTGATAATGAACCGGTTTATGTACGGGCGAGACCGGTACCCCTGGCACTGCGCGCACGCGTTGAGCGCGAGTTGTCTCGTCTCGAGGCGGACGGTTCGATCTATCGCGTTGACTATTCCGACTACGGAACCCCAATAGTTCCCGTTGTTAAAGCAAACGGTGATATACGTATTTGCGGTGATTACAAAATTACAATTAATCCCAAATTAAAAAGAGATTATTACCCTTTACCGCGCATTGAGGAGTTGTTCGCAAACCTTAGTGGGGGTGAAAAGTTTACCAAAATAGACTTGTCACATGCGTATGAACAGTGCATTTTATCGGTAGAGTCTCAGCCTTGTACGGCAATTACTACACATATGGGTACATTTGCGTATCGACGTACTCCGTACGGCTTATCGGTTATACCTGAAAAATTCCAAAAAATGATGGAAGAAATGCTGCGCGGGGTGCCGGGGTGTGTCGTGTTTCTTGATGATATTTGCGTGACTGGGGAAAACATGCTGAGTCATAAAAAGCATGTAAGGCTTGTACTCGAAAGGTTACGCGATATGGGTCTTACTGTAAAGTTAAATAAATGTCGATTTCTACAAAACAGTGTCAAATATCTCGGCTTTATTATTAATAAGGAGGGCTTGCGGCCAGATCCAGAGAAAATGGAGGCCATTTCCAGTGCACCTAGACCTCAAAACATATCTCAACTTAAAAGTTTTTTAGGAATGCTGAATTATTACGGACGATTTATACCTAATCTAAGCACTTTATTACAACCCTTGCATAATTTGTTAAAAAAAGATGTCAACTGGAAATGGGACTCCAATTGCGAACGGGCTTTTATAGACGCGAAGCAATCTCTCCTGAGCGAACGGGTTTTAGCACATTACGAAGAGGGGCGCGAATTAATACTCTCAGTAGACAGCAGCGCGTACGGGCTGGGTGCGGTACTTGCACATCGCTATCCGGACGGTAGCGAGCGGCCGGTTAGCTGTGTGTCGCGCACACTCAATGCCACAGAGCGTAATTACAGCCAGCTAGATAAGGAGGCGCTTGCAATCCTTTTCGGGGTCATTAAACACCACCAATACGTGTTTGGAAGGCGGTTCATATTACGTACTGACCACCAGCCGTTAACACACATTTTCGGAAATAAGCGAGGAATCCCGCAGACGGCGGCCAGCCGATTGCAGAGGTGGGCGGCGCGCTTGGCCGCATATGATTTCACTGTAGAATTCGTGCGATCGGTGAATAACGGTCCAGCCGATGCTTTGTCGCGACTACCGTTACCTCGGGAAGGTTGCTCCGTGGATACAATAGGATACATAAACCTAATTGAGGATACTTTGCCTATTAATTTTAAAGATATTTCAAAAGAAACAGAACGCGACGCGCTATTATGTAAGATAAAAGGTTATGTTCTGTTCGGTTGGCCGTCTGTCCCTAGTTGTGACGCGGAGAAACCCTATTTTAATAGAAAAAATGATTTTGTAGTCGATCTGGGTTGTATTATATATAAATATAGAATAGTTATTCCAAGCGTTTTACAAAAACAAATTTTAAAGGAACTTCATGAAGGTCACTTAGGCGTCAACAAAATGAAAAGTTTATCGCGGAATTATATTTATTGGGCAACTTTAGATCAGGATATAGAAGAGTTGTGCAAGTCATGCGCCGCGTGCCGCAGTGTGCGTGACGCGCCGCCACGAGTACATCTACATCCGTGGGAGTTCCCACTGCATCCGTGGCAGCGTGTGCACGTAGACTTTGCAGATTGTGGGAGTACGCGATATTTAATTTTAGTGGATGCGCATTCAAAATGGATTGAGGCGGTACCGATGAGGAGTACGAATGCTTATGCTACAATTAAGGTGTTACGAAGTATTTTTGCGCGGTTTGGGCTTCCGTCGCAACTGGTGACAGATAACGGTCCACCTTTTTTATCTCAGGAATTTAAATTGTATTTAAATCGTAATTGTATTAAACATACAACGTCGGCTCCGTATAGACCCCAAGGAAACGGTGCAGCTGAAAATGCAGTTAAAACAATTAAAAAAATCTGTTAAAAGGGCGCTTTATGAAGGTGAGGACGTTAACAACGCCCTAAGTAAATTCCTTTTCCAATATCGAAACTGTGAACACGCGACTACGGGGGTATCTCCAGCGATGGCATTGCAGGGGCGGCGACTACGTAGCCGACTTGACGCGTTGCGGCCTGACCGAGCGGCCGCAATACAAACCAAACAAGAGCACCAAGTGGCGCGCGCTGAAGGTGCCGATAGACACTTTCAAGTAGGTGATACGGTATTAGCCCGCGACTACACATCGAAGGGGGATAAGTGGGCGGAAGCTACCGTAGTAAAAAAAACGGGTCCAGTTTCGTACAGAGTCGGGGTAGGTAACGGGGGTAGAGTGGCGTAGGCATGCAGATCAACTAGTTTCTACTATACCGAAAAATAGATACTCATTATCTCGGATGAGTAGTAGATCCGTGGCCGAGAATATAGTTCCGAAAATCGATGATCCGGGGGTCAATCACGGGGCCGAAGTTGACTTGTATGAGGACGCGTTAAGCAGTGAAATCGAGACTCAAAGTGAAGCCGGGAAGTTATTGTCTACTCCGTGTATTAGATCCGAGAGGCCACCACCGCGAAAACGCGAGCAGCACAGTCCGGTTGCGACTGTATCACCACCGCCTGACGCGTCCGCTCGTACAATGCGTGCATATAATCGAGCATATAAAAAAAATGTTTCGCACATAAATTATATTAAATGATTATTGTATTTGTTAGCTTAGCGAGGAGAGGTGTAACGATCGGTCAATATTATAAGGTGGTGGGTAAATATTGTTTTTATAATAAATCAGTCTGTCGCTCACTACCGACTTTCATTGACGTTACAGAAGTAAATATGTACAACAAAAAATCAAAAATCACTTTAGTAAAAATGATAAAAACAAAATATGAAGTAAAATATTATAACTAACCACAAATTACACCAAATTATTCATGGTCTAAGAATTATGCTTTGAAGCATAGTCTCAAATTAATTCTACCTATTAAAGGAAGGACAAATTATTGTATAATTTTTTTGTTATAAATGCGACCGTTATCTCGCCACGTAAGTTATAGTTTAAGGACAAATTGTTTTCTGCAAAAAAAATAAAAACATTACTATAGTAGAAATGAAATATTTTCTCGCAAATACACGTATTTGCTATGTTATGTCAAAAAGGCACGGACTGAGGTTTTGTATCTAAAGATTTATTCAACCTTTTTGTTATGTTTTTGTATTTCTGAGTTTTTTCTAATCAAATAAATAAATATTTTTTACTTTATAAGCCTAAAAATGTTTTTACTATTTAAAATCTAAACTTGGAATCTTCTTCTTATTGGTGACAATTTTGAGAACATCATTAAAACAAACTTGAGAAAAATGATTATTTTTTTAGAATAGTAAAAACTAAAATTCGAAAAACTACGTAATTTGCGAATATCGAAAATATATAATCGATAAAATAACACGAATAAAACGCATTAAATATTTTTTCTTTACAAAACCTATTACTCTTGATAAGGAACGATTTACTGTAACATTTTCTTGTACCGAGTAGGTAATAGTTTTGAAACTACTTTAACTGGTTATTTTAAATTTGTATTCTGATAATAAACTCTTGTTTTTATTCAGTATTTATTCAATTTGTCTATGGCACCTGAAACCTGACCTATTCCTGAAATTTTAAAATCGTCGAATTTTGAATTGTAAAAATAGTCATTATCAGATTTTGTCATTCCACTGAGGGTACCAGTTACCTTTTACGCAATTTATCCCTATGTTACATCAATCATAATCAAGGTCTTAACAACAACATTTATGATGTCGTCGAGTTATTTCATTACCGATCTTTGTTCTCTCTCGTTTATCAGAAATCTACTTCACCATTCATCATCACATTTTACCAAGTATCCTCTTCAACGGCAGTTGAGTTGAATTATATGACGCCAATATATTTTACTTTTGTGTTTCTCCGGATGACTATAGCACGAGATGATAATGTGCTCCATGGATAGTTATATCGTCCTCACTTTGTGCGGAATTTCTTTAGTGAACGTTCTTGATTCCACACTATAGGTCATTGGGTACACGACGTATTGTTTTAAAAGACGGGTCTTCAGACTTTCGATCCCAAGAAACGTTATAAACTTTACCGAAATCAGCCAATCCCAATAGTCAAAAATAGTGAAATTAATTTGTTGTAATAATATTTTATTTGTGTTCATTAAGCCATGATGACGCAGTGGGTAGTGCGGCTAGATTCCGCGTCAATAAACGTGGTTTCGAGCCCGGCTATCCAACTCTAAAACCAGCCTGAGCTTTCGGTGAAGAAAAAACAACGAAAAACAACCACAGCATGGTAGTAGGGCATTTTCTAATAATGCTCGGCTGGGTAGCTACCACCCTCATGTTTGAAAACCTATCGCCAAATATCAATAGTTGTGTTCCGGCAGCTTCACTTGAGAACCAGTAGCCCCCGGCTTAGTGTGATTACCATCCTGGACCACATCGTCACTTAACATCATGCGTGATTGTGGTCAAAGCACTGAGCCTATATCGTGTAAAAACTCAAAATAATTAATGTTATGGTAGAATAGATATAGAAAATAGAATGTGTTGATGGAAATCCATGATAATAATGAACATATTTTACAATAATTTAATATAATATTGTGTTAAATATGTTATTATATGGTATTCTAAAATTTTTTCTAAAAACCCTAGATGTACGTTTGCTTGTGTTTATATTTATATATTTTAATAAGATTTTTCAGTCATGCTTCTCTAAATAGCAATCCTTAAATTATACCAACAATTAATACATGAGTATAGATTCAAGTTATGTTGAATATTAGTACTAAAAAATCTTTACAACAAATAATTAATTGAGGTCAAGGTTTTTTACACTAAAATTTCAGTACCATTGCGAGATTCAAACATACATATACATAGTACATCCGTAGTTCATGCGCGATTATAATCCATAAATCAATTATTATAAGTATATTACTGAGTTAAATAATATGATTGTTTTTATAGATTAATAAACATAAAAAAATCAAAAGTGATAGTGTGATTATATTTCTTTATTATATTTAAAAAAAACAACAAATTATTGTGTTGTGAATACAATATAAATCA
This sequence comes from Samia ricini, assembly GCA_014132275.2. Classification (NCBI taxonomy): domain Eukaryota; kingdom Metazoa; phylum Arthropoda; class Insecta; order Lepidoptera; family Saturniidae; genus Samia; species Samia ricini. The sequence continues at coordinate 9,984,360 of AP028159.1, forward strand.
ATAAGACGAATTTTCTCATTGAATTTCTAAAACTACTTTTTATTCAATAACACAAAAGAAACAAAATCGATATCATTTTATTACAGGCAAACTCCAAATGAACCATCAAAATTTTTAATGATATATTTACATTAAATAAATAATTAATTATCCGGAAATTCTATTAAACCTTTTAGTAATGTACCGTTATCTGAAACGTATATTGATCCCGTAACTCCTTTTGCCTTTTCACTAGCCAAAAACAAAACAAGATCAGCTATTTCTTCCGGATCAGAAATTCTATCCAATGCTGTGGCCTTCTTCAATGCATTCCAAGAAGATTCTTCATGTTCCTTCATCGTGGCCGAATTTTTAATTATATCAGTTTTAACTGGGCCCGGATTAATTGAATTAACACGTACACCATTGGCAGCTAATTCTAGAGCCACACATCTTGTAAAGTGGTCTAGACCGGCTTTTGATACGCAATAAGAAAAATTTCCCTTTGCAATCGGAGACAGTGCTGCTATGCTGGATATGTTTATAATGTTGCCTTTAGTTTCCACAAGATGCGGTGCAGCAAGATTTGTAATGTAAACAGTTGATCGAAGATTAGTCGCCATTATACGGTCAAAAACATTCATTGCATTTTCATTAAGAATACTAACATTCAAAACGATTCCAGCATTATTGACTAAAACATCAAGTTTTCCAAAATATTCAATAGTTTCACTCACAATTCTTCGTACGTCATCATCTTTGGTCACGTCAGCTTCGATTGGTAATGGTGTCTTACCATTCTTTGCACATATCTCAGTCACAACTTTCAGTTTTGTTTTATTTCTTCCTACTATAGCAACGTTTGCTCCATATTCAGCGAATTTTATAGCAATTGCAGCTCCTATACCAGAACTAGCTCCCGTAACTAAGACAACTTTGTCTATAAAGTTCATATTTGTATATTCTCAACTGCGGTGTCAGTTTTAATAAGAGATAATAATAAAACACAAGCTTTTATACTTTAGAGTACGATAGATATCTCAAAAAACTTCATTAGTAGACGATTATTTAGCAATATTTAAACCAGTCAGCTTACGTAGGCTTTTTTTTATATTTATAGTCTTTATCTTTTCAAGTACAAAATGTATCCAAGAAATAACTATATACATATATTATATCGCTATGTCTGCTTATGGCTTACAAGAAAGTAACTAAGTCAGGCAGTGGCGGGCACTTAAGAATATATATTACAGTATATTGCTATCACTTCACATCCCAAAGAAAGAGTTATAAAACGCGATAGGGACGATTGCAATTCGGGCTGGTTATTGTAATAATTATAATACTAGCTGTGCCTGCGGCTGCACCCAGGTTTCATATATTCTTTACCGTATTTTTTTAATGTGGAACCATATTTATTTTCGAAAAATAAAAGTAGCCTAAGTTACGCGGAGTAAACTTGAGCTATCTACCAAAAGAAATCCCGTTAACATTTAACCAGCCATTCCGGAGATTAGCCGAAATAAACAGACAGACAGACACACGTACAGACAGACAAAAAAATTTACAATTGTGTTATTGGTAATCGTATTGTATATATATTCATATTTATTTACAAAAAAATTGTTATTTTGACATTACATACAGTCACTTCAAAATTTATATACTAAAATAGATTTACAAAATTATACAAAATAGCTTAGTTAGTATTCCTCTCTTCCCTCCTCCAAAACTGAACCGATTTTAATTTTTTCTTTCAATTATAAATTATGAAACACTTTGGCTATGCCTCTATGTTTTGATTTTGCTTTCAGTCATCAAATTTGTTTGACGGACGCTTCAAATCGACAGTAAAATCATTTAGTCAATATTACTCATTTTCGAAGGCAGCTCCTAATTATTATAATAATACATTTATGGAAAATCTTTAGTTTATATAGTATAAAAATATTTACTACAATACCATTATCCAGGGAGGAAACAGCGGAATACATTTGTATGGAATAAATGCCGCCCGCATATCCTCTTAAGTTGAAATGATAGTAAAGTATAATTTGAAACGGCGATTGCTTAGTAAAAGTGTGGTCGGATACAGGAAGCAGGATCGAATCCACCATTTCCGTAATATGAAACACCTGGTGAAACCATAAGATTGTGGTATGACTGTTATTATACCACCCTAAAAAAATACCACTCTCAAGTTTGAAAATCTATCGTTAATCTTTATAGGTTAGCTGTGACATAATGACTTGAAAGCAAGCAGTAGCTGTAAATTTAGTGTATTTAGTATGTACCATATTGGACCACATAGTCAATTAACATCATATGCGATTGTGAAAGTAGTTAAAAATTAGCCGCCCCGTGGTTTAGGCCATTGGTCGTCACTCTTTTTGGGTCAAGGGTCATGTAGGTCAATGTGAGATACCACTGCGAGGCAGACTTTTATAGATTGGGTAGTTGATACCAGAGATAAATAATAAAATGATTTGATACCATCCAGAGATAAATAAATAATAAAACTAGTATTTATATTAATTGACATATTTTTATGAGCCCTCAGACGCAATTTCCTCATGGATTTTGTATGACAGTAATAATTCACTAGATATTCATTGATTCAAAACAATGGAAAAATCTAATTTATAATTAATTGAAAACGATCGGGTTTTCAGAGCTAAAATGAAGTGTTTTCAAAGAAAATGTGTTCTGGAATTATTGGTTCAGGGTGTCAACTACCTGATTCCATAATATTAGAAACGTAGTTAGCATAATGGGAATATATGTGAATATAAAATGTATATTTAAAATTTAAAAATATAATAATATTTTTTGTTTTAACATACACAAGCATTAAGTACCTTTGGATTTTTTTTACTACCTACGGAACTTCTAGTATCATGTTCAAACACATTAGCTTCAAATGAGAATATTGAATTCATTATTTATCTTATCATCTTGTGCAGATTTTGTTTTATTAATCTTCATAATAATACCAACCAACAAGCAGGGAAGGACCCGGGCAGCTATCAGTCGTTGTCGAGAATTCTCTTTCGCAACTCACTGACTCTACTTATACCCATGTTGCCATCCTGCGTACTTCTATTTAGTTAACATCCTAGTATATAAACTCGGGTTTGAGTCATTGCCTACCAAAATTGTTTGTTACATCGCAGGCCGCCTAAATATCGGCCAAGGGCCGCGAATCTTAGTTTGATTACCACTTCTTTAGGCTTAGTAAGACCAAGAAAAGCTTTTAAGGCAATAGTGTTAGGTTATACAAGATGATTCCAAAGCAAATTACCGATTTATTTGACAATAAGTTTAAATAAGACACCCATAAGTTGCACCAACGATCTGGTGAAGGTCGCGGGAATCCGCTGAATGCGGGTGGCGCAAGACCGGTCGTCGTGGAGATCTTTGGCAGAGACTTATGTCCAGCAGTGGACGTCTTTCGGTTAGATGGATGGATAAAAAAATTAAAACGCTGTAAAGAATATATGAAACGCGGGCGCAGCCGCGGGCACACAGCTAGTACTCAATAAAATCTGCGTTATTTAGTCTATTAAAGTCTCAGTGGCTTATTATTCGGACTACTTCGGTACGTGGCCCAAGCCTAATTATAATCCAATAGCTGCTCTTCGCGACTTTACCCGTGTAGTTCCCGTTCCCGTGGTGTTTCCAGAATAAAATCTATCCTATGATTTGAAACTCCCTGGATTTCAATCTATCTCTATACCAAATTTCATCCAAATCGGTGTAGTAGTTTTTAAGTTTATTCGTTACATACAAAAATACAAATCTTTCCTTTTTATAATATTAGTGTAGATAAGTGAATTGTACTTTTGCGATCTAGTTAAAATACTGTCATAATCAATGTAATAATTTTTAAATTATTCAATGCTATCACGTAGTACAGAGAGATTAGATATGATTATAAAACAATAATATATTCATATACATAATATCAGTAAAATATCATAAATTAACTCCTGCTCGTCACGACCCACTTTGTTTTTTATAGACTCAGTGTTTTGAACACAATCTCACCTAATGTTAAGTAACAGTGTAATCCTGGATGATCTAATCCTAGAGGTACTCGTTCTCAAGTGATGACACACCTATTGGTATTTGGTTTTCAAACTTGGGGGTGGTAGCTACCCAGGCGGGCATTATTAAAAAATGCCCTACCACCATGCTATACTTTCCTGACGATGTTTCCGTCACCGAAAGCTGAGGCTGATTTTAGAGTTGAATAGGTGGCCTAGAAACCGCGTCCACTGACGCGGAATCCAATCGCGCTAACATCTGCGCTAACTACATTGGTTCAAAAATCTTTGACTATAGAATTGGGTCCAGTGAGAAACCGCGTTATTGTGAGGAAATCTTAAAAGATATACATAGGTCATAGATATTCCAGTGACATATTTTCCAAGACATTTAAAGAACCACGATTCTTTACTACACCATATTGATGTTACTCTTAAGGTTTGGCAGAAGACATAAAAATAGATTATTGGCGATTATCATGGCATGCTTAATGACGGATTGCAGGATAACAATGAAGGACACACGGGTCAGGGTTCACACGTACGGGCTCAACGTGAAGTCGGTCGTAGGGTTCGCGATCTTATTACTACAATGTAAAATTAAAAATGGGTTCTTAAGTATACATAGTGATAAGTTTTGTAATCATACTTTAGTAGATATATTTTATTTGTTATTTTGTATTTGTTTTAATATTCACTTATTGTTTCGTTGTAAGGGAAAGATGTAGTGTAATATTAATGAGTAGTGGGTATTTTGAAATAAAAGCAGTCTATATCACGCAACGGACTTTTCATTACAGAGTGTGTATATGAAAGAAAAAGGAATAAATGAAGTGTTGAGACCTAGAAGAATCTATGGAAGAAGAAAACATACTGCGCCAACCCCAAGTAGTTGAACTACATGAACCCGTATCTTAGTGTGTTTACCATCCTGGACCACATCGTCACTTAACATCAGGTGAGATTGTGGTCAAAGCACTAAGCCTATTCCGTATTAAAAAAATAAGAAATATGATGATTTTCATTTTTTGTGACTATTTCAATTATTGTAGGTATTTGGTTTGTAATATAATTCTTTTCAATGAAAAAATAATTGTCACTTATTTAATTTTTAAAAATATAGCTAAGTCTATGGGTTTCGCAGATCCAAATTTAGAACTCTATCTAATTTAATGTGTTCTTTAATTCAAAAAGTTCGTGTACCTAAAACTTTTTTTAATAATTTTTTGCATTAAACTGAAACATAATCATTTATCCTAATAAATGAAATTGAAGAATCAGTTTGTAATGTCAAAATTATTTTTTTTTTACTAAATGGATATGATGTATATACGATACCTATATCAAATATACAATTTTTAAAATGTTTGTCTGTCTGTCTGTTTGTTCCGGATAAATTCCGGAACGACTGGACGGATTTTGACAGGACTTTTTTAGCACATAGCTGAAGTTACTCAGGGTAACTTAGGGTACATTTAATTTTCAGAAATAATTAGGGTTCCGCGTAAAAAAAATAATCTCATAAAAATTTGAATAAAATCCGATTCAAAGCACAGTTTTACGGGCAAGTGCTTGAATTTATGAGAAGTATTTTTTCTTTATTTTAGTACTAAAAAAAATATTTGGGTTCCGTATAAAAAAACAGTGAAGAATATATGAAACGTGGGCACAGCCGCGGGACAAGGCTAGTAATAAATAAAAAGGATACAATTTATGAACAGCAATGATAGTTTAAATCCAGACGAATATTATTCATCACCATATCCCTTTTTTTTTTTTGACGGGGGAAAATGCATTTACGCACTACCCTTACCTATTGCATTAGTGAGACCGGAGTCCCCCAATGCAATAGGTAAGGGGGTCATCACCATATCCCTGCCCTTATTCCATTTTTATTTGGGGTTCGCGCAACATGTCTTCCTCTTTCATTTATTTCAATTTGAGCTCATATCCACATACACTCCCTTTCTGAGCATATGATTTTTCATACAATCCATATCTTTTCTTTGGTCTTCCCCCATTATCTTCCACATTAATATCCAGTAACTTCCTAACAACATCTCCTCACTCCCTGCGCATCACATGCCCATACCATGACAGCCGCCTTAACATCACTTTCACAGACGCCACTTTCAAACTTCCTCTAATATTCTCATATTTTGTGCAAATAACATTATTATGAAATAACAATGTAAAAAATATAAAGAACAATTTCTTAGTAACCTTTTACTGAAATTAAATTAACGATCATGGAGCTTTCTCATGTTAAAAAAATTATTACCTATTTTAGTTATTGTAACTAACCCATTTTAAATTCATATTCTGATAGCAGAAAACAGTTTTTGTTAACATAATTTATTACTAATAATTATAATTTTGTTTGCAAATTTTACTTTAGCAAAACATATAAAAAATAAATTACATTAACAATGATTTTTATTTAATTAGACTTTGTTCCATGTACTGCATAACAACTCATAACAAATTATCAATATTCAGTTTTGCGAACTCAAGATGATTAAGCTTATTATTATGTACTAGCTGTGCCCGCAACTTCGTCTGCGTGGAATAGTGACTTTGGGCAGCATTTTTCGGATTTTGGTTTATTCTGGATTATAATCACCGTCGTTACATCGTATAGCCATCGGGGAACAAAGCATACAGGCTGCTAGAATTATTAACATGTGATAAAGCCACATAAAGCTGACCGTGCGAAAAACAGCTAATACTTAGATCCACATCCACAACTTTTAGCGTCTGACCATAGGCTTTATTAATTGTCATCGCGAAACTGGTCATAAGCTCACTGGAAGCTGAACTCGTTTAAAACTAAACGGAAAATTGTTTGGAATGAGAGGAACCCGAGGCATAAAAACACTACCACCTGTTAAAATCTCTGCTTCTATCAGGTTTCGCAGAATCAGAAATTTAAAAGAGAAAAATTCACTTTTAATCAAGTATTGTTGCAAAGTTTTGGCGGTCTTAAATTTCTTAGCAGCATTATGGGTACGCCGACTTTAAATTTATTTTATGAGCTGGTAGCCCAGGAGCACTCAGGGATTCTAAAAATTCTACTGGGTAATTGGTAGATTCTTCATCTTTTATAACTCTGTTAATGGAGATATACTCTACATTATCCTCCGAAACAAAGCTCAAAATTTTAGCATTTATTGCTGTTGCTTGGTCGTTTCGTGGACTTAAAATAGCTCTTTCGCAAAGCCATGAATTATCGCAAGTTGGTATTTGCGTTGCGTTTCCATACACGGATGATATGAGGTCTCGCATTCATGAAACTTCGCAGCATAGGTTTGCGTTTAGAACAAATCTTACTTGTTCCTGCGGATACACACCGTTACCGATCTCAAGTTACTATAGAGAAAATATAGTAGCAATAGATACAACAATTTCATCTGATTTGTATATGGTATGAATAAAACTGTAAGGCTGATATTTTTTAGTATAATTTGTTATGTTAGTGCTTGGATTAACTTGGTAGAGTCTGAAATTGTACCCATCCTGACCATGGAAATATATCAAAGGATACTGCAGGGCATCATATGCTCGGTGTGTTTCACAAATACGTTGTAAGCGATCATCATGAGTGCGCTGCACGATGTCACGTCTATCACATTCCTGATTGACTAATGTTACTGCAACTTCGTCTACAACGGGGACATTGTACTTTTCACAATGTTCTTCCGCAGGACGTCTATCAGCCTTATTTATAACTTTATAATTGTTATTTTGGCCTTGTGGGATGGAATCTATTGCGGCTTTGAAACTTCTGACATACGGATTTACTTGATGTTATATTCTCACGTTGAAATATAAAATTGATGTTCAGCTGAGGAAAGTTATGATGTCGTATATATGAGCCTGTTCATTGTAATTTGATACAAAATAAATTTAAGGAAAGTTTGGCTCATTTTGGAGAAGCAAAGATCCAATCAAGTGATAAATTGGTCCTGCACTTTAAAAGTTGGCTGTGATATGTTTGACCCCAAAAGATGTCATTTGGAATACACTATTATATAAACGGATATAGTCTAAAAATGTATACACTGAGGATGCTCACTATTTAGTAAAACTTTTATAAAGGGGCTCATGATAAGTTTAAATGAGCACTTTGCCACCTGAATAGCATATTCCATTTAGTTCTTTTCTACATTTCTGAGCATTACAAAACTAACAACATACCACCATACCTACTATAGATGCGAATTCAGAGTAATAAATTCTGGGCGAATACAAATAACCTGTTTTCTCTTTGGTAATCCATGGAAGGATATCAATTTCCGCTCCAGTTTCTGGGTCTTCTATCAAACTTGATAACATTTTATTAAGTATATGCCGAAGTCGATCGGCATTTAGTCGTGACTGACGTTGTTCTGCAGTTTCTTTCTTCTTCTCGATCAGCTGTTAATTGAGATTCACGATCTAAGCTACTTTCCAGCTTTCTAGACTGCAAAGTTCGTGCTTTTTGAGAGCTCAGTCGGGTTTCCCTATCAGTAAAGGTCTCAGACTCACGCGATATTGCATGAGCCTTGCGATCGGTGGACAAACGTGCTTCACGCTGTTCCCTGTTCATCCTAACTCAAGTGGCCATCATTCGAGAACGATGTGAACTCAATCGAGATTTTCGCTGAGCTGAAGTTTCTGTAAGATGAAACCTGGCCTGACGTTACTGAAATGCAGTGAAGTAATGAGAACTAATCTCATCCTTATAGCATTTCTGCTGCACCGGGGGAGGTTGGATCTTTTTCGAGGCATTCTTATAAGAAGTAGTAATTAGTACTAACTCAGCGTTATTTAGTGAACACATACACATCATAAACAAAAAAATTAAATACTTACAGATTATTACACAGTTTAACTTTATTACAGTTTAATAACTATTAAGACGTAATAAACTAACCTATTAATTATCGAAAATAAAAGAAATGTCTAATAGATACATTTATGTATTAATTAATCGCAAATTACTAAATTGTTTTTTAAACATAAAAATTAAGAACTTGTATAAACTTGTATTTACAGTTTAACTAATAAGACGTGTTTACCTAATTTGAAAACAAATAACCTATACTGTATACATACAATATGTATTTACAAACCCTAAAATAGAAATATATAAAATAAGCAAACAGTCAGTGTTATCGAATGCAACTGTTACGCCATGCGCCTCCGAAAGCGGCCCGGCTCTCGACGTGCTTTATCTATACATATATAAACAACCTGCGATTCCAGCCTAACCTGAACCCTATTTCATATGAATGATGATATATGTCTGAGGTCAACTTAAATTGGAATATTAATACTTCCGTAACCGATCATTTTTAACTTCTATTTATTAACATATTATTATTAATATATAATCATACTTTTATATAGACCATTATGGAGTTTAGTAAAGTTTCATACAATGCATCTGAACAGAGAAAGAATTTAGATAGAATAAATGTTCAACGTGATTCTTTAAATTGGCATAACATTTTTATTTATGTACCGATTGACATGAAACAAACACTAAATGTTAAGTGAAACTTACTACAATATATTAGTGAAAACTTCATCTAAATCGGATAAGCCGTTTCTGAGATTAGCGTGCACAAACGCACAGACAAACAGACAAAAATTTTAAAAATCATAGTTTTGGGTCCTATTTGCGTTTATAAGGGTCCTAACAATATTTTTTCTCATATATCTTCCATGTACAGACAGCGATCCGTTACATTTTTATTATATGTATAGATAACTGTGCTGTGTGACCGCGGCTGCACGCCCGTTTCATATATTCTTCACTACGTTTTATTTTTTTTTATACGGAGCTCTAATTATTTTCGTAAAATAAAATAAACGTTATATAAAGCAGGTTGTTACTGAAGAACAATTAAATTTACTTTGATATTTGAACTACGTAATTGTTTTTGTGAAAAAAAATCATCAGTAGGAACACGATTAAAACGCACTTTTAACATCATAATTACGAGCAAACATTAGCTATGAATTTATTCAGATTATGTTATTATTATGAACTAGTGTGTATGAACTGTGTGCTTGCAGCTGCCCCGCGTTTCATATATTCTTCACTGCATTTTAATTTTTTATACGGAACACTAATATTTTTTTAGTACTATGATAAAGTCAAAATATTTCTCATAAATTTAAACACTTGCCGTAAAACTGAGCATTGAAATTTTATTCAATTTTTTTTTACGCTGATCCCTAATTATTTTCGAAAATTTCTAAGTTCGTCCAGCCGTTCTGGAGATTACCCGGAACAAACAGACAGCCAGGCCAAAATTTTTAGAAATTTATATTCGATGTAGGTATTGTATATACATACATACATATGTATGTAGTAACAAAAATGTTATTTTAACATTACAAACAGACATTTCATTTTTATTTACTAGTACAGATATACCAATGAACAAAACACATGTAACTTTCTATTCAGCTCGAGTAATAATCGTTCAATAAAATTTTGCTGTCCTGTTTTTTATTGCCTTTTTTAATTATACAGACCGGTGTTTGAACAAAAATTTCGTGTACGATTCATTAACGATGCCGCTAACACAATAAATTCAATAAAAAAGAGATATTTCCTCAAAGGATTCCAGTAAGGCTTACTGCAAGAGGCAAGGTTGCGAAAATATGAATAAAATATTTTAGATACCATTACAATAAATCTATTTTAATGATCAATGAAATATTCTTAAGATTCAGATGATTTACAACAAAATTAAATGTTATTAACTTATTTTAAACGTATTACAAATTATTTGATAAACAATGAACAAGTAAACGAATTAGTAGACTCTATGTTGCTCGCATGGCGAAAACTCGACCATGTCAGTCCTATTACTGGACCAGACCTCGAAATCTTTACGGCGTGGCGTTAGACAGTTAGAAGTTATTTCTCCGAAACTGTTCACTGCTGCGCTTGAGGATGTCTTCAAGGTTCTGGATTGGAAAGGACTTGACATTAACATAAATAGCGAGTACATAACACACCTCCACATTGCTGATGATATTGTGGTCATGGCTGAGACCGCGGAAGACCTAAGTACGATGCTCGGTGACCTCAGTAGAGCCTCTGAACGAGTTGCCCATAAAATTAACATGAACAAGACGAAAGTCGTGTCTAATGTCTAAAGTTATGTAATTAATCGTCGAATCCAACTCTGCTGGGTCGCGTTCGAGAAGCTACGCAAAATTTTCTCGTCCGAAATACCGCAGTGTCTCAAGACGAAAGTCTTCGTCTAGCGTGTGTTACCAGTGATGACATACGGCACTGAGACGTGGTCGCTCATAATGGGCCTAATAAAAAAGCTCAAAGTTGCTCAAAGGGCAATGGAGAGGGCTATGCTTGGAGTTTCACTGCGTGATCGAATCAGGAATGACGACATCCACAGAAGGACCAAAGTAACCGATATTACCTGAAGAATTGCTAAACTTAAGTGGCAGTGGGCTGGCCACATTTCTCGCAGAACCGATGCCGATGGGCCCAACGGGTTGTCGAATGGCTATTACGGACCGGAAGACGTAATGTGAGTAGGCCCCCTCACTAGGTGGACCGACGACCTGGCGAAGGTTGCGGGAATCCGATGAACGCGGGTGGTGCAAGACCGGTCGTCGTGAAGATCTTTGGGGGAGACCTATGTCCAGCAGTGGATGTCTTTCGGTTGAATGGATGGATGGATGGATATAATACTAATTTGTATTTTTATCATCTAGGTAGGAAGCTGGTGCAGATCGCTAGTTAATAATATAATTAAACCATTCGATAAAATTTTAATTTGGGTAAAGTATAAATAAACTAAAAAACCGAGAAGTGATAGTGTAATTTTCTCACTGAGTTTCTGAAACTACTATTATATTTATTCATTAATACAAATAAACCAAAAGCCGATGTTATATATTATTTACTAATTCCAAAGTAACAGTTTACTTATTTCATCATACTTTTACATTAAATAAATAATTAATTATCTTTCTCCTGTAATTCTAAGGAACCGTTTAGTAATGCTCCATTATCTGATACGTATGTGGATCCCGTAATCCCTTTTGCCTTTTCACTAGCCAAAAACAAAACAAGATCAGCGATTTCTTCCGGATCAGAAATTCTATCCAACGCTGTTGCTTTCTTCATTTTATTCCAAGTAGATTCTACAAGCGCCTTAGGCATGCCCGAATTTTCAATTATATCAGTTTTAACTGGACCTGGGTTAACTGAATTAACACGTACACCATGGGAGGCTAATTCTAGAGCTACACATCTTGTAAAATGGTCTAGACCAGCTTTCGATGTCGCGTAAGAGAATTGTCCCTTTCCGGCCGTTGTCATCGAAATTATGCTGGATATGTTTATAATATTACCTTTAGTTTCCACAAGGTGCGGTGCAGCAAGGTTAGTAATGTAAACAGCAGATCGCAGATTAGTTGCCATAATACGATCAAATGAAGTAATAGCATTTTCGTCGAGAATGCTTTCAATGCAACCGATTCCAGCGTTGTTTATTAAAACATCAAGCTTTCCAAATTTTTTAATAATTTCACTTACAATTCTTTTCATATCGTCATCTTTGGATACATCGGCGATGATCGGTAACATTGATCCAGAATTCTTTGCACATATTTCAGTCACGCCTTCTAGTTTCTTCTTATTTCTTCCTACTATAGCAACGTTGGCTCCATGCTCAGCGAATTTCATAGCGATTGCAGCTCCAATACCAGAACTAGCGCCCGTAACTAAGACTACTTTGTCTGTATAGTTCATATTTGTATATTCTCAACAGTGTTTTACTTGTAATAAGAGATAATAATACAATACAAGCTTTTATACTTTAGAGTACGATAGATATAGAGTACCTAATAAATTTATCAATTTAGCAGTCGACCATTATTTATCATTTTTAAAACAGTCAGCCTACGTAGTCTTTTCCATATATTTAATAGACTTTATCCTTGAAGCACAAAGGACAAAACAAAACGACTTTACATACATAGATAATTCTGATGAAATATTTTTTAAACACGGTTAAGGCTCAGAGCTTTGACCACAATCTCACCTGATCTTAAGTGACCATATGGTCGAGGATGGTAAACACACTAAGCCTAGAGGTACTAGTTTTGAAGTAATGCTGCCGGAACACACCTATTAGTATTTGGCAACAGGTTTTGTAACTTGAGAGTGATAGCTACCCAGGCGGGCATTATTTTAAAATGCCCTACCACCATGCAAATATGGTAGCGAAATGTTTTGATACTTTTCATGAAATAGAATATAGGACTAATATCAGACTGTATAATTGTTATCGATTCGTCAATCGCTAGAGCCTAAACCGCTGGGCCTACAAACTTGAAATTTTAACAGTAGATAGTTGTCTTTTTTGCTTTTAATTCCGTGCCGTTTCTCTCTACATCAGGTGTACCACAAGGTTATAGCCTAGGCCCCCTTTTTATTTCTAGCGTGTTTTAATGATCTCCTTGATTCTCACCCCTACAACTTTTTCGGCAATGGAATCTATGAAATACCTATACAATTGAAATAGTTCTTAGGTAATAATGGTACATACTTAGATTGATTAAATACCTAATTTCATAATATTTTTTACGTTTTATTTTGCCATATAAAACTCTAATTTCAGATGTAAGGAGCGAATAATAACAATTAATAAAATAAGTAATTTTTGATGTTAAACAATGTATTTGTACATAACACTTATATTGTTATTTTTCAAAATGTTACCCGTAAAACAGTAAACTAGGAATTGCAAGTTTGTATGATTTTTATAAAATTTTGTTATGAAATAGATTACATACAGAGATAGTATAGAAATTATCTCAATTCCACGCGGGCGAGGCCGTGGGCACTGATAATTAATAATATGTATTAAGAACGATTACCGTAACCACGTTAATACAATTTTTCAGGCATATATTTTTTTAACTTATTAATTAATTATAATTAAATATAAATTCATTTAAAGTTCCTACTTTACAAATACATTGTTTAACATCAAAAATTACTTATTTTATTAATTGTTATATTCGGTCCTTACATCTGAAATTAGAGTTTTATATGACAAAATAAAACGTAAAAAATATTATGAAATTAGGTATTTAATCAATCTAAGTATGTAACATTATTACCTAAGAACTATGTCAATTGTATAGATATTGCATAGATTCCATTGCCGAAAAAGTTGTAGAGGTGAGAATAATAAAAAAAACTTTAAAGCGGATTGTATTGCCTCATCGGAATTTAATTTTCAAATAATCGTCCAAATACCGAAAAATATGGGAACCTGTTGTAGAGAAATCTAATTAAGATTTTGTGTAAACAAAAAATGTTTTTTTGTGACTGACGTCAAAAAACCTTCCAAATCTTAAGAGTAACTTTTTAATGTTATTTAGAGAACTGTTCTCTCCAAAAGTTCTAGAAAATATTTAATGATGGCATATGACTGATCTGTCTCCTACGATTGACTCACCTTGGCATAGTGCTATAGTAAATGCGGGAGAAGTCACTGGCTGAAGTTAGTCTGCTATAATATTATTGATATCTCGACATTATTGTGTCATAGTCATGCCTGATCTTAAAATAATTGTATATGTCCGTGACGTCAAATGATTTCATTATTCAGAAAAGATTAAATTAAGTAGTTGTTTATTCGATTGATAAATCCTTTAATGTACAAGTAAATGTGCAATAATAATTTACTTATGAATTGTAATCGTACTTGGACAACGAACTGAAGAAGTTGTTTTCGAATCTCGCAAAAAGCCATTGAGATTGAAATAAATAAAAAAATTGACGATTAAACTATTACTTGAAATTTAGGTCATTTTAGTGCGCAATAGACTTCGATCAACAATGCTAAAACAATAGATTACCTAATATCGTCAAGTTAAAATCTATCCCCTAAGTATTTGGCATAACGAAATAGTTTGAACCGAAACGTGAATATTGAAATAAAAACAAACAATTTCGCATCGTTTCGTTTCGCGTATCGCATGAAGTGCAAGAACTTCTAGTATTTGCGTAATAATGGATTTTGAATAATGTATAGAGACATAAAAAAACTTATCTGTTTATGTATATTATATAGTGAATAAATTATGTTTTGAATGATATAAAAAATAGTATCAAATTATTTCTACATAATAAAAAAAAAAATCAAATTTGGGCTAAATATTTTGTCACAAACGCGTCTATCATTTCGCATCATAAGTTAGCCTAAAGTATTTCAAATAGCTCTGTGCAATAATAAAAAAAATTAGAATCTTGATTATTATAAAATCAATTTAACAATTTCCCGCACATACACGTGTTGCTAAATCATGTTTGAAAGGCACTGACAAAAGTTATGTGTACTTTATTCGATTTGTTATGTTTTCTTTATTAAAAAATGGTGAAATATAACTTGTCTAAAAAGTGTTTTTACTCTCCATCTAAATTTCTAAACTGGGAGCTGTTCTTATTATTGGTGGCACATGCTTTTGCCAATGTCCATGGAACTAAAACGATTTTGGACTGTACTTTATATAACATTAGACAAAATAGTCATTTTGCTGACCTCAGATAATAAAAATCCCACCAAAAAGTCAGTAAAGTGAGTTTTCAGTTACTTAAAAAAAATTGTTCCAACTTATTCCAACAATAAAACAATTTAGGAAACTGATTATTTTTTACAAATTTTAAGAATAGCAATAACAACTAGAATACAAATAACTAATAAGAGTTTCAATCACACTTTTAATAGTGTATTTTTTACTCGTACATTGAAACAATATTATTGTTAATCTACGTACCTACATCGAAAACATATAAAATGTTTTTAATATGTTTTTCTTTTCATAACTATTACTCTAAGATAAGGAACTATTTACGTTTAAGTATTCTATATACTCATTTGAATAATTAAAAAATTACAAGTCGGTCCAAATTGTACAAGTTGCCGGAGAAATCGCGTAACGGACATACAAAAAAAATAACATTTTATTTTACCGTAGACATCTTTTATTCATTATATCATATTATCGAGATCATGAAAAACAAGTAACGCAGACTGAACTTTTTATTTCTATGTGTCAATAATACTTCCATGTAATAATAAATAAATAAATCATCGAAAATCGTTAGATAATTGTAATGATTATCATAGAGTAGTATAATGCTAGTTTAAATAAAATACAATGTTATTTTATTCATCGATGCCATAACTTGAATAAAATATCTAATTTGTGTGACCCTTCATTATACATAATAAATTTAACTTCGAAAATAAAAACTTTTATCAACATTATTTGCAGTTTTCGTGATGTCAATTCTCTCATTTTAAAAATATTTAGGAGGCTAAAACCAAACATTTACTAAAACGATTTAAATTTAAAAAAAATTAAGCGTTGTGGACGAACATCTCCACGCTTAATCTATTCAACTATACAATCTGTTCAAATGAAATGCTAATTTAGCTTCCTAGATATAATTGTAATTTTTCTTTCTATCTATCTACTAGTGCGAAGCCGGGGCGGGTCGCTAGTTAATAATATAAATTCAATCAATCAATAAATTCAATCAAAATGCTATCAATGCAACCGATTCCAACGTTATTTATTAAAACATCAAGTTTTCTAAAATGTTTAATAGTTTCACTTATAATTATTTTCATCATTGTCATCTTTGGATACATCAGCAATGATCTGCAATATTGATCCAGAATTTTCTGCACATTTCTCAGCCACATTGTCGAGCTTCTTCTTATTTCTTCCTACTAAAGTAACATTGGCTCCATGTTCAGCAAATTTTATAGCGATAGCAGCTCCTTCAATTTGTGCCCGACATGGCAACAAGCTCACCCCCTGTCACATCTGGGTAGGAACTAAGCTCGGCAAAATGCGGGTGGTGTAGTTCGCTATTTCACCTCTGCCTAACCCATCGGGGATAACAGGCATGAATTTATGTTATGTTATTACAACAAAAAGTAATTGTTAATAACATTTTACAAATTATTTGATAAATAATGAATGAATTAATAAGACTATATATCGCTCGCTGTAGAATAAACTCTTTATAGTTAAAATTATTCTCTATTTTATATTTTTATTTTATACTAAACTATTACAAATATTTTATATTTCTATTTTATACCTCATTATTTTCGAAAAATAAGAGTAGCCTCAGTTACGCGAAGTAACATCAGCTATCTACCAAAAAAAAGTTCCGTTATTATCGGTCCAGCCATTCCGGAGATTAGGCGGAATAAGCAGACAGACAGACAAAAATTCTGTATAACCATGTTTTTGGCATAGGTACCGTATTCAAATTTATACGTATTTAGTAAAAAAAAAATTATCTTGATATACAAACGGACAGTTCATTTTTATTTATTAGTATAGATATAATACGTGTACTGAAAAAGATATTTCATACGGCTGATAAAATACTGAGAAACAAGCATTGACCTTGTGATGAAAATCGAGAGAGGATGCTCTCACTCTTACCTGCAAAACGAATCATAGTATAGAATTTGTACGAAACATTTAAAGCGTGACCTCAGATATTACTATCTCTCTCTAATATCGCTCTAAGATGAATTATAAGTTCCTTATTATTGATAATCATTAGTTTTATTACAATTTATTGGATAAATATATTTCATATCACTCATGTAGTTTTCCAAACAGTAGTTAAACATGTTTTTTTTCTTAAATATTAAAAATCGTTTATTTGATATTAAAACTTTTAATTTTGATGAGTTATATATATTTGTAACAATAACAAATAAAATAGAAAACATGAATAATAAATACATTTAATTTTGCACATAATTATTAAGTGATAAAAATATTACAAACAAAATTTCATATACATATATATGAAATATAAATAGTGAATTATTATATGTGCCAAAAAATATATTGCAGGCAAGACCAGTCGTCGTGGAGATCTGTTGGGGGAGACATATGTCCAGCAGTGAACGTCTTTCGGTTGAATGAGTTGATGGAGATATTAACACAAGTTACAGTATTAAATATTTATGTTTCCATAATACCGTGCAGTATGGTTCCATTATCTATAACGAAAATAGAACCGGTGATACTTTTAGCTTTGTCACTTGCTAAAAACAATGCAAGATCAGCAATCTCATCAGGATCTGAGATTCTTTTCAACGCCGTAGATTGTTTCATTTTGTTCCAAACAACTGCCTGCTCAGTTTCATTTACGCCCATGTTTTCAATAATATCAGTTTTCACGGGCCCAGGATTAATCGCATTAACACGTACTCCTTTTGACGCCAACTCTAATGCCACACATCTAGTAAAATGATCCAATGCAGCTTTTGAGGTACAGTAGGCGAAATTTCGTTTACCCGCAACAATCCCGGAAGCTACGCTAGATATATTAATAATGTTGCCTTTGGTTTCAATGAGGTACGGTAAAGCTATATTCGTAATTCTTACTACTGATCGGAGATTCGTTGACATGACTTTATCAAACTGATCCATCACATTTTGATCCATAATACTAGTTACGGCAGCTATTCCTGCATTATTCACCAAAATATCAAGCTTTCCATAATGCCGAATGGTTTCGTTTATAATTCTTGAATTATCTTCCTTTTCGATTACGTCAGCTACAATAATAAGAGGCTTATTGCCTTTATATTGACATTTATCCGCAACGCTTTTTAGCTTAGTTTGATTTCTTCCAGTTATAGTAAGATTCGCTCCTTCAGCGGCAAATTTTACAGCTATGGCAGCACCTATACCTGAACTCGCGCCTGTTACAAGAACAACCTTGTCAACGAAACTCATTTTCGCCTATACGTTTCTACGGTTTTATTTGAAATGAGTATTACCAATACAGCCAGCGTCTTAAAGACTAACGACTAAATGATATCAGCTCATTTAAATGTATAATTTAGCTTATTTAGTTACATGATAATGTATTAACTGTTCAAAAATAATTTAGTAACAAGTTAATAGAAGCAGGTGTGTTTTTGAGTTATGAAAAAAAAAGAAATAAGATTAATATAATTAAGCGTGTATGAATTATGTAAATTTATTACTTTTAGTAAATAACTACCTACGATTTTTCACTAAAGGTATATACTATTATTCAAAGAAAACAAAATTATTAAGGTAAATTTACAACACACACAAACCACGTGGCATTGATATTGTTTTTTTTAGATTTTTTTTCTCTGAAATCAATTTTATTTAAAATAATAAAATTAGTATTGCATAAAATAATTATGAACAAAATACAGAATGATATGATAAATGATATTTAATTCCACAGAAATTTTACTTTTATTTAGTTTATTATTACATACATTCACACACATGTTTATCTTTTAGTGTGCCTATAATTCGAAAACTATTGAATTTACACGATTTCTTACACACTACTTAATAAACTGATAAATTAAAATAAAGTACTAAATTTAAATCGGTTGATAGTCACAACCATCACATGATAGGGATTGATCGAATATCACTGTTATCCAGTAGACATGGTTAGAACGCATCAGCTAGCTCTGGTTGTTTGTCCGTCTAACTCACTTCTAAACCCAAAAACAGATTTCAATAAAACGGTATAGATTGCATCCAGAAGAAAAATATGGCTGCCTGTTTGTCTGAGTTTCTCGCTGGCGAGACAGTGTGCACAACTAGTATGTAATAAGCATATATGTTTTCCAATTATTTTAATAAATTAATAATTTAACGCTTCGTAGATTCTCTTTAAAATGTATTAATAAGATCACGAAAAGACAGGTGGTATTGCTTATTTTTACTTTAAAGTTATATTTACACCTAATTAATGTGTAGCAGGCTAGCTACATCCTTTTTCGAATTGAGAAAAATAATAATGATACCTTGGAAACGATTTACTTTTGTCAGAGATGGTGAAATATCTTTTCGTAAAAAGCATATTGTTAAATAATACTTGTATTTAATAAATTGTCATTTATTAATATTTTATTTATTAAAATAAATTAAATATTAAATTAACCGAATACAATTAATCTCATTTGGTTGAAATTACTATCAAAGAATGATTTTACAACGCTAAACTCTATTATTTTCTACCGATTCTATAAATTATTTTATTATACGCTGAGTATTACTTAAAATCTAAAAATAAAGAATATCATCACCATCACTTGTGCCTTTTATGATCTCAATATTCGTCAATAAAAATATTGATGATGCTGAAAACTGAATACTAAATACTAGCTGAATACTAAAATATGTAATCAAAAAATTATAAGGAATTAATAACTTTTAGAACACATTTTTTACCGACTTCAAACAGAAGTAGGTTCTCAATTCGTCTGTATGTAATTTTTTGTATTTTGGTTCCTCGATTTCTTAATCAATTGTGGATCGATTTGTTAAAAAATATTGCTCGAAGTGGTGCTGACCTATAAGCACTTTTACACGTATTTCATATATTTTCTACAGCTATTCAACCATCTTATTTCGCTTATATGATCATGGAAGGTACAATATTTTAACGAGTAGGAGTAGAATAATATTTATTTTTATTTGTTTATATATAATTCCCAAACTGGCTTCAAAACTATGCCTAAAAGTACATCCGAAAACTAAACTGTTGAAAACAAAACATTTTACATTAAAAACAAAAGTAACTTCAAACGAACATATTATAAAAATGCACTAAAAAGTAAACAAATAATTACCTACTTTATTAATTTACTTCTGCTAACTTGTATAAATCCTTTGTTTTAATACCATTAATAATATTGGAGTCGGTGCCAGTTAGCGGTAACCAATATACACATTTATAATTAGAAATAACTGTGCTGGATGCTTATAATCAGCAAATATTAAATTTATTTAGATATTTTTAATTATTATTTACAAACAATAAGTTATTGCCTTACGGATGCAAAATAAATCAACAAGACGCAATTTTCGCAATTAATTTCTAAAACTGGTATTATATTTATTTAATGGCATGAAGAAACCAAACTCCATGTAGTGACTTCTTTACATATAATTAACCAATAATTAATTATTTATCTCCGGCAACTTTATTGAACCTTTTAATAATGAACCGTTGTCCACTACGCATATAGACCCAGTAATACCTTTTGCTTTTTCACTAGCCAAATACAAAACAAGATCCACGACGTCTTCCGGTTCACAAACTCTATCCAACGCTGTTGTCTTCCTCATTGAATTCCATATAAAATCCACTTGTTCCTTTACCATTCCCAAATTTTCCAAACCATCAGTTTTAACTGAACCTGGATTAACTGAATTAACACGTACACCATTAGAAGCTAATTCTAGAGCCACACATCTTGTAAAATGGTCTAGACCGGCTTTCGATGTCGCGTAAGAGAAATGCCCCTTTCCTACCATAGTCATCGAAGTTACGCTGGATATGTTTATGATATTACCTTTACTTTTCATAAGATGCGGTGCGGCAAGATTAGTTATGTAAACAGCTGATCGAAGATTAGTTGCCATAACACGATCAAATAGAGTCATTGCATTTTCGTCGAGAATGCTATCAAGGCCACCGATTCCAGCGTTATTTATTAAAACATCAAGCATTCCAAAAACTTTAATAGTTTCATCCACGACTCTTCGTACATCGTCATCTTTGGTCAAGTCAGCTGTGATTGGTAATGGTGCCGTACCAGCCTTTGTACATATCTCAGTTACATTGTCAAGTTTCTTTTTATTTCTTCCAACTAAAGTTACTTTGGCTCCATTTTCAGCGAATTTTATAGCGATTGCGGCACCTATACCAGAACTCGCTCCCGTAACTAAGACAACTTTACCGTTAAAGTTCATGTTCGTATATTCTCAAGAGTGCTATCAATTTTAATAAGAGATAACAGTCAAATACATGCTTTTATACACATGAGACATGATTTAGAATCTATAATTTATTATATAACAAATAAAAATGAAGTGTCTGTTTGTAATATCAAAATAACATATTTTTACAAAATATATTTATTTATTTATTTAACACTTTTTGCACACATTTATGTACAAAGGCGGACTTAATGCCTTAGGCATTTTCTCCCAGTCAACCTTAGGGTGGTGAAGAAAGTAACAAAGGTAGGTGTAAAACTAAGTAATAATATTATATACCTGTATACAAATATTATATTATAAACATACATACATACCAATATAATAAAATACATACCACATACACATATAATACATAGATACATCATATATATACAATATATTAATTAATAATAATAGGAAAGTATTCGTGTGATGATTCTGCTAAAATATTTGTATAGAGTTGCCGTACCCTGGCTTTAAAAGCCATACGCTTCGTGGACATCCTGATTTCCAAGGGAAGTGCATTCCATAGAAGAATAGATTGGGTATAGAAGGAAGAATGTACTAAACCGGAATGTACAAAAATGTATATACAATACCTATACCAATAACACAATTTTTAAAATTTTTGTCTGTTTCTAAAGAGAATAAAGGTTCCGGCTAATCTCCGGAACGGTTGGACTATTTGGGCTTTTTTTGGTAGATTGCTCAAGTTACTTCGTGTAACTAAGGCTACTTTTATTTTTCGAAAATAATAAAGGATCCGTGAAAAAAAAATAAAACTCAAAAATTTACACAAAATTCGATTCAATGTACAGTTTTACTAGCTTATGTTTGACTTTGTGAGAAATATTAGTACTTTAATTATTAAAATAAAAGGGGTGCGAATTTGGTCCCACCTCCACGTGGTGCACCCTGGGCAATGTTCAGCAGTGTTTATATGAGACCGCTGCTGAACATTGGCGAAGAGGACCAAGCCCAATCCAAGGTGTTAAGTGAACCGTGCCGAGGGATGCGTGGCTGGGGGGGAGCCCAGTCGTTAACGGTACCTCTCTGATACCAGAGCACCTCAGAGAGTAATTTTTGCTCTTCCACCGACAAGCGGGGCTCTGTCGGTGGTGACCTCTTATTTCCCTAGCTTCTCGTGGGAACAGTATGGATGATAAATTAGAAAACGACATACTCCTGGATTTAAATTCCCTTGTTGACGCCCTAGAGAATTCTAGTGACGTCAGTTCTTCTGGGACGGGGGCAGATAACACCTCCCCAACGCCCGGACCAAGTACCTCAACAACCCAGAGGATGGATCCCAAGGCGGAAGTTGCTTCGGTGACTGTAACGCCTACGGAGACTAACTCTGAGGAAAAAAGAGGTAAGAAACGGAAAATGTCAGGAGCTGCTAGGAAAAGATTCCGGAGGCTGGTGCAGGCTAACATGAGCCCTGCTGAGGCGCTTAAGCTGTGCCAAAAGCCCTGGAATGAAATTCCTTTAGAAAAGCCCGACAGACCGAAGGCGGTAAAACGAATTCGGTCAGAGGAGGAATCTCCTACTGCGCAACCCAAAAAAGCTCTGAAAACTTCCCTTGATAGCAAGGTGAAACATAGCTTTGGTGAGGTTGCTGGTTCTACACGCGTGGGTATTCGCAACGTGAATCCCATGAGTGTAGAACAGATGAAACTGGTCCACAGCGCTCTTACTCAAGAAATCCTTAAAATAGGAACTAAGGGAGCTGGACCTCGTTTCTTAGGACTTAGCCATAGGCCGGGCTGGCTGCTAATCACCTGCATGGATGAGATGAGCAGGAAGTGGTTAGCAGAGACAACATCTAAAATAAAGCCCTGGCCCGAGGCTGAATTAACAATCATTTCGGAAAAAGATCTTCCAAAACCAGCAATTGGCTCTGTGTTCCTACCGGACAACGAGGCTGCATCTCTTGAGAATGCCCTCGAATTGATACGGATACAGAACCCTGAGCTAAATCCAGAATACTGGAGGGTACTGCACTCCAGGGAAGAAAGGGGAGGAAGAATTGTTGCTTTCGCCCTTGATGATCCCTCGGTGCAGACTCTTCAGAAAAATAATTACAAGGTAATGTTTGGCTTTAGATGGGTTATATTTAAAGTCAAAACTGGGAATGAAGGACCCCAGGAGGACAAACCACTGGCAGCTTCTTCCTCTAGTACCACCAAAAGTGGGGAGGGTGGAACCCTTACAGGGACAAAACCCCCACTGGAGACCATTGTGGATACAGGCGATCCTGTTCCCTCTACCTCCACTACCTCTGGGCTAGAAGGGTCGGCGCCACAGGCGCATCGTAACCTTCATCCGAAGCCCTCAGGTAGAGGGGGGCACAGAGGAGGCAGGACCAGGAAGACAGGCGGAATCCAACCTCGAGGTGGACTTGCTAGTCCCCAGACAGGCAGGACGACCGCCGGTCGACAACCTGTACGCAAAAAACAATAGCGCAAACCAGTGGTCATGCGAGGTTCCTCCAGATTAACCTCCATCATGCTATTGCAGCAACGGCGGTACTGGAGAAATGCTTCTCAGGGGGCATTGTGGACCTCGCTCTAATACAAGAACCCTGGCTGCGTAATAATACGATTATGGGATTAAAGACCGCAGGGACCGTCTTGGCGCACAACTGTGGGACTAAGCCCAGAGCTGGTATAGTTTTTAGCAAAAAAACTAACTTTCTTCCTGTTCCAGAGCTTAGTTCAGATGATCTGGTTGCAGCGTACATTAATCTTGACGGGTGGAAGGGCTCCAAGCTATTAGTTTGTTCAGCCTATCTACCCGGTGAGAATTGTAATCCATCAGAAGAGCTTATGCGGGTAGTGGACTATGCAAAGAAACACAACGCTGAGCTGCTGGTGGGGTGTGACGCCAATGCTCACCATACATCTTGGGGTAGCAGCGACGTCAACGTAAGAGGTGAGTTACTTTTTGATTTTATTGCAACTAGTAACCTAACACTTTTAAATAAAGGATGTAAACCGACCTTTATTACACGTGCTAGACAAGAAGTCTTAGACATAACATTCGCCACTAACAATGTAGCTAGGCACATTATAAACTGGTGTGTAAGTGACGAAAACTCTATGTCTGATCACAGACATATTAATTTCGAACTCTTATTCTCAATACAGAGTCAGAATATTATATATAGGGATCCCAGGAATACCTTATGGGATACCTACAGGGAAACCCTAAGGTCTAACCTGGAAACTCTCCCTAAAAATATTAAAACAATTGAGAGTCTAGAGTTGGCAACTAATGCTCTCACGGCGTCCATTAGTGATGCTTATGAGCAAAGTTGCCCCGTAAAACAAAAGACCTCAACAAGACGAGTACCCTGGTGGAACTCTAAGCTCAAAAAGCTTAGGGAAAAAACTAGGCGGCTTTTTAATAGGGCCAAAAACACAAAGGAGTGGGATATATACCAAATGGCCCTTACTAAATATAATAAAGAAATTAGGAAAGCCAAGCGGGCATCCTGGAGAAAGTTCTGTGAGGAAATCAATGATACGCCTCATGGAGCAAGAATTCACAGGGTGCTTGCAAAAGACAAACCTAAACAAATAGGACTCCTTAAAAAACAAGATGGGACCTTCACGAACAGTGAAAAGGAAACCATGGAGCTCCTCACATCAGTTCATTTCCCAGGTTCTGAGAGTCTTAGCTTGAGAAGACTGCCCTCTCCAATAAGACCTAAGATAGAGGACTGGCAAAGAGCGGCAAGCATTATTAGACCACAGAGCGTGAAATGGGCTATAAAGTCATTTAAAACCCTACAAAACTGGCGGAGAGGATAGAATTCAGCCGGTACTATTACAGCAAGGCCTTAATATCCTGACACCTGTAATAGTTAAGATTTTCAGGGCAAGCCTTGCATGGGGATATATACCTGAACTGTGGACAAAAGTACGAGTACTTTTTATACCTAAGGCTGGTAAAAAGGATTACGCTATGCCTAAGTCCTTCAGACCTATAAGCCTTACATCCTTCCTTCTCAAGACGATGGAGAAGATAATTGATAGAAATATTAGGGAAGTGGTATTAACCAAAAATCCTATAAGTTCTAAACAACATGCCTATAGCAGAGGAAGATCCACTGAAACTGCCCTGCTCTACCTTGTAGATAGAGTAGAGAAGGCGTTTGAAGATAAGGAAATTGCACTATGTGCATTTTTAGATATTGAGGGCGCCTTTGATAGCACACCCACTAGAACATTAGTTCAGGGACTAAGTGTTAAAAAGGTAGATTTGACCACTGTAAAGTGGATCGAATCAATGCTCTCAAACCGTACAGTCAAGTTATCATTGCATGGCACTAATCATGAGGTGGTAACCACAAGAGGTTGTCCACAAGGAGGCGTTCTATCGCCCCTTTTGTGGACTCTAACAGTGGACCAACTCCTGCATAAGATGGAGGAACTAAGGATCGACGCCCAGGGCTACGCTGATGACCTGGTGATAGTTGTCCGAGGTTTCTCTCAAAGTACAATTTCGTACCTTATGCAGGAAGCATTAAGTGTCATTAACAAATGGTGCAAGGACAACGAACTGAAGGTTAATTCAGACAAAACTGTCCTGGTACCATTCACCAAGAAAAGGCGTCTTGACCAATTAGTCCAACCCTCACTAAATGGCAAGACAATCAACTTCTCACCAGAGGTCAAATACCTGGGTGTTATTTTCGACCAGAAACTGACCTGGAATAGTCAACTTGGATATATAATTCAAAAGGCTAAAATAGCAATGGGGATCTGTAGTCGAATGGCCGGAAAGCGCTGGGGTTTAAATCCCAGACTGACCATAAGGCTTTATACGGCCATTGTCAGACCCATAATAACATACGCCTGCGTGGTCTGGTTCAAAAAGGTACAGCAGCAGTCGGTTTGCACCCGATTAGCTGCAGTACAAAGGATGGCTTCTATCTTAGTGACGGGAGCCATGTCAACCGCCCCAGGTGCGGCTCTGGATGCTCTGTTAAATCTGACGCCCCTTCATCTACACGTAGAAAAGGTGGCGAGGTTAACGATGCACAGAATGTACGCCCTCGGGAGGACACAATGGATATCCCAGTTCATGAGATCTGCCATAGACTCAGTGATAGAAACACCAGTTTTAAGTATGATATCGGATATGACGATACCTGAAACCAATTTTCAAAAATTTTATGATGTCGAAATCCCTCCACGGGACTCCTGGCTAAACAGTGAGATAACGTGGAGGGAAGGCAGCTTAATATGGTATACTGACGGGTCCAAAATAGGACTCAACGTAGGCTGTGGAATATATGGAGAGCGACCCAAGTTTAGTAAAACAACTAACCTTGGTAGTTTCGCCTCCATCTTCCAAGCAGAAATATACGGCATTCTGGAATGCTCCTATATAAATCTGCAGAAAGCCTACGTTAACCATATAATATATATTCATTCGGATAGTCAAGCCGCTCTCTTGGCACTGGCTTCGGACACAGTTGACTCGAAGTTAGTTGCCAATTGTGTGGCAATGCTAAACAGCCTGGGTAAGAATAACAGGCTGATTTTAAGATGGGTCCCCGGGCATGCAGGAGTTCCCGGCAATGAAGCTGCGGATGCGCTTGCACGAGCAGGGGCTATGGAAACACAATTTGGGCCTGAACCATTTTGTGGTATTTCAAAAAGCCTAGCTCGACTGACCATAAGGGACCAATACACCCATAAGGCTAAAGAATTCTGGAATAATTTGCCAGGACAAATTCATTCCAAAGAGCTCATCAGGGGATATACTCAGCGAAAAGCTGAGGAAGCCCTGATGCTCAGTAGGAATCAGTTGCGGGTATTAGTGAGAGCGCTAACTGGGCATTGTTGTTTGCGCAAGCATATGTACAACATGAGTGCCCAGAACACAAGAGAGTGCAGATTCTGTGAAGTCGCAGATGAAACACCAAAGCACATCTTGTGTGATTGTGACCCACTAATACCCATACGCAACCGAGTTCTGGGCAAACATGCATTGTTCCCAGAGGAGGTACAGACGCTCTCTGCCAAAAAGATCCTACAGTATATCCAGGTTGTAGGTCTAGGCAGTGAGCTTTAGGAATATGGGGGCGATCACAATAGATCTATCTAGGTCGCAGTGACACAGGACTCTTTTTAGCCTGCATAGCCCCTCTCTTGAATAATAATAATAATAATATTAAAATAAATCAATAATAATAATAAGAAATCCGTATAAAAAATTAAAACCCTAAGAAATTGTGAAAAAATCATTGAATTAGTTTTACTAGCAAGTCTTTGAATTGGTGTGAAATATCTTTCCTTTCTCTTAGTAGCAGACAAATTTTAGGAATAAAATTGGGGCGTCGTGTTAAGTGGGCGGAGCCGCGGGCACACAGCAAGTACTTTAATAAGTTTCATTAGTAAGCGATTATCTTTTATCATTTTTCGTAACAGTCAGTCTACGTAAGCTTTTTGATACATTTAATAGTATTTATCTTTGAAGTACAAAGATTCTACAAGAAACAACTACGTACATATGACTACGTCATTATGACTGTTTTTGTCAGTTATATATTTTGCGCACAAAATATTGCAGGCGAAGACAGGAAGAAAGTATAAGTATAACATTTATAATAGTTCCTGCATAACGGTTTTCAATAATCTGTGTTTTCATTTAAATACGTAATATGTTGGATAAATTGGTGTATAGTTCAGTTTGTGTTGGTTATAACTGTGATAAAGGAAAAAACTTATCCAAATAATTTTATATAATACTACCTGTGGGCCCGTGGTTGTACCTACGTTTCTTTTATTCTTCACTCCGTAATATAGTTTTGATATAATCATTGGAAATCAATGTTTTGATGGTGTTATCCATTAAATCATATTTTGTTCACAATTTCTTGGATTTTAATTTTTTTACATGGAAACCTAATTATTAAACTCAATTTATTATCATACTAAGAGAGAGTACAGACATTTCTCATAAATTCAAGCATTTGCCAGTAAAACTAAACATTTAATCGTTTTGTTTACTTTTGGTGCTTGGGGCTTTTTGGTGGCCAATTTGGCCTTACCTTCCAGATGACCACGGAAATGAAAGTCATTCGAAAAGTCAACTCTAAGAATTTCGATAATGGGCCTAGTACCTAAGGGAGCGTTTTCGAACGTGACAAAGAGATTCTTTTTAGCGGTAAACGCGCTAATAATTATTAAGCAATAAAATAGTTATTATCAATAGGAATTTTTTAAGTTTAAATTGTTTTCATATTTCGCATTAAGTTAGTGAAATTTTAGTAAAGAAATATTCCGCGATAAAATGAAGGTTTGATTTTTAATAAATTTTAATGCTTAACATCCTTAAGTTGAAATCTAGTGACTAAACCTCAAGTGATGATGTTCGAACAGAATTATTGTGACATGACGACAAATTTTCAAACTTGAGGGTGGTAGTTAGCCAGGTGAGCAGTATTATGTAAGTCCCCTTCATTATGGCTCAAAATCATTTTGAAATAGCTGCAATCAAACTTAGGTACATCGACGCAGTATCTGACTGCCGTCATCGCTTGGTTTATTTTTTATACTACTATAAGTGTTTATTTATATTAAATGTTTTTATTTACATTATAGTAATGCTCTATTCTACCATTTTTATATTTCTTTAAAATTAAAAATATTTTAGAATTGAACTATTTTTTATATGATGCACTACGAAACACTTAGATATGGATCTTGCAAGTATAAAATGTCGTATAATCAACATGATTAATCTTTATTAGATATAATTATGATGGTCATCCAAGACAGCAATTTCAATATTTCATAACATATAGTAATATTGTGTTAACATGCAATATCCTCAGAGTTTATAACACGGTTTTAAAATGCTTCTCAGTAAATGTGTTATGGTAATATCATGTAAAATAATTTTTAAATATAACTGCAAATTACAGCAGATTTTAGATTTACTTCTAACCTAAATAATGTCAGTTTAATTAGGTTTTGTATCCTATTTTGGATTCTAACACGCTTTTTCTAGCTTAAGCTATATCTACCATATTTAACATGCCCTTTGGTGTTCTACCGGGTAAGAAAATAGCAGTTTCAAAATAGATAAATTTAATGCTCAATGTTAACATAAATAATTCTATTAATGCTGCTGAATTAGATCAAATGGCAAGGTAACGAGAACGGGGAGGTGATATTATACTAAGCGAGGTGATATTATACTAAGCGAGGTGATATTATACTATTCACTGCTAGGGAGCTGTTGGTGATTGGGGGGTTGTTGTTGGGGGTTATTGGGAGAATATGGAAGAAGAGTCTGGGGATTGTATGACGAGGGAGGATGACATAGGGAATTCTGTGGCATTGGAGGGCAGGATTGACTATGATGAGCTTAGATGGCGGGATTTTCCATGGGAAAAATTCCAGGGGATGGTGAAGAAGGGAGGGGGATGTGTGGTGGAAGAGTTGAGGGAGCAGGTGGAGTTGAATGGAGGGATAGGGAAACTTACCCCGAAGAGGATGTTTGATTCGGCGGATGAGATGGTGCAATGGGTGGCGGATATAAAGGGAAAGGTGGGAGAGGCCGTATTGTTTAAAATGAGGTCGATGTCGTTGTTCCTCTGGATGATGACGGCATATGCAGTGGACATGGCGGAGCGTGCTAGGGAAACGTGCTAGGATTTTGAGCGGGTTGAGGACGAACGGAAAAGGTTGGAAGGAGAGATGAAAAAGCTGAAGCTTTTGATGAGGGAGAAGGAGGATAAAGTGGGAAGGCTGGAGACCTTTGTGAGGATGAAGGAGAAGGTGGGGCAGCAGAAGCAACTGGTGGATGCTGCGGTTGGTCCCTCACATGGTGAGGGTGGGAATGGGAGGCAGGAGGACGAGCGGGCTAGAGTGGATGTGGCTGCGGAGGTTACTGCGGTGGTTGTGGGGAAGTTAGAGGGGATTTTGAAGGGGGTAAATAGAAAGCTGGAGGTGTTGGAGGGGCAGGTGGCGGGGGTGATCAGCCGGCTGCCTGACAAGGCGGAGGCTATAGTTGAGGTTGCTGGGAGAAGGAAGAAGTCTCAGATAGTGGTGGAGAAGGGTGGTCCTTCTCTGTCCCCCCCTTTGGGGATGGACTGGGCTCCACTTCCTGGCGGTGGTAGAGATGCGGGAGAAGAAGAGAGAGCTGGCGCGGAGGGTGTGGGGGAAGAATGGTCTGTGGTTGAGGGGAAGGGAAAGAGGAGGAAGGTAGTGAGGAGGAGTGCAGTGGCGGCCCCTCCTGAGCCTCAGGGGGAAGTGCTGGAGGGAAGAGTTGGGAGGCCAAGGCCGAGGCTCCCGTCGCCGCCGCGAACGGCTGCGGTGGTTATCACACTTAGGCCGGACGCGGTGGCGAGGGGGCTCACCTATGGGCAGGTGCTTGCGGAGGCGAGAGGCAATGTGGGGTTGGAAGCGATGGGAATTGAGAGTGTGGCGTGTCGCCCGACTGCGGGGGGGGCTCGTAAGTTGGAGGTTGCGGGACCTGGAGGAAAAGAGCGGGCTGATGTTCTGGCGGATAGGTTGCGGAGGGTTATGGCGGAGGTGGTAGATGTCTCCAGACCAACAAGGAGGGCTGGTGTCCGCCTTGTGGGTCTGGAGGACTCGGTTTCGAGGGAGGAGGCCACAGCCAGGGTCTCGCAGGAGGGGACTTGTGGGATAGATGAAGTGAGGGCTGGGCATGTTCAGGTGTCAGGGAGAGGAGTGAGAACCCTATTTGTGTCGCTCCCGCTGGAGGTGGCCAGGAGGATCGAGGACAAGGGGGGTATCAAAATGGGGTGGAGTGTGACCCAGGTTCATGTACTGGGGGTCAAACCACTGAGGAGTGTTTTAAGTGCATGGGCCTGGGGCACACTCGGGCCATGTGCACAGCGGAGTTGGATAGGACGGGGCAATGTTTCCGGTGTGGTGCACATGGCCATAAGGCGGGAGAATGTTCTGTGGAGAGACCAAAGTGTGCGCGGTGCGCGGATGACGGGAAGGAGGCCGGTCACCTGATGGGGGGGGCATTCTGCTTCCCCTTGTCTCAAGGTGGGCGCCCTACGAGGGAGGAAAGGTAGAGTGGGAGAAACAAGGGTAGGAGGAAGTGTCAGGAGGTGATATGGGGGGCCAGTGGGGGAGTGCATGTTTGCCTTCCCTGCTGCAAAGGCAGCTGTGGCCCGGATCCTCTGCTCCCTATGCCTTGTTGGAAAACAAGGTGAGTTGAGGAGGATCCGAGCCACAGATGCTGGGGGAAGTTTGGTTAGAGGGGGGAGAGAGGTGATCTCAGTTTAGCAGCTGGGGTCACCTCTCCTCCTGCTCCTTGGAGGTGGGTCTTGGAGTGGACCTTAGTAGAGGTGCTTCTTCTTCTTTCTCTTCTGTAGCAGTGGCGGGCTCCTTCCTCTTTGTATTTTGCCCGCCACTGTGCTATCCCTTCTTCCTTCAATTTTATTGGGGGCAGGAGTACATCCTGCCCCTGGATGTCTGACCAGCTGGTCATGCCTCCCTTCGGGGGGGCGGGCGAAGAGAGGTGGGATCGAGAGTATTCTCCCCCATCCCCATTGGGCCATTGCACGACGAGGCCCGGTGGGTTCGCTGCAGGGGGCGACGCGGCGACATGCCTGGCAACCCCGTATCGCCCCCATCCCAATGCAGCGGACGGCCCCGGGGGGTTTTAGTGGGTATTTCCGGGCGACTCTCGCCCGGGTGAGTCCCACACTGGCACGGAGCTCGTCACTCCGTGTCCCCTTATCTATTGTATCGGGGGACTCCGATCCCTCAGATACAATAGATAAGGGTAGTGCGTAAATGCATTTCCCCCCGTCAAAAAAAAAAAAAAAAAAAAATGGTAACGAGAAGATAAATAACATAATTTGATTTATTTTTCTAATAACTCTATTTTTATACTGAAACAATCGTAATATTGAATGTCGTGAATCCTGGACTTTTAGATTAAAATGGAATATTTTAAACTTATTACAAGTTATTTTATTTAATAAGAATGAACTAATGAGGATCAGAACCACAGCTGTCTAATGATGACAGGGGAGGCAGAAAACGCTCTCCCCAGCCAGCCCTCCACTTCTCTCACTCTCCCGGCCTAACGCCACCTACTTGTTGGCCCTATCATAAGGTGCCCGCCTCTGAGACGAGG
This sequence comes from Samia ricini, assembly GCA_014132275.2. NCBI lineage: Eukaryota > Metazoa > Arthropoda > Insecta > Lepidoptera > Saturniidae > Samia > Samia ricini. The sequence continues at coordinate 10,017,383 of AP028159.1, forward strand.
GGAAGCAGAATGCTCCCACCATCTAGTGTGCATCCTCCCATCCCTCCTCCGCAAATCTCGGCCTTTCCACCGAACCCACAGCCGCCTTATGGCCCAGTGCTACACACCGGAAGCACTGACCCGCCCGGTCCACTTCTGCAACACACATCGCCCGGGTGTGCCCTAGGCCCATACACATAAAGCACCTTAGTGGTTTTTACTTCCAGTGCATGCACCTGGGTCACGCTCCACCCAATCCTCTACCCCACTTTCTTCACCACACTTCGGGCCGCTTCCACAGGAAGCGACACGAACAGGGTCCTCAGCCCCCTCTCCATCACCCTAATCTGCCCGGCCTTCACATCCTCCACCCCGCACTCTCCCTTCTGCGAAAACCTATCCATGGCCTCCTCCCTGGTTAGCGAGTCCTCCAGACCAACAAGACGGATATCAACCCACCTTGCCGGTCTGGAGACCACCGCTACCTCCGCCACCGCCGCCTGCAGTTTAGCCGCCTGTTCCTTTCCCTCCGGACCCCCAACCTCCAGAATACGGGACCCCACTGCGGTAGGGCGATAAGACATGCTCACTATTCCCATCCCCTCCAACCCCACCTTGTCCTTTGCCTCCACTACCACCTGCCCATACGTGAACCCCCTCGCCACCGCGTCCGGCCGCAGCGTTATAACCACCGCAGCCGTCCAAAGCGGCGACGGGAGCCTAGGCCTTGACCTCACCACTCTACCCTCCGACACAGAGACCTGGGGTTCAGAAGGGGCCGACACTGCACCCTTCCTCACCATCTTCCTCCTTTTCCCCCTTCCTTCCACTATAGCCCATTCCTCCTCAGCATCCTTCTCTTCCACCCTCTCCCCCTCTTCCTCGGTCACCTTTCCACCAAGAAGAGGAGCCCAATCCATCCCTAACGGGGATGGGGTGTAGGGCCACTCTTCTTTACCACCCTCTTATTCTTAGACCCCTCTTTCGTCCCAGTGGCCTCCATCTCAGATTCCTCCCTTACAGGTCCTCCTACTGGCAACCCCCGACATCTGCCCCTCTAACACCTCCAGCTTGTGGTTAATCCCCTTCATCACCATCTCCAACTTCACCATAACCGCCGTAGTAATCTTTGCAACCACCTCTTCCTGTACCCCCTTCTCCTTTTCCCTCAGCACAATCTCCATCTCCTTCACTTTCTCTTTCTCAGCCTACACAATGTTTACCATCTCTTCCACCATATCCTCCGACTCATTATACCTCCCCTTATACCCCCTTGTCATGGCCAACTCCAAATCATATTCAAGAATCTCCCTTTCTGCCACCTTTAACAGCCTTACCGCCCTTCTCAATTTCTTAGCATGACCCGGCTCCGCAGCCCTAATCTCCTCCACATCCATCTAAACGTCTGCAAAAAGTCAGACATCGCCTTCTTTGAATACGTCGAGAAACTCCCCAACGCCTTCTTCCCATCCCCTTCCCATTTCGCAAAAACCTCCTCTAGCTTCCCCGCCTTCTTCTTCTTCTGCCCATTCGACATTATGGAAAGAGGAAGCTATGAACGCCCCATCCACAAGCACGCTCACAAACCCTCCAGTCCACAAAAAAACACCACTAACAACGTCCAACAACCTCCACCTTTAACAACCCCAATAACAAACCCCTGGACCGACGACCTGGGGAAGGTCATGGGAGTCCGCTGGATGTAGGTGGCTCAAGACCGATCGTCGTGGAGATCTTTGGGGGAGACCTACGTCCATTAGTGGACATCTTTCATTTGAAAGGTTGGACGGATTCTTGATATTGAACTGTCAATGAGGTCAGACATGCTAACACATTATTTAATTATACCAAATTATAGCAACACATACTTTGGAATAAATTTCAACTTGAAAATTTCGAGCACTAACAATTCCCTGACAATCTAGCAGTACATTTTATCATGGCGTTTTTCTTTATTGAAATCTCAGTGGGTTGTTATTCGAAAACATCTTCTTATGTGCGTAGTTCAAGCGCTAATATAATCCTTATGGGAATTTTCACTGTTCTTTTGCGATCTAGATTAAATGATGTCACATATAAGTACTTATCAATATATACTTCTATACTAATAAATAAAATTGAAGAAATGCTTGTAAAAAATAACATTTTTTTACTAAATACATACACAATATGAATATACTATACCTATACCAAAAACACAAATTTTAATTTTTTTGTCTATCTATCTTATTCGGGCTGATCTCCGGAACGGCTGTACCGATTTGACAGGACTTTTCTCGTTAATTTTACTATTTGATATTGATTAGGGTTCCGCGAAAAAAAAAATTAAATGAAGAAATATGGAATAAATTCCGATTCAGTAGACAGCACCGTCATATTTTTTTTGATGATTATATAAAACTTTATATTTATTTAAAAATTTATTTATGCATTGAAGAGTATATTAAACGAGGGTGGAGCCGCGGGAACACGGCTAGTTTAAAATATAATTAATCTAATACTTTTGAGTAATTCAATCCTGTCACGTAATACACAGACATCAGACGGCAGATAAGATTATAAATAAAAAATAGATTGATATAGATAATATCAATAAAGTTTTGTAATAAAATAACTACCGTCTGTGACTTCGTCCGCGTTGACTTCAGAATTGGGTCCAGCGTAACTGTTATTATGAGGAAGCAGAGTTAACAAATATAATTGTTAAATTTTTTCAAGTACTTTTAGATTACACCAGTTCTCTAGTACACTGTTTCGATGATACCTGTTAAGATTAAGAAGAATCTTAATTATTATTGAAAAAAAGTTTGTTTTTTGTAAAAAACAAAACTGGTTTTTGATGTATAATACCGTATACAAATTCACACGTATGTAGTAAACACTTTTTATTTTAATATTACAAACAGACAGTTCAATTTTATTTATTATTAAGTATGTTATATATAATATCACTTATACAACTTATAACAGTAAATATTGTAACTAAGTATCAAAATAAATAAATAGCAAAGAATGCAAGATGCCATTAAAATTTTAATTTGTAACATCCTAAAAAATGAAGGTGACATTTTAATTATTTTACATTTTGAACAGTATTCGTAAACAAGTTATTGCAATTCAGATACGAATTAAACCAATGAGACTATTTAATTTTTACATTGAATTTCTTCAACTGCCATTATATATTACACAAAGAAAACAAAAAAACTCAATCTAATTTGATTATATGCAAACCACAAATGAGCACTTGTTTAATTACATACATTTATAACGTATACGAGTATTATTAATTATTTTTGGAATCCATTTCTATTAAACCTTTTAGTAACGCTCCGTTATCTGATACATATATGGATCCAGTAATACTTTTTGCTTTATTGCTAGCTAAAAACAAAACAAGATCAGCAATTTCTTGAGGATCAGCAATTCTATCCAGCGCAGTTGCCTTCTTCATGGTGTTCCAAATAGTTTCCTCATGCACCCCTATTGGGAGACCTGAATTATGAATCATGGCAGTTTTAACTGGACCTGGATTGACTGAATTAACACGTACGCCATCAGAAGCTAATTCTAGAGCCACACATCTTGTAAAATGGTCAAGACCAGCTTTTGATGCACCGTAAGAGAAATTCTCGGTCGGAGCTATCGAAGCCATGCTGGATATGTTTATAATGTTACCTTTAGTTTTCACAAGATGCGGTGCAGCAAGGTTAGTAAGGTAAACAGCTGATCGAAAATTAGTCGCCATAACACGATCAAATACTGTCATTGCATTTTCGTTAAGAATGCTAGCAGTGATACCAATACCCACATTATTTATTAAAACATCAAGCTTTCCAAATTGTTTAAGACTTTCACTCACGATCCTACGTATATCATCATCTTTGGTAACATCTGCGTCAAGTACCAACGGTAAACGATCATCCTTTGCACATTCTTCAGCGACACTATCCAGTTTTTCCTTATTTTTATCTACTATGACTACATTGGCGCTATGTTCTGCGAATTTTATTGCTACTGCAGCTCCTATGCCTGAACCTGCTCCCGTAACTAAAATAACTTTATCGGTAAAACTCGTGTTCATATTTTTTCTTTCCTGAAGTAAAATATCAAATCTAATAAAAGATAAGGATAAAAACACTTGCTTTTATACTCGTGCGATATAGGTTCATTATAATACAATAAATATAGTGATATAATTACTATAATTATATATAATTTCAATATAATTGAAGTAAAAATAGTACATCACATGAGAAAATTATCTACATATCTACTATAAATATTATCTTACGTAAGTGTCTCGTACTGATGATTTTTGTTGTTGATAATTTATTACGTCTGGTTGAATAAGAGTATTTTAGGCCCTATGAAAATAGAAATATAAAATATAAGAAATATTATTTTATTTTTACTGATCTTTAAACAGTGTTCTAAATAAATACGTATCTTAGGTATTTTACCACCAAACTGATATAATATAGCATTTCATAACACAAATTTATGAATAAAAAAATAACAAACTAAAATTCTGACAGAAACTCTCACTCGATGTCCGGATTTATTTAAAAAAAAAACTCAACTGGACAGTGAAGTCTATAGAAAAGCATTGACAGTCCTATAAAAATGTAAAGGAAGACTATTATTTTTCGTATGCAATATTTTCACCTGTATATGATATGTACTCAAATGCTCAGGGTCAGAGCCAGTTTTACCTATGTGGTGTATCCGGTGCCACATGGGTTTGAGAGGGCGTCAAGTGCCAGCCGCTTTGACACCTTGTGTCGTTCGCAGTGCTCTCATCCAATCCAATTATTATTTGGGCCGCTTTTTTTCGCACTAAGTGATTTTGTTTTAGATCAACAACTACTAAAGGCGCTCAGCCAGGAGAGTGGTAGCTATCGCAAGGGCCTAAACTGGTACAGACCTGGGCATGGTCTGCTACCTGAGATGTATATTCTGAAACTACAGAGTTCAAAGTCCGTTATTTTATTACTAGCTGTGTGCCCGCGGCTGAACCCGCATTTCATATATTCTCCACTGCATTTTATTTTATACGTAATCCTAATTATTTTCCAAAAATAATTTTGGTACTAAGATAAAGTAAAGACAGTTATTTCTCATAAATTCAAACACTTGCCTGTAAAACTGACCATTGAGTTTTATTTTTTTTTATGCAGAACCCTAATTATTTTCCAAAAATTAAAGTAAACTTAATTACGAGAAGTAGCTTCATCTATCTACCAAAAAGAAGCCCCGTCAAAATCAGTCCTGCCGTTCCGATGATTAGCCGGAACAAACAGACTGACAAAGAAAAATTTTAAATTTGTGTTTTTGATATAGGTACTGTACTGTAACTACATTCTATATGTAATAAGAATTTTATTACAAAGAGATACTTACATTTTATTAATTAGTATAAATGCGGCGTATTTTCTGCTTTTATATTTGTTTTAAGTGCCATTTTTACCACGTTATTACACAAGCATTTCTATATTGATCGGAAAAACAAATGCAGGTATTTAAAACCGTAGGATTAAGATTGCAAAAAAAAAACTATTGAGGCGAAATGAATGACTAAATATTGATTACCGTTTATTAAATATTTGTGAAACTATGAAAGTAAGTTTGTTCCCGTAGCTACACTCGCGTATAATATTTTCTATTTGGCATAATTATTTATACAGCCACTAAATTATTGTTGGTATCAACAGAAAGAAAATATTTTTATTTACAAATTCAAACACATACCAGGAAAACTAATCATCGACTTTGTTTTTTTTTTACATTTTTGTCAATTCTGGTCGTGTGTTCTCGGCTAAGAATATTACCACCCTATATCTTCCTGTGGGTATCGTAAACAGCGCCCAAGGAATAAAGCAGGGGATGAGCAGCAGTATCCTCTGAGTACCACAAACACCTACTGCAATCACCAACACGCTTCTCAAGCGTGGCGATTATGGCAATCCTTGTGAATAACAAAATTCATTGTGGAGATCTCTGGGGGAGACCTATGTCCAGCAATGAACGTCTTTTGATTCAATGAATGAATGAAAAACAATATAGGTGTTTAAGATTCTTAAAGATAGATTGCGCGCTGTAATTAATTTGAATATTTTATCACGCGGTGTCAAGATTTACGCCAAAAATATGACATCAATTTGTATATTGTTCTAATGTATGGAAAATAAATACTACAAAAAGTACTATGGAGTTTTAACGGAAGCAGTGTGAAAGTGTATACTAGTGACCTCACCGGGAAGGGCTCATGGTAAAATTATACATGGTCCTTGCGAGTCGGATAGTGCGTGTACATAGACACGTTATACTTCGTGTGGTAGTCGCATCCCCACTGGACAGTGGTGCTGTCCAGATCAACTTTTCCTGGAGCTGCGAGGGGCCTAGAACTACGAGGACCCTGGAGCTGCTAGGACCCTGGAGCGGCTAGGAGCCTGCAGGTGCGCGGAGCCCGGAGCTGGGAGAAGTCTGGAGGAGAAGGGTTGCGGTGGACACGGAGGAAGGAGCCGCCTGGTGAAGGAGGGGAAGTACCAACTAGTTATACTCAATCTATTTTTGTAAAATTATGGATAATTTAATTAACAAACTAGAAGATACGAGTAGCCGTATGGATAAAGCCTATATTAATTTTAAAAAATCTCCTAAAGAGAGAATTACTCGGGCATATGTAAATGCTAGGTTAGAAAACGTAAATAAACTATGGGATCAGTTCGTAAAAGATCATGAAATCTTATATGACAAATATGAACCAACCGAAATAAGACAAAGTCAATATGTCAAAAATGATGTTTATGAATTAGCTGAAGAATTATATTATTCATACAAGGCGGAGCTTGAAACCTTTTTAGAGTTGTGCGAAGTTAAAAACGGTAGTAATGACATTACAATAAATCAATCTGAACAATTTAATGTAAAATTACCAAAAATAGTAATTCCAACATTTTCAGGCAGATATGCTGATTGGATAACCTTTAGAGATTTATTTATATCACTTATTCATAATAATAAGAGTTTAGATAATGTACAACGAATGCAATATTTAAAGGGATATCTATCTGGTGAGGCAGAGCAATTAGTTAGAGAAATTCCTATTGCAGACATTAATTATCAACGTTGTTGGGATCATTTAAATTCGCGATATAATAATAAAAGATATTTGTCTCATTACCTTTTGAAAAAATTGTTAAGCCAGAAGAATGTTATCACTGAAAATGCTTCCGAAATTAAAGAACTTATTGACAATACCAATGATTGTCTTAGCTCTCTTTCTAATTTAGGTATTAATGTTACAACATGGGATATAATTGTTGTTCACATAATAACTTTGAAACTGGATCCGGAATCTCGAAAACAATGGGAATTTAATGTAACTTCAAGTAACTTATTGGAAGAATTACCTACTCTTACACAGTTTACGGAATTTTTAACGAATCGTTATAGAGCCTTAGAATTTATAGGTAACAAAACAAATTTGGGATCCAGAAGTCAAGGTTATATTAATGCTAATAAAGTAAATAGTTTACATGTTACGGGTGCTTCTTGTCCATTTTGTGCTGAAGTACATAAATTAAGTAACTGTACACAATTTTCTAAAATTAATTGTAATGCTCGCCGTGATTTCGTTTATAAAAAGAATATTTGTTTTAATTGTTTGGGGAACAATCATTCCGCTAAGGTTTGTAAAATTCCTGGAAAATGCCAAATATGTAAAAGACAACCATCACTCACTGCTTCACCCCCAAAATACCATTCCTTCCTCGGGTTTGAATTTAAACACTCCAGTAAATTCGGCATCATTGATTGATAATAAAAATGTAGAGATTGGGGATAATACCACTGTAAAAGAAAACTTTATGATTGAACCGCCATCGACAAGTTGTTTTTCGACAGGAAAATCCAAAAATATGATTTTATTACCCACAGCGCTAATTAGGGCTGAGTCGAAAACCGGAACTTATCAAGTACTTAGAGCGTTGGTTGACCAAGGTTCGCAAGTTTCTTTAGTAACTGAAGCGGCGGTACAGCTTTTAGGTTTAATCAAAATTCCGTCTTATCAAATTATAAAAGGAATAGGAGGAGAGAAAGGCATAGTATCAAAAGCAATGGTTATTATAAATATATACTCAAGAATTAATTCTTCATTTTATATTCAAGTAAAGGCTTATGTGATAAAGTCTGTGACAGCACTCCTTCCAATTGCAAAGGTAACTGCAGTAGAATGGGTAGATCTTCATGAACAAAATTTAGCAGATCCACAATACCACACACCTAATAAAATTAATATTTTATTAGGGGCTGATGTTTATAGGCAGGTAATTGAGGAAGGTTTAAAAAAGAGTTTGAATGGTTCGGTAATAGCTCAGTGCTCTAAATTAAGATGGATATTGTCTGGAATGGTTGATACAACGGTTAGTGTTTCATCCAATATAGTTGTAAAGCATACTCACATTGCTGACAATGAAGCTTTGAAGAAATTTTGGGAATTGGAGGCTGAACCTACCAATCAAAGGTTACTGTTGTCAGAAGAAGAAAAACGGTGTGAAGAATTATTTTCATTAACAACTAAACGGGATTTAGATGGAAGATACGTAGTACGACTTCCATTCCGCGAACATAACTCTGCTTACCAATTGGGTGGATTTAAAGAAATTGCTGAAAAAAGGCTAAATTCATTACATACCAAACTGGAAAAAAACTCTGACCTGAAAGAAAAGTATAAAGAAGTAATCAATGAATATTTACAACTGAATCACATGGAAAAGGTTCCAGATAAAGAAAAGGAGAAAAGGGAATCGATATACTTACCTCATCATGCAGTTGTTAAAAATGATAAAGACACAACAAAGGTACGGGTGGTGTTCGATGCATCCTGCAAAGGAAAATATGGTTATTCCTTAAATGAAAATTTAATGATTGGACCAAGATTACAATCGGAACTTCGTCACTTACTAATGCGTTGGAGAAAACATCCTATATGTTTAGCCGCCGACATTATTAAAATGTATAGACAAGTGAAGGTGGCAAAAGCCGACGTTGACTATCAAAGAATACTGAGGAAAGAAGCACCAGAAAAAGAAGCAGAAACTTATCGCATGTTAAGGATCACTTTTGGAACTGCATCAGCTCCGTATCTGGCGGTGAAGGCTCTCCAACAAGTTGCATATGATGATGGAAAAGATTATCCAATAGCAGCAAAAAGAGTGATTAATGATTTTTATATGGATGATCTTTTAACTGGGTGTAATACTATAGAAGAAGGAATAAAAATTTATAACGAGATGAATTTATTACTAAATAAAGCTGGTTTTGAATTACAAAAATGGATGTGTAATAATGACAAGTTACTAAATGAAATAAAGGAATTAAGCAATTACCAAAAAGAAATAGGAGAAGGATTACAGTTTAAGGAAGATGAAATTGTTAAATTATTAGGACTTACCTGGAATAGATGTTCCGATAATTTCCAATATGCTGTTAATCTTTCCCAGGAACCTGGACCTGTAACTAAAAGGAAAATTATCTCACAGATCGCTAAACTTTACGATCCACTTGGTTGGGTAGCACCATGTGTGATAACAGCAAAAATAATGATTCAAAAATTGTGGATAGCAGGATTGGATTGGGACGAAGATGTAAATAGCAAAATTTTAAAAGAATGGGATACTTACCTTCGTGAACTGGAACTATTATCACAAATCAAAATACCTCGTTGGCATGCAACAAGCCCAAACGATGTACTTGTTGAACTGCATGGATTTTCTGATGCTTCTAAATCTGCTTATGCGGCAGTTATTTATATCCGAGTTATTGATGCTAATGGTAACATACATGTTAATTTAGTAACAGCCAAAACTAAGGTGGCTCCAATTAAACAAGTGTCTATTCCTCGATTAGAACTCTGTGCAGCTGTGTTGCTGACCAAACTTCTAGTGGAAGTATCTACGGTAATGGGAATAGATATCGCAAATGTTAGAGCTTGGACGGATTCAACAGTAGTATTATCTTGGCTCAATAGTCATCCAAGTCGTTGGAAAACATTTGTTGCCAATCGTGTTTCCGAAATATTGACTAATCTTGATTCAACTCAATGGTCTCATGTGAGAACAAATCAGAATCCTGCTGATTTTGGGTCTCGAGGCATAAACCCATGTGAACTATTAAGGTGTTCTTTATGGTTTAGCGGTCCGACTTTTCTTTCTAAACCAGTAATTCAATATCGTAAACTTGATACATTAGAAACAAATTTAGAAGAAACACGGGTACATTTTACTATGAATGAGGATTGTATCTTTTGGAACAAATACTCGTCGCTCACAAAACTAATACGTGTTGTTGCGTACTGTAGGCGTTTCTTAAAATTGCATTTGAAAAAGGATCGATTTAGCAATTTTTTAACTTCTGAAGAATTAAGTGAAGCTTTGAAATGTGTCTTGAAAATTTGTCAAAGAGATGGTTTCAAAGATGAGTTAAAACTTATAAAAAAACAGGGTTCTATTAATAAACTGAAGGCACCTCTCAAATCTTTAAATCCTTTTTTAGATCCAGAGGGTATTTTAAGAGTAGGAGCAAGATTAGTTGAATCTCCACTTTCTTTGAATTCTAAGCACCCAGTTTTGATACCCAAGAAATCAAATTTAGCAGATCTTTTGATAGCTGATGCACATTTAAAAACGTTGCATGGTGGCCCTCAATTAATGTTAACATACTTAAGTACGGGATATTTCATAATCGGAGTAAAATCTTTAATTAAAGCTCATGTTAAAAAATGTATTGCATGCGTAAGAAATTCAGCAAAATTAACACAACAATTAATGGGTCAGTTACCAGAAGCTAGAGTAAGTCCTTCTAGAGCTTTCAAATGTAGTGGGGTAGATTACGCCGGTCCTATTAATATCAGGACAACTAAAGGGCGAGGCCATCATTCTCATAAAGGTTATATTTGTTTGTTCATATGTATGGTTACCCGCGCGGTGCACATTGAAGTTGTCAGTGATTTAACCACGCAAGGATTTATAGCTGCCTATAAAAGATTTGTTTCTCGTCGGGGTTTTTGTACTGATATTTGGAGTGATAATGGAACCAACTTTGTGGGAGCCTCGAGAGAACTTAAAAAATTATTTATATCGGAGAAATCTATTTTTGTAAAGGAACTTTCGGAAGAGCTTGCTACAAGTGGCACTAAATGGCATTTCATTCCACCTCATGCACCAAATTTCGGTGGATTGTGGGAAGCTGGTGTGAGATCAGTAAAGTTTCATTTGAAACGTGTTATAGGTAACTCCACACTAACGTATGAGGAATTATCCACTGTTATGGCACAAATAGAAGCTTGTCTTAACTCTAGGCCACTTTCTCTATTAAACTCAGAAACCGATGCTTTAGATGTTCTAACACCCGGTCATTTCCTTATTGGTGAACCCTTAGTAACTGTCCCTGACCATAGTTTTGAAGGATCGACTATAACTAATTTACGTAGGTGGCAATTAACGCAAAAAATGATGCAGAATTTCTGGCGTCGATGGTCCCATGAGTATTTGACAAAATTTCTACATCGATATAAATGGTCGTGTAAAAATGATGAACCTAATATTGGGGATGTAATAGTAGTGAAAGAGGATGATTTACCTGCTTGTAAATGGCTATTAGCTAGAATTGTTGAGAAACACCCAGGATTGGATCAAATTACTAGAGTTGTTACGTTACGCACTCAAAATGCATTAATAAAAAGGCCTACTTGTAAGTTGTGTATTTTACCTGTAACTCACTAGTTAAGTTGTTTACTTTGTTACTATATAGTGAAGTTAATTGTTTTGTTCTAATAAAGATTTTGCTTTTGTTTGTTTTTTTTTTAAACTAAAACTTATATCTGTTAATGTATTCACCATGGCGATCTATCTTATGTTATGGACTATTTTCAATAGTTCCATGGTGGGCGGTATGTTTAAGATTCTTAAAGATAGATGGCGCGCTGTAATTAATTTGATTTTATCACGCGGTGTCAAGATTTACGCCAAAAATATGACATCAATTTGTATATTGTTCTAATGTATGGAAAATAAATACTACAAAAAGTACTATGGAGTTTTAACGGAAGCAGTGTGAAAGTGTATACTAGTGACCTCACCGGGAAGGGCTCATGGTAAAATTATACAATAGGAAATATAATCAAACAACACATAATTATAATTGTAATATATAAAATATATAAAAAATACAATACAATAATTAATAATCATTATGGAATACGAAATAGTATATTTGAGGTTTTAACAAAATAATTAAATAATACAAAATTAAAAAAACTCTTAAGAAAACTTTATTGTTTATGTTTCCTTATAACCGTGCAATATAGTTCCATTATCTATAACGCAAATAGTACCAGTGATACTTTTAGCTTTGTCACTTGCTAAAAACAATACAAGATCAGCAATTTCTTCGGGTTCCGAAATTCTTTTGAACGCCGTGGCTTGTTTCATTTTGTGCCAAAAAATTGCCTGTTCAGTTTCATTTATACCCATGTTTTTAATAATGTCTGCTTTTACGGGCCCAGGATTAATCGAATTGACACGTACTCCTTTGGAGGCCAGCTCTAATGCCGCACACCTAGTAAAATGATCCAATCCAGCTTTCGAGGTACAGTAGGCGAAATGTTGTACACCCGCAATAATCTCGGAAGCTACACTAGATATATTAATAATGTTGCCTTTGGTTTCGATGAGATACGGTGCAGCCATATTCGTAATCTTCACTACTGATCGGAGATTCGTTGACATAACTTTATCAAATTGGTCCATCACATTTTGATCCATAACACTTGTTATGGCAACTATTCCTGCATTATTCACCAAAATATCAAGCTTTCCATATTGTCGAATGGTTTCATTTATAATTCTTACATTATCTTCATTTTCGATTACGTCAGCTATTATAACGAGAGGTGTATTGCCTTTATACTCACATTTATCTGCAACGCTTTTAAGCTTAGTTTGATTTCTCCCAGTTATAGAGAGATTTGCTCCTTCTGCGGCGAATTTTATAGCTATGGCTGCGCCTATACCTGAACTTGCGCCCGTTACAAGAACAACTTTGTCGAAAAAACTCATTTTCGTCTGTCCGTTTACACTAATGTATTTAAAATGAGTGTTACTGTTATTATCACAATCTTATTGACTTATTATACAGCTCGTTTAAATGTATAATTGAATTTATTTAGTTATATGTATTTATGCTAATAACGTAGAAATAATTTAATAAAAGTAAATGTTTTATTGAATTTTATGAAAAAATAGGATTTAAAAATTAGGCAGTAAGACATGTGTTAATTATTTATTGTGTTATGTATATTTTTTAATTACATTTAGCTAATATCTGTGTATGATTTTTGGTAAAAGTATTTAAAAAAACGAAATTAATTTACAACACAAACATACCTTGTGGCATTGATTTTGTTTCATTTAGTGAAGTATTTTCTGAATTTAATAAACAATTATGAAATTGTATAAAATCGGGAAAAAAAAATAATATGGTAAGTTATATTCAGTTAATTTAAAAGTGTGTAGAGAACGTTTTACTTACTACAGCTTTTTAATCAATTTAAAATTATCGCTTATTTATTCTAACAAAAGTAATGTCTCTCTATCTGTATGATTGCCTATCAGTGTGGCTATAACTAGAAAACCTGGGTCACCACATTCATGATTCATTTTATAACACAACGAGCTAGTCTATGAATATTTCTCAATACAACATATTTAATTACATTATAAGTTAGAAGAACAAGTGCCTAAAAGGGTCGGCTATCTCAACCAAGTTTTACCACGTAAAAAAGCCAAATAAGTAACTTATTATAATAGAATAGATGTAAATTAAATAAATAATTATGCATTTTAACAAAAACTTACTTGAATAAAAGTCGGTTTAAAATTGAATACACTTTATTATTGAATGTAACGTTATCAATTAAAATATTGGCCATATTTTTTTTTATTAGATTGAATATTATTCTTGTAGATCCGGATAACCTTTGAGTATAGTTCCATTATCTGTTACGTAAATACTGCCAGTAATACTTCTTGCTTTATCGCTTGCTAGAAACAGTGCGAGATCTGCAATTTCCACTGGATCAGATATTCTGTTTAAAGCTGTAGCTTTCAACATCTTATCCCACAATAATTGCTCTTGAGTTTCAGTTGCACCCAAATTTTCTATAATATCAGTTCGTACTGGTCCTGGGTTAATACTATTTACGCGCACACCTTTTGATGCTAATTCTAAAGCCACGCACCTAGTAAAGTGATCCAAACCCGCCTTTGAAGTGCTATAAGCGAAACTCTGCTTCGATATTACTTCTAAAGATGCTATACTTGATATATTTATAATATTGCCTTTGGTTTTGATAATATGTGGAGCAGCAAGATTAGTGACGTGAACGGATGCGCGAAGGTTAGTAGCAATAACACGATCAAATACCTGCATCGCGTGCTCTGCAAGAATACTGACAGAGCCGCCTATTCCTGCGTTGTTCACTAATACATCAAGTTTACCGAAATTTTCAATAGTTTCACTTACTATTTTTTTAACATCTACATCTTTAGTCACATCCGCGATAATCATTAGTGGCTTTCTTTTGCTCTGTTCACATTTCTCAGCAACAGTTCTTAGCTTTTTTTCATTCCTTCCTACTATCGCAACGTTGGCTCCATGTACCGCAAATTGTATAGCAATAGCAGCACCTATACCGGAACTAGCACCCGTTACTAAAATAACTTTGCCCGTAAAATCCATTGTAGAACCTAATATTTACGCTTTTGAAATGGAAATGTAAGATAACGAGTCAGTACGTCAAATATATTTACTACTGATTAACGATCAACCAGTAAATAATTTATCGGCCCTCGATATATGTATGTACTTGTTTTGTACTGTTTTAGTACCTATTGTTGACTGTTTAATTGTTGATAGAGTATTGAAATCAACACCTATTCGATATTACCTAATCTTCGTTCACTTTCATTTGTGTTCATAAAATAATAAGTTTTATTGCGATACTTACACGTGTAATCGCTTGGAGATTAATTCAATATATACTGCAATATATACTGCAATCATTCCTTAAAATTGACACGAATAAAAAGGACATGATACCTCTAAAAAATTTTGTGCACTGTATTTGCTTAAAGACTTAGTTCTGAAAATTTGTTCTGAAATAAAATACTTTCTTAAAAAAAATACTATTATAATAAGTGTCTACAAGTAATCAGAAAGATAATAGGTACTATGAATAAATATCGTGTATATTACATTTATAGGTAAAAGGCGGCTAAGGAATAAACTAAGAGATGACCAGCTGCATCCTCTGAGTAGTACAAACACCTGATTGCTATCGCTAACCCGCCAGCTACATAAGTGTGGCGATCATGACAATTTATCATATGGGTTATCTAAAGTATATGTAGGTAGGTAAATGTAGGTTTACCCTGTTGATTATAACAGGATGAGATGAGGGGGGGGGGGTCGCGCCACAGATGCCGGGAGGGAGGGTGCTCGGGGAGGGGGGTGAGAGGTGTTACTCTCTACCCCCTCTCGGTTGGTTTAGGATGTCTCTCTTGGCGGCCGCTGGAGTATTCGCGGTGCATGCTTTGTTCGATCCCGTGTTGCTCCAATAAGGTGGCGGGAGGTACCGGGGGGTTTAGTGGGTAGTGGTCAACGGCGCTTCTCGCCGCGAGTCCCACACTAATCTTGTGTGACAGCCCCTTTCACTTACGTGCGAGAGACTGTCACACATCTTCAGTCGCGTTTCAGCCAGACCAGAAAGGGTACGTCCCTATTAGGTCTGGCTGGACAGCAAGTGAGTAAATGCATTCCCCTCGAAAAAAAAAAAAAAGAAAAAAAAAGGTAAATGTAGGTTTATGTAGTTAAATAAATAACATGATAAAGACCTTTTTTTTTTTGACGGGGGAAAATGCATTTACGCACTATCCTTACCTATTGCATTAAATATCAAGTTTTCCAAAATATCGAATAGTTTCACTCACAATTCTTCGTACGTCGTCATCTTTGGTCACATTAGCTTCGATTGGTAATGGTGTCTTACCATTCTTTGCACATTTCTCAGTTACAACTTTTAGTTTTGTCATATTTCTTCCAACTATAGCAACGATTGCTCCATATTCAGCGAATTTTATAGCGATTGCAGCTCCTATACCAGAACTTGCACCCGTAACCAAGACTACTTTGTCGGAAAAGTCCATGTTCATATATTCTCACATTCGGAATAAATTGTAATAAGCAACAAGAATTATAATTCAGGATTTTATACTTATTCGGTGTAGACAGTGTTATAATATACATGCGAATTAATCTTATCAACACGTGGTTATCAGTGATTGTTTCATAAAGATCTATTAAGCTTATTTTTAAACTAACATAATAATAATTAACGTCCAGATAAGCTACGTCCAAAATAAATGGTATAGTATTTTAATTACCTTCTAGATTAGGATCACATTTTGATCAACAATACTGGAAAAGGCGAGTATTATTGCATTATTGACCAAAATATCAAGCTTTCCGTAATGCTGAATGGTATCATTTATGATTCTAGAAATATCTTTGTTTTCGGTTAAATCAGCTATAATAACAAGAGGCTTGCTCCCTTTATTTTGGCATTTATCGAAAATACTTTTTAATTTAGTTTAGTTTCTTCCAGTAATAGCAAGATTCTATATACTTCTATGGCAAATTTTATAGCTATGGCAGCGCCTATACCTGAACTCGCGTCGGCTACAAGAACAACTTTATCAAAGAAACTCATTTTCGTCTGTTTATGCTCATGTCTTTGAAGTGAGTGTTGCTGATATATTCACAGATTCACATATTAACTTAAAAGGAACTGTTATCATCTCATTTAAATGATAAATTCATTTATTCAGTTATGTGTATATATGTTAATCGTATGGAAATAATTCACTAACAACTCAATTGAAGCAATTGTTTCATTGAATTTTAAGCAGTTTGGGAAATGTAGTTAACAATATAAGATGTGCAAAGTATAAATAGATACTTACACTATGTGCATTTATTACGTGTATCTGTACTTCTAGGGTTCGACTTTTCATTAACCCCTTCAGCACCTTCCTGGCGTTTACGCCAGCGTTCCATTGTTTTCCTATTGTCTGTCTATTGTTTCATTTTTATGGGTACTCGTCAAATTAAGTGTGCCTAGATATAAATAATATAAAATTGCTAAAGATCTCTTGGTATCGATTTTGTTTTTTTAGATTTTCTGAATTGTTTCTTATTGCAAATATTTAATCAATTGAATATAGTCGCTTAGATTTTCATACATATTAGGTAACGTTTTTCTCTCTATAAGTAAGCTTACTCGAAGCGATGATGGCACAACGGGTAGTGTGACCGGACCCTCAAGTTTGAAAAACCTGTCGCCAAATACCAATACTTGTGTTCCGCCATCATCACTCGAGAACCAGTACCTCTAGGCTTAGTGTTTTACCATCCTAGATCACATCGCACTTAAGATCAGGCGAGATTTGGTCAGACCGTTGAGCTTATTCCGTGTAAAAAAAATAGCAAATCTCGAAAATCTATGAAACCATATTCATGATTATTTTTACAACCCATCGGTAACCCATATAACTTGCGTAACATCATAATTTACACAAGTATATCATTTAAAGATAAGCAAACTCATCTGACGTCAGAATAAGGATGTTGTGTACAAAGTGTAAAAAATATGTATTTTGAAGTAGTTAAAAATGACTTTTCTACTTACGAACATGTCAATAATATTAATTTGGCGAAAAGAAGAAAATTAAAGTGATATATATGGTAATTGATGGATTATGATAGTATTGAATGCATTTAAATACACAAATAAATTATTTGCTATATTATTTACTGTCACATTTGGTTTTATCTCATGATATCTTTGGGGTTACATGTCTACGAAAAAACAATATAATTTAAAAAATTAAGTAATCTTAAACGTACGAGTATTAATAATAATTGAATCTTATTTATTGTTCAAGGTTCGAACGCAATCGGTGAAATCGTTCTGTTCAATCAACAAATTATATCTAAATAATTATAATACGTATGTTATTAAGTACTTATAACATTTACTCAGTTGTACATAAATATATTTATGCATGAAAATGTAGTCAAAAAGGCTCTTTAATTAATTTATTAGTATTAATAAATTTAAAATTAAATCTTTTATTATTTCAAAATACACCAATACATTTTTAAACTATACATCTCATATGTACTTTGTTACTCATTTTTATTCTCAATTTTAAATTATTAAATCTTTGTAGAGAATGTACTGGTATAATTATTAATACATTGTATAAAAACTGTGAAGTTAAACTGACACATTAAACAGTTTTTTTTAAATAATACTTTGTTACCAAACTGGTTAAATTGTTGAACACAATAATAATAATTGAATATATAATTTACTGGACTGTATTTAAATATGTATATTAAATAAAAGATTATTTTTCTGGTGTGTGACTTTAATAGTGAAGTAACCAAGACAAAAAATTGACAACTCACTAACCACAGATAACACAAGTATGCACAGATATTTAATACATACAGATAAACTCCAACATACTTTCGTATGCTATATTGAATGTTATGTGACCACATTTTGTTATTCTTCTCAGCAAACTCTTATCAATATCATGGCAGTGCATAATGAATAAATAATCCGCCATCTTATGGAGTGCACCATATTGGATTTAGACAAACGTTAAAATATTTTAAATAAAACCTTATAATAAATTTTGATTTAGCGTAAATACTAGGGACCTTCATGTTTAAGCATAGTTTCCCAAATTATTGTTGATATGTAACACATGTTACATATTTTATAAATACAAAAACAGGATCAGCGAATCGATAGACATCCACTGTTCGGCATAGGTCTCCCGTAATAAGGGAGGGATTGCCTTAATCACCACGCTTGGCGGGTTGGCGATTGCAGTAAGTGTTTGTGGTGCTCAGAGGATGTTGCTTCTCATCCCGTTGTCACCTTTTAAGACACCCACGAGATGATATGGGGTAGTACTATTCTTAGCCGCCACCGCACGGCACAAACAAAACAAAAAGCACAGGATTTTTTTGTAAAATTACTATTTCATTCATGTCTGACCTTGTTAGCATGTCGGCGTAGAAGAAACAAAAAATGTTTTTGTTTTGTAAAAAACAAAAAAATGTGCTTTGTGATTTCAGAGAAGAGACTGTTACTATCAATTTTATACCATTAATTTATATTTTTCATGTCTTATAAATTATACAGTTTATTTAATAATTAGGTATCGATATTAGATATTTAGATAGCTGAGATGCGAATGTTGAGATGGATGTGTGTGGTCACAATAATGGATAAAATAAGAAATGAATATATTACAGGGAGTTTGAAAGTTGTGCCAGTGGTAGAAAAGTTGAAAGGTTCCCGTTTGTCGTGGTATGACCATGTTATGAGAAGAGAGAAATAGCATGTGGGTAAAATAGTAATGAATACGAATGTGGAAGGATGGAAAAGTAGAGGAAGGCCAAAGAAAGTGTGGATGGAGTGTGTAAGAAATGATATGAAAGAAAAAGAAGGGAATGAAGAGATGACGGCTGATAGGGACGTATGGAAGAAGAAAACATACTGCGCCGACCCCAAGTGAGTTGGGAAAAGGCAGCAGAATGATGATGATTAGATATTTAGATTACAAAAGTCTAAATCGCATACATAAAAAAAATCTAACCTAGAAAACTCTTAAAGTATAAAGTTTGTCTGAATGTTCAATTCTTTATAAAGGACAAGGCAAAAGAATCTTTGAAGATTTTTTTACCGTTACAAATATTATTTTTCATACATTTATACAATAACGACTGAGTGGGGAGAGATATTTGATAAAAGTAGAAAATGTATTTCAAGAAAAATATATTTATATTATAATACAAAGACCACATTCACGATTTTTTTTCTAAAAAATGTAGGTCAAGGTATCGCAAGTACGTACTTTCATAATCGTGTAAAAAATACATTAGGATGATTCGTATTGAACGACTATTTTTTTCACTCCACATAATAATATTCTTCTACTAGCTGTCTGACCGCAGCTACTCCCGCGTCTCATATATAATATATTCTTCACAACATTTTTTTTTAAACGGAACTCTAATTATATTTCTATAAAAATTAGTACTAAGAAAAGTTAACATATTTCTCATAAATTATAGCACTTGCCCGTAAAAAACCGTGCATTGAATCGGATTTTATTGAAATTGTTTTGACTTTTATTTTTTTACGCGGAACACTAATTATTTTAGAAAATTAAAAGTACCCTAAGTTACGCGGAATAACTTCAGCTATCTGCCAAAAAAGTCCCGTCAAAATCGGTTCAGCCGTTCTGGAGATTACCCAGAACAAAAAGAAAAAAAAACAGCCAGTGAAATTTTTTTTAAATTAAGAATTTTTTCAAATTTGTATGTGTTTTAATTTTTTTACGCAGTACCCTAATTATTTTCGAAAATGAAAAGTACTGTAATAAACGTATGTAAAGACGTGGAGTAACTTCAGCTATCTACCAATAAAAGTTCCGTCCAAATCGGTCCAGCTGCATTTTACAGAGAATTAAAGACAGTATTTTTAACTGATTCAATTTTAATTGACTTTTTTAAAAGGAAAAAAGGTCCAAATAGATATTATTCAAAGCTAAATAAATACACGTACAAGTATTTTAAGAATTAATCTACTAAATATTACAATTATTAGCACAATAAATACAGAGAAAAAAAAACATTTTCTATATTTAGTATTGTAAATGTAATTCTTTAAAATATGAAATAAACAATAGGACAAAAATTAAAGGCTTAAATATTCAGGGATGTTTTTTTTTTTCAATACCTATTTTGGATTTTGGACCAATATTTTGTTGGAGGAACTAAAATAAAGGAGTTCAAAATTAAGCACTTATATTGCTTTAACATTTTTATAAAATAAAGCTAGTATACTCTATCTTTGATGAGATTATTACACCCTCCTAATAATGACAAAGGAAATAATTAAAAAAAAAAAGCAAGATGATATAAAATATTTATTATTTATTGGAAAACTTCTATAGCCCGATTTGTTATAATGGACTAAATTGGCTAAATAATAAGAAGCTATAACAACAATTTCTCTTGGTAATTTTGATCTATATTTTGTTATACGAAATATTTGTAAAAGTAAATCCGAAAGCGATGCAGGCCTTAGATCTAACTTATTCGAAAAAATCCTAACCAGTTTTATAGTTTCGTAATACGACGGAAGTATTGTCACATTGCTATTTAGACATATTATGTGTTTGGTTTAGAGATAGGGTAGTAGCCCTTTCAAAACCTACATCTTTCAAAGTTTCCTTTGTTAGGTGACAACATGACGGGTTTTGTTATGTTCATAGAATAACTTGGTGTTCCGTATCACTATAAGACATTTTGTGTTAAATTAAATTTTCCAAGACAATAGGATATTTCAGTGGTGGTTCATTTATGGAAAACAACAGACTAGGTGAGTAATATAATTAAAAATAATGATACGTCACATGAAAAAAAATTTTTGATTCGGCTAATAAAATTCTGAGATACAAGTGTTTAAAGTTTTTGATGGGGATTGGAGGGAATGCTCTATCCCTTTCCCTCACAACGAATGCTACTATAGAACTTGTATGAAACACGTTTGCACGACTTCATGTTTCACTATAGTGCGCTCTCTCTCTCTAGTATGAATTTAAAATGATGATAAGTTCCTTATTTTTGATCAAATTATAATTTTGTTATTAGTAGTTAATTTTATTATTTATGGTCTATTTTTAATGAGACAATAAAAATTAATCAGTAAGTGCTCTAATAATCTTAGTTAATTTATATATAGAATGTTTCTTAATATTTATAGACGAAAGTATATAGTACTGTAAAATACCATTAAAAAAATCTATACTCTATACTAATAAATATAATTGAAGTGCCTGTTTGTAATGTCAACATATTTTTATTTACCAAATAGATATGAATGTACCAATAACAAAAATACAACTTTTTAAAATTTCTGTTTGTCTGTCTGTCTGTTTGTTCCGGGTAATCTCCCGAACGGCTGGACCAATTTTGACGGGATTTTGTTAGACAGTTGAAGTTACTCCGCGTCACTTAGGCTACTTTAATTTTTCGATAATAATTAAGGTTCCGTGTAAAAAATTTAAAACTCATGAAATTGTAAATAAAATTCGATTCCGGCACAGTTTTACTGACAGGTATTTGAATTTGTGAGAAATATCTTTGCTTAATGTAAGTAGTAAAAAAAAATTTGGAAAATAATTAGGGTTCGTATTAAAAAAATAAAATGCAGTGAAGACTGAAGAATATATGACAAGCGGGCGCAGCCGCGGGCACAAAGATAAAAAAGAATACTTTAAAAGTACAAAACCAAACGCGAATAACAAAGTGGGATGAAGTAATAAATTTATATTAACCGAGCTTTAGCTTCGAGTCATGTTTTGATCACACAGTTTACTTGGAAGTAAGTTTGTTTTGGTGATTTTCCTTATAAACAAGTTTTGTTTGCTATAATTTCCTTAAAGTTTTATCTTTGCGCGGTCACTTAAGTGTTTGTAACTTGTGTAAAACTGTCGTCTATTGTATATTACATAAAGGCTGTGAAGTAAAATCTTATTTTTTTAGAATCTGTAAATTACATATTATATCGGGATATAAAAGATAGGAGGATAAAAACATTAAACATCTTTTTTTTTTAAATAAAAAATGTTTTCAAAAATTACACATTTTTCTTCTTCTTAGTCGATGGCAATCTGCGATTTACATACACAATTCTGCCAGTGTCATGTGAAAAGGTATGCATTCAATTGTGTGGCAACGTTTCTAAGCTCTATGGCTCATCGTGCTTGAATTTGCCACGGGGTTTTCGAGGCATCTCAGAATAAACGTTTCGCGTCATTATTTTCAATACAAGTCACCTGTGCAGAATAACAAACTATCTTATACTATTAATCGAGCAATTCTTGTTTCTTGTTTTTTTTTTATTCTTTTAAGTTTCTTTTTGTTTTTTATTTCGTGTATTTTAATTCGTATAATAATCTATTTTATTGTTTTTTTCAATTTTTTTTTTACTTTTTCATAAAGTATGTTTTAATTGTAATTTGACTAGACAGATAAATCAAAGCGTATAATTTTTTTTTTATTTTATATCATTTCATTTTATTTTATTTAAAAATACATAAATAAGTACACGTTCTTAAAACACCGAGCTAAGCGCTGTCACCAGGTACTATCATATAAAACGCTACCAAAATTAAGCAATATAAGGTCAAATACACAAGTTAATGGACTAAAAACAATAACTGCTACATGACAGACTGAGATTCCTCCTAAACTCAAATTACAAACGAAGTGTTTGAAGTAATATAAGATATTATATAGAATTCCCACGTCAAGGATCGCAAGCACAAGTACACAATAAATTTCTTCATATGCAAATCCAATAACATAATAATTAAGCTATAACTATTCATAATTTTAAATTTTGCCTTAAAGTTTAAATACACCTTAGAATCTTAGATAAAAACTCCGCAAAGTAATACCACAACCCATTTTGTAGATGTTGCGTGACCAACGAAGCGTGAAATGTGCTTCCAAAAGTATTAATGTCTGTATAATATTTATTGAATTAAATAAAGTGTAATATTATCCGGTTGCCTACCTAATAACATGGTTATTGACACCAGTTATTTAGTGTAATTACAACAAATCTATATTTTAAATTTTAATGTTACAAAACTATAGTGTTACGCAACATAGCTCGTTCAGTTGTGTTCCGATCTGAAGAGCTGTTCTATTTGTAAAAAAAAGTACGATGCCTACCAACCACAGATGAGGTAAAACCCTGTTTCACACATCTGTGTTTCCTGTGTTCCTGTGTGCTTACGTGAAGTAATCCATTAATGGCTGACATTTTTAAGGGTGTGGTTTCTTTTCTTCTTCTTTGAGTTAATGGTTATCTGTCAGTTACATACACAATTCAATACACCAAGAATCAAGCAAAACGGCGCTTAACTTTCTGCAACTTTCTATGCGGATCTTATTTTTTTGTGGCACCTTAGTCTGTCATGTGGTAGCTGTTATTTTTAATTCAATGTCGTGTTTTGGTTAATTTTGTAATTTTGTTAGAGTTTTACGTAATATTGTCTGGTTATTCTGTATAAGTGAAGTGTATTAAAAATAATAGGACAGAACGTTTATTCTGAGGTGATAAGATAGATAAAAGTCCGTTTGTTATTGAACGAATAATATTTTCTACTACTACTACTACTCTAGGCATTTCTTTTAGTACTTCATAATAAACGTTTTGCGCTATTATCTTTACTAATATTATAAACAGAAAATATTTGTAGTTTTGTATGTAACGAATAAAATTAAAAAAGCCGCGGGAACGGGAACTACGTGGGTAATACCGCGAAGAGCAGTTAGTTTCACATATACTTATGCACATTAGTTAAACGCAAAAGAACACCATAATTCATTAATTGGTTACAAATTATATACATATATTGGTTATAGGTAGCTAAGGTACAGTGACAAGCTCCTTTACAAATTTACTTTTTTAGCCGTGTACAGCGATTTTCTTTTAATTTCTCGTCTTTTTTTTTTTTTTTGACTTCACATAAGATTCATTGTACGCGAAATTGAAGTTCATTTATTTACGCAATATTCCTAAAATTATACCTATTAATTTGAACTGCGTGCATGAATAATTCATGCAAACTTTTAGAATGCAGGTTTTGTCGGACCTTTGAGTGTGGTAATTGCTTTGCCAGATATTCTAACTCTTAATAAATATTATTAAAGTGTAACAAAATTTAATTATTTTCCTAGACGTGACATTATATTAATATTCGACGTGTTTTTAATCTTTAGGACAAATCAACAATCCTTACGTACATTATATGCAAAAACTTTAGTTACTTATTTGATTTTATGAGATTCTAGTCTTGTTTAAAAAATCCTTTGCTAAATTCTACAATGTATTTTAAGCAATACACTGTTTTTAATTTAAAATATATTGACATTTAGTGCAAACTAAATATAAGAAACCCAAACAACAAACTAACAAAAGAAGATTGGTTTTTAATAAAAATAAAATGGAAGAAACTATCTGTATTTACTGTATCCTAGACCGCAGAAACTATGATGAGATTTTCTTGATAGAAAAATATAATTTGTCGAAGGAACTCTCTCTTTGTACTTTATTAATCGGAAATGGCGCCGAGATTACTTATTTTATTTTGAGTTAGTATTGCCAACTGTAAATTTCAAGATAGAAAAACAAGATACCGACGTAATATATTGTTATCATTAGGTTAGTAAATGAAATCCGCGTTGCGGATTTCCAAGCGAATACACGGTATCTTCAAGAGTGCCGTGAAATAATTTTTAAGGAATCGGCATTTGATACGTTTGTTGTGGGGCGGTTCATATGCTCGGGCGACCATTTACCATCAGGCGGATCGTACGGCTGTTTGTCAGTCACGTCGATAAAATTTGAAAACCTTTGTGATAAAATTTACATTTTTAAATTTTACGACACACTTTTTGATGTAGTAGTATATAACAAACAGGACGATTTAAATAATTATTAAAATCGTTTTTATTATTGTGTTTTTATTTGTTCGCTCATCATCATGTTATTTGTTTATTTCATATTACTGAAAAAAAAAGATTTTGCATTGTTTTAATCGAAATGCAAATTCCATTATTTTATACATTTATATTCATATTTCCTCGTATAATTTTAATTTGTTCTCTATAGCAGTGCTTTTATATAAACAAATACATGTCAAGTAGATTTATTAATACCACAATAAAGGTTTTCCATTAAATTACATCAGATTCCTAGTAGGTATTGTTAATAATTAAATATTTTACTGAAGTATACACAATAGTAATTCGCTGATAAAAAACTATTTTGAGAATGCCTCCAATAATTTAATAGGTTACAGTAACCAACAGAAACTCGCATAATTCAATAGTAGTAAAAAATTTCATTCGATGGGTCAGGCTAAGAGACGTTTTGTCCATACTGGCTTTTCTAAAACTTGTATCAAACTTGTATCAACCCCCTAACGAGATGATGGCAATTCCTCTATAATATTGCATGGATTCTCGTGGCACCTTAGAATAAACGCTTTGTGGCATTATTTTCACTTCACTTGTGCACAATAACAAAGAAAAGACTATACTACGTTCGACACCACAGAAATAACTCAATACAACGCAAATAAAACACAAATTTTTGAATTAAAAATAACTGTTTTGAAATGACAGACTGAGGTGCCGCCAAAAAACCTTGTCTCAATATGAATGAAATTTTAATTATTATCTGTGAACTTTACATGTGGCAGAAGAGCCTTTGTGGTACGCTATAATTTTCTTTGTAATTGTGCTATGTGATCGATCATTAATAATGTGAGACTCAAAAAGCGGGGAAGGTGTTCAGAAAAAATCACGAATCATCACAAGAGGGAAGGATGGTGCAGGGAGATATCACATAAAATTATTCATTGACAAGTATTTAAAGATAGGCTGCTGAAAAGTTTAAAAACCTGTAGACAATAGGCGAGTTCCGGCAGCATCACTTGAGAACCTCTAGTATTAATGAGCTTACCACCTTGAACCAAATCTTCACTTATCATCAGATGAAATTGTGGTCAAAGCACTAAGCCAAAGTGTAAAAAAATACATTAGTTTAATATCTGTATTCCGAAATATACATGATATATTTTATTTAATTAGTATTTAGGTACTTATAGCTTATTTCATAGCTGAGTGGTAGCTGTATCTTTAACTCTTTAATTATATACTAGCTGTGCCCGCGACTTCGGTCGCGTGGATTTCTGATAAGTATATTCTAATAGTATGCTATATTCTCGCGTCCTGTTCAGGCCTCTACCCGCGGATAGGGGCAGCCAGACCAGGCCATCTCCCAGACTGCCTTCTCAGTGTAACGGAAGGTTTAGGCTCCGCCTCTTCCCCCCTTGGTTTGGCAAAATAGCAAAGTCCAGACCCCGCCAAAACTATGCACCCAGCCATTCTTGCCCTAACAGGCCAGCATATTACCCATATGGTGATGAGTGTTATCTCCCGCCTCACTCCTATAATCAACGTCCTTATAGCCCTGCTCCCCATAACTAACACATTGGCCTCCCCGTTCTACCCCGGAAAGCCAGACTGGGCGAGTGTGACCCAGGCCTAAACACCGGAAGCAACGCAGGGCATATATCAAACCGTTCAGGCAGCACACGCCGTATTATAGAATTTTTGCCGACTTAAATTTATTGAGATTAATTATTTAAAAGAAAATTTACCATTATAATATACCTTTCTAACAGTGAAAAAATCAAAACAGTAATACCGGAGATTACACCCCGAACATTCAAACTCACAATCTTTACCTCTTTATAATATTAATATAGATGTTATTATGCATACACTTCATTATTATGGTTTTTTTAATGAATTTAAATAAACTTTATTCAAACATTATATAAATACATAGATGTTGCTACAGAGTATAAACTACTAACATTCCAAATTTCATCGAAATCGGTTCAAGGGTTTTTGGACTAATTAATAAACAGACAGACAGATAAAACGTTTGCCTTTTATTATTATAGTATCATTTAGTATAGAATATCTATGTCGTTGTAATGTTTCAAAACAGTCCAAATTACAAAAAATAACTATAGCGCCATTTATTAATAATCCTCAGAAAAAATAATGTTTTTTTAAAATTAAATGTAAATAAATTATGTTGATTTAATTTAGTTTTATTTATGCTCATTTCATTTATAATACTATTAAGCAAACACATATTTATTAAGATACGCTTTTTACGCATTATATAAGTATATATATGTATAAATATGTATTCTAAATGTTACTACAGAGTATATACTACAATCGTACCAAATTTCATCCAATTCGTTCCTGTAGTTTTTGCGTGATTGGCGAACAAATTAGTAAACAAACAGATATACCGACAGACAGACAAAAATTTTAAAACCTATCGCAATGTGTTCTATGGTCGATTCTGAACCCTCTCATGATATTTTTTTCTGAAATATCTTCAATGTACAGATTTCGTCCGTCTAGCCTTATATATAAGTATATATTTTTACTTTTCTTGGTAACCATCCTCAGATGTCCGTTGGAGCGTATAATATTAAATTATTAGCTTGGTTAGATCTTTGTAACTGGGTATGAAACATTGTTCAGGGAAGCGTGTATTCAAAAGGCCTGTCGCATATAGACGTACCGAATACCAGAAAGTTTACAGTTGCGATTGTGGAGTCAAATTAAACTTTAGTTAAACTGTCTAGCTTAGTACAGAGTTATTTCAATGTACAATTAGTTATTTCCTTTGTTTTGTTACACAAAACTTTACACTAGTGTTGAAATTGGGTTGTGTCTCTCAAACTATCTTCCATAGTGTGTAAAACTACAGTTTTTTTTTTAACTTATGTAATATATAAAGTCTCTTCTCAGTCATAGCGTCTTATGTAAGTATACAAATCGTTATATTATTGATAAGAGTTCTGATTGTTGTAAACACAAATTGGAAAAGATTACGAGGAACGTAGGAGATTCGTCGGAAACAATCTTCGCTCGCCGTTGACGTTTATGCAGAAGCAAAGTCTATCACGGCTGCACCAACCATAGACACGACACTCCACCAGACTTCCAACTTGTTAAGAGGACATGTGGTCGGAAAAGTAGGTATTTCATAAATCTATTACTATCGCGTTGCAGACCAAATAAAGAATTATAAAAGACGAAAGTCACAACTGCAGCTCGGGCTGATTTTACCAATGCTAAATAAACGAAAACATCACTTCGTAGTAACCTGTTTCCTCCTCCAAAACGGAACCGATTTTCAATTTTATTTTAATTTTAGAATAATAAAGACTTTGGATATGCGATTGGAATTCGCGTCGAAAACTAAACTCAAATCCGGATAAAGCGCTTAAAAAAATATTTGATGATTGAATTATTCGTTAACGTAAGTCTATCGTTTCTGAATTAGCCTACTTTGAAGGCGATAAAATAAATTTGGATGAATAACTATCATTTTGTGTATTATTGATCTTTTCCCGGTACTTTTTTGACAGAAGAGTACTATTCACTAAGTACTATTCGAGTACTATACGCAAACACTATGAAGACAGAGAGTTTAAATTACACCTATGAAATATCTAAACCCAAAATTAATTCTTTAATTTTAAATATTAAAATACCTACAAAAAAGATATAAGCGGAGTAAATTATGAGTTATGTACATTATTAAGTTCTCTTTGAAGGCTTCGATATTTGTACGGAAAGTTTTAATTAAATCCCTTTCTCATTTACAATCAGTGTAAGTAGATAATCGAAAGAAGACATGAAGGCTTACTTATTCTTTATTGGATAGTTTAAATGAAAGTCCCTCTTTGGAATTCTGAATTAAAAGTTAAATGGATTGTACTCGACGTTGAAAAATTGGGAATGTTTAAGGATCGCCTGACGATGTTTATTACAGTCGATGCCTTGGGTATTTTAAATAAGGAAAAGCGATCATGTTTTTATATGTTATACATTTTTAGGATTCTATTAAAATCACGGCTACATACATTTGTTATTGTACATATTTCATATGAATGAATACGGTATCCAATATCATATCACGAAATGTAAGGTAAAATATACCTTATTCAGTAGAGTAGTACTTTTTAAGTTAATATTTTCAGGTTTTTTTCGTTATACAGTTTAATATTTTTATTGGCAATATCGTAATGTATCATTGAAAAATCAGTTAATTTGAATTTTGTCTTAAAATCACGTTTTCCCTATTTTAAGTTTGTTATTTTTTTATAATTATTAAAACATTTGTAACATTTATCTAAAATCATTCAAATTCAGATCACCTGTAGAGGTGTACTCGAAAGTTAATATTCTTAAAAAAGAGGCTTCAAATGTTAAAGACCAAGCAACCGTAAGGAGCCAATTATCTATTAAATTACTCATTAAAAATATTTAATGAATCCTCCTTTCAATGCAAATTAGCAATTCCTCCATACAGTTGTGAAAACACACTACGTCTTTTAAATCGAAGGCAGCATGTAATCCAATAACACATCCATACCATGTAGTAATAGCTTAAACCTTTGTGTCATTATTAACACACCTGAAGTAGCGACCCTACAAGGACTAATACCTACGTATGAATTATTAGACGGGCGTTATTGATGTTCCGTAATTCAATTTAAGAATGCGACAAAAGATATGAAGTACGGTATAAATGATAATATCTAAAAACTTCTTTCATCCAACCTATAGGTTGTACCAATTTTATTACATTATTTTCTCTAGTATTCCTGTAAAATTTTCTAAACATTTCCTGTATCTAAAGTTTTTATCAAAGTCTTTCTATAAAAATTAAAATATTATATTTACTTATAAAGGTAACACCTACTGGTTATTAAATACTATTTAATAATTGTATACGAAACAATATTAAATTACGCATAGGTATGTGAAATAACTTAACTAAAAGAAAAATATTTTTCTAAAATTTCTACATATGAGAAAAAAAACTCTGTAGATTTTTTTATTGATAACACTAAAACTCGTTAATAGCTACTTACAAAATAATACACCAATTTGAAAGACGGAAATAAAAAATAAAACGAAAGCAATTTCATAGAAGTATGTTATACTAGCCGTGTGCCCGCGGCTGCGCCCGCGTTTTATATGTTCTTCACTGCGTTTTAAATTTTTTATACGGAACCCTTATTATTTTTATCTTTTCGAAAATTACAAGTACCCTAAGTTACCCGGAGTAACTTAAACTAAAAAAAAGCCCCGTGAAAATCCGTCCAGCCGTTCCGGATATTACCCGGAGCAAATAGACAGACAGACAAAAGTTTTAAAAATTTCAATTTTGCTATAGGTATCGTGTAAACATTCATATCTATTTGGTAAAAAAAAAATTATTGTAACATTACAAACAGACGCTTCAATTTTATTTATTCGTATAGAGTATAGATGGTGCTTAGTTCTCTTGTTATCGTTCATTTTGTTCCGGAAAATGTTTAATTAAAATCGCCGTAGGTGTATACACTTATTACCTTCTATTAAACATTTGAAGAATGTTTATTATACTTGTTACGCGGACAAACAACATAGAAACAGGAAATAAACTTTGTCTCATAATTTGACGTTTAAAAAAATGTCAGTGACTAGTCAGACAAATCCGATCTATTTTTGTTTTATCTCAATCTAAAATTTAAGTCGAATTTGAAACCGGTCCTTAATCGATAGTTCATTAATCTAGGACGAAAAGTAATAAATATTAGATTTTAGGCAGAAAAAATAAACTGGCTATTTTTTTTTCATTAAGGAACTGAAAACTAAAGTACCCTAACTTCAGCTATCTAACAACAAAAGTCCCGTCAAAATCCAGAGATTACCCGGAACAAACAGACAGACAGACAAAAGTTTAAAAAATTGCATTTTTGGATTTGGTATCGTGTATACAATCATATCTATTTAGTAAAAATAATAATTTTGTCATTACAATCAGACACTCTAATTTTATTTATTAGTAGAGATACATGGATCTGTTGAATTCAATTGGTTATTGAGTAAAGTCGAATTTGTCTAAAAAAAAAATATTTCTTTAGTATTCTTTTAAACGTATCTAAAATTAGTTCTAATTAAGGAACATATAATGCAACGACTTGACATATTATGGTGTTAACATACGTACGGACTGGACCGTGAATATGGTATGGCGCGCGGTCGATGTTATTAGTCCCCTAAGTAGGGATGGGAATCCTTTCCGAAAAAGATCGATTTTTGAATCGATTCGAATTTAAGCTTGATGAATCGATTTACAAACAATCTTTCAAAGTAATAAAGTATCGTTTTTAAAGTGTCCTTTTTGTTTTCTATGTTGATTATCTGTAAATAAGCAAAAATAAAACTGTTCAGTGTGATTTTTCCTTAAAAGGTTTAGGCATTCTTCTTTTTTTTCGTTTAGTTACTTACTATTGAAAATCTATAGTGCTGTCAATAACAAAAAATTGGAAACAATTTTGCAATAAAATGATAATTCTTGTCTAATTTCGACCACTGGAAGAATACTATTTACGAATATACAGTCAAATAAAAGAAATAGAAGAATAATTGATCTTTTGGACATAGTTGTTTTCTAAATCGAATAAAAAAATCGATATTTTTGAAAAAACTTATTTCCCATCCCTGCTGGCGACTGATGTCCTCGGGCGCTTGACATACCATGTCCGCGGTCCGGTTCGTACGTATAGTTAGTTAACAGCATTATAAGTACAATGAATTAATCTCGGTGATATCCTATAATTAGAAATACATTTTATTGTCGGCAGTCATTGAATAACTATGTAGTTATCTGTACGTTTTTGTATTTGTGATGTAAGTTCACATTGTTAATAAATAGTGATACATTGATTCTTGTAAATCCAATTAAGCTTACTTATAACTGTCAATAAATGTCTTTATTTATTCAAAGATAAATATTGTTATTTCCATAATATATAAAACTGTAGATACTGTGAATAATTAATGGACCTATATTCTTTGACATAATATTTATAAATCGATATGATGATATAATGCCTTCTGGATATTTGCTATACTGAACGCTAGGTTCTAAATTAAATTCTATTTTTTCAATTTATTAGCTACAAATGAAACTTTTGTCTTTAAAAGAAAAAAAAATCGTACCCATTTTATGGTTTGTGCGTTAACTTTATTTTTTAACAGGATCGTGTTTAAAATTGAATTTAATACTACTCAACTGATGACTCAGTGTCTCAATTTACTTATTTAGTTTTGTTTACGTCAACTATCGTTTATGTTTATGTTTACGTAAATAGTGCAAACTGTGCCTGGTTATGATATACACATACTGAAAAACCGCTTTAGTGAAACGTTTCGGCGCGTTGCTTTCCGAGATCCATGAAGATTCAGAGCTACCTAGAGCCTTTACTCGCAGTAGGTGTCGTTAGGCATAATGATGCGGACTGTCGAGAGATTCTCATTTATCACAAGTCATGGCTGCTGGTACCAGGGTGCAAGGAGGTGCACTTGCATTCCCCCCATCCACCCCCTCTGTCATAGATCACATGTAGTAGTGGCAAAGAATAGTACCACACCATATTTTCCCATGGGTCGTCTTAAAGGCGACTAAAGGTTAAACCAGGAGATGGGTAACACTATCCTCTGAGTACCACAAACACCTAATGCGATCACCGACCTGCCTGCCAAGTGAGGCACGCACGGTATATACGGATTTTTTTTATTATAAATACGCCTCTACAATAAGAAAAATGTATGGTAATACGATTAAATTAAAATTCTGACTTAATAATACCTAATAACAGTTTTAATTTTCCAATTATCATCCCATGAAAGTAGTTTTACATATACTCTCCATGGCTTCCCTCTCCGTGCGTCGATATGTTAATATAATTTAAATATTTACTAATATTTTATTTTGTATAAACCTAACGCCTAACCATCATGATATCAGATCGATATTTTATAGGCTTCAGACCTTTTTAAAGACTTTTTTTTATGTTAAAATTTAATAATTTATATAGTTAATATTTATTCATGAATAAAATAAACTTACTTAAGAATTCGTAGAATAGCAAGCACGCCTGACTGAAATAAAGAGCAATGTCACTACGTACTTCAAAGGACATAATCGAATTTGAAAAATTAATTCTTAGTATTAATACTCTTTTGCTAGGAATGAGTGACTCGTTCATTTTTTCTTGAATTGGTTTTATGGTTGCGTCGTAAATTAATAAAACGTCTTGTCAAATAATCTAAGTCTACAAATCTATATACGAAATAGGCAAAGATAAAACAGTTCAATACCTTTTATTCATATGTTAATAGTTTTTTTTTAATTTAGTAACTATTGACGAGCTTTAGTGTAATGAATAAAAATAGAAAACAGTTATTTTCCTCAATATTTCATGTCGTTTTCAATATTTCATCAACTTTCGACCGCTGGGCGAATGCTAGCAGTAACAAAAAACTATAGGTACTGATTACGACCACTGACGGGGTATATTTTCTTCGGAGTCTTATGAAAACAATGTAGTAGTCACAGGTAAATAAAATTCTTAGTTACATTTGGCACAGTTAAGTATCAGCCTATCAGCAAAATGTAAAAATTTCATAGAGAAGCAAGGAGCTCTTGATGATTTTACGTACCATTAATTTTATTCATGTACTCATGAACTTAAAAACGGTATTATGTAAAAAGTATACGATTGAATTGTATGTAAAACTTACGATTTTATTTTCACAAATTAAGTATTAGGTAGTAGAATACATTATTTTCATTATTCAGAAAACAAAAAGCTTAATTTGCTACTAAAGTTACATGTTATTTTTACAAAAATCTAACAACTCAGTTTTTATTTTAGGCAGACAAATAATGAGAAACATCTACTTCCAGAGGTACTCAGGTAGTTAACGTGATCATATGAAATCCCTTCATCTCCCGTCGGGCTAGGGGTCGTAACCTTTTACCAGTCGCTTACGTCCTTCAAAATAAATCAAACATAAATCAATATTTATGAATAATAATTTATAAATAACTATATACTCACACGACCCAACTTGATTCTGCCACTTAATTACCCTAATAAAGAGTAATAGACCACCGTTTTACCACTAATTATATCCACGGTTATATGAACTTTATAACATAAACAAAACACTTTATATTAAGAAATATATATACACTTTTAATTCACTTAATAATATACAGAGTGAGTCATTTTCGAAGTGATTACTTAATAATTACACATTATATATTGCTTTATTAGTGCAAGTCTGTAACGCGATGGAAACTGTAAAATTCCCTCTACGACTTTCGTAGGACTGAGAACCCGAAGCCTACGGGAAAATATCAAGCCTCGACCGGGATTTCGATGGAAATAATGCGTTCGGGAGAACCGACTGACAGTTGCTAACTCGCTCGAACAAGTATGACTCAGCCGTGAATCAGACAAAGTAAGTGAGCTCGTGTGACTTGCGATTTAATCTATTCGGAGACACGAGGTTCTCCGAAGGTCGTCGACGACAGACGATCAGACTACCGCCGCTGAAAGCTCAATGAGCAACCATAATTCATTATGAAAAGGATATTTTCCACTTTTCCAAACCCCTCCCCACCAGCTACCTTTAACGACGCCTGTTCTTATGATAACTGATTTATTCAAGCTCATGAATATAATTTTGTAATTAGTAGGGGAAGCTTTCGATGAGCCTAATTCTGTTAACTTTCTAACCGAAGATTTATTAGGTATTTCTTGAAATGTTTTAATTTTATTCTATAGTTGCAATAATTTATTGCAGGTTTGCGATATGTTTTATGTAGTTACTGTAATATAAATATTTTTTTAATTAATGTTTTAAAGCTATCTTGGCAATTATATAGGAATTATAGGTGCGAACTAATCAGTTATACCTGCGACATCATTCTTATATATTAAAATTTGGTCAGAAAAAAATTTATGGTGTGAATAAAGAGCGCTGAACCGAATTTCAAGAGATACAGAGAAACATTGTTCTGTATAAATTTTGTATGTATTTGTTTGTTCTGTAGAAATAAATAAAATTGAAGTGTCTGTAATTTCAATATATTTTTTTTTACTAAATAGATATAAATGTGTATACAAAACCTACACCAAAAATACAATTTTTTAAATTTTTGTTTGTAATAGGTAATCTCCAGAAGCGCTGGGCCGTTTATCACGGGAGTTTTTTGGTAGATAGCTGAAGTTTATGTGAGTAAATTAGGGTACTTTTAATTTTCGAAAATAATTAGGGATCCGGAAAAAAAATTAAACTCATAAAAATTTGAATACATTCCGATTCAATGCAGTTTTACGGGCAAGTGCTATAATTTATGAGAAATATTTTTACTTTATCTTATTACTAACATGTTTTTTTTAGGAAAATTATTAGGATTCCGCATACAAAAATTAAAACGCAGTGAAAATATATGAAACGCGGACGCAGCCGTGGGCACACAGCTAGTTAAAAATAATAAAAAATTGGATTTCATAGAACACAAAAACATAAGCTTACACCTATTATCCCCGTAGGGTTATTATTCGGAAAGGGGCTATGCAGGCTTAAACAGTCCAGTATCACTGCGACCTAGTCAGATCTATTGTGATCCTCCCGTAGGGTTAGTCAGAGGCGAAGTAGCGAACTACACCACCCACATTTCGCCAAGCTTAGTTCCGTCCCAGATGTGACAGGGATTTGGATTTCATTTTTTATATTTTATCCTTTGCTCTTTTTTCCCCACTGATGAGAATCGCGACCACATGAAGTTACCACAACAGTTTGGTGCAGTCAATTGCAGAGTGGAAAAAGTGCAGTGCATGTTTCCGCCTAACTTCTTTGTTATTGTATACTAGCTGTGGCCGCGACTTCTCTCGCGTGGAATTCAGACGGCCCGTCCCGGACAACATTTTTCAAACAATTTTTTTTTAACTATCAAATTATCTATGTTTCAGAACAGTCAATGTAATTAAAAAATAAGTATAGCGCCATCTATTAATAACCGACAAAAGTACATTACGTAATTACATTCATATTTCATATTCACACTTCGTCCCCGATGTCATCAAAAATAAAAAAAATCATGAATCGTCCAATTAAATAGAATGAAATAATATTATGTTCCGCACCATATTTATCTAAAAAAAATTATAAAAAAATGACTCCTTAATATAACGCCTAAAGCGACAAGATGATTGTGTGAAAATTGAATATCAAAATATTGTTTTCTTATTTACTATGTCTTAGATATTTATTTTATATATACTATACATACATTTTATATTATGTCATTCTGTTCAATTTCAATCAATCCATTTTTTTTTTCGAATAAGACTAAAGCGCATTTACTTAAAAACTATTTTTTAAAACTAATGTCGCCGCGTGTCATTCAAATTACTATAACTTTTGGT
Organism: Samia ricini; assembly: GCA_014132275.2. NCBI lineage: Eukaryota > Metazoa > Arthropoda > Insecta > Lepidoptera > Saturniidae > Samia > Samia ricini. Next base: position 10,054,531 of record AP028159.1, read on the forward strand.
AGAGTATACCAATTTTAATTAAATAAAATTTTGATGCTACTTTATATACCTTATAAAAAGGTATATATTATATACCTTTTTGATTTTTTAAATATATTTAGAACTTTCTAATTGATAACTGCACAACTAAACAGAGAGACAGACTTTTTTAAAAATGATAGAAATGTGTTTACTTACCTATTTTTAATCCCCTGCAATAATTCTTTTCACAAAAATCAGAAATGTACAAACAAGTGAAATTCACAATTTTATTATTAGTATAGACGTCTTCTTCTAGACGCCCTTCCCACAACACGTCTATCATTCATTTGACCTAAAATAATCAGCTTCTTCTTTAGTACTTAAAAGTCCGCATAATGTGTTCAAAGAAATAAGCCAAAGACTATTATGTAGATGTTATATTCTTATGGTCAAAATATAATTTTAACATTATCGCCTGTATGTACTTTGTAAAATTTAAATTACCATTTGGTTACCGAATAAGATTGTTTTGATGTTTTGTTCTGCTCATGGAAATGCCTTTGTTCCAAATAAGATGGACGCTCAGTCGTTGTTTAATTACCAAATTAAGGAATTTGTATTTAAAGTCGGTGACTTTATGACGGTCATCCTTATCCTCCATACATTAAATAAAAGGCAACGTATTTCTGTCCGATGGTTGTCTTATAACTCGAAAGCCCCTGAATCGATGTACATAATTCCTGTTTTAATAACGTAGATATATTCTATGGCCAGGTTTTAGTTATATTAGGTAATATATAACAAAAGTTACGAAGATATTTTTTTCCTGAGAATTTGTAATTAGCAATACATACAGAATAATTATTAGAATACGCAAAAACATCATTGGACTATTTTACTTCTTTTTATTCAATATAAATTTACTTTTATAATATAACTTTCAATCTTTTATACTGTATGTATAGGGTTAGCGCTTTATAAGCTTATCTTTAATTTTAATCGCTCAATCTTTAGAGTTCCAATCTCTGGAATTCCAGCAATAATGTTGAAAAGATCCTGATTTGACTACTATATTAGTGCGTTTGTTCGCGATTAGCTACATATCATGCCAGGTCCCGTGCTCTTAGAAAATACCCAATATTCACGCTAAGCCCAAAAAGGGTGATCAAACATGCATCAAATAACAGGTTCATTGCGATTACCTCCCTTCTATCTTAAGTGATGGAGTGAGCCATTAACATGCAATTGTTGAGATGCCTTGAAGATCGCCAGCTGATCAGCGACCGTCAGTTGGCTTTTGCTATGATCTTTCAGCTATCTCAGCATCTTGTTTGTCTAACTCAGAATTGGGCTGAAGCTATAGAAAGTAAGGGAGAAGCGTTGGCAGTAAGCCTTGCCATCGCGAAGGATTTTGACAAGGTTCGGCATAAGGCTATCCTTCTGAATTAAGATCTTACGGTATCCCCGAGGGTTGTTGCAAGTGGGTTTCAAGTTTTCTGTTCGAAAGAAGCATCAGAGTTTGAGTTGACGGCTGCACTTCTGATGCAATGACAATAAACGCCGGAGTCCCACGGGGTTCAGTGTTATCGACCAACGATCTTTTGGATATATCCAACATCCATTGTTATGCGTTTACAATACGTGTGATACCTTATTCTTGGACCGTGTAAATAGTCCTCAAGCGACTGTGAGGTAAAACCGAACCGAACTTGTGTCTGATGTTGAAAGATGCTTAGATAGGCCTCTGATTGGGGAGAGGCAAACTTCGTCCAAATTAATCCCTCAAACATTCAAGTCTGCGCTTTTATCACGAAATGGATCCCGTTTGCCGTAGCACCCAAATTTCAGGGCAAACCTCTTAAGATTTCAAACAGTATTGCGATTCTTGAAGTCAAAATATCCAGCGAGATATAATTTCGGACACAGCAAAGGTAAATTGGTAGAGAAAAAGCTAGGTATTCTCATCCGGCGTAAGCAGTACTTTACACCAAAACGACTTGTGCTGTTCAAAGAGTTCAACATTAATAAAAATGTCAAAATAAATACAACTAATATGCAAAATTTCAAGTATTTATTGTAGTCTTCTTTAACCCATAACATAATTAAAATAATTCCAATTCAGTAATATTGCATTTAAAATAACTTCAAGTCATTATTGTGGACATAAAAGTATGGAATATTTCCAAATAAAATATATGATAAAAAAAAAAACCGTTGTAATACTTAAACACTTCAAAATAGTACTACAAATTGAAGACCGTTTTCACAAACCGTTACAACAAACGTCATCTCAAAAAAGTTTTATTTTTGTTGTTTTTGTCTCTTTCCACATAGCTGTGTTATTGACATCAATTTAATTCCTCTAAGCAATACATAAAACCTTCAAAATCTACTACAAAGTATTATTAACTTATTAAAACATTACACCTCTAGAAAAATAAATAAAAAAAAAAACTCATATCCTGAAAAAAAAAAACACACATGTACGTATTGTTTTGTGAAAATGCTCCTCTATTGTAAAATAATAAACTGTCATGTACCTGCTAATTGAGTTTCAATTATTGCAAGCAACTTATTTCCACAGTTCTTAGATAATTAACATTAATTATGAGATTCATTCTTACTACACAATGGTCTGAAACAATGTTTTCTTATATCTTAAAATTAGCAACTTGGACGGAACCAATTAGTTTTCCTTAACATAATAAAAATATAAATTTATATTTTATTATCTAATAAATATATTTTTGTAATATATTTGCCATGTCTATTATTGTACTGCTCCAACAAACACTATTGGAGAAGTTTATAACTGCTACATGTAAATTCAATTTCCACTTTTACGCAACATCAATAAATGCTTTTGAGCTTGGAATATTGGCTTAACTACGATATATTGTGTAACAATATTAATATATACCTAATCACTTAAAAACATAAATGAAATGTCTCACCCTTTTAGATAACAAACTTGTATTATAAACACAATATAATATTGATGGTTTTTGAAGTGAAAACTTTTTTGTCAGCATTGAACGCTTCTGGGTATGGAAAAAAACTTTTTTTTTATACGGAATAGGCTCAGTGCTTTGACCACAATGTCACCTTTTGCAACCACAATCTCACCTGATGTTAAGTAATGATGTGGTCTAGGATGGTAAACACACTAAGCCTTGAGGTACTGGTTCTGAAGTGATGCTGCCGGAACACAGCTATTGATATTTGGTGACAGGTTTTGAAACTTGAGGGTGGTAGCTACACAGGCAGGCTTCATTAGAAAATGCCCTACCACCATGCTATGGTTATCTCATCATGTTTTCCTTTACCAAAAGCTCAGACTCATTTTAGAGTCCTATTGGTGGGGATCGAACCCGCGTCAATTGACACGGAATCTGGCCACACTACCAGCTACACCATCATCGCTTTATAGATTCAATTTACCAATGCTATGACGTCAGCTGTCAACAAGCTACAGTATGTCAAGTATAAGATAGTGTTTAAATGGTAGCACTTAGAGATAAATAAAATGTTTACAAAAACCCACCTACTGTAGATTTTGATTATGAATAAAATATATGAAAACGTTTATAATTGTTTGATGCGTAAATGATTTAAAAACCAGACAAATGTTATGTTAGGTTATGTTAATAATTGAGGCCCGGTGGGTTCGCCGCAAGGGGCGACGCGGTGACTGCGAAAGCCACCCCGTGTCGCCCCCATCCCAAATGCGGCGGACGGCCCCGGGGGGTTTCTGGGCGCTTCACGCCCGGGCGAGTCCTACACTGGTGCGGAGACGTCCCTCCGCACCCGCTTACCCATTGCATTGGGGGACTTCTGTCTCACTCATGCAATGGGTAATGGTAGTGCGCAAATGCATTTCCCCCCGTAAAAAAAAAAAGGTTATGTTAATAATTACAATTAACAAATTATGAAATTTAAAGATTAAAAAAACAGTTTTTCCAAAGTTTCACTCCTGTCAGCAATCCCCATGTCTACCTAGTTTTTTGTTCTGCAACTTTTGACATTGTGTTGTATAAGGCACTTTAAGTTAGTTACTTAATTACTACTAATTATCTTAATATGTGTTTAGTTTGAATATAATTTCTATTACATGAATGAAAATAAATTCCCAGACTGAATATCATGGTATCAGTCATCAATAGATAATTACAACATGTATGTGCAGTATGCACCGTGCCTGTATCAATGATACTAAATTTTAATCATAAAGATCTTCAGTCAGTCATATCAAACATTCACAACTTTCATGATACATAATGGGTATTACAAATTAAAAAAATTTACATAGATACACAATAATACCAACAGTAGCCAAAATCAGCAATAATGATGATTTTGTACTAGCTGAACTGTTACACTCATCGTTAGAACAGTAGTAGCATTCTTCCCAGTAAACTCCGTTCTCATATATTCCCCAATTGCAGACACCGGTGACTCCTGTCTCAGCCACTGATGCACAGCGACGAATAACCTGACGCCATCGACCATCCCCTAAAAATTATCAACACCTATGAATTATGATACAAACAAACAAATATAAAGTTACTTTTTAAAACCTAACTATCAAATACATAAGTGTAAATGAAACCTCAAAAGATCCTCTAAATTATCAATGAATTTTACAAATAAATAAAATTATCAATCACAATTCATTCAACACTACAGAATTTTAATCTATTTAAACATACATATAAAGCCTTTGGGTCCTTGTTGAGTAAGTTTCATACAGAAGGCACCAGGCATATGAGATTCATCACTGCCACACTCCACGGCGATATGACTCTCCTTGTCGAATTTCTTGTATGCGCCACAAGTATCTTCCCCTTTATTGTCTTGCGAAGACGCACACTGGTAACATCTTACACAAAAATACTGGAAAATAAATTGTTAACTTGCAGTTTACAACTTGGTCGAGTATATATTTACTTATTAAATTATAACAATAAATTGCTTTATCAAATCATATTTATAATCTACTAAGAAGGGTAATGATACGAAATGAGTACAACAAAACTGCGATTTTCTTGAATGAATATCTTACCTACGGGTAACCCACATAGTATAGTTACTATAAGCAACTTTAAAGTCATTTTATGATAAATGCAAATAATAAATATATAGTAATCTAAACGGAATTCATTTGAACACACACCAATGGAACACACCCAGAATTCAAAAACAAACTTCTGATTTATGAATTCTGTTTGTTAGTGACGTTCATAGTTAAATGTATAGACTATAGGGATGTGATTTGAGGTTGATTAATCGAAGAATCAATCTTTTAGACCAATAAATCAATTTCTAGGTATGCTAGCACTGAACTTGATGCAGTGAATTGTTCTTAGAACCTAGGAAATCGAGGTTCATTTTGCGTCTAAGAACCATAAAATTATTTACAAATTTTACAATTAAAAATGTACCCAAACACTAGTAAATGTACAAAGGTGTCCACTTAATGAATTAAAAAGTCAAGAGGTGGCTTTATGAACAGTTTCTTTCGCTTCTTTCTGAGATTGAAAATGTTTTTTTTATATTATTAACATGGCAGACAAGTATCTTGTATGGTAGTAAGTAAACACTTACAGTATTAGTGGGACACTTACTATATTAACAATATTAATTAAGGTGTACTGCCAACCATAAATTCTCTTGACTTCAAACCTTTAACTGTGATATGCTTGTAAAAAAAAACAACTCTAATTATTTTAAAATGATAAACATTGATTATTATAGTGTCCCTCCCTTTTGTTTTATCTGCCATGGATTTACCTATAGAAATACAAAGTAAAAAGTGTTTTGTATTTTTATTTCCTCCTCAGACTATTTGTTGTTGAATTTCTATTGACGAGCCTAATCAATTTATTGATGACCTCTTAAAGCTTGATTTTGTTGTGAATCGATTTAAAAATAGATCTTTTTCGAAATAATCTCATCCCTAATAGACTACTAGTTTTTTGGATTTATTTTCTTCTTCTTAAGGAGCAGGCAAAGATACTAGTAGACCATTCAGCCAAGTCAAACGTTAGGAACACTATCAATAAACGGTGGGAACAAAATGGAGTCCTTCTTTTTCAATCATAACGGGAGTGATTGGGACAATTCAGAATTCTCGATCCGTGTCATTATTTTCACTTCAATATACTTGTGCATCGTAACTAAAAAAAAAAAGTATTCCAAACGACTTGTTGGATAATCTCAGAATCCATATTCCGTGTCAACATTTTCAACACACTTCACCAGTGTTACATGCCACCATAGTTACATAGATCATTAATCTATGTATCTCTAATAAATCTCGTTTGTTATTAAAAAAAAATCTAATAACAGTAGCATACATATTTTACCAAAACTATCGTAATGAATAGATTTGTAATTATAATCGGTCTCATGGTCATCAAATATTTATAATATTTTCCCCTTACCATTTTACTTTGCTATGCGAACACACAGTGTCGAAAGTAACCCTGTGATTAGTCGGTTTCCATTACTAAGTTCGCTATTGTGTTTGCTAGATGTGCCCTATGAACAAAGATAAAATACTGTGTAGTTTAATCTTTAATTTTTCTTTTACTATTTTTCCACTTAATGTAGTGAGATTGGCAGTGGGTAGCATGTTCCTCGGTCGGTGTTGCTGAATGGAACATTTTGACACTTTTATAATGAGTATAGTAAAAGAAACTCCTAAATAAAGTTAAATACGTAAAATGAACTAAATATTTGTCTGCAATCTTGTTATTTACTTTATTACTAAATAGGTGTAAACATATTATATACGAAGATAGACATAAATAACTAGTATTTAGATAAATTATAATAAAAAAATGTAGTCCTTGAGGCTATTTTGGTTTGTCGTGTTTTTACTTTAATTTTTAATTTACAGTATTTGACACCATATAATTTTGGTCGCATTTTACGTGATATAGTTTGATTATTGTCTACAAATGTATTGAAAACAATGACACGGAGTGTGAATCCTGAGATCTCCCAATTACTTCCTTCAAGAGAAACCTTAACAAGGAGTCGTCATTTTGCTAGAACGTTGTATGAAGTGTTTCTAAGGGAACGTTCCCATACTACGTCACCTATTTTTTTTTAAATATTTCTGCTTCGTCCCCGCCCCTTGGTGACCACTCGTAGTATATAAAAAGACCCCCCCCCCCCCCAAATTGTATTGTAAAGTATAATTTTTTATCATTTCGCAGGCAGAAAATGAAACCAATGAAACTAATTTTACTTATATCTGTCTTTATTAATACGGTGTTTATTGCATAAGACTGCATGAATGCTTATAATTATTATGCTAGTATATTAAATATCAGGAAGAAAAACTTATGTAAAACATATTCAGTATAATGCTACCCCAACTTAATTTACATGAACAACAATGGTTTTCTGTTTAATTACATTAATATCCGTCTAACACGTCTTCAATGAATTTGTTTCCAGCAGCAATCCATTCAGATACATAATTGATCACGAGGGCAGTAGTATCAGGAGTTTCTTCAGACTTAATCATTTCCTCTTCATCGACGGCCTCGAAATCTAACCACTCCATGATTTCTCCCATAATACACAAAACCTCATGTAGCCAACTGTGAGGGACAGGTCGAAAAAGTGCGAAATTTCTTTCGGCGAAATAGACTACATAACAAATCATAAGCCCCCCCCCACTCTGGCTTCTGTGACTTAGCGTAGTATTTCGAAAACCCACCTCCCTCCTTTGAGCGGGTTACATAACTTAGGTATGTTTCCTAACTTCAGATTTGGCTGTATGATCTTTTTCTTTAGCCTTTTCTTTAAAATAGAATACATTGAAACAAAAAAACAACAAAAAGTTAAAACTAAGTTGTGGATTATCGACGTTATTATATTTTTTTAAATAATACAAGAAATATACATATACCTACTTTGTTACAATGAATCTTCGCTATATTAATATTTTATTATTCTATATTATTTTGAACATCGTGCCGCACGGTAACTATTGTTTTATGTATTAACATAAGTCACGCCCAAAACCGTTTCGTTATACATTCGTATTAATTTTTCAGTTTGGAGTATTAAATGTTGGAATTGCCGATCAAACAATGATCCAAAGTGTGCTGATCCATTTGACAACAGCACAGTCCCGATAACAGATTGTAAACAAGAGAAAGGACTTGCACATTTACCAGGACTGAGACCCAGCATGTGTCGCAAAATTCGACAAAAAGGTAATTACAAATATAAGCTATTTACTAAGAATGTTCAAAATCTCAAAGAGTAGATTTACTGATTTCATGAATACACATGAAGAAAGATATAATGAATAAACTGATAGGAATTATTCTTCTTCATTTTAATTAATGGTAAGTGTGTGAGAGTACAGTATTCTGTTAATGTTACATTTAAATTTTATCTTAATTTTCAAATTTTCATACAAAATGTTTCATAAAAATGGCAATACTTCATACATCAAATAGAGGAATCATTCTCATTTACCAGTAAAAGTTAGTAATAGTTATCAGAAAGTTAAAAGTAATAAATCAAATGTTATTTAAAGCAATACAATAATTACTGGCCCTATCTCTTTCTAGCCTATATATTTGAACTGTAAATTTTATTATAAATAAATTTAAATTTATGGATGCTTCTGTTATTTCCATTAAATCTGTAATTAAAAACAGTATAATTATGATAAATTATATTACTAAAAAAAATCTTTGGTTTCTCATTTCGGTGGCTGGGGATAGATCCTAACTGTTAAAATCCTGTTGAACACACGTTTAAAAAAAGTTCAATTATAAAAGAGTGTTTTTAGGGTTGTTTAGAGATTATATTTTATACAATTTTAAATTATAGATACTGTTTAGTAAAAAGTGTGTTTAAAGCTAGTTTATTGATGTTTTTGTAATAAGTGTGAGTATGTTTAAAAATTAACCGCAAGTGTTTAAATATTCATATATAGAATGTCAGTTATTTTCTTAATTTTATTGTCATATATTAACAATTTCAGTAAATGGTGAATGGAGGTATATTCGTGACTGTGCATACCTGGGAGAAGTGGGCATCCAGGGTGATGAAAGATTCTGTCTTATGAGAACCGGAACTTATAACATATTTGTTGAGTATTGCACTTGTAACAGTAAAGATGGTTGTAACTCTTCATCAATGAATAACCCTTTACCATTGTTAGTGATTTTAGTAGGCCTGACATGTTGGTTTATAACTTTGTCATAAGGAAATTGTAATTTTTAAGCTGAGATAAGTCAGTTGTTTTTTCATTGATGTATAGAAATATAACTGAAGATATTAATCTTTGTTAGGGTATTTACATAGCATTAATAAAATATTTTTTTAATCCAATAAGCTTGCAGTTTCCAATTTGTGTAATTTGTTTTTTTTTTTTCAAATAAATGGTTATATAGTTCTTTCAAAAATAGATTTGCTAACTATAACTGCTATAATGTTGGTCAACATTAATAATTATTGCATTATATACAATTAAATTCAAAGTGGTTATTAAGGCAGAAATCTTTGTTTTTTGTATGTATGTATAATGTAAAAGTTTTTTTTTATCTTGATTATAACCACTACCTGTTAGGTATTAGGTCCGAATTGTATGTTACTGGGAGTTTATATTGTAAAATAATCAATTTTACATTGAGTAAGAGATTTAAATATTCAATATTGCTACAAAACTTATTGTATTAAATATTTTTTGCGTTTATAAGAGGCCATTCAAGTATTACCGTAAGCAGATTTGTTGGAATTATTACCCCCCGCCAAACCCCCTTGTCAGCAAAAGTAAGTACAGCTCAACCCCCCCCCTCCCCCCCTTACATAAACATTGGTACTTATATGCATTCTGTTTTTCTATTGACTCATAACCAGCAGTTATAATTCTAGGAATAAGAAAATAGATTTAGGTTAGAAGACTATTAACATAAATAATATTTATTTAAACAAACTTTATTGACACAGTAGGCATTCAGAGTAGGTAAGGTACAAATATTATAATCTTAAATAATATTACAAACAAAACGAACTAATTTTATGAGATTTGTATGACATTATTTAAAACTTTCGAACATGTTTGTGGTATAACTTGTATTTATCTATTTGAAACGACATCTTAAATAATTCAACTTTGCCAAAGTGGATCAACCGTGAGAGAAACAAGCATTAACTTGCTTTGCTTAGCTCAACACACGTCAAACCATCAATCGTACTGAAACAAAACAATACATTGACGGAAGAAATTGTAGTAAAAGTGACGTGCGCGGTAATTTAACTACTCGGTTCTAAGCGAGTACCTAAACGTATTCATTATTTGTGGGAATCCCCAAAAATGCTTTTCATTTTCAATCACAGACAATCGCAGGGTGGGTTCCTATTTATGTGTAAAAAAGCAAATAAATACTGCTGGAGTAATCACCTTCAGACCCCATCCCCCATATGAAAAGCCCTGCCCTATACTGCTTACGTAATACTTCAATGGCCCCTAAGTGCATTTTTTAAAAATCTCAACCAATTATTTCGAATTTCACAATAAACTTAGACATAGAAGACTGAAATGTATAAGCCGTCCATTTTATTATTAAAATTTTATATATACTAATAATTTTATTAAATAAATATATTGTTTTAACTTTTTGTGTTTATTATTCATTAAATCTACGATGCCTGCTGTCCCTACAGAAGCTGTATGATCATGACATGTCATATAACATGTATTTAATTATGCACTTTTTAATTTAGCGAGGCATTTATCACAGAATATATTTGTGCCAGTTGATACCCATGAAGGGTGTATTCAAAATCTTTGAATTACTTTTATCTAAACCAGCGTTTCTCAACCTTTTTACGTCGGTGAATTGAAGAATCAATTTCTAGAATATTTTCCAAATGAAAATAAATTTATCAAAAAGATAGGTTCTCAATCTGTTTGATGACAATATTGTTGCAGCTGCCCAGTTACGAACTGAGACTCCCAATAAACACGTTGTCCTATCGGCTGATAATGCTTTGCAACTGGAATTTTTAGCTCAAGATTTAGATAAATTTTGACTTTCACGACGATGTGAGTACAGAAGCGTAGTAACGGAAGCTTTGAAAACATTGATACCCTTTGCTAATTCTTACTTATGCGAAAAAGGTTTTTCGTCTAGGGTGGCTTTCAGTGCCGGATTAAGCAAGCGCGGGGCCGTTAAATTCTTTCAAAAAGCCCTTGATCTGCTATGGTTTCTTAAGTATAAAATGGTAAAAATACAATTCAATACTCAATACATTTATTTACTCAGGCAGAGATGAGAGGGTTTAAACATGCGAGGCCCCCTTTCGCGCGGGGCCCGTAGCAATTGCTACTCTTGCTACGTAGTTAATCCGGCACTGGTGGCTTTGAAAATTAAATACATAAATAGTATGTTATCACTCGAAAATAATTTAATTATGAGTGTTTGCTATGATGATCCTCGTATAGAAATACTTTTTAGTGAGAAGCAAGGCCAAACATCGCATTAATTAATTAATGTTCATGATTAATCATTTCGATTAAATGAAGAAAACTATAAGTTTATTTTTTCATGTTGTTATTTACTATATCGTAATATTTAATTTTATGACAACAAAATTCATTCAACACTTTTGCCATGCTAACTTTTAGGCTTATCTTCTCCAATTTTTGTTGGAGTTATAACCCCCTCTAAAATCGTAAACGTTAAATTGAAAACACTTTGCAAAACGAATTATATGACATGTTGAAATAAATAAAAAAAAAACCAGAAAAGGGTCAAGAGAGCCGTAACCGTGGCCAGTGTGAAACCCCAGGACATCTTTTACAATGCACTGTAACATCCTGAATGAAGCCCATAAGATGTGTACCGGCTAGCTAAGTATATGGAAAGAAAGACGAAAGGTGTATTACATATATTATGAAGTGCTCCATGAGAAATGAATCACATACATACATATCATCACGCCTTTCTCCCGTGGGGGTAGGCAGAGATTACGTCCTTCCACTTACTACGATCTTGACACACCTTCCTCGCTTCCTCTACTTTCATGAGCGCTTTCATACATGCTCGTCGGTTATGAGTACTTTTTACCTGGCCTTTATTTAACACGTGATCGATTTGGTCTAAATACGTTACGTTATATCACGTGTAAGACATTTAAGGATGATGAGAAAGATACTTTGAAAAATAGATGAATGAGTGGATGGAATGCTTGAAGATGAAAAAATCAGCATACGATTGGTAAGGGAGATAAGAACGGATGGAGTTATGAAGGCGGTGATTGGAATTTAAAATGTAAAAGCGGAAGAACCAGAAAAAATAACCATAGTAGTATGGAAGACATTACAATGAAATGTATTTGTGTTGTTGACGATATTATTGTATTCGTTGTTGCAAGAAGAAACTATACCCGAGGGATGGTAGGTACATGTCCTATATACTGTCGTGCCCGGGTTGGTGCAACAGTTCTTGCTCTCTTTTCTCAAGTGTTAGCTGCCCCCGCACATCGCTTACATGGTCCACACCAGCCCTGTCAATCATCTCAGTGTTTACTTATACAAAAGTTTTATAACCGGTAACCCGCCTAACGCCAACAACCTTCGGAATGCTACTATAAATTAAAATAGCGAAAAAGGACAAAGTTTGCTGGAAGGAACGTATTATACAGAAAAAAAATAGCTATTGGCTCGAATTTGTCTATCACATAGTAGTCTTTGTTTTTAATTATTGCTATAAATGACTCTATTATATGATGTTGGTGACGTTGTACGTGATATTTGTGCGTGATATTTGTGCGTGATTCTTGTGTATAAAGTGTACTGAAAATTACACGAAGCATGAATTCTGATATCTCATAACAATACTCTTAGAACGCTCTTTAATAAATAACCGCCACTTTGTTGGAGCATAAAAGCACTGAAGAGTAGTAAAATAATACGAAGTTGGTCCTAAAAAACTTGTATTTAGGACCGTAATAAATTATTTTTTTTTTTTTTTGTGGGATCTGTTTTTCATGTAGCAGTTTATATAATTAATAATATATTTACATCATATACATAGACATAATAGGCCGTTTACACGAAAATAAATGACAAGTGATTAACTTAATTCTTAGTAAAACGACACGTATAAACAACCACTTAAAAGCTCTTTGGTCACAATCAAACTTTTTTTCAACTTTTTGGTCAACTTGCAAATTGAATAAAGTGTGATTAAAGTAGAACGTTTAAAGTATTCTTTTTATATCTATGGTTAAGTGACCTTCTTGGGTCCCTTCCCGTACCCCGTGCACTCCCCTCGCTAGGCGTGCCTTATTAATTCAACATTTTGATATTTGAATAAGTTAAAATAAGTGAAATACGTATGAAACAGTGAACGTTTATCCAGTTAAAATTAAGTAAATGTTAAGTTTATCACTTGTCACTTATTTACGTGTAAACGGCCCAATACCTAGTTTATTATAATGAATCTACGTAATAAATGTATTTTATTATTTTATATTGTTTTGAGCGTAGTACCGTACGGTAAGTAACTATTGTGTTTATTGGACACAGATGACGCCTAGAAGCGTTCATTTATACATTATTATTTTCTCAGTGTGGAGTATCAAGTGTTGGAATTGCCGATCAAAGTATGATCCCAAATGTGCTGATCCGTTTGACACAGCACAATTCCGATCACCGATTGTACACATGAGATAGGGTTTCTAGCTCCACATTTATCGGGACTGATACACGGCATGTGCCGTAAAATTCGACAAAAAGGTACATACATATTTTCAAATATAAAGTTTTAGACTATAATTTCAAATAGTAGAATTGTTTATTTGAATTATTTACAACTATACATATTTGATATCTAATTTTTGTTACATGTAAATAAAACAATATAAATAAACTAGAAATGAATTAGTTATTATTTACATTTAGTAAGGGCACGCTGTGATGGCCATGGGCGTATTGAGGTTTCTTATGGTGATGTCATTAGTGATCAGTGTTGCTAGTACCATATTTGGAAAAAAACTAAAAAGCTAGAAATGTATGAAAAAATTGCTAATTATTTTAGTTAAAAAAATAAAATAAAAAAGTATATGAAATTATGAAGCGATCATGGCAATGTTGGTAGTGCGCCTGGATTCCGGGGCAATGGACGCGGGTTCGAGTTCACCTATCCAACTCTCAAATTAGCCTGACCTCTGTGAAGAAAACCATAGCGTAGTGGTAGGGCATATTCTAATAATGCCCGCCTGGGTAGCTACCACACTCAAGTTTGAAAAATGGTTCACAGCTCTATGGCCAAAACAGTTACTATGTTTGCATGTATTGTTTGTTCCAAGGTCAATTACTTTTTGGGAGGGATTTAACTGGAATACATGGCTTATTATGTTTTCAAATTTATACATATTATACTGGCTTATAGATAACATTATTTTTATTTGTTTCAATTTACCTGACCTTAGTAGCATATTTTACCATGTTAGCATATTTATACTGATTCACTGTTAGTCAATCTGTTCGGTCGAGCAAAAAATCAAAACGAGCCTCTTATTTTGTGAATATTACTATAGTAAAAGTAAACAGTAATTTTGAGTGAGAATATCAGATACTTTGAAGTTAAAAATTAAACATTTTTTTTTCTTTATGATCCATTCTTGTATAGATTCATAAAAGTTGTGATTAAGAATTTTGTAAGAGACTAAAGTTATCGCGATAAAAAAAAATCTAGTTTAAACTTTAAATGAGAATGATAGATAATAAGCAAAGTGTGATAGAAAAATAGTGTGATAAGGGAACGCTGTGGTGTGGTAGATGATGTAGTGACAAATGCTTGATGCTTATGATGCTTAGTTGGTTTGGACATTTAGACAGGATGGATGAAAGAAGTTTGGCGAAACATACTTACAAGGTGAATGTGACTTGGCTAGCTGATAAATGTCGTTCTAGGCGAACGTAACTCGACCAGATCAAGGATGTTCGGGAGAAAGACCAGGTTAAAAGTAAGTATAAAAAGCATCTATGAAGTCGCTTATATGAAAGTAGAAGAAGACTTGTGTCAGGATCTTAGCAAGTGGAAGGATTTGGGTCTGCCTACCTTTATGGGACAAAGGCGTGACGTTTATCTATGTATGTACGAGTATGTTAAACTAAATATTCTTTGGTGTCTGTCTGTTTCTAGTGCTTAGGTTAGATTAGAAGTAACTGTTTAAAAATTCAATAACTTATGAAAATATATTCCCAATTTTGTTTATTATCATATTTAAAATTTCAGTAAATGGGGAATGGATTTATATTCGTGACTGTGCATACCCGGAAAAGGGTGATGAGAGATCTTGTTTCATGAAAACTGAAACAGATAACATGCTTGTTGAGTATTGCGCTTGTAAGGATGGTTGTAACTCTTCATCAATGATTAACCCTTTACCATTGTTAGTTACTTTAGCAGGTATGACTTCCTGGTTTAAAATTGTATCTTAAGGAAATTGTAATATTTCAGTTGTCAATTAAACCCGGCGCCATTGTGGTTTCAAAAAATTAACAGAGGTCTAATACGTAAATTATTCGTTTATGTTATCGAGGTTCAAAATTTTAAGTTAAGTATATAGAGGTTTTTTGGTTCTGGAGAGAAAGGATTTTTTTTCTTAAGTTTTGGGGTTTTACTGTATATGAAGGTTACAGGGCCATTGTGGCCGAGTATAACCTATATGCGCGTTCTTCAATTGAACTGAGCAGTAAGGAGAGTGTTTTGTTTCCAAGTTATTAGACTTTTAAAATCAGTCGGGTATTAAATACCCAGCAACATGGCGCCGGGCTAATAACTGCCAAATAGAAATATAATAATTAAGCAAGAGTAACTGCACATGAAATGATAATTATCTATATTGAAAAAAGTTTTGACAACTGTATTTTATAGAATTTGATAACTGAATTTTACTTAATAACTACAAATAAGTTTGATGATCAACTTATTGTGTAAATATTTCTGTGAAATGAAATTCTATAAACATTCCTTAAAAAAGTATATTTTGATAAATAAATAATGTTGGATAAAAATTAACAAAAACAATTATACGTAGATAATAGGTATACTACAAGTGAATCAGCATGTTTTACGACTTTTATTATTGATACTTATAATGACAGATTTTAAAATTCATGATTTGTTTTTTCATCGTTGTTGGCAACTAAGTGATTAAGTGATAAAAGGTAAAATAGAAAATGATATTGAATAATAGAGAAAATTCTAATTTTATGTTCATAAATGTAACATTACCTAATTATTTAGTTCGTGTCCGTTTTAGTCAATGACCTTTTGCAATCACTTTGGCAGTGTCAGAATTCATAAACCGAACCAATTATCGAACGAAAAAATGATAGTCTTAAGGTGTGCATGGACAAGGCTAGATGGTTGATTCGGTAATATATCCCAAGCTAGTTCTAATAAATTTTGGCATGTGACCCTTACGTTTAGCCAATTCTTATCGCTTTTCTAGAATTGTATCGTCTAGTTTTGCGAAGTTAAATATATGTTTCTATTAATCATTTGGTTTTTTGATATAAGTTCAAATTGTAGAATTCCTTTATGTTTCTAACAAAATTACAACATATTTTTTTTTGTATTATAAATCTTTGTTTTTGGCCATGTTTGCTGTTTCACCTAGTATCAACTATCACACACCTTTTCCGATTCACGTTGTAAACTATCCACTTTTTATAGGGATTTAATAGGGTTGTTTCAGAAATGTATTAATCTCGTTGTGTTTCAAAAGCGAATCTCAGATACTATGCGTTGCATGAAACGGGTTTCCTGAGTTTGATAAGGGATCAATAAATCGACTTTCTTGATATTGACAAGCTGTTTAAATTTCATTTTATTTCATGTTTGCGATGAATTGAGCTTCCCTACAATCTCACATGTTGTGCTATGATAATTCGAATCGATAGTTGGGCCTTAGTGTGGGTTTCAACAACTTCAACTGGATTGCAAGGACCTTTACGTATTTTTCTGTGGAAAATCACCTGAACGAAATTTGGGATACTAATTTTAACACTGCTGTCTTTTTAGAATTCAATGCTTTCTTTCTCATACACTGCACGTAACTTTTTGTTTGTTACAATGCTTTCTAACATTTTCACAAATAGTACAAAAAGTCTGCATGAAATATATGTCTTGTTCTTTCTTTCTAACTGGAATAAAAACGAAAGTAAATAATTTTTCACCACATTAAGAACCAAGCAACAAGAATCTAAATATAGGTTAGGTGCTTCGATCATGTTGATACAAAAAATTATGTGCGAAAACTTATTTATTTATCAAGTGACAAAAACCGCAGCCACATAGTTGTTGACTTTGACACTTAACATGAATTCTATATGGAATAACATATTTAATTACCTATTCGATTTTCCAACAAAATCTATTTCATATCAAAGATTTTTTTTTATATTTTAGAAGTTTTATAATAATCTTAGACATAGACTGAAATGTATAATCCGTCCATTGTATTATTCCAATTATGTACATTCCATTATATTAAATAAATATTTTGTTTTTTTTTTATATCGTTGTGTTATTATTATTATTAAAATCTAGTATTACTATAAAAAATCATGAGTTATAGTATGTTTATTGACGTGCCTAATATTTAAATTATAATATTAAAGGTGCTATCTATAGTAATATGTTGTACGTATTTACGACCCCTCTGACCGCCATTGGTGTCAGAAAGTGATACTGATTTAAAAATTAAGACAATGTATAAAAACTCCTTTATATAAGAACAAATATATCATTGAGGACTGTTCTTATAAATGTAAAATCAGTTGTGCCCGCAGCTCCGCTTGCGTTTCATACATTCTTTACTGCGTAATAATCATAAATAATCACTGGAAAATAATGTTTTGTTGGTGCTGTCCATTGAATCGTTTTTGTTAACAATGCCGTGAGTTTTAATTTTTTTACACAGAAATCTAATAATTAAGAAAAAAGATTAGTACCAAGATAAAGTAAAAAAAAAAATCACATACATTCAAGCCCATAAAACTGACCATTGAATCGTCTTTTATCCCAATTTTTTCTATTTTATTTTTATATGCGGAACCCTAATAACTTTCCGAACACCCGTTCATTGAAGCGGAATCCAGCCACACTATCTACTGCGCCATCATCGCTTGATGAATGAGAAATTATTGGATCAAAAGTAATAGGTACATGCGCCGACGATGCATCAAGGAACTATGTGAAGAAAGCAAAAGTCAAATATTTTTTTTTGTATTTTATTTTTATATGCGGAACCCTAATTTCCTAATAATTCCTAATCTCCCTAAACTTTCCTGAAATTATCTTTGGTACTAACAAAAAGCAGAGATACTTTTCACTCATTCCAACATCTGCCAGTAAAAACTGCATTGGATTTTTTACACAGTTTCATAAGTTATAGCTTTTTTACGTGGAACTCTAATTATTTTTGAAAAAAAAGTAGCTTAAGTTACGCGGAGTATTTTGCTAATTTAGCTATCTACCAAAAAAAGTCCCATCAAAATCGGTCCAGCCGTTCCAAAAAATATTTAAGATTTCTTGTATAAAAGTTAGAACTCAAGAAATTGTGAACAAAATAAGATTATTTTAAAGTATATATTAAAACGCGGGCAGAGCTGCTGGCACACAGCTAGTTTTAAAATACATTTTCTGCAATAAATTATTCATTTTAATTGGATATATCGAAAATCTATCGATTTCATAAAATATATCGATAATGAGATGACATTTTTACAATGGTCAGGGGCGGCATGTTTTAAAGTGCCCGAGGACCGCATTTTGACAGTGACCAGGGGCGCCGCTAAGGTTACTCTGGCACTGGATGCTAGTGTATGCAGTGTCACTGTATCGCATTGATGACAGTTATAAGAGATTCTCCAGTTGGATCGGATCGAAATATCGGATTAACGAATTATCGATCGGATTACGCCTTGGTCCGCTTTTGAAGAGATATGATGACATGATCCAAATAATCAAAGCAGATCGAATAAAAGTTTAAGACTTAGGAAAAAAAAAAAAACGTGAAAGAATTTATAAGTATTTGAGTTTATCTATAAGACAAACAAAAAAAAAAAACAATTTCACTTTTAAACTTGTGAATGTATTTGTTTTAATGACAAACTTTATTATTTTATTAATTATAATGTGTGTTAGAACAATTGTTTTGTTAAAATATAAAATTTGTAGCAATTTGAGATTTCACAATTATGGTGAATATAATATAATATAAGATTAATAATGATTATAATATTTTTGTATATCGTATTATTATGCTTTAATGTTTTTGTACATTTTAGGCACTTACGGTTAATAATTTACGTATGAGATATATTCAGTATAAGTATAAATGTAATGTTGGATAATACAATACATTGTCATATTGTTTGCATATAGTACTCAAATATAGTAAAAACATAAATTAATAACTTTGTACCTAATGGATAAAATTTAAACAAAAAAAAAAACTTTTACATCAGGCACTTACATATAGATTAAACAATTATTCCCATGTTTTATAAATCTAAAAAAAAAAACAATCTTAAAATGACCACATTAATACTAAAACTATGAATTGTTAAAACATTTACAACTCCTTCGTTTTTTTACATTCGTATTTAAATTAATATGGTTAACATATTATTAACCTATTAGAGCTTCGTTGCTGCGGTGGGCACAAACGGGTTATACGATTCACAATTTAATAACATTATATATAAATTGTGTTTTTGTACTATATAAATTCATTTCATATATTATTTTAATTTTAAACAACTACTTTGCAATAAGATCCTTATTATACGACAAAATAGATCAAATATTAAAACAAAAAAAGTTATAGTTAAATTAATAAATGAAAAAAGGTAAGGGACCAGTTAGTATCAAAAGAAATGACCGAATACATTACGTAGAATGAAATTTGCAGAAATTTGCAAGTGTGTCAGTTTATACAAGTTAGGTTACTGCCGATAACAAGGTAAGTAAATGTCGTCCTCGATAACAAAAATAAATAGGCAATAAAACACTACATTTAGCGTTGCATTAGTTGCATAGAGGTTATGGTGGTAGGACAGTATAGTTCTAGGCATGTTAGAAGATCAGTGAATGTAAGATAAACCAGAAAACAAGATTTCTTCGTTCGTTATATAGATTTTAAACTTGCAGACTGATTTTGAACGAAGAGTAAGTAACTCTTTTTAATATCTTTTTAGGGAAAAGTCTCAGCGTCGTAATATTTAAAGGCTTAGAAATATGTGGAACGCATGAAAGTATGACATAGAGCATATTATAAACTGACTTAAACCAATCAAATAAGATAGTAGGTATGTTTTTTTTACACGGAATAGGCACAGTGCTTTGACCACAAGCTCACCTGATGTTAAGTGATGATGTGGTCCAGGATGGTAAGCACACTAAGCCTAGAAGTATTGGTTCTCAAGTGACGCTGCCGGAACACACCTACTGGTATTTGGTGACAATTTTTCAAACTTGAGAGCTACCCAGGCGGGCATCATAAGAAAATGCCCTACCACCATGCTATGATTTCCTCATGATTGACGCGGTATCCGGCCCGAACTACCCGCTGCGCCATCATCGCTTGATGAATAAGAAATTATTGGATCAAAGTAATAGGTACATGCGCCGACGATGCATCAAGGAACTATGTGAAGGAAGCAAAAGTCAAATAAAGTAACAGAAAAAAATTTAATCTATGAAATTAATTTGGGGGTAATGATAAATACTATAACTTTTAATGTTCATGTTGCGAATACAATTTGAATGTCTAGTAGGTAAGTACCGAATCAATTTATTTTTTATGATAATATTATGATTCGTTACGTATTTTTTATCAGAAAAAAAATCATGTACACGACATAATAATTACACTTATTTCTTTTACAATACTAATCTTCTTATTCTCATGCATTTAAAAAATCATAAATGAATTTCAGTGCTTTCACATGATTTCCCGCTAATAAATAAAGGTTTTGTACTAATAATAACACAGGAGTTAGAGCAGATTTGACGGATAAGTTTAATTTTCAGAGTTGTAGTAGTTTACTGTTTAAGGTCAGTTTACGATAAATCGAAACTCAAAGCTTGTACTATAATTCCAAATTTACATCGATCGTACATATTAAACAATGCAATAATTAGGCTAAATTATTTATATAATAACTAACCATATATACATAATTTAAGGTACGTAGGAATAAGAGCACTAAATAACAATAAGTTTCTGCAAAAACTCCTGAATATAATGCACTTTCTTATAACGATTTACTTGAAGATTAAAAGGCCCAATGGTGCAAGTAACAATGCCAATGTTTTGCCTAAAGTAGCTACTCCTCCGTTGCAGCCATCGTATTCGCATGTTTCACAGAATGATGAGACTTCATTCGGTCGGTTGGCGGTACTTGGACAAGCCGTAGTATAATCATCACGGTTTTGTTTCCACGTGCATCCACGAATGACAACTCGCTCGCCGTTAACTATAAAAGAAAACGATATATTTTATTAACATAGAAATATTAATAAATATGCACGCCCGCCACCATACATAGGCATCGCTGATGATTTGAAAAGTCAATAACTGTTACACTTAGATGATAGGGGGCCAACAAGCAAGCGGATCATCTGATGGTAAGTGATCACCGCCCACCCAAGGACACCCACAACACCAGAGGAATCACAGATGCGTTGCTGTCCTTTAAGGTATGAGTAGGCTCTCTTCTTAAAGGTTCTCAAGTTGTATCTGTCCGGTAATACCTCGTGGAATTTAAGTTTATGGCGCGTTATAGGGTGGTGGAATCCAGCGGTAGATATTAATCTGAACAATTCCTCGGTTTTCTTTCAAATTATTATTATTATTTCTAAAGAGGGTATGTAGGCTAGAATTGAAAAGTAAATAGATTTATTGTGGTCACCCCACCCTACAGAAGCTCATTGCCTAGAACTACAGCCTGGATATACCGTAGAATCTTTTTGGCAAAAAGCGTTTGTACCTCCTCCGGGAACAACACGTGCTTACCCATAACTCGGTTGCGAATGGATATTGATGTATCACATTCACACAAGCGTTTCGTCTGCAGTTTCACAAAACCTGCACTCTCTTCTGTTCTAGACACCAATGTTGTGCATGTATGTGTTCAAATAACAGTGGTCAGTTAGTTCACGATGGTAATAATAATTAAATCTAATAGAGTAAATGTATAATGTATACCTATTAATAACCAGAGAATATCTAAATTGTGATTTAACTAATGTAGAAACCTTTGAATAACCCTACGTTTCTTAAAGAAAACAAATGATTGAAAATAGGTATATTATTTAATCAAGCATATTCCACGTAACTTATAATATTAAAAAAAAACTAGGCAGCCATGGTATACTAGGCATACTCGAAACTTTAGAAAAACTGTTTTTTAATGTTTAAATTTCTTTACTTGTTAATTGAAACTATTAACATAACCTAACATATAACATTTGTCTGGTTTTCTCATCTATTGACGCGCCAAGCAATAATTACGTACATGCTCATATAGTTTATTTATCTCTGAACGCCAGCACTTAAACGCCATCTTACACTTGACATACTGTAGCATGTTGACCGCTGACGTCACAGCATTGGTAACGCGTATCTATAAGTTTTCTCCCTACCGAGAACCGCTGAACGCCGGTAAAGAAGTTTCCATTTTAAAAAATCTTGTTTTATTTGATACATACTGTGGACTCTTTAAAATAACTGTAACACAAATAGCCCAATTAACCATGGTGTGCATTTCGACATGCCATGTGAACAAAAAACTTGTTTACTAACGGAGTTTATTTTAATGTTCCATTAATTTTAAAAAAAACTTACTGTATTTTATCTGCTTCTTGCACACAGATTTAGATGCCTTCAAATAAGGATAGCTGGTGCCGGTGTTCGCGTCGCAGTTGTCTAATCTGAACAGGTAGGAAGTGTCTTGTCTTCCAGCGGTGAAGGGGTCATCGCACAGCGGATTTAGATCCGACGAACATGCCCAACAGCGGACCGGTTCTCCTGGAGAATAACAAATTGCGATTGAGTTTATTTTATAGAATAAGATTTTAAACAAGGATTTGCACAATACAATTAGGTACGCATATACAGACACAGTTCTAATTCAATATTTTACTTACTTCCGTAATTATAGAAAATCATGGCATGCACGTTCATCGTAATTTGTATTATATATGTTTAAAGGATTAATATAAACGATTTTTAAAATAACGGTAATTACGTTTGGATCAAATTAAATTATTTTACAATACAATTTAATGTAGAAGTAAGAATATGAATTTTATTTCCTAAATACATTGGTTACTTTCTTTGTATTGGGCATTGTGGAGGATTCAAAACTTTGAAATAGGGTAAACTTAAACCTATAGACCAAGAGTTACGTTATTGTTTTGTATATACTTAATACTACCTGCACCCGCGTTTCATATATTCTTCACTGCGTTTTAATTTTTTTATTCAAATCTTTATGAGTTTTTTTTTTTGTAATTTTTACATATATATATAGCAATTCTTCTCGTGTGCACCCTTTGCTCTAGCAGTCTAGCAGCGGCGTGTCGTGTGTTTTCCTAACTTTATTTTTTTATAACTTTTTTTTTTTGGTTCTTTATTATTAAAAAATCATTACAGATGTAACTTATGATATAACTTACAAATTATAATAAATTTAAAACAATAAAATACAAATAAAAATAGAATAAATAAACAAAGCCAG
Source organism: Samia ricini (assembly GCA_014132275.2). Taxonomy (NCBI): domain Eukaryota; kingdom Metazoa; phylum Arthropoda; class Insecta; order Lepidoptera; family Saturniidae; genus Samia; species Samia ricini. The sequence continues at coordinate 10,078,298 of AP028159.1, forward strand.
AGAAACTACACAACACTACACTTAAGGCTAAACTTACGAACTAATAGGGGACACGGGGAAAACCGCATCAGGGCTATTCCCTTCGACGGTGGCCTCTCCTTTGTCCGCGCCTACGGACAAGTCAACTGGGTGAGGCACACAGGTGCGTCCCTCGTGGAGTAATCTTCTGAGTTCTGGGAGCTAATCCTGCTGTCGATCGGACTCTGAGGGGTCAGGGAGATGCACCCGATCTATACGGGTCATAGACACGGTCCTCCTTCAACTACCTACTCAGCTAGGCGAGGACCGGCGTATGAGATCGCGCGCCTGAGGCCTATATATTAATGACAAGCGATCACCTCTTCCTCTCTGACTGTCGGGAGGTCTGGCGTGCAACGGCGCGATGTTCTGGAGGTGAACGTGCGCCGACGTGTCCGCTCTTCGGAACATGTTGGTTGCAAGGCTGCTTATGAACGCATCCAGGCTCTCTACACGTAAGTCACGCGCAAGTACGTGGTTGCTAACGTATCGCGGTGCCCCCGCGATCATGCGAAGCGTGATGCTCTGTTGGGCTCTAAGCCGTCTCTTGTTCGTTTCCGATAAGCGACTGAACCATGCAGGGGCGGCATAGGTAAATCGTGACCTCAAATAGGTTTTATATAAACCAAGCCTCGTTCTCAAGGGTAGCCTTGAGGTGAGCACTGGACGCAGCATTCTCCTCGCCGCTCTTGTCCGCGCGATCACATCTCCTACATGACTTGAAAAAGTCAGGTTTCGATCTATAGTGACTCCCAGGTATTGAACTTTATCCTTCCACGGTATAGTCTTTCCCTGGAGCGTCAAGCAAGGTGGTAATCTACTCATCATCACTCTAGTCATGAGTGCCTGTGTCTTCCCTACGTTGGCCCGCAGCCTCCATCTCCGTAGCCATTCAGGAAGGGTATCTAGTAGTCGCTGGGTTTCGATTTGCGCATCTAATGGCGTGTTATCCACGTGGAAATAAGCGGCGTCGTCAGCGAATAGTGCGAGTTCTCAATTTTTACATTTCAAACAAACACTTCAATTTTATTCAGGTGTCAGTTTTTAAATATTATGCGTTAGTTGGCCATTGTTATCGAGACATTATTGACTCTTTAATGAGCTCGCCTTGAATCTATACTAATAAATAAAATTGAAGAGTCAGTTTGTAATATCAAAATAACAACTTTTCACTAAAAAGACTTAGTAATTTAATTATTAGACTTTTTTGCATATAGCTGAAGTTACTCCGTCTTAATCCTTTTATTTTTCTAAAATAATTAGGGTGGAAAGAATGTAATTGTGAACAAAATACGATTCAATGCACCGTCAAAATTTTTTCGATGATTATTTAAAAACTATATTAACCCCTTGAGCACTTACCTGGCGTTTACGCCAGCTTTCCATTGTTTTCCTATTGTCTTATTTTTATGGGTACTCGACACATTAAGCAGTGAAAAATATATGAAATGCTAGCGCAGCCATGGGCGCACAACTAGTTATATTAACCCCTTGAGCACTTACCTGCCGTTTACGCCAGCTTTCCATTATTTTCCTATTGTCTTCCTATTGTCTTATTTTTATGGGTACTCGACACATTAATATACTTTGGTATTTTACATTTTATTTGATAGTAGGCGATAATTTATTCAAGTTAAAATACTATGAATGCGATTACAAATTCAAAGTACATTTTACAAATAACCGTTTTTAAATAAAACACCTCTTGAATCTTAAGTGTCTTTACCAAGTGCATTTAGACATATTAAAGAAAGTATCAATTATTTCCCATAAGATAGTACTACCAGTATTTATTAACATACAATAAGTAATAAAAAAAGTAGGTTATCTAACGTAGGTAGTTTGTACTAGAAAATTGCAGGTAATTCGATTCAGAAGAAGCCAATTGTTTTTTAATTCAACCTTGGCGATGTCTATAAATCCGCTTCTTCGCTAATCACTGTGGTCATTAAGCCTCTTTGAATGTAAATATTGTCCCTCATAAAACAATATTTTTATTTGTCAATGTAATTTTTTGGTTATTTTACGATTTAATTGTGAATATGATAACCGATTAACATGTAGATACTCATCTCCCGCATGATATGGATTATATCTCATAATGAAATATCGTTTTTATTTAGTTTTTTAGTTGTGTTTATACCACATAAATGCCTAATGACTTTAGTTTTATATACATAACGTCCTGCCTCTCTCTCATAGGGGTAGGCAGAGACAACATCCTTCCACTTGCTACGACCCTGACACACGCTTCGCTTCTTCTACTTTCATAAGCACCTTCATACATACTCTTTGGTTACGGATATTTTTGACCTGGCCTTTCCCCAGAACGTCCTTAATCTGGTCGAGATACGTTCGCCTAGGATGACCCTTACAAGCTTGACGAGTCACACTCGCCTTGTAAATTTCGGTAATAAGTTTTACCCCATAGATATCATAATAACCAGACACCCATAAAAACATGTGTTTATAGGGTTAGATTAAAAAAACGTAGCTTTACAATAGTGTAGCTAATTTCTCTCTATTTTATCCAAGTTCTTTATTATAAAAAAACTATTTGATTGATGATTGATGGCGTCTTTATTTACTAAAATGTATTGTCAATAAATACCTACACGAGTTATACTATAAATACTTTGTTAATTGAGCTTCGAAAAAATTAAACGAATTATTTGAAAAATAGCAGTTACAATTTGGAATAATTGCTTATTATTAAAAAAAAAACAAAGCAACGTATAACGCGTTTGTACGAATATACAAGGAATATATAAACAACGTTTATAAACAAAGTTGTTTTAATGTTTTGCAATGATCATGATATAAAGTCCATAAGCATGAATACTAAGTAAAAGATCTGCAGACAGTAAAATTCGGGGCAGATTCGTAGCTTAGTTAGTGTTTTAGATTAGCATTACTAGTTTTTTTTTAGTTTACTCGTGGAAACCTGTCATGAGTACCGTACTGTCCGAGGGGAACAGTAGGGTAATGTGAGACTCCTACCCACTAAAACCACACTTACTTACCTTCCGCTGCCTTTAGCATGATGCAGCGCACCGCACTAGCATTGAAAACCTAACAATACAGTTGGCTATATTTCTGTATGTTGAATTTCTTAATAGAAATGTACCTACCTATTAAATCAATATTCTCAAGTCGTATTCCAATACGTAAGAAAGTAGTTACGACTGATTACAAAACATGATCTCATGAAACACGACCGCGCTGTAAGGCATATATGCTTACACTTAACACTAGTGGTATTAATTTAAGACTACCTACATGAATTTACTCTAAAAACATTAACTTACGACTACCTACTTGTATGACAAATATTCATTTATTGCTGTTGCAAGTAGTAATGAAACACGTGCATCTTATCACACCTTGAGTAAGACGATGAATCAGAAACCTACTTATTAATTTTCTATAGGATATTTTCCTTCATGTATCTTTTATTATTATTTTGTATGTAGGTATGCAGCGATATTTGCATAAAGTTAAATGTATATTTGTTTTCAACCTATGACCGCGGCTCTGCCCGCGTATCATATTTTATTCGTAAGACATTTCTCGTAAATTCAAACACTTACCAGTAAAACTGTCCAATGAATCGTATTTTGTCTACAATTTAATTTAAGTATAATTTTTTTTTACAAATAATTAAAAAAAAAATAGTAGGCAATCTACGCGGAGTAACTTCAGCTATCTGCCACAAAAATACCCGTCAAAATCGGACTTGCTGTTCAAGAGATTAACCGGAACAAACAGAGAGACGGACAAACAAAAATTGTATTAATTATGTTCTCGTTATAAGTACCGTATATTCATTCATATGTATTTAGTATAAAAGGTATTCTTTTTCAAGTGACTTTGTTTCGTTTGAACTTCGTAATAAGAAGTTAGAATGGAGGTGACGCATAGACGGTAGCATGGATTATCTCTGGATATCATAACATTAATACGTGAACCAAAAACTTCGTACCTCTTTTTACGGAAATCGCGCTATCGGATGAGTATGAAATTTCGCACACTTATAGTCTATATAGAGAAGGAGTGCAGAATGCTAATATTTTTTTTAAATCATGCATAAAAATACATTAAATTAATAAAACAATACAGTTCACAACCCTTCCATTAGTTTGTCACAGACACACATCTATCAGGATCTCTTGCGATTATCAATGCATCAGAACGGCCACATACAGACGAAATTCTTTTTCGGAATTTCGATTCGAAATATTCCGTACATATGTCTCACACACGTGCGTTTATTTCCGTTCGGAATAATAAGGCTCAAGAAACGCACAAACGAACGGAATAACTACGTACGGAAAACTACCGTATGTTTGTCTAAACATTTGTATGGGTTTACTGCTGCGTTCGGAATCCCGATTCGATATTTCGAATCGAATTTCCGATACGGAAGCCTTACTGTATGTGGCCGTTCTTATCAATAACATGTAAATGTTGGACTTGATATTTATTTACCGTATAGACAGAATATTGAGTCAAAAGTCAAAGAGAAGCCACTCTCTTCTCAAAGAGAAGGTTTTATTACTTTAAGCAATCGACAATGAAAAGCAAACAAATTGTTAGCGTTTTTATGAAATATGAATTATGGTCGAATTTCGATCACAGACAGGCACTAGTATAGCTAATTAAGTGTCGCGGAGAAATTCGTACCGCCTCAGAATGAATAAATGGTGTGTTCTTATCTGAATTAAATTCAATGTTTCTAACAATTCCTGAGGAAACTTCTCGAGTCCGAGTTATGAACAAAGACAAACTGATTGAAATCGGTCAATCTGTTCTCGAGATATCATTAAAACATACAAACTGTATGAAACAATGACTTTATTAGATACATTTATTCACTTGTTTTTTTTTAATTGTAATCTTTAGTAATTTTACTATCAACTTTGTTTTATATAGATTATTTATATCAAAATAACATTGTGTTGTAGAGGTATCTAATCTTTTTCGAATTAATCTTTAAAGAAATATCTACTGTATTATTATCAATGCAAATGCACTATTAAACTGCTGAGTACGAAATTGAACAATAGGTTACGTACTGTTTTATCTGCGCATAAAATAAACAGCTCATACCAGAAAAATACGTAATTGTTACTTAAATAGCTATTGTGTAGGTAGTGGTTGCTTACTGAATAAGTAGACTTATCTATTATTAGCGTAATCTATGACAAGTTCTTGTGGTTTGATTTAACTTCATTCAATATATAAACGCTCATTCAAACACGTATGTATGATAATTGAGTCTCATTGTTTAGCAGTGCTATTTACTACGCGCTGGCCTTGAATTTCCTCTACATACTATCTCTGTATTGTAAACAATAAATATTACCTGTACATTACTTTACGCGTATGTTTATCCGTTAATTCCTTGTAAACCACGCAACGATAAATGTTTTATAGAGTTTGTATACATGATACATTAGAATTAAACTTTTGTATTGGTAGAAATAAATAAATATTAGGTGTAACAATTCGCCCAAAAAAAATTAATTATCATCGTTGACGTAATCTAATTCAGAAGATTGATATATATAAATATGGACGTACCTACAAGAGAATTATGGTCCTTCAAACTTGTTTGTTTGCTTGTTTGTTTCCAAATTTTTAAAACTCGCCAATAGTTTTTAAAATAACTAAAGAACCTGCTATGTTACCTACTGCGCCAGTTTTTTTATATATATAATTCACTCCGTTTAAAAAAAATATACGGAAACCTAATTAATTAAATTTTTTAGAAAAATAAAAAAAATTCAACTACAAGATAAAGTGAAAATATTTCTCATAAATTCAAACGCTTGCTCGTAAATCTGTGCATCGCATAGGGTTTTCTTCAAATTTTTATAAGTTTTAATCTTTTTAGACGGAATCATAATTATTTTTGAAAATTAAAATTACCTTAAGTTACGCGGAGTGACTTCTACTAGCTATTTACCGAAAAAAGTCCCATCAAAATACGGAACAAACAGACAGACAAAAATTAAAAAATAAATGTATTTTTGGTATTGGTATCGTATTATATACATTTATATCAATTTAGTTTATTACATCTGTTTAGTAAAAAAATATTTACATAACACTGTAATTTTTTTTTATTAGTCTATACGAATAAATATATAACACTAAAACTATAAATTAATACTAATAACAATCTATATTGTATAGAATTTAGATGAACCTACAAGAGAATTATGGTTGTTTGTCAAACCTATACTGTTTCCTATTTTAAAGGCGAGCTTTAATGGCTTCTAAAACAAAAGAAAGTCGATTACTAAACAGAGGGGAAAAAGTATTGAGCTGTTAGTCTTGGCCCATGTATATATGGATTAATAAATGATGTAATAATGATTTTAATGGAAGTGAATAACTTGCTTAATATTTCAAAATGTTATAACAGTTTACGAGATTTACGGTGTTACAATTTATTAATATGCAGATGTTATACTATGAATTACACCCACCTCGGCTCTGCAGGGGTGTAGGTTATAGAAATTTCTACTTTAAAGAAAAGAGCTTATCCATAACAAACAAAAAAAATAATTTTACACACATACATAACGTCACGCATCTTTCCAATTAGGGTAGGATGAGACAACATCTTTCAACTTATTACGATCCTGACACACGTCTTTCGCTTCTTCTACGTTCATAAGCGTTTTCATACATGCCCTTCGGTTGCGAGTACGTTTGATCGTGACCTTTCTTGAGAACGTCCTCGATCGTCTAAATACGTCCGCCTAGGACGACCCTTACTGGCTTGCCCAGTTACCCTCGCCTTGCAAATTTGTTTCGTCAATTTTCCTTCATCCATCATCTACACGTGTCCAAACCGATTAAGCATTCTTTTATCTTAGTCACTACACCTGTACCACACCACAACGTTCCCTTATCACACTATTCATTACTTTATATTTTATATAATGTGCTGAAGTTAAATAAACTTAGATAAACTTAATTTTCATAAGTCGTATAAATAGTGTTTCGTTATGAATAATTATTATAGTTTCAAAAATTAATCAAGATTTTATCAATTACTGGAGGTTGTAGATTATATCATTTTTAAAAAAAACACCAACCACATCGTCGAGTGAAAGGGAAACTCATTAAATACACTTTTAAAGGCGCAGTGACTTCTGTTAACTGGAATATCAAGGTTTTTGTTATAGCAACTATTCTACACCTGAGTTTAATCACATCACATACACGTGTATTAAAATGTAATATGTTTAAGAGTCTAGTAATACGAATGACGATAGATATTCCACGAATATTATTCCATAATTTTTATTTATTCTTCTACTAGCTGTGTGCCCGCTTCGCTCGCGTTTCATACATTCTTCACTGCATTTAATTTTTTTTATACGCAACCATATTTTTTTAAATACTAAGATAAAGTAAAATAAAATCTCATAAATTCATGCACTTGCCTATAAAACTGTGCATTGAGTTGGATTTTATTCAATTTTTTATGAGTTTTAATTTTTTAACCGAAAGCTGAAGCCAATTTTAAAACTAATTTTACTCTCCTTTATGTCTGCCATAATAACTTTTAATAGATTTAGGAAAAAACAAAATCCACTTACTATCTTTTTCTATTTTTTTAAAGAAATAATTCTTTGATGCGTAGAAGAAATCATTCTTCTACGTAATCCTGTTGGATCATAAATTAATAATCCGTAACTATAAAAAGCTCTTTCGAACTCTCTGACACGATTGCGAGGGATTTACAGACAATTCGGGTCACCAGGTCAAATACTGGGGATTCCACTAATTTATTAGCATAAAAGAGAAGCTATTGGTGTTTCGTTTAATATCGGCAAATAATTAATAACATTGGGCATTAAAGTTCTTTATTATAATGAATATTTGAAAGAATAAACTATAAGTAAATTAGTGAATACTAGATTGTTACTTACATAGGAAAGTAACTTCTTTTTCATTACATTAAAATATATTATATAACCGTCCTTGTATTAATTGTTGGCTAAATTTTAATAATTATATTATTTCACGTTATTTTCTTTTTTTCACAATATGGCTACGCCTCTTGCTTAATGTGTCGAGTACCCATAAAAATAAGACAATAGGGAAACAATGGAAAGCTGGCGTAAATACAAGTCTCTGAAGAGTTTTCACCAAAAAAGATAACATTATATGTAGTATATTTCATTAAATCGATTATAATATACCCACTTATGATTATTTGTAAAGAGAAATACTCAAACAAAACCATAAACACTTATGTTCTTCTGTTAAGAACACATCATTTATTATATTGTCAGCTAAAACCGTCTATCAAGCGAACTAATTCCAGACAACAATACGAGCAATCGGTACTAGAACCTTATGTCCTCGCGTTTGGCAAACACGTATATGAAAATTCACTTTGTCTGCCAAAAAGTATCGCGTCACTATTTTGTATGAATCACAACATTTCAGCGATTTTTTTAAGTAGGTTAGGTATATTAATATATTTAGTTTGTTTTCCGATAATTATCTTTTCTATTATAAGACAACATGATGTTATACGTGTAAAAATTATATTACAGTTTCTTATTAACACCAAGGAGTAAATGAAAGAATCATCTCGTATGGAAATTTCGCGGATTTGGCACTATTTAATCCGTATCCTAACAATAAAAAAGAAAAAATGCTCATTGCGCGTATTGTACAATTGTTTGATGTCCATGTGTTTATAGTACATTTAGTGTCCTTGTATCGCATTGGAAACGAATGCAAAAGCTTCCTCATGTTGGGGACTGGAGCATGTCGGCCCGAGTAATTCCCCGTTGGGGACCTGAGGTAAAATTAGGGGGCAATCGTATTTTATTCACAATTTCATGAGTTTTAATTTTTTACGCAGAATCCTAATTAAAAAAAAAATGTCGATGTACGACGAACAGCAGACGCCCAATCTGATGGTAAATGGTTACCGTTGCATATAGAAAACTGTAACACCAGGAGTATTATCGATGAGTTGCTGAAAAATTAATTGTAAAAAAGTAATTCCGCCGTGCATGACGCTGTCTGGTCCGCACATCTGTATTGGCTTCTAGGTTGTAATGGTGTTGAGTTTTGTTACTTTTTAACATAAAATTAAAATTTAACTCGCAATGAATAGAGTAATTTAAAACTTCCGGTAAGTACCCCTCTTTTAATAATATATACATTATGTAATTGTCTGTAATAAAAGTAAGTATTTAGATTTATACTAGCTGTGTGGCCGCGGTTGCGCCTGCGTTTCTTCACTGCGATTAATTTTTTTTATACGGAACCCTAATATTTTTTATAATAAAATGAAATAAAAATATTTCTAATAACTTCAAGCACTTGCCCGTAAAACTGTGCATTGAATCGGATTTCATTCAATTTTTTATAAGTTTTAATTTTTTTACGCGGAACCCTAATTATTTTCGAAAATTAAAGTACCTTATGTTATCCGGAGTAACTTTAGCTATCTACCAAAAAAGACCTGTCAAAATCCGACAAGCCCCTCCGGAGATTACCCGGAACAAATAGACAGAACAATTTTAAAAATTGTATTTTTGGTATAGGTGTCGTATATACATTAATATCTATACAGTAAAAAAAAAAAATTTGACATTACAAACAGACACTTCAATTTTATTTATTAGTATAAATAAATAGAGCCCCTAAGACTAAGCTCGTTTGTATTCCCCATATGTCTGGACGCTGCCAAGACCTGGATATTTCGGAATGGAAAAAGATCGACGGCCTAGAGTTATGGAGGAAAATGCTTGGAATATCGTGGACAGAATTCGGTACTAATTCCTTAATACTCTTAAATCTTAAAGTACTACATTCTCATATACTCAATCTTTTTGGGCATGTCTCACGGCGTTTTCGATTCATTGGATCGCTTGGTTTTATAAGGTCAAGGCAAACTAATACGCATAAGTGCATTAATGCGATGGACTAATAACATTAAATCTGCTCTGCGCGGCTTTTTGTATGAGTGCACTACGATTGAGACGTTTGGTGAAATATTAAAGGCCCTAATTACATTTCATGATCACAACCACTCTGTCAGGAGTGATACGACTGAGCAGAACAATGAGTAATGAAAAAAACTAATGAGCTATTAATCATATCTAACCAGCTGACTAATTACAAGCTGAGAAATTAAACTCCATCTTAATTAAGGCGTGCAATAATGCCTACAAAAAACTTATAACATTTGCATTTAATGAATAAGTATGATTATTTTAAACAATTACGTGTCTGTTTTTAATGAATTAAAATATAATTATAGTTAAGAATAATTAAATAATAAACAGGTTTCGTGGTCAGTAAAATAATATATAATAATATGTGATATAATTAGGAAAAGATAAAAAACCGCTCAAGATATTATCTTATATGTTCATCAAAAGACTTTCTTTTTTTCTCTTTTTGTTTTTTTTTTTCAAACGAATCGAAGATCTTTAGTATTATTAATATAAATATTGAGAAAAAGTGATTTTTCTTAATTTTTCTGATAATGGTTATGGTTAATTTCAAACACTAGGCGTAACATACGTTACATCAATTGAAATTTAGTTTGTGGTTACATTGACTCTACAAGCGTTTGTAGGTACTAAAGTAAACTATCCTTATGAAGAACCTAATATCGATTAGAATTGAATTAAAAAAACAACGACTAGCTGTAAAGTAAACATTTTTAAGACGGTAATTTACTTTTAACATTCCGCGCTACGCGATGCAACGTGAAGCGTGTTAAGTCAAATTAAATTTTAAAAAGAAATGAAATGTTTTTTTTTTGCCTATAAACACAATATTAACACACGATGCTAAGTAGCGATTGTATAGTTTGATTCCATTCAATATATATCGTGTTGCATAGGGTGGTAGGGCGTGTTGCAAGTGTGTTTCCGGCTTTAATTTTTTTTTACACGATATAGCATTTTGACCACAATCTCAGTTGATGTTAAGTAAAAATGTGATCTAAGATGGTAAACACACTAAGCCTAGAGGTTCTGGTTCTCAAATGATCCTACCGGAACACATCTATTTTTATTTAGCGACAGGTTTTCAAACTTGAGAGTGGTAGGTACCCAGGCGGGCATTATTAGAAAATTACCTACCACCATTGTATGGTTTCCTCACGATGTTTTCCTCCAACGAAAGATCAGGCTGATTTTAGAGTTGGTTAGGTGGAGCTCGAACCCGCGTCAATGGATTCCGACCGCACTATCCACTGCGCCATATCGCTTGTCATTATGACATAAAAATATATATATATACTTACCGCACCCCGACATTTTTTTTAAATGCACCTTCTCTCCTCTATTTATATCTGTACATTACTTAGCTTTTAACTCAGGAACAACTGAACCGAATTTTACTATTGTTCTTTAAGTCATAAATATTAACCTAATCAAATTATGTTAGAAATACGATTAGAGTTAAATATTTATAAAATAAAACTACCATCAGAAAATTCCATTAAAATACTAACAGTATTTTTAATCCATTGAATTATTTTTTTGGAGATGTTTTTTAAATGCGAATGGAGCCACGGGTATAGCTAGTTTAGCATATGCCATAGCGTAAAAACTAGATATAGGTAAATACGTAACGAAAAACACCAAAAAAAACAATTATTAGTGTGAAATGTGACACACTGAAGCAAATTCTGATGGTTTTGTTAGATATCACCACGTGTTTGGTGGTTAGTATTTAGTGTAGTTTTTTTTTTGTGAAAAAAATTTGGTAAGCGTTAATTTTTTCTAACAGCGATACATTTATAAATCGTTACAATAAACAGATAAAAAATAGTAGTTCTAAAATTGTCCCTCGTGCGGCCTACATACAAAAATATACAAGAGCTTCGACATCACACGTCAGACTAATTTTATTATATCTACCTATGAATTGTCTAATGGAGGATGAGTGTGCTTTGTTGACTCGAGACGTTAAAGGTCAGAGAGTCTAATACAACGAGAGATCCACTTCAGCCTATTAATGCATATAAATTAACTGCATTATGCACTGAGGCGTGTTAATAATACGAATTATGACAAGGTACGGTTTTCTTGTCTAGGATTATTTAACCCTATGGAATAAATCTACGGAATTCACTGTATACTACGTACTTTAAAAGGTAAAATCTCTCTATCTATTAAGGGGCCATTCAAGAATTACGTGAGGAAAGTATTGAATAATTTTGACCGCGCCCTCCTCACTGCCAGGAACAGTAAACAAATCTTTTATCCACCATACTTACGTAAGCACTTTGGCGTAATTTTGAAGAAAAAAACAATTTATAATATATCGCTTACGTGATGACCATTTAGATACTCCGTCCTCCTTAAAAATTACCAAAGCTTAAACTCCCCCCCCCTCCACGATTTATGCTTAAGTTTTTACTACTCGAATAGCACCTTATTTGTTAATTGTTTTATAATTCGGAAAGCATTAACACAATTTGTATGGTACTTCTTAAAGATAACATATATTTTTATGCACCAAAATTTGTCCATAATTTATTTTAATAAATAAAATTGGATTTCCTGTTTGTAATGTCAAAATGACATTTTTTTTACTAAATAGATATGAATGTATACACGAAACCTATACCAAACATACAATTATTTAAACTTTTGACTATCTGTATGTCTGATTGTTCCGGGCAATTTCTGGAACGGCTGGACGGATTTTGACGGGACTTTTTTTGGAAGATAGCTGAAGGTTCTGTATAATAAAATTAAATCGCAGTGAAGAATTTCTGAAACGCGGGCGCAGCCGCGGTCACACAGCTAGTTGAAAATATGAAGAGACAAGAACGGTTTCTAAAATAAAATGTTTTCAACTGTAAAAAATATATAAAAAAGGAATCCTAAAAGTATATTTTAGTACTATGTAGAAATAATAGCAACACATATTTTTTGGCAATAATCTCAGACAATGATTTGTGGTGATTGACGTATTTATTCTAAATTAGTTGCTGTTCACAAACTTGGATCTTTCTAACAAATGGTCTATGGTAGTGGATGTCACACATTTCTGGTCAAGGGCCAATAGGCCAACGCGATGATGGCGCAGTGGATAGTGCGGCCGGATTTTCAAACCCACTAATCCAACTCTAAAATCAGCCTGAGCTTTAGGTGAAGGAAAACACCGTAAGGAACCCTAACAATGCCCGTCTGGGTAGCTACCACCCTCAAGTTCGAAAACCTGTTACCAAATACCAATAGGTGTGTTCCGGCAGTATCACTTGAGAACCAGTATCTAAGCTTAGTGTGTTTACCATCCTAGACCAAATCGTAACTTAACATCAGGTGAGATTGCAATCAAAGCACTGAGCCTATACAGTGATAAAAATAAGTGAGGTATCACTGCGGTGCGGATTTTTATAGTTCGGGTAGTTGATACCATTTTATATATTTTTGTGAGTTATCAAACGCGAATTCCCCATAAATTATGTATAGCAATAACAACCTGTGAAGTTATTTTTTGACAACGAAATTCACTAACTATTCATTGTTTTCCGAACAACCAAAAATCTAATTTGCAGTTTATTGAAAATGATGGAGTTTTCAGAGAAATATTTTTATAGAAGCTGTGTTCTGGAATTATTGGTTCATGGTATCAATTATCTAATTCCATAATATTATATTACCAACGTAGGTAGGGTAATCAGAATGAATGTCAAAAACATAACTTATGTTCGTATTCCATCCTATTTAGTTAACTTCATAATATTTAAATTCCGGTTTTAGTCATTATCTACCAAAATTGTTTGATAAGTCGCTGGCCGCACAAATAGCGTCCGAGGGCAGCATGCGGCAGTTTGACGACCACTGGTTTTTGGGGTCGTTCAAATACATAAGCTATTATACATTTTGGTAATTTTCGACCTAATTCCCTTTTGTCAGCAAAGTGTAAGAAAAGTACCCTTACCCTACTTCCCATGATTATACAAGCATTGTGATAATTTTGAACGAAGATTAAGAAGTAAAGATTGCTCAAGATATTTGAAAAGCCTCTAGTATTGAGTAATATAAAAACATCTTGTTAATAAATCCTATGGAAATGATATAGTAGGACGCACCCATTCCTTAGTAATAAACAAATGGGCGGAATTCACGGATCTGATAAAATTAAGTAGGTAGCTATTTTAATAATTGACCAACACAAAGCTATTGTCCTATAAAACAGACTTCCCATAGAAAGTTTATCAATAGCGATTAATTTTGTGATTTGCCGCAGTTTTAATACTCCATACGAGGTCATTACTTTTTATTGAATGTCTTTGTATATATGCGGGTCTTATTTATTGAACGATTGAATATTAAGGGTATGACTATGTTCGAATATATTGGACTCGTTAATTTTTGTGATGAAATAAGTTATGGTATGTTATATGAATAATATATTTTGATATTGAAAGTTGTATTTTTAGATATGACTTTTATTTGTTGCATGTAAGCCTAAATAACATTTTATTTGATTTGTGAATTATGCCCTATTTATTATACAGGTGTTTTCGCTTCTTGATCGAATTTTGACAATAGTTATTATTGAAAATTTGAAGAAAAAAGCAATTGTTTTTATAATTATAACATTATAATAAAAGAAAGTACATAAAATAATACTATCTATAATAATAAATATAATATCGGCTGATATACCTACAGACTACAGAGGATAAAAAGTTATTAAAGTTTTTTGTCTTTATCTGTACTCATTTTTATTTTGTTGTTCCTTTTTTTTGTGCGTTTATTGCTTCTTATATTTATTACAGATGAAATTCTTATGAAGCGGATCTAGTAAATTAGCCTTTATTAATTAAATTGTCTCATTAATTATTATAATATTACAAATGTGAATGTTTCGATGTCTTCCAAAATAAGTCTTGAATGACTATTCATTCATTCATTCGGTCAAAGGCCATTCGCCTTTTAAATTTAAAACTAAAAATATTCTTAATAAAATAATAAAAAAACGATATTATATCGGTCTGTGGATATTATACGCTAAACATTATACACAAAAATAGTGATTGATTCATTATTTATTTAATTTGGCAAACAAAACAGGATATAGTGAAATGAAATAGAAAAATAAAACAATGAACAAAAAAAATAATCTTTAGATCTAAGTTGGATCCTAATACAAATGTATACACTTTTTGACAAAATAAATGGAAAAAAAAATATTTTCATTTATATTACTATTTTTATTGACATAGCATCAATATACATAGACAAAGTAAAATTTAATAAAAAAAAATTACAATGTAGGAACTAAATTTATATACAAATTTAGGGTTATATTAACGTAAAAACCTTGGTCATTTTACGATCTATCAAAGTTTTTATATAGCCCGTGGGTCTAAAAATAACTAGTGTGGTCAGTTTCCTACAGAGAATTTATTTCAAACATCGCACCGGATGTTTCGATTAATTTGAACAACAGATTAAATAGAGAAATCCTTGTATTAGTAGTTAGCGACAAGTTATGTTAAACATTACTAGCTGTGTGCCCGCGGCTGCACCTCGTTTCATATATTCTTCACTGCATAGTATAGTTTTTAATTTTTTTTTACTAGGATACGTAACTATTTTCCATAAAAAAAATTTTGGGACAAACATTAAGCTAAGATATTTCTCATAAATTCAAATACCTGCCACTAAAACTGTGCATTGAATCGGATAGTATTCACAATTTCTTGAGTTTTATTTTTTTTATGCGAAACACTAATTATTTATGAAAAATAAAAGTAAACGGAGTAAATTTAGCTATCTGTCAAAAAATTCTCGTCAAAATCAATCCAACCGTTCCGGGGAGCACTCGGAATAAACATATAGACAGACAGATAAAAATTGTACTTAGTAAATAATTGTTACTTTGATATTACAAACAGACACTTTAATTTTATTTATTAGTATAGATAATAGATATTTACTTTTATCTACAAAAATTGATTATTCAGATGTACATCGTCTACACAAGTTATAATTATTTGAAATCTATTTTAAAAAAAACTGAGTAAGAAGCTAGTTTTAAATGTTATATTGCTTAAAAATCGAAAGTTTTGTTTAACCTTTTGCATACTACAGTTCAGCATTATGATGTTTAGGTAATGTTTTGTTATGAAGGGCTTAAAGTATGTCAAACGTTATAAGTGAAAAGGGAAAGTGGTGTTACATCTGCAAAGCTTGTTTGTATATTATGTGGCGTGTCTCTACTCGCGGAATTGAAATAGAATAGAATTGAAATACCATAAAAGCTTCTAGAATTACAATTATGAAGTTTGGTTTTTTTACACTAATGATCTTTTAGAAAACCTAAACTAAAATGTAGTACGAACATTTCTATGAATATGTCAAGTTTAGTGTTAACAGATTAGTAAATCATTTATTTCAACTCAGATTATTTAAGGAATACTTGTTTCTTCCGTTTCGGATAAAATAAAGTTTAAAAGTAGAGCGAAATAGTTAATTGAATGATTAAAAACAAAAACTTTTGAACTAAATTTTTATTTAAGCGCGATATGACCATTAACTCGGATCTTTTTCGGACAGCCGTAAGGTTTTTTTTTTTCAAATATTAATGACATTCGGTAAAAGTATATAGTTCATTTACGACAGTAGTGTTACCACAGCGTGAACATATTTATACATAATTGTCATTCATACATTATACTTACATTTAATACCTACTAATAATTATTTAATCATTTTAAAACATTTCATTTCTAAGCATACACCTTAAAACGTTACTGTTAGAAACACATATACTAAAATAAACCTTATATCGTTGATGGAGACTCAAAAATACTGAACCTGTACTGTAACTCATTGTTTATAAATAGATGATGTCAAAGGTACAATTATAAAATTTATAATACTTTACGTAAATATGGTTTTTTTTATTACTCATTATAAATTAATCATAAATCAATCAAATTATATCATCAATAAATGCTACTATGACAAAATGAAATGAAGGTACGTATTGGGACTGATTTGTATGGCACTGTTTTCTATTGTATTAATCTATCTATAGTATCTTCTAATTAATGGTAATCTGTGAGTTAAGCAATTATGCTACGGTGTCAATTCGTAACGATATATTTACAATCATGTACCTACGTTCCTAGTATTTACCAAAACAGTGACCCGCTTTGTCAGAACTTTTAATGAAATTTTCGTGGCACCTCAGAATAAACGTTTCGCGTTATTATTTCTAATACCCTTCATTTATGCACAATAACCTAACTATATTTCGCAAAACGCTACTAAAATTACATAATACAGGGTCAAATATCAATTAAATGCAATAACTGCTACAACACAGACTCTCATCCCGCCAAAAACTCCATGACATTTTTTTCTTATGGTTGGCAAGACGTTAATTATGCAAGTTGCCAGTGTCTTGTTTTATATGAAAAATTTCTTTTATGATTAATCTTTTTTTAAAATAATAACTGCCTATTGACTAATGTCAAAGGAGTTATACTTCAACCCCGCGCAAAGGTTACACGCACATGTATTTTTTGCCATGACAATAATTATAAAATAGTAACAACGCTCGAGTAAACATCCCATAGCAGAACGAGTTTTACCAGTTTAACGCACCTTTGCAAGCATTATGTAACACACCTACCTACTTATTATTGCTTTGGCTAAACACAAACGTATGACGAGGCTGTGACGAAACTCTTTGATATGCTGAGGCGATTGAAAAATCGAACGATTTAAACTGTCGGTATCAAGACTTTCCCCTTTACAAAACGATGCATAATGATAAAAACATTTCATTAAATCTCTACTTGTATGTACATTTAAGATTTTTATATAAACGTAGATACGCTTATGTTGGTAATACCGTTTATTGTTGTTTAGGAAGTCACAATAACAAAAACCTTCTTTCATACTATGCGTTATTATTCAGTTTATTTATTTGTTTGACAATATAATCATCTTTTCTAATACGGGGCTATTATATTTTTTTGGTCTAAGGCACAATAAAATAAAATATAAGGGATATATAAGTCAACAAAAGTAATCAGTGCATCTAACTATTTAAAAATGTGACCAGTCATCGAAGTAAACATAGAATAGCATCATAAAAACAAAAATCTCACGTCACAACCGTCACAACATTTGCGTAATTGCGAACATTCTTTTGCGCATGCGCAGCTTTTACCATAAGAAAGAACGAGATAGGCTGATAGGTAGTTTGGTAAAAATATATTTTTTTAATAATCAAAGTTAGTTTATAAGTATTCTTTATTAAACTTGAAAGTCACTTTCGAATTACATAATACAATAATTATCATATTGTTCTGCATCAAATTCGGTGAAAACAAAAACGAATTCAAATCAATTGTGACTCTGCAACCATACTTGAATTGAACGGATTAATTGTGCTGAATTTTCTATCTAGTACATAATAATTAAGATCAATGTGGTAAAGTGTTTATACACGTTAGTTGGCCTTAACGGCTAAGACACGGGTTGGTGTTAACCTTTTAGATAGGTACCAAAACCTGTCTCACGTGCGCTGTTACACTCAATTGAACAACAAACTAAAGAATTACGATAAATGACGATAAAAACTCCGTCATGGTGACTAGTTTCGTCGCGTCGTAGTTCGTGAACCTTGGGATTACCCCGGACATATACGACTTTTGCCGTGACTGTTGTAAGTTGATAAGTTAATAGCAGCGCCCGCTCTAGCAGTTACAGCACCCCGGACAAAAATACAAATCGCCAACCTATTTTTTTAAAGTAAACATATTTTTTATAAAAAACAAAAAAAAAACATACTTAAAGTTGTTTTAAAGGTTGTTTAATATATAATATATGTTTTATAAAGTTTATATATTAAATTAATTATCCTGATTGACTGATTCTTCTACGCAGATCCTGCAAACTTGAAATTTTGGCAATAGATACCTTTTATGATGCAAGAATTCACTGTCAGTGTAGCACCGTTTCTATTATAAACTATTTTAAAAAAATATTTAATTTTTGGATGCATATATATTATTGACGTTGAGCGTTGACGTTCAAATTGAGCGATGTCTTTGATATTGATTTGGTAGATGATCCCAAGCTGTCTAGCTCGGAAAGTGCCCCACATATTGAGGAAGCGAGTTAAAGAAGAACTTGAATCTATGGTAAAACTTATAATAATTGAGGATAATTTTCAAAGATAATCGTGTCCTAATACCACATAGAATGATACCACTGGTCATGAAATATTGTCATTTAAATCACAAAGAAATTTAAGGTACATTGGATGAGCTCGAGATAGTGATTTTTGGCCAAACATAACAAAAGACTGACTATTTGGCAAACATGTGATAAATTGCAAAAAAAATAATCCTATAGGACCATTAATTCTGCAAGATGTACCAGAAAGACCTTGAAGTATTATAGCTTCAGACATATTCCATTGGAAAGGACATGACTATATACTCATTGCTGATGCTTATTTATGATACTTTGACTTCATTGAAATCTCGAACTTCACCAGTAAAGCAATGATTAAATTTTGGTTTTACTTACCGATAAAAACTTATCAGATCACGAGCATTCTCGTAATCAAGACAGAGAATATACCTCTCAATTGCCCAGTAGTCAAATTCCTGTTATTTTACCGACTGTCAAAACGCCTTCATCTATGCTGGTACCAGAAGCAAGTCAGCAAACTGACCAGAGCCCGGACCTTCAGTCAAGGACTACCAAATGTGGCCGTGTGATAAAAAACCCAGCCTGATTTTGTAATAATTCTAACTAAAAAGGGCGATGTCAGCATATCAGCTTTTCTACTATAAACTATTTTTTAAAAATATTTAATTTTCGAATACATTTAAATTATTGTCAGGTTTAGTTGAGCGATGTCAAACAATTCATAATAATACGAATTCAGGATATTTTTAACGTACGAACAAATTGATATGAGAATTTTTCTCTTGTTGTATACCAATAATTACCATATCAATTTTTAAAACCAAACGGTCGCTGCGGCACCCTTATGTTTTGGCGCCCCGAGCAAGTGCCCGGCTTACCCCCCCCCCCCCCCACTTAAAGCAGGCGCTGGTTAATTGTTATCGTGGATGATCCTGCTTCTAAGCGGTTTACGATGTTGTTGAACTGTACTGCTGTACTCGTAGTTATTGTTCTAGTAGTAATAGTACTTGCTATATAACTTAAATAATCAATAAAAACAAATATTTCATTTAACTCCGTAAGGATATTGTATGTTTTAATACGAGTGTTGTCATAAGTTTATTATTTTGAAATTCAAACGCTCATTTATTTATTATTACAATGATAACTTAAAAAGTAAGACAATATCCCACGCTTCTGCATTGACGCCGCCATGATGGTTTTTTACGCGCGGAAATTTTGTGTCAGCTTCCCGGGCAGCTAATCAATATAACTATTTTTACTCCGTTATAATAATGAAAAAACCCTATAATTATTATTACTTTTAATCACGCACTTACATGTATTTAATCAAAATTTTTAAATAAGCGTTACAATTTTGTATTTGTTGAAAGATTGATAAAAATCTATATTTGAATAATATGTACTATATTGTAACATTTCTATTGTAAACCAGCAATTCTAGCGCTGCTGTGTTTTGGTCAGAAGGATGTGATCCTTTTGAGACTGGACGCATCAATCTAAAGGTTGGAGTGACCACTTAACATGAGATGTACTACGTACCTGTTCTTTAACCTTAAAAGTTATTTATTCACATTACATTTCTGAAGTAACAATTACTATATTATGGTATACATCTATAGATAGAAATCATTGAAGATAAGATATATAATATGGTTATTAGTTATGTTCAAAATGTTTCCTAATTCCAGTGGTACTCCGTAGGTCAATATAACCTAACATATGTTATAAGAAGTATAGAATCAATGACAATACTTCCAAATTAGGCCTATATGTATAAAAGGGCTATCTACATATATTGTTTTAATTATTCTCTCCTCTTTTTTAACCCAACAAGATTTTAAATGTTTTTATTTAAATCGCTATATTGCTAAAACTACACCTGGCAACACTATTGACGAATTACCGTAGGTTTAAAGATTACGTCACTATCTATTTTAAACTATTTTTTTATTTGTCCCTCGTAGTAAAATTTGTTACTACCATTTTGAGTATTACTGTTTGTTAAGCGAGAGGTGTGCTGATGAATGACTAATTCACTTTATTATAAACTAGCTGTCCTAACCGGCGTTGCTTGGGTTACATGTTTTTAAAAATAGAAAAAAAAAACAGAGGTATTATATTAATAATACACAAAGTATATTGTACCAAAGTTTTTATAAGTTATAGACCTAAACCTAACTGCGTATAATGCATCTACTTTTTATTTTATAACATTTGTAATACCTTAAAATGTATTTATTGTTAATAAAAAATGTAATGTAAATTTAAAAAGATATAGAAATAAATACCAGGTATACATAATATTACAATTATATTGTTTTTAATGTGTTAATTAACTTAAAAGAAAATGTATTTCTACCTACATACGACAAAAATTATAAATTTAGTAATTCCCAATATTTAAATCAAAAGCAAATAGCTATAATAATAATAGCTAGGTATTAATTCAAATTATTAATTTAAAAAAACTTTCCTTCTATTACCGGTTTTATCAGTACACTACACACATTTTATGTTTTATATGCTTTGACATATTTTATTAATATTATTATTTTAACTGATAGAATTTTATTATAAGAAACTAATTTGAAGTTTGTTGAGTTAGAAATAATTAAATATATTAATAAATATTCAGTCATAAGTAACCTTCAATGTTAGTTTAATATGGAAAATTTTAAATAAAAAATACGTTATGAATGAAATATAATAACGTTGAATTCTTGTGTATGATTATCGATGTGCTAAATAGAACTCGTCTAGGTAATAAAAACCAACAACAATGTTTTAAAAAGATTGAACCCTTCTGTTTGTTGAACATAATATTTACTCTGTGATTACACACATTCCTAAAGTTTTTTAATATCATCATTTAAGATCTAGTTAGAAAAAGTCCTTAATTCAAAAATATCAAAATAATCTCTACTAATAAATAAAATTGAAGCGTAGATTGTTTCGAAAGGTATATGCATAATGGAAGACAATACAGCCATAGCCCGATGTAGAATCGTTCAAAGAAAATTAATTTTATTGTCGTTAATACGTAAAATTTGTGAGAACTATCTTTGCTTAATGTTAGTAGGAAATAAAAAAAAAATTGAAAAATAATTAGGGTCAAGTATAAAAAAAATTAAAAACTATATTACGCAGTGAAAAATATATGAAACGCGGGCGCAGCCGCGGGCACACAGCTGGTAGTATAACAAAAACGTTTAAAAAGTTAACGTAGTTAAAGTTTAAAACGTAAAATAAACACAGTTGTAACTTATGCATGAGAATGAAAATAAAACGTAAATACAATCATAGCATCTTAAATGTATTAGTATAGAATAAAATAATATATTTATTATAAACTGACCTTCACGCACGAAGAAAACCAAAAGAAGCACAGGCATTAAAAGTGTTAGATTCGACATTGTAACAACGAAAGACAATAACACAAAATGTAATAGCAAAGGCACTGAATATTTGCGATCGACGGTCGACTTCTATCTCGTACGACGAGCGAATGACGGTTGGTAGGTTGGTACGGCTCGGGCGAAGCGATACTTGTTACTAAAAATCTGCTAACAGTGCTAACTGCTATCGTGCGTTAGCGGTTACACAACAAATTAATGCACGCCGTAAGAAAAATACTGCCAAATAAAACGCAATATCGGTAAATAAACGCCATGTTTATGATATTCTTGTGGGTGTAGGTCCAATAAGTTCAAAGAAGTTTGTTTTCTCGCTAAAAACTCTATATTTTTTAATTAAGTAGTTAATTTAATCTCGTATTTTACTATGATCGTAAAAGTTTTAAGAGGAAACGCGGTAAACTATTGCTATCGCCAAGCGACTCAAGAGTTATAAAGCGTGAAACGGATAACTCCAGCTGAGGCTGAAATTGACCTACTTCCATCCAAAACGATATTAATTCATTTTTCTTCCAAGAAAGATAACTTTATTTAACGGACGTCTGAATACGACGGTAAAACCAGGCATGTTATTCTACATTTTTGAAGGCTTCCAATCTCTATAATAATTAAACTTATGGAAAAAATCAAAACGTACAGTCATTGCCATGATGTACATATATACACATACATAAATACTTACTCTATTGTCATTACCCAGGGAGGAAAAAGGGGAATACGTTCGTATGGAATAAATGCCACCCGCATTTCCTTTTAATAAATTTATTTTTTATTATAGAATTAAACTATCTATATCTTTGCGGTGTGGCATTAGACAGGGAGATGTTATTTCGCCGAAACTGTTCACCGCTGCACTCGAGGATGTTTTCAAGTTTCTGGATTGGAAAGGACTTGGCATCAACATAAACGGCGAGTACATAACTCACCTCCGCTTTGCTAATGATATAGTAGTCGTGGCTGAAACCGCAGAGGACTTAAGTACGATGCTCGGTGACCTGAGTAGAACCTCCGAATGAGTTAACCTTAAAATGAACATGGGCAAGATGAAAATCATGTCTAGTATACATGTTGTGCCAACTCCTATGAAAATCGGTGACTCTATGTTCGACGTTGATGACAGTTATGTATATCTGGGACAAACCGTTCAGTTATGTAGATCCATCTTCGAGAAAGAGGTTAATCACCGAATCCAACTCGGCTGGGCCGCCTTCGGAAAACTACGCAAAATCTTCTCGTCCGAGATACCGCAGTGTATCAAGACGAAACTCTTCTATCAGTGTGTATTCTCAGTGATGACATTCGGCACTGAGACATGGTCGCTTACAATGTGTCTAATAAGGAAGCTCAAAGTTGCTCAAAAGCCATTGGAGTGGGCTATGCTTGGAGTTTCACTGCATGATCGAATCAGATATGTGAAGATCCGCAGAATAACCAAAGTAACCGACTTTGCCCGAAGAATTGATACATTTAAGTGGCAGTGGGCTGGGCACATTGCACGCAGAACAGATGCCTGATGGGGCCAACGGGTTCTCGAATTGCTACCACGCACTGGAAGACATAACGCAGGTAGGCCCCTCACAAGGTGAACCGACGACCTGGTGAAGGTCGGGGGAATCCGTTGTATGCGGGTGGCGCAAGACCGGTCGTCGTGGAGATCTTTGGGGGAGACCTATGTCCAGCAGTGGACATCTTTCGGTTGAATAGATGGACGGATCAACTATCTTATAGGATGTAAGAACTGAACATTTCTTTTACATTTTTCGAAACTACTACTCGTGTTTTGCGAAGTACATTAATTAAAACTTTCGAGTCAAAATAATTGAACCGAGAAAAAAAAACGCTGTGTTTTTTACACTATTCTGTGACCTCATTGTGAGGCGCAGCGCGTTTAGTACCTATGTATAAAACAAAACATGCGGCATGCGTAGTACTACGCATAGTAACAAAGATTAAACATGCACAGAAGGATCATATTTATCAACATGTTCAAATATATTATTTAAAATAATCGTTGAATAAGTATCTGTATAAATAAATAGAATTGAACTGTTTGTAATATAAAAAGTAAACCTTTTTTTTATGATTTTTTTGATACACTGTAGTACTCTCTGTTTGTCTGTGTGATTGTTCCGGTTAAGCCCCGGAACGGCTGAACTGTGTTAACCGGGACTTCTGGAAGATAACTGCGGTTAACTGCGGCATAACTTAGTCCACTTTTATTTTTAGAAGTAAGTCTAATAGCTTTATAGTAAGCTTATAGTCTAATAGTAAGGAAGCTTTATAGGTAATAGTATCGGTTTTACAATAAGATCCCAATTAACATTACCGATGTACTTGACAATAAGTTCAAATATTATGTCAAGCAAGTTTTAATCTCAAAAGATTATTACAGGGTGGATCATTACGCGAACGATAGCGATGTCTGGAATTAACCCAAATCTATGTGCTTCCGTCAACATTGGTTAAGACTATGATTTGTATAGTTTTTTTATATTAAATAAATGATATGTATTATATTTATTTAAAAAAAGAACCAGATCGAGTTTCTTGCCGGCTATTCTCGACTGGGTTATTTTCCGAACCGGTCGTAGTGTTTTAGAAGTTCATAAGCGCCTTCTTAGAGCCTAAATTGAATAAAGATTTTTTTATTTTGATTTTTTGATTTTGGTGTCGCGTAAAAAAAACTCATGAAATTGTGACCAAAATGCGATTTAATGCACAGGTCTCTTAGTACCTATTAATATAGTAAACTATTTGCAGTGGAACATATTTGGGATGACAAAAACTTTAAGGCGGAGAAACGTCGAAGGACAGTTTAAAAACATCTGGACAAAATAAACTGTATTGGTCAATCTTATGATGATGCTTAGAACAGATCTAAGATTTTAGACAAGTACCTATTCAATATAAAAGTAAAAAATGGGAAGAACGTGATAATAAAAAAAAACTTAAGTACCGATAATAATTTAGAGCCTGTACAAAAAATAGGGCCCATTCTTTTTCAATAATTACTTAATAACTGTGTTAGGCTGTGAATAATTATGTGGAATAGACAATATGATACGCAAATGTAGCCGCAAGAACAGCTAGTTAATCATAATTTTATAGGTTATGATAGCTGATTTTGGTTTTGTAATTAGTAATGTAGGTTTGTTTTCTGTTGGGTAAAACGGTTTACCCAACCTTCAAAGAGCGGCTGTTATAATGATAAATTGACTGAAGTTTCTGAATGAAGTGAATTGATTAATTTAAGAGTTGTTTTCTTTATTGTATTATTATAATCGACCATAATCAAACGGTGACATAATTAGCTTAGATAGAACACTGTTTCCCTTCCAAAAGCTGACTTAGGTCATTCAAACTGACTGTATTTACGGTAATGCATTACAAAATCTATCTTCAACGAAAACTCGTTCTGTTTGTAGTGTTTCAACCCAAGTTTCGCCCTATGACCCATCATATCCAATTGTTCGTAATTTTAGAGAAATAAATACTAATAGAACACGCGATACTGCCTTTTAAATAATTCATATCTAATGTAACATTAGAGACCTAATTGTGGTATGATAGTTAATATTTTAGGTATTTGCATATGATACTAGTTGTCTATAATTTAATTAAACTAAATGGATTATGAAAAAATATTTGTTTTCCTGTTGTCGTTTGTTTAGTAGAGCTAATATAGAATAATTATTGTGGTAACTAAATGATATTATGACATGTCAATCCCTTATGGCTTAAATTATGTCATACAACCTACTAAGTTACGTAACTTACCAAATTGTGAGAAATGCAATAGAGTCGAAGACATGCATCACGTATTGGTGGAATATGTCCGGAACCAAGCATAGAGGGAAAGACTTGTAAGCCCACCTTGGTCTCTATATGTGGGATCAGGATACTTTACACGGGATCATTTCGGATCCAAATAGTGCTGAGGCCGTATTGGTGTACAACCTAGTCGGCAGATATCTATACTAATAAATAAAAATGAAGTGTCTGTCTGTAATATCAAAATTATTTTTTTTACTAAATAGATACGAATGTATACACGATATCTATACCATAAACACAATTTTAAAAATTTTTGTCTGTTTGTCTCTTTGTTCCGGGTAATCTCCGGAACGGCTTGATGGATTTTGACAGGCTTTTTTTTTGTTAGATAGCTGAAGTTCCTCCGGGTAACTTAGAGTACTTTTAATTTTCGAAAATAATTAGGTTTCCACATAAAATACAGAAAAAAAATTGAATAAAATCCGATTCGATGAACAATTTTACGGGCAAGTGCTTGAATTTATGAGAAATATTTTTACTTTATCTTAGTACTAAACAAAAATTAAGGTTCCGTATAAAAAAAAATGCGGTGAAGAATATATGAAACGCGGCCGTAGCCTCGGACACAGCTAGTTTTACATAAAATTTATGATATTATGAAAAAAATAAATGAGTTCTGTGTAAACCAAAGGGTTAAAGGCAAAAAGTTATTGAAAAAAAACCTACTAAGTAAAACTTTTATCACAAAAATGGCAACACTAAGTTTCGCTGTTGATGTATAGATTAGTTTTCATTATCAACAATTGATAGTTTTATTCTATGTCAGTATTAAGCAAGATGCTGCTTGATTTCTTTCATCTTTGACATGTCTGTCCCATGATTTGGGTTACGCATAACTGTTTCTGTTTTAATAGTAATAAATTCGGTCCCTACGCTTTTAACATCTCATACAAGGCCGTCTTACGAGTCCCAGAATTAAAACATAAGGTAAGTATGATATCTAAATGTAGTAAATTATTTGTTCTAAAACATTGCTTGGGTGTATAATAAACACTGATCACTATATTTGTACCGAACCTACATACCTGTTATACAGTTCAGCAATTACCATATCTTCTACATTCTGAGACCTAGTAAATTTTGTCGAAAAATGTTTTTTCTCTGCATCTTTTTGTCTTTATTTCTTGATTGTGCAGAGGAAAATTTCAAAAACCAAGCGTTCAAAATAACAGGATTTTAAATAACTAAGGAGGGAGAAAAAAATCAAGTAAAGAAGAGTTTGTCTAATGTAGGCTAATTTTTTTATTATTATTTTGTATTCGAGATTTAAAAAAGAATTATATATATAACACAAATCTTGTTTTGGATTATAATTTATCATCAAAGTGTAACTCGTGTATCGCCAGGTAGAACAGCTACTAAAATATAAAACAATGTTAAACAACATAATCATAAAAAAATATAACCATATTTACAAATAACAATTTTTGCCTCATTTTTATAATCAACTAATTATATTAAATACGTAAAGTATTATAAGATATCACGATGTTAGTCATTTTTCGATTTGATTAACGCTATTAACCTTATAACTTAGTATACTTATTTAACAAAATATATATTATAACCCGGTCAGAAATCATGTCTGTAATTAAAAGGAAAATGTGTTAATCGGTTAAGTGATCACTTTGTGTGTGATCGATCACATTTATTTTGATCTATAATTGAGGCTTAAAATGGTAATACGTGATGTCATAATTGTTGACTATTACAATCGATGCACACATTGGTGCAACACGCTGGTCAAACGTTAGCCCAGGATTTCGGATCATCTTTACGCATTGGTATGTTGATCATTCGTCAGTGGTACTTTAATAAAGATGGATGTGTTTACAGCTGCAATGTTTTATTTATGCAGTAGTTTAAATTTTGACCTTAATATGCTGCAAAGTACAAGAAACGTTCTATGAGCTTGTGATGTTGAATTCTGCCATTCTAAATTCCTTTTTATTTTTCAGTTTATTTATAGGAACATTAAACCTATTCTTTATGCGTTTCCAAGCATGATAGATTTGTCTTAAATGAATTGTGTTAAAAATAGGGTATGATTTTAAATACGTGTTCGTCCATTAATCGCGTAATTTTTTTGTACATTTATTAGACTTTTGTGTTTTAGAGTATTTTTGGGAGGTTAGCCCAAATCACGAGTGTTTTGTTTGTAAAAAAATTGAATAAAATTATTAACGGCGTACATTTTACACCACTTTGTTATTAGTAAGCTGGTAACGATTAAAATTATTAATGAACTAAATTTATTAATTATGTTAAAATAAAGTACATATTGAAGTAAACAGAAGCAGATTAAAAAAGTTATTATTTATTTACTCGTTAATGCATTTTTATGGCTTATACTTTTGAAGTCGGTTTTGTTTTAATTATGATTGTTTTTTTTAAACTTAAATGCTCTAGTAATTTGTAAAATGGCTTGTGACCAAAATATAAAATGCATCAAAGAGATATTCATCGTTTAGGCGGCAAAGTTAACGTATTGTAAATCCTGTGAGAATATATTTCATAATGTCTTTAATAATAACTGCCTTGTTTAGTTATATCAGACAGTCTTTTGAAAAATATATGCAATTGTTAAAGTGTATAATAACTTTTGTACAAGCGTGTAAAATGATAATGCATGATGACAAAATATTTAAAAAAATGTTTTCTAATCTATATTACATATTGAGCATACAATATGTTTCTACGTCTCTATTTACTCCAGCCCATAAATAAAAAACTCCTTCCACCATGAATTGTAGAGAGCGTAGTGCTGTTAAAACACTCAAACAAATACGAAGTGATATGCAAGCTTTTTTTTAAGTATATTTTTTATTACCTATATAAAAATATTCTATAAGAATTGAATTTTATACATTTATTCTAACTATGGGTACATAAGTATCCAAAACATATTTTCTTTTGAACTGAATAACACGGCCCTACACCGGGTTTGTGGTGAGAGCTTAGGGCCCATTCATAATGTATAAGAGAGCGGGCTTAAAGCCACTATTTTTTTAACATGGAAACAACACGGAGTTATAAAAAATATATTAGTTTGAACGAAATAATATGCTATAGAGAATGCAATTATTATTGAATCAAATAAATTCTAATCATTCAACGCTATTGTTGCTTGTAAATAAAAGAATCATTTTTTATTTTTCAAATAATTAAAATAAAATTAATACGCAGGAATAAAATTAATTCACTATAATATCATTCTTATCTGTGCCATTTAAAATGGATTTTAATACAGAAGATTAATTTGTTAAAGAAGATGTAAATCGAAGTGCACATTATGGAATGAACCAAATCATTCAGTATTCGAAATAGATTTTTAATAATACACTTCGACTTGTAAAATATTACGTAACAATGGATTTTATCACGACTCCCCCCCCCCCCCGTGTTAAGGTGGTATGTATAAATTTTCTTAACCCTCCTCCCCATGGGGACCCTTGTGCATGAATGAATCCCCCCTTAGGCTCTTAGCTGAAACATGGTAAATTGAACGGTTTGGGATGTTAGTGGTAAATTAAGCGGATTCACAATAGCTAAATCTATTCGTTAAGCAAAAATAAATAAACGTGTAGAAAGTTTTCATGAAAAGTTTGCAAGTGTATGGTGTCCAGTGTGTGTGTGTGTGTGTGTGTGAGTTCATGTAGTGTCACTGAATGACGCTGGCATCTGATGCAAGATCTACTGTTGGGGATCAAAGCACGTCTTGGATCGCTACCGGAGAACGATACGAAATATGTACGGAAGCAATTGTTTCGAAAATATTTAATCGTTCTATTTAAAAAGTATTGTGCATTCCTAAGATATATTGCTAATTGAAAGTGTCAGGCGTAAATTCAGTAGTTACTATAGAAAAATAAGTCAAATAATGATAAGTAAAATTTATTGTTACAATTTATTCCCCCGGGGAAATAATAACACTGAAAACTGGCATTGATGTGAAAAAGTTTTTATGAATCTCAAAGATACGAGAAGGGCTTATAAATTATAAGTACAGTGAACACTAGCATTAGTTTATCCTTTCTGGATGCCACGGCAAAAATCTGACGTAATGACAAATAGATTAAATAGGTTAAAGTTGATCTCATACAAACTTCATCGGCCGGGTCGACCGGAAGCAGTATAGTGTAACTCCCGCTCCTCGGTCAAAAAGGTGTGTGAAGGCAACCAAGGAGTTTTGCTATATGACGATATGTTTGAAAATGTTAAACACACTAAATCTAGAGATAGTGGCTGTCAAGTAGTCTTGCCAGTCTCAAATTTTCATTCAAAGTAGAGGAGGGTAGTAGCTACATGAGGGGCATTAAAAAATGGCCAAAAAACATTTTCGAATAGGTTATCTGGAAAGGGACTTACGTCCTACTCTGTCACCAAAAAAATAAATACGTCATTGTAACATCAAGAACATTTTTGGTTAAAAATAAATAAGCTTTTTTTTTATTAAGGCTAGGTAAAATTATTTTTTTAAACAATGATATCATAGGTTCAACCCTTCTTATAATGAGGTGAGGGGCATTCTCTAATAATACCCGCCTGGGTAGCTATCACTCTCAACTTTGAAAACCTCTTGCTAAGCATCAATAGGTGTATTTCTGCCGCATCACTTAAGAGTCAGTACCACTAAGCTTAGCATGCTTACCATTTTGGACTACATCATCACTTAATATCGAGTTAGATTATGGACAAAGCGATGAGTCTGTACATAAAGGAATTACTCTACTATACTTGACACAAAAGAAGTACAAGAACAAAAAAAAATGTGCGTCTCTGGACGTCCGACAGAAGTGATAACTTACATCAATCTAAGTTGATGCCTACCGCTACCGTATGCGTGAGAGAAAAGGCAACCCTACAGACTGGCGCCGTAACGCGTTACGTAACGAAGTGATTTACCCTCCCATAAGAAGTTATCACTTCAATTATTTATTCAATTTCGGCCATAAGAAGACGCTTATATACGTCATAGAACTACCACCAGTTCTGAACAACAACCCGGTCGAGAAAAATAGAGCACAGCTGACCGGGCGCGAAACACCGTCACACTCTGCTCAGGATACCGATCCTCCTAGATGTTGAGGCGATAATACTCCTGATGTGTTCTCTGAGATTAAGATTGCAGCGGATATCCAAATATATAATATTAACTAAGTTGTATGAGTAACGTTAGTTAGATTATATTATAATATGTATATCGTATAACTTAGAATTGTTAGTTGGATTATTTTTCTCAAGAATGCTCGCGGCTGGCCGCCTTCGAAGACTTCCTGTGTTCTGGTCAATTAAAATAGAATATTGCCCCAATTATCTCCAAAAATAAACAAGACAGTCACATACACAAAAATAGAATTGTCGTTTTTAATTAGTGTGCGTAAAATTTAACTTGTCTAAATATTTATGTAACATTTCGTAGTGTCGCAAGGAGCGAAATATTATTTATGAAGTTGAAAAAATAATTTTAAACTAATGTATCCTTAATTTTCATTACCAGATAATTATATAATATGTCGTTAAATTTGAAATTAAATTTATTTTTAAATTTCGTTTCAGTTACATTTGATCAGGTATGCGGTTTGTTATTCCATAATTTTATAAAATTTGATATCACTTTGTCCAGAACAAAAAAAATAACACTAGAAGAGATATTGAATTTATTTAAGACAAGGAAATTTATTTTTGTATTTTTAGCCTTTTTGTTACCAAACACTACAACGAGGATTCATTTCCTGATAGACGTAGTTTTAAATATAAACATTTAGAAAAATCATCATTCATTTGTCTTCGATTTTGAACCCTATATACCTAATGAATTGAAAAACTGACATAAATATCCAATTATGTCATATTTGTTTTAGATTTTTTTTGCTTTATTAAGATTACATATAAATGCATATAATTATCTCCATTTTTCCTTACCTATGAGAGGTTGTAGGTACAAACAGTTAATGATTTTTATATTAAAAAACCAAAGATGTAGGAAATCGCTTTATAAAATATATATGTAATACATTAATTTAAAGATTGAGACCACTGCAACTTACATAATATCTGACTTCATCAATTAATATTCGGTTTTAATGAAACACCCGTAGCTTTGCGCAACTAAGATAGTGTATGTTTTGCAATGAGCGGTGTGACAACTAGAAAGAGGAACGCGGCAATGGTCGGGATAGAACGAGACACACCGTTACACTTGTCTCCTTCGCACTCTTGACACGATAGCAGTTTAACGATTTCACCGTGAGATTCATGAGCGGCCTTGACATCAGCGCAAGAACCGCGTTCAGAGACGCAGCCGCGGATGTACCATGGTCTCGTCATATCTAAAAGTATAGAAGCGGTTTCTAATATTTAACACTAATTAATATCAGGTAATATTTCTCGATATGTTCAACTGATACGAATTGTAGAAAGTGCTTATAGGAGTCACCTTCTACGGAGTCAAATCTTACCTAGAATCGCTCAAAGCGGCTTAAGCAATGTTCGCTTCAATAATTAAAACGGTTTTTTTTTTCGCTATTATTTTTGATCGAATTTCGAACACTAGTAAATATAAAAGTATTACAATTGGATAGTAACACAAATCAATTAAAATCTAATGAAAACAAATAGGTATATAAAGACTACATAGTCAATAAATATCTCATCTCAGTTTCTATTAGCCTTCTAATATTACCAAGTTTAGTTTGGCCTTTTCTGTCTACTACAGTAATTCTTAACATGTTTCATTTTATTTATTTTACAACAGTTTCCAGTTTATTATACTTAGCTGATAGTATGATCGGTTACTGCATCGATGAATGTAGGTTGCAATTTTTTATTCATGGTTGCAACCCACCTACTCCATTCTTTACGAGCCTATGCTTTCGGTGAAGGAAAAAATTGCGATGAAACCGTAGCATGGTTGTATGAAATTTTCTAATATCCGCTTCTAACACACTTAACTTTGAAAATCTGTCCGTAAGCACCTCTAAGCTTATTGTGTTCATGAGCTTGGACATCAGTTGAGGTTATCGTTAAACCGCTAAAAGAAATTCAAAATGCACTTACGTTTATATTGCTCTGAATAAATGATACATTTGTTATGTTTACTGACATCACCACCATATGGACATTGTTTGAATGTCGTGTTAAGTTCTATAATAGGACAGTCGGTACACACGTAGCATTCCGTCAATGTAATTGGACCAGGAATGGGCCTAGGTCTTACACGATTTCGAGCTGACGCTGATCCATAAGCAGCACGGTCTGTATCCTCAAAGCTATCTTCCAAATCATCTTGAGCTTCTATTCTGTTATTGATGTCATCTGAGAGTAAAATTATGTCGTTCATAACTTTGTACTAAACTCTAAGAGATAATTTTTATTATTAACATTTGTCTTTGTCTATTCTGATACCTATTACGATATTTATATCATTCAGATTTGATTAGGTCTATTCAGATTTAAATGAAATAATTTATACATATATATTGAATATATTCGAGATAAAACAATCGGAGACCTTTAAAAATCAACGATAGAACAATTTTTTTTTGTCTTTGCAAGCATCACGTAAATAATACTGGATGGAGTTTGATAAAATTCGCTATGTCCCGACGTAACATACGGGATTATTTATTTTATAACTCACTTTATTCCTTTTGGTTATAAAAGAAATAGGTTAAGCTTTTTCGAAGTACTTTATGGATTCAAAAGAAAATTTATAAATCTCATTTCAAGGCGGTTGAAAAACTAAATTTGCAAATTAAAGCCACATAAATCAATATGGGAGCTTTTTATAACGGAAAACATTTCTAAGGTTTTCGAAAGTATGCAGATTAAAAAGGGGATATGTATTTGTTTAGAAAATAGGTCATATATATAGTTTAATATTGTAACTGTGAATATATATAATTCCGGAATTCCACGTGGACGAAGTTGCGTGCTTAGGTAGTTTCTTACCCATATGTATCAGTCTTTACTTATACCTCTAATTAGCAGTTATGATGATTAGATGTTATCGAAAACTTTGAATACATTTTAAAAAAATAAACCTTCGTTCTTATTGCGCAATGCGCTGATAAAGTTTCCCGGAAACCAGCACATAATTCGGTAAACAAAAAACAGAGTGATAATGAATATTGATTACATTGAAGGTTAGATAGTAGAACTAAACTTAACATAAAAATGAATCTCTTTTAAAATATTACAAACTAATATTATATCTAATCCTCAGACTACTCATAGTGTAAAGTCTTTCCTATGCATTTAAAAAAATTACAGTTGTTAGTCTTTCATTTACGGTTGGCGACGGTTAAAACGTAGCTGTCGGTCCGCAAAGCGATCGATATGGATCCCTCACAGATCCATTTCAAACTTTCAAGGGATCCTGGTCAGCAAAAATAAAACCTGAGAGTTCGCGAACTTCAAATAGGGTCGGTAAATAGTGATTTCCATTACATATGATAGTGACTATTTAGGCATATTAAACAGACATATTACTTTTTCTATAGTAATAAATAAAATTGAAGTGTATGTTAATGTTAATTTTTTTTTTTTTTTTTACTAAAACATATATGAATGTATATACGATACCTATACCAGAATTATTATTTTTTTAATTTTTATCTGCCTGTCTGTCTGTTAGTTCCGTAACTTTCGTAGCATAATTTTTGGAAAATAATTGGGGTTCCGCGTAAAAAAATGATCATAAAATTATGAATAAAATCCAATTCAATGCACAGTTTTATTGGCAGGCGTTTGAATCTGTGAGAAGTATATTTGTTTTCTATTAGTACCAAAAATAAATTCAAGAAAATAATTAATGTTCAGAATTAAAAAATAGAACAGAGAACAATAATATATGAAAAAAAAAAAGAGAATGAAACAATGGTCCGGTTTACGGGCAAGTGCTTGAATTGATTAGAAATATTTTCACTTTATCTTAGTAGGTACCAAAAAAATGCAGGAAAATAATTCCGTTTAAAAAAATTAAAACTCATAAAATAAA
Source organism: Samia ricini (assembly GCA_014132275.2). NCBI lineage: Eukaryota > Metazoa > Arthropoda > Insecta > Lepidoptera > Saturniidae > Samia > Samia ricini. Next base: position 10,113,769 of record AP028159.1, read on the forward strand.
TATTATAAACAACATACGATTCAATGAGTAACACCATCGAGACATTATTTTCCAATGATTGTTTAATATGTCGATTACCCATAAAAATGAGACAATAGGAAGACAATGGAAAGCTGGCATAAACGCCAGGTTAGTTAGTGTTCAAGGGGTTAAAAACTATATTGCGTAGTGAAGATATATGGAACGCGGGCAGAGCCGCGGGGATATGACTAATTATAAATACAACCCTTTTAATCATAAATTATGAAATAAACTTTTACCTATTTTTTGTGCCCAGGCTCGTAAACTAAGTCCTATAGATAAAATCCAAATAATCAATAAAGTCTCTCTCGCCATTTTCTTTAGAATTCTCCCCACGATCTACTAAGCAGTATGGAAGCATTTTAGCCATTAAATAAAGTACGTTATCTTTGCACACAATGCATTCGTTATGCTACAGAGACCTGAAAAACCTCCACAGATGCATTAGACCAACAAAATTTTATACACGGTTTATTCTGATTAGGATCCATAACTTGATATAATATTTATTTATTAATTTTCCCAGAAAATTGACTATTATATCACTACAAACCATTCCATACATAAATATAGTTATTTTCATAGTTAATAAATTTTTGTTAATACTATATAACCTCAGTGCTTTTACTCTCAATCTCACCTGATGTCAAATGACGTAGTGGTCCAGGTTGCTAAATACAATAAGCCTCAAGGTTCTGGTTTTTAAGTGATGCTGGTGGAACACAACTATTGGTATTTGGCGGCAGGTTTCCAAACTTGAAGGTGGTAGATACCCACTTATGCTATAGTTTGCTAAGGATGTTTTCCTTCACTGAAAGCTCAGGCTAATTTCAGAGTTGTATAGCTGGGCTTGAACCCGCTTCCACTGTCAGGGAAACCGACCGTAGTACCTACTGTGTCATCGTCGCTGCATTATTACTTCAATGCGAGATTCTTTATTGAGTATTACTAAAACGTGCATTGATAAATCTTCTAGGCATTCTAAGAGAAATATAATCCTCATGAAGGAAGCTTACAATGTGTAACTCTTGGATGATCAAATTGTTCTCAAAAGTTCTCACAAGTAAGTCCGAGGTCGCATGATTATTTTCAATTCTAATTCGCTTTACTATGAACTAAATTTGGTTACCTAATGAAAAATGCTAAAGCTTACTAGTGATTAAATGATTGATTCAATCGGAAGACGTTCACTGCTTGACACTGGTCTCCCCCAAAATGGGGGAAATTGTCATAATCGCCACACTTAGCACGCGGGTTAGCGCTCGCAGCAGGTGTTTGTGGTTCTCAGAGAATGCTACTGCCAATCCCTTGGCTTAATTATCCCTAAGTCGCCTTTTACGACATCCACGAGAAGATATGGGATGGTACTATTCTTAGCCGACACTACACGGCAAACTAGTGCTTACATACATACATAACGTCACGCCTTTCTCACATAATAGTAGGCATATACCACGTTCTTCTACTTGCTACGATCCGTACACAAGTCTTTTGCTTCTTCTACTTCCATAAGCACCTTCATACGTGTTCTTCAGTTACGGGTACTTTTAATCTGGTCTTTCTATAGAACGTCCTCGATCTGGTCGAGATACGTTTGTTTAGGTCGACCTTTACCAGCTTGCCCAGTCACTCTCGCTTCGAAAATTTGTTTCGCCAATCTTCTTTCATCCATTCTCTCTACATGTCCAAACCAATTAAGCATCCCTTTCTCTATCTTGGTCCACTACATCCTCTACCTCACCACAAAGATCCCTTATCACACTATTCCTTACTTTATCGATCATTCTCATCCCAGCTATAATTCTTAGACTTCTCATATCTAGTGATTATTTGCACATTATTTCACCTGGTTTGAACAATATTTTCTTAAATTTGTTGACTGTATTGGATAAAAATAAATTCAATAATTTCAGAATATAACTTGTAGCGTCTTGACAGCTTCAGGCTTTATGGTGAACGTTTATCCTAATCTTATCGGTATCTTTATCATAACGACATCTTTACAATAAGAAAATGTTAAAAAACATATATTATGTATTTTGCTAATAATTAAGTGCCATTGATCAATTTGTATTCGGAATCAAATTAAACAGAAGCGAAAACATAATTTTTAAGCAGGAAATTGACGTAATTGATTTTCACACGATTAGGCGTTTCTGATAAGCGTGTAAGCAAGTAGAGCGACAGATCTAATAATTAAATTTGATAAATCATTATCAGCGACAAAATGTATAGACACAATAAAATTTATATGAATAACAAATTAAGTTGTTTCAACTATTTCCCCTTTATCTTAGATAAAGTGCCCAATGTAATTTTCAGTAACGTACTATATATTTAACGGTCTATTAATAAATGTGTTAGTTTATAAGTAGGTATTCGTTGGACAGTACTGGCGTATACTGGCATACTTTAATATATCTTTATCTAACATCAATACTGTTTGCTGATTAATGGTTTATGACGTTTTTTTATTATATATACTCTTGATATTTTATTGCGATTATTTATATACCTAGCCGTAGTTTTATATGCATGGATATGAAATATGATGATTATAGTTTTCTGTTTGGAAATACTTACACTATCATTATAGGCTTTCATTAAGCCGTCTATATCTTAAACAACTTGAATACATTTGAGTGTATTGTATATGAAAATTTACAATTATTTTGGAGCTAGAGCTAGACATTGGTACTCATATATAAATGGAAATAACTGCCTAAACTTCTTCACAATTACATATAAGCTAAAATAAACTTATCACAAGGACTTAGATGATTTTAAGGATCAATTAATCAAAATCGTATATAATTAGCGACGTACACCACTTTGTTATTCTTAAGTTGGATTTGATTACAAAATTATTAATGGTATTAAAAGAAAGGATATGAATTAAACAGAAGTAGATTAATAAAGTAATTATATATTTATTTACTTTTAATGCATTTTATGTATAACTAAACTCTTATTAATATATAATGGATTAAAAAATAAATGACAAAGTTCTGTTTAGAAAAATAAAATTTATTATACTTTAACAGTGATTTATAAATTTATAAACTTAATTTAACCAAAATAATTATACTTATTAGGTTTTTACAAAAAGATAAATGAATTTGGATTTCTTTTCCAATAAGTATTTTCCATAAAACAGTGATTATATAATTAAGTTGATCAATTTAACATGCACAAATACTTTTATAAATAATAAGCGATTTATAGATCTAACGCTAAGATAAATTTTATGTTTTAGAAATCATGTTGAGATCACTTACGATAAGTTTTGACATATATTTTATTAGGACAAAATGGTAGAATTGTTAGACAAAAATGCCGATCAGAGTTTTTCTGGTCTTAGAGGCTCTATTAAGGCAAAAATAAAATCAAATTAAATTGTAAGTTTACGGGCAAGTGCTTGAGTTTGTAAGCAATATTTTTACTTTCACTTAGTACCTATAAAAAAAATATAAGAAAATAATTAGGGTTCCTTATAATAAAAAAAATTAAAACAAAGTGAAGACGGGCGCATCCGCGGGCACACAGCTTGTAGATAAATATAAACACATATAAAGTTTTATTATTGTGTTTGTTTTAATTAACAATAATTCAAGTTGGAAATAACTTTTGATCGTTTTGTCCATACTTTCTAATGAACAGATTATGGTACATACCTAATATGTTGAGAAACACATTTACTAAAAAGTTTTTGTATAAATGACATCTGGATCATTTATAAGATAGATATATAATCACTATATAAAATAGAATATAGTCTTATGTACATACAACACTTATAAAAAAAATCAATCGGAAATGACACTACTCCATTTCGAACATGACTTAAAATCTAACTTACAAAAATAAATTACATTTTTTAAATACCTTATATAATAGTTGTAATACACTTTATCCGTGAATTATTTACAATCATTTTTATTTTATCGCTTTTATTTTAACCTTAGAGGTCGTACATGTATTACTTACTTGGGCAGAATATTAGATATTTTTGACTCCCCCTTTTATGAACAATAGTAAGCCAAATCTGTTAATCATATGGTAAGTTAACCATTGACATACATTTTACAAAATCTGATCAAGTATTTAAAAGTAAACAAGTCCCTCTCCTCAACAAAAATAAATAAAATAAACATCAAGTTAATATTCCCTCTATTTTTGTACTTTCAGGTGTTAATCTCTTTTAGGTATTCAAGTATTTTAAATGTAAAACATACATCAGTACTCTTAGATTCTTCAATATACATGAAGCAAGCCTGTTAACACCTGCAAATACTCATGGTTCTTAAATGAATAATTCAGGAAACCTTAATCCTAACCAGGAAAGGTCCTTAACATACAGATGATTTAAATAAATGACTTGTAATACTTAATACTAATAACAGTATCGCTGCGTTTGATCTCGTTGATGAGTTACAGAGATCACCAACGCACAATCTACAGCTTCTCAGATTTCCAGTGAAATTACTTCCTATAGTTTCACGACATCGGGTCTCAGGGTTTTCTGAAGCGTAGGAGCAACCGCGAATAACTCTGGTCTCACCATTTTCTGGAAAAAAAAGAAGAATTTATTCACATTTATTACTATGATTTTTATGAGAAGCCGCTCTGATCGCGGGAATTATAAAATTATGGACCCAGTTTTTGTTTTCAAATAATATTTATGTAATGTTCACTATTATGGTATGATCTATATACAAATAAATAAAATTCAAGTGTCTGTTTGTAAACACAAAATAACTATTTTTTACTAAATATATGTTAGTGTATATACGGAACTTTAAATAAATACTGTTTTGAAAATTTTTCTCTGTCTTTTGGTTCCGGCTAATCTCCGGAACGGCTTGACCGATTTTGACGGAACTTTTTCTGTCAGATAGTTAAAGTTATAAGGCATAACTTAGGCTACTTTTATTTTTGTACAATAATTAGAGTTCCGCGTAAAAAATTAAAACTCATGAAATTGTGAAGAAAATCCCATTATTTGTAAGGTTTCACTCGCAAGTGTTTGAATTTGTGAGAAATATCTTTACTTTATGTTGGTACCAAAAGTAATTTTACGCCTGTCCAAAAAAGTAAGGAATTAAACACAAGTAAGGACAAGTAAGTGTTGTTATTTTCCAATTATTATTCAAAAAAAACTATATTACGGAGTGCCGTGTGGTGCCGGCTAAGAACAGTACCACCCTATATCGTTCCCGTGGGTATAGTAAAAGGCGACTAAGGGATATAAACCAGGGGATTGGTAGCAGCATGCAGCAGCTGAGTAGCAAAACCACCGTACGGCGATCACCAACCAGCCTGAAGCGTTGCGATTATGGCAATCCAGGGGGGATTGACCGAGACCTATGTCCAGCAGTGGTCTTCTTATGGTTGAATGGAAGGATTACGCAGTGAAGTATTGTACGAAATAGATGTAGAATATAGACGTTTATTAAACTGTACGTATTTAATCCGTATTGAGTTTTACATTTCTAGGTCTACTTTTTTTTTTGAAACCACCGATATTTAGTTAGATTTGAGGTCATCTAAATCGTATTTCATTATTTTTATCAGTTGTAAATTGTGATGTTATTATTGTTAATATTCGAAGAGGGACTATGCAGGTTAAAATAGTCCTGTATCACTGCGACCTAATCAGATTTAATGTGATCGCTCTTATATTGTTAAAGCTCACTGCCTAGACCTACAACCTGAATATAATGTAGAAACTTTTTGGCAGAGAGTGTCTGTACCACCACCGAGAGCAACCAAAAATCAGTTACGTATGGGTATTAATGGGTCACGTTCACACACGATGTGCTTTGGTGTTAACGTATGCATTTTATAGAACCTGCACACTCTTGTGTTTTGGACACCGATGTTGTGCATATGCTTGCCCAAACAATAGTGTCCAGGTAGTGCTCTCACTAATACGCGTAGCTGATTCCTACTGAGCATTAGGGCTTCTTCAGCTTTGCGCTGAGTGAATGCCCTGATGAGCTCTTTGGAATGAATTTATTCTGACAATTTATTCCAGAATTCTATAGCCTTATAGGTGTATTGGTCCCTTATGTTCAGTCGAACTCGGCTTTTTGGAATGTCACAAAACGGTTCAGGCCCAATTTGTGTTCTTAAAATTAGCCTGTTATTCTTAAACAGGCTGTTTAGCATTGTCACACAATGCACGACGTTAATTATGAGTGTTGGCTTTAAAGACTTTTACTTACCCTCAAACCTAGTCATAATGCACCTGGCTTCTAGTTCCACGTCATTCTTCACAGAACGCACGCTTCGTAGGAACCTTACTCTAGGACTGAATCTGCTATCCACCATCTGGAAAGATATTTTTATAGGCTATCAATAGCTAATTAACATATACTTTAAGTAGACAAAATGTTATCAAAATCAGTCCTTACTTTTTTTTCACAAATTCTCAAACTAGTTTTGAAAATCTTAGCCTTTAAACAACTCCTTGACATAATATTTTGCGTGCACAATTTATCAAAATTGGCTAACCCGTTTTCGAGTTAAATCTGGACATACACACAGACAAAATTTTTTCACAAAAATGTCACAAAATTTACCAAAAAAACACTGCAAAAAGTCCTTTTTTCTGGGATCTTTGGAAAAAATTAAAAATCATAGAAACGTGTATTTCAGGGGTCTCTACTTTGAATTTAAAGCAATTTTAAACATCATTAGATTTTGTTTTTTTTCGCATTTTTGTTTTAATATGAGTGATATGGACATGAATTTTCAGGACAAAATCTGTAGATTCGTTGCTGAAATTCTTCCGCGACAAATGATGGTGACGAAGTTTAAAGATGGGCGCGTAGATAGAGGGACCGGATTTCGCCTCAATGGACGCGGGTTCGAGCCCACCTACCTCAACTCTAAAATTAGCCTGAGCTATCGGTGAAGGAAAACATCATGAGAAAACCATAGCATAGTGGTAGAGAATTTTCTAATAATGCCCACCTGGGTAGCTACCAACCCTCCAGTTTCAAAACCTGTCGCCAAATACCAATAGGTGTATTCCGGCAGGATCACTTGAGAACGAGTACCTCTAGGCTTAGTGTGTTTACCATCTGGGACCACATCATCACTAACATCAGGTGAGATCGTAGTCAAAGCACTGGGCATATAAAAATGGCTAATAATACAAGATTTATTTCACGTTAAAAAAACCAACATCTATCAAGACAGCTGGCGTATAAAAAGTCTCTCGTCATTTATCACATAAGTAAAGTATTATCAGAGTTTAGCATATAATAAATTCATATAATCGAAAGGAACTTATTCATATATTTTATCATAATATCTATTCAAATAAATGTTACAATATTATTTTATAGTCGTAAATTCACGAAACATAATTTTTCAATTATGTAATGAGCATCATGACTGAGGTGAGGCGCCTGTCTTATCGAACTAGCATATAAAATTATGAGATATTAGGAATAACTAATTGTCATTACGTTTAGGTAAATTATTACGAATACAAAAAAACAAAGGTCTCTTTAGATGATCTTAATTGTATCAATACAAATAAATCACTTTATAAATTCATCTGAAGATTGAAATAAAATAAAGTGTTAGTAATTAGTAGTTTTGGGAATTAATTATTCATTACCAATTATATCTATTGATCTGTATTAGCTACCACTATACAGACCTTTTCGTAATTAAGACTGTGTATAGTCAAATCCAAGCTACTCACTATAGAATAAATTTTCAAAAACATTCGCGGATCCTACACTATGATGGGTTCATAGGTTCCTTCAATGAAGAATTGAAGAAAAAACCATTAATATATTCTTAAGATTCTTAATATAACAAAAAAGAATCTTAAGCTTAAATACTAATAATAATTAATTAATTTTTAGTTTATTTACTGTTTATAAGAATTTACATGTAAATTGAAATTCATAGCTGTTGTTTTCTTTAAATAATGAAATACATTAGACAAATATATGTTTTTTTATCTATTGTTCTTATTATATTGAAAAAAAAGGATTATTGGAGGGGGTCGTTGGAATCCTGACCCGCCCACCCAAAATCATAGACGTTGAATCTTTTAACGAAAGTCAAATCATAAATTAATAATTTCCTGCTTAAAATGTCTAAATAATGAAATTAATGTAGGTGCAAATGAATTTTGATAAAAGCGTGAAACACGATAATTCAACCGCCCCCCGATAAATATGACCTTTTCCAAAATCTTTGGCTGCGACTGGTAATTACACATCAATAGTGTATGGTTAACACGCGTACGGACCGGACCGCCGACATAGTACGGCGTATAGCCGATGTTATCAGTCCCCTAAGTAGGGATGAGAATCCTTTCCGAAAAAGCTCGATTTTTGAATCGATCTTTCAAACTAATAAAGTATTAATTATTAGAGTGTTCTTGTTGTTTTCTATGATATGATGATTATCTATAAATAGGCAAAAATAAAACAGTTCAGTATAATGTTTCCTTAGTTGGTTAGGCATTCTTCTTTTTTTGTTTACTTACTATTGAAGACCTTTAGTGCCGTTAACAAAAAAAAAAAATGAAAACAGTTTTTGCTATATTTATAGCAATTATTTATAATTTGATGATTATAGTCTAATTTCGACCACTGGAAGAATATTATTTACGAATAAAATGTCAAATAAAACAAATAGAAAAAAGATGTTTTAGATGTCTTGGACCCCGATGTTTTGTAAATAGATTAAAAAAATCGATCTTTTTGAAAAATCTTATTCCTCATCCCAATATAGGTATCTGATGACGAGCCGCTCGACATACTATGTCCGAGATCCGGTCCGTACGTGTATTACCAGCATAATATTATTCATAATATTAATAAGTCGTATTTACAAGCGTTTTATGTTGTTTTCCATAAAGTAGGAAAAGTTGAGTATGTTACAAAGGTCACGGAATTTCTGTTATGTTTACACAGCGTTCGGGATTTCAAAATATCCACTTAGCTGTAGCTGTAGTAATATTACTTTGATCTCTTGTGTACAATTTTTTATCACGTCTGTTATTGGATAACTAAAATACTTTCTTCTTCTGATGAAAAGTTATTGTTATAGTTACCTCAATTTGATCAGATTCCTGATTGACTGGAACTGTTGTTGTTTCTGGAGCTTGAGTTGTGGTAGTAGTTGTTTCTGGAGCCTGGGTTGTAGTAGTGGTTGTTTCTGGAGGCTGGGTTGTAGTAGTAGTAGTTGTTTCTGGAGCTTGGGTTGTAGTAGTAGTTGTTTCAGGAACCTGGGTTGTGGTAGTAGTTGTTTCTGGAGTTTGGGTTGTAGTAGTAGTTGATTCAGGAACCTGGGTTGTGGTAGTAGTTGTTTCTGGAGCTTGGGTTGTAGTAGTAGTAGTAGTTGTTTCAGGAACCTGGGTTGTGGTAGTAGTTGTTTTTCTGGAGCCTGGGTTGTAGTAGTAGTTGTTTCTAGAGCTTGAGTTGTGGTAGTAGTTGTTTCTGGAACCTGGGTTGTGGTAGTAGTTGTTTCTGGAGTTTGGGTTGTAGTAGTAGTTGTTTCAGGAACCTGGGTTGTGGTAGTAGTTGTTTCTGGAACCTGGGTTGTAGTAATAGTTGTTTCTGGAGCTTGGGTTGTAGTAGTAGTAGTAGTTGCTTCAGGAACCTGGGTTGTGGTAGTGGTTGTTTCTGGAGCCTGGGTTGTAGTAGTAGTTGTTTCTGGAGCTTGAGTTGTGGTAGTAGTTGTTTCTGGAGCCAGAGTTGTGGTAGTAGTTGTTTCTGGAGCCCGGGTTGTAGTAGTAGTTGTTTCTGGAGCTTGAGTTGTAGTAGTAGTTGTTTCTAGCGCCTGGGTTGTGGTAGTAGTTGTTTCTGGAGTCTGGGTTGTAGTAGTAGTAGTTGTTTCTGGAGCTTGTGTTGTAGTAGTAGTAGTAGTTGTTTCAGGAACCTGGGTTGTGATAGTAGTTGTTTCAGGAACCTGGGTTGTAGTAGTAGTAGTTGTTTCTGGAGCTTGAGTTGTGGTAGTAGTTGTTTCTGGAGCCTGGGTTGTGGTAGTAGTTGTTTCTGGAGCCCGGGTTGTAGTAGTAGTTTGTTTCTGGAGCTTGAGTTGTAGTAGTAGTTGTTTCTAGCGCCTGGGTTGTGGTAGTAGTTGTTTCTGGAGCCTGGGTTGTAGTAGTAGTTTGTTTCTGGAGCTTGTGTTGTAGTAGTAGTGGTAGTTGTTTCTGGAGCCTGGGTTGTGGTAGTAGTTGTTTCAGGAGCCTGGGTTGTAGTAGTAGTTGTTTCTGGAGCCTGGGTTGTTGTAGTAGTAGTTTCAGGAGCCTGGGTTATAGTAGTAGTTGTTTCTGGAGCTTGAGTTGTGGTAGTAGTTTGTTTCTGGAGCCTGGGTTGTAGTAGTAGTTGTTTCTGGAGACTGGGTTGTAGTAGTAGTTGTTTCTGCAGCCTGGGTTGTGGTAGTAGTTGTTTCTGGAGCCTGGGTTGTGGTAGTAGTTGTTGCAGGAGCCTGGGTTGCGGTAGTAGTTGTTTCTGGAGCCTGGGTTGTGGTAGTAGTTGTTGCAGGAGCCTGGGTTGTGGTAGTAGTTGTTTCTGGAGCCTGGGTTGTAGTAGTAGTTGTTTCTGGAGCCTGGGTTGTAGTAGTAGTTGTTTCTGGAGCTTGTGTTGTAGTAGTAGTAGTAGTTGTTTCAGGAACCTGGGTTGTGGTAGTAGTTGTTTCTGGAGCCTGGGTTGTAGTAGTAGTAGTTGTTTCTGGAGCTTGAGTTGTGGTAGTAGTTGTTTCTGGAGCCTGGGTTGTGGTAGTAGTTGTTTCTGGAGCCCGGGTTGTAGTAGTAGTTGTTTCTGGAGCTTGAGTTGTAGTAGTAGTTGTTTCTAGCGCCTGGGTTGTGGTAGTAGTTGTTTCTGGAGCCTGGGTTGTAGTAGTAGTTGTTTCTGGAGCTTGTGTTGTAGTAGTAGTGGTAGTTGTTTCTGGAGCCTGGGTTGTGGTAGTAGTTGTTTCAGGAGCCTGGGTTGTAGTAGTAGTTGTTTCTGGAGCCTGGGTTGTTGTAGTAGTAGTTTCAGGAGCCTGGGTTATAGTAGTAGTTGTTTCTGGAGCTTGAGTTGTGGTAGTAGTTGTTTTTCTGGAGCCTGGGTTGTAGTAGTAGTTGTTTCTGGAGACTGGGTTGTAGTAGTAGTTGTTTTCTGCAGCCTGGGTTGTGGTAGTAGTTGTTTCTGGAGCCTGGGTTGTGGTAGTAGTTGTTGCAGGAGCCTGGGTTGCGGTAGTAGTTGTTTCTGGAGCCTGGGTTGTGGTAGTAGTTGTTGCAGGAGCCTGGGTTGTGGTAGTAGTTGTTTCTGGAGCCTGGGTTGTAGTAGTAGTTGTTTCTGGAGCCTGGGTTGTGGTAGTAGTTGTTTCTGGAGACTGGGTTGTGGTAGTAGTAGTTTCTGGCACCTGGGTTGTGGTAGTAGTTGTTTCTGGAGCCTGGGTTGTAGTAGTAGTTGTTTCTGGAGCCTGGGTTGTAGTAGTAGTTGTTTCTGGCGTCTGGGTTGTGGTAGTAGTTGTTTCAGGAGCCTGGGTTGTAGTAGTAGTTGTTTCTGGCGCCTGGGTTGTGGTAGTAGTTGTTTCTGGAGCCTGGGTTGTGGTAGTAGTTGTTTCTGGCGTCTGGGTCTGGGTTGTGGTAGTAGTTGTTTCAGGAGCCTGGGTTGTAGTAGTAGTTGTTTCTGGAGCCTGGGTTGTGGTAGTAGTAGTTTCAGGAGCCCGGGTTGTAGTAGTAGTTGTTTCTGGAGCTTCGGTTGTGGTAGTAGTTGTTTCTGGAGCCTGGGTTGTAGTACTAGTTGTTTCGGGAGTTTGGGTTGTAGTAGTAGTTGTTTCTGGAGCTTGAGTTGTGGTATCCGCAGTTTGAGTTGTGGTAGTAGTTTATTTCTGGAGCAAGAGTTGTAGTAGACGGTTGTACAGTCGTTGTCTGAGCGCTACATGTTTCTATGTATTCTGAACGAACTTCTTCACAGTCTTGACAAACGTAACATTGAAGAGCTGTAGCTGTAAACAAATGTTTTATATTATTATACCTTTACATAAAATGGTTCAGATTAACAATTAATAACTAGAGTTATAGTAAATTTAATCGAGTATTAGCGTGAATTGGGGCATTATTGTAGTATATTTTTTAAGATTATTTTAACAAAGATCAAAAGCCACAGCGTCGTAGTTTTGAACAAGACTGTTTGTTAGTAATATTTAAATATAGAGTATATATAAACTATGTAATATGTTTTTTTACATCAGTAGCCTCGCATTTCACCTACTGTTAGGATACTATTTTAGCTTATAACTAAACTCAACAAATTTCTCTGTAAGAACCTGTTTAAGAAACGGATTTATTAGCACGAGTTGCAAGATGAGGCTTGTGCAGTTGAAACTTACACGAGTTTTATCTATCTAATTTAATTTATTTTGTTTATAACCATGCTGTGACTCACTTAAAAACTCGCTAACTGGCACACTAGCGATCAGATGAAGTTTTGGGGCAATTGATCCTGACTAGATCGCCACCATCGAACACATGGTGAAAATTATGTCATAGTGACGCGTCAAGGTGCATTGCGTTCCGTAATCAGCAAGTGTAGAACCAGAACTACCCAGAGCATTGGTTTTCAAACTTTTTTTGACGAGGGACCACTTTGATTCCTTTGTTGATAGCACTTGGGACCACGACGAACAAGAAAACTAACCGAGTCATTGACCAAAAATAAAATCTTAATAGTAATTCATTAAAAAATACAATTTTTGCATCTTCTTCATAAATTCGATAATCCTAGGAACAATTTCCTCAAAGATACTCAACCAAGCATCCTATTGGATGCGCGATATTTGAAGTGCTTCGTAGACCACTGGTTGGAAACCTGTGACCTTTAGACTTTAGTCTTTATAGATGTAGGTCGGCATGATGATGGCGACTGTCCATAAATTCTTATCTATTGTAACATTGAGTGAAGTTACGTCTTGAATTAAAGAAAATAACTTTTACATTTCTTCGCAGGGAACGAACTTGATTGTAACATGGTGTAAAAATCACTACAGCTTTTTGACCATAATTTCAACCGAAGTTAGCAGACTAAATTCTGTTGAAGGGAAGGGTTTTGATAGTTTCACCAAACCTTTGTGGCGGGCGCTTAAGGCGCTCAACCAAGAGTGTGGTAGCTAACGCAAGGACACCAAATTGGTACGGACCTCAAATGTAAATTCCGCGAAATTTGCTTTGAACTTTAAAAAAAAATGAAAATAACAGTAGTCTTTGACTAACCAGTACAAACGAAATTAATCTGGATAACGGATAATCTGTACAAATAAATAAAATTGAAGTGTCTGTTTGTAACATAACAATAACTTTTTACTAGGGACATGTGAATGTATATACGGCACCTATACCAAAAACAAAATCTTTTCAATTTTTGTCTGTCTGTTGTGTTTGCCATAGCTAATTTCCGGGATAGCTGGATGACTTTAAAGGGACTTTACTGGCAGTTTGCTGAAGTTACACGGCGTAAAGCTTAGGGTAAAAATAATTAGGGTTCCGTGTACAAAAATTAAGACTTATGAAATTGTGATGAAATAATTTACTGCGAAGTGTTTGAATTTGTGAAAAATATTTTTGCTATATGTTAGTTCCATAAATAATTTTGGGCCAAAAAATAGTGACTATCATAACAGTATTTTAAAATGGTTATTTAAAAATGATATTACACAGTGAAGAATTGTGCGGAATAGAAAACATGAAACACGGACGGAGCCGCAGGTACACCACAGCTAAAGTAAAGATAAAATTATGAATATGATAAAATATTAAATAGGTCATTAGTCTTAAAAGGCGCCTCTGTAATCAAAAACGGGACGAAAATCCCTGGCCTAATGACAACCCGTTTCTTACGTTATTATCTTTTGATTTTCTTTCCACTGATAAAAACTCATGTAAATCCCCTAACACTATAAATAGGTACTTAATTAATTAAATGTACACGTCAATAAGATAGCATTTTAGTGTAAAGTAGATAAATATAGTGAACGACATGTATTGACAGGTATTTCGTTGTGACGTATACCATGTAGCTTGATTTCGAATAATTTGCAAAGACTAAAATGTTACTTGAAACAGTATATATACATATTTTGTTTAATTATTTTTATATGATTAATTATTAAGAAAAACTACATTTAAAAAAAAGAAAAGAAGAGTAGATATATCAAAAGCATGTTTCTCAATTTAGAAAAATTATTTTTTTATGTTTAGTAAATTGAAATTTCCTGAAAAGTACATTAACTAAGTAGCCAAGTTATAAATTAGCCTGTAATTCAAAATCTAAATGTCCAGGAATATCATGATATTACTTATTAATAGGAGATCTAGCCAAGGAATACATACATTATTTAAATTACAAGGAAGAAAATCTCAAGAAAGGTTGATGTCAGCCGGTGTGTAAGACATAAAAGCCAAATCTCAATTTGAAATGTGTAGGAATTAATAATCTGTAGGAAAGCGTGTGTGTTGAGATGAGGACTAATAGCCTAACCTGACCCACAAAGGAGTAGATAGACAGAGTCTTCAGCTTTTAAAATCGAATCTATTCAACGCACATTTTCACTGCCAGGTGTGAGAAGTATCTTTGCTTTTCTTAGCATAAAAAAAAATGTTTAGAAAATAATTAGGGTTCCGTATAAAAAAAAAAACTATATTAAGCAGTGCAAAATATATGGAACAGGGACGCAGCCGTGGGCACACAGCTAGTAAAAAATATATTAAATTTAACGATGAATATTTTATACGAAAATGTTACTTGATTCAGAGGTACCTCGTTTACTTATGATTTACCAATTTCACCATTAATTGTGTGAAGATCTTTTACAGTACCTACTTACCCAGGTCCCTTTTATAATATTTTTAATAGTCAATTATTCTATACGTTTCCGTTAATATGCATCGGATAATTAGATTAATTTATATGCAAATAAATATAATTTATGTGTAAGTAACAAAAATGTAGGAGCGATCACAATAGTTCCTAACTAGATCGCAGTCATACAGGATCGTCCTCACCTGCAAAGCCCTTTTTTTTACAAATAATAATAAACAAAAACTATATTTAACCAATTTAATTATTTACAGATTTCACTCTTATGGTGCGGTTGGTAAGCGCCAAAGTTTTATTACGTCATCGGTTTAAACAAATTATAACAGAAATATCTTTGTTTATAGATTACGATGTGGATAAAATTATAGTTTCTCCTGGGTTGTAAGAGTTAAAAATCATTACACTAATCATGTTGCTAATGATAATTGTTATCATCGTGTCAGTTAGTGAAGCATAACTGACATGGTACTTATAAATAGTAACTAAAATAGAATGGTGATAAATATATTATAATTTTAACGTGCTGTAATTATTACGTAATGTGTTTTAAAAAGAGCAACTTTCGACAATAGTTGGGTGTATCATTTGTAATAGAAAGAATTATCAGCCAACGATGTAATTAGAACTGTACGTGATTATCTATAACTAAAAGAATTATCGCCGTCCAATCTAATTTGCCCGCTATATTATTAAAAAAGAGCTTTTATGATATGGTAAAAAAATACAAGTACTTATTTAACTACTAAATTAAACTTCTCCATCTTTAGAAAAGGCAATTATATAAAATTGTAGGCACAGTTCAATTATACTTAGCCACGCTAGCGTTCGCTCATAATTCTAAGGGCGTAACAGTACCATGGAAGAGATCAAATACCGTTTTTTTATTCGTGTTCGACAAATGACCTAAATATTTGATCAAACTTTGATTTAAACAAATTCTTTAAATAGCTAATTGAAATATATAACACCAACATTTGATCTATACTAATAAATAAAATTGAAGTGTCTGTTTGTAATCTCAAAATTATTTTTTTTAATTAAATAGGTATGAATGTATAGACGATACCTATAATAAGAACACAATTTTTAAAACTTTTGCCTATCTATCTATCTATCTGTCTGTTTGTTCGGCTAGAAGGATTTTGACGGGACTTTTTTTGATAGATAGCTGAAGTTACTCCGGGTAACTTAGGGTACTTTTAATGTTTAAAAATAATTACGGTTTCACGTAAGAACAATTAAAACTTCTCAATAATTGAATAAAATTTGAATCAATGCACAGTTTTACGGGCAAGTGCTTTTAATTTATTAGAAACATTTTTACTTTATCTTATTACAAAAAAATAGGGTTCCGTATAAAAAAATTAAAACGCAGTGAAAAATATATGAAACGCGGGCGCAGCCGCGAGCATGCAGCTATTCTTAAATAAAGTACAATACACGAGCGATGAAAATTTATCGACCATCGTCACCATCAAGACGGCCTACATCTATCACAGCTATAACTCTTTAGTAAGTCTGGATATACAATTGCTGATTCTTAAACGCGTCGCACCTTAAATTATAACTATGAGGGATTTTTACAAGTATGGTAGGTGCGATACAGTCAAGGTTAACTCACCTGCCACGAGGTGGCACTTAACTGCTGATCCCGTAATGCGACATGCAGAAACGAAACACTATGCTGAATATTTCCCCACGTGTATAATCAGGCACGAAAGTCGTACCCATCTCACAAAAAGTGTATTAATCCAGAATGGTTAACTAGGTACACCTTACTAGTTGCGACTCTTAAGATAGATTTATAGTTTCGATGAGAGCAGAGCGCGCGTGGATAAGAAATGTTATACATAGAGGTACATACGTATTTCATCTTCTCCTGTTTCAAGGACAGAGGACTTACAAGCATCGTGACAATTATTGGACACGTGTGAGGGTCTTCAATGAGAACAAGGACAGATTACATTATAAAAATGTGATCCATGGGAAGGGGCATTTCTAAAACATGCAAATATGGCATCTACACTTGGCATACTATATGCTCACGAATAAGGCACAGATACAAGATCTGAGTTCGAAAGAAAGAATACGCTTATCTTCTTATCTCGCTCATTTTCTAATTTTGTTGACGATTTGTATGCTCAAAATCACTCACACCGAAATGGAAGCCTTAAATTAGTAAATTCGTATTGCACTAAATAAAATTCACCATCTACTGACATTAGTGAGAAAATATCATCAGAGATATATGATGGTCGAGGATTATATAGCCGTAAATAATATTATCTCACTAAAACTATATAAATCACCCCATTATCTCTGATCGCAGAAAATTAGCGGATGCCAATAACAACAGGCAACTCTGAATGCGAGTCGCTACCGAACATTGTTTAGCTGCACGATAATTTAATAGGGTTCGGTAAGTTTTGTTCATAATTAACTTATTTACCCTTTGCATTAAGGGTTTAACTCATTTCGTTGTTTATTCAAATCGTCATTATTGAGATGACAAAGGAAAAGTAATTATTTCATCAGTAATACATAAAATAACAACTAAATATAAGCTATAAGAATAAATATATATGTAATTCATGAATATTTTTTAATAACATGAAAACGAAAAGAGTTACATTTAAACGTCATGTTTACTTTCGGAAGATTGGGAAAATGTACCCGCACCCTGGCGATGTTAATGCTCTCGAATATTCCCTAAGGTTTAGTGAGTAGGCTCTTGCACCGATGGTACTGACATTATACTTCGTCCTGTTAAAGACCAGTATTACGCCCTTATTATTTGTCATGACCAATTAGCAGATAGCATACGCTAAAAGAAATTCACGTGTAAGTGCCGACTCATCTCTATTAAAGAGAGGGCTCAATCTACAAAAAAATCTCATTGGAGGCCTAGTGCAGATGTACAAGTGAGGGTTATGGGAGACATACAATGTGTGTTCCTCTTTTGCCCGAGCTAAAATATGATTTCCATTGTTTTAATTTGAGCGTCTGGGAGACAGTTGAAGAGGTACCGAGCGGTTACCTTTTAACGCTGGAGGCCCCCGACTTTAAGCTGGACCGATCACTAAAGCACGTGCTACATTCTAACTAAATACCGCATTATCCCATTAAACTAGAAAGTTTTTTTTTCTCTAAACCTGTTTGTCTTCAAATGTCATCTCGTACCGCTATAAGATCATTAGACCCCTTAAATTCTAATGCAATTATTTCCTACGTAGACAATTCAGTAATTTTGACGTACAATATATTTACAGTTACAACGAAATGTTATTTGTTTGTTTATTTCTATTGACAATTTCGTTGTGATTTTCATAATGTTGGGACACACAATTCTGCTTATCTTTGCTTATTATTTATATTGACATTGGAATATCTACGTATTCACTAATCCGATAAAGACACTTGTGAAATATAATATATTAACGATCATAAACAACATAGGTATATTAATTGAACTGCATTCCTTTTTAATTATGTATCATTATTTTAATGGCATTGTGTGTATTGTTGTCTAATTTAAAAATATTTTAACAAAAATACCTATATACTTTTGGGATATATATTTAGGTTATATTTTAATATATATTTGTTTTTAGAAGATAAAAATGCAAAGAAAAATGAAGTCTGTAGATTCAGAAGTATTTTCAGTATATTCTGCTTTGTTTCCAGGCAACTTTAGGTATATAAAGCTTACTTTTTAAATCTATATATAATCTACTAATAAAGTCGTACTTATGTGAAATATCCATGCATTCAATAAAGATTTACTTACATAAGTCAAACAAATTGACAACTGCAGCATAAACAAATAAAATCCTTAAACAATTTGCACTAAACATTTTAATTTAAATATAAATTCTCGCTTTTGTCCGTTAGCGATGCACACTGTCACGCTTCTAATCGAAATGCTGATAGACCATTTCGATAGTAATTTTATACCAGTAGATTATCTATAAAAGAAAGAGCTGATAAAGGATAACTATAGGTATATGATGAAGGCTTGTAATTACATTCTCAACTATATTGTGGTTACGGATTAGGTAAACATTCAATAGGGGAGATCCCAGTAAGTCCTTAGTAATGTTTTAGTAATGCATGTTTATGTTAACGTACTACATATATTTCGATATTTTTAATTAATTTCTATCATTATACTAAATAATTACTGCATAACTTAGGTAGAGTACATTTTTTTATACAAAGTAGCTAGTGTAGCTGTAGTGTGATCTAGTGTAAAGTGGCGATATGGTCCAGGATAGTAAACACTAAGCCTAGAGTTTCTCAAGTGATGCTGACGGAACACACCTATTGGTATTTGCGAGAGGTTTTCAAACTTGAGGGCGGTAGCTACCCAGTCGGGCATCATTAGAAAATACCCTACCACCATGCTATTGATTCCTCACGATTTCATCGAATGCTCAAGCTAATTTTAAAGTTGGATAGGTGGGCTCGAATCCGCGTTTATTGACACGGATCCAGCTACCCACTGTGCCATATATCGCTTCATGAATGCAATGATTCAAGAACAGTATATCCTCATAAAAATTTTACTTACATCAAATATCCGCCAAAAAATTATCAATTTACGTTTTAATAATATTTTGGTTAACATCAAGACTATCGCCATCTTCTTTCCCTATATTAATCAGAGTCGTCTCATAACTTATTTCTATATTGCACAATATATGCTATCATATCAAAATACAATATAAATACAAAGACAGAATTTTACTAAAACCTTTTGACCTTACGAAGCGTTGTTTGTACAGCTTGTTTAACAAAAACTGATAACCGTGTTGATCACAGAAAAAGGCCATATTATACGAAGATCGATTCTACAACATTTCACTGGAATAACGACTTACAGGATTTAACAAATAAAATTTGAATAGATGAATAATAAATAAATAAATTGGGTTAAATTTACATGCTTTTTAATATCTACTTTAGGGAATTTATTCAGAGAAAACTAAGAGTCAGAATCTGCTGTACAAAGTCCATACAGACGGGTGGAATAAAAAGGTTAAATTATTTTTGAGTATCTATAGGAGGCTAAAACTTGAAAACCTTACAGCAACTATACTGTAGTTTGAATCTAATACTCGCAATATGTAGTTGGCTTTATCTATGTGATTATTTGTTTTTAAGCAACCAAGCGTTAACTAAACAGGTAATAACTACTTACATAGAGAAATAAAAATAATTAACGTCCAGGTCAAAAACTACCCGTAACCGAAAAGCGTGTATCAAAAGCCTGCAAAAGACGTGTAGGGATCGTAGTAAGTGGAAGGGTGTAGTCTCTGGCAACTCTAATGGGAGAAAGGCGCGATTTTATGTGTGTAAATAATTATGTTCATCACATAAGGTTCTATCTTAAAATTTGAAACAGCAATCACTATATAAACTGTGATAGACAGGTATAATCACGGTGTGGAATAAACGTCATGGAATTTAATTCTGTTGGATGCATAATATTTAGTATGGACAACATCATCATCATCATCGTCCTGTTCCCATTTTGTTATTTGGGGTCGACGCAGTATGTCTTCATCTTCCATACATCTCTATCAGTCACCTTTTGACTTTATATCTTCCCTCACACACTCCATCCATATTTTCTTTGGACGTACTCTCCCCCTCCATCCCTTAACTTTCATAGTCATCACTTTCTTCTATTACTATTTAGTATAGACAACTACGAATATATACAGAAGACTACAACTGTAAAATTACCATGCCAAGCGCTGTATAAACGAAGCCGGTATGACAATTGCGTTTATAACAAAATTCATTTTAAATCTGATATTCAATTTATAATTATCAAGTAAACGGCATCTAACACAATATCGACGTATACTATACATGACGTAATTTATTAATCTTTCCATAAAATCTGTTTGCAGATTAGAATCAACAGTGAAGCCGACTTCACGACTTAAGCAACAACATGTACATATGTACATTGGAAGTTATGATATTGTTTCATTATTACAAATAGTCATAATAATCGTGTTTTTAAACTAGAAAAATAAAAATTACGTAAATAGTAATATCGGCCAGTAAATTATACTCTAAACGTAAAGATCCCCTAGAAACTCGTTTTATGTTTTCCCATCTTTTGCCAAAACATGAAGATTCGGTAGTAATCTAATTTTGACGAATAAAATAAACAAAACAATAACCCAATTAAACAAAAAAAATGTAATAACCTAACCCTTATACTTGAAGTTATTTGTATTTCACGTACAACATTAATTAAATAAACAAAAAGTCGTGTAAGCAAATCGAATTATAATCAGTTTGCGGTGAATAATATGAATTTGCAGTAGAAAAATATCGGTATTCGCATGCGTGTGATACAATCGTCTGCCCTCACGATACGTAGTATCCTCTTAGTAGTCTGTAGCCTTCACGTGTCTACCCGTTCGGGTAAGCAGTGTAAGCACACTTAGGCATATTTCCCCACCTACATCGCTGTACCAAGCCATGTTAATTTCAGTTTCACATTTTGTAATGACTCCGTAAATGTTACATCAGAATAGCTCGAATATTTTGTCCCTTGTCGCATACTTATAAAACATTCACATAACGTTTATGCGTTACATATTTTCATACAAATTTTTATCCCCTATTCCCTATTGTTATTTTACACCCTTGAGGGTAAAACTTTTACAAACTTTGAATGTCATATTTATTTATATCGAACCAAAAACCTAAAAATAAGTTTCAAGCTTCTAGCTCTAAAGATGAAGATACAACTTTTCATCGCCCCTCTTTCAACCCCTTACAACCCTTTTTCTCATTATCAGGCTCTAGACTATCTGTATACCGAATTTCATTTAAATCGGTTCAGTAGTTTTGGTGTGAAAGCACGACAGACAGACAGAAAGACAGAGTTACTGTCGCATTTATAATATTAATGATAGTAAGGATATATATAACTAGCTGGTGCCCGCGGCTCCTCCCGTATTTCAAATGTTGTTTAGGTGTGAGTGAAAAAGTGCATAAAACATTTCATTTATACCTAACCTAAAAAATAAATGGATGAAATAGCCTATAATGATCTACGAAAAGTTCAGCATCAAATTATTGTAGTCCCATACATATATATAATAATTATATACTTCGAAACAGATTTGTATTATTTATATACCAAACTATTGCATTCTTACTTGTACGTGAAAAGAATATATCCAATTACGTTAGGCATTTATATGGCTATCAGATATATGTGTCATGTTTCATCATATATTAATTATAAAGTACTTGAGAAACTATCAGTGCTTTATTTGATAACAAATAAAAGTGGCAAATACAAATATTACTAATTCCATGGAAGTAGTTATTGTCATATGCATTATCTATAGATTTTATGTTTTTTATGTCAATGAGTTGCAACCAATTAGACAATACTACTGATTGTAGATGGTTATTATCACATAGAACTGCAAAATTAGATGTTTCACTAAGTTGTGTGTTTTTTAATTGCAGAATAGTTTTTTACGCCTATTTAACCATATTAGAGTAATACAGATAGAAACTATGTCAGTTAACATGTTAAATAAAATTAGCCGCACGACATAAATGTTCTGAAAAAAGTACTTTTAATGACGTGGAAAACGCGTAAGTCCACTCAAAGTATAGCCCTCTCCATTTCCCTTAGAGTAACTTTAAGCTTCTTTATCAGGCTCATCGTTAGCGACCACATCTCAGTGCCGTATGTCATCATTGTCATCACACACTGGTCGCAAACTTTCTCCTTAAGACACATAAGACACAGATATTTCAGACGAGAATATTCTGCGTAGCAAAATAGAGTACTATTAATTAATATACTAATACATTTATCATGTTTTTGTTATCCCTATTTTACAATGAAATATTGAAAAGTACTAGCAAAATAATAGTCGACAATTTAATTTACGATGTAATAATATCGTTAAAAAAATGAGAAATTTTGTACAAGTAAACTGTCTGTCAAACTTGGTAGTTTAGACCAGCGATTCCCAACCTGTGGTACGCATACATTGGGTCCCTTTGGGAGTATGTGAAAATTATATTGGTAATCACAAAAATTCTATGAATTTAAAACAGTTAACTTATATTAACATTATTGTGATGTATTATGTCTACATGGGTAATATTTTTTTGTTTTTGTAGTTACAGGGATTTCCAATGAATTTCGACAAAATTGATCTGATTATTGAATGATTATGTTTAAAATACAGTTTTTTTCAAAGGTTTGAGTCTTAACTTCTGTCGACAGACTTCATGACTATTTAGTAAAATGTTGCTAAATCATGGTTATAATTTCATCTGATATTACTTAACGACACAGTCAAAGTCAGCCTGTAGAGAAACTGAATTATATTAGTGCAGAGGCTGGAAACTAACGCTAGAAGCGATTTTCAAGTTTACTTTCATCGGAAGTTACGTTTTAAATTCTAGCCCGGTGTCCAAACTATTACAAAATCATCATAATTTCATCATTTAGTTATGCAGGTTCAGAAGTCTAAGGTTTAAAGTCCTGAACTTAATATAAATAGGCTGGTTTTTTAATGTATCAGATCAAAAATCAAATATTTTTTTGTCGAACTTCATTGCAAAATCCTGTACCATCAACCGTTATAAGAATATCCCTGAAAACAATAAATAAACTATGAGAAAAAAATAATAAAATTTGGTTAATTCTCCTACAGTAACTCTTTATAGATCACAAGTCTCTAGTGACAGTCTTAGGTATATTTCAAAGTTACGATTGACAATAGATATACCTAAAGAGAAACGAGACACCTTTTTGGGAGTAGTTATGGAGTTATTAGAGGAGGGGTACTCATAAATATAAAGTTTGGGAAGCACTGGTTTAGACTATAATAAGAGAGTCTTATAAATTAAAATTACAAATCAAAACATTCATAGCATGGAATGTTTTTCGCTATCTGGATAACAGAACTTTCATAATATTATCGTACTAACCAAAAGGTATAAACATGTTCATAAAATTTAAACAGATTAAAACAGGTAATTAATAATTAATACACTTAACATTTGCGAAGAGTGAGCAATCAAATACCATGGAGAATGTATAAATAGGTCAGTGTCATAAATTCGTATAAGCATAGGGCACTTTTGCATAATCCACTTGCAATGGTATTGCAATTTACACATAAGTATCTATATTTTATAGCGATAATGGCTTAGTTGGTAGTGCGGTCGGATTTCGCATCAATGGACGTTGGTTCAAGTCCCCCTATCCAACTCTGAAATCACCCTGATCTTTCGGCGATGGAAAACATCATGAGAAAACCATAGCATGGTGGTAGGTCATTTAAAAAAATGCCCGCCTGGGTAGCTATCACCCTCAAGTTAGAAAATCTGACACCAAATACCAATAGGTGTGTTCCGGCAGCATCACTTGAGAACCAGTACCTAGGCTTTGTGTGTTTACCATCCTAGACCACATCATCACTTAATATCAGATGAGATTGTGATCAAAACACTGAGCCTATACCGTGTAAAAAAAAACCAAAAAAATGCACTAAACGGTAGCCGAACTAACTTCCGCACTAGAGCTTCATATCTCTCCAATGACCCCGTAATCGATATCAGTAAAGACATCTCTGTAAAAACGACGTACTGAATCAAGATCCTGTGTATTGATTTTACCGCCAGGAAAATAGATTCTGCTTGATAAAGAAACAACTATTTATAGATATAATAATATAAAACTACTAAATTTAACTTTACACTATTTCTATTATTTATCTAATCAATACAGTCGATTACAGATTGTTTGTAGATAAATTGTGTAACATACGATATAACTTGTAAAGGTCTAGTTCTTTATAAATTCAATAACTTGTTGTTTAATGTTGTTATTTGAATTTGGTTCAAGAGATAGGTTATGCGTTCAAGACGAAATCCGGTCGGCGACAGATGTTAAAAGTAGGTATTTCAGAAATCTATTGCTATCGCGTTGCACCTCTAAGGAAGAGTTATAAAACACGAAAGGGACAACTGCAGCTCGGGTTGATTTTACCTATGCAAAATAGACGAAAAACATCACTTCGTAGTACTACCCTGTTTCCTCCTCCAAAACTGAATTGATTTTTAATTTTATTATTTTATGGAATAAATAAGACTTTGGTTATGCCTCTACGTTTTTTTCTTCTTTTAATTTTATTCATCAAATTTGTTTGACAAACATGTGAAAATGACGGTAAAAATCGAACATTTTTTTTCATTTTCTAAGGCTCCTAGTTTCTACAATAACTAATTTACGGAAAAAAAATCACATACGAGCATGGCGTTGATGGATATATTTTATTTAGTATAAAAATATTTTCCCGGAAGGAAACCGGGGGGCTACGTTTGTATGAAATAAATGCAGCTAGCATATTCTCTTAATGATTGTGCGTAATCTTACATAAATAAATTTGAAACGATGATGATTTTGTAACAGTTTGAACACCGGGCTAGAATTTAAACATAACTTCCGATGAAAGTAAAATTGAAAATCGGTTGCCTCTAGCGCTACTTTTCAGCCTCTGCACTAATATAATTCAATTTCTCTACAGGTTGACTTTGACTGCGTCGTCAAGTAATATCAGAAAAAATTATAACCATAATTTAGCGATATTTTACTAAACAGCCATGGAGACTGTCGACAGAAGAGAAATCTCGAAATTTTGGAAAAACTGTATGTTTTTTTTAAATTTCATTGTTTTTTAACACGGAATAGGCGCAGTTCTCGACCACAATCTCACCTGATGTCAAGTGACGATGTGGTACAGGATGGTAAACACACTAACCCTAGAGGCACTACTTCTCAAATGATGCTGCCGGAACACACCTATTGGTTTTGGCGACAGGTATTCAAAACTTGAGGGTGGTAGCTTCCCAGGCGGGCTACATTAGAAAATGACCTACCACCATGCATTCTTCATTGAAATTATTAATCTAACTTAACATTTAATATACTAATGTTTTTATTGGTTTTTAAATTTTTTCTTGCCGAGCAATAATTGTAATGTACATTTTCATATAGATACCTAATTTATTCATAATCAAAACATACGATAGGCTGCGTGAGTATATGTTTTTTAATAGAAATTGATTAATCTTTATATATATGTGAAACATAGAATAAAATAAAACATAAAATCTTTCGGTAACAAAAACCCGAGCCTTATTTATTAGTTCATCTAATAGTGATTTTGTTTTTGTTTAAGAGGAGTTATTCCATATTAAAATTCAGATATTTCAAAAAACAATTAATGAAACACCAGTATAACAATTATATCATTGAAAATATTATAAAAATCAATTATTTCGGATTAATGTCTCCAAAAACTTGACACAATAGTTGGGGTCTTATGAACAAATTGATTTTTATCTGGATAATTACTTCTGTATTATCTTTTTACACAGGAAATGACTATTCACTGTACCTTTAGATTAGAGTACTTTATCTTAATTATAGCTTAAATAATAATTTGAAAAGGCAGAGTTATTGCTTAGATATTATTTGTAATCAAAGTTTTATAAGCGGATATTACACATAAATATGTTTCTAACGCAGGCGCTCCTAATCTCTAATCGTCGATGCCTACATGAAATTATATTTCATTTTTTTCTGACATTACATAAAATCGTGTTTCCCGTATCCATGATAGTCCTATCAGTCATCTGGTCAATCATTGGCAGCTTCAGGGTTGTTTGTATGCACAGCTTGGGTTTTAGTTGAGTTGAATGGACATTTTTCTCTGTGCATCTACTAATAAATATTGTAACTATTAGATGTAAAGTTCCAAAAAAAAATATGCAGAAAAAACCAGATCGAGTTTCTTGCCGTTTCTTCTCGATGACTGGATTGTTTTCCGAACCGGTGGTAGCATTTTTACGTTCATAAGCGCCTTATAAGGGCCTAAATTGAATAAAGAATTTTTGAATTTGAAAATATTTTCATTATCGAATGATTAAGAATTAGTTAGTGATCATTATATGTTCCTTAACTGCTGTAATTCAGTTTTTTTAACTTTATAAATTAAGGCTAAATACCTAATAATAATCATTACTGCGAAATTAGTAAAACGAGTGAGGCATTAAACTTGTATCTGAAGTCGATACTTTATTAGAGCAAGGTTTGGAATGGGGCAGACTATACTTAGTTCAATGTAACCCGAAAAAGACACAAATTTGTGCGTCTACCGCTGAAAATAATCCCTTTGTCGCTTCTCTTCAGTTCGAAACGCTCATTTAGGTACTTCGCCCAGTATCGGAATTCTTGGAGTTGCAATTTCGAGTGAAGTTCAGTTCCGTGGTCATCTGGAAGATAAGGCCAAATTGGCCTCCAAAAAGCTCGATGTGCACAGTAGAGCAAGACAGTATTTCACGTCATTGTCTTAAACTCTACAAAGCTCAGGTACGACCTCATATGAAATACTGTTCTCATCTCTGGGCAGGAGCTCTTCAGTACCATCTTCTTCCGTTCGACCACATCCAATGCAGAGCGTCTCGAATTATCAATAACCAAGTTCTTTCCGATCGACTTGAACTCGACGATCATTGCAAAGAGACGTAGAGTAGAGAGTAGAGTATCTCTTTGCATTTTCTACAGAATTTACCATGGGGAGTGTTCCGAGGAATTGTTCGGATTAATACCTGCTGCTGGATTCCACCATCGTACAATGCGCCATAAATTGAAAATCCACTCTCACCATCTGGATGAATGGCGATCTATGACGGTGCGTTTCGCACGGAATTTATTGCCTGGCACGACTATCCTTTTGAAACAACTTGCCTCTGCGGTACTTCCGGATCGATACGACTTGGGAACATTTAAGAAGAGAGCATACTCATACCTTAAAGGCCGGCAACGCACCTGCGGTTCCTCTGGTATTGTGGGTGTCCATGGGCAGCGGTGACCACTCACCATATCAGGTGACCAGATACTCGTTTGCCCCATATTCCATAAAAAAATAAAAAAATATTACCAACTAAAACAGAAAAATAGTTAGTAGCTCCATTTAAATGCATGGACGTTCCCAGGTTAAATACTACACTTAGTGCTGTACAGCACTGTACTGTTTTACTTAACAAAATATGTTGTGAAATTTGATTTATACATGTATTATTTGATGTATAAATATTGTTTTCAATGAAAATTGACGGTAATTATCGAAACGTCATTTGATAACATACATATTAAAGAGTTACAAAGTCTACATTGTCCAAAAAACTTGGAATTGATGAACTCTGTAACCTCGCTATTAACGAACTTTTCATAGATTTTAAGGATAAACTTGGTATTCAAGAAATTGAACTACCTACATATTTAAATTAAGAAGATAGATACACCCATCTTGGGTGTGATTTACTTAGTTTTTCTATACTCTTACAATATATTATGGCTTATAATGTTTCTTATACTGAAAATAAATTTATACTAAAATAATAGTTTTGTTCTCAACTAGCTTTACCTGTGGCTCTGCTCATGTGAGTTGTAAAATTGTGGCCAGCGTTTTTTTTTTGTAATAAATTTTATTCAATGTTAGACGCCTGCTCCTTAACTTCTCTGACACTTTTGACACTTCCAGACTTCCTCTAATGTCCATTCCAATCCATACTCAAAAAAACTTACGCGGAACCCTAATTTTCCCATACTTTTTTTCGGTAGTAACAGAAAGCAAATATGTTTTTTCCACAAATTCAATCATCTACCAGTAAAACAGTGAATTTAAACGGCTTTTATTCACAAATTCATTAATCAAAAAAATTATTCGAAACCTTAATTATTTTTGAAGAATTAGACACGGAGTAACTTCACCTATCTACCAATAAAAGTCAGTTCAAAATCGATTCATTCGATCCGGAGATACGCCAGCGCAAACAGATAGACAGACAAAAGTTGTCTATTTAGCAAAAAAATTGTTATTTTGATATTACAAACAGAAACTTCAATTTTATTTATGAGTATAGATTAGCTTATAGTATAGATAGCTTCCAACAGACGTGACAGCTAAAACATTTGAAGCGGAATTAAAAAAAGTATCGTTGACAACATTAGTCTTTACAAGAGATTTCCGTGAAGTAACGCCTTCATCAATTGATTCAATTGAATATAAAAGAAGTAAACATTTTTGTTCTATTCGCCTTCGCAAATAATTAATGCAATCACTTGGTTATTTATGACGGAAATATTTATCTTGTAGGCGCAAGTACATTTAAAATATTGTCTCCTAATATAATGATAATAATCTCGACTCTTCTCGTTTGGGTTATTTTCCGAACCGGTGGTAGTGTATTGACGTTCAAAAGCGCCTTCTTAGGACCTAAATTAAATAAAGTTTTTTTTTTTTTTAATAAGCAATCCTTACTCTTTCCATTATATTAAAGTCAACTATATCTCTGTCTATCCGTTACTTGACTCATAACTTAAGAACTACTGAACCGATGTACATGATTTGTTTATTAAACCATAGATACATTTTTTGGTTAGGTTTTGGTATATATGTTTGTAGTTGGTAAGGTGTATAAATATATACAGATTAACAAAAATTATAGGAAAAAATAATGACCATTAACATGTCCTTTCTTACATCCTTAGATCATATAAAAGACGTCTATATTCTGCCTGTATTTGAATAAACAAACAATAAATATTGTGTCCAATACTTATGTTTCTGGAAATAAATAATTTGAAATTTGATTTAAATTGAATATAGGTAAAGGTAAACAAGGTGTAAAAGGCTGCAAACATATTAAACAAAAAAATATGTGTGTTTTTTTAATGATTTCAGACGATAATAAGGACTTACTTCACGAGTAAAATGGTTAAACTTGATGTATTTATCGAAATTTATCATATATTTCATTATTGATTTTAACATTTTTTTTAGACGGTTTAAGCTCAGTGCTTTGACTACAATCTCACCTGATGTTAAGCGACGATTTGCTCCAGGATGGTAAACATACTAAGCCAAAGGTACTGGTTCTCAAGCGATGCTACCGAAACACATTTATTGGTATTTGGCGAAAGGTTTTCAAACCTGAGGAAGGTTGCTACCCAGGCGGACATTATTAGAAAATACCTTATCACCATGCTATGGTTTCCTCACGATGTTTTCCTACGCCGAAAGCTCAGACTATTTTAGAGTTGGACAGGTTGGCTTGAACCCGGGTCCATAGACGCGGATTCCGACCGCATTATCCACTGCGCCATCATCGCCTAATGATAACCTTGATGACCTTTGCATGAGCTGTTAGATAAAATGTTTAAAATAAATATACAAGTCAGCTAGTACCTTTTTTTTTTTTTGACGAGGGGAATGCATTTACGCACTACCCTTACCTATTGCATTAGCGAGACCGGAGTCCCCCAATGCAATAGGTAAGGAGGCACGGAGGGACGACTCAGTTAGCTAGTACCTACTCAAACAATCCGAACAAATATCTAAGGCCAAGCTAAATTTAATCAACTTGGTGACGTAATATGAAAATAGTATGAATCATTAATAATTATAATTGAAAAACAAGCAAAAAATATCGAATATATCTCAATATTATACGTATAAATGTTAACACATGGATTATCTTGAGTGCTTATTGTATTAAATCAACGAATACTTGAAAAAAAAAGATAAAATATCTTTGCAATAGATTCACCTACTTAATAAATTTATATTAATCATTAATTAACCAATTTTATCGAGGTATTTGATAATTGAATATTAGTTTGAACAACAGCTACAGTATGCCAACTATAAGATAGCGCTCAGAGATAAATTATAAAATTTATACTTTTGCAGCCAATCGTATGTTCTTTTTTTAATTATTTTTCTTTAATTATGAATAAACTATATGAAGATATTTTTTTTTTTGGTTCCATTTATTCCTTTTTAAGGAAAAGGCTACTAGTACCTTTACTAGTAGACCATGCAGCCAAGTCAGACGTTAGGAACACTATCAATAAATGAATTGCCATAATATTGAAGAGAAAAAAATTATAAGTAAACATTGCTCCCGTAATTACCATTTATATCCCCCTTTTCCCTATAGTATCAAAAATAAGCATGGAATTAATTGCCTCCCTTTCAAACTTGAATTTTATACGTCTATTCTACGAATAAAGTATCACCGTATTATTATCACCCTCGGATTTAGAGGGAGGAGGCTCCACCTGCGGGACAGTTTCAGGGGGTGCCAAAGACATCTATACTAATTAATAAAATAGAAGGGTCTGTTAGTAATGTCAAAATTTTTTTTTTACTAAATAGCATTGAATAGTATTTTTGCTAAACAAATGTGAAACAAATGGCAACTCTAACAACTTCCGCCTTTGAAAAATAATATGTACCATTTAAATTATTATATGAGCTTTATTACTCAATTTTCACGTGAGTTTTAGAAGATAACTTTTACACACTGTAATATTTTGTCACAACTATTATTTTAAATCATACTGTGAAAAGTGTCATGTTTGCACTTTGCACATTGCACTGAAATACTGTGAATTATTTATAAAGAACTTTAACAATTTTCAAGGTCTAAGGTCGGCGACGCATCGATAATACTCCTGATATTGCAGTAGTCCTTAGGCGACGGTAGCCATTTACCATCAGATGGGCCGTCTGCCTGTACGCGGTTCAGCGATATAAAAAATGAAACGAAATAATGTCAGTGCCCATGCAATCAAAAGAGGCCGTTCCATGCCGTTTCGTTCATCACAGAACTTTACTGTACATATTAATGTAAGATAGAACTAGCTGTTCTTGTGTATCATATTTACCATTCTGCACAAATCTGCCATTTAGTCTGTAAATAATCAATTCACTGAATTAGACTCATTTTTTTTTCTTACTGGCTCTACATTATTTTTGTTACTAATAGAAATCAAAGATACTTCTCAAAAATTTTCTAACAGTTACCAGTACAACTGCACATTGAATCGTATTAATATAATATTATTAAAAATATATTTATTAAAAATCTTGTGACAATTGTTAAAGGGCTGAATTGGAAATGCTAGACAGCGTAATAAAACCAAAGTGGTATGAACATAAGTTGCTACCATTATATCGTTAGTTTTCGAGGAAGAATGACGGAAATACCAAGTCATATTTTCGTCTGTTTTGCATAAGTAAAGTGAGCACGAGCTACAGTTGTCCCTTTCGCGCTTTATTTCGGTAAGTTTGGTTTTGAGTGAGGGGAGTGAGGCACTAATGTATATGTAGATGAGTGATGCGGCATAGTCGATTATTGAAATTATATCGAATCTCTAGTATTCTATGTTATTTCTCATATCGATATTTTTGATGTCTTCAGTTCGTGCGCTGTGATACGATACATACTTATAAATGTATGAGAATATTTTAACTTTCAAATCAACAACGATGAAATAAGCATTTATAATCTGATCTAATTGTGATGTAAAAGGATTAAGTAATGAAAGTAAAACCAAATTACGTTGATAAAAACATTATTATCTTGCTGCACTCCTATAAAACTTATTTAGTCTGCACTTATGTCGAAAGCTAGTTATTTTTCTAATCTTCAGTATTCTAATAAAATTACGATTCTTTGTTTTTTTTTCTTACCTTGCTAATGCTGTTGACCGGAAGGACCTTTACAGCTTTGATGTTACTTTAGGGGCGAGTGCTGAAATGGATGATGGAGATAAAATTGGGAACTTCAGGGCGATCACTATTTTATTATCAGTGTAATATGATCATAGAAAATTAGATTATAATAGTATCTAGGATCTAATTTTAACATTTGTTCCGAATTGTATAAACATTTTAATTTGCTTAGTATGTTGTTTAATTGCTTAATAGTTATAATAGAATGGTGCATAAAATTAGTGCGACTAAAAACTAAAATGTTTTCTAATCTAATAATTTCTAGGTATAGGTCTTGAACGTTGTCACTTAACACGTTAAATAGCTAAACAAGCTAATATATTGTATTATATTATTACCACTCGTTTAATAACTGCCATAGATTTTACGAGCTTTTGCTGATTACTACTCAAATTATTATGCCATTGTTGAACCGTCATATCTTTTAAAAGGTGCTTTTTAAAACTAGCTGATAGCTCTTTATCGTTTTTCTGCAAAATTTGAATAACTTTTTCGAATCACAGAGCATCGGTATTGTCGAGATTACCTATAATACTTTTTAATTATAACGGACATGAATTGGCGAACGACTGAACAGCGCTGCTACTGTAGCATCAACATTGGTGTCATCATAAGAATCTTGCATGCCTTAATAGGTGTACTAATGTAAAAATATAATCTATGTGCTATTGTTATCACTATTCCTAAAGCCGGCTATGCAGACTTCAACAGTCCTGTATCACTGTGATCTAAAGAGGACCATTGTGATCGCGTCCCACTGTTGAAGCCTGCAAACTTATAGCCTAGATGTACTGTAGACTCTTTAAAATCCGCAAACATAAACAGTAATTTATATTTATTTCGATAATTTCGTAAGCATGACATCTGTAACTGACTGTGCCCACAAGGAACTGCTATATTCTATACCCCGCTTTGCCGTACAATGTACGTGTTCCAGCTTACGCGTCTGTTTTGACTTTAACACTATATCACTAAGTCGAATGAACGCAGTGTTGCCAACGGCTAAATTCCAAATTATCGTATTTCTGCGTATGAATGTAATGTTCTTTGCTGAAGATTTTTGTACATTACTTAATAAGAGCTGAAACTTATTGTATATTTACACAGTTACTATTGTACATAGCACCAGTGGCTGAATTATTGCATAGGTTAACGATGCTGAATGGCATTTAGTTTGTTTATAGTATTTTTATAGGGATCGCAATCGCTATTGGTCAAAAATAACACGTCATTAAAAATGTAAAATTGAATATCTATTCAATAGTTCAGATTTAGTATGTTTAGAATCATTATATAATTTGTAGAAATAGGTGCAGATAATAATATCATAGATTACAATAATTATAAAAGTCAAATTATTGATGTAATAGTAATAACAGTACATCAAAGACAGAATTAAAAAAAAAACTATTTTCAGGGTAATCTATCTATTCTGGTAACACTTCATAAAAATTCGCATAAATACTTTGAAATACAAATAGAGACTCAAAGACGAAGAGCGGCAACGTCGCATGAAATGAAGCGTGAGCTGGCAACGTGGCAATTATAATTTAGCTCAATAGGGAAATTGGGGAATAGCTAATCTAATTACTTTTTGCGTATTATTAAGATTCTGACGTCATCATATTTAGATAGGCTTATATTCAATATGAAACACTCAGCGACACATCTCATCCCAATAGGTAATCATTTATCGTGTTACGATTCTTTGTATGGGTATCAGCAGTATAGTATATTTTATAAGTCTTTGCTATTACTATTTATTTTTGATGAAAATGTTTAAAACACGAAATAAATGTAATCCGCGTTGATGACAGACGTCAAAACAAACTGCCATTCAAGATAGGCAATAATTACATCATTACACTTTTTGTTGAAATTTTATAAAAAATTATTTATATTATTTATAATTATTTTCTATTTATATGTCATGGTAAATTATTTATTGATATAAAAATAAATATTTCTTGTTTTCCTTATTTATTTACGTAAAATATATAAAAAGTTTTTCCTTTGCTTTATCTGTGCCAATCAAAAGGATTCGCGTTATCAAGAGTGATTTCATTGATGAAATTTTCGAAAATTTTCCGATGAGGTCACAAAGATAAAAACCTTTTTCGGGAATATGCCGAAATGAGAACTGGGAGCTTAAATATATAGCAGTCATAAAATTTAAAATATTATTTAAACGCCATCTCATAACAACACAATGCGTTTCTTTGTAAGTTACCATCATGTTATCTGTCACAAAGCGCATAAATAGTGGTAAATCATCGATGTTTTTCAATAAAAATGAACATTTCAAAAGCAATGTATTTTTATAATATATATATATAAAATAAATAAAATAGTACACAATTTTCGGTAAATTTTAACGATAACATAATTTACATACTAACGTCTCAATTACTTATTTTAAGTTTGCAGGCTGTGAATAAAATAAGACGGGAATTTGAACTATTCGCGTCTGAAGATTTTTTAAATGGGATTAGCTATCTTATATAATAATTTATCTATGATACCACGCAATACAACAATGATTAATTTTTAATTTACACTCTAGAATCATGTAAAGTAAATCTAATTTAATTATCTCTTTTAACAAAACAGTTTATTTAGAATATTATTTATTATTAGCTCGATGTAGACCAGTTCCTGCGAATACATGGTAAACTAGAAAATATTAGATGTGATGTGGAGTAAATAAGGATAAAAAAGTGGATTTCAGAAATCACAATTATATTTATGTAATATTTTTACAAGAGTAAATACAGCAAATCAAAATAACAATACCAAGAATTACGTGTAACGTCATTATAAAATTTTTAAGGTATGAAGTTTCTCAAATATTTCACAACAGTATCCAAAACTGAGGAATCATCTGAGCCTGTTATTTTAGGCTCAGAAGCCAGCATTGCGTTTGTTATATTAGGAGCTGAGGTGGTGATGTTGCTGATTGGTCCAGTAACTGGAGGACGAGGTGTCGTTCCGTTTGTTATATTATGACCTGGAGTAGTGATGTTACTGATTGGGCCAGTCACTGGAGGACGAGGTGTCGTTCCGTTTGTTACATTATGACCTGGAGTAGTGATGTTTACTGATTGGGCCAGTCACTGGAGGACGAGGTGTCGTTCCGTTTGTTACATTATAACCTGGAGTAGTGATGTTGCTGATTGGTCCAGTAACTGGAGGACGAGGTGTCGTTGCGTTTGTTATATTATGACCTGGAGTAGTAATATTGCTGATTGGTCCAGTAACTGGAGGACGAGGTGTCGTTCCGTTTGTTATATTATGACCTGGAGTAGTGATGTTACTGATTGGGCCAGTCACTGGAGGACGAGGTGTCGTTCCGTTTGTTACATTATGACCTGGAGTAGTGATGTTACTGATTGGGCCAGTCACTGGAGGACGAGGTGTCGTTCCGTTTGTTACATTATGACCTGGAGTAGTGATGTTGCTGATTGGTCCAGTAACTGGAGGACGAGGTGTCGTTGCGTTTGTTATATTATGACCTGGAGTAGTAATATTGCTGATTGGTCCAGTAACTGGAGGACGAGGTGTCGTTCCGTTTGTTATATTATGACCTGGAGTAGTAATATTGCTGATTGGTCCAGTAACTGGAGGACGAGGTGTCGTTCCGTTTGTTATATTATGACCTGGAGTAGTGATGTTACTGATTGGGCCAGTCACTGGAGGACGAGGTGTCGTTCCGTTTGTTACATTATGACCTGGAGTAGTGATGTTACTGATTGGGCCAGTCACTGGAGGACGAGGTGTCGTTCCGTTTGTTACATTATGACCTGGAGTAGTGATGTTGCTGATTGGTCCAGTAACTGGAGGACGAGGTGTCGTTCCGTTTGTTACATTATGACCTGGAGTAGTGATGTTACTGATTGGGCCAGTCACTGGAGGACGAGGTGTCGTTCCGTTTGTTACATTATGACCTGGAGTAGTGATGTTGCTGATTGGGCCAGTCACTGGAGGACGAGGCGTCGTTCCGTTTGTTACATTAGGAACTGGAGTAGTGATGTTGCTGATTGGGCTAGTCACTGGAGGACGAGGTGTCGTTCCGTTTGTTACATTATGACCTGGAGTAGTGATGTTGCTGATTGGGCCAGTCACTGGAGGACGAGGTGTCGTGCCGTTTGTCACATTATGACCTGGAGTAGTAATATTGCTGATTGGTCCAGTAACTGGAGGACGAGGTGTCGTTCCGTTTGTTACATTATGACCTGGAGTAGTGATGTTGCTGATTGGGCCAGTCACTGGAGGACGAGGTGTCGTTCCGTTTGTTACATTATGACCTGGAGTAGTGATGTTGCTGATTGGGCTAGTCACTGGAGGACGAGGTGTCGTTCCGTTTGTTACATTATGACCTGGAGTAG
This sequence comes from Samia ricini, assembly GCA_014132275.2. Classification (NCBI taxonomy): domain Eukaryota; kingdom Metazoa; phylum Arthropoda; class Insecta; order Lepidoptera; family Saturniidae; genus Samia; species Samia ricini. Next base: position 10,150,669 of record AP028159.1, read on the forward strand.
TGATGTTGCTGATTGGGCCAGTCACTGGAGGACGAGGTGTCGTTCCGTTTGTTACATTATGACCTGGAGTAGTGATGTTTACTGATTGGGCCAGTCACTGGAGGACGAGGTGTCGTTCCGTTTGTTACATTATGACCTGGAGTAGTGATGTTGCTGATTGGGCCAGTCACTGGAGGACGAGGTGTCGTTCCGTTTGTTACATTATGACCTGGAGTAGTGATGTTGCTGATTGGGCCAGTCACTGGAGGACGAGGTGTCGTTCCGTTTGTTACATTATGACCTGGAGTAGTGATGTTACTGATTGGGCCAGTCACTGGAGGACGAGGTGTCGTGCCGTTTGTTACATTATGACCTGGAGTAGTAATATTGCTGATTGGGCTAGTCACTGGAGGACGAGGTGTCGTTCCGTTTGTTACATTATGACCTGGAGTAGTGATGTTGCTGATTGGGCCAGTCACTGGAGGACGAGGTGTCGTTCCGTTTGTTACATTATGACCTGGAGTAGTGATGTTACTGATTGGGCCAGTCACTGGAGGACGAGGTGTCGTGCCGTTTGTTACATTATGACCTGGAGTAGTGATGTTACTGATTGGGCCAGTCACTGGAGGACGAGGTGTCGTTCCGTTTGTTACATTATGACCTGGAGTAGTAATAGTGCTGATTGGTCCAGTAACTGGAGGACGAGGTGTCGTTCCGTTTGTTCCATTATGACCTGGAGTAGTGATGTTACTGATTGGGCCAGTCACAGGAGGACGAGGTGTCGTGCCGTTTGTTACATTAGGACCTGGAGTAGTAATGTTGCTGATTGGGTCAGTCACTGGAGGGTGAGGCGTTGTTGCGTTTGTTGCGTTAGTAGGATATAATGTTGAATTAGCCAGATTAATCTCAACTGGAAGTGTATCATCTGTACCACATATAACAGAGACTTCATCATTTAATTTAGGGCAGTCTTCGCAAACGTAGCATGGTAAGCAATCACCTGAAAAGATAATAATTAAGAATTAATTGTTGTTTTTTTTTTTTAATTTAATTACAATGATAATAATAGTTAGCTATTAGTCATTTACTATCTTGTTTTGTTTATACTATTATCTATGACCCCGCGGCTGCGCTCGCGTTTTATGTAAATTTTCACTGCGTATAGTTTTTAATTATATTATGCGGAACCCTGATTATTTGCAAAAAATAAAATTACTCTAAGTTACGTTGAGTAAATACAGCTATCAATCAAAAAAGTCCTTTTAAAATCGGTCCAGCCGTTCCGGAGAGTTCCCGAAACAAACAGAAAGACAAAAAATAAAATAAAAATTGTATTTTTGGTGTAGGTATCGTATACACATTCGTATCTATTAAGTAAAAAAAAATGTATTTTCAGATTACAAACAGACACTTCAATTTTATTTTTTACAAGCTGTGTGTTCTTATATGTTCTTCACTGCGTTTTAATTTTTTTTTTACGGAACCCTAATATTTTTTTAGTACTAAGATAAAGTAAAATAAGTTCTCATAAATCCAAGCACTTGCCCATAAAACTGTGCATTGAATCGGATAGATAGATAAATGGTTTAAAATTTCCACGCGTTCTTTTTTTTCCATTTCTTTGTTACGTAATTAAGAGAAAGAGTCTGACAGCACAATCGTAGTAATCGTAGAATGAGTTCTTGATATTTTAGCAACTTTTAAAAGTTTTATATCATTATTACTTTTTCAATATTTAAAAAAATGCTCCAGGTAGAATAGTATCAACAGCGACAACATATATGAAAGCATGTAGTTGCTTTTATGAACAAAGATTAACTTTATTAATATAAATGTCGTAATCGTAGCGTAATCGCTGTTTAACTTGCGAAAGAATTAAAAGAAGCAAACATAATTACTGAACTCTTGCTTATCGATATCAATATGTTCGATTTTAAAACAATTCTTATAAACATTGTTAATATTTGCCCTTATAATATACGCCATATTAGCGTAATTATGTCTTAATGTTTACACACATTTTATTTTAATCTGATCAATGCCTTTTATTGATGAGAAAAATGATGTAATGACTATTACCTAGTACCTATCTTGTTATTAGTTAGTTATTAGTACATTATCTCCGTCATTGTTATCTATACTAATAAATCGAATTGCGGTGACTGCTTGTAATGTTAAAATAACATTTTTTTGTACCAAATACATATGAATGTATAACGATACCAAAAATAAATATTTTATAATTCTGTTCGTCTGTTTGTTCTGGGTAATCTCCTGAACGGATGGACCTATTTTGACTTAGCTTTTTTTGGTAGATAGCTAAAGTTACTCCGTGTAACTTAGGGTATTTTTGATGTTCGAAAGTAATTAGGGTTCCGCGTAAAAAATGAAACTCACAAAACAATTCAATAAAATCCGATTCAATGCAGTTTTACGAGTAAGTGTTTGAATTAATTCAAAAAATTCAGAAATATTTCTAATTTATTTTAGGACTAAAAACCTTGTAGGAAAATAAGTAGGGTTCCGTATAAAAAAATTAAAACGCAGTGAAAAACACATGACGCTCTCGGGCAGTCGCGGGCACACAGCTAGTGTTTTTTATAAAATTAAACTATTTAACTTAAAAAAAATACTCATATTATTTTCAAGTTTTTTCCACCCTAATTTCATAGTCTCGGCGCCTTTTACCGTATACCTCAATTGATGTATAACTAATGAAGTATCATTTTTAAATACGCTGATGGCACATTATGCTACGGAATTTTAGCTTGGGTGGGGGTTAATGCTGAATCTCAACTCTAAAAGTTCTTTTTTTTTATTAAAAGATACGTAGATATCACTTTTAATGTGTTGACTGTCTAAACTCTATGACCCGCTATTTTATTTCGGACGCCATCTTGTATTTGTAGTTTTTCATGGCGAAGGTATCTACTGTATTCTACAAGTAAGCCATTTTATTTGAGATCTATATTATTCAATAATATGTAATCTGACATTTTGTGACGGCAGCCATTTTGGGTTTACAATGATATTACAATACATAATTGTATTGTCATCAGAACTTTAGGTGTATGCCAAACTTCATATCAGTCGGTTTACAAGTAGGGACTAAAATTTCAATTATTAGATTTAAAACAGTTTAGATCTCTGAACTGATTTAGCTTGTAACATCATGCTACGTGATAAACACGATAAAAAGAGTTTAACAATACATTAAAAAAAACTACGTTTAAAAAACTAATAAGTATAAAATAACTTATTAAAGATTTAATTTAATACACCTCTTACGCAAACCTAATATACTTTTAATATATCGATTACCCATAAAAATGAGACAATATGAAAACAATGGAAAGTTGGCATAAACGGGGTTAATATTAATAAAATACTATTATTTGTTTGTGCTATAACCATTATTAGGTAATAGGTTTGAAGCCGGTGCCAGTATATTTGTGGCCCTGAAAAGGACCTTTTGGATTGCGTATTGTAACAACTACACAACACGACTGTTAAAAGACACGAAAGTCACGCGCGACGAGTTTAAGTACCTACTATTACATTGAGCTTGGCACCGAATTCAAACCTATCAATAGGTAGCACATACAAATAATAGTATTTTATGAATATTAAAGGTATTAGGATTGCATAAGAATGTATGAAATTAAATCTTTATTAAGTTTTTTAATACTTTTTAGTTTTTAAAGTCAGTTTTTTTATACGCAGTTGTTTTTATTTTTTACTTTTTAGTGTCTAGATAGGTTTTTCTGTAAACTACAGTAGGATTTTTCTACGTTACATGAGGTAGACTATATATAACATTTCGTTGCTTTTTATTGTCATATATTAAATAGTAATTTTTCATTAGTCATGTCTAATGTCCATGTTGTGCCAACTCCTATAAAAATCGGTGACTCTACTCTCGAAGTTGTTGACAGTTATATATAACTGGGACAAACAGTCCAGTTAGGTAGATTCAACTTCGAGAAACAGCCCAACAAGCCCAACTTAGCTGAGCCGCGTTTGGGAAGCTACGCCTAATCTTCTCACCCGAAATACCGCAGTGTCTCAAGATGAAAGTCTTCGACCAGTGTGTTGCCAGTAATGACGTACGGCACTGAAACGTGGTCGCTCACAATGGGCCTAATAAAAAACTGAAAGTTGCTCAAAGGACAATGGAGAGGTCTATGCTTGGAGTTACACTGCGTAATCGAATCAGGAATAAGGAGACCCGTAAAAGAACCAAAGTAACCGATATAGCCTGAAGAATTGCTAAACGTAAGTGGCGGTGGGCTGGACATGTTGCTCCCAGAACCGATGCCCGATGGGGTCAAAGGGTTCTCGAATGGCTACTATGCACCGGAAGACGTAGCGTGGATAGGCACCCCACAAGGTGGACCGACGACCTGGTGAAGGTTGTGGGAATCCGCTGGATGCGGGTAGTGCAAGACCGGTCGTCGTGGAGATCTTTTAGGGAAGACCTATGTTCAGCAGTGGACGTCTTTCGGTTGAATGGATGGATGGATTTTTTTTAAGTAGGTCTGGGTAGGGCTACGAAAGGTGCCGCGTGCCTTAAACAATATAGATCCCAAAAAACTCCTAAAAAAAGCCGTACACAAACTAAAATTATATCATCCACGTAAACAAAAATGTTCATAAAATGAAAACTACTGGGCAAAACTATGTTACATGTTTATGGGACATAGCAACTATTCCGCATCAAACTAAAGATAATCACGTAAATCGGATCATAAATCTCAGCGTAATAGGTGTACATACATAAAAAAAAAAACAATCGAATTGAGAACCTCCTCCTTTTCGAAGTCAGTTAAAGATGTATAACTGAACTTAAAGTATTCAGACGTTGCAAAACATTTTAACTTTCTTTTAATCTAAGAAATAATTAAATTTAAATGTAATTTATTTTATAATTTAAAGTGCTTAGGTGAATTTAAAATTAGCTAATTATAATGATTGATGTATTAGAATGATTTAGTCAATATATTTAATTTTATTAGTAAGTTATAAAACCAAATATGTCACTTATTAAAAAAGAGATCACAATAACAACTCTCGTTTGTTTCAAATATAACACAATATACTAACTACTCATTAGTATCATTTTTTTCACACACTGCAGACTCTTTTTTTGTTGTCAATTTTATTTGGCATGTTATATAATTCTTTACTTTACTAAATATAGAGACACAAAAAAAAAGCGACTTACATCTACGCGAGCCTAAAAACTTTTTTTTAATATATATTACAATATTTTCTTTTTTCCCCTTAACTATACATGGGTTAGTTGATTTTATTATTTGTATTTTATTATTATTATTTTTTCATGCTTTTCTCCAAACCCTAGTTACATCCCCAAGACTACCTTGTGACTTTAACACTGTTATCAATTACGTAATATCAAGCAATGATCATAGAAAAAATATTCTACACTCACCGTTTTTTGAGGCACTTATTATGACCAATATGACAAAATATATTGATTTGCTCATTGTTGCGAAACTACATCGCCCTAACAGTTGTTCGTCTATATATGTAATTCAGTCACAGAGTTATCATTACTGTTATCTACAATTAATTATTGATAAATAATGATGTTAAAAATTATCATTTGGCAAATTAAAAAAATAAGTTACAAAGAGCTTTATTTTTTTTTAATATATCTATTAACGCGGGGTAGTGATTTTGATACGATTTTCTAGCAAGTTTCTGATATTACCTTTGAATTCAAATTATATGTAGGTAAGTAATATTTCTACTACATTTTACTTGTGCACAAAAACGAAATATTGACATGTAAAACGTCACAAATATTAATTAATATAGGATCAAATATTTTAAGTTTATTAATTAAAACCAAATCACTACACGATAGACTAAGATTCCGTCAAAACTACCTTATACTTTTTTCAAGTGAGAAATAACTATATTATAAAAAAAAATATATTTTTATAAAATTATGAAGGTAAAAAAAAAGTATACAAAGACAATACTAGCAAAGCATAAATGATTTTCTTCTTCATTGTTATGGAAATCTGTATACATATAATTTTGCCACTTCATGTGGATAGCGATATTTTTTTTCAATGTTATATTAACGCTTCAACATCCCCCCAAAGGACAAACATTTTAATAGAACTTTCCAGAGAGATATTGTGGCATTTGCTGTTATGATTAAAAATAACACTTTTAAATTATTGTCGACGTATATTGGCCTCACCGATGTTTATATCTGCGAAATTTCGCGCATGTATTATATTGCAGAATTTATTCTAATTTTTTATTACTTAAACTACTGAATAAAGTTTTCAAACTGTATAGTACAAATTTTAATAATATGTCTCGATAGTGTACGAATTTCACTCCGGCTAAGTTTCACCAACCGTACTGGACACAATAACTAAATTATATCACACAAAATACAAGCGAAATTACATAGTGTATGATCAAACGCCCCAAATTATTGAATAAAAAATTAGATCTGTGATCCTGCCAATGTCCGGTTTTAATGTTTTATTGTATTATTATTATTAAGTTTTGACAGACGTGGTGATTTTATACAGCGGGATTGTTTTGCATTCATGATAAACAATAAACAGTTGTTCTACAGAGATACTGCACTGTAAAGCATTCTTTAAATTTTGTATAACCCCGTAATATAGTTAACCTTGGTAGATACTAACCTTCGAAACATAACTGTTTTGCTAATCGGCGAATTTCACATTTTCCAATGCTTCTTAAAGTTCATTGCTTCCTTAATAGTTTTCATTAATAACATAATGAACGTGTGGTCCCGGCTAAGAATAGAACAGCACCACCTTCCCGTGGGTGTTGTAAAAGGCGACTAAGGAATAATTTAGGGGATGGGCTTCCTATGAGCATCACAACCACCTTTTTTTTTTTTTGACGAGGGTAATGCATTTACGCACTACCCTTACCCATTGCATTAGTGAGACCGAAGTCCCTCAATGCAATGGGTAAGGGGGTGCGGAGGGAGGTCTCCGCACCATAGTGGGTATTTCTGGGCGAGAGTCGCCCGGAAATACCCACTAAAACCCCCCGGGGCCGTCCGCCGCATTTGGGAGGGGGGCGACACGGGGTGGCTTTCGCAGTAACCGCGTCGCCCCCTGCGGCGAACACACCGGGCCTCGTCCGTGCAATGGCCCAATGGGGATGGGGGAGGAGAATGCCCCCCCACCTCTTCGCCCGTTCCCCCGAATGGAGGCATGAGCATCACAACCACCTGACTTCGATCGCCAACCTGCCTGCCAAGCGTGGCGATTATAGCAATCCCCTTTTGGGGAGACCTATGTTTTACAGTGGACGTCTTTCGTTTGACTGGATGGATAGTATTTCACCATCAAAATTTTTTATTCATGTTAATAATTGCCGTATTTGTATTTTATGCAAAACTAAAAATTTTAGTTTAATAAGTAGGTAAAAAATTATGAGTTAAAAATTTTTTCTTCTATTCAGCTTTTAGAAAGTTTCAAGGAAACTCAACGATATTATTTAATCTTATTTTTCGAGGAAAATCACATGGTATAATCTGATATTATATATAATCAATGACACTATGTAGATGAACGTTTTATCATATTTGTTTTAATAATTACGATGTGATAGATAACACAAATTAATTTTAATCCGCTTTCGGTTTATTACTTATTTATAAGGAAGGATATCTATATGAAGACTTCTGTTTCAGGTATTTGTAACAATACTGATGTCTGATCTTGGTAATTCCTGAAAAAATATTCAGAATCTACTTAGATAATGCGTTTTCTCTGCCATAATAAAATGAATCATGTACGATTTTATGATATTCTGTTCGTAATTTTATGTGCAATGAATAATATGTAATTGTAATGAATAATAATATGTTTCTTCGAAAAAATTATTAGTTAATATATTATTAAATAGTTTTCTGATAAGTATAAATCATAAATAATTGACATCGTTGGTAGGTAATCATAATACCATATACTTTCTGTATCTATCTTTACAGTAATTTCAATGTCTATACTAAAAAATAAAATTGTAGCGCCTGTTTGTAATATCAAAATAACAACTTAATACCAAAAACACGTTTTTTTTTTATATTTTTGTCTGCCTGCCTGTATGTCTGTCTATCTGTTTGCTTGATCCAGCTAATCTCCGAAATGTGTGGACCCCTTTTGATGTAACTTTTTTTTGGGCAGATAGCAGAAATTATTCCGCATGAAAAAATTAAAACTCATGATATTGTGAATAAATTTAGATTCAATGCACAGTTTTACTGGCAGATGTTTGAATTTGTGAGAAATATCCTTTTGCTTTCTTTTGGTACTAAAATGAATATCAGGAAAATTATTAGGGCTCCGCAAAAAAAAAATTAGAACATAAGAAATTGTGATAAAAAAACGACACAATGGTTAGTTGTGCAAGTGCTTAATTTGTAAAAAATATGTGTTAATATTTATGAGAAATATGGTTCAGTGATATCGTTAACTTTTTTGAGTTTTTTTTTTGTTGGAGCACTCGAGAATCATTCGGGAGGATGGCTTAGTTGGTAGTTTGATCGGATTTCGCGTCGATGGACGTAGGTTCAAACTCACCTATCCAACTCTAAAATCGGCCTGAGCTTTCAGTGGGTAGCCTGGGTAGCTACCACACTCAAGTTCAAAAACCTGAAGCCAAATACCGAATAGGTGTGTTCCGGCAGCATTTCTTGAGAACCTGTACCTAGGCTTAGTGTGTTTACCATCCTGGACCAGATCGTCACTTAACATTAGGTAAGATTGTGTCAAAGCACTGTCTATAGCCTGTAAAAAACCATAATGGGTTTGAGATTTCGGTGAAGGAAACCATAGCATGGTAGTAGGGCATTTTCTAATAATCGCCCGGCGCACCTTACCCTTAAGTTTGAAAATTAAATTTATTATTTTTTTATAAACATTTTTCTTAAGCTTTATAAAACTTTCTGGTTTTTTTTTTTCTTGACACATTTCATATTTGAAAATTATACTATTATGTTGCCGACGTAGGACTAAATTGAATATTTAATACCAAATCATTAAGAACAGTTTTCCGACAAAACAAATAATCTATACGAATAAATAAAATTGAAGTGTCTGTTTGTAATGTCAAAATATTCTATTTTTACTAAATATGTATGAATGTGTATACGATACCTACACCAAGACACAATTTTTAAATTTTTGTCTGTCTGTCTGTTTTATCCGGGGAATTTCCGGAACGACCGTTTTTGACGGGACATTTTTTGGTAGACAGCTAAAGTTACTCAGCGTAAAAAAAATTAAAACTCATAAAAAGTGGAATAAAAACCGATTCAATATATAGTTTTACGGGCAAGTGTTCCAATTTATGTTTTTTTTTTTACTTTATCTAAGTAAATAAATAATTAGGGTTTCGGAGTAAAAAAAATTAAAACACAGTGAAGAATATATTAAATGCGGGCGCAGCCGCGGGTACACAGCTAGTAAAAAATAAACAGACTCATAATAGAAATAATTTGTTTTATTTAAAACACACAAACATACATAAGACATAATTATAAATTATGATAAACAAAAAAACAGTACACTTAAAATCGTTAAATAAATCAAACAATTACAGAGTATAATAATTACAGGCAAGCTCTAGAATTTTTTTAATAGCTGACGTCAAATACATGTGAGCGTAGAACATGATATTTATACAATCGAGTATCAAAATCATTTTAATATTAATAAAGTGATAAAGGTGTCGTTATAATTAATAGAAGTAGAGATAGTTGCGTGGTAAAGGCCGAGTTACACTTATCTGTGGTACAAGTTTGACAGGCTGTCACCATCGGGTCGGTAGCCGTGTCGTCGCATATGGTTTTATTTGAAGTTTGCAGTCTAGAAGCACAGCCTCGAACGATCTGCTTTTTCAAATTCACTAAACAAAGGAAATGTTCAAATTGAGAACAACGAATGTAACTAACAATCCTTATTATTATTTTTTTCGATTTGACTTATTGTTTCGCCACACAGCGGATGGTTGGGGTGTCACCGCGATATTTCTATAGAAGCGAGCCGTGGGGAAAAAACCAGCGGTGCGCGACCTCTTCTGGTTTTCGTCAAACAGCAAACTTGTCGGGACACCAGCGCGATATTTCTATAGAAAACATCGAGTCGATGCGAGCCGAGCGCGAGTCGTGCGCGACCTGTTCTGTAGTGAAATAGCGCTAGCGTCCAAACCTACCAGCTGTATGGCGAAACCATTCTATAGTAAAAACGTATTGGCGTCCCGACTCGCTCGCTTTATGACTAAAACTTAAATGATGTTGACTGAAACGGCCTTGACATTTATTGTTGTGTAAATGTTTTTCACATTCGTTGGAAAATAAAGAACTCGACATTTCTTGGTAATTTTATTCGGCATACACTACAGACTACGTAGACTAGATCGTTTATCTGATATCCTTATATCTATAAAATACGTAGGTACTTCAAACAATTAAATAACTCACGTAAAAATGATATCGCTATGGGTATTATTGCTCACAATCACATTGAATCATCAAACCTATTACGGAGCCACACGAAGGTTCGAGCACACTATTTACCTCTACCTTTATCTCTCTTATTCTTGAATTTAATTTAATTAAAACACTGATCTATTTAATAATTATACGTATAATCATCGGATTTATTTTTAATAAAACGTGTAAATATAATACCTAAGTAAAAAATTTGTTACGGGTACACTGGGTTCGAACCTCCGACTTTTCAGTGGTACCGTCTATGAGACATGCGAATTAGTCCACCGGGCTAACCACGCTCTCAAAAATTTGATGAACAAATTCGACCTCCATCAGAAAAGTACTGTCGCTTTTTCGTTTCATCGAGTTTCACAAGGATGGCTGGATGGATTAATTTTCCAATTTGACTAAGAACATCACCTTCACAGTTTACACTATTTCTACTATTCTAGTAATAGTTACTAATGGTGTAGTATTTCAGTCTAAACTCTGAAAGGTTTTGTTAACATCAGACACAGACTCCTCATAATACAATTTCATCGGGTCAAGGATAAGCTGTAAAAATAAACAGCTTTCTGCACATTTCAATTTTACTATCACCCGCTTACTATGGTAAATAATTAAATATTATACAGTACCTATACAAATATATATATATATATATATATACTAACCTTTCACTGTGCTTTTATAACAATAATACACAAGTGTAGTGTTTGAAGCTTTATATTTAGAAGTTACGTCATCAATGTTTTGTTTCAAAATTTCTCTTCTTGTCCGCGACATAGTTGTTACGCTGTCATTATGATTTGTGTTGTTATTTGTTGATGTTGTGTTTATTTGTGAAACAGGTCTTGGTGTCGTTGTAGTCATCGCTTGTGTAGTTGTCGCAGGAGTTGTCAAGTTAGTTACAACTGTCATGTTAATTAAAGATGTTGTATTATTCGGTACAGTTGTACTTGTCCCATTAATAGTACTTGGAATCGGAGTTGTTAACGTTGTTGGTAACGTGGTAGTTGATATAACTGATCCATCGCATGTTACTAAGAATGCATTCTTTAAATTTGGACAGTCGATGCAAACGTAGCATTGTAGACAATCGACTGAAAATAAAATAGTCATTTATCTATACTAATAAACAAAGTTGAAGTGTCTGTTTGTAATGTCAAAATAATTTTAATTTAAGTAACCTTCGGAATGGCTCTACGGATTCTGACGGGACTTTTTTTGGTAGATAGCTGAAGTTACTCCGCGTAACTTAGGGTACTTTTTATTATTGAAAATAATTAAGGATCCGCGTAAAAAATTAAAAGTCATAAAAAATTGAATAAAATCCGATTCAATGCACAGTTTTACGGGCAAGTGCTTGAATTTATGAGAGATATTTTTACTTTATCATAGTACTAAAAAAATTATTAGAGTCCCGTATAAAAAAAATTAAAACGCAGTGAAGAATATATGAAACGCGGGCGCAGCCGCGGTCACAAAACTAGTATAATTATAAATTTCACATCTTTTGTGTAGTTTAATACATACAATTCTATTTCTTACAATTAATCACTATATCACTAGCTGCGTCCGCGGCTCTCTCTGTTCGTATATAATATATATAATCTTCAAAAATTACTCAATGTAATATCTATTTTTTAAATATTTAATGTTTCTTTATACTGTATAGGTTCAGAGCTTTGACCACTATCTCATCTGACGTTAAGAAATGATGTGGTCGAGAAAGGTTAACACACTAATCCTGGTACTGCTTCTCAAGTAATGCTGCCGGAAAATGCTTGCGGGTATTTGGTTACTGGTTAATTGGTTTGGTTTTCAAACTTGAATGTAGTAGCTACCCAAGCGGGAATTATTAGCAAATACCATGCTATAGTTTCCTCACGATGTTTTCCTTCACCAAAAGCTTAGGCTCAGTATAGAGTTGATTAGGTGGGTTTGAACCCGCGTCCATCGACGCGGACTTCGACCGAACTGCCAACTGCACCACCACCTGCGTCATAATCCTTTTTTTAATTCAAATATTATCAAATTATTGGTGGAAATTCCGAACTTGTGGTAGTATTCTGACGTTCATAAGCGCCGTATCAGGGCCTAAATTGAATAAAGTATTTTTGAATTTGAATTATCATATTACCTACGAATTAAAAAAAAAATCATGTAAATAGGATCAGTCGTTCTTGAGTTCAAGCCAGCGTATTTTATAATAACATTAATAATTTATTTAATAAGTAACACCTTTATATTAATCTTCAAATATGAACATACAATATGAAAAGATAAATGTTATTAAATATGTTATAAATTTTTCTGTTACGTATTGTTTTTTTTTTTTATTTATATAAATCTTCGTAGCTCACCTGTTATTGTGCAACACAATATTGTTAAAATCAACTTTAATATTAATTTATCCATATTTACAACAACGCTTCACTTAATACCAAACGACTATCAAAGTACTGTATCACGTTGGTAACTTTTATAGAAGAAAATTCTTTATACATGGTGATCGGAAAAAGAAAAATTCGAATTTTTCAATGTGCACTCCTGCATCCAGTCTATTTATATTAAAGTGAATCTGGGTATTGGACTGTTTAGTGTACTCAAGGGCTTGTGACATATTACATACACTTTTCACTATTGATTGTCGATTTTTTTTGTTTTATTATTACAAAAATAACTCTAGTAATAATGTGATACAAAACGTCTATAATCTGGAACAAGCCAAGAGCGGTCGCAGCCAAAGGCTTTGAGAGCGTCGTATTTGGTGGCGGAGGGGAGAGTTTTGAATTATCCTGTTTCGTTGCATTTTTCAACATTATTTTGAATACCTACCTATTTTTGATTTCATTGTTTTAAGAAAGTTAGTAATTTATTTAAAGCATTCGTAAATTGTCTTTTTTTTAAGAGATGTTTCAATTCGACGTGTACGATTTGGTACGATACGGAGGTCGTGACCCCAATTTGTTTTTATGATTATGATCGATATTCGAAAACAATCTGATATACTTAAATATATGTATATGGTATACCATGAAAAATATTTTATATTAATTGGCAGGACATATGTATTATATGCAATAGGTAAGGGTAGTGCGTAAATGCATTCCCCTCGTAAAAAAAAGGACATATGTATTATATATTTGGGCTATAGCTGGTGATGTTAAAGATAATATTAAAATACTTGATGATGGATATATTAATTAAGAACTATTGTTAACTTAAATTTACTTATCACCATTCGTTAGTGACATCGCGAATTTTTTTTGCTTCAAAAACTCAGTTCCTTTTTATGATAATTTGAAAACCATTCCACTTAATTCACACAGAACGCGGGAGTGAGTCTGCCGTGGATCAGATCGCCGTACTCGATATACGACCGCGCCCGACCCGACCCAAAAAAACGCACCCGATCTGACCAGACCCGACCCGCACCCGTGTTTAAATGTCAAAATCAAGTACACTATTTCATACCGGTTTAAACTTGAAATTAAAAAAATATATGTGTCTTTGAATTATATTTTACACCTCCTGTACTTGTTATACATTCATTAGGGTAAACAATTAGTACCACAAAACACTTAAAGTTATCGCGGATAAATTACATATCACTGTTATAATCATCAAACAAGTATACAGATAATAGATGAAGAGGAACAGAATTCTGAGTATCTTTAGGTACTTTACCGGGATAAGTATGTATATATATGCTATGTAGTTAATTTAAATGATGGTATCATATAATGTAACTTTTTTTTTATAAAAACGTAATTAATAATAATCATAATTAATTAATTTTATATGAACGTTTAAGAGAAGAACAAATTCACCTAATCTATACATACATATATAAAAAAGTCGTGTTAGTTACACAATTAATAACTCAAGAACCATAATACCGATTTTTGTATGATGCTTGATTTGTTGGATCGGTATCTGCCTCGAATAGCAGAATAACTATTGAACAATAGGGAGAATTCACGAGAATGATTTTTTTATGAAGAATATTCATTATCTCATACATTTCGTTTGTAACGGATTGATTTTATTTTAAATTGTAATAAACTTCCAAATATAAATAGACGTTTATGTGGATTTTAGTAATTTTTATAGTTCTTTAGTCAAGAAAATCCAATGATCGCTGTAGTTTTAACCTTTAATTATCCATGCTTATCGTATTTATTGTTCGGAGCGCTGACGGCCTAGTAGTTTCGCTCCCGGACACCACATCGATTGATGCAGGTTCGAATTGTACAACTGACCTATGCTTTCAGATATCTAGTTTTATAATATATATTTAAATATAGGAGTTATTTGTATAGGAAATTTATCGATCTGGTCATGGACTTCTTCAAAATAAAATGATGACAGGGTATTTGTTTGGCTATCTTCTGTGATATTTTGGGCGGAGACTATAAAAAAAAACCGGCCAAGTGCAAGTCGGACTCGCGCACCGAGGGTTTCGTACAAACCTGATATGTAAGGTATATAAGTAATAGTTGTGGTATTTTTTTGCCAAATGACATCCATAGCATTAAAATATGGTAAGCTGGAGGAGCATATGGAAAAATATGGAGAAATTCAATTTTGGGAATTCATTCTAAAATCGATAATTTGTATTATGTGATGTAACTAAAAATTTAAGGTTTACTATTAAACGTGGCTTCATGTCAAATTTAAAGATTCTAGTTCGACTGGAAGTAACCTTTAGGTTTTGATTCCCTTGCAAGTAGTTGCGAGTTTCAAAATATACAGTTTCATTTGCTGGTTCTTTTGATTGCGTTAGCATAGAAGTTTATTAGTATAAGTATTATAATGGTTAGTGGTAAAAGGTTCATGAGAAAAGGAGAAGTAAGTTTCAAATTATTAAAAATATTTTTACTATATGATGTATCTAAAAATTTATGCTTATCGAAATTTTTACTTTATCTGTGCTATAAGACGTTGCTTCGTACTAAATATCAAAATTCTGAGTTCATGGGAAGTACTCTGTAGGGTTTGAGAGTGTCGAAAATTTGCTCCATAAACGGCTGTATCTTTTAATTGCGTTGGCTTAGAAGTTTGATTTTTTCACAGCACCAAGGGACAGTAGACCTGAGTATTTAAATTTCAGTTTGATACCTCCACACGTTTCTGATAAAAAGAGTCTTGACAAACGAACAGACGGACAATAAAGTGATCCTAAAAGGGTTCCGTTTGTTCCTTTTGAGTTACGGAACCCTAAAAAATTTTTGGCACGCCCTAATATATACAAACAAACAGATCGCAATATGCTGAACATACTACTTCAGTCGTACCCGCTTGCATGTACTTATACTTATATGTACGACAGTTTTTTAAAGTGTCTGGCAAGATGAAGGAACTGTCGAAACTGTCTGGCTACTGAGAAAACATCGATTGATAGTTCCCTAAATGACACATATAAAAATTAGTTTTTATACTATAACCAAAGTATACATTATTTTATTTTATTTTATTTCTTTTACTTTATTATATTTTAATTTTATTATAATTTATAATAGTTTAAGGATGTCTAGCAGGGCGTAGCAATTACACTGTCTGGTAATTAACCACGTAATTTCTAATGTTATTATTCCTAACAAAATATATAAAAACTGAGTTTTATATTATAACGAATTTTAAGGTACGTTTTTACACCTGCCAAATTCACCACTATCAAAATTGTTGGTGATTAGCGTTAAACGTTAAATTGATTGTTTGTTGATTGTTAAGCCTTCCTAGCTATTACTCAGTTCACACATTCACACTATACACTGGTTAATACACACGGGCTACAGAAGGTGAAGCAGGACACCGGCGTTACTCGAGAGGTAAGTGTCGATCTATAAGACCTTATTTTGGTCTACTGCGAATCGCAGGTCGGCCAGGGTTTATCACGACCCCGAATCGTTTAAACTAGGGCCCAGCGCGATTCGTTTGATTACAGTCGTGATTAACTCGAACAAAAATAGTGTAGTTGTTAACATAACTTCGGGGTCGTTCTTACCGGTCTTTGGGACGTACATAGATAAACTTTCAGCCTTTATAAAATAACGAAGGTCTGGCTGTCGTGGGCTCTTGGTCTATAGAGTCGCCGTGCTTTCACAAGATTAGTGAATTCGTTATGTACATGTAGAGAGAAAAGTTTTTTGCGGTGTGTATTATCGACAATAATATTGTGCAACTTTTTCATAATTTTATATTTGGTTCAGTATAACACTTTAGTTTGTCTTCGACAGAATAATTATTACAATTTTTATGATGAACATTAATCTAGTCTATCTACAATAGAAATAAAAATGTCTGTTTGTAACATCAACATAATTTTATCAATAGATATGATTGTATGACAACACTCATACCAAAAGAGACAAATTTAAAAAAAAATTGTCTGTGTATTCCGGGTAATCTCCAGAATGATTGGACGCATTTTGAGGGGCCTTTTTTGGTAGAAAGCTGAAGTTACTCCGGGTAACTTAGGGTACTTTTAATTTACGAAAATAATTAGGGTTCCGGTTGAATACAATCATATTCAATGCACAGTTCTAAGGGCAACTGCTTAAATTTATGAGAAATATTTTTACTTTTTCTTAGTACTAAACAAAAATTAGGGTTCCGTGCAAAGAAAATAAAATGCAGTAAAGAATATATGGAACGCGGACGCAGCCGAGGGCTCACAACTAGTACCAAATATATACCAAAAGGTCATAAAATTATGAACAAAATGCGATTCAATGGCCTGTTTAAGTGGCCTTAACTGCTTGAATTTTGGACTTGTACAAAAAAATATGGTCTATTCTTTTCAAATAATTATTTAAAAAACTATATAACGTTTTTAATAATTATCCTGTATAGAAGAAATGATACGCGGATGGAGCCACGGGAACAGCTAGAATTGAATAAGTAACTTGTTGAACGCATTTTATTCAACGTTTGTTTGCATTGCATAATTGTTTTTTTTTTTTTCTTAAACTGTTGACGTGTACATTGACTGAAGCAATCACTTGTTGACCTGTGTTTATTTATTACGACTGCACAAGCGGTTATCAAAGTACACTGTGTCTGTTTGGTTTACGTTGAAAAACACAATGTATTTTTTGCATATTTCTTTATTACTTCGTCGTATCAGTTTTATGGATACATGTTTTATAATCAGAAAATATTATCACATGACATTGCTTTAGAATTTACATAGTTTAAACAACGTAGGTGAAGTTAGATCATGTTTTGAGATAATCTATACTTATAATAAAAGGCTAACGAGACGAAATCTGTACATTGAAGGTATTAAAAAAAAAATCTATGCAGGGATTCAGAATCGACTACAGAACACATTTCGATCAATCAATTTATTTATTTGCTTTTGTTTACTCAGGAAACACAATTTAATTGATTTAGATAATCACTCGGTATGTTTTGGTTATTTTAGTCTTGTTCTAGTGGCTTATTAACAGATAGGCTACATATGCGGCGACATATTTTCGATGCCATTGAAAACGGAATATCAGTTTCGCCAAATTCTCGTTTTAATTCATTTATCAAAAAAATTAAAGAACTTTCTACTCGATTTGCGTATACCATATATAAAGAAATGTAGTATGGTTACGGAGGTTGAGTGCGGTGGTATATGCATGTATATTATAATTAAATTCTTGTTGCATTTTAGATTCTAATAAAAGTTTTGCGTAGCGTTTGTATTTCCTATCGCATACCCTGTTTTAATTTTGTAAAAAATATAGGATAGGCGGCAATAACCCTATATGCCGCACAGTTTTAAATCCGTCTCTGACTGATTCTATTTTTTATATTCATAAACTTGCGTTACTAACTGCTATAACCCTACGTGATATTGGTGGCTATTTTAAGGAGTATAAAGCGGTTAACATACGGAAGGACAGGACGCGGACATAGTACGGCGGGCAGCCGAGGTTATCAGTCTCCTCAGTAGCGATGGAAATCCTTTCCGAAAAAGATCGATTTTTGAATCGATTAAAATCTAAGTTTGATGAATTAATTCACATAAGATCGATTATATCGAAAGTGTCGAATATTAGAGTTTCTTTTTTGTTTTCTATGATATAATGATCATAGGACAAAAATAAAATAGTTCCGTGTAATCTTTCCTAAGTAGATTAGGCATTCTTCTTATTTTGTTTAGTTGCTATTGTTGATCTTTAGTTGAAAAATTGGAATCAATTTTTGCAAAAAATGGTGATTGTAGTCTAATTTGGACCACTGGAATAATACTATTTACGAATAAAAAGTCAAATAAAACAAGTCGATAAAAATTTACCTCTTGGACATCGACGATGAATCAATTATATCGTTTTTTTTAATCTTATTCCTCATGATGACCTCAGCCGCTCGCCTTACCATGTCCGCGGTCTGGTACGTGCATTAACAGTTTTATATTTAATTTACATTTATTGGTAGTTTAATATTGCAAAAATGAAGTATATTAGAAATAATAAAAGAAGAACATAAATTCGAAGATACCATTATTAATAACCCACGGAAAGTTTTAATAAGTTCCATTTTATCGGGATACTTTTAAAAAAATAATTTACAGGGTCAGCGTTTTGACCACAATCTCTAAGCTTAGAGATACTGGCTCATAAGTGATGCTCCCGGAACACACTTATTGGTGTTTGGCTACAGGTTTTGAAACTTGAGAGTGGTAGCTAACCAGGTGGACACTTTTAGAAGATGTCCAGGTTCATTATAGAGTTAGAAAGTTGGGTTCAAACTTCTAACATTCGTCCATCGACGCGCAATCCGACCGCACTACCTACTGCAGCACAATCGCTCCAAACGTTCGTTTTCTTAACGTTGAAAAATTTATACAAAGTCTGAGCTGTGTAAATAGTGTGTACTTACATTATATAACTACAAATTTCAAAAAGAACGCATCGAATTTTTAGAAATTTTATTAAAAATACATAAATATATTAACATACGAACGTAATACACTATACAATATTTAAAAAAAAATGCTTTGTTAATTATAATCCTTATGAAAACTCGACGTAATATCCTAGAAGCACCATAAACAATTCAAACAGCAAACACTTGAAACAACAATAACATTATAGAGTCTATATATTATTTTGTAAAATCCATACTTTATATTTATGTGTTATAAAGTCGGTATAGACATTTATAAAATATAATAATATACTTTATACGGTTATATAACAGGCACTATTTTATATAGAACTTACGCTTTATAAGCATGTTTTTTTTTTAAATTATTATATTACATATCATAGGCAACTCTCTATTTAATATTTACGGTTATTTAGTTTTCCGTTAGTGGATTATAAACATATACAAATTAGTTCAAGTAGGTATTATATTTATTACAGTTTATTGTTTTTTTAAATAATGTTTGGTCAACATTCTAATCGAATAGTATATGGTTATTACTTAACATATTACGTTAATAATATTATATCTAAATCTAGACATATATATGTGTGCTTTTTTTAATATATTTCATATTACAAAATTAATACGCATTGTTACTAATGTACTGCGCTATTTTGGATTTTAAGGTGTTCAGTGTACACATATTTTATTTGAATATACATAAAGTATCACCATTTATCTCCATTTTTTATGATGTAAACTGGCTTTAAATTGATACTGCTGGAACATATCTGAGTGTTTAGCAGTTTTAGTGACAAACTTCATTTATTATGAATTCGGTGGATCTTAGAATAAGCCTTTTATAATAATATTTTTTGTTTATAGAAAGCTCAAGCTCACTTTAAGGTTATATTCGATGCACTACAACTGATTCATAATAACTTTATGAAAGGCATGATTTACACAAAATTTATAATCTGTACACCATATACATTTAGATGAAGAAAATTGTATTGTATATTTTTAATGATTAACCCAGAGTTTTTTTGTTTATATAATATCATCTTATAGAGCAAAATATATCGTAAAATATTGTTTTTTTTTTTGCACTTCCGGTGTTGTTATTGCCGTAGCCGTGCCAAGCGCGATAAAACTAAAGTGTGATCTTAAGCTTAAATACCTAAATATAACAATTTTAACTCGGTTATTATTGTTTGCAGTACAAATATGTTATGATGAGTGCTAAAGTAGCGAGTGGGATAGAGACGGATGTAGTGCCGGCGCCGTTGCAGCTGTCCTTGTCGCACACGCTGCAATATTTGACCTTGGAATTCTTTTCCATTAAGCGGCATGTGTGGTTCAAATCGGCTGGGTTCACATCGAGGCAGGTGCGCACGACTGATCCGGTATCTGGAATATTTATTTTGAAAGCATAAACAATAATTATAGGCAACACTTTTTTTTTTAACTTTGTTGTTTTATAAGATAATATTATTATGATGTCTTGTATGTATGTCGAATAATTTTTTTCATTCTTTCTTTCTTCTTTCTATAAACATTATACTCGTTTTCGTGTACTCATAACATTACGAATGATTTTAGCATATTTTCAATGGACATACAAAAATACCCAAAAAAAAATTGACTAATTATTGAGAAGAAATACGTGCGGCGTTTATACTATAAAATGTATGCTCCTGTTTCCTCCCTAAATAATGACATTGTAGTAAATATTTTATACGTTTGTCTTTTTTTTATAAATTATTTATTATAGAATTATAGAACCTTTAAAAATTAGAAAAAATGCCCGATTTTTATCATGGTTTAACAAACGTCGTAATCAAACAAATGTAACGAATAAAAAACAAAAAAAAAAAAACCAATCGTAGAGCCAAAGTCTTTCTTATTTTAAAATTGAAAAAAAAATCATCGGCTCAGTTTTGAAGGAGGGAACAGGGGAATACGAAGTAAGGATTTCGTCTATTTTACATAGGTATAATCAACCCGAGCTGAAGTTGTCCCTTTCGCGATTTATAATTCTTTAATTGGGTCGCAACTCGATGGCAATAGATTTCTGAAATGCTTATTTTTTATATTTATTGTCGACCGCGTTTCCTCTTAAATGTCTTGTGTCTCTTTGACTACGTATGAATTGTATTGTCTATACTTTAACATTATACTTCATACGATATAATTTCTTTCTCTGTCGTGCCAAAAAATGTTCACAGCCGTAATAAAATATACATTAAAATAAAAGGTAACGATTCTCTGTATGTCTGTTGGCTTTATAGCTCGAGAACCATTTAACCGATTTACATTATTCTTTTTTCAATCGCAGATATATTTTCTGGCAAGGTTCTAGTATATATATTTTTAAATTAGGCTGTATATAGAAGTTATAAGGGTAACAGTGAATGAAGTCGACGCTAAATTATCCAATGTGTTAATTGTGTGTTAATATTTAAGATATTTAATACAGTAAATAATAATAAAAAATCTATGTACACTATGTTTTATTGAAATTGTTGTTTTACAAAAACACGGAATTCTACAAATATATGAAATACTATCGTGTTTTACCTTGATTAAATGTGTGCTGTCCTAATTTGCTTTTGTTTTTTTCAAAGCCCATCTGTTACCGAACGAACGACAAATACTTCCCGTACCACGTACAATTTTTTTTTTATAATTGCCAAAAATGATATTGATAAATAAAAACTTTATGCACACAAAATTTCACCAAAATAGGTCTACCCGTTTTAAGCGTTTTTAAATTATATTTTCTTAATTATTATTTTACGAATTCTAAAAATGATTTAAAAAATCTTTATACTTTATACTTTGACAAATACTATACCCGCGTACAAAGTCTCATCGAAATCGGTCAAACCGTTTTTAAGTTAAATCCGGACATTTTTTAATGTCAGATTCGAGATTAGTGAAGAGACTAAAAGATGCTTGGTTTAAAATAAAAAATAAAAAGTAAGGAAATCTAGAGACAAAACTTAAGTTTTATTATTAGTACTAACCGGTGACGATCTTGTGACAAGATCTAGGGGCTCCCAAGACGGTGCTGAAGATTTCAGGGGTCAAGACTTCACGAAGGTAGAGCTGGTTGTAATTGATAGCGTCTTGGGTGCCGCAGTCCTGAAAATAAATAATGTAATAGTAAAAAAAGAGGCAGATTTACAAAAGTGTCGTCTATACGCTGAATCAAATTGAATTTCGAATTTTCCTCAAATATTCCACAATGATTGAGATAGAGTATTGACCATTTCTTGAACATTAGTTAGTTACTATAGATATACTCACCACTAGATATTTGGTGCTTTTGAATGGATCACCACATCCTGGATCTTGTTGAGAATTACACTGGTAACAGCGTAAACAGGTACCTGTAACATTACGGAAAAGAATTAGTTAAAACTTGGTAAAACATTTAATATTAATATTGTAAAAATCTTGGATGTTCCCGTGGATGACGGATCACCAGGCCGCTACATGATTTTGCGATTTCAAATGTCAAAAATAAGAGCTTCGCTCACAATGACTAACAAAAGGGAAGGAGAATCAAAAATGTATAAAGTATTAAAATATAACAATTGAAGGACCCCTTGGAAGTAAAATCTACTCGTATATATAGTAATGAAAGATAGCCTGACGGTTTTTTAAGCCGTCATGTCCTCTCTACACCAACGCTCTTGATTCCCTTGTGTTTGCGTGTTGGCCAAATTCTAATTATTTGAATACCTAAATGGCCTTGAAAATCACTCGCACTAAATTACATTTTCGTAATGAGTTTGTGATGTGCAGTACCTATACAGACAGTTGAAGCCAAACTAAAAACGTAATAAATACTCAATTCCGATCCATGTTTGTGAGTTTAAAACGTATTGTTTAAAGTTATTTTTATAAGTATGCACAAATAAACAGTATCATATTTATCCAGGAGGTATTCTAGGATGATTTTTAGGAGGATTTTTACTGTTCGTTCTGACAAACTCGAAAAGAAGCGTAGTAATTTGAATATCTGTTTGTCAATTTTAAGGTTTGCAAACATATGTCTAGTTTGTTGTTTCTTTGTGTGAGGTGTGTACTGCGTGTGCCTTTCTGTTTGATTATATATTGTACTAGCAGTGTGACCACGGCTACGCCTGCGTTTAATATATTCTTCACTGCGTTTTAATTTTTTTACACAAACAATACTTATTTTTCTAAATAAAAATTACTACTCATCAATTAAAACTGTGCATTGAATCGGATTTTGTTAAAATATTTTTTTTTACTCGCAGCTCTAATTTTTTTCGAAAATTAAAAGTACCCAAACTTAGCCGGAGTAACTTTAGCTATCTACCAAAAAAAGTCCCGTCAATATAGCTCAAGCCGTTCCGGAGATTAGCCGGAACCAACAGACGTACAGACAGAGAAAAGTTTTAAAAATTCTAGTTTTGGGTATAGGTACTGTATATACACATTCATATCTATTAAGTAAAAAAAAAAATAATTTTGACAGTACAAACAGACACTTCAATTTTATTTATTAGTATAGATATAGTACAAACTCGCTTGACATATTCACCGCTTGTATACACACTTTGAATTTTAAATATTATTTTATTTATTTTACGACACACCTATTTCTCTTATATATAAAAAGGATCCTGGCCAAAAAATATATATGTAAAAATTTATGAATTCAAAATTTAAATAATAAATTAAAAAATGAATAAAATTGAATTTGAAAAATTAATGTGTGTTTGTCCTCTATTTGCCCCTAAAACACTCATCCGATTGTTATGAGACTATGGTGAGTTGTTAGAAGCATACATCCGCGAAAGTATTGTTCCTTTTTCTTTGCCTAGCACTGTAACGCTTGTCGAGCATAACTAGTTAATTATACAATCTAAAATCTAACTTTAATGCTGCACATTAGTCGAGCGTTAATTGACGAGCAACTTTTTAAACTTGTAAAAATTCTTAAGCCGCGTTGAGCGATTCTCGGTAGTCGAAAAACTTATAAGATTCGCGTTACCAATGCAAGACTCTTTAAAAGTTTTTCAATAACCATTAACAAAACATTATGAAATATATATTAAAATTTAGACATTAAAAAAACAGTTTTTTAATTTGAGTTTTAACTTCTTCTGGCAGTGTCCATAGCTGCCTATTTTTTTTAAATATTATAACAATCCATTTATATCTGTTACAAATCAAGTTACTTATTCAATTTGATTTGGTCATCATGATCTCATTGTAAGATGATTAAATATAATAATTATTCAACTGATATCAATAAATTAATATTATGAGTTTATGATCACATATATTGATTCGATAGAGATATTTGAGATTAAAATATTATATGATAACTTTATCTATTATTTAATACAAGCAGTACCCGCGACTTCGCTCGCGTGGAATTTAGGTAATTATATTCTAATTATATTCGGCCTATATTCTCCCTTTAGATGCAATCTATCTATGTCCCATCCCGCTCCATCCAGGCCTCTACCCGCGGAGGAGGTCGCTCCGCCTCTTCCTGCCTTGGTTTAAGAGTCCAGACCACGTCGGTGCCGTGCGCGGATTTAGCCGCCATCTGTGCCTTGTTCTCGGGGCCCCTGAGCTCAAACTATGCACCCAGATTTTCTTACACTAACATGCACGAACAGCGGCCTGCACAGCATACTCCTCATGTGGTGGGTGATGAGTGCCACCTCTCACCTCAGCCTTATAATCAACGACCCTGTTCCCTACACCTAAAATATTGGCCTCCCTGGTACAGCCCGAGTGTGACCCAGGCCCAAACACTGGAAGCAACGCAGGGGCATTGATCAAACCATTCAGACAACGCACGCCACACTATAGAATTTTTGCCGACTTCAATTACATTTATTGAGATTAATTATTGAAAATATGTATACCAAAATAAAAAGTAGCCTATACAGAACAATGAAGAATTTTCTAAATAAGATAAGTAGTAGCGGAGATTAGCCTTTAGATTAGATTAGATTAGATTAGATTAGATTAGATTAGATTATATATTTTTAATGTATATACTATAAACGTATTATATATTATGTTATTTTATTCAATTTCAATCAATCCATCAAATATTTGTATTCGAATAAGACTAAAACTCATTTACTTACGTTGGTAAGTAAAAAAGTTCCGCAGCAAATTACTTTTGAACTTTTGACAGAGTAGATCGATTTTAATAAAATTACACTTTGATGCTACTCCAGAATATGTTTTATAATTATTTTTTGATTTTTTTAAATAAACTTAGTACTTTCTAAATAATGCCTGCACAACCAAACAAACAGACAGACAGACATTTCTAAAAATGATAGAAATGTATTTAATTACCTATTTTAAGTCCCTTGCAATGTTGCTTTTCGCAAAAATCGGAAATGTACATACACGTGAAATTTACAATTTTATTATTAGTATAGATTATTATTAGTATATTTAGCATTGTTTGAATTATTGCTTTCAGATTAATGCGAAGAAAATATTGATGACTCTTAGTCAAAAAATTTAATTATAATTATTGCGAACTCATTGGGAAAATTTATAGATTTAAAATAAAAACTTATCCGTAAATGGCGACGGCGATTATTTTTTGATAGAGATAAATAAAAGTAATTTAGTTCCTAATTCCATGGAATAAAGATTATCGACTGAAATCTTTTTTTCATAGACTTTACAAAAAGGTCCTATTCGGTTAGATTTTAAAGGAAAAAAAAAATTAAACAAGCATTACACATACAGAAAATAAAGACAAACGAAAATAACCGCATTCAACATCGAAAAGGGCAACAGCTAAGCATATGATATGATAAAATTATATTAGTGCTGATTTTTAGTTGGCCCACACATATACCAAATACTAATTATTGAATTGAAAATCACTCGCATTAAAACCACATTTTCGTAATGATTTTATGCAGTATATAAGTTGTTGATACCACACCACCAATAAATAATACTGAATACAGATGTTTGTTTGTGAGTTTGAAACGTATTATCCAAAGTTACTTTTAAAAACACGCACCAAGCGTGTCTGTGATGGAGGTGGAATATTTAAAACTAAATTTTGCTCCAATTGTTCTATCCTTCGGAATATTTCGGCCAAACAGATTAATATGGTTGGAACAAGTTAATTTATCCAGAAGATATTCAGATTTCTTCGTTCTGGCAATGTCGAAAATAAGCAGAGTAATTTGTATATAAAATATGTTTGGTATTCGTGTTATTCTTGTTTCATTCAAATATTAAAAATTACTTAATCTAACATTACCTAAATCAATATTGGTAATTTGAAAAATGATTCGAAGTACAGCTTATAAAATAATTAATTATTAAATACCTAAACATTTTTTCAGTTTTATCTTAATAATATATTTTTAGAAATTTCATTTAAACAAATAAGGAACATAATAAGTCAAACCGTAAGCTCAATCGCATATAAATATTTTTGTGAAACGAGGAAATATTTAGACTTAATATTCTTAGTAAGCGCCACTAATTAGTATTTTACATGAAGTAACTCATCCTTTTTTTTTGTAAATATCATAATTAAAAAACACAACAGAAAAGTTTTCTTATGAAAAAAAAAATCAACAAATAAATGAGAACGATGACGAAGAAAACAATAAAATTATATCTGCAGTTGTTTTAGAAATATTCAGTTTGAGCATAATTTAGTAATGATGAACATGTTCATTACAACAATTATACTCACAGCATCAAGTACAGAACTGGTTATATATTTTCTGGGGTCAAGAGTTCAAGTGTTAATCACCAGACCGTCAGATGTCTCACGTTTGGTTAACAAATTGGATTAAATTACTGCTCAACTGACACGTCTTGCCTAAAGTACAAAATTGCAGTTTTATCATACGAGTTCCTTGTAATGATGCTCAGGAAATTCTATATACAAAAAATTTTCGTTCAAAGACATGGTCGTTTACGGCCGGCCGGTTTTAATATGCGATCTCAATCTGTTTTGACTTACTGAAATTTCAAATTTTCAATAGTTTTTTTTCTCTAAAGTGTCAAATTAATGTCGCTATGGAGAACCTGGTTTCATTGCTGGAGGGTCGGAATACCCGACAGCACCTGCTCAATTTATGCCCATGAGGTACTGACGCTCAATTGACAATTGAAAATATGGATATCTAGAATAAGTAATGAATGGTAGGTATTTCAGATTAAAACTTGACATAACATAGAACATAGAAAAAAAGCGGTTCCATTTTTGGAGGAGCAAACGAAGTGATGTTTTTGTCTATTTTGCATTGGTAAAATCAGCCCGTGCCTCAGTTGTCCCTTACGTGTTTTATAATTCTTTCTTTGGGGCGCAACGCGATAGCAATAGATTTCTGAAATACCTATTTTTCCGACCGCATGTCCTCTTAATCTAACAGTATTTGATATTAAAACTGGCCTATATAATGATAGTGTGTTTAGATATCTGAACGTATGTTTCAATCTTATCCTATCCTATTCCATGATGACCCTGTGCTTTGGTGGGATAGCTTATTGTAACGACCACCGAGCAAGCTACCGCCTTCATATTTGAAAATCTATCGCCAAATACCTATGTTCTGACAGCATCACTTGTGTTACAGTACCACTAAGCTTAATATGGCTGCCATTTTAGACCATATCGCCACTTAAAGTGTGGTGTGATTACTTTGAAAGTGCTGTTCCTATGCAGTATAATAATAATAATTACGTTACAGTGAAAAATAAGATATGGATTTATTTCTGTTACATGGGATATTAAATTCAAATAATACTAATTTCAATTTACTTTAAAGATCCATCATCTATTTTAAATGTATAAACAGTTGAAAATGTATGACATAGTTTTAAAATAAAATAGTCTTAAAAATAATATTGTTTCAATCTATTAGAATATTACTTTCATATAAAGGAAATTGATACAAAAAAAAAACAAAAACCTCATGAATAAATTCCGAGTTCTCTGAATATGTCCATGTACCAATTTACTTAAGTGGTTTATTAGTCTACTTATGACTCAGACAAACGCAAGTAAATAGGCATTATTACGTCTAATAAAATATAATTCAGTTGCTAAATAATACTAAAAAGCACTTTTTGTAAATACCCTGACACTGTTGAGTATGCTTATTAAATACTTTTTCTCCGTCGTTTTTCTTACAACAGGCAAAGGTTTTACGCCAATCTACCGTGCCTGAAGTATGTTGCCAAAGAAAACTCTAAACGTCACCAAAAGTTTATAGTATAAACTCATATATATGCATTCATACTTCATTATTCTTAAACAACTCATGCAGCCATGTCTGACGTTAGGTACACTTTTAATACGATTCTCTAACAAAATGGTGGTACTTTGTTAGAACCTCTCAAGGAGTTTTTGTGACATCTCAGAATTCAAACTCCAAGCCATTATTTTTCATACACTTTACTTGTGTACAATTAGGGTTAAAAAAAATATATATTATAGAAAAAGATACCCCTGATAGATTGTTTGAATATCTTTATTGGAAATCTCTGATTTTATAGCCGTAGATAATTAATTCATAAAATATTTAAATATCATATTAATATATGCCTCTATAATAAAAATATATCTGCATCTAAGTACACTTATATAGATTATGTACAGGATATTCGGTATTATTTACATATACTAGGACGTCAGAGAATCTTGAGCAAATTAAATCTGTATGAGATAGATCGTTAAATGACCATGAATGTACTTGTGAGTACTATTTTTTTTATTATTAAAAAGTTAAAAAATATTGTTAATATACAACTAAATTTTGTAGTAAATATAAAACACGCGAATAAATAAAATTAATATCCACAATAATAGAATAAACTTTTCTATTATATCATATTACAGATACGTAGAAACTTTTTATTTATGGTTTAAGGATGTCCTTGCAAGGCGCAAACAACTTTATTATATGTCAAGGGAAATTTATAGCAATGTTTTTGTGGCTGAGAAATTATTGGACCGAAAAAATCTCGATGGAATAAATATCTTGTTTTTGTGTTTTATATCATATTTTAAGGTAAGAAAGTATAATAAAGTTACAGTAAACGTTTCATTCTATTTAAATATAAATTATTATTACATGTCCTATAAATTATAATGTTAAAATAAAGAATGGATAAATAAATATATAAAGGAAAAATAAAGAGGACAACGATTTCTTTGAAAATAACTACACCAATACTATTATTGTGATAGTCAATGATATTCCAAATTAATTATATTTTATGCAAACCATACCTAGCAGTATCGCAAGATGTCTTTTCTGTTTAATTATTATTCTATGTTGTTTCTAGTTAAAACGAGACGATTTACAGTATAAAGTATTCTTGTCTTTTCTCACTCCGGATAATAAAGATTACCCGTCCCCTACTTCCACGTTACGTGTAACATATTCCGTTATTTATGTGTGTTTAGCACTTTATACGGCGCAATATCATGTAGATTAAAAGAATCAATTGATCGATTACAACATGTGTAATTTAAATAAATAAAGATTTACCTAACTTCACACTATTATCATTATAATTTATTAACCAAGTATAAGTGCAAAGTTTAACAGAAAAAATAGTAGAAAATTCGGTATGAAATTGACGGAGCAGCGCGCTACCCAACCGATGATGTCATATGACTTTAATATATTTAGGCCGTGAGCACTACTAACTCGCCGTCGCTTGCCTTGGACTTACGCAACTATAACTGGCAGTTATAACTGGTTATTCGAGTACAAAATGTAACAGAATTATGGTTTCGCCGCACAGCGAGCGCTCGGCACGCGTCGTTGTGATGTCTTCTATATAGAAACGTTTCGCTGGTGTCCAGACCCCTACGCTGTGTGGCGAAACTATTAAAGATTCAATACGTGAATTAAAGAATCGTGGATAGCATTATCATTATAACAATGTTGTCGTTCCCAATTAAAACACTTTTTGTTTACTTTATTTCGTTTTCCTGCTTCCCCGTCAGTTTAACCTCTATTTGCAATCGTTTCAAGACTTCTTTCCCTTTTAGTTGTTAGGTACTTTACATAATAAAAATATGTAAAATACTTACATGTTCGTATTGTTAGGAAATAGAAGTTTTTTTTTTAGATGAAGGTAAAAATTAATGAGTAACATTGCAATAAATCTTTGCTAAAATAAAGCAAAAAAAAGAATGTGTTTTGGACTTTATACACAATTACGTTACTTCTTGTTTTTCATTCATATTAATAACACAGGTGACCACTGTCATTAGAGTCTGATTTCAAATCTCTTGAAAGTGACATTTTATTTTTAGAAACGGACGCAGAATTTTGTTTCACTTGTATATACTACGTTGTTTCCGTTATTGTTTGGAAATTTTGTTTTTGTTTAATATAAATTGAATGGTGACTTAATAAAGTAAGAAATATATGATTAAACTAGCTGTTTTCCCGCGGCTGTACCTGCGTTTCATATATTTTGCTTTTTAATTTTTTTATACAGTACCATAATATTTTTATTAAATAATATGAAGTAAACATATTTCTCATAATTTCAAGCACTTGGCCGTAAAACTGTGCATTGAATCAGATTTTATTTCATTTTTTATGAGTTTTATTTTTTTTTACGCGGAATGTTAATTATTTTCGAAAATCAAAGTACCCTAAGTTACCCAAAGTAACTTTAGCTATCTACCAAAAAAAGTCCCGTCAAAATCTGTCCAGCCGTTATGAAGATCACCCGGAACAAACAGACAGTCAAAAATTTAAAAAAAATGTGTTTTTGGTATAGGTATCGTATATACACACATACCTATTTAGTAAAAAAAAAAAAAAAATGTTGACATTACAAACAGACACTTCAATTTTATTTATTAGTGTAGATATGATAAAATCTGAAATAACATTGTTTATTATTGTATTCCCTATAAATTATTCCTGGAGCGAGCATCAAACAAAATTTCTAATGAAAACTCGAACTGTACCTACCTTTTCTGTTCTTATGTTCATTATTTAAACTGTTTTATTCTATCTGTGCAGGACAGCGCCCTCCAGAGAGAGGGCGCATATTATCTAGATTCGCATATTCATGAGATATGTCCTGCAGGCGCATATTATCTAGATTTCGCATAAATAGTTTAAGAATTAATAGAAATATTACAGAAATCTCAACGTAATTGTAAAGAATATTACGTGAACGTGCGCGTCGGACACGTCGCATCTTCGTGAGAGCGAGACAAAACACCTCGCGGCACCGCCGGGCGGCGTGCTCTGATTCGCCGAACGCGACCGGCCTACCTCGATCCGTAGCAACGGGGTCACACACAGGCCGGGAGCTTAAATATCCGCCCGGGACGGTGCCAATTATGCAGTCATCGATCGCTCTCCGAAGAAGAAACAACTAAGAACTAATCTCTGAGACAGAAGCAGTAGTCAAACATTCAGCAAGAAGTAGTCCTCAAGAAGTCATCAAGCAACAGTGCACTGCGTTCAAGGATCCGCGTCTTGAACCATAGTGATCCGCGCTCCGACCTGACCGTGAATCCGCGTCCCCGAGTACGAGAACCGCGCTCCGACCTGACCGTGATTCCGCGTCCCCGAGCCACAGTGATCCGCGTTCCGAACCTACGCGATCCGCGAACCGAACCAGTGAACCGCGTATCGAACTATAGTGGGTCTCGAATTCCGCGTAATTCGAGACATATCGTGCGCGTAAACTCGCACACGGGTGTGAGTACGAGTGTGAGTCTTAGTGTAAGGACAACTGTGAGTACTAGTGTAAGTACTAGTATAGGGACTATAGTGAGGACTATTGTGTGTTTTTATATTGTCTAACTGTAAATCGTATCTTGCTATATGTCGTGTTAATCTTGTGCATGCTTTATATCCTGTTTAATATCTTGTGTCTACTGTTTCTATATTGTGTTGTCTCTGTCTATCTTGTTTCTATTGTAATTGTGTTGTCTCTGTGTTATATAGTATTCCTAGATTGTGTCTGTTTTATAGTGTAATTTGTTGTCTGTATTATATTGTAACCGTGTCATAACCCTGTATTGTATGAATAAACATATTGTTGAAACTTTGGCATCTGGCATTATTTACTACATCTCTCGCAATCCAGCAACAACGGTGTGTTTTTAGCGGACTGCCTAAATAACATCTCAGGCTGTCCCGCACATCGCATGGTCCTTCGCAGCCGGATCTACGAGAGTGTAGTAAATAGAACGAACAACATGCCAGTTACTAGATCTACAGGAAGGCACGAGGAGACACAGACTCCACTATCGACAGTCACCGTGATGGGGTCCGAATTCGACACGGGCACTACTACGTGCGTCACGGCAACGGTGAAAAGGAACCAGTCAACGGCCGCAACTGAACAGCGAGCCGTCATAGAAGGCACACAGCAGCAGCAGGCGGTCACGAAGTCCGACGCCGCCAGCGAAGAGCACGGAGAGCGTCGAGCTGCATCACGGACGAGCAGGCGTTCAAAGGCCGAACGTCTAGCCGAGGCTGCAGCCAGAATAGCCAGACTGAGATTGGAACTGGCTGCAGCCGAATATGAGGCGGAACAGAGTAGGTATGTCGGGTATACTTCCAGATCCGACAAGACGCAGCATGTCCACACGTGGTTGGATACGACCACGACAGAGTTGGTCGCAATAGCAGAACGAACGTTCAGACCCGAGGCGACGGATATAGGATCATCATGCCCAGTGATCAGTGACGTATCCTGGGACGACATGGTGATAACATCGGCGGGATCCACTGCCGCACAGCCGTCGCCGCAGCGACCTCAACTCCTAGCCGCATCCTGGGACAACACAGCGTCTACACCGGCGGGAGACACCGCCGCACATCCGCCTCCACAGCCAGCCGAAGTCCCAGTGATCACCGCCGCATCCTGGGACGCTGCGCCTCAGCCAGCGGGCGTCACCGTCGTACACCCGCTGCCGCCGCAGCAACCGCCGCCAATGGTCGAATCGAGGATGGAACATAGTGTGCCGCCGCCAGTGACCACAGCCGAGTCCTGGCAGTCGAGAGCGCCGCGTCCTCCGACCAGCAGAACGAAGGCGACGGATACAGAACCACCTGAGCCCCCAGCGAGCAGAGCCGTAGCCTGGGGTAAGGTAAGCGCATCGGCGGGAGCCACCGCCACCGAACAATTGCAGTCAACCGGGTCCCCAGTGATCAGTGACGTATCCTGGGGTAAAATGACCGCATTGGCGGGAGCCACCGCCGCACAGCCGCTGCAGTCGGCCGAGTTCCCAGTGATCACTGACGCATCCTGGGGTAACATGGTGACTGCATCAGCGGAAGCTACTGCCGCACATCTGCCGCAGCAGCAAGCCAAACCCTCAGTGATTACCGTATCCTGGGGTAAGATGACCGCATCGGCGGGAGCCACCGCCGCACAGCCGCCGCAGTCGGCCGAGTTCCCAGTGATCACTGACGCATCCTGGGGTAACATGGTGACAGCATCAGCGGAAGCTACTGCCGCACATCCGCCGCAGTCAGCCGAATCCCCAGTGAGCAGAGCCGCATCCTGGGGTAACATGATGACAGCATCGGCGGGAGCCACCGCCGCACAGCTACCGAAGTCTGCCGAGGTCCCAGTGAGCGCTGTCGCATCCTGGGGCGCTACGGGGCAGCCAGCGGGCGTCTACGCACAGCCGCTGCCGGAACAACGGCGAAAAACCGCCGTCGCAGTCAGCCGAGGTCCCAGTGAGCTATTTTGCATCCTGGGACGCTGCGGCCCAGTTAGCGGGCGTCACCGCCGCACCTCCGCTACCGGAACGACGGCGACCGCCGTCACAGTCAGTCGCCGCACCCCCAGTGATCACTGCCGCATCCTGGGGCGCTACGGCCGAGCCAGCGGGCGTCACTGCCGCACACCCGCTGCCCGAACAACGGCGAGAACCGCCGTCACAGTCAGCCGAGGCTCCAGCGATCACAGCCGCATCGCGGAGCGCTACGGCGCAGCCAGCGGGCGTCACTGCCGCACACCCGCTGCCCGAACGGCGAGAACCGCCGTCACCGTCAGCCGAGGTCCCAGTGAGCGATGTTGCATCCTGGGACGCTGCGGC
Organism: Samia ricini; assembly: GCA_014132275.2. Lineage (NCBI taxonomy): Eukaryota > Metazoa > Arthropoda > Insecta > Lepidoptera > Saturniidae > Samia > Samia ricini. Next base: position 10,185,147 of record AP028159.1, read on the forward strand.
CCAGTCAGCGGGCGTCACCGCCGCACACCCGCTGCCCGAACAACGGCGAGAACCGCCGTCAAAGTCTGCAGAGGTCCCAGTGAGCGCTGCCGCATCCTGGGACGATACGGTGCAGCCAGCGGGCATCACCGACGTATACCCGCTGCCCGAACGACGGCGACCGCCGTCACAGTCAGCCGAGGGGTCCCAGTGATCGCATCGCGGAGCGCTACGGCCCAATCAGCGGGCGTCACCGCCGCACACCCGCTGCCAGAACAACGGCGAGAACCGCCGTCGAAGTCAGCCGAGGTCCCAGTGAGCGCTGTCGCATCCCGGGGCGCTACGGCCCAGCCAGCGGGCGTCACTGCCGCACACCCGCTGCCCGAACAACGGCGAGAACCGCCGTCGCAGTCCGCCGAGGTCCCAGTGAGCGCTTCCGCATCCTGGGGCGCTACGGCCGAGCCAGCGGGCGTCACCGCCGCACACCCGCTGTCGGCACAACGGCGAGAACCGCCGTCACAGTCTGCCGAGGTCCCAGTGAGCGCTGTCGCATCCTGGGGTGCTACGGGGCAGCCAGCGGGCGTCATCGACGCACACCCGCTGTCGGAACAACGGCGAGAACCGCCGTCGCAGTCAGCCGACGCTCCAGCGATCACAGCCGCATCGCGGAGCGCTACGGCCGAGTCAGCGGGCGTCAACGCCGCACACCCGCTGCCGGAACAACGGCGAGAACCGCCGTCGCAGTCAGCCGAGGTCCCAGTGAGCGATGTCGCGCATCCTGGGACGCTACGACCCAGCCAGCGGGCGTCACCTACGCACAGCCGCTGCCGGAACGGCGAGAACCGCCGACACAGACAGCCGCCGCACCCCCAGTGATCACTGCCGCATCCTGGGGCGCTACGGTCCAGCCAGCGGGCGTCGCTGCCGCACACCCGCTGCCGCAAGAGGAACCGACACGAATGGTTGAACCGAGGAGGGTACATAGCGTGCCGCAGCCAGTGACCACAGCCGAGTCCTGGCATTCGGGAGCACCACAACCTCCGACAGCCGCCGCCGCAGCACCCTGGTGGAGTCCAGGGTACCAGCCGCGGGCCGTCACCGCCCAGCGATCGAGGGCGGACCTACGCAAGCTGCCGTATCCAGTGCAAGCCGCGCAGCATCGCCAGCAGAGCACCGAACCCCAGGCAAGACGTCATCGAGTTCGCACTGTCGTCGAGGATCGACCGATCAAGTGTCACCTGTACTATCGACAGGGACACGCAGCAGGTGCAACAGATCAGCCGAGGAACGCATCGGTCGACGCGAGGCGGCATTTGGCGAAGAAGTATCGCCTGTGTTTCCGCCCGAGGTTCCGCAACAAGAACCACAGCGGCCATCCCAGGACATGCGAGATCCCACTACAGATCTCTGAACCGGCGGGAGCGAGGAGCGACAGACACGGTCGCGCCTCTGAACATTGGCATGAACTTCCACGGGGCAAGCGAGGAGCTTCGACGCGCCGTTTACGAAGACGGCACGGTGGTCGAAGCCTCAAAGAGGCATATAGACCGGCGACTCGTCCCATCAGGAGCTCCATTCGTGGGAGCATATGGTGCGCGCCGTCAAGTTGGCGCGGAAGACACCCTAAGATGAAGTCCTGCACGAACAAGAAGAAGATCGTGGTCATTGAGGATAGTGTGGTTCCGGCACCACACACGGGTCCTGCACCACATGTATATGCGCCGCCGCTGATCGCGGACGACGCACGGCGGGAGTAATGTGCAGGACAGCGCCCTCCAGAGAGAGGGCGCATATTATCTAGATTCGCATATTCATGAGATATGTCCTGCAGGCGCATATTATCTAGATTTCGCATAAATAGTTTAAGAATTAATAGAAATATTACAGAAATCTCAACGTAATTGTAAAGAATATTACGTGAACGTGCGCGTCGGACACGTCGCATCTTCGTGAGAGCGAGACAAAACACCTCGCGGCACCGCCGGGCGGCGTGCTCTGATTCGCCGAACGCGACCGGCCTACCTCGATCCGTAGCAACGGGGTCACACACAGGCCGGGAGCTTAAATATCCGCCCGGGACGGTGCCAATTATGCAGTCATCGATCGCTCTCCGAAGAAGAAACAACTAAGAACTAATCTCTGAGACAGAAGCAGTAGTCAAACATTCAGCAAGAAGTAGTCCTCAAGAAGTCATCAAGCAACAGTGCACTGCGTTCAAGGATCCGCGTCTTGAACCATAGTGATCCGCGCTCCGACCTGACCGTGAATCCGCGTCCCCGAGTACGAGAACCGCGCTCCGACCTGACCGTGATTCCGCGTCCCCGAGCCACAGTGATCCGCGTTCCGAACCTACGCGATCCGCGAACCGAACCAGTGAACCGCGTATCGAACTATAGTGGGTCTCGAATTCCGCGTAATTCGAGACATATCGTGCGCGTAAACTCGCACACGGGTGTGAGTACGAGTGTGAGTCTTAGTGTAAGGACAACTGTGAGTACTAGTGTAAGTACTAGTATAGGGACTATAGTGAGGACTATTGTGTGTTTTTATATTGTCTAACTGTAAATCGTATCTTGCTATATGTCGTGTTAATCTTGTGCATGCTTTATATCCTGTTTAATATCTTGTGTCTACTGTTTCTATATTGTGTTGTCTCTGTCTATCTTGTTTCTATTGTAATTGTGTTGTCTCTGTGTTATATAGTATTCCTAGATTGTGTCTGTTTTATAGTGTAATTTGTTGTCTGTATTATATTGTAACCGTGTCATAACCCTGTATTGTATGAATAAACATATTGTTGAAACTTTGGCATCTGGCATTATTTACTACATCTCTCGCAATCCAGCAACAACGGTGTGTTTTAGCGGACTGCCTAAATAACATCTCAGGCTGTCCCGCACACTATCTAATTCAAATACTGCAGGAGATATAGACTCGTTATTCGTTCTGATGTGTAATCTGTTAAGATAATTTGTTAAAATATCTATTTTATGTTCGTTGGAGTAAAAACTCAACAGATGTAAAGCAAGGCGTCACTAATTATAATCGATGATCTCATACAAACCTGCTTCATGGTTGTTAGTATTATTCTTGTCGAAGAACAATAGAAGGTTTTGTTTTAATTGTATTTTACAAAGCAATTATTACTTGTATTAATTGTGTTGCTTATACTATTAATGTTTTACTAGAAAAATTCATGTTTTCAATACATCATAAAATATTTTTATTTACATCTAAAAATAAAAATTAGAAATACGTTTAGTTTACAAAGATTACTGTTTTTTTTTAACCATTTCAAATATAGCTACACAATCGCATTCATGGTTTATTCCCGTTATTTCATAAGTATCGCAAATCTAGAGTTTTTTAGATTATAGGAAAGACAAACCCCTAATTGCTGCGAAGCTGAAAAATTTAAATTCCCTAAAATAATATAATAAAATTATTTGAGAAGATTTTGTAATTACTCGTACGAGTCATATCCGTTAGCAAGACAATGGGCAACTTAGATCGCTATAATCTATACTATTAAATAAAATTGGAGTGTATGTAATGTAAATTTTTCTTTATTACTTAATATGTATATTTGATACCTATACCAAAAATACAATTTTGAAAATTTTTGCCTGTTTGTTCCAGCTAATCTCCGGAACGGCTGGGCGGATTTTAACGGGACATTTTTTGGTAGATAGATGAAGTTACTCCAGGTAACTCAGGGTACTTTTAATTTTCGAAAATAATTAGGGTTCCGTGTAAAAAAAAAAAATAAAACTCTTAAAAAATTGAACAAATTCAGATTCAAGGCACAGTTTTTCGGGCAAGTGCTTGTATTTATGAGAAATATATTTAATCTATTTTAATATAAAAAAAAATGATTAAGAAAATAATTAGGGTTCCGTATAAAATAATTAAAGGATAATGAAGAACATATCAAACGCGGGCGCAGCCGCGGGCACACAGCTCGTCCAACGATATAATTAAAGCTAATGTATTACGATTTTGATACAGATAAAGAATCTGTACCGATAATCCTTTATAGAAATCTCACGGATTTTTGGTGACAGTGAATTGGTGTCATACCTATTTGCACACCTGATTGAGATATTGGCTAGGATATGAGTGAAGTATTGATTTCCATTGTATTGCGTTTAAAACACGCTTTGCACACGCATCATATAAAATATTTGTAATTTCCTGAAATAGTTCTCGTACAATTTAAATATAGTAATTATGACACACGCTTCGCTCCGTAGTGGATATAATCAACGTGGAGATCGTACAGTTATAAATTTAACTTTGTTTACATGAACGAAAATTTCTGTAAAAGTAATTTGTTCCTTCATAATGATCTCGGTTAAGAACCACGTTTTAATCTCATTTTAACAAAGTCCAGATCAGACTATCAAGACACAAATGTTGCTATTAAGTTACAAATCTATACTTCACGGGTAAAAATTCAGTTTCGTTTATATTTTTGCAGAAAAATTATATTTGTTTACTTTCTAGATTTAAACAAATTATGTTTTTAATATTACCTGGATACACTATTCTATAGCTATATTATTCTAATTTGACTTCTTAATCGATTTTAAACGATATACACGAATTTTCTACACCTGTATTTGACAGTATTATGTGCCACCCCATATCTTCCGTGGGTGTCGTAAAAGGCGACTAAAGGATGAACCAGGGGCTGCATCATCTGAGTACACCAAACACTTACTTCGATTTCCAACCCGCCTGAAAAAACGTGATGAATGTGGCAATTCTCCCTCTTTATGTGGGATACCTATGTCCAGCAGTGGACTCTTTCGGTCGAATCAATCAATGTACGTACCCACTTAAAAATTTAATTCAATCCCTTCTTTACAATGTCAAATATTCAAGGCCTTAAATAACAATACTACGTTTTTTCTTGCAAAAGGAAAACAGCATAAACTTGAAGAAACGACAGACATACCTAAATCATGAAACTTGAGAAACGAATATACTACGAATATTTTTTTTTTATTTTTTGTTCACATCCAATTGTTATTTGCAATTTTAAAAATCACTTCAGCCGCCTAAATTTCATCTAACAACAAGTTCGTAATAGTGATAGCTCAGAAACGAACTATATAGAATAACTCTTTAATTTAAATAAATTACATATATTTCAATATAAACATACTTGAAACTTGCTTACCTTGAATTAATATAAAAACAAACTAAAACGTAGATTAACATAACTTAAATAGAATACGAAATAATCAACCTTTACCTTTAAGATTTAAATCGTAAATACAATATGATGTCAGCGTGCCGTCACCGCTTAATATGAGTTTTGTGATTTCATTAATACTACACATACTAAACTTATAAATTATATACTTTTATAAAAATATAGATTTTACGACTGTTTACGTAAGTGTGTATTTAAATAGATAATAAATAATACATATAAACAATCTTTGGTTCTTGAATGATCATATTCTTAGAACATAAGTTTTGAAGTTAAAACTTCTTAGCTGCTATAAGTATATAATGACGTTTAAGCGCTGGCGCTGTGAGATAAATAATAAAATTTATACTTACGCAGCCTATTGTATGTTATGATTATGAATATACGATATGAAAAAAATCTACAAAATTATTACTCGGAGTATTGCAATAGATGTAAAAACCAGGCAAATGTTAAATGTAAGGTTATGTTAATAATTTCAAGTAATAAATTATGAAATTTAAACATTATAAAAACAGTTTTTCAAAGTTTTGAGATTTCACTTCCGTCGGTAGTCCTCATGAACGCTGTATTATATAGATTATTTGGCTATAAATATCAACTGATGTTAAGTCACGATGTGGTCTTAGACGATAAACAAGCTAAACTGGTTCTCAAGTGACGTTGCCGTATTTATAAGTGATTGGTGTCGGATTTCTAAACTTGAGTATCGTAATTAGTCAAACGGGAATTAGAAAAAAGTCTACCACCATGCTATGGTCTCATGATGAAGATTACTCCGCTAGGCTTACTAAAGCTCAGGCTTGTTATAGAATAGGAGAGGTTGGATTCGATCTGAAGTCTATCGAAGCGCTATCAGACAACATTAGTACAGTCTCATCATCACTACAAAGTTACATAACATTACGCCTCTCTCCCCATAAGGGTAGGCAGAGAATGACACGCGTCTTTCGCTTCTTCTACATTCATAAGCTCTTTCATACACGCCCTTCGCTTACGGGTACTTTTGGCTTGGCCTCTCTTCAGAACGTCCTCGATCTGGTCGAGGTACATTCGCCTAAGACGACCCTTACCGGCTTGCCCAGTCATTCTCGCATTGTAAATTTGTTTCGTTAATCTTTCATTTATTCTGTATGGTCTAAGCCAGTTAATCATCTTTTTTTCTCTAGCTTTTTCACTACACCCTCTACCACACCACAACATTCCCTTATTCAATGTGCACCTCAAAGTTGCTATACTGAACACTAATTATACTATTAACAGTGACTAATAACAAAAACATTTCTCTAATCAAAGAAGTATTTAATTATTTGATAAAATATTTACTTTCTTACATCATTTCAACGAATATAAATTATGTTACAAAGAGTAATTTAATATTATTTATTTAGTTAAACTTACAATTTGAAGTATCCTTGAAAAACAATATCTCATGTCTCTTATGACTCTTTAAATTAGTTGATATACATATGTAATTACAAAGTAACGAAACGTGAATTACGCATAGAGAATACAAGAAACTACAACCTGTAGGTACACATCAATGAACTTGGAAACACTTAACACTGTTTTGTGAAGGTCATGCTTAATTCACAAACGTGCGTTTACGTAATCCTGTTGCTGTAATTGTATATGTGTTTGTGTAGAAAAAAAATATTATTGAATTAATAGTAACATACCCAAAACGAAATATATTTAGAGCTACACTTTGTAGCAAACAGTTTACACGCACCCAATATCCACACGCAATGTAGCAAAAACACAGATCTCAAAATAGCAAACAATCTGACGTGGCACGTGGATGTAATTATAACTCTGGTCGAACATTGAAAGGGGATTTTTAATAGTTAATGTTTATGACAATTATTGTAACAATATTTGACATTACCTCTACATTTCTTAGAGAATTAGAATAAACAAAAAAGGAATGGAATAAAAGTTACAAATAAATTTTCATGTAAACAAATGTTATACGTATTAACAATGTTGTCTTATTTAAAGTACGCTGCGCCGCCTCTGTTTATGTTACTTATGGCACCTTATTGACGTCACTTTTAACATACTAACTATGGAGGAAAATGAGAATGTATTCTATTGTTTATTCTGTGCTGTGTCTAAAGAACGGCCATGAACGACCAATCCTATACAAATGTATGTACTTGATAAATTTAAAATGGATGTCGTTTATACATAGTTTTTTCCCGAAATTACTAATGCTGATGACCTGAAGGGCCTTGATTCCTTCTCCAGACTGCGAGAGCTCAGGTCACCGTGACAATGGCAACGAGTACAAGGAAACCATAAATTCGACAATAGTGTGAATAAGCCCGTTTTAAAATTACACATTAATATATATATGCCTGGACATAGAAAAAAATATTCCAAAATAACTATATTATTTAAAATAGCTAAGTATAAATACATAAAAACCATTGCTGGAAATTTTTGGTAATACAAGCGTAATCTAAAAATAACTACAATGTGAATTCAATGAGATGTTAGATCTAGCAATTATCTATTGACATAACACGACATTACAAAAACGGTAACGTGGATTTTCAACAAAATAGGTAACAATGTGAATCTACTAGAAACAAGAAGAACATCTAATTCGTGTAATTACGTTATTAACTTACTATTTGCCAAATCAATCCTTTACAATAGCAATGTAAAATATAATTCAAAGTATTAATATCGGTGGATAAATAAATAAATTATTATGCTTTAGTAAATTTACCATACCATTTGAGTCAGCGCTACTTGCCTTCGTGTCGACTGAATTTCTAACTGTCACGATTCACGATCATCTTCAATTTTATTGTTCGTTGAATTTAGGTCAATGAAAATTAAACAAAACACGGTTGGACCAGTCAGATGCAGCGACTATTAAAAATGATAAAGTCTAAATCCCGAAAAATAATATTTTAAAACATCTATCTATTGTTCAATTATTTCTTTCTTGCATATTTACGCACTTTTTAAATCTTAGACTAATTAGTATTCCCATGTTTTAACTTCAAACAGTTTATGAGAAAGAGTTCACAATAAGGGTTACCGTGGTAGTCTGATGTCACTCAACGCCGCTAAAAAGTTTTCACTTCAAAAGATATAATGTGCTTAACCCAGTATATAAAAATCTTCTCAAACAAATGAACGTTTCATTTTTGACATATTTTTCCCCTACATCTAGATAAATATATAGTATGTGAAGCAAGTTTTATATTACGAAGTTGGTTTCCAAGTTTGTGACCTTATGATGTATATCAGTATACAATACTTAACTTGAAATTTGATGTTACGCAATGGTAACATTTCTGGATCACTTCCAGAACATCGTGCTCGCGAGAAATGTATTTTTATAACGAATAATAAAGCTAATAGGTACCTACTACGGCATATCGGAGACTTGATAACATTAATTATTAACATATCATTGTTAACATTGAAAATGTATAAAACTTTATATTTATAAAGAGGTACATATATGTTTTTTCCACATCAGTCTGAAGTGATTTTACAACAAATGTCATTAGTACCACAAAATAACGACTTTCATTATTTTTTTATTTATTATTATAATTAAATATAGGACTTTTTAATATAGAAACGATGATGGTGAAGTGGGTAGCGCCGCCGGATTCTGCGTCAATCGACGCGGAATCTTTTTTTATTACACGGTATACTGGGCTTAGTGTTTTGACCACAATCTCACCTGATTTTAAGTGACGATGTGGTCCAGGATGGTAAACATACTATGCCTAGTTCTGGTACTGGTTCTCAAGAGATGCTGCCGGAACGCACCTACACAACAGGCTAAATGCCATCAAAAAGTAATTAACCTTTTTTTTACAGTAATGTGAATTTTATAATAAACAAACATTATCTATTAATGATCATTATTTTTTTATCTATACAATTAACGAGGCTTCAGTGCATCCTGGATGACTATGCCAGCATCATAGGAGGACTCGATGGTATATGACATATCTAGTTCTTGTTTACTTTATGTGCACCAAAGAAACAAATTTATACAGGATTCTGGCAGCCTGTGACATTGGTTTTCCTAAAATTATATTCATCTCTCCCATCCTCCTCCAGGAATCCGGTAGTATTTTATAACGCAATTCTTCACTTTGGACACACTTCCACAGTAAATGATGTAAATCGCCTGTACTGTGACAAAATAACACAATGGTGATGTTTTTTTTTTCTTTATCATAAAGAAATACTTATTTAGAGGTATTTTATTTACTTTGTAGTCTAAATATAGGTAGGTATATAATTGTCAATCAAAAGGCTCCCGATATATTTGTTAAGAATCATTTTAACAGATAACATTCTATTTCACGTGCTTATGTACCTACTCTAGTTTGAATTTAATCTGCTAATCACATTTCATGTTTATACAGCGCTGATAAAATTTTAATTAATAAATAATCATAGTTCTACAGTATGGTTTGAAAGCCCATTCTGATTTACCTAACAATAAGTTTCAAGCAATGAGGTGGATCATTACTTGAACGATAGCGATGTCTGGAAATGGCACCCCCCTCTGTCCTCAAACCAATAATTGTAACAATAAATTGTTTTTACAAAAAAAAAAAATGAAATTTGTGATTACAGGTTCCATTTCAGGTCTCAAATTGAATAAAAGATTTTCTTATTATGATTATAGGAAATGGATATACTAATTCGTAAACTAGTGTTAATTCCTAGCAAAATATCGTAACTTTTTTTTTTCATTCATTTTTTTACTTATCGTCGGCTCCCTCAGTTATTATTTATCTTATATTGTCCAATTATTAAAAAAAAACGCTTTTTATTGATAACTAAAAACATAAAACTTCAATTATGTTATTTGGTTACAATGGGACCTTATGAGCTCACTTTATTTTTTTGTTACTTGTCAATCGACGCGGATTCTTTTTTTTTACACGGTATAGGTTTAGTTCGTTGACCACAATCTCTCCTGTGTAAGTGACAATGTGCTTCAGAATGGTAAACACACTAAGCCTAGAAGTACTGGTTCTCAAGAGATGCTGCCGGAACACACATACTGGTATTTAGCTACATGTTTTTCAACTTGAGAGGGTGGTAGCAACCCGAGCGGAAATTATTTGAAAATGCCCTACCACCATGTTATGGTTTCCTCACGATGTTTTCCTTCACCGAAAGATCACGTTGATTTCAGAGTTGAATAGGTGGGGCTCGAACCCGCATACATTGACCGGAATCCGACAGAACTATCCATTGCGCCATCATCGCTTCAACAAACCAATTATCGCGAAACAAATTTGGACAATTATGTCTTTTAATAGTTGTTTAATAGTGGCACATAAATATATGAAAATGATAGTGAGAAGGTCCCATATCGTAAATTACAGAGAACACTAGATTGTAAACACAATTTTCAACGGTGTTGAGCGAAAAAGTCTTCTCAGCTTTACCGTGACTTTCGGGGTGAGTGCTGAAGGTACTCAGCCGCAAAAAGGTAACTAGCACAAGGGTTTCCAAACTGGTACGAACCTCACCTCAGCTGATACCTGAATGTAAAAAATTCCGAGGAAGTTTGAACCTAGCTAAGCTAGCTAACCTGCCCCGGTGGCGCAGTTGTATTACGGTATGACTGTTTTGTGAGGCCTCAGGTTCGATCCCCGAGGCGCGTCACGTAATATTAGATTTTTCTACTCAGTATCATCCCGAAGTCTGGAATTTGTACCCGATATGGCGACTGGCTCGCCCCCTGTCACATCTGAGACAGAACTAAGCTTGGTGAAATGTGGGTATTGTAGTTCGCTATTTCACTTCTACCTAACTTCGGTGATAACAGGCGTGAGCTTATGATTTTATAATAATAAAAAAAGGTTCTTTACAGAACCTATGTACCTACGTATTATGTGCTATAGTGTGCGTCCTGTGTTGTGCGTGCAATGCTTAAAGCATGTTCAGTGTCACTGTATGACACTGGCAGCGGCTTCAAGAGCTTCCCCAGGTTGGGAACGAAGCAAGTATACCCGGTTGAGGAACAATTTTCAAGTACTTGCTTACGACTTTAGAACCATTCAAAATACATATGGATTTGGATATGATGCCAACTGTCAAAAGATTTTCATTTCGTTCTTGTACTGTAGACCTAATTTAAAATCAGATGAAGCCGAAAAAAATGTTACAAAACTAATAAAAAACTATACAAAAAAAATTAAAATGGTGGATTCAAAATGGCGGCTATGCGTATGGTTTTTTAAACTCTCACTCAGCTAATATTCAGTTAATGCATATCATTTATATATTATGATTAAACACATTTGTGCAAACTTGAATAGTAAGTTTTATTATTTCAACAACCATTGTTTTATAAATATCTGTGAATTTAATAAAACATTTCTAGTTTAATCAAATAATTACACAATAGGATTTGTATAGTAATCTATACAAAAGAAAATTATAAATACTTTTTTTCAATGCTCTTGTAGCCTTGCATGGACATTGGTGCATGTTTCTAAAACGTGGTTACAAGATGTTCATGGACATATAAGTACATAGAGGGATCACAGTTGCTGTATTTGAACAGTATCTACAATCTTCCAGAATCAGTATAATACATTGTTCATCAAATAACTTAAGGCAATAGGAATATTTCTGTAAATCAAATTCTAAATTCATCAATATATCTTATCCAAAAAGTAATTAATACGATATTATCAGGGATCAAAAAGATAATATTAATATGATAAGAAGGTCAAATGCGATCTATCTACTTTGTACAAGAATAATCCATTCTTAGCTAGTATTATCTGTGTTTGTAATTTCCTTTGCTATATTTATTAATAAAATCATACATAAATTGCATGTTTATTAGACGATATTGCCATTTGTATAAAATGAATATTATATTAGGGAATTTAATATTGGCCAAAATAATATAAAGTTTTTAGAAAAAGGCAGACATAACATACACAGGAGCTACTTGAAAAACAAACGGGCACTTAAGAGTTTTTTTCTACTTCAATGAATATTAAAAGAGGTTTTATTAATTTGACGATATATTTGGCATTTTATTTAAAGCATTCTGGCATGATTCCTTACGTTAAAAATTTAATTTTTTTTTTAAGAAAAGAAAAATATTGATTCTTATATAATTGCTTTACTAATGGCGAAATTTCTGAAACTGTATTTTCTTGATTACTAAAGTTTTCAAACTTTGTGAATATTTTCTGCAAATGAAATAATTTAATATTTATTTTTAAATACCACTTTCTGATATGGCGGATTAAGCGATAAGAGCCGGTAAAATCATAGCCCGAACTAGAAGAAAGTTATTGGCAAACTTATCTGTCTCAGGGGCTAAGTGTGAGTCGTTCAACTATCTAGAAGACTTGACAACGGTATCAAAAGACCGGTTCGATTATAAGAAGGCCAGGTTCAGGAAAAAAAACGATATATAAAACCACTAGAGGACCGGTTATTGGTGAATCGAGGTTGCCGAATCCTAAGGAGTCAAGTATGGACATAAAGAGCTCTGACGAAGTAAAAGGAATAGAAGTTATGGACGGTCAAGAGGAGGCTTTTGGCTACTAATATCAGCAGTTACCTCCCGGCCCGAAACACTCAATTAATCCGTGAGCACCGTGTTTGCTCGTCTTCAGTTTGCTCGAAATTGTTATTCATGGACTCTGGAGCACTGGAACATAGTATTGCTTTCTGGTTAACCTAGAATCTCATTGTGTAGAGAGGAGCGACGCCGCTGAGTGCTGCGATGAACACGGGAACGCTATGCGAAAGTGTACTTCGAAGAAATTACTCCATATGACGGACTCTCCGTTATGTTTTTGCCAACAATTAATTCAACGGAACGTACGGGGTTAGTTTTCATAGAAAATGTAACATTAAATGCTGAACGGTACATAACAGAAGTCCAAATTCCACATGCACAGCCCTCACTGCCTACTCTTGAGGAAGATTGCATTTTTATGGACTACAATGCTCGCCCTTACCGTTCTAGCGACATGGAAGCGATGCAAGAAGTTAGAATCCGTCTTTTAGAATGACCAGCCCGAAGTCCTGACCTCAATCCATTTGAGCACGTCTAAAGATACCGTTATAAAGATGCGGGTAAGATCAGTGCAATCTGCTCCACATAACTTCAGGAAGCTAAAAGGAGTAATTGCAGAAGAGTAGGAACATATTCCTCAAAATGTTATTAAAAATATCGTGGAAAGCATGCCCCGAAGGATTCCAGCCTTGATTTTGCCAAGACACGATTACACTCGCTATTAGGTTTCTATATTTGTAACTTTATTTAATTAAAAAAAACTAAAATATAAACTTGTTTTTATTGCTCACCACTTCTTGTTCTTTGGACGTGTACATAGGTTTCATGGAATTCATTGAAAATTAGTGAAAACATTGCCAGAATTCACTTCACGCGTTTTAATTTACACGATTATACTTAAGTATACGGACTACGTCCAACAATTAATTTAATAAGTAACTAAAATCGACCTTAGAACGTAAATTTCCTCAGGTGCCCATTTTTTTTTTTGTCAAAGGAGTTTATCTGTCTCATGATTGCACTAATATACGTCAGTCCCGTCGTAATTTAATTAAAAAAAATCAAAATGTAGAATGTTAATAAAGCACATTTGATTTAATAAAAATATGGAGAAACAAAAAAAATAATTTAAACTTCGTAGGTACCTACCTACCTAAAGCCACAACCAAAATACAACTCAGGAATGTTTTTAACAATAAATTAAAATTGTTAGTAACAGTAAAATTGTTCTCAAATATTTATGATATATTTTGCTTTAGTATTATTATTTATACTATTATTAGAATTATTAGGAATAGGTATTTAACTATGTTCAATATTTTTAATAATAAATTGTTATTAAATCATTACAAAGGTACAACGTTTATTTTAATAATAATTGACATGATAAAATACTAAAATTGTAGTTATCAACAAGCTGTGGTCGTAGGCGTATATATCGACATTTGTCAAGTTTTATTTAGTTGCTCTAGCGACGAAAAATAATCACTTGTGTTTCTAATAATCTATATGTATAAAAAAACGTTGACAATAATGTTGTATAAAATTAATAATAATAGCTTAAATTCTGACTTCCGAATTCCAGGCAAAACGAAACAACTGATTTCACTAATATTTATATTCTGCTGTTGTCACCAAACAAAACACCGCATGATAAGCAGCGAATGAAACAATCAGAATTATTTGAAATCAAGTACTTATTATCAATTGCTATTAAACTGATAAACGGGCGGGTATTAAAGAAGCAAGTACTATAACATACAGAAGTGATTATAAAAAATCGACTCACCAATTTCAAATACTGCCAAAAGGAAGGCGAGTGTTATAGCTGTAGTTATTTTTGCCATGTTTTATTTTTGACGGATAAAGTCTCAGCAAACGGGCGTGCTCTAACTATAGATCGGACGTACTGACTGATTCTAGACGAATGAAATGAACGAATACGCCGCACCCGCCCGACATACAGACGCCGTCGTGGGTACCCAACAGCCCATGCCCATACCTAACGTGACCAGTGTTGCCAACTCTTAATGTTCAAAATATCGTTAATATTCTCACGTGAGAATTATAGTTTTAGGAGCAAGTTATCATACAGCCTGGAATATACAACTAAAATACAAAAACGATTATTTAGTCCATTTCGAAGTGTAATTAGGTTTCACTTAACAGTATAGGGTACTTGTTTTTTTACACGGTATAGGTTCAGTGATTTGACCACAATTCCACCTGATGTTAAGTGACGATGTTGCCCGGTATGCTAAACACACTAAGTCTAGAGAAACTGGTTAATTATGCTCCAGGAACACACCTATTGCTATTTGGCGACAGGTTTGCAAACTTGAGGATGGTAACTACCTAGGCGGGGGGGATTATTATAAAAAGCCCAATTACCACGTTTCCTCACGATGTTTTCCTTCACAGAAAACTCAGGCTAGTTTTACAATGGGACAGATGCGCTCGAACCTGCGTCCATGGACCCTGAATCGAATTCGTCCACAATATCTACAGCGCCATCATCGCTACTAACTTATCTGGTTCAGAAAATTCTGGTTTTACCAGTGGTACAATACCTCGAACATAGTTTCGATTATGATTTTATAATATAATATTTATTCACTTGAGTACTAAATCCAAGATTTTTTTACTCAAGGGTTTTACGTTTTTACAAATTGTTTGTTTAGTTGTTATACGAAATTGTCGTACATTTAGCATAATTTAGACATTCGTTATCGTACATTGTAGAGTATCTAAATTATCGTAAGCCCCCATAATTATAGTATGGGTTGGCAACGCTGAACGAGACCCATTCAGAAGTAATGTACGGTGTACACAAGTTGCGAAGGATGGCGTATTTTTCCATTAAAACACAACTGATTTTCTCTGTTTAATATCACATGCAAATATCTCTATTTAATTATGTTTTAAAATGTCACCAATTTAGTCTTTATTACATATATGTCACCTGCCCTCAAATACAAATAGTTTATGGGCCTCGTTACGATTGGTAATTAACGTACACCAATTGTAGTAAACAAATTGTCTCACTATACTTAACAAGTTATTTTTAATTGTCTCATCTAAAAATAGACCATAAATACGATTGGCCATTGAAAAAAAGGGTCTTTAATTTAATTTATACGTATTATATTTCAATATGACGTAACACTAACATGTTTCGTCAAAATTCTATACTATAGTAGCGGAACGATATAATAGCCGTTTTGACTTTTGGACGCTCATGAAGTTTCGTATAAACTAATGACTACAGAAACTACCAAATTGCTGTTCTTTATTATTAAGAGTGACATGCAGTTAGTCATAAAATTTCTTTTTTTCAAATCTCGAGATTATATATTCTATACATAATTGGCCAGCGTGTCAGTATAAGTACTACCTCCGGCAAACTCGCCTCAATGCTCAAAGCAAACCAAAGTAGTTTAGACTTGGCATTGTTTCGTAAATAATTTTTTACGTTACTATAAATCCAAAAACTTACTGACAGGACAGGACTCACATTTAATTACATTTTGTCGAAGATAAATTTCACGTCACTATTGTAATGTGTCAAAACGCTCATTATAGGATGTCGATACTTTAACATTCGTTTTGCAGGAAAGGAACAGAGCATACAATCTCAACTCCTACCTTAAACTTCAAACGATTCTCAGAATTTTATTACCCGAATAACAGAAAATAAAAACGAAATAAGTAAATTGATTTTAATCATTTATGTATTGGTGAATAATTATGACAGACAGATTTATATATCTTTATAGATACGTCAAATAATCATATAAATACCAACATTTTATCTCTTTACCATTCGATATTCCTACATAAAAGAGATTGTTTTTCATTATTTCAGACTTATTAGATCATTAACTAAAAATACTTCTACAATAATTATTAGATAATAAAATATATGTAACAGAATTCTCAAAAATATTTGGCACTGATATCGTGAATGAACATGTGAATTATTCACTGCAAATGTAAACTGGAATTATACACACAGGAATGAGTAGATGAAATGTAAAGCAGTTTTCTTGTTTTAACGTTAAAAGTTTGCTGGTAATGATTTTGTCAATAATTCAGATAATATCCCTTGGAAGGTAAATAATATGTTTACTAAAAAAAACCACAAGAAACATAATAGCGTATCCTATTTTCTATCATATTCAAAGACTCCGTTATCATATATTGGAGCCTAAATAATCACAGATAGTATGGTATGGTTCATATGTGGAAGGAGCTCTCTAGAGCGGATTTCCCAGGGACAAACAGTATGGGGTTCTTCAAAGTTGGTGTGTTCTTCTCCATATGCGAAGGTGCTTGTTTGCTAAAACCGTGGTATAAAAATATGAAACGGAACTAGTTTCACAGTCCACCAATAAAAGTATTATGGTAACCCGAATGACTCTAAATACAATATGCGAATTGAAATTATGATAACCGTTTACATGCCAAACTGGAATGATAATTATATTCAGTACAAATGAAGTAAGTACGTTACCTGATGCAGTGTCGATTATAAATGAATATGGAATATGTTATATACTTTTTTTTCTAGAGACCTGGATATCTAAGTATTTTAATTAATTATATTAATTTATTGTCTATACTTTTTCAAGTTAGTTTATGTAAGTACATAGTAAATCCAGCCCTTTCGTTTTCCGAAGATCGGAAATTTCAAAAAGTTCACGTTCATAAATTGAAAAATTAAATGGTAAGAAGCCGTTTTAAATCAAGAAAAAATCATGAGAACTACTAATAGAAGTGAAAACTCAAAAGATTAGAAACAGTGTTTTTTGATATTTACATTTCATACTTTGCTAATCTTAACTATTATCATAACCTAACATTTAATATACTTTGTTTGGTTTTTAACATTTGTTTGGTTTTTACATCTATTGGCGCTTCTAACAATAACTATGTACATTTTCATATAGTTTAATAATTTTTTTTACACGGAATAGGCTCAGTGCTTTGACCACAATCTCACCTGATTTTAGGTGATATGGTCCAGGATGGTAGGCACACTAAGCCTAGAAGTACTGGTACTCAAGTGATGTTGCTGGAACACACCTATTGGTATTTGGTGACAGGTTTTCAAATTTGAGGGTGGTAGCGACCCAGACGAACATTATAGAAAATGCCCTACCACCATGCTATGGTTTCCTCACGATGTTTTCCTTCACAGAAAGCTCAGGCCGATTTTAGAGTCGCATAGGAGGGGCTCGAACCCGCGTCGATTGACGCGGAATCCTACCACGCTACCCGCTGCGCCATCATCGCATCATCATGATCATCACAAAATCAAAACAAACGATAGGCTATGTAATTTTATTATTTATCTTTAGCGCCAGTACTTACGCCATCTTATACCAGACATGTTGACGGCTGACGACATAGATAATTTTCCCCTGTTGAGAATCGCTTAACGCTGCTAAAGAAATTTTTACTTTGAAAATGTTAAATTATTTATTTTAACAAAGGACGATAGTGTTTTTTTATTGGAAGAGCACCCGAGCGATAATTAAATTAGTTCTGTTCTTTCCATTTACTTATTTGTAATATTACATTCCCACTACACTCACACAAGTTTGACGGAGGGGGATATTTATCATAGTTAAAATCCCTACGCAGAAGGTATAAAAAGAAAAGCAGAAGTATAAAATGTATATGTGTATGTGTGGTACAAATATTTCACGTCAAACAACTCATTGTTTACGCTTACACTGCCAATGTCAAAGTCATTATACCTTTGCGATAACCGACGCATTTACACTAACATGTTATCGTCAGACTTATTTGGAGCATTTAAAAAAAAATGTTATTACTCTTTCATAAAGGTAACAACATAATTTAATTAATTACTGCTGAATTTCAACCACGGGGCGGATACTAATGAAATTACTCAGATCATCTAGAATCGATTCTAGTATAATCTGTAACTGTCCTCTTCTCTGTACTCATTTTCAAGGATACAGATTTTTAATTTTTTGTCTTTCTTAAGCAAAACTGTCATAAATAATGTGAATTTACTCAACGGAATAAAAAAAATAGAGTTCAAATGGTTTTATATATCAATGATTCAGACTATGGTTGCGAACATAACAACACTATTGCTAGTGGCGACCTCTGTTATCGGTAAATAATTATGTTAAAAAAAATTACCGCTCGTCTCCCACTCTAAGGTTAATTTAGTGTTGGTTTGTAGGTTAAGCTATGTTGAATAGAAACTACTGTCGTGTAACTGTATCTTGTATTGTAAGCATATATTAGCTAAGAGATATATGCATTAGTATATAAGATTATATTCCTTATTAGAGAAAAAGAACAGTCTCTACAAATTAACAGTGACTGACAAAAGAATAATTCAGTGAGTAGAGCGAGATGAATAATTAGTAGTAGATAATGAGAGTTAGTTTGAGAAATTAACGGGTTTCTGGAAAAAAATCGACAACCTATTTTAACTATTTCGTGTTTATCGGTTGGTCATGTTTAATAAAGCATAATAATATATCTTAATAAAACTTAATTTATTTTGTTACCCGAGTACATGAACCTTAGAGTGCACGTTCAAACGTTGATTACTAATATTAAACTTAATAGGTAACTCCATTGAACTGATGTCTCGATTAAGGACAATATTAAGAACGCGAAGTGTGTTTATTATTCTGAATTTACTAAAAAAATTAAACTTAAAGGTTTGTCTTTATTTTAATATCTAGCAGCTCCGCCCGCGCTTGATATAATCTTCACTACGTAATATAGTTTAAAAAAAACTTTGGAAAGTAAGTTTTTGATCATGTGATGTACATTGAATCGGATTTTATACACTATTTCATGAGTTATAATTTTTTACGCGTGACCCTAATTATTTTCAAGAAATTAAAGTGAATTAAGCAGAGTAACTTTAGATATCTGCCAGAAAAAGAACCATCACAATCGGTCCAGATTATCCGGAACAAACAGACAGACAGACAAAAGACAGTATCGTAAATACATTCATATGTATTTAGTAAAAAATTGTTATTGTAAAATTACAAACTTACACATCAATTTTATTCATTTAGTAGATTCATTTAGTATAGATGAATTTTAGTAAAGACATTAATGGTTAACAATATCATAAATTGGGAACTATGTCACTCTAAACGGCACGTAAAACGAATTCTTTGAAACATAATATTATAGCAATCGATTTCATGGTCAAAAGTTATTTCACAGGAAATGACACAGAATGGCGTATTTTAGAGTAAGTAATAGTGATCAGTTGCCAAATGACGTCATCTATTATTATTTATTTTCCACTTGACTTCATATTATGTTTCCTTGAAGTTGATGGTATTTAATAAGCTTGTAGCAAACTAATACAAATTTATATGACTGTTAGCGTCTTCATTTTAACCTTTTAATTCTGAAGTCTGCTGCCGTGTCTGCCAGAATTCTGTGTACTTCTTTTAAATTTGGTTTATAGTTTATAGAAATTATATTCAAATTTGTTCCGTTGAGACTGACAAGTATTATAGGACAAAAGCCCCCAAAAAAGTAAAGAGGAAAAAAGCCTTCTACCTTCGCTATTATGTGATACTTGAGACCGTTTCTTAACGATAAATCAACTTTAATAAAGGGCATTTACTTCCTTCCAAATTTTGCGTAAAGTTTTCCTAGAGGTTGATCTATTGATGACCTAAGCCAAATATTAGACATTTTGACCTCCCCTTGTACATTAGGTATTCCGAAAGTTGATGAAGATCATGCAAAAAAAGCGAAAATTCGCTGGTCCTTCGAATTTTAGCATTTTTATCCTTACTTTTTAAAATTAGGTCTCGTTAATTTATAGATTATAGAAAGTTAATTCTCGTTAGAGTCATTAAAATCTGTATCTCATTTGATTATTGCAGGGACTGAGGCAAGTTTCCCATGAAACGAGAACAGGTACTACACCTGATTCTAATATAGCCACGGTGCAAATCGATAGTGTATTTATAGACTTTTGCCCGTATCCATCAAAAAATTAGGTCAACCTTGTATAGTCTGTTAATAGGTTTACGTCCACTTGGTAATAACGTTGCGATGACCTATTACTCTATAAAGTTTAAGGTCAGCTTTCGTTCATTTTTTTAATAACGCCTAATTATGAAATAAATGCGCTCGAAATAACATTAATTAACCGACTTTAAAAAGGAGGAGGTTATCAATTCGTCTGTATGTTTTTTTGTATGTTTGTTACGCGATTTCTTCGTCATTTGTGGACTGATTAGCAATTTTTTTTTAGTCGAAGAAGTACACTTCCGAGGTGGTCCCATTTTTTGGTTATCAGAAGCTAAGTAAATGCTCTTGTCTTTCTAGAAATGAATCAATTGTACACTGCAAAAAAATGTTTAAATAAACAGGCATAAATACCATAAACATTTTTCTTATAAAGTAATGTTTATTAAACTTTAAGATTGTTTAGATTTAACCGTTATAAAGAGGGTCGTAGATTTATATAACGTACCCGAATTCTAGATATTAATAGTATAATAATAATGCTAGCCTTTACTACAGATCAAATAATAGATGTATTACATATTAAATTTACATCTATTTGATATTAAACATCTATGAAATACTAACTTTTATTTCAAATATTTGATTCTTTTTTTTTCAATCTTAAAAGGCTTTCTCAACTTTTTACATTCATGTTTTACTGAAATAAATTTATTGGGATAACTAAGCTTCGTACAGCTAAATAGTTTGTATAGACCAAACATGTACATTCAATATTTTTAATCGAAAAAAAAAAATCGAAAACGATAATCGGAGTGAACATTGTTATCTATATAGAAACCAAAAATATTTTATTTACAAATTTTGTCTGTCTATCTGTCTATCACTTTGAAAGTATTGAACCAATTTTGATGAAACTTGACTTGAACTTTGATGTTACTTTATAACAAACATTATAAAGTAACATATAGGATACTTTTTGTCCCATTATACGCAAGGTGTTCTTCACGATAACGAACAAAAGTCAAAATTTTTTGGTAAATGGTATTCTTGGCGGATTCTTTGCGAAATTATCAAACAGTTAAATTAGAAGCATAAAATCTAATAAGTACGGAACGGGACGGGATGGGGAATATATTGGTAATGAGACAGATTGCATCTACACGCAGATTATAGGCTGTCTATTAGAATATAATTGTCTGTATTACACGCTATCAAAGTCGCCGGAACAGCTAGTTACTATAACAAAAAATTGTTATTCCTGCATGTTTTTGTTATATTAAACCGGTACGTGAAGTATTAAGGACAAATAATAAATTTTATCGCCAAAGTAACTATTATCAATTCGTTATATTGATTAGTATAAGTCTAGGCTAATGCTTTATTTAGACAATTAAATGATTAGAGGCATAATACAGTGAATAATTATATTTCAAAAAGGGGATAATTACCTGAAATTCGATAATTCATAAATTCCAATTTATTACATTGTTTTCAACTGATTAATCCATCAATTCATTAATACCGAGTTTTAGGTAATAGGCATTCAAAAACCGGTCACTTATTAAAATAGATTCTAAATTATATGATTAGAAGTCACATGACATTACTATTGGACACATCTAGTAATACTAAGAATGACTTTTTAAATTTGCCGTAAAAGACATATAAAAAAAAAAAAAACTGAAATTCACAAAAAAATCCGTCTCATGTAATAGCCCATTTATATTTGGATATTCACGTTCACATTTCAAAAGAAGGCTTGGTTTTAGCGTAACAGTCATGAAAGTAGGTCAATCCCGTAATGCTTGCTAATAATAACTTTAGTGTCACTTGTGGCACTTTGCTAATAACATAGCGCTGCCTTTGTACTTTGTGTGAAATTCGTATACTTTTTTCCATTCATGTTATTATATCTCCTTAGGTCATTTATAAAAAAATATGCACCTATATTTATAAAAGCATTACAAAATATTATATCTCGAAACTTCGCCATTTTATTTATGTGGGCAAAAAACCTGCTAATAATGATTTTTAAGTGCCATATCTTTTGAAAGCTATCAAATATAATAAATCTGAGAGTTTTTGGCGGCACCCCAGTAATCAGTTTGTGATGTAGTACCTGTTACATAGTATTGTATTAATATCTTATGTTATTGGACCCTATATCGTGTAATTACGATGGCGTTTTACGTAATACAGTTTGGATATTGAATAGAAGTGTAATGAAAATATTAGCATGGAACGTTGATTCTGGGGTGCTACGAAAATTTCTTGGAACGGTCTAGAAGAATGGAAATTGTTTTGCTAGAGTTTTGATGCAAGACTGAGTTTCCGAATAGGCAGTATGGGGAGCTTTCAAGTAATACGTAACGCATTTTTTTTGACACATTTTTACTTTATCCGCCATTGTTCTTCACATGGATGAGACCGAAGTATAACTGAGCCATCCAAAGTGCGGTATTTTTTGTCATCTACTTTACTGGAGTGATGAGAAAAACTATCACATACAGATGTGACAACAGTGATAAATATTTTTTTCCCTTTACATTTGGGATTAAAAAAATATTTAAAATTATTCACTATCTTGTTAAGCAAGCAAGAAATTTTGTAAGGATAAAATTTTCAAGAGGTCATTCCTTACGAAATTTTGATAAAAAAAAGCTTTTTAAAAAATGTGTAAGAAAAAATTTTATACTCGACCGATTAGAAGTGTTAAAACAATGTTACGTAAAGCGTAGTTCAAACCCCCCCTTCGGCTCCTGTAACGCATCGTAAGGTTTCAGAAGACCCCCCCCCCCAAATTCTTTACGTAATACTTGAACGCACCCATGGTACTAGGCCGTGTGGTGCCGGCTAAGAATAGCATCACCCCATATCTTCCCGTGGGTTTTGTAAAAGCGAACTAAGGGATAAACCAGGAGACGGGCAGCAGGATCACCTGAGTACCAGAAACACCTACTACAATCGCCAATTCTTCTGCCAAGCGTGGCGATTATTGCAATTTCCACATTTTTGGGGAGATATTTGTCCCAAGTGTGCGTTGGAGACATAAACCACCAAAAAAAGAAGAAATAAATATAGATTTCTACAGTATTGTACGCAATCAGAATCACTATAGCGTATTGCATTCCTTGTACTAAATACTGCTTAAATTCTAACTAGATTATGACCAATCGATATATCAATTATGCCGTTTTTGATCTTTAAAAACAAATAAAGTTATCAGCTTAGTTGTATTGTAGTAAATCGACTTCCCCATTAAAAATCTAGGTAGTTAAAATACTTACTATACAGTTTTTAAGGAAGTGCACAGAATAATATAAAGCAGACGTCCGTAACGTAATTATCTTGCCACGAAGCGTCATAAAAGTGATAGGTTCCTTTTTATGGTAGGTAGGTATGGTATAAAAGATCGCCTGTTAAATTGAAATGTACAAACATACTTGTGTACTTGTGTGAATATTGACAATGCAACTCGTCTACAAGTTGCAGATTATTCAATAACATGAGGAGCCTATAAATTGTGAAAGGAACCCATTCGCCAGATAACTAAATAAATCGACAACCTTAAAAGCAATTGACTGTAATAGCAGGTTTTCTGGTTGTATCAATTAAAGAAAACACATCCGATGCCCTTAAGAGAAAACCGACTATGGAATGACGAAAGCTGAGAATTTGAATTGTCCTACATACAATCCTTTATCTACAAAAAATAAAAAGAAATTTATTTGAGCATAAAATATCACAACTGACGTTTGGTATGGTAGTAAGTACAAATAAGAAATGGCTAATGGGGACGTTATTAACAATTAAAAATAAACTATGCAACCATTTAATTGACATCCAAAAGAACGTGAAAAGTTAGGACAGATGTGATTTTGAAATTAAAAATCTCACATTGTAATGATTAGTTTATCCTTGCAAAAGTATAAAAAGTTTGCTTATTTTCCTGTATTTTTTATGGAACGAAGTAATATTTTTACGTTGTTGATTTCCTCAAATGACGTCATATAATAATATCATTTGCTGTTTACTGCGTTAAACTCATGTCAATAGAGGTATGGTGTATTCTGTGACCTCGTTACGCTTTGCGGTAATAGTGTCAGGCGTTAGGAGGCTTTAATGTGGATATATAGAAAAATAGTTTGATTGTCAGTGTTATTCTTAATAAATGTAGTGATGGGAATTCATAAAATTTAAATTATAAATAACCATAAAAGAAATAAAATCTACACGGAATTATCAGTAAGTCCATACAAAGTAATATGTGATTCCTATCAGACACCGCAAGAAACGCCTTACGTCCGCATATAATTATAAGTTATGACCTGCAAAAGAGTGATATTTGCATACAAGTCCGTACGCGTCGACGGCCGACAATGAATTTATCACGATCCTTTTTTTTCGAACCAGCTAATGCTGACCTGAAGGGCCTTTACAGCTTCACCGTAACTTTCGGGGCGAGTGATGAAGCCTCTCAGCCGCAAAAGGTGACTAGCGCAAGAGTACAAAATTGGTACGAACCTTGGCTTTGCGGTTATCTGAGTAAAAAATTCCGAGGAATTTGCCTTCGCTAATCTATGTCCTTTACGTGTGATGGGTTCTGTAAAAGACATCTTTTCCTTTTTTGTACAAATCGTAGCGATTTAGGTGTGCACTTCCTATAAGTATGTCAAAGAGATTATCTCCCACATCAGTCTGCTCAGCCACGAATGCAAGTGTTTTCAAGATGCTGTCTAAATCAGATGATTTAGACGCAAAAGATCCAAATTCCTTATTAATGTCCAATCAAAAGTATCTGAGAGAAGTTAACATAATATAGATAGGCGTAGGCTTATACTACGCCTGCTTTTTTAAAATTCCAATTTCACAACAGATTTTTTTGACTTTATTAGGAATACATGTAGATATCATGAAATTTTAATGCATTACTTTGGGTAGTCGGTACTTACCGTCTTTAACCTAAATTTTAATCTTGCACTTTAGTTCGTAACAGAAATTTAGATAGTGTAACCTTTCGAGATGTTTTACAAGAATACTACCATGATATATTATGGTTACTTAATCTTAAAAATAATTTGAGCAAAACAGAGGTATACACTAAGATTAGTTCTGAACACTACGTATAATTGAACCTTCGTGTACCTACAAAATTGGAATGATGCTTCATTGTGAGTGTTACTAATAGTCACTGCAGTGCCACGGTTACGTGAGCTGACTAATCGCTTGAAATATTATTATATGTACGTGAGTACTGTGTATGAGTGTGTTTATTACTTACGAATTGATAGAAGCAACTATTTAATGTTATACATTTAGCTATCGTAGGTATTGTCTCTTTATTTTATATTCAAGGCCGTAATCTGTGGAAAGTAACTGAACACCAATTGTGAATGATAGCAGAATACGAATTGTTATTTGAGATAACAATATGATAAACAACTATATCCTTACATTATAAGAAGGAAACGTCTATTTCTCCGTTAGTTGGCGTAACTCTTAAAAAATACGCATCAAGAGAAAGACTGTAAATTGGATGACTTCGAGAAACAAAATGTCGAGATACATTCATCGAATCATCGAATTCAAATAGAAAAAATGTAGTTCACAACTGAAGTTATTAATGTAGAGACATGATATTGTAGTTTGGAAACACAAGTACATAAAAAATTATAGGTAACATGGCTGAACTTGACTAGTGACAGTGACGGTCCTTTACATCATTCAGTTTTTAAGGTTTTTTATCGTAAAAATAAAATATGTTTTGAATAGATGTTTTTTATGTGTTGGATTACAAATAAAAAATAAAAAAATTCCTAAGATAATTAATTTATCATGAAGCTGTTCAGACCATCGAGAACGAATATTTCCGTTTATATTAAAATGTCATTTTATATGATGTACATTTACGGAAAGTTAACGAAAACGTTCGTGTTTGCCTTTAGTGGATATTACATATAAACGTTAGTGAGTAATACATGAAATTGACTTACGAATATATAGATTATCTGTAAATGTTTATTTAAAGTCTTAACTTTTCCTACATATGTATAGTAAATTTTGACAGCTTTTCTTAGTTTAAGACTGTGCAAAATGTCGTCAATAGTATTATTATTTATGTTTGAATTTCGTTTCAGTAACTAACTAGTTAGTTTCGTGTCGTTAACTATAAATCCTTTTACTCAAATTAACATGGATATTCTTAGTCAGAGCTACCATCTCCTGAACGTAGGGACTTTTAATAGTGAACGGACTGTACTCTTCTTATTTATTCTCAGTAGATAAAATGACATCGAAAGAACCACAGATATATATAAGTAAAGGTTTACGAAGCCATAGATAAAAACACACGCGCTTTATGATGTCATTGCGATTTACGTAAAAGCATATTGACATATATGTGGGAGGTGGGTGGAATCGTATAAAAATAACTTATCACAAATGATATCACAACTAAGTTATTATACAAGATATGCTAAGTAAGCTAAGTAATTTAATACAGGTTCTTCGTCATTCAATGACGAATGTGCTATGTGGTTGGTGTACTGATTGGTGAAATTTTACACATAGTTTCTGTGTAGTAAATAAATTGTTTTTTTCTTTCTCTTTCTCTGGTCTTTCACCAATGAGTGAGAATATAAATGGTACACGGTTAATTAATACATATTATTACTTTGTAATCTATCTAATGCTGTTGACCGGAAGGGCCTTTACAGCTTCACCGAACTTTGTGGGCGAATGCTGAAGGCAAAAGGTAAACTCAAGGGTTCGAACCTCGGCTTGGCCGTTACCTGAGAATAAAAATTCCCGCGGAATTTTAATCCTAGCTAATCTCTACATTTTTTTATTTATTTAATAATTATAAAAAAAGGTTCTTTAAAGGACATATGTACCTGCGTGTTGTGTGCAGGAGTGTGTATGCAGTGTTGTAAGTGTGATGCTGATTGCATGGGCAGTGTCACTGTATCGCGCTGGTGGAGACGTCAAGAGTCTGCCGTCGTAGGGGTTAATTGATGCGAGCTATGGGCGCCGTTATATTGGCCTTGGCTACTCTGCCGTGCGCCCTTTCGCGTTACTTCTATTCCGCAGCCGGCTGTAATACGACATGCGATAGATGGACGAAAAAAATTTAGACGATGGAAAAAAGTTTCACTTTAAAAATAACGCTTTAACGTCCCACTATGACGATTTTTTCATAAGTGTACGGTTGTCACGATACAGTTAGGTTTAATTACACTATCATCTCGCAAACTACTGAATCTTCGCGTGCCGACCCCATAACATGATTTATTTATATCGTCCCTAGTTTTAAATTTAAATCTAAGGCTAATTTCTTATAGAAGTAAGCAAAAGATAGCGTGCGATATCTTTCTAACCTTGCAAATCCTGTTAATTTCATAACAATTTTCTAATACCTTTCTGATTTTTAATACAGGTTTTAAGACAGAAAATATTTGTCATACATAATACAATTTAATAGAACTGAAATAAACGATATCACAAAAAAGAATAAACACACTACTAAGGCAAATAATATACAAAAGATATAGAGTACCAAATAAAAGTTATATCCAATTTGTATTACGTAATACTTATAAGAAATATAATAATAACTTGGACGATCATAAACGTAGCTCAATGTTACTAGAGCGCAAACAAGTAATATATGAGATAAAATATATTTCCTTAATTAGATATATTTTGCTTGGCGATGTACATTATAAGTATATAGGTGGCTTTCATATAATTTCACATAGAATTATATATTATTCATCCATTTTCCACATAAACCTACACTAATTGACCTCTGAAAAATAAGAAATGTTATTGTGTTAGACATTATATTGGGAGTGGGCTATCAACATTATAAGTTTTGTAGAAGAATTTTCGAGATTTATATATAGTTTACAAATGATTTATGGCTTTGTTATTCGGTTTTCGGCTACTATTATTATAGATAGTTTGTTTCTATCAAGAGCCTTGTAGGAACAAAATATATTACTTTTGAGATAATCAAATTTTTGTAACGAATGTGTGCAAACATGAATAGATATCTGTTTTAAACAAAAAACTTTACAACTTTTGTGTAGAATTGATGGCAACATAATTCATTGAGCGTAGTTGATGAAACATGAAACTACAAAGTTTTCTCTCGAATTGTGGGTTAGTTCTAGAATTCAATAGTCAAATTTAAGTTTTTGAATAAAAAATCGTAAATTTCATTTCTTTCGGGTCAAACTAAATATGTAGCAAATTAATTTCATTACATATTGTCATAGGTTTACTTCTCAAGTCTTTACGAATTACGACGTAACATATCCAACAATTGATAAATATCATCTACAAATCTAATGCCTGAATATACATCTATCCCTAAAGAGATAAAGTTGATTTTTGTTTTTCTGTACTAATATTGGAAATAGGAAAGATTTGTATTTTTGTATGTAATTAAAAACCTACTAGACCGATTTGGATGAAATTTGATATGGAGATAGTTTGAAATCCAGGGAGTTTATTCCCACGGGATTGGGAACTACGCGGGTAAAACCACGGTGAGCAGCTAGTTATGAATAAAGTCAAAAATGACATAACCGATTTCTTTCATTCTGTCACCTGTAGAAAACTATAGTACCAGTATGTAACACACACTATTTTTTTAAATTCGAATTTTCCTTATCCATCCGTGCGAACCCGTTAGTAATATATACACAAATATTTATTTCATATATTGTTGAATTCCATATTATAACAAGCTGATTGACTTAGCAGAAATATCGGTAAGAAAAGATGATCGCGTTAAAACACGTCTACGAAGTGTGCATTTGTGAGATACAAAATCGGTAAAACGGACACTTTGATTTTTTAATAAATCAACTCGCCTAAATGCTTTAATAATTTCATTGTTTTGATATGAAGAACATCGGAATAGCAACATAATTTGGTCAAATGTAATAAAAATCTCACTTGATAATAGCCACTGAAAATTAATTTAAATACATGTTAATAAGTTAAATAAATTAAACTCTATATTTTGCTTCATTAAGGTGAAGATTATTTAATTCTTAGTACATATAGGTATATAGATACAAGTGTACTAATGTTGTAATAAACAATTGATCATAAGCACACAATGAAGCTATCCGATTACAAGGAACAACAATGACTTTTAAAATGATTCATATAATGCATCATATAATTATACGCTTGTTAACATAAGCAAAAAATCTAATATGTAACGTAACAAAATTTTATATGTTTATGCTTCTTTCATTGTAAAACTGAATTATCTCATTTAAAACTTAATTTAATTTAACTTATTTTAATGTACCTATCTACTTATAAACTCACTCTCCCTTTTATATTTATATTAATGTCTAAATGTACCTACCTATAATGTATAAAAATTACAATTGTGGAGTAAAATACGCATATGGACACTTTTCTATAAAATTCTGTGATCAGTCAGTATGGAATTCTAAAACATAAAAACTTCATACATAAACGTTTAACAACACAAAATAAAAGTTTTCTTAATAATTTCCCTGTATATCGGTATATTTTTAGATTTACCCATACTGGCCCAGTTAAAAAACACATCGAATACCAAACTTAATTAAACATCAAACCGCAATCCTAATTTTATGTCACACCTCTAATCCATTCTTTTATAAGTGACATTCTCGTGTTTCTGATTAGTGTTGTAACACTAAAACTAAGTGATGCATTAATTACTATTAGACTAATTGCATTGTATGTATGTTAATTGATATTTTGTTTATCACAAAACGGTAAACATGTCTCTCTATTAGCTGGTATATATTTGTTTATTTTTTCAGTCAAAAATGTATATTTTAGATTTAAATATTTTAGTTTGTTTGTTATATAAAATCATTGTGACTGAAGATTGTAACTTAGTAAGAGTCTAGATAAATTTGCTTTC
This sequence comes from Samia ricini, assembly GCA_014132275.2. Lineage (NCBI taxonomy): Eukaryota > Metazoa > Arthropoda > Insecta > Lepidoptera > Saturniidae > Samia > Samia ricini. The sequence continues at coordinate 10,215,840 of AP028159.1, forward strand.
AATTGCAACTGTTATATTCATGGATGTATAATATATTTATACGTAGATGCTCGATGACATACTTTCAAACATATAGGTAAAAGAAAATAAACCATCATAATGTAACTTCAATACTATGTTTTTCTTTGCTGAATATTCGTAGTTATCGTAGGATTTGAATCAAGGGTGTAGCCGCCGCTGCATCAACTGTGTCAATGATATGGAAGCCCAAGCTACAGAGGCCCCGAAATGTGTACACAAAAATAGGTATGTAAAACGTTATCCACGATCTTTCGCCTCCACTTGGAGTTCGGTGCAGTCGGGTAGCGTGGCCTCTTGACAAATTTTGATACAGAGCCATTCAACCGAAAGACGTCCATTGCTGGATGTAGATCTGCCTCAAAGATCTCCACAACGACCGGTCTTGCACCACCAGCATATAACAGACTATTTCAACCTTCACCGGGTCCACCTTGTGGAGGATCTACCCACGCTGTGTCTTTCGGTGCGTGGTAGCCATTCGAGAACTCGTTGGCCCCATCGGGCATAGGCCCTGCGAGCAATATGCCCAGCCAACTGCCACTTGAGTTTAGCAATTCTTCGGGCAATGTCGGTTAATTTTGTTCTTCTACGGACCTCCTAATTCCTTGTTCGATCATGCAGTGAAACTCCAAGCATAACCATTGTCATTTGAACAACTTTGAGCTTTAATATATTAGACCCATTGCCCTCTGGCAACACTAGCTACACCACTGATCGGAACCAATTTAAGTTCCTTTTTATATTGGAAGTCCAGAAAGCGTTGTCTATCAAATACATTTCATTGTTTGTTACAGTTTTCAACCACAGATATAACTCCCCTTCGGAGTTCAATCATGTCGGGCCTCTTGTGCTCCGAAAAATCATTTTTCACATTTCCGGAAATCGAGATTGAACTGCTTGCTATAAATGAATTACAAAAAACACCGAAACATGTTTTATGATGGTTGTAAATTATTTATTATTTTATATAATATTTCGTTATAATCGACAAGTTATATTGTACTTTTAACGAATGATTTATAATTAGTGATGAATATATCTAGAACCTAACCTAAAAATGACCTAGAATCTAGACTGTAGGTCATGCGTAATATTCGTCTAAAATGTTAAAATGGACGTATGAATTTTATTTAAGCTAACATAATGGAGTGGCTGAAAACAAAATCAGTACTATAATGTTTCAAATTGTTATTAACATTAATGCATAAGTTCGTGTTATAAACAAAACTTAAAATTTGGTGATTCGTATACCTGGGATTATGTAGTAATAAGTTTTTAATTAGTAAATCAGAATTAAACATTAACTTCGCTAAAAAAAAAAATGTTCTATCTAATATTTATAACTAAAATTAAATTTGGTATGTAAATACAAATCGTTAACTAGATAGGTACATTAAATAGTGAATAGACTGTATCCATTTCAATGCGTTTTCTCCCCGTACTGGTTAAAAACAAACAATCGACTGACCTCACTGGGCGCCATCAAAAACAAGGTCGGGTCTATCGTGAGGTTTATAAATAAAATCGACCCACGCGTGCAGAAGTTGCGGCGCCTCTTTTCCTGTTTCCACAGTTTTACTTACAACCCTGACACCAGGGATACGTTTATATTAGACCACGTTATACATTCAATAATGTTTTGAGATAACTTCTATATTAATTAATGACTAAAATCTTTCTTCCAATGGATATACAAATAATATATTTAACAAGAACGACTCACAAGCAATTTCTGTTGATTCTGTGGTTATTTATATATTGACGTGTCACACCACACGTCCATTAATCAGGTGATGTTTTTTAGAAATTGTGGGTCCCTCTCTGTCATGTTATGGTGAGTATTTAGATTAACCTTCCACCCTACCAAAGAGCACCCGCGTGGGAGGTCTTCCTCCGGTGGCGGCCCAAGACGAGCTCCATTCCCCAACTCAAAATCAAAAGCAAAAACATTTTAATTCTTTTTAGGCCCTAAGAAGGCACTTATGAACGTCTAAAACACTACCACAGGTTCGGAAAACAACCCTGCCAAGAAAAGCCGGCAAGAAACTCGATCTGATTCTTTTTTAGTAATAAAAATAATACATATAATTTTTTTTTGTCAAATAAAAAACTATGCAAATCATAGTCTTAATAATGTTAGCGGAAGCACAGAGGTATGGGTAAATTCCAGACATCACTATCGTTCACGTAATGATCCACCCTGTAATAACCTTTTGAGATTAAAACTTGCTTGACATAATACTTGAACTTATTGTCAGGTAAATCGGTAATGTTACTTGGGATCTTACTGTAAAACCTAATACTTTTACCTATAAAGCTTTTATTAGACTTACTTAACCTAAAGCGTGGGTCGGCCAACTTGTCTTTACTTCTAATATTAAAATTATGACGATCATTCACTAGATCTAACTGGAGAGGCTCTTGACGCTGCTGCCAGCGTGATACACTGACACTGAACATGCATTAAGCATTACTCGCACAACATTGTACACACTGTGCAGGAGGCACATAACACGCAGGTACATTGGTCCTGTAAAGAACCTTTTTTTATTAAATAAAAATGTAGGGCTAGGTAGGTTCAAAATTCAGTGGAATTTTTTACACTCAGGTAACGACCAAGCCGAGGTCCACACCTATAGAGTGACCAAATTAATGTCGGGTAATTACCTTACTTTTATATTGATAAAATATATCACTGCTAATACGTCTATTCTAATGAAACATACTAAAATCGAAAGCAGTCTTTATATTTACTGTGGTTAAATTCATTTAAAAAAAACCAATTTGTAAATGTTCGGGTAAAACGGAATATTAACGGCTGATTGTATCGTGAACATTATAAACTTGCATAAAGTAGTTAGTTTATACCAAATATAAACCTTTGGCCTTGGTGTTAGCAACATAAAATATCACCAAACATGATAAGGCACATGTCGAATGTTTTCAGTACAATTAATAGTAGATAAGTAGTATTTATTATCCTGTTATAAAAATGTATAAATTAAAGGTAAGTAAGTTTCAAATCAAAGGCATTTCGTACTAGCCGGTTGCTATTATACCTTAATTTTTTTATTGCCTTCTAGGTATATATCGATATTTTCAATAATATGATGGGTCAATCAATGTTATAAAAAAAATCAAAACCAATGAAATGTCTTATAATAGACATACGTATAATTTTCTATTTTATTTCAAAATATTGTATTAACTGTTTAATTTTGTTTGAAGCGATGATGGCGTAGTGGATAGTGTGGCCGCATTCCGCGTCAATAGACGCAGGTCTGAGGCCACCTATCCAACCAAACACTACAATATAATACTGTATCCAACTCTAAAATTCAGCCTGAGTTTTTGGTGAAGGAAACCATAGCATGGTGGTAGGGCATTTTCTAATGCCCCCCTGGGTAGCTACCGCTCTCAAATATGTGAAAACCTGTCGCCAAACAGCCATAGGTGTGTTCAGTCAGCAAACACTTGAGAACTAGTACCTCTAGTCTTACTGTGTTTACCATCCTGGACAACATCGTCACTTAACATCAGGTGAGCTTGTGGTCAAAGGATTAAGCCTAAATTGTATAAATTGTGTAGTACGTATGTATTTATATATTGTGTAAAAAAATTATATTCTAAATGTTTAGCTGATATTTTCTCAAAATAGTGATCGCGTAGGTTGACATGTATTGCTTATCAGTGTATCCATACGGTTGTAGATTAATTTACTTTGTTATAGTGAATTAAAATGTATTCCCTAATAATGATATCATTTTATTCTGCGTTTACGTTCTAATAATGTGTGTATTATCATATTCAAGTTGATGTAAAAAATAAGTCTGTCTTAAATTAATAAAAAAATCTGTAAAATTATCAGCTAACATATTTATATGACGTGATGTTTACAGTTGAGTTTCTTTTGTATAACGATAATATTCGAGAAGTTTATTGTTGCACAGAGTACAAAGTATAACATTGTATTTTAATACAGAATCTATAAAAATAAAGTGTCTGGAGTAATGTCAGTTTGTTGCTTCTTTATGGATTTAAACCGAACTTATGTAATTAAAACTTTTGCACGGGTATAAATGGACGAACTTCAAGATATAGACAGAAGTTTTTCTGTTATTATTAAATTGTTTTATAAAATTAAATATTTTTAACATAACATTATCATTGCATCATCATCTTCCTGCCCTTATCCCATTGTTATTGGACCCGCCACACACAAGGCATCATAATATTATTCTTACGTTATGTAAATAAATCAACGTCTCTCTGTGTGTCTGTCCGCTAGTTGGCTTATAACTCGAGAATTACTAGAACGATATGCATAATTATTTTTTTAAATCGTAGGTATATAAGCTGTCCAGATTTTAGTACTTTTATAATGACTATTATCATGTGCCTTTCTTATGCTGTTAACACACGTACTGACTGGACCGCGGACATAGCCCGGTGGGCGGCTGATGTTATCAGTCCCCTAAGTCCTTTCCGAAAAGGATCGATTTTTTAATCGATTCGAATCTAAGTTTGATGAATCGATACTTTATTAGTTTGAAAGATTCGATCTTTCCAAATAATAAAGTATCGATTATTAATATGTCAATTACCCATAAAAATGAAACAATAGGAAAACAATGAAAACTGGCGTAAACGCCAGGTTAGTACACAAGGGGTTAAAGTACCTATTCTCTTTGTTTTCTATGATATGATGGTCATCTGTAAATAGGCAAAAATAAAACAGTTCAGTGTCATTTTTCCTTAGTAGGTTAGACATACTTCTTTTTTTGTTTAGTTGGTATTGATAACCTTTATAGTCTAATTTTGACCACTTGAAGAATACTATTTACGAATAAAAACTCAAATAACACAAATATAAAAAGATTGATCTCTTGGACTTCGATCTTTGGTGATTCGATTAAAAAAAATCGATCCGTTTGAAAATTTTTATTCCCATCCCTACTTAGGCGACTGACGACCTTGGCCGCTCTATTTACCATATCCGCAGTCCGGTCAGTACGTGTATTAACAGCATAATCTGACGCTTATTTTATTATTATCATCATCGGGTGTGGCTACATAGAAATTTTATTCTCATCGCACGGAAATAAGTTTCACTTGAATATATATATATATGTATATATATAGATAGTATATTGTAGTGAATAATTTGGGAATAACTGAAATATTATAAGAAATTTGAAGCGATGATGGCACAGCGGGTATTGTGGCCGGATTCCGCGTCAATCGACGCGGGTTCGATCGCCGCTTATCCGACTCTAAAAACGGCCTAAGCTTTCGGTGGAGGAAAACATCGTGAGGAAGCCGTAGCATGGTGGTAGGACATTTTCTAACGATGCCCGCCTGGGTAGCTACCGTCCTCAAGTTTTAAAAAAACTATCGCCAAATACCGATAGGTGTGTTCCGGCAGCATCACTTGAGTACGAGTACCTCTAGATTTTTTACCACCCTGTAGCACATCGTCACTTAAAATCAGGTGAGATTGTGATCAAATCAATGAGCCTATATCGATTAAAAAAAATTACGAAAATACTCGAGTGGAACCGCGGACACAGGAAGTCTGTAGTAAGCTCAGGTTTACACAAATGTTGGTTAATAGATAATTATCGCTAATCCAGCATAGATGTAAATTCTTTTTTAAATTACCTAATGAATACGTAAAGAAAATCGTGTTAAGCGTTGTACATAATGATTTTTTGTGCATACAAGTAGGTACTTTCCAAGTTCTAGCTTAATTATGTTGCGTAAAATGCGTTTATTTTTACGATCACAAATGGCTGTTTCCACGACAAATATTTACAAGATTAAATCCTTACATACCCTTAAATCTTAATCCTCGTTAATACTGACCGAGATATTTATGTTATAACAATTAATCGCAACTTGTACAAAAGTAGTTACTGAATATGGTTGATGTATGCGATAAATATGATGTAATTTTGCACTGTAATTTTTTTAATCATTTATTTGAACAGGGCTTTTACACATTAGTGTACGCCAGCCCTATCGGAACATACACATTATAACTTACAAAAATAACAATAATCATAATATTAAAAATAAAAAACAACTAAATTAAATTATGTCTTAACTTACATGATTTTACATGGTTTTGTTTCGGAAAACCACGATAATAAAAAAATATTTTGTAATAACGATACGTTTGACATATTATCATTTTGTGGTTGGTATTATTTCATATCTTTTCGAATGACAAATTCGTTACTCACTGATGCTTTTATCTATGCTAATGAAGTTAATACGTGTATTCATTTTAGTATTTTTAGAGAATTATTTTCATTTATGTACAAATAAAACAGAGACGCTAGTACTTACAGCTTACAGTTAATTAATACTTTTATAATAATATTTTAAAAACTCATAGATAACTTTGAAAAGAAAATTACGTAACAATGGAATTCTTCTTCTTCTTAGTTAATGACAATCTGTGTACTCACAATTTGTGCCAGTGTCATGTGGGTAAGATGTATTTTCAATCTTGTATCAGCGTTACCAAGCTCCGGCAAAACGGTGACCCATCCTGCTAGAACTTTCAATGGAGCTTTGTCTGCACCTCTGAATAAATGTTACACGTTATTTTGTATAATACGGAGACGGGCGGGGCAGGCGGCTGCCGCCGAGGGTGAATCAATATACCGGGAAGGCACGGGAAGACTTTAAAGGACATCGGCGTGACTGCGGGCTGATGGGTGAGGAGGACCTGGTTCCTGTGAGCAGGAACCTGTTTCCCGCCTTTCTTATTAAGGTTACGCTTAAGCTTGGGTGGACACGAGCATCCTCGGTAGTTTGCAGGGTAACCCTCCTGCCTGCAAAGAACGCAGCTTGGAGAGTCTAATTTGAGCACAATAACCAAACTACGTCACATAAAACGCCACCAAGATTACATGATATAGAGTCAAATCCAGAAGTTTAATAAATTAAAGAAAATAACTGCTACATGACTGACTGAGATCCCGCCAAAAACCAATAATGGAATTAAGACATGTCGGATTATATTAATATACTATTTACACTTATTATTCATCCCTGATTTACACCTGTTTTATTTGTAACAGTATAAAAATGTAAAAAGATGCCATCTAGTAACAAATAACGGTACCATGTCATCTGTTAATGTAGATTATATTTGACTATTATCTATTGTAATAAGTTACGATTGAATTCCTGCAGAGGTCGCTAGTAATATTGAGACAGGTAAGGAGAAACGTTTCATATGGGGGAAAGTTGAAAAACTATACAGCAGCAAGCAGTTCAAATATATATCCAAAATTGCGGTAGTGTAGGCGAAGGGTATGATATGAGTTGTTGACGGATTGAAGTACCTACGCCGACGTATATTATTTTGCTTTTTAAGAACATGTGTTCCCTAATTTTGTACATGCAAATCTCTCATTTTGTTTATGTAATTATATGTTAATCACCCAGATCCAAGTTCGGCATATATCCGGAAAGAGGTTTTAACTCTAAAACCTCTTCGGAAAATTTGCGAAAATCTGACCAGGGAAATCACTATAGCACGAAAACTTTTCATTGGCACAAATAAGCAAAATATTTTTTTTTACGTATTTTACGGAAATAAATTTGGAAAAAAAAAATCATAAAAAATAAATTATTATTATAAAAAATTATTTTTATGTTAATAAATAAATAAGAAATAAATATTATTATAAAATAATTAATAAATAAGAATTAGACACGCGTTAAAAATAATAATAAATAGTTTTTTTTACCTCTAATCTCCATACTTTAAAACAAAATAATTGAAAAATTACATATTGCTATGACATAACTACTATGTAAACTGTAATGGCCAATTTAAATAGTTTATTAATACAGTATCTTTATAAAGATGCATACGTGTAGTATAAATCTGGTGAAATATGACTGGAGTGAAATTGGTACAGGTGCATGTGCAGAATAAATTTATTTCTTAAAACTGTTCTATAGAAAAGCAGTTATTAGTTAAATTTATACTGTACATTTTGAAAAATTGATTAGCTAATTCAAATATACCTATAAACAATTAATTAACATTTTTATTTCTAAGAATACGTCATGCGCGAAAGTTCTCAGAAACTTACTTCGGAGTGGTCAAAATACGTCAGCCATCGTATTTAGTTGTACAATTGTGTCATTAAAAAGAAATAATACTTAAAACAAAACATCCGTTAACCCATAAATAATTTAAAAAATTTGTGGGACGTACTTTTTCTAAACCTAATTAAGGTTAAACCGTACTCAGTAGATACATTGCTATTTTATTATGAGTAGCGCGTGCTTTTTATTATGCGCGTTGGCCTTTACTTCAGTTGTGATAAAACCGATAAGAGTAACAAAGAACGAGAGGTATATCGAATTATACCTCGGAATTATTTAATGTGATATGTTTCAAGATGAACTAATAAGAAGCGTTAGTTTCGATTGTTATTAACAAAAACAATCGTGACAAATTGCACGTGTGACATTTCATCAGTCCAAACGGAGCGGAAATGTCGCCTGAGCCCGCTGGCTGATTGATCATTTCTCTAACTTCCTGTTCATACAAGGTCGCCTCCAATTGTCGACGCGAGAAAACCACAAAACTCTAATGGAATGTAATTGCGTTAATATATTACTATTCTTCGTTATACTTACCTAGTGCATGTTTAATCAATACTAATAAATAAAATTGAAGTGTCTGTTTGTAATGTCAAAATATCAATTATTTACTTAATACAGATGAAACCTATACCATAAATACAATTTTTAACATTTTTGTCTCCCTGTCTGTTTGTTCCGTGTAATCTCTGGAACGGCTGGAGGGATTTTGACGGGACTCTTTTTAATAGATAGCTGAAGTATTCGGCGTAACTTAGGTTATTTTTGTTTTTCAAAAATAATTAGGGTTCCGTGTCATAAAATTAAAATTTATGAAATTTCGAATAAAATCCGATTCAACGCACAGTTTCACTGGCAGGTGTTTGAATTTGTAAGAATTATCTTTGCTTTTTGTTTGTGCGAACAATAATTTGAGGAAAATTATTAGTGTTCCGCATACAAAAATAAAACAACAGTGAAAAAGACTCAATGGTCAGTTTTACTGCCAAATAGTTGAATTTATGAGTAATAATTTTGCTTTCTTTTAGTATCAAAAATCATTTAGGAAAATAATTAGAGTTGCGGGTAAAAAAAATAAGAACTCATGTAATTGTGAACAAAAACGATTCAAGGAACAGCACCATCAAAACATTATCTTCCCATGATTATTTAGAAACTATATTACGCTCTGAAAAATATGGAAACCGCGGCCAAAGCCGCGGGCACACAGATAGTACTAACAATAAAGGTCTGCTTAGTACTTATTCGTCACAATCACAATTATTTTATTAGATTAAAGAACTTGTTAATAAAATTCGCATAACACATATAAATGTTGATAAACTATTTAAAAATCGTGAATTTAGGGATGTAAAAGAGTTCGAGCTATTATTGTAGTTATTTCTTTAACTTATGCCTTTATGCTTCCATATAGAAAAAAAAATTCAAATAAGCACAGCGTGAATGGACCTAAGTTTGAATCTATTATATATCCTTCTACAATGAGCCTGAGATCTCAGTGAAACCATAGAGTAATAACGCTAAGAGTGCTAATTCCATACACAAAGTCTCTTAACATAGAAGTAAAAAAAAAAAAGATATATGTGTGTAGGCGACACGAAATAACGTATCAGCGGCCCGTAGCGAAAGGCGTACGTGGCCATTTAATGCCAACTTGAAATGGCTTCACTTCGCGTGTGACTACTGCGGTTCTGAGTGTTTTATTTCTCTGTATAAAAACATGCCATTGTGACCGGGTATTTTCTAATGCTCGCCTAGCTAGTTGCCATCCTGCCAGCTATAATTGTGTTTCAGGATCATCTTGGTTTATTGTGGGTATCATCTTGGGCTACATTACCACTAGGTGAGATTATGCTCAAAATGCTGGCCTGTATAGTATTAAAAAAGGTTATTATTTATATACTATACTATCTATAATATATATAGTTAAACTTCACATATACACAGTATACTCAAATATTTATTCGTCCTGGCCTTATTAAACACACCGACTTTATGACATAACAAGCTGAATAGCTCGTGAAACATAAACTAAAAAATATCCAAATGAATTCATTCACATAGAGAAATTTGAGACAGTTACTTTGAACCACAAATAAAATTATATTTTTAAATAGTCTTAGCACTGGATTTTATGTCTTCTTTATAACATAGAGACTAATTGTAAAAAAATTGAGATACTTTTATTGAACTGTAAAATTATCATCGTTTGGATAATGCGTTAAATAAATGCTGTGATTCATTTAAAACTAATATGATGTCATTTTTAATTTTATTTTGTATTAGTGTGTTTTTTCACTGACATAAATTAGCATCATACAGGCAGAAAAAGAGTTTTTAATTCGATAAGAAAAAAAGCCAGTTCTCAAATCTCCGAGTTTCTATTAAAATGGTTATTGGGTAAAAACATCATAATATTTTTAACTATCTCCAACCGTTATGGTCGCAAATTAATTGAAAAAAATGGAAATGTATTCAAAATCTGAATTTAAATACATTTATTGTGATTCATAGGTCTTGGTCTTAGATTAACTTCGAAACACATACCAGACACACAAAAGAGAGATTGCTAAATTAGTATTTAACTAAGCGAATATGATAATATTTGTGGGATATGTAAGTGTATATCTTGACATATTTGAATAAAATATGTTGGTTGGTATATTTATATACCGAGAACTATTATTAAAGTATATTTCAGTCTTGAAATATGTGTAGTGAATTAAAACAAGTATGTGGAATAGTCTCAAAATAAAAAGGGTCATATTATTAAATCTTTAAAATGTAGAATTTTCTATTCTTGTTTGCAACGTCTATTGCACGTTTATTGCATTGTATCTCGCGTGCTAAATATATGCCTTTCATATGATTTTGAATAATTAATCGCATTTATTTACAGATAAACTAGATTAACTAAATTAATAAAGACGATAAAAGATGGACAGAGAAATAACATTATTAAGAGGACATGCGGTCGGAAAAGTAGGTATTTCAGAAATCTATTGCTATCGTGTTGCGCCCCAAAGAAAGAATTATAAAACACGAAAGGGACAAATGCAGTTTGGGCTGATTTTGTACCTATCCAAAATAGACGAAAACATCACTTTGTAGTACCCTGTTTTCTCCTCCAAAACTGAACCGATTTTTAATTTATGTTTTTTTTATTTTATCCATAAAATTTGTTTGACGAACGTCTGAAAATGACGGTAAAAATCGAGCATTTTTTTTCGTTTTCAAAGGCTTTTAGTTTCTACAATAACTAATTTATAGAAAAAAAAATTTACCATAATGCTATTACCCGGCGAGGAAACAGGGGACTATGTTTGTATGGAATAAATGCCGCTAGGATATTCCCTTAAAGACTGGTACATTATTGGTCCTAATAGTATTGTGGCATTGTGACTAGTGTTGCCACAGTTTTAAATTCTGCCTTTTTCTACTCAATCTAATAAACAATTATTTTAAATCTCTGTAACTACTAAGTAGTGCTACTTTGTACTCAGTCACACTTAGTAATTATTCTGAGAAAAAATGAGTCTAAAATAGTTTTTATTGTCTAAACATGAAAGAAAAACACACGTAATATTTTAGGATTGCTGACACTAAGCTGTATGCAGACAAGTGGGCAGACAGGTAGACAGATATAAGAATATAATAAAGAAAACAATGTAATAACTTTAGACACGGCAATACAGTCGATTTGTATCGGTGAAGAAATTCTACAACTCAGGGTTGTCGAACGACTTAGGTTTTTGTTAGCTTTATTTAATATAGCTAATTAATTATCTATATTAATAATGAAACTGATGTTATTTCTGTGCATTTCGTTTTTTTTAACAGTTGTCTATTTTAGTCATTTCACGAATACATTTTTTGTCTGTCTGTGTTTATGTCCAGATTGACTAATTTCAATGAAAGTACACAGGCAGATTATAAAGATTTTCAAAATTAGTTTTAGAATGTGGGAATACTTGTAATTAAGATAAGACACATAGACGAAGTTGTGGGCGCCCGCTAATTTAGTATTAAATAAAATTTCTTTTAAAATTTTTATTTAAGAATTTGTTGTCAACTTAAATGTATTGTTCAATTTTATTTATTTATATAGATTGAATAAAACTATATCTTTGTTTACAAAAAACAGAGTTATTTATTTGTAGTATTTTGAGCTTACATAATTCTACGCGTTGTGCGATCTAATAATAAACCACAATCTCTTCTAAAACTTTTTGGCTGCGATTTATTTAACCTTTGCCGTATCACACAAATTTGTATGTAATTAAAATATATGTAAATGTATATTCCAATTACAATTTGTGACAACCCTGATGATACATCGTCGACGCCATAACATCCGCGAAGCGTAACATGCGCCAGCGCAGATGTCGGGAAAACCATCGCTAAATAAAATTCATTGTACCGCCGAGACAACTTGTGTCGCCGACGCATATCACTATCAGATAAAATATAACCTTAGTAACATAATATGTATAACATTTTTTTGTTACATACTAATAAATAAAATTGAAGTGTCAGTTTGTAATATCAAAATACTAAAAACATATGAATGTATACGACATCTATACCAAAGTTACAATTTTACAAGTAGATAGCTGAAGTTACTCCACGTAATTTACTGTAATTTTTCGAAAATAATTAGGGTTCCGCGTAAAAAAATTAAAACTCATAAAAAAATAAATAAAATCCGATTCAATGCACAGTTTTATAGGCAAGTGCTTGAATTTATGAGAAATATAATTACTTTATCTTAATACTAAATAATTTTTAGGAAATTAATTAGGGTTCCGCATAAAAAAAAAATTAAAAAGAAGTGAAGAACATAAGTAACGCGGACGCAGTCGCGGGCACACAGCTAGTTCTTAATAAATATCGACGGAATAGATAAATTGGGATCAAAATTTTAAACTAAACTACACAAGTATTAGAAATAAATAACGATTTTATAACTTATTTTTAACTCGAAATAAATATAGTATATTCAAAATGAATCATCAAGCATTTAGCCTTGTTTACGCTTCAAGGTGTTTTGACTTTCTTTTAAACATACTTATATATTCGGTAGGTACTTATTGTCATTGTAACAATCGACGTGTCTCAAAAAGAACTAATCGTAATTAACTAGCTTAAGGTATTCCGTAATTAAATGGTATATAATTGTTTAAAAACAACTAATTATTATAATTTAAATAATTCATATAATAGTGGGACAACTAATTATATAAATAAAAGCGAAATGATAATTATTTATCAATGATCAAATACGGTGTCAAATGACGTGAACTAGAAATAAAAAAGAAATTAACGTAATTATTTTTCAACATACAAAATTGCTAAAATAATTTCGTATTCAAAAATTACTTCATTTGACTTTATTAGAAAATAATAATAATATAAACACTTCTTAAAACTTAGGAAAGGCTTTTATTTTATTTCTAAATTGCACAACCTAAAAGACAACTTAAATTTGTGTACCTACATATTACCTGTGCGTAGTTTGGGCTTTGGGAGAGACCCGTGTCTGTTAATGCAGTTGTAAATTGTAATGACGAAACCACAAAAAACTTTGTTCTGAGTCATGAACCTAATTATCTGTCACAGTTCAAATTTTACAGAGTGATACTTATTTTCGACTTGAGACTTTGATGCGGTCATAGTGCGGCAATGATAGCAACGGCCTTGCATTTAATAAAAGGTTCCTCTATCTCCTTGTTATATCGCTTATAATTCGAAAATCTCTCAACCTTATCATTATCTGAGCAAAAACATGTTCACAGCTAGACCTCGACCTATACCTAAGGAAATGCATAACCCGCAGGGGGTAGTGGTGCCGGATCCGCGTCAATCAGCGCGGGTTCGATCCCACCTATCCAACTCTAAAATCAGCCTGAGCTTTCGGTGAAGGAAAACACCATGAGGAAACCATAGCATGGTGATAGGGTATTTTGTAATAATGCCCGACTGGGTAGCTACCACCCTCAAGTTCGAAAACCTATCGCCAAACACCATAGGTGTGTTCCGGCACCATAACTTGACAACCAGTATCTAGGCGTTTACCATCCTGGACCACATTGTCAATTAATATCAGGTGAGATTGTGGTCAAAGCACTGAGCCTATACCGCGTGAAAAAATTCCTAAACCTTTAAAGATATGTATTATTTGAGAAATATAATCATAATAATTTTTAAGTGATCATCGTACACTACCCAGCTTAAGTCTCTATTTACACTCATTTCGGTCCCAAACTAAGCTCATTCACTCTAACCAACGAGCTAGAAGTGCAAATATAATGCAAGGAAAAATATTTAGCATTAACCAAAGATACTTCTCACAAATTCAAACAGCTGCTAGTGAAACTGCGTTGAATCGAATTTCATTCGAAATTTCATGAGTTTTAATTTTTTTACGTGAAACTCTAATTCTTTTCGAATTTAGTAAAGAAAAATATATTTTGACATTACAAACAGACACTTCAATTTTACTTATTAGTAGTAAAGATTACATTTTACTTGGGTCGGTCTTTTTAACTATCGAACATACGGCAATCTATATAGATCAAATATCAAATAAACAAAAAAAAAAAACGAAAAAGTTAAATATTATCAGCAGAATGACAGGTAAGATTGTTGTCACTAATCAGGCTTTAAATTGAATTGGTATGCATGATCGTGTACACAGCAGTCAAGGAAAACCCTCACTTCCGGTTGCCAAGGGGTTTTCTCTTGTCAACATTTTAGTACCACCGTTTCGTTCCGCGTAACCGGATAAGTTATGTTTTTGTGCGCACTCACATAATTACATTTTTATAGTTTCGCTGTTTGCTTAATTTATTGACGTTTAATTTTAGTGACGTAATACGTGTCCGAGTAAAAATATTTCTATGCTAATTCTATACATTTATTTTTTCTTATATTATGACATAATCAACGGATATCTGAAGGAATTAAAAATGTTTTAATGATTAAGGGTTTTTGTGTTTCCCTGTAATCCGCTACTCTGTATTTATGTTTGTGTTAAGCGTTTAAAAATTGGAAAATAAAAATAATAAGAAATATTTAAACTCCTCAGTTAATTAGACTGCATCGTCAATATTTAGTATAGCTACTTTTTATTGAAATTATATAATATCCATTTCTGTTTTATATTTAATTTTATATTTTTCATTATTTTCTGTTATCTATTGTAATTCCTAACAAAATGTTTATTAAAGAAACAACGCTACAACACAATAAAGTGCGCAAATTTATATACATAGTCTGTATTGTGGGTTGCTCAGTGAGATTATTGTGACAAACAGCGCTACTCTGTGACCTTTTTTAATTTGCGTTTTTTTTCTATACCTATCTTTATTTGTATTGTATGCCAAAATGTACAAAAAATCCTTTTTTTTTTACATTAAAATGTTCATTTATTTCTTAATTCATCGAATGTCTTACTTTAACGTAATATTACATTGTTAAAATTAAGTCATTCGTCTTAATAAGAAAGTCAAAGATTCAATCATACTCCCTTCACACTAACGTTTATTTAAACTATTTTATAAGAGTTGTTACGAAAAAAAAAGGTAAATAAATATATCACTTCATAATTGCCATTCAATTGTGTTTCTACCATTCCTATGTAATTAATGTCTCGACTGAGCTTGTATTTATGTGTCATACATACTGGTACATTAGAAAAAAAAAAACGAATACTGATACATATTGACCAGCTCATAAGTTATAAGTCGGTTGATTAGTTGCCATGAATTATTTATTAATGTGAACAGAAATATATTCTTTACTTACAATTTTCTTCCGTAAATTGTCTCCGATAAAATTAAAATGTCTTTTAATTTTAAAACTATGTGTTTTGGTGCTAAAAACCTATGTTACTTAACTACTTTGAAGGTGAATTCCATATATTTCAAGAGATTGTGTTATTGGAATATCCCACAACGACATTCTGAGTTTAAGGTACACTTTACTCACGGCTTCTGGATTTCATGATTGAATACAATTTTAAAATATGTCAATGTGCATTTAGAATGGGCCGTATTGTATAATTAATTTAGGCAGTGGTCGATATAACGAATTCCTGTATAGATAGACACCCGGTGAATGTAGTGAGCGTGCCGCCCCGCCCTGATAATAAGGAGCTACCGGTTTTAAGGCCGCGAAAACTAAGAGCTATAATAATTGTTGTTATTGTGTATACCTGTGAAGCTGACACTTTATTTTGTAAATAAACATGGCACCTTAGTAATATAATATTTTGTTATAAAAATACAATGTCGTAAAGGCTATCTTCGATGGCAAACGCTGTTTACCTGATGTAGTATTTTTATTATAAGTTTATGGTCAAAACGCTAACAATTATCTTTAAAATTGATCACCTTAATATATCAGTTATTTCTTTAAAATTGCCGTCGAATTGTTAATTGATTTTAAATTATTTCAATTTTAAGTTTTTTTTAATCAGCAAATAAGTATAAATCGAAGTTATAAGTTGTGAATGGGACTCAATATACAAAATTTCGTTTTTGAGGTAAACATTTCAGTGAAAGCATATTACTTTTATTTTAAAATTAAGATTAAGCTAGTTTCTTAGAGAATTTTAAAAACATTCGTAAACATTTTAATTATTAGTTTTGATATGTGTTGATTTTACTTTATTTTTATTCTATTATATTACTTGTCTCTGAATCTGTCGTCATTGTGAAAAAGACTTATTTATAATTTGTAATTTACAGATTTATAAAAATGTATTTCTATTTTTGTATTAAAATTGACTATATGCTGTTGACTAGAATAGCCTTGACAGCTTTACCGAACTTTTGTAGCTAAGCTGGTAGCAGGCAAGCTAATGCAAGGACACCAAAATGGTATTGATTTCCATGGAATTTGCCCAAGCAAAACCTACGTTCGTTAAGGGAACCTAATAAAGTACCTACGTGTAGTTTGCAAGATTATAGGGTGCATCGAAATGAATGTTATGCGACTGTATACAAGCATCACTGTGTCGCGCTGGCACCACATGACAGGAGCTTCCCACGTTGTGAATCTTCTGGGCCTCTGCTGAAAGAGAAAATCCACCATTCTTACTAATCGCGATATAGATACGTTTCAGTATTATGTTTTAATTATGATAATTATAATAAAATCACATTAGTTCGAAGCCTTAACACCCCCGGCAGGTAACGCAGGCGACAACCGTGACATATTGTTGTCGAGTAGTTTTATTGAGTCCTTATTACAAACTAATAATAATTATTATCATAATCAAAGCCGGATACGATAAGTTCGTGCCCAATGGATTATTTATTAATGTCGATAAAAGCTCGTAAAATTGTTTACTATTTTTAATCTAAAGCCTTTTAGCATTCAGTTACTAAGTACTTACCTATTGATTTTTTATATGGAGTTATGTGAGATAGATAACATAATTTTGACAGATGTGAAATATGGACAGACGGTCGTAATAACGATAACACACAAAGCTTACTAGATCTCAAATGTAGAGGCTAACCACATACGAAATACAATAGAGTATATAAATAAATAATATAAATACATTTGCTTCATGTTACGCTAGTAGGTATTACACAAATTCGATACATATCATGTAAGATTATCGAGAAAGCTAAACATAATCCATACTAATAATAAAATTGTAAATTTCACGTGTATTCTTTACATTTCGGATTTTGGTAAAAAAAATATTGCAAGGGACTAAAAATAGGTAACTAAACACATTTCTTTCATTTTTAGAAATGTCTGCCTGTCTGTCTGTTTGTCTGTGCGGTTATCAATTAGAAAGTACTGATATTTCAAAGATATTTTTTTATTTAAAATCGGTCCACTCTATAAAAAGTTTTTGTAATTTGAATGACACTAGTCTTATTCGAGAACAAAAAATTGATGGATTGATTGAAATTGAACAAAAAGGCACATTATATGGCATATATATATATATATCTTAGACACAGTAAATGAGAAAATCTTTTTTATTTTGATTTTGACTCCTTTCGCGATACAGACGCTCACCACGGATTTTACGCAAATCATATCCATAACTGATTTATCATCAAATATACAACTCCTTCACGCCCGTCTAACCGTTGCTGTCCTAAAGCGATTGTTATGGTATCCGCTGTCATGTAAACAGTTGTCATGGTAACGTCACTCTCTATATTTTATATACACGGGTAAGGCAACGGTTGCCGAGTACAGCTAGTTCATTTATAAATATCAAATACATAATATGTAATACATAAAAAGTATTCAAATAGTAGGAAAGTACCTATACTTTTATAATAAAAATCAATTTTCACTTGGTTTCATTTTGGCTTTGCTTAGCTCGTAGCGACAACTGATTTATACGTTATTAATGAATTAGACAAGGATCTATACCATGTAACATAGCCAAAATATTTTTTGTTTTCATTTTTTTTTTACCTTCTTGAGTACCTGTTATGGTAATATGATTAATTTATCCTTTTCTATGGTATTAGGTAGGTTTTATATTTTGAATTGAATGCCGTTATGTAGGCAACGCTATTTTCAATATCTTTTTAGATATTTCATTTTATGAATTCGATCATATTTTCAAAAAAGCTCATTCGCCATCTGTGAACTTCATCAATATAATATTTATAGTTATTTACACTTTATTCGGCATACTGCTTAAAACATAAAAAAAAAAAACGATATTCGAATTATTTCAATAAATAATATATGCCCAAATATGACTGCTATAAAAGCGTCAACGATTAAATGATTCATTCAAAATTTACAATAAAACTTCTGATTAAGAGTGACTTTCAAATTGTTTTGTATTACTATACATTGTAACTTATATGGACTAGTTATTCAAGTTTCATTTACTACCAACGTTTCATTAAAATCTAAACGAATAAGCGGTCGTGCCTCAGGGTATATCGCACGGCACATAATACAAAGGAATTTACCTACAATGCTCGTATGTCGCAATCATTTATAGAGAATGCGTCATTCGGCATAATGTTTTAGAGAATTGGGTCAATTAGACAAGTCTGTCAACATTAGTGTTTATCGATCATTATCTATTGAATGTGATAGGTATGTTTTCTTTTATGTTTTAGAATCTCGTTTGAAACTGTAGTGAATTACGAGCTAACACTTAATAAAGTTTGTGTCTGTTCTCTCTTTATGACAATGTGTTTTTATTATTGGTGCCTGCAAATTCGTTTGCGTAAAAAAACGTAATAATATGTAGTTACCTATTGACTTTTCTCGTATTTACTTCTATTTTAAACTGAAAACTACATTAAAATTATTTTGGCATTTTTTGGAATACTCGGTCGAACACGAAAATTTATGATTTTGTCATAGTATATTTAAGTTGATATTAGTGTGTTAACCAACAACACTAATATATCTTAGTAATTTTATATTTCCAAGTACTCATTTACTTCACGGAAAGAACATAAATATACCTACCGTTTTAAATGTTAATAATGAGTAATTATATATCTGGTTAGCTTAAAAGTGATATAGACATTTTAAATAATAGAATAACTATTACCATATGGCGCAATTTTATTTCAAAATAACTATTTAAAGTCAGATACTTAGCAAACATAACCTTTTATATGTCGTAAACTATGATTTCTTTACTCGAGCTAAGTTTGATTTCAAAATTTTAAGATTTATTTGATTCTAAAGCTTCCGCCATTTTGTATTTCATAACCGCTTATTATTAATTGAAATATTAACCTTTTATGATCTAATTTATTGAGCAGGTACTGTAAACACAACATATTTTATTACGGTATAAACACTTATCTATTGCATGAACATATGACATAAAATTAAAAACATTGAAAATGTTTGAACATAATTATGAAGCGTTGAAGGCTACATTAATGTTTTAACTTTATTTTATACTAGCTTTGTGCTCGCGGCTGCGACCGCGTTTCATATTTTCTTCACTGCGTAATATGATTTGTGTAATATCATTGGAAAATCATGTTTTGATGGTGTTGATTGTATATTGAATCGTATCTTATTCACAATTTCATGAGATTTAATTTTTTTACACGAATCCCTAGTTCTATTCGAAAAATTAAACTAGTCTAAGTTACGCGGAGTACCTTCAAAAAGTACTATCAAAATTGGTCTAGATGTTCCGGAGATTAGCCGGAACACACCGACAGACAGAGTTATAACATAAATTCTGTTAAAAAAAAAATGTGTTTTGGTATAAGTACCGTATACACATTCATAATTATTTAGTAAAAAGTTGTTAAACCCTTGAGCACTAACCTGGCGTTTACGCCAGCTTTCCGTTGTTTTTCTATTATCTCATTTTTATGGGTAATCGACATATTAATTTGATAATACAAACACACACTTTAATTGTATTTACTAGTACAGAAAAGTACAGATTAATAAATAGTAACAAGAGATAGATAAATGAGTAGGTACGCGCATAGTTAAGAACAAAATAATTTTATGAAACTAATTACTGTTTGAATTTAATTTAAAATACAATAGCCGTAGTGTATAAGATTAATTGATAGGAAAAAAAAGTAATTAAACTTGCCAAGAAACAACCTTCGATTTATTCATAACGTAAATTTTTACATAATTTACGCTATAAAACAAGTGGTAACAAAAAACATTAGAAAAGCATAGTTAAGAATAAAGCCTCCTTGATTATAATTGGCTGCCGGATCAAAATAGTTTCAATTTCGTGTTTGTACATTAGCTCATTTGTAATAATGTGATAATAATTTACGTTAATTATTAAACAGGAATATTATGAAACCTTTAGTGTGGATCTATAGATATTTTTTTGGCCAAATAAGAATTACAAAAACATAAAATCGTGTCCCAAAAACTAACGGCACAGTCAGTGCGAAGTCAACTGAAAACTTTTCTATTAGATTCGATCTAATATTTATAAATGTTTACCTTGATAATAAATTCCGTAATAATTTGACCTTTTCCCATTTTTATTATACGACCCTGGTTAGAATTAAATTATACATCTAAGAACGTAAAGGAGTGACACATAATTGAAATATTTTATATAAGCTGACAATTAAAAACAAATCGTCAGTTCGTAACAAAATGTTGGAAGCGATGACGGCGCAGTGGATAGTGCGGCCGGATTCCGCGTCAGTGGACACGGGTTCAAATCCTCCTATCCAACTCTAAAATCAACCTGAGCTTTCGATGAAGGAAAACATCGTGAGAAAACCATAGCACAGTGGTAGGGTATTTTATAAATAATGTCCGCCTGGGTAGCTCCTACCCTCAAGTTAGAGAACCTGTCGCCAAATACCAATAGGTGCGTTTCAGCAGTATCACTTGAGAATCAGTACTCCAGGTGAAAGTGTGTTCGCACGGTGTCCACAGTGGCGGCCTGCGTGCTTGCCGGCTCCCTGCTGTGGGAGCGGGAAGCCGAGGTACTCACTGCCGTCTATAGGTTTTCGGCAGCGAGGAGGGAAGGTGGTGGGATCCGCTTCCAAAGGGTGGAAGTGGCCGTTAAGAGAGAAGAGGAGTTTCGGAGATGAGAGTCCGGTCCTCAAGGAATGGGTCAGGAGAAGACACGGCTCCCTGACGTTTAGGCTTGTGCAGGTATAGTCCGGGCATGGTTTCTTTGGATGGTATCTGCACAAGATAGCCAGGAGGGATCCGTCAGCCGCTTGCCGTAATTGCGGCGCGGCTGAAGATACGGCGCACCAGACGTTAGCAGATTGCGCCGTATGGGAGGAGCCGCGCCGCGATGTGGCAGCGGCTGTAGGACCTGACCTCTCGCTGCCGGTCAATGTGAAAGCCATGGTCAACAGCGAGGAGGTCTGGAGGATTGTCACCTCCTTCTGCGAGCAAGTGATGTCGCAGAAGGAGGAAGCCGAGAGAGAGAGGGAGGAGGATCCTATGGCGGACCCCCTTCGTCGTAGGAAAGCCTTTCGGGGGAGGGCACGACGTCATTTCCGTGCAAACCTTCCCCACACCGTAACAAACAGCAGATGGCATCTCTTCAAGGCCCCTCTTCTCACTACGTCTTGGCATTGCAAGACGAGTGGAGGAGAGGGACCTTCCTTCAGCTGGCGTAAGTGTGCCTTCAGCAATTGGGGGAGAGGCGGAGAGGGATTGTGATTTAGTCTAATCGCCCCTTCCCCCCGGAAGGAAATTCTCTTACGAGAATCAGGCGAAAAGGTGAGGGGGAGGGAGCCTGTGTGTCAGGCAGCGACTTTCCCCTCATCCCCAACGGGCTAATTGAGAGGACGTGGCCCTGTTGGACTTGCCGCAGGGGAGGACGCGGTGCTTGTGACACCGATCCCGTATCGTCCCCTGAGTTGGTGGCTCCGGGGAGTTTAGTAGGTATTTCCTAGGCTTCTCTCGGGCAAGTACCACTCTGGTGTGTGAGACGTCCCTCACACACACCCCCCAACCAACTTCATTGGGGAGAATTTTTCTTCCTAATGAACTTGGTAGGGGTAGCGTAAACGCATTCTTCTCGACAAAAAAAAGGTGAAAGTGTAGTCTGGGTCTATTCCGTGTAAAAAAAGTTCCACATTATACACAGTTACCTTAAAGATCGTAGCTTCCGCTAAAGAGTATAGAACGCTCTCTCTATAGCCCACCCAATACGCGCAGGACTCTCCCAAGGTTCCATTCTGGAGCCTGTCCATTGGTGGGCGACATAGTCATCTATTATGCTTTCCGTAAGAAATTAGTCCTCCGAAAATACGTCCAAAAAGCCATCGACGAACTCAGCTCTTGGTACTTCAAGTGGCGTATCGCGATAAACCCGAGTAAGTGCACCGCGATCATGTTCGATACAGCCCGCTCGAACAAGCCCCCACGTCCCATCACGTACGCAGGTACGGAAATCCCCTACAGCACCGAAGTTAGGTACTTAGGTGTTCAATTAGACGCCAAAATGACTTTCAATGCTCACCTCAAGAAAGTCAAGCGCCAGACCACCATGGTGCTAGGCCGTCTCTATCCTATGTACAACTCCGACAGCAAAATGGCCCTCCGCCATAAAGTCACACTGTACAAAATGGTGGTTAGACCCATCATTACGTACTGTGCAAGACACGTGTGTGTCTTCTTTGAACGCGCAGAGACGCACCCAAACCCCCTCATAGTGCGAATCGTCTCGTACATGCCCAACCCGAATGCCCTCCCCAAGATGCGACGACCGCGTAACATTTTGACCGACCGCGACGATATCATCACTCGTATGAATAGGATCTTTCCATATAAACCTCGTTCACTTGCGTGTCAGCGCCCACGCCCGCGAAACCGCCGTTCCCGCCGCCGGGGACTGGCGGCAAACTTTGCTCCCGCACACTCTCCGGGACCCCTCAGGCGGCGACCCAAGACGTTTCTCGTTCCCCAACTGGGGAGGCTCTTGACGTCACCGCCAGCGCGATACAGTAACACTGACCATGCATTAAGCATTACACGCACAACACTGCACACACACTCCTGCACATAACACGCAGGTACATAGGTCATGTAAGGAACCTTTTTGTTTATGTTAAATAAAAAATGCAGGGATTAGATAGGATCCAACTCGCGAGTGAGTTAGTATACTCAGGTAACGGCCAAGCCGAGGTTCGTACCGTTTTGGCAATCCTTGTGCTAGTGCTTGTGCTTGTATTTAAGTTACCTTCTTGCGGCTGAGTGCCTTCAGCAATCGCCCCCAAAGTCACGGTGAAGCTGTAAAGGCCCTCCGGACAACAGCATTAGCTAGGTTACAAAAAAAAATGTAAAAAAAGTATACACTTTGTTTTTTTTGTTTCTGTAATTGCGCCAATACCTGTGGGTAACATCGTAGGAGCTTGTCTTACACAAAAATGTTAAAGATTTTGCATAAGTAATACTTGAATGCCCCTAAATAATAACAATAAAACAAAGAGATAAGATTGATAAACAGAGGAGACAAATGTCTTTGCCTATGTGTATAAATTAGCTATGTGGCCGCGGCTGCGCCAACGTTTCATATATTTTTCACTGAGTAATATAGTTTTTAATTTTTTCAGAATACTAAAACCCAATTATTATTTTTTTTTTTGTTTATTTTTACAATAAGCAAAGCTATTTCGCACAAATTCAAATACCTGCCAGTAAAACTGTACATTGAATCGAATTTTATTCACAATTTCATGACTTTTTATTTTTTTATGCAGAACCCTAATTATTTTAGAAAAATTAAGATAACCTAAATGACGCGGAGTAACTTGGGGTACTTCCCAAAAAAAAGCCCGTCAAAATCGGTCCAGCCATGCCGGAGATTACCCGGAACAACAGACAGACAAAAATTTTAAAAATTGTACTTTTGGTATATGTTTCTTATATACATACATTCAGATGTATTTAGTAGATAATTGTTATTTTAATATTACAAACAGACACAACAATTTTATTTATGAGTAAAGATATGTTATACACAATAGAAATAACATGTTATGTATAAAGCAGAATCTTAAACGATTCGGTTCTGAACTTCGTTCCCACGATTCGCACTGTTGACACCAAAATGTAAGATTAATTAAACACATCCAAAACAGATTCAAACTCGGCTAATGATAATGATTTTAACATCAACATCTTTTAACAGATAACTGAACGTTTGTAATAATAATAACAAAAAATCATCGACCTTTAAAGAAAATCATTGTACTTTGTCTGCATTCTTTTACCTTCCAAAAGTTGTCGACCCGAACTATAATTACCGTTTCATAATACCTAAATATACCTGAACGTACAGGCCATATACGAGTCTATAAAAAAAATAATTTGGTTCCGATTATATTTTATTTATAAAACCGTGACCGGAGTATGAACGAGGACAATTGGCATTCTTTTGGACTCTTTATACCTTAAATATTTAAGTAATTGTATATATATATATATATATATATATAAATAGAAAAACATGTGTTTGCCAAAATTGTAGCTCTTATTTATCTGACTAATCTTGTTGACAGAAAGTCTTAACAGCTTCACCGAGCTTTGGAACGTGCTCAAAAGATACTCAGCCGAAAGAGATAATTAACTTGCCCTAACCAGAGCTATCATGTCTCAGTCATATTGTGATCGGACGCTACCTCGACTGATGTAGGTTCAAATCCTCTTCTACATTGTCCGAGCTTCTAATGAAAGAGAAAATCGTTATGAAACCATAGCGCACTTAGCAGCAGGTGAACTTGTAGCTAAATACTTGAACTGAAATAAAAAAAAAAAATTATTTAACTGCAAGTATTAAATTTGGATACTCAGTTGCTTTTATAACGTCTGGCCATTATTACATTATATGTCTCATGTCTGTACCATAAAACAGCATTAATATAGCATCTGTTAATGATATCTGTTAGGCTACGCAAAATGAACGAAATTTCAACATTTGGAATTTATTTACATTAAAAATTCACAGCTCGTAAAAAATAGTCATATAAACTAAACCGATACATAAAATAAAGAGCCAAAAAATAATTTATCATGTTTTACATAATTTATAATGTTTACATGTGTGTATGTATGTATGTGTGTGTGTGTGTATGTAATGTGTATATGTATGTTTGTCGATTTGTTTATGTAAGGATAATATGGCCGTGGATAAATTTTGTGTTATTTTCTTACTAGAGAGATTTTAATTTGATTTCTAAAACTGTTTTTAGATATATTTTTTTATGAAGTTAAATAGACCTATATCACTGAATTGTTTATTATAAGTACGCGGGATTCTGCTCGTCAAGTTATTGAACCCATAGTTTGTTCGATGCTTGGGAATATGAAATAATTATGTGTGTCGAGTACGTGTGCTTGGCGCATGTAATCGCAACGTTTTGTTGATGAGTGTAGAACAATCGAATCCGCGTGAGTACTAACAACAAATATTTCAGAGGAATAACATACTGTTGCGATAGGATGGTAAAAGAGTGGAAATTTAATGATTTCGAGTGATTCCAGTGACGAAGAAGCTCAAGCAGTGTTTTTTTTTTATTGAATTAAGAGACGTAGGAGAAGGAGAAGATCCATCTATATCGAATCGAAAAAATAAACATTAATTGTAGAGCTTTTGTTGCTGCACAAGACGATACAAGGCAGAAAGATATTTATCATATAAATATATAATGTGCTCAGAACAAAATTCAAAGATGACAAATATTTATTTTACAATAAAAATTTAGTGTGACGTTGGTTTATGCAATGTATTGTTGCCTCGTCCAATATCGAATAAAGCCAAATCAAACTATGTTTTGGTGGACATCAGTATTAGGCCGAGGAAAATATTTTTACCGTAAATTTCAATGTTACCCATTTTCATGTTAGTTCGCCCATCCTATTACGAACAGCGGCCGCACTGTGTACCAGTTTAACTTAATTATGTACCTAAAAATTACGAACCTTGATCGATATACCATTATAAAAATCGACCCCAAATAAGGAAGTTGATATTGAAATAAAGGATATTTACTTTTTTTTAATAATTATTATCTTACAAGTTCGAACATTTCCTTCGAATATTTCCTCAAGCTCGAACTCAACTTCCTATGACTTAATTGATATATCTATAGATACGTTAATTATTTGTTTACATATTTATAAAAGGCAACGTGTGAGTTCCGCTCATTTATAACTGGAGAATCACATATCTGTACTTTTTTTACATTACGTAGAATATAACGTGAGAAGTTAAAATACAATATCGGGAATGAAAAAATAATGTTATATTATGTTCAACAATATTTTGTTCAAAATGTGATAATTTCGACTATTTACCTTAACGAAAAATTCGCTACAATGAATCATTCAGCGCGTCGCGTTCCAAGATCAGCCAGTGTCGATGATCAAACAATTACCGGTCTGATAGATCTGACTGGATTCCAATCACCGTACAGTAGTGCAAAACCCCACATAGTGACACGTAAATGTGTGTCGTTATTCAAAATCACCAAGTGTACATCTCTTTTTACACTGTATAGAGCTCAGTGGTTTGACGAAAATCTCACCTGATGTTAAGTAACGATGTGGTCTAGGTTAGTAAACGCGCTAAGCCTTGAGATACTGGTTCTCAAGTGCTGAACACACATATTAGTATTTGGCGACAGGTTTTCAAACTTGAGGGTTGTACCTATACAGGCGGGCATTGTTTTCCTTTACCGAAAGCTCAGGCTGATTTTAGAGTTGGATAGATGGGATCCGACCCCAATACCAACTGTGCCATCGTTCCTATAGCATCTTATATATCCATGGTTGATATAATCTGACATCATGATATCAACTGGCGATTTATCCATATGTTCTTCGACTGTCCGTCATCATTCCTGGACTTTGCTTTATTTAAAATATCAGTTGAATAAAGAACAGTCATTTTGCTGAACTCGAGAAACAAAAACAAATGCAAAAAACATTCAATAATCTCACATGAAGAGAATAATAAATGAGGTTGAATCAAACAGTAATATGTTTTACCACCGACATTCCCGACGATACGACGTACTTATGGCATTAACCAAATCCTTTCACTCCTTGACATTTTGAACAGTTTAAAACTAATTCTCCGAACAGCATCAAGGCTTATTAGGACAAACTATTTGTTCTCAAAGATATTTAATCATGTTCAAATCATTATCTGTATTACAAACTAGCGGGTGCCCGCGAGTTCTCTTACCAATCTTATCTTGATTGTATGTGGGATGTCCTGATTTTGTTTTTTGCATTTCCCATTTTCCCATGCACCAAGTTTTATTTGAATTGTTTGTCATTTTTTTAGCCCTTTATCAGTTCTTAATTATTATTATATTTATAATTTTGAAAATGTAACTTACAATTTTTATAGCCTATTAATCGCTAAATAACATATACTTTATACACATAAATTAATCAAAATCAATTAAACCGTTTTTGAATTAAATAAGTTTTTTTTCTTAAAGTATTTTTTTCATGAATTTTCAAAAATAATTTTATAAATTGATAGAACTTTGACATAGACTTTCTGCGTACAAAGTTTCATCAAGATCGGCATAGCAATTATCGAATTAAATCACAACATACACACATACCGATAGACAGATAAGAGATTTTTCAATGGCAGACCCTATACGAGATGAGTAACGGCCAAAATATACTTCTCGCGGAAAATTAATAAAAAATGTGCAGACCAAACTTCAGTTTTATTATTAGTATAGATAACGTATAGCAATAGATTACTCTGGTTGTTTTTTCAGAATAAGTCTGCTGCAATCCAACGTTCAGAATTAAAATACGAATAGTAAATATAACGAATATTATGTATAACCTGTTGTAGCGTATGTATGTGTTCTACGGTATTTAAAACCTTTTCGAAAACCAGCTTGTACGGGAGGCTGGAAGTAGTCTAACCTCCGCTATTTTAATAAATATATATTTATTTATTACATCAAATAAAAATATATGATCTTAAAACTAAAAACCGCTGCCACCTGAACTAGGACAACCTAATATATAAAATGGAATACATGTAGTTTTTTGAAAAATTTGAATAATTACTTAATTAATGTTTTGCTAATGCAAAACCTACCGAAGTTAAGTCAACAACTGTTCCACCAGTAAAAAACACATTTGAATCTAATGAATCTGTAAGAATTCAATATGGAAAAGATAGTGGGTTGTACCCAATACAATAAAAGTTCTTAAAAGGTCTTTGAGACAAAAAAGTTTGAGGACCATTATAGTAGTGGTTTGTGTCTGTTATTTATAAGGTACGTATAGCTTACTCTGTTACGTTTGCATTTTGATATAAGTCTAATGACGTGCATTAGAATTGATAACATGAATCGTGAATTCTAAACCTAAGAATATGTCCAGTGTTTTGTAGGAGCGTTGAAGCTTTCATATAGTATTGAATAAATACTTGTGTACCCCATACCCGCTTACGGGCCGCCAATGTGTCTAGTTACGGAAATAGGAGCCCACCAAAAGTAACAAGTAAGTTCGTTCGTATGTCGAACTTCGTTGTATTTATTTTACTATATACGTTGTTGAACGTCGCATGTGTGACCTTAATTATTTTGCCAATTTGTCCTTTTTATAAACGCTTCAAAGTATTTTCTTCGTTTGTAATTTTAAAAAAAATTCAAGACTAACTTTACAAATGAGTTCGTATATAAATTTACATCTCCGTTTTCACACTGTTTGGAGTTATTTTTCAGTAAAAAAATCCTTTTCTCGTTAAATAGTAAAGTCAATGTTTTTACCACAATCTAATGTTAAGTGACAATGTGGTCCAGGATGCTAAACATACTAAGTTTAAGAGGTACTGGTTCCTAAGTGATGCTGCCGGAACACACCAATTAATATTTGGCGACAGGTTTTTAAACTTGACAGTACTAGCTTCACCGAAAGCTCAGGCAGATTTTAAAGTTGGATATGTGGGCTCGAACCTGCATCCGTTGACGCGAAATCCGACCACAATACCAATTGCGCCATCATCGCTCTAACCGCCTGTATGTTACTCAGGTATTTAGACTACTTCTGTAACGAATTTAATCAAAATCGATTCCTTAGTGGTTATTCTCAAAGTATTTATTATAATAATCAAACTTTGGTAGCTACTTTACAGGATTCCAAGTAAAGGTGACATCAGGTAAGCGCCCGGTTGTAAAACGGTAATGGTTTAGCCACATAGCGGGCAGGTCGGGATGCCAGTCCTATTTTACTATAGAATAGATCGCGCACGACTATATAAACATCACACTGGCATTCCTTTACGCCTTCTGTGTGACGAAACCATTAGGCAGTTCTAATTTCAGAACATACGTTGTGCCAACCCTGCTTATTGTAGAGCAAGAGAAAGAAGATGATGGTGATTTACAGTTCTATAATTAAAATAATAGAAATACGTATTCGACAATTAAGTATATTAAAAGGAGTTTTTTACTGTCATCACTTTTACTCTCATTATTTATTTATTTCCTGAGTTTTCAGTCTCAGATTCATCGAGTCACCGTCAAAATAATGTAATAAATGAAATAATAAACTATATATATATAAGTAGACATAATACAATCGATAACAATTTCGAAATGCCGACCGATGCGTATTCGGTATAAAGGTCAGCGTGGTATTCCGTGCGAGACACATTCTGACAACAACCGTGAACTTTCCACGCTTCCAGATATTGACGATTCACTGTAACTGTATCGGAGAGGCCAGTTCTAAAATAATGTACCTACTACTTGTTCAGACGGAACTACGATTGGAACGAGGTCGCAAGAGGTCATATTATTAAGGAGCTATTTCATTATTATGTTTTGGCATATTTTTTTTACAAAATCCTAATAAGAAATCTCAAAATTCCTCAAAGGCAATGGAGAGGCCAATGCGTGATTGAATCAAGAATAAGGAGATTCGCAAGGGACCCAAGATAACCGACATTGCCCGAAGAATTGCTAAACTTATGTCTCAGTGGGCAGGGCACATTACTAGCAGAACCGATGCCCGATGGGGTCAACGGATTCTCGAATGGTTGCCGCGTACCGGGAGACACAGCGTGGGAAGGCCTCTCCACAAGATGGAGCGACGACCAGGTGAAGGTCGTGGTAGTCCACTGGATGCGAGTGACGCAAGACCGGTCGTCGTGGAGATCTTTGGAAGGAGCTATTTCCACTAGTAGACGTCTTTTGGTTAAATGGATGGATGAATAGTGGAATCAAACGCTCTAACAGGCCAAATCTTTTCTGAAGGAGAAATTCGTATTGTAAATAACTCATAGTGTTAAAGTATTTCTTAAGTACACTTCGTTTAACTAGGCTGCTAATACATTAATATAATATGCTAATATAATAAACAAAAATTGTAAAGAAAATTTTTGCGGTGCACCTACAGTTTATTCCGGCAACTCAACTTGAACTCTCTAAACTTAACTGGGTATGAGCTTCAGACTTATCATAATTTAACCTTAGTGTCTTGCGACAAAATTCTAGACTGTAACAGTAACATAATAATGTGCAATAATATAAACAGTGACGGTACCTTTAATTTATTTGGGCTAGTTATTAATTTGAGATACCACAATCTATATAAAAATGTGAGTTTCTACTAAGATCCCTTAAAAAAGCACTATACGTTTTTTCCTGTACATTCCAATTTTCCCGGTAATTTTTACAAATAATTTAATATAATGTTATATAAGAAAATAAACAACTACTAATCAATGTCCAATCGTTCACAAGTGATGCATTTACAAACGAACAGTATTCCGTTATTATTTCTATAACATACATATAATCAATCTTAGTAATCTTCTAAGCTAGAAACTTACAAATAGTTCAGTTAACTTAAATATTTTTAACTATTTTTTCTTACTCTTTTAAGTAAAAATTATTATTCAGTAACTAAGTAAAGTAATATAAAGATGTAAACGTCCAGTAAAATATATTATGCTTAGTACCTCAATCATTAAAAAAAAATTAAAATCACTAAATTATATCCAGGTCTGGGGGATTCCTACAAAGGACAAATTTCCCAATGGTCTCTTACCTATCTGCAGTAACTATCTAATAATGGATCGTGAAAACCAAACGAAACACATAGATCATCGAAAGTTATAATAGGGCATTAGTATACAATAATGTAGAGTAGTAAGTAACCAGTTACAGACTAAGGTCTGTCGAGTAAAAGGACAGAGTTATTCTGCTAGTCAGTGGCCGCGAGCAGAGCGACGCGCGCGCATGTGTAGCACCCGTATCGCCATGACATTTCATTTTCAATATTACAAATGACAACACTCGCTACATATGAATTAAATTACATGTGCTTTCGGCATTATTAAATAAAGTGTTAGTTGCTATTAACAATCTGTGTTGGACTTTGTCATTAAACATTACGCACGTTTTCTCTTAAACAAAGTTCAGAACGAGAAAGGTAAATTTTTACTTAAATAAGTGCGTATTTATTTAAATTTCGACATTATTTTTTTTATTCTCACCGATACGACTGGATATTTGTTGTATTTCATAATCATGTAACTAGTAAACTAATGGTTATTGCTATAAATGTAGTAAATATTTATATATATAATCAGATTGATATTTAAAAAGTTGTTTTTTTTATATTTATGACCAGTTGTATGTAACTTTAAAATAAGTTTCGGAAAAATGCAATAATATTGCTAATGTTTATTATTCTTAACTGTTCTTAACTAAAAATAAGTCTAATTTACGCTTATAGGTGTAGCTTAATTGGAAGAACCTTGAGCCATTGTCGCCAATATTTACGCAAACATGTCGCCGATCAAAGTTAACCAATGACATAACATTAATCAATATACGTGTACATTTTAAAACTATCTCATATAAATGATTTCGCTCTTTTTAAATTACCGTTATTCATGAGTCTGTCACATACATATCATGAACAAATTCAAAACATTCATCTCTGTTTCTAAAAATATTACATATAACCATTCAATGTATTATTATTGTGTTAACATAAAATTTAACTATAACACTGTGGTATGAATGTACTGTATAAGTAGCCAATTGAAAATTAATAATTTTGTAATACGGTTAAAAAATAATGTGATATATGGATGAATTTTAAAAAGAAAATATAATGTTAATGAATGTTAGCAATTATTCATTTGCATATTTTTTATTACACTAACGAGATATTAATTATAATTAAACGAAATTTTCATAAACCTCTTCGAGCATTATGAGTCACGTGTAATCATAGAAATTATTAATTTAAAAAAATTAATCGCCTGGGGTTTTTTTTATTTTTCATCTTTCGTAATAAAACTGGCTTTATGTAACTCATTACATTGGTAATTAATTTATTAAAGTATAAAAAATTAAAAAATTACACAGTTTTTCGAAAATTAACTATTCACAGATAATGTGTATTCATTTTTTTTCGTGTTAACGTGTTCATTCATAAAAAAATCTTCTATAGTTTGTCATAACATAATAAAATCAATTACAAATACACTCCTTTAATCCCTGTATTTCATACAATTACCCCCTAATTATACCGTATATATATATCATATATTTAGAAAATGACGTAACAAAATATAAATCTGTAGAAAACTTCTTGTAGGTATATACTATTTATTGTACTGTGCAACTGCAGTATTGTTTTCATTTTAAGCTGGAAAGAGCGTTCGCGGAGATTATAGTTGCATTAGGAAAGCTAACACGAAACGGAGATCGTTCTTTTTTAAAGACATTAAACAATTTTAATTTATTCGTAATAAATTAAAATTTAAGAAGAATATAATAGAATAATAGGCAAAACAATAGAACCCATACTGATATTATCATTTTTTTACAGATTATCAGTGAGTGCTTTTTTATATCGCCATACAATTTTTCTTTAAATCACTGATCGAAAAAATGCCATAGTTTATAAAGTGAATTTTCTATGAGTTATGTACTGATGACGTTTGGAATTTGCTGGAATATCGATTTATTGTGATTCATTCATCTAGTAGCATTAATGATATATTCAGATTAATTTCTTTTTCTATATATTTATCTTTCATTTAACTTATTTATTATATTTATTATTTCTATTTCCCTGTTAATATTAGCATCTTTTATATCATATTTTTTACACGGTCTAGACTCAGTTCTGTGACCTCAATCTCACCTGATGTTGAGTGACTATGCGGACCAGAATGGTAAACACACTAAGCCTAGAGGTACTGGTTCTGAAGTGATGTTACACATCTGTTGGTATTTGGCGACATGTTTTATAATTTGAGGTTGGTAGCTACCCAGGCGGGCATTATTAGAAAATGCTATGATTTGCTCACGATGTTTTCCTTCACCGAAAGCTGGAGTTGATTTTAGAGTCGGATAGGTGGGAATCAACCCGCGCTATCATAGCTTCATATTCATTTTGCGTTTTGAGAATTTTTATGCTTATTTCTAGCATAATGTATTTTGTATGTATCATATCTATCTTCATAGAATTGCAAAATCTATATTTTAAGACATATTAACTCTCCTTTATGTTTAACTAAAAATGTTTAATATTGCATAAATTCAATAAATTATCAATTTTACATATTTGTATATAAATATGGAAAAAAAAAGAAGTTAATCGCGTAAAATATTTTATTGACATATACAGTCGTATAATATTATTGAGTAATAATAATCAGGTTTCTATAAATAATATCAATGATCACTTATTATTATTTATTCTATAAAAAAAAGTGTTAATCGAATGATAATTTGAATAAATTAAAATAGTACAAAGTTCAAATGAGGTCAGAGTTAAATTTTGGTTAAGCGTAATTTGAACAGTTTAATATATTTATTTTCGCAAAAAATTAACAACTAATCAATACGGTTAAGTCATAAGCTAAAATATAAATTGTAAGATCACTAATTATAGGCACATATAACAAATTGAGGAACATTACACGTATATTATTAGGCCTAAACAATACATTGTGGTTTTTATTCGATGATTATGAGAGGATTCATTGCAAATATGTATTGCATCATATACAACTCTTTTTAAAGCATAATTATCAAGTTGCTGACACACAAATTATCACAACTTCATATTACTTTTAGGGCTGATCCATAAATTACGTTACATGAATTTCATGATTTTTGACAACCCTTCCCAATATTGTTGAGTTAGTTGTATATTTCTTTGTACTTGTTATTAGAATTACTGTAATTAATTAAATTAAACGAGAAAAATCTAATCACAGAGATGATCTAAACGAATAAAAAAAATTAAGTAACTGTTTGTAATATCAAAATAACTTTTTACTAAATATATATGAATGTAAATACAGTACTAATAATAAATATATATTTTTTTAATTTTGTCCGTTTGTCTGCTTGTTCCAAACTGTGTTTGACTTTGATTTTTTCTTATTAATCATCACTCCATCCTATATAATCTTAAGTAAATATAATTTAATCCAAAAATAAATACCATCAAAAGGTTATTTTCCAGTGAATAATTGTGTGGAACTGAAAATATGATATGCGAGCGCAGTCACGGAAATAGCTAGTATATTTATAAAATCAGTTGTATCAATTAAAATATAATTAGCGACAATCTATTTACATTGCATGAATACGTGAATTTAAAATTAGAATCTACACGCGTAAATATATTATATAGCACAGCACACACGTATGAATATTTTGAACAAGGCTCGTTTTTGTTCTGGACACGGAAATGCTATGTAACGTAATGTATATGTATGTTTTTGTTTTTACTTGCCTTAAATCGAAAGTCCGCAAGCAATTAAAACGAGTTTTAATAGAGGGTGAATAATACATACATCATTATTACCAGAGCATTTTTCCGGGTAACCTTGTCAAGTCGTTGACACCGCCATGGATTCGTCGCAATACATGGAAATCGGCGCACGACATTTTTACACTCTGATATTACTGTAAAGCGTAATGAGATACGTTACTTGTCAGTGATTCTGAAAAAAAAAGTCACTTTAATTTCAATAAAATATTATTCACCTTTTAAATCACTGCGGCGCGTGTAAATGCAATTTTAAATACGTATAAAATTGTAAGCCTGATTGCTAGCTATAAATTACTTTTTTTAAATTGAATAATGATATTCTTAATTCAAATTTGTGTAAAACTAATGAATATATTACTGTACAAAGATTTTTTGTGAACATACACACGTAAGTAATATATAGCTATCCCAGTGAACTTCATACAGCCACAGAAACAGAAAATGTTTTTTCTCTTCCAAGGCGCTAAGAACTTGAGTACAAGAGACACATAAAAAGAAATAATCTAAATAAGTCAATCCGTTTTCAAGATATCATAAAAATGCCATTCCATACCAACTGTATGAATTTTTTTTTTTTTACATAAACATATTTCCTTATTTATCCGTTGTTTTAATAGTTATTCGGGTTGCAGAGAAAATCAACAAATCAAAGATCATAATATTAGGACCATAAAGTTCTTGATTGTGTGAGTAGAAAAAATCAATATGCCAATGAACTGATATACAGTGGAACCTCGATAACTTATAGACCAGGGCAAATGATAAATTATTTAAGTTATCAAGGTTTTGAACTTACTCGAGGGTGTAAGTACTTTAATTTTTAATTATATTGAAAGAAGTCGGTGAATTTTTTGTTTTAAACAATTTTTTTTTATGCCATTGTTCTATGAAAGATCGGAAAATATAAACCATTCATGAAAGTTATCGAGGTTTCGTATTTTATAATAAGTTATAGAGGTTTTTGGCTCTGGAGGGAAGTTAATAAGAATTATTTATTTGTATAAATAATAAAACTGTACTAGAGAATAGTAGCTCTTCAAAAAAATTTAGAAAAACTTCACCATGA
Organism: Samia ricini; assembly: GCA_014132275.2. NCBI lineage: Eukaryota > Metazoa > Arthropoda > Insecta > Lepidoptera > Saturniidae > Samia > Samia ricini. Next base: position 10,252,345 of record AP028159.1, read on the forward strand.
CGTATTTTTACTTACTGCAGTTGACTTTTTTTTTAATTTTAATAAATTTAATGGAAATATGAGTTTTTTTTTTAATACATTTTCATCCAATTTTGCTTTCAAGTTATCGTGTTACAGAAACGCATATACATATGTAGAGCGGACTTCTGAATTGATTGACATATCTATATAACACGAGAGAAACCACAAACAAAAGCAAGTACAATAATAAAAACAATAGTAAACCACTTCGTGTCTGTTCAATGATTTCAATTAGCAATTTATAATTTTGCATTTTATAATAATTCCCAGATAAAACCAACACAAGAAAACTTTACGAGCGTTTGTTACATCATTGTCAGCGAACGGTGTTAGAAATGATTATATGCAAATTAGTAAATGTATGTGAATTCTGAAAATTATAAATTCATTGTTGCCGCTGAGAGGTGAAAAAATATGTAAAATCGATCGACCTTGAAACGATCTAAGTGATCGATTACAATGATTATTATTTTCATTACTATATTTCTATAGAATCCTGTTTGTGACTCGTAATATCAGTAGAGAAGTCTAAGAAGTAAAGCTGATGATAGATAAAGTAAGGAATAGTATGATATAGGAACGTTGTGGTGTGGTAGAGGATGTAGTGCCAAAGATAGAGAAAGGAATGTTTAATTGTTTTGTGGCCTTATAGAGAGATTGTATGAAAGAAGATTGACGAAATGAATTTACAAGTCGAATGTGACTGAGCAAGCTGGTAAGGGTCATCTTAGGCGAAGGGATCTCGACCAGATAAAAGACGTTCTGGAGATAGGCCAGGTCAAAAGTACCCGTAACCGAAGAGCATGTATGAAGGTGGTTATAATAGCAGAAGAAACGAAAGACATGTGTCAGGATCGTAGCAAGTGGATAGATGTGGTCTATGCCTACCCTTATGGAAGAGAGGGGTGACATTATTTATGTATGTGTGTAGTATAAGTAAATATTTTACTCTGACTCTATTCTCTTTGTACAACTAGGTATAAAAAATATGCGGAACAAAAATAACGGGTCGATATGTAATTAAGTTATATTGCATAATGTTGTTGTAAGTTTTCTTAACAATACATATTGTTAAGATACGATATTAAATTAATAACAGTCTTTCTTCATAGTTTTTTTAGATTATGCACACGCCAATTACATATTAAAATTAATTGTTTTCGAAATATTATTTTTCGACGAATTAATTAATTTCTGTTTTGTTGTTCTATTAAATATAATAATCGACGAAAGTTAAGAAATAATTGTTTTTTTCTATGGTATAGCCATGTCTATAAATTATGCACCTATATGTAAACAGATTTTAGGCAATAGATGTAAACATAATTATATTTTCCAATGAAATATAAGCATTAATGAAAATCTGAGGAATTACAAGGTTTTAATTTAACTCGTCATCAAATACTAAACGAAATTGAACAAGAATAAAAATTGGTTGACATCATCACAGGAGAAAAAGATACTAAAGTACATCTTTGTATAACATGTATAACTTTGAAATATGTAAGAAAAACAGATAAATTTCCAGTACAGGTATCGCTCTGACCAAGAAAGTGGCATATCATAAAGAAGGTTAGTGCAAGTAGGATTACCACAGGTATTGCGAATTTCTAAGAAGGAACACCGTGGGGTTTTAGTTAGTGAGAATCTGGCATAACCCATCCTTCGCTGTCCGGCGGGATAGTGGCTATCTTACGAAAGATTTCACCACATAAATTTCACACATTAATTAACCAAAATAAGCCTAAAAAATGAATGACCCTGAGAAAATAAATAAGTAATACTATTCGACTATTAAAATACATTATTGTCACAAATAATATAATACTATGTAAACTCATATTAAGCGACAGAGTTGATTCAGAATTATCTGTCAGCAATCGTATATACCTACTAATTGTATGTCCGCGGCTCCGCTCGTTTTTCATGTATTCTGCATTGCGTAATATAGTTTTTTAATAATCATTGGAAAGTAATGTTTTGATGGAGCCATGTATTGCATCGTATTTTTTTCACCATTTCATGAGTTTTAATAATTTTCACGTAACCCTAATTATTTTACTAAACATTGCAAAAAAATGAGTTTTTGGAATAATAGGTATCGTATATACATTCATATGTATTTAGTTATACATTGTTATTTTTGATTTTACAAACAGACACTTAAATTTTATTTAATAATAGTAAAGTATAGATAGTACAGATAATTACAACAAGTCTATTATTATGACAGAGTAGCTTACTCGGCCCACAACTACTGCATAAAAGAAACTTGGTACAGACACTATAAACATAAAGTGGTTCGCAAACATCAATAACGTGAGGCAACGGTTCAAGAGATTGACATATCCAGGTCAACTAGATTCTCACGTACCGCGAAGCATCAGGCTATAATCCAAAAATCTAAAAGTCAATAGAAATTGTTGGTTAATAATTAATTAATTGTTATGTGATGAAACTGATATTTGAGAAGTTTTTTATCTATATACATTATTCAAACATTTCGCCCGCTAAAATACAAAACAACTTCGTCCATATTTGATGGTTTAAAAAAAAAAACTTTTTTCTTACCACGTACAGTGCGTTATCTCTAATATATTTTAAAACTAAATTGAAGGCACTTGAAAAAAGTAACGAAATGTAGTGAATTATGGTCCACAATTAGTAATTTAATAATTTATTATTAGAGTATTAACACTTAATAAATATTTAAGGAATACAGGAATCGTTACAAGTATATTTCATTCATACAAACTTATTTATTATAAATACCTATATATATTAATTACTTCCTACTTTTAAATTATTGTCTTTATTGTCCCATTGTTATTAGGTAATTTAAATATTTCAAAGATTAAAATAATTCACGCGATATTACAATTTATTATTTTTATGTTTATTACTTTTTAAATTTACATATCATTTCGCTTTGATGTAAAAACTGTTGGCAACTCATTATTATTAGTTTTAGAGCGATGTAGCTCTTAAACTAACTCATACTCGGGTTTGTTCTTGGTTCCACATATTCCTTTTTAAGAAAAAGGCAAAGGTACTAGTAGATCATGCAGCCAAGTCAGACGTTAGGAACACTATCAATAAATTAATGGCGGTAATAAAATGGTGGCCTTCTCGTAAGACCACAACAAGGATGATTGGGACATTTTAGAATTCACGCTCCGTATCATTATTTTCACTTCACTACACTTATGTATCATAAATAAAGTATATCAAGTAAAATACCACCAAAATTACATAATATATAGTCAAATACTGTAAAATAATGAATTAAATATAAAGGCGACAACATGACAGACCAAAATCGCGCCAAGCACACCCACTCGGGTTTTTTCTTCAACTTCCTATAATATATTTTTTCTTTCTCTGCGAAGGCATTTGCCAGTGTCAATTAATTCTTATTATATTATAATAGTGTTCTTCTTCTTTAATGGCAATTGTGGATATATTATTTTCCATTTAACATTTTCCTGTCTCTGTAACATTGAACGATTTAATCACATAATAAAATTTAAATGAATATGTTATGAAAATTTAAATGTAAACATTAATTATGCTAAAGTAAAATAAAAACGAACAAAAACGATATACAAAATTTTAACATATCAAAATTAAAAGACTCAACTATACTTCCAAATATTTATAGCTGCATTGGAATATGCAGTATATTGGACAATGGAATGCATGCATTATAACTTCATTGGATATTAAGAGTTTGTTTCAAAATATCAAGTTTTAAGTTTTAGATTGAGTTCAAATACAAATCGCTTTCTGACTGAGCACTGACACTCATCTGACACTTTGTCATAAAAAAGATTGACATTTCAGATTTCAATAGGTAAATACAGATTGAGATCGCATATTGAACTATCACTACTTATTTACCTAAAAAAAGCTACATGTCGCTCCTTTGATAGGTACCTTTATTTAGATAATAGATATATACATATATCTAACAGGTATATGATATATCTTGCATTTTAATGTCATTATTTGAATCTGAATTCGTGCTTGAAATATTTATAGTATTAATTATAAAATAAATTTAATTTAGAATACACAGTGTAATTGATAAGTTTATATTGGATACCTAGTATTTGATAATACTTGACGTAATTAATTTTACCGATTAAAAATGTTCTCCATATAAACAATAAAGAATGTTGATACCTATTACACAAACTAGAAGATGCAAAAATAAAAAACTAGGCAGCCATGGGCACAAACTCTAAACTATGGAAAAATTGATTCTTTTTATTGTTTAAATTTTATAATTTGTTAATTTAAATTATTAACGTAACCTAACATTCAACATGTAACATTTTTCTGATATTTACATGTTATTGGCGTTCCGAACATTAATTATATGTTCACATAGTTTATTCAGAATCAAAATATACGAATGGTAACTATAAATTTTATTAGAGCATCGTATTCGTTGACGTAGAACAAATTTAACTTATAATATGAACAATAAAGACTTTAGTTTGTATACTTTAATATATATGTCAATACTATATTTGCCTAATAACCACAACATAATACCGTGTCTAATTTTAATAAATAAATTCTATTGTTTGTATAAATCAGTATAACAGTCACGTCACACGACACGATCGTGAAATATCTAAATGTGCGCTCGTGTGGGTGGATATTTTAAAACAACGCTTAATATATTGCATAAATATCATAAATTTATTTGTTTTTTTTTTTTTCGTTGTATTGTTTGATACTCAGTGGCAAATATGTTTTATCTGTGTACCCTTATGCCCATATGTCTATCTATCTGAACCGAATTACATGATTCTTCTTTTAAATCATCTATACTAATAAATGAAATTGAAGTGTCTGTTTGTCCTGTTAAAATATTTTTACTAGATAACTATGAATGTATATACGATACCTATACCATAAATACAATTTTGATAATGCTTGTCTGTCTGTTTGTTCCGGCTAATCTCAAAAACGGCTAGATGGATTTTGACTGGACTTTTTTTACTAGATAGGTGAAGTTACTTCGCGTAACTTAAAACACTTTTAATTTACGAAAATAATTAGGGTTTCACTTAAAAAAAATAAGAGTCATAAAAATTTTAACAAAATCCGATTCCATGCACAGTTTTACTGGCAAGTGCTTGAATTTGTGATAAATATTTTTACTTTATCTTAAGTCGTACTAAAGTTATTTTAGGAAAATAATTAGGGTACGGTATAAAAAAATTAAAATGCAGTGAAGAATATATGAAACGTGGCCTCAGTCGCGGGCACACAGCTAGCTTTTAATAAATCTACATATATTGCAGTGAATAATTATTGAAGAATAGAAATATTATACGTGAGCGGTGCCTGGGACCACAGCTAGTGACAAGTATAATACAGTAAGGTCTGTCTGTCTGTCCTAAATTAATATTTTAAAAGAAGTTGGCCGTCACGGGAGTGTCAGAAGCTGTTAAATATCGAACATTATATCGTTATTACATTTATATTACATTATTGTTACTCAACAATAATAGTAATTTCTAATTAATTTATTTTATACCTAATAAGCATGTAAAATGGATAATTTTTTATATTTGTAAACTCTTTTAATACTTCATAACTTAGAAAAGGAACGTAGCAGTAACTATATTTATATTAAAAAAAAACATATTTTTACTTTTAATAATTATGTCACTTAACAAACTTCTAAATAAGTAAGATATTAGTAAAAAATGGTCCGACTGTTACACATTCACGGTCACTTGCATTCCAATGGACTGCTCGAATTATAAGCAAACAAGGTCACACCGGACGTAGGCATGCCGGGGAATTAGCACAAATTTATGGTTATTAGATTTACGTACATATTTGATAACTACTGTAATGATTGGTTTTAAAATAATGTATTTATGTAATATTTATAATATTATTATTATTTATATATCATGATTATATTTGTTTAATAAATTAATTAAGAAAACCCGAAGGTTTTCTATTAGTTTATTCATGTTAACTGTCAGTATATCGTACGCTTGCGCTCTGCTAATGTAAAATGAGTTTTAATGGATTCATTGAAGAGGCCGTTTAAGAAAGAACATTTAAAATTTTAATATTTGGAAAGTCGAGAAACAATAGAATTTTAATAGGATTAAGAAAAAAGGAAATAATGGTGTTATCATCAATATTTCAAGTGAAAATATAATAAACAGATATAACACGATGCAGTGGGAGAGGAGGAATATATAACATATTGGATAATGGAGCGATCTTTAGGCCATTTTTTACATTGTTATATAAAGTAATGTTATCAGACAAACTATAGGTGATGAAGACCAAGCGACATTCAACAGGCACTTTATTGGACATAGTAAATTGTTGGACAATAAAAGATCCGCCAACACTATTACATTGTACCGTGCAGATATTTGGATGAGGCTAGCGTATACAGATGTACAGTCCTGACAACAAATTTTGGTATAAATATTGTAGTGCTATATGCGACGAGTTTCTTTGTTGGCCAGGTTCTAATTCTTTTTATTATATATAAATTTTATGTAAAGAGAACCTTCGGCTTTTATATAAATTATAATATTTTTATAATTCCATTTCGTTTTTCATTATTTTTTTAGTCTAAATTTTTATTCAATGGTCCTCGCGACACTACTGTTTCTTAAGACAAATCTATTTGATTTTTGAAGTCTAAACTTCTTTAACGGCGTTGAGTGATTCTCGGTAGGGAAAAAGCTTGCAGATTCACGTTACCAATGCTATGTCGTCAGCCGTCAATATCTCAAATAAATAAAGATTTTCCCATAAATGTCCAAATAAAATGTTCGAGTCGAAAAGATTACTACTAAATTATTCCATTGGTTGTCTAAATAAGGTCATGAGTAGTCAGATTAAGAACAGTAGTCCGTGTATTATTAATTTACTGTATACAGTGGCTTAGTAGTTTGACCACAATCTCACTTGATATTAAATGACGATATGGTCCAGGAAATTGTTAACACACTAAGTCTAGTGGTACTGAATCTCAAGTGTTGCTGCCGGAACACGCCTTTTGTTATTTGGCGACAGGTTTTCAAACTTGAGGGTGGTAGTTACCCAGACGGGCATTCTTACAAAATACCCTACCATTTTGCTATAGTTTCCTCACCAGCCCCGGATCTACGATTTTTTGAAACCGGGTTTGAGATAAATTACTTTAAAAACTCAGGAATATTTATTGGTTGGGATTTTTTGTTAATGGTGTAATAAGAATCCTTTAACAAATTACTACTCTTTGTTATCTAGTTACCAAATCTAAATCTAAATCTAAATTTTCAACCGGGCTTCCGCATGCTAGGAGCTTTGTGGAGCAAGTTTTTTTATTATTTTTAATCCTATTATATTATAATTTTGGCGCCCTCTGAAACTGTCTCACAGGGCCCAATAATAAATAAGTATTGCTTACGTAATCACCATTCAGACCTCTCCGTCCGCACTATCATCAAAAATAAGCAAAGCATAAACCCCATTAACGCTTATGTAATATTTTGAAAGGGCCCGTATTAATCGATTGTGATACTATAATATAATTGGTAAAGAAAAAAGTATACACCTTAATATAGGAACTTTGAAAATATATTTATATTTCGGAATTGCATAAAAGATAGCAGTAACATTTATTATTTATCTGGTTTATTTACCTATACATAGTTTTTTCATTTAACTAGAACAAAGAATATTTCTCTCTGTGTGAATCATTCTCGCATTATGCTTGAGTGAGAGGTGATCTTTCGAGAATCGCGTCATGTTTTAATCATTTCCCATAAACCTAGACATTTTATGTATCGGATATCAATTACAGGTAGTAAAAAATAGTTTACTCAAGGTTGTTTAGTACATTCTGTAGTGGTTAAAGTAAAATATTGGCAGGAACTACGCCGAACGAAATTACAATTAAGACTACTGAGGAAGGACATCGAAGATAATTACGTTTGATAATGTACATTTATATTGAACCATGTATTAATGGTTGAAATATACTAGTAAATATAATTAACCTCACTGTTTATATAGGTTATTTATATAGGTATATAACTATATTTATAAAAATTAGTCAATTATATTTGGTGTAGTGCCGGCTAAGAATAGTACCACCCCCATATCTTCTCGTGGGTGTCGTAAAAGGCGACTAAGGGATAAACCAGGAGATGGGTAGAAGTATATTCTGAGAATCACAAACACTTACTGCGATCGCCAACCCGCCTGCCAAGCCCGGCGATTATGGCAATCCTTCCCTTACTGGGGGAGACCCATGTCCAACAGTGGAAGTCTAATGGCTAAGTAGGTAGATAGATAGATCACAAACCATTCTCATACACTCACGTTTGAACTCAGCATAAACTGACACTTAAAGTTTAAGCCTTTTTAAAATTCATATAACAAAAAAAATGTATATAAAATTTGTACGGATAAAACATTTACTCCAGTACCCTTTTCTCCTCAGTCTGCTAAATAATTTTCTTGGTTTTTTTTTTTGTTTGGAAATTATTAATAAGCTTTAGCTACTTATTAACAAAATTGGGAACGAATGTTTTATCTTTAGATTTTCAGTACAGATTATGTTTGAATTTTACCCATTTGAAAGATTAATGACATTGCAGACAGTTCAATATATATATATACCTTATATATGTATATATATAAGGTGATATGTTAAATCATAATCTAAATACTTAAATTTACAAATTTCTAAATTTGATTACTAGTCAGAATCTAAATATTTACACAAGAAAAAAATATTTTTTGCTTGTCATAATTTAAAATTAATTCGATCTTTCTTCGTATAAGTATACCTAATAATCTGAGTATAGTCATTATTATTTAAATCATATCATGATTCTGAGTAAATTTATGCTTCATTACTACATATTGCATACCAAATAGTCCTTTCCCACGTCGCGACGAAACGTAGTGTAGTCGTGTTCTAGATGTTCTTCGACGATAGTAGTATGTAGTGTCAAACGTGGCAGGACGACACGGGGCCATGACGAGTTTATGCCAAAATCTGACATTAAAAAGTTTACACCAAGTAAGTCAGTGTCACTGAGTGGAGGTTAGATAACTATCAAATGATGACATCATAGTTTCAGATCAGATTTTGTTTCTTTATACATATCATGTATATAATTATACATTATAAAATTCATTATATTTCATTAATACAATTGGTCAATCAAGAAATCTGTAGATTTGAAAATACGGCCGGATTAGATAGATTTTAATATTGTAATACCAGGACGAAAATGGTCCAGACTATTTCGTAGGTAAACAATTAAAAATACTGAAATCAATAAATATGTGTATCATTTATAGTAATATACTAGACGTATTTAAAGTTAGCTCTATTATTCTAAAATCAGAATATTAAATTTATTTATTGTGATTACCATACAAATTAATACACAGAAAAAAATTGCATTTAATATGAAAATTTGCCATCGATATCAAAAAAGCACATTTTTTTAATCTGCTCTTTACCCAGATAATACGTAAAATAGCCGATGCCGTACGTAAAATATACTTAAGCTGTAACATAGGTACTACAGATAATACGGAAACAAAGAGAGAATTATAAAATCAAATTAGTTTCAACACAAGCTGCAATAATAGTCATAATCATTATTTTTACACGATATAGGCTTATTGCTTTGACCACCGTCTCACCTTTTTTTTTTTTTTTGACGGGGGGAAATGCATTTACGCACTACCCTTACCTATTGTATTAGTGAGACCGAAGTCCCCCAATACAATAGGTAAGGGGGCACGGAGTGACGAGTTCCGTGCCAGTGTGGAACTCACCCAGGCGTGAAGCGCCCGGAAATACCCACTAAAACCCCCCGGAGCCGTCCGCTGCATTTGGGATGGGGGAACACGGGGTGGCTTTCGCAAGCACCGCGTCGCAACCACCGTCTCACCTGATGTAAAGTGACGATGTGGTCCAGGATGGTAAACACACTTAACCTAAGTACTGGTTATCAAGTGATGCTGCCGGAACACACCTATTGGGATTTGGCTACAGATTTTCAAACTAGAGGGTGGTAGCTACCCAGACGGGCATCATTACAAAATGCCCTACCGCCTAATAAAATTTATATACCTGCTGGAGGTCCGTGGCTGCGCTCGCGTTTCATATGTTTTTCACTACGTTTTAATTTTTTAAACGGAACCTTAATTATTTTCCTAATTTTTTTTAGTACTAAGTAAAAATCTTTCTCATCAATTCAAAAACTGTGCATTGCGTCGGATTTTATTCACTTAGTATAATACCTAATTATTTTTGAAAATCAAAAGTTACGCGGAGTAACTTCAGCTATGTGCCAAAAAAGTCCTGTCATAATCGCTTCCGCTGTTCCGGAGATTAGCCAGAAAAAACAGACAGACAGACAGACGACAACTTTAAAAAAAAATATTTTTGGTATAGGTATCTTATAAAAAAAAAATTTGACATTACAAACAGACACTCAAATTATATTTAATAGTATAGATTGTATACAACAAGAAGATAGTACTTATGTCTTATTTGTTACTATTTTCCATATATTATTGTTGCTTATGGTATTAATGAATCATCGGCTTTGCCTTACCTATGTTATTACAACAGCATTCTTAACAACTGACGATACATTTTTACTAAATTCGGTTTATAAATGTCAAAACTAATGCATTATTAATCCATTTGTTTCGGTCTTCAAATTATTCAAGTTGTTAAATTAAATGGGTACTCTGTGATATAGATATCATCAAAGTTGGACGTATTTGTACGTCATTTTAAAGGTGTGCAATATTATTTTATACTAGCTGTGTGCCCACGACTCCAACCACGTGTCATGTTATCTATTTCGCACAATTTTTTACTGCGTAATATTTTTTATTTTTTTAATTAATGGAAAATAATGTTTTCATTGTCGCTATTTTTGGCCTAAAAGCGTTTTTGGTATTAACAGAAAGGTAAGGTAAGGTATTTCTAACAAATTAAAGCACTTCCCAGTAAAACTGTGCATTTAATCATTATATATATATATATATATAATACCAATCATATATAATCATAATCATTACATGCAATAACGGTTCAGAGGTAAATAGGTTAGATACTAGATACCAAATTGTGGTCACAGCACTGAGCCTATAAAAATAATCGGTAAACGTAAGCAGAAATCTAATTATATTTATTTATTTTACACTTTTTGCACACATTTATGTATAAAGGCGGAGTTAATGCCTTAGGCATTCTCTCCCAGTCAACCTTAGGGTGGTGAAGAAAGTACCAAAGGTAGGTGCAAAACTAAGTATTAATATTATATGCCTGTGTATAAATATAATATTATTTACATACATAGATATATATAATACATTTATTAATAATAAATTAATAGAAAAGTATTAGTGCGATGATTCTGCTAAAAAAATAGTATGAGTAAGCCCATCGTGGAGTAAATCAATCACAGAATAAAAAATACGTATTTAGGTCAAAAAATAATGAATAATCGTTTTCTTACTCACGTATATACCTAAATGTACTATGTATACCCAATAGTGTATTAAAATTAATTATTTTTTTAAATTTTTATTAATTGGTCTATAATATAATACTTTTTAACTACTAGCTGTGCCCGTGACTTCATTCGAGTTTTATATATAAAAAAAAAAAATTTAAATAAGCATTATCCATTGGACCAAATTGTGAATCCTAAACCATTCTCGAATCCTCAGGAATAGACCCAAAAAAAATCATTAAAATCGGTTCAGCCGTTTAGGAGGAGTTTAGTCACATACACACGCACAGAAGATTTATATATATAAATATATTACATTTAACTATAACTGTATTGTGAAGGCATGATTTTATGATACAGTAGCGACTATGTCGGAACGCAACTAACTGCCTTCGCATAAATTTAGTAAAATTCAAATATAGGGCTTTAAACCTAACAATCAATTCTCTCAGTTCACATTTCGTGGAAATCCAATAAGTGAAGGGACATTGACAAAATACCTACGCTTTATTTATTTTCTTATCCGACCACAAACCTACTCAAGATTTAAGATATTTCACGCTTTTTGGTTTAAACATGAAACAAAGCCATATTTGTTTGCAGATTTCTTGTTAAAGACAAGTTAATATCTTTATCAATGTAAATCTTAAGTTATAAAAACATCAGTTGCAGATTTTTAATTATAGTATCTCAATTCAATCTAGATAAAGTACTTTAAATAATATATACCGAGTATCATCGTGTTGGATTTCCCGTATTTTACCTCCAAAACTATCCGAGTCGTCTGTCGAATGGAATCACGATTCGCCTTTCAAATCGATGCCATTTGTATAGTGGCAAGGATATCACGAAACGGGGGGAAATCCAACAGTAAACGATGCCACGACAATGCAACACAACTGGTTCAGTTTCAACATATTTATTATACGATCGTTCTTTCTTCATAATTTTTAATGCAAATTTATTATATTGTTGCAGATAAATTCGTGTCTCGTGCACCGGTGTGAAGTGTAAGTGGCGTCAGTGCAGTGCTATGTTCGATTTGACAATGAAAAAACGGGCGATATAGACGACAGTTAGCGCTGTTATGCAAGTTTCTCTGTAATAGTGTCTTCGGTGTGTTTTATCTAGTGAGTTGATATTTCGAATACCGAATGAATAGGCAATGGCTTTGGTAAACTTCACGCTCGCCGCGACAGAGGCGGCGACTCCAGCTGTCATAGCGACCTCACCTTCACCTCTTCGTGTCGATCTCGATGATTTACTCTTCTCACCAGATGATTTGCAATCTGACTATTCTTTAGAACAGTCTAGCAACGAACCTTTCGCTCCACCTTCCAATCAGCGAAGATCAAAGTTAAAAAAACGTGCCGGGACTACCTACCTCCCACCTCCAAACCAATTTGCCCGTTATCCTGGCAATGGTCCTCACAATCCGTATGGTACTCAATTACATACTCAAATATACCAGCAAAATGCGAGGCTAGATATAAAGATAGAAAACCAACGAGTACAAGAACTAAACACACCATATGACAATACGGGACAATATGTACACGACCCTAGTGGAGATTATGATTACGAACAAAGGAGGTTAAACCAGAATCCACAGCATACATCATACAACCCAGGCTATGCGGATTCTTATCCACCGACTACAACATTGCGTCCTTCTAGTCATAGGTTCGAAGGGAATTCGAACCATAATACAAATAACTTCAACTATTTTAATAGACCTTCAACGACAGCTGTACCACCAAAGCCCTCTAATGAAGGTGTAAAAGCAAGTAATGGTGGTCAATCACCGCCAGAAAGACCGCGTGGATTCACTAAAGTAGAAACAGGTGCTTCTGGTGGTAAAACACAGGTGCATGCTGTTTTAGATTATGACGATGAAGATGATTACTATGACGAATTTCCCGAACGAGGTAATTTATCTAATTTACTTATAAACCTAGAATAATATTGAATTCTATGAGATTCTACCAGATTATTCTACGAGAAATGCACTTTTAACAATTTTGAAATAAAATTTAATTACAGCTATTAAAACACTTCATTATTCCAGATGAGAGACTTCCTTATATTAGATAGATATAATAGCAATGTTTAAATTATATTTACCAAAAATAATAAATGTTTTCAATCAAAAAAATATATTCTCATAAAGATTACTTGCTCTATTAAATTTTGTAATCTGAAATCTTTTGCAGCTGCTAACTATAAACGTTAAATCGAATTCAAGGTATTTTTAGTAATTAAATCCTGGTACATTTGTTGATTACAATAAACTGTCAAGACAAGCCATAAAGCATAGGTACTGATCGTTATCGGCGCAAAACTCTCGATTCCTACGTCCACGCCACTTGTCTATGGTACCGCACGATTCGGTCCAATTACTTCCACTATCAGTCGATAACAGACATTCACAAGCTTCGGATGGTCGAAGTTATAAAAGAAAGGCTGTTATTTTCTATTTTACCTAACTACGTAATACCATCAGAAGTTATTTAATTTTTGGAAGACATTTTTGATTTTACATCTTAATTTCAATTCTCAAATATTTGTAATGCTTTTTATTGAAGTAAAATTTCTTCAAGCGGATATCACGTTCAGTAAAAAAATATATAGTTCTGATAGAAACACAAAAATGATTGTGTTTATAAATGGCTGAAGTCAGAGTTACTATTAAAAAGATTGTAATCATCAACTCAGGGAGATTATTATCCCTTCTCTCATTTTTATTTGATATCGGAACAAACTGTGCTCCTCCACTTCGATTCATCTCTATTTAAGATCATATAATTATAAAGTTTGTCACTCACAGTGGGCCTAATAAAAAAGCTCACAGGTCATTGGAGACGGCTATGCTTGGAGTTTCACTGCGTGATCGAATCAGAAATGAGAAGATGCGTAGAAAACCACAGTAACCGACATTGCTCGAAGAATTGGTAAACTTAAGCAACAGTGGGCTGGTCACATTGCTCGCAGAACCTATGCCCGGTGGGGCCAACGCGTTCTCAAATGGCTACCACACACCGGAAGACGTAGCGTGGGTAGGCCCTCCACAAGATGGACCGACGACCTAGTGAAGGTGGCGGGAATCCGTTGGATGGGGGTGGCGCAATACCGGTTGTCGTGGAGATCTTTGGGGAGACCTATGTACAACAGTGGACGTCTTTCGCTTGAATGTATGGATGGATAGATGGATGTAAATATGGCTTTTTTATTACTCATACGCATTTCATTATATTATCAACTAGATGTGTGCTCGCGATTGCGTCCGCGATTCATATATTTTTCATTAGTTTTAATTTTTTACATGAACCCTAATTATTTTCGAAAACCAAAAGTACCCGGAGTAACTTCGGCTATCTACAAAAAAAGTTCCGTCAAAATCCATCCAGCCGTTCCTGAGATTACCCGGAACAAACAAACAGACAGAGAAATGTTTTAAAAATTGGGTTTTTGGTATAGGTATCGTATACAAATTCATAACTATTTAGTAAAAAAAATATTCGGATTTTACAAACAGACAATTCTATTTTATTTATTAGTATAGAAATATAGATAAATGCTACTTTAAACTTTAATATGAGACAGACACTGCCACGAATGTTAGAAAAGGTTTACTTTTTAATTATTTCATTTCTAAAGAATACTGCGAATAGTATGTTAACAATCATGTCAAAAATATTGTTTTAGGCAATAGCCAAATGCAAACGTTTGACATTATGTTTAACCGTTTAATAAGGTATTATTTACTTCGACTTTCAAATCGCTCGTTGCTTACGCTTTGTCATCTAGAGAGGCCTTCGATCGCTTTAGTGGCGACCGGTCGCCAATGCCACGCTGCAAACAATGGGTTACAGTTTAATGCGGACATTGATACATGAACACGACCGGGGCCGGTGTCCTAGAAAACTTAGTACTCACAACTAAATGACAAACTCGCCCATTTTTGTAAAATACCCTCGAACTCGAGTAACAATAAAGATCGTTATCTGAATTTATGACACGCTTATTATTTTTATACACAATGTCAGTTTCGTTCAGTGTCAAGGTGAAGACATGAGTACCTACAGCGTCTACTTTTGTTGACTGTTTTAATTTTCCTCTGTGTTTTGTCAATACGACTTAATTATATCTTGACTAGATTACAAGATCTAATATTGTGTAATTATATAACATATAAAGAGATGCAGTATATCTATTTAATTTTCTCTGTATAATTAATGTACTTGATTAAGATTTAACTAGCTGTTCCCACGGTTCACTGCATAACATAGTTTTTAAATAATCATTGAAAAAGAAGTGAACCCTGTTTATTGTCCAGGCCCTAAATTTAGTATTAACAATAATCAAAAATATTTACTATACTTCAAGTTAAAACTAACCATTGAAGCAATTTTTCCACAATTTCATGGGTTTTAAATTTTAACTGATTGATTACTCATCATCTTATTTGGTTCATATCATATCATCATATCTTAGTTGGTTGTTTACCAACGGAATAATTCAGTAGTAATCATTTCTACTCGAACATTTTCAGGAAAATATTTTAGATGTGGCAAGACAAAACCGTCCAAATAAGGTCACATCCCCGCATTGTAAGTATCGGACGCAACGCATCAAACAGATATTTTTTTTACAATGCGTCCACAGTATCAGCAGTGATAGGTTTTACCGACGAAGCTACCAACAATCGGATTACCGACGCCACTTTCATTCGGATTTTCGTAGCGAGAGGTACCGTAGTGTACGGTGTAATGTGAAAGATAACGGAGCAAAATGAAAAAGAAGAATTTGTTATTATTGCTTGTTTGTTAATATGAATAATTAGGGGGTATATATATATCTCTTTATACTCTTGCACAATACCAATTAGTTGTGCCGCGTCCATGCTAGAATAACACGTGTGAACAGGACGATAATCGAAGGCGGGCGACTTGAAGCGAGAGAGCGCGCGGAGTTTGTCCACTGATCGACATTCCGTATGATGTCATCGGTACGCATCGCAAAAATTGCCCCTCGGAGCATGGGCATCGGCATTGCCGACGGGTAGATTCGTGCGATCCGTACAATGCGGATCACGGTCCTTGTATGACTTCCTATACGAAGAATACTACGATTCGTTTGATGCGATGCATCCGATATGTACAATGCGGATATGTGGACGCCTGTCTTTAAACGACATCTTGTATTTGACAAACTAGCACACCGCTGAAGACTGACGTCATAGGTGATGCGAATCTATAAGTTTTTCTTCCACCGAAAATCTCTCAACACGGCTAAAGAAGTTTTCACTTGAAAAAGATTTAAACCTCTGAAACACGATTGGCTACTCTTCACTAATAATCAATTAATACGGCCGTGTAAATATGAAATTAAAATCTATTTTACATCATCGGATCGATTAGATTGCATTACATAAATGGAATCACAAACTAGGTAATCATTGGATTAGAATATTTTATGTTACTCAACTCGACGCAAGTTTTCATATATAATATTAGCAAATTATATAATTAACTAATCATTAAAAAAAAATAATAGGTAGTAAATTGTTAGGTAAAACTACCGCTATTGCATTCCCTGTAAGATAATTATACTACTACAATATCATACTAAATAAACTAAAATAATATGTAGTACATATATCCTGCAGAAATATCCAAGCGAAAAGCGACTAATCTAACGAAATTTTAATGAAATAATAAAAAAGTATTATGCTTGTTTGTTTAATTGGCAAAATATTTTAATACTTATAGGATGCTTGATTTTCTCCAATCTTGTGTCTTGTTTATTAAACTAGTCTTCTAATGAGATATACTTATTAATATGTGTATAAATTAATAATCTTCTATATATATATATATATATATATATATATATATATATATATATATATATATATATATATATATTTGCTTTGGTTTCCATCGACTATTTCTCCTTTTTTTCGATTTACTCTTATGTACATTGTTTCCGCTAATAAAAACAAAAGACTCTCATTTTTCTTCATTCATTTGCTTTTTCAGGTTAGGTATAAATGGAATGTTATATGCACTTTTTCAATCAAACCTAAAGAAAATATGAAACGCGGGCAGAGCCACAGGCACCAGCTGGTTTATTATATTTAAAAAAATGTATACATGCTAATTCTTGTTCCTAATTATGAATGTTATGAGTTATTATGAGTCCCTAATTATGAGTTATTAAATAACTCGTAAAACTTCAATTAATGTTAGAAAGTATTTAATTATATATTTAAACGTGATCGCTTTATGATAAATAGATTATTATATAAATGATGAGATTTCGTTGTTCCACTCTGAGTTGTTTGGGTAATATTAATGGCAAAAAAATTATATATAAAAAGATGTAATATAATAATTAAAAAACAAATATTATTACAGATTGTAAATTAAAAAACTTGGCGCCCCACATTGTACGCCAAATTATCGCGGGGACAATTGAATTAAATTTAGACTAATAAATAAAAACGAAATGAAAATAATATAATATATATAAAACCGAAGGTTCTCCCTTACATTCAATATATATCAAAATTACAAAAAAAAAAATAAAAAAATCTGCTACTTTAATAATTGTGCGGGAAGATCCTCCCTTGCCGGCAAAGAAACTCGTCCCATATAGCACTGTAATATTTTTTTACCAGAATTAATTGAACAGTATGCCTGTACCTATCATAGTAATTTTCCGATCGTCTATGATCTTCGCTTACCTCACCCAAAAGTCTGAATGATATAATGTTATAGTGTTGTCGGATCTTTTATTATCTATCAATTTACTATGTTCAATAAATTGCCCGTCGAGTGTCGTTTGTTCTTGATCAACCATAGTGTATCTGATTACATTACTTTATATAATCATGTAAAAATTGGTTGAAAGATCGTGTTGTTATCCATTGTAACTTTCAATGTAAATAAATTATAAATTACAAAACACTTAATTTCACCACTAAATAAAATGGTGAAATCCCCTTTCCTTTATATTACGTCCTCTCACTCTCGACCCCTTTTTCTTAATGATATCCAAATTCTATTCCATCTCGACGTTCGTAATTTAAAATTTTAAATGTTCTGTCTTAAACGGCCTCTTCAATGAATCCATTAAAAACTCATGTGCGATCCGCAGAGCACACGCGTAAGATATATATAAAATTGACAGTTGACATAAATAGAAATTAATAGGAAACCTTCGGGTTTTCGTAATGAATTAAGTAAATAAATATGATGATGGTATATAAATATAATAATATAATAAATATTACAAAAACAAAATTACAAGATTTCTTTTAAGTTCCGGTTTGTTTATATATAGTTGCTTTTTTGTTAAAAGATGTTTATTGTGCATCATTTTTCCTGTACGTGATAATGCCATTTACAGTAATTGTCCATGGGAAAAGCTTTTATTACTGTGAATATATCACGACAAATAAAAAAATGCTCTTGTCCTTTATTTATTGTCATTAGGAAAGAGCTGTTACGAACTTCTACTGATCGCTCGGTTGGCGGACCCGGGGCTACTCAGCTAGACTGTGCATATCCTCACTACATCCCACGTATTTCGCATATATGCATTTTTTTAAGTTTTACATAATAATAAAAAAGTTAACCTTTGCAAATGTTGTAACAAAACAAAAAAAAATGCGACCAAAATCGATTCAGGATAATTAAAGATTTGCCTAAACAAAACAAAAACACTCGTTTTACTAAATACATAGCATAGACTATTTGATTCGCGTTTGACTAAAATTGCGTCTATAAAGCATGGGATATGTTCCAATCCCTAACCGGGGAAACTCCTGTAGCCGCCTTCAGCGCGATAAAGTGACACTTTCATGTTAGTGCATGCATACATGGTTTAAATACTAGTGTATAACACACATTACACTGTACTCCCCGCTCCTGTAAAACAAACTTCTTGTGATCCTTAGTTTACCTTAAAAATCGTGGGCTTAGTGCGCAGCTAAGCCGAGGTTCGTACCACTTTGGTGCCCTTGAGCTAGCTACCACTTTCTCGGTTGAGCGCCCTGAGCGCTCGCAACCAAATTGAAAGTGAAGATATCTAGGCCCTTCTGATCAATACATTTAGTCAATTCGAAAACAAAATAATCTATACTAACAAATAAAAGTAAAGTGTGTTTGTAATGTCAAAACATTTTTTTTTACTAAAAAGATATGAATGTACTAATAATTTGAATATACGATAGCTATACCAAAAATAAAATTAAAATTTTTTTTGTCTAACTGTTTGTTCCGGGTAATCTCCGGAACAGCTTGACGTATTTTGACGGGACTTTTTTAGTAGATAGCTAAGGTAACTCCGGGTAACATAAGCTGCTGTTAATTTTCGAAAATAATTAGGGTTCCACGTAAAAAAATTAAAACTTATAAAACATACATACATAAATATCATAACGCCTTTCTCTCGTGGGGGTAGGCAGAGATTACGTCCTTCCACTTGCTACGATCTTGACACACCTCTTTCGCTTCCTCTACTTTTATGAGCGCTTTTCATACATGCTCGTCGGTTATGAGTGCTTTTTACCTGGCCTTTATTTAACACGTGATCGATTTGGTCTAGATACATTCGCCTAGGTCGACCCTTACCGACATGCCCATTCACCCTCGCCTTATAAATTCGTTTCGTTAATCTTCTCTCACCCATCCTCTCTACATGCCCAAACCAACTAACTAACTAACTAAGCTATACTATACTATACTATAAAAAATTGTATAAAATCCGATTCAGTGCAGTTTTACGGGCAAGTGCTTGAAGTTATTAAAAATATTTTTACTTTATCTCATTACAAAAAAGAATTAGGGTTCCATATAAAAAATATCAATCCCAGTGAGGAACATATGAAACGCGAGCGCAGCCGCGGGAACAAAGCTAGTATTACATATGCATGATGAAAATATACGTTAAATAACGTAATATATAATCGGGTTAATTTCGTTTGAAGAACTGAGTGCTCCGACCTCATGAGATAGCGCGTATTCGAAAGTGAAACCAAGGCCGGCGGTCGATTCTCATGTTTTTATTTTTTCTTCGTATTGCGGAGATGTAAAATGAACATTACTACGCTTGCAATGTTTAGCATGACCACTTGTTAGTGTATTAGCAACTTCATACGAAAAATCCGAGTGTAGTAAAGCCATTAAAAACTTACTGCCACCGACATATTTTTTTGATAATGATACAAGATTATGTTATTTACCTCTTAAATTATTAATCTATACTAATAATAAGTTTGAAGTTTTGTCTGTATATTTTGTTTTGACGATTTATATAATAGATGTTAGCCGTGGGTAACCTCGAATATAACATTTTGGAAATGTTGTCTGGCTGTGTGTATATACGGATTTAAACTCGAAAACGGATAGACCGCTTTTGGTAAAACTTTGTAAACATAGGAATTGTATTAAAGTCATTCGTTAGTGAAAGACTATGAAAAATAAATCAAAATCAGGGCATCCTATATTTAAACAAGATACAACTTACAAGACACGTAGATGAAGTGAATTGTGATTAATTCTTTCATATATGCTGTGATTCAAACAAGACATTACGCATATTCTACTGATTTTAACTATTTAGTAATTGCTTATTCAAAAATAGTGAAATTCTTCATTTAAAATATCTAATCGTCTAATCACAACTCGCATAATTGTTACTAATAATGGATTAATTTCGCATTGTAAGATTTATCAAATAAAATTAAAAAAAAAAAGTGTTTGGTTTTAATAACAATTGAAATGTTACAAATTTATCAACCAATGTTTCTATTAGAAATAGTTATTGTAATAAATTTATAAATTAATCGAAATATTATAATGTGCATATTATACTATTTAAAATCAAAAGAATTATTGAAACAGTATTAAGAAGTTGGTAAGTTTTTTTTTAATATGAGCTCAGTAAAATATCTGGATTTTAACTTATGACAAAGACGAAGGCCCATGACCCATAGATTAATTTTATAGACAGTCAGGATAATCACGCCAGCTAATATCTACCACGGCTTTAGTCTCTGAATATATATTTGCCGTCCCGGAACATGATGCGCCTTAACGTAAATTCACCACGGCAGGTTTTTCACAAGTGTACGGTGATCACCATCAAGGCGAGCACGTAAGCCCTACCACCCAGATTTTAAATTATAAACAATAACTCTCTGTATGCCCACGGCTCCGCCCACATAAACGTGTCCATCGAATCGTATTTTATTCACAACTTCATAAGTTTTAATTTTTTGCGCGGAACACTAATTAATTTCGAAAAACAAAAGTTATCTAAGGTACGCGAAGTAACTTCAGCTATCTAAATTTCCATCAAAATCCATGCAGCCGTTCCGGAGATTAGCCAAAACAGACAGACAACAACATTTTAAAAATTGTGCTTTTAATACATATACGTTTTTAAATACAATAATATACATATAGTGATAAGTTCTTATTTGATATTACAAACAGACACTTCAATTTTATTTATATGTATGATATAATCTGGTCCATATGGGTTAGTGTTCCTTATATAGCAGTTATATTAAAAATCCTTTATTAGGCACCTAATTAAAAATAAATACCTGCATGCATTTATTAATTAACTGAAAAGAATTCTAGCATTTTATATCTTTTTTTATTTACATAAATACGTCGTTAATACTTCCAACCACTTAAGTATTAACATTTTAAATTAGTATTAATAATAATAATAGTATCGAAAGAAGAAGCCACGAGCTTAATTACTAAACCATCCCACGACGTATTGGCGATTATAATCGCCTAGAAATCTATAAAGAGTTTATATTTGTTGTTCATAATAGACAATGTTCCTATATCTGTATGTCCATTAGTTTTTTTGTATTAACCTAATGGCAAGTACAGTCAAAAATAACTGCGATCGTCTATGGCAATTGGCAATCGTCATTGTCATGCCGGCCTGAAAAGATGTACATGTCTTTTTAATGATCTGATATCAAAAGAAGGATGGAATATTTGACAAGCAAAGATATAATTTTGCGAACTTCTTTCTTAGTGCTTAGATCCAAATCTACGGTATATCTGTGGCTCTATAGATTAGAACACGTGGCTCTGTTCAAGAAGAAAAAATCGGAAGGACAAAGCTGGAATAATCATCATGATACAGACTACAAAAAAACGCTCATTAAGGTGATTCTTAACTGAAACGATTTTAAATTCTTAGTTCTTTTCGTACGTTCGTTAGAATAGTACACGCATTTTAGCTGTACCGCTCGGAAACCGAGGCCGAACGGTAGCAGCGAGTGTACCTGCAGTAGAAAACATTTACATAACAAAATGTGTCGAGTGAATGAGATGTTAACATACATCAAACATAAAGGAGTGACTGAGAAAGCAAAGTTTACACGCACTCTTGCTTTGGTCATACATACTTAATAGTCCACTGAGCAGTCTAATCTACTCGTGATATTTACCTTTATTGCGGCTGAGTGCCTTTAGCACTCGCCCGCAAAGTTCGGTGAAGTTGTAAAGGCTCTTCCGGTCAATAGCATTAGCTAGCTTAATAAAAAAAATCTAATTTACTCCAGACCGGCACAATTGAAATGTGTCTATAACATCGCTGTGATATTAAGAAGGTGAACTTGACATGTAGTTTGAGAACCACTGAACCGCTTTATGTGATTTTATTGACGACTACCATGCACATGGTACAAAACCCACCATAGTGAGATGTTTTTTTACGCAAGGTGTTCTGAAATCAGCAAGTGTGTATTATGATTTTTTTAGCTGACTAATGCTGATGACCAGATTGGCCTTGACAGTTACACCGAACTTTGCGGCAAGTGTTTTAGGCTAGCTTAAGAGGTAACTAGCACAAGGACACTACAGTGGTACATTCACACCTATATGGAGGATTTATTCTTGGTAGATTCTCATCTATCCGTGATCGCCGTCGTTCTTTGTCATTTAACATCAGATAAATTGCGATAATTTTGGCGAACTCAAATATAAAAAAAAATAGATAAAAAAATCATTGGATTTTGTAAGAAATATGTATCTATCTAATACAGTGAATAATAGTTAGGAATAAATGCACATTATTATTAAATATACAAGCATAATCGCGGGTCACAGCTAGTTTTATTAAGTTTTCGCTTTAGGATTAGATTTAGAATATCGAGAATGATAAATTATCTTGTACAATTCATCTCATTCAGTCCGAGGCGCCGTCTTCGAACGCCGACATTGTTTATGTAAGTGTGTTCAGGTTGTTTCGTAAGGAAAGTAGAGGATATCGCAATATGACACGAGACTCGCGTATGGGGGCGAGGGGTCTGGGGGCCAATCGGACATCTTATTCTCGCGCATCTTCAACTGTTCGATTGATTTACAGTTTGACGTACGGTGCATTTTGCAAACACCTCATCTTGTTATTTATTTCTCATTTCAACAATGTTGAAACATATATGTGTTAGATTAAAGGGAATGTGTGTTTCGTTTAATTAACGTCTAATTTTGATTTGAAGTGTTTTTTAGTTCAATTTTAGTGAATTTGTTTTATTTTTTTGTTCTAATGTGTCCTATTATTTGTTGTGGTGAGTTTTATATATTGTATTTTCAGCTATATGAGTATATATTTTATACTAATATTTTTTTTTTACCTCAAAACTTTTTTCATAAAGCCGATATTATATAATTTGAGTGACGTTGGTATTTCTTAATCAAAGTATTACTCGATGCAAAAAAAAAACAACAATATTACGCAATGAGTACCCGCAATGAATTTTTGCAACATATTATTAAGAGCGTGTGTTTGTTTTCCTTATAATTTATTTACGTTAAACTTAACATGTTTACATACAAATGAGTGCAAAATATGTTATTTTTGGTCAAGAAAAAATATATATTCAATATAACTTTTTTTACACAGTATAGGCTCAGACCAAAATTTATCCTGATGATAAGTGACTTTGTGGTCCAGGATGGTAAGCCTAAAGGTACTGACTCTCAAGTGATGTTTTCGGAATTTATTGTTATTTTGATTTTCATTATTGGAAAATACTCTACTACCATGCTATGGTTTTCTCACGATGTTTTCCTTCACCAAAAGCTCAGGCTGATTTTTTAGAGTTGGTAATGTGAGGTTGAACCCGCATCCATTGCCGCGGAATCCAGCAGCACTACCCAATGCACCATTATTGCTTTAAAATTGTTCTGTTTATGACCTTGGCTACTTATAATTAATCATAAATAAACTTCAAATCATTTTCATCATTTTGAAGAAATGATTGTTAAGTGCTTATCAGTTACATCTACGTACATCTATCCTATACCATATGAGCCTTAGCTTAATGTTAGGCAGATACTACACCCTTCCACTTGTTACGATCCAGACACACTTCTTTCGTTTCTTCTACTTTCATAAGCACACTTTTATTTTCATGTTATTCCACTTAGTAATACCGATCGTAATTAAAGAGCGGGTATGAAAACGCTCAAATTGAATGAAATTTGAAACACATCTTTTTTTTAATAGTGGGTCATGTCTTTACGCATCCCCGTAGTTATCCGTCATCTCTAATACGGGAAAAGAGTGTCCCGAATTATGTAATGCACGCCTGGGTAATTACACTCCTTAAGTTTGAAAATCTATCGCTAAGCACGTATATAGGATTTATCACTTTATTGTTATTTTTGTTTTTTTTTTTTTTAGTTATATATATTACCTTTTCATATACTTACAACTTTTATATTATTTCTCCATTACATATATGTATTCGATTGTTATAAGATGAGAATAGTTTACGGACCGAGCGGCTGCACAAAAATTAAATTATTTAATAATGTATCGAGGCATGAGGAGGCTGTAAATCAGCGCTACGTGGTAATGCCGCATAGCAACAGTTGAGTTTGTCCTCTTGCCAAAATTATTATATATTAAGCTTATGTAATATGTATTGGCAATTTATCGTTTTTATTATTATTATAAGTGTATTCCGGCAGTATACCGACTATAGTCTTGAGATCCAGTACGTCCCACGGTTAGCGTATTAACTATCCTGCACCATAGCGTAGGTGAGATAACAATAAACTAAATGTATCTATTATTGTTAAAAGTGTCGTTATTTTAAAGCACTAATTATTACTAAGCCAACATCTTGTATCAACTATCTAAATAATATAATTACTAGCTACAAACTTCGGATATTTGTCGTCAGCAGTTTATTCTGGCAGCTTCACTTCAGAGCCAATACCCTAAAGTTTAGAGTGTTTACCATCTTGGAGCAAATCGTCATTTAAAATCACATGAGAAATGTGCCTATACAGTATAAAATAATATCTAAAGAGTCACAGGACTTTCTAAAAAAACACCCATACACGATCATTGTTCGAGATATTTATTCAAGTAAGGTTAACTTGCCCTAAACTTATGAAACATATGTAGTTATTGAGCGTTATGTACCAGCTAAGTACATTCAGACGTTTATAAAGAACTTGTACTCTTAATATTTATCCAATGATTAATTTGACCTACATATGTAACCTTAGAGACAGTAGTTACGCAACTAATTATTAAAACATAATCTGTACTAGTTTAAACACACGGGAACCTGTTCTTGTCATCTTCCGTTGTAGACAGCTGATTATTATATATAGAGTTTGCCCATGACTTGACTTAGCTTTTTTTTTGCAATATGACTTTAACTTTAAATAAATTGTGTAATAAAGTCTAAAATGTTTTTAGAAAAACCTATATACGCATGCGTTAACCACGATCTATTTTGGCAAGATATAAGTAAGGTAATTATTATACCCGACTTTCATTTTTTTTGTTTTTACACGATATAGGTTTAGTGTTTTTACCACATTCTCACCTGATGTTAAGTGACGATGTGGTCCAGGATGATAAAAACACGAAACTTAGGTACTGGTTCTCAAGTGATGCTGCCGGAACAAACCTATTGGTATTTGGCGATAGGTTTTCAAACTTGAGGGTGGTAGCTACCCAGGCGGGCATCATTAGAAAATGCCCTACCACCATTATATGGTTTTCTCGCGATGTTTTCCTTCGCCGAAAGCTCAGGCCAATTTTAGTGTTGGATAGGTGTGTTCGAAAGCGAGTCGATTGACTCGGAATCCGGCCGATCTTCCCACTGCGCAATCATCGCTTCAAAAATTTAGTCACATACAATCGATTGGTTGTACGTAACATAATCTATATACAAATAAATACAATTGAAGTCTCTGTTTGTAATATCAAACTTTTTACTATAGGCTTAGTTCTGTGTGCTTTTTATCCGACTTCAAAAAAGGAGGAGGTTTCTCAATTCGACCGTATATACATATATTTAAAAACAAAATCACCTAAACAAGACAATATAAGTATACAGTACAATTTTCTACTAATATTAGCTTCAATGGTTAGAAAGAATTATAAAACCTATACCTATTGTCTTACTTGGCATCGATTTCAAAATTATAAAATAATTATTTGTAAAATAAACACTATTAGACATTTTTTGTCTGTCTGTATGTGTCGGTTAAACACTGAAACGGTTTAGCCGAATTTAGCTGGACTTATAGATATATATCTGAAGTTACTACGCGTAACCTACTTTTACTTTCCATATATAATTAGGGTTCCGTCTAAAAAATTCAAATTCACATGAAATTGTGAACAAAATGGACAACTTTATTGGCAAGTGTTTGAATTTATGAGAAATGTCTTTGCTTTTCTGTTAGTACCAAAAATCAAAAACATCTGTAATTAGGTGACTGTAACCTGGATCGCCCGTCGTACCATGTCCGCGGTCCGATCCCTATACTTCCGTATAAAATGTCATAGAATAAAGTCAATACAATAAATATCCTTCTTTTCACAAGACAACTCTCTATCTGTCCTATTCCAATATGTATTACTTTAATCTATGCTCTACACCACAGATTTAACTCTAAACGTAATTTACGATAACAAAGTCAATCACATTTTAAGTTACAAAAGACAGGACAAAACTAATCATAAACAATGCTTAAAGATAATAGATAATCTCTAGAAATATGTATATATGTGTTTAACTACTACTTTATTCCTTTTGATAAACGGATCTATATTTTTTGTGTGTAATATACTAATCGGTCTGTTTTTTTTTCATTCAAAAGAAAATATAAAAATATTCATTTCTCAAGTCTTTATATACACAAAATTCTTCATATCATATTAATATTAAATATTATGACCGACGGTTACAAAACGAGTTTCCTATGTATGATTAATTAATAATATGCAACTGGATCACTGCATAATAATATTTCCCAAAGCTATTGGTATAAATCTGTCAATAAATCGAATGTTATTTGAATAGCCAGTGGCAACATAAAACTCAGATATGACTATTTCATTGAAACGTAATATTTGGTGAGTGAAACGAATTGTTATATCTATGTACTGCAAACGCCTAAAAATATTAAGTATGTAAATTGTTTGTGTACATTGATTATATTAACTATTATTAGCGTTCTATTTATTAATTAATTATATTTAATTGGTTGTAATCATTTTTATATGTACACACACATATTCAAGTGATTTTACGTCACTACAAGAAACTATACACAATTTATTATTAAAAAAAATGTAAGAAAGTAAATTATATTTAATTATTTGTATTTCCATTTATTTCGAGTACACGTTTCAAAGTTATGTATGTAACTGTTTTAGTTTGTTCTTAGTAATTGTAAAGAAGGTGGTTGAAGGACGAATCAGTGGTAGTAAGGAATGTTGTTTTTTTAATAGTATATAGGCTCAGTGCTTTGGCCACTATCTCACTTGATGTTAAGTAAGGATGTGGTCCCTGTTGATTGGTAAACACACTAAACTATAAAAGTGGAAAACAGGTAAGAGATCCGTCTGATGTGGTATGCGGTCACCGTAGCCAGTGAAAGACTGTGCATTGCTGACTCTTAAAAATATTTACGCCCACTCAAAGAACCCGCATACTGTATTCCCAGGGAAAAACCTTAGCATTCTAATCACATCCTGATCGTTCGCGTGTGGAAACTCGCTGGATCCTTAATCCGTATCATAAAAAAATCACAATACCTTAATTTAATATACATTTTTGAAAGCATACGATTTTTTAAGTTCAACGTATTTTTTTCTTGCCGTTGTAATGTTGGGCAAACGTTGCTGGATTGGTTTTAAACATAACGATTTATTCACTTAATTATACTGTTAAGGTAATAAAGAACTCAGACAAAGTCGGGGGTGGTGGGGGTATGGGTATCAGGTAATCTATATCTATACTAATAAATAAAATTGAAGTGTCTGTTTGTAATATAAAAATAACAATTTTGTACCAAATACATATGAGTGTAAATATGATACTTGTATCTAAAATACAAGTTTTAAAATTTTTGTTTGTATGTCTGTTTGTTCCGGGTAATCCGGTTTGGATGGGGCTTTTTAGTATATAGCTAAAGTTACTCCGCGTAACTTAGGATTCTTTTGATTTTAGAGAATAAATGGGGTTCCGCGTAAAAAAATTGAATAAAAACCAATTCAAAGCACAGTTTTACGGGCAAATGTTTGAATTTATGTGAAATAATTTTACTTAGTCTTAGTACTAACATTTTTTTAGGAAAATAATTAGGATTCCGTAAAAAAAAAGTTAAAACGCAGTGAAGAACATATAAAACGCGGGCGCAGCAGCGGGCACACACCTAGTACTTAATAAGTCTGTATAGATTATTCATGCAATTACAACGAACTAGAAATGTACGATATACTTCATTTTCTAGAATAACATAATTTACATTACCCGTATAATGAATTCAACTGTTTAACTTAACCTAAAAAGATAATAATCACAGTTATTATGCCAATGTCAATTCGCAGCTGCATGCCGAACGTTGAACTTTACTCTAACTAAAGTTTGTATTTGTTAGCTTTACTAACTTATAATACTTTTTTTCGAACCTAGCTAACGCTGTTGACCGGAAGGGCCTTTAAAGCTTCACCGTGACTTTGGGGGCGAGTACTGAAGGCACTCAGCCGCAAAAGGTGACTAGCACAAGGGTTACCAAAATGGTACGAACCTCGGCTTGGCCGTCACCTAAGTGTAAAAACTCTCTCGCGAGTTTGAACATAGCTAATCCATAACTTATAATACAAACGTTAATGTTAACTTATGTCATTTTCCTGAATAATTATTACATGAATATAACATATTTGTAATGAGAGGAAAAAAAGTATGCCTAAATTACATTACAGTTTTTATTTCATTATTTTTTGGTTTATTTAACATCAGTCATATTGAAAAAATTTAAAATGCAAATAATAAAATAAAAAAGTGATGATAATTATCAGTTCAATTTAAAGTCATAAACTTTAGTAGATATAGTCGGTAAAAGACTATAGTAGGGGAATTATTTGCGTAGGTTTTCAAGCAGAATAAAAAAGCTTCGCCTTAACTCGAAGCTGAAGATTAGTTTCGCAATCGTCGACCTGAATGATGACGCACCTTATAGACAATGTTACGAAATTATGTTGTTTTTTAACATCTAATGAGCTTCGAAATGCATGTCACCGCATTTTATTATGCAGATAAATCGGATTATCTATGTAAATAAATAAAATTGAAGTGTCTGTTTGTAATATCAAAGAATCATTTTTTTTTCTAAATACATATGAATGTTTAAACGGTACCTACCCCCCCTATACCAAAACGGCTAATCTCCGAAACTGTTGGACCGATATTGTCAGGACTTTTTGGTAGATGACTAAAGTTACTTCGCGTAACTTAGTTACCATATTACGCACCGAAGAACATATCAAACGCGGGCAAAAATCTTGTGGAAGATTCGTTAAAATTAGGGGCTTATTCTAATAAAAGGACTCTTCATAATTACATATATAGTCAAATATAAATAATAGTGCGAAAAAAAATTAAATACAAACTTTAATAGAAAAACAAACTCAAAAGTACCAAATAATCTTCAATACGTTTGTAATAGAAATAGAGAGATGAATGAAATAATTCATTTTGTTGTAAAAATGAATAAATTTGTTAATAACTCTATCTGTTTTTCTATCAAAGCGTGTTTTTAGTTGTTTAAAGTGTTATTTTTAACAATATCAGTTTGCGGATGCAGCTTTTCGAGTATCGTCAGACAGATCTATGCTTAAATATAATAATTATATATTATAATATAAACGTTATGTTTCTAAAATGTGACTTAAATAGTCAATAAAACCCAATGATAGATAAAAATTTATTCAAGCTTAACTTACTTTCTAAATAAATTAACATAAAGTGTAATTTAAACTTAAGTCTTATAATAAACTACATCGTAAATTTATAAGAATTATAATATAGAAGTTGTTCGAAAAAGATTAAAAATGTTGACAAAATATATTATATTTAAATATTATATCCATATGGTTGTAATTGGATATCATTCTATTTCTTTAATTATTTTATTTTGTTTCATGTTATAGTTTTAAGTACGAATACTTATGTATGTAATTAAATATATCGATAGTACAGTAATTACTTTACAAATTTATAACGAAAAAAACGTCAAATAAATTCATTGACAGAACATATCTTACATTAAAATCCTATCATAATTAACTACATAAATAAATTGGGAATTAATACTTTTTTGATTACCTATCAAGGCGTGATAGTAAATTCTTTCTGAAATAGATATTTGGAAATGGTTTAAATGTAATCACCATCAAAAACAAAGATGATTTGTTGAAATTCTCTGACTGGTCGTGTTTTATTCAACACGCAGTAGGTACCAGTGGTTCCGTTCGCACATAACAATTATTAATTTCACCGTATTTCTTAATTATTGAGTGGTTTAGGCATTGAAGTATATATACCTGCATTAATCTTTAAACTTAACAGTCTCAGACTGGAGCGTTGGTATATCATATGACATAGGTACCTAAGGTAGGTACAAAGGTAAGGGTACAAAATTCTAGTTTGAGTTGTCCATTCTAGTTCCTCGATGGGTTTAGGCAAAATATTACAATAGTACGTACTTGTGGTCGCTTCACGTCCACTTTATTTTTTATACGATCTATATCAATCCTACCCTTGTCTTCTTCTTCCATTCCTGTCTATTTGCAGTCCTCTCTGCATTAACTCCTAAACACATCATCTTTCAAACAATCCATCAATTTTATCTTTGATCTTCCCCTTTCTATATAACCATCCACATTCATATCCAATACCTTTCTCACAACATCCTCTATATGAGAATATATCAACTATCGCCATCATCATACCACCTAAAGCATCTGGGTAGGTTTGGATGTAAAGTTGCTGATATCGGAATACGACGCACTATGACGTGTTTTTCATAAGTGTACGGTGGTTGTGATCCACTTAGGGTTATTTGCTCTACCATTCCACTTTTTGCTGGGTTTACTATATACTAGTTAATTTCGGAACGCGACACGTGTAAATTGGTCATTTCTCCATAGACAAGGTGTTTATGACCCACGCTGCTACTATCTTTACTAATAAATAAAATTGTAGTGTCTGTTTATAATATATATTTTTTTCTAAATACATATGAATCCCTAAACCAAAAGTACAACTTTTAAAATGTTTGTCTATCTATTTGTTCCGGGTAATCACTAGAATGGCTCAACGGATTTTAACGGAACTTTTTTTGGTAGATAGGTGAAGTTACTCTGTGTAATTTAGGGTACTTTTACATTTCAAAAAATAATTAGGTTTTCGCGTTAAAAACTATTTTTTTTACTATTAACTCATAAAAAATTTCATAAAGTCCAATTTACTCCATCCTTTTACGGGCAAGTAAAGTTTGTAAGAAATATATTCGCTTAATGTTAGCAGCAAAAAAAAAAATTGGATAATAAGGTGTCCTATACAAAAAAAATTAAAATGCAGTGAAGAAAGTATCAAAACGCGGCCGCAACCGTGAGCACACAGCTTGAATAGGTATATACTTTTATTAATATAAAGTGAAACAAAAATAACACTTATTCGGCTTAATTAAAATATTTCCATATATTAAATGTGTTTGGCACAACCATTTATGTATATAATTGGTTTTCAGGTCCTCAGCCGGCCGTGACGCCGCTCCAAGGCCCCATACTCCTACGCAATGGATCCGTACCGGTCGTTCCTCTCACATCTTACCGGACTGTCAACAACGGCTCCTACTACCAAATACCAGTAAGATATTATTTCATAACATTTTACACTTGCATATAAATTATTCTTTTGTACTCACTATGTAATATAAATTCAACATGAGCATAGATTATCAATAGATGGAGCCACTTGCAAGTTAACTCGCGCTTGTTATTGAAACCGTCTTTAGGGGACATACAGCATTTAGATTAGTGCCAAGGTCAAAATCTGTTTGACATTATTTGATATGAAACGACACAAATGTTTAATTTAGAAGTAAAAACTTATTATCGTATTCGAAAATTATATAAAACTCATATGTAGTAAGGATTCTGGTAGCGAAAATACTTCATTAATAATATTAAATTTGAAAACGCAGTAAGTTTTCTTCTTTATGTTTAACAACCATGTCTTCACATACCCTTTTGCTTTCATGTCTTACCTCACTCGCTCCATCTATATTTTCTTTGGCCGTTCTCTCCCCCTTCTTAACATGTCGATTACCCATAAAAATGAGACAACAGGAAAACGATGGAAAGCTGGCGTAAACGCCAGGTTAGTGCTCAAGGGGTTAACATTAATATTCACTACTTTTTTCTACACATGCGTTTCCTTTTTTTTTAAGCTTTCCTATCACTGGTGTTACTTTCAAATTACTTCGATTATATTCTCTCGTCACTATTTTCCTTATAAACCCAACACTTTGATCCATATAATGTGGTTGACCTTATAATAGACTTGTAAATCATCCCTTCAATTTAACGGGCAATGGTTGTCGCAAATTATGCGTGTGATATGTCATAACTTAATTCTGGTGCAATGGTCAATATAGAATTTTTATACAAAATTCTGGTGTATGTTTATTGGTAATTCTTCTACTACTAACAGTTTGATCGATTTTAGTGATTATTTTATGTCACTTGGACAGTTCTAAGCTGCAGTCGAATCTGAAAGATATGACGGTGTTTCTCAATGCAACTAAATATTTTTTTTATCAAAGGGTATGATTTTTTAGGTGACTTTTTGACATAGATGACATGACATTTATCAAGGAACTTTACACATAATACGCCTTTTTTTAAATCCAAACAATTCCACCGAGCTATTTAAATTAACCTTTCTGTCGTGCGAAATAACGGGTAGGCACAAGTTAGTGTAATTATATACCTAATTGGTTTATTGCAATTATACACGAGTAATGGTGTAATGCATAACACTCGATTTACCAAATGCGGTGCTTGTTGACCAAAGAAAATTAAATATGTACATATATGTGCAATGAAATTATAACTTTCTTTTATAAGATTACATTATTCCGTAATCATTTCATATTATGATAATTTTATTTACTCTACAGTTACAAAATACAATATTCGTGTCTGTTTATTTACGACATTATTTAACCCCTTGAGCACTTACCTGGCGTTTACACCAGCTTTCCATTGTTTTCCTGTTATGTTTCTATTGTCTTATTTTTATGGGTACTCGACACATTAAACTTCGTAGATGTTGCAATTATTAATCAACGGGTTTTTACGCTTTACCATTCCTTTTTCCTATCCCGATACACAGGCGAAACGTCGGGATAGGAAAAAGGACAGGTAACACGTGAAAACCCGTTGTTCAATAATTGCATTTTAAAATGTAACGCGAAACAATGTACATTCGTAGAAATGATTGGAATATTTGAAATTTTATAGAAGTACGTTTATATGTACAGAATATATTACTTATTAGCTGTGTGCCCGCGTCTGTACCCGCGTTTCATATATTCTTCACGGCATTTACATTTTTTATACAGGACCCTAATTTTTTTTAAGTCAAAATCAAAATCAAAAAATCTTTATTCAATTTAGGCCCCAAGAAGGCACTTATGAACGTCTAAAACACTACCACCTGTTCGGAAAACAACCCAGTGGAGAAGAGCCGGCAAGAAATTTGATCTGGTTCTTTTTTTTATATAAATATAATATATATCATTTTTTTCATATAAAAAACCATACAAATCATAGTCTTAGCTAATGTTATCGGAAGCA
This sequence comes from Samia ricini, assembly GCA_014132275.2. Classification (NCBI taxonomy): domain Eukaryota; kingdom Metazoa; phylum Arthropoda; class Insecta; order Lepidoptera; family Saturniidae; genus Samia; species Samia ricini. The sequence continues at coordinate 10,287,129 of AP028159.1, forward strand.
CAGAGATGTGGGTTAATTCCAGACATCACTATCGTTCACGTAATGATCCACCCTGGAATAACCTTTTGAGATTAAGACTTGCTTGACATAATACTTGAACTTATTGTCAGGTAAACCGGTAATGTTACTTGGGATCTTATTGTAACTACTACTATTACCTATTACTGTTACTATTACCTATACAAATTTTATTACACTTTCTTAGCCTAAAGCGTGGGACGGCCAACTTGTTTTTATTTCTAATATTAAAATTATGACGATCATTCACTAGTAATGTGAATGTAATCACTGTAAGACAAAGTGAAAATATTTTTTATAAATTCAAGGACTTGCCCGTAAAAATGTGCATTGTATCAGATTTAATTCAATCTTTCATCAGTTTTAATTTTTAACGCGTTTTTTTTTTATTTTCGAAAATTAAAAGTACCCTAAGTTACCCGGAGTAACTTCAGCTATCTACAAAAAAAATCACGTCAAAATACGTCCAGCCGTTCTAGAGATTACCCGGAACAAAGAGACAGACAGACAGATTTTTAAAAAAAAATTGTATTTTTGTTAAAGGTATCGTATATACATTCATATCTACTTGGTAAAAAAAAATTGATATTACAAACAGACACTTCAATTTTATTTACTAGCATAGATATATTACTTAGTGGAAATAATAGTTGGCCGAATTTTTCCGTGAATAAAAGCAAATTTTATCCTTACAGATTATATTATTAGCAATTCAACAGTGAAAAAACAAAATCATACAGCTAAACGCTAAATATTATGGCTTATGCTTTTTATTGTGTGATCATATAACGCATGAGCTGTTTTTTTGTCTGTAATTTCAAACCTGATGGGTCTTACTTTACAAAATTAAATCCATCTTTTCACCAACTTTGAACTGATTAAAAAATTATACGTAAGTCATCTGTAGGTTATACATATTCCACAAAAATTTCTTTTTGTTGTAAAAATTTGTTGTAAATATATTGTATTCATAACTTTAGTTATATTAAATTTTTTGACAAAACTGTTTTGTTAGCCAGAACGGATATATTTAAATATATAAATCAACCGGTACAGCTGCTATAATTGCAAAATGTAGTTACAGGGAAAATATTCTATTCATTTTACATTATTTGATATGATTACACGGTAATGCTTTGACAAACCGTGCTTTTTGTATGTACATGTGTAATGTAAAGTACAATTAGTACATCTTATGAAATTTTTCTGTTTAATTTACGCCTTTGTAGACGTAACACACAATCATTTGTTTTGTCTTTGCGCAAACAATGCGCGTTTATTTAGCCCGGTTTCTTTAAAATTTTCATTTATTTTAAGTATTTCTGTAAATAGGGCTAAATTAATTTATGAACTGAGTGATTTACCATAAAATTGATTAAACGTCACAACTAGTAACTCGTGAGATACATATAATTTTATTGGTTAAATGATTTTTTTACTTTTTTTATACTCTATAGCCTCAGGTTTTGGCCATAGTTTACGTGGCGACGTGTTCCAGTATGATATGTCTACTAAGCCTAGAGATAATAGAAGCAAGGTCTGGTGAAGGAAAATATCATGATGAAATAATACCATGGTGGTAAGACATTTTATAATACCCGTCTGGCTAGCTACTATCCTCTTGTTTGAAAATCTTTCGACAAGTCTGACCTTAGAGACTGTAACTCTAAGTTTAGAGTGATTACCATCATGACCTCATAGCGCAGAGTATAAAATAAATGGAGAATAAAAAAGTAGTTTTGTAAACATTAAAAAAATGGTGGCTCTTTGTTCGAACTTTCCAAGAAGTTTTTATAACATTTCAACATTCTCGTTGTGCGTTAATATTACAAATATACTTCACTTGTGTACAATAATCATATCGTAGCACGTAAAATGCTATTAAAGTAACATAAAATCATGTCAAATAACACAACTTGTTGAATTAATGATTAAAACTAGTACATTTCCTACTAAGATGGATAAATATCTACATAGGTAATATTAGGTCCTTAGATATGTAATCGAGTAAAATGTAAAACGAAAAAAACTTATGAAATTATAACATATATTTAATTAATCAAAGTATGTAAAAATAACATGATTTTTTAATTTTCCATTTTGTGAACAGAAATATGTCAGGAAATAATGCGAAACAGAAATACACAAGCCTAATTTTAAAATAAATTTGAATTTGGATTTCCTAACCATACCTCAGATATTTGATATCAAAATGGCCAGTTTCATATGTAATGGCTTTATATATTTGTCAAAAGTATTTTCACTGAAACGAATAGTAAATGATAAATGATCTATAATTTATTAAACGGTCTAATATATTATACAGCGACATCAAATACAATCGCATTACATTTCCGATAGCTATGTACATAACATTATTATTGCGGCAACGTAGGCACGCAGGAAATGTCCCAAGCTAAACTATACAACCTGAGTCACACGCGTGGGCTAGACAATAAAACGAGAAACGTGAGCGATTTATGTGATCTACTACGATATTATCATAATTTAAAATCCCATACTTATTGAGAACGTTCACCCCATTGGTATCAGGTAAACGCACTAATAATACTATCTATTTTAACATTAAATATAAATTACAAAGTCGACAAGCATGTATTATAAATCTAGAAAATAATTCTTCGAAGTCATCGTTGTTATAATGTGTATAGACTTTTAATAGGAAATGTAATTATTTCTATACGTGTTAATTTTAAAAAGAACATTGGTCAATCATCTTTTAATAAAAAACAGTGTACGCCTGGTGGTTGAACGACCAATTAGGGTGGGTTAAAAAAGTTTTTAAATGCGCTCAGAGCTGACGCTTTCGAAAAAAAAAAACCACGACGATCGGGATTTTTAAATTATTAGAGATAAAATTTATGAAAAATATTATTAGGACAAAAAAAAGTTTCAAATACATTTTCGAACGGAGAACTTCTATTATAGTTACTTTTACGATAAAATTTCAAATTTGTACAAACTTTCCTTAAAGTCATAAATTAAATTTAAATTTCCCAAATTATTAATCAAAATCTGTTAAAATTGGTGTGCATTTAAGTTTGATGATTGATAACTTTTAAACGCTTAATTTTGATCGACTAATCATAACTGATCATTTTTGTAGAGCAGTTAATTTCCTAGATCTCTAAGCAAAAAAGAAGTTTGTCTTAAAATAATCAAAGTTCAACCTTTAATATCTTTTAAACGGTGAGGTTTACGAAAAAATTATAACAGAGCTTTTTTGTAGAGCGTTCAATTTCCTATAAGTATAATTGAACAGATATTTCTAATCCACAGTTGGTAGAGCTAGAGAAATATTTTTTTTTCTAGTATTGAAGAAAAAATGGAGAATTGTAAGGCGATAATCTATTAAAACTAAGAGCTCATATTTGGAGAGAATTTTCTAGAGGTGTTTAGTAATCTATTTTTCAGAGTACAAAGTAAAAAAATATTCGATTTTTTGACCCACACTAACGAACATAGTCATTACTAAAATATTGTGGAAAAAAAATATTTCTTTATTGTTAGCTAAAAAAACGCGAAAGCGATAATTCGGCCTCTTGTTTTAATAATAATTGACCATTTCCTAAAACTGCGAATAAAAATTTGTTAAAAATTCCACATGATGTTTGATTTTTCCAAATGTTCTATGTTCTAAGTTACATTGTTAAGTATATTTATTTTGAGTTAAAATGAACGACGTACTATACTTTCATAAACATACTCTAGATAGAAAAAAATTATAATACCTACAATATTTAAACAATTCTGAAAACGAGTGCACACCGGTTTTGTTTTGTCTTATAATACTCTTTATTTTTAATTCATTAACTTGCAAGATACATATAACTATATAAAATATAATTTTGGTGTTTTTTTATGTAATAGGTATAATTTGGCTCAATGAAATTGGCAAACAAGTGAAGTTTACTAAAAATAATGACACGAAGCGTGAATTGTGAGATCTCTCAACCACTTCCTTTAGCTTTAGCAAAGGTCTGCCATTTTGTTAGCGCGTTGTATGGAGTGTTCTAAACACCAGACCTGGCTGCATGGTCTTTGCAGGAACCTTTGCCTTTTGCATATTAAGTAATAAACGAAATCAAAAAGGTTAGATATCCATATTTAATTATTTATAATGACTATTAAACAGAATGTATTGAACTCGTTATTAGTCATAGAATGACGTTTGTAGATAATTCCATATAACGAACAAAGCCAAGACAAACGTTATGCATAATTCAGCACATTTATTTTTGTGGTTTAAAGTAAACGAACTATTTCTGAGTCATGATAAATGTCACGTTTAAGATCTTACGTGAATGGAATCAACGCACTGTTCCTGTAAGAGGTTTGATATTGCGAGTTGCTCGACGATATCTACAGCATTCGAAATAACCAATTACCTATAAAGTAACTGGATTCAAAAGTCGCCAAGTATTTATTTAAATTGCGTAACAATTACTTGTCGTTCGATTTTACTATATAATTACTTAATGAGAACTTTCGTATTGAATCAATTCATATTTTTTGATTTATTTTTTTGAATATGAAACCTGTTTTTAAATATTGCAACAAATAATACTGTTAACAATTCTTACCAATAATAGAGATAACGCATAATCAGCTGATGCAAATAATTTCGCTTGTAATCAACCCTTACTAGCCGTTGTTGGTCATAAGTCTAGCGAGTCTTAAAATAGTTTAAGACTCGCTAAGTTATCAGATCTTCAATTTTCGCACTTCCAGCCGCCTTTCGTTAGTCTTCGCTCCATTCAGCTAGCCCCACACTACGTTTGCCAAGAAACAATCTCCACTGGTTGTGTTCCAACAGTTGTCAGTTCTTCGTGTGACGTAACCGACCCACTACCACTTTACTTTACAGTAACATTGGTTATCAGACGTATATTTTGATTCTTCAATAGATATCATAGATAGATAGAATTGAATAGATACAGCTCGCTTAATGTTAATTAATTGTATCCTAAATAATCCACTACTTTAGAAAAGCATTATCATATTTTGATTGACTTGTATTTTGTCTCGGATACTCTTGTATTATTCTCAAAATTACTATACAGATCGGTTCCGAAGGTTTCCAGAAACCCGATTTTATCACGAAAAATTTTAGTTTTTATTATCAATAGCATAATTACAAGAACCTATATTACGAACATACGTTACGGCATAGTTTTATTTCATACTACGCAAAACATTTAGTATTAAAAAAAAAGAAGGAAAATAACTATTTTCAATTAATTACTAAACAATGAACTGATGCAATTGCAAGAAACCAATTAGGGCCTTAATAATTACAGTGTCTAAATATGTAATAATTATTTGAGGATATCTTTTTACGTAATATGTTTAAAAATATTTTGAAGCTTTGAATTTGTAATCGCTTTTGGTATATCTATAATACCCGTGATTGCTAAATAAGAAAAATATAATTTGTGAATTGATTATATTTGTTTGTTGATGCATGCTCATGTGTATTTCTAGACAACCTGGTTTAATATACCTCATATTGACATTTCGTAGCTCATTCACGTGTTGCGAAAATAAAAAAAGAGAGCACGAATATAATTAATTATGTATTTAAATGATTTACGGCATGCGATGATTTAAGATTTGATTTATTTCATAACTTTAAAATAGATATGCACGAATTCATAGAGGCACAATAGTTACTTTTATAGCTAGCTATTCCCCCGGCTCCGATCGCGTATCATGTTTTCTATTCCGTATAATGACTCACTACGTAAATACAGTTTTTATATAATCATTCAAAAATCATGGCTCCTATTTTTTTGTTGTTAAGGCTCTACATTATTTTTAGTACTCACTTAAACTAAAGATATTTGCTCGCAGCTTCAAACACTTAGCAGTAAAACTGGACATTGAATCTTATTTTGATAATAAATTCATAATCATTATAATGTTTTATAACTTTACCTATTTACCAGAAAGAATCCCATCTAATTCGGTCGAGCCCTTCCGGAGATTAGCCGGAACAAACAAAAAATTAATTTAAAAATTGTTTTCTTGTTATAGGTACCGTATATACATTCATAGGCGTTTAGTAAATAAAATGTTATTTTAACATTACATACAGACGCTTCAATTTTATTCATTTGTAAAAATTGATGTGTACCTAAATTATTTGAAAAAACTTTAAATTAAAAACGGAAACTATGTAGTATATTCACCTCATTTAATTTATAACAATTATTATGCGGTTAATTTAAAATGTCAGACAAAAAAAAAAACTAACACAGTTCTAAATATACGTCACCCACCATTGCTTGCGGTTGAACCATGCTTAATATGCTACACCTAACGCAAAGGCAATTTAAAATCCGAATAACATCGGTTAATGTATCCACAGATAAATTTTGTAATCAAAAATATGTATAAACCAATAAAAAACTAATTAGTAATTTTTTTTTTTTCAATATATGACCTCAAAACGATCGTTAACAAACAGTTAAGCAGACCGACTGACCTGGGAATTTTGACGGCTATAAATGTGAATAAAAATTAAACGACTCTCTTAAAGCATCGTAAACCTTCACACGATGAGTTTTGAAGTGTTATCGTTAAACTTTGACGTTTGCAAACCGAACAAAAATAAAATAATATCAAGTATCAATTTGTAGCCAGAGGCACCTTTCCCGCGACAAAGCGCGGCGCCTAGCTTCGCTGGTTTTTTTTTTCAACTCGCAAAAATATGTAAATTTATTTCGTTCCATGCAAGGTTATTGACATAGTTTTGTGGAAAAAATATGCTGGATAACTTTGAATTGCTAAATAACGAGCGCTTGCCAAATTAACGATGCGATCCAGTTTTCCATTTTAGTATATTGCACAATGCAACATAAATCATGTTAAAATGTCTGCATTTATTCGCTATATATTTATTATAATTAAATAATATGATAAACTACATACTTTGTTCTAATGAAAAAATTAAATCACTATTCCGAACGTGTATGTATATGTTATGTAGCGCTCGCGCTATTTTGAATCACAATGACTATATTTATATTAGTCACATTTTATGCACAAGGCGCTTTAGTTCCGAGATTTAACAATTTTTTTTCTACTCTATACGTGAGGCCTAAGCTTTATTGTGTTTGAAAATTAAATATTAAAATGAACTTGTGTATTAGTAAGTCCGGAGACTTATATCATCGCACATATCTTGAGAATATCGTGGCATTGTACGCCGCGCTAGCGCGAGCTATTCAACTTTGTGTTTCTTTTTTTGCTATATCTTTTCGGTAGCCAATTGGTTTTTGTTTTAAATCCATCCAGTTAATTAGCGCATTTTATACAAGCAGGACGTGTTAATTACACAAATCCGGTAGCGGACATGGATTTATTGTGGTTGAATGTGAGTTGATTTAGCGAATTTTTAAATGTTAATATTATTTTAACGTCATAGATAGTCGAGTGGGTGCTTAGTGCGTTATAACGGAGATCATTTTTTTATTAGCGTAATATTTAATAGGATTGTTTTAGAATTTAATATTTATCATGTGCACTGTATAATGCATACATATCAATAGGTATCATAATTTAAGATTCACATAATTTATTTTTTACTACGGTAGTTTAAATTGAAATAGTAACGAGTGATGACGATAACGTGTTTAGTGTGAAATACAATTAGTGCCCTTTATAATTAACAAGAAGAAGGATTTAAAAAAAAAAAAACTCTTAAAATCACTTTTCTGTGTGCATATTTTAGAACCCGATATGATAATCCAAATATAAACTTCATAAGGTATATTTATAGGTATATATTATGAAGTAATTTAGTGTTTAAATAATACCTTCTCTATGGTACCCAATACTGTAAAAGTATCGTGATAGCTTATTATGATTACTTGAATTTTTTTTAAACCAATTTGAATCCTGGTTTCATATTAATATTAGCCATATTTTGTAAAAAAAAATTACAGATATAAAAAACCTTTTCATAGAAACTGTACAGCAGTAATGACAAAATGGTCCACTTTTAATACATCGAAGACACGTGATTTTTGCGAAACATTGAAAGCTTCCATACGAAACCAGAAGTATCTAATAGTTAGTTATATAATAAGTAATGTATATAACAAGGTAGGCTATTGTGTTCATTGTCTATTGTTTGACAAACGACTAACAGCGATAAATTTCCTATAGACCTTCTTCAATCGTCTTCAATTTAACGGTAATACTTCTTGTGAAACTTCCTTGTCCGGTTTTCGTTCGTTTCAGTTCTTCTGTTTATTTTAAAATTTAGCGAATTATTTATCCACTTAATTACAACATATAATATAATTTAATTTAATTAATAATCTACACATAAATAGTTCAATACCTTTTTATCTCTGGCAACTTTTTTTTAAATATATTTTAATAATCTTTATTGAGGATCAACAAAAAAAATTACGTTCATACTTTCGATAATGATAATGGTCAAATTTCGAATACTGGTCGAACATAACTTTAAGAAAAGGTATGAGATTAACCATGTCTGAAGAATCAAACGCCGGGAAATTTAGTCTTATTTTTTTTTACTTGATGATGATATCACGACAATGCTTCTTAATTGTGTAATTATTCTCAGGATGTTTTGTTTATCTTCAGTCGACAATGTTTACTAACTATATTCAACTTGCCGAGAGTACTCGTATTCTGAATAATTAGTTTATGCGGAACTGCAAATAGATTTAAAAATAAGTCACACTATAATTCATAACTTTAAATAATAAATATTTTACTAGGTTTATTAATAATTTGGTATATCTTGTCAATAATGACAATTTTTTTAAATCTTCTTCTGCTAGTAGATTTTAACTTTAATTTCTTTTTTGTTTTTACACCAATATGCGTCTTTTTTTTAAAAAAAGAGAAGTGTTACGTTTGCAATCGTGTGAAATTATTTACTCCCATATCAACTTTGACCTACGTGTAATAAACGAAAAAAAAAATCTAATGAATTTCCTAATTATGGTTTAATTTTTTTAGTAGTTACAGTCGATCGTGAAGAAAAGCTTCATGAGAACAATTGAACAATAAAGAAATATAACCATTAACCATAGTATCATTTTTGTATAATTAGTATAATTTACAGTTGATATTGATGTTATAGAGTAGCCGTCATCAAACTGCGGCCTGCATGCGGCACTGGGACGGTATCTGTGCGGCCCGCGATGTCAATCAATTTTGTTAGACAATGACTCGAAGCCTAGTTTACATATAGTTAGTGAATTAGGTTGTCAAAAATGACTTGCATTTGTTGTTATTGCCATACAAAATGTATGGGGAATTCGCGTACGACAGGTCATAAAAATATGTCTATTAATAGATGATATCAATTACCCAATATATAAAAGTGCGGCCCTCTGTGGTAACTCGCATTGATCTATGTGGCCCTTGACAAGAACAATGTGACGACGACTGTTATAAAGCCATTCAAGTATTATAGTAAACAAAATTCATTCATTTTTACAGATCCTATGGACTGCACTGTCTCTGGCTTTAGGCTACGAACTGCAAGGTCAAATAATCAGAGGTGTACCGTGTGTGAAGAGAAATTATCAGTTATATTGTCCGACTGCAGGAAATTCATACCCATTGTAAGTAAGTTTTTATAATGTAATTGTGTAGGATATATTTCTAAGGTTATAGGGAGCTCTTATTATATAATTATAAATACAGCTTATACATTGGTGAAAAATTAATTGTTTAAATATGATATTAGTAGCAGGTACTCACTTTTTTATAACCTAACGTTGTAATAAAATGTGTTAAGTTATAATAGGTTTGTCGATAACTAGGTAAGGACCAGCTCTCAAGTGAAACTTGCTACTTATAATCTTCATCTCAAGAGTGTTATTAATTAAATTAACATCAATTATATAGACATTTCTTGCTCGATCCCAAACATACCATTTGTCGATGCAACGGTTTATGCAAAATAAATTTGCAAAGAATTCCCATTTATTATACACTAGCGAGTGCCCGGGACTTCATCTACGTGTTTTACCTTAATTAAATGTGGGTTGATTTTGATTAAAGTAATCGAATGACACAGATTCTTGTACACGAAATTTAATTCAAATCGATCGAGTACTGTTTGAGTCTTTTGAGATTTAAGCAGACATAAAAATTGATAAACATAAATGTCATTTATGCGCGGTTTGTTTTGAGAAAAAATTCTTTTTATTTCTAAAAATGATATTGATTATTTGAATAGCCGCTTTTATATCAATTCTCTATTCAACATATACATTATGTACACAAAATTTTATGAAAATTTTCAAACGGTTTTTGAGTTAAAGTCAAACAGATTTTTTTCTTTATTCATTTTTTTTTCACTGTCTAAAATTAATTTTAAAAATATTTCTATAAATTCCTTCCTTTCTACAGAGTTTTGTAAAAATCGATCAAGCCGTTTTGAGGTTAAATCCAAACATCACACAGACCGAAGACAAAAAAATTTATTTGTATGTCACACAATTAGTTAAAAAGATTAACTGTTTTGTACAAAACTTTAAATTTATTATTAGTATAGATACGCGAGCGGAACCGCTAGCATAACTTTTCTTTGATGTAACTGAAACATAAAAAAATTGGTAACTTTCAGGGAACAGATCGAGACATTCATAGACGAGAACAAAGCGCTGATAAAGAGAATGTACGGGTCGTTTTCCACACCCCCTGGAACCAGAGTGAAGAGAGCTCCTGGCGTACCGGATATGCATGATGCGTCAGGAGATTCGTACTTCAGACATGCGAGGCAGGCGACTAAGACTCCTCTACCTGACGCACAAGCAGTTAATAGTACTGGAAGGTAAAATTATTTTGTGTTCAAGGCATCCCGTCCGCAATAATACAAAATGGGAAGACTCTAAATTAGATGCACAGAATATATTCCAATTTGGACTATTAAAGATACTGAATCCAAAGTATAAAGTCTTCTATAAATTAAATTAATGTCAATTCTGACACACTTAATATTTCACAATAAAATAAAAAGGTATATTATAGATAAATTTGATAACAGACTGGACGCATGCGAGAGCAAGACGGAGATAATGACACCCTACTGGGCACTGAACTCTGCACGGAAGCTGCGAGCTATAGTCAACACTATGCATTTTGAACAAGCTATACACCAAGAGACCTGCAGGTGACATTGTCTATTTAAAGTTCATATTAGTAGTATTAGTTTTTCTTTCGACATGACATGCTAAATGCTTTGGATCAGAAGTGCCTCGACATCTACACTGAACATTTGGGGTGAGCGCTTAAGGCGCTAAGCATGGGGAGTGGTAGTAGCGCGAAGGTAATGCCTTTTCAAATGGTACGGATCTCGGCTTAGGCTGCTACCTAAGAAGTATTTGAGAATGTATGTACCTAAGATTGTACTAATGTACTAATGTACATGTATAGTAAGTAGTAATGTCATGTAATAGTAATGAATGTACTAATGTATGTAATGTACCTAAGAATTTGCTCCGCGCGAATCCCAACTTTACGTGTGATGCCGGCTAAGAATAGTTCTGTAGGTATTGTAAAAGCCGACTAAGGGATAGACCAGAGAATGGGCAGCAGCATCCTCTGAGAACCAGAAACAGCTGGCTGCGATCGGCAATCCGTCTGCCAAGCGTGGCGATTATGGCAATCCTTTATGAACGACACAATTGAAGGTCGCAGGAATCCGCTGGATGAGGGTGGCGCAAGACTTGTCGTTGTGGGGATTTTTGGGGAAGACTTATGTCCAGCAGTGAAAATCTTTCGGTAGAATGGATGGATAGAAGTCTATGGAGTTTAAGAGAAACTACGGATCTCAAGGTCCCTAAAAACCCAAGTACCTGCATGTACTGTGCAGAGTGTAGGGTTTAGTGTATTGCGTGTTATGCTAGCACATGAAAGTTTCATTGTAACACGCTAGCGACGAGTATAGAAGCCTCCTCAGTTGGGGATCAAAATATGTCCTAGACCACTGCCGCAGGGGGCCTACTGATATGTATTGGTGCAAAGTTGGCAGTGCGTCCCCCTCCGGCGTGAACGATGGTTTCGATAGTATCAGCGCATACAATCTGCATAGACACCAAACTCTACTCTTCAGAACACCCAGCTTGCAATGCGACACAGCCTAAATATCCTGGGAATGGATATTCGGAGCGACCTAAACCTCATCGAACATATCATCTCCTCAACATTTCGGAGACTCGGAATCCTGAACAGAGTGCGACGGTTTTTCCTGCCCGACCTTCTTTACCTTACCTCTAGCTATACCTTCTTTATAAGGCCTTGGTTCGGCTGTGCATGGAATACTGCAAGCACCTCTGGGATGAATCCGCTAAATATGTCATCGATGCCTTAGTTAGACAGGTTGCAGAGGCGGGATGTCCACATTGTAAAGACACAGGAATCACCAATTACATAGAACCGCTTCAATTGGGCAGGGGCATTGCCTCTATAAGCGTATTTTACCGCTTGTATTATGGCGAGTGCTCTGAAGAGCTCTTTCAGCTGATCCCCTCATCTCCATTCTACAACAGAACTACACTGGCGGGACTTCGGTGTCACGGTTTCATGGTAATACCCATAACTTCAAGAACCAAAAAGTTTGCTGACTCTTACTTTTGTCGCACTGTGAGGTTATGGAATCGTCTTCTTGTCAGCGTGTTCCCTCCTTCGTATGATATTGGGTACGCCTTCAAAAGAGGCGTGAAGAGGTACTTAACCAAGCCAGTATGACAGCGGTGACTGGCAGTGAATTCTGTTCAGTGTCAGTCGCCGCTGTATTGGATTGTACGGTACTTTTAACATCACGTCCAGTGGTCACTTTGCTGCGCAATATAAAAAAAAATTGAAACTAGCGGGCGCCATTAACACCCTCTATTTGTCTCATATTGATTAAATGTGGAATATCCTGATTTTGTTTTGATTTTCATAGCTGAACGATACATAATTCCCGTATACCAAATTTTATTCAAAGTTTTTCATTAATGTATTTTTGTGATCATTTCCATAAATTATATTGATAGCCCAGCCCTATCAATTGCTAATTTTGGTATCGTTAACACAACATTTTATCAAAATCAGTCAACACGTTTTTGAGTTAAAGCCGAAAATATGTTTTTCTTAATTATATTTTTAGATAATTTGAAAAAAAAAATGAAATAATTTAAAAATAAATGATTAAATTTAAGGACTTATTTTTACATAGATTGATCCGATTTAGGTTAAACAAGATGAACCGTTTCGTTCGATAACTTGGTCCTTCTTTGAAAGTAATTTTATTATCCTTCTCTTATAGAAACACTCGGCCCTCATCATTCTCATGCCCTCCTCACAACTCCCTTAGGGTCTGCGCAGTATGTTTCCTTCTTTCAAACTTCCCTATCAGCTGTCATTTCTTTTTTTCTTTTATATTATTTCTTACACACACTCTATCCACACTTTTTTTGGCCTTTCTCTAATTTTCTATCCTTTCATTTTCATACTAATCTCATTCTCTCATCTAATTACATGCCCATATAATGACAAACAATTCCCAACAACCTTTCAACCACTACCACTACTTTTAAGTTCCCTCTAATATATTTCTTGACTTTATCCATTATTGTGACACTACACATTAATCTCAACATTCACATTTCAGCTACATGCAACACACTCCCTCTTTTTACTACCCCAGCATACTGATCCATTAAATATGAACCTTGTATCTATTACCTGTCCCAAAAAACTGGAACAGTAAAATTTCAGAAGCTTCTGTGGAGGAGAATTTTTTTACAAATTCTAAAAATGGTTTCTAAAATCTACATGAATTATCAACAGCTTCTAGCCATAGACTTTCTTTGTACAAAGTTTCAGGACAATCGGTCATGCAGTTTTCGAATTAAATCCGAATATACACAGAGAGAAAAAAAAATTAATGTCAGATTCGCGATGTGATACTGCTAAAATTTACTCAGGAAAAACTTAAATGTTCAGACAACATTTCTGTTTTATTATTTGTAAATATAAAACATACTTCGAATTACTGGGCAGTAGCCATATCACAAATACTTACACAGAGATGTTAAAGGAACAAAATTAGAACGCATACGAATAAACCATGTATTTTATTATTACAGTAAAACAACGACGAATCGCTGTAATAGAGATTGCGGATGCGAACAGAAGTACAAATGGCATCGCTTACTCGCCTACGATCCGTCAGACGACTGCGCCGGAATATTTATGGATTGGTTCCTATTTCCATCGTGTTGTGTGTGTAGATGTAAACCTTAATTCTATTTTGATAGTGAGAATTGTAATGTGGAAGGATGACCGTGAAAAAAATTTTTGCAAGTAAAATATACGAAATTAATTTCGTAATATTGGCCTACACGTAAACTCGTTACTTGCAAAAAAGGTAATACACTAAATTCAAAGTAAATCTCAAACTCTGAACATGTTAAGGTTTACAAAGCAATATGTAAATAAGGCTATTATAATGTATTCACTTTCTTTTATCATGCATATAGATTTGTTCAACCAATAAAGGTTCTCAGTTGTACCCAATGCGCAATTTAAACGATTTCTTAAAGACGTCTATTAAGAAGTCCATTGTAGAAATACGATCTTAATTTATTCATGAACAAAGAGGGAAAAATAGAGCGCGTAGACCAATTCAGTTGAAGATTATTTTGTTAAAATCTACTATAAAAATTAATTTAGGTTATTTTCTTATGCAGTCTGTTATACTCACTGATAAGTGTTACATAAATAGTTCTTATGTGCTATTATAAACGATGGATGCTATATTTTATGTTATGATAATTTCAGAAAACTATTTCGCTTTGATATTATTATTATTGTATTAAGAATTTAAAATGGAACACTGCCATTGTATAGTTTCATGATATTAATATAATTATTTATAAGAACACCTACCACTTAGTACCTAATTCAAATTTTACTAGTTCGTTTTTTTAATGTATAATATTATGCTTAGGCTAAATAAATCCTTTGTAGCGTTGGCTGTTACATATTGATTCTCAGTAATTATGCATCACAAAAATGCACAAATTAAGTTTAAATCATGAGTGTAATATAGAAATGTTTCTATTGTAATATTAGTAAGATTAACTCGTAGCTTAGAATGAAATACTAATACTACGTACGTTGTAGATTGTAAGTTGAAATAAATTTTAATACATACTTTAAACAGGCATTTGATTTTGTGTTATTTCCATGTGCTCCTTGTATTGTTTTTTCAACTATGACTGTGACATTGAAAACATATGCACAGATTTTTTATAAAAACTATCTAATTCAGGAATTTTTGCACATGCAGGAAGTACTCAATTTTATTAACGTTTTCAAAATAAATATCATCAATTGATATAAATAGTAGAATTTTTTAAATTAAGTATAAATATAAATATTGAAGACGGAGATGGCAACATTTTTATTTCATTATAACATTACAATTGCTTTGTAAATATCAAATGAGACAGTCAATTGTTTATTACTTCAAAAATATGTACCTACCATATATAAAGTAAGATAAAAAAAAACAACTTATAGATGCTTATTCAAATTGGTTTTGTCAGCAAATGCCTTCAAAAGAGGTTTCAAGAGGTATTTAAGCAAGCCAGCATGACAGCGGTGACTTGCAGTGAATTCTGTGCAGTGTCAGTCTCCGCTGTTTTAAATTGTACTGTACTTACCATCAGGTCCAGTGCAGTCACTGCGCTGTGCATTATAAAAAAAATAGAAAGATTATAATAATAATGTGCCAACTGTTGAAAAAATACGAAGTGCATAGACATGTAAAATATTCCATTTTTTTTATTAACAAAAAGATAAATATAAATCAAACAAAAACAAAACTTTTTACATTTTATCTACATAATCAATTTATTCATTCCTTCTTCTCTTTTGCTTTAATGTTTTCAAATTCTTTGAACAACTTTTCACTAAGTTTGTCGCCTTCGTCGTCGATCTGTTCGACGGACACAACTTCTGGAATATAGAACTGCATCATGTTTTGTACCTGAAATATCGGAAATTATACATGCCAAAAGTTTAGTTACATAGGATTCAATCTATACTAATATTATAAAAAGGACAGTTTGTATTTTTGTATATAATGAATTAACTTAAAAACTACTGGACCGATTTGTATCAAATTTGGTACGGAGATAGTTTTGAAATCCAGGGAAATTCCGTAAATCCCTCGGGAACGGGAACTACGCGGGTAAAATCACGGAGATCAGCTAGTAATTTATAAAAGGTGTCGCCTGTTAATCACGTGATGTTTTTTTTTTTTTTAATTTTAATATTTTTGGTACAAAGTTGCATAAGATTTATTAAAATATTATTTTAAACTAAGATATAACCTTAGCTAACTCAAAAAATATAATAAATGTTGTAATGAAAATAATATACATTGAGAAATACTAAAAGAGCACCCCGTTTTAAGTTTTATTTTCGTGACAAAAATAACCTATGTCCAGCTCCAAAATCTCTTCTATCTATATACCTAATACCTAAATACATCAAAATTGGTTCAGCAGCTTCTGCGTGAACACGCATAGACAGAGTTACTTTCGTAACAATATCATTAGTATAGATTACACTACTTATACACACTTACACACAAACACTTACACTTACTTATACACACTTTTTAATATTTTTAAAAACTTGCAGCTATTTTACCACCTTTTGCTGGTATAACTGCCATGTTTTAAATTAAAACAATTTAAATGGTATATTATATTATATAGGAAATTTATGAAAAAAATTGAAGAAATATACAGGTTCATATAAAATTACAATATATGAAATAATCTAATAATATTTACCCCATTCTTCAAAGTTACAATGGAGCTTGGGCATGAAGAGCAAGACCCTTGCATCTTCAACCTTAGAACTCCATCTTTAAAATCGACAAATAAAACATCACCACCATCCTCTTGAACCGTTGGGCGAATCCTTGTGTCCAGTAATTCTTTAATCATTTGTACGATTTCATCGTCATCTTCATTTATTTCTGGAAACGCAAATTTATTATTGTCTCCTTCTAATAGCTTAGGTTAGGGGCCGTCCAAGTATTTCGTAAGTAAAATTTTAGACATTAACCTCACCTTCCCCTTGTCAGCAATTGTAATGGTTTCGCCACACAGCGGGCGCGAAGGCACGCCAGCGCGCTTTTACTATAGAAGACGTCACGCACGGCTCGCGATGTTTTCTATAGAAACATCGAGTTGGCGTCCCGACCCGTCCGCTACGTGACGAAACTATAAGCAATGCTCTTACCTCTCTTAAAATGAATACGCAAATATTGCTTACATAATCACCATTGAGACCCTCTAAACCCTAATTTATTACGTGTATATTAAACAACCCCTTAAGAAGAATTCAAAGCGATGGTCATTTCATTCTGCGAGCAAGTTATCCAAAAGTCACAAATTTGCTAAAAAAAAAAAATCGCATGGTTGGCAACCTTTAACGGCTCGTCTGAGGGATCTCATTACACGATCCTTCAGACCGCAAGACCCTCACCTGCCAGGGAGTAGTGATAATGCAAAAGTATTGCCCACGTCTGGACTAATAGCTAAAGAAAGAAATATTGTACGATTTTTAGTGAGTAAAAATCAATGCCTGGCGAAAGTAAACAACTTTGAAAAGTTTACCTAATTATTTTACATGTAAACAAAATAAATAATATTCAAGGCTGAAATAGCCGAGAGTATTTGCCGTGTGGTGCCGGCCAAGAATAGTATCACCCTATATCTACCCGTGGGTGTCGTAAAAGGCGACTAAGCGGGGGAAAAAAAGAAAAAAAAACCAGAGAATGAACAGCAGCACCTCTGAGAACCACAAACACAAACAACCCGCCTGCCAAGCGTGGCAATTATGGCAATCCCGCCTTATTGGGGGAGACCTATATCCAACAGTGAACGCCTTATGGTTGAATGGAGGGATGGATGGATGGACTGAAATAGAATTGAAGTTTTTTTTAAAATCTCAATTTAAAATCCAAATCCAAAGTTAATAAATGCTAGCTTGAAATATTCAAAATCTATATACATCTCTCCACATAATAGATAATTTTTTTCAAGCTTTTAGCGTAGGAAACATGAAACCAAAGCGTGATCTATATCTAATTAACTTCATGCCTCCCATCATTAAACCCTGATGGTGACACAATGATGGTGATCATTTAATTCTAGGCTTTTGTTAATATCATTTTTACAACATACAATTTAACGAGTTTGTGGTGGGGTTTTATATCAGAAACACCTATTCATTTCATTTTTTTTTTCATAATTTGTGAAAGATAAACTTATTCCACATTACATTGTGCCACAGCTATCTTATTAAATCTAATCTTCAGATTAGATCACTGAAATAAAAATGTAATATTCAGGTATTAAACAAAAACTAATGTTTTTAACAGATACAATGATGCTAAGTAGCAATCATTAATGAAAGTCAATAGATGATGCTAAATGTTATGCATAGACTATGATTGTGATATCTTACGAGTATCTCCTGAAGGTTTTGCATCAGTAACTACTGGTAAACCACTGGCGAAGAAGTCCATTATTGTTGCATATATATCTGGCTTCAGCAATTTCCATTCAACATCATCATCTTGCTTGGTAACAGTAATGAAATCAGATCCAAAGAATACAGCTCTAACTCCATCTATGCGGAAAAGCATTTTTGCTGAAATTATAAAATAACAATAGACTTTTTATAAAATATAATTTGAGGAAAGCTAGGAATTTATATTATAAATCACTTAAACTCAGATATAAATCTAGAACTGACTATTTCTTATATTTGTTTTATATTTTATGAAATCAATTAATACAATAGTGCATGTTTTAAATGTTAAAAATTTCTTTTACTTATTAATATTTCATATTTAAATCTAATCTTATATACATTATTTTATTTATAAAGTTTTTGAAGTGATACATTGTAGGCATGCCTCTATTATACCTATTCCTTATTCTTTGGAGCTTTGGTAACCCTTCAAATAAATTACAATATTCCAAAATTTGTTATTTATATTGCTCTTAAATCTAATATACATTTACTCTGATTGGCCTGTGTGTAGTACCTGGCGTCTATACTCACATACGCCTCATATACAGTATACATACAGTCTATATGACTAAGTTCTCTACACATACACGTAAAACATAACATCTCTAACACAACTAACATCTCTTTCATACATACAAAGTACATATAACTTTTGGCTCATTATGAAAAATAGATGACAGTGAATTTATAACTTGAAATGGGAGTTGCATGTACAACCATGAAGTTTGTTGAAACTAAAGTATCTTTTCTTTGAAAGTATTTATAAGCAATTTATATTTCATATGCAATATAATTTATCAAAAGATAAAGAAAAGATTTGCAGAAGAATCACAGTAATCGACATTGCCCCAAGTATTGCTAAACTTAAGTGGCAGTGGGCTGGGCACATTGCTCAAAGAACCAATGCCCAATGGGGCTAGCGGGTACTTGAATGGGTACCACACCGGAAGACGTAGCGTGGGTAGGCCTCCCACAAGGTGGACCGACAAGCTGGTGTCTGTTGGAACCCACTGGATGTGGGTGGCGCAAGACCCGTTGTCATGGAGATCTTTAGGGAAAGACCTGTGCCCAGCAGTGGATGTCTTTTGGTTGATTGGATGGATTGATGATAATTTATTATGATTTATAAATGTCAATATATCGAGCAATATATAATATGGGACCTCGCGAATCTCTAAAGAACAAGTTTCAAGAATATGATATCTTAACTTTGCCCTTTTTTTTTTTTTTTTTTTTTTTTTTTTTTAACGGGGGGAAATGCATTTACGCACTTCCCTTATCTATTGTATTTGAAGGATCAAAGTCCCCCAAATACAATAGATAAGGGGGCACGGAGTGACGAGCTCCGTGCCAGTGTGGGACTCACCCGGGCGAGAGTCGCCCGGAAATACCCACTAAAACCCCCCGGGGCCGTCCGCTGCATTTGGGATGAGGGCGATACGGGGTTGCCAAGGCATGTCGCCGCGTTGCCCCCTGCAGCAAACCCACCGGGCCTCGTCGTGCAATGGCCCAATGGGGATGGGGGAGGATATTCCTCAACCCCACCTCTTCACCCTCCCCCCCGAAGGGGGGCATGACCCATCGGTCAACATTACGAGGCAGGATATACTCCTGCCCCAATAAAAAAAAGAAACGGGAAGAGAGGGACAGAACGGAGGCGGGCCAAGAGGAAAGACGAAGGAGCCCGCCTCCGCTAAGAAGAGAAAAGAGAGATAGGTCCCTCTCCTGAACTCGCCTTGTCGCAACAACAAGGCGTAGCTAAGAGAGGGATACCTGAAGACAGACAACACAATACACAAATCCACTCAACAGACCCACATCCCCTAATCCCTCAAACAACCATACCCACAAACCCCCCCAAGGAATCCCCTACCAACACCAACACCCCTAGGGGAGGCAGAAAGCCCCCCCCATATGGTGCCCATCTTCCCTGCCTCTGTCCGCACACCGTGCGCACTTTGGCCGTTCCGCCACACAGGCCGCAGCCTTGTGCCCCAGTGCCCCACAACGGAAACACTGGGCCGCCCTATCCACCTCCTCCACACACCTAAACCTCATGTGCCCCAGGCCCATGCACTTATAGCACCTGAGCGGCTTAACTTCAAGTGCATGCACCTGGGTCACGCACCACCCAATCTTTATCCCCCCCCTTTTCCACCACCCTACGTGCCGCTTCAACAGGAAGCGACACGTACAAACTCCTCACCCCTCTTTCCGACACCCGGATCTCACCCGCCTTTATCTCATCCGCTCCACAAATCCCCTCCTGCGCAACCCTGGCTAGAGCCTCCTCTCTCCCCACCGAGTCCTCCAGACCAACAAGGCGGACACCAGCCCGCATCATTGGCCTGGAGACCACTGCCACCTCCTCAACAACCCTCTGTAATCTCGCCGCCAGAACATCCGCCTTCTCCTTCCCATCGGGACCCGCCACCTCCAGCATCCTGGAACCCGCAGCAGTGGGGCGACAGGAAACGCTCTCGATCCCCATCGCCTCCAACCCCACCTTGCCCCTTGCCTCGGCCAACACCTGCCCATACGTGAGCCCCCTCGCCACCGCGTCCGGCCGCAGCGTAATAACCACCGCCGCCGTTCGCGGCGGCGACGGGACCCTCGGCCTTGGCTTCACCACCCTCTTTTCCAACGCCACGCCTTGAGGCTCAGAAGGGGTCTCAACTACACCCTTCTTCACCACCTTCCTCCTTTTCCCATTCCCCTCCACAACAGACCATTCCTCCTCGGCGTTTCCCCCACTGACCACAACCTCATTTCCCTCATCATTCTTTCCACCGGGAAGTGGAGCCCAGTCCATCCCCATCTTAACTTTGCCCTCCCAATACATCTTCGATAACTTAATGCATATTCGTAAAAATTTAGACAAGATAGATCTAGTGAATGATCGTCATAATTTTAATACTAGAAGTAAAGACAAGTTGGCCGTCCCACGCTTTAGGTTAAGTAAGTGTAATAAAAGCTTTATAGGTAATAGTATTCAGTTTTACAATAAGATCCCAAGTAACATTACCGATTTACCTGACAATAAGTTCAAGTATTATGTCAAGCAAGTTTTAATCTCAAAAGGTTATTACAGGGTGGATCATTACGTGAATGATAGTGATGTCTGGAAATAACCCACATCTGTGTGCTTCCACTAAAAACTACGATTTGTATAGTTTTTTATATGACAAAAAAAAAAAGATATATATTATATTTATGAAAAAAAAAAAAAAAGAACCAGATCGAGTTTCTTACCGACTCTTCTCGACTGGGTTGTTTTCCGAACCGGTGGTAGTGTTTTTTAGACGTTCATAAGCGCCTTCTTAGGGCCTAAATTGAATAAATCAATTTTGATTTTTGATTTTGATTCTATTTATTACAACAGTATTTCATTTTGCCATTTCAAGTTTTAACTAGGTTCATAGAGGCTAATTTATTTGAACAATCTTTTATATTCACTTCAAAGAAATATGACTTCTCATGTATGTACATCAATCTTTTTTACTTATCATTATTAATATGTAAATCAACTTACATTTTACAAAGTACATTTTAAGTATTAATAGAGTTAAACAGAGAGATAAGTAGGAACTTTCCATCTGTATGTATTAAAAATAATACTTATGTAAATAAAATTAATACCTAATGGACTACAATAAGCAGCTCCAATATTAGGGAAATCTATTGTCTGTCCTGGTTCCAATACTTTTGTTCCTGGTAAAAATTTGAGACTGTTTGGATTTGGAGTATCCTGTGTTTGAATGAACATGGTGCGACATTGACATTGATTAAAAACATTTGTAGTTTTCTTTTCACTCTTGCTAATTAATGTATGTGGCAGCCAGCTAAATTGTTTCGTTTGTCTACAAAAAATATGCATAAAATTAAACGATATAAATAAACATATATAAATAACTTACGATATGGAGTAAAATTCTATTAATAATATAATATAAACAAAACAATAACAGTAATAGTGTGGTATAATACCACAAACAGAGTGCATTATTTCAAACATAAATAGTAACCTAAAATGGAATTTTATATACATCCGCATATTTTACTAAGATTATTCGCTTGTATCCAACTTTGATAAATTTGAGAAATCGTAATAAAAATAAAAATATATGTAAAACTTAGTAAAGATTTTACCTGTAAATATTCGAGGCGCAGAAACGGCTACATAGATTTCCAGTTCTCAATGCTCTTGAAATATTACGCAGCATTTTGGCAGATAGAAAATGAAATATAAGAATAATACAAACAGAGTATGGCCTAAAAGATATTTTACAATTTTTTTTCTGTTATTGTTTTATTAGCGTTACACTTCATCTCTGCGTTACAGTTGCAGCCTGTGCTTGCAGCTTATTTACATTTTTTATCCACTTCTTCTTAGTTAATGGCAATTTATGTACAAACAATTTGTGCCAGTGTCACGTAGGTAAGATGTATTTTCATTCTTGTTTCAACGTTACCAATCTCCAAAAAAAAAAAAAACTGTGGTTCATCCTGCTAGAACTTTCCATGAAGATTTGTCGGCACCCCAGAATAAATGCTACGTGTTATTTTCCATAGTATTAATAATATATCTTTATTCATAAAATACAGTACAAATCAGAGGGTGCAATGGACCCGGAAAAAATATATTTTGTGTCCCGGGATCCAGTACCTTCCTTTATACCATTACAGATTTATAATATATACTCGTGTTGTGTATGTATGAGGAGCGAGTCGGCGTAGGTATAATCGGTTGTGTATTTGGATTTATATGTGTGTGTTTAAGCTAATGTTAAATAAATTAGATGTCACCACTAAAACAGCTTACTTTATTCGAATGTAAGTAATCAGGTTGTCATTCCATAATAAACTTCACTTGCACACAATAACCAAACTATATCACACAAAAAGCCACCAAGATTGCATGATATAGAGTCAAATACACAAAAGTAATTAATTAAAGAAATTAGAAAACAATCGCTACATGAAAGACCGAGATCCCGCCAAAAACTCTCTCAAATTTGTGTTCAAACAATTAGTGTCATGTAGGTAAGATGTATTTTCAATCTAGTATTAGCGTTACCAAGCTCCACCAAAACTGTGGAACATCCTGCTTGAACTGTCCATGGTGCTTTGTCGGCACCATAGAATGTATGTTACGTATTATTTTCCATAATAAACTTGACTTGTACACAATAACCACATAAAACACCACCATAGTTGCGTGATATAGAGTAAAATACACATTTTTAATAAATTAAAGAAAACAAACGCTACATGATAGATTGAGATTCAAGTAAAATTTCAAAAACTCTTTTGTTTCCATTTATTCCATCTTAAAAAAGGCAAAAATACTAACAGACCATGCAGCCAAGTCAGATTAGGAAAACTATCAATCGGTGGTACGAGAGGGATGTGGACATCCACAGAGACCTCAATCTACCATCCATTCACTCTGTTATCAAATCCCTGTGTCGCGCATTTTTCGATCGCGCAGAGACACACCTGAATCCGCTCATAGCGAAAGCCGTCGCGTACTCCTCCGACCCGCTAGCTCCGAAACCGTTTCGGAGACCGCGTAACGTTCTCACCGATCCCGATGATAAAATCACGTGCGAAAATAGGATCTTTCCTTTCCAACCGATTCAGTATGCGTGCCAGCGCCCACGCCCGCGTAACCGCCGTTCCCGCCGCCGGGGACAGGCGGCTAATTTTGCTCCCGCACACTCTCCGGGTCCCCCTCAGGCGGCGACCCAAGACGTGCTTCGTTCCCCAACTGGGGAGGCTCTTGACGTCGCCGCCAGCGCGATACAGTGACACTGCCCATGCATTGAGCATTACACGCACAACACTGCAAACACACTCTTGCACATAACATGCAGGTACATAGGTCCTGTAAGGAACCTTTTTTTTTTTTATTATTAATAAAAAAAAATGTAGGGAATAGCTAGGTTCAAACTCGCGAGAGAGTTTTACACTCAGGTGACGGCCAAGCCGAGATTCGTACCACTTTGGTAACCCTTGAGCTAGTCACCTTATTGCGGCTGAGTGCCTTCAGCACTCGCCCCCAAAGTTCGGTGAAGCTGTAAAGGCCCTTCCGGTCAACAGCGTTAGCTAGGTTCGAAAAAAAAAAAAAAAAAAAAAAGGTGGCCTTTTGTTTCAAACCACAATTTGTAAGGCACATTTTAGAATTCACGCTCCGTGACAATATTTTCACTTCACTATACGTCTTATACACATGACAGCGGCTAATTTCTACACTACACTTTGATCTTAGCCAAAAGGCCGAGAAGCGATAAGGCTAATTTCTATATGTAACTCACAGATTGCCATTAAATTAAAAAGACTATCATTATTCGTTATAATTTTTAATCTGTGCTTTTGTTTCGACTTTCGCTGTAATATTATTCTGTGACTTTCGCTCTCACAAAAACGCTAGCTAGTATAAAACGAATTTTATGATTTTATTATTTGTAGAGTTCCCTTACTCAAATTATATTTCTTTACGGGGTAAATATTAAAATTAAATTTAAAGTGTGTTTATGTTTCGTTGGCGTGAACATAAATAAATAATAACATGTGCAAACTTGCAATAATTTTGTAATTTTTATAAAACTGCTAAAAGCGTATAATGTAAAATAAACCTATTAGTAAAAGTTTCACTACTATATGTAAATCAAGTTTTAACTTACTGTGTTTTTATTTAAGTAACAATTTATTTCATGATATCAATTAAAATTTCATGTAGGTGTATTTTCATACGTACTTTGATAAATTAAGAATTTCTGTCAATGTTTTGATATACTTGACAATTTTATAAATAATTGTTCACGAATTTGAGAACAGTTTGTTAGTTTTTCATTTACATATTTAATATAATATTAAGTACGTATATTATATTTAACATTCAAAAGTAAGGTATGTGTAATTTTTTAAATGTGGGTTGTCCAAATTTTATTTGCAACATTGTTTATAGCATATATCAGTAAGTCTAATTGAGAAGCATATCATATTTCAAAGCAAATTGGTTATTTTTTGAAAACCAAAGCATTCCAAATGCCTCTCATGGTTCAATTATTTTTTGTATGTTAGAGTGCCATATAGGTAAAGTCATTTTCATTGTACTAGTATTTCTATTTTCTCTGAGAAGTAATAGTTTTTTTGACAGTAACAATCAGAATATAATAAAAGTTATAAAACATATTAACTATGAACACTTAACTAAAGTAAAAAAAAACAGAATATATAAAAACAACACTGCAATATTAACTGCTGGTTTCCTGGTAAATATTATGTGTACAATACACCAAATATTAATACAGAATTTCGACAAAGAAATGGTTGAGAGTAGAACTATGTTAAGAATATTGTTTTGATTATCATTTTAAATGAAGCGATACATTTGATACTTATATACTCCTATGTGTCTTTTGAATTATTGATAAATACAGCTACTAGCCTACTAATCCCTATTTTTAATAATCAAGTTTTTAGAGTTGAAGACTTTTAAATATTCCTTTTTGTTTTCAGTTTGAAAATGGCTGATCATAGCAAGGGCAGAGGTCGAGGCCTGGCCTTGCTGGAAGCATTGAAAAAATCCCAGATGGCTTCCCAGCAACAGTCTGATAATTTATCTCCAGATATAACTCCTGGGCCAAGTATAACACCTAGTTCTACTCCCAGTGTTGTAAGTAACATTTAAGCTCAGAAAATAAATTAACTAGTACTTAATGAAATAAGTAAATAATGTAACATCAATATAGATATAATATAAAGTAAACTATATAAATGTGGGTAGTCAATAAGGATTCTATTTTATACATAATTTTGATTGTTGAGATTTGTATTTAAGTAACTCAAGTAAGCTATGTTAAGCTGTAAATAAAAAAAAGCAAAGGCTCTAGAAGATTTACATCCATTCAACTGAAAGACATCCACTACTGGACATAGCCCTCTCCTAAAGATCTCTATGGTGATCAGTTTTGCACCACCCACAAACATCCAGTGGACTCCCACAACCTATACTAGGTTGTAAGTCCACCTTTGTCAATAGATAAGGGTAGTGCGTAAATGCATTTCCCCTCGTCAAAAAAAAAAAAAAAAAAAGTTGTAAGTCCACCTTGTGGGGGCCTACCTACGCTCCCTTTGTGTCTTCTAGTAAGCGGCAGCCATACGAGAACCTGTTTGCCCCATCGGGCATTGGTTTTATGAACAATGTGCCCAGCCCATTGCCCCTTTGGCAATTCTTCAGGCAATGTTGGTTACTATGGTTTCGTCTGTGGATCTTCTAATATTCTGATTAGACCAAGAATCTGGAAGTGTTGCATGAACATTATTCCATTATGATACTGTTCATTTCTGTAGCATGTTTATTTTAAGTTTATGCTTATTCTTAAATTTTATATAGTTTAATTTAAGGCAGTTCTTAAATTATTATGTAAAGTATTATGTGTTGGTGGTAAAAAAAAAAACATTTAATATTCACAATTATCAACCGCATAAGTTAAAAACGCATTAAGTAAATTAATACAATTCTGTGCAAATAAGATTTCTTAAAAAAATGTTCAATGTTAATTTTTTGAAATATATTATAAATAGTACTAGTAATAGTCTTTATTTTAAGGTAAGTGGTATGGGAACGTCAACATCAGTTGGAGGAAGGGGGCGGGCAGCAGCCTTGATGCTTGCTAAAATGCAGCAAAAGCCAGGTCTCTTTATTTATATTATAATAATATTATATCATATGTGTAAGAAACTCTTCCATATTGTTTCCACATCATTGTGAAATTTAAGTCATCAGACTGAAACTTGAATAAAGTATTAACATGTAAGGTATATTTGACATCTACCATATGTTTATTTAATAACATAACATAAGCTCACGCCTGTTATCCCCAAAGGGTTAGGCAGAGGTGAAATAGCGAACTACACCACCAACATTTCGCCGAGCTTAGTACCGCAATATCGGGCACAAATTCCACACTCCGGGATGATACTGAGTAGAAAAACCCAATATCACTTGACCCGACCCGGGAATCGCACCCGAGACCTCAGAACGGCAGTCGCACCGTAATACAACTGCGCCACCGAGGCAGTTTATTTAATAGAGTAAAAATAATACAAAATTAACATAAATCCAGTGTAATAATCAAAATTAAAATTTGTCATTGTTTTTTTTTTTGTGTTTTATTTAAATAATTTAGTGTTTGACTAGTATTTGGAATTTGATTATAATCATTGTATAAAATTTTTAGAGACAAATAAAAACAGTTGTTATACTAAAAAGAAAAAAAAAAAATCAGATAAACAGAGGAGATAATTGCATTTGCAGTCATTTGGCATGGTACGTCTTAATTTTATGCGAGTATAGTGTCACTCGGGACGGCATGCTTAGTGACACACTCAATTTCTATATTAATGTTTTTGTATGTACATAAAGTTTATTATTGTAAAATTTTATAAATTCAAGAAATGCAATTAGAAGTTTGTGGATTCAAACATAACTCGGCACCTCAAATCACAGATCACCACGTCACACACGCGCCTCGCCACAGACTATTCCATATTTGCATATAATGTTACATATAAATCTGTAATGTTTACTACGTTCTATACAGGCCCTTCGTTCAGCCCAGCTTCAGATGTACAGCCTAGTGTGATACCTACAGTGAAAAGCGCTGGTAGAGGTATGAAGCTTCTTCAGAATTTGTGAGTATTATTATGAAAGGATGAAAGTGATTTTATCTAAAAAAAAGTTAAATACAGATAAATGATGATTCCTTACTCAAATGTGTCGAGTACCCGTAAAAATAAGACAAAACGGGAGTTGTAACTTTTTTGTAATAAAACCGATAGTATCAACACTCTTTAGTATTTTGATTATGTATGCCGTGTGGTGCCGGCTTAAGAATTGCACCACCCTATATCTACCCGCGGGGTGTCGTAAAAGGCGACTAAGGGATACACCACGGGCAGCATTATCCTCTGAGCAGCACAAACACATACTGCGATCGCCAACCCGCATGCTAAGCGTGGAGATTATGGCAATTCCCCCCTTATCTTTGAGGGAGACTAAGTCCAGCAGTGAACGCATTTACGGTTGGATCGATGGAATCCAAGTAATAAAATATATTATTACTATTTAGTATTACGCTGATGATTGTTCAGTACTCTATGACTATAACTAACTTTTTTACTATCCAACATTAGTGTATATTGCTTGAGAGTTTCTTCCAAGAAATAGTATAATTTGAATGTATTCTTTAAAGAAATAATAACAACATATCCTAATGCTCAAAGGGCAAATGGAGAGGGCTATGTTTGGAGTTTCACTGCGTGATCGAATCAGCAATGAGGGAGATCCGTAGAAGAACCAAAGTAACCGATATTGCCCGAAGAATTGCTAAACTTAAGTGGCAATGGGCTGGACACATTGCTCGTAGAACCGATGCCCGAACGGGCCAACGGGTTCTCGAATGGCTACCACGCACCGGAAGACGTAGCGTGGGTAGGTCCCCCACAAGGTGGACCGACGATCTGGTGGAGGTCGCGGGAATCTGGTGGATGCGGGTGACGCAAGACCGGTCGTCCTGGAGATCTTTGGGGAGACCTATGTCCACCAGTGAACTTTCGGTTGAATGGATTTAATATTTTTTTTGGTTTTTGTTTAGTAAAATACGCTTTGGCGCGTTTAATTTTATACGATTCATATATGTCTTATAGGCAAGCTTCAAAGGCATCGAGTGTTGTTAGTGCGAAAACTAATGTACAGGAAGTGACCGTTAAGTTGGCGGAAAGTACTATATCAGCTGTTACATCCACAGCCCAACCATCGTCTGTTGCCAAGAACAAGTATTTTGTGAGCATTGTATAATTATTATTTTTTACACTATATAGGCTCAGTGCTTTGACAACAATCTCACCTGATGCTAAGTAACGATGAGGTCCAAGATGGTAAACACACTAAACTGGTTCTCAAGGAATGCTGCCGGAACATACCTATTGGTATTTGGCGACAGGTTTTCAAGCTTGAGGGTGGTAGATACTCAGGCGGGCATCATTAGAAAACGCCCTGCCTCCATGCTATGGTTTCCTCGCGATGTTTTCCTTCACCGAAAGCTCAGGCCGATTTTAGAGTCGGATAGGTGGGAATCAAACCCGCTTCGATTGACGCGGAATCCGGCCGAACTATCCGCTACGCCATCATCGCTTCAAATCACAAATGATTTTCGAAGTGAAATATGAATATTTAATGTCCAGTGTATTTTGACCCCTCTGAAGTTAGTTTCTGCAAAATATTGTACATGTTTTACTGGAAAGAGAAATGTTAATTGAGTCATTTAAAACCAAATAGTGTCACATTCAATGGAGATTTGACAGAGAATTATATTATTTACTAGCTGTGTGCCTGCGGCTGCGCCCGCGTTTCATAAATTCTTCACACCATTTTATTTTCTTATACGGAACCATCATATTTTTTTTTTAGTAATAAGATAAAGTAAAAATATTTCTCACAGATTCAATCACTTGCCCGTAAAACTGTGCATCGAATCGGATTTTATTCATTTTTTTTGTTATGTTTAATTTTTTTACGTGTTTGGCTTAACATCGAGGATTGCTGGTCCTTCCACTGAGGTATGGTAGTGAGTGCTGGGTTTGGCAGAGGAAGCATGAAAGTAAGGTTAACGCTGTGAAGATGAGAAGTCTGAGACGTAGAGATAGCTGGAGTGAGGATGATTGACAAAGTCAGGAATAGTATGATTAGAGAACGCTGTGGTGTGGTAGAGGATGTGTTAACCAATAATAGAAAAATGTATGCTTAGTTACTTTGGGCATGGAGAGAGGATGGGTGACAGAAGATTAACGAAGAGGATTTATAAGGCGAGGGTGAATGGGCGCGTCAGTAAGGGTCGAGCTGGGCGAACATATCTCGACCAAATCGAACACGTCTATACTAATATTATAAAGAGGAGAGATTTGTATTTTTGTATGTAACAAATAAAATTAAAAACTACTGGACCGATTTGGTTGAAATTTTGGTTTGAAATACAGTGAGTGACATAGTATAGTTTTATTTCGAAAATCCCACGGGAACGGCAACTACGCGGGTAATTTTAAATAAAAGCCAGGTGAAAAGTAGTCATAACCGACGAGCATGTATGAAAGTGCTCATGAAAGCTGAAGCAGCGAAAGTGGTGTGTCAAGATCGTAGCAAGTGGAATGACGTAGTCTCTGTCTAACCCCCACGGGAGAAAGGCGTGATGATATGTATGTAACCTCTATATATATTGCATACTAGCTGTGAGCCCGCGGCTGCGCCTGCGTTTCATATATTCATCACTGCGTTTTAATCTTTTTTATGCGTGCCCTATTTTCCTAAAAAAAATTAGTACTAAGATAAAGTAAAAATATTTCATATAAATTATAGCACTTGCCCGGATATTACCCATTAAAATAGACACAGACAAAACTTTTAAAAATTGTATTTTTGGTATAGTTATCGTATATACATTCATATCTATTTAGTAAAAAATAATATTGACTTTACAGACACTTCAATTTTATTTATTAGTGTAGGTGTATTTTTGCCCTGCTTAAAGAGGGATCATGTTTGAGGAAATTGTCGAGTTTTTAGCATTTTCTTAAATTACCTTGAACCTATTTTTGATTTCACTAATTAAGCGTTTTAAGCAAGAAGTTAGAGTAATTCATTTAAAATTTTCATAAATGATCTATTTTAAAGAGATTTCTCATTTTGGAGAGGAAGTTTGTTCTGGAGGAAGCGTGCACATGAGTTATTTGCTCAATAAATGCGCGCTACCTTTACAGAATAGATACACTAATGCTTTAAGAGGATATATATTAGTGGCCTTTATTCCATACAAACGTAGTCACCTATTTCCTCCCTGGATAATAGCATTACGATAAATATTTTTATACCAATGATATATGTCCATCACCGCCAAGCTCGTACGTTTTGATTTTTTCCATAAATTAGTTATTGTAGAAACTAGAAGCCTTTGAAAATGAAAAAAAAATGCTCGAATTATACCGTCATTTTCAGACGCTCGTCGAACAAATTTGATGGATAAAATCAAAAAAAGTAAAACGTACGGGCATAGCCAAAGTAATTATTATTCTAAAAATGAAAGAAAATTAAAAATCGGTTCAGTTTTTAAGGAGGAAACAGGGTCCTACGAAGTGATGTTTTAGTTTACTTTGCATAGTTAAATCAGCCCGCGCTGCAGTTGCCTCTTTCGATTACTTTGGGGCGCGACGCGATAGGAATAGTTTTCTGAAATACCTACTTTGCTGACCGCATATCCTTTTAATTGTGTGCGTGTTAATTATAGTAAAATTTTCATGGCTGTTTGAATTCAATTCCGACATTTTCTACCGGTTTGTATGGGCAGCTTCTATGTACGCGTGTTTAGCGTTTTAAGAGTGTGTGGTTGTAATGATGGTAATTTTGGTGTTTGCGATGTGTTCGGCGTATTTTTTTTTAATTAGCATTTGGGTTTGAGAGCGTTCCGCCATTGACTTTATTAATAATTCAACTTACAGATTTAAAGTAAAGATTGCCAAAGAGGTTTTACTTCTGACACGTGTACTTTATATGCATGTTGTTTTTTTTTCTATTCACAGAGAGAAGTGAAGGACACACCGCCCGTTGTAAAGAAAGGTGAAACCGGCACTCCAGTAGAAGTTACCTCTAATTTTATATATTTAAATTTCCAAGAGAACAACGTCTACGAGTACGAAGTGATTTATGAACCGAATCAAGATTTCAAACATTTACGATTTAAACTGCTCAACGGTGAGACTGTTTTGTTTTAGTCTCACTAACTAAACTAACTAAATTGACTTTAAAAAAAATTAATGTTTGCAATTTAAACGTGGTACAAGTGAAACCATAAAAAAAAAAATATGTTACCCACCCTGGGTTCGAACCTTCGACATTTCATTCGTACTGTATATGAGACACGCGGATTAGTCCACCGGGCTAACTAGCCACGCTTTTAAAAATTCGATGAACAAATCCGACCTGCAGCATAAACGTACTGTCGCTTTTTCGTTCCATCGTCTTTCAAATCACATCGATAATAAAGAAGTTATCACTTCAAATATGTGACTGTTTAAAACAAATAAATTAATAGTTCCAGTAACAGATACACAAAAGTATATTTAATAATTACAATTTTTAATTTTTATACTGTATAGCTCAGAGCTACAATTTCGCCGAATGTTAAGTGACTATGTGGCCCAGGTTGGTAAGCACAGTAAGCGTATAGGTACTGGCTCACAAATAATGCTGCCGATACAAATCTATTGGTCCTTAGCAACAGGTGACCATTATTAGATACTATATGGTTTTTTAACTTTTTTTCTTCACCGAAAGGATTTTAGATTTCTTACCGACCGACCTTTAGCTTTCTTACAAAATTTTATAGATTGATTCGAATCTATGTTCATTGATGCAGAATTCAACCGAACTATCAACTGAGCCATCATCATTTTATATATTATTTAGTACTTTAAGTTTTTAAATATTTGAAATTATATTCAATACTTGTATCAATATATTTTATGTAGTTCACTTCACTTTTTCGGTTTTGGCCTTTGTGGCTATTGGCCACAATTCTGCCAGTGTCCGTAAGGTAGAGTCATGAACCAAGGAGTGGAAACTGGTAAACAAGACGATGGCTGATGAAATGAAAAAAAAATCCTTTAACCTAGGTGATCATCTTGAAAAAAAGGACAACACAAACATATAAGACAACCCAATATTAGTAGGACTAAAAAAAATTTAGTAAATATGTTAGTAACATACTACTTACTATTTACAGTTTTACGTTGTACATATTTACATAATATATAGTTGATTATGGGAGTAAAGGTGAAGAGAAGAAGACATTTAAAGGTTGTAGGACGGGGAACTTCAGGAGGGAGAATGTCATACAGGAAGTGACGTATCCTAGGGCAGAGAAAAAGATATGGTTCAAATCGCCCTCGTCGAGGCCACATTACATAATTATTGAGAATAAAAATTAAGTGACTTGTAATTATTTATCATCATCATTCTCCTGCCTTTTCCCAACTCACTCGGGGTCGGCGCAGTATGTTTTCTTCCATACGTCCCTATCAGCCGTCATCTCTTCATTCACTCCTTTTTCTTTCATATCATTTAGTTGAGTCTGTGCGGATGCCCCTTAAAGCAAGTTACTAGTTTCAAGTATCTGGGCCACTGGGTATCCGATGACTTAAAAGATAGCCTGGACATTGAGCGTGAGCGCAGAGCGTTGGCTATTCGGTGTAATATGTTGGCCCGCAGTGAAGACTACGCTGTTCACAGCATACTGTCAGTCGTTGTACACATGCAGTCTGTGGGTCAACTACACGCAGAGGGCATACAACGCTCTGCGTGTACAATACAACAATGCATTCAGGGTGCTGATGGGATGGCTTTCATGCCATCATGCGCAAGCGATGCGCCTCCCTCATGAGCGGAGTACGCGCCAGCCCTAACAGCATCCTGAATACTTTAGCAGACAGGTGGGACAGTCCCATACTGGGACATTGGGTACGCCTACATACTACTGTGGCGTTATAAAAATAATTATTAGATGGAAATGTAGATGTAAGTACTAACACTAGTTTCTAAGTTGTATGTATACTAACCAAATGGACTTTTGTCTCAAATAAATATATATTATTATTTATTACAGCCTCCATCCACACTTCCTTTGGCCTTCCTCTACTTTTCCATCCTTCCACAGTCATATTCATCACTATTTTACCCACATGCGGTTCCTCTCTTCTCATAACATGTCCATACCACGACAAACGGGAACCTTTCAACTTTTCTACCAATGACGCAACTTTCAAACTCCCTCCTCCAATATATAGACTCAGACTTGTAATTATTTAATAGACTAATTAATTAATTTAATATTATTTTCTAGAGCATATTCACTTGTTCAAAGAGAAAACTTTCGACGGGACGACACTTTACGTACCAAGAGAACTTCCGGCGGAGGCGACTAATTTAGTTTCAACAAACCCGTTCGATAACTCCAAAGTTAACATATCGGTTAGTATCCTCAGTTACTTTAAACTATACTCACATAACCTTTCAAGTCGAGATTTTGTGACTTTCTTATAATAATTTAAAAGGATATACTAATAACATTTATTCCATAGAAACGTAGTCCCCTGTTTCCTCCTTGGATAATAAATAGCATTATGGTAAATATTTTTATAGCAAATAATATATATATATATATATATATCTGTCACCGCCATGCTCGTACGTTTTGATTTTTTCGATAAATTACTTATTGTAGAAACTAAAAGCCAAAAATGCCGATATTTTTTACCGTCATTTTCAGACGTTCGTCAAACAAATTTGATGGATAATATTCTAAAAGTGAAAGAACGTAAAAAATGGGTTTAGTTTTCAGCAGGAGGAAACAGGATACTACGAAGTGATGTTTTCGTCTATTTTGCATAGGTCAAATGAGCCCGAGCTGCAGTTGTAACTTTCGCTTTCTTTGGGGCGCAACGCGATAGCAATAGATTTCTGAAATACCTACTTTTCCGACCGCGTGAACTCTTATTGTGATAATAACAATTACAATTGTATTCTTAAATAATATATCCTCAATCATACAATTTCAATTGCACTTCTATACTATAATACTATATTATAAAAAGGTAAAGTTTAGTGCTAGTCCACACTTATGTATGGTAGTAAATCCTGGGTCTGATAGAGGGAACATGAAAGCAAGATTAATGCAGTAGAGATGAGAAGTCTAAGAAGTATAGCTGGTATGAAAATGATAGATAAAGTAAGGAATAGTGTGATAAGGGAACGTTGTGGTGTGGAAGAGGATGTAGTCTCAAAGATAGAGAAAGAAATGCTTAATTGGTTTGGACACGTAGAGAGGATGGATGATAGAAGATTGACGAAACAAATTTACAAGGCGAGTGTGACAGGGCTAGCTGGTAAGGGTCGTCCTAGGCGAAGGGAC
This sequence comes from Samia ricini, assembly GCA_014132275.2. Classification (NCBI taxonomy): domain Eukaryota; kingdom Metazoa; phylum Arthropoda; class Insecta; order Lepidoptera; family Saturniidae; genus Samia; species Samia ricini. The sequence goes on from AP028159.1 coordinate 10,322,798, forward strand.
GTTCTCAAGAAAGGGCAAGTCAAAAGTATCCGTAACCAAAGAGCGTGTATGAAAGTGCTTATGAAACCAAGATCGTAGCAGGTCGAAGGATGATGGTGCAGTTGGTAGTGCAATGGAATTCCGCGTCAATGGACGCGGGTTCAAGCCCACCTAATCTACTCTAAAAATCAGCCTGAGCTTTCGCTGAAGGAAAACGTCGCGAGTAAACCATAGTATGGTGGTAGGGATTTTTGTAAAAAATGCCCGCCTGGGGTAGACCAACCTCAAGTTAGAAAACCTGTCGCCAAATAGGTGTGTTCCAGCAGTATTATTTGAGAACCAGTACCTAACCTAAATCGTCACTTGACATCAAGTGAGATTGTGGTCAAAGCATTGAGCCTATTTAGTGTAAAAAAAGAATGCAGTGTCTGCTTCACCTTACGGGAGAGAGGCTTCACGTTTTATATATATGTTTAATCATTAAAATGTGTATGCGAAATTGGATTTGTATTTATTGTATAGATAATATTTCGTCGGACACGACGCCTGAGCGAGATGATACACATATACAATGTGTTGTTCAAATGTATAATGAAGGATCTGCAATTGGTACGTTTCGGGCGACAGCATTTCAACGAACACGCCGCCATTCAGATACCGCAGCATAAGCTCGAAGTTTGGCCGGGGTAATTAATTAGTATTATATCCTAATTATTGGAAATATAAATTTAAATTAGTATTTGGACGAATAGAATATACCATCAAAGTTAAACAAGTTACGGTTTCAATAACTTGATGAACAGAATTCAGCGCATTTATGAATAAACAATTAAGTGATATAGATTTGTTCAACTTCAAACATCATAACAAAATGATATTTAAAAACAGTTAAGAAACTAAATGAAAGCATCTCTAATAAACAAATAACATAAAGTTTATCAATAGCCATATATATTTACATACAAATATCGTCTTACATACATACATATATATCTAAAACAGTTTTAGAAACGAAATGAAAGCATCTCTAAGAAACAAATAACATGAAGTTTATCCATTACCATATATATTTACATACAAATATCGACTTACATACATACATACACATATATCTAAAACAGTTTCAGAAACGAAATGAAAGCATCTCTAATAAACAAATAACATAAAGTTTACCCTTATATAATACACACTTTTAACTATTCATTTCATCGATAATTTCGAAACACTAAGCGTATTCGTTTGAGAGCTGTCATTTTAATCGAGCTGTATTTTACAGACTATACTTGTGTAGTTCCAAAAAAAAAAAAAAACATGAAAAAAGAAAAACACCAGATCGAGTTTCTTGCCGGTTCTTCTCGACGACTGGCCTTATTTCCGAACCGGTGGTGGTAGTCTTTTGACGTTCATAAGCACCATATCATGGCCTGAATTGAACAAATTATTTTCGAATTTGAATTTTGTTTCGCGGGAAAGGGACAGAGCATCCTCTCTCTATCAGATAAGCACTTTAAAGTGATGCGAGTCTTAATAGAAAAGTTGTAAAAAAAAAAACCATTCACAGATACGTCACAGCCGTTGACGAGTATGAGGGTGGATTGATGTTAACATTAGACTCGACGCACCGCGTACTCCGGACCCAGAGTGTCCTGTCCTTTATCAAGGACATGGTACAAGAAGCCGGTTCCGACTGGAAGAAAAGAGTCACTGAAACCCTCGTCGGTTGCTCCGTTATGACCACTTACAATAAGAAATTATTTAGGTATGTCGTATCTATATGTACATACTAATAAATAAAATGGAAGTGTCTGTTTGTCTCGGCCAATCTCCGGAACGGCTGGGCCTATTTCGACGTGACTTTATTTTTGGTAGATAGCTGATGTTATCCGCGTAACTTAGGCTACTTTTATTCTTCAAAAATAAATGTGGTTACGCGTAAAAAAATTTATAAAACTCATAAAAATTTGAATAAAATACGATTCAATTCACAGTTTTACTGTCAGGTATTTGAATTTGAGAGAAACATATTTGTTGTTAATGTCAGTAGATTTTTTTTTTGCGCGAAGTAACTTAAGCTATCCGCCAAAAGAAGTCCCGTCGAAATCGGTCCAGCCGTTCCGGAGATTACCCGGAACAAACAGACAGACGAAAATCTTTGAAAATTGTATTTTTGACATTACAGACGGACACTTGAATTTTATTTACAGATTGAACATTATCGGTTGGTTTTTTTTTTTTTAATAATATTCATATGTATATTTCTCGTTCAGGGTAGATACCATCGATGATCAAATGACACCGAAATCGACATTCGAGAAGACGGAAAAAGGCGAAGTAGTGCGAATAAGTTACATTGATTATTATAAAAAAAATTACGGGATCGATATTATGGATTGGGATCAGCCGATGCTTATATCGAGGTGAGTTTTTTTTAATTTCGTAAACTATAAAATAAAACATTAAATGTAATTTTTTTAAAATGTACTAACTGAATTTAAATGTTTTAAAATTTGCGAATAATTAAAAACAAATGGCTTTGTACTTTACTTTGAATTATTGTATTGTTAAAAAAATATATACAGTAGGCAGAACCTCTGTAAGTCGAAATTCAGGGGGGGTGCAAGGAAAATCGAGTTACATAATTTTCGACTTATGAAGAATTTTGTCTTAGGCGGATTTTGCAAGGGAATTTTCTGTAGCGTCTGTACTTTTTTTTCTTTCTATTTTTAGAGGTAAATACTTTCTAGTGATCAAGTTGTAAAATCAAACATTCTGTATTAGAGATACAGAAATCCATTTTATTTTTTAGAGTTATGAACGGATAGTATGCATCAAAAAGCTTGTAGAAACTCAATAATTATTTCGATCTACAGAGGGTTGAGTTTTATGAGTAATGTGGGTTGCAAGATGATGAGAAAGAAACAAAATTTTTTATTCGATTTGTGTAGCTTTTCGACTTATCGAGGTTCGACTTAACGAGGTTCTATTGTCTGTCTATAAATTATGTATTATATTACGATAGTATATTGTATAATATACTTTGAGGAACGTGAGGATCAAAAGGGGGGAAAATCACGAAACATCACAAGGGATGCGTGTGCAGTGGGATATCATGTGTGTTTATTTTTGCCTTGTCTTCCCTTGACTTGACTCTTACGCCTGAAATTAATATCGTATCTCCCATCCCAAGATCGAACTCGATCTTGGATTACTGAATATCTTTCGATCGAACGCTTATCTAAATGCCAATAAATCAACTCCCCTATCTCAATTTGTTTTGACGACAGATTGAAAACAATCCCTTCCCTTTTGATCATTATGACAAAAACAAATGTTGGAGTCGAAATGGAACATGCGTTCTTTTCGTTTTGTTTCCGATTTCAGTTAGACATTTTTTTAACGACGGCACTCGAACTATACAAACATTAATTATACTATCTCCTTATTAAACAAATAATAACTGTCGTAACTGATTTGTGTGTATATTGTAACGATTGTTTTTATATTTTATATGTATTAATTATCTAGAATATATTTAAAAATTGTGTGTTTAATCACAAATTTGTACGTATTTCAACCAAATAACTTACATATGTACTAGCATCTCCAAAAATCTTTATTACTAGAATAATATTGACAATAAAATTTTATTCAACGTTGTCGAGCAAAAACAGTCCCAATCCCTGTTATTCGTTGGATCGTCATCTGAGATCGCTTCTCAGACCGATCTAACCACGTGTCGAAATCGCAAGATAGATTATTGACACGCTCAGATTGTCATTTACGTAAATAGTGCAAAATTTAATCTGTGATCTATCCTCCCAACGAGAAATTCAAAAAAATTATAGAAACCTTAAGCTATGACTTGATTATTGGCATGCGTTCTTTTAAAAAATAGTTTGAAATATTAATCTGTAAATGTAGATCGGGATTGATTATTAATTTTGGCCGTTAGTTACCAGGCAATGATTTCCAAAACTCTTCAGAATTAAATTGGGTTATACCTGTTTTTAAAGATAAAGTTTTAAAAAAAATGATATTTAAAGTTAAATTTAAACCGTTCAGGGATACGAAACGAATGCCCGGTTCGGATGTACCGACTGATTTCATGATTTGTCTGGTTCCCGAGTTGTGTCAACTGACCGGTTTGACCGACAACCAGAGGAGCAACTTTAGACTGATGAAAGATGTCGCCACATACACTAGAATAACACCTAATCAAAGACACGCCGCTTTTAAAAAGGTATTTGAATAAATAAATTCAGAATTGAGTATATATTTCTTATATATATAAAAACAAAAAAAAAACTAGACAGTCATGGGGACTGCCGACAGAAATGAAAACTCGAAACATTGGAAAACTATTCTTTTTAATGTTTAAATTCCGTAATTTGATCATTTAAATTATTAACATAACGTAACATGTAAAATATAATATTTGTTTGGTTTTCACATCTATTGATGCTCCGAGCAAATTACATATAGTTTATTTATCTTTGGTCGCCATCTTATATTTGACATACTCTGTAGCATGTTGACGGTTGACGTGTCATTTGTACGCCTTTGTAACTCGAATTATAAGTTTTTCAACTACGGAGAGTTGGTCAGTGCCGTTAAAGAAATTTTCTTTTCAAAAAAAGAAACAAACAAAAAAATTATATTTTATAAAGATGGACATGTATATAATCTATAATTATGGAGTATGATTTATTATATTATTCCTATATCGAACAAGATAATAAAATAACATGAACATCGTGCACGTGTGTAACAACTATCCGTATTTAAGCGTCTAGGGCGAGACCGGCATGCGGTATGAGTCAAAGGAGGGGCAGCACATTCCTCGTTGGTGTCAAGTTAATATTCAGAAGTTATATCAATTTTTGTCGTTAAAAAACAATCCATGCCAATTATAGAGGAGGAGGGGATTTAAGAGCTTTGCTTACTGTCCAAAGCTTTACATAGATAGTATAACGCTTTTCTCCCGTGGGGGGTAGACAGAGACTAACTACGTCCTTCTACTTGCTACGATCTTGACACACCTCTTTCGCTTCTTAAACTAACATGATCGCTTTCATACATGCTCGTCGGTTACATACTTTACACCTGGCCTTTATTTAAGACATGCTCGATTTAGTTAAAATACTTTCGCCTAAGTCGACCCTTACCGACGTGCCCAGTTACACTCGCCTTGTGAATTCGTTTCTTCTCTCCCATAAGGGTAGGCAAAACCACATCCTTCTAACACACGTCTTTCGCTTCTTCTACTTTCATAAGCACCTTCATGTATGCTCTACGGTTACGGGTACTTTTGACCTGGCCTAAGAAACACTTTTCTCCAGAATGTCCTCGATCTTACCGAGATACGTTCGCCTAGGACGACCCTTACCAGCTAGCCCTGTCACACTCGCCTTGTAAATTTGTTTTGTCAATCTTCTATCATCCATCCTCTCTACGTGTCCAAACCAATTAAGCATCCTTTTCTCTATCTTTGAGAATACATCATCTACCACACCACAACGTTGTAATGATCGGGTTTAATAATTTGTTTTAGTAATTATTATTGTTTATATACCATCATTATATTTTTTAATTAAATTCATTAAGAAAACCCGAAGGTTTTCTATTAGTTTCTATTTATGTAAACTGTCAATTTACTTTGCTAATGTAACATTAGTTTTTAACGGATTTATACGGAGGCCGATTAAAAAAAACATTTAAAAATTTTACATTACGAACGTCGAGAAGGAATACAATTGTAATGTCGTTAAGAAAAAGGGGTCGAGAGTGTGATGGGAATAAATCCTTTATTGGAAAGAAAAAATTATTAAGTGATTTGTAAATTTATAATTTATCTACATTGAATGTAACAATGGATAAGCAAACAATCTTTCAACCAATTTTTACATGATTATATAAAGTAATGTAATCAGACACTATGGGTGATAAAGAAAAAGCGACACTCGACGGCCAATTTACAAACCAATAAACCAATCATTACAACCGTTTTCTTATCACACTATTCCTTACTTTATTTATGATTCTTATACTAGGTATATGTCTTAGACTTCTCATCTCTACTGATAAGATAGAAGATAGAATATCAGGACGTATTAACCCCCTGAGCACTAACCTGGCGTTTACGCCAGCTTTCCATTGTTTTCCTATTGTCTTATTTTTATGTGTACTCGACACATTAATGTGTTTTGTTTTTTTTTCAATTTCATGGCAGTATATAGATTCTGTGTTGAACAACGAGACTGCCAGGAAACGTCTAGAAGGCTGGGGTCTCAGTATAGCACCGGAGACGATAAACATAACGGCTCGTACTCTGCCCCCCGAGCCGTTGTTCTTTGGGAACAACGTGAAGGTGGCCGGTAAACCGAACGCGGACTGGAACGGTGAAATCACGAAGAACAGCGTGATGCAGGCGGTCGACGTACTCAAATGGGTTGTATTGTACACGGAGAGAGATAAAAAAGTTACTATGGTAAGCGCACAACACCCCCCCCCCCCCAAACCCTCCATAACTATCTAAGGTCCTCAACCCTCCATAACTATATATGGTACTATAAAGTATAACTTTATCTATACTAATAATAAAATTGAAGTGTGTGTCTTTTGTATTATCACATTTTTTTTTTAAATTACGTATGAATTTATTTGCCTGTTGTGTTTGTTCCGGGTAATTTCCGGAACGGCTGGACGGATTATGACGGGACGTTATCTTTTAATTTACTAAAATAATTAGGGTTCCGTGTAAAAAAATTAAAACTCATAAAAAAATGAATAATATCTGAATCAATGCACAGTTTTACGGGCGAATCTTTAAACTTATGAGAAATATATTTTATTTATCTTAGTGCCAAACAACAAATAAGAATATTATTAGGGATCCGTATAAAAACAAAATGCAATGAAGAATATATGAAACGTGGGCGCAGCCGCGGGCAAACAGCTAGCAACATTAATAAATCAAACCGAATATTATAAAATAACTACAAGCTCAAAAGGGCTTGAACTCACGACCGTTTAAACAAGTTATTATTAAATTGCGTTCATCGAACCAAAGTTTCTGAAGAGGCATCCAAAATGTTACTTATGTAACAATTTAAGAGGATATCCTAGCGGCATTTATTCCATACAAACGTAGCCCTCTGTTTCCTCCCTGGATAATAGCGTTATGGTAAATATTTTTATACCAAATAATATAAATCAACCACCGCCATGCCCGTACGTTTTGATTTTTTTCATAAATTTGTTATTGTAGAAACTAGGAGCTTTTAAAAATAAAAAAAAAATGTTCGATTTTTACGTCAAACAAACCTTGACGTTCGTCAAACAAATTTGATAGAGGAATATAAAAAAAAAAAAAAAACAAAGAAAATTAAAAATCGATTCAGTTTTGGAGGAGGAAAAAACAGGGGGGGCAGGGTACTACGAAGTCGTCGTATTTTGCATACGGTATAGTCAGCCCGAGCTGCAGTTGTCCCTTTCGCTTCCTTTGGGGCGCAGCGCGATAGCAACAGATTTCTGAAATATGCATGTCCTCTTAAGGTGTTAAACGTGATTTTTGAATATGGTTTTGATAGGAGTTTATCGACGTTTTGAAACGCTGCTGCCGCCCGATGGGTATAGCGGTGAACAACCCGGAGTTGATACAGTTGCCCAACGATCGGGTCGACTCGTACGTTACGTATCTGAAGAAGAGCATAAGGCCGTCCATGCAGTTGGTGGTCGCGATATGTCCCACATCGCGGGACGATCGTTACGCCGCTATTAAGAGGATCTGCTGCGCTGACAACCCTATACCGTCTCAGGTAAAGTCGTTTTAACAATCTACATATATACATCTATACTAATAAATAAAATTGAAGTGTCTGTTTGTTATGTGAAAATTTTTACTAAATAGATGTGAATGTAAACACGCTACAAAAAACATAACATAAGCTCACGTCTGTTATCCCCGTAGGGTTAGGCAGAGGTGAAGTAGCGAACTACACCACCCACATTTCGCCGAGCTTAGTACCGTCCCAGATGTGACAGGGGGCGAGCCTGTCGCCATATCGGGCACAAATTCCAAACTCCGGAATGATTTCGAGTAGAAAAACCCAATACCACTTGACCCGACCCGGGGATCGAACCCGAGACCTAAGAACGGCAGTCGCATCGTAATACAACTGCGCCACCGAGGCAGTTAAACACGCAAAATATAGCAGAAATACAATTAAAAAAAAAAATTGTCTGTCTGTCTGGCTGTTTGTTTGTTTGCTTGTTCCGGGTAATCTCCGGAACGGCTGGACGGATTTTGACGGGACTTTTTTTGGTAGATAGCTGAAGTTACTCGGGTTAACTTAGGGTACTTTTAATTTTCGGTGCCTCGGTGGCGCAGTTGTATTACGGTGCGACTGTCGTTCTGAGGTCTCGGGTTCGATCCTCGGGTCGGGTAAAGTGGTATTGGGTTTTTCTTCTCAGTATCATGCCGGAGTTTGGAATTTGTGCCCGATATAGCGACAGGCTCGCCCCCTGTCACATCTGGGACGGAACTAAGCTCGGCAAAATGTGGGTGGTGTAGTTCGATATTTCACCTCTGCCTAACCCTTCGGGGATAACAGGCGTGAGCATATGTTATCTTCCCTGTAAAAAAAAATTAATAAAATCCGATTCAATGTACAGTTTTACGGGTAAGTGCTTGAGTTTATGAGAAATATGTTTACTTTATCTTAGCACTTAAAATTCTTTAGAAAAATAATTAGGGTTCCGTATAAAAAAATTAAAACGCAGTGAAGAACATATAAAATGCGGGCGCATCCGCGGGCGTACAGTTAGTTTGAAAATAGGATTATTGCAAAATCAATTTATCCAAATTTTGAAGCTAATTATTAAAAACATGATTGATTGATTCAACCGAAAGATGTCCACTGCTGGACGTAGGTCTCTCCAAAAGGGGGGACTTCTATAATAGGCACGCTTGACAGGCGGGTTGGGAATCACAGTCAGGTTTTTATGGTGCTCGGAGGATGCTGCTGGCCCATCTCCTGGTAATATTTCTAACATACTTATAAATAAAAAAAAAAACATGTTTACAAAATATCGAAGCCCTCCAAATCGCCGCCGCAAGGAAATGTATCCAGAAGGCTGGCAGCATTGCCACATTGTATGGCAATACTGATTCTCTGACCGAGAAAACAGTTCAACCTTCTGGTCATGAGACATCTCGACCACACTACCCACGAGCTCCCTATACAGGCTTAAATTTAGCTTTTTTGTTTTTAGCTTATACTTTTATTTTGCTAAATTTTCTTTTTATTGAATACCCTTTTTTAATTTTAATTTTATTTATTTTTCGTTTTTATTGTTTTTTCAATTTTCTTATTTTTAATTTGTGTTCTTATTTTATTTTTTATTTAAAAAAAAAAGCAATTTACATTTTTCTTTTCTTTCATTCTTAACAAAACCGAGCTAATTTCGGTCGCCTTTTACGACACCCCCGGTAAGATATGGGGTGGTACTATTCTTAGCCGGCACCACAAAAACAATACATGTTAAGTGTTGTTTTTGAAGTTATACTTCTTTTGGGGAGTTAGGGAAAAATGATGAGAGTATATTTTTACGATGCGTGCGTAACCGTCACGAAAAAACGACACCCTGAAGTTAGCTAGTCAACATGCGATGTGCGCGCGCGTACCTTCATGAAAAAAACCAACACCCTGAAGTTAGCCGTCAACGTTTTAATTTTATTTTCTATTATTACGTCAAAGAAGTATTTCTTACGTGCGCACATAAGTACAAACATACACACAAACACACACACTTTTTACTTAATGCGGCTTACCAGGGTAGTGCGATTTAGTAGAAATCGTCATGCCGTAGTAGATTAGTAATAAAAAAATAAGAGATGGCGCTAGTATAACATTAAATCGGATTCACACTGAAGTTATTCGTTAAACGTTTAAGTTTGAACACTTGATGGCGTCGCACGATATTAAATTTTTAGTTATAGTTATAATAATTTAAGATATTTTCTTCACAACGAGTCGCTTTCCAATTATTACATGCGGTCCTTATTTAGTTTTGTTTTTCGTTTGCTATTTCTGTTGTGACTAAGAACTTCGTTCCTGACGGGGGTCCACCGAGCGCATGATAATTTTTTTAATGTTTTTTTTTTAATTTGTGTATATATATATATATATATATACTAGGTAATGTATTATTAATTTCAGGTTATAAATGCACGTACGATAATGAATTCGAATAAAATCCGTAGTATAACGCAGAAGATACTCTTGCAAATCAACTGTAAACTCGGAGGTACCCTCTGGAACATTAGTATCCCCTTTAAATCCGCTATGATCATCGGCATTGACTCGTATCATGATCCAAGCAGAAAAGCATAGGAGTGTTGTCTGTATGTGTATTTCTTTTTTTTTTCTATTATATAAAAATGTATATACAACTTTTTTTTAGAATAAAGTAATTTATTGAAGTGAAAACTTCTTTAGCGTGTTGAGTGACGTCACCCGTCAGCATGCTGCAGTGTATCAAGTATAAGATGGCGTTTTAGAAATTAAAAGTCTTTATCAATTTAAAAGGCAATGTCTGTCTGATTGTTTGTCCGTTACTTAACTTCTAGTTCGAGAACCACTGAACTGATTTATAAGATTACTAGCAGGTCTAACAGAAGATGTCGTGCCCTGAAAAAAAGTGTTTTCGTTTATCGTCCCCTATTTTCATCCTTTGTTAATTGCAAGTTATAATTCTGATTTCCTATAAGAAGATCGATATCTGAATCGATTCCAATCGAAGTTAGAGACGAGTCTATTGAATTAAAAAAATCGACGTCAAAAAAGATCGATTTCACTAAAAATTAAATAGAAACAAAATAGAATAAATTATTATTCTTTAATGTATCGTGGAATATTTCATATTATTTTTTCATTTCATATTATCAATGTATTTTGTATTGTAATCCGTTCGGATCCAGATAAAACCAGATAATTTTTTACCGTAACAATTATTTAGGTTTTTTTTTCATATTTTTTACACGTTTTTTTTTAATATTTAAACACAAATACTTAGTGCGATCGCCATTTCGCCTGCCAAGCGTGGCGATTATGGCAATTCCTAGGGGAGACCTATGTCCAACGGTGGACATCTAAAGGTTGGCTGATGATGATAATGATGATGACATTTATAGTAAAATAGCCTAATTATATCGGCGTTCAAATAATAAGTTATTTTGTTTGTAGCATTCATAGCGTCGTACAATCAGAGTATGTCGTTGTGGTTCTCCAAAGCGGTATTCCAAGAGAAAGGCCAGGAAATCGTGGACGGACTAAAGTCTTGTTTGACTGATTCATTGACGCATTACTTAAGATGCAACGGTACATTTCCAGATAGAATTATCATCTACAGGTAAACACTATTTTTTAATCTATATTAATAAATAAAATTGGAGTGTCTGTTTGTAAAATAGATATGAATGTATACATAATACCAATACCAAAAATGTTTTTTTTTTGCCTGTCTGTCTGTCTGTTTGTACCGGGTAATCTCCGTAACGGTTGGACGGATTTCGACGGGAGACTTTTTGGTAGATAGCTGAAGTTACTCCGGGTAATTTTGAATTGATGATGGCGCAGCGGGCCGTGTGGCCGGATTCCGCGTCAATCGACGCCTATTCGATTCTAAAATCGGCCTGAGCTTTCGGTGAAGGAAAACATCGCGAGGAAACCATATAATGGTGGTAGGGCATTTTCTAATGATGCCCGCCTGGGTAGCTACCACCCTCAAGTTTGAAAACCTGTCGCCAAATACCAATAGGTGTGTTCCGGCAGCATCACTTGAGAACCAGTACCTCTAGGCTTAGTGTGTTTACCATGGAGCACATCGTCACTTAACATCAGGCGACATTGTGGTCAAAGCACTAAGCCTATTCCGAGTAAAAAAAATGGGGACTTTTCGAATTTTCGAAAATAATTAGGGTTCCTCATAAACAAAATGAAATTCATAATTTATTCAATAAAATCCGATTCGATGCACAGTTTTACGAGCAAGTGCTTGAATTTATGAGAAATATATAATTATATCTTAGTTCTAAAAAAATATTAGGGTCCCGTATAAAAAAACATATTTGTAACGCGGGCGCAAAGCTAATACCCAAATAAAATATATCCCCCACCGCCTTGCCCCCCGTACGTTTTTATTTTTTCCATAAATTAGTTATTGTAGAACTTTTAAAATGAAAAAAATACTCGATTTTTATCGTCATTTTCAAGTCTAGTTCCTAAAACAAATTTGATAGATAAAATAAATAAAAAAAACACATAAAACGACGTAGCCAAAGTCTTCATACAGTATGTCATACTTTGTCATGTACACTAAGTAGTCAGGATACTACGAAGTGATGTCTTCGTCTATTTTGCAAACGGTAAAATCATCCCGAGCTGCAGTTGTCCCTTTCGCCTACTTCGGGGCGCAACGCGATAGCAATAGTTTTCTGAAATACCTACTTTTCTGACCGCGTATCCTCTTAAGACGCGAGTCTCAAGGCGGTAGGGTTATTAATTATTATTCAATTGTATACGTAAAGGGACGGTGTCGGCGACGGTCAACTGAACCTGCTGATAAAGTACGAGATACCACAGATGAAGGTTTGCTTCACGTTGCTGGGCGCCACTTACCGGCCAACTTTGACGTACGTCGTTGTACAGAAACGTATCAATTCGCGTATCTTCATGAAGACCAACGGCGGTTTCGATAACCCCCACCCCGGGACCGTCGTCGATCATGCCATCACTAGACGTGACTGGTGAGTTCCACGCCAATTATTAACTTATCCAAACAGGGCATAGTTTAACCCGATTCAAACTTTATGGCGGCTCGGAACATCGTGCGAGACGATGCGCAGGACACACTTTTACATATCTAAGAGACGAAGTAATCTAAACGTTTCCATCAAACCACATCACGCAAACTACTAACCTAAATTACATCATACTGGACCACGTCGTCACATTACATCAGGTGAGATTACAGTCAAAGCGCTGAACCTATATCATGTAAAAAAAATCGTTAAACATCTGTTAAAGTGCAGTTATTTCCCCATGTAGATTCCTTCTCGTATACCGATTTTTAAAGTGTATACGTGTTGTTTTTTTTTATCCCCAGGTATGATTTCCTGATAGCGTCGCAGAAAGTGAACCAAGGTACCGTGACCCCCACACATTACGTTGTTATACACGACGATAGCGGCATGACGCCGGATCAGTGCCAGAGACTGACATACAAGATGTGCCACTTGTACTACAACTGGCCTGGCACGGTCAGAGTGCCAGCGCCGTGCCAGTACGCGCACAAGTTGGCGTACTTGATCGGGCAGAACGTTCACGCTGCGCCCTCTGACGCACTATCTGATAAGTTATACTTCTTATAAACACATACAATAGGTTCGTTGATTGTTATTAAAATAAAGACTGACCACAACAAAACATAATTATAAAATCTGATAAATAATGTAATAATAATAACGAATTTTTAAGCCGTTTTGATTTAATACTATACTGAAATGTGACGTCACAATTTACGTAGTTCGAAAATAAAATTAAAATCTGATCAATAGTACAGAATTGGTAAGCGTTTTATTTTCACCCTAGAGAGTGTATCGTACTAACATGTGACGTCACAATTTAGGTTTTGCGTTCTGGTTTTAGACGTTTGTATACGTTTTGCGGGGGGAAAAAAAAGATAGAACACATACCCTTTAATATCTTAGAATTTTATTAGTCGAACTGATTTATATTTTCGGTACATTTAATTTTTTTATGAACCGGTTGGTTTTAATAAATTAAACATTAGTCAATTACCCTATTGTTGAGGCATTTTTATTTTTAAGTGTTTACTTAAGGGTTACTTTTGTAGGGGTCAGACTACATGTGTTGTAGAACATTCTACTTGGAGTAAATAGATATCAAAGGCCCTCTTTTTTTAACCCCTTTGAATTCCTTATTAAGTCGCGCGTCTTAATATTCATAGAAAATATAAAGTAAGGAAGTAAAGGGGTTAGCATTTTTTTTTTCATTTTAGTATTAGATTTAGTATTAGAGGACAATAAATAACTATCAGGCAGTAATTTTACTTTACATTCGCTTAGTAAATTCTGTACTGTATAATAGAATGTTAGGTTAAGTTGCAGATCTGACCGTCTTAACTTTTTTTCTGTTTGTATTTGGAAAGACGAAACTGACACATGTGCCAGTGTTTTATCTTCAAAGATTCTCTGATACTGTTGTCTGAAACTAAATATTTAAAATCCAATTTTTTTTCTAAACAAAGATTTTAAATGTTAGCTTTAATGATAATGTAAAAAGTTCAAAATTCAAAAATTATGAAAAACACTTTTCTTCAAAAAACAGTTTTAAACGTGTATTAATTATACTTAATTATTCAAGACTTTGTTAATCATTAAATCCAGATCCTGGTGACCCGTTGAAAGCCAGGATAATAATTCTTGAAATAGAATTTATTAGACTTTTATATATATAGAGGCTTAAAGTAATTACAGACTCCAGATCTCTATATTGAGTAAACCAGAATTACTTATTTGCATTGTGGTTAGGGCGTTTTTCCTATTGAATATTTGGCTAATTACCACCCTCAACGTTGTTGATAAGCGCATATAGGCTTGTTCCGGTAGCTTCACTTGAGAGCTAGTACCTCTAAGTTTAGTGTGTATACCAACCTGGACCACATCGTCACTTAACATCAGATGAGACTTGTCTAAGCGCTACGCGCTACATTTAAAATAAAACAGTATTAGTTTCGTCATAGAAATGAAGAAGGGATTTTTATTGGTGTATTAATGTATAATGCATATCGTCGATTAATTACATCATTTACGTGACAAAGCATTTTTTTAAGTCGCACCTATTTACCTGCTAACTTCAAATTAAATCTGACGTTAATAACACCTATGTTCTGTCAAAGGCGCTATCCGGAATATAAGGTTACAAAGTTTAACAATCTAGATTAAAAGTGACAAAAAATATCATTTTAATCGGATTTAGTGTAAATAATATGAAAGTGATAAAAATTATAAGGAAAATTAATATTCGTAATTACACTTCCCCACCGATTAGAAATTCATTGCCGCGAAGATTATAGTTTCTATTAATAATAATTAAGGGTGCTTATTTTAAAAATAATTCAGTTCATTAATTAGTAAGAATGGAGATGTTGTTATTAGTATTAATATTAGGGGCTGTTTATTTTTAAAAACATAATAGTGTCTTATTTTTAACACCATATACTTATCATATAGTCGTTTTGAAAAACAAATATCAAAAATTATCCACCCATGCTGTCTATTCCTGATATAATGACAGTTTAACTGAATAGTGTCAATTCAATGCTATAAAAGATACATAGTCCGTTCACAGTTTTTTTTACCTCTAACAGTTAGGTTGTCGTTCTGAATATTGTGTTACCATGATTGATATATATTATTCGCCATGATTTGATTGAAATATACAATTTGAAAGAGGTTTGATAAACGTGTCAGATTTAAAATGGACCTACCGGAAACAGTTATCAAGGCAAAAGAAACTCCGTAGCTACTGGCAACTTTGGTATGTCTATGAGCCGGATATACATCAATTGTAAGATATGTTTGGCTGAATCCTGTTTCTGTACATTAATAAAAAACAACATGGTTTACAGGTATTTTATTTCTAATCGCGTAACAATACAAAATCCTCTTTTTTGGATACATATTTTTCTTACAATACTTAGTATTGAGACATAGAAGCTGCAATTTCTCATTAAAAAAAAATTATAATATTTATTCCATTGTGATAAAAAATCAGGGCTTTTTGAAATTTATTTTATAATGAACCGAAATGACTTTTGATATTAATTCCTATAAATTTAGAAAAATTTAATACAGAGGACGACACTATTTTACGTACAAGTAATGGCGGCAAATCGTTGACGAATAGAATTAACAGGAGCTCTATTTGATTTTTCAGAGAATGTACGTGTAGCTAGAATAATATTTGCGGCACTACCTTCAATTCGTTTTGGTATGTTTTACCATTTAAATGTACTATAAAAAGCAAACAAAACGACTGACTAAATATTTTGACTACGTGACAGCTAAGTAATGCCAACATAACAAAATGAGACTGCAGAGGTAAAATAACTGTCAACGGACTATACATAACATGTGTCGTTTATTGTAAAAATGGTGTAACTTTATAATTATAATTTTGCCTCTTATTTTTTTTATTCATAATGTGACTCTATTTATAACGTTTAAATAATAACAATATTCCAGAAAAATGTGATACTTTGTTATAATAAAATTTATTACTTATACTAAATAGAAATAAGTAAGTAATTTGTTTTATAATTATTATATAGGGATAACTATTTTTCTACTAAATTTTTAAGTCGCTCGAATATTTTAATGATAGAACGGTTTGTATTTTTAGAGTTCTATTTTGATTGATTGTATGAAAGAAATCATTACATAGTTTGCATTACAAAGTAATTTTTTTTTGTGTGTGGATACACTTGTTAGTTGTTACTATTGATAATTATTAGAAGAAATAAATTTTTCTTTAAAAATTATGGTCTTGGTCCTTTGGTAATGTTGAAATCATAAAATTCGTCGAAATTATTTTGAAAAATCATGGTACAAAAATATAGTTGTAATTTTGATTAATTGTAAAATTTTAACAAAAACCTACATACTACCTCAGTAAAGGCGTTACTTCGATGCTATTGGTATATTCGCGTTTAGTATTTCCTATTATTATTATTATCGAAGTAACAAATCCTGTTGACTTGAATGGCCTTCACTAGGGAATTCAAACCTCTAATTCATTTATCCGAAAGACGTCCACTGCTGGACATAGGACACAACGAGCGGTCTTGCCTCACCCGCATCCAACGGATTCCCGCGACCTTTACCTGGTCGTCGGTCCACCTTGTGAGAGGGACTACACACGCTATGTCTTCCGTTGCGTGGTAGACATTCGAAAGACCCGTTGACCTTCCTCGGGCATCGGTTCTGTGAGCAATGTGCCCAGCTCACTGCCACATACGTTTAGCAATCATGGAGCAATGCCAATTACTTTGGTTCTTCTGCGGATCTCCTCACCCCTGACGCAATCACGCAGTAAATCTCTAAGCATAGCCCTCTCCCTTGCCCTTGGAGCCCTTTAAGCAGCTTTCCATTTAAAGGCCCACATTATTCTAAAACCGTTACATATTATTTACTGTTTTACTAACAAAACGATCCTAGATCTTTTCTAAAATCTGTATTTTTTCTTATTTTATTTCGATAAAATAGCTGCACTTGTATGTTAAATAAAGTGTAGTTCAAGTGCATTGAATACTGGCAATGGATGAGAATCTATATATAGCCAGCATCACTATACCGGTCTACATCTTTCATACGTTGCTAGTACGGCCGGATTCCGCGTCAATGGTCGCGGGTTCGATCCCACCTATCCAACTCTAAAATCAACCTGAGCTTTCGGTGAAGGAAAACATCGGGAGGAAACCATAGCATGGGATAGGACGTTTTCTAATTGACAATTGACGACCTGTCGCCAAATATCAATAGGTGTGCTCCGGCAGCATCACTTGAGCACCAGTATCTCTAGGCTTAGTGCGTTTATCATCCTGGACCACATCGTTAGTTAATATCGGATTAAATAGTGGTCAAATCGCAAAGTCTATAAAATAAATTAAAAAAAAAACTGGATATACACGGGTTGACCCAAGAACGTAACGTACCGAAATGTGTTAGCTTAAAAATGGTGACCGTCTTGAATTACTTTCTCATACCCCTGCAGAATAAACACCTCATATGACATTCATCCCCTTCTTATACAAATCTTGTTTATTTCTTAGCTAGGAGATTTAGGGTCACGTTAACCTGTTTTGGTACCGATTTTTCTAGAAACTGTTTTTCTTCCTCTCTATTTAGTAAAATATTGGCTAGTGTCACAAAGAAGGTTATGTACGTATTGGTCAGTGATTATCGACCGACATATGATTATAAACACCTAATATTTACGCCTGAAAAACGTTTGCTGTGTTTGTGCAAATAAGCAAATAGTGCATCTATACTAACGCCTGAACACATAACTAATACACGAATATGTTAAGTGCATTGAAGTGACGGCTAACTATATGATATTAGAAAATAAAAATAATATTTAAGTATTTACAAATATTTCATTGTACTTTAAAATGTTGTATTTTTTAGGTTAAAATTAATCTAGATGCCAAACTATATTCTTCTCATGGTATATTTTATTCTCATAAGTAATGTGAACTAAAACTTGTTTTTTTTTTTTGTATTGTTACCTTGTATTATTTGATGTTCTCAATTCTCAGATTTTCCGAATTCATTAATTGTTTTATCAATTTCATCAACAGAGGAAATATATTTTAATGCTTGTATCAATTTATACTTATATTTAATAGAATATCAACTCTATTGATGTGTGTAAATCGATTAGTAAAAGAATCGATTTTTCGCAAATTTAAATTACATTTGTTAGGCTCTGTATGTGGGAGTCTGAAATAAGAAAGTGAAGATCTACCTACCAAGTTATATGATTACAAAATAGATAATCGATTGGATTTTTATAAATTAAATTTCTGGATCTAGTCAAATTCAAATTTACTATTTTTTTTTCTATCTTATATATTAGACTAGACTGGCATGGTTGTATGGTATACAACTGTGAATTAATAGAAGATTGATTTCGTTAGTGTCAGTTTGATTTTCTTTAGATTCTTTATTTAACGCACCTATGTGATCGTATTTAGTGATCATTAAATAAAATCAAAGGCATCAAATTAATATGGCATTATGTTATACATATTTTTTATAGGTAACAGAGAATATTCAAATATGAACCGAACGCTAAACGCTCTACAATCAAAGATTTAAAAACAAAAACTGTTGTCGATACATTGCACATGTATATATTTTTTTAATTTTCAAATTATTTTTTTGACTGTATTGCAAAATCGCAGATTTATTGTCACTAATGTATTAGTTTCTTCAGAATTTTTTTATTATTTTTATTTTACTGTAGATACATACACAAGTTCATTGGCAGTGACGTCATCCAAAATTGTGTTATGTCAAATCGACTATGTTTAATAATTAAAATAAAGCATTTAAATTTAAAACACTTAACCCAATCAGCTGAATCCGCTGGACTGATGTCATTATCTGTTCGAATAAGTTGTTTAAATATTCTCTGTGGAATTGAAAAGGGAATTGTGGAAAGAATTGTGGAATTGAAATACCGCTCTATAGCAATTATCTCTTAATTTCACAGAAGTATATTATATAAGATTTAAAGCTATAATGATACGCGATTGAAAACTATAATATAATAGATACGATTTCATTGTGTAAATTGTGTAAACACGTACGCGTTTGCTATTGTAAAATTAGTCACAATCGACATAATTAAGTTATGAATTCTCTTATCTTACTCTCGATAATTTCAATCTCGCACAAATCAAAACATACACAACGTCACGCCTCTCTCCCATAAGGGTAGGCAGATACTACATATTTCCATTTGCTACGATCCTGACACACGTCTTTCACCTTTCAATAGCGCTTTCATACGCTCTTCTGTTAGTAGTACTTTTGATCTGCTCTTCAGAGCGTCCTCGACCTTTTTTTTTTTTTTTTTTTTGACGGGTAAAATGCATTTACGCACTACCCTTATCTATTGTATTTGGAGGATCAAAGTCCCCCAAATACAATAGATAAGGGGGCACGGAGTGACGAGCTCCAAGAGCGTCCTCGACCTGGCCGAGATACGTTCGCCTAGAACGATCCTTACCAGCTAGCTCAGGCCTCGCCTTGTAAATTTGTTTTTGTCAATCTTCTTTAATCCAGGATGGATTAAAGAAACGTCCAAACTAATGTCAAAGTATCTCTTTCTTAATCTTTGTCACTACATCCTCTACCACACCACAACGTTCCCTTATCACACTATTACTTACTTCATCTATCATTCTCATGCCAGCTATGCCTTTCATACTTCTCATCTCTACTGCATTAATCTTGCTTTCATGTTGCCTCTGTCATTCCTCCATCGAAATATTAACGATAAGGAAATAATAATATAACGATATTAACGATATGACTCACCAAGGATAGAGAGAGAGAGAAACTACTCTTTCTCTTTTTCTGAAGTGACTAAGGAACTATTCAGGGTCTTGAAAAGTTTGACGAACTTTTGGAACGAGCGCTCATAACGTTCAGTTCAGCCGCAAGATTCCGAAAGATAAAGGAAACTGGATCTAAAGGTCCCTTACAGAACATATGTACCAGCGCGTGATGTGCAGGAGTGTGGGATGCAAATTAATGCGTGGTTATGTTAGCCCATCAACATTGTTACTGTATCGTGCTGGTGGCGGGGATTGAAACTACTACACTTTCGATACTAATAATAAACTAGTGTTAGACATTACGCACAGCAGTTAAGAGGATATGCGAGCGGCGTTTATTCCATAAAAACTTATTCCCCTGTTTCCTCATTATGGTAAATAATACTCATCACCACCACTCGTGCATTTTGATTTTTTCCTAAAATTAA
The DNA here is from genome assembly GCA_014132275.2 of Samia ricini. Lineage (NCBI taxonomy): Eukaryota > Metazoa > Arthropoda > Insecta > Lepidoptera > Saturniidae > Samia > Samia ricini. The sequence goes on from AP028159.1 coordinate 10,343,419, forward strand.
TAATTATTAAAAAAATGTTTAATTTTTACCGCCGCTTTCTGACTTCCGTCAAATACTTTTTTATGAATAAACGTAGAGAAATAGCCAGTCTTTTTTATTCTATAATTGAAAGAAAAAAAAAAATCGTCCAATATTTGGAGGAGGAAACAGGGGAATACGAAGTGATTGTTTTCGTCTATTTTGCAAAGGTAAAATCAGCCCGAACTGTAGTTCTGCCTTTCATAATTAATAACCATTTCTTTAGGGCGCAACGGGCTAGATTACTAAAATACTCTAATTCTAAAATACCTATTCTACCAATTTGTCGTTGACCGCATATCCTATTAAAAAGCTAAAATTATTATAATTTCAAATGTTATTTTTTATTAATCCTTTTTTTTTGTTTTCAAGCAGCTTAATTACTACTGGTCTTAGTTATTATCTAGTTTAAAAAATTATACCTATAGTATAAGTATAGGTATATACTTTTTTTTTTGTTTACGTTCCTTGCATTTTTATATTGTCAAATTCCATCTGATTCGTAAAATTTATGACATCATTTTTCTCTAATAACTGTTTCTTTTATCTTTAGAAATTAAGGTTCAAGTTTACTAATTAATTTTTTTTTGTTAGTTAAATTAAGTTTATAGTCACTACTTTGTTTATGTTATTACTATTACTACCAAATTTTACTGTATCTAGGTTAATTTCTTAGTAAAGTAACGGCCTAGAAGTAAGCTATTGATCAAAAACATCTTTAATTTGTTAACAAATAAATGTTTAATTTTGCAACGTGTCTTTTTTATTTTCATATACCTATAATCTATCCTTTGTTATTGATTGCTAATGGATCCAGTACTCTATTTCTGTGGGGCTTCAGTGGATAATAGTTTTTTTTTTTAAATGGTACCTACTAGAAAATTTAGCAATTGTGTGAATGTATTGAATTCGAATTTATTGATGTTTTTTACTGAGATTAAATATGTCTTATATGATTTTCTCAAAAGATTGATGTTTTCAGAAATATTATTTACATTAATTATTAGTAGGCACTTTTTCATGATTGTAATTAAAGATAATATGTAACCCGCGTTTATTTTGTTTATCGTTTAATACGCCATTGGAATTAACAAATTGTCTAAATACCCTGGCCCAAAGCTGAGATATTTCGTGCCCAAGACATTAGTATATTAATGGGATACTCATCAGTAGTTTAGATCGTGGTTATATCACGCTCGTCGTGCGTCGTTCCCAACAAAATTTTTACACAAACGAAATTTTCTACGTTTGTGTAATGCGAAGCGTAACTGACGATGATGATGTAATGAATATTAATTTTGAGTAAAGATTCAATACTTAGAAAGGTCATACATGCCTGTATGTACTATATTTTTTTGTCTAAGCACGATGCCCTGTAACAACTGTTAATTTCTGCTATTTAGGTAGCTAATTGGTCTTTGGCTATATCGTTGACTAGCTGTGTGCCCGCGGATCCGTTCGCGTATACTAGCGAACAGATAGACGTTGCCTTTTGTATAATATATGGATTAGGATGTAAGAAGAAACACGGTAATAATAGTCATTTTTGTGAAGTTTTTTTTTCTATTATTCTGATTACCCATACTCTACACATTACTAATATTTAACGTAATAAAATATGTACCTACTAAAACCTGACCAAATAATATATTTAAGATTTTAAATGAAAATCGGTTCACTGGTCTTGATTTATAAGGCAACTAACGCTAACTAATTGACGTTTCCTTTTATATAATGTAAAAGATACCATTAGTAAGGTTGCATACCTCAAAATATAAATTTTACCTACTAAATTAATAACCAAGTAATATAAACCCATATTTAACTTTGTTATTATTTATTCGATAGGTGTATAGAAAAAATGAAATAATTATATAAATAAATTAGCTGTGTGCCCGCGACTTAACCCGCGTTTCATATATTCTTCAGTATAAATTTGAACTATTTTAAATATTCATTGGCAAATGGGATTTTCATGATGCTGCCCATTGTATCTTATTTTATTACACGGAACCCTAATTATTTTCCTAAAATTTGTTTTGGTACTAAAAGAAAGCAAAGATATTTTATCACAGATTCAAATACCTGCCAGTAGAACTGTGCATTGAATAGGATTTTACTCAAAGTTTTCTGAGTTTTTTTTAAATGCGGATCCCTATTATTTTCGCAAAATCGGTCAAGCCGTTCCGGAGAATAGCGGGAACAAACAAAGCCGGAAAAAAATATCGGAAATAATTAGCGATACGTGTAAAAAAAAATCTTAAATTTGTAAACAAAATGCGATTTAGTGAACTGCACCATCCAAAACATTATTTTCCAATGATTATTTAAAAACTATATTACGCAGTAAAAAATATATAAAACGCAAGCGGAGCCGCGGGAATACAGCTAGTATAAATAAGTTAAAACAGAATCTATTGACGTTACTATTGAACCATCCAACGGTCACCACAAACGATTAGTTTGACACGGACACAGACATGCGCTTGGCCCCTCCACGAAACATATTAAATCGGATCGATGTAAATAAAAATGTTTTGTATTTATTCGTGATTTCTGATATTAGTATTATTCGTCTAAGCGATTCGTCATAATTAGGCCTAATCTTCACCTGCGGCGATGCTTGACAGACGGACGACGCAACCCTCACGTTTTTCTAGACAGCTCGGCATTAGCATCACCTCGTACTATTCTCTTTTGTATATTCGTGAAAAATATAATATTAAAGTGTCCATTACAAGTTATTAAAGAAATCTATTGCGTTATTACTTAACATCAAGAGCAATGGATGCAGAAGTATTTAAAAATATTTACTTTCAAATACGTTTAATGGTGGTTGATGGTAAAATCTAAATTTAAAAATATGGTGGTTTTTAAATTGGTTTTGAAATTTCGTTTTAATTCTGAAATTTTAAAATAAATCTTTTTTACTAATACAAACTTTTAGAAATTCAGATGAATTTGAATTATTTATTATTGAACCGATGTTAATGATTGAGGTTTTTGATATATTTATTTATTTAATTTAGGTGATTAGTTGCATTTTTGTAACGAATAGATTACATCTCGATGTATTTTACCTGTTTAAAAAATGGTTTTATAGAATGTAAATACACAGAGCCGAATCAACATTTGGTTGGGCCCCCAGTGGGAAGATAAATGTGAGGCCCCGTAATTACAAATAACAAAAATAATTATACCTTAATACTAATCGATATTAAAGTCTTTAGCAATTATCGGTAAATGTGAAGGCGAAATCCGAAAGAACAAAAATGACATATTTAGTCGAAGCTTTCCCTTTCACGTGCATTCCCATTTTAAATTAAAAATTAATTTACCCATTGCAACAAATATGCAAATAAGTTCAAGCAATTCACTTTATAAAAGCCCCGTTAATATATTGTAAATCGGACCTCCGAGCAATGTCCCCAACCCACAGCCACCTCAGTTTAGCAATTCTTCCAGCAATATCATTTACTTTGGTTTTTCTGTGGATCTCCTCATTGCCGATGCGATCACGTAGTGAAACTCCAAGCATAGCCCTCTCCATTGCCCTTTAAGCTTTTTATTAGGCCCATTACAAAATATAATTAGGTACTTATATATATTAAAAAAATGAATAATGTAATAAAATTTTACTTATCTAATATTTTTCTTACAAGTTCGGGACCACTTAAAAACTGGTGTCCCCCGGCGTCCGCCGAATTTACCGTAACCTTAAGACGACTCTGCTCATACAATTAGTATCTATTAATTGTAACATTATGTTATCTATTAAGTGCACTAATAAAATAATAGATCTTTATCACGATTGTGTATTTGATACACTATTTCGTTCTTACATTTGTTGTTTTAATAACATTAGTAGACACGTAGTTTGTGACTCAAGATTAGTTGCTTGACATTCAAGTAAGTAAAAAAATGTTACTTTATTTTTTAACTTGTAGGTAGCCCGATAATAAACTATTTAACTATAATTTGTTACGTTATAGTTACGTTGCCTATGTGTACTTCGAACTTTTAGACAAAATCATTTTTTTTATTTAGTCTATTGTATGAGCTAGTGTTCATCTGATGAACGAAATTAATTAAAAATTTGTAGAAAATTGAACGTGTTAAAAAAATATGAATCACAATAAATTTCATTCAAAGCTATTAAACTAAACATACATGAAAATGTCTTAAAGCGTTTTGTATATTTTTACACGTATGAACAAATTTAAGAGAACACAATAAAAAAAGATTATTTTTATGAAGGTTCTGTTTACGTATTAGTTATTTATATATAAAATATATTAAATTTGAAAATAATATAATTGTTATCATTTTATCCAATTTTCAAGGTAAACGTAACGGGTATTATTTTTATTTTATTTTCGTTTTTACTCTCTTTTGAAGAGACGCTCTAAATTTGTCCATAGGTTTTACATATATTATGCATTTATATGTAAATTTTATATTGGTACCTTAGACTTATTAGATTAATTAAGGAGGAATTCGTCGTAAATAAATAGTTAGCTTTAAGTAACGTTGCTAATTGCGCTTGAAAGAGTATCTAAGCAGTGTTTTCTTTGATATCTTTTACAGGTATTTGAGCGATTTGAATTGGACAGGAAAAAAATTGACTTAATATATCTACAAAATTGTGAAGCGTGAGATTATCACTTCGAGGTCTGTAGATTTATGTTTTTTTTATGAATTAAGAAATTTATAATGTTAAATTACAACTTTAGCTATAAGTAAATATACAATCCGAATTTTTGAGTGTGTATACACAGTGCGTGGATCACAATCTTACCTGATGTTTTGTGACGATTTGTCGCACGACTGTAAACACGCTACGCCTAGACGTATTGGCTATATCAAAACACATATGTAGATGCTTGGTGACAGATTTGTAAACTTGATGCGATGGTTTTATCAAGTGTGCCGTACCTTTTACGTGCAAATTACACATTCGAATATTAAGCCAATATTTACTAGTTATTGCGTAATATTTTAGTAATAATTTACATGATTCATATTTTCATTATATTCCCAAAATTTTTGAAGTACATAAAAGGAAAAAGACATGCAATCAGTACTTATTTTCATCAATTACCTAGCTATATATGACTAGATGTAGTATGTATAAGCTAGCATATGAAAATGTGTCAAATGTCATATGTTACAAACGTGCGGGTTTTTAATTCGCTCCTCTCTATTTAAACTAAGAACGTATTGAGGAAATAACAAAATTATTGTGTTATATATATACTCTGAAGACTCATTCGTACTACGTATGATATGTATTGAGCTAAGCTCTTAATATCAGGGCTATTGTATACTCCAAATAAGAAGATATAATATTACAACGTACTTTCCTTGAAATAAAAGATCTTTATTGATTGGTAACTCACAAAGTCGTAATTGAATAAGATTGCCGATCTTATATTTAAAAATAAATATATGTTTGTTCTCTATGGACTCTTAAACTGTTCATCCGGTTATCGTGATACTTTATAGTTGTTTTGCATAAGCCCGTGATTGTTCCTGGTAAAAGATTCTTTCCTTTTTAGCATTGCGGTGCGTGCAGGGCACAGCTAAGTTATCTATAAATGTTTAAAAAAAAATACTAATCAATTTTATATAAGTATGCAGTTTTATTTTAGCGTTAACTAAAATTAATTAAATTTTCAAAAAAATATTATTTTAATTTTTCCTTTACATACATATATCAACTACAGTGAGTGTGTGTCTTAATAATTATTTTCAGAGTTCGGACACGACTAACATTGGCATCTGGCCACGCAATACTTGACTCCAACATCATTCATTGTCATAAACTCACAGGGTAAGTGAATATTAAAATATCAAGTGATAAGTAAAAATTATATATGAAGGGTAACAATTACTATCACCTGTGGCAGATTAGTGCAATATCGATAACAGACCTCTACTAAGTTAACCTGCGGTCTGACGTAATGTATGCCAGTATCCATCCACTTCGGAACAATCTGAAATACCGACGGCGTGTGTGGGTGTACTTCGTTTAAAAAGAAAGAGCGGCAGTCCATCAGGAGCGAGCGAGACACCGCTATACAGAGTGAGCGGGTGGGAACACTACGCAGCCCGTGGGAAATGCACAGTAGTGGTCAGATCAGAGTGCGCGCGCGCCGGCCCAGTGCACGTATTATTGTATTGGAATCTACGATGCTTACAGCAACTTATGATGTGCTTTTACCACAGTTCAACGTTACGTTTTAAATATTAAGAAATAAAGCTCAATTTCCGATATCGTACGTTTATACTTCATACGGTTATTTTCGTTTTAAATCACATATAGGTAGGTAGGTATAATTATTTATTTTTTTTTTTGATCAATTGAGGTTTCTGCGGCGCGTTTTGGTCTGGATGCAAATGTGGTGTTTACAAAGGCACATACTGTATATAGTAAATGTAATGTTCAAGGTTTTACATGCACTCACAAAACTGTAAGTCTAATGAGCCGTAAAAAAATTTATTTCTTCACCCACTGCAATAAAAAAATAAAGTTATACAAAATTAGGTATTTGTTTTTCTAAAATAGAAAACTGATTTTTTTATGAATTTTGACTTAACTATAGAATTTTCAATTCGCAAATACTTTTTAATACTCAAGTTGAACTAATCAACTAATAAATTGTCACTGATGGTTTTAAAGAGATTACTATGGGTTACTTACTTTAAAAACTTTTGCAAATCCCTTTAAGTGGGTAACTGAGTGATTAAAATTCACGACAATACCGTGTTTTTACATGTTGGTATCAATAAGAGGTGTAAACTTGAACGTTGATTTGGAAACGTTCACTTTCGTTTAAACTTTCCAAACAGCTTTGTTCTAAAGCTTCATTAGCTCGAATTGTCCGCCCACGCTTATTATTCTTCTTTCTTTTTTTTTTTTATTTATTTCAATTTACAACCATAAAATTAATATTTCGATAAAAGTCATTTGCCCACCCATCTCTATCGATCAAATCGTTCTGTTATTCTTATAATCCACCCACGTAAATTCATAAGGCGCGTCATGCGAAATATATCTCAAATATTTTTGGCCAGTTTTCATTTTAACTATGTTTGTTAAATTTAATTACTTTAGAAATCGAGGTTAGTTCTTTTTAATACGATATAGGCTCAGTGCTTTGACCACAATCTCACCTGATGTTAAGTGACAATGTGGTCCAGGATGGTAAACACACTAAACCTAGGTACTGGTTCTCAAGTGATGCTGCCGTGTGGTAGCTACTCAGGTGGACATCATTAGAAAATGCCACCATGCTATGGTTTCCTCACGATGTTTCCCTTCACCGAAAGCTCAGGCCGATTTTTAGAGTTGGATAGGTGGGGATGGAATCGCGTCGATTGACGCGGAACCGACCGCACTACCCACTGCGCCATTATCGCTTCAAAATTATCTTTGTTTGCCACTTAAGTATTCTTTCCAATTCGCAGGATTTTGTGAACAACTTTAGAATCGAATTCATATTGATGCTGTCCCACAGCCCTAGATTAAGTTGTATGATGTGATTATAATATTCTACCATTAAAATAACATTTCTCATAGGATATATTGGAAAAGTAGGTATCAAATTTTGATTTACTTAAGTAAGCCTAATTAATACCGTAAATATTTTTAAGCCCGAAGTTATAAATGCTTTCTATAGATACAACGGATTATACCTACTTGTATTGTCTATGAAATAATTGTCACTGACTATCTTAATTGGATTAAATTAGACGGGGCGTGTAAATATTTATGCAATATTTGCTTATGATTTATTTTTTAAATAATATCAATGTTTGCGTAATCATGGGAGAGGTTATGAGTTTTGCTTATTTGCTGACAAAAGAAAGTTAAAGGGGGGGGGGGGCAGGTCAAAATGTCTAAAACATTGCTTAATTAATCGGCATCTATGAACTTACATGTTTTTTCATGTAGCTATCTTAGCTCCTCATCCGACCAAACAATTAGGTAAGATGTAAAAAAACTCATAATTTATTCGATATGAATACGACCTGAACTCATCCTGTCCTGAAGATTAAAGTATAAGGGACAATAGTGTTTGAAACAGAGGTGGGTTGTGGCACATCGTTCGATACATATCTTAATTAGGCCTCACAAGTCGATCAACGAATCCTTTTTTGTTTTTGTTTTTTTTTTTTTTCATATATCCGCTCGAGCCTGTGCGACCGTGACGAATATTTGTATAGACATACAATCTTCTATTTACCGTTCATAAAATAAAATGTTCTTTTTAATTTTACGACAACATTAGTTATACGATTGTAGATTTAAGTTTGTCTTTAGTGAAGATGCTACGATAATTAGGGGAACCGTTGACAAGCTCCGTACGCTTTCCACCATTCACGGACGTGTATTTAATGAATTGACCACTATTAGTTGAGTTGTAATAGTTTGAGAGGTTGAATGAATGGGTATAAATGTATTTATACACGTTTTAGGGAGGTCTTCATTCGGTGATTTTTATCTTTAGTTACGAAAACTAGCGGACGTGTGTAGGTTTGATTGGGACATTTGACATTTTGAATGTTTAAATTTAGTTGTCGATAGGAAAATAAATAAAATAAATGTAGAAACAATAAAGTATATGCTTTATTACACTAGGTAACATAATTTATCTCAAACAGGGAAATTATTTATTTATATACGCTCTCTAAATTCTCCTAAATAAACGCAAGATCACCTTGCTATTTTTTTAAATTATAGATAATTTACTAATTTCTCTTAAATTTTCGCAAAGTCTATATCAAACGAATATCTAAGGATGATAAGCAAATCTTAGCGTTTATCTAACCGATTCGTATTCGAAATTTCTAATTCAATCAGCATTGTAAGAAAATTGATTTCATATCGAACTACATAAATATTGGATGCACCTATTAATCAAAGATAGGTGGCTAGTGACGAGTAACTAAAAGTAAAAGTAACTAGCAAACTGAAGAAACTCGAAAATTAAATACAATGTATTCCCAAGAAGTAACAACTTTATTAATCGAATTGCGTTAGTTAATTCGAAAAAAAAACAATAGGTATATGTTGGCTGAGTATTATTAAATGTCTCATCAAAAAAACAAACCGTTAATAAAGCATCACTGAAAACAAAATTAAAATCTGAGCTGAGGAACTTATAAGAACTTTAATTTCTATGCTAGAGAAAGGACTATTTTGCTATATGACGTCACACTATAGTACGTCACACTATAGTACTTCTAACAGATACTATACTAACGCTTTGCAGGAAAGAAATAAAACATCTTGATCACCACTAAAAACTTTAAAAACGTATATTTAATAAACGTATTTAATTATCTCGACTGCCTCGGTGGTGCAGTTGTATTACGGTGCGACTGCCGTACTGAGATCTCGGGTTCGATCCCCGGATCGGGTCAAGTGGTATTGGGTTTATCTACCCAATATCATCCCGGAGTTTGGAATTTGTGCCCGATATGGCGAGCCTGTCGCCCCTGTCACATCTGGGACGGTACTAAACTCGGCGAAATGTGGGTGGTGTAGTTCGCTATTTCACCTCTGCCTAACCCTTCGGGGATAACAGGCGTGAACTTATGTTCATGTATTTAATTATAATGTCATTATTTGCTTAATCTGTTAATTGTTGTTTTCAATAGATTATTCAAATACCTTTTGATATATGCCTAAAACCAGAAAGATTCTAGATCAATGGTCGTCAAACTTTTCAAAATCAAAATTTTTATACGCCGTCAAAACGCAATTTCCTCATGGTTTGTATGTCAATAGTAACTTGTGTACTCCTATATTTATATACCCAATTAACTAACCATTAATAATATAATGTGCATTTAACTGAAAATAAAGTTAACATGTATTCTGTAATTACTATTCTTAAAATAAATTAGCACAGTCTCAGCACATTTTTTTGAAATTTTACGTGTTCCTGTTTTTCACAATGTTCAATGAAATGAGCTTTGACCTCTATCTCATATTTGAGTAATTTATGTTTCGATTAGTTCAATCATCAGACGGCACTGTGTATGACTACATCAATATAATTAACTTATAACTCCTACAAGTAGCTCTTCAAATTTTCGATGATTAATACACGCGCGTAAATGAAATGTATAACGCTTAATAACGGAGTTAATTGTATACTTTAATTTATTACTTGAAATTTGACATGTCAAAGTTCTCGGTGCAGCAAACAATTAATGGGCAGCAAAATGAAATGATTGCCGCAGTGATCGGTTAAGCAATGGCGGGGACAAGAAGCTCAGGTCGGGTGGCTGTTCTTGATTATCTTCCTGCACAACATGCTCATTTACTCTGTTTATGCTCATGTTCCCATCCCACGTATTTCTAATTTATTAACTTCATATGCAAACTCAGGTTTCCTATTCCTTTTCTATTTAATAATACTGTTTACAATGTCGCGGGCCGCAGTTTGACAATCACAATTCTAGATACATGTATGCAATATCATGTTTGAATGATGTATATAACGTTTATATCTATAGGCACCTGTACTATTAAAAAATGTGTAGATTCTGTCTGTACATTTATTTGCAGTGCAATGAGATATCACTTGTATTTAATTTTTTATTGAACGCGTGATTTGTGTAAAGCGAAAAGCTGTGGCGTGTTCTTGACTTTCCGTTGATAGGCAATAATTTCCAAAATTTTCCTTAATTAAATAAGAGTATTTAACTTTTTTTTTAATACTTTGTACGTAAATAAAAATACACTTAGTTTTTTGTTTATGTTTTGTCACAAATTACAAAAAAATTTCACGTGAATAATTGACGGCCTCTAATTAAGATAAGACACGAAGTCGCGGGCAACCGTTAATTTTAAATATATTTTAATAACCGTTAGTTAATAGGTATATATTAAAAGGGAACCACCTATCTAGGCAATGAACTGTCATCTTGTAACTAGTCAGAGGTTTTTTACCAGTGTTCAGAGCGCGTAATCGGCGCACGTCTGTTTCAGTCCGTCGGGCGGCTTGCCCCGGGGCGTTTTGCCGTGGGAACGTGAAGCCTCCACGAGTACCTACACAGACCGCGTCGCCTCGTAACCACTATCCCTTTAATCCAAATTTAGTGTCGGCCTGAACAACGGCTTATCTTTCACTCGTGTACCATCTACCATGTTTAAGTAGGTATAAACGCCTCGTAGATTGAAGACAAAATGCCGTCTCAGTTGTTCTATTTGTTCTACTTATGATTTCCTAACGTCAAATGGTTTTTGATTTTAGAAGAAAAGATTGTGATATTATTTTTATATTATTTAAAATTTGAACATAAAATCTAAATGGCTCATTATTAATGAAAAAATATCCCCTTATATCTAACGTGTTTTATTGATAAAAAGTGTCATGAGAACAAAATAATTTTAACAATTAAGAGGACATGCGGTCGGTAACACATTTGAAAAGTAGATATTTCAGAAATATGTTACTGAATGATAAAATACAAAAGGGACAACTGCAGCTCAGACTGATTTTACCGTATGCAAAATAGACGAAAACATCACTTCGGAGTACCCTGTGTCCTCCTCCAATACGGAACCAATTTTTAATTGTCTTTTAGTTTTAGAATAAAAAATATTTTCGATATTTCTGTACGTATTGCTTTTTAAAATTTTATCCATCAGTTTGTTTGACGAACGTCTAAAAATGAAGGTAAAAATCGAGCATATTTTTCATTTTCAAAGGCTCATGGTTTCTACAATAACTAAGATATGGAAAAAATTAAATACGGACATGGCAGTGGTGAATATATATTATTTAGTGTAAAAATATGTACGGTAATCCTGTTATCCAGGGAGGAAACATGGGACTACGTTTGTATGGAATAAATGCCGCTAGCATATCCTTTTAAAAACGAGTTATAGACTTTCATGTCATAGAATCTTAGAATACTACTTACACCACGTTTTGGCATTTAAAAATGCGTGATTTCTATTTTTCTTAAAGTGTTCCAAACTTTTATGATTATTTTATTAAATAATAGTAAAGCTATTTGCGTTTGGACATTTCCAAAAGTTTTTTTATTAAAAAAAAAAAAACATTGCAAATGTATCTCCACATAAAGATAAAAGATTAAACAATTTCGTTGTAGACCAAATATATTACAAACAAACAAAAAGTAAAATCGATAAAGAAACAAACTGTTTTATCATGTACAAATACTTGAAACAAACCAACAAATTTATAACCGAACGTTTAATGGTATCAAATGTAAATAAACGAGTGTATGTTCCTACAATATAATTATTTGTTCTTCGCACATTGTAAAACTCGTGCGTTGTTATAATGAGTCAGAAGACATTAAGACGTAAAAGAGTCAGTTTGAAATATCATATTATCGTTGTAATCCGACACGATTCTACCATCCGGTCGGATTGTTCAACACCTTGGTATCGAACATTTTTGTTAAATATGTCATTGAATTTATTGATAATTTCAATTGTATTCTGTGAAAATTATATTTATATTAGTATGATGATAAATGGACATGTTGATATTCATCAAATTACATGTGTATATATTATATTACCAGGTGTGCCCGTGGTTTTACCCGCTAGGAATTTAGACAATTTGCCTGCCTATGTTTTCGGCCTGGATGCAATGTATGACTTTACCAAATTTCATCGAAATCGGTTCTGTAGTTTTTGCGTGCTTGGCGAACAAATTAATAAACAGAAAGGCAGACAAAACATTTTAAAACATTTGAAAATCTATTCTGTAGTCGAGTCTGTAGCCCCGCAAAGTATTTTTTCTTAAATATCTTCAATGTACAGATTTCGTCTCTTTAACCTTTTATTATAAGTATGGATTGTATTTCTGTTTGATATATGGTAACGTAATGATAGCAGATTTATTTTGAGTTATTTGAATACTTTACAATGAAGTTTGTTTTCCACCTAAATTAACAATATACTTTTTGATACAACTGGTCCTAATCTACATTAATAATAATCTATACTAATATTATAAAAAGGAAATATTTGTATTTCTGTATATAACGAATAAAATTTAAAACAATTGGACTGGATAAAATTTGGTATGGAGATAGTTTAAAATCCAGGGAGTGACATAGGATAGTTTTGATGCCGAAAATACCGTAGTAAGTAGTAAAACCTAGTAGAGCAGCTAGTCCTCTACTAAAGAGATAACTTTAAAATAACATTGGAACTTTTTTTAGCGATTTTTAATCATTCAAAGTCTCCTAATTCTGTTTTTTTATTGACAGGTACAAAGTAAAACGCTTATTCAGTATCTGTTGTAGAACAATAATTTCGGGTTAATATAGTGTTCTTTATTAAATATTTACATTTAACTACATTCGAAATCATTTACATAATTAAGTTACATTTTTAATAATATTCATTGTTGTTGGTTTATTTTAAGAACATAAAATATATGAAGGTACATAATACTAAGAAAATATACTTACATATATGATATTTTCTTGATGCCGTACAATGCCACAGACAACTCCGTTTGTCTATTTTCCTAAGCGTCGCGGATGTGTATTCTCTTCGTTTTACCACACAGGATGTCTTTATAAGTCGAATGTTTCCTGCTGTTTATCTCGTATACAAACAGATAAAAGGTACGTCGCCAAAAACTGAACGGATTAACTTCTCGGAACGCCATGGAAAACATGAAGGTAATTTTTATGATCAGGAGTAAACTTTTGTAACAAATGAGATGAACTTAGGATTTTATTAATTCAGAGTTTAGGAAGGTGAACGATGAACAGATCCTGATGGGACCTGTTACATGGGTGTAGGGGCTCCTTTCTGACGCGCATCAACACTCACCTACACTGCTCATGTTTCTCTCTCTCTGGCCAGATAAATTTGGTAGAAGCCTGCTTGTGCTTAAATACCCATTTCTAATATAGTAGTACTGGTCTCGATAGGCCAAGGGCTTTTAGAAGATGGCAACCGAAAGATGTCCAATGGTGGACAAAAGTCTCCACAAAGATACTCATAGCAATTGGTATTGAATTCCCGCGAACTTCACCAGATCGTCAGTCCACGTTAAGCGGGGCCTTCCGACGCTGCGTCTCCTGGTAGTCGTTCGAGAACCTGTTAGTTCCATCGGTTCTGAGATCAATGTGCCCAGCCCCTTGCCACTTAAGTTGAAGAAGATTGTAGAGTGATTTTGCTGGTATTCCTCTCCCTCCTATTTCTATCGCATACAAATTAATCACGTAGTCATTTTCAGTTAAGTCATAATAATTACATGGTTTATTGCATTGATTTTTCACAAAAGGTTATTGAAGAATGAACTTTATTTCAGTGTTTATAATTTTATCAGTTGACATCACGTATGTATGAGGTTTATGTAAAAGTTTTTATCATGTTAATGTTGAGTTACAAAATGGATATTAATTTCATTGACTGACCAATTTTAACAACACTAAAAAACAAACTAAACACAAAATAGTTCGATATTAAAACGTCGATATCATGGACGTAGTTGGTAGTAACAAAAAACGTAACATTTGTCATATTTTCGCAAGTCTATCGTACCTATTATTTCTATGAATCATAAAATTATATGAATCGTACAGTGTAAACTCAATACAGCGACACTTGAGGGAATGTGCCTGTTATTGAGAGTTGTTGTTAAATAGAGACAAGAAAAATCATTGTTTGAACAAGAAGGTAAACCAACCATAGTTTTAGACTTGAATTCAATTAGATTCATCTCAAACGTTATTATCAAAATAGTATATATAATGAGTTTCAGCAAAGTAACACTTTATTTATCATCAATCGAATTCTTAATTTCTATTATTTTATATGACATCAAAATAGATTATATTGTCGTCTCAGAAATCATCTCTTGTGCGATACACGACATGATGCGTGGTTATTTATATCACCCTTTATCGTGTGACACGAGGTCCGCACGTAAAGACCGATTTGAAATAATAGGAGGACAGTCCGCCATTGTACGATCGTACATGAACAGACCGCATCCATTCATCTCTGCACGCCGATGACTTAAAGTTAACTGAAGAATAATGCCTCCACAATAATACCTATACTTATAACTAACCACAAAGACCCGCCGATATTTAAGCTTAAAACACTGAGGCGTTCTTGCAAACTGTCTTCCCAGACGACGTTATGGGTGCTTTACGTAATTTTAAGTCCGCATAGATATATCTTACCTACTCTGCGGACGGTAATTTGTTGTGATTTTAAAAGTTTTAAAAATCTTACACTAACATAATATTATGGCGCGGTACCTACGTTTCAACATATTGAAAATATATTTTACGTCTATAATTTAAAAGTAAAATGGTATTATATTATATTACTTAAATTCCTGAATAAATGTATATATTCTATACAAATGCCTCTCATAGATTTTCGGTTTTTATTTCAGACAATAACTCCCAGTTGGTTTTTTGAACTATGTGAAAGGTTCGGGTTTCTATAATTAATGCTGTTTCTTATAAATAAAATGTGAAATAAAAAAATATTCAAAAGGTACAAAAGCGTAAGTACGTATTTTCTTATATAATTTCCATATTATTATTTAAACTGTACATATTTAAATTGAGAACAATGCATTATTTTTATATTCTCGAATTTCTTGGAAATTCTACATCAGATGTTATTTATTGAGATATTTTGGTAAAGAATTTTTGAAAAAGATCTATCTTAGCGATGACTATTAAAGTTTGTTCCATCTATAATCCAGACAATGTTTTGATATGCGCATGATGACAGAATTGGTAGTGCGGTCGGATACTGCACCAATTCTAAAATTAGCCTGAGCTTTCGGTGAAGAAAAACATCGCGAGGAAACTGTGTAAAAACTCCACTTACGAAGTATCTCTTATTTGCAACTTTACTTTAAGACATTACTTTATTCAGTTTTATATTTGTGTGCCAATTTATTATCTTTTACACCAATAAAATACACCAGTATCTGTAGCTACTAAAACAATTAATAATTTATACTAATAAATAAAATTGGACTGTTTCGAAACATATATATATATATATTTATATAAATAATGGAAGACAATAGAAAGAAAATACATTTTTGTTAATATATAAAATTAAAATGTCTATTTTTTTTACTAAATCCATATGAATGTATCTACGATACCTAAACCTCTCTGTTTATAATGGCTAATCTCAGGAACAGCTGAACCGATTTGGACCGGACTTACTACGCGTAACTTAGGCTACTTTATTTTTCGAAAATAATTTGGGTTCCGCTTAAATAAATTAAAACTCATAAAAAATAGAATAAAACCCGATTCAATGCACAGTTTTACTGGCAGGCATTTGAATCTGTGACAAATATCTTTGCTTAATTTAAGTAGCCAGAAAAAAAAATGGAAAATAATTAGAGTCCCGTATAAAAAAGATTAAATACTATTAGGCAGTGAAAAATATATGAAACGTGGACGCAGCCGCGGGCCACGGCTAGTAAAAAAATAATTTTTCGTTTTACAGTTTGTAAAAGGATTTATTTTACTATTCATTTAGTATTTCATAATTAAATCCGACTAAATATTGACTACATTTTATCGTAAGACTCCATCAAATAAATTAATCAAATCAAATAATACGTAATGTAGAATGTAAATATATTTTTTAAAGAAATGTATAAAGTTATTAATTAAACGAATGACAATTCTATAAATTAAATACCTACATCATTACTATATTAAACAAATACGTTATTATTATTTGTCAAGTCTTGTATCGACGCCAAAAAAAAAAACCTATATCTGGCCTTGTCCTAACCCGGTCTCCCAATGTTATGACTTATTTGTCTTGGCCTCTGAGATTTATCGTTATTCGATTTATAAAATATACTAAATCTGCATAATACATTCATTTAATAACATGTAAATTGATTTTTTGGCGTGGCACTCGGCTTTTACGACACGCTGTAGAAACATCTGGACAATAAAATGATAAGGAAGGAAATAAGACGAATAAAAAATCAATATAAAACATGTTTGATGACATTTCGATAACGATTTGTGTAACTAGACAGATTTTAATATAGTGTTAATTGCTTATGTGACTGATAGTTAGACACTTTTGATTGTTTTATAAAGTTACCAGATTTTTTTTTAACCTCATAAATAATAGTGTGTCCAAAAGTAATACATATATATTTATGAGTCTTATCTTTCTATATAATGGTGTTTATCTTTGTGTAAATAGAATTATTCATATATTTTTTAAGGGGAATAGAGTTAGTTAGTTAATATGCTTGGAGTTTTACTGCGCGATCTAAACAGGAATGAGAAGATCCACAGAAGAACCAAAGTAAGCGACATTGCCCGAAGAATTTATAAACTTAAGTGGCAATGGGCTGGGCTCATTGCTCTTAGAACTGATGCCTGATGGGGCCAACGTTCTTTCGAATGGCTACCACGCACCGGAAGACGTAGCGTGGGTAGGCGTCCTATAAGGTGGACCGACGACCTGATGAAGGTCGCGGAAATCCGCTGGATGCCGGTGGCCCAAGACCGGTCCTCATGGAGATCTTTGGGATCGACCTATGTCCAGCATTAGAGACGTCTTTCGAGTGAATGGATGGATGGATAGCATGGATTATATTTTTCTCAGGAGTTAAGAAGAAATATTGTAAGAACACTTAAATATAAAGATTGTTTTTTTTAATGTTTGGTAACAGCGCTACGCACAACTTTTTAGCTGCAAAAAGTAGATTAAGATTCTATGATAGTCATTAAGTAATATTAGTTTTTATAACGTAATATTATGCAGTTGATGTTTTTTATACTGTATAGGTTTTGACCACAATCTCAACTGACGTTATGTGACGACGTACTGCTGGTAAACACACCTATTAGTATTTGGAGACATGTTTTAAACTTGAGGGTGCTAGCTACCCAGCCAGGCGTTATTAGAAAATGGCCTACCACCATGCTGTGGTTTTCTCACGATGTTTTCCTTCACCGAAAGTCAGACTTATTTTTAGAGTTGGATAGGTGAGTACGAACCCACGACTGCATTACCAGCTGTGCCATATTTAATCATTACATAACTTAATTTAATTATTGAAGTTGTAAACGGTTATGCGGTACACCTGAATTTAAGTGGTTGTTGCAACCTATTAATCAACATCAAAAAACGACCGACGTTTTTAATAAGATTGATAATAGGATTGAGTAGGAGTGTTTAGTGTGTCACAGCGTATACGAACTAGCTTTTTACGGCCGGTTTCAATATCGAAACTTCAAAGTTAAGATTGAGATCAAACCAAAAATATATCGGGTTTTCTGACTGCTCTTTGACACTGATACGGCATATTAGCGAAAACAAGGTTTGAAACTTCGGTAAAACAAATTGAGACCCATATATTGAAACCGGTCGTTAGTTAATGATCGTTTTATCACTCCGTCTAAATAGACATCTTCACACGATTCATCTTTACTGAAGCACTAGTCTACTGCAACGAAATGCAAATTATACCATACCTACCTCTAAAACCATTCAATATATAACTTAATTAGTATTCGATTGGTTATCCATTTTGTAAATAATGTGGTTGATATTACTTAAGCTGTCGACAGCTTCCGACAGACGTGATCACTGAAAAGAATAGCAAAGTAATATCAAGAATTTGTAAAAGACGCGATAGCTGAAAATAAGTTGAAGCGGAATTAGAATACTAACATGATTTACATAATTGACAGCTTCTAAAAGAATTGAAAGCCGAAAATCATTTCAAGCGGAATTAGCAAAGACAAATCAGCTATATTGTTTAGTGAAGGTTGATAATAAGTATCGAGTTAGACATAAACATGTTGTGAATTCACGTCTAATCAGTAGGCAGCAAGGTAGCAAAAAGAGGTATCGCCATAAAACGGTCATCATTGAACAACCGACTGCCATCTGATTGTTTTAAAATACCCAACGCCGTAAATTATAACATTGTTGGTAGACATTTGCATTTTTATTGTCGCATACGAAATGGACGAAGACCGTAATTTAATCTTCGGATCGCGAAATTGAATTATTTATTATACTGTACGATTGTAAAATACAATTATTCGGCGTCCGAAACGACGAATGCCGGAATTTTGTAGTCGTTTTATTTCGAAACGCGCGGTGGATACGATGCGCGCGGTCCATTTAAGATCGCACTTTTTAAAAGAAAATGCGATTTTTACTTGTTACTGTAATGCTGATTTATTATTACAAACTATATTTTTAAGCACAATACACATTTAATATGTTGACACTTTTTATAAATCATGCGTCATAAGTAAAGTCTACGTTTACGCCTTGACAACAATCACATTTGATGTTAAGAGAACATGAGGTCGGCAACAGGTTTGAAAAGTAGATATTTCATAAATATATTGCTATCACGTTGCGCCTCAAAGAAAGAGTTATAAAACACGAAAGGGGCTATTGTAGCTCGGGCTGATTTTACCTATGCAAAATGGACGAAAACATCACTTCGTAATACCCTGTTTCCTCTCCAAAACGGAACCGATTTTTAATATTTTTAGATTTAGAATAAAAAATACTTTGGTTATGTCTGTACGTTTTGCTTTTTTAAATTTTATCCATCAAGTTTATTTGACGAACGTCTGAAAATTTCGTTAAAATCGAGTATTATTTCATTTTCAGAGCCTCCTAGTTTCTACTATAATTAAGTTATGGAAAAAATCAAAAACATACGGACATGTCGGTGGTGGATATATATCATTTGGTATAAAAATATTTACCGTAATGCTATTATCCAAGGAAACAGGGGACTACGTTCGTATGGAATAAATGCCGCTAGCATATCCTTTAAGTAACATTTTGAACTTAGAGGGTAAACATGCTAGCCTATAGGTATTCGGTGACAGTTTTTTTAAATTCGATGTTGTTAGCTAGCCAGAAGGGCATTAAAAAATATCCTACCAACATGCTATGAATTTATCACGATGTTTTTTTAATAAAAAGAGAGAGCTCATTATAGCTAGGTAAATTCGAATTCACTACCTCCATCGCTTGAGTAACAAGGGGTCGTACACATATTACGTAAGCATCCATGGGAGGATAGAGAGGGTGTATGATTTTGTTATTTTTTATGGAATAGGAAAGCGGTGTCTAAATGGTGTCGAATGGTATATTTGTTCAAAATTATGTCAATACTTACATAATCGGGCGGAGGGTACTAACTTTGCGGAAGAATAAAGAATATCCAAAAGTTTGCTTACGAAATATTTTACTGGCCTCTATGTGGTATAATAAATAATTATGTGGGTTATTAATAATAGCCCGTACTAATTTAGGTAAAAGCTTCATTATTATGCATATAGAATTCGCATCAAATTATTTGTGTGTTCCACAAAGTGTAGGAGTAAATGTAGACAAATTCCAACTTCGAATTAATCGCAGCGTTTCTAATGTGTCATCTTTCAAAATAAGAACAAACGATGTTCCCATCTATGAAAATCTAATTAAATGAATAATGATAATTTAATTAAATTACAACATATTTTATATTCCTATTTTAAATTTCGAATGTGAATTAACAGTGACGTATTTTTAAAAAAAGTTACGGCAGTAAATAAGAATTTTTTAATATGCAAATATGAACATATGATTTAATGAGCTATTTCGACTACCTGTAAAGGTTCTTGTCGTGGAATCCAGTGGCAGATTGTCGATCAGCATATATTAATCATTCCATACATTCGTATTTAAATACCACGGATATTTCAATCGATTCAATATCGATAGAGACTTCCAGAGAAAACTAAAACGGTCTGGCGATTAATAATACATGTTTTAATTTGTTTGTTAACGAACAGGAATGTGATTTTTGTGAAAAAAAAATACGAAAAATAAATGAAGAACGATTTCTTCCTTATGTTTTTTTTTTAACTATAATTTTACACAAAAGATGACTTCAAGAAGCGTCATCAGATAGCAAATCAATGGACGTAAGCTAAAATCCTTCTATTTGAATCTATGACATATAATGATATGAGGTTGAGCTTTCGATGACTAAAAACATAGCAATTAAATAAGATTATGGTGGTAAATCATTATCTAATTCTAACCTAACCCGCCTGGTTAGCCACTACTCTTAAGTCTGAAAAACCTGTCACCGAGTACTTTCAGATGTGTTCCGGCAACTTCACTCGAGAGCCAGAAACCTTCTGGGTGTAGGGTATTTTCTATATTGAATCACATCGTGACTTAATAAAAGATTAGATTGTGGTGGACATAACATAAGCATACGCCTGTTATCCCCGAAGGGTTAGGCAGAGGTGAAATAGCGAACTACACCACCAACATTTCGCCGAGCTTAGTGCCGCCATATCGGGCACAAATTCCACACTCCAGAATGATACTGAGTAGAAAAACCCAATATCACTTGACCCAACTTGAGGATCGAACCCGAGACTTCAGAACGACAGTTGTACCGTTGTACAACTGCGCCACCGAGGCAGTCAGTCGTATTACGTGAAATAAAGTGTAAATAAAACAATTTAAATTAAAAACAAAACCGACTTCTTGTCTTTAACTTTTTTTAAACAGAATAGGCTCTGTATTTTGACCACAATCTTACATAAGTAACGATGTGGTCCAGGATGGTAAACCCATTAACCCTGGGTACTGGTTCTCACACTTGATCCTGCCGGAACACACCTATTGCTATTTAGCGTTTTCAAGCTTGAGTGAGGTAGGTACATAGCTACATCGATCCCCTAAGTACTCCGATCCCCTAAGTACAATAGATAAGGGTAGTGCGTAAATGCATTTCCCCCCGTCAAAAAAAAAAAAAAAAAAGGTACATAACTACACCCAGGTGGGCATCATTGGACAATCTCCTACAACCTCACGATGTTTTCCTTCAGCAAAAGCTCAGGCTGAGTTTTGAGTTAGATAGGTGAACTCGGACCCGCGTACATTGACGTGAAATCCGACCGCACTACTCACTGTGACATTATCGCTTCAAGAAAATATTTAATAAAAATGCACTAAAAAGTAAATACATAATTAATTTATTAATGCATTTCTGTTAACTTCAATATCCTTTTTTGAATACCATTACTATTTTTGAAAACAGTGCCGAATTTAAATTTGAAAATATTGAAAATTGGTCTGCAATTGACGCAGAAATCGGGTAACAAACATAGGGATGGCGATCTGAGATTGATTAATTGAAGAATCGATCTTTTTGAATCGATATCTACCATTGGACTTAGAGAATCGATCTTTTATCGTAGAAAATCGAGGTTTGTTTTTCTGCTTTGATACAAATCACAAATTTGTATAAATTAGAAATATACCAAAACAAATACAAAGGTAAGAAAATTTTTACTTAATTAATCAAAAACTTGTGAGACGGCTCTATTAGTGATGGCGATTCATCAATAATCGATCTTTAAGACTAAAAAATCAAAATGATATAATATATATTAATCAGTAAAATGATCCAGGGAATCGATCTTAGAACATAGGAAATCAAGGTTTATTTTTTTCTGGTTCTATAAGAATCATAAAATTATTTACAATTAAGAATGTACCCAAACACAAATAAATGTATGAAAGATTTTCACTAAATTAGTTAAAAAACTCAAGAGATGGCTATATGGTCAGTTTCTTTTGCTTCTTTGTGAGATTCAAGATGTCTTTTTGATTACTATTAAGATGCAAGACAAATATCTTGCCTGATGGTCAGTTAGCACTTAGAGTGATAGTTGGGCGTTTATTACATCAAGAGTATTTCGATAGTACTGCCCATCATAATGTCACTTTATACCTTATACTTTGATATGCTTGTAAAAACAACTCTAATTATTTGAAAATAATAAAAAAATGATTGTGACAGCATCACGTTTATTTTGTATGATATGAATTTAACTATAAATACGCTAAGATTAAAGAGTTTAGCATGTTACTCTCTTGTTGTTTAATTCTATTGAAAACGTTAGTGGTATCAATAAAATTATTTCGGAAACACTTTTACCTCAAATTTTCACTAAATGGTGATTACTTCCCTAATTCCGACCAATAAAATAATACTAGTTACCAGTAAAAAAAACAAGTCGGTTTTCGAAATATCGATCTTTTAGACCTCGATTTTTTTGTGAACCGATTCTTAAAGCTTTGATTCGAACCGATTCAAGAATCGATCTTTTCGGAAAGAATCGTCATCCCTAAACAAACATACGAACGAATTGTACTCCTTTTTGAAATCGGTTAAAAACGAATAATATTATGTTAATCAATAAACTAATGTACATGCATGTTAATATTACATTAGAACCTTAAAAAAGATTTTCCGATACACCGTTTCGTGTCTGGAGTTTCTGATACCTACACGTTTTATTTAATACTAGTGTTTTATGGTCCTTATTCGACGATGATCATAATTGATTTGCAGTAAATAAATCCAATTTGTTTTTATTGTTAAAAATGGCTATTAAATTAAAAAATAAAACAAACAAAATAAGTTAATAAATTGCCGTGTGAAGTCGGCTAAGAATACCACCCCATATCTTCCCGTGGGTATTATAAAAGGCGACTATAGGATAATAAACCAGGGGATGGGCAGCAGCATCCTCTGAGTACCATAAACACCTACTGCGATCGCCAACCCGTCTGCCAAGCGTGGCGATTATGGCAATCCTCCCCCCCACTTATTAGGGGAGACCTATGTCTGTATGTATCGATTGAAATAAAATTGATAAACGGAAAAATAAAATATCTTGAACTGTTTTATTTCTAATCTATACAATACATTGAAGTCCACTCAACTATAAATAAACGTTGGATTACTGTAAAGCTGTCATAACTTATAGACCACATGCAAATATCTACAAACTATAGGCATATAAGCATAGGTTTGATTACGATCATTTGTAATATTCAACGGAAATTAATAATATATATACAGAAAATCAAACAAATTAGTCTATTATTAATCGTGAATAATTTATTTATATAATGATTTTGACGTATATAGTTATGCTGATGAGATGACAACTACTTAATTAATAACGAATCGGAAATCATAAGATTTTAATAAAGCCGTAAATGCCACATAAACTTTTATATCGTTGATTTCGTAATATGTTAGTTTTTATTATTCATAATAATTATGGAGCCATGCGGATTGACTAATGAATGACTAAGTCTCTACAATATATATATATATATATATTTTCACGTCATCGTAGGTACTTAGATCGCGATCTTGTTAGCTGGTTCTGGTTCCACGGTTCCGGGTTCGATTCTCACGGTAAATATACCTATTCGGTAGTGATCGTGCATAATTTCACTTATTTAGACTAAGACAAGGAAAAGCGATCAGACGGGTGTCTTCCAAAGCGGATTTGCTAGCTAAGAGTTTCATACTTACGCTTGCAGGTCGATGACCCCCAAATTTTGTTTTCGCTGACGTGGGTCCCTTGAGGTTTGTGAGCTCTGGAAGTCCATATAGATTATTTGGAGACCTACGCACAAAACCAATGATCTGTCATCGTTTTAATATTGAAAGATTTCGTGTTAGATGAGTTAAGTAAATTAAAATTTATAAATATAATAGGAACTAGAATATATAAGTCATATATGCTATGTCAGTCTACCGTCCGGGAAATGCCGGTCGTGTTGGATAGGCTCTACAAACCTATTGATACAAAGGTACTTTTTGTATAGGATGAAAGAATAAGCCGCGGCCGTACATACATTTTTGAAAGTTCTCACAACGCGATGAGAACGCGCTCTTCACAATCGATATTTAAAAAAAGAATCGATGTCTCTGTTGTCAACGGATAATTCTCTCGTCGTCGAGGATAGAGACGTTCAAAAAAACGATTTTAAAACTCATAACGTAGGTTGCGTTTTAGTTTGTTTCAAAGTTATATTTTTATTGTTCATCCGTATGAATTGCGTCACCGACGAAAAAGACAAAGCACAAAACGTGGTGTAATGATGAGCCAAAACATTATTTTTAGACCGCCTTTACGTCTAAAGATTAGGCTAGTAGATACTCCTTTGTGTTGCCGGTAGCTTTAGTTTAGAATTTTATGTTTGTTACATTTAAAAAAATAATTTAAAAATAAAATAAAAATCTTCAAATTCTATTTACATTATCAATACTAACAATGATTTATTATTATTCATAATAGAAGGATACGAAAACAACAAGAAATAAATTATTGAATTTCAATGAGTTAACTGAAATTTAAAATGTGTAATAGGAACAACTAAATATTTTTATATTTTTAATATTACTGTTCATTATACATGTTTAAATTTACGTTATTGTCGCAGTGAAAAAACTGTCGGTCTTTATGTAGACGAAATATCTTAACTTACATTACTTACGACTTACATATTTAGGGTACTAACGAATAGCATCCGTGTATACGTAAATATAGTACTTATTATTTGTTTGATTAACAGTTCAATTGTTAGCATTAAAAAAAATGGTTTTGTAAAATTGTGTTTTTTTTGTTGTTGTAAATAATTTTATTGAAAATAATATATACGATATATGTAAATGAAAGGAACGACTTAGAATAACTTTAAAAGAATTACTTTGCATTGATTCAAGTACAAAGTTTTATACGAGGTTTTAACCCCATGAGCACTAACCTGGCGTTTACGCTAGCTTTCCATTGTTTTCCTATTGTCTCATTTTTATGGGTAATCGACATATTAATATTCTTTTGTCATTTCTGTTATAGATAAAAGTATATCAACGCGTAACCGGTTTTTGGGTTAGTACTAACTAGCTGAATGCCTAATCTGTAATAAATCTCCTATTATTTATGGTAAAATCTAAAATACTTTAAAATAATTATATGATTTTAGACAGAATTATCCAGGCACATTTTTACCGGTGTCCGCTTTTTAAATTATGTCTTAAGTATTGAATTATTTGGGTAAAGTATTGGAAAAAAAGCGTCCCGGAATAAATTGAAATTAACTATTATTCTCATACATGTTAACAGCTAATGCAACAAAATATGTATTAAAACCTGGCCCAAAAATACACGTTATATTAAAAAAAATATGATAAAAACCGGTTCATTGTTATCAAATTACAAGTGGACAAACGCATATGAATACTGAGGTTTTGGTCCCTTTGATATGGAAAAATAATTACATTACCTACTATGTAATAAATAGCGAGAGTATTAGGTACTGCGTAAAAATGTAGAATTTTAAAGATAACTAACTATAAAATAATATAATGTTGAAATCATACTATATTATAGTATCGAAGTACTCTACATTTATTCGTTATTCGGGTGTTATATAGAATTTGGTATACATATAATAGTTGTAAGAAATACTTTTTAGATTGCTCGTCTATTAGATTTTACAAAATTATTATTAAAAATGACTGGTCTTCATTTGATATTAAATTAAGTAGAGTTCAATAGTGGAGACGATCGTCGATAGATGATAATCTACAACGGATCAAGTTAGTTCCAGATATACTTTTTTACTGATCTTTATAAACGTTTTACATATACCACGTAGGTACTATTAAATAACTAGTACGCGTTTCTCAAATTTTATAAAACAAAAACAACACAAAAGAGTTAAAACTGTCACAGGAAGGCGTAGAGTGTTATATTGTTAGGTAGCTGTAGTATACTCACGGCTGCGACCGTGTTTAAGATATTAGTCTTCACTGCGTAATATAGTTTATTAATAATAATTGGAAAATAATGTTTTGATGATGCTGTATACTGCATCAGAGTTTTCTTTTTTTTTTTTTACGCGGAGACCCAATTATTTTCTAGAAATAAAAGGTCAGCTTCAGCTTTCTGCCTGAAAACTTGCGTGAAATATCGGTGAAAATTAAAACTTGTACTTTTGATCATATAGTTATCGTGTACTTATATTTAGAAAAAGTTGTTATTTGATATTATAAACAGACACTTTAATTTCATTTATTAGTATAGATATCGCTATGTATTATTTATATTAAGAGATTTAAATACCTATAAAAACAATATTGGAATCACGCGTGTATCTCCTTTGCCTTCTCGTTCTACATACATTACTTACGTTTAACTATTTATCTCATTTATTTATAATTTTAGAGACCGTTTTTTTTATTTAAATACACAGTTAAGATTATTCTAACGGTATAAATATACGAGAAATACAAAAAAAAAAAAACAAAATTGTAAACACTCTATGACAGGTTCGAAAATGAGAAAATTAGCGACGCATATCCGAACCAGTGTGGTCCTCAAAAGCCGATATTCAGTCACACACTTTTATGCGTCATAAAAATGTTAACTGTTCTCGTTTGTCCCTTTGATAATGAACATTTTTCTGTCACTATGAGCCCCCGTTGACTGTCACAATGAGTGCCAATTTTGGAAACAATGTCATCCCTAATATGTTTTGATATTGTCGGTTATTGTGTAAACCCGTGACAGTTGTTGTTGTTGTATTATTCTGTTGTCTTGTATTGTTGTATTGTAGACTCGTGCGTTGTCAAAATTATTGTCTTTAATTTGTTTAGTTCGAGAATATAATAACGTTACATCTTTTTACGCTGATTATCTTGACAATAGTTTGAACATGTATCTTTAAATTTTTGATAAAGCAGTTTTAGACACTATTGGTTCACACTCATTTAGAATTTCAAAGAAATGTATTGTTATAATAATTAGTAGGTTATAAGTTTCATAAATTTCATAACAAATCAAATCAACATTCTAAATTAAAATCCAACAACGTTCATTTTCATTGTGTTTAACTTTAACAAAGTTTTATAAATAATTATTAAAGTAAAATGTGTATTATAGCTATATTGTAAAAGTTAACATGAATATTGTAAAGGAAAAAAAAAACCTCTTTGATTAATTAGGACATTAAAATAATGAGATGAAAAATCTTTTCGCTAATTTACGATTCGGTATATTCTAATTATATCTACTTAGTAATTAGTAAATACGCTAATATAGGATGGGATTTTTCGAAGGGTTTATTTTATTATATTAACATTATTATCATAGTTTACTAAAATAAAAAAAAAAATTAAAACAATTTTAAAATTTAATTGGTTCGTGATTACTTATAGATATAATATTTTAATAAAGGCATAATAACACATTTAATTTAGTTGTTGCAGTGTCTTAAAAGATAATAAATATGAGTAAAATGTTAAAAATTTCGAGTACGTATTTATTCTCCTCAAGTGCGTGTGTAAAATATAAGCGATGCGTAACTCGGTAGCGTTGCGTGAGCCGAACGTAAATAACCGGGAGCGAACAGCTCTCATATTTACGACATTATTATATTTTATACTTAGGCGTCCAGTGCAGGCCTCTAATACGTGGCCAACCTACATAATAACAAGAACGCGCGGAAGGCGTAACCCGGTGGCAATCTACCATCTCACTCGACGACGCCCCGGGCGCGCGACTAAGCGAGACAAACAACCACAAATTTATTGAAACGAAAAAAAAAAAAACACTTGGCTACTGCACTGCGCGTCGCCAACAGAACTAGATACATTTTTCCACGTCTCTGCGCGCGAGCGAGTGAGGCAAAATATACCACGAGCGTAAACGTGACGGGTATATTTTGAAAAGGAACGCGCGCAGCTAAACGGCCGGTCATGTGGGCGCTGCCGGTCTTGCGCACGCGCAGAGCTACCTCGACGCGGTCGAGTTCCACGCTCACGCTGCGACGCTCGGCTCGCTTAGTCCGTCTGACCTTTACTTGGTGAACTTAGGAAGCGTTCTGTGAAACTTCCATTAGAGCCCGCCGTCCCGCGCGACAGTGATCGTGGACCTCCAGCACAGCAGACCAGAAGAGTGAAAGGGATGGCAGGCGGTCGCCGGTGCCGTGGCTAAAGGTATTCGTAGAATGCGTGATCTGTATCGGGCGGGGGGAGGGGAGCGGGGACGCTTTCGGAAGCGGTGGCAGCTCCCATCGACTCCTGGGTTATTCTTCCTCAGGCCACTGCTGCTCGAGCTACGTATCAAGCGAGCTAGTTTTTTCTGTCCACCGCAACGCACGCCACACACTCGTTAAGCCCGAGCGAACACGAGGAGTCGCCACTAATAAATTACTGTTTTTTACTGCAAACTCAACAGTCACCGCCGCGCAGCCGAGTAATTTATACGTTAAAATAAACATAAATCATCAATAGTCGCGACTCCCATCGCCCGAATACAGTGAGTACTACTTGCATGACCTATTTCTTAATTCAAAGGATCTCTCTTAATTTTAAATCCTGAATCAAATTTCATCACAAATAATCATAACATTAGTCAATGATTTTAAGATGGCATATATGTTTTTAATAGTTATGGACAAAGATTAGGAGAGATATATCTTGGAATTTTAATTCAAATATATTTTATATAATTTTAAAACGTATTAGAAAACCATTCATCAGTCATTTCATTTGCATTTCATCATATCATTTCACACATTCAAGTCAAGTGGTATCTACATAAGTACAAATAATCTGACTCGTATACAAACATGTACACAACATACATAATCTGATTACTTTTTGATCGTATATTAAATTACCTAAGTGCTGAAATTAATTTACAAAAAATATAAACACGCTGTATAAGTATATAAATCGTTTGTTATAAACAAAAATCTATATCATTACTGTCATTTAAAATGAAATCCATATAATTACGTAATAAACCCAACGGAATGATACATAGAATCCTAAATTATGATTATTAAAAAAAATGTATATCCAATCCTTTCAAGTTTCAAAACATAAATATGATTTGAACACTCATTTCCATTATTATGTAAATCGGTCCTTAGCGCCTCTCTCGGCGCTAGGAACCACAAAAGGACGTCTAAAAATATTGTCATTATAAGATTATTATTTTTTTGTAAAAATTCATGCACCCGGACCGTACCATTCACTGTCCGATAGTGACCATTTTGTAACGATTTATGGTTTATTTAACAATAAAAGAAGAATGGTTGTACAAAAAAAGCTCACAGAAATTTTTAAGGGCAACTTTAATATGTTGCTTTTGTGATTTTTAAAGTTTCGTATAGAAACGCATCATTAGACACACGTCTTTTGACACTCCTTTGATATTATGTTCCCATGGGATTTTTACGGAATATAAAGCAGTTAAAATGTTTTTATCTTTGTTAATATTTAATTGACATTGTAGTGATAGTTTTAAAAGTATTTTATAAATAGGCAACATTTAACACGCAAACAGTACAAGAATCATGCTCGGTATGATTAACGTAATTTGTAATGGAGTTAGTTAAGTTATGCTACACCGAACCTACTTGTGACTTTTTATTTTTTAGATAAACACGTATAATTGTTTGTATTCGAAATTTATAATTATCAGTAGAAACTAAGATTTCTCTTTAATAAAGGAAAAATAAAAATATTAAATTGAAGAGAATAAGGTATTTCTACCATTTTTATACTTTAAAATTACTTACCTACTGCTTTTTAAAAGAAGTAAAATAAAATAACTCCAAAAAAGTTGATTGAAAGGAATCTTAATAAAATCATTGGTTTTAAATATTAAGCAGTCACAGTAAAGCTGTGGTAAATTTACATTTGTAATTAGAGAGAAGGATTCTTTTATTGTTTTACCGAAGCTATAGATTTGTTAAACAACAAAATGTCAAGATAAAATCAGAACAAGAAAGGTGAACATGTATATTCATAATTCTTTCTATACTGATATTTAGAAAAAAACTTTATACAATAACTATATATGGCTATATTATGATAATAGGTATACATGAAAAGCAGGTATAAAAATAACGTCATAAGATAAAGATTGCTTTTTTGGGGGGTTTATTAAGGCACTTTTCTTTACCTATTCGCTAATGGTGTGTAAGTCTTGAGTGATTCGCTTTGTCGCATTTAACGAATCAACAGCATATTACAGTATTAATTAGCGTTCTGGTAGGTTTATGAAGGAAATATAACTCTCTCAATAGAATATCAATAGCCTTTTTTTTATAGCAGCATTTATTGTAGATTATAATATTTACGATAAGTTGAATATTCTGTTACCGAATTCGTAGTAAAAAGCATCGTTTTTAATACATTTATAATCCATATACCTACCAGTGTAATAAATAAAGCATATAGTCAGACTGCTTTATTTTGAAATCGCGCATAATTTCACGTTTATTACGTGTATATACAGTGTGAAGTTGGTTCTTTAATGTCACTTAGCATTGACACTAACGACCTATGCTAATTTCTAAACGACCTTCTCCATTAATTGTATGTAAATCTATGATATTTTTTATAAGGTAACAAATTATAGTTTTTATACGTTTATTAATTTAATATTAGACACTGAATAACATGTGTTGGCGGGCTTCTGGTCTAAGTGCGTAATTCAGTAGCAGGTTTGAAACACGCGCCACCCGTGCAGACTCGCCAATTGAGGCAATCTTGCATATTTAGAATAATTATGATGATGCGTTATTCATATAAATGCCGAGAATAATATGTTTATTAAAGATAATGAAACGATCATCGGACCGTGTAAATTGCCTCGGGTTTCCTTTATGTCTGCTTGTATTGTTTTGTTTATTACTAGCTGTGTGCCCGCGGCTTCACCCATGTCTCACTGCGTTTTAATTCTTTTATACGGAACCCTAGATATTTTCCTAAACAAACTTTAGTATGCTAAGTTATAGTAAAAATATTTCTCATAAGTTCAAATACTTGCCCGTAAAACTCTGCATTGAATCGGATTTTATTACATTTTTTATGAGTTTTAACTTTTTTACGCGGAATCCTAATTATTTTCGAAAATTAAAAGTACCCTAAGTTACCCGGAGTAAATTCAGCTGTCTACTACTGTCTATAAATTCATTGCGTAATATATAACCATAAACGTATATATTACATTAGATTCAAATACAAATATTTTGTGAGGCGGTTTTTTTTGTTTTATAAATAATGTATAAAAAAATCTCCGCTCAATGTAATTTCTTAGTCAATATACGGTCAGCATTATTGAGGTTTTTTTATTTACATTTTTATCATGGTATTTGTTGAATCCATTTGTCTATGCTTATTATACATAGAAAGAAGTACTTTTTTTATGTGTTTATATGTTTTTGTATTTATATGTAATTATTTTTATGTGTTTACTCATAAACGAGTTAATCGATTTTGAACATTCTTTCACCTGTAGAATAGTTACACTATAACCAAGTAATAGGTTACAGTTTTTTTACATTAGGGTTTTTTATCGCTAGTCTTTTATGTTTAAATATAGTTTATACATGTGTTAATATCAACGTCGAATGTATCTTCATGTAACGTTTCTAATATTACCCGCGTGTCAATTAGTAAAAGCTTTATTAATATACGTTATGCGAGTACCTACGTGTTTAAAACAATAAAATCAAACAACAAACGTGTCCCTGTTTAATATTCTGTCGATTGGAATATTTTTTAATATCGTTTCTGTACGGCGTTACTGGACGAGGAGGACTCACTGCGGGACGTCCACGTATCCTCACTAGTCGCTTTTAACTTCGCCGAACCGAGTCCCCTCTCTACGTGATGAACGGCTGTGCTGATTTGCATAATCAATAATATCCTTTTACGAAATAAATGAATACTTTATTGTTTTGATTGTTTATTATGATTACGGTTTAGTTGGTTGCGGGTTCGGATTCCGCATCGATGGGCGTATATTAGAAGACGCATTTCCTATAAATTAACCTACAATTTTCGACGAAGGAAAACATCGTGAGGAAGACATAGCATGGTGATAGGGTGTTTTATTATAATGCCCGCTTCAAGTTTGAAAACCTGTCGCCAAGCGTCAGTAGGTATGCTCCGGCAGCATCACCTGAGAATCAGTACCACCAGGCGTATTGTGCTTACCATCCTGGATCACATCGTCACTTAAAATGATGTGGGATTTTGATCAAAGCGCCTGTGCCTATATCTATAGATAGTACAAAATAGATAACTTTTACATACAATTTGGACATTGCTAGTAAAAAGACTATTAAAATTATTAAATTTCAATTACTTTAATTCTATGCGTTGAAATTCAAGTTACAGTAGTAGGCTCTTGTTTTTTTTATATATTCCATTGTTTAGTAAGACCGTCTTGTTACAACACATGTCGAAAAAGCAGTGTGGGACTTTGGGAACGTTATTATTTAAATATTTACGGTCATTTTATATCATAAATTAAAAGCTTCTTATAATCGAATTGTATATTTTTTAAATTTATTTCATTTTCTTAGATTGACACAGAACGTACTATATTTTAAAATTAGAAGTTACATATATTTACATATCAAGTAAAACCTTAGTCTTTTTGGAACAAGCAGCCCTATAGAATTTGTTTTGTAGAATTGAATAGTCAAATACTTCGAGTACCAACTAAGCGATGCACGCTATAACCTTTATAATAACAAATAATAATCGAAATTTGCGGCAGGGTACAACTTTTTGATTAGAAAGAAACTCCCAAGAGTTAGGCAAAGTGGTCATTAAGCTCGATAAGTTTATAATATGTGAGATTCTTACTCACTAAAACCTTAGGGCATTCCTCTACCACATGACATGGGAATCGCTAACGTTTACATCCGAAACACCAAAAGGTGTCTGGTACATAAGGGTCCGCCGCGTTCTCAGACAAACTTCACTTTTTAAACACCAGTGTCTAGTGTCTATCATAACTTGGTTAATGTCACATAGATTATTGAGATCCTGATTTTGATTATCTCCTGATAGAATAAAGTATTTCTCTGTGAGGTATTTCTCTCATAATAAAAGGTTTTTATTCAATTGGCTCAGCCCAAACTAATTCCGTTCTGAGCACCACCCAGAAGGGACTAGTTAGTCTTGCAGTAAGATTTCTTCTCGTTAGAAAATTATAGATTGGGTCACACCCTGGGGCTCCATTCGGGTGCGGCCCAGTACGTGCCCAGGCTCATGCATTCAACTCCAACGCGATACTGTATCACAGTAGTACAATACGCATTATAGTGCATCCGTAGTTTTCCTTGACCACTATGTGTTTAATGTGGAGCAAATTCCGCGGAATGTATGCCACGGGTAGCAGCTCTAGCTGAGGTTCGTACCACTTTGGTGTCCTTGCACTAGTTAACACTGTGGCCTAAGCACTCGCCTCAAATGATCGGTGAGGCTGTCAATGCTCTTCCGATCATCAACAGCATTTAGTCAGTTCGAACAACAACAGAGCAGAGTCATATAAATCGATTTACTGGACTGGTTTCATAATTCAACCCCTTCATATAGGTATATAAGAATTATGAAGTGCATTTATGTAACAAATGAAAACATTACAATTAGGTAACAAAAAAACGAGAGAGAGAGAGAGATTTGTAAATAAAATACCTTTTAACACATAACGTGTCATCAACAAAGCACACTAACGCAACAACAGGAAACTTTTATTTGTATGAGATAATGACACAAAGGTTGGTCGAGTTTCGGGCTAAGCTTATCTGTTAGTAATCTGGGGCAACAATAGATAAACGAATTTCTCGGGATGTGTTAAATATTAACAAATACAGAGAGCGAGGTTTTCGAGGGCCAACAAACACAGTCACTTATCACATTTATTCTCTACTTTGTACATTAAACAAAATATTGTTTAAGTTCAAAATATTGTAAACATTTCCTCGTTGTTATAAAACAAAATAGATTTAAAAATTTTAAAGATCAGATTTGTACCTAGATAGTATTATTGTAAGAGAGATCAATGCACACGAGTTACTATATCTAGGAATAATATTGTATTTTCTGTTTCCTTCACGTTTGTTTATTAAATAATTCTTTAGTTTTTATAACATATATATTTGACACTACATTAAATTAAATTCTATATAATATTATCAATAATATAATCACAATTTATGAGCATTGTCCACGTACTCATAACAAAAGTTAAGCCTTCAACTTACTATGTATAAATATGTACGAATGTAATGTTCCTTTTGTAGTTAAATCGCTTGATAAATGACTCAAGTGGGCGACGTGTAGATACCTTATCATCTATTTGCACACGGCAATTATTGCTTCGTTGAAGCCTTTCATGAGTTCTTTGACGATTTCCCGACGATCTGATATTTACTGTATTATGTGCCTATTTCTGTGTGTATACCTATATAGTTATCTATAGATTTTTTCGTATATATGTCTATAAACGTTTTAATTTATTATTTATTAACAATATCAACAAAAACGCTAACTTTTTTGAACTCTTTTATCAGCCTCAGTTGACTTTATTGATTCGACCATATGAGCGACTGGACAAATTGATTCAATTTAAATTATGCTGTCTATAATGAAAATTATCGATGACGGATTTTGTAACTTATGTAAGAATAAAATGCAAAATCATATAGACAGACAACTTTATGAAGGAAACGGCGTATACGAAACAAAGCACGTAGGTATCCATTCACAAGTTAACCGCGTCCATTGAGATTTATTTGTTGTTTGTAAAACCCAGTTCACACCGGCGCTATTTAGCAATAACAAACGTTGGACAAATATCCGCTGGCCATTCTTAGTAGGTAAGCGCCACAAGTGATTTGACTACCTGCCGTTTTTGCGATGTGTGTTTAGTAAGTCTTTTGGCTATTTAGGTTCTTTGTTCGGACTTCGAGTGTTTGATAGATGTTTGTTCCAGATTATTGTTTGCGGCTTTGCTGGATCAAATTGTTGTATTTGACGGCAAAAAGAATTCGAATTATATCATTTATTTAATGTGTCGAGTACCCATAAAAATTAAACAGTAGAAAGACAATAGGAAAACAATGGAAAGCTGGCATAAACGCCGGGAAGGTGCTCAAGGGGTTAAATATAACTTTGGCATTAGGTAAATAGATCAGCACTAAAATAGGTAAAATTACGGAGGTGGTAGTTATTCAAATACTCGCGTGGGTATATCTGTTACGCAATAGCGATTACCCAATCTAACAGTTAAAATCAGTATTAACAAAATCCCATGTTAAAGATGTTAACGTCTGTAAAGGCACGTTTGCATCCCACGAGAAAAACGCCGCGGGCGATAGAAAGTCCCACCTACGCTGTTCGCTCACGCGCTCGCGCTCTGGTAAATAAAAAATTGAATAAGAGTTTTTTTGAACGCTCTTCGTCAATTCGCTGCCGTATTACGCTGAGGGGGGGCGTCCCGCCCTCTGATTGGTGCACAGTAGCTGGATCATTTTGTTTTTCACTGCGCACTCAAGACGGTATGTGGATCTAATTGATTAAAAGGAAGGCGGCGGCTTTTTTGTGATAATTTACTTTAATTCTCACACGATATGCTCCATATTATGTTGCATTTATTATTTAATAGTTTCTATATACAATATTTCGAAGTCATGATTATTTAAGTAGGTAGTTTTCTAATTACACTACAGAGTGAATTCGGAAAATAGTTGCGATATCTTATTATAGTGTACCTAAATTCCATTTGTACTGGTGAGATATTTCCTATTTACTATTAAATTTCAATATTCAATGTTTTTTGGCGTCATTATACATAAGGTATGTATCATACCTATAATAAAAAATTTTTTAAGAAGAAATACCCTAAGTCATTTACCAATTAAATTATTGATAAATTTATTTATAAAGAATCGTAAACGTGTTTACGAAAATGTTTTTAGATTATATAGGAACCAATTAAAGTAAAAAGATTATTTGATATACCTAATTGGTATATTTTTGATTAACTCGTCTAACAATTTATCTATTAATATAAATCAAGAGATATTAATAAGTAAGGATTCCGTGTAGATCTTTAGCTGTTAGTCTAGTACGTGGACATAGCTATACATATGAATGATAATTTCTTCTAAAATTAATTCTAAAAGTAAACAAAAATATATTTTTATTCATTTCTATTTACATGTTTTACCTACACCCAATGATTGGTCGCTGCGTAAACCAGTAGCCTGCATTCACACATACGTGGATGCATATAAAACCATGTGTGGGCTTATTTACGAAGCTACCGTGTATGGTGGGGCCCGCCCTGTCCGGAGGCGATTTTTGTTTACTCGGGAACGTTTTACCGTGGTTTTGTTCGCCTTGTGTATAAGCCCAATTACACTTATATAATCGGAGTGTTGTATATTGAACTTGAGTTTTAAGAAATGACCCTGCAACTTTGAAGTTTTATAATTTCCAAACTAATATTTTTCAACATGTTATTCGACAATCGAATCTACTTTAGAATAATAGAACATCTTCATATGAACTTATTTTGGTCAATATACTTTTATTTCTTTAAAAATATCTCTATAGAGGCTTCTCCTCCGTATAAATAGGATTGAGTCAATATGCGTGTCATATTGTGAATTCGGCATTTTGTTACTTTTATCTCGTATGACGTCGTGTAATTACCTATTACATAAGTATTAATTGGGGTGGTGGGAATATTCTTTTCCATTTTTGATAACACGGAGATGGGATTTTGAATGGAGATTGTTTAAGCTATTTACTTATTTAAAATTAAGGAAATGCTTACGCAACGATAGGAGGTAAGAGATTTGCTAGTTATTGCTAAAAAGGAGATAGCTAACGGTCCTTATATTAGACATCGTAAGTAGTGGCCTAACTATACCATCTGAGGCCCGTGGCAAATTTGTTGAATGGGCCCCCAGTAAAAATTGTCACGTTGTAATTTGATTTTAATAAATCACTAAAGCGTTCAAATATTTCGTCGTGTCTAACTTTAATTGAATAAGACGAGAGTCTTAAGGGACCAGGTTGTGTTGCCAGTAATATGACATATGACACCGAAATGTGGGCCTGATAAAAAAGTTCATAGTTGCTCAATGGGCAATGGAGAGGGCTATGCCTGGAGTTTCACTGTGTGATCGAATCAGGAATGAGGAGATCCGTAGAAGAACCAAAGTAACTGACATTGCCCGAAGAATTGCTAAATTTAAGTGCCAGTGTGCTGGGCACATTGCTCGCAGGAACGATGCCCGATGGGACCAACGGGTTCGCGAATTGGTACCACGCACCGAAATACGTAGCGTGGGTAGGCCTCTCACAAGGTGGACCAACGACATGGTGAAGGTCGCGGTAATCTGCTGGTTGCGGGTGGCGTAAGACCGTTTGTCGTGGATATCTTTGGAGGAGACCTATATCCAGCAATGAACGTCTTTCGGTTGAATTGTTGGATGGAACTTTAAATATATTTATTTATAATTTGTACTAAATGTTGTTTAAAACGTTAGGATACTTCTGAGCTCGCGACTTCGCGGGCCAGGACCCGTGGTGTTTCGCCACTGATCGTACATGATCTGATTAACTAATTAACTCAATTATGATTAAGATGAACTATGAATCCCATAATATATTATCTTTAAAACTGAACTGAAAATCTATGATTTGATCTACTTACTTACTGTTTAGTATTGAATGTTTTTGCCAAAGATACAAAGTTACTTCAATTATTATAAGAGATATTTCTAAAGATTTATATACCTGATAATATTCTTTAATTAGTACATTTAAAAAGTACACATAGATGTTTAAATACATCGTAGAGGCCGCTCAGACGGGCGTGACACTGCCTCAGGCTACTCGACTCTACTATATATCAGCTCAGTATGAGATACTGCGTTGTATAATCGAACAGGGAATGTCGTGAAGTATCTCTATGTAGTGTTTTATTTTGTCTTTATTTTTGAGAATAATCTGAAAGTTATCCCTTCGAATCTTGTTTTATTTGTGACAATTATTAATATAATAATTGAATCGTTTTTATTGTCTTATTCATTCTAATGTTTATTTATTTATTAGTTTACAATAATTGTTACATCTATTCATGCTGTCTAGTATGCAGATATTAGTTAAATCCAACATTGTGATGTAAAATTTATCAGCAAGCACAGCTTACTTAAATTATGTTATCCACTTAAGTTAGCTTCCATAATTAATTATCTATTAGTTATAACATCAAATAACTATTGGAGTCTACATATTTTCAATTGTACGTAATTAATAGTAATATAATCAAAATGTAAGAATTAATACGGGTGTCATTATTTGATTTTTTATAAACAACGAAAGTCAAAACTAAAAGCAAAAACTTTAATATAAACATTTTTTTTATAGAGATTGAATTAAACGTATGAAGCAATACAGAAGAATACACAAATTATCTAATATACATTTTAAAGAATGTCTAGTACATTCTAAAATAAAGTTGTCAACATATTTTTTTACAATTAAAGACGTCTCTATGCATCGCCTTCTTCCATGCGCAAGCGCATACCGTTCCTGTGGGAACGCGTAGGATATAAACCGCTTTGTTTATTTCTGCTCACTCGCTCATCTCTCCTGTGTTTTATAATTTGGTCGTGGCTTAGCGTGGACGATTTAAATTATTACGTCACTATTATGTTAATAAGCTCAAGCAAAAATATATGCTAAGCCTCGACTAAAACAACGCGTGGGTTATGAGAATGATTATTTTATAAAAGGCCACTATTATTGATAGACGTGGTTTTTGTACTTTGAAATTTTACTAATATTATTGCGATTATAGCCTTTGTATTTTATTAATGAAAGCAATGAACTGCTTTGTGGAATTTAAAATCTCTGTTGTCCAAATAAATAAAAAAAACTAAGGTTTATCTTTACGTCATTCTTTTATTTTTAAACTGAAGGTTATTAGTTTTTATAAGAAGGTAATTTCAGAAAATAGTTAATTCGAGAAGTTGGAACCTTTAAATATGTTTTAATATCATATTTATTAGTGAAATTAACTAAAAAAAAGGCTATTTTTAAATGCTATTGGTATTTCTTATTATTTTATTTTTATGTAAATTTTTGTACCAGTTGAAATGTTTAAAGCATGTGCTTCCAATGTATTCACAAATCTGAAGTAAGAATAGGTGTAGGTACACTACAATGATGCAGCTAATATTTCGAATTCCTACGAACTTATAGAAGACGAGCAAACAATAGTGCCGTCCCTTTCTTTAATAAACGAAGATTTTATCCAGGACAAAGATGCATATAGGTTATTGTTTAAAAATGTCAAATAGAATGATAAACATAAAATTTTGTTGTTGAAATGAGCGAGCAATGCGCACGCGCCTTACAATGACGTTGTAA
Organism: Samia ricini; assembly: GCA_014132275.2. Lineage (NCBI taxonomy): Eukaryota > Metazoa > Arthropoda > Insecta > Lepidoptera > Saturniidae > Samia > Samia ricini. The sequence goes on from AP028159.1 coordinate 10,383,588, forward strand.
TAATTTTATTCAAATGTGGGCGATCGTAAGGTTTTATTATATTTTTTTTTCTTTCATCAAAGGAAGCTTAATTTATGATTGTACTCATTTGTACCCTTTGAATTATAATCGAAGGTGGTATTTTGATGTTAATTTATTGATTGTTCGTTGAATTTGAACCATAAATAGGGGCTGTTTGTTAAGAAAGAAGTCCTCGATTTTTATTCTTGAATATTTGCGTACTATGTATAATAATATTACTGTGTCTGTTATGTAACGATTGTTAACCTTAAAAGTAACTTATTTGTATATTTACAGTATGTAGCCTTTAATAGGTGAAATGATAAAGAGTGTAGGTATAATTACTTTAAACTGAATAGAAATACCTAGGTGAAAAAATCGTCATATGTTTTATGGTTATAATTAATTTCTTATAAAAGTTCAAACTGCAAAGCAAGATATCTTAGGAGTTACATGAAGTTAATGTATTTCAAAAATAGTTTATTAAATATTCGTCGTATACCAAAAACTTGACATATGTAACAGTTTGTATGAAATTGTTAAAAATTAGTAATATTATTTATATTTGAAATAATAATTTGCTTGCTCTTATTGCGATATATAAAGTCGTATGCAAGAATCGCTCATCGCATTGAAGTCATCGTCACAGTTTCTTTACATATAAGCACCTATTTTAACAATCTCGATATTCTGTTAAATATATCTATTGAAAATAACTTTCATTTGATTTCAAAACTAAATTAAATTAAACTATATTTAGAAGATATGGAATAAACTATGTTGATACTAATATTAAGATATTCAAATATTTTTATCTTATAATTTATATTACTCGGGAATATCTGGATCCTACTTTATATTATTTTCCTATATTTAAGAATTATTATTTAAATAAACTTCAATTACATAGGTAAAACGCAATTTTCCTCATCCTAGCTTTAGTAACAGAATATTATTTTAAAATTACATTGCCTTTTGTTAACAGACGATAATAAAGATTTAATAATAGAGATAATTACGAGAATAAAAAGTAAATAAGTACTTCAAATGGATTTATATTCATATTGAAATCTCAGCAGTTAAACTGTCTATAGCAGGTAGGTAACATATCGGTGCCTTAAAGTGTTGCATTTTAATTGCAAACTGTTGTTACACTGTTGCATACAATCGAATAACAATTTATAAGTTGCAAGCGCTTTATTGTATTGGTTTGTGGAATTTTGCGTAATTAAGTCCGTCGTAGTGGCAGTTTTTGTTGATAATTATTAATAAGATGTGCAGTTTTTATGTACACGAGAAATTCTGAACAATGATAGTAATGAGTTGCAACGAGTTTGTTGTTAAGGGGAATATCTGTTAACCTATGTTCGGTAATATGTTTGTAATTTTATTGTTGTTTTTAATTTTTATTTTTGAAGTATAAATAAGTGTGCGCACTGTGGTAGAAATCTGACCACAATAATTATTGAATATTTTCAATATTCTTTTTTGGTAAATAACATAGAATGCATTCAAAAAACCGGTTGCAAACTAAGGGGAATTCTTAACTTTAATTATCTACGGGTTACCTATACATTTTCCTTGTATCTATAATGTAAAAGTTACATATCCTTACTTCATTCATTCGTTCAACCATAAGAGGTCCACTGCTGGACATAGGTCTTCCCGAATAAGGGGGGATTGCCATAATCGCTACACTTGGCAGGCGGGTTGGCGATCGCAGTCAAATGTGTAAGCCTATTAAATATTTTAGTATTTCGAAATTAGTTAATTCAAATTTTAGATTACCTGTATGGATATTTATTGTATATATTTGTAAATTAATTAAAATATTAGTATGCCAAGACCAAAAAACGAATTCTTGCTAACATCTTCTTATGTGATGCCATATAAACACTTACTAATGTCTTTCTATGTATAATAATTCTAATTACAACTTTGTAGTTGTAAATTTGTAATCATAACATTCTTTCAATATTACACATACCGATACGATGAATCAACAAGCATTGAATTTTAATAAGCGAAGTAACCTAGCCATTAAATTATATCGGATGGGATGATCTCTCTCAGAGATTAAATTAAAAATAAAACATAAAAAAATTGCAAAATGTTTGATACCAAATTGTTGTATTATCGGGTTAACTCTTGTTAATTTCCGTATAAAATAAATAACGGTTGTTAAATATTCGTTAAAATGGTGCCACCGGCATTCATTTATAGAATCCTCTTAATTAACTCTTACACTTACTGAGTCAGAACTTTTAAGACAAACCTAACCGCAAAGTGAAACTGCGGTGACTCATGAATTTATCATAATAATTAATAGGTACGTACTATACGTTTTACCCGACCTCGATTATTATTTATTTTCCAAAAAAAAAAACTATGGTTCGATTTATTTATGATATGCGATAGTAATCTTTTGAGATTTTTATGGAATTTTTAATTTTAAGATTCATCTTTAAACAATGGAAGTTAATAATCATTTAATTAGAAACTTATAGATTTTGACAGTAAATTACATCGTAATTGATGTGTTTATACGAATAGATTAAATTACGCATCGATCAATTAATGGTGGATGGAAAATATTTGGTTAATGGATTTTATTACTTATTTAGATATCTTTGTAATAGGTATCCGTTTCGTTATATGTTATGTTTAATTGTCTGTCAGTCTGTTAGTTGGATTATAATTTGAGAAACATTGAACCGATTCCGGTATATAATTATTTTTAAGGAATGAATATTTTCTAGTCGGATTTAAGTATGTATTATGTTACATTAGGTAAGTGAAGCAATGGTAGCTCACTGATAGTGTGGGCTTACCGCGGCAATGGACGTAGGTTCGAATCGACTTATTCTACTTTATAATGTGCGCATGACAATTTGTGCCGCTATGTTACGATCTGATAATCTAGCTTTCGGTAGGTGAAAGAATTTTTAAAATTGATAGAGTAGCTTATGTATAAGAAACAAAACATAAACTTTAATAACTTCAAATGTATTCTAAAATCCTTTGTAACATAAATGGCAAAAATTATTTCTATATTACCCATGAAATTATTATAAAATAATACAATTATTACACATTTTCAACGTTAAACACTCTTGTATTTCTCGAAGCGTGACGTTTTCATTCCTAAGTATTCCTATAAGATATTTCGTTCAATTTACTCAGTTTTTACGTCAACACATTTTGCACGTAACCATTGATTCCGGGAATATTTATCATCGTCAATGTATTTCCATGCAACACCTATGAATATGTTAAGAAAGTCATTGATACACAACAAATAATTGTGACAAATATGTTTCTTGAAAATGCTCGGCATTACGCTTCGAGGAAGGGATTTCGAGGATTACCGGAAGGGCCTTTACAGCTTCACTGTGACTTTGGGGGCGATTGCTGAAGGCACTCAGCCGCAAAAATGTAATTAGCACAAGAGTTCCCAAAGTGGTTTGGAGCTCGGCTTCACCACTTTGTTAACCGTGAGTGTAGGTAAGGCCTAGGTATAGGGGATTAAAAAAAATATTATAAAAAAAAAAAAACCCATGATATTAAATATATATATTCCAATAGTTCAAGGGGCAAACCGTCTGCCGTGACTCATTTTAGTCATCATGTATGTTTTGATGATTTTGACATCACAATGCCTACAGTTAGGTCGTATGAGTAATCGGAAGATCCGTTTGGACTTAATATAATATATGGATAATGATATTATATAGTCATTTATCTATACTTCTATACTAATAAATAAAATTGAAGTGTCTGTTTATAATATCAGAATAACAACTTTTAACTAAATACATATGAATGTACCAAATTGTTATTGCCCATATATTGTGTTCCTGACATACGGCTCTCAATAAGTTTTACTATGTCATAAAAAAAATACGTAACTCACCCAATTGTGATAAATGCAATAGAGTCGAAGACATGCATCACGTGTTGATGGAATGCGTCCGGAACAAAGCAGAGAGGGAAAGACTTGTAGTTCACCTTGGTCTCAATATATGGGATTAGGGTACTTAACACGGAATCATTACAGAGTCAAATAGGGCGGACGCCGTATCGGTATACTACCTAGTTGCCAAATAATTAACATTCAATTTAGAATATATTTACAATGAGGCCAGCGTAGCCCAATGGGTTAAAGAAAACAAATTATTGTAGGTAAATAAAATAAAGACAAGTATGAAGGATCAAGTATTACGTAGGTAATATTTCAGACATATTTCAGAATTTTGAGAAAAACGAAACAAAAAGTAAATAAGTAAACATTACTTGCGCATTAATATCCCTCACCAGCGGCCATGTTATCAAAAATAAATAACGCATAGACCAACTCCCAACCCATTGATGCTTAAGCTATAATTGAAAGGCCCTTTGAATTTTGAATTGAATAATATTTAGTATACCCACGCACATGGAATGGACACACTCAGAACGGTAGTAGTCGCATGCGGAGTGGAGCCATTTCAAGTTGGTCTTAGAAGGCACCTCCGTGTCGCTTACCATATATGTTTATATTTTGGCTTCTATATTAAGCGAGTTTTTGTATGAAACTATTACTCTATGCCTACATAAATTTTTTTTAAATTATTTATATTTAATTTATAGACTTGGGTTCACCAAGAACGTGTCAATCCCATCGTAACTTAAACTTGACAATCTATAACTTAATAATAAGTTATACCCACAAACTTCCACAAAATAACGGCTTTTATGTTTGCAGGCAAAGCCAAAACTTCATAAAAGGTAGCTAGATTCAATAGGGTCAAAGATTAAATTATTTTATTACAGTGTTTCTTCAAGTAGTCCACACGATTAACAATTTGGTGATTTTTTTTAATAGAAAAGCAAACTTGTTGATATGCATATTATGTCCGGAAAGTAATTAATACGAGATTCAGATTTAATTTTTGTTAAAAATTCGGAATAACCTAGTCCAATTATAATATTTGATCATGTCTAAATAACGTATTTATTTTATTCACTTATTCTGTTGTTGTTTTTTTTTATAAAATTAAACACACTACCAGACTTATGCTTAACCTTAAAATTATCTTTATCACATTAAAACATAAGCCTCCGTGAGTCGTTTGCATCTTTGACTTCTGTCCGACAATGTTTTTAACGACTGATGCGACCAAGAAGCGTGACCGTCTTCGTTTATCAATAGTTACCATCGCGAGAGAACCTAAAGCTCGTTGTCTGTTAGATACGACAAACAAAAAATAAATAAATAAACCAACGTATTACTAACCACCATACAAGGTATGTCTGGAGTAAGCACTGAGATTTGTTGATTGCTGAATTTTTTGCGCATCAAAACGCGCGGTACGTTTCTGTGTCGTGATGTTTGCAATGTTGATTTCCTATGATGGCGAATTTGTCTCTGTGGTGCACTGTGGGTGATCGACAAATATTCTACTTTCAACTAACAGTGTTCGCGGCTCTGTCCGAGTGGAATTTTGTGTGTGTAAAATGTTGACTATTCACTCAATTAAATCTCTTAAATAATCGTTGCTTTAATGAAAATATCGCAAAGAATACAACGGTGGAAATTTTGTATCGACTTTATTCACTATTATCCTTATAATTTTACTCTATATTTTGAAGTGATGATGGAGCAGTGGATAGTGTGGCCGGATTCCGGGTCAATCGACGCTGTTCCGATCCCTCCTATCGAAGTCTAAAATCGGCCTGAGCTTTCGGTGAGCGAAAACATCGTGAGGAAACTATGGCATGGTGATAGGTGATCCTCTAATGATGCCCGCCTGGGTAGCTACCATCCTCAAGTTTTATAACCTGTCGCCAAATTCCAATAAGTGTGTCCCGGCAGCATCACTTCAAAACCAGTACCTAGGTTTAGTGTGTTCACAATCCTAGACCACATAGTCACAGGTGAGATTGTGGGTAAAGCACTGGCCCTATATCGTATAAAAAAATAATACTACTTAATGTAATAAAACATATACTAAAACTCGAATAGATAATATGATTACGATTAAAAAAAATAATAACGTAAATTGGTTTCGTGGATCTCGAGTTATAAGCTAACCTACGGAGAGAGAGACGTTGATTTTTATATAATTGTTGAGAATAGGTATATTTTTTTTTTAAATGTGTCTTTATAAAATACAATTACGTTATATATAAAAGTAATAATTATAATTGAGGTTATATCACTGATCGGCTCATAGTTATTAGATAGATTATTTCTTCTTTAGCGGCGTTAAACAATTCTCTGTTGGGGCAAAACTTGCAGATTCGCGTGACTAATAAAATGTGACATTAGCTATCAACCTGCTGTCAACGACATGGAAAGTTTTATAATTTATCTATGATTAAAAAGGAATGTTAAGTATAAAAGCAGATTTCTAAGCTTTTGTGTTCTCACATCTAAAATATTTTCAGCTAAATACCCGAAAGAAATGTTCGAAACGATTACTACTAAAATTATTCCGTTAGTTGTCCGAACAACAAAATAAAAAATATTTTTCAAAGTTTTCACTTCTGTTGGCAGTTCCCAGGGCTGTTTTATTTTTATTTTCTAGGATGTTGACGCCATAACATTGGTAACACGACGATGTAAGTTTACCCCTGTCGACAATCGCTCAACGCCGCTAAAGATTTATTAAAGTTTCAACTATGAAATGTATGACTGTTGGGATAATTTGAATGGAGTTGTTACACAGCCATAAAACGGGGCCATAAGTGCCGCTTCACGGTCCCAAGAATTACATTTTATAGCTTCTTTAACACGCGAAATTTGAATATCGTGTTGAATAACTATACGCAGGATTTCAATGAATTACTATTGCCTTCGAGATCGGTTTCGTGTTTATTTATATACCTCTTCTACCTATAGTTATAAATTCGATTAATTACAATTGACCAATCTTCTGTGTAATTATTTAACAATTAAGTGGATTTCATAAATTAATTATTTCGTTGGAAAGTCGAAATGTTTAGTTTCTTTTCTTTTGTAACAAAAGAGTTGGTAAACAAAGGTGCCCGTTTATAATAATCCCGTTATTATGAAAACTGTATACCGAACACAAATAATGAAATTAAAACAATTAATTTTGCAATTAATAGTATGTAAATGATTACCTATCTTGTTTACTCATTGAAATTGTTTTTTTGATTATCGAAGTTTATTTATAACTCTCATTATAATTAATGAATATATTTAACCCCTTGAGCACTAATCTGGCGTTTACGCCAGCTTTCCATTGTTTTCCTATTGTCTCATTTTTATGGGTAATCGGCATATTAATACACAAAAAAACGAAGGTAGCCATGCAGACTGCCGACAGAAGTGAAAATTTCAAAAACTGTTTTTTTAATGTTTAAATTTCATAGTTTGTTATTTGAAATTATTAAAATAAACTTATATTTAACATATAACATTTGTCTGGATCTTACATCTATTAGCGCTCCGAGCAATAATTACGTAATTAGTAGATATATACGAGCAATAATTAATGTATGTAGTTCATTTATAAACAAAAACATACGATAGGCTGCGTAAGTACACATTTTATTATTGATCTCTGAGCAGCCAGCACTAAAAGGCCATCTTATACTTGACAACGGCTGATGTAATAGCATTGATAACTCGAATCTATAACTTTATCCCTTGCCGAGAATCGCTCAATGCCGCTAAAGAAGGTATCACTTCAATAACATTATTTAAAATAGATGCTTAATTTAAAAAAAATACAACCATCGTACCGTTTAAAGTAATTACACACGGAACTACTTATCCTAGAAAGCACACGCTACGGCCTCGGGGCACGGTAGTGTCAGAAGCCGAAAATCATCACCAATTTACTGGTAAACAATACCGATGCCCGAAATGATTGGGGGGGTCGTGTGTGTTTCGTGAGTGAAACACACGGTAGCGCCGCGAGCCACCGGCCGGTCTCGCTTTCCCACCGCGAACGACCAAGCGATATATGTGATTTATAAAAAAAAAATACTTTTCTGTGCTATATTCCGACAGAATACTGTTAATAAATTACTGTACTTGTACAAAGCGAAATTAACTTTGAGGTTATGTGATCGGATGTCGCGTTGATTAAAGTAAATTCCAGTCTTATTTCACAACTTAATGACTGGAAAATATTGATATGAAAACTAGTTTATGAATCTGACATCAAGCACCTAAAAGTATTATTTGAGAGAAAATCCTTTAGCCTTAAGTTGTTTTACCTTAATTATCGTCACTTAAAATAAGAGAAATTATGGTCAAAAAATAAAAGACAGCCTTTATATAGCCAAGTAGATAAAACCTACTTTTCACACGGAGGTATGCAAAAGATTTTTATTGAAATTTTGTTTGGCAGCTTTTATCTAAGGAACATATTAGCTCCATCGTACCCCGTTATTTATGATTTCTGATCAAAGGAAGTAATGGTGGGTTAATATTACTAAAACAAATAATCTCTTGGCTTCATTTGCACAAGGTTCTGATATACTACGACAAATCCCTATGTTTTGGTTTCTTAAATTTAGACTTTCCAACAACATTTTCTCTCAGCTCTTTTCTTGGCTCACTCCATTAGTAAGTGATGTACCTATATCATCATCAATTCATTTGCAAAAGATGAACGATGTAATATAAAAAAAACCGAAATGTAACTTAAATGACAACGAATTATTTCAAATATCCTATATAAATTTCGAGTTCTTAAATAATTTATATTTGTCACCGAAGCGAAGTTTATCGTATTTTCCCATGGCTGCACCGCTTGGCTACCTGTTCATTCAATGTGCGCACGTGGTGCCGTGGTGCCGTGGTGGGGGCGAGCGCGCCTTCCGCGTAACACTTTCAGTAGTTTCTGCACCCTCTCGCCGGCGCAGTTGCCAAACGCACCCGCTCTTGTTCGCACGTCAGTTGTCACATCTAGTCGCTTTAACTCATTGCACTTCTGCGTAATGCGCGTGATATTAGGTTTTTAATACGATATTTACTTGATAAGTGATTGTGGGTCGTGTGACACTATAGCTTTCACGCTATAGATTTTTTTCTTTATATCTCTGCTATTGAGAAAGGTGCGTATTTAGGTATAGATTTAATGTCTTTCCGTACCAAGTCCAAAACTTGTTTAATACTCTTTTTGTTTGTGTTTAAACATGGGTTTAAATGACAATGTTATTTTTTATTCGTTTGAAATATTAAAATTAAAGTTATAATTCTTTTGTCAACCATAATATGATGCTTTCGGTCTGGACGTTGTTTTTTACTTTAATAATATATAGCCTCTTTTACGAACTAAACAAACTTAGCGAGTGAGAAAAAAGAAACAGTTGGTCGCGTACGCAAACACCACACGCATTATCTACTGACAAATACACTGAAACATGAACTCTAACGCTCACACAATAAGGTCTACATTCCATACGCACACCACATTTGATAACTTATCATTGTACAGGCTCTCAAGCCCCGCCCGTCGTAAGCATCACATCTTAGTCCAGACAAAATGTTCGCCGTGATGCAAATTGACGAAGAGCACACACGGGATTTCAGACGCAAACTGCGCCCAAAATGCGAGTTCGTCTGCAAGTACTGCCAACGTCGGTTCACCAAGTCTTACAACCTTATGATCCACGAGCGCACCCATAAGAGCCCGGAGCTGTCGTTCAGCTGCGAAGTATGCGGGAAGAGTTTCAAACGTCAGGACAACTTGCGCCAACACAGGTGAGTCTTTATTTTCATACCCCATCCGCTCCTATTTAATTATTGACAATCGGTCGGTTTCAATATCGTAATCTTAACTTTTAGAGCGTGATCAAATAAAAAACAAATCGGTTTTTCTCACTAATCACAGACGCTGATTTAATATAGCAAAAAAAAAATGATGTTATTTCGGATTTCAGTAGGTTAAAACAGATTGAGATCGCTTATTGAAACCTGCCGAATATTTAAACTCGCTTCAGAATTTTATTTTATTTACATTTTCAAAATTAGCTGAATTATTTAAAAAAAAGAGTGAAATTTGAACAGAGTACTTGAAATAATTAGGAAACTAAATGGTTCGTTATATGGATTTTAAATACCTTTGAAATAATGATAAATTATAGATATATTTTTAGTTTATGTAATCTACTTTAGATATATTTTTTTTCGAATCAAACTACGGGTTTGCGTTGGATCGTAATTTAATTTAATGTTAAAAGTGAATGTAGCTGAAGGTAACTAGTTTTTTTTTTTTTAATTTTACGCTCTGCAGACTCTTTTTTCGGACTCATTATAAGATATGTTTAAAAAAATTTGTACAATAAATTCTTTTAAAATATAAAGGTACAAAAAACAAAAATGACTTACATCTATGTGAGCTGGATAACTATTTTTATTTTAATTTTTTTTTCCTAAACTACATGTATAGTTAACTAGTATGTTACACATATAAAGATATTTCTCGCATAAATGTATTGACAGATTTTTAACTTAACAACAATAGTCATCTAGCATTAGGAAATGCCTAATTAACTTGCTATGATATTATCATATTTTCCTTTGACGAGTGCACAACTTTTTATTAAATTTGTCCCTTCATTAACCGCCGTGATGTTCGAAAGGGTTGACACTGTGACATACTAGCTTAATTCCTTTCATACGTTTTATAAACGACAATTTTTCTGTTTGTCTGTCTGTTTATACAACTAACGAGTTGAATAATACATCGAGTAGATGCCACGGACATAATTTACGTGATTATTTTTCTTTCCCTTGCCAAATTTTGTATGTTAATAATTTTTTTTACAATTTTATTATACGCAACCCGTCTAAAGATAACTATTTAAGGTTTCATCGATATTGATTTAACCCATTATAGTGTTATAATTATTATAGAAATATTGGATAGTTCTGTAATAGGTTTTAAAGTAATCCTTTCAATCTATAAAACTCGTGGTTACCTCTCAACTCGGCGGTCAGGTGACAAGGCTGTGGTTGCTTTTGTCGACCTTTATTAGGGTCTGGTCGATCACGAAGGCACTGAGGTGTTCCCTCGATCAGCTGGATACTACTGTTACACAACACTGGTATACCACAGGCAAGGTACTATGAGACAGAGTAGAATGTTTGCACAATCTTCAGGTAAAATATCTACTGCACATAATTGTTAATTTTGAATTCCATTAAAAGTATAATGACAGAGACTAGAAAACCTGCGAAACGTATATGCAAAATTTGGTATTTCAATTGTCAGTCAAATTTATTAGTATTACTAGCTACTTGTGTCAAAATATAGATAGTACTGTAAGTACAATGAAAATACTGTTATAGTAGACAGTAGTTATAGTAACAATAGATTGCTCTAGAATTAATTCAAGTCATATTGCTCATTTTAAATTTATCTATTTCACGTCATTGAGAAAATATCAATTACAAAGTGGCTTCGAATTGAATCACTTCACAATAAAATATTGTTGTTTTATCTTGCGATTGGGTTAGGAAAAAATTAAAATTCTTTAAGTATTTCAACTGAATAGTATGTGTCATTATTTCTATTGAATTAAATTTACAATTTGACACGTACACATTCAAAATCGCATAGAATCTTTCGACTACTTTTACTAAATAATTTTCAGTTTGAAAGTGAAATCATGAATACAAATTATATTACTTGTACATATAAATACGTGGTGGACTGCCTCGGTGGCGCAGTTGTACTACGGTACGACTGTCGTTCTGAGGTCTCGGGTTCGATCCCCGAGCCAGGTCAAGTGATATTGGGTTTTCTACTAAGTATCGCCCGGAGTGTTGAATTTGTGCCCGCTATGACGACAGGCTCGCCCCCTGTCACATCTGGGACGGAACTAAGTTCGGTGAAATGTGGGTGCTGTAGTTCGCTATTTCACCTCTGCCTAACCCTTCGGGGATAACAGGCGTGTCCTTATGTTATGTTAAATATGTGGATCCCAACTCTATAATTTACTGAGTCCACACTGTTTTATTAAATGGTAATAAACGTTTTTACATATTATTTTTCAGTTATCTTCATTTGTTTGATTTCACAGTAGAAAAAGGATGTACGATTAAAAAAGTAGGCTAAATAATTTTGTTTGTGGTGTGGACATCGATGTTGTGCATTTGCTTGCCCAAACAACACCTAATTCAGCTTTGCGCCGAGTGAATACCCTGATGAGGAATGAATTTGTCGTGGCAATTTATTCCAGAATTCTATAGCCTTATAAGTATTGGTTCCTTATGGTCAGTCGAACTAGGCTTTTTGTAATGCCATCAGAGACCTTAGAATTCTGTTTCATCATTTTATTTATTTCTATACAATTAGCGTGCCCCCCGCTGCTCTATTCTAACTATTCTCTTTTTTTTTTCAAAAACTCTTCATAATTTCTTAGACTAATACATTTTTCTTAGTTTAGTTAATTTTCCTTTATTTATTCAACCCACTTTTTAATTATTCTTATCCTAAAACATTTTTCTTTTTCTTAGCCTAATGAAATCTAAACCACACCATAAATATTACATCCGCCTCAATGTTAATTTACTACTCCACCAATTTAATATCCATGCAATTTCAACTTTTCCATTCCTTATTTTTCTCGATACAAGAAATCGCGATAAGATTTACGGTCTTCAAATTCTTCCGGTTTGGTTTTTACCATAACTTTTCCATTGGGCGTGTCATAGCTAGCATTTAGCATTGTATGGTTGTATGGTGGTGCCGGCTAATAGTACCACCCCATATCTTCTCGTGGGTGTCGTAAAAGGCCAATAAGGGATGAACCAGGGGATGGGCAGCAGCATCCTCTGAGTACCACAAACACCTATTGCGATCGCCAACCCGCCTGCCAAGCATGGCGATAATGAGGAAGACCTATGTTCAACAGCGGACGTCTTTCGGTTGACTGATAATGTTTACGATGTCACACTTCATGTGTTGTTTCAATACATTCTTATACATGAGGAGTTTCCCTTAGACTTACTCTTCTTAAGCTCTGCGCTTAACAACACCATCAATTGACACGATGGTTTATTATGTTTATAAAACTGACACAAACCTAATTTTAGTAAAGTCTATTATTTGATCTCTGCACCACCCCAAGATTGACTGGCAGAGAATGCTTTAGCCATTAAGTCCATCTTTTTCCACTAAATATTAAAATACAGCTTCTGTAAAGACATGAAAGAAAGCTGCTGTAAAGACAGTAACGCTTGTAGTAATTGAGTTAACCCATCACTTATCTGATCCCTTATCAACCTTGTGAAATGTTTATACCACACGGTTTTATTATCTGTAGACGTGTTATAATTGTGTTCGCTAGAGACGACGATAAGCTCCTTTAAATCTCTTCCAGTTTCACTAACAGTTAAATACTGATTTGTTTTATCTTTATTAGAAATACTTTGTTTCTTTTTAAAATTTATTCTGGAGTTAATTTTGCTGGCTGTTTTAAACAAACTTGTTTTTTTGTGTTATTTTTTTTTTAAAAGTGAAAACGATAATAAGCGTAAAACAATTTTTGTATTGTGCGGTAAATAGATACATCTTTTAACATCATGTGGCTTTCAGTTAACATGCTGGTTTTTATTTGAAATTTATGATTTTACATGATTGAGTTTATTTACATAGATAAATGAATAATCTCTTTTACTGATCTGTGTTTTCCTGTTTTTTTGCCAACCGTTTCCGTTTTTTACATATACCGTAGACAATGTGTACCGGATAATTTTAATTCTATTACGAATACGTTGATTGCGAAGAAATCGTAACGCTCAAGAAAGTTTTCATATTAGTACTGCATGCAATAAACCAATATAAAAACATAGTAGTTTGGGTATAGATGGTGTGCGATCACCCTGTTTGCTGGGGTGACTGCTCCTTAAAATGAAATTACCAGGAATGATGTAGATATAAATTACAAACGATTAATTCGGTAATATATGTTCTGACTCGACAAAATACATTTTTCACAATCAAATATTTTTATGACAGAAGGATTCTAAAAATTTTAATGTTACTTAATTTGTAATGACCAGTACACAAAAGCAGTGGCGGCGATCGAAGCGCTACAGTACCATGAATTTGAAGGCTTTTAAAATCTTCCCTCTGCTTCGATGCGAATTTCCTGGAATAACTATTATACGATTGCTAACTAGTTTTCTTTCTTTTTTGTTTTTTTTTTTCAATTCTATTTTTTTTTGCTTAATACTCTTAATTGTGAATACTAGGTTATTATTGTTAATTGATTCGTTTAGGGATGTCTTCGTTCTTTTAATACACTAGTTGCTTCCGTATACAGTTGTCTTGTACGGTATCCAGATGACACTCCAACAACAGTTGTCAATTGTAATTAACATACAATGAGCTGGTAGCAACACAGCGACAGTGTCGTGACCCGATTCTAAACAATGCAGATTATATTAAATCTCGGAACATTGTAGTGAGTATTTTAATCTAAATAATATTATCTGCCTCTAGAATTTTATCGTAATTGTAAGTTGCAGAATTAATTTATAAGATAATTAAGATGATAGAAATTATGAAAGGGTCGTTTTGCAAAAGTATCGTAATTGTATCTATTCCGGCAGACGTGGTTGATAGCGTGTTTTTTTTTGAATGATATTATTCAAATTCTACAAACTACCTTCAAGATCACAGTATCTTAACCTTATTTTGCTCACCGTCGCCTTTTAGAACATGTTTTTTTCTAAAATACCCCATCTTAATTTTTTTATTAGACTATATTTTTAATCTACTCACGCTCCTTTTAGGCTAGCTCAATGCCCTCTAATATTCTATGGGTGTTCTATGTACACAAGTTATAGCCTAGATCTAAATCAATCAATAATTAACTGTTACCAGGATGCTACTAGATAAGGCTTACTGCATACAATTGGTCAAAGGTAGTTTTCGTAATATTATGAAACATTTCGTATTCCTATAGGAAAATTAGGATAAGTTGATAGTTGGTACAAAGTAAGGTACTTAATCGTGAGCGTTAGTTAGATAATTTAAAAAACCTAATATTTTTTTATTACCTAAGGTAGAGTTAATTTTGCTAAATAAACACAAGTATCTAGGTACTTACACGTTATATCGTGCACAATAAAACTTCTAAAAAGGTATGTACACACGCGTGCTACATTCCTTGTGAAAGACATGAGATCTCGCGAGGGCTACCGCCAGCCAGATCACTAGATTGCTTGGTGCATCGTGAACTCGTGACGTGCCCGTGTGGTAACGGTGCTTAATGGGCCCTAATGCTTCCGAAACTGTGCGAACGCGGACGGTAGCGCAAGACCGAGCCGAGCCACACGTGACCGCCTCAGTAATTTGCAGTTGTATTGCACAACAATGTGTACGACGCTTAATCGTACACGATATGATTGTGACAATCATTCGAGTACAGTTAAGCGCAAATACACTGCTGGTGTGGTTAATGGGACTATTTTGGAATTAAACATGCAAACCCTGTTTGGTAGCATCATGCATTCTTACTGAAGTTGAAACCCGCTGTGAGCGTATTTTGCATTATTTCTGATTAGCGAGCGAAAGTGAATCGTCACGCTCGATTCGGTGACTCTGAATCGTGTATACTTAATTCTAGTCTTCATCAGCCACGTTTACTCTTTGAGAATGAATGTGTCGTTCCAATAATTACGTTTTTATTAATACGTGTTCTTGGAGAATTATATTTTGTTTTTTCTTTGTATCCTGCAGACCTATGTCCAGCAGTGCACGTCTTTCGGTTGTATAGATAGATAATATGTATTACAATTAAACATTTAAAATTGGTTTGTTAAAAATCACAAAATCCCTGAAATTCTTTACCTATATTATTCTCTGGACTATATTGTAAAATCAACGCGAACGAAGCCGCGGACAAAAGCGTGGAATTTTATATATATTCTGCATATATAGATGTATCTTCTGGTAAAGCATTTAATTATAAAATAATAGGTATATGAAAGAACTTTTTAGAAATATTATTTGCAATTACGCTTGGAAAAAATGGCGAATAAGAAGTATTTTGAGGAAAACTTAAAGTCAAATTTTATTTACTAAAAGGTTAATTTTAGTCATACAGAATTTTATCTCAACGATAGCTCAGGAATATTCTTATTTATATTTGATTATATATGTCGGTAAATATCGTAATATGTAAAATCCACTTTGGGTGAAAATGTATATTTAATGCAACGTAATTGTAATTTTGCTAAGTAATATGACACCCTTTGCAACAGTGGTAAAATCAATCGTTTTGCCCAAGTCATTTTAGTTTAAAGATGGATTGCAAATCAAATTCATTGGTCAAATCAATCAGATAAATCCTCTTCTGTTTATCAAACTCGGCTGTATTCAAACTTTAATTACTTTCTTCGTATGTTACACTACATAAAACTACCTTATCATCTTAATAAAACCAAAAATAAGTACATTCTACAAGTAAAATTAGTTGCAATAATCTGTTTTTGAAAACAAAAAATAACCACGAAAAATACATTAGTTGGGATAGAACCACTATGATTTTAAGCCACACATGTATTCAAATTAATCAGTATAAGAGAATGTAAAGAACTGAAGATAAATACGAAAACTGATTAACAAGTTGGTTTATTGTCATTGTAATCGGACTTGATAAAATAGTTGCGTAGGAAGCATCTGTTTCTGAAATTAATATATTTATTATAACGTAACATAAGCAATATTATCGGACATCGTACAAGATGAGGGTACAGTCGGAATTTGCGTGTGAAGCATCCAAAGGGTAAAGACGTGAGCCCCCACGGCTTACAGTACCGCTACTGATAGTTTTACTAAGTGTAATGATCGTTTCACGTTATATATGGACAATGTTCAGCTGACACGTTTTGTGAACACCGATGGATATAAGCTATCATTTTTTTATGATCAACGCTTTGAGATTGAGTTAGTTAATACAAAATGAATTCTAATAAAATCCTTTATGTTTTTGCTTTTTATAAAATGTCAATTTAGAACTCACTTCTTCAATATTATATTTGTCACAGATGATTTATCCTGGTCGAGTTATTTCGATTATTTTTTTAGTGGAATGATTTTATACGAATGTACAAATATTTTGATTATTTTATAGGTTTTGTAAATTCATTTACTTTTCTTTTGTTATTATATTATAATATGTATATTATAAATCGTTTATTTATAGTTCAACTTCAAACAATACATCTAGCTTAATTACGATTTTAAGTCGAGAGTTAGATGTGCTATTTAGTTAGCGCAATGGGTCATCGGTGCGGCGCTGGATTTCCAAGTTTATCTACAAAACATCTGCTCCTAGTTATAGGTCGATACGATTCACGACTCGTGCACATCGGCTTGACATATAGTTTATTATCCATAAATGATTGTTTTATGGAGCAATTGTGAATTATGTAACAAAAATCTGCTTTGAGTTTAAACAAAATGAACACTTATTTGCACAAGAAATTTCTGTGAATTGTTCTGTTTGAATCTAATATAAAAACTGGTCACAGTTGAGATGAATATAGTAGATTGATTCTTACATTTTTATATACAATCTAAAATAAACATTTTCATAGATATTGATTTTTAATTATGATTTTCATTATAATTTCAAATCGTTTTTTATTATTTTCATAAAACTATTATAAAAATCAAAAATGAAAATTTGAATAACAATCAGTAGAATATACTGTAAGGTATTTAGTATTCCTACTTATGTATAATAAACTATTGGATATATAATAATTATAGTTTTATGCGAATAAGATGGTTATTACGATTAAGTATAAGGACCAATAGGTAACATTTAGGTATTGCATAAAGTTAGTTTGAAACGACAAATCTTCAAATGCGAATGATATAATGTCAGATAAATATGCAGTTAGAAATTATTAAAGGTAAATTAAAAGAAATAGTAACAAGTCATTAATATGCCTCTTTATCAAAAAAATACTTCCTATATAAACTTGCCTTTGAAATGGTTTGTTTTGTTGTAATGAGTACCATTCGTTATTATCAACAATCGTTTTTTTTTCTCTATTATTTGTTAAATTGCATGAATCGTATTTGTAAATTGACACAAGTACTAATTTCCAGATACACATATAGAATTTGTATGTTCGTGTAATCTTACTAGAATCAAACTTGGACACAATGCAAACGTTATCAACCTTTTCGAGTTTCAAAATAAGGCTAATTTAGATTAGTTTGTTATATAAGTTACTATGTGGGATTTTTAAACGACTTTTAAATTTATTTTATTGACATACATATATAGAAATAAAAGCATGTTAAATTGCAGAACATGTAACTTTAGTTGAGAATTTCCAATCGGCGTAATTACAAGTAAAGGTTCTCTCCTCTCGGCTACGAAACACAATAGTTCGCGCATCGCGCGCTTCGGAGGTGGCAAATGCGGTTAATTAGGCATCCTTGAGAAATCTTTTTTATATATAGGTTGTTCTTCTTTATTCCATTCCTTTTTTTATGCTCTTTCGTATATCCTTATTTGTTATTTTTTTCTGTACTGCAATTGTATTGCTTTTCTTTAATGTGTCGAGTACCCATAAAAATGGAACAATAGAAAAACAATGGAAAGCTGGCGTAAACGCCAGGAAGGTGCTCAAGGGGTTAATATTCTTTTTATTATTTTGACCTTTTCTAACTTTTCAGTGGTTTTACTCTTACACATATTTTGTAGAGAAACAATAAATTTCTATATCCCCTGTAATTATTTTTTCTTTACTTAACCCCTTGAGCCAGCTTTCCATTATTTTCCTATTGTCTCCTATTTTTATGGGTAATCGACATAATAAAATTGCATTATACTTGCAGTTAAGGTTTCTAAATTTATATTTCCTTGTCACAAACGAGAGATATTGCATCTCTCTTGCAGATCAAAAGTGTAACGTAGTTTATTACCAATAGTTTTTAAATATCCATTCCGCTTACAATGATTAATTGCAACATTAATCAGAGTATAATCAGGCTGTATATAAAACAAAGCTTCGTTCCCACAGTCGCACATATAGGGTGCGCGATCACGAAGTAACCCGGTTTTGTATCGCACGGAAGTGTATAAATGCCGTTGCTTGTCACCTACGGCCTTTACACTGTTGTTCGTGTATCGAAGAATCTCGACACTTAGACTTCACATCGCTTTAAAATCCATTAGTCCGGATTTAGATTGACTCTTTTATGGGAGGAGTTTAGAGATATTTAAAAAATATATATTGAGTGAATTTTCTGTTTTCTATTACAAAATACAAGAGGCACTTCGTTTTACAATAAACGGTTTTATTAATGTAAAATGTTTTCAACTTTTTCTTGCAAACGATTTACGATCGTAATATAAAAATCAAGATTTACCAAAGGGCTTTTTATTGATTTGTAATTTGTTTCCGCGTCTGTTTCGATTGATCGGTGATTATAAACTATAGGTATAATTAAAGTTTAACACATAATACGCGGTCACGGACACCTTGGTTTAATATCTTTATCACGAATGCGAGTCGTTGACGCTACGGTCAGTCTAGGCAGTTGTTTGCAAAAAAATGGAGATTCCGAACGACTTGATTACATTTTAATAAAAAAATAAAGCAATATCTTTTTAAATGCACACTTTTTCTATATACTAGACAGGTTTAGTGTTTCATCAAACTTATGATAAAGGATTATTTGTTAAGTGATGATGCTGGAATACACACGTAGTTTTAGTATGCTTCCTAGCAAGAGGAATAAAAAAAATACGCAGATGTATTGTACGTCCCACTTCTGATAATAATTGTCCTTGTCACGTTTGGCCAATGATAAAGTAAAAATAGTCAATAGTCTAATCGAGATAGTCAATAGTATAGTCGAGATGGTTAATAGTATCGACACGATAGTCAATAGTATAGTAGTGAGGGTAATTAATAGAGTGCCTATTTGATGACGAAATGTATGCGAGTGAGGGAAATACAAAAAACCGCATCCTGGGGGCTAAGGAGATTCTCTGCTACTAGTCGTCGTACAAACAAAAAGCTTTAGAAAGTTAATTCTTTAATACTAATAAATTATAAACAATATTTTGTAACAATTAATTGATTTAAATATTATTTGAAAGATATAAAAATGTTTTTTTTTTCTAAAACACGAACTTTTGATACTTTAGAATATGTTGTCGTCACGTTCGACACTAATCCCTTTAAAATATTAAATCTTTTCATTGCTTGTGAGCTTCAGGAGAATTTGTCAAAAAAAAACATTTTTACAGCCGGCTCTTTAAGTCCGCCTTAATCTTATTTAAGGATTACAACGGCGTATTTTTAAAATGTTTTAAGAGCATAACCTAACAATTTGTTTAGTGTATTAATTTTTTTTAATCCGTATCCTTATTTTATCCGTAATAATGGACTCTTTTAAAGATGTTTAGAATAAATGTTGACACATATAATTCGATGTACTTTTTTTAAATATTTGCACTAAATTAACATTTCACTAACTATGAGATTTTTGCTGTTTCATCAAATAAATAAAGTTTAAGCAGGAAGTTGATATACAAACTCACAAAAATGTACCTAACATGACCTAGAGAGTTTTTTTAACTGTTTTAATAATTTTGAATGTTGTAATGTTTTCTATATGTTCGTATTAATAACTATTTTTTTTCAATTGTTGTAGATGTAGTCAATGCTTGTGGCGGTGAAGGTGATGGAAGCACGATCCAACAACAGCGGTCTCTCTTACACTATAGAGTAAGAATTTACCTTTCTTATTCCGTTTCATGTAAAATTTAAATAATTGACAGTAACAACTAAATGCAATTAACAGAACATTTAATATGTTTTAAGTGATAGCAATAATTAAGTAGATTCTATGATAATGCTATCAACAGTAGACAGCGTGTGGACTTAACAACAAACAAATTTATTAACGTACCAACTATAATTTGACAATAAAGAGGACCGCACTGATACGAATCTATATGTATATTAAGCGTATTGAGATCGTGCTAAAAAAAAACCCTGCAAGCATTTTTTAACCTAACATTAACGAAAGTTTTGGAGTCGATTTATGGGGTTTTGGGAGCATGGTTGAAGGATTAATTTTCAGGAGTGTAACATGTCGCAATTTAAATTTTTGATTGTTACGTCTAACGGTACATTGTTTGTTTCAGAGAAATACATTACAACCGTAACAAGGAGACCATGTACTTAAGATGGTGATTAGAAAAAAAAACAATGTTAAACTGGTTGACTTCATGTGCTATATAATACCTGATAGCATAAAACAATTACATAACAGTATTCGTGCTTCGTCGTTAACACCGCCAGAATGGGATTTTGCAATTAATTTTTTTTTTAAATTAGTCTTTCGGAGTCCTTAATAAATTCCCGCATCGTCCAAAATTTTGTCTCGTTGTTTCGTCTGCAATTAAACTTGTTAAATTTCAAAACAGGTGTAGTCACTCTAACCGATTAAATTCCTTTTTTAAATTTAAAAATTACTTCACATTTAACGTAATATTCTATTGACAGTCCTGTCAAGTATCGATATGTATTTTGTAGAATAAAAATAATGAAATAAAAACTCTGAAAAACAATTAGAGTGACTCAACCTCTTTGTTATTTAATATATTATCTATTTTAAATTTTTAGTTGAACATTGACTATTAAAAAATCGACATCTTTTTATTATTATTATCATATCCGTAAATCATTCTGGTGACTTTGTAAATAGTATTTATTAGAATAAGCGATGATAGCATTTAAACATCTAACTGCTTAGCATTACAAATTATAATGTAAATTAATAATAATAATAATATTTATATACTATTTAAATATATTGTTATCGTAATCTTTTTAATACGTGGAACGTATGGGTACATCTCTGAAAATAATCGACTTAATTAGGCAGGATGAATAATTAATGATTTGACAATATTAAATATGTTATTTTATTATTTTTTTTAAATTTTTTGTATTTCTTTTTTTTCTCTACTAAATATTGTTACATAAATATATATCTGGACTGTTCCTAATAACAGTGAGTAGTGAAGTTTAGCACTTAGAAATTATAATTTCTTTAAACTTTTTGCAAGAAAACGGTTCATGTTTGTAAATTTATAAGTATACGGCCATTCGTTTGTCCTGTTTTCAAAAATAATTTAGTTTGTTACAAAACCATGACCATACAAAACCATATAAAATATATATATTTAAAGTAAATTTAAACATTGCAATATTTTATTTTTGTTATTTAGCAACGCTTTATTTCATTTATATTAATAATGAGACATCATTACTTTATGTTAATAGATTTTTTCTTTCATATAATCAATAATAGTTCTGTTTTTTTTTTATTTACATGTAAATGTTATAATTATGTCAAAATCTTGGTAAAATGTAATTTAGAAATATTTTGCAGTTTATATAGAATAAAGCAACTTATACGTAATTTATATTTGTCATACAACAATGTAATTAATAATAATAAAATACTTGTTTCACTAAAACTTGCAATATTTCGATACTTACGAAATAAATGTAAGGTTTTCAAATGTAATTATTTTAAAATTTTTGCTATCTTATATAAAATATATATAGATATTATATATTATTTGTCATATAAGACTAACAAAATCGCTTACTTAGGTGATGATTACAAACAACAGGTATATCGTTGAAAAAAAATTTTTATATGAAAACGTGGTTTGTAAACATGGCCTGAAGTTGTGCTTTATAATTTTTATTGGGAAAAGTACTAGAAGAAGTTTATACTAAAATTCCATGTGCCAATATGGACAGAGGTGAATCCCTGTCAATAGCCATATTTCTTAATTAGTTTTAATTAGCTCTCTAAATGGGAGTTTAAGATTAACTTTTTAAACGATATACAAGTCCCAGGATATTGAGCTCTTTAGTTGTATGTAAAAATATATTGTGAGTATATTTTTAATTTTTTTTATATGTATGTATTACTTTATATAAATCGATGATAATAAATGATTGATAATTATATATTTTTTATTTCTAAATCAAAATTGATAAAATAAATCTTTCTTATATTTATGTCCTCTCTTCGAACGGTGTTAACCTTAAATGTCTTACAGCTTCGTCCAGGATTTGTAATTAGTGCTTAGGTCACTTATTACTGAAAACTGTAACTAATATGAGGGTAACACAATAGCACAAACCTTGAGCTTGTAGCTGGCTATTACTGGCATATAAATCGCAGAATTATTACTAGCTAAGCATCCATAAGAACTTGTCCAGGTGGGTATCGGAACACATCTTAAACCGCTATTGCAAGGAGACTGCCAGACAATTTCTACGAAAAATGTTAATAATAAGAGATTCTGTTGAAATGGATTGAATGAGGCATCAATTTCTCCAAATGCTTGGATTCGGTAACTTGATGTCTGAACTCACGTTGATGTAGACTTATTTGTAACGATATAATAAATTAATCTTTGCGATTGAATAGAGTTTTAAAATAAAATGGTGTTGGACTATAAGATTATAAACAATAGAGAAACGTTTTACGATGATTTCATCACGTGGTTCGCTTTCGATACTCGAGTCAAGTGTAGCATGAGTGTAAACTACTAGCTTTCAGTATAAAACCGGTTATTAGTCAAGTAACACAGAAGCTGGGGAAACCCGGACTAGTCATAGAATGACATTAATATTGTGAAATATATATTGCCTACCGATACGTCTGCAGTAAACTCATATAAAATAAATTGTCACATTTATAATAAATCGTCGTGGACACTTTTATTCAATTGTATCAATGTGTCACTTTCTTTACAAAGCGCTAGTTCAGTTTTATTCGCAATAAAATATTTCTGCTATTTCTATTAAAAATTACTTCAGATAAATTGTCATGATAAATATTTTAACGCATATTTTAAATAATAGTTTAATTACGAATTTCATGTGAGATTATAGTTTAGCATTTTTTTATATATATTTTTTTAATATGATTTCGTTTTGCTCATTTTCTTTTCTTAATTAATAGTGTTATTTAATGTCAATAATACAAATTTTAGAACGGGACAATAATTTCACACGCTGTCATATTTTGGATTAGAATGTTCTAGTCCATGCAAATAAACGGTTCAATAATTTAGTTCATTAAAATTTGTATGTCGACCTGTATGCACTTTTACCGTTGGGTGATAATAGGTTCAAATGTTCCTGCTCCTTAAATGTCATGATGAAGGTTACCTGGAGGTAGTTTTAGGTACCAATCTATGCCTGGCATGTAGTAGTTCATATTATTTCATTAGCTTACGTTATTTGTAATTGAATGATACCCTTTTTGGCATTTTGTGAAACATAGTTTTGATAGAGTGTAAAGGAAAAATATTCTATCCATTGTTACAATTGTTTGGGAATATAACTCAGATATTTTCGATTGATTAAGGGCAAAAAAAAAGGTTATACTGGAGGCAATGTTCAACTCCCTTGCCCCTGAGACACTATAATATTGGGGAAATGACAGGGGAAAAATGGATATTAAGAAAATCATTTACTTAGAATGTTGTATGGAACGGTCTTTTTAATGATATCTTGGGAACCAATTGCCTGGTTTTCATGATATTTATTTGTTCGCCTTTCGAACTCAAGAAATTTTCTCGCAAATTAGAAGAAAATCCAAATTTAATTCTTAAATTTGATTAATTTACACCTAATATTAAAGAATATTTATTGATTCCGACGCATTAAGAAGTACGACGGGAGAGATAGTATAATATTAAATTGTTGCATATATATAAACCATATAAATGCGTGAATAAATTCCGTACGAGTCGATCGAAGGATGGTCGGATAACAGGTTTGCGCGTAACGCGGTGGCCGGCAGACGGCGGGGCACCTCTTACTCATCGTTTGTCTAAACGAATGTACACTGATAATGATACGGTTGTGCTCGATGTTCATCTACGTTTTACACTTATAAAGGATTATAATATATCTAGATATTTTTTTACAAATTAGGATTTTTATTCATTATAGTAAAGAGGATGAATGAATGAAGATTGACGAAATATATTTACAAGGTGAGGGTAGCTTTGTGATCGACCTAGGCCCTAGGGGCTCTAGGGGCTCCATGGGGGTGATAACGCTCCTTTGTGGGCCCCAAAGACCCAGCGAAAATTAGGAGGCATTGAGATAGCGTAGAGGGGCGTAGGCATAATAAACATATAGTCTAATAAAAATTAAGATAGGAGACTACAAAAAACATATTCTGAAAATGGGCGGTGAGCATAATAAGGTTGAGAAACTTTGATCTAAATGATTAAAATGTATATTGATCATTCTTTAATTATTATATTTATTTTATACCTATTACGTTAATATAATGTATTAAGTTGTACGACTTGAACACGTGGAGAGGATGGATGACAGAAGATTGACGAAACATATTTACAAATCGAGTATGACTGGACAAACCTGTAAGGGTCAACCTAGGTGAATGTATCTCTACTAGATTGGAGACGTTCTGAAGAAAATCCAGGTCAAAAGTACCCGTAAACGAAGAGCGTATATGAAAGCGCTCATGAAGGAAGAAGAAGAGAATGACGTGTGCCAGGAACTTAGCTGGTGGAAGGATGTGATCTCTGCTTACTCTTATGGAAGAGAGCCGTGATGTTATGTTACATGTAAGTATTAATAAGTATTCTCTTAACGAACAGTCGTTAGAAGATACATTGCGTATCATATATTGATTGCAATTTGTTCAAATTGAATTTATATATCGCAATTGGAATAAAACAAAATAATGGCAAAAAAATTGCACAAAATAAATTTAAATTAAAAATTTAAAATTCATAATTTAGCTGTGTCATTTCTTTTTAAACAATATAGCTATCTAGTTTGTTTGGCCGTTATTGACTTTGTCTGAGTGAAAGTTAAAAGGAGACTAAGGGTGGAGTGCACGAAATGTCCAGTTATAGTAAAGTTTAAATTTAAACTTAATCTTTACTACATCTCTAACCATAGCAGTAGCAAAGTTTCGAGTGCACAACCCAACTTTTAGTAAGGTTTAAAGTTAAAAGGGTTGTCAGTTGAAAGATACATCAATCTCCTAATAAATATTAAGGAGAATATTTTATGTATGGTAACATCGTTAAAAATGTCAAAAACAATATTGACAAATAGAAAACAATCGTGTTGTTATTGTTGTCAGTTTGGACTAAAACGAAAATTTTGGATATATTTCGTTATGGATCAAATTCTATTAACTGTAAAAACCAAGTAAGTTTATCAAGAATTAAAAAAGATAGTATATGTCTTACATTTATTACTATAATATATATCCTAATGAAAGACATTTTAATTATTATTGTTGCCGAGTATTATTACTTATTCATTCGTGTTTATGTTTTAGGGATAAAATTAGTAGCTTTACAAAATCTGAAATATTAAGTCTTCAAACACTTATTGATAAACATAAAAAAATTTTACATTTTATGTAAAAAAAATGATGGTATTAGCTTGAAACAAAAAGAGAAAACATCGCTAGAAGTCAATTCCCACGAAATATCTTACAATAGAGACATATTTTTGTACAATATAAATAATAGGATCTCTTAAATATCGTTGGCAGATGACATGACAATCGAAATAAACTTGGTTTAAATTTTAAACGCCCAAATTTCGAGGTTTATGCTTACAGTTAAATTATGACGTAATTTCAGCTAAACTCGGATGGTGCAACACGTTTCAGCCTAACTGTAGATTTAACTACGGATTTGACTTTTGGCAAATATAAGCTTAGACGATGCACGCCAGCCTAAGGAGCCGACTTTGAATTATTTGCATCGTTAAATGTCACTATGACAGCTTAGAAGGTATCATCAGTGTATTCACGTTGTATAGACTATTTGGGCATTAGAATTTGATGTATAGTACATTAATTTATTACAATAACATGTATGGGTCTCGGTTACTATGTAGGCATCAATGGATGTCTATCCTTCGTGTATTTTTGATGACACGGAGAACAGGATGTGTAATTGCTAATTACGTAAGTTATTTTTACTATTTATTTTTAATTTCCTAACCAGATTTTTTAAAAGTGACCACTGGAATAAGGGGTAAGAATATTGTTTGGTGGTGCAAAATGTCTAAAATTTTGCTTATTAGATTCTACAAATTAAGCTTTCGTTTCGTCATAACATAACTTTTATTACAAGAGTATATTCATGTTAAAAATACACTTCATAACTCAGATATAATTTAACAGCGTGATGAAATATATCATACTGTAAATGATGAAGTAACATCCGCATCCAAGTCTTCGTGAGTCAGCGCTCGATTCGCGACTCATATCGGCCATCTTAGATTGTATCTGGTGGTCGCCCTACAGAAGCCCGCTTCGGCGAGAAAGCTGAATTTTTATTCTGTAAGTCACATCCGAGACAGTTTCCCACGGCATCGTTCTAATATTGCAATAGTTTTGCAAGTCACTGGGGTTCTTCGTCACGATGGCGTTTCGTTCTATATTATATTTATTATTACTAAGAGGACATGCGGTCGGAAAAGTAGGTATTTCACAAATCTATTGCTATCGCGTTGTGCCCCAGAGAAAGCGAAAGGGACAACTGCAGCTCGGGCTGATTTTACCGTATGCAAAACAGTCGAAAACATCACTTTGTAGTGCCCTGTTTCCTCCTATGAAACTCAACTGATCTTAATTTTCTTTCAGTTTTAGAATAATAAAGACTTCGGCTATGCCTGGATGTTTTTTACATTTTATCTATCAAATTTGTTTAACGAACGTCTGAAAATGATGGTACAAATCAAGCATTCTTTTCATATTTAAAGACTCCTAGTTTCTAGAATAACTAATTTATGGAAAAAATCATTACGTACGGGCATGGCGGTGGTAGATACATATTAATTGGTATAAAAATATTTACCATAATGCTATTAAGCGGGGAGGAAAATGGGGTTACGTTTGCATGGAATAAATACCGCTAGTATATCCTCTTAAGATGTCTGCATCCCAGGCGCCTCTAAATGTCATTACGTAAACAAATGTCAATATTGATACACTTTTGATAACTGATGAATAGAGAGAGGTTATTTTATTTTTACAGCGGTACAGAAAGGGTGGAATCCGTTACTTGTGACAAGGTCACGTGATTGGACTAAGAATGGAAATTCGCTTCGATTGGCTGGTGAATTCTTTGCATGACATTTCCAAACTGAATATGATTGTTATGATGTAGAAATACATTGCCTAAAATAATTATTAATTAAAAACAAAAAATTTGTTTGCATTTAATTAATTGATGATTGATTCGACCGAAAGAGTCAACTGTTGGACATAGGTCTCCCCCATAAAGAGGGAAATTGCTATAATCGACATGCTTGGCAGGCGGGTTGGCGATCGCAGTAGTTGTTTGTGATGCTCAGACAATGCTGCTGCCCAGCCTTTGGTTTATTCCTTAGTCGCATTATACGACACTCACGGCAAGGTATGGAGTGGTACTATTCTTAGCCGGCACTACACGGAACGTTTTATAAAAATTATTGCAATAGAAGAAAAACATTTAAATAGAAAGAAACAATAGAAATTTTCAATGAAGGTTAAGAATATGCCAGCAACTAAAAATAATATTTAAACGTCATCGAAAGATTACATTTTGTTTTATTAATTGTGTATTACAAATTTTATTATTAACATTTGTTTATTGCTTTTGACCGGGAATTCGCATTTGAAATTAAATGTAGATAACATTTTTACTCCAAATTCTACTAACCTTTTGTGCTTTAACTCTCTGGCTTATAACAATATTTTGATTTATTTTGATTTGATATGTCATTTTTGTGTAACTTTGATAGGCGTCTAAAAAACAAATTTTTAACTCGTAAATGGATAGAGTCTGATGAATACTAGAAATTTTCAATTCACTATGCATTAGTTTTGTCATGATACTTATTTCAACGTCGGCAAAGATAGTCATTCTAGAAAACGAATACAAGTTCGATGGAGCTGTTCAGGCTCTTCCGATCAATAGCGATAGTCAGTTGAAAAAAAATTCGAACCCACATTAATTGACTTTAAATAATTTTTGTTAAAGATATCCACGTTAAGCACAATGTTCTTGTTGGACTTCCCAAGCCGTGGGTATCGTAGTAAACCAAATGAAACGACAAATGCTACACGAACGAGCGATCTGGAGTTAATTTCGCTCACGGCGTGATTTGCTCTAATGCTCCACACAACAATACGCGGAAGGACGCTTTTGTGTTGTGAAGAAAACGCCCTTTATTCTCCAATAAAATAATGTAAAGTTCTTGAAAATGATAAAATTGGTTAATATAATAATACATTTCTATTTAATTCGTTGATAGATGACGGTCTTTTTTCGAATTCACTAAATGTTTCCGACTGGAGGGAGTAAAATATTGGGGCGGTTACTTGGGGCCCTCAGCCGGGAGAGTGGTAGCTAGGACGAAGGCTAGATGGCAGTAAATAAAGGAGAGTAGAGGAAACTGACCCTTTATATTGTAAGACAAAGGAAAAGGATGATAATGAGGCAGTTAAAACATTGACGTTATTATACAGCACCATTTAGCCTAATCAAAATTTAATAAATTATAGAAATATTTCTTTACTTTACATATTCTTATTTAGTCATAGGACGCAAAAGTCACTAAGCAGTTTATACAAAATAAGCTAATCACATATTATAATTGCTTGTCAAAATTAGTTATTTTTTAATATCTAATAGAGTTTTCCCGATGATCGTAATCCGACCATAATTATTACTATTGAAAATTTGAAGAAAAAAAAAACTATTACAAAAGTAATTTATTGATAACAACTATAAAACTCATCAATAGTGAATATAAAAGTAATGAAGAAAATTGATAAACCGCTTAGAAAAATGTCTTGAATAATGTTATCTTTGTATACAAATAATAGGGACAACTAAACATTTTCTAATCGAATCGTTACGAATATAAAGACGGCAATGATATCCAGTTTTATGTTTGTATTTGTACCATCATAACCGAAAAATTTAATGAAAGAAACTACCAGAATCCTCATATTTACATTTCTTGTACAAACATGAATATATTATTTATAAGCTCATAGTTATGATAATACTGTTTTGATTGGGAAATAAAAATAGTAATGTTTTTACATTCACGATTATGTTATGACTCTCGTGATCATCTAAAATGTGTTCCGTTGATTACAATGTTTTCTGGTGCATCGTTAAATATCAGTCTAGGTGAGTGTAGGTGTTAGAACGGTAATGAGTGTGGTTCACACAGTTTGTCTTAGACTAAACAATGAGAAATAGTTGCTAGTGGCTACCTTTTTAGTATCGTTCACATGTTTACCAGTTATAATTCTAGGTATTTTGTGGATGGTTTACTAATTAAATTTACCGAAAGAAACGTATCGTCTAATTCGTTAATAAGAAAACAGTAATGAACAGTTTTATCTTCAGCTTATTTTACATAATCATCATCATGCTCTTATCCCATTTTTATTTGGGGTTGGCACAACACTTCCATTCGTTTTCTATTTAAGATCATATCTACCCCGTACCTTTCGCCTTTCACACAGTCCACCTATCTGTTCTTTGGTCTTCCTCTTTCCTTATAACAGACCACAATCATATCCAATAAGTTTCTTAGAATATTCTCTTCATTCATTCATATTTCTCTAAGATTTTGGATAATCAATCTTTGACCTGCAAGGCTTTATGTTCTGGTTCTTCTTTCAGCAGTGCGAACCACACGTGCTCCGATCCTCAACTGGAAAAGCTCTTGTAACTGCTGCCATTGATATTGTATTTACTAATATTATATCGCACTTCACAGAATTTCTGTCACTATAGTCCTTACGCAGGCTATAATTTATCAACAAGACGCCTTACGCGCTTAAAGCGGTTGAAGACATCAAGTTAGCAAAAAAAAACCCTGACCTGTGATAAAATTAGGTTAAAAATTCTACTAGGTGCCATAGTAGTAAAGGGCATTGAGCAAAGATTTTTTACCGTAGTATTTGGATCTAGTTACGTTCATATTCATGTGCCCGTGTGGCTGAATCACGTTCAATAGCTGTTTCATACCAGCGAACGTCGATATCAAGGACCACTACGATTATTATAGTGTGTGGATTGCTAATAGTTTATAAAATTAATTAATTACCTACTTGTTTATAAATTTGCTAGTTTATTTTATAACAATTTCTTATTTCAAGTAAAGTGTAACTTTTTATAGGGCCTAATTCTCAACAGTGTATCGCCAAGGAAAATATTTACACAATAATCCTTTTTATCTCTGTTCATTAAACATCGATTGATCTGTTCCGACATTTTTCTCTGAATGGGATCTTTCCGAGTCAGTTGATGTTTGTAATTATGTTTTAACACGGTTTAACCGCAAACAAATTGTTCTTGGGGCGATGAGTTACCGTGAATAATTATTCCCTACAAAACTAGACGAAAGGTGAATTCTTCAAATTACCATCATCTCTTTCTTTCAAACTCAGTTTGATATGAGTGTAAGCGTACCATTTTCTTCTTTTCTTTTTACTTTAATTGCAAATCATTGCGTACCAGACTGTTTCATGAATGAATTGGCATGCAAAATCAACAGTAATTTTCACGGGCCAGATCTTTTGTATTGTGAAATGAAAAAAATATTAAAAGCAATATTCGTACAATTATACATTAAAACTTAGTGGCACTTTTTTATAATTTGTGTTAGTTTCCCATTTACATGAAAGATCAAAGACTGTCTTTAACAAATTCTAGATAGCACCGCAATTCTGAGGTAACTTAATAACGGGTCGCTAAACGGGAGGAGTGAGCTGTACCGCCAAACACGTTGTTAAGGTTGTACGAAAACATTGAAGCGATGATGGTACAATAGTGGTAAATTAGACATATACCACCAAGGGTGTAGCTTCCAATTCATCTATCTAATTCTATATGAGCTTGAGATTTCAGTTACCGAATGGTTTCGTATCCACCTAAGTCAAGACCACGATGTTTCATCGCATACTGGGATTAGCCAATATAGATCCAGTCAAAAATCAAAATCATTTAAAAAAAAATAATTTAGGCCCTAAGAAGGCGCTTATGAACGTCAAAAGCACTACCACCGGTTCGGAAAACAACCCCGCCGAGAAGAGCCGGCAAGAAACTCGATATCGTTCTTTTTTTTATAAATATATATCATTTTTTTAATATCAAAACAATACAAATCATAGTCTTAATCATAGACAGCAGTTAGCGGACTCGACTCGTCATTGTGACACTGTATGTCGCGTCATAATCCGGGGGAGTATACAAGTATGGTATATATATGTACAAGTATGCTCTGGTATCGATACATTCTTATCAATGGCCCATAACATAGTAATTATAGTATTCGATTGACGAAGGGTCTCCATCCATTCATTCAACCTAAAGACGTCCACTACTGTACACAGGTATCCCCAAAAGATCATTGCCATAATCGCCAAGCTTGGCAAGCGGATTGGCGATCGCAGTCAGGTGTTTGTGGTACTCAGAGGGTGATATTGTCCATCTCCTGGTTTTAATAAATATTATGCAAATCTTGCACACATATTTCTCGTGCATCTTTGCTAAACTATAAAGGAAAGTTTATTATTAATATTAATACCACTTATGTGCAATAAACAGTATAATAATCATGAAATTAAAAGTCATTACTGCTTTATAAATATGTGAAACAAAAATTTCATACAAATATAATGAAGGTTTTTGATGTGAAACGTGTACTGGTGCGTATCGTATACAGTGATGACAAAAGATAAGACCTTGATGTTAGACATTTATCAGGCCCCTTGACTGCCAACATTTTTCATTAAAACGACAGTTAGAAATTTTATGAAATAATGCTAGACAATTCAATTCCTTTAAACATTTTCCAGAAAGCGAATCATTATAATTAAATTATTCAAAAAACAATACGTATGATAATAAATTAAATGATATTTATGTAGGTTCATGTACATGAGTGATGCGGTCACACACGTGTCGTCATGAGATCATAACTTGTCATACACATAGTGCGGTTGCGGTGTTCCATAAGTTGGCGTGAAATTAGCTTTCGTAGAAATTTTTGAGTCACAAATTTCAAATATCCTAATTTCGACGTTTCGCAAAATGTCATTAAATCTTCTTTGGTTAACACATAAACTGTATGTTTTGTTGAAGTTACATTTTTTTTAAATTGCGCTTCCTTCATTTTGGAAGTTCTAACGTACTTAATTTTTAAGTTAAAACAAAACCTCTATATTTTTTACAATATTATAAATGTTAAAAATGGTAAATTCGTTTGTTTATTTTAAACCAACTTTCTTATAATTAGACCGAATTAAATGAAATTCATGAAAAAGAACACAACGTTTTTCAGATAGAAAATATCGTGCAAAACCCCTAAATAAGTACCACTTTTTTTGATGACCACCTTGATGTCTATTGCCAAGGGCCTAAGGTATCGCAAGCATATGCTTTCAGATGAACGCAGTCACTAAAAAGAAGTCCCCCGTTTAGTTGTTTATCTCCAAATGCAAACTGCCTGTGTTTAGAAGTTTTCTTCCTTCGATTCCGGGCTTATTCTTTCGGAACCTCATCATCTGATTTTTGAAGACGTTATCTTCCTGTTAATTTTTTTAACGAGATTCAACGAGTTCCAATCGCTACTGCGATTATAAGGTAATAGACAAGAGCAGGAGGAAGAAATACTATGGAACCTACCCAAAGGCTGGGTGAGTGCACGCCCTGAGCCTGCCCTTAATCCGTCTGGTTTCTTCAAAGGAATGCTGCGAGGAGCATGCTTATCGAACAAGCCAACATATTGTGTTGAACAAGTGTATGTTACCTGAACCACGTAGCCTATAATTGTAAACAGGTCTACCAAATTAACCTTTCATTTACACCAAACGAAGTGGCTGGGCAACAAAAAATTAATCGAATGCGGATTATAAAGTACTTATAAAATACCGATGATATTACAGGCACATACAATTCGTAATATATTCAGTTCAAAATATTACAAATGTATTTAAATACCACTATCTCTAATATATATCCGCATTGAATATTAGATAGTTTTTTGAACGTGTAGGATAAATGTCGTGCTGGCCGTTACTGAATTTAACCGCCTATAAAGCTTAGCATTCAGTAAATGAATAAACAGAATCCTTTCAGACTTCCTATCTTTAAAAGAGAGTAAATTTAGTTAACAATATTGTATTATAATAAATACTTTACCCTATAAAGGTACTGGTTTCAGTTATTCTTCCGTGTCGATTTTTGATAGATATTTTTCTTGTCTAGTTTTGTTACGTTTTATTGATTTGTTGTTTTTCACTCAATTGCATTAAATTGAAAATAAAACAAGAATTAAAACGAAATCAGTTACCTCATGTACGTGTTATACGAATACTCATATAGAAATTATAAATAATTTCCTACATATTAATTATAGTTTGTTTTGTTCATCTCTATTGTTCTGACAAATTTCAGTTGCGATTGTTATCGTCTGCAACAAATGTCCGGGCACCGTGAACCATCAGGTTTTACATATCAAATTACATTTAAATTGTATGCTAACCCTAAGCAATAAAGGGCTATCAATAGTGTAACCGGAGCGGATATCTCCATTGTATAAATCGCTCTGAATCGCAGGAGGGAAGAGGCGCTCAACGCGTCGCATCGAGTCGCATCGGGCGGTATCGTCGCGTGCCGTACCTGTATGTATTGCAGTGCTAGCAAACTGTTGCTAATATCATAAGAGGATATGCTGGCTGCGTTTATTCCAACAAACGTATTCCCATGTTTTCTAAGTAGTAAGTAAATATTTTATACTGTATATTATACAATATCTACCACCGCCATACCCTTGCGTTTTGATTGTTTCCGTAAATTAATTATTATAGAAAATTACGAAAATGTTCGATTTTCAACATCGTTTTCAGAGGTCCATCAAATAAATTTCACGAAAAAAAGCAAAAAAGGAGAGGCATGGCAAAGTCATTCTAATTTTATAACTAAGAGAATAATGAAAATCTTTCTAGTTTTCGAGGAGGAAATAGGGGAATACGAAAGTGATAAATATGGGAAGTGATGATTTTGTTTATTTTCTATAGGTATAATCAGCCCGAGCTGCAGTTGTATCTTTCGCGTTTTATAACTCTTTCTTTGGAGCGAAACGAGATAGGAATAGTTTTTCTGACACACCTGTTCTTAAAATTTGATACTAATCGCGTATAGGTACCAAAGTGTTCATGTCAAACTGAAGATAATCTATTTCAATCCATATAATATACAGCAAAGTTTATTCCAAAGTTCATGATCATC
This sequence comes from Samia ricini, assembly GCA_014132275.2. Lineage (NCBI taxonomy): Eukaryota > Metazoa > Arthropoda > Insecta > Lepidoptera > Saturniidae > Samia > Samia ricini. The sequence continues at coordinate 10,418,946 of AP028159.1, forward strand.
ATGAAATTTGGTCATAACAATGAGGTCAATTTGTAATTTTGTTGACCGATCTCTCTTTTAGGTTGTATAGAATGAGTTTGTTACAATTGTTATTGTAGCTTCAAATTTCTTCAGATATTACACTATATTTTCCTTGTTCGTACATTTTGGCAAATTCTTTACATTGTTTTATTTTATTCTTAGAATTATTATTAATAATTAAATTGTGGTATGATCTATTTCTTTCCTGTTCGTACTTAATATTCACATAAACTTATAATATAAATGAAATAGTACTTTGTCTACATATCGAGTTTTTATTATCGATAAAAAAAAAAACAAACAAATTGCTTGGTAACCAATATAACTATATATTTACTAACTGGTTAGTTTTTACACAATTACACGCTACATGGTAGTATGTTCTAGTAAATTGGAGGTAAAACAATTTGGTTTATATCTCGTCGTTTAGCGTAAAGAATTGATTTTTACTATTGAAGTAACTACTTGATTGCTCGACGCGCCGTGACTGTTTTTGTATTTTTGCAATAGTTTTTTTTTTACTTTTTATAGAAAAATATTTGACGACTAATCTTACTATTAATTATAATAGTAAATTATTAAATTTAAATCGTTGTTTTTAAGTCATACATGTTTATTGTTCAATGTCTATCGACTACTTCTCAATAGAATAGAGTAAATATTATTTGCGTTTATAATATTTATGAACTATTCATATACCGCTTTCAGTTTTTGTAAATATGGGAAATTTGAATTTCGAGACATAAAATTCATCAATTAATTTGATTATGATTGTTATAAAATTCGGACAAAACGCTTCGCAATATAATATCGCGAACGGCGTTAATAATTACTGTAATAATTGCTAGAGACAAATAGAAAGTTGATATTCGGGCACCCACATCACCGTCCATTATGAACTACACTACAAACATTGACGCACGTGTTAACAATTAAAATTCGTTGTTTAACAAATCATCATCACTCCTCAAGAACAATTATGAATGGTCACGGATATTACTAAACGTATATAACGGATCCAAGTCGGACAGATTTCAAATTATAGTTTAGATACGGTGGTTTCGCACCCACACACTTCCGTGTTTAAGTGCCTTAATGATCTGATATTATATTACAATAGTGCGACTGGACCATCCCGTTGTCGACCAGTCAATGGATGGGTCGATGGATATTCATATATGAAATAATTGACTGAATGAATACGATATGGCGACATAAATAATAGTTTTGTGGGTGTTTTGACATGATGTCTGCGGTTATGTTGGATTGATGTTTCTTTAATGAACTGGCTGTGTGTTTTGGAATATATATTTTTTTGTTTAAATTGAGGACCGAAGGTTGCGCATGTGGGACAGGCTTGCGAAAGATATTGAACGATCCCGTGATGTTATGTCACGAACGCGGGGCGGCGCAAACGCCGATCGCGACCCGCGTGGGCGGCGGCATGCTAGTGATGTTGTGAGTCTAGTTATTACTTAAAGTATATCGACAAATTTCATTGATTGACTTCACACATTATCTAATATGTTTTTAAAACTATTATAGATACATTACCTGCAATATAATTTGACCAAATAATAGTAAGGTACTTGTCCGGCTATAAAGCTATAAATCTTTAATGAAATACATACACTATCTTCCTGTGTTTATCGACAACACTGTCGATTTTTGTAATGATTTCGAACATATAAATTACTCTGGTTCTGTACGAAAATTGTAAAAGTTTTCCTTTCATACGTAAGCAGGTACTGTGTATTGTTTACTATATCAAGGATTTTGCTATTTTGCTTTATTTTATTTCATAGTCACCACGAAACGTATGAGCGAGTTGCGTAATTTGATTTATGTGTGAGAGTGAAACAGAGAACATTGATACGTTTATAGTTCGTAGGTATGTAGTTTAAGAACATCCCTTTTAGAGGAATATTTTAGGCGTCTAATAATAAAATGACATCGCATTTTACTAATTAATTTTTGATATATTTTTTTTAGGAATAATTAAATTTAACCCACTTGGCTCTCAGTAGCTGTAAACGATATGTGATTTTATTAACGTTAATATGGTTTAGCTGTCTTTCTTCTAACAGTATTCGTTAGTTAAATATGGTAATATGATATCCGGTTTTTAAACGTTCACAGGTTTTTGTCATTAAGGATCTTTAATATTTATTACCTTCTTGTGAATATGCGCGTGAATAATTCTTTGAATAAATATTTATTAAACATGCAAATTTCCAAGAACAACTCGTGAATTCATTATCTTGAATATTTTGTATCTGCGTTAATAATAAGCATTTATACAATGTTTCCTATATATAAAAGTGTAATAGAACAAATATATCATATATTTTTATATCCAATAAAACTTTGCATTTGTCAACTTAATGAGAAATTTCAATTCAATATCGATATCGATTTTGAGGACAGCACTATACACACAGGCGCAATCATTCGATAAACCCGTAGCGGCTGTGGCGACAGACAACATAAGGTCACAAACGGTCCCATAAGAGCGAGCCTTAAAATATATAGCCTTGTACGTTAAATGTCTAATGTCATTTCATTTGCAGTCTTCCATTACGACGATGCGCGCTCGAATACAGAACGACGTTTTTCATGTTTTGTTTTGATCATTTTTTTTAAGACTTCACTCTTTATATGCCTATGTATCATTTAATAAATAAAATATTTTAACAAAATATCAGCAGGAAATTTAAAAACTTTCTCCTTTGATTTTCCATTATAACTATAGTTTTCCTCGTAGTTTATTGATTAATTCGGTTGGTGAATTGAATTTCCTTTCTTCCTTCAAGTAATATTCGTTTGATTTTCACCCTATTTTTGAATATATGTCAATAAAAGTTCATTCTTTTGATGGCAGACTTGTAGGTACTTGTTAAGTTTTTGTTCATTGTTATATATTTTGAAATTAAGTAACAAGGTTGATTATTTCTCAATAGAGCAATATTTTGTTTACATTATTTCCAGCACAAAAATTCTATTAATATTAGCAGTTACAAGACTTATAAATTAAAGATGTTTTATATTACTGTAAACAAACCTTAATCTAGAAATATATATGTTTTTTTTTTACTTTTTGTCTTAAAAATATTGATATGAATACAAGTCCGAACCAAAATTATTTTATTAAAATTGCTATGAAAATTAAAGAATTACAAAAATTAATGTGGTTTAGAAGAAATACTGTTATTTGGAAATCTATTTTACATAAAGAGTCAAAATTGAAAATACACCTGTGAAATGAAGCATGATTTAAAAACAACAAAACTTGTTTTTTTTTATAGAAAAATTAGGAAATCAAAAGCAATAAGTTACTTGTAGATTAGGTATATACAATACCTGATAATCGTACTTTCAAGATATCCTTCGTACATTTAAAGTTGGTTAAATAAATATATTGTTAACATTTATGTTCTTTTTTTTACTTAATGCATTCAGTATTGTGATTGCAGTCAGCTTTAGCAATAAGTATATTAATATAGTATACACGGAATTATAAAATAGTTATACCAAATTTTCTCTCACACACAACACACTTTATAGCATTTTAATACATTAAAAATATTGTTTTTTTTTTCTTCTGTAAGATACATACACTTTTAGTAACTCGTGGTCGTGATCCCAGTATGGGTGGATATTGTGGTGTCACCATAAGAATCAAACAGCTATAATTAATAAAAATCTGATAATAAAATGTGTTTCGATAAATACGCACATCAAAGAAGTGTAATCAACATGTGTGTTTTTGAACTTTATTGAACTAAGAACTATTTGAAGAAATTAGTAACTAAAGCCACAACATATTTCATTCAGTTATTCATAAGTAACAATAATTAAGTAGATGTTAAAAATAATTAATTTCATGCGAAGATCGGGCAGCGGTGCAGCCGGATTCCGTGTCAATCGACGCGGGTTCGATCCCCACCTATCCGACTCTAAAATCGGCCTAAGCTTTCGGTGAAGTAAAACATCGTGAGGAAACCATAGCTTGATGGTAGGGGCATTTTCTAATGATGCCCGCCTGGGTAGCTACCGCCCTCAAGTTTGAAAACCTGTCGCCAAATACCAATAGGTGTGTTTCGGCAGCATCACTTGAAAACCTCTAGGCTAGTGTGTTTACTATCCTGGGCCACATCGTCACTTAACATCAGGTGAGACTATGTTCAAAGCACTGAGCCTATTCCGTATAAAAAAAACTATATATTTCGTTACTTTGTTTTCATTCAACCCAATACTTACAAAAACCGTAATACTTCTTTGAAACATTACAAAAAAGGAAGTTGTTTCAAATATATTTGTTCCGTACATTCAATAATATTGTAAATAGAACGTGTGAAGTGATTTTATATTTTAAACAACTTTTTACTCAGAACTTCTAACTATATGTCATAATTTAAAGGTAGAAGAACCTTGGTATTGTCAGGGTCGTTTTAGATTTGCGAAATTACTCGATTAAATCACAATGAAACTGCAAAAACGTGCACGAGAATAATTATTGACATGATATTCGCAGACATAAAGTTCCTTACTATTTTTACCGGTTTTTAAAACAATTATGTCATAAAAATAATAACACTTAACTGACATATGAAATTATATCTAACTAATTTTTAAGTAGTCTATACATATAATAAAATTGAATTGTCTGTTTGTACTTTGTATGATCAAAATAAGAACTTTTTATTAAATACATATGAATGTGCATATTATGTTTGTCGTTTTGCTCCAGTTAATCTCCGGAACGACTGTACCGATTATGACGAACCTTTACTTTACTACCCCGCGTAACATTGGCTACTTGTATTTTTTGAAATAAATAGGTCTCCGCGTAATAAAATTAAAACTCATGAACTTGTGAATAAAATCCGATTCAAGGGACTGTTTTACTGGCAGGTGTTTGAATTTGTAAGAAAAATACCAAAAAAACACACAACAATTACGTGAACTATTTTTATTAGTTTTGATGCTAATATTCTTATTATTTCAATTTAATTATTTTCCCCTTTTTTTTCAATGTAATAAATAGGTTATAGTCTTCCGATATAGTTCTGTTTTATAGTATAATGTATAGTTGTATAGTTTTACGGTGAGATCATATTGAAAACAATAGTATTATATTCAAGTAATTTATTTTATTACAGGTGTTACGTTTAGGTTTTTACTGTTTATCTTTTTAAGTAAATTTTGAAATCGTCTTTGGCTAATCCAATATGTTAATAATTATTGAAGTGAATATGTAATCAAGAGCTGTTGATTTGTCTAATAAATAAATAAAATTTAGAAAAGTAATTAGAGTTCCGTGTAAAAAAATTAAAACAATTGTAACTGTGAACAAAATACGATTCAATGGAACAGATACACACAATAAAATTTAACTTAGGTAGAAATTACATTGAAGATATTGATTGCTATTAACTAGTTAAAGTGGTGATAAGTATTTAAGCATAAGATGTAGAAGCGAAACTTAAAAAAAACAAGCTTTGTTCTAAAGTAAGTGATAATGGGAAAGTTCCCAAAAACTAAGATCAGTAGGTAAAAATATGACCAATAGTATCCTCTTTTATTGGGGAGAATGCTCGTGTGGCAACACTACCAGCTTCTGCAGATCCTTTCAAACGTTACATACTCGTATAGTAAGCATCAATGGAGAGTGGGATTTGCAATGTTTTGTTTATTTGATGATATGGTGTACGGTATATTTTTGATGAAGAATAGATTTTTGCATGCCAAACCACGAGGCATAGCTAGCTAGCATTACAAATTATAATAAGTTGTCGACAGATATAAGCTGGACTTTTAACAATTGAAAGCGACCTCACACAAATGTAATTCCATCAAAATGAATGGCAGCACATACGTTATGTTTGACTTACGACAAACATTAGATGTGGGTACGTAACTCATTATTATGCTGTACCGAGATGCGCATGCGCCAACACTGTCATTGTGTAATAACTAATGTGACAATTATTTTAATTTTATTGAGACATACTTCACAAATAGTTCGATCTGCTAGTAAAAATCAGCTTAGTAACGAATATTATTCGGCAGAGGGAATGTTTATTAAAAATCAAATTGAAAAAAATATGTGCCTCAGGCAACGTTTAACAATCTGTCTGTCTGTCCGTTAGCTGATTTATAACTCGAGAACCACAGAACCTATTTACGTGATTCTTTTTAAAAATCATAGATACAGTTAGGTTTTAGTATATATTTTTGAAATGTTATGTAATATTTTGTTCAGAAAAGAAATCCGTATAATAGAATTTTTTTTACATAAAATACTATTACTTTGTTCATTTGTACATCCTTTTTCTTACATTATTTAAAAGGCAACATCTATCTGTCTGCCTGTTCGCTAATACACGAGCGATAATATACCAAGAGCACATAGTATATAAGAAATTTACTAAAAATATGCAATAGATGCAATGCAAATAGATTATTCATATGTTTATGGAATTTGAAATATGGCGGTAACATAATAATGGCGACAGAGAACGAAAATAAAAGTTTCTGAAGATAACTAACATATTCTTTTTACATCTATTGAAATTAAATTAGATTATTCTCATGTATGTTAGGTAAAGATAAATGGGGGGGGGGAGAGGTGGTTACAGCCTTTGAGCAGTAATCACCCCTCTTCCCCCTGGAGTGTAATATGCTCCTGAGTGGTCCTCAGGCGGAGGCGGACTTTATTTTCTTCTATCGCAGTGGCGGGTTTCTTCCACTTTCTTCTTTGCCCGTCACTGTCTATCCCATCCTTCTTTCTCTTTTATTGGGGGCAGGGGTATAATCCCTTGCCCCTGGACTGTTGACCGCTTGGTCATGCTTCTCCCTGGAGAGGTGGGCGAAGAGGTGGGTGGGGAGAGAGCCTGTGGGTCAGGCATCGGCATTCTCCCCCCCATCCTCAACGGGCCAAGTTATGGACGTGGCCCTGATGTGTCTGCCGCAGGGGACGACGCGGTGCCTGGGAGAGCCATCTCGTATCGTCCCCATCCCAAATGCGGCGGACGGCCCCGGGGGGTTTAGTGGGTATTTCCGGACGCTTCACGTCCGGGTGAGTCCCACACTGGTGTGGAGACATCTCTCCGCACCCCCTTACCCATTGCATTGGGGGGCTTCGGTCTCACAATTCAGATTAGTCGCAAGTTGGCGCACGAAGTATTCTTTTGTACTTATGCTTTACTCAATTTACATACTTAGTCTGCATTTAATGTGGCCACAGTTATAGACTAGTTATATTTAAATTTGACATTTCAGAATAGCGATGATAGCGCAGCGGGTAATGTGGCCGGATTCCGCGTCAATCAAAGCGGGTTTGATCCCTATTGATCCGACTCGAAAATCCGCCTGAGTTTTCGGTGCAGGAAAATATCGTGACGAAACCATAGCATGTTTTAGGGCATTTTCTAACAATGCCCGCATGGGTAGCTACCACCCTCAAGTTTGAAAACCTGTCGCCAAATAACAATAGGTGTGTTCCGGCAGCATCACTTGACAACCAGCACTTCTAGGCTTAGTGTGTTTACCATCGTGGACCACATCGGCACTTAACATCAGGTGAGAATGTGGTCAAAGGACTGAGCTTATGTCGTATAAAAAAATAGATCAATAAGAGCTATTTTGCGGAAGAAATAAATAGGTTTAATAATATGGTAGTTGTGGTTCAATAACAGAATCATAAAAGATTTCACCGATTTTATTAATTTATGTATGTCCATATTTAGAATAACGTATCGTGGTGACCTTAGTGATGCCGACGGATCACGCATCCCGTCCGATGAATGGACGCACCCCTCTGTCACCGCCCTCCATTGTCTCCTGACAGATTATAATAATTTTCCAGCAAATCAAAAACATTTTGGAATCGAACGATCGATTGCTATGATGTTATTAAATCAAAACAAGTGTTTAAGGTGTTCTGATACTTTTTAAACTGTTTAAAGATTTAATTTGAATAAGTTTGTATAGTGGTAATATACTCTGTGTTTTGACCACGATCTTACCTAAAGTGAAGATATTATTCAAGATCTTGCAGTCCTGGTCTAATTCTCGAAGATCTAGGAGTAGCTCTGTGCATAGTTGTTAAAAGTTTTTTTATACCAATAAAGTGGCAAACAGGCATACGATCCACCTGATCGTAAGCGGTCACCGTAGCCTATGGGTGCCTGCAACACCAGAGGTAACACATGCGCGTTGCCACTTAGATACTGTAAAATGTAGAATCAATATGATTTTTTTCTTTTTTTATCGAATTAATTGACGATAACGTTTCTAGAACACACACGAAACAATATTGTGAATAGATACATAACGCAGTAACTTTTGTTTTTTTGTAAGTATCAAAACTGTTTAGTCTCTCTATACTAACCGGATCATGCACTCTCTGAGACCTTGCAACGTACATATTCGTGAGAACAATACGAGATAAAACATACCCCATGATCGGCCATTGTATAAATTACTCCTAAATTTTATCTAGCTTTCATCTCAACGTTCATGGATAAATTTTATAAAAAAAAATGTTTAATTAAAACAGTTTTTATAGACTAAATCTTAAAGTTAAAACTATTTTAAGCGGTGACTTTTATAATAGACATAATACTAGTAACACAGTGATAATTATCCCCATACAAATAAATAATTTGTCAATAGTACAATAAAACTTGTTGATTATATCAAATAAAATAAATTAACAATCTGTCGTAAAATATGATTATATTACTTTAAAATCTATTTTAATAATAAATTTGATTTTTAGAAATGTATTTTATTAATTTAAACATGTAACTAGCTCTAACTCGATTTCCGGCAATGTCAGAAAATTATGTTTCACTACTAATAGAAAATTATTTTTTCAAGGATATTTGGTTAAAATGTCAATTTGGAACAATTACAAATGAAGGTAAACTACTCATGATTTGCGAGAAGAGAATAGATTAAGCAATTCATCATAAGAATCAGCACTGATCACGTAGATAGGTACTATGAAGACGTTAATGCATAAAGAGAAAGGACAGGTTGTAAATGCGCTTAAGTCGGACCTCTGGGTCAAGCTAATATTAGTGTCATTAGAGTGTATGCTGTTAAAATCCCGATAAATCGAACTATACCTTTAACGCAATATATTTTAATATATGTCAAGAAAGCCGCCAAAATAGAAAATATGAAAAATGGGAACAAAATAGGAACCATTAATATAACATTAAATTAATAATGTGTGCATCAGATGAATGCAATTAAAACAATCGATAAGTTCGTATCCGGTGAAATAGTCAGGATGTATGGGAATATTTTAAATTTTAATATAAATAATTTTAATTTTAATTCTAGTTGTCCTTATATTAAAAACAATGTATAATATTGAGTAGAAAATGTATTTTATAATAAATAATGAATAAAACATTACACTCAGATAAGTGTGTATATCTCGTTTACTAAATAATGAAGATTTCGAAGAGAGAATAACTAGTACAGGATTCATTCATTAATCATTTTTGAAGACTTACTTTACTCTGCATTTTAATATCAAATTACTTTAACATTTTACGCTAATAAACTACATATTAATTATAGTTTTAATTCTATTTTTAATATTCTTTTCTAAAATTTTCTTTTCTACTCTGAAATATGCTAGTATTAATGTAAGACAAACAATTATATTTTATTCGTACTTAATAGCGAATATCGTTTTACCGAGGTTTTCTAATCGAATATTTAAATTCAGAACCGGTAAATCACGGCCAAATTGCAAAATCATGTATGTAATTATTTCATGTCGCATACCGTTCCTGTGATGTATGTGTTTATGGTTGAATGACTTAGACGTGACTTACAAAAGGATTTTGAACTACGGCCGGGTTATTATTTTACTATATTTATTGTGTTCGATAATTATGTAGAATTTACTACTATCAACGTATTTTACGTTATATTCACTTTATTAAAAAAAAAACAATATTTAGTTTGTTTATATTATTTATTTCTTTTTAATTCCCACTAAAACAAAATAATAGTACTTTTTTTAATATTCCTAGTTGCGAAAACTTTTGTTTTCATAATTGTATAATCTATTTTGTGGTCGTTTGGCGCTAGATATAATTTTAAAAGAGTTACATTTGTAGAACTTATTTTATATTAAAAACCGTGGCAGTTGAATTGATGACTATTGTGTTATGGTTCCAATAAAAAGAGTCTAAACTTCGTGTTATGAAAAATTTAGATCGAATGAAAAATATTTCTCGTTGCGTTAAATTGCATATTTCGTAGTCTAGTGCGCTGATTAAGAGGTTTTTGTCATGATGGCATATTTACAAGCCCGAATTATTATTGTTATTTGCTGGCAGTTAAATTCACCTAAGGAACTAACTGTATCTATCATACTAAAATACATTGTGAGCTGTATTAAAAATTAAGTCAAGAAAGGAAATTGTATTATCTAGTAAGTATTACAGATATATAACTTAACTAGCTGTGCGCCCGCGGCTACGTTTTTGTTCCGGGGTAATCTTCGGAACGGCTGGACGGATTTTGACGGGACATTTTTTGGTAGACAGCTGAAGTTACTCCGGGTATCTTAGGGTAATTTTAATTTTCAAAAAGAATTACGATTCTGCGTAAAAAATTAATACCCATAAAAAAAATTATAAAATTCGATTCAATGTACAAGTTTTACGGGCAAAAGTTGAATTTGTGAGAAATATTTTTACTTTATTTTAGTACTAAAAAAATGTTAGGGTTCTGTATAAAAAATTAAAAGCAGGGAAGAATATATGAAACGCGCGCGCATCCGCGGACCCACAGCTAGCACTGTAATACGTTCGAATAATTTATAATATGAGATACATAAATTTATTTAATGCGAGGTAGTGGTTTTAGATCAGGATGAAGCGATGATGGCGCAGTTGATAGTCTAATCAGATTCAGTGTCGATGGTTTTTTTTATCCCAGCTAATGCAGTTTTGTAAACCTTTTTAGTCTAGTTAAAAGGTAACTAGCACAAGGATTCGAACCTCGGCTCGGCCGCTACCTGTGTTGTGTCGATGGACGTAAGTTCAAACATATTTATACAATTTTCTATAATGAGCCTGAACTTTCGGTGAAGGAAAACATAGTGAGGAAACGATAGCATGGTGGTAGAGTATTTTCTATTAATCCACGCCGGGGTAATTACCATGCTTATTTTAGAAAATTCGTCGGAAACTACTAATAGGTTTTCCGGTTATCTAGATTACTAATTTTGTATCCAGTAGTACCCTATAGGCTTAGTGTCTTTAACACCCTGAACCACATCGTTACGTAACATAAAGTGAGATTATGGTCAAAAAGTTGTGAGTGTCCGAATAAAAAAAGGTTTATGTAAACTGTCAAGTGTATCAACTTTTTGTTTTTGCTTTTTAGTATTCCGATATACCGCGTGAGGAACGATTTCTCTTTCGATTTCAAAGTTCTTTTCAGGAGAAATAGGCAGGATACCTTCGTATATAATTGTCATGCTTGAATGATAAATATATTAAATTCGAGAATCAATTAATCACTATTAATAAACTCGTCTACATTAACATAGATCACATGACTCCCACACGTGATGCGCAACAGGATTTGATACGTCATATATCATCACTTAGGCATCAGTTTATCATTACTGTTAATGATTTAATATAAGTGATTATGATGTTAACGAACGTTTATGACTTATCAGATTAGACATGTTTATTATTTATTATGATACATTGTTACAAATGCAATTGTTATGTAGGTATGTTACTAATATAGGTTTAACTAATTATTTCCTGAAATTTACTAGCTGTGTACCCGCGGCACTGTCAGCGTTTCATATATTCTTCACTGTGTTATATAGTTTTTAATTAACCATTGGAAAATAATGTTTTGATGGTCCATTGCATTGTGTTTTGTTCACAATTTCTTGAGCTTTAATTTTTTACGCGGATGCCTAATAATTTTAGAAAAATAAAAGTAGCCTAAGTTACACACAGTAACTCAGCTATCTGCTAAAAAAGTTCCGTCAAAATCGGTTCAGCCGTTCCGGAGATTAGATTGGATAACAGCCAGACAGACAAGTCTTAAAAATTGTGTTTTTGTTATAGGTATATTGATATGAATTTAGTAAAAAGTTATTATTTGAATATTAGAAACAGACACTTCAATTTTTTTATTGCTATAGTATAACTAGTACAATTTATAGAAGTTCTCATTCAAATTTAAATAAGACGTATCAAAATTCAAGTAAAAAAACGATATAATTTCGAAAGATCTAGTATCTACATTTTTTTAACTAAATACTACTATAAACATTTATAGGAAATTATTACATTGTATTATTAAAACCTAAAAAAAAGATTGAACCATTCTTCATTCATACATACAAATCCTTGAGACATGTTAAAGCTAAAAATTAACGATATACAAAAATAATGAAAATACAACAGAAAATAATATGCATTATTCCAAAATTCAGTTCGAACTTATACATATATATATAGAGACGATAATCGGCCTTAAAGGTAAAATACGTTCAATAGAGATCAAATTGTAATAAATTTTAAAGAGTTTTATGACAAAAAAAATGTTTTTTTTCCCTCACAATATTTTGTATTTGTCACTGCTAAAGGGGACACACACTTTAACAGTGTCGCGTATTGCGGGGTTATTTTAACACCTCGCCCGTTTTCGGCAAATCGTATATCAAGCTAATGTTATCTGCGAAACCGCTGTCCTTGTGACGCATGGCACTTGTTCGGTTCTTGATTAACATAATTAATTTGTCAAACCTGCACCGTCGACAGTTGTAATTAATTTGTTATTTATTTGTTTTTACTCTTTAGATTTAATCCTGGTTGTTCTGAATGCTTTTTGTTTTGTTAACACAATGACTGCGTTCGAGATTTAAATTCAAATAACTATTATTGCATAAGAAATAGTTGAATTATGTCATTTGAGTTTCATTCTTCTATTTGACGTTATAATTTTTATAACAAAAACACCAGCATCGATGCTAATTGAGACATATATATCTCCGAGGCTTCCAATGCTGTAGTAATTTAGATAAAGAAGGTGTGTGTATCTTAACACAGCATAAATATAACAAGTCCAAACAATCTTACCCTGTGACCACCTTAGAGTTTCTGAAATGAATGGTGACAATATTATACTGTTTTTTATTTTCTCGCTTGTGTACCGTACCTACTTAAATTTATGTTATTTCGGTAAGTGAAATTAGTTGCACAAAGCTAAACCGGCCCGAACAGGATATGAAAAAACACTTTAGAAAAAAATAATGTTAAGTTCACCGTGCCAAACGATCCCTTCGTTAATACTAGTTAATTATATGATCATAGTCAATAAGGATTATTGACCTTATAAAATCGTCAATAGAACCGATAGGTCTAACAAAGAGTTCCGGCGGCGGTGCGGTTGCGGGCCGTACGCCTAAGAAAAAACAAAGCCAATTTGCTTTAATGAAGTGTAATTAAAAAACAAATTTTATTATTCAGCCCCCTTCACGCGCCACTATTTTAGATTTTAATTAATCAAATGGTTTATTGGGAAGTTCGGTATGTCGGTGCAAGTGATGATATTAGACAAAATTGTCCGTCCGTATTGTGTCCGATTAGGCACGGATGCAACGGAGGGTTAAGAATCGGGTGCCATAAATGGAGTTTTTTCAACTATAGAAATTGTATAGGATAATTATTTTTTTTTTCTGGTATCATTAATTTCCAGTTATCATTTTCACTTTTATCAGTACAGTAGAGTAAATACGTTTATATTTCTTACTAGCTGTGTGCCCGCGGCTGCGCCCGCGTCTTATATATTTTTCATTGCGTAATATAGTTTTTAATTTTTTTTTATACGCGACCGTAACCATTTTCGAATTTTTTTTTGCTATTAACATTAAGCAAAATGTTTCTCATAAATTTAAATACCTGCTAGTAAAACTTTATGCGTACATTTTTTGTATGAGTTAACCCTGATTGAGTGAAGAACCCTAATTATTTTCGAAAAAATGAAATTTTGCGGAGTAACTTCAGCTATTTAACAAAAAAAGTTCCTTCCAAATCGGTGTAGACGTTCCGGAGATTAGCCGGAACAAACAGACAGACAGTCAAAAATTTTAAAAATTGCATTTTCGGTATAGATTTCGTGTAAACATTCATATGTATCTAGTAAAAAAAACATCAATTGTATAAATATATTAACAACAACAAAATTTATTTTCTTTGAACGATTCTACATCGTGCTATGGTTGTGTTGTCTTCCATTATACACACATATATAATGTACACGCATATGTTTTGTAAGAGGCCTTGTTTTTTTTCTTTTTTTTTTTAAATTGAATCATCATAGGGTTTAGCTAGGCCAACTTCCGCGGAATTTCTTATCCTTTAGGGCTTATCTTAAAAGTTCGCCGAATCTGTCAAGCTGTCATGAATACAGCATCTAGACAAAATAATTTTATTCCGTGCAATTTTAAACTGTTTTGTGAATTATTTTCATTATTTATTTACTGTTTTTTTCCATCTACTCGTAAAGAAGATGCAGAGTATTTTTCTCTTTGGCTTCCCCTATACATCGTTGTAATGTGATTAAAAGAACAGTGACCCCAAATCTATGAGTAAAATTCATCAAATTATTTTTTTTCTTCTATAATAATGATTTGAGAAAGAAAAAACTTTTTTATAAAAAAAGAAAAAACTCAAGCTTAGCTCACATGGATGGTAATTCAATTCTGTCAGTTTCTAGTGTTTAGAGTAATTTTCCATTATATACTAATAAATAAAATTGAACTGTCTGTTTGTAATGTCAAAATAACAATTTTCACAAAATATATATGAATGTATAAGTGTACAGGAAGCCTATACCAAAAATTCAATTTTTAAAATTTTTGTCTGTCTCTCTGTTTATTCCGGATAATTTCCAGAACGGCTAAATCGATTTTTACTGATTTTGTTAGATAGCTGAAGTTTCTCGGCGTAAAACAAAAGTACCCCTTTTGTTTTTCTAAAATAAATAGGGTTCTGCGTAAAAAAAATAAAACCTCATGAAATTTCGAATAAAATCCGATTGAATGCACAGTTTTCCTGGCAAGTGTTTGAATTTGTAAGAAATAGTTTTAACTTATCTTATTACCGAAAAAAAATTAAGGAAAATAATTAGGTCTAAAAAATTAAAACACAGTCAGGAACATAAGAAACGCGGGCGAAGCCGCGGGGACACAGCTAATCTTATATAAATGCTTCATCAGTCTAGCAAAACATTAAAACAAAGCTTTGGTGGCATCACAGATTTCACTTTTCAATACACTTTATTTTAAACGTTATTTTTGAGAACAAAAAACTAACAATATCACGTAAAATGTCACTAATAAAAGAAGTTTTGTCTGTCTGTCTGTTTATTAATTTGTTTAAAAACAAATGAACCGATTTCGACGAAATTTGTTATGGTAGTAATTTATACTCTATAGTCTATAGTAACATCTATTTATTTATATAATATATGAATAGCGTTTATTTAGATTCATTAAAACCATAATAATAAAGTGTGTGCATAATAACATCTATACTAATATTATGAAGTTCGTGAGTTTGTATGTTCCGAGTAATCTCCGGTACTACTGATCCGATTTTAATTCACTCTTAGAAAGGTATATTATGTATAGACTATTTTGATAAAAAGATATTTTCAATAAATAATCACAGTAAATGTAATTGAAGTAGGCAAACATTCTATAATATGGCGCGCGCTGTCTGAACGTGCGTGTGACGTGTCCCTGCGTTTGATTTTAGTGTTTGTACCTGAGTTACACTCGCCCAGTCTGTCCTTCGGGGGTAGACCGGGGAGGTTTTAGATGTGGGAAACTGGGCTATAAACCCGTTAATTGTAGAGATGAAGCGGGACATGGATAGTATGCTGTGCAAGACGCCAATCAAGCCCATTAGGGCAAGAATGGCTGCGTGCATAGTTTCGGCGTTGTCTGAACCCTGCTACATTGACAAACTAAAGGGGGAAGGGACGAGGGCCTAGACCTTCCATTCCACTGGGAAGGCTGTCTGCGAGGTGCTGGTCTGGCCAGGGTGACCTGGCCTTTTGAGGTATTTAAGCAGGCCAGCATGACAGCGGTGTTGGCGACCGACCCGACGAACATTAGAAATAGTTTGTTATAAGATTTTATAGAATGTATAGATTACGATTAAATAAAGACAACTATATATATTATTAACGTAGCGCTAGAATATACTGCGCAACAACTATTGAATATGTATCTGAACTTGTGCCGCTTATGTGTAGAATTAGATATTACGTATTTAAATGTATGTTGAAATAGAATTAAGAGATAATAAGATCGAAAACAACACGCATACATATTAAGATTTGGTTCTGCAAGCATTGTTCTTTAAATATCGTGTAGTAAGCTGTCTGCGAAAGGTTTCACTCACAATTTATGTTAGAATTCATGTTAAATATAATAGATTTAGAGATATAACAGAAATAACACACACACATAGCTAATAAGTTTTAGTTGTAGAGACATTATTTCGTGAATATTGTAAAGCATAAGCGGTTCATTGAGAGGTTTTTTGATCGTAACTTTGTATAGAATAGCTTTATAGTGTTACTGTATGTTTTATTAAATAAGGTATTGTTTATAGAATAGATTTATGTGAAATACGTATATGTAAGATATTTATTAACGAAAATAAATAAAGAAAGGTGAGCCGGACATAATAAAAATAGATCATCGAGACGCCTCATTTTGAGGTGTCTACGTTACGGTAAGGTACCCGCCCGGTCTCGGGGATATAAGCCGACCGGGCGGTACCGAAAAATCAGAGCGCAACGGTACTCGCAAACATTGAAGATTACTAAGAAGAAACAGCAAGATTCGGCTCACCTCTCGCTCACTCAACAAGTTCGCGTTTTTATTTTCCGTCCTGCTCTACCGTGATTGCTATCTCGCTCGCACATCACTAACTACTCCGGCGAGTCAGTTTGTCAAACAACGGGCATCCGGTGTTCACCACGAGGCGGGCCACCGGCGCTCACACCTACCATCTAGTGTGAGTGAGACAACCCGCCCACCCTACGGTTCCACGGTGCTTGGACGAAGGCAAGCATCGCGGCCGTAACAGTTGGTCCTTCGGCAGCCGGATCCAGTGGACATCAAGATGCCAGTCACCAGAAGCCAAAAGGGTTCATCACCGAAGGAGCAGTCACCTGAAACCGTCCAACAAGAATCAAGCACGACGGAAGCCACATCCTACGAAACGTACGAGACATCGGGAACTGGAACAACCCACGAAACATCAAGCAAAGAAACTGCGACATTGAAGGGAAAAGATCGTCGTGCCGCTTCAACGAAGTCAACACGAAGAGTGAAGGAATTAGAAGCACGAGCCGAACTAGCCGAGCGCGAATTAAAAGAAGCTCAAGCGGCTACAGCAGCTGCGAAGATACGGCTAGAGCTGATTCAAGCATCGAATGAGGAAGAAGACTCTGTCATAGAAGAACCAGTCGACCGGGAAGAAAACGTCCAAGAATGGGTTCAAGCTACAGTGGAAAGAATATCCGCCAAGGGACACCCGGAGCAAGCACCTATCGAAAAAATTGAAAACGCTCCCGACATCCACTGCTAAACCTGAGGAGAAGATCGACTCAACCCGGAACGACAATAGAAAACTGGCAGAGGCAATCGTGAAAGCGATACGCGACGTACCACATAGAGGGCAGGGGGTGCAACCTGAATACATGCACCACCTACCGGCGTTCGACGGCGACAGCAGAGAATGGATCTCCTTCAAAGCAGTATACGAAGACACCGCACCGCTATTCTCGAACGCGCAAAACATGGCGCGTCTGAGACGCGCATTACGCGGATCTGCACGAGAGGGCGTCGAGAGCCAGCTGTACTCCGAGGCGACACCTGGCGAAATCATAGAAGCATTAAAGCGACGATATGGAAGAGCAGACGCATTGGTGCTAGCGGAATTAGAGAAGATAAGAAATCTACCGAAGATCCGCGAAACCGCTCACGACATATGTGCGTTAGCAAGCAGCGTCAGCAACACCGTCGCAACGATACGAGGTCTCAAGAAACCACAATATCTACTGTCGCCTGAGATATTGAGAAGCATCACCGACAAGATGCCTCCACTATTGAAGTTCCGCTGGTACGACTACATCGCGGACAAAGCGGACGAAGATCAAGACTTGAACTCTATGGGAAAGTTCCTGAACAAGATGGCAGACCGATGCGGACCCCACGCTACGCAAGAAACCGTCGACAAGCGACCACCGATGAGGCGGCAAGCTGCGCACACGACGGTCGATCGCATCGGGATGGAGAAGCCACCGTGTCCACATTGTCGAGAAGAGCACTATCTAAACGAGTGCTCAAAGTACCTGCAGGCACCTACGAAAATGAAGTGGCAGATCGCAGAAGAATCGCGATTATGTTACAAGTGTCTGCAGGGGCGACATCGCAAAGAGTCGTGCAAGCGACCGCCGTGCCCTATATGCAAACGCTGGCATCACAAGACGCTTCATTATGAGAACAAACCCGAAGAACCGAAGCAAGAGAACACCGAAGTCGCAAACAACGTGAGGCTTCCCGCGAACAATACGCGAAGCGCCCGAGCCTATTTAAAGATGATTCCTGTCGAGATATATGGACCGACGGGATCGAAGAAGGTACTGGCTCTGCTGGACGAAGGATCGACGGTCACACTACTCGACTCGTCGATCGCAGCAGAAATAGGACTCGACGGGCCCAAGGAAGCACTCCGCCTAGAAACAGTTGGAGGAAAATCATTATTGAAAAAGGACTCCATGAAACTCAATATGAAGATAAGAGGACTTCATCACTCACGCAAGCGGAGCGTCATCGGGGCACGAACGATCGACGACATGCGTCTAACGCCGCAGGCTCTAGACGAGAAGATTATTAAAAGATGCACGCACCTAAAGAAGATAGCGGACCAGTTGTCATATCGAGAAGAATTGCCTAAATTATTGATCGGGCAAGACAACTGGGCGCTCATCGTCTCGCGAACGACACGCAAAGGAAGACGAGATCAACCAGTGGCATCCCTCACCGACCTAGGGTGGGTGCTACACGGCTACGATGGAGGCGCGGCGAAGATAATCAACTTCGTCACATGCGCACACGTAGTGACGTCCGAAGAGAAAATAGAAAAGATGATCAAAGATCATTTCGCCATTGAGTCATTGGGAGTTCAACCGAAGCATCCCAGCACCGACATGGAAGCCAGAGCATTGAAAATATTGAACGAGACTAGCCACCGTTTGAGCGACGGACGCTACGAAGTCGGTCTCGTATGGAAAAATGACAACGATGCTCTGCCTGACAATTATAAGTCAGCGGAATCGAGACTGAAGGGCGTCGAAAGGAAACTCGACCGCGACGCCGGATTGAAGAAAGAATACGAAGAACAAATAGAAAATTTATTGAAAAATGGATATGCGGAGAAAAAGTCGAACACGCATCAACATCGACACGAAAATGGTATCTTCCGCACTTCGCCGTGACGCATCCTACGAAAGGCAAGAAGCGAATAGTATTCGACGCCGCCGCGAAATTCGGAGGCAAGAGCCTCAACGACCTGCTCCTACCCGGGCCAGACCTGCTTCAATCACTGTTCGGAGTACTATTACGATTCCGACAGGGGGCAGTCGCGGTTGTGGCTGACATCAAAGAAATGTTTCTTCAGATAAGAATACGACCAGAGGACCGCGACAGCTTAAGATTCCTGTGGAGAGGGGGTCGACGCAGCGGAGCATTGAAAACGAGTATAGAATGACGTCAGTGATCTTCGGGGCCGCCTGCTCACCCAGCGCAGCGATTTTCGTGAAGAACAAGAACGCCGCAGACTACCAGCATCAATATCCAGAGGCCGTGCAAGCGATAGAACACAATCACTACATGGATGACTACTTGCAAAGCTTCGATACTGAAGATCAAGCCGTCAAGATAGCGAGCGAAGTCGACGCAATACACAAGCAAGCGAAATTCACGCTAAGAGGCTGGGCGTCGAACAGGACCGACGTAGTGAGAAGATTAGCGCCGAGCACCGGACCGAGCGAAGTCGAACTCGGATCGAAAGAAGAGAAGACGCTGGGCATGCGTTGGTTCACCGCCGAAGATGAAGTAGGTTTCAGAACGAACCTGCGCGAATCCGACGACGACACCGCAGCTAACGAGGCACCGACCAAGCGACAGATCACAAGCGCCGTGATGTCAACCTTCGACCCCATGGGAATAGCGTCGCCGGTACTTATTCAAGGCAAGGCGCTCATACAAAGCGTCTGGCGCAGCGGTGTCGACTGGGATGAAGCCATCGTGGGGAAAGACATCGAAACATGGAAGAGCTACGTAGAAAATCTACGCACTCTGAAGAACCTACGCGTACCGAGGTGTTTCACGCATTCGAACACTGAGGGGGAGCTACACGTGTTCACCGACGCCAGCGAATCCGCGTACGCGTGTGCGGCGTACTGGTACTGGAGAGAACGAGTCAGCGAAGGACATCATCACGTCGCGCTACTAGCTGGAAAGGCGCGGGTCACACCACTCAGACCCGTGTCTATTCCAAGGCTAGAGTTACAAGCTGCGCTACTCGGCACTCGCATGGCACGATCCATAGAAGAAGAGCTGAGCGTCCGGGTGACGAAGAAAACCTACTGGACCGACTCCAGCACAGTCCTGTCATGGATAAAGTCCGACCCGAGGTCTTTCAAGCCGTTCGTCGCACATCGTCTCGCCGAGATAGAGGACACTTCCAAACCCCAAGAATGGCGCTGGGTACCCACATCGCAGAATCCAGCCGACGATGCCCCACGAAAGACACCCAGAGGTTTCGACGCGGATCATCGCTGGTTCAACGGTCCCGCCTTCCTGCGACGCGAAGAAGACAGTTGGCCTGAACAGCGGACTGTCAAGATAGAATCGACCGGCGAAGAGAAGGACAGGTTCACAATAGCGACCCTGACGACGTCAAATGAATATCCCACGCCGGACCCTGAGAGATTTTCAAGCTGGCGTAGGTTATGGAGAGCAACCGCGAGAGTGCTACAATTCATCGCGCTATGTCGGGCGCGAAAAGAAGCTACGAACGTATCGAAGAAAATCGAAAATAACGACCCGGCGTGGAGACACAGTCCTCATAGTGGACTCCACGCTACCTAGGAACACGTGGCCCAGAGGAGAGGTGATCCGGACGTACCCTGGACCGGATGGCCGCGTCCGCATCGTCGAAGTGCGCACTCCTGGCGGGATATTGAAGAGACCGAGCTCCAAGGCAGTGCTGCTGGTTCCAGCCTCGGAGAACGAGTACGGGAGCAAGCAGCCGGGAGCGATGGAAGCAGAGTCGCCAAGACGAGGAGTTGGTGCTGCGCACGAGGGGGAGGATGTTGGCGACCGACCCGACGAACATTAGAAATAGTTTGTTATAAGATTTTATAGAATGTATAGATTACGATTAAATAAAGACAACTATATATATTATTAACGTAGCGCTAGAATATACTGCGCAACAACTATTGAATATGTATCAGAACTTGTGCCGCTTATGTGTAGAATTAGATATTACGTATTTAATAAATGTATGTTGAAATAGAATTAAGAGATAATAAGATCGAAAACAACACGCATACATATTAAGATTTTGTTCTGCAAGCATTGTTCTTTAAATATCGTGTAGTAAGCTGTCTGCGAAAGGTTTCACTCACAATTTATGTTAGAATTCATGTTAAATATAATAGATTTAGAGATATAACAGAAATAACACACATAGCTAATAAGTTTTAGTTGTACAGACATTATTTCTTGAATATTGTAAAGCATAAGCGGTTCATTGAGAGGTTTTTTGATCGTAACTTTGTATAGAATAGCTTTATAGTGTTACTGTATGTTTTATTAAATAAGGTATTGTTTATAGAATAGATTTATGTGAAATACGTATATGTAAGATATTTATTAATGAAAATAAATAAAGAAAGGTGAGCCGGACATAATAAAAATAGATCATCGAGACGCCTCATTTTGAGGTGTCTACGTTACGGTAAGGTACCCGCCCGGTCTCGGGGATATAAGCCGACCGGGCGGTACCGAAAAATCAGAGCGCAACGGTACTCGCAAACATTGAAGATCACTGTGCAGTCACTGTGCTGTGCATTATAAAAAAAAAAAAAAAAACCTTCACCGTGGGTAGGGGTCTGGGTGTGACGAAATTGGACATATATGTGAATGTATATTGATAATGAAATAGATTCCATCTAGAGGCAAAATATTGGATGTCTATTAGAATATAATTAACTGAATACCACGCGAGCGAAGTCGCTAGTAATATATAAAACTGTGTTAAGGCTTATTAAAATTTCTTCATGTAATTGTTATAACTAGTTTATTTTTTATAACAAAGAAACCGTTAATTAAAATGGACGATATGAAGTTGCATCACTATAATTTGTATCATTCCATTTATACGGTTGGTTCTTCACTAATATGCAATTAAAATTTACAATCTGTCTGTCAAAACGTCTTCCAGTGGCATTAGATAGGTAACAACTGACAAACGTATTTAATAGAACATATTATTATTAGACGCACATAGATGAAAATAAAATGAGATCGGATTTGTTGATAAATTGTTAAATTTTTATTCATTACTAGCTGTGTTCTGCTGCGCCGGGTTTTAATATATTCTTCAGTGTTTGAACCTTAATATTTTTTTAGTACAAAGATAAAATAAAAAATATTTCTAATAAGTTCAAGCACTTTGCCGTAAAACCGTGCATTAAATAGGATTTTATTCATTTGTTCATGACATTTTTTTTACGTGGAACTCAAATTATTTTTGAAAATTAAAAGTACCCTCAGTTACTCGGAGTAATTTCAGCAATCTACCAAAAATGGTTCCGTCAAAATCCACCTAGCCGTTCCGGAGATTACCTGGAACTAACAGACAGACAGACAAAAGTTGTATCTTTGGTATGGGTATCGTATATACATTCATATGTATTTAGTAAATAATGTCATTTTGACATTACAAACTGACACTTCAATTTTCAAACCAAAAACTTCTATGCATAGTATTTGGTTTTTTTTTGAGTGAAAAAAAGACCAATGTTATTCTCGGATATTTTGAATAAATGAGATACGAATAACCGTTTTTTATATTCACAGTATATTTACTTACTTCGTATAAAATAATAGTCTAGTAATGACTATTGACATTATTGTTAATATGTTAATAAAATTCAACGACATTATAAAGCATTTCTTAATACGGAACAAATCAACATAATGAACTTTGTTACTAAAAGTTCAATGCATAAAGGATGTTAAAAAATCGATTCGATTCGATTGTCTATGGAATCGTGATTTCCGGCCGTTGATTTTTATCGACTCTTTTTTTTTAAATATCTATGAATATATATTTCCTAACTTATATGTTAGCTCTTTGTTAGTGGCAGTGTAGGAAGAATGTAAGAAGAACATCGATAACTGTCTATGTCATATCTAAAGCGCAGATTTGACTGTTAGAAGGAGATTTAGTTTTTAAGTAAACTTTCGTCGAAACCAAACATTATTTTCCCTATTTCAAGTTGTAAGTGTATTTTCGGTATAATTCGGCAGCTGTACACGGTAAGTCCACATTCTACACTTAGCTTGGATGATGTTTTTGATATGGTTATTTAATAGCAATTAATAGTGTTGTCCAAGCTCTCATTTATAGCATTACGCAAACTATTTTCTCTGTACAATATGCTCAATGATATAACGATAGAGAAATATTGTTAGTGTGTAGTCTATTCAATATCTAAATACGTAAAATAAACTGTGTAATGTGTAAAAAATAAACGTAAATGAGTAGATCATTTATTTTAATTCATCAATGTAACAGTGTGTCTTTGATTACCGTTTTGGGTTGAGATAGCAATAAATGCTTCTATTTATAAGTAGACAGAAATAAAACATTTCAAGATTTTTCTATTTTCTTGTTTATTTAAAAAAACAATTCATTCATGATTTTTTTGATTAGCTTATAGATTTTTAGTGTTGTCATTGAAACATTTTTCGGCAACAATTTTTTTTTCTTAAGGTTCTTATTATTATTATCAAATTTCGACAACCGGGCGAACACTATTTATTATACAACTACATCTATAGATATATCTATACATACATAGGAGAGTTTCACAAACTCGTCATCAGAAGTACATAACTATACGGTCATTTGGCTTGAAATTTGACATAGTAGTTACTCCTATTGCTCTATAGACCTCATTATACGGACGGATCACGAATTCTGAAATCTTACAAAAAAATCTTTAAAACGCTGTAACAAATGGTCGCTAATTTCTTCGAGTACTGAAGATTAGTAAAATAATACGCACTTGGGCCTAAAGAACTTATATTCATGGACTAGGTAAAAAAAACATTAGCACACTATACGCAATGTAATGTTTATTTATTTTTTACAAACCGTAGCGTTTAGCTAAGATCGATTACGAAGGATTTATATACCGGTATCAAGCTACGCTAAGGTCTGCATCACTGTGGCAACTTTGAGCTATTTACCATTTCTCAGATGAAGATCGTAAGCGATCTCCAGAAAGTTCAGTGAAGCTGTAAAGGTTGGAAAGTCAACAAAGTTAGTTAAAGAAAAGACATATTTGAAAATTATTACAGCCACTTTTATACATATATCAGTATGTATAATCTTTACCAAACTTAAATTAGCGCAGAAATAAATTTACTTTCATAATAATCTCTGTACATGTAAAACCCATTAAGGGTAAACAAATTATAATTGGCGATGTGTTTTTTTTTTGTTAACGCGCCACCCCTGGTTGATTGACGTGACCACTACGTCTTTTTGACAAGCTTGACGTGTTTTATCGTTTACTTTTAAATACATGCTGCTCTCTGCTTATTTTTTAAAAATATTTACACTTTTATTGTCATACAAAAACATTATTGTATATATATTTTTAAATAACATATTTTATATCAATAACAATGCACACAGATAATTTTTTGTAAGCGATGATGGCGGTGTTTATTGCGGCCGGATTCCGCGTCAATAGACGCGGGTTCGATCCCACCTATCCAACTCTAAAATCGGCATGAGCTTTCAGTGAAGGAAAACATCGTGAGAAAACCATAGCATGGTGGTAGGGCATTTTCTAATGGTGTCCGCCTGGGAAGCTACCACCCTCAAGTTTGAAAACCTGTCGCAAAATACCAATAAGTGTGCTCCGGCAGCATCACTTGAGAACCTAGGTTTAGTGTGTTTACCATCCTGAACCACATCGTCACTTCACATGAGGTGAGATCGTGGTCAAAGTATATAGCCCATATCGTGTAACAAAAAAAAATTGCAAGAGAATGATTTAATTTCTGAACTGTGTTGTCGTCGATTACTAACATACAAATTATGTTTTTCCTGCTTATTTTTAAAGTGATGGATGGTAAACACGCTAAGCCTAGAGATGTTATGTGTCTCAAGTGATACTGCTTGAACATAACTAGAGGCTATTTAAGTTTTGGGTAAGAACAATTTTTGATAATTTCGCCTTCCATATAGGTAGGGAATACAAATTCGTTTTTCAAAAACTCCATTTCTGCTCATTTAGAAACTATTAGGTCAATAAACACAAGCCGTAATCCACTATAAATGTTTATACTAGCTATATTCATTTATTCTAAATGAATAATTTAAAAATTATCAAGATCTCTCAAAAAGTGAGGCATCTGCTCCGATTTTATCCTACTGTAATTGAATTTAGGTTAAAAATAGGGGCATTAATGAATTAATTAACAATGAATTATAGTTTTAAAAATTTTACACCCTGTAGACGACATTCTTTCATCAGATCCGTATCATCAATACATTATCGGGGGTTAATCGAGCTTCGTTTGCGCAAAAAGACTTAACAGGAGCACTGGCGCAAAGTGACGGCCGCTTTAATGACTGACCCTTAACTTTAATTTAAAGCGATCCACCTGTATTTAAATTTACAAGGCGAGTGATTGGCAATTTGCTTTAGTATTGTTTGTGTAATTTTTTACAATTCTGTTACAATACGTTTATATGTTTTAGAATAAAATATTTATATCAATAAGAAACAAATAAAAAAAAAACTAGGCCGTCTTTGGAAAAAAAATTTTTTTAATGTGTTCCAATTGTATCATTAGTTAATTCAAATTATTAACATAACATATAAAATTTGTCCAGTTTTTACATCTATTGGTGCTCCCAGCAATAAATATGTACATTTTCATATAGTTTATGTATAATAAAAACATGCGTTAGTATAAATTTTATTATTTATCTCTAAGCGTCAGCACTTAATCGCCATGTTATAGTTGACATATTATAGCATATTGACGACTGACGTCATAGTATTGGTAAAGCAAATCTATATTATTTTCCCTACCGAGGATCGCTCAACGTCGCTGAAGAAGTGTTCACTTCAATAAAAGACTTGTGACTATAATAAATCTCTCAGATACAAGTGAGAAATATGTATGTATGTTATAGGTAAAACATATACCTATATGCATTCTGTCTTAAATATGTAACGGTTAGGTAAATCGAAAGACAAGAATGCAGAGAGGAGAAGTTGGAGAAGAGGGGGGGAGTAGCTGGTGCCAGGCTCTCCCTCTTGGACAGAAGACAAAGGCAGTGGCCCTGTCTTTGGGCTTGCCGCTGGGGCGGCGCGGAGTGTGCTAGATTAATCCCGTGTCGCACCCCAGAAGGGTGCCGGATCGTACCGTGGGTTTTAGTGGGTAATCCTGGCGCTTCATGCCGGGTGATTCCCTCATACTATACCCCTCATATCTCTAATCCGGGAGATTTTACTCCCGAATTGGAGATGTCAGGGGTGATGTGTAAATGCATTTCCCATGATAAAAAAAATGAAATAAAGCTAAATTATTATGAGATAAGTGATGAATAGACATACGTTGCCTTTTATATTGCATTACTTGTGCCTGGTAAGCGTTGCAATGCCAAGGAAAGAATAAAATAGAGAGCTTGTTGCAGCCGTATGCAGAACAAATCATCAGTTTCATTAGATGAATAGATTAGGAATGCATAGAAGACACATTGATTTTAATATATAAGACTAGAGGTGTTTTCCAAATTATACCAATAATTTTTTTTTTTTTAAATTCTAGATTACATTATTCCAGATTTTTTTATTGACCGAACCTTCATTACGTTGATGATAATAAAACAAAAAATCCAATATTCTTTGTTATATTACAAGAAATATAACTAAACAAAATGCCGCGCAAAATAGGTCCAGTGTTATATAAAGATTGGCCTGAAGAAAAAAAAAGAAACAGGTACATATTTGTAGTATGAATAAGAAGATCAGAATAAACTATAAGTTTAATCTACATTGTATAAGTAAAAGTAAGATTTTTATAATATAATATTACTGTATCATAAAGCCGATAATAAGATTTAACATCAACAGCAAGAAACAGGCGCCTAATATAGTCAAACAATCCTAAAAAAGTTGATTGAAATCTGACATAAAAATCACTCATCAATATAAGGTAAAAAAATAACAACCAATATCGGTATGCTACTTTATAATCGATAGTAAAATCTAGCAACCAATTGGAGAGTGTTACTAAGTTTCTAACATTATGAATGCAGCGATCTCTTCCCCCTTAACCATTACATATAATTATCTAATCTAAAACCTTTTAGGTGCAAACCTGAGGAGTGACTTCTGAGAAGCGTATCGTTAGCTTAGGGTTGCCTCGTTTTGTGAAAAAATGTTATATTTTGCGTTTTTTATAACAATAATTATGTACAGATCACATTAAAGAATTTTAACACATGGAAAATAATAAATATGTTATGTGATTTTAAATATTTTTCTGTACATAAATTCCTTAATTTCTTGCGACAATTTTAAATATGAAAGGTACTTTTAAAAATACATTTTCATTCGAAAATGTCACGGTTGGTTTAATGTGAACTGGTGATATTGTTTATTCGTGATTAAAATTATAGCAACTCTATCGTATTAGAAGAAAATGCTGAGTAACCCTGTTAAATAATAATAAGAAATGAACAAAATACGGACAACCCTAAAATAAATCGTAGGAGCTGCATTTCTGTATCTGGGTTTAAATACGGGCTAATTACCAGTTGTAGCTATCAACTATCACGAGACGGATAGACAGTGCATTAGTCAAAGGTCACTCTTTACCATTTTTCTGAACGAACGGAACTATTGTCTTAAGGAAAATTCTTTATGAGTATTTTGTTATGAATAAAAAAATATATACATAGAATTTTTCTTTAGTTACACTAGATAGACTCTGTCGAATAATTTTCAGGATAAATTTAATTTTATGTAATAACAATTAAAACAAATATACTTCAAGGAAATTGAGTACGATTACAAATTTAAATATCATTAAATTTATAATATTTGTTAAAAGATACCTCGACACCATTTGATGACTGAATGGCAAGTGCTGGATTGTTGCTAAAATTATAAGGTACTCTGCCTTCCTTTGATACAAAAAGATTCTTACAGTTTCGGTAATAGGTTTTATTGTGTTAAGTTTGCCAAAATCATACGTGACGTTCAGTAATGACTTTGCTGTAGATAGCAACCTGTACGAAAAGTTTACAGAAATGCATACAGTGATTCTTAGCATCATTATTTTAGTTGTTTAGTTGAAGCGGTGGAGCGCATGATTCTTAGGTAGGTAAGCGTGGAGGAATGCGAGAGTATTGAAGTCGATAATATGGAATAATACTTAAAACATGTCACCTACTATCACTTGTACGCAGTATATTACCTACATTAAACTGCATACAAAGTAGACTTAGTAAAATCTCTCATCGTACATATCATTTCGTCTGCTTGTGTATGGCGGTGGTATTTGTAATTTAGTATAAGAATTGTCGACAGGACAACGTGTTTCTTAGGTTTGTAATTTATTAACATAATATAAAAATTGAAAGCACCTTAGAAGTATAAGAGCATAAGTAAGACTAGGCTATGTGAGTGATTCTAAATTATAACGTTATGATTCTAAAGTGAAGATGTATTGATCGATTGAGGAACACATTTGAGCAGTTAAGTAGTCAGATGGCTTAATTACAGGCAACGAAGCGCCGCGCCGCTTGTACCGATACCATAACATTTTGACAATACAATAGACAGACCGGTGTATTATTTTTTATGTCCGACAAAACCATTAGGTATACTTTCTAACCATTCTCACCGTGAGAAACACTAATAATTATGTACACACAGTTATATATATTTTTATTTAGCAATCTTATTGGTGAATCATTCGGTCGCTGGGGTGAGAATGTCAGGAATCACTGTCATTCTTGCCGAGTGATTTTCTCGCGCTTGGCAACCCGAGCCCGAGACACTTCGTTTTATTGACACCATTTTTCGAAATTCGAATTCACGCAACTGCTTTGCAGCGCAAACTGCAAAGTTTCTATGTAATTTTTATTTACGATTTAATAGACAAAAGTTCAGACAACTTCTAAAGAATGTTTTAATTTCATAGAATTGTTCTAGGATGGGTAATTATGTGAACGATAGTGATGTCTGTAAGTGACGAAACTCTTCTCTATGCATCTGTCAAAATGATTGTAAGTAAGATTTGTTCAGTTTTGATAAAAAAGAACTATATAATTCCAAAAAATAAGCCTAATTGAGTTTCTTGCAGGCTCTTGACTGGATTGTTTTCCGAATGTGTGGTAGTGTTTCGACAGTCATAAGCGTTTTTTTTAGGGCCTAAATTAAATTGAATAAAGTATAATTTGTTTAGACTTCTTTCAGGTTCAGTAAAATATTCCCGATCGTATTACTAAAAGTTGGAATTCACAAATTATACCGACCCTTTTATAGTATAAATAAATGGTTGCAACAACAAAGGGATCACTCACAATATCACCTGACACGTGTTCCCACAACATTTATTTGCATACGTTCGCAATATTATTAACGAGGTCAAGAAATATTACAGTATGTACACTTTGCACTGTCATAAAGACTGCCTTAACCACTAGAGAGTCAATATCCCATGTTGTACTTTGTGTTTAACGTTTAATAGGGTTTGGTTTGTTCGCATTTCAATACGTTATATCCTGTAATTAATATAAAATCTATACCGATTTTGATTAATAAGTAGTTATAATAATAAAGATGATTAACAGTCAGGAATAGTATGATAAGAGAGCGCTGTAGAGGATGTAGTGACCAAGATACAGAAAGGAATGCTGAATTGGTTCGGGAACATGGAGATAATGGATGATAGAAGATTAACGAAACGAATGTATAAGGGTAAGCTTACTGGGCACGCCGGTAAATGTCGACCTAGGCGAACGTATCTCGAACAAATTGAGCATGTATTAAATAAATGTTAGGTAAAAAGTATTCATAACCGACAACCATAATCGCTCATGAAAGTAGAAAGAAGCGAAATAGATATTTCAAGATCGTAGCAAGTGGAAGGACGTAGTCTCTGCCTACCCTTACGGGATAGAGGCTTAATGCTTTGTATGTTTTTAATAGACTATTCCCGATGTAAATCTAAAAATTGTACTCTTTTAGTGGAAAACACTCGCATTAAAGAACTGCAATAAAATATTACAACTGATTTATTGTAATAATGCCATCAGGATACTCTGAATTTCATAGTTACAATAATGTGTTTTTATATATCATTAAACGCAACATTTCATCGACACAGAGGAGTCGATGAGTCACGGAAGTCAGTTTAACTCCCAAGCTGGTTAATAGACGTATCACATAAAAAAACGAGAAACATTGACTACATTGAGAGATTTAAACAATAATATTCAGTACTTTACAGTACAGTACTTTGGTGGCGCAGTTTTATTACGTTATACTGTCGTTCTGAGGTCTCGGATTCGACCCCCGGGTCGGGTCAGTGATATTGGGTTTTTTTTACTCAGGATCATCCCGGAGTCTGGAATTTCTGCCCGATATGGCGACAGGCTCGCCCCCTGTCACATCTGGAACGGAACTAAGCTAGGCGAAATGTGGGTGGTGTAGTTCGTGATTTCACCTCTGCATAACCATTCGGGGATAACAGGCGTGAACTTATGTTATGTTATGTTTTTTCTGATTACAGGTGATCATAAAGGGTACGACGCAGCGGTACGGATTGATAGATGAAGGCACGCGGTGGTGCGAATTAGCAAACTATGCGTTTTGTTAATTTGTCTTCACTATATCTCGATAAAATATGCAGCGTAACTAGCGTAGGGTTGTCCGTGGCGCATATCGATAAATTGGATTACGATATTAAATAAGTAACCAATGTACCTAATATACCAGTAAAATATGGATCCGCTAAATATTTCATCGATGCCTTAGACAGGTTGCAGAGGCGGGCTGTCCGCAATGTAAGTGATACAGCTATCACCAACACCAGAAGGGGTTCATTTGCGCAGGGATATTGCCTCTCTAAGTGTGTTTTATCATGGTGAGTGTTTTTAAGAGCTCTTTGAACTGATTCCTTCCTCTCCATCTCACAAAAGAACCACGCGGGCGGGACTTCTGTGTCATGGTGACGCCCATAAATTCAAGAACTAAAATGTTTGCCGATTTTCACTTTTGTCGCACCGTGAAGTTGTGGAACCATCTTTCTATTAGCGTGTTCCCACCTTCTTATGACACTGGGTCCTTCAAAAGAGGCGTGAATAGGTACCTAAGCAGGCCAGCATGACAGCGGTGACTGGCAGTAAATTCTGTTCAGTGTCAGTCGCCGCTGATTTGGATTGTACTGAATTTAACATCAGGTCCAGTGCAGTCCTTTGCTGCGTAACATAAAAAAATACAATGTTATTTCATATGACATTCCTAGTATTTCTATAATTCCAGCATGATCCTTATCTATTTCTTCCGTCTTCTTTCGTGTAAAAGTAAAATATCCTTGAGTCCGTAATTGAGCTCTGATTGAAAGCATTGGGACAAATAACGAACACCGTCCTATGTAAATCGTACGTAATCGATTTGATCGATGCGATATATCGATTACTATTGAACAATCGTAACATTGTACCTTTTTCAATGGCATGCCTCGTTTTTTTTTATATTTCAAAGATTTATAATCGAATATATTGCTGGGTTAATAACTTATACAAACTTAAAGTCTGCAAATATTTTATGACGCTCTAAAATTATATAGCTGAGTGCAAACCTAATGTTTAAGCTCATTTATAATGAACGGTTTAATGAATGGTTTTTGAATTAGGTAACAATGTTGCTATAATTTGATATTCGTTTAATTATTATCTGGCACGATATTTAACGGGAGCCGTTTTTGTGAATGTTGCTATTATTTTCTTGTAAAAAATAATAAATCACGATTTCTTTCAACCGGTTTGTGATAATAATTAGAGTTGTGTAATTATTAGTACTAAGAATACGCATATATTTTTTTTAATTACGCACTGTTTTTATAAAACATTGTACCGATATAATAAAGTTTTTCTGTCAAAACGATTAAAACGCTCTCGACCGGAAGAATATTGACAAGAATATTCACTAGTTAGCGCAAGGGGAGGCCAAAGTAGCACGGATTTCGGATTTTTGGCCTCTTCAATTGGTGATCGGAGGATATCCTGGACAGCTTCCGGAAAGGGCGCTGGGGTGCGAGTTATTGTTATAACTGTTGCGAGTTATACTAATCACGTGCTTTTTTAATCGTATTTTATGCAAACATTGCATACAAACATTGGAATCCTCAAAGTTTTTTTTTTTTATGTTCTATATTTTAGATTTTTTAGCGGATCTCAAATAATAATGACTGAATAATTCTGACACATATCTATAGGTAGTTGGGAACACAACTTGGGTATGGCATTAGAAAACGCCCCATCACGTCAAAATTTCATCAGGATGTTTTCCTTTACCAAAAGCATACTAAATGTATGATCCGAACCAACGTGACGTCAATTGACGTTATTTTGCCTATTAAAATTAAACTTAACACGCAATAAAAAATGTTGATAGCATAGCAGTCGATTCTCGAACGTCTAACTGTGGGCGACCAACAAATATATTGATAAAAATTTATTACAATTTTTATGTGTGTACGCTCTGAGAAAAGCCACTATATAATTGTGTACAGGCATTTTCGCTATTGACATTGACAGCTGTCAATAGGTAATGACATTTTATGTTAGTCAAGATATACTAGTTATCAGGAGATAATTACAAGTGTAAGATAGAAACATAAAGTAAAAAATTTGCAATTATTTAAACCGAGAAAATAGTGCTTTATTTTTCTTATTAAATAAATACACCTAATGATTATACATGTATGCAAAAAAATAAACAAAACATAAAATGAAACAACTAAATCAATTATTGAATCACAGCGTCCGTCAACAAATAAAGTATGCAAGAATTTACATTACACAAACGAGTCATTTGACAGTGTATCCTAAACTAACGATATAAAAGAGGCAACACATCCTCACATCACAAAACCACGAATAAACACAGTACAAGGCCCATTTATATTCAGAACTTTAGTTTATTACAAAATATTTTATCGTGGAGGTCTTTATAAATTGGATATGCACACATAAGTGCTTTTGAAAGTGTTATCGCACCAGTACATTAGTGGCGACTTGACACAACCAGTCTTCTGTAAGGGCACGGCTTGTATTAGCGGTTCCTAATTTATTGAGAACGATAGGACGACGGACGCCGGCCACCCGGACCACAGATTCATTCACACCAGTTGGGGAGATCGGGGTAGATAGGATTATAGGAAAAAATATCATACAAAACTATAGTATAAAAAAATAAAAACTTAACAACTTTATTCAATCTCTATAATCAGAAATATTAATATCTATATGCTCGGATTTTCGGTACCTAGCTTCATTAATCGAAAATGACGGTGACATTGATCTAGACGTATTATCGGGGAATACATGTGACTTGCTTATGTACTTAAAACATAAGGGAAAAATATATTATAAAAGCTTTATAAGACGTCGTATGGATCTGTGTTGTATGTATGTATTTTATGATTTTGATCTGGCAACATTGTACGTTTGATGGCTGTCAAGTATAACCTTTATAAAGAGTGTCTTTTGTCTCCTAATAAAATATGTAAAAAAACTAGCTGTGTGCCCACGGCTATGCCCGTGTTTTAATATAAATTTTCACTGCGTTATGTAGTTTTTAATATTTTGATAAAGAACCCTATTATCTTCCAAAAAAATTTTGCTACTAATATTAAGCCTAAATATTGCTAACAAATTCTCATTGAATCGGATTTTATTAAAAAATTTATGAGTTTTATTATTTTTACATGAAACCGAAATTATTTTCAAAAAAAAATGAAAGTTACGCGGAGTAACTTCACTTATCTACCAAAAAAAGATCCAGAACCCGGAATAAAAACAGACAGACAGAAAGACACAAAAATTATAAAAATTGTTTATTTTTGGTATAGATATAGATAATAAAGAACGATCATTTATAACAATCTGAGTATTGGGCAACTAAAGAGATGGACGAAACAAGAGTGCATAATGCGAATGTTAACATGTTAACATGGATGTGTTATGTAACTAGAATGGATAAGATTAAAGATGAATATAGTAGTGGAAGCCTAAAAGTAGCGCCAGTAACAAATAAGTTAAGAAGTAAAAGGTTAGCGTGGTATTGACATGGTATCAGGAGAGTTGTAAGCCACATAACTATAAAAGTGTTAAGTATGAAGGTGTGAATGTTGAGATGACAAATGACAGAGGAGAAAGCAGAAGTGGGAGGAGAAAGAAGAAAAAAAATAATATATTATTGTGTCCATAGAGTAATAACGCCAAGAGCGATAGTTCCATAACAAACTCTCTTAATATTGACGTCTAAATATATATATTTGTAAGCGACTCGGAATTACGTAATCACCGAGACATAACGAATGTCGTAAGTGGCCTTTTAAGACCATATTGAAATGGCTACACTCCGCGTGTGTCTACTGCCGTTCTGAGTATTTTATTTCTACGATTGTGCCGGCCATACTTAATATAAAGAAGTTGATGATTTAAATACTTTTTAAGAAGATATATTGACATTTCTTATAATGATTCGATTTTTCATAATATTTGAGGTTCAATAGCAAATACGAATGCACTATTCTTAGCATAAGAAAAACATCTACCAAATTCATGTCATTCGATAACAAGGAAAGGTCAAATAAAATAGAAGCTATTTATTTATTACGACAATATAAGATATTAATCAATCACTACATTTTGCAGCAATTTTTTCTAACTGTCAATT
This sequence comes from Samia ricini, assembly GCA_014132275.2. Classification (NCBI taxonomy): domain Eukaryota; kingdom Metazoa; phylum Arthropoda; class Insecta; order Lepidoptera; family Saturniidae; genus Samia; species Samia ricini. Next base: position 10,454,364 of record AP028159.1, read on the forward strand.
GAACAATACGTTTTTTTACAATCTTAAAAATTAACACAATTGCTTTGCTTCTGTGAAATCATTTATCATAATTATGTTATTATGATGGAAATTATATTGTCATGATTTGTATTCAATAACAGTTACATTTATCACGGGTTATTGTATATTTGATAGATAGTTATTATTTATTACTAAAATGTAATATCAAACGATCTTTTATATATTTAACTAATGAACAAAATTGGAGTGTCTGTTTTTAATGTCAAAATTAATTTATTTTAACTAAATAGATATAAGAAAACAATTTTTAATATTTTTGTCCGTCTGTTTGTTCCGGGTAATCTTCGGAACGGCTAGGAGGATTTTGACGGGACTTTTTTAGTAGATAGCTGAAGTTACTCCGGGTAATTTAGGGTACTTTTAATTTTCGAAAATAATTGGGGTTCCGCGAAAAAAAAAACATAAAACTCATAAAAAATGGAATAAAATCCGATTGAATGCACAGCTTTACGTGCAAGTACTTGAATTTATGAGAAATATATTTTACTTTATCTTAACACTAAAGAATTTTCTGAAAAATAATTAGGGATCCGTATAAAAAAAAAAAATTAAAACGCAGTGAAGAACATAAGAAATGCTGGCGCAGCCTTAGGAACACAGCTAGTTATACTATATAGTTGTCATTTAAAATAATACATACAGGTCGATTGTAGGAGTGATTACGCATTCCTATTGCCTTTGTTTACACGTTAAAAAAAAAAAAGCAAGGCAGCCATGGGAGCTGCTGACAGAAGTAAAAACGTGATACTTAGGAAAAATTGTTTGTTTAATGTTTAATTTCGTAATTTGTTAATTGGAATAATTTAACATTTGTCTGATTTTTACATCTGTTAGTGGTCTGAACAATAATTATGTTCATTATCAAATAGTTTATACATAATCAAAATATACAATACGCTGCATAAGTATACATTTTATTATTTATCTCTGAGCACCAACACTTAAACGCCGGCTTGACGTTGACGGTTGACATAGCATTGGTGACGCGAAACTACGAGATTTTCCCCTACCTATTTCGTTATCCTAAAATGAAACTTATCATATCTTAGTAGTAATGTGGTAAGATATCACGTTGACGAATATAGGTTCAAAACCACCAATCTTATTCTATAATGAACCAGAGCGTTTGATGAAAGAAATATCATATTGATACTATACTATGGTCGTAGTCTTTTTTAATCCTTATCTGCTCAGTACTACAAGTTTGAAAATCTATCGAGAAGATTCTGTAAATGTGTTCAGGCACCATCCCTTAAGAGTCCGTAAATTGGCTAAGATTAACTCGTTTACCAATTTGGGCCACATAAAAGTCTATACCGTGTTAAAAATTAAATAAACTTAATAACAAACAAAAATGCGGCATATATGGCTACCACCAACTGGAAGACGCAGCATGGATAAGCCCCCCACAGGATGGGATGAAGACCTGTAAACAGCAATGGACGTCTTTCGATTGAATGGATGGATGGAAGAAAGCAAAAATATTGTTGGAGACTTTTTAAATTTACATAACTTTTTTAATAAATGTAATTATTAAACCTAGGGTTATTAAAATTTGGTAAAATAAACTATTTAATTTTGAGAAAATAAAACAAAACCATAAGATACAGGTAACCCGTGCCTCCTCTACATTTTTATTAACACCCCAAACCAGATAAACAGGATACGGAAAATATATTTATTTGTCCAATCATCGAATATAAGGGGCGTTCTCGGGTTACACCAAATGATTTCGGTGTCGGCAATCGTCTCGGTGATTTGTTGCGATAATCTTAAATAATAAATAACGCACTCCGTTCCAGTATTGTGCTGGCTCTTTCTCTTAAGAGATACGTCGGGTTGCCACGTCATGTCGCTCTGATCAAATATCTATAAATAACAATAAAAACATACATTTTTTTTTTATTACACGAACTTTTTGTTTTGTGACTAATAACATCATTATATTACTATAGGATGTTTCACGCTTTTGATGTTTTTGATATTTAAGTTAATTAAAATATGTATGAATATTAACTGCTTCTTTTTACTTACAACATTTCTTAGGAGAAATGTCAAAATTAATTTGCAATATATTGAAATATATCTTTATTTTAAACAGAAAGACGATTGAGAATTAAAAACGATTCGAATGGAAAAAAATATATTTCGAAACAACTATGACAATTAAACAGTATTTCGTTTGAAAAATATTACAATCATTATTTAAAAAAATACCTAAATGAAGATATTATGCAAGTCAAATAGAGAATATACAGTTTATTAAATATTATTATATCAATTTTAGGATGATATCTAAGATACAAGATATAAAATAAATAAATTAAAAAAATACTATTTACACATACTGAGCTCACCATTTTTCCATTGACCACAATCTAACCTGATGTTTTAAATTTAAAATGTGAGCATTTTAAATTAGGAAATTTATTCAATTTATGATAAACAGTAGGTATATAGTATTCTGAATATAATGTCTTGCGTATACATTTGAGTTGATATATTAAATGAAAAATATAGACTCACGTCGACACATTACGACACCAGACTTAATAAAAAGGGTTTTACCATAAAACATAATTGATGTTATGTGACACCCACACTTTTATTGTACATTCTATCACGGCATAAAATTCAACAGTGTATCGAGAAGCATCGCGGAAGCCATTTCGTCGTTAAAACCTATAAATATGCTTGATAACAACGTTTATTGTGAAATAACAATTATGGAATTCTATAACGATGAATATCCTTTCAAATAATCTTCTAGAATCTTTTAAAAACGAAACACGGACAGGTATTACATAATGGTGGTTGAATCGACGCCTGTTGATGGAGCCTCGATTCACGGTGGTCGCCGTAATGTTTACAAAGTGTATAGCACACTCTACTTACTACGTATTAGGTTTTTGATGGGTAAATATTTTATCAAACCGAGATTAACAAAATTATTTACATGGCAAAAACAAAAAAATTAAAACGTAATAAAAATCCTGCCTTGAAGATTGTAAATTAAATTTTACTAAACTACTTCTAAAAAATTAAAATTATAGATACAATTTTAAACTATAACTAAGGTAATATAAATTGTGATAAAGCGACTGTTAAATTAATATGTAATGTATATAAAGTATCTAATATTAATAAGAGGAAATATAAGAGTGTGGTCAATTTTTAAATTACGAAATTCTAAAGTATTTAGAATTATTCTTTTCTTATGTTGCTACACTACCGGGTTCAATTTATATTTATTTATTATATCTTATAAATAGGTGATGGAAAAACATTCTGGAGTTTTCGCCGGTAAGAATATGATGTAGCCAATCCTAACTTGCCTTAGGTAAGATTTCCCCACATAACATATGTTCATAAATGTTTAAAATATTTTGTCTACAAAAATAAATTACAGTTTCCATATAATTATATTATATAAAATAATTTGTAAATATACATTTTAATTGCACGAGAAATAACAGTTAATGAATTTTCAGACTTCATGTTACAACTATAGTATATTATGAGTGATCTCAAACAAAAGAGCATTTTTAAAATTACATTTGGTTTGGACTGTCCAATTTACTATTGTCCACGCGGCCACCTTGCGAGCCTCGCGAGCTCAATTTCGCCGATCCGCTCGTAAAGCCACGAGCCGTGTAAAATCCCTATAAAATTCAATTGACACCCGCTAAAGCTGATAAAGTAGAGAGTAAAGCACTTACTTTGCGTTTAACATAAATCGTTGAGATTCCTATGTTTTCTTCAATCGCGAATGTGTGTTTTATAGCACTTTATAGTTGATGGAATTCTAAAGTTAGAGAGAGAACCCTTCAAAATGTAAACATAAATCGTAACAATAAAAATAAATAAAGTACTGTAATTTCTATCGAACATTATTCAAGAAATTTTTAAATGTTTATTCTTGCATCTTATTGTATTTCGTTATTTATTAATTTTGTTTCGGAATAATGACGTAATATATACAATACTATAGTATACACCTAACTAACTACAAACTATTTACGCTTAATTTTTCCATGTATACACGAATATTCGTATATTTGTATGTTTTTATGATTTCTAGTACTAATTAATTACAATTACATGCATACAGTTTAATATCAACACTTAAGGGACTGCGCATTTTTTGGCATTATTAAGAGTTATCGTTAAATAGAGAGAAGATGAAATAATATTATTTTACTACTAGCTGTGCACCCGCGGCGTCTCCCGTGTTTCATATATCAAAACTGTGCATTGAATTCGATTTTATTCATTTTTTTAAGAGTTTTATTTTTTACGCGGAACCCTAATTATTATCGAAAATTAAAAGTACCCTAAGTTACCCGGAGTAGCTTCAGCTATCTAGCAAAAAAGTCCTGTCAAAATCGGTCAAACAGTTTCTGAGATTACCCATTACAGACAAACAAACAGACAGACAGACAAAAATTTTAACAATAGTATTTTTTGTATATGTATCGTATATATTTAGTAATTAATAATTATATAATAAATAATTCATATCTATTTAGTAAAAAAAAATAATTTTGACATTTCAAACAGACACTTCAATTTTATTTATTAGTATACATTTTTATATGTAATGACCAATAATATATACAATGTATAACAAAAATCATGAATACTGATATATGCAACAACGCCTATTGCGTACAAACTAACAGATAAATACGTGCAAGGCAATAAAAACAACATAAAAACAAACCAAAGAAAGTACATAGTTGCAGTTTTTATTAATTTTTCGCCAATTTAGAAAGTACTATTAATTTCTTAATAATGACGTATTGTATTTTTTTATTATCATTGAGAATAGATATCCATAGAGTGTATAATTGTATGTATTTACAAAGTAAGGCAACTCAAAGTCCAAGGAGTTTCGACGTTTTAGGGAATTTGTCGCTAAATCGTGTGACGTTAAATAGAGTTTACACTGTAGGTACTACTACCAGACTGCTGTAAAACTTTAATCTAATAATGTAGCTCATTCGAACATAATTATTTTGATTGCCCAATCAACTATTGTAAGATATATGAGCTCTTAATTATTTGTAGTTTATAAACATTGTATTACAACCTCATTATTAGACAAATTTGAATTTATTCAATTACTTGATCGTGTTAAAAAGTACACACGTACAATAATCGGCTGGTTAATACAAAGTTTATTACTATTTAAAATATAATTCAATGTGTAAACAGACTGTTAGCACCTCTACTTTGTTAGTGCGTGCATTTTAGTTAGCTTTACGGAGGCCTGGCCATGAATATAGCCTTCATACATTAGCAAGCAGTAGCGATAGCGTACAGGAATCGAGTAGTTACCTATTGACCTATTTTTATTAATATAAAAATCTGTTTACCATAAAATGTTTTCAATTGTATGTAAAACTGATTTCATTTCATCAGTTTATACACGAGGTTTTAAAATAGAAAAATATTTTACGAGAGTGTGTTTATTTTGTTTGTTAGTGAGATAATAAAATTTGTTTTAATCTCTCAAATACACAGTTAATTTTGACTATAGGAAAACAATTGGAAGCTTTACGCCAACTTAGTGCTTCAAAATCACATTGATTTTTATCTAATTACACGGAATAGGCTCAGTGCTTTGACCACAATTACACCTAATATTAAGTGATGATGTGGTCCGGGATGGTAAGCTCACTAAGTCAAGAGGTGCTGGTTCTCAAGTGATGCTGCCGGAACACACCTATTTGTATTTGGTGACAGGTTTTCAAACTTAAGGGAGGTAGCTACCCAGGCGGACATCATTAGAAAATGCGTAACCACCATGCTATGGTTTCTTCAGGATGTTTTCCTTCACCGAAAGCTCAGCCCGATTTTAGAGTCGGATAGGTGGTGATCGAACCAGCGTCGATTAACGCGGAATTCGCCGCACTACCCCGCGGCGCTACCATGGCTTCAATATTTTATAATGTTATATTATAATAATTACTAAAGAAAGTGCCTCCTTTATTCACTCCAGGGATAATGATTTGGAATGTCTTTATTTACTCATACCATAATAACTATTCTTAGACATTTGTTATTAAAATTTTCCGCTTCAAATAGTGTGTATAATTTTGTCATATAAATTGCTTCTTTAACACAAAAAAAATAATTTATCGCTAATCGCGTAATGCGATAATAAGTGCACTGCCTAACCGCACATTCTATGAGCTGTGCGATAAATGTCAAAACTTGGCTTCAGATATTGTTAGAAAGATAAATTACTGAGACGATATTATTTTCGCTTTTGAAATCCAGAAGCTGTTTCGTTTGGTTATAATATTTTATATCTTATAAATTTAATCTCGAAACTTTGTAATAATATTACTTGAGGTTAAGAAATTATTGCTTAGGATTTTTTTTGTGACCGCATTATTATTTTTAACTATTTTAATGCGAACATTATGAAGTTGTACCAACATTGAGATACGATAACCGATTTTTTATTTTTTTTTATTTTTGATTTTACTCTCACTTTTTAGATTATGTTAACTCAAAAGTTTATAAGCTGTTAATAAACAACAAAGGTAAAGGAAATAACGTCCTTTAACTGGTAGAAACCATAGATTCCATTAGATCTCATACATAATACCTAGTGAAAAATACCATCATATTTTTTTGCTTCGTTGCATCATATTTCGACAACATTTGGTTTTTTACAAATAATTTTATTAAGTTTAGTTCAAGAAGAGAATATTTTTATTAAAAACAATTATAAATTAATTTTGTTTTCAACTTACACTTGGCCTAACATTGTTTAAAGTTAATTAAACGACTCAATTGAATAAAAATGTGTGCAATACATACGTGGTAGTTGTGAAAACTTCATTAAAAAAATGTGTTACCCACTCTGTGTTCAAACCTCCGACCTTTCAGTCGTACCACCCATAAGACACACGGATTAGTCCACCGGACTAACCACGCTCTCAAAAATTTGATTAACAAATCCGACCTCCGTGAGAAACTTACTGTCGCTTTTTCGTTTCATCGACTTTCAGATCAGAGAGATGCTAAAGAAGCTTTCACTTCAAAAAAAATATTATGCACGGATCTAAATAATTCATATACTTATTAATCTTTATCTATAACAAATATTTGATCAAACATTTGAATAATCCGATTCCACAAATATTTTATAGAATGAGCGAAAAAAAAAGTTAGAGTTTATCTTGACACATTCGACCAAAATGTTACGACAAATATCTAATAAGTATAATAAACAAAATATTCACCTGGTTAAGAAGCCAGTTTGCCTTATTAATTTGTACGTACAACCAGTATATGTACACCCTCGTATCAGTACCTTAGTAAACGTTAAGAGAGATCATATTAATATGGTTATTGGATAGCAATTCGGGATCTTGCTCTATCAACCCGGAATCTCGGGTTCGAACAGGTAGGAATAAAAAAAAATAAGTAAGTAATAATCCGACCTCAAGTCTATGATAATCTGATCGTAACGCCATTTTGTCCTGTGTGGTTTAGTGTAGAAAAAACGTGTGATATGATTATCAGAGTAACCTTGGGAACAAAAAATCTAATGGACGATTTACATGGTAGCACTAAAATTTAGTTTAGTTTAGAGAATTTTGAGATATTACTAATTAGAATTAAGTTTTATTTTTAAATTAATTTTAAGCTATTTTTGATGAAATTTCGAGGTTGATTTCCTTTTAATAATGCGTTTACAATTATTTATTTTCAAACGGAAATAATAAACATATTACTATATGTACACATTTTGTTTTCTTTTCCGTGTGTTTATATTAATATTTGATTAGTATATAACAAATATCACAAATATTAAGTATAAATAACTTCGCGTATTATATCAAATTGTAATTCGTCCATCCATTCAACCGAAAGACATCCGTGTGTTCTAGCAGCATCACTTGAGAACCAGTACCTAGGTTTAGTGTGTTTACCATCCTGGACTACATCGTCACTTAACATCAGGTGAGATAGTGGTCAAAGCACTGAGCCTATATCGTGTAAAAAAAACAGCTGGACACCTCCCCCAAAGATCTCCACGACAACCGGTCTTGCGTCACCTGCATCTAACCACGTTGCGTCTTCGAGTATGCGGCACCCACTTGTGAACCCGTGGGTCACACCGGGCATCGGTTCTACGAGCAATGTGTTCAGCCCATTGCCACTTTAGTTTGGCAATTCATATATATGCGAATTATATGTCAAATCATTTATATATTATTACTGTTAGATACCGTAAACATTATTTATCATTAGCAGTACACTTTTATGAGCGTATAATTTCTATGTAGTTACTCAACTAAAGGCAACATGTAAACCTACCTTCAACTAATTATAAGGGTGCGGTCATCGTAGAGCAACATCGTTTCAGATAAGAGAATGAAAGTAATATATACGATAAAATCAGGGCTGTCTCGTTAGTCGCAATGTAGTGGTTTTTTGTGTAAAATGGAGCGAATTTTTTTACCGCCCCTGTCCGAACTGGCGGCAATTTGTCGCGGGATGAAAACAGGGTTCGGTGTTCTCTACTTTGTGTTTTTTTTTTCATAATAGAATTTAGACGTAATTTTGCGAGTATTTAATTGATTACGCTTTTATTAAATGATGACATTCAACCAATATCATAGCTACTAATATGGTTACAAGCTTTGTCCATGGGTCGGTTGGTAGTGCAGACGGATTCCACGTGAATGGTGCAGGTTCGAGTACACCTTGCCAGCTCTAAATAATGAGTCTGTGCTTTCTGTGAAGAAAAACATCGCAAGGAAATCATAGCATGGTGGTAGGGCATTTTTTAATATTTGCCGCCTGGGTACCACCCTCAAGTTTGAAAACCTGTCGCTAAATACCAAATACCGGCAGTACCACCCAAGAACAACTACCTCTAGGCTTAGTGTATTTCCCATCATGGACCACATCGTCACTTAACATCAGGTGAGATTGTATAAGAGTGAGAGTAGGTCATAACACTGAGCGTATACCGTGTAAAGAAGAAATTAAATTAATCTTAGCCGTAAAGTGTTGCAAGAGATAATAATAATAATAATAAATCTTTATTCATAAATGTAAATACAAATCAGAGGGTGCAATGGACCCGGAAAAAAAATACTTTGTGTCCCGGGATAACATTGGTAATACATTGTTTTTTTTTTTACTTATTTCATTATTGTCATACTAATGAGACTGGTAATAGTTACACATATATCAGCGATCGTCAAAGTTCTCAGAACGCGCTTTATTTAATATCAAATCATGTGCAGTAATTTCTCTGTGCGCAAAATAAAAAACAGATTATTAAATACATTTTGACTATTACCATAGATTAATTATATAAGTCGAAGACGAATAGCGTTAGCGTCGCTTGAAACGAAGCATGACCTGGCAACGTGGAAATTATAATTTAGCTCAATAGGGAAATTAGGGAACAGCGCCATCTAATTATTTTTGCATATTATTAAGATTCTCAGGTCATTATCGATAGGCTTATATTCAAGTTGAAACACTCAGCGACACCTCTCATTGTAATAGGTAATGATTTGTCGTCTTACGATTTTTTGTATCGGCAAGAGCGGTCTGTATATAATAAATAGTCTTTGCAACTACTATTTTAGTAATAAATTGCATATTTATTTAATAGGAGATACAACTAAATAAACACTTGATATCGCCTACAAGATAAAGTAAAAGAGTTGTTAATGTGAATTACAATTTCCAGTCACAATATTTCTAGTAAAAATTGCGTCATAATTTATAGGTAAGTATCATTTTCACGGTATGCGAGTGCCGGCTACTTCAGTAAAGAAAATCAAAGGACACCATAAATTGTCCCCTCGGCATCGGATTGCATAAAACTGTGTTTAAATATGTGCATATTATTGCATTCATACTATCGTATAAAGACGTCAAAATGTAGGGATAGCATTATGCAACAAATGTATAATACAAAACGAGATTACGTAACATATTTTTTTCTATATTTTGACTATTAATTCTAAATATCAGTGTCATTAAGACCTATAATATGTTACAGTGAAATAAAATGAATATAATTCATTTCTACGTACATGTACGTAGATACAAGCTATGTCTGCGGTTTGCCTCATATATAAACATTCTCTATATTACTTCTAAACAGGTTTAAACAAATGTATTACAAGGGAACTTACTGATGTGCATTTTTTTTTTAAATTAATTCGCTATTAACCCCATACCTTGTTTTATAAATTATATAACAAAACGAATATATACCAGAACCGGGTTAAAGGATATATCCATAATAAAAATATTAAATGAAATAACCGGTTAAATATTTAAACTATAAGGTATAAATATAAATGTAAAACATTAAAGTAAATTTTTTCCTTCTGTCTATTAATACAATTCCTTTTTTTTCCTTTGGTAGTTAGTGGTATATTTTACTGCTGTAAATAAATAAAAAATTGAAATAAAATACATGTTTTATTATGAATCATAATTAAGCTGTATTTTCAACTATTAGGTGAACATTTTTTAAAACTTGAATATCATTCTAAATGAAATGAAAAAAAAAACAGGTAAAGTCAAATATTTTTTTGTGTTTACTACTCACATGCCAGCATACGATTATTGGATTAAATTAATACAGCACTTTGTGATGACAAAATTGAAACATGCGTTAGAAGAAAAAAAAAATCAAACATTTGTCTTGTCTTGCAGTCAGTACCTACCGTGCCCACTGCAAATAGCACATGATACGACCTCAACGCGTGCGTGCGCATGCTCGAGACTAGTCATCTAACAATTCACTACACTTGAGAACTTAAGTTTTATACAAACCATATTTATACTATTTGTAATCTTATTTGAATTAAATTTACATTATATTGTCACGGTTTATGTGAATAACTTATGGTACGATATTTCTACGCCATAGGTAGTTGTAGGTACATATTATAGATACATAAATATTTTTTATTTTTGTTTCTTTCTTGACAGTTTATACAGTTCAAATGTATTTTATTGTGTAAATTCAAAATTATAAAGTATATAAATGATATAAATCTTTATTATCTTTGTTTGTGTTGTTCATACATGTGTGTTACAATGGGCTTAATTAGGAAGCTCAAAGTTACCCAAAGAGAAATGGGCAAGGTTATACACCGTGATCGAATCAGAAATGAAGATGTCGCCAGAAAAACTAAAGTAACTGACATTGCTTGAAGAATTGCCAAACTTAGATGGCAATGGTCGTACTGGAATACGTAGCGTGGGTAGGTCCCTCACAAGGTGGACCGACGACCTGGTGAAGGTAGTGGGAATCCGCTGGATGTGGGTGACGCAAGACTAGTCGTTGAGGGAGACCTATGTCCAGCAGTAGACGTGTTTCGGTTTAACGGATGGATGGATGTTCATATGTCTGTAATTGGTTATGTATTTTTTTGCTGTCAAGATGAGAATGGTTGATACCTATTCTAGGATGCCAATAGACGTACTGTCGTCGTTATAAATTAGTTTATACTTTATGGACTAAAATATATCTTATTTAGAATATGTTTCATTAATACCAAAGGAGAAGATTACAAATCTAGACTAAATAGATGACAATTTCTAGTTATTATTAATACACTCTATATTTGTGTTACCTACTGAATGACACAAAATATCTGCGGATGTTTAAAATGTTAATAAAAAATATAAATAATTTAATTGATGTTACTTTGCTAAATCCCCTTTAAATGATTTTCAGCTGTCGCGTCTTTTTTTAAGGAAAGTAACATCAACCATACTATTAACAATGGATTTCCGCAAAGTAATACCTTCACCAATCGATTAAAAATGTAAAATATTCATTAAAATTACAGAGTACAGAATATTATGATATTTACAATTTTGTATAAGAAAAATTTGAAAACACATGAATTAAAACTTTTTGGACACAGCCATTATAAAAGTTGTAATATGTGCATTAACGAAGTTTTAGTACTTCAAATATTTACTTTTAAAAATCCAAATCGTAAGAAAATTGTTTGACCACCATCTTCATTGTGAAAATAAGTGTCCATAAAAACAAAAAATTGTAAAATTTTACAGGAAAAACAAACAACACAACCCAAAATACACTCCGAAGCGCCAGTAAATTACAAACGAAACACCTAAATCAACAAAAATCAACCGGAAGACAATAGATCGGACCCCGATAACATTACCTAATCGATAATTATATCTATGACACTTCGAGTCGCACGTTACGTCGTAAAAAGGTGAGAAAGTACCATGATAAAAACTATAGTAGATACAAACATTTATCTACCGTCCAGAAACTCGAATCTCGATACATTACCGACCTTAATGTTAAGGGATACGATGGTATTTGTAAATTTGCAAAGTCGAGGGATGCTTGGGTACAGTGAAGTCGCGAAGAGCAGGCAATAAAAAAGGTGAAATGTCTCAGTGGAATCGTCAGTAGACGTATACCAGATA